>CM062919.1:126982500-131982500 GCA_031878705.1 Tapirus indicus | reverse complement strand
TGATAAAAATAGAAATGACCTGCTTATGTTTACTATATGACTTCATGCTTTAAGCTAAGACATGTGATTGTTTCTATGCTTTCAGGATGTGTTTAACAAATCTCTTACTTGTACATTTTCCAATTGTTTCCAAACATTTTAATCTCTTGATTAGAATATTCAATAAACATATCTACAGATAATATAAGACCTCAAGGTCTCATAAAGATCAATCCTTCAATATTTATACCTGAAAAGTCATCTCCACTGTCTATTAAATTCCAAATTTGAACTTACTTCATTATTGTTTACTCCAACGTTTTATTTCTTACCATGGCTAAAGATGCTTCATGATATTATTATCAAGAACTGATTCAGTAGGAATTTATCTAGTTGCATTATTTTCATTGATCCACCCAGAATACCCTTGACTATTACTAAATGTAATTCAACTCAACAACATCAATGGGTAATTATAAATGTACAAAGCACTATGGTAGGTTCTGTGAGGAATACAAAATCAAGTATAATTCTTTTACAAATCAAAATATTGGCAGTCAAATAGAGGAAAAGGAACTCTCTTATAAAGAAAAAATATATTAAAATGCTATATGAAATAGAATCCCTTTTGACTGCCTTCCACTGTATTTGCTAAACTATGAATGTTTTTTCTTAGTTTAAGTAATTATTTTCACATGTCACTCCATCTGAGAGAGAGAAATTTTTTCTTTGTGTGAGTCATCAGCACTATCCAATTGCACATACCTTGTGTGTCTGGCCTACAGAGGTTAATCATCACATAATAGTTTTTATACTTTTTGGTCTGAGGTTAGTGGGTGCTTTGAGGCAAAACTGAATGAATTTGCAATAGCCAGTCCAAAATTACAAGAAATACAGACACGGAATGCCTGGGGTTATTCTCGAATGAAGTTAGATTTGAATTGCAACCGGTATCCTTTATTACAATGTGTAGAGGCTCAAAGCAAATACAATAGTTTCTCTGCCTCTGTGACTTGAGTTCACAGTGTTGGGTTTAAATATAACTTTCATAATGTCTACTTCAAAGAGGAACCTTGAAAAAATTTGACTTAGAACAACAATTTTCTGTAATAACTTATTAGAGGTTGATTTGTGGGTTAAACATCAATCTCAATATAGTACCAGTTGAATAATAAAATTTTATCAATTGAGATTCCACTCATAAAGTATTTAAGTTGTTCAGGTTAAAACATATTATGTTAGCATTAAATTGAAAGCATAAACATATTGGAGGAGAAGTAATAAAAAATGTTTTCAGAGAATAAACTATCTTTAAGGGTACAAGTATTAAAGATGCTACATCACTTTTATGACCATTATAAATAAAAACACATTACATTTGTGGCATATTTTAACCCATTAATACATATCACAAATAATTTCTTATTATTTTAATAGGCGATTTATGTGATTGTAGCCTAATGTAGTAAAAAGAACATAGTTGTTGGTTTCAGTCAGACATATTTGGCTCTGGTTTTGTTAAATTGCCAGCTATATAAACTTGATTAAATTATTTAATTTGAATTTCAGATTTCTTTCTTATAAAGTCATAATAATATTTACTCCCTTTTAAAATCTATGGGTAGAATATAAACAGTCTGTATGAGGTCACTGGCAGTATTTCTCTGTAAACAACTGACTGCTTTAGGTATCATTCCCAGGCTGGTTCTGGTTTCAAAAGACATTAAAAAATACTACACCAGGATTTGTTTAAACAAAATCCTCAGCATCGTCTTTTCACTTATGTTGGCTGGTTTCTTTGTCAATTAGTCTGAATTACTAAGGATTACTTAGCATAAAATGCACATTTAGATTATAAATGAATCTTTCTGATGACTTCAATTTAGGCAAAATTAGCCTCAGTCATGCCTCATCTATGCCAGAAGAACCCAACTTTAACCAGCACCAACCAGAATATGCGTTAATTGTGATCATGACAGAGACTCAATCAACTATGTTAGGGGAGAGGATACCATACATCTGTCAAATGAGAAATGCCATTTCGTTCTCTTAAAGACATTTTTTCCTATCAAATAATATTGAGTGAACACTAAGAACTGTGCAATTATCCACTTCTATATCTCTGATCATTTCTCAGAATTTCCCTCTCCCATAGTCTAAGGAGGTAAAAACCACCCCTACCATCTGCCTTCAGCATAAACCTCCAATATTGTTCACCTCCCTCTGAACTCTCTACCTATTGGCATTTCTTATGATTTACTGACAAAATAAAAACATTTAGAAGAGAACTTCCTAATATTCCTACCCACATATCTACCACCCTCTTTACATCTGTATGCATCACCTATGCACACACATTGCTTTTCTTCTTCTTATGATAGATAAGCTCTCCTTGCTCTAATCCAAGGCCTACCCTCCCGCTTGTACATTGGATAATACCCTCTCTTGCTCCATTCAGGAACTTCCTCCATAAATTCTCTCTTTATTCTGAATCATAAATTTTACCCTCCGTTATCCCCATGTCACCCTATAACCCTCTAGCACAGACCCGATTCTCTGCTCTAGTCTTTTGTCAAAAGGGTTTTCTATGTTCACTATCTTTACTTACTCTTCAAATTTCTCTTAACACATTCTAGTCAATTTTTAAACTGTCACCTCACTAAAACCAATATTGGTAAGATGACCAACATTCACCATTCTACCGAATTTACTGGTCAATTTTCACTTTTCATTGTTTTCAATGTCTCTACAATATTTGGCAGAATATATCATTCTCTTCTTACAATTATTTCTTCACTGAACTTCCCAAACTCTACATTTGTCTCATTTTCTTTTAAGTCAATGTCCACTCCTTCTGAGTGTCATTTTTGCGCTCTTTCTCCTCTTCATGAACTATCTCTATATACTGAAAAGTTCCAGAAATACATTATCAGGTGTCTTCTCTTATCTATATGGATTGAATTTAGGTGAATTTGAGAGTCATTAGTTAATCTTTAATACTATAATTTAATTTAATACTATAGATTAACTAATGACTCTCAAATATATGCCCTCTCTAATGACATCCACTAGAAATTAGATGTCAAATAAACAGCTCATCATAATTTTTTACTCCCCCAATCCACTTCTTCCCAGTCTTCATAAAATGGCTGAGTGAATGTAGTCTCATGAGGGTGAGGATTTTGTTGAAGTTGTCTATTACTTTATCCCCCACAAGTGAGAGCAATGCCTGAACAGAGTAGTTACTCATTAATGAAAACGAGCAGGTGGGTAGGCAGGAAGGAAAGAAGGATTATATTAAGCCAAATAAAGGGTTAAATGAATAAGGATTAGCTGAAACTCAGTTATGCAATATGTCTAACGAGGCACATTTGTTTATAGCTGTGAAAGATTTAATCCCAAATTGGCCAACCATAAAATCTGCTTTCCATTTACTTGCTCTGTCTCCCTAAATTAGCACAGTGTAAAGTTCATCAGTGACTTGGATCTCTTATGCTTTGCCTCTATTAGTGGAAGAATAGTCTCCCTATAATATTCGCATTCCAAGGCCAGTGGACATGTTTTACATCCTTAAGATCTGCTTACAATTTAAAAAGTTTAAACATGAAATAGAGAAACTATCGCACAAAAATACCAAAATGACTGAAGAATACATGCAAAATGGAAAAGGTGGAAATCTCACATGTTCCCTTCAGAAACTACTGCAGACTTTTGTGAAACTATGAGATGCACTAATCACAACATATACTAGTTGAAACTATTCCTTTTCCTCCCACAGCAGCTATCCTGAATTGCCTATCTGTTGACTATTAACCCTGTCAAAATAAGAGTCAAAGACCTCATTTTGCCTTTATTTAAATATCTTCTTTTCCTGTGTAAAACTGTTTCATTAGAGAATAATTTCAAAAACATATGTAACTAATATAGTGTTTTCAATAATCTATATTTATTATATGCCATATTATTTAGGTTTACTTTTTTTTTTTAGTAAATATTATTTACAGATACTTCTTAAAGTGAATTATGTCTCTAATTGCCCTTGGTTTCATTATAAGGAATTCAATATGATGAAATTAATGTTTTCAATTTTTAAAAGTAAAACCTTTCCACATTTCTTTTAATCTATAGCTGTCAGTTTCTTTATAGGTGTTCAAACATAGACATTTTTTAAATTCATATTTTTTTCCAAATGTGTGACTATTTACTTTCTAGTTCAATTTTAAAACAAATTTACCATAAAACAGCAGCATCTCTTTGTATAGTTGCTACCTCTGAATTTGAACCTCTCAGCAACTGGCAATAGGAAGCTCAGATAATTTTTTCCCTAATAGTTTATAAAAATATGCAATCATCTGAAATCACATACTGATTTCCACTACTTTTTCTAACTACAATTATATAAAAATATTTTACTTTCAAAAGTAGATCTTGGCCTTTTTCTTTAGCTTTTTTCCTTTCTTTTTTTTTCTCCTTGGTTCAGAAATAGATTCTTATGTGCAGTAATAAAACACAAACATAGCCTATGAAGCAAGGTATGAGTCTTCATCAGCCAAAACAGTTCCCCTGAGCTTTTCATTGTTACATAAATGATAAATGTTTTACTGAAGGATCATTTACCTAGAATTACCTAGAATGTGACCATTTGCACCTTCCAAAACTATAGTGATTTTCTCTTTTGTATCACATTTATTCCTAGAAGAATCACTTATTTCTCTGTGCATTAATGTCAAGTGAAATGATCTCCATGTGAGATAATTAAATCTGCTGCTATATTTTATTATACCTACTGAGTTTTCTAAAAATTAATAGTTACAAGATAGTAAAATATGTAATAATGTAGAAAAATAAAAAGAAGTGCATGTGTATTATGTGTGATAGAGTTGTTAAATAAATCCAAATATATGTATGTATTTGTTAAGACAATTGGTGTCAATCTCAGCTATAACTGCCATAAAACAGAGGGCATCGCCATACACATCTACATTTATCACTGACAGTCTGACCAATCTTACAGCTGAGTTGATTGCAAAGGAAGAGTTTCTGAGAGTGAAATTGGTAGAATCAAGAAAAAATGACCCATACACAAGCACTATTCAACAAATTCTTGCCAATTACTCCAATAACCATTTTACTTTCTATGTAATTTTTATCTTTTCACACATTTCTTGTTGTTTTACTTTTTTGAATCTTAAAAACTCTAAATTAACTACAATTTATATAATGGCAAATATCAATTTCAAGTGAATGGAAACAAAATAACACTTGTTTTAATTGTTTGGATTTTTATTAAGCCTGAAGAAACATTTATTTGAAAATAACATCTGAGAATGATGGACAGGGGCTGGCCCAGTGGCATAGCAGTTAATTTGGCCAGCTCTGCTTTAGCGGCATGGGGTTTGCAGGTTTGGATCCCGGGCGGGGACAGAGGCACTGTTTGTCAAGCCATGCTGAGACGGCGTCCCATGTAAAGTAGAGGAAGATGGGCACGAATGTTAGTCTGGAGCCAGTCTTCCTCAGCAAAATGAGGAGGATTGGCAACGGATGTTAGCTCAGGGCTAACCTTCCTCACAAGAGAAAAGAAACAATGATGGATAAAATCTTTTTATTTTTCTTTTTTCTCCTTTCTTGAAAGCTTTGTCATAAAAGATTTCTGTCGTTATTAATATCTAGTTGTTATTCTTCTATTAGTTAACGTGCTCTGTTAAAATAGGATTATTTGTAACTGAAAAATCAAAGATCATCTCTGTTAGGTACTTTAACAAATAAACATCCATTTCTAATATTTGACATAGTAAATATATGTGACTTTATTTTAAAGAAAAATCATTTTTTGTGTTTGTGGGGTTTTTTTTTGTGTATGCTCTGGAATGCATAAATTTTTCAAGAGAGAGAATTACTGCTCTAAACTAAGCCAGGCTTTGCCACATCTTTGATAGGCTCCTTTAGTCAAACAGAGCAATAGTAGACAGGCAAACTATGGTACAGTTAGCACCTTGGGCACTTGCTGCAATAATTGCCAAAAAAGCGTACCTCACCCCATCAGTCTCCCATTTTTCCACTTCACTTTTTTTCTGACTTCTGCTACAATTTTCAGTGCTTATAATATTATTACATATCTCCTTCATGTCTGCATCCAAGATAGGAAATACAGTAGAAAGTCTTCCCAATTTCCGCTTGACAGCTGCCCTAGTTTGCCTGGCCCCTGGCAGGGCACATGTTTGGGGCTAGCTCTCTCTCACATGCTCACACATTTTCTCTCCCACTCTTTATTTGTATGCCAAAAGTTGCCTGTTTTGTTCCCAAATACATTTATGTCAGACATAATTGTTACTGTAGCCAGATAATTTAAATAACTATTATGCAAAACAGTGATAAATGAGTAAGAAAGTAAAAAGAAAATGATTTCTCAGAAAACAAAACAGAATATTTCTGAAAGAATTGATAAACTCAAACTAAAAAATGTTGAAAAACTGAATTTATGAGTCAGACATCTGTAAGATTTTTTGGGGGGTATCTGCACAATGATTACTTTTCATGTATCTTTAATTAATTGGTCCATTTCAAAAAAGCAACACTGAAAACCATAGGCTATACATTATGCAAAAAGAATGCTAACAAACTGAATTCAACACTACACTGAAAGGATCATACAACATGATCAAGTGGGATATATTCCAGTGATGTAAGGATGGTTCAATATGTACAAATCAATTAATGTGATATACCACACTAACAAAATGAAGAATAAAAATCATATGCTCATCTCAACAGATGCAGAAAAAGCATTTGACAAAAGTTAACATCCTTTCATGATAAAAATTCTCAATAAACTGGGTGTGGAGGAAATGTAACTCAACATAATAAAGTCATGTATGACAAGCCCGCAGCTAACATCATACTGAATGGTGAAAAAATGAGAGCTTTTTCTCTAAGATCAGGAACAAGACAAGAATGCCCACTCTAGCCACTTTTATTTAACAGAGTGCTGGAACTCCTGACCAGAGCAATTAGACAAGAAAAAGAAATAAAAAGTATCCATATTGAGAAAGGAAAAAGTAAAACTGTCTCTATTTGCAGAAGACATAATATTATGTATAGAAAACCCAAAAGACTCCACCAAATAACTGTTAAAACTAATAAAAATTCAGTAAAGTTGAAGAACAAAAAATCAACATGCAAAAACTGGTTGCATTTCTACACACAAACAATGAACTATCAGAAAAAGAAATTAAGCAAATCTCATTCGCAATAGCATCCAAAACAATAAAATACCTAGGAATAAATTTACCCAAGTTGGTGAAAGATCTATACACTGAAAACTATATAACTTTGATGAAAGGAACTGAAGAAGACACAAATAAATGAAAAGGTATTCCATGCTCATGAATTGGAAGAATTAATATTGTTAAAATGGCCATACTACCCAAAGCAATCTATAGATTTAATGCAACACCTGTTAAAATCCCAATGGTATTTTTCACAGAAATAGGAAAACAATCCTAAAATCTGTATAGAACCACAAAAGATCCCAATAGTAAATTAATCTTGAGAAAGAAGAATAAAGCTGGAGGCATCACAACTTTGATTTCAAATTATATTACAGAACTACAGTAATCAAAAGAGTGTGATATTGGCATAAAAACAGAAACATTGATGAATGGAATAGAATACAGACCACAGAAATAAACTCATGCATGTATGGTCAATTAATTTATGACAAGGTGCCAAGAATATACAATAAGAAAGGGACAGTCTCTTCAGTAAATGTTGGGAAAACTAGACAGCTACATGTAAAGAGTGAAACTGGACCCCTATCTTATGTCATTCACAAAAAATAAACTTGAAATGAATTAAAGATTTCAAGGTAAAACTTGAAACCACAAAACTCCTAGAAGAAAACATAGGCATTAAGTTACTCGAGATTGTTCTTCACAATGATTTTTTTGGATTTGACAACAAAAGCAAAACTTAACAAGTAGGACTACGTCAAACCAAGAAGCTTCTGAACAACAAAGGAAACCATCAATAAAATGAAAAGGCAACCTATGGAATGGGAGACAATATTTGCAAATCATGTATCTGATAAGAGGTTAATAGCCAAAATATGTACAGAACTCTTAGAACTTAACAGCAAAAAAAATCTGATTTTAAAATGGGCAAAAGAACTGAATGGATATTTTCACAAAAAAGACACACAAACGGCCAACCGGTACATGAAAATGTGCTCAACATCACTAATTATCAGGGAAATGCAAATCAAAACCATAATGAGATATCACCTCACACCTCTTAGAATGGCTGTAATCAAAAAGACAGGAGATAACACTTCATGGTGAAGATGTGGAGAAAAGGGAACCCTGTGCACCGTTAGCAGGAATGTAAATTGGTGAAATCACTATGGAAAACAGTATAGAAGTTCCTCAAAAAATTACAACTACCATGTGACCCAGCAATCCCACTTCTGAGTCTATATCCAAAGGAAATAATAATAGGATATCAAAGAAATATCTGCACTCCCATGTTCATTGCAGCATTATTCACAGTAGCCAAAATATGGAAACAGCCTATGTGTCCATCAATGAATGACTTGATAAAGAAGATGTGATATGCATATATAAATGTACATATATTCAATGGAGTATTATTCAGTTGTGATAAAGGAAACCCTCCCATTTGCTACAACATGGATGAACCCTGAGGGCATTATGCTAAGTGAAATAAGCCAGACAAAAACAAATATTGCATGGTATCATTTGTTTGTGGGATCTAAAAAAATAAAAATAAAAGTTAAACTCATAGAAATAGAGAAATTGAAAAGTGGTTAAGTGGTTGCCAGTGGATGAGGGAGTGGGGAAATAGGGAGAGGTTGGTAAAAAGGTACAAACTTTCAACTGTAAGATGAATAAGGTCTGAGGATCTAATGTAAAACATGGTAACTATAGTTGATAACACTGTATTGTATAATTGAAATTTGTCAAGAGAGTAGAACCAAAATAAAAGATCCATGTACAAAGACCTAAGATCTCCCATCAGATAACTGGCAAGGGTATATTCATTTATGCATTTAAAGTTAAAAGAAATTCCTTAGGATACAGGTATGTAATTTGTTTTTGAAAGAGCTATTTTTGGCAGAATGCTTGAAGAAACGAGTTTCTTTTTTTCATGTGACTCTCTTATTCATGCTAAAACAATCTCTCTCTTCCCCTCTTTTTAATGCTCCTCCCTTGCTTATTCCTCTCCTGTAAGGGCCAGAGAGAACACAGAGATTGGTGAAGATTTAAGAGCAAACTGAGATATAATAAAAATTCTATCCCCATGCCCCATCGCTGTTTGCCCAGGCTGAGGCAGGACTGAGTCTGGAGTGCAGCATGGCTTTGGACTGGAAAAGAGATCATATATTTGATATTCAAACGGACCACACAAAAGGATCACAATATCATTATTACAATCTCTTGGGATATCCTACTTTGGTAATGTAGCACCTATTATTCTGGGTTTTTAAGGCTCTTGCTGAAATTCTGAGAGAATCAAAAAGGTCACATTTAACATCCAGTTAATTCAGTATCATTTTTAATAATTTATGCTTTATGTGCAGTTAATCAGATGAAGACTCTACCAAATCCTGTTGTGTCAGCAAGAAAGCCTCTACAACAAGAAGTAGGTAATGGCTAGCAGAGCTAAAGATATTGTTGACATCTGTGCAATTACTTTAGAAATTTTGCAACATTTTATAATTAAACTGTATTCCATTTTACAAGAAAATATGTGGTACAACAGTAATGTGAGCAAAGAATTAGTTTTTGTCTCAAATTTCCTAAATAGGGAAGTAGCCCTTTAATGGTTAACTCAATATGGGTCATAGTTTTGATTTAAGAAACTAGCCTGAATATTTTCTTAGTGCTAGTGTCACAAGCCTCTTATATTATCTTGTATAATAAACACAGACTTTGAATTAGTGATTAGCAAACATTTGGTCCTGTCCAAAACGTCTATGAGACATTTGGTTCATAAAACATTAGGTCCACATCCAAAGGTCCGCAATATTTGGTCCTGTCCAAAATGTCCATGAGCATATTTGGTCCACGCCAAATGGTTTTAGACGGGAGCAAATATCAAGGACCAATGTACATTTTGGACAGGACCAAATATCCTGCAGAGCAATTAGCACGTGCTGACATTTAAAAGCTAACAAAGATACTTTATTTTAAAAAAATGGTTGTCTTCTTCAAAATAAAATAACATACAAATATGTAATACGTTCATAATATATATGTATTTTATACATATGTCTTATATATTCAAGGAGAGGGAGAGAGTGTGCATAAATTCTGAATTCCTTATCGTAATTGTGCTGGCTAGCATAACCTTGTAATTCAATAGGGTGTGTCTGCACAAAGCTACAATTAATTTATTTTTACCAAGCAAGACAAATAGATTCTTGCAATGTCTATGGAGGAAATTAATCACCCTCAAAGAGAAGAACTGCTTGTAAATAAATAATTGATATCTGAAAACTAAGAAAAAGTACTGTTATCATCTTATTTATCATATTGTATTGAAAGTATGTGTCCATGCTTCTCTCTCCTACACTACACTGTGAGTTTAAGGTTAGGAAGGAAGGAATTTTTATCTTAGCGTTCTCGGGACCCATCACAATATTTGGTACTTAGAGTATTCAGTAAATATTCATTGAACGTAACTGAATCTGATATAAAACCAAATATTGGTTTGGGACCATGATGTTTCTTTGGAGATTGTTTGCTTAGTCAAAATTAATATGGCCAGGTTGTATCATCCTATGAAAACATTAGTACACTTTATTGATTTTTCACTAAGCTACATAGTTTATACTGTAAGATTCTTTCCTGGATGTCTCCATGTGTAGATCCCAGGCACTAACAAATCTGTAGAAACTCATGAGTTTAATGCATTTTTGTCGTTGTCTAATATAGCATAAACATTTTTAAATTGGCTTCACAAATCATTTATTGTTAAATATTATTTTTATAGCTGCATCAGAGAAAAAAAGCTAGATGTGACATGGTGAGATATATACCAACTGGAAATCACAGGGTTTGGTTTTGGAAATCTCTGAAAATTAAGCAAAATAGTCACATTCTGCTCAAAAGTAAATTAATAAAAGTGACACATGCAGTAGCCAACAAACTTCATTATTAGAAAAGGAAGCAATTAGTGTTAGAAAAATAAAATTTGATCAGAATTTTTTTCCGGAATATAAAATACAGAAACTAGAATAATTCAACTTATGTAAGTATTATTAATTCATTTCCTCCAAAATATTTCCTTGAGTTTCCAATTTATTCTCTAGGAAAGAAATGAATATCACAGTGCAGGAATATTTAGGCAAGTTAAACTATTTTTTCAAATTTTGTATTTATTAGAATCTTAGAACTGTGAGAAAATATGTTTGTCATTTAATGCTTAAGATTTATATGAAAATGCTTGGTACAAACTATGTACCCATAACTGTTGAATGGCTGTTTTCAGCTGTGTATAGTTACACAGACAGATAAAACTGTACCTCTTATAAAAAATGAATGACTTTATTAATTTTACCAAGCGGTAGCATTCTTCTCTTCAGATAATAATATACAGTAATTTTTCCAATAGCCATTTTATTGAGCTATATTCTATATATAATAAACATATCTTAAGTGTGCAGTTTCATACATTTTGATAAATAGATATTCCTATCAATTTATCCTACCACTCCAGTCCAGAAAATATCCTGTGCTTATTGAAGCTACTCACCTCTTCCTCTTCAGAGGCAAACTCTCTTACAGTTTCTATCATCTGATAATTAGAATTTCAATGGGATGTGGGGCATGTGTCTGTCTGGTTTCTCTTGTTTAGCATAGAGTATCTGAGATTTACCCATGTGGTTGTATCATTAGCTTCTTCATTGTTTCGGAGCTATGTATATGTCAGAATCTGGCTATTTATTCCTCTATCAATGGATGTTTGGATTGCTTTCAGGATTGGCTTTTACAAATAAAACTGTTATGAGCACTCTCAAGCAAGTTTTTGCATAAATATATACTTTTATTTCTGTTGATCAATTTCTAGGAGTGAAATCTCTGCTATCAGGTAGGTGTAAGTTTAGTTAAGAAACGAATTCTAGGGGCTGCCCGGTGGCGCAGCGGTTTAGTCCGCACTTGGTAGCCCGGGGTTTGCGAGTTCGGATCCCGGGCGCCCGCCGACACACTGCTTGTCAGCCACGCCGTGGTGGCGTCCCATATAAAGTGGAGAAAGATGGGCACGGATGTTAGCCCAGGGCCAGTCTTCCTCAGCAAAAAGGGGAGGATTGGCAACAGATGTTAGCTCAGGGCTGGTCTCCCCCCCCCCAAAAAAAAGAAACGAATTCTATTCCAAAATGGTTGTAACATTTTAGACTCTCACAAAAAATATATGCAACTCTTAGTTTCCCCCCATATTTGCCAGTACTGGCATTGTCATTTTTTTCTTTTAATGTTAGTTCTTTTAGTGGTATGAAATAGGATTTTATTGCATTTTTGCATGCATTTTCATCTTATCTGATGCTATTGATTATCTTATATTTTCACAGGTCACTAGTGTTTCTTATTGTGTGAAATATCTGTTTAAGAGTTTTGCACATATTTAACAGGTTACAAGAGTACTTTGTATATTCTGAACATCAATTATTTGTCATGCATATATGAAATAATTTCTCCCACCCTATAGATTAAAATTTTATTTGCTTATGTTTTGCAGTTTGATTAGGAGAAAATTTTAGTTAAATGTATAACATCAATTTTTACTCTTATGATTAGTGTTTTCTCTATTCTAAAATATTTCCTCTACCCTAAGAGCACAAAGATGTTGCTTGATGTTTTCTTTTAAAAGCTTTCTGCATTTAGCTTTTTCATTTATTCTTACATTAAATATATTGAATTAATTTGGGTGTATTGGATGAGCTAAAAATTGACGCATGTAGTTTTTTCATCTAAGAATGTGTTTATTTAAGAAACATTTGTCATAAACTTTACGTTCCCCCCTTGAATTGCCTAGATGCTTTTGTAAAAAATTAATTGGCTGTATATGTGTGGATCTAATTTTGAATTTATCTCTAACTTTATTATATCAATGTCACAACGTTTTGATTACTGCAACTTTATAAAAAGCCTGAAATTTTTTCCCTTTTTTTTCAAAATTATTTTGATTAGTCTAGGTCCTTTGCATTTCCAAATTAATTTTATAAATAGCTTGTCCATTTAGCCCAAAAAGTTGGCTGGAATTTACTATAGAATTGTAATCTATAAATTGCATACTATAGATTTCACTGAATCTAAAAGTTAATTTCCAGTAAATTAACATCTAACAACATTGAATCTTCCAGTCCATGAGCGTGGTAGATCTTTAAGATATTATTTAGGCCTTCTTTAATTTCTTGGTACAGTAAAATTTATAATTTTTAGTGTAGAATTCTTCTATATGTTTCACTAAAATTTTCTTAAGTATTCTATGATTTTGATGCCATTAAAATTGTGCTTAAAAATGTATTCTCAATTGCTTTTTTCTAATATGTACATATTCAATTAATTTTTGCATATTGAATTTTCTATATTGACCTTGTATCCTGAAACATTACTAAATTTGCTTCTTATTGTTCATACATTTTTTTTAAATTGATGAATTATGATTTTCTACATACACAATATATGGACTGTGAGTAAAGATAGTTTTACTTCTTACTTTCCAATTTTCAAACTTTTCATTTCTTATTCTATTGCATTGTTTTACATTGTGACTGCAATATTGACTGGATTTTTAGTAGGTGCATTTTATCAGATTGAGAAAGTTTCATTTATCTTGGTTAGTTAAGAGTTTTTTTATCATAAATTGGAATTTTAATTTTATTAAATAATTTTCTCCATTTTTTGAGATTATGTTAGGATTTGACATTACTTCATTATTCTTACTGATTGATTTTCAAGTATTCGAACAACCCAGAAAGTTCCTAGGGTAAACTACAATTGGTATGGGGAAATTTAACCTCCCTTGATTTCCAAGTGTTCCTGCAAAAGGCCTTTAAAGCTTCTTTACATAAGCCTCTTCACATACCCTGAGGTTTAGATCTGTAGCTATTTGTCTAGTTAATTGTTCTATCTGAAAAGATAAACTGATTTTATAGTTACAGCCTCAGACAAGGTCCCTAGGTTAAACCCCGAGGTGCCAGGAAGACTAGAGCAGCAATCTTCCTAAGTATTTATATTTCAAGGAGGGAGGAAGCTTTGGTGCCTAGAAGTCTCCTCACTTGCTCTCAGAGAGATTTTATTTACATACTAAAAGGCTGGAGTAAGAAGGAGATCCTTTCAGGAGGGGAGAGGGACAGCTGCCTCCTTCCTCATATTAGCGGAGAAAAATCATTTTCCTTGTCCTTCATCTATGGGTGCCTAGATACTCATTTAGCTCAATAGACCTGGATCTTATAGTATTTTCCTAAAGGTCAGGACTAGATCAAACAGAGGATCTACATACTTATTAAAGAAATCTGACCCCATTCAAAACACTTTGCATGCTCAGTGAGGATAATACTAGTAAAGAAGAATACTAAAAACCCAGCAATTAGTCATGGTGTACTAAACAATTTTATACATTCTTGGTTTTCATATTCTAATATTTTATTCAGGGTTTGAGGTTTATGTTCACGAATGACATTGATTTGTGATTCTCCTTCTTTGTCTTGTCAGGTGTTTGGTTCATGGTCATCATGGTTATTCTGAGTTCAAAGTGCATTGGGAAGATTCCCCCCATAGATTTTTTTTTTTAGTTTATTTGATAATTGTATTATTCCTTCTTGAATAATTGATAGAATTGATCAGTGAAGCTCTCTGACTCGAGTATTTGTTATTGACAATGTTTATTTTGTTTTTGAGATACGAGAGAATCTAGAGACAAAAAGGAACAGGCATCAGAGCTGGTGAAGGAAGAAACCTAAACATGAAAGCAGGGAGATACTATGAAGCTAAAAGATGAAGAGGCCTCACTTTGGCATAATAAAACTGTGTTCTGTTGGCAAGGTGAGTCCTGTAACATGAGTAAGATCAACAGAGCACAGCCCCAGGTAATGGGCAAAACCCAGAGGAACAGGGAACAGCAATGCTCAAAGACAAGCAAGCAGATCATTCCATCCATCTTCAGTTAGTCACCTCCTTCTAATCACTGGATACAAGCTATGGTTAACAGCAAAAACATTCATGTAAAAGGTCAAAAGCCATCAAACTTTTAAGAAAACTAAGAGAGACACAAAACTCAGCAAACAGAAGAACTAATATCCAACGAATCAGAATTAATACAGGAAATAATCTTTTAGAAGGAGTGTAATTTATCTTTTTAGGGAGATGCAAGAGAAGTTTGCAAAGGGTAAGAAAAAAAGTCTAATAAGAGAGAATTTTGTAACAGAGATAACATGAGCTTCTTAGACTAATAAACCCAGGTAGAATAAAAGTTGTATGGCTGCACTATATGTAGTTCTGGTAACTCTGAAGCCACGCCTATTTTAATTAAACCAACAAATTTAAACTTGCTTCTGTTTACTGAAGATTATCCCAGATCACCTAAACTTGGAAAGAGTTTGGGTTAGTTTCCATTATGTTTCTGAGAATTTAGAAATATTAATTTGATAAGTGCTTATTTTTCTTTAAGCCAATTGCATAGAGCTTTTTTTAAACAAATTAATTTTATCAATTCCATCTGGAGGTAGAAAATATCACATATACATAACATATATCCGTAGACATATGTAACATACAGACCTACACAAACAGAGACCTTACACCTTTTGTTCTAAAATTTTAGCCATGAATCAGGTACAACAATACAAAATTCACTAGTTTATAAAGAACGGTTGAATCCAAATTGTGTTTTTGGCGCTTAAAATAAGTTAAGTTTACCCACTCAGATGGCTAAAGCTTTTGACTAATATTTGTGGAGTAAACTTTTAAGATTTCTATTTATCCTTGACAGGTAATATTAAAGAGGCTATGGACTAGATTTTGGGCAAGGGAGTTTTTATGGCAGTTTGTATTTTAAAAAGCCTCTTTCACCCTTTTTCCCCCCCTTCCATCTTAGGGATTGTGGTAGTGTTTTAGTGATCTCATGGGGAGTTTACATTTCAAAGACGTGGTAAGATTTATATCTTCAAAAGACAGAGAAAGAATGTAAGTTTCTCTTGGGAGTTTGGGGGTATATTTATTTATTACCAGAAGTCTAGGGTAATTACTATTTAAATTTTCCTTCTTTTTAGGATTCTGTTCTAATGTCCTGATCTTTTACAATATCTGCAAGCATTTTGACATCAATAGGGGAGGTTTGGGGGTGGTAAAGATTGGAGGACTTAGGGCTGTTTCTACAGCTGCATTTATAGTTTTGTAAAGACTCTGATTTGTAAGACAAAAAAGGACAAAAGGACAAAAAAGGACAGTTACTTTTAATTCCTCAAAGAATTGGATGGCAGCCTGAATGAAATAAAGGTGCTGACTGCCCATCCAATTACATTATCTTTAATTTATTTCTTTATGTCAGGGAGAAGATATTTCCTACTAAGATGAAAATAAAAAGATTTCTATGTTCTGGAGCTTCAGGGTTTAATGCAGGATGCCTTTAAAAAGGTCTGTATAAAGCATTCAACAAAGACCTTCTAATGTTGTTCTTTTTTTCTGAGTTTACAACTCAACTTTGGACCCATTCACCTTAGCAGAGAAAGCGTTTACTATTGCTTCTCTCAGCCCCTGGACATCAGCCTCCAGATGCAGAAGGACCTGGGAGAAATTCTGGTCATCTGTTCCTCTGTGAGAGAGGTTTGCCCCAGGGGCCCATTGACTTGTCTGTTAACTACAGTATAATTATGGAACATCCCTTAGCAGCCAATCAAAGTCCCTGTGAGTGGGATTTTGAATGGCCACTAATCTTTCTAACTTTTCTCTAAATTTTGTAGTATCTTCTAAAAGTGGAGATAAAAGGGCTTTATAATTTAATACATTTGATGTCGTCCAGGGGACTTGAATTTTTTGCAGGAGTCCAGGATACATCCACAAAGGTCATTGCATAGGAAGGCTTGAAGCCGGTAGAGTCTGATTACAGAGCCCTGGAAAGTAGGTGGAGTTGTAAGGGACAGCAAAGTGAGCCCCACAGCCTGTCCTGGGAGCTTCTGCTAAATTCACTTCCTGGCTTTCAGCATTTACACAAGCAACCTGTTTACTGAGCTGAGAGATCAGGGCAAAAAAATTCCCTATAAATCTTGTAGGGAAAGGGAAGTTAAAACAGGCAGCTGGGTGTTTAAGGACATTTTTGGGGGAAGTTGGAGGAATTTTGGGAGCTAAGGGAATTTGCTGAGGAGATGGAGCTAGATTTTGAGAAGGGGAATTTACACTGGATGTGGACTTTAATTTCTGCTTTTTCATGTTGTTAAGGGAGTCCCTAAGGTGAGACATTATACTCCTTTGTGCCCTCCTTTTAAATTGGTCTCTTCATAGGTACCAATAGGACAATTGTTTAAGATGAGAGCTCTCCAAAACTTATTTACAAAAGTGGAAGTTTTTCCAATTCAAAGGATTCATTGTCTGGCCATTGATGAGTACGATCTTCAATGATATATTAATCTCAGTAGTGACTCAAACCAATAAGCATGGTTAAACATGGTTATGGCTTAACCATGGATGCAAGAGGCAGAAAGTTTACTGCCAGAGTTAGCCTAAGAAAGCAAAGAAATTTGTTGTTACAAGTGGTAAGAATGGTGTTAGGAAAAATACTGTCTCCAGTTTCCCCATGAGAACGTGAGATGCCTCCAGTCCCTGTCCTGCTAATCTGTGACACTGGACAGGTGCTACTGGAATGGAACTTTTTCAGCAATAAATGCTGAGACTTTTCCAGCGCTAACAAGACAATGATGGTTGAGATGACAAAGGCCCATTATGGACTAGGAACCTTTAAGACAACTCCACTGAAAGTTGGCATGGTCAGACAGAGAGAATGCTGCTTGTCACTTTGTGTCTCAGATCCCCAGACTGTTTGGCTGGCCACAAGTTGCAAACTGACATTTGCACCTTCTTGCTGGCAGAGGCCAGAGAGAATATTCTCACTGGCCACAAAGCCAAGCTCTCAGGACATAGAACAAGACAAAAGGAAAATCTCATCTGGTTTTTTAAAAGGAACCCACAGCAAAGTTTGTCTAAACGGACCCTGGTCTGGTGAGAACCATGAACTCACCAGTCTGTGAGACTGGCTTGAACAACAGGCCTATAGGGCCTATGCTTGCACTCTACCCTATGGTTTTCTTCCTTATGACAAATGACACAAAAAACAGAGACAAAAGAAAACAATAACCATCTCTGGAAGAAAAGCCATCAAAGAAAACAAGATACTATTAACAAAATCTTAACCAGAGCCACTAGACCCAGGGAACAAGTTTGCACAAATATTTTCTCCCACTAATCCAAATTTAGAAAAGGAAAAGGACTTTCACCACTCTTGCTTTCACTGGACATTGCTGCAGAGATCCAGGAGACTGATGTAAGAATTCTTACTTTCTGCCAGCTCTTGTCAGAGGTCCCAAGATCTCTCAGCTGCAGTGGCCCTGGAACAAGCAATGTCTAGCCAGTGGAGAGCCCTATTTTGGGGGCCAAATTGTAGGGGCAAAAAATTTTTCCCTTTTTCCTCTCTAGGTTGTTTGGCTCGTCTAATAATTAAAGTGATGTAAGGCAGATTAACAGGAAAAAAGAAATTTAATTTCATACATATGGGAGCACCATAATAATATGAGACTCAAAGAAGTGACCAAAGCAGGAAGGTTTTATACCTTTTAGACAAATAAACAATACATTTTTGAAGAATTGACAAGACAAAGGGGTTTGGGCTTAGAGTAGTAAAATAGCGAAGAAGTAACAAGGCTTGTTTATATGGCCTTCTTGGCCCCAAATTCCCTATCTCTGGTGATAAGGATGCCTTCTACCCTCCAGGTACAAGAGGAGTATCTTTCATGTGGGAGATTTATCTCCTGGTTCCAGGGGGACAAAGGACGGTCAGAGTGTCCTTCTTGTACTAGCTATTTTTCAAGTACCTTTAATTCAAAATAACCAATATGCCAACGTGGCATATTTTGGAGTGAAATATTATGAACTCCTACATCTGAAATTCAGATACAGTCTTTGGGCTCAACAATATATAGTATACTAGATTAAAGTAGACTTTATTTTCCCACACTGAACTTTAATACAATCCTAGAACATAGAAAGATATATATCCTTATGATTATGGCATGTACGGTGGTTGATAATAAATATATTAACTTTGTCCTCATCGAGTTTCAGATTAAACTTAAAATATCCACATATGAATCAGTTTTTCATTCACTGATGAATTTAAATTTTGGGTCCTGTATGTAAGCTGTTTCAAGAGCTATGTTTTGGGTTTATGTTGTTCAGTGAATATAGTTACAGTTACACAAGATGAATAAATTTTAGATATCTGATACATAATGTAGTGCCTATAGTTATCCACATGGTGTTGTGCAATAAACAGTTTGTTAAGACGGTAATTTCATGTTAAGTATTCTTACCACACACACGCATAGCAAAAGCACACAAGAAAACTTTTAGAGGTGCTGGATATGTTTATTACCTTAATTGTTGTGATAGTATCACAAGTGTTTGCATATGTCCAAACTTATCAAATTGTATACACTAAATATATGAAGTTTTTTTGTATATTAATTATAACTCAATAAAGCTGTAAAAAATTTACTCAAAGGTACATGTTATAAAACAGAGTAAAAAAGCATCATATCTAAGCAATATAAAAGTGGTATAAGTAGAGCAACTGGTATGAATAATTCTTTAATTTTAATAAATCCTCATAGCATGCACAGCATGAAGATAAACTTTTTGTAAAGTTCTTCAGTGTATTCCCTTCACTTAAATTGTGATACCCCAAAATAAAGTTTACTTTGTATATTCCAGAAATAAAGCAGAAAGAAAAGATAACAAACAAAACATGGAATAACACACAATTTTTGCCCTCAAAAGAGAAGAAATGGTAAATGTACAAATAAAAATATATTTAAATAATATGGTAAATTTATAAATTAGAAAAACAAGTTATTTTTGAGAGAATAAATGGACAAGTGGTTATATTTTCATTAGATTAATTAGATTAAGCCTCTGAGGGAGTCTTATTTGGGCTGAGAAACTATAGAGGGAGGGGAAGGGTGTGCCACTGTATTGAACAGAGGTGGGGGAGAAGTCTGTACAAGAGTTCATTGAGGACTAGAGCAGTAAATAAATGGCTTCATAATGAGAATTTATATTGATCCAGCTCTGGAAAAAATATGCAGGATTTGGATAGAGAAAGGGCAAGAAGGAGGGCTTCGCAGATTTAATCAATAATGTTAACAGCATCCATCTGCCAGAGGTAGTCTTCATTAAAAGTATTTGCTCAGCTTTCAATTTCATTTATCAAGTAATTTTCTACTCACCTAATGTTAAATTCTGCCAACCAACTAGTCTCCCTCAAGTTCATCACATTCAGTTTTGATTCCCTCTTAACCCATTAAGACAGCTTCTAACACTGTGCGTTTAAAATTCTGACACAACTTCACGGTGGTCAGGCAGGATATGAGGCCAGTCAGGCAAGTACACCTCCCCTCTTTTTTATGGGTTTGAAATATCCTTTGTCTAGAGAGATGTATTATTATAAAAAGATCTATTTGGCAATTTATAGTTCGCTTTTTATCTATTCAATTGTTCCCTGGTATTCTTAGAACAGAAAAGGGAACCTTTTAAGAATAATAACATGCCAATTACCTTTAATTACTCTCTAGCTCTTTCAGTTAAAAAAAAATCTCATTTTAGGTTTAGTTTGTGTCTGAATAGAACATTTCATATCTGAAACCCTTAATGGAAAGGCTTTTCTATTTTCCACGATGTTCTTTTCTATTTTATGTATTCTCTAAATTTAGCACATTATTTAAAGTGCTATCCATCTACCTAATCAACTTGAAAAGATGGAGAAGCACACAAGTGAAGCATATTATTTATTTATATTTTATTCTGATAATGTTGCCATTTTCAAAAATAAATGTTAACTGTTAAAAATATATTTTCAAATATGTCTGTTTTATATAATACATTTTATGGAAATTGAAATAAAGCAGTGATGTAAGCAAGGTAGAGAGTAAAATTATGTATATTATTTTTTATCTTGTCCTTTGGGTAAAATAGTGTAACAAACAGAAAAAGTTATCAAATTTGGAGAACTAGAAAGAAAGACAAAATGAAAGATAAAATAAAAAAGAATTGGGAATGTCACCATTTTTCACGAAAGTTTTGGAAATATTGAACCCTAGCCAATTACTTTTATATTATGTATTTCATTTACCTCCAAATATACAATAAATATTTATAAAAGCAATAATGTAAATGTTGGGTTTAAGAAGTACATGACTTGAAATGTAAAATATATGTTATTTGATCAATACAGGAAATGGACAGCAGCTTTATTGCAGTTAAGTATTCTGATAAATTATTTAAAAAAAATTAAAGAATAAAAATTCTGAAAACTTATTGTCTTAGCTCAGACTGCTAGAAAAATATAGACTGGGTGGCTTAAACAACAGAAATTTATTTCCCACAGTTCTGGAGGCTGGGGAGTCCAAGATCAAGGTACCAGCAGACTCAGTGTCTGGTGAGGGCTCACATCCTAGTTTGCAGGGAGCCATCTTCTTTTTGTCTGCTCAAATGGTGGAAAGAGATCATCTCTCTCTGGTCTCTTCTGATAAGGGCACTAATCCTATTCATGAAGCTTCCACCATCATGACCTAATTACCTCCCAAATGCCCACCTCCAAATGCCATCACATTGGGGTTTGGGACTTCAATATATGAACTCTGGGAGACACAAATATCCAGTCCATAACACTTATGTAGCAAGACTGTAGTCTAAATCCAAGAATTAGCATTTACTGATATCATCTTTTTTAAAAGAGCTCTTAGAGTGGAATTCCATACACATCTCATCTTGGGATTGATCTTGCTTCATTGATAGAATGATCTTATGCCACGTTGTTTGGGTCCCATTAAGGAGAACTGTTTTACAGATATTCCTACTCTACTGCTCACATAGAAATTCAGTCTGTGTCACCTGTTTCTGATCATGTGAATACTTACAGCCATTAAAAGTGTTTTATTATTTTAGTATGCAAAATGTGTTGGTAGGATATATAAATGATAAATGCTATTTTAAAAGGCAATACATTTCCAGAAGTAGGACTCAGATGCTATATTTCTTATGGAAAATTAAGAAATAACTAAGGTTATTGTTGTTACCACCTAAATGAGTTTTGAAATAGTAATAGATTATATAAGAAACTAGAGAATGGACTCTGACCAGAAAACAATTAGACACGTAAGAAAAAAATTGACATAAAGTTATTTTTATTAGACACAGATGCTAAAAATTAGGAAAACCACAAATTTTGCTCTATCACCTATATAGAAAAAAGTATAGAATATGAGAGTGATTAGATGGATTCTACTTAGAAAATTGAATGCAAAACTAAGATATTCACCAAATGTGAAAATATAGTTAGTTTGTAAGAAATAAAGAATGAAACCCATAGATAACAATGGCGACTTACATTTTAGCAGAATCCAAAACTATTACTTTCAAAGACAGAGGGAAGAAATTGTTGAGCATTCAAGTTTAATCAGAGGACTAGGATGGAATCTCAGTAAGATGGGATTGGAGTACACCTGGACTTCATGTGTACAGCTGTATCACCTGCACGAAGTCTTACCTAAACCCTTCCAACAAAATTAAATATATCAACTGAATAGATTTGGTTTTGTCTTTTACTTTCACAATCTCAAATGTATCTAAAGAGAGGCAGGGCCAGAGAGGACTGTTCTACAGAAAGAATAAGATAGGCAATGCTTATAGAGTATTGTCAAGAGAAAAGAGACACTGTATAGAATGGCCACAGACACATCTTTACTGATCACCTTAATCAGAATGAATGATCACTGAAGGCCCCATGAGCATATTTTCCTTAAGCAGATAACATGTTTTGTAAGCAGCCTTTGATAATTCAATCTAATCTGCTTTCTAAGAACTCTAATAGTAGGAAGGGCATTTCATTAAGAATCCATCTAATTAGGATAGCTATTTGTAATACATTTCTCATGCTGTAAAATTAAAATGGTAACTCATTTATACAGCTGTTTATTGTGAGTTTGTTTAGAGGGGGTCTATCCTGAGAATATGATCATTTCTAATTTCTTGGCAAAGTGTATTTTATGTCTGAGAAACTTAATGGTGAAAACATTAAGGTGTTACCTCTTAGTACTATCTTACCTAAAGAGAGCACCAGTTTTTCTGGTGAAAAGAGAAAATTCAATAAAAATTAAATGTATAACTCTCAAATGTTGCTCAATTATTAGAAATGTGATCACTACTTAGATTTTAAAGCAACATATTTTTACATTTAATTGAAAAACATGATTTCATCTCCCATAAACCTATGTAAGGTAGTAAATGAAGTACAAAAGGAAGTTTAATATAATATAGGAAATGGGACAGGTCTTGAGCATTCAAGAGGTTTCAACAAATTTCTGGAAGTAGGAAAGGAGATTGAAGTATATCGTTGAGATCACGGAGGATAGGCAGCAGACAAACAGTGTACATGTAGGCTTATAGTGAAGGGGAAGACCAGACTGCCTGGAGTGCTGTGGAATTGAATTTAAGAGGTAAAAATTCCTAGAGAGTGGAAAGTGAGGCTGAAAACACGACTCTTAAATTCAGGTCTATCTACAGAACAGTTGCATGAGCTGGACTTCTAAACCCAGTGTCATACCTGTATGCAAAGAAACCAATAGCTCATCATCCTTGAGAGAAAACAACAAAACAAAACAAAACCCCCACAAATCACAACAAACAAACAAATAATGAGCAACAGCAGCAACAACTAATGGCCCAGAGTGATTTTGCTCAATAATTTGAATAGTATCTGGTGTGATCTGGTGATTCTAGTGTAGATTTGGGCGTTGGAAAAGAACGCCTTCCACAGTGTAACCACCCAGTCAATATACGTTGCTTATTGTCATATTACATCTGAGAAAATTAAAAACTAAACACGTTGCCTTAAAAGCAATGTGGATGGTTTGGTAGCAACTGTTATCATCAACGCTTTGTATTAGACATAATAAATAAATACTTTCAAATTTGAGATGAAAATGATTTTAAGACTGTTATTATACCTTTAGCCATTTTTTTCAAGATTTAAAGAAAAAGAAAAACAATTAGATATTCAAAAACTGAATAAAAGTTTTTCCTTCTGTGTACCTTTTTGGGAGGGAGTTACCCGGCAATGTATTCCAGCAACAGAAGAATGAAACATATTCAAAGGGGTGATACAAAATTTAGAAAACATTGGCTCTAACCCAGGAGGATAAGAATAAAATTCTCAGTAAAGAGCTGGACACAGTCCTGGTGGACTGACAGCTGGGTGACAGGTAACATGTCCTCAGAAGAGACCTCCTGAACTGAGTCTATTCAATTCTGAATATGAATTGTGAAGATGTGGTGAAGGCACGTTATTCATTTGAGGGAGAAAAAAAGAGAACTAAAAAGCATTGGACAATATTTGTGTGCATGAATGTGTATTTAAAAGCATCCATACAATTAATTTCTGCTTAAGGAAATTGCAATTTGGGACCGTCATTTTTCCTACGTACTCCATTTAATTATACAAATTTTGGATATATGTTTCTGGAATCTGTGTTGTTCAATCCGTGTACTTTTATAACTATGAAACACTCTATTTTTCCTTTATAATTCTTCCATTTTTGCCACAAATTCTACTTTTTTCCTGAAATGCCTATTGATATGTCTATTCTGCTTTAGATGGAATTTGCTTGGCATGTATTATTTTCTCATATATATAAAAGTATATGTATTAAATAATATAAGATATATTATATGTTATAATGTACATGTATATGTATAAAATATATATATTATACTATACATAGTAATATTATAGTAAGTGCCCATGTAACTAGTAAACAATGTTAAAAATATTGAATATGGCCTTAGAAGCTCCTTCTTGATAATAACCCTCTTCCTATATCTGAGAGGCAATCAATATCCTGAATTTTGTTAATATAATTTCCATGATTATTTTTATAAGATTTCATATCTAGTAAATCTTTTATAAACAGTCTAAATTGCTATTTTGTATTTTTGAACTTTGTTAACTGATCATGCTGCATGTATTCTTTTGTGACAATTATATCACTCAATATTATGTTTGTGAGAGTAAAGTATATTCATGCATCTAAATTAAGTTCTTTAATTTTTTTCTACAGTGTGATATTCCCTTGTATAACACATTATACTGATGATGAACAACTGCACCTGTCAGTACTTGACTGACTCTGTCAGTGATTTGGTTCACATTTCTTAATGAACATGTACACGCAGACCTAGGATTAGAATTCAATTCCTGATCAGAGTATAAAATTATCTTCAATATTACTAGATAATGTAAAACTCTTTTCAAAAGTGGAAATTACAATTTTCCTTCCCAGAAAAACATAGGAAATTCTCATTACTCTATATCTTTGCCAAAAGGTGCTTTTGTCAGACCTTTTTATTTCTGTCAAGCTGTTGTGTATATAATAATATCTAATAGCATTTTTACGTGCATTATCTGATTACATATAAGTTTAAACACTTCTAAATATGTGTTATGGACACAGATTTCACATTTCATAAAGCACAAGTACAAGCCATTTTCCTTTATTTTTATGTTGGGCTTTCTGCAATTTTTGCCTAGTTTTATTTCTAAATATTTATTCTCTGAGGGATTAATTTTTACAGATGCTATGATTTAAGGGGCGATTTTAATTGTTGTCCTATCCATAACCAGTTTTACCAGCACCATTTATTGACAAATCCATCTTTTATTCTTCATCTATAATACTAGCTCTCCCAAATATCATGTACCCATATAACCATTTTTCTTATTATGGTCTATCTATTCCATTTTGTTGATCTATTTATCATTTACTTTCCTAATTCTATGCTGTATTAATTATTATAATACATCCCCCAATTTATTCTTTCCCTCCAAAAACTGTATACTAACCTTGAATATTTTTGTATTTAACCTACATTATAGAATTAGCTTGACAATGTTTAAATAAAATCTTACTGGGATTTTACTTGGGATGCATTGATTATAAAGATGAATTTGACTCCTTTAAGGTCTTCCAGCCCAAGAATGGTAAAACTCTCTATGTTTCTGCATCATCTTTAATTACTATTAATAAATTTTTTTGTCATTTTCCACAAGAGCTGGCATGCTTTTTGCTAAATTTATTCTTAATAACTGGATTTTAAACTTCTATTGTAAGTCATATTTATGGTGTTTTACTTTGTGTTTATAGCTCATATATAAAATACAATTCAGGGACAGCCCCGTGGCGTAGTGGTTAAGTTCTCACGCTCTGCTTCCACAGCCGGGGTTTCGCAGGTTTGGATCCCAGGCTCAGACAGACGCGCCGCTTGTCAAGCCATGCTGTGGCGACCTCCCCTATACAGTAGAAGAAGATGGGCACGGATGTTAGCCCAGGGCCAGTCTTCCTCAGCAAAAAAGAGGAGGATGGGCACAGATATTAGCTCAGGGCTAGTCTTCTTCACACACACAAAAGAAATAAAATAAAACAAAATGCAATTCATTACTGCATAATGAGTTTGTTTCAAGGAATTTTGCTAACATCTCCGTTAATTAGTATAATGGATGTGATGATTCTTTTGAATTTTCTGTGTGTGTAATAATATCATCAATGATAGGATAGCTTTTTTCTCTTTGCCAATTATTTTTTTTCTTATAAATCTTACTTCCGTGTCTACAACCTCCAATATGATGAATAGAATTGCTGACAGCATTGATGTTTATCTTGTTCTTACTGTCAAAGGAAATATTTTAACATTTCATTTTTAAATATGTTGTTTTCTAAAGGATATTTGAAAACAGTTTATCAAGTTAAGCACATTTTCATTTATTTCTAGGTTGTTAAATGTATGATTTTTTTAAAGACCATAGCATGAAATAAGCTTATGATTTTGTTAAATCTTTTGTTTAAGTTCATCACATTAATTGATATGTTCGTGGAAAGCCATCACTGCTTTCCAGGGTTTCTTGGAATAAATCTTCTTGGCCATAATGTCCTGTTTCTTAAAACATTGCTGATTTCTGCTTGATAATCTTAAGTTTTTCTTCACTACTTTTGGTAAATGAAATGGGCTTCAATTTACTATTCCTTTACTTTTCTGGTCAGGTATTGCTATCAAGCTTATTACAGCATCATGAAATGAATTAGAGTATGTTCCCTCCTGTTTTGTACTCAGAAAAATCACATGTAAGATTGGAATTATTGTTCAGTTTCGTGTTTGGAATAAACTGCGAGTAAAGACAAGGCTTGAAATGATCTTTATGAGATGATTTTTAACTACTGATTAAATGCATTTGTTATGCGTTTTCAGGTTTTGTATTTCATTTTAGGTTACTTACTTTTGGAAAAATACGTGATCCAAACAATTGTACGTTTCACGTGCATTTTAAATTCCTTGAGCTCAAGTACTCATACAACCTTGATTTATCTTTTGAATGTTTGTATTATCTGCAAAACTGGTCAGCAAATTGTGACCTGTGAGTTAGCCAGTTTTTATAAATAAAGTGCTACTGGAACACAGTCATGCTCATTCATTTACGTATTGTCTATAAATATTTTTGTACCACAACAGTGGAATTGAGTAGCTGTGATAAACCATACGGCCCAACAAGCCTAAGGTATTTACCATCTGATCCTTTAAGAAAAAGTTTGTTGACACTTGATATATAATTACCTCCCATTTTCATTTCACATAGTGGGTATTTGTTCCTTCTCTTATTTTTTTAAACAATTTCTCCAAAGGTTTGTCAATTTTCTTTCTTTTTTCCAGTTTTATTGAGATATAATTGACATGCAACATTGTATTAGTTTAAGGTGTACAACATAATGATTTCATATATGTATATATTGCAAAATGATTACCACAATAAGCTTCGTTAACATACATCACCAAGATTTGTCAATTTTATTAATCCTTTCAGCGAACTAAGCAACTCGGCTTTATTTCTTGACTTCTTTTTCTCAATACTCTTAATCACTATTTATATATTTATTATTTCCTTCCATTTCTTGTTTCTTTTTTCTAAGTTCTTAAAATAGATGCAAAACTTCATAAATTTAACTTATTATTCATTTCTAAAAATAAGAATTTAGGTTGTAAATTTCCCTCCAAAATGCAACGTTTTATAATGTAATATATTTCTTGGCTTTCTAGTTCAAAGTATTTTCTAATTTCCATTATGATTTTTTTCTTGGGCCTTGGGCTATTGAGAAGTGAATTTTTTAATTTCTAAATATCTGCAGTTTTTCTGACACTGTGTTATTAATTTCTAGCATAATTATATTGCAGTGTGATATCTTACTCTATGTAACTCATCTTGCTCTATACGATATGTTTTCAAATTTATTGAGAAATGTAGTTTATGTCCTTGAATCATCTGTGTATTCTTGCACAAGATTTTTTCAAGCGTTAAATATGCTATTCTAATTATGTCCTTTACACTAAGTTTTTAAATCGTCAGTCAAACTTTCGCCTCTTTACTCATTTAAAAAGTCTGAATTATTAATCAAATATATATAATGTTAATTTAAAATTTGTCACTATGATTTTGGTTTAGTTACTTCTCACTGAAGTTCTGTTAATATTTTCTTTATAAATGCTGAAGTCATATTAATCAATGGAAAAAAATTGAATCATTGTATCTTCCTGGGGAAATAACTTTTTTACTAGTGTAAATAACTTTCTTTATATTTCAGGTATATTTTTTTGTAAACAAAATGTAATTAGATTTTGCTTTTTAATTCAGAATGATGATCCTTACCTTTCAACATAAGCATTTAGTTCATTGCTCTTTATTTATTTATTTATTTTTGTGAGGAAGATTACCCCTTAGCTAACATCTGTTACCAATCCTCTTTTTGGCTGAGGAAGATTGGCTCTGGGCTAACATCCGTGCCCATCTTCCTCCACTTTATATGGGACACCACCATAGAATGGCTTGATAAACGGTGTGTAGGTCCACACCTGGGATCCAAATCTGTGAACCCCAGGCTACTGAAGAGGAGTGCGTGAACTTAACCACTATGCCACCAGACTGGCCCCAGATTCCTCTTTAATTACAGATATAGATATTTGAAATTTACTTTTCATCTTCTTTTATGGTTTCTCATTGACTCATCTAGTCTATGTCTTCACTTTCATGCCTTCATTTAAATGAATTATTTTCTATCTCAGTATTATTTTCCCTATGCTAGCTCAAAAAAATAAATTTCTGTTTTTTAATATTTACACTTGAAATTACAATAAGTTTTTTTCAGTTTATAGTAATCTATAGTTAACTGATTGTTGTACCATTCTTTTGGATAATCTAGGGATTTTATACTTACTAGATAACAGGTGATTGTTGGTTCTTAATTGTGTCCTGTATTATATTTAATCCCCACAAGGCATCATTATTTTCATTTTATGTAATTAATTATCATATAAATTCATCCATATTCTTACCATTGTTTTCTTTGTTGTGGTTTAGAACAATCTGTTTTTGGATTTTTTTCTTCTGTTTTTCTTTTTTTGCTCTTTCTCTGTAAGGTTGTATACATTAAAATTTCTAAATCTTTCAATATCAACATTTCCAAAATAATTAATTTTCCATTAACCCTGTGAACTTTATCAATCTGAGAACACTGGCTTCACTAGGAAATTTTACTTTTTCTTTGATTGCACATTCCCTCTATTAGATTTTCCCTGCCCTCTCTCTCTCTCTCTCTGACTTTTGCAACTCCAAGTACGTTGATTTTCACTTTCTCCTTCCTCTTTTGGCTGAGGAAGATTGGCTCTGAGCTAACATCTGTGCCCATTTTCCTCTATTTTGTATGTAGGATGCCACCATAGCATGGCTTGATGAGCAGTGTGTTGGTCTGTGCCTGGGATTCGGACCTGTGAACTCTGGGCCACTGAAGCAGAGTGTGCAAATTTAACCACTATATCACCTGGACAGCCCCACTCTCCTTGTATTTTCTACCTATCTATCTATCTATTTATCTATCTATCTATCATCTCTCTATCATAATCTATCTATCATCTGTCCCTATATTTTTGTTTTTCATGTTTGCATCTAGACAGTATCACTTTGATTTTTCAGTTTACTAATTCATAGACAAATTTTTTTCAACCTGTAAGTCATATTAATCATTGCATTTATTCAAAAGCAATTTCTTGTACAGATTATTGTTATGCATTTAAGTAGTTAAAATGTTCTCTCATGTCTCTCTTCTGATACTAATTATATTCATTCTATAATTTATTTTCATAATTTTGTCTGCCTCCAGTCCTAGTTGTTTCATTGTAGTAGGTATTTCTGTTTCATGTTGTTGGTTACTCAAGAATTTGGGTACATAATCCTGTCATTTTAATTATCAATCACTGAATGGTGTACCAGTCTGAAGAACTTTGCAGACTGTAAAAAACAAAACAAAAGGAAAACAATTTAGCCTAAATTCCAGAGTACTTGGCAGCTATCCATCACAGTTGGGGTAGGAACTGTGCATCTTCTCTTTTCATCTTTGTAATCTTTCCCATAAGATTAAAGTGGTTTCTTCCCCCAATTTCAGGAAAAAATGAGCTGAATTTTTATTTCACCATTTTTTCAAAGTTTTTATTGTTTAGCAAATCCTGTCATATGTAATAACTTGAATTTATAGCTAGCAACATATTTCCTCTCTTGCTCTTTCTTTTTCTTTCCCTCTCTCTCTTTTTTCTCTACAGCTCTGTTGGTTGGTCTATCTCTACCTACCTACCAACCTACTCACCTATATATAAATATTTATAGTTCCCAATGTTGAAATAAGTAATGTCATTTTTAAAAGTAGATTTTAGGGTTTGATAATAAGCCTCATCTCCATTTACCTTACAAATATACATAATTTATCATTTGTTATATTACACCATAATTATTTGTTTTCATATATATCTAGAAACTAAGTCTTAAATCATACCTATATATTTTCAGCAGCTGGCATGTCCTAATACAAAATATCTTTTGAATTAGTTGTCCTATGTACACAGACATTGCTCTTTCCATATATCCGTTACTATTCCTTAACCATAGTCTAGTTATCAGATATTGGACTAGTTAATTAAGCTCTAAGCCTTTACTTTCTTATTAATAAAATGGTGATAATAATACAAACCTAATAAAATTTTTGTTAATATTATACATAATAACATACATGAAAGAGCATGATAAATGAAACAATAAAAATGTTGATGTGACATCTTTGTCATATCAGAGGGAGTAGTGGTATCAGCAAAAATAGAAAAATTTTCTATTTTTTCATCGTATTGAGGTATGATTGACAAATAAAAATTGTATATATGTTTAAAGTGTAGAACTTGATGTTTTGATATATGTATACATTGTGAAATAATTGCCACAATCCAGCTGATTAACACATCCATCACCTCACATAGATACCATTTTCTTTCTTTCTTTTTAATATAGAAATCTTCGTAAATATGTTTGTCATCCTTGTACAGAGGCCATGCTTATCTTCTCTGCATCAATCCAATTTTAGTATATGTGCTGTCAAAGCAAGCACAAAGGATTTTCAATTCCAAGATTCACAGCTGTTAATCTGGGCTAAACATAATTTCATTTTTGCTCATTCCTCTGGTTCTGGGAAAACTTACCTGATGTTTGTTTATATAGTTAAATATAAGCTTAGTCAGTGCAAGACTTTTTGACTTTTTGCTCATTACTGTAGCAATGAATATAAAATAATGAATAATTTTATTAAACAAACATGAATGTGTATAGGCATATATCATATATAGAGACATAATATGTGTATGTCTAGTAGATGTGTATGTACATTCATATAATCATATAGTAGGTATACTATTAGTACTAATTCCAGCACTAGTTATATTAATGTTTTATTAGTTTCCATTCTATTCCAAAATGTGTTAAAATATATAGACAATTGTGGATAAATTGACTATCGCTCAGAAATTCTCTAGTCTAATTAACAGTAGCTTTTTCAAAAGTGGTATACTATCTACAACTAGAATACATGGATCCACTTCACCTGGAGTTTGCTAAAGATGGTTTGAAATGAATTGAATTGACTTTAACATTTTGAGTTCTATAGCTTGCATTAAAATTTTCCTCAGGATTGTATTTTATATTCTTGATTGAAATGTCTATGTAAACCTTATTTTCATAAGCCTTCTTTACTTTTAATTAGGATTCTATTTCATATTGTTATAATTTAAAAAATTTCCTAAGCCCACGGGCAAAAATATGGAAGTGGTAAAATTATGTTTTCACCTTGGTGACATATACACCAAAACAATATTAAGATAGAAACTCATCTTTACCTCGTTCTGTTTAAGCAATGATATTTAATAAAATAAAGTTTTTCAACTTGTGTCTTTTGAAGATAAAATCAAAGTATACCTTTAATAAAATTCAGTAGATATGAAATTAAAAGTAATAATGTGAAGTATTCAGACGTTGCATACATGTAGTAGTAATTTAATATCATAGGAAATTAAATTTATTTAAGCGAAAGACCATAGTTAACATACTGCATCATGAAATTAAGAATGAATGGTGCAGCAGTTTAGTTCGAGCTTCGGCAGCCCAGGGTGCGTGGGTTTGGATCCCGGTGCCCACCACTGCACCGCTTATCAGCCATGCCGTGGTGGCATCCCATATAAAGTAGAGGAAGATCAGCAGGGATGTTAGCCCAGGGAAAGTCTTCCTCAGCAAAAAGAGGAGGAGTGGCAATGAATGTTAGCTCAGGGCTGGTCTTCCTCACAAAAAAAAATATAAAAAAGAATGAAATTCCAGCCTATTAATCATGCAGAAGATTGCAATTAAGTTTTGTTATTTTCATGAAAGTTTCAAATTACACTACTAACTCTTCTTTCATTCAAGCCTAAAATTTACTTCAGTTATTATAAAAACAAATTTTTGAAATTATAAATACTTTAAAACAGATTTTGTGCATATTAAAAAAGAGTTTGAACAATTGCATTTTCTAAACTACTATAATAGTTATTTGAGTAATTTCTCTGGGAATGCATAACACGGTGTTTGACATACTATCATTGAATTAAGACTGCAAAACAAGGATATTCTTTTGAAAGACATTGAATAACTTAGTGTTCAAAGAAGCAAGGGAAACTCTATTGCATCTTGGAATAAGAAATCAAATGCTAAAAATTACCTACAATACAGAAAAATTTAACAAAAATGTAATCTACTTTACTATATACAAGGGAGTTACTTCAAATGTGGTTTCGATATAATGTCGGGAGAGTGGGCTGACTCGTAGGCGGCTGGTACCTGCCCCAAGACTAGACATGGCAAGTGAGAGATGAGAGTCGCACCCGCAGGAGTTAAGGAGAAATTTAAAAATTGAACTGAGGTTGAGAAAGGAGTCCTGGAGTTCCAGAATGCTGTATATGATATGGAATCTAGAGAAGTTTCTGATAAGAGATTTGAAGCAAACATTTTCCAAGAGCTACACATAGGAAAAGGAGAAAAGCAGAAGAAGTTTTAGGTGAACTGAATGATCTGGCATAATATAGGCACCCAAAATTCTAAGCATCAACTTATTTTTTGATAGATTAAATAGTTCTTCCAAATATACTACTAATAAAAATACTTATCAAAAGATAGTGACTTGTTTTTGAGATAGTCCAAAGTTTTAAGAGGTAGGGTTAAGATAACTGTGATGGGAAATAAAACATTTCAGGAAACCAATTATTTGAAAGACACTTGAAAAATTCTTTAACAACCAGAAAACTATACACGTTCTTTAACGGTAGAAGGATATGATGTAAATCAACAAACAAAATGTGTCAGTATATTTGTTTTGCATTGTTGCATAACAAATTATCAAAAAATTAGTGACTTGAAACAGCATACATGTATTATTTCTGTTTCTGTAGGCCCATAGCCTTGGCATGCTTGGTTGGATCCTGTGCTTAGGATCTCACAACTTTGCAATCAAGAAGTTGTCTAGGACTGTGGTCTCATCTGAGGCTTGGTGTCTTCTTCCAAGCTTAATCATGCACATGATATCCCCTCATATTCATGGGTTTCCCCACATTCAAGGAGAGGGTGTTATACAGAACATGTATACCAAGAGTTGAGACTCTTGGGGACCATCTTAGAAGTCTACCTACCATAGTCAGGAACTGAAAAGCATCTGAGAATTTTCCCCAATTGAAAGCTAACTGCTAACCTGCCACAGTTTTATAGATGCTGGGAGAGGACACAAGATCGCTGAGTCAGAGACCAAGGATGTTATTACTGACAAACCAGAGGCAGCATGTGTTTTATGATTGCATCAGTTCCCCTTCACTCCCAGGACTATTCAGGGTTTCGCTGAGTGGTCCAGGTAGATGCGCACACACAGTGGGTGCGTGCCACGGCTAAGGAATCTCTTATAGAGAAGCTACGAGTACTCCTATCTAACCTTTGCCCTCTAAGAGGATATTATTTCATTATCTTAGTCAGGAAACTAATCTTCCCTTTGCCCTGATGTAAGACACTATCGCTATCTTCCAAAGCTGTTTGTATAATAAACAGCCTTGAAAAGATTGTCTAGAACTAAAGCTGTCAATGCCTCTTACTCAGGAGACATGATGAAATGCAAGAGACCCATGGAGAATAACCTCTTTATGTGTCTTTTCATAAGCTGATTTTAATCAGTTTATATTTGTGTATTAATTTTGTAATTTTAAAAGTAATTAGCAGTTGGAAACTTTTCTTCTATATCTAATTCATTTTCTTCCTTTGCACCTTAAAAGTAGAAATCATACCTTAGTAAGATCATTCAGTTTCAAAATTTCATTCAGCTTTTACTATCAGTTGCTTACTAGTGAGTCCTACCATGTTACATGTGAAATTTACTATTTGCGTCTTATCATTTCCGTTATATATTTATCCATATCTTTAAAGCTGGATTTTCATCTTTTATTTGTTTTCAATCTGAAGAGAATTATAAGAATGTAGATAAGAGCTTAGAAGCATCGGACTTGCCAAAATTAAGATAGTGATTATAAATAAATGATTGTAAAGAGTTCTCCAGGATCCTGTAGTGAAACTAAAGAACATTCTTTTGGGTCTTACTTATTATTTCAATAGATTTATATTTCCTTCAAAAGCTTTTGCAGTGCCAAGTGTTTGAAAACCATGATTTATTTTCTTCTTGTTTGATTGCTGATTTGTCTAGATAAGGCTCAATATACTTTTTACACGTCGTGAGTTTATGTACTCTATACAGAGCAAGTTAAAAATTTTGCCTCTTCTACTTCTTAACTGAGACTAGCCTGAGGCATAATCATTGTCATGTAGTGTTTCTGTAGCACTTTTCTCTGCTTCTCTAAGGCAGAGAACACAGCAAACTACCTACATTAAAGGTCTATTGATTCTTCTTCATGTGAACTCTTCAAGGAATATACGGTGACACATAATAATTTGGGTTACGTGTTAAGAGGGATGCTCTACCTCTATTCAACAGAGAGGAAAAAGTTGGCCCCAAATTGCTTAATTAGATCTAAAATGAAATATTATTTATAATATCTCTTTTTACAATTTATGGTATAAAAAATTAAAGAGAAAAATGTCAGATGTTTCAGAGTCCATGTTATTCACATAAAACATGGCAATGATATAATACCAAAAGTGAATGTGACTAGAATATTAAGAGATTAAATATATACATAAAAAGTTAGGGGAATTTAAAAACTATGCTTTGTGAACACAGTTCCAGCTCAGACAGTAGTGAGGAAACAAAATAAGTAATATTCATTGCGATGGATGTTTGCCTAGACAACATTTCATTAAAAAAGAAAGTTGCTGTCTAACTGACAAAGTTGGTAATTGTTCTCTATTTTTGGTTGTCAACTTAATCTAAGGCCTATTTATGGAAGGTTTAAATAAAGAACATTCTATCATAATTTTAACAGTTCTTTTTAGAGAGTTGACGGCATATTTTTACATCATACACTCTTATAGCCAGACACTCTTATGTCTCTGTGAAATCTAACACATAAAAGTAAACCCAAAATAGTTAAACTCAACATTTTATTCCCGGGTTAAGAAGTGCCAAAATCAGGATGCACATTTTCATAGACTAGACACTTGAGGGCAATATAGAATAACACAATATTATTAAAATATTTACATGTCTAAGCATATCTTATATTTCTGAAGGATTATAAATACATTGATTTTCCCATCTTTATGTTTTTAGTCTGTGTAGATATAGACTGAAGATGAATAGAGCAATAGAATACATTTCTGATTATTCATCTTATTGTCTTCCCATTATTAGATGGAATATCTATCATCAGTTTATATTTGTTAATCAATCTTCAGTAGATGTGTATTATGTTACCTAAGGGGTTTATCAAGATTGACAGACCTAAGTTATATAATGGAAATAATACAACATATACTACGTTCCAGATTCAATAGCACTGCAGCTATGCAATTTATACTGTGAATTGGCCCTGTCCAATACAGTATCTACCAGCTACATGTGTCTATTTACATTTAAATATAAATTAATTAAAAATAAATAAAATTAAAGTTCAATATTTTAACAGTTATAGCCACATCTTAAGTGTTCAGTATCCACCATTACGGCAGAGACTTCTACTGGACAGTGCGGGTCTGGACCTTTACCAAGGATCAAAAAGCGTGTCATAAAAAAACAATTATTGCATGTTTTAATATGTAAGCTAAACTAGGTCTAACTAAAATTCCAAGGACTTTACTGATAAAGCTTTGTCTACTAATTAAATGGTTTTTATTTATGTTAAATTTTTAAAATTAGCATCAACTGAGAAAAGTTTACTTGATTTATAAAAACCCAATATCATGTTAAGAAAACTTATCATGTGTCTGAGAGTTTTAAATTGGAAGCTAATTTTGATTTACAGAAGGAGAAAACCAGCATTTGCACAGTAATATGTGACTCACAGTTTGCCTCTGCTGAGAGTAGGCAGTTGTATTTGTCAACTGTAATTACCCTGTCTTTCCCCCTCATGATAAACTCATGTTATAATATCAAAGGTGGGACGTGGACTATATTGCATTTGCCTCATTCCCCTCTTTCTGCCTCAAGGAGTAGCACCATAAGCAATCAAACTTGGAAGAACAGTTACCAAAGACTTACATATCTCTAGAGATTTCCTTTATATAGCTCACAACTCCCCCATAATTTCAAATTGAATATGACTTTCACTAAGAAAGAATAAGAAAAGTCAAGGAAAAAAATATATGTGGTGTATTTGAGTCCTCATACTGAAAAACACAATAAACATATGTTAAATAACCATATAAAATATTATGAGGTTAGAAAATATTTACCTTTAATAAATTGCAAGTAGGTATTGTTAAAAATTGAACACATCACTCTTACTGAATAATTTTAGCTATAAATATATTATGTAGAATGATTTTAAAATGTTCTCTTATACTGACAATTGTCTATATGTTGACTGATATGTGTGTTTCACTGGGCCATTTTTTTTAAGAAGATTAATACATACACACAAAGAATTGCAAAGTAGTCCATTTCTTGACTACATTAAATATACCTATTAATCTCTCATCTTATATTTCTCATCACTAGTTGAAGTTTTGAAACTAGGCGATTTTGAAGACTGAGGTAGTTAGACGTAGATAAACAGAAATCCTACAAAATCTTATATAATCTTAAAGTAATTGTGAGGCACAGAGTTTTTATTGTTGTTTTGTCAGTTGCACTTACCCATTTATAGTTTTTCCAAATGGCAGCATTTCTCATTGTAAAATAAACTTAGAAGTAAGAAAGAAAAAATGCACAAGTAACATCCATAACATAAAGTAAACAAATCTTAAGAGTATCTGGCAATGTATATACTTTTAGTGTCCCAGAAAACAAAGTGGAATGAAACGTTCTTTAACTGAATATATTTTACAAAGAATAGATGAATAGATTTCATATTTAATACCTGTTCCAAAATGATTTATTTGCTGAAAATAATTTCCATATTAAAAAAATTATCTTCAATATATTGCTTATGAAAACATAGTGAATAAATGGAAAACATTAGCTTGACAGAAAGTGCTGAAATTGTTGTAAGGTTAAAGTGTTCCCTTATGAAATCCTGGACAACCTAGGCCAAATCGGAGAGGTGAAGAGAAGATGTGCTGATATTTTATATCTGTCTCATCTCTTGGCCTGAATCTTCTTTTTACATAGCTCCCCAAAGAGAATCTGTCTCCTGCAGCTGTCACAGCTCTATTTCATTGTTTTCACTCACTTATTATTAGTGTTATGTTGGTGGTGGTGTGTGTATGTGTGTGTGTTTGTGTTTTCTGAGGTTGTGATTGTGCCTCAGTCTTAGGCAGGCACTGTGAACTGTGTCTTGGACACGGAAGCTTCGCAGGTGTGGCCTTCACAGGTGTGTCACACTCCCATCAAATGCAGTGACCGTCTTACCGTGTATTTCTAGTCTTCCACTGGGGAGAGAGCTCTTTTGTTGTTGTTCTCCCTTGTTTCTCTCTCCCAACTGAGAGGATTTCTACTGGGCCCTAGGCTAGAAGCTAGAATTTTGTTGTCCTTCCCTATGATGGTTAATTTTATGTGTCAACTTGACTGGGCCAAGGAGTGCCCAGATGTTCGGTCAAACATTATTCTGGGTGTGTCTCTGAGGTTGTTTTTGAACGAGATTAACCCTTGAATTGGTAGAATGAGTAAAGCAAATTGACCTCCCTAATGCGAATGGCTCTTATCCAATCAATTGAAGGCCTGACTAGAACAAAAAGGCTGAACCTACCCCAATGAGAGGAAACTCCTCCTTCCTGTTTAAGCTGGAACAGTGGTCCTTTCCTGTGTTTGGCCTTGAATGAAAGCATTGAATCTTCTTGGTGTGGAACCTGCCAGTTTTTGGACTGGAACTTACAACATCAGCTCTCCTGGTTCTCAGGCCTTCAGCTCAGTTTATAACTACATCATCAGCTTTCCTGGGGCTCTAGCTTGCCGACTGCAGGCATTGGGACTTCTCAGCTTCCACAATTGCCTGAGCCAATTCCTTATAATAAATCTCTTTTCTATACCCACATCCTGTTGCTTCCGTTTCTCTGGAGAACCTTGGCTAACATATTTCCCCTGTAGATTGAGGCTTTTGTTCCATGTGGGGAATAGGTAGACGTGTCTGGATGGAGTTTCTATAGTGGCTGCTCTTCTCCTTTCCCAGCCAGCTCAGGGAGGCTTCTTAGTATTTTTCTTGAATATTCCCTGTAAGTACCTAGTGAGGTTCTTGGAGGAAAAGTCTATAAGAGTGTGTTAGCACTCTGTGTCTGCAGTTCCTAGTGGCATCACACTCCTATGCTAGCCTACTATTGGCCATTCATAATTCATTGAAAATTCTAGCTTCAGAGGCCAGCCGGGCTGCTGAAGCGGAGCATGTGAACTTACTCACTATGCCACTGGGCCAGCCTATGTATTACTTTTTAATGTTATGAGAAAAAACTTTTCTTGGTAGTAGTTCAAAATATTGCCCAGACATTCAATTATTTTTCTAAGTCTCAACACAAGCAGTGTGAGAAGAGTATTCAACAGAAAAATGTTTTTTGTTTTTACAGAAGAGTAGATTTAACATTTTTCCTTAGTCTTAAGTTTGAGGCAGAACACATCCAATAATTTTACCTTACTTATTTTCACAAATGACAGTAATACTCTGTTGATATTAAATCCCAAATAAATTGTGCTTAATTGATAGATTTCAACATGTTTTATAATTCAACATACCAATACCATTCTTATATAGGGCATGGATAGTATGAAATAAGAAGCACAACGTATCTCATTATTATTCCTTGGGACAATATACTGCCTTTGGTTCTTCATCACAATGTTTTCACAACATGATGATCCTTGAACTTAAGCTGCCTCTTGTTTTAAATCTGGATAATAGAGAATCGAATTGCATGAATCCTTTGGGGCCCTCAGTATAATTTAGTGAACATTGTTGGACTTTTTAAATTTGGTAGATTATATTTTGCACTTCTATTTGAATTCTGAAATACTTTAAATTCCAGCTGAAATGTGATCTCTCATGAAGCCTTCTTTGACCAGCCCCTCTGAAGGGCTCTCTCCCTTTCCTGATATCCTCTAGCACTTGTTCTTGGTATTATTTCTTTGGTACATACTATGTGCAACATAGAGATATGATTTATCTATATATAATTTGTAAAGTGCTTAGATATCAGACTTATGATTTATACAGTTTTTTTTTTCTTACTAGCTTAGTACCATATCTCACATTTGGTCTAGCAGAAGATAGGTATCCAGAAAATATACACTCTCCTTTTGGTCTCATTTCAATGCTATGCTTTACTGTGACTCAGACCCATCAAAACCCTGACATAGTGGTCCCAAGAAGTCCAGAAAAGCTGTGTACTTTTTGAGAAGCTCAGAGAGTATAAGATAAGCACAAGGACTGTCTTAGGATGTGGGAGAATTATCTGGAACAGTAGCCTTATTTATCATTTAAAATAAAAGTTTCACTTAAGAGAGGTCAGACTCCTTAGGAGGTAGGGCATAATTAAAGATATGGGAATTTGTTCTATCAGGACTCTTACCTTTAGGTACCAGCATTTGTGGACGTTAAATCACATGAGAAAACCCACTGCTCTCCTCTATGCTGACCCAAATGTAGAAGAAATTTCTTTTCTTCCTGACAAACTCAAAAGTGCATTTCATCTTTAAAGTACTCTTTTATAAAGAAAATGTATTAAGTACATGGTAAGTAAAATAGTAAAAACACAAATGCTGGAGTTATAAACAAAAAATTGTTAAGATCAGATTTCTGAATTGGTGTGACAATTACACCAGAACGACCAAATTTCTAAAACAACATAATTTCATAATTATGAAATATTTTTCATAATTTTCCCAAGGTATTTTCTTTAGGTTTTATTAAAGATTTGTATAGCAGCCTCCCATGGTTATGGTTGGTCATGTCCTGTTCCAAAATCACCCTTGTAAGAGGTGTTTCTAGCCTTTAAAAATCTTGACACTGGGATAGTCCCAGGCACACGCCATTCTTTCTTCATTGGGGGATATTGTAGCCCTGCGTTTCTAGGAAGGTAAGCTTTCCCTTACCCAGAATTGTGCACTGGAAACAGTATGGAATCAGACCTGAGCTCAACACCTGATTCTGCTTTATACTAGGAATTACTTCTCTCAATTCCTAATCTCAAAAATGGGAAAACAATGTTTATGTATCCATTATTCATTAAATATTGATATAACTTGCACTATGTACAGTAGGCACTTTTTTAAAAAATAGGTCTCTGGTATTGAGCAAGTTGTGCAAGTTCTTTATACTCATGGTGCTTACATTTTATTGGGAGATGATGAAAATAAACAAGTAAACTAGAAAAATGAAACAAATTGTTTTTGCCCTATACTCGTTTATTCAAAAAACATTTACTAAATTACTACTCTTTGCCAAGTGCTGCTGGCATTAAACAACACCGTCTAGATACAATTCCTGCTCCTCAGTGTAGTGAGAGAGACATAAAGAAAAAATAAACAGTATTCTAGATAGTAATAAGTGTTGTGAAGAACCATAAAGTTTGATCAGTAGGATAGAGAATGGCAAGATTGCTAGGTATTTTTCATTTAAAATAATGAATTTCAATTAAGTTTTTCATGTATTTCCAAATATTGCATATAGTTTTGCATTCATTTTAAAGCCTTCTGTGCTTCTTACCATGCCCATTTTTATTCCTGATATTGTTTACTTGTGACTTTTCTTTTCTTTTTTTTTTTTGGTCTTTTGCCAAAGATTTCTTTACAAAGATAAGCTATCAGTTTGTTCTTTCTCACAATTATATTATTATGATCTTTTATTATTTTCTCTTTTTATTATTTTTCACTCATTATCCCTACCATCCTCCCAACTAATTCAAGGAAATGATAATTCTTAACTCTGACAATATTTTAACAATTGTTTGCCTAGCATTTGAGTTTCATCTTATTTTTATACTCTCTGAAGTAGTCACTACTTTTGTTATTTTTTTTTTCAATATGAATTAATAGGTTTCTTCACTCATAGCCGTATCGTGGCTTGGAGTGTGAGTGGAGAGAAACGTCTGATTTGTAAGATTTGCTGATATCTTTGGTGTAAATACTCCCCCCACAGCCAATTTCAAGCTACTAATGCTTTAACAACTGCTTTGCAAACATCCTGAAAAAAATAATCTGCTCTTGTAAGACAATTTCAGTATGCTCCAGCACACTATTCTTTGCTCTCTATCCATTGTTTCTTTTTTCTTTCTAGGAACAACTTTCTCTTCTCTGAATTGCACCCTTTAATATTATCTTTAGTGATGATCTAAAAATGGTGGAGTCTCATTCAATATATCAGTGAAGTTATTTAGTGTAATAATTAGAAGTGTGTGATCCAGAAATCGGTTTACTAGCTTTGTGATGTTTTAAAATTATATCTCCCTATATTTCAGGTTTTTAATCTAAAAAGTAGGGTACTTGATGCAATTTACTTCATACAATTACTGAAAAGACCAACTGAGTTAATGTATGTAATGTTTTAAAATGAAATGTCTGACATATAATAAGTACTCAGTTTTTATAAGCTCATATGTTTATTTGCCTTATAATATAGCTTAATCAAACACTGAATCGCAGAATAAGAATTATTTTCTCTTAGTACTTTAGAGACACAATTTCATTCTCTTCCAGTTAATATTGTTGCTACTGCAAAGTATTAAGTAATAGAAATATCATTCTTTCATTTGTTTCTTGTTTCTTCTCTGGAAGCATGTGAGATTTTCTTTTTGTCTTTGGTGCTCTGTAATTTCATAATGTCACAGTGGAGTGTCGTTTGATTCTTATTTATACTGTGTGCTTGGAATAAGAGTTTTTTTGGTTTTTATTTGTAATGTTGTCTTGACTCAGTTTTGAGGCCCTGGCTAGAGGCCAGTCCATTCCCTATCTTAAGCAGCTGACTAAGTCTACACTCCTAACCACCTCTCTTATCAGATTCTCACACTCTGGCCACCATGCCCCTGCCCCAGTCACCTTAAGGCCAAGTACTAGACAACAAGGGACAGCCTCTATGCCCCAGTGTCCACCAAACTTATTCAAATTAGCCAATCCTAAGCCTGCTCACCCTGCCTTACCCCATCCTTCTTGTGAAACCACAGTGAAGGCACACGCCCACAGTTCCTTCTTCCACTTCTGCCTTGTGATCCATCCCAGTGCTTCCCCGACTGGTCCCGTGCAGTGCGCTGTATTCTCCCTTGGGAACTCTGATTAACTAAACTGTAGAACTTGTTCTAATTTCTCTATCTTGATGTGTGTGTGGCCTCACAATGCCTCACCCAAGGTATTATGGTCAAAACAGTGCTCACATACATATATTAATAATTTTTATATATCCTGAAGGCCTCAAAAATAGAGACAAAATTTCTGCTATTTTCCTATCTCTATGGGTCAGTCTCTTTTTCCAGTAATGAATTAAGCCTTGGAAAGTTGAGGTTTTATTTTGTAGTCTTAGTTTCAACTTCCTGTCTTGAAGTTTCCTATGGCTGTAAACTTCCAAAGCCAGATCCAACCTCCAAGACCATCCCTGAACAGCTCAAACATTAGCTTCCAGTTCATAGTTCTGGGATATGCTTCGCTTTTTTGCAATAATATGTTTGCCATCAGCTATGCATTTAAGAGAAATTTGTTGTACTTTAATTGCAAATTCTACTTATTGTATATTGGGGAGGATTTCAGGTTATCTAGTGCTTGTAATGTTGGAAAGAAATGTGCTACATCCACTATTTAAACCAGTGAAATGTGCAATCTATCTTCAATACTCTCCTTAAACTGTTCAACGTTGCTATTGATATCCGTAGCAATATCTTCAAAGAAATGTTTCTGTCTTGTCTTATTTCATCTCTCAGTATAATTTGTAGTAAAGCTGTATATATATTACTTTACTGTTTGGGAATATGTGCATGTTCCCTTTATATTTGAATCACTCTGTAGCTTTTTCACTACATTTCCGTTATCTTCAGCAACTGGATGCTGCCAATGAAACATCTCTGTCCAGCTACCATCATCCTCCCTGTCCTCTAACCTAGCCCATACCCCAACCTCATAGGAAATTCAAATTTCATGCCTTGATAACAAAGACTTTTTATTTTCTAAATACTTAACTGGGATATGTTTGATATAGATCACTAACTGTCAAAAGTTTTTACCAGAATAGAGTGAGATATTTCAACCTATAATGTCAACTCTCTTTTCAAGAAAAAAACATCTGTTTTCTTTTCCACTCTTTGCACATTGTTTGTGCATGTGTAAAAACTAACCTCCTACTGAAGTGTTTTGACCATGCTTTAAGTTCATTCATCTTTATTTATTAATCTTTGATACTTTGCATTATTGCTGTCATCTCAATCCATTTTCCCACCTGATGACATATATATTTTTTTTTCTTATATTTACTGAGGCAATGTTATATTTTATATCTGAGCCATATTTTTCCTATGTTTTTAAGGAATCTTAAACTCAATTTCATCTAATTCTATTTTGTTTTTGTCCTTGTTTTATCATGCTGTATGCTCAATGAATTTTCTATCACTTGAAAAACTTTTGTATTATTGTTTCCAGCTTAGATAATCACATAAGATTATGTGGAAATTAATATTTATTTGTGCTATTGAAAATGGATGAAAACACAGAGATAGGGCAAAGGAATCCATTAACAGTAAAAAACAATATGAAATACAGAAAATATGTGAAAAATTAGTGAACCAAAGGGCTGATGAGGAGATGTAACCAGAGTGCCGTCTCCAAGTATTAGCAGAGTGCCTGGCATGAAGTCGGTGACCAATAAAGTCCGTGTGCTCTCATTTACTTCTCTACACACATTTCTCCACCATCCTGACCACACAAAAATAAATAGCATTAATTAAACGTTGCTTGTATCAGTTTACACTGTATTCAAATGAAGAGTCAATAATTGGCAACAATGTTATTATGGAAAAACAGATAGTTTCTCACCATTATATAAAGAGCAAACTTCATAGAACAGTGAAAGTGGATTATAAATAGATAATATGCATTCTCAGACTCACTTTCCATATTATAAAAAGGGAATGAGCTCACTGATATTAACTTTTCCTTGTAGGATTAAATTCCATTACATTCTGACGGTACTACAATAAATCATTGGAATAAGACACAACTATAGCTCTCTGACGAATTTGGATTTCTGTAAAGAATTCTTAAACGCATGAACGTAAAATGTGTTTGTTTTCTAAAACGTCAATGTTAACACTTTATTTTTAAGAACCAAAGAATACATACACTACTGTTCTGAATGACAGGAAAACAAGATTAAGCATATTCATTTTAAATCCTATTATGTGGGTGTTGGGGAAAAAAGCTTTTTCATAAATAGAATGAACTTTAGGTTCTCTGTATGCTGAGCATTACGTTTTAGTCACAGGAACATTTGCATTATTTTCTCCTGCTAATAGATTGTAAAATAAAAGCAGTAGCGTTGTTTATAGAAAACGTTTAAAAGCCAAAAAGAGCATTTATGTGGCTAACAAAAGGTTTTTTCTTTCCATGAAAACACTTGAAACTTCCAAAAGAGTATACAAAGTTAATATGTTTAAAGTGTTTCTATTTATGAGAATTTTTTTAAACTTCTATTTTAGTGCCTCTAAAAAATGTTATAAAATGTAGGAAGTAGAGAAGATACATGATTTCTGAAATATGATTGATACTGTAAATTCCATGATACTATAAACTGTGTCATATACATATGAGATTAAACATACTCATAGGATTTAAATAGATATATTTGTTGTCTATATTAAAAGAATTTATAGCTTATAACTTAGCATATTCTCCTTATATTTTTACATAAAATAACATGATAAGAATAGTACCCTAACGAAACTGTAGGACAAGCAATAATTCAAACGAGAAGAGCTTTGCAAAATTACAAAATCAATGATTAAGGTAGAGATAAAATTATTTGTCAAAGTAATCTCAAAGATGGATTACCCTTGTTCAAGATTTCTATCTTTCTCTTTTGAATAGAATAAATTTCTATTAATCATTTCAATTTATCATGTCAACATTTATTCTTAATTTTTTCATTAAACATATAACATGTAATATCTTTCAAAATTGTAATAATATAACTACATTGTTTGGTGAAGTAGTCTGATTATTCTGACTGTGTTTTGATTTTTATTAGAATGAGTTTTAGTCATGTTCAACAATTTAAGTTTTAAAATACCCTTTTATAAAAGCTCATAAAAGACTACTATCAAAGAGAATCCTTCTTATTTTAATGAATGTAAGAATACTGCATCTAAGCAGAATATTTCAACGCAGAGGAAACATGTTTTCCTCTAGCAAGTGTCTGGTGTTTATTTATATTTCCTTTTCATCATCAGTATTAAGCAAAATAACAACAACATCATTTAATGCGTGCTTATCTCCTCATAGCACTCTCACAGGAGGCTGAATAAAGTAAATGAAATATTCATGATTCCTGTCCTCTGAAAAAAATTTAACGTAAGCAACACTATTATAAAAATGTGTGTATGAACATACATACACACAACAAAGAAGTTAGGGTTAACCTAAACATTTCAATGAAATGCCAGCACCTAAACTAATATTATTTTGAAGGAACGGGTTAGAAACCAGACTGCTCCGAATTTTTTCTGTATCAACCCTGCTGTTAGTCATTGGCTGTTGTTTGAACTTTGTCTATAAAGGGAGAATGACTCCACTTTATGGAGTCAGTAACATAAACCCTGTGTTGTTCCAATGATCTATTCTATTGTTTTTTGGATATTTTTTGTTTGATTAACAAACCTTTGTTGATTTATCTTCTTCTAATTTCAGTTATCACTTGTGTTTCCCACTAATTCTTCCCTGCCTGATACTGTGATAATAGTCCTTCACCTTTGATACAAATAGTACTTGTGACTTTTGATTTACAATCTCTGCCCTTCTTGCTTACTTCTCCCATGTTACAGCTCTGGTTCCTCTCAAGAATGCGGAATGGTTTACGAAGTTCTTGGTTTCAGAAAAGATAGGCTGAGAATTATATAACTTTTACATACAGTTCTCAAGGTTTTGTTAAGCGACAAAATATGAGATAGAAGAATAATGGGAAACTGGAAGAGATGGATTCTCCACTCCCTTGGGAGAATGCATATCTGAGATCAACCTATTTTTCCTACTTTAGAATGGAAAAAAATACACTATCAGATAGAAGCAATAAAAAAAGTTAATGTAAATTTTTGTATTCCTAACAATGCCCTTGAGAAAAGGGATAAAGGTGATAGCTTTACTAGCACACCTATTAAGATTCTAAGCAGAGGAATTATGGTCAAAATAACAGATTAAAATTTGGGGAGTGTTATAAAAAAAATCACTGGGAGACAGTTAGATTAGGGGTAGGTGAGTGTTAAATGAAGAGGTTTCTAGGCAACAATATTTCTAGAGAGAAAGAGATTTTGCGTGACAAAATATACAGATAAAATTTGTGACACAAATTATAGTTATGAATTTAAAATTACTTTGTTGTATGATCAAATAGAATTTTTAATTTAATGATCTCATGAGTCTAGATTCTAAAAAATATAATTTTGAATATGTGAACAATTTATTATGAATTGTAAGTTTTTTTTTTCATTTTTACTAAACATGACATTGTTGATTTTTATTGTCTGTCTCCAATTATATATAGATTATTGTTAATATTTTCCTTTACAATTTTATGATGAACGAGAGATTCAAGGGTCTGTAAGCCTACTCAGAGTATTTTAAATTATGTATGTTTAACAGCTTATGAGATTCCTTCTCGGAAGTGAATCCATAGAATTCAGTATATTCTGAAAAACATTCTACTTTAAAAATTAAATTTAGACACCTGCTTTAAAGAGTTGCAAACCAATGTTTGACATCTAAACTTTGAAAAATTATAAAAGAATATTGCTATCTTTGTTATTTAAAATGAAATTAGAAGTTTTAAAAAAGGAAAGAAAATACCCCCCTAATCTAAAAGATACCTAACAAAATTGCAGCTACAAAATATGTCACTGTAGATTTCTGGTTGCTAACAAAATAGAATTTCAGGAGAAAAGCATGAAAGTTACAGAGAGAGACATTTGAAAACAAACAAGAATATATAATAAACCAGAGTGTAAATAACAAAGTCGATTCAAAATTTATAGGGAAAAAACTGACAAAATAACAGAGAGAACCAATCAGAGAAATTTAACACAAGTTTGTAAAAGCTGATAGTTCAAGCAAACAAAACAAATAGTAAAGCTGTGGGATATTTGAATAACATTATCGGAAGGAATAATCTATGTATGAATGTATCTTACTTCTACATAACAGCACTTGCGTATTATTTTTAAGCCATCTAGAAAATTTACATATATTGACAAAATATTAGGCCTTCAAGAATGAAAACAAATTTCAAACAATTGTCATCAAACATATTCTCAGAATACTAGATAAAAGTTAAATAATAAAAAAGAAAGATAACTAATATTACTGAATATTTTGAAAATGAAAATATGCCATTCAATAAAATATGAGTCAAAGTAGAAATCACATTATCATACTGAATATTATCACACATTTGCAAATAAATGAAAGAAATACTACACATTAAAATTCATGTATGCTTGAGACAAAAAAAAACAAGATCAAGGAAGCACTACTAAGGAATGAGAATGGGTATATAATTGTGATATTCAGAATATGAATATCAGATATGTAGAAACCCTAGAAATACAAACAAAAATAAGATGAGACAATTGCCATTCATCATTTTGTCAAAAAATATTGTAGTAAGGAATGAGGAAGTATGAAAAATGATGAGAGTATAGTTTAGTACAATCTCTTTGGAGAGCAATCTGAAATACATTGGGAAATGGAAAGTTCATATACTTTAAAATCAGACATTTGCATTCTGAATATGATGCAGCCCTGTGGATATCTGGGAAGCATTCTCCCAGGCAAAGGGTGTGGCCAGTGCAACCCCATGACCTATAACCATCTGGAGTGTTACAGCTAATGGTGAAGGGAAGTGGGGGAGCCATAGAGTAATAGGACACGAGGTGAGTCAGGTAGAGAACAATTGGGGGTGGAGATCCTCTCAGCTAGCAAGCTTTTTGACTTTTGTCCTGAGCGACGTGAGAAGGCACTGAAAGGTTTTGAGATTACAGTATTCGTTTTAGGTTTTAACAAGTTCACTAGGGATACTGAAAACCCACCATGGTGGGGCGTGGCTAGAGAGAGGTCGCCCCTTAAATTAGAAGCTAGCGCGTTCATCTATTGCGAGGTGATAGTGGATTGCACCAAGTTTGTAGTGGTACACGTGGCCAGAGAGTTTATTTGTGGAAATATTTGGAAGGTGTTGATCTAAAATTTCTAGGAATTCTATATTGTTAAGTATTTAAATTTCAATATTTTAAAAATATTTCACATGAAGGAAATATTATGAAATATAACTAAATGTTCATAAATATTAGAAACATTCCTAAAAGGTCTATTATTCTACTCTAACAATGTATATTTGTTATGTAAAGGAAATATGAAGTTTTAAATGTTTGTTTAGAATAAATAAGGTTAAAGATTTTAAGTCAACATCATGTTAACTATTATTTCTGGACACTGGCCAATCAAAAAAAAAATAAATAAATAAAACCTTGCTTTCCTAAATTCGTTTTCTCTTCTTTTCTGTGTTTAGGAACAAAACAAAACAAATACATGAGGGAGTAGTGGTTATCAATTCTGAAAGCATCTTAAATGGTCAATAGTAACAAAATTTATGTATTAATAAGGAACTTGCTGAAATTTAACACTATAGAAAAAGTCACAAAACTAATTTCTGGTGGATAGTTTGTGTGTGCATAAATATATAGTTTTTTCTAGAAAACTTGACATGGACACGTGTATAAAGGATATTCTCCTCCTTCGTTCTAAAGTATGATTTTTGTATTTCTTTGTGAGCATCAGTGTTGAAACACAGCAGGTACAATCGTGTTACTGTACAATAATATAAATGACAAGCAGGTTTCTAATAAAATTGTCACATATGTTATCGGAATGTGTAATTGTAAATTTGGTTCAATACATTATGTAAAATTGTAAGGGTATTAAAAATATATTTTGCAAATCAACTTTGAAAGCTTTTTTCTTGCGTTTGTTTTATAAAATAATGTGTCAAACTAAGGCCTTATGGTGACTTGTGATACAATGGCATCAAGATAAATGTCAAAAAAAAATAAGGTTGATAGAGTATTTCAAAATGCAGAAAATTTGGTATGCCCAAAGCCCAGGTTTGAGTAATTGTCTGAGTTGAGAAGTTTTAAAACTGTGTAAAGGCTTAGGTGAAAATATATTTTTTAATACAGTTATGTTTAGTGTTGGTAGATTAAAAAGAGAATACTTTCACAGTCTTGTGGTCTTAATTTTTTTGACTATTGGAAAATTTGAGACTGCCTAACCTTTTATTATTGCTGGTTAAAGAAAATAATTGCAATCATAAATGCTAAGAATGGATATTTCTTCCAAAGCTGGACTATAGCTGAGTTGGTTATTGATGTTCTATTCATAAATTTAATTCTTGCAGCTTCTCACGACAGTCATTGTTGTTTAAAAAATGCACTGGATTTATTTGCAAGGAAAAAAGAGATGTTCTTTTAAGGAAAATCTACATCTTTAAATTCTACATTATAAATTTGTCTCACTCTGATTTATGTTACTTGAGCTTTTCTTATTTAAAGGTTTAGGGGCAAAATACCAACCAATGTAACTTTTCTCTTTAAGTATAATTGACATACAATATCCTATTAGTTTCAGGTGTACTTCAGAGTGATTCAATACTTATATATATTAGGAAATGATCATTGTAAGTCTAGTTACCATCCGTCATCATACAGAGTTATTACAATATTATTGATGATATTTCCTACGCTGTACATTACATCCCATTACTTATTTATTTTATAACCGGAAGTTTGTACCTTTTAATCCCTTTCACCTGTTTTGCCCAACCTCCAACCCCACCCCACTCCGGTAACCACCAGTTTGTTTCCTGTAGTATCTATGAGTCTGTTTCCATTTTGTTTTGTTTGTTCCTTTGTTTTGTTTTTTAGATTTCACATATGTGTAAAATGTATGGTATTTGTCTTTCTCTGTGTGATTTATTTCACTTAGCATTATACCCTCTAGGTCCATCCATGTTGTCACAAATGGCAAATGGCAAATTTCATTCTTTTTTATGATTGATTAACATTTCGTTGTATATATGTACCATATCTTCCTTATCCAGTCATCTATTGCTGAACAGTTATGGTACTTCCATATCCTGACTAAGGTAAATAACACTGCAATGAGCATAGGGGTGCATCTATCTCTTCGAATTACTGTTTTTGTTCCCTTCAGATAAATACTCAGAAGTGGAATTGCTGGATTGCTTTATAAGAAGATAAAATTGAGAAGTAAGTTATTGTACCCCCTTCCTGATAGATCCTTCATGCAGAATTCTTACAGCTTAGACCTTGGAGAAAAAAACAGCCTGAGACTAAAGGGCAGGGTTCGATGTTCTTTTTGCACCTGCATGCCGTGTGAAGAAGGGAATAGATCCGTGACTGCTGCTTAAGCCTGATAGTTCTCTCTTAAAAATATTTTTCCATGTCCTCATTGTGCCTACAGTATTTTATTGATCATTATTGGCTATATCATTTTGTATGTTATGTTTTATAGGCAGAATTGTTCTTTGGTTTGCATTGTTTATGACTTAATTAGTTAACAGGATGATAACCTTCACTGTTCAAGTATAGGGCAGCCTCGAACAGACTGGCTGGTCTATCATTTAAGAAATCTATCTATTTCTATCTTAGCTTATTTATCTCATGCCTGATGCTAAATCAAGTAAGAGAAATTGGTTATACTCTTGTAATGGGAAAACATGGCTGGCATGCTTAAGTATTTCATGGACTGAAAGTGTTTCTATATGTCTTTTTTTCTCTCTCTATCCATCTATCTAATCTACCACCTATCAACTATTAACTGAGACACCATAATCAATACTACTCCTCAGTAAATCAGTATGTCAACTTCCATAATCTATCTCTTAATGTCCTTCCTTTTTGTAAGTGTTCATTTTGTAAACATATAAATAATGTTTACTCATGAGGCACTTGTATTTAAAATTTAATTTAATAGTAAACATTTTTTCACATGTTGAATTCCTTTCAATGTCCTTTATATCTAGAATGAGTAATTATCCTCATCAATGAATGCAAAGGTATAAAACTAAATAATAAGATCGGCTACAATTATATAGGGGAAGAACACTAAATACATAAAGCGAAATTCCTACTGTTTAACTGTAAAAATCATTTTATACATTTCGGAGTCTGCATTACCACATCTGTAAGATGAGAGAGTTGTCATTAAGCTCCATTCCAAGTCAATATTCCAAAATAATAAAAAACTTACTGAACATTATTCATTTCTAATATTATGTTTGTTCCTATTTGGAAGTTATTTGTATAAGTTTTATTCCAGCTATCAGGTGCTTGTGTTACATAACTCTGAGTAAATTGCTGCAATAATTTTTGTAAAGCAAATCATGATGACAAATATTTGCAGAATCAATTTAATATTAATTTTCTATGAAAAAAACTGGGGTCTATTGAAACCTCTAAAATTATATGCATGGGAGATGGATAGTTTTATTTTTTCATAAAGGACACTAATGTATGAAAGTAGTGGTTTATCAATTTGAATAATGATATATTTTAATAAAAAATAGAAATAATTCTTTATTATAATTTGGTGTGAATAATTTTAACAAACACAAATAAATATCAGGTGATTCTAAAATTATTTATATACATATATGGGATTTAAGAGATGATGTTGAGAGGCAGTATAATGTGGTAGTTAAAAGTTTTCAGCTTCGTATGACTGTCTCCTCCTGGCTTCATTTTCTTTCTACCTCTGAGACCTTGGGCAAGTGATTTTCTAAGTTTCTGTTTCCTCATATACAAAAATGAAAAAGTAATCATCTCCACTGGAATCGTAGTGAGAATCAAATTAAATAATCCAATTACAGCTATGTGTCAGTGCCTGGCATATAGATCTCAATAAATTAAGTATGGTAATAATATAAGTAAGGATATTTTGAATTAGTGTGCATATGCAACCCATTATTTTAATTGGTATACAAAAGCATTTATAATAAATGAGGCATGTAAATATTAATATAATTATCACACCATATCATTTAACTCTATATTCAAATAACTCATGTTACTCTCAAAAAACATTGATATATTTGATTCATTTTATATAATTCTTAACAAAACTTATGATGGAGCCAAATAAATCCCAAATTTCTTAGAAATGAAATTTCAATTTAGCTTCATTATAATCAATATAAAACGTTATTTAATAAGCATGCTTATTTCTGATTTGAAGAGATCTAAATGAGCAAATGCTGCTTTACAGTGGTTTGATGCTTGGTTTTGGTGACTTAAATCATATATACAGCACAGATGGATACAAATTTACCTGTTATTCATGCTGATTAAATCTTTATAACTCACTAAAAAGAAATCACAGACATTTTAAATGGGTAGTGGGGAATTGAGGAATGTTATATATCAAGATGACAGATTATACACGAAAGTTCGCTTCCTGTCCTTTCCTTACGCATGGGAATTACACACTAATTGTAGCATCATAATGTTCAGGCTTTTCTACCAATTTCTGATAGTAATTACACTTCTCAGATGTCTAGCTGTTTTGGCCTGGGGTCTTTACAACTCCGGTTATGTATGTTCAGGAAGGTTCCTAAGGTTCTCATCAGTGTTAGTCCAGGTGAGTTTGAGGACAATATGTGAAGAGGCTCACACGCCACAAAAGGAGAGTGGCCACGTGCACAAGCAGGTGAACGTATCTGAGTGGCGGAGCTTCAGCAGGATGAAGCGGATGATCCCATGTGGAGGAGGTCTGACCTGAGATGTCAGCACACCAGCAGGGTGAGGAAGACATATGGCAGGAACGTGGCCCAGAGCAGTGTCAGGACCCAAGTGGAGTAACAAGCCCGGCCCTTCCTTGAAGAGGAGATGCTGGCAAGTGGTTTAGACATGGATAGAAAAATAATCTACTGGGTAAAGTTCAAGATTCCCTTGTCCTTTTTGGCCTGAGAATATATCCCACTAAGGTATACAGTCAGTGTCAGTGTACTGTGTTCCAATATTGCTGATATTATTTCCTTATGGGGAAAAGTCACCAATTCGGTATTAATCATGGTTTCATTTCTGTTTTTACTTAATTTTAGTATATGTTGATTTCATGCTTTATAATTATTTTTATTTATACAGATATTTACTTAGTTCAAAGTTCAACACTATATAGAAATGTATACTCAGTGAAATCTTGCTCCCATCCTGTATTCACTCTATTCTCATCTCTCTCAACCTCAATTCTTTGGTATATACAAAAAAAATTTGTTGATTTACAGTTGATTCAGCTTTTTTCTGTTTGTAAGAATTGATTGATCACTTCCAAGCTCTACACATTGGAGCAAAACAGGAAGACATGTCTTGCTTTTAACCAGCAGAATGTGGCAAAGGCGGTGGGATGTTACCTCCATGATCACATTACCTAAGATTTGAACTTCCATCATGCCTGTTGACTCTCTCTCTTGCCTTCTCAGTTGGCACACACTGAGGAAGCAAGGGGACATAATGGAGGGGCCCACTTGGCAAAGAGCTCAGGGCCTCCAGCCAATGGTACCAACTGTAAGGAATTGAATCCTGCCAACAACCACGTGAGCTTGAAAGGCAGGATCCTTCCCTAGTCTAGCCTTCCAGTGAGACTCAGTCCAGTACTGTTCCACCCTTAATGGAAGCCTTGTGATTAACCCTGAAGCAGAGGACACAGTTAAGCCATCACTGGATTCCTGACACAGAAAAGCTATGAGAGAGCAATGTGTGCTGTTTTTTAGCTAAGATTGTTCTAATATGTTCTGGGGCAGTGGATATTTTATATAAATATTTGACATATTGTTCACCAGGTATAAAGGTGTATATTCATAATAAATTCCTAGAAGTGGAATTACTGGGTCAAATGACAAATGCATTTGTAAATGTGATAAATGTTACTAAATTCCTTTCAGAGTGGTTATAGCATTTTGCACCACCCTGGCATCGTATGAGTGTGGAGATTTTTCCTTAGCCTAACAAAGAAAATGTTTTTCAAGCTTTTTATTTTTTCCATTTTTATGTCAAAAACATCTGTTTTGAATTTAAATTTCTTATGTCTTAAGGTCCCTTACCATAGATTTTTATATATACTTGCTGTTTATATATTTTCCTTTTTTTTTCTATCTGGTGTTTGCTCTTTTTTGTGTGTGTGAGGAAGACCAGCCCTGAGCTAACATCTGCTGCCAATCCTCCTCTTTTTTTGCTGAGGAAGATTGGCCCTAGGCTAACATCCATGCCCATCTTCCTCTACTTTATATGGGATGTCACCACAGCACGGCTTGACAAGCAGTGCGTTGGTCCACGCCTGGGATCCGAACCTGTGAACCCCGGGCCTCCAAAGTGGAGCACGCGAACTTAACTGCTATGCCACCAGGCCAGCCCCTGGTGTTTGGTCTTTTTGTTCTTCAATTTTTAAGCCCTTTGTATATCTGGGATTTTAGCACTTTATCTGAGCCTTTAATAAATGCTTTCTCCAAATTTTCCTTTATCTTTGAGTTCTGAGTTAATATGGTGAAAAAAGATTTACATGAATTGGAAATACTACTTTGGATCAAGATTTACTAGTATTTCAAGTATAAAAGCAACCTGGAAGCCTGTGAGAAGAAGGAAGAGCTCTAAGACTTACTGAGGAGCTCCCAAGACCTTCCTTCTCACATTGAACATGCACTTTCTGGCCAAGTAGATGAGTTCTCTAATGTGATACAGGGCTATTGCCTCATTCATCAGGGAGTTGTTAAATTATGAAATATTTTCATTATTTACCCTGGGTAGTTGTATTGCTCCTATGACATTCTCCAGGGAGCCCTACATGCATAAACCCATAGAATAAAGGTGTGTTTACAAGGGAAACCAATCAGAAATAAGCATGCTTATTAAATAATGTCATATTGATTATTAATGAAGCTAAGATTTATTTGGCCCCATCATAAGTTTTGTTAAGAATTATTATATAAAATATATATTAATGTTTTCTGAGATTAACATGAGTTATTTGAACATAGAGTTAGAAGATATTTACAGTATGTTGATAGATTAATCACCTGTGCTCTTACTCCCTGGTAGTGAGGAGAGAAATGGATCTCAGACCAGCTAGTTTAATCGTCACCTCCTCTACCTTTCAAGTGTACCCTCTTTCTTTAGTTGAGATCTCCTTGCCATACATTTTTCTTGAATATTTTCTCATTATTTGTCTTATAACACTTGCTGCAATTCCTTCTTATACAGCAAGAAGCCTGGTAAAATCCAAAAAACACCAGGATTTGAACCACCCAGTGAAGAGGAGGAATTCCTTCTACAAAGCATGTTAATTCTGACCATATATTTTCATAGCTCTGTTTTTCTTGTACCCATTTAAGTAGTCTTTTATGCCCATTACTCACAGTTATTTGAAACTTTTTTATATAGATTGAGAGAAGTATTTTATATGTGTGTAATTTTTCTAAGGCCAAATTCATTTCATTCTCTAGCCAATCAGTTTCCACGATATCACAATATTTGGGGGCCTCACCTCGATTTACTGAAATATTTTCTCATACTAAGGATTATTGTTTTCATACACCTCAGTCTCACTTAGTTTTATCAGTGAACTTGAAACTCTTTATTATACTGCATACCTGTAGAAGAGGGGTAAAAGTAATGTTTGACACATCATAAGATAATTTACTTAAAATTACCACATCTTTCTCCATTCCTTCCCCCCAAACCACCTATTTTTATATACCTTATCATTGAAGTGACTAGGATGATCACTAGAAGCTATTGTTAAATAAATTCTGGATTCTATATGGCATGTTGACATAACCATAACACATAGCACAGATTTTGTAGTATAGATTTTTACAGATGCTGCCCATCTACCATCCCATAAGGATGACACAGCGTTATATCTTTATGTGCTTAATTTTATCAGTTTCACCTCAGAGAAGATAAATTATATTTTTACCTATGATAATTGGGCCATAAACAACAGTGATACAGGCCACAACTTATTCCCTTCATTGCTTTGACTTGATTCTCTAGCAGACTAAGCCACTGAACTTTAAAGACATCAAGTTCCAGAACTGATTAGAATGCCAATTGTCTTTACTGGCTGAGGTTACAAGTCAGCTCCCAGCACTGTTGATGGGTAGGAAGTTCCTTTAGGTCTTTATATAATTATTATTAATTATTCCATTTAATTAAAGCTTTCTGGTATGTGCATACTGACTTCTGCCCATAGCCAGTCTCCTGGAACAGAGTTCCTATGAGTGATCCTACTTTGCTTCGCAAGTCTTTTTTATCAGGATGATGATTCTCCAGGAAATATTTTTATCTGCCTGACTCGTTCCTGAAGATGTCCGCGGAAAGTGTGCAATGACAAGCCCAGTGCTATCAAACTACCATATGTGCTCTTGCCTTTATGGACTGATGAAATTCATTCAGTTAGGGAAAATGATCTGTACCAAAAATATCATGTGCCATGAAGCTACAACTGGGAAGAGTCAACACCCAAATAATGTTTTATTGGGGTATGCCATAAAGATTCCCCTAAATGTATTTTGCCAGAAATGTCTGTAATGTCCCACTGTGAAGTCCACCAAAACCTACCTCTTTCAAGGTTCCATTTCCATTTTCCTTAAGTATTTCATCCACATGCACATTTGACATGTTCAAAGGAGCATATTAAGTTGTGACACACCGGGTAGGCAGCAGCGATCCATTTCCCATCGCACCCAGCCACCTATCTTAGCAACACATCATCTTGATTTATGGCCACAGAAAGTGCAGAAGATCAACACTTCAGCTTCTTCTGCTTTATTGATATGATTTATAGTATTTACTTCAGGACATCTTAAAATTAACCAGAATGGTAAACAAACCCTATAAACCATGAACTGAGGAATCATTACAGTCAAGTACCCATAAATTGAGTCATCAAGTGATTCTGTGTAGTTTCTTTTTAAAGGAAGAGTCCTTAGGTGGAGTCCAAAGATCAGCAGGAATCCAAATTTTTTCTTCAAGAGAAAACCAGTTTGGAGATCTCTCCCAATACCAGACACTAGTACACACCATGTCTAACTCTAAAACTCTCAGTTTTATCTCTTGTGCACAGGTGATGGCATGGAAATAGCAGGATTACATCACTCTTTGTAATTGACATCACTTGTGATCACATTACCCAATGTTATGATTTATCCCTATTTCCTTTAATTACCTTTTTAAATCATACCATCTTCCTCCCTGGCCCCAACAATGGCCATACTTTTTTGGCTCAGCAAAGGTGCTGTCATCAACAGAGCTTTTAATAACAGTAACATCGCAATGTTTCTAGTCTGCCCTACCCCCGGGAGGTGTCATGGAATTTGACTGATAAATAATCACAGGATATATAAAAATAAAGAGGGTGATTATTAGAAAATCTACCAGTATCATAGCAACAGTTTAAAATTTTCTATATGTTGTGCTCATTTAAGGGTTATTTGAGAAATTCAACATCGGTTACTGATAAAAACAAAACAAAACTCTCAAATAAATCTCTGTCACTCTCTTCTCTCCCTACTTCTCTCTGTTCATTTTGTCTATCCTTTTTCTTTGCATTTTTCCTCACTCTCCCTTACTCTGTTGTCCTCTAGCTCCCATCTCTCCACCATTTGTCTGTGAATAAACCTAAAACTGAAGTCTAAATATCAAAATTTATATCACACTAAAACACGTAGGCTCAAAATCACTATTCTTATTTACCATATTTTTTTTGAATTATCATCAAATTCAAGCATTCAAGAGAAAATAAAGATAATAGAAATGACACAGATTTATCATTATTTTTTATAATGGGATTTAGTATTTGATTTGGAAAATCAATATTACAATCAAATAAAAAATAATGCATATAATAACAAATGTATGTAGAGTTGGTTGTTATAAAATTTATATATGAATAGCAATAGCTTTTCTCTGAATCAACAGGCCCAAAGATTTAACAAGAGTAAACAATCCTAATTATAATAGCAATAAAAATGATTAAAATAACCACAAAAAATTCACCAAGGAACAATAAGAACCTTAGCAGAAAAATTTTAAAATTCTATTGATGTAATCAAATAATAAAATATATAAATAAATGGGAGACTGTGAAGTGTTTTTTGAAAGAAAAAGTCAATACTTTATGTCAGTTCTCATAGTAATCAATTTAATATACTTTTACTCGCAAACTTTTTCTTTTTGGACCTAGGAAAGCATATTACAAAACTCATATAAAAGAATAAAAGTAAAGGAAAAGAGAGAAAAATTTGGACTATGAAAAGTAAGGATGAAAGACTAAGCTAATAATTTTGATACTGGCACACAAATAAGCAAACTGTTCTAGGAAATAGGACAATGCACAGAGCAATTCAAATATATACGAAAATCCAGTATATAGTTGAGGTGGCATTGTGTGGAAAAGATAATCAAATTGGGACAAACAGCTAATCATTTGGAGAATAAAAGTTTGAAATCTTCTTCATTGCATACACCAAATTTAATTGCAATTGCTCAAATATTTCACTAATTTTTTAAAAGTGAAATTAGTAGAATAATTTATTGGAAATTTTTGCTTAATTTTAGATGAGAGAATTTATTAATAGGCAATTCATAGAAGAAATAATGAGGAAACAGTTTAAAAGATCCTTATCTGTAGTTGCAAACAAGAAATTTTAACTTAAAGCAACTAAACATCGTCTTGGTCTGTCATCTTGACAAACACTTCAAAAAGGTGGATGGTAGGAACAATTGGCTTTGATAAGCAGGCATTGCTTGTGTTAACTTTAAGGACTTTAATCTAACATTTACCAAATTTTCTTCAGTCCAGTATTTCCACTCTAATAACTATCCTTAAATAAATATATGTGTATATGGGTATATGTGTTATACACACACACACAAATATATATATCTATGTATATGAATGTTTTTACACACACACACACACATACACATGCAAACATACATACAATTCTGGTCTTTGGAAACTATTTACTTCCAAATTTAAAAGTTGAGGGTTGTCAAGAAAGGCTCCCTGATAGGGTGGTATTTGAGCAGAGTCCTGAAAGAATGGAGGGAACAGAGCATGCAGATTTCTGAAGCGAGAATCACAAGTTTAAAGGTTATGAGGTAGAAGTATGTTTGATGAGTTTGGGAAACATCTTGGAGGACAATGGAGTCAAGTCCTAGAAGAAACTAATGTTCTCTTACTAAAATTTGCATGGACAAATGTGGTCATATACTAACATGCGCCCACTATGCAATGTTTTAAAAAACGCTAAAAATATTGCTAAAACAGTTGCCAGTTTTTTCTAGTTCTTTTTCTCTTTTTAGTTTCTTTGTATGTTTTGAAACAACTTCTTTTGAGATCTATTTGACAATCTTTACCAAATTATTTGTTCCTAGTAAATGCCACTAAACTATATTTTTAAAAATTTAATTTCAGAATTTCAACTGACTAGGCAAGCAAATATATTATAAAATACCTAACAGGTTGTTTCTTTCTATTTTTAATGACCAGAAGGGGTGCCATTTATCTTACAACAATTGGTTCTAGTGTTTTGGTGCTCTAATAATGAAAGTAACTTTTGCTGGGCAACTGTTTGACTGTATCCCCCATGATGTGGTTCTGGACGCATAAATGTTGATGAGTTGAAATTTATGAGGCAGTATTCAGAGGGAATGAGGGAAATACAGCACTTCTCAGAGAGGCACACTTGGGCATAGTGACTTATCAACATCAGTCATAAAGAGCCAGTGTTGTCTGGATATATCTTTCTTATCTTGAGGCCTCGGGTGATTGGTTACACCCTTCACAAGAGACACAGAGAAATCCAGTAAAGGAGGAACTACTGAAATCTGGGATCTTGAACAGATAATGACTTCCGTGACCAAGAAATATTTTCCTACATTAAGATCTCTACTATTAAGTATTGTATTTTTCATTGGACACAAAGCAATTCATTCAATAGGTGAAATCTTAAAATGAAGATAATTGGGAGATTTAACAAACTGGTATAAATTAATTCTGCGTAAACAATTATTAAAGGCTAAAGACATTTTTCTTGTTTTATCTTTGCAAAAGATTATAGGTTAGACGCTTTGTGTTACTATGGTGGAAGAGAGCATTTCTCTTGAGAACTCTGTCAGGGATAAACCATTTTTTGTGATTCAATCTTATTGTTTTTAGTATATGTTATCATTTCAGATACCAGCAGAGTCACCCCTGGTGGACAAGGTTCAGCAGAGCTTCCAGACTAGACAGACTAGGAGTAAGGACCTGGCCACCCAATTCCAAAAAAATTGGCCATGAAAACCCCATGAACAGCAGTAGGACATTGTCTTATATAGCACCAAAAGGTGAGAGGGTGGTGCAAAAAGACAGGGCAGGGTTCCTCTCTGCTGTACACAGGGTCTGTAGGAGTTGGAGTAACCTCGAGGGAACTAACAACAAAAAATATGTCAGAGCTGGGTTTGATCTGGTACAAATTTGCTATATGTTTCACAGAGCACACCTTTAAACACTTATTTTGAGGAAATGATCTCCTAATCACATTGATGATTATCAAAATATAATGTTCAAAATAATTAAGACAACTGTAAGTGAAATATTTGGTAAAATAAGCATATTCCTTTTATAATAACTAATGCTTATTTTTTTGCTAGTCTGAGAAGGCTTTGAAGTTACAAGGCCTTAAGATAACACAGGTTAAGTCTGCTCTTTATCAACTGAAATACATTTTTCAGAATGTGAACTCCACATAAGTGGTAATCATGTATTTGATATATGGGTGTATAGAAGGACTTTGACAAGATATTCATTCTTATTTGAGCTTTTAATGATAAGGAATGGCTTAAGAAGGAAAAGAGAAATATGTCTTGAGCTAAGCTAAATGATTTTTTTAGATTCAGTCAATGCATGCACATGTAATCAGAAAATAACAATATATAAATATAATGGGTTTATATTGTATAGAAACATGTGTTATATTTAATTTTTAAATTTGTGAAATAAAATTTATATCTATGTAGTGTTTTGAGACAATCCAGTCTAATTTGCTGAATTTAACATTTTTTTATTTGGTGAAATAAAATTTTATCAAATTAGTATACCTGGCTCTTTAAATTTGAATAACATCTGACAACAATCAAATGAAAATTTGTTCTGTTTACTTTTCGTTAATAGACTACAGCCCCTTTTGTAGTCAGATCCTGAAGGGAAAAGACATTACTTAATATTTTGGGCTTTTATTTTTGGCTTGTTTTATTTTGCTATCCTTTTATTGAGATATAAAACGCATTCATAAAAGGACACAATTCATTAAATATCAGCTTTTTTGATATTTTACACATCTGTGTAATCAGAACCCAGATCCGTAGATAGAACTTGACAAGAATCCAGAAGCCTTCCAAGATATCCTTCCAGTTACCCCCTCACCGAGGATAATGATCATTTTGACTTCTAACAGTGTTGATTACACTTGTTTGTTTGGAAACGTTATAAAAATATAATCATCAGTATGCATTCTTTTCTGTCGGACTTTTTTCTCTAATTATGTCTGTAAGATTCATCTGTTATTGAGTATTATTGTAGTTTCCACTGTCATTATTATATAAACATGCCATTTTATGGAAATATCACAATGTATTTATGATCATTCTACTCTTGATGGACATTTGGGGAGTTTCCAGTTTGGTGCCTCAAGTAGGTGAAAACTAAAGGAGTCTCATATTTGCACGCTGTTACCAAGTCAAGTGCCCTGATCTATGGTAGTGAGGGTCTCAGACAAATTTCTACAGGACCTGTACTTGTTAAAGCCTACTAACCAAAGACCACTAGTAACAAACCTGCAGTTAAACACAGTCGGATATATTGGATTGTAGCAATGGAGAATGGAAACAGGGAGACCCACGGGATATTTCATGGGGGAGTCACTTAAGGGTACTGGTTGGATATGGAGGGCTGGACTTAGCTACAAGATTCATCAGAATTTGTATACCACCCAAGTTACTGGAAGAGTAGTTCCTTTATTTTTAGAAACATAATTCTGTGCAGAATTACTATCAGTTAGACATATCAGTGGTCTTAATATATATGGATATGAATGCACTGGTGTTGCATTTGAGCTTAGATAGTCTTGACTTTAATGTTATGGTTTGACATAGTTTGCTTATTTTGAAAATGGTTGTAGCATTTGGAAAGTTGTGATTTCTGTTTCAATTTTTAGTTGTCCTATCACAGCCTAGCTACCAGTAGGTTCGTTTTTTACTATACTCATTTTATGCCTCGGAAAGAGAATTGAAGCAAGGGTTAGTGGTCTGTGTGCACTCGGTAATTCCCTGCTGCCATAACAACTTGATTTTGATTTTAAGAAATTATTATTAAATCCATTCACATTAATGCCAATACATCTGATCACTCCTTGTGAGAATAAATCTATACACTCAATTTAGAGAAAATATGGAAAGGAATAAAGACATGGAGAACATTATCATTTCAAACATTTCTTTTTCAAGTCATATTTCAGTGCAAAAGTTTAAGAATGATTATTTTTAGGGCAACTAGTTGAGCAAAAATTACTACCACTTATAAGAGTATAGACTCTAAATGGAGTGACTGTAGAGTAATTAAATATAGTGCTTCCCTGGGCGACCCAGGCTGCTTCTCCATAGGGATTCTGCTGGCTAATAAGACAGAGAAAGATCTTTACAGAAAACCTCCTATTATCTCTAATACAAGCAAGCTCTACAACTTGATGGTCTTCATCAACATTTGTACTTACTGAAGACCTTTTCTTTCTAAATTAACCACAGCAGTGGGGACAAACATTGATGCTAATCTACATGGGAAAACTAGTTTTCTAGACAGTAGAGGTGAAGAAACAACCTGTTATTACAGCTCTAAAAGCTTAAAAATGCTTTGAATTATGGAGATTAAATAGGAAAAACTGATAAATAAGGGGATGTGATTAGTTAACAGTTCAAGCAGGTAATAACATCCTCATTGATTTTGAGAATAATTTAATCATCTTCCATGTAAATGTTTCACAGTCTGCAGCTATGTGTTTTCACAATTCTCAGAAATGCTGGAGCCAAAAACCTTGGAGAATGTCTTGATAGTTTTCTTATCACATCCTGCACCCAATTCACATGACGCCATTGGGTTTATAAAACAGGTGACATTTCAGTCCTGACGTGGCCCAGCTCTCTGAGGGTGTAGCAGGCAATGGGGCCCCTGAGCAAACTAAGAAAAGGCCCCCCTTTGCAAGGTGTTCTCAGCCTCACCCTAGGACCCAGGGCTTGCGGAGCAGGGAATTCACTCCTTTACTGAGGGCCTTTGTGGGGAGGTCAACCTTCACAAACTTAGACATCTCCTCATTCAATCTGCCAGCAATTCCTGCCAGCTTTATCTTCAAAATAAACTGAAAAATACAACTACTCTTACCCACTCCATTGCTACCACCATGTTTCAAGTAACTGACATTTTCTTTCACCTGGGATTTGCACTATGTCCCAGTTCCAGCTCTTGCCCTTGTCCTCTTGTAGCCTCTTCTTCACACAGTAAGTTAAGATATCGTCTCAGTCCTTTTTGTTAGCCTGCAACACCTCGGAGTAGAAGAGAAACTACTTATAATGGTCAAAACCAGCCCGATTAAGTCTCATTTTTAATCCTCAAAAATACCAACTCCAGTTTTGTTTCAGAGTTAGAACTTTTGCATTTGTTATTCACTCTGCCTGGAATGATTTCCCCTACAGATGAAGATGGAGACATCAGGCCTTTGTTTAGATGTGGCCTTCTCTGACTATTGACTTAAAATTGCGACTGTAATGGCAAAAGATCTCAGCTGACACTGATCAGCTGGCTTGCTGGCTAAATTTATAGCAGTTAGCACTAGCTAGGTCTTATAACAGCAGCAGCGAATGGCAACCCATGCCACCAAAAAAGGTATATCCAACTATGACACAGGCATACTGAGTGCTATTTTTTTATCTTCACAACAGACTCGAATAATTAATATCTCCATTTTTAAAAAAGTAAACTGAATTTCAGAAGTGTTAAACAACTTGCCTAAGAGCACAGTATTTAAGGCAGTGTGGAAAGTCAACTCTTGGTCATTCTGAATTAACACTCTCATGAATGTTATGAAGGACCCGCTAGGACACTGGTCAGCTTGTTTCTTTATTATTAGAGCTTCCATGTTATTTGGTACACTAGATATTGCCTTCCTTCTTAAAACACTGTCCATTCCATCACCAGATAATTAGGAGATAGAAATGAAAGACAATAAAACTGCTTAATTTTCCAATCAGTCCTTAAACATGCTCTGGCACCTTAACTGTGGACTCTAGTCCATACTTCATACTCTCTTCTAGATTTAAAATATCCTGATGTGTTTTCTAGTCCAGTTGTTTCCAAATTACAGAAATACAGATGAAATTAACATATAATTGTACGTCCCCTGGGTCTCCTCATTCCCTCTCCAGTCCCTAGAAGATAGAAATGCTTCGAGTGAGCCATGCTGGTCTTAATTTAGAAACCTCTTAACTCATGAAAGTCGTCACTTTTGAATAAAGAAAGGTAGGGTTATAGGTCAAATGGCCATTCACCTTTAGATGTGGCAGAGCTGAAATTGAATCTGAAGTCTTCAGAAATCTGCATTTTCTTTACTATTCCTTCTGTCTCAGATCTCTCATTAAATAGTTCATCAAATATTGTTTAAAAAACAGACAGTTCTAACTTCTCATTCAAGTATAAGTACCTATCTTCGACTGCACATTTAATCTTGGATGACTAGCATAAATTCTAATTCAACATGTATGAATCCATTTTTCTATTTTTCACCATTTATTCCTAGAAATTCTACCCCTTAGTTTTCCTTTCATTTTTAATGGACACCTTTGATTCTTAATAGGCACAAATATTTTCTAGGTATGCACACTAGACACCTCAGAGAATTTTTAAATTCCTTTGATCTTTATCCATCATCAACTATTCAGCTTGAATAAGAATATATGCCTTTGCTTAGACTTTTATTTACTCACTACTGTTTTACTTTTCTTGAAATCCAATATGAGTACTGTATTTTTTTCAATAATATTTGGTGGTAACCACAAAGTTTAGATGATAAAAAAGTAAAATTTCTGCCAAGCTCTTCAAACGTCACCAATACCTGTTTGAATTAAGAAAAATAAATATTTTTTCATTACTTTTATGTATCAAAGGTTGTAATTTACTGTTAGAGTCACTATACTGTTATGTGTTCTTAATCACTTCTCTATATTATATACTTTAATTGGTATGAACATTATTTTACTAGTTCTTTTATGTTCATGCTCCCACTTCTGCTCTATACTGACTCTGAAAAATATGTAGTGGCAAATCATATTAGTCCTATTAATCACTGTTTATTAGGAGCAAACTCACTAATATGGAAATACAGATTCAGTCTCCAATGGATAAAATAAATGATTCATATCAAGACCACTCAGGAGAATAGCTCATTCCACCCAATCCAACTATAGGTATCTAATGTCTGGTGTTCTAAGATTGGAATAGAAGGATTGGATTGCTCTATGTGGGAGAATAGGGTTAAAGTGCTGTTAAGAAATTATTAACGTGCTACTTAAGAAATGCAAAGTGGATTTCACAGAAATAAGAGATTTAATCCACCCCCCCCCAAAAAAAAAGACAGGGAAAAGGTAATTGAACCCAAATAACAACTATCATGATTGGCAGCTCTCTTGCCCTTCAGCTTCAAAGGACTTAGGAAAGATACAGAAATACTAGCTATCCAAGAGATCTGGAAGAATGGACTCAGGTAGGTAGCTTGGCTCCCATAGATTTCTGACCTAGAATAGCATCTTCTCCTTGGGTATAAAGCAGTGATACAAGGTAACACTAATAATTTTCAGGTTGGACATTATTGATACATTGACTATTTAGCTGCTTTTTATGGGTTGTAAAAGAAATACAAAGTATTGTGCAAAAGCTGCATGCATTCTAAACAGTAGAGATAGGACTAAAACAGGGCAAGCACCACCCAAGATCATTCTACTTACCACTAAATCTTTATCTTAGTATCCCTCTACTAAACAACTCTCAGTTATGTGTACTATCAAATATTAGTTCTTCCCATTGACTTCTAAGTCATTTTATAATCTAAATCATACCATAGTGATTCACCTTTATTGTACATTTAAAAAACTTAGCTTATTATATTGTTGGTCTTCTAACACTATCTTCTGTTCTTTCTTTGAAAGATATCCATCCACCTAAAATATCCTTTCCAAAATTTATAATCTAAGCCATGCATTTTTGGTGTCAATTATATGATATTCTGTCATGTTAATTGATCATTTCATACATACTTGTGCTTTATTCTAGAATATGTTATAAGACACCTGAAGATAGACTATATATCTTATTTTTATTCTGTATCTCTTTTAGTCGTCCTGGGATTACAATGAATTAGGAGATAAATCATTTTAATTGATTGATAGTTTTCCTAATGTCATCAGTCTATTTCTTCATACAAAAGGAAAAACCTGAGTACCCATTTTGTTAATTTTTTATTTAAGTGAGCAATTAATGTATATTCTAAGAAGAAAATATAAACTTCAGATTTACCTTTTCCCAAAGTAAAACTATAGAATTAAGAAGATTTTCTTTTCTTTGTTTTTGGTGAGGAAGATTAGCCCTGAGCTAACATTGGTTGCCAATCCTTCTCTTTTTCCTGAGGAAGATTGGCCCTGAGCTAACAGCTGTGCCCATCTCCCTCTATTTTATATGTGGGATGCCTGCCACAGCATGGCTTGATAAGTGGTGCATAGGTCCACACCTGGGATCTGAACCTGCAAACCCCAGGCCGCTGAAGTAGAGCATGCAACCTTAACCACTGCACCACTGCGCTGGCCCAAGAAATGCTTTAATATTCTTTTTTAACACACAACAGTTTCAGAATTTTAGGGACTCATTTTTTTATTTAGCAAATACTGTTTGAAACATAGTGCTAACAGCAGACTAAATTAGGTGATAATTTTGTTCATATGTAAGACAAATAGCATCATGATCTTGAGAGAAAAGCAAACCTGCGTTTTTCTCTTTGGTGACATATCATACATAAATCAAAGAAATTGTATCATTTAAGTTTCTATAAATATATATTTGATCATTTATTTTATATTTAAAAATTTGGGGGATCATTAGAAATATAGCCTGTGCCACCTTCCCCGGATTAATGTCCTGGCTATTTTACAAGAAAAGAAAGAACTTCTAAAATGTATATGTATAGCTATTTCATTAGATGCTTAGTGTGCTTTGGTAGTCAAAGTGGTGCAGAAGATTACATGGATTGTCCATTTCCATAAATCCTCTGCCTAGGTTAGTCAACATGTTTGCCAACTATAACAGATGCCTTTTGTGCACTGTTATTTAAGGGGATTATAAAAATTGTAGCAGTAGATTAAGATAAGCTATGTACTTCACATTTGAAGATCTAACTATTATCCACTTACTTGAAGAACAGTACACTTCTCATATTAATATATTTTCAATTTTATAATACCAAATATAGTAAAGTGTCAAACGTTGTGAAAGCAGAATATATTATCCATTATTAAAATAAAAATTAGAGAGAAGAGAGACAAATATAGAGAGTCAGAGGCAGAGAAACCAAGAACGAAATGATTGAAAGGATTGGTGCAGGGGTCAGCCTACCTATTCTGGACATATAACTATGAGACTTAAAGCATCCGAGTTTGATGTAGATACTAAGAGTGTATTTCCATAAAAGCATCTGGGGGCTATCAATTCTCTATATAAAATTTTATTCAATTGTTAAATTTTGACTATATTGAGGCAGAGTTGGAGTCTTGAGGAGAAATCACCACTACAACAATTGGAGTTTTCATGTTGCAGTATATTTCATATCAATTCAAATATTTTATGAAGCACAATTCATAATATTGGTCTAATTTGTATTTCTGGTGAACATTACTAAAAGAACCAATAATATAATTTAAATGACAATGTTAGTATAAGATACTGTTATTTGAATGTGTTAATATACCTATTATATATATTTCATTATAAAGACATAATTTTGAATACTCTTAATGATGGCCAATTACTTACTGGAGGTTTATACATCCTTTGGATGATAAAAGGAGGGAATTTTTAACTTGTCATCCTGTAAATTTTGTTCACTGCATGACTAATTCAGATATTGAGATTAAATATATTTTAGTCGCCAGGCACTGAATATAAGCACAGATGGAATTTCTTTTTCTGATAGAGAATACACTTCAGTTAATACTAAATTTGACATTGTGTACACCTGAGGACCTTCGATAGCCAACTAATTTAGAAAGATGATTTTCTGAAGACAATCTGGAGAGTAAGTTATTAAAGCAATTATCTCTAAATGAGAAATGAGGAATCTTAAATCCCTTTTATCCAAATCTCAAGTGGTTAATACATGACTCTGCATGAATCAAAAAAGATTCTTTGAATTTCCAAGCTGACCTCATCTGGAAAACTGAATTTGTCATTTAAACATGCCATCTTCCTAAATACAAAGAACAAAAAAACCAAAATACCTTTTGCTCCTTTTACATTTAGTTAACATTTGTTCCATTAACCTCTAAAAGTACATGGAAGAATTAGTTTGAAAATAATACACAGCAAGTTAGAATGCAAAGTTATTATGAATTTTGCCCTTGTTCTGATTTGTTCTGTAATACAACTGATACATTTTAATTGACTCAACCTCCTATTTTATTTTGAATATCTAAGGTCAAGATTGATGTCAAAGCTTTAATGAAGATTGTGAAGTTGCTCCATTTATATTTGAGATTATCCAGTTAGCTCATGGCTTTTATAAACATGCTTATTACATGAAGTCTGGAAGAAATTATGTTCTCTCTAAAATTTAACTTCTTGACACCAATGCATGTGTTTTTCAGTGTACATTATTGTGAGTATTTCAAAGAGAGACAAGATTATCCACATGAATTTTCTTGCCACATAACAGTGAAATAGGGGAAGATGAGGGGAGGATTTTGGGTAAGGATTTTGGAGGGGCTTTATTTCTCCATATATACAAGATTCCTCAAGATTTCATTAAGTCTTAGACAGATGCTGTTTATGGGCCCTCCAGAATAAGGTCACTCAATTGAATAAAGTAAAAGTAGTTCCTGTCACATTGATATTAATTGTTACCTAGAAACATGGCCAATAATTTATGGACAACAAATAAATGGGAAATAGTTTTTCACCATTTATATTTCTTTAACTGAGTTTCTCTAGAGATAAGATGCTAATGATTTCAACATAATATATTTAGAAAGAGTAACAATAATATCAAAAATTACTTGGAGATTAATAATATTGATGAATAACATTCACATAAAAAAGTGCATAAACCATAAGTGTACAGTTTAAGTAATTATAATAAAGTGTACAGACATTACCATCAAACTGAAAAACTTACTCCCCCCACTCCTATTTATCAATTCAATCCTCCTCCTGAGAAGTAAGCTCAATCCTGACTTGTAAAATCATAGACTAGTTTTGCTCACTTTAGATATTCAGGTTATGGGAACCATGCACATATTTTCTTTTGTGATTGCCTTAATAATCTCTACATAATTTGTCATATATTTTGGATATTATCCATCATTATTTCTTCAATTAATGCTTCTATCCCATGTCTCTTTCATTTCTTCTGGGATCCCAATATCATTTATGCTGCACTCATTGTATCTTACATATTGTGAATGCTCTTTTTTTATTGACCTTAAATGCTTCAGACTGTGCATTTTCTTCTGATGTATCTTCCAGTCAACTAATTATTTCCTCAGATTTTTAAAATCTGCTGTAAAAACCACTCAGTGAATTTTGAATTTCCGTTATTCTATCCTTGGTTTTAGAATTTCCACTTAGCTATTGTTTTCCAATTTCTCTTTCTCTGCTGAAAAATTTTACCTTGCCATTTATCATCTGAAACATACTAATAAGAATTATTTTAAGGCCTATATCTGATAAATATATGTCTGGATCTACCATTGGGCTGATTTCATTTTTTTCACTAGGGTTAGTGTTAATTCATATATATTTTACATAACTGATTGCTTGGATTATCATATATTTTGCATGAAAATGTAGAAAAAATTTGAGGTTTGGATCAATATTATCTTAAATAGGAGATTGTGAAGGTTAATTAATGTTAGATTAGTATGGTAGAAATATATTACCTCAATCTATTCAGGCATTGAACTACTTTTGAATCATGGATTAAGTCTTTGTGAAATATTGTCTCATTCTAGTACACCTTTACCCTAGAAGGATGGTCTCCCTATTTCCTATTCTAAGTCTTCTTTTTTTTATAGTCTCTTCTCTTTGGAAGACACTAAACTTCAATTTTGTCCCCTGCTTACTGAGACTGCTGAAAACTGTACAGCTTTGTAACCTCTTATTAACAGATTTTTGCTCGGTTTATCGGGCTTTCAGCTACACGTTTTGAATCAAATAACACCTCAAGGAAATGGCAGTGTCAAATGTCAGGCTGACATTTCTTGGCTTCCCCTATTTCTTCCACTTTGGTCCTGTAAGTCTTCATTGCTGGATAACTTTCTAATGCCATCAAACAGATATTTTTGACACTTTTTTCAGATTTCAGAGCTTTTCTTATTAGTAGTCTTAGTTCAAAACAACCTATGCCAGAAACAGAACTAACACATTATAATAATATTTCAGCTGCAAGGAAGTAAGATAGGCAATTTACATGTTTTATATCAAGTAATGTTCATACAAGTTATATAATATTCAATATTATAGGTCTTCATATCACATTAGCCAAAATAGATTAAATTGGAACAAAAAAAACTCGAATAATTTGAATGGAAACTTAAAAATATGACTACATACAAATACATGGAATCACTTCACTCTGGGTTTCAGTGTAACGCAGTTTGGTAAGTGTTTAACATCAAAATAGACTGACAACTATTTAATGATTGGATGAGTTTGTTTTATGGAAATCTCTGTAATATTTTAAAAAAAATACATTTTTGATCAAATAATGACAATGTTCAAATTTCAAATAAAGTTTGATTGAAATATGTCCAATTGAAAAAAAATGGAACTTAAAAATGACTAATTTGCTTATTTCAGATTATATAGGTAAATGAAATATTATAGCCACAAAAGAAAGAAAAGCTGTAGGAGCACAAAACAAATATGAAAAGTGGGCTACTAAAAAAATTGAGTTTTTTATCTTACAGATTAAAATGGTTCCCAAGTAATACTCTTTAAACCATAATAATATGGCTATGGAGAGTGATATCTGAAGTTAATGAGTAAAGATGGTGTATATAGAAACTCGCCTTTTCTTCTTCAATCCAGAGTGATTACTGTGTGTGTGTGCACACATGTATTTTGTAAAAGCCTATGTAAACATTACCAATGCTTACACAATCCCATTTATACAAACTTGTTTTAATGCCTGTACCACATAAGAATTTAATGACTGTATTAGTGAGGATTCTGCAAAGAAAAAGAACCAATAGGACACGTGCATACATAGAGAGAAGTTTATATTAAGGAATTCACTCACATGATTGTGGGGACTGGCAGGTCTGAAATCTGCAGGGAAGGCTGGAAGGCTGGAAACCCAGGGAAGAGTTGATGTTGTAGCTCAAGACCACATGCAATCTGGAGAGGTAGAATTCTCTCTTGTTTAGGGGACCTCAGTCTTTTTCTATTTAAGCCTTCAACTGACTGGATATGGCCCACCTACATTACAGAGCAAAACCTCATTTAATATATAAATATCATTGATATAAATGTTAATCTTATTTTAAAAATTCCTTCACAGCAACCTCTGAACTGGTGTTTGAAAAATATCTGGGCACCATGGCATAGCCAAGTTGACACATAAAATTAACCAACACAATAACCTAGCAGTTCCTAATCCAAGACCTTATACATACAGAATGTTGAACCTAATTTTTTCTTTAATGAAGTAAAGGAAGTCAAAACAGCAAGTTCAAACTGTCCAATAAATTAAAAGTGTACAGTTTAAAGTAGTTCAAGTGCTTTATGGAAGATGGGATAGAAACATGTTTGATTCCATGATATCTCAGATCTTGGTTGAATGGAAAGAAGAGAAGAGAGTTGATATGTCTCCAGAACCTTAATAAAGCTAATATAGGAAAAATTCAAGGTGTATATTTTTCTATCAAACACTGAAGTGGCAAAGAGGTTCTCAGGAAGATAGAGGCCCTGTCAGTAACTAATCATCAGAATGTAAGACATTTGTTCCTATAAAAAGAAGCTGCTAAAGAAATTGCAATTCTTCAATTAAAAAGTACACATTGAGACAGGTAAGGAAATACATTCAATCATCATTATTCATGGATTTCATATTCGCAAATGGTTACTCACTAAAATTTATTTGTGACCTCAAAATCGATATTCCACTGAAATTTGTGGTCATTTGCAAACACATGTGGGGAGGTGAAAAACTTGGGTCACCTGCATATTCCCATCTGAGGTCGAACAAGGTGGCTGTACTTTCTCATTTCAGTTCTCATACTATAAATGTGTTATTTCCATGATATATTTAATGCCATATTTTTCAGACTGTTTTGCCTTTTGTTGGTGATTTCACTTTTTAAGATGCCCCCCAAGGGTAGTGCTAAAGTTCTGTCTAGTGTTTCTAAGCACAAAGCTGTGATGTGTCTTACAAAAAAATACATGTGTTGGATAAACTTCATTCAGGCATGAGTTATAGTACTGTTGACTGACCGTTAAATATTAATGAATCAACAATATGTATTAAATAAGGTGTCTTTAAAGAGAAACACACATAAAAGAAAATTATGTATTGATCAGTTGATGAAAATGTTGAGATTAGCAGCTCACAGGACCTAACCTTGTATTTCCCTTAGGAGCAATTTTTCAGTATTTGCTGATTGAGCGTTCCTGGTGACTTTATAGTACATAACTACCACAGATAAGGAGAATCAACCATATAGATGGGGTTTGGGTATGTGTATATATATATATATATATATATATCCATAGACTGATGGGACAAGAGGTTAGAGGAGAGATCCATTTTAACTTTGGATTAAAGATTAGTGAATTTAACTTTCAATTGGTCATTCTGCTTACAGGTTTTGTGATTTCAGAAAAAGTCACATAATTCCTTTAACCCTAGTATGTCTCACTTTTAAATCAGCAATAATGATATAATTTTTAATTAATGTTATTGAGGAATAATTTTCACGAACTAAAACTTTTTCATATTATACATGCACATCCTTGACTTGTGGCAATATAGACTTGTGACAAATATATACACCTGTGTCCCACTTTCAGCTCCATAGCAGCTGCTGCCTGGAAAGCATTTGGTAGTGTTACTCTGTGTGTACAAACACTGCCTCTCTGCCAATGACTCCCAGGAGATCCCCACATGAACTCCTTTGGCAACCGTTCTATGCAGCTCCCTACTTTGGGATGCTCCTGCAGATGACAACCATTCTACTTTCCTAAACTCTGATCTGTGCCTCCTCAGTTTAATAGGACTACCATGCGGTGTTAGGAATCCAGTTCTCTGTGTTGCTATTGGGAAATTTTTCCCAGTCACAGATCTGGCATGATCATGGGGCTCGCCTTATCTATTTCTGTTCTCTCAAGGATTTCAGTCTTGTGTTGTCTTTTGTAACTACTTTAAAGCAGTTGCCTCACATATTTCACCCAGTTTTAAAGTTTATTGAGAGTAGGCATAACATATTACTAGCTACTCCATCTTGGATGAAAGTTGATGCAGGTTTTGCACCTGTATGGGAAACGGGGTGAATCTGACTTGGTTTGTATGCTTATTTCTTCCTCTTTTTGTAGCTAACAATGTCTCACTTCTTATTAGAGTGGTCCCCCCTTATCCTTATCTGCAGTTTCTCTTTCTGTGGTTTCAGTTACCTGTGGTCAACTGTAGTCCAAAAATATTAAATGGAAAATTCCAGAAATAGACAATTTGTAAGATTTAAATTGCATGCTAAGTAATGTGACAAAATCTTCTGCCATCCCATTCCATCCCTCCCAGGACATGAATCACCCCTTTGTCCAGCATATCCATGCTGTATGTGCTACCTGCCCATTAGTCACTTAGTCGCCATCTCAGTTATCAGACCGACTATTGTGGTACCACAGTGCTTGTGCTCAAGTAACCCTTCTTTCACTTAATAATGGCCCCAAAGCACAAGAGTAGTGATGCTGGCAATTTGGAAATGCCAACAAGAAGACTTAAAGTGTTTCCTCTAAAGCGAAAAGAACATAGAATACACAGGCATACCTTGTTTTATTGCACTTCACAGACACTATGCTTTTTACAAATTGAAGGTTTGTGACAACCCTGTGTTGAGCAAGTCTATTGGCGCCATTTTTCCAACGGCATTTGCTTGCTTCATGACTGTGTCACATTTTGGTAATTCTCACAATATCTCAAACTTTTTCATTATTATTATATTTGTTACAATGATGTATGATCAGTGGTCTTTGATGTTACTATTGTAATTGTTTTGGGGCACCACAAACCACGCTCATAAAATGGTGAACTTAATCGATAAATGTTGTGTGTGTTCTGACTGCTCCACCGACTGATCATTCCTCCATCTCTCTCCCTCTCCCTGGGCTGTTCTATTCCCTGAGATACAGCAATATTGAAATTAGGCCAGTTAATAACCCTACAATGGCCTCTAAGTGTTCAAGTGAAAGGAAGAGTCCCACATCTCTCATTTTAAATCAAACGCTGGAAATGATTAAGCTTAGTGAGGAAGGCATGTGGAAAGCCAAGATAGGGGAAAGCTAGGCCTCTTGCACCAAACAGTTAGCCAAGTTGTGAATGCAGAGAAAAGGTTCTTGAATGAAATTAAAAGTGCTACTCCAGTGAAAACATGAATGATAAGAAAGCCTTATTGCTGATGTAAAGAAAAATTTAATGGTCTAGATAGATCACACCAGCCACAACATTCCCTTAAGCCAAAGTCTAATCCAGAGCAAGGCCCTAGCTCTTGCCATTCTCTGAAGTCTGAGAGAGGTGAGGAAGGTGCAGAAGAAAAGTTTGAAGCTTGCAGAGGCTGGTTTATGAGGTTTAAGGAAAGAAGCTGTCTCCATAACATAAATGGGCAAGGTGAAGCAGCAAGTGCTGATGTAGAAGCTGCAGCAAGTTATCCAGAAGATCCAGGGAAGATAAATAATGAAGGTGTCTATGTCAAACAACAGATTTTCAGTGTAGATGAAACAGCCTTATATTAGATGAAGATGCCATCTAGGACTTTCCTAGGAAGAGAGTAAGTCAATGCCTGGCTTCAAAACTTCAAAGAACAGGCTGACTCTCTTGTTAGCAGCTAATGCAGCTGGTGACTTTAAGTTGAATCCAATGCTCATTTACTACTCCCAAAATCCTAGGGCCTTTAAGAATTATGCTGAGTCTATTCTCCCTGTACTCTATAAATTGAACAACAAAGCCTGGATGACAACACATCTGTTTAAAACATGGTTTACTAAATATTTTAAGCCCACTGTTGAGACCTACTGCTCAGAAAAAAAAATATATATATCCCTTCCAAACTATCACTGCTTATTGACAAGGCGCCTGGTCACACTCAAGCTCTGATAGAGATGTACAATGAAATTAACTTGTTTTTCATGCCTGCTAACACCACATCCATTCTGCAGCAGATGGATCAAGGAGTAACTCAGACTTTCAAGTCTTATTATTTAGGAAATGCATTTTGTAAGACTATAGCGGCCATAGATAGTGATTCCTCTAATGGATATGGGCAAAGTCAATTGAAAATCTTCTGGAAAGGGTTCACCATTCTAGGTGCCATTAAGAACATTTATGATTCATGGAAAGAAGTCAAAATGTCACCATTAACAAGAGTTTGGAAGAAGTTGATTCCAACCCTCATGGATGACTTTGAAGTGTTCAAAATTTCAATGGAGGAAGTAACTGCAGTTGTGGCAGAAATAGCAAGAGAACTAGAATTAGAGGTGAAGCCTGAGGATGTGAGTGAATTGCTGAAATCTCATGATAAAACTTGAACAGATGAGGAGTTGCTTCTTATGGATGAGCAAAGAAAGTGGTTTCTTGAGATGAAATCTACTCCTGTTGAAGATGCTATGTAGATGGTTGAAATGACAACAAAGGATTTAGAATATTATATAAACTTTTTTTGTGGGGGAGGAGGAAGACTGGCCCTGAGCTAACGTCTGTGCCCATCTTCCTCTGTTTTGTATGTGGGACCTCACCACAGCATAGCGTGATGAGAGGTGCAGCGGGATGCAGGATTCGAATTTGCAAACCCCAGGCCGCTGAAGTGGAGCATGCAAATTTAACCACTACACCACTGGGCCAGTCCCAGAATATTATATAAACTTAGTTGATAAAACAGTGGTGTGGTTTGAGAAGACTGACTCCAACTTAGAAAGAAGTTCTACTGTGGGTAAAATGCTATCAAAGAGCATCACATGCTGCAAAAAACTCCTTCATGAAAGGGAGAGTCAATTGATGTGGCAGATTTCACTGTTACCATACTTTAAGAAATTGCCATAATCACACCAATCTTCAGCAACAACCACCCTGATCAGTCAGCAGCCATCAATATTGAGGCAAGACCCTCCAATAGCAAAATGATTATAACTCACTGAAGACTCATTATGGTTAGCATATTTTTACAAAAAAGTATTTTTTAATTAAGATATGTACATTTTTAAAGAGTTTATGCTATTATATTGTAATAGACTACACTATAGTGTAAACATAACTTTTATATGCACTGGGAAACCAAAAAGTTCTTGTGACTCACTTTATTGTGATATTTGCTTTATTGTGGTGGTCTGGAACTGAAGCTGCAATATCTCTGAGGTATGCCTGTATGGAGTTAGGTACTATCTGCAGCTTCAGGCATCCACTGAGGGTCTTGGAATGTAACCCCCACAGATAAGGGGTGATTACTGTAGTGACTTTATTCCCTATTCTCTCTCCCTGTAGTGATTTGTGGTGCTTCAAGGGAATCTCACTATGAAACTGTTTCCATAGCACATCATTTCTGGCTATGTCTTGCCTACAAACAAACTTTTCTGTGAAATAATTAGAGATTAGGGAGGAATTTGCTCTCTGCTAACTCTGGGCTTGAAAGTTTCTTCACAATAGTCCTGAATTTATTTACATTCCATGGAAGTAGTAGTGGGTTTGCCTACTCCTTTGTCATAATTTGGGTTCTCTGGAAAGGAGAGAGGGATGCGGATTTAGATGTACAAAATTTTATTGGGAGTAGCACCTGTGGAAAGAAAAGGGAGTGGGGAGGACTAGACAGGGTTAACCATATGACTTCAATGCAGATATGACTGCAAGCCTGGTGGGGAGGTCTGAAGCAAAAATTGCCCATTAAAGGTATGCCAAATAGGATGTACACGAGGAGGCCAGTGAACCATTTTTCTACTTAGTCATTGGCTGGAGACCATCCTGAGGACAGTGCTCTCAGTAACAATCATTATGCTCATTCATTGGCTGAGGTCATCCTTGGCATGCCAGCGCATCCTTGGCATGTCTGGCTCATGGCTTTGGAACGTGTACCAGGGTGGAAGTTATGAAGCACACCCAGAGTGAAACTTTCTCCTTACGTGACAGAAGATTGATCAAATATGGGGAGACTGAGCAAATAAGTAAATACCTTGTTGATGATTGGAGCCAGATTTCTCATTGTACAAATATGGAAAAGTGGATGCTAGAATAAATCCTGTGGCGCTGGATTGAAACTGGAGGGAGTGGGGTGAACTTCTGGTTTTTAAGATACATAGATAGAAAGATAGATAGATGCCTAAAGATAAATATAGAAATAGGCATACACGTGTGTGTATCTGATTATTTGCTTTCTAAACACCATCCTCTACTTAAGAATAAAAGGAACTAAAGGTCCTTGAAGAAATGGCTGACTCCAGAACTGAGGCACAAAAAATACCAGACAAGCCCAGAAGAAATTTTACCAGTAAGAAAGCATTCAGAGAATGATGGGAGTATGCCTGAGCTTGAAGGGACTCTTACTGCCCAAGATTGCAATAATTTGAAAAATATATATAATATATATTATATGTATATTTCAGATTGTAAATCATGAGTAAAATGAGAATCTATGGTTCTAGTCTAAAAATAAGTAAATGAATAAAGAAAGAAAGAAAGAAGGGATAGCTTTACCTTATAGTAGAAATCTCTTTAACGTCTCATTAAAGAGACATTAGGAATTTAATATACTTATTATTAATTCACTTAGTGGAAAAACCAGGCAGATACCATCTTAACCAAGTGATAAAATGAAGTATCCCCAGTAATGGGAGAAATTGGCATCATGATATTAGTGATGTGATCCAATGAAAATAACACAACATTACTTTTAGTACATTACTTTTAATGTATTCCTACCTCTTAATCATTATATGTTTATGCATAAGTTATGCATAAATTATAAGGAGAGCTAATCAAATCTAAATTGAGGGAAATTCTACAAAGTGGATTATAGTCTTCAAAAAAATCAAATAGAGGGGAAGACTAAGGCACTATTCCATTGAAGGATATTAAAGGGACATGATGACCAAATGCAACACATGATTCTTGACATTTTAAATATTGCTGAGACAATTGGTAAAATTTGAACGGGGTCAGTTGATAGGATGCTAATATTGGATTCATTTAATTTTCTGATTTTGATAGTACTGTCATTGTAAGAAAAATGTCTCTCTTTTTACAAATATACATTCAATTACTAAAGGTGAATAAGACCTCATGTCTTTAGCTTACGCTCAAATGGTACAGAAAAGAAAACGAAAATGAGAGGGAAAATGCTAAGGCGAATGTGGTAAAATGTTAACAATTGCGGGGAAGCTTAGTAAAGGTTACCTGGGAGCTTTTGGTACTATTACAATCTGTCTGTAAATTGAAATTATTTCAAAATAAACAATGAAAATAAATAATATTGCTTAAAAAAGTAATTGAAGCAACTCTGACAAAGAGCTGGAGGTGGACAGCTAGCCACACTGTAGACAAGGGGAAAAAGAGGGTTTCTTGAAGGAGCATCTGGGTAGCAGATCACATATCTGTCACCACCCTGTTACAGGACATGACTTCAAGTGATTATTAGGAAAATCAAATTAAATAAATCATGTGATGGTATAAACCATAAACCAATCTATAAGTAATATTACTTAACAATATATTTTCGTTAGTACTAATTCCTGCTTTCTTGCCTTTTTCTTCCTTGGTTTATATTTAGAGTACAGAATTTGGTCTTTAGTATTTCCAAATCAATTCAATACTTAATTTAATTTTTATGTTAGGCTTGTAATTGTATTTATGTTCTTTGAGTTTCTGTAATGATTTTGATATAGTAACTTAGTCGAAGTTGACTTAGCAGCTGGGAAAAGTTAATTCAGTTTCTATAAAGTATTTCATTTACTATCAGTAGCTATTTTGGGCCCTGGGAGAATCTACCTTATCTCTGTTATTTTCACTCTCTTCAAAGTAAACAGAGGCAGGTATTGTTATCACATCTTGGAAATAGGAAAATTGAGCCCTGGAAAGTTAATGGCTTGCCAAGGTCATTTTAACTTGAAAACACAGCTGAATCCATATTTCACTGTGTAGAATAAAGATTTTTTTAAAAATAATAATTCAATATAATCATATATTTGGGTATTTGCAAAAGGTTACAATTTTTAAAAATCAACAGAGAGATAAGCTATTTCATGGCACCTAGGCTATCAGTGCTGATGAATACTATGTAGATTTATGTGCAACAAGAAGCCAGCTAGGCAAGATTTTGAATACATAAAAAATATACTATAATTTCTTATTTCCGTTTGTACCATGAACTCACTGGTAAAGATGAAAACCTCCTCTCTTCTTACAACTCTCAGCCCTACTCTAATGATATCTATTTCATTGCTCACACAAGCTCTAAAAAAGGTAACTACTAACCATATTATTGACAAATAAGCTTCCATTAGCAGATTTAATGGAAGAGTAATCTATCTGACATTTGCCAGGATAAAATTATTTCTATATTCTGGCAAATTGTACTATTTGGTAAATTACATTGCAATTTTGATTGCCCTATTTGTTAATATAATTTGTAGTATTTATATTTTAAAGCTTAGTTTTTAATGTAATATTTAGATTAGCTAAAATAATCACAAATAAATATAGCATTTTCTGATTTTCACATTATTAAGCATAAACTTTTTTTTTTTAATTTTTTTGATGAGGAAGACCAGCCCTGAGCTAACATCCATTGCCAATCCTCCTCTTTTTGCTGAGGAAGACTGGCCCTGGGCTAACATCCGTGGCCATTTTCCTCTACTTTATATGGGATGCCGCCACGTCATAGCTGACAAGCAGTGTGTCGGCAGGCGCCTGTGATCGAACCTGCCAACCCCAGGCTGCCAAGTGCGACTAAACCGCTGCACCACCGGGCAACCCCTATTAAGCATAAACTTTTGAAAATTATCCTTTCCATTAAATTTTTCAAGTGTTCCTTGTTATAGCATATTTGAAGTTTGAATACTCACATTATTATTTGATTGATTTACACCTGCTAAGAAGACATAGAAAAAATAGTTTCTGGGCTACTTTAAAAGTTATGTCTTTAAATATATCTATTTTGTGGAAAATTATGAATTTCAGAGAATTATAGCTATTTAATGTTATGTTTCTACATAATGGTTGTGTGATGTTTAAGAGATTACTAAAAACAAAGTATCTCTTTCTAAACCAGTTTTATTGACCTTCCAAATGAAATACAATGTGGTTTACCACATTATGCCTAAGCATTTTAAAGGACACACTGGGTCATTTTACAATATATTTTGTAAGAATATATTGTTTTAATGACCAAGGAGTTATCATTATTTAATAGTATTCTTTTCCTTTACTTCAAAATTCTTAGAAATTTCACGATTAGAGTTAGAATGAAGGGGCAGTTCATTATAAGCAAAAAAATTAAATCAATATTTTCCCTTTAAAAAACATTAAGAATATTTAAAAACATGGTAGTAAACAAACCAAAAAACTTCAAAGTTTTATTTATAATATAATTGCACATTTCTTTTCCCCTAAGCTATCATGTAATGTCTTTAATGCTTTTTTTTTTTAATTTGCAGGGTAATCTCTCACTCTCACAAATTGTAGTGAGTCAGTACAACCTAACATAAAATGGAATTCTTTAAGTTCATCTTGGATACAAGTGACTTACTTTAGTTGTTACACTTCTATTGCAATCAAAACATGGAAGTATTAACAAGTGCCTTTTTAAAGCTTCACTTGTTAAGAGCTAGTACTTTACAACACTGCCAAATGTTAGACTATATTTTTTACACCAAATTACAAAGGTTCTGTATTAGTCAAGGTTCTCCAGAGAAACTGAACCGATAGGATATAGACAGATGGTAGAGAGAGAGATAGACGACAGATACACATACACACATACATACATACATTCAAACATACATTTCACATATATATCAAGAGATTAAGAGGAATTGGCTCACACGATTATGGAAGCTGAGAAGTCCCACAAAGTGCCTTCTGTAAGTTGGAAACCCAGAAAAGCCAGTGGTATATTTCCAGTCTGAGTCTGAAGGCCTGAGAACCAGGAGAGCCGATGATGTAAATCCTAGGTCAAGGGCAGGGGAAGAAGACCAATGTTCCAGCTCCTCAGTCAGATAGAGCAAATTCTCCCTTCTTCTGCCTTCCTGTTCTGTTCAGGCCCTCAGTGGACGCTCATGATGCTTACCCACAAGGGAAGGCAGTCTGCTTTACTCAGTTTGCTGACTCAAATGCTAATCTCATCTGAAATAATTCCCTAGAAATAATTTTAAGCTAGCTATCTGGACATTCTGTGACTCAGTCAAGTTGAAGATAAAATTAACCTCCACATGTTCTATATTTCAAAACTTATGTAATTCAAATTGCAGCTCAAGTTTCTTTAGTCAGTGAATTCTGCATAGAGCTAAATGCTGTTGACATGGTGTGTGCAAAAATGTTTTCATATTTAATGCATAAAAAGAAAATTATATTAACAAAGTGTCCAATCAAGAACTTTAGTGTAAAATAAAGTTTGACTTTATAACCTAGGTAATTTTAGCATTCTGATTTTGCCTCAATTATGTGAATTATGAGTAAGAAATATGGTTCACATAAATATGCCTTCTCTATAGCCACCAGATAAAACCTAATCATAGCCACATATGCATGCTAACCCTGGTGACCCAAATTCACAGCTGACTTTGTGTTCTAATATGTGTCAGGCAATCAAGGGCAATTTTATTTTTTATAGATAGGTGTAACTGAGGAGCATAAATTTGTATTTTTATGTAATAAAGTTGTCTAATATATATTTTGTATATAAAATAAATAAAATCTAATATAAAATAAAAACTTGTCTAATATTAAAAAGTAAAATCTTCATGAATAGATGTCAAGTTTATTTAAGTGTATAACTTTATATAAATTTATGTAAGTTTAAGTCTGTACAAATAAGTTTATTTAAGATAATAAAACCAATTAATAGAAAACTTTAGAAGTGTACATTCTGCCCCTTGTTGCTAATAGAATATCCCTTTTCTTTTGTTTACTTAACTTCTGTAATTCTTCTGGCTTGAAATAGAATCTTCATGTGTTGTCTTTCCTCCTGGACAGAGAGCTTAAAATGCACATTCATTCTGGTGGTGCAACACACAACTCAGCTGGGGCGAATCTTATACCTCAGGCTTGTTTTCCTGCTCCTCCTAAGAATTTAATTAGCTAATTCATTTTCTCAGGTGTGAGCAACAGATGCCTCACATCTGCCCATATTATGTGACTAGCCAGGAGCACATTTTTCCCCACTTTGGACTGAAGAAATGCATTATGTCTTTTTAGTTGCCTTTTACTTGCATGCATGATTCCAACTGGTCCTGAAGCTAGTATGTTGGTCCTTAACATTGTGTGCTCCTGAGGAAATCAATCTATTTTATCCCTTAAGTTGTACTGCATGATCCATTTTTGTTCCTCTCTTTCTCTCCTTGTCTTGGTCCTCAGCTTTTGCCTAAGTCTTTATAATACTTGCACGTAAAGAACAAGTCTTTTTGTTCTGGAGTATTTTGGCTCTTACGGACCAGATATTTTTCTCCCTATTTCTTGGAACATGTGTTGACTTCTTTTTTTTCCCCTATCACAGAGAAATACCTATTATTTATTTACACTGCTCACTGTCTTCAGAAGCAAGCAACAAAAATGATTGGATGATCTGAATCAAAAATATTTTATGGACTTTGGTTCGCTTAGAGAAACATCCAGAAGAATGGAGGAATCTGTTAGGAAATAGAACAAAACAAAGGGATGCCACAAAGCCAGAAGTAAGGCAAAATCATAGGCAAGAAAATATTCTGAGTAAGTCATCCTGCTTTGCCCACCAACACTGCCAACCCTTAAGTCATAGTGGCTACTGCCATATCTAGAAAATAGAAGCTGCTGCTTTCACTGCGCCTATCAACACAGATTCTTCATCTTCCTCCCTTTTTGCCACACTAGCTCCCCATTCAAAGTCTGGCACTGAATCATCAATTATCCGGGTCTAGATCCCAAGTCTGCATACAATAAATGCAGGGAAGACTGGAAAAGTAAACGTCTAGAATTTTCAGTTTCTGTAAAAGAAGTTAGATGCAGTCTTGTACTAGAAATTAACAGTGATGGAAAGCCCAAATATGAGTGCATAGGAAAAATACCTGTCTATCTTATACATGCAGATGTCTACTACTTCAATTCAGAGAAATTGATATCATAGGATCGTAAAGAAAAATACCTACAATCACATAACATACAGCTACAATGTTTTTGTTGAAGGAACTTCCTAGGGTCATGAAAGTTTGTATATTTTGATTGAGAAAGTGGTAAAGTAATTGCTAAAATTGATCAAATCTGTGCTATATATGTGTGTGGGTATGTGTCTGCACATATGTCAATAAATAGCATGCGAAAGATTACATTGTGTTAGAATTTCTATCTGCATAAGTCGTTTTGATATATAGTACTAAGTATATCTGATATAATCCTATTTCTAATATATATAGTTAACATATAGATGATATATAGAGATATATAATATATATTATCCAGAGACTATATAAATATAATTCACGTTTATACACACTGCTATACCAATATCCATAAAAATGAGAACTAACAAAAAGTAAAATCTGAATTGGCAAATATCCTATTTAATGAATAAAAATGTGTTGTTCCTTACCGTGATCCACATGTGCACTTCAAGTACAAATTTATACTGTACTTAATTTAAAAATTTTCACAATATGTTTCAAAACCAACTGGATAATCTGTCAACATCATTTTTTGAGCCAAAATGTCTTATTACTTCTAAATTTTATTCTAGTTTCTTAAATTCAAATTATAAACCATTTGTCAGCAATTTCTTAAGATGAAATAAGGAAGCAATAATTAGACTGCAATTCAAGTCTTAAAGTGTTACATTTGCAGCCCTATAATTAAGGGTCTTCAATTACACTCTTGTTATATATTTTGTTATTTATAATTATACTTCAAGAAAATTGTTTCTCAATTTTTCAAAATTGAGGGGAAAGTCAAAGCCAATTTTTGAGCTAGACTATTTAACAAATTTTTCAAAGAATTAAATAATTTCTTCAAATACTAAGAATATTCCTCTTTCTCAACAATTTCAGCTTGGCTAATGATATTTTGTTTGACAACTCTAGAATACAAACTGTTCAAAAATATACAGATTGAGGGATCAAGATGGTGGAGTAGGAAAATCCTGTGCTTGCCCCCTCCAACAGACACACCAAAACTACAATTACATATAGAGCAACTACCTCTGAGAATGACCTGAGACTAGCAGGGAATATTTTCCACAACTCAAGCTAAAATAAAAAGCCACACTGAGAAGGGAAGGAGGGTGGAAATGCAGTCTGCTTGGGACCCATAGTCTTGCAAGGGCGATCCACAGGCAGGAGGGATATCACAGTCAGGAAGGCCCTCCCTGAGGAGGGAGAAGTCAGAACCCCACATCGAGCTCCCCAGCCTGGGAACCTCCTTCAGGAAGATGAGCCTCCATAATGTCTGATTTTGAAAACCAGAGGGGCTTACATCAGCGAGAGCTGGAGGGCTGTAGGAAACCAAGACTCCACTCTTAAAGGATATGTGCAAAAACTCACCCTCCGAGTCCCAGCACAGAGGCAGAAGTTTGAAAAGTGCCTGGGTCATATGTGAAGGAAATTGATTAACTAACTAGAATGTGTGCTGAAGGAGCAGAGATCTGTTGGAACTTTCTCCAGGAACAGAGGCACTGGTAGGCACCATTTTTTCTGCTCACCTTCTACCTAGCTGGCCTGGTGCAGGTGGACACCATTTTTGACTCTCCCCATCTACCATACTAGCACCACTCACCCTACCCTGGCATTCTCCTGCAGACTCACCCCAGCCAGCACTTCTCCAAAGCAGCCCCCTGCCCTGCCACACCCAATGGGCAGTCTTGGCTGGGACTAGCATCCCCTCAAGTGGCTCCTGCCCTGAGGGCTTACCCCTGCATAGCTCCTACAACAGATGTGGCCAGTCCTCGCAACCCCAGCTATACTGCAGGCTTGCCCTGCCCACCAGTGTGCCTGCAGTAATCACAGCCCAACCACAACAGGAAGATGCATGCAGCCCACACAGGTGACATTCCTGGAGCACCTGGCTCTGGTGACCAGGGTTGACCATGCTACTGGGCCTTGCAGGACACCTTCTACATATGGCTACTCCTTCAATAGCAGGAGACATAGGTGATCTACCAAGTACGCAGAAACAAACACAGATTTAGGCAAAATGAGGAGACAAAGGAATATGTTCCAACAAAATAACAAGACGAAAACCTCAGAAAAAGAGCTAAACCAAACATAGATAAGCAATCTACCAGATCAAGAGTTGAAAGTAATGGTCATAAAGATGCTCACTGAACTCAGGGGAAGAATGGAGGAACACAGTGAGAGCATCAACAAAGAGATAGAAAATATAAAAAAGAACCAATCAGAGCTGAAGAATACAACAACTAAAATGAAGAATGCACTAAAGGGAAACAAAAGGAAATTAGATGATGCAAAACAATGAATCAGTGATCTGGAAGACAGGGTAGTAAAAATCACCCAATTGGAACAGCAAAAAGAAAAAAGAATTTAAAAAAAAAATGAGGATAATTTAAGGGACCTCTGGGACAGCATCAAGTTTACTAATATTCTCATTATATGAGTCACAGAAGGAGAAGAGAGAGAGAAAAAGGAACAGAAAACCCATTTAAGGAAATAATGGCTGAAAATTTCCCTAACCTGGTAAGGGAAACAGAAATCTAAGTTCAGGAATCACAGAGAGTTTCAAACAAGATCCACACCAAGACATATTATAATGAAAATGCCAAAAGTTAAAGATAAAGAGAGAATCTTAAAAGCAGCAAGAGAAAAACAACTAGTTACGTACAAGGAAGCCTCCATAAGAAAATGAGCTGACTTTGCAGCAGAAACTTGACATGCCAGAGGGAGTCATGATATATTTAAAGTGCTCAAAGGGAAAAACTTACAATCAAGAATACTCTGTCTGACAGGGTCATCACCCAGAATTGAAGGAAAAATAAAGAGTTTCCCACACAAGTGAAAGCTAAAGGTATTCATCACCACTAAACCATCCTGAGAAACGTTAAAGGGATTTCTTTAAATGGAAAAGAAAAGGCTATATCTAGAAATACAAGTTATGAAAGAAAAAAATCTCACTAGTAAAGGCAAACATATAGTAAAGGTAGTGGATCAAACACCTATATGGCTAGTATGAAGGTTAAAAGACAAAAGTAATAAGATCATCTATACCTAAAATAAGTAATGAAAGAATACACAAAATAAAAAGCTGTAAAATATGATGTCAAAAACATAAAACATGGGGGAGTGGAGTAAAAATGCAGTACTTTTAGAATGCATTCAAACTTTAGCCATTATCAACTTAAAATAGACTGCTATATATAGGTTGTTATATAAGAACCTCATGGTAACCACAAGCCAAAACCCAATAATAGACACACAAAAAATTAAGAGAAAGGAAACCAAACATAACACTAAAGAAAGTCATCAAATTGCAAGAAAAGAGGAAAGAAACAAAGAACTATAAAAACAATCAGAAAACAATTTAAAAAATGGCAATAAGTACATACATATCAATAACTATTTTAACTGTACATGGACTAAATGCCCCAATCAAAAGACATAGGGTGGCTGAATGGATATAAAAACAAGACCCATATATATGCTGCCTACAAGAGACTCATTTCAGATCTAAGACACACACAGACTGAAAATGAGAAGATGAAAAAAGATATTTCTTGCAAGTGGAAAAGCAAAGAAAGTTGGGGTAGCAATACTATATCAGACAAAATAGACTTTAAAACAAAGACTATAGCAAGAGACAAGGCACAGCATTACATAATCATAAAAGAATTGATCCAACAAGAGGAGATAACACTTGTAAGTATCTATGCACCTAACATAGGAGCACCTAAATACATAAAGCAAATATTAACAGACATAAAAGGAGAAATTGACAGTAATGCACTAATAGTAGGGGACTTTAACATCCCGCTTATATCAATGGATAGATTATCTGGACAGAAAATCAATAAGGAAACATTGGCTTTAAACAACACATTAGGCCCGACGAACTTAATAGATACATATAGAACATTCTGTCCCAAAACTAAAGAATACACATTCTTTTCAAGTGTACATGGAACATTTTCTGGGAGAGATCACATGTTAAGCCACAAAACAAGTCTCAACAAATTTAAGAAGATTAAAATCATATCAAGCATCTTTTCCTACCACAATGATATGAGACTAGGAATCAACTACAAGAATAAAACTGGAAAAAACACAAGTATGTGAAGTCTAAATGAAATGCTACTAAAAAAACCAATAGATCATTTAAGAAATCAAAGAGGAAATTAAAAAAAAAATACCTTGAGACAAATGAAAATGGAAACACAACATTCCAAAATCTATGGGATGCAGCAAAAGCAATTCTAAGAGATAAGTTTATAGTGATACAAGCCTACCTCAGGAAACAAACAAACAAAAATCTCAAATAAACAATCTTACCTATACCTCAAGAAATTAGAAATAGAAGAACAAAGTCTCAGTTTAGTAGAAGGAAGGAAATAATAAAGATCAGAGAGGAAATGTGATAGAGACCAAACAAAAAACAATGAAAAGATCAATGAAACTAAGACCTGGTTCTTTAAAAAGATAAACAAAATTGATAAACTTTTATCTAGACTCATCAAGAAAGAAAGAAAGAGGGCCCAAATAAATAAAATGAGAAATGAAATAGGAGAAGTTACAACTGACACCACAGAAAGACAAAGGATCATAAGTAATTACTACAAACAATTATATACCAACAAATTGAACAACCCAAAAGAAATAGACAAATTCCTAGGAAGATGCAATCTTTTGAGACTGAATCAGAAAGAAATAGAAAATCTGAACAGACTGATTATTAGTAATGAAATTGAATCAGTAATCAAACAACTTTCAAAAAATTAAAGTTCAGTACCAGATGGCTCCACAGGTAAGTTCTACCAAACATTTGAAAAAGAGTTAATACTTAGCCTTCTAAAACTTTTCCAAAAAGTTGAAGACGAAGGAACACTTCCAAACTCATTCTATGAGGTCAGTATCACCCTGATACCAAAACCAGACCAAGCCACTACAAAAAAAGAAAATTACAGGCCAATATCCCAGATGAATGTAGATGCAAAAATTCTCAACAAAATATTAGCAAATTTAACAACAATACATTAAAAGAATCACACTCTATGATCAAGTGGGATTTATTTATGCCAGAGATGCAAGAATGGTTCAATATCCACAAATCAATCAATAAGATACACTACATTAAGAAAGCAAAGAATAGAAATCACATGATCATCTCAACAGATGCACAGAAAGCTTTTGGCAAAATTCAACATTCATTTATGATAAAAATTCTCAACAAAGTGAATAGAGAGGGAATATACCTCAACATAATAAAGGTCATATATAAAACATTCCCAGCTAATATCATACTCAATACTAAAAAGCTGAAAGCATTTCCTCTAAGATCAGGAAGAAGGCAATGATGCCCACTCTCATGTATGCATTCAGCATACTATTGCAAGTCCTAGCCATAGAAGTTAGACAAGAAAAAGAAAAAAAAGGCATTCAAATTGGAAAGAAAGAAGTGAAATTTTCACTATCTTAGAAATTAAGAAAATAATCCCATTTATAATTGCAGCAAAAAGAATAAAATATCTAGGATTAAATTTAACCAAGGTGGTGAACGACCTACACTCGGAAAACTATAAGGCATTGATGAAAGAAATTGAAGGTTACACAAATAAATGGAAACATATACTGTGCCACAGATTGGAAGAATTAATATTAAAATGTCCGTACTATATCAAGCAATCTACAGATTCAAGGCAATCTCTATCAAAATAGTAATGGCATTTTTCACAGAACTATAACATATAACCCTAACATTTATAAGAAAACAGAAAAGACCCCAAATAGCCAAAGCAACCTTGAGAAAGAACAAAGCTGGAGGTGTCACACTCCTTGATTTCAAACTATACTACAAAACTGTAGTAACTAAAACAATATGATACTGACATAAAAACAGACACATAGATCAATGGAACAGAATAGAGACCCCAGAAATAAACTCATGCTTATATGGTCAATTAATCTATGACAAAGGAGGTAAATTATACAATGGGGAAAAAACCGTCTCTTCAGTAAATGGTGTGGAAAAACTGGAGAGCTACATGCACAAGAATAAAAGTGGACCACTTTCTTGCACCATATACAAAAATAAGCTCAAAAAGGATTAAAGACTTAAACATAAGACCCAAAACCACAAAACTTCTAGAAGAAAACATAGGCAGTAACGCTTTGACATCGGCCTTAGCAATATTTTTTTGATCTGTCTCCCCAGGCAAGGACAAAAAAGCAAAAATAAACAAAGCCTACATCAAACTAAAAACTTTTGCATGGTGAAGGAAACCATCAACAAAACAAAAAGGTAACCTACCGAACGGGACAAGATATCTATAAATGATGTATTTGATATCTAAAATATATAAATAACTCATACAACTCAATATCAAAAAACCAAACAGCTTGATTTAAAAATGGGCAGAGATGATACAATTTCCAAAGAAGATATACAGATGGCCAACAGACACGTGGAAAGATGCTCAACATCACTAATCATCAGGGAAACGTGAATCAAAACCACAATGAGATATTACCTCATACCTGTCAGATTGGCTATCATTAAAAGGACAAGAAATAACAAATGTTGGCAAGGATGTGGAGAAGAGAGAACTCTCAGGCACTGTTGGTGGAAATGTAAATTGATGCAGCCATTATGGAAAATAGTATGGGGATTCCTCAAAAAATTAAAAATGCCACTTCTATATGATCCAGAAATTCTACTTCTGGTTATTTATCCAAAGAAAACAAAAAAGCTAATTTGAAGAGATATATGCACCCCTATTTTCATTGAAGTATTATTTACAATAGTCAGAATATGGAAGCAACCTAAATGCCCAGAGATGGATGAATGGATAAAGAAGATGTAGTGTGTGTGTGTGTGTGTGTGTATATATATATATATATATATATATATATATATATATATATACATATACACATATATATGTGTGTGTGTGTGTGTGTGTGTGTGTGTATACATTCTATATATAGATACAATGGAATATTGATCAGCCATAAAAAAGAATGAAATCTTGCCATTTGTGACAACATGGATGGACCTAGAGGGTATTATGCTAACTGAATAAGTCAGGCAGAGAAAGACAGTACCATATGATTTTGCATACATGTGGAATCTAAAAAACAAAACTAACAAACAAAACAAAACAGAAACAAACTCATAGATACAGAGAATAAACTGGTGGTTGCCAAAGGGCAGGGGGTAGGGACTTGGGTGAAATAGATGAAGGGAATTAAGAGGTACAAACTTTCAGTTATAAAATAAGTTAAGTCAAGGGGATGGGATATACAGCATAGGGAATATAGTCAATAATATTGTAATAACTTTGTATGGTAACAGATGGTTACTAGACTTATTGTGATGATCATTTTGTAATATATATAAATGTTGAATCAGTATGCTGCACACCTGAAACTAACATAATATTGTATGTCTACTATACTTCAATAAAACAATAAGTAAATAAATGAAGACATTAAATCACACTCAAAAAAGTTGTGCAAAATACATTAATTAAATAACAATTTGTGAACATTTCCTATACATATTTGGATTAAATAGGTAAAATATCTTTATGTAGACATAAAAATTTAATGATTTAAGGGAAGAAAAATCATCTTAAAACAATATTATCATTGAATTGCAACATTTATATTACATAGTACAAATATATATACATATATACTTTCATTTTTAAAACTATATATTCAAGTTTCACGAAGACTATCAAAGATTTTTTAGAGTAATTTCTTGCAAGAGAACCGCAGAAGTTCAATACTAAATTAAGAGCGGCACAGAGGACTCGGGCATCTATGAAACAGTATGACTCTTTCTCAGGCTGAGTCCCTCCTCCCTCCACCTGTGTGTTATATTCCTGCCTGTGCTGAGTTTTTTCCATCCTTTTCCCAGACCTTTTCTGTTCTTTACACTTGATCTGAGGTGAGAAGGTTAGATATTTTACTAGTTCATTGTACACTTTAGGTTGTAAAATATAGACTTCTTGCTAGTTCTTAGAAACTAAATGAAGCTATAAAGCTGAATGGGGAATAAACTTAAAGGTTTACCATCTCAGTAGTGGAAATGGGTTTGAGATGTGACTTTCAGTTTTCGCTTTTTGTGTAAGGGAGGTAAGGATGCTGTTGAAATCCTTTTCCACTGATAAAATGCTCGTAAGCTGCGCAGCATTATAAGAGCAACACTGAGACACTGATCAGATATCCTTGCTCTCCAGAAATATTAGACCCTCAAAGAAGTAAAAAAAAAACAAATAGTCCCTGAAAATGTCGAGTTGACATATTTTAAATGCCTATTTTCTAATTAAATATGTTTTTTATACAACTTTTAATTTATTGACTCTTCCAAGTGTGTTTTCTGACTAATCAAAAAGCAATCTGATGAAGGACAGCATCCAATCTTAAATATTTTTTCTTCATTGCAGTTTGCAGACTGTAATAATTTAAATGCATACCAATTAACATCTAATTACTTAGACATTAAGTATTTTGAAATACAACTAAAATGAAATAAAAAATTTTTAATTGAGTCAAAAGTTTTTTGGTATGTGAATAATTGACTAAATTTTACTTTCTCAAAATTCAGAGTATTTGTAGTTATACCTTCAACCCTTACCTTTTGATATTGGGTCAATTTCTAGGAAGTAAAAAATAAATGTAGCTAATGTATATGAAACTAAACAAAAATTTCTGAGTTTTTCCATTGATAACTCTTTTTAAGTTTTACAGACATTAAATGTATAAATTAATTTATAAACTATTGCAACATTAGCATTTATTGAATTATATTAAATAATTCAATTTAAATATAAATTAACTTTTCTTATTATAGTTTCTGAGCATGGGTTAAAAATGACAATATATTAGGAATATATTAATATGGTACTAATATATTAATTATTAATAATTAATGCATATTAACAAACATAATACATGCTTTACTATCCTTATATTTGATGAGTATATCTTCAAAGCAATCTTTTCCTTTATTGTGTATTAAAATTGTGCATTAAAATCTGACTGTTACTACCTAATTTCAACATTATTTGACTTATGATGTAAAAAGAAAATGACACAAAACATGCAATGATGCAAACACACACACACACACACACACACACACACACACACATACCATTAACAAAAGTTTGAGCACCTACTATAGGGATTTTTTTCCTGAGAAAACAACAGTCTAATTGTAAAGTTTGGATGCATACTTTTAAAAGGATTACAATAAATATTATATATTTATTTTTGAAATTTCAGCTACTCACTGACAAAAATAAAACAATTTTTGGCATAAAGCATAGACATACTAACTCTAAGCAGTAAGTCAACAATAAAACAAAGCAGGAAAACCTGAAATTACCACTCCTCTATTGTTCATTGTGGTGTTTAAAATAAATGAAGTTGTTTAATTTTCATTAAAAAGATGGCATCTTCAAGGAAGCTACATAGAAATCAAAAAAGAAAATAAACTTACATGCTACAAGAAATGTTAAGGTTATTAAGAGATTTTCTGTTTCAAATCAGTGATTTCAGTGCAAATACAAATATATCTTGCCATGTCTTCAGTAATAATAATAAAAAATATAAATATTCTCATTGGTCAATGCATATTGAATTATGGACTTCTCTATCCAAAGGTTATGGATTGTCAAACTGTAGTATCCAGATTACTTCTCTATTTTTAAAAGATTTTACTCTTTAATTTATAATAGTACTTCTGTGGAAAAGTAGAATTGTATAGTTTACCAGTATAATAGCTCAATGGTGGGAAGATTAAATAATTACAGATCTGTAATGATTCCACTAAGTGAAATGATCAAGTCATGACTGAAATACCACAGGCTTCTAATGCATAGATTCAATTTCTCTGCATTAGACATATTCTCTCATTTTATAGAAAACAGCTCTCTGTGCCAGAACCTTCAGGAAATCTCAAAATTGTTAGTGAAGCAATTTCACTGACTTTGCATTACCTGTATATGACCCCAAGGATATTTTCAGGGTGTTCTCTTTTCTTAATACCCAGACAGGGTACTTATATTACAGATCACAGAAGACAAAATATAAAATAACATACCTCAATGTTTTATTAAAAATATTAAATTTTCCATTGGCCTTTGAGTTACTGTAAGTCTTTTGTGGATATATTATTCCCTTTGCTTGTTTCAAGATGAATACAAATAAGGCATTTTTAAAAAAATGATCCAATGGAAGAAGCTTAGAAGATTTGCTTTAGCAAATATTAAAACAATAGCTATTGGACTAAGGGTTTCAGGGTGGGTAAATTCTTCTTGAGACCAAAAATATATATTCCTTTATGATCTCATAAAATGATGTATCATGTAGCCAGATGGGAAAAGAGAAAGAACTTTTCTCTGAATAGGAAGATTGGACATCATTTTAAAGAAAATATCCTATAAGCTTCAATATTCATTGAATTAAACTATTTTTCCTAAAGCCTAGAGAAAGGAGACTATTAGATTATTTATTCATGAATTTAACATTTTTTTGAGCACGTATTATTTCTTGGGAGTATTTTAGGTTTCAGGGATATAGCCGATTAACATCAGACCAATGCTCTGTTTTTTAGAGGTTGCATCTAGAGGAGGAAACAATATAACAGATGAATGAACAAACACATCATCTAATGGATAGTTATTAACAGGTTCTATGAAGAAATATCATGCTCACTAAATGGATTGAGTGCTGGTTTAGATAGAAGAGGAGTTATTTGCCCTGACTTGAATCAAACAAGGAATCAAGCCATGTTCATATCTTAAAGAAGAACATTCCAGGAAGCTAGGGGGTTGGGAGGAGCATCCCGAGATTCATAAGCCTCATGTTTGCAAAGAGAATTTGAAGGCCAATGTGTTTATAGCTAATGAGTGGAAAAGTGGTAGGATACAAGGTTAGCCAGAAGTAAATAGAGGCTAAGTCTTGTAGAAAATTCCAGGCCAAATAAAGAACTTAGAATTTCATTCTAGGTGGAAGGAAAGACATTCAAAAGATGAGAGCAGAGAAGTGACATACTGTAATTTTAAAAAAAGTTTCCTCTTATTTTACTGAGAATTGATTTGGAGATCCAATGGGGGAATGAGCAAAAGCAGAAGCAAGGAATCGGCAGTTATTTTGGTAGCCTAGGTGGGAGATTTTAGTTTTGGTGGTGATTAAAATATGTTTGGAACGAAGTCATTATCAATATACATGTAAAAAAATTCTGTAAATGATTGAATATTAGTTTGACGAGGAGAGAGCATTAAAAGATGATGGTTGGAGAATTATAGTACTCCAGCTTCTTGAAAATTGCCCTAAAATATCCCTAAAGACAGTTATTCTCAATATGTGTGTGGGGGGAGGGAGAGGTAGGGAGTTTCCATGTCCTATGGAGCATTTGGAAATTTGTGAGTTTGTATTTTGTTGTCCTAATGGCTAAACGGGCCCAACTGATATTATTCTGGTGGATATTTATCCTTGATGTTCTAAACATCCTGAGTTTGGGACAATCCCACATAAAAAGAATTGTCCTGTGCCTTGAACAAATTATCAGAGCCTAAAATTTAACTCTATTCCTAGATCCAAACGTAACGTATTTTGAACAATTTTAGTATTCACTGACATTTCCAGAATTCACCTAACATGCAAATTGTTTTAAATAATATTTACCAAGAATTGCATACTATTTTGAAAAATTATACCATCAAAAATAATGCCATCTATGGCCAATTGGAATCATAAATATGATGAATGTATAGTATCAGTATGCACTTGTATCCATTGCTTACAAATATGTACCATATTTTTTGAGGGTCCTTTTAACAGATTCAAAACCAAATCATTATGATTTGGCACATAAAGTGCAGGGATTTCTTTGAATTTTATCAAAAGAGCTTATATTTCATAATAATTTATATAGTTGTCATTTCGTACAATTTACAATTTTAGTAGAGCAATGTTAAGAATGATGTTATAAAATTGTATATTGAAATTATTTACAGTACTTTTTTTCTTGTCCTAAGTAAATATTTGCCTTCCCCAGAGTAGTGAAGATACTGTCTAATATCTTCCTCTCAAAGCATTACCATTTTCCCTGATATATTGAGAAGAACACTCCTTCTGGATTTGACTTTCACCATATCCCACATACCATGTTCTTTTTTTAAATTGGTATTCTCTTTTCTGTCTGTCTTTCAATTTGGATATTTTCTATTCATCTATCTTCAGTTTCAATAATCCTGTTTTTATTTTCTAATCTGCTAACCCTCTTTTTTGAATTTTAATATTTAAATATGTATTTTTCAAATCTAAAATTTCCATTTGATACTTTTAATGCATTCCTATACTCAATTTTCTCCACACTTTTAAATGGTTTTTAAAGTGATGCCTCCTCTATTTTCTTTAACATGTTAACCGTATTTTAAAATCTTTGGCGTTAACTTAGGTACCTGGATCATGCGTGGATCTATTTTTAGAGTTTTTCCCCTTCCTCTTAACTTGTGGTCATATGGCCCTGTCTGTTGGCATGTTGAGTATTTTTTTTTAATTTTATGTCTGTCCTTTTTATAAAGTTATAAGTCCTAGATGAAGTAATCTTCCAGAGATGGTTGTTTCCTTTACTAAGTAGAGAGATTTGGGAGCTCATTACTTTAAGTTAATTAGTGACAAAAGTGAGTGAAGGCTGGGTTGTTCTTGGTCTTCCAGCTGAGATCCTAATGTATTCACCTGGGTTGTTCCCTTGGGGGCCTTCTGAATTCTAATCTTTGTCTCTTCAGTGATACAAGACAGCCCGAATCCACCCAGCTTAGCTTTTAGACCGCCACGCTGCACAGAATGCAAAAATGTTTTGAAAGGGAAGCATTTGACTCTGCAAGATTTCAAAAATGTCTTCTGTTTTCTTTGCCCCTATAGGAGTAGGTCTCTGCTTAGACAAAGCCTAAAATCATAGCATTTTTGAACACTCAGGACTGGAGATGCCACCAGGGCCTATCAAGGTGCAGACAATTAGCTCACCACTCGGACATTCTTCTCTCTCCCTTTCCATCCTTCTTGATTTAGCCATCTCTGACGCCTGTAAAAATTTATTTTGGTATTTTGCATTTTATCTGGTTTTTGTTTATTTGGGTTTTGTTTTTGTTCCTTAGCTTTTCTTGTCAGAGATATGCTATTGGTAGAATAAACATATGCCCAGACATAGTTCTCAATATTACAATGTAAATTGGCCTCACTACAAGCACATGTTTTTAAAGAGACACATTTTATCATGAAAACATAAATATTGCATTTCACAAAATTTATCTTCAATTTTAGCATAAAAGTGATAATTTACCAAAATTTTGTATAAAATTAAGACTGCAGGAAAATGAACTTCTTCTTTTGCCTTTTTCTGCCCATTTCCATTCATCAAACCATTGACTACTAACTAGGATATATATATCCAGTTTGAGAAGCCCAAAATGTGAACAGTTATTGAACATAATTCAATATGTATCAAAAATGTGGTAAATATTTGTGTATTAAATATGCTAAAATTCAAAGTAATGAAGTAAAATCCCAAGTGGGAAATTTTAAACAGATTTAAACTGTGATCGAAGCAGATTTTGCATGTGTTTCCTGGGAAGCAACCTTGCCTTTCTTTCTTTTTCTTTTAGTTATCTTTGTTCAAAAAACAATTGCATGTTGGGGCCACCTGGTGGCGCAGCGGTTTAGTCTGCGCTTGGCAGCCCGGGGTTCGCAGGTTTGGATCCCGGGCGCCCGCTGATGCACTGTTTGTCAGCCATGCCGTGGTGGCATCCCATATAAAGTAGAGGAAGATGGGCATGGATGTTAGCCCAGAGCCAGTCTTCCTCAGCAAAAGGAGGAGGATTGGCGATGGATGTTAGCTCAGGGCTGGTCTTCCTCACAAAAGACAAACAAACAAACAAAAATAATTGCATGTTTACATTTCACAATTTTTTTCCAATGAAAGAGAATATTAATAGACAATTTATAGAGTAAATTATAAGAAAAATACACATCATTAATTGAGCATAAAGAACATATATCAGGAAGACCTGGCTTTAAGTTTAAGCTCTTCAACTTCAGTTGTTTGTTGCTAACTCTCAGTGTCAATGTATTGTTTATATAATAATTTATAACATCTATTGTGTTTCACAAAAATATTTCTCTCAGTCCTTCAAAAAACAAAATGAAAAGCAGAAGTGAAATGATTTTTTTAAAGGACAAAGCTATCATACAAAGGGTTTATTATTATCAGAATCATAAAAACACTCCATTGATATGCATAATATACTATAATGGTACCCCAAAGATGTCCACATCCTAATTCTCAGAACCTGTGAATGGATTAAATTACATGGCAAAAGGGAATTAAGGTTGCAGATGGAATGAATAAAGTTTGCTAATAAACTGACCTTATGATAGCAACATTATCCTGGATTATCAGGGTGGGTCCATTCTCATCATAAAGGTGAAAGAGGGAGGCAGAAGCAGAGTCAGAGGCAATATGTCTATGGAAGAAAGACACAGAGAAATACAAGTTGCTGGCTTTGAAAATGGAAGAAGGAGGGTCACAAACTGAGAAATGAGGGCAGCTTCTAGAAGCTGTAAAAGTCAAGAAATCAAGTTCTCCCCTACAGCTTCCAGAACGGGGACAGTCCTGCTGACATCTTGATATTAGTCCAGTTAGACCCATGTCATACTTCTCACCTATAGAACTGTAAGATGATAAATTTATGTTATTTTAAGCAAGAAATTTTGTGGAAATTTGTTACAAAAGCAATAGAAAACAAATACACTATAAAATGCCAGTGAAATGGTTAAAATCATCTCACTTATTGTTTACCCTTATGAAAAGATCTGTACTAAGATTTGCTTTGTTTCTTGGATTAATTTATGCAAATGTACTTCATGTTGGAGAAATCATTTTCATTTGGTACAAACATAGGAGTGTAAGTGATATAAAAACATGTAAATATAGTATTACTGATATTTATTGTCATTCCTGTGTTTTATACTGTGTTATAAGTAATTAATATCTAGTTTAATCCTCACAATAACCCCCTGAAAAAGATACTCTTATTATCTCAGTTTCCTAGGTACGGAAACAGAGGCTGAGAGGGGCTGAATTGCCCAAGGGATGTACCTAATATAACACAATTGCCAAATGGGAGGGTCAGTATTTGAATTTAAGCATTGTGCCTTCCTATGTATTCTACACTGTACAACCTGAACATTATTTGGTCTACATTAGAAGTTATAAGTAAATCATGACCACTATATAGAATCAGATTTGGATATTTTTCAAGTATGATATAACTTCACAAATGTTAACATGTTAACCTTTTTTCTTTCATGGGAGAATTCTGATAAATTATACTTGAGATTCATTATTCGATATTTTCTCTTTCTAAAAACTCATCTAGAATGTTGAAATAATTCCTCTTGGAAGCCCATGTATTCAATTTTAATGGTTATTCAGAAGGAAAATCAGAATGAGAAACAAGACAAAGGACAGGTATTCTCAGCACAGCAGAAAAAAATGTCTTTTTTTTGGCTGGATATAGGGGGTTGGTGTCTCAATTCTTAGCACTACTCTTACCAAAGTTATATCTTCTCAAATAGGCTGTCAGTTGGGTTCCAACTGAACAGAAACAAATTTTGTTTCTCATGCTTTTATTGGCTCTCTCCCCTGGACACTTCCATACGTCTTAATTGGCCTCCACAAACTCCTCATAGACTATGCTCATAGATTAGTTACAAAAATTTTCTTAAAATGTAAATTAAATCAAATAATAAAATAGCTTAAAACCTTCTCTTCATGGCTTCCTTATGTATTTGAGGGCAACCTTGCTGTGTATTTTGAATGCAAATGAAACATGTCTTTCTGATGCTATGTAAACTGGTGCACATCAGCCTTTCTGAGCTTTCTTTCCCTCCCTGGCTATGATCCAGTCCAAACAGATCTCGTTGGTTTGATTTTCCTTGTTCCTTTTTCAGCCAGTTTGTAGTAGCTCCTATCTCTTCTTGCAAAGTACTTCCATAAGCAGCCATATATCCCTTTCCATTCTGTGTGTATTCGTTATAAAATGTATGGAGAACTGCATCTTTATTTCCCTTCTCTTCCATTTGAGTGTTAGTTCCATTTATAATAACCACGATAATGTTTGTTTGGCATGTGTTTAAAAAATATTTGTTGGATTAATGATTATTACCCTTGAGTCCATTTCAATAGCCTGGAGCATCAATGCCTCAAGCTCTTTTCTTAGAGATACACCTTGAACACATATGGCCTACTGTAAAACTTGTACCTAGACAAATCAAACAACACTAAGAAACATATCAGATCTAGTTGTAGTCTATACTCTTTATATTTTTTTATTCAGTCTTACTAATTTAGTGTTAAGGACAATGATCTTAGAAAATATATCAATTTAATATATTAGTAATTATATCATTTTATTATATAGTAAATACAAATGTATTATAGTATTATGTAAATGCATTATGCATTATCAAATAGGCCACTTAAAATTTAAGAAAGGAATAGAAAAATAAGTATTGCTCTAACGTCATTTTCATTTTCTGTAGAAAGTTAGAGTTACATTTTCGTCACTCTTGTTATGTTCATTTTAAATATACTCTCTCTCTAAATATGCAATATTAATATGAAATCTCATCTTAGATTTAATGTATCTCCCTTGGATATTGTATATAGTTCCTCAAAATTGGGCAATTTGAAAGAAAAATAAGATGCAAAATGGAATGCATGAGAAACTAGATACATACATTTTTTAAAAGTCTAAGATAAAACTAGCATATGTATGTGTATCTTTCATTAATTCCATTATTGATTATTATAAACCTGAGCATTAAAATGGAAATAAAGTTTATCAAGAAAATATTGGAGTACACACATAACATATTAATTTTTATTCTATTTCCTTTGAGAAATCTGAATTTCACACAGAGTCTCAATATCATTATAGACATATATTTAGTCCTCCTATTTTATTGTGTAAGCGGTGTGAAAACAATTCTCATTTAAAATCCGTGAGGACTTAAATTCAAACCCTGGCTATGAAATTGCTTTAATATTAAGACAAGCTCCAGGGATGGGTTTTAAATTCCAATCTCTTAAAAATTTTATATGTTGTTGATGAGTAATTTCTCATGTTCATTCCAATGAACAATAATGTCAGAGTGATCAAAAACAAGAATTTCAATTCCAAACACATCCCTAGAGATGGCATCTATATAAAAGCGATTTTTATCTTGATAGGTTTTGAATTTTTACTCTTTCTGGGGAATTTGTGCTGTTTCTTTATTGATGGTAAATAGCACAGTAATACTTATTTTGATGCTAAGGCAGATTAATGTATTATGCCACATCATATTTGTTTCATATGCCACTCTAGTACAGAAAACATGATTTTTAAATCCTTCTTATCTATTCATTTATCGGTTTATCACTACATATATCTACTATTTGTTTGAACTATTTCACATTGTTTTAGTTTTCTATTAGAAAATAGCTCATGATATATGTTTATACTGTTCTGAAGGCTTCATATGTATTAACTCACATAATTTCCCCAGTAACTCAATAAGAAAACAAGGTATGAAGAGAACACAGAAACTTCACCTAGATCAAAGAGCAAGTCAGGGTCAGGGCCAAGACTTTAAGATAATAGCCTGAATCCAGAGCCTTTTCTCCTAATCATTAATGTATACTCTCTAAAGAAACAGTTTTCAGGAATTTGGTGAATATATGTGAGTCTGTATTTTATATATAAAATAAAACAACACACGACAATTTCATCATTTAAACATCTTAATAGTTTTGAATATTTATTTTAAGTATATTTTTGACATTTACTTTTTCTCTTCTGTGTCTCTTTCTCTTCTGTCTAATATATACTTGAATATTAGTATATTGCATAAAATAGTACAAAGAAACAATGTCAAGTTTATCTTTTTGCTTGAATAGGCAAAAATTAACAGAAAGGTCAAAGATAGTTCCAAATATTCTTTTAGAAGCTTAAAAATAATTTATTTACTTCCATAATATTCTATGTAGACTAATCCTAGTATAGTTTTAAATAGGAATAAAATCATGTCAACTAGAGAGATAGGACAAGGGGTGGGGGAAGTGGAGGACTTTCAAAAGAGAAGAGAGGCATACAAAGGAGAGTAAAACTAAAAAGGTGGGGAGGAGAGAGAGTCTCTTTTGCTTGGTCAGAGTCAATGTTTGTAATAGAGTCATGAGATGACATGAGCATTAACAAGAATGTAGTCAGCTTTGTATGCTTTAGGATTTAGTCATATTTGACTGCAATTCTATCTGAGAGAATAAGAAATTACATTAAAGTGACTATTTCAGAAAAGCAAAGATTAGGAAAAGAGAGAATATATAAGGTAAGTGCAAGAGATCAAGATTGGGTTCCCGATACATGTAGGAAATAGTATAAATGATAACAAATGAGAGTGTCAAAGCTAGAAATATTCACAGCTAAGGCAACACTAGTTTCAGTTATAGATAGATTCATATCCTCATAATTGTACAGGTATTAAGGTATCATCAGGATTGTCAACAGAAATATATGTATAGATAAATAGATGATAGATACAGACATAGATAGATAGATAGATAGATAGATAGATAGATAGATAGATAGATAGGCAGAGATAAAGGTATATTTCAGGAACATGCCCAAGAAAACTTATGGAATTAATTGCCATGCAATATCCTGTCCCTTAAGCAAAATCTGGAAGAAACATTCCTCAGTTCCCACACCCACCTTCCAGCTTACCCTACTACAAGTACAGAAGATAAAAATGTCATGAGACTTTGCATCAGGTAGGTAACACAGAAGTATTGAAGTAATGGTATGATATAAAAGATAACACATTAAAAAACCACACAGTATTTAAGCTCTTTGGTGAGCAAAAAGTTTATCATCATTGTGGTTGTATTAAATTTTTATTACTGCCCTAACAAATTATGATAAATTTAGTGGCTTAAACCAGCACAAACGTATTACTTTACAGTTCTGAAGGTCAGATGTCTGGTGAGGTTCTCTGTGGATTAAAGTCAAAGTACAGGCTGGACTGTGCATTTTTTGGAGACTGCAGGGGAAAACCTGTTCTTGGCCTTTTTCAAATTTTAGTAGCCACCCACGTTCCTTGGCTGTTATCCCCTTCATCCATTTTCAAAGTCAGCAACATTTCATCTCTCTGACCATTGTTTCCTTCTGATCACAGCCAGGAAATGTTCTCAGCTTTTACAGATGCATGTGATTCGATTGGGCCCACCCAGATAATCCAGGACTGGATCCACGTCTCAAGGTCCTTACCTTAATCATACATTCACAGCCTCGTTTTGACCTTGTGATATTGTAATTTATAATAAGATGTATATATTTGGTCTTCGTTCCTGTTCCTAGCACAGAGCTCCTAAAACCTTTAGAATTTCCTAAGTGACAGAAGGGAGAGATTTCTTTTGTTATATTAACGAAACGACTTTTGAGAAGCCCCGAAGGATGGGGGTTGGCAGGAGAACCAACAATGTGAATAGAGGAATTGGAAATTTCCACCCACACCCCACCTCCAGGGAGAGGAGAGGGACTGGAGATTGAATTCTATCACCAATGGCCAATGATTTGGTCAATCAGGCTTATGTAATAAAGGTTCCATAAAAAACCAAAAGGACTGGGTTTGGAGACCTTCTGGGTTGGTAAATGCGTGGAGGTGCAGGGAGAGTGGAGTGGTGAGAGAGGGCATGGACGCTCTGCACTCCCTGCCCATACCTTGCCCATCTCTTCCAAATGGCTGTTCCTGAATTATATCTTTTTATAATAAACTGGTAATCTAGTAAATAAAATATTTGTCTGAGTTCTATGATCCACTCTAGCAAATTAACGAAACCCAAGTCAGGGGCTGTTGGGACCTCCGATCTATAGTTGCTAAGTCCGAAGCACAGACAACAGCCTGCACTTGTGATTGTTGTCTGAAGTAGAGGTGGGAGCAGTTTTGTGGCACTGAGCCCGTAACCTGTGAGATCTAACGCTATCTCCAGGTACATAGAATCAGAATTGAGTTGAATTGTGGGATACCCACCTGGTGTCATAGAGAATTGCTTGATGTGGGGAAAACACCCACACATCAGAATTGGTGTCAGAATCATAGACATGTAAGATAAAATAGTATTGACAATTTCTGAGGATTAGGATGTGGACATCTTTGGGGGCTATTATCCTGTCTACTAAAATAGTACCTATATTTTGAGAAATTATTGACAAAAGTATTGTCGTGTTATGCTAAATTATTTTGTCAAAGCCCTTAGGAGTAGGCTTTAATCGTACTTTTTAAAGTATTTGTAGCGTGTCTAGTCACACTATCAAATAAAAAAAATATTCTTGAAAACCTGTTGTGGACAGTACACTTAGTATTTCTCTGAGGATATAGATAGCTTAAGACAAAGGACCCACTAAAATTAAAATAGTTAAGCAGTTATTCCAAACAATTTATCATATAATAAAATACATAATTATTTATGAGTTAAATTATAAACATATTATTTCCTATAGAAATTCAAATAGAAACAAAGTACAAATTATTAGACCATGACAACATGGGAGAACTTAAGGTATAAGTGGGATTCAAAATGGGCCTTGAGGTGTAAGTATGGAGTAAGAGAAAAAAACCCGGCAAAATATAAGGCAACACCCAACAAAGTTTTATATAGATAGAGTAAGGCATTCCAGATAAGCAGAAGTGAATAAATAAAGGTCTGATAGGAAAAACATTCAAATAGACAGAGATTCTCTTTGCGTGCTCTCAGTAGGAGAGGGTTCCATGTGAATGACGCTTACCAGTCAAGCTGTGGGACTTCAGCGTGAGCCACTTCCCTTTTATTATTTTCTGTGAATATTCCCTCTGCTATTGCTTTTCTTTTCAAGTAATCCTTGAGCCCACAGATTAATCTGATCAAGCTCTGTCTAGTTTGGAGGCAAACGAGAAGGGTGGCTAATTTCAAGACAAATTCAGTTTCTTTTTTTCCCACACAAGGTGCTTGAACCCTTTTTAAGCCTTTATCATCCTAATCTCTTAAGTGACGCACAGTAATTTAATTTGCACCATCTAACACAGGCTCTTCTCTTTTCCGAAGTCAAGACTATTTGTAAAAGGAAACGTAAACATACATTTGACCCACCAATCTTTCAGATCTTTGTAAAACTATAATGTCCAAATATATTTCCCTGCATCTCTTTCGGTGCCATTATTTGTTTTGAAACATATCAGCTGATGCCAGTTGTGGTTACCATGTGCTCTCCCAGGACTAAGGCAAGACAGGCTGCACAGCACTGTGGGTGAGTGCGTGTACTCTGAAGTCAACCTGTCCAAGTTTGGATCCATGCTCCTCCACATGTTAGTTATTTGATCTTGCGCAACTTATTTGACCTCTCAGTCCTTCATTTGCTTTATCTGTAATAAAACGTATAGTAATAATTATGACTTGCCTCTTATAACTGTCATGTAGAACAAATTAGTCAAAATTTGTAAAGCAAATAGTGTCTGATACACTACAGATTCTACATAAATGTTAAATAAATAAAACAAACTTGGCTATGTGGTTCAACACAAATGCTTCTCTCCAGGTGTCAATTTAAAGTTTACATAGTTGATTTTTTTCTGTATTATGAAGATTTAATTAGTTGAAACGTGTAATAAAGATATTCATAAAAGCTATATATAATATATTGTATACGCTATTAATCTTGGCACTGTGAGACAATAACTTAATTTTATTTACTGAAAATCAATCTATTTAGTGTAAGAAACCCTAAGTCATGAAAGGTGGCACAAATGAGAAAATATATATTTAAAATAATCATATCTTCAAAGAGAAATTTTATACGTAAAACTTCAGAAGGAAAGAAGAAGAAAACGATGTGCCAAAAAGGAGTTTGTAATACGAAAGAAAGGTGAAAGGTATGAAAAGAATAAACTATTAATTTCATGCTCACCCAATATTGTGCAAAGAAAGTCAAATGAGTGAAATGACTGAAGAGCATATACAAAATCATTATTTTGAATATGACACAGTGAACAACATAGATGAAATGTTCTGAATAATGGAAATTGGTTTTAGCTCAGAGCTAATTAGGAAAGAATCCCTGACCAATAGAAAGTGAATATTTACCTCTCTTTCTCAAGGTTAGAGAGTTAGAGTGAAAGTTGCACAAAATCATGGAAGGGCGGACTGTAACATCAACCTAAGTCTAGTGGGCAGTAGTTACCGAGGAGCAGGAATTACACCAAGACGATTAGAAGAAAAGAGCAAATTTTAAATAACCTTAATAGGCAACACATTTAAAGAATTGTGGCACCAAATGATAAGCAGCAAAAACTCATAGCTTGTCATGATAAAATATTAGGCTGGTGTATGTGTTACAACTGTTTAACATTAGGATACAGAATCTTTATGTCAAAGGACCACACTTTCATGTATAAATGCCTGGGAAGCTAGAGATCAAAATAATTAAGAAGCAAATAAACTTATCTATTTGTTAAAAACCTGACAAAGAGATTATAGCAATAAATCTAAGTTAATAGTTATTTATTTCAGAAAAAAACAGCAATTGAAATTCGTGGAGAACACAAGGCAAGTTTAATAAAGGCTGCAGTGTCACAGAAAATTTTTGAAAACTCCCATTCTTATTTAGAATAAATGCACTCTATAGTGTAATGCTGTATGACAGGAAGGACTTCACTAAATTCCTAAATTTAAAATCTCGGTGACCTCCAGTGTATACTTTTAACATTTTAATCTATGAAAATCAAACATCTCTATCACTTAGTAAGAATAGTAGATTTTTGTCCCATATAAATGGGCAGCATACCAAAAATGCTTGAGAATTACTTCCCTAGATGTTCATAAAAATTATCTGGTTGACACTTTCTTATAATTTCATCACCTCTCATACTACTTCAGGTTAAGAAAGGAACAAAATGGGTGCTATTTATCTACTTGGAAAGTTTCTTAAAGCTAGTTGCAGTGACCCATCTTTGTAATCTGATGCCTAGCCAAATGACATTGAGTTTCATTATATTCTTATATTTCTGAGTACAGGAAAGAAGTAATTTGTCTTTGATGCAAAATAGAAAGCAAAGAGCTCATTTGGGCATTGTACAGAGAATAAAAAAAGAAGGGGCTGACCTGGTGAAAATTATGTATTCATGGAATATATTACACTAAATTGCTCTGTTTCTAAATGCAGTCCTATAATCTTTAAATGGAACATCTCCTTTGGCTATGGAGAGTTTTTCCTGCCTATGGACTACAACATTACATCTTTACTTGCTTTGTTAATGATATGTTGTTCATTTTTCAAAAGCAAGCCATTTGGGAAAAGAAAAAAAGTGTTAGAAAATGAAAACAAAACACTAGGTGATATTTTCTTCAAATGGTTATTTATATAAATAGGTTGTAATCTGAATTTTTCCTTAAAAAATTACAACGCCTAAGGATCACTCTTGTTTCCATCATAGTCTCCTTCATAACTGAGCAGACCAAATCTTTCCTTTTGCTGTTTCTTTGTACCTCTAGGAGGGAAATTATAATTGCTATAGTTTGCATCATTTAAATGCAGCTAAAATCATTTAAAAATATATATCAGGTAATAGTTAAGATTGTATCATATCATAGGATTATATATTACTATACCTCATATGAGAAAATCATATATGTTCATATATTATCTGTATGTGAACATATAGAGAAATAAATAGATTGATAGATACAGATCATAAATATATATTTGTATGTGCATACATGCAAACATAATTGTATTATATATACAGGTATATGCACATGTACACAAACACATACACACTGATATATGCTAAAATGACTTCTCCCATGAATGGAATATGTATATGCCATATCAGACCTCTGGATCAAATATGATTTTTGAGTTTGAATTATAAAAGGTCAGAATACATATGTACACACACATTCACATACAGGCAAATATCTGACTTCTGGATTGGGGGAAGATATTTTATTTACGTAGAGAGTATCTTGCATTTGATTCTGCTGTTGGCCTTAAATAAAAAGAAAAATAATGAAATTAATTTATTTAGGATATTCCTGGAATAATTTTAAAATGTGAATTCCCTTTCAAGATTTTAATTAATTTTTTCAACACAATGACCTTTAAAATGTAAATGGTATACCAAGTAAAGTTGGCAAAAACATTTAAAATTACATATTCACTTGAAAAAATTTTGTTTCTGAAAACCTGTTTGTCTCACGCAATTATTCATTTAAACTGTGAAGTAGCAAACTTTATTTTCCCTATAACTAGACACCCAGATTAAACATGTTAGCACCAGAAGTTGTAATTTTCTCTACTTCAAAATGCCCCAGGTCTTAGTATCACATCTATTTAAATACTTGGTCCTCATGTCACTTAATTAACTTTACTTATCATATGATATAAACCTCCAATTTAATTTAGTTAGGTTGATGAAGGTGCAGTGAATTGTCAGATTTAATATATTAATTAATTTATTGTCCTTTTAATGAGCTTAGTCTCATGCTATTTGATGCTATAATAGAATAAAAAATTCACATGGGATTTTTGAAACCCTAGGTTTTACATTGATTATGTAACTATGAGACTATGACAGTACCTGCACAAAACATCACTTTTGTCTGCATCCTAACAGACTGAAATATCACAGTAAAGTTTTTCAGTACAGATGATGTGAACTTCTCACACGTATCTATAATTTTAATACAAATCATTCTAAAAACAAATGTAATTCTGAATTCAAATATTTTTGCATGATTAATGGAAATATTTGTTTAATTTATTATTCTCAAGACATTGTGCCTGAAGCCCTTGCTTTCAGTGTTATCCAGTGAATGACAAAAATATTATCATTTGAAAATTAGATTATTGACACATCATAAAAGTCAGAGCCTTCTCTGTTTCCAGCTTTAGCAAAGAAAATAGACAACTCATGTAAGTATAGCTTAAATTTAGATGTAAATCTAATTCAATCATACATTTTAGGTTCATGTTAAGTAAAATCCTAATTAAGATATTCACCAAAAGCCAGACTTCATTAAACAATAAAGTTACAAAATGAAATTCTTGTTTGTAAATTGGCATGCCTTCCTATGTAAACATCTTTTAGAGTATGCTTTATCCCAGATTCTAATATCTATTAAAATTAAGTTACAAAATTTATTTCCTGTCTTCGAATTCCTGTGTACATCTGCATCTATATCCCCAATTTGTAGGGTAAATTGACTGAGTTAGGCAACATCTTCGGCTTCCTCTGAAAACCCCATAGTGTTCTAAAATACAACTTGCAATGGTAATTAATTCCATAACATTAAATTTAGCTCTCAATTATTTTTACTAATGTAGGAAGCAAATATGAATACCCCAAATCAATTTTCACTCATCCATAGAGAATGTTTGAATTTATATCAGAATGTGGAAGTGTTGAAGATCTGGAAACTCGCTTAATACAATACGACGGCACAAACAAGAACACGATTAGATGTGGCTAAGAAGTTGCTCAATAGCCTCATCTTTCCCCAATACATATCTACTCTTTGAAATCTCCTCTCAGAAGGAAACGCTTTATTTTCTCAATTTTTCTTGGTATGTTTTCTTGAAGTGAAGACTTTTTTAAGTATTCGTGATTTATATTTCCTCTCTGCCTGCAAAGAAAAACTTTTAAACTGCATGTATTCAAAAGCGAACAGATGTGGGGTTCGCAGGTTCGGATCCTGGCGTGGACCCACACACTGCTTGTCAAGCCACGCTGTGGCGGCGTCCCATATAAAGTAGAGGCAGATGGGCATGGATGTTAGCCCAGGGCCAGTCTTCCTCAGCAAAAAGAGGAGGATTGGCAATGGCTGTTAGCTCAGGGCTTATGTTCCCCCTCCCACACCAAAAAAAAAGCGAAGGAAAACTACCTAGTTGAATGTAATGTTTTAAAATGCTTCAGAATGTAATCAAACCTAAAATGTTGAGTGGAGGGAAACAAAGTAAACAAAACTAATGACTGCAATAATATCCAATAGGGATTAGAATCAGAAACATCAGATTCTTAGCAAGTTCACTTGACAAATTATCCAGGTAGCTAATTAGCCAAATAGCACTGACTCTAATTTAACAAAGAATACAATAAAATATATTTGTGAAGACTAAACATAGTATACATAAAGTATTAGTATAAAATATTAGACTACTAACTTTCAAACCAAAAATTCTGAAATAAACTTCTCAATTCTCTCTTGTCTCTTGTTCAAATTTTCCAGCCCTTGGAACTTTTTTCTATCTCCTAATTCCTTATTTCTTCCTTTATTTATTGTCTATGAAATGGTGTCTTCTCATCTAAGGCTAATGTCATTGTGATTACTTTAGGTGACCATCCTTACTGTTTCAGAGATCTGAAACTTTATTTATCCTCTCTGATGTCCTCATTAAACCAATCCCTACAATGAGGATCATCAATTAATTTTGGAATTACTGAATTTATATATGAATTTCTACTCTGACATTTCTACTCTTTAGAACCATACTGCTACACACAAAGAAAATAATCAAAAACGTTTACGGATTGGAATGTTCTCATTGCAAGTCATTTGCAGGAACTTTTAGCTTTACACTTGTCCCTTTAAAAGAAGGTAATTCTTTTCACGTACTTGTTGGCCATTTGCGTGTTTTCTTTGGGAAAATGTCTATTCAGATCTTTTGCCCATTTTCTAAGCGAGTGTTTTTTGCTATTGAGTTGTATGAGTTTCTTATATATCTTGGATATTAACCCCTTATTTGTATGTGGTTTGCAAAAATTTTCTCCCATTCAGCAGGTTGCCTTTTCATTTTGTGGATGATTTCCTTTTCTATGCAGAAGCTTTTTAGTTTGTTGTAGTCCCACCTATGTTTTTGTTGCCTGTGTTTTTGGTGTTAAATCCAAAAAAATTAAGACTGATGTCAAGGAGCTTGCATTTTATATTTTCTTCTAAGAATTTTATAATTTCTGGTCTTATATTCAAGTCTTTAATCCATTTTGAGTTGATTTTTGCATGTGGTGGTCCAGTTTCATTCTTTTGCACATGACTGACCAGTTTTCCCTACACCATTTATTGAAGAGACTATTCTTTCCCCATTGTGTATCCTTGGCTGCTTTGTCATAAATAAATTGGTCATATATGCATGGGTTTACTTTTGGGATCTCTATTCTGTTCCAAATATCTATTTTTCTATTCTTTTATCAAGACCACACTGTCTTGATTACTGTAGCTTTGTAATCAGGAAGTCTGATGCTTTCTCAAGATTGCTTTGGCTGTTCTAGGTCTTTTGCCTCTCTATATAGACTTTAGAATCAGTTTGTTGACATCCACAAAATAACTTGTTGGGATTTTGATTGGAATTGCATTGAATCTATAGATCAAGTTGGGAAGAACTGACATCTTGATAATATTGAATCTTCCTGTCTATAAACATGGGATAGCTCTCCATTTATTTAGTTCTTCTTTGTTTTCATTCATCAGAGTTTCATAGTTTCCCTCATATAGATATTGTACACATTTTGTTAGACCTATTCTTAAGTGTTTCATTTTTTGGTGTGCTAATGTAAATAGTATTGTACGTATGTTATGTCTTTTATAGCTGTCCTATAGTCCTTGGATATTCTGTTCTGTTTTTCTCAGTCTTTGTTCTCTGCTTTTCTGTTTTGGCCAGTTTCTATTGAGCTACCCTCAAGCTCAGAGATTCTTTCCTCAGCTGTGTCCCATCTACTGATAATGTCATCAAAGTTATTCTTCATTTGTTATAGTATCCAAGCCGGTTTTAGATGTGGAATCTATTGTCTAAAGGAGAAGATGGGTTCCCATAAGTAAAAATGCTGGACTTTTATGACAAATATATACAATAAAGAGTCACCACATCATTTCTTTTAGGGGTCAACATCATTTGCTAAGTTAAAGTGAGAAAATGAAATATCCCAACATGTTGAGAACCTCTTGATACAGAATCTGAGTTCACGTTGATACCTGGGGCCTGAGGCATTCTGATAGCTCCACTTTGTGGAGTACATACAGACAAGGTAAAAAATGGATTCCTAACTCAAGTGTGACTCAGAGATTTTCCTCTAGATTCAATGGCCATATTACCAGTCCCAAAATATATAATGCTTACAACATACTTAATAGTAGGCCAATGCTACATTTAATCCTTAGATTGTGAGGTAAATGCTATTATAATGGGAAGGCCAAAGAAAGAACCCTGAAAGTGCACCCACCCTGGCCAAGACAGTACATAAAAATGATAGCACATTCTGGGAAGAATGGTAGAATTCATTACCTCTCCTAAAATCTTAAAAGTTTAAAAAGAAGGTCTCCATCCTATTCTTATTTATTTCACTGATCCGGTCCTTTAAAAAAAGAAAGAAAGAAAGTTGTATCTTGCAGGATGACAGTAGATTACTAGAAACTCAATCAAGAAGTAGCTCTCTTTGCAGTTGTTGGCAGTATGTGATACCTTTGTTAGATTAACATAGACTTAGTTATATTGCATGTCCTTTGATTTGGCAATGTGTTATTTGCTATCTCCATCAGAAATAGCTCATATCACATGGTTTGGGTAACAGTACACATTTATAGTTTTTCCACAAGGCTTTTCTTTAATTCCCCCATCCCCTATCATAATTTATTCTGAAGGGACATGAAACATCAGGATATTATACAGAACTTCATAATATATCATCTGCTGTAATGACTCCAACATGCTAATTGTACTGAATTTTAAAAAGTGTCAAGATCATTGGAGACTTTGGTAAGACATATGCTCCAGAGGGTAAGAGATAAAATGAAAAATATTTTAGGTGCTCACCACATTAGTGAAAAAAAATCTTTTTTGACCACCATCACAATTTTATTTTTAAATAAATGGTCAGTCTAAGGCAAGGTTAGGTGGAAAGGTGGGCTGAATGTGGAGGAAATGCAGATCATGGGTACACCCTAACTGTGAGTGAGTAGGTCACTCCTAGGGAGGCAGGGGCCATCAAAGAAGACAAGTGGGATTCACAAGGAGGGAGGCGGATGATTGAACCACTAGAGTCCACTCTGTGTGTGCCAGGAAGGGACAGATAGAATCCAAATCTCTCCACATTCTCAAAGGTGGTGCTGGAAATCTCAATGTGGTCCCAAGACCCCACACCTCCTGCCCTGTGCTCTCCATGTCCAGCTCAGGTCTATTAAATATGGGAATGCTGGGGGGCCGCCCGGTGGCGCAGCGGTTTAGTCCGCGCTTGGCAGCCCGGGGTTCGCGAGTTCGGATCCTGGGCGCCCGCCGACGCACTGCCTGTCAGCCATGCCGTGGCGGCATCCCATATAAAGTGGAGGAAGATGGGCACGATGTTAGCCCAGGGCGTCTTCCTCAGCAAAAAGGGGAGGATTGGCGACGGATGTTAGCTCAGGGCTGGTCTTCCCCACAAAAAAAAAAAAAATATATATATATATATATATATATATGGGAATGCTGGGGCAATCCTTGGAAAATACAGATATAATATCATGCACTTCCCATCGTTAGGAATAAATCAAAATGTGTCTTTGGGTTCTGAAGATAGTATATTCTACACTTAGCCCATTTACTGACTAATAAAACACCCTGGTCGCTTTGATTTGAGTAGAGCAGGGAAGCTTTCTTATGCATACCTAGGCTGGAGGGCCAAACAAAATGGCACAGATCTCCTGGATTTTATGGCAATCCTTGATAAGAGGAACGTCAGGAACATTTTATGGCAAGCTCCTGTTATCTGCAACAGCTAATTGTACACCACTGGAAAAATAGTTCCTTATGGGCTTTTCAGCTCCGGCAGAGGAGCAGAACCTAACCACGAAACATCAAGTAATCTTGCGTTCAGAACTGCCCACAGTGACCTGGGTCTTGTCACATCTACGAAATTGTGACGTTGGTACTCCTTGCAACAATCTGTCATAAAGTGAATACGGCACATATGGGATGAGGCACAAATAAGCCCAAAGAACAGAAATATGCTATAAAAACCCTCACTACATTGCTGCTATTTTTGCTTAAATATTCAATTATCTTTTAAGACATTTAAATAATAAAAAATCTTATATATTTATTCATGTAGTTATTCTCAATGTTTTTTATTTCTTAAATGCATCCAGACCTTCATCTGATATCCAGTTCTTTCTGTCTGAATTATTTAAATTTTCTGGAGCTTATTTCCCATTACTGAGGAAAGATCCTTCTTTATACTTTCTACCCAATGAACGATGAGGTTTTCCAGTGAGACTAGTGGGAACAGGCACTGTTCCCAGCCCTGTGTGAATGCCAGGCACTGGTCTTTGGGTAGTTCTTTTCCTGTCATCAAGTAGGTTCCTCACAGCATGTGCTGAGCAGAACCTCAGGTGAAACTCAGGGAAGCTCCTTTGCATATTTCTGGGTTTCTCTCTCTCTCTCTATGCAGCTCTCTCTCTGGTACTTTGTCTTGCAAATAGCTACCTTAGTCTCTGCATGTTCAGCTCAGTCTCCACTCCTCAGTTCTGTCTGGCTTTTCCCTCCTGCTCCAGAGTCTAGAAACTCTCACAAGGCAGGAAGCTGAAGCAATGATAGGATATATGTACTTTGTTTTCTGCCTTTCAGGATCACTGTCCTTTGTTGCTTAATAGCCAGTGTTATGAAAACATTGCTTCACTTATTTTGTCTTAGTTCTTTTCAGGTTAGGAGGGATAATCTGGTCCTTATTATTTCATCATGGCTGGAAGCAAAAGCCCATATGCTAGGATTTGGAATTGGATTGCTTTTAAACTATAGATCTATTTGTGGAGAATTCCTATGTTAACAGTGAAGGCTCTTTTGATTCTTAGTACAGGTACATTGCTTCATTTGTTCTGGTTTTCTTTAGTTTTCCTTACCAGTGTCTATCATTTTCAGTAGACAGATATTGTACATTTTCATTAAATTTATTCTGAAGGTTTTTTGTATATGCTATTAAAAATGGAGAGTTTTTAAAATTTATTTTTATTTTCCAATTCCTTGTATATTTTTGTGTGTTGGCCTTTGTATATTGACCAATTACGTTAATGTTTTCCTTTATCTATTGAAGTGATTGTATATATTTTTGGAATTTTCCTATCAACATGGTGCATTATATTGATTGATTTTTTTAAATGTTAAAGCAATCACATATTGCTTCAATAAATTCATTTGGTCAGGATGTAATATAATTTTTACATTATCTTCAATAAATTTTATCAAGGTTTTCAGTGTCTATGTTCACAAGGGTTATTGGTTCCAATTTCCCTTTTCAAAAAATATATATATTTGGGAGAGGGAGGGATGAACACAGGATTTTTAGGGAATTGAAAATATTCTGTGATACTATAATGGTTAATACATATCATTGTGTGTTAGTCCAAACCCATAGAATATACAACACCAAGACTGCACCCTAATGTAAACTATGGATTTTGGGTGATCATGATGAGTCAGTGCTGATTCATCAATTGTAACAAATTTCTGCTCATGGAAGAAGGTATTAAATTGAAAAATGCTTGTGAAATAAAGGTATGATGACAGCAAGGATATCTTAAAAATGACAATATTACTGTATATGCATGCCTTCAATTTACTAAACACATAAGTTTATGCTGAAATCATTTTAGAAGTTATTTATTTGAAACTTAACACTTTACTATTGATTTAGTATTGTATATGATGATTAGAGTCCCAGATTAGCCTAATCTCCTGGTTAAAATTCTTTAATGACAATAAAATACAAATTCCTTAACCTGGCCTATAAAGTCCTAAAGGATCTGCCCACAAAACCACATATCTGGTATCTTCCTATACCATCCCCCCTCTTGCCTTTCACTCTGACCTGTTTCTTGAATATGCCAAATTTATTGCTAACTTAGCTAAATTGTAGTTCTGCTGTTTGGATTGTTTCTTCTTTGTTGTCATATTATTAGATCTTTCTTGTCATTCAGAATTCTAGTTCATATATGTCACATATTCAGAGAAACCCACTCTAATCATTAAATCAAAACCAACCACCAGATCACTATGAATCATATCTCCCTATCTTAGTCCTCTGTCTAGCCTTGATCATTTCCTGCTACGTTTCTTGTTGGCCCATCTGTTTGTTCATTTGACTATTCCATTCACACTTCCATTTTAATATAAGCTGCTTGAAAACAGGGACTTGTATTTCATGTTCACTACCTACTCTACCATATGGAACAGTTTCTAGGAACATAGTAGGTGTGTAACTGAAATTTTGTGAACAACTGCTTTATAAAATTTCAGTTGGGAAAATAATATTCATAGAATCTTAGTGGAAGAATATTTAATCCATTAATTGTTTGGAGTATCCATAATTTATCTCTGATCTAAGTAAATCTCTCAGCAAGCTCTGTGGTCAGCACTGAATGATGCTGTATAGAATGGCTTTGACTGAACCACATTTTGGCACTATGCCATTGGTTTAAATTAAGAAACACACCCTGAAGATTATTTATTTTAAGAGTGTGGTTGAACACATAATTCACTGTACTACACAATTTCCTTTTTTATAAAGACTCAGAGGAGGAGATTTCCTCCCTCTAGTTTTAACATCAAGAATACTTTGGGTTCTTCAGAAAAGAATATTGTCACTTTTTTTACATAAGAATTTTTCAGAAGATAATATCTAAAATGATAGTTCTAAAGAATCAAGTATACATTGTACAATAACATGAATTTTTGTGCAGTAACCACATTGCTTGCTAATTACTTTTATATTTTCTACTATTTTTTCCACCTTCTCAATTGGGAGTGGTTTTTTTTTTTTTTTTTTTTTTTTTTGTGAGGAAGACCAGCCCTGAGCTAACATCCATTGCTAATCCTCCTCCTTTTGCTGAGGAAGACTGGCCCTGGGCTAACATCCGTGTCCATCTTCCTCCACTTTATATGGGACGCCGCCACGGCATGGCTGACAAGCAGTGCGTCGGCGGACGCCCAGGATCCGAACCTGCGAACCCCGGGCTGCCAAGTGCGAACTAAACCGCTGCACCACCGGGTGGAGTGGCTTTTATTAAAATGCTCCAAAAATCCCTTTTCAAGATAATCTTTGTGCATGATTTAACAATGCTTAGGACACAATTAATTTGGATATAGTTGGACCCTGTCCATGTGCCTATATATGAATAAATGTAAATAGCTTTAAAAAGAAAAACAAATAATGACAGTGTCAAAGTGTAAACATATTTTCTGAGTATAGTAGTAGTTATTTTTAAATTAACTGAAGTTTTCAAATGTTATAAATCTTGAAATATTGAATTATTGCATTTATTATTTTTTATTGTAACTTTGAATATTTTGCTTCTGTTGTCAAGGTAAGTAAAATAATAACTGCTACCAGGTTGACATTTTGAATGCCAGCCTGTGCTTGCAATTTAACTTTCTTTCAGCTATGAAACTAAGCAATTGTATTATTTTAATTATAGTCTCCATATAGTCTACAGTCTATATATTTTTGTATTTCAAATAATTTAAAGACAGTTAAAGCTTCATATACATTATAATAATGCCACTTTAAATTTACCATGATGCTAGGAAAATAGTCATTCTAAGCAGACCTACAAAGATTTATTTTTTTTGTCTATCATTAGCAATAACCAAAAAGGCTTTTAAAAATGACTGCTTTATAACCGAGGCAATTCTAAGCATAAATATTTTATAACTCATTAATACTAGGATATTACTTTTTATTTGCTTTCTAAAAGCATCTGTGAGATTTACTTCTAATCAATATTTCTTTATAATAGTTTTATTCAGTCAATAACATTATTTTAAATGATCACATTTTAGATTTAAAAGGGAAACATTTTGAAAAAATCGTCAATATGTAAAAATCTTATGATATTTCTTAATGTCCCCCCCTTTTTTTCACTACTGCATTGTGTATGACACATCAATTTACTTTGACAATAACAATATACTGCCTCTTACATGTATTTAACTTCTGTGGCTAACAAATGGTACTAGTTGTCTTAGAAAGACCATCGTTTCCAGAAACGATGCTATAGGTCACACACAAAATAGGATTTCTTGTAAAGATGACTTTCTAGGATATGTTTTAAAAGAACAGTAAAAAACAAAACGAGATTTCCTTTTCTGTGGACATATGGTTATTCAGCAAGAGCAAATATCGGATTTGTCTCTTTTGTGGATTGGTGTACACCATCTTTATCATAGTTAAAGGGATTTTTGTTGAGGTACTCTGGATTTTCTTAAATGCAACATATAAAAAAATTTAATATATTGTTTTTAATAATAATGTTCTGTCACATAATTCTCAGTGTCAAGGCCAGATTTTGGCTATATTATATGAATAAACTGACTAAACTTCATATTTTGCCTGGCATATCACTGGGCAGATATAAGTGGAGATATGAAGTTAAGTACTATCATCCTTGTCTGTATAAATTGAATGTAATTTATATGTTGTTCTTTTTCAGATCATGTCATCTAGCCCTGGAAAATAAGAAGAAATTGAGATGTTCTGATTATGATTTGCCAAGCTGTTTGATTTCTTTTCAGTGAATTCAAATTGATTTTTAACTTCCTACAAAGATGTTTTCAAGATTTCTTCTCCATTAATCTAAATAATTTTAAATTTCTTTATTGATTTGAATATTTTCAGCATTGTTTCTCATTCAATAAATTTCTATTTTCATTATTATCATGAGAGGAACAGGAATTAATATCATGACCTTATCTCATTTTCCTTCGGCACTAGGAAACTATAAAATTTGGGCTTAACCAAAATATCTTTTTAAACTGATTAAGTTTTTAATTACATATTTTTTTTCTGAAAAAATATATGGTTCCTAGATTCTTTGCCTGGCTTGCATCTTTAAGCCAATAGCTATCAGTTATTTCTGTAATCAAATCACAGCATCCATGACTTCAAACAAGCTTATGTCAGTTAATCATATCACTTATGGGTGCATCTCTTCTAAAATTTTGCCCATTCTTGGTAGGTAACCAACTTAAGTGGCAGAATTTGCTACATCAAGAGGAAGTAACTTTCATTAAGATAAGTTTTAACTGTTAAAATAACTTATCAAGAAAATGGTAAGGAAGGATGCAACTTCATCAAATTCATTTAAGTTACCTTCTGACGTGTAGATTGCTTAATTTATTTTCTAGAAGTTAAAGTATTTAAAGATGGTTATAATGTGCACATTGCCTTTCCTCTGGTTTAAGTGGGCAAAATCATTTTATTCCAAATGAGTAAGCCTAAAATAGAAATTGTTAATTGACAGTCTGAAGGGATGTGTGCGTATTATTCAGTGGTCTGTGAACCTGGATGAGGAAAAAAACACATCTCTATTTTTATTATTTCCAACTCACATTTAACATTTCTTTTAATTAGGACATAAGCAATTGAATTAGTTAACTATTGCTGCATAACAATTACACAAAATTCAGCTGCTGAAACAATAAATACTTTATCTGATAATTTCTGGGTGTCAGGAATCCAGGTGTGGCTTAGCTTAGTATTTAAGGCTCACATTTCAGCCAGCATGGTAATCACTTCAAGCCTTAACTCTGGGAGTATCTCCTTTCAAGCTCACTCATTTGCTTCTTGCCTGTTGGCAAGCTTCAGAAGGTCTACTTCCAAGCTTAGTCATGTCAGCATATGCTCAGGGCCACTTCAGACATGGTGCCTGGCTTCCCCCAGAGTCAGCAGTCCAAGAGAGAGCAAGAAAGAGAATGTCAAAGAGAGTGAGAGAACAACTAAACAGAAACTGCAGTCTTTTTATAACCTAATAGCAGAGGAGATATCGCAGTATATCTGCTGTATTCTATTTGTTAGAAACAAATTACTCAGTTCAACCTACATTCGAGAGGGAATTACACAAGGATGTGAATACCAGGAGATGGGATCATGGGGGCCATTTCTGAGGCTGCCTACCATAGCAATAAATCACAGTAATATTAATTATATCTGTACCTTTATAAACATTAGGTATAAGATATTTTCAGTTCATGTCACAATTATTGGAAAGTCTCAACATGTTGTTTATATTCAGCTCTAGTGACTGTAAAATTAGGACATATGGAGTTTGTTATATAATGCTTTAATATTTTAATAAATAAAATATAAAAAAGCAAAAAATTACTGTGTTGTAACATTTATTACTATTTCAATAATTAAATTTTAATATTACTGGTTTCTCATGAATTTTCTACATTTTAATTTATTGTTTTAAAAACATTATTCTGAAAAGAGTTCCAAAGGTGTTACCGGATGGAAAAAAAGAGTCCACAGTATTTTAGAGACCCTTGGCTTAAAGAAAATCAAATGGCAAATTAAATAGTCACTCACATTCAATGGCATAAGAAAAAAAACAAAAGCAAAATTCTGCTGATTCCATTAGCTAACTTCCACCCCAAGTCAGGTGGTAAAAACAATAAGAGCCTGCTGGTAAAAGTTTGGTCAAAGGCTACAAACTTTCAATTATAAAATAAATAAGGTCTGAGGAGCTAATGTATGACATGCTGATCATAGTTGAGGCAAAGAGAAACACAATTATACCAGGGTAAAAAGACAAACACGATTTCAAGAATTCCACTACTCTAGAACTACAAGGGTTTGGCAATCTGGTAGTTTGGTTATATAGATAAAAATAACTGATGGTTTTTCAGTTATCAATTTTTCAAGTATAAATTTATTTCTAACATTTGTTTAAGAATAAAGCCATACCGAGCCAGACTGTGGCAGAACAGAATGTTAATGTAGGTCTTCTCACAACAATCTTTCTTTAATTATAATTAGTTAATTAATATACAAATACATGTAGTTATGTTCAACCAATCAGAAGTATAAAAATAAAATAGGAAATTGCTGCCTACATACTACCAAACTCCCTCACGTCTACAGACAAATTCACTGTTAATAACCAATATATATCCTTCTAGATCATTCCACACAATTACCGTATAGTCTTTTTATAACATAACTAGGACCAAATGATAAATACTATTTGACAATCCCTCCACATCTAAGAAGAAATTATAAAAATGATTTCAAATACAAAAAAATGATAATTTAATGCTTTCTGGCTTAAAATACTGTCATGTTTCATAAATGAACTGAATAATAAATAATATATTTACTATTTATTAGGTAAACCATTCTGATATGTTTTAAAAATAAAGCTTATTATTATTACAATCATATGGATGGGTAGATATATTTTCTTTACTTAAAAACATTTTTAAAAGATAAATAAATGTCTTCTATTTAACACTGGATTTGGCAACGAGAACTTTCATAAAGATATACACTTTATATATTTTGAAACTATGTTCATGGGTTCAGTAAGGTGAACCATCCCCTTGATGGTTTATTTCATTTCAATAGAAAAAAATATTCTCCTGTATTAGTGCTTTTCTTTCAGATTGTATGTTTTACATATTGTTACTACAAAAGCCATGTACAGTTGGGTCCTTCAAGAAAAAGATGCTGACACAAATTTAGCAGCACAAAGAGTTTATTGCAGAGTAATACCCATAAAAATAAAAAGGTGAGAATGGGAATTGGAGAAGGAAAAACTAACCATGGAGACACAGAGATTATGGTCAGTTATGGTAAATTACCAGGCCAATGGTGAAACCAGAGCAAAAATTACTCAGCAAAAAAGAGGTGCAAGTTGGGACCCTCTATTTGTATTTATTTTATTAAATCATTGTTTAATGATTTTGAAATAATTCATGATTTGTAGTCTCATCTGCAGGATGATTTTTCTCCCTTCACCCTGTCCACCATTGAGGCATGAGCTGGATTTGTGGAGGAATAAGCTATGACACAGAAAGCGACCTATCTGTATAACAAAGAGAATTGAGAGAATGTGAAGTTCCCCAAGACCTGCTAGCCAGAGTTAGCCTTCTGCAGAGCGGGACCATTGGGGAACTAAAATTGCACCAAGAAAACAGGACACTGTCTAGTGCTTAAGGCAACTGATCCTGATCATGCCCGGGATGATGACGGTGTTACCCCAACAAGAACGCTGAGATGGCAGAACTGTGGAGGAGGTCATTTTGCCAAGTCATAAGGTTCAAACATCAGACCCTGATCCTGTCAGGAGATGGGCCAATGCTTTTTCCTATTGTCCCACAACCTAAATGACAGACTATCTCTTCTAATGTCCGATCTCCAGCCCTGTAGGTTCTTCTGCTGCCTCTGTTGTGAAAAAGCAAGAGAGAAGCCTTCCATTTTTTGGTAAGATAGAATAGACATATTATTCCCTATTCCTTCCACCAAATGCAACTAAAAATCCTGTAAATTACATTTATTTAAAAAATTAATTATAATTAAGACTCTTTCTGAAAGATGGAGAGAAAAAGCAGGCCAAGGAGGTCCATAGACAGGAGTACATGGATGTTTGGCAGAAATGAGGTGGCAGTAATGAGACGTCAACATTCCTCCTGCCTAAATGATGTCAAAGGAAGTCGGCTAAAACAGAAGGCATAGAAAAGATCCAAATACTCATAAAATAATACCCAAAGTATCCAGGTTTCAATCTTCAATAAACTGTTATAGCAAGGACCAGGAAAACTTCAAACTGAATGAAAACAGAAAATCAGTAGATGCAAATACTTAGATGACAGAGGTTAGAATTATCTGACAAAAATTGTAAAGCAGCCATAAAAAATGCTTTTATCAGCACTTACAAACACAAATAAAACAAAAACAATCTTAGCAAAGACATTGAAAGTGTCAGTAGAGAAATAAAAGGTATAATAATGAAGAATCAAATGGAGCCAGCATTGTGGTTATGTTTGTGAGCTCCACATTGGTGGCCTGGGGTTTGCAGGTTCAGATCCCAGGCATGGACATATGCACCACTCATCCATTTTATTACTTTTCAACCATTCCAATAACTTCATCATATTTTTTTTTCAGTTATTTTACTGAAATCATAAAGCTTTATAACATTATGCAATTTCGGGTGTACATTCTTATTTACCAAATTATGTATAGATTGCATTGTGCTCACCACCTGTAGGTTAATTTTTATTCATCACTATACATATGTGTCCCTTTAACCCTTTTGCCCACCCCCCTTGGCCCCCATCTCCTCTGGTAACCACTAATCTGTTCTCTTTATCCGTGGGTTTGTTTATCTTCCATACATGAATGAAATCATGCGGTATTTGTCTTTCTCTGTCTGACTTATTTTGCTTAGCATCATACCCTCAAGGTCCATCCATGTTGTTTCAAATGGGATGATTTTGTGTGTTTTTTTATTGATGAGGAAAATTGTCACTGAGCTAGCATCTGTGTCTATCTTCCTCTATTTTGTATGTGTATGGCTTGATGAGCAGTGTGTAGGTTTGCTCCAGTGATCCAAACTTGTGAAGCCCAGGCCACGAACTTAACCACTAAGCAATCAGGCTGCCCCCTAATTTTGTCTTTTTTGTGGATAAGTAGTATTCCATCATATGTATATACCATACCTTCATTATCCATTCATCAGTTGAAGGACACTTGGGTTGCTTCCATGTCTTGGCTATTGTGAATAATGCTGCAATGAACGTAGGGGTGCATAAATCTCTTTGGATTGTTGATTTTGAGTTCTTTGGATAAATACACAGTAGCAGGATAGATGGGTCATATGGTATTTCTAGTTTTTAGTTTGTTGAGAAATCTCCCTACTGTTTTCTATAGTGGCTGCACCAGTTTGCATTTCTACCAGCAACGTATGAGGGTTCCCTTTTATCCACATCCTCTCCAACATTTGTTATTTTTTGTCTTGTTAATTATGGTCATTCTGACAGGTGTAAAGTGATATCTCATTCTAGTTTTGATTTGCATTTTCCTACTAATTAGTGATGTCAAACATCTTTTCATGTGCCTGTTGGCCATCTGTGTATTTTCTTTGGAGAAATGTCTGTTCATATGCTCTGCCCACTTTTTGACTGGGTTTTTGTTTTGTTGTTGTTGAGTTACATGAGTTCTTTGTATATTTTAGAAATTAACCCCTTGTTGGATACATGATTTGCAAATATTTTCTCCGCATTGGTGGGTTATCTTTTCATTTTGTTCATGGTTTCTTTTGCCTTGCAGAAGATTTTTAGTCTGATGTAGTCTCATTTGTTAATTTTTTTCTTTTGTTTCCTTTGCCCGAGTAGACAGGTATTCGAAAAGATGCTACTAAGACTGATGTCAAAGAGTGTAGTGCCAATATTTTCCTTTAGGAGTTTTATGGTTTCAGATCTTACATTCCATTCTTTAATCTATTTTGAGTTAATTTTTGTGTATGGTACAAGATAATGGTCTACTTTCATTCTTTCGCATGTGGTTGTCCAGTTTTCCCAACACCATTTATTGAAGAGCTTTACCTTTCTCCATTGTATGTTCTTGGCCTCCTTTTCAAAGATTAACTGATCATAGATGTCTGTTGCTTTTATTTCTGGGCTTTCAATTCTGTTCCATTGATCTGTATGTCTGTTTCTGTACCATTACCATGCAGTTTTGATTACTATAGATTTGTAGTATATTTTGAAGTCAGGGATTGTGATGCTTCTAGCTTTATCCTTTTTTCTCAGGATTGCTTTGGCTATTTGAGGTCTTTTGTTGTTCCATATAAATTTTAGAATTCTTTGTTCTATTTCCATGAAGAATGTCATTGGTATTCTGATTGGTATTTCATTCAATCTGTAGATTGCTTTAGGTAATATGGATATTTTAACTATGTTTATTCTTCCAATCGATGAGCATAGAATATCTTTCCATTTCTTTATATCTTCTTCAATTTCTTTTGACGTCATAGTTTTCAGTGTACAGGTCCTTCACCTCTTTGGTTAAATTTATTCCTAGATAGTTTATTCTTTTTTTGGCGATTGTAAATCAGGTTATATTCTTGACTCCTCTTTCTGCTAGTTCATTATTAGTGTATAGAAATGCAACTGATTTTTGTAAGTTGATTTTGTACCCTGCAACTTTTCTGTAGTTGTAGATTATTTCTCATAGTTTCCTGATGGATTCTTTAGGGTTTTCTGTATATAGAATCATGTCATCTGCAAACAGCAAGAATTTCATTTCTTCCTTTCCAATTTGGATTCCTTTTATTTATTTTTCTTACCTAACTGCTCTAGTCAAAATCTCCAGTACCATGTTGAATAGGAATGGCGAGAGTGTGCACCCTTGTCTTGTTCCTGTTTTCAGAGGGATGGCTTTTATCTTTTCACCATTAAGTGTGATGTTGGCTGTGGGTTTGTCATATATGGGCTTTATTATGTTGAGGTAGTTTCCTTATATGCCCATTTTATTGAGAGTTTTTATCATAAATAGATATTGGATCTTTTCAAATACTTTCTCTGCATCTATTGAGATTATCATGTGATTTTTATTCCACATTTTGATAATGTGATGTATCACATTGATTGATTTGTGGATGTTGAACCATCCCTGCATCCGTGATATAAATCCCACTTGATCATGGTGTATGATCTTTTTAATGTATTGCTGTATTTGGTTTGCCAATATTTTGTTGAGGATTTTTGCCTCTATGTTCATCAGCAATATTGGCCTGTACTTTTCCTTCTTTGTGTTGTCCTTGCCTGGGTTTGGCATCAGGGTAATGTTGGCCTCATAGAATGAGTATGCATTCCATATTCTTAGCATTCCGTCTTCTTCAATTTTTTTCGAATAGTTTGAATTAAATCTTCTTTGAATATTTGGTGGAATTCTCCAGAGAAGCCAGCTGGTCCTGGACTTTTGTTTTCTGGGAGGTTTTTGATTACTGTTTCAATATCTTTACTTGTGATTGGTCTATTCAGATTCTCTACTTCTTCTTGATTCTGTTTTTGGAGGTTGTATGAGTCTAAGAATTTATCCATTTCTTCTAGGTTATCCAATTTGTTGGCATATAGTTTGTCATAGTATTCTCTTATAATCCTTTGTATTTTTGCAGTATCCATTGTAATTTCTCCTCTTTCATTTCCAATTTTATTTATTTGAGCCTTCTCTCTTTTTTCCTTAGTGAGTCTGGCTAAGGGTTTGTCAATTTTCTTTATCTTCTCAGAGAACCAGGTCTTAGTTTCATTGATCCTTTCTACTGTTTTTTAGTCTCTATTTCATTTATTTTTCCTTTATTTTTTTTATTATTTCCCTTCCTGCTAACATTGGGGTTTGTTTGCTCCTCATTGTCTAGTTCTGTTGGGTGTAGTTTAAGATGATTTATTTGATGTTTTTCTTGTTTGTTGAGGTGGGCCTGTATTGCTATGAATTTCCCTCTTATAACCACTTTTACTGCATCCCACATGAGTTGGTATGTTGTATATTCATTTTCATTTGTCTCCAGTATTTTTTTTTGTACAGAAGACCAGCCCTGAGCTAACATCCGTTGCTAATCCTCCTCTTTCTGCTGAGGAAGACTGGCCCTGAGCTAACATCCATGCCCATCTTCCTCTACTTTATATGGGACGCCGCCACAACACAGCTGACAAGCAGTGTGTCGGCGGGAGCCCAGGATCCAAACCCACGAACCCCAGGCTGCCAAAGCGCAGACTAAACCGCTGCGCCGCCACCGGGCGGCCCCATGTCTCCAATATTTTTTAATTTCTCTTTTGACTTCTTCATTGATCCAATAGTTGTTCAGTAATGTGTTGCTTAGTCTCCACATATTTGTGACTTTCCCAGGTTTTTTCTGGTCATTGATGTCCAGTTTCATAGCATTGTGGTTGGAAGGGATGCTTGATATGATTTCAATCTTAAATTTATTGAGGCTTTCCTCATTTCCCAATGTATGATCTATGTTTGAGAATGTTCCATTTGCACTTGAGAAAAATGTGTATTCTACTGTTTTTGGATGGAATGCTCTATATTTACCTATTAAGTCCATCTGATCAAGTGTTTCATTTAAATTCACTATTTCCTTGTTGATTTTCGGTCTGGATGGTCTATCCATTGATATAAGTGGGGTGTTGTGGTCTCCTACTATTATTGTATTGCTGTTAATTTCTTCCTTTAGGTCTGTTAATAGTTGCCTTATATACTTTGATGTTCCTGTGTTAGGTGCATATATATTTATAAGTATTATGTCCTTTGGGTGGAAAGTCCCTGTTATCATTATATACTGCCCCTCTTTGTCTCTCATTGTCTTTTTTATCTTGAAGTCTGCTTCATCTGCTATAAGTATGGTGACACCTCCTTTCTTTTGTTTGCCATTTGCTTGGAGTATCATCTTCCATCCCTTCATTGTGAGCCTACATTTGTCTTTAGAGCTGACATGTGTTTCCAGGAGGCAGCATATTGTTTGGTCTTTTTTGTAATCCATCCAGATACTGTGTGCCTCTTGATTGGAGGATTCAATTCATTTACATTTAGACAGACTATTGATATATGAGGGCTTAATATTGCCACTTTATTTCTTGTTTTCTGGTTGTTCTATATGTCCATTGTTTCTCTTCCTTTGTATTTCTTACTGTCATTTCATTTTGGAGGTTTTCTGTGGAGGATGTCTCAGTTTTCTCTCTTTTTTTTATGAATTGTGGCTCTGCTTTGAATTTTTGTTTAGTGGTCACCACGAGGTTTGTATAAAAGATCTCGTAAATGAGATAGTGCATTTTCTGATAGCCTCTTATCTCCATTAGCCTGGGCATGTTCCCACCCTTTCCTCCCCCCTTCTGAGTTATTGTCAGAAATTCTGCTTTGTGCTGTGAGTTTGTGACTAAATTGAAGTGTTTATAGTTACTTTTGATGCTTTGCTTCCCTTTATCTTTTAAGTTATAATTAAGTATTTGCTATCCTGTTCTGAAAGGGAGATGCAGTTTTCTGATTTTGTCTGTATATTTATCTCCTTCCTCAAAGCTTTGTAGACCTCTGCCTTTTTGTTTCAGGTATGAGGGCATACTTAGTCATTTCCTGTGGGGGAGGTTTACTGGCAATGAACTCCCTCAGCTTTTATTAATATGGGAAAGCTTTTATTTCTCCATCATATCTGAAGGAGAGTTGCTGGATAGAGTATTCTTGGCTGAAGGTTTTTGTCTTTCAGTATTCTGAATATATCATTCCATTCTCTCCTAGCCTGTAGGGTTTCTTCCAAGAAATCTGCTGAAAGTCTGATAGGACTTTCTTTGTAGCTTATTTTCTTCTGCCTTGCTGCCCTTAATATTTTTTTTGTCATTGCAATTTTTTTTTCTCATTGACATTGTCAATGTCATTGATATTGTCATTTGCCAGTTTTACTATTATATGCCTTGGAGAAGGTCTTTTAGCATTTATGTAATTAGGAGTTCTAGTTGCTTCATGTATCTGTAAGTCCAGTTCCTTCTCCAGGTTTGGGAAGTTCTCAGCCATTGTTTCTTTGAACAAGCACTCTGCTCCTTTTTCCCTTTCTTCTCCCTCTGGAATACCTATAATCCTTATGTTGCTTTTCTTAATTGAGTTGGATATTTCTCGAAGAATTCCTTCATTTTTTTCAAATCTTAGTTCTCTCTCCTGCTCCACCTGAAACATTTCTATATTTCTATCCTGTAAATCACTAATTCTTTCTTATATAATATCAGCTCTATTTTTAAGGATTCTAGATAATTTTTATCTCATTAATTTTGCTTGTCATATCCAGAATTTCTGCCTTTTTTTTTGTAGTTTCAAACTCTTTAGTGAAATATTCTTTCTTCTCATTAATTTTATTCCTGAGCTCATTGAACTGTCTTTTTTGAGTTTTCCTGAAACTCAATGAGTTCTTTCTGACAGCTAATTTGAATTCTCTGTCATTTAGCTTGTAAATTTCTGTGACTTCAGGTTTGGTTTCTGGTGATTTGTCATTTTCCTTTTGCTGTAAATTGTTTCTGTAGTTTCTTATGGTGTTTGATGAACTAATTTTTTGCCACTGCATTTGTGGTAGTATCAGTTTGCAGATTCCACCTGTTACCACTGGGGTGAAGTAGGAGCTGTGTTTCTGATCCCACCCCATCTGCTGGAAGTTGAGCAGGTTCGGTGTGTGTTCCCATAGGCCAGGAAGGCATTCACATGCTAGCCCAGGGCTGCCACCACACCAAGGCCCAATCCCTCTTATGGGGCCACAGTGGCACTATGGGTGCTCACACTGGCCAGAAAAGTGTTTGTTTGTGCACATATATCTGCCACCACCTCTTCTTACTGTCACACCAGCTGCTGTGCTTGGTGGATGGGGCTTCTTCACTGGGTCCAAGCCTAGGCCACTTGTTGGGACTGTAGCAGCAGGGTTGGTTCTCCTGCCAGCTGGAAAAGCATTTGTATACGAGTCCAGGGCTGCTGCCATCCCTTCCCACAGTCACACCAAGGCACATTACCACTTTCAGGGCCTCAGCAGTACTATTGGTGCTCCTGGCCTGGAAAGTATTCTGCCACATGTACAGGGTTGCTGGGGAAGGGTAGGGGAGTGTTCATCTATCTCCACCACTTCCCAGGGAGTCAGTCCATCCACCTTCAGGTGTATAGCTGCTTAGGTCTCTCAGATGTCCTTTTGTGCTGTGTGAATATCCTCTATTGGTCAATGAATGTTCATTTAGTTGTTGTTCAAAAGACACAGAGATAAAAGGAACAGTGCACTCTGCCATGTAGCTGATGTCACTGTTAAGTCCAGCTGCCCCAGATAGAATGGCTGGACAGTGGTGAGTCCCAGCTGGGCCACCAGCACAGAGAAGACAGGCAAGGACTGCAGTCCAACTTCATCATATTTTAAATACATGTGCCTAAATACCACATGCATACACACATATAAAATATTTTCTTTAAAATTTGTGTACAATAAATAATAAATGAAACCTTTTCTTAATAGTAATAGGTAATTATTTCATATTAAGTGTAGTTATTAAATTTAAAATAGCTATTAAATTCAAAACAAGTGCTTTATATTTATAAGCCAGGATATCACCAATTATAATACAAGAACACTATAGAGATAGCTGTTATATGCTCCATGTGTCAGGTGCAAAAACAATATACTTTTCTGAGTATAATTAAAAATTGCAATAAATCCTCTTTTAATATGCTGAATGATACACAGTATTTCGAACTCAATTGTATTTTTATTATATTGTTTATTTTATTTGAATACCATCTTCCTGTTCTATTTTAACATTAATTTATGGGTAGAATGATTCTACATTTTATATTAAATCAAAACATTTTTCCAAATATGAAGTTAATTAAACCAGAAAAATTTAATAGAAATATGATGTTACTTACTCATCTGGAATGGCTAATTAGCTAATGAATATTTTACAATCCTCTTAAGGAAAACTTGCTTGAGTTAGAATATTTTGTAGGCTGGTAAAATACTTGGCAAAATTCTAAATTCCATATTTACACTATTGCAGACAATACACAATACATCATAATTTAACTATAGCTGTGTAAAAGAACAAAATGTAATTTAAACTAAAATAGAATTATATATAATTCTATGGTTAAGAACTCACTATTTTGCAAATACATTTAATTCTAGTTAATTTTTCTGTTCCCCTCAATACTCCTGAAATTGAGGAGTGACAGTGTCTGAATATAAATTTTTTATGAGAATTCTGAGAAACAGCATATAGATACAGATGACCATCAGCTATGTAAAATATAGATTCCCTAAGCATCAAAATAACATTTTTATCTTTTCTTCTTGCCCAACCTAGAAAAGTTACATTAGATTAGGCTATGGTGTGGTAGAAAATAATCTGCAAAATATCAGGGCTTTGCCACAACATATGGTTTGTTTCTCTCTCATATCACAATTTAAGCATGTTAGGTGGGCAACCATTCATTTGGTGATTCAGAGATTTAGGCTTTGCTGTAGTGGTTACGGTTCACTAGGGCCTCAGGATTCTCCACTGGATACACTGCATTTAGCCAACAACAACAAAAAAACACGTGCCCTTGCAAGATGTCTTAGTCCTCTGGCCCGGGACATTGCTCGTATCCACAGTCCTTTAGCCAGAACTCAGTCTCATGGCCTTGTCTGTTAGTAAAGCTGGGAAATATAGTTGATCTCCATGCTGATGAACAAAATATAATGTGTCTAGTAAATTCATAGCATTGTCCCAGGTGCACTGGCAAACTCATAAATAGATTTGACTTAATGTGCCAACTTGCTTGTTTAAGTATTTTATGGAGTGGTTATACATTTGATAATGTGCTGGAATTGCAAATTTACCATCAGTCTCTGCTTGAAATAGCCAGGTGAGATGCAGTCCCTATGATCATCAGCATTTGCCTCTAGTGGTGATAACACCCATCTTTATTTTCAGGTAAGCGGTAATCCGATTCTGCATCCAGATCCATGTAGCTAACAGAGATGCTAATCTTCTTTATATTAAAGGTAAATTTTCTAAAGTGAACTTGTTTGAACTTGTCTTACACCTGGCTTTAGAAAAAAATAATTATACATATATGAGCATGAATATATTCATTATTAAACACAAATGATAAATACAATAGAAATATGTACATCTCCCCTATGAAACTATGAGCTCTTTAAAAGTAAGATTTAAGTTTTAAAATCTTTATATCATAGGATTATCAAGTCTTAAATTCATATAATTTCCTCAGTGTGAAAAACAACTGGCTTAAGTGTAAAGACTTTAGTCCTTTAGGTCACATATATAGTCCTACCTACCTCTCCAGAATAATTCTGTGATGTCTGTCTCCTTTCTCTAGCCATACTATCCTTCTTTTAAGTTCATTAAATGTTCCTTCCCACTCAGAATCCTTAAGCATGCTGCTGTCTTTTCCTGGAATGCTCCCTTGGCACTCTCATAGTCAGAATCCTCTCTATATATATTTATGTATGTATGTGTGTATATATATATATATATATATATACATACACACACACACAACTGAACAGATATATATATATACAATTTCTCCTAAGACATTCTGCCACTAGTTCTTCCTATTTCTTCCACTGCTTGACCTGCAAGTCTTTGTGATCTTACAGCATCTTGTACTTCTCTAACACTTACCACAATTTATTCTTTTAAGTACTTGTGCATGTTAATATATTGTGAATCTCATGCATAAAACTGTCAATGCTTATATATATCTTCTTCACATTGTATCCTCAGTAAATAACACTGCACATGGCACATATTAGGTACAAAACAAATATTTCTAGAATCAGTGAGTGGGAAATAGGCATCTAATATTTTTCTTTGCATAGCATCCACATATACTAAAATAAGAAGGCTGAGTACATATAATGTTTATAATTATAGAAAGACACATGCCAACATAATTCCAAGTATTCTACACAGTGACCACAACTTATTTTACAAACACACGTGTGTGTGCAGATGCACACACAATCCTTTCCCTCTTCTAATCTCTTATTTAAGAAAATTGAAAGAGTACCTAACCAACAGAATACATAAAACTTCTAGATAAGAATCTGACAAAGTAACTCAGATACTCCCTTCATACCTCTACCTAAACTCATAAACATATCCTAACAGAAAATGATACTTAACAAAGTTGAACCAATAACTGAAGGTAAAATCATGCGCATGTGAGATCACACTTATTTCATCTTACTTTACAAATGTAAGATCAGTATTTCAAGAAAAAAAAAATACTTGGATGCTGATTTCTAAAGTGATCTTCTCATCTCATCTAGGACATTCTATTGGCCAAAGCAGGTCACAAAGAAAGCCCATACTTGGGTGTAGAATTAAACTTTTCTTCCTGAGAGGGGAAACTGTAAATTCACATTGGAAAGGACATTTATATAGGGCGAAATGATTGTAGGAAGTTTTACAATTAATCTACCAAAATCCCTTGCTAACTGAATGGCCAGATTAAATTTGCTTTATCACACAATCCTTCCACCCACTTACTATAGTAAGAAAAAAACATACCACTTCTCTCTAAGTCCCCTGTATGGCTAACATCAAAGAAAGATTTTACTAGACAGAGTTTAAAAGGCAACAAGGACTTTATTCAAGACTACTGCAATAAGAGAGATTATCTCAACTCTACTGAAACAAAAGGCGGGAGGGTTTTAAGTGCTGAGGTCAACTAGTGGAAAAGTAATAGAGGACATATTGTGGAGGGAGAGGTTGATCAATAGGATGCATTGAGCGCGTTGAGTTATTTCAGAGTTGGCAAATATTTTTCTCTATAATTAAGCCTTCTGTGTTTGCTAATTGGCATCCAGGGAAGTTAGACTCATCCTTCCCACAGAGAATGGGAGATAGGGGCTCTATCTTTCTTCATGCTTACATTTCAAAGGATGGCTCCCAGTTCACTGAGAAAGATATTCCTTTGGTCCCAAACCTGGCAAGAGGAGATTTGTATATATCTCAAAGGAGGACACAGAAAAAATTTGCAATGAGTCTTCTAAAGAAAATGCTCTTAAAAAAGGGAGATTGGGGCCAACAGTCAAGAAGAAACCTACCTAAAGTTTAGTCAACCTGACAGGAATGTTAAGGCCATCTTGGTCAGTAAATATATTCCATTTACCCAACGATCTTCTTCTCTTCTTTCTGCCTCCTTTAATTATATTATGTTAAATTGATTCCATCACTTTAAAAGCAATTCAATCCATCTTCTTTTTATCCTCACATATATATATGATATATATATATATCCCTATTTTTCTCAATCTATTAAAATATTTTCTTTGTCTATTTTTTAATGTTGCATACACAAATATCATAGGGAAAGTAAAATTATTTTACAGCTTTAGAGTTAGTTTTATATAAGTGACTTTTTGTTGGTTTTTTTTTTTTTTGGTGAGGAAGACCAGCCCTGAGCTAACATCCGTTGCTAATCCTCCTCGTTTTGCTGAGGAACACTGGCCCTGGGCTAACATCGTGCCCATCTTCCTCTACTTTATATGGGATGCCGCCACGGCATGGCTGACAGGCAGTGCGTCGGCGGGCGCCCGGGATCCGAACCCACGAACCCCGGGCTGCCAAGCGCGGACGAAACCGCTGCGCCACCGGGCCGGCCCTATAAGTGACTTTTTGAATTATTTACATTAAGAAAAAAACCTACAATACTTCAATTGGACATTTCATTCTTGGACTAAATTAGCCAGCACTTTCATTATCACATGCTATTTCTTATATATAAGTGGAGCAACATTTATTCTCATGAACAAACTTGTGGAAGAAATAAGATTTGCCATTTAGACTTTGCTCATGAATAAAATGCCTTTAGGGGAAAATGGAAATGACTTTTTTCTCCCCGTTTCTTTACCCAGAATAACAGCTCAACTGACATAAGTGAAATTTTATAAAAAGAGACACATTTTGTTTGGAGACAAGTAAGAAATATTCCAACCTTAAAGGTGGACTTTTTAGAAAACGGTGAACAGAGAAAAACAACAATGTTAATGGGAGAGCAGTTATAGATTCATCTATGTTGTTAACGTAAATTGCATTGCCATAAAATTGTACCATTCTTTTCTACACAGATTCAAGAGCATTTTATCATAACAAAAGACTATTCTTTTCAAACACAGTGGGAAATAGGCAATAGTGGCATTCTTATTAGAAAGCACAGTGATAAAGAATTCAGCTCAGCCATGTCTTATAAATGTACAAGTTAAAAGAAACTTTCTTATAAATGGACTGACCTTCAAAATACTAATATCATACCTAAAACAAATATCTGCTGTTTATGTGCCATGAGACTTTGATATATATATAAATAAACAGGTAAAAGATTCATTAGTACAATTTGGTGAAGCACCATCTTTGAAATAAAACAGGTCTCCGATTTTAGAGAAATACATGAATAATTAATTTTCATCTATGTGTCATCAACTTCTAGGTCTTCAGAGTAATGGTGTTGTCCCTCCTCTTTATAACTCTGATAGTTGAACTTGCCACAGATATCCATCCAGTTCCCTGAGTAGTCTAATCAGTAATCCACAAACCAGAATTTACATCATACGGCAAGACATGATCAACATCAGTGAGGTGGTGAAACGCAGTCAATCCATCAGCATTGATGTCATGTTGACTGTGACCCAGCTCTACAAGGCTGATCATGTTCAGAAGGTGGTTGTACTTGGATTATATTAACAGTTGCTGAAGGTAAGTTAGAGCAAGGTGAATGTGGGCAAAGTGTAGAGAAGTGGAAAAAAAATCCATGAGTCCTACCAAAATACCATTTCAGAGCTTGGAGATAGTCAAATCACTAAAAATATTCCAGTATATAAATACTCTTATTTCTTCCTTTATACATTTGATGCATTGGTAATACTGCTGTTAAACCAAAAATAAGAAATTGCAACCTAGCAAACATACCTTTATTTATTTTATAGTTATAACATTTATACTGTATAATCTGAGGCAATAGAACAAAAAAGGATGTTTCTTCTAATGTTGTTTGAGTTGCTCTAGTTATCAGAAGAAGCTCCAAGTACAATTTAACTTTTCCATAATTCATATGATTCTCAATTTTCACATATTCTTATGTGTTGTGCTGGGAAAAAAACCTTTACACAACAATCAAAGACAACCTCTTCTATAAACCATTCCTGGTAAAACAGAACTAGTAATTCTTCTGTGAACTACAATACATGCCAATGAAACAATCTTAAATATGTTACATGTTTTTATCAACTGTAATTAAATAAAATCATAGAGTTTGTATGCTTTTATATATTGGCTTCTACAAAACATTATATGTATGAGATTCATTACTATTTTTCTGTGTAACGGAAATTCATTTATTTTCATTATCAAGTAACATTTCATTGAATGGATGTACCACAATTCATTCTGCTTCCAAGTTTTCTATTACAAATGAAGCATCAATGTATGTTCTTATACACGTCTTTTTGTAAAAATATGATTGCATATAGGAGAAGGGTAGGATAAATACAGAGTGAAATTGCAGGGTCATCAGAAATTATTTTATTCAGTTTTAGTAGATCCTCACAGTTTTTCTGAGTGGTTGTACCAATTTACACACCCACACGCAATGCATGAGAGTTCTAATTGCTGCAGAATGTCCCCAGCACAGGTTATTGACAATCTTTCTCATATTGGCCATTCTGATGAGTGTATAGTGCTTGTATTATTTTGTATTGCTCTTGATGAACAATAAGGTACTAACCCTATTTGTGTTTTTATTGACTATCTGAATATCTCTTTGTGAAGTTATCTTCAAGTTTCATTCTCCATTTTTCAATTAGATCATCTTTTTTTCTCTTACTAATTTGTATATTTTCTTATAGATTTATATATTTTGTATATGAGACATTTGCAAGTTGTATGTATTGCAAATAATTTATATAGTCTTTGGTCTTACACTAATAATGATGTTCTTACATGAACAGAATATGTCATACTAATTAATTTTTCATATTTACATCTATAATTTTTATTGATGAACTTTTCAAATTTAGATGGGGTATTAATTTTTTGTCTATACTATTTGATAGAAGCCATGAATAATTTTCTTCCATGTCACTATCCACTTGACACATCCATCTACTGAAAAATGATTTTTCCTGAATGTAAAATTTGCTATAAATCAAGTGCATATTTATATGTAGGTGTAGTTCTAGACTATTTATTCTGCTGTACTGCTCCATTTGTCTTTCTTTATGCCAATATCACACTGTTCTAATTACTGTGTCTGTCCTAATTACATATAATAAATGTTGACAACAGATTGAATTTGAATAAGTCTACTTATTCTGTTTTTTTGTTTGCTTTCAAGAATGTCTTGGTGATTCTTAGCCATTTGTGTTACCATAAATATTATATAATCATTTTTCATTTTCTATTCCAAATCCAGATAGGATTGTGTTTGGGAATGCATTGAATTTATAGATCAATTTGTGGAGAATTCACATCTTTATATCTCCCTAAACGTGACCTTAGTAAATATGTATATACCTCAAGTTGTTTAGATTTTCTTTCATTTCTTTCAATAATGTTTTATAGTTTTCTTTGTACTGATTGTGCCCATATTTGGTTTGGTTTCATATCAGTTAGCTTTGAAATGTAATAAACCATCCCCAAGTTATCAGCATAAAACAATATCTAGTTTTTTAGTTCATAACTCTACGGGCTGGCAATTTGGCCAGCCTCAATGAGATGGTTCCACTGATGTGAGCTTTGCTCAGCTGATCTTAGTTGGGTTCACCCATGGGTCTGTGGTCTACTTTGACTCCTTTATCATAATCTTTTGTGTACCTACCACAGGCTTTTCTTTTGTGATTACCATGAAGCTTACATAAAGTATCTTCTAGTTATGGCATCCTATTTAATCTGACACCCGCTAAACTTTGATAGCATACAGAAACTTTATACCTTTTCTTCTCACTCTCTCACATTTTAGGTTATTGATGTTACAATTTATATCTCTTTAACTTTATGTATCCAATAACAATATTTTAGTTATGGTGAATTTTAATACTTTAGTTTTCTCACTTTTAAACTTGAGTTGTAAGTGAATTATGCACCACCATTACAATATTAGAGAATCTGACTTTGACTACGTATTTACCATTACCAATGAGTTTTACACATTCATGTTATTATATATTATTTGTTCTATAACAAAATTTTTGTTATGTTTCTCATGTCTACCTCAGTATAACTCCCTAATATCTATTATATCTTCATTTTTATACACTTTCTTGGACTAACTTTCCACTTTATCTAACTATGTTCCTTTGGATTGAATCCAAGTTTGGACCTACTGATAATTTTTTATTTCTCATTCTATTTTTCAGTGCTATCATCCTATTTTGTTTCTGGAATATTGATATGAAGTAATGTTTATTTCATCTAAGGCAGATGTACTATATTTTGGCCGCCCAGAAAAAGTATTAGCCTCCTTCAAAACTGCATGGAATCCAGCTAAGTTTCAGTTCTTAAGACAAACAATACTGATCACTTCAAGACCTATCCTGCAGTCCCGCAATAACCAACCATGGAGATCAAGCTAACAGGAGCAGGTGTTCCAGCATATTGTATTACTATTTTGTGTGTCTCTAATTCTACTGGATGAATGGCCGGTGATTCCCCAATCATGCAACTTTAAATCCCACAGTCTAGGGGCTATGACCCTCTTCAGCATTCTGACATTTAGCCTGCCAGTTTTATGGGTTCTATGCCCCACATGATGGAACAATGAGGAACAATTTCTTTAAATTTCTTCCAATGAGTGATGCTCAAGCAGGTATAATAAATGAGCCATGTGGCCATTTTCCATTATTTGCACTATATGATAGAACTTTTTATATTTTATTTGTAGGATGTAATATCTCAGATATATTGTGAACAACCTGAATATATGAACACCTTGTGCACAATATTATGAATGTCTTTTTGAAGATTACCTCAGAGTTTAATTTATTTTTGCTTTCTAATATTTGTCCAAATTTACGAGTAAATAGATGATGCAGAAAATACAAGTAGTTCAAGGTGAGTTCTGTTTTTCTATCTCCTGATCCTGCCTGAAGACATGGAGGGAATGTCACAATAACATAATCATAATGTCAGGAGTCTTTCTAGATGCTAATAGTGGATGACACAGAAAGTCAGGGACAGTACTGGACTTCATCTCATTACAAGGAATTAGGGGCAGGTAGGGAGACAAAAACTGTTTCTTCAATAACCCTCCTTAGGCATATACACATATACTTCTGCAATGAAAGGGAAAGATTTCATACACTAAGAGTACAGTGTATACTGATTAAAATTTCTCTGATTGTTAATATTTCAGAAGAAGAATTATATTTAAATATTTCAACATTTAAACTTTTCAATGAGATATTCTATTTTAATGTATTAATAATGACAAATTTAGAAACTTGGTTCTTATACATTTTAACTAGCTAACAAAGGAAGTGAAAAAGAAGACTAATATTCTTTGGACTTGACAGTATACCAGATACTTTTTATATCATTTTACATTTGTGTCTACATTTGGAAAAACATTGACATCAGTGTTTCAAAATGTAAAAGTTATATGAGGCATATATAAATAGGAAAATTGAGCTTTCATGTATAGCGTGCAAAAGTAATTGATATTTTAAAAACTGGAAAATAACACAAGATGCTAATTATTCTAAATTTGACAGTCTTTATTAAAATTATCAAAGAATTTGAAACTATGTAGCAGAGAAGAGATCTCACATATTTTTACAGGAGAAAATCTTTAATAAAAATGAGAGATAGGTAAGTCAGAAAACCTGTAGGTAAGTTTAACACATCCATGTAAGCTGATCTCTTTGATTGTATTGCATTCCACATAAGTAAATTAAAAAAAAAACTGGCCCAAAACAAAACACACAAACAAACCAAAATAAAGTGCTTCAAAATCTTTACCCAGTGCAAAATATTATGTGAAAAATACTTAGTGAAATATCTTATTTGTAATAAGATAGGATGCTTTAAATTACCACTGCTTATAACTATTTAAGAACAGCGAATTTCTGCATTGAATTCTATGATTTATTTTTGACCTGTGGACTTTCCAGAAAAACAGTAGTTTGATATAGTAGTTTGATATAAATGTTACAAAATAAATTTGAAAAGTAAATAGAGGCTCATAAAGCAAAATGTCAAAATATTTTTATAAATACTTGAAATTCTTAGTAATAGTCATTAAATCTATCCATTCATTCATTTTTGTGAAAATACTTGTTAAACTCCAACTGTCTGTCAGGTCCACTGCTAGACACTAGGAATTCAAAGACCAAAGAATGGGATGGTAAACAATATAATGGCTCCTCAAGATATATGCACATCTAACCTCTGGAACCTGGTTAAGCTACTTTACATGGGGAAAAAATAAAAGACGTTTGCAGATATGATTAACTGAAATATCTGAGACTGGAAGATTATCTGGGTAGACTCTACTTGTAATCACATATATACTTAGAAGAACAAGGCAGAGGGAGATTTCATACACACAGGATAAGCTGATGTGAAGTAGAAGCAGACAGAGATTCGAAGGTGCTGCACTTGAAGATTGGAGGGATGCAGCTAAGGAATGCTGGCAGCCAACAGCAGCTGGAACAGTCAAATAATAGATTGTCTACTGGGGCCACCAGTGGGAGTGTGACCTAGTCAACACCTTGATTTCAGCCCATTGATAACTGATTTCAAACCTCTGGTCTCCAGAACTGGGATAAAATAAATTTCTGTCATCGTTGCCATCAAATTGGTGGTAATTTGTTACATCAGCCATAGGAAACTAATAAAATTGCACTGTCTTCCAAAACTATCATAATGTAGTTAAGTATGGATTAATTTTATTTTCTTAGACCTTATTAGTAATGTCCTTTCTGACATTGAAATTAACGTCTTTTCATGATTTGTGCAAATTTATGTCAGATTATGACTAAAATCTTTTTAAATACTTACCTACACAATGATCATGAATGCACTTCTGGCTATATGTGTCTTTGAATGGAACATTGTACAGACATTAGGAAAAGGAAAGGTATTTATTTTTTCTATGTGTCTGTTCTTTGTTTTTTTATCCACTCTATCTACATAGGAAAAGCAAATTAAAAATCTAAACTCAAGAAATTTATCTCCAAGGCCACAGAAAGCATATCACCACTACATTTTTAAACAAAGACAGGAGCAAATTCTTGTAATGTCAGAGTCCATTTTATACATTAAAAATGAAAAGTACACTAATATATGTACCATCTATAACTGTGTTCAAATATTTTTCTAGTTTATCAAAAGCATTATATTACAAAATCAATGAAAAATGGAAGAGGATATTTAGCACTTTCTAAATTTTTATTCATGGTCATTTTTAAGGCTAAATTTTATATATCTTCATTATTTATCAGGAACATGCAAAGAATGTTCTTGGGAGTTTATTATTTAAAAAATAAAACAAAACACTATTGAAATTTCAGAACTATGCTTCTAATGTAGAAAGGACATATGAAATTTTTTTTACTTAGGATTATTATATTTTGGCATCTACTAGGTTAATTAGACTTTCTCAATTAATATTAAGGAGATACATTTAATTATCCCACTAATACTTATAGAGCACTTCTGTTGTTCAAATATAATGTAAGACATCAGATAAAAGTGTAAGGCCATCAGTCAGGGCCCTAGAAAAAAAAGATTGAACATTAGCACTGGGCAATTAAAGAAGATTTAATTGAGAAGCCATTAAAATGGTTAGGGAGGAATTCAAAGAAATCAACACCAACAAGGTGTGCTAGTCCCAGAAGCCCAAGAAGGAAGCCAGGAGGAGGCCCAGGAACTCACATTACACAGGCAACTTTAGTTATGGGAAGTGTGGGCAGACATGAGATTCAGTGTGCTTTGCTTGTGAGCTCTTGCAAAACACCTGCTTAGCTGCATCAGAGGGAGTTATCGGAGCTTCACAGATACACATGAGAATTACAGGAGTCATTGCAAGTTCAAAGAACCACCCACTACTGAGTCAGATGAAGATGTTTACTGTTAGCCTAGCCTTTGTTGGCAGCTTCATAACCTGTAGCATCAGTTTCCCTGACCTCTGGCCCCCCAGCTTTTCCAAGAGACATGCAAGCCATTAGCTACATATTAAATCTTGTATATCAGGCCTATGGAATGTGGCTTCTGCTCTACCATTTGAACCTGAATGATTATGTTTCTAGGAATGCTTCTTTCTCTTTGTGGATTAAAGTCTAAACCTTTTTGTGAAGCAGATAAGCCTGTCATGAATGTACATTTAGCTTTATCTTCAATTCCCAATGTCATCTAGTCTTTGAACATCATGCTCCATGAGCACTAATAGTGCCTGGCCTAAGGCAGGAATACTGAGGGCTGGAGAGAAGTTAATAATACTTGTGTGGTCTACAATCCTGCTTTCAGGAATCAGAACAAAAGTCCCATGCACCTGGCTTAGGGAATTGGCAAAATAAAATATGTAGGATAAAACTATCATTTCATTCAAGAATCGAGACAAGGTCATCGCTTGATATCATTGCATGTATGTGTTCCTTTGTTGCATGAATGTGTGTGTGAGTGTGTGTGTGTGGGTGTGCACATGGAGGCCAGGGTATTGTTTCTAAATGTGTGGTATGTTTATCCCTTGCATTAGCATCAATGTAATTTTATTGTCCTCACTCTAGACATACTAAGTTGAAATTTTTGTGAATTGCAGCCAAAGAATCTACATTTTTAATGAGCTCTTCAAATGATTCTGAGAATTATTAAAATTTGAGAGCCTTTGTTTTAATTAATCAATAGTGTTAAAGAATCCTTAAGATGAATATAAGTGTGGTGCTTCATGCTGCAAATTTTCAGTAGGCTTAAGGGAGTTAAACAGTAGTCTAAGATTTACTGGTGGGAGGATGACAGAACTAAGAAGAAATTGTGCATCTTTGGAGGTTTTCAATATTGTATAAACCCTGTCCCTGCTACCAAGGTTGATTTTCTAAACAAGAATAAGATTTCTGTATTCTTCAAAAGAATAACGATAGGCAGAGGGAAATCACAAATGTTGTAAAGATGAAGAGTGAAAGAACAAGCCAAAAAAACCCCAAAAAACAGTAAGAGAATAAGAAAACAAGGTATACTGGATATACATAATAAAGTGTCTTCTCATTAGCTCTTTTTCTGGGGAAGAAGCACACAGCTTAAAGAATATATGGAAATACTGTAGGGATAGAGGCAAGACCATAGTTGTCCTGGGGCAAGGGGCAGAACGATGTGTATATATCTTGTAGGTGTAGATAAAGTTCGTGGTAGGCAGAATTCTAAAGAAGCCTTCCTAAGATTCCATCCCCTTGTTTTTCAGCTACTGCTGAGACAGAATTTTGCAGATGAAATTAAAACCCCAAGTCAGTTGACTATCAGGTAGGAGAGTATCTCGATGGGTCTGACTTGATCAGGTGAGCCCTTCAAAATCAGAGAGTTTTCTCCAGCTAATAGCAGAAAGAAAAGTTGGGTAGATTCAAAGCGTGGGAAAGATTAAAATGAGAGAGATATTCCATTCCTGACTGTGAAATGGAAGGGCCACATGAGAAGAAATATGAGTAGCTTCTAGGAGCAGAGAGCAACCCCCCATGGCAGCCAACAAGGATGTGGAGACATACAACCATGAGGAGCTAGATTCTGCCAACAACCTGAAGGAGCTAAGAAACTGACTCTCCCCAAGAGCCTACAGAGAAGAACCCAGCTTGACCAACATCTTGACTTCGGCCTTGTGAGACTCAGAGCAGAGGACTCATCTGAGCCTGCCTAGACTTCTGACCTACAAAATTATGAGATAATATACGGGTGTTGTTACAAGATGCTAAATTTTTGGTAATTCATTACTTCACAATAGAAAATGAGTACAAATTCATACAATCACACCACATGTAAAGGAGTTAGTTTTACAAAAATCTGTTACTCAACTTCACGACTTAAAATAAAGCTATCTACAGTAATAAAGACAGTGTGGTATTGGCAAAATAATAGAGAAAATAGATCAATAGAAAAGAATAGAGAGCCCAGCAACAGATGAAAACAAACATAGTCAACTGGACTTTGACAGGGAGCAAAGGCAATACAATGGAGCAAAGATAATCTTTTCAACAAATGGTACTTGAACAACTGAATGTTCTGATGCAAAAAAAGGAATCTAGACAAAAACCTTACATCCTTCACAAAAATTAACTCAAAGCGGATCACAAACCACTTTAAAATGTGAAATTATAAAACTCCTAGAAGATAACATAAGAAAAATTAAAATGACCTTGGGTATGGTGAGGACTTTTTAGATATAACACCAAAGGCACAATCCAGGAAATAAATCATGATAAACTGGACTTCATTAAAATTTAAAACTTCCACTTTACAAAAGACAATGTCAAGAGAATGAGAGGACAAGCCACAGACTAGGAGAAAATATTTGCAAAAGGCACATGTGATAAAGGACTGTTATTCAAAATATACAAGGAACTCTTAAAACCCAACAATAAGAAAACAACAATAATTAAAAAATGGGGCAAAAACTTCAACAGTCACCTCACCAAAGAAGATCTACAGATGGCAAATAAGCATATGAAAAGATGCTCCACGTCATGCCATCAGGGAAATGAAAAGTTAAACAACGAGATACCACTACAAACCAATCAGAATGGCCAAAAATCTGGAACACTAACACCACCAAATGCTGGTTAGAATGTGGAGCAACAGAAACCCGTACTCATTGCTGGTGGGGATGCAAAATGGTGCAGCCACTTTGGAAAACAGTTTGGCAGTTTCTCAGAACTAAACATACTCATCCTATACAATCCAGCAAATGTGCTCCTTGGTATTACTCAAAGGTGTTGAAAACTTATGTTTACACAAAAACCTGCACACGATGTTCTTAGAAGCTTTATTCATAATTGCTAAAACTTGGAAGCAACAAGATGTCCTTTGGTGGGTGAATGGATAAATAAACTGTGGTACATCCAGACAATAAAATATTATTCAGTGTTAAAGAGAAATGAGCTATCAAGTCATGAAAAGACATGGAGAAAACATTAGTGCATATTACTAAGTCAAAGAAGCCAATCTGAAAAGGCTATACATTGTACAATTCAACTATATGATATTCTGGAAAAGGTAAAACTGTGAAGACAGTAAAAAGATCAGTGATTGCCAGGGGTTAGGAGGAGGGAGGTATGAATAGGCAGAACACAGAGGATTTTTAAGACAGTGACACTACTGTGTATAATACTACAATGGTTGATACATGTCATTATACATTTTCCAAAGCCATGGAATATACAACTCAAGGTGTGAACCTAATGTAAATGATGGACTTTGAGTGATAACTATGTGCCAAGTTCAGGGATTGCAACAAACTTACCACTATGATAGAGGATGTTGATAGGCATGTTTGGGGGCAGAGGAGATATGGGATCTCTCTGTACTTTCTACTCAATTTTGCTGCCAACCTACAGCTTCTCTAAAAATAAAGTTTATTACTATTGAAAAAAATCAATGACATCTAACTTGATGGAAAGAAGCTCAAAGCTTATTTGACCTGCTTACCAACTCACACTCCTGCTGATTTACATGGTGAAAATTACTGGAGCCAAGAGAAATCCAGGAAGTACCTCTAGGAATGTAAGAAGATTTGAGAGATGATGTAGAAGGAGAAATCTAGGTTTTCATATCATAGCTCCAGAAATAGAATGATGACATTTTGAATAATACAGGTCATTAGAACGGAAAAAAATCAATTCTCCTTCAAATTAGTTAGGCTTTCTTAATAAGTAGTACATGTGGAAAAAAAGAAAATTTTTCAGTGAAAACGTAAAATAACTATGGGGAACGACAGATAAACAGGAAAAGAAGAGAGAAAGAGAAGATGCATACACAAAATGACAAAAGCTTCAGTAGTTATTATTTAATAACTATTAAGCTAGCATCTACCATTCTTATGTTCTTTTGAAAGCATGATAGCTAGCTAGTAGCTTATACATATCATTTTTTCCTGTGTTTCAGACATGGTGCTAGGTACTTTACATTCATTTCACAATTTTTCCTGACAAAAGAGTAGCGTCAGCATCAAGGACCAGCATAGTCATCATCAACTAGGAGTGTGTTGAAAATATACAATCCCAGTCCCACTCCTAACCTACTGAATCAGAGTCTACACTTAAACAAAGTCCTCAGGTGATGGGTGGGCATACTAAAGTTTGAGAAGACTGGCTTATAGGTCAAAGACTTTTCCCAAGATCACATAGATAGTAGAGTAGAACATAAATTCAACTGTCGACTTCTTAGCCAAATATGATTGTGTATATCACATAGATGTTGAATACAACCACAGAAGAATCACAAGCTGTGTGGGAAAAATCAAGATTGCACATGTGTGATGCTTTCATACATGGTCTTCCAGGAAATGGGCCATGTTAGAAGAGTATCAGTGTCAGTATAGATTATTCTACCATTGTAACTTAGGAGGAATCTTATGATTGAAGAGAAAATTGCCTCAAAAGATTAATAAAAATCCATCTAATCTTGATAACTTGTCTTATACACTCTCCTGGTAGCCAAAATTACCAATTCAAATATCTAAACATGATTGAAGTAATATCTGGAAAGCCCTCTCAGATACATGGTAAGTGTGTTCAAAACAGCATAATGTAGCTACACTATGATGTTTTTATTTTAATTTTCTTCAATATTGACTAAAAGGATGTAAAAATTAGGCTCCCGTACTCACAGAAATGAAATCCCTTCTTTAATATTTGGATGGATAACACATCTATTGGATTTTTCATTCTCTTGAGTCCTGCACTAATGAAAGGTTGCAGATAATTATTATTTTTGAAGAAAAAAATGAAAATAATCTATCCTGCATTCTATTTTGAATCGTGGGTGTGATAATTGAACTGTGTATTTGTGATGTGTTGGCTGAAGCAATTAAAGGTAGATAAGAAATGTAATTTTAGAGTTAATTGTTTGAGGCATAGGTGCTTTTGTGCCTCTCTAGTTAAACTATATTTAGATTTCTGATAGTTACAAAGGGTTTTGTTATGTGAATATTATCAAAATTATATTGAGTCTACATGCAGATCATATGTGTTAAAAGCGACCATCTGCTCTTTTAGTTTGTGTTATCATAACATTTACACGTAGCTCTGAAAATAACCATTTGATTGAAATCTTAAAACATCCATAAAAATTAATTGATTTTTTTTTACTACCTTTCTGAGTTCATTACCTTACTGGTATGGATATATATTATTCTATATTATCCTTTTTTTCATCTCTGTATTCTTTTTTGGCACTGTAAGAACAAAACATTTTAAGAATAAGAAGGTTGTAGGATTTAAAAGGCCATGACAGCCCATTTTTATTAAAAAAATGACTATTTTAAAAAAAAGTTAATTTTTCTAGATCTACATTAGTATAGTACCTATAAAGCATTGAAAGCTATCTAAATCATATAAACAATTGATATTCATTTTTTGATACATTTATAAACCAGTAGATACTAGTTAGTTACATAGTTTTCAAAATTTAATTGACATCTTAGTAATTTTAAGGGAAATGTCTCTGTATTGACAAATCTAACTTACTCAAATACACATTTTATTTACTACTATCATATTTTAATATTCTGTAATTTTGATTTATTTAAAATATCTGAAAGCTAAAGGCTGACGATTGAAAATTTTAATGAAGCATAATGGAAGTCATCTTACTTCACATGTCCCTGGTTCATTACTTTGGTTCTTCTCATTTTTCAGGTGCATCAATATAAGTCTACCGAGATCACAGTGACCTTTACATTTATAAATGAACTAAACGTCCATTCCACAGACATTGGAAAGCTTAATGCTGTCCCAAGACTTCTTGCCATTCCTAGAATTTTAGTCTCATGACTATCTCTACCTCTGAGTTTGGAGACTCCATTGTTCTCCGGCTGTTGTGTTCAGTGTCAAACCAGCTGTCATATATTAACTGCATCTATAATAGATTTTACCTAAGCTGTGTGGACCCAAGAGACTGCTTGTTGACCAAAACTTAAAATTGAGTATTGGACATATTGTTTCCAAAAGTGTTTAAGTGACATTTGATACAATCCACCTACTATATTTTTTATCCTTCCTTTTGTTTCTCTACAACAGATTTTCTCAACTTAGTGCTATTAAAATTTGGGCTCTGATAATTTTTTTGTTGAAGGGGTCTCTCTTGAGCATTGCAAGATGTTTAAGAGCATCCCTGGGCTCTTCCCCTAGATGCCAGTAGCAACCCCTGCCAAGTTTGACAACCAAAAATGTCTGCTAACGTCATCAAATATTCCCTGAGGGAGCCCTCTTTCTCTTGTTGTGAACCATTGCACTAGGAAAAAAAAATTTTTTTAAGAAAATATGTCCTTAATTTTCAAATATACAGTATGAAATCTCTCCAACTCCTCTTCTCACCCATTTCTGAGGGTTAATAAAATTAATAAATTATTTTGCCAACATTGGTCAGTCACAGTTTCTGTCAAGGAGAGTAAGCTCATGTTTTCATAAATAAATGAGATAAACCATTTTAATACATATGTGTGTATATGTATGTGAGTGTATTAGTGTGCATGTGTGTTTATATATTCAGTCCAAAGTTTCTGAAAAGTTTATGAAATAGTGAGATAATATCCTCAATAAGTATCAATTTTTAATAAATACAACAAATATTGAATATCCAAAGGTAAATTAACGCAGCTAGCACAATTTTTACTTCATCTTTGAAATTTCACCATTAAAATATCTCAGTCATGCCATTTAAAGCTACCCAATTGCAATATTATTTTATACCACATATTACATATTTTTGTAGAACATGTTTAAATGATTGATGAATATATATAACAAATATATCTATAGACTAGAAATACGTCATTTCAAGTATAAAAACATGGTCTCTAATCCTCAAGAAAAATTTCGTTAAAATATTTAACTACATAGTAACTTTAGAAATATATCTATTTATCTACATGGAGATCTTTACTATCAGGCCTAAACCACTGCAAATTCATATTAAAGTATCCCATACAAGATTTATTATCTCTTTCCCCAAAATGGTACTCTCCAGATGAAATTTATCACGCTATATGTTAACCTAATATGTTATACATGTTGTATTTAGCTGAAAAAAAAGCCACAGTTTTTAAATGGTTGGTCTAAGGAGGGTTTTTAGGGAAAGAGGGTTAAGCCTACCCCCTAATATATGACCTCACAGAGCTCTGCTAGCAGGGAAGGGTTAAGTCATTTTCATTAGATAAAAGTAGGATAATGAAGTTGAGTCAACATTACTGACTTGGTGTGCTACATTGAAATGATTTTTTAAGAGATTCTACCAGACAGTTTTTGAAAGATCAATAATTGAGAAAAATGCTCCTGAAGGAACAATACATTATTTGTAAGTAAATAAAAAGGAGAAAATGATATTATCATTATTAAATTCAAATTACAACATAAGACTTTAAAAATATTTATTATTAACTTTGATACACAGATTGAGAAAATTCATATAATATTAACTACAAAGAACTACACAAACTGAAGTTTATTAGGGTGATAGATGTTTGTTATATGAAACAATTTAAGAAATAAATCCACATCTTTGACTATTTTAATTGATTTTTAGAGAGGATCATTAATAATTAAAGCATCTAATTTGTTTACTATATATAATATACACAACTATATGTATAAAAATATATATCTTGGATATATATACTTAATATATATTTGTATAATGTAACATAATTTAAATTATATATGAATCTATTTCCAAATTTCCCTAAAGCCTTCAAATAATGGTGCCCCCCCACAAATGTACAATGCTGTTTTTTGCCATGTTGATCTATTCATTTGTCAACTTATATGTTATAATGTGAACTTTCTATTTCATCTTACCATGCAGATTTGTCCCTTAGCAACAAAGCCAGTATTTGGAGATTAATTACAAATAAAGCTATTAGTACTTTTAAAAGTTTGTTACCATTGTATCTTTATGAACTATATGATAAATTATGGTGTAGAAAGAAAATAAGCTGTACTTGTATGGCAGTGGTGAAATATGGGTGTGTTTCCTACTAATAGATTTATTTTTTAGATCAGTATTAGATTAACAGAAGATTTAAGAAGTTAGTACAGAGAGTTCACAAATACGTCTGCTCCCATGCACACATACACAGTTTCCCTCTTATTGACATCTTACATTAGCATGGTATATCTGTTATAATTAATTAATAAATATTGGTACATTATTATTAGCTGAAGTCCATACTTTATTCAAATTTCCTTAGATTCTATCTCATGTATTTTCTTGCTGTTGTTCCAGGATTCTATCCAGGATCCCACATACCATTGGTTGTCTTGTCTCCTTAGGCATTCTAGCTATGAAAGTTTCTCAGAATTGTCTTGACTGACCTAAACAGTTTTGAAGAGCATTAGGCTTGTGGTAGGATGGTTTTCTATTGGAATTCTCCTGATGGTTTTCTCACGATTAGACTGAGATAATAGGGTGTTGGGGGGGAAGATCACAGAGACAAAGTGCTATTTTCATCACATCATATCCCGTGCATGTATTATCAACTTGCTCCTTGATCACCTGGACCAAGTAGTGTTTGCCAGGTGTCTCCACTGTGAAGTGACTTTTATAACCCCCTTCCATGCTATACTCTTTGGAAGAAAGTCACTACATGGTGCCCACACTTAGGGGAGTTATACTCTCCTTCATTCAGAGTGGAGTAGTTACATAGTTATTTTGGAATTCTGCGTGGGAGATTTTCTCTTCTCCCCTAGTTATTAATTTAATAAATTATTTATTTATATAAATATAAGCATGTGGGTACTTATTTTATACTTTGGGTTAAAGTCCAGTAATACTTTACTTATTTTGTTGCTCAAATTTTTCTCTCTTTGGCCACTAGGTGCTTTTCCAGTTGGATCCTGTGCCTCTTTGACATACCCCATTAATGTGTGTGTGTGTGTGTGTGTCTTTTGAGCACTTCCTTACTTTCTGGTACTACAACATGTTCAAGGCTTATTTTGTATATTTCCTATCCCAGTCCTAGAATCAGCATTTCTCTATGGAGCTCTCATTCTTTTTGTTAGATAATGGTATTAAAAATCAAGATCTGGGCATTAGGCATAAGCATTGCTACTGGGGTGTCATTTCTTTTAGGCTCGCTCAGTAGACATAGTAAAGAAGTATGTGTGTATAGACTAAGCTGTGTATATATACACAAATATGTAAATAGTTTTTTCTGTAACCATCAGTAATTTTATCAAGCTAAAAATGAATTCTTACTGATGTCCCAGCCATAATCCATTACCACGGAGATCATTCCTTGTCTCTTAACTCTGAATTGGTTGGCAACTACTTATCTTTTACTCCTGTAGTCTTGCATTTCTAGAATGTCACACACTTGGAGTCATACAGTATGTAGCCTTTTCATACTGTCTTCTTTCACTTAGCAACGTGCTATGAATTTTCAACTAACTTAGAGCACGAGTACTGAGTCATCTAAGACTATGTTTAGCTTTGTAAGAAACTACCAAACTGTCTTCCAAAGTCATTGTACTGTTGCATTCCACCAGCAACGAATGAGATTTCAAGCTGCTTCACATCCTTGTCAGTGTTTGGAGGTGTTTGTTTTGGGATTTTAGTCATTGTAAGTGTGCAGCAACGTAGTCATTGTACTTTGCATTTGCAATTCCCTAATGACATATGATATTGAGCTTATTTTCCTATGCCTATTTGCTATCAGTATATCTTCTTTGCTGAGGTTTCGTTCAGAGCTCTTGCCCATTTTTTAATTGTTTTTCTTTCCTCATTGTTGCGTTTTAAGCATTCATTAAATATTTTGGAAAACTGTCTTCTATCAGATACGTGTTTTGCAGATGTTTTCCTAGTAGTCTGTGACTTGTCTCTTAATTTTCTTAACAGTATATTTTGCAGAGCAGTTTTGTTTTAATGAAGTACAACTTGTCAATCATTTCATTCATGAATAATGTTTTTGATGTTGTATCTAAAAAGTCATTGCCAAACCCAAAGTCACTTCAATTTTCTCTTATGATTACCCAGAAATTTTATAGTTCTGCATTTTACATTTTAGGTCTATGGTTTACTTTGAGATAATTTTTGTGAAACATGTAAAGTCTGTGCATAGATTGTTTTTGCATGTAGATGTCCAGTTGTTCCGACAGCATATGCTGAAAAGACTTTCCCATTGAACCGCCTTTGCTCTTTCATCAACGATCAGCTGACGATATTTGTGTGGATCTAATTCTGGACTTTCTATTTTGTTCCGTTGATCTATCTGTCTGTTCTTTCTCAATACCACACTGTGTTGACTATGGTGGCTTTGTAGTAAGTCTTGAAACTTGGTAATGTCAGTTCTCTGAATTTTTTCCTCTTTTTCAGCATCATGCTGGATATGCTGGGTCTTCAGCCTTTTCATATAAACCTTAGAATCAGTTTGTTGATATCTACAAAGTAACTGGCTAGGATTTTATATAAGATTATGTCAAATCTATAGATCAAGTTGGGAGGAACTGACATCTTGACAATATTTACTCTTTGTATCATGATCATACAATATCCCTCCATTTATTGAGAAATTTGATTTCTTTCATCGGAATTTTGTAGTTTTCCTCATATATAGACCTTATACATATTTTTGTAGATGTTTTACTTAAGTATTTGATTTGTTTGTGGTAATGTAAATTTTGTTGTGTTTTGTCTTTTTTTGAGGAAGATTGGCCTTGCACTAACATCTGTTGTCAATCTTCCTCTTTTTCTTTTTTCTCCCCAAAGCTCCAGTACATAGTTGTATATCATAGTCGTACAGTTGTAGCTCTTCTATGTGGGATGCCACCTCAGCATGACTTGACGAGTGGTGAGCAGGTTCGTGCCCAGAATCTGAACCAGGAACCCCCGGTCACCGAAGCTGAATGCGCAAACTTAACAGTGAGACCTCTGGTCGGCCCCCTGTGCTGTGTTTTTAATTTCAAATTCAAATTTTTCATTTATAGTACAAAGGAAAGCAATTGACTTCAAAATTAACTTTGTATGCTACAACCTTGCTATACTCACTTCGCAGTCCTGGGAGTTTTTGTGTTGATTCTTGCTGGTTTCTACATAATCATATCATCTATGAACAAGGACAATTTATTATTTTTTTATTTTTTATTTTTATTTTATTTATTTATTTTTTCCTTCCCAATATGTGTATCTTTTATTTTCTTTATTTTGTTTCCTTAACTTTTTGCATTTGCTAGGACTTCCAGTATAGTGTTGAATAAGAGTAGCGAGAGGGGACAATCTTACCTTGTTTCCTATCTTAGGGGGAAGGAATCTAGTTTCTCACCATTAAGTATGACATTAGCCATATGTTATTTGTGGATGTTATCAAAACTTTTTTTTATCAAAAGTTTAAAAAAAAATGTTTAAACTACCAGTTCATTTTCATCCAAGCCAAGGGACAATTTAGGAAATTCTATTCTATTCAAAGTATATAGCCAAGGAAGTGGGGAAGGACTGTGGAGGCCACTTGTTCTGAGGTTAGCCTGTCAGTCAGCATGACTGAAACATAACCACGGTGCCTTCCACAGTGCAATAAAATACTTCCTAAAAGGTTGCCGAGTTGTAGGATGCGATAAGGTCTCTCAGCTTCATTTCCAATGCCACAGAGTTCTAGAGAAAGAGGCTTATTTCCTTACACCTTGGGATTTGTTGCAGTTACTTTGGTGCCTGTGTCACTGACAGTAGACCCATGGTAGGGCAACTTCTGCCGCCAGTTCCTCCTCTGATCTCCATGAGGTTGGGGAGTCCTCCTCCTCTTCATCATGTTTCTGGGGCTCATCACGGATGCTGTGAAAGATTCCTTTATTCCTGCAAAAGTCTCCAGCTTTCCTGGGAAGAACATGGATGGGTACAGACTTCACAGTCTGTCCGGCTTCCTTCATGGAAAAGGTAAGAAAAGTCTCCCGGAAATGCTTCTCCACCACCATCCTGACTTGCTAGGTTGCCTGAAACAAATTGGCCACTTCATCAGGACCCAGGTCTCAGAAGCTCTCCACTGGCCGAAGAGGACTCACGAGGACATGTCCTGCTACCACAGGTTTTTTGTTCATAAGGGCAAGGGACAGTTCCGTTTTTAAGAAACACCACAGAGGGGGACACCCGGTGGTGCAGTGGTTTAGTTCGCGCTTGGCAGCCCGGGGTTCGCAGGTTCGGATCCCGGGCGCCGGCCGACGCACTGCCTGTCAGCCACGCTGCGGCGGCGTCCCATATAAAGTGGAGGAAGATGGGCACGGATGTTAGCCCAGGGCCAGTCTTCCTCAGCAAAAAAGAGGAGGATTGGCAACGGATGTTAGCTCAGGGCTGGTCTTCCTCACAAAAAAAAAAAAAAAAAAAAAAAAAAGAAACACCACAGACGGCTTGATGAGATGTTGGCTGAATCTGAATATTTCCTCACAAGTGAAGTGTGGAAGTCCCCCTCTAATCCTAGTTTGCTAAGAGGTTTTCTTTCTTTCTTTTTTTTGATTGCCATTTGTTTTGTTCTATTTTTTGTTTTATCACGAATGGGTGTTTCACTTTGTTAAATGCTTTTTCTCAATCTGTTTGTATGAACACATGATTTTCCTTTAGCCTAATGATGTGATGGATTATATTAATTGATTTCTGAATGTTGAATCAGCGTTGCACACCTGGAAAAAACCCCACTTCGTTGTGGTGTATAATTCTACATTGTTAGATTTGATTTGCTACTGTGTTGAAGATTTTTGCATCTGTGTTCATAAGAGAGATCGGTCTGTGGTATTCTTTCTTGCAATGTCTTTATTTAGTTTTGGTGTTAGCTTAATGCTTGTCATATAGAATGAATTGGGAAGTTTTTCCTCTGCTCCTATTTTATGAGTTTTTTAGCGTTAGTCTCATTTCTTCCTTAAAACACATGGTAGAATTCACCAGTGAAATCATCTAGATATAGTTGATATAGGTTTTGTGGAATGTTATTAATTATTGATTTAATTTGTTTAATACAAATAGACCTATTCATGTCATCTATTTCTCTTGTGTGAATTTTGGTAGGTCATGTTTTTCAAGGAATTGGTTCATTTCATCTAAATTATCAAGTTTGTGGACACACAGATGCTCATAATACTCCTTTTTATCCTTTCATCATCCATGATATCACTAGTGACGGCCCTGCTGTTATTTCTGATGCTGGTAATTTGTGTCTTCTCTCTTTTTATTTTCTTGGTTATCCTGGTTAGAAATGTATCTATTTTGTTTTTCTTCTCAAAGGACCAGCTTTTGGTTGCGTTTATTTTTTCTATTGTCTTCCTGTTTCCAATTTAATTTATTTCTACTCTACTTTTTCTTGTTTCTTTTTTTCTGCCAACTTTAGCTTTATATTGCTCTACTTTCTCTAGTTTCATAGATGGAATCTTAAATGACGCTTTTAGATCTTTCTTCTTTTCTAATATATGTGTTCAGTGTTATAAATTTCCATCTCAGCACTGTTTTTGCTGCATCCCACAAATTTGGTAAGTGGCATTTTCATTTAATTTCACTGGACACAAAATTCTAGGCAGGTGGTTTTTATTCACTTATTTTTCTTTCGAAATTTGAAATATTTCACTTTACTTTCTCTTGCTTGATTATTTCTGAAGAGGGTTAACATAATTCTTATTTTTGTTCCTGTATAAATGAATTGTGTTTTTCCCCTGTCTTCTTTAGGATTTTTCTTTTTCTTCTGTTGTTTGAATATGATATACATATTTTTTTATGTCTCTCTTGTATTATGTTCTCTGATCTTTCTGGATGTGTAGTTTGGTGTATATAATTAATTTAGGAAAATGTTTTACTATCGTTACTTCACATATCTTTTTCTGTCCTTTTCTCTCTTTTTTTCTCTTATGATATTCTCATTACACATATGTTATGACTCAGAGAAAAAGATAAGGAAGTCTGGTAAAGATATAGGTGGATGGGCTTTTGGGAATGGGCTCAAAGCATTTAGATATTTGTGTCATGCAAATATCTACTAGTCTACTACTCTAAAGATAACCCTTGTATTGGATGTCAGAAGACCCTCTCCTCAGTCACAGGGCTTGTACAGTCGGCCCCCAAAACAAATGTGGGCAATGTCTAGACCCAAAACCATGGGCTTCCCCTCACTAAGGCTGCTTTCTTTACTTCCATTACTAAATATCAACTCATCAACAGCAAAGATTGGTAATGGCACAATTCCTTGGGGAAACTAGCCAATGCCTTGGTGGTATCAGACCCCCCCCCTTTAACTTTTTATATAGCAGCAATACTTTCTTATTAGAATAGATGTACACTCTGAATATAGGTTTGATTTTACTGGCCATTGTACCTCCACTAGTACAACCATTCCTTGGCTTACAGAATGCCTTATATTTTGACATCATTTCATCCAACGTTGGCTTGAACCAAGGAATCCATCATGCAGCAAAGAAGAGGCACCTATGTGCTCATGATCATAGGACACATTGATATTACCATGCAGTTACTCCATCAGCTAGAGGAGGTTGACCTGCTACGAGTTTAGAACATACATTTGAAGGCTTAGTTAAGGTATTGCCAACACTTCATGGCGATAGGCATGTACTTCAGGATGCAGAATATGCCTTGAAGCAATAACTGATGTATAGTACACTATCTGTATGTTCAAAACACATGAGTTTCAAGGTAGAGTTGGATATGGCCCATCTTACTCACTTGAAGAATTTCCTATTTCTTCTACTTCGCGCTCTGGCAAGTTAGAAATACCAATATCCCAGAGAACTGGCATGTTAGAAGGAATACATGCCCCAATGGACAAAATAAGGGTTGATTTGTGACTCTTTCTGGCTTTTTAGTGATATATGTTCCCATAGACCAAGAGATCGGAGAGAGTTATTGGTTAGAATGGTTTGTCCCGCTTACCGCAGACATTTGGGAATGCTACAACACATTAGGAGCAGTAAGTATGAAAACCAAGGAATTATCTGGGCATACTTCTGTACTCACTAATAACTTTCAAAGGACAACTATAGCCAACATAACCCAAGGACAGAACAATGAGAGCTCTGTCATTCAGAATAAGAAAACTCTAGAATAAATGTTGGAGGCTGGAGATGATGAATGCCATAAATGGCTCAGGATCAGCTACAGCAGTGGAGACCGTAGCTTGTTTCATAAAAAAAAAAAAAAAAAAAAAAAATCTAATAGGGACAGCCCCATGGGCTAGTGATTAAGGTCAGCATGCTCCACTTTCAGGGGCCCCGGTTCAGTTCCTAGGCATGGACCGACACCAGTCCTCAGTGGCCAAGTTGTGGTGGCAACCCACATACAAAATAGAGGAAGACTGGTACAGATGTTAGCTCAGGGAGAATCTTCCTTGAGCAAAAAGAGGAAGATTGACAACAGATGTTAGCTCAGGGTGAAACTTTCTCACCAAAAAAAAGAAAAAAAAGTGAATACAGTCCTTTGTGAGATGATAGCTGATCGCCACCATAAAGAGGATTCTGACTGATTCAACATCTGCAGGAAAGAGTGAAGGAATCAATCTCACAGGTGAAATTGGAGTCTCTGTTTTGTTTTTCTTTTTTAAAGAATAGAGTGGAAGAACACAGCTGGATCTGAATGCCATTAGGGAAGCACACAAACAGTGTTCTCTTCTGCAATTTCCTTTGACTGTCTCCTCTGTTACTCTTGATCAGTGCTCCATTTTCTCTGGGTGACTACTCCATTTTTGAATTAGGTGAAATAACACGCTATAGAGATTAGGACTGGCTTCCACAGTGTCAGAGGCCCAAAAGACTTTTGAGTTAGGGGCTCAAAAAATGCAACCGCAAATACTGAGGAGTTAGCTTCTCATGAGATGACCTTGACCAATGGAGGATAGGAGGTAAGAGGAAACTGAGCAGGTAAATCCTATTCCTTTTCTTATTACCCTTCCAGTGGTCCTTAGCCAAATGGCTTTGTTAAGTGGTAGCCACTGTAGTGAGGTACCAAATACAACTGATTTGAATCTTTCATTCTCTACTTTTATTATTATTATTATCATTATTTTAATTCTCACTGCCCAGAATGTGTATTTCCCAAAGAGTGTTTTCACCCTAATTTTTACTACAGGCTCTGCTTCAAGCTAAAACAATAGTGATTTATGATTTAAAAAAAATTAATATAATTTAGGTAGGAACATTAAAGCAGAATTTTGCAATTCTGTCTATTTGATATTTGGAGAATACTTTTAGAGAAAAATATCTGCAAGCAAATTATGTGGCAGTCATCTCTATAAAAGCTTTTCATCATACCATATATACATCACTCACTTGTGCATAAAAAAATAAAACACTTAGGATATGCATCAAAGAATACACATGGGGCTGGCCCCATGGCCTAGTGGTTAAGTTTAGCTTGCTCTGCTTCAGCAGCCTGGGTTTGGTTCCCGGGCATGGACCTACACCATTCATCAGTGGCCATGTTGTGGTGACAACCCACATACCAAATAGAGGAAGGTTGGCACAGATGTTAGCTCAAGGTGAATCTTCCTCAGCAAAAAAAAAAAAAAAAAGAATACACACATATTAAAATTTAAACAAGAAATAAGTTAACTAATGACACTCAACATGGGTATAAGCAAAACATATCAATTCTAAGTATTTTATGTATTTATAAAACATCTGTCCTCCTCTCTTAAAAATGTTATTCAATTTCACTTTCAAAAATAACAAAATGCCTAGTAATAGTCTATCTAAGATAATAAGTTCAGTAACTAGCTCAAAGCATGTATACAATAAATTTATCTATCTATCTATCATCTATCTGTCTATGATATCTTTATTTTTATTCTGACACAGTAATTCTTCGATGAGCTCCTATTATTATCTCTCAAAATCTGTGTTATGTCCTCAATTGTTACTAAACAATGAAATTGATAGAAACACTGGCTGTGGGGAGAATTAGGCTTGGTTTCATTAGAATTGTTTTTTTTTTTTTTTTTTACTATATACCATTCCTCTATTCCTAAACAAATTACTTAATGTCTCCAGACCATAGCTTAGTCTCCTGAACAACAGAGATGATAGTAATTTCTTCATTGTACTGTTGGGTCAATTCTACAAATATTGCTTCAAAATTCTTTGTTCCAAAAGTTCCCATGAAACCAAGCTATGTGGAATATATTTCTACTGAAAATACTTTCTGCTTTTTGAGATTAGCAAATATATTCATGGCACAGGGTGCACCTTTGGATAGAATATATTTACTCTATGTAATTACAAAGGAGCATTTGGGTCAATGCAAAAATATTTAAATCATCAGAATACTCTGAAAAGAATACTTATGCTTATTATGCAAATATTTAGCTATGTTTTATTCTTGGACAGATTAAATCAATGAACTCTTTAAAACTAAAATAAGAACATTTTCTGTCCTTGAGAACTTCTGCTTTAATCACTTAAACAGAGAAAAACTACTTAACCCAGACTTAGGAAACGTCAGAATATATGTTGTGGTGTTTTGTTTATGTCAGAGCAATGGCTCTAATGTGAAATGGCCATCTGAACATTTGAAGGTAGGTACTTTTCTGTGCAATGTTTTTATTTAGGAGTCCTTATGCATAACATCATTTACTTGGTAATTTATATACTATACTATACTATTACATTATATTATATTTTTCCTCTTATGGTTCTGATTAGTACATTCTGCTAAATGTTGACCAGACCAAGTGATTTATGGCCACATTATCTTCTTCCTGATTTGACAATAATATTTCTACTGTTTATCATAATGTTGTTTGTTTACCATAGTACTTTTTGTGATAATTTCCTAACCTATGAGTCATCATATTAAGGAAGTTACTTCTTATATATAGTTTGCTAAATATTTTTGCCAGAATTTTCCACGGTTTGTATACTTATTGAGCATCTCTTTCTTTAAGCAGCATATCCATGAATAACAGCTGATAAACATGACATAATATTTATTGGAATGGTTGACTACCAATATACCTCAGCAAATAGGAATAGTCTCCTTCTAATGGATAAAGATCCAGGAAGAATTTTCAAATACAACATGTACTCCCATCAGTAGTTCTAAAACTTACATTAGCTTGTTTATTTAATAAATTTTATTGTTACTTTGATAGTTCTTTACAATATGTGATTTTTAAGTAGAAAATCTGACATAAATTACATTATAGACAAAAAGCATTAAAGCTATGATCAAAATGCATAACCTACAGTATTGAAGAAAATGTTTCCAAATTATGTATTTGATAAAGGTTTAAGATCCAGAATATGTGAAGAACAACTCAATGACAAAAAGACAAGCCAGTTAAAAAATGGGCAAAGGACTCATATAGATATTTCTCCAAAGAATGTATACTCATGCCCAATAAGGACATGAAAAGATGCTCAACATAGTCAGTAGGGGGAATTAGATCAACAAGATACCACTTCGTATCTACATGGAAGTCTGTAATATTAATCATTGTAAAATATGGAAAATGAGAAGTGTTGGTGAGGATGTGAAGGAATTAACACCCTTGTGTGTTGTTGGTGGGAATGTAAGATGGTGTAGCTGCTGTGGAAAACACTTTGGTGGTTCTTCAAAAAGTGAAGCATGAAATTACCATATGATCCAGCAGTTTGACTCCCAGGTATATACCCTCAAAAAGTGAAAGAGATACGTATACAAAAATGTTTGTTTCAGAATTATTTTCAATAGCTGAAAGGTAGAAAACAAAAGGAAGAAACAAGTGTCCATCAACTGATGAATGGATAAACAACATATAGTACATGCGAATATATTTATATACACAATGTAATATTCAGCCATAAAAGGAATGAAGTTTTGATGCATGCTACAATATGGATGAATCTCAAAACATTATAAGTTAAATCACCAGACACAAAAGGACAGATATGGTAAGATTCCACTTATATGAGATATCTAGGATAGACAAATTCATAGAGATGGAGTGTAGATTAACAATTACCAGGGGCTAGGGATGGGAGAGTGGTGAGTTATTGCTTAATGGATACAGAGTTTCTGTTTAGTGTGATGAAAATTTTTGGAAATAAATAGTAGTAATGGTTGCACAACATTGTGAATATAATTATGCCACTGAATTGCTCATTTAAAATGATTTAAATGTTTTAAATTCATGTTACATATATTTACCATAATAAAAAAAATCTGCATGAAAAACACATATGTCAGTTCATGGTGATTTATGTTTGCCAATTATAAATGCTTACACATTAGAGGTATTGGAGGAGCCCAGATTGAATTTAGCAAGAGCATGTTATAAATCAATTAATTTATCTGGGAAGACAATGGTCAAAAATATCAATTAATCTTGGAATTCAGACAGACTTTTCATATTTGCTACATTTTTTGTTACATAATAACCAATTCTAAAATTCTGTTTTTGTTATTTTTAAGGTAGATGCTGAAATAATAACAGATAATGTTTGAGTGATTGAAAGTTAGAGTCTTGGGCACTAGTGTTAACATGGCATTAATTGTAAGACCTTCTTTAAGTTACCAAACCACTTGCAGCCCCATTTTTTCACATCTGTAAAATAAGGGCATTCTGAAGATGATCTTAGAGGATCCACAAGCTCAAATACACTAGGATTATATAGAATTTTTCTGTTCATCTTAACAAGTTGATATAAAGGTCATTAAAAATGTGAACTATTGGGCCGGCCCGGTGGCGCAGCGGTTTAGTCCGCGCTTGGCAGCCCGGGGTTCGCTGGTTCGGATCCCGGTCGCCCGCCGACACACTGCCTGTCAGCCATGCTGTGGCGGCGTCCCATATAACGTAGAGGAAGATGGGCACGGATGTTAGCCCAGGGCCAGTCTTCCTCAGCAAAAAGAGGAGGATTAGCAACGGATGTTAGCTCAGGGCTGGTCTTCCTCACCAAAAAAAAAAAAGAAAAAATATGTGAACTATTATCAAGATAAAACAATAACAAAACTATTATCAAGATAAAACATCGAAACCACTTCTATGATTATATTGATTCCACCAGTTTCACGCATTATTAGACTGAGTAAAAGCATTGAAACTTTGAACAGTTAATACAAAAGAAAACTAGCATTATTGGCACATCAACTTGCAAGTGTGCAGTTTCAGTCACATTGTGAATAAAGAATTTCTTGTCATATGTTAAGAATGTGAAATAAATATGGGAAGCTCTATTTCCTTTCAGTGAATAAATGAAACCAGAATTTTCAGATTTCTTGGATGGCTGGATTGCTGATCACTTATAAATTGGTTCAGTGGCCTTCATAGGTAGGTTGACGTCCTTTCTCAGTCTCAGACAGTTGGAAAGAACTCTATAATTATGACAGTAAGTTGTAATCTTTATAAGAATAATCAAATAAAATATATTTATTCTTTAATATTGTTTTAAATATTAAGGAAATTCTATTTGTTGAAGGGATTCATATTAATTCTTACAAATGGAAAATGTATAAACAGCACTTATGATATCAGAGAATAAGCAAGGAATTAAATCTACCTTGAAATTTTGGATTGTTATGATTATAGAAGGAGCTCTTTCCTGTACTATTTAAGAAATGATGAAGTTTATAGGACTATGTATTAGCATGTAAATGTGTATAGACCATGCTTAAATATTTTCTTAATAATACTATTTCACTACAGATCAACTCCCATTAAATAATCATATTTACTTCCATGAGTTTATATTCACAACATCTAAAATTGCTTTTGTATGAAACTTATTGTGTAGATGAATACTTATTCTGCATATTCAGGAATCAACTACATTTGAAAGGTGAGGCTAAAGCTTGATTTCAATTCTTATTTAAATAAACTCAAGTATTTGATACTTGGCTTTCAGTCTTCTTAATCCAGATTTTTGTCCTCATTTTATCTGCTGTATCTATTTATAATCCTTTTCCGCTCTCATAGATGTTGGTCACAGCCTGCTGTGAGAAGCTTTCTTTACTCATAGGTTTGCTTTATGGAGGTAAGGGTTAATGGCAGCAGGTAAGGCTCCCTGCAGTAATCTGGGTCACTTATATTTTACAGATCAGTGATTTCTTCACCTAGAAGAGTCTTAAATTATAACCATGAACACACACACACACACACACACACACACACACACACACACCAACTTTTCGCTTTGTTCAAGAGTTAATATAAAGAGAATACAACATCTAATGGAAAATGAAAATAAAAAGAGTAATAGGATGGAGAGAAGACATACAACATTATGATTACTATTTCTCTGCTGTATTTTCTACTACTTTCATTTCATTTATGAAAAGTTATATTCTCCAGGAGAAAATGTAATTCTATGGCAATTTCTCAGCTTTGAAAAAAATGTTTTAATCCACAAGCACGGACCCTAGTATTGTAACCATCACCGTCAAGGTAACTACTTCAAGCATGCATATTAGTCTAGTAATGATACTTAGATACATTAGCACTCTGCACACAGTCACCATGCCAAAACTGAATTTAATGGCACGTGAAATTTTATTTTACTTAACCTATCTTTTTATAATACCTAAGAATCAAAATAAGGCAATTTAGTATTTTCATGCTATTCTGTGACTATAGGCAAATGTTCACCCTAAATAAGTAAATGTTACATGTGAATAATAAACTGTGAAATGTAATTCAAATATAAATAGATATTTGATGTAGGGAAGAAAATGAAAGAATCACTTAGCACTCTAACAAAGCTATTATATCTTTTTTCCTTATGTTCATGTTTTTTTAAATCATAATATACACAGGTAAAAGAATATATTTTCTTTCATTAATTAGAGCATGCCTATACACCTAGATATTGTAAAAAAAACAACGTATATTATTTGAAAGCTGGAGTTTACATATTAAATGTGTAGTGACCAACTTTATATATTATTAAGCAATTTTAAGATCCTATATTTTTTAATGATTTAGTATTATTTTATGACTGACCATCAAAGAGATTTAACTTAATTTTTTGTTAATCAGTCTTCTCTTTTCTGCATATTTCCATATTTTCATTTTAATAACCAATGTGATGACAAATAGGTATCAAGTTAAATAAATATATAATCAATTATAATTTCATGGAATACATTTCTGTAAGTTAAAATATAAAACTTAAAGTTTCTGATATAGATTATGAAATGGTCTTCTAGAAAACTGTTCTGATATACACTCTTACAAGCAATACATGCAATGTCCTGCATCCCCATGATCTTTGATATCATTTTATATTATTTTATTAATATTATTAAGATTTTAGAAGTTGATTACTTGAAAAGTTAGCATTTCTTTTATTTCTATTTACATAATTTTTATTTGTTAGACATTTTGTTTGCATTTGAAAAGTTACACTCCTCTTTTTGCAACTATCATTATGGATGTCTTTTAAGAAAGACCTGGGGGTTTGAAAAAAATGCTTTCCCAGTGTTGCTGTTAATCATATTATGCTATATTTGTACATCAAATATATATTCCATTTTTAACATTATAGTAACAGTTTTAGATTATTTCTTATAATTAAGTCACTAAAGCAACTAATGTTTTTGTAGAGATCATAATTTGATGGATTCAGTAATTAATTACCCCTCTCTAAAGGGAAATAAAAACAACTATGAGATTTTACCAGATAATTTCTTGGAATTATCATTATAAAGTCCAACTAGAATACAGTCTCTACAAATTAAAAGACTTAGCGGCAGGACAAGTTTTATTATGAAATACTATATCACTAATTGAATGTGAATTGGACCATATATTCCAATTACTATCTTTTATACTAGATAGGAAATACTGGTGTGTTATGAAGTATAACATTAAAATATCATTGAATCAGACTTAAGATCTATTAAAAGATAAATATACATGTGTTTGTCTCAGTATTACCAACAATCACAAAATTTTTACATCATTAATCTTAGTTAGATTTCTAAAGCAGGAGATTTTAATAAACTTAGATATTGCTTAGACATGAGTCCTTAATTTTGCTTTTATCTAAAATGGAAATATATTTACTGTTTTAACTATAATGACAAAATTAAGCATATATGGTTATTGCGTAAAATAATTTGTGCAATTGCAAAATGCATAAAAAGATCAAAATCACTCATAATACTAATATTTAAACATAATAAAATAATTACTATTTTGTATTGGTGTGCATCTTTACAATTTTTGTTTGTGTGTCTGTGTGTGTATGTGTGGGTATCTGTAATTATTTACAGACTAAGATCAACGTATCAATATTGCATGCTGATCACAATACTATGTCAAAGGATATTAACATCTTGTAAAACTAGTCCTGCATATTGAAAATATATATGTTATCACCAATTCTAAATTCTATACTTCTATATTTTGAGTTTGGTGGATAAATACGTATCTGTAGCAAAGTTAAATATTTTTTACCTTTAATGTTTCTTGTAATTTATAGTCTCATATTTAAATGTATACTTTTAATTCATCTACATTTTATACTACATATAAAACCTGTAACAATTTATCTAATATTTTCTGATATTTCTACTCATCTTAAAGTTCATTATACAATAGACACACTATTATATATTATATGTCTACCATATAATAGACAATATCTTGTTATTTATTAAACAGCCCATTTGGTAGGATGTAATGGTGCAAATTGTAGACTAAGACATGTATAAAGTTCATATGTGCTAAAATGAATGATTTCCAAGTGTTAATTTTTGATTGCATTCTCGTAAACAGTATATACCATCCCATTGCCAAGTATACTTCAATGTTAATGGAACTCATTGCTAATGATAAAGTGATCACTAATTGACGTAATAGTTTTGATTGAAATATTATTAATAATACTTTAGCATTTGTTAAGGCTCTTTTATTTATAAGACCCTGATTAGGAGATTTTCATGTACAGTCTCATTTGATCATCACCCATCCTATGGAGAGTATTTTCTTAGCTCCATTTTAAAGATGAATACACATTTGTTCAGAGTGTTACAATAACTTGATTAATGTCACGGAGTCAGAACAACGAGACAAATCTACTCCACGGTCAAGAACCTTCAAGATTACTCTATGTTGCTTACATGGTAGAGTTTAAGAGCTTGTTCTCAACAATGGGAAAGACTTGGGCTGCATTTTAGTTGTATGACCTGAAATGTTGGTATGGATAATGCTGCTACTTTAAACTGAGTAATTATGAAACCATGAAAAATAAACAGAAAAAGTTTGTTCAGTGGTATAAAGTAAACCAGCCATAAATTAAACTTGAGCAGGCACTTCATAGTAAGTTAATATCTCTTTGTTAATAGCACATTTGTATTTTAACCTTGTAAGTTATTTTTTAAATAATGATTTCTTAAGGATATTTCATTTTACCAAATACTGCAGCGTATGTCTACTCAGTTCCCAGAATATGTGTCAATAAAAGTAATAACTGAAAATATTATACTTAGAGATTCTAATAATGACAGCAGATAGTCAGTACATATCTCAGAATAATGAAATTTGTCACAGATATTCACAGTACATTTTATCCCTCCAGCTAATTTTTTTTAATATTTTGAGATACCTCTTTTATTAAAATAGAAAATGAAAAAAGTATTTTAGAAGTTATTGAAATGATAGAAATGCTATTTTTAAGTTGAATGGCTTTATTATTTCCAAGAGACATTTTATTTTCAAATGAACTTGTGAGCAAATTAACAGCCATTTAATCACACTCTTTTGGAAACCATGACTAAGATATATATGTTTTCCAGACAATAGTATTATAAATACACCTATAGACACACTCATTCACATATGCATACCTGTATATTTGCTAGTATATTTCTCCTATTTTATTACCTCTTCTGTATGTACTAATTCAAAATATTTCTCAACATTTGATTGCTTATAATAGCAAGTTAGACATAAAAAGGTAGGAAACAATCTTAAATATTCTAAAGTCTCATTTATATGTAGGTTCTAACAGAATAAAAAGAGATTTAAGGTAAATTTAAAAAACAATTAACAGTCTTTTTCTCCTCTCCTGAAGGTAGGTAAGGAGGTTAATCATGAGAGAAATGGTGAGGAGAACAGGAAGAAGGGAATGGGGGACAGGAAGCAGCATCATTTTGTTTAAAATGTTTAGATGACACTTCTAGTAATATCAATCTGTTTTTAATACTGATTTCGGCAACTGATTCATTTTTTTCTATATATATCTAAAACTAATTTGCACTTATATTACTTGTCAGTACCATATACTCGATAAAAAACAAATTTAAAATTATATATGTGGTTCCCAAAGAAATATATCTACCAAATTATGAAAACAATGCATTTTCAATAGGGCAAATGAATTCAAGAGGCATGTTTCAATATATTCTCTGCTACTGGTGACATGACTTTTCAAAGGCTTTAATTTCTGATTATTGAGTCTTTTTCTGTTTTAATATGTTGTTTTGATTGTGTCAAACAACAGTCTGTCAATTGTGTCCCAACATTTGTTTACCAAAGACTCTGTAGTAAGAGAAACCTTGAATGTCATGCACAGGGCACCTGACTTCCCAGAATATGAGTACACTTCCCAACCTCTCCTGCATGTATGTGGCTATATCACTAACATCTAGTCAAGGGATCTCAAAGGAAGCACTGTGTGCAACTTTGGAAAGAGTCCTTAAGGGAAAGGGAATACAATCTTTCTACTCCGCCTTCCTTGCTGGATGAGTAAAATTAAGCAGCAGTATTGGCAAATGCAATATGACAGAAACTTAGGTAATTGATGATCTCATGTCTCAAAACCCATGGTCTGCACTTACATTTACGTGTGTGAGAAAAAAAACACTTCTATCGTGATTAAATCGCTGTTATTTTGGGTTTTATGTCACTTGCAGCTGCACAAAATTATAACTAACACAATCATATTATTGTTGTCATATAAATCTAATTCTGTGTGCACACTTCCACATTTCTTTTAGTCTTTATTATTTTCCTTTTTAAATAATATGTATGTGTGTGCTTAATTTTCATACATATAAGTGGTTTGATAGGGAGTGAAAGTATTTCTGATTTATACTATAATGTCAATGGAAAATGTCTTCTATATTTTATTGATTCTTTAATATTTATTGAAAAATATTCATGGCCCACTGGCCAATGTTTGTAATTATTCTATGTGTGATTGAAAATTTATTCATATTTTCTATATTCTAATTAAAATGTCTCTTCTTAATGTATGGATCTCTCCAAAAATTTTGTTTAAAATTTCCCATATGATTAGGATTTTCCAATTTTTCTTATAGTTCCATGCTTTTCTTTGCATTTAAAAAACTAGGTTATGTTATTAGAAACATATAATTTTGTATTTTATAGTTTTCTGGTGAGTTATTTTCTCTATTATGATATAATCCTCTTTTTATGTGTAGTAATGTAGTAATTTTTTTCATATTTACCTTATATTCTGTTTGACTGAAATTATTGTAGCTACATCAGATTTCTTTGGTTTGTTGTCCGGCACTTCTTTATCAGTTCTTTTACTTTTATTCTTTTGTGTAATTATGTTTTACTTTGTCTTTTGTAAGCATCGAGTTGTCTGTGTGTTTTTTTTAACACAGATTGGTTTTGGTGGCATTTTAAATTCATTTTTCTTTATTGTGATTGTTATATTTGAATTCAGTCCTGTCATTTTGTGCTTGATACTTATCAAGCATTTTTCTTTGCTTCTGGAATTTTGTTTTTTTTTTTTTTTGACTGATAGGGTTCTCTTTCTGTTAGATTCTTATACTGGTTTGGAAGTTATGCATTATATTTCTTTTCTTTTACAGGTAGCCCAATTATTTTAATATATGAAACAGACCTAATATTGATCAATGGCTGTTCCCATCAGGCAAACAATTTAAGTCTTTACATTCTTTAAATCTGATTACAGATCTTCCTCAGCTTATGGTGGGGTTATGTCCCGATAAACCCATTGATGTGTCAAAAATACTAAGTCGAAAATGCATTTAATACACCTAACGTATCGAACATCATAGCTTAGCCTAGCCTACCGTAAATGTGCTTAGAACATTTACATTAACCTACAGTTGGGCAAAATCATCTAACACAAAGCCTATTTTATAAAAAGGTGTTGAATATCTCATGCGATTTATTGAATACTGTACTGAAAGTGAAAAACAGAACGGTTGTATGAGGACAGAATGGTTGGAAGTGTATTGGTTGTTTACCCTCGCGATCGCGGGGCTGGACAGGAGCTGCAGCTTACTGCCCGGCGTCACTAGAGTATTGCTAGCCTGGGAAAAGAGTAAAATTCAAAATTCAGAGTATGACTTCTACTGAATGCATACTGCTTTTGCACCATCATAAAGTTGAAAAATTGTAAATTGAACCATTGTAAATTGGGGACTGTCTACCTGTCCTTCCTTACATTCTTGTAAACCTTCCAAATTAACATAATCATCCTTCCTTACATTTACGTACATGTTTTGTTTGTGTTCCCCCCCCAAATTCATATGTTGAAATCGTAACTCCCAAAGATAACGGTGTTGCTAGATGAGGCCTTTGGGAGGTGGTTGAGTTTTGGGGGTGGAACCCTCATGAATAAGATTGGTGTCTTATGAAAAAGGCTCCAGAGAGATCCCTAGCCCCTTCTGCCATGTGAAAAAACAATGAGAAGTCTTCCTGTGAATACATATATATATAATTTTACTGTTATTATCAATTACTATTAGTTTTCCAGTGAAGGTCAGTGATTTTATAAAATTGGACCCAAACTTAACCCTTTTCCTATAATAGACACAAGACAGGTTTTATCACATGTTCCAAAATGGCTATAGATCTAAATCTTTATACATAATAATATATGTTCAGCTGTGGTACTGGAACCTTCTTCTCCAGAGCTTGTGCAATATCACTTGCATATTTTTGTTTAGTTTACAGGTCCTTCACTCTTTCTGGAATCTGTGGATATTCTTTTATGTTTTAAGAGGTTTGGTTATGTATTTTGAATTATTTTATCCAATATTTCTCATTATTAATAGTAGAAAGAAGTGCGTGTCATCTCATGCTACTACTTTGTCAAAACCATAAAGCCTCTTCTATTTTTCTCTTTTGTAAAATAATTCATTCTTTATCTTAATATTCTTTGAATGACATAATTCAAGCCTCAGTAAAATTTTTCCATAAAGGGCCATACTGTACAGACTGCAGGCTTTGCAGCCTATGTCGTCTCTGTTGCACTTCTCAACTCTGCCACTGTGCTACAAAAGCAGCCATAGACAACATATAAATAAATGGGTGTGACTGTTTTCCAGTAAAATTGACTTACAAAAAATAAGTGATGTGGTGGATTTGGCTTGGAGACAGTAGTTTGCTGACTTTTGGTATAATGCATTTCATAACACTTTGCAGATTCTAAAATGCGTTATAAAAATGACTAGTTTTCCGATCTTTCTCATGAAATGTTTTCTAATTACCTTACCTATTTTAATAATTATGTCTGCATCACTCATACAGTGTGTTATGTCATGCTCTAAGTTCACATATGTTGTACTTCTGGATGAAAAATACTGTATGAGTTCGTTTTATTATGCCTCAATGCTTACGTGGTATTTCGCATAGAATTGGGATTTACATTGTGGTTGGATACTAAGTATTGAACAGAATGTATCAAATAGTTACATACATTCTGCTCTAATCCTACAGCAATCTCACAAGATATTCTACACCCATTATGGAAGCCCCAGGGCTTGTTTTTATATCTGTGCACATTTTCAATAAATAAAAGAAAAAAAACACACATCTCAGTAACCATGCGTTTACGACACAGACTGATTGGTTCACCAAAGAGACAACTGAATTTAATCTCTGAAATCTTTTAAAACTCAAGAACGATATTAAAGTATCCACTTTATTCACTAGTATTAATTGTTCCGATAATTATTATTGACATGAAGGCAGTGCAGCACCTAATGCATCTTTTAAGGCTGAATGACTCCCTTGCAATTTAATATATAATATTTGTGAGATTTGACACTTCTGTAGAACATACATAAAACCATTTATCTGCATCTCTCAATTTTTGGTGAGGGTGAGGTGGCAAGAATGGTGTAATGGTGTCATCTTTTCCTTAAGAATCGTATGAAATGGGGTTATTCGTTTCCATCAATTTTCCATCATTTCTGATAAAGGATAATATTCCTAAATGAGATCTTCAGGCCTCTGAAAGCATTTGGCCGTATTCCTCTCTGGATGTTATCACATAGCATTTTTCTGAATTTATAAGTGTTGAACATCTCCAATTAATATGGTTTTATGTACTATGTGAGTAATAAATGACTCCCAAAGTAATCTGGAAATTTTTCTAATTCTTCTTACTCAAATAATAGTGCATTAGCTAGATGTTAAATGTTTGTGAGGGAGAATGGAGACTACCGCTAATAAATAACCATCTTATGGTGAAAAAATTTTAGTAAGAGTTGAGTAAGGTTTACTATTTTAACTTATCTTAGAAACTCTCCCCTGATTAGCATGGATACATAAGATGTTATATTTTCATGTTGTGTTGTGTTTGTATAAACTTTAGTGGGTTTTTAAGGCCCTTTAAGCCCTAAATATATATAATCCTATTAATGTTTATGATCTTTAGTATAATTTAAAAAACAATGAAATTATCAAAGTGTGTGTCTGTAAAAATAACAGCAACAAAAACAAATACTTATTTTAAACTATGAGTTAAATTTAATAGCTATATAATAATGTTCTCACTTAATAAGTAATACCCTTTTTTAATATTTTTCATGTTCAGTCAAATTTATAAAACATGCGGAAAAAAATGTTCATTGTCTACTTACACCAAACACATTTTGGGTAGAAGATACTCCAGAAATGTGAAATTAGATACCTACCTTCTGGAAAATAGAAAAGAAATAAGAGACAGCAAGACAAATCCAGGTTTATCTTCAGTTTGTTTTTTCATGTTGCTTTTCTTTTAATAATAATCCATTAGAAATAAAAATATAATTAAATTTTGAAATTATTCATTTTCTCTATATATTACATAATCCAATTTTTATGGTTATCTAAAAAAGTTATTATTATTATTCTTGAACAGAGATGAATACGGAAGAGTGGAAGGACTATTCCTCTACCCTCTAGGTCCTTCTGGCTGGTCTAAGAATTAAATTGACATAAGACAGAATAACAGGAGAAAATCAAACAAAGTTTAATAACATGTATACATGGGAGAAACCTAGGAAAACTGGGTAGCTCACTAAAATGGCCAAAGCCACCACCTTAAATACCATCTTCAGCTAAAGACAACAAAGGATATTGGGGCTAGTGGTTTGGAACTTCAAAGGAGAGGAAGGTAATTTACATGGAGATGGAAAAGCAAATGTTTGATAAACCAGTGTTTACTGGGCCATCTGTAGAATATTTGACCAGAGAGAGAGAACTTTGATAAAAATGTGCTTGACAAGGATCCTCCCAGTCTGTTACACTCAGAGTTACCTATGGTGATGGCCTGTCCTGGGGACAGGCCTTCTATCTTAAATTCTTTTAGGCAGTTAGGGGAAAGGTCAAAGTTTCCTTCAGAGTCCTTTTTTTTTGAAAATAAGTCAATGAAATACATTTTGGGATGGCCAAATCTGATACTCCCTCATACATAAAATGAAATTATGGTCTTTAACATAAAAAGAAATATCTCTTCTCATTCTTCATATGTCTCCATCATCAAAATGATGAATGGAAATAAGAGTCTACTTAAAAAATGTAGAATTTAAAAGCTTTGCTAAAAGGCTTCAATAGTCCATGTTTATTTAGTTTTTCATTTATAAAATGTAGTTTTGAACTGAAAAAATGTAGTTTGTACTGAAAAACGTAATATTTAAAAATATTTAAATAATATTTTAATGGTTTGTGTGAGCTTACTAATGGTAAGCTTATATGTGGACAAATAATTTGTGACGTCTCTTTGATGCCAAAAACATAAAAGAGAATCTCACATATATCTGCAGGAGTCCAAAATTGGTAGGGGTGAAAAACAGTAAAGAAGACAACTACTGAAAAGAGCCAATTGTTTTCTATTTAAAATGTTAAGGGGCCGGCCCCATGGCATAGTGGTTAAGCTTGGCACATTCCACTTTGGCAGCCCCAGTTCACAGGTTCGGATCTTGGGCACGGACCTACACCACTTGTCAGCCACACTGTGGTGGCAACCCACATATCAAGTACAAGAAGATTGGCACAGATGTTATCTCAGGAATAATCTTCCTCAACAAAAAAAAATGTTAAGTAGAATGTCAAGTCAATATTAATATTTATTAACCTTGGAAAATTGACAAGAGCAAATCAGAGCAAAAGAAAAAATCATAGAGAAAAGAAAGCTTTTAAATGAGGCAATTCTATCTAATATGCAACTGTTTGGCATATCAGCCAGTTGTATAAGTCTACTCTAAGAGAAATAAAACGTGAGAAAAGTTCACACTTGGGTAGAGAATTTTGGTTATTTCATTTAAAAAATTCAAAAAGAGAATAGTTGAGCATTTGATCTCCCAAGTCATGAAAATGAGAGACTATTCTTAGCAAAACAGTTGCGGGGAACTATAAATTATGATAGATAGCAAATAGAGGCCAAAACAGAAATGTCAATTCTATATTCAGAGTGAATGAAATATAACCCAGCGATCTTCTTTCTGTCTCATTTCTGTGGTAACATATTTAAAAATCCTGTATATCATAAAAATAGGAATGAATAACAGAATATTGCTACATTTTGCCATCAGACACATAGTCCTTTAAGATACAAACAGCCACATTTTCATTAACTGTGAATGAGTGATTTCAGTCCAAGCACAAAATCCAGCTGTGAGAATAACTAAAGTGTTACACTCTATTGTTTTCTAACCCCAAGTTTAACTTGGATTCAAGTTGTCCAAAAGCCAATTATCCCTATTATACTGGTAAGCCTAAATGTCGCATTCTCTTATGATGATCTTCATGAGGTTTATGGTTTCTTCAAGAGGTAGGAAAGCATGCAGAAGTTTTTCATTGAGGCAACTGAGACCAACCTCTGCCTCTTGCAGAGGGAAAAAAAGCAAGTTGTATTGATTTTACTGCACCTGAAATAACCAAGCTTCCGTTGTCTTAAATTAGTTTCCGAAACCCTGTCTTTGTTTGTTTGTTTTAGTAATATGTAGTCATTTCTCAAGTTTGAGTCCCTGGACTACTACTTCTTCCTCTCCTTCTCCTTTTCGCCTTCTTTTTTCCTTCCCCTATTATTTATAGGGCTTCAATTGCCTTGTAATTTTTTAAAATCCATTAAAAGACAGGAAAAGACATGACTTGAGCAGTGTTTTGTTTTTAATATTTCTTTTAATACAAGGATATGTAGCAGAGAAGCAGCAGTTAATGGCATGGAGTGAGGCAAGGTGAGTGGTAGATATCAACAGGACAGAACATTTGGGCAGGCACAGACGGAATAAAGAAAAGAGGTATATGGCGCCAGCCGGCGGCGTAGCAGTTAAGTTTCCATGCTCCGCTTCTGCTGTCATGGGTTCGCAGCCTTGGATCCCGGGCGTGGAACCACGCACCACTTGTCAAACTATGCTGTGGTGGCGTCCCATATAAAGTAGAGGAGGATGGGCATGGATGTTAGCCCAGGGTCAATCTTCCTCAGCAAAAAGAGGAGGATTGGCAGTGGATGTTAGCTCAGGGCTGGTCTCCCTCACATAAAAAAAGAAAAGAGGTATAAAACTCACCCTCGCACAATTGCACAGCAGAATGACCAGCCCTTCACAAAGTGCTTCAAAGAGTAAACTGATTCCATTGAGTGAGCTTTGCTCCCAGAGTAGGAAGTCCCTAGATTATCCCTAGAAGCATCTCCCATCAGTGTTTCCTAAAGTAGCATAATCGGTTAAACACAATTGTTACTAACATCTCTTATTCCATTAAAATAAATAGAATTTATTTCTTAATCTTTTAAAATCAGGAATTAATCTTTGCCAATTCTTTCTTCATGATAATTCCCCTTCTAAAAATTTAAGTAGCTCTCAGCCTAATCCTACATATTATTAACTTCTGCTATTACTCAATGGCCTTGTAAGTGTTCTTTCTTATTCTAGTATTTCCATTAAGAAAATTATATAGTCAGCCTAGAGATTAATCAGAATAAAACAGGGTATTGACTATGCCAATTTCTTGCTTGAAAAATTTTACTGGCTTTCACCAAACTACCAGAAAGTTATTTTTACATACATTTCATACACTTGGCAGTCTAATAAATTGTATCTATAGCTTTATTCATCATTTTTCTCTGGATGTGTTCTCTGTTCCAACCATTTTTATGAGAAGTTGAGATATTTGTTGCTTGATTAAGTTTTTAGTTGCAAACTAATAGAATTAGAATAATTCCATCAAAATGTCAATATTTTGCCCTTTATTACAAGAGTTAGCTACTTAATAAAACACATATTAATCAAAAGCCAATTTGAAAACTTCTTATATAAGGGTAATAAAACAAATAAAATGCATTAAAACTAACTAGCCTCTTTTCAGATGACAATATTCACTGTGATTTCAACACAATTTAAGCAATATTGGCATTACCAGTTGTATGCTTTGTAAATATTAAGTTGATTACTTACCATGCAACACAATATTATAAGCAGATTTTTTTCTGCTTATAATAATGCCAGATATAGAAAAGACAGATCAAATAAAAAAATCAAAGATAATTAATCCTCATGACCTATCAACAAGATAAGTTCATTAACCCCCTCCTCGTGAGGGGGAAATTAAATAGAAACTTGTAGGCCATTGTAAGAACTATGGAATTTATTCTGTAATGGGAGAGCACTGATGGGCTTTGAGCTGAGTTAGGAGGCTATTATCATAATTCAGGTCAGAGACAATGGCAGCTTGGCCCAGGGTGGCTGCAGCAGGGCTGGAAACAGATGGAGTCTAGTTTGAAGGTGGGAGTCAGATCAGAGGTAGAGTGGGAGAGAAACAGAGTGGGTAAGGATGACTGTAAGGCTTTCTGTTTGAGAAACTAGAAGCATGGAGTTGCCATTTACTGAGAAAAAGATAGCCAGAGGAGCAGTTTCCTTGGGGGGGGAATATCAAAAGTTAACTTGAGTATGTCAAATTTGAGGTGCTTACTAGACATAAAAAAAAGATCAATTCATTAAATATGACGTGTTATGTTGAAAAAATGCATCAAGATAAAAAATAGACATAAAAAGTAGTTATAAGGACAACAAAATCATAGCATATGCTAAAATTAACAAAATTAAATTCTGGAGAAACGTCTAATAGCAAAATGGAAATATTTAAATGGACAGTCAGTTGCTTGAAATATTATTGGAATGCTAAAAAATATTATGAGCCATAAAAATTTAGAAAAAGACATTCATTGCATGGAATTGCAATGTTAGTCATAGATCATTGAAGATATGATAACCTATTTGTTATACAATTATTGGCATTAATCAAATTTTCACTTATAATGATAAAATTACTTAGAATAATAAAATATAATTACCTTTAAATTAACAACTGAATCCTTAACAATCATTCATATGTCTTAGATTTGAGGAATCTAAGTGGAATTTGAGGAATAAGTGGAACTCAAAAAATAACAGGAACAACCTTATTCTTTCCCCTCTCAACTTGTTACAACCTGCTCTATAGGGTTCAATGTCTATTCCTCAGTACCTGGGTGAGATCCAAGACAGGTCCCACGACTTATCTCTTCACTCAGATAATGACAATCCTCTACTCACTTCAAGTAATTAAAAAATTTATAACTGTCATTAAATATCCAGTCCCATGAAATAGTCAAAATTCTGCACTTTATTTAAAAATAATATATCTCTCTTTCTGTAGTTCAGAACCAACTCTGGAAGCCTTTAATGGAAATGAGGAGTGCGGATGGCTTCTCCATTTTTGTGCTTTATATTTCTACCCCTCTCCCACTCTAAACATCTTTTCTAACCTCTCAAATCAAAGCAGGAAAAGGAAGGAAGATTAAAGAATCAAGATATGTCTTACCTTATTGGTTCCGTGATTAGCTTCGGCTTGACAGGAATTGAAAACTGATTGTCTTCTGGAATGCTTTTGGAGGTCATTGAGAATCCTCATTATTTGTCCTCCCTGGACAGCTGTTGCCTCTCCTGGGATTTAAATGAATATACCCAATTTATTTCTGCTGAGTTCTCCTTAGCTCTTCAGGCAGCTGTTATCTGAAAGAATGCCAAGGTGATTCTCTCACCTGGCATAATGCAATTACAGCGCTTTATCCTGCCATAAATGGGTTTGCAGTTATTTCCAACTTTATCCTGCCATAAATGGGTTTGCAGTTATTTCCAGCCTACAAACCACAGGACACTTCACCCAGCCTCTTGACTTTGAGATTACTTAGGCATAACTTACATAATAGTCCACTGTGTTTCGCAAACTCTAGAAAACTCATATTAAATTTTCTAAGGAGTCCCCTTGTAGTAAAGAAGAAGCCATCCCAATCTTCCCCTATGTGCCAGTGAAGTTGGACTCACAGCACATATGGGCAACTAGTGCCAATAAAATCCTCTTAATTCAGTGCTTTGCTCTCAGATTTCAAACTCCTTTTTAATAGACAGGAGATTTTTGGTTACCTAATTGTCTCTGATTTAACTCTTGGATCCCTCTTTTTCAAGTCCTGAAAAGATGATTTATTTAGACTTAGTGTAGAATGTGAGAGTAGTTGACACCTCCCACTGTTCTACCTCAGCAAAAACCGATACAAAGTCCCAGTTTAACAACCTGTTACACATATTTGTGCATTTTCTTAGTTACAAATTGATTTTGTTTTTATTCTTTTGCATTCTATAGGATCACAGAAATGGACCACAGAATATGGCCTTGACTTAAAGACAGTCAAATAAGAGGCTGTTATAAATTTTTTGAAAAGGAAAAAGAAACAGTAGTGAAAATAATTGAAAGTATGAGGGTGTGTAAAGAGTGTTGATAAAAACAGTTGATTCTTAGAGAATCATTTTCATCCCTAAAAGGATATATATTTAACCTATAATGTTTTTATGGGATAGAGTTTGTAGAAACTCTAAAATCAGTAATAACGACACATATTCAATTACGATAGAAAATTTGATGTAACTGAATATCCTTGTATAAATATCAATCTATAGATCTCATTGGAACATATATCTGACTTTATGTCTAAAGAAAACAAAGTCTTACTAGATTCATGTACACCAAAATGGAATCTGAAACAGTTTTTTAAAATATCATTTGATCCTACTCTTATCTACAAACAAAATTATTTTTCCTATGAAGAACAGGTTTTCATGATGTATTTCTGGTAATTCATTTTTTTTTCCCCACTTGGTCGCTGTAAACCACCCTTTAATCTTAGACTATTACAACACACTCCAGGTACGTCATATTGCCTTATTATCTTAATCACTAAGTCACAGCAAATGCATTTAAAAGAATAATTTATTTATTTTACTCAAAGAGTATTTATAATTTTAACACTAATAAAACACTAATAGATTTTAGTCAAGGTTAATATATACATGGAGTGAGTATAAATACAGAAAGTTAATGGAGTATTAATTTCAATGTGACAGTTGAAATAAAGAGTCTGAATTGTCTATGACTATTTGGGTATAATTTCCATATTCAGTTGGACTGAACACCAGAAGTCAGTAAGAATGTCAAGAACAGAAGGTAATTGTGCAGGGAAGAACACAGCACAGTTTTTAAGGTAATAGGTTACTGTTACAGGATGGAAATAGAATTCCACTTCTATAATAGAAAAGCAAATATTATCTGGGTTTATAGAAATTTGAAAGCATCTTTTCTACAAAATAATCATATTTGGACATAGCTGTGGGGAATTGCTTTTATAGTTAAGGAAAATGTCACAGATTACACAAGCATCATTATTTCCTCATTCTTTCCTTTCAGACTGTGATTAATACCTTTTTATAATCAATGTTTTACTTGTAGAGTTAGGTATGCATTTGCATCAAGTGAAATTAGTATATATACTAGACTTTAATTTTTAAAAATAAAATCTTAAAAATCACCCCTCCTTCAGGTTGAGCTTTGAATTTGGCAGAGCATACAGTGCTTCATTTATATTTACTAGTAATTATATGAAATGCACTTGTTTTATCCTGTATATGATTCCTATTGTGGGTAATAATTGTCACAGACATATTTTGAAAATTTGAAATGAGAAAGAGTGTGTTTTTTTCCCAAGAAAAGAAGAGTTAGTTGACTTCACTGTCATGCTGGAAAGAGCTCTCTGTAGAAATTATAGCTAATCATATATTTATATTATATAATTACATATTATATTATATTATTACAGCATTACAATATATACCATATATTGTGCATGATCACTTACACTGTCTAAAGTAGTGTGCAGGTCCCATTAAACTACACCCCATCTTACTGTGTGGAGCACATGTCAGAACACAAAGAAGAGTTCCTGCCCTAACGAGTTCAAAACTCAGTTATTTGAAGCTAGAACTAAGACCTGCTGATGAGATACAAGGGAATGCGTTAAACAATCCAATAAGATTTGTAATGTTTTTGAGCAAATAGATATTCACGAGGTTATATGATTAAACATAAAGAATAGAAGAAAAAACAAACTCAGGTATTGACTTTTTATAAGGCCATGGCCACCACAAACCAAAGGACCTATAATTAAGGATGGACACAGAGAAAGCACTATGTATTTTTTTATTAAATCTCTTACAATTTAGTACATTCTTGAGTGGCAATAGTTTGATAAAACACAAGATTTTACAATGATGGAATAATATGGGGGGAATTGACGGTTAGGGGTGCTCCACGGTCTCCTCCTATTCCGAGATAGAGTAACTCGTGTGACATATTCGCAAATGTATTATGTACACGTATTTGTGCAAAAAGTGTTTCTTCAATATATATTTTGTAGGAAAGCAATAGATTAAATTATATTTTAGCCTTTCTGTATTGTTATTTTTTAAAGACTGGAGTGAAAGCTCTAAACGGAGAGTTCAATATTTAAAGTTAAAGATGTATTATGATCACAGCTCAACATGAAAAAATCTGTTTGATTAAAAAAGCAGAGAAAGGTGAATAAGATAGAGTTCAGAATGTGAACTTAAAATTTTCCTCATGTGAGGAAAGCTAAACATTTTATTGTCTATTTTCCTGAAAGTGTGATATCTCATCCATGTGTCTAATAAAAATCTCCCTGAACAGCAATTCAACATGTCTTAGATGTGAACACCCAGAAACTTTTGAAATAAACTATGATTTAGGTTTCTAGCATGTGATCATTCTGAATATATAAGGCTGACTATATTTTCATGCAATGCTATTTCAAAACCTAAAGGAAGGAAACGGAAAGTAAAATATCAATATTACATAATGCACATGTCAGATTTAATATGATGTCTGCTGTATTGGAATTTCTGGTTCAATAAAACCTTTCCATGTTTAATTATAATTTGAAGCTTTAAAATGCTTTTATGTTCTTTTTGCAAGCAATAGAAAACCTATTTTAGTGTAACCTGTCTTCTAATATCAAGTGGATAATTTAGAACATAGTGATCTGCACATTTATTCTATATGTTACTATTCAGCAGATAAAATGGAGAAAGATAGTACATGTATACGTATTCATATTCTTACATGTACATGACTATATACTCGCATGTATTTACAGAAATGTGTGCCTGTGTCTATCTATATACATATACATATATATCTGCATATAGATAATTGTGTATATATGTAATTGTACATTTATTCTGGAAATTTAAAAGATTACTCACTAAGTATCTTATCTTTAAAAACACCAGCTCTCTAAATTCCAATAAATTTTTAACATTATAATAGAGAAAATATTTTACTTTCATTTAACAATATAGCAACTTTTCCTTAATAGATGTAATGATTACATAATCACTCATATAGCTGAGAGAAAACCTTTGGAAGATGAATGGAGGTCAAAATATTGAAGTTTAGATTTTTAATAATAAAAATAAAAGAAATGCCAAAGAGATGCAGCCTGGGAATGAAAATACACAAGAATAACAAATATCATATTAGTAATAGCCCTGGCTATAGTGTATTATGAGCTATATGTAAGGTGAAAATCTCACAGGGCATAGTTATGTGGCAGTAGACATATAGATATGCAAATGTCTATGACCCAGTTTAATTTTTTTTTTTTAATGGAGATTCAGTGTACTGTGGGAGGTATTGGTTTATGTGATATATACTTGGAAATATTAGTAATTTTTTTATTGTGTGTGTTGGTGACTGTTGAGAAAGATCCATGGAGAACTGAGAACACAGAAAGAAAATGGTGATTTCCTGTACCAGAAAACTTCACACTTCTCCCAATAAGTTAAGGATTACCAAGGTATTTCAAAATAAAGATCAGTCTAACACATATGTTACTGTAAGATTGATCTTTTTCTTGACTATTGCTTGGGATAATTGATAAGATATATAAACTCTGAAATAGGGAACTATATATGTCATTTCCCATTCATAAGACAAAGATCAAGATTATATAAATCCTTCAGAGAAAATATAGGTAAACTTAATTTCAAATCCAACTAAATATATCCAAGTTATAAAAAAAACAGATAAGGAAGCATCCCAAGACATCAAGGAATGTAGGGCTTAAATGGGGAGCATAATATCAAAGAGATGTGGGATGTTAAAGAGCTCTATTTTATAGTAAAAAGGCAATCTCCAAGAGGAAGAGAATTAAAGCAGTCAAAAGCACACTGGAAGCACAATTCTGAGATCTCCTTTGCTTCTTAATTCAGAGTTAGTAGAGCTCAGCCAATTAAATATGTGTATCATCTCCATCTTTATAACCACCCCTCAAAACAGATGGAGGGGCCCAAAAATAATTTAAAGGAGTAAAGAAAAATGTATAATGTATAAAAATAAAATATAAAAAATATGATAGTAGTAGGGAGGAATTATTTTTTGATCTATGGAATCCTGAAAAGTATAAAAAAAGAAAAAAAGACGATTTGCTGATCAAGGGAAGTGAGATCAGCAAAGACCACTAGAAGACTGAGCAGGATGGTCAGGAGAAACAGAAGCTCAGTGGTTCCGATGGGTAAAGTTCTTTGACAAACTAATGAGTTATAAATTCACTTAAGGGAAAGCTAAATGTGCATATTAGTTGAAGAAAACTTTCTGTGAAGTGGACAGACAGAAGAGTGTAATCAATGTAGCTTGAACAGAAAAGAAGATGAGCCCCAGTAGAGTGTTCAATAATGGAAAGCATTTTCAAAGGTTTAACTTGAATTTAATGGGTTGCTATATACTATGCTCCCCACTAATTCTCATTTATTTCTCTGTCAGATTAAGTATTCATCACTTCTTGATCCATTTGTTTCCGTTCTTCTCTACCCCTCTCATTTTAATCCAGCCTTTACTGATATAGAAACAATTACTCTAGTGAAATAGGGAAAAATACAGAGGCATTTTCAGGAACTCATTTTCTTCTCCCAAAGACTTTATAAGGTGCTAGCTGGGAAAGGTGAAGGAAGATGAACAGGTGATGGAACTCGAGACCAAAAAACGATGTAATGCACACAGCTCTGCACGTGGAAAGCAACAGAAGGACCTTCTATCCCAAAGATGAGGAAGCATCATTGTTAGAAATCATGGCCAAGTGATTTAGAACATTGTACTGCAGATTTCTTTAAATAAAATAATGTCTCTCAGTTTGGGACACTTTCAGATCTCCTGAAAAACAACTGGGATATTTGGATACCTACTATAGTTTTATGCAGTCATGCAAGGAAACACTTATTGGTGACTAGAGTAGAAATGAATGATGTGTGAACGTCCTAGAAACCTAGAAAGCCTACATTTCTCCACAATCATAATGAATGTTGGTGGCCTATGGATTTCGTAAAACAAATAATATTTTCTGTTAAATAACAATCTTAATATGTTAACATTTTCTTAATATTATCTTTGGGGAAAATTTGTTCCATTAAGTTAGATATACCAGGGTGCTGGGAAGGGAGAAAGTGCCAAATAAATTAATGGTGAGCAGAAATATGTCTTTAAAATGTGTATTTGCAGGTTTCAAAATTAAAAATAAAAGATACAAAATCTACTTATGAGAAGTTTTGACTATGAGAAAATTCAGACGGAAGCTAAGTCAACAGTAAGTAAGCAATTAGTGTGAAATCTTAATTACTTTGTAATATCAAGATTAGTTTAGGGTATGGGGTTAATTGGGTAGTAGAGCGATGTGTTGTAGGGATGCAGAGGCTTATTTTAATCATGAAGTGTTTATAATTCAATCTAACTATATAGTGCTACAAATGAGACTAAAAAGGATGCATAATTACTGTGCGTAATTTTGCCTTTGTGTCATAAAATTCATATTATATTAGTGTTATGATTTCACAATGTGGAAAAGAGAATTGAAATTTTATTTCATATGTGTTGCTCTTACAGATACCATTAGCAAGGACCAAAAGAGCACATATTTCTGCTTGCAGTGAGTCTGTCTTAGTCAATTCTGGCTGCTGTGACTAAAGTATCAAAAACTAGATGACTTATAAACAACAGAAATTTATTTCTCACAGTTCTAGAGGCTGGAAGTCTGAGATCAGGGTGCCAGGATGGTTAGGAGTTGGTGAGAGCCCTCTTCTGCGTTCATAGATGGCCATCTTGTTCTCACATGGCTTAGAGCAGAGAGAGAGGAAGCAAGATCTCTTATGATGCTTATAAAGGCAATAATACCATTCATGAGAGCTCCACCCTCATGACCTCACCAATTCTAATTACCTACCAAAGCCCCTACCTCCTAAATCCAACACGTCAGGGAGTTCGGTATCAACATATGAATCCGGGGGAAGGAGACAAATACTTGGTCCCTATCAGCATCCCTTTGTGTCCTCATAACAGTGACTCTAAAAAATAGGGATTTTTTGAGATAGGTTAATTGCAACAGAAAGAACAATAATTGGCTATGTCAGTTTAAGGAATCACCTTAAATGGTGTATACTAAGAAGTACACTTTCCTGGGTACTTACTAATTATCACTCTTACATATACTTTGACTAAGTGAAATGTTCATGTACAAGCTGGACACATATATGATAGAGTCTATAATTTATGGAATAGAATGGATACATTCTAAAGTAAAGAATATTCATTGCCACGCAACTAGTATCCAGGAAAATTTCGTTTTATATAGTGTTCAAGGCATCTTAAAGAATAGCATGTCTAAAACCACAAAATTTCTTACACCCGAAAACAATGAGACACTAATTCTTTTTTTTCCCTCAATAAATATGTATTTAGGCCATTCTTAGTGTGGGTACTAATGCAAGTTCATGATTATAAATATAGACAGGGGTTCTCAAAGTACTTACAGCTCATGAATTGGGGATAGGATAAAGGCACTAAAATAGATTAAAAATATAATACATTAAGTTAAATGAACTAACATTTCTAATCCTAAAAGCTTTCTCTCCCCTTTCCCTGTCTAGGTCTTTTGATGTTAGGTTTCAATTTTTAAATAATTGAATACATTGAAACGTGATGAAGTCCCTAGATAACGGAGGCTTCTCCTCCCCTCTTCCAACGCACATAACAACCTTATCACCCTTATCTTAAAAAGAATAGGCTTTATCGGGGCCAGCCCAGTGGCGCAGCGGTTTAGTCCGCGCTTGGCAGCCCAGGGTTCACGAGTTCGGATCCTGGGAGCCCGTGGACGCACTGCCTGTGAGCGTCCCATATAAAGCAGAGGAAGATGGGCACGGATGTTAGCCCAGGGCCAGTCTTCCTCGGCAAAAAGGGGAGGATTAGCAACAGATGTTAGCTCAGGGCTGGTCTTCCTCACACACACACAAAAAAAAGAATAGGCTTTATCATAATTGAAATTATCATACTTATTTTTCCTCTCATTTGGTTTCCAAACCAGATCATGTAACAAAGAGAGAGGAGGGAAGATCTTGTGTATTTTGTTCACTGTTCAAGATCATGTCAATTTTGTTGACTATTTTCTTCATTGTCCACCTCATAACAGGTCCTCAATAAATAATTCTTGAATGAATAAATGTCTTTTAATAGTGGGTTGTACAATATATCCCTTCTAATACATTTTTTAAGTCCCTTGAAATCCCCTTAATAATGGTTTTTATCCTTATTTTTTCTTTTAGGGCTCCCCCAATGGCATATATACACTTTGCCTACTGACATAATAGACTATTTTAGAAAACAAAGTAGTCTAAATATTATAAGTTTAGTAAGTTTAATTTTCCTTTCTGATGACTATATAACTTTTCCACCATCTGGAAATGAGTAAAATTTCAAAAAATAGAGTCAATTATTCCATTTCCAAAACATTAAAATTCCTCCACTCTCTCTGAATAAAGTTAAAAATACAAATTTCATATTCTTATATAAAATCAATTAGTAATCACGTATAACTCTACTAAACCTTTTATTAATGGAAACATGCCAACCCTCAGAACACTATCAGTTCAGACTTTCAAATTAACATTATGAATATTTCAAATAATTGCTTAGAGATGAATATTTATAATTCAATAATCTAACATTTTGGGTATCTATAATAAAATATTTGATTTAATAGATATGGTACCATGCTGTATTTAGCATAATTGTGTTTGATTTTCTAAGTGGAAGAGATATACTTATTTGCACCACGAATAATAAGAGGTGCTTACTCACTGAGTTATTCAAATTCCAAAGGCCAGAGCATTCTACTCTTTCTTATATATGTACATAATTTTCATTATATGCTACTAGAAGTTATGTGCATTTAAAATGAGTTAATTAAATTCTAAAAGTCTAATTTAATCCTGAATGGGGTATGATATATGTTTCCAGGAAAGGAGGAATTAATCAAAATGGCTAATTTTAATTTATAAAAATAATTTAACATGCACTGGACATAATAAGAAAATGTTATGATCTTTGCATGCCACTACTGTGAGATTCTTAAATGTACCTTATTTTATATAAATGGAAGGTTGTGTGAATGAGATGTTTCTTTTCACTAATCCTATTCAATTAAGAAAAGGTATAAAACACCTCAATCAACCTTCAAATTATTACCATAAAGAAAGTGAACTGTGATGATATGCGTGATTACTCCTTTTATATTAATTTTATTTTTTCTTTAAAGTATGGAAGTTGTGCGCCTACTATATAATCATGGACATTTTACACTCAGACAGGTAATATATATTTACAATGAAAATACAATTCTTTCCATTAAAAGATTTAGATTTATAGTAATGAATTAATTACAAAATTTGGTTTGAATATTAAAATATTACTTGAAGCTGAGGATAAAATGTCCACTATCCTTTTATGCTTCTCAATATACAGCACCTATTACTACAAGATAAAAAGAGAAAAAATATATAGAACCTTATTCTAGCATTATTACAGAAGTGAATTATATTCATTTCTCAAAAATAATGTGAAATGTTAATACTCTAAAATAACTGATTTTCCATTACACTCTGTCTTGAATATGTATATTGATTTTATGGGATTTGAATGTGGTTTGTTTTATAAATATTTTCATGATCATTAAAATAATCAATCATATATAAGAAAATTTGTTTCATATATGTGCTCTTTTTTAAACAATACGTCAAATGTAGCTTAACACTTAATTTATCTTTTAAATTGACTGTCAGAAACAACCAGAGATTTGTAGATTAATTAAAAATTATATTGTATCATATTTTTTGAATTAATGGAATATGCTAATTGTAGACAAGATAGGATATATATATAATCAAACCGAAAAAAATTACTTGTAATTACATGACTCTGATAGAAATATTGGCAACATTTTGGTGGAAAATATTTCCAGATGTAATTTATGTGTAAGTGAATATATATACTTTTCTGTATAATATTTTGATTTTGATGTTTAGATATTTTTGTACCCTGATTTGCTTAATTCGACTCATTTGATTATTTATTCATTCTTCCTTTCCTTTAATAGAGTTCAATTAGGTTGTGGGGATTAGTTTCAGTTTTTACTGAGTGCTAACTATATGCCAGTCCTCTTCCAGGAACATCAGCAAACAGAAACAACAAAGCTTCTGTCCTTGAGAAGTTTATGTTGTAATGAGGCAGGCTGAGAATAAGCACACACAAAAAGAAATAGTAAAAAAAAAAAAAAAAAAAATCAAATAGTAAAAAGAACTATGTGGTGCAAAATATCGAGCACAGTACAATTTTCAATAGGATGGTGAAGGGACACCTTTCAGATAAGGTGATGTTGAAGTAGAAACATAAATAAAATGTAGAAGCCGTGGGAATATACGAGGTAAAAGAGTTCCAAATAAACATAAGAACAAATTCAAAGGTTCTGACATGAGGACATGCTTACCATATTGTAGGTGAAGTAAATAAGAGGGCCAGCATGGTAGGAGCAGCCATAGGAAGTACATTTAGAGGGGAATCCAGGGACCTAAATATGCCGATCATTGTAGCCCTATGTAAGGTCCTTGAATTTTACCATAAATTTGATGAGAATCCATTGATAAGGTTTTGATACATCTTGAATGAAATAAACTACCTGTTGCTATCCTATCACATCATCCTGCCTACCTCAAGGAAACTACCCTGCTTGGTGATGATCGCTTGCTTTTTTTCTATAATAGTGCTGTACAATGGAAATGTGGTGAGAGCCAAACATATAATTTTTCTAACAGCCAGAAACAGATGAAATTATTTTAAAGTATATTTTATTTAGTTCAATATATCAAAAATATTATCATTTTAATATTTTACGACATTGATAAAATATTCTATGTTCATTTTACAAATCAATGATCCATCTTTTATTTAATTATAAAACATTTGACACATCTCACCTTAAGAAAATTTTAAAAACTATACACAAAATTTCATGCCTTCAACAGTTCAAAAGGTTAGACCTATTTTGCATTTTACCCATATGATCTGTGTAATGATACAGTTCTGTCACATAAAATATGCTATTTAAAACTAATTTTTAGAATTCAAAAATATCTTCTGTAGTAACTAAGCATATTCTCTGTGAAATTATTTCTGGCAATGTTATTTTTTAGGATGTGACTATATATATAGCTATAATTGTGTGAGTTTAAATTCAGTTTTCTGATGTATGCATTATGTACTACTCACTTGTAAAATATATATATATATATAATTCTATGATAATGTAGCTGCCAAATTAGTTATTAAAAAAGCATATGTTAGGGCCAGCCCCGGTGGCCTAGGGGTTGAGTTCAGAATGCTCTGCTTTGGGGGCCAGGATTCGGTTCCTGGGCATGGACCTAAACCACTCGTCTATCAGTGGCCATGCTGTGGCAGCAGCTCACATGTGAGATGGAGGAAGATTGGCAACAGATGTTAGCTCAGGGCAAATCTTCCTTAGCAATAAATAAATAAAAATAAAAAACATACATTAATAGCAAATAAAAGCATACATGGATTTTTTCATGTTTTTTGCACTTGCCATTCCAACTGTTTTTACTCTATACACCCACCTCACTAGTCCTTTGTATCAGATACTAAGGTTTGATATCAGGTGTTTATTTTATACTTTGCAATTCAGACCTGATACATGTCAAGCGTCCAAAAGCTGTATGTGGCTAGTAGCCATGGTATTGGACAAGCTTCCCTTAATATTTTATAAAATATGTAAGTGTTTCTAAATATATATATATATATATATATATATATATATATATAGTTTTGTATGTATGTTTTTGAGCTTTATAAAAGTGGAAATAAATTTAACCTTTTTTAAAAATTTTAGAGGTTGTAATTTATTTCTGAAGGAGTGTAGTGTTGACACATTGCTGGATTGAGACTATTATATATTATTCAAATGAAAAATCAACAAAAGATACAACTTCAGTTATATTGGTGTTTTATTGAAGTTGGGGATAAGGTGCATGGATGTTCGTTGGGTTCTATGCATCTTCAGTCTCACATCCATTACATATTCCTCCCTATATGTGTAAGATATTGCATAATAAAAACAAAAGAAGTAGGAACCACAGGAAAAATTCTTTGTAGTGATGTTAGTGGCAGAAACGACACCTTCTATATCCTTGTCTCAAGGACAGCATTTCCATAGGGAATTGCATTGCCCACTGCAGGTGGTGTTGGTGGCACTGTGAGTGGCATTTCAGGCCCTGCAGTGGCAGCATCAGTACCTTCAGAGGACTGTTCAGAGGTCAGAGTGTGCCTATGATCACCAAACCTGGTTATGCAGCCATCCTGTGGGTCTTTAAATGATTAAATATTCTCTCAACAGATTTATTTTCTTCCCATGTCTTTTTAAAAAGAGATTTTAAAAAATTCTGTTTGCTAACTAAAGGAAATATACAAATAATAACAATGGGACTAAGAAAAAGCATAAAAGAAATATGTTGAACATTAAAATATTACATGCAAAATTTATGGAACAGATAGAAAAAATCAAGATAAGATAAAATACAAAACATAAAATAGCTCAATAAGCATTAAATAAATTTAAAAGTATACAGCACTTACCATTGAAGAGATATCCTGTCTTATCTAGTATCAAGGTGAGTTCTGACAAATATTCAAAAGGATTTAACCCTTTTATTATGGAGATTTTTCAAGAAAATAGATGCAAAGAGGAAAAATACTCAGTTATAGGCTCATAAAGTCTTGCTATCAATACTGAGTAAGGAAAGTACAAAAGGGGTTATTGTTAAATTTCATTTATTTTTGAACATAAATACAAAATTTCTAGGCTAATTTCCTAATTACTATCAACCATAAATTTAAAAACAATATGTGAGAATCAATCAGCATATATTCCAGCGGGCGATTATGGTTCAAAATCATTAATATAATTAATTCAGTGGGCCACAGGGTGCCCAGACATTTGCTCACACATTATTCTGGGTATATCTGCGAGGGTATTTCTGGATGAGATTAACATTTGAATCAGTAGACTGGGTAGAGCAGATTGCCCTCCCTAATGTAGGTGAGCCTCAGTCAATCAGTTGAAGGCCTGAATAGAACAAAACGGCTGACCCGCTAGTCGGAAGGAATTTCCTCCTGATTGAATGCCTTTGAGCTGGGACATAGGTTCTTTCTTGCCTTCGGACTCAAACTGAAACATCAGTTTTTCCTCAAGCTCACCAGCCTCTGCACTGGAACTATACCATCAGCTCTTCTGGGTCTCCAGCTTGCTGACTGCAGATCTCAGGATTTTTCAGCCTTCAAAACGGCATGAGCCAATTCCTTATAATAAATCTCTTCCTCTCTCTCTCTCTGTATATGTATTCATCCTATTGGTTCCATTTCTCTGGGGAACTCTGACTAATACAGCTGGTATTAGCCAAATTAATAAAATATTATATATGTCATTTATTATTTTTATATGTATATATAACAAATCATTATGTTTACTTTTTCTCCTTCCCTAAATCACTCTCCTCACTTCCTAATCTTTACTTCTGTGATCACCTCTCAGTGAAACCATCTGCATCAAATACTTTATTGCAAATTCTGTTTTCACAGAAATTCTGACTGTATTTGTTGTTATCAGGAGTGCTTGCAGGAAGAAGATCCTTGGATAACAGTCTGGAAGAGGAATGATTAGTGGCTGGATGGCAATAAAGGACACAATGCTGATGTCAGGTGAATTGGTGATAACTCCTGTTATATTGCAGCATCTCAACAACTAAGGATTTCACCTGTGGTACATTAGAACTAAGTACAAGTGGAAGGGAAAGCACTAGGCTCTATAGAAGTTGTAGCACTGTATTTCTTGAGGTGTGGACTGAGCCTTAACCGACAGCATCCGTTTTTCAGAAAATTTGCTCAAAATGATATTTTTTGGTTCCATTCCAGACCTACTGAATCAGAAACTCTGAGTTTTAGGACCCACCAATCTGTATTTTAATAAGTGCTCCAGGGAACACTAATCCTCAACTGTTTGAGAATTAATGCTCTAGCACTGGAATTATTTGGGAGCAATACTGATCATGAGGATTATAGAGTCAGTGGCACTTTTTAATGCCTTATAAGCTTTGAAGAAAGAATGACAGGTTAGCTAACTCTCAACTCTGGGCATTTCATAAAACCAAAAGTGATCTATGACTGAATTTGTATGTTGAAATCAGTGTCTTGATTGGAATTGAGTGAGTCTCAGAGACCTAGAAAGAGGACATTTGGATGGATGCACCTGAGAACCTTTAACCCCAAATTGTCTCAAAACCTCTGAGACAGCATATGTGCCCCATCTCCATTGCTGAGAGAAGTCCTTCTTTGTCTGGACATCATGCAAAAAAGACCCCACCAACCAACCAACCGAACAAACGAAAAAAAACTCTCATTGTATGTGGATTCTTTACAATTTGATGATGATTGTCCTCCTCAACACCCACCCTTCCCTTCCTCTGATTGCTTTCATGCCACTAACAAGAGTGAAGGCACAGAATAGTTTGAGATGGACAAAACAGTCATTTCTCTGGCAAGAACTAACTTACTCATCACATTTATTGCAGGACCTGACAATAACACATATGGGAGTGGATCTCAAGGGCATTGAACGAAGGAGTAGAATACAAGGCTAAATAGAAAAGAGATTATTGAAATGACAGCACGACGTGGGATTTAAGATCCTGATAAGTATAATATTAAATAGTCATAATACTCTGGTGGGATGGTTCTTTGAATCTTTGACAGGTCAGTGTCCTAAAGTAATGAAGTGGAGCTGCCAAAACTGCCCTGTAGAGTATGAGAAAGACTTTAGAATTCACAGCGATGTGGTATGTTTAAAAATGAATTTATTACATAAAACCAAGGAATTTACAAGCTAATGATGTTCCCCAAGACAGCTAAGAAGACATTCACTTTATTATTGCAAAAAGGAATGTGCTATTGAGGGTGCACCAACATCTCTGAGTAGCTAAGTGGTTGATTTCCTCAGAAGACCAGCATTGACATTGAGGGACATGTAACTGGGCTTTTTCAGTTAATGAGAATGAGAGGATTCTTGAATAGCAAAGGGCAGATAGTGACACTTAAACATCAAATGCAAGGCAGAAATAATTACTATATTGGACAGTAAGGACTAAGTAGCAGCCAAAGTCCCTGTGTTTATGGGGATCTGTAGTGATGGCTAATAAACGACAGCACTCCTGGGAGTGAGAAAAGTAACAAGTGACCTGGTTGTTGCTTGACTTTTACAACAGGAAAATTAAATCAAAATCTGGTGAATAGAAGGCTCATGTCAGCTGTTAAAATGGAAAATCATGATTCCACACCAAGTTTCCAGATCTGAGCAGTTCTTAAGCCCAGAGCCCATACATTGGAATGGAGGCAAGGTTTCTTTAAGAATGACCCTGAAACACCACTACAAACAAGGACAGTAAATATTTTTACAATCCGTCCAAAAGGATTTGTGATTACTTATCAGAGTAATTTACACGGTGGGGGTGCAGAGAAGACACATCTTGACCTGTTGAAGTTTGTAGAGCAGAAGCTCTGAGATGACACTGATACCTGGGGATAAATGATGGACTTCGTCATAGGCAAAAGGACTATGGAAACCAGATGACAAATGAAGTCCTAGTCTACCTCAGCATTTCAGTGCATAAAATACTCACAACACTCACTTTTTTCATTTCCCTGATTCCCAAGTAGCTAATTAGGAGAGATACATTTAGTAATTGACAGAGCTCTCACTTTGCTGACTTTTAATGTAAGAGCTATTAAGAAAAGGGTGAAATTGGAGACCTCTGAAACTAAGACCCAGCATCCTCTCCACCCTTAAAGACTTAACGATATTTAAGTAGTGGAGTCCATCATGTTCACATTTGTTTTAGATTCCCATCCCCATCCAAAGTGGCAAATGATGCCAGAAAACTTAACCAAATAGAGCCCCAATTATAACTCAGCCAAGCAGTAGCTCTCATCACAGCTTTTGTGGTATCTGCACTGGGGGAAAAATATAGCCTTTGGAAATTTTTATGAGGGTATTGATCTGGATAATGCATTAGTTTCAATCCCTATCAGCAAAGGAGATAAAAATCTGTTCTTGTGCACATAAGGACAGCGATTTACAAGATCAGTTTCACAGCAGAGTTATGTTAACTGTCATGCTCTGTCACAATATAGTTTAAAAGGACCTTGATCATCTTGACTTTCCGCATAGCTCACATTACTCCACTGTATCGATGCATGGCATTATGTTAATTATACCTAAAGAACAGGAAATAACAAGTACACTGGATGCCCAAATGAGAAGCATCCATGCTAGGAGTAAAAGAAACCCTGCAAAGATTCAGCCATCCCACACTGAAATTTTTGAGAGTTCGGTGATTTGGAATATGCCAAAGGATAAGGTACTGAATGTTGCATCATCTATCACTCTGAATGAGGCAGAGGTTATGGTGCACCTCTTTGGATTTCATAGACAGTATGTGTTCTCTCAGATGGCTAATGTGATGGATAATTTTATGTGTAAGCTTGACTGGATCATAGTGTGCCCAGATAATTGGTTAAGCATTATTTCTGGGTGTGTTTGTTAGGCTGTATCTGGATGAGACTAACATTTTAATTGGTAGACTGAGTAAACCTGATTGTCCTCCACGATGTGGGAGGGCACCCTCCAATCCACTGAGAGCTTGAATAGAATGAAAAGGTGGAGGAAGGGAGAATTCACTCTCCTTATCTGACTGTCTGAGCAAGAATATTGGTCTTCTCTTGCCCTCAGACTGGGACTTCACCGTCGGTGTTCCTGGTTCTCAGGCCTTCGGACTTGGACTGGAACTATACTGCTGGCTTTCCTCTGTCTCTGCCTTGTAGATGGCAGATCGTAGGACTTCCCAGCCTCCATAATTACATGAGCCAATTCTTTATAACATCTATATGAGGTAAGAAAACATCTTATGTGATCTTTTCCCACCGGAACACTGTGGCTTGTTACTTGCCTTGAACTGGAAAATGGTTTGCATTTACACCTGTAAATTTATTCATCCTTTTAATCTATGTAATGTTTTTGTACAAAATTCTCAATTCTTTAAGAGATGACAACAAATTTTGGTTTTCTACTGTCATGTGAGAACATTAGGCCCCAGCAGTGTGTCATTGTGTAAGGAAAATAAAGTGCAGCAGGAAAAAAATAATCTTATAAATATCTGTGTGTGTGTGTGTGTGAGTGTATACATATAGGATGGAGAATACACACACACACACACACACACACACACATATATATACATTTCCTATATGTTCTGTTTCTATAAAACATCTTGGTTGTGGTGAAAGCTGTACTATCACTTGGGCTATATGATCTGTCAGATATGCAACAGATATACAATAGTTCTAGAGTCGGGTGTCTTTGACAGGCAATGTTTATCCTAAATATCTACTTTAGTTCTTCAAATCTCTATTATTTACATTTAGGTAGAGATTAACTTATACTCTGATATGGTTCCAAATGTCTACTTACAATGTGAATGGCTAATGTTGAAGCTTGAACTTTTAATATTCTACCTCACAAATTCTGAGATACCCACCTAGCTGAACTCGTCAATACTTTTCTGACTTATTATCAGAAAAGAGTGTGCTTCTTTAACAATGGATTGGTTGTACTTTCACAGGAATAAACAAAGTGTCACAAAGGTAAAATTCCTTGATTTTATATAATCTCCTGACAATTTTTATATGAACATTATTTGATTTGGGGTATTTTGCAGGATGGGGCAGTCAGGATTACTACTTTTAGGTACATTATATGTTTTCACACAGAAAGTTGCCCATGATACTAAGAAAATAAGCATAAAGGATAATAGATGGTCAAAAACTTATGTACTAGTTTTTGCATACTAGGCACTAGACTGAGTGCTGTATACACACACACACACACACAGAGGCATAGATAATATATATTATATGTATATAACACATATATAATATACAAAATATTAATATCTATATATAATATATGATAGGTACAATATAGATATATAATATAAACATTGTATATAATTATCATATATGTAAATTATATATATTTCAAAGTTATAAGGTAATTATTATCATATATCTCATTTTACAGATGAAGAAAGTGGGAGAGTTATGATTTACAACTAAGCATTCTAAGGCCGGCCCGGTGGCATAGTAGTTAAGTTAGTGCACTCTGCTTTGGTGGCCCAGAGTTTGCAGGTTCAGATCCAGGGCATGGACCTACACACTGCTCATCAAGCCACACTGCGGTGGCATCCCACATACAAAACAGAGGAAGATGGGCACAGATGTTAGCTCAGAGCCAATTTCCCTCAGCAAAAAAAAATGATTAGCAGCAGATGTTAGCTCATGGCCAATCTACCTCACCAAAACATAAGTAATTAATTAATTAATTAAATAAGACTAAGTATTCTGTCTCCAGAATTGTACCCATAATCATTATACTGTGCTATTTCTGTTTTATAGTTAATATCATCACATTTTGGTATGCAATAAATATATATTTCACATATATGCATTTGTGCATGCATGGGAACAATACTATAAGAATACACACTAAATTGTTAGCAAAGACTATTTCTGACAAACGGGATCTAAATTGTGGTGATATTATTTAAATAATCATTCCTGGGAATACATTTTATTATATTGAATAGAACATTCATTATATTGTATTTCATTATAATAAAAACTCTAAAATAACAAAAATTAAAAAAGAAAAAAAATTTAAATCAGCAAATGTAAAAAACGGTGCAATTAATAATTCAAGAGACAACAAAAATCATATGAGTCTATGTTTCAAACATAGAACATCAAGTGAATTAGTCATAAATAGTATTTAACTCCTTATGATGATATACATAGTGATGGGTTATATTATAAAAACTAAATATATAGCTATATTAAATTTAGGAGTGGGAGGAGTGGATCTAGGGATGTGGGCACATCTGTGTGTGTGCATGTCTGTCTGTGTGGGGAGGGAGGATGGGGCAGAGACTTAGAAGAGGGTTAAAAGTTTATGTTTCATAATTGTTAATGAAGAGAAAAATCTCACAGGAACATATTGAGAAGTAGAAAAATAATCTTAGTAAACTCTAAAAAAACTCTATAGTTTTAAAGTCCAAAAGTTTCCTGGGAGTTACAGTTTGTATTATTGAGGATGCAGTATAGTAATAGCAGTAGTCCCTTTTGCCTATAAAATATATGTAAGACACAGACTTCTTCTCACCAGGGCACATTTGTCTATAGCCATTACTGAGTGGTCATTTTTCAATATCTGATATCAAACCTGAACCCGGAAATGACACCATTTTCTAGGTGGGTCAACTGGATACAGATGACAGATTACTTTGGATCACTTCCATCATACAAAGGAGCTACACTTTTACTCATAATAATGAGCACTAATTTTGAATGTGAAACTAGCTGCCTCACTCAGAGAGATTCTGACAAAACTGTCATCTTTGGATTTACAAAACATCTTATTCCCCATCATGGTATTTTACATAGCATCGCTTCTTCTCAAAGAACTCATTTTATAGCAAATAAAGTGTGGGAATGGTCTTGTGCTTATGAAATTTTCTGGTCTTATTGTATTTCCTTCACACTGAAATGCCTACCCTGACAAAACAATCAAAAGCCTTGTAGAGACTCAGTTAAGATATCAGCCAGCAACATCTTATAGGCTGAAGTAGTACCCTCCAGAACACGGTCAATGTACACTCTAAATCGTAGACCAATATCCAGTGATGTTTCTCCTATCTAGAACTTATGCATCTGGGAATCAAGGGGTAGAGCCATAGGTACACTGGGAAAATCTTTTCTGTTACTATGGCTTTTTTAGTGAAATTTTTGCTTCCAGTCACCCCAAATTTGGGCTCTAGACCAACAGAGGTTCCCAATATGTCACCAGAGACACAGCATTTGTTCCACTAAAATGGAAGTTGGGACTATTGTCTGGCCACGTGACATGAGCTCCTCATGTCAGTTAACTAACAGACAAAGAATGGGCTTAATGTTCTGGCTTGGGTGATCTATCCTAACAATCAAGTGAACATCGGATTGCTGCTTCAAAATGGAGGGAAGGACAGATTGTTTGAAATGCATGAAGTCCTCTAGAAAGTCTTTCAGTTGACCATGTTATTTGATAAAATTCAGTGGAAAACTACAATAATCTAACGTGGGAAGAATAATTTAAGGCCCCGTCATTAAAAAAAAATAAAAGGACCATAATACAAGATAAACAATCATTACTTTCCAAAGTTCTTGCTGAAAGAAAAGGGATTAAGGAAGATGTGGAAGATGTTATGAACACTAGCTATGACTGTATGAACAGAGGTAGAAACAAAGACTGTAACAAAATATTTGTTTCTTATTTTGATATAAATATATATATATATGTTCATATGTCAACCAATTACTTTATTTCTATTTTCCCCTTTACCATTCTCATATCATCTAACTTAACATGAGTGAATGGTGCTTAAACTTATTCTTCAGCATTTAAATTACAGGATATCAATGGGTGATTATTACTCAGCTAGAAAAATAATGACCATCACTCAAAGATTGATAGGGTGATATATAAGAGAGAGGTGATACATGAGATGCATATGAGAGGGGGATTAGTATATTTTAGATTTTATAAGATTGTAGCATAAGCGAAAGCATGGCTTAACGCTTGAAGTTGTGGGGTTTTTGTGTGTGTGTGTGTGTAAGGAAGATTAGCCCTGAGCTAACATCTGTGACTATCTTCCTCTATTTTATATGTGGGACGCCTGCCACAGCATGGCTTGATAAGCACTGCATAGGTCTGCATCTGGGATCGGAACCTGTGAACCCTGGGCCGCTGCTATGCCATTAACTGGCCCCTGCTTGAAGTTTTTTTTTTTTTTTTTTTTTTTTGTGGGGAAGACCAGCCCTGAGCTAACATCTGTTGCCACTCCTCCCCTTTCTGCTGAGGAAGACTGGCCCTGGGCTAACATCCGTGCCCATCTTCCTCTACTTTATATGGGACGCCGCCTCAGCATGGCTGACAGGCAGTGCGTCGGCGAGCGCCAGGGATCCGAACCCGCGAACCCCGGGGTGCCAAGCGCGGACTAAACCGCTGCACCACCGGGCGGCCCCGAAGTTTTTAAAAGTTAAATATACTTAAAAGAAGTGTATGTGGATACTGTCTTGCAAAGGATAAATTGGGGGGGTGGGGAGGATTGTACTGCATCAACTTAGCAATGTGGAACAAAGTTTCTTAGAGTTTCTTTTCTGCATGGTTACAGGCTAGGGTTGGGTACAAGCCATACGTGAGTGTTATTTCAAAAGGTAGAACTAAAGCAACAACAATTTCACTCTAAGGTTTTGCCTAGGGCTTTAGGTGCCATTGCAGCAAACAGATCATGCCTTCTTGCAACAATGACTCAAAACTGGTAATAGCTGATACAAGGGTATGGATGCCCAGTCCCTTTGCTACAACTCAGAATAATTCCCATTTACAGAGCTTCCCATGGGACCATGTGGGACCTTCACTGAAACTACGTCACAATCCTGTCTGCCCAATATTGCCTCATAACCTCCCCTTCCGTGAGTGAGGATACCTAGAACACTCCTTAATAAACATCCTACTTGCTAATCTCCATCTCAAAGTCTTCTTTAAAGAGATTAGAAGAACATGCTTCCTGGGGCCAGCCCGGTGGCAAAGAGGTTAAGTTCATGCTCTCTGCTTCGCCCGGCCCAGGGTTCAAGGGTTCAGATCCTGGGTGCAGACAGACGCACCATTTGTCAAGCCATGCTGTTGCGGTGTCCCATTTAAAGTAAAGGAAGATGGGCACAGATGTGAGCCCAGAGCCAATCTTCCTCAGAAAAAGAGAGGAGGATTTGCAATGGATGTTCACTCAGGGCTAGTCTTCCTCACACACACAAAAATATGCTTCCTGGTGAAATCAACATGTGACATCTGGTACCAGGATTCATTTGAGAAAGCAGACACTAAGATGAGATTTTGGATCCACTGCTATTTAGCTGGCAATGAAATCACCATTACTAGTAGTAGGCAAAGCAAGGATAGCTCCTGGCATTAAGTAACAGTGAACTTTTTAACACTTTTTTTGGTAATGAACTGGAATGATATTTCAGTAGAAGAGAATTTACTAGAAGGTAGAAAATGTGAAGCTTTTAAGAATTTGAAGAAGAATAATGAAGAATTAATAACCATGAGGACTTCGGAATTGAGTTGCTGTTTCTTAGTACAATTGACGCTTTGAAAAAAGACGAAAATGGATGAGAGTGATTAATTATTAAGTCCTCCGCACGAAAGTTAGAAGTGTTTCTTGTTAGTATATAAAGACTCTCAACATCCATAGTCAGAAGGAAGAAAAATCTGAGGACTTTAGTAATTAAAGTAGCAGAGTTCCATAGAAGGTTACCTTTTTAAATTATATATATATTTGCCCTGTCAAGATCAGGACCCTAGCTGAGAAAGGGGTCCTGACACATGGGATGGAAATATTGGGTTGATCTGCTCCCAAATCGTGCATCTCCAGATTTTCCTAAAAAAATGAGCCTACAATAGAGTTCTACTCCTTCCTATTAAGGGCTGTTCCCTCCCAATTGCTGTCAAAGCTTAATCATTAGAAACCTAGTGAACAAAATTGTCATAATGAGTGGCAAGGTGGAAGTGGTAATATGGGGGACCGACCCACAAGTGTTAGGAAATGTCTAATAGGGCACGGCTTCCCTATGGACAAAATAGATGGGCAGTCACCAAGGACAATGCTCAGTTTATATAATCAAAGAAAGACAATCAGATGACTGAGGGCCATCACCTAATACTATGCCATAATTCCTGGTCTAGTTTCCAAGTTTGAGCTGGTATCCATATGTGGAACACATTGGCTGAGGAAGAGTCTGAGTCCTCAGGAGGAAAAAGTACACCACGACTCCTGTGTATAATAATGATTCCACCATCCTTCCTCAAAGGGACCTGCAGCTATTCGCTCAAGTCAATATCTGACAAGGAAAGAGACATATTTTGAGGACTGTTGGACACAGGTTTCAAGACAATGATATGCAGCACAGCAGAATATTATGGTGAGCCCCCATTAGAGTGGGGACATATGTGTCATATAGATGTAGGAGTATGCAGTGTAGGTTAGTCTCACAGTGGGTCCGCTGAGTCTGTAAACTCATTTGGGTGGCTGCCTCTCTCGTCTTCAAATATTTAATTGGAATTGACACGCTAGGCAATGGGAAGAATCTTCTTTTTGTGCCTTGGCTTGCAGAGTCAGAGCTATCATAGGGAAGCCTAAGTGCAAGACTCTAAAACTGCCACCTCCCGTGTGGAAGACATTTTCATGTTTCTGCAATGTCAGGACCTTCTGAGCAAACAAAACTGACATGCTATAAAGACAGAGAATATGCCATTTTCTCCAGAATTATTTGCTCTTTACATTCTAAGGGTGTTTTATCTGTAGCTATGTTATTACATTTTAAAGGTAATAAAACCCTGAACCATTTGTTTATATTCCAAAAGGCGGTAAAAACTTGAGACTTCCCACTTCTTTTCTAAGAGAGAATTTGTTTACATTAAAAAGGTTTCTCTCTCTCAGGTGCTGAGGGTTTGGAGAGTAGACTGGGAATGGTGTAAAGGACTTCCTATACAAGCTCCCAGACACATAATTTCGGGGCTCCTCTCCTATAAATGTGCAGGTAACATCTGTCCTCGTTGTATCACCCCAGGGGGATTAGGGCACAGGAAATCCGTGCTGTCATTGCTGTAAAAAGTCTGATCTCTAATCCAGAAACCTCATATTTACTTTCAGGACAAAATAAATAAATATACTTATTAAAAACACACTAGCCCCAGCCAATAAAATAAATAAATAACAATATTGAATCCCAGGGGAAATGGGAGAAATTAGTGCAGCTCTTAAAGACATAAAGGATCCAAGAATTCATCATATCTCCATTTAATTTACCCATCTGGCTCCAGAAAAAAAACAAAACAGATGGAACCTGGAGGATGACAGTACATAACTGCAAAGTCAACCAGGTGATAACCAAAATGCAACTGCTCTGCCAGATGTGATATATTTTCTAGAAAAAAATTAACATGGCCTCTGGTAACATGGTATGTAGCCATTGATCTGGCAAATTGGTTCTTTTCCATTTTTTTCAGAAACAGTCTGTATTTACTTGGAACAGACCACAGTATTCATTGACAATCTTTCCCAGTGCTACGTTGTTTCTTCTACCTTCTGTCTTAACGTCATCCAAAAAGACCAAGACCAGATGGACATGCTACAAATATTATATTCTTCCACTGAGGAATGGAAGTCTGGACCATACCACCAGTTAAGTCACTGATACTAACAGAATTGCTATTTGAGTTTGACTGAAACCTAGAATAGATACTAGGGAGGAAGATAATAAGAGATGACACATACCAGTTATAGTTCAGAGCCCAGTTGCAATTGCATAGGATGCTATTTGTCCCACTTGCGTTCCTATCTTATGTTTCCCTTGGGAAAATAAGCACACCAGAATCCTGGAACTCATATAACAGTTACTCCCAGTGCAGCAAAGGGGCAAACTGTAGTGGATTGTGTGAGGCGCTACCAGATTCCCTTTCAGGAATAACATGCTTACATTCATCCCTCTTCGTTTCCTTGGAACACTCCCAACAGACCGCTCTCAGTTGTCAGACCTCTTCTGGATTTGCCCCACCTAAAGAAAATACATTTGCTTAAGGTTATATTGCCTTTCTGGGCAGCCCACAACCAATGACTACTTTAGATGAAGGTGCAAATGGCCAGCCCCCTCATCCCAGTTCAGGATTACTCTGAATGGGCCATCCCAGTTTCAGAGATCCCCTTGAAACTGGCCAAGGCTTTTGCTGAGACTGCATTACAACCTAACTTCCCCACTGCCCAATTCTGCTTCTTTCCCTTCCCCTTCAGAGATTTTTACCTCAAGAATATTGCCCAATAAACTTTGTATGCTATTCTCCTTCTCAGAGTTTGCTACCTGGGGAACCCAATTTGAAACAATAGGTAAGGATAGGTAAGTGATTCAAATGGACACTTCTTCTTCTGTTGTAATTGTTTATTATTGAAATCCTTAGCAAAGTAATATTATAGGATGTGCGTTTCTATAATTAGCAGTGTTACCATGTAATGGAAATGGTAGTGCAGTTCTTAATATATTCCTTTCCACAAAACATTTGATTCAGCATGCATTTTTATCATTCTCTTGTTTTAAACATTCTGATGATATGTAATACCAGCCAAGTGAGCATGTACTGTAATTCCATGTAACCTGTCATCATAACCAACAATGTGTCAAACCCAAAATATTTAACAAGACAGTTCAGCCAAATTATTCATTGTTTTGTAGCAACACAATTCTTTTAACTTCATATTATTTGAGTTTTATGGCCTTTAGAAATAAAAATAACAGTAAACATTCTATTAAAATTGTCTATTTGATAGGGCTTGATACAAAATTGATTTTTTTTTAATTTAATAACTATTGTCATAAAATTATTTGTCATTTGAAGAAAGAAAGCTTGGCATTTCTCCCTGAGACATTTTCTCTGTCCTAAAAAAAGTAAAGAAAAATATTCCCAATGTACAGTGTCAAATGTATATCAATCAATTATAAATTATTTCCATAAATTTAACCTTATAGCTCATAGAAATATATTTATTTATGAAAAAATGCTCTTCTTACAGTGCTATGAACTAGGTCATAGTGATTTTAAGTAAAAATAACATTTCTCCTCCTGAATAATTCTCCATTCATACAATATTTACAAAACATATTTTTATGTAACATAGAATTAGAATGATCATTTGAAAAGTTTCATATATATTTGGTTGGGCTTCATTTTGAATTTACATTTACCGTTATAAAATGACACTATGTTTCCAGATAAGTATGTTCTTGTAGAATCTATATTCTATTCTTTGTTTTTTAATTTTGAGTGATAACGAATGTCCAGGTTATGTGTGTGAGAAAATTGAATGATTTATCCGATTTTTTTTCAGACAATGGAATCTAAATTGTAAATATTAATCTTTGATAATTAACTGCATTTGAACATAATGTTGTTTTATAGTCTTGCAGAAATAAACATGGTTAAAAACAGAATGTTTTGCTTAAGGGACCTTCTTCAAAACAGACAATAAGGTACACAGTCATCCCTCAGTATCTGTGGGGAATTGGTTCCAGGACTCCCCACGGATACCAAAATCTCTGATGCTCAAGTGCCTTATGTAAAATGATGGAGTATTTGCATATAACCTATGCACTTCCTCCCATGTACATTAAATCATCTCTAGATAACTTATAATACCTAATACAATGTAAATGCTATGTAAATAGCTGTTATACTATATTGTCTAGGGAATAATGACAGGAGAAAAAGTCTGTACATGTTTAGTACAGATGCAACCATTGTAGGCCTCTGGATCTGCGGTTCGTTGGATCCACAGTTGGCTGAATCTGCAGAGGCTGAATGCGTGGATATGGAGGATGGACTGTACTTCTTTGGTATCTCTAGTTAAACAAGCAATTATCTCTCCTCATTCCAAACACCCACTAACATAAAACTAAAGGAATCTAAAAGGGCATTAACCAGAAACGCAGAGAACGAGAAAGGAGATAATAGGAGACTAGTGAGATAAACAAAACCTCAAAATATTGAAAGTGAGTTGTAGCAGAGCCTGTTGGTGACTCATGTTACAGCTTTCCAGCCCACATCTAATTTCAGTTTAAGCTGTGATGGTCAGTGTTGAGAGATTCACCTCGTGGTACTAGCTCCTCAAGTTGGCAACATGAGTTCTGTTTTCTGATTCGGAGCCAACTCTAGTGCAGCAAGAGTTTAATCTATTGACAAGGACAGTCAGAAAATGCAGGGGGCACCCAGGAGAGAAACCCTCAAATAGAGGAATGGAAGCCATAAATTCTCCAGAATTTCCTGTTTTGGGTTAACAATTCTGGGTTGTGTTTGATAGACATCTTAGGGTAATAAAGATTCAGCAGTAGTAATGGTGACATTGCCTAGGGCAGTACCCTCAATAATGGACCTTTAGTTTGCCCTTTCTGCTTCCTCTTCCAATCTCCTTGTTCCTTAAATCCTACTTCTTGGGATATCTTACAAATTAACTAACTATAGTCAAGTCCTTTTCTCATTCCTTGCTTTCAAAACAAACACTTGGATGCTTTATAGAACAGGTATAGACAGTAGACTCTCAAGATGCAATTCTGGAGGTGGATCACTCACTAGTCAGATGGAGAAAAGAACTCCATGGTTGGTGTAAATTAGGGTGGTGATCATCTCTGTAGGACTGTGGCATCAAAGACACAAAGACTAATCTGTGATGGATTGCAACTAATTAGAGGTAAAAAGTGAAACCTTGGGCTTTTCAATAGCTCAAGCACTTGAACCTATAGTTCAAGTGTAGTTTAAAAATTTTAGCCTTAAATAACTTTTGTTAATAAATTTAGAAGCCTTGAATAAATTCAGATGATCTGAGACTGTTGTTATTATTATTTATAACTTCATGGATGCTGTAAAAGCTGGAAGGCCTCTGAGGAAACATTTAAAAAACCCCTCAGCTCTTGCAGCAGAAGGGAAAACTGGGATTAAAACCAGTTCCAGGACTGAAACATATAAGTATGGCAGAACTGCAAAGGACACTGGACATGTACCCTTGACAAGTGTTCTATGATCAACTCAGAAAAGAAGAAATGTTAAAAGTGTTCTTTATGATATTTGCTTTATATTTGGATTTTATCAGTTTAATTATCATGTGTCTAGACATGATTTTCATTGAATTTATCCTATTTGGGGTTTGCTGAATTTCTTGGATCTGTAAATTTATGTTATTAAATTCACCAAATTTGGAATATTTTCAGCCATTATTTCTTCAAATATTTTTTTTGGCCCAATATGTTGGTTATCACTCTCTGGGAGAAAGAGATACAGACTTTTAGAAGCTACACCTTTTGATAGTGTCTCACCAGTCACTGAGTCTCTGCTCATTATTTTTACCATAAGCAAGTATAAAAATGGACTAAATATATAACACAATTATTTTCAGACATTGGAAAACAGACAGTGCCGAACAGTGATCCTTGATAGAAGGAGAGAACATGGGAAGAACCCTAATAACCCCCCAATTTTCTGTCTGGGGGTACTTTGTAGACCTTAGTGCAAGGGAGTGAAGTCCTAGCAGATCATAGCACTCAAGTTCAGTTGAAAGATATACATTAGAATTTCAAGCTTCTTAACACAACCAAAATTTGTGAGGGAAGGTACCAGAGAAGTTGGAACAGCTGAAAAGAGGTTATCACATGTCCACATGTGGGTTCCTCTCAGATCCTTGGCCTAGTGTTGAACTGGGCACACAAAGGGAAAACCAACAGGGCCATGCCAAAAATGGCTTTTATGTGACTGGACGCTAAACAGAGCTCTCAGAAGTCAAACAGGTCTGGGAAGTGTTGGAATTCTGGCTCAGCTAGAACCCAGAGACCTCCCTAAGCACTTCAGATATAAAGCCGCACTTTAGGTGAAAAAAGCATGATTTAGCAAAAGTTCAAACTCTACGACTGGATAAAAAGCCAAAATAGACCTAATAAATTATAAAACCGAGCCCAAATATCAAAACGATCTGCCAGTAGTTTAGCTGCTTGCCAAAACAAAGGTCAACACCATTTTTAAAAAGATAACATAATTCAGACTCCCTATGGTCTATCATCTACAATATCTAGCATATGAAAAAAGCACTAGACTTGCAGAGAAACAGGAAATATGGCCCATAATAAAGAGGAAAAACTGTCATAGATAGAGACCACAAGATTGCCCTGATCTTGGAATTAGTGGAAAAAAACTAAAAACAGCTGTTAAAAATACAATCAAAGACTTAATTGAAAGGATAGATATAATCAGTGGACAAATGAGACTGAGTTATAATAGAGACTATTAAAAAAAAAAAAAAGGAAGTTTCCGTGACTGAAAAGTAAAACACATGGAATAATAAAATTCACTGGACAAACATCAGCATATTTGGCACTACAGAAAAGACTCAGTAAATTTAAAGACAAAATACAGATGTCAACTAATCTGAAGAACAAAGATAAAAGATTGAAAAGTATGATACAGCCTTGGCAATCTCTAAGATTATATCAGGTAAGTAAATGAACATACAGTTAGAGTTGCAGAGGGAAAGTGGGGAGAATGGGACAGAAATAAAATATGTGAAGAAATAATGGCTGAAAATTTCCCCAGTTCACTGAAAAAATCTAAAGCTACAGATTGAGCATCTAAACAAACCCCAGGCAGGATAGATGAAAGAAAACTACAACTCCATACATGTGGTCAATCTAATGAAACCAAAGTCAGTCAAAGAAAAAAAATACTTTACGTATGATGCAGCAGTACTACAAATGATGACTTGCGTCTCTTTAGAAACAATGAAGGGTAAAAATAAACCTAAGAAAGCTGGGGTGGCTATCTTCATATTAGATAATGTAGTCTTCAAGTCAATAGGATGACAGGGGAAGAGGGGCATACAATAATGTTAAAGGGACAAATTCATTAAAAAGGTATAAAATTCCTAAATGTGTATGTGCACATGTATTATGTGCACTCGATATACTTAATATGTCAGTTCTCTCCAAAATTAATCTTTAAATTCACTGCAGATCAAACCAAAATCCCAGAAGTCCTTTATTTTTTTATTGTATTTTTATTTCAACCACATTCCAAAATTTGTATGAAAATGCAATGAATTTCAATGGCTACAGCAATCCCGATAAAGAAGAATATAGTTGGAAGATTCCTACCAGATGATTTCAAGACTTACTACAAAGTCATAGTAATCACATTTATTTGCTTGAAAAACTTGATTTCTTTTTCTCGTGAATCTCCATTTGACGCAGGGCCTGATGAGAAAGGCTTTTCTGTGTTCCCTGCGCCTTCAACTGAAGTGGCTTGACGGGGCTGGGAATCTGGTTTCAGGCTGGCCCACTCACTGGCCGGCAAGTTCGTGCTGACTCTCAGCTGGGGGTTCAGCCAGGTGTGATGGGCAATAGCCCCAGTTCTTCCCTAAGGTGGACTTTCTATGTGGTCTGATCTTACTAAAATCATAGGTTCTGGATCACAAGGGCAAGAATTTCAAGAGAAAGAAACAGGTTTAAATTGTATTGTTTTTTGGTCTAGCTTTGAAAGTCACATTCTGCAACTTCTGTCATACTCTATTAGTTGAGACTATCACACAAGGTTCAAGAGAGTGGGACATAAACTCTACCGTCTGATGGCAGAAGGCCAATGTCCTGGAAGAAGATGTGTGACAGGAAATATTGTTGTCATTTTACAAAACTTACAATCTTCTGAAGTCTACCATGACAATTCACATTCCTACCACATGCACAATATGCACAGCCCTCCCACGATAGGCTCCCCAGAAGCCTTATCCCATTATGGCATGAGGCTCAGGCTTGAAGTTCAGGATGTCATCATGTCTACCAGGTCCAAGTGGGAATGAGGGTCCTCAGGTAAAAATCTTCTCTTTCAGTTCAACCCAGGGCTAAAAAAATAACTCAGTTCTGGATAATAGACAAGTAGTTGTGACTTTTTTTTTTTTTTTTTTTTTGCTGAGGAAGATTGGCCTAGGGCTAATGTCTGTGCCCATGTTCCTCTACTTTATATGTGGGACACATGCCACAGCATGGCTTTATGAGCAGTGCATAGGTCCATGCCTGGGATCCAAATCTGCAAACCCTGGGTTGCCAAAATGGAGCAAGCAAACTTAACCACTCTGCCACCGGACTGGCCCCCGTCATGACCTTTTATTGGGTGAGGTGACTGATTCTCTATTTCCTTGGATTTGATTGGTTGCACAGACCCCTTTTGTTGGTTGCCCACTTATTTTGGCCCTACGGACACTATAGTCCTTAATTATTGGCCTAACTCTCTAAAGGCCAGACATCCCAAGCTACCAATTCAACCTTGCCATTTATTAAAATATGTCTATCCATCTGGGGGTTGGCCCCACGGCCTAGTGGTTAAGTTTGGCATGGTCCACTTCCATGGCCCAGGTTTGCGGGTTTGGATCCCAGGCATGGACCTACACCATTCATCAGCCATGCTGTGGCGGTGACCCACATACAAAACGGAGGAAGATTGGCTCAGATGTTAGCTCAAGGCTAATCTTCCTCAAACAAAGAAAGAGGAGGAATGGCAACAGGTGTTAGCTCAGGGCAAATCTTCTTCAGCAAAAAATGTGTGTGTGTGTGTGTGTATACATATATATATATATCCATCTGTAATCTAATGGTTAAGGGCCAACACCTGGCCTCTATTATTTTGGAATCTTATCATCTGCATTGATAACAGGGAACATAACTCAGTAAGAGCATCTTTTCCTATCAGCCCTGGCCTACAACCTTCCTCAATGGCACATTTCTTACCACTATGGGAAAGGAAGTATTCTCTGGGCCCTCCCATGGAACATACTCACCAGGTGGGGTTTTGGCCTTGCATAACATATCCATTCTCTCCTTCCCATTTTTTCTGAGCCTTTTGATCCACAGCCACATGGTTAGCCATGGCAGTTCTGCCAGTTCTACTTCCATTTGTGTGAGCTATCAGATTTTTCAAATTTCCAAACTCCAACTTAATATTAATATTGTATCGTGAGAATCTTTCCAGGATGTTAAATCTTCTCTTACATGACATGCTAACCATGTAGATAACTATCCTCTTTTCAGCTTTATATCCCATCGCCTTTGATTCTGCATCCCTAGGATTCAGTCTCATACATACGATCTTGTTTCCGCTGATACATAATTTATAGGTCCTAAGCTCCTTTTTGGTATAATACCTGGCCTTCAAAGCAGACTCAGTACTTCTCTAGATGGGATACTTTGTGATTTTCCCCTAGTTGCTTTGGCATCCAGAATGAAAAGTGTGTGTAGATTCTGAAGGAGGCTGGTGTTGTTTTGTAAGCCAGAGGCTTCCACATAGTCTTCAAGGAAAGAGGAGATTGCTAGCCTCAAAGAAAGAACAATGGAACACGTCTGCATATCCAAAGGATCTTGGGGGATCTGGAGTTTCAAGGTTCTTGACTGTGTTGAGTCAGATATCCCTGTCTCAAGTCAAAGGGTATTACTCTGTTTGAACTAGGTCCTTGATTTGGCATAACAAACTGTCCAGAATTGAGAATTCAACATTCTCTGGATCTCTGCTTTCCTTGTAATTAAGTTTGGGGACTGATCATCAGCTTTTTCTGCTTTTTGGCTCTGAAAGGTGAGTCTCTTTATATGCTACAAAAGAATCCTTCTGACTTCATGACTTTAAATCACCTTAAATTTATTAATTAATTATAATTAACCTTAATTAATCACCTAAATTGGTGACTAATCACCTTCATCTTGTCATTGTCTTTCTTAAATGCATCTATCTCACTAACTAAAAGGCATCTGAATGCATTGTCTTATAACTCCTACTACCTGAACTACTCAGACGTCTGAGATACTGTATCAGCGCATTTTCTTCTACTGGCATTCAATCCCAGTTCACCACCAGTGATAACTGTAACAATATCACTACTACATTATTCCAGGGTTGCCATTATTCTTAATACGAGTAATGGGGCTCTCATTGACATCCAGGTGTTGGGCAATCCAGCTATATAATTCCATTTGGGGTTTGCTTCCTTGAACTTCTTCTGGTGCCGATTCTCTTAGGTCACTTTCCCAGGAATCAGACTCTGAAATGGAGATTTGCATGAAGGAAGTTTATTAAGGAGTGTTCTTGGGAACAGCACCTGTAAGCAATGGTATGCTGGTAAACCAGCTCTCGGGGGGGGGGAAACTAAACCCATGGTATATACAGTTTGCTGGTTTCTATGGTTTAAGTAATCCTACCATGGCTTTTTTTCTATCCACAAATGATTTAACAACTGGTTTGCAAAATTCCTGAATGTTGAAAAACGACTCTCAGTGGCTCTAGCAAACTATTGTATAAGGAAGTGAAGAAAGCAGGATTGGGCAGAGGGTAATTTGATATATGATTCAGTTATAATAGATGCCTTTAAGAATCCTCCAAAGAGCTCTGTAACTGGGATAGACCTTGAGTGATGTCCTGAATTGAGGCAAGGGGCAGGACAAGCCATTTCTGTTCTGCTGACAACAATCCCTAGAGAAGAATTCAGCTGTAAAGTATCAGCAGGGTAATTCTCCCAACAGCTGGGGTAAGGAAAGTTTCAGTTCTATAGTGCTGTCTTTGGACATACACATGCAAATGAACTGGCAGAACCAAGGTTTGACCATTGGCCCCTCCTCAGATTCATTCTCAGAATAACTTCCAACACTTTCAGGGAAAAATGAGCACACTTACCTCAAAAAAAAAAAAAAATTCAGCAAGTTAAATTATATATACAAGAGTCAGTAAACATTTTCACTTCGTGGGCTAAATGGTCTCAAATACTCAAATCTGCCTTTGTTGCCCTAAAGCAGCCGTAGATAATAGATAAATAAATTGACATGAATGTGTTCCAATAACATTTTGTTTATAAAAATAGTCAGTCCATAATTTGTGACCCCTGACATAGACCTTCAGAATCATGGGAATTTAACTGGATAGGGCAAAAATATGTCAAGTTTAATAAGCATAGTAAAGAAATAAAGAAAAACATTAACCTAACATAAGAACAAGATATGTTAATAAAACAAGTGGTAATGTTTGTTATAAAAATTACACTAACCAAAGGACACAATGAATTGAATAAATGGTAGATTGGATATAGCTAAAGAATAGATTATTAAATGGGAATATCAAGTAGAGGATCTCTACTAGAAGGAAGCTGGGAAAAGTACTGAAATAAATAGTATAAAAAAAGTTAAAATATGAAGAATGAAAATGGGTATGCTAAAATTTAAACGTAAGCAATATCATCAGGAGAAAACAAATATAAATAGGGAAAAGTGTTCAAAGAAATAATAGGGATAAATTTTCTAGATTTAAGTAAAGACGAATGACCTCAGATTGAAGGACTAAGTAGTAAATAGGAGAAATAGAAAAAAATCTGCCCCTAGAAACAGTATTGTAAAGTGTTAAGATATCATATCTACAGAAATTGTTCTAAAAGATTCCAAAAAGAAATAGTAAATCACATAAAATGAAGAAGAATGTACATTTCTCAGTAGCAACATAAATGCCAGATGACACTGGGTTAATATTTTTAATGAAATTAAATTTGAACCTAGAATTTTATATCTAGCCAAACATTTTATTCAAATTTAAACATTCCAACCATTGAAAGTCTCAGAAAGCTCCCACACAGACATCCACATTAGAAAGAATTTTGAAGGAAATTCTCAAATAAGAAAGGAAACATCCAGAACACTCATCAATGGAATATGGCCTAAAGGTGATTCAATGCCTTGATCAGTTTTACTGCAAACAAATGAAAAACAGATAAGAAAAAAGAAATATACCCACAATTAAACCTGGGTAATATCTATATGAATTAGGGCCGAGGGAGGAGAGAAGACAAAGATCTTGAGAGCGCACTGTATTAGGTGCTCCTGGCGTTGTGTAATTAGAGTTTTAACTCAGCTTCTGCTCCACAGATTATTTGTAGTTATATTTCAAAAAATACTCTTAGTTTTGTAAGTAGTAAGCATTTAATATTCAATACCATTATTTTATTTATGAATATGTGTTCAGATTCAAGACTGATACCACCTAAGATGTTATGTATTAAAAGTTTACAAAATATGTCTTTAATTTTTTCTGACATTACAATTTACGCACAATGATAAAACACCCAACAATATGGGAGTAAATAAAGCAGATATGTAGGAGAGCCAGGGCCAGCTTTTTGGGCCTGTGACCTGTGCAGTTGCACAGGGCCCTGCACTCAGAAGGGACTCATGCTTGGTTTTGTGCTCTGCTGTCTTGAAATTCTTAATAGTTTTCGAATAAGATGCCCTGCAGTTTTATTTCGCTTTAAGCTTGCAAATTACGTAGCCAGTCTTGTGGATAGCAAAGCCCTCCAATTCAGAGTTCTTCTCAGAGATATCTATGGATATCTATTGATTATCTGGAAGTAAAATGGGCAGCCACATCCAGCCATGTTCAAAAATCCTATATTTCTTCTCAACAAAAATTTATTATGATTGAATTTAATATATAACATAATTTTTACTCAAGAAAATATAACATATTTCAATGTCATTAGATATTCTTGTACTATAAAATTTCAGCTGAGTACCTGGTATTTTATTCTTTAGATGTACTAATAACTGTTTTAATCATATCTTCTCATGGAACATATACTTTTCAGTGTTTTGCGATTAGAAGCAACTCTGGGGGAAAAAATTCTATTTTTTCTTATAAATTGAATGGTTAGGTTAAATAGTAAGGAAAATTCATGTATTATCAACATAACCTCCTTTTTCAGAAAGTTTAATATTGTTAAATCTCTTTTAGTGATGAATAATCAAAATATATGTGAAAGCATTTTGCTTATTGAAAGGGCATTTAACTGATAACTATTTTTTAAATTAAGTACACAGCTCATAGGAAAAAAAATTTGCCAAAAAAATATCATGTGATTTTATGCATCCCATGTCAGAACATAAATCTAACTAGTTTAATTAAGCTTGGACTTTAGCATCTTGAATTCATTGCTCCTAAAAGTACTTGTTTTATGCTGTTTTTTTTTTTCTATGCCCCATCCATAGGTTAACATTCATATCTCTCATTTGTAAACACAGCTAGAAAAATTATTGTTGTTAGTGCCATTGAGTTTATTCTGACTGACTCCTAGCGACCCTGTGTACAGCAGAGCAGAACCCTGCCCAGGGATCTCATCTTTTGGTGCTATACCAGACAATGTTCCGTTGCTATTCATAGGGTTTTCATGGCCAATTTTTTAAGAAACTTGGTGGTCAGGGCCTTCTTCCTAGTCTGCCTTAATCTGGAAGATTCTGCTGAAACCTGTCCACCATGAGTGACCCTGCTGGTATTTGAAATACCAGTGGCATATCTTTCAGCATCACAGTAATACGCAGCCACCACAGTATGACAACTGACAGATGGGTGGTGTGGTTCCCTAACTGGGAAACAAACCCGGGCCTTGGTAGTAAGAGCATCAAATCTTAACCACTAGACCACCAGGACTGGCAAGAAAAATTATGCTACTTCTATACTCTTGAAAATTTAATTTGTCTATAGTTTGTCTCTTATTGTTTCACATTCATAAAGAATGGTAAGTGAACATATATATATATATATATCTTTTGAACATATATCCTCCATATCTAGAACACTTCCTAGGAATATATTATTTAGAGTGGGAAGAAGATCTTTTTTAGATTAAAAGATCTGAATTTTTATGGCTCTTCAAATTTGTTGCACAAAATTTCAAGTAAATTGAACCATCATACAGTGATAGTAGTCATATAGTGACTTAGACACCGTATTACTATCACTAGAAGAACTTGATGTTTTCATTTTATTCTTTTCTAAATTAACATATGCAAAGCAATTACTCAAAGGTATTTTAATTTGCATAATTTGTATATACAGTTAAACTCTTTGCCAGGTATATTGCGACGTATTCTATCACTTCTGTGAAATGTTTGCCCGTTTTTATTTACTGCTTTATGCCTCAACAATTTTTGTAGTGACTTTCTTTAATGAGAAACAAAGAGATCCTGATCTAAGACATTAAAGTTACCTTGCAGAGGTGAGATGTATATTAAAAAGGACTTTTGGGGGTTTAATCAATGGAATTTATTGACAGATTGAATGTGAGGCGGGAGAAGGAAAGGACTCGTGTGATGTATGCTTAATAATCTGGATGAATGACCTCATAACTCATCAAGATAGAGATTATAGGGGCCAGCCCAGTGGCATAGTGGTTAAGTTCACATGCTCTGCTTCAGCGGCCTGGGGTTTGCAGGTTCAAATCCCAAGTGTGGACTTACATAACGCTCATCTAGCCATGATGTGGTGGCACCCCACATGCAAAGGAGAGGAAGATTGGCACAGATGTTAGCTCAGGGACAACATTCCTTACCAAAAGAAAAAAAAAGACAGGTTATATTTAAAAGAGCAATGAGAATGAGTACTTGTTTTAAGCATGTTAAATGTAGGAAGTCTGGAGGATATTCATATTAACAATTCGCTGGAATATAAGGAACTAGAGCTCAGTGAAAATGTCAAGAAAGGAGAAATTTATATCATTTGTGAGCCATAGAATAACATGGTATATGGTTGTGCCTAGGGAGGAGTGTGTAGCACGAACATATGAAAAAGACAATAGAAAATACCCTAAAATGCATTTAAGTACAACAGGAGTTTTTAGCTTTGAAATTTCACCATAGTTAGAAATTCTGCTTTTTCAAAACTCTGTATGTATAGATTAGAGAATATTAGGCATAAATTTAAAAATTCACTATATCCACCTCCCTAAAACTATATTTGTCTACAATTTGAATTAAAAAAGAAATGTAGGCAACTATAACATTGAGAGTTTTCAAATTGAAATTTCTCTTCTTGGAGAACAACCCTATTGGCTATTTATACCTTCAGATTTTTTGCTTTATGTAATATCATGTAAATTTACCAAGGTTTAAAACATCAGGCATATGATGTGTTCTCAGACTCATGCCAGGAAGAATGGGTAAACAGGGCAATATCCGTCAAATGTTTCACTATCAGGCTCACTTGGCCCATCTGATTCGTGAAGCTACTCTCTCTTTTCTCATTGTTGCATATTTCTTGCTAATTATCTATTTATTGAAAATAGACTACACCTAGATCAAAAGCACCCAGATAGAGTTGTTACCCTTGGAAATTCTCAAGGAGCTATTCTCATCCTTGCAAGTAGTTATTCCTACTCCAAAAAATTTTTCTTGTTGTCTTCACAGTTCATAAAATAAATATTCTATGTATTGGTGCTAATTCCAACACTGACAGTTAAATGGATTGTATAAACTAGGTTGTAAACCTGACTAGTATCAGGATGAATCGTCTTGTCAATGAGCAGGAGAAAACTTACTACCTCCAAATTCAGTATTCCTTTCTTTGACTTTTCTTGTTTCAAATATTTTAGAATCAATATGTAGTTTAAAAAATATTTTAATAACAAAATAGTTAAAAGATATTGAAGGCCATTATATTTACAAGAAACTTCATGATTTCTCAACCATTCACTTTTTTCATTTTAATGTAGTAGAATGACAAGATCATGATAAAAGTAAATATTTTTTGACAGGAGAAGAAATATGACCTGAGGGTGTCCGTGGTGGAATAAATATCGTAAAGGACTTCTATCATGGCTGTTAAATGTGAAATGACATTTTCAGCTACAGAGCTCAATAAAGACTTTGAAAGCCCTAATGTTTAAAAGCAAACCAAGTATCAGCTAATTCCAATTTTTTTCTTATGTTTGAAGCTGACTTTTTATTACTAAAACAGAAACTTGATAATTTTTTTGTTATAATCCCTAATGTTAGGGAAGATTTTATATTAATGACTATTATTATTGCACATTTTCTCAATAGAAATTATATTACCTTGGGGCAAATTCAATTTTATGGTAATATAATCATGGTTTTAGTGAGTGGAAATTATATTATTATTTCTCATTTCGTGTTTAATTTCAATACTTGACTTTTGGATAAATTCTTAAACCTGCTTGTATTTCTTTATGTGTTAATTAATTTGATAAATACTTTGAGCACTTATTATACATACTCTATAACCACCAATTATTTTTGAATGACACATAACTGTATCTTATAATATTTATGTTGTAACATGTGTACTTGTAATGAAAATATTTTCTTGTTTGGGGGAAAAATTGTGATAAGTGCAATTTAGTAGTTTTCTATAATTGCCTTGATATTGTACTTAATAAAAAGATTGTGTTCTTGGCAACTGACTTCTCACCAATATATATTAACTTTGCAAGTTACAATTTAAGAACAAGTAAATGATATATAATTTGAAATTTCATGGATGTCTAAAATTCTCAGGAAAATATATGGATTTATTAATTTAAAACACTTGTATCTTTGTTTTTGTGGGGTTTTTTTCATACTTTAAAGTTGGTTTTCCCTAAGGCATTGTTTTATCTCTTCTTTGTTTTCTTGCACTTTTCCCCTTTACCAAACAATCCAACTTCAGGGCTTTCAATCTACCTGTCTTTGCATGGATCCTATATCTATAACTACAAATATAACTTCTTATCCTCAAAGTGATCATTTCACAGAAGTCTAATCAAAGTCACTTGGAGGTCTTAAACTCACATCCAAAATTAACTCATCTTTTCTGAAACCGCTCTTTCTATTCATACACTATTTTTTAATGGCAGTAATATCCTCTCCACCATCCAAGATTGAAATTTCCGAAATAACTCAATTCATTTTGTTCCCCATGCCTAACTGCAGTCTACCTCCCCAGTATTATTCAGCCCTATTCCTTCTTCTTGAGTCTGGCAATTTCTATTAATATATAACAATCATGGGGCCGGCCCAGTGGCGCAGCGGTTTAGTTCGCGCTTGGCAGCCCGGGGTTCATGGGTTTGATCCCGGGCGCCTGCCGAAGCACTGCTTGTCAGCCATTCCGTGGTGGAGTCCCATATAAAGTAGAGGAAGATGGGCACGGATGTTAGCCCAGGGCCAGTCTTCCTCAGCAAAAAGAGGAGGATTGGCGAAGGATGTTAGCTCAGGGCTGGTCTCCCTCACACACACACACAAAATAGTAATAACAATCATGCTCAAGCTATTTTAATGTCATTTCATTTTTTTTCCCAGTCCTGACACTCTTCCAATGAATCTAACACCCAGATGCAGAGGGATTTCCATATAACACAGCTTAAATCATGTTTTTTCTTTCCACTATACCATTTGATGACTTTCATTTTAAATAAACAATGTGAAAATTTCCTATCTAGAAGTTGCATACTCTCAACCAAATACCATTCTAGATTTATTCTTATTTCATCCAATCAAAATAAACTCACGTTCCTCATATATGACATAAGATTATGCGTATGCTCTCACAGTAGACTTCAAAGTGTATTCCCACCTTCCTAAATCCTCTGCGTAGTTCAAAGGAGCATTCAAATATTGACTTACCTGAGAAGCCTACCCTGAAAATATGAAAATAACATATTCTCTCCTGAATCCTCATAACTCTTCTATTAATCTCTTATGGCACATTACTTTCTCAATTCATAGTTATTCTATGCATTTCCTTTCAGAATAGTCTACTTGTTTTCACATGCTCCATCCACCACACCTAGTACAGCACACATTAAATATAAATTCACAATAAATCTTTTCTGAATGAATTATAAATATTTACCTTAAAAACTTCAAGGTTAAATTAATGTATATAAGTTCACAAGGACCACTGTCCTTATTTAAAAATAAAAAGAAAGAAGGAAAGTGGCATAATTATTAAGGATACTTTTTGATATTCCATGAAAAGTTCCAAATTCCATTTTTATAGATTAGAGTAAGTCAAGGATAAGCGATATTTTCTGAAAGAAAACAGTGCCTCTATCCTCAAAAGAAGCAGAGAAAAGGAATTAATCACTCACTTTTTATTCACACTGAAGAAAAAATAAGCTTAGCCAAAAAACATCCATTTCTTGAAACAAATATAGACAATTGGTAGAGTCCTAAAAACAAAGTTTAACAAGATCTTCCTTTTTTTTTCTGCACAAGAAATGTTAGCTCTTCCTCCATAGTGTCGCTGTTTAATTCTGTACGTATGTAAAACACCACTTAGGAGCCCTGAATGTGATTAAAGCGTGCTACCTCCAGTACACTTTGGAGCATTGCCTAACAGTCAGTGTTCAGAAGATAATTGGATAATTTGGAAATCACCTATGGAAATCCTCTAATTTTGCAGTTTTAAAGTAGGGGGAGAATGCAACAACAGCTCTCAGTCATGCATGGAACTGCTTCCAAATAGTCAGGTTTCATGGAAATTTACCAGTCTGATTTGTGAAAGTAACACAAAATACAGTTACAGATCATGCAATATATCAGCCAATTAATTAAATTTGGCTAATTATCAATTGCTCTAATCAGTAGCGGCATGTAGTCAATGATAACTTGATTTTTTAGATGCACTAATAATAACAAAGATAAATGGTAGTGAATAATGTTAAAGCACCATTTTATCAGTGAAGGCTGGTGCACAGAGATGAAATAGCTATATCGCATGGCTCCACTAACATTCAACAACCATATTGATTGGTCTCATTTTATGATTATAAAATGCAAGGGGATCCTTCATGCTGTCCAAGCATTATGCTGTATTTATCTAGTCCGATTGCTCTTCTCTTCTCTCTATATAATTGCTATACAATTTTCCAATAGTGCCTCTCCACTCCTCACTCTCACCTGAGTCTTTTATTTCCCATTTCAAGGAGAAAATAGAGTCTATCAGAGAAATTCTACAAGCTCTCACAACCAGAATCATCAGTGTCTGAATCCATCTACTTTGCTTTCCTGCCTCTTACAATGCAAAAACTGTCTATATGTCTACTAAGGCTAACCCCTCCACAAATTTAATATATCTCATCCTCTATTGCCTTCTCAAAGATATTACTCTAGTCAGTTTCCTTTCTCTTTCCCACATCACATTTCTAGTGGACATTTCCTGTTAATATGCAAAGGTGCCTTTGTACTCTGTTTTTCTGACCACAATTATCCCTACTAACCCACCTCCTGCCTCCAAATCCAGTGAGATTTTTTTCTTACAATGTAGCACTGGGTCCAGGGTTGCCTATTTTTATGGTTTTCGAAGAGAATCTACAGGTACTTAATTATTGTGATATTGACAATGAATTCAAAAGTATTTATTTTGAAATGAGTATTGAGATTATTCTTATATGAACAAAATTATCTTTACTGCTACATATATTGCAAGTGAGAAGTTGCCTGGATTTTGAGCAAAAAAATTTGATACACACTTAAGAAGACTACTAGTTACAACAAATGTCAAGTGCATATTCACATTTGCTTGCTTCAAGTATTCATGGAGGTGGAAGTCCATAGGTGGACTGCCACAAAGCACAATAAATATTGGTGAGGAAGGGAAATGTGTCTGGGGTGGAAAAAGACAGTTCCTCTGTGTAAAGGGGTATCATAATTGCTGTGCATTTTGCTTTTCCAGTCCTGCACTCCGTAACCCAGTCTGGCACATATCCATACTCTGATTGGAGAATTGAATTTGCTGAGTACTATTTAAACACTTTAAAGAACAACTTGGTCACATTTAGCAAAACCTAATTCCTGAATCTATAGTTATTGTCATGGAAATGCAAAGGTCATGCAATTGTGTCCATATATACCAAACCCCCCATATTTCTAAAAGCAAATGCACTTTTAAAGTAAACACTGCTTAAACATATTTAATACTAAGAACACTGGTGGCAAAAGAATAGTATCTAGCAAGGGGAGCATGTCAACTAGCTTGTTAGCCATAGGAAAATTTGACTACCAGTTATTTATGTTTCTTCTTCCCTTTCCTCCCCAAATGAATTACAATGACAAAAGAATGTTAACATGGACTTTTTGCTGATACCCTAAAATAGAGATCAGATATGACCATAAGATTATGTATTATTAGTTAACAGAGAATCGTGGGATTGCTGGAGCTTTCATCCATGCAGAAGAACAGTGGGAGACAAATTAGGTACCTTGTTAGTATTATCCACGAGTCTTGATTATCCAACCATGAGATTTATTCAACCACAAAATTTATAGAAAGCTGTCTGACCTCTGAAAATAGCCAAATTTTGACTCAATTAGTTAGGCAAAAGATAAAACAAAAGTTAATATATTTTCTTAATAAGACCTTTGGTCTTTTTATTTTACTTTTAGATTAGAATATGTTTGCTATAAACCTAAAATATGATTCACCCCACTTTCCACTGTTGCTTAATGAGTATAATATCATTTCTCAAAATTATCAAAATATACTATAGAAATTGTTATTGTTAACCTAAAAGAGTTTAATTTTAGATTTCTTTTAAGAAGCTTACATTTAGCTGCAGTAATAATGGACTTCCTTTTAAAAAGAAATAAAATCTTAAATTCTCATTGTTTAAATTTTAGTTTCTGTACTGCATTTTAATCAAACAGGTATGTTGAAAGGTTTATTATATTTGACCTGGACAGAAGTCAAAATATCATAGATTTGTCTAATTTATTTCACAAGATTTGTAAGTGGCTAATAATACTAAGGAAAAATAGCAAAACAAAAGGCATTTGAGGATTTTCAATAAAATCACAAATTCAGGAGTTATATTTTTTGTAAAGCAGTCATTTTAATCCAGTTTTTAATCAAATATGAGATTAAAGTATTAAGAGGTTAATACTAAACCTTGAGAAAACAATAATGTATTATAATAAGCAGTAGAGTATGGTGCTTAAGAATTTCAAGTTTCTTGAATTAGACACATTTCCTTTAATTGCCTAGCATCAGTTGACCATCCCAAATTGTGCCTAATACTTGCATGCTCAGTACACTTTATTTATAGACATTTTATTCTCCTAGCTCTCCATTTAACTCTCTTTAAATATTGGTGTCAGGCTGCTTCCAGAGATAACGCACTGTTGTCGTTGTACTTGGTTTATAGTAAAACTCCGTTTAGGGCAAACCATCTTGTTCTTAAATGAAAGCTATGCTGCCCCATTTTTTTAAATTGTTGCATCTTTTTTCTCTAACTAGATTATGTTTAGATAATTCTCTCCAATTTGATGTGACAGTTTTCTAAATTGTTTTTCCACTCAAACCTTAAACTCTGCCAAGAAATTATGAAGTGCCAAGAATAACTGACTACACAGAGCCAAACACTACTGGTTTCAATAAAACAGTATTTGCAAATATGTTGTAAACAATTTTCAAATATTTTTGCACTGCCATTCTGTGATCCCGATCCATAATACTTACACAGTACATGTATTTAATTTTCATGAAACCATTTCCTCCAAGGTGTCCTTCTGGAAATGTGTTCCAAATGGCATTTAATCACAGGTATCAAGAATGAATCCATACTGGGCTCCGTGTGCAGACGGTACATCATCTCCTAAGGAGCCGGCACATTTTTTACTACTTACATAGTTTGGCAAATAGTAACAACTAGAAAACAATATGAAAGAAAAATTAGTTTAATACAAGATTAAAGGTCAAACATATGTATCATAACAGAAATTAAGGGGGAATTTAGTGTTTTCACTTTAGAAGCCACTTTATTATATATTTATGTTGTTTCTAGCCAAGTAAATGAGGGTTTTTTTCCATATATATGGTTTTAAGTATCTGCCTATAATCACATGACTTTATTTATTCAAAGATGTTTGTCTGGAAGGCATCGAACTGTACAGGATAAAAAGTGAAAAATGCAGTCAAATACATTTATACCTGTGGGGCTATGGATGCGTATTCAAACATAGACATAGACATAAATTTATGCTTGTGAATAGGTATAGATGATAGATCTCTCTATATTCTTTTATATATGATGTTTGACTAAATTTATATATAAATATAGAGAGACATTTACATATATATATTCATGTGAATGTGTACGGATGTGTGTGTGTGTGTGCGTGCATTGGCTCAGTATTTGGATATTTCAAAACGTTCAGACAGGTAATTGTTAAGCAGATATGTCATTAATTCATATTCCATTCAGAAAATAAAACAAACAAACCAATATGCTATTTCAAATTTTATTGCACAGGGAAGGAGAGGTTCCTTCTATTGCTCCAAACACAAGATAGTGTTTATAAAGCCACCAGATTCAACAAATGAACTGCAAAAATCTTTGATACTTTAACAAGTATCTTGCTGATTTTTCCTTCTCTCTTAATACTGTTGTGATTCAATTGGATCTAAACTAAAATATGGTTATAATTAAAAATTTTGCATCATTTTCTTTTGATACTATTCATCTTTAGTCTTTACACTTTAACTGAAAGATATCTAATTTTAGACAGGATCTGAATTTTAAAAAATGATGTAGTTTAAAAATATTGTGAAGCAAATATTCACGAGGTTTTTAAGTAGTGGAATCGTGGTTTGTCAGTACATGAAACAATTTTCAATGTTTTCTTTCTCCTTGTATGAGAGAGTGAATTTAAATATTGTAACTGTAAAGATAAAACAACACAATTAAGTAATCATAAAAAAGTATTTGCAAATGGCATGTGAAATTAAGCAGCTCATCAGACTACTAGTTGATAGAATTGTTTCTCTTTTCTGAGATATTAATCCAGAGCCAGGCCTGATAGCCCAGCGGTTAAAGTTTGGCACTCTCGGGGTCCTGCCTGGTGGCATAGTGGTTAAGTTCGTGCATTCTGCTTCAGTGACCCGGGGTTCACTGGTTCAGATCCTGGGCACGCACCTACTCACCACTCATCAAGCCATGCTGAGGCGGTGTCCCACATAGAAGAGCTACAACTCTACAACTGTGATACACAACTATGTACTGGGGCTTTGGGGAGGCAAAAAAAAAAGAGGAAGATTGGCAAAAGATCTTAGTGCAGGGCCAATCTTCCTAAAAAAAAGTTCAGGCTCTCACCACTTTGGCGGCCCAGGTTCGCTTCCCAGTCACAGAACCACACAACCCATTTGTCCGTTGCTGTGCTGTGGCCACAGCTTACATAGAAGGACTAAAAGGATCTACAACTAGTGTATATAAACATGCACTGGGGCTTTGAGGAGGAAAAAAAATGAGGAAGATTGGCAACAGATGTTAGCTCAGGGCGAATCTTTCCCTGAAAAAAAAAAAAACTATATCTATCTAGATAAATAGATGATAGATAGATAGATAGATATAAATCCAAATACTTGAGTTTGAGGGAATTGAAATTCAAAACAAAGTTCATTGTGTTTTCTGATATAACATACAGCTTTGCATCTCTAATGAAGAATTGCAGTTTTTATTTCTGCTTTGAGTATGCAAATTTTAATTATAAAAGACAAAAATGCAAACTATTTTAAAGTATTTTATCAATTGTCACGAACTTCTTGAAGTTATAAAACTTATTTAATTTGTAAAGTATTAACAAAACTATGTAAGAAGGAGAATATTATTCAATAAATGGTGACTCAGTGCTCATATAGAAAAAATAAAAGTTGTAAATATCAATCCCTAAAAATATTACCTAATATTCCTACATATTTAGCTGTTCCATATGGAATCATCAAGCATTTTAATTGCAAATATACAACTCAAGCTGTGTATCTACTCTATTGTAGTAAATAATTTAAAAATAAGCAAGATTTTTTTAATGGGAATAAGTCACAACATTTTGATGAGCATGTTTTGTTTCATTTTTGCTTGTTTGATTCATTGGTTGTCTCCGAGATGGTAATATAGTGGCCTTGAATGCTTTTATATACATGGGCAGCATATTTATTGTTAATGAAATGTCCTCAATTAATTAGGAAGTATACTGAAAATTACTATACATTTTAATATTTAAAGTATACTTTAGTATTACTAAACCCCTCTAAATATCTGTAACTTTAAGAAGAAGATATAGCTTTCCTCTTGTTAAACTAAGAATAAAATGAAGCTTTGCACGTTGACTTTCAAAAAGTGGTTTAAAATATGACTAGGAATGTAATCAGGGAATTTCACTGTAACATATCATCTAGAAAGAAAAAAAAATAGCAGAGGCTTCAAGTCATTTGGTAAGAGATGCAGTGACTTAGACTGTAAAATCAGAAATGTAAAACCATAAACTTTTCAACAGGCTAAAATAAAGTACTATGGTAAAAATACTGCAGCACTTTATTCAAGGACCTTTATATTCTTTTAAACAATTTAATCTTCTCTATTTTTGGCAATCTACCCAAGGCCATGGAACAAAATGTAGAGAATACGGTAAACAACACACTTCCTCTAAGCTCCAGAGGTTTAGTCAAATGGGGTAATCAGAAAAAGGTGAGATGGAACAAGAATTGTTCATTATTACTATTTATAAACGAATCTGCCTTTGGATAGTCTGCAACTACTCACAAAAGTTAGATTAAAATGGGCAGAATTAACTGATAGTGACGATTTTAAAGTGCAATAATTGCTAACTAATTTTGAGGATTTGAAATATCCAATATTGGGAATTTTGTGAAATGCAAAAACTCTTTTGAAATATCTTCTTAAAACAAAATAAGTATATATTTATGGTAGAAAATTATAAGATAAACAAGAAAAAATAATCCCAAATCCACCATCTCATGCATACTGATTATTAAGATTTTATATAATTGTATACTCTCAAAATATTTACACATATATCATATACATATCTAATCTTCCCATGTTTTTTTACAAAACAAATCATAACGTATAAATTATTTAGTAACACTATTCAATGATAAATAGTAATGTATTTAAAAGAGTTACATGCTGCCATTATAAACATACCAATTTAGATAGCATATAAATTGGAATTTAAATTGCCTTTGGCAATGAGAGTAGACTACATTGTTCTTCGAAGTTCCTCCTGTTCTCTAATGTTTAGATTTAATTTTAGAATTCACTAATGATGTTGTGCCATAAATATTTTTATGAGGAGATTTTACCAGCTTATCAACGGAAATACTATTTAAACCTTCAATAAATATTATACAAGTATGATTATAAAATGAAAGCTCAGCTGAGAATAAATAGATCTCAAGAAAATAAAGCTAAATAGACATTTATGCATTAAAAACATGCTTTGTATAGGTTCTAAAATATGGAGGAATAAATACAAAACACCATTATTCAGTCATATTTGATGCATGATTATTTGTTCACGTATTTTACAGAGGGTTCCTGAACTTGGATGTATATTATAACTATGTTTGAAACTTTAAAAACTACTGATGCCTCGATGTCAACCTAGAGATTCTAATTTAATTGTTCTGGGGTATAGCCTGGGTATCCGGACTTTAAAAATGTTTCCTGCTGTTTATTAATGTAACAACCATAGTTTTTACTACGAATTGGTTCTTCATAATTAAGAACCACTGACCTGCATCTCCAGGCACATGAAGAAATTAAATTTTGCAATCTAACATCATTGTAAAGAAATATTCCTCATGTATTCAGGTATTCAAGTAAAAATATAGTTTCCCTATAAAACCTCCCCTATTTTCACTAGTATTTTTCAATTGGTAGACATTTAATATCTTATTTACATTCTTTAAGTGAAATATTTATTATAGTTTCTTTTCAGAACTTTCATATGTAATGGTGTGCAAGTGCCTAAATTCTAATTTAACTTAAAACAATTCTGGCTTTAAATAATCACTTGGATTTTAAATCCTAAACTCGATTTCTCTTCAAAGATGCAGAAGATCAATGAGGAAATTGAAGGTGCTTTCAGTTTAGTAGGAGAAGGATCTGGGAACAGAAATTTCTCCATGCTAACATACAGAAGTAGATCCATACAGAATTTCTCTGACCAGGGACTATTGCAGATTTTGTAGATTAAATTCGGAGTATTGTATCACCAGCTAGAATCTATTATAATAGAAATCTAGGAAATCCATTTTATACACACAGATACATATGTATACATGCCCATTCACATACACATGCATGTAAAAGACTAACAGGAAATATATGTTCACATTAACTAAGCAAATATACGCCTGGAAGCATTTTATTTATATCAGAAAGGTAGTTTTTATTCACAATACTTTAACATAAACCTGATACTTCTCTATGCAGGGTTTTTTTTCACTTCTAAAAGGAATAATTATCTTATAAATGCTGAATGAAATAATCATATTCAAGAGAATTGCACTTTAAAACTATTGCACCATATGTATAGCTAATTATAAAAACAATTTTAAATTTCTAGTGTTCAGATAGGCTAAAAATGATATCTAAATTGTTTGCAACCAAATTGCTCTGTTTTAGCATTTTACATTAAAAAGTAAATATATTTTTTTCTATGAATAAAAATTTATTAAAGCCCCAAACAATTTATTCTCACTCTAAAATATACACTACAAGAGGTTCTTAAATATCATAAATAAATTGTTCAGTTGTTTGTTGACATATGTTTGGCAAAGAACAGTAGTAAAAGGCTTTGAAGTGGGAATATACGTTTTCAGAGAGGATCTTTCACAGGTGTTGAAGTTGTATGGGCCTCAGATGTTCTTAAAGATCTGAGACAACAGAATTTCTCTCCAAACCATTAAAGTTTGAAGATCAACTGAACAGATGTTCATTCTTTCATTTAATATTTCAAACAGCTGCATAACGGAGCTGTGTTGTTTTTTCACTTCTTTTTTTTTTATAACATTTAAAAACTAAACTTGGTTTAAGGTCACTTCTGATGACAGTTTGAACTGGTCTGACAGCTGTTTAAATGTTCTTGACATCTGCTTGGGAAGATGGAATTTCTGTCTTCTGCCTGAACTGATGCTACATGTCTTTTTTTTTTTTTAAATAATTTTTGTTCTTTAGCAAAGTCAGAAAAATAAAATAATTTGTAAAAAGGTGGTATATTTGAGTCTGCATACCTAGGTATATTCTTTGCCTCTATAATTCGCCACCCCTAAACAAGAGACACATAACTCTGCCAGAACTAATATAAATGCCTAAGTAATTAAAATTAAAATGATTTATTTTATTCATACTTGGTGAGCTATAAAACATTATTGCTTATAAAAAAGAATTCCCAAATGTTCAGTGTCACTTCCCCAAGGGGTATAGCAGATGGTGAGCACAGGTATAGTAAATGTAATCTGTGCAATAACCTTAAATATACATGCAATTATTAGAGATTAGTCTGAATATTTGCAGGAAAGACCTACAGGGTGCCCAGATCTGGTCCGACTGGACTCTGTTTTTCCTCATGGCTTATGGGTTTTATTTAGGGTACTGAAAGACCTCTGGGGATGTTTTCAAGTCCTCCACGTACCTGAATTAGGAAATTGCCTGTAGGACATATTTTATACCATATGACAGGCAGGAAAGAAAAAATCTGAGTGTTTGAAGTTTTAACCTGATCTCAGGGAGTATCAGCACTGTGTTTTGCCTCAGAGTAAGCAAAAATGAACCGTGGAAAAGCTAAACATGACAAACTGTGGTGTAGCTAAGATGTGCTTCTAGACATTTTTCTGGAGAACTTGGAGCTATTTTTGGAAAAGTCTGTGCATGGTTGTAGCTACAGAGCTTGAAAGGAGGACTACTATAAACAGCTTAGTGTTCACGGTAGTGAGGGTAAAGGTAAATCACTTGGCTCCTAAGAAGCCAAGAACTATATCGATAAATCTTAAGAGAAACTGGGCATTGTTAGGAACTACCACTGGGAAGCAACACAGCTGGAAAGCATGAGCTTATGTCACGTTAAAATAGTTATTAGGCTCTACTGTCATGGACAACAAAATACATTACACTAATTAACAGGCAAACGTAATGTAAGAGATATAAGAAAACTATCATTGTCTTGTTATAGCTATAGACAACACAATTTACATCTCATTGTCTACATTTTATATATGGGGTATCTAGATCTTCAAAATCTTAATAATCTTATCTAAGATCTCATGGTTAGTAAGAAGCAAACATGGGATTCAAGTTCATATTTAGTTAATTCTAAAGATTAGTTTCTTTTCATTATGTCATACAAATTTCCTCAGTAACAATATCTCATTGTTCAGCAATTACTGTACTAATGTTTTATCATAATATTTTATTCATTGGGTGGAATCTATTTGCCAAGTAAATAAAAAGCATAAAATCTTATACATGCTTGGAATTATAAAAAATCATAAAAATAATTTAGTCCAAATCATCTATTTTAATGATGAATAAACTGAGGCCAAAGTCACCTACATAATTAGTGGTACTTGCAGGGGGAAAATATTAGTTTTTAGGGCTAGTGCCCTTTTCTTCTTCAAAATGACAAATTGGTAGAAAGTTAGAGAGTGCAATAAAACTCTAAGACAAGTCACTCAGACTGAAAATTTCAGAAGCTGTTTTGGGGCCAGCCCCATGGCGTAGTGGCTAAGTTTGGCATGTTCCACTTTGGAGGTCTGGGTTTCCAGGTTTGAATCCTGGGTGTGGACCTACACTACTCATCAGCCATGCTGTGGCAGTGACCCACATATAAAGTAGAGGGAGATTGGCACAGATGTTAGCCAAGGGCTAATCTTCCTCAAGCAAGAAAAGAGGAAGATCAGCCACAGATGTTAGCTCAGGGCTAATCTTCCTCAGCAAAAAAAGAAAGAAGGAGGCTGTGTTGAAGCTCTCAGTATTTAGCAGGTCAGTGTTATTTTAGCAGCCTCCTCTTCACAGGTCAGGTCACCATGGTGACTCAAATTCTCTAGTTCCTATTTTAAACAGAAATTTTTTAAAAAAACAAGGGCTTTTTTTGGTTTTATCTTTAAGAAAAATACACCAGGGTAAAATAATTAAAATGTTAAAAAGGTTTATTTTATTTATATTCAACAACCATTTATTTAGCACCTAAAATATGCCAGGATCCATGCTTAGAGTCAGGGATAAAAAGAGAAAAGAAGGAAGAAAATAAGGCAAGTTCTTACCCTTAAGGTACAGTCAAGAACGTTGCATGCAAAAAGAATTAAGTAAACAAAATTAAGTGAGCCTGTTAATTTTGAGTCAAATCAAATATTATCTTTTTAAAAATGTGATAACTTTTAGATTATTTTGTTAATAGGCTTCATAAATTTTCAATAAAAAGTTAGCTAATCAGGCCAGGCATTACCCCAATGTGTTAAATATTGAGTCCAAACACATTTTATCTTTTTTTTTCTGCTACAATGTTTATTTTACTTTCTTGGTGTTGCTGTTGTTGAGGAAGATTCACCCTGAGCTAATGTCTGTGCCGATCTTCTTCTATGTTGTATGTGGGTTGCCACCACAGCATGGCTGATAAGTGGTGTAGGTCCAAACCCAGGATCTTAACCTGTGAACCCATGCTGCTGAGGTGGAACATGCTGAACTTAACAACTATGCCACGGGGCTGGCCCCTGTTTATTTTACTTTTAAATATGCATTATGAATCTCTAAGAAAGGGATAGTCCCTCTAGCACCTAGATGCAAATTAAAAGGAAGTGACCTGGGGGCCGCCCGGTGGCACAGTGGTTTAGTCCACGCTCTGGCAGCCCGGGGTTGGCAGTTCAATCCCGGGAGCCGGCCGATGCACTGCTTGTCAGCCATGCTGGGGCGGTGTCCCATATAAAGTAGAGGAAGATGTGCATGGATGTTAGCCCAGGGCCAGTCTTCCTCAGCAAAAAGAGGAGGATTGGCAACGGATGTTAGCTCAGGGCTGGTCTTCCTCACCAAAAAAAAAAAAAAAAAAGAAGTGACCTGGCAGTCTGGTCTTTCAGGAGGAGTGTTTCAGAACCCTCATTGCAGAGGCCCTGGTTCCTCAAATACTTGCACCCATGCTCTATCCTACTCCCACATATGTCAGAAATTTGGTCTGTCAATTATGCCATTAGCAGTGGAAACAATCCAAACTTTCTCCATCCTAGATGGAAGAAAAATCACTTGACTTAATATTAGCCAAGGATAAGAACCAAGAACTCTGAGGTGACAGATTGAAAAAGGAGATAGTACACCTGACACTTATGTGTGTGCTCACTGAAAAGGTGCTTCTGTGTACTGTCAAGTGAGTTCATGGCCTTGTGAGAAGTTAAGGGTTTACGTAAGGGAGGATCTTTCCTCTATTGCTCCAAGATCTCTCCATGAGGCCAGAAATCTCTCACCTGCCCCTGCCTTTTAATCTATCATTATGTGTCTTGATGTGAATTGTGCCTTTTAAGTGGAAACTTTTTGCATTGAACAACCCGTATACCTGTACTGCACAGATCTGAATACAATATAGTATTCCATAAACTCATTTAACTATAAAAATTGTTCCATAGATACAAAGTACAGATTGGTGGCTGCCAGAGGTGGAAGGTGGAGAGTAAACAAAATGGGTGAAGATGGTCAAAGGTACAAACTTCCAGTTATAAAATATATAAGTCATGGGGATGTAACATACAGCACGAGGACTATAGTGAAAAATACGATATTGTGTATTTGTAGGTTGCTAAGAGAGTAAATCTTAAAACCACTTATCTTGAGAAAAAAAGTTGCAACTATGTTATGTGATGGATGTTAACTAGACTTATTGTTTTGATCATTTTGCAACATACACAAATATTGACTCATTATGTTGTACACCTGAAACTAATATAATATTATATGTCTATTATGTCTCAATTTTAAAAATATTGTTGGGGCCAGCCGCCTGGCCTATTAGTTAAGTTCAGCATGCTCAGTTGTGGTGGCCTGGGTTCAGTTCCCAGGCACGGACCTACACCACTCATTGGCAGCCATGCTGTGGTGGTGACCCGCATACAAAATAAAGGAAGATTGGCAACAGAGGTTAGCTCAGGATGAATCTTCCTCAGCAAAAAAAAAAAAAAAAGAAAAAAGAAAGAAAGAAAAAAAGAAAAAGCTAAAAAAATTGTCCCCTTTCCAGAAACATTTTTGGAAGACTTTAGGTTAGTGAGAAAAGAGTAAAATTATTTCAGTCAAAAACCAGGACACTTTTATATTATTTTGAGTACAATAGAATTATACATGCACCAATAAAATTGACAACTTTCATATATTAGCAATGTGTTTCTGCATGTTTCATATTTCAATATTGACATATTTCATTTTATTGCTGGTTATTTTTGAAATATTAATGTCATGAGATACTTTTAATATTAGGAAGGAAAATTGTGTCAAAATTGTGATATAAATGGATATATTTTATTTATTTTTTAGTGAAAATAAGTTTAAAAAATGAAGGCATACATTCTATAAATTTATGCAGGAATAAAGAGATATAACCACTGACTCCACAGACATTAAAGGACAAGGAAATACACAAAATGTATGCACTACAAATACTACAAAATTGTGTGCACATAATTTAAAAACAGGTAAAATGGACTTATTCTTTAAAGACAGAAATTATCAAACTCATTCAGGAAAAATATATAACCTGAATGTGTCTAGAAACATTATATTTGTAGTTAAAGCACTTCCAAAACAAAAACTCCACTTCTATATGGCTGCACTGCTGAATTCCATCAAACATTTAAGGGAGAAATAATAGAGTCTTCATAAATTCTTGCAAAAAATAGAAGAAGAGCAAAACTTTTGATAAACAAACTCATGTATTAGGATAAAGATATTAGGATAAAACAAAACTACGGGCTAATATTTACCCAAAATATAGATGCAACGATCTTCAATAAAATGTTAGCAAATTAAATCCAACAGTCTATATCTCTATCGACATCTACAGCTGTATCTGTATCTGAATCTATATTTATATCTACATATATATAATGAGCAAGTGATTTTTAAAAAAAATCAACATCGAATAATGATAACATAATCTAGGAAAACAAAGGAATTTCCTTATTTTGATAAAGATCGTAACCAAAAGGTATAGAGCTAACATCATACTTAGTGGGAATGACTTAATGTTTTCTCCCTATGATGGGAAATTAGGCAATAAATCTGTATCTATTATTATGTGTTTTTGTTATTATATCTATTAATATGGTGAATTACCTTACTTGACTTTTTATTGTTGTTCCAACCTTGTGTCCTTGAAAAAACCCACTTGGTCATGGTTTCTGTTAAAGTGTGTGTGTGTGTGTGTGTGTTATGAATTCGATTTGCTAATACTTTAAGAGGATTCATGCCTATGTTCAGGAGATATATTGGTTTTGTTTTGTACTTTTGTCCCTTCACCACTCCTATTCAATATTTTCCTGGAAGTTCAAGCAATTTCAGCAAGGCAAGAAAAAGAAATAAAATATATTCAGATTAGAGAAGGAGAAGTAAAACTATCCCCACTCATAGATGACACAATTGTATGTGTAGAAAATCTCAAAAAATCTATAAAAAAGCTCATAAAAATAACAAATGACTTAGCCAGTTTAAAAGATTTAAGAAAATATACAAAAATTACATTTCTAATATAATAGGGAAAAACAATAACTGAAATTTTAGAAAGCAATATCCTCTACGATAGCTCCCCTAGAACTGAAGTACTTAGGTATAAATCTTATACAGTATGTGCACAATCTGTATGCTATAAACTAAGAAACGTTGATGAAAGAGATCAAAGAAGACATAAGTCAATAGAGTGACATATTGTGTTCATATTTAGAAGACTCAATATAATGATGAGATTAATTCTCTTCAAATAGATTTATCAATTTAATGCAATCCTCATGAAAAACCCAACTGGTTTCTTTGTAGATATCGACAAACTGATTCTAAAACTGATAGGTAAAGTTAAAGGAACTTGAATAGCCAAACAATTTTGAAAAAAAAAAAGTTGGAGAACTCACTTTTTCAGACTTTAAGAAATACTATAAATGTTCAATAGTTCAGACAGTGTGTTATTGATGAAAGGTAAGACTCACAGATTAACAGAATAGAAGATCCAGAAATAGATACACATGTGTATTTTTAATTGATTTTTTGACAAATGTGCAATGATAATTCAATGGACAAAGGACACTCTTGTCAATAATTGGACCTATAAGAACTGGGCATCTGCCCCCCCCAAAAAAAAGAACCTACGACTCACAACTTCTATAAAAATTAACTCAAATTATGGCCTTAACGTAAAACATACAGCCTTTCTTCTAAGAGTAGAAGAAAGTATTGGAAAAAAGTCTTTATGACTGTGGCTTTTGCAGAGAATTCATAGATATGACACCAAAAGCACAATCCATAAAAGAAAAGTCAGCAAATAAGACTTCATCAAAATTAGCAACTCTTATTCTGTGAAGGCCACTCACTGTTAATAGGATAAAAAGGCAAACTACAGAATGGAGAAAACTATTTGCAAATTAAATATCAGACAAGGGACTTCTGTCCAGAATCTATAAAGAACTCTCAAAACACAACAAGAAGAAAACCAGCAACCCAATAAAAAAAATGAGCAAAAGATCTGAACAGACATTTCACCAAAGATAAATGGAAAGCAAATAAGTAAATGAAAAAAAAATTGCTCATAATCCTTGGTCATTTAGTCATTAGGGAAATGCAAATTAATAACTGCACAGTAAGGTACGTACACAATAAGATACACCTATTAGAATGGCTAAAATAAAAGGGCACCCAGCAAGAGAAACACTCATACATCGATGATGCAAAATGATACAGCTTCTCTGAAATATGGTGGGTAAGCTTCTTTTAAACTTAAAAATACTTACTGAATCACTTGGGATTTGCATTTCTTCTAGATATTTATCCTAAAATAATGAAAACCTAGGCTCATACAAAAACCTAACATAAATATTGATAATTGCTAAAACCTGGACACAATCTAAATGTCCATTAAAGGGTGAACGGATAAACAAACTTTGTTACATCCCTCAGTGGAGTGTTACGTAGCCACAACATGAAAACATCTCAAAGGCATTATGTAAAATGAAAGAATCTAGACTCAATAGTTGACATATTTAATCTATTTATTCGACATTCTAGAAAAGACAAAAATGTAGGAACAGCATGAGAGAATTCTTTGGGGTGTTTGAGATGTTCTATTATTTGTAGCTGTGATTATTAGAATCCATACGTGTATAAAAATACAAATAACTGTACATCAAAAAAGTGATTTTTATAGTATACAAATTAAAATAATAGTAGCTAGTAATATTTTATAATACACTGAGATTGAGCTAAAATGAAGATTATTTTTAACAACTAAATATACTTCTCTTTGTTAAATATCTTTCATAAAACATAAATTTGTCAATATAGTTAATATACTAATTTCAATATAGTTAACATACTAATTATTCTGCTGTAAGAGGATGTCAACCTAGATAAACGCGTGGTCTTTTCAAAATGTAGTTGCAAACTAAGAATCCATTTTTTGCCCTATTGTGTTCTGAAATTCTTTCTGTCAAGCTAAATGATTCTTCAGAATGAAATTTTTTGCCATTGATATTATAGAAAATATTTTGAAAACTCATAGTAATGGGTGAGACAGCAGATAATAGAAGTCTTCTTCATCTAATGGTGGCCAGATTAATACAAAGTTGAGGTCACCACAGTCAGTAATAAGAGCTGATTCAGAAAGACAGCTACTTACCACCATAGGTAGAATTCAGACAGCTGTGTTATGACTCTAGAGATGGCTAAGCCATTTATAGAAGTTATATTTACACCTTTAAATGAGAAAAGTGAACTCCACAACCTGAGATTAGGACACTATGTGGGGGAAATGATCATACTGCAATTCTTGATTTATACGTGAAAGATTTACAGGAAAAACAGTATTATATATTTTAAATACATCTTTCCAACTTACCTAAAACTGCTTTAGATAAGGAGAACAAATTTCTATTCAAACTAGTGTGTCTATTCTGTATTTATTCGTAGAAGGCTGCTTTAAATTAATTTACTACTACATTGAAAACACGACATAATTGAACAATAATTTATTTTATAGTTCATACATTTAAGTTCAGGGAATTTAAATAATGTTAACATTTTTTAATAATGTAAATTGTTTAATTAAAAAATAACACAACTTAATTTTTCTTCCCCAACTTGACAGTCTTCTGGAGCTTTGATTACCTTTAGGGCACCAGGATGATTTCACCAGCTGCTCCGTTTGAATGATATCCTTGTTTCACCAAATTGTGAAGGAATACTTTTTAAGGATTATTTCTCTCCATCCCCATCAAATTTCCATTAGACATGTAGTAACTGGATTTGAAATTATTATTCTGTATTTTATAAAATCTAAAATATATAGGAGGAGAGTTTAGGATATTTGTGTGTGTAAATAATTGCATAAAATTATTTGGTTGTGTGTTTCCATATAGACAAATTTTGTTAAACTTAAAGAAAGCTCTCAGGTCTGGATATTTGTTGGAGATAATGCCCTCTTAGCATCATTTGCAGTTCATTTATAAAGTAATTAGGTAAATCACCTATTATACTGAATATTAAATAATTCTCCAAATTATTCTTCTATAGAAATGTAGGTACCTCGTTTGGAAATTCACCAAAATAGAGTAGTATAACTTATTCCAAGAGGTTTCCATGTTAAATTTAAAATACCATTTTTGGAAAACACAAAGCATTGTTTTCCATAGAATTTTAATGATTTCTACTTAAAAAGCATTTTTTACTGCATTTGGAAGTTTATGTTGTATTATCCTGAGAAAAGCCACATTATAGGGATTCTAAAATAGGCTAGACTAGAGGAGCTTATTTTGGTATTTCTTCCCTTTTTTTAAGGGAAGATGAGCACTAGCAGCAACACAGTGACATCGGGGGAAAAAAAAGATTGATTCATGAAATAATGAGGAGGTAGAGTAAATAGAACTCTTGATTAAATAGCTGTTCAGGATGATTAAGAAAGATGAGTCAGGATGACCACTAGGTTTCAAGCTTGATTGACCAGGGAGATGATGCTAACATTCAACAATCGATAGAATACAAGAGGAGACAGGCTAGGCAGGGAGAAAATGAGGTCACATTTTGATGGCAAGTAAAATTTACTCTCAATGGAGTATGCATTTTTTCCATTTGTTATATTACTTCCAAAGAGAGATTATTAATATGCATTATCTATCATTTTGTGCTGTGAGTCCAAATCCACTCTGATTAAAATCAGAGAGATGAAAAACAATAGTTCTTAAACTCCACAACATCTTTTATGCAAAATTTATGCCTATAGAATACTGCTGTCACCAAAATATCACATGAGCAATGACATCCTCATCCTGTTCTTCATGAAAGCATTAAAAAAGTATATTAAACAAGACTAAAATTTCAAGTAAATAAAATTTCTTAACTACTATAACACAAGATAGATAGCAGATACTGATATTTCTTCAATATGCTAACCAAAGTTTCAAAAATGAGACAAAATGGGTTCTTACACTTAATGCATTTTTCCATAAGACTGATCTTTGTTTACATGCCTCTGTCTATTGCATTTTTATATATTAATTTATCAATATATTTAGAATATAAATCAGAATGTTATAAAATCATATACTTTTATCAGTGCTAAGATAATTCAAATGAGAGACGTGTAATCCTGAATACTTACCTTTACCACATCTCAAATCCCCTCCACCTTTAGAATATCTTTCACCAATCAAAATGAAAGCTCAGCCCATTATTCATAATTAAATTTAAATAATTTAATTAATGTAATTTAAATAAAAATAATTTAATTAATGTAAGAACAGCCACAGACAGTGAGAAAACATTTGCAAAGGACATACCTGATAAAGGACTGCTATCCGAAATATAAAAAGATCTGTTAAACTAAACGATAAGAAATCAAACAATCTGATTTAAAAGTGGGCCCAAAATCTTAACAGACACCTCACCAAAAAAGACTAACAGATGGCAAATGAAGCTCCACATTATATTTCATCAGGGAAATGCAAATTAAAACAATAGGATACAACTACGCTCCTATTAGAATGGCCAAAATCTGGAACACTGACACCACCGATTTCTGGCGAGGGTGTGGAACAGGAGCTCTCATTCATTGCTCGTGGGAATGCAAAATGCTACAGTCGCTTTGGAAGACAGTGTGGTGGTTTCTCATAAAACTGAACACACTCTTACCATACAATCCAGCAACTGCGCTCCTTGGTACTTTCTCAAAGGAACTGAAAATTCTGTCCACCCAAAAACCTACAAGTGGATAAATGAATACTAATAACGGGAGGCAGTGCATGGCTCTGTGCATGGGGTATATGGAAAACCCCTGTACCTTCCTCTCAATCAAAAACTTCTCTCAAAAAATAAAGCCTATTAAAGAAAAAGAATCTTCATACCTAGAGGAGAGTAGAGTAAGTTGAGGAACAGAGCATTAAAAAAGTGTAAGTCATGAACTTGTAATTTATTCTCTTTAGAAACCCCAAAATATATTATTTGTAAATGAATAAAGTTTGGAGTAGAATATTATCCCCATATCCATATACATTCATTGTTAAAGTATCTATTGTTTGAATATAATCCCCTTCTATAATTTATAATAATGTATTTGTTAAATACACACTTTAATTTTAATTTAATTTAGCCATACATTAATAATCTGATTTTTTTCCCTTTAGACTCTCTCACATATATATTTTTCATTCTCCTGTTTTTTTCCTTGGAGAAATTTCCTATAAAGGGATGAAATATGTTGCCTGCACATTTAAAAATTGTCTGCACTTTTTAAATTTATAAATGACTTTGATTGTTAATAACTTTATTGTTAATAGTTCTTCCAGGCAGTTTCCACCAATTTATATTCATACTTTAAATAAGGAATTTCTAATTTCACTTTTCCCTTATCAATAAATGATAGACTTGGATTAAATTTTATTTGATTAAAACTGATTCAACTAGGAATAGTATCAATTTCCTATCTTAATATGTATTATTAGTAGTAGCAAGGTTAATATTATTTGTACATGTTCATTAAAAATTTAATAACTCTTTGAATTGTCTTATCATTTGCTCCAATCATTTCCCTTTGGTATATAAATAATTAAATAAATTTTTAATTAAATAATTAAAAAGAGATTTTAATAAATTTATAAAATTAGCTTCTTTTATTTAAGACACATTCTAGTTGTTTTCACATAGGTTGTTATTTACCTTCCATATTACCTTATGCTAATCTGACCAGGTAGAAATTTTGAAACTTTGTGTAATCAGATATCGCAAAACTCTCCTTAACTTTTCCGATCTTTGATGTCTTACACAGATAGCCACCTTCATACTGTAACTTTATAAAAATATGTACATACTTTTTCCCCTACATTTTATGGTTTTATTTTTAATATTTAATTCTTTAATTCATTTATAAATCATTCCAGTATAACATAAAAACATTTAAACGCTTATTTTTCCAAGTAATAAATATTTCAAGGCACTAAATTAACTTCCTAAGTTCCCTGCTTCCACTGTTTTTCTTCCAGATACTCAATTCTCTAAGGATGCTAGAATGATCTTTGAAAAGTATAAATCAAACCATGTCTAAAACTTGCTCAAAGTTTTCAGTAGCTTTCCATCACACTCAAAATAAAATCCAAGCTCCACATCATGGCCCTGTATGATGTGACCTTTGTCTAAATTCCCTGTTTCATTTATTTATCTGACATTTTTTGGAACAATTAATATCTTGTTAGTCACTGTGTGAGCAATGGGATACAGAAAAGTGATACATTTTCTGTTTCCACAGTACTGACATTTCAGTGGCGTAGTGTATGTACAATGAATGAATAAATAAGTTAATACGTAAAATTGCACATGTTGAGTACACATCTTATCCCTAATATAAGATGGTGAGCAAACAAAAAGCTGCAACAGGAACTGGAAAATTATGTGGAGAAAAGTCGTATATTTAGGCAGGGAATAGTGCAGGCTGAGGGAACATTGAGAGACACAGCAAACGCAAAGCCCGCGAGTGCTTGGTGTATTTGAGGACTCATAAGATGGACGCTGGGGAGTATGATGAGGCAGAAAGTAGTAGGAGATCAGTTAAGACATAGAACCAAGACAGACCATGAAGGGCCTCCTTACTCCACGGTTAAGGGCTCTGGATTTTGTTTCAAGAGTAATGGGAAGCCAGTGAAGGGTTTTGAGCGAGGAATGACATAATCTAAATGTCATTTTTAAAAGATCTCTCTGACTATGGTGTGTAGAGTGAAGCATGGGAAGGCTATAGTGGTTAAGAGATTGTGCCTATGACTGGTTTGAGAAAGGTGATAAATAGTGGCTGAGGTGGTGAGAATGCTTCAATTCATGATATATTTGGAAGGTAAATAAAACAGGATTTTATGCTAGATTGAACTGACAATGTGCAAGAAAGCAGTCACCATCAACTTCAAATATTTTTCTTTAGCAACTGAGTGCCACAAACTGAGATAATGGGATATAAAAGCAGGCAGAGGTTTTGGATGGGAAACCAAGACTATGGTTTTGGTCATATTGAGAATGAGGTGATAAATTAGACCTTCATTGAAATGTCACATAGACAGATGGACATACAAATCTAGAGTCTGGGAGAGAGCCTGGGCCTGGATGTATAAAATTGAGAATTACTAGCAGACAGATAGTTGTTAAAGCCTTGAAATTGAATCGTCTCAGCTAGCACCTGAGTATACGTGAGAGAAGATTCATAAACTAGATCCTGGGGTACTCCAGAATTCAGGAGACAGAAGTAGGAGGAGCAAAGATTAGTAGTCCTGAAGAACAGTCACTAAAGTGAGAGAAAAGTCAGGAAATGTGGTATCCCTGAAGTCAAGTATAGCAAGTGTCATAAGAAAGACAAATGCTACGGAGAATGAAGAAAAAGAATGACAAAGATTAACAATGACACTTAGTCGTTCATAACTTTGTAAAGTTTCCATGAAATGAATAGTACCAAGGGCTAATTGAGGAGAGGTCAAGAGAGAATGGGTGGTGAAACACAACTCTTCTGAGGATTTTTGCTATAAAGGGAAGTAGAAAGTGAATTACAGCTGTCAAGGGAAGTAGGATCAAAGATGGCTTTTGTTTATTTTAAAATGAGAGATATTACAGAATACTTCTAGGCTGAAAGGAATGAACCTTTTCCCCCCAATAAAATGGAAACAATGCTATTAGAAGTCGGTTAGAGGTAATTTTTTCTGATTTTTATTTATTTTTTTTATTTCAACTACTGTACTTCCAAAGAAGGGATATGGTTTTGTCCTAGTGTTTTTCTTTATTTATTGAGTTAATCATAATTTTTTGTTTTCACTTCTCTCGTAATCTACTGATGTGAGACACAATCTTAATACCGTCAAACCTAATATAAATTATACCTGAATTAAAACTTATTTGGTCATGTCATACTATTCTTTTAATGGTTCTGCTGGACTATATTTGCTACTTTTCATTTGGTAGTTTGCATCTATGTTTTTGAGTGAGATGGTCCTTTAGTTTTCATTTACAGGTGCTGTAGAGGTCAGTTTAATGGATAGAGTTATGTTACCTTCATAACATAGATCAAGACGTTTCTATTTGACTGTTCAGAAAAGTTTTATATAAAAGAGCATCACCAACTTGTTTTCAAAATAAACTTGGCTGTGTGGTTTTGTGCATCTTGAATATTAGTTAGGTCGTTATCATTTAACATTTTTAAAAATTATCTCCATTTCTTCTTGAGACAATTTCCTCGGAAACTCCAGGACAAAGGAAAGTGAGCCATACTGTCTATTCTCCTCTCCAAAGTCCAGGGACTCAGGAGCTGCTATTTCTCCTGGACTCAGGAGGCCCTCAAGGGGTCTAGGAAAGATGCAGCAACTCTAGACACTTCTCTCTGGCCACTTCTAGCTTCTCTCCAAAGCTAGTTTACGTTTCATTTCTTCTCCAATGTAAAGTGTCCATCCTGAGCTCATTGGTAGGACAGATTCAGACAGAGGAGTAGTGTCACAGGAGTGTCAGACTCCATCCTCAATTGCACTAGTTCTCTTTGGTTCCAAAAGGAGATCCCTGAAGGAAGGGCTGTGCTCACTCCAGACATTTATTGTTCTATCCTAAGGTCCTAAACAGTAAATTCAAGCTCAGAAAGTGGCTCAAATGCTAGTAGTGCCCAGGAATGCCTCAGACCCCTAACTAGTGAGTGGGGTGGGGGCAGGGGGGATGTAAACACCCATCAGGACACAGGAGCTAACACCCAGCACAGAGCCAGGATTGCTTTCTATGTAAATCCCTCCCTTTAACAGGAATATTTATGTTCCCCTCTCACATCTCCCAAACATAGACCCAAGTGTTGGAAATGGGTTGGGCGTTGCAGAGAACCTTGTTTTTTCCCTCTTTTGCACTGAAAGGAATTCAGATTAGAAAACAAGATGTTCCTACTTCTAAGTTTGTAGAGAAACAAGTGTCATAATAGAGATGGCATGCCTCCGTCTTGTTTGGTTTTTGAGCATTTCTTCAGGACACCTAAAGAGGCTTGAAGCTTGGCAAGGTGGACCAAGGCGCAGGAGTGTAGAAAAGCCTTGCCTCATGCATTTCTGGATATTTAGAACTTTAAAGAGTCTGAGATTTTACCTACTTTCTAGTTAACAAGTTAGCTTGCAACAGTTTTATAGATACTTGAAAAACATAGGAAACTCCTGGGTCAGAGACAAAATAATTTATTACTCACAGCCCTGCAGGCAGCCTTAAGGTTTTCCATTGCCCCTCATTAGGGTAACGCAGGGCAAATACAGATGGATGTGTTTGTGTTACATCTGAGGAACGCTGAGTTTAAAAAATCCCACGTCTTATAAGAAGGCTGCTAGCAAATATGCCTGGCATTTGCTTCAGAGGGAGACATTATTATTCTGGTCAGAAAACATATCTGTCGTCTTCACACAAAGGAGACACCTCTATCTTTCAAGACTCTTTGTGATGTAAACATCCTTGAAATGATAGTCTAGGATAAAAACTGTCACAAGCTGTATAGAAACACAATGGAAAATCCACCCGCACCCCCAAAAAACCAGGGTGTTCCACTTGGCAAATAACTATTCCTACATTTTCATTTGCTTTTTTGTTTTGGCTCCACTTGGTTCAGGCACTGCACCTCTCCTCAGGATAATTTGTGCATTCTCTTAAGTTGTATTTGAAGCTCAATGTTTTTACCTGAAAAAAGAAATATGGAAATTAGATGGCAGAGGAGTGCCTCAAGAATATTGCACTCAAAAAATAAAGGGAGGTGAGTGTATAGTTCAGGGTTGGCATGAGCACTGGGTTTCTATATCATTTAGTAAATATGAGGGAAGTTTAAGGATCTTTCTACTTTTTATTGCCTTTTGTTTCACTAAGTAAATGCTCAGTAAATTTATATTAATCAATTACTTCTGCTTTTTGTTTAATGATAATATCACACAGACTGGCATTTTGCTTCCTGTTAGTCTTAATTTTTAAAGTTGTAACACTAAATTTTGCAATGTTTAATAAGCATTTTCATAAGAGGTTGAGAAGTTGCAGCAACAGCTGCTAGCTAAGTAACATTTTGAATTAGAATATATATCTTTTACATTCCCTTCTCTTCAGAAGGTATCGAAATGAAAACCACATGTACCTGGTCAGGGAGAATAGATAACTGATTTCTTAACTAATATTTGTGTCACATAGGCTCTGTTCACATTCTTTCATTCTTTCTTTTATATCTCTTTCTACATTTTGTCTTATTTTTCAACCTCAACACGTTTGTGGATATCCAACCTATCTATCCACTGTTGGAGATCTAATTCTTCCTGATTTTTGAGTTCTTAAGTTTCTTGGATAGAATCGAGAGTGATTTTATTTAAGGCTTATAGTTTTCATTTCACAATTTTATATTTATTTCAAATTCTAGATCTAACTGACATGTGTGATATTTCTAATATCTCTAGGCATAACTTTCCCTTTGTTGGCCTTGGTTATGTTTACTGTTTTAAGTAGCTTGCTACTACTTTCAGCTGCTTTCCACTAGGTTAAGAGAGCTACTCACCAGTTTATAATTTCCTTTTGCGACATTTTTTTCAACCTGTTCCTAATGAATTTATAAAAAGTGGAGTTCTTTATCATTGACATTTTTCTACACTCTACTACATTTGTTATAATCATGCATTAAAACGGAGCTTCCAGAAGATCCCACAAAAACCTGAAATTCGTTATATGTCAATCATGCTTTATGCTAGAGACACTGCAAATGCTGTGTGGGTCATATAATGAAAAACTCTTAAGTGAAACTTTGTTAACAATTGTAATGAGAGACAATCTTCCAAAGATCTTGCACTTTCTTACTATTATGCTGAGAATAGAATTCAAAGCCCTGATCACTCTTTATATGGGTTGTTTCTCAGTTTGCAGTGTGCAATCTTGAAGTAATACCCACCCCTGCAGACAAAGAGCAGGTTTTCAATAAAAGTAGTAGATTACTGCAGCACCCAGTGTTCCTCTCCTATAATGTAACCCCCTGTGTGTGCAGGCATCTATCTCAGCCCACCTGTGCTGCCCTTTGGGGATTGGGGAACATGGAGAAACAGCATGAATAAGAAACTCTTGCTAAAACTTTTGCCATGAGCAGTAAAATTATATATCTCTGATCCAGGTGTCTTGTATCTTCTGCCAGCATCCAGGAACATTAACAGACTAGTTTTTTAGCTTGTAATTATGGTGAAAATCTTAGACCTTTCATAGTTCCATATAATAATGGATAATATTTGTTATAAAAAATAGTCAAGAACTAACTGTTGGAAGTTTGGATAAATGTTTATAGCTAATTCAGTTTTAGTTAATGAAGTATATATTTAGTTTATTTAATATTTATTTATTTAATAAAGATATATTTATTAAAACCAAGAAATAATTTTTATTAGTTGTTACTCTTCCAGACTAGAACAGGAAAACTTTAACAGGATGTTACAGATTACTGAAAAGAGTAAAAATATAATTGTACAAAAAGTTCAATTTCACATAATTATGTTAATATGTGTCACCAATTGCAAAAATGGCCTCAATTTCTTCTTTAACTGTTAGGAAGTACTTAATTAGTAAAACAAAAGTCTAGATTCAGAATTCTGTAAGACTTCTGCAGATGGTGAAAATCATGAATTGAAATGATAATCAACATTTTCTATGAAAATGGTTATTTTTATTGTTCTAATCTGTAAAAGCATTATACTTCTATAAGATACTGACTTTTTCAATATTCATAATCATTTTTTCCTCAGATAATAGAACTAAAATGTTGTGAGTGACTCTTTCCTTTCCTGTAAGTTTTTAAAGTATTAATAGATCAAGAAATAGAAGATTCAATTTTTTCAAACTCTAGAGCTGAATCAGGGATTCCATAAGAGGCAAACTAGTTTTACAGTGTTTCGGGTTTATATTTAAATAAAATAAGTTTATGCTCTGGACTGGCATTTCATTTTTTAATTTTTAATAACAGTTGTTCATTTTAAAAATAAATAATAAGGGGCTGGACCCATGGTGCAGTGGTTAAAGTTCGGCATGCTGTGCTTTGGCAGCATGGCTTTGCAGGTTCGGATCCCAGGCGTGGACCTACACCACCCATCAGCCATGCTGTGGTGGTGACCCACATACAAATAGACGAAGATTGGCAGAGGTGTTAGGTCAGGGCTAATCTTCCTCAAGCCCAAAAGAGGAAGATTGGCAACAGACATTAGCTGGGAGCGAATCTTCCTCAGTAAAAATAAATAAATAAATAATACAAAGGAGAATATTAAAATGACCCATTATCCTGATAATCACTCTGGAGATTAAAAATAAATAGTCATAGATTTAATGCATGCAAAAGGTAAGAGTAGTCAACCAGTCCATTAAGGTATGAAATAAAAATGAATGTCACCCACAGCCTTTTAACCTCACTAGTACTTCTCCCCAAATATATTATTGAAAACAGTTTCTTACTTATCCTTCCAGAAAATTTTTTTTCCTTCTTTGTTCACTGAGGAAGATTCATCCTGAGCTAACATCTGTTGCCAGTCTTCCTCTATTTTGTATGTGGTTGCCACCACAGTGTGGCCACTGATGAATGGTGTAAGTCTTTGCCAGGGAACCGAACACAGGCTGCCGAAGCAGAGTGCACTGAACTTAATTACTAGACCACTGGGCTGGCCCCAGAAAAATATTTTTGTCTGTTTATATTATTTTTATAATAAAGTTCCCATGCTTGCCTTAAATTTGTACTGCCTCACTATTTTTAACATTTCCAGATAATTTGTTGCATGAATGTAACAAAATTTAATAACTAGTCCTCTATTGCTTAACATTTGTTGGTTTTAACCCCCATCCACACTCCAATACAAATAATACAAACAATGAATATCCTCTTACATATATATTGGTGTACTTTTTAAAATATATTAGTGGCTTAATTTGTTGCAGTGAAATTGTTGGTAGAGACTAAGTGTATTTTCCCTAAAAACGTGAACAGTGGGAGTTCCTATTTTAGCAGAAAGTGATAGAAAATTCATATTAAATTTCTACCTATTTCTTGCTTCTTATATTATTAGACCTTATTGAGCCTATTGATTATTATATTAATATACTGAGAAGACTAACAAATATAAAGGATATTTTTAAATACATAACATTAACTAGGTGGTGCTGGAAAAGTAAAGCAACCAGAATATTTTGTGGAATCTATGTGATAGACTACTTGATAGCTAGAGTATTTCCCAGGAATAAAAGACATAAACTGTTTGGTGTGATCTAGGTCATGTAAAAGATGACATTGTTGATGAAACCCTATGTTAGACTATACAGAAATTCAATCCAAAATATGAGAAATATATTAACATCATTATAGGTACATAATTGTTTTGCAATGTAGCATTTTGAGTTTGCTAACTCACCTGATTTCTGCTGATAGCTACTTATTCAATCCTTATGTTTAGCCAAATAACTTAAATGCTTACAGTCAATCATGTTATATCTCTGAAATGTGGAATTTCATGAAATCTTATTTTACTTATATTAGAGGATAAATTTTAAATTTATACATACTACTGTTACAAAGCTATATTTGCCTTGAATTTTCTGCTCCTTTTGATATATTACGTTGCCATCCGTTTTTGTTAAGTCTGTATAAATACATCAACATGATGGTATCTTAAAATCAACCACACTGGCCTTAGGTGCTACATAGTATTTTATCCCAGTAATCCAACATCCAAAGTTTCACAGTTATTTTATTGCTTCAAAAGATAAAACAGTACTTGCCTTTAGAATATCATTCTGATCTTTATAAAATCTAACCATTTGTAATATCGTAAGAGGAATTTTACCAGCAAAATAGCATCCTAAATATTTAAATCTGCATATGGACTTAATTTGATATTCTCTTTAAATGTAGAGTAACAGAAGGGCTGCTGTAACAGAGAGTTAGACACGGAGCTGCCTGATGGATATCAGACTCTGCCAGTTCTGCATAAGATTAGGCCCACTGAGCAAGCTGTTCTGGCTTACACACACTCCATAACTGAACTTCTAAATGATCACCTCACTGTGCATGTGGTGAGCTCTGCAGATGCTTACAGGCATCTGAACACTGGTCCTCTCTTCCTGAAGAAAGTAATTTTAAATAGATCTCCTGTTAAAATTTCTATCCCATGAAACATGGAGCCAGTGTTTGAAACAGGCTGCACCTACTTCAAGTGTATGTATAATAAAATATTTAAATATGTTTTAAAATTTCCAAGTGAAAATTGTTTTAAAAAGTAAGATAAATGACATGGTTATATGAAACGGGATTGCTAAAATTATATCAGGAAGAAATGGATACCTTTGAAACATACATATCCAAGAATATGTAACAAAATATACACATTATTTCGTTTGGGAATGTGTGTGCGCGCCCGCGTGTGCGTGCATGTGCGTCGAGGTATATCCACATAAATTTACAAACAGTTTAAAAATTATTTAATCTATAAATTTTTAATCCTTGTCCTAGTCATCACTAGTTTTCTGCTGTTGTCCATATCAACAGGCAAAAAGACTCAAAGAATTATAACGACTAAAAATCTTATCATAAACATAAATTCCCATAATGAACAATTGAATCCAAATTGAAACATAAATGATATTGCTTTAGGACTACATAATAGACACCTCTTAGTTTTGCTTTCACGGTAGACATATTCTTAAAACATTTTTAAAACAAGATCCACAGAGCTATGAGGTTTGAATTACAGTGTTCCAGTATTCTGATCTTCTCTTCACATGCCTGCAAGCATTCACTTGGTTCATCACACAATGTAATCATTTTAGAAGTTCAGTCATACAGTATGGTGAGCATAAACTTGGACAACTTTCTAAGACGTCAAAGCTATCTATGAATCTATATTACATCATATTTTACATTTTACAAAGAGCCCACAGCATTTTTTCTTTGATTTTTCACAATAATTGTATTAAGTGAGCAAGTATGTAAGAGTATAGAAATTGAGACTACGCAGAGAGGAACTAAAATTTACTGACAACTTTCTAAGTTGTTTTGCTTACACTTTTCTAACCTAAGCTAGTTCTGCTTACACTTTTTTTCACCTCTTTGGAATTGGTTAAGTGGCTTGCTCATAGCATTAGAGTTAAAAAACAAACAAACAAACAAACGAAAAAAACCCACAAAATAGAAAGACACTACCTACACTGAAAAGGTAAGGTCCTATGAAAACTGAACACACAACCATATAAATCCCACCAAGAAATTAGTTTCCTTACATGTTTTAAATACTAGAACTAATATTGGAGATTTGATATAACAACAACCATAATAATCATTATAACAATAAGAATAATAAAAAAGTTTTAATTTATTGTATCTTTTCTATATTCCAAGCACTTACTTTGCTGTCTTTTATTTCAGAAAACTTAAACATCCTAAAAGAGTGTCCTAAAGGTAGTGAAAAGCGGGGTGTTTGGGAGACGTGGGATAAGAAGGTGGGGGCAGATTTTTCAATGCAGATAGGTTAAAAAGACGAAGTGCAAGTTTTCCTTGCTTTCTTTGAGGAAGGAAACAGCTGGTTCTACATGGGGTATATATCTGTACTTGCCTTTCCTGGGTCATTCAGGAGAGGTAAGAAATGATTTTGTGGGATGCTTCGGGATGCTTATGCTTTGGGATGCTTTTGGTGATTACTTAATGTATATCCTCCCCGGGGAAAAACAAATATAATCAGATCCATATATACCAAAAGGCGGTTTCAAGATACGTGTCACTGAGAACTGAGAGCCAGCACAAATGAAAATGGGTATAAGCAAGTGTACATTTTCAAGTGAAGTTCAAAATGTCTAACAAATATATCAATTTTGTTCGTGTATAATTTCATTATTTAATTTTTATTCCTTCTGAATTGTATTTAAAATGATATTTGCCCTTATAAGAAAAAGATTATATGTACAATACGGTTTTTTTAATATAATAATGTCAGTTTGGTTTCTAAAGCCTCATCTTTTACCTGGATTTAATATGTTCTATTGTAAAGAGCGTCTTGTTTGTTTCAGTCTAACTGAATGTAGGTCACTGGCCTCCTCTAATAGCACGTGTTTTTCTGATGAATGGTAAACCTTTCTTTTTTCTTATTGTTGTAATAAGATTCTTTCTTTCCCCTTTCCGTTCTCCTTTCTGTAACTAAATGCTGAGTCAAAGGACATATTCATCTTGAATGCTAAAATTTTCTGCACCCTCAGAAGGTGCAAAGTTTGTATAGGATGCACACCCTGGAGCAAGCTCACCCCGTGCAAAGACGTGTTAACTTCTTGCCGTTATTTTCAACAAGTGGAATTCATAGTTATGGGTACCATACAAACAAAATTTACACAAGCTTGGTTGACCTTGTTGAAAGCTATGTCTCAGAATTTTTTGGTCTACCTAATTTTGGAAAAATATTCCAGAAAATAAATTAGAGAAGCTTTCCACAAACTATGTATGTTTTCTTTCTGTCAATGAACCATAGAATTTGTCAACTGATCTGAAACTTCTTATTGTAGATATGTTTTTGGCATGATTAAATTGGAAATGTTGAAAAGTTTTATGATTTAATTAAACTAACCTGCTTGAGATTATGTTGAAAACTACCAACTACAGTGGTGTAGCTTTTAGATACAATACTACACTAAGACACAGTTAATTCGCAACAGTGTTTTTAAATGTTTTAGTGGTTCTAGCCTGCATGAATGCTTAATTCAATTAGATGTTTATATTCTGTTTTCCTTTGGACCAATGAGCTTCTCTGCAGAGCAACTTGACCTATTCACTTTATTCTTGCAGGTCAACAGGAACTCATTTATTCATCAATGTAACCAATGGATGTTTATTGAGCTCTTACAGTAATTTCTATCTAGTTCTAGTCTCCGGGGACTCAAATGAGATATTGTCTCCGCCCAGAAAGCCTACTTGGGGAACAAAAGTAATTGTAACCAGGATGGTGGGTCTAATAATAGGACAATGAAAAGTTCTAGTAAGGCAGCTGCTGGGGCTGCCACCTTTGAATCAGCAGATTAAGAAGCTGCTGGGAAGAACGAAAATTCAACTTGGCCTTAGGAGAAGTGCGTGGACCGGACTGAAAGTTGGAGCAAACAACATCTGAGTATAGTTACCAATGTAGGGATACCATGTGTGTGCGGGAATGGAGCCCCTCCTGCCTCCTTTTCCCCCTTTGTGTCTCTAGTCCAAGTATCCAGTGTCCTTGAAAGAGGCCTCAAAAGGCAGCTAAGAGGAAGGTGTACCTTCTGTATCTTCACTGTTTACTCTGCAACTTTAGGAGACCAAATAACAGTTTATTCTATTCTCTAATCTGAGTCTTTTCAGTGTAATCCCCCACTCCCAACCCCATCTGCAAAACTTGTGCCCATGTTAGGAAGAAGGAGAAGGGAGAGACAAATTCCTATTAATGGGAAAGATCCAACTAGGGAGCATTCTGGCTTTAGTCCTAGTACCTTGTCTCAGCCTCTCAGAGGTGGAATGGAATGAAAGCTCTCTTACTGATCGTTTATTTTAGAATATTATAAGCAAAACTAATTTAATGTACAGTCTTTACATAACTAATAAATAACAGTAAAGAAGAATAGATACAAAGATGATTGACTAATGCACACAAAATATTTCATCACTAATTTTAATTTGTCTTCATATTCTGAAATGCTCATGTCACATTAGTGTTTTAATAGTATTCATTTTATCAAGTACACTGGGAATCATAATATTATTTTGCAAAAGGATAAAAATAAGTTTAGGATGGTGTAAAGCATTTAAACAATAAAAATAGTAGTTAATGATAATATTAAAGAAACCAGTAGATTATTTTATCAATGCTGATAGATTTTGTAAACTAAAAAATATATTTTCTGTTAAGTCATAAATTTTTATTTAAATAACAGTTTTTGTTTTCTACTTTACCACTTTCTTTTCTTCTTATGATTTTTACATGTTATTTAATGAGTCCTGCAAAATAACATATGTTTTTAGTCACTTAATAAAATAGCTGTTCACTCTGCAAATACCCCCTTTCAACTAGGCTAATTGTTAACCTGATAACTCTTAACTCGTTCCTACCTCAGAAAATATATTTATCTGGATTAATGTGAACACATGTTGAAAGCTCAAGTATGGACTGATGGAATGATAGGGGTTGATGTATTCGTATTTTACAGATAATATTAAGAAATATATTTTTCAAAAAAGAAAATTACCTGTGGTATTTACTCAAAGATTCAACTTTTTTTGTCATAGTCTTCTTTTGCATGTCCAATGTGAGTTCATTTACTTATTTTAAATCTGGTGATGCTGATCATGGATGAGTTTTTCACTTAAATTATGAACTAGATGTTAAACATCTAATGTTTTTTGAGCATTTATTATATACCTACCCCACTGATAATTACCATTGATATTACTATTTTATCAGTTCACTATTTAATTCAAAATCCATCCATCCAATCATTTATTAATTCAGTAAGTGTGGGTTGAAAGTCTACTGTGAACAAGAAAAAATGGTCACTCTACTCAATGAATTTTTACTTAAGTGAGTTTATTTCTACTCTTGTCCAGTAATTCTCCCCACAAGTTAGGTATAGATTAATTTTTTTATTAGACTTTGCATTTAGAACATATTTAGGCTCACAGCAAAATGGAATGGAAGACACAAAGGTTTCCTATATTCCTCCTGCCCCCACACATGCATAACCTCTCCCATTATCAACATCTCTCACATAATAGTACATTTGTCACAAGTCACCATACCATCTGTGTTTCCATCAGTGAAGTGTGAGTTCCAGTTGCTCCACATCCTCACCAACATTTAGTGTTGTCAGTGTTCTGGATTTTGCCCATTGTAATAGGAGTGCAATGGCATCTCATTGTTCTTTTCATTTACATTTCCCTGACGACATGCGACGTGGAGCATCTTTTCATATACTTATTTGCCATCTGAATGTCTTGTTTGATGTGCTGTCTTTAAGGTCTTTGGCACATTTTTGATCACATAGTTTGTTTTCTTACTGTTCAGTTTTAGAATTCTTGGTGTATTTTGAATAACAGTCCATTATCATATATGACTTTTGTGAATATTTTTTCATCCTTGGCTTCTCTTTTCATTCACTGAAAGATAGTGTCTTTCACAAGCAAAAATTTTTAATTTTAATGAAGTCCAGCTTATCAATTCTTCCTTTCATGGACCATGCCCTTGGTGTTGAATCAAAAAAGTCACCACCAAAGTCAAGGTCATCAGATTTTTTCCTATGTTATCTTCTATGAGTTTTGTAGTTTTCTATTTAATATTTAGTTCCCTGAACTATTTTGAGTTAATTTTGTAAAGGGTGTGAGGTTTGTGTCTAGATTCATTTCTTTGTGTGTGGATGTCCAGTTGTTCCAATACCATTTGTCAAAAGAATGTCTTTCCTCCACTGTAGTGTCTTTGCTCCTTTGTCAAGATCAGTTGACTATATTTATAGGGGTCTATTTTCGTGCTTTCTCTTCTGTTCCATTGGTATGTTTGTCTTTTCTTCACCAATGCAACCCTTTCTTGATTACTGTAGCTTTACAGTAAGTCTTGAAGTCAGGAAATGTCAGTCTTCCAACTTTGTTCTTATTCATTGTTGTGTTGCCATTCTGGATCTTTTGTTTCTTCATATAAATTTCACCATCAATTTTCAATATCCACCAAATAACTTGCTGGTATTTTTATTGGGAAAAACCGACATAGTTGGGAAGAACTGACATCTTAAGAGTATTGACTACTTCTATCCATGAACGTTTATTATCTCTCCACTTTTTTAGCTTTTCTTTGATTCCTTTTGTCAGGGTTTTGTAGTTTTCCCCATATAGACCTTGTACATATTTTGCTAGATTTATGCCTAAGTATTTCATTTTGGGGGATGCTAAAGTAAATGATATTGTGTTTTTTATTTCAAATTCTACTTGTTCATTACTGGCAGATAGGAGAATGATTGACTTTTGTATACTAACCATGCTTCCTGCAAACTTGCCATAATCACTTATTAGTTCCAGAACTTTTTCATTGATTCTTTTGAATTTTCTACATAAATGATCATGTCATCTGTGCAGTAACACAATTTTATTCCTTCCTTTTCACTCAGTTTAACTTTTAATTATTTTTCTTATCTTATACATTAATTGATACTTCCAATATGATATTGAAAAGGAGTAGTGAGGGCCAGCCCTTGTGGCCTAGTGGTAAAGTTCAGTGCTCTCCACTTCAGGGGCCTGGGTTCAGTTCCCAGGCATGGACCTACACCTCATCTGTCAGTGGCCATGCTGTGGTGGCAGCTCACATACAAAAAGAGGAAGATTAACAGCTGATGTTAGTTCAGGGTGAATCTTCCTCAGCAAAAAGAGGATTAGCAGTAGATGTTAGCTCAGGGTGAAACTTCCTCACCAAAAAAGAAAAAAGAAAAAAGGAGTAGTGAAGGCAGCATTCTTGCCTTGCTCCTGATCTTAGTAGGAAAGCATCTAGTTTTTCACCAATAAGTATCATGTTAGCTACAGGTATTTTGTAGATATCCTTTATCAAGTTGAGGAAGTTCTCCTCTATTCCTAGTTTACTGAGAGTTTTTATCATGAATGGGTGTTGGAGTTTTTCAAATGATTTTTTAGCAATATTTGATCTTATTATGTGATTTCCTTTTTCAGCCTATTGGTGCGGTGGATTACATTCATTTATTTTTTAACATTAAAACAATCTGGGGGCCAGCCTGGAGGCATAGCAGTTAAGTTCATGAACTCTGCTTTGGGGGCCCGGGGTTTGCAGGTTCAGATCCTGGGCGTGGACTGACACACTGCTAGTCAGCCATGCTGTGGCCAGCCTCCCGCAGATAAAGTAGAGGAAGATGGGCATGGATGTTAGCCCAGGGCCAGTCTTCCTCAGCAAAAAGAGGAGGATTGGCAACGAATGTTAGCTCAGGGCTAGTCTTCCTCACACACACAAAAAATCTGGCATAATATGAATAACTATAACTTGATTATGGTTTATAATTCTTTTTATGCATTACTGGATGTTATTTGCTAACATTTTATTAAGGATTTTTTGCAACCACATTCTTGAGAGATATTGATCTCTAGTATTCTTTTCTTATAATATCTTTTTCTGGTTTTCATATTATAGTGGTGTTGACCCTGTAGTAGGGTTTAGGAAGCATTCACTCTACTTCTATCATCTAAAATAAATGAAGAGAATTTGTATAATTTCTGCCTTAAATATTTTGTAGAATTCACCTATGAACCCATTTAGGCCCAGTGCTTTCTGTTTTAGAAGTTTATTAATTATTGATTCAATTTGGAGTAGATTTTAATACTCAATCTTCATAAGATTTTACATTGAAATTTATGTTAATAGATGAAATATTCATTGTTGTTTACTCTATTTTAATATTTAATAGAAGCAAAGTGATCGTGGATACATTCTATAATGTGGTACCAACAAATAATTTACAATGTTGATGTCTATTAACTGATAATAATTTTAAAAAGGTGAGAGTGAAAGCATATGTTTGATGTTTAAAGTCATAAAGTACTTCATTTGAAATTCTTTATCAAATAATATTGTTTAATCATTACTACAGATAGAATTGTATGCTTTTCTTTATTCATTTAAGATTTATCTGTTGGTAAGTTAACATATTTTTAAATGGTAGCCTATGTGATATTGTATTTTTGAAGACTTATAAAATTATTTATACCTTAGGTTATAGGTTAGATATGTTAGAATTAGTAATCTCTTATATTCTTTATCAATAATATCATATATAAAATCTAACAATATTATGTGTTCCCCCAAGTTTCTCTATATGTACATATACTATATAATGTCTATGACGTATATAATATATATGAGATACCCAGGATTTATTTTCATTTGAATCAAAATGGAACTTTTATAAAGAAATTATTAGGTGTGAGAATTAACTCTACTAGAATGAGATTAAATGATACATGGATATAAATACTGAAAAGAATGAATGGAGTACATGCAGATGTTTTTAAACTCCTATTTTCTGTAATTATACAAAATAACTTTTGAATACAGTTTAAAATTAATGTTATTTCATACACTAGACTTAGTCTGTCTTGAGCATATTGCTGTCATTTTTCACAGTGTATAATTTGCAGATACACTTCAATAAAAATGATTTAATAGTTGTTAAATGTACATTATGCAATGTTAATTTTAAAATTTAGGCTTTTACTATACTTGTCTTGATTCTCAAACAAAATTTCATGTCGCAGTACATTAATTTCTATTATCTATTTTTGTACTTCATCATTAACATACTTTCACTATTTCAATAAACAAAACTAAATATGGTATTAGCTCTTTGGCTCCATGTTTCAGTAATTTTACCCAACAGCTGGAAGACAAATAAATGAATGTAATAGGCCATTGTTTTAATTATATTTATTGATTTTAGTGTGCTTAAATTCTTATTTATTTTTGAACAATAGTGTATTTATGCCTATAAATTGATTAATGGATTGTAATCTTAATCACGAAATAGTAGAATCTGCAGCTGACTAAATAATGTGTTTTCGTACAAATTACTTAAATTACAGATGCCAACCACATTTCATTCTCCATTTAACAGGAAAAATGGTTTGCCAAGAAGTCCTTTTATCATTAAGTGTTCTCAATACTGGTACAGCTGCTGGAAATGTAGCTATCCATTTTAAATAACTTGCATCACAAGATGCAATCTCCAAAAGCACAGAGTGTCTGCAAAAATATTCCAAAGTGAGGTGAAATATGTGTTCTGATATTCTTTCTGTAGCAATAGTTGAAGAAGTTAACTTACATTTATATTTAACTGTTTTCATAATGTTCGCTATGTTTTTGAATAATAGGAATATCTTGCATAGAATAGCAATTAAATATTATGTAACTATAGGATTTTAATGCATGGAGTTATGAAAATTATAACATCACTTAATAATGCATATTGAAAAACTTTATAGCACTAAAACTCATCTGCCTCTTTTTTTATTGTCATTTCATGTTATGCAAAATTTACATATTGCTTAAGAAATTGTTATCTTTGTGATCTCATTTTTGTTAAAAGGATAATGATAAACATATATTTGTTTTGATTTTTTTTGCTTTTATTATTCAGAGACTTATTTCCCTCTCACAGTAATTTGTAAAAGAATGGAAGTAAGATAGGTAATTTTATTATATATTTGTAGTCTTATATACACAAGTATATATTAATATATATATATAGTCTTATTCTGGTGGTGGGAAAAGGATTAAAACTTTAATTGATTTTTTATTATAAATGGAAAAAGTCCACTTATAATCTCATCATAATTTCTAGTTGCTCTATCACAGGCTTCCCAGTATATTATTGACATGTGAACTTTCTCATGTAGAAATTAAGACATCAGTTGGCAGTAACACAGATGAAAATTAGAAAGGGGGGTAGTTTTCACTCCTTAGGGATTAATTTGGAAGAAAGAAAAAGAGTCTGATGCTACTCAAAACATTTAAAACTGATATTCAAAAGGTGGTAAATGAGTAACAATAGATACCTATTGGCAGTAAAAAAAAAAGACTATAAAAGTTAAATTTTACTTTTTTTTTAATTTCAAAGGCAATTAATATGATTTTGGTCATGTTAGATTTAAGGGTCAGTCAGATGATTAGAGGAGCATGTTCAGAAATATGAATTACATAAGTAATCTGGTGTCAATAATGCTGAATTGCCTCAATACGTGACTGGGAGAATGTTTAAGTGATAATTTTACTCACAAAAAAGCACACATTATGTCACTTAAATTTTTCATGAATTTTTATCATTTTCATGCATTTTTAATTGAGATATAATTGCTATATAACAATTAGTTAAGGTGTACTACATAATGATTGTTTATTTGTAGGTGTTGTGAAATGATTACTACAATAAGGTTAGTTAACATCCGTTACCTTACATAGCTACAATTCAACTTTCAACTATACAGTGCAGTATTATTAACTATAGTCACCATGCTGGACATTAGATCCCCAGAACCTATTTATGTTGTAACTGGAAGTTTTTACCTTTGACTACAAACTTTTGCCCACCCCCCATCTCCTGCCTCTGGCAACCGCCAATCTGTTCTCTGTATTTATGAGTTTGTTGTTTCTTTTAGAATCTACGTATAAGTGAGATCTTGCAGTATTTGTCTTTCTCTGTCTGACTTATTCACTTAGCATAGTGTCCTCAAAGTCCATCTGTGTTGTCAAAAATTATCATGCATTTTTATTTTTGATGTTTGAACAATTACAGCTCAATTTTTTTAGTTATTAAAAATGTAGGCAACTAACAATAAATTGATACATAAAATAATGCCTGTATACCCATATTTTATGTATAAATAACCTTAAAGATTTTTCTGCTAGTTTTAGAAATATCACATGCTCTTGTAGTATCATGAGACTCTTCATCCTTGAATTTTTATTTTTACCCTGGCTTTATTGAGATATAAGTGACATATAATAACACTGTTTAGTTTGTGTACAACATGTTGATTTGCTATACTTATACACTGAACAATGATTACTACCTGTGTTAGCTAACACCTGTGTCAAGTCACATAATTGCCATTTCTTTTTTGTGGTGTGAACATTAAGATCTACTCTCTTTGTAACTTTCAAGTATGTAATAAATATTACTAGCTATAATCACCATGATGTACACCAGATCCTTAGAACTTATTTATCTTACAACTGGAAGAATGTACTCTTTGACCAAATCTCTCCTTTTCTTCCACCTCTCAGCTCTTGGTAACCACCATTCTAGTCTCTGCTTCTATGAGTTTGGTTTTTTAGATTCCACATATAAATGATATCATACAGTATTTGTCTTTCTCTGTCTGACTTATTTCACTTAGCATAATGCCTTCAAAGTCCATCTGTGTTGTCACAAATGGCAGAATGTCCTTATTTCTCATGGCTGAATGATATCTACCTATCTATCTATCTATATATCTGTCTGCCCTTTCTTTACCCATTGTTGGAGGAGCTCATCAAGAAGACATGATCATCAGTTGAGCCCAAAGCTGGACCTGGGCATTTGGAGGTTCTTCACCCCTCCCTTATCTTTGCAATGTGCATCCCACTTGCCTTCTCCACACCCAGAAGCTGCTCCAAGGATACAGCCTTGCGATAGAAATGTGGGGTTGAGACTATCTGGACTGGGTACATGACTGAGCCCAGTTAAGTCCTCTGTATAAATTATTTTATTTTTATTGTTTTTGTGAGGAAGACCAGCCCTGAGCTAACATCCGTTACTAATCCTCCTCTTTTTGCTGAGGCTGATTGGCTCTGGGCTAACATCCGTGCCCATCTTCCTCTACTGTATATGGGACGCCACCATGGCATGGCTGACAAGCAGTGCATCGGTGGGTGCTTAGGATCCGAACCCATGAACCCTGGGCTGCCAAGCGCAAACTAAACTGCTGCACCACCGGGCCAGCTCCCATAAGTCCTCTGTATAAATTTTTAAGATTTTGGCAAGAGGATGCAGAAGTCTCCTCATCTTGCAGCTGATCAAGACCAGCCTTGTGGATAAGTTTCCTTGCTTATTAAAACTGGCACCCACTGATCTGGAGTGGTCAGCCTTTCTTCAATCTTTCTTTGTCCTGCATGTCAGAGGCTGATTTCAGATTCTCCCCTGAAGCTCCTCAGGAGGTTGTGATCAAATACCATCAATCCATTGATGGACACTTAGGTTGTTTGCATTATTCACATCTTGGTTATTGTGAGTAATGCTGTAATGAATGTCAGAATGCAAATATCGCTTCAAGATCATGTTTTCATTTCCTTTAGATATAAGTGGGATTGCTCAATCACATGGTAGTTCTATTTTTAATTTTTGAGGAACCTCCACACTGTTTTTCATAGTGGCTGCGCCAATTTACATTTCCACCAACATTGCACAGGGTTCACTTTTTTCCACATCCTCACCAACACTTATCTCTTGTCTTTTTGATGATAGCCATTCCAACAAGTGTGAGGTGATATCTCACTTGGGTTTTGATTTGTATTTCCCTGATGATTAGTGACATCGAGTACCTTTTCATGTACCTCTTGGCCATCTGTACGTCTTCTTTGAAAAAAGGTCTGTTCAGATCCTCTGCCCATTTTGAAATTAGATTATTTGGATTTTTGCTGTTTAGTTCTTATATATTCTGGATATTGTGAGTTCTTCATATATTCTAGATATTAACCCCTTATCAGATACATGATTTGCAAATATTTTCTTCCACTAAATAGGTTGCCTTTTCATTTTGTTGATGGTTTCCTTTGTAGCTCAACCTCCATGAGTTTCGAATTCTCGTTCTGAACTTTGTTCTGTTCTCCCACCAGTTCTTACACTTTTTTGTTTGAATAGGATGTTAAATGACTTTGTTCTGAGTAATTCTTTCAGGTTTTCAATGTTTCTGCACAGCCTTCAGAACAACCATAAATCAACAACAATAATTGAATACTCACCAAGAAGTTGGATGATAGGAGAAAAAAATATTTAATTTAGATAAGATATTGATAATTTTCTTAGGCTCTGGGTTACATGACCATCATTTTTGGAGAAAAGAAATCCTTCATTAATTTCCAAAGAGATAAACAAACATCACAGATACTCAGAGTGCTTTCAAAAAATTATATGTTCTTCTTTTTTAATAGAATCATAGCTGAAGAATTTATTGACTTTATGAGCACAGAAATACAACAAGATCAGAACAAATATGTTTTTGCAAATTTAAAAGCTAAATTTGCAAATATCAGGGTAGGTAATATAGAATGCAATAAAAATCAAATATCAGATAATTTAATTGTATCAGAAGTAGCTGTAAATAGGGATGAATAAGAAAAGAAAAAGATGCTTTTTTATTTAAAATCTTCAGCCAGGAAATCAAATAAAGAAGTGTCTTTTTTCCTCTTTCTTCTTTCCTTCCTTCCTTCCTTCCCCCCTTCTTTCTTTCCTTCCTTCCTGCCTTCCTCCCTTCCCCTCTCTCTCTTTCTCTACAGCTCTATAAAATTACTTCTTTCTTCTATTACTCAAATTTGGGTTACAGATGCAAAGTCATTTTGCAAAATTTTATAGATCTTTACAGTTTAGTATCAGCTGAAGTTCAAAACTCTTCAGAATCCTCCCCTCCTTTTAATTCTTTTAAGATATCTTCAGTTTTCTTATTTTCTTCTCTATTACACATAAACACACCAAAATATAATTTGAAAATTATTTAACAAGAATATAAATCTAGGAAGCTTGATAATGTTTTATATCATTTGATAAATGTCTTCAGCAAAAAAAAATATATTAAAGAAAAAATTTAATGCCTATATTAGTGTTTGATAGAATATTTAAATATGCATTTATTTACAAATATATTTTAGTGCATTTATATATGGATATCGGATTGAAGGATGGGGAATTTACAGACTGTCCTACATTTAATTGATCTAATAGAGCTGATACACTTGCAGTTCAAGGACAGATATAAGAGTTAAGTTATCCAATATTGAGTTAAAGGACAACTGGACAAATTGGATGAACTGTTATAAATATCTATGGTTCTTAAAATGACTGCATTAGTAAAATTTAAAATTGTATTTAGGGATACCACAAAGAGTAATTATCTTTTTTGTGTCAGAAAAGACTGTGGAAGCTGTCAAGAAATGTTTCCAGAACAGCATTACAGGGAGATATGTTAGAAATCTATGACAACAGATATCTAACAACAGATATAATTGCTTAAACTAACACTATCATATTCATTATAAAGGTGAAATGGGTGAGAATAATATGTTTATATGAAAACAATTATAAATGTTCATATTCAAAATTGATACTTGTAACTATTTTAAATATTTGATTGGAGTCATTGTAACGTGTTTCAATAAGACTGTTATCTGTAATTTGGTCATTACTTAGTTTTCCCAGTATAGTTTCTATGAATATTCCTTCTTTAGGATACTCAAAGATGAAAAACAGAAGCCTAACTAAAATAGCACAAATTACAAAAAAGAGAATTTATTCATTAACTTATATAAAAAGAAACGCAAAGGTATAGGGACCATCAAATAATGTTGCTCGTGTCTCTTTCCCTTTTAGTATAGTAAAGAAAGTCTTCTCTCCTCCCAAACCAGGACAAATCTCCTTAGAAGCCTACCACGTACCTCTCACAATCTCACTGAAACAACTGGGCTTTCTGCTTATTTATATTAATCAATTATGAGAAAAGGCAATAACATTTTTCTTACATTAATCAGAAGACCTTGAAGTGGAGCTTTATGAACTATAAAGGGAAAGAGGATACGTGAGCCAAAGTTGGGTTTGTTTAGGAAGGCAGATAGGTGAATGCATGCTAGTTAGGAAAAGAAAAATGTCTCACATTTCCTACAAAGAGCTCTGATTATATTGTTTCATTGCCCTAAAAACTTCAAAGTCTTTTATTGCCTAATCTTAATAAAGTTCAGACTCAACATGGATTACCATTACTTCTATAACAGATTAGTACAAATTTAGTAGCTTAAAACAATGCAAGTTTATTATCCATGGCTCTATGTAAGCCGTCCAGTATGGGTATCACTGGACTAAAGCCTACTGGCAGGCTACAGATTTTCAGCCAGCACATGCACAGTACACCCCCCCCCCCCATTCTGGCCTGGATGGTCATTCCCTTGCACTTGTTTCAGACCATGGGTGAGGTGCCCCACACTGTGACTCTGAATTGGATGAGTCAGGTGGTGGTAGGCACGGAGGAAGATTGGGGTTTGCTTGAGAGGGAGTCTGAGCCAGACTCCTGGTGGAGAGTATGGGACAAGGTACCTCCAGCACCCAGGGCACCCAGGTGACTTTGATCCCAGGACTCCCTGCTGCCCCTATAGAACGCCTGAGATCCCAGAGATGGGACTTCCTCTGGGAAGTGGTGGTGGCAGCAGGGCCTCGGGCCTGATTCTGCCATTCTCTTGTCTTCCTCTTGTATAATATGATTTGACATCTGCTTTTCCATCATATACAATCCAGATTTCTGACTACCAAATATATCCTGACACATGCTCTTTCTTACAGTGTAATTAAATACCTTGTTGACACTGTAGGGTTTTGGCTTAAAAACTCTGCCAATTCCCCAATATGAGCAGGATAAATTCATTAAATGCAAGTTCATTACACCATCACAGCACTAAACTGTATCTCCAGATTCATCTCCTTTTCATGTTTCTAACCTTCAACCATAAATAATTTTTCACCTCTCTCTGACCATTTGGAAAGTTTCAAAAGTGTGTGTCTTTCTCCATAATATTTATTCTGCCCTATGACACTTTTCTTCTAGTTTCCTACATGCAAAATTAAAAAATAATTACAGTCATGTACTGCATAACAGCATTTTGATCAATGAGAGACAACATGTACGACAGTGTTCCCATAAGATTAGCACCTTATAGCCTAGGTGCGTAGTAGACTCTATCATCTAGGTTTGTGTAAAAACTATACAGGAGAAAGAATCTTTTTTGACCCTTCTAGGTTATTCTGACTGGTGTAAGAATTAAATTGACATGAAATAGTTTAAGAGGAGAAAAACAAAAGTTTAATAACATGTACACGTGGGAGAAACCCAGGAAAACCTGCTAATTTGCCAAAATGGCTGAAGCTCTCACCTTAAATTATCATCCGCAGCTAAAGACAAAACAAGAGAGGGCTGGCCCAGTGGCGCAGTCGTTTCGTTCACGCTTTGGCCGCCCAGGGTTCGCGGGTTCGGATCCCGGGCGCCCACCAACACACTGCTTGTCAGCCATGCCGCAGAGGTGTCCTATATAAAGTAGAGGAGGATGGGCATGGATGTTAGCTCAGGGCTGATCTTCCTCCCAAAAATAAAAGAAGAAAAGATTTAGGGAATGGGTAGACTCAGGGAATTCAAAGGGAAGGAAGGCAATTCACAGGTAGGCAAAAAGGAGTAAACATTTGAAAAACAAGTGTTTGACCACACAGAAATAGGAAAACACAGAGGGGAGCCCAGCAAACAGGCTTCTCTAGATTCCTCCTTGTCTACACCCTAGCACCCTAGTTCATGTTGTGCTAAGGTGATAGCTTGCTTCCTGAGACAGGCATTTTTATCTGAATTCTTTTAGGCACTTAAGGAAGAGGTAACAAGAAAAACGTTCTGAATCTTTTGCTTCTTAAAAATAATCAACCTAAAATAATCTTCATGTTAAAGAGACACATTTTGGGGGGGCAAATTTTGTTGGTAAGAACTTTTTCTTTTTTTTTTTTTTAGTGGCCAAAGTATATTTTCTAAGGAAAGGAAACCAATATCCAGAATGAGTGACATCTCAGCGAAGGCAAATTGCTGTCCCTGCTGTGATGAACACAGTTCCGAAAAACCCACCTTTCTCCTGGTGGCTGGCTCCTCTATTGTTGGGGAGCCATTGTTGGTTTCCACTGCTGGCAGATTGGGCACTTTTCTGTATGAGTTTTTTGTGTCTTTTGATAAAAAGGCTTTCATGTTTTTGCGTTCATGATAACCCTCATCATTGCCATTATGGCCACACTGTTTCAGGAATATTTGACAAACACTTGGATGGCTTACTGATATCCACTAAATAGGTCATATCATTGACTTGATGATGGAGAGACTTATAATAGTAGATGTCCTCGAATACAACGTGGGTCACAAACTGTCTCAGATTCTCAGTCCATTCTGAGAATCCATCCTTATACTCTTCCCCCAGAACCAGTCTTGTTTCTTGATAAAATGGTAACTGGAAGAAAATGATTCAGCAGGCTTTAGCCTATTTCTTATCTTTATCAGAGTAAACAGATATCCTGGTAAACATAGTCGGATTATTTACTAGTATGGGGACAACCGGGAGTCATTATCTAGTGAATGCAATTGGCAGAATGTGCCTCATCTGTCTAGGAAGCTTATCATAAATAAACCTAAAACTTATTAATTTGGAGAACATTACTGGCTGAGGATAGGTAAGTTTAGTAATAATGGAATATAAATTGAAATTGTGTCACAACAGACATGTTCTTCTCTTTAAGCTAGGTTCCACGTGCAATGCTTCAACCTTATATGTAAATCCAAACTAAAATAGGCCCTCTCTATAACCATAATGATATTAAGAATTTTTATCTTACACCAGAGTTCTAACAAGTCAAAAATGGAGTATATCAATAGTGGACCACTGGTCCAAAGGCTGCAGTGTAATTTAAAAGTTGTGATTAAGGCCATGTAAAATATAAGAATGTCTATGTGCAATTGTGTCTGTGTGTGTGTGAAGAAATAAGTGATGACTTTTTTTTAACATATCCTTGACAGAATAAGAATGGAAAACTTTTATTTCACACATGCCAATAGCTAGAATAGCTGAGTTATTATCTAGTTCCACTTTGCTTTTTTACAAATGATAAAACATAGTCACAGTAATGTGTCTTGCCTCAAGTCACACTACTACTTAGTTGTTGATTTTAGTCAAAAATGCTGCTATCTCAACTCTCAAGCCAGTGCTCATTTTCATGTATGTTTTTTTAATGTAATCTTTTCTAAAAGAGGTCATCATAGGTAGATATCAAATGGTATGACAGCTCGGGAGTAAAACAATCAATATAGCTTGGAATTCGGATGTTGTCTAGTTAACAAGGCACATAAAGGTATGTGACTCCAAAGTATATGTTGCCTTGCTTACTGTATTGTCATACCTTGGAATTAGAGTATTTTATGCTTTGTAATCTTTTTTAACAAAAAAAAGTATTAGCAGAGAAATTTTATGGAAAAGATCATCCAGAAAAAAGATAGAATAACACTTGTCGCTTTTCCTCAAAGGAGACCAAAATCCCTAGAGGGTAATGAAATATTGAAATACAATCACTGATGTAATGGAGACAAAATTGCATATTTGTAAACAACATAAACCATGACATATTTTTGAATTTGTTATTAGAACACATTTCAAGAGTTTCTATGGGAGAATAAAAAGAGCATTGGAATCTCTATAAATATACAGCTCCAAATTGTACAAATATTATGTTTGTTTGTTGCAGTTTAGAAATAATTAGTTTATTAAACTGTATAATGCATAAATACTAGATTTTTTCCCTTAGTTCCTTGTATCAGATTTCAGAGCTATCTGGTTCAGTTTATATTTTACATCTGTGTTTTTCAAGATTAATTTCACATTTAGTGAAAGTTCTAGCTTATCTATTTTTCAGTCTGTATCTGCATCAGTTTGGCATTTCTTAACCAGGTCACTATATTACTGAGTCCATAGTGGTACGGAGATCGGGGTTCAATTTCAAATAATGTAAAAATGCATTTGATGTATATATCATTAATTATTTAATTATAACTGTTTATGTCAGTGTTCATTTTTCTCACTCGTTACAAATAATTAGTAGTTGACTGTCTTGTTTTATTGTCACAAGCCAAAATTATATTTTCAAAATCCACATGGAAAGACTAACGCATGCTTAAACACTGCTACAGTTGAGAGTAGATATTAAACTGAAATCCACTTCTGGTATATCTGCAAGGTAAATATTTGATGAAAGCACTTGAAGGAAGATAGGAATGATCCCTCTGTGTCTTGGGCAAGATTGCTCTTCTCAGATAATACTACCCCATACAGTATTTATTGGCTTTTATACAGGTCAGCAAGGTTGCGGACAAGATGTTGTTATGCTGACTGAATAATGTCAACTGCAATTGAATATATAATGACTACTTGAGCATCTGTGACAACATTCTTTGAAAAACACTATGTTGAAAGCATTAGGAAGATTCAGCTTTTAAGAGGAAATGTATACCTCAGTTTATTTATACTTTCAGGTAATATACAAATACTGAAAGTAAATGTATGGCTTATATAAAAAAAAGAATCTACTAGAAAAAGGAATCTCTTTCCTGCATACATTTATATTGACGTATTAAACTTTTTATGTAAAACTTAAAATAATTATTTTCAGTTGGTTAATTTTATTTCATACTTACACTATATTAAACTATATACTAGAGTTTTTGAATAGATTTTATTTTTTAGAGGAGTTTAAGGTTCACAGCAAAATTGACCAGGAGGTGCGGAGACTTCCCACTATAGTCCCGCCCTCACACGTGCAAAGCCTCTACCACTATTAACATCCCCCACCAGAGTGGCACATTTTTTGCAATTAATGAATTTACGTTGACACACCATTATCACTCAAAGTCCATAGTTTAACAATAGGGTTCACTCGTAGTGTTGTTCATTCCATGGGTTTGGAAGTATTTATACTAACTCTAATCATAAGAATCAATATTAAGACTATATACAGGGAGCTGGCCTGGTGGCATAGTGGTTAAATTCGCATGATCCGCTTTGGTGGCCCGGGGTTGGCAGGTTTTCCCAGGGTTAGCAGGTTCAAGTCCCAGGTGTGGACCGATGCACTGCTCATCAAGCCATGCTGTGGTGTCATCCCATATAAAGTAGAGGAAGATGGTCACAGATGTTAGCTCAGAGCCAATCTTTCTCACATACACACACACAAAAAAGATTGTAAACATATGCCTAAGTGACTGCCCTATACATAGTAGCAATGCATGATGTTTATGATCATTAATAGAGCAGTATTTTACACTAGTAAAGATTTCCCCATATTTACTAAGTCAAACATTTTGACTCTGTATTTTTTAAATTATTTTAATTAATTTAATTTTTTATTTTATTTTTTTGGCAAGGAAGATTCAATCTGAGCCTACATCTGTTGCCAATCTTTCCCTTTTGTTGCTTGAGGAATATTCACCCTGATGTAACATCTGTGCCAATCTTCCTCTAGTTTGTATGTGGGTCACCACCTCAGGATGGCTGATGAGTGGTGTAGGTCTGCACCCGGGATCCAAACCCACGAACCTGGGACACCAAAGCAGAGTGTGCTGAAATTAACCACTATATCACACTGCCAGTCCCCTATTTATTTTTTAATAATTTTTATTTAATTAATTTTTGAAGTACCATTGGTTTATAACATTATATAAATGTCAGGTGTACATCATTATATTTCAATGTCTGTATAGAAGTCATCATGTTCACTACCCAAGTCTAGTTGCATTCCATCACCTTACATATGTGCCTTTTTACCCCTTTTGCTCTCCCCCTCCCTCCTTCCCCTCTGGTAGCCACCAATGTATTCTCCCTCACAGATTATTCTCTCAGAGAATAGATTGGTGTATTTTTATTAAACAGTGTAGAAATAGATGAAGAAATCCAATGACCGTATAAAAATTTCCTATATTTCTGGTATAAAGAGTAATTTTAAATAATTGAGTTTCACCAAACTATTGCCATTTTTGTCATAATTAACTGATCTCACTTTTTAACATGTTTTTCAAAGCACTTTTTGTTTTCTCCAAGAAAATGAACTAAATTCTGAGAAAAGTACATGAAGTCTTTTACATAAAGTGACAATTTGGTAAGAAAAGTTTAATGAAGATTTTAGGGGCAAAATAATCACATCTTTTAATGTATACTGCAACTCTGAATTAAAAAATGTTTTTTATTATCCCAGTGGTGATATTTTTCCCCAAATCTCTCATATGTACTAAGATATCTCAATTTGAGGAAAATATCCATGAATGTATATTGTTATAATAAACATAAATAAGTTATAAAATTATAGATAACTCAATTTATCTTTGCAAATGCTGTGATAAAAATGCTCATGACATGTACAAGAATAAAAATGTTCAGCTCTAATATATCGTTCAAAGAAAATAATCTATAAAAATTTCATTGCAGTTTGTCCTACCAAAGATGAAGTTTAGAAAAGAACTTTGGAAAGCAAGGTAACTTAAAAAGTACTATAATTAGAAATCTCCAATGCATAAAGACATGTTTTAGTCCCTTGTTAATAAAAAATCTAAGAAGACTTACATTAAACATATTAGCAAAAAATTGTTCAACTTGATAAAGGAAAATGTAAAGACTGCAACAGTCAAAAGGGCATTGCCCTGGGTAGATTAAATTTAGTGAGACTAAAATCTTTAGCAATTAAATAACTTTTCAGAAATTGTTGAATGTCAAGCGTCTCTAGGCTCTCAAACTGCTTAGTTCGTTCAAGGACGAATGAGTCAAATATACAATCATATCTATGCTTCCTTGATTTATTTGTTACTTGGAATTTATTTTAAAAATAGAAACAAAGTGCTGGCTTAGTTAAATTTACAAGGCAACATTCACACAAGTGTGTTCTATCCTGCATCTGTGGCTATGATTCCCTAGTAAATACAAAATGTGGGACAAAGAGAAGCAACATGACTACATGTTTTGTCGAAAATCTTGTTTTTCGAAACTACCCATTAATAAAATGAGTGTAGAAAATACACTCTAGTTAACTTTCAGGTTTGTGTTTTAGTTTTGCATTATATACTCAGAAAATTTTGGAATAGAGAAAAGATAACCTATAACTCTAAGTAAATATTAAAGTATAATGTTTTATATTGCCTATTTTGCTGGTTTTTTTTTTTCTTTTCTTTTTCCAATATCACATAATGATTAAGTGGTGTTTCTACAAGAGCACAATCATTTCACAGATGTGTTTCCCAGGCAGCAGACTTCTTTCCTCCTCCCGCGGGTCACTCTCGGCTCCTCCACAGCACCTGGCCTCCTCCTAGCCTTCCCTCCTTCTCAATCACTTCACCCTCCAGTTAAAGCCTTGGGTGATATGTCTGTCAAGACAGCTCCAGGAAAGCTCTCTCCTGCATTGTCCATGTGTGGTCTACCCAAAACAGACTCTTTGCTCCCTCCTTCCTGCCCCAACTTTTGTTTAGATTTGAAGCTTGCTCCCAATACAGCCCTCTGTCTCCTGCCACTCTGCCACCTCATGCTGCTTCAACTTTAGCTTCCCACGTTATTGCTTATGCTACCTAATATTCGGGAAGTCCTGATGAAATCCTCTCATTTCATTTCCAGTACAGAAGAAGCGCTTCTCTGGCCTTCCTCATAACATGGTGGAAGCTGTGTCGGAACTGTTGCCAAGGGAACTCTCTCTCCTAATTTTTTCAATTCAGCTCCTTTGAAAAGCTAACAACTGGTGTTCACTAAATTTGATGGAATTTGTTTTATAATTTTGTAGCACATCCTGCATAGATATCCTAACTCTTATTATAAGATATCAAGTACTTGGCCTTATTTAATTGTTCTTAGTCTTTTAATCATTGGCAAAATCCATTGTAACAAACTGAGGACACACGTGTAACATCCTACTACAAAATTCTAAATACATATTTTCACCAAAATTAATATGATGACATCATCAATTAAAGGAATCACTAAAATGAATAGATTGTATTACTTACATGAAAAACTGTATTCAATAAATGTCTTATAAAACATAATTTTACACTTTTCCTCACATGAGGTATTTTTAAATTTAATTAATGGTATGACTTGTAATCAGCTTGAGATATTTAATCATTTAAAATTCCTTAAGTTAGTATTTAATGTATACAAAATTGTCTGTATAACATCAGTCTAAGCAGTTTCTCTTTTTAAAATGCACTTTTCAAATTAACTTTTTAATTAGTTAAAACTTAACATTTGGTGCCATTCACCAAATTCAATGAATTTTAAAATATTTCCTTCCCTCAATAGCCCTCTTTTGGGAGAAAGTGATTGCTGCAAGGCCTGTAAATACAGTTCTAATTAACAAATATAACAATTTATTTGGAGAAAATGAGTATTAGCCATTATAGAGGTAATTTTTTATGTGGCTCCATCATTTTTAAAGTGTTATAATTTATGATGAATGACAAGAGAATGACATTGTGGTAACAGTGGTGTGAAAATCAATCCTCAAAATATTGATTTGTAGGAACTGTGTTCTACAAAGTACATGGGAGAATAATTGAAAGTAATCAAAAAATATTCTAAGTATAAATTTGTTTTAATTTTTTCCTGCTGCTCAAATTTAAAAACTAGAAACTCAAATTAATATAGCTGTGCAATTTCACTCATCGTTTTAAAATTAGCATTAAAATTTAGGGAATGAAATATTTGAGCAATCAAGGAATCATGGGTGTGAATTTACTAACAGTTCATTAGAACCTCAAGTACTTTAAAGAATTAAACAGTTTGTAGTAACATGTTAAATTTTATTTTGTATCCTGTCACATTTTTAGACTAGATGATTACATATACACATACTTATCTGAATGTGTATATATGTATATAAGCATATATTTTAATTTTTATGACTACTAAATCCTTATTAATACCCAAAGAAAAAAGAAGAAATATATTTCTTAAAATAATTTATGAATTAATGAAATAATAGATTTCAAATCTAACCAAGGTTTATTCATTCACTTCATAACCTGAAGCATCTAACAATCCTTTGTGAAGAAGGATAAAGATAATGAGTTTCAGAGTGAAATGGGGACTCAACAGAAAGACTCACCTGGCCCATCATTATTAGACAAAGGGACTCATATTTTGCAAATATATTAATTTTCACAATTTGAATCTCATGACAGGCATATGTAATCAGTTAACTCTTTCCATGTTAATTAAGTCACTAAGGCATAATTTTACATGCATTTAAACTTTGAGTTTAAAATAATGACTAGAGGGGCCAGCCCAGTGGCATAGTGATTAAGTTTGTGCTTTGCCAGCCCGGGGTTCACAAGTTCGGATTCTGGGTGCCAGAGGATGCACTGCTGGTTAGCCATGCTGTGGTGACATCCCATATAATGTAGAGGAAGATGGGCACAGATGTTAGCCCAGGGCCAGTCTTCCTCAGCAAAAAAAAAAAAGAGGAGGGGGGCTGTCCGGTGGCGCAGCGGTTTAGTCCACGCTTGGCAGCCCGGGGTTCGCGGGTTCGGATCCCGGGCGCCCACTGATGCACTGCTCGTCAGCCATGCCGTGGCGGCATCCCATATAAAGTAGAGGAAGATGGGCATGATGTTAGCCCAGGGCCAGTCTTCCTCAGCAAAAAGAGGAGGATTAGCAACGGATGTTAGCTCAGGCCTGGTCTTCCTCACAAAAAAAAAAAAAAAAAGAGGAGGATTGGCAATGGATGTTAGCTCAGGTCTGGTCTTCCTCACACACACAAAAATAATAAAATAAAATAAAATAATGACTAGAAAATTCATAAAAAATGTTATCTTTTATATTAAACACATTATCCTATCTTATTTTCCTCAGTCATGAAATTATACACAAATCTAGTTTGGGTAAGAATATGAAGGGGAGAAAGAGCATTCTCTGCCCATTCTGGGTCCTTTCTGGCTGAGCTACAAATTAAATTGACATGAGGCTGAAGAGCAGGAGAAAATCAAACAAAGCTTTATAACGTGTACACATGGGAAAGACGTGGGGAGACTCAGTATCTCTCCACAGACTGGCAGAGGTTCTCCTCTTATATAGACAAATGAGGATTTTGGGGGTTGGGGGTGTCAGGCATGAGGGATTACCAGAAAAGCACAGTAAACAAGAGTATGCAGATTTAAGTTTTCACCTTCAGCACCAACAAGATCCCTAGAGATAAAGTCATCCCCCCTACTTCCTGGTACAGAGAAGGAGATACCTTTACAAATGGAGATTTTCCTTACAAATGTAAATGTCTGGTAAACAGAATTTTGATAAGAATGGGCCCAGCAAAGGCCCTCCCAGTCTATTGACACCCAGTGGTCCATGGTGAGGGCCTGTCCTGGGGACAGGCCTTTCATCCTAAATCCCTTCAGACAGTTAGTGGGGGCAGGGAAGTTCATAGTCTCCTGCAGTGCTTCAGGTGGCCAATTCTGGTCCCCACAAATACAAACAAAAATAATTAGTAACATAGACTTTACCAATGATTTGACTGAGGACATTTCTAGGGAAAGTTAAGGATTATGTTATAGTTGTCTGGTTGTTTACAAACTAGTCTTAACATTGAATATTAAATATTGATATGATTCACAATTGAAGCTGATAATAATTCCTGAGAATCTAATTATTGTCACAGCAGTTCTACAATTACCTAAAAACCCTGTGCAAATAAAGTTTAGAATTGCTGTTGATGCCACGTTCCAATGAACCTCATCCAATGACATTTGACAGTGCCATTCTTTTTCAAGTCAAGCTTGAGTTTTTTAACTTTTGGTCATTTGTGCCTCAGTAGACAGGGTGCTACTTGAGGGGATTTTGAAGTTGTTCATCATTTTATTCTTTCCCTGAAATGCTCTGGCTCTAAATTTTTTCCTAGTGGTCTTTGTTAAATCATGCATCATTTTCAAGTTCATTAATAGTCCATTAATGCTTATTGTGATGAATGGTTCATAAATGTCAGCATAGTTAAATTAATAGATTTCATATATTTATTAATTGATCTGTTTTCTACACTTTTACCATTTCTTAAACTTTTTCTTCATAACATATATTTTCTCTTTATTCTCTTAATCACTGTTTTCTGTCCTCAAACTGTGTGTTTTATTTCCACTTCATAGGGTTTATGAATTAGATCTGTTTTTCCTAGTAGTGTCTGGTAAGTATATTTAAGACAAATCTAGATATTTGCTGACTGCTGGTGATTTCTTTGATACCAATTATTAATTAATTACATCACACTTTGCCTTTAGGCACAAAATTTTAAAAGTTAATTCATACATTTAACCTATATTTCACAATGATATTCTGTGTACTAGGTATTGTCGAACTATAATAAAAAAATGTTATTTTCCTTCAAGGAACACTTAAATTGGATGATGAATTTTAATATATACATTTGAGATTATCAGATTATATGCATATGGTTTTTCCTTGTGATTAAATTGAAAATGACTAGTAGGTTAATTAATATTTGAAATACATATATTTGATAGGTTACTTCATTGGTCAATTAGTCTCATCTTTTTCCTCTGGAGAGTATTTTCAATTTTAAAATATTCATACTTTGTTATTCATAATTAATGATTTATTTTTGTTTAAATCTACTTAAGATTAAACCTTTTCAAATGTTTCTGCTAAAAATAAAAACTTTAATTGTACAATTTCCTTTAGCTTTATCAGTAGTCTCTCTCTTCTCATGTGAAAAAAATCATTGATATAAAAAATAATATTTGGGGACTGTAAAAAATAAAATAGCTACATTTCCTAAATCATTACGTTCAATCATAGTCAAAGCAATTAATTATTACCCCATGATAGCAGTTTATGCTAATAGCTACTATATTCTTCCTCGGTGGGAAAAACTCACTATGGCTATGTATTGCAGAATTTAAAAACTAACAAACATATTCTTGCCAATTTATTGCTCAATGATGGTTTTAATCTATTAGAAATGCTAAGGAGCTTTTTTCTTACAAAGTGAAAATTATTAAAAATAATGAAATTTTGACAAGATACATGCAGAAGTCATTTTATTTTATTTTTTAATTCTTCATAGAATCATAAAGTGGTAGAATTGGTGAAGATTATGACCTCCTGGTTTCAGAGAATTAAGTTCTGGGGCATTCTAATGAAAAGTATGTTAAATACATAAACTTTAACTTCGAAGAACTTGTGATCTATTTGGAAAAACAAATGACAAACAAAATCACTTAAATTGAAATATTTTGATGAGAAAATAAAAATAGTATTGTTTATCAGAGACAATCACTGTTTTCCAAAGAAAAAGCCATTAAATACTAAGTTTAAGGTGTAGTCTTTAGTTATAAAGCCACTAAGGCCCCTATTTTTTTAACTTTCATTAGATCTGTTGTTTTAAATTTGCTAGACAGAGTATAATTCCATGCAATAAAGGAATAAAAACCAGGTATCTAAATTTTTAATATTTTTTATCCAAATTAGGAAACAATGCAAAGATTTGCACAAAAATTAGGAATAATACATATGAATAAAATATTATTTTCATTCCTTATGGAAACAATATGTCTGACACAACCCAGGAGAAATATCTGCCACATTAAGTGACACAATGTCAATGCACAGCTCCCTCAATCCAGAAGCTGAACAAGAAAATATTTAAATGATGTTTACCACACAATTTCCAAGTTCCTGGATAGGGCATAAAATGTCTCTTTCCCTTCAGAACCTATCATTCTCAGCACATTGGCTTAATAGAACACCTGGAATATATACTATTTCAAACATAGGGGAAGATCTGCTTGTGTAAGAATAAAACTTTAAAATTATAAAGTAAGTCTATTAAATATTTATTTTTGAATGAGTACTTTTAAAATATTTTCCCCTTAAATAAATTAAATTTTAATTCACGTACCAAACATTTAAATAACAACTGCTATACACCACACCAGGGCCAACTATTGGAGTTGTAAATACTGTTAAAAAAGATGCACCAAGCCCAAAATGGAGTCACTTGTGCTAAGTCCCATGTCAGCAAACCAAGAGTTAATAGCAGTTTTAGCCTCTCCTAGGAATTAGAACTTTAAGAAGTCAATCTGGAATTACCTGGTCACCACTAGTGAGGTAATCTGCCTGACAGACTCCTGCACCTCCCCAAAAGAAGGTTACCTATGCTGAAATAATTCACTCTTTGCTAGAAAGTTCTTTTTTCTGTCCCTTTCTGCCTATAACAGCCTTCCATTTAGTACAGCTCCTCATAGCTCCTTATTATCTGCTAAGATGGGATGCTGCCTGATTCATAAATTGTTGAATAAAGCCAATTAGATCTTTGAATTTACTCAGTTGAAGTTTTGCTTTTTAATAATATACACAGTAAAAATATATTACAAAATAAACTGTCTTCAAGGAGCAGTCTGTTTGGAGAAACAAGTGTAAGGAGATGATTATGAAAAATTAAACTTTCCAAACACTTATAAATAGCTTATTATGGGAACACCTAAATCCAGTCTTTTGGGTTATACAAAAGAGTATTGTTTGAAAGAGATCAATGATAGTTTTAGGAATCAGGTTCTTCTAATTGCTAGGTGGAACTTTGAATGTGAACGAGATTACCATTCACAGGGACAGAGTTTAGTGTAATATTTAAAAGCCTAAGCGCTGGTGGGAGGCAATCATTGATTTAAATCCTCTTGTAAATCCATTCTGCCTACAGCCTTCAGCTTTTCTCTACCGCGTGGCCCCTTCATCATACTCACAGTGGATTATCAGACGTGACCTGAGCAGTCAAGCCATACGTTGGTAAATGACTTAGGTAGAGTTGTGTTGCAGGAGCCTTGACCAACAAGGACAATGGAAACTTCAGTGGGAAGAAAGAGATTAATCTGAGTTTCTTGCAGAGTGTCAATACGAAATTCAAAGGGAAAGGAAGCAGTTTTTGTTGTTGTAGTTGTTGATGCTAATCATCCATAACCAATCTATGAATCAAAATTGGGGTGAGTTTATTATGAGCCAGATCTAAGGACTAGCCCAGGGCCTTCCTTCCCTAGGGAAAGGCACCAAAGAAGTGGAGTGTATAGAGTGGTTACATACCTTCAAAGAGCATGTATCACATGTGATTGGAATGCCCCTTTTACTACAGTCATGACATTGTCTAGCTGGCACAGTGATTCACATAGCAATTGATGAACACAGCAGGTAACAGGTCTGTGGTCTCCAGCTGGAGTGGTCACAGCAGATCAGCAATCAATCCCTAGCCAAGGGAGAGATGCTTATCCTTAAGAAATGCTGATGTGAAGGAAGTTACTTTATCTTTAAAGGCATTGTTCACATCTTTGGGACACCTAAAGCAGATATACAACACACGCTTAAGGGCCAAGTCAGGCCCTTTTGAAAAAATGATTTCAGGCTGAATTACTTTTACAGCCAATGGCCTCCTCATATACTCCAATATATCCTCTTGCTTGTCATTTATTTATCATAGTTGATTTGTTTTGAGTTGGGGGAGGGGGAGTGGAAATGCAGAGAGAAAACTTCATAAAGATGAAGCCCAGTAGTAGAATCCATGAATTACTATTTGTTGTTGTTATTGTGGTTTATAAAATTACTATTCTTAATATTATTGTATTGAATAGGGAAGTATATAGTTAAAACAATAACCTACTCCAAGGAGCTGCTTTGGATCATGAATAAGTTTTCAGTTCTAATCTCCATAAGACCCAGTGTATCCCAGAGCTTCCTCTGCAGTAGATCTAGTCTCTGGTTATTTTTAATATTTAGTAAACTTTAATCTTGTCAACAAAATTCTTGTTTTCCCTTTTTCAACATGTATCTGTAAAATAAATGCCCATCTCATCCTTTATTATTTGAGCAACTAAAAATGCCTGATGATCATAGGAAAGGGCAGAAATAGTTATTGATAGAGTATCAAATATTCAGAAGATACATGTAAATTGTTAAAGTGCTAGTTTAGACTGAATTTCTAGGGGTTCTAGAAAGTTTGTTCTTAGTTCTTGACTGAAACTATGATTTTGCTTGTTTAATAATAATTTGTATATATCTTTACAATCTCTAACAAAACTAAATTTCTTGAGAAGTGGTGTCATGACTTGGTCACCTCCCTGTGTTAATGACATCAAAGGTAAGGGGTCTTTTGCAGTTTTTCAATCATTTGTTATTGTTATTTACATTTAAATCTCTGGAAAGTGAGGTTGTTTGTAAACCAGCAAAGCCACTGCTTAGAGAATATAGAAGCAAGTTGAAGTGTGACTCTCATCCAGGGTATAACCAGAGCAAAATTCCTCTGGATTTTTAAAATTGAAAGAGTAGAAGTGAGAAAGATTTTTATCACGCATACCTCATACATGAAACATCAAGGTAATGTTATATCATATAATATAACAAGCATTTATGAAAACTGTACAATATCTCAGACACTATTGTAGGCATGTATATTAATTCCTGGTTTGGCAAGGTTCAAATAACAGAAGTAAAGTTCAGGCAATAAGTGGAGGTGAATCCAACTGGAAGTGCTGATGTGCAGATGTTGTAATATCATTCAGAATATTTATATAATCTCAATTCATAGTTAAAATGTAGTTTTCATTTTTAAACACTGCCCTTAAGTAATAGTTTTTCTTTTTTTGTTTGTTATGTTTCTTCCCCTCAAAGAAAAGATCTGATTCTCTAAAGTTGTTTTATTGATTAGTTTTAGGAAAAATGAGTTTTCTGGTTTTAAGGCAAAGCAAGGACTCATTTGTTAAATTAGGCATTTGCCTAATGGATATAGGAGGATCAGCAAGATTAAGGTCATGGATCTTTTCTTGTTGTCAGATAATGTGTTAAATAAAATCAAAGGGATGATAAACAAGGGTAATTGCAGAGAAAAGCATTCCCTCGGGGTTCAATCCAGAAATCTTCTAAAATGTAAATTTTCAGGATGGACAATCAAAATCTTTTTTAAAGTAGGTAACAGGGACAAATAACTGAATCATTTTCAGGGAATTAAAATAATCTATTTACTATTTTAAAGAAAATGATAAAAAATTACTTACATTAGAATTCTGATATATAAACACATTTACAGGTGATTTGTGAAGTTATTTGTGGCCAAAGCTAGTATATTTTAATGACAAAGAAAAGAATATTAGTCTTATTAAGACAAACCAAAATGTCATAAGAGAATGCAGATATAAGCAAAGCCCAGTAACAGAACTTAATAAATTTAGAAAGGGAGAAGAATTAAATAACTTAAACTAGATGAAAAGCACATTTGAATTATTTTATCTTTAAAAACACGTGGCATGAGCATAACAATGCAAAAAAAAAGTTGCTTTATATATAGAAAATTAGATCATTTTGATGGAGCACTAAATCAGAGCATACAATAGTTTCTGGGGAGAAAACCCCGTCATTTGAGTAAGAAAATCTAAGTTCAAAATCTGAAATTAAAATCATAAACAATAAATCAAGACAAACTAAGATGATGAAAGAACCAATGAACATCAGACTTTTTATACCCATTCTTGTATTTGAATATTGGCATTATGAAATAATCCATTATGGAGAACACAGACATCCCTTAATTTTATTAATTGAAGGAAATTATATTAAAGTTGTATGGACATTTCACGAAGATTGAGAGAAAGATATACATCTGTGATTTGTCATATTTTTTTCTGTTTCTAATTCTAAGGAAGAAAGACAACTAGTTACTGAACTTGAGCCATATACCTCAAGGAGAGAGAAGGCTTCAGAAAACATTTGGTATTCAGAAGTTTTTCAAAATAATAAAACTCTAATATATGAGGACAGTGACAGTGACAGCAGTATTGTTATATTTTTATATTCCACAAAAACGTATTGATATATAAACCAGAATTTTGAAACTAAAACTGATTTAATATTTTCTACCAGCACCATTAAGTTTGATAGAGTGAATAAATGTAACCTGATGAAACGAAACATAATTTGGGGATTTTCTGTTCAGGAAAATTGTTAAGTTATGGTTAAATAAATCCCATTGTAAAAACAGTAAATACAGCTTGTTAATTATGCCATTTTATTTCTAAATCATAAAGCTGCAATCAAAGCAGGACTAATAAAAATATATATTTAGAACATTAATAGACAAAGAAATTAGATCATTGTGTTTAAAATTCAAGGCTGATATGCTTTTTTTACTTGCCTTTTATTTCATGCTCCATTACTATACAATTGCTTTCTACATACACTATATTTAGTTTTTCCTTCCCCAAATTGACATAAAAAATTAAGTTGTAGTCCTTTACATCAACAAGACACAAAAATCCACATTGAATAATATACACTTGACAAAATCAGTATTATTTTAGTGAGGTTTAATATTATTATACTGCTATTGTGCTATATCTTTCATAGAATTAAGTAATTTATTAGTAAAATCTTACTATCAGGATAAGGAAACTTTGCCATCAAAAACTTAAAATAGGGTATGGAGAAGAAGATACAGGGTTTTTTTTAAAGCTCCTGCCACACGTGAATTCCTATGAAAAAGATAGGCTTAGGACTCTAAATTTTTAGGAAGCACAGAAATAAAATTCAAAGCTAGGTTATATACCATGATTTATATCAGGTAGTGGTGAGACAGGCAGGCAGCTAGATATGAGCTGGGAGCAAGGCCACTCCACCAGCTGCAGCATCCTCATTACCTGGCAGGGACTCTTCCAACGTGCAACACTCCCCCAGACCCTGACTGAGAGTAGCCCCTAGCCTCATTATACCCTCATTTGCATTGCAGTTTTCACCCCCCTTTGTGGGGGATCACTGCCATGACCGTTCTGGAGAGACCTATGTAAGGAAAAAACCTCCCCCTACAGAAGTGGAGGTGGAGACAAATGCCACATTGGTCTGCGTTCTGGGACCCACACTCGCCCTGTTGTGATCCAATCTTCAAACACACTGACTGGCCACAACTTCAGTGCAGATGCTCATCTCCAGCCTGCCCGCCCCTCCCCTTGGGGGTGTACTTACACTTTACTAATAAATCCTCTTCTGTTAAAACTTCCACTATATGTCTGCTCTCAAATTCTTTTGTATCTGTGGGCCAAGCACCTGGACCTCACCACACCGATCTGACCCATGCAGGTAACAGTGGAAGTGGTTTTAATTAATTTGTTCATTTAGCACCTACAATGTTCAAGGTATACATTGGGGGTATAATTTGTAACCAGTCATTGATATTTGTAGTTTTTAATTTTAGGATATATTGACCTCAATTTATAATCAAATAACCTAATTCACCAGATAAACTTACAAATCAATATTTTATGAGAGCAATGTATAAATAAAGAGTTGGAACAATAATTTATACATAACATTTATTTTAAGAAGAATTATATGCTAACCCTTACTCCCGGTTTCACTCACAAGTATCTATTTCAAGAACCCTAAAATTTCATTCAATTAGACAATTACTCGTTACCTAGTGTAGGACAAGCACGGGTGGGCATATGTATATGATATGAGTAGTATAAAATGTAAGAGAGAGAAGTAAGAGTAATTTAGTCCCAGGGAATGAGTAATTACTTATGGAACAAATCATATTTGAATAGCATTTTTAAGCGAGTATAGTTGAACAAATAGAGAAGGGATACCTTCTTAGAAACCATCGTTTATATCATTCACAAGATGGCAGCTACAAAATAATTCAGAAGAGTTACATATTTTCGCTAAAGATCTTCAAGAACCCAAGGTCATTCAGACACAAGTTTTAAAATACATTAGAAAAAGAAAGCAAAGCCTCACTTTGTATGGTGACCTTACAGATTCTAAACTATTAAACAAGGAATATTTTACAGCGGTTAAAGCAAAAATAGAAGTAAATTGCTGTGCCATGGTCACTTATGGGACTCCTTTACAAAAAAATGAACTTTATATTTCTTTTACTTAGAACTTAATTCTCTTCTTTAATTTTATCTTAATATTTTAAAATATCCACTAACATCTAAGCTTTATTTTGTTGGTTGAATACAAGGGTATATGTAAAATTTTACTCTCTCTCTATGTGTATATGTATATATATTTTTTTATCATTTTAAATTTCACAGCTAAATCCTAAGGGCAACAGTTGGTTAATTTTCCTGCAGAGACAAGTTCCTTCATCAGTTTATTTAGCTTTTAATAAAAGGTCACATTTTTAATGCATATCTTCTCTATATTTGGAATATATATAATTCTATGTCGAAACAGTGACATATTTTAATACAATGCAACTGATATTTAAGTTCAAGTTTTAGTGAATTAAAAAGATTAAATTAAATATCTGGACACATGAATAACGTTTTCCTCATGCTAGTTCATAAAAATATCATAACGTATATTGTAAATACATTTGCAGCATATCATCTGCCCTATTTTTTGTTGTGATTTTAAAAATACTCATTTTTTAAGATAAAAATGCTGTTTAATATATGTTGTTTACTATACAGCATATTTGTTCATTAACGTTTATTAAATCATAAAATGAATTAGGAAAAAAATACAAGGGGGAAAAAACACTACTGCATGTTTTACCCAAATTGTCATTACATTGTGGGTTTTTTCCTAATCTATTTTCCAAAATTGCATCTAAAAGGCCTTGGGTTCTTGAAGATCCTTAGCAATCACAGTCCATCATGGTGACGGCTTTTATCTTGTATCGATCATCAAATGATTTTGGCCTTGATGGCACATTAGTCCTCGGTAATGTTTACCCAACCATTTTTATAAATATTTTTAAATACACAAAATGCATATATTCTGGACCTTGATAGGAGAGGTTGACATTATTTTTTAATATTCTTGTTTTCTTGAAAGCGCAGGATCATTACATTCAACTTGTTCATATCCAAACATATTTTTGTTCACTCTCTAGGAGTGTTTTCCTTTAAGTGAATGAATTAAAAACTACTGAACTAATCCTGGGTTTTGGACCCTATACTACAGTACTAAGGTGGTCAGAAATCCCATTCACTTGTCAATTTTCATGATAACTAAAATAAGAGCTTCCAAAATTATAATTACCTATCTATCAGTCTCTAAATTAAGGGAGATTTCTCTCCTAGACCTATTAACTAATTTCTTGACCGCTTATTTCTTCTGGTACCTAAAATGGTCTTACATTTGAAAAGTGTTGCATCATAGGAAAAAGGCTAAGTAGTAATAATTTCCTAGCACATTAAAAAGATAAGAATGTCAAGAATTCTGTGTAGATCCAACTTCCAAATAATGACCAAATGACATAAACAATCACAGAATCCTTGGTTTCTGTTATAACTTAATTCCCATCAAGAAAAATTTAGTTTCTGGTAACTTTCATTTATTATGAAATAAAATAATAAATAAAATTCTATCTTTTTTGTGGTTTTAGGAGACCATGGAGAGTCCATTTCTTAAAGAAATTTTAAAAAATGGGGAGGGGGGTTTGAAAAGTTAATCATCACTGAATATAGAAGGTTTTCTACGTATGTTATTTAGTACTTGCTATATACAACTGTTGTGCTAATATGTATTTTTTTAGTTAATATACCCAATAACATTAACAGTCTATATTATAAACTCAATTTTAAACCCTCTTTGTATCACAAGAGTTTAAGTAACATAACTCGTAAATGGTACATCTGGGATTCCAACAAATGTCTGTCTGATTTAAAATATCATAAAATGATAATGTAATCCCACTATGCTATACTGAGTTTTGAAAACAAATGGTGACAAATTTATTCTTATTTATTTATTTTTTTTGTGAGGAAGACCAGCCCTGATCTAACATCTGTTGCCAATCCTCCTCTTTTTGCTGAGGAAGACTGGCCCTGGGCTAACATCTATCCCCATCTTCCTCCACTTTATATGGGACAAGCAGTGCGTCCACCGGACCCCAGGATCCAAACCCGTGAACCCCGGGCTGCCGAAGCGCGAACTAAACCACTGCACCACCAAGCTGGCCCCAAAAGGTGACAAATTTAGATAGTCCTGGAGGCTCATCCTCTGGTGGCTAAGCAGAGAGTTGATTGAGAAGGTCCATGTTAGCTAAACAGAAGAACAGAGTGACACCCCACTGGGCTCCAGAGGTTCCCCTTTTCCAACAGAATGCTCCACAACCAGAAGCTTCCATCATTACATGATCACATAGATATGCCTGTCCCCCAATCTTATAAATATGTAGAACATTACTAGGGGTGTTGGGGTATCTACCAAATTATTGGCCATTTATGCCTAGCCTAAGCTATGGAATAATGAGAGTTGTAATGTGACTTGTCTCTACTACTTCTCTGCTTGTAAGTTTTTCCCCAATAAACCTCTCTGCATCATGGCGCACTAGAGATGCATGTTCCTGACTCATTAGATTAACAAAAGTTTAGGCACATAATTCCAACATATCTCAAATATAGTAATTCATGACAACTTTCAATAAGAATGATAAAAATCTATGAGAACAGATTTGCTTGTCTAGATATCATACTAATAATTTATTCTATCATTTATTTTCCATATTTTTATAATGATCTTCCTATGGTGATATAAAGGTGAAATGCATCATCCTTATCTTCATAAGTTTACAGTCTAGTGAACATACAGATATGCACAAATATGGTAAAATTAACTAATCGTCATAATGGAGATAGAAGAAAATATAAAATGTTAGCACTCTAGAAGGTTCATCTAAGCAGGCCTATTTTCTCAGAAGTGGCAGCCTTTGAGCTGAGATGTGAAGGATGTGTAACAGTTTTCCATACAGGTCAAAAGGCAGGTATATTCTAGGAAGATGCAAGAATATGAATATAAACGTAAAGGAATAGAAAAATTCTAGACAGAATAATAGTCTCCAAAGATGTCTATGCCCTGATCCCTGGAACCTGTGAACATGTTATGCTAATAGCAAAAGGGACTTTGAGGATGTAATTAAGGCTAAAGATCTGAAGAAAGGGAAATTACTCCCTTTTATCTAGGTTGGTCCAATCTAATTACACAAGGCATCAAAAGCAGATAACTCTCTCCAGCTGGAATCAAATGCAGCAGGAGTGAGAGAGGTGGCAGAAAGGGAGGGCAAAGAGATTCCAAGCGTGAGGAATAATTTGACACACTATTGCAGCCTCTGAGATGTAAGTTTCAATATGCAAGAACCAGTGAGAGGTCACCAGGAGCAGAGGGCCGACTATTTGGCAGCCTGCAAGGAAATGGAGACTGCAGTCCTACAACCACATGGAACTGGATTCTGCCAACAACTTTAATGAACTTGGAAGCAGATTCTTTCCAGAATCTCCTGATAAGAAGTCAGCTGGCTGGCACCTTGATTCTGCTTTGTGAAACTTGGTAAGTGCAAGTAATAGCTGGGCCTATCCAGACTTCTGACCTACAAGAACTGTGAGATAATTAATGTATATTGTTGTTTTAAGAAACTAAATTTGTGGTGATTTGTTCTGGCAGCAACAGAAAACTAACACACACCATAAATTGTCATTTGGGTATTATTTGGGTATAAAGACCAAGGAGAGGAGTGAGGAATCAGTAACACGTGAAAAGGAGTTTAGATAATATCTTGTAACTTCTTGAGTTTAGATTTTATCTTAGTTTAAATCTTATCCTTTAGTTACCGAGGAACTATTAAATGATCTTAAGTTGGGGGTCAGTATAATCATGTTAGAATGATCGCTTGGGGACAGTGGTGGAGAAGACAGGATAGAAGGTTGTGACTAGAGAATGTGAAGGTGATACAGAGGATTTGCAAGGTTCCAATCATGATCTGGAAAATATTTAGTCTAGAATAAGGACAGTGGGGATAGAGTAATGGAAACATAATTTAAAACTTATTAGGATGTAAATTGGACAAGATTTTGAGATTCAGTGGGTGTGAGGAGAACAAGAGAAGGAAGACTTCTCCCTCCTAAATTTCTGGCTTGTCAGATTGTAGATATAATAGAGAGTTACTGGGATATGGAACATGAGAGAGAGTAATATTGGAATAGGCTAGAGATGAGGGTAAAATGACAAGTTAAAATTTACATCACTTTAAATGACTGAATCATTTGAAAATGACTGATAAAAGTATATATTCATGACTGAGCTGTACAGTTGTGCAGGTTATAGACATGGGCATTGTACAGGCTGATAAGTCATGTATAGAGGCAAGTAATTCAGTCTCAGTTTTGTCTGGAGATATTAGGATATAAGTAGTGTTTGAAGCTATGTTTGTACCTGAAATTGTCCAGGTAGAGAAAAATACACATGAGTATTTCAGAGATAGACAGAAGAAAGGTTTAAAAGAACTAACAGAGTATGATCTGACTGGCTCATGGACGCCAAGAGGCGAAAGTTTCAATAAGCAAAGGATGATCAGATATGTCAGACTCCTCAGAGGGTCAATTAACAGACAAATTGAAAAATGCGGATGGTTTTAACAATGCACCTTGTGTATTGCGTTTCTGTCATGTATTTTTTTCCCATTAGGGCTTATAGAGAAATCAGGCCTAGCCAGGAGGTATTGTATGGACTGATGAAGGGTGGGCTACCTATTGCCTCTTACCACAGTTCATGGAGAGAATGAGCATGTCAGAAACGGTGACCTGAAAGTAAGCCAATATTAAGTCCAGGGCAAACAGTCCAGTGTGAGGGTTCCATGGCAAGATCTGATCTCTGAGTAAATATATGACTCAGGGATACAGATAGAACTTGAGTAACATTTTTTAAAAAACCCTGATAAACCAGAAAATAAGTATAAAAACAAGGAAAACTTATCTTTTAAACTTCATGAGGTGATGCACAGGAAACAGCATTTTTTCATGAAATTTCCACATCAGTTTGTGTCTTCATGTTGAGTGAACGGATAAGGAGTGTGGTTCACTGTGCAAAACCCTTGAGAGTGATGAAACACAACATGTGATATTGTGCTACTTGGTGTCAAGGCATTTGCAATGTTGTTAGTTAAAAGAAGTAATATGAATAGTATAGCTTTCTAACACAGCAGTCGAGGAACCTGGAAAAAAGTCAGCTGAGTTTATCAGTGAGGGTTCTCCAGGATAACAGAACTGATGATAGATAGATAGATGATAAACGGATAGATGATAGATGAGAGATAGATAGATGAGAGATAGATAGATAGATAGATAGGAGAGAGAGGGAGGGGGAGAGAGAGGTTTATTTCAACCAAAAGGCTCATTTGATTGTGGGGGCTGGAAAGTTTATAGAGCAGGCTGGCAGCTTGGAAACTCAGGCAGAATTTCTATGTTACAGTCTCGAGGCAAAATTCCTTCTTTGTGAAACCTCAGTTTTTGTTCTTAAGGCCTTCAATTCACTGAATGAGACCCACCCACTTTATTAAAAGTAATCTCCTTTAATTAAGTCAACTGATTACAAATGTTAATCACATCTACAAAATACCTTCACAGCAAGATCTACTGTTTGACCAAACACCTGGGTACCATAGCCTAATCAAGACTAACCATCACACTGGGTACAAAATGTGCTTTTGTTGCTTCATAACTGGTGATCTTGGGCAAGATTTTAAAATATCTATGCCTTAGTTATGTCATCAATAAAATAAATATGGAGTAGTAACTTCCTCATGGGGGTACCCTAAATATGTAATTGTCTATATATACAAGGACTTAAATACTTAGGCCAGTGTAAACAATCAGTGTTATCTATCATTCATCTTTTACTGTCATATGATACAACTTAAACCATGTTTCCTAAATTAGAATACTGCCCCAAGTGTTGTCAGTTGTACATGTCTCATTGAAACTCACTGTGGAAAAGGGCTGAGCAGCCATGGTATAGTGTTTAAATATTTTCACTATTATTCAAGGAAAAAAATTTGACTAATTTAATTCATGAAATATGAAAAATTATAGCAACGCAAAACAAAGGAAAGCAGAAAGGAGAATGAAGTAAGGATAAAGGCAGAAATTAGTTTGAAAAGAATAAAAACATAAATCTAGGAACTGCTCTTTCAAAAGAGGAGTAAAATGTTAAAGTATTCAATGTTATCAGTTATAAAAAAATAAATAGGAATACCCAAAAATAGAAATGATAAAGTTGGAAACACAGCAGAGAATGGTAAAAATTAACCAAAGCTACGGACAACTTGATGTTAATAAAATATTCAAATATAATGAAATGGATGTTTTTCAAACAATGCCCAATTTATCATAATTGTTCCAAAAAGAGGAAGAAAACTGAAACTGACCAATAACCATAAGGGAAAGCAAAACATTTTCAACATAAATTAGTATCCAAAACATGCTGAACTTATGGTACTATCTCTTTAAAAGACTACTCTTAGCTTCACTAAAATGTAATCTTTTGTTTTCTTTATGGTGAAAGAGAGATGTACCATATGTGTAATCAATAAACTAGCTGGCCCTGAAACCAATGTGATTATGAATTTAAGTCGACAGAAAAAGGTTAAAGGTCTTGATGAGCAAAGTGTTGTTTGATTTGTTTGTTTTCTTTCTGTTGGCTGGTGTCTGCTCGGTGCCATGTAGTTGAAGGCCACACTCATTTTTTAAGATGTTTACAGATATTGCTCCATTTTGGTAATTGACAAGCGCTCTCAACAATTTTGTGGTTCATTTAGTCATGAACTCCAATACAAAGCTTTTTAGACCAAATTACTCTAACGGTTTTTAGGAGCTCTACCATCACTTCTAATGCCCATTAAGGTTTGGAATTATGTCAACAAAGTTATCGAGTAAACTCAACAATAATGTATAATCAATAAATTCAAGTAGATATTTGGTAAGCGTTTTCTTTATAAAATATAATTTTTTTATAATGTTTCATTTGAAGAATCTCTAAATTTCTCTAGTTAAAATATAACTAAGTATTTGAATTTCAATATTAATAAATATGCTAAAATAAACAAGGACTTTTACAGTAAGAACTTACAAGTTAAAAGCAACTCCCTGTGTGGTATTTGCCCATATATAGGAAACTAAAGAAATTTCATGAAATAAATCTTTATGAATTTCCTGACACAAAGATGCTCAATGTCAAACTCAGTCCACATTATTATAATGAAAAAATATGTTTCTTCAGTTGGAGCTTAGTCAGCAATTCTAATATAATCTGCAAAATGTAAATGTTATATCCTGGTAATTTCTCTTACAATGACAGATCAACAATCTTCTCCATTCTCATTGAAGCACAGGTAAACAATATGTACTTTTACACCTTAGGCTTTTGTTATACAATGCCCAGAATGAAACCACTTATACAATATTTATATTTACTTGTATTCATTGTGTCCAGTTAAATATGACATTGTCTTTGTTCCCTCAGAGCCCTCAGGAGGAACCAACTAGGCTGACACCTTGAATTCAGACTTCTAGACTCCAAAACTGCAAAAGAATACATTTCTTTTGTTTTTTAAGCCACTGGTTAGCGGTAGTTTATTATGACAGCCCTGGAAAAATACTAATAGTTACTAAAGGTACCAATTTTGATTAGTTCATGTGGATGGATTATGGGGAGGTGTGGGATACACCATCTTCTCAAGAGTGTCTCCACTATGAACTCTTATGTTAAAATTCTTTCTTTTGAGGAAAAATTTCTCCTCCCTACTTCCGGTCTTATATCCTAGAAAACTCAAGAGCCATCTTGAACTATATAGTAATTGCACAAAAAATGTTTATTAAATGAAGCATTTTTTATGAGTACTTTTAAGCACATAATGTATATGAAAAGTTAGCTAAGACCACTCTTGTTTTCTTAAAAACTTCTGGGAACCCAGATCAAATAAAATATGTGATAAACACATGTGCACTTACATATGTATATTTAGTTTCAACATTCTGAATTATGAAGAAATTGTGTCAAAAGAATTACTAAAATTATTATAGGATTCTAGAATTTAGTAATCACCAATTCTCTAAGTGAAGAGAGATAATGTGATTTTGTTCTTTGAATCTATGTAATGCGGTCATGCTTCAAAATATAGTCTATTTAAACTGTTTATTTCATATTTTTATAGGGCCCGTGTTGTTGTTTCCTTCTATTTATCATTGAATAGATAAATCTTTCTTCTTATATACTTATACATAAATTATGCATGGATTTTATTGCTTCCTATCATTATTAATCTGTGAGAAACAAACTCATATTTTCAGCTGAAATGCTAAATGATGCAAATATTACCATTTCTGTGATTCAGCATATAAACTGATACGATAGGTGACTTGGAACTTTCTTTCTGCTTGATTACTTTTATGTGTTTGTTGAATGTACTGTGCTAAGGACTGTATTTCTAAATTCAATTTTCCGTTTGGGCAGGTTCATAATGTGACTATGTTGAGACCCAATGCTGGGGCGTTTCTTTCTGTGACTGCAGAGATATGCGTGTCAAGATCCTACATGTCATGAAAATTCCTGCCAAGTCAGGAAAGTGCTCTGTCAGTTCAGGATAAGTCCAGAGCATTAGGGGTAATTCAGGTCAATGTGGCTTGTTGGCATTGACCGGCTTTTTCTGTCCAAAGTGTCTTTACCTGGGCATAGATACCCAAGTGACAGGGTCTCTTTTCAAATCTCTGGCTCCATCACATTAAAAGCACTTCCAAGTGAAGTAATCCTGCCTCTCCAATGTTCTAGCTTCTCCTTTAACTCTTAACCCTCCAAATTAGGGAGTTGCAGGTTTTTCATTTTATCTCTGTATTACTTCTTAGGATACCACAACTTCCTCGTCAATAATTATATCTACAGTATGTCTTACAGGAATTTTTCATAGTGTATTGTACTATGTTCAGATTTCTTCTGATGGATATCCTTAATTCTGTTTTTTGTATCTCTTTGATCACTTTATTTGCGTATGTGTGTTTACTGTATGTTTTTTAGGTAAGTGGTATTAGATACCTGTGTACAAACCACTCTCTTTTCAAATCATATAAATTGAATTTTGACCTCCCCATCTGAATAACTACTGTGGGATCATGAAAAATACAGCTATGTAAAAACATGGAAAAAGGCCTCTGGTATATATTAAAATTTTAAACAGTGTACAAATTGTTTATATACCATGTTTACAAGTTAATACAATATACAGAGGGGAAAAAAATGTTACCAGTGCTGTTAGAATAATAAAATACTTTTTAATTTCTTTCCAAACTTTCTGGGTATTATTTGCTGGTTTTTGTATAAAAACTAAAGAATGTGAACAAGTAAAATATGTTATTGCCACTGTCTAATAATATTGAGAATTTATTTACTAAGTAATATATTACACATTTTACCTAAATTTTGATAATTACACATGAAAAAAATTCAACAAGATAGACATGACCTACTTTTCTTAGATGAAGTCCCTGAGATTTAGGGGTATTAGGTGATGTCTAAGCTTTATGCAGCCAGTAATTGACAGAACCAGTATTCAAATTCAGAACTCTAGAACTTCATTGTTTTTTACCTTTCTGTAAAATAACAGTGCTACTCAAAAAACTCAAGTCACCACCTTCCTTCTGGATATATTTTCAAATGTAAGTGAAAAGAACTGGTTTTAAAGACACAATTCAGTCATGTATTTTAGTTTTGTTTTTAATGACATTGCTTCTTGGTGACATGTGAAATTAGAAATATTTGGGGGTTTTTTAGTGCCAAATAAAACACATCCACAGGAGGCAAAAGATCAAGGGGATTCTGTTCTAATATTGATATCTACATAAGAAACTTGTTTTATTGTCCTTTTATCAAGCTGATATTAATGAAATTGATGTAATGAAAATACATAGCTGCTAATAGTTACTAGTATTTCAAGCACTTTCATAATAAAACATTCTTTACCTAGAAGACAGAAACAGAGAACACTTCCTAATTAAGTGCAAGTTCCTGGCAATGTGTCAAATAAATTCATTAAATATGAGAATTACTAAAAATCGTATAATTCTACACAGAGTTAGGAAAGCCTATCTGAACACATAATTGTAGAACGCTTTTCATCTATTGAGCATTAAAGTAAGATCTAGGTAACTCTATAACAAGATCATGTGTATTTGCTTTTGAATTACTGTCTGATCAACTTGGTATTTTTTGATGCTAATGAGTTTGCACCAACATTTACCCTATCCGGCCTTAAACAAAACAGAAGACTCATGAGGATGAAACCCACATTTTGCAAATGTTAAAGGAATAAAGCATCTGCAAGATATTTTACATAACCATCATAGAACACATCCCAAAAGACGTTGTTTGAAACTACGAAGATGTTTGTTATTCATATCAAAATGAATAGCATACAATACACCAGGGAGAGCAAAACATTGCATTTTTAATTCTTCTCATATGCCCTAGATTTTCACATGAAAAGAAAATATAGCTTTCGTAGGTCAACTGCTATTTTAGATCACCACATGATATTTCTGTTTATAACATCGTGTATTTACTTCACAGATCAAAGAGGTTAATTACCTTATGAACGTTAGCATAAGATTATAAATGAGATAGAAGGTCAGGTCTTATAAATACCAGAGCAAAGTCCCTTTATTAAATTATAGCTTCTCCTTTCTAAACAGAGGCTGCTCCATATAGGGACGTAAAAGATAATCATCTCCAAAAATTGTCACGAACTTGCAATTGGCTGACTTTAAATACACTATTTTCACAAAGGATATATAAATTCAAAGTAAAAATTACTTTTGCTATGCTAAAATATGACTCAGGCTCTAATACTCTTAAATTAAAAAAAGTTAAAAAATCATTTTCAGTAGTCAAAACTAAAACTTTTTGTTTGTCTACACAGAAGTGATCTCAGGATAGGATTACTTCTTTTACTAATATTTGTATTAATTTACACAATATTAATGTGGGATTTTAATGCTTCTATCCAATTAGAACATATAGCTCACAAGAGCTACCATTTAGTAGGTATATTCTACAATCATATAAATAACTTTTATTAACCATTTTATAAAAAATGAGGTTTAAGATATTTGTAAACAAAAAAAATCTAAATGAGCTGGGATACAACTCAATGTGTTTAATTCCAAAGCCTTTACTCTTAACTACTATCTCATAAGTAAAATGTTGAATAATATTATTTACATGAAAGGTGAAACCAGATTTAATAGACATTGAGTTCTTGAAATAAAAAAGACTAATATATTGATGTAAGATATGCAATATAATGTACTGTAAAATATGTTATCATAAATAATGTGATATAAATATACATATAAAAAACATAAAGTACCTCCAACGGACAGTTAGGTAGCATTTGAAATAGCCTAACCAGTAATCCACACTCTAGGAGTAACTGTTTGCTATATTAAATAATCCAAATAGCAATGTGTACTCTAGAAATAGCTACATAACTAATTTAAATAACATTACAAAGACACAACAAAAGTCATTAATTAACATAAAGGATCTTAGATCTATTTTACAGTTGATGAAATGAATGGCATTTGATGCTTGTAAGTGTGGACACATTATAAAGGTTTTGGCCAGTCCAGCATCCTATCATCTTCAGAGTAGTGCTGTACCCTGAGGCTCTAGCCTGGAGCTCTGTCCTCATGCCTCCTCCACTTAGCAATGACTCATTTTTTTGACCCAACCGAAAGGTTCTCTGAATGAGCCTGGGTTTATCTTGATATGCACCTGAGGGTTTACATAGTATGTGTGCATGACTGAGAGTGGGTAGTGTCCCTAACTAGGAGAACACGTGGATACTTGTATTTTCCCTTCTTCCTCATTCTAGCTTTTTCTAATAAGTGTTTGCATTTTATCCATTTGGCAGATTTTAATCTAAAATTTACTTCTGTTACATCACACTCACTACCTATAAGCAAAGTTGTAAGGGAAAGTTCTTTCAACTTCCACTTAACTCTCTAATTGTTGACAGCTATTGTTATTTGGCAAAAGAACTGACAGTCGTTGAAAATCCAAATTCACTTAGGTCAATTTGCAGCAGAAGTCAAAGAAAGAGAAAAAAAATCCTGGGGAAACCTGAAGGAATGACGCTATTCAGAGGCAATAGAAGATATAAGAGTCAATAGATAATAGAAAAGCACTGCAATAACAATAGGAGACACATGACGATACTTCATTCTGGAAAGCCAATGGAGAAGGAGTTAGAAGTTACAACTGGAGTATGTGGTCAAATTCACATTTCTGATATCTCTATTATTACGCTTCCCAAAGTGAATTAATATCATTTATTTGTCTCAACTAGGTTTCGAATTTACAAAGAGCAGGATTATAGTCTATTGATACTTCATCTCTACCACTAGAAATTGCCCAGTACATAACTGACAATCTCCAAATATTTATTGTCTTAATAGATGAGTGAATACAGTAGGGAATCTGGTGATTTTTGATATATTGATCAAAAGGCGTTGAGGTATATCAGAAAGATATATCAGAAAACAAGCTATTTAGGAAAATGTGATATTTAAGAAATGCAGGCTATTTGTTTTTAGGTCTGGAAGTGAAAAAATATTAGGAAATTAGCTGGTTAAGAACAAGTAAAGGAGAAAAAAAAGATAAATTTGAAGAAAGAAAGAAATAGATGACAGAATAAGATCTTCATGGAAGCCTGAAGAATTGGTCTTGGAAATGAGGAAAAGACTTCACATTTCTCAAAGTGAGGGAAAGAAATAGAAGGATGGTTCAATCACAGAAATTTTGAGGATGTTGGGACTCAATCAAAGGGAAGAAAATCAGAAATATTGTATCACATGATATCCACTTCTCAATAAAGTAGAAGATATATAAGGTGGAGTGTAGAATATTTTTTGGAAAATTATTGTGAATGTGGTGAATGTGGTCAGAAGTGGGAGAATGGGTACCTTGACTGGCAGTCATTGTTAAAGCATTGTTTTTTGTGAATAATAGAAGGTGAAGGAAGAATGAAAGACAATGTTAACACGGCAAGATCATTTTTCAATATTAACATTTGCTGCTTTGTTTTAGCAGAGCAGTCTAACATATACTGTATGCTTTCAGAGGAACAACAGGGTCAAAACTATTTTCACAATAATGTTAAGATATTATTCACCTTTTTCATTCATTCGCTCGTGAATGTACAGTTCAGCTTTATGGAGGCCAAATGGCATGTGATGGCGCAACAGACAGAAAGCAGAGGCAGATAAGAGAATCTACTGTCTTCTAGTAAGCCAGAAATAAAAGAAATTTGTAAAAATGTTACACATCGCTACTCCCATTGTTTTTTGTCATTTTTAGAAAATCGAGTTAGTGTTTACTTGAAAAATATATTCATGTGTAATGGGTTTATTATGGCAATTTAAGTCAATTCATAATTAAATATTTTAAATTTTCTATTTTAATATTGATAGGGCAAACTCAATAAATATAACCCACATAAATAAAGTTCTTTGAGGTCCTTAACCATTTCTAAAAGTGTGAAACAGATACTGACACCACAGAGTTTGAGAACTCTTGGTGTAGACCAAAGGTCAGCAAACTAAAGCCTACAGGCCAAATCTGACACATCCCTATTTTTGTATGGCCAATGGGCCAAGTAACAGTTAGTAAAAAATCAAAAAAAGGATATTTCATGACATGTTAAAATTACATGAAATTCAACTTTCAGAGTCCATAAGTAAATTTTTATTGGAACACAGTCACGTTAATTCATTTACCTATTGTTTATGACTGCTTCTGCACTGCTCACTCTATGGATTTCAGACTTGCCTAGACAGCACCTCAATCGCCAAAGCCAATTCCTTGCAATAAATCTCTTAATGTTTATTTCCTGATGGTTCTGAGTCTCTGGTTGAACCCTGACTTATACAATTAGTCTTTGTGTTGTTAAAATCAGAGAAATAAACTTTCCTTAAAATTTTTGCCAAAGAAGTTTTCTCATTTTGCAATTAAAAATAAACGTTTCCTTAATGATAAAGATATATTTTCAAAAATACTTGCAAAAATAAAAAGCTGCAATTTATGATATCTTATTTGTTACTTAAAACTGGTATCAAAGACATACCAGTTTGCTCTTTCTACTTTATTGAAAAATAAATAGATCCTAAAGATAGTTTTATTGATATTATTTAAAATAACATTTTATATGAAATAATTTTGTCATCAAATTTTGAAGGAGGAAATTTATGAATTCTAGCAAAAGCAGTAGTTAAAAAGATTTGAAATCAGCCATGCACAGTCTAAGGAACATGTGAGTAATTTTCACGACCTTTGTCTAACTATCAAATATAGGCCATATCTTCCCAATTTATGTATAGAGAAGAGAGAATGACCTATACCAAAGTAAGTGGCTGGAGTGACTCTTAATTTTAAAATAAAATAAAAATCAATTTGTTGAAAATCAGCTTCATCAATCCCTTTCATATTATGTACTGTCTGATCAAAAAAAAGAAAAAACTTGACATGTAGAACTGATCATTTATCTCTCCATTACAGTTAAGAAAATTAAGGTTTAAGGTAAGACTTAAAACAAATTTCTTGTCCCTCCATTAAACAATAATAAGATCCAGTAAAAATAATTTTGCTGATTGCTCTAAGTAATATTTGCTCCAGGAAGATAAGTCTGTAAAATAACGAAAACAGCTCACCTATCAAGAGCAACAATTTCCTTGTCAGGACTTTTCTGATAAATGGATTGCTCATCTGTACTTTCTTCAAGATTCTCCCCTCATCTGCTCCCCAATCTAGAGCTATTTTTTAAGTAAGCTGTGATCAGATCCAACTAGTTTCTCACTTTTCAAGATCTCCCTTAAAATTACCCATTCCGGTCCCTAAAACCCTATCAATGCTCTTTCCAAACCATCTTCCTCCATTATGATGTCCTTAAACTGTCAAGTTGGTGTTCTCCCTTGATGTAGAAAGTTCTATAAACTTAATTTCACATAAGCGACAGATTTTTCCAAATGTCTTCTGGAGGCTTTGACTCAGTCCTATTTTATATTGCTAGTAAATAGCTGAACCAACTCAGTGCAGTTCTACAAATTTTATAATTATCTTTACTTGGCAGATAGTGCTGCCAATCAACTGTCTTCAAAAGAATGCTTCTAATTTTATTCTCCAACTACTGAGTATTTCATAAAAATAAATGAAAGTATATTTATTATCTACTTGCTTATTCTCTACTAGCATCTCCCACTCTATCCTGAGGAATTCTTATACTCTTTTATCCTGAACAGGGGTGGGAATAAATTCTTCAATTTCACTACAAACAGATTGAGAACCAAGTTTTATGTTGTAACACTTGTAGAGCAAGGGTAGCAAGGAGGAACACAGCTCCCAGCCTCTTACCTTCCACAGAGAGATGCACCAGGGACAGAATTTTGCTGAGGGTTCTGTGGGTTTATGCACCAGTGAGCAGAACCCTGCCCAATCTCAGGACCCCCCCAAAACCCCAACAACCCGATACCCTCTTTCAGGGCAAACGCTGGAACTGCCAAGTATGTGTGAGGGAAAGTTTAGAATTTGGTGCTGGACTATCCAATACGAAGCCCAGCTACATAATAAGGAAGATACTTTAAAACGTTTGATTATGCTTAACAGAAAAACTTACCAAAATATAAAAGATATCATCATTAAAACTATTTCACATGTTTTCAATCTATTTTTTAAAAAATTAAGTATTGAGCATGATAGCAATTGAACTCAAGAAATGCTCAAAGAGCAGTCAAGTTCTTGAGACAAAAAGATTCTAAAAAATATAACTCTCTTCAGCCGATGAAATTACCTCAAATATTATACACTTTCTAGAACCTCACTATATTTCCTTCAACTTATATGTTCAAGAATATATAATAATTTAATATTTTATATATTATATTATATATAATTATATATAATATAATATAATAATATAATAATAAATATATAAATTTAAAATAAACAATAAAAATACCTGACCTAGCTGACTCCTCAAATTACTGTCCATTTCTCACGTCCGTTTGTAATCAGATTTCAGGAGTTTAACTCTTTCCATTTTGATCACTCTCTCAGGAAAATTACCAATGGAAACCTGATTTCTACTGCCATATACCAGTCAATTTTATAAATTTACCACAATTTATTTATCCACTTTCTTGCTGAAAGACATGCTGTTTCCACGTTTTCAGAATTAAAACTAATGGAGCTCTGACCATCCTTTAAGCATCTTCTTGCATCACATAGAAGAGTTTATAGATAAACCCTTCAGAGTAAAATTTTTAGAATCTGCATAAATTTGCTAGTCTAAATAATTTTAGGTGTTTCTCGAAGCATTTGTAAAAATGTACATGCCTGCCAGTTTTGTATAAGCATTTTAGTTCTTGCACATGCTCTTTTGATACTGTAAGAAATTTTAATTTTATTAATCTGATGAATAGTAAGTGGTGATTTAATATGCATTTCCCTGAATATTAGTGAAATTGAAAATGTTTTTATGTTTATTTATTTGAAGTGTTTGTTCAAATATTTTTCGCATTTATTGTTCATCTTTTTTCTTTTTGGTTTTATGCTTTCTTTATAGATTCTAGGAACTAATAATTTGTTACTTTTATGTATTTAAGATATCATCACCAAGTTTGTAGGTGAACTCTAATTATCTTTCTGATATCCTTTGATGACCAGAAAGTCTTAATTTAAACGTAGATGGATGCATCAATATTTTCCTCTATGGTTTCTTCTTTTCTATATTGTTTAAGAAGTACTCTCTATGCTTAGTTAATATGATATTATATTAATCAGTTCTCCAATCATCATGAACTATTACAAAAGTTACTTTATAATGATTTTATTACACATTTTTAAGAGTTTTTTTCCCTTCACAGGTAAGACTAAAACAATGTAGTTGATTTTGTGTATAGTGTGAGGTAGCAATTTAGGACAGATTTCCTAAAATGGAGAGCCTAAGGGGAAATTTGCATGCTAATGGCTTTAACATTCTTTCATGCATTGACAGATTCTCTGCAAATATTTGTTTACAATTCTTTCATATGTATTTTTAAGTGAGACTGGCCTATAATTTTCTTTTTTTATACTTGCCTTGCCATATTTCCTTTCCAAGTTTTGCTAGCCTCATTAAAAAATATAGGCAGTATTCCATCTTATTCTTTTCTGTGGAAGATTTTATATAAAATTGAAGTTATACATTCCTGAAAGTTTTATAGAACTCAACAGAGAAGTGGCCTAAGCGTGTTGTTTTCTCTGTGGGAAGACTCTTTCTTATAATTCAGGTGTGTTGGTGGTTATAGGACATGTGGGTTTTCTATATTTGCATGTCATATTTGGGAAGTTGTATTTTTCAGGAAACTTATACACATTCTGAAATCTATTAGAATAATGGATTCATATCATTCTTATATATATTTTTATACTCACTTATAAACTCATGTCATCTCTTTGCCCCTGTATTTTCAATCGAGTCCCACACATTATGTCATTTCATTCGAGTGCACTTAAGTATGTATCTCTGAACAATTTGGATATTTGTTATTCATAAACACAGTGCCATTGACAAACCCCAAATTAACAATACTTCTTAAGATCTAGTTCATTTTCATGTTTCATTTACTTGTTATATCTCGTAAGTCTCTCCTAAACAAAAGCAGTCTCTACTTGTATTTTTTATCATGCCATCAACTTATTAAAAAAATGGATCATTTGTCCTGTTGAATGTCTCTTTCTGGATCCATCTCTTTCTTTACTTGTGCTATCACTTAACTTGTTCTCCTGCTTTTGTATTCCCAGTAAACAAGATATTAACTCCAGAAGGGGCTGGCCCCATGGCATAGTGGTTAAGTCCGGCACACTCCACTTCAGCGGCCCTGGTTCACGGGTTTGGATCCCGGCCACAGACCTACACCACTCATCAAGCCATGCTGTGGTGGCGACCCACATACAAAGTAGAGGAAGATTGGCACAGATGTTACCTCAGGGCTAATCTTCCTCAAGTAAAAAAAGAGGAAGATTATTGGCAACAGATGTTAGCTCAGAGTGAGTCTTCCTCACCAAAAAAAAAAACCAAATTAACTCCAGAAGCTTAATGAGATTTAATTGTGTTTTTTTCCCTAAAATAATCATCCATGGTTCTGTGAACTTCATATTACATCACATCTAGGAGCACATATAGTATTTAGTTGGTACTAAATGAGTGGTTCAGGTAATGTCAGACTCATGCCTGCATTAAGTTTCAACAACTGTACATCTATTAGTTTAATTTCTCTGTTTCTCTATCATAACATTAAGAACTAATTTGTATAAATCTATTAAATCAGTTTCAATCAGTTCATTCAGAGAGGCATTTTTCTTTTTGATGTTCAATGGCATCCCCTTTATATTGTTTCCTGTGTCTTTTTGATAAACCAAATTATTTTTAATAGCTTTATTTTCTGTCACAACAAAATATCTTAGGCTCCTTCTGTACATCTCTTGCACCTGACTTGGAATTAGCAATTCCTTTCGGGAGATCTGGCTTGTTTCTCTTTTGTTTTGCTTTTTCACGAACAAGGATATTTAAAATTACAATTGAATAATTAGAGCAATCGTTGCTACTTGGATTTGTTACTGCTTAATGGACTTTTAGTAGACAAAGAGCAGTTTATACGTGTGTCGATCTGTATTTCATGAGTTTGTATTATTAATACTATAAAATCATGAGTATATTTCCAATTAATTTTAGCATTATAGTGTTTGTAATGTAACTTCTTGATTTTTATAGTTTTCCATTCTACAAAATCTTTGTAGCTAACAACATAAATATAATTGCTTATTTGCTATATATATGTATAAAATATATACATATGTATAAAAATATATAGGTATAAAATAGTCTGGATATAATGGTAACAACATCACTAATAATACAAAGAATAATTAAAATTAAAATTTATCTGTAGGTACTTATTTTTGGAATATATTACACTAAGTAAAAATAATCAAAATACTGTGTTCTACAGTTACCCAAATTAAATTCTCTGTGTTTTGTATTAGGCAAAATAATGGTTCTCCAAAGATGTCTATCTCTTAACCACTAGACCTATGAATATGCTACCTTACATATGTTACCACAAATTCACAAAAGGGAATTAAGGTTGCAGATGGAGGTAGGGCTGATAATCAGCTGAGTTTAAAACCTTGAAATAGGGAGATTATGCAGATTATCCAAATGGGCCCAATCTAATCACATGAGTTCTTAGAATCAGAAGTGAGAAGCAGAAGAATGTGTAGAAAGATGTGACATGAGAAGGACTTGACCTGACTTTCTGGCTTTGAAGATGGATGAAAGGGGCCATTAAGTAAAGACTCTTAATATTTAATAACTCAATATTTATATAATCAAAGAGCTACTGAGACATTAATTTAAATTAACTTAATTACTTGTGCCATCACTTAACTTGTTCTCCTGCTTTTGTATTCCCAGTAAAGAAGATATTAACTCCAGAGGGGCTGGCCCCATGGCATAGTGGTTAAGTCCGGCACACTCCACTTCAGTGGCCCCGGTTCACGGGTTTGGTTGCGCTTTGGCAGCCCAGGGTTCGCTGGTTCGGATCCCGGGCACCGGCCGACGCACTGCTTGTCAAGCCGTGCTGTGGCAGTGTCCCATATAAAGTAGAGGAAGATGGGCACGGATGTTAGCCCAGGCCAGTCTTCCTCAGCAAAAGGAGGAGGATTGACAATGGATGTTAGAGCACACGCAGGTTCTTCTAATTGTTAAACACCAAAAATTGTTCCCTGTAGTTTTAAAAAACATACGATTGGTTTCTCATTAGGGAACCTCTGAATTCGTAGAATTTATCATTAAAATCCCTAAACACATAGTATTTTAAAATATGTAGTTACCACTTACCATTAATTTTGTGGTTCCTAGGTTGAAGTACCAATTTACTTTGAATTACATAATAGTAGAAAATGATTTTATATGGTATTTTTCAATATATCAATAAGAATCATTCATTTACCTTTGCTAAGGCAATAAAATCTAGTTAAAACACTTTTTATCTGTCTTTCTTTTAAATATGTAATTTACTGGGAAGTCTCTCTTTAGCCCATCTAATTTGTATCTGTCAAAATAAACTAAATCTTAGTTTACCTAGTTTAATCAATATATAACTATCAACTCACGTGACAAAAGACTCATGGTAGAACAGTTCTTGAGTTAGTTACTAAATACAATGGGTCAATGACATAAAGGACCCAATATCCTTCTGTGTTTTGCTCTACCATATTCCTCAGTACAGGCTGTGAGTTTTCACCACCTCTACTCATCTTTGCAAAATGACTGTCCCAGTTTTAATTATCCTATTTGGTAAAGAAAGTATCTAGTAGAATGCCCAGCATATATCTAGATCATGTGTGTCTCATTTTTATTTTATTTTTTTCATGAGGGAGACCAGCCTTGAAACAACATCCATTGTCAATCCTCCTCCTTTTGCTGAGGAAGACTGGCCCTGGGCTAACATCCGTGTCCATCTTCCTCTACTTTATATGGGACGCTGCCACAGCATGGCTTGACAAGCAGTGCATTGGCCAGTGCCCGGGATCCAAACCGGCAAACCCTGGGCTGCCAAAGCACAACCTAAACCGCTGCGCTGCCAGACCAGCCCTTGTGTCTCACTTTTGAAAGAGGCAACTTTTCTCAGAAACATTGAGCCAATTTCCCTGACAACTCATTAACTAGAATGTTGTCCAATACCCAAGAATAAAGCAATCATTGATGAGAGTAATAAAATCAGTTTGTCTTATAATAATTAAATTTACCCTTGACCAGAGTTCAGTGACATCCTCTGAGGAGTGTTTATTAAATTAAATTAGATTTCATTATTTTTAACAAGGCACACAGGGGGAGGGGAGGGACGGGGTAACAGAATTGGCTAGATTATGTTGTAAAAACAAACCACCTGAAAAATCTCCGAGATCTCAAATAGCAAAGTTTATTTCCCACTTATGCTACATGTCAATACATGGGCCTCTGTTCATCTTGGGCACTCCTGGTTGGGGCTGAGAAGGCTATATTCCATCAAATGCTTTCACAATAACAGAGGCAGAAAAAAAAATATGGAAAACCTTGTGCCAGACCTTAAATCTTCTGACTGAAAGTGACACATGTCACTTCCATGAGCAATCTGAGTTTAACATGGTGTGGATATATAATACTCCTATAAGAAGGAGGATCAGATATTTACGAAGAATATACAGTTTATAAAAGTGCATACTTCTGGTCACCAAATAGTGGTTTCTTCCCTCTTTCACTGACAGATTATCACCCCCACACCCTCATCCCAGGTTCCATCCAGGTACTCCTTTGGACTAAAAGCCAAGGATTAAAGGGTAGATCAGGGTAATCTCTTCAGGTTTGAGAGTGCATACTTCTGGTCACCAAATAGTGGTTTCTTCCCTCTTTCACTGACAGATTATCACCCCCACACCCTCATCCCAGGTTCCATCCAGGTACTCCTTTGGACTAAAAGCCAAGGATTAAAGGGTAGATCAGGGTAATCTCTTCAGGTTTGAGAGTGCTATCTTGATCTACTTTTCTATGAATTACAAAGAATAATTATTTGTCCTATCCTATACTTTTCAATTAACATGAATGGGACAGGGATAAGATAATCACAATAAACAAAGCCATTTAGAAAAGGGAAGAATGCAAGGCACACGGTATATTCCTTGGTTCATAAAAATACTGAAATTCTGTTATCCAGATGTTAAATAGTAACCGAAACCTCGGAGTAAGAAAAGCTTCTTGATGAGACCCTGATTTCGTTCGTTACCTGGAAATATTTCCTCCACTCATTCCTTCTTTGTTACTCTTACTTCCATCCTCTGTAAGCTCTTCCTTTTATCACTTTCTATCTTGCCTACATCTGAAGAAAGCACTGGAGAATTTGCCCTCCTTAGTGGTGAAAGAGTTCTTTTCCTTTGCTCTTGTCATAGGAAATTTGGGGCCCAAAAGTTGTTTTAGAAATCAACCATTCTCTTATAGTCCAAGAGGATAGTTCTTTTCACAGTACACTCTTAAAAAATTTGTAGCCTTTTGGGGCCAGCCCGGTGGTGTAGCAGTTGAGTTTGCGTGCTCCACTTCGGCGGCCCAGGATTTGCAGGTTTGGATCCTGGGCACAGACCCATGCACAGCTCATCAAGCCATGCTGAGGCGGCATCCCACACAGAGCAACTAGAGCGTTGCACAACTATGGCATCCGACTATCTCCTGGGCCTTCGGGGGAAAACAAAAGGAAAATAGGAGGAAGGTTGGCAGCAGATGTCAGCTCAGAGCCACTCTTCTTAAAAAAAAACGGAAATAGAATGTGAGCCTCTTGACTATGTGGTCCCTGCTCATAAGCATTACTACTGCCCTTGGCTACATTGCCTTTTTAGAAGAAGAAAAAAATTGTAGACTTAAAAAAAATTTTAATCAACTTTATGTGCCAGAATCGGTACTCACAATTCTATTGAAGACATGCTTCCCTATCTAGACTTATAGTCAGATAATTTGAGTCTACAGCTTCCTCAGTTTTCCTACTGCCTTCTGTCTGACTGAAAGTACTTAATGGTACCACCCTAATTTTTTATGACATTTTAATCATGTGTATGATGGCCATTCCCTTGACTCGGTCTTGGCCACAAGACTGAGCTTAGTAGGCCTTAGATGTTTAATTATTTTCCCAGTTTTATTTTTTACTGATTGAGAGAGAAAATTAGTTGCCTCATCCTCTTACAAGATTTTTTTGCTCCTTCTAATGTGTTCATTCTTGCTTGCAAAATAGCAAATTCTTTTTTTCCTTTGGCTCATCTAACAAACAAATGCTACTTCCCTTGTTATTTTCCTCTTCTTTTTACCCTCTGAGGTACTTATTAGTTATGCTATTTACCTTCCAAATTACATAAGATATCAGTTTTTTCACACATACAACCATGGTATAATGTGAATTATCCTACTCCTCCCATTCGATAACTGTTTCCTCATTACCTCCTACACAGCTCCAAAGCCAATTCCACATGCCTTAATTTAAGGGTTTAGGTTAAGGCAAAACAGACTTCTCGTGTTATTTTCTGTCAATGTAAACTAGGTTGTACAGTCCAAAAATCTCAGAGGATATAAAATGAAGGTATCTTTCCTTCTTGTATTAGTGATTCATTGCAGTTTGGGCACAGTTCTGATCTATAGTGTCGTCAGTTTTGAACTGAAACCGACAAAGCCACCTCTGTCTGAAGCACTGCCCCTTTTCATGGTGGAGATGAAGGAGAACGTACCAAAGTACGGCTGGCTCTCATGGCTTTTTCCTGAACGTTTGCATTAGAGTTCACTAAATGTGATATGGATTTTGATTAATATATTCTTCCAGTTTCCCTAGAAAACAAAGCCTGAGGCAAGGTCTACTATGCTAACACTTTATTGGGTAATAAAATCTAAGGGGACAGGAGGGGAGAGTGAAGAACGTGAGGCCAGGAAAGGGTGAACACAGTGCATGGCTTTGTAACAAGACTATTTTCACTGGAGGTCTGCAGAGAGAGAGGCAATGTTATCTATCGCTTCTTGAAATAATCCATGGGTTGTGGGGACAAGGAGAAAAATTTAGCCACTGCCTCCCACCCACCATTGCTCAAAGATCACCCAATGGATCATCAACTCCTCTGCACTTCTAGGAGTTAATGTCTCGATTCCCAGGCATCTGGCTGGGAAGCAACAGCCAATTACAACAGCCACAGAATTCAGGTCCGTTCAGGTGAGCGAGATGAATGAATGAGTGCTGAGTCTACCACTACGTTTGTCCTTTCAGCATCAATAGAGCAGGGTAGAAGGCAAGAAGCGTGCTGTACAAGGCTTGTAGTAAGGTGCTGTTAAGGCTTGTTCTCAAGGGGTTGAGGGACAAGGAAAAATTGGGTCAAAAGGCCATGAGGGCAGAGCAGGTAGAGCTTTTAGGCCGATGCAATCCTCACCACAAGATGACAACAGAGCTAAAAGAAATTTCCACCATTAAAGACGAGAACCTCTCCCCCTGAGTTTACAAGGATGTGGTTAATTTCAGTGTCTTTATGGAGACTTTTCAGTATCATCAAGCAGAAAACCAATGCTAGGGAATTTCGGGAGATGCATAAATTGTTTTTCACAGAAATATGTAACTAACAATGTTTGCTACACCATTGATTCATTCTTTCATTCATTGATTCCAAAGTGTTTATTAAAGTCTACTAATTATCAGGCACTATGCTAGGCAAAGGAGATAGAGAAATGTTAAATGTAGACACTTCCTACTTGTTGTATAAACCTTGACAGTTGGCTTTTCTTTTTGTGATGCAAGTGCTTGACTTAAGCTTTGATTGCCGAGGCATTCACTTCAAAAATGGCTCCTAACTGAACACCCTGCCAGCCACGTGACTAGGCAAAGAGTCAAGCTGTCCCTTGAAGCTTTTTTGTTTTAGAGATCTTGGTTGATTTTCACAAGTGACCATTTGGGCCACTTATTTTTCCTGTTCTCATGCTTTAAATTCCTACTCTTATGTTTTAAATTCACCAATAGAGTCTGTGAAAGCCTAGGCCTCCACCCTCAACCACAATAAAAGCAGAACCCCAGGCCCTTGCTTTCTGTCTCTCTCTACACATGACCTCTCTGTGTGGCCCAGGTGTGCCATGTAATTTCCAGAACCTGTAAGTAATAAACCTTTTCAAAGTTCCCTAATTGTTATTGCTGAAGGCATCTTACAATCATAATAAGAACCATAAGGGCCAGTCCAGCTACAACATCGGTTATGGGTAGGCTGAGACCAGCACACATAGCACTATAGCACAAGTTAACAACCTAACACCAATCACAAGTTTTAATTGACAAATTCTTAGTCAGGGGACAAAAATTCACTAAAATTTGCCCTATAAAAGAGGAATGTGTATTATAACATACAAAGGAATCTCATAAAATTCAAGTTCAGGAAGTTTAGCAAGGCCAAATAAAAAATGGAAAATCAGGCAACTAAACATTCCCTCTTAGTGGCTCTATGGTTTATTATTTCTGTATGTTCATATACAACTGATCTATAATCTCTTTGAAGATCAATGTTACTCTTCCAGGCTCCCTGCTACTATTCCCTCAAAACTAGACCTTGAAAATAGCTTTGGTTTTTAAGCTTCTCAATTTACTGTGATCTTACAAGTCACTGTAGCAAGTAAGTCGAAAGCTCACTAACTCATTCACTCAAGGACCCAATTACAAATTTTAGAAAGGGAACTCTACATTAGCCAGTTCTCTATTTTTGGCTTTAAATCTGTACAAAAGAAGAAAAGGGGAGGTCATTTTAACAAACACACCAACTTAGATCCATCTTGAGGGCTCCAGGGATCTGGCGCCAGATTTTCTTAAAACGACGATGGGTGGGGCAAATTCTCTCAGAAAGGAGAAAATTCTTGCATCATAATACTTATGTATACTAAAGTTTCACAAAAAAACCTTTTCATAAGCAAAAGCATTTTGGTAAGAAAGATATTTCAAGTTATGAAAAGATATGCAGTGGGTGAAAGCGTAGAGGTCATATTTGTTAAAATTTAGTAATAACTATGAGAAACAATTGGGGATTTCTGAGACAATTATACAGGCTATTTAGGCAAAGACTCCATCAACAACAAATGTATACATTTGTAGAGAGGAATAATCATTAACCCTCTACTTCAAAATAGTACTTTCTCTGTTTACATCAAAATAATTGGACATTGCTTCAACTTTATACTTCTTTGTATTTTGTTCATAAAGCTAGAGGTAACAAATATGTGAATTACCATATATTGCTTAAAACAAGATTGCCTTTAAACGCTTGATGAAAACTGATGACTTGAAGAAAAACAAACTTAAATTAACATGTTTTATTTGTAGATATACTTTATACAGTGAATGATGTAACTTTGAATACTTGCCAGCGTTGTCTAATTTACCTCCAATGTTTTTAAAATCTGAATTCTAATGCATTAATCTTTCACTCATAAGTTAATTTAAATTTTTAAAATTTCATAGTGATGATCAAAACTGCATATTTTTCATATCAGGATCTTCTAAATCTGTTTTCCATACAGTTCATTGATAGGCTAAATAAGGGGTTTTTGAAAAATTATAGAAAGAAAAATGTATACATTTTGCAACAACAAAAAATATTTGGCCATAAGAATAATTTATTAAGTAAATGGTCCATGATGAATCTCAATTGTTTAAATTATGAAATCTATTACAGTTAAAAATAATGTTAACGTCTTGCAAAAAATTATCATCCTTAGTAAAGTATACGTTCACTTACAGGTCTTACATTTATTTCTCAATTCTAATTAAAAATGCACTAACATGAAGGTTACATTCCTATTTTGTTGTTAATGAGTTATGTATTTCCTTCTATATAAATTTATTATTTTTTTATTCAAGAGAGTAATAAAAATTAATGGGAAATAATTTTCAAATAAACACATTCTGAGCATTTAAAATATCCTTCCATTCAGCAAATATTTAGTGAACACCATATATGTGTCAAGTACAGAAGTAAACAAAACCTCTGACCTCATGCAGGTTATTTTGTAATACAGGGTGTAAATAATCAGGCAAATACATTGTATGTCATTCAGATGGTGATTGTTGCTGTGGATAAAAACAGAGCAGTAAAAAGGGAAAGGAAGTGCCCAGGAATGAGCTAAAACTTAAACAGGATGTCAGGGAGAGCATCATTGAGAAGGCGATATTTGAACAAAGACCTAATAAAGTAGAGGGTATGAGTAATGCAGTTAACTGAAGGAATATTGTTCTAGGAAAAGGGAAGAGCCAAGACCCCCAGGCAGCAGAATGTCTGATATAGTCAAGAAACAATAGGACATGGGCTAGAACAGTGTGGTTTGAGAAGAGAGGGGGTCACAAAAAATGGAAATGGAGTCAGATTGATAATTGAGGGCTTGTAATGAGATGTGTAGGCCTGTTTTAGGAATATGATTTTTACTGAATAAACTGAGAATCCACTGGAAGATTCTGAGCAGAAAAGTGAAAAGCTCTGTCTTATAAAGAATTACTCCAGTGGTTTTATTAAGAATTAGTGCTAGAGGAGCAAAGACAGAAGGAAGGACATCATTAAGCAGTCATTTCAGTTATCCAGATAAGAACCAGGTTGACTTCTGGTCCAATATTCAGGACTAGAATATTGGAAATGTGGTTAGAAAAAGTAGTTTAATTCTGGAAATATTTTGAAGGCACTGACACGAGGATTTGCTTTTAAATGAGATGTGTGATGTGAGAGAAAGAGAACAGTCCAGGATAACTTCATGATTCGGGGACTGAAAACCTCGGAGAATGGGGTTGCGATTTACATGGATTAGAAAGAATGTAGGAAAGCAGGTTTGGAGGAGAGGCCCAACATTTCAATCAGAGTCATACCCATTAGACATTCAAAGGTAGATATCAACTGTAGACGCTGTATATCTGAGTCTGGGACTCATGAGAGTGGTCCAGGCTTGAGATATAAATTTGCAAATCATCAGCAGGAACAGGCATATTTGAAACCAAGAGATTAGGTAAAATGGCCAAAAGGTAATTGCAACGAGAAAAGAGAAGAGGGCCAAAAACAGAATCCTGGGCTCCCGATATTTAGAGGTTAGAGATCTTAGGGAAAATCAGCAATTTAGGTGGAAAGGAGTGGTCAGTGAAGGAAGAGAAATACTGAGAATGTTAACTATCTTGGAAGCTAAAAGAAGACGGTGATTCAAGAAGGAAGTGAAGAACAATGCCAAATGTTAAAAGTTTGAGTAAGATTAGAACTGAGAATTATCCATGGATTTTTCAATGTGAAGATATTCATAATCTTAACATTTTGTGTGGTGGAGTGAGCAGAGGGGTGAACATACACTAGTTTGGCATGGATGAAGAGGGATCATAAAAGAAGAGGAAGTACGGGGAGTAAGTTTAAAAAATCATTTTTAAATAGTTTTATTCTAATGGGGAGCAGAGAAATATGCCAGTAGCTGAAGGCAATTGTGGGAGTTGGGGAGGGTAAAGAAAGTGAGAAGGTAGTAGACTCAATGGATTGAAGGTGCTATTGGAGTTTAATGATTATTGGAGTTTGGGACTGATATTGAGTGACCTGGAAAAACAAAAGACAAGATTTAAAAGATTAAAAGAGTTAAGGCAAGTGAAGTCTTGAAATTGAGACTACATCAAAAATATAGTTATTATATAATTCACTGGACTTTTACCATAAGATTGACAAATTTTGCAGCACAAAGCTCTTGGGAGAGGATATTCCTGATAATATCTCATAGTGACTATGCTAGAGACTGATGGTACTTGCAAATACCTCTCTTCTTCTCTCTGTCACAGATATTAGTAGACAATATATTCCAATTCCTATATATGCAAATGAGGCCATGTGACTGTATTCTGGTCAATAAAATGTTGATGAACGTGATGTACTTATCGCCAAGAGTTGCTCCTAGACCTCCCCCTCTGATTCTCTCTTTTTCTTTCTTATGATTTGACAGTTAGATAAAGCCATCTAGTGAAGGGCTGTCAGGTCCTAGACTATAGTCCAGCGACTGTATGGAAGAAACCTGGGTATCTGAATAATTACATAAGGAAGAGCCACTTCTCTTGTGTCAAGCAACTCGGATGCAGTGGTGCAGTGACAGCTGCTAGGTTGGCTTGCCATACTTCTACAGATTTGGCCATTAAGGAGACAATGAGCCCAAATGGATTTAGATAGTACATTATGGCACAGAAGATGGCATAAGCTTCATGTTCTTACCGAGTCCCTAGTTACTCGGTAAGAACTAGGATTTAGGTAGCACATTATGGCACAGAAGCTGGCATAAGCTTCATGTTCTTACTGAGTCCCTAGTTACTCAAGGCCCAAAGGGATGATGTGGAGATGGACCCTGGAAGACGCTGTGCACATGGTATGTCACGTCACAGATGAGAAACACGGAGCTTAGGAAACCTCCAATCTTATATCGAGGCTGCTGTCAAACTAGACCACCATTCCTTCTGGAGAGAGATATCTTAACTATCTTGATTAGCCTTCCTATTTGCCCTCTGACCCAGCAGACACAATTGCTAGTTTTTGAAGCTTTTGCTATACAAACATTTTTGAAATAATAATCTATAAAAAACACTATCACAAAATGTGTTGAAACACTAGGGTGAATTGACTCACAACACCAGACACCAAACTACTGATTCACATTAAACTGTGTTGTGAGAAATAAATTTTAAACTGTTATGCCAGTTAGCGTCTGTATTGTTAAAGTTCTTTGTCCATGATGACTAATTCAGCTACTATAATAATTATCTGGCTCAAATTGATAAAAACGTAAGATTCAAATGTGACAGCAAAACAGAAAAGGAGCTGAGAGGGAAAGAAACCGAGAAGGATCTTGTTTCATCAAGTGCAGAATTTCCCACAGTGAAATATCTTCTTGGTGAAAGCTTGCAGCAGAAAGCAATGCAAAGTTATTTTCTTTTTTTTTGTTGTTGTTCTTTAAGTAGAGATTAGACAAATAGCTAGAAATGATACCTTTCAATTCCTGGCAGTGCAGTAATTGGTGTAGAAAGAAATGGAAAAAACTCCTTTTATATTTCTTTCAAAAATATGTGGCAGTTTCTTTTTCAATTCCAGTGTTGCTGAAGGAGGTGAACACCTACCTGTGTATTTACCAAAGAGGATGGTGCTTAGTACATGTAGAGTGTGGTGGGTTGAATGGTGTCCTCAAAAAGATGTATCTATACTCTAATCCCTGGACTCTGTGAATGTTACTTTATTTGAAGACAGGGTCTTTGCAGATTTAATTAATTCAAGAGTCTTAAGATGAAGAGATCATCCTCAATTATCCGGCTGGACCTAAATCCAATGACAAGTTTAGTTATAAAAGACCCAAAGAAAAAGACAGAAGAGCAAGAGATAATGTGACCATGGAGGCAAAGATTAGAGTAATGTAGCCACAAGTGAAGGGATGCTGACAGCCACCAGAAAGCATAGGAGGCAAAGAAGAGATTCTCCCTAAACCCTCTGGGGAGAACAGGAGTCTGCCAACACCTCGATTTCAGACATCTGGCCTCCAGAACTATGAGACAATAATTCCTATGTTTTAAGCCGCCAAATTTGTGGTAATTTATTATGATAGCCCTGGAAAACTAATCTACATGGCCAAAGGTGGAATTTCTTAACACTGACAATGAATTTAGAGTCTGTACTCTGGGAAGGTGACATTGGCTGTAGAGGCCAGAGCATAGGCAAGGGGTGCACGTGACCTGAAAAACACACTTTGTAAAAGCAGTAGGTATAGCATAGAGAGAAATGGGGAGATTTAAAATATGACATTTTCATCAGTAATAAGCCATCTCATGCTTACTGTTTGCTATATTGTTTTCTGTTTATTAAACTGATTTCATTCAAAAAGCGTGTATTGAATTGCTGCTAATGGCTTCAGGAGTACTAGAGGTACTAACTAATGGGTAAAGGACAAAATACCCTACATATTATTTCAAGGGATGGTTTAAGTAAAGCAACATTACTAATAAATTGAGTGGCATATTATTCAAAGGTGATATCACACCATAAAGTCCACATTTACACTTTGGGAGAGCAAATAAAGAATGAAATATCTTGAAGGATGTACAGGAGAGTACAGGCATATAATGAGGGAAAGGATGTGGAGTGTACAAGAGAAAGGTGCTTGTCCAACATACTGTTGACAACGTCTGTATTTAACACTTCCTAGGGCAGAGATATGCCAAGAGAAATGTCGTATAATTGTGCAGCTTTAATGTAATAAGTAGAATCATAAACCTTTTATATCAACTGTGAGGTAGGTATTTTTGATTATCTACATTTCGTTAGTAGCTATATAGTGTGAGAGATTTAGCAGAGGAAATTACAAAGTAAGCGTAGGAGTAAGATATTATGAATGCCTCAAAGATCTTGTAATTCAGTTTTGGAGATAAAACTACTATAGGAAACTATAGTCAGAATTCTGGAATGTACACCCACACCTCTCCAGATAGAGAGACATACACATATAAAAATCTCTGGTGCTAATTATAGATGCTATTGATGTTCAGAGACTAAAAAAACTGAGGTAGGCTGTACTTGTCTGGAGTGGTTTCAAGTAGCAAATGGGATCTGAGTTAGACATTAGACATTTCAAAAGCATAGACAGAAATAGGAAGAAGAAAAATATCAGGAATATAATAGTAAAAAATATCCCAGAGCTGAATGGCATAGGAATTAAAATAGAAAGGATTACAATGTCTAAGAAATCACTGAGAAATATTTGTCTTTAAAGAAATCTTTTAGATACAGGCATACTTCAGAGATATTGCGGATTTGGTTCCAGAGCACTGCAGTAAAGTGAACAGCGCAATAAAACGAGCCACACAAATTTTTTTGTTTCCCTGTGCATATAAAAGTTATGTTTACAATATACTGTAATCTATTAAGTTTGCAATACCATTATGTGTAAAAAAAAGTAATGTAAGCAATGTAATTCAAAAATACTTTATTGCTAAAAAATGCTAACCATCATCTGAGCCTTCAGTGAGTCTTAATCTTGTTGCTGGTGGAGTGTCTTGTAAAAAACGCAGTATCTGCAAAGTGCAATAAAATGAGGTATTCCAGTATATCAAAAAATGTATTGGTACACTAAGTAAAAAGATACAAATCTAAACATTCCAGAGAGTTGAAAACAAAACAAACAAAAAGACCAGTAAACCTAATGGGAAAAGAATAGAACTGTTAAGAAATTTCTTCAACTAGCTATTAAAAGACAATGGGGAAAGTGCTTCAAAGTTTAAGGGAAAATGATTTTGAACTGATAATTCTATTCCCACTTATCTCCTCTTGATCAGGATTTTTCATGATTTTTTTTTCCCTAGTGGAACTAAGGAATAAAACAAGAATGAATCAAAGGAAAGAGTGGGTCCAACTCAGGCCAGTGATAAAGGAAGTCCCATGAGATCACATATGTGGCAAATCTAGAGAAGTATGTACTACAATGAAGTAACTGGATGGAATTCTTCAGGAAGGAGATCTCTAAGGAAAAGTAAATCCCAACCTGTTGTTAGGAAGATTCTTTGAATGGCACAGGGATGTGACATTAAACCTATGCACAGGAGAAATTCAACGCTAGCACAGTATTTTTCTCAAAAGTGAACATACTTACATAGTCATAGAATTCTAAATTTTAATTATTAGTTTCAAAACCTAGAATCAATTGAGAAAGAAATCACAAAAGATTTAACTAGTGTCACAAGAGAATGAAAATTGTTATCATTATTAAGAATATAAAAGGCATAGTTTGTGAGTTTGGGAATTGAATTTTGGGAGGAAAGGTGAATGGAAGATGGAGAGGATTAATGTCTTTAACATAAAATAGGACTAAAAATACTGTTGTGGGCAAGGGAATTAGAAATAGACATAGAAATGTACTGTTTGAAATGTAGAGTTAACCCTTGAAGTGGTGCGAAGAGATGAAAAAGATACGTCAATTACATCCTTATCTATCTAAGGAGGAGGTAAAGAGAATATATTTCAAGATATATAAATAGAAAACATCTGTTTAAGCTTAATACTTAGAGAAGCATCTGTATATCAGTAAGAATACATGCCAAACTGCCATAAAAATTTAGTGTGGTTCAGATGAAATAGAAATGTATTTTGTTTCACTTATCAGTTGAAAGGTAGGAAGATGTTCAAAACTAGGTAAGATATTTTACTCAGCAAAGTCTTCCAAGGACCCAGGTTCCTGGGATCCTTTTTCTCAGTCATCACGGGACATTATCCTAATCTATTTGATTAGAACTGACTTGACAGCATCACCCCTCCGCATACTAAATCATGGATGGGGAAAGAGAGGATGCAGAAGGCAGGCAACTTCCTTTTTAAATAACATGACCTGAGAACTTAACTCACACTCCAGAGGACAGAAAATGAATTTTGTGGCGAGATCTGGGTGTAAAAGAGGCTAGACAATGCAGTTTCTATCTGAGTGTCTGTACACCTGCTAAAACATGAGTGCTTTTATTACAGTCATGTGTTGCTTAATGACAAGGATATGTTCTGAGAAATGCATCGTTAGGCAATTTCATCACTGTGAGAACATCATAGAGTGTACTTATACAAACCTAGATGGTATAGCTTAGTACACACCTAGACTATATGGTACTAATCTTATGGGACCACTGTTGCACATGTGGTCTGTTGTTGACTGAAATGTCATTATTCACACATGACTGTATTTCTCTCTCCCAGAACAGTCTACTGTGACTGGACAGCCAGGTTGCATAAGTGGGTGTGCTCCATGAGGATACCCAGGCACCCAGGTTTCCTTGTTTTTATTGCTCTGCTCTCCTCCAGGGTACTTTCTTTGACTGCTTGATAGAAGCTGGCTACTAGCACCACACGTGTTTTCCTTGGGAATTAAGAAAAAAGGGAAATAGAAGACCATTATTTTAAATTTTAACAGGTATGACCAGAAGTTGCTTCTATACTGTTGGCTTGGATTTAGTCCCATGGCCACATCTAGCACTAACACAGGTTGGGGAGGGAAGTTTCTAGCTTTGCATAGAGTCACATTACTAAATGGAATAAGAGAAGAGTAGATAACAGAGGAAATGAAAAGACTGCCACAGGAGAAAATCAGTAAAGACCTAAAAACAGAAATAGTTCAAGTTGTTTCTGGAGAGTTGGGGGTGGTTAGGGAGAGGATGAACGGTACGGGGAACTCTTGATTTACATTATTAAACTGTTTTATCATATTTGATATTTAAAAATCATATTTCATGTAGTACTTTGATTATATTTTAAAAATTAAACCCCAAAATGATATGTAGCATTGGGAAGCCTGAGGGAAAAATCAAAGGAGAGTGAGCAAAGGCATAGAGTCAAGGTAAAAACATGGACATTTGGAAATTTATAGTGTCGTAGGAGTTTCCAACACAAAATTTGACATTTAGAGCTTTGGATAGTGTTTATGAGAAGAAAAGGAGAGATTCCTAATTTTCCTGAGTTTAACAAAAACAAAGTGATCCCTTTTTTCCAACACCTACAACCATGGTCACTTAACATTTTTAAATCTTGAAAAACTGTAAAAGAAAGAAAAAAATGAAGCAAAATACATCAAAAGAAAATACCTTTTAGTTTTTACACTACAGAGTTCTTGCCCTTGTCACAAAGTAAAATTTCCAGGAGGGGGTAGGCTAAGAAACATGTGTTATGAGAGGGCACACGACAGTACATGTGAGGTGTGTGTATGTGTGTGTGTGCGTGTGGTTGGAGGAAAAGAGGACGTGGAACCTCTTTTAAATAATATAACTTCATGTTTGTCTTTTACTTTTAAAAATGTTACTATTGTTAACTAGTTTCCTCTTATTTGTTTTAGACACATTGTCTATTTTGAGTCTTTAAATAGTAATATGAAATTTCAAAATAAAATGACAAACTAAACAAAATAGGTACTATGCTTTGGGTCTCAGTATATTTCTCAATTCTAATGCTACATTACATTCACAGACTTAAAGAATTACAGTGGGACAGCATGCAGGTCTATACATTTCATATGTTTCAACACTCTTGATTTAGGGATGAGAAAACTCAGACTCAAATTACATATCTTACTCAAGATCATTGGACTAATTTTTTATGGATCTGTAACTAATACCCACAAGTCTAACTACTAGTGATAATTATGAGAATCTGGTGGTGGAATTTCAGTCATATTTAGATAATCTACCTGTTGCACATTTACTAACTCAGTGAAAATAATTAAAACTTTACTTATTGAAAACGTTAGTTTAAAAAAGACAAATATGTCATTCAAAATAGGTAGTTCGAGAAATACTGTAGTCTTACTCCAATATGTGTTTTCAGATTATATATAATCACTTTAAATGTATAATCCAAAATTAATATCTATCTTTATTGCTGAAGTAAATCTTTCCAAAAATTCGTCACGGTGGCCCTTACATTGAAATAAAGCATTTTCTTGAAACCATAATTTTAACAATTATAGATATTTTAATACATAATATGAGCATATTATTGTATTTAATTATTTTTTAAAGTTAATACATCAATAGTATGTAAGTATTGTTTTTATCTTTAACCACAAAAGTACATGATGTACAGTGAATATAATATTAACAAATACATTTAAAATCATATATGTACATTTGATTAAATTTTACTCAGTACTAAAATGATATATCATGTATCTTCTATAAAATACTGTCCTTCATTTTGAAGATATCTCTGGAAAAATATCCCTTATGTATCTACTTCTCTACTAACAAAATATTGTTTAATTTACTCCTTAGAGAGATCAGAAACTAGAATTTCAAATATATTTCTGGGAGAAGGATGCATGATCATTTATGCTTCATCGTTAAACATTAAGATAGTAAACACTAGCTCTTCGTTCTCCTAAAATAATCATTAAAATTGTCATTATGCAGCTTTTCTGTTGTCTCCTGATTATAAAACTGGCCATGCACCAAAGAAAACTGTGCACTGGAATTAGTGATAGAGGCCAAGTGCACCCAGCAATGCTTCCACTTAAGCAATGATTGCTGCTCTGCCACTCAGCAAAAACCTTATGAAATTCTATGTAGCTGCTTCACTGCCTTTTGATATCTGAGAAGCCATTCTTCCTTTGAGCCTATTATAAATAAGTGGGTTAAAGAAAAAAATATATGAAATGCTAGTGGAGTGAAAGGAAAAGTTTATTCCCCACTGTGGCATGTAATCATTACACACGGCCTTGAGGATATGGACGGAATTGTTATTAAATGTAAGGAAATGTGGAACTGTTACAAGTTATAATGACTTCTCTTTAGCAAAGCTTAAAATTTTGACTAAAAGTTTTTGTTTGCTTTTTGGGAATAAGACGTGTGTCAGATATAATTTTGATTAAAACAAAAGACAGTACTTAATGTAGCAGGAAATGTGAAGTGAAATTTGATTTCATGGATTTTAAAACACATAAATTTAAAAATATTATTTTGTTTTTATTATCTGCTTCAAGAAGAAACCTGATTCTTCACCTCTGGCAGCAAGATAGATTACAGTTTTTGAAAATACTAGGCTAAAATATTTTGACATTTTGGGGCATGGTAAATATTTTGTGACCCAAGAGGGGCCAGTTCAATTTATTTTATTGGTTAATTCTAAATACATCAATTTTTTTTTTACTGGATAAACTAGTCTGAAAAGAAAACTAAAAGAATATTTAAAGACATGATTAAAGTATACATACAGTGACCATGACATTTAGAACGCTCAGTTGCCCTTACCAGATTTAATATCGGTCAAAGTAGACATGCAATTCTTATTTTTGACTCAGCTGAATATAATTGATAGAGAAGGAAGAGTTTTACTGCTTCCTGGTGAGGAAATTACTTGATGGTGATAATAAATCAATAATGAACTGCATCATGCTTTTTACACCCAACAAATGTCAGACTTCATACTAACAGAATCTAGAGAAAACACACATGGCATTCCATGAAAAATTATAAAAACCGTATTTTAAAAATATCACTTTCTATTCCTCATGAAGACAATTTCTCAGAGAATCAGTGAGAATGGTCTGACCCTGTACCATAACTGCATAATGGAAACTACATATAATTTATACCCATAAAATAAAAGATTAAAGTATAATTACCTCATGTCCATAGCTAGTGAGTAAAGTAAGGAGACAAATAAAAATATATTCATAATATTTTGAGCTATTGGCACAATTTTATCAATTTTTGCAATTGAAAAAGTATGTTGTTATGGAAATCGATGAAATGATTGGGAAGAGAATTCGATTGAGAGTCCAGATTTTGAGAAAATGAGACCTTTGAAGGGTACAAATATCATAGACTGTACTTGGACTCAGTTCTCCTCACATATCAGATTTTAAACCCTAAAGGTAGAAAGAAAATAAGCCCCGCCATATTAACTTATTCACATAATTTTTCTTTCCTAAAAGCATGCCTTAGACAATCAATGCCCTTACATAAGTGTTTATCAGGAAATGAGGCATGCAAATCTGGAGGCGGCCATATTGACGTCTCTGTAGAGTTCGGGGGAAAAGAATGTAAGAATTTATGCCATTTTTTCCATCTTTGTCTATTTTCTATATTGAAAGGTACTTACATGTTCAACCTCCACATTGATTGACCTGAGCATGTTTTTATTCCTTCAATATTGGTATAAATTTGGGTATAAAGGAAAATTTTAATGTGACACATTGGGAGAAGTTATTGAAGGAATTGACAAACATCCTCGGAATAACTAAGAGTAGCATCATGGAAGTATGAATTCTTAATTAACTTGAGAAAGTGCACCAGTGAGTTTAAAAGGATCATTCCTTAAAAGTCTGTGGAAAGGTTTGGTATTTAATGGTGCTTCGGGGAAATGGCACAAAATCCATAATTCTAACCGAATCTCTTCCATGAAAACAAGCATAAATTACCCTTTCTATTGGAGATGGAAGAGAGGACACTGATTGAGAGCAGACACAAAGATCTTACAGCAAAAAGACTGGAGATAAGCAGTAGTATCTTTTAAAAAGAGAGCAAATATGTTTCTAAGTTAAATAAGCATGAAGGCAATGTTTTATAGTGGCCATTGGATTGCAAAGCCTCTTTAGCAATATGAGAGTTAAAGGAGGTACTGAATTTAATGGAAATGTGTAGCAAGTGTATAAGCTAAATTAAGCTTTACCTCACTATGCAATAAAAGTCCTGATCCAAATTGTTGATGAGGTCAATTGACACTGGTATAATGTGACCACAGCTCAATTAGTGCAGAATACTGCAGATCTGGCCAGGACGTTTAAGAAAAACATAGTTCTTTACGGAACTAGACATATTTTTCTCCAATACTATGTATTAGCCATAGCATAGTAAGCATTTTGACTTACTTTAAGTGAAGAAGAACTGGAAGTTTATTTCAGAATCCTAAAAATTCACTCGATCGATCGATCAGTCTATCTATCTATCTATCATCTACCTATCTCCTCTCTCTCTCTCTACATACATACACAATGTTCCTTTAGTTCATAATAGTTACTATGGAATTTTTAATCAATCCTCTTGTTGATATCATACATTTCTGAGTTAAAGAACTCTTTTGGATACATTTCCAGATACATTCGTAGACTAGAAATAAATTAAATTATTGTTGCAGTTATGACTGATATATTCACAACAAATGACTCTGCTGACAATTTGTTTAAATATATTTCTGAGAAAACCAGGAATGTACACTATCATTTTATTTTTGCACCATATATATGGTAGTAAGCATTTTTAGAAGCCATTGGTACTTCATAAACAAAAGTATTATTAATATCATATGGGTAGACACATTTGGGACACTTTAGTACAGTACTTTTTGAAGGATCAGTCAATATTTTTCAGATTTTCTGCAATAAATATATCCTATTTTTTGTTAAAGCCAAAAAATAAACATCGTGGCACCTAGAATAATCTTGGTTAACAAAATATCTAAAAGAATCTTGCGTACGCAGGCTTTATTTGTTCTATATACCAAATGTGATATCAAGAGTATAGTTTATCAAAATATTTGATTCTTAAGTTATTTCAATTTTTTGCAGTTGGAATTTTTACACTATAATTGCATGACATACTTATTAGCATTTTTCAATTATTTAAGGGAATGGTACAATTTCTGTTTTAAATGTTTTGTTCGTAGCGGCTGATATCTCTCTTTCTCTCTCTCCATCTCTATTTTTCTTTCTGTCTCTTTCTGTCTGCCTGTCTCTCTCTCTCTCTCTCTTTATATATATACATATAAAAGGAATCTTTGACAAGAGTATCTGAGTCCATTATATCTGTATGGATAGCTGCAAGGATCAATTTTTTTATCTTCATATCTTTCAATAGATTAAAACGTCATAAATTGAATAGATATACTTAATTTTTTAATTGTATTTATAATTAAAATATCAAAGTATTCTTTCATAAAAAGTCATACTTTTCTAATAAGTGCAATGAAATTCTTACGTTAATATACTATATATTTCTTTATTGAACCAAGTCAATTAAATACTTAAATATCAGTGATTATGAAAGAAAGTGGATAATCCATAGGATGACAGGCTATTTTAAACATAAAAGATGAATTAAAAAACAAGACAACTGATTCAATTCTAACTTTTTTGGTGATAAATGAGGGAAACAAGAGCATGTTCTCTGTTTTATTCTACTTGTTACAAAAATTGGATGGATTTCCAGGAGTACTAGGTGTAAAGAATTAGCAAAGAAATAAGACTACTGGCCCTACATTTATTATTACTCCTCAGAGTAGCATAATACGGTTATTGGCCATCTGTTATCATTATTTATGTACAATTTAATCTCTATTTCAAGCAAATAATTTGTTTTCCTGGTATGAAATATTGTTAGAAGTTAACTTTCATCCTCTTTTATCCATATATTTCAGGTTACTTTTAATTATAATATGTTTTGGAAACATAATTGTATTTTCTAATTTGGATGTTAAGGAGGAAAAGAAGAGATGATAATACTATATATTAAATATGACTAGATGTAGTATTTACTCTTACGTATAACAAAGACAATAAAACTCAATATAATAGGATACACGTTACATTTCCAGTTACAAGCATCATAACACTCATTCTGAAAATGATAAATGAAGATTATGCTTGTGAGCAACAAGTACTTATCTTCACTACTCACCACTGAAAACTTATACATAAAAAATAGGAAATACTTTCATTTATTTTCCATACGTATCCACAGGAAATCTGTATAGATTTCCTAAATGCAGCCTTTAAAAGTTTAAGATTCTTGACTGTACCAGGCATTAGGGATGAACTCACTATCACATCTGGATATTTCCTCAAGGCTCTCATATTCTACTAAAGGCGATTGGCATGAAAATAATTGAATTACAATGTAAAGTCATAGTGCATTGACAATATTAGGCTCCTATCCTCTCACAGAAACTAGGAGATAGTAGGGATGCTATCTTTCTTGATAATTCCATTTCAAAAAGATGGCTCCCACTTCCTAGAGAAAGACATGCCTGGGTTGTAAAACTGCAAGAAGCTGTTTAAAAGGATTTCCATCTCAAAAGGATAGAGAAAAAATTTACATGATTTCTAAAATAAATGCTTTAAGAAAAGGGAGGTCGGGGGCCTGGAGTCAGGAAGATGTTGGTCTAAGTTTTAGTCAAGCTGAGGGGAACGTTAAGACAATCTTAGCCAATTCAACTAGGACTTTTAAAGATCTAGTGTTCCATTGAACAGTTTAGGGAATCTAGTCTATGTGGTTGGTTTCAGCAGGTTTCTGTTGTTGAAGAACTAATTGAACCACCTGCTGAGACTTAAGTAGGGAATATTTGCTGGATGGTGTGAGAAATCAGGCATTTAATGAAGGGGACTCCTATAAAAAAACAAGAGAAAAACAAACACTAATGGCTGGAGCAGACTATGAACCCAGTTTCTGAGTCCAAAGGGCAGCCAGTTAAGAAGATTCTTGGACGTTGGGGTTGAAGCATCTTTAGATGGTGGAGTGAGGACAGTAGATTTCTCAGTTTGTAGTCTGAATGTTTTTGATAATGGCGTACACATCAGAGAGGTTCCAGTAAAATGGACAATAAACTTTTATTGTCCAGAGTCATGGCTATTTTCTGGAGCAGAGCACGGAAGATGAGGGAATTGCAGGAAACTTACTGAGTGGTGCACACAGCAACAGCTCCAGGTAAGAAGGTTGCCCATACATGATCTGCTGTAATGAGGAGTTCTTCAAAGTTTGTATCAAGTCATCTGGCTTCAGTTCACCGGGCTTTTTAAAATCTCAGGGAAAAGGCCAGCTATAAGACTATCTAAAATCCCAATAAGGATCTGGGCAGTCAGATTTTAGTTCTCAGTGATGCCATGTCAGGAGGATGGCAGAAAAATTAGAAACGTTAGTTTGGAGGGTTATAGTCAGATATTGAAAGAAACTAGCACTACTGAAAATTTGGTAAGAACTGACAAAGTGTCTTATCGATGATGAATAGGACCAGAATCTGATAACCCACAAAGTGTACTAAGTTTTCTATTAAAACACAAAATTTCTCTGCAAAGTTACTCTCCTTTTGAACAAAGGTAATCAAAGTAAAACAATTATTGGTTCCAAAATAAGACTCGTCTCTTTATTTACATAGGTGCGTCGAGAGTGGCAACTGGATTTAGTTTTCTTTGCAGGAAGTTGGTTTAAGGAATCCCAGACTGTACTTTTAAAAGACTCTCAGGACTAGGAAGCCAAGTCAACAACTTGTCACTGGATTTCACCTACAGTACCTATAGATTTGTGTGAATTCCTTTCATTTTGAGGTCTCTCAAACATCCCAAGGTTCCTGGGCCAGCCAGGAAGTGACCTTTCTTACTCCCCTGGAAGGCTGGGAGCTCAGTTAACCAGGTACCAAACCAGTATTCCCAAGAGGACTTTGTAAGCATTGGCTCCATAAAGTCAAACTTAGTTCCTTAAAACTGTTTGATCATATCCAGGTCTATACACAAAATTCTCAAATATTACATTGCAACCAAGCCTTGGTTATATAACCAATATTTCCAATTATGTCCTATTACAAGGAGGATGTATTCTTACTGAATCTATGCAAATAATTATATTGCCTTGAAAATAAGAAAACTCAATAAGAGATTCCAAATTCTGGAGGGATCAGGCGGAGAGAAAAAGATAAATATTTCATTTGTCTTTACAAAAGCATAGTCCACCAAATTTTTGAGTTATAGATAACTTAGAAAAGAGAAAGAGGTACCTTATATCCAACAAATAGAACACGAAACGCCGACAATATTCCAAACAAAACCTCATCAGTTCATTCAGTTCTATGTAATTAATTCTTGTTTTCTTGGTCTTGGATTAGCAGTCTCATGGACCCATTAGCTTCTTAATTGGAGTTCTGGAAATCCTGACTGAGTCCAGTGGTTTTTGTCTCAAAGTTATTTAACAATGTCCTCAAAAGCCTGTGTCCCAGAGTACCTGGTATAGTCCTTACCATGAGTCTGTGAGGTAGTCCCTTTTTGTTGAAAATGAAGCATTCTGGAGTGTAGCTGATTGCAAACACTTTCAGGTCAACTTCTGTTCCTGCCTCTTGTGTTTTGTGAAAGAGATTGTATAAAATTGTTGTCATTTTATCCTTAAATGTGAGGTTGAAATCACCAATGAAACTATTTGGGCCTAGAATTCCTTGTTGAAAACATTTTAAAACTATAAAGTTAATTTATATCATAGATATAGGGCTATCCAAGTTATCTATTTCTTTTTGAATGAATTGTGGTAGTTTGCATCTTTTATGGAATTGGTACATTTCATTTAAGCCATTGAATTTCTGGGCATCCAGTTATTTGTGATATTCCATTATTACCACTTAAGTTCTATGTGGTCTCTAATACTGTCTCCTCCTCCTCTGTCATTCCTTCTATTATTATTTTTTTATTTTTTAGTGTTGCTAGAGGTTTGTCAATTTTATGGATATTTTCAAAGAAGCAGCTTTTGGTTTCATTGATTTTCTCATTTTTAATTTCATTTATTTCTGCTAGTATCATATCCTCACTTCTCCTTGCTTTGGGTTTAATTTGCTATTCTTTTTCTGGTTTCTTACTTTACTGATTTGAGAGCTTTTATTTTATCTAATGTAAACATTTAATTCTATAAGTCTATAAACTTTTCCCTGATTTCTTTAGCTGCATCCCACAGTTTTTAATGTTGCAGTTTTATTTTCATTCCATTCCAAATATGATTAAATTTTCCTTGAAACTCCTCTATTATCATAGATTATTTCAACATGGGTTGTTTAGTTTCCAAATATTTGAGGATTTGGGGGACATCTTTATTGATTTCTATTTTATTTATATTATAATATGAGAAAATACTTTGTATAATTTCTTTTAAACTTGTTTGTTTTGTGGGAGTGTATGATTTATCTTGATGAATATTCTCTGTGCATGTGAAAAAAATGTATATTCTGTTGTAGAGAGGAGTGTTCTATAAGTGTCAACAGGTCAAATAGACAGCATTTAGTTTTCTATATTCTTACTCATTTTCTAATTTCTTGCTTTATCAATTAGGAGTAGCACTTCAGTTTTCAGCTACAATTACGTATTTGTCTATTTCTCCTAGGTTTTTCTTTTATGTATTTCAAGCTATGTTGCTATGAACATACTCATCTTGGATTATTATGTCTTTGGGTAAATTGACCCTTTTTCATTATATAATATCTCTTCATTCTACGAATAAACATTTTTCTGAAGCACTTTGATATAAATGTAGCTATTCCAGCTTACTTTTGGGTAGTGTGTTCTTTCATTTCTATCCTTTCATTTTTCACGTATTTATGTCTTCATATTTAAAGTACATTTCTTGTAGAAAACATATTGATAGTTCTTGCTTTTTTACCCAATTTGAAAATTCTCTGCATCTTTGCTGTTGTCATTGGGTTGAAGTCATTCACGTTTAGTTTGGTTATTGATATGTCTGGATTAAACTCTGTCATTTTGCAGGCTGTTGTTTATTTGTTCGATCCATTCTTTGTTCCTTTCTCTTTATTTTCTGGATTCTCTGGAGCTAACTGATCATTTTAATTATTTTATTTTATCTCCAATATTAATTTTTTTTAGTGATTCCTCTGAGGTTTTCAATTTGCATCCTTAATTAACCATAGTCAAATAATATTATACTGCTTCATGTGTACTGTAAGGAATTTACAATAAATTTTCAATTTCTTTCTCCGTTCTTTTACAATACTGTTGTCATGTATTTTATATATGTTATAAACAATGTATTGTAACAGTTTTGCTTTAGACAATTATAATAAGTATGAAAAAGAATGCTAATTTTATTTTATTAGTTTCATTTTATTATTTATTTTGTTCCCAGTGATCTTAATTTCTTGCTATAAATTTATATTTTTGTTTGGTATCATATTCTTTTAGTCTGAAGAATTTTCTTTAATGTTTCTTCAGTGTCATTCTTCTGATGGGAAATTCTCCTAGATTTGATTTATCTAAGAAACCTGGGAACGGAATTCCGGCTTGACAGGTTTTTTTTTTGTGTTTGTTTTTGTTTGTCTTGCAATACTTTAAAGATGTTACTCCATTGTATTTTTCTTGCATGATTTCTTGCTGGCAAGAAAATGTACTGCTGTAATTCTTATCTTTATTTCTCCGAATCTAATGTGTCTTTCTTTTTCTCTTGTCACCTTTGGAATTTTTTCTTTTTCTTTTATTTCATTTTTACCGGTTTGAATATAATAAGCCTAAATAATTGTTATTGTTTTTATTTATTTTGCATGATAGTCTTTGAGTTTCTTGATTTTTAGGTCTAATGTCTGTCATTAATTTTGGGACTTTCTCAGCCCATTTCTTCATATATTTTCTTCTGCTCCATTCTCTCTTCTTCTTATGTATATGTAATAGTATACCATTTGATCATTTGATATGGTCTCACAGCTCTTGGATGCCCTTTTTTGGTTTTTCACTTTTTTTCTTTGTTTTTCAGTATGGGTATTTGGTACTGATGTATCTTCAAGGTCATTGTTTATTTCTTCAGTTGTTAGGTCTACCACTGAACTCCTTGAGGGCATTATCTCGGTTACAGTGTTTTACATTTCTAGAATTTCTATTTTTTTCTTTCTCATATTTTCTATCTTTTTTGAAAAAATCCATTTGTTCTCACATGTTGTTCACCTTTTCTAGTTGAGCCTTTAATATATTGATCATAGTTATTCAAATTCCATGCCAGATAATTCCAACCTCTCTGTCGCATCCCAGTCAGTTGGGATTTTTTTTGTTGTTTTTTTTTTACTGCCCTATAAATTTTTTGTAAACTAGACATTTTGTATAGAACAGTAGGGATTGAGATAAATTGTTTTCTATTTGAAGATGGGCATGTCTTTCCATCTATTTGTCACTAGAGTAGGCTTTATGTTAATCTAGTCAGGAGTCAGCTGGTTTTAAAATATGTTATCCAGTGTTTACCCACAATTTACCACGGGCTTCCAATTGCACTAAACACCTCATGATTAGCATGAAGGCTGGTTTATGAGAGGGTTTTACTCAATGACTGCCCCCTCACCATCATTTTTTCAGTTGGTACTCTGCCTTAGAGAGAATCTGTGATGGTTAATTTTATGTGTAAACTAGACGGGGCTAAGTGATGCCCAGATAGCTGGTAAAAACATTATTTCTGGGTGTTTTTGGAAGTAATTAGCATTTGAATCAGTAGACTGAGTAAAGAAGAGCACCCTCACCAGTGCAGGTGGTCATCATACAATCCACTGAGGGCCTGAATAGAAGAAAAAGGTAGAGGAAGGGCAAATTTGCTCTTTTTGCTTGAGCTGGGACATCCATCTTCTCCTGACCTTGGACATCAGAACTCCTGGTTTTTGGGTCTTCAGACTCTGAACAGAACTTCCACCATCAGCCCCCACCCCCCCATAACCTTCCTCCCCCTGCAATTCTCAGGCCTTCAGACTTGGACTGAATTACACTGTTGGCATTTTTGGTTCTCAGACTTCCAGACAGCAGATCCTGGGACCTCTCAGCTTCCATAACTGCATGAGCCATTTCCTATAATAAATCTCCTCTCCTATATCTCTGTATATATCTTGTTTGTTCTGGAAAACCTTGACTAATACAGTTTGTCTACCAAATCTCACATCAGTATTCCACTGTTACTTTTATTCTGTACTTGGTAGCCTAGGGTTGGGGGACAGGGGAAGTATGTTCTTTGCTCTTCTGACTGACCTTCAGTCTTAGTCACTGTGTCCCTAGGTGTCTGGCAGTGTCCTTCAAAATTATACCATTCCTCTACGAAATGTAGTTCTGTTCCCAAAAGGTATTCCCGCCCCTCTGTCAGGGGTAGAGGACCCCTCCTTTTCCCATACTTAGTGGTTGTTCCCAGTACCTCAATGGCGGCAGTTTTTGTTATTCTTCTCCTCTAAGATTAAAACTTCTTTTTCCCCCATAACTGACATGGAGAACAGTTCTTGCACAGTTTTCTTGCCCTTCCCACAACAGCTGCTGTCGCCCTACCCCAGGCCATTTTTAGGAAGCAAATTTTCTCAGGATTCACTCCTCTTTTCTGTGAGCTTCTGTTAGAATTCATGGTGAAAAAAAAAAGCTAGCAGGAAGGGGCAATCCCTCCCTATATCTGTGGCTACAAAGAGCTTCATACTCTTCTGCCAGTCTGTTCTTGGCCACTGCCAATTCATCAACTAGTCTAGCTGAATTCTTCTTACCTAACATTCTGTGTCCTTTGCCCTTCTAATAGAGTGTTTGCTTCCTAAACCTCCCTACAGGAGTCTATGTCTCTCTAGATTTCGGCTTATTTTCTTGCTCTGAAATGTCAGCTCTCTGATGGGTTCAAGCAAAGTCACAGAACTACATTTTGTCTGGATTTTTTTCTTTTTTAACTGTGGAATGATGCTCTTTCTAACTCTGTATTTTCCTGAGATGAAACCAAAAGTGAATATAAGCCATTTAAGGTCAGGGATTCTGCCATTTAAATCAGAATTTAAAACATCTACAATTGTCCAAACATTTAAAATTGTTGTATATTCACAAAGCACTCTATAAGTGCATATTTACATTCTAGAAATAAGTATAAGTGCTAAAGAGAAAAATTTCCAAAAATAAGATATTAGGAGTCATAATATTGTACCAGATTCTTTAACTCCCTGGTCAGGTATACAATGGTTACATTTCATCATACTTGTAATAAGTGAAGGTTTCAACAACTTTAAGAAATTTCCTTATTTGGCACAGTGCCAAGAGTACAATCTTTGCATAATACATATGGCAGGGCAGGAATTGAAGAAATAGGCCTGATGGTATAAGTATACATACCAATGTAGCCAAGAGATGATTGGTGTTAATACTTCATATAAATCTCTGAAAGTCTCGTAAGATAGTGTAGATTATCCTACAAAATTTTAGTAACGAGGTATGAAGAAGGATCCTGGTAAGTAGCATCAAAAGAAATAAGAGAAAAAACCATAAGCAGTACAAATGAAACACCCTATATTCAAATAGTCCATTCTAAATATCCAAATAATATTTTCTGCAAAGAATATTGATTTCCCTTTCCACCTACCCATTTTTCTTTGGATCTTGTGATTAGAGGCAATTATCATTTAAATTGTTTTTAGTCTTTCGAGACTAAGGAGAAATATCTTAGTGCAGAAGTGTACACTTTACTTGCTCACAAATTGGTTTGTTTTACAGCCTTATGTTTTACTCTGACTCATTATATAGATAAGTTTAAGTATATGCTGCAATATTTTCCTAAGATCCTTTAATTCGAATTTCTAGAGGTAGTATATATTTCAAAGATGGTCCAATTCTTAAGAAAAATAATTGTCTATTAAAAAGTTTGCTAATTTGTTGATCACAATGCCATATTTTCTATAAATATTACATTTTTAGATTTTAGCATAGGCAAGCACATCTATATATTTTTGGGTTTATAAATCTAATTGTTATTTTTTTATAATTATATTATTTTTAACAAATTAAGAAATATATAAGAATTTAAATAACATAGTAAACAAACTTAAAATTAGAGATGATGTTAAAAGTCAATGCATATAAACAGATTTTGATGTCTTAGTATATTAAGTACTTACATGTATACTAAATTATTTAGTTTTTAAAATAATCGAAGAGGTTTAGTCAATTAATATCATCACCATTTTACAGATGATGAAATTAAGAAGATTCAAGGCCACGTAATTCACAAATGTTAGGGTCATGATTTGATTCCAGTCCATTTACCTCCATTGTCTATATGTTTAATGACAAAGCTATAAAGCTTTTATGAAATTTTGTCAAAGAAAAGAAAAAATCAGTATAGTGGATGTTAATGCACAGAGTTTACACACACACATAGACCTTCAGAAACAGTTTAGAGTCATAATAAAAATCAATTCTTAGTGATGCTAGAGGAAACTTCAAGTTTAATATATTTTTTTAATTTAAATGTTCTCAATGATATACTTTTGAAGGCTCCATTTTACCACATCATACTCTCAGTTTACTTCATTATTTTAAATCATTGTTGGGTAGATCATGGGATATGATAAGCATACATTTTATTGATCAATGTCTTTTAAGGCTTAGTCTTCAGTAAAAATATTTTATCTTCAAGGACTGTTGGATCTTGGAGAGGGTAGGTAGTTAGCCATTGACACTTCATTCAGGTTGCCTTTAGGTAAATAATTGGACATACAAATTCCTACACAAAAAGCATTCAATTTCTGACTTCACTAGATTTGCTACTAGAAGTAAAAATTTAAATTTCTTATCACTTGAAACATATTCATTCGATAAAATAATTAACCGTTATTTAAATGAAAAATTCTAGGCTGAGTGAAGAACATCAATAATGAATTGTTAAGGATATTAAGTGTAGAGAAGGGATTGGATAGTTGCATTAGCAAATAGAATATACAACAATGGTAGAATAAATACAATAAGAGCATGTATCTGAACTATCTAACATATTTTAGAAAGCAAGGAATGTCCACTACTCTGGAAGAAACACTTGATGCATCATTGAATGTTAAAAATATAATATGAAATACATAACTAAAAAACAAACATTAAATAACAGTAATATATACATATTTTAAAATTAAAATTAGGCAGTGACTAAATATATAAGGATTCTCAGGTGATTTAGGTCACCTGAACACATACATCATCTCAAAAGTTCCCTTTTACCCCTTTATAATCATATCCACTTTCACTCCGGACCCTGATAACCTATGACCTGATATTTGCCCCTGTAGTTTTGCCTTTTCCAAAAAATCATATGCATGTAATCATAGTGGATGCAGTCTTTACTTAGCACAATGTTTTGGAGTCGTCTGTATCGTGCAGGTATGAGTAGGGTGTTACTTTCTATTACCTAGTAGTGTGTTGTATGTATATACCACATTTGTTTATCCATTCTCCAGATGTAGACATTTGGGTCATTTCTAGTTTTGCAGTTATGAATAAAGCTCTTATACATATGAGAGATCTTTGTGTGGACATATGTAATCATCTCTCTTGGGTAAAACACCTAAGCGTGGGATAGTTGGATCATAAGGTACTTATTTAATTTTATAAAAAAAAAATACACCTGATTATTTTCCTCCATGTCAGTACCATTTAAAATTCCCATCAGCAGTGCATGAGCGTTCCAGATGATCTGCATTCTTTCTTTGCCAGAACTTGGTACTATCAGTGTTTTGGGTTGTTTTGAGTTTGTTTGTTTTAAGTTTAGTCATTCTAATATGTTTGTACTGGTATGCCACTGGGATTTAAATTTGAATTTCCCAAGTGAGTAATATTAAGAAACTTTTCATATGCTTATTTGCCATCTTTATATTGTTTAGGGTGAACTGTCCAAATTTTTTGTTGTATGTTTACTAATTACTGCATTTTGAGAATTCTTTATAGTCTCTAGATTCTGGATATTTATCATTTCTGTGTTTTGCAAACATTTTCCTCCAGCCTGTTGCTTGTCTTTCCTCATTTTAATAGACTGTGTTTCAAATAGTATATATTTTTAATTTCAGTGAAGTCCAGTGTGTCAATCATTTTGCCTAAAGAATTGTGAATTTGATGTCCTATCTAAGAAATCTTTGAATAATCTTATGTCACAAAATTTTTTTCCCATATTTTCTCATAGAAATTTTACAGTTTCAGGATTTACATTTTGATCTACAAGTTATCTTGAGTTAGTATTTTTACATGATGAGAATAAGATTTGGGTTGAAGGTTATTGTTTTGTATAGAGATATCCAATTTTTTCCCCATACCATTTATTGCAAAGAATATCCTTTTAACATTGAATGGCCTTGACACCTTTAAAAAAGAAGACTATATGTGTGTGCATTTATATTTGAACTCTCTATTCTGTTTCACATGTCTATACGTCTATCCTTATGCCAATACCACGCTGTTGTGTTTCCTGTAGCCTTTAGCTGAATTGTAGCTTTGTTTTGCAGCTTTGAGCCAGGTAGTGTAAGTCTTCCAGATATGTTCTTGTTTTTTAAAATTGTTTGGCTACTCAAGGTCCTTTGCTCTTTTATAAATTTTAGAATCACCAGGTTGATTTATACCAACAAAAAAAGAGCATACTGTGCTTTTTATTTGTATTCTGCTGTATATCTAGATGAATTTGGGGGAAAATATCATGTTACAAATATTGATTCTTCAGGTCCATGAACATCATATATGACAAATTGAATATTTATGCTGGCTAACATTCTCTGAGCTAATCTATGGTTTGATTTTTTTTAAATAATTTGGAATATTTCAGTCTTCAAGTATTTTCTCTGTGTTATTCTTTCTTCTTTTGGACTTGAAATACATGTATGTTTTACCGGGGCTCTTGGATGCTGTGTTCTATTTTTCGTTCTCTTCTCGTTTTTTGAAAATTGAATACTTGATATTGGCCTACCTTCAAGGTCTTTCCTCAGTTGCGTTATTTGATCCCTTCTCATATTTTCCATCTCTCTGCTAAAATTATGTACCTCTTCTTATCTGCTGCCTCCTACCTTCACAATGTCCTTTAGCATATCAATTGTAGCTATTTTAAAGACCCTTTCTGACAGTTCCAACATCTACATCATTTCCGTGTCTTGTTTTCTTAGTTGCTTTATCCTTTGACAAAGTTATTTTCTTGTTGCTTTTTTGGTGCATTTGATACTATTTGATTCAATGATGAATATCATGTGTAGGACAGTAGAAACTGAGACAACTACTATGTAATCTGGAAATACTTCCCACGTTTGGTCATTAATGTGGGGAAATGATTCAGTCTATTCAAGAATTCATCTGGGTTGCGTTTTGTTATTGCTATTGTTACCATCAGGGTACCTCGGACTTTAAATTTCTATAATGATGGGCTGATGCTGCCTCAAACTGAGGTTTTGGGCTAAAGTTCCAAGGGGTGTTTTTCTCGGTGATTACTCCACACTCTCAGTGTCAACCGGCCTTCCATATCTGCACTTCAGTCTCCATGAAGTGCAGTCTCCATGGGCCAGTCTCCATGCTCTTTATCCTCCCTCCCTGCGGCAAACTTCTCTTTCTTATTACTCCATTGTAGGCTCATGCTAATCATGTGTGGCACGGTCTTAGCCAGTTCCTGCTTAAATTAGGCACCCCTCTGCTCCTGGGCCTTTGGAGGTGGGGTTTCTCAGTGTTCTAAACACTGCTTTATGTTGGAGAGCAGAGATCCAATGGGTATCACTTATAATATGCAGAATATAAATAGGCCTACCTTCACCGGACAGCAAGAATATATACAGCTTTTGTTCCAGAACAGGTGTTCAGTCTTCCACTTTTGAAACTTTGTGTCATGTTCCTAATATTCAAAGACAAAGGACTTTGGCATTTTTATGAATAGATATCGGAATACTACAACTTTTATGATTATTTGTCGAGAGAAGAGGAAAAATCAGCTAAATACTGTCCTTTAAGAAAATTTTTTAGCCCACTATATTTTTTGTCTGTTGTTTATATGAATAATATCTTACGATAGCTTCACTTATGAAGAAAATCTCATAAAAACAACATAAACACAAAATCTTTTCTAGAAAAGGAAAATAGAAATACTTCAGAACACAGCTTCACTCCTGTATGCTTCTAAATCTTTAAAATATGTTCAAAATTATTTTTGTGTACATTATTTTAAAGGTATTTTCTTAAATTATTAAAATAGGATAGGCTAAATTACTGTGGAATGGCATATTCTCCCACACGTTTTTGTACTGTATGCATTGAAACTGGCAGCTTTATAATAAACGATACTTCATTTGAATTTAGCCCAAGCTGCGTTCTTTTTGTTAGCTGTAAATATCCCCCAAAAGAAAATACATCCCACTTTTCTAATAGTAATCGTGGGCATAAATTGTCTGCTCAGGGAGTGTCTAGCAAATCGCTCAATAGCCCAGAACCTACAATTCTTGAAAACCCTACTAAATGGATTCAGGAGAGCTTGCCTCTTTCGACATGGGAGTTTAGCAGAAGTCTTAAATTGGGATCATTCTGAGGTATATGGGATACAGAAGAAAAAAAGAAACACTCAAGTTTTTGTGTCTGCTTTTTTTGAAAAGTGTGACTTCCTCTTTCCTTCGAGACAATACAGAATTCAATTAAACAAAATTATTTTATTTCTAATTAAATATTTTTATATCACAGAGGGCAGTCAGTGATATAGATTTAATAATTTCTACATGCTACATGGAAAATATACCTATCTTGTTTTATAAATGGCTTAATAAAGTACAATTATAGGTTATTTGACTCATTACTTTACAGAGGTAGAAAGGAAATTTCTTAAAATGTACATTTTATTTTGCATAAGTTGGCCAGGAACTGGGACTCTGATATTAAAATTACTCTGTGTGCCATTTATGAAATATCTGAAGAAATTCATTAATAGAATAGTAAAACATGAATCAAAATTTACTTTGGCTAAAGAACGCATTCAATACAATCATTTACTTTCTTTACGTTGCCCCTCTCTGTATCATTTTTACACACTTATAAACCTAACATTTCTGTCTTTTATTATCATACCAAATCAAAATCTCAAGAAAGGCTATTGTTATGTTCATGGGGCAATATTATGAAACCACTTTTACATTTTATAAATCTAAAGGTTTGGATATTTTTGTTGTTAGAACATTTACTAAATCTTTTGAATTAAAAAAGAACTTTAAAATTGATACTTAGTGAAAATGAGTGCTTTCTTATGATAAATCATAAATTTAATAATTCTAAAATTTCTTTGCCTAAATATTATAAAAATAGATTCTAAAGGAAACCCCAAGACAAAAATAATAAAGGAGTAAAGCATACATTGGACTACATAAGTATTAACCTCTTGTTCAAAACCCTCTTCTTATCATCCCAAGACTAATATTCAAATTCTTCATCAGTTTCTACTTCTCTAACTTAATCACCCTCCCCGTTCTTTGCTTTATCCAAGTTGGCTCTTTTGTTCTTCCTTAAATAGGTCAAGCTCTTTCATAACTATCACCCTTGCTCATTCTGTTCCCTTTTCCTGGAAGTCTCTTTCCCCAGAGTCTGACTGATTCATTTCCTAAGGTATTCCTTCATTCCCACATCAATGTCTACCTTCTTACCTGATTTTTACATTTATTTATTACCACTGACATAATCTTAGATTATAATAAAAAATTATTGTTTCCTTTCCTAGATTTTAAACTCTATGGGTGCAAGGACATTATTTGTCTTCTTTACCTCTCCAATCCTAGTGTCTAGAATAGGGTCTACCAGAGAGTAAGAGCCCAATAAATACGTGTTGAATAAATCAATAAAAGTTCAGAGTTTCACACTGAAGTGGGCCCCAAAAATATGATCTGTATCCTTTTAGAAAAGATCAAGAGAAATGAAAATATTTGATTTAAAGATCAAGACATAAAGCCATTTATTCTTATCACCTATCACCCCCTTTTGACTATGTTGAGATAGGCAGATGATGCATACCCTTGCCACCTTCCTATGCTCCCACCAAAGATGCCCATGTCCTAATCTCTAGAACCTGACAATGTGTCACATTACATTGCAAAAGGGACTTTCCAGATAGAGTTAAGGTTGCAAATCTTAATATAGGAGAATTATCCTGGATTATCTGGATGGGCCCAATATAATCACTTGGGAAGAGGAAGGCAAACGTATCAGTCAGAGAGATGCAGAGAAAGAAGAGTAGGAGATATACAAAAAGAGAGACAGACTTGCTCCACCATTGCTCAGTTTGAAAATGAAGACAGCCATGAGCCAGGGAATGCTGGCAGTCTCTGGACACTGAGAACGACCCTCAGCCAAAAGCCAGCGAGCAAACGAGAATCTCAGTCCTACAAACTGAATACTGCCAACAACCTGAATGAGTTTGGAAGTGGATTTGTCTTCAGAGGCCAGCCCAGCTGACTGCATTTCGAACTCATGAAATCTGAGGCAGAGAGACCAGCCAAGCTCACCAAACTTCTGACCTACAGAACTCTAAGGCAATAAATTTGTGTTGTATTAAGCCTCTAAGTTTGTGGTTAATTGTTATGGCAGCAATAAAAGATTAATACACATGTGGAAACCATTATCATTCCTTTATGCTTGGCTATTATTATCACTTTTAAATAGTTATTGTTTAGATTATCTTATTTCTATTTAATATGTTTAACTACACATCAAGGCAGAAAATTCCTTACACTTTTACATTTTGTTCATTAACAATTTTAACTAAACTTTCCATATGTATGTAACACCTTTCCAATCTGTTGTAAATTACTTCTATCTTTGGTAAATTTAATATAGTTAACCATTTGTTTAAGATCTTGCAATTTTGATCTACCTTCCTAAGTAATATAAAAACATATTTTGAAAGAGATGAGATGTAGGGACGAATATTAAACGAATGAAGGGGTGGAAGATTGGCAGTTGGTAAGTGGGAGGTAATAGAATATTACATTTTGAATATAGATGAATAGGAGAAATACATGATGAGTGATAAAAACAAAGGGCCTTTGTTAAAATTTTATTGGCTTCAGTAAGAGATGCCATGGAAAGAGAACATTTAAAGGAAGATCAAATTAATTTTTTTCTAATTTGCTCTTTTGATTTTAGTAGTAGAAAGAGTTTTAGACTGGGAGTTAAGAGACATATTTCAATACGACCTTATTCACATATAAGTAAGTCCTTAAACTGGTCAATTTGTTTCATAAGTAAAAGACATGCTATTCAACATATACTCTAACAAATCTTTGTTATTATTTTTTGCTTAAAGGTCTTCACACTTTTAAGTATGATGTGTGCCAAATTAACACATACTTTTGGCAAGGAAATTTTTATATGGTAACTGAGAATAAGAAAATAGAAGTGTTGTTCTATTCATGAGTATGTCTCATTGGGAAAACAATGCGTGAGCAAGGAAAGAGGTTTTTTTGTTCTTGTTTTGTTTGTTTGCTTGTTTTTGCTTTTGTCTAAAACGAGCGTTATGTCTATAACTTATTCCACCAGGATAAGTTACTCTTGTTTAATTATGTGATGATACCTTGAAACTACTTTTATATTATAAGGTTATCAGTATGCCAAGCAATTGTTACTCTTTTTCCATAAGAACTCTTTGGGTTATTGAATATGCTTTTCAATGTGATATTAAAATAATAACTGTAATAATTAAAGTAAGCATAATAGTAGTAAAAAATGAGCTCTGTATACCACACACTATTCTAAATATTGTAACATGTATTGATCTGTTGATTCTTTCCCCATCTGATAGATAATATTGTAATTCTTATGCTTAAGGTAAAAAAATGAGATCCAGTGAGATTGAGTAGCTTATTTAAACTCACAGAGTTAACCTGGAGTGGAGTCTGAATTGGAACCCAAGCACTCTAATCATTGGATAAAGTTGAGCAAACTAGTCCTGAGTCCCACACATAAAATCCTTTTCTGACATTTTCCTTTAATTCCAGCTATCTGGCCATTTATCCACTTTGGTAGGTTAAAATAAAGAGATTACTAAGGGGAAAAAAATCTGATATTCTGAAAAAAAACTAAGAAATTTATTTTTCTTTTTCAAACAATGTTTCTGTGACTTAATCTGATCATCAGATTTATCAAGAATCAAGAAGCTTGTTAAAAATAAGAAGCTTAACAAATGAAAGAAAAAATAAGAGATTCTGGCCCCACTCTGAAGCTCCAGAATCAAAGTCCAGCCCTTAAAAACAAGGTATCCATATTTTTAACAAATATTTTAGGAGTCAATAGTAGAGAGAAAATATGCTGGTAGGTCTCTTTATAATTCCCATTAAGGCTATATCCTAAATGAACATCTGCTGTGCAATCTCATGAAATTAGCATAACAATTAGAATTTTTCTCAATGAAATTGTAGGGCCTGGGTCTTGCTTGCTCAGCAAAAACCCACAAGCCCATTGCAACTATGTGTCCTTCTGGCTCCCTTCTGTGCAGGATGCCCAGCTGCTGGGATTTATAACAATCCAAGGCCTGGCCAGCCCAGATTTTACCTTATCTCACTTAAAGAATATCATGTCTTAAAGGGACACAGAGCCCCTCCATATGAACTATACGGTTCTTGGGAAGACTCGTCTTACCAGGGACAGCCCCTCTTGGCAAACATATAGCCTCTGTGTCCCCTGCCTACATAAGCAAACCCCTGCCCACCTGTGGTTGCGGGTACACATTGCTGGCCAGCCGGCAGCCACTGGACATCCCTGTAAGTAATTTCCAATAAACCTATATGTCTCATTCGCTATCTCCAGGTCTTTTCTTTGGTCTCTCCACAACCTATCCCACACTGCTTACCTAACTGGGCATGCAGCCAGACAGAAATCATATCATTTCCATACTGATTTAAATGTTGCATGACTGGAAGTTTTATCTGTATTTCTTGGAATGAATATGTTGGGAATTATCTTGCAGATCTAAAGTGTCATGTTCCATTATTCCTACAAATAGAATTACAGTGTTGGCCTTGAAACTGAAGCCTACTAAATGCTGGTGGAAGATATATCATCAAGATCATATATATATATATATATATATATATATATATGAATTTCTTTCCTTGCAGCTGCAGTAAAGCTAATACTATTCTACATAATCTAGACATGAAAATGCTATTCATAAAGGAGTTTTGTAGGATACCTGAACTTTAGATACCATGAAATAGTATTTAATCTCTAAAATCTATTTTTTTAATTCTTTTTAAATTATGTATTACCCATAATAATATATAAACTAACAGCTCTGTTTTCTCTTGTATATGCATATTTTAATGTTTTCTTATTGAATCACAAGAGCATTATTGTCATTCCCTCTTTTACAACATGCATGAAGATGATAAACCTATGCTAGATTTCTTATTTAAACAAAGAGCTTGAGGGTGTTGGCCCTTATAAATAAACATTTTCAATAACTTCGTATTAAGGATTCTACTTACAAAATATCCATTGATGTAGTAGAAGAATTTCTTATTTAACTTCATATCTTATAAATATATTTTTACCAAACTAATAAATTATTCTGGCTACATCTTTTAAAACATGCAGATCATCTAAGTTGCAGGACCTACTACTCTTGAATGAAACAGAACAAACACAGAAAACTAAAAAGGGGGGGGCTTATTTGTGTACAGTAGTTTTATTAAACATTTCATGTCTGCACAATTTTTGACATGAAAAAGGCAAGAATATCTGAGGTTTGCACCTTTGTGAATGTGAGACCATGAAATGATTATTTCTGACAGGCTCTCCAGTGAGGGAAAGACAGCTTGACAGATACATAGAGATTTAACTATAGCACTGAGCCAGTTCCAACGAATAAGTGATACCATTTTTCGTTCTGTGATAAAAAAAGAGTAATATGGAAACTGAATTATCTGTAATGGGCTAAAGTCTATTAAGCAAAACATTAAATAATTAGTTAAAATTAGTATGCGTTTGAAATATTTTTAGTATGAATTTTACAATGCTGTGAAATTGTCCTATATTTTATCACATCTTTTAAAATTAAAGAAAGTACAGAATCTCTACCTGCCCTAACCTTTTTTTAACTTACATTTCTAATGACAATGTTAAATGAATGAGCCCAACTCACTCCATGCTGAAGAAATTAGAAATTAACAACACAGGGAGATCAAAATAAAACCATAAATATGTATGTTATTGCCATTTCTGGTAATGTACTCTTCATTTTATATTGAATTTTACTCAATAGCTTTGAAAAATACTAGTGATATAGAAAAATTGTCTCTCCTAATAAATATTCTATTGAGAAATATGTTTTACAAATAAATATGATATCATTACTGATTTTCTATAAGGTACCAATCAGTGGCCTCTGTCTGTGTGTGCGTGTGTAACAATAATTCTCAAATTTATTCTTCATTAAGTAGGTTATATCAAAACAAGGTAAGAGAGTTCTCCAATCCACATTACATTTTTTAGCAAACATATACATCCCCACAAACATGAAACCAGAAGAAATCCAATGTGTAGAAGGCACGTATTTTACAGAAAAAGAAAAAGAATGTCTTTTCAGTTTATTAGTTTTGACATTAGAAAATTTAAGATAGCAAACAAGGAATTACTCTTTTAAGGCTTTGTTAATCACAAAATGTCCTCTGTAATCACGTCACTACCAGCAACTGACTAGCCAGAAATTTCAGCATTACAGTTGGTTCCTGTTATCATCTCCCCAATTCTGCCAATAAATTCCGTCAATTCTACATGTTAAACCCCATGAAATCGTTGATATTTAACTATACTTTATTTAGTACACAGCAACTTCATGGGATTCAAATCTCTCCAGTTTTCATCATCCCATCACTGCTGTTCTGGTGATTTGTAGCAAAACCATTTCTCCCCTGAATTATTGACACAGCGTCTGTCCTAATGGTCTCAGTACAACTGCTCTAGTATTATAATATAGATTGGTATAACACCATCTCTCCAAATGATGCTCTGCATTGCAGTCAGACAGTTCCTTCAAGGGTAAAGATCAAGCTGACTATCATGGCCTATGGGATTAATGAAACCACCTGGTCCCTGATTGTTTCAGCCTCAAGTCTCCCTACTCTTTCCCTCCATGTTAACTTCAGCTGCGAGAACTTTTCCCTTAGCTAATTACTATTCATCTCTCAAATCTTAGTTTAAGTCATCTCCTCCAGGAAATCCCTAAACCCTCATCTCTGGCTCAGGTGCATCATCCACCTTGTGTCCTCTAGTTCTTATTGTAGCAGGTATCACACTGTGCTTAAAGATTGTTAGGTTCATTGACATCCTCCAATGGTGATAATTTTATGAGGGCAATGGCTTAAAAAAACTTCTTCAGCATTATAGCCCCTCACACATTGTTGACACACAATAGGCCAGGAGTAAATGGTAACCTATTGTAATTAATGCTTTCATTTCCAGTACAAGCTTTCAAGGGAAATCTAGGAATGTCTACACAAAATGAATCCAAATATTATTAAAAACCCCCAAGAATTCAATATATATATATATATATATATATATATATAGCTATTTATACTGTAATTACATCATTAAACAAAAATTTATTGATCATCTGCTATGTCACAGGCTCCTTTCTCTGCACTTTGAATACAGAGTGGAATCTGACTATGTTCTTCCCTCATGGAATTTATATTTTAGTGGGGTTGAGTAGGGACGGGGAGTTGAAGAAATATTTTGGATCTGGGCTCTATTGTATCTTTATGTTATTATGTATGTTTATATAATATTAAATTTTACAATACTGATTCTATATTCACACTCTTACCTAGTTATTGAGACTTTTCACTGAGAGGCTAGATGGCAGGGTAGAAGAATGGATTAGGTAGCTCTAAAATGAGAAAGGAGATGAATAAAGTTATCATAGTTCCCTGGCCTATGTTTCTAGGATGTTCTTGTAGTGAACTTCTAGTGCTTTGAATCTCTAATCTTAGCCTCTCCTGATCTGATATTACCTATTGACAAAGAGTTTGGTACTTCACTTACATAAATTGCATGACTAAGGGTTTTGCCCTCCTAAGTCAGTCCTACTGTTCATCACACAATCACACAGGAGAGAGCCTCTTTTATCGGAATTTCAGTTTTCTCCTCTGATCACAAAAGTGCCTGCTTTTAAATGATTTGGGAAATAAAAAAAAAATATGGGTTTCGTATTCATTAAAATGCTTCTTCTCAAGGGAAAAAAAGAGTGTGTATGTTCTTATTTTTCATCATACAAAGTTTGGGAAATAAGCAAAGTAAATAAATTTCCTTATACAATTGGCATCTTACCCATCACATGGGAATGACAAGACATAAACTGCTGTAGATTGTCAGCCTGATAGAGGAAGCTCACAAATTGGTATATTTGGCTTCCATGTTGATGCCCAACAGTGTGTAAAAAAAAAAATGATTGCCTAGATTTAAATGTCAAGAGACTTCAAATTTTAAAATGTCTATTTTCATCATTCTTTAAAAAACAGATCTGGCAACATTAAAATTAATTTCTGTATGGCAACCATCAGCTGGCAAACACATTGTTCTCTTTTGGTGGGGCATTTTCTCACCCGTTTGCCCCAATCTCCACCAATTCCTTATTGTATTATACTCAGTCTATTTCACTTATTTATATCATCATCCTATTGTTCAACGAGCATTTGTTATTGGCACCCTGTTCTACACTTTAATGGCATTTTATACAATTACTCTTTTTTGAAGAATAAACAGTGCAAAAACAATCATGCTAACAATCATTTCTTAAGACAGTCTGAAATTTATGTGTGCCTCAAAACCTTGGGGGTACTTAACATGCAGATTTTCTGGTATATTCACAGAAAGAGAGATTAATTGGGTATGATTACATCCCAGGTAATCTGTAATTTTTCAGCCCCCTTCATATAAGTCCCCTGAAGCTTTTACATTTGGTCAGATTTCTAGACTTTGTGGATTAATGATAATAGCAAGGAGCTTTTCAAAATCATCTAAAAACATTGAAATATAGAAAATATTCAAGGAGGGACTTATTTGATTGCTTCTCCCTGGTTTACTTATATAGTAAATCAAATCTAGAAAAATCAGTGTTGACACATTCATTGTGTATTAACATTATGAGAAATTGTTGTGGGGAATACCTTATTTGTATAAAGTTTATTTATTCATGGACTGAGCTTGGTTTGTAACTAAAATAAGGAAACCTAACCAAGATTATAATGCAACGTATTTTTAATCATTGGAGCAAGTCATCAATTTCATTAATTAGATGTGATGCCTTAAATACTTTGGGGAGCTAGTCTTTATAGTAAAACATAATTTCTCTCCTTAGCATATCTGACTTTTCTTAAATTAGATTTAAATTAGTGGGAAATCAGAGAAGATACTTTGGTGATGAGAATCTTTAACATACCTATCTCCTAAGTTCCACTATGTTGATGTTGTCCTACATCTGTGTATACCTGGAATTTCACTTCATCATCATCCCAGTGACTCCTTCACATCTTTGTTTTTGTTGGATTGCCTCTTTAATGAATCTCACATTTCTTCTGTTCCTGAATCACTTTCTCCTTTTACATCCTCCATTAGTTTATTGAAAAAAAGTTTTATATAAGGTAATATTTTATCATTGTTTACTGTTTATGGTACTTATGTACAAATTCCACCCTCACATTTGGTTGATAGGTGGGTTAGGTATAGAAGTCTAGGTTAGAAACCATTTCTCTTCAGAACTGTGAAAGCATATATTCAGCTTCCAATGTTTTTGTTGTGAAGTTCAATGTTGGTGTTATCACTGATTCTCTGTGTGCCACTTTTATTTTCTTTAACTCTTGTAGTGGCTTTATCTCCATACTTAACAAAATTCCACAGCAACGTGACTTGAGCATACTTTTTCACAGGTTATGCTGGGTATTAAGTGAACTCTTTCCATTTGTAAAGTCAATGTCCTTCAATTTTAAAAAGTTTTCTTGAGTTATGTCAGTGCTGATGTCTTTTCTTCAATTTCCTCTTCCGTTTTTCCCAAAACTCCTTGTAGCTGAATGTTAGATCTTCTGGGAAATATTTCTGACTTTATTCTTTTTTCTTCCTATTTTCCAAGTCTTGTCTTTTAATTCAATGTTTGTTTAGATATTTATCTTTGTCTTCCACCTCTTCTTTTGATTTTTTTGGTCATTTTTATTACATATTTGCATTTTCTGAGAGCACTCATTTGTTAATTTGATCTCCCTTTTTATAGTATTCTATTATTTCTTCATGGATGCACTGCTTTCTCTCTGGAAATATCATCCCTCAGAAAACATCATCATCATACTATCTGATTTTCATGGACCTTTTTAGTGCTTTATATGTTTAAAATGATTAATTTACAAAAACAAAAATAAAGGGATAGTGAACAATGATAAATAAAAGAAAAAGATAAAGTAAAAGGATCATTACAAAGGGATAGTAAATTTGTGAAGAAATTTCAAGAATAACTTAAACATTGTAAATCTTTTTATATCAAGAAATTTTGATATGGAAACACAAAAGAGGAAAAACTACTGTCACACATTCTTTCAGAAAACTGGCTTAAACTGGGCTTTTGGCCCCAAACATTGTATCATGAAGTTCTTCTTATTGAGTTACTAACTGCATGAGAATGTATTTTTCTTTTTTGTCTTTTGAAATATATTTTTCACTCATTAACTTGTGAGCTTGAGAAAAATCAAGTTGGATATTGTCATCTAAAGACAATCGTCTGAGATTTCACTTTTATGGTCAAATTTCTTGTCATAATCAGTCTTGAGTATAATCAGTCTCATTGAATCATCTTCTGGTTTGTCTAATAACTGTGAAATATAATTCTCTGTCAATTTTCTTCTATTTTGGCCAAACATGAAAAAGCTTATTTCTTAGTTTTGTTGAAATAAATCTTAAACACACTATAGAAATGGATTTCCTACTTTTCTCTTCTACTTAGTGAAACATGATGCAATGCCTTGGACAATGCCATAAGAAAACTAAAGGACCATGATTTATTTCACTGTTATATGATCATTCTCTGTGATTCAAACATTCTTCCTTTTTCTTATTATTTGAGCCTTTATTTGGGAATAAATGATGACCAATGAAATAATTTCTAGATTAATGAAATGGCAAAATATTTTTATAGGAAAAAAGATTACAAAGATTCTATAATATATCTTAGATTTATAGAAGTGTCCAATGGACTCATAAAGTAATTGCAGGATAGAATGAGTTTTATTTTAATTAAAAAAAATAAGTATATTGGTCTCTCTTTTTCAGAAGACCTGTAAGAGAGAATAAGAGTCTCAATATATTAATTGTTGCAGGTATTTAGAAATACAGAAAATATTAATTTTTCCAAATAGAACTGTGCAAACATAAAATTGGATTTCATTGATCCAAATTGTATGTAAAGGGTAAGGTTATGTATTTGATATTTCCTTTGTCATGAATAGTCACTGTATCCTCCAAGTTAAATTTTTCTGTCTGTTATTTTTTTGTCTCTATCCCTCAGGTTAGAGGATTTCCATAGATAATCTTTGATTGCCTGGCCATAGCTAAGAGTTACAGAATAAAAAGCCACTTGGAAGCTCCATTTGGATATGCTCTAGATCATCTAGATGGGTGATTTCTCTAGAGAACATGTGTTGATAACATCTCTTTTTCAATCTTATCAAGATGGTTGAATTTTGCAAAAAATACTTACCCCATCTCACTTGGACATCAATGTTCTATAATCCAGAATACTGGGATGGAATAGCAGAAGAGGGCTGCAGTGCCCAGCATCTAGTCTTTTAACTCTTTGTTTCAGGCTCAGAAAAAATACCCAACCTTTGCAATTTTGTGCAGCAATGGGAAAGAGATGATTTCTTGCCTACATAACTTTAGAAAGAGCACCTAGAGAATCTATTTGCTTTAAAATTTTTATTTGTCTTATTTTAGTGACACCCTATTGAGCCTTTACTCAAATGTAACTTGACTCAAAATTCTTGAGAGTTGAAGGATTCCAAGGTATAAAGCATGTGATTTTTTAACTCTTTACTGTCTGCTTACAGTTCATCCCTCTCTGGTCTGCAACCCAGTTACCATTCATCAATTTACTCTATGCCCTCCAAAATTTAGTTTCTGGTTTGTTTTTTTTTCTTTTCTTTGCCTGATCTTTACAGGCTTGTGATTTAAAAATCTGCCCAATGTTCTATAGTAGATGTTTCAAAAAGAAGCAACAATAGATGCATTTAATATGCCATTTTTACCCAGATTTCCTCATTTTGTTCTTAATATTCTCTAAGCCAAAATTTAAAAATATATGTATTTGGTGATGCATGTATTATAGAGTTTGTGATTGCCTATAAACTCTCACTAATTTAAAAGGTGAATGTGATCCTTTTAAATACTTCTCTAAATTTTGTGAACTTATGATTATAATAAGAATATAATACCACAAATATATTGAAATTAATTTCAAGTATATTGAAGTGACACTTAAAGGCAGAGGGGAATTCAGATTCAATTACATTGCATTTATACTTCTCATGGCCTTGAAAATATGATCAATAATTAAAACATATAAGAATTGACTTGATTTTATATATGTTTACTTAAAATTTCTGTTGCCATTATATTATGTAAAGTCAATATTCAAAATTGTATTTTATGTCAATATAAAATAGTAGGATTAATGTGTTTTTTATAGCTTCATAAAGACAAACTTCTCAGAATTTTGTATTAATTTGCTTTTATTTAAGTATAAAGTTATTTCACTGCCTAATGCAAGATTCTCTAGGAAGGTAGCTAAAAAATAGAAGTATCTTAACCCAATCAACATACTTTTCTTCTAGTAAGTAATGTCTCTTCTGGTTTGCATCAGTGTTTTACTTCAATTGCTTTTCAAACACTAGAATGGTTGGATTTGAGTTTAAAGACAACAGGATTAATCTCCCAGTATTTAAAGTTCGAGTGTTGTTTTTTTTTTTTAAGCTGAGTGGGTTTTAGTATCGTAAGGGAATTAAATGGCTTTTGAGAGTGATTTTTATATCAACATGCTTCAAAGCTTTTGTAGGTTTCAGGCAACCATTTTAAAGATATTTTGTTCAAATAATGGATTTGTTTTATTCTCAGATAAGTCACTCAGTAATCCCTTGCTTTGCAGCTTATAGCTGCTGCAGCCAAGGTTAATTAATTAGAAATATTAAAGCTTGGATTAACACTTGGACCTGATTCACAAATCATTTACTTGAAAATATCTAAGTTACCCAGTAAATTTATTTTTTAAAACTTAATGCCACACTAGAGAAAAGTAGATTGTTTTTTTTAACTCTTGTAGTATACTGGGTAAGCAAGCTTTAAGAACTAAAAAAGAGTTTTCTATCTGGTTTCCCACCATCCAAACTATCTTAAGCTATACTTACTTGCTTTTTCTAAAAGTCGCTATCAAGGCATTTTGCTGTATATAGCTATATGACGCATTTTTTAGGAAATAAAAAAAAATCATTTTGTAAATAACTGAAAAGAAAATATACATGCTCAAATATATGTGGTGCTTTATATTGAAAAGTAACACATATAATTCCTAAAGTATTTTAAAAGATCTGTTATATAATTTTGGAGAATAAGATAAATACATGCTAGGAATCTAAGAGAATCAATGTACTAGAGCTAGTATGTGACCAGTTTTTGAGCCTAACTTTTCCTGCAAATTAGAAACTGTATTTCTTAAAGGTGAGCCTTAAAGTGTGTTATTTGCACAATGGGAATATATAAAGCTCCATTGCCAATGTATAGCCAAAGAAAATCAAAATGGGGACATGCTTTCTGAGTTTTTTCTGGTAGGAAAAAATCAAGAACACTTCCTCAAAAAGTCTGTAAAATAAAGGTATAATAAAGAGAAAAATCGAGTTTCAAATGTAATGTTGTTTGGGTCTACTTGGACAAGGGAAACAAAAGAAAAAATAAACAAGTGGGACTTCATCAGACTAAAGAGTTTCTGAAAGGCAAATGAAACCAGGATCAAAATGAAAAGACAATTCACCAGCTGGGAGAAAATATTTGCAAATCATATATATGACAAGGGGTTAATCTCCATAATATGTAACGAACACACACACAACTGAACAACAGAAAAACAAACAACCCAATCAAAAAATGGGCAGAGGATACGAACAGACATTTTTCCAAGGAAGATATACAAATAGCCAATAGGCACATGAAAAGATGTTCAACTTCACTAATCAACAGGGAAATGCAAATCAAAACTACACTGAGATATCACCTTACACCTGTTGGAATGGCTGTAATCAGCAAGACAATAACAAATGTTGGAGAGGTTGTGGAGAAATGGGAACCCTAATTCTCTGCTGGTAAGAATACAAACTGGTGCAGCCCCTATGGAAGACAGAATGCAGATTCCTCAAAAAATTAAAAATAAAAATACTTTATGATTCAGCTACCCTACTACTGGGTATTTATCCAAAGGTCCTGAAACCAACAATCCTGAAAGGCTTATGCACCCCTGTGTTCATTGCAGCATTATTCACTATAGCCAAGAAGTGGAAGCAATCCAAGTGTCCCTCAACTGATGATTGGATAAAGAAGATGTGGTATATATACACAATGGAATACTACTCAGCCATAAAAAATACAGAATTGTCCCATTTGCAACTACATGGATGGACCTGGAGGGCATCATGTTAAGCAAAATAATCCAGAGAGAGAAAGACAAACACCACATGATTTCCCTTATATGTGGAAGATAAACTAACACACAGACAGAGAGAACAGTTTGGTGGTTACCAGGGGAAAGCGGATTGGGGGCTGGGCACAAGGGGTGAAGGGACACATTTATATGGTGACTGACAAACAATATTGTACAACTAAAATTTCACAATGTCATAAACTATTATGATATCAATAAAAATATAAAACATAATCAATAGTTCAATAGGGGATCAGCAAACATTTTCTGTAATGGCCAGATAGTAAATATTTTAGGCTTTCAGAGTATTATGCTTTCTGTCAATTGACTCAGCCACTCTAGTGTAAAAACAGCCATAGAAAAAAGTGTGAACAAATGAGTTTGGCTACATTCTAATAAAATTTTATTTATGATGACTGAAATGTGACTTTCATGTAACTTTCACGTCACAATTCTATTTTGATATGTTTTTGAACATTTAAAAATGTTAATGGGCTGGTTGCATGGTGTAGTGGTTAAGTTCAGCGTTCCACTTCAACAGCCTGGGTTTTCTTGTTTGGATCCAGGGCATGGACCTACATCACTCATTAGCCATGCTGTGGTGGTGACCCACATACAAAATAGAGGAAGATTGGCATCATGGATGTTAGCTCAGGGCTAATCTTCCTCAAGCAAGAAATGAGGAAGACTGGGGAAGATGTTAGCACAGGGCTATTCTTCCTCAGGAAAAAAAAAAAAATGTTAAAACCATGCTTAGCTCATGTCCAACAAGGAAACAGGTGTCAGGCTAAATATGAGCCAAGGGTTGTGATCTGCCCATACCTATTCTAGTAGCATGCAAAGTAGTCTGCTTAATTCTGAATTAAAGGAGTACAGGACTAGTAAACATTGCACAAAAGTTAGCTCATTGCCCAATAAATATTTGCTAAATAAATTCATGATTTAAGTAGCTCATTTCTCAAGATCTATTCCTCAATAGGCATTATTTACAATGGAAAAATGGATATTAAAATATACAGATGCTTAATATCTGTTCTATTTTATGACATTTATACTGGAAAGTTTACTTTTTAAATTCTTTACAATTCTAGAATTGAAGCTTTTATGTTTAGAAGACTAGGTCTACATATCCTTTTCCAGTGATGGGAGGCTACTTTGTTGCTAATTAACCTTCAAAGAAGAGCTTGAAAAGTTAATCTCTCTCTTTCTCTCCCTCTCTAATGGTATTGATGCCTGGAAATTTGTTTGATGAAATTGAAAACCTATAAGATACCAATGTTTTGAGAAAGAAGGGGAGATAGGAAAGTGAGTCTGAAATTCAGTACTACCCTCTCTTTCAATCATATGCTGATTCAAAAGAAAACAAAGAAGAAAACAAAGAACATCTGTAAAGCTGTAAACTTTAGTCGAAACTGCTTCTGAGAAATTGAGGAACTGAACAGAACTTTTGTCAATATTTTAGGCTTGAATTTGTAAATATTGGTGTTCAGAACTCACCAAGGAGTTGGGATACTAATATACACTAGATTTCTACTTGGGACACCAGAAAAGTTGCTAGTATGGAAATAAGAGTGATCCAGGAAAATAGAGCCATCATTAAAATTGAAGCCTGGTTTTGAATATGTTAACAATCTAATGTGATATCTCCTCCCTCTAGCTCCCTCCCCATAAACAAATCCAAATCTTATCTGACAAAAAACTAACACTATTCATAGCCTCAAATTTTCTCTATTTTTTTCTGTACATAATAGTTTGTATTTTATTATAAAGTCAAATAAAATAATCAGATATACAAACAGACAAGTTGACATGACTGGAAACCAAAAGAAAAAGAATAAGTAATAGAAACAGATGAAGATAGAGTAGACTAGAACCAAATATTGGAGTTTTCAGAGTAGAGATTTTAAAGTAATTCTGATCACTAAGATATTGAAATGAGATGATAAGAGACATTTCAGGAGATAACTGAAGAATATTAAAATTCAAATAAAATGTCTTTGACAAATACAACTGAAATTATGAACTCAAAATATTTGTTTAATAATAGATCAACACAATTGAAAATAAGTGTAAAAATATTCCACAAGTAACCATAGAGATTAAAACAGCAAGAAACTATATAAAAGACACATACACATATGACAGATGACATAGAACTCAAAGTTCTAGCATATGAGTAATTGGAGTTCCCATAAGAAAATGTGAGAGAGAATGGGGTAAAAGTAAAACATGTAGTATTAATGACTGAGAATTTTCAAAATTGAAAAATGACATCAGTACACTTTATCAAGCCCTATGAATGTGTTATTGCAATAGAACACATCTAGACACAATAGAACCTGTAGTTTCAAACCACAGAGCTCTAAAGAGAAGGAGAAAATCTTTAAAGTAGTCAGAGGAAGAACTCTCATTGCCTTTATAGAAGGAAAAGCGAGACTTACAAATGGCGTCTTAACAGAAAAGTTGGGAACTGGGAAACAAATGGAACAATGTCTGCAAAATGCACAAAAAAGTAACTGAAAAACCAGATTTTGATACTCAGTGAAAATATTCTTCAAGAATGAAGAAGAAATGAAGACAATTTTTGCAAAATAGTAATTGAAAGAATTCATTCAGAGAAGTCTTGTGCCAAAGTAAAATTCATAACAAAGGAAAACTACATGCAGATGAAATCATGGCATTGCAGGAAGTGATGAAGAACAAAGGGAGTGCTAAAGTGAGGGAAAGTATAAGTTAATATATCAATCACCTCTTGTGAGTCTAAATGTACAGAAATGAATTGCATTTGCATATAATTAATACATGTAACAATATCACAAAATATTTCATTGTCTAAAAGTAGATAACCTACTAATATTTATTGACACAATAAATCAAAGATGCCTTGTATGATCTTTAAGGTAATCAAGACAGAATAGTGAAAGTAAATGGAAGGGTGTACTAGTTTCCTACGGTTGTTGTAACAAATTACTACCAACTTGGTAGTAAAATCTGCAGAAATTTATTTTCTCACAATTCTAGAGGACAGAAGTCCAAAATTAGTATCACTGGACTGAAATAAAGATGTTAGCAGGGCCACACTCCCTCCAGAGGCTCTAGTGGAAAATCTATGTCTTGCTTCCTCCAGCTGCTGGTGGTTGTCAGCGTTCCTTGGCTTGTGGCCACATCACTCTGCCTCTGTAATCACACCAAAAACGAATGTGAAATCTTTTAAAATACTATTTCAGTATACATTAAAATAGAACATTGCTAATGAATTAATTATACCTGAGATATTTGCTGACAAATTGGAAAACATTCTACCATCCAGAGATCTCTGCCAGGTCAACAATTCAGAATGAATTTGTGTGAATAATATGAAAAGCAATGAACTATGAAATGATGTGCATTAAATCTATGCATTCAAAGTTACATCACATTAACATCAAGATGTTTCTCATGACTTAGAATTCTGCATGAAATTTAGATAACATACAGAAGAGCAAGTAGACCACAAGGGAAACTTGACACAGGTTCATGAATAAAGGGTATTAAGGAATTGATAGCTGGCATTAAGGTGGATGATGCTAAAATGGAAAAGAAGAAATCGCAAAAGTGAAATCTGTTTGTATATATGTAGTAGAGAGAGAATACTATATATTTTAACAATTTCTGACATTATCACAGTATTATAAGGATGATTATTGCTTGGTACAGTATAGTGTTGAGGAGCCCAGAGTATAAACCCAAATTTGCTTCTAAGGCATATTTTGTTTTCACCTTCAAAAAGGTACTATTACCTCTGTTTCCTTATCCGTAAAATGAGGATGATATTGGTACCTAGCTCAAAGGGTTATCAAAATTATATAAAATATTAAATGTGAGTGCACTTAAAATTATCTCCATGTATGTGATAAATGTTACCATTTTTATTACTGTAATGATGTCTCAAACAGTGATGCTGTGGTATCAAAAAAAATTCAGCATAATATACTTTGCTTTTAAGAAGGGGAATAATATAGCAAGAAACACATCTGTAATGTATAATAAAAATTTAGACAATTTCAATCTTTTAAAAGCTAAATTTCAATTATTTGGAGATATGACATCTCCAAAATCTTCATTCCTGAATAGACTTCAATAAAATATGTACATTTAAAAATATTTTTGCATAATAGTGACCCAAAAGATTTCAGTCATGAGCCACCTTCCTTTTTCTAAGCAGTAGAGAAAGTCTTATTCAATAATGTAAAGCTAGTTATATGAATAGTGGGTAAAACTAACGTAAATTTTAAATTTGAAAAACAACACTATATCTTGAACCTCAACAAGAAAATTTGAATTTTCAATAAAATACATATTTTTATGTCATTTAGGTACAGTTTGGGTTTGGATTCAACCAATTTGAGACTGATGGGCCACTAGCTTAATCTTTAAGTGAAAAAATATGAATCTGCTAATTACGGAACAGAGAGTTATAAATTTGGAGTGCAGTAAAAATTTTAACATAAAATATTTTAAAAAATAATAAAATGTAAAACATGCTGTCTATTTTCTTTGACTTTTTCCATTTTTATTATGATAAAAAAGTATAAACAGTATCCTTAAAATTACAAATATTTCAGATGGTATATCACTCTAAAATTTAAATGCGTGTATATCAGGTCACAAGATAAAAATGCATAAATTAATGTGAGAAAATTCCTTAAGATATCACTTACTTTGAGACTAAACTCTAGACAAACAGCATAGAAGAAAAAGTGTTAATATCTTGGTATTCCAATACCCATGGATTTATCAATTTTGCCTTATTTCTATGTGTTATGCTTATATTTCCTCATGGCATAAATTACTTCTCATATTAATGAAAAGAAGATAGTCTGGATGTTCTTACCTCCCTGAGCATTCACTCACTTCATATATAATTCCAGCCAGAATGCTGCTGCACTTGCCTTTTCTTTGATATTGAGGATCAGATTGCATGAATCAAAAATTAGAATTAAGAGAGAGACTCTTCTTGTTTCTGAATAAATGCTTATTCAACATGTGAGGGATGGAAAAGAGAGTAACAATTTTTTAGAGTTGCTGCATTGGAGCTCATAACAAATGGTAAAAAGATGTCATGATCTGTTCTGAGAGGTGTCAGTGTTTCACAGTAAAATTGACACATACATTGTCAGCTGAGGGGGTCCTAGAACTTTTACCATTGGTATCCAACAATTATTTTCAGTATCCTCTAAATATAGTCTTCAATAATTTCCATAAAATCTCTCTGAAAGGCATGTGTACTTTACCACATCTCATTATCAGACAACTGGGCATTGCAGTTTGCAGACTGGCCTATCAGAAATAATACATTTTCTCCTTTGTATGTCATGGTAAAAATACACAATTGTAGTTAAAATATTTGGATCTCTCATAAAATCCATATTTCCTCTTCCTGGCATTAATAATCATTATTAATAGATTAATCTTTATCATCTTTTTTGCATCTTCACATAGGAAAGAAAAATATGTTCTGGTTTTAAATTGGCAGGAGTAAAGAATAAAATTACTCTTCTATAACCCTTATTCTGTACTAGTTGAGAGTCAAAGTAGACGTGAAAAGAATAAAATTCATAACCCTCCCTTGTGAGCTTTTCACACTTGAGACTCTTCAGGGATGGAATCATTAATTCAGGATTGCCTCTTTCAATTTCTGTTTCCATCAAGAGGACATAAGGTTATATTCTCTCATAAAGCAATTTACATAATGACTCAAACTAAACTTTCCAGGCTAAATTTTGGGGCACCCAGATAATCAGAAAAAAGTTCTAAGGGGATTAAATAGGTGCCTGAATAGCTAAGTTGCTGATGACATCAGGAAATTAAAAATTACAATAAGGGAAGCAACTTCTTACCCCGTTTAGGCCTCTCGCTTCTGTTCAAGTTTAAAATCCACACTCTCTCCAAGAAGGAAATTGACTTTTAATGCTGCATCATGTTAAAAGTAATGTGAAGTTTTAAAAGTCATTTACCTAAATTAAAGTGTAAGAATGGGCTATTCATTTAGAACTTAGTTCAATTCTAACCACCCAGCAGGTCCCATACATATACATATATATATAAAGCATCACATGAGCAGCTTCAGAATATGAAGTGCATCCACTAATGTCAATTTTAAATGTATTCAGTATTTATTTTAAGTAACAGTGTGTTTCACTTGATTGCTAATATTACAGTTTTAAAAACTACTAGGTGTTCAAAATTTAAGTGCATACACTACGGTTTTCAGTTTCTGGCCACATTTTCTTAATCTTTATTTATATTTCCCTCAACCTGATGAGGATATTGTTTTAATGCCCATGTTTGTAAACTCTGTTAACTGAGCCTCTTTCTGCTATCAAATGCTTCTTTTACTTTTTAGTGACATTTTCTCGATTTATAATATCAATAATTATATTTTTGTTTGTTTTTTTAAACTCATGTACTTGGCATTGTATTTGACAAAAATTCTAGTAAAATTTGGGAAATAAGATGATGTTAGCTTCCTTCAGAAGTCTTATATTGGCTTTAGGTAGGTAGCCATGGGCACAAGCAATCCTAGATAAACCCAGTACATTTTTCTGGGAATGAGATAATTTGAACTGGGCTTCCATCCCTATTTGAATTGGACTATTTTCTGTTCAGCCTTATTCCTGGATAGTAAACTCAGAATGTGCAGGCTTACCAAGGGTTCATCTTATCTGATAATGCTTACGTTATCCTCAAATTCTGTCTTTAAAAAAAAAATTCATTTGTCAGGCTTACCTCCCGGGTTTCCTTTATATTCTGTACCTTTGCTCTCTAATGTCATAAAACAGGAGTTGCAGATGTTGACTCCCCTCCCCATGCAACTTAAAGTTTTTCTCAAGAGAAATTTTGGTTCATTATAGTCTGCATTAGAAGTCCCTCAGTGTTCCCCTCCCTTTAGTAATCAAGATTTTAAAAAATTTTATTGTTATAAAATAATTTGATCCTTTAATAGGAATTGCTTTAAATTTATAGACTAATTTTTGGAGAATGGGTATTTTTTTACATTAAGTTTCTCGTTTGGGAATGCAATAGTATAAAGGTTGAGTTATGTCCCTCTATTTCTCATGTTAGAAGATATATGTTTCTTATAAGTGATATGTATTCTTAAAAAAATTACCTACTCTGTCATAATGATTGTCAGAGAGACTCAAATCAGGGAGAACAGTTTAAAAAAGTTTTGCTATAATCCAAAAATTTAAGATAAGTATCTGATAAGAAAAGAAAAGTGAAATTTTGAGACATATTTTTGGATATGCCAACAATTCCTTTGGTGTATATTAGTATATTTTAAATCATTCTTTGAAATACCATTTTTTAAATGTTAAATGTTTGGGATACTCTAACCATAAGCCACAGATACAATCTGTTGGGTAGCAGCAATAGATTAAGTTATTAAAATAGATTTTATTCTTATGTTCACAATAGTTTATGTTGCCAAAAATTAATTAAACAAAATATAAATCTGGATCACTGTTTTTGGTATGATTTCTTAAGACAACCTGGTAAACAATGAAATTCAGGTGATATTATTAATGGAACAAAATTTGTGCTTAAAATATGTTATTTAGCTAACATGATGAGTTCTGTACTAATTATCTATGTCTTAGGACACATATATGAAGATAATCATTCTACTTTGAATCCAAAAGTTGGAATGGACTGCACATGATGCCCTCCTGAATATCACTAGGCTGTACATATGCTCATTTATGGCATTAACTGAAATCCAACATGTGAAGATTTATGAAAGATGCTAAGAGATGTATGATGTCCCTGTTAGCGTCTATGCATTTAAGATGATAATTGCTTGGTTGTGCTGTTCATAATTTAATGATATGGATTTTGGCATTTTCTTCTTCCAAAATACATTGAATGACTGAGGCAAATTTTTTATTTCCATCAAACTGTGAATTAATATATAAGTCTCCGAGCTAGAAGTTTTATTTTGAGCATCTATTATGGCTGCTTCAATAGGAAATTTCTCCTTGACTTTAGAGAGAGGAAATGGTATAAACTTCTGACAACTAGTGTTGGGGAAATATACACAATTCGAAAAAAATTTAGTCAGTTTGCTATGACATTTCAAAATATAATATATCTATCCTAGAAAACTAGACAAAGAAAAGCGATTTGTGCCTTAAACTAAGCAGAAAAGGGAAAGAAGAAAAATTAAAACGGAAATCAATGAAATTGAAAAAAGGAAAACAATTTTAAAAATCCATAAAACAAAAGTTAGTTCCTTGAAAAAATGAATAAAATTGATACAAATTCTAGCCAGACTAACAACAAAAAAGAGAAGACAAAATTTACCAATATCAGAAATGAAACATAGGTCATATTTACTGATCCCATAGTCATTAAAAGGGCAATAAAGGAATACTATGAACAACTCTATGCATGTAAATTTGATAAAATAGATGAAATGGACCAATTTCTTAAAATATACAAGCTACCAAAACTTATGCAAATAGAAATGATCTCAGTAGGCCTACAGGTATTAAAGAAAATGAATCAATAATTTTTAGTCTTCCAGAGAAGATAGCCTAGATGCTTTCACTGGTGAACTCCACAACGCATCAAAGGGAAAAATAATACCAATTTTCTATAATTTCTTCCAGAAAATAGAAGCAGAAGCAATACTTCCTAATGGTTTCTATGAGACCTGTGTAGGCATCTACACAATTGATTTGAAAATTTATGACTTTTGAAAACCTTCACATGAATGTTTATAGCAACTTTATTTGTAATTACCAACAATGGGAAGCAACCAAGAAGTCCTTCAACAGGTGAATGGATAAACAAACTGTGATATATACATACAATGGAATATTATTCAGCAATTAAAAACAAGGACCTATCAAGCAAGAAAAAGACATAGATAACCTTAAATGCATATTGCTTAGTGAAAAAGCCAGTTGAAAATGCTGTATACTGTATGAGGTCACCTATTTAACATTTTGGAAAAGGTACTCTAAAGACAGTGAAAAGAGCTGTGGTATCCAGGGGCTTGGAAGAATGGCTGAATAGATGACCCATAAGAGGTTTTATAGGACAGTGAGATTATTCTGTATGATGTAAAAATGTTGAAGCCATTACATTATGCATTTGTCAAACCCACAGAACTGTATAACACAAAGAGTGAACCTTAACCTACGCAAGTTAAAAGAAAATCATTTAGGAAGTCAGGAAATCCCAGATGAAGTACATACTGTGATAAAAGAACCAAACTGTATTATAAATGTATGAAACACCCTCAATAAAGTGAGTGCAAAGGTGATGACCTACATAACTTTGAAAATGGGTGGAGTCTGTAGATAAAGTCCAAAGAAACTGCACTCAAGCACTATATGCTAGTTGATAATGTTGTTCCCATGGGGGTGGAGGATCACAATTCTGATACTGTTATACACACACTCTGAAACTGAACAATTATGTTAATGAATGGCAAATGATAGAAGCCAGGTTTTTTACTATGGAAGATTTACAGATAAGCAAGGGGAGGATGATAGAATGGTCCGTGTGTTAATAGATAAGAGTCGGGGACAGTATGTACTCATGCTTAGCTTATGTCAATATAGATGATTACCTATAGATATAGCTACATGTATGTACACTGATTATATATTTACATGTATTTCCTTGTGCTGTCAGCTAAGCAGTCCTTGAAGCAATGATGTCCCAGTAGCAATAACCATTTTTAGTGTTCAGATTTTGGTTTCTAATACCATTCTGTAATAAAAGTAATGAGGATCACTTGGAGAAATGAATAATTCTAGAACTGGAGCAAAAAATATGCAAGATGAGGCTGGAGTATCTTGTATTGCAAGAAAGCAGAGAAGCACTTAAAACCAATCAACCAATGAACTGGCTTGTATGGGAGTATGCCAAAGTGGCAGAGGAGCCAAATGAAAATGCCCACGAAAGCCAAAACTGGAAAACTTAAGCAAGATAATAAAGAACTATTGGGTAGTAACCCAAAGTATAAAATGAATATCCTTTAGTGCATGCTGACATAAATAAATGATTGAATAAATCAGTAATGAGGGAGAGAAACAAATATCCTATGCAGAAGAATTCCAAATTAATTATGCAGAAACTCCATGCTAACTGTAAGAGAGCATAATATCCCACTCCTTTAGTGTGTCCTGAACACAGTGACTTCCTTCCAAAGAGTACAGTACAGAAAAGGGAAAAATGATATATGCCAACCAGAAAGCCAGTGTCATTCCATTTGGGTGTATTGCCATATGAATTAAGTACAAAGCAAGAAATATACTATTTTACTGAAGATAGAGGATAGAATGTGCAATCATGAATTTGAAAACCTCAGTGGTAGAAAGTCAGTCTTTTTGACAGTCTTTTCTTTATATACAGTGACTGGCATAGTATTTATTTACTTGACTTAAATTAGTTTGTATTAATCAAACAATAATTATTTGAAGTAAGTCATAAAAACTGGTCTTGCCTCAACATGCAGGACATCTAAAACAATTCAAAATTCATAAGGCTTTCCACAATCATAAAACAGGAACTGATGACTTGGAAGAGGAATTGAGAAATGAAAAAAAAAAACCCTGCAAGAATCAGGTTTTTTGCATATTAAATAAAATTTAAGAGTCTTAATAATTAAAATTCTGATTGGAAACCACGTGTTGCTGACAAGATGCCTTCCTTGAGCAAACTTTAATCAGGTTTCCTTGAGTGACCTTCTCAATTAGGCCTCGTCCTTTGAATTTCTGTGTTCATCTTTGCATTGCCCAACTGTAACAAAAATCCTGCTAAATGAGTTTAGCAAGAATCCCCACCCTGCATATCTGATCAAATTCCTCATTCTCCACCCTTGGTATCTCATCAGCCTGGCCTGCCCTCAGCATAAATCCCGTCATGTCAGTGTAGCCAGAATCCTCCCTCATCCCTCATGCTTCCTCTTAATAAGTTTCCATCCACTGACCCTGACCCTACTCCTTGGCTATACTAAATTCACACTTGTCCACGCTGTATTAGAAACTGAGTGCAGTTCTATATTGATTTCTCTTTTTCCCTATAGCAATGGTCCTGAATAAATACTCCTGTTTTTTACTGGTTAAGTTACTGTCTGAGTATGGTTTTTCTTTGATACTGCCAATGAAGATAAAATTGATGTGATTCTGACTAAAAAAATATAATACAAGAGCTATAATTACACCTGGAATAGATAACCCAAAACTATAGATAATCTGAGAAAGCAAAGCATGACGTGGTTTGTATTTTTGTTCATGTTGCATTTTTAAAATAAATATCCAGACAGAGGAACTTGTTTCACTGAAGCAAAATATGAGAGAGTTGAAAATGAAATCTAGGTGTTAAAAACAATTTTACACCAAACTTGAATGCATACCTCATAAGAAGTCATTGAAGCCAAAAAAAAAAAAAAAAAAAGCAAGTAATTCTTCTAGAACAGTATTTCTCAAAGAATGGACATAGACATCTGGATCTGAATCCCCTAAAATAGTCATTTAAAAGAATTTCTGGATTCTACATTAGTCAATTGACTCAGAATAGTTGAGAGCATTTCTTTTATACCTGGATTAAGAACCACTTTTCAAAGGCCACCAAATTGCCAACCTAAATAAATACTCCAGTAATTCCACAACTACTGTTATGACACAAGTGGCCTTGAAATAAGGATTTTGGTAAAGTATAGCATGTTTGACTGACTATACTGATTAAATTCATACACCAATTATTCAGCTTTTTATTTCAAATTTTCTATGTAAGTACAAAATTTAAGTGGAAATTTCCTGTGAGTCTGATAGAATGATCTGTCCTTCATTTTGATAGTTCTTTGCTCTCTTTGTATCCTTTTTAAAATAGTAACTGTCTACTCATACTTTCATGCACTAATAATAGCAATTACATGCATTTAGGTTTTTGAAGCAGTAGCTGTAATTATACTACTTTTCCTATAAATAACATAGGGATTGATGCTTTTATGACGAAAATCAACACAAACGATTGAATATTTATGAATTAGAATCTTTTTGGAAGAGAATATGACAGCATTGAAAACATGCAATTACCAGCAATACCTACAGTGATTAAAACGTTAATTAATGACAGTTTCTTATATTAGCATAAACAAAATCATACTACAGATAGGAAAAATTAAATTCTCTTATAATTTTTAAAACTCAAAGTCATTCAATCTTGGGGAAAATTTATATTCAAATCAAATGTGCCAAGGGACCGAAAAATCTGGTTTAATTTCCTTCCAGAAATCAAGTAACATAAAACTCACCATCTAATGCTCATATATCAGGCTTACCTAAACACACACAAACTAATATAAAACATTTTAAAGTTCCTGAAAAGTTGACTCTGTTATTCCTCAACATTAAAACCAAAATACTTTAGAATAATTCAACAGCAACATTCAATACCAATACTAAATTTATTCTAAAAATTTGCATGAAAATCAATCTTCTAGGCTAGAAAACATTTTTGTCTAATTAATTCGATATACTAACTCAATATAATTCCCTATTTAATTGCATTGTTCCTTGAGTAATGTTTTCTTTCTTATTCTGTTTATTGAATCACATTGAAAGTTTTAATCTGACTTTTAACCACTCAAGTGTTTCTTTAATTTATCTCAGAAATTAGGGGTTTTCATAGCTGAGAGTATAGGTTTGATTATTCTAGTATCCTATTGTATGTGTAATTCTTTTTAGGATAGAATAATTTTGATATAGTAGGGCTTTATTTTAACCTTATAAACCCAAACTGCTATGGGCACATCTTGTATAAAACATTCATGGTTCAGTAATGGCCATACCTTTAACAAGGTGCGTATTTATCTAGTAGAAGAGACTTTTTTTTTTTTTTTTTTTTGGTGAGGAAGACCAGCCCTGAGCTAACATCCGTTGCCAATCCTCCCCTTTTTGCTGAGGAAGACTGGCCCTGGGCTAACATCGTGCCCATCTTCCTCTACTTTATGTGGGACGCCGCCACGGCATGGCTGACAGGCAGTGCGTCCGCGGGCGCCCGGGATCCGAACCCGCGAACCCCGGGCTGCCAAGCGCGGACGAAACCGCTGCGCCACCGGGCCGGCCCCTAGAAGAGACTTTTTGATACCGTTCTTCTGGAATCTCTTCTTATTACAATATAGTTACTTCGTGGATTGAGAATCACCATATATATGTCTATACAGGTTTCCCCCTCTATCTGAAAGTAGAGCATTGCCATGAAAACTTTCACAGGCTTATGAAACAGCATAGAGAGAAGACGCAACTACCTTAGGACACATCTTACTAATGGATGCACAGAAAAAATGAGATAAAGCACAGATGCTCACAGACAGTTTAAAGCTACGATATCTTGATGCTGAGGTGCTGAGTGTGTTTCCTGGGGAAGGAGCTTGGAGGTGCCACTCTCGCTGCTCGGGATGCACGCTGCCTCTGTGAGGGCTCGATGAAAGCAAACACTGAATGCTACTTTCCTTTTCACCTTTCTTCATAAAAGAGAAAATCCGCTTCGGATTTCTTTTTGTTAGTGAAAACAGGGACTAACTTAGCGAACTTTCAAAAAGCCGGGGGTACCTGTATATCACTGTACTTCACACTGAAATGTCGTATTCTGATATATAATTAGTCTATTTCAAAATCTATCGTGTCCTCACTTCTCTTCTTTTACAGTTTATAACCGGGTTCCATCAGAAATATTCATTCCTGACACATATCCTCAAACTCTTTACCTTCACTTAAAGCCCTACTGGATTTTTTCTGCCTATTGTCCTCATGTCCTCTCCTCTCTTCTTTTTTGCACTTCACTGAAACAATAATGGTCTCATTGCTGTGACTCAAATTAGCCAATGACCTTTATAAACTGTTTGTTCTTGATCTTCCTTCTGCCCGGAAATCCTTTTCCTAGTTTGCTCACCCATCTCCTTCAGCTCTCTGATCACATGTCATCTTTAAAGGTGAAAATTATTAAAAAAAAAAAACAAAACAAACTTCTCAAGCATTCTCTGTCTCCCCTATTCACTTATTTTTTTTCCAGAGCTCTTATCACTATCTGTCTTACTATTATTTATTCCTAGTGTTATATATTTATTATTTGTCCTCTTCTATGTGTATGTAAGCAGCCAAGAGCAAAGTAGATTGTACGTTTTTTTCACTACTTGAACTATAGCACATCATTTATATCAAAAAATATATGTTGAATGGATTAACCAAGATTTCCATTCTATTTGTTAGCAGTTTTCCCTCATAGGGTATCAGGACTACAAGACAACTAACAAGTGATTTTAGACAAAAAAATATTTCATTGACTTCCTCTGGTTTTCAATGGTTGAATCATGTTTGTGTTTCAACAATAAACTATTTGAAATGTTAGCTGAAACCACAGACATATTATTTAGCCTCTTTGAGTCTGATTCTTCTTATTGGCACAATAAAAAGTAGAACTAGATGTTCTTTCAATTTACATCCATCTTAAATAGTACTAAGTAATATATGTTTAAAATCTGGTACATTTCTTTGCAGGACATATTTTATGAGTAATATGGATGAAAATCTTGATATTCACTAATGTCAACTTAGATTCCCCTTCTTTGAAGGAATCTGTCTTATCCTTCAAAGCTTTGTTTTCTATGACAAGACCACGTATCCTCTAAACAATTTTCTATTTACTTCTCTTTACCTCACTTTTGAATATCAGTATTTTTAGGAGCAGTAAGCATCAATTTTGTTAGCTGTTAATCACCGGCACCTTTTACAGAGCACAGAGCATAGTAGAAACTCAGTAAGTATGTATTAGTAATAGCTAACATTTATTGAGCCTTTTCTGTAGGTCAGTCACTGTTCTGTTTCACATTATTGAATTTATTTGACACTCATAAAGCCCTGTGAGTTTGTTGTTGAATTAATGAAAAGAAAGGTAGGTTGACAAGAGGTTTGGTAAACTTATCAACTTATGAAATAGGTTGGGGAAAAAAATTATTTGGCAAGAAATGATGAAAAATTTGAGGCTGAAGGAGATGAACAGAGCAGATCAGAAAGCAAGAAAGGCCTTGAAACTCACTATTAAATTAGAGAATCTAACTTAAAGAAAAAAAATAGGATGATAGGATAAGAAGTCATTCGTTTGTTTTAGTTCGTATGGGGATATACAATTGGTGAAGGAAAACACTGTGTCCCCGTGGAGGAGAAGTTCAGTACAGTTGTAACAGTTCAAGACTATTAAATACATATATAGAAAGTCTTAATTGTTGCTAGAGTTAAAGAAATGAAATTTGAGCTACTCAGCAATTGTTATGTGTTAACACTACAGTGAAATCCTGATAGTTTACTAATGACTTGAAAGTCATCATGCCTAGTAAAAATGTGCAATGAAAATCTTTTGCACAAGGGGTGGTTATTTTGCAAAGTGTTTCTATAACCTTCACAGCCACTGCCCAGAGAGGTCAAATATACTGACTGAGGTCGTATGAGTTTACACATCTGGGCCTTGAAATTTTATCTGCCTGATTTCAAATTCTGTGCTCTATTAACTATGCTAGTTCTTTTCAATTTTTAAGCAACAGATCCTTTATTTACTTATTTATTTTTTGTCTGAAAGGAAACCAAGTAAATAAAAGAGATAAAAGCTCATTTGCTAATTTTGGAGCACCTCAATAGAATCCCTGTGTTGCATGGAGGCTAGCTTAATAACCACTCTATCAGCTGGACTTCCTTTCTTATAAGAGCCCATAGACAATCCAAAAAGTATTCTCTTAGAAACTGAAAAGTGTTATGTGAACATAAATAAATAGGCTGTAATTACATTAGGATAAAAGCAGATATGATATTAATTAAACAAAGACTTGTTATCCAATAAGATAAATGTATTTTGTGGATAGCTTAGACAGAATCAGCTGAGCAATTGCTTCACTACTCCCAACCCTGCATTCTGATACTTTCCAGAAAAGCATTGTCTGAGAACCACTGTAATGAATGTGACTGCTGCAGATCCTCCCGCAAAGGTGTGCTTGAACTGCTCCTGTCCACTGCTCACGAGAGGCATTTTGCTTCCTTCTTCTGGGTTCTGCAATCATTGACATCACATTGATAGGGAGAAATCGGCCACCATGGGAGAAATTACATCATGAAAATGGCAAATCCTATAAACCAGCACTGTTTTTCTTAGAAAGCCAGTTAACATTTGCCAGCACACCAATGCACTCTGATATGTTCTAAAAAAAAGAGGTTGAGAAGCAGTGGCATAAAATGATTGAAAGTATTATGTTACTTGATCTCACTTTAGAATATCCCACTCTAGGAACGCCTCCTTCACATGTAAAAAGAAACCCTGATGCTGGAAATTGCCATTGCATACAGGTTTGTAACAAGGGACTAACTAGATTCAGAATTTATTTATATAAATCTCGAAGTTTTTGGTTCTAAGAGCATGCTGTAATTTATGAACTGATGTGAAGTGAGTGTTATATTTCATTTTCACTAACTTTTCAATATGATTGATGTAGACTCTTAATGTATTAATATACAGGATGAATTCATATTCAAATAGATATGCTTGTTAAGAAAGTGAAATGTTATTAAGGCAACTTAAATGAAAGCCTGAAATAACACTAGACAATCTGAATTATTGGTCTGCATAACATTTGGTTCTTTTATTGATCCTTGTATCCTTGTATTTGTTCAGAAGCTGAAATATTCAAGAGGAAAAATAATCAAATGCAACCTAAAGAGCAATTGGTAAAAATAGGTATATTTTTGTGACTATGAATCATGGAATATAAGTCTATATATTAAACCTTCACTTTCTTTTATTTCAGTAAGCACCATTCAAATTTTAAGCTACCTAACTTTCAACAATACAATGAATTCAAACCTTATATTTAAATCTCGAATCCAGTAAATCTTGTAGAAATATGTCAGCTTTCTATTCATACTTCTAGGCCAAGATTTAGGTGGAAGGGTTAGAGTTTAATATAATTATTATTTCATTGTCTCTACTCAATGTAGTAATGTACCAAAAATTTTTTATTTTCAATAAAAGCTAAAACAAATATCAAACTTTTAGTATATGCCAAGTCGTTTTCAAAGTTTTTTTCACATATTATGCCATTTACTACAAAAATCAAATAAAGCAGGATAATTTCTCAGTTTTTCTGGTGAAGACACTGTGACACAGAGTTTATGTCTTGCCCAAGTTTACATTGCTAGTAGCTGAGAGAACTGAGTTTTGAACCAAAGTAGCAGAATCATAATGTGCTTTGTTTTAACTACTACACTATATTGCTCATCAAATCATGTGATGATTCATTTATTTGAAAGATGTGACAATTAATAGTGTATATATAATGTAAATCAATATATTTATTATTAAATTAATTAGGAATAAATAAGAAGTCTAATAATTAACATTAAATAATTTAGGAATAAATTTAAAAGTATGGTAATTAACATTAAATGACTTTTTTAACGATTTTGAAATTCCTCATTTTATTTTCAATTTTTACAAGTTACACATTGTGATCCAAAACTGTATGAAGAATTTCTTGCTGTGAAGAACATTGTTCAAGCACAATAAAGAGGACAGCACATTCCCCAGAGGAATTGCACATGGAGCCACTTATACCAGCTGGCTGGGACTTTGGATTTCCACACGTTGGGAAGCAGTTTGTGAGCTTCATATAGATATAGATATATTAAAAGTTTTTATTTGAAAGGAAGAACGTAAATCAATGGTTTATTGGCCGAGGGATCTAAGGTAGAATCATTGTTTCCACAGCATCCATCATATCCCTCCTTAATTGTTTGCTTAGATACATGTGTGTGACTGGTAGGTTATCACAATTCACGTTTATGTTTTTTCCCACATTCAGCCAGACCTTGGAGCTTGGAATTTCTCTCTCCCATTGCTTCTGAGAGAGTACACCCTTAGCCATGCATACAGTCTTCCAGATAGCCATGGAAACATATGATTTTATTTTTAAACCTGGTTTCCTAAAATGTGCCCCTGGATCAGTGTAACGTATTGTTCAGCCAGTGTTTGGCCAGGGGTTTTGCTTAAGCCTCTTGTGCCAGTGAGGTTTTTGCCCTTTGTTGATGGATATGTGTGCTGCTTGGGGAATGCTTTCAAGTCAGCCCCTGTCCTTCTCAGATTCCGTCTGAACAGGTTCAGTCTAGTGCAAACACAGAATTCCCAAACTCAAGGTTGAATGTAATCCCGGGAGGGTTCTCCATGGCTGTCTCTTCCCCTGGTTGTCTCTGATAAGCTTGTGGATGCTCTGCTTTTAATTTTTTTCCACCAATGTCTCCATTCTTTTCAACAATACTCTTAGCCATGGAATTCTTCAAGCTGCATCCTATATAGTCAATCTCCCCAGAAGAGCTGTGGAGCTTCTTGTCCTTGTGGACTGCCTGCCCCATTGTGTAGAATCTCTGCACCACTTCACAAGAGTGGGGTTACAGACAGCAGCTGGCTTCTCCCAGAGTGATGCCCATGATCTACCTGCAAGCTCTGGGGTGGGTGGTAGCTCCTGGTCTTCTCCTGGTCTTGCCCCTCTTGGTGTAGAACCTCTACTCCACAAATGGACTGGGGCTGGGCCAGAGGCAGGAGCAATCATTGCCTGGTATTACAGCCTGTTCTCAGCTGTTCCTGATACAGAGCTCCCACTCTAGGAGTACAGGTTTGGAGGAGGGAGCCTGGCTCTTTTCAGTTATACCTGCATGGAATAGAGCTTCTCCAACATAGACCATGTTTGGGATGAGAAACATTTCACCTGCCCTGACTGAAACGAAACTTTAGTCCTAGACTGGGAGCTGGAGGGGAGAGGGAACCCTAGTCTTCTTGATCACACTCATCCGGAGTAGAGTACAGGAGTAGTTTCCATGATATGGAACTGGATATGTGGAAGAAGAGAACAATTAATCTTCAGCTTCACACTTACACATGGATCAAAAAGTACTGGACCTAAATTTTGATGACTTAAATCGTTGGTCTCCCTGTGATTCAACTGTTGAGATGGAAAAAGAAAAAATTAAGTATAATTTGTAATCCTAAAAAGTTCTTCTGTTTCAATTCATTCATTTATTCATTCATTTAGTGAACAGATTTTGATCAAGTTTCTGCTATGGTCATAGCATCAGCTACAAACACATTTCAACAGTCATTATAAGAAAATACTTTTGGTTTCTGGATTATAATTTTAGATGCAAAATGAGGCATACACTTAAAATGAAATTATACTATTTAGATCGATCAAATAGATCTTCAAAATAAAGAACACCAACAGAATAAATTGGAATTATGGGAGGAAAAGAATCAGGGAGTTTGAATACTAAGAGTTATAGACATTTCACTCTAACTGTGAAAACTGAACATGTTAATTTATCAATTATTTATTCATTTGATTGAACTGCTGAATTATATTAAACTATAATTTACATATTTAAAGCCCCTTCACAGTAAGAAATACCTGGGAATTAAGGAATCCATTATTATGTATAAATGCATATTGAGAAGATTTCAATTATACTAAAAATGAAATTCTTTGACCTTCAATTCAAAGTGTTCTAATGGTATTTTGCAGATTGAATCTCCATGTAAAACTCAGTAGTTAGTTATTATCTGAGTTTTAATATATAACTTCAGATATATCATATGTTCTTTCTAGTATCCCTATTGTATTTTGTTGCTGAATAATAAAGTCACTTTTGATTAAAAGGGCAGGTCTTACCTATCTGCTGTTGTTTTGAAAGGTTCAAAGTAATATGTTTTAAGGTTAAGTTATATTTAAAATTTTATTTTAGAAAAACATTTTATAGTTTAAATATCTTATTTGCCTATGGCTAGAAGAGTAAATGGTTTATGATTAAAGAATAAATAATCATATGTATATAAATTATATACATATGATATATATCGTATATAAATAATTATCAACTTCTACAATAGACTCAATTAATATGTGTGCTAGATGCTGTAGATATAAAGTTAAGATACTGTCTACCTCCATAAGGTGTCTTCAATATAGAATATGGTCATATATAAGATAAAAGTGCCCAAATGGAAATTTAAATTAAAAAAAATGGAAATAATAAGGTTTGGAAAAAATATTTCTGGCTGGTCATTAGTTATTTACTCTTTCAATTCAACAGATAATTGAGAATCTGTTTCATACCAGGCACTTAAATCAGGAGCTGAAGATGACTTTTGAATTGTCAGTGTATTATGAAACATAAAAATTTTAAAAACTATATTAAAGATCAATGTTTAATTATTCACTGATGTAAAATGTGCTCATGCAACTTAAAAGATGTAACATTTGAATTCTATTCTGAAGAATGAATTGGAATATTTCAACTAGTGGGCAGATTGGTTGTGTATTCAAAGCAAATTGGGATGTGTTGACATTGGCAAAGGCTTGCATAAGCTATTCGAAGGCTACTGAAAGAAAACTTGGCCTTATTCTGTAGAAACTTGTGGATCATTATCAGTAATTATCAGCCAAATTATTTAAATTGGATAATAATAAACTCAGACAGTTTTTCTTTCTTTCTTTCTTTTTAAAAATAACAACAACAAAAAAGGATTTTAAATTAACTTCAGTCATCGACATATCAATCTGTAGTAGGCAATTTTGCCTTGCTTTATTTGGCAAAATCAATACAAAATATCACTTTAAAAATTCTTTAGAATAATAAAATGGCCTATTTTATTATCCATTTATTAACAGAATGAAGAAAAAAACACATTATCATTTCAATTAATGTAGAGAAAACATTTGACATGATTCAACCTCCTTTCATGATAAAAATACTCAGGAAATAAGGAATAGAAGGAAACAACTTCAACATAATAAAGGCCACATATGAAAAACCACACTTACTTAATGGTGAAAGACTAAAAGCTCTTCTAAGATCGGGAGCAAGACAAGGATCCCCACTTTCATCACTTCAATTTAACATTGTATCGGAAGTCCTAGCCAGAGCAGTTTGGCAAGAAAAAGAAATGAAAGCTATCAAAATTGGAAAGAAAGAAGTCTCTGTTCATAGACACCATTGTCTAATATGTAGAAAATCCAAAAGAGTTCATATACTCCCACACACTCACACATATGCATACACACACATGTTAGAACTAATAAAGGAATTCAGCAAAGTTGCAGGATACTTTGTGTTTTTGTACACTAACAATGCACAATCTGAAAAAGAATTAAGAAAACATTTCCATTTATAATAGCATCAAAAGTAAAATAAAATAGTTAGGAATAAACTTAACCAAGGAGGCAAAGACTTGTACACTGAAAACTACATAATTTTGAAAAGATGAATTAAAGAAGACACAAGTAAAGAGAAGGACATCTCATGTTCATAGATTAGAGGTCTTGATATTGTTAAAATGCTGATACCACCCAAAGTTATCTACATATTCACTGCAATCCCCATCAATTAACAATGGCATTTTTCACAGAAAAGAAAATCCATCTTAAAACTGATATGGAATCTCAAGGGGCTCCAAATACCCAAAACAATCTTGAAAAAGAACAAATTTGGAGAACTCACACTTCCTGATTTCAAAACTTGCCTCAAAGTTATAGTAATTGAAAGCGTGGTACTAGCGTAAAGACAGATATATAGACCAACGGAATAGAACAGAGTCCCCAGAAATAAACACTCCCATATATGGTCAAATGATTTTTGACAAGGGTGCCAATAAAAAAGGACAGTGTTTTCAGAAGTGAATATCCACATGCGAAAGAATAAAGTGGAATCCTTACAATACACCGTACACAAAAAGTAACACAAGATGGATTGAACACCAAAACATAAAAGTTAAAACTATAAAATTCTTAGAAGAAAACATAGGAGAAAAGCTTCATGAGATTGGGTTTGGCAATAATTTCTTGGCTATGACACCAAAAGCACAGGCAACAGAAGAAAAAAGTAGATAAATTGGACTACATAAAAATTAAAAACTTTTGTGCATCAAAGGATACCATGAACAGAGTTAAAAGGCAACTCATGGAATTGGAGAAAATATTTTGAAATTATACATCTCATAAAGGGTTAATATGCCAAACATATAAAGAACTCCTACATGTCAACAATGGCAGCAAAAAACTAATTAATAATGATAATAATAAACCTGATTTAAAATGGCAAAGAACTTGAATAGACATTTTTCAAAAAGAGAGATGTAAATGGCCAATAAACACATGAAAGATAGTCAACATCACTAATCACTAGGGAAATGCAAATCAAAACCACAATGAGATACCATTTCACACCCATTGAGATGGCTGTTATAAAATAAACAAAGCAAAACAAACCAAAAAACAGAAAATAAGCGTTAACAAGAAAGTAGAGAAATTGGAACCCTTGTGCATTCCTAGTGGGAATGTAAAATGATGCAGCTGCTATGGAAAACATAATGTGGTTCCTTGAAAATTAAATACAGAATTACCATATGATCCAGCAACACCACTTCTGGGTATACATCCCAAAGTATTGAAAGCAAGAACTGAAACAGATATTTTTACACCCATGTTCATAGCAACATTATTCACAATAGCCAAAAGGGAGAAGCAACCCAAGTGTTCCTGGACAGATGGATGGATAAACAAAATGTGGTATATACATACAATGGAATATTATTCAGCTTTAAAAAGGAAGGAGATTCTGACACATGCTGCAACATGGATGAACCTAAAGACACTATGCTAAGTGAAATAAGCCAGTTACAAAAGGACAAACACTGTATGATTCCACTTATATAAGGTACCTAGAGTAGTCATATTCATAGAGTCAACAAGTAGAATGGTGGTTGTCAGTGACTGAGGGGAGGAAGGTATGGGGAATTAGCATTTAATGGGTACAGAGTTTCAGTTGGAGAGGAAGTAAAAGTTCTGGAGATAGATGGTGGTGCTGTTTGCAGGACAATGTGAATGCACTTAATCCCACAGAACTATACATTTAAAAACATTAATATGGCAACTTTTATGTTATGTATATTTTACCATAATTTTAAAAATTAACTATTAATTATCTATGTAGTTCTCTATATGTTCCAACAGATAAATACCTCTATTTTATCAGCCAATCTCCATGGCTACATTCAATCTAAAAAGGTCACATTTTATAGTATCCATTTTCTAAGTAATAAGGAGCTCTTATTTAGTTGAATTTGTAGCAAACTGATGAAAATAAAGCCTCAATATTTTGTTCAAGATTCTAACATCCATTCCAGGTAGTATTAACGCTAAGTTGAAACTTGACTAGTTATAAGACATGTATTCAACCTTATGCAAATCCTTTCTGGAAGCAAATCACTTCGGCCAGAAAACAAACTGTATTTATCATTAATCCCTATTTACAAACACAAAAATATCATGTCATGAAAACTTAAAGTCTCTTCAATATTTTGAGATTCTGTAAACATTCCGTTTGTCTGAATTCTAAGTACAAATACATTCTCCTGTGTTTTACATTTAGGAGTGCATCTAGATGCAACTTAATAAAACTAATAAAGAGTGGCTATTCTTTACCACTCAAATATAGAACACATGGTGCCAGAAAAATGTCCCAACGGAGTGATTATCATGTGATAACCATACCCTCTCTTTCTGTCTTCCTGCTAATTAAATTAATTAATTTAGTGGTCTTTCCCCAAGTGGACTTGATTTAATGTGCCACATGTAATTAGCAGCTCAGGAAATGGAGATGAGATGGTTTTGTTCATGGTTACACAAAGCCATGATCCAAAGAACTTTGTAATATTATAAGTGGAGAGAGATATTTTGATTTTTTTAAAATAAAAGTGTTCTTTGTTGGAAAAAGATACTAACACTAGAAGAAAAGATTTTTGGCCAGAATCTACTAAACAGATATAATTTATATTTGTATGAAAGCTGCTTGAAGCAATAGGATTTATTTGGGAATATAAAATGGAATTCATATATTAATATTAATGGAATACATTTTACCTATTGACAGGTAATATAACTTGACCATTAAGAGCACCAATTCTGGAGCCACACCTCCTAGACTAGAATTTCACCTCTGCCACTTACTGCCTGGATGATCTTTGGAAATGCACATCATCTTCACAGGACTGAGTTTCTACAAATGTAGATAATAATAATGCCTACATATTATGATTGTTGTGAAAGATTAAATAAGTTATTACATGCAAAACAGTAGGAACAGTGCCTGACACATAGTAACTATTAATGATTTTCATTATTATATTAGTATTACTATTTATACCATTCTATTTATCTATTGAATTACATATATGCATATAGATAATAAGTTATGGGCATTTATATCAAACTGTTGACTCATAACAAGACAGATTCAGGGAAAATAGAAAGCAGAAAATCAAAAATAGCCACTAGATAGCTCTTCTTTTCTAGAAAAAAATAAACATACTACTTATCTAGCTTTTATTAGACACCTTGAAATTGTTTCTTATTTAAAATGATCAGCATACACAGAATATAATAAAAGAAAATGTGATTTTTCTCATTATATACATTTAACTAAATCATACAAAATAAGATAAAATCAATATTGTAATTAAAGTAAAACCAATATTGTTATTGATCTCTAATAAACACATTTTAACATTATACTATAACCATTAGTTTACATTTAAAGGTAATTCAATTTAAATGTTTCAATTTAATATTCCTCTTTTGCTCATATAGACAGGTATATTCAATACAAAAATATAATGATTACCTCAACTTATTCTCAGACATAACTGTTTCTGCCTTTTGCAACTTTGAACAGTTTTTTTCTCTTACAATTTTAAGTGAAATTGCTCATCAAGATCTTCTTAAGAATTTAAGCTTATCTGAAATATACCTCTTTATTTCTCACATTAGCACACTCTACCATCTCCACTTCTAATTTGTTGAGATTCTATTTGCTAGTCATCCTATTTTCTCATCTTCATCCATTCTAGTCCATTCTAATGATATCCTCACCTCACATATCTGAAAACTTTATTTATTACTGCCTTGTGTATTGCATTGTATTTTGTATTTATGAATTATCGTCTTTTGCCTGTAATGTATCCTTTTCTTCAATGGCTGAAATTTATTTTATTCATGTTTTTTAAACTTCTACATGTTTAAATGTGTTGTTCCCCTAAATTAGAAAATCCCTAAAAGCATTAAAAAAATGGACAATTCAGAAAAACATAACCAGATGAGGCTAACACATATTTCTAGCACCTAATCCAAAGATAATTTTTATTAATATTGATGTATATAAATATATACTCACATAGATATTACATAGCAATGTTTTAATATATATATTCATTCAAATTGTTCTGACCTGAGTATTCATAATGCTAAAATTTTCTTGAAACTTCAGCCTAACTTTTTTCATTTGAATTATTACATGCATACTGATATATGATATGATCAAGGGGGAGAGGCTGGAATTGTAAAAAAGGGTGAAGGGATGTATGGTATAAACCCTAATCACTGTCTATTTCTCCTTGCACATAGTGACCAAAGTTTGTCTTTGCAATTTTTGTGTGAAAAAGCAGGGCTGTTTGGCATGCAGTCATACTTTACTAAACCAAAGCCTACCCAGCCCTGGTGGTCTACTGCTTAAGACTGAGGGCTCTCATTCTGTGGCCTGGGTTCTTCCCGGTCAGGGAACCACACCACCCATCTGTCGGCTGTCATACTGTGGCAGCTGCATATTGCCGTGGTGCTGAAAGTTATGCCATCGGCATTTCAAATACCAAATGGGTCACCCATGGTGGACAGATTTCAGCAGAGCTTCCAGACTAAGACAGACTAGGAAGAAGGACCTGGTCACCCACTTCAGAAAAATTGGTAATGAAAACCCTATGAATAGCAGTGGAGCATTGTCTGATATAGGGCCAGAAGATGAGAGGATGGCACACAAAGGCCGGGCAGGGCCCTGCTCTGCTATGCACAGTGTCTCTAGGAGTTGGAATCAACTCAACAGCACTAACAACAAAACAAAAGCCAACTTAATGTAAATTATTTCATATCCTTATTTCAGTATGTTTAGAATGTCATTTTTATTCCCTTCAACCAATAAAGTGTATATGTAAAAAGGTGTATATGTATACATATAGTGTATACACATAAACATATAGTGTATATGGAAAAAGGTAACATATTGCATACATTAGTTTTAAAATTACTTTTTAATATACAATCAGTTACATAATTTTCTGTCCATTCTTTGACAACATAGAGTTATATAGGGTATAGATATATAGTAAATATATATAATTAATGTTAATGACTTCATATTATGTTATTTACATGAATTTATTAGTTTTAATGGATTTTCTTTTAAAGAATGGCATGATAAATATTAGTTCTTAATTTCCAACCATACTTTCTCTATTTCTGAAATAACACCTAATATTTTATTATACATTCTTCTATTACTTTCCTATTGTATCATTATTGTTTTGGTAGTATTTATTTAAACTACATTAATCTCTAATATTTTCTAGTAACTTTCAATTTTAATATGCTTTTCATAATATCCAATATTCATCACAGATAAGATTGAAAATTAATGTAATTAATTTTTTTCTTAAATTTTTAAAATTTCGAAAAGAAGCCTGTTAAACCCCTGGGCACATTTTTTTTTAAATACTTCAGCAACACAAGAAATTTAATCCATGAAGAATCTTTTTGGTAATAACCTACATCCCTGAATCATACTTGTTCATTTATGCTTTGCTAGAAATTATGTAGTTAATAACATCTTCAAATGTGTTTATATACAGCAGTACATATATATATAAAATAGGAAATGCATTCTAATTTTCTATTTCAACATATATGTTTCTATATCTAATTGTCTATATCACTTTTTCCTTTGATTATACCAGCTCTTGTTTTATTCATTACAATGATTTTTTTAAAGGACATTCCAGAAGATATTTATCACCTAAATTGTTTTTATACTACTATTTCTTCCTTTTGATTTTCTTAGATTGCTTTGATTTTCTTCTAGCACTGGTATTGTACTTTTATATTCCTTATCTTTACATTTTCTGTGAAAAAGTAAGTATTCTATGAATATAGTTTTGGCTGCATCCCATTTATTTTAATGTAGCTATTAATTTAATAAAATTTATGTTCATAATACTTAATTTCAAAATAGCCTGCAACTGGAATTTTAATATTTTCTTTATCTCAAGCTATATTAACATAATATATTTCCTTTAATTCTAAGTAGTTGGATTCTGTTTATATATTTTCATTTTAACATCAAGCTTTATTGGATTGTCACCCAGGGATGTGACCTATACTCTCTATGATATTTTTTAAATTTGTTAAAATTTTCTTTGAGAATTATAATGTGGCCATTAAAAAAAGGATCTTGTGTAATCGAAAAACTAAAGGATTATATTTTCTGCATTGATGAAAGATATGATCCAAAGTTAAGGTAAAGTAGTCAACAGCATTTATAAATCCAGTAATTTAACATCAGGTTAACATGGAAAGAAAAGTTGACAGCACACATTAACATTGGAATATTTAACCTGTTTCTCTCGTTCCCTAACAGATCAATTAGGCAAAACATTATTAAAATAATACCGAGAGGTGGATAATACAATTAATAGTATCGATTTAATCTATTTCAATACTGTACATCAAAATTACTTGCTAGACAACTTCTTATCTCATCTTTCACCTCTTATTTTATCAAGTTTTTGCTTTCAATAAATTAAAACCATGATACTAACAGTAATACTAAGGTTTATAAATCTAATAATTATTTTAGATCCTGCTCTTAATTTAAAGTGCTGTGATTTTTCCTTAGTCAAGTTACAGAATCTTTCCAGAAGTCTCATTTTCTTTTTTGTTCCTGGTGGTGTTGCTGTACTGTTATTAATGCTTGGGCAATCCTTCTTATTTGCTTATTATCCAACACTGTGAAACATTGTCCGTCTGTCTTCACTGTTCTTTGGGATACTTTTCACCTGTTCCTTATACCTCTGTAGCTGAAATAATTATTAACATAAGGTTCAGGATTTTTTTTAGCAATTTATCCAGCATCCTAGGGAATTTGGGTGAGATCTGGAAACTTCAGTAATTCTACAAAGACATATCTGTTTTTAGCAATTTTATTTATTTTGTTTTCATCTTTTATTTGATTGCTAACACCACCATGCTTTGGGTCATCTTTCAGATATCAGTTACTGCTCAAACCTCTTCAACTACTAATGCACTGTGGAACTTAGTCTGAAATGTTTTATGGATCCACTCTTAACTCTTCCACATCCTCCCCAGATAGAGAATATAGATTAAAATCTTCCTGTACCTCCCAAACTACTTTATCAAGAAGTGGTTTCTGAATCATTACAGTATTATTTATCTGTTGCCCTGAACTATATCTTACAAAGTTTATGATAACGAATGATAGTCTTCTCTGGTCCTGCCTAGTCAATGTAAGATTCACCCCAGCTTTATATTTCTCTCTGTTGCTGAGATCAGAATGTTTAGGTGGTGTCCTCCAAGTGCAACCCTCAATAGTTCTTATTCCCTCAATTTCATGATAAAAATTTGCAAGCCCATTTTTTGAACATGAAGCAACATTATTGATGATTTTCCTGCAGGAGTTTAAAGTCTTATTTTGTACCATTTGACATAATACTTAGTATTATTAATTTTACTCTTGAAGTATTTCTATGTTTAAAGAACACAATTCTATCAACGGGCAGATGCCATATTTCCTGCACTCATGCTTCTGATGGGATATTTCTTCTTCTTCCCGGAGGATTTTAAATAAATCTGTTTTTAATTCAAGTCTATGCTGTTTGTGTTACATGGGCTGGACATTTCACACAGATTTATTTCTGGTATTATACTATTTTATCTAAATGATCATCAATGGATTTTGCAATTCTGATTACCCAGGGGATTACTTGTCTGACAAGCCAATCACGTGCCTAGAAGGAAATTATGCTGCGACTGCACTAATTGTCAAGATTTATGTTCTTGGAGTCTTACTGTGGAGTCTTACTTGGAGTCTTATAATCTCAACTGTTATATTGTAAAATATATGTGGAAACATTGGAATACATGTTTGTATAATATCTTAATCCCTACAACACATTTTTATGTCAGTTCTATGTTCAATCTCATAAGCAGATGGACAATATAGGCATATACTTCTATCAGAACCTAAATCTGTACATGTCATAAATGTTAAAACAAGAATAGTATAGTTAAAATACTAAATAAGATATAGAATCTTAACAAATATTGTAGCCAACATAGTATCTCAAGGACGTAAGTTATTTTCTTTCAGAAAATTATAAGAAATATGCTACTTTTGATCATCAAGAAGTCAAGACAATTCACTTATTAGTCTTCCCTTTTTTCTAATATTAATCTATTTTATTCCCTTTAAATTATATATGTATTCTTAAAGAATATATGTATATATTTATTATATTCCTTAAGGAAATATATACCGTTGGGGTCCAGGACAGGCCACCTTAAAATATCCTACAAATGTATAGTGATTATTTTGGATTAAAGTTATTCAAGAAGCAGCCAATGAAAAAGAAAAGCCATTTTGACCCTCCTATCTGTTTTCCCAGAAAGCAGAAAATAAATCTCTCATGTGAAAGGTGCTATTCCTGCATCCTTATCATCAGAGCTAGGGAATTCAGGGCTGAGAAGCATGTGTAAACAAATCCTGTTTTACTAATTTACTACCTCAAGCCTAAACTCTGTTTAAATTCCTCTCTTATTACGTACCCCAAACCTAAGTTTCCCTGTCCCGTCAGTCCTCACAAAATTATTGTTTCTTTGTTTAAAACAAAATATAAAAGCGGCCTCCTTTGCCCATCTCAGAGAGCATTATTTTTATGATCTCCAATACATATGTATTAAATTGAGTTTTTCTCCCATTAACGTGGTCCTGTGTCAATTTTATTAGTCCAGCCATAAGAACTCAAGAAGGGTAGAGGAGGAATTTCTCCCTCCCTGAAGATACATATATTTATTATTATTATTCCTATCATACTTTTTTTAAAAGGAGCATAATAAAACATTAGCTTTCTATATTGCTTACACTTTCCAAAGTGGTTAACATATAACAACTCAATAATACTAAAAATAAAAATGTGATAAATATATGTATTAGCTGGGAGTTAAAAAAATAAGTCCTGATCGATAGAAGTGTAAATACAAATGGAACTATATTTCCCACCCCATGAGAACTTTGAAACAAGTACAGAGGTTTAATTATGTCATCACGAAGCCAGACACTTTCTGTCTTTCTGCTTTGCTTTGTTTGGAATATGCCTGTTCTCACTGTGCCCTGATCAGACAGGAAGAACCTGAAAGGATCAAAACCCTGCAAACTATAGCATATGTACATCTTCTTTGTACCTTATTTTTTTTTCATCTAACTATATAGCTTGGAGTTTTCTATAAGTACTCATTGACTTGTCTCATTCTGTAAAACGAGAGCATACTGTATAAATAAAAGCAAAGCATACTGTGATATGAATGTACATTAACATGTTTTATATTGTACAACATTTATATTGTTTCCAGTCTTTAGTGAATATGATTAATTCTTCAATGATTACACTGCACTTTTGTTTTTCTGCATACGTGTGAAGATATCTGTGGGAAAATTTCCTAGAATCTGTATTTTGTGTAAAACAGTGAGCACATGTTAAATCTTTGATAAACACTCAAATTGTCATCCATACTGTTTAAAAGTTTACATTTCCTCTAATAATATATTAAAGTGTCATCACATCAACCCTGAGAGATTATATTTCAACACATTTTGATTTTTACCAATCTCAGAAGTGGCAAACAGTGCCCTATGTAGGGCTTTGTTATTGCCCCAGAAATAGATTCCTGTCTCTTCCTGGACAAATCCTGAGTACCTAGATCTAGGGTCCATTAAATTTTCTGTTTAACTATCTAAACCCCCCCTTAATCTCCCTGTTTTATCTCAGTGTCTGTTCTGTTGCCAAATGTTCAACCTCCACAACCTAGTCCTGGGTTTGCCTTGATCATTCCTTTCACTGCTGAGTGCCATTCTGAATCTTCATAGCAGGTCACTGCAACTCTCGCAGTGAGAAAGTTATGTCAACATTGCTTCTTATTTTCTTCATTGAAAACACTTTTTTAAAATTCTTGAATCTCAACATATCATTCCGCAATTACCAAATCTCTAAAACCTCAGGCTGGATTTAAATAAAATGTAAAGTGAAACAAAATATTCTTACCAACTCCACCTGCAAGTGCACATATCCTTTCCCTCTGGTGTTATGCTCTCTTTATAATCTCCAGTGTGCTTTTTCCCTCCACTAAGCTTTTCTTTCTTTTTTGCTGGAAAGATTTGTCCTGAGCTAACATCTGTTGCCACTCTTCCTCTCTTTTTTTTCCCTCCCTGAAGCCCCAGTACATCACTGTATATTCTAGTTGTAAGTCCTTCTAGTCCTTCCATCTGAGCCACCACCATGGTATGAATACTGACAGACAAGTATGTGGTTCCACACCCGGGAACCGAACGTGGGCCACTGAAGCAGAGTGTGTCGAACTTGAACCACTCAGGCCTCTGGGCTGGCTCTCCATTACATGTTTAAAATGTCCTCATAGACAAGAACATAAAAATTCATCCACTCTGAGAGAGACACGGTGAAGGGACCTCAGTTAACAATCAAATCTGAGGTCAATTTGAGGCCATTTTTAAGCTACTTAGAAATTTAGCAATTAATTTTTCCCTTCTCTCAGTCATACCATTGTTAAGTCTCTGTTTTTTAAATACACACTATTACTGATGAGAGAATCTGGTGCAAAAATGCCATAATTCAGCCCAGTAATAATGCTAAAATATCAGTGAAAATGGATTCTTGTATTTTATCTGTTGTTCTCAAATCAGCTTGCTTAAATTTTAATTTTGCCCTTAGTCAAATAACTCCAAGTGTCACCTTCTCTGCCTCCTTTGTTTCACATTTAATATATAATCATACAAAATCTATTTTATAATATTTTGAGGTGCTGTCATTTTAATGAGGAAAGAAACTAACAAGAATCTAGAAGTGTTACTAAGTGAAGGGATATGACCATAACTGCTTTAAGCTAAAAAGGTGCATTGTTCTGAAACTACTTTTCCAAGTTTCTTTTCTTAAGGTGCAACAAGAGCACAACTCCTCTATGGTAACAGGCAAAATGATTAATTGATTCAAAATAAGCAACACATTGCTAGTTCCCCTGAAATGGAAGTCTGAATCAGAAGAGAAAACCAGACAAGTGGCACCTTTCTTTGATCCAAATGATTCTGGAAGCAGATAGATATAAGAAGACACCTTTTACAGCATCATGCCAGGAAGGTTAACTACTTTTTATGCTTCAAAGTCACTCTCACTGTCTAGAGAACATCACGCCTAAATTGGAAAGGGCACATCTTTTTGGTTTAGCTGTTGTTGTCTGATTAATAGAGGCAGTCAGGCTAGTTGTTTTTATTGTTACCGTTAACCATTTATGGTTTATCTTTCTACATTCTATATTGACAGACAAGCAGCTATATCTGCTATTGGTCCTACAGCTAAACATCTGCAGTTATTGGTTCATAGAGGTCCTATAAATTAAATGAAATCCAGAATAAAATTACTAGACTTTATCATGTCATATGTATCATTTGATGTACTCCCTATAAATAGAATTATAAAATATTTACATGCTTCTTTATTACTCCTTTTGCAGGGAAGGGGAGAGACAGATTGCCATGCTTTTAATTTGGATTATGTTACAGTCAAGGAAAAAGTGAGACATTTATTGGTATTTATAGATAGTGTTCCTTACATGTGTGGTTGCAAGTTGGAGAAGTCCTTTTGCTCCTTGATCCTCCCCACATTCAAACCTTTCCCTCCTTCTACCCCAGGATATCAAATCCTTCTCTTTGGATTCAGTGAAACTGGGAGCTAGTAGGTAAGTCTGTTGGAGGCATTGTTGACGGCTACTTTAGTGATAGCTGCTACTGGCACTATTAGATGAGCTTAAAAAAGGAGATGTTTTGCTTTATTATATACACAGCCCCAAATCCCGAACTTTTGTACTCATTCTGTGTTAATTTTCCTAGTGACGGTATTCAGATGTCAGCCAAGATCTTGATGGCATTTTAACATAGTCATTGAATGCAAAGATCAAAATAAAAAACAAATATTTTGAAGCTTGTGCTTTGAATCTGACTGCTTCTTCATCTCTCTTTAATACCTGAATATATTATAGTCACCTCAACTCTTCCTTTGATGTCTAGAAAAATTCTAGAAATGGAGTCTGTTGTATATTAGACTAGAGAGTAAATGCACCTCCATCAGTCTCCTTTTGCTAAATAAAACATGACAATTTTCACTGTCCACTTGTTATACAGAAAGAAATGTAGCAATGTTCTTCCTACCTTCCAGAGCCAAATGATTCCTGGAAGATTCTGAGAGACCCTTGAAGTTCTAAGGCTGTTGCCAACAAATGTCCTGCAACATTCCATGTGAATCTCGTCTCTGACTTCCACAGATGAGATCTTCCTGGGCTGTTGCAGCTCTACAGTGATAAAAGACCCAGAAATAAATAAGTTGAGTGGATTTAACATGACCCCACAGGAACAAATAAATTGACTTCTGGGATAGGGTTGCAGATATTTGCATTTTTACCAAGCTTTCAGTATTAGTAACATTTTCAGAGATTAAGTTTTGAGGGCCATTGTCCCCATTACTATAAAAACTCTTGATCTTTATTAAAGGGAGTTTCTCTATGATTGTTTTTTTACAATGGCAATGTTTGACTAAAATATATATTACCCTATTATACTGAAAAAAGTGCCAAATTTTTAAAATTGTGATGTTTTTCAAAAACATGAAGAAAAAAACAATCAACTATATACCGTGACAAATTGTACATCATACCAAATCATCTTATGATCTTAGCATGGAGTTTTAAGTATTTACATACTTCCTTTAAAATTCTAGTTTACATTTAGCTATTTACATTAATGTCTGATTTTCTTTCAATAATGAAATATTTGGTCTCACTTATCTTTCTTTTTTGGATAATAAAAATACAAAAATGCACTAGAAAAAAAGTGATTCTTTTCATCCTTTCACAAAATTATTTCAAACTCAAATTCATTAGTCTCACTTTGGTTTCTCATTCAGGTTTAGTCAATATAAAACTGTTAATGTAACATTGTGCAACTTGACATTTCCCTCAGTAATATTTGAGAAGTGGACGTCTGACTCAACACTTCCTAATAGGAGGATAGACAACTTCATTTCAGGTGCTTCATGCATATCATAATTCTCCTGCTGAGCTATCTATTACCCTGTAAGTTCATAAGTTATTTCTATATTATGTAAAATGCAGCATGCATCAAAGGTGACATATGCCATTTGGGGGCTTTATTATAGTTCACCTCACAAATTGTAAGGACAGTCAAATCAAAATGAGATTTCAGAATACAAAATAACATTCATGCTAGTGGCTCACTTGATGTGCTGTTCTTTTATATGTTTGTCCTGTCCCCTCATAAGGATGCCTCCTTAGAGGGAAGTATGAAAAGTATCACTCAGTTTTTCTCTCACTAAATACTACCTGTACATTTGTGATTCCGTAATCTCATTTTAAGTGTCTCTTGCAAACTGAATCATGTCCTATGAGGACAGATACTTTCATCTGCAAGAAAAATGCATAGTTAACCACAAACTATACTCTTCACATATGGCTAAATATATTTTCTAATACATTCAGGTGAAAATAGATGTTTCTTCTCTATGAGGCTGTATTTTTTCATGTATTTTAGGCACTTGGCTGAGAAAAAATACTTCTTCTCATCCTAGCAAGGTAACATATTAAATTTAAAATGATGCTTTCATGCAAACCCTTAAGTATAACAATATATTTGCAAGTGAAAGTTCTAAAGAAAAGCTTTCTCTTTTGTTCTTTAAAACACTCTGTTACTCACGTTTTGCCAATCCTATGATTTTTGTTTAGTGAAAATTACATATATACATTTATTATATATGTAATCACTTTGTATATATAATCTCTATATATGTATAATCAGTATATAAAGAATGCTATCCTATACTGGTAGAATTGCAAACTAAATAGAGAATGAGAGAATATGGTTCTTCTCCTTGTGAAACTCATATCTAAAGGGGGGGGAAGTAAACACACATTGCATTTAAAGCAACAAAACTAAAACAACTGCACAAACAAAAGGAAATCTGTAATCAGCTATTTACTCAAGTAGTAAAGAGCCAGACGCTGAAGAGTACAACACAGAGTGTGTCACTAACAATAAGGAAGGCATAGAAGGATTTTATCTGGTGAATTTTGAGTTGCTTGGAGTAGAAATGTATTAAAATCAGCTCATATGAAAACACAAGGAATAGAATTAGATTTCATAAGAACTGGAATATGACAATAAGAACAGACAACCACTGTCTTAGTCACCGTTATTCTTATGATTCATGTCATTCATTCCCCAATATCCCTGCTCCAACTATCGAAGGCTGTTGTTTGGATTGGATATGAACTGACATGAATGCATACTCACTAAGTCTCTCTAATATCAAAGCTTAAGTCCCCAGTGTTACTTAATGGACTCATTCGTTTCCAAACTAAATTTACAGGAGAAATGATGTGTTTGGTTTTTGGCCTTTTTTTTTGTTTTTTTTTTTTTGATGGCATGTCTCACTCCTGGAACCATCATCTGTGGTTAGGGGATAGGATAACCTAGAAAAATCAGATCCTACTTGGTCATCTCCTTCAGCAGATAGTGTGGGTAATTTCTCTCAAAAGAAGTTGTATATAAGAAAACAATGTCTGGCCCTGATACTAGAAATAGTCACTTGGAAGAAATATAGAATGAGCTTGCTTAAATGAGTCTTGAGGTGAGCTGTAAGGAAAAGACTTTTTCTGTGTAGGGAGAATGCCCACTGTTTGATGATTTGTAAGCTGATATATTTAAAAATGCATGTGTGTGGTACTAAGTAGGTTAAACTAACTGAATCCATGAGAATAAATTGTTCTCTGTGGAAAAGAAAGTGAAAGTGCCTTGGGAGTAAAGCTCCTGTATTTCAGGGATTTGAGTCATATTGGAGGATTGGAAGCCAATGATGAAAAGAAAAATAAAAAAGAGTATACAGATAATGTGTTGTTGGAGGGTGGGTTTTGATTTGTTTTCTATTGTTTGCAGTGGTTTCAGAAAAAGTTAAAAGAGAAGGAATAAAAAATAGAAGATAATTTCCAATAAGAGAATTAGGGCAAGCTAAATACATGTTATAACTTCTCTCCTTCTTTAGCACAATTTTACATTTTAGTATCTTAATCACCTAATTATTTTTTAAGGATTCCAGTTACACAAGTAAAATAACCCAAATCATGAAATTATATTTTACTATAATGCTTATGTAAGTTTTACTATTACTTTTGTTTCTGTAAACCAGTTATTATTACTTTTATTTCAGTTGATCTCAGTTAACTGAAATAGTTTAGACCATGAGTAGATCACATTTGAAATAAACAAGGCTGGAACGCTGGAAGCATCAGCTCTATCATGTAATAGTTACTTCTAAGATTATGTTACAAAATACTATCCTCACCTGTCAACAACCTCCTGCCCTCTTCTATCCATTTATTTATGCAGTAGACATTTGCCACAACCCAAAGTACTCTACATTTACAAAAGGCAAACAGAGCAGAATCTCAAAGAACTTCATGTCAATCTGTTGTAATCACCAGAATGAATGTTTGACAAGTACATGTTTGTTCAAATGCCCTCTTACACTTATGCCTTTGCTAATATCTTGCAGGTCAAAAGGAGCTTTGATTCATCTGAGGTCTGTGACTGAATCACCATGTATGGAAAGGCAAGAGAACATCCAGCTTTGTTTTAATACAACACATCTTCTGATGGGTGTGCCCTGAGTTCATTCTCACTTCTCATCCTTGAAAAGATTCAGATAATAAAATGTGATTATTCTGATCATATTTTTCAAAAATTCTATACTCCCAAAGCTTTAAATATTATGATGCAATGAATGTTTTGATATTTGGAGAAGAAAAAATGGAAATGAAAAGATGGGTACTATGTAAAATAGTGGAAAGAAAAATAAAAGAAAACTAGAAATATTTCAGAGTTGTTTCCTGGGCTGCTTTCAAAAACATTTGATTTTAGAACACTTTATTTTGAAGAGGAAAGCTAATAGAGGGATGATAACTTTGCCCACTATTGAAATATGTAATTGTAACCTCTAACAGAAGTTAGTAATGCATGCATGATTCGGTCTTTTATATCTTGCTACTCAAGTTCCAAGGAAGAAAATAAGAAAAGGAAAACTTTCTTCAGTACAAAAACTATTAATGATATTAGCCCATCTGTAATAATTACTATGGAGACAATTTTCAGATCATAAACAACAATAAAAATGCTTGGTCATCTCTAAACAAATCTTGGACTAATTGTCCAATATGGTATTCTTTTCGAACTAGTATCCGTTGATTGCCTCCTCTCCCACCCAGGAGAGAAACCCAAATATCCATTGATACATGGATGCGTTTACAGTCATGTGTCGCTTAACAATATGGGTACGTTCTAAGAAATGTGATGTTAGGCAATTTCATCATTGTGGGAACACCCTAGAATGTACTTACATAAACCTAGATGGTATAGCCTACTACAAACCCAGGCTATATGGTACTAATCTTATGGGACTACCATCGTTTTCTGTCATTGACTGAAACATCAGTATGCAGTGCATGACTGTATTTATAGAGGCCCATGAAACATACAAGTCGTCTCTCTCTTATAACCATCTGGAAAAAGGGTTTCAATGCATATTAATATGAGTAACTTTCAAGTTTATCTTGAATTAAGAGTAAGAAGCAAGCAGAGAAAGTAAGAAAATATCTAAATTTCTAAATGCAACAAATCACAGTTGAATGTTTGCTAGAATTTGAGAATTTGACTATTAGCTGAAATTAAGAATAGTTGTACACTTTCTCCATTTGCAAGCACTGTCTCTCCCTAGAGCTCTTATTATTCCAGAAGACATAAAGAAATAAGTAAAAGGAAGATCCATATGCACTCCAAAAGAAAAGATTATAAAAATGATTAATGTCTGCATTCACAAAAATCATTTAAAAAAAGATGTTGGGACTCATATATGTAGCATCATGGTGGATTAATGTACTAAAAGAACCATTCCACTGAGGAGAAGATAAAGTAAAAATTGGAAAGAAGTAATAAAATGTTTAAATTAATCACTGACCTAGGAATATGGAATCCTGGAGACCAAGATTAAAGTGAAGTAAGAAGTCTTTTTAGAAAGCATGTACCGTAAGCATCTTTACCCTTAGGGTAACAGGGGAAGACTTACTGAGTCATTCTTTTGATGACTGCATAAGTGTAGAGACAGGAGCTAAAGTTTACGTCCTTGTCCAGAGATGAGGAGTCTAATGAAACACTCCTCCATTAAGCCTATCTCAAGTGAGAACGCTTGCAGTGTAAAGGTGAACAAGAAGATATGATCCTGCTCCACAGAAGTGGCCAGAAAGAAAATTTCCCTGTCTTGAATTAGTGACTAGTATAAAACACACACACATACCTACAAATACACACACACGAAACCCTTGAATACTTATAAGCACAATCCAGGCATTATGTGAAACTAAATAGAATATTCACACTACTTGTGTGGTTTAAGTCAAAGTATTCAAACTGTAGTGATCTGGGATAAACAATTGCCCCAGTGACTGGGAGAAGGAAATGCAAATTCTGTCAGAAGAGCACCCCTTCTCTACAGGCCTTAAATATTTCCCAGAGAAAAATACCAAGAACATGGACTCCTAGGCAAAATTCTCAGAACAATGAACCATGAAAGAGATATTGCAGAAGAAAGCAGATATCAGAATCAGATCAGCATCAATTTTGAGTATTAGATTTATCAGGAACAGAATATAAAATATTTACTATATATATTATGTACTAAGAAGTAAAAAAATATATGAACTAGAAACAAAATTAACAGAAAATGACAAACATTTGAAAAAAACCAACACAATATGTAGAAATTAAATATTTAATGTGCAGTCAGGGAGAATTAGTGGACTCTGTACAGAATTAGAAGATTATCTAGTTTAACTCACTTTAGTGGAAGATCTAAAAGGGACTTCTACTAACAATAAGAACTGGTGAGGAATTTAACAGCAACCACTCACCTTATCCATTTACAAGCACTGGCTATTTTTATTCTAGAAGAGATAAAAAGAATAAGGGCAACAGAACATACATATGCATTCCAAAGTATAGATTATAAGAGAAAATGGTTAATTACTGGAACTACAACATTAATTTAAAATAAATCCAAAGAAAGTATCTAGAATATAGCATACATAAAAAAGATGAACAATGTGACATACAGTTAAGAAACATGGAAAATAAAGGGAAAAAATCTGATGTATGTTTACTTAGAGCTCTAGAGGGTGATAATTAGATTATAGGAAAAATGAAGAAGGGGCAATATGTAAAGAGGTAATGTTTCTGAATTTTCTAAAAAACATCAAATCTCACATTTTGGAGACCCCAAAGTTTAATAAATATATATAAAAAAATTTATAGGTTTTTTTTTTTTTTATGGTGGGGAAGATTGGTCCTGAGCTAACATCTGTTGCCAATCTTCCTCTTTTTTGCTTGAGGAAGATTGGCTCTGAGCTAACATCTGTTGCCACTCTTCCTCTATTTTATATGTGGGTCACCACCACAGCATGGCTTGATGAGTGGTGTAGGTCTGTGCCCAGGGTCCAAACCTGTGAACCTGGGCTGCCAAAGCAGAGCATACTGACCTTAACTACCATGCCACTTGGCAGGCTCCTATGGTAATTTTGACAAAGCTTCAGAACACCCAAAAGGGAGGGAAGGAGAGTGAGAAACAGAGAGAGAAGACTATCTTAAGATATTGGGGGAGAAATAACATTGCAACTAGCATGGAATGACCATGAGACTGAAGGTTGACTTCTCAATGCAACAATGATAGGCAAGAGACACTGAATAAGATTTTTAAATTAGTGAGAGAAATAACTATGGATCTTGAATTATAAACCCATGGAAGTTATCTTTCAAGATAAGGGTAAAACAAGATATTATCAAACTAAAACCCAAAGAAATTACCAGCTACTGACCGCGATTAAAGGGAATTCTAAAGGCTATATTTCAAGAAGGTAAGTAGTTACAGTAGAAAGGTCAATGTTGCAGCATTATTAGAACTAATTAAAGCTAAAAAAGGAGACTGATACAAGAAAAACATAAACAAATTAAATCTTTACCATGAGGCAACAAAAAAATTATTAGAACATAAAACAAGAGATTATATTGACAGTAGCTATAAAATACATATTTTCCTAAGAATATATCACAATTATACATAAAATTTTAATAAGAAATTGATAGAAAAATTTACTGAGAAATGTAAGAAAATTTGAATTTGGAGCAAATATTGTTTTCTAGAAATAAAATGATCAACATCAAAATTATATACATTTATTACAAATTGATTTTGTTTAACTTTATGGGAATTGAACCAATAAGATGATTCTAAATATATCCAGATAAAAACCTGAAAAAGTCTAAGACTTTTTTGAAAAAAGAATCATAATGGAGATTTTCTCAATGGAAAATTAAAGTATATTAAAATATATAAAAATGAAAAGTTTCCACTGGAACAGCATATTTAATATGAAGCCTAAATAAATACACATTTTTGTATGTGTATATACACATGTATGCATACACAGCTACACATGTATGTACATATACATATATGTTTGATAACATTGATATAAAATGTTAACTATAGTCATATACTATATATGTATATGCTATATAACATATGCTATACATCTATAATATTAATTATAAAACACATAACATAAGTGAATAGCCCAAAATCGAAAATATCTATTTTATATGAAAATAGTCTTTGATTTTTTTATCTATTATAAATTAAATATTATATATAGTATGTATTCTATGATGCACCTCACATAGTTAATATATTATGTGCTGTAAATTGAATATTATGTTATAGTTTATTAACTATACTATATTTTACATATCTTGTTATATTCATTTTGTATAAACACATACGATGCACAACAGGTAAACAGCCCAGGAAGAATTACTAATTTATGAAATAAATTCAAAACGTGTAAGTTAACTGAGGTAAAAAAGGGCATAAATCTAAACTTCCCAACTTACACTTTTAAAAATACAGTGAAGAACAGGACTTATAAAACTAAAAATAAATAAATAAGCAAATAAATAAATAAAACCTACACTTTTAGCAAAACAAGGAGAGAATGTTCAAATTTAAAATTACCTGTAAGTAGAAAAATCACCACCAAATTCAAAAGAACCCTGCTCTATTTCACACCCCAACCCAAGCCTTCTCAACGAGCAAGTGCAGTTTGTGAAACAAAATAAAACAAATCACAAACAAACAAAAATCTGTGCAGAAAGAGGAAGAAGGGAATTACTTGAAATCCTAAAATCAATCTAAAACCATAGACAGGAAGAGAATATAGGTGAAAATACAGAGAAGTTGTACTGGTAGATCAGGGCACTAACTAAAGGGGAAAAAGTTAAAATAAGAATCGGACATGAGGCAGTAGCTTTGGAAAAGTGAAACGCCCAGTGGAGAAAAGAGTTAAATGGGAGGAAGAGGCAACCATTGGAAACTGTATGATGAAATACGAAAGAAGCAAGAGGGGAGATTTGAAGTCCCAAAACAGAAGCTGTCAAAGACTTGAAACACATGAAATACCTCCTTCTACCAAAAAGGCATTGAGTGCATGAATCATACTTTTTCACTGAAAAAAAAAGAGAGCATTTGTGAATTTGAAATCTTATATTTCACTCCACATCACCAGCTATGTCCTCAGAAGTGCAGTCAGCCTGTATACAAAACAATTATAAAAAGAAGAGTGAAAAGGATAGCCCACGTGGTTCAGCTAATGAAACTGCCCTTCCTCCCCTTACTCACCCTGAGAAAATATGCTGAAGCAGAAGAAAGTTTTAACACTTTAAATTCCCTGAAACACATATTTGGGATCAAAAAAAAAAAGACTGAATCAAAAAGTCAAATAGAATGGGCAAAAATGAACAATGAAACAAAGATTGATTGACATTAAAAGAAAAGAAATGGAAAAGTAATATTAGTAATAAAGACTAAATAACAAGCTGGCAGAGAGCTACTAGATTTAAATAAAAATGTAATTAGAGGGGCCAGGCAGGCCCCGCGGTGTAGTGGTTAAGTTCACAGCACCCAAGATTCATTGGATCCCAGGTGCCAACCTACACACCACTCATCAAGCCATGTTGTGGCAGCATGCCATATACAAAATAGAGGAAGATGGGCACAGATGTTAGCTTGGGGCCAGTCTTCCTCACCAAAAGAAAAAAAAAACCTGTAATGAGAGAAAGAAAAGGAGGAAAACAATCAAGATAATGAAAATGCAATAAAGAAGTAAAATGGGCCAGAGAATAATTGATGGAAGTGAAAGACAAATTAAGATAATCCAATTTATGTATAATTGGACTTCCTGAAGAATAAAAAAGAAAAACAATGGGATTTTCTGCAAATACAAAAAAGATTTTAATCTACATACCTGTAGATTCAAACTAGGGAATAAATAAAAATTGATCTGCAGGGGCCAGCCCGGTGGCGCAGCGGTTTAGTCCGTACTTGGCAGCCCGGGGTTCGCACGTTCGGATCCCGGGCGCCCGTCGACGCACTGTCTGTCAGCCACGCCGTGGCGGCGTCCCATATGAAGTAGAGGAAAATGGGCACGGATGTTAGCCCAGGGCCAGTCTTCCTCAGCAAAAAGAGGAAGATTAGCAACGGATGTTAGCTCAGGGCTGGTCTTCCTCACAAAAAAAAAAAAAACTGACCTGCAACGATCTATCACATGATGTATCCTAATAAAACAATTATACTTTAAACCTAAGGAATTAACACTCAGGGCTTCTAAGCAGAAAGAACAAATAATGTATATGTGTAGTAGAATTAGGCTGGCATCCAGATTCTCAAAATCAACATATAAAGCAAATAAAGAAGTTTCAAAACTCTGAAGAACCTTTTAACCTAGGATCTTATATCCAGTGAAGCTGTCCTTCCTTTATCAAAGCTATATAAAAAAACTTTTACATATCAAAGAGCTTGGGGTATTTTATGTCAATGAACTTATTCATTAAGAAGATCTACAACAAGAAAAATCTCTCCCAAACAAGCGATATCTGGGGAAATGAGCAAAATAACTAAAATAATAAGGAAAATCCACAAGTAGGAGGAAAAAAACTTAAATGGACTACCAGTGAAACAAACGAATTGCAATATTTCAATAGAAAAATAATACTGAAGAGGAACAGAAAGAAAGAAATCAATTAACTCACGAACACAGTATTTGGACTCTAGAGAGGCTAGAGAAGGCTAGAGAAGAAAAGATTTAAACAAGTATTGAACCATGCTTAGAAGGCTTCTTTTTTGCAAAATCACAGGTTAGCAATACTGAAAGTAATTTTCTGCATTTGAGGATCGAGCACATAAGTAAACATGTTGTAGATGATAGAAGGAAGATTTCCATTGTCAGAAAGATGCGTTACAAATACGGAAAGAGGTAGAAGAGAACAAACCCTGTTGTGCTGAATTGGAATTTAAGGTATCTAAATTGATGGTTTTAAGGGGGTGGGGGTGTTAACTCTCCCTTATGAATTTCAATGTGAAAATCCTAATGAAAGCAGCTAACTGGTCAAAAGATATATTCTATATAAAAATATTTATATTCTATAAAGAGAAGCACTGACCAAGTGAGTAACAGCCTCAGGATAATGACGGAAAACTAGGGCATAGACACACACACACATTCTACTGCTGTTTCTATGACTAACATCACATTCCTCTTTATTAGAATCTTGCAAGTTGTCACTTTACCAATTGCCATATTTCTTCTTTAAAAGAACTATCAGGACTTGAGAAATCCTTAATGGAATTTTGTTGCTTTCTGGCAAAGAGTCTATTGAGAAATTTTTTTCAAATATTGTTAAAACAAATCAACACATCTTCCAATGGTATCATCTTTCAAATATTCCACATATAATATATTTCTATCCAAATGTACTATTACAACCAATATGTGGCTAATTAGTGGAATTTAGAGTAAGTTTATGTTGAAATGCTTTCTCTTGTTGCACCCATTTTTAAAGAACTTCATTGCTTGATGTGACATAGCACAAGATAGTAAACAATACACAACCCAATGTGATATACATATATGATGTATCTCTAAGGTACCAGGCAGCAATAAAACTGTAATTTTAACAAAAACCTCCTCTTGATGCTAATTATTAGGATAAACACTTAAAAGAGATTTTGTTTAGATTATTTTGCTTTCACAAAATATCTCCAACTGCACATACATCTTTTTAAGCTAGAGGGAACCATGAGCTTCTTTGGATATGACTAAGAAACAAGTATTCATTGATCAGTATGAAATTGTGAAATAGTTTTCAAATGGCAAAATGGCATGACTATCTCATTGGTCTTTTCGTAGATTATATAGAATGAGTAGAAAGACTTAGGCAGTCTGGAAATATGTGTGAGCATGTGTGTATGTAAACACTGCCCTTGAAAATAATGATTTTATTTAATGTTACTTAACAAGACAATTCCACGTATAGAACAACTGGTTATAATTTTTACTAGGTAGTTGGAAGATGTGTACTACTACCTATTTAATGTTCACATTCAATAGTGTTCTTCAGAATGCATCCCATGTTTATCTGTTTTGTTTTAGCAGAAAACAGTGCTGTAATTGCATTAGCAGTTGATTGAATTCACACAAACTTTAAATAATAGGTAGGATTTCTTAAAATCAGTTTTTCACAGTTTCAGCTGATTTATATCTAGACGATTTAAAGTGGAAAATTGAACAAATAGATAGTGACTGGACCAATTAACATAAGTATTCCAGAAATTTTGCTTCTCATTCACCCTTCCAAATTCCTTCTTATTTAATATAAATCAAATTATTTCCCTGTATTTACCATTCTTTGCTTAAAGAACCTAAACATGCAATATACTCTGAATATAAGATTTTCATAGGAAAATTAACATTAATTATTATTGAAATATCATCAATGACATCCTGCTTGTTCTCTGATTTAAGAAAAATAAATTTTGATTGTCAAATTGCCCAAAATGACTGGTTTGCCGGCACTATCTGATTATTTGGCTACAAAAATTTGCCATTTACAGTTTGCTGTGATATTCCCAATGAAATCTGTGAAAGTGCAGAACATAAATTTTAAATCTTCTTTAAAACATTAATTGCAAAATCATAAGGAAATACCAGGCAGACATAAAGGAAAACAAATATGTAGTATTTAAGCATACTACTGAGTCTTCTCTATCTCAGAGAGCATTTGTGCCAGCCTCACAAGACAAGGGGCACAGATTTCTGAGCCTGCCTACAGTTAGGAACATATTCAGACACACACACACACATACACAGAGTACACATTTTGTGCTATTACGATCTATAGTAAGAGTGAACCAGGATGAAATGTCCTACTATCCTACTGCCCCCAAATCTAGGGAATGGCAAGAAGAGTTGCCTGATGCCGGGATAAAGCCATCAATCCCTAAATGTACTGTACAGTGGTCACAGTGTAACAGGATTTTTATGTCTCTGGCAGAATAAATTCTTCTGTGAAAAAAGTCTATTCACCCTAGGGTTTTAAGAATTTCTACAGGAATCTTTTCAAGGACAATTGACCATGAAAGAATCAAACATAAGTGTGCAAAAGGATTAGGATCCAAGGTGGTAACCATTAGATACAGACCTGCAAACATTTCAGGTAATAACATTCTTGGTTCTGAATCATTTTATATATACTTAAAAAATCATATGCTGTTACTAATTAGATATGTTTAAATTCTAGATATTCTGAAACTGATTACTGTGTTTGAAGAAATTAATGTCTAGCTTAAAATATCTGCAGTCAGCCCAAAAGCAAAGAAGTTACTTAGTGGAACTGAAAAAAAGCTCAATCAGTTGTATAAGAGCAGAATGGGGGGAAAACGTAACTACAACTTCAATGAATGGCTTAACAGCAGATTAGACACAAATGGAGAAAGGATTAGTGAAGTGAATACAACAGAGAAACTATTCAGATTGCAGTGTTGAGAGGCACAAAGATGGAAAATATGAAAAAAGAGATGGACGTAAAGGATAGAATAAGAAGTTCTAAAATATATTTAACCAGATTTTCAGAAGGAAAAGAAAGCAAAATTATGTTTCAAGTAATATTTGGAAAATGAGGGCTGGGAATTTTCACATATGATGAAAGATACCAGTACAAAACTTAACATGCTCAACAACCCCACTACCAGCAGTTTAAGTAAAGGATAATCTGTCTTTTTGAAATAGGAAAATATGCCACATAAGGGGAAGATTTGAAAAGCAGGGAGGAACAATGGTGAAAAAGACAAATTAGCTTCAAACGGGAGGTGGTACCTGGACAACAGCAGCAGTGGAAACTGGTGGAATGATGTTTGGTGGGCCAAAAGAATTAACTGTCATTGGCTATGTAAAATGCTGTACCTAGAGAAACTGTCCTTTACAAAGGAGTGGAAAGTAAGGACAAGTCTAATGCTATTTACTGTTGTAACTGTTAATATTAATTAGATATATTTAAAATCTAGACATTTTGAAACTGTAAGAGAGAAACTTTATCATCTTATTATGGTTACATTTGATTATAAATTGAGTGATTTTATGTTACAAACTAATATTTAGGTAGTTTTAAAACCTTTCTTCTACAGAGAAATATATCTTTTAGAAATGTAAATGATCACTTAAAAATATGGCCCCCATACACACTTACTTAACCCATACTTAGTCTCCAAATAAAGACAGTGACTAAATCAGATTTCTACCTAACATGATACAACGGTTTACCACAGAAAACGTTCTAACCCTTTCCTGGGAAGAGGATGTAAAGTCCTTGGGTGATGTTCACTCTTCTTTAATATCCTCTAATTTAAATATTGTGATATAAAGTTAAGTATTATTAATTCATTTTATGTTAGATGATAAGGGGATAGGAGAAGGAATAAAATAAAAATTTAGTCTGTCTATCATCTATTTATCTATGTATGTATCTATCTATCTATGTGTGTATGTCACACAAATTCATAACAAAATAAAAAAGAAATACAACTACTACAGTCTTGCGGTTCTCATTTCTGAAACCGGTCACATAGTCATAGTACCTTTTTTCATCATCTGTTCCATATTTCCTTTGCCGTTAGCAAGAACCTTAGCTGACTGTGGTTCTTTTCCAGGTGAGGTGACCCAAACTTTAATTTTTGAAGGGTCTGGGCTATTCGCAGTCCTATCTGAACTGGGTTATTGTAGTTTTTCATTGATTTTAATCACAGTACATGTTCATACTAAGAGATGCCTCAAGGGATCTGCTATCATCCAGACTTACTCATTCTTACCTTCAAGGTGTAGTAACAACTAAATTTTCCATTGGTAATCAGAATCAATCACCCCAGCCAGGACACTAACCCAGTTCTTTGTTTATTAATTCATATGCATGATGAGCCCAAAGTGGCCAGATGGCGATTTCAGCTTCCAATTCAACAGAATTTTTGTGATTCCTGATTATTCCTGACTTTGGCAGAAGCTTTTCCCCTTTTTGACATAAGACATCTAGACCAATATAGCCTAAGTTTGAGAGGACAGGGAGCAGAACTTTTGATAATGGATTGTCTATGGATAATGGTGACAGGAGCCACTCCCATTTCTACTCCTTGATTCCTGAACCAGTAAATTATTTTTTCTGAGAAATAATACCATTTAGTGAACATTGATGTACAGCATATACAGCAACTTAGAGGACAGTGTCACAGCCCTTAAAGGTATTGTTACCTAACTAATGTTGTAACTGAGACTTCAAAAGGCCATTTCACCCTTCAATATAGATAGGTACTTCAGGACTATGGGGAATATGGTAACACCAGCAAATTCCATGTTCATGGGCCCATTACCACATTTCATTGAATGTGAAGAAAATTACTTGATTAAAAGCAATGTTATGTAGAATACCATGATAATAGATAAAGCATTCTCTAAGTACGTGGATGGTAGTTTTGGCATAAGGCAATATCCGGAGTAAGTACCTATTCCAGTAGAACAAAGCACTGACTTTCCCACAATAGAAGTAGCCCAATGTAATCAACCTGCAACCAGGTAGCTGGCTGATCACCCCAAGGAATGGTTCGAAATCAAGGGCTCAACATTATTTTCTAACATTGGCAGATTGGCGCAAATGCATAAGATCCCAGGTCCCATGTAGCCAGGTTGGCCTTGATGAGTAGAAATCCAAGTCCTGCAGCCCCTACAAAACCTCCATTCCTGCCACCATGGCCACCTTGTTCATAAGCCCATTGAGCAATGACAGGAGTGACTGGGGAAGAGGCTGACTGGTATCCACAGAATGAGTCATACTATCCCATATTATTAAAATCATCCTCTATTAAGATCACCCTTTGATAAGCTTTTAGATGGTATACAAATATCTTCATATTCTTTGACCATTCGGAGAAATCTATTCACATATTTTTTCCCAGACTTGCTTATCATCAGTTTTACAATGATGTTTCTTAGAAGTCCTTGACAATTTAACCAAATTATTGGCCACAGCCCATGAATCAATATAGACTCTTATCTCTGGACCTTTCCTCATCCAGGCAAAATGAACAATCAGGTGCATTGCTTGAAGCTCTGCCCACTGGCAGGATTTCCTTCACCACTGTCCTTTAGGAATGTCCCAGAAAGGGATTGTAGTCCACTTTTGGGTGGTGCATGCATATCATGCAGAAGCATCTGTAAACCAGGCCTGAATTTTCTTTTCTTCAGTCAGCTAGTCATAGGAAACTCCCCATGAGGCCAGAAGTATGGACATGGAGAGAGAAGATAATGTAGTAGGAGCAGGGACCATGTGCTTTTAGGCTGTTTCCTCATGTAACTTGTGCCTTCAGGACCCGCTCAAGCCCAATATCATATAGGCTCATTTGAAGTGCATGCCCAGTTTTGTGGTTTGATGGGTCAGACAGTACCCAATTTACATTGGGCAGCTCAGATCCCATGATAACTTGGTGGTCCACAGTTAAGTGCTCAGTCTCTACTAAGGCCATAGCAAGCCTAAAGTTGGTCCTCAAAAGGTGTGTAGTCATATCCAGAGGATGGCAGGCTTTGATCAAATATCCTAAGGGTCTACCCAGTTTCATCTACAGGAGCCAGCCAAAGTCTTTAAACACATCTGTATTTGCCACTGCCACCTTAAGAACCCTCAGATCTGTGGGATCATATGGTTGCAGTGGCAAAGCAGCTTGCATGGGAGCCTGGATCTGTTGCAGAGCCCCTGAAAACTAGGAGATCCATCTATTCAAATAGATTGGAATAGAGTATCCAAATGAGGAATATGTTGCTTCCAAAATCTAAAGAGGGCCACTAGGAATCATGCTTCTCTTATGGTAGTAGGAAGGGCAAGATGCAACAACTTATTTTTCACCTTAAACAGAAGATTTCAACATAGCTCATTCCACTGAACTCCTGGTAATATTACTGAGGTGGAAAGTCCCTGAAATTTTGTGAGATTTATTTCCTGTTCTCTGACAAACACATGTCTTATACTGGTATGTCTAGAATAATTGCTACTTCCTGCTCACCAAATTCAATCAAAGTAATAGACGAGCATAACATCTTGTGAGAAATGCTCTGGCAGTCTTTACTAATAGGTATAGAAAAAAAAACCTTTGCCAAATTAATATCTCCATACCTAATACCAGAGGATGTGCTAATTAGTTCAAACAAGGGACCATATCTGGAATAGCAGCTGCAATGGAAGTTAACATTTAAATAAGTTATCAACAGTACACATTCATTCTCCAAGATCTGTCTATTTTCTGCATAGGCCAAATAGGAAAGTAAAACGAGGATGAGGTGGAAATCATCACCCCTGCATCTTTCAAGTCCTCAATATTGCCACTAATGTCTGCAGTCCCTCCAGGAATGCAGTATTGCTTTTGGCTTAATATATTTGTGGGTACAGGCATTTCTCATTGACTTTCTACCATAATAGTCCTCATTCTAAGGTCAGGAAAACAATGTGGGTTCTACCAGTTGCTGGTCTATTTCAATTATGCATTCTGGAACTGGCTAAATAACCACAGGGTTGATTCAGAGTCCTCACTGCAGCCACTATGAGATAGAGCTGAGCTAAAACTCTACTGATCACCTGACGTACATAAGACCATATTCAGAATGGTGGATAACAGTATTATTTTGTGTCTCCAGAAATTACTGCTGGTTCAGAGCCATTTCTCCAATAATTCCTAGAAATTCTGATTATTTCCCTTTTTTCAATGCACAGTCACCCTGATAAATGGCCATAAGTCCCTTCAGGGAAGTCTAAGAGTAAGATTGGCAAGATAAATTTTTGACAGTGTGGTGGGGCCTCTTCTCAAGAGGACATCGTCTCTCCTTCATTCAAAGTGTTTTGGGTCTGTAAACTGGTTCAATCTGGGCATTGATTAAGGGCTGTAACTCTCTGCCTTCTTGATTAAAATTAGAATTCTGTTTACTAGACTTAGAACTCTTCTGCTTATAAAGAAAAAATTTTGTGGACTGTCCATCTATTTCTTTTCTAGGGATACCATGATAGAAATCAATGTCATAGGTTTTTTATAAGTCAGATAATTCATATTACAGCTTTAACTTCATTGTCCACTATGGTAACCACACACTTCTTGTCTTTGGCGTTAAGTGCCACCACTTGGTTCTTGCTACCCTCTTGCATTTAAGAATCCCAGTTCAATGGTAGCAGTTCCCATTGTAATTTCCAGCCTATAAAGAAAAGCAACCACGTCACTTCAAAGATGTGTGGTAAGATGTATATAAAGATAGAAAGATGTATGGTAAAAGATGTGTCCTCTGGACCTTCACAAAGTGGGAGAGGAGGTCTTATATAATGATTCCACTCTAATATTCCTAAATCCATAAATCTCTACATATGTTTCACTACAGTAAACAACGGAAGTTCTGGCATTTCAACTTCATTTAATGAAGGCTACCGTTGAGTCCATATTTCAGTCAACCAAACTATAAGAGCTCTTTCTAACCCTTTGAGCTAAAATACTGCCACCAGAATCTCTGCTTAAGGGGACTGGATCAACAAATTCATCCTGATCAAACTTTATATTCTTTCTACCAAAATTCTACATCCTTAAGATCCATTTTTCATACATATTACCAGATTTCTATCTGTGTAACTTGGAAAAGTCATGAAACTCATCACAAAATTACATTTATCACTTCAGCCTTTGGGGTATGCTGGAACATGAATCTAGTTATAGGTCTAAAAGCAAAGAGAATGGTAGGAGTAGGTCCCCAGGAGAATCATCAGTACCTGCAGGGCATCTCTCTCAGGGGAGGCCATTACAAGTTCTTCAGGCAGAGGAAGGCAAACTCTTCAAGCATGGGCGAGAGGGCAAAGAATATTCATGACAATTTAGGGAATTGATGCCTCTAAGTTCATCAGGATTGCCACATATATCCCTATTTCAATTTTCAGGATTCTACTCCCTCTCACTCATGCACTCACGTTAACAGAAATTCATGTTGTGATTCAGCTACAAGAACAAGACTCTTGGTTTGGTTTTCAGAAATACTGGCCTGCAGCTACAGGAGATAGATGTTTTTTGTCAGGGCCCATATCGAAAGTTTTAGGTAACGTATGTGGAGTTAGAGCTTGGAATTTGGAGCCCTCAGCTCATTCTTTTCTTTCCCCACTTTTTCAGTTCAGGAAGGAGAAGCCACTCTAATTATACTCCTTATTTTGACTAAAATATTCTAGAGTAGCAAATACATGGTGACCCAGAATCTTACTGTCTATAGGTATTTGATTAGGATTGTCCAATGGCAATATTTTCTGTATTTCTATTGCCACAACATACCATGGACTGTAAGATTTCTCTTTCCCACTGGAAATAGGTAGTGTGTGATGGGAACACATATCCAGATTATCTACAATAATTTTCCTTACCTCTTGATCTCAAACATCCTTGTTTGTAGGTCCCTTTGTAATCTGGATCCATGAACTATATTCTCTCTGCCCTCATTGCCACCTCTGATCACTCAACCAATAGGCTCATGGTTACATGTCACTATCGTACTCATTCTCTGGTTTGCAGTCTTTTTCATTGCTTCTCTTTTTCTGGCACAACTTTCTTCCTCTTACCAATTCTTATCATTCTACCCATCCTTTATCCACATCAATTTCATTGTGTCCTCCTGTGTTTTACCCAATACTTCTAAAGTATATCAATCTCTCACCAGAGTAAATCTTGATTTATAGGTTAATACTTTCTTGTATTCTAATTGTCTCCTACATACTATTTTTATCCATTAAAAAAGTTAGGTTTTCCTAGATCTTATAATACAGAATATTTCAAATCAGTCAATCTTGTAGACATAGCACGCTGCTCAAGACTAAAGAAATATCAAGTACTAGTGAAGGCAAATTAAGCAGAACTGCATTACTTTTATATTACTAGTTTGTCTACTTTCTAACTCCTGAAAATAGGTAACTGAAATTTTCCTTTGTCAGAGGGTTTTGCCCTTTTTAGTTAAAGCCTGCAGTAACCACTTCCGGGATGCTGAAAATTCATCTATCTGCCGAATTTCGGCTTGTAGGGCAATTTCCAAATTGACTGGTTTATTTATTCACTAGATTGAGGAATTATAAACTATTAACATTCAGTGATCTTAAAATGTGCTAATTTATAAAACAAAATTTCTTTTCTATTCTTAAAATTTGCTTAAAAATTTTGTCACTCTTAATTTTGTTTTTGTGAGTAGAAGTAATAGAAGTTTTAGATTAGAAATTATCCTCAAGCAAGTCAATGATTAAAAAATTCTTGGAGTAATTTCAATTGTGTATACCAGAGTGTTCCTTTTATGAAAATGTTGTATAGATGAGAATTCATATTCCAACAGATTTTTAGTTATATTATATGAATAGTGAGTGTACATTCTTCTCCTTTATTTTATTCCTCCACACATCAATCTATTTTACAATGAGGAAGATCTCATGAAAATATTTTAAATATAGAAATTAATCGTAATTATCATGATTTTAGTGATTTTTTTTTCTGCCAACAATGTTTCTCCTTCTCTCTGCTTTGATAAAACTCGGCATAATGAGCAAAATTAATTTGCAAATATTAGCAGCTGTTTGGGATATTTCCAAGCTTTTTTAGCTTTCAGTTACACTTTAATGTGCTTTTGGATTATATTGTCTTGTTCTTAATATATGTAATCCATGTCTGTATTAAAAGGTTACTTGACCAAATTTAGTATAAATAGTATTACCATCCAGTTACCTGAAGACAACTGCTAAATCAGTTTACAATTACTGCTTTTTGCTTTTATCTGAGAAACTGGCACTAATCCAGAGAATGCTAAGGATCATAATAGCAGTGACTTTAATTAAATTTAATATATCGATTCTGCCAAAGTTAATTCTTGAATTTTAATTCATAGGCGTGAAAGAGAAATATACAGAGTTACGCAAGCATTCGATCTAGCTTTCTCTGATGCTATTAAAATAAATTAAAAAAAAAAAAAAAACAGAATGCAGTCCTCCTGAAACAAACATCTGTATTCCAATATCTAATGGATGAAATCTATTTAAGAAGTTCCTAAATCTTTTAACGTAAGGTGTCCAGATGGACAACTAATTAGCATTTACTATCAGAAAATTTAGATAAGAAAAATCTCTTTTTTTGTGGTATTTATTCTGTATTTTTTTCAACTCTATCAACTTAATGCTATAGACTATATTTGCCGATAGCATTTTATTGTGTTCCCGCTCTCTCCCTCCCCCGTCTCCCTTTCTCTCTCCTTTTCTCTCTCTCTCTCTCCCTCTCTGTATATATATACAAATGTATTTTCACTCTCCATTCAATGCCCCCCTCAGCCTTTCGCAACCATCAATCTGCTGCATTAATGGAGGCATTAGTAAATGCCCAATTTAGTAATTATAATTAAGATTTCTAATATTGCCCATTTAATCAATTTGATGCTAATAAAGCACATATCTCTGAAGTATACATTTGGAAATACTCACAAACGTATACACAGATGTAACAATTAGTCTCTGACACATATACCTTTTTATTCCCTCTCAATTTCTCCATCATAATTATTTTCAATAGTCATAAACATTGTAGTCTCCTACAATTCAGAACTTTGGCATTGGTCTCACTGTATTTTCCCATCTCATTCAAATTTCTCACTGTTCATTACCTATCCACCATATGTGGATCCTTCAGACATGAGATAATGTCACTTACTCAGAAATGTCTTCCCAAATCTCTTCCAGGTACATAATGTTGTAAAATCCTTTGTCTCTATGTAGCCCAAGTCACACATATATTTAGGTGTTTAATATTGTCTTTGTTATAATTCAAGCTCCAATAAGACAAAAGCCATTAACTAGTGTATTATCAGATCTAGCATAGTGCCTTGCACATTGTAATTGCTCAAAAAATGTGCTGCATGGTGGGGTGCGGGAATGATTTTCAAAAATATTTTTTAAGTCTTTGGGCATCTTAAATATCTATCTGGATATTCCTCAAATATAAAATAGACAATATGACTCGTTCCTCACAAACTTGTTTTCCCCTTAACATTCTCAGCTACCTGTTAACTAAGTTATTTTTTTAATTGAAGTAAAATTCACATAGCACAAAATTAACCATTTTACAGTGTAAACTTCAGTGGCATTTAGCACATTCACAATGTTGTGCAACCACCACATCAATCAAGTTCCAAACATTTTCATCCCCCAAAAGAAAACGAAATGCCCATTAATCAGTGACTTCCCATTCCTTCTGACCTCCCCCCAGCCCCTGGCAACCACCAATGTGCTTTCTGTGTCTATAAGTTTACCTATTTTGAATATTTCATATAAATGGAATAATACAATATGTGGCCTTTTGTGTCTGGCTTTTTTTACTTAGCATAATTTTTTTGAGGTCCATCCAAGTTACAGTCTTTATCAATACTTCCTTCCTTTTTATTGGTGAATAATATTCCATCGCCAGTTTATACCACATTTTCTTTATCCATTCCTTCATTCATTGATGAACATTTGAATTGTTTCCACCTTTTGGATATTGTGAAAAGTGTTGCTATGAAGATTTGTGTACATGTACTTGTTTGAATACCTGTAGGTATGCACCTAAGAGTGGAATTGTTGAGCTACATAGTAGTTCTATGCTTAACTTTTGAAGAACTGCCAAACTGTTTTCCACAGTGGCTGCATCCTTTTATATTCCCACCAGCAATGTGCAAGCGTTTCAATGTCTCAATATCTCCTCTAATACTTGTTGTTTTCTCTCTTTTTTTTTTTTATTATAGCCATCCTAGTGAATATGAACTGGCATCTCATTGTGGTTTTAATTTGCATTTCACTCATAACTAATAACGTTGAGCATCTTTTCATGTGCTTATTGTCCACTTGTATATCTTCAGATAAATGTCTATTCAAATTCTTTGCCCATTTGTTAATTGGCTTGCTTGTCTTTTTGTTGTTGAGTTGTTATAGTCCTTATATATTCTGGATACCAGACCCTTATCAGATGTATGATTTGAAATAATTTTTTCTGTCCTGTGGCTTGTCTTTAACTTTCCTGATAATGTCCTTTGATACACAAAAGTTATTAATTTTGATCAAATCCATTTATCTATTTTTAAGAATTTTATTGCTTGTACTTTTGGTGTCATATTTAAGAATCCATTCCAAAACCCAAAGCTATGATGATTTACTTCTATGTATTCTTCTAAGGGTTTTATAGTTTTGGTTCTTATATTTAGATTATTCACCCATTTTCAGTTAATATTTCTATATGGTATGAAGTAAGGTCTCAACCTTGTTCTCTTGCAAGTAGATATCCACCTGTCCCATCACTATTTGTTGAAGAAACTCTTCTTTTCCCATTGAATAATCTGGGCACCATTGTTGAAAATCAATTAATCATAGATGTATGGTTTTATTTCTGGACTCTCAATTCTAAACCATTGGTCTATGTGTCTAATCTTAAATTAGTACCGTGTTGTTTTGATTATTGAAGATTTGTAGTAAATTTGAAATCAGGAAGTGTGAGTCCTTCAACTTTGTTATTCTTTTTCAAAATTGTTTAGCTAGTTTGGGCCCCTTGAAAGTTTACATGAATTTCAGGATTGGCTTTTCCTCTACACACTTACCAGAATGTTAGAAGTAAAAGAATTGAAAATAACATACATTGGGAAGGACATGGGTCAGAGTGGGTCTCTGCTAGGAGGAAAGCAAATTACACAACCACCTTGGAAAGCTACCAGGCCTTGGCTACAAAATGTGAACATGTGCACATACTATATCTCAGTAATTCTACCTTTAGCAATAAAACCAAGGTGCTATCTATACACAAACAATCACAGAAAGATGAGTCAATAATGTACACAGTGGCATTATTCTTGATAGACAAAAGGTGGAAAAAATTGAGGACCCATCAATAATAGAGTAGATAAATACATTACAGTATAGTCACAAAATTAAATAATATATAGCAACAAAAATCAATAAACTGTTGCTAGGCTCCACAAGGATGAACATTACAAGCATAAGGCTGAGTGAAAAAGCCAGACACACATACAACACACACTGTATGATTTCCTTCACATCAAGTTAAAAACATAAAAATATCTATTGTGTCAAAAGTCAGTACAGTGGCTACTTTAGGGGAGGGGAAAAGGGCTAATGATTCAGAAGGGACATAAGGGAGCTCCTGATGTGTTGACTGTTCATCTCTTTGCATAATGATTACAGGACTGTGTTCAATCTATGATAATGAATTAAGTTGTATACTTCATATTTGCATATGTTCTTTAGATTCTAGTTCAGCAAATAAATGCATTCTCATATATAAAGTGTAAATTTAACACCTAATTTAGTAACTACCCCCTACGTGCTCCCTCTCCCCACCAAAAGAAAATGAATTTTCCTCTTATAAAGTCACATCTGGCTCTCCAGATCCCCAGTCACCATACCCTTCTTATAGCCTTCCAGGATCTATTTAATCCTTTTCCATTGTATAACCATTTTCATATTTGAAAATAGCTTACATGTGCCTCTGAGTTTCTTTTTAAAGTGAAACTTTGTTGTATCTTTCATTAATCATGGCATATAAAGTATTTTAATTGCCTCACAGTTTGGTAGCTCTGTTCTGAACATATTTTATCCTTCTTATCCATAAGTTTATGTTAAATGATGTTGTCAAATTTTGAGGCCAAATTTGAAGCCAATTCAAATATTGAAACCTATGCAATGAAGCATAGATCTAAGGTCATCAGAACAAAAAAAATAACCTTTCCAATTACAGATTGGAAACCTATCATCAGTGCAATGTGCTAGGATTTTTTTACGGTATTCTTTTATATTCTATGTGTTTACTTAATAACAATGAAAACAATTAATTTGTGTCTGTAAGTTTTGTGTATGTGAGACATTCTGTTTCTAAGCTGCCTCTCCAAAATGATATACATATAGAGTTTAGTTTTTTAAATCATGATAAATGGCATTGTTTTGCATGTTAACATTAGGAATTGTGTTCAGCTACTAGAAAAGCACATGAGATGAATGGTGACTTAAATAATTTATGAGTATATTTTTTTCTTTCACAGAGTAACAAATCCAGAGTTTGGTAATCGAGATCTGGTACGACAGATCCACAGTGCTGTTAGAGATTTGGATTGCTTCTTGCTGCTGCAACTTCTTTAACATCTTTTAGAGGTTCTGTCCTCAAGTTTGCCTCATGGTAAAAAGGTAACCACTGAAGGTATGTGATTGTATCCCTGTTTTAGGCAAGATTAAGAAATTGACACACATATAAATGGTCAATTTAGCTGAGTCAGCACCCTTCTAATGGACTTCTCTGTGAAGTATCTCTCAAAATCTAACTGTCCCAATGTTCATAACATTGGCAGCCCTCTCTGCAAGATAAAATATAAAATGCTCTCATTGTTGCCCCCCAAAAATCTTTTTTATTAAGGAAGAAAGAGAAAGTAGATATTGGTTAGGCAATTAGTAATCTCTTATGTGAGATTCTGACTTTGTCACCCAAAATGTTTGCTGTTCCTGCACTCACAAGTTTGGGAGCCCACTTTCTGTTTCTAGTACCAGTCGTCTGTAAAAATGTTGAACAGGGGAAGGCTAAGGAAAACTCCTTGTTAAGTAACACTAGAAACATACGTACTTGCTTGCTCCAATTCACTAAGCAGCATACTTTATACATAACATTCAGTCAATTAACGATTACACAATTTACACAGCATCCTGCTAATATTTGTTTATCTTTTCCCCAAGGCCAGGGTCTGGGGTGGCTATGGTTTAGTGATACCAGAAGACTGGAAACACCAAGAAAAATACTGGATGTGACATTGGAAAGGAATACTTGCATTGTAATTGTCAGTGAAATGGACACAGAGAAGCATATGCAGACAACCATGAGGTCCTGTGCTAAGTATGCTTTAAAAAATGTCACTCTTTATGTGATACTAAACATATTTTCTGTAAAATGATTCTGTAATGAACACCTGCTGTTCACCAAACAGCATTTCCCAACTAAGTGCTTTGACAGGTGAGCATGTAAGGGGGGATTTACCATTGTACAACACATTAAAGGACATCATTAATTTAATAGTTATTTTAAAAGACCATCCTTGTTTGACTTGATTTCTCATAACATTATTTCCTTAAAATCATCTTAACATGAGATCAATTCCCCAAACCCTGTTAACTAATTTTGCTCACCTGTTTCACCATCTTCTTCCATTATAAGTAAAGATCCTTCTGATTAGAGTAACTACAGTCTCTGACTCTGCAGACTTTGATAAATGAGTGCATTAGATATACCCCAGAGCTAATGAAATTCCACATCTCAGTTTGGATGACATCAAATGTGCCACAGATTGTTTATTTTCCTGAGCATAATTACTAAGAGAAAAGAAAAACCTTATATATTGTTATGGTGCTAAAACAACACATACCTTCATTGATATTTAATACATAACTTACTTAAAACAACACTGTGGGAGCCTATCTTTTTGATGCAACAGATGTTGAGTTTACACAAAATAGAAATAAAACCAAGATTCTATACTTGAAATACCCATCTAATTTTAAGGATAAAGATTTCCAGTAGCATATGGCATTCCACACAGTCTTATGAAATAGAAAAAAAATATTTGTCTTGACACTGTAAATTAACAGATTGGTTACAACTATGCACATATGGATTAATACATTTAAAATCTGTTTTTTTATAAAGGTAGAAAATTCCCAAAAAGGGCAATATGAGAATTATTAGGCATGTCTTTCTAATCCTTAAATTGAACATCAACATAAATTCATGTGTTTTACTAAACATGGATTTATATGCTTGGACTCAGCTGAAATTAATTAACAGTAAATCTGACCTTTTCTAGGGAGAAATTTATCATGTGGTAATATGCAAATTTTGCAACTGATTCTAATAAGAATATGTATGGTCTCACATTGTGTATTTCTTTTATCACAATATAGAAGAATTGTAGATAGAATGTCTTTTGACCACAGTATTACATTGAGTTTGTAAATCGACTACTCAATCTTTTTTTTTTTTTTTTTGGTGAGGAAGATGGGCCCTGTGCTAACACCCCTTGCCAATCCTCCTCTTTTTGCTTGAGGAAGATTGGCCCCAAACTAACATCTGCACCAATCTTCCCCTACCTTTTATGTAGATCGCCACCACACTATGGCTTGATGAGTGGTGTAGGTCCCTGCCCAGGATCCAAACCTGTGAACTCAGGCCACTGAAGTTGAGTGTGCTGAAACCAACCACTACGCCACTGGGCTGGCCCCTACTCAAACATTTTTGTAGCCATTTTGAGTAAGAGATGTGCAGAACTCTGTCTAAAGTCAATGCCCCTTCTTTCTATTACACTACACACCTCATTTTCCCATTAAAAAAGAATTTGCTTTTCATAATAAGAAAAAGCCTAGAACTGTGTTTCCATTGCACTGTCACCATTGAAGGGGTTTAGCCTGTTACTTTTCAAAAGTATATTGTATTTCCTTAAATTATCAAAGCCATATTATATAAACATGTATTCCAATAGGAAAATTAAACTATTAGCTAAAAAATTTTATACCCCTAAAAGAAACTTCTCTCTTCCTAAATTGCAATAGTGAGAGTATTATTTTTGCTATGAATGTTTTGTATAAACATATATATATTGAGCTTAAACCTCAACATATTAGGAATGTGTTCATCTAACACGTACTCATAAGCAATGCCTTTTTTCTATGTTCCCTTCAATAACCTTTGTACAATGCATTTTATACTTTTGTATCTTTCTTACTTTCATTAAAGAAAACTTGAAGCCAGTCAAACATATTATCTTTTGTATCTTCCTAATTACTTGAGATTATCTCACAAAGTGATTGTACGATCAGTAATATCACCCTATACCATGCAAATTATCTTTCTGAATTGATTGTCACCTTAGATTCGTTTTGCATTATGAACATTCATACTTCTTTCACAAGGAATAGTGGTCTCTACTCAGCTAGAGACTTTGATCCAAGGTGACAAGTCAAATGAGGCGGATTTGAAAGTAAAGGAAGGAGTTGATGAACCATAGAGTTGACACACAATTGGGGAAGCCAAGCCAAATGGGTGTAATAGATCTGAACTTGATTCCCCTTTTGGGTTTAACAGATATATTGAGAAAGCATTACTCAGAGGGCATAATCAAAGTACAACTTAAATTTATCTCTCATCTTCTCTGTATATTTAACCAGTGGAATGCGTTTCTCTGCCCAGAGTGAAAAAATGGGGCGAGTACATGACTTCACTAATTACTTTTAGTTAATAAACAGTACCATAGTTTCTTCTTTAGGTCTCATACATAGACATAATGGTCTGGCTGGTTATTCCAGGAGGAAGTTTCATGGTCTTCCTTTCTCTTTCTCTTCTAACATTTGCCAAATAACCTCCTAAACCACCAATGTTAGAATACAGGGACTGAAAAAAGGGAACGGGGAACAAAGAAATTCTCATTTTAATTACTAATCTAAGCAGATAACTAACCCACCTCCCCTCCCCTCCTGATTTTGGAGATTTGGTTAGACACAAATCCACTAACTCCCCAATGCAGACAGATGTCATCTATATGCAGAAAAATACCACAGGTGCCTCCATGCCTAGACTTAGGGTCAAGTCAAGGGTCTCCACAACTGGGCAAGAGCTCTCTCCTAAGAATCCTCTCTATAGGTCCTCTCTCCATTTACTCTCTCAAACTTTTTGTAGTTTTGATCTTTTTGGTGCCTAGGTTTGGGGTCCATACATTGCAAAACCAATTCTGGTATCTATGCTGAAATTTGTGTTTTGTTTTGCTACCTCCTTTTATACCATCTTAATACATAGGACATCACTCAAGTTGGCATTTATGCAATTTCCACAATCTGATTCTAGTTTTTTCTACTATTTACTAGTCAATCATGCATTCCAGAAGCCCAGACTCATCATTAGGTCCTGAAAACATGCTGTTCATCCTGATACTATGGCTTTTCTCAGGGTTCTATGGTCTAGAATGTCTTTTTGTTATCTCTCCACCACTTAAAATATTGCAAGCTTTTTTAGACATTGTGACAAAGATCATCTACACAAATGATGGCTTTGGATTAGGTGGAGAGAAGACAGCTCATAAAAGTGGAAATTGAGTCCAAATGAGAAATACCCAATTTAATATATTTAATTTTATTTTTATTATTATTTATGCTGCCTATTTCACAACTGAATTTAAAAGGTTGGCTAGCTGGACAGGTAGCTAACGAGTTTAGATTAATTGTGAAACCACGAGACTTGTGATGTGTATTAGCTTGCTAATAATCATTATTTTAAAAATGATTTGATGCAAGCAAGTTTCACTATTTAAAATTTGTATTTCACAAAAAAATGACATAAAGTTTAGAAATAAGCAATAGGAATAGAAAAAGAATTTAGGTAGCCCTCACTATCAAAATAACATATAAAATAAGAATCATTTGCAGCACTGATAGAAAGATAAAATATAAGCTACTCAGAGAGTCATAGGCTTTTATCCATTGGTAAATTCACTTATCCATTTATTTATTATCCATATTGAATTAATATGAATAAAATTCACTAATATATAATACAAAATAATCCAGTAAATATTACTAACTATACTTACCGAGCACTTTTTAATATTACGGGTATATTTCTAAATGTTTTACAGGCATCATCATATTTAATCTTTATGACTACCTTATGTAGTAGTTATTCTAATAGTATAGTAATTATATATTAATATAATCATTAGAAAATAACATGCCTAGAGATATTAAATAATTTGCCTGAGGTCATACAGTTAATTAGCAGCATATTCAATTATCAAACAGAGGTCCATCTGATTGAAAAATCTATGCAACACCTTATGAAAGAAGATAAAGAGATGGCAAATAGCTTTATGAAAAGATGCTCCACATCACATGCCATCAGGGAAATGCAAATGAAAATGACAATGAGATTTAACTACACATCTATTCGAATGGCAAAAATCTGGAACACTGACACCACCAAATGCTGGTGAGAATGTGAAACAACAGGAACTCTTGTGCATTTGCTGGTGGAAATGTAAACTGGTACAGCCACTTTGGAAGACAGCTTGGTGGTTCCCTACAAAACTAAACAAACTCTTACCATATGATTCAGCAATTGCTCTCCTTGGCATTTACCCAAAGGAGTTGAAACTTATGTCCACAAAAAAACCTGCATATAGATGTTTATAGTAGCTTTATTCATAATTGCCAAAATTTGGAAGCAACCAAGATGTCCTTCAATAGGCGAATGGATAAATAAGTTGTCTACATCCAGATGATGTACATTAAAAATAAATGAACTATCAAAGCATGAAAAGTAATGGGGGAACTTAAATGCCTATTAGTAAGGAAAAGAATCCAATCTGAAGATGCTACATGCTGTATGATTCCAACTATGCCACGTTCTGGAAAAGACAAAACTATGGAGATGGTAAAAATATCACTGGTTTCTGCCAGGGATTCTACACGGCAGGGAGGAATAAATAGGCAGAGCACAGAGGATTTTTAGGGCAATGAAAATATTCTGTATAATACTATAATGATGAATATATATCATTATACTTTTGTCCCAACCCATAGAATGCACAACACCAAGAGAGATTTGTAACATAAACTATGGACTTGGGATGATTATTATGTGCCAGTGTAGGTTCATCAATTATAACAAATGTACCATCCACGGTGGATGTTGATAATGGAGAAGCCTCTGTATTTGTGGGGAGGCACGGTGTGTTTGGCATATCTCTGTACTTTCCACTCAATTTTGCTCTGAACCTAAAACTGCTCAAAAAAATATAAAGTCTTAAAAACAACATAATAGCTTTCATTTTTGACAATAATTATCTATACATTGTACCTGAATCACAATCAAAGACAAAGGACATTTGTAATTATGAGAACCTTGATGGGATAGCATGGGAAGAGAAATATCTATAGTTAAGCAATGGAAAGTTTTGTCATTTTTGGTCTTCTCTGAAAAGCGATTTCTCTACCTTTCTCAGTTCAACACCACAAAGGATTATATTTGAAAAACAAATAGTACAAAAGTCTGTTTTTTCTTTGTCATGTGTAATTTCCTTAACAGGTAAATAATACAAAACAAAAACCAAGTAGTAAAGTATAAGTATTTTCACAATATGCCTATATGTTATTATATTTTACAAAAAATTCACAAAATTTCCTTGCTCCTTTAAATGATATTAAGGTATAACAACAAATATCTGATGGTTTGTATCAGCATAGATACATGAGATGCCTATATGGTATTCTGATTTTGTCCTGGGAAATTAGATTATGGAAATTCAAAAGGCACACACAGTGGTTCTGTCTTTCATCCAAATAAAATGTTCATAAAAGTCTGTAACTAGAAACAGAAATTCATCTCAGCTTCTGGTTCACAGTTATGTAATATCAATCCAAGTTAATTTCATTTATTTTATTTGCCTATAGTTACACCCAAAGACATTTCTGTAAATCATGTGGAATCAGGTAAAAGATTAAATGGCTTCAATTCATTTAATGTGGAATCACTCAGACCCCAGGATACAATTTACCAAAAGAGAAGGAGCTTACACAATTTTTCTAAGGCATTTGAATAAATTTTTCTTTAATAAATTAGAAAATGATAAGGCAAGCTCAATTTCTATCAAATAGAAAAATAAAATGCCAGTAATTGGTTTTTTTTATCATATTCATTTTTCTGGCAGTAAACTTTAACTCAGCCTATCCAGACTGATTATGGGAAGTGGAAAAATAAAAACTGAAAATTGAAACTTGGTGAGTAAAGTTATATGGTACACGTTCAGAAGAATCCTCACAGATGGAAGCAACAGTAAGGGCTACACACACAGTCAATGACAAGAAGTAAAGAGCATCACGGGAAAAGGTGGCTTGACGAAAACAGAAAAATTAGATATGAGTAACTCAGTAATTGCCCTGGCTTATTTCAATCACATTTCTTTAGTTTTAAATCAGACATAATTTCCCCCTTTCCACCATATCAACATATTTACCACCAACTCAAGTGACATGTGACCAAGAGAAAAACTTCAAATTTTTTCTCCATGCTTCACATGCGAAATTCTAACGTGCAATGTCATTTTCATTTACCACTTCTCTTATCTCAGACAAATTACCTCTCACTGCTTTTTTTTTTCAGGACATGGCAATGTTTTCAGTGGAAAGTCAAGCTACTGGCATCTTTTCCGTTTTAGATTAAAATAGAGAAAGTAGGACATTACAGCCCCATTTGTATATTTTTCTAATCTAGAGAGGTCAAATATTTTCAAGGAAAGCAGTGAGGTCTGAATAATCAAGGATTGAGAAAGACAATTCCCCATCTCGTCACTGTTGGACTCGGGAGAAGGTCTCTGGAGAGGATTTTTCTAGCCCCCTCAACTGCAGAGGGATGGTTGACATTGTAACTGGAGTGGAGGTTGATCCATTCTCAGGAGGTGATGTAGTTGTTGAGGCCCATCAAGATGCTATTCTCCAAGCAGAAATTAAAAGTTTTGTTCTGGAACATTCCACCAGCTATGAGTTGTCTGGAAAGTTTATTCAAATTTGGACTAAATTATTTTATATATAAAATGGAAATAATATTAGTACTTACCTCCTTAGTAAGCACTCAGTATATGGTTATTATTATTATTTTAACCAACCAGTACTAATAATAACAATACTAAATAATAATAGACATTTCAAAATAAAAATAAAATCTATTATTGTTATCTTTTAATTTTAAGAGTGAAGAATTTGGACAGTATAAAAATATTTTTCGATACATGAAATTCAAGGCATAATTATTGTGTCATGGGACCCAGGATTCAATAAATATGTTAGACCTGGGTTTGCAAGTTGAGAAGAAAAAGGCTTATTTGCATTTTCTAAATTTGCAAAAACACAAAACAGAAGAAACACAGCAGTTTCAGGAGAAAGTCTTACAAGAACCTTTAAGTGAATGACTACATTCTTTTTGAATTTGGAGCAAAACCCTTCTATCATCTATAGGTAAGTATTTTCCTTCTGAATAAAAGCTTATGGATTGCTATAGGTGCCTAGTAGACACTGAATTTTCTATGAACACAAAGTGTTAATTAGTGGTGAATTTTATTTCTCAGTATTTGATTTAGGGGTACCAAAAGGGAATGTGACTCGACTAGAAAAGGCATGACCACCACCAAAGAAGGATAAACTGACATATGCTCTTTGGAGAGAGGGTTAATGTGTGACATGCCTGAGAATACCAAATATAGTTAACACGTTGGTATGAATGAGAAATATGGTTTAAAAAGATGAGCACAATGCCTAGTTGACAAGGGATAGACTGTGCTATGTCACTCTGGTTAAACTGGAAATTCCATTTCACAGAATCCCCTTCCCTGTCTTTTTGTAAGTAGTGTTGACCAAAATAGAAAGTTATGCAAGATTTGGAGGTTGTTAATCAGTCAAATAAGGTGACAGGTACAACAGTGCCTAGTTAATTCCAGCTCATCCTCTTCTCCTAAACATGCTCAGATCTTCCAGATAGCTGAAACTGCAGCAACCAACAGGGGTCCCAGGCCCCCCACCTTTGGACCAGAATGACAGCAGCTAAACAGAGAAACAATCCCCCATATACCTCTCCACAAGCTCCACACAAATAATTGTGACTCCTCCTCCTCTTTCTCCTCCCTTTCCTATTTCTCCTTCTTCTTTATTCCTTCTCTTCCTCCTCTTTCTTCTCCTTTTTTCCTTCTATTTTTATGGTAGTTGAAGAAGTCCAATTAAGCTAGAGAAGTTCCAGCATTACTCAGGTGGCATTTCTTTCAAGGATGAATTTCAGGCATTCTAGAAAGAGAAAACCTACAAATATGCAGACAGAACTTATAAATACTTTGATATCAAGGGAGCTTTGGGAACAATAGCTATATAAAAATTCTAACACCCCTACATGATGTAGATTTACAGTGGAAGAAGTGCAGTCTGCTGTCTTTCTATTTTCAAATAATTCTGGAGAATCATTTAAATGAGAGAGGTGAATTTTATAAACTAAAGGGGAAAAAACATGAGAAATTCCTAGGGAATGTAAAAGTTCTGCTGAACTACTGAATTCATATAATGATTAAAACGTGGAGTGTAAAAATCAAGGCGTGAGGGGAGAGATTAGATTAGAGGATAGATTTTAATTTTTCTTCTTACCTTCCCCCACATCAGGGCCTTTCATTAACTGCAGCATGAAGCAATAATCTAGGCCTGTTATTTTGGACTAGTGATATTTATCACAAAAGTCTTAGAATGTGTTGAGCTGATGAAAGAGATGAAGGATGATTAGACATCCTCTAGCGTTCACATCTCCACCTGTTCTCCCTCCAAAATCAAATGGCCTTTGCAAACTAAGATGAGTGCCTTTTTCCAACGCAGATGCTTCTTAAGAATTTAGAGGAAAAACCCTAATCAGAATTGTTTTTTGGTCCAGGGACAGCAAAATGTAGAGTATGGGACTGTTTGACTTCAAAATTATTTGTTACTTTCTCGTTAAATTTACTTGGATATGCATGACTAAGGAAAGCTTTATATTATTCAGATTCCATGAAATATTTCAAGCCATCTGATTATCCAGCAAGCTGAATAATGCATAGTAACTAAAGTCAATGAGACAAACAGTTTAAAATAAGCTTGATACATATGAGGGGTCCAGCTCCTGCCAAAAAATCATAGGTGAGATTTTTGAGGCCTAACCATTGGCAATTACAAATACTTTACCTGGTAGAGCTCATGGGGGATATCTGCCCTCCCCACACCAAACCGGGGGCACACTCGGTGCTTTGCAGTCTCTGAAGGGAGTTGCAGTCAAGGACTCAGGCCCCTCTGGCCAGTCGCGCTCTTACCCACCTTTGCCCAGACTCTCTTCAGCCCAGGCCTTCCTAGGTGTCTCTACAGAAGCCCCCTTTTGTGTATGTGTTTGGGGAGTGGGGAAGAAAGGGGAAACTTTGAGGACACTTTTCTTAGGACTTTTCCACTCCCATCCCTCCCCTTGACCAAACTTTGAATATCTGGCATTCAACCACAAGACACACAATAAACAAAACAAACAAAAAACTGTGTCAAGACATCAAATATTCATTAGAACAAGAAACACAAAATAACGAGATGTTAAAACTGTCAGATAGGGATTTTATGATTCACATGATACAGTATCTATAGAAAAGGTAAACATGCATGAACAAATGGGGATTTCGAGTAGAGATATGCAAAACATATGAAGAGGGAAACAGAATGCTTGAAATAAAAATACACAGTGGCAGAGATGAGGAATCTGTTCAATGGGTTTGTCAACAGATGGCACAGCAGGAAAAGAATCAATGACCTTGAATATAGTTCAATGTAAATTTTCTATTTGGAAATAAAGAATTAAGGTAAAATAAATTGAAAATATAGCATCAAAAAGCTGTGAGACAAAATCAAAAGGCATAACTATGTATTTGGAGTCTCAGAAAAAGAAGAGAAAGAATGAGTACGAAGATACTTTGGAAGAGACACTAGTTGAAATTTTCAAAAAATAATAAGAAACAATAAAAAACTGATTCAAAATGGCAGAGAATTCCACACACTCTCAATAGATGCAGAAAAAGCAGTGATGAATTTCATACATTCATGGTAAACAAAACAAAGCACAAAACTCTCAGCAAACTAGGAATAGAAGAAACCTCCCTGAAATGCCCTGAAATGATTAAAACACCTATAAAAACCTACACCCAATATTATACTTAATGGTGAAACACTGAATGTTTTCCTACTAAGATCTGATACAAGACAATAAGTCTGCTCTCACCACTTCTATTGAACACAATATGGATGACTTAGCCATTGCAACAGGCAATGAAGGACATATACTTTTGAAAGGGAAAAATAAATGTCTCTATTTGCAGACGAGGTGATTGTGTATCCTAGAGAATCTACCAAAAAAAAAAAAAGAAGAAAACCTTAGGTAATCTATAAAATGAGCTAGTAAAACTAATAAATGACTTAGGTAAGGCTGCAACATACAAAGTCAAATACTAAAATTAATTTTATTTCTGTGTATTATCACCACATAATTGGAAATTGAAATTGAATGAAAAATAACACTTAAAAAGCAATAAAACCTACAAAATATTTTAAGATACATCTAGGAAAAGATGTGCAATATTTGTTTGTTGAAAACCATAAAACAATGCTGAAATAAATCAAACTTATACAAATGGAGAGATGTACTGTGTATATGAATCGGAAGAGTCAATATTTTTAAGATGACAATTCTTCCTAGATTGATTTATAGTTTCATTGCAATTCATATCAAAATCATATTGCTTCACTTTTGTCAATGAACTGGTAAAACAGAAAACTAGGTCATGACCTGAGGATGAGAATAGAATAGAAAATTTTGAAGGTTAAATAGAAGTTGTAGGTGAGTTATCGAAACAGGCAAGTAAATGGACTGGAAATACAGGGCACACTTGAAGCCAGGAATTATAAGTTTACTATCATCTACAGAAAAAACAAAAAAAAATTGTAACTGATAAAAGAAAAGGGAGAAGAATAATCATAAACCCAAAACTAAAAATCTAGACAATTTAACTAGGGTAAAGAGTTTGTGTAGGAGAGATCTTAGGGTCATATATTAAAGTGTTTGTCTTATATGGGGAAATTATAAATACTGACTATTTCAAGAGATCAGTAAAGGCAATTAAGCATAACTGTGGGTCAAAACTTAAAGGTGAATACCAAAATAACAAAAGCAAAATGTAATAACTAAAGCATGAGAGAAAAAATATTAATATATCCAACAGAGTGGTGGTCTAGTAGTTAAGATTCAGCACTCTCACTGCTGTAGCCTGGGTCCCTTTCCTGATCAGAGAACCACACTGCCCGTTTGTTGGTTGTCATACTGTGGCAGCTGCATGTTGCTGTGATGCTGAAAGCTATGTCACCAGTATTTCAAATACAAGCAGGGTCACCCATGGTGGAGAGTTTTCAGCAGAGCTTCCAGACTAAGACAGACTAGGAAGAAGGTCCTGTTCACCCACTTCCAAAAAACTGGCCATGAAAACCCTATGAATAGCAGCAGAGCATTGTCTGATATAGCACCAGAAGGTGAGAGGATGGTGCAAAAAGACCCGGCAGGGTTCTGCTCTGCTGTACACAGGGCCACTAGGAGTTGGAATAGATTCTACTAGTACTAAATCCAACAGAAAACAAGAAGGAGAGAAATAAAAATATAACAAATAAAAAAATAAAGTAATATGTCATAAGTAATTCTAATAAATATGAAATTTTTAAAATCAAGTATAAGATATGTCTCAAGTATGATAAAAATAATAGTTCTAACAATATGTTGCATATGAAAGATAATTGTCAAAAAGATATGAAAAATTCTAAATAAATGAATTGAAAAATATTCATCAGATAAAAATGAACCATAAGGATGGGGGGTAATATTCTCAACATCTGACAAAATAAAATATAGGGGAAAATATCCAAAGTGACATTAAAGGACATCATATGCTAGTTTGTGGAACGGTAGAACAAAATTACATAACCGATTTAATATAGAAATTCAGCAACACATATTAAATAACATCAAGCAAAAACTGATAGAACTTCAGGGAGAAATAAACGTTTAGCTAGCAACATTAATACATGTTTATAAAATGATGTCAAGCAGATAAAAAATAAATTTATATCATAAAACATGCAATTAGTGAGCTCAAGCTACTTCATATAAATTATGCCTTAATACCATGAAAAGAAAATATATTCTATTTGAGAATGCTTGAACTGAACTAATATAGACCATTCAAGTTTTCTGAAATTCCAAAGAATCAATACTGCACAATAGAATCAATTAAAAAAAACTTATTAACCAAATGAATGTTAAAAAAGTCTATTTCTTTGGAAAATAAATTACATACTAATTACATATACATTGCAAAAGAAAATTAAAACTCCTTAGAAATTGTAATAATGAATTTGTGAATCATGTTTAACTTATATAAAAATTTATACATTTAGTTATGTGGAATAGGAAAAAGGCATCAAATTTTAAAAATAAATTACTTAAACATTCAACTCAAGATGTTGAACAAAGTGGAAAGAGTTCAAGAAGATTCAAATTCTGGAATTCTGAAGTAAGGTTGAGGAGACCTACATCATTGTTCTGAAGCATGATCCTTAACAAGCAATACATGTCACAATATCCAACATCAACAAGATCAGATGATGCCCAGAAAGTGTTTTCTGATTGCATTTGGCCTACTTGAGAACAGCTTTCCAACCTAAAGTAATATATATTCTAAGTAATGATCTGAGGTATAATTTTAATTTCACTATAGAGGTTGTGTGGTCTTATTTTGCAAAGAAAAAATTAAAATAAAAATGAAGAACATTATGATACCAGTGACAGAACTGAGAATTAAGAGTGCCAGGAAACAGTGTCATCTAGGCATTTTTTTAAATAATTTGAAAGAATAAAGAAGGATTTTACATATATCCTTGAGGCATTCCAATCCAAGAATAATGAAGTTCTTGAGAGGGAAAAGTAAATATAGTTTTAGCTACTGGGGTAGATTAAAATAGAAAGAATTGAGAACTTACATCCACCACTGTGCTAAATAGTTGGTGAAATGCATAGAACTGTATTTGCTATGTTAGACACAACAAGGAAGATTAAATAATGATCACCAGGTGTTGACTATTGCTTACAATGGTCCAGGTACCATTTTAAGACTGTTGTATGAATTAATTTATTAAATTTGAAAAATGGGGGGGCCAGCCTTGTGGCCTAGTGGTTAAGTTCAGCAGACTCTGCTTTGATGGCCCACGTTTGGTTCCCGGGTGTGGACCTACCCCTCTCATCAGCGGCCATGCTGTGGTGGCGACCCACATACAAAATAGAGAGAGATTGGCACAGATGTTAGCTCAGGTCAAATCTTCCTCAGGAAAAAAAAAAATGGGGCTAAGAATTTTAAGTTACTTGCAAAGATCACTTAGCTAATAACTGGCAGCCATGAGTCAAACATGCAGTTTGGCTGCAGAATGTGCAATTTAGCAGATTTGCTATACTGACTTTTTGACTCCTGAATACAGGCTCTCTAGCGAAATAGCTTGATATTTAAGAAACATTAGTTTCTAATATTTTAATCTTGAATATCCAGTAAACACTGGATGGGTCCATAACAGTCATGAGACAAAATGAAATAGTTTACGTAGCAAAGTAGCATATATGGTTAGTAAATATTCCAGAATTATGTAATTGAACACACTGCTCCAGTATAAATTTTGCTTATTACCTAATTCTACACAATGAATGCTATCATTATCCATACACTCATATAACCAGAGGTCTGGGGGACCATGTGTCAGCCACATCTCTACATGAAACGTTTTAATATTATTTTTACATAAAAATAAAGTATTTTTATGAAGACTCCAACATTGAAGATTATGGGGTTGGCATTAAGGCATCTTTTGACAAGTCTTTGTCCCTCCCTTCTCCATATCCAATCAGTAAGAACACTGATTTCCTCCTATATAGTTCCCAAGTACAAATCTATTGCCACTTCTCAAATTCAATTCATAGCTATCTCTTTTATCCTCATCTTCTTTTGATCTAATACAATTCATCCTCTAAAGTTCAGCTTAAGTAACCTTTTTTAAGCATCAAATAGTTAGAGTAACTCCCCTGTAAATCACTTCAGCAGTTTCTCATTGTTCTTATGTTTGAGACAAAATTTCTAAGTTGCGTTAGACAGATACCAAAAATATGCAGCACTACTGCATTTTCTTTCTTGATTCCTTGAATGTATGTCTTATGCCATAGAGACATTTGTCCATTTAGTCCTTCCAATAATTTTTATATTTATGCATATAGGTAACATTAAAATTATATAAAATTCATGTTTAAAGATTACATTTATAGTTTATATACATACATATATTTATATTTAAAGTGCTAGTTGCCAAATAGCTTTCTTTTTAAGTTATTTTAGGATTTGAAAGTTTGCTTTGCATGGATATGATGGCAGAACATAGAGAAAGAGAAGGTATATGTTTGTAATATGTTCAATGTATATTCAATACATATTGCATATGTCCTGTTATGGACTGAGTATGCCCCACGAAAAGTCATATGTTGACATTTTAATCTCAGTGTGATGGTATGTGGAGGGGGGACCTTTGGGAGGTAATTAGGTCATGAGGATGGAACAGTCAGAAATGGCATCAATGCCCTTATAAGAAGAGGCTAGAGAGCTAGCTAGTTCTGTTTCCTCCATGTGAGGACGTAGCAAGGAAGCCATCTGTAAACCAGGAAAAGGGCCCTCACCAAGAAGCCAACCATATGGGCACCCTGATCTCAGACTTCCATCCTCCAGAACCGTGAGAAATAAATATTTGTTGTTTAAGTCATCCAGTCTATGGTATTTTGTTATAGTAGCCTGAACTATAATGTGTGCAAATAGTTTGTTTTTCATCATACACTTAAAAGTATGGAATTTACATTTAAATGTAAATTGAATGTAATTTAAACTTAAATAGTTTCCACTATCTAGTATGTATGTATATATATGTATATATATGTATATATGTATATATATGTATATATGTATATATGTATACAGATGTGTGTGTGTATATATCTTGTCTTTATTCATTAATTCTTATTAACTCTTCATTTCCAAGATCAAGTCTTACCAGCCTCTTTATTATATAACTTTTTCCATAGCTATTAGTGGTTATTCCATTGAGTTGTAATTTTATATTTATAGTGCAATCATTTGGCGGTCTGTCCTACTAGACTATAAATTCCATAATGACAGTCGATATCTGTTTGTGCTTGCCATTGCAGCCCCAGTACCTGACAACTTATAAATAGACAATAAATATTTGGATAAATAAATGATTGAATAAATACATGAGGGAATGATATATTTTTCACTCAATTAAAGAGTACACATATGTTAAATGATTGACAGTATTGATGTCTGCAGTTAAGCTATAGAGGAAAATCATGATAGACTCATTATCTATGTACTCTAATCAATTAAGTATCTTAGAAACTATAACACACCGTTCTTCCTGCTATTAAATTTGTAAGTAGGATCTTATCTCCTAATTAATTGCACAATAGAAAATTCTTGGTCTGAGGCTTATTTGATGTTTGTCATTCTATTTTTAGATATTTCTTATATAACCATACCACAGAAAAGTCAAATTATACTAGTAAACAAACACCATAATACAAATAAGAGAATATTTTCAAAAATATTCTTGTTAGAATAAATTTATTTCAAATCCTCCTAATGAAATTTGAATGCAAAGAGCTGCATACAAATCTGATAAGATAACTTTCTTTTGTATTTGAAATGTTATTTGCCACACCTGTTGCTAAAGAGACAATTTACTTGTATAATTAAACATTAGAATCTTCCCGAAGGATTTATTTTTTTATAGAAAGAAACCTTTTGTGCTTTGCAAGGAATGAAATGGTTTCATCAAGGCTGTGTGGTAATTGATTGTCTTAGTTCAGGAGATTTTCCTTATTCCTCATCTAAACAATTCATTGATTTCTTTCATTCACTTTTGTAATGTCTCAGGTACAGCTTTTCATTATTTACTAGTAATAAGTTCTTTCCTCTACAGCATATTATGGTTTTCTTACTATTAAAAATATATATATTTGGGGCCGCCCGGTGGCGCAGCGGTTTAGTCCGCGCTTGGCAGCCCGGGGTTCGCGAGTTCGGATCCCGGGCGCCCGCCGACGCACCGCCTGTCTGTCATGCCGTGGCGGCGTCCCATATAAAGTGGAGGAAGATGGGCACGGATGTTAGCCCAGGGCCAGTCTTCCTCAGCAAAAAGGGGAGGATTGGCAACAGATGTTAGCTCAGGGCTGGTCTTCCCCACAAAACAAAAAACAAAAAACAAACAAACAAACAAAAATATATATATATTTATACACTCAAATGTTAGCCTTTAGCATTTTATTTTCATGATCTAAAGAATAAGCATATAGGGCCCGCCCGGTGGCGCAGCGGTTTAGTCCGCGCTTGGCAGCTCAGGGTTCGCGAGTTCGGATCCCGAGTGCCCGCCGACGCACCGTCTGTCAGCCATGCCGTGGTGGCGTCCCATATAAAAAAATGGAGGAAGATGGGCACGGATGTTAGCCCAGGGCCAGTCTTCCTCAGCAAAAAGGGGAGGATTGGCAACAGATGTTAGCTCAGGGCTGGTCTTCCCCACAAAAAAAAAAAAAAAAAAAAAAAAAAGAATAAGCATATAATACAATGTGCATCTTAAATAATCTTTTGCCAAATAGCTCTTTTACATAGAGTTCAGAATTTTAAAATTATCTTTTGAGGCTACAAAGGTAGAACATAGAAAGAGGTATATGTTTACTATATTTATCTGTTTAATAAATATTTTGCATTATGTCCAGCTTGTATTGTTTTCATCATTTCCTAACATGATATCCAGAGGTCAATTTGAGGGAAAATGTATATTCTTTAATATCAAGGAAATCCAGCTATAATAGATATTCAGCTTTTTCCAGGAACAAGAAATAAAATCCAGGTTTTTCCATGAAAAAGAAATAATTATAACACAGGATGGTGTTACCAGGAAGAAATGTACAGCTCTTACCTTATACACACATGTAAACATAATCATTGCAAATAATTAGTGTATAAATCATAGGTAGCTTGATACATCCTAAGTTCTAAAAAGATATTATAGTTAAGGAAATTAAGAAAACAAATTCATATCATTATAACAACATTATATGTTTACTTAGAAAGATTTTCATAATACTACAGAAGGAAAAAATTCTATACTCTGTCAAAATTATCTAAAATATCAAATTAGTTAAATATTAGTTAAGAAAAAAAATTGGTAGAGCAAAGATTCGTTTTTTCATAAATCACTTATCTAGCAACATTAGCCATACATGTGCCACTAACTTTGCAGGAAACCTGACTAATAATAATTTTAAAATGCCTAAAAATATAGAAGAATGGGAATATACATATTCAGCACTTTAATAAATGATCATAACATTCTTGAATTATTTAAGAAAAAATAGATTGTTTGCATAGTTATTTAATGAAGAGACTGTTCTCCAAGCAGTAATGATTGAGACTGAAAATCATTTTTAGAAAAAAATGAGAAAATTTCTGAAAATCTTTCTGCTGATGCAGGATGGTGACTAGCTAGCAGACACTGATTTACATCCCCTTTCCTTTATGTAAACAGAGTTTAGGCCACAGAATACAGAGAATAATCTTCACTAATGTTTTTGCAGAAGAGCCCTTGAAACAGCAGAATCTAGAAAAAGAAATGTGAAGAAATTTCTACCCAATCCACAGGTCGACCTCGTAACTTCTTTTCTAGGTATTCAAGGTCATTTTAAGCCTTGGAGACTGATACTCACCCATCCTTGCCTGCACAGAAGCTCTGCATTCTAGGGGCAACATAATCCAATACAGATGGGAATTAGGGACTTTATGTCCTCATTATCTATCTTTTTATCAAGTACATCCTCACTCAGCAATCTCAGACTTATTTATTTTCACTTTTCCTCAGATCACCTCTTGATATCTTACAAGACAATAGTTTAGAAATAGTAGACAAGGGTAGTACATTTTTCTTTGAAAGGTTCTGAATTTACTCCATGTTTTTTGAATTCTCTCGCTCTCTCAATCAGAAAAACCAATGGTTCTCCTTCTCCTGTAGGATTTTCCTTTACTTTTACACAGAACACTTCACTTCTGATCACCAAATGTGTGGAGGTTTTTCTCCACACCAAGTGATTCTCCATGACACCAGCTGGGTGTCCTACAATTCAACCCAATTCTGACACTATCTACCTGGAGATATCATCAAATCCCACAGGTTAAGGGCTCAGTCCCACAAAACTGCACCTCCATCCCCACTTCAGACACCAGTCACAAGTCCAGGTTGTCACCTGTGCTTCTGACTTACTGGCCATAGATGAGAGGTTCAATTAGGAGAACCCTCCTTGGATTTAATTAATTTGCTAGAGCTGCTCACAGAACTTAGAGAAACATTTTTTAACTCGGGATCAGTCAGATGGAAGAGCTGCACAGGGCAAGGCATAGGGAAAGGGCACAGAGCTTCCATGCCCTCTCCAAGCACGTCACTCTCCCCAAATCTCCAAGTGTTCACCAACTCGAAGCTCTCTGAACCTGATCTTTTTGGGGGGGTTATTACCTAGGAATAATTGATTAAATAATTGGCCATTGGTTATTGATTCAACCTACAGCTCCCTCTCCTCATTTCAGAAATCAGGGGATGAGACTGAAAGTTCCAACCCTCTATTCACCTTTGATTCCCCAGCAACTAGCCTCCACCGCTAGGTTCTTTCCAAAAGTCACTTCATCCACATAAACCCAGTTGTGGTTGAAAGGGTTTTGTTGTGAATAGCAAGACATCCATTTTACCTTTACAGCTTTGAAGCAATTTCAGGAACTGAGAACAAGAGATCAAATATTACAACAACAGATGCTCCCATTGCTCTTATTGCTCAGGAAATTCCAAGGATTTGGGGAGCTGTGAGCCAGGAACCATGGACAAAGACCAACTATATATAAGAAATATATTTTTTGGTCATCTGAATAACCAAATATATATGTCTTCTAAATCACAATATTGCACTTTCTTTCTCTGTCTGTGTGTGTAGTCAAGCCTCAAAGTATAGGAGACATTATGTTCCAATGATACACTTTAGGCTTTAGGTAGATACAGAATATATTTCTAGACTGACCTTCACAGATGTTTATCCCAAGGTTCAACTCCAATGTTTAACTCCCAGATGTTTAACTCCAAGGTTACTTCCTTATTTACAGTTTCCTGTCTTTTGATTTGAATTATGCTTGTGGCTGAAATAGACATGATTAAAATGCCATGAAGTCTTAACATCTCTTTTTAACGTGTAGGTTTTTTACATTATGGTAACTCTTTCTACAGAGAAGACTGACCTTTATTCCATCAGGTTCCTAAGACTCCATACATTTTTTTCTTTTTTGCCTTTCTTACATACAACAAAATTCCTTGAAGAGGTAATATATACTGAATGTCTATCATTCATCTTCTCCCATTCTCTCCTGACTCCATTTTAATAAGCCTTACGTATCTTCACTGGACAAAATATTTCTTCTCAGAATCACCAACATCCTCCAGGTAAATACAGCAGTCAATTTTAGTTCTCATCCTACTTGACCTATAAGTGGCATTTAAGACAATTGATCATTTTCTCTTCCTTGAAACATTCTCTGTAGTTGACTTCTCCAGAAACGCATTCTCCTGCTTTCCTTCTTATCTCACCAGCCTGTCGTTCTCCGTCTCCTTAGATTCTTCTTTCTATTTTCCTGCCTGCATAAGTATGAGCGTCCCATTTCAGTCTCAAGAAATCTCTTTGTTTTCTTCCTAAGTAATCTCATTTTCACTCTGGTGGCTTTAAATCTACATACTGATGACACTCTAATTTATATTGCTAGCCCAGAAAACTTCCCTGAATTCTGGACTTGCATATATAACCACTTACTTAATATCTTTACTTGAACATGTACATTAGGTATCTCAAATTTATCATGTCCAAATCTTAGGTGATGAGCCCAATTTTCCAGAAACCTGCTCCTGTATTCTTCTTCATTTTAGGACATAGAAATGCCGTTCTTCAAGATTCTCAGTTTGAAAATCTGGAAGTCATATTTGACACCTCCCTTTCTCAGGTTCAATCCATCATCATACTCTGCACATTATACCTTCAAAAAATACACAGAATCTGTCCACTTTTCACCATTTTTATGACAAATCAACATCCAAACCAATTTAATTTCTCAGCTGGATGGGTATAAAGACTTTAAAAATTGTCCTCCTGCTTTTGTGCCTGTAACCCAATAATCTATTTTCATCAGGGCAATCAAAGCGACTTTAAAATAGTTAATCAGAGCAGATCATTATTTTTTTTCCAAACTCTCCCATGGTTTCACATTCCACCCAGAGTTCCCTCAGTGGCCTACAAGGCCTTGCCTGATCTTAGTGTCCTGTTGTCTCTTTAGTTTCATCTCATGTTATTCTCTCTCTTGTCCAGTCATCTCCTAGTGCAATGACCTCCTTGCTGTACCACTAATATATCAAGCACTCTCCCATCATAGGGCCTTTGTATTTGTTCTTTCCTTTGCCTGGAACAGTCTCAATAAAGAGTCATATGCCTCATTAGTTTCTTCTTTCAATTTACCGCTCAAATATGACCTTCTAGGGAGGCCTACTCCAACAACTTTGTATAAAATGATAGCCTCTGCAGACACATGCACACTCCCTTTCACTTTTTCCTCATTTGTTTGTCTTTAAATGACTGTTCACCTTTGTATACACCAAGCATTTACTTATGAGTTCATTTCTCTGTCCTCACTACCAGAATATAAGCTCCATGAGGGAAGACTGCTGTTTTGTTTACTGCTGCATCCCCAACACAAAACAGCATACTGGCTCACAGATGCCAAGTGAGTATTTGTTAAATGAAGAAACAAAAAATACATAAACATGTTGTGGTCATTCTTGATTCTGATGGTCAACAACCTAAGTGGAAATTGGGTTGTAAACAGACACTAGTTTTCACAAGTCTGAGCTCCCTGACAGTCTATCAACACAGAATGGTTCTTAGATTCTGTGGTTCTTAGATTCTTAGATTCAATGATTCTTAAGTGATACTTACCATGATGCAAAAAGTGCGTTACCAAGTGCTGGATAGTATTTCCTGATAATAGTCTTGGATAAAATCTTCCTCAGTAACAGGAAAAAATCATTCTTCTGTGTTTGATCTGGGATTGGATCCATTTGTCAGGCTGATTCTGAGCAAGACTCCTTCATAAAAATGGGCACATCAACCAGTTTCAGGCCATCTTGCCTAATAAATGAAGCCATCTGTTAAGGTTGCCACCTTGGGGTCAGCATGGGTTTGTGAATTTCTTTCCAGTTATCACCTTTTCCATCAAAGTCATTGGAGATCCTCCATCATCAATCTCCTAGGGACATTATTAAACATTGTAGGAGAGCAACTATCTTGCTCTTATACCTAATTTCACACAGTATATGCCTCTGAGGACTCTAGTTTTAAGAATGTCTCCAATAAGCTCCCTACTAATCATAATAGGTAAGTATCAGTACTATAAATATTTCTAACAATCTAATGTTGATCTTAAATTATATTCAAGGGGATATAAAGATATGTTTATGCCTATTACAATGGCAACACCTACGTTGCACCCAGATTTACTAAAGAGCAATATCCCATACAGTGTCCAAAATATAATACCAGCAATGAGTTCACTGCTAGCTCTTAGAAAAAGTCCCATCTAGCTGTGTTCAGTCCCACTTCAGTTAGGAGTGGGTATTTCTCTTTGTACGCTTTGAAGCCTAAAATTCCTCCAAACTCTCTGCGCTCAGCAAGAAATGCTAACATGTGTCCACAGCTGTTGAATGGCAGTTTTTCCATAGATGGTAATTTGGAAGGAGGCAAGGGTGTTCACACATTCAAACACAGTTCATCCTCTGAAGCTCTTTCATTCTGCTCCCTGGCCCTTATCACATTGAGGACTCCATCTGGGCCTTTATCTATTTAAGTCCCTACTCAGTCCTCTCTTCCTCTTCCTCTTTTTCTTCTCCTCCTTCTCCCAGGACAATTCTTATCTAATTAAAATTTTTGATAATTTTTTTTTATTTCTAAGAATGCTAATCATTTCTGTTTCATAACAGCTTCTTTTTCTTTTGTATATGTCATGGACTCAAAGTCAATATACTAAGGAAGAGTGTATTCAAATAAAAATGTCTGAGTCTTTGATGACATCAAACCAACCAAGGGGCCACTAACCCCAGGCTTCTATTATGTAATCATTAAAAGTCCTTATTACTTGCAACTGAAAGTGAAATTAACTGAACTGTATACTAAATGTCTCTTTACCTGACATACAAGATAGAAGTCAGATTGTATATGACACATTTTGATACTATCCAGAAAAAAATCTCTGAGATTTTCCAGTCATATTTATTACTTACTGCAACTTTAGCCTACAGACAATAGCAGAAAAGGTATAAAAATATTTATTTGAGGCCTATGCTTTGAGGTTTTGCATGGAGATTTGGAGTTGTGTTACAATTCAGAGAGACTTAGGTTTAAGTAATTCCCAGTCCTTGACAGAATGAATGAAAAAGAGTGAGTGGATGCTAGAACTGGGTGATGTTTTCCTTTGGGTAAGAGCAATGGGAAAATAATTGAGCGTTCAACAGCTGCTATCCTTTGAAAGAGCAGTTCCCTGTGTCTGTGCGTGAGGTGGGCAGTTTGGGGTTGCAATGGTCTCAATTCTAATTCAGAAAGCATTATTCAAGTGAATTCTGCAAAGCAATAGATTACCAGGTTTGCCGAAAATCTAGGACACTCATTCATATGTAGCATAAATGTCACCATAAGCTAGGGAAGTAGATAATACCAAACTGAATACTGGAGAATCAGGGACAAATTCAAACAGATTCTTTGTTAATAATGAACTACCATTGGGATGAAGGAGATTCATGAATGTTTGAGAGCAAAAGTCCAATACAAAACAATCAATCAGAAAAAGAAAGGAAAAATTTAGGATGAGATCAAGGTTTCTGTGCTGGGCCATATTGGTGCAGATGAAAAAGCCAGTAGATAAAATTGTGACTAATGGGTTATAGTCGTATTAAAACCCTTTGTTGAAAGTTTTGATTCTAGACGGAAGTGACCTTATGCAATCCACAAACCCAGCAACAAAGTCTGAACCAGTGACTTCTGATAGAGACTTACCTACAGACTGCAGTGGATAGAAAAGGAATCTGAGTAGCTCTTTCACAGTTGGTTTTCTGAGCCTTCTGTGTAAAAACTATATGTAACTCTGTAACTAGATCCCTTCACATGAGACAGGGAAGATAGATGTAGCATGCATCAACCAATTTTCCAACTCAGATTCGCAAGTCCTCTTATACTGCTTTTTTCTCAAAGCATTCCTTCATAAGAAAATAAATTCTTTCATAATCTGATCACTATCTCTGTTAGATGATTCAGTGTTCTGCTATTAACACATGCATTTAAAAACAGTTCAAAATAAACAATTAAATATTTTAAACATAGAAAACTCAGAGTAGTTATGAAAGAAAAACTGAATTTAAAAGGAAGAAATATAAATTATAATCTAAGTGAATCCATAAATAGAGCAGAATGTATTTACACTGTATACCTATTGTTGAGGAAAAAATATACTTGTGCGATTTTTCTTCCCATTCAAATAGACTTCCATTTGAAATCTCAAAATTCTTTTGTATTCTTATACTGAATGGTAAATGCTTTGTATGACAGAATTCTTTTATTCCAAAAGTGTGGTATTATTCAATATTTCTGAAATATCCCTTATGCTTTTAGGCAGGTACCAGACATACTAAAACTCTTGAGTTTTAAAATAACTGGTATTATAAGGAATAGGCACAAATTGAGTATCTAAAATGCTTCATCGTTATTTTTGCTGTGAAAAGAATCAGCTTTATAAACTCAGAGCAGGTTTCTTTTGGGCAATTATCATGAATACACATGAATTGTGTTCATTTTCCATTTATGCTGCAAATAGTCAATACTAGAACTGCAGTATAACAACTTAATCAACATACCTTAATGCTCTTCATTCTCTTATGTCTAGATTTTCCCTAGGCCAAAATAATTTATGTGGTTTATATCAAAATTAAAAGTTCAATAATGGGAAACTCTTTTTGATGTTTTCTTTTACTGTAAGTACAAAACTAAATATTGGAATCCTCTAACTTACAAACAGGCCATGTTCCAAACAGCCATTTTAAAGTCAGGCGAGAGGAAATAAGAAAGCATTTTCTTACAGAAATAGCAGTAGAGCATCATAGTTGATGTGAGGGGAATAAAGAAAGTGAAATTTCTAGCACACCAGGATTTATGACCGGAAATGTATACTCCCTCAGTAGAACAAAGTTTTCTCTATCTGTCACCCACTCTTTTTCTATTCAGCAGTATACTCCTGTTTCTTCTAATCCTCAAGGTGGTTGAGCAAGGTTGGGAGGTGGGCTGATGGGCAGATGATCTCCTTCAAGTAGATTCAGGACATAGATTCTTTCAAGTGATTATGTTGAATTCCCAGCTCCAGTGAGTCCAACAATTATTAGGTATGATTAACTCTCAGAGAGCTCAAATTCCACTCAAATGAGGCAGACAATAAATACAAATATGACAAATCAGCAGATCATGATTGGAATAGATCAAAGAGATGTGGCACAGAGATATTAGCTGAATTCTTTAAACTAAGTGGTGAGACAAAACCTTTCTTAGAGGATGACATTTAACCTTGAGCCAGGATGACATAAAGGACTTGACTAAGTGGAGATCAAATAAGTGTATCTGTGGAACTTAACAGGCTGGTAGCTTAAACCTAGTGACAAGTGCTGAAGTGAACTTATGTAAACATATACAAACCTCAGGATAAGGAGTTTGGATTTTATTCTAAGTGCCCTGGAATGCAAGTGAAAGTTTTAAGGTAAATAGAGTTATAGTAACATTTGAAAAGATCACATTTCCTGAAGTTAGCCCAATAATGAAGTCCCATATTCTTTTCCATCACTTTCTTTGTGTTTTCTCCCTTTTATCCTTCCTTCCTTCCTTCCTGTGTTTCTTGTTCCTTTATATTTATAAACAGGGCAGATTTTAGAATTGAATTTGATAATGTGACTTATGAACAAGCTGTATAACTGAATTTCTCAAACTTTAAATATTCCCTAATGCATGTAGTCATCAATTAACAAATATATATTGAGTGTGTTCTCTACGTGAAGACTAATCTAGATACCACGAATAGAGCAACGAATATGAGAGACAAAAATCCCTGTCCTCAGAGGGGGAAAATAGACAATAAAAATAATAAATAACTAAAACACGTAGTGAGTAAGATAGTGATAAATCTGAGAAAAAAAGTGAAGAAGATAGATGTGGAATGTTGGGAGATGGTAAGAAGGTTTCAATTTCATACAGGGTTGTCAAAAAGGCCTCACTGAGAAGATGATGTTTAAGTAAGGACTGAAGGATGAGGAAGTGTGCCTTGTGTAAACCTCAGACAGGAGACATTCAGGCAGACAAAAATGAAAGTACACATGCTCTGACATAAAAGCATGATTCCTGTGTTTAAGAAGAGCTAGAAGGCCACACATGTAATCCAAGACCAGATCTTGTAGAGCCTTGAAGAAGATTGCAAGGATTTTTTTTTTTTTTTTTTTTTTTTGCATTGAGAAAATGGGAAACTTTTAGAAAGTTTTGATCAGAATAGTGCTAGGATCTGTCCTAATTATAACAAGATCACCCTGGCTGCTTTGTGAAAATAAACTTAAGAAAAGGGCAAAGGCAAAAAAATAAAGAGATCACTTAGGAGCTATTAAATAATAAAGGCAAGAGATAAAGGTTGCTTGGACAAAGTGGTAGCTTAGAAGAAAGAAATAGTAGATTCTAGATATATTTTGGAGGAAGTTCCTGTAGAATTTATAGAGGAATTGGATGTGAGAAACAGAAAACAATCAATGATGATTCCAATTTTTGGCCCAACCAATAGAAAAGAAAAAGTTAATGAAGAGGAGGAATGTAAGAGAAGCGGCATTACTCATTCAGAGTAAGGAGTGGAGGTAGACTAAGGACTTTGGTTTTGAACATGTTATGTTTGGAATGTCTATTAGATACCCAAGTGGAGATGAAATTTAAACAGTTAGATGAATGACCAAAAGAGAAGTCTTTGTATAAATGGCATTTGGAGTCGTGATAGAAGTTGAGATTATTAAGAAAGGAAATGTAGAGGAAAAAATATTCAGGAATAGATCTTTGGAGACAGAAAATGAGCTCCATCCAGGGGCCGCCTGGTGGTGCAGTGGTTTACTCTGCGCTTGGCAGTCCGGGGTTCGAAGTTTCGGATCCCGGGCCCCCGCAGATGCACTGCTTGTCAGCCACGCCGTGGCAGCATCCCATATAAAATAGAGGAAAGACAGGCACAGATGTTAGCCCAGGGCCAGTCTTCTTCACAAAAAAAAAAAAAGAAAAGAAAAAGAAAATGAGATCCATCCAAAGAAAAAAATAAGAGTGTTGAAAAGCCAGGAGGACATAACTAACTGTTATTTGCTATAATAGGTCAAGACTGATTTAGACTAATAAGTGAAAGCCAGATTTTGTGACCTTGACAAGGACATTTTAAGGAAATATTAGAATTAAAAGAGTGCTTGAGGAGGATTCAACAGAAAATCAGAAGAGAGCAATAGGAGACACTGACTATAGACTTTCTTTTGAGGTATTTTTCTCCACTTAAAACAAAGGAGGAGAATCTGTGAAAGATAAATAGAGTTTGAGAGAGAGCTTTTTTGATTTCAGTTTTGAGTGGAAAATAGAAAAATGTTCATGATCATGGGAAGAATCTGTGTGATAAAGAATCATGGAGAGTGCAGGAACAGAAGAGGAGAAAAGCTAAAATAATGTCCATGAGCTGTTAAGTGAGGATGGAGGCCACTGTATACAGGAGCACAGAAAATTCTTCCATATAACAGAAGAGACTAAATACATGAACCCAGATGCAAGTGGGAGGGGAGCTGTGGTGGTGGGAAGTTATGAGAATTCTCTTTCGATTGGATCCATTTTTTTTCTCAGTTAAATATGCGGCAAGGCCATTCACCTGAGAGTGAAGATGGGGAAGGGAATTGCAAAAAGAGTAGAGGTGTATAATTATTATCTAAGAGAGTTGGACGGTAATTGGGAAAGGGATATAGAGAACTCAGGAGACAACTTAAAGTTAGTGATCATTGATTTTAAAATGTACTTTTCTGTAGCCATTTTCAACTCTAATAGTGAAGCTCTGATGCTTTTGTATTCTACATTCTTTATTTCTCCACTAACCAAGAAGATGTTATTGTACTTTCTTTGCTGCACCTGTACTTTCTCTTATTTTATACAACATATATTTAATATTTTGTTTTGACACTTGTTTCTTAACCTTCAGACATTCCTACACCCATTCATAACCTTCCTACGCCCCATCAATTGCTCACTGAAAACACACTGTTGCACCATGCCTTTACTCATAGAGAGTGATTATAATGTGGCTAACTACATTTACAGAAAGAAAGAGCACACCTGAAAAATGCCCTCATAAGAATAACTAAATGATCAATAGAATAAATTCATATTTTAGGATTAACCACTTCCTCACTACAAGACAAGTGCTCGATGAACATACGTTCAAAATTTATAGAGAAATGGTGAGTATGTATTTAGTGAATTTTAATAATATATATTTCAAAATATTATACAATGGTTATTACATTGTCTAGCATATAGTCAGAAATCAATGTTAGCTAATATTACTAGTAGTAGTGTTATTACTATTATTATTCATAATATATTCATCCCCAAATCTGTTTTTTTACTTATGATTTCTACAATTATACCAAGTTGCTCTGGGTGTTATCATTGTCAGCTCTTCCATTTCCTCAACAAAAATTTATTACATTTATTACCTACTTTTCACTCCACTTTCAGCATGTTGATTTTGGACCTGAAACCACAATATAGGTTCCTAATTTTTATTACTGTCTCTCATTTCAACTTCTTCAATTATGCTAACACTGATTGACCAGAGTTATATTGCTAAATTGTGAATCTAAATAAAATTTACTTATTGAAGTTCTTGGATGGCTGCCTATAACCTCTGAAATGTCCTATAGTGTCCTGCGTGTGTTTTGTTACCATCTCTCAAAACAATCTCACTTGCATCCCATACCCAGCAATGCCAAACTACATAAAATAATCAGAAAATGCTGTATTTTGCCCTATTTCTGTGCCAAACTAATTCTAAATCACTCCTCTACATTCAGAAGTATTACCTCTTTAAGGCAATCTGCCTTAATCACAAGCAGTTAATACTCTTTTAAAACCACAAAATCACTCATACTTACCTTTATTTAGCACTTAGCTGATTCTGAGCTCTTTGAGAGAAGAAATCATGTGGTGTTTATTTCTAATTCTCTGTACTTAAAACAATACTGGCGGTATTAGAGAGGTACAAAAAACAAGTGTGAAATGAGTAAATTAACTAATGAATTAATGGATAATGTAATGTTCTTTTAATTATTAAAATGAGAAAATACAGAAGCAATGAAAGGAAAGACTACTCTCAAAAAATAATGCAAACTAAGATTATTTTAAAAAGACTAAAGAATATGTAAAATCAAATCTATAAATAACATAATTTTTGAAAAACACTTTAATTTTATTAATTGGGAAACTTTCTGTTTAAGAAGCAGAAACAATAGAGCAGCATATTTTTATAGACATGCTAATTAGGATATTACAGAAAATTAGCAAGTTGAAAAAGTAGCTGGCATAGCTAATGATATTAGTGGCATCTAATTCAACATGTGAATAAGGTAAATAGTCCCCAAAGTATAAATATGATGGATCATAAAAAGGCCTGATTAGACTTAGCAAATACTGTAATTTTGACCTACCGTTGAACTTCCAGAGCTAGTCAACAGATTCTTAATTATCAGTTCAAATATTTCTAAAATTATGCAGAGTTAATTGCTATTTTAATAGGTATTTTCAGACTAACAGGTCATTGCACCCATTTTGGATGATTAGTTTAAGGAAATAACACCTTTGAGAATAACAACATAGTGATTTTATAAATGGATAAATGTAAATGTCATTCAGAAGCATGATGAGAAATAGGTTCTTATGATATTTTTCTTAGGTGTTGGATTAAGTTTAAAGAAAAGGTAGATAAGATTACACTACTACCCTGTAATGTATCTTTCAGAATCGGTTAGGTCTAGTGGTATTGTTTATGACTATTTTAGTGCAGCCTGGTCTCCTACTTCTTTGCCCAAACCACTATTTTTAAAAAGTCCTCCAAATAGAATGTCAGGAAGGAAATATCTTTTTTTTTCTATATTACCAAAATGCTGCGGTTTAATCAGCTATGGTTAAAATCATAAGTGATACATTCTGCAATAAACAACTGATTTTAAAGACTTTATGTTGTTCCAGAAATATTGTACAGGATCTTAGGTGAAAGCTCTGTCTCCTGTCCTTATATTTCTATGAGCAACTCTCACTAAACTCCTTATGAGAAATAGACTTCACCAAGTGTGGTCGATCTTTCTTTTTTCCTTTCATTCTCCCCAAGACTGAAAGTATGATTTATCTGATTTTAAATACTTTTATTCTTCTGTTGTTTTATAGTTTCTTATTTTAATTCATAGAAATATATTCTATTTTAAGTGCATTTACTTGAGAAAACGGGGAAGTATAATTAATGTTAATTACCTGTTGCTAATGACTTTATATTTTCGTATTGTAATTCTTTCTTCCTTTTCCAAAAATTTTATGCATAGATCCTGTATCAGTTCCCTAGAGCTGCTGTAACAAAGTGCCACAAACTAAGTGGCTAAAAAAACAACAGAAATTTATCTTCTCACAGTTCTTGAGGTTAGAAATCCAAAAAGGCGTCAACAGGGCTATGTTGTTTTAGCTTATGATTTTAATCTTGAGCACACTTTAGAAAAAACTATACGTGGTTTGTGCCATGGAAGGGCCCATGGTTGCTTCACTTTCAACGACATTTAAAATGGTAATATGCCTAACAGCTCATTCAGCATTCTGCTTTATGTTGAACTTCTTCCGGATTCATCCCACTTCCCATCTAACAGTTTACCTTAAGTAGGAGGTTGGGTGGTAAATAATAAAATAGGGGCTAAATCCTCAGCCACTCCAGCCTGTTGAATATTGTCTCTATAAGAGCGTTCTCAGCATCATACATGATTTTATTCCTTCTCTTGGATATCATCGCTCTAATCAAAAGATCATTTGAGTGTACTTAAACATGTTCATTTTTACTTGGCTCGTTGTATTGAGGAGTTCTTTATAAATCTGATTTATTAAAATTTTTTCTGAAATGGATCTGCTATGAAAACAATATTGAAAAGCAATACTATTCATAATTTATGTAGCCATAGTAAGATAGAATACATAGACATTATTTAGAAGTCACATTTAATTAATCCAAATGCTATTAATGGTAACATGGAATTAATAGTAAAGAAATGTGAGTTATATATTTTTTAAAAACAAAAAAATAGACTAGGTGCATATTACTGAAGCATGAGTGTATTATTATACATCATAAAACAAGGAACATAATGAGCCTATTTGCCTAAGAGAACAATGGATCTAAGTATTAAACTGCTTCTTAAATGTTATGGTAATCACTCTTACTATAAATATAATGACATGTATTCACAGAAGATATGTAATAGTTCATCCTGACATTGCTTAAAAGACCAATAAATTTTAATGAAGTTAAATGTCCATCAATAGGAGATTTTAATACATCAATATAATCAAAAACTATGCAACAATAAAGTTTGTATTTTATAAGAATATTTAATGACTTAGTTATTTTGCAATTATATAGTAAGTATAAAAAGCAATTAAAAATGTTGTATAAGATATTCCCTACATTTAATACTTATAAATTTATTACATGAACATATTGCATATAACAAAAAATATAACTAAGTAAATAATATGGGTGTTTTTTTCTCTTCAATTTTTTTAATAGACTTTATTTTTTAGAGACTTTTTAAGTTCACAGCAAAATTGAGTGGAAGATGCAGAGATTTTTCATATACCACTGCATGCACAGCCTTCCTCATTGTCAACATCCTCCACCCACATTTGTTTCAACTGATGAACCTACATTACACATTGTTATCACACAGAGTCAATGTTTTTCTTTTTTTTAACAATAAAGCAGAAATACTGTTAGCTATATTTTCACTCAATTTGGGGAATATGTTTGAGCTACATGCCGTATAGATTAGGTAGGCTAGTTTATGCTCTGATAACCAATTAAATTCTATATCTCAATTGTTTAACACAAGAAAATCTTATTTCTCACTCACTTCATATATTCCATCCTCATTGACAGGTGGAACTGTGGGAGATGGCACATTAATCCACATGGTCACTCAGAGATTCAGGGTGTTGTATAAATTCTCTGACATCTCAAAACACAGCCTGTGGTCACTGTTGCAGAGAAGACTGCATGAATCATATCTGTTGTTCAATTTTGAATGTATCCCATTTGCCAGATTAATCACATGGAATGCTAGAAAATGTCACCTTGCTTTATGCCCAGGAAGAGAAAAATGTGGTAAATACATAGCATTGTCTCTGTGACACATAAAATATTTGAAATTCACATCAGTGATGCATTGAAAGGGACAGATAATATTTTAACAGAGTAACAATCTGAGGCGTGAGATTCCTTTGTGACTGCTGACCTCAAAAGGCAGGCTATATATTTTTTAATGATGTAAAAAAATAGTCAAATACAAGTTAATAATATGACCACTGCAATTAAAGTTATATGAGCAATTGCTTGGTTTTTTTTATTGAGGTATAACATTATATTAATTTCTGGCGTACAGTGTAATGATGTGATATTTGTATACATTGTGAAATTATCACCATAGTAAGTCTAACATCATAGTAAGTTAACATCATCACCACACATCGTTACACAATTTTGTTTTTCTTGTAATAAGAATTTTTAAGACCTACTCTCTTAGGAACTTTCAAACATACAATACAGTATTGTTGACTATAGTCACCATGCTATACATTACATCCCTATAGCTTATTTATTTTATAACTGGAAATTAGTACCTTTTGACCACCTCCACCCATTTCACCCAACCCTCACCATCTGCCTCTGGCAGCCACCAACCTGTTCTCTGTAGTTATGAGCTTGCTTTTTTTGAGATCCCACATAAGTGAGATCATACAATGTTTATCTTTCTTTGTCTAACTTATTAAAAGCAATTGCTTTCAATGAACCCTTTTATTTTTAATCCAGTTGATCCTTACATGAACAACAGTATTTAGCCACTTATGGCTCAGTAGCAGCAGGAATTCACCTAAGCTTTGTTAGATGGGTTTTAATCACATCTCTCTCATGTGCATGTTTTTGCTCTCTCCCTTTCTCCCTATCTCTATCTCTTTCTCTCATGTTGCCACATATCTATACATTTAAGACTAAAATGAGAGACAGCAAAATATTTATAGTGAACTCAAGATAGTGAGATAGTCAAAAAAGATTCTTGATGCTTTTCTGTAATTTACAAATATAGCACAAACTTAATTGCATTATTTTTAATTCAGAGAAAATTCACTAAAATAAATTTAGATGTGACTGTTTAATTTATATCATACTACAACCATAAATGGTTTTTAGAAGATCAGTAACAACTTGTCAACAATGGTGAAAGCAAGAGGTGAAAGTAGACAAGTATTACTTGTGTTAAATTAATTAAACAATGAGGCCATTAAACTGAGATGACTTTGATGCTGTTGGTAGCCTACTTAGCAAACCAAAACCTAAGCCTATGAATGCTTTAAGGTTACAAAGTGAAAACGTAAAGACAACCAATCACAGTTAACTGAGCTTTAAGCTATAGTCAGTCAATAATTTCCTTACTTTGCTTCCACCTTTTCTCTATAAAATCTCTCCGTCGAGCTCCTGTGGTGGAGCTCCTAACCACTTCCAGTTTGGCACTGCCCTATTTGAATTTTTTTTTTTTGCTCAGATATGCTTAAAGTTTTTAATATGCCTCAGTTTATTTTTAACACCCGTCTCTTTGGATGCATCACCAATGTGAATTTCACATACCACATGTGGCAGAGACAATAATACACTCAGAAACTTCCTCTACCTTCCCCCAGCCTTCCATGTGACTGATTTGGCAAATGAGCAAATTTGTAAAATGGAGTTTTTGTTTTTGTGTTTTTTTGAGTCTGAAGAAGTGTTGGACTATTTTAAGAATCAAGACAATATCCTCAAGATTTGGTTTTGAGACTTGGATGAAAACATCAATGAGTTGAATTATGTAAACTTTTGGCCCACAAATATGAATATAATTGGTACCATAAAAAGGGCACAATAAAGTAAACAAAATATCTTTCTTTCTTAAAACAGACATTATATGGAAACAAACTGGCTATTAGTGTGACAGAATTGTCAATGATATATTTTCTTTCTATGTTATGAATGTTACCTGTCTATTTTATTTTTATTAATGAAATTAATTCAACTGTTAGATGTATTGATTAATTAAGCAGAGCTATGAAATGGTACTTTTGGCCTTTATTTGAGAAGCATAGAAGCATGGAAGGAAATATAAAGACATTTAAAGTATGAAAATTAGCAAAAAGAACAAAGTTCACCTTCTATTACCTAGTATATTTTGTTGCCAACGCAGTAAAAAATTATTTTTCAACATGACCACAGTGCTTTCTACTCTCATATAATCTCTTCTAATGTCCTCGGGAGCAGTAGAATATCTTTGTGATGCCTATGAAGACTTTTCATAAGATCTTTGAACCCATTAAAGCTACTTGCTTTCTAGCAAAATGTTTCTGGTTTGCGCTATGAAGAAAACTAACTTTATGTTTAAAATATGAGTAGGAAAATAATTTTTATTAGATGAAGAATTATAAGTCCTGACAAGCTTTTGCTAACTTTTGAAGTCATTATATACACTCACACTGTTTTTTTTAGTAAATGAGTAAGTCCCACTACTATTTGTGCTGTATACCACAATGATTGCACTCAAGTTCCTGTAAGAAAATTGGGATTAATACATTCAGAAATTTATTTTATTTTTGAACTCTTCTCCTTCTCAAATGTAGCACCTACTACTGGGAAATTTCAACCTTCAAATAAATAAAATATACAGCAATCACGTAATATATAACAATTAGCTTTTTGGCTTCTAGAACCAAAATTTTTAAGAATGACTCTTCTCAAAAGGAAGATTGGGTTGGGAGTACGAGGAGAACAGGAAGAGGAGCAGGAAAGGGTTGTCAGATATCTAAGAGAAAAGTAAAATAAGTTACTTAATACTATAGTATGTAAACAAACTGGTATTTTGACACCTTAGGAAAAACTAATTTTATGACCTATGAGTCTTTGCTATTTTGTCTTTTAGCTTTAAAGTGTTTTCTAAATATTCTTAAAATAAAATATTCAATCTTAGATACACTGTGGCCATTTAACTCTTAGCAGCATTATTTGTATAGCTTTATATATTTCAAGTCACAATCTTTCAAAGATGACTATTTTTAACCATGGTAGAAATTTAGAATCTTGAATTATAAATTTAAAAATTATCTAAGTAAAATCTGTTGAGAAAAGTTGATTCACATTAGAAATAGTGTTGTGTTAGAGAAAAAACAGTAATCAAAATTACTTGCTGTGTTCTCATCCCTTTTTCAGTACTTTTGAAAATATTTGAATCCTTACTGTAAACAGTATGTGTCATTTAGTAAAAGACTGAAAAACTTTTTTAAGAACATAATTTTAAAACCAGCGATACTTTAGAGACTCTGTAATTATTCTGCATATGAACATTTAAATCTTCTTGCTATAACAATAATAACCAAATCATTTCAACACAAACAGACTTCTCTTATGAAAACACAGTATAAAGAAAAGTCCTTGTCCTAGGAAAAAGAATTGCAATAATCTTCTGGAAGATGACACCCCTCCCGTCTCCACTTCAGTATTAATACCTTTCGGCTGCAGAATCAGTTAGATCTCATTGTGCTAAGCCACCGAGCCTAACTGAAAAGAAATGTCATCTAAAGCACAACCAAAAAATTCAGTGAAAATGTAACCTGTCATTCTCTTTTTGGATGCCATTTTAAAGAAGTATCAAAGCCAATGTGGGAAGAATCTTATTTCTCTTGTGGTGTCATTTTTTTTTTCCTCAAAGAAATCCCTAACCACCACATGACGATTTTGGTCTTACACCCAGAAAAACACTCAAAATCCAGTTTCATATGTCTTTGAAGAATAATTTTCCTATCCTAAATTAATCTCATTTGAAAATGATTTTTAAAATATGATTTATGCAAAGCAAATCCCAGTTCCCAGAATAACCTGCATTTGTGGTTGTTATGCCACAGCTAGAAGAGAAATTACTGATCAGTGAGCTGTTTCAGAACGGCAACGTGAATTGCAGCTTGGATTGAAGAATCTGATGAAGCATAACATACCATGAAAGGAATAAAAACATTTTATGGACTCATGGGCATTACTGACAGGTTTCTACTGCTTTTTAGATATAATCTGATTCAGCAGGAGATCTCCTTAGTAAAGGACGCTTTATTTAAACATAATAAAATGCCCCATTAAATTCGAGGAAGACCCAAATGTTTTCCCATTAATATAGTTCTATGTAGGGAATCATTGCTATGAAACATTTTGAAATATTTTTGACTTATTACATTAAACTAGAACTTGAAATAAAGAAAGAAGATACATATGTTTTTAGGCTAGGTAGGATTTATCCATATTTGAAATTCAGTGAGCATTTCACAAACTGAGTTTTAGGAAGACCCATTTCTCCAGATAAGAAAAAATACTACTTGTTTTGTTAATTCTATATTACTCTTGCAAAGCTATTATTTCCATAAATAAATACTGTATTAAGAGCCCAATTCTTAAAATAAGATAAATGCTTTATTCCTTTAAAATAAAATGTTACTATATAATCTCATATTGGCAGCATGATCAAGTCACGCATATTTTCCAAAATGATTTAGTAAGTCTCTTTGTAAATGAGGAAATGACATACAAGAGAAAAATGGAAAGCTTGATTTCAAGTATGAATTTGAAAGAAGATATTTTTCCCTTTTAAGTATCAATGCATGTCACTTCTGTATGTCTGTAGTTTTCAACACAATTTTGCATCAAAATCACCAAAGAGATAGTAGATACCAACAGAAGAGTTCTTGGACTCCATACCCAGAGATTCGGATTCTGGTTATTTGGGATGGAGCTTGGATATGGGGACTTTTTAAGAGTACTTCAGGGGATTCTAATGGACAGTGGGTGTTGATAACTGTTGCTCTTAACAAAGGAAGAAAACCAAGGGAATAGATGATCATGAAGCAAGCACCTGTGTGACAGTGCCAAGTTCTATAGTCATTCTCTCTAGAGTCAGAATTTTTCTTTTCATGTAAAGTTAAAATTCTATTCATGGTTCAGGGATGAATTATCTTAATATTAAGTTCATTTTATTTTAATTTAACTGTCCCATAATACAAGAATCTTCAAACAAAATTATAATTTCAGCATCAATTATAAATCTGGGGATATTTTTAACTCTTTACTAATGTGAAGGTCAAAATTTAAAAAGCATTTTCAGTTAGCACAAGAGATGACATTTCTACTATAAAGTGACAAAAGGGTCACTTGTGCAAGCTGACTTGAAAATTACCTTAATTGCTCTTTTAAGATAATTTTCTAAACAGCTATATCTCTCAGTTACAGTTCTGATACATTTCACAGCAGTTATGTGAAGAAGTAGTTCACAGGACCCAAAGTCTACAGTAGCGAATGAACATACATTAGATAACTTACTGCCTCCTACATATCTCATCAAAGTTTTACTATTAATTTCTAAATACAATGAATTGATTTAAAAATATTTATATATTCTCGTGTTTCAAAATCCAGCAAATTACACACTATAAGACTGTGAGTAATGAATATTTATGTCTAAGACTTTGCACTGCACTTTATTTTCTGCACCGCATACAGCCAGTCACTACAGCTTATGCTCTGCCAGATACTGAAGTTGTTAATAATGTCCTTTTGCTATATCATCCTCCTCTTCTGCACCTGCTTCTTCCACTTCTTCATCACTGTCACTTTGAATCTGTTCACCACAGTGACTGTCATTTAATGAAATGCCTTCTTTCATGGAGTAGAACACGAATCATGAAACTAGATTCTCATTGAAAAAATACTCCAATTCTTAATCGTCTACAATTTTAACACTGAAAGAAACATATAGTAGCATTCCATCCTCAGGAGTTGCAGGAACACAAAGGCAGTTCAAAAGAGTGTTGTATCTACTGTTACTATGGCTTAATGATTTGTGTCGTGTCAATCTTTCTTTGCTGTCAATCTACCTGCCCACCCTGTCCCCCCACAATGTCTATTATTTCCAGTCCATGGGAAAGTAAGGATTAGAATTATCTGAATCGACCTCATTTTCTATGTTTTCATTAACGCCTCATTTGAGAAATAAGTCAATAAGTTCAAAGAGAAAATCTATTGTAAAACACATTAGCTTGGCCATAATCTGAGACGTTGGACATCTGTCAAGAGTTTTGGAATAGATTATTCACGCTTCTGAGCATTATTAATATTTGAACATATTAACTTTCTTAAAACAATCAACAAACAATAAGGAACACATTCATGGTGAATTTTTCCTTCACTTTTTTTTTTTTTTTTTTGGTGAGGGAGATTGGCCCTGAGCTAACATCTGTGCCAATCTTCCTCTATTTTGTATGTAGGATGCCTCCACAGTATGGCTTAACGAGCGGTGTGCAGGTCTGTGCCTGGGATCCAAACCTGAGAACTCCAGGCCACCAAAAGAGTGTGCAAACTTAACCACTATTCCACCAGGCCAGCCCCGCCTTCAGATTTTTGTCTCTGTAACCGTACATTTCCTTGGAGATTGCCTTCTAACCATTTTGTTTCATTTACGTTCATCTCCTCTAAACTCATAAGTTGCATAAATCATGTAATATCTCTTTCCAAACAGAGCTAGACAAAGCCCAGTACTCCCTTTTGGGATTATTAACTTTTTTTTTAGAATGTTTGACTTCTATTTGTACAATTTCTACTTGAAGGTTATTAGACAAATAATTTATTGCTTAACAAATTTCAGCAAGTGCTAAACGTAGCCTGCAGATACTCCAGTGTATCAGCACATCTTTTTAAAGGAGTATCAAAGAACTGAAGAATTGTCTTCCTTTTAACAGTTGCTTCTTTATTCCTCAACTTCCTGCACAACAAGTCAGCCTCCTCATTTTCTGCAGCGTTTTCCATCTGTGTCGTTGGCATAGTACACGTGTGCCTGATCTAGAGGTTTGTTTGCATTTGCAGCATCACCGTTATCTTCCTCATCATTATCTTTGAAGCCAAACTGAAATGATGTCCTATAACGATGGGTCTGTGAGTTGTTTTGGAACAGGCTGTATCAGCCTGTCAGAATTGTTTGGTAATTGTTTTGTAATTGGATTTATGTTTGCACCTGAATTTGGAGGAGTCTGGGGGCTGGGGGGAGGAGGGGAGCTCCAACATTAAGGTTATCCATGTAGCTAGAATGTGCGTGGGCATCAGCTCATTGTGAGAAATCTGCCACAAGCTAACTTTGAGCTTCCTGGGGACAAGGCACTTTGTCCTAATGCTGGTAGTGGCTGGAGGCTTGGAGACAAAGAACATGCAGTGCTGAAAACACAGAGAAGCTTATTCCTGAGTCCTCAGGTTCCCATTCAATACATATCCTTCCATTGTTGAAGTCTATACTTTGATGTAATCACACTATTCCAGGTATATAAACTGGTCGCCTTGCAGTCTATTTAGCATTCAAACACCTAAGTTAATACAAGCTTAATTAACAATGAATGCACTTCCTCAGAGAAGACTATCTGGACGCTAAGATCAATGATTTTCCTCCAAATGTGTCCCTATTACACCATGAATTCCTCTTTATTAGCAGTTTGCATAGATACAATTTGCAAATTTTATTAATTTTCAGTGTCTACTTTTTTCCCCTTCATGGTAAATTCCATGAGGACAAGAACTATCTCTTATATATATATATATATGTATCAATGGAACGCAACATAGAGCTCAAGAACTATTAGTTGACTGGCTAAAGAATCTTCAAGTTGAACAGAATCTTAAAGACGTGAGGTAACTGAATATATTTAAATGTCCCTGTGGAGTAACTAGTAAGGAAAGGTAAAGTTATGATGGGATATGATTAAACTACAGAATACAGGCCCTGACATGATGGCAGAAATGTTATCTATAGTAATTTAAAAAAAAAACATAATTCTATTTATTAAAGACAACTGTAACAATAAGAGAGAAGGGAAGGGAAATAGTTTAGGAGAAGACAAGCATGTCAGGATTCATCTTCTATAGATTTATTTTTACTCTGAAGTAGGAGGTGAGATATTCTACTTGAGTGAAGGGAGAGGTATGAAAGTTGGAAGTTCGAAGTTGCTGGGGAGGAAATCTAAAATAAAAGCTGTAAAGAATAGAAACAGAGCCTAGTAAATGGCTGCATTTATTAATATTATTGCCCAGGACTTTGCAGTGGTAATTGTTGCAGAAAATGTGGTGCTCAGAGTAATAATGTTGTGAGGCATTGAGTTTAAAAATTAGAAAAGAATTGTTGTTGCCAACTGTAGTTTTCATTATATTAATTGGATAAAGCCCATCGTGAATTTCCAAGAGGCAAATATTGCATCTAACATTTACTGTGTTTACTTACAAATGCAGACAAGAACTATCCTGTGGGTCTGATGTAACTTCACAAATGTAAGTTTACAGATTTCTACCTATTGAGCTCTTTCTGGGGATAGACATATTCTGTGACCCTGATGCCTTCTGATGCTTGTCTCCAAGTTCTTGCCTATCCCATAGGGAAGAAAATCCCTCACAACTCTCCTCACTAAAACTCACCAAGAGCTCTATTTCAGCTCAACTGCCTGCTAGGCCCAAAGCCACATGCCTTAGGAAAGGCAGAAAGAAGATTGCGGGAGTGATGGGTGTGACACTCAAATGGAAATGCACTGCTCATATCTCCTGCCTGCTTCAGGGAGCAAAGTTAACTGACAGCCCCAGATGCTGCCTTCTGAGTCCACCACCGCCTTCCTGTTGGCTGCTCTTCTCCATTCAGCCTGCTCCTCCAGCCGGCTCCTAGGTAATGACAGAGCATGGCTAGGGGAACTAGTGTAGGCCCACTCATTCAGGAAATAGGTCATCTCTAATGGGCAAATTTCACTTGATACTCCCAGTCGGCCTCTCCAAAACTTTCCTAGAACTGTATTGCTGTCAGAGATTCTTCCTACGTGCTCACAAGTGTCAGACTCGCCTTGTGGTCTGAAGGTTTTCCTGCCTACTCCTACACCCTTCCCTTTCTCCTTCACAAGGCATTTCTCTCAATAAATCTTGAGGCATATATAAGCCTGACTTGTGACTTCTCAGATGTCCCAAACTGACACAATGGGGGTGCAAGATTTCTATATAATACCATTTTCTCAGAATTTTTGCTATAATATTACAATGTATCAAAATAAAAATATGTTATGACAAATTAGGATTGATTCCAAGAATGCAAGAAATCCACCAATGTAATCCATTTCAGCAACAAAGTAAAAGAGTTCCCATATGCTCACATCAATAGATGCTGAAAATGCATTTGATAAAACTTCAAAACCATTTCTGATAAAGGCACAGAACAGAGAGAGGTTAAATAAATATAATAAAATCTATTTACTGAAAGACACAACAAATATTATTTTAAACAGCAAAGCATTGAAAGCAATCCAATTAAAAATATAAACTTGTTGGGGCCAGCCCCATGGCCTAGTGGTTAAGTTCGGCACGCTCCACTTTTGCAGCCCGGGTTCAGTTTCCAGGTGTGGACCTACACCACTTGTCAGTAGCCATGCTGTGTCAGTGATGCACATACAAAATAGAGGAAAATAGGCACAGATGTTAGCTTGTGACAAATCTTCCTCAGCAAAAAAATTATATACATATACACACATATATATATGTGTGTGTATATATATATATATATATATATATATATATATATGTAAACTTGTCTTGGAAGCCTATTGTGACTATTAATACCTGTATGTCCCTCAGAGGTGGTTGACAGACTATATATACAGGGATAGCTAAGTGATATAATATATATTAGGGAATTCTGGTATGACATAGTAGTTATGTAGATTATCATCTTTCTCCTCTTCTAGAAATCATGTGACGTAATAAGAAAAATAAAAGAATTTCATTATCCGGGTTCACTGAAACTTAGAGTCAGATGTGATTTACAGACGCTAGAGTGTAAATGTTGTCAAAATCAATTGAATGTGTGCAGATGTCATGCAAGAATAAGTGAGGAGTTTATTTAGTTGGCCCAGAGGTGGTGGCTCCCAGGATGTACTGCAAAAATATGCTTCCCACAGATACAAGAATCATCTTGAGGGGTAAACACCATGTCTCATTTCCCATAACCAGGTATGTAACTTCAGTGGGTTGACACCAGGTAGAATATCTTCCCATAGGGATGGAGAGACAAGGAATGGAAATCTGAGAGTATCGAGGGACCTCAGTAGAAAGGATTTCCAGTGTCAGGAAAGTGCATATCTGGAATTTAATACATTTATCATGAATTGGAGAATTCTATTTTGCAGAGGCTTTTGACAAAACTGAGAAGTCCAGGGATGTCAGCAAAAGTCCTCTCGATTCAACTTTTGTGCAAAGAAACAAAATTTTCAAAGAGCACACAGAAGAGTCTTATTTGTAGGAAGCTATATGTCTTTAGGTCAGAAGAACAATTAAGAGCTTTGGACTCTGACCTCTCCATCCCAAACAGGAAATCCCTGCAAACAAATAGTCTAATGAAAACCAATAGATTACATAATGAGTAACAATATAAGAAATGTTAGACCTTTGTTATTACATTATTATTAGAATAATTTGGAGAAGAGAAACAGAACTTTCATATTGCCAAAGAATTACTTAATAGAAAAGGCTTTTCAGAGCAAGTGTTAAGCAACTATTCTGTCATGAACTAATGAACACACACACGCTTAAGTTTGCAATCACTCCTATGAAGGGAGATCACAAAGCAGAAGTGTAAAAAGTCAGGGAAGAAATAATGAAAAAATAATGAAGACTTAAACATAAACTTGTAGGACCGAGGAAAAAATAAAGCCATCAGACAAATGAAGATGAAATTAGAAGTGATGCTCAGGGAGAATCCATCAGAGGAAATACAGCAGTGACTTGGAGAATAGAAATGAGAAAACTGAATCAAACACAGTGAAAATTAATTTGGAAAAAAAGTTTTAAATGGAAATACATTTTTAAGAGGCTTAGAGGAAATCACATTCTATATTTTGTTGGTAGGAGTACAAATTGATACAACAGGTGTGGAGAGCAATACCATACATATGAATGTCTCTATGCCCTGAAATAGAACTACTTTTTACATATATGTATGTAAAAGCTAGCATCCCTTGCCCATCTTCCTCTATTTTGTATATGGGTTGCCGCCACAGCATGGCTGACAAGTGGTATAGGTCCATGCCCAGGATCCAAATGCACGAATCCCAGCCACCAAAGCCGAGCACGTCAGACTTAATGATTGCACCATGGGGCTGACCCCTACATATATTTTTAAGTGAAAGGAAAAGTAAGATGATGAACTGTATATATAATTATTATCTTTGTTAGAAAATAGGGAGGGAAGGAGAATCCCTATACTTGTTTACTTGTGCATACATCAAGCAACTGTGGACAGATTGATAAGAATCCATGACAGCATGGGGACAAACAATTGGGTGGAAGTGTGATAAGAATAAATATCCATTATTTAGCAGTTTTAACTTTTAATTTTGACTTATATGATTGCATTATATATTTTAAAAGAAGCTAACAAAATACAAAGCTAATAAATAAAATACAAAAAGGATATTATGGGTAATTTAAGTGGTGGAATGACATAATCTGTATTATGAACACAAATGGACTTTATGGAGATGATGAATCTGAAATAAAGTGGATGAATGTGGGATAAATCCTGAGGGAAAAGCTATAGGAATTTTGAATGGTTTTATTCATTTATTCCTTCAACAAATATTTGTTGAGTACTTGATACATGTCAAGACTGTTTAAAGGCACTGGTTATTGAATGTTGTGGAAAGGAAAAAATCAAGGGTGACTTGAAGGACATTAGTGTAAACTGCTGAAAAAATGGAAATGCCATATGCTGATGAGAAATGTTGGCACAGGAAGAAACTTGAGGAGGGAGTTCAAATTTGAATATTTACTGTAGTGAAGTCTTTTTGACATTTAGGTGGAGATATTAAGTGAAGAGTTGGGTATGTTAGTCCATAATTTTTTTCATATTTTTTTATCTGCCTGTCTTAGCAAATACTTGTCTCCCAAAATATGGCGAGATGTACATGTTTCTCTATGGGAAAGCTTAATATTTTAAAAATGACAGCTCTACTCCTAATTGATCTATAAATATAATTCAGTTCTTTTTTAAATGGAATTTTAAAAGTTTATTCTAAACTTAATCTGGAGAAAAAAAATTGTAAAAATGGCCAAAAAATTCTGAAAAAAAATTGGCATTCCTATCCCAATAGATATCAAAATGTTATAAAATTGCACTTCTTATAGCACTCTGGGATTGGTACAGAAATGATCAAAAAGTGATTTTATTGTCATGTTATTTCACAATCTTTAATCAGAGTGTGAATTTTGAGGGAATAGAATGGGCTGTGAGCAGCCTAGGCAATTTATTTTTTTCTCTGAAACCTTTCCTTTCTCTTTGGTAAAACTGCCTTTGCTGGGAAAATTCTCAAAAAGTCCAGCTTTCTGGCAGTGCACAACCTCATTTTGGCGGATGTTACCTGCTGCATTAAGGGCATAACTCTTTTAACATTGTGTCAGGCTTCTCCTTGCTATAGCTACTGGCATTGGACGTGAATTTTGTAATCCCGCAGAGCTACTGCTTCCAAACGGTGGGGATCAACACATATGAAATTGATTCCAAATGATGTGTGACACATCTGCTGCATGATTCACCTTTTGCCTCCAGATTATACCTTCTAGCTTAGAAGAGATGAGCAATCTTGCCCACCTGTCTTGTGCATTCTGTCTGGTCCTTTCTTCCATAACTTTTTCCAGAAATTCTTGAAGGATTGTTATGTGTAAGAAATTCTTAAGTAAACTATACAGATCCAAATGATACACTATTTTTAATATTACATTAGCTAGTTTTTTAAATTTTGGGGGAGATGATGACATCTGTCACACTACCATGTCAATGACATTTTTCCATTATATCTTTATCAGTGGAAAGCTAAAATAAAACAAAACTCACACGCACAAATCTTAGCATTATCTCTGATTTTTATTATGCTACTTGAATTCCTTTGAAATAAGTACACAACAATTTAAATAGATAAGTAAATTGATAAATTTTCTTTAATATTATTTTTTCATAAATCATAAGGTTTTCAGGCACTTAAAATATAAAATGTTTATTTTATTATGAATCATAGCATGTACACTAGTGAGGTTTTTCTCTCCATGTCTAACCTCAGATTTCTATGCCTAGGGATGTCTCTCGCCACTGTGCTTCCTTGTTCAGCCTCGATTTAGGAGCTGTGTACACTCAGTGAAGGCCTTGTTTGCCTCTATGGTATAGAAATATACATGAATTTAATGTGCTTATTAATGAATTATCATAAATTAAACATCTATTTCACAGCTTAAAGTCTAGAAATGGCATTGCCAGCATTCCAGGACCTCCAAGTTCCCTTGTTCTCTTCTTTCCAAATCATGATCTCCTCACATTTTCCTGGTTTTTATTCTAATAAATTTCTGCCTATATTTATACTTATATCATCTCCCTATGTATCTCTAATTATGACTTTTTTGTCCAATCTTCATACTTTGTTTAAATGGAAACATGTATTGCTTTTCTTGCAATGTGAATCTACTAAACATGAATCCTCTCAACCTTTGCTTATCTGGAAAATATATTTAATTTGTCTTTATTTTTGAGGGATAGACTTCCATATTGTAGGATTTTACATTTTTCTTTCTTTTTATCCCTTTGAAAGTGTGATTCCGTTGCCCCTAGCTTCCATTATTTCAGATCAGATGTCAGCAATTATTTTCATTGTTGTTTTCTGAATTTAATATGCCCTCCCTCCATCAGTTTTTAAGATTCTCTCTTTGTCTTTGATTTTTAGAAGTTTGTCTGTGATACATTCAGGTAGATTTTCTTCATATTTATCTTACTTATGTGTTTCAAACTCTTAGGAACTATGACTATATGTCGCAATGTAGAATAATCTTTATCATTATCCTCTCAAATATTTCTTCATTCCCATTTTACTGTCCTTCTAGAAATGCAGTAAGTATGTTAAAATATTTGATATTGTCCCATAGGTCTTGGATCTATATAGTTTTTATTTTTAAATTACTTTTCTTTTTGGATGATATTTATTAACCTGTTTTCAAGATCACTTACTCTTTCTCCTACGATTTCCAGATCATCAAATGATTTCATTTCTGACAACTATTCAATTTCTGAAATATATATGTGATTTCTGTGTGATTCTTGTTTGGAGTTTCTAACTTTCTGCTAAAATTCTCTATCTATTTATGACAGTTTCCTCTGTTCCACTAAATTATTTAATTAACTCATACTATTTATTCTGAAGTTCTTATCTGTTCTTTCCAACATACAGTCTTCAAAATATATGCTTCTATTAATTGTTTTCCTTTTAGTTATGGTTCAATTATTCCTAGTTCTTTCTAGTTATCATATTTTTTTATTGGCTGACAAACATTTTGTACAAAAGAACATAGAGATTGAAATGAGCAATATTTAACTCAAGAAAGTGAATGTCCCTATATTCGTCATGCCATTAGAGTAAATAACTCTGAGTCCAATCTACTTTAGAGTTGAGCTGGTTTTGAACTCCATTTCAGTTTTAGTTAGATCCAGTTAACCACTGGTTTCAAATGTTTTTAAATCAGGATCAGGGCAGCCTCTTTATCAAACTGACCATGCTGTTGCCCAGTAACTAGATCTTGAACAGTAGTGAGGTTCTTCTCTCCAGGCCTACTCTCAGCTTTCTAGATCTAGGAATGTCTCTCACCACTATTCTTCCTTGCTCAGCCTTGGTTGAGTAGCTATTATACACTCAGTGAAGGCCTTATTTGCCTCCATGATATCTCTCTTAGGCCTCCAACCCTGTTCCAAACCTTCAGCACACTGGTATTATATTCTTGGAGAAGACCACATAAGAAAGAAATGGCAGGTGGGTGTAGACTCACTACATAACTAGGGGCCCTGGGGTTTCAAATCTGTCATGCCAGCACACATGTAGCCATCAAAATCTGTTGAAAGCTTAAGTGGTTGTTCCCTATTCTCATCTAGGGTAGATTCTTTTCTTTTATATCCCAGGTATAAAACCTCTAAAGGGTCCCTTCTGGAAAAGAGACATCACTTTATGAAATTTAGCATATTTAGTGTCCCTTCAAGTCATTCAGCTCTCATAGAAGTCTATCATGACAACTCAACCTAAAGTGGCCCACCCCTTCATATTATTCTGTATCACATCAGCTCATATTATAAATAGTAGAGCACTTATCACCACCCGATATTTTCTAATTTTCTTTTGAGTTATAAAAGCTCCAGAAGAGTAGAAAAACTTTCTCAAAAGAAATAATCCCAACATCAAGAATTTTATCTGTGTATCCACGTATATATGTACATCTATATATGCAATATATATGTAATATATATATATAATATATGCAATAAAAGGTTTTATTTTATTTTATTGCGAGGAAGACCAGCCCTGAGCTAACATCCACCGCCAATCCTCCTCTTTTTGCTGAGGAAGACTGGCCCTGGGCTAACATCTGTGCCCATCTTCCTCTACTTTATATTGGATGCCACCACGGCATGGCTGACAAGCAGTGCATCCGCGGGCACCCGGGATCCGAACCTGTGAACCCTGGGCTGCCAAGCGCCAACTAAACCACTGCGCCACCGGGCGGCCCCTGCAATAAAAGGTTTTAGAATAAATAAATAAGAAAACAGCATAGAGTTGAGAAGGGGGTAATTTAATGAGAAAAAACAGAGAGAAATTTAGACTCAACTTACACAAAAATTTAAGTTGTTTGCAGAAACTATCAGTTTTAAATTAAACATTGGTTCAAAATACAAGATGAGAGGGAATAGGACTTAAAGCAAAAGAAAATAGGATTTTTTAAAAAGGAGATTTACATGTTTTGGTAGGCAGAATAATGGCTCTCCAGAGATGTCCATATCCCCCCGAATTTGTGAACATGGCAAAAGGGACTTTGTAGATGTGATTAAATTAAGAATTTTAAAGTAAGGAGATTATGCTGGATTATCTATGCAAGTCCAATGTAGTTACAAGAGTCCTTAAAAGATGAAAGAGAGGGGCAGAAGAGTCAGAGATGGAGACATGATGACAGAAAGATAGGTCGAAGAGTTGCAATTGTTCTTGGAAGGGGGGCCTCAAACCTAGGAGTGCAGGTGGCCTCTAGAAATTGGAAAAGGCAGGCAAACAGAATCCTCCCCTAGAGCCTCCAGAAGGAATACAGCCCTGCTTTCACCTTGATTTTATCTAAGTGAGATTCATTTTGGACTCCAGACCTCTAGAACTGTGAGATAATAACTTTGTGTTATTTCAAGCCACCAAATTTGTGGAATTTGTTACATTAGCAATAGGAAACTAGTACACATGTTAATGTCCATTTGAGTTATTACTCTTATATTTCAATCGATATCTGTTACAATCATAGGCAGTCATGCATTACATTATTTTTCCTTATCTTTGAGGGACAAAAAAGGAAAAAACAACTAAGAGCCTAAATTTGCAACATTGCAGATTTTTAAGAAATTCCTTGGATTACAATAATAAATGTGAGGGTTATAATTTCTTCCATGAATGTGGTGCAGTTCTTTGATTGGTTTTTTTTGCATAAATAAATCCACAGGTAAGCAACAATTCATTGCATAACTATTTTCCCTGTATTATATTTTTTAATGAAGGTGTTGGAAAGGGTTAACTCAGCAGACCTGAGCTGCTCAAAACCTGCACATTATCAAGAACAGCCTGTCTTCATGATTTCCCATGGTCTGGCTCCTGGGAGAGGAGCTCTAAGCCCTCAAATATTGTGCCTGATATGATCTTTTTTGTGTTCCTGAGGCTTTGGACCAAGCAATACCAATTTGATCTGATAGTGAATGCTTCCTTGTGACTTGCAGTGAACATTTATTATTGTGCTGGAGTGTGAGTATCTGAAGTCAGTTAGGTGGGTGCTGCACGCTTCCATGACAGACCTTAATAACTACCCTGGACACAAAGGTTTAGGTGAGCTTTCCTGGTTGGCAATACTTTGCACACATTGTCATACATAGTGGTTGGGAGAAGTAAATGCTTCCATATGACTCTACTGGGATAGGACACCTGGATGTTTTTTGCCCATTGCACCTTTCTATTTGCTGATTTTAATCTGTATTCTTTCATTGTAATAAACCATAACCATGAATATAACCATTTTTCTTAGAACCTTCTTGCAAATCATAGCAACTATGAATGGTCTTCACATCTCCCAAACTAATGTAACTTTTTTTCTTGCTTGTTTATCAAACTATATGATTCTAATGTATACAAGATTACAAAGGCTGTTTTAAAAATCAGTTATTGGCAGATAGATAAAGATTTCCATAAATGGGAACTATAACTTAAAACATTGCTTACATCTGAGTGATTTTTATATTCTAAGAACCATGACAAGAGCTTTGCATGATAAAGGGCTCTTTATTCTACAAGCTCAAAATCCCTACTGTGATTATTCTATTTTGTAAACTGAGAAAATTTAATCATTCTCTAAAAAAGTGTCATTGGGCAAAACTGACTCCTGAGTCTTTGCTTTCAATAATTATTCTATACTGTATTTGGTATAATGTGCCTCAGAATGTAGATTATAAGGTCAATGAATTTGAATTGTGAAGTATACTTTTCAATAATAGTTAGTGTTTACTTCTGTCACATGAACACCTATTAAACTTTAATTTTGTTCATGTACTTTGTAAGTAATGTGTAAGTGTTGTGCATGATTCAGTGGCCAGCCTTGAGCAAAGGTGTGAAAAAAGTGATGTAGCAGTAAAAGATGTGGCACTATAAGTGAATGCAAAAAATAACAAATAGTGGCTCATTTTTTGAATAAATTTATTAGTGGAATTCATATTTTATTTCATATTTGCATAGAAATACATTCATACTATTAAATGATAATCTGACACATATTTTAAATTAAATCTTTTGTTTATTCATGTAATACTGAAGTTGTGGCTTACTTTATCTTATTTGGTATTTATTCACTGGAATAACAATTTTGCTTACACCTTTGAGCAGAAAGTGTTAGAAAAGGACTTTTAAACCCAAAACAATTACTTCCTTGCCCCTGAGATAGCATGACTCAGATGAGCTTTAAAAAGAATTTAAGTACTAGTTCAGCTTTTCTTTGGTAACCGTTACCTTGCTTTTGTTTCAAAAGATGATTCAGTCCCTTTCTAGAGGGAACTCAGGAATAGAGAGCCTATTGAGGCAAAATAACTCTAAAAAAAATTGTACTTCAAACAAGAGAGGTGTCTTTTTTTCCTTTTTGTGGAAAAGCATACTCCCAAAACCTCTAAAGCCAAAATAACATAAAAAAGGGTTTTGATTTTGTTTATCATTTGTTGCGTTGATTTCCTTTGTTACATAAAACTGATAGTTGAATTTTTGCTATATCTTTAATGAGCTAAACTGAAATGTATCGCAGTTCAGCTTTTCTTGATGCTAAATGGAACTAAAAAAAATTATCTAAAAAAAATAGAAACTAGAAAAAGGTTACTTTCTTTCCCAGTACTTGAATCCCTACTGCCAGTACTTAATTTTCAATTCCCTACTCCCAAAACAAGCTACCAAAAACAAAATTATACTGCTCAAAGAAACTGTGAAGGCATGTCAACATCCTATTTAAAAAAAAATTCTCACCCAAAAAATCACCTTTTGGGGTGCCTATATACAAGCTTTCCTAAATCTATGAGTAAATTTTTTTTTTCTTTTCTTTTTTTTTTTTTTTTTTTTTTTGTGGGGAAGACCAGCCCTGAGCTAACATCCGTCGCCAATCCTCCCCTTTTTGCTGAGGAAGACTGGCCCTGGGCTAACATCCGTGCCCATCTTCCTCCACTTTATATGGGACGCCGCCACAGCATGGCTGACAGGCAGTGCTTGGGCGGGCGCCCGGGATCCGAACTCGCGAACCCCGGGCTGCCAAGCGTGGACTAAACCGCTGCGCCACCGGGCGGCCCCACTATGAGTAAATATTTTAAATTATCCTTATATTCTTATGCAATACCAAATCAAAAGATGTGTCTCATCATTCTTTTTTTAACACAAAAGTAAGTCTCACAGATATATAATCCCTCTAGTGGTAATTAATACATCCTGACAAGTACAACTTAATGTTTTCTATAGTATGACAATCATACTGCTTATATTGAAAAAAATTTAAATCTAGAGAATGTTTGATGTGTAAATATAAGAATTAATTAGAATTTACTAAACATTATTTATTTTAATTGATTTAATAAAAAATTCAATATTGCATGATGTTCCAACATGACATTGGAACATCCTTCTTAAATGAGCTTGTATGTGTTAGAATTTGGGGAAAATAAGTCTCATTATTATGATTCTCTAACCATTACCACAATTTAAAATTTAAATAAATAAATTAGATAAGAATTAAAAATTGTAAAGAGACAGTAATACAGCCTATTTTAAAGTACTTTCTGTGATTTAAAAATGATAACGAGGGGCCAGACTGGTGGCATAGAGATTAAGTTCACATGCTCTGCTTTAGCCGCCTGGAGTTTGTGGGTTATGATCCCAGGTCTGGACCTACACACCACTCATCAAGCCATGCTGTGGGGACATCCCACATACAAAATGGAGGAAGATGGGCACAGATGTTAGCTCAGGTCCAATCTTCCTCAGCAAAATGAGGAGGATTGGCAACAAATGCTAGCTCAGGGCCAATCTTTCCCACCAAAAAAATAAAGCATAATCTTCCCTAAATTTGTACAGTGATTGAATTCTTCGATAATTCTGTTTGTATCAAAATCATGCAGAAAATATTTTGTGCATGATATTGTGTTTATATGTAAATCAGAATGAGGTTCTAAGTGAAGGTAATTAATAGCTGGTTTTTCATATAAATGAATGTGAATCCCTTATAGGATATCCAAACCGTATGTGGGATGGGGAGCAGTTTTTTTGGTGGCTCACTGCATTGCAGGACATGACGAGTCTCTGGTGTCTGTGGCACCACCTCAGTGGTTGTGAATATCAAAATGACCCTATGAATTTCAAACTTCCTGGATGATCTCTCAGTTGATGAGGTCACAAATGATCTTTTCAAGCTCATTATCTGCCGTACCGTTAAAATAAATTATGAATCAATTTGTTAACGCAAGTTCACAAATGAGCAATATTTATTGTAATAGAAAGAGAAACCTGAGAATTAGGAGCTCTTATGTCATTTAAAAGTAATTTTAAAAATTCTACATAAAGGTTTAATCAAAGTTTCCTTTCATGGTGAGATTTTTTTAAATGTAACTATTCTCTTGGATATCAGTTTTGAGGACTTCAGATAGTAAACGTGCAATCATTTATTATGAGTTACAAAACATTTGTTTTCAAATGGAGAAATTTAAGCTGTCTTAACTAGAAACTTTTTTAGTGTCTTTCAGATCCTTTTGTAAAATTATATAATTAAGTCAAAATCTCACTATAAACTTAATGACATTAACATTCATTAATGGTGCTTATCAGTAAATTGTGCATCATTAAGGTGGATTAACACTAGGAATTCTTTCTTAAACTGAAAACTTAGTTTCTCCTGTGGGTTTAAAAAGAAAACACTGACATAGATTCATAAGGTGTATTAGTATCTGAAATTACTCTAAATATAGAAAATGTTAAGTAAAATAAAGAATCTTTGACAGTAGTGGAAGCTTTATCAATAGCTTTTTACGGGAATGTATTATCAAGGCAATATATTTTCACTTTTTAAGAAGCAGAATTCAAAATTTAAGGGCAGCTTTGAAGCTTTGCATTATTATACAATGTAAAACAATAAAATGTAAAATTCTTTGAAGTTGACTCATCTTCAAACTATATAAATTAAAAACATCTAAATCCATTCATCCCTCACTGCTGACTTAGATTGTTTCCATATATTGGCTTTTGTAAATAATGCTGCTATGAACATAGGGATGCACATATCTCTTTGACATTTTATTTTTGTTTCCTTCAGATATGTTCCAAAAAGTGGAATTGCTGGATCATATGGTAGTTCTAATTTTGATTTTTTGAGGAACCTCCATACTGTTTTCCATAGTGGCTGTTTCTCCACATCCCTGCCAGCATTTGTTATCTCTTATCTTTTTGATGATAGCCATTTTCAGCAGGATGAGGTGACATCTCATTGTGGTATATATATATATATATATATATACTGTGGAATATTATTTGGCCTTAAAAACGAAGGAAATCCTGCCATTTATGACAACATGGATTGATCTTGAGGGCAGTATGCTAAGTGAAATAAGTCGGACAGAAAAAAATAAATACTGTATGATCTCACTTATATGTGGAATCTAAAAAAACAATTAAAATCAAAAACAACTTCAAAAACTTCAAACTTGTAGAAAAAGAGATCATATTTGTGGTTACCAGAGGCAGTGGATGGTGGGGGGATGGAGGAATTGGATGAAAGTGGTCAAAAGGTACAAACTTCTAGTTATAAGATAAATAAGTACTGGGAATATAATGTACAACACAATGACTGTAGTTAACATTGCTGTATGGTATACTTAAAAGTGATTAAGGGAGTAAATCCTGAGTTCTCATCACAAGGGAAAAAAACATTTTTTTCTGTTTTTTGAATCTATATGCGATGGTGGATGTTAACTAAACTTATTGTGGTAATCACTTCACAATATATGTACGTCAAGTCATTCTGCTGTACACCTTAAGCTAACACAGTGTTGTGTGTCAATTACATGTCAATAAAATTGGGAAAAAATCTAAAACTTTTGTGCAAAAGAAACAGGGATATTTGACGTTTGAGAGAGTGAAACCATGTGAATAGCAAACAAGGTAAAAAACACACTTTTATCTGACATTTGCTACATTATGTTGTGGTAGCCAGACTCCAAGATGGCCCCCAATGATCCTTGCCTCTTGGTATTCTTGACCTTGTGTAGTTTGCTCCTATCTGTATCAAGATTGGTCTGTGTGATCAACAGATTGTGTTAGTAAGGATGGTATGTCATTTCCAAGATTAGGTCATAAAAGGCATTTCTGCTTCCTTCTTGCTCTCTCTCTCAGATCACTTGCTGTGGGGGAAGATAATTGCCACATCATAAAGACATTCTGGCAAACTTGTGAAGATGGGTGATAAAGATGCCTTTTATTTTCAGCAAATGATAATACGTGTGGCAATCTAAACGTGAACTACTTTATGGAGTTCTCAGTCATCTTCTCTCTTTTTCAATTTATCTGTTATTATTTTTTAATAGACTTTACTTTTTAGGTCAGTTTTAGGTTCATAGCAAAATTGAGTGTAAAGTACAGAGAATTCCAATATATCCTCAGCCCCCACGCATGCATAAACTCCTCCATTATCAATGTCCCCCACCACAGCGGTACATTTGTTGCAATTGATGAACCTACATTGACACATCAACTCACCCAGTCATAGTTTACATTATGGTTTATTCTTGGGGTTGCACATTCTGTGGGTTTGGAAAAATGTATAATTACATGTATCCACCATTATAGTATCACACAGAGTAGTTTGATTGCCCTAAAAAATCCTCTGTGCTCTATCATTCCCTCCTTCTCTCCTAACCCCTGGCAACCACTGATCTTTTTACTGTCTCCATAGTTTACCTTTTCAGAATTTCATAGAGTTGGAATCAAAGAGTATGTATGATTGACTTTTTTCATTTAGTAATATGCATTTAAATTTTCTTGATAGCTCATTTCTTCTTAGCACTGAATAATATTCCATTGTCTGGATGTACCAATTTATTTATCAATTAGTCTACTAAAGGACATATTGGTTGCTCCCACGTTTTGGCAGATGTGACTAAGTTATCACCTTTATACTAAATAAATAGTATAATTATCAGTTTACACAACTTGAAATAACTTTATGTTTTCCTAAGATGTAATTAATTTAGAAATGTATGCTATTAAACAATAGAAATTTTATATGTGTCAGAAGTTAAAGATTGCCATTTTCAAATGGCAATATTCCTATGCTGTTCGAAATTGGAATTAAAGGGCTAGTCCCGATGGCCTAGTAGTTAAAGTTTGGCATGCTCCGTTTCAGTGGCCTGGGTTCAATACCACACCACCCATCTGTTAGTGGCCATGCTGTGGCAGTGGCAGTGACTCACATTAAAACAAAACAAAGAGGAGGATTGGCAACAGACGTTAGCTCAGGGCAAATCTTCCTCAGGAACAAAATAAATAAAAGAAATTGGAATTAAAAATATTTTGTTCATGAAAGTAGAAAAATCATGTTCTCTTTCAGAATATGAAAAAAAAAAGATGTTTCAAGTATTCTATCAACTGATCTAATATCTATAATGTACATAAACTAAACAACAATGGATATCTGTGCCAGTTTATTGGAAAATTTTGCTCAAAAACCTTTATATCCTCCCTTTCTCTAGAGCCTGATCCAAGTCCTGGAATAATCCCTAACTCTCTGCCTTCTTTCCTTTCTTCCATCTCTGTAATTTATCTACCACAGACAGACTGATTTTCTTTAAGTGCCACTTTGGTCACTTAAGCCCAAATATGTGTTTTGAGAATTTTTTCACATATAACGAGCAGAAAAATAGGATGGGAGCTGGATGGTGTTATGGGGTTGATGGCAGAAGAAGGCTAAGGCTTCAAAATTAAGAGGGAAAGGCATAAAACACAGATGTGGGTTTCATACAAATTGAGATTGTATGGTAGAAAGTCTAGGATATTTCATATGACAATTTGAACTTTCTCCATGATAATGGTTTCCTTGGTTGCCTTATGATTTCAGCACTCTGATGGGTTCAAGAAAATATTTTGCATCTTATCTACCTTTTTTTAAATTTTTTCATTGTTAGGTTGAGAGTAAACTTCCTTGCAGATTTCTGTATCCTAAGCATCAGGAGGTCCTGTCTGTCACTTTGGATAATTTTTTTTTTTCTTGTGAGGAGGACCAGCCCTGAGCTAACATCCGTCGCCAATCCTCCTCTTTTTGCTGAGGAAGACTGGCCCTGGGCTAACATCCGTGCCCATCCTCCTCTACTTTACATGGGACACCGCCACAGCGTGGCTGACAGGCAGTGCGTCGGCGGGCCCCCGGGATCCGAACCCATGAACCCCGGGCTGCCAAGAGCGAACTAAACCGCTGTGCCACTGGGCTGGCCCCCACTTTAGATATTTTAATGGTAAAATTAGGACTTTCCCTTCACCAGACCGGGGAAAACTGAACACTGAGGAGATTCCAGATATCTGTTTAAACTTTGCCAAACCACCAGTCTGCAGAATAAAGCGAGCTTGCTCCTGGTTTTTCAGAATAATTTCTAGGGTCTGGGCACTGGGATAGTCTCCTTGCTGTCTAGTGCCTCCACCTGTTTGGGATCTTGTTCAGCCTTCAGACCCCTTGGACTTCAGAGGACAGGAGTCCTTGAATTTCTAGAATGCCTTCTCTCAGCACTCCCCCTTCACTCTTATTTTTTTATTTTTTTCCTGAAAGCCTAGAGTTTCTCTGATCGATGTTTCTCAGCTCTCCTGCTCTACACAGATGCATTTCGAGACTAGCTACCTTGCATTTGATGGATAGAGTCTCTATAACACGATGGGACCACAACCAACTTTCCTTCTCTGCTCCAGCTTTTGGTGTATTTCCATTGGACGTTTAGTGAACACTTACGTAAAAGAAGTAGCTGGTGAGTGCAGATTCACTTTGTGCCTGGGACTCTTTGGGGTTTTAATCTGTCATGCCAGCCTATTAGTAGATATTGAAAGTTCCTTAAAAGCCTTGAGTCATCTGTCTATACTTCCACCATTATAAAAGAAGCTCTCATATGAAAAACTTTTCACTTTCTGTAACTTATTCCATTAAGGTTGCTTTGAGTCCTCAAATTTCTCATCATTTTAAAGAAAACTACAATTTTATAGAATTGTGGTTTTACTTACTTACTCAGATTGTTATGTTTGCTAGTGTGAACCCACAGTCTTGAAATTTCTATATCCGAATTGGAAGCAGAACATGTTCTCAGTTATTTTCAATTTAATTTTTGTGGTTAGGTTTGCAACCATAAAATCTTTTTGGAGTTCACTGGACAGAGTCAACTATAAGTGAGCCACATGTATTCATAATATTTTTTCATTGTGAGTGCCTAAACTGAAATGCTGTTTCAAATACTGACTTTTTAGGGGATTTGTTATTGCAAACATATTAGCAAAGCAACGAGGGGGGGAAAAAAGATCCTATCAAACACGTCCGTCACATCAGTCTTTTCCAACCACAAAAAAATATATTTGGGGAGAGAGAAATTTTCTCTCCAGGTTGAGTTCCAAGGAGACATTTGCTTTTATATTTTGGGATCAAAGGAGGCAATGGTTACTTTCTGCAACTTTGCTTCTGCGGGCTATTTTTAGGCCACTTAATTTTTTATTATCTCATCTTAATCTCTTATTATGTACACCTAGACTATTTTATTAACCTCCTGCCTAGTCTCTCTTATTCCATTCTCTCCTTTATTGGATGTCCTTCTACAACCACACCGAACAATCAAAAATATGATGTTCAGGGGCCGGCCTGGTGGCATAGTGGTTAAGTTCACTCACTCCATTGCAGCAGCCCGGGGTTCACAGGTTCAGATCCTGGGCATGGACCTATGCACCGCTCATCAAGCCATGCTGTGGGAGGTGTCCCACATAAAGTAGAGGAAGATGGGCATGGATGTTAGCCCAGGGCCAATCTTCCTCAGCAAAAAGAGGGGAATTGGCAGGGGATGTTAGCTAAGGACAAATCTTCCTCTCCAAAATATATATATATATATATATATATATATATATATATATATATATATATATATAAATGATGTTCAACATATTTATTTTCTTTAAAAAAAAGTCAGTGTCCACTCTGCTTGGCATAAAGATGCCAATGTAGGAGTGGAAATACTGAGACATTTTAACTAATTAAACTGGCATTTTACATTAGAAAATATTATATTTCTAAGTTTATATTAGTTTATATTTTTTGATTGCTTATTTCATGCTGAGTGCAATTCTAAGTTCATTATGATATATTGGATCAATTATTCCTCACAAAATCTCTGTGATGTGAATATTATTATCATCACCTCTGTTTTACAGATAAGGAAATAGCATAGAGAGATTAAACAACTTGTCCAAGGTCAAAAGCATGTAAGATATTGTGTGAGTTATTTGAGTTTTCTCTAAAACCTAAAAATGTAACCAAAATACTATTCTACCTCAGTTGACAGAATTGTTTAGAAATATTAATAGGATATAAACTGTGTATCTAATTCAGTCATTTAAAAGAAGTGGTAAAGGTTGCCTTTGCCCCATTTTTCTTCACTATAAAATCATAAATTTAGGGAAGTTTAGATTAATTTTGGTTTGATAGTTTAATTGAAGAACTTGAATTTTACTTGCTGTGATCACTTATCTTTAGAAGTCAAGGAGAAAGATCAGTTCTGTATCATTATCTACATGCTAATGGAAATCTGGTCCAGTGTTAAAAGCAACTGGAACTGATATGAGTAGTTATTCTACCTTGAAAGTGGTGGTGGCAGAGGCATAGGAGTAACTTTAGTAGCCGAAATATAGCTCAATAAATATTCATCTAATTCCTGGTCTAGGGAGTTTTGAGAATAACAATAATAATTAACATGTGCTCCACACTTATTAAGTGCCAGGGGTTATTCTAATTATTGATTACTACTATGTGTTAAATACTGGAGAGTCTCTCTTAGAGTACACTTATGGAAAGACATTATTTTCCTATTCAAACTTTTACTTATAAATGGGTGAAATGTATGAGTAAGTATTCTAAAAATCAGAACCATCCAGTGAATACCTATGCTTATGCAGCAATAGAGAAACCAATTCCATGCAGCGATATTTCCAGACATTTGGATCTGTGGAGATCACAGGCAGGATTACCTTACTGAATACAAGGACCTTTCTTTTGAAAAAGGCAAGATGAATTTGGAGAACAATCCCATCTTGAACTGCAAGACCCTTCCTCCAATCACTACTTAGAGATTTTTCACAGTACTTAGCACAGTAGCCTGTATCTTATAGCCATTCAATCAAAATATATTGAATTGATAAATAAAATTAGTTCTAGGATATATGGTAAAATTTAATTGCTAATAATAATGAAATATACAGTATTTGAACCAGTCCTGTTATAGAGTGAAATAGTTTTATAGTTTGAAGTTATAAGATTGGCATAGTATTCCCAGTCCTATCACCATCTCTCAAATTAAACTTTTATAAGTAATTAACTTCTGTGTGACCAAGTTTGCTCATCTGTAGAACAGATATGATAATTATTATCACCTACCCTGTGGACATAGTGTGAGGATTAATGAGGTAATTTTCAAAAGCGAGTTCCTTGAAATCTATTTTATATTTATAACATTTTACCATCCTAGGCTATTTGTTTTATTTTCGTCATATACACCCAAAGTCTAAATGCTTTACAAAATATATATATTTTTTAAAATTTTTGGTTGACCAATTATCACTAACTGAGAACTAGTTGTTTAACAAGAGTTCAAATGTAGCAATAATAATTGGAATATTAATTAATATTTCTGTAGTGTTTCATATGTCTATTTTAAACTAAACATTCTCTTGGGGAAGTGATCTTGTTTTCTAAAAGTTCAAAATTTCAAATATTTTATGTTAGTTTTGTAATCCAATAGTTGGATATGAAGGCTTCTATGGTCTATGTAGAGAAGGGTTACTCAACCTCAGCACTATTGACACACTGGACCCATACTACTATTTGGGGGGCTGTCCTGTGCATTGTAAGATGTTTAGCAGCATCCTTGACCTTTACCCACTAGATGCCAGTAACCACTCCCCCATTGCTGACATCCAAAAATGTCTCCAGACACTACCAATTGTCCCCTGCAGGGCAAAATTGCATTCAGTTGAGAACCACTACTCTAGAGTAATTAAATAGGGTGAATGGCCTGTCCAAACTGTGTGATACAATCAATTTAAGCAACCTTGACACTAGGGAATACACACACACAGATACATGCACACACACCCCTAAGGTGACCATATAGCCTAGTTTGCCTGGTATGGTTCTAATTTACACTTGATATCCTAGCATCTGGTTCCATTACCATTTGTACTAGATTTTCAGTTTTGCAATGGAGTATCATTATTAATCCATGTCATAAAATAAACATGTGAGGATTTCATTGACCTACAATATGTACTTCCAGTTTCTTCCCTTTTTTTTTTTTTTGTCTTACAGTCTGTAGGATGTGTGTGCAGAGAACAGAAGTTTCACTGTAAGATGTTAATTTGAAAGACATACGCATTTCTATCTTACTCTGCATGTTCCTGAAACAATGTAACTAACACTTCAGTTCTGAGGCCAGTACGCCAAGCAGTATAAAGAGAAGTAGCTAGCCTGCTAACATCTCCTTCAGATGTCACATGCACATGGAATAATGCTGCTGCCCTTTCCAGTCACTTGATGTGCCAGCTAGTCATGCTTTGACTAATGCCAAGGCCTAAAATGTGCATGGAGCTGCAAGATGGCCAGTCAGTGGGGATCAGTGGAAAAGGTAGAAACTTACAGATGGGGTACAGGAAATCTATGCAGAAGACAGAGATTAAGGAATCCTACCTCACAACATACATTCTTACTGTGGTTGTTTTTAAATTTATTGTATAGTGGAAATCTACAATGATTCATTTACTTTAAAGTTTGATTTTTTTTTTTACTTTTACAATAGATTTTTTAACACAAATCAGTGTACAAAAATAAAGTAGATATTTAAAGGAAAATGTAAGCAATTGATTGATCAACATGCACTGTACCAAAATGTTTGTTGACTTTTATGACACCATCAACCTGAAGGATATATTGATATCAATGCTCATATGAGAATCAGAAAGCAAATTTTCTAAAGAAGCATCAATATCTACTTGAAAAGTGAGAATATGTTTTAGCTATTAAAGTGTGTCCAAGGTGATAATTTAACCCATGAAATTACAGAAAGTGCCTTTATATATATGTCTTTGAACTTGAGTTTTTGTTTTAATCAAATGACTGTTTTTATAAATTACTTTTTATAATTTTCCGTTGCAAATTTTCTTGTGCATGTAGGAAATGTGACATGAGATTTTAAAGTTTGACTCCTGTAACAGAAGAATTTCATAGTTAATTAAAGTTAATTTATGTATAATTGATTTTATTTCAACAGATGTTTCAAATAGAAAGACAGTAGGTTCAATCTTTAAGTTAGAAGTTAGCTTTTTCACCTAATGAATGGAAAAAAAATGAAGCTTTTAGAAGTCCACTTGATTGCAGTTGAAAATAAAGGTATTTTTGAAATTATTTGCTGTTGTAATAAACAGAAAAATCCAAAATTTTCTAGAATATAGCAAGATAATTTTAATAATATTACAAATCAATAATTGAGGTAGCAGAAACATATACAAATATTATTTCTACAGAATCAGTTGGAAATCATTAATAGTTAATGCATAGAGCACCAAAAATTTTAATCTTCATTTTAATTAAATATTTAATATTAATTTAATTATTTAAATTAGTTGGAATCAATGAAAATAAAACATGAAAACATGGAAATGTTGAAATTTATGTTCCAAAAACATGGAACACCATATGCTCTAACGATCACATGCCTTGGTATTTACCCAAGTAAATTTAAAACTTATGTTCATGCAAAAACTTGTACATGGATGTTTATAGCAGCCTCCTTCACAGTTGCCAAAACTTGGAAGCACCAATGACATCTTTCAGTACATGCACGGATAATGTAGTACATCCAGACAATGGAATATTATTCAGTGCTAAAAGGAAATGAGCTATGAAGCCATGAGAAGATATGGAAGAATCTTAAATGCATGTTACTAAGTAAAAGAAGCCAATCTGAAAAGGCTATGTACTGTATGATTCCAATTCTATGGCATTCTGGGAAGGCACAACAATGGAGATAGTAAAAAGAGCAATGGTTGCCAGGGATTATCAGGGAGAGAGAAAGGAATAGGCAAAGTACAGAGGATTTTTAAGACAGTGAAACTATTCTGTGTAATACTACAATGGTGGACGTATGTCATTACACATTTGTCCAAACCTATAAAATGTACAACACCAGGAGTAAGCCATAATGTAAACTATGGACTCCATGGTAATGATTTGTCAGTATGAGTTCACCTATTGTAACAAATGTAGTACTGTGGTGTGGGATGTTGATAGTATGCGTGGTGCATGTGTGGGGACAAAGGTGTATGGGAATTCTCTGCATTTTACACTCAATTTTGCTGTGAACCTAAAACTAATCTAAAAGATAAAGTTTATTAGTTAAAAAAATCAACAAAAAAGGGGAGAATCTGAAGAAATTAAGTGATAAAACATAAATGTCTACAATATTTATTTTGAAATCTTAATTGCATCTAGAAATACTTCAACTTGTGTGACAAGTCTTTATTTTAATTGTGTAAGCTGGTGGTTTTTAAATTTTTTCAATTATAGTTATTTTTATATTTAGCATTCTATGTCTTCAATTTATGCTGATGGCATGTTTTCCTTCTTCTTATGTCTTATTTTGGGGAGAAATATTGGGATACGTGGATATAAGTAGCTACAATTTTCTTTAGCTACTAAAAATGTGTTTCTATAATAATTTCAAAGAGTTTAATGATATTTAATAAGTGACATGAAATTAAAACTTTTTCTGCACATTTTTGTGATTTAAAAAAAAGAAACTGAAATGTGAATAAGTAGATACTTAAATTTAAATAACTGAACTTTTTCCTGGATGCAATAAAAAAATAAATATTAGATAGTTAAGTATAATCAAAATCACCATTTTCTGTTAAGCTTAAAGGTAAAAGAGTGTTATAAAATTTGTAGAAAAAAGGTACATAAACTTATACATTAAAAATATAATCTTCAAAATCCTCAGAATTAAGGACTGGACAGAAGAATACAATTCTTAGGGCTACAGGAAAACAATCAGGATGTTACATTATATACTATAATATTATGGAACCATAGTGTTACAGTATTCTAATACATAATATTCTAGTGTTAATATTATATTATTATAGTACAATGAAAAAATCAAAAAGAGTATGCCAACATTTGCAAATACTGCATTAGTCGAGAGGAATTAGTATGAGAAAGATCACGGAATACGTTGGTTCACATTACTTGTCTACTTTATACATATATTTTGTGACAAAATTTAGGCTATGTGGAATTAAAAATAGAAGGCATGACAAGATGGCAATATGAGTAAATATTTTGTGTAGATGAGGTGAGAGAGGTAGAGAAAATATGGGAAATTTAAAGAGGCATTATTGTTTAATAAATGTTTTCCACATCTGAAAGCTGTAACTATTCAAAGAAACAAAGCCAATGAAAAGAAAATAATTGATGAAACTGGAAATGAAAATCATATTAGAAATAATAGATTCCCAGAGAAAGCAAAAGAAATAACGTTGGAGAAAATGTTAAGATAATGATATAAAGATAGTCATATTTAGAAAACATACATGCTAATATCCTGCTTGGTTAAATAAAAATTGTTTTGGCTTCTGTAACTTTATCCTTAAATGATCAAAGAAAATAAAATAGTCTCATATATCAATTTTCAGTATATTTTTATTTTTAGTGGGAATGATTATATCTTTACATATTGTAGAGATCTTCAGGCTGCTATTTAAAAAATATAGCTTGATAATTTGACAAATTTTAAAATGTATTATTTGCTTAAACTTTATTCTGATTCAAATGTTATAATATGGGTTTATTGACATATGTTTGTACATTGACCATTATTTGAAGAACAATTTACTGAATAATCAGTTTTTCTATTGGCTATAGTATTTTTTTATTAATAAACTTTATATTTAGAGCAATTTTAGGTTTACAGAAAAATGGAGCAGAAAGTACAGAGAGTTCCAAAGTATCCCCCTTTCCCTTCACACAGTTCCCTCTATTATTAACACCTCACAGTAGGGTGGTGTATTTGTTACAGTTGATGGGCTGATATTGTACATTATTATTAACTAAAGTTCATAGTTTATTAGAGTTTACTCTTTGTGTTGTACATTCTATGAATTTTGACAAATGCCTAGAGACATATATCCTCCATTACAGAATACCATACGGAATAGTTTCACTGTCCTAAAAATCCCCTGTTCACCTATTCATTTGTCCCTCTCCACTGAACTCTTGGCAGCCACTGGTTGTTTTATTCTCTCCATAGTTTTGCCTCTTTCAGAATGTCATATAGATGGAATCATACAGTATGTAGCCATTTCAGATTGGCCTCTTTCACTTAGCAAAATACATTTATATTTCTTCCATGTGTTGTCATGGCTGGAAAGTTTCTTTCTTTATATCACTGAGTAATATCCCATTGGATATACCCTAGGTTGATTATGCATTCACCTATTGAAGGACATCTTGGTTGCTTCAAAGTTTTGGCAGTTATGAATAAAGTGGCTATAAACATTGTGTGCAAGTTTTTGTACGGATGTAAGATTTCAACTCATTAAGGTAAATAGCAAGGAATGTGATTGCTGGGGCACATCGTAGGATTATGTTTAGTTTTGTAAGAAACTGTCAAACTGCCTTCCGAAGTGGCTGTATGCACCATTTTGCACTATGACCAGCAATACATGAGAGTTCCTGTGGCTCCACATCCTTGTAAGCATTTAGTGTTGTCAGTGCCTTGGATTTTAACAATTCTAATAGGTAATCTCACTGTTGTTTTAATTTGCAATTCCCTAGTGACATATGATATTGAACACCGTTTCATATGCTTAGGTGCCATCTGCATATCTATTTTGGTGACGTCTCTTCAGACCTTTGCCCACGTTTGGTTGTCTGGCAATATTTGTTTTCCTATTGTTGAGTTTTAAGTGTTCTTTGCATATTTTGGATACCAGTCCTTTCTCAGATCTTTGTTCTGCAAATATTTACTCCCATTGTGTGGCTTGTCTTTTCATTTTAGCAGTGTCTTTTATGGAGCAGAGGTTTTTAATTTTAATGTTACCCAGCACATCAGTCTTTACTTTTGTGGATCATGCTTTTGATGCCATATCTAAAAAGTCAGCACCAAAACTGAAGTCATCTAGATTTTCCTATGTTCTAGACTAGAAACTTTAAAATTTTGGATTGTATATTTAGGTCTGTGATCCACTTTGAGTTAATTTTTGTGAAAAGTGTAAGGTTTATTTCTATGTTCACTTTTTTTTTTTTGCATGTGATTGTCCATTGTTCAAGCACATTTGTTGAAAAGTCTTTACCTTCTCTATTGAATTTCCTTTGCCCTTTGTCAAAGATCATTTCACTATATGTATGTGGGTCTATTTCTGAGCTCTCTCTTCTGTTCCATTGATCTATCTGTCTTTTCTTCCATCAATACTACACTACCTTGTTTACCATAGCTTTATACTAAGATTTGAAGTCAAGTTGTGTCAGTCCTCTGGTTTTGTTCTTCTCCTTCAATATTGTGTCAGCTAGTCTGAGTCTTTTGCCTCTCTATATCAAATTTAGAATCAGTTTGTTGATAAGCACAATATAAGATGTTGGTTTTTTATTGTGATTTCACTGAATCTGTAGATCAATATAGGAAAAAGTGACATCTTGACAATGTTGAGTCTCTCTATTCATAGATCTGCAATATTTCTCTGCTTATTTGGAGTTTCTTTTATTTCTCTCCTCAGAACTTTATAGTTTTTTCCATTTAGCACTTATATATATTTTGTTACATGTATACTTTAACTTATTTATTGGGGTGCTAATGTAATGTTATTGTGCTTCTAATTTCAAATTTTATCTATTCATTGCTGGTATATGGAAAGAAATTCACTTTTGTGTATGAACTTGCACTCTGCAACCTTGCTATAATCACTTCTTACTTCCAGGAGTTTTGTTGTTGTTGTTGTTATTGTTGATTATTTGGGATTTTCTACATAGACAACCATGTCATCTGCAATCAAAGAAGTTCAATTTCTTCCTTCCAATCTGTATACATTTTCTTTTCTTTTCTTGTCTTATTGCATTATCTAGGCCCTCCAGTATGTTGCTAAATATGAATGCTGGGTGGGGACATCTTTGCCTTGTTCCCGATCCTAACAGGAAAACAACTAGTTCCTCAAATTTTCTCTTTTTTTGGTTCCTTAACATTAAGTATGATTTTAGCTGTAGATTTTTTTGTAGATGTTCTTTATCAAGTTGAGGAAGTTGCTCTCTATTGCTAGTTTGCTAAGAGTTTTTTATCATTAATCAGTGTTGGATTTTGTCATATGCTTTCTCCATGTCCAATGATATGATCATACCCTTCTTCTTCTTTAGCTTGTTGATGTGATGGATTACATTAATTGGCTTTTGAATGTTGAAACTGTTGCACATCTCAAACTCCACTTAGTCACCATGTATAATTATTTTCATACATTGTTGGATTCAATTTGCTAATATTTTGTTGAGGATATTTACAGCTATGTTCATGAGAGATATTCATCTGTAGTTTTCCTTTCATATAATATCTTTACCTGATTTAGTATTAGAGTAATAGTGGCCTTATAGAATGAGTTAAGATCTGCTTCAATTTTCTGGAAATATTGGAGAATTGGTTTAATTTCTTCCTTAAATGTTTGGTAGAATTCACCTGTAAACCCATCTTGGTCTGGTACTTTTTTTTTTTTTTTTTAGGTGAGAAAGATTTCTTCTGAGCTAACATCTCTTGCCAATCTTCCTCTTTTTTTTACTTGAGAAAGGTTATCCCCGAGCTAATGTCTGTGCCATTGTTCCTCTATTTTATATGTGAGTCACCACCACAGCATGGCTTGACCTGTGGTGTAGGTCTGTGCTCAGGATCTGAACCCAAGAACCCAGGCCACTGAAGCAGAGCATACCAGACATAAACACTACACCACAGGGCCGCCCTGGTCTGGCATTTTTTGTTTTGAAAGGTTTTGGTGGGTGTTTTTGGTTTGTTTTGTTTTTTTAGCTAATGACTTATTAGCTATTTGGGAAAAATAGATTTATTTTTCATATAAGATAATAATACATTGAATGTTTCAATAACAGTTTTTCATAATCTAGAAATATATACATTTGTATATGTTTTCTAATACGATGTCTTCTGTCATCAGTAAATTAATATCCAGAAAAACAATTTATTAAGGCTTACAATTTCTAGTTGTAACATTTGAACAAACATTTGAACAAAATGTTTTCTTTAAACTTGTTTTCTCCCACATCAAAGAATACAAAATCCACGGATCTTGCTTTCAGCAGAGAGAGACAATGTTTAAATGAGAATTATTTAATAGGCATAAGTGAGTTGAAAAACTAAGCAATGTTATACTCTGGAAATTCCTATATAAAATATAACTGCTACTCTTAAAATCCTATACATTATTTCAAAGGTGTGCAGGTATTCTAAAGAATGTACTAACATTATTTCACCAAGGGAAATTGTTTTCTGTTGGTTTCAGCCTATCAGCAGTGATATTATCAGCTAGAAATATCTGGGGGCACTCACTTAGTATGCTACTGTGTGGCAAGCCCCCATAGGCATTTTCCCAACTGCAGCCAACGTTGTGACTGGACTGGTTCTCATTATAATTGCAAGATGCACATTAGCAACAAACATTAGGGAACTTTGAAAAATCAAGGTTTATTACTCTCAGCTTCGGCAGGGTACATGGCACACCCAAAGGTCACACAGTGGGGTCTTGGGGAGAGAGAGAGAGACAGCCTGGATCTGAGGCTCTGCCTTCATTGAGGTCAAGGTTGGGAGTGCCTAGGGTTTTCCAAGTTCACTCTTTATTGGTGGATTTGAAACACAAGAGTGAGAATTAAAACACAGGAAGCGATAAGCAAGGGATCAGTTACCTAGGTCACCCAGGGCTTTCTAAAAGGGAGATTTCATGGATATGTCAGCCTGAATCTTTACCTAGTTGTATAGCTGGTAATGTGTTTATTGAAGATAGATGTTTTTGAAGAAGGTGCCTCAGCAATCAAAGCTTAATGTCAGGCATTTACATTACAATCAAAAAAGCTAATTATGAAGAATGGAGAACAGGGAAAATAGGCCAATCTTCATGGACCATCCTTTCAAATATGGTGGATGAAACTCAATTTGCTTGGGCTTCTTAATAATATTTTGTTTGAACAAAGAACATCTTTAAAAAAATGAGGAAAAGATTAGTTAGTTTTATTTATAATTTTATATACTGGAAACAAATATTTTAAATTTCTTTGTTAAGATTATTGGCAAGGTGGATAGATGTTAGCTATATTTCCCTTTTAAAGTGTCTCTTCTGAGTCTTTTACTCATTTATCTCTTTGTCACATAATGCTTTATCTAATCCATTTGAGCTATCATTTAATATAATAAAGACATTAATAGTTTGTCATATTTGCCACAAAAAAGCTAATTTTTTAGGTTTTTAAATTTTCAGGCACTTTATACTAAAGATATTTAAAATATTTTATCTAGACTATAATTCCTTTAAAATAATTGAAATTATTACTGAAAATATTATGTAATTTTGTTTGGTATTTTATTCTTTCCATTCAAGTGACACATATTTCTTTTATTGTCAAATTTCTAACCATTCACTCAATAAACATAGGCATCACTTTTATTTTTAGGTTTTCCCATTGTCTTAGTTCAGGCTTCTATAACAAAGTGCCATAGACTGGGTAGCTTATAAACAACAGAAATTTATTTCTCACTGTCCTGGAGACTGGGAGTCCAAGATCAGGGTGCCAGCATAGTTGGGTTTCTAGTGAGAGCCTTCTTCCAGGTCACAGACTGCTGTCTTCTTCTTGTATCTTCACGTAGGAAAAGGGTAAGAGATATCTCCAGGGTTATAAGGGAACTAATCCTATTTGTGAAGGTTTCATACTCATAACCTAATTACCTCCCCAAAGCTCCACTTCCTAAAACTATCACACTTGGGGTTAGAATTTAAACATATAAATTTTGGGTGGGACACAAACATTCAGTCCATAACACTCATGTTCTCTTATATTTTCAAATCCAAACACATTTGGCCTTTTAAAAAAATATACTCACTCTCAAAAAAAATTGTTCACTCTTAACTGAGAGAAAATCCATGAATAAAAAAATGTAGGATATGTAATAATTTTCATGTTTAAATAGCTTGCTCTGCAGATGTGATATGCAAAGGTGAAATTTTACCTAGTCATATTTTTCAAAGTGGTTGTGTGTTACTGTAATAGTCATTTTACATGTAACAACTACTGTGAAGTAATCCTTTTCTGCATTTTAATTACAAAATTTTAAGCTGTAGTATTATGTATTCATTTTCTTCCAAATTTGGGATAAAGCAAAGGTCACTTGATATGAAGTTTGGCAATATTAACATTCTATTTTACTAGGATATAATAAAACTGAGAAAAGTGGCAGAGAATAATTATTGATGTGCTAGGCAAAAATCTTCCAAATTTGTATCCTGGGCAAGGATAGGTATAAAGGAAATTTCACTCAAAAGCTATAGTATGTGTAAAACCTCTTGTTGAGTCATGCACGTCAAGTGAAAGAAATCAGAGCAAATTAGAGCAAAGAGGAAAATTAGTGTGGAGCTTGGAGGAGAAGTTTGGACTGAAGATAATAGACCTGTGATTCCTATGCGTATAGGTGTTCGTTGAAGTCATGGACATGAGTAACATCATCTACAAGGAGATGACTGAAGAGAAAGAGGAGGACTACTATTAAACCTTTAGGAACATGAACATTCATCTGACAGATGAAATAAGCCTAAAAAGGAAACTGAGAAAAAAGAAATTGAAAAATCAGGTGACTGTAAAGTCATAGGAAACAAGGAAAGAGAGTGGTTCAAGAAATAAGAGTGGCTAAGAGTGTTGAATAATGTGGAAAGGTATAATAGGAATATAACAGAAAATCTCACACAATTTTTCAGTTTGAACATACTTGCTAACTCTGAAGAGATGCTTCGTGAGAATTGCTGAAGTTAAATCCAGGTTGCCATGGGCAGATGCACAAGGAAGAGGTTAAATAGGAAGAGGAAGAAATTGGAAAGGATGTGGGGAAATGTCATCATTAAGAAAATATTTTTTGTCATGAACCATCCAAAGCATTACTCTCTTTATTAAAATTATAAAGTTCAGTTAAACCTTTATCCTATTAGGGAATACTGCAATATTCTCAGGTCAGTGGAATTATTTTCATTTGATGTCATTATAATTTGATATTAAAATGTGCTGTACTTTAAGCTAGATATACCACTCCATATTTGTTAGAAAATTTACAGAATTCTATAAATTACATCCATAACAATGTATAGATAATTTTACAGTTGTATTATATATAGCATCAATAACTTGATTCCATAGTATATATGGGACATTTATCTTAAACATATATATAATATGCATTATATTAGATGAGATCATACATGTGTATATATAATATGAGACAAATAATTAATTAAATAAGTGATTACCAAATTATTTTTATTTCAAAAAAGTGCTTTCATTATAACTTTAGAAGAGTAAATATATTATTTATATATTTAAACTTTTTAAAATGAATTAGCCATTGAATTAATGCTTATCAATTTATGATATACTGTAAACTGAAAAGAAAGCTACATTTACATATGAATTGATTATTTGACTTCACTAAGATATGTGTAAATGCCCAAAGAATACATTCCGTATCAAACTATTAACCAGTATAATGTTGTAGCATGAACATTTAGTCATTTTTGTTTCCTTTCCTAAACACATGGTAAATTTGTATTACCAGAGTCATTCTTTAAAAAAATTACATTGGTGTATTCTTTAAAAAGGGTCAAAATCATAGAACGGGAATAAAACTTTCTGAGAGGAAACTTTAAGACATGTATAAACTTTAAAAATACTAGAATGGAAATAGATGTATTCTGATAACATTGGTATAAGTGATCTACTTCTATAGTTGCAAGAAAAGAAATTGTTTCTTAAAGAAAAGACAAGGGACAATTAAGAAAAGAAGGTTTCATTCAATTGTCAGCTACACTTCAGGGTTGAGTGGCCATACTGGAAAAGAGAATGGCATGCAGGATTAAAATGCAAGGAATTAGTGTGGTTCATAAGCTCTACTGGCATCCAATAAATGCCACTGCTTCAGGCTTAGGGATCTTTAGATAGATTGTGTCAGAATAAAAAATTGGGATTAAGACCATAGACAGTTGCTTATAGCCAGTGGCAATAAATTTGCTTCAATACCTCAGTTTCCTGCTGCTTTATTTGAATCCAGTGAAACTTATGTAAAAATACGATGATATCTTATATATAAAATAAGCATATAAAAGTCCTAGGTATTAGATGACTACATTCAGGTGTCCTATTCTCTTCTACATCCTTTCGCGTGTTCTCTTCTTTTTCTTAGTGACATTGCCTGTCCTTTGATCATAAGATAACAGACTGATTTGTCAGGGCTTGCACCACTTTACTCATGTTGAAGTTATTGATATCTAGGTGTCTCACCCACGTTTTAATTGGCAATAGTAGAAGTAGTAATACCATAATAATGTCTGGTTTTCAAAGCCAAAACTGGTAAATTCTGAGCCATTAAGCCCTCAAAGTAAAAAAAGAAACAAATACAAAACAAAGAACTTACCTCCTCCCTGTATGCCCTTGTTCTGTCTAAAAACACTGTGCCGTGACTGTATCTATTTCATCAACAAGTATGCTTTAAGCAGCTTTGAAATCTCCAAAAGTAGCTAGTTGTATTTGGCCAATATCTTGTCACAACTTTATATACATGACACTCTTGAATACAGAAAGTTGAATATGAACTAGTTCCCAAGAAAGTGGATGAGATGTATCACTTACTCAGACACCTATAATGTCAAACACAAATTTTTAGATAACTTCAACATGGTATAGTTAAGACCTTTTTAGTTTAGAGAAGCCGTAGATTACTTAGAACAAGAATGAATAGTAAACACGTTATAGACTACTGTAGCTGCAAAATCCTTGAGGGATTGTTAATATCTGTACCTGAAGAGTTGGGTATCAATCAGTTGGGTATAAGAAAGCAGAAGTGTGTGCGTGGATGCTGTGGCAGAGACTACGAGTTGCCTAAGAAATATCCATTCTCTTCCTCTTCGTTAAAAATGGAACTCCAAGTCCAGCCCAGTGGCGCAGCGGTTAAGTTCGCGCTTGGCAGCCTGGGGTTTGCAGGTTCGGATCCCGGGCGCCCGCCGATGCACTGCTTGTCAGCCATGCTGTGGTGGCATCCCATATAAAGTGGAGGAAGACGGGCACAGATGTTAGCCCAGGGCCAGTCTTCCTCAGCAAAAAGAAGAGGATCGGCAACGGATGTTAGCTCAGGGCTGGTGTTCCTCACAAAAAAAAAAAAAAAAAAAATGGAACTCCAGTTTTATTCCAAGCAGCCAAATGGCAAGATTAAGGGCTATATTCTGGAGCCTCTATTATAGCTACAATGAATCTTATAACAACATTGTTGAATTATGCTCTGACTCACCTGAAAGGGTACTATTTTTATGATCTCTCTTTACTCCTTTCTGCCAAGTATGTGGACTACTATCTTATGAAGCAACCTTGAGTTTGAAGTGACGTGCTGTTCAAGGTAGTAAACAATTAAAATGAGACTTGGTTTCTTACAAGCACAGAACTACCACACTGACCATGGATTCTTCTGTCTGATTTTTCCATGTGTGAGAGAGAAAAGCAAACTCCTGCTTGATTTAAATATTCTTTTCATTATTTTTTTCTTTTATACAGCCAAGTCAAGCCTAATTGATTTCAATTTCTATTTGGACATGTAGAATGGGAAGTAAAGTCATTTCAGCAGGAAAAATGCACAGTCCAGCAATAGCATACAGAGTGCAAAGTATAGGAAAAACATGGACAGGCGTCTCTCACTGGCAGCTAGTGAGCCTGTATTATTAAAACCAGTACAACATGGGGCCGGCCGAGTTGCATAGTGGTTAAGTTTGTGCACTCCGCTTCGGTGGCCCAGGGTTCGCAGGTTCAGATCCCGGGTGTGGACTGATGCACTGCTTGTCAAGCCATGCTGTGGTGGCATCCCACATAAAGTAGAGGAAGATAAGCACGGATGTTAGCCCAGGGCCAGTCTTCCTCAGTAAAAAGAGGAGGATTGGCAACGGACGTTAGCTCAAGGCTAACCTTCCTCACCAAACAAACAAACAAACAGTACAACTCTTTAAAAAGATGTTTTATGCATTCAGGTGGAACATATACGCTCTAGTCGCCTTTGCATACTTCTAACATTCATTTTGCTCACCTAACCTTTGAAGGCATTTTCGTGTCAGACATTTAAGAGCATTATAAGTAGTCAATTAAATTTGAATAAAGGCTGCACAAGGGGAAAAAAAAATCTCAAAATAGTTACAATAGAATAATAGTGGAAAATGGAATCTATGATGTTAGATTATTTCCATCCCATCACACAAAGACATGCAGACACCAATTTCAATAGGGAGGCAAAGCCAACCAGGGCCAATGGTGAGACTGGGTGTGCATCTTCTTCTCGTTCACAGTGAGGGCGATGACCAGATTCAACAGTATTCAGTAAGAAATAAAATGACTGACTTGTAGGCTGTGGCCAGAGATCAAAATTCTTCAAGTTTAAGATTTTAGAAGTGATAAGAATGAATAATGCAGATGCACATTAAAGTTCCAGAAATGTTCATTAACAGATGTGGTTTGGTTGGCTCAGGTATGTCTGGTTTCTAATACTGAATGGCCACACAGAGCCATGACCACTCTTTCCAAAGTGATTCTTAATGAAATGTTCAGACTCAATGGGCAGATTGCCATTTGAGAACAAAGAAACAGTGTAGTAAAGATATAAAATATGCAGAAGAATAAATCTATTAATGTCACCCCTCTAAGATCTAAAGGGCCATATGAGAAGAGGAGGCTAATGGAGAGATGACCACAAGGAACACAATTTTGTCAATGGAAAATTCATTTCAGGTTCTGTAAGACAGTGGCAAAATAAAATTCTTATGGCCTATGAATAAATTTACCTTTTTAATTTTAAATAGCAAAATATTTTCTTTCTATTTTTCATCATCTTATTATTCTCAATAGTGTAGATGATAAAGTGAAAATTCACATTGGGAGATTAACCAAAGACATTTTTCAAACTGTTTGCCCAAACTAGCTCAAAAATACAAAATTGTCCAAGGATTGTATTTCATTCTTAACATCAAAACCTATGTCTCACTCAGATGTAATTTACTGAAGCCCCTTCCCATGTATACATTCATGCATTCTCTCATTATGCTAAGCTCATCATGTTAGATGAATTTCAAATGAAATCAATGCTTGCTTTTTGTTAAATGTGTTGGAACTAAGAAATGATTTTCTAACATTCAAGGATATCTAGTGTATTTTATTTATGTAGATTTTAAGATGCATTTATCAATTGTAATATTTAATTCAGAAAATATGGCATGTGTGTTTTATAATTTTATTTATATTACATTGAAAAATAAACTTTATCTTCATTTTTCATCAAATATTCCATTCACGTGTTTATCTACATATCTAGGCTGTTACTTTCTTACATTATTTATATCTTTTAATTAAATAGACTATCTCAGGTACATTTTAAATGTGTTTTCCAATTAATAAGATTCTGTCATGTCCATATCAAGCAATTCCATTTTAAAATAAGCATACATCATTAAGATATTGTGTTCAAATCTGAAATTACACTTAAATGAAAACTTTCCATTTTATTGCTTACATTCTGGGAGACTTAAACTTACTAAAATGTGATGGAGATACAGGCATATCTCATTTTATTGCACTCCACTTTATTGTCCTCCATAGACACTGCATTTTTTACAAGACCTCCACAAGCAAAAAGATTATGACTCACTGAAGGCTCAGATGATGGTTAGCAATTTTTAGCAATAAAGTATTTTTAATTAAGGTTTGTACATTGTTTTTTGGCCATAATGCTATTACACACTTAACAGACTACAATATAGTGTAGACATAACTTTTACATGCCCTGGAAAACTAAAATATGCATGTGACTTGTTTTTTTCAAGCGGGTCTGGAACCAAACCCACAATTTCTCTGTGGTATGCCTCTAATTGATGTTTAGGGGAAATAGAAATATGCATTAATGTAAAGTGTACTAGAATATTATATTAGGAAAATGATGTTTCTACAAAATATGATTTATAAAAAAACTAGTAAATATTTGCATATAAATTTCCGTCAAGTAAATTAATGCTCAAATTCATTAACTACCACAATTAACTCTAATGTTAATGTTAATAATTACTTCTAAGTTCAAATAAATGGTAGGTTTCAACAAATATGGATGAAAATATAATTTTAAATATGATCAAGACTTTGGAGAGTTATGTAAAGAGAAATAGGCTATTTTTCCTGGTCACACATTGCGACTTTTTCAAAACCATCATAGGCATTCTCTAGATGTTGTTTATGTACTCTTAGATTGACAAAAATGGAGAATATGGAAGAGAAAGAAATTGTGGGCAGAAAATGGTAGAATTCTATAAATGTAGATTAGATCAAATATCTGGCCTCATGAGAATTGTTCTAGGTCTGTCACATTGTGATTATTATAGTCAGATCTTCTTATGATGTGTTACAACTCAAGGAAACAATTTTTCAGCAGTTGTCAGCACTTTTTGTAGAAAGTAAAGTCTCAAGCTTGCATTATTCCCACATTGGCTCTTCAGGCTCCTTCTCAGGAAGGTGTCTGTAATAGGCTCTCCTGACCTGGGAAGAGATCCTGTTCAGTAGGTTCCTTTAAACTACCACTGATTTACATTAAAAATTTCAAACCCCCATTACCTGTTTCTTCTCATTAAAAGCAATGAAACTGAGGAATAGCAATTTTCCTGAGAGAGAGAGTGAAAGAAAAAATAAAGGAAACGAGAAGAAAAAGTAATTTATCATACATAAGGTATAAAATCACATAACTCTAAAACTGAAGACAAGGTAATATTTGTGCAACAGGGGAAAAAGGCTAAAATAAAGTCAAGAATATATGAAAACCCCATTTATGAGAGAGAAGATAGTGAGTGACCAACACTGGGGAAATGGTGAACACCACTGGGGGAAAGGGTGACGTGTACGTCATAAACACTGCTAATGTTATTGTAGATGTCCTGATTTCTAGACATCCTGCACGGACCTGACACTGAGCGCGAGTCAATGGAGGGGAAAGTTCTCTGCTATAGTAGAAGTTCCCTTCTAGCTTCTCCCCAAAAGGCTTTCTTTTTCTATGGGTGACTGAGAGCGACCTGGTATCAGACTGCTTGAATGCTAGGCAATTGGAGCTTAGTTATCCATAGTTGGCAAAAGAACTTGGTAAAGCCAACTGCTGGAAAAGCACCGTGTCTGTGGAGAGTTGCAGCCCCCTCTGCTGGCGGTGGAAACATTCAACCTGGTGCTAGGATGAGGGCAGAGTCTCCTGCTGGGCTGAAGGCAGCGTCCCCTAGTTCCAACCAGCTCATTACCAGATAATCCAAGATATGTTACCCTGGACCTGTTTTCTGGAATATTGTCATATTCAGAAAGCAAGAAGGGGAAAGAGCAAAAACTGGAAGAAGAAATTTAAATGCATATAAGTACTAATATCTGTAATGAATAAAAATTAAATAAAGATGAATAATCCAGTAGAAATGTATAAAAATTTATTTAAAAATGAGGCAGATCTTATTAGCAGTTAGTGCAAAATGAACACCATTGGGTCAACAATTAAAAGTCTGATAACCACGTGTATTGGTTAGCATGGGAAACAAACTGTGATAAAATGTTAATGTGTGCTTAAATCTATACAGCTAAAGATAATTTATCTCATATAACTGAAGATATACATATCTTATGACTCAAAATTTTGCACGTGGTACCAAGGGACACGTATGAGGATGTTCTTAGAAGCTTTGTATTAGCCAAGAACCTAGAAAGAACGCAAGCGTCCATCAAAAGTAAAATGGATAAATATTTACACAGTGTTCTACATTAAAGTAAAGTAATAAACCACAGCAATATATACTGGTGTGGATGAAACTCAGGAACTCGATACTGAGAATAAAGAAGGCATAGCAGATTGTTCACATTAAAATAAGTGAACATGTAAAGCTAAGCAATATATTGTTTAAGAATACAAACTTGTGGAAAGCTATAAGAAAATTCATAGGAAAACAACCATAAAAATTTTGGAAACGGTTGTCTCTGGAGTAGAGGGGGATAGGGCAATGTGGTCAGAGAAATGACACAGGGAACCTCAGTTTTTTAAAGAATGTAGTCTACAATTTAGTAAAAAGGAACTAATTCACATATGTTCATGAATAATAAAATATGCTGATATTTTCAATAGGATTTTGTTACATTTGATGTAATTTAGAACAGACTTTCAGAAATATTTGTGCCTGCCTTGTGGATGTATTAAAAAATAAATTCCATTCTGTAGTTAGGCTAAAATAGTACATCATTGTGTTAAATGTGATAAAAACGTAACAAAATTCTACTGCATCAGAATTTGAAAAAAACGTAGTTAAATTACATGTTTATTTTTTAAAGAGTTGACCACCATATTGCACACTAGAGAGATAAAAGACAGTTAATTTAGTAATTTTGTCTACACTTTACAGGAATTGTCATATAAAATAAGTCAATGCAATCCTCTTTTATGTACACTTTTCTGCTTGAGTCATTTTAGACAGAGTATAAATGAAAAAGTATTATGAAGATGCCTATGAAAATCTGCCACCTGGTGGAAATCACCTGGAACTACAAGAAGAAATGATTTTTCTTTTTTTTCTTTTCCCTTCTGGAAATATTTCTGTACCTCCCCAGAAGACAAAAGTGGGAGAAAGAAGGAAGGTTTGTTAGCCTCACACAAACTTATAAACTATTTTGAACAAATTATATAGTCTCCTAAGTTAATAAGGTAGTACAATTTCTTTAAAAAGTGTAATCAATAAAGTGCTATGAAAATATTATAATGTAGTGAAGTGCACTTTATGAGAAAAATACACTCTGTGATAATAGATGCTTAAAGCTGCTCAGTTTCTATTATTATCATTAATCGACTATGATTGTCTTAAGTATAAAACAAATGTAATGACCAAACCATCACACGTGGAGCACATTTCAGCTTTCACTCAGTTCTCAAACACAGAAAAAGAAAGAAGCGTTTCTCAATAGAATATTGTATATCTAATAGTGCCCCTTTTCTCTTGATATTTGTCTTAGCCTCATTTTTTGAGACAGTTTTATTTGCACTGATAAAACAACATCCAGACTGCTGATTTAGCTGTATTTCTCAACTTTTCATAATACTGAATTTCATTTACACACTTTCAGTCATTTATATTCTGCTTTTCTTATTTAGTTAAAAAATGGGAAAAAAGCCATGTAATGCATTTCTTAAACTAAAATTATATTTATCCTTTGTATAGTGCTATATAGATAGCAAAAACTTCCATCCATTGCATTCAATGTTATTACTTTCATGGAGGAAATAACTGAAATAACAATGGTTTAATACCTATAGCAATAATCCTAACCTTTTATAAGATTAACTATATAAACTCATATATAAAATAAAGAGAAAAGTTGTATAGATTTTTTTTAAACTCAAAGTAAAATTTCCCTGCTTGTAAAATACCTTGATTTTGGTGTCTGACATAGATATTTTGGCTCTAGATGGATTCACTAATCTAAAGTAATGTTATATTTACTTAAAGATCCGTAGTCTTTCTAAATTGAGAGAATTGACATATGTAACCTGGAGTGGAGAAGAAGAAAAAATAACACTTTATAGCAAATGCGCATAGGAAAAGGAGATATAGCTTTACACTCAGGAATACCTGGAAAGTCTAATCTCTTTCTCAACTCACTTCTCTCTTGATTTGGACTGCTGAGCAATTGGGTGAGGAAAATACTCCCAGGAACTTGGATTAATTTATAAAGGGTAAAAGGTTTAAAGACATCAACCATCAGTATCTGGAGGGACTAAAAATAATAATACATAATAATATATAATGGAAAATTACAAGCTAAAATGAAAATGGCAATGGTGTTGACCTATTATAAATTTGGTTAGGAGAGGTTGAGATTTATTTTTAATGTAAAAGTCAGAATAACAGATCAGGGACTTAGGCTTTCAAATCATTAGTTGACGGACTTATCACACAGTAACATTAAGATAGCTGCAGGACCGGCCTGGTGGCATAGTTGTTAAGTTCACTGGCTCTGCTTTGGCGGCCCAGGGTTTGTGGGTTCAGGTCCCAGGCGCACACTTACACACTGCTCATCAAGCCATGCTGTGGCAGCATTCCACATAGAAAATAGAGGAAGACGGGCACAGATATTAGCTCAGGGACGATCTTCCTCAAGCAAAAAGAGGAAAATTAGCAATAGATGTTAGCTCAGGGCCACTCTTCCTCACCTTCCCACCCACAAAAAGATAGCTGTAAAAAAAATTATAAATAGACAAGTCAGAAACAAAACTGTAATCTTTCCTATGAATGTGAACAGACATCTCTATGCCCTATAACTGCAAAGAAAAAGCAAACACTTGTACAAAAGGCAGCAAGAAAAGTTAGAGAACTGTCTGTTGGAAATAATACTTTTAAGCAAAGAGCAAATCTTTGAACAAAAACCTAAATATAGAAGACGAGAAAACAAAGTGACTTTAAGTTTCCCAGCCAGTATTTATGTCATGGTGATGCCACGAACCTGCGCAAACTTGTACAGAAAAAAAGAAAAATTATGGGCTACCTGAGTCTAGACAATCAGAATGGGATGCTGTTGCAGTTGTGTGCTATACTCCTGCTGATTGTCCACCAACACACACTCGCTAGATGCATTCTTGCTGACATATTAATTTGTTGCTACAGATTTAGGAATTTCTCATTGAAGCACACTTATTGAGTTTACTATCTACAGTGAATTGGTTTATTTGGTTAAAATAATCTATTTTTTTGAATTTCTGATTTGAAAATCAAAACCAATATTTTCCACTCTTTTTATGACATCATTCTCACCATAGTTCTTAATACACTTCCCTTTAATACTTTAATAATTTAACTAAATACAAACCTGTACTGACTTCTAAATCCATCTTTGTCTATAAGATATGTTGAACTAAATCATGTTTTATTATTATATTTCTTTCTTCAAAATTCAAATGAGTTTTGTCTTTGAAATGTATTTGTGTGTATTTGTATGTGTAACACATTTGTTTATTTGTTTGCTTTCTGACAGTAGAAATGGGAAAATAATTTTCCATGTATAGCTAACACCATCACCTCTAACATGGAAATTGATCAAACTCCTCATTCACAGATCTCAAAGTTCTGCAATTTCCTCAACACAGGAGAAATTCATTCAAATCACATTTTTTTATCTTTCCTGATATCTATCTCCTCTTATTATCATCTAGAATTGCTCTAAAAAAGATTTTACTTTAGAGTATATGATCGTTCCAACTCTCTCACATCTTTATACTTAATTATTTGTCTCTTCCTGTTTGTTATAAAATTTAGATCCTCCACAATGTACCATCTTCATAGACCAATATCTTTATGGTATAAATTCTTGACATGCCAAGAATTGGCATAAATTCCAATTCCATGCCAACTTTATGGCATAAATTCTTGATTCCTATTAGTCATTTGAGCAATGCCCAAGAAAATAACGCTGGATTTTCATGTCTTTTATTTACTACTATATCTGCTATGTCAATCTTGGAAATGGCCCCATGAGGGTGGTTATTTAAATTGTCTCTACTTTTCATACTTCAGACAAGAATTTTGAGTTGGAGACTACCTAGTGAGGCATCAAACTCCACAATGTTCCTTTGCTCAAAATGTCTCACCAAAGAGGTCACTGAACACAGAAAGCTACCCTGACCAAACCTACATTTCTTCCTAAGTAAATGAACATTACCTATAAGGTCTGCTCCATCCCTAAACCTTGTATATCTCCTTTTCTGCTGATCAATCAACCTTGCCCCATGTATTTCCATCCTTGTTATTCAGCAGTTCCTTTATTACATGTCCCATTATTTGGGGGATTGCTTCATTATTATTCTATAGTAAATGTTAATTGTACACTGCCTGAGTAATGCTCAGTTATCCAGTTTTCAGTCTCTCCAGAGGTCAAATAGATAAAACATGGCCCAAGGCCTCCACCATAAGCCACATTGTTAGCACAAAGGATCTGAGATGGCCAAAGAACCTACCATTAATCAAACTGTTAATAGAGCTATCTGGTGTGGCCCAACATCCCAGGTATACAAAGATACTCTTATCAGGCAGCATTTCCCAAGCACTACCCTTTACAGTACTGTGAGCACCTCAAGTCCACCGAGTTAACCATTTACTGCACAAGTCTATTTATATATGTGGGTAATTAAGTCTTTATCTGGGATATGAATAGTAAATGTTAAGTTACAATAAAAACATTTCTTATTTAATTCACAAGGAAAACCCCAAATTACAAAAAATATTTGCTTATAGTAAAAATCAAAAACATCATTAAAACAATCCAGAATAAAGAAAATTTTAAAAATGACAGAGTAAAAATAGTCTGTTTCTCATATAAGCAACATATAAAGATTATCTAGAATGTGTTAATAATATCTACAAATCAATGAGAAAAAGTCACTCAACCAAATATATACAAAATCTAAGGACAGGAGTAAGTAGTGTTTTCAGGAATATACCATAAACACTAATGAACTCAAGAAAAGATCTCCAACCTTCATGGAAATTAGGGAAACACAGAGTAAACAGACTTGTTTACACCTATCAAATATAGCAAGAATTTTATTCCAGACAATAACAAACATTGGGATACAGTTGGGGAAAAGGTACACATTATTTCACAGAATAAAAAATGGTTGGATCACTTTGGAAGATGATTTGGCAGCATTTAGTAACAGGAAAGATAAGCATATACCATGATCAAGAATTCCACTTGATCCTATTTCATTCCACATAGATGAAATGAATAGAAAATATCAATGAAAGTAAGAGCTGATTCTTTGAAAAGATAAACTTTACAAACCTCAGCTAGACTCACCCAGATAAAATGAGAGGATTCAAGTAAACAAAGTTAGAAATGAAAGGAGGAGGAGATATTACAACTGATACCACAGAAATACAAAAAATTATAAAAGACTACTATGAACAACTATACAGCAACAAATTGGACAACCTAGAAGAAATGGATAAATTCCAAGAAATATACAACCTACCAAGACTGAATTAGGAAAAAATAGAAAAACTGAACAGACCAATTTCTAGCAAGCAGATTGAATCAGTAATCAAAAACCTCCCAACAAAGGAATATCCAGAACCAGACAGCTTCACTGGTGAATTCTACCAAATATTCAACAAAGAATCAATACCAGCCCTTCTCAAACTCTTCCAAAAAGTAGAAGAGGAGGTAACTCTTCCAAACTCATTTTACCCTGGTTATCTTATACCAGATTACCTGATATCAAAACCAGAAAAGGACACCACAAGAAAAGAAACGTACAGGCGAATATCCCTGAGGAGCAGAGATGCAAAAATCCTCAAGAAAATATTAGCAAACTGAATTAAACAATACATTAAAAGCTCCCACCATGATCAAGTGGGATTTTATTCCAGGGATGCAAGGCTGGTTCAACATCCACAAATCAGTCAATGTGATACACCACATTAACAGAATAAAGAATAAAAATCATAATATCATCTTAATAGATGGAAAAAAACATTTGACAAAATTTAACATCCATTTATGATAAAAACTGTCAACAAAGCAGACATAGAGGGAACATACTTCAACATAATAAAGACCATATATGACAAGCCCACAGCTAACATCTTACTCAACAGTGAGAAGCTGAAAGCTTACCCTCTAAGATCAGGAACAAGACAAGGACGTCCACTCTTACCACTTTTATTCAACATAATATTGAAAATCCTAGCCAGAGCAATTAGGCAAGAACAGGAAAGAGAAGGCATTCAAATTGGAAAGGAAGAAGTAAAACTGTCACATTTGCAAAGGACATATTATATAAAAAACCCTAAAGACTCCATCAAAAAATTATTAGAACTAATAAATGAATTCAGTAATGTTATAGGATACAAAATCAATACACAAAAATCTGTTACACTTCTATACACTAATACTGAACTATAAGAAAAAGAAATTAAGAAAGCAATTTCATTTACAATTGCATCAAGAATAATAAAATAACCTAAGAGTAAATTTAACCAAGGAGATGAAAGATCCATATACTGCAAATTACAAGACATTAAGGAAAGAAATGAAGAAGATACATATTAATGGAAAGATATTTCATGCTCATGGATTGAGAGAAGTAATATTGTTAAAATGCCCACACTACCAAAAGCAATCAGATTCAGTGCAATCTTTGTAAAAATTCCAATGGCATTTTTCACAGAAATAGAACAAACATGCAAAAATTTGTATGGAACCACAAAAGATCCCAAATAGCCAAAGCAATCTTAAGAAAGAAGAACAAAGCTGGAGGCACAACATATCCTGATTTCAAACTATACTATAAAACTATAGTAATTAAAACAACATAGTATTGGCATAAAAACAGACACATACATCAATGGAACTGAATGGAGAGCCCAGAAATAAACCCACACATATATTGCCAATTAATTTATGACAAAAGAGCCAAGAGTATACAATAGGGAAAGGACAGTCTCTTCAATAAATGGTGCTGGGAAAACTGAACAGCTAATGCAAAAGAATGAAACTGAACCACTATCTTACAGCATACACTAAAATTAATTCAAAATGGATTAAAGACTAGAATGTAAGACCTGAAACCATAAAACTCCTAGAAGAAAACATAGGCAGTAAACTCCTTGACATAGGTCCTGACTATGTACTTTTTAACCTGACACCAAAAGTAAAAGCAACAAAACCAAAAATCAACAAGTGAGACTACATTGAACTAAAAACCTTCTGCACAGCAGAGGAAACCATCAACAAAATAAAAAAGCAACCTACTGAATGGGTGAAAATATTTGTAAGTCTTATATCTGATAGGGGGTTAATATCCAAAATACTTAGAGAATCATAAAACTCAGCAAATAAACAATCTGATCTAAAAATGGGCAGAAGATCTGAATAGACATTTTTCCAAAGAAGACATACAGATGGCCAACAGGAAAGATGCTCAACATCATTAATCATCAGAGAAATGCAAATCAAAACCACAATGAGGTATCACCTCACATCCATTAGAATGGCTATTATCAAAAAGACAACAAATAAATGTTAGCAAGCATGAGGAGAAAAAGGAACTCTTGTACACTGTTGGTGGGAATATCAATTCCTACAGCCACTATGAAAAGCAGTATGGAGGTTCCTCAAAAAATTAAAAATAGAACTACGATATGATCCAGCAATTCCACTTCTGGGTATTTATCTGAAGGAAATGAAAACTCTAACTCAAAAAGATATATATACCCCCATGATCATTCCAGCACTATTGACAATAGTCAAGATATGGAAACAACCTAAGTGTCCATCTATGGATGAATGGATAAAGAAATTGTTGTATATGTACACAATGGAATATTATTGAGCCATAAAAAAGAATGGAATCTTGTCATTTGCAACAACATGGATGGACCTTGAGGTCATTGTGCTGAGTTAAATGTCAGACAAAGACAAGTACCATATAATTTCTCTTAAATATGGAATCTAAGAAACAAACAAACAAAAAAACAAGCTCAGAGATACAGAGAACAGATTGGTGGTTGCCAGAGGCAGGGGTTGGGTGATGAGAGAAATTGATGAAAGGGGTCAAAACAAAAAAAGAAAGTACCCTACAGTACTTTGCACACACTACAAATACAAAATAAAAAGAGGAACAAAAAGATGTTTATAAACACAAAAGTACATGATGTATATGGAACAGACTCTCTCAGCACAGTGTTATGTAACATACATGTGCTAAACTCCTACCATATTTCAGGCACTGGGGATAGAATAGTAAACACTTTCAACAAAAGAATCTTTATCCTCCTGGAACTTACATTCTAGATAGGAAAAAAAAAAAGAATTCCACTTGTAGGTATTTACCTTGAAGAAACATGTTTTCCCATATATTTTACATTTCTGGTGTTTTTCATTGTTTTTTAAAGGTCCAAGATACCATCTTGTAATAGGAGTACCTTGGATGAATTTTCTTTTTATCTTAAAACATCCTTATTTTATCTTCATACATGAAGACTATTTTCTTTGGATATAGAGTTCTAGTTTGAAAGATGTTTTTTTTTTTTCCCTTCTTTTTGTTCATGAATTTTGTTCCTCTATTCTTTCCTTAATGCTTTCTTTTGAATCATGTGGATATACTGGAATATAAAATTGTGTTTCCCTTATAATTATATTTTGAGTTATTTTCTTAGAATTTGCACTAGAGTTTATAATATTCCTTTTAACTTATCAGAATCAATTTTAGATTAATGCTGACTTTATTCCAGTGAAATATAGAATCTTTACTCATATAGCTCAATTTCTCCTTCCCATTTTTGTGCTATTATTGTTATACATATTAAGTGTCTATATTTTGCAAACCCAACAATACATTATTATAATTGTTACCCTGTGCTCTCTATTTCTTTTAAAGAAATGGAGAGGAAAATTTATTTAAATGTATTTATAGAGTTAAAATACATAAAATGTATTTATAGAGTTTGTTATGTTAACTTTCTTGTTTAACTTTACTGGCATTCTTCCTGTGAATTTGGATTATCATCTGGTGTCATTTGCTTACTCCAATACAACTTTATTTCCACTCACCTTCTTTATACCATTATTGTCAAACACATTATATTTGTATATGTTATAATAGTCCCAGTACTTTTATATACATATTGTTTTACGAATTGCTTTTTAAAAAGGGTTTAAAATAAGAAAAGAGAATAAATATACAAGTATACTATCTTTTTAAATTACCTACTTCATTGTTTTTACCAACACTCTTTGTTTTTTCATGTGTTTTCAAATTACTGTCTGGTGTCATTTAATTTCAGCCTTAAAACTTCCTTTAGTATTTCTTGTGAAGCAGATATGCTAGCAAATAAAGTCTATCAGTTTTTGTTTATCTGGTAATGTCCTTATTTTGCCTTCATTTTGAAATATACTTTTACTGGATATAAGACTCTACATTGACAGTTTTTTGTTGTTGTTTTGTTTTACTTTAAGCACTTTGAATGTGTTGTCACACTGCCTTCTTCACTCCTAGTCACAGCTATTAATCTTACTGGGCCTCCCTTGCACATCATGAGTTATTTTTCCCTGTTTTCAAGATTTTCTTTCTTGTTGGCTTTCAACATTTTGACCATGGTCTGTTCAGGTGTGGCTCTCTCTGTTTTTCTTGATATGGAAATTAATATTTCATCAATTTTTGGAAGTTCTAAGCCATAATTTCTTTGATTTATTTTTTCTGGTGCATGCATATATTGGTACATTTAATGATGTCCCATAATTCTCTGACACTGCCCATATTTCTTGATTCATTTTTCTGTTTTTCAGATTGCACTATCTCCATCTCTTTTCAAGTTCGCTGGTGGTTTCTAATATATTAGCCACTGTAGTATATTTTCTTTTACTTTTCAACTCTGTTTTTCCACTAGGTTCTTTTTTTTTTTACAATAGATGCTGTGAAGTCTTTGTTAATTCCATTGTCTGTATATCATCAACAGAAGTTCCTATTGCTTGTTTCTTTTTCTTGCTTGTGAGCCACACTTTGTTTTCGCTTTGCATGCACCATAAATTTCTGTTGTTTAAAATTGGACATTTTAGATAATATATTGTAAAAATTCTGGATATTGATTTCCCAACCCCCTCCCCCAGGGTTTATTATTGTTTTTCTTGGTGGTAGTGGTGGTGGTTGGTGATTTTTTTTCATCTGTTTAGTGATTTGGATAAATGAATTCTCTAAAGTCTATTTTCCTTACAGTTTGCAGTCTCTGATGTCTTTGCTCAAATTTTCTTCTCTAATTTTTTTCTTTTATCTTTAGCTTGGTTACCTAGGAGTCACTCCTAGGTCAATATAAGCCACTTATTGGTCAAAGGTTTTACTTAACCTTCCTTAACTAGTCTGAACTTTACCCTTTACCATTGGATATGTGTATGGCTTGAAGGCTACTCTCACAGTTCAAGGGGTTTTTGTGTTGTCTCCATTTTCAGACAAGGACTGGTAGCTTCTATTTTTCCTCTCCAATCACTCCTGAGAAGACATAGCCTTGGGCATTCCCTGAGCCTTCCAGATTGCCAAAGATGAGTATGATTTTATTTATTTCTTACTTTCTAGAATTTGCCCCTGGGTCAGAATAGCTTTTTGCTTAGTTATTGTATACTCTGAGATTGTGTTTAAGCCCCTCTGCAAGTCAGGCTTCTGCCGTGTATTGATGTGTCTGTGTGTGACTTGTTGAATGCTTTCAAGTCTGCCTCATGTTCTGCTGATTGCTCCTGAGTGCCCACTCATGGATACTATACAGCTTTGCACGTGTACACTGTCCTCCTGACACCCGTCATTGAATGTCATCCCTCATGGCCTCATCTTGACTATATCTTTCTCAGGTCCTCTCTATTAACTTCTGGCTTCTCTACTGTTTGGGTTGAATCATGGAGCTATCAGCCTCCTTTTAATTGCTCTCCACCAAGATCTCTATTGTTTTTAAAGATGTCCTCAGACATAGAGTTTTCCATGCTTGGTTCCAAATAGAGTCAGTTTCCTCAGACAGACCTGTGGTGGTCTTCACTCTTATGGCCCAGATTTTCCTCTATGCAGAATCCTTGTACCACTGTACCAAAGCTGGTGGAGGGGAGCTCATTTTTTCCTGGAAAACTCCCTTGTTTTACAAGTGGGCACTGAGGAAAGGAAGTAGATTGTTTTCTCCTCATCTTGGCCCTGATGGCATAGAACATAAAGCCTATGAGGAAACTGGACAATGGACACTCGAAGTCCAGTATTCTTGGTCTGCACTGTCAGAGTAAAGCTTTCATCCCACACTTGAGGGGCTGTATGGGAGGACACCCAGGCCTCTCAGAAGTGCCTGGCTGGAATAGAGATTCCACAACACAGGGTTGGGAGTTGTAACAAATGCCAGCAGCCTCCCTCTACTTGGAAGAAACCATAGCTCCAGACTAGGAGCTGAAGATAGGGAGCTGCTCCTGGTCACACCTGCCCAAGAGTAGAACAACCAACTTAGAGCTTTCATAACACAGAGGTGTGGGTAGGATGGAGTGGGAGGAGTAAGATTCTGAGTTGTGCCTCAAATTCCACAGACTCTCACTGTCCTAACCAAGATACAAGATTTTTTTTTCAATTAATGTTTTAATATAATTTCCAGAGCCTACAAATTATTGTTGTTATAGTTTTTATACTCTTCACCAGTTAAATTTTTGTTTTGCCAGTGAAATTGTCACTAAGCTCTTTACTTTGCCACTCTGGAAGTCCCTTCTTGAGGAGTTCATGGATATTGTTACAATATCATCTGCTTCCACTGTTTCTGAATCATTGTTCCTCTCTGTGTAATGTGTCATATTTCTCTTGCTGCTTTTAAGATATTATCTTTAGTTTTAAGTAATTTGACTACAATATATCTTTAAATTCTTTTTTTTTCTTCTGTTTTCAATTCTGTTTCAGATGAATTGAGATTCTTGAATTTGTAAATTATGTCAAACTAAATTTGGGAAATTTTATTTCATATTTCTTCAGACTTTATTTTTGCACTTATTCATCCTCCCCTTCCTTAGAGTATCAATTACATGTATATTAGAACTTTTCACTTGTTCTACAGGTCCCTGAGGTTCTATTCATTTTGTGTGAATCTATTTTCTCTCTTTCTTCAGAAATGGATAATTTCTAATGATCAATCTTTAAATACACTGATTGTTTCTTTTGTAATTTTTAATCTGTTATTTTCCCATGTAGTAATTATTTTAACACCATATTTCATTTTTAGGTCTAAAATTTCATTTTTAAAACATTTTCTATTCATCTGCTTGGATTTCCTATGTTTACATTCATTATAAACATATTTTCCTTTACATTTTAGAGCCTAGTAATAACAGTTTTAAAATTCTGTGTTAACTCCATCATTTGGGACAACTCAGGCTTCTTTATTGATCGTCTTTGTTTTGAATATATCACTTTTTCTTTTTTATTTACAGATTGTATCCTGGACATTGTAGAGCTTACATTATAGAAACTCTGAATTTTGTTTTTTTTATTCTGAGTATTATTGATGTTTTAGCCAAACTCAAACTAGAAACCCTGTATCCTCTGCCACGAGTAGCAGCTGAAGTCTTAGTTCAGTTATCGTAGCCTTAGCCGATTGTTTGGAGTCTGCCTCACATGTGCACGGTTCATGGATCAGCCAGAGATCTGGGTAGAGTTTACACTGAGTTTGGAACTCCCCTGCTCTGTGTCTCTCCTTTCTTGGATCCCATCTCCTCAATTTCTCATGGTTGTTAGGGAAGCAAATTCTGTCCTCTGGTTCTTCCAGTCAACAAAACTACACATTTTAAAAAATAAATTTTATCTACTGCATGGCAAAAAGTGTGGTGTCTGACCCTATCCACGAGCTGAACACTTTAAAATGGGAAATGACCAGTGTTTGTCTCTTCTTTTTGATACCCATCTGATATCCACTTTTGGTCAATATGGATTTTTTTTTTTTTGTAAGGAACATTAGCCCTGAGCTAACATCTGTTGCCAATCCTCCTCTTTTTGCTGAGGAAAATTGGCCCTGGGCTAACATCGTGCCCATCTTCCTGTACCTTATGTGGGACGCCACCACAGCATGACTGAGAAGCGGTGCATCTGTCCGCGCCTGGGATCCAAACCTGCAAACCCTGGGCCACCGAAGCAGAGCATGCGAACTTAACCACTACGCCACCAGGCCAGCGCATTTATCATTATGAATTTTTAAAGATCATGTTCCCAGATATTATAACTGTTTTCTGAAGGACTTTGATATGAGCTACTTGGCCATTATTGGAAGTGGACTAACTTTAGTCAGGTTTTAAACTTGACTATAAATGTTTAGTTGGGATTGTGCATATAACACTTTTTAATAACGCCTTTATTTGCAACCTAACTAGAGCCACCACCTGAACCACTCCCTCCTACTTTAGACTTTTAGAAACAAATTAAAACACAGAAAATTAACTCAGAGTAGCAACTATTTAAATTGAGCAACACAGCCAAAGTTACAGAAAAAGTCAGTATTTTCAGGGCATGTGAGTACGAGACTCACCTCTTTTCTTTTGCCTGGTTTCTTGAATCGCTAATCAAAACATGTTCTTTAACTTTTCTTTTCCTCAGCATCTTCACTTTTGCATAAATAAGTTAATAAAATTATTGTCATTCGGCAAAAAGTTAATACTGTCCATGCCTGTTTTACTTTCCTAAGGCTGCTGTTACAAAGTATCACAACCTGGGTGGCTTAAAACAGCAGAAGTGTGTTCTCTCACACCTCTGGAGGCTAGAAATTTAAAAGCAAGGTAATGAGAGGGCCATGCTCCCTCTAAGATTCTGAGTAGAATCCTTTCCTGCCTCTTCCTAGCCTCTGACAGTGGCCGTTAATCCTTGGCTTGCAGCAGCATCACACTCGTTTCTGCCTCTATGGTCACATGGTATTCTCCCCGTGTGTCTCTGTGTTCATATGACATTTTCTTCTTTTTATAAGGACACTGGTCATATTGCATTAGATGCCACCTTACTCCACTATAACTTTATCCTAAATAATTACATTTGCAATGACTCCATTCCCAAATAAATTCACGTTCAGAGGTACTGGGAGTTAGGACTTCAACACATTTTTTTAGGGACACATTTGAATCCATAAGATTGTTATTGCACAAAATGCTACAAGTAATACTTACAAGTCCTTCCTTTCCATCTGTGAATCTTGCCCAACTCACTCACAACTGAACAGATAAAAAGGAAAAGGTAAAAATAACTTCTGCCCAAACATGGTCCTCATTTTAGTCTGTCTTACCAAAGCATCAATTTAAGAACTTCTGACCTAGTCTAAATATTCAATTTAAAGATAATGAAACTTAAGCAAAAAGAAGCTACGTGACTCATCCAGAGTCAGAGTAATCATTAACAGAGCTGAGATTCTAATTCAGGAATTTTGAATTTAGGAAGGTTTAAATCAGAATCCACGGTGAAGTGATGAACTCAAGATATAATCTATATTTGTTTTGGTATCCAAGAATCAGGGAAATGGAATACAATAGAAGGAATAATTTTGGCTATTAGCCTCCCTTAAAAACATCTCCTTTGATTTGAGAAGGAGCCAGCATCATAAATCTGTGTCATTTTCCTCATTCATGCATGAACTTAGTCATGTGCTGAATGTATTTCCAGTAAGACTGAAGAGCATTTTGAAATTCACATCAGGATTCTAGACATAAAGAGACCTGGAATAAATAGCAGGAAATTAAGTCAGAATGCCATCTATTTAAGTTGGGAAACAGAGCCAAGGTTATAGGAAGAGTCTGTGCTGAAACAAATATTCTATAAACCCATTTTCCTTGTTCACAGTTGTCACTGCATCTGGAGAAGATACTGGAATCCATCTATTCCACTTGAGAACTAGAATCGATAAGGACTGTTAGGTGAAATTGCTAATCTTTCCTGATTTCTGATCTAAAACTTCACCATTGGATTTTGATGATGAACATTCACCAACTCCTCTCTCTATGTATAATTTCTTGAATCTATAATCACGGGATGCTCCTTAATTCTTGTTTTATTCAATATTTAACAACTTTCAAAAATCAAACTATGTATGTACTCTATGTTAGGTAATCATTCCCAGGAATAGATCTGGACTCATGTCACTTTAAGAAGCAGACATTTTAGTACCAAGACCAGATCAAGAGGTTTAAAGAGCCACAGAGTAATACAAGAATTGTCAGAAGAGATTTTCCACCTGACTACATTTCTGAAGCCTTGTTATTCCACGTTTTATGGTCTGATGTTTGGCTTTTTCTCAGTGTGTCATGTTTTAGCTTTACTCTTCCAGATTTACACAATGCCCTTTGGTCTTGACTAATGGCTTGACTTGGCCTTTGGGAGTAACTTTTCTCTTGACTCTTACACAGGACATGTCACATAAACCACTCTTCTAATTGTTGACCACAACTTGCCCTGGCAGTAACTGTCCCGTTTTGAAAGCTTTCTGAGGGGTACCTTTTGTTCAACCAGCCAGCTGCTCTGCTACCCTTTGCTTCCCTCCTCTGGCAACAACTAGTCATTGCACTTAACCTCTGAAGTTCTGAGTGTGTTCTTACATATCAGTTCCCGATGGAGTTTATTAATTTATTCATTTGTCCATTTCTTCAAGAAATATTTCTAGAGTACCAATCAATCGCCAAACAAAGACAGATGGTGAGGACTAAAAGTTGTACAAAATCATATTTTTTCTCAGCTTTTATTGATCTTACAGTCTGGTGGGGAAGACAGACATTAATCCAATAATGCCTTTTTTATCTTTGACATTGCCTTCTTGGATCCCTGTTATCTGTGTGTCTTTAATTTCCAGGATCACTTCTTTTGGATTTCATGGTATTAGAATGATTATATTTTAATAAATTATCTTATTTATTCATTTATTTATTCTTTCTTCTGTTCATTTAATATTAATTTATTAAACTACTATGCATCAAGCTCAAAACACTGGTGCTGCAATATGAACATGAGAGATCTCTAGCATGAGGTAGAGCAGAAAGAAAGGTATTAAGATAAATAATTAAAATAAACTTATCTGAGAAGAAATGCAGAGTGAACTAGGAGTTAAGAGAAGGAACACTTGATGTAAGAAATATTTACTTTCAAATATTTACTTTCCATATAATGAGAAAATTGTGCCAAAATTTCAACTAGTGTTTGCGCATGCTAATGTTATCATCTTTACTTTTGTGTGTCTGTATGTGTGTGCTTTTTTTGGAGGGGAAGGAGTGCTATACATTGCTTAATTTGCATAACTGTAGTATATATTTTTGAAAATAAGAAAACTACATATAATTAATTTTTATGGTATACAAATTTGATATTAAAATATTTGTTAATATACTGAGTTGAAAATATTGATAATTTGCTTTTAAAAGTATTAAACAGCAATATTGTAGATTCTATTCTAAATACTTTCAGTGGCATGCAATACACTAAAAAAACACTGTGCAGAGGTACCTATTTACCTTTTACAGGAAAGGAAAATGTTTGTCAAATAAGTTTAAAGGATTTGCATAAGACTAAATATCTACAAAGTGTCAGAGATGATCTTTCAATTTAGAGTTACTGCTCTGATTGCTCTCCCTTCCCATTCTACTAGAAAACGGAGATGGCGGTAATATTCATTTAATACACTATCAGGGTTATACCTACAAAGAGTTCTTTAAATCACCTTAAAATTATGCAACAATCTTAATGATATAATATCTCCAGCTCCCCTTCCATAGCTCACAATTATGACAGCACGCAGGAACTTTTATGAGTACCTGACGGAGGAGGAAAAAAGGCAAATTATGTGTAAGGGTACAAGCCAAAAATGGATGGGAGTCTCTACAGAGTCACCCAGTGGTAACCTTGGAAGACAGTGGCAAAAGAAAATTCCCTTAATAAGCAGAGCATTTGGTCATCTAGTTTGTGTGGAAAGAAATGTGGCCCAAGGTTAGAATTTATACTTACTCATGGACACTAGCAAATGGAAGGGATAAAAAGGAAGATCACGGACAAGATAGTAGGGTTAGAGGAAAAAAGTGTTATATATGAGAGTGGACACAGGGTATGAAGATTTTCATATCACATGTTAATTCCAACCAAAGAGCCTCTGCCATGAAGGAGGTAATAAACGAGTAGATGAAGTGACTCAACCAGTTGACAGCCAGCCTCTCTCATCAGCCATCAAAATGCTAGCAGAAATGGAGGCTGTGTATGGACCCAGAAGATGGGCTTCCACTCACCAAGGCTCATATAGCTCCTGCTGCTGTCAAGTGTCCAACCTGCCAGCAAAAACAATCAATATTCAGTCCCCATTGTGGCATTATTTCTTGGTCATACCAATTGGCCACTTTGGGATACGATTACCACGTGGACATCTTCTCCCATGAGTCTGGAGGCCAAAGAATTGAAGCAGGAGTGGTTCCACTTATCTTCACTCTCAATAACCCACTTAGGAAACTTATAATTCCTGTATCTCTAACTCTAGGTTCTGTAGGTTTGGAAGCCTTGCACAAAGGGGAACACTTCCAACTGATTCAGGAGACCCAGGAAGAATCCCATCAAATTATAAGATAAGATTGTCACTTTTTACTATGGGAGACTTGTGCCAAATGACCACCAGGCAAGAATAGGTAAGATAAATGATATCCTTGAAGACATGATTGACTTTGATCATTAAGAGGAGTTAGGGTTGTTGTTATACATAGGTTCAAGAAGGAATTTGTTTTGCACACAGGCAATCCATTTGGGTATCTGTTGTTGTACCCTTGCTGTATTTTGACAGTAAATGGACAAGTGTAGCAATTCTGACCTTAGTAGACCATGGTGACCTTGGGCTCAGATTCTAGCAATGAGCATCTAAGTCATACCACAAGGTAAGTCACTGAGAACAGCAAAGTTGACAGCTGAGGAGGAGGGGGAACTTCTACGGATAATAAAGGAGAGAAATAATGCCAGTTTTGGCCAGTTGCAGAAGCAAAGGACATTTTTCAAACCACTAATCTTCCTCTCATAAGATTTCTCCAGGGAGAGAGTTCACTGGAATCCTGTAGAAGTTTCAAAGTATATATGAAGTTGTGGATTCAAGAGCTGCAAATAGTGGATGTTGTGATGCACCAACCTTTAACCATTGGTTGTCATCACCTCAGTTGCAGAGCTGCCTTACCCAAAGTCACACTCCTTTCCTGGAACAGCTCACTTCTAATAACTCGTCTATATACTAGTCTAAAGACCACGTCCTCTCATTCTAACTTTGAGGTCAACTCTGAAGGGCTCATTCTCACTCAATAACTCCTAATGGGTTTGTCCAAGGCTGTTGAGCCTGCATGACAACACAACATATCCTTTGTCCAAACCTGCTCCCTCCCCCTCCTTTCTATAGATATTGATCTCAAGGGCAACCTTGATTATTAATCCTGCACCCTAAACTCCATCTCAGAATCTGCAACCCAGGGAACCTAACTGGCAACATGAGTATTCTTTGACTCAGTTTCACAGTTTTACTCCTCTCCTTCTAATTTTTCTGTATATTTTCACATTTGATTAGACTAGGTTGGGATATAACAATTTTACCTGGGTTCTCTAGCATATTATTAACTCTTCCCTCAGTATTTGACATATTTAGTAATGTAAAATCATTTATGACCACGTTATACATTCTATAGGTTTCACTGTCTCTAGCAATTGTGCAAGTCCTATATTCTACTTAAGGTTTTTTAAATTCTGTAACATTATTGTTTCACAAACAAATATGTGTATGTGTTTATGTGGGGATGCAAATAAGAGAGTGAAAATAAAGTATTATCAGTAGAAAGATATATTTAAGATAAAAATTTCATAGATACTATTATCTACATGGTTTCCAAGTTTTTATTTTTGATCCTATAGTATAAATGATTGTGATGATACATTTCTAATTGACAGTGACACATTTCAACCTGACTCATAAATAACTATTTATTTGGAGATGACTCTGAGAAACTTTACATATTGTATTTTGTTGTAATTTTACTTTAGTATCTTTAAATATACAATTCATTTGTTGTTGTTGTTGTTGTTTCTCATGACCTTTCCTTGAAGCACTCAGGCCAGTAAATTTTGCTGATCTGACCTCTGAGTTTTTTCTCCCACATTATTTTTGCCCTTTAAAATAGTTTTAGCGTTAGAAACACACATATGCACACAACTATTTCCCACTTCTATTATCATTAATAAAAGATTCATTGCATTCAAGACAGTTCCTTTATAGGAGCCATTCATAGTTCTCCCTCCCACTTGCTTTGACACATATGGCACTTTTTCTGACAGCAGCCATCCATTTCTGAATACTACACATAAAGCCCCTTTATTGAATAGAACTGAAATTAATTTTTCTGCTGTTCCCCTAGAGAATGGAAACTCAGGTATTATTAAGATTTCCTGTTCCAAAGAGTAGAGATCAGCATAGGTATTTTTTCTTCCATTATAAACACTGCTCTCTTTCCTTTCATTGTATTATCTCAAAGAAGAAAGAAAAACATAGGGCAGTATTAGCAACTCAGTCAGGCACCAAAATAATATTCTAGGGCCTGGCATACTATGTCCAAAGATTTTTTTTCTTCTGAGTACCTCTAATGTTTGCTGATATTTTTGATGCAGCTTCACACACACACAGTCAACACCCGGATATGTAGGACAGGTGGGAGAACTGGTACTTAAAAAACCTCTCTCATCTGCTTGCTCTACAGTGCACATGTCACTGGTCACATGTGTCATTGCAGTGACTTTTTTAGCATATATTTAGGGACTATATACGCCACATAAAAAATGTCGAGAATATAGGATATGGAGAGGTTTTTTTTCACATTAGTAAATGTCAGATATCCAGAGATGTGCAATCAATATATCCAGAGATATGCAATTAATATGTAGATAATTTTTACATACATTTGTTCCCATGGACAAAAATTTGCATCTTTTATATGCAACCATTGGCATTTTTATCCACTCTGCTAAATTTCTGTTTGGTAAATTTCATAGATCTTGATTCAACATTTCCTGATTTGTGGCATCTAACTTTAAAAATTTTTAAGGCAGAAACAAAAGCATATGAGAACATCCTGGGTTTTTTACAGCACTTACCCATAGCTGCAAATTAGTTTCTGTAAATTAGTTAATATCCAATTAAACTTTGAAAATTGTGTATTTTGTATTAATTGCATAAGCATATCTATGCTTGATTCCAGCTACTATTGTCTTTTGCATGTGGAATTTTTAAAATCTAAATTTGGAGTAAATGTGCAAATGGTCTTATGGAAAAATTTCACTTTTCTATATGTTTTTCTGTTCAAATCTTTGGTTTAACAGTGTAGAAGCTGCTGTAGTAAAGAAGTGGTGTCACAAGATAAGTTCAATAAAAGTGTAAACGTAAATAGGCATAAATATGCGTAAGAAAGTTACAACTCGTGCTTTTCCGGGAGTAAAGATTTTTCCACTATTTCATTGCATCATCTACCTGAAAATTTATAATATACGAATTACATTTTTGTCTCTTTGTCTTGATATTATAGAATATTTAAAGGAGACACTTTAAACAGTTATGATAGTCTTTCCTTGTCGATTTGATAAAGAAAAGATCCATTTAAGAGATGTTTTCTATCATGTAAGAATGTGACACCACGTCAAGATGAAATAGAATATGGAAAGCTGCTAGAGTGTAATTTTTCAGTTGGCACAGTGGTCATTAAAATTTGGCTTAAATCAAAGCAATGAAAGTGGAAAGTGCTGTATATTTTTATGGCGACAATAAAGGGTTTGGGGTTGGAAATAACTAATTGTTTGTCTTTACAAAACAGCAGGAGTTCACTTAGACAAATAACCAGCATTTACAAGTACACTTAAAATAAAAACAAAAGTAAGATACACTTACCAGCAACTACTAATCTGAGAACAAAGACTGTAATAATAGCTGTAAATAGTCTTTATTTTCAGACATGCTATCACTAAAATGTTTACTTTTCTACAAATAGAAGTAAAGCAGCTTTTGGTTAAATGTTAATTTCTGTGAAAACAAGTACAAAAGTACTTCACAATAGCAAATGTGCTTTATTATAGCTCCTAATATGCAATATTGAAAAATTGAAAATACCATTTCTCTGAGTAATATATCGCTACAATATACGTATAATATTCTATAAATATCTACATTTGAGTAAATCTTTTTGCACATGGAAGCATTTCTATGTTTCTGTATTAAATTGGCAAATAGATCACTAATATACCAGGATTTGGTTTTACTACCTCTCAACCAAAATATTTCAGTATAATTTAAAAACACTTATATGCCAGGACTTAAGTAGAACATTATTTGAGAATTAATTTATGAAATTTATTCCTATTCTGGCTTGTTCCAATTTGAAAATGTATATATACTTTCAGGAATGACTCAATCAGTTCACATTTACCTATTGGCAGTGCAATCAAAAGAAAATATTTGAATTTAACTAGGTTTTGACTTTTTCAAGTTAATATTCATCTCCTACAATTTCATGTTCCTGATAATAACCCAAATATATGTCATTCTCCAGTGATGTCTTAAGCAACTAGGAATGTACTTTAACTCTTTTGCTTTACTAGAGTAAAATAAATTTCTCTTGTATTTCAATTCATAAGATGAATTTTGTGTGCCTTAATATTTGTACTTGAAAGGACATTATATGTTTTACTCTAAGGCATACATGGAATAAAGGGTCTGGATAAGTAGCAGTTATATGATAAAATTTTTCCATAATGGAAAATTGGTAGAAAAGATTCTGGGAATCTTACCCATGTTTAAATGATAGAAAATACTTTATTCATCAAATGGAATATAGCTTTCACAAATTTTATACAGTGTGGCAAGGCTAGATCCTAGTGCTGGAAGATCCTAGAAACTACAGAGGCCTTATGAGGGGCTTACTGCAATATTTCCCCATCTGGACCCTTGATGAAACCACAGGAATTCAAAGTTAGTGCCTTCACAGTTTCCTCTGTGGCGCTGAAGACACAATGGGATTTTGGGCTACTGAATTAGTGCTTCCCACCCAGACTTGGCAATAATAATTTAAAGCCCAATCTTGTGCTGTGTTGGTGCACAAGGAACTCAGCTCCATTGTAGTTTAATAGCAAAATATATTGTTAAGTCCTCGAGAGCTAAAAAGTCCTCTATATGGGAAGTTTATTTTTCCTATAATCAAAATATTGCTAAGCTACAACTGCTAGAAAAGCTAAAGCTGTACTCTGAGGCTCTCTCATACCTGCCAACACCCATTCTGTCCAAATACATATATCGAATGTAGTTGAAGTCATGCTTCAGCAGCCAGAACCTTTGGATCATCAGCTTTTGCTAAAGGCTTATGCTTTTGCTGAGGGAGGTGTGACTGAAAAGTGTCTGCCAAGGCCACCTTCCTAGCCAGCAAAACTTTCACAAGATCCCAACTCTCCTGAGCTTCAAGATTTTACTAAGGTGTAAGAATATTTCCTGAGACCCAATATAAGGCCTATGCGCCCTTGCTATAGGTCATCATAGCCAAAATGTCAATTAGTTGTAGCCACTGTAGTCCTCTTTCTCTAGAAGGAACCTTTCAAATGAGAGCAAGGCCACTAGGGATTATAGACACTCTCTCAACTGTGTCAAGTCCACAGCAGTTAAAAGTTTACTGCACATCTGTAGAATTTCATCTCTTCTTGTATTACCTTCTACCGACTGCCCAGGAAGAAACATCTTGCCCACACATGGAATTCCAAACTCAAAGCCACATGGCCTAGACTTACTCAAAAGTTCATGTCTAACTTGCTCTCTTAAAGCCCATTCATTCTATATCTAAATGTCTCAAGACTATTCATCAAATATTGGGGTTGCTAAGGGCCCTTAAAAATAGCACACCTCTTTCTTCCTTAAATTCTGTTAAAGAATATGGTAATTAAGATTGGCATATGGAAACCAAACTGACTTTTATTACTAATAAGGGCTAAACCAAATGGAATAACTACTTCCCAGAAAGGCAGACATCCAGTTAGTTACATATGCTAGACTTGGGTAGAACTCCCCTATAAAGACTCCCCTTACAAAGAAGGTCAATAACATGGATTTGTCAAGAACTCCTTTTCCCAGTGGACACGCTGGGTTCCAGGAGAAAAAAAGGAAAAGGCTTTGATGAAACACACCCAGTTTGTTTTTCCTTAATTGATCAACTCAATGGATAGTCTCACTTCCCCTGGTAATTATTGTCATTATTATTATTATCATCATTTTTATCTTTCTTATGGCCATTATTTTCCACTAGCACAAAAAGGGAAATGATGAGAAACAATAGTTTCTCACATGTTTTCTAACATAATAAAAATGTGTGCGTTTCTTATAAAAACTCCCACAGAGTTGAGTCAAAAATTGTGAATTCTCAGCTCCCAGGGTTATCTACTAATATAAGAGGTTTTGGAATTGACTTGAACCCCAAGAGGTATTGGCCTTTTAAGGTCTAGTGATAACATGCAGAAGGCAGGACTCACTTGTAGCAAAGTCACAGAAATGCATTGACTGCACAACATTCACCATGCTATAGTAGTCAAGCAACATCCTAATCTGAGCTAGAGTTAATGAACACTTCTCAGATTTTATAGACCCCAAATGTATTGTAAAGTGTCTCACCAGTTTCACCTTGCTCCTAACACCATGACAAGTAGCACTGGAGGTTTTTAGTCTCTATTACATACTGGTGTCTCATCTTTGCTATTGCTCAATATCCCATACACAAATAGGCATGATTTATATATCAGGTAGAGAAGAAACACAAACAATCATTTCTACCTTTCTCATTCTCTACTTTTGCCTACAAATATTCCTCTAGATCACAGCTGAAGAATTCCAAAATCATTAACTGTGAATAAAAGGACTAACAGGAGAGCCTTTACTCAAATATATTGCATATATCATTCAAATATATTCTGACTTGAAGAGCTACTATCAGAGATTTTTCTAGAAATGTGAGATGAATTAAACTAAATATTTTTGTTCTGTTCTCTTTAAGTATAGATTGCATTATAATAAATATTAGATTTCTATTATGTTAGACATTTGAAGTCTTATTTTGTGCTAATACTTCTTAGAACATACAATGTTTTTATCTGATATTTAATGCAAACTGTGATAACATGCATAATATATTTCTACTTAAATCTCTGTTGCCTATTAATCATACCAATTACTAATAAAAACATCAACTCAAGCTCATAATCCTGGGCAAATAAATCCAAATGAAAATCAAGGTAAGGATGAATTAAAACCCTCATTTTCCAAGGTGTGTTTTGAATAATAGATGAGTACATCTAGCTGGCTGCTTCCTGGCTGGAAGTTTCCAGGATTGTCTAAGTTCACTTTACCAGTTCCTTTGCTTATTATTCCCCCTTGGCTAATCGCCTCCTTTCCTTCATTTGTACTAATTAGGCTACATTTTGTTTGGCACATTAGCTTGAATTGTGTCACCAACGTAAAACGGCTTTAATAAAGCCGAGCTATGCAACATTGCCACGAGGATCATTATTGATTAAAAATGTACCCTCAAAAATGAATTTAAACAAGAGGTAATTAAATTTTGTAGAAAGACATATTTTAATTTTTTAGGAATAAATTTTATTTTCATATCTTTTCTTTCTTTTCATATCTCTTAAAAATTTTCTATGAACTTTGTGATGAAATAGGCAATCTACATTTCTTGGATGTGTAAAATTTTTTATACTCTTAAAACTTGATCCAGTTAATTTTTTAACTCTCTCTTATATTTGTTATGTACTGTTGGTCCCAAGGTTATCAGAAATTATAATAGAGTTGGATAAGATTGCTGCCATTTGGTGGCCAGATTGCTTCAAAAATTATAGGAGTCTGTCATCCAATAAGTTTACTTGTTCTATAATTTTGGGGGCTGATAGTGCTGATGGATTTGTGGCCATATGTAGAGGCTCTACTAGATGAGCAAAGAGAGAGTTTTGCCTCTAGCAAAGAAGTTGAAACTTACTAAGCGTGTCTCTTCTGCCTGAAGCAGTTCTTTTAGTAATTGCAGAGGGTAAGGGAAGATTCCAATTCCATTATCTGTTGCTATCAAGATGTTACCCATGTCCTGAGAGACTGCTATCAAACTATTGTTGGGACATGGCCATTCAGTAAGAACAGATGGTGACAACAGGCACAAGAGAATATGGACAACTTCCAGGTTTCAGATAAATAGAATCATGAGATTGGCTTTGAAAAGAACTTAAGAGAGCAATTACCCAACAAGGGAAGTAAAGCATATTCAATGGATCCATGAACAACGAAAAGACAACAATAGAACATGGCCCAGTTATGGGTTTATTGCCGTCTCCTAACAGGAAAGCTCTTAGGGTTAAGGAGCTGCTACAAGAAAAACCCAATGACAAGTTTTAAATTCAGAAGCATGTAAAGTGACTTTGTGGATTAAAAAAAATAGTAAATTAATAAAATTATGATATTACTACCACAGTGGAAGAATTATTTTTTAAAAAATGCACAGCTTAGTAACTGAAGTGTAGCGCTTTACTGAATGAAAATATCTTAATCCACAGCTCATATTCTTAAGTGAACGACAAGCAAATATTCTTTAAAGAAGTTACAAAAAGGAAGAAATTCAAGAAAATATGCTTAAAAATAGCATTTATACAGAATTTAGCTAACTAAATAAGAATCTGTTTTCTACCAATTCATAAGTCATTTCAGATGACATAATATAAAAATGGGAATTTCAAGCTTAGATTCTCTAAATGCCATCAATCAGAAGAGAAACAGGTGATTCTTTTATGTTTAATTTTACTACCTAATATTCTAAGTGAACATGTAACAATGAGTAAAACAAACCGTAAATGTATGACTTTTACACAGAATCAGAAAAATGTAAGAGAACACTGTCTTTCTAACCTCAGTCTCACAGGGAATGGGTCAAGTAACTCAAGAAATTAGAGCTAACAAGTCATAACCCATTGTTGCCTTCTGGATACCACATCTAATAGCATGGATTTCATATTGTTCTATTTTTTTCTCACAGTATATATGCACTTAGATCTTGACTCTATTTTAGACTCTTTTATAACACCATTTGTACAGCCCAAATTAAGTCAATCAGATTATTTATACTTTTGTTTATTTCACTTCCTGTTTCAGTATGGTCATAGAAAAGTTATGTAGTTATGTTTGGCCTTCAATAGATTGCCAGTCTTGACTTCTCAACTATTTTTCATTTGACTCTTTCCCTTTATCACTCACAAACAGACCTCAGAAAGCCCTGTCATTTCTGCTTCCACAGTTTACTCCAGCTTCCTTCTTTTCACTGCACCTCCGTTGCCACCAACATTATCTAAACCATGTTCTTCTCCCGGTATACCCACTTGTTATTTTGCATTATTGGCTCTCTACAATCCATTCACTACAAAGCAACATGATTTTTCTTGCTTACAATTAATTCATGGCATACCCCAGCTTCAAATTTGCTAACGACTTTCTGATTCACTTGGAAGAAAACCTAAGTTCCTAATCATAGCTTACAAGGTGCTATACAATCAGATTTTTCTAAACTTCTCTCATAACAGATTCATCCACTAAGCTCCATTTACAAAGCTTCTGATTTTTCCTTAAAAACACTAAACTAACTTTCATCTCAGGACTTTGTATCATTTGCTCTTCTTTCTACCAAAAACTCTCTTTGTCAGTAAATTCACTTGGCTGGCATCCTCCAAGTCTTCCAATTTCATCTTTTCAAGAAACCTTCACTGAAAATGCTAATGTTTAAGTTAGCTACCTATTACAACACCACGGAGTAATACCTTTTATTTTATGTATATCTTTCCCTTTATGGTAGTGATGACTATTTGAAATTATCTTATTTACATGTACATACTTTTTTGCATTTTTTTCTTCCTCTACTGAAATGCTAGCTCAATAAGAACAGGCATCTTGCCTCCTTTATTTACTCTTGATCCACTTGGATTGGAACAGCACATACTCAAAGTAATTTCGCAATAAATGTAAAATAAATGAATGAATGAATGAAAGTAACTGTATATACACAAGAATCTGTATACATGAATTAATGAATGAGTGAACCATAATTTCACTATTAGAATTATAATATGTTCCAAAGGTCATTAAGTCTAAAAATAAAGCATAATATAATTTTTAAAAATATATTGGCTAATGAACATCTAACCAATTCTAAACTGAACAATAGAAAATTCTTCTCATCTCAATCAGTTCTTTTACAAAGATAATTTTTGTGAGAAGTGTTGAGTATAGTCATTATGCTGGTTCCTTTCCTCAGAATTCAGTAATCATTGCTGCAAACCATGGTTGAGATGTAATTGCAATACTTCCATAACTTTGAAAATTGCTATAGAACAGAGTTCTAAATGTTTTTATTCTAGATCCCATCCTTATTTTAATACTATCTATAATATGATGTTTTCTTTCTTTCTTCTCCCTCACTCTCTTTTCTCTCTTTCTTTTTTTTTTCACTCATAGACTAGCCTGGAGCTTAAAGTTTCTAAATGACTTTTCAGTCTTGCTAAATTCCATCTTATGTGGTCCGTTATGTCACCCCAATGTGCCAAAATCTTTTTGGGATTTTAATTCAGTCATTTGAAATATGTATTATTCCATGACTCTTTCTGTATCCTAAAAATTGATGCCAATATTATCCAAGTTACTGACTGTATTTGTAAGCAGGATTACAGAGGTGAAAGTGCCAAATATTATGATAAATTTCTCTCCAGTTTGAAATCAATACATAATTTCATACATATTTTCAGGAACAAATTATGTATGACATGAGAATTATGCAAATAGACGTAACACATTAGGCTCCAATTGCATAAACTAAAATATAGCAAACATTTTCTGAACTCATTCAGACTCAGTTCAGTCTGTTAGTGATGAAAACCTTTACTCTTGCCTGTAATAACTTGTGGTGAAAGCCAATAATCAGCAGGTCCTAGAGCCATCCACCTGTTACCCTGCATCAGAGGAAGTACGTTAGGTAATTCAGATTCTCTTGGGCTCAAAGCCTCTTCTCTGCTACACAGAAAATCCAAGTCACATGGTCAGGTAGTTCCCAACTCTAACCTCTGCTTCGAGAGGCTATGTTCCTGGAATGGAGCTGAAAAGTGTAACTTCCTCCCTTACATTGTCATCCTACGTCCAACCAAGTTGGTCATTGACCAGTTGTCCCAAACCTGCATTTGACAGCTAATTCTGTTCACAGCCTGCTACCTTGAGGCATCCTATTACAATCCTCTTGCCTGCCTCACACAGGAATCAACTAAGGAAAACTGATATCTAGAGGAAAGAGAGATTAGGACAGGAAGATTCTTTATAAAATACCAAGTGCATGTGACAGAACTTGTAAGCCCTGGTTGGCAAGGAGACACCAAAAACTTGTAAGGAGGAAGAGTGAAAAAGTTGTTGAAAATTTCTCCTTCAGTCTTTACAGGGTTCATAAACACTTTCGTTGCTGTTGGTTTTTTAATATATCATCATTGTCTCCTTTTTTTGTGGTGGTAGCTTGATTTTTTACGATTTCACCAGCAATTGGCAGACTGCAACATCATGAGGTTGTTTGAAATCTTCATATATAAGCTGATTATTTGAAGGGATTTTTCACACACATAGTATTAAATTTCTGTTCATATTTTATCTCCTCTAATAATCTTACAATTTCTTAAATAATAAAGAATAGCTAGGCTTTTTAGCAGGAGTAGGATATGGTGGGGACTGGTAATTGCCTTTTCTTGGGCACCATTATTATCATGGTCTCATGCTAACAGATTTCCATGTCACAAAAATCCATAAGAATATAAATTAAGGAACCCAAATTTCAGATATTTCCATCCATTTCCTTCCACTCACCCTTCAATATAGAGATCATCCATTTATATGTTCTTAGGAAATGAAGGCAATTGAACCAAAGCTGAGATCCAGATCTTAATATGCCTCCACCATTCATGTCCTCTGTAGTACTCAATGCACTTAGTCAACAATGAGTAATTAAAAGATGAAGATATGGTCACAAGGAAGGATTGTTCTGAAAGGCAACATAATTGTGCAAATAACTGATAGAAATGCACATTATATCAAGAGAGATATGTATAAGGGACTAGAGAAGTAGGTTGATGAAGTCGTTAATGAATCCTGGGGCATGGGGAGGAGAATGCACATAATTTTGCAAAAGGTGATATCTAGAATATAGTTTAAAAATTGACTAAAACATAGATAGCTTTTGGAGGCTGAAGAAATGCATATATAATTTATGTTCTTTAATATGATATCATTACACAGTTGAACCAACTCTTTGTACAGCCATTTTCTATAAAACTGTTTTTGAAAGCCTTTAAAAAGTTTTGAGGGACATTCATATATTATGCAAACTGAGTTTTTTTTTTCATATTGAAAAAAATTTTAGGCAAATTAGATTTGTATTCTGGAAACATGAATCCAAACGAGAATGACATGAGTTCCCAGGAGTCCTTCTGCCTTTATTATTCCCACTTCATGAAACAGTATAGATTGAAAACTCCCTCCTTCCACCTCTGCTCTTAGAAGAGTGGAATTTGGCCAGATATGGTGAGCAGAATTTTAATGATGTCTCCTAATCAAGGTACTACTATGAAGGCACTTTGGAGATATAATTCATGTTACTAATTAGCAGACTTTAAAACTGGGAAATTATCTTGAATTATCTGGGTAGGCATAATACAATCACATGAACCCTTAAAAGCAGAAGAGGAAGGCAGGAGAGATGAGTCAGAAGAAGTCAGAGAAATTTAAAACATGAGAGGAATTGGCCTGCCATTGTTGACTCTGAAATTGAAGAAAGGGGGACATGACCAAAATATACAGTCCATTTCAAGAAGCTGGGAATGATCCCTAGCTGAGAGCCAGAAATGAAACAGGGAATTCAGTCCTACAACCCCACTGAACTAAGTTCCATCAACCACTGGGTGATCTGGAGAGCAGTCTTCTACTCGGTCTCCAGATAGAAATGCAGCCCTGCCGATACTTTGATTTCCACCTTGTGAGACTCTATCAGAGAAAGAACTGAGCCACATTGTGCTCAGACTTCCAACCCAAGCAAACTGTGAGATGACAAGTGGGTATTGTTTTACACACTAGATTTGTGCAATTTGTTACAAAGCAATAGAAAATAAATACACCAAACATAGCAAAATCTCCTCCACTCCATATTCTCCCACACTGTTTGATTTTCATTTTGTTCTGTTAATCTGCAGTGTGAGGATCTAGTAAAAGTGAAGTGCCACTGTCCTAGACATGTAGCAGCAAGAGGATCATCAACGATGTTGAACCATATTCTGCAATTTCTTCTTTTTACCTTCTCCTGGAGACATGACAATTACTTTTTGCTTGAGAGGAAATAAAGCCTAAGTTTAATATACAATTTTGTTGGGAGAATATTTGTTCTGACTTATTTTATTCTGAAGAATAAATACTAAATGCTCATTCATAAAGAGAGTATTAAGATCTGTCCCAAGATGTTAAAGGAGTAGAGAGGCTAGAGGAGACCACCCTGGGACACAAGCAAGCTACACGAGGGCCTGTAGAGGGTAGCAGGGCACCATTGTGGGTGTCAGGGAATACCTTAGAAGATTCCCCATTTCCTCAGTCTGGGCACTGAATTCCCTTCCTCTTAAGTCAAGAGGCCAGAACATGAAACTGAAACAATTTAGGCCCTAATGTTTAGTATCGGCATATGCCCTCAGGGCATATGTCAAGTTCTTGCTCATACATGAAGTTTATCTCTGACTACAAGTGTTGACAAAGAAATTATATTTCTGATCTCCAATGTCTTAAAATTTCTTTAAAAGCTATTTTATTGATCATCTTTCTTTGTTTGCAGGAGGAAAGTTAACCAGTTCAGCCTTCAACTGCTGTTACTGGGAAACAGTAATATTGACTATTTCATCTACATCTCCAAGACATATATTCAAGTTTGCAGAAAATCCCTTTGTGCCTTTGACCACAGACTCTCATCATTTTAGTCAGAGCACAACATCAACCATTTAATGACATCTCTTTTGTTAGTACAAACTTTATCATATCATGCTTTGTAAAAATCTATATATCTGATCTACCCAAATTTTTCTTTGGCCATCAGAAATTCTAGAAGGACAGATCATTTTTGCCTAGTCTTTAACAGTCCCTCTTGGTCAAGAATTAACTCTTTGTTTAGAAAAAATAGTGAACCTCACAATTATTTATTCTTTCAGCTGGATGGAGTAATCAGTAAGGAAAATTAAGAAGTTGTTTCTTCAAAATAAAAATAAGTTCTAAAAACCTGTAAAGCCTATCTTAACAGGATTTACCTTTCAATATCAGCTTTTTCAGGACATGGACTTCAGCCTCTAGATTTTGATCTCGATTTTGGCTTTGGAATTTGATTCTGTCCTCTCTCTCCAAGTTTACCTCTTGTTGAATATTTCTGTTGCAACCCAGGTGTTGGCCCTCGTGTTTCTCACTTTGTGTTTTTACAAACATACTCAATTGACCCTTTCTGGACCCAAGGACATACCTGACTGAATAATCTAGTCATAATAAGTCAACAAATAAAAAAATTTTCCATAGTGTTATCAGATTGGTAAATTCAATTAATTAATTTAGCTTTTAATTTAATTAACTTGAAATTAGTATATGTAATTTTTTTCAGTGTCATCTACGTTATTGATTTTCAGCATCCATCTTTGTGTGGTAAAGAGGTTTTGTTCTAGAGCCAAGCTGCCTCATTTCTGCTCTTGGCTCCAATTAATAATAGCTTTGATTTAGCAAGTTACTTAGTCTTTTTTGTGCATCTATTTACTCACTTGTAAGAGAATGGCATTAATATTTATCTCATAACATTATTTTCAGAATTAAATACTTAATCCTTACGAATTGAAGAAAACAATAGATGTACACAGTAAGCCTTGAAATATTAGCTCTTATTGTGACTGTGATTTTAGTGTACATTTATTACAAATAATTTTATTTTTATTATATATTGAAAAACTATGCAAAAGATTATACTTTTATGAATTTGTGCTCCTCATCCATTATATTACTAATTATGTCCATGTTATAATTAAAAATACATGTTCCACATATACCTTACTTAACAATAGTATCTCCTGGGCTAGTTTGTTATTAAATATGAATGAATAATCTCAGTCTAGTTCTAGTAAAGACTGTGAACACCTAGATTCTTATTATTTTATTTTAGAACATTTATCAATTTATTTTTATTAAATATCATATGTATTTTCTAGATATTGAGCTTGACAAAAATCTTCAATAATCTAGATTTTGTGTGTGTGTGAGGAAGACCAGCCCTGAGCTAATATCCATTGCCAATCCTCCTTTTTATTTTTCTGAGGAAGACTGGCACTGGGCTAACATCCGTGCCCATCTTCCTCTACTCTATATGGGACACCGCCACAGCATGGCTGACAAGCGGTGTGTCTGTCGATGCCCGGGATCTGAACCTGTGAACCTGCGAACCTCAGGCCACCCAGCGTGCAAACTTAACTGCTATATCACCGGGCAGGCCCCAACAATCTAGATTTATTCTACCTAAGGGGCAATTTCTTGACAATGATAGTAAAATAGGACTCAATTTTAAACTCACTAATTGCCACTATCTTAGTTAGGTGCCTTCTATATTCGATCTTGTTATGTTGAAATAATGCAACTCACAGGAAAATAAATAATAGGGATGTGGATGGAGATAGAATTACATGCATTTTGGGTATGGACATAAGCTGAGGGATCCAGGCAGAAAGAACATGAGTGCCCTCAGTTTCACTAAATAGTGTGGATCTATTTGTGCAGAGTCCTAGTAGAGTCAGCTTTGCTGACGAGGGTGACAAAGCTCATGTCACAAAAACAAATATAGGCATATGTATGGTGTAATTTTGTAAGCACAAAGCCATCCTGAAAGCAGTATTTTTCATCAAACAAAAGCATTGTTAAAAATGGCTTTAAACTAAAAACACAGGATTTTCTTTTTCAAAAGCAATCATTTTCTGAAAAAAAAGCACTGCTTATTAAATTCACCTAAAACGTTATTACTGGATTTTTACTCTCCTGTTTTAAAGGAAGCTTTAGAAATTTATAAAATGGAATATGAAACAACAAAAACAAGTTACCATTTATCAGTGCACTGGACTTTTAAGCTGTACAAAAACTGCAGACTTACCAGTAATTTTAGAATTTAATAATTGCAGTGAGAAACAACATAAAGGAAATTCTTCATTCATCTTTCCATCCTTAGAGGTTATAAGTACATAAAATCCACTAGAAACTGTTGCTGTCTCTATAGAATGTTAAAAAAAAGATGCTTATGGATAAATTTTGGTATGGTCAATTTTCAAAGGTCAGAATATCCAATCATTTTAAATTATAAATTTGAATTATGTCTTTTAAAAAATTGCCCCAGGGTTAAAATTTGTAGTGCAGTACAGATAATTTACCTTAAAGTAGATTATTAAAAATTAAGCATTTTGAAATGAGGAAACATAGGCTGCGTTAAATAAAGGGTATATACCTAACAGCGCAACTATTAAAAACATCCCGAAATCCTGGAAAGACTTGCACTTATTAAGAACAATACAAGTACAGAGTATTGGAACACATTTTAGAAATACCAATCAAACAACTTAAAAGAGTTAAAAGCAATTTTAACTATTCTCAAGATAACTCAGAGTTATGTTGGGGAATTCAGAGAAGTATTTTAATGTCTCAAACAGAAAAGGAATCATTTACTATCTAAAAGTAACTGAAACAATTTTACAACTTTGTGAAGAATTGAGAATTGTTTTATAGAATTATGTTCTAAAGAAAAGCAACTTACTATAGACAGTTAAGTAACAACAGAAATAAATTTAAAAAGAAGTTCTACATCAATAGAATTTCATATCATCCTATCATTTACTTTTATGGCAAAAAAAGATATCAGAGCTTCTTATCATGTCACTTAATTTTCACATCACTTTGCTTAAATGAGAAGGAAATAATAAATTTCTATCTATAGACATAGAGAAAAATCAATATAAGAAAAACTGGGGGCCAGCCCAGTGGCATAGTGATTAAGTTCACCTGCTCCACTTTGGCAGCCCAGGGTTTGCAGGTTTGGATCCCAGGTGTGGACCCATACACTGCTCATCAAGCCATGCTGTGACAGCATCCCACATACAAAATAGAGGAAGATTGGCAAGAATGTTAGCTCAGGGACAATCTTGTTGATCAAAAAAAAAAATAAAACAAGAAAAACTGCAATGTCCACATTTTTTTTGTATCATCACATTTTTTGGTAGCCACGGTGAGTCATTATGAATTATTATAGTAACAACTAATTGTTCTATGCAATCGTTTATTCAATATCTAGTTGTATATAGTGCAACTTTCTTATCAGTTCATTTATAATAATTATGTCAAATTTATATATAATTGTGTATTCTCTTCAAATCCTACCCATATTTAATTGTGTAAACTATGCAAAAACTAACTAAACCATTTGAAGTAAACTAGTTTACTATTAGGTCATTTTGCATAATTTAGAATAAATGTTCTTTATATCACATGTTTTTCTCCAATAAAAACTGCACTATTTTATTTGAATTGTACAAATGTACAAATTGTACAAATAATCTAGATTAAAAATAATAATCAGAAAGATCTGTAGTTTTGAGTTAATTTAATACAGATAATGACATTTAAAAGGCTCATTAATGGAGGTCAGTCTACATTTGACACCATATTTTCCTGTGTGTGTGTGTGTGTGTGTGTGTGTACATGCATTTTAGCTTAGAAAGTACAACTCAAATGGGAAATGGGGTTACAATAAAAATTCTTACTAAAATTGAAATAACAAGAATATAGACATGGCATGAGTATTGGGGAAAAGTAGAGAAAACTTTTTATCTCCTCAAAACTTTTATATTATATTTTTGAAATACTTACATCTATCATAAAGTTGAATAATTCATGAAGGTGCCTGAAAATTTAAGTGATATTCTTTTTTCTTTGATTAATTGAAATAATTTTAAAAATCAGATTTCTGACCATATAATTTATTTATGTATTTTTATTTCATAAACTGTTCAATGAAATAAAAGAAAAAATACTTTGGTAAAATTTTATCAACCTGTCTCATGTTAAATAAAAAAATGAGTACCCAATGAGTTTAATTATTTTAGTCCCAGCCTGTTTCCCAGTTTTCCCCACTGCAGGTTACTTCATTTTGAACCACTTATTGTTCTCCCACATTTTTTATGATTTCTTTTCCTTGATGAAGAAGCAGTCTGGTCAGCTTTGCTGTCAACAGCCTTCTCTGTTATGACAGCTTATTCTTTCTAAGATGTGCAAAGAATCAAACTGAAATTTTTAAAATTGATTAGAAAAATGAAAAAGGAAGGAAAACATTGTATCTACTTTACTTCGTCCAATTATCAGCCTCTTTTGTAAATCCCTCTCTCCATCTTCTCTTCATTATTGCCCCAGAATGCCAGGGCCACAGTTTATCTTCACTCTACAGAAAAAATATAATCTATTTGCAGGAATTCCAAAGCCAAAGAAAAAGTATGCCTAGGAACAAAAGTTGATTATGTTTTTAAATAAAATCAGCCTTAAATGCAAAGAAAGTATATTACTTCTTCCAATTACTATCCATTAAAAATGTAAATGTGACTATGAACAAAGATAAATGGTATATATGAGGAAATCTGCTTATACCAATTAACTAATAAAGACTACCAAATAGCAAAATGAAACAAATTATGATGGCCATACTTATTTCTTAAAATATTTGGGTTATTCCTAAAATACTTAGTTTTTGGAATTACAATTAAAAAAACTCTAACCAGTTGTGGTACTAGATAGAGGAAAGGGTGATACAGAATGCATAATAGAAAAAAAGACCTATAAATAGTAATAACTTACAATCTTCTAACCATAATAGAAAGAGAAACTGAACAAATTAACCTATTTTCTTTTTTTCTTGTACAAATTTCTATGGAGTATGTTAACAGTGGTTAAATTCCAAATTTAGTTTATAGATTATAAAATATCAAGATTAGATTTGTAAAAAAAAAACAAGTTAATTAGGAACCAGCCCAGTGGCATAGTGGTTAAGTTTGCATGTTCCAATTTGGCAGCCCGGGATTTGCAGGTTCGGATCCCGGGCTCCGACCTACACACCGCTTATCAAGCCATGCTGTGGCTGTGTCCCACATAAAGTAAAGGAATTTGGGCATGGATGTTAGCCCAGGGCCAGTCTTCGTCAGCAAAAAAAGAGGAGGATTGGCAACAGAGGTTAGCTCAGGGCTAATTTTCCTCACAAAAAACAAACAAACAAAACAACAACAACAAAAAATTAATTAATTAAAATCACTCTAAACCATTATGTCAATGGGTAGATAACAGGATATGAATAAATTCTGAAAGAGATTATGTTCCTGAATCACATGATTTCATATCAAGAAAATGTCTAATTTTCCTCCAATTAACATAATTATGTTTGCACAAAATTTTGAGAAAATATGATCAAAAATGGGCCAAATATTTATAGTTCAGATCAAGGATCATAGTAATCTCCAAGAAAAATATTTAAATAGAGTAAGAAATGAAAAACATGCCCTAATTCATAAAAACATTTGAAAGAATTCAACAAACATTAAAAAAATATGTACTAAAAGTGATCTTTCAATCAAATTGAAAATTGATAGCTTATATAAAAATGCTTTTGGTGTATATCTGAAATAAAATATAGAACATAACCACAAAGTGCAAAAGTAAATTTTAAATTGATTTACACCTTAAGTGTAGACAAACTAACAAGCTATTCAATAACTATTGGCACTGTGTAAAATCAAGATATGCATTTTAAAAAAGTAGTAAATTTTCTGTAAACACTCTATAAGTTAAAACAAATAAAAACTCTAAGCTGGAGAAAATATGTATAACATAAGTCTGAAGTGGGATTGCTATGTCAATAAAGTTATATACCGATGTGTTGAATGTTTTAATGTTGAATTTAAAAGAGTAGACTCTAGGATAGTCTGCATAGGTTTATATCATGAATGAATTTATTAGTTTTGTAATATATACAAATTAATTAGTCTGTCAGTTTTCTCATTTGCGATGGGGATAATAATTCACACATACATAGCTTATAGCTTTATTTGAAATTATATATCAGTTTTATGCATGGTTGCTGGTAAATGTTCCATAATTGTTAATCTCATTATGTATAAGTATTATCAGTATACAAAGTCCTTACAAATCATTAAGAAAAAAACTTGGAAAAGTGAGCAGAGGACGTATAAGCAAGCAATTAAGAGAGAAGGAAACATAAAAACAAGAAAATCCTCTCTGATTAGATTGGCAACATTAAAGGCTGGAGTTGCTGCAACATTTTTGGAATTTGGAAGTATATGTTTGATTATTTGCTTGCCAAAGCCATTGACCAGGTAATTATGCTCTTGCAAATCTATTCTTTGGAATTAAACATGTAACCATGTATTCAAGGAATTAAAGGATTTTTTAATTGCAGTCTGTATTGGTAAAAGGAAAAGAGAATAAAATTAAAAAAAAACAGGAGAGAGAAAGAGGGAAAGGGAGAAAAAGAAGGAGAGAGAGAGAGAGACAGGGTGAGAGAGAGAGAGCAAAAACCTAAAATAACTTGAATGCATAGCAATAGAGAAACTGTTGGAATAATTATGCTATATCCATATATGCCCCATTGTTGGACTTGACCATGTGTGATTTGGCTCAGCATCTTGTAAATCGGCCCTTTGCTATGAGGACAGCATATCTCAGGGGCTCAAGCTTCAGCCTGGATCACAGAATGACAATACACTGGAAACACAAAATTCAAGTGACCTACAGTCTGGAGCGGAACTGCAGTTGACTGTAGCTTTCATGTAAAGTGAGCCAGAAACAAAATTTTGCTGTTGTAATACACAGAGATTCCATGGTTATTTATTTTGCTGCAAAAGCTAACTAATAATCCTACAATGAGATATTATGAGGCTATTAAAATAATTAGATATATGTATGGATATGTAGTAACATGGAAATATGACAGATATATGTACGTGTATGTGCATGTGTGTGTGTGTTTATAACATGAAACTTACAGAGTGTTCTCTAAATTCTGACTTTTCTTTTAAAAACTTGTTTACAATATTTGTATGCATACATGCCTGGTATGTGTATGAGTGTTAAGAATTATAGATGTAGAAAAAGGCCAGACTTTAATTTTGATTAAGATGGAACAGGAAGTAATGGTGATGGTGGGTCAGAAGAACCAAATTGAAGCTGAGTTTATTAATATTTTTATACAACATTTTCTTATTTCTCTTGTCAAAACTAGCCTGCATTGCTTTTATAATTAATAATAATAATGAAACTACTAATAATATCAAAAGAAAATGTGTGAAAATTTGGTATAAATATATTCATACCATTTCATTTCTTTAAAAATCACTGAGGTGATGTCAACATTGTGGCAGAATGAGTTGTTCCCTTTGTCTCTCACCTCTAAGTCACAACCAGTAGGACATCCATTGACCAACAAAGGACTCCCTGCATAGCACATCTGAATGCCTCAGAGATCCATGCATCTATACATCTGAAGATAGGTGGACTGGACCTCCAGGAGGCAGTGGAACTAAGAGAGCAGTCCCCTCCCCTTGCTGGGCAGCAGTGATCCAAAATGCTAATACTTCCAGCAGTGGTGGTGATGCCTGACCTGAAATTTCAAAAAGCACCCCAGTGCACACTGGCAACCAGAGGCTGCAGGAACAGCAATAGCACTTTTGACTTAGCCCCTGCCCCACTTAGTGGTGGCAGGTGGCACCCATGACCTGAAGCTTCAGGAAACACAGCAGTGCTGATGACCTAGCTCTCTCCCCTTCTCCCAGCATTACAGGTTGGTTTTTCCAGTAGTGGGGAAGACATCCAGATATCCCTGCAGGGGAAGTAGTGCCCTGACCTGTGGTTTCAAAAAGTACACTGGAGCTGGAGACCAGAAACTGCAAGAGTAGCAGCAGTGCTCATGGCTCAGCCCCTCCCCCTCCCCAGCAGTGACAGGTATCACCTGTGATCTGAGACTCCAGGAGCCACAGCAGAATGTGTGACCTAGCCCCCAGTGGCAGCACCTCCAACACTGGTTCTACCAGTAGCAGGGACTGCATCTAAGACCCCAGGCCCCTGGCAGCAGCAACACCATCCATGAACCCAGAACCAGTGCTGCCAGCATCACCAGTTAACCCAAGAGCAGGAGCAGAGGTGGTGCATGGGGTAGGAGCATTCAAACCCATGGAGAGGCCTTGGAGTGCCAGTGAGGGAACAAAAGGCCCAGGCAAGCCCTGAAGCAACAGAAGTGCTCACACCCTGGTGACCCCTATGATGACACCCACAACTGCAGCAACATCATAAGCAGCAAGGAACCAGCCGCCTCAGAGGCACAAGCATCACAAGGAGGGCTCTGATGATGCCTCTGGCAGAGGCAGTGGAGGGTGAAAAGTTCAGACTCTCAAGTACAACCAGAGGCATCTCAGAATCAAAGTAACCAAAGCCCTACCCAAATAAGAAAGGTGTTTACTACCACAAATGTACCAGCAGAGAATCAACTCATCAAACTCCATGAAGAACTACAGTAACATAATAGAACAAAAAAGAATGACAACTCTCCAGAAACCAAACTTGAAGTCACAGAAGATTGTGATATGACTGACAGAGAATTCAAAATAGCCATCATGAAAAAACTCAGCAAGTTACAAGAAAATTCAGAAAGACAGTTCAATGAGCTCAGAAATAAAATTATTGACCAGAAGGAGTACTTCACCAAAGATATCAAAAGTCTAAAGAAAACAAACAAACAAACAGAAATTCTGGAGAGGAACACCATTAATGAAATGAAAAATAAAGTAGAAAGCATTGTAAATAGAGCAGACCACATAGAAGAGAGAATTAGCTAGCTCAAAGATAGGAATCTAGAAATGATTTGGGGGGAAGAGGAGAGAGACCTAAGATTTAAAAAAAATGAAGAAAATCTATGAGAAATATCCAACTCAATTAGGAAAAGCAACAAAAGGATAATGGGTATTCCAGAAGAAGAGGGGAAGAAAGGAGGAGAGAGCTTATTCAAAGAAATAATAGCTGAAAACTTCCTAAACCTGGGGAAAGAACTGCATACACAAGTACCTGAAGCTAATAGAACACATAATTTTCTCACCACAAAAAGACCTTCTCCAAGGCACATTATATTAAAACTGTCAAAAGTCAATGACAAAGAAAGAATAGTAAGGATGGCCAGAGAGAAAAATAACTTATAAAGAAACCTCTATTAGGCTATCAGTGGATTTCTCAGCAGAAACTCAACAATCTAGGAGACAGTGGAATGATACATTCAAAATATTGAAAGACAAAAACTATCATCCAAAAATACTGTATCCAGTAAAGTTATCCTTCAGATATGAAGGAGAAATAAAGTCTTTACCACACAAACAAAAGCTGAGGGAGTTCCTTGCACTAGACCTGCCTTAGAACAAATGTTGAAAGGAGCCCTCTCACCTGAAAACAAAAAGGCAAAAGTTTACAAAGCAAGGTGATAAATAGACAGACAGAATCAGAAAATTGCAACTCTATATTAGAATAGGTTAGTAATACTTAATTATAGCAAAAAGTCTAAAGGGAAAGAAAGCATCAAAAATAACTATAACACTTCAATTTGGTAACAAACTCACAAGACAAAAAAGGATACTTTATGGCAACAAAAACAATGGAAATATGGAACAACCAGAAAACAGAAGATGAAATGGTAGTATTAAGCTCTCATATATCAATAATCACTCCGAATGTAAGTGGATCAAATTCATCAATTAAAAGACACAAAATGGTTGGATGGATTGAAAAACAAGTCCCAACCATATTCTGCCTCCAGGAGACCCATCTCGTCTGTACAGACAAACATAGGCTCGGAGTAAGTGATGGAAGTTGATATTTCAAGCAAATGGCTACCAAAAGAAGGCAAATGTAGCCGTACTTATGTCAGACAAAATAGACTTCAAGACAAAAAAGATAACAAGAGACAAAGATGAACGCTATATACTGATAAAAGTGGCATTCCACCTAGAAAATATAACATTTATTAATACATATTCATCTAACATAGGACCACCAAAGTATATGAAGCAACTATTAACAGACCTAAAGGGATAAATTGACAGCAACACAATAATAGTAGGGGTCTTTAACACCCCATTTACATCAATGGATAGACCATCCAACAGAAAGTCAACAAGGAAACATTAGCCTTAAATGAAACACTAGACCAAATGGACTTAACAGATATAAACACAATATTCCATCTAAAAGCAGCAGAATACACATTCTTCTCAAGTGCACATGGAACATTCTCAAAGATAGACTATTTCTGAGAAAGAAAACAAGCATCAATAAATTTAAGAAGATTGAAATCACATCAAGCATCTTTTCTGACCACAATGCTATGAAACTAGAAATCAACTACAAGAAGAAAGCTGGAAAAGTCACAAATATGTGGAAACTAAACAACATGCTACTTAGCAACTATTGGACCAATGAAGAAATAAAAAAAAAAAAAAACCCAGAAACAAATGAAAATGAAAACACAACATACCAAAACTTATGGGATGCAGCAAAAGCAGTGCTAAGAAGGATGTTTATAGTAATAGAGGCCTACCAAAAGAAATAAGAAAAATCTCAAATAAACAATCTAGCACTATACCTAAAAGAACTAAAAAAGAAGAACAAAGCCCAAAGTCAGTAGAGAGAAGGAAATAATAAAAATCAGAGTAGAAATAAATGAAATAGAGACTAAAAAGACAATAAGAAGGATCAATAAAACTATGAGCTAGTTCTTTGAAAAGATAAACAAAATTGACAACTCTTAGCTAAAGTCACTAAGAAATAAAGAAATAAGGCTCAAATAAAAAAATCAGAAATGAAAGAGGAGAAATTACAGCAGATACCACTAAATACAAAGGATTATATGAGAATAGTATGAAAAGCTATAAACCAATGAATTGGATAAGCTAGAGGAGATGGATAAACTCTTAGAATCATACAACCTCCCAAAACTAAATCAAAAAGAAATAGAGAATCTGAATAGACAAATCACAAGTAAAGGGATTGAAACAATAACCAAAAACCTCCCCAAAAACAAAAGTCCAGGACCAGATGGGTTCTCTGGTGAAATCTACCAAACATTCAAAGATTTAATACCTCTCCTTCTCAATTTCTTCCAAAAAATTGAAGAGGACAGACACTTCCTAGCTCATTTTATGAGCCCAACATTACTGTGATACCAAAACCAGATAAGGACAATACAAAAAAGGAAAATCACAGGCAATATCACTGATGAACACACATGCAAAAATTCTCAACTAAATATTTGCAAATTCAATACAATATAATAAAAGGATCACACACCACAATCAAATGGGATTTATTACAAGGATGCAGAGATGCTTCAATATCCACAATTCAATCAATGTGATCCAATGCATTAACAAAATGAAGAATTAAAATCACTTTATCATCTCAATAGATGCAGAGAAAGCACTTGACATGATCCAACATCCATTAATGATAAAAACTCTCAATAAAAAGGGTATAGAAGGAAAGTACCTCAACATAATAAAGGCCATATATGACAAAACCACGACCATCATCCTCAATGGTGAAAAACTGAAAGCTATTCCTCTGAGAATAGGAACAAGACAAGGATGTCTACTCTCATATCTCTAATTCAACATAGTAGTGGAAGTCCTAGCCAGAGCAACCAGGCAAAAAAAAGAAATAAAAGATATCCAAATTGGAAAAGAAGAAGTAAAACTGTCACTATTTGCAGAGGACATGATCCTATATATAGAAAACCCTAAAGAATCCTCCAAAAAACTATTAGAAATAATCAATGAATACAATAAAGTTGCTGGGTACAAAATCAACATACAAAAATCAATTACATTTCTATACATTAACAAAGAACTAGCAGAAAGAGAAATCAAGAATACAATCTCAACAAAAAGAATAAAATACCTAGGAATAAATTTAACAAAGGAAGTGAAAGACCTATACACTGAAAACTATAAAACATTATTGAATGAAATTAAAGAAGACATAAAGAAATGGAAAGATATTTCATGCTCATGGATTGGAAGAATAAACATAGTTAAAATGTCCATATTACCTAAAGCAACTTACAGATTCAATGCAATCCCAATCAGAATTCCAATGACATTTTTGACAGAAATAGAGCAAATGATCTAAAATTTATGTAGAACAAGAAAAGACCCTGAATAGTCAAAGCAGTCTGAGAAAAAAGTACAAAGCTGGAGGTATCACACTCCTTGATTTCAAAATATACAACAAAGCTATAGCAATCAAAACAGCATGGTACTGATGGAAAAGCAGACACACAGATCAATGGAACAGAACTGATAGCCCAGAAATGAACCCACACATCTACGGACAGCTGATTTTTGACAAAGTAGCTAAGAACATACAATGGAGAAAGGAAAGTCTCTTCAATAAATGATGTTGGGAAAAGTGGACAACCCCATGCAAAAGAATGAAAGTAGACCATTATCTTATGCTATACACAAAAATTAACTCAAATGGATTAAAGACTTGAATGTAAGACCTGAAACCATAAAACTCCTAGAAGAAAACATAGGCAGTACACTCTTTGACGTCTTAGCAGTGTCTTTTTGAATATCATGTCTCCTCAGGCAAGAGAAACAAAGGATAAAACAAGCAGACTACATCAAACTAAAAAAATTCTGCATGGCAAAGGAAACCATCAATAAAAGGAAAAGATAACACACCAACCTGGAGAAAATATTTGCAAATCATACAGCCTATAAAGGGTTAATATCTAAAATATATAAAGAATTCATACAATTCAGCAATGAGAAAAGTAAACAATCTGATCAAAAAATGGGCAGAGGTAATGAACAGACATTTTTCCAAAGAAGATATACAGATGGCCAACAGGCACATGAAAAGATGTTCAACATCACTAATTATTAGGGAAATGCAAATCGAAACTACAATGAGATATCACCTCACATCCATCAGAATGGCTATTATTAAAAAGACAAGAAACAACAAGTGTTGTAGTGGATGCAGGGAAAAGGAAACCCTCATACGCTGTTGATGGGAATGCAAACTGGTGCAGCTGCTATGGAAAACAGTATGGAGATTTCTCAAAAAATTAAAAATAGAAATATCATATGAGCCAGCTATTCCGTTTCTGGGTATTTATCCCAAGTACATGAAAATGCTAATTTAAAAAGATATATGTACCCCTATGTTCATTGCATTGTGATTCACAATAGCCAAGTCTTGGAAGCAACCTAAGCACCCAACAATGGATGAATGGATAAAGAAGATGTGGTATAGGGCCAGCCCCAGTGGCCTAGTGGTTAAGTTCTGCATGCTCTGCTTTGGTGGCCTGGGTTCGGTTCCCAGGCATGGACCTACACCACTCGTCAGTGGCCATGCTGAGGCAGTGGATCACATACAAAATAGAGGAAGATTGACAATAGATGCTAGCTCAGGGAAAATCTTCCTCAGCAAAAAGGAAAAAAAAAGATGTCGTGTATATAATGGAATACTACTCAGCCATAAAGAAAGACAAAATTGTGCCATTTGCAGCAACATGAATGGACCTTGAGGGTATTATGCTAAGCCAGGTAAGTCAGACAGAGAAAGACAATTGCCTAATGAACAGTTACTGTATGACTTCACTCATATGGGGAAGATAAACAAACACACAGATATGAGAACAAATTTATGGTTACCAGAGGGGAAGGGGATGGTGGGAGGGTGAAAGGGGTAAAGGAGCACATACATATGATGATAGATGGAAACTAGACTTTTGGTGGTGGACACTATGCACTCTATACAGAAGCCAAAATATAATGATGTACACCTGAAGTTTACATAATATTATAAAACAATGTGACTTCAATAAAAAAATCACTGAAAATATTCTTAAAAGAAATAAAAATGGTTAGAAACACTAATTTCACTTTAAAAATGAAATAGTCCTTACTAACTAAAATAATCTTCTAAAATCCAGACAGTTTGGACAAATCTTTGCTGAAAACTGAGAAAAGATACAAGCTTTCTCAAATTTTGATTTTTCAGGCGAATGATCTAGAGAACAGAAAAAGTTAGAGATTGTTTCCATAGAGATGCAAAATAGCATATGGCAGAATTGCAGGTGCAAATCTAGAAGATTCTCTACCTTTATTGTCTAAAAAGAAAATACTCCCAGTAGACTGAAAGTTCTTCATCTTAAAGAAGTATAGAAGGAAGAGAACACATTGATCACAATAATGAGGATTCAGACTGAAGATATTTTCTATGAACCATATTGACTGACCTAATGAAAGAGGGAAAAATGAGGGAAGATGGCTCCTTGGAATGAAGGATGTACTGGATGGGGTCACTAGAGGGAAGATGGCCCATTGGAATGGAGGACGTACTGGATGGGGTCACTAGTGGTTAGTGCAACACATTAAAAGCCCTGAAGTTTCAGACCACCTCTGGTCTCCTCCACACCACCACACATTAGTTACTTTGATAAGTATTTATGTATCTAACTTGTAAACACCAAACAAAAACCTAGTCTATTCACTGAATTTTGATAAGATAAGAATCTCAGGGATATTTGTTCTTAAATAGATGGGAAAACATCCCATAGAACATCCAAGTTCAGAAAATTTTGGAGCAAGTTCTACAATATTTTGAGGGAGAACAAGTATGACATATGACTTTGGTGTTCAGTCAAATTGTCATCCAAATAAAAGGTCATAAAAGCAACTGATTTTAAATCATGTAAGAATCTAGGAAATATGTAGGTCTTGAGTCAATCTTGATTTAAAAAAAAAAAGATATTGATGACAAAATCCGGCAGAGCAAGAGGGGAATCACAACAAAAAATATGGAAATGAGGAACCTTATTAAATTGACTGATATTGGCGTTTAAGATATTTAAATACTGAAGATAGAAAACAATTGTGGGGCCAGGATGTATAATTGTTTTGAATATATAAATGAAAAATTATGAGCTAAAAGATGTAAAATAGATGTAAGTGTGTTTTCTGTACTTATTAAGTAGCAAAATAAAATAGTAGTAATAACAGTCACAAATGAAAATAAAAATTATTCTAACCTTCCAAATAGTTCCATAATTCATTTTTATATTTGAGACTTAGACTAACAAAATAATAGTCATTCTTCACTGAAATTCAAATTTAAGTGGACTTCCTAATTTTATCTGGCAATCTTATTGAGGAGGTGTACTTGATGAAGACTTAAAGAAATATAACAACATAAAATATGATACTGAATTGGACACTGTTTGGGACAAAAAAGTTAAGAACATTTTTAGGACAATTGTGGAAATGTGAATATGGAATAGGTATCGGAAAATGAAAAAGTATTGGCACGGAAAATGGTGATTGTTAACTCAAAAATACCAGGTGATATTATGCAGAGTATGATATCAACTTTGTAAAATACATATCTATGTTTGTATAAATATGGAAAAAGATCTTGAAGAACAAGGTTTTAAAAATAGTTTTATCTGAGGGCTAGGAAAATGTGATTAATCAACTTATTTTTGTGTTTTTCTGTATTTTCTGTGTTTCTACTATATGTGTGTGTGTATATATACTATTTTGTTATTTAAAATATTTTCTGTTCTCTATTTAAAATATGGCATAACAATAATATGGAGATATACAGCTACTCTGTATTTTCTGCTCAATTTTGTTATGAAATGACTGTTCTAAAAATAAAGTCTACTGAAAAAATACGTAAATTATTATTATTGTGATTTCATGTCTTCATCATAGCTCATTTTTAAAAACATGTGAATGAATTTTCTTTAAGTTATAGATTTTGGATTATTCAGTTTTCTCTATGAACTCTTATTTATATTCCTTTACCCTCTAGCGTTTTATCCTCACATAATATATATTTTTTGCTTGTCCGTTCCTGACCACTCCATCACACTACTTTATAAAAAGTATGTAAATTGAAATTTAATGTATTTTAAAATTTTTCTTGGACTAGAAACTTCTAAGTACTAAAACATCTTTAGAATTGAATTATTATCATGGATATTATTATTAAAATCTAATAAAAATACAACTATATTACAGGCTGATTAAAATAATAAATCCACAAAAAAAATTTATGAAAAATACATCAGTAAATGGGCATGATGGCACTACTTTCTTTCAATTATTTAATGTTTCCATGGACAAATTCTACTTGTTACTAGAATGACATTAGCCTGCAAAAAAATCAGGCAACAAAGAAGAGAAGTTCTGGGGCTTCTATCAAGTGTAGGTCTTATAGAAAGCATTTTAATGATTCCTATTTGGTGTATTAGTTACCATAGAAGAACATATTCTATTAGAGCTATCCTAGTAAACAACAAGGGGAATAAATAAGTGAAGGGAAATAGTTGATGAGTGAAAACCATTATCAATATTTCTTACCATTGAGTACTACTTCGGGATTATCCCTCAAGAGCCAATGGAATCTTTTGCAATATTGGAGGGTGGAAAAGACAAGATCATCAGATGAAAATGCTCATTAAAAAGTTCCTGATCCCTTACTCTATCAAGTGTGTGTACTCAGAATAACCAAACACAGGTCAAAATATCCCATCTGTAATGTCATGCTTCTCCTTTAACAGCTATATGTATAATCCAGGGAGTGATTCAAGCCTCGCAGTAGTTTATGTTGCCTTCGAAGAGTAAGCTTCTTAAACACCAGTATTTAAAACTATCCCTTTCTTTGAAGGCTTTACCTCTTGAGAAATGTACCAAATTAAGTCCCAGGAAGAGTGAGAAGTAAGGTTTTATTTAGTAAGGTGAAGATAGAGTTACTCCTAAGGGCCTTCTCTAGCAGAGCAATTTAGGAAAGAGTAAGTACAAATAGAAGTTGATTTGAAAATTGATTCCCTTAAAACTCTTCATGCTGGGATAAACTCTTTGGAAGGTCTTTTTGTACCCCAGGGGTTCTCCCCAACCTGGTTTGAAGAACACTTATAAAGAACAAAAGCAATTTCATTGAAAATGTGATAGCTGCAAACAAAACCTAGCACATGATAGAACACTAGAGGGAAGAGAATGTAGGAACATGGAAACATCAAGAGTGGATAAATTTTTCAAGCATGTTGGCTGTGAATAGAGAATGGAGAGATATAATAGCAGCAAGAAGAGTAGTATCAAAGGATGCTGAGACCACCATTCAATATCTGAAATGGAAAATCACAAGGCTGAATTTATTGCTTACTATAGTAATAGATAGCTATACTCATAAGGCCCAGTCTCTCCGAGCAGAGAAGATTGCTGAGGTTATAATAGGGTTATGGGTGATGGGGATTTGGTGGATTTTCTGGAATCTAAGTAGGTGGGTGTCATCTGGAGAAGTCTCATTCAGATAAGACTGTTCTTGATTGGCTGTCTCTTAGAGGCAAGTTTATTGGAGAGATATAGTCTTGATTGGAGGACATTTAGAAGCAATGGAATATTACAGATTGAATGGCATACAAAAGCATGTTCACTGAGGCAAGGCGTGGTTGGTCACTTAAACTGGTTAAAATCAATTCTGGTAGATACTTGTTATCATGGCTATGGGGCAATCAGTCTCTGTTCTAATAGGTGCCACCCTATTTCTTTGCTTCTTTGCAGCAAAACTTCTCAAAAAGAATTGCCTATATTCACTGTCTCTGATTCCTCTCCTCCAATTCTGTCTTATCATTTACTCCATTCAGGATTTTCCCTATCTCCCAACACAAATGCTTTCATCAAAATCATGGGACTTCCATACTGTTAAATCTAGTGGTCCGTTGTCAGTCCTAATCATACTAACCTGTTGATGGCATTTGCACAATTACCTCAGTCTTCCCTCCTCCTTAATCATATTTTTCATTTTGCTTCTGGAACAACACACTCTTTAAGTTTTCTTCCTACCTTAATGTTTCCTCCTTCTCAGTTTTCTTGGATGCTTTCTCATTTTTATCCTTGTAGTCATCTAGTGCTGGTTGCTTGAAACTCTTTTCTTATTTCAGTACTCACTCTTTCGGTGATCTAATTCACTCTAATGACTTTTAAATGCCATCTATACACGGAAATTCTTAATTTATATTTCCTTTGAATATGATACATGTTTCATGTATCCACCTATTCTAATTGCTTACTGAATATTTCCTCTAGGTGACTAATTAATACTTCAAAATATCCAAAAGTGAACTAATTTCACTCATCAAATATTCTTCTGTAGCAATGTTCTACATTTTGGTTTTTGATAACTCTGTCTTAGAAATGCTTACACTCCAAATTTTAGAGTTATCCTTAAACTACCTTTTCCTCACAAATTTCATGCTCAATTCATCAGCGAGTAATTTGTCACACCTACAAACTCTAAAGTCCAATTATGTATCACTGTCTATCCCGGTCTCAGTCTTTATCATCTTTTGGCTGTATTATTGCTCTAGCCTCATAATTGATATTGATGGTTATGTTTTTAAGATAAACAAAATACTATTGAAATGGTATCAATAGACAGGAAGATGGTGGAAGAAAGGAGGGAGAGGTCATGTTAAGATTCTGTACCTAGGAATATGGAAAATTGTTTCTTGCAGAGTACAGAGTGAGAGATGGCATTACAAAGGGGGACTATTCTCCCATTTTCATAAAACGATGGGAAAAAAAAGAGAGTATTTGTGGATGCATACAGGTTTAGCGGTTAGATCTTAAAACAATTTCCTATTTGAAAGTTTCTTTTGTTCTCTGTTTATTTTCCCAGTATAGTCATACCCTAGAATTAGCTAAGAATTAGAGAATGAAATTTTAAGTAAAGTATAAGATAATTGAAATAGTTGTAAAGAATTGAGAAGAGCTGAATAGACAAAAGTAGATTTATTGAGAAGTATATAGTGATCTATATTATATATGGTAGATTTGTAGGCATTATAATGAAATCAGTCTACCCTCTCCAGAAACGCTGAGTAGTCTGGAATCCTAGCTTATTTATAATAGGGTTTTATTTGGGAGATACTATAAGAGTACAATGAGGATCCCAGTAAAATGATAGATGCTGCAGTAAAATGATAGTTAATAGATTGACCAGGGACTTCAAACTGCAGAGAGTGGAACATCAAGCCAAAATGAGGCAGACAGATGGAAAAAGTGTAATAGTATCAAAAAGCTGTGGGTCCAGAAATTGTTGAAACTTTCAGAAGTTTAGCAGTTTAGAGTGCTAACTGTGGGCACGTAGGGAAATGCAGAGTAGAAGTGATGAGCAGATCTAAAAAATGACAAACTGTTATGAGATTAGTGATTCATACAGATTAGGTCTCTAGTTTGGGGGTGCAGAGAGAGACTATGATCCAGATTTCAAGTTCTTCAATTAATGCTATTGGTAGATCTATTTAAAGATCTTATTATTAGTAGATAGCAAAATATTTTTAGAAAGTGGAGAGTTAGCATAACTAAATGACAAGAGCTCAACATGACAGTTTTGCTCAATTGTTTTGTTTTATTTTGTTTTTAAAGAAAGTTGTAGTCAAATTTCAAGACTGGGGTCTTGCAGTGAGGGTAAAGGTGATTGAAGGACAGAGAAATCATCACCAAAACCTGGGATACATTTGTGTGGTAAAGCTGAGCTATTTTTGGTGTGGTCAAGGGAACCTCCTTTTCTGGGGACTCTTGGGGAAATAAAGTCCTTAATGGAAAGCTAGATTTCATTTAGAGCAGAGAAAGGTTAGAGAAGTAGGTGATTTTATGCTTCATTAAAAAAGAGCTTAAGAGGGCATAATGAAAAGAAAGGGAGACTAAGGATTTTGTTCAGAGAAAACAGAGGAACAAAATAATTAGATATGATAGGGGAGAGTCTAAGATGCCCAGAATGGAGATTAGGGGCTTGAAATTTGTGTTGAGACTAAGGAAATGAGCAATAGGGTCTTGATGTACTTAGCTGTCAGGCTACTCCGAATTCAGCAGTAGCTGGAATCTCATCTCCCCTTGATCTTCTGCGATGGAAGCCAGCAGGGTGTGAAGAGTGATTCTGGTGACTGCCCAGCCAGTCAGGCCTGACAGGGGCTGGGATTTTGCTTTATGTTCAGCTTTACTGTTTTGGTGAGGTATTTTCATAAATATGTGAGGAGACTTATTTAGGAATTTTGGACACTAAAAAACTTACATCGTTTCCAATGTGTTGGGGTGGCAATCAAGTCCCATTTACCTGGTCTCAGTATCTACCTATGTCTCATAAAATGGATTTAGACTCACAAAAATTAAGCTCAGTCTAGATGCGAAGCACCAAACCTAAAGGCATGAATGATTTCTACCTTCCTCCTTTACTTTACAGGAAAAATTGTGAAGCACAATGTTGGGGGAAGAATTACACGAGTCAATATACTAGGTGTTATTTTTATTTTTCAACCACAAAAGCATCTGTTGATCCACAGATAATAAGGGGTGAAGGGTTACATCCACAAGGTGACAGACAAAAATGTACAACTAAAACCCCACAGTGTTATAAACTAAGACATCAATAAAAAAAAAAAAAAAAGAAGGAAAAAAAAATGTTTATCACAATGGTCACAAAATAAACCCCCCATATTTTGGTTTTTAAATATTGCGAAGTATAAAATGTTTTAAAATATAATGTAAAAAATATATAATTTGTATTATTAATGTATAAAAATGGCATTAAAGTTCTCCAGATTGAAATAAATAGTCATGCCACATTTAACGCAAGCTTTTAAATTCTGTGTTTATTATCTTCAGAAGAGAATTTTTCCTGGGACATTGAAATCCTTTTCCCATTATGCTTCCCTCTTTTAAAAAAATCAAAGTAATCTTATTTCCACCAAATTTTTAGTATGGCTGTTTTATTTATAAATAAAATAAATGACAATTATATTTAATAGATAACCTAAAAATGTGGGATTTAAAATTTTTGCTTTAAAATTATTGTTTTTATAATAATGTTAAATTAATCACTTTTCAACAATTTCCTTTAGAATTTTGTGTTAGTATCCTTAAATCTATCTATACATAATATAAATGTATCATGTCTAGGTCTTTTTTTAGAACAAATATGAAATATTTTGTATTATATTACCAATGTGTTCTGTATATTGAGTGTTTTGAGTATTAGAATTACTTACTATAGGATGACTAAGGATCTAGCAGAATGATATGATGGAAGAAATAGACATAAAAGTCAGATTTCCTAGGTTCTCTTTTTTATATTATTCCTAAAATACTGTTTGATCTTTGGCCTCTGGCCGGGAAATATCTACTCCACTCTTTTCAAAGATGCCTAATAATTCTTCATCAGATTACAGAATGTGCCATTACATCATTAGAATAAAAGACCCAGTAAAGATAAATTTAGGAAAGATAAAACACAAAAATCCTTAAGCTGGAAAGGAAAAGAGCTATTCCTTTAGTGAGTAGATAGTGCTAGAGTTCTACTTAGCACCTAATATTTCCAGCAAAGAAAATTAAGGTCCAGAGAGGTGACATAGATTAGCGGAAGAGCTCAACTAACGCCTAGTTTTCATTCTGTAATCCGATATAGTAACAGTTTTTCCCATTGTATGTCAACAAAGGTTTTTACAGAAAGAAGGAAAACATTCATTTCAGTGTTCTCTGCTTTTCGATCTGGTTTCTAGTAGCCACGGTACTACCGATCCCTCACCTCATTTTTAGCATCTTTGTATAAATTTGGATTAACTTCTTTTAATGGCCTTTTCTGTATCAGATATATCTCAAACTCTCATCACATTTAAATGTGGTATCCTAACTCTAACACTTCCAAATCATTGTCTTCTGAGTTGAACTGTTTATGTAAACTAAATAATTGGTGCCTTATTTAGGGTAGGCTATGCATACCACTCATTCCATTGTGCCATCGTCATTTTTGCTGATTATGTATACATATGCATATTTATATATCAATCATTTTGCTTATCAAAATTCTGAAAAACAGTAACAAATGGTTGCTAGTCCTTTCATTTGTAATGGCTTTTATATGGTAAGGGAAAGCCTCTAATTTATTCACATTTAACTTGTAAAAGTGCTCTTTGTCTAAAAGCTAGTTGATATCTAGAAAGCCTGCAGAGTCTTTTATTATGAGGCTTTCTGGCCATGGTTTTCCCAGAAAGGAAGTTACATTTGCCAAGAAAAAGAGAAATCCCAGTCCTAAATGATTTGACCTCAGTTTCAGACATGGAGCCCATGTTGTTTTGATGAGCTTAAATCCTAGTAACCTAGCTTCTTGGTGAGAATACTGTTCTTTTGTGTGTGCTTTTATTGTTTCTTAAGTCACCAGGTCAATAACTTTAATGTTAAAACATCAGAGAATGTTTAAATGTATGAAAAATTACTGATACAATAATTCTTTTACAAAGTTTTACTATGAAAGAATTCTCAAGGATAATTAGGAAGGTTGCATCTATAGAATTTTATTGAAAATTTATGAATGTACTTCCTTTAAATCCTTGATTATTTCTGTTTCTGAAATATAATAAAAGTTTAAGTAATTGAAATCTAGACAGTCTAAATTACAAATTAATCTTAAAATTTGGTTACATGGTTTGTTTTGTTCCCAGTTATGCAAAGGCAAGTGCTTAATTACTTTAGCAAATTTTCCCTGTATATTAGTTTACTTATTGTCTCATAGTGTTTCTCCTTCGGAATAACTTGCTTACAATTTCTCAGTGGGAAGAGCTGGAAGTGCACCAACAATTTTCATTACATAAATACCTATCTTAATTACAACATTAATAATAATATTAACTTCTCTATTTATTTGGCATATACTATTTGCTGAGTCTTGAGCTAAATTCTTTAACGGTGTTAACTTATTTGATTCTTACCACAATCCTATGAATGGAATACTATTATTATCTTCTTTTACAGATGTGAAAATTCAGCCTTAGAAAGCTTAAACTAATTGTCCCAAATTGTACTATAAGAAAATATTAGAATTAGAATGTAAATTCAAGTAGTTTTACTTCAGATCACAAACTCATAAATATTACTCCTTCATCTTAAATAGGCCAGTAACGTGACATACTGAAGTGATTTCTTTCTTAAGTAATGTCTTTCACCATACCCTAAGGTATCTTTTAATTCCTCATACCTCTTTACTGTACTATATATTGGCAGTTTATATAGTCACATAAGGCAAAATGACATGATAGAAAGTGTTCAGGTCAGACATTAGTCTTTTCTGACATCCCTCAGTCTTTCTGAGCTGGAATGTCTCTATTTTTTTTCACCTTTGGAAAATAATATCAACTTTCCAATTATTGGAGAAAATGACAGACAATATTTAGAAAAAAATGTTGTAATCTATAAATTGTATATATATATATAGAGAGAGAGAGAGACAGAGAGAGAGAGAGATTATTAACCTTAAGTAGTCAATTTATAGGACCATTGCAGTCCAAGTTATGTGGAATAAAGAAATAGAAAGATGGGCAACTGTATATAAATTAGTAACATTCTTAGAATTTGTTTTCTGACTCATTTCTTCACTTTTCATATTTGTTTGCCCTTATCCCATAAGCTCTCACGAAGAACCAAGTGAAATCATTACTATTTGAGAGTTAATTGCCAATACGTTATCTCCTCTCCCTGAACAATTGAGTGGATCCTTCCTTATCCTGCTGATGCTCTGATACTTCACTCTGGGCAACAGCATCTCCCCTGCCCACCACCATACATGAGCCAACCTTGTGTTGTCCCAAATCTACCGGGTTCAGGACTTTATTGTGTGTAAAGAGTAGGAAGAAGAAAAAGGAGATTAATATCTTTCTAACATAAATAAATAAATTCCAGTATATAGATGAGATGATTTATGCATTTACATTAAAGCATGCTAGACTGCTAACTTGTCAATATATTTGCGTTTTTTCAGGGAAGAAAAACTTTTATAAGAAAATGAATATCTAATATTGAATTTTAAGAACTAGAAAAATGACAGAATTTTTTCTCCTAACAATATATTTCTTTTGAAGGGAGAGTTAGTTGTTCGACCTAACAGATTTCTGACCTGCAGATTTTCTTGACGTTAAATCCTTAAGGCAGCCATCTATTCTTCTTACATAAAATATGATTCTGAATAAAAGCCATACTTTGAGACTGATGAGTTTGGTGAAATAAGAATTACATACATAAAAGAAGTAAAATACAATTTCAAGCTACAGTAGTCTATAGGATTTCAGATAACTGTCCTGACTCAGCATTGTTCTAAACAATTTACATGTAGTAACTAATTTGAATAACAATACTAGGAGATAGGTTATTTTCTCATTACACCAGTGAGGAAACTAAGGCACAGATACTATTAAAATTGCTCTCAGGTGGTACACAGCTAGTGGGTGGCAGAGCTGGATTCGAAGCTTAAGCACCCTGCACTGTAACTTCTATGCAACGCTGCTTTTTGATAATTCAGCAAACATGGTTATTTTGTCCTGGATCAGAAACTTCTCTGATATCCCAGCAGCTTTTTATATTAGCAAAGCAAGTCCCAGAAACCTGCTGGAATTGCCATATATGGCAGTTCTTGTTATCAAACTTTAGAGTTTTCACCCTTGAATCATCAGAAGTGCACTTATCTGTGAAAAGAGAAAATAGACCTTTACTCTTATCTGTCCTTTTAAGGCAATAAATGTGATAAGATTTCTTTTCACTAGGGCAGCTTGCTTATTTCTGATTTTCTTTATTTTTTTATAGAACAACTTGAAACTTGGCAGCTTTTTTCGACTGATGACATAGCTAATTCTACTACTTTTCTCCTCAATAGAAAAGTATGTGAATAGGAGTGTGTCAACCTAAACAAACTGTCAATAAACAGGCCCTTTCCAGATGAAGCCCCTTGTTTAAATTACTTTTATACATTTTTATTCTCCAAATATTTTGATTTTTGAGTTAATCAAATTTTATAAACTTAATCAGGAAATATTTTTTAACATCAAAAATCTAAAAGAGAATGATATCTAATGTTTTAATTATATCAATTTTTCCCTTTAAATGCTCTCAACACTCTCAAATCTCTGTTAATATTTTAGTAGAAAATACATGTAAAGAACAAGAGTGTATTTTTATTTTAATTTGTTCTAATACTTTTCCTCCTTAAAGTGTTGTGGAGAATTTTTGAACATCTCCATCTATCTTTATTGAATATAATGCCTTTCATCATCACCAAAGTGCATTATGAACCCCTGCTTCTACACAGCAGTAAGCTACAAAGTTTCAGTGTTTAAGAAAGTGTGATAACATCTCTTGAAAAGATCATACATCTTTTTCTATAGTGCATCTGGTCACAGTATCTCAAAGCAATTAAAAATAAATGGGAAAATACTATTCTCAAGGAAATTTGTTTCACGGTTAGAAACAGGTAAATCCATTTCACAGTTGGAAATATTGGCAACATAATAAGATTAGATAAATTCTTAAAAGTCCACGTTTTGCTAAGAATATTCCATGCATTCTATAGACTTGTTCATGTTCTAATCACTAAGTAATTCTTCTTTCCTTTTCTGTACAATTCAGTCCATGAATTGATGTTTCCATGAACCATTTTGCAATGTAGTACAAATTTCTGAGTGTCAGTGCAGTGTAGTATATTAAACGGACTCTTGGACTAAGATTTGACAGAACAAATTTCTAATCTTGTCTCTACAATTTTTCAGTCATGGGACTCTAAACAAGTATGCTGCATTTTAAAATCTTGATTTGAAATATTGCCAAATTATTGATTTGACTGCCTTGCCATTGTCAAAGAGTTTTTAGGAAAATAAGGAATAAAAAGAATACAGATTGAAACCACAACTATTCCATATGCAATTTATGATGATGATGAATATGATGTGATGATGTTGAAGGAAGCAATATATTTTTATAATATCTGATAAATTATCTCCACAAAATAGCTATTAAAATGTTTCTTATAATTTGTGGCTATTTTATTAAAAATTCAATGAACCATTGTATGTAGCCGTCTGTCAAGTATATGATGATTCATTCTTCCTGGAATTCTACACAAGATAGGTATAAAACATGGCATCTTTAATTATTTTCAAAATATAAATGAAAATATTGTAGCATGAATTGAGCTCTGTTAGACATCCAATATTTCTAAGAATTCTTTTGATGAAAAAATGAAAGTATGTTATTTCTGTGAACATAACTTTGCATAATTTCATCATCGATTTTATATAATTTCCTAAAATTGGATTCAGAATTACTTGGAGTGAAACCATCCAGATAAATGTGGTACATGGCAGCCAATAAAATCAGCATGTCTTTTCAGATCTTGGTATGGTTATCACAGATACAATTTTCACAGCCTAACTATGGTAGACCTGTCTCTGTTCTAAAATCATTTTGAAGATAAATTGAGCCAAGTTAAAAGAAAGGAAAAGAAGAAATTTCAGTTTAGCCCAGAAGCCATGAATGTAGTCAATTATTTAAATAATAATAACACTTATATTAAGAATAGTTAAGATGCTGTGTGTAATTTCATTAAGAATGTTTATAATTGGAAACAAAAGATTGGTAGGAAAAAATAATTCTGTATAATATTCATCATTAACATTCCTTTTACAAGTGTACTAGTAGATGATGTCATCAAAAATGGAGTGAAGTCAGTGATGTTCCTGCTTTTGAGTAAGAAATTCCAAAAGCCAGCCCATACATAAAAACGATGAGAAAATTTGCAAAGTTGTCAGAATCAACATCATCAGAGCCCTGGAAACTAATCAATAGCTTGTCACAACCTGGGGAGCACTTCCTTAGGGAAAACACTGAATCTCATTACGAAAAGTGAGTTTCGTGGTGTTTTAACTTACCCTAGATCCATGCTCTGTTCCCCAGCTCAGTGGTAGCCTTGAAAATAACAGCCCATGTTCTTGGTACTGGTACAGCAAGGAGAAGAGTGAAACTCATTCACGAATTGTCTTAGCTGGTGTGCCTAGAGGCTCCCTGGAAGACTCGCTCAAAAGGCTTGTCTTTATTTCACCTAACTGGAACGTGGTTTTGCTAAAACTGCTACCCAGGGACAGTTGTTTAAAATGTTTAAAGACATATTTTAGTCACTGCTGCTGAGGCAATGGATAATAGTTGGGGCAAATAATAAACTAGCCAAAAAGCTCGGAATGAAAGACTGGAGAATGAGATGCTTTGGGGAATAAGGGCTCTGAGAAGCTTTGACATACTCCTGGGAAACTAGAAGGACACACACATGCCCAGAGCTGTGCACATGCTTAGGAAAAACCTGAAAAGTCCTAACCTCTGATGTCTGACTGACCTTGAGACTTTGCACAAGCAGGAAGTGAAGGCTAAGATAGAGTTATAAACTTCTTGGCCGAGTTTTAAAGGTATGCCCTAACACACGCAGAACCCCACTGCAAACCCACAGAGTACTGGGAGATTTTTTGGTTCAAAGCATTTAAGGCAAACTCTGCCCTGTCATGAGACAATTAGCTAACAGAATAGAGACTTCAGTGTCCACACATGGAAAAGAATTTATAATATTAATTCACAGAATTCATTAAACAAACAACAAATGCAACAAGTAGCAACAAAAAACTCTACAAAGGAGAGAAAATCTGATTTACAGAGTTGCCATATTATAATATTAAAAATGTCCAAATTTCAACAAGAAATTATGAGGCACACAAAGAAATGAGAGATTATGGCCCATACACAAGAAAAGCAGTGATCAAAACAAATTGAAGAACCACAGACACTGGATTTATTAGATAAACATGTTAAATCAGCTACTTTTAATATATTCAAAGAACTAAAAGAAACCTTGTCTAAAGTACTAAAGGAAAGCATTAAAAGTTTGTCTCACTAAATACAGAATATAATGAGAGAGAAATCACGAAGAGAACCAAACAGAAATTGTTGAGTTGAAAAATACAACCGACATGAAAAATCCACTAGAGGGGCTAAACATCAGATGTGAACATGCAGAAAAAAGAATCATTGTACTTGAAGATAGGTCAACTGAGATTACCCAGCCTGAGGAAAATAGAGAAAAAAGAATGAATAAAAATGAACAAACCTCAAAGACCTGTGGGACACAATCAAGCATGCTAACATAGGTATAAAGGGAGTCCCTGAAGGAGTTTAGAGACAGAAAGGAGCAGAAAAATAATTGAAGAAATAATGGCAGAAAACCTTCAATATTTGATGAGAGACATTCATTCACTGATACATCCAGGAAGCTCAACAAACTACAAGTAGAATAAAGTAAAAAAAACTATGCCTAAACACATCATAATCAGACTGATGAAAGCTGAAAACAATGAGGGAATCTTGAAAGCAGCAAGTAAGAAGTGATCCCTCACATACAAGGGATCCGCAGTAAGATTTATACTTAATTTCTCATGAGAAATCCTGGAGGCCAGAAGTCAATGGGATGATGTATTCAAACTGTTTAAAGAAAATAAAATCTGTGCAACATAAATTCTATATTTTCAAAAGATATCTTTCAAAAATGAAGGAGAAATTAAGACATTCCTAGATTTTTAAAAAACTGATACAGTTTACTGCTAACATATTGCACTATAAAATGCTAAGGGAGTGTCTTTGAAGCTGAAATTAAAGTTGGCAACTTGAAACCACATGAAGAAATAAGGAACACTGGTAAAGGTAACTGCATAGGTAAAAATAACAGTATGAGTGTATTTTTTTGTTTGTAACTCCTCTTTTTTTCTAATCCTATTTAAGAGCAAATTGCATCAAGAAATATTTATAAATATATGTTAATGGGTACACAATGTATAAAGATATAGTTTGTGACAATAATAGCATAAAGAGGAGTGGAGTCATATAGGAACAAAGATTTCTTATGTTACTGAAATTAAGTTGGTATTAATCTGATCTAGATTTTTATCTATTGAATAATTTGTTGTGATCCTCAGGAAAACCACTAAGAAACTCACTCAAAATACATAGTACAAAAAATGACAAGAGGGGGGCCAGCCCAGTGGCACAGCGGTTAAGTTTATGCGTTCTGCTTTGGTGGCCCGGAGTTCACTGGTTCAGATCCTGGGCGTGGACCTACTCACCACTCACCAAGCCATGCTGAGGTGGTGTCCCACACAGAGCAACTAGAAGGAGGTACAACTATGACATACAACTATCTACTGGGGCTTTGGGGAGAAAAAAGAAAAAGAGGAAGATTGGCAACAGATGTTAGCATAAGGCCAATCTTCCTCAAAAAAAAAAAGAATGACAAGAGAATAAAAAGGGTACCTTAGAGAATAGCTACTTAACACAAAATAATGCAGTTATGGAGGAATTGAGGAACAGAATATTGATATATGCTACTTTATTCCATTCACTTCAGTTACAATTCTGTTCATTTGAGTGTTTCAACATTTTTCTTGCAAAGTTTACCATTGATCTTTACACTGCCAATGGGATCTTCACAATGCTCAAATTTTGGGTGTGTTTTTAGGTTTTTAAGCAGCATTCTGAACAGCCCATGCCCTCTTTCTTTTCCTGATTTAATGCCAACACACACTTCTAGTTTCTTCTTACTTTATCTGGCTACTCGGATTTTGTCAATCTACTTCCCTAACCAAACCATGACAGAAGTTTTTCAAAGCTGTGTCTTGGACTTCTTTTCTCACTCCATACACATTTTCTCATTTGAAGAACTTACTCGTTCAAAAGACGTTAAATGTTTCTATTTTAGAAATTCTAAATTTAATAATCTACTCTAGATCTTTCTTCAGCAATCCAGGTTTTATGTCCTAATGCCTCCTTGACATTTACTCTTTTAGTTATGTCAACCTTAAAATGCCCCAAACTGAATAGCCTCCTCTGGTAACCAACTTGGCATATTCACTACTTAAGGAATTTAAGCCAGTAACCTATGTTTCACTCGTAGTATTTTCCTCTCTGTCTCATTTTCACTTCTTTTATCTTAAATATGAAAAATATCAAATTTAGCTTATAAATTATATCTCAAATTCATCCACTCCTCTCCTTTTCTACTGCCTATACATGTAACTCAAGATCATCTTTTCTTTATCAAGACAATTGCTATCACATCTTCACTAAATTTGTACTTTCTCTCTTGCCATGTCTAATCCTCTAGTCCACCTTAATCATAAGCTTCATTATGATAAGAAAGATTTCTTTCTCAAACAACAACAACAAAAAAAGGTCTCAACAAATATTTGCATATAGGACAATGATTTTCCAGGCATGTTACTCTTCTCTCAGGTTTCTCTAATATATAAAATGCTATTATTGCATAGGGCATTTTGTACCCTAAAAATCCTTCCAGCCAATTTTTTCCTGGTGCACTCCTATTCATTCTTCAGATCTTTACTGAAAAGCCACTTTCTGGACTTTTTGAACCTTCTCTGACACTTGCATTTCAATTAGAACCTCTATAATTTATTCTCAGAGCAAGATCCCTTTCTCCATAGCTGCTATCATGAGGTGTAATCATTTATTTGTGAGGTTGTTATTTAATATTTTTGTTCTTTATTAGACTCTAAGCTCTTTTAGAGTAGGTGTGGTGCATAGTGTCCAGAATATGCTAATTACTTTCGTGAGACGAGCAATTTGATTGGAGAATTAGGAAGAGATATTTAAATTAAATCAAAGAGGGGTTTGATTGGACCAATAATAATCCTGTGCCATGAACTGATTAGTATAAGTGACAAGGACATCCGCTTTTTCTGTACCATTCCTAGAGATGATTTTCAGGTCTCAAGGATCCTTTACATAAAAAATTGTTATATCTACAATTCATGGTATATCAGCATGATCAGAGAGTTGTAAATAGAATAATATGTCATTGTAAATAATCTTTTCAAGCACAAAATTATATTTTCATTTTGGCCAACATATTAGACTTGTTTTTTCTGTGATTCTTCTTTTCTACAAAAAGGCTATCAATGAGTCTAATGCAAATCAGTAGCGTAGGTAGAGAAAACTTCATGTTTTTCCTTTTTAAAAAAAAAATCAACTTTTTAAAGTAGGCTTAAAGGCTTGTCACAAATTCCTATTATGTAAATACTAATGAATACAATACATAGTACATGATATGGGCAAAAATGAATTTTTTTTTCCTATTTAAAACTGAAAATACATTTTTGCCAACTTTTCTTTTTAAAAAAAGTTTTTTAAACTTTGCTTAGACTTCTTGGAAATTTTAAAACTTCTATTTTATGAAAGTTAACAACTCATAAGACAAACCTAACTCAATTTTAATTAACTGGCCTAAGCCCTAATAGGATTTTATTTATATAAAGATTGGCTGTAGAGATTTAACTGAAATCAAAGTTGTAAATTGCTTTTAACTCATGCTATTTGGAACAGGAAAATTTACTAACAGTGTTGGATAGTAAAGCTACTGAAACTGTGAGCTAAAGCAATGTGAACCACCTCCACTGTGCATGGTTGAGGATCTTACCTCCCTGGCCCCTATCCTTTCCCTATGACAACATTAAAACTGTCCACTTTTTATTTATTTATATTTATTTTTGCATCCTGACAATTCATCTTTAAAAATATTCCTTAGTTTTCTCTTGCTTATTCCTTACCATTTCAACACCTACATTCAAGTTGCAGACGTAGTCTAAGTCATGTGCCAACAGAAATTTAGTGCCTACTAAGGTGCTATGGTGATAGTAGATATCCCTTATTTTTTCTTGCCCTTTTCCCCAAGAAGTGTTACAGCAAACAGAAAGATTGCATGAAATCAACTTTGGGGAAGCTCTTGCACAAATGACCAGATTTCTCGTTTCACCTTTCAAAATGCGTGTATTATCCTATGTCTCAGTTTTCATGCATTTTGGGCATAGCTATTATGGGAAAATGATCCTGTTATGCTTTATGGTAATGTAACTCTCTAGTCTCAGAAAGTTAAAAAAATTATACCTTACTAAAGTATAAAAGAGAAAAAAGTCATTTTACTTGATGCTATAGCTGCTGGGTGGAATAAATTTTTAAATTGTCTTATAAACAGTAAAGTGTTTTTTAGGTTTTACTGTTGCTACACAGCATACTATTTGATCAATGTAAAGCAGAGAAATAAACAATTAATTGCAATGATAAGGAGAAAAAGATTTATGTGTGTATATACATATATACATATGTATTTATGCATATATAAGTGAATATATGTGCATATATATACAGATATGTATCTATCTATCTATCTATGTATTTATCTATCTATCTAGAGAGAGAGAGAGAGAGTGAGAGAATTTAAAGATGGTAAAACACTAGGTTAGGTTGATTGATGACCTAATCATTCTTGAGTTAGTACGAGGATGACAAAACACACACACACACAAGAATAACAAAACAAAACAAAAAACTAAGGTATATTATATAGCACATATAGAATTAGAAGACTGATATTAAATTGTCAATTTTCTGTAGCTAATTTCTATTTCTATATAATCTTCTATGTAAAGTGTATATTAATATCCTTAGATTATTTTTTAAATGTTTAATAGATTGAAAGACAGAGAAAATAGTTCTATAAATGTAAATAGTTATTTGGTGTTTCTTTGAGGGAAGTGTGATTTTTTTTATGGTGTGAATGTCCACTTCAAAAAAATAAAGAAACCAGTCTCTAATATAAAAAATGTTACCTTCGATTTATTAACTTTGTCATACATAATCATAAAAGTATTAGTAAAATCTATTTTTATGGCTGTATTTCTTGAGCTACGTTATATTTGTGATTGTTAATATCATAGGGTATTATGTAATTTCTAGTGTGCTGTAAACTGTATTTGTCTCTCTTTTTTTGTCAATAGAAAGTCTATTAAATTCAGTGAGTCATACATCTTTGCGTAGGTTCAATTTACATGGCCTGGTAGTTTTAAAAAATATTATATTCTGTATCTCTGACCCAAAGCAGAAATATAAGGAAAAATATATTCCCTGAACATATTATGGCTCTGAGATGTGGTTTTGTAACAATTTCTTAGTGTTTTCCAAAAGAGCTAATATATTAGCATATTGATAAAAAAAGGAATTAATACATTGCAGTTTCTAAGGCAATTTTCATGATTTCCAGCTAGTTGATAGAGTATAAGAAAAGTATAATACATTGAGAAAAATCTTAAATTCAGATTATAATGATCTATATTGCAATGTAAAAATATCAGGAACGTGCTGCATGGTCTCTATAAGCACATTTGTTTTCTAAGTAAATGATTGGCATCTGATTTGACCAGTCAAAATTTTACCCAGTTTAATAAAACCTTCCTTTCCTTTAATAATATTCTCTGATTAATATTTGATGTCTGTATGTGGTATGCAAAATGACCTGTTCTCATTTGCAAATAAGAAAATAAATTAAGAGATAAATAATAATCACAATAATACATGTAGTTTCCCACACTTGAGAAATCCACATTCTCATGTAAGAGACAAACCAGAAAGCAAGTAATTTTGGCAACATGCAAGTGCTACAGAATGTTCAAAGTAGTGAGGGAGCATGAAGAGAGAGGGGTCCAACTTTTTTAAAGAATTGAGGAAATTATGGTGATGAATAAAGTTTCCTAGGTAGCTTCCATTCTTCCTCTTTTTCTCTTCCTCACACACCCAGATTGTCTTGGCCAGCACTACTCCTTAATCAGTACATAGCACCCATGAATTTTTGTGGTATTGAACCGACACTCATGTCCAGCAATGGAGCCTGACTGGGTAAAGTTAATTAGTGGGATCTCATTTATCAAGCTAAAGCGGTTGGTCCAGATTTTTCTCATCAGATCTTTTGTCTAATAATTGAGTTAAAATCTGACCTACCTTTAGAGTAGGCCATATTTGAAAGCCAAATATAGGCAATTTTATATATATATATATATATATATATATATATATATATATATATATATTATACACACGTATATACTTTTTGTTTTTGGTGAGGAAGATTGTTCTTGAGCTAACATCTGTGCCAATCTTCTTTCTTTTTCCATATGTAGGATGCCACCACAGCATGGCTTGATGAGCCGTGCAGGTCCGTGCCTGGGATGGAAACCTGCGAACTCTGGGCCGCTGTAGCAGAGCACACGAACCCAACCACTATGACACTGGGCCAGCCCCTATATGTTGTATTTTATATATATAATTAAATATATATTATTTATTTTACTCTTCATGTCTAGCCCCATTCGTTACTCAGTGAGGGATGCCCTCTTGTCCTGCTTACCTCAACCATTCAAACAATTCAGTCTCTTACAGTATCAGCATTTTTTCTTTGCATTTGTTACTAATGCAATTTTACATAAATTAGTGTGCTTATTTGATTAATGTCACTCACCCACAAAGACAACCATCTCTCAGTCCAGAAACTATTTCTTAAGACTTTTATTGTGTCCCTGTCATGTAACCCAGTACTATATAATAGGTGATATGTACGTAAATACAGACATTCAGTACATCTAATTTCCTATGGGTAGTATATGTCTATGCTTTTCTGTTTCATGTATATCATTGTCTTCAATTAAGCAGATAAATCTTTCCAGTTTTTAAATTTGGTGTAGTTCTCAGCATTCTTGAATCTTTTCTCAGTTTGTAAAGATTGGTCTGGTGACTACAAACATCTATTTTTCAAACTGAAGCCACCAGCTGTAGTATTCTAAATTCTTCACTCATATTTTCTAATTGAGAAAATGCATAAGTAGAATTGAGTTTGAAACTTGCATATTTTGTAAATATAGTTGCTCATCTGAAAATCCTAATGTGTCCATACAAAGCAGTCTCCCCCTGTTGCCTCTCCAAGGTAGAACGGATATGATAGAAATGTGGAGCCGTAGCTTATAAACCTTGATTATGTTAAGCTAGTCTCTTTCATGATCTAAATGACAAGGTTATTTTCACCCGAAAATTTTTGAATATTATGAAGAATCCTTTGAGAGTGCCTAAAAGGTATTCTAAAGTGTTTCCAACACCTGATGGCAACAGTGAGTGAAAGAACTCCATTTCTACCACTTTGAAAGTATAACTAAATAATTGAACACATTCAAAAGAACATGTTTTGGAGATTGATTTAAATAGATTCCTGAAAAAAACTAATGGAATAAAATTTCCTCATAACTATGGTTAGGAAACAATTCTCAATATGCAGTATTTTCAAAGAAAGCATTTACTATTCTTTACCATTTCTAGTGACATGTATGTGAGTTTGAGTTGTTTATGCCAGTAATGGTAAACTTACAGTGTTTAATTGCCTTATTTAAACTAGTGATATCATTACTAGTCATCCATCAGTAGTTTTCCTTCTGAGTTTTAGCTGGGCATGTGGTCATCAAGCTATTGTAACACTTCCCAGGTTATGATGGAATTTAAGTTCTGCCCAAAAGGATGTGAGATTCTGAAGAGATGCTTGCTACTTCAGAGTCATGGACTTAGGGGCATATGGATGTTCTCCATTTCTGTTACGTCTCAAAGCTTGAATGACAACTGTAGTAAGCATCTTGGAGGCAAAGATAGAAGCCAATTACATTATCAGCCCTGTATCTGCCCTCTCAGACTCTTCTACAAGAGATAGATAAACTTTCCTTTCTTCAGTCATTATATTATGGTTTCTTATTTTGTACTAACAGTTTAGGCAACTCTCTAATTAAGAAAACAAAAACCTTCATATTATTTCTAACTTAGTAGCATAAAGCTGATAATAAATAATCATAAATGCTTTCATTTTTACATTAGAAATGACAGTGAGTCATTTTAAAAAATGAGACTTTTATTATCATATGATCTTTAAAATATAATTTTACAATTTTAAATTTCATAACAGTTTTCATTATGCTTACGGTTTGCAGTTACCCTCATTCTATATTAAGGCATATTGATTTTTCCTTCATGACAATGATGTAAAATTTTCCTACTTAGATTTTCTTGGAGTAAAAAGTGAATCAACCTAAATAACAATATTGAATAAATAATCATATAGATGATATATGAATATGGCAAAAATCATGAAGATGGCATGCAAATGACACTGTGAAAAGCACTTTAAGTGTTAATGCTTCCTAACAAGAAGTAGTCTGAAAGAATAAGATCTATATTCTCTGCCAAGGCTCTGTGACTCTGGACAACTTATTTAGACTCTATCTCTTACTTTACTTTGTAGGTAATGTTGTCAGATTATTATGCTGTGTGTAAGCATAATAATCATTCTAATTCAATAAGGTTGTAATGGGGATAAAATTAGATATTGCTTGAGATCACAAAAAATAGTTTCTGAATAGTGAATATTCATATAACTTGGTGTAGAAAGATGTGCTCTGATTAGCAAAATTCCTCATAAATTCAGATTCTATTATTTATGTAATGAAACCATCTATGACAAGAACATCTGATAATAGAGTCCTAAAACTATAAAATCATCTTTCATTTGTACATCACTTATCACTAATTCATCTCTATAATCACAGTCCTTTACAGTTGTTTAGTTATGACATCATCAAGTTCATTTTCAGAGGACTTTGAAAAAAATCTATAAAATTACAAAATCACGACTTGCTGTTTACTACTCCTAAAGAGAATAAACTTGTAGAGAAAAATATAAACTTTACACAAAATTTAATTCAGAAATGTAAAAAAAAAAGAATTTCAGTAAAAATGACAAAATTGGTTTAAACAGGTAATCAAGATCATCCTGAAGTTGGATGCTAGCATTTGAATACAGATGTTAAAGCAGATGAGAATCAAAGGGCTGAAACAGGTTTTCATAATTTTGGTGGACTAGAGTAAAAAGAAAAATCCCTTGGTAGTTCTTAGGAGATGATAGATAATCAGGTGAATTTGTTAGTTTAGCTGACCTGTATTGTTGGGAAAGATTCCCTATCTCTAACTACAGGTCTCTTATCATTTGATCCTTGATGAACTTTATGAGCACATACCTTCTGCTTTAATATTTCAGACAAAGTTAATAAAGTTCCAATTTGAGGACATTCGAGCAGTCCACAGCCATCCTTACTTCCACATAGAACTTCTAGTTTCATGGCAATACTGGTTTATTTGACAGATACTTGCTTGGACAAGTATTGGTTAAGTCAGGCTTCATTGCACATCATAATGCAATTTTACCTTCAATAAAAAGTTAATATTTTTACATTTCTAAATTTCTTTATTTCATTTACTGAGTTTCCCAATTCGGCCTACTGTTTTATTTAACAACCTAATAAAACTTGTGAGGTTTTTCCTTTGGATAGGCTTTAGGGAATAATTTCTTTCTTCCATTTCCTAAGGAAGAGCTTTACAATCCAATAAGAATTATTGCTAACCTGCATTCATTCTTCAGGGAAAGAGCATACGACCTTGTTTAATATGGAATTTAATTATCGTTAGCATTAATATGTGATGACCACTAAGAGAATAAATCATCGAGAAAAAAACCAAAACAGAGGATCATTTCATTCACCTTAAGGTAAAGTAATATGTAAACTAACAGTGGCTGTGCAGGTAAAGTTACTGTGTCCATATTGTTTTCCTTTGTTTTTGTTTTGTTTTGAAATCTCTTTTGGATGATGCTAAATTTTTCTTTCACCTAGCCTCACTTGCTCTAGCTTTATCTTATTATTTCCTAGACCACTTTCTCCATTCCTTTTCTTACACCTTGAAAATATGCCTTTGAGAATTCAAACTCTAGTTCGATATAGCATTTAGGTCACTATTCTAAGTTATATCGAATTTAATCCCAGGGTCACTCGAACCAAATAGCTTTGCTGTTTCTAATCTACTAACCTCACATTTTCTCTTATTGGACAGGACCAGTCCTATTAGGATTTTTGACACAGAAGGTCAATAATTCTTTATTTCATCCATATTTTTATATTTTATTGTCCAACACCTCTCAAAAGGTTCACAGTTTTTGTGGAGAAAATGAAATATTCTGTCACTAGGCTAGATTGCTGGGTTTTTTTGTCTTCTTTATGTTATCATGGGACTTATTCTTTTCTCCTCAATTTCAAGTTTTCCTTTCGGTAACTTGTCTTTTACCTTTTGATCTCTAACATATGTATATACAATGTTATATCTATCATTCACATTCATTTTTATGCAGTTGTAATTTTTTAATTTGAAACAATCTGATTTAATTAAGTGGAAATGGGTTTTAATAAAAATGGTAAGGTTATAAACAATTTACCTACTGTGCTTTTATTATGTCTTTTTGATGTTTTAAAAGTAATAAGTGGCGCTATTCTTATATAATATTTTGAGTAATTTTATAAAAATATAAGTAAAGGCAAGTAAAATTGATCAATGATAAATTCTTTTTTAAAGTTACATATTTGGTAGTTGAAAGTATTCAATTTCTAAAATGTACCTTGAAACAAATGCAGAGGTGTTACATAATTTTAATTGGGGAAACAGCTTTTACAGTAAAAGCTAGGACGGCAAAGGCTCATGTTCTAGACCAGACTGAGCCACTATTTTCTGTGACTTGGGGCAAATTGTTAGGCTTAATAGTAATTGGTGTTCTATGCAGAGTGTTTTATAGTTTACAAACTCTTGCAAACATTGCATTAGGTCCTCACAACAAACTAGTTAAGAAAGAACAAATTGATATTTAGGATAGAAAGTGATATGTGTAAATATTATAAAACATTTTATTAGCAAAACACTTAATAGAACTCAGGTCTTGTTTCTCATTCCATGTATTTTTAATTATAGAATGCTGCATCATTCAAATCAAGTCAGTGACTCTGTTTCCAAACATAAAAGTATTATGGTATTAATGAAAAATTAGCAACTACTTTATAACAGTTTTATGTGAAAAATATAGAAGAATAAATACAAAATTGATTTTAAAATTATAGACCAATACATACCTCTTCATATTTTATTTTTAATGCTGTGGTTGATATTTTTAAAGCAACTGTCTAAATATACCAATTAAAGACAGACATTGTCAAAGTGTATTAAACAATATGACCCAACTACATGCCATCCATAGCAACTTGCTTCAAATATAATGGCATAGGCAAATTGAAAGTAAAGGAATAGAAAAAAATATATCATAAAACATTGATCAACGAAAAACAGGAGTGGCTATATTGATATCAGACAAAGTAGATAGAGAGCAAATAAAATGCCAGAGGCAGAAATGAATATTGTAGAATGATAAAAGGATATATCCATAAAAAAGACATGTAAATCTTAAATGAATATATACCAATCGACAGAGCTGCAAAATTTGTAAATCAAAAGCTGGTTGAACTGAAAGAAGAAATGGACAAAAACCTAATTATTATTGTAGACATCAACACCCATCTCTGAACAGTTGATACAACAGCTAGACAAAAAGTCAGCAAGGATAGTGGCCAGCCCCATGGTGTAGTGGCTATGTTCAGCACGCTCCGCTTCAGCAGCCCAGGTTCATGGGTTCAGATCCCAGGCACAGACCTACACCACTCCTCAGCCATGCTGTGGTGGTGACCCACATATAAAAGTGGAGGAAGATTGGCACAGATGTTAGCTCAGGGCCAGGGAAAGCGCACACAATCTGGTTCACTATGGAATTTAATTACCACTAGCATTAATATGTGATGACCAATAAGAGAATAAATCATTGAGACAAAAACCTTCCTCAAGCAAGAAAAGAAGGAAAATGGACAACAGATATTAGCTCAGGGCTAACCTTCCTCAGCAAAAAAATAAAAAACTCAGCAAAATATAGAAGAACTCAACAACATCATCAAAAAGAGAGGATCTAATTGATATGTATAGAATACTAATTGTCATTTACAGAATATTCCAATGAGCAGGAGAACACACATTTATTTGAAGTGCCTATAGGACACATACCAAGATAGACTATATTCTGGACCATAAAACAAACCTCAACAAGTGTAAAAAATAAAATTAAATAAAATCATGCAAAGTGTGTTCTCCAACCACCATGGAAACAAATAAATCTATTATAATGGACAACAAGAAAATATCCAAACCCATGGAAACTAAATGGCACATATCTAGATGACCTATGGGTCAAAAAGAAAGTCTCAGGGATATCAAAAAATCCATTGAACTGAATATATACTAGAACAAATTTGTGGAACATAGCTGAACAAGGGCTGATAAGGAAATTTATAACATGAAATGCCTACATTTGAAAAGAATCAAATAAACAGTTGAAGCTCCCACCTCAAGAACTTAGCAAAAGAGGAGCAAAATAAACCCAAATCAAGCAGAAGGAAGGAAATAATAAAGATAAAAGAAGAAATCACTGAAATTGAAAACAGAAATACAACAGATAAAATCACTAAAACACAGAGTTATATTTTTGAAAAGATTAATAAAATTGAGAAGCCCCTAACAAGACTAACAAACAAAAAGAGAGAAGGCAAATTTCCGTTACCAGGAATGAAAGAAGGGTATTACTACACACCCTTGCATGAATGAATAGAACACTGGAATACTACAAACACTACACACATGAATTTGGCAAATTACACAAAATGGGGCAATTCCTTGAACACAAACTCCCAAAATTCACTCAACAGGAAATGGATACTATGAGTAGCCCTACAACTTTTAAGTAAATTGAGTCTTTAATAAAACAATCCAAAACAGAAATCCCAAGGCCCATGCAGTTTTGCAGGAGATTATGAACATTTAAGGAAGAATTAACACCATTCTACACAATCTCTTCCAGAAAACAGATGAGGAGGAAATATTTCCCACTTTATATTATGATGTTAATGTTACCCCGATATCAAAACCACCACAAAAACAAACAAACATAAACCTACATTTCAATATTAAACTAAAGTAGAAATCAATAGCAAATATTTCAAAATTTCTAAATATTTGGAAGTTTGAAAACACATTTCTAAAAACTGTCTCTAGTATCTCTTTTTGATGGTGTATGCAGAAAATTCTAAGAAATCCTAAGAAATTTATAGTAATTATAATAAAAATAATAAGTATACTTTGTAATTACACAGGATATGTGGTCTATATAGAAAAATCAAGTGTAGACCATAACCAGAAATAAATAATTTGAAAATGAAATAGAAACATTCATAATAGCATCATAAAATATAAAATTCTTATTAATAAATTTAATAAAAGGTGAACAAGCCCTCTCCAGTAAAAACTAGAAGTTTCTAATAAGATAATATATACATTTATCCTTTGATTTGATAATTTCAGTCCTATGTATTTACCCAAGAAATATGAACAAAACAAAAACCACCACCATCACCAGCACACACATGCAAAATCAAAAGACATTCTCAAATATGTAAGTAAGGACTCAAGATCATGCTTGCAGCTCCATGACTTCCCACAAACTCTACGTGGAGAAGTGAGTCATGAAACAAGAAAGTAATTAAAATAAAATTTTGTGATAAGAAAATTGTAGAGGAACTGACAGCTGATGGCCACTGAATCAGTTTAACGTATAATTAAGAGTGCAGAACTAGATATTTAAGGCACAAAACATCATCTGAGTTTTAAAATATTTAAAAACAAAATTTACTCTTTAAAAGATTAACACTTTTGCTAGTTCTATTTAAATTTTAATTGTGAATATTTTATACGATATGTATTGTAGAAAATGAATACTGAATGAATATTTTTTTGGAGAAAATATGCAATCCCAATCGAATTCTTTCCTACTTTTTATTTTCTATTATATGTTTTGAGTTTTTCTCTTAGTGGTTGCTTCAGGTCTTACTAAGTACATTTTAATTTATCATAATGTGCTTCAGATTTACACTAACTGAATTCCAGTGAGATGTAGAAAGATTGCTCCTGTATAGCCTTGTTCCTTGTTCTCTCTTTCACTGCTATTTGTGTGTGTGTGTACATTCACATATATAATTGTTATATATAAAATAATGTATAAAATTTGTATGTGTGTATATACTTGAGTATACATTCACATGTATATAATTATATATATATATATGTAATATTGTACATATGCATTATATGTATATGTGTTCCAAATCCTACAATACATTGTTATAATAATTACTTTCTACATTTTTATGCCTATTAAAGAAATTGAGGAAAGAAAGGAAAACAAGTATATGTTTATAGACTCTGTTATATTTGCCTTGTTTACTATTTCTGATTCCCTTGGGTCCAAAATACCATCTGGTGTCATTTCTTTACTCCAGTTACAACTCTGCTCCCACTAACCTTTTTCGTGTTCTTATTGTCAAATATATTACATTTCTTTATGTTATAGGTCCAACAATATAATTCTACACAAATGTTTATACAATTCCTATTTAAATCAGTTAAGATGAGAAAAAGCAAAAAAAATGGGATTATACTGTCTTTATAATTACATAATTACATTTAGAAGTGTTCCTTGATTTTGTGTAGATTTCAATTTCTCTCTGGAGACAATTGCTAATAGCCTGAAGAACTACTTTTAGTATTTTTTGTAAGGCAGGTATGATAGCAACAAATTCAGTTTTTATCTGTGAATGTATTCATTTTGCATTCATTTTTGAAAGGTATTTTTCTATATATAAGATTTTTGGTTGACATTTTTTTTCATTCATTACTTTGACCACGTCATCTCACTGCCTTCTAGTTTCTATTGTTTCTGATGAGAAATCAGGTTTAGTCTTTTTGAGCTTCTCTCATATAGGGCGTCATTTTTCTCTTATTTTCAAGATTTTCTTTTTGTTTTTGGCTTTCAGCATTTTCAGCATTTACAATATGTGTAAATCTTTTTGAATTTATCCTAATTAGAGTTCATTGAGCTTGTTGGATGTGTAAATTAATGTTTTTCATCAGCGATTATCTTCTAATATCTGGTTTTGATCCCTTTTTCTCCTCTCTTTCTGCCACTCCCTTTATGCATACATTGGTGCACTTAAATATGCCTCCCATTTCTGTAAGGCTCTATTTATTTTTTTCATTCTATTTTCTCTCTGTTCTTCAGGTTGCATAGTTTCTATTGATCTATCTCCCAATTCACTTATTCTTTCTTCTACCAGTTCATCTACTGTTAGCCCTAAATTTTCAAGCCAATTATTGCACTTTTCACTCCAGAAATTCTGTTTGGGTATATTCCAATTTTAATATATTTATAATGGCTAAGTTGAAATCATTATCTGTTAAATCTGATATCTGGTCCCTCTTACTGGCAACTTCTATTGCCTTTTTTTTTCCTGTAATGGGTCATGTTGATGTTTCTTTGCATGTCTTATAATTTTGTTGTTGAAAATTAGACATTTTAGGTTATATATTATAGCAACTCTGGATACTGATTTTCCTCTGCCATCCTTTGGGATTTGTTTGTGTTGTTTATTTATTTGTTTTGTGACTTAGCTAGGTTTTTTCCCTGAAGTCTATCCCCCTGTAGTGTGAAGACTGATTCTGCTTCTTGGAGAAAGCAGTCTTGAGTGTGTTTATGGCCACATTGAGATGACAATGGTTTTAGCAGGATAATTTTTAACTTTCTCTTTTTCTGATCTCTCTGATAAACTGTCTGCTTTACTTGGTACTACACCCCCACCCATTAACCTCTCCTAATTAATGCTGATTGCTCTATTGACAGTGCCCTAGGACATAAATTGCTCAGTAGTTTGATCCAATTATGTTTTGGCAGGAATAGTTTTTGAGGCCAGTCTATTGAGGTTTTGACTCCTCAAAGAGAAGGACTCTTCTTTGCTGACTCTTTCTCCGGTTTCCTCTGGTGAACTAGATGGCCTATGGTTTAATGAGATGCTCTTAGTTAAAATAAGCTACTCCCTTCAAGAGTGCCCTTAGGTTGCATTTTCCACACTCTTACAAATGAAGTACTACTTTTGGGGAGAGCTTCAGAGCTCTCTTGCTTTATGGATCGCTTCTTGTCCTATCTGAGCAACTATCTGGGTTCTGGGCCAGGGGTAGCTTCTGCTCCTCTTGGCATTCCTCTCCCTGGCTCTGCAGGTGTGCGGAGTCACCCTATGAGTGAGTCAAGAAGAGGGCAGTTGAGGCCCTAGTATTCTTGGCTTGCTGTGCCTGGGGTGGGGGCTGGGTGGAAGAAGGGAGCCTGACCTCTGAATTGTCCTCACCAAGAATTTAGCATCTTCAACTTTGAATTGGAAGGGATGAGAAATGCTAGTGGCCTGCCCCTCTTGGAGAGATGCAGTAAGCCTTGACTGGAGCATGAGGAAAGAGCAGGGGCTGTCTTCATCTTCTCAGACATTCTCACCCTGAGTGAAGTTTTTATCAAGTTAAGCTGTGGAAATGGGAAGGGGCAGAATGGAGTGGGTGGTGGCTCAAATATCAGACTCACTGTTTATACAGGGTTTTAGTAGATTTTCTTAGAGAAACACTTTTTACTATATGCCCTTGGAGGAATTTCCAGAGATTTAGAATAGTTGGGATTTTTTTTTTTTTTGGTTTGTTTTTAATAGTTTGTTCCACTTTGCTTGTTTTATTGGGGAATGGGGCCACTGAGCTGCTAAAGCTGTCACCCTGGAAATGGAGCTCAACTTTCAAAACTTTGTTTATTCTCCAAGACATGACAAAAACAAAACTCAAAACAATGAGTCTATATGAATTTAAAAATGATCTAGTAGAGCACCATTCGTTTTCAAAGCCTATAAAAGCATACTCAATAAAAGCATTACTGACGTGGTCAGTCTTCAAAACTACATCCTCAATGAAATAGGATTGCTTCCTACCCTGACTGCACTCTGTTTTTATATTCAATAAATAGCATTTCTGTATATTTTAATGTGCATGCACTCTTTTAATCCCAGTTTGCTGAAATGCTTTATCTATTATTCACAATTAATTGAATCCTGCTCCACAGCACATCATGAAACATTTCTATTTGGCACTCTACGTCAAAAACATTGTTGTATAGATAAGTTTCTTTGGTTTTAAAAATTGATAAATAACTTGGTGGTACAGCTCTGAAGAGGCCTCAGGACACATGTGTGAGGTAGTCAAGAAGAACTGCCTTGCCTCCAAAATATTTATGAATAAATCAATAAAGTATAAAACATGAAAATGTAAAATAACATGAAAAATGTGACCTCATACATTAAGGAGTAGGAAAGGTCTGGCTAAGCATGTTATAAAAACCGGAAAATACAAACTGTATAAATTTGATTACATAAAAACATCTAAAAGTTGTTCAAAAATACTACTCCATATAAAATTTGAATAAAATTTTTTCTCATCAGAGAAAAAGATATATACTTCAGTCAATGGTTTAATAACCCTATTCAATAAAAGATCTAGTGGATATGAGGAATTCTAATTTAGAAATAGATGAAAATCAAAACATAATCTTCATAGGAATATTGTTGAATTTAATAAAGCTCCAGACAATTTGGAATCTCTCCCTCAAATACTGACCTTGGGATCCATCTATAGAGAGTAACTGGTCTCAGACCAAATGCTTATCTAGCCAGCCATTTGAAGGATTATAGTTTTCCTTACCCCCACTGCCAACTCACATAATACACACGCACTTTTCACTACACTCACACCCCATCCTCAAGTATAAGCTGTTTCTCATGGCTAGAACCCTACAAATATGCAGCTTTTATGGGACATACATCCAGGTCTCAAGGAGTTAACATAGATAACTACTCTCATTTTGACAACAGGATAAAGGAAAATGAGATATATAAGCAAGAAACAAAAGGAATAAGACCACATGTTGTTGGGAAAGGGACATCACCTCTCAATGGCCCTATCTCCATGTATCATCACATTGGGTGTTAAGTTTCAACATATGAATTTTAGAGGGACACAAACATTCCATCTAGAGTTCCACCACACTTGGTTTGATTTCCATTCATTGCACCTGCTCTTTTTTCCTATTTTTGTCTTCATTCCTTTCTGCTTTTGCAGTTTTAATTGAGCATTTTATATGATTCCATTTTCTCTCCTTTCTTAGAATTTTAGTTATACAGTTTCTTACTTTTTTTAGTGGTGGTCCTGAGATTTGCAATATACATTTACAACTTATCCAAGGTCACTTTGAAAGAACACTATACCACTTCACAGGCATTGCAAGTACTTTAAAAAAAACAACAAAATAATCCAATTTCTTTCCTCCTATCTCTGTATCATTGCAGTCATTCATTTCATGTGTACATAAGCATACATAAGCAAAATATATATATTTATATTCAAATACATTGTTATTATTATTTTGAACAAACTATTACCTGTTAGATCAACTAAGAATAAGAAAAATAAAAGTTTTTATTTTACCTTTACCTATTCCTTCTCTAATGCTTTTCCTTTTTTAATTCAAATCTGAGTTTCTGAGTGGTATCATTTTCCTTCTATATTAGTCTGCTCAATCTACCATAACAAAATTCACATATTGCATGGCTTAAACAATAGAAATTTATTTTCTCACAGTTCTGGAGACCAGCAAGCCCAACATTAAGGTTCTGGCAGGCTTCACTGAGGAGTCTCTTACTGGCTTGCGGATGGCTGCTTTGTCCTCACAAGGTCTTTCCTCTGAGTGTACATGGAGGTGGGGGAGGAAGAGAGAGAGAGAGAGATTCTCTCTCTCTCTCTCTCTCTCTCTCTCTCTTCCTCTTCTTATAAGATCAACAGTATTATTGGATTAGGGCCCCACCCTTATGATCTTATTTAACCTTAATTACCTCCTAAATACTTTGTCCAAATACAGTCACTTTGAGGGTTAGGGCTTCAATATATGAATTTGGGGGGGACACAATTTACTATGTAGCATTCTGCCCATGATCCTCCCAAATTCATGTTCTTATCTTATACAAAATACATTCATTTCATTCCAATAGTCACAAAAATCTTGACTCATTCCAGCATCAATTCTAAAGTCTAAAGTGCAAATTGTCTATAAATATTATCTAAATCAGGTATTGGTGAGATTTGAGGTACAATTCACCCTGAGGCAAAATTCCTCTCCAGCTGTAAAGCTATGGAATCTGGCAAGTTATGTGCTTCCAAAATAAAGTGGTGGGACAGGCATAAGATATACACTCCTACTCCAAAAGGGAGAAATTAAAAGGGAGAAAGGGATGATGGGTCAGTCCCATGCAAGTTCAAAACAAGCAAGGTGAATTCAATTGGAACTTAAACCTGGACAATAAACCTTAGATTAGACACTCTGAAGGCCCAGCGGGATCATCAGGGACATGAACTCCCAGGAGAGCAATGGGGGCATCTCTGTGGTGGTGCTGAGCAGCCCAGCCCTCTAGCTTCCGGTGGTGGCAGCCTGGCTCACTGAAATGGAGTTGGTGGCCCCACCCTTTGAAATTGAGGAGGCAGCCCTGACGATCTCTGAATTGTATTTGGTGCCATTTGTCTCTTCTCTTGAAGAACAGTGCACCATTTCAACCAAATAGCTCTATTGTCCAGTACAGTGGTCCCTCGTTATCTGCAGAGGATATGTTCCAAGCCCCCCAGTGGATGCCTGAAACTGAGGATAATACTGAACACTATATACACTATGTTTTTTCTTATACTTATATACCTACAATAAAGTTTAACTTATAAATTAAGCACAGTGAGAGATTAACAACCATAAGTAATAATAAAATAAAATAAATATAATGATATACTGTAATAAAAGTTACCATAGGTCTTAGCAACCTTGGCATACAATCGTGTTTTCCTTATTAAGTAGAGAACTTTCACCTTTTCACTTAAAGCAACTACTTTATGGCTTCTCTTTGGCATATCTGAATTTCCAGCATCATTACCCTTGCACTTTGGGGCCATTATTAAGTAAAATAAGTGTTACTTGAACACAAGCACAGCGATACTGTGACAGTAGATCTGATAACTGGGATGGCTGCTAATGACTAACTGGCAGGTAGCATATGCAGCGTGGATACACTTGACAAAGGTATGATTCACATCCTGGGCAGGACAGAGAAGGCTGGTGTGAGATTTTATCCTGCTACTCAGAATGGCCTGCAATTTAAAACTTACGGATTGTTTATTTCTGGAATTTTCCATTTAATATTTTCAGACCAAGGTTGACCGCATGTAACTGAAACCACGGAAAGCAAAATCTCAGATAAGGCAAAACGACTGTACTGTTGAATTCCAGAAGTATGAAAGCCTTCTTTGATTTTATCCCATCTCTTTTTCCTTTGATGCAAATTGGCAGTGTCCTGGCTGCTATAATCCCATCTTTATTGTTGACTTGTATTGAGATGGCTGATTAGGTCTGTAATTCACACCCATACTAATCTCCTTATTTGTCTCCTTATCAAATAGTTGTTCAGTCACACTCTTACTGTTCTCTTCAGAAAAAGCTTTCTCACTTTTTGCAATATGGATATGCTCAGAATTTTCCAGATCTTTGAATTCTGGTTCCTTTTTGCTTAAGAATTCCTGCAGTTTATCTCTCTCCCCTCACATTTTACTATAAGCAGAAAGGAGAAGCAAGGCTGTACCTTCAACACTGCTTAGAAATCTCCTCAATTATCTATCCAGGTTCATCACTTTTACCTGCCAGTTCCACAACACATGACAACACAGTTCAGCCAAGTTCCTTGTCACTTTTATAACAAGGATCACATTTCCTCCAGTTTCCGGTAACACGTGCTTCATTACCATTTGAGATTTCATCAGGTTCACCTTTAATGTTCACAGCTCTACCAACATTCTGTCTTGATGATATATGTATTCTTTAAGATGATAGAATCTTGCTCTGTAGCTCTCCTCATTTCCTTCTGAGCCTTAAACAGAATCACATTTAACGTCCATATTTCTACCTATAGTCCCTTCACAGCCATCTAGACTTTTTTTAGCACTCATTTCAAATTCCTCCAGCCTCTGCTCATTACTTAATCCCAAAGCTGGCTTCATATCTTTAAGTGTTTGTTATGGCAGCACCCCACTTCTTGGTACCAAACTATTAGTCAACTCAGACCGCCATAACTAAATGCCACAGACTGAGTGCTTTAAACAAGAGAAATTTTATTTTCTCACAGTTGGAGACCAGAAAGTCTGAAATTAAGTTTCTGGAAGGGTTTGCTTTCTGGTGAGAGCTCTCTTCCTGGCTTGCAGATGGCTACTTTTTCCTAGATTGGCCTTTCTTTCAAGTGCACATGGACAGAGAGATGTCTTTCTCTCTTCCTCTTTTTATAAAGCCAACAATCTTATTGGATTAGGGCCCCACCTTTATGACTTTATTTAATCTTAATTACCTCCTAAACCCTACCTTAAAATTTAGGGTTAAGGCTTCAACTCATAAATTTTAGAAGGGCACGATTCAGCCCATAGCTCATTCTTTCTGAAGAACTTCTTTTAACATTTCTTGCAAGGCAGGTCTACTGGCAACAAATACTCCCAATATTTGTTTGTCTGAGAAAGTCTTTACTTCACTTTTGAAATATAATTTTGTATGGTACAGAATTCTAGCTTGGTGATTTTTTTCTTTCACCACTTTCAATATTTCCCTCCACTCTCTTCTTGTTTGCATGATTTCTAGAAGTTAGCTGTAATTTTTATCTTTCTTTCTCTATAGGTAAGGTGATTTTTCCTCTGGCTTCTTTAAAGATTTTTTTCTTTATCTTAGATTTTCTACAGTTTGAATATGATATGCCTAGGTGGATTTTTTTTTTTTTTGTATTTTTCTATTTGGTGTTGTCTGAGCTTCCTGGATCTGTGGTTTAGTGTCTGACATTAATTTGGGGAAACTGTCAGTTATTATTTCTTCAAATATTTCTTCTATTCCTTTCTTTCGTCTCTTTCTGGTGTTCCCATTACACACATAATTACACCTTTTGTAGTTGTCCCACAGTTCTCAAGTATTCTGTTTCTTTTTTCTTCAGTTTTTTCCTCTTTGCCTTTCCATTCTGAAAGTTTCCACTGAGATATGCTTTAGCTCAGAGATTTTATTCCTCAATCATGTCCAGTCTATTTATGAGCCCATCAAAGACATTCTTCATTTCAGTTACAGTGGTTTTGATCTCTAGCATATCTTTTTGATATTTTTCTTAGAATTTCCACATCTCTGCTTACATTGTCCATCTGTTCTTGCATGCTGTATACTTTATCCGTTACTGTCCTTAGCACATTAATCATAGTTGTTTTAAATTCCCAGTATGATAATTCCAACATTCCTGCCATATCTGAGTCTGATTCTGATACCTATTCTGTCTCTTCAAGCTGTTTTTTGCCTTTTAGTATACCTGTAATTTTTTCTTGAGAGCCAGATATGATGTATTGGGTAAAAGGAATTACAGTAAATAGGACTTTAGCAATGTGGTGGTGAGGTGTGTAGAGAGGGGAAGCATTTTATAGTCCTGTGATTAGGTTGCTGTCTTTTGGTGAGCCTAAGCCTCTGACTTTGAACTATACAAGGCTCCTCGGTCCCCCTCTCCCCTTAGGAGGGGCAGGATTGCTAGAGTTGGCTGGAGTTGGATATTTGCCTTTTCCCAGGTCGGTTAAGTTCTGACAAAACCCCAATAGTTTTAGGCTCTGGTGAAACAGTTTCTTTCAAGTGAAGTCCTTATTAAAAGAACAGAATGGTCTGATGTATTTCAAAATGGTTCCTTTTTTCCCTCCCCCTGCAGGAAGCATGAAAGGATTTTTCTTTGATAGTCACTGTGAGAACCTGATTGGGCTTCTAGAGGAAAAACCCACAAAAGTATGGGAGGTCCCCTATGACTGGTCCCCCCTGATGTTTTTACCTCTCAGACTTGTCTTCACTGAGCCTCCAGCAATTTGTCAATTACAGTTCAGCTTTTCCTAACTTGGCATGGGTTCCTGCAGAGGTTTCTGCTCAGGGAATTTGTGATTCTCTCTATGACCTGCCTGTCTCTCCAAATCTGGAGCAGCAGATTTTCCCGTGATGCCACTTTTCTGATGGATCTAAGAAGAGTCATTGGTTTTCAGTTTGTTCACCTTTTAACTTATTGATAGGACAGACTGAGGAGTTCCAAGCTCCTTACAGGCCATATTGCAAACTGGAAATCTAGACACAATTTTAATTAGTGCCAATGGCATATTACTCTTAGTAGGGAGATAATTATATTTGTATAATAATTATATATTATATATTATATAATTATATATTATATAATAATAATTGGAAGCACGTTTGTAGTGCTTAGTAAATGAAAAGGTTCTTCTAAGCATTTTGTGTTCCCCAAAACAATATAAGACACTGATTTAGATATCAAACACACGACAAAGAAAAGCATAAGAAAAAAGATAAAGCTATGCATAATTTTCTCCAAAAATGCAGGGTACATGGAAGACAGTATTTAGACTTAAGGCAGGGACCAAAGTTGGAGATGATATTTTAAGTGTCTTGAAAGTATTTAACTGAGAATAGGAAAAACCAATATTTTCAAGCAGGTAATTATATTTTAGAAAAAAATTGTCTGATATTACTATCGAAAATATGACAATTTCAATACCTCTTACGTTCATCACTGCCTATATGATTCGCATACAAAATAATAGCAGAACTAAGAGTTATTCTACCACTGCTACTGTTACCATTAATTGCTGCTCCACATATACTGTTACTATTTCTGTCACTACTATTGCTAACAATAATAATGTCAAACAATATGTTTGATGGTTTCCTATGGGCAGTCATTGTCCTAGGACCTTAGATATGCTAGCTTATTTTATTCCGCAATGATCTTTGAAGCAAATATATATATATGTACTTGAAGAACCAGAGGCATATAGAGGGTATATAACTTGCTCAAAGGAGATAAGTAGTGGAGCTGAAACTGAGAGAGAAGGACTATGCATAATTACTTTTTAAAAGGAAACTGTCCCTCTGCTAAGTTGAATCTCAGTGAAGATAAGAAAAGATTCTTCTGGTTGACCACAGCATCCACAGCATCCAAGTCTCTGGTAGTTATCCTGTGTTCAGTATGTACTGAGTTAAAGGTGAATAAATCAATGAACTCTGCCTCACATCTCCTTGAACCTAACTCTTTGTCTATTTTTCATTATTTTCTCAAAATAAGCCCCTATAGAAAAAATTAAGGCATTTCCTCTGTGACTATCAATATATCAGAATGTAGAACGAATTTACATTGCCATAAGAAGCATTTAAGAATGTCTCTTTACCTATCTAATGGATCACAGTGCTTCTTATGTATTTATCAAATATTGCCATTTTGAAAGGCAGGGTGTATAATTTAATGTTTATTACTAAAGTTTATTAATAATAAATATATTTCTTTTAAAAAAATTTCTATTGACCACGTGTATTTATTTTTCTGTGAAATGCCTGCTCATATTTTTTCATTTTATAAAAAATAATTTATATGATTAAAGAAATTAATCCCATATTCTTACAATACTTGTGACTTGCCATTTCTTTCTTGAATATACCAGTAGGATTTTCAGTTACATGTATTAATTCAAACCAATCTTATTAAAATCAGCTTTTTTTCTCATTCTCATGATTGTGAATAAGGCTAAAATGCTTGTGCACATGTTATAAAACTTATTATTGGTTTTCTTATGGCCTATATAAATGAGAAGAATTTTAGATATTAATTAGAGATAATCATAATGAACGTAGTGAAACATTGTTACAATATAAAGAAACTCTGAAGGAATAAAAAAGAATATCATAATTCTTTTTAATCCATATACAAAGAAAGCTTTGGTAGTATTAAACAAACAACAAATGAATGAATATTCACAGTACTCAGGAAAAAAAAATAGACTAGGATCTCCTTACAAAGTGTTTCAATATTCTTGCCATTATTAGTTTTTTTCTTACAGAGAAATTTTGAATAAAATGCCTTAACTAGGTATCTCTGCCAATAAAATTGACAAGATAGTTGCAAAGAAGCTTTCAAATCCATTGCAAAAGCAATTTATATTCAGTTTATACTCACAGTTAAATAACTTTGGGATTTAGCTTCTAAGTAATCTTAGACTGAATTTCGCCAACATTGATTTAGTCAGTACAGTAAAAGTATACTTTCATGATTTTTTTCTCAAGTCTAGTACATGTTTTACATTATAGTAGGAATGAAAAAAAAATCCATACCTCTTCTACAGAATTTCTTTGGTAATATATGTGAGTTTCTTAAAAAAAAAGAAAAAGATCCCAATCTAATGTTATACAATTAGTCCACTAATTTACTCGAATGTATATACACTGTCATAATTTGCAAAACTCATGTTTCAAGCTAGAACAACAGGATTCCGGGATCTTCCACTGCTATAAGGAACACTGTTTTTCTTTTTTGAACATTTCTATTTTGTTGGAAAAAGCTTAAAATATTTCATCCACGTTTGTTTCCAGATACATTCTAGAAATATAACAAATGATGTCTTCTTGCTCCCACCTTATACTAGAGAATGAGATCAAAGCTGTACCTCAGAGGTAAGAAGTACTCATTCATTCTTTACTGTTAATAGGAAATTGTGTGTTGACCCATCTCAACTAGAAGCTAATTGAGCTAACAGAAGATACTGGGAGGGGGTGAGTGAAAGGTGATGGAGGACTTGAATGTGGAGCACCTACTTTATATAGAAATAAAATCTATCCTATATTTTAGCCTGTGACGTAGTAATTTAAGGAACTTGGATAACAATGATCACTGAAAAGCATACATTAAACATTAGGTTTTAATATTCAATATATATATTTATGACTTCTATATCAGTCAGGATTCTCCAGAAAAATAGAACCAATAAGGATATATGTCCAAGTATTGATATATTTTATTTAAAAAATGCATTACTTTAAGGGTTAGCTTACCTGATTCTGGGAGCTGGAAAATCTGAAATTCTTAGGACAGGTCAGCAGGATGAAAAGTCAGACAGGAGTTTATGTTGTAGTCTTGAGTCTGCAATCTGTAGAGTGGGCAGGCAGATTGGAAATCCAGGCAAGATTTCTGTGTTACAGTTTTAAGGCAGAATTCCTTCTTCTCAAGCAACTTCAACCTTTGCCCTTTAGGCCTTCAACTGATTGGATAAGGCCCAGCCACATTATCAAGCATAATCTCCTTTACTTAAAGTAAACTAGCTAGAGATGTTAATTCCATCTATAAAATACCTGCACAGCAACATCTAGCGTTTGACCAAACAACTGGGCACCATAACTTAGTCAAGTTGACACATAAAATTTAACCATCACAACTTCAATACGTGATCACTCATATCAAGATTTATATAAAGTAGCAATAACATATTGAATACAATAAATTCTTAAGCTTCATATATTTTAGATATGTTTCAGTATTTGAAAGTATATAAAGCAAATAAAAACAAGAAGAGTCTGACCTATCCAATAATTGGAAAATAATGAGTTAAAAGGAGATGAAATTTCAATAAAGTAAATGCTCAGAGTAGAGGTGTAAAGAACATTTTTATTTTAAATTGTTTTCTTCTCAGATACCAAAATGGCTTTTAGTAGAGAAGCCATATAACTATTTGAAAATAAATCAACAAAGAAGAGCTAGTGAAAGCTTAACATTTATAGTAATTAATACAACTGAAAGAAACCTATAAAGTGAAGGATATAAACCTTTTCCATGGAGACTATGCTTAAAATGCAAATAAACAATGTACCAAATATTTAGATATTTTGGTTTTGAAATTAAAATAAAATAAGTTTATTCACTAACCTGAATTTGCAAATAAGAGGCATAAAAAGGGAGAATCATATATTGAAAAATGAGTAAAAGTAATATATTTTTAGTTTGAACAAATTGACTGACCAAAATAATTACTAACAATTTTATTTTTTTATATAGTTTTTTGTTGTCATAACTTACATTCTCATGCTAAATTCTCAAGTGACCTGATTTCATTTAGAAAGCTTTCAAATTGTTCTCAACCTAAAACACATTTTAAATGGAACTGAGTAAGAGAATATAAAGTATTTTGCATAATTCAGGGGCCATCTTATATACTTCCCTGTAGAAAAACTGTGTGTTGGAAAAAACAACAATAATTTCAATAGAAACAGAAGATTCCACTTACTTTTCAAGAATAAATTCAATCCTTTTATGAGAAAATCTTTAAAAACCTGACAAATTTGAGCTATCAAATACCTATAGCTATGAGACAATGTTTACAATTATTTTCCTTATGGGAAGGAAAATCTCCGCCTATTTTCTGTGCTGTATCCTCATCAAACCAGCATACGTCATTCATTTTTCTTTTACTATTGTTGGTCAGGAACAGTTTAAACTGAGATTGCTTAAGGGACAGGAAGGCATTTCAAGTGGAATTAAAACTTGATTATCTTTCAAAAGAACTTAAAAGTATGCTTTATGAATTATTTAAATGTGATTTCAGTTTTAAATTAGATGTGATTACTACAATATTTTCATGAGTGACCACAAAAATTATATCAAAATAAATTAAAACTAAATAAACATAAACTACACTGTGTTTAGACGCAAAGTCTTAGGGTTTTTGTTTTCCCTGTTGCTGTAGTTTTTTTTGTGTTGTCAACTTTGTACTGAGTTTCCATTTAAATGAAAATTATAATGAATACACCTTTTCTCCTTCTCCTTCTCCTTGATATCATGATCTTAAACATGTTACTTTTTTTCGATAATTCTAAATTTGCTCCAAAAGAAAGAAGATGCCTACAATAAAGTGTGTGCACTTAAATTTGTCTTGATGTAACAAGATAAAACATACAATAAAGAAAATAGGCAGTGGCTATTTTATCCATTCAAAAATATTTTTAAACTTTTACTATTGGCTAGTTTATCTAACGGTTATGTGAGTATTTGAATTTACTGTATTTTAAATATGTTTGGAATATATCCTTCTCTGTAGTTCTTTATAAATGTTTACATGCATTTATTTGATTTCAATAATGAAACAGTGATAAATATATTAACTCATATATTGACATTTTTTTTCCAAAAAAATTTTTACTATTATTGATATAACTTGACTTAAAACCAAACATCATTTAAATTCAAGTGCAAACTATACCTTATATTTTCATTTTAACTTACTTCTTTTGAAATAAAATTAAACTATTTCCAGAAAGCAATAAAATAAACACTAAAATAACATGTAAACGTTTTAAAAAACTTAATTTTTTGTTGTAATATTAATCACAATCCATTTTTGAGTTACTAACAATATCGTATTATACTGAGTTACATTACACGGAATGAAAAACAAAACTTCTAGTGAATCATACTTTCATTCTTCATCTCAAATTATTCAGAAGTCAATAGAAGATGATGAAGAGATCTCCGGATTATGGTACACACATTGCTGCAGGATGGGAGAATTTCAGAGTACACTGGCACATGCTTTTGTGGGAATAACTTTCCAAGTCCCTAACTTCCATATTGACTGTTTCCTAAAACTGACTTTCCTGAGACTGCACCTGTAGATAGGATTCATTAGGTATCTCCTTCCCATCCCTCCCATTTGGAGGCCTTCTTCCCCTGTTACCCTTTCCACCTTTAGAAGGAAGGCATACCTCTTATCCAGAATGTTTCTGTGGTGTATATGAGGTGCAAAAATGAGGGGTGCTATGGGCCTGGCCTGGTGGTGTAGTGGTTAAGCGCAGTCTGCTTTGGTGGCACAGGTTTATGGGTTTGGATCCCAGGCATGGACCTACACCACTCATCAAGCCATGCTGTGGTCGTATCCCACATACAAAATAGAGGAAGATGGGCACAGATGTTAGCTCAGGGCCACTCTTCCTGAAGCAGAAAGTGGAAGATTGGCAAAAGGTGTTAGCTCAGGGCCCATCTTCCTCACCAAAAAAAAAGTGTGCTAAACAAAGAACAATTTAAAATATTTATAGTTGTAGAGCTTCCATATCATACAAAGGTATGTCCATCTCCCTTTTATGGATAGTAATATTAAGGGCAACAAGACAGCACATTTTTTTCCTTGTAGGGATATTATATTGCAAAATGTGGTGAAAGTGATGACAGTTTTTTTTAATGACCTCATCTCTTCTTCCTCTGATGATCCACCAGACGAGAGTCCCATGAGAGAAGGTGGAGAGAAAGAGGTAAGAAATACTGAGGGCAGTGACTCCTTATTACAGCCAGGTAACAAACGCGTGGCAAGGTCTGAGCCTTGTCTATCTATTTTAGAATTAGAAACCAGAAACCAGATAGTTGTCACGGAAACACTCATTAGCATGTTTTTCTGAATTCAAAAATGATGGCAGACTTTTTGGATAGAAACTCAGCCTGATTTGGTTGATTCGTTTGACATTGAATTCTGGCTTTGGCAATTAGGTTACATGGCACACATTTTCTACAAAATTGCATCAGTTAAATCTCACTTCTAAACTTCTGAGGAAAACATATTTAAAAATATTGGTAAAAGTGTTTTGAAATTTAAGATATTTTAATTCACTCAGTCTTAGAGCATCAGGTGCTTTAATGTTACAATGAAACTTTCTTAAACAGGTGCACATATATAAATGGCCCTTATGAGATCTATTCACATGTAATTTTAAAACTTTAATAAAATATATCTTATTTCTATTGCCTTGGTTTTTACGTGTTTAGTGTATCTTTTGAACCAATATCTCATGACATTTCAAACAGCTGGGTGTCTTCATGGGCACTTGTGTACTTTCAGCCCTGAAATGTGACTCTAGGAGTTTGAAGATTGTAAGATCAAAATATTGTCTTGGTCAAATTTGTCTTGGTCGATATTCACTTGGTAAAAATTTTAAAGTGACATATAAAAAAATAAAATCTCAATACATAAAAATTTCTACAATTTAAAAAATCTTCCCATTTATGTCATATTTGCATATGATATCTGATTTTATAATTCAAATTGTGAGTTAGTACTATTATTATCCTCATCTTACAAGGAGAACCCTAATTTTAATAGCAAGGATATTTCCTTCCACCCACAAACCCACTCCATCATTATCCTAATCTGCTTCATATTTCTAGTAGTAGTTCTACTAATCTAATTATACGCATATGTATACCAAAGTCAAGTAAACATATTCACCTTATATCACGTGAGAGATATTTTGGAGGTAAATCGTTTTCCCTGAAAGTCCCTGTGTCTGGAATACGATGGGAGCCAACCATAAACTTGCCATCAATATTGCAGACCAACCCAATGAGACATGGCTAGAGCCTAGCATCGTTATTAAACAAAGCCATCATTCCATCCTCTCTGATTTGTGTGGCCCCACCCCACCTCCCACATTACGAACCTCAGAGAATGATGGGAGGCAGCAGACAGTAGTGGTTAAGTGTGTAGACTTGTAAAATCACAGGGCCTGGATATTAATCCTGGCATTTTAATGTACTAGCTCTATGGCCTTGAGCGTAGTATTGTAAGTATTCTAAGCTTCAGTCTCCCTGCTGGGGATCGTAACAGCATTTATTAACAGCATTGTTTTGAGAGGTAAATGAGGTAATCCATGGAAAGCACTTAGCTTAGTGATAGGAATATAATAAGCACACCCAAAATGGGAGCTATTGACTGGTCATCAACTAAGAGATTTTAGATTCATTTTTCTCATCGAATTCATTTTTCAGATATTTTGTTATTAATCAGCTTTGTGTCTCAAATAATTAAGTGACAGGTCATTCTATTTCATTCTTATTCATAGCAAAAAGAAAAGCTCTGTTAAGGGAGGTGGTTGATACTTTTAGTTTGTTTTGCATATTTTCTATGACTTTTTTGTTGGTGTGATATCCATAGCCAATTATCATGGCTAGTCAAGAAATACCTGAATCAACAATTTTACTAAATCATCACTATTTTTAAATTAGTGTATAAAACAAAAAAACCCTGAAATGTTAGAACTGAAATGTTTTCTTTAATCCTCTAATCAGAAATGCACGTGGATCACGGCTGCTGTTTATCAAGCCAGCCATCACACCTGTCAACCAGGTATTTTAAATCCCATTTTTTGTAGATTGATGTTTGCTATAAATGCAGCCATCTCTCAATATAAAGCTTTTTAGTTAATGTTTTATGTTTTTCAAAACCTACATTATATGGTACATGGCTCATTTGGCAAGACTTACATTTTGCATTCTTAGAATAAAGCTCTATGCTATACAGATACATTTTGGGGGGGGTGAATAAATGCATTTCATTACACAATATTTTGTTGTGTGAAATTTTACAGTATTGTTTAGCAGGACACATAGGTACATATATAGGTCCAACACTGAACCTGAGATATCTACTTTTAAAGATGCATGTTTGATTTGTCAATAAAATAATTCTATTTCAATAAAGTCATTGAGGATATAGTATAAATACATCAGCTTGTACTTATTGCTTTAGTGCTTACTTACCAAAGAAAAGCATAACACTCCTTTCATTACCAATAAATTAAACATATATATGAGTTCACTGTATTTCCTTTTAAAAAATTTAAACTAATTATTTTGCAGCCATATCGTATACGCTATTCATCTGCTAGAACTATAAACCCCCTCACAGATTATCTGCTTAATCACACTCTAATATGACTGTAATAAGTGAACTTTTTGATAGGAGATTATTTTCTTGAAAGAAAACGCACAAATCAAAGAGTAAGCCCATTTCTCTCTTTTTTTTTTGGTGAGGAAGATTTGCCCTGAGCTAACATCTGTGCCAATCTTCCTCTACACTGTATATGGGACGCCACCACAGCATGGCCTGATGAATTGTGTGTAGGTCTGCTGCCAGGAACCCAGGAACCCCCGGCCACCAAAGTGGAACATGCAAAACTAACCACCACACCACCAGGCCAGCCCCCAAAGAATAAGTCCATTTCTTACTGAAATAATTCAATTTCCTACTTCCTTTATATTCTTATTCTCATTTTTCAACTTTAAACGTATTTAAATTACTAATGATGTCACTTCTACTCATTCAACTTGGATGGCTTTTAATTAAATTAATTTTCAACTTATAAACAGATAACTACCTCAGGGAAATTATTTATACTCTCATTCTTTGGCCTTTCAAATTAGCTCTTTTGGTCTAGCTCCCTTCCCACCCAAAATCTGCTTTGTATTTATCCTTTTTTTCATGGTGTAGATTATATTAGAATAGATTTTGATGTTGGTTCAAAATAGGTTGCCTCTAAATCTTCAAATTGCATATATATGTGAAATGCTCTTCGAGGTAAATTATATAAATAACTCTGTCCCAGAATACTCTTTCCGCCAAAACCTCTGGCTGAAAAGCAAACATGTGAAGAGGAAGATGATGTGAGGCTATGGTAAATAATCTGGTCTAGGAGGTCATTGGTCCTGAAATACAATCTTTTTTCTGCAGCAATTAAGGTTTGACAAATTACTTGAATGTTATCAACCTCTGTTTCCCTATCCTTAGAAAGGTGAATTTAAGAAAATTAGGATTATACATCTACTGACTTGGTAATTTGATTTAAAATTATATCTGATATATACAAAATATTCTTAAAAGTCCACTGATGTTTTATAGATAGATAGATAGACAGGATAATTATTTTATTTAGAATAAAACATTATAAATTTCATAAATCTAGATTATGAAAATGATAAATCCAAAAGGCATTCATTTATGACCATTTGAATCTTCCTTAATTCCCAGTTCCTTTTGTCAAAAAATAAATAAAATCCTGCAAGGCTACATGACAGTCTCTATGGTAATGTCATATTCTGTAGGATTTTAGAGGTATTGAAAACTGAGACACACTCTGCTTGTTCTTCCATTTGTATCTATAGCCACTCTCCTGTCCCATGTTCTTGTAACACTTTTGGCTCATGATATAATAGAATTATTTCTTCTTACACTTTCTACCTATAAAAGAATGCTACAAATAGGTTCACCATAAAATTGATTATTCAAACCCAGAAATTTTGAGAGGAAAGCAAGGAGCTAAAAATGAAAGGACATAATTTTTGTAATCTTTATTTACTGAGCTAGTTTTATAATTTTGGTGAACATATGGAATTATTTTGTTAAAAAATCACTTTCAAAATTAAAATGATTTCTATAAGTTGAAAATAAAAAAATCATGTACATTTAAACAAAATAAGACAGAACTTCCTAATTTGATTATCTGAACACTTAAATGTAATAAAAAGCATAATTTCTCTTGGTATATATTTACATATTATAATCAGATTCTTTTTTTTTTTTTTTTTTTTTGGTGAGGAAGACTAGCCCTGAGCTAACATATGTTGCCAATCTTCCCCTACTTTGTATAGGGACACCACCAGAGCATGGCCTGATAGTGGTGCATAGGTTCATGCCCGGCAACCGGGCCCGTGAACCCCAGGCTGCCGAAGCAGAGCGAAAACTTAACCACTATGCCACCAGGCTGGCCCCTATAATCAGATTCTCATACAATGCTTTCTCATACATCTTCCTACTGCTACATATTTGAAGAATTCCTTTTAATACAGTCTTAGGTTTAATATTTTAATAAAATAGCCTGGAATCTTCAAAGTTGCCATTTATATTTAGTTAATTTCAAGCTATCGATGACTCTATTCTTTTTTTTTGACCATAGTATTTTTAATTGATATAATGCTCTGTCTACATATGCCGAAATACCAAGTAAATTCATAGTAATGCTGCCAAAAGGAGAATAGTTTTATTTCTATTATTTTTAATACTAAAGTGTGGAAATGTTTCTGCTTGGATATTTTATTAATTAGTGCGTTCTTGAAAAAATATTTTAGAAGACAAAACTCATCAAATAATTTAATTCTATGACTTCTTTGAATGTTTCATGAATTGGGATGCTTCAAAATCATGGGCATTCTTGATGTTAGGACATTATGGAACAATTATAAATTAATCTAGTTAAGAACTGGGATTCAGCGAAAATTTTCTTTCCACAAGTCCAGATATTTCAAAGTGTACTTAAAGAACTTCAAAATTAAACCTTCTGCATGTTTTGAACTCTCATGGTTTATTTCATTCAGTTGCTATCCTACTTTTTTAGCAGTATATTTTCATGTTTTCTGTTTTCAAATCTTTTGTTCAATAACTACCTTTTGATAGAAGCTTCAGATGTTGAAGTGTTGGTGCTAATTGATGGAATAATTTAATTAAAGATTTTTGAACTCGAAAAAATAGAAGACATTTAATGTTAAAAAACCAATACAATTTTAGGATGCTTATGCTGGTACCTAATGTAGTTCTTTAATATCTCAGCATTCTGAGTGTGGAACTGATAATGGGCAACAGAGGAAGAGAGAACATGATGCATTGCTGAAGTATCCTTTTGTATTTAACATCAACTTCGTTTACAAAAGTGCAATAGTTAAATTAATCCATGTGACATAATTTTAAATTACTTGGTAACTTAAAAGTTCTGTTTTGATTCAATAAATATTGGAATTCTCTTGGATGCAATTGACATCTGAGTTCATCTCAGCCAATAATGACTGCTTTTCTACTCTGTAGATTTCTTATTTAGAAAGAACATTTTTTCCTAATCATGTAACATGCTTCACCAATGTTTTGATATTACAAACAAAATACATTTATCTTTAACATCAAACATTTTAACTGCGTTTACAACAGCAGTAATGTCATATGTTTTACTTTGGACAAAAAGACGTCCCAATGTTTTTCCTGATTACATAAATTGGATGAAAAATTTAAGCCATTATTGGAATTAACTGACTGTATGAGCCATTTGAAGAAATTGATATAAAATTTGTGCCATTTAACTGTTTGCCAAGTTTTCATGAAAGAGTCAACAATTACACTTAAAATACAGAAAGCTGGAAAGAGTTTTAAAAGAAGAAAAAGCAGGATCTACAAAATCATAATTTTTACTGAAGCCAGCAGAGAGTTGAGTGCAGAGCAATCTACTGTCCTGAAATCTACAAACGGCAGTGTTAAAAGATAAACTGAGGCATATTAAAAATTTTAAGAATTTATTTGAACAAAAGTTGATTTGAATCTGCCAGCACCAATCTGGAAGTTGTTAGGAGTGTTCCACAGAAGGAGCTAGGGCAAAGACAGAGAAAACGCAGAAGCAATGACAGAAAATTATTTGATTGTCTATAGCTTAAAGTCTAGCTGGCTGTTTGTGATTGGTTGTCCTTAGCATTTTGATTTTGTAACCTTGAGGCATTTACAGGCTTAGATTTCAGTTTGCTTACATAGGCTGCCATGGCATTAGAGCCACATCAGTCTAATGGTCTCCTTGTTTAATTAATTTAGCAACGGAACTCCCACAGAGAAACGGTTTGCAAGCACCAGCTCCCATTTGCCAGAACCACCATACAAGCGATTAAGATGCATTAAGCTAAATTTTTAACAAATTCCAAATGGCTAGATGTGGTTTAGCCTGAGAGTGTAGAGACTCTGGGAGCCGCGGACACAAGGGGACGCATCTACTCCCAAGCTCTTCCTCACAGATCTTCACTGGGAGCTCAGGAGAAAGATTGGGAGTCACGCAGCAGACTGGATAAGTTCTTCCTAGCTAGTACAGGCCTGAAAGGGGGGTGTGGTTGCTACTGTGGGAAAGGCAGGAACCCCGATGCTGATTCTTCTCCCCACCAGAACTTACACTTTAAGCAGCTGGGGGAAGAATAGCAAACCTGTTGCCCCCAGGACACAAGTGAAGATTGAATGATGTAGGAGGAAAAGAAAGGGGAAAAAACTCTCTGCCCCGGAGAAAAGACAGACAAATGTCCTGAGCCCAGACCATAAGTGATACCCTACCAAGTGGGGAAGGAAAAGTCACTGAGAAAGCTCTGCGTCCAAGGGCAACAGAAACTATGTACGACTGACACTTGTTCAGGGACAGCCCCGTCCCACCAATGGGCTAGCTAGCATTCAGCAGTTCACTGCTAAAAACGTCGTAAGAGTATAACAGAGACCCTCACCAAGCCACTGACGCACAGGCAAAACCTTAAAGCTGAGGGTGGAGCAGAAACATTGAGAAAAAGCAACTGGCAAAACAGCCCCCACCTTAAAAGCAGGAACATTCAATATTAGTGTGATGTCAATTTTCTTCAAAATTATCTCCTGGGAGTAAACAGGGGAGAAAACTTTTGTGCTCTTGGATTAGGCAAAATTTTCTTAGATATAATATCAAAGGCAAAGGCAATAAAAGAAATCATTAATAAATAGTCTTCATTGAAATTTTTTAAAATGCCCTTTCATTCTCCATTCAGTGAACAAAAAGACAAACCATATGTTGGTCGGTATATTTGCAAACCACATATGTGGTAAAGAATTTGCATCCAGAATATAAAAGAACTCTCAAAAGTAAATATAAAGAGAAAACCCAATATAAATAGGAAAATATTTGAAAAGAAGTTACAGCAATATCTGATACATGGATGGCAAATCAGCACATGAAGACGTGCTCAACGTCTTAGTCATTACGGAATGCAGATTAAAACCACAATATACCACAATACACTTTCTAGAATGGCTAGATAAAAAGATTGACCACACCAAGTGTGGGTGAGGATGTCGAAGTACTGGAACTTCATACATTACTGGTAAGATGTGAAATGGTGCAACCACTCTGGGAAAGAGTTTGGCAGTTTCTTAAAATTTAATCACTTAGTGAGCCAGTCATTCTACTCCTACTATTTACCAAAGAGAAAAGAAAGCATATGCACATACACACACGCATAAGAATGTGAGGCAAAACCATTTTCATGAAACACTCGGGTTATTCTTCATAGGCTATATGGCAGGACTACTCAGGCTCTATTTCCTATACACATTTCACATTTTCATCTAATAATCGCTCAAATTTCCCACCGACCATCTGTTTTGTGGCTTAATGTATCCATCAAGTGATAGCATGGATCACATCACAAATATCTGGTACACTAGTGATCAGGTAAGGGTAACAGTACTCAATTCCCCCAAACTACCTGAGACCAAGTGGAGTTAGCTGTCCTCGGCCCCTCATATTCAGGGGTAGTTCCTTTACCAGTGAGCACTCTGCATGCTGTCCTGGAGTGACTTTAGTTATATTGTGTCTATAAAGGGTGAAGAAAAGAGAGATGAGTTACTGCTTGTGTCTCTCCAACTTAACCATGTTTTAAAATGAGAACTCTATTCACTGCAAGTATTTCATGGCACCCTGAGAACATTGCAGCATTCAAAGTGCAAAATGGAGTTCTAAAAGATCCATTTGCAGCTTACTTTGATTAATTACTAATAAGAAGACTTCATTAAAAAGTGAAAATTCCAGGACAAATGTTGCACACTAGGACAACAGTCATAAACTAGGGAAATGCCTGACACATTGAAACACACAGAGCCCTTTACATCAGTTTCATATCCTAATCATCTTTCCATCCTCCAAGTGTTTTGCATCCTCAAATCAGAACTGCATCCTCAAACCTCAAAATCATAGTACTTGATACGTAGTTCGCACTTCCTGTTGATTCCAACCACTGCATAAATAAGGAAAAAAAATACATTGTGAGATTTTTTTCTTTAAGGAGTGTAATTAGTAAATGAATGAAAATTGTACTTCAATCATCTACATTTTCTTTCTTTTCTTCCCACTCTTCTGCCTTAACTTACACAAGAGTCTAAGTTTGCCTGAAAGAAACCAAATTACCATAATGTAGTATGTTCGAGTTCATTCTTTTTTTTTTCTTCCACACTGAAAATAGTAGTGGGGTCTTTAAGTCAAGTTAGATCACATATGAAAATAAAATTACTTTTTTAAATGGGTAGTTAAAACCTCCAATAACTTGAAACATGCTTGTAACCCCTAATAATCTGAAAACTTGGTTAGCAGCAATAGAATAGTCGAGGAAAAGCCATTAACCCTAACTTGGAGCAATGGTAAAATAGAAGGAAATTAGACTTTTTGAAAACAAAATCTGTGTGATGTTTTGTTATTAACAGTGTTAGATCTTAAGAAATATTCTTGAGATTCCCTTTGATTTTGATAAAAACAATAAAATGACATGATTGTTGTGAGGACTGAATATGATAATTTATGAGAATACATTTTTTGAAAGGGATTGTACAAATGTAAAGTATCATTATCATAATCACGATACGGCCTGTGGTCCCTCATACAATTAATAATTAGATACAAACTCTGAAGACAATGGTACGTGTTCACTGGTGTTGTTCTTATACTAAGTCCATGCAAATGCTAGTTTGCAATTTAAAATAATAAACCTCTACATGGAAACTCTCCATGATGTAGGCTAATACTATATCGTAATCCCAAAGGGAGTAGTTCTTTTCTAACACAACGCTTGCTAACATGGGAAAAATGTGGTAAATTGCTCTAAACTTAGAAATCGTGTTCCCTTAGGATAATACCAGTTCCCAATATTTCACATTATTTTACCTAAATTAAGAAATCTCCTCCATTTCTCCCTCTGTAATATATATATATATTTTTTTTCTCCCTCTGTTATATATATATAGATGAATAATGTAATTTGTTAAGTTCAAAACCCTCCTTTAATCTATAAGTCTTTCACAGGGTAGGTTTTATTTCTCTCTTTAAGCAGAGTTAATAGTGCTTACTTTCCGCCTGTTTGACAAATAAATTATCAAGGCCACGTTCAAAATACTCAAAGGCCTTTTCTCAACCTACTGTCTTTCTTTTTTATCTTTTGTTATTCTCTTTTTCCCCTTCTGCTTTTCTTATCTTCCTTTTCCTAATATTTCTGAAACTTAGTTCTGTATTCTCTTTTGGTTATTCTATGAATTTCATATTTTATCTCTTTTATGACCCTTATTTACCCTTGACTACTTTTTCTATCTTCTCCTCCAACAAACTGAAACAGAATTTTTATTATATAAGCCTTTGGCAATATTTTGCTAAAGTTTATTGAATATGATACTGTGGACTGATTTATTCACTTTTTATAATTAATAAATAAAATAATTTTGAGTAATTAATAGTGATACAATAAAATGTAAATATATAATACTAAAATATCAGATTATTATAGAATGTGACAATTTTTTATTCTGAACTTTTCTTTTTATCAAATTATGAATCAGGTTAAAAATTAATACACTCTTATGTACAGATTCTTCTAATTGACCACATATCATTTTTTTCCATTTTCTTTAATTAAATAAGTAACAAAGTCTACCTAAGAATGTTCTTTATTATAAAGATAAATCTATTTTTTCCTTTTATTCATAAACTATATACTTTTCCACAATAAAGGACTTTAAAATTTGTGCATATAAATTACAAAACATAAAATATATGTGACAATAATTTAAAAGCCCAACAATTTTATACTGATAATTTGGATTGGTTTACTCAATGCTTACTCTGATCCCTTTTGAACACACCTTGGAGTAGAGGAGTAGAACATGCAAGGTAAAACTACATTTCCCCTAGACCTTTTTCCAAGTAAGATTTTATGCACAACATAGATTCTGCCATCAGATTTTGAGGAAGGATTAAGTTTCATGTAGAAAGAGGCATCCATTTTGAAGATGCAGATTATGGAAGAGAAAGTAAGCTTTGGATCCAGCAGTTATTGTACTGATGTCCTGATCTTGGAGACAACTTCAAATATGGCAGCTTCCTCTTCTTGGCAGAGGAGAATTGGTGCTATTAACAGCACTTCATAGTTGCTCAACTTCCTGATCTTGAGCCAGCAGGTAATACTCCTGGTGGAACAGTTCTGCAGTGTGCATTGGTAGTTGTTCCTAGAGGTTCCACCTTCAGAGAGATTTCATAAGGTAGCTACAATTCTAAATAGCTAAGGTGGTACTGTTACTAATAACTAAAAGCATTAAATAATTGAGTAATTAATATCAATAATAGCTGTTGGCCACAGACTCTTAAGAAAATGGGAAGTCAGAATTTGCTAGTTAGGTTTGAAGGCATTAAGATGAGGGAAAAGTTAGTTCATTAAACCCTGTGCTTAATGATTTGAATTATCATTCATGAACACCTGAAATTAGGTAAAATAAGGTATTGAAGGCAAGTCTTGGCCACCAAATCTTCACTACAAAAAATCATTAGGGATTGTGCAAGGAATGAAGAGACTATGTGATGTCTAGGTGCTTTAATCAATCAGGAAAATCTGAAAAAATTGAAAATGAGGGGCACAAGCTTTTAATTTATCTCATAGCAAAGTCATAAGATCTGAGAGTTTCTATAACTGACATAAAAGAATTATTTTGTCTCTTATAACAATAAGGTTGCTGCACCTGAGAATGAAGTTCCAAGTCTCATTCTGTGGGTTGGTAAAATATAATATAGGTTCAATTTGTCAGATATCTTTAGTGAAAGTTAGAAAATTTATGGAAACAAGTGAATCCCAAAATTGTAATAATGACATTTAGGAAATGTGGATGACTCAGAGTACTTTGAAATACCCAACCCACACCAAGGTTCTCTTGCTGGAAAAAAACTTCCTCTCTGACTGATGAATTACTGAAGATATTATTCTGCAGGACCGAGTCAGGTCTTCTTATGCCACCTTCATTTATTCCAGATTTAAATTAGAGGCCAGAAATCAACATAGTACAGGGGGCTAATTATTAAGTTTTATCTTGAATTTAAGGCTTACCCACTAAAAGAGATACAAGATTTTATCATTTATAAGGGGAATAAACAGAAGAATTTGGGAATGGCTTCTGAGGCTCTAGAACAAGGAGTGGAAACCAATTTTGGAGCAGAATAAATTCATTGACATGAGTGTGAGTGTTACCATTTGAGCTCTCCCCAAACTGGAGAGAGACCCAAGGAAGAGCCTCCTGCCCTTGTTTTAGGGTCCTTTCTCTGTTCAGTGTTGAAACTTTGCAATGAGGTTGAAGCTGAGCGTTCACCAGCACAAGCTTCATTCGGTGGCTAAAGAATGGAGAAGCAGGTGTTAAGTTCACAAATCAACTTCTCAGCTCTTGGGGTGATCAAGAAACTGTTAAAAGCAGTCAAAGTAGTGAAGGGGAGGAATATTCACAGTTATTCAAGGAACTGGGCAGGCTTTTTGGGGGAATAGACTGCCACTCCTTTTCTTCCTTTATTTAGTCTGGAGTTTCCTGTCATGGCCATGGATAGGTGTGTTATTTAGTAATGACAATGTATTATAATTAATGTATAATGAGCTGCAGGGTCTATGTCAGGTCAAGTGGGACTACTGTGTTGCCTTCAACTAGTTTTGGCCTATATTTCAGCCATCTTCTCCTTCCTCTCTTTGTGGTTTCCTGTAAGCTAAAGATAACATGTTAGGCTCTCTCTGGGCAGGGTTGTAGTTAATATCTACCAGGGTAACAAGTGTACTAGACACCTCACATAAAAAATTGCTACCTTGATTTTCTGAGAGAGATTCTAATTATCAAAGCAGTAGATGAAATACAGATTCAATGCTGGTCTAAGATAAATGAGATTGAAAGTCCAGGAATTTCTTGATATAAAATGACTACTATTGTCATTAAGTTCCATTTTAAGGCAGTTCTGAATGACAAGCGAATGAGGGACAACAAGCAGTATATTTGAATGTCTTCATTACCAGGAAAGAAAGATTACCATTGGAGGTTTAGATCTCCAGTGATTTTTGCATGTTGGTTAATTATTTTCAGGAATGATCAGAGACTTGCATAAATCAATAATAGAAAGTGTAGGTAGATATGTGCAGATAAACCTCACAAAATGCATCCAGGCAATGAAAATGCTTATTTCCATATGAATGCTTAATATCTTTGTTCCACATCCTGAAGAACATCTCAGTAATCAGGTGAATACCATGATTTCTTGACATAAATCATATTTTTCCAGCTATCTCAATGCTTGATCAAATGGCTCATGAAATTTGCTGTGCTGACAAGAATAGAGATTATGCACTGAATCAACAACATGAATTTTCTCTGTCATTTGTGATCAGTCTACTACTACTCTTAAGGATCTAATCTGCTAGCTCTAAAGACAAATGATAAATATTCCAAATGATGTCATATCTTAAGCAGACCAGACAGTCATCCAGTGCCAGGTCAAGTATATAGGTCAAGAAGGGCACAGTAATTTTCCCCTGTTCCTTATCTTTATTGATCTTCCCACCAACACAATTCTCCTGGCAATAATAAGTATGGATCTTCTAAATACTTGACACACCATCATGATATTGCACATAATACTGTGGTTTTCCAAAGAAGGGCTTCATTTTATAGAGCAAATGAGCTTATGTTCAAAGAATTCACTGGTCATACCATGTATCACACTAAACTAGAAGCAACAACCACTAGAGATTGGTGGCAGAGCCTCTCAAAAGCTCACTCACAGGTCAGCTCTCAAAAACATCTTGCAAGTTAGCAGTGCTGTTTTGAGATACACTATTTGTTCAAACTAACAGCTAATATGGAATAATCTTTCTTTCATAGCCAAGATATACAATTCTCAAACCAAGGAAATGGGAGAGGCATCTCATTCTATTCTACCTAATGAGCAACTTGAAATTTTTATTTTTCCGTCTCTATTATTTTGGACTTTGCTTGTTTGGAGGTCTTGATACCCAAGGGAGACATAATTATACCAGGGTTTACAGCAATGGTTACACTGTAGGAGTTATTGATACAGTCACGTAGCCATTTTGAACTTCCCATGATCATAATAGAACAGGCGAAAAAGGAGTTAGCTTAGGAAATTGATCTTGACTATCAAGGGAATAGAATGATATTGTTGCCAAGATGGAAATGGAGGTATATTTCTGGAATTCAAGTAATCCTCAAAGTGCCTCTAATTGCTTCAATTATCAATGTCCCTTGATAGATATTAACAGAGAACAACAGCATACAATGCATGCAGAACCACCAAGTGCTGCAAGAGCAGATTTGACTCACTCCAAGGGTTGAAGAAGCAGCATAATCTGCTGGTTGAGGGCAGAGGTAACATGGTAATGGAGGAAGGAAACGAAGACTGACTGACGTAGGCACTCATGATCTCTTCCTTGCTTTCTTATGTACACATTTACATTGATTAAGCTTTTCTTTTTGTTATCTATCCTGCCCCCCCAACCGAGTTTTTTCATTTTAATCAGTTGTGCTGGTGTTGTTAAAATAAGAATTTATTGGAGAAGTTATAAACTATCAAAATGGGATTGTGACTGAACCAGAGGAGAAATGACTTAAAGGTGATACAGTGACTTATGAGCCTTCTGGGTGCGTGTTTTCATTTATTAATACTGTAACTGCATTGTATTATATTTATTTTTGTTGCTGTTGTGATCAGGAAGCTTAAATAAGGGGAAAAGGGATGCATATGGAAATTGAATATATAAAGGAGTTAACTATGGAGAGGTGATGAATTGGCTCATTAACGCTGATTCCATAGCCCTTCCAGAATTCCCTCCTGTACTTCATTAAATGAAAAGTTTATAAATAACATCTCCCGTTTCCCCTTACAGCTAGAATTTCAGATGTTATTGGTCCAGTTTCAGTCCTCTTCCAGATACCTTTTCAAAATTTACTTCATATTGCTATACATGAAAAAGAGACAGGGTGAAAGGAATATTTTCGATGGCAGGGATCATTTTCAGGCCTGATGTTCTTAGCCTACTGCTGTTGTAGTTATAGGTAACTTTCTGATATTCCAGCATCCTGACTATGGCAGAGGTTTTATACAGTGACTCAGTTATGCAGTGTAGCCCGGAGAGTTTTTATTTCTGCAATTCTAAAATTGCAAATTTATTTGGACAATAAAGAGCTATATGTCTCTGTAATTAATTATGGACTTCTCCCATTTCAATTGCTTTCAGAATGCAACACAATAATTCCTTGTTAAAACTGAAGAAACTTAATGTAACTATCACAGGTGTCAAAAGCCAGAAATAAAAGGCATTTATCATAGCTTAAAGGCAACTCTACTGAAATGAGTAGAAGCATTAGACCAGCTCTCATGGGAGTATATTCTTGTCTTCTTATGTGAAACATGTGAAGGATTGCAGTTGCTCTAAGCTTTAGGAATACTTAAAATAAAGCATGCCATGACACATTATAGGTAGAAATAAAGTAAATTCTGTTAACTTCAAATTCAGAAATTTTTTCAAAATTGAAAACAATAAAGTAAAAATAAATTCTAAAGATACATGGTGTCAAGATATTGTGGATTTTCCTTAGTTATTTGTACTAGTAGTAATAAAATAACTAAATTTTTAGAACTATATTTAACATATAAAAACACAGATTCTTTAGTAGAAGGACAAGGGCCATTTGCATTGTTAGATTATGTAGTTTTTTCAAACCACACTCTCATAATCACTCTGTTTTAACGAGCCTCAGTGATTTCCTACAGTGGGCTGCCAGCAGTGTCTCATGTGGGTCCTGGCATGTGACAGCAATGCTACCTGGGATATCCTCCTGACTACATCCTTCGTACCATTTCATAAAACCCCTACTTTTCTTTCAAATCTCTACTCATGTCACCACCCCCAAATAGGTTTCTTTCTACTTCCTGAGGGAAATTCTGAGTTGGTGCACCGTCTCTGAGCTCCTGGAGTACTCTATTTGTATGTATTTTATACACTTATGAGAATGTACAAGAATTGTTGGTGGTTTGTTGTTACCACTAAACTATCATGTCTAATGAGCATCTTTTAAAGCTCGTTACCTCATTATCTAGTAGAGTCTCCAACACAGGGCTGGTATTTAATCAGTGTTCACTGATTGACTGAAGTGATGAATATCGACTGCATACACCTTTTTCAGCAGTGACCCTGATTAAATGATGCAAGAGTAGTTTCTGTCAATTGAGAATTACCATTACATTTTTTGCACTCAAATCACCTCTTTTATGCTTTGTGCCAAAGATTAATTTGTTTGGGTTATAAACCTCCTCCTTGTGGAATGTGTCACCATATCGTAGTTTAAGTTGCTTTAATTAGTTCAACATGCTCACAGGATAAACCTCAGTGACATAAGAAGAGGTAGGAGAAAGAAAGTAAAGACGATAAATGGACTTGGAAGAAGCAGTGACATTTTGGAATGTGATCCAGCAGTGGAAGTTGAAACTTATGAGAGCAATCCAGTCACCTAATGTGCATGGCCAATTCAGATGCTGTTTGCATAAGCATTGTCCTCTAGTCCTCCCAGGCTGTTACAACAAAATTAACACAGACTGGGTGGCTTATAAACAACAGAAAATTTTTTCTCACAGTTCTTGCAGCTAGAAGTCTGAGACCAGGGTGCCCACATAGTGTAGTGAGGGCTCTCTTCTGGGTTACAGACTTCTCATATCACCACATGGCAGAAGGGGACTAGGGATTCTATGGAGTCTCTTTTGTAAGAGCACTAATCTCATTCGTGAGGGCTCCACCTCGTGACCTAAGCATCTCTCAAAGACGTTTGGGCATTAGGATTTCAACATATAAATTTCTGGAAGACACAACATTCAAACCATAAAAGGTATCCATACTAGACTGATTCAAACCTACAGTTGAGTTATGGTAATAGCGGGAAAAGAAAGACTAGGACTGCAGACAGTATTTCAAAGCCAGAGAGACAGGAACATTTCTCCAGGAAAGCTGTCCAAATATAGCAAGATGTAGTCAGAAATGGGACGTGTGACAGGAACTTGCTAGGTTTTAAGAAGAAATGTGACCAAACAAAATGGATAGATGGCCAATGACCTTTTTAAGTTGACTCGTTGATTGCCATTCTTTCTTGGGATGGAGTATTGAGTAAACAGTGTATAAGCATATAATAGACCTCTGCTACCCTCTTTTTATGCAGTAAGAGTTAATTCCAATTATCATATATGGATATGATAAGCTGTTCATCTACCCTCTGTCCTACCATGATTGGTTTAGGAATAAAAATGACTATGATATTGTGATTGGACATGAGAAATAGTTCAAATAAAGAGAGATTAGGGAATTTTTTAAAACAGGCCAAAAAATGCAAGGTTTACATAGTTGCTGCTACCCACAACCTTATGTCGGATCTGGACATCTTTCATTTTGGTGTGTAATATATATATCAGGTAACTTTAAATTGGAAATATTCAAGTAATTATTTGAAATTATTAAATATGCTTCCTTATTTATTATTAGCAAATGTTTGTTCATATATGAAGTAGCAGTACTAGTAGCCTCCAAAGTAATATTCCTCAAATTCATTTCAACTTGAATCACATATATGAAATTCAGATAAATTCACACAAACTAAAGATAATTGACAACTGTGAGTGATTTTGGCATATATTTGTCTCAAAGCTGTTTGCACGTTCAAAGGAGGTTGGAGTGATATGAAATAAACTCTTAAAGGAGATTTATGAAACTAAAATAAACAGTCTAAATAAAGTAACTTACGCTAAGAAAATTATGAGCGCATTTTCTCATATCTCAGCATTACTTTGGAGAACTGTAAATCCTTTTACTATCACAAATCATGCCCATATAACTTAAAAATTTTTTTAAATGGGTTTATCTTATTAAGGTCTTATTTGTGTATTTGATTTTGGTGTAATATATTACCCAAAGACATTCTTACCTCTTTGGTTGTGGATTTACTTTGCCTAGAGTAGCTCTTTTAATACATAATGTTTACATATATGTAGAACATTGGGTGAAGAGTATAATCGCTTAGTTTTAGTTATGACTTTCCTTCTAAGTAGCTACTTAAACCTAATAAAAATCATTTCATGCAGGAAGAACAATTCACCATCTGCAAAATAAGGTAGATGAATTGTAAGTTTTTTCCACTTCTAAAATTTTATAATTATATCCATTGTGTTACTGGGTATCCTTTAAAATTTTACTTCGATCATAATAATAGGAACATTTTGATTATGTTTTTTTGTAAAGATATGATCCCCGGATATAATAATATGAATGACTGAAATATAATTAAGTAATACCAGGATACATGCTACAGTATCTGTCCCTAGATCACTTATTATAATAGGACCTGCTGCATCTCTGGATCTCTTTTTCCTGTTCTTCACAGAAACAACTTCAAAATCTTTGAACATATTGGAATAAAGAATTTCATTTTTAATTTCCAACAAACTTGGTTTACTGTAGATTCACGGATATAGAACACTGATGAATTGAGGCCACTTTTTGTAAGTAATTGATCACAAAGATTAAGGGGGAAAATACATAACTTGGAAATAGAACCAAATCAAAGATATCAAACTGTAATAAAAGAGTAATGGAAAATTTAAAAAGATAGTGTTATGGTATTATTTTAAAGTTTGGAAAAATATATTTTGTACGTGTATAGTACGTATAGTATGTATCGTTTCTACATATACACTATATCTTTGTCTCATAATAATATGAGTAACTATCATTTAAATGCTAATGTGCCAAATTTTTATTTATCAATATTTATTTGGAAGAAATGAAAGACCTATGACAACTTTAAACAACATTGAGAAGAAGGAAATTAAGGCTTAAATCACTTTGAGACTCAGCAAACCTACTGTCAAAATGCAGAAATGTAGAAATATTAACAAAGCTTTCAAAGTTTGAAAATAAGTCCACAACAGGCACAGAGCAATTAACTAATTCCTAAACTATTTTTGAAAAAGGAAGATACTGTCTCAGATTGATAATTTTGGCTTGATATCAAAGAGTTCTTCCTAACATAGTTTGAACCCAGATCTTCAAGATTTCTGTTTCATTTTAGAAAATTTACACATTTCTTATATCCTTCATACTGCTCTTGATTACAATTGTTTTTACTTAGAAAATAATAGCAAAAACATTAACCATTCAAAGAGTATTATTTTATATAACAGAAATAAAATGTAAAGGGCTTCAGAAATTTTGAGTAAAACTTCTGCAATGGGAATCAGAATACAAAAGGATTGAGATCAACATATTTCCTGTCATTCACAGAACATTAATTTAGGTTATAATGCAATTTAGTTGAGTCTGAATTGAACAATTTGTGTCAAGTATTTTCCTCAAATGATTACATCTAATTATTATAACAATATTTTGAAATGGTACCATTTTTTAATAAGATTTTGGTTTAAGCAAAATTGAGAGGAAAGTACTGAGATTTCCTATATAACCCCTGCCCCCACACATGCATAGCCTCCCCCATTATCAATATATCCCACCAGAGTGGTTCATTTGCTACAATTGATGAACCTACATTGACACAGCATTATCACCCAAAGTCCTTTACGTTAGGGTTCACTCCTGGTGCTGTACATTCTGTGGGTTTGGACAAATGTATAATGACATGTATCCGCCTCTATAGTATCGTATAGAGTAATTTCACTTCCCTAAATATCCTCTGTGCTCTACCTATTCATCCCTCCCTTCCCCGGCCCCCATCCCTTGCAATCACTGATCTTTTCACTCTATAGTTTTGCCTTTTCCAGAATGTCATTGAGTTGAAATCACAGTATGAAGCCTTTCAGATTGGCTTCTTTCACTCAGTAATAAGCATTTAAGGTTCCTCCACATCTTTTCACAGCTTTATAGTTTATTTATTTTTAGCACTGAATAATATTCCATTGTGTGGATGTACCACGGTTTATCTATTCACCTACTGAAGGACATACTGGTTTCTTCCAAGTTTTGGCAATTATGAAGAAAGCTGTTATAAACACCCATGTGCAGGGTTTTTTTTTTTTGACATAATTTTCAATTCATTTGGGTAAATACCATGGAGCAGAATTGTTGGATCATACCACAGAGTATGTTTAGTTTTGTAAGAAGAGGCCAACCTGCCTTCCAAAGTGGTTGTACCATTTTCATTCCCACCAGCAATGAATGAGAGTTCCTGTTTCTCCACATACTCACCAGCATGTGGTTTTGTCATAGTTCTGGATTTGGCTGCTCAATTAAGTGTGTAGTGGCATCGTACTGTTGTTTTAATTTGCATTTCACTGATGACGTTAGATGTGGGGTATCTTTTTATATGCTTTTTTGCTATGTGTATATCTTCTTTAGTTATTATTACCATTTTGAAAATAAAGGTCGTGAGAATCAAAGTGTTTGAGTAACTTTCAATGTTACACATTAAGAAGAGCTGATACTTATATTCTAGATGAAGCGTCTGATTTCAAAGCTCAAGTTATTTGTACTTTAGTACAGTGTCCTTTGATCCATCCCAATTATAATATTTCACTATTTAGAGAGGCTATATATTTGAAAGTACTTTTCTGAGTTACATTAAAGAAATTAAATGATTCCCTTTTAGTCATTTGTCAAAGAATACTATATGAAATATATTTTCTTGTTTGTCAGCCTCTTCATATGTACAAATATTGGTGGTAACCCTTTGGCTCCTTCTAATGCACCATTCACCTAGAAATCCCTTTACTCCCTAATTATAGGGATAATGTCCCTAAACAACAGCAAATACTTTGAGATTAATAACTCAAGGTAATAAGAAATCTTACACATGCAACCATATTCAGTTATTTAATAAGTATTAATTAGCACTTACTGTTCAAACTTCCTTAACATACAGAAGAGGCAACGAGATCAAATGTGGTAGTTAAATTGTGAAAAAAAAATGAGTAGTGCTGAAAATAAATGCTAATTGACTTCAAGAAAAATAAGGGCTACTGTGAACTGAAATATTCCTTCAAATAATGGTTGAAATTTCAGACATGAGTCAAATCCAAAAGAAGTAAAAATTGCAATGGTAGAGTGAATGAGTTAGCATTGTTACTGTTGGTTGTTGGTTTGCTTTTACAATGCAGCCTGGGTAATAATAAGAAAAGCTGAGGCAAAGAACAAAAAGTCATTGAAATTTTATTACTACGTCCGATTGTGGGGAGAAACTCAGATATAGGTTGAGGTCAGAGTATCTTCCTGTGTTGCGATGAGCTTTGGCTGAATTTATTACAGAAAACAAAGCTATATAGCTTTGTGTATTGAGGTGGAAGATTACGAATAACCCTTAGATGCATGTGGGAATAGCCGACACTCACATAAGCAGGTTAATAAAAGATTTTTCTATGTACAGGAGTCAACACTCACATTCACAGATCCTGACTAACCTGAACAATCAGTCTCAGTACAGTTGTATTCTTTATTTTACATCTCAGTTCAAACTTTCTGTCTCATAAAAAAATTGTGAAAGTTACCCATGTTTTCTAAGGGGATGAGGAACGAATTATAAAATTGGATAAACGTAGGAGTTGGAACTACCTCTGCTAGCTCAGCTCTTCTTTTCTTCACTGGGATTATTTGCTTTCAAAGAGGATACATTCTTCTCTGTTCTTCCATCCCATAAGTTTAAATTATGGGGAAAACTCTATCCTATAATAAGAAGCCTTCAGTTACCCAAGCAACTTCCAACAAGATGGGCCTGCTTAATTGTGAGTGCTGCATAAAGAAGCCCTTTACTGCCACACATTTACATTATAACCTTGTCTTTATCAGTCAAAAAGAAAAATAGTATTTTGAGGGACCGGCCTCGTGGCATCGTGGTTCAGTTCACGCACTCTGCTTTGGCAGCCTGGGGTTTGAGGGTTCAGATCCCAGGCATGGACCTCCACACCGCTCATCAAGCCATGCTGTGGCAGCGTCCCATACACAAAATTAGAGGAAGGTTGGCACAGATGCTAGCTCAGCAACAATCTTCCTCAAGCAAAAAGAGGAAGATGGGCAAAAGATGTTAGCTCAAGGCCAATCTTCCTCACCCAATAAAAAGAAAATAGTATTTTGATCTCTATCTGCCTGAATCCTATGTTTGCTTCTTAAAGCTTTAGAACTCAGAGACAGAAGATGGGTTTTATTTATTGGGCTCCTTCCAAATCTATGGACATCAAACATATAAATTATTCATTATTTACTCTGTGTTGTCAGAGATGGAGATTTGTACATAGGTAGGATATTGGAGAGCATCTAGTGAACAGTCCCTATGAGGGAGTGAAGGAAGCAGCAGTAGCTAGATGGAGAAGTTGAATTGTAATTCAGTACAACATAGGCCTAATCAATATCATGGGCAGTTATGAAGTTGGGGTGATCCTTAAGAGATTTCTTGAATTATCCCTTTTTATCTCTTCATCTTTCAGTTGTTGAATACAGGCATATCGTAGGGAGGAATCCTAGCCTTGGGGAAAGGAATTGGTACCTTGAGACTGAGGGAGGAATCGTGTGGTAAACCACAGCACCCACTTGCTTCATATAATCAGTTTACCCCATATGAGAACAGCTATTCCAGGATTCTGGTTAGTCTCTTTTCTGGGGAAACTTATGAGGATGGTTAATAAGATGGACTATAGTCTCTACCATGGCAACTTGTTTCAGAGTTGCAACTGACACTTGCAATCTCCCTTCTTTACTGCCCATTCTATATCCTTTGCCCTTAACTATCACTTTTGATGGTCTAGAAGGTTTACCTTGTTTGTTCAACCAGGCTCTTATTCCTGAGAGTCCTTTGGCTCTGATCATCATGCCCTTCCCAGGCAGTGGCTGCTGCACTAGTCCATTTACCATCAAAATTAGGCGGGGCATTCCAAAAGATTACCCAAAGAATCATGAAGGGGCCAAACATATTCTTCCCTGATCTCATCGTGTAGCCTCAGTCCTTCATCTTCCTACTGATCATCGTCCATTTTCCCTACCAGAATCATGTCTACCTTCCTTGCCTGCTGGTCTCTTGGTACAATTGGTGGCCCTATCTAAAAGTTTAAAGGAAACCTTGAAACATTTCCCCTGGTAAACAGGAGCTCTAAAACTGCAGAGCCTAGAAATGTACGATGGTAAACCCACACTTCCTCTATTAATCAGCTTGGGCTGCCATAACAAAATACCATAGACTGGGTAGCTTAAACAACAAAAATTTATTTTCTCACAGTTCTGGAGGCCAGAAAGTCCAAGAACAAGGTTCTGGTAGGGTTTGTTTTCTGGTGAGAGTTCTCTTCCTGGCTTGCAGATGGCCACCTTCTCGCTGTGTGCTCACATGGCCTTTCCCTGATGCATGCAGGAGAGAGAGAGAGAGAGAGAGAGAGAGAGAGAGAGAGAGAGAGAGCTAGCTTTATAATGTCTTTTTTTTATAAGGACACTAGTTCTATCAGATCAGAACCCCACCCTTGACCTTATTTAACCTTAATTACTTCCTTAGAAGCTCCGTCTACAAATACAACCACACTGGGGCTTAGAACTTCAGCATATGAATTTTGGAGGAACACCAACATTCAGACCATAATATTCCCAAAGTTGGTCATTGTGAGTGGTGTTAACAAAGAGTGCCCATCCTACGTGAGATAAAGAATCCTGTCCATTCCAATGGATCCAAACCTTGGTATGTTCTCTGATAGTGGTGCTAGCTGAGACTGTGGGCAAGAAAGGAAATATAATATAGATGGATTCTAGTCAAGATGAATTACTTCCCCTTCCAGGGTAGAAGAAAAAAATGTAATCAATTTGCCACCAAGTGCTTGGTTGATCTCCTCGAGGCCTGATGCCTAAACAGGGGTTCAGTTGATGGCAGGCTGGGCATTTGACAGTGGAAGTAGCTAGATCAACCTTAGAATATGGGGACCCACATGAGGGGCCCATGAAAAACCTCCACTCACTAGCATAATTTAAGTATTTCTGTTTTCCACATTAGGAAATTAAAAGATTAATTTAATTTTAATATTATATTTAAACAAATTTTTAAAAATATTATTTCACTTGTAATCAACATAAAAATAATTAATGACATACTTCACATCTTATTCTACATCATTGATATCTAGAGTGTATTTTACATTTATAGCACATATCTCAGATATCAATTCACCAACATTTCAAAGCTCAATAGCCACATGAAGCTAGTGGCTATCACATTGAACAATGCAGGTCTAAATACACTAATTAAAAGACAAATGTTGTATAGTAATAAAAAAAGATCCAATTATATGCTGTACCAAGAAAGTGATTTAAAAATTTACAGACATAGAGTAAAACTAAAATATGGAAAAAAATATACCAGACAAATACCAAACAAGAATGCTGGAGTGGATATATTAATATCAGATAAACTAGACTTCAGAACAAGACGTATTACCAGAGATAAAGTGGGACACTTCACAATGACAAAAGACTCAATTCATCAAGAATACTTAATGAAATAATTTATCCAAGTTTCTCATGACAGAGCCTCAAATGGATGATGAAGCAAAAACCAATGGAGAGCCAGTCCTGATGATCTAACAGTTAAAGTTCAGTGCACTCCACTTTGGCAGCCCGGGTTCAGTTCCCGTGTGTGGAACCACACCACTCATCTGTTAGTAGCCATGCTGTGGCAGCAGCTCACATAGAAGAACTAGAATGACTTACAACTAGAATATATGACTATGTACTGGGGCTTTGGGGAGGAAAGAAAAAGAAAGAGAGGAAGGTTGGCAACAGATGTTAGCTTAGAGTGAATCTTTCCCAGCAAAATAATAATAATGAATTTTCAAAAATGGAAACTTCTGAAGCTACCATGCATTTATAAAATACTTAAGAATGTGTGTGTATATACGTAATATATTTATATATAATACATTTAGAGAAAGAGGTTTATTTCTTTAATCTTAATATATTAATAGAAATATACAAATACATAGTTAATATGGCAAGAATATTTATTTTGTATGCAATGACACCATTCATCTGAAATACCACCTATTCTGTTGAAGATAACAGCACATTTATACTTGGTGACTTTGATAATGCATACTTTTAGGGCTTTTCTGTGTCCAAAGTCTCTGTGTTCTGCATACCAAAACATTCTAGTAAAATATACTCTCGGCATTCTCATGCATGAGTTCCTTTTGTTTTTATTTTCTTTTTTCATGATCATTTCATAGACAAATAGAACAACAGTTATTGATATACATAGATTTTAATGAAAATGTCTATACAGCCTCAAGTAGTCATTATATTTCAATTTTCCCCATTGAGGTTGTTTCTATCAAGATGTTATTTTGATAGGGATAGGTGGGAGAATGAAAGAAAGTATAATCCAAGCATATATTATTATAAACTGCAGATAGCAATTGATGATATGAAAATAAATGACATCCTCAGGGATTTGTAAAAATTTATTCCATAAATAATAATTAAATAATAATAAACAAATAAAAATTAATACGGTGAGAAATAATGACAAAAGAATGAAAAACTGGAAATTGTGGAAAATTTATTGAAGATTCTTACTGAAGTTATGATTCTTAGAATTTATGTAGTCAATGAATACAGACATGACTACAAGCATAGAAACTGACATGTGCGTTACATGTGGGAATTGATCACCTTTCATTGTCTAAGATATTACAAGCATGATTCATTTTGACAAAGGAATAAAAACCTTCTCAAATGGCTTCTGTTACAGATCTATCAGGTAGACTACAGCCTTGCATCAATAACTTAAATGAAAATAATCATTCTTGATAACTTACAAGTAAGGTACAGCATAAATATATGAGTCCAAGTCTACTGCATTCCATTTTTTCTAATATTATAAGAATTTTTATAAATTATAATTCATAGTTTGGTTTTAATTTATCAACCTCTTTACTCATTTATATTGTATAGAAGTGACGTAACAACAATTTCACTGACAACTCTAATTACACAAACTGATAATTTTTAATTGTCTAATAAGTTTGTTATAACCATAAATTACATGTGCTTTAAACATTACAATGTAAATAGATATAAAATATCAATTACAACTAGGCACCATTGAAATATTTAATATCTGAATAGAAAACCTAAAAGAGCCAGTATATTTTAATGAAATGCAGGCATAAATTGGTTGATAGAAAATTATATTAGAAGACAGAAATACTCTATGCCAACCCCTAGGCTCAGTGCTGTAATAAATTATCTCATTACAGTCTCACATCGAACTTTTGAAGGATATATCAATGCTCATTTTACGTAAGAGTAAACTGATGCTGAGAGGGTTTAGGTAGCTTTCACAAAATCACACTTATTTTTTCTAAGAGTAATTCTCATATATTTCAACTCTGCTATCTTCGGTCAGAGAAAAGAGAGGAAGCTCATGTAGTGTCAGTCTCTCTGACACTTTTTGTAGGTATATTGAACAACAAATCAAGGTGCTATGACAAGAGCAGCTTGGGCTGGGGGTCACTTTAAAATTGCATGCTTCATAGCAGACTGGAATGTCTACTGTGGGATGGAAATTCCTCCCAAAGTTTGACCTCCCTGAGTAATAGGGACAAAATAATGTAGAATTTTCTCTCTTCTTTGATTCCAAAAACAATAGTGTATGAAGTTGGATGGATATCTTTTATATGACTCTATTATGTATACATTCAAGTTATTTATATAGTATTGCTCATATCTTATAAATAAGCACAAAAATGAAAAATGTGTATCAGTGAACACAAATTCATTATGCATACTGGGAAAAATACACAAGCAGCAGACTTTGCCTTGCTAAATGTTTCCACATCACTCTATTGTACAATATCACCTGGGCTTGGGGTGCTCAGGGTAGTTCATAGCAGAATAGGGGGAACTTAGTGCCTCTGAGTTCAGCTTTAAGAAATCCCCAGTACTTCTGGATGACTGAGGTTTATTATTACATCTGATAATTCTGGTGAGCATGAATTCTATTGGCAGGTGTAAAATCTCTACATTGAAAAATGATTAGAATTGTATATCTCTCTCTCCTCCTCCATTCCAAGACAGAATTCTAAATTCTTGCAATAAGGCACATGTTCAGATGTATACATCTGTATTAATCCTTTGAAATAACGGCAATGCAAAACTGTGGCTGGTTGCTGCTCTAACGGGGCAAATAAAGAATGGACTTTGGAGTCTGAAAGACCATGTTTTGAGTCCTATTTGTCCTATGTAAAATATGTGACCTCTAGAATGTTAGTTTCCCTTTTAGAGAATGTTTACTCATATATAAAAAGTTTAGTAACATATAAAAAATTACTCATATATAAAATATCTCATTTATTGGTTTCTCTGAAAATTAAATAAAATATATAAAAATCTTGGCTCCCAACAAGAGCTCAAAAATAAATTTAAATTCTTTTTCTTCCTTTCCTCACTGGTTTTAAATTACTGATTAGATATATTACAGGTTACCTTAAACAAAATATATACCCCTTGAAGTCAAAAATCTTAAAATAATTTTAATTCCTTCTTGACCATAAACTAGACAGAAATGTAGCGTGATTAATTTAAACCTTTGGATCAGTGTAAGTGATATAGTTCTTTCTATTGGTGTCCATTTCTATTTTCAGGATAATGTTCAAGTGCATCTTTTGCTAAAACACCCATCTAAAGATGGAAAAATATTTTCAAATAAATTTATTGACCTTCTTAAGTGAAACACATGGTTGCTGACTTATACATGATTTTGTGTCAGTTACAAAATTTACACATGCTGTGTTTAATATTATCAAACTGTGAAAATATTAGGGGACTTTGAAGAACAAGTTCTCTATTGTACTTAATTGAATCATCATTTAATTATAACACACTATCTTGTATATAGTTGATAGCTGACTTTGTATGCTAAAACACTTCAATTATCCCTGGTAAGAGGTTTCTTCCTGATGAAATTGTTTCTTTGCTGATATTTTGCCCAGAACAGGGTTCAAATTCAGTTACGTGAATGGCAGCCCCTGAGCTGCCAGTGCATAATCTGTGATGCCCCAGGCAGAGGTCTTGGCCCCTGGCAGATCTTGGCCCCTAGTTCATGACTGATCTAAAAAAATAGCTAATAAAAACCAGGTTTATTGAATGACAGTAACATTTACATGGAATAACTGAAATTCACTAAATAAAAGATGATATAGAAACAATCATTAATGTTGCATAGCTTTCAATGTTACATTTGAGGACATGTTATTTATGGAGCCTGGAATCATTATTTGAAGAAAATTACCTCTTATAGCTTCTTTTTAAAAAGGTAACCTAAGATTGAATTTTACATTATAGGTGTAAGGTATATCGACTATCTTCTTTTAATTCCACAAGTCCAATTCATTCCAAATAATAGGTTCTACTGATGGAAACTCATTTTCTTATTTCATACATGTGAAATGTAATAACACCTGAAACCAAGTTCTGGCATTCATAAATCAATATTTTCTACTATAAATGTCATTTTCCCCACAGGTTTTGCTACTTTTGATTTAAGAATCTTCATGGGTCAAAGTACAGGTTTATTCCTCAGAGAAGCAGGTTATTGGCAGCAAAATAATCACCCCGGTATGAGTCATTGAACACTGCCCTTTTAGGTTAGCTGTATGTTAAATAGAGATCTAGGCAATATCCCCATACAGAAGGGCTTATTTCCTGGGAGCATAACTAAAGTCATTAAAGAGAACTAACAAGAGATTTAATTTAAGACATCAAATGAGCAAAATATTTTACAAGGGGCAAGAAAGTTAATGTTATGATAATGTTATGCTGTGTTAAGAAGAGTTAATCTTGCATTTCCAAGGATATGAAGCATGATATACGCTTTCCTTGAGTGCTCATTGTGAGGATCTCAATGGTTTTAATTCCGCTCTATCTCCTTATGATAAGACATTACACAAAAATAAAGGTAACAACAATTTAAAAATGGACTAGGTAGTTATTTATCTCATCATCTTAGTGAGCAAATTATCCTGGTCATGCACTCTTATTGAAATGTTAAAATATTTGATTCAACCTTACGGAAACTCTTTGATAATAAAGCAAGCTGATGGTTGCTCTGAAGAGGAACATTTCCATTTCAATTTCTAGTGCATCTAATCACATGACTACATGTTTACCTGAGTCTTGACAGGTGTTTGCCCATAGTTCCTACCAGTTATAAACTTTGTCCTTTGAGAGAAACATGATATTGGGCAGGAAAGCAGTAAACTCCATTACTATTCTTATCTGCCTTCAGAATTGCCCAATTCATGGTGAACAACTGCCCTGGTTTTGCCCAGGATTGAGAGAGTTCCTGGGACATGGGACTTACAGGATTAAAACACGGAAAATCTCGGACAAACTGGGATGAGTTGGTTACCCAGTTTCCCTGATCTTGCTTACTTATTTTATAAATAAAATGTCAAATGAACCAGACAGATAATGTAAGCCTGAGGGAGTTCTTCCTGTCATTAATAAAATAGGACCACAAATAGTAAACTTAATAGTCATTGATGATATTATCTATTTCCTCAAGGACCCAGACTTTAGTATCTGAACCTTAACTGTCATGTATATCAAGATAGACCTATGTTGCTGCCTTATTCCATTACATACCTACTCCCCACTTGGGTGGTAAAGTCAACAATGCTTCTGAAATAAAGTATTTGTGTTTTTAAGTGAATTTCTTCTTGAATTAAAAAAGTGACCCTAAAGTGGGAATGTGGGGCAGTATGGAGAGTCCTTTAAATCAGAAGCCACATACTCCAGCGGTAGTGGAACATTATTTGACTAAGAAAACACTCCACTTTTTCACATGAGTACCTTCAGAGATTAAAATAATAACCTTTAGGACATATTCCTGTATTGACATTCTTGCTTCATTGCAACTTATTTGCAATGACTTAAAATAAATATAACCCTCAGAACACAAGTTCTGGAGCTAGACTGGATGAGTTAAAATTTTGGCTATACTCCTCTCCTGCTATATGACCTTGAACTAGCCAGTGACTTCTCTGTACTTTAGTTGTTTCATCAGTAAAATAGAGATAATAAAAGTACATACTTCATAAGTTTGGATTATGGTTAAGTAAGGTAATGTTTTTAGAGTGCTCAGGAAAGTTCCCAGTGCATAGTAAAGGCTATATACATTCAATTTTTACTAAGACTGCCTTTGAGCCTTGGGTGACTTTTCTGTGTATTAACTGTGGTCAAATACAGAAGTACTGAAGAGCAAAGGTCTTGATGCCCAGTTACCCGTGTTAGAATCATGACTCTATCACTTAATAACTTGAGAAAGTAATTGATGTCTCAGTTTCCTTATTTATACATTGGTACTGATAACAAAGCCCACCAAGAAGGATTGGTAGAGAATATACCTGTACTAAATGTCATTATTACTATTATTATTGTGTGAACTTGAGGAGAGGGAAAGGACATATCAGCCTTTCTAACCCAAAAATCTATGTAGCCCCCAGAGGGTGGGACAGGGTGACTTACTTCCTCTATGACACTCTGATTCTGCAAATCGACTAGTAATTACTTACTTTCAGAAAAGAAGGGGTTCAGGCAGGAGTATCAAATGCAAATGAATGTAGGGTCCAAAAAGTAAATGCAAATGAGTGAAACTTATTAGAATTAAGAAACTAAGGAGTGATTCAAATTGGAATATTGGGGAATGCATGCATAGTCTAAAATAATTAAAATTAAAAATCAATAGATTCCTGATCTGTAAGAACCAAACCTCCTTTAGGAGCTGAATTTAGTCTACTTGCCACCGGTTTGCAGCCTCTGTTTATGGCATCCAAATATTATTTGTTTCACGTTTTTTAGATGTTTTCAAACTGCATTTCAGAATATATTTTTTGGCCACTTCAAAAGAAGTATCCTAGTTTCCAAAATTAGCAACCATATTAAAAATCATCAGAATTAAATTATTCCTTATGATTATAAAATATTTCATTCTTTCTATGTAAAAATGATATGTTTATATATTATAAATATATAATATATATTTGAATCATTTAAATGTTAAACATTTAATATAAATATTACATAATGAGTTTCTTCAGTAGCATGGGTCACTGAGTTTAAATAAACTAATTATTATATAAGTGTATTGAGAAATAATTCTAGATATAGATTCACATCTACCTTTTCAAAGTTTATAAATTCTAGAGAAATGGAATTTTTTTACTTTGCAAATATTCTCAGATTAATAAAAAAATAGTAGAGTTATCAGATATCCTTTTCCTTGGAGTTAATTTATAATCACTTCATTTTTTTGTCCTATGTACATGTAGTTATGCAAATGGTCTACCACTGCTCCTTTTACAAGGCAGCTTTCTCTAACAGGATATTTCCTAGTTTAAGGAATCACATTTCACCTTCATTTTTGCCATATCTAACTACCAGCTATAGTATTTCATTAATACTTGTCTTTACATCAGCTGTGTTTTTTACACTTAAATTATTTATATAGGAATTAAGGCCTTAGCCAAACACAGTGGTCTCCCTGCATCTATCCCCCTTTGCACCAAATTCAAGTCATTTGGCCTGGGTTTTGCCCCTTAGGATTCCAACATAAGGTTGGCTATACCCAGTTTCATGTAGCAGAGAACTGCCAGAGAGGAGTGTCTCTAGTATTCTAAGTCTCTTTGTCTTCTGTAAGGGTGTGCTTCCCAGGGCAAATGGCATTTTCAGTATTCATGTGAGCTCTCAGTATACATATTTGCTATTGCACTTAATAGAACAAACACTTCCACATCTCTACTGGACATGAGGTTTTGTGTTTTCTTTTGATCTATGGCTGTGATCACTCATGAGCAGGGATTTATGTGGACACATTTTCATTTATTGGGTATATACAAATGAGTGGAATTACTAAGTCATATGGGAACACTATACTCAACGTTTTGAGGAACTCCCATGGTGACATCCTGACACATGTTTTCCAAAGTGGCTGTGCCATTTTACATTCCAATCAGCAATGAAAGTGTTTCAAATTCTTGAAATTCACACCAGTACTTACTACTATATTCTTTTTATTATTATAGCCATCCTAGTCAGTTTAAAGTAGTATGTTATTGTGGTTTTCATTTGCATTTCTCTAATAACTAATGATTTTGAGCATCTTGTTATGTACTTATTGGCTATTTGCATATCTTCTTAGAAGAATTTATGCCCATTTTTAAATTGGGTTGTCTTTTATTATTGGGTTGTAAGAGTACTTTGTTTATACTGGATACAAGTCCCTTGCATGGTATACAATTCATTTTTTTTCCTATTCTGTGGATTGTATTTTCACTATCTTGATGGCACTGTTTATAGAAAAAAAGTTACTAATTTTGATGAAATCCAATTTATCTATTTGATTTTTGCCATTTATGCTTTTGATGTCATATCTAAGAAAACATTACCTAACCCAAGGTCACAAAGATTTATAAGTTTCCTCTAAGAGTTTTATACTTTCTCAAATCCTGCATTTAGGTCTATGATCCATTTTGAATTACTTTTTTGTAAATGGTGTGAGAGTTCACACTTAATTCTTTAGTATTTTATTATCCAGTTGTTCCAGTACCATTTGTTAAAAATTCAATTTTCCCCCATTGAGTGGTATTGACATCTTTGTTAAAAATTAATTGATCATAAACATAAGGGTTTATTTCTGGCCTCTCAATTCTGTTCCATTGATCTGCGTGTCTATCCTTATACCAATGTCACACTAACTTGATTACTGTAGCTTCGTAGTAGTGGTGAAGTGGGGAGGTGTGAATCCTCCACTTTGTTCTTTTTCAAGATTCTTTTGACTATTCTGGCACATTGTATTTCTATATGAGTTTTAGGGTCAGCTTATCCATTTCTGTTAAAACAAAAAAGCCAGCTGGGATTTTGATAGTGATTGTGTTGAATCTGTAGGCTAATTTGGGGATTACTGCCATCTTAACAATATTAATTATTCTGATCCAGAAACATAGGGCAACTTTCCATTTATTATGTCTTTGAAGTTTTTGTCTGCTAAGTCTGACATCTGGCCCACTTCATTTTTTCCTATGTGTGGATCACACTTTGCTGTTTCTTTGTATGTTTCATATTTTTTTAATTGAAAACTGAACTTTTTAGATAATTTATTTAGCAATTCTGGATCATAATCCCTCAGGCTCCCTCCTCCCCAGGCTTTGATGTTGATGTTGCTGTCTTCCTGGTCATTTATTTGTTTAGGGACCTGACTGAAGTAACTCTCTGAAATCTATTTCCCCCAAAATGTAAAGCCTCTGATGCACTTCCTCAGATGTTTTTTTCTTGTTTTACTGTTTTAGCTCTGCAACAGTATGTCATTTATTGGTCATAGATTGTTGTGCTTCAGCCCCTTTAAGCAGTTGGATTTTGACCTTTTACCATGGGACCTGTGATAGCTTGGAGGCTACTATCACAGTTCAAGGAGATTACTTTCTTTCTCTCTCTATTTTCAGCCAGCAACTAGTAGATTGGATTTTCCCTCTCTGATTACTCCTGAGAGGGCTCAGTCTTGGGCATTCACACAGAATCCCAGCCTGCAGGGATGTGTGTGATTTTATTTTTAAGTCAGGCTTCCTAGGTGTTGTCCCTACATCAGAGTATTGTATTGTTCAGCCAGTGATTGGTCAACATTGTGTGTAAGCCTCTAGGGCCAGTGAATTTTCCACCCTTTGCTGATGGATCTGTGTGTGGCTCAGGAATGTTTTCAAGTCTGCCCCTATCCTGCTCTGATTGCTCCCTTGTAGGTACGGCCCAGTGCACGTACACAGCCTTTCCAAACCCCACCATTGGCTCTGATCCTAAGGGGCCTTTTCTTGGCTGTCTCTTCCTCTCTCTCTCAAACTTCTGATTGGTCTGTGCAGCTTCTTGTTACTAGCATCACAGAGTTATGAGTGCCCTTTTCCCCAGACTTCCTTTCATTTCCAGTATTAAATTGATTATAAATATCTTTGTGTTAAGCTTTATATTAAGGCAAACCTAGATGTCCCAGACTCTTCAAACTAAACATATTTACATTTCTACTTAGTCTTCCATTAATCCTGTTTACGCCCCCTTTTTAGACAGGTTGATACAAAATCTAACATAGTATCTATTTCTGAGAGTTTTACCACTTACAATTTATTGTAAGTCTGTATTTATGAGTATCCCACAAGTCTATTAGTTCACCAAGAATAGGAATTAAGTCTTCTTCATTTTAAATAAAAGAGATCTAACTAGTTGAAGAATATAGGCAACAGCATTGGATCAGAGACAAACATGCAAAAGAAATGTAAAAGAACAGAATATTTTAAACTTTCACACTTTATGTAATCTATTTCTTTGTACCTATATATCTATATCTAGAGAGAAAGAAAGAGATAAAGACAGAAAGAGATATTTAATAAATGAGTAAACTTGTATTTGTATATCCTGGCATTTAGTTGGTGCTCATAATATTTGTTAAACTGAGCCCTTCCAGGGCACCTAAAATACACATATTTTAGCTGTTACTAATTTGTTGTAATTATTTGCAGAACTCTGACTTTGACTATAAGTGTTGAAGGGCATGTTTTGTTTGTCTCGGAATACCTGGGCACTTAGCAAATTACTAAAATTCATGGTGATATCCTAATGCATGTTGCTAAATGAATGAATGAATGAATGAATGTATTACTTGTGATTACTAGTTGCTCGGTGTTTTTATTTCCCCATAATATATTTAGTATTTTGATTAAAAATACTTTAATGAAGAAATTACAGACACTATCAATATTACATTATGACAGACAATTATCACAAACTGGATTGCGGTATACATAGATTTTTTTCATGGGGCAACACTAGTAAAGTACATGCCTACTGGCAGGATAAGAATCACAGAATGACAAAGTAAAGATATTTAGTTAGATAGATAACGGACTGTCTAGAGCATGTTTTCTTTTTGTTTAGAGTTATCTCCCCCACAAAATAGAAATAAAATCCTGAAGACTTAACATAACGAAGATCATGTATTTCAGAAAAATCATATTTTCTAACTCATATGCAACCTAATTTGTTCTTATTCCTTTTATCCAAATCCTGATATTTGCTTTTTCCAAATGTTATTTTTTCTCTCCAGGCTCTCTAGAGAGTTAACTTGTCTTAAAACCTGAATTTAAATTTGAAAAATAGAAACTATTTAATACAATTTCACATTTTCAAATGTGTAAAATTTTAAAAGCATTTACAGAAGAAACATTTTCCTGTCACTTGTTGTTTAAATGTCTTGATAAAAGCTTTTAGTCATAAGCGTATATAAAAAATAATAGTTAACAAATAATGAACATTCTAAAGAGTTTTGCTTAGGTGTTTTTTTTAATTTTGCAAAAGTATAAAAATTGAAAAATGGCAATGCACAATTTCTCAATATGGACAATTATGACAATTTGAACTAAAATTACTAGGAATAATTTTATATAGGGAATAATAGGTGTGTATTCTTACCTGGAATTTAATATCGATGTGTTACCTTGCTATATCATTAAAATTTCACAATTGGCTTTGTTGAAGACATTTCCAATGTATATTTTATATTGAAGCATGGAAAATTAATTAAAGCATTATTATTTCTATCACTGATGCATAATGCTAAAGGATACTATGTGCGTCAAGTTGCACTGATGTGAGAAACACCATAGTTTTAGCAAAAGTGACAGATTGGATGTACTTAGTAATATGTGGTCAGAGGAGCACAGATTTCCTGTATACAAACGTAATAAAGGGGGGCGGGCCCAGAGGTGAAGTGGATAAAGGTGTGCACTCTACTTTGGTGGCCTGGAATTCGCAGGTTCAGATCCCAGGCGCAGACCTACATGGCACTTATCAAGCCATGCTGTGGCAGGCGTCCCACGTATAAAAAGGTCGGGGATATGGGCACAGATGTTAGCCCAGGGCCAATCTTCCTCAGCAAAAGGAGGAGGATTGGCAACAGATGTTAGCTCAGGGCTAATCTTCCTCAACAACAACAACAACAAAGTAATAAAGGGAAGTCACATGTATACTCTGGAAATACAGGCCATTGACTGCACTTTCTAGAAATATCCACATAATATTGGTCAGTAATTAAAAGCAGCATAAAAATACAACAAAGAAGAAACCGAACAAAATGTGATTTCCACAATACTTTAATGTGGTGAAGAGGAGATATATTTTTTATTTTAATAAATTTCTGTTTTTTCTTGTAAAATTACAAAGAATTGGACTTCCAACTTATTGCCCTATATGTTGTATTATTCAGTTTGATTCCCTTCAGGCCTAGAGATGATTAATAGCAGATAATATGCAAAAATTTGTGTGGGTCAACTCAGTTGGTGAGAGAGTAATGCTAATGAAGCTACACTAATACAGAGAATCCAAAACCTCAGGCAGAATCTCACTAGCTAAAGTTTTGTGTGTTGGATTCTGCCCTGAGTGCTTTGCATGACTAATTCATGTAACAGTCACAGCGAACATACTAGGTAGGTATTATTATCAACATTTTAGAAATGAAGAAACTGAGGCATGACAACTTTGCACAAATTACCAGTATTGTAATTCATATAATTACGTTAACATCCTGTGCTCTTAATCACAACACAATATTCATGCTTAAATTATTTGAAGCTCTCCTGCTATTAAACAATGAAACCAGTGACATCCTTTTAAATGTTTAAAACAAATTCTAAGTTGCTTAGAGTTCAATCTTTCCCAGTTAGAAGAACCATAAATAGTTTAAGGGAGATAGATTTAAACTTTAACCATAGTCACATTTAAATACACTAACTTTAATCGTATCAAATTAAAATCTCCAGCCTTGGGATCCCATAGGCAATTTTTGAGATTTAAGGAATCTATCCAAAATTACATTCTTGGTTGAAAACAATATCCCAAGTAAAAGTATTTCTCCAATATGCCTAAAACCCTCTCAACATCAACATCATTTTTTGTCACGATCTCAAGCTTGATCATGAAAATACATGAGAAATTTGGTAGACAAAGCCCTGCTTGAAATTATTCCTAAAGTTTGCTCTTTAGATTTTCGATTCCCTTTCCTGTCTTTTTTTTTTTCTGACATTTCTGATAAAGAAGTACATGAGTGCTGCTGTGCATGCAGGCCAAATAGTGTGAAATCTATTTACATTTTAAAATTATTCAGAAAGATGAAATTGTAAGCCACATACTTCCTTTCTGAGTCTCCTGAGAGACAAGTTTCAAAGTATTACAAATGTGGTTTTGTACATTTACAGAAGTGATCCTGGAATGGACATTAGACCAGAATACTTCTAATAGCAAATGCATGTTTTTCAAGGGCTCAGAAGAGTGTTGTTTGGCCATTTACACAGTAGCAATGAACAAATACCCTTTTATTATATACTGTTTCAGGAAATATTATCCAGAGTCTACACATGCACATATATGTCTGTCAATGTAAGTGTTGGGTCAATACAAAATAATTTTAATTAAGTAGTGACTCAGATATTAGTTGCTACAGATAATAACAGAAAAATAGCAAGTGTAGACTCTGAAGATTGGCTATCTTTTGTAAAGCACCATAGATTATTTACAGCAATTGTTTAATCACAATATTTTCACTTTTTTAAACCAAATTCCATGGCACTTTCTTCTAGAACAAAGCTATAGAGAACATGTGACTTGCATAACCTACAATTCACTTGTATGTATATCTATCTGTATATGTGTACATACACACATACATATATACACATGTATATGTACACACACACATATATATACCTAGTTGGAAAGACTGTTTGGCTCAGAAATTTGTAAGAATTATATGGAAAAAAATCTATCTCTACAAAAAAGAGTGATATCAACTGTGTGGTTAGAGAATGCTTTTAGCATCTTGTTCTGATAAATTCCAAAACAAGTTAACACATTGCTTTTAAAATGAGCTTTTATAACTCTCAATCTCCTTAATATTTTTCCAACTACACCTTGCTCACTTACTAGCTGTGACAACTCTTATGAGTCACCATATAAATGATGAACTCACACTGGCAGGGAAAAAAAGGTTGTTTACAGTATGTCTGTTATGAAGTCTACAATGGCTTAGAATTGCCTTTTGTCAATAGGCTTGGAAGGTAGAGAAATATCCATCAATTCTATCTTGTGAATTTCCCTAAGGCAAGTGAGAGGCATTAGATGATGATCTAAATATTTGTGATATCATTTCGTTCACAAAAAGGTAGCAACAGATATTTCATTCCATGGTCATTATAGCTCATCTTAATACCGAAAAGTAAAATAAAAGTAGAGAATTTTGAAATCCTCCAGTGTGGTAATCACAGATCTCAACATATGATAAAGTGTCTGTGAAAAGAACATGGATATGAGTCCATGTTGACAAGGAGGAGTGTGTAGAGTGGTAACGCATGTGGGCTCTGGAACTCTAAATTCCGGTTTTAAATCCTGGCTCTGTCATATAACAGCTGTGTAGCCTGATTAAAGTACCTCTCTGTAAATAAGTAAAGTAAGAATTATATTACTACCCATGCTATAGACTGGCTTTAAGGATTAAATAAGCAATTAGAACAGTGTCGAGTGCATTAAAATTGTTAGCTATTATTATTCATAGTCATACACATACATATTTTAGGAAACTTTTGATTCCATGAGAATAGAAAAGACATAAAACAATCTGTCATCAAGGAACAAAACATTTCCAGGTATGCAAACATTTCCAGAGTTCAAATCATTAGCCAAAAATAGAGTATAATTCCATTTCTTAGACATTTTACATATGTGAGTATCTACCACATTGCATCACAAAGTAAATTTCCTTAATTCTGTAGAAAAAAATAAGAATTATAACTGAGATGTACTCTATTAGAGATACCAATTCTTCATCCTACCAAATTCCTTTGTTGTTGAATCATATCACCATAAAAAAATTAAAATAAAGTCACAATATCCTTTTATAAAGTCACGAAGTATAGAAACCACAGAACCTACAGAATGACAAAGTTAGAAATTTTAAGTGTTTGTTCTCATCTCACCTCATTATTATTCTTAGTTTTCAGAATAAATTAATTTTGTGCATTTTTTCCTTCTCATTATGATGCTTGTCATAGGAGAGAACAATCAGAATTATAATAATACACAAAGGAGTTGAACATTATGGTAGTGTGCTCCATAACTTTTATATATTTCAAGTCTGCACTTAATTTTCATGCAATTTCATTATGCCTGTCACATTAATAAAGATGTAAATATGAACTCAAAAACAAGATATCTTTTCAGAGACATATCTTTTCCATTTTATTATCTTTTTAGCTCGCAATTGGGGCTTGAAGTGTCATAAATAACATTTCTGCAAGGATTATAAAAGTGCATTAATTGTAGGATATAATGCATTATGTAGGTGAAATAGAACCGATTTTATATATTAATATGCAGTGTGAATATCAAAATAAAACTTGAAGTAAAGAGAAATACTATAATTATAATCTAAGGAGAATCTTCCATCCTAGAGCATAAAGAAATATTAATGACTGTTTTGTAAATGTTTAAGAAGCAGAGCAGGAATATAAGCAAATTTTCATATCATATATTTTACAAGAGGTTATATGAATTACAGAAGAAAAAATAAAATTCAAAATTTTTAAATATAGTTAAGGAATTTTCAATTTACTTAGTACAGTTCAGTAATTGTAGAAATACCAGATATATATCATATTTGGTCCAACATTTTCTCTCCAGTAGACCATTGTAATAAAATATGTTATGTACATTCTAATTTAGTATTTCAAGTGATTTAAATGTACTCCATAACATGAAAATGCAGGATAATGAAATCTATTAATTTTTTTGTTAATGCTGAAGATTCACACAGCTTAAATTACAACTTTAATCTAGTTAGTCCATGCCAGAAACAAAGGTGATTAAATCAAAGTAAAAGAAGAAATAATAGGCATATATACACAAACATCTTAAATACATCAAAAGTTCAAAATTATACAACAAAGACAGATGTATGGGATGTAGTATCATTATTAGAAGCAGTTTCATTGATGTTTTACTAATGAGAAAATCTGTCTAATGATCATCTCAATTCCATATCTCAAGATGAGCTCTAAGGTCGTCAATTTCCAGAGTAACTCTAGCATAGGTTGTCCAATTATAAAACTTTCTGTTCAATACAAGGATCAAATGGCAAAGATATTGTTAAGATGTAGATACTTCTATCAATCAATAATAAATGAAATGATATGATTAAAGGTATCTATCACATTATATATCACTTTCAAATAAAGGCAAAGCAAAGTTTCAAAAGAATTTTTAAAAGATTGAAATATTATATAAAATGTCTATGATAGTTACAATTTATTTTAAGAGAAATAACAAGCATTTTAGAATTCCAAGGGGAAAATAGTGAACATATCATATTACATTAAAAAATTATTTCATGTTGACCAGCTTGTGTTGTTTCATTTGTGGCTCCAACACACTCTTGTCCATTTACTTTTTGATTTAAATACAATATGTGTATCATATTTTCAAGTTACTTTATCTCTATGTTACTATCTCAGGATTTAACAAGAAGGTATTTGCTTTTTTCTTTTAGATTTGGATTATATTCCTCCTTTTCTGAATTTCGTCTTGAACTTTTTAGAACACTACTTCTTGCATACGTAACAGCCGTATAGAGATAAAACTTTTATCTCTTCTTCTTTCAACATGCACCAAATATTTATTAAGCATCCACTCTGTATCAGTGTACTCTGTACTTGGTATTAAAGCACTTCATTTAGGGATGTAACTCAGATGTTTATAAAGGGGCTTCTGAAATCCAGTTTCTATTGACATAGCCTTAAATTCATAAAATATCTTAATGACTTTTCACATTTAGTATTTAAAGATATATACTGGAATTGGCAGGAAGGAAAGAGAGAGAGAGAGAGAAAGAAAGAAAGAAAAGAAAAGAAAGAAGGAAAGGTAGATAGAAATAGATGGATAAATAGAAAGACAGTTATATAGAGAAATGTAGATATACATATAAACAGAGATCTAAATATATAAAATCACCTTTAATTCTAACGCTTAATTACTTATTTACTTACTTATATAGAGAGAGAAATGGCAAATAACTTACAGTTTACAGATTGATTTTGGCTGATAAAACATCTACCAATCCTGTTTTGGTTCAATATTATGTCCTGTGTACTCATGTTTATATTCATAACTCCAAATATATTATCAAAATATATGCTTTTTTACACCTGTGCACACAAGATAGCATATATACTATAAGGAGAGCAAAAGAAAATAATATTATGGACTCAGAAATGCACACAAATAAAAATTTAAAACAAACTACTTATTAAAGTATAACATACATACAGACACATGCACATATCATAAGAACACAGCCTGATGAATTTTACAAGGTGAATATACCCATGTAAACAACGGCAGGACATCACTGGAAACCCAGAAACATTCTGTCTCCCAAGCCCCCCGCCCCATGCCTACCTCCTATCCTTAACCTGCCCACTCACTGGAAAACTTCATCCTGACCCTTACGACCACAGGTAAGATTTGCTTGTTTTATAATTTATGTAAAGGGATTCACACAGAACATGATCTTTTGTGCCTGGCTTCTTTTGACGAACATCATATTTGACAGTCAATCCTGTTGTTCATTTTCATTGCCGTAGTAAATACCATTAAATAGCTTTACAAAGTAATTATCCCATGGCATATGAACCTAGCTGCTCTACAACCTCTTCTAAACTTGGTATTTTCTTCTTGATTTTAGGTGTTCAGGTGGGTGTGGATTAGTGTCTAATTGTGAAGTGAATGTGAATTTCCCTGATGACTAATGATATTGAGCCCTTTCTCTATGTTTATTGGCTGTTTGCATCTGCTCCTTTTTATAACGTCTCTTCAAGATTTTTCCCGTATTCTTTTTTTCTTTTTCCTTCCCTTTTACCTGTGGATTTGTAAAACTTCTTTATATTTCCTGCATTTTCTTCATCGGATATACAAACTAGAAATACATTATCCCACCTTATATTCAAAATTTCTACACTCTTAGTGGTGTCTTGTGATATACAAAAGTTCTTGATTATTTTCTAGTCCAAATTTGCAATTTTTTAATATATTCCTTTGTTGTTCTTTTTACAAAATCTATGCCTACACCAATTTGTGGTGATAATCTCCCATGTTCTCTACTAAATCATATGCCGTCTACTTTTTATATGTAGATGTAACACTCACTGGAAACTCATTTTTGTTCCTGTATTGCTTTCATTTAACCAGTTCCATCTGTTAGACTCTCACTTCTCCATTGCACATCATGGTCAACCTTGTCGTGTATCAGGTGACTGTATTTGAGTGGATCTGCTTCTGGATTCTCCATTCTGTTCTATTGACATACTTCTCTTTCCTCGAGCTGATACACACTATCTTAATTACCTTAGCTTTACTAGAATTATTGGTCTGTCTAGCAGTGTACGTGCTCCAGCTTAATTCTTGTACTTCAAGATTCCCCTGCTGAATCTTGGCCCTTTGCATTTTCGTGGAATTTTAGAATCAGATTGTTAATTTTCACATTTAAAAAAATCTCTGATATTCAGTTGGGTTTGCAATGAATCTAGAGATAACTTGAGGAGAATTAATATTTTTGTCAAATATTAAGTCTTCCAATATATGAACATGCTATATTCCTCCATTTATTTAGATCATCTATAAATTATCTCAAGAACAATATTTTTGTTACTGAGTACAGAAATCTGGTACAGCTCTTTTTAGATATATTCATAGGTACTTGATATATCTTAGTATTAATGTAAATTGTGTTTTTAATCTCCATTTCAATTTGTTGCTTATAGAAATATAATTTATATTTCTATATTAATCTTGCATCAGCAACCTTGTTAAATCTACTTACTAATATTAATTAATATACTTTATATTATTTGTATATTTTCCATACAAAGTCATATTTCATAAAAAGAATGACTATTTCATTTATTTATTTTGAATATGAATGGCTTTTACTTAATCTACTTGTCTTAAGCACTTTCTAAGATTTATGTACAATGTTCTTTATCAAACTAAGGATATTCTTTCTTTAGCAGTTTTCCAAAACTTATTTTTCTTAAGCATGGAGTTATTAAATGTGTTTCTTCCTTTATAAAGGTTACTATGAATTTTTTCTTTATGTTCTCTTAATGAAATGAATAACAGTGATCGACTTTTTGAATGTTAAAGCAAACTTGCATTACTGGAATAAATTAGTCTTGGTAACTAATTTACACTAATTTCTTTACATTCTATTTATAAGACCTGTAAAAAATCTTTCACATATCAATTTTTCTATTCCTCATATTGTTAATCTATGACTATTCTCTTTTTTTTCCTTAAGTTTTTCTAGGTGTTATCAATACTATTAGCTTTTAAAAGAAACAGCTTCTGGCAATGTCAAATTTCTTGATTGTATGGTTCCTTTTTTTCTATTTTTATGCTTTTATCTGTAATTTCTGTTCATTTTACTTTCTTTGGATTTAATTATTTATTATTGTAGCAAGTTATTGAGATAGATAATTAGGTCATTGGTTTTTGAAATACAGTATAAATTTGATTCTAATCATGGCTTTGGTTACATCTTACAGGTTTGATGTGTTAAATTTTCCTTGTCATTAATATTAACATATCTTTTAATTCCTCTCATGATTCTCTTTGACATGGATTATTTATTATGTGAGTATTGCATAAATATTCAAATATTGAGGGACTATTCTGTTTATGTTAATTGACTTCTATGTTACTTCTACTGTGGTCCAACAACATATTCTGAATGATTTTAACATGTCTTTCAAGCTTGTCAGGATGTATCTTTCATCTCATGGTTTAGTCTATTTTGGAAGCTGTTCTATATGCACTTGGAAAAGCGTATTTGGATGATTTTGAATATAGAGTTCTATTTATGTTAAGTAGGTCTAATTGCTAACTATTATTCAAATTTCCTATGTATAATTGTTATTAGGACAATACACATTTAGAATTGTATTCCTCCATGATGAACTGGCCTCTTATCAATGTGAAATGTTTTTCTGTAAATCTAGTAATTCTTTTTTCTTTACATTTACTTTATGTGATATTACTATGGCTTCACCAGCTTTCTTTGGTTGTTTCTCCATCTTTTTCAAACTTTCTGTGTTCTTAAAGCATGTCTTTGTAAGTATCATATTGCTGGGTTTTTCTCCTTTTCTCCAGTTTGAAAACCTTAGTCTTTCCTAGGGAATATCAAATCAATTGACATTGAATGTAATTACAATATATGTGACTTTAAATCTATCATCTTTCTCTTTAATCTACCTTTTTTAAATTTTTTGGTGAGGAAGATTAGCCCTGAGCTAACATCCGTTGCCAATTCTCCTCTTTTTGCTGAGAAAGATTAGTCCTGGGCTAACATCCCTGCCCATCTTCCTCTACTTTATATGTGGGACATACAGCATGGCATGATAAGTGGTGCATAGGTCCATGCCCAGGATCCAGACCTGCAAACCCCGGGTCATCGAAGCCAAGCACACAAACTTAACCACTACGCCACCTGCTGGCCCCTTTAATCTACCTTCTAATATTCTCTTATGTTCTATTTTCTTTTTTTTGATTAATTACATTTTATTCCATATTTCTGTCGATTAATTGCTAGGTGTATGTTCACTTACTGTTTTAATAAATACTCAAGAGATTAAAATATGCATCCTTAAGAGTCCAATAGAATTATCATTTTTACCTTTTCCTTATTAATACTAGAATCTTCGAAAGTGTTAACTCTACCATTTACCATTCTCACTTTTTACATTATTTCTCTCATTCCTTTTAAATTATTCTTGACTTTTATAGTACTAATTTTATAGTTAATAACCACATATATTTACCACATATTTATTTTATCCTTTGTTCTGCATACTTTTCTAATTTTCATGCCTCTGTGTAGGATTATTTTCCTGCAGTTTGACAAGACTTCAACAAATAATTCCCATATATCCTTCATCCATATTCCTCACAGGGTAATATTAGCATATTTGATTTATTCTTCTATTTCTGTTTTTAGTCCCCCAAACAATTTGAAAGTAAATTATAGACATGAAATTCCCTTACCACTGAATACTTCAGTCCTATGTTTTCTTTAAAAGTGAGGCAGGGAGTATTTTTCTTATATAACCAAGATTTCACCAATTGTCCTGATAATGTTATTTGGAGCTAAAGAAAATTGTGGATCATGCCTTTTTTTTTAAATCCCGTTTAATCTGGAGCAGTTCTTCAGTCCTTGTTTTTTAAAATATTTATCTTTTGTAGACTACAGACAAGTTATGTTGTAGAATACCCCTTAACCTGTGTTCTTCTGATATTTCCTCATTTTTGGATTCAGGTCATGCCTGTGCCACAGTCATATTACAGAAGTACTGTGTGATCTCAGTCTATCACATGCCCTACACATCAGCATATATCTCTATCTGTCTCTGTCTCTGTCTGTCTGTCTCTTTCTCTCTTTCTATGTAAATATATATATATATATATATATATATATATATACACACACACACACATATACACATAGATGTGTATATGGGCATATATTTGAGAAATATGTGCATATACACACAATGTACAAGAATCTTTACAGTGGCATTGTTGGTACTATCCAAGAACTGGAAACAGTTCCTACGAACAATAGAATAAAGAGCTGTATAGTAAAGTATGGACAATTATATTACAATAAAATAAACAACCCACAGATACATTCTTTCCTGCAACAGCATGAATTTCTAAAATATAGTGTTGAAATATGGAAGCAAAGGACAAAAGCATACAGTCAGACTTGTTCCCATGTTTGCATCACAAAATTAAACTTTGTAATGGATTTGTGTATAGATAGAAAATTAAGTAACTCAATGACATAGTTATCATGAAAGTCAGGATAAAAGTAACCACAATGAGAAGACGAGAGGATTGTGACACAGGGAATATGTGTTTGCTACCAAAATTCTATTTCCTTTCCTGGGTAATGGCTACATGGATGCTCACATACATATTAACAAATATATAAATATTTGTTAAGCTGTACATATTAATTTTACATACATTTTCCCTTGTGCATTATATTTCATAATAAAAAGTAAAAGTTTAAAAAGGTCACTGAATATTTTTCAAATTTGTCTGAAATACGGAAAGTGTGAAAACATATATCATTATTTTTATTTTAGCAGTTGTAAAGGAAATTTGGCTTAAAATATAGTATAAGAAGAGAGGAACTAATTCCCAATTCCCATATTTGGTACAGAATTAAAGTATCTTTACCTTAATACTTCTGTTTCCAAAGCAAAGGAATATAATAACACCACTATTTTATTTTCCTTAATAAAAACATAAAAATAAGTGATAATTGATTAGCACTATCCAAATTGTGGTGTCTTAGATGTAAGTAACTGATGCTGATCTTCACTACATGTGCTTCTCTTTTTCTTTATCTCTTTGTCATATGCCCCTCAATTCACCTCAAGTAAAACTAGCAGCTTGAAAAATATAAAGAATAAAATGATCAAAAGATGATACATGCTACAGTTCCAATAAAAAAATTACCCTACAGAGAAAAATGCTAATTGCACATATGACAGAAGCAAAATATGACAGCAGTCCTCTGACTTTGTACCCTTAGTTATGGTTTCAACGAATCCTAGTTAATCTCTAATTATCATTTAGGTCAGTGAAGTGACCCAAGGCTCTGAACTGGTCAATTTAATCCCTTGTATAGCTAAACGCTTCATTCTGAAAGATATTTGTCATACCGTGAATCAGACCCAATGTGTGAGAAATGTCTTTCAGAGAATGTGTCACAAGAAAGATGTTATTACCATAATTTTGAAACCATTAAATATGTTTAACATAGTCTTTTTTACTCTTCCATTCATTTTAGGTAAAGATTATTTCTAAATCTCTAATAATGATTCAAGAACACAGATCTAAGGTTATCCCTATTTTGTAATAATCAGTTGACATCAGGAAACAGACCTTTTGTAATAGTATATTGTCAGATAAATTAATTAGCGAAGTAATGAGTTAGAAAAAATATAATAGTCACTAAATTTTCCCGGATCCTATTTTCTAGATTTAAATTCTACTCCAAGCCATTTATGTGGAAACTCCATTGAAATTTGTGATAGTAACAGATGAGTGTGTGATGGGAGAATTTACCTCTGACCTCTTCAAACACTGTCCTTATAAAGAAAGCTTCTAACAATTCAAATGAAGCTCATTAACTAATTAGAGTACAGAAATTGAAGAGAGCTCCTGACCCACCTTGGTTGAACTCAAGTTATTTTTCTTCCTAAAACTGCTTCATCAATGTAAGTTATAATCTCAAATGGAACATCAGTAAATCCTTTACAGTAGACAAATACATGAGTAGGAAAAATTCCACTGAAAGATGCTATGGAGTCTGATTTTACTATACCTTATTTTTACAATCATGGCTTTTTAAAAAGACATTTATTTTAGGCCCCATTTTTACTTTGTCCATGTAAAAACAATGATACATTTTCCAGTTTAGCATACCTGTTGATGACTTTACAATCATGAATCAACAACATTGATGGAGGTGACACAAATTATATTAACACCGTTGCATCATTGTCTTTACATTTGTAACTTGACTGGTTTGAGTATTCCATTTTATTACAGCCTAAAGAGTCAGGCTCTCAGAAACTGAACAACAGTTTCTGAATCTCTGCTTTCTCTATTTGGGGGTAGGTAAGAAGGGGCTTAACATCCTTATCTCTAAATGGAATGTGATTTCTGAGTTCTTGGGTGTCTTAAGTACACTAGTTTCTTGTGTTTATCAGATATCAGTATGAGAATGTTTGATGACTGTCAGTGGCATCCAAGAGGTTAAAAAGAGCAGTCATATTTATCATTATTACAATTCCTTTTGATGTCTGCTCTGATATCAGTTCCCCTATATTAAACCCAGCATATTATAGCACTCATCTCCTTTCCCTTCTTCTCTAAGTTACATTCATATGCAAATATCAGTTTCTTTAACCTTTGTATCCTGGAACTTCACAAGGCGGATAGAAGTTACAAATTGTCTAAAGCCCAGGTGGCCTCATGCCAGGCTTACACTGAAGTTTGGCTGATGATGGGTCCTTTGAAGGTTTGTTATGGGGAAACTGTTACAGAGAATATCCAGAAGCTGAAGCTCCCAGACCCCAACTCCTCGGCTTCCTGGCGCCAGAATCCACCATTCACCATGGAGGCAGACCACCGAGGACACCCACCTACAAATTCCCGTATCTCACCATCAGCCTCCCTGTGAGCAGCCTCACAAGGCCAAACGCAGGCTGACGGGAAAGCGCTGACCAGCAAGGCCACAGGCTTCCCCTGCTACAAGCAGCCACATTCCTCACAACCTTGAAAACCCCTTGCCTCCCATCTTTTGGGGAGACAGGACAAATTTGAGAGCTCTTGTCTCCCAGCTGACATCACCCAAAATAAAAACCCTCTCCTTGCCATAAGCCTGGCGTTCCAGTTTTTACTTGGCCCCTATTGTGTGGTGGGTAAAGAACCTGGGTATGTGTCCAGTAACACTTTTATTACAAACAAATTAATTTTATTTTAAAACCAATTTGGATCAGACACTAGGCTACTTTCTGCTAGCTGCCAAATATACATATCAAACACGACTTAAGAGTCTAATGAATGTCAAAAGTCTTGGCAGAAACCTAGCACTTCTTGAACCATTCTACTTACTATGTTACTGGAGCTCAACTGGGAGAGTGAACATAATTGAGAAGATAGAAATTTGCTTCAAATAATGTTAAAATTTTGTTGTCAACTCGTGGATGCTTCTGTGGTTACAATTAAGGGAGACTGAAAGAGACAATGTGTATCTTCATCCATTATTCCAAACTAGAATAGACATTCATTGTTACCTCAACTGATAGAATTTGTTTTCATGAAGATGAATATAAGATTTTTTAATACAAATAGTTCAGATAGGGGGAGACTGACAAGTTTAAGTATCTCCTAAACTTCTCATTACATGGGGAAAAAATGCCACATGATGCATAATCTTCTTCCAGATTAAAAACAAAATTTATAAGCTTCTAACAATATAGACACAATATAAAGATATGAAAGAGGCACATGTCTTACATCCTAAGCATTTCTAATCTATATGTATATACACAGAAATCAAATAATTTCACTTTTTAATGCAAGTACCTGACGATGAGCATAAACAAGATTTTATATTCTTAGCATTACAACATCAATCTGGAATGTCTTGCCAAAATTTAAACATTACTTCTCCAAACATAGAAGTTTGAGGTAATTCATTTTTCCTTTACATTATTATAACATAAGCATGAATAAATAAATCGTATGTTTAATTTGTATAAAAATGGACTGCAGAATGATAATATAAACCAAGTAAAACAAAAAAGTTATAGTCCTCCAATTCGGTAATCTTACTCTTAAGATCTGTGTAGAGGAAATAAATTAAAAGATGAACAAAATAATCTATTGAAAAATACAATATCTAAGGTAACAAAAGTGGATATTAGATTAAGGTTTTATCCATAGTATAAACAAAATATGATATACCAGTTTATGGAATATAATGAAACATTTTAAAATTACAATTCCAATAACTAATAAAAAGAAACCATTTTAAATATAATTATGAGTAGTCAATTAAATTCTATGTATATATATTTTTTAATATAGCTAGAAACAGAACGCTGCTTAAGTTAATTACAATTAGAGAAGGTTTGGGGGAACGGTTATAGCAAAAGTACTCAAGGAATTCAGAGCAAACTAAATAGCCAAGTCTCAGGAATGGCAAGAACCAGAAGACTCTAAAGCAAACAAGAGTTGGTACAGAGATTTTTTCAGTGTAGCTCTCCACAAGTTACTCTACATACCTGTTTCTTTCTGTCATGTTACCAAATGACATAGCCTATTTGAGTCTTAATTAAAAATTCAAAGGAGACTAATTATCTCACCTAGTTTGCATATTAGTGCCAGGGCAGTAGGAACTGGTAAGATTGTAGATGGTATTCCTAAATCTCAAGGGGATGAGCACTTTAATCACTGTGGCTGGAGGGTTAGGGGCAGAGTCAGGTGGTCACTGCTCACTCTTCAGGAGCTTTGGGTTGAAGTTTTGGGTGGATCTCTGAAAAAGGGATATGGCAAGGAAAAACAGGGTGTATTCTAATCAAATATTTTATTAAATGCCTATAAAGAGAAATTATGAAGACAGTTTGGAGGTTGGGTAATGGGCATGAGTTTAACATACAAATTTTTTTTAATATTCTACTATTCTTTAAAAAATTATTTTATTATCATTGTTTACTCTTAATATCCTCTAGCATCTTTCTCATAGACCACATGTTAACTAATGACTATATTCCCTTTGTTTGAAAAACTTTGCTAATTCTTTCTGCATGGTAATAGCTCTCTTTCATTCAATAGCCTTAGGTCCTTGCTACAATCACATAGATTTAATATTAGCAGGTTTTATTGATCACTTAAGGCCCTTAATGTCATAGGAGCCAAGAAATTTTCTAGTCCGTGATTTAAGTATTACTCTTGCCTCACTCAAAGTTTTATTGTTTGATTGTTTTCCTGAAACCTCTTGGTAGTCATCTCCTAGTTCTGTGATGAATAACACAGAAATTGTACCCGTGGAACTATTAACACTCCCTCAGCCCAAAAACCCAGGGAAAGAGAAAGCTAACAGGAACTCTGATAAGGGGACTCATAAAAAGATAGCCCTCTTCAGAGAAGCCGTGTTATTTTGTCATAGGATACATATAGCTGGATGTGAATTTACAGGAAGAACTAATACCAGGTGAACTGATACTCTGAACTTATCTTGTCACTCCCTCCAGTTTCCCTGCTAGTTGTCTCCATTGGTCAAAGGCAACTGAAAGCTCAACAATGAGGAGTCCCATAAACATAGCCAATCTTGTGGATTTCTTGGCTCTTTGAAATTAGCAAATACAATTTATAGTTTTCCATACCATTATTAAGTTTTCTGATGGCATATCTATTCTATTTAAGAATTCTTCCATAACATGTATGTTGTATTTCATATGCAAAAACATTTTCATCATCCATTTCATTTCATTGTAAAATCTTATTCTGTCTGCAATTCAATAGCACAGGTTTCATCTTAGCATTTCTCATTCGCTTATTTGTAACTTCTTTTTCTAAGAGTGAGAAATTTGGTTATCACTACCTAGATTTACTTAGTAATTATACATGTGTTAAAAGATAAACTGAGGCATGTTAAAAATTTGAAGAGTTTATTTGAGCAAAACTTTATTTGAGCTGGGGAGTGCCAAACCAAAAGTGATTAGGATTAGGAGCTCCAAGGACAGGACTGGGGGAGAGACTTTTATAGAGAAAAGGCAGAGGCAAACTAAGGAAATTATTGATTGGCTGTGGCTTAATGCCTAGTTGGCTGTTTGTGACTGGCTGTCCTTAGATAACCTTGAGGCATTTACAGGCTTAGATTTTGGTTTTCTCATATAGGCCACCATGGCATTAGAATCACCTCAGTCTAATGGTCTCCTTGTTTAATTAATTTAACACATGTAAAGTAGCTTTAAAATTGCTAGACCTTACTGCTGTAAGAAACAAATACACCAATTTGAATCTAGAGTTTGTAATTTACAATTCTAGGCATTTCCCTGTAACCGCGTCTTTAGCTGCATCCCACAAATATTTATATGTTGAATCTAATTTTTATTCTGCTCAATATATTTATTAATTTTCCTGAGGCTTACTTTTTTGACCTACCAATTTTTTTTAAAGAGTGTTTAATTTTCAAATATTTGGAGCACCTCCAGGTATCTTTTTATTATTGATTTACAGTTTAATTTCTTTATGGTTTAGACATACCTTTAAATAATATTGTACTGCTTCAAGCCCCTCCTACCAAGAGCTGATGTTCGGGGCCGGCCTGGTGGCAGAGTAGTTAAGTTTGCGTTGAGCTTCAGTGACCCGGGGTTCGCAGGTTCAGATGCTGGGTGGGGACCTACACACTGCTCATCAAGCCATGCTGTGGCAGCATCCCACATACAAAATGGAGGAAGATTGGCACAGATGTTAGCTGAGAAACAATCTTCCTCAAGCAAAAAGAGAAGGATTGGCAACAAGATGTTAGCTCAGGGCCAATCTTCTTCACCAAAAAAATAAAATAAAATGAAAAAAATAAAGAGCTAATGTTCCCCTTCCTCAGATCCATACCATAAAAGAACATTCTCAACAGTTCCCCAATATTTTCTATAAGCTTCCAATGAGGTTCATGGTGTAAAAGCCCAGAAGAGAATGTAGACTCTTCCTATATTCGCAACCCCCTGAGGCTTCACTTTTTCTTGCCATTGCACGTTCAAGTTCAAATGGCTTCTCCACTCAACCTAGCTGAATCCTTCTGAATGCTTCTTACTAGTGGCCCAGGTGAGCCAGTGCTGTGTCTCCCTGACTCTTCCTATTTTATGGATCAGTTGGTTAGCCTGTGATCACAACTGACTACTGAGTTCAAAATACACGCACATTTTCTGTTTGACTGATTTTTTTGTTTTGGTTTATTTGTTTCAGTTTGGGATTGAAACCTTTTTCAGCTCACTACATCCTGAGCAGAAGCTAGAAGTCTGGAAGTTTATGCCCATCTTTTAAATAAATTCCTATACTCTTTATCTCAGATTTCAAATAAGAATTGTGACTAGTATAGTTTTTGGAAAAAAAGATGCTTCTTCAAGGTAGAACATAGAATTTATTTTGACATGAAAAATGATATAAGAGAATACTAGGTTTAAAATTTATAATGATCAGATAAAGTTACTTGAAATAGAATGAGTAGAGAAACTGGAAATCTTTAGATATATAAGGAGAATAATTAAGTGGCATGAGTTGGACTTAAATGTGCATTAATACTTGTACTATCAAGCCAGGCTATAGTCAGGGATTTGGCTAATACAGAAGGAATCAGATTAAATCAAAGAACTGGTAAGTGAAAACAAACAAGCTGATGTTGGCACATATTAATTATCAGTTAAGATGGACACGGATGTTAGCCCAGGGCCAGTCTTCTTCAGCAAAAAAGAGGAGGATTGGCAACAGATGTTAGCTCAGGGCTGGTCTTCCTCACACACACAGAAAGAATATTTGAGTAAATATTAGTGCATGGGAAAAAGTCATGCTCACAACTTTGAAGCTAATCACGAGAATACAGTCTTGAGTGGATCACTAAATGTTGTATAAAATTCCCTAACTCATTTTTCAGTAGTTCTTCATTATTATGTTTAATTTATATAGCAACTCTGATGTTCTAATTTCACAAACAAGTAAAGCAGAGTTAGATAACTGCTCTCATGTCATCTTGCTACAGCATTTATGCCCTGTACTAGCTAATTCTGAAAATCTTATTTTGGGTGTATAGTTAATGTTTTTTGCACTCTATTTAGGTTCATTAGACTAACTAGTATGATAAATCCATATCAAGGGTGTTGCCAGTAAACTTTGCAGGTCAAAACAGTGTCTGGACAAATGATGACTCAGTGATCTTATATAAGAGATTGCTCTCAAGTTTTCTGCTACACCTACTGATTAAAAGGCCTAAATAAAATGTAGTTGCTAAGACTAATAGCTTAACTCAAAAATGGCTCCAAAGTTTGTCCATTTTAACTGTTTAGAAAGATTATATTCATAAAGGCTCCATACTCTTTTGTGAGGTACTACTATGCCTAAGTTTTTTTTTTCTGTTTTATTGAGATATAATTGACATACAGCTTTGTTTAAGGTGCACTGAAAAATGACTTGACATACATATATTTTGAAATGATTACCACAATAAGTTTAGTTAATATCCATCTCTTCAGATAGCTACAAAAATTTTTATTTTTCCTTATGACGAGAACTTTTAGGATCTAGTCTTAGCAAATTTCAAATATATCAGACAGCAGCATTACCTTATTACCAAATTTAGGAAGAGAAAAGAGAATGAAAAAGAAGAAATAAACTGTTAGATTTTGTGTGTGCTCTCTTGGACATATATATATAGCCATGAAAGGATGGATATTAGGGATAAGAAGTTGTAGTAGTTATTGCACAGATTGGTTAATGATTGTAAGAATCAATTTTTGGCTTTATATTAAGATTTTAACCTAGCTGTGTTACTCTGAGTCAATAAATTCAACCAAACCTTTTTCTGTCTCTTGATTGTGCCTATGGAATCAAGATGCTACCACAAAGTGGGAATCAATATTTACCACTATGAACTGTGGCTTATAATAGCTATGATTATTATGAGCTGTAGTCTATTAATAATATAGGGCTTTTCATATCAAAAATATTTAGCAAATAATATGTTAAAACTCAGACATACTTCATAGAAAAGAAAATCAAGACCGAGGATGATTGAGATCTAGGCACAAGACAGTTTCCTGAAGCAGAACTGCCCACTAAGGAATGTCTGAGTCTGAGCAAGAGGAGACAGTACTGGTAGATGAGCAATATACAGTAAAGAATATCATCAGTAAACTGTACTCTGCTGCCTAGAACAGCTGGTTAAATTATAATATTAGAGGTAGAGAGAGAGAAATATATAGATATACTGGCTAAATTTGAAAGGCAACACCCCAATAGAAAATAGACACAGGTCTTACCATAGATATTGTAAAAGTAGAAATTTGGCCATAAAGATGATGTTAGTGGATTTGGGTTATAATTTGCAGCATAAATTGTACTAAAGTTGAGTTATAGAAAAATAGATACAAGCAAATCACAATGGTAGTAACGACTCCATTTATAGCAAGCATGGGAGTTGGGGTCTATAGTTAGGATACAAGAGGTTATTGCTATAAGACTGAATTGTGTTCCCTTGAAAGTTCACATGTTGAAGCCCTAACCTCCAACGTGACTGTATTTGGAGGTGAGGCCATTGAGAAGTAATTAAGATTACATAAGGTCATGGGGTGGAGCCCCCATGATGGGGTTAGTGGCTATATAAAGAAAGAGGAAGAGCGAGAGATTGCTCTTTCTCTTTGCCACGTGAGGACATAGAGAGAAGGTAGCAGTACACAGCCAGGATGAGGGCTCTCACCAGGAACGGAAGTGTCGGGCGCCTTGATCTTGTGCTTCCCAGCCTTCATACTGTGAGAAATAAATGTCTGTTGTTTAAGCCACTAAGTTTATTGTATTTTTTATAGCAGCCTGATCAGACTAAGATAGTAATAAATATACATTAGGAGTTCTACCAACCAATTCTATTTAAATTTTAGATTCAAAACTCAAGGACCACAGTCAATAACTGAGGAAATATCCACATGTCTAATTGGATACAAACAAAATTGGGATGGAGATATTTTTTGTCTTCTATGTTTCCTTTTAAAAAGGAGAGGAGGGAGAGAACCTTGTTTTTTAAACTACTCTTCCAAGGCACAGGCAGTTAGTTACTAGCCTGCTTTTCTCTTCCCCAGCATTTTTTCATTCTCTGTATTTTCTTATCACTAGAAGGTAATTTCAGAAGGAAATTGGAGTTCCTGGACATATATTTCTTTTTATTTTTGCTCTCTGCCAATTCACTTCGTAAGCTGATGAAATAAGTCTTTTGATTCTTCTTGGAATCACGATGAAATGTTATCTAGCCCATTGTCTGTTCTCATTCATTTTCTTTAATCTCCTAACATTTAGTGAGCATAGGGCCTTGTATCTAGGTGATATGTGGTGGGAATGGAACCCAAATAAAGAGATTATTCTTGCCCTCTTCATTCTTGGATTCTGTTGCATTCATGAAACATCCATAACTGATTAAAAGCCAGCTTTTTGTTAAGTATTATATATTAGTGATGATGACTGAGTTTACAACTAAAAATAAGATGTGATCTTACTTATATTATTGTTTTCTCAAATTTGTTGGTGCATATATACAGCACTGGTATTTTGTCTGTGTAATTTAATCTTAGATCAAAGTATTCATTTTCACACTTAAAAGACAATGAGGATAGAAATTTTTAAGCATCAAAAAAAGTGGCAGATGATCTTTCAATCATCTGGTATTAAACTATGGTAGAATAAAATTCTATAAGTATATTGAAAAATCCAAATTTTTAAAATCTTACGTTTTTCTGTTTTATAGCTCCTTTGATTTTTTTATGTTTCCACTTAATAAGGGTTTCTAGACCTACTGAATAATTATGGCCATCAGCGATTGTCTTCCTGTGCAAAAGCTTCTACTTTTCAAGAATATGTTTAATATTTTAGTGTATTTGAATATCTTATGGAAATTGTATAACGAAGATGCATTTTTATTGTATCAGTAAAAAAAGTCCTACTACCTTGCTTACATTATACTTTATTTTTGACAATTCTTTTCTGAATGTTTTGCTGCTTCTGTGCACAGACAAAGGTAAAAGAGATTATATTTGGTATGTCATTCTTTTATCTCAAAACCTTATTCTTCTTGAATTTTGCTTATATTTTTACCATCTGGATGAAAAAAATATTTAGGTTCAAGGAGTGCAGAGCTATCTCATCTTTCTATTTCTCTTGCCTGCTCAAATCAACGTTTGTTTACCAAGCTTTTGTGTATGCTCTAATAATGTGTCTATGGCACTGGACTTCAGCTGGACTCACATCAGATTGACATAGAGCATCGTCATTAAAAATGAATGTCTGTGACTAGATGAATTATATAGTGTGTTTTCTTTCCATTAGATATCAACATTGACTTATGAATAACTCCATTGAAACTACTTTAGTAAGTGAATGTGATGCCTGACAAGAGCGTCTTGTATATCAGTAAACTGAAACAGTTTACCTTGAACAGGCTGATGTTTTATTTATTCTGCACTCTCTTAGCTTTTTTAGGGAGAGTCTGTTTCTCAGTTCAGTTTTCAAATTAGTCCATTGATTTTGGCAGGACCAAGATACTCAGCCTAAAAATAGATCATTTGTATGACTTAATTTTTTAAGACCTTTGCACCAATCAAGAGTTGAGATCTTTTCTTTATTGGACACAGAATCAAGGAATATTGCAGAAGCATGCTATGGTGCAGTGATATTTAAATTTTGAGCATATAGAGTCACCCATGGGGGGTATTAAAACATGCCCCACCTTCAGAGGTTGTTATTCCCACTGTTGTGAGGTGGAGGAATACACATGTTAACGTTAATTCTCACGGGACTTTGATACTGGATCAGGACTTTATAGAAAGCAAGCACACTGGAGTAAGCATGATGATGTTGGGTTAGTCAAACCCAGATTTAATCTTAGCTGGAGAATTTTATAATATCATAGGATTGCTGTATTAAAAGCCTGGCATAACTCTTCAATAAATGTTATTTTCCTTCCATTACCCAGTATTTTGTTTAATCCAAGAAACATACTTTAAATAATCTAGATTGCTTAAAGTAGAGATCCCTTCATGTAAATTAAATAAATCTGTGAGCTCTATTAGCTGAAAGCCTCCTCCAATATATTTTAAATAATACAGACTTTTTGAAGAAAAGAGGTTTTACTTAACATTATATGTGTTCCTCAACATAGCACACACTATATTTATATTGATACTTCCAGTTTCCCAATTTGGGCTAACTCACTGAATTTTTATTTTTAAATATTTCATCCTACAGATTTTGTTTACACAGAATTTAAGCATTTTAATTTTCTTGTCATCTTTTGAGCAATGTATCAAATGATTCTCAAAATTTAGAACACACACAGAACAGGTGCAAGTCTATCTTTTGATTGGAATATATTTGACATGCTATGAAGGGCAAACTACACCATCTTTTTTAACAGCTGGATTTATAAGGACACAGTAGTAACATGATAGTTCCTACCGGTAAGCAGAAATGATATGCTAACAATAACAAGGAGACAACAGTAAGATGAGAGAGGATGGTATGATGCCTAAAGTCTTCTGAAAAATCCTCACCAATTTGAAGCTTTTATAACCTCTTAATTGTATTGTGATTAAAGCTGTTTGTCTGGTGTATGGAATTATGAAACTAAGTACATAGGCAGCAGTCAATGTTGAAATTCCTTGCAAAGGAAAATTGCACAATTTCATCCTGAAAAAAGTATTTATACCCCCCAAAGATAAAATAACCTTGAAGATTTAAATAAGAAAAGTTTCAGAACACAATTGCACAATTTCTAATGAGATGGCAGAGTTGTTTTCATTCTAGATAGCATTTTTGACAAAGTTCCATATCTGAGGTTAATGACAATATCTTAAGGTCACAAGTCTTGAAGGAGAGTAGAGTTGGCTCAGAAAATTGAAAAATAAGAAGAGAGGGAAAAAATATATACAGATAAGATGACACAGTACAGGGCAGTAAATAAGAATAAAAGTGAAAAACAGGTAATCAGGAACATGAGACACTCTAAAACTCAAATAAGAGGCATATCAACATCAAAATGAGTTGTACAAAGGTGTAAATGCATGCCACTAAATTTTTTCAGGTTATGTCCAAATAAACATTCAAAGAATAATGATAAAAAGAAGTGTCAAAGCTTCTCTGTATTGAACAATAGTAAATCAGTTTGCTCTTACATGAAAACGTTATTATTTACTGGTTCCCTAAGTAGTCACTGTTGGAATTCAGCACAAAATAGGAAGGATGAAAGTGATTTGTATGCTCCAAGTAAATAAATGAGTAACAACAGCAAGAGGAAGCACTTCTAACTTCTCATTCCTTTTATTAATGAATAATTCTCCACACCCCATCTAAAAAAGGAAATTGTTGTGTTTAGCTCTTTAGCCAGTTGACAAGTTGACATCCTCATAATGTGCCTTATGATTAATCATAGTCAAAATCACAATGAAGCATGGACTGTACTCAAGAGAGAAAAATTCTTGTGAAGTTAGAAAGCAGTAGAATACTTTGTCAATTTCACTTCCAGAATTTTTCTGGGATGCTGTCATTTATTAAGCAATCATTTAAGGGTCTTAAGGTCTCTCTCTATGCCTCAAGCAGAATTAGGTTCTTCTAGGGATCAAAGATACACTTGAGTTAACAATATAGTTTAAGAATAAAAAAAAAAAAAAAGGGCCGCCCGGTGGCGCAGCGGTTTAGTCCGCGCTTGGCAACCCCGGGTTTGCGGGTTCGGATCCCGGGCGCCCGCCCACGCACTGCCTGTCAGCCACGCCGTGGTGGCGTCCCATATAAAGTGGAGGAAGATGGGCACGGATGTTAGCTCAGGGCCAGTCTTCCTCAGCAAAAAGGGGAGGATTGGCAACAGATGTTAGCTCAGGGCTGGTCTTCCCCACAAAAAAAAAAGAATAAAAAAAAAACATGCTCACTTACATAATTTAATGAATATTTACAAAGTATCATATGGAAGAGATGATCTAATAAAGTCTTAGTATAAAAGTCTTGAAAAAAATAAAAGAATGCAGTGGGCAGGTTTTATTCTTAAAAGTGAAGCATGTTGATTTTGGTGTTGAACTAATAGATACAAATTTATGCAAAGAAGACAAATGGTAGAATTATGACAGTAATTCTGAAAATAAACAAATGCGCCAATTTTCTAAAGTGGTGGTTGTGTATTTGGAAGTGATTAGATGAAAGGTGTTAGAAAGAAAGAAAGAAAGGAGGGTTTTGAGTAGAGTTATTATGTCATGACATATTATTTGAAGTAGATTGTCACTTGACTTTCCCACTCTTCCAACACTCCCCTTTCACATTTATTTTATCCTTGACCTCCAGTAACTCCTCCCAATTCTCATGCTTTTCTAACAATTTGTTTGTTGAATTCTCTGAGAAAATTGATGTAATCTGAAGAGATTTTCCACAATCTGACAATTTAATCATATATTTTGCCTCCCTGACTCATATTTATAGTTATGTGTGCTAAATTCCATACCTTTTCTCCCTATCAAGGATATCACTCCAGTAAGTTTCCACTGGTCTTTTGCCTCTGTTTTTAATTTTTTTTCACACTCGACAGTGTAATTCTCTTCAGCAGAAAAAGTAAATTTTTCCTGTCTTAACTGAACATTCTCTTTTTCCACAATTCCCCCAATAACTATGCACCTCTTATTTGCTCTCCATTTCAGCATATTCCTCAAAAAGGTGTATATAGTTACTCTCTCCTATTCCTTTCCATCTATTATTTATTTCATTTTAATTGGCTTATAATTGATACAAAATGTTCATATTTACAGCATGCAAACAAATGAGTTTTCACATTTGTATACCGCCATGAAACCATTAACATAATTAAGATAGTGTACATATTTGACACACCAAAAAGTTTCTTCATGCCACTTGGAATCCCTTTCTCCTGTCCCTTCCTATCTCTACCCTTTCCACTGCCTCATACATGGGCAACCACTTCTCTTATTTCAGTTACTACAGATTAGTTAGGATTTTTTGGAATTCCGTATCAATGAGATCATAATGTGTATAGTATTTTATCTCCTTTCACTCAGAATAATTATTTTGAAATTCATTCATATTATGGCACCCCCAAATACTTCTTTAATTTTTAGTGTTCAGTAGTATTCTGTTGTATAAAAATATCACAATTCATTTATCTATTCGTGAGGCATTTCAAGTTTTACTCATTACAAATAAAACCGCTATTAACGTTTGCATACAATTTTTTGTATGGGAATGTGTTTTCATTTCTCTGGGGTAAATACCTAAGAGTGGAATGGCTGGAACAGATGGTAGGTGGATGACATTTTAAGAAAACGGCAAAGTATTTTCAAGTGGGATGTAACATTTTACATTCCCATTACCAATTTTTGAATTGTGAGCTTTTCATATGTGACCTTTATTATGTTGAGATAGTTTCTATTCCTAGTTTGTTGAATGTTTTATCATGAAAGGGTGTTAAATCGTGTCAAATGTTTTTTCTGTATCAATAGAGATGATCATGTGGTTTTTTTTTCCTTTGTTCTGTCAATGTAGTTCATTACATCAATTGATTTTGTGTTTTGAATCATCCTTACATTCCAGGAATAAATCCCACTTAGTCATAGCATATAATCATTTTAATGGACTGTCGAATTCTATTTCTAGCATTTTGTTGAGGATTTTTACATCTATATTTATCAGGGATATTGGTGTGTAATTTTCTTTTCTTGTAGTGTCTTCGTCTAGCTTTGGTATCAGGGTAATGCTGGCCTCATAAAATGAGTTTAGAACTGCTCCCTTCTCTTCAACTTTTTGGGAGAATTTGTGGAAGATTGGTGTTAATTCTTCTTTAAATGTTTCGTAGAATTTGCCAATGAAGTCATCTGGTCCTGGGCTTTTCTTGGTTGGAAGGTTTTTGATTACTGATTCAATCTCCTTAATGGTTACAGGTTTCTTCAGATTTTTTTATTTCTTCACGATTCAGTCTCGGTAAGTTGTATTTTTCTAGGAATTTATCCATTTCCTCTAGGTTATCCATTTTGTTGATGCATAACTGTTCAGACTAATCTCCTATAATCTTATTATTTCTGACATCTATTGTCATGTCTCCTCTTTCATTTATGATTTTAGTTGAGTGTTCTGTCTTTGTTTCTTAGTTAACCTAGCTAAAGGTTTGTCAATATTGCTTATTTTTTAAAAAAACAATTGTTTTGTTAATTTTTTATATTCTTTATTTATTTCTGCTCTAATCTTTTATTATTTACTTCATTCTGCTAACTTTGGGTTTAGTTTGTTCTTCTTTGTTTAGATCTTAGAGGTGTAAGGTTAGGTTGTTGATTTTAAATCTCTCTTCTTTTTAATGTAAGTCGCTACCACTATAAACTTTTCTCTTAGTTCTGTTCTCGCTGCATCCCATAAGTTTTAGCGTGTTGCATTTATGTTTTTATTTGTCTCAAGATATTTTCTAATTTCCATTTTGATTTCTTCTTTGATCCATTGGTTGGTTGTTTGTTGTTTAACTCCTACATATTTATGAATTTTCCAGTTTTCCTTCTGCTACTTCTTTCTAGTTTCATTCCATTGTGGTTGGAAAAGATACTTTGTGTGTGTTCAATCTTCTTAAATTTGTTAAAACTTGTTTTGTGGCCTAACCTGTAGTCTACCCTGGAGATTGTTCCATGCATGTTTGAGAGGAATGTGTATTCTGCTGTTGTTGGGTCAAGTATTCTGTACGTGTCTGTTAGGTCCACTTGGTCTATGGTATTGTTCAAGTTCTCTGTTTCCTTATTGATATTCTGACTAGTTGTTCTATCCATTATTGAAAGTAGGTATTGAAATCTACTACTATTATTGTTTTGCTGTCTATTTTTTCATTCAAGTCTTTAGATGTTTGCTTCATATATTTGGGACCTCTAATGTTAGGTGCATATATATTTATAATTGTTATATCTTCCCGGTGAATTGATCCTTTTATCGTTACATAATGTTCTCCTTTATCTTTTGTGAGAGTTTTCGACTTAAAGGCTATTTTGTCAGATATAAGTATGGCCACTCTTGCTTTCTTTGGTTACCATGGAATATCTTTTTCCATCCTTTCACTGTCACCTATGTGTGTCCTGATAACAACTTGAATTTCATTGCATACAAATAATCTTCTTTTCATCTTCTCACTCCCCCCACTTTATGTTTGATATCAAAAATTTTATTTGTTTATACTGTGCATACATTAAGATAGATTTATAGTTATTTTTATGCTTTTGTACCATTTTTTATACCAGACAATTTTATGCCAGACTTAAAAGTGATTTATGTACCATTACAGAACTGTGGGTTGTGTTTTGTCTACATATTTTCCTTTACCAGAGAGCCTGATATTTTTATATTGCTCTCTAGCATCCTTTTACTTCAACTTGAAAGATTCCCCTTACCATTTCTTATCATACAGTTCTAATGGTGATGAACTCCCTCAGCTTTTGCTCATCTAAAATGTCTTCATTTTTGAAGGACAGTTTTGCCAAATATAGTATTCTTGGTTGACTGTTTTTCCCTGTACTCTGAATATATCATTCTACTCCCTTCTGTCCTACAAGATTTCTGCTGAGAAAATCTGCTGATAATCTAATAGGAGCCCCCTTGTACATAATGAGTCTCTCTTTGTCTGTGACTTTTGATAGTTTGAATATAATGTGTCTCAGTATGGATCTCTTTCTTTTGTTTCCTATTTAGAGTTCATTGAGCTTCTTGATTTTGTAAGTTCCTTTCCTTCCTGAAACTTGGGAAGTTTTTGAATTATTTTTTCAACTTGGCTCTCTGTTTCTTTCTGTCTTGGGAACAGTTACTTTTGTTTTTTTTTTTTTTTTTTTTTTAGCCAGATCTAGGGTTAATTTTTCCCCAATACTGAGGCAAGACTCTTTTTAGTACACTACCCAATGTCCCAGAAATTATGAAGTTTTCCAGTCTTGCTGGCAGTAACATGAACTACTCACAGCACTGTGTGATGTCATGTAATATTTCCTCTAATTCTTTTAGGTGGTTATTTTTCTAGTCTTGAAAGTTTCCTCACATGCACCTGCTGATTTAGCATCTGTGTTAAATACTTGTGCTGCGGGGTCTTTGCAGATATTCAGGGTGCTCTCTCTGTGGAACTCTCTTCTGTACGGTACAGTGTTGTTCAAACTCCAGGTGTGTTAATTTTCTGTCACACTCATCTCCCCAGCTCCACAACTCGGGGAGTATGTTGGGCTCCACCATGCCCCTCCTTTCTGAGTTAAGCCCTTAAAACTCTCTCAAGGCAGTAAGCTCTGACAAAAATAGAACTCATCTCCTCTGTTTCTCTTCACTCAAGGAATACTAATCTTAATTGAGTGATCCCCAGTGTCTTGAAAACAATTTTTCCAGAAATTTTGTTTGGTTTTTAGATGTTCAGGCAAGTGGGTAGGTATAGTTCCTGTGAAAGTCTCATTCTTTCTTAAACCCATTGCAATTAGGTTTTCACCCAATATTTTATCCAATACTTCCTGCTCTTTTCAAGTTCACCATGATCTCCATATGTCTGAACCTAATGATAATTTTTATCTCACATCAGCATTTGACACAGTTCTTTTTCCTTAAGTATTTTTTGACTTCCAGGATAGCACATTACCATTTTTTCCTCCTATTTCACTAGCTACTTTTTCTTGTTCTAATTTTTCTCTAAAATTCCTAGAGGTCTTCTAAATTCTTGGATAACCCCAGGTTTAGTTTTATATGCCCTCTTTCTATTCCATCTAAGCCTATTCCCTCCATAACTCCATTTAGTCTAAGGGCTTCAAATGTCATTTATTTGCTAACACTCCCAAATATATATCTATATAATTTTGAGAGAAAAAAGCAAGTTTCAGAAAAATTCATATATTATCATAAGATTCAGTTAAAAACAAATAAAGCTACATGTATGTTTAAAGACATATGCATATGTATAATAAGCATCAAGTTCAGGGTTGCACCTACCTGTGTTGTGGAAGGGACATTGTATCTGGGAGGAGACTAGAACTTCGACTGTAGTGGTAGAATTTGGTTAGTATGCAAATGTTAATCATATACTTTTGTATATCTTGAATTATTTTAATATAAAGATAAGTCTGGATAAAGCTGAAGTAAATGTGGAAACAACCACAGAGGAGGAATTTAATGAGAAATGCATTTTCCTTCATATGCTCCAAACTAGCCAAGTCTTGTTCCCTTGTCTTGAGGACATATCTTTTTTTTAGCAAATAAATAACTAAAGCTTCTCCTTCTCATTTGTGATTGCCTAAGAACACTGAAAAAATGAAGGTAGTCATCCAAGGGTGAAGTGGATAGACATAATCACCAAGCCTCAGGTAGGGGCAGATATCAGCTGGTCCCATGGAAGTAGACTGTTGTGTCCTTGAGTGTGGAGAGGCCTGACCTGCAGGGTTAAAAAGTAGAACTTGGCTAACCAGGCTTTATCCTGGGCACAAGACCTCTAAGCCAATGCAAAACTTTCGATTAGATTTCACACAATTGGCCAGAGTCTGAACTTCAATGCATCTGATCAGCTTGGATCACAGTCATTTTGATAGTAACCAAATGGGTAGGGGACAGTGCTTGGATATTAACTAAAATTAAACTTTCCCTTATCCCATTTGAGAGAGCCTCAGAATTTAATTTTATTTCAAAACAAATACAGTGTTTTCATTCCACATCCAAGTTTATGGACTAAAATTCAAAATGTAGCAATATTCTCATTTACCCAAAATAACCAAAAGCATACCTTTTGATTTCTAATATAGTCACAGCTATTTTCCATGACCTCCAACTACATACCTGCTGGATAAGTGATTTGATAGTAAGTTTGCATACTATTTTAGGTGTCTATTTATCAGCTAAGGAATATTTTGATGAGTATTTGTTTTCATATTACACATTGAAGACTAATTTAGAATGCAAAGGCATTTTTGAAACATTTATCTTACGTCTACACCAAAGGAACTGCCGGCATATCTAAAGGCAGCATTTCATTTTATTCTTTTACAAAGCTTTGATTTATCACATTAGTTTGGGCTGAATATCTCCTGCCTCCCCTCCTCATGTTTCTTTCTGCTTTGTTTTTCAAGGAAATCATGATGCCTTGCAAAATTCTAAGTGCACCATTGAGTTATCATTCTAAATAATCTCTTCTCTTTAAAATATCTTATTCATAAATACCAAAATGAAAATCTGCCCTTTGTAAAATTTATCTGATTATATTAAAAAAGGACAAAAATTAATTCTTCATATTCTAGGCTATAAAAAGTTGACTAAAGCATTAAGAAACTTTTCTTTAACCTCCATTAATTTAGTAGTTCTCTTTTTGATAATGAGTAAAAATGCAATCCTGAGGCAGTTTGTGGTAAAAGAGGTGTGTGAGAGAGTACATATGTGCATGTGTAATTAAACATACAAATTAAAGTTCTAAATAATAGTATTACTTTGAGAGGTTACTGAGAAAATAAATGGAGCTTGTTTTCAACTTATCAACTGCTGAGTGTCCTAAACATTTATCAAGACACACTCACTAATTTTAGAGTTAAATTGAACAAATCTTTTCAAATTACCATGAACTTTAAAAATCTATAGAAGTAATTCTTCTCTATTTAATCAAATTAAAAGAGCCAAGATTCCTTAAGACATAGTATAAGAAACCATTATTCAATTAATAACTATGGAAAAGTATATGACATCTTAATAGAGGTAGTTTATTAAAATCCTTTATGAATAATAACATATATAAACATCACACAAACACCCAAATCTGATAAAAATTATAAGGCTTGGGTTTTTCCAGTGACTTCCTTTCATTTACAATATTGCAAGCACGTTTTAACAAATTATCGCTGAAGTATTCTTAAAGCTAAATTGTTGTGAGTCTCAAAACTTAATCCATTAAAGATTTGTAACGTTTACAAGGATATATGATAAGCTTTTAAGGCTTTATATGTATACTAAAATTTATTTGTAATTTTGTAGTCCTTGATATCTTGGAATAACATTTTTCCTAAAATTGACACAGAAAGCAGGAACATTTGGTTTATACAACTTTTCTAATCAATATGTCTTTAGATACTGGAGTTTGTTTCTTTTTTCCCTGCTCTAGTTATGAGTGGACTATTTCCCTTGATGCTTATCAGATAGAAAGTGGGTCCATATAATTTATTACCTAAACTCCACCGTTTTGTAATTGAAATGAGCTGCAAAATGCTAATTTGTCAAATTTGTGTTCTTTTTTAAAAAATAGAAATAGCTGTAGCCAGACACAATTAAAGGCAATTTTTAAAATTGAGTAATCTTATTAATGATTAAAAATAAGATCAGCAGTATAATTATTTCTGATATACCTCAAATATGTTTGTGGTGAAAATATAATTTATCATCCAGTTAGGGAGTATTTTGACAGTGCAACAGGATATTAATCATTACACCAAGACAACTGTTGTGAATTATAGCAATGTCATGGACAATCCAGTATGTGTAATCAACCTACAAACTTCCTTTTTTTATCCATATCTGTCTCTAACGGTTTCACTGTAACTGGTATTTTTCTCAAGAATTTTTTTTCAAAATTGACCTACTTTACTATTTTTATTAAATTAGCAGAATTTTTCTGTACATCTTATAGCCAATAGATTTGGAATTATTGATGTCTTTATTTGACTATTCTCTACAGACATAACATTTTTAACTGAGACATGCTGTCTCCACAGGTGTTAAAAAAACTGGTAAGCTCAGATGCAATTCTACTTAATAAAGGATATTCCCAATTCTATTTTTCCCTATTAACTTATAGAAATATTTAAGCCTAAATATTTTCATATGTAATTTTGGTTTTGGTTCTCATTACTTTTCTTCCACCAATATGATAAAACAAAACTCACCAAACTTTTTGTTTCTTTTTGTGTTCTTTTGAGGGCTTCCCTAAACCTAGATGCTACAGAAATAGGCTTTCCCATTTTCATTTTATTTCAGAAAAAAATATAAAAATATCTCATTTAAATAAGAATTGCTTCCAAAATTTTCTAACTCAATTTGGAATAGTCCAAACCACACTTCTAGAATTTCAAAAAGGTAAATTCAATATACAAGCTCTTCTCTGATTTAATTAGTTACTAAATTGAATAAACTAAACTTTAGTTTCTACCTAGCTTTTGTTGGGATAAATGTTACTGTCCTTTGGTTTACAAGCTTTTTAATTTCAATTTGACAAGATGAAGTTTTTGTAGCTTCATAAAGTAATTTGATAAAATATTTCTGAGGCCTGATTTAACAACATGTAACAAATTTACAAAACTCACTAACAGAAAAACTACGTAATAACATTGTAGAAAACTTAGGTTGATTTACCAAGTAATTCTTCAAATGCTCAAATATTTCTAAAATCAAACTGACGTAGGATAGCAACGAGAGAAATTGTATATTGTTATACAGACTATTTTTTAAAATAAATATCAATATTTAAAAACATTAGTTTGGTACTTCAAGGTGGAGACAAAAATAATTGTGAATTTGTCAAGGACAACTTATATTTCAATTAGTATAATATTGCCGTTTTTCTAGTTGCAGAGTGCATTATGTATACAACACAACCAATTCCAAGTGCATTTATTCATTACCAGTTTCTTAATGTTGTAGGAGCGTTACTTTTATTACAATAGTGTGCTCCACCAAAATTGATTTACTATTTGAAGCATCTGATAACATTGAAATAATATGACTGTGAAGTTTTCCTCTACTAGTGTAGGCAACACATTATCAGATATCACTGCATGTTTTGAACATTCACAAAAATATTGGGAAACAATACTGAGCAAATTAATTTAGGAGAGCAACCCTTGGGTGTCAATTATAAAGTCATCTCTCTGCTCTCACCTCCAAATGACAGAATCAGAAATCAAGAGTCTATGTAATTAATATATCTATCTAAAATTCAGCATTTTGAGTCACCAAATTGCACTTTCTCACAAGAAAATATTTTTTCAGCAACTTTTACTCCTTAATATTTTTCAACCCTTAACTCCTGTACCATTACATCAGATATTGTCCTTGCATCTTCATTATAATTTCTCTCAAGACCACTACCAACTCCTGAAAATGACTGATGCAGAAATTGACCTTAATAGAGACTTCCTCAGAGCCCTCTGATGTGGGTAGAGGAGCATCTTCTGTCAGTCTCTGGATCTCTTGGAAGGCAACAGACTTGGATTTTCATGGTCTATCTGATATATAAACATGTAATTGTCTACCTCCAGGAAGTTATCTGCATATTATCTCAGTGAGTTGGAAGGTTTAGCTGTCCCATATCGCTGGACACTAAAGTGGCACCAGAAATTTAGGCAGGGGTGTGAGAACTGGGCGGTAGACTATGGCCAGCTTTCTATAGGCCTACAGTATCTGTGAGAAAGAAAGCTGAACTGGGTAATTCTCACACAACAAGAATGTCCATGTGATGATAGTATGTAGTCCCCAGCCTTGAGAGTGATAATACAGCAGGTCAATGTTTTGGGGCTCTTCACTTTTAGTAGATTTCTTAATCCAAAGAAGTTGTTAAGATCACCAAATTTTGAGCACAATTCCATGAGGACTTAGGACTCTATTGGGATCCTGCTATTCATTATTACTTTTTATCTTATATATTCTTTGCATTCTTTGTTGTTTCAAGAATAAACCAAATTTAAAGCAATCTTAATCAAGTTCAAGTGGTTACTTGACTAATCCTTAAATATAGGTCAGACTTTTATATGTCTGGCTTACTTGATGATGACTTGAAAGTTTTGAGCTCAGAAGAGATGTGTGTTATTGAGTTTGTTAGATTTGCCTTTAGTGGCAGAATTGTATATTTCTGCTTCTGGAGAGTGGTTAACATTCCATACTTTGCAGTCATTCCTGTTTTAATTCTCTGTTGTTTTGTTAGCTGTGTATCTTTAGGTAGTCCTGCCCTGACTTCTTCCTCGTTAAGGGTTTAATTTTCTCCTCTTCAGCTACAGCTAGTATCTTTAACTCTTTTTAAAACAAAATTTTAAATAAAATATAAATACATATAGAACATTCATAATCATAAGTGCATAGATTAATGAATTTCACAAAGTATAATAAGCATCATTACAAATAGAAAATTAGTAGCATTCAGAAGCCCCCCTTTCTTCATCTCCCAGATATGTTTATCCCAAATATTATCAATAGTTCTTCTGACTTTGAACATGAAAATATTTTGCCTGATCATGAACATTATATAAGTAGTTTCATGTATACTCTTTCTTGTTCGTGGAGGTAATGACATGGCTTCTACCCAAGAATACAGTTATTATATCTAGAAAAGGAGAAAATGTATGTAAATATAAAGCAACTCACAAACATGAGAGTGCTTTAAATAATAGCATTTTGACTGACCTAATGAAATGCAATAAATTTGTCCATAAACTGAGAGGTATTTGGTACTATAGTTATTATCTCATTATATAAATGAAGTAAAAGAGATGAGAATTCATGTACACTAATTTATTAGATAATCTTAATCAAATGGGGATTATCAACATTCATTTTATTTTCTCTCTTCCTTTTAAACAAACCATTCATTATTAGGGTAATAACATTTATTAACATTTTTAAAGTGTGCTACAGAACTTAGAAAGGAACCAGGCAACTGTATACAACATATAATTTTTCAAAGGGCCTTTATAAGACCTCTAGGTATTAAAAAATATTTCCAGAAAGTCTTATTTTGGAAATTATAAAGGAAAAATCACAGTATTGACATTAAATGACTTTTAAAGGTCAGAAAACTTAATACCTCTCTTAGATAGAGTCTATAGTTCACATTACAAAACATCAAGGAAATGACCAGGTTAACCTTGGTTCTCAAGGTCTCTTTGTTTGTTTGTTTGTATTTTCCCTTCTACTTTTGTATTATACTTGTAGTTCAAACAATGAGTTTCAGAGCAACACAATAGTGTACATATCCTCAATTTAATACATTTAGAAGTCATTACTAATAGTCTTTTTCCTTGTTCTGAAAATGTTGAAATAACCCCCAAAGCTATGGGGTTATAAAGATCACTTACTTTTCTATGTCTCAATTTATCTGATTATAAGGTGAGAACAATGTGTCCCATCTACTTTGGTCTTTGAGATTTTAAGACATAATGAGTGCAAAAAATTTCTAAGGACTTTACAAGAAAGTAGGCATATAAATAGTATTAATGACATGTCTGCTAGATAGCAATGGGAAATGTGTGAAACATTATTTCCAAATATCATAAAAGTCAAAACATACACTTTTTACCAGCTCTTAGCACTAACCTCTAAGAAGATCAAAGACCTTTCTCTTTTGTGTAATAATCTCTGGAAGCTCTATTTAGCTCAATTTTTTAAAAGAACATGCCCAAATGATGAAAAGGGTTCATAGCATCAGGAAAAAATATAAAGGTTTAATATAGGCCTATAGAAATGTTGTTAGATAAAATAATAAATAGTGCTTTAAAAAACCTACCAACTTCTTTTTAAAACAAGATGAAAATGGAATAGATATGACTGTCATCTCTAAAAACTGGTGTCATTTTAGAAGCGTGGAAAGTGGTTAGAGAACTTCCCAAATGATCTTTTGTTTTGTCTCTTTTAGGAAGGAATGTGGTCTTCAAAATGGAAAGATTAACAACAACAACAAAAAAATAGAGCACATCACAGGTCAAGAAATCATGCTGCCCTGAATGAACTGAAATCTATAGGCCCAAGGGAGTCAGAGGAGCCCATGGGCCCCTTCCCCCAATCAACCTTTGATAGTCTTTGAGCAATAATGAGAAAGGAAAGAATTTCAGAAAATTGCAAATGGGCAAATGCTCCAAACTGTAAAGAATACTCTGATTTTGTTCTGGATAGAACACTAAGAGGGTGATTTTTAATTTTTTGAAAAAGAATTAAACTCTTAAGAAGTTATAGGCCTTTTGGAATTGGAATATACACTAGAGTCCACCTGTCTCAACATAATTATTTTACAGACTATAAAATCAAAGTGTAGAAACTTTAGTGATTTTTTTTTACAGCCTGTCCAAATAACACTACGTTATTGTATTTGAAAGTTTGGGAAACCATGTAACTGTCCCCTGCTTCAATTTCTCCATATATAAAATGGGATTAAACAAGGATGATGACTAAAATGTCCAGCCCCAACTCCAAAATGTATACATTTTAGTACAAAATTTTAGATTCTCTTTACACTCACAAAAACCCAATCCTGTATCCATATGACTCAAGTATCATACATCTGTTTATTATGGCATTTTTCATTTTCATATACACATTGAGAATACCATGTGGTCAGTGAGGATTTTATTCTGTAGCCCATGTGCTTTTTTATGCCTTTCCACATCAAAACATGAATCCTTCCACACTTCTTGTCCCTGGAGCAATGATAGCCCCAAGATCCTCTTGTCTTTTCATCCCACAATTATTTTGCTGAATTTTCCTCTTACTCTAAAATCTACCTGGAGTCCCTTCCCAAATCTCTTTGCTTGAACTTTTATCCCTTGCTTTAGTCCTCTGGTGCTCTTGATAGCATTCTCTAAAACAGTCTGCTAAAGAAGTTGCAAGTAGCTGCCATGAATATTTGCCTAAATAGAGTGTCTGACAGCAGTGCTAGCTGATTTTCTCACTGGGTTCCTGAAAACGCCTGAGATCTATTAGCAAGCAATCTTGCAGCTCATGCACAGTATAAGATGTGACAGTGATTGGGGGTTGGGGAGGGGGATGACACTAGAGTAGTGATTTTGTTAACCATGGAATTACCAGGTGATCTTTTATAAAGTAACCGTGACCAGGCCACTCCTCATACCAATTAAGTCAGAATATCTGGAGGTGGGGTCCTGAAATCAATATATTTTGAGAGCTCCCCGGAAGATTCCAATATGCAGTCAAAATGGAGAATTAATGTTTAGAGCAAATATCCCTTGAGATTTTCAGCTCCTTCCTGGCAGGAAGGGTTAGAAATAGGCCTCTCCACGGCTTGGTGGAAGTGATTGTAGCATAAGAGGGACATAAGGCCAAATAAGAGGAAAACAAAGCCATCTGATTAGAGTCAACCAATAGCTCAGGTCACATTCAAGCAATATTAACAGCAGATTTACAAAGCACTGAAGAGAAAGAAAATTTCAATTTCTGTTCAGCAAGCTAACCAACAGGAATAATCTCTTACTTCTAACAGCCTAACTTACGTGTAGGTTGGGCAGAAAAATCTCAAAAATGAATCATAATTGAAAATAAAAATCAATTTGATGAGACAAAGCACACTTTCTGAACAATATTGCTAGTATTTAAGAATTTGACAGGGCAATGCACTTTCTGTGATGGGAATATTATATTGTAAAATAAAAATGCTAGTGTGGCTTTTTATTCAGTTGCTTCTCCAATGAAATTATCATTTTCTGTTTATAAATAAATATATCTTCTATGATGATATTTTAAACCAACTAAAATGATAATGTTAGTAACATTAATGAAATGTTTTAAATTAAATTAAATGTTTCAGATTTTCTCCATGGCATAGTCTTGGATTTGGATCTTTTATGTCTGCCTATTTACTTCTACTCTTTCACTCAGTAACACCTTAAACTGTTTTGTTACAAGATATAAAACTTAAATAGGTATGGTGGCATTATGCATTCTTGTGTCCACAAAAAATATAACTGTTAAATAAATTTAATTTCTCTTGGTTTCCCAGCCTCCCACATAATTCAATATTTTATGTTGAAGTATGTAAGTGTGAATAATTGCACATGCATGTGTTAAGGATGGTGAAACAGCTTGTCAATTATAAAATGCTATAAACCCTACAATATGTCAGTTTTAAGCTCAAAAAGATGGTGGATATTTTTTAAACATTTGTTTAAGAGCATGTAGATGTTTATGTACTAAATAGTCTAAAATGACATTGTTTTTTCTTTTTTAGTATTTAGAATTTTTCATAAATACAACTAACCACAAAATAAGACATTTCCTTTGAAGGCTACATTGTGAAAGGTTAGCACCGTCTTTATTACTATTTTTTGACTCACAACCTTTAGCTCTTGCTAAATGTTAACCACTCTAAGTGCAAGAGTCAGAAAGATGTGCATACACTACTATCTCTACAATGTTGGTATGATTAATATAATTGTACTGAAGGTAAGCCATTTTTGAGCACAAACTTGTGAAACCCTGTAAAAAGAAAGTAGTTTGTGGGGCAAAATAACTTATACTCTACTTTTAAATAATATTTTAAAATGTATTTTACTGTTTTATTTTTTAGCACTAAAATGAAGTGTAGAAGGTTTTAGTAGCACTAAGATTGAGTTCAAGGATAATAATAATTCTTATGGAAACAAGCCCGTGTTACATGACTCTTACACAAAGATTCACAATTCCAATGAACATCATTTTTACCCAATTCGCTAGATTATAAAGACTGAGCTGAGTCATCCTGAAACAAGAAATCATTCTGAAAATATCTAGCTATATAAAATTATTGGAAGTGCTGTTAGCAGTTACACAGTTGGCAAATCTCTCTTTGAAACAGATTTTAATGTTTATTCTTTTTTTTTTTTTGGTGAGGAAAAATTACCCATTCTTTTAATGTGTCAGGCTTAGAAGTGGCCAAACCACTTTTACTCACATTCTATTCATAGAACACAATCATATGGTTACACCAGAGAAGACCGGGACATACAGGAATTCAGAGATGTTTTTGGTGAACAGTTGGAAGATTCTGCAACAATTAGAATATCGCTGGGTCAGAATCCTAGATGTGTTTTAGAGTCTGCCACAGAAAGAGCACGTGGCTGGAGCAGAAGGAGTGAGGAGAAAGGTGACAAAAGTCGAAGTCAGAGAGGCAATGGGAAGGGAAGGTGGTAGGTTGTACACGTTTGTAAGACCTGAAATACTATTGCAAGGACTCTGACCTTGAGGCTGAGTGACAGAGGAAACTATAGAGGTTTTGAGTAGAGGAGTAACACTATTTGCAGATTCAATTACCACAGTTGAAATGTTCTTCATGGAGAGGACAAGAAGAAAACTATTGCTGCAAATTTCTCTTTGGAGATATATTTGTATATGTACTGTACATAAAAGTCCTTTCAAAGCCTACTTAAACATGAGTTATCTCAGATTTTTCATTTGTTTCTTTTGCACTTTACAAGGTCTAGTTTTTTCTTCCATCTAGTGTTTTCTTATTCCCTTAGCAGCTGGTATTGTCATTAGTCCCTGGAATGCTCTCATGTAAGCAGATCCATTGAAGTAGCTTAGCTGGCTCTACTTCAGGAATCATGTTGTTCATAACTTTCACTTCTCATTTATATGAATATAATTCATTCAAATTCATGTAACTATTTTTTGAACCATAGACAGGAAAGAAAACTTTAATTGATTATTATAACAATATTTAAATTTTGTCAAGGCAAGGGGATTGCCTGTCATGTTCTCCAGCATATTTTATTCCATTTCTCAATGCTAAGATCAAGTTTGAGCTCAAAACATTAATTGTTCAATTACCTAAATGTCAAATCTATTACAATCATAGCTATTATAATCAGTATTGACTTTAATCCAATTATTGTTAACCAATTTCTCGCTTCTAACTGATTAAACATTCACTTAATTTTTAATTTACTCACACAGTCTATATTTATATCAAAAACCCTTCTCAGATGGTAGAAATCTGTCCTCGATTTCAAATGCTCCAGACTTGTACTTTCCAAAATGGTAGCTACAAGGAATATGTGGCTGTTTAAATTTAAATTAGGTAAAATTAAATAAAATGAAATTTTCAGTTTTGTAGCTACATAGTATAAGGTACAATTCAAGTGTTTAATAGCTACATGTGACAAGTGGCCACCATATTAGACAAAGTAGATATAGAGTATTTTCATTATTCCAGAGAGTTCTATAGGACAGAACTATTCTAGACAGTAACAATCACTTTTAAGTGTCCCCCAAGGCTCTCCAAAGTGAATATTAATTATGTCACACAGTCTATATTTTAAGCCCAACTTGTTGAAGCACAACAGGTGGAAATCTATCCACAGTTTGTGTTGTGACTTAACGAACCAATAGGCAAAGTCAATTTTGTTTAAATAGTTTTTTTTGGAGACCTCGTTGCATAACTATTTAACCGCTCACCATTCCTGACTGATTTTCTCAGTCCATTTTAGAAAACTTCCAATAAATATCATTTATTTATTCAGATACAGCAAGACAATTGCATCATCTTCACTGAAAAGATTGACTACCAAATTGAAATGGACACATACATGAATCTCATCTGACCGACTTTTCATTTAATAAAATTCATAACATCCGTACCCACAAAGCTCTTTTAGCATGGGGTGTTGGCAGGAGTATGGAAAGAGTTTTGCTTAACAGAACCATATATTATGAGATATTTGTTAAAATATGTTTCTCTACACATAGAAACATCTTTGGAAACACTTGCCTACTTTGAGCTGCAAACCTTTATTGCTTTTTTACCGGCCTCCCCTTGTTCCATTGTAGCTTTTGTTGAAGCTTATAGAATTGCAAGAAATTAGAAATCATATACATCTTAAAACAGATAATTTGATGTTATTGAGTGATCTCATCTTTGTTGCTTTCCATTGTCACCTATTTTCCTCCCCACCTAATCTTAAGCAGCTGGAAATTTTTAAACGATCTCTTTTACTATATATTTTGAAATATATAAAGCATTAGACAGAGCTCAGTATAAAATATTGCTGTCTTAAAACAAGAGGACAAGATTTGTGAGAAAATAAGCTCTTAAACCACTTCATTTTTAGTTCTACAATGTGGAAGACTAGAGAAAATGAGTAATAAAAGGGAAAACAATTGAGTCTCCTAGGGTGCTAAATTAAGAATTTATAGTCTGAATGATGTCTCTGTAATCTCATTCAATTTTCTATTATTGCAGATCTTAAACAATTATGAACACAGATGACATAGCAATTTTCATTTATAAATCTGCAAGGGTGATAAATATAACATGCAAAATTCATTTTGATAGTAGTGTTAATTGGTCTAATGTTCTCAAAACAAAGAAAAATAATGATATTTAAAGAAAGTAACATTTTGAGCCAATGAAACTGGCTTAAAGAGCTAATATAATATATTTTTATCTTAAAACAAATGAGGCATTTACTATTTTAAAATGGCTAGTAACTGCAGATGACATTCACATAAATAAACATTACAAATGCTCTGAGAAATAGGTGATGTTTCTGGAGTTAAAAAATAAATAACTATAAAAAAGGGATTAGAATTTAATACTTTTGCAATGAAACATAATAAAAATTATTTCTTTAAAAAAATGCTAGCCATTGACATATGGGTGGTTCGATGTTTTCCCTACCAAAAGAACTTTAGTGTTGCTATCTTTTTCAAAGAATCTTCCTTGAAATCTATTTAAAATTACATCAGAATAATGGGCTGGAATAACATGTTTAAGTCATATAAGACAATAATAATTACAGAGGTAGATTTGCTGTCCTGTGAAGTGTGGACTTTTTTACCCTATCAATAAAAAAAACCAGCTTCAACTAATACAGTACATCAACTTATTGACTTAAGGAGTCAGAGAAACTTTGGAGAAATAATTAGTTCCTTGAGGTAGATTAATCTACTTGTCTTTAATTACGTCTTTTAGTTTTGATTATATTCCAGAAGTAAGGTGCCTTTTGCTTTATAATGAAACTCTATTTGAGCAAAACTCAAGCACTATTTGGGTATATTAGACTCTTCATAAGGGAAATCACATTAAAAGAAAATATATTACTGTTTTGTAAATATATTCTATTAAGAAATAAATATAGGTTTAAAAAATAATAAAGCCATGGATATTTTTTAGTGCATTTCTATGATACTCCCTTGGTGAATGATTATGACTCAATATAACTTAGATAGGTTGTTTTTTTCCAATGTTCGATATGTTTGGCCTTCATTTATTTCTGAGGATGTCAATGGACTATAAAGTGAAATCTTGGATATAAGAAATGGAAATGCCTAAATTAAAAGGAGGACATATACTAGTCATCAAATCGGAATTGAATTGGAATAATTAGAATGTTTTTGTATAAATTTGCATTATTTTAAAACTGAGAGTCAGCTCATTTTTTCCAACTTCAAGTGTGGGGCCTGGATTAACACTTAGAATCTCTACTATGAAACATACTCCTTTATGCTGTAGTGTATTAGATGCATCTTAATTTTAAAAAGTAATAATTTAGGGACACTAAATATCTTAAAGATAGTAAATATATATACAAAATAAGACATTTTAATATTCTTATCTAGTAAATAGTTTATTATTATGTACAAATACTTAATCAATAATGTGAGTGAAATTAATGAATTTAATTTTCTTTTAAATCACGTTAACTAGTAAACCAATTGTTACTGTCATTTTATAAAGTACAGAATAACAGAGTATATAAAGTAGATATGTTGAATATATTCCTTTTATCAGAAAAACAATCATTTTAATCATTAAATAACTTTAAAAATGCAGCCAAAATATTGGTAATTTGAATAATAGTCTATAAATAAAATGCCTCATCTTTTTAGTATCCAATTCAATTCACACATAAGCCATTATTCTACCTAAGGAGACAAAAGATAAAAAGTCTTTAAAAATTAGCTTGGAAGTTACTATTAGGAAATAAAGGCTCTGAACTTTCTCAAGGAGAAATGTTCTAAGTCTGGGACCTTCACCTTGTACAAACATGTTATTAAATTTTAGTTCACAGAACAGAAACTCTCAAACTGATTTTAAAAGTCTGCAAAGAAAGACATGGCAAAGTCATCTCTGCGACTCTTTAGTCCTAACATATTGAAAGCATTTTATAAAATATTTTAAATTCACTTGGTTCATTGAATATTTTTTCATCATAAAGACAGAATGCAAGGTATGTTTGTGGGTGAGAGAGAAGCGGGATAATACACTAAAATATGTTTTGCTTAATATATTTTATCTTATTTCCAGGTACATCAATATAAAAAATTCTTCCAATGCCCTATGCTTTAAAAATCCAATAATTAAAAAATATATTTCAAATTGAGTACAAATGCAACATTTAGGTAAAATAAGTTTTTAAATTTAATAAGAATTTATATTCTAATTCCTATTTATTAAGAAGATAGCATATTAAATTACAAGTATTTTATGATATTTTTGAAAGACTTTTCTGGATCGTTATCTTCCATCTCAATCAAGACATGACTCTGAGTCCTTTGTTAGGCTTTACGTTTTTTGACCGTATTATCTGTGTGAGGTTTTCTCTCTAATTTTCACTACAAAAGAGTATGATTCTCTACATGCATTGGAGACATATCAGATCTAAACTGTTCATGTATACACACACATTTATATCTACAAATAAATGTTATACACACATATGTGCATATATACGTAGACACAGTCATATATATGTATCCATGTGGCATTTAAAACTCAATGTGAAATATGTAACTATAGTTTTTCGTATAACATATTGTTTATTAGAGATTTTTCAGGTTAGCTATGGTAAGTTTTCATTTTACTCTTACATCTTAACAACTATCTAGGAATAAGCCATTCCGTTCTTGATGTCCAAAGTAGACAGCCAGTTTAGTGGATTAAACTTGCTTCCTGTGAATTTCTGTTTCCAGCTACCCTCCATATTTACTTTTGAATATTTAGAAGGCTGCTGTCGCATTCCTAAGTGCTTGTAGTTAGCTGAGAATCATTCAAGTCCATTCGGACAGAAAGGAAATTTATAATGCTGAATCTGTTATTCAAGACTTTCATGTTGATAGAAAAAAACTAAAAATGAAGCAAGCCTATCTTAACTAGAATATTGATTCTAAGAATTTCTCTCTGCAAATTTGACTTCTGCTGGTAATATACTCTGGAATCTTTCATCATGAATCATGTTTACTTTAATTCTACAAAAAGAACATATATATTCTTGAAGGAAAAAAACTATACATTTTACTTAATTCTAGTGAAAAGTCCTAAAAAGGAACGTCTTTTTTACAGATATAAAATTAGCATGTTCAAGCTCCTACTTTAATATATAGTTCCCATGAGCTAAAGCAGTAATAGTAACAATAGTAATGCTTTCTTGGTGTTTGTGAATAAAAATTCAATATTTTCCATTGGATGTTTCCAGCTTAAAATCCAAAAATAGTTTTAATAATTTACAATTTTCAAAAACACAAAAATTTCCTTTTCATAGTAGTTCTTTTAAGAATTATATCAAATAAACACTTTTTGCTAGGTAACTAGATTCTTATATTTCTGGAGTAATTATAACATCAATGAAACAGAATACTTATAAAACTGGAACTCACATTAATTTTCGAAATGCCATAAAATGAATATTATTATATGAGAATATTGGAATTAAAGGCAGATAATATTTTTTGGTTAAGATAATGCATAAAGCCTTGAACCAAAGATCTTCTCAATATATGTTTTGTTTCTTTAATTTCTTAGAGACACATGTGTGGGAAACACTTTTCCTTCCTCTTAAGAATACGATAGTGCAATAACAGTTGACACTTGCCTTTAGAGTCTGAGAGTCAATAGAGAGTATTAGGGACTATGATGACTATAAGACTCCTGACGAGAGTAATCATACAACTCCAGTGCCAGAGACAATTCTGGCTTCTGCCCGACAGTGAGGCATGCAATTTGATGGAACTTCCTTTCCTTCTCAAAATTGTAGCACTTGGCTGGTGAATTATATGGTGACTCAAATCTAACATACCTAAAGTATGCAGTTCATACCATATGAACTTGATATTGCCAGATACTCTAATTTAAAAAAAAATATGTTTTGGACAAAGAGAACAGATTAGTGGTTACCAGAGGCATAGGGGGTTGGGGGATGGGCACAAGGGGTAAAGGGGCACATGTATATGGTGACTGACAAATAATAATGTACAACTGAAATTTCACAATGTTATAAACTATTAGGGCACCAAGAAAAAATGTTTGGATTTTTATGTTATTTACTGCTTTCTAAATATTGACAATTTATTCAAATATCCTAAAAATTTAAGTAAACCCATATTATGCAGATCAATAAAACCAAACTGATTTTGACTTGGGGTCCACTACTGACAGACACTCATCTACTCTGAACAAGAATACAGAAGGGTTTCTTACTGACCACTGAGAAGAAAATTCTACGTTTGCTCTTGTCTTTCTTTTTACCTATTGATGATCATAAAGTCATAGTATAGATTTGAAAAATATTTCTAAAATAACAGCATAAAATAACACTCAAATCCTGTTTGTCTATTGACAAGAAATGGAGATTTTCACTGAATTTCCTTAAGATAGTTTGATTAAAGTGTAAATTTATTAATAGTGATCTTCTATGCTATCTCTTCTCAGTTCACTTACCCAAATATGCATGTATATGCTACTTTGTTCTTTTCTAAATAATTATGAATAAAATTATATTTATCTTAAGATGTTGTTAAAACATAGGCTTTAAGTGAAAACAAGAAAAGAAGGGAATAGTTGATATCCACCGAACTGGAGAAAATTGAGTTCACAAATCACTTTTGCCTCCCTGAACAAGCTATTTAAATCTAAATTTGAGAGTGTTTGGTGAAATAAAAGAAATAGTATCTGTAAAATCTTTTAGCACAATAACACAAAATAATTCTATAGGCTTTGAAGTCAAGCACAAGTGGCTTCATATCCTTGGTTCTTGGTCCACCATGTACCAACTTATAAGTCTGGACAAGTTAGGTAAACTTTTTAATTCTCGGTTTATTCATAAATAATGGAGAAAATAGACCCAACTTTTCAATATTATGAGGAATTAAAGAGAATATATATATATATATATTTTTTTTTCCCAAAGGAAAATCTCAAAAATGATAGGAGGAAGGAGGTGTTCCTGCTGGATGATATGTATTTCAAAGGATATTGATACCGAGAGTGTTTTAATGACCAGGAGACGCATTTATTTATTCTGTTATTGTGGCTATTGTTATTTTCAATTCTCTCCTGCCTATTCAATAGTACACATTTTGGACATGAAACACAGTTAGTAAGCAGATGTATTTTCTTCGTGCGTGTTTTAGAAACAGTTATAAAATTCCTCTTTAAATGAAATGGGAAAATAGCTATGTACTCACTCAGAGGGAGATCAGATTTATCTAGAATCTAGAATCATTGATTCCCAGAGGTTAAAGAAGATAACATCCATTGAAAAATAAAGTAGTTACTTCATTTATTCCGATAAGCTCCAAGATAAAGCATGAAGAAAATTAAAGGATACATATCTCCATGTGGCATATTGGAAATTCTCTAATTAAGGAAACATTTTCTCTCTTACTATGACTTATGCTCTTCTTCTGCCTCACCCATATGCCATTTACTGTATCGTCTTCAAAGATTTGCATAGTTCACCAAGAAAACTTTAAGAGTGAAAGGTATGCTGGTATTTCACACTGCGGATGGGGGCATTTCACACTGAACAAAAGAAATCTAAGCTGTAGGAAGTTTGCCCACATTTGGTCCCATAGACATCTAAGAGCAGATGTTCTACATAATGTGAACTTTGTCAATAGGCATCACTGACTTTCAGGATGCCACCCTTGGCTACAACCCAGGCTGAATGGGTTTGGGATCATGGGGATACATATAGGGAAAAAGGATGAGCCCAGAAATTAATTCCATTCCTTATGGATTTGTAGGCATTTCTCATGAGAGGATGGTAGAGAATTGAAAGGTGGCAGATATGTAAACCCTAAAACAAAGGAGATGTCAGGAGCCTTGAGAAAATATACTTATGACATGTTTTCGTTTGTGATTTTGAGCTAAGTTCAAGTGAGTAACTTTTAAAACACCCCGACTCCCTACAAATGTGCATATGCACACACGTTATGAGAAAAAGACAAACTGTATACTTGCTCAGTCTGGGTCACACCCCTCTCCTATACACTCCCTGACACCAGAGAAGATGGTGAGCAGCACTAGGGCAAACCTCGGCTTACAACACAGCCACAGACTGAGAGGAAAGAACATCCTACACCCTCTTGAATAAAGAATTCTAAAGAGACAACAGGACTTAGAAGTGACTTCTTAAAGGGGATGGGGTGGACATCTTGGTACCACACATAGTAGATAAGAAAGACACACCATCAAATTTGGTTCAATTCAATCCACATATAACATTACAGAATCTAAGAATTGTGCTACTTGTCAGTCATAAAGTATTTCTGCTTATCATCCAATAAATCCTGGGTAAGTCTTTCTAAATGTGATTTATTCAGTTAGTAAATATATTAGACAAAGTAACAATAGCTATTTTAGAAATATTCTCCTTTTGAAAAACTTTTTCACAACTCAAAAATCAGTTAGTTAAAATATATATTCAAAAGCAGAAGAGAAATGCTATACTAGGTTTCACAACTAATTATCTCAAATTTAATATCCTTGTATAGTTAGCTTAGTCAAATGTAGACAAACTATAACCAAACCCAACAAGACACAGTAGAGGTGATTGTGTTTATATCATCTGAAATAATATCTGTCCCTGTTGAATTATTCTATAGACCTCCAAATTGATATACACAATTAAGAGAATTCTCCTAGTTTTTTAGCTCATGCTTGCCAAATAAATAAATATGCAGATAGAAATATGTTGGACTTAAAATAAATGCCAAGAGAAATGTACCTTGAGAATTTTTATTGTACCATCAACAAATGGATGTACAGAATTAAGTGGAGAATTTGCCCAAGTTTTGAGCTCATGCTGGCCAAATGAATAAATATCAGGATAGAAATGTGTTGGACTTAATCAAAACAAATGCCAAGAGAAATATGCCTCAAGAATTTTCATTGTACCATCAATTCTAGTATTGATTGTAAGGGAAATTACACCCTTTTGGGCGGAGATGGTTTCCAGATTTCTGCCAGAATCCTTTAACATCCCCTGGAGTCCTCCAATTTTGTCGGAGAATAGGCTAAAGGCAAGGCAAATTTTAGATAAAAGCTACTTCCTAATATGTCACTCTCTTCTAATAAAATGTACTAAGACCCCAGTGATGAATAGATAATGTTTGAGAATGAATGACATCATTATTTTTCTGAGAGTGGCAGATCGAAATTATTCTCTAAACTAATCAGTTTACAAAAAATCAGCAATGGCTAGTCTACCATATTCAACTTACCTTTATCCCATGACAACAGCCAAAATGATCAAACAGAAAGTTTTGATGTTATTGAAACTATTACTTAATAACAAAAATCTGATGGTTACAATGTTTAACAGTGACATTTCAGGATCTAAAGTAATTTCGAAATTACCCTCAAATAAAATTTAACATAATTCATACATCAAGCATATTACTTCATTCTGTCATCTAAAACAAGACCTCACAAACTGTACTTGATATATTAGGTCATTTTCAAAATTCAGGGCATTCGATAAGGCAGGACATTGTATTCCACAATCATCTTAGGTTAATTAACATGTAACATTCATATATTTGAGATGTTGAATATGCACAATATATTTTAATTAACTTTTCAACATCACTTTAATGTTAGTCGTGTCTCAGAGTGCAAAACACATTGTTTCCTGTCACTGAGTATCTTCACTCACTGGCTGAAGACCTCCTGTTAAATACATTCAACTTTCTATTTTCAAGCATATGACTGTCTATAATTCTATGAATTTAATCACCAAGCTAGTCCATGAAGGTGGTAGAGACTCAGTTAAGCCTATAAGAGACATTCATACAGTTTCTGTGTATGACATAAAAAGTTGAAGTACTTTTCCTGTTGACTCATAATTTCAGCTAAAGTCCCAATGCTTGGAACAAGAGTTGATAAAGAGACTGTAGATTAACTTCCAGAAACAGGCTGAAGGGCTTTAAAAAGAGCAGTCAAGTTTTTCTCTCTTATACTACCACAAACATTTATTTGAAGTAGGAGAATATACCAGATTTGACAGCCGTTGCCTTTGGGAAAAAGAACAGAACATGGTAAAAGAGCACTTAGGCGAGCTTGACATATGTCCTCTGGAGTCTGGGTGCATATGAACATACAGATTGATATCGGCACTGCAGTTCTGTGTGTGGAAACTTGGGTAGAACTGTTGTCAAGGACAAGATGAGGGGAAGGGGCTGCCTGAACTTCCACCTTTTGTCATAGCAAGATTTATGAGTTTCCTTGTGCAAAAAGAACCTAGCGATATGAGGTCGTGTGGTGTATCATTACAGGCAGGAGCTGAAGATGGTGGAGTGATAAAAGAAAAACTTAGTTAGGATCACATTGCCTACATAAGGTAAATTTTCAGCGTACAGATGCTCAGAGGACTTTCAAGAACCTACAACTACACTTCACAAAAAAATACCTGCCCTAAAGAGGCATTTACAATAGGCCAATTATACTGCAGAGAAAACTATAATAGCAGGATTAGTAAAATAACATTATAAATAAAATAAATCATAAAATAATAATAAAACTAAAATAGCAGGACTGTGGTATTCACAAGTGTTTCTTAGCTTTCTTTCTCCCCTTAGATGAGAAAGAAGGTTAGGGGATCTGGTGTTGGATAAATGCCTTTCCTCCTAGAGGGAATCAGGCTCTGATCGTCTTCTCCCCAGGAGAGTATGCCTTGGCTATCGAGAATGATATGGGCATATTTCAAAAGGTTTCTTTTCCCAACCCCAGCCAGAACCACAAGGGGATATTTTTGGCTTTTTACCATGAGAACCTGGTACATTCCTAGAGGCAAAAACCTATGAAACTTTTGGGGTCCCCCTAAGACTGTGGCTTCCAGGAGTTTTTCATTCTCACGTTGGTCTACTTTCAAGTTCCAATAATTTGCTAACTTCCACCAATTTGTCAAAATTGCCATTTAAGTGTTTCTACTATGTTATGGATCCAGTGGCTTCTGATCCAGATAAGCAGATCTTAGCTGTGATTCTCTGTATTTGCCTATATCTCCAGAGTGATTCTCTGTATTTGCCTATATCTCCAGAATATCAACTTACCAGAGCAGAAAGCCAAAAGCATAAACCTCCACAGGAACCGGCGCAGGGGTAGGAAAATTTGAACTGTAATTGATGAATTGAGAGACTCAGTGTGAACAACTCTGAGAGTTAAAAACTCCTGGGGTACAGGTCATCAATAGGCTCCCATACTTTTGTGAGCTTTACTTCCAGGAGCCTGAACAGATTCTCATAATGAATATTGGAGAAAAATTCCCTTAGGATTCCATGAGGGGGAGGGAAAATAAACCAATTTGAAATACACCAGAGCATTTTGTTCTTAAAAAGGCCTGTCCACAGGAAAAACTATTTTACTAGAACCTAACCTGCTTGGTTTTTATCAGAACCTAACCTACCTGGAAGAGGGGAACTATCCAACTCTGGGCCCCTCTGGCCATCTTGTTTCACAGGAGGGACAAAGAAGCACTGGTGAAGTTCACAGTTCAAGGGCACAGACTCACCAAAGACTGAGACCTATTAAGAAGACTGTAAAACACTTTTCCTTCCCACACACCTTACCACCACATTACTAAGGGCCTATTTTTCACAGTTCCTTTTACCTCGTACATCATGACTGACTATCAACAAAATATTGCAAAGCATATTAAAGGTGAAAAAACACTTTGAAGAGGCTGAACAAGTATCAGAAGCAGAGTCAGATATGACAGGGATGTTGGAATTAAAAGATTAGGAATTTCAAAAAACTATTAGAAATGTGCTAAAAGCTTTAATGGGAAGAGTATATAACATGCAAGAAGAGATGGATAAATTAAATAGAAAGATGGAAATTCTAAGAAGGAATCAGACAGAAATACAAAGGATCAAAAACACTGTTAACAGAAATGAAGAATGCCTTTGATAGACTCAGCAGACTGGACACAGCTGAGGAAAGAATCTCTGAGCTTGAGGATTTATCAATAGAAACTTCAAAAACTGAAAAGCAAAGTAAAAACAAAAGACTGAAAAAAATCCAGAATGGAATATCCAAGAACTGTGGAACAATTACAAAAATTATAATATATGTGTAATGGGAATACGAGAAGGAGAATAAAGAGAGAAAGGAACAGAAGAAAGATTAGAAGCAATAATGAAAGAATTTCCCCCAAATTAATGTAAGACACTGAACCACAGATCCAGGAAGCTCAGAGTACACCAAGCAGGATAAGTGCCAAAAAAACTAAACCTAGACATATATTACTCAAATTTTAGAAAATCAAAGATAAAGAAAAGAATCTTGAAAGAAGCCAGGGAAAAATAATACATTACCTATGGATGAGCAAATATAAGAGTTATACCCAACTTCTCAGAAACCACGCAAACAAGAATAGAGTGAAATATTTAAAGTGTTGAGAGACAAAAATCACCAACCTAGAAATCTGCACCCTGTGAAATTATCCTTCAAAAGTGAAGGAGAAATAAAAATTTTATTGAACAAATTTGAGAGAATTTGCTGTTGCCAATAGATCTGTCTTGCAAAAAAATGGTAAAAGAAGCTCTTCAAAGAGAAGAAAATGATATACACCAGATGTGTAGATGTACATAAAGAAAGATAATTGAAGAAGAAATATGTGAAAGTAAAATAAAAACTTAGTCTTCTTATCCTTAAAGGATATGACAGACAATAGTTTGTTCAAAATAATAATAGTAACAATGTATTTGATTATGGATTTATAAATGTATTTGAGTATGGATTTATTTTGATTATATATTTATGTATGTTTATGCATAACTGAAATGAATGACAGCAATGATACAAGGAAAGAAAGGAAGGAATTAGAAACATTCTGTTATTATAAGATACCTGCAATACACATGGAGCTATGTAGTGACATTTTAAAGTGTATATGGATTATGTAAATGCATATTGCAAATTCTAGAAGAACCATTAAAAAATTTAAAAAGAAGTACACGTGATAGTCTAAGAAAGGAGAGAAAATAGAATCACATGAAATGCTCAATTAAAATCAAAAAAGGCAGAAAAAGTGTGGAAATAGGAACAAAACACAAGAGCAACAAAAAGGAAACAGTGGCAAATATAGTAGCCATTAATCAAACTATATCAATGATCACCATACGAGTCAACAGTCTAACTATACCAATTAAAAGACATAGACTGTCAGAGTGGATCCAAAACAAGATCCAAATATATGCTGTCTATAAGAAACTCACTTTAAATACAAAGACACCTATATATTAAAAGTGAAGAGCTAGAGAAAGATATACCATGCTAATAGTGATCTAAAGAAAGTGGGAGTAGCTGTGTTAATTTCAGACAGAACTGACTGCAGAATAAGGAGAGTTCTCAGGGATAAGGAAGGGCATTACATGATGATAAAGGAGACAATAGTCCAAGAAGCATAACAGTCCTTAATGTGAATGTATCTAACAACAGAGCACCAAAATACTCAGGCAAAAACTAATATAACTGCAAGGAGAAATAGATAAATCTATTATTATAGTTGGAGACTTTAACAGCCTTATATCAAAATGTAGAGATCCAGCAGGCTGATAATCAGTAAGGACGTAGTTGAACTCCACCACACTATCAATCAGCCAGATATAATGGACACCTCTAAATTATTTCACCCAGCAATAACAGAATACACATACTTCTCAAGATCACATGGAGGATTCACCAAGATAGATCATATCTGGGCGAAAACACTTCTTAACAAGTTTAAATGAACAAATAGAAATCACACAATGTCTGTTCTCAGACAACAGTGAAATTAAACTAGATACCAAGACAAGAAAGAAGGCTGGAAAATCCCAAATTACATGGAGATTAAACAAGAAACTTCTAAATAAGATATGAGTCAAAGAAGAGATCTTAGGAGAAATTTAAAAATATTTTGAATTAAATGAAAATGAATATACAACTCACCAAAACCTGTGGAATGCACTGAAAGCAGTGCTTAGAGGGAAATTAGTAGTATTAAATGTATATATTATAGAAGAAGAAAAATCTAAAATCAATAATCTAAGTGTTCACCTCTGGAGAGTAGGAAAAGAAGGCCATATTAAATCCAAATAAGCAGAAGGAAAAAATAATAAAAATTAGTGCAGAAGTCAATGATGTGGAAAACAGGAAATCAAAAGGGAAAAATCAACAAAATCAAAAGCTGGTTCTGTGAAATTATCAAAGCTGACCAAGAAAGAAAGATAGAAGACAGAAATTATTAACATCAGGAATGAATGAGAGGACATAACTACAGATCCTATGGAAATTAAAATGATAATAAAGAAATATGATGAAAAATTCTATCCCACTAATTTGATAACCTGGATGAACTGAACCAATTCCTTGAAAGACCCAATCTGCCAAAAATCACATAAGAAGAAATAGACAATCTGTAAAGTCCTGTATCTATTAAAGAATCAATAGCTAGTAGCCTTCCAAGTCGGAAAGTACCAGGACCAGATGGGTTCACTGGCAAATTCTACCAAACATTTAAAGAAGAAGTTACCAATTCTGTATCATCTCTTCCAGGAGATGAAAGCAAATAATTAATTTGCTAATTCATTCTACAAAACCAATATTACCTGAATACCAAGACCAGATAAAAACATTGCAAGAAAAGAAAACTAGAGTTCAATATCTCTCATGAGCATACATGCATAAATCCTCAACAAAATATTACCTGATAAAACCCCGAAAATGTATAAAAATAATTATACTTCATGACCAAGTTTGATTTATCCCAGCTATGCAAGGCTGGCTCAACATTTGAAAATCAATTAGTATAATCCATCATATCAATACACTAAAAAAGAAAAAAAATCACATGATCATGTCAATAGATACAGAAAAAGCATTTGACAAAATCCAACACCAGTTTATGATAAAAGCTCTCAGCAGACTAGGAACAGAGAGGAACCTCCTCAACTTGATAAAGAAGATCTACAAAAATCCAACAGCTGATATCATACTTAACAGTGAGGAACTCAAACCTTTCCCACTGAATCAGAAATAAGGCAAGGATGTCCCCTCACCACTGCTTTCCAATATCATAGTGAAAGTCTTGTACATATTGGGAAGGAAGAAATAGAACTCTCTTTGCACACAGATGACACAGTGGCATGTGTATAAAATCCAAAAAAATCAACAAAAAAACCTGGAACTAATAAGCAATTAAGCAAGGATATAAGGTTAATATGCAAAGTCATTCACTTTCCTATATATCAGCAATAGCTAAATGAAATTTAAAATTAAAAACCATTTACATTAGCACTCCAAAAAAGAAGTACTTAGGTATAAATCTAAGAAAACATGTATAATTTCTATGTGAGAAAAACTACCAAATTCTGATGAGAGACATAAAAGAACTAAATAAATGGAGAGATATTCCATGTTCATGAATAGAAAAATTCAATATTGTCAAGATGTCAGTTCTTCCCAAATTGATCTATAGATTTAATGTAATCACAATCAAAATAACAGTATGTTATTCTGTGGATACTGACAAACTGATTCTAAAGTTTATGTGGAGAAGCAAAAGTCCCAGAATAGCCAACTTTTTACTGAGGGTGAAGAACAATGTCAGAAGATGGATAGTACCCAACTTTAAGACTTATGATAAAGCTATAATAATCAAGACAGTGTGGTATTGGAGAACAAACAGGCAAATAGATCAGTGGAACAGATTAGAGAACCCAGTATTAGACCCACATAAATATAGTCAACTGCTCTTCGACAAAGGGGCAAAGACAATACAATGGAGCGAAGACAGTCTTTTCAACAAATGATGCTGGAACAACTGGACATTAACATGCAAGAAAATGAACCTAGACACTGACATTTCACCCTTTACGAAATCTAACTCAAAATGGATAATAGAGATAAATATAAAACACACAACTATAAAACTCTTGGAAGATAACATAGAAGAAAATCTAGATGACCTCGGGTATGGTGATGACTTTTCAGACATGACACAAAAAGCATCATCCATAAAAATAATAATTGATAAACTGAACATCATTAAAAGTAAATACTTCTGTAAAAGACAATGTCAAGAGAATGAGAAAACAAGTCACAGACTGGGAGAAAATATTTGCAAAAGACACATCTGATAATGAGCTGCTATCCAAAATATACAAAGGACTCTTAAAACTCAACAATAAGAAAACAAACTCAAAAAAGTGAGCTAAAGGTCTCAACAGACACTTCAGCAAAGAAGATATACAGATGTCAAATAAGCATATGAAAAGACGTTCAATGTCTTATGTCATTAGGGAATTGCAAAGTAAAACAACAAATACCACTACATACCTATTAGAACGACCAAAATCCAGAACAGTACATCAAACACTGACAAGAATGTGGAGCAGCAGGAACTCTTAAGCATTGCTGGTGGAAATGTAAACTGGTACAGCCACTTTGGAAAACAATTTGGTGGTTTCTTACAAAACTAAACATACTCTTATCATACGATCCAGCAATTGATTTCCTTGATATTTACACAAAGGAGTTGAAAACATATATATGGACAAAAACTTGCACATGGAAGTTTATTATAGCCTTATTCATAATTTCCAAAACTTGGAAGCGACCAAGATGCCCTTCAGTAGGTGAATTTATAAAAAAAAAAACCCACAATACATTCAGACAGTGGAATATTATGCAGCACTAAAAAGCAACAAGCTATCAAGCCATGAAAAGACATGGAAGAGACTTAAATGCATATTAACTGAATGAAGCTAATATAAGAAGGCTACATACTGTATGAACCCAACTGTATGACATGCTGGAAAGGACAAAACTATGGAAAGAGTAAAAAGATTAATGGTTGCCAGGGATAAGGGACTAAAGGAATGAATAGACAGCACAGAGATTTTTGAGGACAGTGAAGCTATTCTGTATGATACCATAATGGTGGATACCTGTCATTATACATTTCTGACAACTTGTAGAATGTACTACACCAAGAGTGAACTCTAATGTAAAGTGTGGACTTTGGGTAATAAGATGGGTCAATATAGGTTTATTGATTGCATCAAATGTACCACTCTGGTGTGGAATGTTGAAGTAGGGCAGATCATGGGTGTGGGGGTACATGGACCATATGGGAACTCTGTACCTTCTGCTCAACTTTGCTATGAACTTAATCGCTCTAAAAAATAAAGTTTATTAATTAAAAAAAAAGTATGGTAATGCAGACAACCAATGTGCAGGTGCTATTGTGGAAATTTTGAATGTTAAGACTGAAACCAGGGGCCAACTTGCTTTAACTATACTCAGTTAGTTGTCTCTTTGCAAAAGGAGTTAGATAATGCATTACTAAAGCCTACCCTATAGATAACCTCTCTGATGCTTGGGTCACCATGGTAATGGGTGCTTAAGTTGTTTTTCAGGAACTGCGAGTCAACTCCTTGTCCGGTTCAGACCAGTTAAGACCACCGACTCATCAGCTGGGCTCTGTGGATGCCTGATGGGTGACCCTTTGATGTTGCGGGCAGAAGACTCCCAGCTCAGATCATGTTAACACCACCTTTTAGTGAACATGCATCCTATGAAAGCCATGAAGCTTGACTACACTTGTGCAGATCACTTATCACCTCCAATCATCTATCTCAACACTTCCAATCATCTATCCACCCTTACCCTTACCTCCAATCATCTATCCCCACACTTGCAATCATCTATCCACCTTTACCCTTACCTCCAACCATCTATTCCCATACTTCAGACCACCCTGCCCTTTTATCCCATAAATATCCCTAATCCCCATTTTCCCAGAGATGGATTTGAGACTTGTTCTCTCATCTCCTCACTTGTCTGCCTCATGGATAAACCCTTTCCCTGCTGCAAAACTCGTTGTCTCAGTGATTGGCAAAATGAGCCTGGTTCAGTAACAAAATCACGTTATAAAACTCGTAATTTCTAATAAAGTGCTCCACACCAAACATTAGACCTAATAATTACACAAGATAAAATATGTTTATAAACAAAACAAGAAAAAAACACTAGTACAAGAATGTATACAGAAGTTTTTAGTATAATATGAAAAAACTGGAAACACAAATTTCCCTCAACCAGAGACTGGATAAACACTTTGCAACACATCAGTACGATGAACCACTATTCAGCAATTAAAATAAATTAACTATTGATGCAATGTAGATGAATCTCAAAAATACTGTATTGAGTGATAAAAACCATACACAAATAGTATATATTGTATAATTTGATTTATATGATATTCTAGCACAGATAAAACTAATACTTGATAAAATTCAGGGCTGTGTGCATGTGTTTGTATGTGGAGTGGTGCGTGCATTGCGTTGACTAGAAATGGTCACAAGTCTATCTTCCGGGGTGATGGAAAAATATTCTTTACCTTCATTTGAGTGCTGGAAACATTGTCAAATTTGATCAGACTACACACTTAAGATCACTGTATTTTTCTGTATACAAATACACAATAAGAGAAAAAAGAAAAACATATTATTTGGCTGTATCCATTCACTATGCAACCAAATCATTTAATTTCTTTACTCAATAATTTGATTCTCATTTAATATCCTTAAGAGTTTTTACTTATAACTACCCTTTATGTGTTCAATACAGTGTCTCTTCTTTCTGGGGATATTTACTATGAGTCATTTTGTTTAATTATTTTCCTCAAGGCTCTATGAGTTTTGTTTCCTCCCTCATTTGTGGATTGTTAGCTTTTTTGCCTTTGTTTCACAGTGATTTTGCTTTTCAGATAGTTCATTTTGTTTCTTTGTAAATTTGCCTTTTGATCTCTAACGAAAGTCAGCTCTTTTCATTATTAATGGCTACCTGGGATTTGGCCAACAGTTTAGGCCTTAGCTTATGCTTTTATATATGAGTTGAGGAGTTGCTGGGCAGAGTCTCTGTTATTGCAATCAGGGCTTACCCCTTTCTTTCTGCCACTTCTTCCAGTGCTCCTTGATTAAAGAGCCCATTGCTTTATCTTGTGGCCATTCATCTTCCTCTGAAACTGCAGGGCACACAGCAGGGGTCAGGGGGATGCTCAGACCCTGCCAGGGAGCTTGCGTATTTCTACACTATCTACACACCAACCAAGATTCAAAATCATCCTGAACTGCCTTTGAAAAACTGAAAGGTTTACGCTGAGTTTTGTATCTCATGAGTATTTATTTATATAAATATGTATATACCTATCCAGACTCTGGAAAGCGCTTCATCTCTTTTTCTTGGTTCATCCCCAAATTTCTTTCAGACTTTAGTTTTTATGTTACATGAACAAAGAAAGCTTCCTTGACAATATTCTTCCCTAAAGTAATTAAGTAAAAATAACCTGTACTTCCTAAGGTTAAGCTGCCCCAATGGAACCTAGCATTTCCTGTGCTATAGGAATTAACTAATCCCTGCCATTCACAGCAGTTTATTTGTCTGTTTCCCACTGTAGACAAAAGGCCTTATAAGGACATATAAATCCTATTTTCAATTTCATTGCTAAAACTACCTAATCTATCTTTTTATATTACTAAAAAAATAAAGAGAAATGTAAAAGGTGTTTAAAACATAAGGAAAGCCAAACTTTGGTTAGATGCATTTAGTGGAATAAAAATTAAAATGTAGTCTCTCTCTCTCACACACACACACACACACACACACACACAGTATCTTCACAGAAGTCATTGTTATTTCACTGCTTCTTCTGAATAACAAAACAAAATGAGGAAAAAATAAAACTTTCCACACTCTAGGTACTTCCAACTATGGAATTCAACTGCCGTCATCTCTAGATAGGAGTATCTCACTAAGGTTCCTCCACACATATAACTAGAATAATAGATGGTGGTGGAGATAAAGGAAAACATTTTAGTCTTGAACTAGCAGTTAAGGATATTAAGCCATTTTGCTTGATAGAAGTAGGAGGCAAGCTTGAAGAAGAGCTACCTGTTGGAAATTTCACCTGAGACCTGGAGCTCTAGAATGGGATGAGGGGAGGGAGAGACTTCCCCAAAGATCTACTTTTCTTAGTGCCATCAAGTCAATTCCAACTCCCAGCAACTCTGTGTACAGCACAGTGGAACCCTGCTCGGTCTTTTTGTGCCATCTTCTCACCTCACCCCACTGTGTGAGACAATGTTCCACTGTTATCATAGGGTTTTTGTGGCCAATTTTTTTGGAAATGGGTGACCAGATTCTTCTTCCAATCTGCCTAGTCTGGAAGATCTGCTGAAACCTGTCCACCATGAGTGATTCTGCTAGTATTTAAAATACCAGTGGAATAGCTTTCAGCATCACAGCAACATGCTGCTGCCACAGTATGACAACCGACAGACAGGTGTTATGGTTCCTTGACGGGGAAACGAACCCAGGTGGCAGTGGTGAGAGCACTGAATCTTAACCACTAGTCCACCAAGTCTGGCTAAAGATCTACTTACACCTCAGAAAACCTAAACTCTCAAACTGATTCAAACATTTTGGTTGCATGCAGCCTTTCCATTGTTCCAACTTTACCAAGGACTTGAAATCACATGTGGTTCAACTAAAATTCAGTGAGTACAAGCAAGGACTCAATATTAGACTAGATCTGGGTGAAAAATCCTAGATCTTTTCATTTTGTGTGAATGACTTTGCGTACGTTACTTAAAGTCTGGAAGACTTAATTTGATCACTGACTGAACAGCAATATTTTTCTGCAAAGCATTATTATAAATTATAATAATATGAATAAAAATCCATATTTGATGAATAAGAATGGACAGAAAACAATGAGTTAATAGCATGAATCAAAAATTCAACAATATGACATTTTATCTACAAAAATACATCAAGGCATTTATGCAATTCAGGCAGCATTGTGAAGTTTCAGAGGGAAGAGCAATAATTTGCAATATACACTGGTCAGATTGTTGAAGCAAAGGAGTCTTGCAAGATCCATAATCTTAGAATAAACATAAAGACAAAGGAACTTTAGACAAAGGATCAGGGTAATTCAAGGATTAATGATAGGAAAGGTTCCAAATTTGTCAGCCAGTCTTGAGTTAACTAATATGCGGATTCAATGAAAATTGTCAAGGACAAATGAGAGATGATGAGAGAGTTTACAGGTAAAATGGGACAAGACTGTGGAAAGTGGGTTTTTTATATTTTATTCGTCTGAAAGACAAGAGAAAACAAGTAGAAGTTACTCAACAGATGATTGAAGTAGAATAAAAAATAAAAGTGTTTAAGTTTAGAAAAGACAAACAAATTTAGCTAAAGATTTGAAAAGCACATTTTCATTTTTAATAAAATAACAAAGTAATTAATTATAATGTTTTATGGCTCCACAAATAAAACTATTATATTTCTACATCAAATTATTAGTAACATAAAAATTAATATTTCCCTATATTAAGATTGCCATCCTTATTCTTTATTTTTTGTATTAGCTCTTGTTCCTCTTTTTATTGTTATTTTTGCTATAACATACATATTCTGGCCTTTATTCTCATAAGGCTATAAATTCAAAATCTAGGCTCTTTATCTGTAATGTGTTTCAAGTTAAGATTCTGTTGAAATCATTAAAAAGGAGATTGAGTTGTAAGGTTCTTTCTCCAAAAAAGTGAGACCCAAAATATACAATTTGAAATAGATAGCACAAGTTGCACTTTATATTAAGTAAGCAGTTTCAGTATGCTTACCATACAAACACTCTGTTAAACTTATACTTGCAAGTCTGGTTAAGGTTAGAAGAAGATCTATATCAACTTAATGAAGTCTACTTCTGCTGACATACTCAGAAAAGATACTTTAAATTACAATGTTACTCTTACATAGAACTGGAATTTTTAAAATAAACTAGAATTCAAAGAACATCATTTTAAATAGTTCTTCATGATGTCCTCTTTTACCATAAATATTTTAAGGATTTATTTAGATGGTGTTTTATGCCAAAAAATATGTACTTACTACAAAAGCTCAAATTAAACTGTTTGGTAAGCAATTTGTTTAAGAGTGCTTATTGTTTCCCTCATTGATCAATCATTTCATCAAGATACATTATTTAGTCTTCTACAGACACCAAAAAGTTGGCTAGGTATTAATAAAAATATACCTGTACATCAAAATACAACATTGACAGAGATATTGTAGGGAAGAAGAAAATTCCCCTCCTTCCCCTCTTTGTTCTTGACGGTTGAACAATTAAAATGACATAAGACAGATTAACAGAAGAAGAAATAATTTATTACACACATACAGGAACCCCACATACATGAGAGAATCAGAGATCCCACATACATGAGAGGTTCGAAGACAGAAAGGTAAAATGAGGTATTTATGCCATCTTGAGCCAAGGACTAGGATAGGGGCCTGGGGCTTCAGAGAGGAGGAGGCTAATTCATAGGATGACAAGAGGAGCAGATGTTCAGTAATTAGATGTTTGCCCTGCCATATATATATATAGGTCACAAAGATATATTTCTGGTAATATCTGTTATTATGAGTGAGACCCCAATTTAAATTCTTTAAGGGAGAGGTAAAAGTTTCTCTTGAGCCCACAGGGTCTTGATTGCCTTTAGCTTAAAATATGCCACATGCCAAAGTGGCACATCTTAGGGAAGCCTGTTCTGAACCTCTTCAATATCATATAGTTCTAGGTATATGTTCATTTTCCTTGCACTAACTCTTTATATACTCTCATTACAGAAGAGATAGGAGAAAAAGGAAAAAGAGTTTATAAAGGAATCCTCATTAGTGGAAGCATTATTTAAGATTGGATTTTCATAAGCCAGAGAGAGAAGGACAGACACTGCATGAACTCACTCATATATGGAATATAAGTGAACACACGGACAGAGAGAACTGATTGGTGGTTACCAAGGGGAAGGGGGTGGGGGGGCACAAGGGGTGAAGGGTTACATCCACAAGGTGACGGACAAACAAAAATGTACAACTAAAACCCCACAGTGTTATAAACTATTAAGACATCAATTAAAAAAATGGTAAAAAAAAAAAAAAAAGATTGGATTTTCAAAAAATGGAACAGCTTCACTTGAAAACTACAAAAAAATAACAAGTTAAACGAAATATATAATATCTGAGGCAAGAGACCTGAGTTTCGATCAGTTTATGTTGGATAATGACACTAAATTTGAGTGTATTAATTTGAATCTATTTACCATTTTTTAACCTATGAGCATCAACTTTCTCATCTATATAGTGGAAACAGAATTACTCTAAATGATATAAGGGTAGTTAACACCCAAGGGAAATAAGTAAGGCAATTGGGATAAAAAATTATATAAATGCAGTGTGTTTTAAACGTCTAAAATATTTTATCTTCACAACACAGGATTTTTAAGTTAATTAGCAAAGCAGGTAATAATATTTCAAATAATTTTGATACAAGTTTTAAAAGCCAGTTTTATAAATGATACCTTCTAATCAGCAAGAAGTTAAAGACAATTAAAAACAAAACTTCAAAAATATAATTCTTGTATTTTCACTAATGTTTCCTTTTTATCCTTGTGCCATGTTAGGAGGACAACATTATAACAGTAATGTTTATTTCTTCTCTATTATTTTGTGCTAGGAGGAAAACATTCTAACATTTTATATGATGACAAATACGTAACAGAAATAAATCTCTCGAACCAAAAAAGTAATAATATTAATTAAATGAGAGAAATCTGAAAAATTATAATTATTTTCTCATTTTTGCATCCAAAAGTAAATACTGTCTAAAATTTATAAAGGAAGTTGTGAAGGTAAGCCAATATCAAGCAAACAGAGTGGAAAGAAAATGTTACTCATGTAGCAATAAAATTCACTTAAAGAAGGAAGAATATTTATGTAATACATATAAAAGTAGAAAAAACATATAAATATTTTAAATTAAAAACTGAAGGTCATTGCAGGAAAAAGAGAAATAGGAGAATTACAAATGAGTACTTCCCTAAAATCTTTGAGCCCCTGGACAAAAGAAAATATTGTCTAGGACATTTTTTCTAAAAATAAAAATACCTCAGACAGACAGATATTCTAAAGTGAAAACGAAAGCAATTTAAAAGACTGCAGTGACCTAATGCTTCCCACTTAGAGGAATATTTTGAAGACCTTTCATAAGAGAATTGCTATAAACTCAGTGTTTGTGTCCCTCCAAAATTTATATGCTAAATCCGAACTCCCAAAATGATGGTATTTGGAGATGGGGCCTTTAAGAGGTGATCAGGTCATGAGAGCAAAGCCCTCAGGAAGGGGATTAGTGCCCTTATAAAAGAGACCCCAGAAAACTCCCTTGCTCCATCTGCCATGTTAGGACACAGAGAAAAGGTGGCCAATGACAAACCAGGAAGTAGACCCTCACCAGACACTGAATCTTGATCTTGGACTTCCTAGCCTCCTACTTCTTCCTAGCCTTCAGAACTGTGAGAAACAACTTTCTGTTTTTCATGTCACCCAGTCTGTGGTAATTTTTTATATTAGCCCAAACAGACTAAGATAGGAAGTCTTTCAAAACATAAAGGAATGGATTATTTCTGTGTTCTTCAAGTTTTTCAAGAAAATTGAGGCTGAAGGAAAAAGCCAAATACTTTTCATTAATCAATAAAAACGCTGACACTAAAGCCTGAAGAAGTCACATTAAAATATGTATATATTAAAAACTCGCCTATAAATTAAAAATAAGAATATATTAGCCAGTAAAATTCAGGAGATTACTTAAAGAATCATCACAACCAAGTGGCATTAATATGAGGAATGCATCTTTTTTAATATTATGAAATTCATTTTATAATACATTCTATTGAAAAATTCAATAAATCTTTGTAGAGTGAAAAAACTTCTATTTATATTTGGGATGTAGCAAGATGGGTATGGCATAGCTCTTACCCATTCAACAACAACAAAAAATAAGCTGGACTATTTAAAAATTTGCGATGTTTCTTGAACCTATCAGAAAGCTGATGTTGCTAGGCAACCAACTAACTTAAAATCTAAGGAAAGAAGGGACCTAAAAAGGTATGTGAGAATTTGAATACAAAAAATAAATGCCACTGGACACCAGCAAGGACAGTTCGCCTATATTTATTAACGAAATGGTAAACACCAGGTGTGGTCTAGTAAGATAATATTGAAGCCGTGGGGGCTCCAGATATAAGGGGAGTTCACACTCTCTCGAAAGCTCTTCTCCATAGACTTCAACGGGCACTCAACAGGCACTCACAAAAAGTGACAGTGAAAGCCCTAGAAAAGGGTCCCTGTGATAAAGGACTAGGTAGCGTTCCACAACATTCACTGCAAGAAAGACATGAAAAGCTCCCAGATGTTTTTCCCCACCTCATCAAGGTAGTAAAAGCCTTAACTTACTGGGAGAAAAAAAATAGATACTGTTTTCCATATGGAATTCATGATAAGCCATATCAGCTGTAAGAAGGAAACAGAATACAACCTGCTGAAATAATTAAAAGTGTGTGTGGAAAACCCAAACTGAGGTACAGTAAAAGGAAAATACTTAAAGCGGATGTTGGAAGAGATACTGAGAAATCTGTCAATACCAGATGAAGCAACTGGGACTCTTACACATTGCTTGTGGGAATACAGAATGGTACAGCCACTTGAGAAAACAGTTTGGCTTTTCTTAAGTTAAATATATACTTACCATGTCATTAGCAGAATAATGTCATACTTTCCACACCCCATCTCTCCAAAATGTCCACTTCCTGATCCCTTGGACCTGTGAATATATTAGGTTACATGGAAGGGAGGAATTAAGGTGGCAGATGGAATTGTTTGCTAATTAGTTGACCTTAAAATAAGGAGATTACCCTGGATTATGCTGATGGCCCACTATAATCCCAAGGGTCCTATAAAGTGGGAGACAGAGGCAGAAGAGTAGGTCAGAGTCAGAGAGAAATTTGAAGATGCTATAATGTTGGTTTTGAAAAATGAGAAAGGGACCAATGAGATAAGGAGTGCAGCAGCAAAAAAAAGAATTTTTTCCCTAGAGCTTCCAGAAAGAATGCAGCCTTGGTGACATCTTTTTTTTTTTTTTTTTTTTTTGGTGAGGAAGATTGTCCCTGAGCTAACATCTGATGCCAATCTTGCTTTTTTTGCTTGAGGAAGATTCTCCCTGAGCTAACATCTATGCCAATCTTCCTCTATTTTGTACATGGGATGGCGCCACAGCGTGGCTTGATGAGCAGTGTGTAGGTCTGCACCCTGGATCCGAACCTGTGAACCTTGAGCCGCCAGAGCACAGCATGTAAACTTAACATTACGCCACCAGGCTGGCCCCCTGACATCTGGATATTAGCCCAACAAGACCTATTTTGGACTTCTGACCTCCAGAAAGGAAAAAATGTATTTTTGTTGCTTTAAGCCACTAAATGTATGCTAATTTGTTATAGCAGAAATAGAAAACTAATACATCTTATGGTCCAGCAATTTCACTGCTAGATATTTAACGAAGGCAAATAAAAGCATGTTTACACAAAAACATGTACAAGATTCTTTGTAGTACTTTTACATATAATCACGAGAATTGGAAATAAACCAAACATTCTTCTGTCAGGGAATGGATAAAAAAATTCTGTGATATGTCTATACAATGAAATACTACTCAGAGAAAAAAAAGAACCATTGAGACATACAAAAACCTTAATAGAATGCCAAATGCATTTTGATAGGTGAGTTATAAAAGACAAAAATACTCTATAATTCCATATGTGACATGCTGAGAGGGCAAAACTAAACAAGTGGAGAATAGATCGGTGGTTACAAAGATAAGCAAACAAAATGAAGTAAAAAGCTGAGTAGCATGAGATAAAATAGTTTTATGTGTACTTTCAAATCCAAAAATAATAATCTCACTAACAAACTGTTTAAAATAGTAAGAGAATATTTTTATGTCTGCATATTATTACTTACTAAATTTATATTTTTAAAATATTTTAATTATGTCTCTCTATATATACCATAAATTTAAAGCTTTATCAAAATACTTAAGTTTTAAAATGTATATATAAACTTCAGTTTTGTAAAGAAGGGCACCCTGAAGCAAAGATGCCAATTCTCCTAGATTTATACATAAATATGAACCTAATTGGAACATGTGATATAATAAAGAAAGTATCTGGTCTTTGTTCCCTGTTCCTGGCACAGCCTCAAAAACCCTTAGAATTTCCTGCATGACAGGAGTGTCTTGTTTATACTAATGAGGCAAACTGCGTTAGGCCCCCAGATAACTTTAGCATGAGAGTGGTCACTAGAAAGACCAATTACATGATTGAAGATTGGAACTTTGGCCAATCTGACCTCTGAAGAGGAGAGGAGGTCTGGAGATTCAGTTCAATCACATGGCCATTGATTAAATAAATTATGCCCATGTAATGAGACCCTAATAAAAACTATGAACACCAACATTCTGTGGAGCTTCCTGGCCAGTAAACATACCAATATACTTGAAGAGTTATGTGCCCTGAATCCACGGGGAGAGGGCATGAAAGCTCCATGTCCAGGACCTTCCCAGATCTTGCCCTATGCATCTCTTCTATTTGGCTGTTTCTGAGTTGCATCCTTTGTAATAAAACCATAATCATAAAAGTAGCATTTTCAGTGAGTTCTGTGAATCATTCTGGTAAATTATCAAACCTGAAGAGGTTGCAGGAAACCCTCAATTTGTAAATGGTCAGGCAGAAGTTCGGGTGGCTTGAGGATAACAAAAATTTGCAGCTGGCATCTGAAATGAGGGCATTCTTGTAAAGGACTTTGCCCTTAACTTGTAGGATTCACACTAACTCTGGTGTAGCTGGTGTCAGAAAATTGGCATCAAAATAGTAAATACAAAATGATTTCTTTTATAATTGAACAAATGGGATTATTAGACCTACCAGATTCTGCAACATGCCATAGAGTTATGGTTTTTGAGAGTAAAAAGAAAACAAATGGATAAGTTAAATTTTTTTACATGTATTAAAACTAAACTAAAATGCATGTGGATTTAGTATATAATAAATGGTATTTCAAATTATTGGCAGAAATAGTGGTATTTTTTGAAGAGTTTGGATCCTCATAGAAAAATAAATTATGGATGGCTCAATTTTTAATGTAAAAATAAAATTATAAAATTCTTAGCAATATATATCTGAACTCATAATCTCAGTGCTGGAAACATGTTTTCTTTCTAAATAAGACATAAATATTAAAAGCCACAAAGGCAAAGGTCAATCAATTTCCTCCATAAAAATTTTAAATTTCCGCCTAACAAAAATTGTTATAAATGTGAGAAAACGATGAACTTAGTTTAAGATAGTTTTAAGGAGATCACAGGAAGCTAATTAATTAAAATGGAAACATTTTACAAATTAATAATAAAAAAGGATGACTAGCCAAACAGAAAACTTTTCCAAGTATATGGACAGCTAATCACATAAAAGAAATAAAACTATCCACAGAATCCATGCAAATAGTCTCATCCTCAAAGATAATTAAAGTAAAACAAATCAAATAATGAAAGGAAAAGGTTTTCTTCTTCATAATAAGAAAGGTTAAAATGTTTGATAATGCTTAGAATTCTCTAGTTTTTGAAATAAAATATTCTCCTATTCAACTTAATAGAGGTGTGCTAACCAATATGGTCGCCATTAGCCACACGTGACTATTTAAAATTAAATAAAATTTAAAACTGAATTCATCAGTCATACTAGCCATATTTCAAGCCACACGTGGATAGAATTTACCTTAGCAGGAAACACAAATTTATAGAACATTTTCATTAGCACAGAGTGTTCTTTTGGACAGCACTATTCTAGGAATAATTCACCCATATTAAAATTAAAAGCACACACACACACAGACACAGAACACCCAGATACATACAGACACACATTTTACTCAAGCGAATTCACTACTGATTATTTCCTATATAGATATGCTCTCAAAATTACATTAAGCTCTATGAAAATGAAATTTAGTATTACTATCATGATATTATTTGTGATGGTAAAACATAGAAAACTATTCAAAGAGCACCAGTGAGGGAGCAAAGTATGGTATCCAAAAACAATAGGTTACTTTTCAATTGTTAAAACGAATGTGTTTATGATAACTAGAAAATAGTGGCAAATTTTGGGAGATGGCCTTTGTGTTGAGGAGACATCTATTTTTCATTGTATACTTTTCTGTCCAGTTTGTAATTTTTACTTTATGTGCATGCTACTTTTATATAAATAAATTGATACAAAAAATGCATGATTCTGGAAATATATAAACAAATAAAACCATATTGATCCAACCAAAGGGGTTACTGAACTGATAGAGCAAATTTTACATTAAGCCCAAAATAATGTGATTATGAATTATAAGACTGAATTATTCAAATTATTCATCATAATGTATCCTTCTGCTTGTTAATAGAATGTATGTGTTATTGCATAGCGGTTTTGAGATTATACCAAGTGTATACATGTAGCTGTGAATTCAGACATTTTATTCTTCAATGAAAATTTAATCTAAACTGTCCATCTGATTACTTTAAAGTCATTCTTGAGAACTGCAGAACTAGAGCTTCAGTAGGGCTACCACAGCCAGTCTCTGAGAAGTTAGAACCCACGACAATACCAATCTAGGGGGAAGAAAAGGAGATGGGTACTATAGCAAAAATCTCAGGTAAATGTCCTCAGTAAACTTTAATAATGTAATTTTCTTTCCTCAAAGACTGCTAGAAAATGCATATTTGTAGATGGCTGGTTTGACTGGTTTTTGTTATAAAAGATTTACTTATTCTACTTGAGCAGCAGCTTTGAGTCTTTGAAGTTTAGGGCAAAGGAAGGAGGGTGATACACTGGGGACTCTTGATCAATATCTCTATTACTATCTCCTGAAAGAGAAAGAAAATTGACAATTAGATTTGAAAAGAAATCTATTTCAGCAATATATTTTATACATTCCCAGATTCAACTAAATTTTTCATTGCTCTTCTGTCACCCAAAAACATTTTAAACCCAGAAATAATTTCATGGATATGTCTGAATCATGAAATATGGGATACAATATTGAGGTAAATGTATTACTCTGGAGATTTGCATGCCTGGCAAAGGTGATTTGATTTCATTCCTTTCTGACTGTCCAAAGGTATTTCTTTAGTGAAACTGACATTTAGTGTTGTAATTTTATGTCTGATCAATGAAGCTTTTATTTATATCAAGGGCTTTCATGATGAGAAAATAAAAGTTACAATTTACAACTCCTCCTCTCTTATCAGGGTATATTTCTCAGGAATGATTTTCCATATCAACTCAATTTAAAAGTTTACTGGATGAAATAAATAAATAAATAAATAAATTGTCTTCGTACTTCAAACTTCGTAGTTTGGCTGCAAAGTAAAAATGTCAGAATCAACTTCTATTACTTCACCAACACTGTCCTTGCTAAATTTTGTCCTTTCTTGCTAAATCCCTAAATACATTTTAGTCCTCAGTTTACTTAATAATTCCAACGGTTTATATATATATATATATATATATATATATATATATATATATATATAAAATTTATACATATATGATGCATTATAGACATAAATTTTGTAATATTAACATTATATTAATATAATTAGCCATATAATATAAAGATAACCATTTCTTAATTCTTGAAATTTATTTTTCCATGGCTCCATGATATTGTACATTTATATGTTTGTCTATTCCTTCTCAGTCGCCTTTTCAGACCCTCTTTGTAATAACTGACATGTAAATACCTATGGAACAGGGCTAAGTCCAATACTCTCTTACCTACACTCCCACTCTCCATTCTTCTTCAAATTGATTTTATCTACTCTCATTACTTTAAATGTCATCATTATGCTAATAATTCACTTCCATATATATCCATCTCCAAATTCTTTTCTGAAGTCCAAAATCATAGATTCAACTAATTACTTTGCATCTATACTGAGATTTCTTGCAGCCATCTCTAACTACACATCTTCAGAAATTAAAGGTTACGTTTCTCCTTCAAATATTTACCCCCCTATTATTGCTCATTTTTTTAAATTGTACATTCATATGCTCATGTGCTCAAGAAAGAAAACTTGGGATCCTTCTAGAAATCTATCCTTCAAGTTATACACACACAAAGGTTTATCCATTCCACACCCTTAACATGTCCATGTTTTATCATCTTCATACCTTCAGTCTGACAGTACCACATCATCTTTTACCTAAATTTCAAAAATTGCTAATAACCTCTTTGCTGTTATTCAAATTCTTTTTATAGTTCCCAATAAAAGCAAAGGACAATTAGACATTTTAACCATTATAACTCAAGTACTTATTCTAAAACTTAACAATAGCCACTCTAAATATTTTTGGTCAATGAATGAACCCATCTAATTAAAACATCGCCTAAAATTCCTTTTCATGAAATTTTGTTAGTGACAAAAATATCAGTTGTATCAGTGAGCATCATTCAATTTATATGTTTACTTTTATATTTCCTGCTCTCTATGGCTTTCATTGTTTAATAATTCTTTCAGTTTGATAGGAATACACCTGCACCTTGCTTTGGAAGAAAGAAGCACTCCTACAAGTTTGAATTGTATACTGAAATTCTGCTGTTCCCTGGCTGCACAAAACAAAGCAAGCAGTTTAACCTCTATAGCCTCATCAGCAAGAATTAAGTAGAAAGAGGCAACAGAAAGGCAGTAGGACTGTATAATCTCTGTGGTAGATTGGATTCTTGTGAACAAGTTCTTATTTTCTCCCTGTAGGACTATTACACATGCTCACTGGAGCCAGAGTATACTTTCTCACTCCCTGAATATCAAGTGTAGCCAAATGACTGCCTTTGGTCAAGCTGATGGAATATGGGTGGAAATGACAATGTGCCAGTTTCAAGACAAAGACTTAGGCATCTTTGCATATTTCTACTCACCCTTTTTCACCCTTTTTTGTGCTTCCACTCTCTGCCATGAGAAGAACATTCTTGTGGTAGCTGAACTGACAGATGAATGGAGCAAACCTCATGTGTAACATGAGGGCAATAAAATTGTGGAAAAAATTTTGCAAATCAATTCATGTAACTTAATTTCTCTTGGTGCTGCCCACAACTACCTACATTTTACCAGATTGTCTCAAATGCGCTGATCATTCATTTTCGTTTAATATATGTATAGAATAGCTGCACCTAGTATAGCATGCATGACACATAGTTGGTATAAAAGAAATCAAAATTATAGAAATGGGTCAGTTGTCCAATTTATTTATTTTGGTTTTTTTATGACTTATATTTGTATGATTTACTACTATGATATTGACAAAATTGAAGACCATTATTACACTTTGGTGAATTCAACAATGTAATATCACTCAATGCCCATATGGTTTCTGGTGAGGATTATTTTCGATGTCATGTCCTATCAAGCTATAACATCAATTAATGTGAACTCCTTTTTACATACATATGAAAACACAATATAATGAGACAAAAGATGTTTGAAACAATTCCACAAGAGAAGAGAAACTTTGACAACCTCACTCTCCCCTGCACTGAAAGACACAGCATTAAAATTGGTGATTTTGCTATATCCTGCCTTTCTATGCACTGCCACTTTGTTTTCCACAACCAAAAGGATTCTTGAGAAAAATATTTTGTATTTTTTTTCTATTTTTTAATTTAGTTTTTTACTTCTGGGTATGGTGTCTTAGGCTTTATATAGGAAGGGTGGGTTTTGGCTTTGAAGAATTTAAGAATAGTAGACTTAGATACAGAGGAGCTTTCTTATAGGAAGTAAAGGAAAAAGGAAAACAGGGGAAAAGGCCATAGAGAACTTGGTTCTGAATGTGAGACAAGTGTTAAGTTCAAAACCAAGAAATTTGGTAGAAAGGAGTTGGTGGGTTTTGCTAGAGTAAACTGAGGTGAAGCAGTGTGAGATGAATGCCAAATAATCTTAGACTAGTCAAGACGAATAATTATGGCAATGCTACATAAGCTAATTTTTTTAAATTTGTTTATTTGCCAGTAAAGAGCCCTTTGTTTGCATATCCTTATCAATCACGAAGATTTTGTCATTAATACTTTCTGAAATTTGTATTATTTGGAATTCTATTGTAATATTGAATATATTTTTGACACTATATATTCCCTTTCCCCTTAGAGATTCTGATAATCCAGCACCCCACTTTCTAACGCCGGGCTGAGAATTGCTGATAACAAAAGTTTTCACGATGACCAACCAGGAACACATAGCATGATCTGTTAGTAACTCCAGAATGTAAGAATGGAAACAAGTGGAAGCACATGCTAAGTGATACCAAGATAATGAAAACTACAAACTATATTACATAAGAAATAATGGATGCAACTAAGAATGTTTAAACTGGATAACAGACAATTCTTGTAGAAATGATAGATATATACATAAAATTTTTAGTTGTTTTAAATTAATTTAAATATGCAAATAAAACAAGGCTCCCTTTTAATTTAAAGGAAAAACAACACTTAAGATAAACCTAAAATCTCCATTGAACACAACCAATTCTTATCTTTTTCTCTTCTCTTCAGGTGACAATCAGACTTATGATCTGGGTGCCATCCTTCCAGATGGTTTTTACACTTTGTATCTACACAGACAGACACAGTTTAACATTTTCCTTTGGTGTGTTTGTTTTTGTTTGTGGTTCAAACTATTTTAGATTATATCGACTTTTCTGTAACTTTTAAAAAAACTAAAAGAAATGTGTTTTTGTGGTAGATCCATGTTAATACATATAGATTTAATTTATTCTTTTAACAGCTATATAGTATTTTCTTATATGATTATACTACATTGTATTTATTCAAATTTGATGGATATTTAAGTTTTTGTCTTCTACTTTTCACTACTTCAAAATGTACATAATTTACATCTTTGAATATGATTCCTTACAGATGAGTAAGCTATTCCACAGGGCAGATCCAAAGAATGAAATTTTGAATAGCATTAATTTACATGCATTTTCATTGGTCAGAACTCAAGTTTTGTGAACCATCAATTGCAAGACACTCCAGGAAATATAGTATTTTTATGTACCTAGAATAAAAATGAAATAAGGTTATTATTGACTTTTTCATACTCCTCCAGTGACTTCAGTTGAAAACAAACATTTATTAATGTTGCAAATTTGTAACATAGTGTTAGCAGGAGCAATTAAGCAGCAGGCTGAAGAATAGTAGAAGCATAACAATTAATAATGGTAATATTCACCTTCAGACTCACATTTGGCTTTTGCCTCAGATCTGCATTGGTTTAACATTTAACTGTTTGTAAATACATAGATATATATATAACTATATATTTATATGTATATGCATATTAGGTGTCTTCCTGTTTTATTACAATTGCTATACCTTAAATATTTGTTGTCTGATTGAGTTTTTGAGAAATATGTTAAAATCTCCAGATAATGGTGGCTTTAACAATTCTCCTTGCTCTCCTATATATTTTTACATGATATATTTAAAGCTTATTAAGAAGGTACAATCTACTCAACTCTTGTGATTACTGATATAAATTTAACTTTTTTTATTCCAATGTCTTCTCTTCATTTTCATTTAGTTCCTGTTTTTTCTTTGTTTTATTTTGTTTTGATTGAGGTTTCTTTTTTTATACTTTCCCTCAAGTTTGTAAAAGTCATTCTATAGACTTTAGTTATCCTTAAAACAATAGGAAAAAAATTACATCATTTTTATGTCATCATCTAATCTATTATGTCTCATCTTTGTACAGAAAATCTTTACTTCTTTTCCTTTGTAGTATCTGTTAATGAAGAATCAAGAGCCCTGATCACCAAATAAAAATGATTTGAAAATATTAATAATTGAAATATTGGTTTCTCCTTCTACAAAGGCAAAAAGATACACTTTTTTTCTTCAGGTATCTCCTCTACTCTTTGATGGTAAGAAAATATTTGCATTGCATACTAAGTAAGATCACCCAGCCCTCTCAATCCCTAGCATGAATTTAATAACTGCTTCCAGTGCAAATAGAGAAAGGAAAGAAAGAAGGAAAAAGAGAAATGAAAAAGAAGTTGTTTTCAAAAACAATTTGAACGTGTTTTACTACAAATAATAAAAACATGTAAATTATCCAGCTCCTCAGTATGAATTGATTCTAGTACTCTTCTTGTCTTCACACTTGGTGAGGCAGTTGACTTTCCTAGAGTTTGTCTCTGATTATATGCAGAAAAAGAGAGAGACAAGAGAGAGTGGGAGAGAGCCAGCAAGAAAGAGAGAGAGAGAGGAGAGGGGGAGAGGGAGAGGATAGAGGAAGAGAGAGAGTGAAAAGTTGTTAAATCAAGAACCAGGGGTAAAACATACTTCTATTTACTTTAAGAATTATATTTTCTTGTCATTTTCTGGCATCCATAAACTTCATATTCAATCTAATTTGTGTGGATTGAAATTAGTCAAAATTTCTTCTAAATTTTAGCAACAGATTTACTGTCAGATGTGTTACCCAGAGAAACCCCTAAAACATTTTCCTTGTCAAATGCTTTGTTTTTAAGTTGTACTTGTTTATAGGAACCAAGGCAGAACAGTGTCAGATGGCCAAACCACAGAATCAGTCCAAACCAGAAAGGTCCAACACAGTGATGGGGAACCCTGGGCAAAAAGAAATGTGTGCAAAAGGCACCATGTGTGAGAACGGAAGCTCTATCAGCGCATGTCCCAAGAGCCCCCACCCTGAGTGATTATGTGAAGACCCCTTCCCCCTTCACATCCCATAAGAACCCTGCTCACATTCCCTTCGGGGAGAAAGTGTTTTAGAGCACAAGCTGTCCTTTTCCTTTCCTTGATCAACGAATAAAGTTTCTGCTCTGCTATTCCGAACCTGGTCTTGTTCTACGGGAGTGAGCGACTCTGGGCAAAAGGACCCACTTGCGGATCACAGGTCCCTTAGGGCTCAGTAATAGATGTAGTCTTTATTGTTGAAAGAAGTTTTATCTTTTTCTTGTACTTTAAAGAGACAGGCCAAATTATTTCAGTAAATATTAAAAATATACAATTTTAATTATAACATAAAAGCAGACATAAATGATGTCATCACAGCAATTAACCTTGATCTTTTTCTGCCTTCCTAATTACTGAAAAAGGTGATCAATTATGAACATAAATATTTGATTTTTAATTTGACTGTTCAATTTATGAATAATCTTTGTAAATTTATAAACACTTTCAATCATATATATATTCAGAAGCAAAATAAATTTTAGAGTAATTTTAAGAAAATGTTCGTGTTTACATTTAGAATCTTGAATCAAAATCTAATTTAGAGGATCTATATCTGTTTTTGTCAAATTTTTATATTTATATATTTAAGTAGTGTTATGGACTGAATTGTATCCCGCTCAAATTCATATGTTGAAACCCTTACCCCAGTACCTTAGAATGTGACTATATTTAGAGATAAGGCCTTTAAAAAGGTAATTAAGTAAAAATGAAGCCTTTAGGGTGGGATTTAATCCAATCTGTCTGTAGAGAAAGACACCAGGGATGTGGTGCACATAGAGACATACTTCTAGCCTCCAGAACCGTGAGAAAAATTTCTGTTGTTTAAGCCACACAGTCTGTACTGTTTTGTTCTGGCAGCCTGAACAAACTAATACAAGTACTATTCAGCAAATAAAGCATCAGAAATCTACATAAAAATTCATTTCCCATTTGCTGCTCAAATTGCTGACTTCAGGGCACAGGAAAACGGAATCTATTTGCAATACTATTATGATTATTAATCACATGGAATAAAAATAAGAGAAAAAAAGTTTTACCCATGAATGAGTATGTTATAGGCAGTTATACAAAGAATACATTTGTCATACATAATTCTGGGAAGGTTATGTTACATTATGTGCTTGTTCAGATAACCTATTAGACTTTCTCTAAATAAAATTAAACCATGCCCTCTTTTCACAGTGATATTAACAATCTGCTTCCTACTACTGTAGTCATTGTGAAAAGTAAAAATGAACACATCGTTGATAAAGTTAGCTGACAGGCTCCTAAAAAAATTACTGTGAGGTTTTAGTCTTCAGCTCTCATTGATATTTCTGATTCATCTTACTTTATGGTAATATTAATTCATGTATTTATTAACTTTTGATTGAACATTTTTCACAAACAGGAGGATAAATATTGAGGAAATGACCAGGAATAAGACATGGTCACTCATTTCAAGGGAGCTCATAGTCGCCTTGGATATGAAGGACATGTGATGGAACAATAGCACACAAGTTTTATAGTTGCTTGGTTATATTCAGGAAAAAGGTACTAAGGAGCAAGGGGTCAATTCTGGAAGAACTGGGCAGTAGACTATGATGGTTTGACTTGAAAATTAGCTAGAACATGTAAAAATTCACTTCTTCCGTATTTGGTACAAGACAACTTGAAACAAGAATGAACACTTAAATATAGCCCCAGAAATGGAACTAGCTATTAGTTGAATACTGACAATAGTTTGAACAGTGCAATTCAGATCTGGAAACCCTTTCTACAGACAAATCTGTTTCAGCAGATGTTTCGCGGAGGAAGGGATTTGTTTCTTGATCTGTGGTGAAAAACATGTATAGTTACCATAGAAAGAATCCCTAGGAAATATAAGGCAAAAAATAATGCTATGTAACTTAATGTAAAATTTTGCTTAGTCTTCCAAAACCATATAAGTTGATAAACTCATAGCAATGTTGATTTTGTATATGGATATAGAACAGAAAGTAAGGAATAGAGTAAGACCAATATAATTTTAAAAAATTCATTCGGCTCCCCTCTCCTAGGGATAACTACAGAATATTTCAACAAATATTTATTTAAATATTCAGATTTAAAGTGTTAGAGATTCAAATATCTATGTGGTGATTAAATGAAAGAATATAGTCAATTAATAGAAATTTTGTTATTATATATTATTTGTCCTGGATGTGATTATTCCCTCTACTAGGAGAAATACAATAATTGATACAAAATAGCACCTGTCTATTTGACTTTTGATAATTTATTTTTAATTTTTATTTCTCACATAATCTTAGACCAGTAAAATTTTCCTAGGGCTGGCCACAAGTTTTTAGGTCCATTGACATAATAAGGAATAAAATGCTATTAAAGTTCTCATTTTTCTTTTATTCCCCCTTCTCAAAGGTGGAAACAATAAAATATCCCCAGTTTCAACTCTATGTACAACAGAGAATTTACAATGATTACAATGAGCAGCAAAATCAAAAGATTGGTGCAAGACTGATAATTCTCCGATTCATAAGCTAGCCCTATTAGAGTTCTACTTTGAGGAAACTGAATTTTATCTACGCAGTTTCCTTTCACTACCCACACTCAAAAGAACATACATAGCAACCCACACACGCACACCCTTATTGCATTCAAACCCCTACACTACAGATAAACACACAGAGACACACGTCAGTGACCACATACAATAGAATCTACAACTCAGACAATTTCATAACAGCCATCAGTGAGGTTTAAAATTCGTATAGGGACACACAAAAGCTTACATTTCAACAGGGAGGTGAAAATTCCAAGACTGATTGATCTAAAAGGGAACACTCGATTTCAATATCAATCAAGAAGACAAAGAATGCTGTAACATGAATACAAGTTCAATAATATGTCTTCCCCTTGAATATAGATATGTAAACAGATAATTAAATACAATGCAATAAATGCTATCACAGAACAATATACAAAATACCATGGAAACAGAGAGAAGAAAAAAGTTAATTTTGATTTAATGTTTCAGAGAAAGTGAAAATAAGAATACACATTTGATTTTTGCCATGAAGGTTGGGTTCATTTAATAAAGAACTAAAGAGGGCAATGGTAGTCAGAATAAATGTCAAGATTTAAGTCACAGAAGTGGGAAGGTTATGGGATTTATGTTATATGTTACAATGAGTAGTTGAGTGCAAGTAAACATATTAGCTAGGTATGGGTGTATAGATAAGACAGCTAGGAGATGAGATTAGAAAGGTAACCTATGGCCAGATTTTAATCAAAGGGCCTCATTTGACAATTTTAGGAGTGTGTACCTTATCCTATAGAACAGGAAATGAGAAAACATAGAAGGATTTATTTTTATATACATATGGTAGAATACATAAAACATATATGTTCATAAAGCAAAACACAGAATGTCAAAATCACATTTGTAACTCCTTGTGTTCCCCATCTAAATTATATCCCTTTCTCTCCCCTATAAAAAGTAATCTATGTTGGGATTAAAAAATACTACCTGTGGATACACCAATAAATGATACACATTTTTAGGCTGTTTCTGATCTTTTGTGACTTGCTTTTTTCTCAAAATTATGTCTGTTGTGAGATTTATCATTTTTATGTGTGTGTTTAGCTTTGGTTTGTTTTTATGGATTGCACTATCATGCAATCTGTTATACTCTGCTAGGGATATTCATATACACATCTTCTGGAGGTCGTATGTGCAAAATTTTTTCTAGGGTGTGTGCCTCCATGTAGAATTGCTGGCTAAAATATTTCTGCAATGCCCAAATCTTTCCCAATGTGATTCTACCAATTTATACACCTTCTATCAGAGTATGAAAGTTATCATCGCTTCTTATCTTCACCAACATTTAGTAGAGGATTTTAAATTTTTTTCCCTGTTTTGTTGTGTGATCGTTGTAATTGTGCTTTAAATTTCCTTTCCACTTATCAGTGAGGTCAATCATCATTTCAAATATTTATTTTCCATTCGGATTGCAAAATGCTTATTCAAATCTTTTGCTTATTTTTTCACTGGATTTTCTATTTTTTTCTTATAGATATTCTTTGTTTTACTACCACTTTGTTGATTACATATGTGACCTATATCTTCTCCAACCTTGTATTTTTGCCCTATTTTGAAATTTTCTGTTGAACAATGGTCTTAATTTTTTGGACATCAAAATTATCAGTGTCTTCCATTATTTTATGTCTAGTATTTTATGTCTAGTTTAAAAATTGTTTCCTATTCTGATTTCATAAAGATATTTTCCTTTATATTAGGCTTTGTGGGTTTTAGCAAGGACAAACCTACATTGATGCGTCATAATCACCCAAAGTCCCTTAGTATTCATGCTCTTGTGTAATTCCCTCCCCTTGAGTGTGGACTAGACCTAGCAATTAGCATCTAAAAAATACAATACAGCAAAAGTGATGAGATGTCATTTCTGAGATTAAGTTTCACAAAAGCTTTCATCTTGCTCTCCCTCTCTTAAACTCATGCTTGCTAGCTCTGTTGGAAAGCCAGCCACCATGTTGTGAGATGTACTATACAGTGAGGCTAATTAGGCAAGGAATTAAAAGAGCTAATCAACAGTCAATGAATAACTGAGGACCTCAGTCCAACAGACACTGAGAAACTGAATCTTGCCGACAACCACAGGAGTGAACTTGTTAGACGATTGTCTCCTAGTCAAGCCTTAGATGGAATCTTGTGTAAGAGGCACCCAACTAACTGCCTCTCAGAAACTGTAATGCTGTTTGTTTTAAGTCGCTAAGTTTTGGAGTAATTCATTACATAGCAGTGGATAAAAAAATACAAACATAAAAGTACAAGAAAGAAAATTGCAAGAAATCTGAAATGTGCTAAATATAATAGCACATAGATCCAATAGTGCTGAATATAACACTGAATGATAAAAGTAATTGTGTAGAAAGATACTGCAGCACAATCAGAGTAATGTGTTTCACATTAGAGAATAGAACAAATTTATTTACCACGAAAAAACAATTCAAAAAGAAAAAAATGACCACCACAACATATTCAGAACTGTCTAATAAAATTCAACATCTTCTGTAGATAAACACTGGAAACTGCTAATAAACATTAAATTAACAGAGGCATTTACAAAAATCTTACAGCAAGCATTATATCAAATGGTGAAAGTATTTAAGTATTTATTTTAAGATTAGAAACAAAACAGGTTGACAATTAGCTAGTCAACATTCTACTTGAGGCTTTAGCCAGCAAAGTAAAAGAAATTAAAAGTAATAAAATGAGTAAAGAATCAAAAGGAAGAAAGAAAAGTGTGATTATTTTCTAATTGCTAAAGAAAAGATTGTTTTATTCAACTGCATTGAACTTAAAAATATTTGTTTATAAATATTGCCATAGGGGCTGGCCCAGTGGCATAGTGGTTAAGTTTGCATGCTCTGTTTCGGCAGCCTGGAGTTTGCAGTTTCAGATCCTGGGTGTGGACCTACACACCGTTCATCAGGCCATGCTGTGGCAGTGTCCCACATGCAAAATAGAAGAAGATGGGCACAGATGTTAGCTCAGGGACAATCTTCCTCAAGAAAAAGAGGAGGATTGGCAACAGATGTTAGCTCAGGGCTAATCTCCCTCAATAAAAAAAAAAAATTACCATAAAATGAGTGAAAATGTTTGAAGCCATAAACTGGAGATATATGCAACACATAATTAGCAAAAAGTTAGTATGGATAATACATAGATTCTATTCAATGATAAAAAGAAAGATCAGAAGGAAAATTGGCAAAAATATATAGATAGGCACTTTGCAAAGGAACACATACAAATGGCACATAAACATGTACATTACCACTTACCTCAGAGTGAATCAGGGAAATGTAAATTAAACTCAAAATAGTATGTCATTTCTCACCAGATTTATGAAAATTAAAAGTCAGACAATAGCTTGGGTGGTTGATGATGTGAAGTAGTAAGAACTCCAAACTGCGACAGTATAAACTAGCACAATAATTTTAGAAAACAAATGGTATTACTACTAAAGGTCACAAAACAAAACACCAATTGTATTCCATGGCACTAGGATACAAATGCAAGAACATTCCTCAGGGCATTCTTCTTCATACCAAAGTAGAAGAATCAACCTATATGATTTCTAACACTAGTATAGATAAAATGATTATATGCACACAATGGAATATTCCATTCTAATCAAAAGGAATACTGTGAGATACATCCACTTGGTTAAATATCCTAGTCATGTAATTGATCAAAAGACCGAAATCACAGATGAGTTCCTTCAGCAAAGTCCATTTATATAAATTGGAAAAACAGGAAAAACTAAGTAATGTATACTTATGGGCACAAATAGGTAAGAATTATTAGTAAAAACAGTAGAATGACAAATTTCGGGGGTTAAGAAAAAGATTTATATTGAGGGGCACACTTGGAGCTCCTAAAATAGTGGTAATATTTTATTTCTTAGTCTAATAATGTGTGGAAGGGTATATATTTTATTATTGTTCTTTAAACTATATGCATATATTTTAGTATGTTCATTTCACAACAAAAACTTCTACAAACTTTTAAATGAGTTTTAAAGTTTATGAAGTCTTGAAAATATGTACCTCATTTTTATTCAAAAATTATTTGTTGCCAGGCTCCAAAAAAGCATTTTCTAGCAAAAATATCTACTTCTTAATCATTTCTTTGAAATGAATAATATCTCCACCATCTCTGAAAACAAAAAGAAACCCAAAACTGAGATTTTATTGAAGGCATTCTTCAGCATATGAGATATGTCACATAGTATCTTTGAAACTATTTTTGAATTTTTTTTGTGAACTCATTACTTCAAAGAAGATCATTCTCTATTCTTTACAAGATCCAGAGGGATCTAAATTTATGCTTTGTTGAAAAGGAAAAATTCTGGTATTCACATCATGTTAATATCACAAATGCAAGAAATACAGAACCAGAGAGAAGAAAGATGCAATTTTTAGGGTTTCAATTTACCCCTCTGAAAGCCATGTCAAAATGCTCTCTGCTACCTACTAAATGTGTGTGTATGTGTGTGTGAGTGTGTGTGTGTGTAAAGCTGAGATCTAGGAACTGCTCTACTGCCATTAAAATCCTGACTCAGGAATTACGGAAACAACACTTGTAATTATTTAGTAAAATTTTAAAATCAATTTATTTGACCAAAATTGTTTTGCCCTTATTAGTAAAAAAAAGCCCGTGTAAAAACAAGCACACAAGGAATTTTAGATGGGTCCATTTAGATCACTTTATCCAAAATGTTAACTGCATAGCAATGCCTAAAATTATTTCTTTCACTTTTTCAGCTGAAAAACATTTTGAGTTTAATTATAAACATTTAGACAGGCCTTCAAATATCTTCATCAACTATTTTCTTTAAAATAGTTCTTCACATGGATGGCATTTATTCAGATTTCTGCTTAAGGTCTATGCAAAATCATAGGTAAATTATGAAAGAAGTGACTATGCCAGTATGCTCCTGAGTGATACATAGTAGACTGATAGGCAATAATTAATTGCATTTTCAAATGTATTTGAGTGGTATTTAATACCATTATAATGTTTAATAATATTAAAATAAAAATGAATTCTAAAAAGAAAGACAAAAGTACATCTACATCAAGGTTTAGATAAGAATGTTTGCATCTCTTCTGAGAACCTAACAAAATACTTACTATTTGTAAGTGTCTTGCCCAAATATTTACACACCATGGCTAATTATAAATGTTTTCATCTGACTGAAGGTGTTCAACCAGTTGGAGCATGGTGTTAAAAGAGATTCATCCTTTTAAATCCATAAACACATCATTTTGTTCTTCACTATTCTTTTTTTTTCTTAATTTGTTTATTGGTCATTATGTTTCTTTTTCTTTTTGTTCTTCACTATTCTTCACTCATATGGGGAAAACAACAAGAAAACAGCCAATTGATGCATATATAATCAAGCATCATGGAGATGGGGTTGACAGCCATGTGCTAAAAGATTATCAAATGAATTAAATAAATGTGTATGAAATGTATGTAACAGAAATGATTTATTGTATCAACAAACTGCTAAAGAAGTCTATAACATTTTCCTGAAAGATATGTAAAAAATGTAAAGTTGATGTTTAGGGTTTAATATTGAGTGTATTCCCAAATTCTCAGCTATTTATTTATATTAAAATATGGGAAAATGGGGGATATATTTATTACAATGAACCCAATATTACAGGATGATCTAATGCCATAGTTTGATAGGAAATGTCTATAACAATGAGGCAAATGTATCAGAATCAAGGAAATTTTTAAATGCTTTACCATGTGAAAATAGTCCAGTCTAACATTATAAAATAAAAACTAGGCTCTGGGCTGGGCATTTTTCTGAACATCTCACAAAGATCAATCTTGAGGCAACAGCATACCCTTGCTCCTCTCACCAATCTATTAGTTTTCAGTGTATATTTGGAGACAGGAGAGTTCAATAAACTGGTGTGGAAGTAATGAGGAATAGAATTGTTGTAGTATATCCTTACTTTATTCTTCTTTATGACATTATGAAGAAGGTACTAATTAATAAGTGATAAAGTTAAAGCACAGAGAAATTATGTAAGTTGTCAACATTCACACAGGTACAAAATAAGAGATGGAATTCTAAGACATGCAGTCTGCCTCTAGATCCCACACTATTCTACAGGCTCCAAATAAGGCTTTTGAAATAATTTGAAGAGAGGGGAAATGTCATTCTGAAGTTTCCAAAAAGGAAGAAGACAACTCTGAAATATATTAGCAATAAAATCTTTAGAAAACTGGAAGCTTTAAAAGGCAAAAAGATACAGCATTTATCAAACAATAAAACAAAGGAAAAGAGAGACATTAGCAGCATGGTGGAGTGAGCTGTTCTCTTTGCCTCTCCCCCTGTTGAACTACAACTAAATGGACATTCACTGATCAACAAAAGAAGCCTACACAGCACAACAGGATGCCTGAGAGATAGACGCAGCTATACATCTGATGGTGGATTGACTGACTCTAGGGGAAGTGGTAGAGATAGGTCAACACTCCCTACCCTCCCCCAAGTGCCCTGTGAACACACAGGATTGCTTTTCAGCCTGGCACAAGAGTGTTGAAAGTGGGAACCTGCCCCGGGGTGACTGTAGGAAGAGGCAACAGCCTTCTGGTGATTGCTTTCCCAGCTGGGAGAAGTCCATCATGCCCCTGCAATCCCAAGGAGTGACCCTAGTTTGGTCCTCATGAGGAAGCCCTGCCCACAAAGCACAGTCCACACAAGTGCCTGAATGCTCTCCAGTCTGGTGCAAGTGCCTGCAGTACCCACACAACTTCCAGCAGACAAGGGTAGGACCAGAAACTCTGCTCCTGCTTCCCCTGGCAGTAGCAGGTGGAATCTATGACCTAATACTACCACAAATGCCACTTCAAAAGACTAGTTCATCGAACACCATGAGAAACTACAGCCACAGTTCAGACCAGAAGGAAAATGACAATTCTCCAAAAACCAACCCTGAAGGCACAGAAATTTACAATCTAAATGAGAGACAATTCAAAATGGCTGTCATAAAAAAACTCAATGAGTTACAAGAGAACACAGAAAAACAGTTCAGTGAGCTCAGGAATAAAATTAGCCTCTTTACCCAAGAGATTGAAACTATAAAAAAATAAATCAAGCAGAAATTCCTGATATGAAAAACATTATCAATGAAATAAAAAATAATCTAGAATCTTAAAGAATAGAGCTGATGTTATGGAGGAAAGAATTAATGATTTAGTGGATAAAAGTATAACAATGCTACAGGTGGAGGAGGAGACAGAAATAAGATTTTTAAAAAATGAAAGACTTCTTTGAGAAATATCTGACTCAGTTAGGAAAAGCAATATAAGGATTATAGATATTCCAGAGGGATATGAGAGGGAGAAAGCAGCAGAGAACTTGTTCAAAGAAATAATAGCTGAGAACTTCTCAAACCTGGGAAAGGAACCAGATTTACAAATCACAAAGCTAATAGACTGCGTAATTACATCAATGCTATAAGACCTTCCCCAAGGCATATAATAGTAAACCTGACAAAAGTCAATGACAAAGAAAAAATATTAAGGGCAACTAGACAAAAGAAAATAACATACAAATGAACCCTTATCGGGCTTTTAGCAGATTTCTCAGCAGAAACTCTACAGGCTAGGAGAGAAAGAACAACATATTCAAAATACTGAAGGACAAAAACTTTCAGCCAAGAATACTCTATCCAGGGAAACTTTCCCTCAGATACAATGGAGAAATAAGAGCTTTGCCAGATAAACAAAAGCTGAGAGAGTTCATTGCCACTAGACCTTCCCTACAAGGAACAGTTAAAGATATGATCACACCACAAACAAAAAGACAAAGGCCTTTGAGCTCAAAGCTTTGAGCAAGGAGATAAACAGATAGACAAAAATCAGACAACTGCAGCACTCTATCAGAACAGGGAAGCAAATATTCAGTTATAACCTAAAGATAAAGGGAAGGAAAGCATCAAAAGTAACTATAAACACTTCGACTTAGTCACAAACTCACAACATTAAAAACAGAATAATTTGTAACAATAACTCAGAAAGGGAAGAGGAAAGGGATGGAACCTGCTTAGGTAATGGAGATAAAAGGCTATGAGAAAACAGACTATTTCATCATTTATACAAACCTCATGGTAACCACTAAACAAAAAGTCAGAGCAGAGCCACAATTCACAAAAAGAGAGAAAACCTCCTCAGAAAACCATCAAAATGTAATGGCAGTCAGAAATACAAAGGAAAAGAAACAACAAAAACAGATCAACAGGAAAACAAGAAATAAAATGGCAGTATTTAAGCCCTCATATATCAATAATCACTCTAAATGTAAATGGATTGGATTCTCTAATCAAAAATCACAGAGTAGCTGGACGGATTAAAAAACAATATGCTGCCTCCATGAAACACATTTCAGGTCTCAAGACAAACATAGGCTCAGAGTGAAGGGATGGAAGATGATACTCTAAGGTAATGGCTAACAAAAGAAAGGAGGTATTGCCATACTTATACCAGACTAAGCAGACCTCAAGTTAAAAAAGACAATGAGAGACAAAAGGGGCAGTATATAATGATAAGAGGGACATTCCATGAAGAGGACATAACACTTATTAATATATATGCACCTAACACAGGGGCACCAAAGTACATAAAGCAACTATTAACAGACCTAAAGGGGGAAATTAACAGCAACACAATAATACTAGGGAACCTCAACACCCCACTTAAATCAATGGACAGATAATCCAGGCAAAACGTCAACAAAGAAATGGTACATTAAATGAATCACTTAATCAGATGGATTTAATAGATATATACAGAGCATTCCATCCAAAAACAGCAGAGTACACATTCTTCTCAACCACACACAGATCATTCTCAAAGATAGACCATATTTTGGGAAAGAAGGCAAGCTTCAATAAATTTAAGAAGATTGAAATCATCCCAAGCATCTTTTCTGACCACAATGCTATCAAATTAGAAATCAACTACAGGAAAAAAAACTGGGAAAGTCAGAAACTTGTGGAGACTAAACAACATGTTACTGAACAACCAGTGGATTAATGAAGAAATCAAAGGACAAATTTAAAAATACCTGGAGACAAAAGAAAGTGAAAATACAACATAGCAACTCCTATGGGATGCAGCAAAAGCAGTCATAAGAGAGAAATTCATAGCACTACAGGCCCACCTCAACAAACCAGAAAAATCTAATAAGTAACCTTAAACTCCACCTAACAGAACTAGAAAAAGAAGAACAAACAAAGACCAAAGTCAGCAGAAGGAGGGAAATAATAAAAACCAGAGTGGAAATAAATGAAATGGAGACTAAAAAACAGTAGAAAGGATTAATGAAACTCAGAGCTGTTTCTTTGAGAAGATAAACAAAATTTACAAACCCTTAGCCAGACTCACCAAGACAATAAGCGAGAAGGCTCAAATGAATAAAATTAGAAATGAAAAAGGAGAAATGACTATAGATTCTGCAGAAATACAAAGGATTATAAGAGAAAATATGACAAACTATATGCCAACAAATTGGATAACCTAGAAGAAATGGATAAACTCTTACACTCATACAACCTCCCAAAACTGAATCAAGAAGAAATAGAGAATTTGAGTAGACCAATCACAAGTAAAGAGATTGAAACAGTAATCAAAAACCTCCCAAAAAACAAGAGTCCAGGACCAGCTGGCTTCTCTGGAGAATTTTACCAAATATTCAAAGAAGATTAAATACCTACTCTTCTCAAACTATTCCAAAAAATTGAAGACAGAGTGCTGCCTAACTTGTTCTATGAGGCTGACATTACCCTGACACCAAAACAGACAAGGACAACACAAAGAAGGAAACTTACAGGCCAATATTGCTGATGAACATAGCTGCAAAACTTCTCAACAAAATATTGACAAACTCAACACAGCAATTCATTAAAAGGATCATACACCATGATCAACTGAGATTTATTCCAGGGGCGCAGGGATGCTTCAACATCTCCAAATCAATCAGTGTGATACACCACATTAACAAAATGAGGAATCAGAACCACATGATCATCTCAATAGATGCAGAGAAAGCATTTGACAAGATCCAACATCCATTTACGATAAAAACTCTCAATAAAATGGGTATAGAAGGAAAGCACCTCAACATAATAAAGGCCATATATGACAAACCCACAGCAACATCATACTCAATGGGGAAAAACTGAAAGCCATCCCTTTGAGAACAGGAACAAGACAAGGGTGCCCACTCTCACCACTCTTATTCAACATAGTACTGCAGGTTTGGGCCAAAGCAATTAGGCAAGAAAAAGAAATAAAAGGAATCCAAATTGGAAAGGAAGAAGTGAAACTCTTGCTGTTTGCAGATGACGTGATTCTATTTATAGAAAACCCTAAAGAATCCATCAGAAAACTAGTGGAAATAATCAACAACTACAGTAAATTTGCAGGGTACAAAATCAACTTACAAAAATCAGTTGCATTTCTATACACTAAAAATGAACCAGCTGAAAGAGAAATCAAGAGTATAATCCCATTTACAATCATAACAAAAAGAATAAAGTATCTAGGTATAAACTTAACCAAAGAGGTGAAATACTTACACACTGAAAACTGTAAGACATTATTGAATGAAATTGAAGAAGACACAAAGAAATGGAAAAATATTCCATGCATGTGTTGGAAGAATCAATATATTTAAAATGTCCATACTACCTAAAGCAATCTTCAGATTCAATGCAATCCCCATTTGAATCCCAATGTCATTATTCACAGAAATTGAACAAAGAATCCTAAAATTTATATGGAACCACAAAAGACCCAGAATAGCCAAAGCAATTCTAAGAAAAAAAAAAACCAAAGCTGGAGGCATCACAATCCCTGACTTCAAAATATACTACAAAGCTTTGGTGGTCAAAACAGCATGGCACAAAAACAGACACACAGATCAATTGAACAGAATTGAAAATCCAGAAATAAAAACCACACATCTATGGACAGTTAATATTTGACAAAGGAGCCAAGAACATACAATGGAGAAAGGAAAGTCTCTTGAATAAATGGTGTTGGGAAACTGGACAGCCACATGCAAAAGAATGAAAGTAGACCATTATCTTGCACCATACACAAAAATTAACTCAGAATGGATTAAAGACTTGAATGTAAGACCTGAAACCATAAAACTCCTAGAAGAAAATATAAGCAGTACACTATTTGACATTGATCTTGCAGCATATTTTCAAATACCATATCTGACTGGGGAAGGGAAACAAATGAAAAAGTTAACAAATGAGACTACACCAGACTAAAAAGCTCCTAAAAAACAAAGGAAACCATGAACAAAACAGACAACCCACCAACTGGGAGAAAATATTTGCAAATCATTTATCTGACAAGGAGTTGATCTCTAAAATATATAAAGAACATATGCAACTCAACAACAACAAAACAAACAACCCAATCGAAAAAGGGGCTGAGGATATGAACAGGCATTTTTCCAAAGATATACAGGTGGCCAACAGACACATGAAAAGATGTTCAACATCACTAATTATTAGGGAAATTCAAATCAAAACAACAATGGGATATCACCTTACACTGGTCAGAATGGCTATAATTACCAAGACAAAATCAACAAATGTTGGAGAGGATGTGGAGAAAAGGGAACCCTTATGCACTGCTGGTGGGAATGAAAACTGGTGCAGCCACTATGGAGAACAGTATGGAGAGTTCTCAAAAAATTAAAAATAGAAACACCATATGATCCAACTATCCGACTATGGGGCATTTATCCAAAGAACTTGAAATCAATGATCCAAAGAGATTTATGCACCCCTATGTCCATTGCAGCATTATCACAATAGCCAAGACTTGGAAGCAACCCAAGTGCCCATCAGCTGATGATTGGATAAAGATGTGGTATATATACACAATGGAATACTACCCAGCCATAAAAAAGACAAAATCATCCCATTTGCAACAACACGGATGGACCTTGAGGGTATGATGTTAAGTGAAATAAACCAGGCAGAGAAAGACAAATACTGCATGATTTCACTCACATGTGGAATATAACAAATACACGAATAAAGAGAACAGATTAGTGGGGAGGGGAAGGGAGGTGCGGGGTGGGTGAGAGGGGTAAATGGACACACATGTACAGTGACGGACAATAATTAGACTACTTGGGCTGACTGTGATGAGGTCTACTCAGAAATTGATAAGCAATAATGTACACCCCAAATTACACAATGGTATAAACATTATGATCTCAATAAATTTACTGGAAAAAATGAAAAAAACAAAGGAAAAGAAAATAATAGAGTCAGAAAAGATGACAGAATGAGATAAGATTGTAGATCATATAGGAAAAGATTATGATGACTAAAGATGCAATAGAAATGACAATATATAGAAAACATTTAGTAAAATGCACAAAGTAAGCATGCCAGTAAACATTAGCTATTGTAGTTATATAAGTCACATGCCCCTAAAGAAAGCAAGTTTGATCCAGACGTTGTTATTCTTTAATTTATTTGTTTTCAAATTGGCAGAGAGCAAACTGACAACCCTTGTCCTCTGTGACAGCCAACACTCCTCTTCATATCTGAATCTTGAGAGCAGCTTTACATTCATGACTCCACTTATAGTACTACTTTCTAAGCGTTATTTCGTAATTAATATATGGTGAATTTTTCTTTTCCACATTGCCTTTTTCAATGATTCTTGAATTAATGGAACTGTGATCAATTAGATTTAAAGATGCACTGCAAATATGATCTTACCTTTTTTTGTCCCCTCACTTCTCGTTCTTTACTTGTAAATATTCCTCCCATTCATTCATTTTTTTTCATTTATTTAATACATATATATTGAGCACCTATCGAAGGCCAGGCATGTTGTAAGTGCTATTTTGTCTACTCTTTGTTAGACTGTGTTCTGGTATTGGATAAGATGGAAGAGAATATATCTGAATTGAAAAGGAGATTCTAGATGCAAATAAAAAACTCACAACATTCTAATGAGAAAAAAATTGAGAAAGATAAAGAAATTCCATCACATTTCATCAAATATTTTCAATTATAAGAAATAAAAGCAAAATAAGGGGAGAAACAAATCACATTTCAATAAAAACTGAATAAATATCAACATGGCCTCACAAGTCTCTTCACAAATAAATAAGAAATCTGTGAAGCAATGTCTACAAAGTATGTTTGGGAATATTTTGTGACTTAAGAGTGTTATGACCTGTCAAATTGTCATTCACAAATAAATATTTGTCGTTCATAATAAAGTTTTCTTAGATAGCCAAGGTGTCAGGAAAATACAATTCAAGTGACTCTTCTAAAAAATATTTATAACCTGAGTATTTGCTAATTCACTTGAGGGAAAAATCAAAATTAGGGACTTAAGAATGCAAAAGAAATCATTGTATGAAAGCAATTTAAGTTAAAAATAAATCTAGAAAAATATTATTCATCTAGTGAGAAATCTGAATGTAAATGTCAATAATTATCATTGATTGAATTAATGTGAATGAAAAATCCAAATTATAACAGTGGTAAAGATAGAGACATAGTAACATGAGTGGAAAATGATATTATCAATGATAAAGCATTCCTAATACACTCATATAATATTAGCACATATTAAATAATAAATATTTTGTTTTATCCTAATTTGAAAATTACAAAGATCAGTTAAGGGAATAATTTTTGAATATTCAAATCACTAATAAAATTTTAAACAGGCTATATAGTTTTCAAAACACTGGAAAAGATAAGAGCAATGCGTATTATCATCATTACAACAAAGGAGTAAAAAGAAGAAATGTATAAAAAAAGAATTTTAAATATGTTTTAGTAACAGGACTAAATATGAGTTATATCAATGAGTATAGATAGTTTAATATCTCCCATTAAAATATTCACTTAGGAAATGAAGAAATACACTGACAGAACAATCAATACAAATAAGCCGCAAAAAAAAATTAAATTAAAAAGAACTGAAACCTATGAAGATTTATTAAATTCACTACCAAAGGAATGCAAATTATAATAAGGAGACTATTTTTCAATCGTCATATTTTAAAATTGTGTGTTTAAATATTATCTAATTATTTGATGTGATATTTTACACATATTACATTATCATCTGTTACAGATAGGTACCCTTTCTATACAGAAAACAACTGTAATCTGTACAAAGAACAGAAATGTATTCGTATGTTCAAAGAAGGATGTAAGCCATATAGAGCAGACAGTTTCTAGGTGGTGGATCTGTATGCTTTTCATTATCTTTTTTGCATCCTTTTGGTAATTTCCAGATTTTAAAAATAATCATGTCTTTCTTTTGAATCAAAGTAACTCATATTGTTATAAAGAATAAGAAGAAGTAATACCTTGAATGATTCAAGTATAGTTTTCCAAGAAGCAGATGGCAAGGCAAACAGTAATTTATCTTTAGAACTTCATGACTAGCATCTTTCAGTCTACTATACAGAAGTGAAATTTATCTTTAATCTTTGATTCTCTAGATATATGGAAGAAAAAATGACCTTTACTTTTAAAAGACATTACTAAATAGGTATATTAATTCAATTTTATTATGGCTCCAATTCTAAAGCTTCTACTCTGGAGGTTTGTTATTTGTCCCCTATTTGTCCTATCATGTTGAACAACTTGACAATCTCCTTTTTTCTTAAGAATATTACATCATGCTGAAAGTGTTACACAAAAGTAAAATATTACAAATGAGCTCCAACAAATATTCCAGTAAATTTATCACTTAGTAAACAAAAGCTTTCAATTGCGAGTAAATCAAACTCAAATCAAGTTAACTTAAAGCAAAAACAGAGACTGGACTTGTGTAATTAAAATGTACAGGTTTATGCTAGTTTTAGATACAGCAGAGCCCAGCTTAGTCGATGTCACCCATTATCATCTCTTGCTGTCATGCTCTGCCATCTTTTAACTCTATTTTGTAATATGTAGGCTTGGTTCTCTAGCAGACTATCTACATAGATTCCCCCACCACACACACACACACACACACACACACACACACACACACACACACACGTACGTGCGCGCACACCAGGATTGCATAGTTTTTATAGCTCCTGATCAAAGAAAAGTGGAGCCCCTCTTGCCATCCATTTTATTCCCCCACAAAGCAATCTGACCCTCCTTGGGAACGTGCCCAACAAACCAATCACTATACACAGAGGGCTGGCTTGCGTCAAGTAACCCTGTAGAAAGAGTTGTAACCACTGAACTACCAGTCCTTCCAGAGTTATAGGAAGGAAGAAAATTATGTGAGGCAGAAAAATCACCCCTCAGCAACTTACCCTTTTATTCACCTTGGAGGCCAAGACTCTAAAAGGTCAAAAGACACTGGCTGTTTCATTTTTAGGGCTGTCCTTGACAAGAAACTTAGACTATACCTCTCTCTGACAGGTAGAGGAGACCATTAGACACCGTTTGTTCTAGCTCTTCTTCCTCCTCCCATCAGATAAGTGTGGCAACACGTCCTAGGTGGACTTTGAGATCTTGCTTAATTTACCACTTCGTGTTCATCCTGGATCTTCCAGACATTCTCCACCTCATTCACTAATACATATATTTCTCCCTTTTTCTCCTCATCTAAGGACGTAAGTTACTAAAGACAGGGACTAATCATATCTTCTTTGATATATTTTGGCTAGGTGAGAAGCGATCTTATTGGTAAATAATGAACAATTTAGTAGGCCTTGTCTATCACCTATTAAGAAGCATGAAGTCCCCCCAGGATCATCAGGGAAACCCCATTTGTGAGGTTATGTGCCCAAACACAGAGGCACAGAGTTATAACTAGGCTAGTATATTTCACTCAGCATATTTTACTGAGTGAATTATAACTTTTGTTGCAGACCATTCTACTTTGAATGAAGAACATAAACTTACCTAAGTTCCTACTAGTTTAGTGGTTTCTTCTATTTAGTGGCTAAAAACCTCAAGAGATCATTACTGTATACATGGTGATGCTTCTTGGTAATAGTTGACCTTCTAATCATTTTGTGTCTCATATCCTTAGAGTCTGAGACAACTGAAAACTAAAAACAGTAACATAATTGTTCGTTTTTACCACTCATACAGAAAATAATGATATAGAGCAAATTTATCAGTGGCAGATTCACTGAAGATATTCTTTCTTTCTCTTATAGACAGCCTAACATGGCACTCCTCCAAGGAACAAACTTTTATGATTTACTGTCCATGTTGAGGCCCTAGAAATCTATCCATTGGAACTAAAAGTTCCCTTCATAACTCCTTTAGAGTTGGGGAATTTACGTTATTAGTATTTAGGAATTAAAAAACTTAAGAAAAACAGAATCCTTGGTGATCTTAGGTGAATCCCAGAGCTTTTATTTTCACCATATTTTATAAGTTGAATAGATCACTGGATGAATACAATTTTATATAGCTCATGAAAGGTTATGCAGGAAAATATATACATCAAGATTTCCAGGCCTGACATAAATAAGTGTAAGCAAGAAAACTGGAGCAAGCCAGTCTTCTAATCATGAGCAATTTTTCCATTCTTACTTGGACAGTCAGTACTATGTTTGAAACACATGCAGAAGTCTTTCTAATTATATCACAGTAAGACAAAAAGTATTTTCTGATAAAGGTCATTAGATGAAGCATATTTTCCTAAGATGGAGCTCTAAAATATTCTAGTTTATATTAGTACAGTTGCTTTACGTACCATGAATTGTTCCCATTAAGCTTCATTGATTCAAGACTCATTGATTAAACACCTATGGTGCATTAAACAATTATGAGATAAACAACTCTGACATGGATATATTTAATTGCTGTTGGCAAAGACTTAGTTAAAAATAAATATGCATTTTCAAATACAACATCGGTAAAATTAATGAACATATTCTAGAACCAGAATTAACTAGAAAATAATTGATACTGAAAATTCAGCAGAAAGGAAAAGTAGAAGTCCCTCATCTTGCTGGAATCTTTGTCACTGCCTGTCAAAAACAAAAGTGTAAAAGCTTTGATGAGTCCAGTTAGGGCAACGCATGGATCAAAGTGTCAGACTGATAGGATCAAAGGGAACAAAATGAAGTGGTAATGTTGTGCAGCAGATTTGAAACCTCGGCAATGATGAGAGGTTCCTGCAGGATGAAACAGGGAAGCTTTGATTAGTGCACCTTGTTTGTGCTGTGAAGGCATCAAAGTGGCAAACGCGCCTGGATCAAATGGGGCAGAATGCAATGGGTAATGGAGCACTCAGAGCTCACTAGAATTTAAGCAGAGATGATGATGCGGTGGAGGCCAATGCACACATCTCCATCTGGCAGCTGGAAAGAAGAAAAGAAAAGACAGAAGGAAAAACAGCAAGAATAATTTTAATCACTTGAGAGGTAGCTGATTATGGTACAACCAAAGGATCAAACAGTATTTTCAATTACTGCATAGGATGTGAAAACTACATCATTTTTTAAAACTGGGCAATATTACCAATTGTTTGCTAGTAATTATTTCATGTATTTCTTATTCATTTTCAAAATAGTTCTATCACGTTTGTTAATTTTCAAAGTAGATTATCTTCGAATTTACGTACATGTAAGTTTCTATTTGCTAGAGGTATTTGTGTGTGTATTATCTCTTTGGAGTACATTACATGAGTAAGATTCATTTTACAGTTAAATTTCACTTACTGTGTTTGCGGGGATTTTTGCATTCCCTGGGAATCAATTCCATTTGAAAGTAAAGTTTTAAGGCATCTGTGTAACTGATTTGACTCAATTCGCTTTTTTCCCCCATTCAGGAGTTACTATGTTTATAAATAACAAGCATATTATTGGAATATTGAAATATTGAAATAAAATATTCCCTAGTATAATATGCTGATAATGTTTCAGATAAAAATATAGACAGGTGTTAATTATACTAACAGTAGAATAAAATTAAATATCATGTTTATCATTATCATGACTAAAATTAATGGCTACAGAAAGCATCTCCTATGTCCGAGGTCTTGTGCTGGTGCTTTCCGTGTATTCTCACTCATTCTTACAATAGCCCCATAAGTGGGTATTACCAAAATGATATAAGATTTTCTGGTCATTTGGGGGAGAAATAAATGTATTTTGCAAATAGAAGGGAAATTAATAATTGTGACCAAGTGGCCAGAGTTGTATTGCTTGCTTCCAGTTATTCCTTTGTTCCTCATCTTTGTTGTGGCTGCCCCTCTGTTGGAGGAGTAAATTCAGCTGCTCCGTTAAGTTTGGACATGGCCCTGTGACTTGCTTTAACCAATGGAATATTAGCAGACATGACCAGGGTAGAGATGTTAACTGTGCTTATACTGTTTGGCTTTTGCTCTTGCCTTTTTTGCCCTTCACTTTGAGAAGAACATGCTCCAAGAGCCACTGCTCCAAGAGGGTGAGCAGATAGAGCACATAAGAATTGAATGAAAAGCCTCAATCAAGCTCAGCTGATCTTTAAATTGGGCCCTGCAAAGCCATTACCTACACACTGAACCATCAGCAACACAAATTTGGTATTAATTATTATTATTTTGGTGATAGCTCTCCAAAACAGCATTATGGCCACCTCTATGTACACATAAACAGTTCACTGATCAAATATACATAATTCTTTGATTGAATGCATTTATCCTTTTAAGCAGAGATTGTAGTTGTTACCCAGGTACTATTCCTTCCTCCATTATTATTCTATTCTCCTATTTTCCCCAAAAGGGCTTTGCATGGGTTGCTAACTTGCCAAATCTCTGCAGACTATATTTAGAGATTTGTTCTCACAAGAGCTACAGGGAGTGGAGAAACCTACTGCCTGTCCCTCTTGAGCACTGATACTCACAGGGTGATGCAGATTGCACATCTGTTCTCTCAGGTCTTTGGGAAATCTGTGTCTTTTTAAAAAATCTTATATTTGTTTTTTCTCCTATTATTTCATACCACTTTTGAAGGCAAGTTTGTATTTTATAACAAAACCATCATATAACTGATTCTCAAAAATTACTTATTTTTCATTATATTTTCATCATTGACTGTAGGAGTTCAAAGGTGGGCAGATGAATAAAGAGGCAGATTTATACTTTAAATACACTATTGATGTGCTTTTGGAAATGGGGGAAATCTCTACTTGAGATGAAGTTACAGGGTTATAAAGCCATGCTCAACGAATGGTTAAACCCATTGCAACAAATCTCTTTATTCAGCGATTAAAACGGATATTTTGGAAATATGGAGGAAATTGGAAACAATTTAAAAAAGGTTTTCCTTAACAATGAGCTGATTAGGAAATTTAATAAAAATTAGAAGTCTTAGGTACACAAACATTATAGCATAAAATCAAATAGTGGTAAATACTGGAGTCAGGAAAAAACTAATTCTGTTCATTCTTTCAGACGTTGTTTTAACCTTAAGACTATAAATTATAAGGTAACTGAGTTAATTTTTTTTAATTATTAAATTCAAATGGCTCTGCTAAAATTTGAACTATATTATAATTTATTTTTTAATATAGATGATGAAATGCCCTTTAATAAAAAGTGACAATATAAATAATACTTTAATTGATGAATTTATTAGTACAAATTGTTAATCTCCTCCAAATATGTTTACTGATATACTGACCCATGCACATAACTAAGACAGGAAGTGCTCATAAGACCTAAATACACAATAAAGATCAGCAGTTAGTTAAGACTCTTCCAAGTAAGGAAACTTATAGCCCATAATATTGGATTATAACGTTGATTAATTTAGTCACTCAATTTTATACTAATTGTCCTGAAGAACACTAAGCATTTTGCTAGTAAAAAGACGGCTCATTTTATATAAATTTGGACATAGCATAAATGAGATTATATTTTCCAAACCCAAATAAATGAAGCAACATTTAAGATGATATACTAGGATTATTATCAATCTATAATCCCCATTCCACAAGATCACAGTAATGTTTAGTGTATTTTAATTTTTAATGTGTTTTTTTCTTACTAAATGATTGAAAAATCAACATGTAACTCACTCTCAATATTAGAAGGTTAGCTCATAATTAACATTGAGAACATTTATAAGAATAAAAAACAAATATGTTCATTAGAATCTAATACATTAGATTTACCCTCAAATATAAGAGGAAATTTTAGAGTGTATTAAAAAAGAGTGCTCTTTTTTTTCTTGCCTTGATTATTTAGATGTGGGTCAGTAACTGTTTTAACACACTCTAACTTTGGTGCTACAACTATGACTTCAAATGCAAATATTTCCAATAAAATATATTTTAAAACTCGTACATAACAGATAATTAGTAAAATTTTAATGGAAACGAAAATATTTGGTGCTATATTCATGTTTTATGTTTATGTTAGAAAAGATAACCTTGTGATGTAAAAAAGCAATTGTTTACCATGATTCATGATAAATTGTCCTGAATCCAAGAAAAAAAAAACTTTTATTTTCCTACTTACATTCTTGTTATTTCTCAGCACATACAGAGAATGTTTAAGCCACTATATTTAACTTATTTGAGAAGGCTAATTTTCTCTTTTCTAAAATCATTCTATTTTCTAAAATCATTGGAATAGACTTATTTTCTAAGAATATTATTATAATTGGTTTAGTTAAAGCTACTGAACTGAATGTTATAACATGTAAAGTTGATATTATATATTATTTGATACAAATGATTTTAACAGCAGGCTTAGACATATATTTTTAAAACTGCCAGAAGTATGTAAAAATTGAATAATATATACCCTAGTGAATTTCTACACCCATTCTTTCATTCATTTATTAATTTCCCTCTCATCAATTTCTTATTGAGTGCCCATAATGAGATGCGCAGTAGTGAAATAAAAGAGCATCTATACAAAGTCAGATAGATGCTTTCAAATTGGACCTCATTTTGCTCATCTGTAAACATGAGAAACGTGAGAGCTCACTCTTTAAAGGTGAGAAGAGTTATATCAGAGGATTTAGCAGAGTGTCAGGCATGTGGCAGGTAACTTATTGTTACTATTTACCTATGCAAAGCCCCGTTATTTGCTCTGGCCTAGTGGGCTTGCTTTTACATGCATACTATGTATAGAAAATGGCTTAATGTTGGTAGCCTAGACTCCTATGGGAATATAATTAAAGTCATAGGCATTGGGATTGGTTTAACGAGTCATATTAACTCAAATTAAAAGAACTACTATTAAATTCAGAAGAACCTACATTTGCCATTGAAGCTGTTAAAACCCTTAGACATTCTAGGGCAGCTTGTCTCAGACTATTCAGATTAAGTGTGGGAATTTACAAGTTTTATATTTGCAGACTCTAGTCATTCACATCTACCATATTCACCTTAGAGTACACCGTAAACTAGGACAATGTTCTATGTCAATTATATCTCAATAAAACTGGAAAAAAATTAAAAAGCAAAAATAAAAATGAAGAAGAAGAAGAAAAAAGACTCGTGTTAACTCCACACGTGATAGGGAATAATAAAGCTTGTCCTTGCATGCAGCTGGCTGTCTTTGATGGGGCTTCAATTCAACAAACACTTACACCATAGGGAATTATACTTTTGTGTGTAATCTACAGCCGTTCTACTTAAATTGTAGTAGTACTTAGAGACCTGAAATTAGCTTTTCTTTCATTTACGTGTGGTTACAAATACAAACCAGGTAGCCATGACACTAGAAGCAAGAAATTAAATCTAGTCTTCATCTGCTTTGAAATTTACAATGAAAATATTTTGGAGAGCAGAGAGCTTTCTTTTCTTATTAATCTTTAAAATTGAACTATATCTATGTCTATTAAATGATTTTCATTATACCTCTTTGAAACATCAGTCCTCCATTTTATGCCCGTGAGGATCCATTCACCTGGCCAAGGCAATCATTTTGCTTTATGTCTGCTGTAGCTTTTGAGTGTGGAAAGGTTCTGGTATTATTTGTGGAAGAGGCCGTTTGTTGGAATTAATATCAAACTGTTGGTTTTACAGGATCAGTTTTCTTTATAATTGCTACTGGCATTAACAGTCATCTCTGAAACTGCTAAGAAAACTGACTGATGGATTGGTATGCAGAATAATCAAAAGAGCTACTGGAGATAATGACATTTCTTTACAGGGAAGTGCTTGAGGAAGATTTTCGCTTTTAGCAAGATGACTACCACTTATGGTTAGAAAGTTTAGAAAGGGTTTTCCTTCCCTTTTCAGCCTAAGGCAAAACTATAAGCTCAAATAGGCTTTGTCGCTTGTAAGATGTTTGCTTTCTTCAGCAATTCTTAGTTTAATGGGCATAACAAGAAGAACCAGATTCTATTGTGTGAAACAGCAGGTCAGCATTTGCTCGTGTTCTGAATGCTCTTGAAAAAAAATCAGATTTTCTTGCCCATGACAGTTAAAACATTTTCTTTTGTTAAGTATGTTAGTTGTCTTACAAAGCTGATGAGCAGTAACAGGATTAGAATTTTCTTCTTCGCATGCACTGTCCTCAATTCCTTTTCACACGTTTGTGTAAGTACAATGCGACAGTAAAAATAAATCCATGTTCTTCTTACTATACTGCGTGAACTTAAATGACTCCTGGCTCTATCTTTTTCTCACATTATTAGCATCGTTTTTGTAGGCATTTTGTTTGGTTTTTCAGTCTAATTTGATGAAGAAACGTGTCAAGAAAATATAGTAATTACTCAAAGGGCAAACACCAAACTTTTCCCAAACCACATATTGTTGGTGTTCCTTCTTACCACTTCCAAATGGAAGTGTGTTCTCTTCATTTCTTCTTTCCTATACCTTTCAGTGACCTATTGCCTGGGCTATTCCCAACATCCATGCTATTTTATCCCTCTTTTCATCTTCCCTCAGCAGAATGTTGGTTTGAGGGAAAACACAATATTCCAATGCTATAGGTCACTGCTATTGTCAGTTTTGCCTTAATTCCCGTTGTTTCTTCACACACACACACACACACACATTCACATGTAAGACCCCAGCTAGCCTTCGAGAATGGGGCTATCCAACAGAAATATAATACAAGACACAAATGCAGGCTGCATATCTAATTTTAAGATTTCTAGTAGTCACATTAAAAACAACAAAAAGAAACAGGTAAAATTAATTTTAAAAGATATATTACTTAAACCAATAGATCCAAAATATTATTTCAACATGCAATCAATATACAAATATTAATGTGATATATTACATTCTTTTTTCCATCCTGAGTCTTCAAAATCCAGTTTATTCTTCAGTTGAATTATCACAGGGCACATATGTGGGAAGGGCAGAGTTGGCAGTACTGACTTTGCCAGGGGATGTCTGGAGACCAGCCACCCTTGACCCCGCCCATTTTCTGAGTCCAGTTGTCCAGCACACCTATAAATTCTATGAACTACCTGCTACGTAGCCGATAAATTATTTTTCTTCTTAAGCTTTCTTTTTGTTTTTCATTGACAGGTGTTTGCCACCAAGAACCCTGACTGCTATGAACTTGTATCTCTTTCAAGCACTCCTTTTTCTCTGCATACATTTAAACCATCCTTAATAAGCAAAACCATTATTAGTTTGTTCTAAATAAATTGCAGTCACCCATGCTTATCAAATTAACAGCCTAATTAACTAGATATACTGCTGTATGTATAATATATGGATTGAGCTGAAATGGAATGTTAAGGCTCTATCTTTAGCATTACTCTTCATTTCCCTTCTCAGCAGATTTCTTTTGATACTACCAGATAAATATTGCTCTTTTCAAGTCTCTTCTCTCTTTTATACTTACTTTGACTTAACTTTCAAGTGCATGGTGGCAAAAAGTCACACTTATTCTCTGTTTTCCAAGACAGTCTTCACACAGTATTGAAGATGGATTTGCAAAGTAAAGAGCCATTTCTGGATACACCTTGTCTAAAATTCTTCAAAGCCAATATCCTCCTGGCCCCTAAAAATTTTAGGATAACTTCCAAGCTCCTTAGGTTGAGTTCTAAGGATTTTCAATATCGGACCTCTTGCCTGTATATCCAGAATCGTTCCTAGGTGTCCCTCATTTTAAAAATGATGGCCATACATCTTTCCTTACACATTTTTGTCACAGTACAAGACACATGCCTCACATTCTCACCAGTGAGGTAAAGATTCCATTTAAAAACTTCCAAAACACCTATATTGCAGCAGTTCAGCATTTATTATATTATATTGTAATTCCTTATTCATGTTTATATCTTCACTCTGTATACTCTAAAATTTCTGGAGAATAGGCTCAATAAATATTTATTGGATAAATTGAAACATAAATAAGCAAATCAGCAAGAAAGCAGGTTTAATAAAGACGTACATATTTGTTTTAAACTTAATTATAATTAATAAGATAATTGCTTCACTCTGTGGTGTCTGTTGGAGAAAAACCACCTGCACTTTGAAATTGGAATTTGAATAATTGTTCTACCACTTAGGAGTCCTGTGACTTCAGGGAAGTTACATGACCTATCTGAGGCTGAATTCCTTCATCTCTATAATGGAGACATTAATACCCATTATAGACACTGTAAAGACTAAAGAAGATAAAACAAAATAAACATATAAAGTGCTCAATGTAGCACCCAACTTTTAGTAAGCACTCATTACATTTCACTTCATTATTTATTACGATATTTGTTGAAAATATTTAATATTTGATTATCCAATAAATCTTATTATGCCTGTGAGCACAAAGCAATATTGTTAGCACTTATCTATAAGTCCTTACTTACTCGTTAAAATTTTCAGAAAAAAAAATTTTTAAAGCACAAGAGGTTAGCTATCCCTCACTGATAGCGCATTTATGTATGAATCTGGTATGTGTCTGGAGAGATGGCTAGTAAACCATTTCTATTTTCCAAATGTAATGCAGTTAGGTAAATATGAATTCTAAATGATGACTTTTTGTTTCAGCATCCTAAATTTTGTGAAACAGGACACCAATCCCTAAATTTGTATTTTCTTTATATCATCTTTGACTAGAAACAATAAGGCCCAATTTGCTCACTTGTAATAAATTTGGTATTTAGGTTTTTTAGATCCTTTATAACTCTTTCCACTTGGGCAACTAATATCCTTGGTGAAAGTTTTTCTTGGCATATATATGAGTATTGTGTCTAATGTAAATTAATCCATTTTTCTGTCTCATCATTGGGTGTTGCTACCTGTTGTTTACTCGAAAAGTGTAAACACTAAGAATGCATCTCCAGAAGCATTTATTGAATAAAGAATAAAAACCAATCATTATAGGACCTTTGGTCTTAATGATATTTTCTGGAACAATGAGAATCACACTATATCTCCTAGATTTAGACGTATGTTTAAAACTTTGTGTGAACGTATGTTCATTTAGATGCCAATTGGTGACGGGCAGGAGCGCTTAATCACTTATTTCCATTCTTGATTTCCAGACTTCTTTGAGAGATGTCTCTAAATTTTTAATGTCGTTAAAGAAAACAAAAAAAGTATTGTTTAATATTCTAATAAGATATTTCTCTTGTGAGACAAAGAGTCCTGACTGAATTCCCTTAATTCATTAAGATTTTAGTCATTTTAAGGGTATGTTGTCTATTATTCATGCACGAGTGAATTCACAATAATTTTTCCAACTATGAATTTAGTATTAAGATCACTCTGAATTGTTATTATACATTATCGTAGCTTCTGCATAACTTTTGTTCTAGCAAGTAGTTACAAATTTAAATTTGATCTCATATTTGATTTACCTAAAGATATTTTGAAACTCACGGCTTCCAAAGGATAAATTTTTAGTAATTATTCCTCTATCTTCATTATATAATATCATTTATGGGGAGAGGGTAAACATCCTTGATTTAAAAAATAGAGGGGCCAGCCCAGTGGCTGGCGGTTAAGTTTGTGTGCTCCGCTTTGGTGGCCCAGGGTTTGCAGGTTCAGATCCTGGGCACAGATAGATGCACCACTTGTCGAGCCATGCTGTGGCGGCATCTCATATAAAGTAGAGGAAGATGGGCATGGAAGTTAGCCCAGGGCCAATCTTCCTCAGCAAAAAAGAGGAGGATTGGCAACGAATGTTAGCTCAGAGCTAATCTTCCTCACAAAATAAATAAATAATGAAAAATAGAGAATATGTTGGTAATTTAATGATAAATTATGCCTCATTATAAAAAGTAAATTATGTCAAAATATCCATTCCTTACAGGTGCTATGTGTATTTCAACTTTATCTTATGTTACATCTTTAATTCTTATTAAATTTTATGAAATACATTGATTTTAATGTCATTTCAACAACTAGGCCCTATGAAGTTACCTTGCTGGGAAGTGACGTCATACAATTTACCAAATGCACTTGCCAGGTATTGACATTTTGATTAAAAGTACCACCTTTTATAACAGTACTAATAGGACTCATGAAAAATGAGAAACTGAGTTCATTTGGTTGAAGAATATTCTGTAGTAGGATGAGAGAGGAAAAGAAATTTCATTACATTCATGGACTTCTGAACATGTTATGACACAAGATAATTGCATTTCTTAAAACATAGTCACTTCCATTTTATCCATTACCTACAATACCAAAGTCTATTGCTTCTTCACATTTTGTGATGTAGTTAACTTACAGAGTTGACCTTGAAATTGCAGAAGCATAAGGACTATAGGTATAAAAACTCACTTTTTTCAGGGATTTTTAAATTGAGGACTCACATTGATACTATCTTTCTTAATATTCTTGATATTACTATATCGCACACTAAAAAACCATGAGTTTTTTTACCACCACAGAATTCAGAATCATATTTTCATTCAAAAACACGTACAAAGATTATTTGGGTTAAAAACAAATAATGATCTATTATCTTCCAGCATAAGACATAGGGGCCTGACGTGAAACCTTCCTGGGCCAATATTTCTTTCTCTTGTATTTTGAAATTAAGCACTAGTAAAGCCCATTCACTCACTGAGCAAACATTTATCCACCAGTTAAAAGTGCTTAGTGCTGGAGATACACCAGTGAGCAATACAGACTCTTTCTTTTTTTCCTGTAATTATTACTTCTAGTGCCAAAGATTCATATTAAATTAATAATCACTAAGATAACAATATGTTCACAAACAAAAATCAAACTAGGATGTAAATAAGGTGCTTTGAAAGTACAAAACAGAGAAGCATGACCTAAGCTTACCCTGAGAAATCATTCCCATACTGAAACATAAAAAATGTATAGGTGTTAACTAGGTGGATAGGGTGAGGAACAAAACAAACAGCAAGGAGAACACATGCAAAGAACCTGTGTTTGGAGAGGCCAGTTGGGACGCATACCAATTACAAAGAGGAGAGCACTGGGAGACGTAGCTGGAGAAGATGGCAAAGACCATGCAATGGTGTCTCGACTATGTTAACGACTGCATATTTTATACAAAGAGAAATGAGAAACTATTGAAATTTTTGTCTTTTTGTTTTAATTAGTCAGGGTTTGATGTGGTACATTTGAATTCTGAAAACAACATTTTGGCTGTAGTATAGAGAAGTATGGGAGAGGAGGCTAAGAGGAGACCTATCATTTTCCTATCTTTCACGGATTTATCTACTTATCATCTATATTCCTGTTTTCCAAGAACATTTTCTTTCTAAATGTTCTAGGAGTGAAATATAGCTTTGATGAAATATTTATCTTTGTGTAATCTGTTGATGCTAGACATGAGGAGAGCACATATGAATCTGACTCATGATCTTACTGCCAGTACGTAAGGAGTGGATGGATAGATCTGGGTATACTTTCTGGAGTTCATAGGTGGATGTTATTGATCCCAAGTTGCTAAAACCTATAGAAACTATATAAGGTTACCAGATGCCTAAGTGTGCAATTACTTCAGAGTTGAGAGTTAAGGTCATTTCTGCAGTTTTTACTGTCCAAAATATTTACCTGTTACAATATGGCTTGTCATGAGAGATGGTTATTATGTTGAAAAATTGCAAGCACTAAACCTTTTTAAATGTTTATCAAAATGTATTCATTGAACTGGGCTTGTGTCACTACATCGCCTGTCCCCCTACCCCAATACTGGAACTTCCATTCTGTCAAGCCAGAGGGTCTTTGCCCGTTTTACATTCTCTAGTGATACTGATGAGATCAAAATTACTTAAGACATATTATACTGGAAAATTACTGATTAATTGTAGCTTTCTAAATATCTTCAAACAAATAAATATTCCTTCTTTTTCTCCAAAAAATAAAATTCTGTCAATATATTCTATGTGATAACTGAATCATATGTGTGTGTGTGTACACATGTGTGTTTTCTCTAACTATGTAAGTTTTTTTAGAAAGTTAGTATTCATTAATGTAAACGGGAATAGATATGATTATTAAAGATAACTGAAACCATATGAAGATAGAGGAGAAAAATCTGATTACATTAACATTTAAAAGAGCAATCCGAATAACAGTCTTAAAAAGTCAGTAAAAAAAAGTTTGGTATAGAGCAGTTAGTGAGGTGGGAAGAGGACCAAAAGTGAATGTCAAAGAACACAAAGAAATAAATGTTCATGGAAAGAGAGATTATTTTATTTAATTGTATACCAAATTATGAAAAGAGGGGGGAGAGAGAGAGAGAGAGAGAGAATGAAATTTTACTTAGTGCTTCTGTTTTAGAAATAGACATTTGATCCGTCCATGTGAGTGGGCACTTGGTTCTTCTAGATAACTCAAGGAGGGAATGAAATCATTTCAACTGCTCTCTAAGAGGGTAGACCATCCATTGTGTTTCAATAGACAAAAATCTCTCTTTTTAGTAGGATAAAGAGTTCTTGTATTGTTAAAGACTGGGGCTCATTCTTTCATTCAGAATCATTTCAGTGTGGCAGGCTATGTCTAAGATTTTGCATCTAAAAAGAGCTAAAATAGGTAAAATCCCTGTCTTTATGAAACTTAGAGAATACTAATCGCAGAAATAGGAACAAAATTGCAACTACGGTTAAGTTTCATAAAAAGAAGTACATAACAAATAAAATGAGAAAATTTTCCTATATGAGAAAGAGAGTGTATTGATAAGGAAGTATATATTGAGCTGAGATATGACTGATGAGAGAGGCCAAACATTCAAATGTAAGTAACAGTATATACAAATGCCCTTGGGAAGGAGGAAGGATCATAGACACGGGGACCAAGAGAAGACTTCTGTTCCCGAACCTGACATAGTTAAAATTAATGTCAAATGAGATTAGGCTACGAGGAGATTAGGGGGAAGAAATTTCATCTAAACCTTATGGTACTTTAATCTTTCCTATCATCTCTTTCAAATGGATAATCAGGTTCCCATATATGGATGAAAACAATTAAATGAAAAGCTCTTGAGTGAAGGCATAGGTAGGGGATGGTATCAGGAAAGAAGGAGAAGGGGTAAATAGAAAAGGCTCTGTGACTGAGGTTTAGGTGCTAGGTCCCATATTTAGGAGTCTTGCCTGCAGAGTGCTGGAGCCAATGGCCTGGAAGAGAGACTCCTTGAGGACCACTATTTCAAGAGACTGGCTTGTAACTCACCCACAGAACCCAGTACAGCAGCCCTCACACAACTTATTATGGCAGTTTCTCTATGGGATAAAAATTAAAAAGCTAATAATAAAAACATAATAACACACTTTGTCTCAAGACTTTGAAACCAAATTTCCAGAAAATTTGGAATGTGACTAACGTGGTAGGATTTCATGTCACTTGATCAATTTATGAGGAAACTTTCCCCTGTACCCAAGTTACTCATAATCATTAACATAGGGTGAGGAGAAGCTCTTATATCTGGAGTTTGAGACTAAATTAAAGCACATTTTGGATCTTTTAAGACCCAAATTAGGGAGAGTGGGGAGTGACAATTCTATTAAGATAATATTAGCAACTGATTATTTAGTGTGTATTCTCAGTCACACACCATAATAAACTCTGGAAATATCCTAATTTTACTCTCACAATAGCCCTATTTAAAAACCACTACTATATTCACTATGTTAGAGGCTATAGAATTTGATCAATTTAATTTAGCTATGTGTGTTTTCAAAATCCACATATTTCTTTATACCCATCAACAGTGTTGAGTGATGAAGGTGGGTTGAACTACATGATGTCTGAAAAGATGTCATGGAATTTGACAATTGGATACCATGATAAGGCTGCTTTTCACAGAGTGGTGGGAGAGGAAGTCAGGTGCAGAGGGAGGAGAAGTGAAAGAAAGGAGAGAAAGTGGAAAGTACATGCTTGGTTTATTCATAAGAAAGTTCATAGTAAGCAAAGTGCTAGAGATTGAGGTCAAGGCAAAGGAGATTATTTTATCCTGAAGAGGTTGAATAATACATTTTAGGAAGAAGGAAAAGAAATAATGACAAGAGATAAATTGAAGAATACAGAGATAGAAGATAAAACGAAGTCAAAAATTTTCAGAGGTAACAGGCAGCGATGTGATTGATAATGTGCAGGTGGAATGATTTGACTTAGAAAGGAGAAGGTGTAGCTCATCCTTTCATGCAGAAGGCAGTATCGTAAGACCAGCTGAAAACAAACATGAACAAATAACTACAAAAGTTATTTTTTTCCTTCAGAACAACATAAATGCTCCTTATTCTGTATCCAAGCTCTCCATTAATTGGTAATAAGTCACCCTTCCCACTCATCATTTCACAAACCAATCCTTTATTCAGGCCAAATCACTGTATTCATTGTCATTGTCATCTGAATACAACTCCTGTTTTCCCATTTCAATGTCTCATTTAAGTGACTCTCCTAGCACAGATGTCTCTCCCTCCCCATCACAGCCACTCTTATCTCTTATGTCCAGTGCAAATCTGGCTCCCTTGTGATGCGTTCTTTAAAAGCACATTTTAAAGTTATCAGTGATTCCTTCTTGGAAGGGAATGCATGTAGAAACTATCAATCATTTATCTTAATACTTTCAGATATTGTTTACTGTATTCTATGGACATAGATACATAAATAGAAGAGTTAAATAATCAGACATATATAACATCTAGCTGGCCAGCTATGGGCTGAATTATGTCCCCCCAAACTTCCTATTTTGAAGTTCTAACCCCCAGTACCTCAGAATGTGACCTATTTGGAGATAGGGTCTTTAAAGAGGTAATTAAGTTGAAATGAGGTCATTAAAGTGGGCCTAATCCAATATGACTGATGTCCTTATAAGAAGAGGAGATCAGGACACAGACATGCACAGAGGGAAGACCATGTGGAGAAACAAGGTTTCCTTATTATTTATTAATTTTAGAAAAAAGCTATTTAAATATTATCCAACTCAGTATTTTTATAAATTTACTGCTATATCTTTACCCATTAAATACTTTTCAGTATTTTTGTACTTTTCAGTACATTTTCAGTAATTTTTAAAATTACTATACAATTTTAGATTGTATCTTTAACATTGGATATTATTTATGCATTAAACAGAGGTTTTACAGAAAAGGTTACACATTTGATTTTCTTGATAATCAAAATTCATAATAAATTGATTTAAATGATTATACTTCAGGTGGTTTCAAATGAGCATTCAGCTATTTATTATGTAGAGTGAGTTTATACACTGACTATATGTTTCTCACAATTTTTTAAGAAAACTATCATAATGGATGAAGCACTTTAAAAACTCTTTTTCAAAAACTTTCTGAGTTGACAGTAAGGATAATCTGTGATTCCAAATTAAATACTAAGCAGGTATCCAGTAAGATAAGGGAGCACAAAGTTACTTTTCAGAGGGACAGATTCTGCCAAATTCCTGAAACATTGAAATTCTACTGTGTGCATCCTAGAAGGGCAACAAAAGACAAAACTTGGATCCTACACCATTCAGCGAATGTGATAAGAAATCCCAATTAAGTTGGAAGACAAAAATCTCTATCTCATTGTAGAGTTGAATATTTGAAAATATTTTTTTAGAAAACTCATTGAACAAAAGAGATTTCAAAGTGCCTCTTTCAACTGTGGTACTGAATCAAGGGAGAGAATTCCCCTGAGAATTAACAACAAAAACTAACCCTGACATGGATTGAATCTTTGCATTCACAAGAAGGCAGCTGAAATACTTTATAAATGGTAAACTAAGTTAAAGTGATCCCAGATTGGTAGTACCATTAACTACTCAGCAGAAACAAATGAATTATCCAGCAGAAACAAATTTAGCCCCAGATGTAAAAAAATTCCCTCAGAAAATTTGCCAAGGAATATGATTGATCAGTACACAATCAGAAGCCATAATACACAAAGGACATAAAAAAGACACAAGAGGGCCGGCCCCAGTGGCCTAGTGGTTAAGTTTGGTGCACTTTGCTTCAGGGGCCTGGGTTCGATTCATAGGTGCAGACCTACACCCCTCATCTGTCAGTGGCCATGCTGTGGCAGTGGCCCACACACAAAAAGAGGAAGACTGGCAGCAGATGTTAGCTCAGGACGAATCTTCCTCAGCAAAAAAAAAGACACAAGACACAGTGAATTAAAACCAGCAGAAATCATAAGGAGCTGAAAATATCTGAAGAGAAGATTTCAGAAGGTAAAATTTACAGAAATTTACAAACTTTTTAAAAGTTTGGCTAATTCTGTTTAAAGAAATAAAAAAGAACTGTGGAAGTATAAACAGGGAACTAAAGATGATAGGAAAGAAACAATGAAATTTTATAATAAACCAAAAAAGTACCTAGAAATGAAAAATATAAATTGAAATCTTTAAAGCCAGTAAAAATATCAATAGCTTAATATACTTGGCTGAAGAAAAAAAATTAGTCAACTGAAATATATTTCTGAAGAAATTTTCTAAAATACAGCACAAAAAGACAAGCAGATGAAAAAAAATATATATATATATAAGATTAAGAAATATGAGTGGAGAATATAACATTCTACTTGATGTTTGAGAATACCCTGTAATATTAACCAGAGAAAATAAAAAGTAATTCACCTGAAGACAAAACATAAAAAAAAAACACAAAAGAAGACAAAAAGAGCTAGAAACCTACAAAGAAATAATAATTAGATCAACAACAAATGTCTCAGTAGGGGGCATTCACACTTAACCAATAACATTTGGTTCATCTGGATTATTTCATTGGTAAGTTTAAACAACTTGAACTTTTACAAATAAATTTTTACTTTCATTTCCAAAAAAGTGTGTAAATGCTTAGTTTTAATTTTTGATACCAATATTATAAAAGCATAGAAAAACTAGAATTATATTTAAAGCAATTACAAGCCTTGATAAATACTGGAACACAATCTCTACAAATCTACTGATCACTGAATAACAGTACAAGGTTTTTCTTTTATATTCTCCACATAAACTCTAAAAACATCTGTATGTCATTCAAAATATGGAAGAAAATTCTTCCTTGTGTAAAAAATTGAAGAGCATCTGCATTAAATACAAAACTATTGTTTATGAAATTTCTAAGTTTCTGTAAGGATCGATTGAATTTAGATTTAAAGCAAGTAAAAATCTGAACAAGTATATGAAAAATATTTTTTGGAAAGCAAAATTTGGCTTTCTGAGAAAAAAATCCACATATATAGATATGCAATTTTTTAAATAATCAGTAGAAATGTAGCTTCGTTGAATTATGCCCAACTGAGCAAACATTTGAGTATAAGACATTGTATGAAGCACTGAGCATATAAACATAAATAAAGCTCAGAAAAATTTCCTTTGGGTACTTAGATTGGTATTTAATACTTTAGTTAACACATTCATATATATTCTCTTACTTAGATTAAAAATATAAACTCATTTTACATGTGGATAAGTAGCATGAGAACATAGTCATAAGAATGACAACACTTTTGAAAACTTGCTGTGGGCCAGGCCCTGTGGCAAACACTTTACATCAAGTATCTTATTCAGTCCTCACAAACACACCATATGGTTTTAGATACTTAGGATATTTATCCTTTAATTAGAAAAGTGAAAATTAGGAACATAAATTATCTGTACAGCGTCACATACCTAGAAAGTGAATTGGAATCCAGGCAGTCCAAATTAAGAGACCAAGAAAGTATCTCAGAATCTTCACGTAAAAAGCCGATATGAATAAACAATATTTCTATAGAAGTTCTGATCTGGAGTTGGAATTATTAGAAAGTTTGTGGATGGTAAAAGGAATGGTTTATATCAATAGTAAGAACTCTTTCTCTCCACCACACAGTTTTTAAAAAATAGTTGAACCTAAACACTAGGTAAAACTCCATATACTACTGTACATAAATTTAAGAATGAACATATATGATACAAAATGGTATATGCAAGGATTTTTTGACGTAGAATTCAAGTTCTTCCTTTTTAAGAAACTGGTAAGACTCTGAAATCAGTACTAAGGTAAAATGTTTCTATACTGGTGTGCTCTGAATTTCTCTATCATCCTACATTTTAAGTACTGTACACATTTTGTTTTTCATGCTGTTGCTCATGCACAAGATATAAACTGAACTTGACTACATCCTCTTCTCATTTCCCTTTTATTTTTTGCAAAAAGCTTTTCAGTCTTTGCATGTATCTGAAACATTGAAATTTCAATCTTAATCATTCTTTCTCTGGAAGGTTGCTATCATCAAACACTAAAAATATTGTTTGCCTGGTTACTTATCATCCCATAGTAATTTCCTTCTGATTGTTTTGCCCTGCATCTTTGTTTTCTTTGTATCTCTATCAACGTCTGCCATGTTAGATTACCCGATAGTCAGACTAAGCTCAGGATACCAGCAAAGCCGGAGAGTATGCCTGCACACACACACACACACACACACACACACACATATGCATTTTTCAAAATAAATTATATATGAGGAGCCCATAGAATCTGGAAATATAGGTAATATTTTAATTTTTTTACAGTTTAGAATATAATCTATGACATGTAGAATAGTCTATATTTTCAGACTTGATGGAATTTCTGTATACACACTCATGCACACAGACATTCACACACACAAGCATGAAAGTTACTGTCTTGGGATAAATCCGAACACTGTTGAACCTTTCTAAACTTACTTAATAACTATTTTATTTTTAATTATATATGAAGAGCATGTTCCATAAATTTTAGTGCAAGGAAATCATCTGCTTCAGATTGAATATAAAAATAAATTCACCTTTGATGAATAAACATGAGAGCCATGCTACTTTCCACATAGCTTCATTAGCATATACCCCGTGTAAACACTGTACACAAAACAAAATGTAGAACACAGAAGCACAGGGAGCGCAGGGAAGCATAGACCTTTCAGAAAAGGAGCTACAGAAGGCTTCAGACAAGAGATGACATTTAAGTTGGATTTTGAAAGATGGGTAAGACATGGACAAGCCTAAAGGGGGAACATTTTAGATAGAATTAATATTGTGAGAAAAGCTCACTGATGCCAAAGTCCAAGGCAATAGTCTATTTTGTGGTCTCCCTTTCCTTGAACAGTATCTATGAAGTATCTTCAGGAAGGTGACTCCTCCTTGTCATTCAGTTCTCAGCCTACATATCACCTCACTTCTCAACCAAGCAGTATCTCCTCACAGACTGAGTAAATCTTTATCTCAGCACCCAGTTTTATCCATTTTCTTCTTACATAGGTCACTACCTGCTATTTTAGATAGAGTGACTGGGAAATCTCTCTAGAAAAAGTAACATTTGAGCATAGACCTAACTGAGGTGAGATGATAAACCCCACAAAGTTACTGAAGAGGAATGTTCCAGTCAGAGGAAGCAGTGAAGGCAAAGGCACACGACAGCTTGGTACGCTCATAAACCACCAGAAAGCCAATCCGGCTCATGTGGCAGAACAAATGAGGTAGAATGTGGTAGGACATGTGGTCAAAGGTTGGATAATGAAGTGTTTTATAAATCATGGAAAGTAGCTTGGATTACAATCGGAATATGATGAAAGGCCATAGAGGGTATTTTAATAAAAGGAACAACATATTGTTTATGTACATTTTTTAAAATGCAATTTGTCAAAAAATAACTTTAAGGTAGGTAATGTAGTTCCAGCTCAGCATACAAAAAAAGAATTTTATCTATTATACAATCACAAATTCTTAGTAATGGTTGGGAGACCATTGGTGAATTTGTCCCCAAAAATGTTCCAGTCATTCATGTTCATCCATCTAATAGACTGATGTCCTAGATACATCAGGAAGCAGGATGACCAATAAGTAGGATAGCACAGCAATCTAGGTGAGAGATGATGAAATCTTGGTCTTGTCAGCTCAGGACAAGTGAAGGAACACTTAGTGGCCCTAAGGAAGATATGACTAGAAGCTTTTCCAAGGAAATAAACATATTGTACTACTAACTGTATTTTTAGTCCTAAAGCCCTATTTAGTCTCTTAATTTGGTGATACGGATTGCGTAAATCTTGAGAGCAATATTGCTTTAGAGTAAACCAGGTCTAAACAAAGTGATAGCTGCCTGTTGTTTGTTTACCTATTACTGGGCCTGCATCAGATTCCACTTTAGATTTCTATGGGAATTTCCATCTTATTAGACCAATGAGACATCATCAGAAAAATTCCTATATTAGACCAAAAAGTGCCTTCACATTCACAAACAGCATATATTGGAAATACTGCTTACTTTTAATTAGAATCAGTTGGAATTAGTAGATTGTGACTAATGTGTATTATTCCTAGAAAATCATACCAATATCTTTGTGGCTTTTCTAGAATTGAGTCTAGTTTGCCAAACCAGGATATAGCATGTAATTCCACTATTTTATTATTAAATAACTGTATTTGTTTATAAATTTGTTTGGCTGATTTCCCATGTTACCATGAAAGAATACTGAGTAACTTGTCTTTGGTGTCCCAATAAATGTAAGAGAGATGTAACCAGATATAATCAAGAGCCCATAGTTTCTTCCATAGAAACATATAATAAACAGAATTTCTTCCAGTGAACGATGTATCCAAACATCTCCATTCAGTTCTACTTAAACTAAAGAGCAACTCTTCAGTGCCCAACCCCCACAATCAAGTGAGCCACATCAACTTGAAGTTATTGAAAAGTACCAATTTTACCAGAGCTCATGAAGCAGTCTCGGAAATTTCTGTATACCACTTAATACTGAATAAAATAAAAAATGAAGGGACAGCACTAATCTTTGGTATCTAAAGTCACTGGGTATCTCGAGACTCCAACCATATCATTATTTTAAGAAATCAAAATAAGATCTGTGAGATAGAACTTTTGGAATGATTGGAGTAAGGACCTCTGAAAATCCAGTCCTCCATAGAAGCAACAGAACAAGGCAAAAATTATCAAAATTACTTCTATATCCATGTGCCCTAATGACATACCCCCAAATATACCAAAAACTGAAAGAACTAAAAGAAGAAATAGATAATTCCGTAAAGATAGTTAAAGATTTTAAGAAACCTCCGTTAGTGAGATAGAACAAGTGGACAAAAAAATCAGCAGAGACAGAAGATCTGAACTGGTACAGATGTAACAAGATTGACCTAATTGACCTGTAGGTTGACATATACATGCACGCACATTCTTTCCAAGTGCATGTAAAACATTTAACAAACAGATCATATGTTGCATCATAAAGCAATCTCAACCAATTTCAAATAATGAAATAATAGAGCGTATGATCTGTGATCACAGAGGAATGAATCAGAAAATCAATCACGGAAAGATAACCGGAAAATCCCAAAGTGTTTTCAAATTAAGCAATACATTCTAAGAAACCAATGAGCTAAAGAAGAAACCACAATTGCAATCATATATTTTGAGCTAAATGATTATGGAAATACAACATACCAAAACTTGTAAGATGCAGCTAAAAATGTGCATAGGAAAAAAAGTTGTCACAGCTGCAGATCCTGCAAAGATTAAAGAGGATAGTAAGTTTAATTGGGTCCCCTACAAAATTATGTTGAAATCCTAACCCCTAGTAACTGTGAATGTGACTTCATTTGGAAATAGGGTCTTTGCAAACGTAGTTAAGATGAGGTCATACTAGATTAGGGTACCCTAATCCCATCCAATATGCCTGTGGCCTTATAAGGAGAGAGAGATTTGAAGTCACAGAGAAGGCACACAGGGAAGAAAGTCACGTGACAGTGAGGACAGAGATTGGAGTGATGCAGCTACAAGCCAAGTAACTCCAAGGACTGCCAGCAACTGCCAGAAGCAAGGAAGAATTCTCTCACAGAGCCATAGAGGGGAGCACAGTCCTGCTGATGCTTTGATTTTGGATTTCTAGTCTTCAGAATTGTAAGAGATCAAATTTCTGTTGTTTTATGTCAAAAAAATTCTCAAAATTAAACATTTTTCAGACCTCTGTATATTAACCAAAGATTTGCAACCATCTAATGAGCATTTAGTAAAAATAAATGGCTGAATCTTTGTAAGAACAGTGAACTCTGTGGCATTTTAATTTGCCCTATTACCATCCCCGTCTTCTTAGCTCTGTATATCCTCAAACTTCAGCTACTTTGTAACAACAGTAACTATGGAAAACAGCAGTGGAACAGCCAATGAAGTGGGCAGAATGGACTTAAATCTTTCCCCAAATCCCCATTATCAGTGAACTTTCACTATTTGACTTATCTATCAGCCCCATGGAAACATCCCATTTGACAGAGGTCATTATTTGACCTGCCTCAGATCTCCTTCAGTTGGAAAAGCTTTAACCTCAGGGCATTTGTCAAAAACAATGGGTATCAATTGTTCAAATCACATTTGCCTGAGGTGCCAAAACTAATTATAAAAAAAAAAAAAAAGGTTGGCAAAAGCCATAAATGAAAATCTGGTGAATCAAGTGTCCCTAAAGGGCTTTTAAAAGCTCCAACATATTCCTGGGAAACTAGGAGGCCACATGCATGAATGAGGCTGTAAGCCTGTCTAGGAAAGACCGGAGGAGGCCTGAATCTCTCAATTCTGGCTGATGTTGAGGTCACTGCAAGAACTAAAGGCTCAGACAAAGTTGTAAACTGCTAGAGAATGGCAGGCAAGAACCAACACATACCCAGAGCCTGCTAGTGAAAAGCAAAAGGTAGAAAACTATTGTTCCAAGGCTGAGCAGTGATTTGAGTGAATACACATGAAGGGGAATACGCTTTAGAGAATAATCCAGGAAGGTCACTAAATAAACATCTACAACAGCAAATGATTAGTGTATAGTTTGAGAGTAGATGAGTTTTTCAAAGGAGAAAAAATTAACAAAAAACTTTTAAAAGAGTGGAGAACAAGAAAAAAAACCCCTAGAAGTTAAGTAGATGAGGAGAATCCAGAAAAGAGGAGGAGACAGGAAGAGGCAGTCAGCAAGGTAAGAAGAAAGCTACATGTGCAGTATCTTGGAAGACAATGGTAGAAACAGTTACAAGGAGAAAGGAGTTATTAAACATGGCAAATACAGCTGACGAATCAAAAATGAAGGAGTGGGAGATGAGGTCAGAAAAGGGAAAATGGATGGCCTAAAAATCCTTAACTTCTTTAAATGACTGAAGAAGCATAAAAGAGCATGACAGTCATGTCAAGACTTCATTTGGATGGGCACTAAATTGACGTTTAGATTTCATTATAAATAATATATAGTTAAACTGATTTTAATCTCTACAATAGATTTTTTTTTAGAGTTTCATGCATCATATAATGATTTTTAATGCTAATTCCAATGCAGAATATGAAACAAATTAAATACTGAAAAGGATTTTTTTTTTTAGTTGTATGGAAGTATCTACATCAGTTCTACATAGTGTGTCTAGTCAGGTCAAAGAAAATCACGCAAGGTATTTCAACAGAGAGAAATTAATAAAGAGAATTAGTTACATAAATGTTGAAGAGCTTAAAGCCCAAAAGAACAAACTGGGTCATCACAGAGAGAATAACTGAAGGAAGCGACAACTACCCCTAGGGCTGTGAAAACAAAGGGAATGAACTAGGATTATCAGATCCTAGATGAGGCCCCATAGAGTTAGTGTTTAGAACACTGAGTAGGGGCTTTGGCAAGCTGGTCCTGAAAAACTGGTAGGATTAGGCTGGTTCTGGGAGTGACAAAAGAAGCTAGAGGCTGAAACTAATGGTTTCTGTGCAAAGGAAGGGCAGTTGCTGGACTAAACCAGCAGAAACCATGAATAAAAGAGGATGCAGGAAACGCTTTCTCCCACCCCCGTGAAAGATAATAGTTTAATAATCTGCACAATATGTAAGTATGAAGCTTAATACAATATATATTTAAAATCATAAAGCATTACTAGTTAATGAATAAAATATAATATTAAAATCTACACTGTAAATCCTGTGTTTACTAGAATTCTGTATTTTGACTCTCAAAATACACATATCAGGGGAAACTACCTTACAGAAAGAATTCCAGGTCAGAGATCTTTAATTTTCATTAGGCATGGGTATATAAATAATAAAAGTTACATTTTGGCAATTATTATAGAAATTTTAGTAAGCACTCATTTATCCAAAAATAATCAGAAAATTGGGTCTTTTGGTTAATTGAACATTCTTTGTAATTGACATTTGTCAAATATATCATACATGGATTAACACTGTTCAAAGAACGAGAATAAAATAATATGCATTTGACATCAGAATTATAGCTCTAAGGCTCTTCCTAGCTGTATAATTCTCTCTTAAGAATACACAAGTGTTCAGACATTACTTAAAGTATGTCATTGATTTAAATTAATCAACAAATAATTATAGTTGTATAACATTTAGGAGTAGAAGGTGAAACTAATAAAACTGAATTGTTGTTGACTCTTGGATACAGCTTGGGTTTGATTATATAAGTACATTTCTGAAGAAAAATTAAACTAAGATACAAAATGTTATGGGGTAAAACAATAATACTATATTTTTAGTTGTTGGTTTTCTGGGTTAATGGGGTGCATACTCTACCATGTTTTAATATAATGATAGGGATCTGCGTCAGCAAGATACATTTTTGAATATAATTATTATTTTTCTCTACCTCTACATGCTCTTAGCTTTATATTTTTATTTCTCCTTTGAATTTATTTGTTTGCTAGTAATCTTTTAGAATGTAATGGAAGTAAACAAGCAAAAGTTTCATATTTGTGCTATTAAAACTATTTTTATAGTAAACTGATTAAAGAGAGAATGTCATTCTTCCTGTTTCCTGTTGATTATACTAACTACTGACTAGTTCAGAGAGTTTTAATAATTCTTAAAATATAATAACAGTGATAGAAAAATGTATTATAAATTTGTATATTCACTGAAAAAAAATAACCCTTTTCTTATTGGACCTCTCAGGAACTATTATACTAACCACAGTTTCAGCAGGTATATGTAGAAAGAAAAGGTGATATTTTAATAAATAGAAAGGTCATTTGCCCTTTGACTTTAGTAAACAAGGTGTCCTGGAAACCATTACTATGTTTGAAGGAAAAGAATCCCACAATATATTCTCATTAGACAAGCAGAGACCACAAAGAATAAAACTTATTATTGGTTAAATGGTGTCTGTCCTGTAATACCACTGAGTGAATTTTGAAACCAATAAGGTTAGAATTAGCATCAATCATGCCCATTGATTTTATTTTCCTTTTATTTTGTTAAAAAATCTGAACAGTCTTATTGAGGTATTATTGGCATACATTCAGTAAACAGCATACATTTAAATCTATAATTTGATAAGTTCTGACATATGCATACACCTGTGAAATTACCAACACAATCATGATAATGAATACATACAACACACCCAAAAGTCTCCTTATGACCCTTGCTAATCCCTTCTTCTCATATTTCCCAGACCTCTTCTAGCCCCTGGCAACCTCTGATCTGCTTTTTGTCACTATATATTAATTTGCATTTTCTAGAACTTTATATTTAAAATATATAATCATATAATATAATCAAATAATATTAACTTTCTTTGGTTTGGCATCTTTCACTCAAAATAATTATTTTGAGATCTGTCCATATTGTTACATTTAACAAAAATTAATTTATTTTTATTGCTGAGTAGTATTCCATTGTATGAACATACCACAGTTTGTTCATCAGTTTACTTGTTACAAACACTTGAATTGTTTCCAGTGTTTAGCTATTACATATAAAATTATTATGAACATTTATGTGCAAACTTTTGCATGAAAATTTACTTTCATATCTCTTGGGAGAGGAATGGCTGGGTGATAGAATAGGTGCGTGATTAACATTTTAAGAAACTGCCCAATTGTTTTCCAAAGTGGTTGTCCCATTTTCATTCCCAGAAACAGCATTACAATTGCTCCAAATCCTCACCAACACTCAGTACGACCAAATGTTTCCATATTAGACATCCTAATACGTATGCTGTGATATTTCATTATGGATTTAATTTTCATTACTCTAATGACTAAAAATGTCTTTGTAATTCTTTACTAAAGTGCCTGTTTAAAGTTTTGTCTATTTTTTAAATTCTGTTTGTTTCCCAACTGTTGAGTTCTAAGAGTTCTTTCTGTATGCTAGATTCTAGTCTGTTGGATGTGTGATTTGCAAATATTTTCTCCCAGTTTGATGCTTGTCTTGTGATTCTCTTAACACTGTTTTTTAAAGAGCAGAAGTTCTTATTATTAACAATTATTTTCCTCTTTTATTTATGTGAATTCTCATTCTGGAAAATCATTCTCCTCGTGGTCGTCATCAGTTTAAGGAGGACTTCAGTTTTATGAAAGAGTAACTAGAAATGAGCCAAATGTTATTACTTTTCAACTGAAGCCAGTCTTATTTGTATTATCAATGTGTGCCATACTTTCCACACTTTCCCACAGTCATTTCCCAGAAAAAAAGCTGAATATTTTATTTCTGAAAGGAAGCGACACCAATATGTGAAGACATGCATCTCTCCAGAGTATTCTTGTCTGGAATATTCTAAATGGATGTCCCTTTGGTATAATTGTTCTCAATTCCTCACTTTCTACCTGTAAGCAAATCTTTTTTGCCAGATGACTTTGTTGTACCTACCATTAGAGTGACTGAGAGTATCCTTGACACCGTTAATGTTGGGTGTGGACAAATGACTCGCTTTGGCCAATGGAATATTAGTGGATGTGACATGAACCAGGCGCTTACATGTGCTTAGGTGCTTTGGCTTTCCTCTTGTGTCCTTGTAATTACCACAAGAGGAGCACGCCCCTGTAGCTGTTGTCCCTTCAGTCTGGGCTTCAGAATGGAACAGTGGAGTGGATCAGATCCTGATCTGAAACTTGATGCCAACCCAGATGACTCACACCTCACCCTAAAACAGAGCTGCATCTGATGACTCACAGAACAGAGAGCAAGAAAAATATGTGTGTATTGCTTTAAGCCTCTGAGTTATGCAGCATTATTGCGGCAATAGTTAACTACTATACTTACGTACATAAATTTTTGGATGATGAAGGGGTCTTAATATTCAAATCACCCTTTTTTTATGAAGAAGTACTACTCCTTTATGAAGAAATGTCATTCTTATGAATGGAGAAAATATCCTCCTCATTTCAAAGAAGAAGAAATTACGATACTGAGAGGAATTCTATAGATAAATTCTCAACTATATTTTTGAAAGAAAATAGGGAAATAAATATTTTACAGTAATAAGGATAATGATATCAACTAGTTACCATTCCTTGAACTGTACATTCTTAGGCAGTTGGAGGTAAATGTTTTACAGATATTACATCTTTTAAGCCTCATTAACACTCCTACAAAAAAAGTGGGCTTATTAACAGCATGCATAAAACTGTATTTCTGAAAGCGTGGTCCCCAGACCAACAGCATCAACATCACTTGGGAGCAAATTAGAAATGCCAATTCTTGGGACCCACACAGACCTACTGAATCATAAACTCTGGGAATGGGGCACAAGGATCGGTACTTTAACAACCAGGTTATTCTAACATGCATTCACATTTGAGAACCACTGGTGATGGGGGAGGGCCATGGGGAATACAGAGGTTAAGAAACTTATACAAATAAAACAGCTAATTAATGTTTGGTTTAGGATTTTAACCAAGACATTGCACCCTAGAGCTCTATGTGCTAGGTGCTGTGTACACATAATCTCATTTAATACTCAGCAAATCTACAAACTAGATATTGTCATTCCAGTCTTTATAGATGAGGAAACTGAGCTCCTGAGTCAATAGTTAATAAGTTGTGAGCTGATCTCTATAAGCGGATCTATCAAAGGATTGGAAAACTTTCACTTCTACAGAAACTATTTTGAAGACAGTTTTATTGAAAGTTACTTCAAGATAAATCTATTAATGAAAAAAGTACAGATATGTAATAAGTTACATATTAATTGGACTTTCCACTTAGGTTTTGAAAGGCTATAAAATTCTGGCCAATGGGCCATTTTTGGCAAATTTAAAATTCTCTTTGGCCCATAAAAAGGGGTTTTTTTGGTTTGTTTTTGTATAAGAGCTTAAGTCTAAACTTAAAGAGGTTATATATAAAAAAAAATCTACATATCCTACTTCTTTTCAAAAATCAGTTCCGGCAACCCTGGACTCAAGTTATAGATGAAATGACAGGTAGAGCCACCTCTAGTGGAAGCACTCTGTCTCCTGTTAACCATTTCCTATTAACAAATGCCATTTGAGTACTTGTCAAGAGTACAGGCTGGAGTCAGTCATCCTTGGATTCAACCTTCCCTTTATCGTGTACTAAGTATGTGACCTTGGGCAAGTTCCACAGATTCTTCATCTATAAAATGGACATAACAATAATAAACACTGTATTAATTTGTGAGAAATTAATGATTTAATGCACGAAAAGTGTTCAGATTATTTTCTGGCCTCTAGTAAGTGCTCAATAAAGATTAGCTATTATTTGTCATCATTTTCTTTCTTAGTAGTAAACAGTATTTCACTATACTCATGTTTTTCTGAGAGACAGGGCTATCAGTCAGCAGACTGAGTGTTTCCAGTAGAAAACAGATAGTATGTACAAGTTAGGAATAATTAAAGGAAGATTTAATAAAAAGATGTACCCTGCTATTAAAAAAATGAGCAGGGTACAGGGAACCCCCAGGGAATAGTGGAAGCTGTTACTCATCCTAGTCCTGAAAGGCAAGGAAAGGGCCACCAGCTTCCTGAAGGAGGGAAACGTTTGCATGGAGAGGGATGACTTAAAAAGAGCTGTGGCTTTCGGCTGAGGAAAGCAGGCAACTGGAGAAGATCCTGTAGGGAGAGCACCAGCAGAATAAATCCTGAAATCTCCTCTTCTCTCTCTGTTCTCATGACTGAACTCAACTGAAAACCAGAGTGCTAAGGAGCTCAATAATATAGTCTGCACAGTCAGCCTCTAGGTGGAGAGACAGCCAGGTGAAGATTGTTAAAAAACAAAATTCAACTGGGTAAATCTGAAGATTCGGTTGGTTTATTTAATGATTCATGAATCAGGCAGCATTCCATCTTAGCAGACAGAAAGAGCTCTGAGGAGCTATACAAAATGGAAGGCATTCATAGGCAGAAGGGGGTGGAAAAGGGAAGTTTTAAGCAAAAAGTGGATTGTTTCAAGCAAGGTTACCTTCCCTTGGGGGAAGGCAGGGGTCTATCAGGCAGATTACCTCACTAGTGCTGACCAGGTAATTCCAAATTGACTGACTAAAGGTCACCTTACTGAGAAAGACTGAAAGTGCAATTGCCCAGTTGTTGATGTGGGACTTAGCACAAGTGACTCCATTTTGGACCCGTTGTATCTTTTCTTTCTGTCTTCTTTTTTTTTTTTTTGTGGTGAGGAAGATTAGCCCTAAGCTACCACCTATTGCCAATGCTCCTATTTTTGCTGAGGAAGATTAGCCCTGGGCTAACATGCATGCCCATATTCCTCTACTTTATATGTGGCACGTCTGCCACAGCATGGCTTGATAAGTGGTGCATATGTCTGTGCCCAGGATCCGAACCTGCAAACCCTGGGCCGCCAAAGTGGAGCATGTGAAGTTAACCACTACACCACCAGGCTGGCCCCCTGTGGTTCCCTTTTTTAGCAGGATTAATGGAAGAAATTCTAGTATATAGTTAGAAGACTGCCCAGCATATAGTAATAGTGCAGTAATACTAGACCATTATTAATGACATATTTTCTAGAGCCCATAGCTTCTACAAAATCATTATATATTTTCACTTTTTGTCCCTTTACAATCTGGCTGCCCTTAATTTGTTGCATCTTCAAATCCTTAAGAAAGTCTATCTGGATGAATAAGTTAATTTTCATCCAAATAACATAGATTTCAATTTCTAGTACCTTAAAAGTAATAGAAAGCCAGCTTATAGCTGATTAACTTTGAAAGTTCCAATAATCTTGGTCCAGGTCATTAAGATCACATGATATAAATAGGATGCTCTTTGCTTAAAAACACCTTGGCCTGGCTCTTGGGATATGGCATGCATTTAATCTCCCCAGAAGGCACTTTGCATGATAGAACTATCAGCTCTTTAAAGTGGCTATATATTTTGAAATAAAACAATGTATTCTTTTTCCCAAGAGTGTCTTTAGGACCTAGGCACAAGAGAAAAGGCCTCCATATTGCTCACACTGAGCTCTGTGCCTCCACTTAGCTACACACCCTCTTGAATGCTCAGCAAGCCAAGCCAACACACAACCTCTTGCAATTAGCATTTCAATTTCTCCCACTTAAATATGGATACGCATCAAAAGATTGCCAGATATCTGAAGAAAATCTATTATGAAGGACAGAGCCACAAATAAAAAAAATAATTAAAGAAAAAGATTTTGGATAAAACAAAAAAAATGGAGAGCAGAAGAAAAGATAAATTAAAAAGCAATTAACATCCTCAGAGAAACAAGAGGAGACCTCTGATGCGTGAAACAGAACAGTCCAGACAAGTTGAAATAGAGAATTTTATTCTGAAAAACAACAGTTGCAACTGATGGCACAGACAAATCTTACTTAAAAAAAAAGGAGTATCTATAAATTTAATAGGATGAGTCCCTGAGAATCCTTCTAATGAATGTGTCCTTGAATTCTAGCTACCAAGTTTATCTCTTCAGGCATCACTCTACAAACCAAGGATAATGTGTTTTCTTCTTATTGAGTCAGTAATTCGCAGAAAAAGGTCAAGACTTCCCTCATTTTGAAAACTACAGCTGGACCAGTTGGACAGACCACTCAGGTTTTTTTTTTTTAGAGTGCAAAGTAGGTATGTTTTTATGTGCACACATGTTTGTGTCTCTGTGTATTTTCCCCCATCTGTGTGATAAAATACACATCTAATCATAACGGCACCAGGGCAAAGCATAAGCTTTGTTTTCACACTTCACATATGTTACCATTTTCTCCCAAGAAGAGGTAAACCATTTTTTTTTAACTAAAAATAATCACTTCTGAGGAATAATGGAGTTTGAAGTATTGTAAATATCCAATAAACTGAATAAAGTCACTAGGCACCTGTGTGGAGAATTATTAAAAAACAAAAGTTGATTATGCAAGAAGAAAGATTTTCAAGAAATTCCTGAACAAAGCTTGCATTTCACTGTTAAGTCCTAGTCGTCAATTACATTACTAAATAAAAGTATAAAGTCATTTTGATTATTATCAAGACTTTACAACTCCAGAACCAGAAAATAATGTTTCGTAGGGTTTGAAAGCTAAATATAAAGTTAGAAGGCACTGGGTCCTACTCTCAGAAAACTGAATTTTATTGAAGGTTAATGACTTAGTAGTCATTTATTTTAATGACATATCTTCTAATGACAGAGGCCAAACAGAACCCAACTTCTTATATAATCCTAATTGTGTAGACTTTCCAAATCATCAGGATACTTAAATAACACTTTCTGTTTGAAAATCTGAAATGAAGCCATTTCATCAGCAGAACTGCATTCAAATTTCCACTCCCATACTTATGATATGATATTGGGAATAGTATTTTAGAGTTTTTCATATGTAAAACTGGAATCTTGATTTTTACTATATTTAATGTTTTATTTATTTCTTAGAATGCAATATGAAAGTTCTTTGTTTCTAGTCAAGTGCTATACACATTTCATTTTGTTTTATTGCTTTATGATTCATTCATTCATTGGATGGCGATTTTCTGAAGTCCTTGTGTTGAACAGTACCTATACAGAACTAAATTAGGCATGATCCCAAACCCCAGTGAGCTTTCACTCTATTAGAGAGAAACTGACACACAAACTCTTAATGAAATATTAAGATTTTGGAGAAGTAAACAAAAGCTTCAGTGGTACAAAAAGGAAGCAGTGGTAAATTACATCTCTGGAATCCATAAAAAAAATTCACAGAGAAGATTAGATTAATTAACTCTTGAAAGACGAGTAGATTTTATCCATAGACATAAGGCAGTGTGGAGACTGGTGATGGTAGGGAGAGGGGGCAACTGTAGTGGCAGAGAGCATTTCAAACAGACAGACCATTCTTAGCACAATCAAATCTTAAGAATTGCAAGGATAAGGATTTTAATATTTGATGGTGATATCTGAGGAGAACTTCAGTAAGAGAAGATGCTGGCAAGGCAGTAAAGGCAGAACTTGATGTCTTTTTAAGCAATATTTAGGTAACTGGATATATTGTTTTCTTTCTATAGGCAAAAATGAGTAACTGAAGGAAATAGTGGAATATTTATATTTTATAAATGCATGAAAATTTTGAAAAATGGATTTGATGGGAAACTCAATTCTTAGAAATTAGTTTGGCAATTATTACAACTGCCCAATCCCTAAAGTTAATGCAATCATTTATGGGAATGTAACAGACTGATTAGGTGTATGTGCTTTAGTGGGAGTAGGTTAGAATCTGGGAAAGAGAGAATTAGGATCTATTTTCTGGTCACTGACTTTCATGATGATGCAAATTGTGATACCATTCCCTGAGACAAGGAATACTAGAAAATTAGCAAGTTTGTCAGGGAGAAAATAGAAGGAATGCTTAAGCAAATTTTTAAAGAAAAAAATGCAAACGTTGGTTAGATAGTTACATATGTGGATTAAACTCAGAAAAAGGAAAATATTGTATAGAATAGAGAAATCAGCCAGGTTGAACATAGGTAATGAGAAGAAAAGAGCAGCAATAATAAAATCCCACTGGCAGTTTTTTTTTTTAATATTGATAAATAATAGAACATTTTGGTAATACTAAATCCAAATGTCACAGATAAAGTCTAAATTCCATCTGAGCTTCACAATGCACTTCCAATTTAAGTTTGCTAAATCTTTAAGCAGCTCTAATATTTCTCTTCACTTTACTTTTATGAGAAAGAGCTACAATGGAGCAACAATCTCCAAAAGTACATAATTAAAGCAGTAAGTGTAAGATTTTTTCTTGCAATACACATTCAGAATCAGTTTTCTTCTGTACATAAAAATGTTGCCAGGAGTCCTTGAAATATTCTCAATGATCACAAAATATTTGCTTAAAAATAGAAAATTCTTAGTCATAAAAAATTACTAATTATTGGGGCCGGCCCAGTGGCATAGTGGTTAAGTTTGTGTGCTCTGCTTCGGCAGCCCGTGGTTTGCAGTTTCAGAGCCCAGGTGGGGATCTATGCACTGCTTATCAAGCCATGCTGTGGCAGGCGTCCCACATATACAGTAGAGGAAGATGGGCACGGATGTTAGCCCAGGGCCAATCTTCCTCAGCAAAAAGAGGAGGATTGGCAACAGATTTTAGCTCAGAGTTAATCTTCCTCATCAAAAAATAAAAAAAAATTTACTAATTATCTTACCCAATCCTTCCAACAAACACTTTGACTCCTTTTCTCTCTCGGATGGATGGCATTATTCATATGATTGAATGAGTGAGGAGGTAATGGAGCAGCATAACTTACAGGATTTCTCCAGAATCATAGTCAGTCATTCACTCAGATATTTGATGTTTCCCTGGGTAATAATCAAACAGCTGTCTTCAAATGTAACCTTTTGTTTGTTTGTTTTTTCCCAGTGGAGCAAGCCACATCTATGTATCTTAGATTTGTTGCTCTGCATCATTTCCTTGGAGCCATAAAAACTATTCAACCTGATAAGAGTTTCAATATACTCACAACAAGGACCTGAATCTACGTCCACGACCAAACTACGTGTTGGGGTGTGTGTTTGGAGGAATTTAAATCACAGAAGTCATGATACAGGCCATATGTCTTTTTACAAAAGCTGTTTGGACAGGGTTTGTAAAAGTCTTTTAAACACAATATCTTTGTGGACATATATGTCTCATAACAAAGAAAAATACATAGCATACTTAAAACATTATCCAATTAAGCAATACTCATGAGTAGTATAAAACCATTCAAGTTAAATCAAGAAAAAAATAAAAGATATATTTATTTCATTTTCTAAATGTCATAATGGAATGAAAAATTTTCATATTCTGATGTAGTTTTTAAATTATTACACTATCACTCTACAAAGAATTTTTGTGTTTCAGATGTCTGGAGATTTAACTGTCACTTAAAAGTTCAACTGTGATTATGATTATTCAATTTGATATTTCCAATCTTTATCAGTTTTGCATATTAAAAGTATAATTTTGAATTATTTTAAATCTAAAAGTTTTGATTTGATTATCAACCTAACAAATATCATACATGATTGACATGACACATTTAGTTTGATGAATATGTATGGTAGGTTTAAGTTTGTTTATTGTATATTTAAAAGGTAAACCTTTTTCTTTTTTTATCCACTGTCTTAAAATATACCTTAGTCTATGCTAACAATATAAAGTAAATTACTTCATCACTAACTCTAAAATGCCAGACTAAAAATATTTTTTATCTTAAATGTGTAATTCACAATGACATATCTGAAAATGTACCAAATATTTCACTTCACTTTGCATGTGGAAACCCAAGCTAAGAGAAATCAGAGACATACATCTTTCTATTGAGAAAATGTTCCTCTCAGAAAAACATGTCATAATGATAAGCCAGGTATTAATCAATAAATTATATGATATATTAGTCATTGTGTAGGTCATGTGTATGTATAAAATATGTGTTTTATTCAAAGGAAAAATGAATGGGCAAGAAATATTGTGCAGGTTATTTCTTTAAGTTCTGTTTTTGATGATCTAAACTTTGAGAGTGAGAAAGGGCACCCATCCTATAAAGTTGCTGTCCCTGTGAAGCTTCCTGTAAGATACTGTGAATATCTCTACTAGGAAAAGAGTAGATACAATCTATTTTTGAATTTAAATATTATAGCAGATGACAGTACTGTTTGCTATGAACTGACTAGAGGAGTGTTTTTATATCTACTCTTAGTCAAACTCTGCCAATCTAAATAAGATAAATTAATTGATAAATAGCAATGATAGGTAAGCATTACTCATGATTCAGATAATTTGGGGGGAAAATGGACCAGTAAAAACCAGGTCTAGTTATAATGGACAATAGCCAGGATCAGGGCAGGGGGTGGTGGGTGGATGATAATAGTTCTAGCCTGATAAACAATTCTATCCAGAAAAAAAAATTCTATTTTTCTAGTCCACCCCACCATTACCATCCTGAATGTACGAGCACATTGGCTCAGAGTGATCATATTTGTGCCATGGTGAAGGATATCTATCATTTCAAGGACAGTTAGTGAAAATTCTCCTGCTAAAAAACGTATAACCAATACAACTCAATTTTGATTTAGTAGAGTAGCAATCTCTATTTGTGATGAAACTTGGTGCAAGTATGAAGTGACTTTTCTGCCCAGTTTGGCTGTAAGTAACAGATACTCACAATATTAGTGTTTTAACCAAAGTAGGAGTTTATTGCTTTCTCACATAAACATTTTGAGGAATAAAATCCAGGCCTGTAATGGAGGCTTTGCTCTGAGTCCTCAGGGACTCAGTTGCTTCTGTTGTGTTGCTTAGCTCTGTGCTAACTACATTCTTAGGGTAATCTCATCATCCAAGATGGCTGATCCAGTTCCAGCCATATTCTCTTCATTCCAGCTAGTGGGAAGAAGGAAGATTCAAATGACAATAGACAGGAGCCTTTCATCTTTAAAGAAGGTTTATGGAACAGTACATTTTCTGATTAAAATCCATTGACCATACCCAAGTATGAGAGAGGATGATAAGTGTAAACTGTTTTCAGAGTAGCCATGTGTCTACTCATGCATTCTACTACCAGGTAAGAATGTTAGAACAAATATTTCAAACAAAGCTGTAGTCTGTACATAATGTTCCAAAATATTGGAAACATATAGCCAAAATGATACATATTAAAATTACATCATAAAAGAGTATTTGGCGAAACAAAAATGTTGGGATGATATATTATTAATTAGGAAGGCAATTTTTGAAATAATCTATAATTAGTTTATCATATACACAGAAAACAAAGACCAGAATAATGTAATAATCCACATAATGTTATTAAAACTAATTATTTCAAAGTAATAGAATTGTGGAAATAAGGGGTCACTATAATATAGTGATTAAGAACTCTGGTTTTTCATTTGTGACAACATGGCTTGACCTTGAGGGTATTATGCTAAGTAAAACAAGTGAGACAGAGAAAGACAAATATTGTATGAGTTCACTCATATGTGGAATCTAAAAGAACAAAACAAACAAAAAATTCAAATCAAAACAAAACCAAGCTCAATGATACAGAAAACAGATTGGAGGTTGCCAGAGGGAAGAAGGGGCAGGGGGTGGGCAAAGTGGATGAAGGGGGTCAAAAGATACAAACTTCCAGGTATAAAATAAATAAGTCATAGGAATATAATATACAGCATGGTGACTATAGTTAATAATACTGTATTACTTATTTGAAAGTCGCTAAGCGAGTAAAACTTGAAATTTCTCATTGCAAGAAAAATAAATTTATAACTATGTACCGTGACCAATGGTAACTAGACTTATCACGGTGATCATTTCATGGCATGTACAATATCGAATCATTATGTGGTACACCTGAAACTAATGTAACGTTATGTGTTAATTATACCTTAATAAAAAATTAAAAAAAAAAAACAAACTTGGGCTTCTGAGGAAGATGTGTGGAATCTGACTCGAACACTCATTAACTGTACATCTCTGCATTTTATTTAACCTCTTGGTGCCTGAGTCTTCTTATACAAAAAGAAGGAAATAATATTACTGATCTCATGAGGTTTTTATGAGGATTAAGTGAATTGATACATGTAAAGATCTCAAAATCATACATGGCATATAATAAGAATTCAACAAATATTAGTTACCTGTATATCTAAGTGGTTTTAATTTATTTTTACTTTTGCTTACCAGCATTTATAACATAGTATATTTAATATTTTATTTTTAATAAAAGTTATATATGATAAATGTATATATATATATATATATACACATATACATAGATATGAAATATATTCTGAAGTACAGAGGACATTATGAGAAATAAAGCAAGAAATCAACATCTCCAACATTTAGATAGAAAGAACTAATAGTCTTCTATGGCTAATATTTAGGATGGAAGTTTGTAGCCATTTCTAGAACTTTCCTAGGTAATAGAGGACATGGATATGTCTGCTCGCTTAAGTCAAAATATGACAATATCAATAATATCAACTCATGCACTAATGTGACATTTGCCATGTAGAAACAGTCTGTAAGCCCAAGATTTAGGAAATGGTATTGCAAATGCTGTGAGTGGTTGTGCTAAAACCATATGCAGGAATTTACATCTGGAGTTGCATGGTAAAGATACCGATGTATAAACACAGCATGTTAAGCATTTGACTGAGTGTTTAAGAGAAAGTATGGCTAATAAGCAATGCCATACATTCAGAAAAGGATTAAAGAACTCCAGAACAAATATGGTTCTACATGGTTAACAATCATTCATATAATTCCACATCACTTATATAGTCTATATTTCTCTACATTGACAGGATAAAGAAATATAACAATAACCCATGAGTCATCTGCATTTCCTCACAATCATTTAAGTTTTTATATAAATTGAAATAATGATCTCAATTTTGTCTCTGTTCAAATTATAATTTCATGTAAAGGATTTCCTCTCCCTCCCTGTTTGGCTAATTTAGAGTAAAATTATGCTTTTACAATCAAGATCTGACATAAGCCATTTTAACTGGCAACATAGAGGATTTAAAATTAACTGTATAGAACTGTAAATGAAATAGAGGGCTTGCAATTGACTGTAGGGATGTAAATAAAGAATAAATCAGGCCAAAGAAACATCAGCTCCCCTCAACCATCAGAGAAACTCAACCTAAAGCGATTTTTGTTCTGAACTATTCAGAGAACTGCAGCTCGCTAAAGCTGTTACAGATACGCTTGCAAAATCATTCTTTTAGAGCACAATAATTTGAGAACTACCTCACACAAATTGAGCTCTGCAACTGTCCCTGAATTCAGACTGTGAAGCCAACCAATTTAAATCATATCTCATTTCTTGCTGAGTAGATGTTTCCTTCTTGTCTCCTAAATGAGCAAAACTCTATAATTCATAGTTTTTAAATTGTTTAATAGAGGCTTTTAACAAGAAAGATGCCTCAAATTGGTAGGCCATGGATTTTGAAGAGCTGACACTTAGGTTGATACTGCTTTCTCAGTTACTTGCCTGTGCTGTATTTTGAGCAAATAATTGGATAACGCTTTTCTTTCATCCAAAATCTCAGGATTTTACAGTGACGTTCCCAGTGTCGGCAGTGGCTTCATCAACAGTTACGTAAAATGTGAAGATGCCACCAGGAAGTCCTGTTTCACACTTCAGCAAGCTAATGTGAGTGGATGTGTGGGTGTGTGCGTATGGAAAAATAAGCTGAATAGTGTAGCAAAGTTTGTAATAGAATGTTAAAAAAAAAAAAAAAAAGGATTCCCAGAATATCATTCTGTAGGCAGTGGATAACCCAGTGATTCTGTGAAAAATGAACACTTTTGAGGAAGAAGGTTTGTTTTTGCACCTGTTTCCAGCAAAATTTCTTCTGGTCTGAATGTGAAATATATGCAATGGAGAATCAAAATCATTTTGCAGGTGGTAGATGATCTAATGTCAGTTCCAGTCTTCCTATGCCTCACAGGTAGAGCTTTCAGAGGGGCCAAATCAAGCTACAAGTTCCATCAATAAACAGAACACTATACCAGGATTCTTTAAATAATCATTCTAAGTAAGAGGCTAAGTAAATGGTCTAAAGTACACTAGAAACAAAATGTTATATTTAAAATTTTTGGACACGTTCAACAATTGAGTGAAGAAAACATGAGTATAACAAAATGAATCTTTGATTAGCAACAATAAACATGACAATACTGTTTTGTTTCTCCATAGGCTCTATTATAAGCAAACATAACAATGATATTGATATGAGACTGTCAAATTAGACACATCTTAATTATCTTACAAGTGTATGTTTTTGTCATACATTTTGCCAGTTGGTAGAAAATCTCTTCCTAAACTGTTGGATGGAAGATGACTTTATGCCACTTCCTCCACACTGCAAAAAAGAAGTATTCTTCATAAAATATTTCAGGTGTAGTTCAGTAGGATGGGTCCTATCACTCAAAATATCTTCTTACTGAATACTGGCTTTCATTTTCAAAGCAATTTCAAGTTTTAACCATAAACAAAAATTATTACCTAGAACGCTCATGTTTTCTGAGTTCAGTGTGCTACAGGGAGAAGAGCCACACAGGGAAATTCAAACCTGTGAGGATGGGGATGCTTCATTGTGGGAAGGCCCCAGAGAACCCCTAAGCTATTAGATAACTGGGAAGTTGAGATTGAAAGTTACTTAGCAGGGTTAAGACTCTCTAAGCCATCTTGGAAAAAGAACCTATCCATAATTTGCTCCTCAAAACTCCTTGAAAGGATACCAGGTAGGAAAGTCATTCAGTCTGAAGATAAATTTGAGATATGCTAAATTGTGGTTGCAAAAAACAACAGTAGGATTTCCAGTTTCAGTTCTGACACGTAAAGAGCTTTGAAGACATCACTCCATTCCCCACATGTACAACAATAAAAGTTGAACAAACTGAAAATCAGTAACTTTTCTTGGACCCATCAGAGAATTGAAGTCCCAGGATAAACCGCCAACCTGAGATCTAGAAAAACAAGTGAACCTGGAGTCATAGTCAAGATCTCCGTACCTGGAGTAGAAGCCATTGGAACCATAAACTGATAGGAACAATTAAACAGGTAGCTTTGATGAACTGTTGGAGGCTGAGTATGGACTTATGTGAAAGTGAGAAACTTCTCAGGACTGCAGTCTTCAGGGGATCCCCATGCTTTCATGAGATTTGTTCAAGAACCCCAGGTTCTCATGGTGAAGATGCAAGAAAGAGCCCCTCATGGCTCTAGGAGAGGGAAGAGATGAGTAATCCTTTAAATTACACCAATATACCATAAGTATTCTCTTTAACAAAGGCCTACTATCTTAGGGAAGACTGTACCAGGGTCTTGTCCCAGAGTCTTGATAGAAAGTCTTTCCTCTCACTTTAGCCTGCTCCAGATTTTCTGTCTCACATAGGAGGAAAAAAACTATACAAGAAGAAAATCTTATGAAGGTCAGAGGCCAGAGACACAGGCCCACTAAAAGACTGAGATAATTGGAAGGTTATAGAAGCCTCCCTCCTCAACACTTTAACACTACATCAACAGGCCTCAAATATAACAATAGCAGATTACAGCTAAAAAAGCTATAAGACAGACTCTCTTGGAGGAGGAATAGTAAGGAAGTGCAAACTTAGAAGAGTGACAAAAACAAGGGCAATAGAGAAACTTGAAGCTTCCAGCATGTAAACTGCAGCAAACAATAAACAAAGAACAACTCCTACCCCAATTAACATAAATCCTCGCACTGGCAAACTATTTACCTCAGTCCTATTATCAGATGCAACACATTTGATTTCTAACAAAAATCATAAGGCACACCAAAGCCTAGAAAAATAAAAAAAAAAAAAACAGTCTGAAGAGACAAAGCAAGTATGAAAACAACACTCACATACATATAACACAGATGCTGGAATTAGCGGACAACTTAAAAATAACTACAATTAATATGCTAAGGGCTGTAATGGATAAAGCAGATAACAAGGAAGAATAAATGGGTAATCTAAGTAGAGAGGTGGAAATTTTGAGAAAGAATCAAAAGGAAACACTACAAATAAAAAATATTGTAACAAAAAGAAAGAATGTCTTTGAAAAATGTCTTATTATACTGGTCTTAGGAAAGAATCAGTGAAAAATATGTCAGTGAAAACTTTCCAGATTTAAATTAAAAAAGAATGAAAAAATGGAACAGAACATCCAAGAACTAAGGGAAAATTTAAAAAACTGTAACATACACACAGTTGAAATAAAAGAAAGAGAAGAAAGAATGGAGCACAAGAAATATTTGAAGCAATAATGGCTGTGAAATTTCCAATTATGAGTGAAAGATACCAAACCACAGGTCCAGGAAGCTAAGATAATCCCAAGCAGTATAAATACCAAAAAAACCCAAAACTACACCTGGGTACATCATATTCAAACTGCAAAAAAAAATCAAAGATATATTGTACTCAAACTCCAAAAAAAAAAAGAATAAAACCAAAGGAAAAAAGACAAAGATCAAAAAACCAAAGACATTTGAACAAATATAAGAATTACAGTGAATTTCTTATAAGAAGCTACACAAGCAAGAAGAGAGTGATGTGAAATATTTGAAGTATTAAAAGAAAGCAAGACCCAGAATGCTAAACTGCAAAATTATTCTTCAAAAATTAAGAGTAATGAAACATTCTCAGACTAAAAACAAAACAAAACAAAAAACTCTGAGGGAATTCATTATCATCAGATAGGACTTGCAAGAAATGTTCGAAGATTTTCTTCAGGCAGAAGGAAAAATGATATAGATCATAAATGTGGGTCTACATAAAGAAAGGAAAGCCTTGAAGAAGGAATAAATGAAACGAGTAAAATACTTCATTTTCATATTTTTAATTGATTTAGATGATAACTAAAGTAATAATTATAACAATATATCAGGTGATCATAATATGTGGTTACGTGAAATGAGTGAAAGCAATGTCATAAGGGACAGGAGGTAGGAGTTTGGAATACTCTGTTATGAGGTACCTATTACATGGGAAGCAGAGTTGTGTCATTTTAAGGCAGACAGAGTTTAGTTAAAAACATGTATTGAGGGGCGAGTCCAGTGGTGCAGCGGTTTAGTCCGCGCTTGGCAGCCTGAGGTTTGCAGGTTCGGATCCCGGGCGCCTGCTGACGCACGGCTTGTCAGCCATGCTGTGGCGGCGTCCCATATAAAGTAGAGGAAGATGGGCACAGATGTTAGCCCAGGGCCAGTCTTCCTCAGCAAAAAGAGGAGGATTAGCAACGGATGTTAGCTCAGGGCTGGTCTTCCTCACCAAAAAAAACCACCATGTATTGAAAACTCCAGGGAACCTGCAATTTAAAGAAAAAGAGATGTAATTGGTATCTTAGGGGTAGAGATAAAATGGAATCACATAAAATGCACACTTAAAAACAGAGAACAGAGAAAAAGAGCCTCTGTCAATGAATAGAAATAATTATAAACCTGGTTGTCATTGAACCTAGTATATCAATAATCACTTTAAATGTCATTGGTTTAAATACACCAAGTAAAAGACAAAAATTGTCAGAGTGAATATAAAGAAAACATACAAAGATTCAGATTGGTTAAAAGTAAAGAGATAGAGAAATATAAGAAATGCTAACACTAATCAAAAGAAAATTGGAGTAGCTATTGAGACAAATCTGACTTCAAAACAAAGAAAATTATTGGGGATAAAGATATATATTTTATAATCATAAAGGGGTCTGTCCTCCAAGAAGACATAATAATCCTCAATGTGTATGCACCTAACAGAGCACCAATATATGTGAGGCAAAAAAATAATAGAACTGGAACGACAAGAGGTGTATCTACTTTATAGTTGGAGAGTTCAACACTTCCCATCAGTAACCGATATATCAAGCAGGCAAAAAATCACGAAGGCTATACTTGACCTGGACAGTACTTTAATCAGATTGATCTAATATTTATAGATTACTCTAACTAAAAGCAGCAGAATACACATTCTCATCAGGTTCATATGGAACATTACCTGCATAGAGCAGATTTGGGGCCTTAAATACAACTTAACAAATTCAAAGGAAGAGAAAGCATATAAAGTCTGTTTAATAATAATAATATTATTAAATATAATGTAATACATATAATATAAAATGTGAATATAATATAAAAATTATTAATAATTCCAAAATGGAATTAAGAAATCAAAACAGAAAGACAGGTTGAAGATCTCAAAAATTAATAAAAATTACACAACACTGCTAAATAATACTTGATACAATGAAGTGTTAAGAAAAATTTAAAATATCGGAATTAAATAAAAATGCAATTTATCAAAATTTGTGGATTGCAGTGAAAGTAGTGCTTAGAGGAAAATTTGTAGCAGTGAAAACATGCATTAGAGAAGAAGAAAGATCTGAAATCAATAATCTAAGCTTCCATTTTAGGAAAATTGAGAAAGAAGAGAAATATAAGCTTGAAGCAAGCATGAGAAAAGAAATAACAAAAATTAAGGCAGGAATCACTGAAATTGAGAATAGGAAACAACAGAATAAAATCAAAAGCTGGTTCATTAAAAAGATCAATGAAATTGATAAAGTTTTAGTCATAATAACCCAGGAAACAAATGAGAATACAAATTACTAATATCAGAAATTAGATGAAATCATCACTATAATCTGATATATTATAAAAGAATAATAAAAAAATATTATGTTTAAGTCTATGTCCATAAATCTGATAACCTGGATGAAATGGACCAATTTCTTGAAAGACTCAAACTGTAAAAACTCACAGAAGAAGTAGGTAATCTAAATAGCCCTATATCTATTTAAAAAATTAGAACAATAATTAATGATATTCCCAAAATGAAGTCAACAGGTCCAGATGGTTGAACTGGTGAATTCCACCAAATATTCAAGGAAGAAATGATACCAATTCTCTACAATATCCTTCAAAAAATAGAAACAGAATGAACGCTTCCTAACTAATTCTGTGATGCCAGTACTACCATAATACCAAAACTAGATAACTATGAAACAGTCTCTCTCATGAACATTGAGGCAAAAATTCTTAACAAAATATTAGCAAATCTAACCCAACAATGTAAATGTAAAACAAACACTACATGTAGCAGGATTTGAGAAACAATGGGGAAGAAAAGACAAATGTCTTGTGCAGAAGAAATAATGTATATACTCTGCCCTCAAGAAAGTGAATTATAACTTTCCTCCTTCCATAAGTGTGGACTGTACATAGTGACTTTCTTACAAAGAGTTCAGTATGTGAAGAAAGTGGGCAGGGGAAAGAGCAACTTTAAGGTGTAGAAAGCTGACAAAGACCACGCAATCCAGGTGATGAAGGTAAACAACAGTGATAAATCACATTGATAGTATGTACCCTTGACATGATGTGATGAGAAAGGTAATGTACCACTGTGGTATCACAAGTGAATTAGCCTAGTTTAATCATGAGAAAAACATCAGAAAAATCCTAACTGAGAGACATTCTATAAAACAGCTGACCAGAAATGCTCAAAAGTGTCAAGGTCATCCAAACAAGGACATCCTGAGAGACTGCCACAACCAATAGGAGCCTAAGAAGACACAACTACTAAATGTAATATATTATCTTAGATTTGATATCAGAAGAGAAAAATAACAGTAGGGGAAAAATAAGAAAATTTTAATAAATTATGAACTCTAGTTAATAATAATGTATAAATACTGGTTCATTAATTGTGATGAATGTAACACACGAATCTAAGACACTAATAATACGGGAATCTGGGTGTGGGTATATTGGAGCTTTCTATTCTAGCTTCACAATAATTCTGTAAATCAAAACTGTTAGTTTTAAAAGCTTATTAAAATAAAAATGGCAGATTCTGGAAGGAAAGTATGATTGAGTCCAATGCACTGTAGATTATTTTCTCATTCATCCCAGGGGCTATTATAGAATTCCTTTGGGATGGACATTTTGGGACAGATTAAATATGGCTCTAATACCATTAGAGCCTTTGGGTAAAAAGGCTCTTTTTATACTTTAGAAAAGTATGATACACTTTTTCTCCTGCCTACTAATTCAGCCAGGTGACTGATGGCGCAGAGCAGAAAAGCAGTTATGACAAAATCGACAACAGGAATATGGAACATATCAGCACAAGACCTTGCAGATGTTTGATGTGGTCACCAGCAATCGAAGATGAAATGATAGACGGTAACATGCTGAGAAAGAGTATAGTCCCTGACAGACTGAAGCACATATTAGAGACCAATTTGGATTGTTTGGGAGTTAGCTTGGATTTACTCTATTGATACTGTTATCAGGATGCTATTATACGCCTAGCTGACTGGGCACGAAGAAATTTGGATTACAGACAAAAAATGAATGTAACAGGCAAAAAAACAGTACAACAAAACCAACAGAACACTACAGTCAACAGATAGCAAGGCAAATCCCCTATTTTTTATTCAAAGGCTACATGAATTAAGACAAATAGAATTTCATAAACCTTAAAGAATTCAAAGAAAAACTATCTGTGTTCAATCAGTATCAGTGTTACTCCCTTTAGGATCCTTTATGCACTGCAGAGAGAAATCAGGAACTAGATTTCCCCAAACGTAGTTCTGGGGTTGGGGCACCCAATGTGAGATGCTTGTGCTAGATTTAGAAGGTGGAAGGGGAGATCCTCTCTGGGGCAGGTGGAGGCGGACCTTGCACAATAGGTGAGCCTTGAGATGCTCATATTCTGGTGCTGCCAGCAGCTGCGAAGGGAAGTGAGAGGCCTCGCCGAGAATGCTGAGGTCCACCACCACTTTAGAGACAAGTCAGGACAACGGCCTCCATCAATAGCTAACAATATCCTGATGAGACTGATGAAATTTACTGTGGCTTCCAGCTGGTTGGCTCTGAATCAACTACTTTTAGGAAGTTCTTCCCAGACCTTCCTCACCAAAACCTTCAACAATGGTTGGGTAAGCCTAAAATGGCCTGTAGTAAGCCCTTCCTTGTCAGAAATCCTAGAGTGAGTATTGTCTTCCTGACTGAAATATGTCTTTTCAACTGAATGAAGAACACCAACATACATATTAAAATGATGTAAAGTGCTAAAACCACTCTTCCAGGATTTGAGAGACATGTATTCTGATTTGTGGCTTTTCCTAACTTAGAAACACAGTGATCAATTTAATATCTCCAGGCCCCCATTTCCTCATCTCTCACATGAGGGCATTGGCCAGAACCTTTCTAGTTCTGTCACGCTACAAGTCCAGAATATTAAGATTAATTTGGTTAGAGAGTAGATGACGAAGACTAATATTCCACATTATAAAAATTGTTGGTGTGGTGAGTTTAACAGAATGGGTCATTGTTTTGACATAATAAATCACCTTTCTCTTCTAAAGTTAACTATTTTTTAGTAAAATATGATTATAAAATATAATGGACACGTTCTTTCTGCCGTATCAAATCCTTTGTACTTCTCTTGTATTTGAGGAATTCTGATGATTTCATTTCTTTTCATTGGCAGCAAACATCTAAGCTGACCTTTCAACATAAAAAATGATTAATCAAAATTCCATTTTAATTTTGTACCTTGATGCTGCTAAACCCTGGAAAGCTTAACATTCTATTATTTTTGGTCACATTCCAAATAAAAAGTCCTATCTAATTGTTTCTTATGTCTACTATAACAAATTACAAATTTGGTGACTTAAAACAACACACATTTATTCTCTTACAGTTCTATAGGTCAGAAGCCTGAAATAGATTTTATTGGACCGAAATCAAAGTGTCAGCAGGGCTGCACTCCCTCTGGAGGCTCTAGGGGAGAACCTGTTTCCTTGTCTTTTCTAGCTTCTAGAGCCATCAGGGTAGTATTATACTGTTCTCTGTTGTCAGATCCCTCTCCACCTCCCTCCACTATGGTTACCTGTGATTACATTTAGGACCCACCAGGATAATCCAGGATAATCGCCCCATCACAAGAACTTTAATAATCATACCTGCATAATCAGTTTTGTTTGCTGTTTGCTTACAGTTTTTCCATATAAGGTAACATGCACAGGTTCCAGTGGTTTGGACCTGGATATCTTTGGGGGCCATCATTCATCATAATGCACCAATTTTACACTTATAATTGCAAACTGCTTAGTACTACAGCTAAATTTCTCATTCTTCCTAGAGCAAACAATAAAAAAATAAATAAATAAAGCACAAAAAAAGAAAGCTAGTAAAGTAGATAGGACAAACTTAAAAACTAAAAGTGTTCAATTAACACAAACAATGGCAGAAAAGGAAGAAAAAAGAAATAGATAACAGAGAGAACAATTTAAAAATATGTACAAAGAACACGTGGATTTTAAACACAAAAACTAAATTAAATTATATGAAAATGGTCTATACACTCCAATTAAAAGGGAAAACAGAAATTGTCAGAATTTAAAAAAGTAACACACTGTGACATGTTTCTAGGTGATGCATTTTAAATATAAATTATAAAAATAAATATAGGTAAGTTAAAAGTAAAACTATGGGAGAAGATATAGCATGCAAAATCTAAACTGCACAAGTTGATGTGGCTCCATCAGCATCATACAAACTAGACTTCAGGACAAGAGTATTACAAGAGCTAAAGAGGGTCACTTCATTAAGATAAAATAGTCAACTGAATATTCCTATGTTTAACATTCCAATATTCCATATGTTTATACGTACTAAATGACAGAGCTTCAAAACACATGAAAGCAAAATTGACAGCACTAAAGTTAAAAAAGGATAACTCTCCAGTTATAGTGAAGCATTTCATATCTATTTCTTAGTAATTGATAAGGCAAGTAGACACAAATACAATGATGTAGAAGATTTGAATAATACAATCAACTAAATTAATCTAATTAATATTTACAGAACACTATACAGCTATAAGAAATGCCAGGCCATAAGACTAAGTAAATTTTAAAGTATTAAAATCATACAGAGTATCTACTAGGATTCCAACAAAATTAAATTAGAAATCAAAAAGATACCAAGTTATTTCCCCAAATATTTAGAAGTTAAGCAATATAATCCTAAATAAATAGCCTATTGGTTAAATAATAAATCACAAGGGAAAATAGAATATATTTCCAACTAAATGAGAGGTAAAGTACAACATATCAAAAATATTAAAGGGATAAAACTAAATATGCATTTAGGAAAAAGTATAGCTTTAAATGCTTATATTACAAAGGAAGGTTTAAAATCTATGAGCTAAGTTTTAAACTTAAGAAGGTAGAAGAGCAAATTAAAGATGTTAGAAGACTATATTAAGGAAGATGTAAGTACAAATTAAACTTAAATGATTCAGAACAAGGAAATGAAATAACAGCAAAAGTCAATGAAATAGAAAACAAAAAAATCAATGACAGAAGTTAGTTGTTTTAAACAATTAATGGAATCAATAGACATATAGCAAGACTGATCAAGAAAAATAATATTTCAACAGTAGCAATAAAAGAAGGATCATTACTACTTATTCCATAAACTTAAATGTATAATAATAAATATGAATTAGATTATGGCAATATTTGGGAAATTAGAAGAAATGGACAATTCCTTGAAAAGCAATTTGCCAAAACTATCAGAAGAGGAAATAGAAATGTTGAATATGTCTATATCTTTTTTTTAAGAAATGAACTCATAATTATAAATCTTTCTATAAGAAAGCTCAGATAACTTTACTAGTAAATTCTTTCAAATATTTAAACTCATTGATCAACTGGAAGAAAATACTCCCTAACTCATTTAATCCTATTGTCAAAATCTTCCAAAGACATTACTAAAAAAGAAAATTATAGATTAATATCCTTCATGAATTTAGATGCAAAATTCTAAGAAATATTAGCAAATTGAACCCAGTAATACATTAAAAATGAATACAACATTACTACAGGGATTAAACTCAGGAATAAAAGATTGGCTTAACATTTGAAAATCAATTGATGTAAATCACCATATTTAAAATCTCAAGAAAAAAATGCATCATCTGGACAAATGAAGAAAAAACACTTGCCACTTGCCAAAATTAAACATGTATTCTGGATAAAACCTCTCAGCAGACCAGAAGTAGAAGAGGGCTTTCTCATCATCAATAGTGAAATATTGAATGTTTTTCCCCTAAAAAAGGCACTATTATCACTTCAGCATGCTCCCTGAGGACCATGCTTGGGCAAAAATACAATAAAAGGAAAGATGATTTCATAAAGATTGAAAAAAAGAAATGCAACTCTATTTGCAAATGACATGATAGTTCACACTGTAAGGAACGAACAATAACAATAAAAAAAACTAGTGGTAAATGATTCAAGTTGGTAACTGAATGTAAGGTCAACAAGATGGATCTTCAACGTAAGAAAATCTTCTAGAATAAAAGCTAGTAGAATTTGTTCATAAGCCCGGGTCAGTAAAAATTTCTTAGGTGGAACATAAACTGAGCTTATCTAAAAGGAGAAAACATTTTAATTGGACATCATCAACATTAAAAATAACTCTCCCCATAAAGATAACCCATTAAGAAAATGAAAGAGAAAACCAATAACTGCAAATATTCCCAATACACATTTCTAACAAAGAACTTTTATAGAATATATACAAAGTACTCTTAGTAATAAATATTAAAGGACAAACTTTGCAATTTTATAAAGCAAACACTTCAAAAAAGATGTGTGACTGTCATCAGGAAAATGCAAACTAAACCCGCAATGAGGCCCTATGTCATATCCTCTAGGATGGCTAAAATTAAAAGACAGCATCGATATTAGTTAGGATGTATAGCAATTGGAACTCTTGTACTAGTGGGTATGTAAACTGATTCAAGCACTTCAAAAACTATTTCTCAGTTACAAAGTAAAAATACACTACCTGTGACCACGTGATTCCACTTTTATGAATTTACCCAAAAGAAGTGAAATGTTTACCTACAAAAATATGTATACAATTACCGTTAATTTTATCTTTATTCATTTAACAAAAAAACCAAAATGTCCATAAACGAATGGACAAACAGAATGTGATAAATTCACTTTATGGAAGTATAATCAACAATAAAAAGGAATGATTGATTCATAAAACTAATGAATCGATGTCAAAAACATGATGTTCAATAAAAGAAGTCAAACACAAAAGAGTACATACTGTATTTTTTCACTTGCTTGATGAAATTACAAATCAATTAACCTAATCCATGGAGGGAAAAAAACGAACAGTGGTTGTCCCTGTTTATGTGTGGTGGTGGGGGTTGAGTGGAGAGAAATATGAAGGAACTTTCTGGGATGATCGAAATGTTCCAAATCTTGATTTGGGTATTAGTTACATGAAGAAATGGATTTTCAAAATTTATTGAAATCCACACAATACATATTATTTTATGTAAATTTTATTTGAATTAAAGAGTTTGGAGGAAAAAAGAACTGGCAAAAAATGAACACTTACCGCATGACTCAGCAATCCCATTTTTAGGAAGTTTCCCATGTGAATTGGAAACCTATGTTGACACAAAATCTGTACACAACAGTTTTATTTACACCAGTTTTATTTATAATCACTAAAACCTGGAGACAACCCAAATATTCTTCAACAGATGAATGGATAAACAAACTGGATAACATCCATATAATCAAATGCTACTCAGCAATAAAAAAGAATAAACTATTGATTCCTGCACAATGTGAATAAATCATAAATGCATTTTGTTAAATGAAAGAAGCCAGCTCCCAAAAGCTACATATTGTATGATTTCATTTATGTGGCATTTCGGAATAAGAAAAACAATAGGGATAGAAAAACAAATCAATGGTTTTTGGGTGGGGGGTTGGGAGGGTGGAAGGAGAGGTAGCAAAGAGGCAGCAGGTAGAAACATTTGGGGATAATAGAATTGTTCCCTATAGTACCATGTGGTGGATACATTACCATGCATTTGTCAAAACCCACAGAGTGAATATTCCTGTATGCCCATTTAAAAACAAAAATAAAAATATGATGTCATGATGTCAGGGGTTCCAGAATGGAAGGCAGACTGTATAAAAATGAATTTAATTACATTACAAATAAATGATATAACCACATTGAAAGGAGTGAGTAAAGGAGCTGACCTACACATGTGAGGGGATTTAGTGTAGAAACCTGGCAGATATCACCTCAGCCAAGTGGTCAAGGTTAACATCATCAGTGGAAGACCATGATGATATCACGTTCTCCTTGATATGATATGATGAAAAGACAATTCACCTCTGTGGTATTCTTCCCCCAAATTTGCAAGTGACAAGAAAAGTTTAAAAATAACCAAAGTTGTGGGACATTCTACAAAATTCCTGAACAGCACTCTTCAGTTTCCAAGTCATGAAAGACAAGGAAACACTGAGAAACCATCACAGATTGGAGGTGCTAAGCAATCATGATTACTGAACTTAATGAATCATGAAACAGGAAAAAAAATATTAGTGGAAAAATTGGGGAAATTCAGATGAAGTCTGTAGTTTAGTTAACAATAAAATACTAACGCTAATTTCTTAGCTTTGACAAACATGCCGTGGTTATACAAAATGTTAGTATTAGGAGAAAATGAATGAAATGTATACAGGAATTCTCTATACTTTCATTGGTATTCTTTTGTAAATCTAAAATTATTTCAAACTTAAAAGTTAAAAAAATGAATTAAAAATCTTTAGGTCTTTGTATTTGTTTCAGATATGCAAAAAAGACTATGGGGATTATATGCTCTTCAAAAGTTTTAGTGAGTTATCTTGCAACATCAACTGGGCCATTGTACATATTTTAGAGATGACATTTTCATAAATAATTCAACTTTCTGTAGAATAAAAAATAGATATTACAGATTGATTCCCTATTACTTACCCACATTCTCACTTCTAATCCATTGTTAGACAGTTTTAAAATTTTTACAGCTTTATTGAGATATAATTGATATATAATTAATATAATATAATTAATGTGCATTTTTGGGTAAGTTTTGATACATGTATAATCATGGAATCATTGCCATAATAAAGAGAGTGAACACATGCATCATCTCTAAATATTTCCTTATGTCTCTGGGTAATGTTTTTGCTCACACTTTCCCCTCTGTCTACAACACTCAAATCCTCCTGGTTTTGACTAGCCGGATATTAGACCTTGAAGTCTTCGCTTATAGTTCCCTCATTCAAAATGCCTTCCATAATTATTCTCACACCACAGCCTGTATACCTTACTTTCACTTAATTTGCTACATTACGACCATGTGTTTGGGGCAATACTCCCCAGATTAGAAGGTGATATTAATAGTGAAAGGAATTTTGTTTCACCATTGTATCCATAAACCTTAATACAGATTAGCTGCTAAATACACATTCCTCAAGTTATATAATTCCATGTTTCTGTACCCTTTGCAGAAACACATACTATGCTCCTAATTGTTAAAATACTTTATTTTTAGACAATATTATTGGAAAAATAAAATTACCATGCTTGCTATGATTCAAGAGGTCTATGAAACAACATGATTGCCTTTTTAAATTAAAAGCCAATGGTGTGTGTATTTAATTATTTTGGTTAATCAAAACATAACATTCTTAAAAATGTGAATGTTATGAGTTCAGTGCCTCTACTATCACAAAACTTTCATTATTTAATGAAATTATTGACTTCCAAATATAGTTGTATATTTAATTTATTTTGTTATCTATGATTGCTTTATAGTACAATTATATGTTCTCCATCAGTGATTAAGAACTTTACATATGAATTTATATGAGATTAGATATATTTTGGTACATCTCATGATCATAATTATCATAAATGGACAATTATAGCTATTAAGGCTACTGAATATTTGGTAATTAATAGATCCTAGACACACTGCTAAGTACTTTATATATAGTATCTCAATTACTTTTTACCAAAGACTTATAAATTAGGCTTTATCGCTCCCTTTTATTGATAAGTAAGCTAAGACTCAGAAAAGAAAGTCCAGGGAGTAGAAATGGTTAAAATCTCTTTTAAACTATGGAATAAATTAAATCATTTTAATTCCTACCCACTTAAGCAAGTAAACATCCCTACTTAGTGCGACATCTGCCAGGCAAAGGGGTTCAGACTATTTGAGTTACATCATATAATAAGACAGTTCTAAAATAATAATTTACATTTTTGTAGCCCTTTACAATCTTGCATATGCTCTGACAAACATTACCACTTCATAAGCCCAAGGTAGTTAGGGCAGATTTCTGTCTCAACTGTGCAGTTAAGGAGACAGAAGCTCAGTAACTTAGAATGATTAGTCAGGGTCACAAGACAAGCCATCACTCCTGACTAGTAGACAGTGGGTACTCTCCCGCTGGTGTTCCTGTTTCTTTAGAAAACAATAAGATTGTTCTGTCTTCATGGCATGTACACTTATGTTTCCTCTACTAGAAATTCTTTTAGTCTATATATTTCATGGCACACTTCCCTTCCTCATTGTAATCAGGTCTTCATGAATTCCTCCCTTCCAGTATATTTACTCATATTTATCACCCCTTAAAATCTTATTCTTCACAGAAGTTTTCTTCATAGAAGTTTTCACCTATGAATTATAATTCATAACAGAATATGATTGAACCCTAGAGCCTGGAACAGAACATAGCAAAATTTATTTGTTTATGAAAAATCGGTAATTATAGTAACTACATAATTTTTCTTCTAATTTCTTGACCATTATGTGTAGGTTTATTTCTAATTGAAGGAACAATTTAAGAATATCCTGGATGTTTTCTGTGTTTTACATTATTGTGGTACATTGTGATTATCCATACCAAAATTTTGTGATTATATATTAAATTAGTAGCTCATACATTGACTGATTCATGATTTTAGTGTGATGTTAAAGTATTGGCTGTTGTTGTCATTAAGAAATGTTGGTATATCTAATACGATTTTTTAAACCTAAAAAATAAATTGTGCTTCTGTTTACTTTTTATCTATTGTTAATAACATCTATTAAAATTTGAATTCCCTAAAATCCCCTATGTAATTTAAAAAATATGTTGGAATGTGAATATGTCAATCTTGAAAAATTAGATCGTAATACTAATATCAACATAAGCATAATCTAGTATTTTATTAATTTTGTCTGTATATTAATTAGTTGATGACTTTGAACTGTATGTTGTTTATAGCAGTGGCTAAGTGACAATCAAATATTAGATATTTCTTTCCAGAATTATGTGCCTCAATAATTCTTTACTAATTTTGATGAAATATTTCTTTAGATATTTTATATTGTATTATTCTTAGCTTAAAAACTTCATTAGAATGTCCTTTTGGTATTTCAACTAGAAATAAATTATGTACAGTCTACTGAAAAATAATTACATTGCTCTGCTATATCAACTGATTGTGACAAATTAATACTAACAGTAATTCTTATAATGAAAAGGAATTTGGGTTAGGCTGAAAAAATATTTGAGTTTTATTTGATATACTTTTTGTGTGTGTGTATGAGGAAGATTAGCCCTGAGCTAAAATCTGTTGCCAATCCTCCTCTTCTTGCTGAAGAAGATTGGCCCTGGGCTGACATCCGTGCCCATCTTCCTCTACTGTATACAGGATGCTGCCACAGCATGGCTTGACAAGCGGTGCATTGGTCCACACCCAGGATCCAAACCTGCAAACCCCAGGCTGCTGAAGTGGAGCTCTCGAACTTAACTGCTATGCCACCAGGCCGGCCCCTATTTGATACACTTTTTAATAACTCTTAATTGTATAAAATTTTATATTTTCTTTTTTGTTGTTGTTTTGTGGGGAAGACCAGCCCTGAGCTAACATCCGTCGCCAATCCTCCCCTTTTTGCTGAGGAAGACTGGCCCTGGGCTAACATCCGTGCCCATCTTCCTCCACTTTATATGGGACACCGCCACAGCGTGGCTGACAGGCAGTGCGTCGGCGGGCGCCCGGGATCCGAACTCGCAAACCCCGGGATGCCAAGCGCAGACTAAACCGCTGCGCCACCGGGCGGCCCCTAAAATTTTATATTTTCAAAAGGCAAATCTAATAGAGCAGAAGTAGTCTGTCATATCATTTCTAATTAGAGGCAGAAGATTATTTTAATCATCATGGTTTTTAGTTCTTTGAAAAAATGTAGCTTATACTTCTGATAACATAATAGGCGTCCAAAGTATTTTTATAACTTCTGTGTTATAATTATTTGTATTTTTTACTTATTTACCTGTATTACTTAATGGCAAAGTTTTAATGTGGAAACTAATTCACAATTTACTAGTTTCATATCAAAAAAATGATTGCTTCGGAAGAGAACAGAAGTAATAAAATTTAGTTAGTTGAAAATTCAGAGAAAATAAATGGTAACTATTTCTTTTTTCCTCCCTTTGATCTAGCACTTGAACAATCTGGGCTTCTGTTTTATTATTTGCACGTGGTGACTCTAGGTTCATTGCCCAGGATAGTTACAGTTTATGACTGCTGTCTCGGTCTGATTGCTTCCTGTCTCCCATTCACTTTCAAAATTGTCCCAGTAATGACAACAAATTCCATGGTCATCCTATACTTCGGGAAAACTATGCAATTGCAGGAAATATTAATTGATATAAGTGATCTCAATGTGCTTAATAACTATAGGGATTAAGTTATTTGCTCACTTATAAGTATATTTCATCTGTTATTTACTAAATTAAATCTTGTGGAACACACATACACAGTCATAACCAATGTGAGTAGTATTGTAAGAACTGCAGTGTGAATATAAAGATTATATCTATGCAGATTTGAGTTAATTTAACATATAATAAATTTTATGTTTTTCTGTTTTATTTTTAATTTAATTTAATTGTGATAAAATATACAGAGCAAAATTTACCATCTTAGCCACTTTGAAGTGTACAGCTCAGCAGTGTTAGGTATATTCACATTGCCATGCTTAATTTACATTTGAAGAATATATCAGTAATGAAGCATCAAAACACCCTGAAAATCATAACTAAACAGATGCTAAGCAAAATTACAAAATAGGTAAAGGATATATTTAAGTCCCAAATTCCTTTCTATGTCCTAATACAAATTAATGGGAACTCTGCTTATAGTAGCAAACTTTGGTCCCCGGGTGCTATGAGAGTAAGATAATACACGGTCTACTTAGCCACTGAAATCCAACATGCCTGGCACTGTGCCTGGAAACTGTTCAGGTAATAATAATCTATGTATCAGTACTTGGATCAGAATGGTTAAGTGATTTGGCCATAGTCACACAGTGAATAAAATAAAAATTTGATCTAGTTTGTTCTGACTCTAAATACCTGATATCTTTATTATCTATATTAGCTTCTTATTAGGAAGCATGCATCACTAAAGAAATATAATTTTGAGACACACACATACCAAATTTTTCTGTGGAAGATCTGAGCTACAAAAGACAGTTTTACCTATAACTAAGTCTCTGTAAACAAATGCTCTCAGAATTGATTGCCTTTAATTTTGCATAGTAACTAAAGATGCTATTTTTAAAGCACATAATACAGAGCCAGACTCTGCCTGAATTCACACTCCCTATTTGAAACCAACTAGCGTGTGAACTCAGATAAGCCCCACCAATTCTTGAAGCCTCAGTTCCCTCATCTGAACAGACACAATAATAGCCACTCCTCACCTGGAAATGAAGATAACAATAATCCTTACTGAAAACAGGACCTGGTTACGAGGCTCAAGTCACTTTTCATTACGTAGTTCTTGGCAGTTAATAACATGATCTTTGGAGTCAGACTGGCCTGGTTCAGAATCCAGTTCAAATGCTTTTAAGCTCATCAATTTTAGCATACTGCCCAACTCAGTGCTTTAGGGTCTTCACTTGTAAAAATGGAAACAATTATAGCTCCCATGTGGTCCGGTTACTGTGAGGAATAAGCAAATTATGTACACTGTATTTAGAACAATGTCTGGCACACAGTTAGTGCTCAAAATGCATTAGTCTTTATTTTGATAACTTTCTTCATTTTTCTAGTTACAGTTATTTCAACCGCAATTTAAAAAAATCACACAATACAGGGGCCGCCCAGTGGCGCAGCGGTTTAGTTCGCGCTTGGCAGCCCGGGGTTCGCGAGTTCGGATCCCGGGCGCCCGCCGACGCACTGCTTGTCAGCCACACTGTGGCGGCGTCCCATATAAAGTGGAGGAAGATGAGCACGGATGTTAGCCCACGGCCAGTCTTCCTCAGCAAAAAGGGGAGGATTGGCGACGGATGTTAGCTCAGGGCTGGTCTTCCCCACAAAAAAAATAAATAAATAAATAAAAAATCACACAATACAGAGGATTTACTGTAATAATAATACAGAGCCCATTGATTGCAAGGAAAATTAATAGAGTATGGCTTCAGGGGAACTGAAAATCTTCAAGAATCCTGGCCTAGAGGCTCAAGCAGCTACCTCCACCTGGTAGTGGTAAGGGGGTCTGAGAAGTTTTCAATCAGGTGGCTGGGCTTTATTCAGGTGCCCATTCTGTCCAGTCAACGACCACCATTGCCACAAAAGCTAAGTCACAACATATATAGAGCAACCACTTTGATAGGCTTTTGCCAGGGAAGGTTTTTTAAAAGAGAGTCTATACAGTGTAGTCAATAGAACCTGTCCAGGATGTCCATTTCAAAAGTAAAGAAATAGCAATGTATAGATTAGGTAATTGCCAATGCTAATGCTATTTAGGAGAGGAAGGGATGGGATCTTAATCTGTGGGTTCCAGGCTCCAGAGCCTGCAATTTTTCAAACAGCTTTCATTTTCTACAAATAATTTTATGACTATAAAATTTTAAAATTATAATTGTATACACTAAAAACTATATTAGACAGTTTTTAAGGTGCCAACCGCTCACAGCTTCCTTCCTGAGACCTATCCTGACCCACAGGCTAAGTTGTTATTCCACAATCTCACCTTCCCTCCCTGAGCCCATCAAAATCCAGGCAAACAAATCGTGTTTAGAGAGCTTCCAGGCTAGTCTAATCAGGAGCTAAAAGTCTTAACCAGTTAGGTATTGGCACTGAATGAAAGATCGGATTCAAGATATGTGTGGAAAGTGCAGTAAGCTGAGAGATCTGGTTCCACGGAAAGAGAAGAACGTCCCCTCCACTCCTTCCTCACAGGAGGAAATGTACAGGAAGAACTGAGAGAGACAGATGGAAAGGCAGCCTCACCTGATTACACTTCATGTTTCCAGATCCACCATTCAGACTGGCCTGTTCCTTACTTCCTGTCCTCCAATTCTGGGAGATCTGTGAACACTGAAGCACCAACAATGCTAATACTCTGCCCCCCTTTTCTAAAGTAGCTCAAAGAGTCTCCATTCTCCATAGCCGAAAGAGCCTTGACTGGAACAAACAACTGAGTTCAAAGAACCTAATCTGTTAAAAAACTTCTACACTTCCCCATGCTCCTAATAAGAAACGCAAGACAAAAACAAATTTTGTGAAACAAATGCTAAGTGTTTAACATTTATGTCATGCTATATGTATTTCATACTATACCAGAATTACCAAAAATCTTATTAAATGATCTCTGAGAACACTTTTCTTGTAGAACCATGAATGCATTCAATTGCACTTGTGTTAAACATCTTTTGTAATGATTCACCATATTGACTCATAAATTTGTATTTCTACTATTACTAAATGTATCACATATATGAGGCCCCATATTTATAAATTTATGATTTTTAACTAAAAGAGAAGAATATTTAATTCAAGGAAAGAAATGTTCTTTGGTCTTAATAATAATCATAATGCCTTGGTTTATGGAGTCAAACTATAACAAAATAGCCCCTGTTATTAGCAATACTTTATTATTGAAATTTTTGAAAATAAATGGGAGATCAAAAAAGGCAACATAATGAGGGTAAAAATAGTCAATTTTACACAGGTTAATCTGAATGATTAAATTAAAAAGGCTTAATATGCAGAGAAAAAATTGGTATGAAATGTCTCCTCTCCTATTTTATTCCCTATGAGATGATGATATTTTAATACTAAATTAAAATATTAGCTTAGATTAAACATTCATGGTGTAGTATATTAAATGTAGTGATCAACCTTAAAGTAAATGAACATTTTATTAAAGAATAAAAGATATCTAATTGGATTTTGTATGTGTATTAGAGAAATTTAGAGTAACAAAAATAAATTTTATTTTATAGGGACCATCATCTACATAAAATGTAATTTTCACTGATAATGTGACGTAGCAAAGTAAGCATTAAAACACCCAAAGGAAAATCAAGGCATAGGAAGATTAAACAATGTTCTAAGGTCATAATAAGAGGCAGTGCGTATACTAGAACCAACGATCTTAACTCCCATCCAGGACTTTGTCTTCTACACCAGGTTCCACAAGGCCCACACACTGTTTAAATCAATTCTGATGGTAAGGGGAATTTTGAAGAGAGGAAGCATTTCCCCAAAAATCTAATATATCTATTTGTGTGTGTGTTTCATATGCCATCAAACACTACTATTCTGTGATGATGGAGCAGATATTTGATGTAGTTTTGCAAAAAGAGAATATAATCTGCAAGTTATACATAACACATTTTGATTGAAATGCGTTTAAAGGCTGTTTTGAAAAAGCCTTTCCTACAAACTATACTTACTTTGGGGCCCCGGTCCAGTTTCTATATCACAGACTATACAAGGAACACATAATAATCTAGACTAGATAGTGTGTTAAAAGCATAGGAGATGACAAAGTCAGTATACTAAAAAAGATACAATTTCTTTGGATAGGGCATCAGGAGAAATAAGTGTGAACTGGGCATCCAGTACCTAAAAGAATTTCCAGCGTATAGTTGGTACTCAATAAATATTTTTTAAACGATACAAGGACAAAGCTTTTCTTAAATATTCTTAATAGCCAGGTAACTATTTTGCTTGTTTCCCTTGTGTTGAAAAAAGTTTAAAGATTGAAATGAAAAAGAAAAAAATAATAAAATTCATCTCAATAGATTCCTAGCACCATTATAAGATTTACAGGAACCATTTCCTGGAACACGTTACTTATTTTTGTTTCTTTTCTATCTTATAGAGTAAGCAATATATATCTACATTGCATTGAGATAATCAAGTGCTTTCTAAAATTCTTTATTAGTAGTGAGATTTATTGCTCGTCTTAATTTTATTTGTAAACATTAAATTCTATGCTATCTAAACAGACTGCCTTAACCTTTGTTAATTGTCTCACTTAGAAAAATGAAAATACATTTTCAGTGACTTAGGATAGACAATATTTTCCAAGGGAAAAAAGGACAATAAAGTAGATTGGTTATAATCTGCCATCATCATCACCATCACTCACAAATGCATGTGTTACGTACAGGTCTATTTGCACATGATGTTTTGCTGGGTTCTTCTTCAAACACCTTATTCAGTAAATAAATCATCAGCTAGATGACAACAGTCTTCCTGAAAACAATCAGACTTTAAAACAATATTGAAATATATGGCTGTGCCAGAAAAATCCTTGCCTTAAAAATTCAGGATATTATGGGGAGTCAATGTAGATATTCAAGATTAAGTCAATATAAAAGCACGCACTATACTTTGAGGATGATACTTATGGGAGATTTCTTCTCTAAAATGCTTTTGGATTTACTAGAAACAAATCAGAGCAACAAGGTAACTTTTTTTCAGTGTTCCATTCATTGAACTCTTATTTAAACAGAGCTTTGAATTTGCAAGAGATAAATGCAAATCTTCCTTGTAACATGTCCTTTTCTAAAGCTCTAGGATTTCTAATTTTTCCTTAAACAAGTCCCTTTGCTCTCTCAATTCTCTATTTCAGTGTGTCAAACAGCAAAACTCAGAATAGAAAGGACACAGCATGGATTTACCATGGCACTAAATACCAGCCTCAATTCTATTTTCCCTAATCTTAAGGGGAAAAAAAGTGTCTGAGTGGACAACACTTTTTCCCCTTCTAATGGTACAATATTTTTTCTAGTTAACCATAAATTAGTCACAGACTTAACCAGACCCTTTTAACAAGCATCACCTTCTTTTCTTACCCAGCTTCCATAACTATTCATATTTCAGAGGTTTGTTATTTTTTTTCGGAGAGTTGCACAAAACTACATATTTATACAATTGAAAAACAAGCCATATCAACTCTGTTTATTAGTGATAAAATTTTTACTCCACAAATATCAATTATTCAAAATTATGACACATTTTCTAAACAGGTGTCAAATTGATATAGTTTTGTCATCAAAGTAATCAAATGTAATAATCTTCTACATCAAGGAGAATTCTTTTTTTGTGTGATTTTTTTTTCAATCATTCACTAACTACGAAAATCTGGAAGCTGACATTCCTGCATCTCTAGTTCCCAGGGTCACCAGCACACACACAATGCAAAAAGATTGGCTCTCACTTCACCATTATTTATATAAGAATTCAGAAAGATGTCCTTTCTTGTTATGGTGAATGTGACCAGCAAAAATATTTTCTCCTCTTTCTTGTTCACCAGGAGATCACTCCTCAGCATCTTTTCCAGCTGGACTTCTGTACAGAAAGATGGAACAGAAAGAGGAATGATTTTCTTTCTGATAAAAAAAGAGAGGTGTGAGAAGACCTTCCTCACCGTTTGCCTTGAGTGTTCATTCAGTGAAGAGAAACATAATGGTTGGAGTTGCTACACCATCTTGTGACCCTTTGGGATGTGAAGCTATCTAAAATCTGAAATATACATATAAAGCATATACAGAATGCAGCCTAATACAGGCTAATTAGCTAAAGAGTTTTCAAAAAAAATATGAAGATAATTAAGACAAATGCTCAATTTTGTCTTTTTCCCCTAGAATTAGTTATGTGTGAACTCTGTGTAAATTATTTCCACAAATCCAAGTAAAAGAATAGTTTGAACCAAATTATAACATTAGTGCTAAGACTTCATTTCCCTTAATATTATACAGATATAAATATAAAATCATGCTTTCTGTAATCTAAGTAATAAGTTACGTGCTCTATAAATTTCATGGATGTGGTTTTCTTTTTGCGCCATAGTATAAACACAGCTATATAACTTAGAATAAAACTTTTTCTCCAAAAGACTGTGCTAGCATTAATTACTTTTGACAATAACTGCATAGCATCTTATGATAAGAAATGAATTAATGGTTGGCTTAAAGTATACCATGACATTAATTTCATATCACTTAATGTTAATTTTCTATCACTTTCTATGTATTTCTGACTACATTCTAATAAATAATTAGATAATTTCAGGTATAGAAAACTTACTTATTCTCCACCACCACCATCCATACCTTCCGAAAGCTTAGAATCTAAAACAAATCTAAAATATGTTGAAACATTTTAAGACATAACTTAAATAAATAAACTAACCAAAATTAATAGATTGCATGACTGCCAAAATCTTTACATTGAAATAATGTGATTATACAAGTATTAATATTTATATTAAACAGTTCTTTCCGAATGTTCTTCATTATTGAAAAACACTTTGAAAAGAAGAAACTTGCCACCGAGCTTATTGTTGTTATTATTTTAGGAAATAGTTACAGTGTAAACACTTCGCATGTTCCTTTCCTTTCCCTGTTTTTCTTATGGCCTCTTTCAAATTACAGGAAAGTTGCCACTGTGACTAGGGTTAACCTATTTAAATACACCAAGATATGTCACATGGGTTTTAAAAGGAAACTCATTTCACCGTGTTGAGAGATCAGTCTGATGTTCTCACTAAGACATTTGGACAGATGATTATAGCTGTTCAGTCAACGCATGAGTCGCCTCACTGCCAGGACTTCCTCCCTCCAGTCATGGATTAGTGACCTTTGGGCAGCTGCCTATGCAAGAACGAAAAGATGCATGTGTCTCTGTCTGAAATCCTCTGTAGTAATTCTAATTGACTGCAGTGATATCTACTGGTGACAGTGGAGAAAGCTGACAGCTGCAGGCCCTGTGGTTGCAGCCAAAAAGCCACTCTTGTGGAGCTCGGAGATGAGTATATTAAGTACTTTTACTAGCTCAGCTGGTGAAGTTACTTTAGCTCACTTGGCATGAGCACTGGCCTGAGAATAGTAAATCAGCTCTTAAAAGTATCTTCTTGACATCTGAATTGTAAATGTTCAGTGAGCTAATACTAATCCTTTTTTATAAATAGAACTGACCCTTTGGTGCTGTAGTGTCATCAAGAAACTTTTCAAGAAATGAGAGATTTTGCTAACTTTTCTTTTCCTTTGCTTAACCCCATTTGCCCTTCGACACACAGTAAGCGGAAATCGCAGAACAGCTCCAGATTAGATATCATGAAGAGGATCACAGGTGAACAGTCTAATACATTAGCGTGCCGGGCTCACACAGTAAAATGCAGTCAGGAGCTAAACTTCAAATTGTAGAAGAGAGCAGAGAAAAAATATCTGCTGTCAGAAAACTGAGAACAAATGAAACATACTGTTACGGATCCCACAAAGTGCTACTGTTTTTAAGTAGCATTTACTGTCAAACTTTCCCCCAATTATCTGAAGCTGTTTGTGAGGCTCTATCTTAGATGGCTACAAGAAATAATAGAAGGCCATCATTTTCAATATACAATCACTCATCACTGGGAATAAACTTTTACACTAGATTGTAATGATTTAGTCCCGGTTTAAGCTTGACTGAATCTATGTTGACACACATACTTTATCTAACAATACATAAATACTCCTCCAAACACAATCACAAACATCGACAAGAAATCTGAAGACTCTAAAGTCCTGCTTTTTAACATAGACAAATAATTGCTAAAGGCACAAAACTTCGAGTTTCCTAGGAAAGAAAGCATGCAATTAACCGAGAGGCTAATTGAATTTTTTCTTATTTGAAATACTTGACAGAACGGCCTGTGTTTTATTGCCTTTTACACACCCAGTGCCTTGAACATAGGACAGCAGAAATAGTAGATGCTTAATAGTTCACTGCCAAACAAAAACATGAATAAATGACATTTATAAGCAGCAAAACATTCCTGCCATTGCTGAACTTAATTGGAAAGTAAAATTGGCAAAATCAAAATTGGATGGTGAGTGAAATCTACAAGAACAAAATAATTTATCCTTCCTAGGATGCCCGTATAAGTGAATTTAATCGCTTATTTTATCTAATTGGAAAACCTCTAAATATCCCAAAGATTATTAAGTTTCCCTCATTCATCATATTTTAATATTATCAAAGTGCTATAAATTACACAAGTTAAGCATTTTACTAACATAGTTCTGTTTAGGATAAGTAATATTTTCTCATTAAAATCTTTGTGATTTTTCCCCAAAACTGCAAATCCCATTTTTCAGATATGGATCTTGTTATCTGGCTTAATTTAAAATTAATATGCTTATAATACTTTCTCTCTATAGGAAAAGCAAAGCAAGTCACTTTCTACAATGATAGAGGTTTACAAAAGAATAAATCAAATCTCTTAAAGCATTTAATTATATGCCATAACAGTCTAAGGGAGCAAGGTCATCTTTAAACTGTGCATTAGTTTTGTGTTCCCAAAACCAGTGCCACAAAGGTTTTCGTTATTGCTCTTTTTGAAATATGCTCATCTGAAATATTTTAAGTATTGCTCACTTTAAAATATTCATTGAATTTGCCAAGTCAAGCGCCCTCAGGAACACCTTACCCTGCAGATGCTGGAGATCATAAATAACATGATTAGGATAAAAATAAAAAACAGTGGCTGTAAGGGAGAGAGGGCTGCTTGGTCTGCTCTTGGAAGCAAAGTTTACTCATGTACCCAAGATGCCATCTATATGTCCCAGGCCATTCACAATGAAAAAGCAAACAAAGAAGAAATGTCTATAGATCATAACAAGATATATTCAAAAACTACTTGATTTGGGCTCCAGATCTGCTAAGTTGCTTAATTACTCAAATTTAACTCTCTGAAATGATTTCTTATTATATTGGCTTATAATGACACTAAAATAGAAATTAAAATGCAGAAAAGCATTCAGGCAATAAACTGAATAAAACTCAATGGAATAATATATATGGACAACTCATACACTTTTTAGAATCGTGGCTACAGCTTGGATCTCATTTATCCTATTATTTGCTTAGTGTTATAATTAACAACAGAAGTTCACAACTGAAAGGTTAGGTGAGAACTGCATTAATTCTTCAGTACCTGTCAATTTATTTTTCATTTGCTAATATCTTAATTATCTGTAGTTAATCCAAACACGTGCATTATTTTTCTTAAAGGCGGCACAGTGTGTGGTTGTTTATAGTTTCAGTTTTCTCATCAGAGACCCAGCTTGACCCTAGGGTTCTAGTAGTTACTTTGTCCAACTGCTAAATCCTCTGAATCTGTTACTCACCTACAGATACAGATAATACCTTTACTTGAACATTTGTATAATATTTTATATTAATAAATGTATTAAGGGGCCGCCGGGTGGCACAGCGGTTTAGTTTGCGCTTGGCAGCCCGGGGTTCGCGAGTTCAGATCCCGGGCACCCGCCGACCCACTGCTTGTCAGCCATGCTGTGGCGGCGTCCCATATAAAGTAGAGAAAGATGGGCACGGATGTTAGCCCAGGGCCAGTCTTCCTCAGCAAAAAGGGGAGGATTGGCAACATATGTTAGCTCGGGGCTGGTCTTCCCCACAAAATAAATAAATAAATAAATGCATTAAAATTAATAATAGCAATAATAGTTATATTTATTTCATGTAAAGATCTATTTTGGATTTGACAAAGAAAAATCAGTGCTAACGTTAAGGTCTACAGAGTATTTCATGAATATTTCATTTGATCATTTAGGAAAGTTATGATTTAAAATATTGTAAAAAAAAATTTTATGTCATCAAATTTGTACAACCTAAGAAACTCGTCCTTCCACCAATCCACAATAACATACAGAACTCTAGAACACAAATCATTTGCAATAATACGTTACAATATGGATCACCAAGGAAGTGCATCACACCATTCTTTTGAAGCAATTCTTCACAAAGTGTCACCATTTACCTTTTTTCTGCTAGAGATGGGGAGGATGGGTTTCATGGTAAACCGAGAATACACTGTGTTTCCCATGAATTTTAAAATTCGCTTAAAATGTTATCATGAATTTACTAATAAAAGGGCTTGAAGAAGTCCTTGAATAAAAAACTTATTTCATCATAAAACACACCTGAATGGTACATCTACAGAAATGCTGCTTTACAGACATGGAAGAAGCAGAAACACAAGATTAAGAAGAACAGCAGAAACAAAGGCTCTTATAGAATTAACTGATATCTAAAGAAACTAAATTTATTTCAAAAAATATATATGAACTTATTTGATCGAGTTCCAATTTTCATAGGTACATTAGAATGATTATGTAGGCTCAAATGGATAAAAATCAGAGTAACCACATCAATGACTATACTGAATAGATATTTTAAGGACATAATGAAGCACTACTTCAAATTATAAAAAAAAGAAAAACATTTTTTTTCTTTTAAAGGACACCTTTGAATACATCTGCCCATATGTCATAAATCCAATTTTAAAAGGCTCTGCAAATTGGCAACTGCAACCACAGTAGTGTGTATTGTAGTTCTTATGTTTTTATATTGTATAGGGTGGATTCATTCGCTAAACTATAAGAGAAAATATCACATGTTGAGACTATGGTTACCTTTGAATATGAAAAACAATTAATTGGAAAGAGAGGAAATCTGGTAGGGAAGATCTCAACCTGGAAGATAGCAAAGAGTAGTAAGGTGACTAAAAAAACGCAAGCACGTAGGCTTATCACAATCAGTAGTGCTAGAATTCAAGGGATCCAGCACAACAGCTTATTACCTACAACATAACACAACAAACAGTGTGACCATCAGGGGGCTAATATAGGTTTTCCTGAACCAGAGTCCCATGGGGAGACAAGATGGTCCCAAATGGAGACTCTACACAAGGTGGGTTGTGCCACAGTGGAGGAGCCTGGGTTCAAGAACTCAGCACTTTTTGTAGCAACCAGCAAATAAGCCAGTCCTCTTCCTGGGGAGTGAGGAGTTGCCAAGTAGTCACATTTGGTTTCCTTGACCTACTTAAGTATCTATGTGACTAGCTACTGAAACTGCTCCTTATCAGGAGATAGTCAGATCTTGCTGTTTGATATATTCAGCAAGGATGTACAAGGACACTCAGGAACCATGGCAGACTGCTCTCCTAACAAAAGCAAACAATGTCTGAATCAAATCAAATTAACATAAAGGAATTAAACATATCTGCAGCAATTTAAAAAAAAAGGTTAGTGTGATAGTTGGTAATCATGATATTAACCATATGAGATTGTTACCAATAGTTTAACTTAACGTTCATTTTTTTTTACCCTTCAAAGTAGCATGCTCTTGTTTTTCAATTTTTGCCTTTTAGGAGAGTGATCCATCTGTTTAGATATAACCTCATTTACAGATGAAATTATACAATATAAATGTTCATTAAAATCTTTTATTTAATATTAGCATGATTTGATGCATCACTATAAGAATTCGGTAAAAGGAAGCTCTATCTGGGCCTCGATTCAAGTAAGTTTAGCTGAAAGTTTGGTTATAGTTCAATTATTTTCCAGATGGTAGGATAGGCAAAGCTATTATAAATTGAAATTTTATTATCTACTGGCAAAGTGTTGCAAATGTCATACTATGAAAAGGTATGATATTATGAAAATGATAGTAGTGACATCAAAAATAAAATAAAATAGTATTTGCAAACATTTATGTACCAAAAAACCAAACAAAATTGGAGAGTTTTCATTTCATTATATCATGAAATGTCCCTTTAGTATTTCTTAGTCTGGTGAGGGATACATACATCTGTAAGTATTTGTGATAAAGTGCAAATACTAAAAACAACAAAAAAATGTATTAGGGGATATCATTTCTTAATTTAATATTTTTCATGGTTCCCATGATTTTATGGAGAAAGTCATTAAACCAGAACATAGTGACATACTGGGCCTTTTATGACATGGACCTGACTTAGTGCTCCAGCCAAAGTTTTCAACTTTATCACTCTTCCATGCTACGTTTCAGCTAGTTCAACATTGCTGTTTCTCAGATTGAACCTTTGCTTTGAAGTGTCCTTCTTTCCTGTGTCTACTCAGTTACTGCTTCTTCCTGCAAGGTGCTGATATAACACCATATCCAGGGATGATTTCAAGGCCATCTCCCATCACAACAACAGGTTGTGGTTTTTTGTTTTTGTTTGTTTTCGGTGAGAAAGGTTGGCCCTGAGCTAACATCTGTTGCCAATCTTCCTCTTTTTGCTTGAAGAAGATTGTCCTTGAGCTAACATCTGTGGCCCATCTTCCTCCACTTTATATGTGGGGCATTTGCAACAGCGTGGCCCAATAAGCAGTGTGTAGGTCCGCGCCCAGATCCGAACCTGTGAACCCCAGGCCGCTAAAGTGGAGCACGCAAACATAACCCTATGCCACCAGGCCAGCCCCCCATAATACATTTTTGAAATAACATTTTTTATTCAGTGGGAAAGGGGATTTAAGGAACACCTTAAATCAGTCAATTTAGTAAGGAAATAGTGGTAATTACTCAAGTGAGAAATGATATGATGGCTAGAACTTAGGTGGTAGCAATCTGATGAAGAGGGAGTGGAGCACACCTGAAAAGATGGAATCATGAAATTCTTGCTGGACAATTGTGTTTGGTGAGGAATAAACAGGAGTTCAGGAGGATTACCAACATCAATATACAGTGATCAAAAGCATGATCAACAAGATGACAATTTAGGGAAGGAATCAGGTTGGAGACATCGTGGTAGAGTAAATTAATTCTCCCAGCTGTTCACTCTTTCTCTCTGTAATAGGATCATGCATTCCTACTCATTATATCACTTTCCTTTGGGCGAGAAGCATAAGAACAATTTTAATGACTTTGAGCCTAGTCAAATGACAAGTTTTGGTCAAGGAGATGTAAGTGAGTATGCTGTTTCCCATGACCTCATCCAGGCAAGTTTTAAATGTTACTGTGAAATATGGCTTGGGGTCTTGCATTCCTACCCTCTGCCATGAGAACACCCAGATAGTGTTCCCAGGATTAGAAGACATGTGGAATCCAGTCAAGCTTAGCAGAGACACAATTGACCTGTGGGCCCTCATGTAATGTAAACATGTTAGTTATTATAATCTAATGTGAAAATGGGTTATTATCACAACAAAACTTAAATAATTAGCAAACATGTTTGGTTCAGTTTATCATGTTAGATTTGAGTTATTTACTGAGAAATCTAAGAAAAAAATGTCCAGTAGGAAGTCATTTAGGTATAGAAGGTACAGAAATAATAAGAGGCAAAGGATGAAGATAAAAAGAGAAAAATGTACCTCCCAAACTGTTTTGTCAATAGTAAAGAGGATTATTAAGTGAGTTCCTTTTTCTTGAACTAGATAGGAAGCCATCTGAAACACTCTATCTAAAGATAAGGGTGTCATAGTAGAGCCCTAAATTTCGGTTCCCAAAGTAAAAATAAACTTTTTGGCTCCAAGAAAAGCAAAAGCATGAATGCATGTAATTGAGATGATGAGTAGACCTGTGTTCAATGAATTGACACTGTACAATAACAACTTTTAAAAATCTCACATTACATCATTATACCCACAGTCTCTCTAGAAATATTAGCACCTTGGGATTTTATTTTTAACTTCAAGAATAATCTAATAGTGCCATCAGCAAAGCAGTTGACTCAGTTTTATTAATGACATAAAGTGTTAAGATGTTTGATTTCTAAGACATACTGACTTTCATTTAATTTCTATCTATTGCAGCCTTGAACACTGGGTGGATGATAGCAGCCCTCAGAAATTTTCCCGTGTGATTTCACAGCATTAAAGTGTTCCAGTGTCTCATTATTAAGCAAGTTAAGCTCTTATTTTATCGGTTAATGTGGATTAATTTTATCTTTTACCAAGCCTCTGACCTTCTAGGATTAATTCAGCTGTAAGAAAATAAACCATTTATAGAATGATAACCTTGCCAAAAGTATAGTTCATCTGGGTTCCTGGGTTATTCATGCAAATCATTTCCTCCTATTGTAAATATCCAAGTTAATAGGCAATTTCTAGAGGGTGCATGGCCTGTCTTTGTGATAAAAGTCACAAGAATGTCTGAACATGTGTTATTTACACTCAAACACTTAAGCAATCAAAAAATGAAAATAATAGACTTCAGGGATTTGTTATTCATTAACACTTTCAAGAAAGAACAATGTCTTCTTTATTTTGGTATCCCCAGTGTCTAGCCCATACATGGCACATAGTAAGCTTTAAAGAAAAGATTGAAGAATGCCTTTCTCAGCCAAGGCAGTTCAATAATGTGTGCACGGATGTATATACAATATTTAAGAAATAGTTGAAGACACATTGCAAATATTAGATTTAGCCAGTACTATTAATGAGTTGACTGATAAAAATAAGTTAATCAGTGCATACTTTTGAGATGTAGATGATTTTTCACTCTGGCGCCAGACACTCAATGAGGGATATATGCAACGGTGTGTTCAAGCTATATAGTCTAAGCAATGCTTTGCAGAAAATCAAGGTATACTAGAGAGACGAGGGAGGTTACTCCCTATACAACATGAGCTGGAGGTCAGCTTTCAGAAATCCAAACTAGAAAGGAAATCACCAAGAAGAGATTTTTAAGTCTTCAGTGTGGGTCTGATTTGGATATTCAATCTGTATTTTAAGTATGCAGGCAAAAAATCATTATGTAGGAATGCCTCAAAATCAAGAATGATGGACAGGATTAAACAAGAGAATAAAATTCTTGTAGTGGTCTTTCTATATAAACTGTCAAATATGTCTGCCTCCTAGAACAAGGAATGTTTCTGTAGATGCTAGTGGTAATGGAAGAGGGACAAATCCTCTGGAGAGATCTCAGTAGTCTTCCAGTTAGATCTTAGGGAGAAAATACCTCTGGAGTTTATTTTCCCTTGTGATTCTGTCTCCAATTCTGTCTTAAGTTTTAGACTTCATTTGTCACGGCTATTTTATGGAAAGGGACACTAAAACAAACAAATACATACAATCTGCATAAATGTTAATGTAGCCCCATTTTACCACCAAAGGTTTCATACTTTGCTTTAACTTTGAAGGTGATAAGTAATACAATTTGCAGACATAGAAAAAGGTAGCAGAAAAGTAAAATACCTGGCTTAGGTGAAGGATAGAATCCAGAATTCTGCAGATTATCATATGTCTTGGAACACCAAAAACTAACTATGACTCTTTAGATAAAAGAGGAAGAAAGCTAAATTAATTGACATCCTGTTAGTTATGTCATATATGCTATTCCATTGAATGATCATAGCAATTCTTTTTAAAAGACACTATTATTTTCAATTTTCAACAGGCTCAGAATGCTGAAGGAAATTGTGCAAGATCACATGGCTAGCAAGCAAAAGAGTTTTGACATAAACCTACTTCTGTCTTATTATTTTATTCATGCAGCAGCAAGCATTTATTAATAATCTAAAATAGGCCAGGAACTGTTATAGGTAAATACAACTCCAATAAACTTGGGAATTTTCTAAGGTAAATCATTTAACTTTTTTTTCTTTTCCGCTGAGGAAGATTAGCCCTGAGCTAACATCTGTTGCCAATCCTCCTCTTTTTACTTAGAAAGATTGGCCCTGGGCTAACATCCATGTCCATCTTCCTCTACTTTATATGTGGGACGCCTGCCACAGCATGGCTTGATAAGCAGTGTGTAGGTCCATGGCTGGAATCTGAATACCGTGAACCCCTAGGGCCCCCAAAGCAGAGCACACGAACTTAACCACTATGCCACTGGGCAGACCCCCATTTAGTATTTTTGAGTGTCAGTTTCTCCATCCATAAAATGCAGAGAATTCTACTATCTCCCATACTAAGTTGAAATAATATACATGAAATTGTTTTGTAAATTATAAGGTGCTATTCAAATATTAGTTTAAATAACTGGTTTCATGTTTTTTTTATTGGCATAGGCAAATATTTGTACCTGCAATGAGAAAGATAAAGAACAGAATTTAGGGAAAGCATTCGACAATTGTATCCAATTGTCTTAGTCTGTTCAGGCTGCTATAACAAAATGCCACAGATTGAGTGGCTTATAAACAAGAAAAATTGATTTCTCACAGTTCTGAAGGCTGGGAAGACCAAGATCAAAATGCTGACAGATTCAGTGTCTTGTGAAAGCCTGCTTTCACGTTCATAGACAACGTTTTTTCCTGTGTCCTCACATCATGGAAGGGATAGGGATCTCTGTGGGGTCTCTTTTATAAGGGCACTAATCCCAATCATAGGGGCTCCCCTCTCATGACCTAATCACCTCCCAAATGCCCCACCTCCCAATATCATCACTTTGGGCAATGGGTTTTCAACACATGAATTCTGAGTGGACAGAAAACATTCAGACCATAGCACCAATAATAATATATAAAGTATCTCTATGGTATAGGGTTTGGATGGAAGAAATAAAGAATGAAGTTGTTTGGAAGATGCTTTTTCAATTAAAGACAAGAGAGTTTGCAAAGTTAGGGTTAGAAGTATGTAATTTTTCTGGAGATCTAAGTAGACTTGTAACATTAAATGATGAAAAATTTGATGTCACCTTGAAGTGTTGCTGGCTTATATTTTGTGTGTGTGTGTGTGTGTGTGTGTGTGTGTGTGTGAGGAAGACCGGCCCTGAGCTAACATCCGTCGCCAATCCTCCTCTTTTTGCTGAGGAAGACTGGCCCTGGGCTAACATCCGTGCCCATCTTCCTCCACTTTATATGGGACGCCGCCACGGCATGGCTGACAAGCAGTGCATCAGCGGGTGTCCGGGATCTGAACCCGAGAACCCCGGGCTGCCAAGCGCGAACTAAACCGCTGCACCACCAGGCGGCCCCTCTATTTTGCAGGGATTTGTATTGGTGAAAAATTAATCTTGGCAGCTCAGACAAAGAGTTTGAAGTGGGCAAGGCATTAGGTAAGAAGTGAGGATACTACGATCAAAGCAACAGAGGAAAAAAAAATGACAGAAAGAGATGGAAGTGGAAGGAAGGAGTAGGGACAAAGAGAAAGAAGAGAAAATGAGATGTAAAAAAAAAACAACAACTGATGGAGATCTTAGCATCATATACACCATTCTGATTTGCTGTACAGGCAATTTCTTCATATATGAATATTGATATTGTTTGTACAGTATATAAAATGTAATATTACAAAGCCATCATAAATATAATCGGTACTGTGCACAATTTAATTGGGTTTAATATAAAGATCAAGAATTAAGATCTCCTAAATTAATACATTGACTTTTTGGTGTTCTTTTCATTAAAGTTTACATAGTGCCTTAAAATTTTACATATATCATGTTGCAATTTTTTTCAGAAAATATCTAAATTTGCACATTAACCAAGTAAACAATGAGTGTTATTATCAAGACTCAATAGACTATAATCATTTTCATGTTTATAGTTCAGACACCAACTTAAGGATTTATTGCCCTACTTGAGAATTATTTTGTGCATGGGGCCAAAATTAAGAGGCATTCTTCCAGTGTAAGAAAAACCCATAATTGTTTTTATGGGTAGGGTGGGTAAAGATGAGGGAAGCAAACATTTAGAGTGAATGAATCCACACATTAATAATTTAGGCTGACTGTAAGGAATTGGTTTTTGTTTTGCTATTTATGTATACATGAATTCTTAAAGTATTCATTTTATACTATAAGCAATTAATTACATATTAATGACTAGCTACAAAAAGTGAAAGCATCATAAATTGCAGAGAATTAGAAGGGACATTAATACTATATATTCCAGTGGTATTAAAAATTTTATAGCATCAACATTATTTATTCAGATGATATCTGATGTGAAAAGCTGATTATATACAACATAAAATGCTGGCTGAAATAATTGAATATGTTTTCAGATATATAAGTCTGAAGAAAATTAACAGAGGCCCGAGAACATAATGGAATGTGGTTTCTAGAATTTATTAAGCAATGAAGTTGCCAGAAACCATCAGGGAATAGACAGAACCCAGGTACCAGATCTCTTTCATATAAAGATTAGGAACTTGTGAAAGGTAGAGAGACAGATTGAAGAATACCAAACACAAAGCTAATCTTTGGGTGAGATAAATACTTGGGGAAAGGTAAAAAAGAAATAAAACTGCACCAAAGAAAAGCAAACCACAAAGAAAATTCTAAATCTGCTCTGTTATTTGGTGACTTAAAAAAACAGAGAGAGAGAGATTAATCATTTTTGAGATATAATGGGCACTTTAATAATGGCTTAGTCACAGACTAGAGTCTGAACTTACAGTGATAACTCAAGATTTTCTCTTTAACTGAAGAGGACCCGGGCTTGCAGTGCTCCCAGGAACATAAGAAGATCAAGCACATTTTCTCCTGGAAGAACAACCATGCAATTCGTCCTCATGAATTACCACAGATAGAATTACAATAATGATGAACGCACAATCAAAAATTACAAAACACATAAGGAAAAAGCCTCTTTGAGTAAGAGTCATCTGAAATCTCTAACAATAGAACCAACCTCACAAGTACTTCCAAACTGAAATAGATTTTAAAACAATGCAGAACAATCATGTTTCTATGTTTAAAGAAGTAAAATAAGGAAAACAAAGTATAAATTGGAAGCCCTAACCTATTATAAATGATCAGGCAGCCTTGACATTTAGTCAAATGGAAATTTTAGAAACAATGCACAAACACACACATACACAAGTTTTTAATTAATGGTGTTAAACAGATTAGATAGAGCTGTAAAGAAAATTAATAATATTGAAACTAAACAAAGAAAGTAAATAGAATGAAGCACAGAGAAACAAATACATGGAAAATACTTAATAAATAATGAAATATATTGAAAAAAAATTAGAAAATCCAAGCTCTATGTCACAGAGATTCTAGGAATAGATTTTTTTTTTTAAAGTGAGTAGAGTCAATTAATTAAAGTCACCAATCTTCAGATTTAAAAAGTCTAAAGAATCTTAGGAAGAATAAATAAAAATAAACGCATGCCTAGTCAGTTAAGTATTAAACCACAGTTAAACAGTGAAGATAAAGAGAAAAGTCATACAGCAGCCACAGAGAAAGAAAGTTTTCTTTAATTAGAAGGAAAATGAAATGATAATTGACTTCTCAAGAGCAATAATGGAAGTCAAAAGAAAATAGAATAAAAATGTGTTGAGATGAAACCACATTAAACTATAGAAATAACTGCACCAAGCTCTCTTTCAAAAACAAGGGCAATTAAAAATTTTTTTCATATAAACAAACATAGAGCATGCCTAAAACCTAATTGGTATAAGTACAATAATTTTAAACTCCTTAAGTTAGAGACAATAGAGCTAAATTACTAGAAAATAGTACAATGTAAGTTAGGGAGGTAGTAATTCTAAATTTCTTGATTTCGTTTTTTGCTTGGCACATGAAAAAACTGACTGACTTTAAATTTTAAGTTAGACACACATGCTAAAAATATTAATGACTAACTTAATCTGGAAGAAGAGAAGCAGAAAATATAGGTTTAAACCAGGAGAAGGAAAATTTAATTAAGGGTAGGAAAACTTTAATCAGATCTAAAGAAAGCTAGAAAAGAATAAGATAAAACAAAATAAAATGAGACAAAGAAAAGCAAAAAATAAAATGGTCAAAAGTAATCTAAAAATATTAGCAGCCACAATACATAGAAATGGAAACGGACTAGATTAGTCTGAGACAAAGGCATGCAGTTTAAAAAAATAACTTCTTTTTTTTTCAGTTCCCCTAAATACATATATACATGTGTGTGTGTGTGTGTTTATACAGACACATATATGTGAAGATATCAGTGTGAACTATGAATACAAAGATGTCTAAACCAACCAAATTCATAGGAGGAAGAGCATTCCTTAGTTTGCAGATGTCAGGGCCTTTCCTCAAAGAGGTGAATACTACTTCATTCTGTACATGGGGATGAGATCAGGCTTGATATAGGCTTCAAGACTCTTCAGAATGTCAGTTGGGCCTTCTAGAAAGCAACATTAAGCTGAGTTAGAAATAAAAATGTTATGGACTGAATGTTTGTGTCCCCCTCTAATTCATATGTTGAATCCCCAAACCTCAGTGTGCTGTATTTGAAGATGAAGGCCTCTAAGGAAGTAATTAAGGTTAAATGAGGTCATAAGGATAGGACACTGATCTTATAGAATTATCTCTCACAAGAGAAATGAAATTTGCCAGTAGATTGATCATGGGCTTCTAGCCTCCATAACTACAGGAAAATAAATTTCTGTCATTTATACCACCCAGTTTGTGGTACTTTGTTATGTACTAGGAAGACATTTATTAGGGGGTAAGGCTTATGAAACATAAAAGAAGAAGTAAGCAGGACTGGGCAGGGGGAGACTTAGACAGTGACACGGATCTGACAAATTCTTGGCCAGCCCAATGGATGCTCTGAAGCAAAGACTGCTCACTAGAGGTAGAAATGTCCAGACCCAAGTACTACCATCATGCTCAATCACTTGCTGGGGACTGCCTAGGAAGAGCCTGATCTTGGCTCCAAACCTCAGGTGGAGTCTGAAGACTCTAACAGCTGTGGCTGTCAGTTAATTACACTCCTTGCAGCTAAATGGCAAGTTCTTTCTTGAGGGGAGTTTCAGATGATGCACCTCCATGTCTGCCACTGTCCATGCCTTGTGCTACCCAGATCCACCTGTCCAAACATGTTCAGGAAATAGCTCCTCCAAGGTACCAGAGATCCTCCTACTCAGGGGAAACTCCATAGATGAACCTAAGGGAAATTAACTACAATCCATTGCTGCAGTTGGTCTAGGTCAACAACCGAAGTTCATAGTCTCTCAATGCTAATTTTGGTGGTTTATCTGGTACTGTGGCTTGATCCCTCATTCTTGGTAGTTCTGGGCCTATTGTAATCACACTATTCTCAAGCTCTGGTTGCTACACTTGTCCATTCACAGTCACAACTGGGAGTACCAGGAGGCACCATGTGAATCACCTGAGTTCTCCACATACTCCTCCCTTTGCCATTGTCTAAGAGTGGTTCCACTTCTTCCTCTTGATTGGAGTGAAGTACTATTAACAAGATGATGATTCTTCTTGCCTTCTGGTCCCTTCAAGGCCTGACACAGGGCTTCAAAAAACCTTGACGTCAGCTATAGCTTGAATTTAAATGAGACCATGGCAGTGTCTTCTGGCAAGAGTGCCTTCCCTCTGATCTCTAAATCTTCAGCGATCAGAGTTATGGAGATAACTCAGATTCTGCCAGTGGATCATTTAGATGTTGGTAATAAGGCCTATGCTTGCGATATTAGTCAGGATTCTCCAGAGAAACAGAACCGATAGAATGTGCATATATGGAGAAAGATTTATTTTAAGAAATTGACTCGTACAACTGTGGAGACTTGGTAAGTCCAAAATCTGATGAGGAAAGTTGACAAGCTGAAGAATCAGGAAAGAGTTGCAGTTTGAGTCAAAGGCAGTCTGCTGGTGAACCTGGAAGAGTTGATGTTGCAGATGAACTCCAAAGGCAGTCTTCTGGCAGAATTCCCTCTTATTCCGGGGAGGTTAGACTTTTGGTCTAGCCAGGCCTTCAACTAGCATGAGGCCCTCACACATTATATAGAGCAATCTGCTTTACTCAAAGTCCACCAATTTAAATGTACATCTCGTCCAAAACTACACTCACAGAAACACCTAGAATTATGTTTAACCAAATATCTGGGCACCATGGCCCAGCCAAACTGACACATAAAGTTAGCCATTAAGTTTGCCCTACCTGTTGGTTCCAGGGCTCATGTATTATTTCTATGGAGGACACAGCATTAAATGAAAACAGTCTCCAATTCAGTATATATACTACATCCTGGATGGCACACGGTTTCTGAGATGACACATCAGCTGTGCTTTAGTAGGCCATCTGATTGCTCAGGCCCTCAGCTTCTGTATGGTGCAGAAAGAAATGCAATCAGTGGGTCTCATGGTCATCGGCCCACTTCTGTACCTTCTTTGCTGTAAATTGGGTTCCTCTGTCAGATTATTTAATATGTGGGATTCTATGCCTATGGATTAACCATGTTGTAAACTCCAGGTAATGATGTTGACTGAGGCTCTATGTGCAAGGAGTACAAACTCATATCTGGAATAGATGTCTATTTCTATAAGATTAGACATCTATATTACCCTTCAAAGATGGAAGTTTCCCAAGGTAGTCAATGTACCCCATGTGGTTGATGATGCCAACTAGTTGAGTTTACTTTGTTATTCAATACTTTTTCTATGGTGGATACTTTCTGATGGTCATTAATATGAGAAATAAAGATCTTCACATTCATGCCTACTCTGATATATCCATCCACATGTCTCTACTTCAGACCACTCTGTCTTCTATCTTCCAGACTTTTTCTTTTCATGCACTTAAATAGCTAACCAGTCCATTCACCACTCTCCCTAAGTCCATGTACATTCTTACTTTGAGCCAATATGCATACCAGGTGCACTACTCACAACTTGCTCCATTGAAAAATTTTTCTCTTGCTATTACCTTTCAAGGCCACCCTCACTGGCTGTAAAGCAGCTGCTGACAATTTTTGGCTTGTACCAACATATTCAACCAACCCATACAAATAGGAAGCCCCTTCTAGTTATTTTCCTTCTTCTTCTGTGACTTCCCCTTATATGACATCCCCCTATTAATATAGCCATAGATGCAAGCTGAAAGGGGGATGCTATTGCAACCACATGGGTGACATAGGAGTTTGGGCATACACTAATAATAAAAAGGCTGGTATGAATATATTAATATCAAAGTAAACCATAATACAAGGAGTGTTATCGGAGATGAATAAGGACATTTCACAATAATAAAAGACCCAATTCAGCAGGAAGATCTAACAATCTTAAATGTGCATATACCTAATAACACAGCATCAGTATATATGAAGAAATAAACAAAATTAAATAGAGAAGTTAAATCACAATCATATTTGAAGATTTTAACAGTCCTTATTCAATAATTGATAGAGAATTATCGATTCTAGTATAGAAAAAAATTAGCGAGAATATAGATTTGAACAAAGCTATTAATCAACTTAAGCTAATTTGTATATATAGAACATTATTTCCAACAACTTCAGAAAACATACTCTCTTCAAGGGCATGTGAAATATTCACCAAAAAAGACAATATACTGATTCGTTAAACAATTCTCAATAAAATTCATTATGCTTTGACCTGAATAATAATAACCCGAATAATACAACAAATTAGGTTTGTGGTCAGTATCTAAAGTAGTGTTTAGAAGAGACTGTGCCACTTTAAATGACATATTATAAAAGAAGATTTAAAGTCAATTATATGAACCCCTTTCTCAAGAAATCTGACCCAAAAGAGCAAATTCATCTCACAAATATAAGAAGAAACTAAGTTATAAATATAAGGGAAGAAATCAATGAAATGGAAAACAGACACTAAATAGATGAAATCAATAAATCAAAGGTTCATTTTTTAAAAGAGTAATAAAAAATATAACTCTCTAGTAAGATTGATCAAGAAAATAAAATAGCATAAAACAATCTACCAATTAGCAACATCATTACAAACCATAAAAAAATTAAAAGGATATTATAAGCACAACTATACCAACATATTTGAAAATTTAAATAAAATACGCAATGTCTGGAAAAAGACAAATTAATGAAACTGACACAAGAAGAAAAAAGACAACAGTTCTAGAATAGTTCTAGATCTGTTATATGTTTAAATCAGTATGAACATAGATACTATGAGACTTTAAATAATTACTATATTGCTACATTAATTAAGACTCTGGTATTTACATAAGAATAGACAAGTAGATCAATGGAGCAGAACAGAGAGCACAGAATTTGACCCTCACGTCTATGGCCACTGGATAAGAGCATCAAAACAATTCAAAGAGGGAAAGAATATACTTTCACTAAATGGTGCTGCAGCAACTGAAAATCCAGAATGAAACACGTTAAATTTGACCCCTTCCTCATAACACTCTAAAATTAATTAAAGATAAATAATAAGCCTAAATACAAAGCTAAATCATAAAGCTTCTAGAAGAAACACTGGAGAATATATTCATGACCTTAAATTAGGCAAATCTTTCTTAAACAAGACGTGAAAAGTATAACTAGAGAAAAATGACAAATTTGACTTTATTGAAATTATTAAAAATCCTCTTATTGAGGACACTACTAAGAAAGTAAAAAGGTAAGCCACAGAATGGAAGAAAATACCTGCCATTCAAATATCTGCCAAAGATTTCCTATCAGAATATGTAAACTGTACAAATTAATAAGAAAAAGTAAACAACCCAATTAAAAAATAAGTAAAAGATTTGAAAAACTCCCCTAAAGTAGAATATTCAAGTAGACTATAAGCATATGAAAAGTTGTTAAACATCATTACTCCTCAGGGAAATGCAAACTAAAACACAGTCAAAACCAACTAGATACTCACCCAAAAAGGAAAATCAAAACTATCTACAACCACAAATGAGACTTTCATACATTGCTGGTAGGCATAAAATATTAAAACCGTATTGGCACTAGTCAATAGGGAAATACAAATTAAAATCACAATGAGATAATACTATACACCTATCAGAATGTCTAAAATTAAAAAGTTTGATCATACCAAGTGTTGTCAAGATAACTAGAACTCTCATACTGTTGTTAGGAATTTAAAATGGTACATTCGCATTGGAAAACAATTTTTCAGTTTCTTAAGAAGTTAAGAAGGGAAGGGAAATTAAGGCATAAGTCCACACAAAGACATGAATAAGCATAATAGATTTTTTTTTGTAATAACCAAAAACTAGAAACAGCCCAAATGCCCAACAGTTAAATGGATAAATAAACTGTACATCCATATAATAGAATATTACTCAGTTAAAAAGGAGTGAACTATGGACACATACAATGACATGGATGAATCTCAAAATAATTATGCTGAGTGAAAGAAACAATTCTTTTTAAATGCATACTGTATTACTCCATTTACATAAAATTCAGAAAAATAGAAACTTTTATATAATGGGGTTGGTTGGGTGGAGCAAGGGAGTCAAGATGAAACTACAAAGGAGTAAGAGGATAGATTTTGTTTTTTAGGGGGTAAGGGTGATGGACACATCTAGTCTCTTGATCGTGGTTATAGTTTCATGGGTTTCATATGTCAAAACTTATCATATTATACACTCTAAACATGAAGTTTATTGTATACAAAATGTATCTTAAAGTTGTTAAACACACACAACTAAAGTTAAAAATGCATATACCCTATGATCCAGCAATTCTACTTCTAGAGAAAGGAGGATCTGTGGCCACAAAAATACTTGTACAACAATATTCATAGCAGTTTTATTCATCGTAGCCAAAATCTAGGAACAACACACATGTCCATGGCATAGAAAATGGAAAAAAATATTGGGTTATATTCACACAAAGGAATACCAAGCAGTATTTCAAAAGACCCAATTACTGATACATGCAATAATGTTCTGCAATAAAATAAATTTTCCATAATTTTATTTGGTTGGTTGTTACATACTATACATATGTAAAAACTCATACATAATTATCAAGCTGTACACTTAAGATTTGCTTGTCACTGTATATAAATTATACCTCAATAAAATACCCATATGTATATGCATATATATGTGTATATATGTATGTATGTGTCCATATGTGTGTATATATATGCATGAACCTCTTTTTCTACATATATAAATATATAGATACAAGTATAGAGAGAGATATGGAGGAGAGACAAAAAAAGTTATGAAGGCCAATATGAATCAGATTAAACTGATATTGCTATATTTATAAGAGTCAAAAAGTTAACAAACTTTTGTGACAGAAGGCTCAATTGAAGTAAAGATGTTCAACCAGACAAAAAGTTGAGTCACATTAAAAGACTAATAAATTTGACAAATCTCTGAAAATATCAATAAGAACCTAAAGAGAACACAGAAATATGCAATATTGTGAATTAAAATATAAATATATAAATATAGCTCCAGATGCTGCAGTTATTAAAAAGATGGGGAAAATATAAAAAACCTTGTTAAAGAAATTTTAAACAGAAAAAAAAATCTGATAAAATATAACTTGACAAACTGACTCAACAAAAGTTAAAACCTGAGTATAGTACTAAACAATAAAAAAAACAGAATTAATAATTTTAATTCTTTTCACACACACACATAAAAAGGCCTAGATGGGTTTACAAGTGAGTAAATTCAGGGAATCGGTAATTTCAATCTAAAATAACATTTAAAAGTAAACCCTTTTTTCTGTACACAAACTTTTTTTTCTTTTTTTCAATTATTTTATTGACGTCGTAATGGTTGATAACATTGTGTGATTTCAGGTGTACATTATCTGTTTCTATATAGACGGCATCATGCTCACCACCAGTAGTCTAATTTTATTATCCACCTGAATCTGCGGTTCATGGTTCTGAAACCTACTACTTGGACCTGTAGCCTACTCCCCTCTGAGTTACAGGTCCTGTGAGCAGATTAGGTTGCCAATGGCACCTCCTCCACATCTACACAGTACACAACCATGTGCAGTGGCCGTGCCTGAAAGGATTAAAAGGGCATAGTCTGAAAATCACAACTTTGGCCTAATCCTTTCATTTTATAGGAAAGGATATTGATAACAAGAAGATAAGTTTTTCAGGGATAAAGAGTTAGGGCAGAACTGGGTGTTAAATACTAGTGAGGTCAACTGATTCTAAATACAGTGTCTTTTCAGAATACTGCACCAAAAGTCTTTCAAATTAAGCTCTCTCATCCTTCTTTAGTCTGACTCTGTTTTTGCTGAAAGGAAGCCAACAGCAACATCTTCTCCCCAATAGAGAAAGGTATATGTGGTTGATAAACTATAACTCCAGACTCATTCTCGACACCCAACACAGAGGAGAGTCATCTCCATTTTTCAGAAAATAAATTGTGAAGTTGGATGCTAAGATACCACTTACAAAGTTCAAACATCAAGAAAAATGCATTATTGGGGGAAAATAAACTATAAATATTTACTACTAGAAAAATGTAAAATTATTTTTAAAACTAAGCAAATAAATATTTATGGGGGATCTTATTCTTTCAAAACATTTGTAAGTAGGACCTTTCAATTAACTCATATAACAAGCCAACCGGCCTGCAGGCTTATGTGACTAGAATGACAGGAAATAAAATACATGGAATTACGTATGTTCATATCTCAAGTGGGAACATACATAAAAATAATTTTTAATAAAAATTCCTTCACATTTCTCCAATGAAATATAACACAGCTATTGCTTAGAATCAATGATAGATCTCTAACTTATGTTAAAAACATTTTATTTAATTATGCCCTTTATATTATAAATAATCCAAGAAATGTAGATCATGTGCTTTTTACAGCACTGCTTAAAGCTATAAGAAGGTTCTTCATTTATCGGTATTTAAATATTCATTACTACTGCCTTTAGAACAAGTAGACAGGAAAACAAATTACAATTATTATTAAAATTTTATTGTGCCTGTTACTGATGGCCAATATTGTGGAAATTGTTTTTGCATAAAAGTGAATTATTAAAGCATTTAATAAGGAAAAATCACCTTATTTAAAATACTTGGCATGTTGAAGATGCTTAACAAATATGTATAGAAACTAAATGAATAAGTTTTCTCATTTCAGATAATTTTAAAAGGCATACATACTCGTCTTCCAAGTATAACTTGATACCCATATTTCAATTTGAAAACTACTATTTCTAAGTAGATAAAAAAGAAATGTTTCAAGGTGGTTAATGTAATGATTCAAAAAGCTATCACTGTATAATGTGTTTAAGTTATGATCTGCTATTTAAATGACAACCAAAAATAAATATACATATACACACACACACTTGCTATAAAAGAGTAGTCAAACTTCGAGCTTTCTTATCATTTCAAAGTTTGGTATTCTATTCTAACAATAATCAGTACCACAACAAAAACAGCAGCATTTAATGACACTATTAACTCAAGAACCTAAAACAGCAACTACATTAATTATATTCATTATACTTAATTGAACATAATCATCTAATCTAACAATTCCTTGTACACTAATTAATAAAACAGCATGTCTTCTGGATCAGAAATGTATAAAAATAGTCTTTATTTTTGAATAGATCATTTTTGGTAAAAATGTGTGAACCACAATTTAGTGTATACAGAAGATACTGAATTACATTTAATTTTAATACTGCAATTTTAATGTACCTTAAGGTCATATTCTTACTGATAATGACAAGAATGTAGTGCCAGATTTTTTTTTAATGTAAGCAAATGTTTTCCAATATGCTTTGAAGATTTTTATGGCTCTTGTTAGCATGGGACTTTGGAGAAGTTGTTACCTTCACTAGTTAATCTAGTGTCATCTCTTTCATCAAATGCCCTGCCCAAATCCTTTCATCCTCACTCCAAGTACATGATTTTGCCCCCTACCTATGAAAATATTTACTTCAACTTTGTCTCTACAAATAACAAGCTCAACTAAATGCGCTCATTTTATTATATTTTTAGACCTCTCTGAATGGAAGAGGTGTCCCTCCTCCTCCAAGGTTTCTGTTGACTGTGAAACATCTCTTGTCAAGGTCAATAATGACTGCCATTATTATTATATTCCAAGGACACTTTTCTATTCCTTTTTTATCTTCTCTGCAATAACTGACTACAGATTCCTTCTCAAACTCCCTCCTCTCTTGTTTCCGCTCTGTCCAACTTTCCAACTTCTCCTTGATGAGATGTCTTCCGTGTTCAGCATCAACTTCACCACCATCATTCACTTTCCCCCTTGGATGTCTGTCTTCCCTTCCATTATATAATTTCCCCTTAGTTTTCACATTGTATTTCATTCAAATCCATAGATTAAAAAAGATTATATGCCAATATCTCCCCAAATGATATCTATAATTTTTCTCCCACTATACAGACCACATATGACAATGATCACGAGAAAACAGCTTCCGAGTGCCAACGAAGGGTAAAGCACTATATAATCCATAATTCTCAAATCAACCCAATATTTTAGTACAAATAATCTCCTTTAATGGGAAAGAATGTTGAGGACCAAATAATTTAAATTGCTTAAGTGTTCCCAGTTTGTAAACTGCAAAGCCATGACTGAAATCTTAGTCTGATTACAAATACACGGTTTTTTACCAAGACAGGTAGCTTCTCTATAGCTAAATGACAAAAGGGTGTCTTAGATGTCCAGTAGGTAACTCAAATTCAATTCCAAAAGTTTGATTCCATCATCTCTATTTTTACACCTTCTCAAATAAATGCAAACCTCCTCATGCCTTCTCCATCACAGTGAACGGTGCTGCATTTCACCCAATTATTCAAGCCAAAAGTCAGTGAATCATATGGACTCCTTCATACTTAATTTGTACACGAATCCTATGGATTCTATTTATTTCATATTTTTCCAAACCTAGCCTTTCTTCTCTTGAGCAGATAACCATTGATTCCACTTCACTTTAAACCCTCATCATTTCTGGCCAGAAGCAGCCCAAAGACTATTCTCTCTGCTTCCAAACTGTCTCCCCTACAATCCATTTTCCACAAGAGTGAGAGTGGTTTTGTTTTTTTATTGTAAGTCAGATCTGGATACTTGTCTGCTTGAAATAATCCACTACATTTGGAATCAAAGCTAAATTTCTTAAGATAGTCTACAGAGAACCAAATGAAGTGGTTCTTGAATACCTCTCAACTTGTACTCTCTCCCCCAGCTCTCTGCATTCCAGCTTTCTGGCTCTCTGGCTAATCCTCTAGTACAACCAGCAGGTTCATAGCTTTCTACTTGATTCCAGATATTCACTTCATTGGCTGCTTTTTGCCACTTACCTCACAAATGATACATTCACCCAATCTAAACTAGACTCTTCCTCTAGTCATTTTCTATTAAAAGGCCTGATTAATTTTCTTTGAAACATTTTTTTACTACACAAAAATAATGGTTACATATTTGTCTATGTGTTCATTATCTCCTCCCAATAGAACATAAAGTTTATGAGAGCAGGAATCTTATTCATCACATACTCGGAACTCCTAAGACAGTATCTGGAGCAATTCAAATATTTATTAAATGTATGAAAATGCTTTAGTGTCATTTTAATGCTTAACTTAAAAAAGAAGACATATTTACGATTAGATCATTTAAGGAATTAAATATTCCTTCTATTCCTTCACCTGTATAACTCATGATCTTCATTCCAGGCAGGGCTCACACATTACCTGATGTAGAAAGTATTGTCTCGCCTTTAACCTAATGTGACATAGATATCCTATACTATATAAGAGGAGGTCATGTGGAAGCCTCAAAGCACTTTTGTTACTTTTGGAATATAAAATGAAAGTTAAAATATACACAGAGCCTCCACGTCCAGGGATATGGCTAGGAGGTTGCTCTGTTGATGGTCAATAGAATAGAGTAGATATTAGGGCTATCTCTTCCATTGAAAACCACTAAAAATGAATTGAAGAGAAGATAAAATAAAGTTTTCTGGCCCAAATCCTACTGAATTAAATTGAATTAAATCTTGAAGTTCCTTTTGCCATGAGAGCATTTCCTAATCCCAAGAACTTGAACTTCAGGTTTTTCTGCTTAGGCAGCACAAAATCAGAAACCAAATGCAGGATATGTTCCACATGAGCTGTGGAGTAGAGCTATAGTCACCATAAATGTGGGATCACAAAGGCTCCCAGTCCATGTAACAATAAACCAAATTAAGCTCCTCCACCACTCATTGCCAGAAGCCTGCCAGGAACTGCCTTCCCTTCATCACGTCTGTAGGAGACAGGAGGATGCTCCACAGAAGTTGTAACCAACAGACCTAAATCACTTTTAATTCATTATTTTAGTATATACCACTTCATATTAATTTGATCTTTGTAACAAACTAGTAACTAAAGTTCATCGAGCAATTGTGGTTATCTCTCATTTTATACATGAGAAATGTAAAGCAGGACAGGATAAGGTACTTTGCTCAATGTCACAAAGCTAGCAAATGATAGACTTATAACTAGCCAAGGCAGCAATCTTTCTAAACTATTATACTGCCTTCCTGTTTCATGTTGCTACCCCAATACCACTTGAAAATTTTGATTGCCAAATTCATAACTCAAAAGAATGTGTTCCTATACTGAATTGAAATTTTCATTTCCAAATTCATAACTCAAAATGTTATATTCCTACACGCACTTCAGGTTTTATGGAATTAAAATGTCATGGCAAGGGTGTGTGTGTGTGTGTGTGTGTGTGTGTGTGTGTGTGTGTGTGTATGGTGTATGAGTATTGACTTTCTTTCAGATTCCGGTGGTGATTTTCTGCCGTTAAATGCAAATATTTATACATTTTATAGACAACATTCAAAGGATAAAATGTTTTAATTAAGATAATTGAATAAACAAAAAATTTAAAACAGAGGACATGTAATATTCCTTATAGATTTTCCATTTTATAGTATATATAGATAGTATATAGTAACATATGTAATAGGTGTGTACATATATGTATATGTGAGATTTGCCGAGTTTCTTTACCATACTTCCAAGTATCCCATTCCTTCTTTTTGGTCCATGTTTATTTTTAAAATAAAAATCCTAAATCTGTTCTAAAAGAATCTATAATACTATGGGAACAATCCAATATGGACGTATTCTTAAAGGAGGGAAACAAAAAGTTCTCTTAGATACAAAACCTAAATAATGATACCATTTCTACTAACCTTATGTCCAAACTGGAAGTCAAGTAAAGAGAGTGTGGAGTATAATGGAATTAACAGTGAGAAATAAAACCAGTTAAGAAAGTTCAGTCAAAATGTTTGCTGTTGATAAATTTAAATAATAACAATTTAGGCCTAAAATTATGAATTAATTTAGATCCAAGAGGAAGTAAAACATAGGGGTAATGGAAGAGGGAAAATCCCTACCTCCTCTGAATTATAATTCAACATTGAAACCTCACGTGTTTGCAAAACCCAAATCACTCCTTCCTCTTCCACATGTGTTTTATTTGAACTGTCAGTAGACTTTTGACCATCAAAAGTTAAGGAATGATCTTGTGTCCTGAAATATCTTACTCTTTCTGCAACAGAAATTTAAGAGCAGGGTAGTATAACTATAACATCTGAGACATGTCAAATGATTGTTGACTATCTCTATCATACAATGACTTCTTTCTACCTGGTGGTTGGTTTCCTTTTACTTATACATCTCCTTGAACAACCATGTGATAGCAAGCCAATGATTCTAAAAACACTTTCCCTTTAACTTCTCATACATATCGATGTTTTCTTATAAGACCATGTGCATTCCTTTGTTAGTGGATTTGCTGTTTCAGAAAAATACATGTCTTTGACCTGTTTTTCCCATGGCTGCAAGCTACTGTCAGTGTTCACAAACTATCTGATAACACATGTCTGTTAATAAATACAACTAGATATGAAAAGAGAATTTTTAAAATTAAGTTCAATTACCTCATACACTGCTGGTGGGAATGCAAACTAGCGCAGCCACTACGGAAAACAGTATGGAGATTTCTCAAAAAAATTAAAAACAGAAATACTATATGATCCAGCTATCCCACTACTGGGTATATTTACCCAAAGAACATGAAATCAACAATTCAAAGAGACTTATGCATCCCTATGTTCATCTCAGCATTATTCACAGTAGACAAGATGTGGAAGCAACCCAAGTGCCCATCAACAGATGAATGGATAAAGAAGATGTGGTATATATACATACAACAGAATACTACTCAGCTATAAAAAATGACAAAATCATGCCATTTGCAACAACATGGATGGACCTTGAGGGTATTATGTTAAGTGAAATAAGCCAGACAGAAAAAGACAAACACCATATGATTTCACTCATATGTGAAAGATAAACAAGCACATGGATAAGGAGAACAGATTAGAGGTTACCAGAGGGGAAGAGGGTGGGGGATGGCAAAAGGGATAAAGAGGCACATATGTATGGTGATGTATAAAAACTAGACTATTGGTGGTGAACACGATGCAGTCTATACAGAAGCTGATATATAATTATGTACACCTTTTATACAATGTTATAAGACAATATGACCTCAATAAAATAATTAAATTTAAAAAAAGAAACCTAAAAAAACCCCACCACAACAAACAAACACATAGATACAGAGATTAAATTGATAGTTACCACAGAGGAAGGACGGAGGGAAGAGGGAGAAAGGGGTAATAGGACACTATGTGAGGGTGATATGGACAATGATGGATGGTAATTAGTCATTGGATGGTGAACATGATGTAGTCTACACAGAAATCAAAATATAATGATAAAAAATTAAGTTCAATTATTTATTTACTTTATTTACAAATGTATACTGCTCATTCGCTATGTCCCAAGCATTGAGCTTGTTGCCTTGGATACATCTGTAAAAAGGAAAGATTCCTTGGGCAATTCATAGTCAAGTAGGGAAGACAGACATTAAGCCTGTGACAGGTGCTTTCATGGGGAAGTACATGGCACCATGAAAGCAAATAACAGCAGTTCTTAACCAGCCTAAGACTCCAAGAAATCATTTCTAAAAGGTAATATATAAGATATAATCTGAAGAATGAGTACAGTTAGGTGCTAATAGGGACTTCTGAAATGGCAACAACATCTCTAGGTAAAATATCAGCATGCTTGTTCCAGGAAATACAAGAAAAGTGTAGTATATGTAAAGCACAGATTAAAAGAAGAAGGAATCAGGGGCCGGCCGGGTGGCGTACTGGTTAAGTTCATGCGCTCCGCTTCGGTGACCCAGCGTTCACTGGTTCAGATCCCAGGCATGGACCTACGCACCACTGATCAAGCTATGCTGTCATAGGCATCCCACATACAAAGTAGAGGAAAATGGGCACAGATGTTAGCCCAGGAACAATCTTCCTCAGCAAAAAGAGTAGATTGGCAGTGGATGTTAGCTCAGGGCTAATCTTTCTCAGAAAAAAAAAAGAAGAAGAAATCAAACTGGACAGGGAGTCTTAGGCCAGATGATATAGGACTTTACAGGCCATGTTAATGTTTGGAAGTTTTATGTCAAGCGTAAGGAAAAGTCTTTGAATCATCTTGATTCAAGAAGAAGGATATGATCAGTTTGCATTTTTCAAACATCACTTGAGTTTAGTGTCATAAATCAATTGGAAAGTAGATATATCGGAGACAGACGACTAGTTATGAAGCTACCATAATGGTCAAGTTAAGATATGGGTGTTGGCACTGGAGGTACATAAAGTTGTAATGGTTTCAGGGCTATTCTAGAGTGAGAATAAATCAAATTTGTTGGCCAATTAGAGGTACAGTTGAGAGGGGCAGGATGAACTAACTCAGACTACAAATGAAGGGATTAGCTTTGGAAAAGAAGCAATTCCTCTTCCATTCTAACTAAAAGATTGTGAAGGTGATAGAGGTAGAAATTTAGGCCTGTTGGCAGTAAGTTTAATGAATTTTTTAGTTTCTGTTTCTTTCAGAGAAGTAGGAGGAGGGCAGTGCGGCAGTTAGGCATAAAGTATAAGGACAATGATGAAGAAAGTTAACTATAGCAAACCAGAAAATCTATGTGGTTGACATAAATAATATTGGATTCTCAGGTAGTGTTAAGGACAAACTAGGAGTTTATAGTGGTTCTAGTCTAACCAGTTGAAAGATATTCTCCAGTGGACTAGGTTGTGATTTTACCAGGCTGGTAGAACCAGAGAAAGGATAGTCAATATAAGTGTTACAGTTATTGAGTAACGTGACCAACTGCCCTAGTTTTGCTGGAACTGTCCTGGTTTTAATACCGAAAGTCTTGTGTCCTTAGAAACCCCTCGGTCCAGAATAAACTGTGGTTGGTAACGTTCTGTGTTAGAAAAATCTATCATAGCAGAGCCGAGACAGCTGGATGAAATTAGAGGCATAAGATGGACTTGAGGACCTAACATGGTGTAGGAAAAAAAATTAGGGGAGTTGGGGCCAGCCCGGTGGCGTAGCACGCTCCGCTTCGGTGGCCCAGGGTTTGCAGGTTCAAATCCCGGGCGCAGACTGACGCATCGCTTGTCAAGCCATGCTGCAGCAGCATCCTATATAAAGTAGAGGAAGATGGGCATGGATGTTAGCCCAGGGCCAATCTTCCTCAGCAAAAAGAGGAGGATTGGCGACGGATGTTAGCTCAGGGCTAACCTTGCTCACACACACACACAAAATTAGGGGAGTTAAAAAGAGAGGAAATTGTTAAGAAAAGAAGTTTTCTTGAAAGAGGCATGTCCAAATTTATTAGTTCATTAGTCCTGCAATTATGCTGCTAAATTCTAGGGTGTAAGTAACTGGAAGGAGTTATGGGAGATAAGTAGTTACAGGTGAGAAAGTGAAAGAATTGAGAAGTCAGACTGTTGGATGGATTGACAAGTTCAGTATTAATACTGCAACCCATGGGGCAACATTTTCAATAAAATAGTAAGTACTATTGGGGCATAGGGGTAAAAGTGCATTTTACCCTAATGGCATGGGCCTTAAATGGGCAAATGTTTTCACAAAGTAGATCAAGGAATAACAGCATGGAAGCTGCCGAGGAACTGAAGAGAGCACTTACCATACTTCTGAATAGCGACGCACCCAAAGTGTGAAAGAACGAACAAACTCCATCTGGAAGAGAGGCAGAGAAGAGGTCTCCTCAGGACAGTGTTAGGTTTTTGTTAATATAAGAAGTATGAGAAGTGTTAGCTGAAGAAAATGAACAGGCAAGAGCCTTCATTAACCCTGAAAAGCGAGTTCCAGAGGCAAATAAAATTGCTATCCAACTTTGCAAGCAGACCATGAATTTTTCCTTAACATTAAATTTTATCAGGAGAAATATAATGCTCCAGATATCATTTTCAGTTTTTTAATTTTTCTTAGTGCCTATCCCAGTGAAAACTTTGACCAAGTATATAGAATGTGCTATATAAACCATTAAATTATACCATTTATAATTATAACCTATACTCAAGTTATGAACACTTTTTTAATGAAAAAACTCTTATAAATTTTGTTGTGTTGTTTTTCAAATAAAAATCAAATTCCATGCCAACCATTATATGAGATAATGTGTGAGAAGATCAGTTTCCATGGTAAAGCACCATAAATTATAAAATGTGTGGCTGTCAGAAGTCTGATGGTGAGAAAATTGACAGAACAACGCTAAAAGCACAGGTAAAGCATAAAACTGAGCTCTATGAACCACAAACAAAGCAGCCTTCTGGCCAGAGGTATAAACTGCCCTGGGCTTCAGACCTTCACAAATTCTGTCAACTGCTGATAAGAATCCCAACCCTTCCGGTGTAAGTAACTCGTCTTGTCTTAACCTCAGCACATTCCTGGGTGTTTACTGTAAGGTTCAGTGCATCGAAGCTCTCTTTTTTTTCCCTTGTTACCCAGGATTCAGGCCTGCCTAAGGTATCTTATTGCTGAAATTATAAATATAATATTTATTATTCTAGAACAAGGATATAGCTATCTAACGAGCTTTAGTAAAGTAAGTGGTAGATATGGAATAAGCTATATACCCTGCTTTTAGTTAAACAAGAAATATTAAAAAGCTTTGACTTTTCATTTTGTCCTTGAGTGTAAGAATAAGACACAAAGGTAAATTATGATGGTGACATTCTAATTTTAAATACTTTTTCAAGTTTCTACTAACAATTTAACAATTCTTAAGTCTGATATATAAAATGTTGAACTTGAAAAATCTAGCTTTTAAATAATGTATTCCTTTAAAAACGAAATATTTAGGAGTTTGACATTTTCTAATTGGCAAACAAATAATCTGACAGAAAAAATCATTTAATGTTAAAAGTTTAATGATGCAACATATCTAGCTTCCAGTCTTATAAATCATTACAGAGAGAGAAATTCAATCAGCATATTTGTCCAACATATTTTCTTGTAAGTTTTCAATATTTCTATAAATTGTAGAATTAACATTACAGAGAAGTTCTAGAAACAATTCTCAATCATGGTCACAGTTACACAAAACAAAAACCAAAAAGCAATTCTAATTCAAAAACCTTTCATGAGATTCTTCTACGTGCAAGGAAGGCACTGTGAAAAACACTGAGTAAATAAAGAATTAAGAGCAGACAAATTCTAGTTTTTTGGAATACTTGGAGTTTATATTCCAGCAAAGGGGAATATACAAAAATAAACAAAAATCATATTATGATAAGGACTATAATAAAGGTATATATGAATTAATAGCTAAGAGTAGGAAGTAGATGATAAAGATAGACATATATTAGAGAACAGAATTTAAGCCATAAATAGCAATTAATCCCTGAAATGAGCAACTAGTAAAGTAAGAGCAAAGGAATAAAGATAAGAGAATATAAGTAATAAAAATTGAAATAAGAGGGCTGACCCAGTGGTGCAGTGGTTAAGTTTGTGTGCTCCACTTCGGCGGCCCGGGGTTCACAGGTTCGAATCTTGGGAATGGACCAATGCACACATGTCTCCTGTTCCTACCTCTAGACACTGATCAAGTTTATGTATCTTTTGGCTTTTTAGTATTTTGTTTGTTTACATTTGCAAAAGACAGAGGACTTGAGTAAATTATCTTGTATGACATTTCCAGAGGAACTGAAAAATATTATCATTGATAGTGTGGCACTCAGAGAACCCCATCAAACAACCACTTCATTTACTGTAATGTGGACAACTGATCTGATCATATCTGATCTACTGAAATTAAAATATTTTGATGATATCTATATGCAAAGCATAGTCTGTGTTTGAGGCTGTGGGATAAAAGAGTTACACGTTTTGCATTTGATTCTTTTAGGACCTCAAAACGAGTTTTAATGTTATCTCCAAACATGTTTATGCACTTATAGAGTAAAAATATTGAAAGAAGATAATGATGATTCTAGTTTAAATTTGGGTCATTAGTATATTACAAAGTAAACTTCCTTATAAATTTCATAACCACTCTATGGATAACACATCTAAATTGCAAAGCATTTTAATTTAAAAGTATAAATTTTCAGGTAAATATTTTAAAGTAAGTCACAATTTTTGTAAACCTGTTTGATATGTTTTACTTTTTTGAAATAAAAATAAAGTAATTGGGAATAGCCTTACTTCTACCAATTTCTTAAATTATAGTATAGAATGGTATAAAATTGACTCATAACTATAGCTGGTATCAACTCATCTTAAAGAAAACAGTCAACCAATCAGACATCTCACATGTGGTTTGCACCATTAGTATCTGGGAATTAAAGACTCTCTGGCATATATCTTTGGTATAACACTTATACAACCCTGGGAATTAAGCTTAAATTAGAAATTAACTGATGTAAACAGCATGCTATTATTTAAAGACAAATACATAATTTCAGGAGTATAGACATATATATTAACTGCTTTTATACGTTAATGTCCAGAGGAAAATCTTTTGAGTTTTAATTTCTAAAGCTCTAAAACGGAAAAAAAATACTTTACAACTTTATTTAAAGGATCAGCTACATGGAATGCATACCAACATGATTCATCACTCGTGGCACATCATATTTTATTTCTATTGGGTACATTTATTCGACATAAAAAGATCAAGCAGAGAAAATAAATGACAAATACGTCTTCAGACCCCATTTGACCCAGCAAGTGTTAGACTCTGCTGGCAAATCACAGTGGCTGTAAATAATAGGGTTAATTGCAAGCCTTTTTCTGCTTCAAAAACTCAGTTGTGCTCATCAAGAGAAAAAAAACAAAAGTTCAGCAGTGATATTATATTAATAAGCAATTTCAGTCTTGTTCATCATTACTGTTGTTTATCAAAACCACAGCATGCTGCTGGAGGGAAAGAAATTTTAGTTTTGAACTCAGAGCCATAGGAATCAATCTAAAGGGACCTATTTAGTATACAGTGATTGGATTCTCCAGCCCACTGGTTTGCAACAGTATGTAACAATAATTTTTAAAATCCAAGTTCCCTGGTCCCATCAGCATCTAACTAAATGAGAATCTTTGCAAGTAGAGGCCTGGCTTCAATATTTTTCAAAAATACCCCCGGATGATTCTAATGTGCATCCAGGTTGACAAGCAACATCTATAATATACTCTTCTTTCTTAAAATAATCTGATAGAGATCCTTGAGGCTGTGTGGTCAGCAAAATATTATCAATATTTTCTTCATTACAAACCACTCAGCTAGGTCTATTCTTAATCAAAAATTCCTAATAGTTGGAGGTACATACCAACTACATGGTGAAACCAAGAATTCCATGAAAGATAAAAGCTTCCAATATGCAGAGGTTTATTATTTCAAGTTCTCATGAAGGCTCATCTTTCAAAATATGAAAGATAACAATGTGCTGTCATACATACAGTTTCAGCATTATTGAGGAAATCCTAAATATTTTATTACGAGTGATCACAAAAGCTATCTTTCTCAAAGGATGATAGAAAACCACTGAAAGAAAATTTCTTACCAACCACCTATGATAAAAAATATTAGAGTTTATCTCCTAACCAGGATGTTGGTTGTCAGTAAGTACTGACAGAAGACAAAAGCCCACCTAAAAGTGTCTGAATCACTGGCCCAAACTTCTGCTGTGTCTCTCATTTTAGGGACTTGCCTGCTGAGCAGACTTTTGCAAAACCAGTAGCAAACAAACATGACATCTATAAAAAAAAGAGAATAGATAAGGGAGATATCTAATTAAGGAAAAGAAAGATATGGAAAGTGGAAACTTATAGATCCTACAAAGAGAACATTACATCCTAAATCCAAAGACATATAGAACAATGCTAAGAATAAGACCTCTGATAAAATAACACAGAAATTAATCAAAAAGCCATTTCCAATTCAGACTGTCCTGATACACAAAATATTTAATATCTGATATGTTTTGCCTTTCCTACTGTCTTTTGAATCTATCCTAGAAAGAGTGAAAAATGAACCATTTTGTAATTTGTCTCTCTAGTAAGCAAAAATACCAAAGGGAATATGGCTTATATTTTGATTGTTGAATATTTTAATTTCTACTTCAAATAAAAAATATCAAGATTTTGTCATATTTCCAAAAATAAGATGTGGATAAAAAATAAGGTCACTGTGTAGAAAGAGAGAAAGGGCTGAATTGGAAAACTGATTAATTCTGTTGTTCATGCAGTGATTTCCAATATTGGTTTTGACATATCCTAAAATAAGATTGCTTCATTGCAGTTATTTTTTTTAAACAATCCAAAGCAATTCTCTTCTTTGGAACTCTTTGTAAATAAACTATGATGTGACTTTGATAGTATGTCTGTGAATTATTACACCAAAACCTTAATATTAGCAAACACTTATACATACGGACAATCTTCACAGTGTTCAAATCACTTTACCTAATAATCTAACTCTCACAAAAACTAGAAGGTAACATATTATCTCAATTTTAAAATGGCACAGGATGATTGATGAGCCCAAAGTCACATAGTTAAGTAATAGTCAGGATTCAAACTCAGGCACCTCAAATCATTAATATTGTAGAGCAAGTTTGCAAATATTTTGGATCTTAAAATCTCTTTTCTGTTTTTTGTTGTTGTTGTTTCTGTGAAAGTCAAATTCAATAAGGAAACAGCAAAAACAAACTTCTTTTGACATTGTGAAAACCCACTTCTATATTCAGAGGATATATCTGGAGATTCATTTTTTGGCATTGTTAAAGCCAACATCCATATTTAGAGGGTACATTCTGGGGATTCATTTTTGACACTGTTAAAGCCCACTTCCATATTCAGAGGGAACTTTCTAGAGATTTGGGAATGCAGAAGAAGAAGTCATTTTGCTTGCCTGCTTTGCCTCTTCCAGTTCCTAAACTTCATAGTGAGATATGTAATCACTTTGCTCTAGACAGATCTCTAATTATTAAAAGGATCTTCATAGAATTCTAAAATAACAGTAATTTGAATTTTAAACACTTAAAATAATTATGTGTCATAGAGCTTTGGGGAATAGAAAGGGGTTTCATGCTACTACTTGTATAGTTGGAGCTTTCAGCCCATCCAAAATGCCAGAAATAATTATTACACAGTTTCAAGCTGAAATTAACCAAGAATAACAAGGCTTCTCTTAGATTTGATAGCGCATTTTGAGAGAGTCAAATCTAGGCTTCTATTTAGTCTATGAGTCTCTTCTAAAAAAATTTAATACAAGAAGTGTTTATAACTGAATCGAAGTCCCTTGGCAAGATGCTTAAACAGAGTGCACTGTTTAAGTCAGTGTTCATTCACTGTGATGGGATCTTTACTTGATGTGTACTATACTTTGCCAAACATTTAGAAACTGAAAAATCTAAATGGAGAATTTACCCTGATGACAATACTCGACCAAAGAACGTTTATTACTTTCTGCTAATAGCAACATATCTTGAAAGGATGGAAACAAATTTCACTCAGATGCCTACATTATAAAATGCAGCATTAATCTAGTATTACCTCTCTTGTGGTTAGAGTACCTTATACAGGTTCAAAATATTTACATTTACAATTATCTCTTTAGCTAGATTTTTTTCTTCAACTATAAAGATCTGTATAACATAGGGAAGAACATACCTGTAGGTCGAAATATATCAAAGTAAACGAAAAGACTGAAATGATCATACCATGGGCTTTCTGGCTCCAGTGCTGATATGTAAACAGCTTGGAAGTTGTTGTGCTTGCCTTCACAACAACAACATGAAGAAACTGAAAAACAGGGACTTTTCTTGGAAACATCAGAGAACTGAAGTGGCAAAGCAAAAAACCACTGATAAATCTGGAGAGAGACAAATTCAGAGAGTCACAGCTGAGATCTGCTTACCTGGAACAGAAATCGCTAGAACCATAAATTGATGGGATAGTTAATAATCATTTTAACAGTATGCTGGAAACTGTGGATTAGCATGAGAATGAGAAAATCCTGGGGGATGAAGTCTTAGAGAAGCCACATATTTTTGTGAGTTTTCCCTCCACTACACCGGCTTCCCCAGATTCTCACAGTGGAGAGCCAAGAAATATGCCCTCATGGCTCTGGCAAGGGAAGAGGAAATTTAACTAGTTTGAAACCATCCAAGAAAGTTTTCCATAACAAAGGTCTACACTCTAGAGAAAAAGACTTTACCTGAGCTGTATCCCAAATGGGGGAAAGGTATTTCCCCAATTCCAAGCTCTTCTAGGCTTCCTCTATCTCACCTACCTGGGTGGCAGGGGCCCTGGGGAGGGGGGGGCGTGAAAAACTATATAATCACTAGATTAGAGAACACTCTCCTCCCTTACCTTTTGCTACCACACCAACAGGGCTTCATTATAGTAACAGTGGATTAGAGCTAAAAGAGCTGTAAGATACAAACTCTAAGGAGGAGTTTTAAGGAAGCCGAAGGACAACAAGGGAAATAAAAACAAGGATGGTAGAGGAATTTAAAGCCCCTCGAACTGACAGCTACAGAAAAAGTTAAACACAGCCCAACTTCTAGCCAGATTAACGTAACTTCTCATCAAGCCTAGATGTTTTTGATAATGAATGTGAAGGGGAGGAAGACTATCCTTTACCCACTCTGGGTCCTTTCTGTCTGAGCTACAGATCAAATTGACATGAGACTGAATAGCAGGAGAAAATCAAACAAAGCTTTATAACACATATACAAGGGAGAGACCAGGGATACTGAGTTTCTCAACAAAGTGGCGGAGGTTCTCCTCTTAAATAGAAAGACAGAGGAGGATGTTGGGGGTGGGTCAGTTATGGGAGATTACCAGAAAAGCACAGTAAGGTTATTATGCAGCCTTGCCTGCTACATTGATAAGTTTCTAGAGATGAAGTCATCCCTCCCTTCTTCCCAGTGTAGAGAGGGAGACACCTTTACAAATGGAGATTTCCCTTACAAATGTAAATGTTTGGTCTTAGCAAGGACCCTCCCAGTCTATCCATACCCAGAGTAATCTATGGTGATGGCTTGTCCCAGGGATAGGCCTTCCACCCCAAATCCCTTTAGACAGTGGGGGTGAAGGTCAAAGCTTCCTTCAGAGAAAATAATCAAGGTAAAGGGATATATTTTGAGGTGGCCAATTCCGATCCCCCACAAATGATACCAAAAATTTAAAGATGAATGTTGTCAATTTTACATAATATCTTTCAGAAAATAGAAGAGAGAACATTTCCTAACTCTTTATTAGACCAGAATTACTTTACTACCAAAATCAGAAAAATATAATACATGAAAGTAAAACTGCAAACCAGTATCACTCATGAACATATAAAATCATAAAAATCATAAATCCCCAAAATCTTCAAAAAAATATTAAGAAATCAAATCCAACAGTATGTGAAAAGAATTATATACCACAAGCAAGTGGGAATTATTTCTGGCAAGCAAACCTGTTTCAACATTCAAAAATCAATCAGTGTAATCTACAACATGAACAGGCTAAGAAAGAAAAATTATATAATCATATCAATTGATACAGAAAAAGCATTTAACAAAGTCCAATACCCATTCATGATAAAATCTCTCAGCAAACTAGGGATAGAGGAAGACTTCCTCAACTTGAACAAAAACATCTACAGAAAATATTCAGCCATCATCATAATCAATGATAAGACACTGGAAGAGGCAAGGTTGTCTTCTCTCACCACTTCTATTCAACATCACAACGGAAGACCTAGCTTACCTACATAGCAGCAATAGACAGTGGGAAAAAGAAAAACAATGCATTGACAATAGCACGAACAAATAAAATGTTTAGGTATAAATCTAACAGAATATGTACAGCATTTATATGCAAATTCTACAAAACTCTGATGAAAAAAATCAAAGAAGATCTAAATAAATAGTGTTCTTGAACTAGAAGACTCAATATTGTTAAGATGTCATAGCACCCCGACTTAGCTGATAAATAAATGAGGGAAAAGAAACAAATCTATGCAAATGAATTGCAAATAATTTACATAGGTACTCCACCCTCAAGGAGGGAGTCATAACTCAATACTCCTTATGGATGAACTGCACGCAGTGACTTCCTTCCAAAGAGTACAGTACAGAAAGGTTGAAAAAAAAGAACCTTACAGTAGAGAAACTTGACAAACACTACCTCAGCCGGGGAATTAAGGTCAGCATGAATGGTCATAAATCATGTTGATAGTATGTACCCTTGATATGATGTGATGAAAATGGCACTTTACTTCTGTAGTCTTCCTTCTCAAAACCCATAATCTCAATCTAACTATGAGAAAAGCATCAGACAAATCCCAAAAGCTGGACATTCTAGAAAATACCTGACCGGTTCACCTTAAAACAGTCATTAAAAGCAAAGAAAGTGTAAGAAAATGTCACAGCCAAGAGAAGTCTAAGGAGAAATGACAACTAAATATAATGTAGTATCATAGACTGGATCTTGCAACAGAAACATGACATTAGATAAAATCAAGAAAATATGAATAAAGTGTGGACTTTAGTTAACAACAATTTATCAACATTATAACAAATGTATCATACTAATGTAAGCAGTTAATAACAAGATAAACTGGATGTAGGGTATATGGGTATCCTACTATCTTCATAATTTTTCTGTAAATCTAAACTTCCATAAAATAAGTATTATTAAGTTCCATAAAATAAGGATTATTTTTAAAAGTCATACAGCTATTTATGCTTGGAACAATTTCATTTTAAATTCAATGACGGCGAGCATACTCTGGAATATTTTCAACATAAAACCTATTCGGATCTCAAGTAGCTTGTTTCATTTCTCTACAGGTCAACTATATTTATACTACATTATCAAAATCTTCAAAACATTTTAAGGTTCATTTGATAAGAGGAGATGAATTAGCAATGGAAAGTATTTGTAAAAATTAAATAGTAAAAATGCCATAAAAGGATCAAGCAAAAGCGGTTGTCATTTCTCCTACATATCCATAATAATTTTCAGTTTTACACATTATTTGATTTCAAATAATGTCTTAAACAAGACATAAATGTCTTTTACCTGAATAATCCTAACAAATCTATTATTGTTTCTTAACAATTATAATTTAGGGGTACTTTGAGTATATTTAGACCTGAGATTAAATAAGCAAGTAAAAGTTCTGCAAAGAAACAGACTAAAAACAAAAGTTCTACTATCATAAGTACTTTAATAATTTCAAAAGAAGTCCCATTTGTTTTCTGGTGATTGCAAAATAACAAATAATCCCTAAAAGAATGGGTTTCTTTGAAAGCAGGACACTGGGAAATCAAGAATAACTGGTTTAGATGATAATGTAACAATAGAGTATTTTGTGAAAAATGGAAAATTCGACCCAGGTAACAAAGATTATTTTGATAGTCATATCCTAAAATTACTATAAGTTTGAACATGGAAAATTGAGGTAACAAATTAATAAATAATTTTAAATGGAATATGTGAAAAAATAGTACATAATTCACTGTAATCCAATGATTCATAATTTTTAAAAAATGTTTATGAAACACAGATGTTTTGAGCAACATTTAATTTTCAATTGATACACAAGCTAGAAAACTGACTACCAATCATTTTAAAATGAAAAGATACATTTCTTCATTAAATAAATTCTGTCATCATAATCCTTTTCTGCACACTTAAAGTATTTTACCACTAAAACATTAAAATAAAATATTTTAATTCCTGGAATATATACTGTAGGAGAGGAAGACATACCCTCTATCCACTCTGGGTCCTTCTGGCTGGGCTACAAATTAAATTGACATGAGACAGAATAATAGGAGAAAATCAAAGCTTTATAACATGTATACATGGGAGAGACTCAGGAAAACTGAGTAACTAGCCAAAATGGCAGAGGCTGCCATCTTAAATACTATCTTCAGCTAAGACAAAGGAAGATGTTGAGGGTGGGGGCAGTCAGTTATGGGAGATTAGCAGAAAAGCACAGTAAACAAGAGTAAGGTTATTATGAAGATTTAAGTCCATTACATTGATAAGAGTTTCTAGAGTAAAGGTCACCCCCCTTCTTCCTGGTACAGAGAGGGAGATACCTTTACAAAAGGAGATTCCCCTTACAAATGTAAATGTCTCTTAAAAAGAATAACTTCTACTTTTACCTGGTTTTCAGATCTTTCCCTATGTCTGTACTTTTTAAAAGTAACTAGTCCAAAATAATCCTCACACCAGAGACACATTTGGGGTGGCCAATTCTGATCCTCCACAATACGATATTAAACACTATGCAATCATTTTGTCATTATTATTTTGATTTTAAGGTGAAATGATCTTAGATTTCAGTTTAACCAAATGTGAGAATCAAAATTTTAATTGTTATCCTTGCCCACACACACAGACACACATACTTCACTCCAGCAAACATTACAACTCTAGAATTTCTAAATAAAATATTTCATTTAAGTTTGTCTACACTTCCATATCATTTTCTCCTGAAAATGCCCTACCTCTCCTTAACTACCATTTTCATCCTCTCTGTTTAATCTATTTCTTCTCCCTGATGCCTTCCTACCCAAACCGTCCTCCTAAATCCACTATAAAATAATGTGTTTAATACTCTTCATGGCAGTTTTTTTCTCTTTGCACATATTATAATTTATGTTTATAACAGTTATATTTTGTTCTCCCCTAGAGGAGATTAAGTTCCTAGAAGATAATGACTTTTTTATTCATTTCATAAACCAAATCAAGAATGATTCATATATTATTAGTACTCAATACATATTTATAGAATCAGTGAGAAGAATGAATAAGCACAAGTTCCAATATAGATTTATCTTCAATCAAGAGGAAGCAACAGGGAGCATTGAGAACCTATGAGTGTCCATATGTACAATGAAAAAGTAATTATTCCCTCAGGGTTTTCTGATTTCAGTGGTCTAATTTTCAAAGGATGTTTTTCACACACATGAATATATGTTAATGAAAGAATATCCAAAAGAGGAACATACAACTAATAGGAAGAATAAAAAAGGAAGATCACTGTATTTCTTTTCCTTTTCTCATAAAAGTAGTTAGTCATTCATAATTAAATGCATATATAACTTTATGCATATGTATATAAGGCTACAACATACTTACGAAGGTAGAATATGAAGGTAGAAGAAGAATGTGGCAGAGCCAGTGGCTGCTTGATAATTATCCCAAGAACACTCCATACATTACATATGAATTATGTTTAAACAATTTACCTAAGTTTCATTTTGAGCATAGTTGGAGTAAAAGGAAACTAATATTTGAAGAATAACTATGAAGAAGGCCCTCCACTGGATGTCTGACATATTTACTTCATTGAAACCCCAACAAACCCCAAATGCCTGTGATATACACTACTAAATATTTAATAAAGCACTTGTGTCCAAAATATATAAAGAACTCACATTACTTAATAAGAAAGCAAACAAAAAAATAAATGGGCAAAATATTTGAACAGACACTTTGCCAAAGAAGATATAGAGGTGGCAAATAAGCATATAAAAAGACATTCAACATGATTAGGAAAATGAAAATGTAAACCACAATATCACTGCACATCTATTAGAAAGGCTACCCATTCCAAGTATTGGTAAGGATGTGAAGCAACTAGAGCTCTGATACACTGGTAGTGGAAATGGAAAATGGTACAGCCATTTTGGAAAGTTTGGCAGCTTCTTAAGAGGTTAAAACACTTATCATATGACTGAGCCATACTACTTCCAGGTATTTCCCAAGACAAATGAAAACATGCATCTATATAAAAATTTGTACATGGATAGTCAGAGCAGATTTGTGATAGCCCCACATTAGAAATGGCCCAAATGTACATCAATGGGTGAATGGAAAAATAAATTGTGGTATATCCACATAATGGAATACTACTCAGGAATAAATGAACTCTTGATATACAAAAAAAAAAGAACTTTCAAAATAGTTATGTGAAAAGAAACAGGTCAGATAAACAATATAAACATACTGTGTGTTTTCATTCACATAAAATTTTGGAATATAAAAAACTAATTATTAGATAAGTAGTTGCCTTGAGATGGGGCGAAGGGTTAGAGAGGGGCATGAGGAAAGTACTATGAAGGGGCATAAGGAAATCTGAGGGCCGACGGCTGTATTTATTATTTTGAGAGTGATGATTTCACTAGGGTATACATATTTCAAAACTTGTCAAATAACACACTTTAAATATGTGCAGTTTATTGTAAGTCAATTATACCTCTACAGAACTTTAAAAAATACTTTGTCAGGGTATCTTCTTTCAGCTATAAATCTAATTTTCTTATCCTCCTCATAAGATTTATATCTTGGAAGAGTTGGTCTTTTCTTCCTGTATTTCTTTCCTCACCTTGTGTTCACCCCTTAATCCATGCCAATCTGGCTTCCAACCCAAGCTTCTGTCAAAACTGTTCCCACTAAAGTAACCAATGGCCTCTATATTATTCAATCCAAATTACTTTTTCCTTTCCTGTCTCACTGGACTTCTCAACAGCATTCAACATCGTTAACCACTTCCTTTTTTCTTCAAACAACTTCTGTTTTGCCACTAAAAAATCATTTTAACCAGGTTTTCATTCACATTTTAGCCAACCTCATTCTCCAATGTTGGTTTAGTCATTTTAACCTGTTCATTAAATGTCAGTGTTTCTACAAATTAGACGTAGCCCCCTTTTTTCTGTCCTTAATCTTCAACCCCCTTTATTTCAATTAGCAACTCTATACTCCAAATTATTTCAAAATATTATTTCATAGCCTAGAGCTCTCCTCTGAATTCCAGTCCCGTACATTCATCTGTCTGCTTGGATATATAAAAATACCTCAAACTGTTGAATTATCTGTTTTTATCCCCTTTGTTCTCTACAATGTAGTCAGTGTGGCATTTTAAAAATGCAAATCTCATTTGCCACCCACTTCTGAAAACACATCAATGTCTTCTCAGTGATCTCAGGTTAAAATTTAAATACTTAGCATGATCTAAAATATAATCTTGCCCTTATCTACTCATGGACCATCTGATATACCCTGCTCCTAATTCTCTGGATTCCAGATATACTGACCTTATTTAAATGACTTCAACACTGCTTTCTCTCAAACAAGGCTGTCATATGCTTTTTTCTCCAGCTGGCATTCATCCCAAGCCCTCCCAGCCTTTCCTCTTTTTAAATTCTTTTCCTCAGATCTCAGGTCAAAGGAATTTTCATTGGGAAAGACTTTCAATTTCCTGTTATCTGATCTGGAAACAGCCTGTTTCTCTTTCTCTTGGCATGTTTAACACATTTTGATTATGAACTGATATATTTGCTTAGGGGCCATATACTTCACTAACCTGAAAACCCCATTGGGCCACAACCATACCGATCTTGTTCATCACTGTTTCCTCATTGCCATGAACAGTGCCTGATACACAGGATGCAGATGAATAAGTAAATTAATATCATGTGTGCTGGAGAAAGAATTATCACAGTTAACTCTTTTAATAACTTATTTAGGACACAATATCATAGTCCAAAAACCACAGGCTTGGAGACAGCAAGTTGAGGGATCAAATTCAGCCTCTAGTACTTCTTAGATGTGTAACTTTAGATAATTTATTCAACTTTCTAATTTATTCAACTTCTATAATAGGTATAATTAATAATAGCTCTCTCTTGAGATTTTTATGTATATTAAATTCAATGATCAATACAAAACTTCCAATAGAGAGCCTGTAAAACCACATGGCCAATACATTTTAAGTATTATTACATATATTAATACACTTTAAAGGGAAGTTGCAGGCAATCAGTTCTTGCATAAATTTCAGGAATGAGTTAAATAAACAAAAATTGTTTATTTCTCAATCTGATAGACTTTCAAAGACAATATTTAGCTTAAGAATCTGAAAGCAGTAAGCCCAGTTTGGGAAATGACCAGTCCATGTTATGATGGCTGCATAATACCCATTAGATTATTTTAAGCTCTATTTACTAGCATTTTCATTCTCCAAATATTTTTTTCAATAATACTTAGATAAAGGGTGTGATTTTTTTCATACTGGTTATAGTTATATGTCAAGTTATAAGTTAAGAACACAATGACAGAAAATTTTTTTTTAATATCTGTTTGTTCCAACAACAAAAATGTTTCACTCCACAGGCTGAAAAAGCATCCCATTAAATACACAGTCATAGAAAGGTTAGTTAATACAATGGTGTTATATTCCTTTAGTTTTTGTAATTCAAATAGTATAAGAGGGACCACAAGTTAATAATTTTAAGTATATCTATAAGGGAATTTTAACTTTGCTATATTGAAATACAAATGCTAAATTAGTCTTTTATTGATATCAACATGAGCTAAGTATAATAAATTAGGAGCATGGTAGATTAAAATGGCCACATATTTTTGGCCACATCTCCCAAAAAGTGGTGGAGTCTATTTCTCTTCCCCTTGATTTTGGGCTAGAGCCACAACTTTCCTTGACCACCAGAAACAACATACGTAATTGTATAACTTATGAGGTTGGACCTTAAGAGATCTGCAGTTATTGCTTTCACGTTGAGAAAGTTTCTTCTGGAAACTCACCTACCATACAGAAAGACTTCCAAGGCAGAGAGGGAGGCTATGTGGAGAACAGTCAAGGTGCACCCATTGACGGCCTCAGCTAAGTGTCCAGCCAACAGCCAGCACCCACTCAGCCATGTTGAGTAAGCCATCTTAGATGTTCCAGTCCAGTTGAGCTTCCAGATGACTAGTCCCAGCTGGCACCATGTGAAGCAGATCTGCCCAATTGAGTCCACTGTCTTAAATCTCTTCAGGCTGCCAAAGCAGAATACCATAGACTGCATAACTTATTAACAACAGAAATTTCTTTCTCATAGTTTTGGAGGCCAGGAAGTCCAAGATCAAGGTACTGGCAGATTCGAAGTCTGGTGCAGGACTGCTTCCTGGTTCATAGAAGGCCGTCTTCTCACTGTATCTTCACATGGTGGAAGGGGAAAGGGAGCTCTCTAGATTCTCTTTTGTAAAGGCACTAACTTCATTCACAAGGGCTCCATCCTCATGACCTAAACACCTTCCGAAAGCCCCATCTCCCGATATCATCACATTGGGGATTAGGTTTCAAAATATGAATTCTAGGGAAACATAAACATTCAGTCTATAGCACTACTTAATCCACAAAATCAAAAGAAATAATAAATCATTTTCTTCTTTAGAATCACTAAGTTTAGGGATGGTTTGCTATGCAGAAATAGAAACTGAAATAGAGGGTAAAGGTTCAACTGTGATTTGAAATGAACAGTGACTCTGGAGTCAGACTTCCTGCTTTTAATCCTTGGATTGACAGTAGTTGTATGACCTTGGTCAATTCACAATTCACTCCATTTCTCTGATTCTCCGTTTTAACAGAAATCACTTTGTGGGATTGTTGTGAGAAGTGAGGAGAAGAGTTCCTGTAAAGCACTTACACAGTGACTACAAGTTAGTTTAAAAGTTCAATAAATATTAACGGTTGCTGTGTTGTTGCTATTGATGTTCATATTAACCTGGTCTGCATGAAATATTATAGATGAGTTTCACTCTGCTGAGAACTTGTGGTGTCGAGCAGAGCAGAGAAATAAACATAAAATCAGAGAGAGCTTATGTTCGATATACCTCTTCAAAGGATACATATTTTAATAAGCTGTTATTTTAAATAACAGTAATATTGTTGGGCAAAAGGTAATTTTAACTTTGAGTAAATAAAACTATGACTTATTTGTCCTAAATTATTATTTTAGACAAAGTACATTACCCTTTGCCTTTTTTCCCAGAAATATTCAAATGGATGCATTTATTATGATGTTATTACAAAGCTTAAATATGTAAAGTTATTTGACTGTCTATCATTTGGCATGATGATAGAATTGATGTTATTGCCTATCTAATAAAAATAATTGATTTGGCTATTTAACATAAAACTGAAGTTATCTCATCCCAGAAATATGCCATACACATGTTTCAATAATATTTCATTGCATGCCCCACTTTCTTCTTCATTTATCTGATTAAATTTTAGTTTCTGACAAGAACTCTCATTTATACTGGGCGTTCAGAAAATCCTTTTCCCTCTTATTTATATTTTTAAAATTTCCCAGTGGCATTCTCTAATTAGCTCTAAATTTTGATTTCACATTTAGAATTGCTCTTCTTTTTCCTGAAGAGAAAATTAACCGTGGATTGATACTAATAACTAGTATCTATTTGTGTTACCCAAACAACAAGTATTTTTATCTTTTATGTTTGACCAACTGCACATTGTAAACCACTAATTTCACTTGCAAAGAGTCAAACTCTTAATTTCCTCTGCATTTCCCCTTTCCAGCTCAGCAGGACATGTCTCTTCTCTCAAGCCTCCATTACAGAAACTTAATTTATCAAAAAGAGATGGGCAGTCATGCTGATACATGGTTATGAAAAATTCTGCTACCACTCCCTACTGATCTGTCCACCAAATCCCACAGACATCTCCCTTAAACTTATCCCTTTAGATTAGAGTTCTCTTATGCTTGACTAGTTTCTATAGGTTCATGATATTAACATATCATGAGTGGTTCCAACAGATCATAGAAGAAATGCAAAAGGGAAGTAAATTAAGGGAAAATTATATTTCTAAAGAGAATACAGTTTTATTTACAAAATGGACTGAAGAGAATATACATATATTAAATCATCCTGCAGTTCCTAAAGCCTCCATTTTTATTTAGTGTAGATTTAAGGGAACTACTGAAGCTCAGTTGGCCCAGTTTGTTCGGTTTATTCTCTTACTCAGAGTTGTCTTACTCAGAAATGTCTTGATCAATATGAAAGCTGCATTCAAATAGCTATTTTCTCTAATTATCTGAGTCCATAGAAAAAAATGACAGTAAAAATCAAAGAACTTGCCCAGTATTTTTCAATGATTAAACAGGAAATCCTGATAAAGCCAGAAGTATGATGAGAAAACTTACTTTAATGATAAGGATATAGGGATAAGTTAATTGGTCACTGTCAACTAGCAAATTTATAATTAGTGAATAAAATAAAATTCACGTTATTAGATATTCTATCACTAGACTTGTGTTTAAGGCTTTTAATAGTATTACTTTTTAAAAATTTTAACTGGCATAATATTGGTTACATTATTTAGAAAGTATTATGAGGATCCTAGAGCAAGAGAAGCTTCTTCAGTTGTCCAGGCTGTGATGAAAGCAGAACTCACACTTAGTCCTGGTTACCTAGTGGTAATTCCATAGTGGATATCTGTACCAAAATACAAGGCTATACATGCAAGAAAGAATCATGATAAATATAATTTAGATATCACAGCAAAGCCACATGCCTCTGACAAATAAATAGTTCTAATTATCAGTTCTTGGCTTCCTTATTCAGTAGAGACTCAACCAAGGACTATGTGAGCTAAGCTGCCCATCATAATTAGGTGTCATTAGATTCACCTACCATACAGATAGGCATGACCATCAATAGTCCAACACCAAATGGAAGTAGTATGTATAGAGCAGAACTCAAGCAGGTTCTGCGGGCATAGCTAAGTTGCATAAGGAGCTGACTCACACTCTCAGTTCCATCTATTCTTGCTACATTGCCATTTCTCCCTCAAATCACAACAATGGTCCCATGAGTCCCCACATTCAAACCCAGCTTATAGATGGTACCACGTGTTGATATTACCCAGATGTAAACAGCTACAGAAGCATCACCACATTCAAGTGGCTCTAAAGGAGAGTAGAGAAGGAAAATCCTCCCTGTGGGCAGAATCTCAAGCAATACATTTGGTTGGCCTTTTCACCTGAAGGAGAGGTGGCCAGAGATACAGATCTATGGGGGGTAGATAGTTTTCCCCTGTCCTTGGCAGATAGAGAACAAGGTGTTGGCTCATAAATGACCACTCGGATTCTCCTGGCTGAGGCTCTGAAATTTGAAGTCTGAGAAATTGACACAAAGGACATTGTGTCAATTGTGGCGGAGTCAAGCATCCAGGGGCAGAAGCAGCAAAATGAGTCAATCAAAAATAGAACCAGTGGTGCTGTTCTAACCAGGCAACTTCTCTGGGTTGTCCTGCTGACATTGATCCTTGTCGAAGCCTGGTTCTACAGCACTCCCCAAGATTCCACAATCTAGCAGACCCTTTTCTAAAAAATTACTATGTTATTGAAGGTAGCCAGAGTTAATTTGTTTTTTGAAATCAAGAAATCTGACAAATACGTCATCTGCCTCTGCACATAAAGATAACTAAAATTCGGGGCCGGCCCAGTGGCACGGTTCAGATCCCGGGCGCCTGCCGACACAGTGCTTGTCAACCATGCGGTGGCGGCGTCCCATATAAAGCAGAGGAAGATGGGCACGGATGTTAGCCCAGGGCCAGTCTTCCTCAGCAAAAAGAGGAGGATTAGCAAAGGATATTAGCTCAGGGCTGGTCTTCCTCACAAAAAAAAAAAAAAAAAAGATACCTAAAATTTTTTATTCACCAAAAAATATGTTTTGAGTTTAATGCTGGGTCTATCCAAAAAAGAAAAATACTTTCACTTCCAACACGTGAACACATGTATAGAGATTTGTGTTTCAGAACTAGATTGACATTTGAGATTATGTTTTACAGATAAGATAGCCACAGTTAATAACAAATCTCCATAAATTACAACGCACTAAAATATTATTTGGATGATTTTACTAATAACATAATGTGAAAAAAATTGACATGCAATTATAAAATTTCTAAAGTGCTGAAAAGCATATACTAATTAGTATTTGGTAGCTGAGATTGTTTTGTTTTAAATGGAAATATGAAGATTTTTCAGAACATTATTACAGTTGAAATAGAATGGAAATTAAAATTTAACCCATACATTTTAATTGGTTTTAATATGAGAACTAGTCTAAGTATACTATTGTGGCAGGACTGTGAAATAATCAGCAAGCAATAAAATAAATTTTAAAAATGCATAATTGGAAAGCAATAATAAATAAGGGTTACTTTGTTTTGAATAATCTATGAACTATAATTACTGCTTCTGTTTATTCAAGTCTGGCTCAAAACATAAATCAACTTAAAGCCAAGTAAGCTGCTGTTTTCTTCTTTTGATCTTTTGTTTCTTTAAAAAAATATTTGCAGGGGGCATGATTTCTATTCTACTCAAATTGGAAGAAGATTCTGCTGAACTCAGGAATAGAAAACTTAATTTAAAACTTAATGGCATCATTTACCTTTTGAATTATTATAATTAAGCATTTTAAGTGGGCCGTGGCTCCAATGTCTGTGTTAGGAATACTCAGATAAGAATACTGAAGATATCATTCCTGTTGAGTCAATAAAGAAAGCATGATCAAAGAGAGTGAGTAACTGAAAGGAACTGTAGCCACTACAAATGTCTATGAAGCTAGAAATAGTCCTTAAAAAGTCAGCTATGCTGCCCATGAATGCAGACAGGGCAAAGCTTGTGAGTCACTGATATAATCAAAGTCATAGTTGAATGGGCTACCAGTCAATTAATAATACAAACTAGAATATTCCAGCATTTTAATTCATTTGGAAATTTTCAATTAAAAAAAAACCATGTTCCATGTATAAAGAGATATAACGTTTATATTACCAAAAAGTGTTTGTGTTCCTACCTTTTAAAGAGAAAATAAAAGTGGTCTAGAGCTATAGTTTGAACCTCACTCTGTACTTAAATATGATGGGGGGGGGAGCATTAGAAATAAGAACATTCTTCTTTTCCAATCTCCAGACACACACTTAATCGGAATAATGTAACTGATGGATGTCCTCCACAAAAACACGTAGAGGTGATGGACGATGCCCAAGTTGCTCATAAGGCACTTAATAAATGAGAGCGAGAGAGACAGAGACAGAATAACTAAGTATTTTAGAAGGAGGAAGCTATAGGTTTTTCCAGGTAGAGAGACATAAAAATGTCAGAATTATTTTAAACTGTTTGATACATAAATATATAATAATTTCTTCGTATCTTGAAAGAGATAATGCAACTTGCAAACACTCTTAGGTCAGAATTTATGTATGTGCTAATTTTATTTCATTCAGAATCTAAATTAAAACAAGCCTTGACTCTGATTACATACTGATGCAAATTAGTTTGCCAGAGTTATGATAAAATATACGCTTTGATAAAGTTAATTCGTACATCAGGACCCACAAAACGGAGGCTGCCTTAGTGGCCTGGCCAATGTCACAAATCTAAACCTAAGTCAGCCTGCATTTACAGGAAATATCTGTCAAGGAAACCTAATGTACACCAATCACAATCCTCCAACTCAGCTTTAGCTAGCTTACTTTACCCTAGAAAACAGGACCTGCTAGCCTTATATGGAAATCCCTGACCCCTAGACAATTATGCCCAGCTTCCTAGTTGTCCCTTGTAACACTCCATGAAACTCACTCTTGCCCCAAATCTCTTAGGCAGAGCACTCCACTGCTTGTGAGGCACTGTATTCCCCCAATCCATGAATTGTTTTCCCTTGAATAAAAGACAATAAACTCATTATTAAATTGTTTTAGTTTTGCCATTTGACAGTTTATACCAATCCACAGGCACATGTTGATACTACTTAACATGCCACTTCAGTGGATATTGTGTGAAATATTCAATTCACAATAAAAATTATAACAAGGAGACAGTTTTTGACAGTCTTTCCCAAATATCCACTAAAATACTTATGAAAAAACAAAAAGACATGATTACTCCTTTTTGAAAATAAAACTATTGCCACCATATGAGTAGTTTCTCTTAATTATAATGCCTAAGAATTTCATTAAGAAAAAAATATCCAATCCCTCTTTCACTTCTAAAATGAATCAGCGTCATAAACACAAAAGGAGGTAGAAAGATGCTTTATCCTTCCTTCACTGTCTGCATACAAACCAGAAACCCTTAGACTGTGGCAACCATACTCTAAAGCTGGCAGTGTTCCATTACTCTAGATTGTCAGTTTTTTGAGGTACATACTGCCCATCTCTAACAATGAACCCTAATTTTTTATGTCATGAAGGTATAACTTGTCTGAAATTTAAAATATTTTAAATAAAAACAGAATTTGGAGATTGGCAGTGTATTATTTTCTTACTGCTGCTATAATAAATTACCATGACTTAATGTTTAAACCAACACAAATTTAATATCTTATAGTTCTGGAGGTCAGAAGTCTAACATGAGTCTCACTGAACTGAAATCAGGGTGTTGGCAGGATTGTGTTCCTTTGGGGAGGCTCTAGGGCAAGAATCCATTTCTTGCCTTTTCCAACTTCTAGAAATTGCTTACATCCCTTGGCTCATGGCCTCTTTCCATCTTTAAAGTCAGCAGTGGTGAGTTAAATATTGCATCATGTCACTCTAACTTTGCTTCCTTCATCACATCTTTTCTGACTCATCTGACTCCCTTTTCCACCTTCAGATAACCCTTGTGATTCCACAGGGCCCATGAGTATAATCATGATAATCCTATTTTAAGGTCAGCTCATTAGGAACCTTAATTCCATCTGTAATCTTCATTTCACTTTGCTATGTAACTTAACATATTCAGGGATTCTAGAGATTTGGACATGGACGTATATAGGGGGATGGGGCATTATTCTGCCCACGACAAGCAGTATAACACTGCTTCCTAGAAACTACTACAAAATTATATAATGGACTGAAACTGAAATGCTGAGAGGAGTTATTTCTGCAGATAATATTTTCCATGTATTCCAACAATGTGTTGTAGAAGCAGTAAAACTGGGATACAAGTAAACTACCTCAGGCCAGCAAAGCCACACAATACACGTCAAATAAACACTGAAATGAAGCTGTAAATAAGACTTCCATCAACATGAGACACTAAGCTAATTTGAAAAGCTCTCCCCCAATCCAAATGCAAACAGATAGATATTCTGGATAAAGTTCAATACAAAAAAGTTTTAAAATACATAGCTGCATTGGAAATAAAAGAAAAAAAGAGGGCGAGAGCCAAAAAAAGCAAATAAAAGAAAGAAATGAGCAAGGGCCAGAAGGAGGGGGGAAATTCAGAGCCTCTTCAGTGAGAAAGAGTTGACACCATGGTAGCTCAAGAAGATTTGACTTCACCGATAAGCCATAGGAGATACTGAATTGTGTTTTAGTGTGCTCATAAAGATGGGAGACACTACCTCAAACATGTATGAGGCTGCAAACTGAATCTGAGAGATTTACACAAAGCCCAAAAGTGATGTTCTTCTTATTAAAAAAAAAAAAAGTATGGAAAAAACAACTTTAATACCCTCTCGACTTTTATTTAGGCAAGCAGGTATTTAAAAAATATCTGAGAGAAAGTGACACAAATCTTGAGCCATGAACAAGTATGAAGTCTGCATTTTAACGACATTTTTGAAGCTGAAACATCCATCAATCCATGAAATTAATATACAATGGGTCTAGGAAAGGTGAGGGACCAAGGACTTGGTAAAAAATAAATACAATGCTTTTTACTAAAGTTCTTACCATCCAATGAACAAAGAACTACCAAAAATAAAACACCCAAATGAAAAGCATACAGAGAAAATATCAACATTTATGTAATAAAATGAATCATTATGAGAGAGTGTCATTAGACATAGCCATTAGTTAATTTAGAAATCCCATAACTATAAATAAAAAATATGAGAATTTACAATAAATATATTTTAAGTGATTAGAGACTAAGGAATGGACACCTTTTTTAAAGAAGGATACTATGAAAAACAGTCATTTTAAAAAGAACAAATATTTTCTAAAAATAAAAAAATGGATTTTGTATTGAAAATAAAACTCAATAGATAATAAAAATAATAAATTTAATTTTTTGTAAGAAAAAATTAGAGACCTGAAAGTTTCAAATGATATAATCACCCAGAATGAATTACAGAAGATTATATAGCATTGAGGAAACAAAGATTTAACTTTAGGGCCCACCAAGGAAGAAGGCCCAGGGAACATTCCACACTTGTTGAAATCGTTGCTAGCTACACCCAAAGAGAATGGGTGAACACGGATAAAGGAACCTTTACAAAAACTTCCACCTTGCCTCAAGTCAGCTTAATCCCTGATTAATTCAAGGCAATATTACTTAAAGCATAGTCTACATAGGTGGAAAATCTTTCATAATAATACTAAGGGCTATTTACCTTTTTCATTTTGTTGTCATTTGCACCAATGGTGCAAAAGAATGATGGTTAAAAGTGTTGGTGCCTTAGCACAAATTAAGGCAGTGGTATCAAGCTGTACTAGCATTCATTATATTGTAGTCATTGTTTTCTTCATAGCTTGCACTCACAATTAAAATGCAATCATGATTTTTTTAAACACCATTTTCACTTACGATGAAGCAGTAAAAAGTAATAACTTTAATTCTTGACCCTTAAAGATGCCTTTCTTTATGATAATGTAACTATTCACAAATCAATTCTGCCCTCTTCTAAAATATAGTAACTCAAAGAAAACCAGTTATGTGTGTTTTTTTCAGTTGTAAGGTGAACTAGCCATTTTTTTCCTGGAATATCATTTTTAATGGAATCCAAAAAAAGGAGAGCAGAGAGAGAATGAGGCAGAAGCAACATTTGCAGGGATAATGACCAAAACTTAAAAACAAATGTAAAAAAGAACGTAGCACTGGAAAGGTAATATAGGAGAAAATAAAATAATTTAAAAATGAAGTTAATCCAGAAGAAAGCAAGAAAGAAATTGAAAAGGAACACAAAAATAGAAAAAATCAAAAACATATAGTTAGGTGATAAATATACACCTAACTATATCACTTCTTACATTTAATATAAAGGGAATAAATAATCTAATTAAATATTATTTTCAAACTGGAATAAAAAAATCCCATATATCTGCTGCCTTTAAGAAACATTTCTTAAAATTAAGGACACAGAAAAACTGAAGGTAGAATGGCATAAGAAAAACCACACACACAACCACAAAAAGAAGCTAGTCTAGTACAATGTGAAAAAATAGAAACTTTAGGATTAAAGTCATCATTAAATGCAAAGAGAATCATATCATGATGACAATATGGTCAGTTCACAAGAAGATATTCTAAAACTATACGCACCCTATAACACAGTTTTAAAATTTTCAAATCAATAATTGACAGTAATCAAAGGACAAGTAGATAAATTACATTCAAAATATTGACATATGACAAATAACATTGACATAAATAAAAAGCTAAATCCTACACTGACAAACTTTATTCTTCCCAAGTGCACATAGAACAATTACCAAAATTGATGATTTTCTTGGTCATATAGCAAGGCTCAATGTGTTTTAAAAGATTAAAATCATTTACAGTATATTCTCTGACCACAGCGAAATTAAGCCAGAAACCAGTAACAAAATACTAACTAGAAAATCTCCAACTGTTTGGAAATTAAGCAATAATGCTTAATATACTTCTAAATAATGCATAGGTCAAACAAGAAATCACTATAGAAATTAAAAAGTATTTTCAATTGAAAGCTAAGTAAGACATAACATTTCAAATTTTGTGAGATGCAGCTAACACATCACTTAAAGGACTACCAAGAGGCTTAAAGATATACATTATAAAAGAATGAAAGTTGAAAATAAGTGATCTATGCTTCCATTTCAAGATGATAGAAAGGAGCAGTAAATCTTACCAAAGAAAACAGAAAGGAGGAATTAATAAACATAAGAGCAAACCAATGAAATAGAAAATAAATGTCCAATATAGAAAATCAACCAAGCTGAAAGGTGTTTTATTTAAAAATATGAATTTTTAATAATTTCCTTAGTAGGACCAATCCAGAAAATAGAAAAAAATTACCAATATCATGAATTAAAAAGGAGAACACACTATAGATCTTGCTAACATTAAAAAGATAATAGGAGAATGTTGTGAACAATTTTTCACTAATAAATATGAAAATAGAAATGAAATGGTCATATGCCTTGTAAAACACAACTTAGAAAAAAAAATTTCAATAGTCTTACATGAGTAAAGAAATGGAATCCATTTCTAAAAACTTTCCACAAATAACACTCCATGTGTAAAAAGCTCCCCTGATAAACTAATTCAAGTATTTATGAAAGAAATAGTATCAGTTTTATATAGACTCTTCTAGAAAACAATAAAATAAGGAATAATTTTCAATGTCTAAAATCTCCCACAAAAATGTGGGAGAATTACGAGAATGAAACTTTATGAGAATGAAAAATTACAGATAAACCTTTCTTATTAACATAGATGCAAATATCCTAAACAAAATATTTGCAAATTGAATTCAGCAATATAAGAAAAGCATACATGTTACATATAAGTACGTTCTTTTCCAAAAATAAGTATGTTTACCATTTGAAATTTAATATAATTCATTGCATTAAAATAAAAAATACCAAATAGATTTTTTAAAGGATTTGATAATATTCAAAACCATTCATCATTTAAAAAAGAACTTCTGAAACTAGGAAAATCATAGACTTTCTAAATATGTTAAAAACATACCCACAAAGACACAAAAACAAATATTATACTTAATGATGAATTATTAAAAGATTTACCCCTGAGGTCAGAAGTGACACAGAGATATCCACTATGCAAATTCTATTCAACATTACACAAGAAGTGGTAGGCAATTGTAATTAGGCAAGAAAAGCCTTATGAAATGACAGCTAAGGGAAATGGAAATTTTAAAAATATATATTTATTAAGCTTTCATTATTCACAGGTGACTTGACTGTGACTGAAGAATATCTAAAAGTATCTACAAAATGTTAAAATTAATAAGGAATTTAGCCAGATTTCTGGATACCAAATCAACATGTTACAACCCATAATGCATTTCTATGTACCACAAACAATAATATAAAATGAAAATTTAAAATATTACTGGATTTTCAGTAGCATAAAAAATCAAGTACCTAAAAACAAATCTAATGCAAGACATACAAATGGGTACACTAAATCTTCATGACATGAATGATAGGTCACTGTGGAAACTTTCTTAAATAGAGGAATATAGCATATTCATGAATGGAAGGATAACCATTTCAATAATATAAATTTCCCAAATTCATTTATAGATTTAATACTACCCCAATCAGGATCCAAGTGGTAGCTGTATGTGTACTTCTGTGTGTGTGTATGAAGAAATTGACAACCTGTTTCTGAAATGTACACAGGAATGTAGAGGGAAGAAGAGTAAAGCCAATCTCAAGGAAGAAATCTAGAGGATCTGTATTACCAGATATCAAGACTTATATTAACTATTATAACTAAGAAAGTACTAATAGAGTCTAGACATAGACAGATATATCTAAGTTCATGTTTTAATAAAGCAACAGTGCAGTATATTGGGAAAGAATGATTATTCTATAAAGGATGCTAAGTCACCTGGACAGTTACGTTAGAAAAATGAATTTGAGCCTCTCACACCATAAACAAAAATCAACTGTAGAGGCAATATAATATAAATATGGAAGGTAAAACAACACTGTTAAAAGAAAACATGGGCTACTATCTTTATGATCTTGGGTAATCAAAGATTTCATAAAAAGGATAAAAGAAAACAAGCATAAAGAAAAAAATGGTACCTTGGACAATATTAAAATTTATTTGGGCAAAATGCACTATTAGGAATGAAAAAATATTTACATATTAAATTAATATATATTTATTATACATTAAGTATTCAGTATATTGTGTATATCATATATATGCATATCCAACAAAAATATAAATGGAATAAATAAAAACAAACTCTTACAATTCAACATGATAAAGGTAGAAAACAAAAGGGAAAAAGATAAAAATACTTGAACAAGCTCTTCAAAAGAGAAACAACTAAAAGGCAAATAAATATATGAAAAGTGCTCAAATTCATTAAGTCATTAGAGAAATGCAAAGCAGAACAGGCTACAATACCACTATATATTCACCACAATGTTAAAATGAAAAAGAAAGACAATTTCCAGTGTTGGCAAGTGTGTGGAGAAATTTGCATTCTCATATGCTGCTGATAGTTTAAATTTTACTATTTACAAAATTGGTACCCTATAGTTCTACAGCTTAACACACACATACCCTATGATCCAACTATTACCATCCTACATATATATCTAGAGAAATGTAAAAATATGTTTGCCAAAACATATGCAACATTTGTTCATAGAGGTAATATGTAATATAAATGAGGAAAATAATCCAAATATCCATCAATATGACAATAAATAAATAGTGATATACTCATGTGGTAGCTTATTATACAGCAAGGGAAACAAACAATTACATCTTTGTGCTACTACATGGATACATTACACAAACAATGTTGAGGGAAAGAATCAAGACACAAAAGAGACAGGCTGTGTTATTTCATATACATATAAAGTGTCATATTTTTTTGACTCTGCAGTCTCTCCTGAGAACACAGCATGCATCCCAGAAAAGCACAAATGACTTTACAGTAGAAAATAGAAGCAGAAAAGATGTTTTAAAGAATTAAGCACCCCTTTATATAAAAAAAATGGAGGAATAGAAGAGAAATAACTTTATAATGTTTACTTATTAAAACTTACAGCAAACATCTTGTTGATTATTGATATTTAGAAGCATTCTATTTTAAATCAGGTGCAAGACAAGGAGGGCCACTACCACCCTTAGTAATCAACATTTTCCCGGAAGGCTTAGATAAGGTGATAGGAGAACAAGTAAAGATGAGTAGTTCAAGGACTGGAATGTAACTAATAATTTTACTGCAATTAGGCACATACAGTATTATTGCTTAACTAGAAAAATCCAAAATACTAAACCAATGGTAGAATCACTAAAAAGGTGATCAACGTTCTTAGGGAGGCAATATCAGGTATTGGTGAAGATTCTAACTTTGGAGACAAACTGCATGGATTCAAATACCAGCTCTTCCTCTTATATAACTTAGCACATGTTATTAAGCTCTCTGTACCTCAGTGTCTTCATTACTATAATGAAGATAATACTAGTCTCTATCCATGGAGATATATAATGAATTGATATATAGATGGAACATTGAAAACAACATCTGTCATATAACTGGTTGTTGTTGTTGTTGTTAGTGGTAGTAGTAGTAGTACTAATATGCATCCCTATGTCCATTGCAGCATTATTTCCAATAACCAAGATATGGAAACAACCTAAGTGTCCACTGGTGGATGAATGAATCAAGAAGATGTGATGTATATACACAATGGAATACTACTCAGCCATGAAAAAGAATAAAATCTTGCCATTTGCAACAACATAGGTGGAACTTGAGGGTATTATGCTAAGTGAAATAAGTGAGATGGAGAAAGTCATATACCATATCATTTCACTCATGTGTGGAATCTAAAAAAACAAAACAAAGGAACAAACAAAACAAAATAAAAATAAACTCATAGATACAGAGAACAGATTAGTGGTTACTAGAGAGGAAAAGGGTTACAGGGGGAGGGTGAAAGGGTGAAGGGGGTCAACTGTATGGTGATGGATGGTAACTAGACTTGTGGTGGTGATCACTTTGCAATGTATACAGATATTGAATTATAAAAGTGTAATCTGTAACTGATACAATTAAAAAGTGCATAATAATATCCAAAAGTGGAACTAAATAACATATCCATGGTTGGAGAGAGTAAGTATCATAAGAATGTAAATTTTCTACAAATTAATCTGTAAATTGGATGCAGTTCTAATCCAAATCCCAAAAGTGATTTTCAAAGCTGACAACTGAACTGCAAATCCATGTGGAATAATGAAGGGCATTGCAGAACCAAAGACAAAGCCATCAATGAAAAGACAGCGATTGTGAGAGTGGATCAAAAAACATAACCCAACTATATGTTGTCTACAAAAATCCACTTTAAATATAAAGACTCACATGAATTAAAGGTAAACAGATGGAAAAATATATACCATGCTAACATTAATCAAAAGAAAGTAGGAGTCGCAACATTAATTTCAAATAGAACAGACTAAAAAGTAAGGAAAGTTAACAAAAACAAAGAAGGGCATTACATAAGGATAAAGGGGCCAGGTCTTCAAAAGACTTAAATCTTAATGTGTATGCACCTAACAACAGATTGTCAAACTACATGAGGCAAAAGCTGATAGAACTTCCAGGAGAAATAGATAAATCCATTATCACAGGTGGAGACTTCAACGCCTTCCATCAGAAACAGACAGATCCGTAGACAGAAAATCAGTACAGACAGAGTTGAACTCAACAACACCATCAATCAACTGGACAGAATTAACATCTGTAGAGTACTACATCCAGAAACAGCAGAATACACTTTTCTCAAGCTAACATAGAACATTCATCAAGGCAGACTACATTTTGGGACATAAAACATAACTTAAATTTAAAAGAATAGAAATCATACAATGTATGCTTTCAGACCACCATGGAATTAAACTGGAAATCAATAACAGAAAGATAACTGGAAAACTCCAAAATACAAAGAGATTAAATAACACACTTCTAAATAACACATCGGTCAAAGAAGAAATCTCAAGAGAAATTGAAAAATATGTTGAAGTAAATGAAATAACAAAACGTGTCAAAATTTGTGGGATGCAGTGAAAGCAGTGCTTAGAAGGAAATTTACAGCATTCAATGTACATGTTAGAAAAGAAGCAACACCTAAAATCAGTAATCTAAATTTCTACCTAAGGAAAGTAGAAAAAGAAGGGCAAATGAAACCCAAAGTAAGCACAAGGAAAGAAATAAGAATTGGAGAAGAAAGCAATGAATTGGAAAAGAGGAAATCAATAGAGAAAAATCAATGAAACTACAAGTTACTTTTTTGAAAACATCAATAAAATCAATAATACTCTTGTCACGCTAATTAAGAAAAAAGAGAAATGACACAAACTACTAAATCAGAAATGAAAGAGGGGAAATCACTACAGATCGAATGAAAATTAAAAGGATAAGAAAGGAATACTGTGACCAACACTATGTCCACAAATTTGGTAACTTAAATGAAAATGATAAATTTCTTGAAAGACACAATCTGCCAAAACTCACACAAAAAGAAAAAGACTATCTGAATAGTCCTGTAACTCTTAAAGAAATTGAATTAATAATCAATGACCTTCCAAAACTGAAAGCAAAAGGCCAAGATAGATTCACTGAATTCCACTGAATATTTAAGGAAGAAAAATGTTAATTCTCTACAATCTCTTTCAGAGGATAGAAGCACAGGGGATACTTTATAACTCACTTTGTGAGGCCAGCATGACCCTAATACTAAAACCAAATGAAAACATCATAAGAAAAGAAAACTACAGACCAATATCTCTCATGAACATAGATGCAAAAATCCTTAATAAAATATTAGCAAATCAAATCCAACAATGCATATAAAGAATTATACACCATGACCAAGTGGGTTTTATCCAAGGTATATAAGGCTGGTTCAACATTCAAAAATTAATTAATATAATCCATCATATCGACAGAAATAAAAAAGAATATCACATGTCCATATCAATAGATGTAGAAAAAGCATTTGAAAAATTCCAACACACATTCATGATAAAAACTTTCAGTAATTTAGGAATAGAGGGGAACTTTCTCAACTTGATAAAGATGATCTACAAAAAGCCTACAGCTAACATCACAGTTGATGGTGAGACACTCAAAGCTTTCTCTCTAAGATCAGGTATAAGGCAAGTATATCCATTCTCACCATTACTTTTCAACATCATACTGGAAGTCCTTGCTAATGCAATAAGGCAAGAAAAGAAAATGAAAGTTATATAGATTGGAAAGTGGACATAAAACTGTCTTTGTTTGCAGAAGACATGGTAGCCTATCTAGAAAATCTGAAAGAAATGACAAAAAAAAAATCCTCCTGGGACTGAGTGATTAGAGCAAGTTGCAGGATACAAGATTAACACACAAAAGTCAATTACTTTCCTATATACCAACAATGAACAAGTGGAATTTGAAATTAAAAACACAATAGCATTTACATTTGCAACCAAGAAACTAAAATACTTCAGTATAAATCTAACAAAATATGTATAAGATCTATATGAGGAAAACTACAAAATTGATGAAAGAAATCAAAGAGTTAAATAAATGGAGAAATATTTTCTGTTCATGAACAGGAAGACTGAATACTGTCAAGATATCAGATCTTCCCAGTTTGATCTATAGATTCAATGCAAACCCAGTCATTCCAGTAAGTTTTTTTTTTTTTTAACAAATGCTTTTGTTTTTTTGGCTAGGAAAGATTCATCCTGAGCTAACATCGGTCACCAATCTTCCTCTCTTTTTGTTTTTTTTCCTCCCTAAAGCCCCAGTAAATAGCTGTATATTCTAGTTGTAAGTCCTTCTAGTTCTATGTGAGTCACTGCCACAACATAGCTACTGACAGACAAGTGGTGTGGTTCCACGCCTGGGAACCAAACCCAGGCTGCTGAAGAGGAGTGCACCAAACTTTAACCACTAGGCCATCGGGACTGGCTCAGCAAAAGTTGTTTTGTGAATATCAACAAACATTAAATTTTGAAAGAGAAGAACAAAATTGGACAACTGATGCTACCCAACTTTAAGACTTCTATAAAACTAAAGTAATCAAGATACTGTGGAATTGGTTCAAGAATAGATAAATAGATCAATGGAACAGAATAGAGAGCCTGGAAATAGACTCCCATAAATATAGTCAACTGGTCTTTGACAAAGGAGCACATGCAATACAATGGAGCAAAGATGGCGTCCTCAACAAACAGTGCTGGAAGAACTGGACATGCACATGCAAAAAAATCAATCTAGACACTGACCTTACACCCTTCACAAAAACGAACTCAAAATGGATCACAGACCTAAATGTAGGAATGCAAAACTATAAAACTCCCAACCAATAACATAGGAGAAAACCTAGATGACGTTGAGTATGGCAATGCCTTTTTAGATGCAACACCAGGCATGACCCATGAAAGAAAGAATTGATAATCTGGACTTCATTATAATTAAAAACTTCTTCTCTGTGAAAGACAATATCAAAAGAATTAAAAGAGAAGCCACAGACTGGGAGAAAATATTTGCATTAGACACGTCTGATAAAGGATCATTATCCAAAATATACAAAGATTCTTAAAACTCAGCAATAAGAAAACAAACACCCCAATTAAAAAATGGGCCAAAGTCCTTAACAGACACCTCACCAAAGAAGATGTACAAGTAGTATAAGCATATGAAAAGGTGTTCCATATTGTCTGTCATCAGAGAAATGCAAATTAAAACAACAAGGAGATACCACTACACACCAATGACCAAAATCCCAAACACTGACAATACCAAATGCTGACAAAGGATGTGGAGCAACAGGAATTCTCACACATTGTTGCTGGGAACACAAAATGGTACAACACTTTGGAAAACAGTTTGGCTACTTCTTAAAAAACTAAACATACTCTTACTATATGATCCAACAATTGCACTCTTGGGTATTTACCCAAAGAATCTGAAAACTTACACCTATACAAAAACCTACAGACAGATTTATTCATAATTGCCAAATCTTGGAAGCAAGCAAGATGTCCTTCAGGAGGAAGGGGGGGTGTCCAAGAAAGCAGCATAGGAAGACCCTGAACTCACCTCCTCCTGAATCTATACCTACATATAGAGCAATTCTTCCTGAAGAAGAACTTAGGGCTGATTAAACAGCTTCTGCACATAGAGAGACCACGTAGAAACAGGTAGGAGAGATGGAGACACAGTATCAATGGAAACTCCACCTCTGACATGGGGACCTGCAACAGGGAGGGATAGCACTGAGCAGCCGTGTGCAGGCTTGCCTGCCCTGGTGCACAGGAAAAATATGGCAGTTTAAAGGGGACCTATACCATAAGAGAAAGAAATCCATTTACTAACCCTAGAGTATCAGCCAAATGGGTGGGGAACTACTGGAACTGTCCCTGGGGTCAGACATGCCAGCAAGCACTATTCTTTGCATTCCCCCTTCACCTTGATAGTGCAGGCGAGGGCAGAGTTGAGATGCTGCTGACCTGCTAAGGCCAGCCCCGCATGACTCCAGGTACAGAGCACTCAGGACTCCCCAGCCTGTGCCTGCTCCAACTCCAGCTCTCCTGCCAAAGCCTCCTGACAGATGCCGCCTACCCAAGGGACACCAAGGTCACTCCTTCAGGAGCAAGACAGGTAGCCGTTTGTCTAATTCACGGAAACAAACACAGTCAAACAAAATGAAGAGACAAAGGAATATGTTCCAAAGGAAAGAACAAGATAAAACCCCTGGAAAAACCCCTAATGAAACAGAGATAAGTAATTTACCTGAGTTCAAAGTGATGGTCATAAAGATGCTCAACAAACTCTGGAGAAGAATAGAGGAACACAGTGAGAACTTCAACAAAGAATGAGAAATTACAAGAAAGAACCAATCAGAGCTGAAGAAACACAACAGGTAAAATAAAAAATACACGAGAGGGAATTAACAGTAGATTACTTGATACGAAAGAACACGCCCGTGATCTGGAAAACAAAGTAGTGGAAATCACCCAATCAGAATAGCAAAAAGTAAAATGAATTTTAAAAAATGAGGATAGTTTGCGACCGGCCTGATGGCATAGTGGTTGAGTCCACACACTCCGCTTCAGTGGCCCAGGGTTCGCTGGTTCGGATCCCAGGCACGGACTTATGCACCGCTTGTCAAGCCATGCTGTGGCTTATCCCACATATAAAGTGGAGGAAGATGAGCACAGATGTTACCCCAAGGCCAATCTTCCTCAGGAAAAAGAGGAGGATTGGCAATGGAGGTTGGCTCAGGGCTAATTTTCCTCACCAAAAATCAAAGAAAAAAATGAGGATGGTTTAAGGGAACTCTGGGACACCCTAATGGCACATGTGAGACTGAGCCCCAGTACGTCAAGAACACATAATTCAATTGCATGAACTGGTGGCTCAGAATCTCATGATGGCTATTCATGCTGCGTACCAACTCTCTTAAACCTACAGCTATGGCATCAGGAGGGAATTCCCTATGACCAGTTAGTAGGAGATGAGAAATGCAAACCTGATTTGTAGGTAGTGGATGGCCACAGGATTATCACATTACTGAGGACTAGTAGTAAGGGAAGTCCTCCAGAGGGCAGAATTTCAGGCAGTATATCTGGTTGTCCACTATTCCTAGAAGAAAAGAAGTTTTGAAAGGAAATTTTTTTTTTAATTCATGGACAACAATTAATTAAAAGACACTTTAAAAATTCTAGTTTTTCATTACCACTTAAAAAAATAAAACTTCATGGTAGCACAGTTTCTAAGATCCATCCTAGTTGATAAGGAGTGAGGATCCTATTTTCAAATAGTGGATGAAGGAGTCCGTCCCCGGGATACATTTTGGCCAGGTCTCTCTTTCACTCGCTCTCTGGCCTTTTGTGGCTAAATGGAAGTACACACACATAGGAACGGGCCTTGGAACACAGCTCTGGCTTATCAGGAGGCAGTCCAGATGAGATATCTCATGGTTTGGAGTATAGAAGAAGCCTGTTTCCACTTCATACAAAAAGGACAGTACCAAAGAGTGAGCTGATCCAGTAAATAGCTACTGAAGTCATCATTTCACTTTATCCCTATAGTTTTGATGAGAGTATCCTGTGCATGTGGATATGGAGAAAACAAGGCTTGAGGGGGTATGCTAACAAGGGAATGGCATTTGTGACTGGTTACAACAAGTTGTTGTACATTCACACTCATGGGCGAGACCTGAGGCTGGCTGCCGGGCATACAGTTGGAAAAAAAAGACTTGAGGACTGATGATAAATAGGTCTGAAAGAGAGTATGCATGAAACTTTCAGGACGACCACAGAGTATGATGATACATGTGAATGGCCACACAAAGTTCAGGAGTCCTCAAGGTCATCATCACTTCTGACACCAACTTTAAGTTTGGGGGTCCTCAAGACCACCCTTAGGTTCAATAATTCACTAGGACTCACAGAACTCATAAAAAGCATTATATTCATAGTTACAGTTTATTATGGAAAAAAGTATACATATTAATATTAACAGGGTCCAGGAGTCACCACGCACAAGCTTCTAGTTGTCCTCTCCCAGAGAAGTCATCCATACAGTGCCTTTTTCTCACAACAGTGTGTGACAATCCACGTGGAGGATAGCCAAACAGGGAGGCTCACCTGAGCCTTGAGGTCCAGAGTTTTCATTGGGAGTTAAATCCCATAGACATGGCTGACCACTGGCATGGCTGACCTTAGTCTCCACTCCTCCAGAGATCATACTGACGCCATGTGGTGTAAGGCCCCCACTATATATCACACCGTTAGCATGGACTACCTGGCTTGGCTCCAAGGTGAACAGATACTCTTATCAGGCAGGACATCCGAAAGTCTTCAAGGTTACCTCCCAGGATCCAGGAGCAACTGCCAAACCTCCTTTGGGGCAAGATTAATCCTTTACTGTGCAGTCCAGTGGAGGAAACCCACTGGAGAAGAAGAAAAATGACTTGTTCTATGAATACTAATCAGCTTCTTACCCAAGTACCTCAGTACTTTCTCACTAGGCTCATATACAAAGTGACCATAGTACTTCATCTAAGATTCATCTTCCTCATTCTTATTTTTGGTCTCAGGATTGATTTCTTCTTAAAATTATTGATTGTGCACATATTAATTCCCCTGAAGAGAAACTCAACCCTCCAACCCACAAAAGTATGTTTTTGTCATAGGTTCTTCAAAAGCATAGTTCATCAGAACACAGTAATTCATCCCCTATACATTCCCAAGGTTTAAGTCATTCTGTATGAAATATTAACATACATATGAAATCAATGACTCAGCTTGGGTCTAGATCTTTTAGACTCTCCTGCAGTAGAAATAGGCATCCCTCTAACCATCTTTGGATCATAATTCCTATGAAACATATAACACAGAATACTCCAGAGGACAAACAAACTTATTCAGGTATATTGTAATCTAAACCTGTTATTTGGAAATAAACATTTCCCTTAAGCAAATATAATTTACAGAGGAAACTTCCACCATCTCTTGACCAGACTATCTTCTTAACTGTTCTTCCTGCTTCCACTCTTGCCACTCTATGATTCATTTCCAATAACACAGTAAGAAGGGTAGATGTTTGAGTCTTTACTTTTGGATCTTCTAATCAAATTCTTCCTTCTGTATCTGAAGTATCCCCTACTTAGTCTCTAACTCAGCACTCTGTTTTTCTCCATGGAACTTTTCACAATTTATAATTACTTCTTTATATTCTCATTCTCTCTGTCTCTTATCTTCACCTCTCTCTCTGTCTTTGTCTCTTTCTCTCTCTCTCTCTCTCTTCCTCCCTCTCCCTTCCCCCCCTCCACCCCGCCAAGTTTATTCACATACACCAACTCCCTGCAGCCTCAGGGTGTAACTGCCCTAAGCACAGGAGCAAGTCTGTCTTTCTCTTTTCTCTAAACCCAGTGCTTGGCACATCTTAACAACGAATACCTTTATGTATTTATATAATGAGCTCTTTTATAGTGTTTACTGTGTGCCAGGCACAATTCCTAGTGTTTTAAAAATAAAAAAAGCACATTCACTTGTTCCTCATAACAATCTGATGAGACAGTATCATTTTTATCCCCGTTTCACAGTTGAGAAACTGAAGCAAACAGAAGTAAGGTAACTTAATCAAGGTCACAGGTGGTAGAGATGGGATTCTAAACCCAGGCCATCTGGGTATAAGGAACCTGCTCTTAACCACTATGTTCTGCAGATTAAATTCATGGAGTGCAGCACTCATTTTCTTACAAACAGGTTTAACTTCCTGGAACTACTCTGATGGAATCTTTTATTTCAGAATAGGCTCCTGCTTTACATTTGCTTAATTTAAAGACTCACTCAAGAGAGTCCCCTCTTTGTGAGAGAGAGAGAGAGAGAGATTGTCCCCCATGGTGCATTTACACTTCAACCTTTAGAGTAGTTTTCGCTGACTTAAAATGGAAACACACGAAGGCAACCATCCTCTAGACTTGAGGTTTTAAAAAGTTACTGCTGTTTTCATTTAGCCTAAGAAAGGGTAACACAGCAGTTAGATTTAAGTATATCCGAAGGAAGCTCCAATTACATTAAGTTGATGGGAATTTTAATGATTAACCCACTAAATTTTCTGAATATAACATTTATGTTTTGAAAAATTCTCACCAGCCAGTAAAATATTTTTCATTCTGAGTAGTTGAGTGATCTGTCTTTTGAATAATAGTACGTAGAGCTCACACTTATTTCAGATTGTCAGAAAACAGTCCAGTTGGCAATATTAATAGGGTGGAAAATCCATGATCACAGAAGTTTTCCTGTCAAATATGACAACCTTCTAAATTACTTGTCAGAGTTGACCTGCACACAGCTTAGATGAACTAAGTTAGGCAAGTTAACAGTGAGTGTAAAAGTAAGATAAATCTCAGAATTTCAATGATATTTATCATTGTACAAATCTTGGAAATGAATAGAGAAAACAGGAAAAGCTCACCTACTTCCTACAACCATCTAAGAAAGAAAGTGATATTTATACCAAGTTGAGAGAAAGAAGAACTTTACCACATGTTTAATGCAACCACACACACAAACACAATGGGGATCTGTTCTGATTTATCATCAGATGAAAGGAATTATTAATAAAGATGTCAACTAAATAATGTGTATGTTAAAATCAAACTATAAAGATGGTATTTATAATTAGAAATATTAACTTCTTTTCCAAATCCAAACTTTAATTCCTGAAATCTAGGACTAGAAAATACATAATGAATAGTTCCATGAGATAATTCATCACCCAAAGGTATTATAACTGTTCAGCATATTTCTAGATGCAAGATGAAAGTAATTTTCAAAACTTAAATAATATTTCATGCAATCTTTAAGGATAAATTCTGAGGATAGATATTAGAAGTTTATTATTATGGTTAACATTTAATGAACACTTACAAAGTGCTAGGCACTCCTTTGTCATCTTGTATGAATTATTCACTTATTAACCACAATCAACTGATGACATGATTCTATTTCTAGTTCCATTTTTTTAGATGTGAAAACTGGGGATCAGAAAATGTAGGTAATTTTTTCATACTGGTAAGTATAGAGCCAAGGTTAAAACACAGATGTCAGACACCACATTCTTAAGCACCAACACAAGGAAGACTTTCATGTTAAAGATTGTACATTATTAGATTTTTGTTTTGACAAAATTATCCAAACACATTCCCAGTCTGAAAATCCATCAACTGTCTACAGAAGTTTTATAGTAAATTGTAAATTTGCCTTGAATCTTCCTTTCTAAAATGTTTATTAAAATTTTAGTGCAATTCTCTTTTCATTACATAATGAACTAATTTTTATGCTGGAAGAGATCTTATGTTGTATGCATTAATATACTTCAAGAAACTAAGTATTGTGTCAAGGGAACACATACTCTGACTTTATCAAAACACAACAGAAATTGAGCATGCAATAAACCACAGAAAAAGAAAGAAGTCAGAGAAATTCTTAAAAGTACTAGTATATTCAGATTTCTTCCCATTGCCTCCGGTGAAGTGCATTTCTAAGACATTAGAGAATCATTTTGGCCCTCCATTTTCTGTTACTATAATAGTTATTTATTATGCATATTAATTAAGCAAGAAAATTCTAGATTTCCTGTTGGTGCAAAAAGAATTTATTGGCAGCAGAAGGAGTGGTATTCCTCATAGTTACATGATAACTGTGCTATAGACCCACAAGGCCTATAGTCAGAGGGAAATAAAAAAGCAAAGTAAATAGCTGCCATTAACTGAGCAGCACCTAACACCCATGACACATTGTACTAGCTATTTTAAAACATCATTTCATTTACTGCTTACAAGAAATTCCAGTAGATAAATGGATTAGTGTGTACACTTCAGTGTACTAGATAGCTATAATTTTCCAGCACTGGACAGGAAGTTTTAGTTTATACACGATTCTGGGTTAGAAGACATGTCTATTTATTGTACATTTCCTTTCAGTATCTCATTATAGAGCTTTGCATGGCATTGATATTAAGTGAATGTTATTAGCATACTAAGAACTTGTTTTAGTATATTAAACTCCTTAAAGAAGGGTATCAATATTTTATCTGAGGTCTTTAGCTTGCAATTCCTCAATTCAAATAATAAAAAATAAGAAGGTATAGCTTATTTTTCTAAAAGCATTAAGATACAATATATTGGTAGTTAAGATGTTATATTTTTTTAGATTGCTTTAACAAATATTTATACAGATCCTACTATATGCTGCTCATTATGCATGGTACTAGAAGCTACCTACATCGAGGCATTCACATCCAGCGTTGGGTTTTGTGTGCATATGTGTAGGTATGTGTGTTGGGGAGTGGGGTGCAAAGATAAATATATACAAACATAAGTATACATATCCATTTAATTTATCCTAATAAATAAAATAACCACATCTAATACATATGTGACTGGACACTCTATTGGTAGGTTAATTAGTACTGACTTTTCCCTCTTCCAGACTTTTGCCTTTTTTCTGTCTTCCTTTCAAGAAAGTTAAAGCTCCATGATTGTTGTAATCAGAGTAGGTTATCAACCGGAAGGAAAGGAAAGATAGCTTGCCAGAATTCTCAACCTTTGTTTTGTAAATCTAGACCCACTGAGCAGAATAGCATTGGTGGTATATCAAAAGGGTCTTGGAAAAGCATGAGGCAAGTTGGAGTTTGCCCTAAATTACACGTTTCCTCAAGTTGGTGGGGGTCCAGAACTACAGACCCAAAGAGTGAAGGGACAGTGCCCCAAAACCTCCAAAACAAATGACTGTGTGGGAGTGCAGGAACAAGTGACCATGGTCATTGGGTCACCAGCTTCAGCAGAGATTTTGTCACTCCAAATATGGCATAGAAGCAGCAAAAAAGTGGCAGACTAGTGGTTCATTGTAAGTGCAGGCAATGAGAATGTCAGCATGGACCATCACAATCACCAGAAGCTCATTCCTATTCCCTGGACACCAAGTAGGCCTCTCACACTTTAGAAAGTCACTAGAACCTACCATGCAGAAGATGGGATTTCCTGTGAAATTAGAAAGCTAAGGGGTGACAGCAAAATAAGTTTTAAATGAAATAAAGTCGTACTGCATATACATCTTGGCTTGCAGACTGTAATTAATACTTGCTTGGTTTTCCAAGTAATAAAAGTATGTGTGAGGTACGTAACAAGAAAAAGGATTGATTGATGTGTCACAGAGAACGTGGCATCTGAGAAAGACTTGAAAGATGAGTAAAAGCTTACTTAGCAGTGGAAATAACACATAAAAAATTAGAGATATCTTTAATACCATACTTTGACCTAAGTACCATCAGCAATCCATCAGTGTAGCACCGGAATATAAAAATTCACAAGCAACTGGTTTTGAGAGATGTGGAGTTGAGAGATAAACATAAAATATACTGAATAAGCAGGATAATATTCTTCAACAGCAGTGGTTCTTGAAGTGTGGTCAAAGGACTCCTAATGATTCCAGCAATTTTCAGGGGGTCTACAAGGTCAAAAGTACTTTTCTAATAATAATTAGGCATTATTTGCCTTCTTCACTTTTTTTTCTCATAAGAATGCCGTGGAAGTTTCCAGAGGCTACAAGATATATCACTACAGATTGAATGCAGAAATAGATACGAGAATCCAGCTAGATTGTATTAAAGAGATTTACAAAAATGTAAAACAATGCCACTCTCATTTTTTGTCTTAAAATTATCACTATTTTTTATAATAATCATTATTTATGTTAACATGCAGTTAAATAAATTTAAGTGGTTTTGAAACTTTGTTCTAATTTCTAATATGGTAAACACTGTGAGAGAGCCACAAAAACAAAAACGCTTTGCGGTTGGTCTCAACAATTTTTAATAATGTAAAGTGGTTTGAGACTAAAACCTGTGAGGATCTGTTTTGAAACCTAATATGGGCTAAGTATATAGGCTTCATATTTCTTAATCCTAAAATAACCAGTATGATAAAAATAGAAAATATAAATAATCAATGTAGTTACTAACCATGATTGCAGAGTTGGTATAGGTAAAGGATGCCAAAACATTGATGGCTAAGATGGGAGGTGGAGGTGGGTGGTATAGATTTAAAATGGAACTGAAGGGTCGCATAAATAATAGATTATTTTTAAAAAGAAAAATAATCAGGTGGTAAGCAAATATGCCATTCATTAAAAGTAGGCCCAAAGCATTATTATCAAGTTGTTTCCTCATTGACATAATTTTTGCTAAATTAGAAGTAGAAAAAAGGCATACAAGTTAAGTTTTTGCAGGTAGATGAGTACTTTATGCATAAATTTTAAGCTGAGTGTCTTATAAAAAATCGGTAGTAATAAGGGGACATTTACATTTACTTTTTAGTGTCCAAAATGAATATTTTCTGGGATAAATTAAGGGGGTAAAAGTAGCCTGTTCCAAAGGTTTATGTTAGAATATTCCATGTGAGGACATAGGAAATGTTTGAACATTTGATACCATTGCAAAATTACTATAGATGTTTAGTCAATTTAAAAAATAATTTGTTATTACTGAATATGACCAATCTTTAGGATAAAAATTTTAGCAACATTTCTAAAATCATTTTCCTAAATAATGGCCATATTGATTATATGGCTTAATAACTCAAGGACTATTTTAATAAATCATATTTAACCGAGATATCAAGGAAGCAAACTGAAAATTAAGTTGATTTGGAACAAATATGGTTATTTATAGTGATTTAACAACTCAGTGATATAAAACAAAAATTTCTTAGATCAAACAAAAACTAGGAGAAAGAATATACAACCTGGGTTAATTTTACTGTTGTGTATGGGATTGCTCATAACTAATTCTACAAAATATTTTATACAAAAATAAATACAAATACAAAATTTATCCTAGTTTTACTTACTATATTAGAAATTGTGCTATCTTGTGAAACTTGGGAAGTACTAAAAGTAAATTCAGTACTCTTAGTAATAACGCCATCATCCGTCTAATGAGGAAATCGCAAGAAAACTGAGAGGATGATGAACTTTTTTCACTCACAATCAATGTTTTAAGAAAGAGAGGACAATATTAGGAAAAAAATAATCATATAATACTTTTTTACAACAAATACTTTCTAAGAACCATATTTGATTACTGCAAGTGAAAACAATAGAAAGGAATTCCCATGTTTTAACGGTCCCCAAAAGTTGAGCCTACTTTGGTGATGGGTATATCAAAAAAGTGAAACACTGAAGTCAGTGTATAATACTTTGATAACAATGAAAGAGAATGTCATGAAATAGTTTTTGTTTGCTTTTAATTGAACACTTTTCATGCGGCCACAGTGTGCTTGTCATTTGGACAGTGTTTCCCCTGGTATAAAGTCTACAAAGGATCATAGGGAGTATTTTCTCTAGATGTAATTCACAGAACACAAATTAATATATTAAATAATCAATGGTTCCTGTAAAAGATATCTTTAACAGCACAATGTCTTTTATCTGGTTTCTATTTTATCTATATCTACATCTATCTATCTATCTGTCTATCTATCTATATCATATATTTTGAGTGAATTTCATCTATCTATATTTATCAAATATTTTGAGTGAATTTCATAACTGAAAACCAGGTAAAGGCAATCAACTCTCTGGCATTATAAAAGAAAAGCCTCGATACACAGCTACTTAACAACATACCCAGGATTATCTATGGGGGCAATAACTATGACAACTTGTTTACAGTTTCTACCATATTTTTTACCATGTACTATAACAAAAAATACTGTTATTTTCTGAAACAAATACCAAGACATATATGAGTGCATGCTATATTTTTTCTGCTCACATAAAAATTACCACAAAGCTTCCTACACTCATTCTCAAGCAAATCAAAGTGATGATTGGTATTTGAAACGAACTAACATGACTCAATACTTTACAGATATAGTTATTATCATCTCAAAACCTTTTAAAGATTCCTACCAATGATGCAGATTTGATGGCTTTGCTAAAGCTAAAAAGATTCTTTATGACTTTTCATAGAAATGTTATATAAGGCTGTACCGAAAAGAACAACAAAAGAATCATCTGTTGATAACCTTAAAGAGATCTGAGATGCTGGATGACCTTATGTTGAAGAAGGTCATCAAGAGGACATGGACACTGGCTGACCCTCAAGCTGGACCCAGGCAAGTGGAGGGCCCTCACCCTCTCCCCTGTCCTTGGAATGTACCTCTGCCTACTGCTCCCAAAGTGGGAACCATTTTCAATTATACAGCCTTGAGAGAGCAATGTATTGTTGAGACCGTCTGGATGGAATAGGTAACCGAACCCTGTTAAGGCTCCTATATAAACTTAAGCTTCTGGCGGGTGGATGTGAAGATCTACTCCTCTTGCAGCCTAAGACAAGCTTCATATGTAAGTTCCTTTGCTTATTAAACCTGCCACCTACCAATCTGGAGTGGTCTGCCTCCTTCTTTAGTCTCTCTTTGCCCTCCCTGTATGGGAGCCAGTTTCAGATGTCACGTGAGAAGCTCCGGAGACCGCAAACCAACACCTATTATTTAAAATTTAAAAACCATTTCCTTTATTGAAAGTGTATGCAAAGGTCACGGCTACCTGGAGTTCTTTCTTCTGTTTATCAAACATCTTAACCTGAACATAGCTTAAGTACAGTCTTATGGATTCACTGGGACACTAACACTATGGTGATATTTTATAACCACATATATACAACCACAAATCTTCATATTAACTACCCAAGTTTTTCCTTGAAGAAATAAAATCTGTGGTTTGTCACTGTCAAGACAGCAACTTGAGTAAACCGCTACCACATACAACACTTGTTCTTCTGTGATGGCAGTGGGGAGGATTATATCAAAAGAGGCCTTGTTTTCTCCTGCCTTCTCCATAAATCTTCAGGGCTACAAGTATATCGGCAGACGCAAAAGCAGGACGAAGGATATGGCGCTCACAGTAGTAAGACATACGCGTTTACTTCTGTCTCCTAACTCCCATCACCACAAGTCAAGGCCCATAAGGCTTAGTTTGGGAATCTTCACATTAATCCTTCCCTTCCTTATCCTCACATTTATCATTCACTGTCTACGAGGGCCACAGTTTGCCTGCTTCACCACTGGGAACTTTATATTTAGTGACATATGGACTGGATGTTGATTTTGAATCACAGAAAATTTGCTACTTATAAAGAAAAGAAAAATTACCCTGGACATAACCTTGTAAATGCACTTCAAACCTTTCTTTTAGTTGAAAAAAAATGTATTTTTCTTTCCTTCTCTGCTCTCAGTCAGATCATATACAAAATAAATATAGCAAGGAAAGAAAAGTTACTAAAAATGCTGCTTTTCTTGTCAGCTAAGAAAATCAAAAGTCTCTGGGGATTTCTCTCCTCTCTCTCCTTGGTTGCTTCTGTCAAGTTTTATAACAAAATGTATCACTAAAGTGAAAAAAATATATATATTCTATTTCTTCTGATTCTTGAGAAAAAGAAAACCTAAACTTTATGTGGTGCTTTGAGAATTATTTAGCCTGTATAATTTCTTTGATATGTAAGGGAAATAAATATACCGAAATGCTACTCTGAGATGAGATGCTTCATAATTGCACAGATTTTGAGTTAATTTGATTTTAGATTTTGTTCAAGGGAGTTTAGTAACTAAAAGGATCCCAGGAATAAAGGTTTTGATCCCAAGAACAAAAGGCTAGAGACACTGTTTGCACCATTTCCTCTTCTGCTATTCAATATAAATAGATAATCGATTTGGACTCCTTCATTATCTTATAGTTTCACATAATCTCCCCACTTTATTTACCCTTTAACAACATTTTTTACTTCCTTTCACCTTCGCTACACATAGGGAGAATTTGAAAAAAAAATCTGAAAAACCACAGATTAGGGCTCAAAAAAATTCATGCATTTTTCCCTTTTTATTTTTTTATAAGAAAACTAAAGTACTTTTTTTAAAGCAGCACTTTGATATACAATTGATTTTTCTTTCCTTATATAATATATGCCTTTCATAAACTTCACTATATGAGAGCTCATTGCAAAACTGACCTTTAATTTCAGCATTCTGTTAGCAATCTTACACTTGCAAAAATGAACATTTTCCTGCTGGTTCAATTGTATGTATTTTAATACACTCTTTAGCCACATTTTTCTTTTGGTGCTTAATAGTGTACTTAGGCCTACCATGAAGAGTGTCATTAGCCTAAGAATGGCAGAAAGGATACATGATACAAAATTTAGGACACTCCAAACACATTTCACCTGTGGGCAAAATTGTTGCAGAATATTTTACCTGATAGAAATGCCATACATTTTTTTAGTGAAAGATTGTGTTGCACTGACTGTGTGCATTCATTCGCTTATGTATATTTCCTAAAAAATATTTAAAGAGTGATATATTATGCTGTATCTTCATTAGTAATAAATAGTATACAAATATTCAATTTGCTTAAGGATACACTACAATTAAGTCATAAAGACTAAACCCAGTTCACATCCAAAACGGAACCACAAAGACAGATTTTGGAATCACAAAATGCATTTTAATGCTTTGACAGATTGTTCTGTATATTTTCAAAAGAATTATTATATTCATTTAAGATACTTAATCATGGACATATTAAAGAGAAATGATTGTCTATCATATGGAAAGGATACCTGTAAAAGAAACCTTTATTGATATAACAAGAAAATAATCTCTTTTCCAAAGATTATACAGCAAAACATATAATTTGATATACAGTCTCGGTAGCTACAGTTTCAGTGTTCAAATTTACTATTTTCAAAATTATTCAAGATGAACCTTCTGAGCTTAATATGCATTGACAATATAGTAAATATAATAAAATTATACTACTAAGCTATTAACCTTGAAGAACGTGCCATGAACTTGCATTCCACACAGGAGAGGAGTCTTAGCCCTTACCTACCAAAGACGAGTTTAAGACTTCTAATTACTTAAAGACGTTTTAGAAATATATTATTAGGCCACCCCCTACATGAATTCTTAGAGCAATTCCTCAGGATTTCATTGGGCAAATAAAGTCATAATTCAATTAAAATCCATGACTTTATGCTATACGGGACTACACACAAGGAAATTTTAGGTTTTTGTGAATACACTGTGTGAACACAAAAGCAGCATATAGAATTGATGACAAAGAGATGTGCATATATACCCACCCTGCACATAAACACATATATATGTATGTGTATGTATCATGTTTACAATGCTAAAAAAATGTTTTACAGTATTGGGAAACTAAGATTTAAAAGATATTTACATGTAGAAATTGTTGCAAATATGTTTCTGACTGACCAGATAGACTGCACTGTAAAGGGAAAAACAAATGGTTCTTTTGAAACCTCAATATCAACCAAATTCTGAAGAAAGCCAGATAAATTAAAAAAAAAAAAAAAAAACTTAAGGGGGCCACCCGGTGGCGTAGCGGTTTCGTCCACGCTTGGCAGCCCGGGGTTCGCCGGTTCGGATCCCGGGCGCCCGCCGACGCACTGCATGTCAGCCACGCTGTGGCGGCGTCCCATATAAAGTAGAGGAAGATGGGCACGGATGTTAGCCCAGGGCCAGTCTTCCTCAGCAAAAAGAGGAGGATTAGCAACGGATGTTAGCTCAGGGCTGGTCTTCCTCGCCAAAAAAAAAAAAAAAAAAAAAAAACCTTAAAAGGTTCAAGAGGTCTTCCTCACTTGGATCTTGTTACTCAAAATATTCAGTCCTAAACAGGACAACAGGAGACCACAGTTCTAATTGCCCTTTTACCATTTTTTCACTTTGTCACCTAAAACAAATGAATTAACCTATCTAAACCCTAGCTATGTCCTCCTTAAAATTAGGAAATAGATTAGATAATTTCTATAGTTGCCTCTAACAGTCTATGATTCTGATTACATTCTGGCTTGAGACCAAAAATCTTCAGAGCAAGATAAGAGGCTACTGCTTAACGAAGCTGTGACCTTTATAAATGATATTCCCACAAACGTAAGAAGGGCAAAGCTTGAAGGCAGTAGAAAGAAAGGCTGAGCCTTCCCCAGAGAGCTGCATGGTTCATTACCTCACGTCATTCAGGGCTCTGTTGAAATATGCCCCTATCAAAAAGGCCTTTCCTGAACACCCCATGTAACCACTCACCCCTCTTTCTCTGCACATTATCACTTTTTATTTTTCTTCCTGGCACCCCTTGTTACCAGGTGTTTTACATTTCTAATATTCTGGATGTTTACCATCCCCCCCACTAACATCAACTCCATGTGAGCAGTTTGGTATTCTCTTGTTTTAATTCACGGTAGTGCTTCCAATAGAATTGTGCCTAGCGTACCAAAGGAGCTCAATGAAAGTTTGTAATAAGTACACCCATGTAACTGGATCACTGAGGTGTGCTGACACTGGTAGAAGAAAATAAGGCTGGAAAAGTAAGCCAGAACATGATAGGATTGGTATAACACTGTAAGGCAAGGTTGTCTAATAGAACTTTCTGTGATGATGGAAATATTCTAGATTGGTGATGTCCAATTCAGTAGTCACTAGCAACATGTGGCTTTTGAGTACCTGAAATGAAGCTGTGATTAAGGAATTCAATTTATTTTATTTATTGTTAATTATTTTTACATTTACATGTAAATAGCCACATATGGCTAGTGGCTACTGTACTGAGCTGTGCAGTTTCTAAGGAATTTGAAACTTAACTCCAAAAACAACAGGAAGTCATAGAAGGCTTTATAGCAGAAAAAAATAATGGGATAAGAACTACATTTTTAAAGAATGATACTGAAAGTAATTTTTAGAATGCATTGGAGTAGACAGAAACTGGAAAGCAAAATGGCCAGATAGAAACTTGCAAAAATCTTGATGTTAGGAACTGAGGACCTGAATTAGGGCAGTGACAGTATGAATGGAAGGAGAAGAAATCACTAGGAAACATCAAAGAGGGAAAATCAACAGGATTTTGATGTTTATAACTATGACCCCATGTTTGCTGCTAGAGATGAATAGATGGATAACAATACCACTAACAAAAGAATCCAGGTAGTGGAGATGAACCATGCTGGTTTCAAGAGACACTCACTAATAAAAATTGAGCTCATTTTGACTATTTTTTAAATGCAGATGCCTAAATTTCAATTACAATCCAAAAATCAAATGCATAAATTTTAAAAAGAGAAAAATCTTTGCTTGCTTTTTGAGTTGGTCAAAAAACAAGTCCACGGGGCTGGCCCTGTGGCCAAGTGGTTAAGTGCTGCACACTTCGCTTTGGCAGTCCAGTTTCGGTTCTCAGGCACTGGACCTACACCACTCGTCGGTGGCCATGCTATGGTGGTGACCCACATACAAACTAGAGGAAGACTGGCACAGATGTTAGCTCAGGGAGAATCTTCCTCAGAAAAAAAGAAGTCCAAAGAAACTTTATATCCAATTTAAAGTTAACATTAAATTAAGACTGTTTCTAACATTAGATATATATATGCCTGTGTGTTTGTGTGTGTGTATGTGCATACATATATATATATATACCCACACATGCATATATACGTTTGTAAGCACATACACCTATAGTTTGAAAAATAATTTAAGATGTTATTAAATAAATCCACTTTGTTCCTCATTCCTGTAGAAAGCCACCTGGGACATGTTTCTTTTAAATGGAGGAATACATTTTTATTTTAAGTTCACATCTAAACAGTGAAACCCTTTCTATCACAACACAAGGAAGACTTCTCCCATACTGGCAACTATTTTTATATGGTTGGCAGGTTTTCAACGAGTCTGAACATGAATAAAATCCAACTCCTCTACTGGATGAAAAGCTCACGAACTTCCGCTTTTAAAGATGAAGTAGCAAATAACTGTCAGATGTAATAAAAGCTGAAGAGTGATTTAATATTTTATCAACAAAGAAGGCTTGACCCTTACCTGCACTATTAAAATCTTAATATAACAAAGTCATATAATGAGACAGTCAGAATTTAGAAGCAAATAAAATTCCTTGGCAGACTAAGGATTTTTGCCATCTGTATCTCAAAGCAGAAGGAAACATATTCTGTGTTCAGGCTCTGTGATAAGCACATTAAAGTCAAAGGTGCATCTATATGTCCCAAGCTAAGTAAAAATGAAAAGAAATGCCTGCAGGGCTCATGTTCTGAATAAAACTGTCTATATTTTGAGAAATTCCACTCTCTATGGACTTCTAATGACTACAACAGCAGGAGATGGAGCCAAAGAGACTCAAAGTAAATAGAAAAGTATTGTTTTAAGGGAAACTCCCAACACCCAGTAGAATGATAATCTAGATTTACTCAGTTTCAATCTATATCAACTAGTAGGACACATATTTGGACAACAGCAGCATATTGTTCTTCTGAAAGAGATGTGATTATAATTATAAGGCACAAGAAATTATTTAAAAGAAGTAAATGTATACTTGGGTTTCAAATCTAGGTACTACTGAAATTTTTCAAAATGAGAAATAATACTAAAAAGTAACCATAGTTAGGAGCACGGGCAGAAGATAGCTTACCACTTAGTGGTTGAAACTAGTCTGATAGGATCAGTCTCATTTTGAATAATTAAATTTTCATTAAAATTCAGTATTATATGGATAACATCACAATTTCTAAGAATTAATTAACCAATGAATTGTTCTTACCCTCATGTTCAAAGGCAAACGGGGATTAGAAAATCTCACAACTGTGAGCATATTTATCTGAACGTACTGTATTCATCTAGACATTGCATTTTTTTAAAGTTCCCTCAAAATTTATCAGTTCATTACTATATTTTCATCATTTTGCATAAATAGGGTCAAAAGATCCATATTCCCACTTTCTTCCCCTTTTCCCTTGCCCATCCCATAACCTCAGAGATGTAGCCTTCATCATTGATTTGGATCTAGTAGAAGCATTTGGAATCACTGAATCTGATTTTAAAAAATAATTCCTGAAATATAAGGTTAGAACTTTTCCTATTAGAAACATATAAATCTAATTTTCAATGTTTTAAAGCAATAAACTTATGTATTCTAAAACTGGATTAGTTTAACCGGAAATAAATATTTTTTTAGGAATAAACTTTCAAAAAGGCAACCATAGTCAAGTCTATTGCAGAAAAATGGTAAATGAACTTCCCTAAATGGACCTTTTTTCTTGTATTGCTCATATTGGCCTTATATCACTTATGTAACATAAATGCTAAAAAGCAAACAAGGAAGAAAGTGCACTTGCCTAAGCAGGTTGTCCTCCAAAGACTCCCTATGCCTCACCCCAAAATTCCTCAAAGAGCAAGAAAATACATTATATTCAGCTAATGTATAAACAACAGGAATAACTTTTGAAAGGATTCTAAATATAAGTAATTTTATTTGAATATGGAGAAGGCAAGAATGTTCATACAGAGAAATTTGGAAGTAGTTTAAATTAAAGCAGGACTCTTTCACTTATTTTTAACTTGGCAATATCGTTTAAAATAAGTGAATTTGTAACTTTATAAAGTTTCAGATAGCATTTAGGGAGAGACATCGAAGGAATCTGAAAAAAAATCAGAATGGAGTATGTATTTCAACTCTTAACTTCCTAGCTTGTCCTTGAGTATGTTATTCAATGTCCCTGAATCTCATAATCTTCATCAATAAAATGGTAACAGTTGTATATATTTATAGATTTTGTGTGTGTGAGGAAGATTGGCCCTGAGCTAAGATCTGTTGCCAATCTTCTTCTTTTTTTGCTTGAGGAAGATTAGCCCCTGAGCTAATATCTGAGCCAATCTTCCTCTATTTTGTATATGGGACGCCACCACATCATGGCCCGAACAGCAGTGTATAGGTCTGCACCCAGGATCCGAACCTGTGAACCCCAGGCTGCCAAAGTGGAACGCGTGAACTTAACCACTATGTTACTGGGCCGGTCCCCTGCTTATAGATTTCATGAAATAACTGAAATATCATAGGTAAAATAATTGGTAAAGAGTAAATTTTCCAGGTAGTCAGATATCTAACTAATATGAAGTATGGCCAACATGAAATTACTTGGGGAGATTCTTTATCCAAAGCAATTTCAAAGCCAACCTTCTTTGATCCATACTTATTGGATAGCTAAGGCCCACCATAAACAAAATCTGCCAAGAAGATGAAAATGAGCAAATTAAGACTGGCCTCCAAGTTCACCTGGAAAAACCAATAAACAAGAAATAAACACACCTGAAAGTGACAGAATTGCCCTCAACACGCAAGGTTTTATTATAACCAAATATATTACCGTCTCTAAAAAAGAATGTGTCAATCAGAAAATGTTTGGCTGATTAAAGAAACACAGAAAAAGAAAAATTACAAACAGAAGCAGAGGAAAGACGGAGTAGGAAAGTTTTTTAAAAACAGTAATCATAAAGAAAAAGAGGATAAAACTGACTACATTAAAAAAAGAACTTCTATTCATCAAAACACATAATAAAGCAGAGAGTAAAGACAACCACTACATAATAGAAAATATTTACAGTACATGTAATCAAAAATAGACTCCTATCCAGAATCATATCATAGGAAAAAAAGACAACAAGAAAAGCCAATCAAATGCAAAAATGGAAAAAATGGGAAAAGGACTTCAACTAGCAGTTCACAAAAGTACAAACCCAATAAACTTATGAAACTATATTAATTTCAATGGTAATTAGGGATATTTATGTGAAAACTATCATGGAATTTGACTGCACACCACCATGAAATTATCAGATAACTAAAATTTCAGAGAGCAATGAGAACTCACAAAAACTGCTGATGAGAGGTATATTGCTACAACCGCTTTGAAAAACTATTCGTCATCATCTAGTAAGCACATATCTGACATAAAACTGTGCAGAATTATACTAGGATAAATATACAAAAATGTTCATAACAGTGTTAGTGATAGCGGAAAAAAAACATGCACAAAAACAAAAGTAAAATGTATAATTAAGTTGTAAAGAAAACAACTTAACTGCAGCCACTCAATGATATATCCGATTCATATAAATAAAATATTAAAAGAAGCTTAACAAAATAAAATATATAATAATGTTTCATTTATATAAAGTTCAAAAATATGTAAAATTTTTTTGCTACATGAGTAGCAAAATTTTACAGACAAGTAAGAAATTGATTTCCATAAAGTCAGGATAATTCTAGTGAACAGGATGGGGAGGTAGCATTAGAGGAAACAGTACATTTTCAGAGTGCTGGGAATGTTCTGGGTCTTGATATTGGTGGTGGTTTCTCATGTGATCACTTTATTAATTATATTGTACATTATGTATCATACATTTTTCTATACTTTTGTTATATTACACAATTTTGAAATGTTTTTAACAATTTGGCCCATTGTAGTGGGTTGAACAGTGAGCTCCCAAAAGATATGTCCACCCAGAATCTCAGAATGTGCTCTTATTTAGAATAAGGGATTTTCCAAATGCAATTAACATAAGGTTCTCTAGAGATCATCCTGGACTAAGGTGGGTCCTAAATCCAATGACAAGTTTCCTTATAAGGGACAGAAAAAGAGAAGAGACATAGAGACACACAGGGAAGAAAGCCACACAAAGACGGAAGTGGCCACTGAAATTATGTTGGCATATGCCAAGGAAAACTATGAGCCACCAGAAGCTGGAAGAGGCAAGGGAGGATTCTCCCCTAGAGCTTTTGGAGAGAGCCATCACCTTGATTTTAGATTTCTGGCCTCTACAACTGTGAGAGAACAGATTTCTGTTGTTTTAAGCCACCAAGATTGTGGCAATTTGTTACAGCAACCCTGAGAAACTAATACACGCATTCTACAGACAATATTGTACACAAGTCCTTTACATCTTGCGCTGTGGAATTGGCCTCGGTTACAATTCTGACTCAACCATTGACAATCCTGGGACAATTCATACTTTTTAACCTCAATTTTCTCACGTGTAGAATGAGAATAATATTATCAACCTGAAAATGTTGCAATAAAGGGTAAATGAAAACATTAAAAGACCTCAATAGATTGGCACATATTAAGGGTCCAGATAATTACACACCTTTATACCCTCTACTCACACTGAGCCACAAATAATGGACTATTCTTCAGGTAAGACCATCATATGAGGAGATGAATGCATTAAATAATTTTAATGATACTGTAAAATTAAGTTAAATTAATTTGCCTTAATCTCATTTCAGGAACACCAAGCAACTGGTCTCAGTAGGGGCTTCATTACATGAAGAAAAGAGGCTTCTCTTGTCACTTAGGTCTTTACAACTCTGGTCTCCATGAGTTATTTATGATTGTGTTTAAATACATTCTGCTAGTATACACCAGTCTTACGAAGTTTGTCATTGAGAAACAATACCAGAAAAACAGAAATGATCTCAGTATATTCAAAGAATCAGGTTCTTAAGCCAATCTTGGACCATGAAAAATCCACTGAAACAAACTGTTGGCCCTTCCCCAAGAAGACACCATACCCTTCTTCTATTCTGTACACTTATTTGAGGCTCTAGTGTAATAATAGCATGGTTCTAAAAAATAAAATCACCTAAGAATGTAGTCACCAACTACACAGAATTCCAGGGTGTCTTTTTCATATAAACAAAAATCACTCTAATTAAATCATTATCATAGTTATTATAATTGTACATTATTTAAAATTTTAAATGATAAGAGACCACATAAAACTAAAAAGAATGAAATGTAAAACCTAAACACCAATTCCCTTTTTTAGGCAATATCTATACTTCAATGAAGTAAAGTGGCATTAATTTTACTTAAAATGTGATGATCTGCCTCTGGCTTTGGAAACATAATTAGAGCATGTACCTCTGGCATCTGATCCAGTTTCCTGGTAAGACTGTTTTGAAATGTGTTATCATTAAACAGTTTTTTTCCACTGAAAGCTGACTCAGATAGTGTCCATTCTGACTAAAACCATCTATTTACCTTCACTGAGCTCCTTAACTTCCTAGCTAAAAAAAAAGTAGTAAATTGCACGGTGGTTAAGAGTTAAGATCCTTCCTAATTTAGAAGAGATAGTAAGGTAGATTATGATTATAAACTGACATAGGGGCTTAGGGTAAAATTCTTAGCTCTAGTATTTAGCAACTCTGGGTCTCAATTTAAGTTATTTAATCTTTCCGGCCTAAGTTTATTCACTTGTAAAATGAAGATGATAATAATACCTACAGCAAAGGATTAGTGCACATAAAAGCATTACATACAGCATCAACAGAAAGCATCATTTAACAAATATTAATTGGTCATCAGTCTTATCACATTCTCCATTTGTGACTCACCTCTTTCTGACCTCACTTTACTCTCCCACAAACCCTAAACTTTGGGTTACCATCCTCTCTCTCTTTTCTTTCAACCAAGCTTCTTGAAGGATTCATCTCCATTTCTCTTTAGTTCCTCATCTGCCATTCATTGCTCAATTCACAAAACTCTGAGTTAAAAATAAGTTTTTTTAATCTATATGCTGTGATTCACATATACCCACATTTCAAAATGCAATCTATATGCCAGTGACTTAATTTAGGACTGTGAAATGCTTACTCCATCCTCCATTCCCTTATTTTTACTTAAATATAGCAAGCCATTTTTTAGCCTGCCACGTACAGAATAAAAGACCACATTCCCGGAGCATCCTTGTAGCTTGGTGGGATATGACTGAATTATGGTGAAAGAGATGTAAACAGAATGGACTGGAGGTTGGCCAAGTCTCTTTAAAAGGGGGAGGCTATACCGTCTTCCTCTCCTCCTTCATTTTGCTACTGAAGTTACCATTGTGACGGAGCATTTACACCAGAAATTTTGGATCCTGTGGGAGGAATGTCACACCTTGGCGTAGCAGAGCGGAGATCTGGAAAGAGCCTGGATGACTCTGTAGTGTTGACCTCAGCCTATTTCAAAAGAACCTCAAGGGCCAGCCCAGTGGCGCAGCGGTTTAGTTCGCGCTTGGCAGCCCAGGGTTCGCGGGTTCGGATCCCGGGCCCCCGCCGATGCACTGCTTGTGGCTGCGTCCCATATAAAGTAGAGGAGGATGGGCACGATGTTAGCCCAGGGCCAGTCTTCCTCAGCAAAAAGAGCAGGATTAGCAACGGATGTTAGCTCAGGGCTGGTCTTCCTCACAAAAAAAAAAAAAAAGGAACCTCAAGGTTAATGTATCTGAAACCAAATTTGACATTTGTCTCCCCCAAACTTCTTTTCTATATTTCATATCTCAATTAGCCATGCCAATATCTGCCCACTTATTCAAAACTTAAGTTATCCTAGATGTTTCCTCTCTCATTATTAATATGAAATAGACAACAAAAGTACCACTAAATAACTCTTGAATTCTTCTCCTCCTTGAGTTTACCCCCATTTCAATAGTATGTTCATTTTATCTCTACCTCAGTTATAGGAATTTCATGTTATACATCAACATGCTTAATGAATTTTATGCATTTGAGTAGGACATTTTATGATATTGGTCAGTGACATCAATATTTTTATAGGCATTAGTAATGTCTAAAACTCATGGACAATAACAGTGGCAATTATTTCAGCAATAAGCTAAATATTGATTGCAATACTACTGATAGGATGTCTCATCCATACATTTTTAACATTTGTTACTGAGTACTACAGAAAATCAATTAAACACTCTCGTATGATTGGTGACATTTACTGACTAAGGAATTGAATCAGTATATAGATACTGTCATGTGCTGCATAACAACGTTTTGGTCAAGGACGGGCTGCATGTATGATGGTGACCCCATAGGATTAGGACCACATAGCCCAGGTGTGTAGTAGGCTACACCATCTAGCTTTGTGTAAGTACATTCTATGATGTTCACACAATGACAAAATCGCCTAACTACACATTTATCAGAATGTAGCCCCATCTTTAAGCAAAGCATAACTCTGTATGCATTTTTAAATCATCTTTTTTCCAGTGGAGAAAAGATCAGATTTGAATTCCATAGTTAGCAAGTAATAATTTTCTCACAAGAACATTTTGCCATCTTAGTTAATGCAAACAGTCATTAATGCAAATTCACTAATATAAAATAATAAAAAATTTGAATTACAAAATAGTTCTCCAAATTGAGATTATATTACTTGACTTCTGCTTGAACATGGCTTTCCTCTACTGCCTCTCAAAACGGTATTAAGGTGACAAGTCAATGAATATAAAAAAAAGAAGTTACATATACACAAGAGAAGGAGAAGAGACCACAGCAGATGAGAGATGTCAGGAAATTTTTTGGTAAAAGAAAAGTAGATGGATACAGGATAACTGACACAGCATAGTGAAGAAAGCCAATGCCAAAGTATACTAAGGGTAAAGCCAACAGGAAGAGAGCCACGTTCCTCCTTAGAGACCACTGAATTACTCAGGAATTCTAGAAGGTACTAGTAGACCTAAAGCATATGGGATAATACTGAAAATAGGGAGATTTGTTAAAAGATGGAATAGATGACTTCTCAGATTTTTTAACCTTCCCACCAGTCATAAAAGTACCCCTACCCCCTAAACATGCTAACTCTATGGAGATGTTAAGCAAAAGAGGCTTTTAACTCTAGATCACCAGACAAGTGAGAGAGATGCAGGTAAGGGACCCAAATAAAAACAGAAGGTTTAACGTGAAAGTCTGCATAGTCAGAAGTGGAATTCCCCAGCCCATTTTATATGTTTATCTGCAAGAGATCAGGAGATTAAGCTCTACGAAAATTAGTCCAGGATAAATGATCTCTAGACATTGATATTTAAGAGTCCCTGATTAAATGACTCTCCCTAAGGTGAAGGACATGTGCCATTCTTAAGCCGACCTCACACACGGAGCATCAAATCAACTCTTTTATTCTGAGCATTAAATCAACATTTTAGTTCAGTATTTAAAACAGAAAGGATGGTCAATGAGCACCACACATAAAACAATCCTCCAAATGGAAAATAGTGAACAAAATCAATAAATGGAAAATGGGATCTGAGAAGAAAGAGAATAAATATAGGAGAAGGATAATAATTGAATAGAAAATACTATTAATCTTTTCAGAGACATAGTAAAAAGGTAAATTCAAAGTAAAAGAACTCTTAGAAATTAAATATATGATAACAGACATAAAAATATCCAACAGAAGGATTGGAAGTTCAAGTTGAGAAAAAATTTAGGTAGCAGAAAAAAAATCACAAAGAGATGAAAAATAGAAAGAAAAGGTAATAAAATTAAGGCACCAATTTAATTAAGTTTCAAGAAAAAAATAGTGCGAAGAAAATAGAAGAAAGGATATTATTAAAAAATAGTATCAAAGTATTTCCAAAAACTGAAAGGTATGTATTTTTCAGAATGCAGAAAGGTCCAGTGAGAGCTCAGCCCAATGAAATGTGTGTTTTGTTTTGTGTGGAGCAGCATTAGGTTGTATCACCTTGAAATTTCAGAATCCCAAAGATAAAGAGAAAATTCTAAAATCTTGTGGAGAGATAAACAAGCACAAGGAATCACATTACACAGATCTAGATTTAGGATCAGAATGTCGTAAGATTTTTCAAGAGCAACCTTGGAAGCTAGAAGAAATGGAATAATACCTTCAACATGTGGAAGGATAAAAATTTCTAAACTAGAATTATATCTTCAGTCAAATATGATGTTGAATAATGTTTTTCAGAATTGTAGGATCTCAAAAATGTAACTCCCAAGACCTCTTTCTCCTAAGTTTCTGGAGGACATGTTCACCTAAAATTAAGGAATAACCTAGAAAGAGGATAAACCTATGACCGAACACAGGAGAAACACAAAGGGAATTCTGGGATGATGGTGAAAGCAAGCCCTGAATTGATAGCTGTATAGCTGACCTACAAGTCAGCTGTTGAAGAGTGGAATAAAAAGCTGGCAGTGAAAAAGGAAAAAAAAAAAAAAAAAGAACCTAGACGTGTTTGCACTGAGAGAATTTTGGAGAATTTGGATAGGTAAATACAAATTAAAGACATGATAAAATAAGTTATTGACTCCAGATAAAAACAGTTAAACAAGAAAGCAATTATATTCATAATATATAGTATTCAGCTTAGAGATAAACAAATTCACATACTCATAATAATGTAAACGCTGAATAACCAAATATTATAGTCAGACTCTAGTGGGGTAATGGAGGAAGAGGAAGTGTGTTTTTATATGTATGAGTAGATTGTTAAAAAAGCTTGTGCTCTGGGACATTAATAGATACCTACAGTCTAAAATTGAGAGATCAAGAGATAGAAATATCAACAAGCTATTTAGATATGTAGCTACACACACCAAAAGATAAAGCTTACAAAGTTCAAACACTTTCCCCTGGCAATTAGGTATCTTGGATGGGAAGGGTGACAGCAGAAGATCTCTGTTTTTTGCACATTAAACTATTTGGTTAAAACGTATGCTAATTTATTACATTGAAAAAATTAAACTAAAAAATAGTTATTGTTAAGAAACTATAACTGAAAATATGTTAAGATCTAAAATAAGCTAATATTTCTTAGAAAGATAAATGCCATAATTAGCGAGTTGAAACTGTCATATCAAAGTGATTAAAAATAATGCTTTAAATGTTTTAACTATTTTTAAAACTTTGAAAACTGCTTGGTCTCTAAGTATGTATACTTTTCCTATCTAAATGTTTACACTATTTATTTGTTTAGCATACTCTCTTTACCATTGTGCCAAAAAAGTTCAATATTAGACTCAAATTTTCAGAAATTCTAAATTAATCAAGTGTGAATTAACATATGATGGACCCTAGACAGCAAAATCCCAAATGCTGGCATAAATTCTGCCTTTGAATCAACCTCAACTGAAAAGTAGCAAAACTGAAAATAATCTCCATAAAAGTCTGATATTTTACAAAATAAAAAAAAAATCACTATTAAGAAAAAAAAAGAAAAGCAGTCTTCATTACCTATCTGAGGGTGAGGTAGGAAACACAGAAACAAAATGTTCCCCATTCTATTATGTGCATTATCAGCAGACTTCAGTTGTGCAATTTATATTTCCCGTCTTGTGTTAATTTCAAGAAAAGTTACTCTCTGCTTTTTTAGGAAAGTGAGAGAGAAATGAAAACATTACTGGGATTGGCCTGGTATAATGCATTTGTAAAGGTGAAATCTTAAAGTGAAATCCAATGAGACACAGGAAATCAAACCAGTTTAGGATTTAACTATAACCAGAGAATAAAAGGTTATTCATTTTTGCAAAATCAAAGCAGTTTCTGACGAGTCTAATTAATGAATAAAATTCTTGTTTCTTTTACAATAGACCTTTAAACTATTTGTGCTCATCAGTCTCAAAATGATTTCACTGGGAGGTACTGGAGTTATTGAGCTGAAATGGCAGCTGCCGTTTTTCTTAGTTTCCTTTATTTCATAAAAGGATTCATAACTTACATTTGGCTTCAAAAGCACTTCTCACTGGCAACTCCCCTCTGCTTTGTTTTTCCCCAAAAAGTTTAATCTAATTTAGAGTATTCAAAGGGGGAAAGAATCAGGTTCTTTCAAAACAGTAATTAAAAGCATGATGCCTTTCATTCACTTGCTTCTGAATCAGGACTGCCCTTTCAAAAAAACATTAAGCTGAACCAGATAAAGTTCATCTTAGTAAATACTACAATTACCTGGGGATGGAAGGATCTATATGTAAGCCAAGCTCTCCACCTGTGGTTTAGCAATATCCATAGGGGAGGAAGATTAAGAAGCTCTCAAACTGCATTTTGAAGTTTGATGTCAACACATGAAATCCCTTACTCTTAAAGATCAATGAGATATATTTTCATATTTGAATATTTCTTTATCTCTAAAATATATTCAGTGCCTTCCTGGTAACAAAATAAGATTGATATTGACCCTAGATTTGACCGTAGATTTACAGGCTTCAACAAAATATTACTTAGACAAAAGTATACAGCCTGGAATTTTTTAGTGAGTCATTTTGGAATGACAACACTAAATCAAATGAGTGGGGAGAAATGTAAAAAGATGAAAGATCCTCTGATTCAATTAACTAAGGGCAAGCTCCCTCAGACTTTTCACAACTGAAGGTTCTTCTGAGGATAAGGAAGCTTATTTAATCGTGCTTCTTAATTACTCTCATTTCTCCCAGAAAGATATTATATGAAATTTAACATTCTATAGAAACTAAGACACCTAGTTCAACTTTATGTGATAAAATTAAGTTAGAAACAAGACATCCACAGGTTAAGTATGGATAAGATAATTCTATTTATGCTGTACTAGAGTTCATTGTTCATAGATGGAAGAATGGTTTAAACAATTCTTTAAACACTTAAAAGGATTATAAGTATATTCATTGATTGCAGTGTAAATCTATAAAATATTGGAAATTCTTTATAGAAAAAAACAGGTTTGCAGCAAATGACGCATGGCAAATCAGTAAGCTAAATAGATATGGAGCATTTAAAAAAAATAGATTGAATACAATCTGTAATGATGTAATTTACCCATCAAAGTCTAAAAATAAAATAATCCATACAAAATAATTTTCTTTACAGAAGAACTTTCAAAATAACTAATCAAGGACTTCACAAACTTCTTAAATATATAAATATAAAGGATTATATTATCAACGTAATTTATTAACTTTATATATTAATGTGGACCACTGTATTGAAATCATTCTGAAATGTATTAAAAATGTCTCCATCTTATTAAAAGTATAGGCAACAACATTTACGTTTCTCTTTGTCATCATCGTGAATATCACATACATAGCGCTGCACTGAACTCATCCAGATTTGTTTCTCTGCTTCCAAATCTAGTGATACTTCTGTCTACATCCTCACTATCATCCTTCTCTCCTTTCTGAATCTATGTACAGCTGTAACCTAGAAAAACTAAATAGTGGTTCTCAAATTGGGTACTGAGACTAGCCATATCACCTTACCACCTTCATATGAAAACTTTTTTATCCAGAAAAAGTTTCTGTAAGCACCTAGCACACAATGTCTCAAACATATAGGAGTTCATTTCATATTTTTTAAATAAGTGAGTAAATACGCATGTGAAGTTAGCAAGCAAATAAATAAGTATGAGATATGGGCATGCTGGTAAAATAAAACAATGAAATTTTAGCAGGAGAAAATCTTCCAGAGCACAAGAGTGAGCGTTTTGTATTTACAGATTTCTGCATACACAGAGGACATGCATCATTCTAAGACCACTGCTTATCTAATTATATAACTGAATGAGTTGAGAGAAACCTTATAAAGTGTGTGCAGGCCGCACACCTATACAATCGGCAGATAGCACATATCCAGAAGTGCCCATCATATTGACATTTAGCATGTTTAAGCATTTCCTACAACTGAAAAACAAAACATATTTTTACAAAGGCCAATGGAGGCAGTTTCTTAGAGTAGTCAAATTGGAGAAAGTTTTTTGTCATCAGTTTCCTTATGAAACTTATTCAAATGACAGTAACTAAATTTTTCTTTGCTTTTTAATTTTTAATTTCTTTATTTTTATTATTGTTTAGCTATTCCCCATGGAAGGTAAGGGTTTTGTTGAAGCAACCAAGAAATTTCTCTAAAGTCTCCCGCTGGAGACTCAACAGGCTTAACCAAAGTTTTGCCTTCAATGACACATTCTTAAATACTACCTTATGTTTCTACCAGGGGAAAAAAGAAAGCAACTATCAAACATGGAAACCTAGTCTACATCCAGACATCCCCTTACTTTAAAAACCTTCCTGCCATTAGAATGACAGAGTTGTTTTGATGGTTCTCCCACTAATTTAGTGTTTTGGGGCAAATTGTCTAGTGGGAAAACATTCAATTTAGTGGCTAATGAGAAATCTACTTTAAAGCAACTCCTGAAGGAAACCTTAAAAAAGAACAGCCACAGTGGTGTTTGTTTTCTCTTCCCAGGGCACAACTACCATAGTCACTTACTAATGACCCAGTCTACTTCACGTCTGAGTTCTATTACCCTCACAAATTTCAGAGGGAAAAAGTACTTAATTTTAAATTATCCTCTTCACCTGCTCTGCTTTTCCTCTTCCCCAGAGCACTTTTCACCTGCCAACATACTAGATTATTTATTTATTCAATACATTCATTTGCTGTTGTCTGTACACACACACACACACACACACACACACAAATGAAGGCAAGAACATTCGTCTGTTTTATTCACTCATGTATCCCAAGCACCTTGGTACATGGTAGGCGTTCAATATGTATTTCTTAAATGAATAAGTTAATTAATTAACCAAGATATCTTGCCATTTTTCATTTCAAATTGAAGTTACATGGTGTGTTACAAGTTGTTAGCTTCTGGAGGGCTCTATATTTAATAAAGTGAGTTCATAAAAGTAAAGGGTCTGAAATCTAGATCATCATATAGGTCCATGCAAGCACAACGTAAATAAATGATTTTTTCCCTGGGCCCTAGCCAAATATGCAAAATAAGTCAGCTGGACTTATACTGCAATACCCACATCTTGAAGATGTTTATTTATTTTTTATTAAACATAAGCATCAGTAGTGGGAAGGATTGAGATTTCATCTGACGTATTTTTTAAAACTTTTTAGCAAGACATATCCAGTGGGAATGTGGTAGCTCTAAGCATAATATTTATTTTAGGTGAAAAGATACTCATTTGTAACTTACTATTTGACTCAGAAGCTATCCAGGAGAGTAAATCATTCAAAAATAGGGAGGATAAAACCTGGAGCCCGCTGTATGTCTCCAATCCAAACAGGACACTTTCCGTTGGTCTCCTATTTTAACAGATTTTCATGGCTTCGCTTTATTTTTAAAATGAACTTACCTCAATACATTAGCTAATGTCTCCTTGGGTTATATGGTTATAAAAAGAGCAATATGGTCTACAGTTCTATGCCTATTTTATTTTATTTTTTATTTTTTTGTGTGTGGCGAAGATTAGCCCTGAGCTAACATCCGTTGCCAATCCTCCCCTTTTTGCTGAGGAAGACTGTCCCTGGGCTGACATCTGTGCCCATCTTCCTCCACTTTATATGGGACGCTGCCACAGCATGGCTTGACAAGCCGTGCATGGGTCCTCACCTGGGAATCTGAACCTGCGAACCCCAGGCCGCCAAAGCAGAGCATGTGAACTTAACCACTAGGCCACTGGGCCAGCCCCTCTATGCCTGTTTTAAACTCCAAATGGTTACGAGTGTTTAGACTTCTGAATGCTGGAGAACTATACCTTATCAAAAAACAATAAAATTCATTAGAAAGTACTTAAGATACATTCAAGTTTAGAGAATTTATCTTATTGACCTTGAAAAAGAGGAGGAAAAAGATCTGAAGAAATAGTTTCTATCTGAATTTCTTTGTCTGCTTATTTCATATTAGAATTAATAATGCTTATATATCAGCTTGAGAGAAACCAAATGATCCTAAAACAATCAGCCAGCATTAATATAAGCATTTGCAAGCAAACATATCTACTTGAAAATTATAAGCTGCATATAGGCCAAGAATTGGAAAATAACTGACTGCATTAAAATGAATAAACAACTTATGGTGACAAAGAGGACAATCAAAGCAAATAAACAAATAAAAAACACACACTGGGGAAAACATAAAAACGAAGTCAGTACTGCTTACTTATCAGGGCTAGTAGTGTGTAACGTCAGCCCTACGCTGACAATTATTGACTTGACCCTGGGAAAGTGTCTGAATCCACTCAGTTTTTAATTTTCTCCTCTATACGTGAGGAATTTGGATTAGATAAAGGCTTTTAGTTTAAAGGGAAAGGGGTGTGGTATTTCACAAAGTTCAATACGTAAAACAAAACAACAGGAAAACTTCAGGGCATCAGTTTGACCTGCTTGCCTCTTTGGCTCTCAATTCCTCTCTCTCTACACCCCCCATCCCACCACCCTGTGCTCCCCACATGTCTCTGAGTAACCTTCATGAAACCTTGGATGCACTTTGCAAAAGTCTCTGGAAGGAATGGACTGCTATAATGCCTAATGTTCTTATTCTCCATGACATGCCATGGTATGGCTATCGATCATCAATTTAAGGTTTATTCTGTTTCTCTACATCATTTATAATTTTATTATCATTCTCATGAATATAATGCTTTCAGAGTGGATATCAGGCATAAAGAATAGCAATTTTCTACTTAACATTCTCAAAGATAGATATCCCACGTCAGGCTAGTAAATCAAGAAAGTACTGCATTTTTACAACTTGGCAATCCAAGTACATTTGCTTGTGACTTTTAAAACAGAAAATGTAAAGAGACAATAATAAATTCTCTACTGCTAGTTTGAGATATAATTCTAAGAATCCTTTCAGCTTTAAAATTCTGATTTTAATATTAAATCAACTGGTCAGTGAATAGTATACTCTTTGGAATGTATCTTTATTTAATAACATTAAAAAAAACTTCTTAACTATCTTTCAGAATAAACCTGAGATTTAAAATACTTCCCAAGAGCACTATCTTATCTCAGGGAGTTTATTTGATGCTCTTATATTAACAACAAAAAGGAGGAGGGAGTTTAGAATGGGGGCTAGAATGAGAAAGAGCTTAAATATAAAATTGTTAACCAATTGAAATATCTTCTAGATACCTGCAATAAAACATGGAATTTAGCTGTGTCTACTGCCACCTATAATTCACTGAAATATAACACATTCTTCTCAGATAAAAGAAGGAAATTCACAAATGTTCCTGAACAAAAATTCAGCAGGGACTGTATGAACACCAGCAATTTAAGACAATAGCACCATATTAAAAAAATGTCATTACATGCCATGGCCTTTATTTCTTCCTTTATCCATTTAATTCAAAATTATTCAAGTTGAAATAAAACTCTAACATCAATAACATTTCTGCCTTTACATCTAAAAGTCTTCTTCACATGTGGGTAAAATTTAAGACCACAGAAATAAATTGGGGAGTTCTTGTTACAGTCTCTGATCTATGAATCAGATCTCATGCTCCCATGCATGTCTCTATTTTAAACATAAAAATATTACATAAGTTATGAGAATGCTAGCTAAACTCAAAATATTAACTTAAAGGGGGAGGAAGAAGAGCAATTTTTTTAAGGAGCATTCGTTTTAAAATTGTAAATGAATTTTCCCATCTCAACATAGCTTAATTCTGACGTGGTATTGAAAAGAATCGTGATAAAGATCAATAGATTTTTAAAATAAATAAATCATGTGTTCCAGGTTGATACCTACTTATTCCTTGTCTTTCAAAGGTAAACATAATCTTATATATTTTAATTCTAGAAAAAATATAGTTAATCAGATAAGGAACAATATACTAAAACATAAATAGATGAAGTTTTTTTGTTTAAAAAACTTAAAAAAAATTTTTAATGTGAATTTCAGTAAGAAATAACCATAAAACAGCCGGTAACTTAATTTTCCAATAAAAAGAGACTGTCAAAGTTCTCTGCATATTAGAAACCGAATTCAGTATTCCAAAAAACACTCCCCACTTGGAATCTCAAAAACAGCTTACCATCTAAGTACTCTCCAAGTGAAAGAAGCCTCTTCCTAGAGTTTCTGGGATCCCAAAAGTAAAAATTGGGATTTTTTTCCCCCTGTTAATGAGAAATACATTGAAAGGCTAACAGTCTTAATTCTCTCTCTTCCCATACTAGTGTCAAAAGAGACTCACATTGCAAAAACAAAGAGGTCAAAACCTTCAAGCCTGATGTCCCCTTCCAGAATCTCTACCTGTTGCACCATCAGTGGTTTCAGCTGACAGGGGTTAGGAGCACCTCTCATGAGAGGGTCACTGCTCTCCAGGTGAGTGCCTTGCATGGTGGAAAGAACTTCCCATTTCTGCTGTCCCTCAGATATTTCTGTTTGGGGAGGTTTTCTTTTTTTTTCGGCCTTCAGGAGTACACTTGAATAGCACAGAGATAAGCCTTTCAAGAAACATACGTAGAATGATTTCAATATTCCATACACGAAAGGATTTCAGTCTAAACTGGAACCGGACACTATGAAATGGAGAATCACACGCATGAGCCCTCATGCACGCCCCTCAGGGAAAGGAAACTTAGGTACTGAGAGACTGATTCACCATCAAGGCCTGATTTACCAAAGACTGAGACATATCTCCCAACCGATGAATATCTGCCAAGAATCTCTCCCCACCCTCAAGCGAATGAATTTATTGCTTGGACCATGGCAGTATTCTCCTCTCTTTGCACTACTTGCCCATAAATACAACCTGCCCCAAACTCTCAATGGACTCCCCCCGTAGGTTGCTACAGCTTTGCGGTTCCTAAATTGCAATTCCTCTGCTCTTCCAGAATACACTCAATTTCTGGTAATTCAAGCTTGCCTCAGTATACTTCTTTATGTAGGTTGGCAGGTACTATTGTAGCTCTATTTATGCCATGACATTATATTTTTAATTAATGCTCAAATCTGTCTAGAATTCATTTTTGTATATTGTGTAAGATGAAAAACTAAACCTTTCCTTTCACAACAGACATGGAACTCCTCCACTGTAAACCAAACAAACTTCCTCATATAGTATCGTCAGACTTTGTGTGACCTAGCCTGTTTCACTGATACATGCATATTTTCTTATATCAAAAACATAATTTTAACTACTATGCCTTTTTTTCTCATGTGTGTACATGTGTATACCTTACATTTACACTTAAACCCTTTCACTCTGGCCAACTAATCCTGCTTTATTAGCTTGGAATGCCTCACAGGATTACTCTTAATCCTGCATGTATCAAATAATTACTAACCTGATTACAGAATTATTTCTGAACTCCATAATGTCTCAGCCACAAACAATATGGGTCTGTCAGTTATGGAATAAGGAAGCGGAGGAATAAGAAAAGAAAATACACTAAGGTGACCAACAGCCCTTTTTTGAACTGACATACCTCCGTTTCAGCAGATTGAAGAACAAAGAAGCTAGGAGCAAGGTAGTGTCCCCCTCTTCCTTGAAATTCAGGACATTGACTGGAATCTACCAAGTCAATCAACCTTTCTTTTTAACTTCACCCTGAAACACACCTCTAAATTATATCTCCTGATTCTACCAAAGGCAGCAAATGTCCTCCCATCTCAGCCATATTGACTCTTAACATCTAATGTTCTAATCACAGAGGACTCCTTAGCTTGTCATCTGACCTTATAAAAAGAATAAAACAATTCAGAATACTGGCCATTGTACTTAATCTATTTATATTTATACAGTCAACATGGTATATATGAAATAAGATGAACACTAGAAAATAAAGAAAATCATAAGATGATATATCACTTTTGAGTAGTAGCTTGGAGAGAGAAAGAATGCATTTATTAGTTGTAAGCAAGAGATAAAGTGTTTTTAACACACTTGTAATGAACAGTGGATTTTCCATCTTAGGTAAGATTTCTTTGAAATAACCAACTTAAAAAGATCTTTCTCAAATACAGATTATTAAAAACACAGCTTGTGGAATTGAGTATAATAACTTAGAAATATCTTTTAGATGAATCGCAGTAGAAAGTTGAAAAGGTGAAGCATTCATTCATTTAGTCAGCACATCTTTATTAAGGACTGGTTACACAGCCAACAAATCCATCAAAAATGAGACCATTCAGCTGAATGTTTGTTAGATTCCTTGGGCTTAACAAGACCTCTCTCTTGTCTTGTCTAGCAGAATGAAAATATATTCTTGTTAAATTAGATGCTTGGTTTGGTAGTCTGACTAGACAAGGTTAAAAACATGTTTTGAGAAAATCAGCAATCAGCACTTTCCCATTAAATTAGCAGCAGAAGCCAAGGTTTTCAAATATAGATGCTAATGAACAAGCAATAATATTAGGTTTTATCATAATTCTATAGCTGAACATGGGCTATTAGCCCAAGTCATACCAAAAGCATTACTCAAGTGCGAATGCTGAATGCGGATCTCACCCATCTCTGCTGACCTTAAGTTTGGCCAAGTTCTTGCGGGTGGGGATGGGGGAAATAAATCAAATGATACAAAATTGAGGCCACCTGGTACCATAGATTTAAAGAACCGGATCCAGAGTCAGGATATTGGCCCAGAATTGAGAAGATTAATTTGCTGTTTTTATGATCTCTATGGAAAAGCTTTTTGCCATCAATGCCTTCACTCCTTTGCTGTGCAAGTCCCTCTGACCTGCTTCAGATATTTCTTTCCACTAATCTGTATCACCGTTGTCTTTAAAATCATAACAAAACTGTCCTTCTCTAGAAATCTTTGCTTAATTAACTTTAGTCTTTTCTTAACTCCCTATGCACTCAGCATTCATAGTCATTATATGCTTTTCCATACTGTTTAATAAAATTATTTAAACCTTTTTATGCATATTTTAATTTACCAAATTGAATATGAATTCTTGAGAAATATACCCATGATTTACATTTATTTTCCATTCTCTCAGTATTGCTATGGCTGTGTTCCCATCACACCACCACCAATGCATGCTTTTGCTTCTAAAATCATAAGGAAACACTAATAACAGCAATACTAGGCAGAAAAATGGCAAGGAGGAGAATGCTGAAGAGAAAGTCAAATACAGTTGAGGCTTGAGGCTCAGAATTGGTCATTCTAATAAATTCATTCTATTTTAAATGACTGATTTTCACAAACTTGTCTTTAATTCTGAGAATTTTAGTACTCATCGACATGAATAGAGTAGTAGGTATTAAGATTTTACATCAAGGAATTGGAAGAAAATTAAGTGAATCTATCAAATGAGACTCCTTTAATCCTAAAATTTTGATAAATATAAAAATAAGAAAAACAATATTTTACAATGAAAGAGCCATGTTCTTATCAAAATGATTTTAAAAATCTATCTATACATCAGTTTTATCATATAAATGTAAACTTACAGAATATTTAAACTTATCTGGAAGAAAGCAAATAGTGTTAAAACAACATGATTGTGAAAAAAGCTCATTATTGATTTTTGTTTGAAGCTTACTTAAAATTTAGTCTTCTTATTTACATCTAGTTTTCAAAATTGTAATTTCCTGCAAAATGGGGACAATGTAAAATTGTTTTTGCACCTCAAAGTAAATAACTTTGGTTTGCGTTTCATAAAAGAAAAAAAAACCACCAGGAAAATCAATACTAATTATTCTCGATAAATATCTTATTTAAGGACTACCTCATTCAAAACACCTTGCTATAATAACAGTTAACATTTACTGGGAGTCTACTATGGGCCACAAATTTTACATATATCATTTCAGTTTAAGCCTCACATGGAGGTCAATATATCATCATATTTTAACAGGTGTTTAGAATGTTTGACACACTTGGACAGAGTTTCAGAGGAGTTAAGGAATTTGGCCAAGTTCAAATATTTGGAGAAGCAGGGATTTGAGCCCAATTTGGTTTAATTCTCAAGTTTATGTTCTTCATAACTTACTGTATCATGGCCTACCTTCTGAAATGAGTAAGATATAGAACATAACCTATAGGGCCCACATTATGCATACTCTGAATTACTGGGTACACTTCTAAAAGAAATATATTTTTCTTCTGCCAATACTTACTACCAAAATAACAATAGATATTTTACTCACAGTAGGTAAATAAGATTTCACAATCATCTGCCTTTATTTCTTTGCATATTTAAAATTCTTTTTAAATTTCCTTCCATTCTCTGCTGGTACAAGATTGTAAAATAAATTTGTCAGAAATTTCAAATTAAAACAATCTTTTCTGAGCAACACTGAAGAAATTAGTATAAAGTGATAGTTGAAATTTTGCTTAACAAAACAAACTTTCTCTTTTAAATTGAAGATCCGTTCAGAAATATATACAAAATAAACACAAATATTTGCATTGTGTAAAATGGGTACTCTTCTTGTTTTCTCCTAGCTGTTAACCTCTGATTAAGTGAACAAGGCAATACTTCAGTGGCCACTGAGCAACATGGTGTTTTTCATGAATGGATGGACCAGAGGTGCCTTCCTTTTGGACATATTTGTGTTATCAGTTTCCATTTTGAGTCACTAAAATCTATGATTCCCATGTCAAGCACTTTTTCATGAGAAAGAGATGGCTGCTTATAATCTCACTCACTTGTAAAAAAACATATTCAAGCTTTGATTTCCTACAAAACTTCAAAAAAAATAAAACCCTCAAGTATATTTATGAATTCCTTCATGGCTCAACGCAATGATGTACCACCCATTTTGACTAGGATAAAACCAGTACTCCTGCCAGTACAAAATCTGGATAAAGCCTATCTCTAAATTAATTCATTTTTTGTTTTACCTCCTAAGTAAATCCAATGAAGATAGACGAGAGAAACATTATAGTGTAATAAAATTAGCCTTGACATGAGCATCAAAAGGCCCAGATTTGAATTCTGTATTAATTTGATGAGTTACTTAAATTCTGAACATCCTTAGTATTCTTATCTATAATATTGGGATGATAATACCCATAGACATGGGGGAAAAATGTTAAACTTATGTAAGAATGTTTGACATACATTGGCTGTTTAAAAACCATTAGCCACTTTCACCTAAAAAACAAACGAGAAATTAAAATAAAATAAAGCATTTTACAGTATAGCATTGCCAAGCCTATCAAATAAGACATCATGGAAAATGTCTCTTATACAAAGAGTTAGGTTAACCAGGCAGTCAAACTGAGAGAAATCCTTTTTTAAATTGAAGTATTTATTTTACTATTTGTAGTTTTCTACTTTAATTCTAATGACTAATGTAATTCTCAAGCTATGTTTGATATTCTTTCCATGGTGTCTGTCTGCAACAACATTTTCAAATTCTTCAGGAAATAACTCTATGACTTGTAACCCTAATTACAATTTGGGTAATCTCATTTTGTATTTATAAAATCAAGGGGCTTCCTCTTAAGAAAACAATTTATACTTGCCAGATAAACACTAATATTATGCTGACTGTATCACTGTCAAATAAGAAGCAACCCACTGGGGATGAAAAAAGAGAGAATTCTAGACATCTTTTCTCTTATTCATGTAAACTTAATAAGGGCTTGCAATTAATTTTCGAAATTGTTCTATATCGACCTTAATGTTTAAAGCTTCATTTCTATCTCTGAGCCCCATCAGTAAAACCCTCACATCACCCCCTCTGAGCAAAGCAGCTGGCTTTTTAAATATGAAGTCTTGTAGTTCTTATTTGCAATCCTAATTACATCATTGATTTTGGTCATCTTTCAGTAAGAGTGATTATTAATGGTGTCAAAAGCAGAAGCTGGGATTCAATTTCTTTTCTTTTTCTTTTTTAAATAAACCTGCATAATTGAGAGTAAGCCTAATAATGCAACTCTAGAGGACTCTAGGAAATTAGAACTTTCCTGTGGTTGAGTGTGTAATACAGCAAAGACACTATCTTCACTTAAAATTCTATACACACCTCAAAATACTTATAAAGCCACAAATGGTTAAATAAAAATGCTAGGTACTCATCATATCACAGAGGTAACTAGATTTTTTTTTTAATTTTTCAGACTCAAAAACAAGCACCAAGATAAAATTTTATCTGATTGATCTTTTTGTGTGTAATTTAAGACAGCCATAAGATCTATTTTCTCTATGAAGGCCAAAAAATGAAGAAATATGATCTTTTTACTAACTCTCTTTAGTCTACTAAAGACTCAGGTGTGTCTTTAACACACTAAGAAATTAAACAATGTACAAAAAACAGGATAAAAACAAATAAGAAGAGGCAAAGAGACACTTTGGAGAAATCATATTTTTTGATATCCAAAGCAATGAAAGAAATGGGTAAGATGAGGTAATGCATTTTGATTTTCAGAAAAAGAGGTCATGATGTAATAAAGATTGTCATTGTAAATCAGATCTACTTATTTCCATTCTGAAAGAAGGTGTGGAACAAAACACAAGTTTCCAAAGGACTCTTTTTATCACTAAAACACACAACATGTGAAGGAGTGACAAGGATGTTAGTATGTTCAACGTTCATCACCACCCTCTATACTCAGGAAAAATATATATGTTTGGAACAAGTATCCAACACCATTGCCTAATTTAAAAATATTCCTGGATCTCTTATTGATCAATTTCTCTTATAGAAAGGATGAGAATATAGCATCTGAACTGAAACAGTGTTATTAGAAAATGATATCGTGAGTATTAGGATGTATAATTCATGTTGCTTTCATTTGCTCAGACCATTGTAAAAATCCATAAATCATTTTTTTGTTCATGCATTGCTTAAGTGCAATTTGTCATTTTGCATTAGAGGGTTGGTTCAGCTCATCAGTGTTTTTAATTCATTGTTTAGAGTTTAACAAAATGCTGGCCCTCTCTGATAACTGAAAAGACACTGAAATGTGAAGCCACACTAATATTAACCAGGTTAAACAAAATGGAGAACATCGCTACTTTGAATATCAAGTAACGCTTAATGGAATATCCAGTATGCTCAGCCCCAAAACGTGGATTGTTCTCTGTTGGGTTCAAAGCATTAGAACACAGTAACTAAAGAGTTACCTGAATGCTTATAATAGCATATGCTATAAATCTTTTCCAGAAACTCTAGTCGGCATTCACTTTTTACTGCAGATGAACAAAAACTAACGCAGTGTCTATGGCATTGGCTCCAAAGCCACGCCTTCCCACCTCTGGTTAGATTACACTGCTACAAATAAACCTATTTCAGGGTTACCGGTAAGAGATGCCATGCAGTCCCGGTGCTTTTAGTTTGCTCTCCGCACGCTCCTTGCTGGGAATGACAAGTTCCAGGAACCATCCAGCTCAATCCTGGCTGAGCCGGGCGTTTGCAAGACTCCTTATTGACAATTTTAATTTTTTTTCTTCCATTCTTTAAAAAAAAAAAAATCTTCTCTCAAAGCTTTGGGAACACTGCAATAATAAGAGGATTTAGAAACAAATTGCTTTCAAGTCAAGTTAAGTCACTGCAAACACTGATTTATCCAACGGCTGGTTAACAAACTTGTTCCACTCCCGCCTTTTCTAGAAAAGGGTAGGGAAGAAAGCAACCCGTTGCCTAGTTTCAAAGTTTGTAGCTATGTGTAGAGAACGCATTTGTGGGATCCTTAGCGCCCCCCCCCCCCATTTCTGCTGCACTTAGAGCCCGGTGAAATAGATGAATGTGCATTATCACTCTCATACACCAAGCAGGACTTTTATGAAAATTGATTTTGATAACCCTCCTCCAAATAATAACTACTTTCCCCCTCTGTTTTAGGATGCAATATGTTTTGGCCCAGACGGTTGGCGCCCCGGGGTGGGGGGGTGGGGGGGAGTTGGAGAGTTACGTTCGTTCCCTAGTGATTGCTTCTCCCTTCCGGATCCAGTAACGGGGGGTGGGGGGCGTCGAGGGAAGCAGCATACAGGATATTCCGCACTTCAAAGAGGTGGTCAACCCCGCCGCCGAGGCTGTTTATGTAATATGGCCTCTCTGATTTGTAGGGTCTACCAAAAGGAGAGTGAAAAAGAAAAAGGAAAGGGGAAAAATCTGCTTGATTGACACAGCAAGTGGAAAGTAAACTGGTTACATTTAAGAGGCATGTTTAAAAGGCAAATTTCAAGTGTTTTGTTTTGTGGGTGACGGAGTGAGGCTGTTGAATGGTTCCAGGGTAAGGAGGCAGAGAAGATAATTAATCCCAATATCTGAATCTTGGCCCCGAACTAAATTCTCTTGCAGTTGCCCTTGGCTGGGACTACCGAGAGGGAGGCGGCCGGCCGGGCTCGGGTCTGTTCACCCCAGCAGAAGACCCCAGCGTCACCCCGCCTGTCCCTGGGCGCCTCAGAGACTAGAAGTCAGAGAGGCGAGACATCTAGAGGCCCCGAGCCGGTGTCGCTGGCTTGGACACAGGCCTCGGCGACCCGAGAAATGCTGCAGAGCCCCCACCAGGCGAGCCCAGACGAAAGGAGAGCTCCAAAACAAAATTCTCTAGCTTGCCCTATGCTGCTTTCGCCGCTAGGAGACGCCTGTAACCCACGTTTGCAGAGAGAGTTCCCCATTTAAACACAACTGCTACCAAAAAAAAAAAAAAATGCAGCTCAAGCGTTACAGTGGATGCAGTGATTATTTACAGGCAAATCTGGCCATCTCTCCACGTTCTCATCTCCACCTCTGGAAGCTCCCTTGCTCTCAGCAAACGCCCCAAATCTGCTCAAACTTCGTCTACATTTTGAGAGCACAAACCCTCTTCCCCAGTTTCTGGATCTGCATTGTCATTCAGCCGCATGTCTCTCACACGTAAACACGCGCCCACACGCGCGCGCACACACACGTTTCCATACGTACAATGAAAACATTAGAAAATTACCATCATTTAAAAAATGCTTCAGGATTCTGATGAGTCAGCTTGAAGAGCTTAAAACATTTCATTTCAATCCTGCAGATCTAAAGAAAGAGAAGCGGGGGGAGGGGTAGAAAGTACAGATGCAATGCCGTATTAATATTCAGATACACTATAATCTTTTCATTGATCCACAGGTCCTTTTATAAACTGCCGCTCCATTCTCAGCCGCAGACGTGATGCTAAAAACGTTTTAACTGCGGCGGTTTTCGCTTGGCTTTGGCCAGTCGTCAATTCACTGCAGCTGGAAAGGGATTAGCCATTTTTGCTGGCATCCTTTGCTTCCAACGGCTCAAAGGCAGGACCCATCTCCATGCAAGAGGCAAGAGGGGAAGGGGGGGCAGTAGACACGCACTCGCGCGACTCGCAGGGACATGCCTCAGTCTGCAATCACGCCCATGAACACTCACCCTCCTTAAATCCCTGCCAGGATGGAATGGCAACGTACCTCGGGTCGGGGAAACGACTCTCCTTTTCCCGCAGGTTGTGGCGGTGTTACTCTCGGGTCATTCATTACCAGGAAGCCGCAAGGGACCTTCTTATCTTGTGTCATAAGGAGACTGAACAGGGCCTGCTTTAGTGAATAAACAACCCCCTACAGCTCATTAATTAATATAAAATTGTGTTTTTTTAATCTTTTCTTGGAGAATTGACATTCAATCGACTCCCCGCCATTGGAGAGTTCGCGCTATATTTTAACTTCACAAGAATTGGGTGCGTGGATGCGCCGCTTTGCCGCCGCACTTCGGGAGAGGGGACTCAGAGGCGGTCAAGTGCATCCTTCTAGACCCGGGAGGGGGTGGGGATGGGGGGTCCTTTGGGGCTTACACAGAGCCGTGCAGCGGGCCAGGGAGGACGGATGTGAGCACCGTGAATGCAAGCGCGTTCGCGGACACCCACAGCGGCACACACTCGGACCCCGCGTGTGCACGCCCCCGTCCCCCCACCCCAGTCCACCCCACCGGCCTGGGTTCGCCGCCGCCTGGCTGTCCTCATCCAGCGGGCTTGCCCCAAGCTGGGCAAGAATCAGTGTCCCGGTCTAACACGGGGGGGGGGGGGATCTCCAAATGTCAGAAAATAGCCTGTGCGCGCTGCCGCTGAGTAGCCCTTGGCGGGGTGAGCGCTGGGATATCCGAGGCTGTTTGCAGCGACTGGCGGTGCTCGGTGCCCGAGGCCAGCGAGTCGGGCGTTAGGCTCGCAGACTCGAAGGCAGAGCTCAGATGAAAGTCCTCAGTCATTGATCAAGGAGCTTACAGCTCAAACTAGGTCCCCAAGAGACTTAATCTGTTTGGTAAGAATACTATGGATATACATTTAGGAATGGAAGAGGCAAATCTAACGCGTCTGCAAGTCTACAAGGAGCTGCCAACCCTCCTCCCTTTGCGTGAATCCTCGGCTTTTCAAGACCCACCTCCGCCCCACACTCCAAATGCTTCTACTCCTTTCCACATGGCCCCTTCAGACCCCCACGCTTGGTTTGACACAGGCCACATTATATCCGTTTTTCAAATGTCCTGCCAATCTCTTCCCGAGTCCCTTAATTGGGTAACCTCTCCCAATTAGTGGCCCCTCGGCAACTTTTTCCCGTTCTCGGCGATTTATTTCCCCAATCAATAGCAAGGAAAATACCTTAAAGGAAAAAGAATGTTAGCGTCATTGGAAACCCCGGCTCCTGGGAGAGGACACCGCGGCTGTTGCTATTATGTTTTCGCATTTGCTGATGCAAACAGGGGAACCTCTCTATTCCCTCTCCATTACCTGCGGCTGGGGACTGGGAACTTTCCGCGGCAGAGTCCCCAGCTAGCGCCTCGGGACCTGCCGGGCTGTTCTTGCTCTCACACTCACACTTACCTCTGCCGCCCGGGCGCGGGTTCCATCCAGCCCCGCCCGGCAGCCGGGTGACGCGCCTACTTGACGGCCAGTTCGGCCAATTAGCGGTGGCTCGGTGGGTGGTGCTCCTCAGCGATTGGTTGGCAGAATGAGGGCGCTGCGCAAAAACAGAGAAGCCGAGCGCTCGGAGCTCAGAAACTGCTAGCCGAGATCACAGGCTTTGAGGCTGAGGTAGGAGGAGGGAAGGACTGGAAGGAAGAGAGCTTAGAGGAAAAGAGGCTTGGGAAGGAAACAGCAGGAGAGAAACTGGTCATCACACTTACGGAGAGGCAAATGACGGTGGAGATGAGGACAGAGAGAGACAAGACTATGAAAGGCAAAAAATGCAAATAGAGCGAAAGAGGGAAAAATGCCAAGAACAACATCCATCCGGAGAAATGAAGAGAATGAAAGTTTTATGCTGCAGAGCCATTCTATGCTTTTCCGGCACAAAATTCTCTCGCTGTTTCTAAGCCCTTTTGCATTTGCGAGCCGTTGACATTAAGAGGCATGTTCAGCGGTGCCAGCAGCATCTCCTCTTCCTTCTCCTCTTCCTCTTCATCTTCCTCCTCCTCCTTTTCCTCCTCCTTTTTCTCCTCCCATAAGCAAGAAGACAAACCGAGGACAGTCTTGAAATATCGAAATTTCCTCCTTGGGATTTGCCAGCGCCGCGTTGCGCCAAGATTGTCGGAATAAAGGACGCTGACTATTGTATTATTATTTTATTAATTGGTCAGCGGGAAGATTACAGATGAGGAAAGGGGACGCCTGTCGCCCTTCCTGCACTGACTGAAAAATGAGGCTGAATTGAGGGAAGCTCTAAAATGAAGCAAAAGGAATAAGATTTTTACGAACAGAAAGCCAAAGGAGCCCCCCCACATAGCGCACTTTTATTTGTTGTTTTTGAGATTTTTTTTTTTTCGTGGTGGTGGGGGAGGTGATTGGGTGGCTGACTGGCTGCGGGAAGCTGCTTCCTTTCCCTTTGGAGATGATTGTGCTATTATTCTTTGCCTTGCTCTGGATGGTGGAAGGAGTCTTTTCCCAGCTTCACTACACGGTGCAGGAGGAGCAAGAACATGGCACTTTCGTGGGGAATATCGCTGAAGATCTGGGCTTGGACATTACAAAACTTTCGGCTCGCAGGTTTCAAACGGTGCCCAACTCGCGGACCCCTTACTTGGACCTCAACCTGGAGACCGGGGTGCTGTACGTGAACGAGAAGATCGACCGCGAGCAAATCTGCAAGCAAAGCCCCTCCTGCGTCCTGCACCTGGAGGTCTTCCTGGAGAACCCCCTGGAGCTGTTCCGGGTGGAGATCGAGGTGTTGGACATCAATGACAACCCCCCCTCCTTTCCGGAGCCGGACCTGACTGTGGAGATCTCTGAGAGCGCCACGCCGGGCACCCGCTTCCCCTTGGAGAGCGCATTCGACCCAGACGTGGGCACCAACTCCTTGCGCGACTACGAGATCACCCCCAACAGCTACTTCTCCCTGGACGTGCAGACCCAGGGGGATGGCAACCGATTCGCAGAGCTGGTGCTGGAGAAGCCGCTGGACCGAGAGCAGCAAGCGGTGCACCGCTACGTGCTGACCGCGGTGGACGGGGGAGGAGGGGGAGGAGGAGGAGAAGGAGGGGGAGGCGGCGGGGGAGGGGGCCTGCCCCCCCAGCAGCAGCGCACCGGCACGGCACTCCTCACCATCCGAGTGCTGGACTCCAACGACAATGTGCCCGCCTTCGACCAACCCGTCTACACTGTGTCCCTACCAGAGAACTCACCTCCGGGCACTCTAGTGATCCAGCTCAACGCCACAGACCCAGATGAAGGCCAGAATGGCGAGGTCGTGTACTCCTTCAGCAGCCACATTTCTCCCCGGGCGCGGGAGCTCTTCGGACTCTCCCCGCGCACCGGCCGACTGGAGGTGAGCGGCGAGCTGGACTATGAAGAGAGCCCAGTGTACCAGGTGTACGTTCAAGCCAAGGACCTGGGCCCCAATGCCGTGCCCGCTCACTGCAAGGTGCTAGTGCGAGTGCTGGATGCTAACGACAACGCGCCGGAGATCAGCTTCAGCACCGTGAAGGAGGCGGTGAGCGAGGGCGCGGCGCCCGGCACGGTGGTGGCCCTGTTCAGCGTGACCGACCGCGACTCAGAGGAGAATGGGCAGGTGCAGTGTGAGCTGCTGGGGGATGTGCCATTCCGCCTCAAGTCTTCCTTCAAGAACTACTATACCATCGTGACCGAGGCCCCCCTGGACCGAGAGGCGGGGGACTCCTACACCCTGACCGTGGTGGCTCGGGACCGGGGCGAGCCGGCGCTCTCCACCAGTAAGTCGATCCAGGTGCAAGTGTCAGATGTGAACGACAACGCACCGCGGTTCAGCCAGCCGGTCTACGACGTGTATGTGACCGAGAACAACGTGCCCGGCGCCTACATCTACGCGGTGAGCGCCACGGACCGTGATGAGGGCGCCAACGCCCAGCTAGCCTACTCTATCCTCGAGTGCCAGATCCAGGGCATGAGCGTCTTCACTTACGTGTCCATCAACTCCGAGAACGGCTACTTGTACGCCCTGCGCTCCTTCGACTACGAGCAGCTCAAGGACTTCAGCTTTCAGGTGGAAGCCCGGGACGCCGGCAGCCCCCAGGCGCTGGCTGGCAACGCCACTGTCAACATCCTCATCGTGGATCAGAACGACAACGCCCCTGCCATCGTGGCGCCCCTACCAGGGCGCAACGGGACTCCGGCGCGAGAGGTGCTGCCCCGCTCGGCGGAGCCAGGTTACCTGCTGACGCGTGTGGCCGCGGTTGACGCGGACGACGGCGAGAACGCCCGGCTCACCTACAGCATTGTGCGGGGCAACGAAATGAACCTTTTCCGCATGGACTGGCGCACCGGGGAGCTCCGCACAGCGCGCCGGGTGCCAGCCAAGCGCGACCCCCAGCGGCCTTACGAGCTGGTGATTGAGGTGCGCGACCACGGGCAGCCGCCCCTGTCCTCCACCGCCACCCTGGTGGTGCAGCTGGTGGATGGCGCTGTCGAGCCCCAGGGCGGGGGCGGGGGCGGGGGCGGGGGGTCAGGGGAGCATCAGCGCCCCAGCCGCTCCGGCGGCGGGGAGACCTCGCTGGACCTCACCCTCATCCTCATCATCGCGCTGGGCTCGGTGTCCTTCATCTTCCTGCTGGCCATGATCGTGCTTGCCGTACGTTGCCAAAAAGAGAAGAAGCTCAACATCTACACGTGTCTGGCCAGTGATTGCTGCCTCTGCTGCTGCTGCTGTGGCGGTGGAGGCTCGACCTGCTGCGGCCGCCAAGCCCGGGCACGCAAGAAGAAACTCAGCAAGTCCGACATCATGCTGGTGCAAAGCTCCAACGTACCCAGTAACCCGGCCCAAGTGCCCGTGGAGGAGTCCGGGGGCTTTGGCTCCCACCACCACAACCAGAATTACTGTTACCAGGTCTGCCTGACCCCTGAGTCCGCCAAGACCGACCTGATGTTCCTTAAGCCCTGCAGCCCTTCGCGGAGTACAGACACTGAGCACAACCCCTGCGGGGCCATCGTCACCGGCTACACAGACCAGCAGCCCGACATCATCTCCAACGGAAGCATTTTGTCCAACGAGGTAAGGCTGAAGCGAAAGGACCACCATCTCTCATCTCCTCCATCTGAAAGCCTCCTCTAGCCCGGCCCTTGTATCTCTGGTGCGCTGTGGATTTATTTTTAGGATATTAGCTTATTTGTATCTTTGTGGGGTTAAGAATGGGAGGTCACCCTATCCCAACCCTTCGTGTGTAACCTAAACTTCGTGTTGTCCCCGATTTTCCTCGCTTCACTCCTCTACTTTTATTTCCATTCCCTCGTCTTGGTGCTTTGCCACCTTGGACCTTCCTTCTTCCCTCTGACATCTTTCCTTGAAAATCCTAACCCCCTCTCAGTCCTTTCCCTTCTCAGAAATCTGGGGGTAAAGGGGGATGTGCGCGGGCGGAGGGTTGGGGGAGAGGGAAATGCGATGGAGGGACTTTCTGGCACTGGCAAAGGTCTTTTTCTCTTTGCATTTGTCCCGGGCGTTAATAAAGTTAATTCTGTTTTGCTTTGTTTATCGATGTTTTCAGTCGCGTGTAAAAGTAAGCTATAGATTGTTTAACTTTACACAGTTGTCTAAACTCGAATGCATGTTTAGTGAATGAGTTATCAGATCCTTGTCCTCTGAACTCGGGTTGCAGAAAAGCCTTCAGTTCTGCTCTGGACAGCATTTACAGACGCTCTTGAAGCTGAACGCCCACACAGTGTGAATTTGAATGAAGTTGCTTTGGCACAAACCCCTGTAAGCGTAAACTAACGAAAGGCTTAAACAACTGTTGTCTTAAATCTCTCTCTTAGCTAATACTCACCTTCTTGCCACTGTTTTTGATAAATCACTGCTGTTGGCTTTCTTCATCAAAGAATTTGGCTTGTCAATTCCGATTTCTTTTTAAAGGAGAAGTGGCAAAGTTGAAAGGAGGGAGGGACGGGGAGAACAGAGCTGATTGATGTAAAAGAAAGTTTGGACCAGAAAAGGTGTGTGGATGGTGGAAGAGGAGGGGAGAAGAATGCAGAGGGCTTTGGGAAGGGGAAAAGAATTGGGGAGGGAGGGAGGATTATGAACTCCTTTCTTGGCAGGTTATTTTATTTATTTGAGTCTTAGATATTATTAATTGACTTTCATGAATATTTGTACAGCTCATTTGTATCTTAAGCACATTTTGAAAATAAACAACAAAATAATTCCATAAAATATCCAAACTTTTTGCTTATTGAGCGTGCTGTTTTTCTTGTGTCAACCAGTATGCACCTAAACACTTTTTTAGGCCACTGAAAAAATGCCTTCAGCGTATAACCAGGTTGACTCTTAGAGACAATAGTTTACGAGCCCTAGCTGTGAGGTCATTTGCATTCTCTCTTTAAAAAAACCCCACATGTTGAAAATTGGCCTTTTATTTCTGCCTTTTTTTTTTTTTTTACTTTTACTGGAAGTCTAGGTGGAAGTGTCTCTGCATATCTCCCTGCCCTTACCCAGCAATCACTAGGCTAAGGTCTTAGGACAACTTGGAAATTCGTAAAAATGTACACAATTACTTAAGGTGGAATTAGCTCCTAACCTCAAACGCAGAGTGTTAGTTAGACCCATAGCATTCAAATGCTCTTGATTTATTTATTTTTTTTCTAGACTAAACACCAGAGAGCAGAGCTCAGCTATCTAGTTGACAGACCTCGCCGTGTTAACAGGTAGGAACTCTTCTTTTTTTTCCTAGCTTGGTGTATGGACAATTTACTATCTACTAAAAGTAGGAGTTAGGTATATTATTCAACATTAAAATATAAAATGTATCAAGTATTTCCAATTAGGGCAGGACATAAATACTGATTATGTTGGGTTTCCTAGACAACACATTAAAAAATATCAGTATATTTCACTTATATACAGCTTACTAAATATGTTTGAATATTTTGTCAGTGTACACTCCTATGCTGCTTTCTGATAGTCTTTCTAACTATTCCAGGTGTGTATATACATCTGTTTTAGGAAAATGACATACGCTTAGCTCCAATCACAGAATAATGCCTAAAGTTTACATGCCTTAAGGGCTCAAACTGACTGCTAACGTTCAATTTTAAAGAGTTAGGCTTAAGTTTATGAAAACTAGTTTCATGCAGAAATAAAGCTAATGGAGAGGTGTATGAATCTGCAGCACCATTGGTGACCATGTGGTGGCAGAAGAATGTTTTCTGTATTTCTTCACCTTTTTAATTCTAATATTCACATTTTTGTACTTCTAGTTCTGCATTCCAGGAAGCCGACATAGTAAGCTCTAAGGACAGTGGTCATGGAGACAGTGAACAGGGTGATAGTGATCACGATGCCACCAACCGCGGCCAGACAGCTGGTAAGTGTGATCAAAGGGCAATCTAAATGCTGGCTTTTATCCTTTTTTTTTTTTTTTAATAACTCTAGAAAGGATGGTTTGTAAGTTTAATGTTGGTAACTCTACAGAAAGACAGTGTCATCCTATGTTGAAAATTGTATACTCAAAGAGGATTGTAAAATTTTAATGTTCCTTTCGAGAGTTAGAGTTAGAAATTCATTGCAGAATATGTTAGAATATGAAATATTTCTTCTTTATGTAATGTTCTTTAACATGTATACAGAAAGCCATAGATCTCTCACCTGGTCCAGTCTCCAATCTTCAGTCAATTAGTGTATTATTAGACTTGTTTATGGATGAAGTAACTGAAGATAAATGAAATTGATTGACCTGCACAAGGTCACAAGAGAATAAGTGGATGATTGGGGACTAGAATCCAAATTTCTTACTTTCCAGAGCAATGCATTTTCACACCACTGAATATTGAATGAGAGAAGGAATGGTTGTAAAAGTCATGAAGAGGTTGAAGGCAGGATTTCCAACCCTGGGTTCTTAGGCTTTAGGACATTGGTCAACATTTGATAATATGTATTTTCAGAAGTGTCCTATGTTTTCTCATGTTTTCAACAGGGTCCATGACCTGCCAAAAGTTGAACTATTTATATTTGTATGTAGGCTTAATGGTGGTTACTGATGGGGTTGCAATGTGATACATATTTTTTACATTATTTTACTTTGCTCTTTTCTATATAAAGTTAGCCTTTACATTTTATTGGATCCTGCTAACTCTAATTGCTAATACTCAAAGGCAACACTTAAATAAAATATGTAAGTTAAAATAATGAAAATAATTTCATAAAGTTTGAGTTTTGTTTTGTTTTGTTTTTTGGTGAAGAAGATTAGCCCTGAGCTAATATCTGTTGCCAATCCTTTCCTTTTTGCTGAGGAAGATTGGCCCTGGGTTAACATCCATGCCCACCTTCCTCTACTTTATATGTGGGATGCCTGCCACAGTATGGCTTGATAAGCAGTGCATAGGTCCGTGCCCGGGATCCGAGGCTGCAAACCCCGGTCGCTGAAGCAGAGCACATGAACTTAACTGCTACACAACTGGGCAGGTGCCCGTTTGGGTTTTCTTTCCACTTGATTTGCACTTCAACTATGAAGGGTGCTTGTCGAATTTCTTTCTACTTTTTCTGTTTCCATTGAGTTTTGTGTTTATCTGATGTGTAACAAAATGGAAAGGCAGTCAACTTTTCTAACTACTAAACATGTCCATCATTGGACCCTCTCTGGTTTCAACTCTATTTGCTTGAGATTTGAGCTTTATTGGTTAATGATATAACCATAGAGTGATAGGGTCCTCATTTGCAAAGTTATGCTGGTCTTGGAGAGCACCCAATCGTTAACACACTCGGTGGACCTCAAACAGTGCTGGAGTAGTGTCTCAAAGGGCAGTATACGCCCCATGGTCGCCTGGCAGCAGTGGCTGCTGCAAGCCACTCACTTGGCTAATGTGTGCTGTGTCTGAGGCTGCCTTAGCCTTGGGAAACTCAGGCAGGAGGAGGGGAAAAAAGGCTGCTCAAGGGTCTCTTTATATTGCTGCAAGTCATTAATATGCAGACCTAATGAGACTTGAGAACTGCCAAGAATCCCCGGAGGTCCCTGCCCCTTGCGGGCCTTCACGCTAAGTGAACAGAGCATCTATTTAGTGTCTGGGAACCTGACAACAAACCAGATCTTGCCAGAAGTTTATATTTGAGTACAAAGTCCCTTTCATTTTTGGCCTATATATGGCATATGATTTATTGTTATCTTTAAAATGCTGCACATTTAGAATTGCTCATTCCTATTCTTTTCTCAGAGTTTCTAATTTAATAGTAAGCCTTTTAAAACTTTTAAAGCAAAATGTTTAATATTCAAAAAACAGTATCCACTGCATGTTTCCTTGGATGCATTTTATCCCTTTTCCACTCCCCACTTTGTTTTTTTCTGTAGCACTCCAATCTCAATGAACATTTCAATTAGCTTAGTCCCTCAGACATAATGAGCCATAATAACCTAACCAAAGAAAGAGAAACGAATAAACATCTGCAAAAAGAGCTAAATTTGGAAGATGGATCAGAATATATTCTTATCAATGTGCCTTCCCAGTAGCTATTTTATTTCACAGGCACTCAGTGTTGCCATTTTGGTAATATTTCTTTCAAATTATTTGAGATGTCAATGCATTAAAAGGAAAATTAAAATGCCAAATTGTGTTTTGGAAAATATTTTTGAAAAGCAAGGCCGTTTATATTTTTCTTTATCAAAGTGGCAACTTTTTTTTCCTCTCTTTAAGTTCTTAAACATGTAAAAGTATTACAGAATTAACTGTCTATTTGGGTAGATCATTAGCTGTTATAGGGCAGTCACACCGTACTGGACACAATAATGGCTGTTTTAGAACTGCAGTAACACCCTTGTATTAAGAAGTGATCACACCTTTATGTGCTGAATTGCAATCAGATTTAATATGTCTAATTTTATTGCAAGAATTATTTTGAAGTGTTTCCTTTTTAAGTATAAACCCCTAAATGCAGAGAATTAAAATGCATTTACTTAATGACTTTTTCCAGTCCATACTGATATTGTGTACTATAAACCTCACACCAAGTAGCTAGACTATTTCCCAAAAGTTAAGCCCATTCCAGGTGAATGAGTATGTCTGTCTGATTTCCTTGTAAAGCCAGATATTAATGATCTTCCAATTTTGCAATATTTAGGAAATATTATTCATAGCACATCTATTTCCAGGTTTAGGATATGAAAAAATTTCATACTAATAAGCAAATCTCACTCAGCTCGATTTTAGGGGGGAAAAGTTAGATTAACAAGGAAAAATAGCACTGGAAAGATATAGAATTCTCTCCTTTAGTTTCAACCTCATTCCATATTACATGCTATACACCATTTTGCTTAGTGCTTCACCTGTTTAAACTTCCTAACTTTTTCTTTACTCCCACTTTCTTTTTCTATGTTAGCATTACTTTGTATGTATTTATTTAGATATGCCTTCTGTTTATTCTTCTATGAATAGTTTTCTTTTTTGTTCTCCCTCCCAACACACCCCGCACTTGTTTTTCTCCTTTCTAAGCCATTTGCAGTCACCAATCTTGTTCATAGAAGGGCTTTAAACACGGAGGCAGCTGCACGGGGAATCACATAAGCTTGTTCAGTTTTCCACTGCACCTGGCTCCGTGTGTGAAATTCTTCGTCTTGACCACTGCTCTCGGGCACTTTCTTTCTATAGCCTTGTCAAGGTGCTTTCCGTTTTTTTCAGTGCACTATTGATGTATTGGTTAGATATGGCAGAAGTCCAAGGAGATGTGGTAGATGCATGCATAAAGCATCACAAGAGGAAAAACTGGTTAATCACAGCTTAAATAGCCAAAATAAAGTCAAACTGGACTTGAAAGAAATATATTTTCAATTTTTTTATTATACTATTCGATTAAAAGATAGAGGTTTTTTCTAATTTAGAATACTGGTACATTTTTAGTTGTATATTCTTAAACATTTTAATATTATTGGAGGTAGATCGAAGGAGATCTATTTAGTTATAAGAGGCTTTTTTTCATTTATTGAAGACTCCCAATGTGCATGCTAGCTAATTATGAATTTATTTTTTAATAATTGTGCTTTCTTAAAATATATATTGAAGAACAGAACCTTAATAAGTGATGATTCAGTTAATGTTACTTGTCATAGTTTACCTGAAAATTGTCAAATTTCTCTTCTTGTAAATTTTTCTTTCATTTACTTAGCTTCTAAATGTGTTTATTTCTTAACTAATTATTATGAGATTTATACATAATGCATGGTCAAAATTTGGTTATAAATTGAAAAATAATGTGATTTGCATTGTCAAACAAGTAGATAAAGTGTGTCATGAAAGGTATTAGACCATCACACACCCACTACAACATCAACAAGAGAATTCTTGTTTTATCATAAAATACAAATTTCCCTCTCCCAACTCCAGTGAGAATTTAGATACTGGCAATTAGCTCCAGCTTTGTGAATAAAGTGAATTTACACCATTGGTTGCAAAGCTTATTCAGGTTTCTGGTGAAAATCTGAGCTACAACTTGATAATTATAATTGGAAAAAATATATAAGACACAATATTCAGAGAAAATGGAGAAAAATATATACATTTTGAAAAATGATAGATAAGGAGAAAATTTTGATGTGCACGTTTTGATTTTTTTTTAAATCTTCCCCAAACCATATTTTTCTAAAAATTATAGCAATTTTTGTGTTAGATTTAATATCTCTTAGTTTTCCAGTGTTAAATGGTTAAAGGAAGACTGAAAATTTCCCCCCAAAATTGAGTTTGATTTTCCTTAAAAGTAGCCTATTATATTTTGAAAAAAATAAACTTTTCTGTGAAGGCTTGGTGCATGAGAAATAAATGTACACGTAATTTTATATTATTACATTAGGCAGAAAACAGCACAAATTGAATACAAGTATATTTTTGAAATCACAGTTTGTTCTCTGTGGTAATATCACTGCCTCTGACTATAGGGGACAAGTTACTTGCCAGTTAAAAAAGATGTATTTTAAAATTTGTCTAAATATATCTTTGCTTAACAGCCAGTCTATCACATCAGCTGTCATGCCTTGTAGAACAGATTATTTCTGAGAAGTAAAAAAAAATAAATAACTAGGGAAAGAAATTGCAAGTGAAATATATATGTTGAAATGCTTCTTAGAAATTATCAAAACTTTAAAGCTGAAGTTTGGTCTGCATTTTTCTTCTATACAAACTTCACATGTTCTAATGTAAGGGCATTTGAATGAGAAAAAAAAAATCAAGTTAAACTTATTTTCTCTTGGGCATTCAATTTGAGCCAATAAAAAATTCCAAGAGCAATGTGAAAGGTGTGCATTTTAATATGTCACATATCCTATAATACCTGGCATTCCTGTGCATCGTGTAGTCATTTATCACAAAAAATTTAAATACACCTCTCCTTATTTAGTCGTTAAAATAATATATTTAATGGGACTAGTGATAAGTGAAAAAAGATAAAATAATGTTAGTCTTTCAATGGCTCCCTAAGGTAAGGACCAATAATGTAAAAAATGTATTTGGTTCTCCACCTATATATCTAAAAGAAAAATTAAAAGATACATTTTCAAAGAATGTCTGTGCTACTTATTTGAAACTTATTGAGGTATTATTTATGTTATCTAAAAAATTTTTGTTTCTATGTCTGATATTTTCCTCATGAGAAATAGGTATACTTGTTTCATCAGTAAAACTGATGAAACCTATTCACCTACAATTTGTCCCACCTTGCTTTCATTCTAGTTATATAACGCTGTGTATTATTACTATGGGAATTCCACTTTAAAAGGATTAGTTCATAAATTTATTAAGAACATAACTTACATTTTTTTCCCTTCAGGCAAGCAACATTGTTCTTCCAACAAAAAACTTTATCATATTCCTCATTTTTCTTGTTATGTGCATGATATATTTCTTGATATATTTCTTGATACATGATATATTTCAACTCATGAGAACCTTATTACATCATCTAAGGGAATTTTAACTAGTTCTAATAATTAAAAGAAGCAGAAAACCATACACTTTGAGAGAAGAAAATGGGCACAATTGAGTATAAACTACCCATAAAAACAAGTTCTACTAAAAGTACCTTCTGACATAATCAAACAACATCTTAATAATAATGTTGAGAGACTAGTTTACTAAAATTTTTCTGTGTGAAATTACCATATTCAAAATTATAAGAGTACTTGGTACAGGTGCTCAAAAAGTGTGAGAGGTTGTTAATGGTCTCATGTGGTATATTTAAAATGGTATTTATCAGTCATTGGAGGAAAAATTGTATTAATTCCAATTTTTGCATTAGTACCCATCTTTATCAGGATCCAATAATACAATTCTATCTTAATATTTGAATTAATTTCATCAACTTTAAATTTAATATAACAAATTTATTTGTAAAATAAAGAATTGCTTATAATAATTTTATTATTAACGGTAGTTCCATCTATCAAAAAAGCCCTTTTATCTCCATCACACTATATATAGGGAGCATTTATAGTACAGTGTGTCAAAATACAAATCTCTGTGGTTCTATAGCTTCTCCCTCCTCAGTACATCAAAGTGTATCAGGGACATTCTCCTTCCCTTTCTCTTTTTCTTCCTACATATCTCCTGGAGGAAATAGGGTAAAGAAGGGAGCTTCTATGGTGTCTAGAGAAACATTGACATGTTTTACACGCTGTCCTTAGTCTGGTTCCTTATCCAAGTTTCAGCTCACATTTACGTTCCTCAACAGTTCACTGATCAGTAATTTATTTCCAGGCTTATGCATGACAATTATCAACGGAATGTTATAATCGAAGTCAGACTTGGCATTATACACAGTTTAATTTAAAATAAAAAAGTTATTATAAAATGAGATTAATATATGATAAGAAGCTTGGTCTTATTTCTTTAAATATAATTGACATAACTGGCTGCTCTTAATTCTAAAATTCTTGTGGATAACCTAGAGAGTTAATACTTTTGAAAAATTATTTTCTTTATTTTATATAAACAGATGTTAACATTTACACACCAACGAGTAAATTAGTATGTGACAGAATACCGTCAGGAATTTGAAAACTAAAACTTGTTCAAGAGCTGAAATCACTCATGATATTTATCGAAGAAACAATTGTGTTCATTAAATAAATATTAATCTGGTGGTTAAAATAAAAATCCTTAGTTTTTCCAGACTAGGCATGCATTCAAGAATTTCTTATGTACCAACTAATCATACTTTGGTTATTTCAAATTTATCCTATTTCAAAACATATTCAATAAATGTGTTACTCTGTTTAGAAAAACATTAGAATGTGATTTTGGTTTATGTACTTGTTTTTCTGCATAGTGCTATTTATCAAAATGAGTATCAAATAGTATTCTGTAGTGCACAAAAATTGTTATGCTTTGCTTAAGAAACACAACGCACACACAACGCACTTTCTTGAGTCACAAACAGGTAATATTTAATAGTCTTGTCAATCTGTGGAGATAATAAAACTTGAAGATGTCATTTGAAATCTTAATATTCTAGGATTAGGAAGCAAACAGTTCTGTGTTGACTGGGACAAGTGTTTTCCAATATAGAACAAGTAATAAGGTATTTGTCAATAGTATCTGCAACTGATTCACATTGCATTTGGTTACCTTGGTTTCACTAATTACAGTCATTTGTTCTGGATTTGTCTAAGGTGGTAAATGATAAGTGGTTTATAGTAAAAAGGGCTACCAGAGTGTCACTGAGAAATACCTTTTAGGAAGTCATTTTCTAGGAACCTAAGAAAGCATGCTCTTGGCTGCTCATGAAATCTTGTTTCATTCTTGTTAATTGCTAGCTTGTCAATACGTATGCCGTATTTCTGTTGAATTTAACTTTTTGTCTCATGTCCAGATTTCATAGTCTAAATATCATCATTAGTGCTTCACATATTTCTTCCATTTTTGTCTCTGTGAAGAAAAAGTCAGGGGACATTGTCATTAGCAATCATGGATTATGAAGGCTTTCCACTTGGGTTTTTTCTCTGTTAAGAACTTCACCAGAGATTTTTAAAAATATTCATTCTTTTTCTACTCACCATTTCCTAGTTATTTAGATAATTTAGAGCCAACATTTTTTCCCCAATACCTTGAGTAGTTAAGAAACATCTATCTCAGAGGCCTCTTTGCCGAAAGTCATGCCCTTTACGAAATAGCACAACGATATTTTTGGTTCCTGTCAGGTTGACAAGAAAAATAAGATACCTTCACCAATTACTCTTTATGCTGCCTATAATCTTTCATTGCTAAGCAACTGGTCATGTTGGTGAAGACTACATCTGTAGTTTCTCTTTTTTCTGCTTGCAGGTATGGATCTTTTCTCCAACTGCACTGAGGAATGTAAAGCACTGGGCCACTCAGATCGGTGCTGGATGCCTTCTTTTGTCCCATCTGATGGACGCCAGGCTGCTGATTATCGCAGCAATCTGCATGTTCCTGGCATGGACTCTGTTCCAGACACTGAGGTGTTTGAAACTCCAGAAGCCCAGCCTGGGGCAGAGCGGTCCTTCTCCACCTTTGGCAAAGAGAAGGCCCTTCACAGCACCCTGGAGAGGAAGGAACTGGATGGACTGCTGTCTAATACACGAGCGCCTTACAAACCACCATATTTGAGTAAGTATTACATAAAAGGCTGTACCAAAGTATTCCCTTTGAGAGAATAAAGTTCAACACACCATTCTTCTTAGTGAAAACAGAGTTCAGGTTATTTTCAGAAACAAGGGTAAAAGTGACTCTTGGATGCAGGCAGCACTTTACTATGGAAAAATGAATATACCCAATAGGAAGACAGGTTGTTAGGATGTGGTTGTTGACAACAACCAGACATAACTTTTAATGTTGTTGAAAATGTTTTTCAAATGCTCTTCATATTCCCTTTGAATATTGCTCTCTTGCTTATTTGATTTCCATGTGTTTTGAAGGGCTTAATAAGGTGGAAAATCATCTCTAGACACTCGAGTCACTGAGAGATCCCATTTTCTTATCTATCCCAGCATTGTTACCTAATCATCCTTTTACAATAGTGACATTAAACATGTTAGGCTAAATTCAGAAATCGGTGCAGCCATCACTTTGGCTATTCAACATGATTTAGTAATATATTGGTCTGGATTCAAGTCTCTGATCAGAATCGGAGGAACTACATGATGGAAGCATATCAATACAGCAATATTCTTCATTTATTTAAAATAATAGGTTCTTCTAACATTGAGACATTAACTACACTCAGCTCTTGCAATACTGGAACCGTATTCTCTAAGTGGATTATTTTAAACAACCACTGTGAAAAATAAAAACGCTTTGAGATTCTGCAGTATATTTCCTTTGAGGATCTTGGTAATGAAATTATCCCATTATTTCTGCTACATAGGAATCTTTTCCTTTTAGTTAATGGATAAATACCACTGACAATTCAATATTTTGGTTAAACCACATAAACTAATACTTAACAAGGATGAAACTTATAATAACTCAATCAAAAGATGACTTTATCTTTTATCTTGTATAGAAAATCCAATGTACAAGATGTTTTCTTACTTTCATCCTCTAGTGCAAAAAAATAGTGGAACCATAAGCTAGAAACAAAAATGAGACAGACTGTAGATGTATCATTTCTTTTATGACATGAAATGGGAACCAAAAGGAAAAAAATACTTAAAGAAAAGAAAAAACTAGAAGAACATATATTTTAGCCCTTATGAATGTAAATGTGAAAGGCGTGGGTTGAATGTATTGAGGCCATGACTACTACTTTGGACATTGATAATAAGAATAGATAAGTGTCGTGTGATTAAAGGAGTGGATCTGCCATTGGATACATACATTGGTATGGCAACAATGATCAAATGATGTTTTATAAAGGATTGAGTTCAGCTTTTCAAATTATTTAGAAATACCATTACCCCGGCATGGTATAGTGTTTTAGCATTTCAGAACTAAATAATTGTGCTTTTCTATAAACTATTGATATTTGTTTTGCTTTATTTTTTAAGTTATAAAATACAAGAACACAAATGCTTAAGGAAAGGGAAGTATTGAAATGTCTAAAATAATAACTAAAATATGATTTGGATGCTAAATCCTAAAGTTTAACTTACACATCTACACACACTAGTGATTTAAAGTAGCCTAAAATTAAATTTAAACAAATGAGGACTATGATGCAGTCTTTGCCCTTCAAACTGAATTCTAGATTCTTAATTTTATTTATTGTCAAAAACTAAGATTTTCCAAATTTTAGACAGCATATTCTCACTATTGTTTCACTTAAAGTAAGATTATACATTTTACAGATACATTATCAATCATTTCAAGAGAAAAATTAAAAAAGCATATGATTCAGAGTAATTCACATTTGTATTTCTAAATAAATACAAATATTTGCTATTAGCATATATTAACTAATAAGACTACGTCAAATATAGTGAAAAAATCAATTTACATGGTTTTGCTCTTAGTGAATACTAATCTTAATGAAGTTTTCACTTACATATAGAACTGAAATTTTAAACATGTACAGATGTTTTGTCTCTACTGACTAGTTTTTCTTTTTAATTTTAAGATCACAGTAACAATTTTTATTAACAAAAATGTTAATGCTGCAAATAATTTAATGCAAATTTCTCTAGTTCTTAAGATACAAGTGTTTTTATTTAGGAACATGATTTCAGGGATTATGAAATATGTTAGTAGTTATGTGTGTTGCTAGAAATCAAAGAATGCATCTATTATTTTACCAGAAAATTAAGATTTGTTTGCATATTATCCAGATATGTACTAAACTAAATTGGTTTTTAAATATTCTGTTTTAGCCAGCTCACACTGCTCAAAATTTAGAGTTTGGGATGAAGTGTGACCTGCATGAAAAATAAGCAGAAATATAGCTATTTTGTTGTTTTTACTTATACTCTCCTTAGTTCTTCATATAATGTTAATCATCTGTGAATTTTTAATTTCTACTGTTGAATGTCATCTTAGACTCACACGATTATCTTTAAAATTTCCTCATGGCTCTGATTTATTAGGTATAGGCAAGCTTGTAGTTAATCTAATAGTGCAAACTGTAAACCAAAACTATTCCTGACTATTTTGCCCCCAAGTTCACATGGTGATAGTTGTTAATACTTGTATCATTTATCATCAGGAATGGAAACAGTCTTATCTTCTAAATTGAAAAGCACCTCTCTTACGTAATTAAAGAAGCTAAAAATTGACACTAATTACTTGCTTTTAATCAGAATGTTTAAATAATTACTGAGGTAGCAGTTTTTCTTTTGCTAAACATGCATTTAGGTTTTTAATGAATATAATGTACATTTTGATGTTAAGAAACGTAGCTGTATATTTAGCTACTTTCATAAAGCTTTAAAAAAAGCCTAATGAGGCTATCACTGTCATTTATAAAGTGACAGAGAAATGGTGATATGCTTAATAAAACAAATGAGATCGTTGTCTATACCTGAGAACTTTCCATTTCTATACCTCTGATTGCTAAAGTTAAGATTAAAAGTTGCAAGAAGCCAGCTTTTATGCAAAAGTACGTGTATGCATATGTTAAAAAATGTACTTTGTGTTTTTTAAATGCTTAAATACAGTCATATTTCCCTTTTTTAATGTATAAAGATCCATAAAGAGTGTACATGATCCATTTAATGAAATAGAGCTTATTTTTTTAATCAAGAGTAATTTTGAACACATCTATTAATGCTTACCTCGTTAGTCATGAGCACTTTAAGAGCAAGGTTTTTCTTATTTTTGTTATAATGTTGTAGTTTGCTAATTCTCTGACAAGGACAAAGGGATGCATAAAAGATTGAGGAAATAAATTTAAATGTGTAGAACGTGTTTGTATATTCAAAACACAATGTTTAGATTTATCTTAAAATGTTAATGAATTTTAGCCTAGCTTTACCTTTAATTTTTATTGGAGTAATAAAAAATACTAAAATATCACTTTAACTTTTAATAAAAATTAATTATTTTTTCAACACATTAAAATGAAACAAGAAAAAATATTCTCTGAAGTTTAAAAAGAACGTTGCATTTTTATCATGAAAATTTCAAGAATTTGTTTAGAATTATAGATGTCTTATTTAAAATAACTTAGTCTTTCAAATGACCCAATAAGTTACACATGAAACAATCTGGATAGTCTCGGCAAATAAAGAAGATAAAAATAATTTAAGTTCAAGAATATAATTGATAAAAGCAATATTAGTAATATAATTTAGAAAAACCCAATAGTTAAAACGATATCTTTAATATTTTTGTAACTTGCTTATGATTTTGCAATTCTTGTTTATGATTTTGGCACATTTTGAATATTATGTCAAGATTTTCATCAGTAGACCAGCGTGTCTTTTAGTTCAAAATCAACCTAAAAAACACAGTACTAAATGTATTAGGATTTGTTAGTTAGAAACGTGTTAATTTCTTGTCAATAAATGTAATCATTCCCTAAGAATTGAGAACAATCATAAGATAAATAACTAATGAAATTTCATCTAAAATATATTTTCTTTCATTTGTTTCATAAAATATGCTTTCTTTCATTTGTTTAAGGTGTCATAGAATAATAAATTAATTTGAATAAAGTTAAAAAACTACATTGACATAATACCTTTTAAATCCTAAATCCTGGAATCATAGGACTGAAGTAAACCATCTATTGAAAAGTGTCGTTGTCCATCCTGCCTTCCTATCATACAACATTTAGACTATTCCATGTACACCAAAAAACACGCCAGCTGTCTCCTGACCTAACTTTATTTTTGCCTACTTTTTTGAGCCCTTTTGAAATTTCAAGCCAGCCAGCTCATCCATATCATAAGAAAAGATGTCAGAACTTTGAAACATTGCATTTAAAATATTGCTGACACTTGACCTAGACTTCTTTCCAGTAAACCTCATTTTGGGAAAATTCATTTGGGCATCTATCTCATTTCTATGGAACACTTCAAGTTTTCAGTTGATTGAAATTGTAGAGCGTGTTTTGTTTAGTCACATCTTTTCCAATTCCTTCATTATTTCAATCTGCCTTCTAAGGGTTTTCATAATTTGTTGAACTCGATAGTGTGGTAAGAGTGTATATAGAATTCAAAATAAAACGACTTTTCCTATTGATACACATTACCCTCATATTTATGTATTCCTGTGTAGTGTTTTCTCTGAGATATGTATATTCCCCTAATGTCATAAATGTAGCATCACTTTATCAAATATTAAAGTTCCACAAATAAGTATTTTAGTATGTGGCCTTTTAAACATTTCTGACTCATAGGTCCATACATCACTAAATGAATGGACATCTTTTTCATGATTTTTTTTCTTTTCTACTAGATATGTTAATTTCTGTTCACTTTTTCTCCAAGTTGGGCTACATTTTTATAATATTCTCTTTCTGAGATTTTTTTTATCTCACTCTTCTTTAAGAATACTTCTAGATTTGTGAACCTAACTAATTTTCTCACTTTTTTAAGTTATCTCTTTGTGACAAATCTCTCGTCTTTGAATCACATCAGTCGTCCGGTCTTTCTGTTTTTCCGCTAAGTTTCTTTACTTAATAATTAAGAATTAATCTCTCATAGTCAAAATAGTTACTCATCTCACCTCTGTGAGCAGGAAACAAAGGATAACTCAGAATCAGAAAAAAAAAACAATTCCTATGTATTGGAATCTATGTATTGTAATATTTATGAATACACAGATATTCTCTATGTATCGAATGTTAGAATTTAGTGTTCACAGAATTTTGTGATCTTTTACTTCTTTGAAAAATGGTGATCTATTCACAGTTCATATCATTACTCCAGTTAACTGATGCAGCAGCTGACGGGAACCTCCCTACAGCTCTAGATCAATGAGATATTTTAACAAATTTTTAGGAGAGGAAGTAGATTTTGAACACTTTCAAAATATTGAAATACACCTAACCAAGGTGTTTTGTAAAATATGATGGAGTTTTTCAATACTTGGAGATTTTAAACTTCTTCTAAGAATTTATTTTATATCCTAAGGGAAAGTTAAATTTGTTTCATATTTCTTAACTCTTTTAGAAGTTTATTTTTAATTATTTAAATTATTTACTTTAATAATACTTTAATTATTCCCCTTTCTTACCAGATCTGTGAGACAATCTTTCTTTTACATATTTTATTTACTAGCAGCTTTCATACTTTAGCTCTCATCTTTCACTTTTTTTTATATTGCTATAGATATATATTTTCCTTTGGTATAGTCACTTATTTTTCTGATTTAATTCCCATTTAGGAGTTATTTATTTACATGTTATTACTTATATTTTTGAGTTCACAGATATATGGTTAAATAAAATATTGTACATTTAAGGGTGTATAGAGAAAACAATTAACAAAAGTAATTTATATCTTTATTCAATATTTTACACTCCTTAGTATGTGAGTCCTCATCTATTATTTAAAGTAGTTTATTTTGTGCATACTTTGCATTTTATTCAGTTAAGATTTAGCGTCTTAATATTATTTCTATACCTCATTTTATATTACAGATCATTTCCATCCTCTTTCTTGTTTTGTACATTGGAAGTAAATCCATGTAAGCATTTGTCCATCAGATGAACCTAACAAAGGAAGATTATCAATTAAAATATAAATAGAATTATTCAATGAAAAGAAATATCTACTTTGGAATTTTTTCCTGCCTCATCATACTGAAGATTTATGGGTCAAAATTTAAATGCACTAAGGTCTAAAGATATTGTAAATAAGTCTAGAATATACAAATCCAATTGCTTATAAATATCATTAAACATTATCTAATACTTAATGTGCCAGACTATTTTTGGGTGAGTCTGTGTCTCCTGAAATCCTTTTCATAGGAATTAGACATCATTCAGATAATGTAGCTTGGAAACTATTTTGGACTGTTGGGTTCATTGCTCGAGATTAAATAGTACTATTGAATCAAGACTCAACTCAGCATAATGTTTACCAAAGTATAATAAAAATCTTGGAAGTTTTATATTGAGGTCCAGTAAGATTCCCTAATTACTGCATTAGTGATTCCTAATCACCTACATCATTTAGGAGAGTAAAGTGTAGATTTGAAAAAACTTGAACCCCAAAATGTAATTACCTACAAGAGGACACGGCTAAAAACAAATTGTAAGCTAGAAATTTTGCAGATAAAAACAGGGTTTTATTTCTGATTCTAAATTGATCCATTATGTGACATTATATGTATACGTTATGCTCAGGCACATAACCGTGTTCTTTCTGCTAGAGATACATTTCTTTTAACTGTAAGGATTGAAAAGATTATATGTGAACTTCATTTTAATAAAATTTCTATAATCTGTACAATAGAGTGTTGTCTAAATTATCAGTGATAGCTTTTAAGTCATTGAGTTCAAGAAGTGAGTATAAATATATTTTCTGTGTTCTATTTCATGATTTCGTTGTATGGATATATTTGTGCATCTATACACCCCACATAGAAGCATTATATTTTAAATTTTATTTCTTTTTTAATTGTATCTATCAATTACCAGAGAAAGAACAGACAGCGATTATGTTTAAGAGTAAGTTTGTATAACTAATGCCTGCCTACTTCATTATGAGAAGCTGTTAACATGACAACGTGGTGCTTTTTGAGAAACAGATAAGTGATTAAATCAATTTTGGTCTGTTCCTTTATTTTTTGAGGTACAGGTTGTACTTTTTGAAGACAAGTTCACCTTGCATAAAGTAACAAAATTAACCATGACACCATAGAGGAAATAGATGTCTGAAATGTGAGGAAAACATTGTTTTTACTGCTTGTAAAAACGTAATCAGTAGAGCTTTTTTCCTCTTTTAATGTTGACATTAGCTGGAATTCTACACTAGATTCCAGTATTACCTGTATATTTTACACATTCTAGAAAATTGACTTTAGTTCATCATCAAGTGTTCTAAGTTTCATACGTATGCCAAGACCTATATTTCAGCTGAAAATTGGATAATTACTACATTATTCCATAAAAAGCATATTTGTAGATGTTTTTGTCAAAATTTTCAAAGTGTATTTTAAAAAAAAGACCTAAGCCTAGAAGTAATATATAAATAAAATTGATGTCAAATGTATATTTCCTAGGTTAAATTTTGAATAACCCTGGATGAAGAAATAGCCAGGGTAGAGGAGTTCTCTCATATCTAACTAAACATATGGTTGGGTTTTGTCTCCAAGTGCAACACATGATAGAAAGTTCTGAGTCAACAATGGCAACAGTAGATAAAGTGTGTATAATAGGTTGTCTTAATGATGCACACCTGATGGTGTATGTAAGATAAAATATTTCACATGTTGGTTTACTCGAAATGGTGGTAGAAATAGGTCCATAGATATGAGACTTAATGATATAGTTTGACAGTTCCTATCATTTTATTCTTAGAAAATGTTTAGAAAACCTGGGGGCTGACCTGTAAAATTAGTATAAAATTCTTGTACCTTTTTTTCACCATTAATAAACCTGATGCCGGAACTAAACCCCTTGCTAGTCACTAAGAGTATGGATTTAAGGTTTATATGCTGTGGAATTACTCATCAGATGGTTACATTTAGGCCATGAAATCTAGATCTGTTTGGTAGATATATTTTGATTCTTGACTGACTTCAATCTTTTTTAGTAAGAACAATGGTAATAGACAACATTATTATGTAGAACCCATAGAGTTCTACTAAATTATGTTTTTAAACATTTCGTGAATGATGGGTAATTTCAGGCATATACAAAAACAGAGAGAATAGTGTACTAAACTCTCCATGTTCTCTAGCTTATTCTTGGCCAAATTTGTTTCATCCAAATGCTAACACATGCCCCTTCGCTCAGATTTTTAAAGCAGATCCAGAGATCCTACTGTTTATTCCATTAATATTTCAGCATGTTTATTAAAGATAAAGTTTATTTTTAACATAACCACAAGAACAGTATTCTTCCTAAAAAATTTCTTTACTATCATTGATTGTCTAGTTATTGTCCACATTTTCATAATTTTCTCATAAATATTATTTACAATTCATTTGCTTCATCTCTGAATAAGGTTTATAGATAGCAACTTATTTTTATTTTTAAACTTTTTATTAAAGTATGACATGCATATAGAAAAGTACAAGAATCACAAATGTATATCTAAAGAAGTTTTCACAAAATGAGCACACCTGTGTAATCAGTGACCACAACATTAACTAGGCACTATGTCCAGTAGCCAAAACATTACTGGTATCTCAGAAAGTCCAGTATTCTGTTTCCTTCTGGTTACTGTGACCCTAGGGATTACCACTGTGCTGGCCTCTAACCAAAGATCAATTTTTCCGGGTTTTAAATCTATATAATTTGAATAAATGAAATAGTGTAATATATTTTTTTCACTAAAATATAATAGCCAGTTATTCTCTTTAATAATATAGGAAAAGGAGTCAGCAGAGCCTATAATATACCAGTGTGGAAGCTAAGAAGACAATTTAGTTAGGCTGTGTTCTCCTTGAAAATGATTTCTATTACTATCTTTGGAGTTCTCATTATGTCTAGTCTTTCAAAATGCTTGATACTTGTCTTTATATCTTTCTTATTGATTGCAACATAATCTTATATTAACTTAGCCGTGTTTTATAGAAACAAATATTTAAATATATTGATTTGAATACCAGATTATAACAAAAGAGTAGAAAAAATTGAAATGTCTCTATTTCATTTCTCTTTGAGCCTAGATTAGAGGATTGTGGCAAATAGGACACTATAATGCTTAAAGGAGACTCTGAATAAAGTGAAGAGATTAACATTTTGGAAAGCAGCATATCTGAAGAGAGTTTAAAAGGATTGAGGGACTGTGAATTGAGGAGAAGAGGGGAGAGGTGACATAACAAATGTTAAGTGTTTAAACAAATACTACACAGATATGATAGTGATCAGTTAATCTGTCTTTATTGAGAGCAGAAAAGAGAAAATGGATCTATATTGCATCCAGAGAGATTGAAATTACATGCTATGGGAAATGTCCTGACCCTGACATTGGTATTTGCTCCTGAAACACTTTATCTAGAAAGCTTTACAAACTGCAGATGTATGCATGTGCCAACTGTGATTTGGTGAAATAGCACTTTCCACCCCTGTGATGCATTTCCTACAGAAAGCTTTTCCCAACACTGGGGCTGGTAAAGGAGAGAAGGGGTTGAGGCTCAGTTTTCCTGGAGGATGTAGGAAAGGCGATTGAGAAAGCCCGGGTTTTTATCTATTTCCTTCCCTCACTGTTTCTATGTGGATGACATCTTATCTTTTCTTGCCTTGGAAGTTTGAAATCATAGTTTTAGAAGGAATTTGGGGAAATATGTAGATTTCAAAAGCTGAGTATGAAAATGTCTAACTTGTTTTGTATGTATACACAATAAATAACATAGATTGTGTCTGTGAAAAGTATGCATTACAATTTACAGGTTTAAGACTTCATATTATATATAATTATAATTTATAAAAGGAAGACAGCTGACTAGAGATTTTAAATATCTTATTTTGTCAAATATTGAATCTTTCTTTTACTTAGTTGGCTTATTTCTCTTATAATGAGAAGTTTCCACTTTTGGTATCAGTATCCTCTGCTGAATTTTAAGGAAAATCCTTGGTGTCAGTTACTGTGAAATGGCTTACAATAAAAAAAAAAAAAATGAAACAGCTGTTATTAATGATTCAATGTCAAGTTGCCTACTCCCCTTAAACCTAGTAGTAATACATGGCTTCTTAATTATTTTAGATGATATAGCAAGCAGGCTGTATATGATCATTATGTTTTGGGTTGATATTTTGGAAAGTAAATTAAAATGTAGTGTTAGCTTGGTAATGTGGAAGCATGAATTAATCACACAAAAAAATAAAATGAAAGGGAAAAAGTCAAATGGAGAATTGTAAGTTAGCTAAACACTAATGTTAAATTTAATATTAGTAGCTACTACTGAATACGTGTTTTATAGGTATGAGAAGATGAAAGAAGACATGATAAAGACACCAATTTCATAAATACACAACTGGTGTTACAAGGTGATAGTTATTCTCATCAATCAAAGATCACGAAATAAGCCCTATGAATCTCAGGCTATAGTAAATAATTTTAGGATTAGATATAGGAATATTTTATAATTATATAAATATACTTAATTTTATATAGGCAAAGGTATTGTTTGGGGTTCGACAATGTAGAACTGCCTTTTATTGACAGATTGGAGTGAATTCTAACTCCTATGAACTTGAATTAAGCTAAGGATTCGGGAAATCTATATTTTTAAATTATGTTATGGAATGGTGTGAAGACAATTATTTCTCAAGTTATAACAACAAAATATTGACCATGAAAATTATTGCAAAAGATAATTTTTTTTAAATGTGAGCTTACACTAGAATTATATTTAGAAAATACTTGACATTGAATAATTTAATTTTCATCTCTCACACTTAAAAATTGAGCTTGAGATCTAGAAACAATCCCTGAGAACTTAAATTGCTTGCTTTGCATGAATTCTTCATAGAAATTTTGTTTTCATAATGCTTATAAAAAGTGTGCTAATATATCTCATATGGGGGAATATTACCTTCCCTTTAAATGAAAACATTTAACGTAGTTCACAAATGGCACATTACATTGCTTTGAAGTCAATTTTAAATCTTCGGCCTTTTTGAAATCTTTTAAAGTTTTTCACATTTCAATTACTTTCTAATTTCAGAGAGATGTGAATAGGTCTTGTTATGTGTAATACTATTATGTATTGTAAAGTAGTGCCATGGCAGTTTAGAACCATAAAAAAATTTTTAAGCAGCTGCTTTCGGCAGGTCTTCCCAAGCTACTGACAAAAGCAGTGTGACTCACATTCACGAAAACTTGTTATTAAGCACCTGCTAGATTCCAGGCACGGTGGTCTTCAGTGTTGTTTGCCCATGAACGAGATTATACAAATGTTCTCAAGGCCAGCTCTATAGGAAAATGATTATGGTTCATGAGCTCACCACAGACTGATGTGAAAATTAGATCAATATCTTAATTTAAAACATAAATGTAGTGACTGAATCAATTGAAATACCTCTTAGAGATATCCAGGGGGAAAAACAGAAATACTGTGAGAACTCTGGTTGAGAATGTAAAGGGCATCAGATCAACTTCACTGTCAGTGATCACACATAGCCTCATGCATCCTCATTTTGTATAAGGTTATTCTGCCTCCTGCATAGATCAACACATTCAGATGAGGTCATCTCAGTGTCACCTGCTCTGGGCCCTCCTAGAAACACTAAAAGCTTTTAAAATTATTATTATTATTTTTTTTTTGTGGGGAAGACCAGCCCTGAGCTAACATCTGTTGCCAATCCTCCCCTTTTTGCTGAGGAAGACTGGCCCTGAGCTAACATCGTGCCCATCTTCCTCTACTTTTTATATGGGACGCCGCCACGGCATGGCTGACAGGCAGTGCGTCAGCGGGCGCCCGGGATCCGAACTCGCGAACCCGGGGCTGCCAAGCGCGGACTAAACCGCTGCGCCACCGGGCGGCCCCCCAAAAAAGCTTTTAAAATTATTGATGTCTCCTCACCCTATACGTAGTGCAAACCAACAACCCTCCTTTGAGATAATTTTGAAAAAAGTTAGTAAACCCACCTCAGGCGTATTATAGTACCAGTGAAATGTCTTCAACTTCCTTTACGATGTACATGGAGCACAACCTGTGCACCTAGTTGGATTGTGGTGTCCTCAGTAAGCACTTCAAAAATACTCTAGTCTTATTGTTTTCAGTATAGATTTTTCTAAGCATCGCTGATTTTATCCATTTTGACTTTATGATAACTTGGAACTTTTAATTTCAGAAGATATCATTTTCTGATTTTGTTCCCAAAGTATGCGTCTACTTCCTTTGAACTCATAGCCTACTATAGAATTATGAGAGTGAGTCTTTTTTTTAATTTGGTTTATAACGTTATACAAATTTCAGGTGTACATCATTATATTTCGACTTCTGTGTAGACTATATCATGTTCACCACTAAAAGTTTAATTACCATCTGTCACCATGCACATGTTCCCTTTAACCCCTTTTGCCCCCCCATATATATAAAGATTGGGTCTTTATACCCTTCTTCATATCAGAGAAATGATGTGGTGTAGTTAAGAGCTCTGGTTATGGGACCAATCCGCCAGGGTTCGTATATAGATCCAGGCAGTTACTGGCTGTGTAACCTCTGTAATTTCTTTAACCTTCCTGTAACTCATTTTCCTCATCTGTGACATAAATCCTCAAAAGCTCATTGCGGAGATTAAATTATTTAATGTATTTAAAGCAGTGAGTGCCTGGCCCAGAGGAAGCACTCATTAAGTGTTCAAGACAACCATATATTCAGTTAAAATTGGAACAATGACATCAGCCTGAGTATGGAGAAAATTAAAATTCTGGGCTTAAATAGAACTAATTATGCTTTCTTTTACTCTCAGAGAAAAATCAGACTCCAAATGTTCTTTTCACAATATATCACTGTTTTACATCTGCAGTATATAATTCTTTCACATAATATGTATGTTTTAAAAGTACAGTATCTCTATTTTTCTTTTTCATCTGTGAAACCAATGGAATGGATAGAATAGAACGAAAGGCAAAATGCCCAGCAAAAACTAAGTTATATTTGTTTCCTGATGATGTTATTCACAAAGCATGATTACAACTTTTAAAATTTCATATTCTCATTATTTTACTTGTATATTTACAATGAGTGAAGATACTTGATTAGGTGCAACAAACAGTAAAAATAATCTGATGATACTCTGTTTCGAAACAACAGATTTTTGTTTCGGTGTAGGAAGCAGCATATTGTATTTGATGATTAGAGGAAAGTAAAGAATTTATATTTCGTCAGGCCAAATTTTTTAAAAAGTGGTACAAATCGATGTCCATATCCAATTTGACTTAATCTACATTTTGACAATTGCGCTAGCCCCTTAGAGTGAATTCCGGCCTTCAACAGGATAATGTTGCTGTTCTGATATCCCTGTGTCAGAGATGCAGATGCCCTAAAATCATCACACAAAATAAACGAAAGCAGTCTGTCAGTGTGAAAAATTGGGTCTTTCTATAAGATATACCCAAGATATCTATGTCTGCGATAAATCAGTATTTGAACACACAGAAACCCAAAGATTTTCTTGCCTCCTTTTCTGTCACTAAAATCCTATTATCTGATAAACTTGATTCTCTCAGTCAGCCTTATATTTATATTTTTGCACCTTTGTCTTTCAAAGTCAGACAGAACCAGCAAATGATGTCACAAGCCCATTTGAGAAATGCCCCCAAACTGCCCAAACTTTACTTTGTGTTTACGGTTTGTTCATTGGGCTGTCTGTGTAATTATCATGATTTTATGGATTCTTTGTGTTTTCTGTCTTCTGCCTTCAACATCACTTTTGTGTATATATCACTATTTTGCCCAAAAAACAAGAGACCTAACAACTAAGTTCTAGAGCCCAAATTGCATTTCGGCATCATATACTCTTATTTCTACTTATGTTCATGTCTTATTTGAAAGCAAAAATTTCTCATTTTTTGTAAAATGGTGAAATTTACTACATTTAATAGTGCTGTTTCCCAACTATGGAAGAAATGAAATTTTAAAACAGATTTAATTGTTTTTTCGTTTAACAAATCTGTGAGTGAAATTGCAGTGTCAACAGCAATTAAGCCTTTTCTCTCTTCTCAAACTGCACTGGTTTTCAATGGTTCTACCTGGTTTAAAGTTTATTCTCTCATCAACACATGAAAAAGATATTTACTTGATTAGAATAAAATGTCTTTGGCTATTTTGGGGAAAGATCTCTTAGCATGTAATCAAGGAAGGATTTATAGAACTCTACTTTGGAGCCAATATTGGAGCACTGTCTGCACGATTTTAACTGACAGAGAAAAAGGGCTTTCTAGAAGTGCAGAATTGCATGAACAAAAGTGCGGAATTAGAGAGCAAATAAATATGAAGAAATGAATATTCTAAGTTGCCAAATCTATAAGATAAATCCAGAGGAAATAGTGGAAGTTAAGGTTTGAAAGTTATGTTTTGGATCGATTAAGACATGTTTTGAATAATAATACCAATAGTCATAGCAGCTAACAATTGTTAAGAACTTAGGAGCCTGGCACGACTCTAAGAACTTTTCAGATATTAATCTGTTTAAATCTTACAATAACCAAATAAGACAGGCATTTTTACTGTCTCCGTTTTACAGACTATCAAATTAAGAAAAGAGATGTCCAGTGACTTGTCCATGGTCTCGTGGCTTTCATGAGGGAGAGCCAGTCTTTGGATTTGAGACCATCTGATTCTAGAGTAAGTGTGTGTAGCCAATTCACTACTTGAATCTCAGGCTTAAGAAAGTGGACACCATTCAGCAAGAAGTCACTTTGGATTTGTTGTGTGGGGTGGGGTTTTTGCTTCTGTTTTACTAACCAGTGTTATTGCAGTGGTCAAGCTTTGTGGCCAGAAGGGCCTGGTGGAGAAGGAAAATGATAGGATTACTATTAGAAATTTTTGAAAAAAAAATTTATAGTATTAGAATCCTAAAAGTAGCAATAAAAGGTAGAGAAAGTAGTTATCAAGGATGGTTCTCAAGTCTTGAGCCTGGAAGATTGGGAGAAGATTGCATCCCCAATACTATTAGTACTATGATTAATAATAATAAACTTCATATGCTAGAAGGGAGTCAATTTTGATTAGAAAACTGATAACCAATTAGGAACACCCTCCAAAGTCCATTTCAGTAGAATGAAAAATTATGTCTGGTTTGTATATCAAAAATGCAGAATTTTTTACACGGTCTCACAATTAATTAATTAATTGTGAGACCGTGTAAAAAAAACGAGTGTAGTTTCTTTCTTAAATTAAATTTTTAGAAGTGAAAGTCGACACCAGGAAAGATGATAACTGAAAATACAAGAAGATGGAGATATAGTAGGGATTACTTTGGATATGAAAGATTTGATCAAATGTATGCTACCTTTAATCACTTAAAATGGTATTTTAAATGCCGTAATTAAAATTGTCCCCGTGTCTTTGCCATTTCTGTGAGTTGCAGCCCGGATGGTTCTAGGGTGACATTTACTTGTGAGTGTCTCTCTATGAAAGAATAAACCCAGAAGCAATATTTTATTAAAAAAACATTCAGTCTCAGTTATAAAGTGAGTTTAATATTAGTCTATAATCATTATCTGCCTTATCTTTTCTTTGTAAAAATTTGTGGAAAAAATGTCCCATGCTTTTTTATAGGTTCCTAGCTTTTATTGCTGTTACCACGACCTGAGGCTTGCGATGGTGGGAGAGCATCACTTCTTCGAGCAGCTCATTTCACCACTTTCTTTCTTTCTCAATTATCCTTAGTTATCAGCTACAAAACAACCAGGCAGTCATTTTGACTGCAACAAGTTTTGTTACATTTGGAAGTGTTGGGGTGATGGAATGCAGACTATTTCCATATATAAAGTATAAACCCTGGAACCTCAACTGGGCTCTGTGAGGAGATACACATCTTCTTTCCTTTGTGCTCCCCAAACTCAGTCCTTTCTGCCTAGTTCACCAAAATTAATGAAGGTATCTCTACTTTTCCATCTGGCTTCTACTGGCAAATAGTTATTTATTTATATTTATAGACATTTGGCTTTCATATTCTCTTTCTTAAAAATTTTGAGAGGCTCTCGGTTGCAGCCACAATAACGTTCACATTTTTACTAGCTTTAAAAGTTTTTTGTATTTAAACCCTGCCTGCATTTCTTTTCTTCATGTCATTTAATGCTTGTCAGCTTCTTGATACACCATTTTTCCCAGACCCTTATACTTTGACATATTCTGTTCTCCCTCTGGAATGCTCTCTCACCTACAAAACCACTCCTCACCACATCTGCTTGGCCATCTCTTACTCATTGATCAAGATTCAACTCATTTTACATTTAATGAGAAGACTTCCCAGACAGAGATATAGACATTCTTCTTGTAACTTCTTATAGATTTTTATACATGATTGCTGTTTTTAAAACATCTTGTAAAACAATTGTTTGCCCATTGGACTCTTAAATCTTTTAGAGCAGAATCCATGTGTATTCGTTTTAGAGTCTCACGTCCCAGAACTTTGTCTGGAGCAAAGTAAACAGCCATAAATGCTTAAAGACTACGTCAGTGAATCGATAAATGGAACATCCTGAAACTGAGGAAGGAAGTGCATTTTTCTTCTTAGTTATCTAGGCATCTTCCCGACTTACGTAAATTGATATTTACGTAATTGATATTTATGTAATTGATGAATGCCAAAACAAACAACCCCACAAAATCTAACCACTTCCGCTCCTAACACACTCTCCCCTGGATTTCATCATCTTTCAACCTTTCATGATTTTCACTTTCTTTTTATTCTAGCCTTAACTGTACTACTTCTTTTATTCTTTTTTTATGATTGATCACTTTCTCTTTAACAAATCCTTAAGCCTCATATTTCATCACCTGCTAACTTCATTAATCTATTTCTTTTCAATTGTCTGTCACATATAATTTACAAACATATACGTAAACATTAAGTAAATACAAGGTAATATTAAACATGAACGAAAAGGGCGACCCATCGTAGATATTCGATTAGGGGCAGGAGGTTGTTGATGCAGGATAACTATGCTAGCGGCGATTTATCTGACTTTCCTTTACGTTTCTGGGGTTTTCATGTAACAGTTTTTAAGTCTTTGGTGTTTTTACTCATCATCATTATTACATAAGTTATTTTCAGATTTTTTTCTTAGATATTGTGTGTTTTTTAATGGCATTGTGGTAGCTGAGTATCTCAGATGCCTTTTTTAATAATGATATAAAATTTTGATTTTTTATGAGGACTTTATTATGACATATGTAGGTAGGTTTGTACGTTTGTCATATTTTAATAATGATATAGATATTTTGTATATAAATATAAATTACCAAAACTGTTTAACCAGAATCTTTTACTGACCCAAACGAAAGTTAGTTATTTAAAATTAGAACTTTTTTGTAGCTTTATTGTGATACTTTTCATAGACAGTAACATATAACATGACCTTTACTTTTATTTATTTTACTATGAGGTTAAATATTTGCAGTAATGAAGATGAACTCTAATCAAATGCAAAGTTTATAGTTATGGAGTGTAATATAATTGTTTAAGGCTCTGAACCTTGTCATTTACTTAGAACATAAGTAGAATGATTTTTAACCTTTAATAAGCATGATATAATCTTATTTCAACAATTTAGCATTTTTGTTCCTATCAGTTTTCAAATCTCTAATTATCTGATGATAGATTAAATTGAAAAAGCAAGAAGGAGGTGGTTTAATGAGTTTCTAGGATACAGCTAATATTAAAATGTATAGCTAGGCTTAGATTTAAGAATAAATAATTTAAAATTATGTTTATTATACAAAGAAGTAAAAACATTTTATCTAATATGCTATATTATCACACAAAAACAGAATTCACTCAGAGCCAAGGTTAAAATTTAATCATAATACAAAGAAATAATTTAAATAACAATTACAATTGTATTCATGTATGATAATCAGGCAATTAGTCATTAAATATGAATGTATCTTTTAGATAACTGAATTTTATTGAGTTATCTCCTTTTGAATTCTGACATCTTTCTTTTAAATCATTTCAGGTGGAAATATGTATAAAATTTATTACATGAACTACAGTGTTACAAAATAATTAGAAAATGTAGTGCCACATTTTTCTAGAAAACCCAATGTAATGTTTGCCTGAGTGGTAACTAATGTCATCTGTGGCATCATGAAGCAGATGCCTCGAGGATAGGGTTGCCAAGTTTAACAAGTAAAATACTTACCCAACTATTGCGGGGAATAGGTATACTAAAAATTATTCATCATTTATCTGAAATTCAAATATAACGGCACCCTGTATTTTATCTGGCAACTCTGCTCAAGGGGTTATTGAAACTATAGTCTTGGGGTTCCTAACCTGCTTCATGTGGGGGTGTTTTTCTGAATCCAGAAAAACAGTGGTCAGCACTCACTTTTCAGTGTGTTAGCATTTCAACTCCCCTCTGAGCCTGCAATTCCTGTTCTCAATCTGCCATTTGCTTTGACATAGAAGCAACTGAGCTGTGTTAGGGGAAATCAGATCATCAAGTACATTAAGTACATAGCCATACGTTTACACACAGTTTCTAAGTCGCATGTGTTGTGTGTCTTTTTTTGAAAATAAACTTGTACAAATTGTGTTATAAGTATTTTACTCACCAACTCAGAAAAATTTCTACTTATTTTCACGGCTTGATTACCTAAGGTTTTTAGCTAAATTATTTTGAAATCTTATCTATCTATTATCTATCTATTAGTGGTTAATGAATTAGATACGTGGCTATATATTTTTAAATGAAGGTCTTATGTATTCATTCTTAAGTTTTTCTCATCTTTCATTGCTGGAATTTATGCTTGACTTTCATATAAAAGACAAAGTTGGTCTTTTATATGACATCACTATAGTTGGTCTAATATTGTAATACAATGATGTTGTTTGTTCCAAATAAGTCTATACAGGAATAACACCCCTTATAGGCATAGCCAACCCCATTCAGGCATTTTCCACCTTCTGCTTTGAAAATTAATGCTAATTTCAACCTTACAGGGAAGTAACTGATTTGATTTCCTTATAATGTTTTGAAGGAAACTACTTTGAAATACAAGTATCTAAATGTCAGTAAATATTACCAGCTCCATAATTCTCAAAGAAAAAAAAAAAGACAACCATTTATTCTTTAAAGGAACATATGGATATCTTGTTAGAATTTTAGATACACAAATAATGGTATTTGTCTAACTTAAGTAAAGTATCCTTTGCCATTATTAAAGTAAGATATCATTGAGTGGATAGCCATCAGAAGAAATTTCAAGAGTACTTTATTGCCAGTGTAAAGGATGTGATTTTCAAATAGTTCTGGAACAAATCACAGTTTCCATATTTTAGTGAATTATGATAAAGAATTCCAGAAAAATTTTCAATATTATAAACAGGGAGAGCAATATATGTTAGGGTTCCACTTCCTAAATATATGCCAATGTAACGTCAGAGCATTTAAGAAAAAATTCAGTCTCCAAACTTGATTTTAAGATACTAATGAGGCAAGGAGATTTTGTTTATCAGAGGGATCCTGGTATAATGGCCAAATTTGTTAAGCTTCCAAGGCATAATTGTCGACATTTCTAGGTAAGTTTGGAATAGATCCCTTTAATCTATATAATTCTATGCAAGTACATTGTCATAGTAGGTTTTTCTTTTACAAATATTTTAATTTCAAATTTAATGTTTTTAGTGTCTAAAAACCAGATATTTAAAATATTGACAATTCTTGTGTCTAGATGGAAAAGTTATACATGGTTGCTCTGTGTTTTTAGATATCTTGCTCAAATCAGTTCAGATAATGATAATAATCAAAGTGTATTGTCTAATGAAGGGAGTAGATACACTATCACTAGTTTTTGTTGTTGAGTTCAAAGCACTCTTAATTAATATAGAGGTAAGATTTTAAACTGAACAAATTTGAGTTACTATTATTACATCTACCCTTTTACAAATATTAGTGGTAGTTGACATGATTACACTAACCCACAGAGTAGATATTTCCTGGGGAACCAGTTGTAAATGTACTCTCCCCTTTGCGGGATGGTAGTTTTAAATTCCACACACACACACTCACGCAGGTATATAGAAATTTCTGAAAGCCTATGGATCCTCTATCTGGAAGGAACCTATTATGTTTCAGGGACTCAAGTCCTCGTACAAAGCTGTGTGAGGGGACTGGTATACTGTCATACTTGTGGACAAATAGAAGCCCCTATTTTCAAGGCTAAGTCTTTTACTTAATAATAAAATTTGGTTTAAAAATAAACTCTGAGCAATATTAAATTCTGAAATTTTCACTGGTAGTAAGTTCAGGGCTTTGCACAGTGCATTAACTCTTCTTGATATCGAGGGTACCTTCCAGCTTATAAGATAAATTTCTTCTTTGCACACACATTCTGAGTGAGAAAATGAGACCCAATTCAGTTTTAATCCATAGCCTCAAACTGATATAGTCTCTATCACAACTAAAATATAGCAGTATTAGTAACATGAGATTTTTAGGAGAGATGGTGACTGTTTAAGGGTGCCAGAGTTGCTAGAGCTAGAATGTCTCTGAAGAGAATATTATGCTCAACGTGCTTGTCTCCTCTCTTAGAAATGATCCATTTTACTCATTCGTCCATATACATTTCTAGTCCACAAAACTACACTTGCTCATTTCTTATCTCTTAAAAGACCCATGGATTTATGTTTAAATTTAATAAACATTTCTTAATTGCAAATTATGTTGTAAGCGTTGCATACACATATAGACTAAACTAAAAATAAACCCTTGGCTTTACTACATATTTCTTACATGAATGATCTGAAGGATTGTTTGAGTCATTTATTTCACAAAGTTTCCTTTCTAAAAGACTTATCAAGTTTACATATGGAAACCACCTCCTCTAAATGAACTCTTGTTTTCTAGATATATTCTATAATTCCTTATCTCTGTCAAGCTAGAATGAGGAGGCATACTGTCTGATGAAAGGAAAGAGGAAAAATAGCACAAGGATGGTGTAAATATTACAAAATAGATATAAGAACTCAAGTTTATGCTGCACTAAGCTATTATTATCGGACAGAAAGACAATATATATTATACTAACAGAAGGCTTTCAGTCTTTTTATAATTCATAATAAGCCATAGCATATAATCAGTTTTTCATTTTATGTATACACATATATTTAATTGAAAATCTCTTTGTAATTTTTTTGTGAGAAGAAAATCAATTACAATATGAACAATATAAACTACATTTTAAAGAATAAAAGCAAATATAAGTATGTTCAAGTGAGAAGACAAAAGACAAATCAAGCAATGACCAACTTTTAATTGTTAACTCTGCTGTTCTCATTTCTGGACGTTAGGGTTAAACAGAAAAAGAAAATTCTTTAGAGAGATTTTAAAAGAGAATCCTCAAAAACGGCTCAAGAATAAGACAGAGGAAAGTTAAAAGAACTGATTATTCAACTGGACAGATCTCTAATGGAGGCCTGCCTTTAAACAATCTTTCCGTTTATAATATGATTTTACACAGGGAACAGAGAGCAGGTGTCTCTGACTTCTACAAGGAGTAATGGGCTTAAACTCTTGTATGCTAGATTCACTTTATATGTAAAGAAGTGTCCTGACTGTGAGCTCATTAAACATTTGAATCAGCTCCGGAGTAGGTTACTGATCTCAGCCTCTGGAAGTTTTTCACCATAGCGGAGAATCTCAATCATCTGGGATGTTTTGTTCTCTCTTTCAGTCGCAGAAATAGATTAGATCGCTTCACAAGCTTTATTGCTTTAGCTTCTGTGGTTTGTACTCTCATAAAGCATAAAGGGTATTTTGCTTCCTGCTATGCAAGTATAGGAATGTGAATATTCAAATTATTGTCATTTTAATATATTATACAAAATTATTTTTCTCCTGGCTATTATTATACTATTATACATGGTATAAACAGGACATCAGCACTGATATTTTTACAATTATTTTTGCAACATACATGTTTACAGTCATTCTTCTTGTCATTTATCAGATTTTTAAAATGTTGCACAGTTTAATAGCATAGGTTACAAATGATCAAAGGCAATGATGAGATTCCACAATATAAGGAAAAATATGCATCATGGAACTTTTATTAAAAATTATACATATATATGCTAAATATATACATACATAGATACTAAATGTATACATACATATATATGTTAGATTATAAGAAGGTAGATATTTGAATGTCTCTTTTCCATTAAGAGGGATTTTTCATCTGCAGTTCAGACAGTAAGATAATGTCTTAAATATAACATTTCTATGACTCACTATGAAGAATAAATGCAGTGAATGAAAAAAACAGAGTGAAAAGGAATACTAACAGTCCTTTCCCTATTACATTTGATTTGACCGAAAAGAAAATCTTTCATCCATATCAAGTGACCCATTCCCTACATATGCTGATAAATAGCTAGGGGAAAAAATGCATTCGTGAAGTGAAAAGAAAAAGTAGAAATTCTCCAGGTATGCTTTGATAAGTCCAAAACATATATATAAAACATCATAAAGAATAGAGATCCAATGTCTTTGACCTATTCTCTCTAGTCTGAAATGCTTTAGCAAATGCCTAGCCATGATAATTAATACTGAGCAATAATTGTTCTTGGCACTGACTCTGAAATGTAATAATATTGATTTTTTTAAATAATATTTGAGTGCTACTTGTCCAACATTAACCCATACAGCCCCCAAAGGATAATGATTAGTCAGTATTCAAACTCGCTTCTTAAAAGCCTTAAAACAAAATGTATGTGACTATAACCTTGTAATTATATAATATTCCATTTTCTTTAATTTGTCTGGCAGTACCTTCCGTTTGGGAAATTAGCTTCTGAAATGGAGGAGATCTTCCCTCCCCATTCTAATTTGTTTGACCTTCAACCTCAGCTCTTATCCTTGTCCTATTCAGATTTGCATTCCTGAATTAACAAAAGTAGGAGGAAGTAAAGTTAATAAAAGAGAATTACATTTTTCAGACAACTGCCAGAATAGGTGCACTTTAAGTAAAAGCAGCACACATGTAACCATAAGCAGCAATTAAAATATGCCTTTTAAGCTTATGTTTATATCTAAGATATTGAGTATAATGTGTGCTAAACTTCTATGTTCTTATAACTGTGAACCATGTTAATAACATAATTTCTTTTTGTATTCTGACTAAATCAGATGAGCGTATAATATCTATGCTAATAGCTTTTCCCATAAGTAATCTTTTAACCTAATTAGAAATATTTTACTGATTTAAGCATGTGCTAGGTTGACTAATTTCTGCATTTATACTAAGATGTAGCTTTTCAGTATATTCATTTTTTCACATAATGAATTAGTTTATAGGTTGAGAATAGGTCACTTCTGAGTTTCTTTTGTCATTGAACTACTAGAAAAATGTTTCCTATAAATCAGTATTTTCTGATTTATACTATTTAAAGAAAAAACTTCAATCTGTAACTAATATCTCCAACCTATTTTGAAAAAAGTAATATTATTTATAGGGTGATCACATTTCCTGGGTTGTCCAGGAAAGCACAGGATTATGTCTTGTGCAATTATTAATAGTGCTCCCTTTTACTCACACAATTGCTCAGTCTGGACAATAAGTTATTTGGTGACTGTAATTACTGGTTCCAATTCATTTATAAACTTGAATTTCTATAGTGACTAACTATTCTAATTTACTGAAGAATTTTAAATTCTGATTGGTATAAACAAAATGTATTTGAATCATTTATACTCATGAAACAGGGAATTTGAATTCAAAGGCATAGGAAAATTGGATTTGAATCTTTTAGAAAGAGCAAAGTTTCTGTTTGCTTATAGAATATTCTCTGTGCCATTCTGACCAGGTAAGTCATAATAGCTATCATGTAGTCCTGTGTTGTAGCTAACTCATTTTATAATTCATGATATTATAAAATAAAATATGTTTTGATTGCTTTCAATACTGGTTACTACACAGGACATGTATATATTCGTTTTCACTTTAATTTCTGTCAAAGATGGTGCCTGACTTTTACAATTTTAACTGATGTGTTACTGCTAAAAGGTGAGCTAGTAAAGCAATGTTTGATAGTCCAGTGATAAACTGAATTTGTGAGGAAAAATAAATGAGAGGATCAGGGAAAATAAATTAGGAAAAATATACAACTAGATAATCTACTTGAAACGAATGGAAATATCATACGAGAGGAAATGAACTGATCAGCGTGTTCTTACATTAAAGAAGAAAAGCAACTATTCACCAGAATGCAACAACTCAGTTATGCTATTCAGTATACTTTTTAATTTTTAATGAGATATACATACACAAACAATTGTGATTTTTATCACAATTGAATTATCTTGATTTTCAGCACATTTTTGCTATATGTCTATTATGTGCCAGATACTGATCTAGGGCCTGCAGTTTCTGTTCTCATTGTGCTCATGGTCAAATATTACAAAGATTATGGGTAGGTGGGAAGAAATATCCTTTATCACAATAAATAAATAAAATACTTAAAATCATAAAATCTGAATGATTAAATCTGAGCATTCTCCTTCATAATTCAATACATTTTATAAGACTGGAACAAATTCAATAATATCTTTTGCTCTTCTTAGCCTTTACTCTCGTTTTTGAGAAAACTGATTCCTTTCAAGGGATACATTTACTTAAAAAAAAAATTTGTACGCCATAAAAAAAATTCTATATAATTTAAAAAATGGGATAAAATAAATCTAGAAAATGTGAATCATCCTTTAATTTTTTAGCTACATAAATACCTTCTGGTACAGTTTTCTCTATTATATATTGATTTAATACATATAATTTAGAGTTTATTAAATTAAATATATAAGAAGTTATTCATAGATATTCTAATGACTATTCTAAAAATGTAAAGGCCACACATTATTTTCTATACTCTGATCTTGTATAAATAGTGGAGATTGTTTTGTAGATAATTTAAAAAGCTAATCTCCATATAATTGATAGTTGATATATCAAGTATACATTTCCCATGTGAGACAGATTTGTAAAAATGTCAAAATTGTTATTTTCAGAAAACCAAACAGCAGAATGTCTATGATTATTGGAAACCAGGGTAACACTGAAATATTTTGACACTACATAGGCCTGCTATGGGGATACAACTTATTTCCATTGTATTTGCTTCTTTTACAATAATGTGCAGTTCTAAACACCAAAAGTCAGGCTCTTTTTCTTAGAGTATTTTTTTTTCTTTTTCACAGCACGGAAAAGGATATGCTAGTCAATTCTACAGGATTTACCTGAAGCAGCATGATTTGCACAAAGTCGACCAACAAAAGCATCAACTTTTCAACTTCATTATCTTGGCCATCCAGTTAGTTGTGTGTAACTGAGTATTAGATTGCCGGCGGAGTCATCATGGCCAATTTTAGGACCTAATTGCTCTCAGCAGGCCTGAGAAATGAGTTGAAATGTGCAGAACTGTAGAAACTTTAGGCAACTGATTTTGCCTCTCCGATCAGTGTGTGCCTGTTTACAGCACTATATATCTTTCTCTCTCCAAATGTCACTGAGCCCTCTAGATGTTTATATTCACCACGAGAAGCCAGTCATAAAGATAAAGGAAATTCGTGCATTATAAATGCAATATCACTGTTTTAAACTTGACTGTTTTATATTATTTTTGTGTGATCAAGTGTTCCCCAAACTCTTCTGACTTTACAAGAGAGATTGTGATTATGTTCTTTTCACCTGTGGGTTATAAAAATGTTGTATTCTGAAGACCCACAAAATATCAAAGACATTCTGTAGTTTATACACCGTGTTGCAAAGTGTTTACTGTACTATTTCAAAGCTTCTAAATAAATATAAAATATATATATTATATTATATAATTTTCCTAAAATGTGGTACAACTCAGTTGGTTTTTAAATGGATTCATACAGTCCACATCATACAGTAAAGTAAAAGGTAATTCAGGGTCCCAAAGATAAACTTACTAAGAAAAAGATAATCATTAATAGTTTCCTTCCAGTTTTCATGTCTTATTCAACCCTGTTTTTCCTTGTTTAAAAGAAAATGAAGCTCTGAGCTACAAAATTTTGTCAAAACTCAAACTGAATTTTCAATGCCAAAGATATAGCTGTCGACATTATCAGAGGAGCACCAAACATGTACTATCAAAATATCTAACGATCTACATTATTTCGATTCTATTTCTATGGCTTTGAATTTAGTCATTTAAAGCTTTTATAAAGGATCTATAAATTCACCTGTATTTGTTGTTAGGAGAAAAAGGAAACACTGCGTGTCTGTACATTTTGTGGTGTAAAATATGTAATTGAAGATTACTATTTTAAGAAGTCCTCAATCATTTAACTCACACAGAATTTTATTTTACATAGTTTTACATAGTTTTGTGACTTCTAATAACACATGCATATAAAATCTATTTATAACTCTATATGAATATATAGAGATATATAAATATCTGAACTGGTAAAGAATAATTATAAGATATAAAAGATCTCTAAATTTAAAACAAATTAAAAAAATTTGGAGATAGAAACATGGTACATTATTGTTTCAGTATTATCTTATGTGTGAACATTTTATAGTTTAAATGTAGTCAGCGTTTTATCAATGAAAAAATTCTTCATGAGTCAGCCTTGAAAAGTGAAGCTTGCCTTTTATTTTTATGTCAATAAGGTTACTTATTAAATTCAGTAACATGCATTTTCCTTTCTTTTACATATTTTCCTACTGTTGTTTATTGTTTGTTGAAACACAATTAAGAGAGGGAAAAATCAGAGAATGTAAGATAATCTTTTAAGCGAAAAACAGAATTGTCACAGCTCCCCTCTAAAAAAGCCTTCAACATTATGTCTAGATGTTTGCCCGGTCCAAGTGACAGACCGATTTTGAAATATTTCCCTTAATTTTTTACTGATCTTATGTTCACTGATAGTTTGAACCTTGCTCTGTCATTAAAGAACAGACTAAAACTTAACACATAAATGTTTTCCACCTAATTTTGTGTCACTTAAGTTGGAATATTTTCCTTAGATTTAACATTAAAATGATTACATATATTCATAGGTCTTTGATGTGTATATTTGAGTGATATCTTGATATCACTTATTTGACTGTTTTCAAATTAGATATTAATATCATAATCCCAGTCACTTTACATATCAAAATAATGGGCGTGATGTTCCAGTCTTTTGGGGACCCTTTAAAATATATGAAGTTAATCTATCATATACGACACAAAAAAGCACATACATTCACTAAGTGCAGCAGTCAATTTTCTCAAACTTTTGGCATTACTACATTAATATTTTGAATGATAGACTATTTTAGTAAGGAAATGTTTCTATATAATTTAATAGGAAAAAAGTCTGTTTGTTGTAATTGCTTTTTAAACAAGAAAATGATTTTCTTGTTGAGTCACTCTGCTTGAATTAAAAACTTCCATCCATTATTTTACAATTATGGGGGAAAACCCACATCCATCTGCCGTATTACGTGTATTGAAAATAAGGTTTTACTCACTTCATATACAATAGCTACATTAATTCGCTTGACCTAAAGAAATTTTCTTTAATTATTTAATTCTTTATATTATTGTGTATAATCTCCCTTGAATCAACTTCTTATACCATATGTTTGTGTATTAGTTTTTTTAAATATATCATAGTAATCAGTTATACTAATTATGTAGTTATACTAGTTCTTAAATTTTATCATCAATCTTTAAAAACAAAAAACAACAAAAATTTTATCTAATTTGTGGGACCTAAATTTTACGTTTATGTTATGTTTAAATAATCTCATTTAAACATAACATACTGAATGATTAGATTATTAATCAACTATTACATCACAAATAAATCAGAAGTTACAATAGCGTAAAAGTATGATTTTAGTAAATTGGCTTAAATGTTATCTACCAATGAGGGGGACTACAAAATAGAAAAATGAAACCAACCAATAGTAGTTTGTTTCCAAGTAAACATTTATTGGATTGGTATGCAAAAGAACATTAGAATAGGTTTTCTGTTTAATCTAATCATCCTAATAGCCAATCTTCCAGAATTTTGTACATATCAAAGAAAAATAATATCCAAATTATTAGACAGTATTTCATCAATAAATTATTTCAGAAAAGAATAATCATAACATTTACTCCTTATTAACATGGTTAGTTGTAGAGTAATAAAAAGTCAAAATATTTTCCTGTGGAAACAGTGTCTCAATGTTTCAAAGGTATGTCAAATGACAATTTTTAGAAATATTTCATCCACATGTAAAATTCTAATTTTTAACTTGTGAACATAATTTTGTGAAATCGTCTTACATCCAATATTTATCACATCAGAATTACTTTACAGATATGGTGATGTTTGTGTTATTATAAGTGTATCATCTTTCATGGGAAATATGTATATTTTATTTTAGGAAGATATTAAATGCAATGCCTTTATCGAACATTGCAAATTAAGTACCATAGTAGAAGGTTTAAATATTTTAATTACTCATTCTCCTGTTTCATTTCTTAATAGTGTTCTAATTTGCTGTGAGATCTTTTGTAATGTAGAAACCCCCCTGCTTCTCCAATAAGAGGAGGAAAAAAATCCTCACAGTTCTCAACATAAACGTTAATAACTGTGCATTAATTGTAACATTTTACCTTCCAAAAATTATTTACTGGAGTAAAGTTCATCTTTAATATAATTACTCAGTTAGAATGTTGCAAATGTTAAGCAGGATAAAGAAAATTATTCATGTTACTGACTGATAACAGCAGGGTTATGTGCCATTACATGTGGTATTTTTTCTCCCCCTCATATTTCTAGCTGTGCTTTTAGTACCCAAGGAACTAAAAAATACCTAAAACATCGGTCTACTTGATAATTTTTCTGAAAATCTTATATTTTTCATATTTCAATTTCTTGGGTTCTTTATCTTTTTCAACTCTAATTTTGTAGTGGTAAAGGCTTTGCAGTTAACATCCTTTTTATGTTCCTTTTTAACAAGGAAAAACAGAAAATGACAAAATTCCATATTTTTTATGCCTCGAAGTAGTAAAGTTATTTTATATATTGTTAGCTCTTCAAGGACTAACCCTCTGCTAGGTCAAACAAAATCCTTATACCGTAATTTGTGAAACTACTGTTGAATAGAGTATTTTTTTTTTCTTTTGAAACTTGGCATAGGTTTTAGATTATAGCATTCTAGAAGAATGCCGGGAGGTGGGTGCCGCCAGAGTATAGCAGGCAATAATATGACTAAAATTCTAATATCTTTAGTGTGCATGCATGTATTTCTAACCACTGTTATTTTTTAAGTGTTTGTAAAATTAGAAAAATGGTTTTTATTTCTTGAAGACTTGTCACTTGCTTAGTTTGAAGTTTTACACTCCAGATGTTTTTGAGTTGCGTGAAAATATTGCATTAATGATGCAAAAAATTTACATTTTCACGTGAGACTCAAAAATTTCTGAATGATAGAACTCAGAGTTCCAATACATCCATACATCCTCAAGCTGAAAATAAGCAGGGAATTTCAGCTCTAAACACATTTTTGAGACAGTTATCTGTGAGTGAAAACAGGGTATTATAACAAAAGATGAGTTTAAATCTTTAACTATAGTGTTTGTTACTGTGAATGCTATAATAATACATAAGTAAAATGAGTGTAAATGTAATATATTATTTTATACTGCTGTATACATATGAAATAAATAAAACTAGGATACATATTATGCCATTTTTCCATGCATGGATCTTCCACTGACGCCTGTGGGAGCTTTGAATAAAAATCAGTGGCAAAATATGGCCCTAAGTTTAAAAACAACTAACGCTGATCTAGTAATTTTAGTCTTAATATAACAGGTCTAAGGGGACATCTGTTCAAAACTGAGTCTCATTTGAAGCAACATATGCTAGATTTAAAGGATTTCACTATATTTATAGTTTTGAAAGTAGGCATTTAGTTCCATAAGATTCTCATGATACCCACAATGAATATTTTAAATATACATTTTTCCACCCGATGTTATATATTTTTTTTAACTTTTTTGATTTGTAGTAATACCAAGGGTCCACAAGAATTAATGCAGAGGTTGTATATAAGATATGAGTGCCTTCAAGCAATAAAAGAAAAAACATTTAATCTAAAATTTTGCAAACAAATTATTTCATATTAAAAGTCGATGGAGATCTAAGAAAAAATAAAATTCATATGGGTATCATTTTCCAAGAAGAAAATATAAATTAAGGTATAAGTTTTTTTATAATATAAAAATAATCTGAATGACTCAAAGAAATTTATGTTCTGAAATAGCCAAAAGGTTATAGAAGAAATGCTGTGCTTCTTAATCGCATGTGTGCTTTGTATAATTGATTTTCTTGAGTTCAAACTATGCCTGTCTGGTCAGAGGTTCACTTTATGAAGCAACCAGGAAGAGGACTAGGTATTTCTCTTGCTTTAAACATCTAATAAAGCCAACCCTATGCAGAAAAGAGTTGAATAAAATATGCGGGACTGACAGTTCTCAATGAAATGTTAACAGCTATAATTACAAGTTGCTTTGGTTCCCCTGTAAACCTGTACCTCATATTTCTTACTTTTGCCCTTTCTGAGAATCATATCATGGGCTCTTCTATTTAACCAAGAATATGAATTTTCAGAGGTAAGGTTAAATTTTGTTATATTACAAAGATGTATTAAGGTCTGACAATGAGCGGATGTAAGAACGCATGGTAATATCTGCCTTCAAGAAAATTCTTGTTTACTTTGAGAACCAAAGAAATTATAGGAAAATGTTAAATAATCAAATGATCAAATAATGAAGTGATCAAAATTTGTGGTCAAAATACAACAGTGAATCATGAGAGCAATTCAACATATTAAGCGGATAACATAAAAACAAAAATAAGCAAATAGAATAGGAAAAAAAGTAGAATAGAAAAGTGTCAACACATATCTTCATGGTAAAAGCAGATAGTTCTTTGTGAAACATTTTTGCAGTTACATGGGTGAAAGAGGTCACAATGTGAAATATATTTCTGACTGAATCATTGCCCCGAATGTTTGAAAAACCTCCCACCATATGATCTCTATTTCAAATTTAAACTTATTTCACGCTGTGGAAAGACAGGGAAGATCTTTTTGAAAAGTTACTTCACATCTGAATCTTAGTCTTTACCTTTGTAAAAAAATATGGAGAAGTACACTTAGTTGTAGAATTTTTGTGAGAATTAAGTGAACTCAATGCATGTGAAATACATAGCACAATGCTAACACATAAGTGGTATATTTTATTATTAATATTATTTTCCATTATTTTCTTGCTATTCTTGGTTACCAAAAATATGGAATACAGTATGCACATGAAAATAATTCTTTTCTCAAAATTCCAACTGCTTTAAAGTTGTCTTTAAGCAGTGCTCATTTCAAAACCTCGAGATGAAAACAGACTTGACTTTGGTATACACTAATCAGCTCAATTCACCTTTGCCTCTCAATTTGTTGATGGCATGGAGTCCAGGAAATTAAAACTCACAGCTGCTGGGTTCCAGTCATCTCCCCCAACTCTCTTTTGCAAATCTCAAATTGCACTCTATCCCTACTATTGAAAAATATACATGTATGATTGCACTAGGACATATTTACCTGATTTTTTCCCTTGACCCCAATGTGCTTTCTGAATATCTTCCTATTCCCATGCAAATAAATGTTTGCTGGAATTACTACATATTTGACAGAATCATATTTTTTGCATAGACTTACTATATTATAAAAATGAATTTGGGCAGAATTCAGTAGCTGCTCGATAGAATTGGATTTTTTTTTAGTGGTTCTACTTGCAGACTTCTCAAAATTGTCTTTCCTTAGCCTGGCAGACCCTGTTCTCTAGAGCTGTCCTTTGGCTGTTCAAAAAATTTTTTTAAACTGTTCTTTTCTCTTTAATCAATTGAAAGTTTTATTTCCTTTTCATGAAAACTAGAATTTAAATTTATCAGCTAAAATAAAGCAGTTCATATTAGTCTGTGACCATGTAAATGTTTCTAAGGGAGCATTCACCTTTTAAAGGTGATGTATTAATCCATGTAAAAACTTCTATTAAGAATATCGTGTGGATGAAAATACTTTTTGTTTTATTTCCTCTTACGTATGTACTTTTCTTTGAGAGCAATTGATAATCATTGGGCAACTTCTCAACCAGTCTGCCTGGGAGTAAGAAACATTTAACTAATATTACTATCACCTAATCTGGAACACAATCCCCATCCCATTATCATCTCCTCCCTCCCCTTATCAGTGTGAGTGACTCTTGTCTTAATCATGACAAAGGGAAGAAAACAATTGTTGACATAGTTAATCGCATAACCCTGAAATGTGGAATTTTATTCTGAAAGTGTGAGAATTCTTTTATTCTTAGTTGTGTTTCCTAATTAATAATAGAGTGAATGGCCAATTTCAAAGTTTTCTGGAAATATATTTCTTTCAAAATTGATGTGTGTGTGTGATGGGGAGAGGTATTAATAAACACAAAAAAGACTTATATGAAGGAATCCATGAAGAGAAAGAACCATCTTATAGGTAAATACATTCTATGCCCTTCTATTAATTAACGTTTAGAATATCAAAATGCCTGGTGGAAGGTAATAGTATTTGATCATCAATAAGCTGGTTTGGGCTTTTCAACACTTGGGCAATCAATGATCAATTTCTCTCGGCATTGTGTGAAAACCACTCTTACTTACTACTGGGTTGCACAGACCACAAAGAGACAACACAATGTTTCTAATAAAATAGACCAAGTAAAGTTGAATTAAAGAGAGAAAGTGAGAAATGAGAGAGTGAAAAAGAAAGAGAATATGATCATTATCTTCCTTCATTCTCCAATAAGTTTTAAGAGACTGAAAAGCAGTTTTAATTTTTCAAGTCCATGTAGTCGTATACATATGTAAGTTAAAACAAGGAGAAAAGTAATGAAAATAAGTGATCCTTGGGTCATTCTACTTAAAATATGACAAAGAATGAAGTGATACAGTATGCCCTAGGAAGGAGTAAAAAAGATGAGAGAGATAAATTTTATTTAAAAATATGCTAATACCTTGGGCTGCCCGGTGGCGCAGCAGTTTAGTCCGCGCTTGGCAGCCCGGGGTTCGCGGGTTCGGATCCCGGGCGCCCGCCGATGCACTGCCTGTCAGCCATGCTGTGGCGGCGTCCCATGTAAAAATAGAGGAAAGACGGGCACAGATGTTAGCTCAGGGCCAGTCTTCCTCAGCAAAAAGAGGAGGATTGGCAACGGATGTTAGCTCAGGGCTGGTCTTCCTCACACACACACAAAAATATATACTAATACCAAACTTTCTCACTGGGATACCTCTGTAGGTGCTTGCTTTGTTTCTCTTGTTTCTTTGACAAAGATGTGTAGATTCACCTGCCAGTGCCTGCAAATATTACTCAGTCTAAAGCTGTCTCAATGATCTTAAGATAATGCATTTACAATTATAGGGACCAGATCAGGGGAAAAATTAGCAATAGTATTAACAGATCATGTGGAATCATGTAACGTTGGCCTAACATTTCATAAAGCTATATGACGAGGTTACAATGCTGTGATTATCAGTTAAGGGTATTGCTGCTCAGATGAGAAGCAAGTTTCCAACTGCAAATCAGTTACATGGAGTGAACAAGGTATATTAGGTGTTTTTAAAGTTTAGATATTAGCACAGAGTTTTAGTTTAAAATGCCACATTTCCTTTAACACTCTTTACAGAAGAGCCTTTTCCAGTGTTAGATACAATAATAACTAAAAGATGAAAATAAATGCTGCAAACAGCTAAGCATTACCTAATTTAGATTTAGTAAGACAACTCATAACATTAAAAAAAAAATTAAGAAATTGGGGTAAGTAGAGACCAGCGTTGTAAATCTCTAGCCAGGCAACAAATGAGCACAATTAACTTACACAGACTGGACTAGTAAAAATGGAGGGGGAAGGACAGAATTGAGAGACATGTCAGAGGACAAACAGACTATGCCCCTCTCTAATTAGATGGTCAGCTGGTTGATAATGGAGATGGAGAAGTTGTGACTGGAAGTTTTCGTTTTCCTGAGTGGATCCTGATGCCTTCAAACAAGACAACATAAAAGAAAGAAAAAGTTTTATGAGGAAAGTAATCTTATTTTAGAACGGCTTGCTAATTCTCTCTTTATTATTCAAGTTTTACTATGCTTGCTGTCCAAGTGGGACCTGAACTGCATTACATTTTAACATTTCCAGAAAATTTTAGATTTTTATCCTTACATCAAATAACAGTCTCTCTGCTGTATTCTGCATTATTCTCTCTGTAGTAATTGGTGATTATTATTGCCATTTAAATTATATCTAAGTTAAATTTTTTTCATTAATTATGTTTTATTTGGAAATAATTCTATAAATATGTAATATGTAAATTATAAATATTCTTAAAGGTGTTTTTTTTTTTTCCTGTGCAACTTTGGCTGGTATATATGCCAAAAGTGGGGTTGATCATTTAAACAGGACACAGATTAAGTCAAACCTTCTGGCTCTTTTTGTGACACATATATGACACTACATACTGAAGAGGAAGAAATGTAAATAAAAATAAATGAAAGACATAACAACTTTAAAACACTTATTTATTTATCCTCCTTTTCCATCTGAGTTCAAATAATGTTTTCAGCATATATTTTTGAAAAGGTCATGACACCTTCATGCTGTTTGACCTGTGTTCATCAAATATCATCTAACCTCTATTCATCAACCATCATCTAAACTTTATTAGAAATTAATCTTATTTTCTAAGTCTTTTTTAAGTGGACCCCATAGAATAATAGAATTTTAGTGCAGAACAGGGCCTTGAAAATGTTCTGGTCCTTATCCTACCTATGAAGGAGATGAGACAAATATCGACCAATCGGTGGAAGAACCTAACCATAAACCAACATTTACCCAAACCCTTTCTCTTGACTGAATTCTCAATGTGGGTCAGAATATGCTTCCAGTCTCTGTGTCTTATTTTAACTTGAAATCCTAGGAGTAATAAACAAAATAAGTTATGGCATCTAGAACTTTACTTCATATTTTAAAATTTCAATGCTCTCCCTATGCCACATGCTCAACTGTAGGGATGATTCTCATGTATAAGACACTGTGAAATTTGGCCTAAGAAACAAGATAGTTCTGACTATCCTTTTATGATTTATATTTAGAATAAAATGTTGTTTTAATATATGCATTTTAATTCCTCTTAACAACATGTTATGTTGGCAGTGAATAAGCAAACCTAGAGTCAAACAAATATAAGTACTTCTCCCAGAGAAATCATATTTAACAAACTGCTCCCTCGCCAAGAATAGGTTTGAATAACCTGACTTTACAAAATCATCCCACCAAATAAATTCACCCAATTTAGCTCAACTTACTTTAACTAATTTAGTCAAATATTGAAAGAAAAATAAGAAGGTAGGTAAAGGGTTGTTTTAATCGTCAACTATTCAACCATTCACCCTGTTGGTGAGGGAGAGATTTCCACCCTAGGGTTACGGGATGGGAACACACAACATCTGACCCTCAACAGACAGATGAAATTGATAATTTATTAGTCACATATTCTCACAGCCTGGGGGAGAAGGACACCACACAAAACACATGGTCACACTGGGGTGACACTCAGAGGGAAAATTGAGGTCAAGGAGAAGCAGCCTTTTTTGGTGTCAAGAAGGAGTGTTTCTCTCTGGTTCCTACTGGAGGATGTGCTTGGTTTAGTTGAATTCGATATGGTTGTCAAGGAAATAAAACCTCACTACTTAAGAAGGAACTGTGACTGGTCCCCCTGATAAGGCTAGGGGGATCTTATTTTTGGGAGGAGAATAAGGAAGGTGATGTTAGGCCATTTGAGGCATCCCTGGTTATGCCAGATGTCAAGGAAACACATAACATTGGGCCTCATTTTAGTCCTTTACTATAATTGACTCCTTGATGCCTTGACATCAATTTTTACCTTGGTGGTGAATTGAGATTTCTGGGGAGAAGAAGTGCCTCGCTAGGATGTGAAGTACGCACTTGACCAGGAGGAAGAGGGCCACATAGTGAGATGGTCTTCAAAAACATGAACTTTAGAGGTGTCCCCTCTATGGCGGCTAAAGGAAATCGAGGAAACTTCAGGCCATCACTATAGGGAGAGCATGTCTGCAGGGAATGTGAACTTAGCCTAATCCATGTCTGTGGCAATAGCAGGGGGTCCATTTGCTCTCTTTGTGGGTTTTTTTAAGGAAGTCATTATGCCTCTCAATTAAACTGGTCGGCTGGAGTCTAGAGGAGACATGGAAGTCACATTGAATGCTGTCTTCAAGAGCCCAATATTGTCTGTTTTGAGAAGGGAAATGAAAGCCTTGCTCACTATCAATGATTTCTGGAATTCCAAAGGTAATAAGAAGCATTCTGGTGAGGCCTTGAATTACGACCTTAGTACATGTGGTGACATCTGTTACCTTGATTTATATTCTAGGTCTCTGTGAGGCAAGAGATTCCCAGAGACATTCACCTCAAAGGAGACAACTGTTATACAATACACCAAGAGTTTATAAAAATGTACAGATGGGGCCATTTCCTAGCCAGGGTATTTGGTGCTAAGAGGCCTGCCTGATGTGTGGCCAACTGTGCTGACCCTTAGGTCCTATTATTTATCAGGGACATCCTGGATAAGGAATAAAAAGCAGCAACATTCCACTGAGCTCCATCACATATAATAGTGGCAATATGATCTATAAATTGTATAAACTCCCATTAATGTTCACTCAATTGCTCCCAAGGGGCTCTCCAGGTTGCCAAGGGGTCTGGGAGAGGGTTGACCTCCTCTAGCACCATGGGATCTGGCAAGAGACTGAGGAGAGGTGAGGCGATACCCTCCTGCAGGTGGGATATATCAGAGGGTCTAAGTTTGGCTCCAGCCTGTAGAAAGGAGGCCTTGGTAACTGTGCAGACCTTGTGGAGTGCTGCTTCCATGATGCAAAGCACAATGGCCAGCTGGGTATAGAGGAATAGATGCTCAGGGTCTGTGAGAGACTATTTTCAGAAAAGCTCAGTATGTGGCCAAAAATGACCATTCCAATGGTATATAGTGTAAGGCCAAGGCCGGGTAGTTTCTTGTATCAGACATCCATGGATATTTATGGCCATCATAATTGGCCATATAAGAGACCCCAGGAGGGAGCCAGGAGAAGAGGTTGCTAAAATTTCTACCGTGACGGAAACTTTGAGGATATTAATGGGAGTGTCTGCTGATTTCAATTTATTTATTTTTTTGTGTGAGGAAGACCAGCCGGGAGCTAACGTCCGTCACCAATCCTCCTCTTTTCGCTGAGGAAGACTGGCCCTGGGCTAAGATCCGTGCCCATCCTCCTCTACTTTATATGGGACGCCGCCACGGCATGGCTGACAGGCAGTGCGTCGGCGGGCGCCAGGGATCCGAACCCGCGAACCCAGGGCTGCCAAGCGCGGACTAAACTGCTGCGCTACCGGGCAGCCCCTGCTGGTTTCAATTTAGATAGATTCTATAGCCTTTTGTTGGAAGGGTTCTTGTTAAATGTGGGCTGATTTGCAAATAACTGTATAAATAAGATTAAATAAAATTTGCGAATAAGTTAATGCATTGCCTCCAGAAACAAAAAAAGATCTAAAAGGTATTGGATTGTATAAACATTGTGGGTGAGAAAGATCAGTTGCTGTTTCTTGACAGTGTTGGGGATGAAGCAGCCCTCAGTTTACCAAAGAATTTTCAGGAATTTAACAGAGGCAGCAGTGCCTTGCACTATGTGTGGAGCGATGACCCATTCTCTTTTTGAGAGCTCCTTAGTGAGAATTTGTATGTCCTTAGTGCATGTGTCCAGTGAATCACCTCAGGGGAGAATGTCATCAATACAGTGTCACATCTGTGTTCCTGGAGAAGGGTGTATACAATTAGGATCTTAATAGCAAAGACTGTGATAGCAAGACTGCTCAGGAACTCATAGGTGGCCTCATAAAAGTGTGTTGTGTCACTTCGGAGGGAGAGGCAAACTGAAGCTAAGTGGCTGTTGAAATAGGCATTGAAGAGAACACACTAGACAAATCTATAACAGAAAAATATGTACCAGTTGTTGACTGGATTGAATCAGTAATTGCAAAAATATTGGGTATTGGGTATGGAGACCCTTACTGGATTGGACCGCAGCAGTAAGGTCGTGGTAATCCACCATGAGATATCATTCATTCTTGCCGGGTTTGAGAACAGACCAAATTGCTCTGTTAAATGGAGAAGCCATGGGGATAATCACCCCTTCACTCATTAGGTCTTATGTAATAAGTTTTAATTATTAAAAGTCCTGTTTTAATTTACAGTGGGCCATATTAACTATTTTAACTTGGAGTGGGGTCCATGGGGTCCTATCTGTCAGACCAATTGTAATGTCAAAGATTTAATTTAATTTTAATATACTACTCATTGTGTCAGACTGTCCATGCCCACTATGGAATTGTGCTAAAAGTAGAGTGATGGGTGGTGCTATGACCATGGGAAATTTAGGAAAGGCCATAGGTCTGATGATCAAGCTAAAGAATTCTTATTTGTCCTCTATTTTATATTCAGTAACTCCTCAAAGATAATAAGGGGTACCATTTTTAAATTTAGTGGGAAGCTTAAGTATGACTATCATTTGAGTCCTAGTATTGATTAAATCCATAAAGGTTTGCTATTTAGTACATTTCAGTAGATGTTAGTTAATTCAGAACCTATGTTATAGAGGCACAAAAGCCAATCAGTGCTCTTGTCTTTTTGTTATATATATTCTTTTAGTAAATTTTGTATTTCAAATTGGGCCAAATTGTGTACCTTTATATCCATTATTTTGGTTTCCTCTCTCTGTATCCAAGATTCCTTCCTGCCTGCCTGCCTTTCTTCTTTTCCTTTTTATTTTCTTTGTCACTGGATACATTTGGTGGTGGTGGTGGTGGTGGTGGTGTTCTTTCTACTCTGCTCTTATTTATGATTTTTTTACTCCAGAATGCCTCAAACCAGTATCACCAGTGTTCTGGCCTCCCCCAAAGCAATGGTTGCATTACAGGACTTAAGAATCCCCTTTGCTCTGCCATAGGGGTGCCATGGGTGTTTTTCCCTATCATCTTGAGAATCAGGATTGTTGTTGCAACAGAAAAACAGGCAACAGAGCAGCACAGTAGAAGAGTTCTTGGCCTAAAACCCAGAGGTCAATTGTTTGAAATCAGCCTTTGCTATACCCCTGTGGGCTTCCTCTTTTTTTTCTTTCTCTTTCTGTACAAATTTCCTCAGAATATTTTGGATTTATAGTCATGTAAAGCAGCCATGGCTTTCAGTTTCTGTTTCTGTCTGCTCATCCTTGGTGGCAGACCTTCTGGGTAGTTGAGGGGAAAAAGTTAGGGAGTCCAGCAGCCCACCTGTAGACAGCTATCTCCTCCTCTAGGGAGTGTTTGGCAATGTCCCCAAGGACAGAATCCACCTCCAGTAAGGTCATTTGGTCTATGGTGCTGATTGGGCAATCAAGCCCTGTGATCAGAAGATTAGCTCTTGGCCTGTGGGTTAACTGGCAGCACTAAGAAAAGCCCAGACACAGTGACCAGGGACTCTTCACTGGGAGAGCAGTTGCATCACCTCCTTCATCATTTTGGGAGGGGCTGGTACCCAATGCTCTTTCCCCTTCTCATTATTATTTTTTTTCATCAGTCCATGGGCCATGGGTTGCCACAAATAGCTACCTTGATACCCTTGGGAGTTAGGAGTATACAAGACAGCAGCAAGAGTAAATAGCACAGGAAATGGGCAAGGTAGCTACCCTCGCCTGAATGACACTTGTTAGGTGACTTGGGCGCCATGCTTAATTCTCCCTAGGGTGGTAATTTCCTTCCTTTCCATAAACCTCACAGTGAGCATCCCTGGGTTCCTCCTGAGAATGTACAATCACAAATAATGTCCAGAGTGCTGACCCAAGCAGCTAGTGATGGTTACCAAGTTAGACGTAGTGACCAGAGAGCTCTAGCTTATCCTTGGTAATTAAAACTCAAGCACCAACTAGCCCGGTAAGGTGATGTGTTGCCACTGCTTCTACAGGGAGGGGTCCCAGAGACATCTGCCAAATATAGACTGACTCTAACAGAGCATCATGCTAAGGTATAGTCAGTTAACAACAATTCTCCTCTTGGGGACAAGAGCATTTTAGGGTGGGAAGAGAGGGCAACATGATAATGACAACACAGTGCCCAACAGGCCAAAGTGCAAATCCACCAGCAACTGGTGGTTTGGTCCCAGGCAGCCTTCCCTGTATCATAAAACCACTAAGTTATCCACTCATCAAGTTAACCACTTACCAAGAGCAGCTAATTCAAGCTGACTGGATGTCCTTGCTCACAGTTGGACCACCCTGTGAAGGGTTGTTTTACTTGCCTCTTATTCCCTCCATTGGTGAGGGAAGGATTCCTGCCCTAGAGTTTTGGGCATGGAGAATATGTAAAACCTGACACTGGATGGAAGAGACCAACAGCAATATTAGTCATGTATATTCACAGCCTGGGCGGGGAGGAAGTGGGAAGGACACTGCATCCACATGGCTACACACAGGGACTGCGCTTGGAAACAGCGTGAACAACCAGGGGCTCTAGGAGGCAGGCTTTGTAATAAAAAGAGGGTGGGGTGCTCCCTGGTTCTGGGGGGATGATGTGATTGGCTTGTTTGAATAATTCTACAGGCTAGTAGGCAATCGACATCCACTACTCAGGGTAAACGTGACCAGCACTTGGTCCCCTGGATAAGCAGGGTTGTCCGGCTAGGGGATCTCTTCTTTGGGAGTGGAGGGGAGAGGGGAAATTGAAATTGTGCCAGATATTCAAAGTGGCACATACACGGGGTTTTCATTTTAGTCATACCATAAAAGTGAGCAGTATGCTGTGTGAGAGGACCAAAATCTCTGAGAACCCTTGAATAACTTAGGTCTTGGTCAGACTTGATTCAAGCCAAATTTGTTAGATGTTAAACTTTGATTCTTTGAAAGGTTTTCTATATTGTCTTCAAAAGTTGAACATTTTCATAAATAAACTTTTCATGAATACAAGTCCGTCAACTCCTTGGGAAACTTAATGGGAGAGTCTTTTTGTCACCAAGTTCTGAAATTTCATTTCATCATATGACTTGATGTGGATCTATGAAAACCTACATATTGCAGGTTCTTTGTAAGCTCTTTCAGTCTTTAAACCCAAGCCTTTCAGTTTTGGGGATTTTTTTTTTTTGAGGAAGATTGGCCCTGAGCTAACATCTGTTACCAATCCTCCTCTTTTTCATTTTCTCCCCAAAGCCCCACTACATAGTTGTATATTCTAGTTGTGGGTCCTTCTAGCTCTTCTACATGGGACGCATGGCTTGATGAGCGGTGAGTAGGTCCATGCCCAGGATCTGAACCAGCGAACCCCTGGCTGCCAAAGAGGAATGCACAAACTTAACCGCTACACCACTGGGCTGGCCCTGGAAATTTTCTTGAATTATTACTTTTATCATTTCTTCCCTTATTTTCTTCATCTTTTCCAATCCTTTATTATTTGGATGTTGAATTTCCTCTACTGACCTATCAGTTTTCTTCACTTTTTCTTCCCTATTTTCTCTATTTTTTAAAATCTACTTTGTGGGAGATGTTCTCAGGTTTATCTTCCAAACTTCCACTGAGCTGTTTATTTTTATCATTTTATTATTATTTTAAATCTGAGTTCTTTTTGTTTTCTCGATATTCCTCTTTTAAGATATTTTGAACTCTTTTCACACGTGCAATATTTTCTCTTATTCATCTGAAGATATTGATGATAGTTTATATTACATTTTATTTTCTCTGCAGAGTGTCTCTTTCCAGGAATTATGGTAGAGATTTTATGCAAATGTGATACTTGGCTGTCTGCTCATAATTAAGAACAGTACTCTACAATGCTGAAGAGAACTCTGTGCTTGTGCGGAGGGCCTTTTGAGTATGTTTGTCTATAGGGTGACCATTTAATTAAGGAACCCCTAATGTCAATATGTTAGGTACATTTTTCTTCTTGGGCTAATTAGATACCAAGAGAAATATTCTTAGGTCTTCCTCCTGGAGGTATAAGCCTGAGCACTTGCATTCTAAAAGCTAATTGGGGAAAGATGGCTGGGAGTCTCCAGATTCTAAGTTTTTTTGGTATGATGTTCTCACATTCAACTGTGCTGCTGTCTTCCCATCTAGGCATCTCTGTTTTAGCCTCCTTAGAGAATAAATCTCCTGCCTTATAACCAGAAGGGATAATTGATCACCTATATGTTCACAGTCAATGAGGGCAACTTGGAAGCCTAGTTACTTCTGGATGACATTTTTGATCCTTCTTTTAATTTTTATATTTGCTCCCACTTGAGAACTAATTTGTTCCATGAATTCCTGAGCCTTCATATTTTTAACTTTCAGCTAAAGATTAAATATTTTCAAAACTAAGTCAATTACAACTTATGGATCTACTTCCAAGCTTTCAAAATGTGGGGCACAGCTGTTTTCTCACTTGTTCATGTCTTTTGTTTGTTCCTGTAGATTTTTTCTATAAAATTTTCTTTTCATTTTAGTAACATTTTAGGAAAAGTTAAGGTTAGTGCATGAAATCACCTTCTCTCTCTCTTTAACTGGAAGCTTGAAAATGAGCTTTGGACATAATGAGCAAAGACTTATAAGTATAACAGAGAATATCATGAAGAAATCTGCTCTTAGATTGTTAAGAATTTGTGAGATTCTTGCAAGTATATTTTTGTTGTTGTTCTTAGGGGTATATAGAAAGCAGGGATATGTTTGACAGTGGGTCACATTTGAGAATTAATAATTTAAATGTAAAATATGAATAATTCATTTCTCTCATTACATATCAATAACTGAAATCACAAAATATGATATATAATTCCAATTTCCACAAATTACAATAATTTCTTTTTCACTTTTGGTTTGTAACAACTTTATCCTGATCTTGAGATCTAATGGAATTTTAGATCAATAATGCTAAAATCAAATATGTGATACGCATTGTTATATTTGATATAGATTAGAATGGTGATTATTTATTATTTATGTCTTTAAGGTTATAATTACATATGAAAATTCAATTTAAAACCCAATAGAGCTTTTCTGTCATTACATAGGTTTATTCACCATATTACTCTACTTTGAATAGTGCCTGAAATTAGTGTCCAAATAGCATCAGGCGACTTGCAAGCTTCAGTACTTGAGGTCAATTTAATTACACTGTGCATGACAGAAACTAGGCCATTTGGGTATTGCCTTTGCCACCAGCAATTGACACCTGAGTGTTAATGAGCTGGTAATTAAGAGCTGGCACATACAGACACATTTTACTGTTTGGGACTAGGATAACCATATGCTCCATAACTTCGGTGCTAAGTATTTTGTTAGCTCCAGAATTTACACAATTATGTTTGTGAGGATTTTTAATCTTAATTTTTCCATGTTAAAAAAAAAGGTAAAAATAGTTACTTTAAAGACTTGAGTAACTCTACTCATCATTTTCAAGCTACGAAACATTCTAAAACTAGCAAGATTATATTTAAAGAGCAAATATTTGGAAAAAATAAAACAGCAAAATTTGTGTAGTAGCAATTACTTTCAGTTTAAAACCACATTTGCAGGACTTATATTTTGAAAAGTCTTTCATAATATAGAAAAAGTACCGAAAGCAACTTAACATATATATATATGTATACAGGGTAAGAAATCTCTGATATGGCCCATAATGACTGCCACTTCCTGATATTCACTCCCCTCAGTGAGCCTTCTCTTGAAGGTAGGTGGGATATAGTAAACCACCTGTAAGAAATAGAATGTGGTAGAAGTGAAGGGATGTCACTTCTGACATTAGATTATAAAATGGCTATGGTTTCCATCTTGGAGAACTTCTTGTGCACTCTCTCATTCTCTTTTGGATTGCTTGCAGAGATGTTGTGGAGGCAACTCTGTGGTGAGACCCATTTGGCAAGAGATGGAGGCCCATCAACAATGTGAGTGAGCCTGGAAGCAGACTCCTTCCCCCAAGTTGCATCCTCAAAGGAGACCACAGCTCTTACCAACAGCTTGACTGCCATCTCAAGAGAGCCGACCTTAGCCAGAGACACTCAATGAAGCTGCACTGAGAGTTTTGAACCAAACAAATTATGAGATAATAAATGTTTGTGATTTTAAGCTGCTATGTTTTGGAGTATATTGTTATGCAGCAATAAATAACAAATACAGTATGGAAGTGAGAATCCTATTGTCTGTTACAGCAATACAAAGTTTAGATTTTCTGGTGTGACGTGCCCATTTTCACAAATAATTTGTATAATGTACATGTACCATTTCTTTGCTTTCCTATCCAATTTTCAGTGCTCCTTTCCTGCTCTTCTCCTCTACCTCACAAAAAAAATCCCCATCATTTTCTAGATTAATCTTCTATTGGCTTAGGAAAAAAAAACTGTTCTCATCAGATGAAAAATGTATTCACTTTCGTGAACTTTAGTTGTGGGAATTACTTCTAATTTTCTTCTTTGAAAGAGTTTGCTTTTCCATGGAACCCTCTGTAGGACATATAGCCTTTTATATGCAGATTGGTATAATTATGCTTTGAAATAGCTCTGAATTCCCTGTAGCTTACACTGAGAACATGAAAGGCCAAATGTTATATTGAACTGAAGGATATGAAAGTGCACGTACATCAATCCAAAATGAGATATAGAAATGAACAGCTCTTTACACAGTGATGTCAGTTTTTGACAGATTATTGAAGGATCTTTGTAGCTGCTGAGAATGTCTAGGGTAGCATAAAAACTCTGCCTCGGGATCGTCTTATAAGTTTGTATTTTTTATTCTTTCAATACCAAAAGGTGAGTAGATGTTAAGTGAAACAAGAGACATACTCTCTGACAAAAGCTTTAACTCTCTTCCCCAAAGATGACACTTGGCCCCAAATGGTAAAACACAGTGTTACCCAACGATAGAATCATCTACCCAATCTGTCATGCTAGAGATGGCAGCCTAGATGAGGAGGTTACATTTTAGGAAGTCAATAGAAAACCCACATGGCAATCTTCATCTCCAGAGTGATCCCGGTGACAGACAAGGGCCTCTTCTGCACAGGAGGGGAGTTTATTGTGCCAGTGACTGACATGTCAAGAGGATTTAAAGCACACACAGTCTTTCTTATCACCAACAGGAAGATAAAAGGAACACAGTGGATTTTTGTATGTTCGAAACCTTGAAATCAGTTCTATGTTTATTTAAAAACAGATCCTAAAACAAACTAACTTTATGTTGAAAGAGTATGCACTGTTAACTTTTAATATCCCCACTGCTTTGAGTGAAGTAAAAGTACATCTCAGATTTGTTCTTTTGTATCAGTCATGAATAAAGAATTTTTTTCTACTTAACGGGCATATCCTCTTCCTGAAATCATAATCCAAACAAAAAAATGGAATATCCACCTCATCTGGATTTGTTACCAAAGAGAAATATGTTTTAAAATTGAAGACAAAAATGCCCTTAATCCTGTTGTTTCTAGAATGCGTCGATATTAACTACAATTGAAATCAGAACAAAAGGGCGGGGTAAAAGTTTTTGAACAAAATATACACATTGAAACTAACACAGATTCAAGTAGAATTGAGTAGGTGATGAATATGTCGAATATAATACTTATGTATTCAATCTACACTAGGAAATTTTACGGTGCTTAGCACTTTGCAAAGCTTACCACTTAATTTTTAAAGTATATATGGAAGGAAATGATGATAATTCAAGTAGTAGTTGAGAAAAACATAATTGTTAACTATCTACAATTTTTTAAAATTTTTACAATTTTTTAAAAAATATGCCAATCTACTAAAATGCTTCTTTTCTGAAAAAGTTGACACGGATTTGAAAAAATTCAAAGGCTTTAATCATATAAGTTAATATATATTACCACTCTCCATCAGCTTTGATACTGGCAAATATATAGACAATGTGTAATGGATAGCATGATGACTCTGAAATTATTCCAAACTGGATTCTCTTCTAGCTCTACTACTAAAAATAGTGTGACCTTGGCAAAGTTCTGCAGTTAATTTGGCCGCTCAAATCAGTTCTCATATCTAAATTAGGGTCATGAATCGAATTTTAGCTGGGAATGATGTTAAACAAAACAATATCCTTTTTGTAGGTAGAATATCTTATGATCTTGGGGGGCATACTCATCCCATGAATTCACATGAAACTCCCTGTTCAGTAGAAGTTCTGGTTAGGAATAAAACAGCAAACCAACAAAACTTGGAATACTTTTACTGACATACTAAAATGGTTCTAGTTATTAGTGATGGGGAATAGTAGTTTCTAGGTTATACTGGCAGGTGTTACAAGTCATCTCTTCTTGATAAAAGTGATAAAAGAGCATGTCCACCATGAATTTTTATACAACTCCAAATTGTGACACAAACCAAGACAAGCATATAGGACTCACCTTAAAATCAAAACTGAGATAGTTCTTAGGTTATAGTGAAGGCTAATATTTATTGAGTGTTCCATCTGTGACAGCTACTGTGCTAGTCATCACAACACTTACATGAAAAAAGATGGTATTTTTAGCTTATTTACAGATAATTAAACTATGAGAAGCGTGTACACTTGATTGTTTCATAACTACAAGGATAGTGAGTGTTGGAGCTGGGAGGTAATTTTTGACTTATGGACCCCTGCTATTAGCTACCTTAAATAATATGGATAGAAGATAAAACAAAATGAAGCAATTAAGCAAATAATGTTGCATTAGAAATGTCCAAAGTAGATATATTATATGTTGAATTTTAAAGGGAAACTATTTTTAGTTACATAAATTCCTCTCACGTTTAAACCACATAGCTGTGTGGTTTAAACAAAACTTGTGGGGCAAGTATTAGAAAGATAAAAAGACTTTAAGATTTAAATTGTAGGTTATTTGCTTTTCCCTACATCTTCAAACTACAATAGTATATCTCACACTATACTGAGTGTGTATGTGTGTGTGTGTGTATAAAATGTGGTAGGAACTTGACGGTCACAATATGGGAATTGAATGAAATTATATAGAGTACAGTAGAGTACATTGGAGTTAAATGGGATTTAGAGACCTCCTTGTCTAAAATTTCCCAAAGCATGTCACATGAACCCTTAGTTTCACTTGACTAAAGGTGGGGGGAAAGGGAGAAGAATAGGAATTTTCATTTTCAAATGGACGTTGCATGCTACATCAATTTCTGAAAGATTTCCAATTCACCTTAGCATGTTAAAAGTCTCTGAAGAGTCCTTCCATTAAAAAAAAATCCTGTTTAATGCTTTTTAGCCTAGTATTGCTAACAACTAACCATGGAAATCTTTTTTTTCTACAAAATTATTGTTCCCAAATGAGAGTTTTGAGGCACCTAGTTCGGGAAGTGTTGATTTACCCTTTCACATATTTTGCAGAAGAGGAAAATTAGAACTTGAGGAGTGTCACTTACAGTCATGTAGCAAACCAGTAACTGAATTGGCACTAAACTACACAAAGACAGTACATTTTATACACTTATCAAACACAGTTTATGGAAGTAAATGGCCTGGGTTAAAGCCATATTCTAATACTTTAAATGTGTGACTTTTGTAAAACCATTTAACCAAATTGCGCCTCAGTTTTCTTCTTTGTCATCTGTGACTAATAATTTAACTTTCCTCACTGGAGTGTTAGCACACTCCATGCTTTAATTTATATGAAATTTATATTTTTAAACGTGACATACAATAAGTGTAAGATACAATGTTTATTATTTTCAGTTGTAGTATGTTATATATGTTTAGATAGATTATGAAAGAAGTGAAAATAATTGTTACAAGGCATTTTGAGCTGCAGTTTCTAAATACTTCTTTTCTCAAAGTTGCAAACAGAGCTTTAAGATCTCATTTGTATACTGCTAGGAAATAGGAACAATTCTATTAAGACTTCGCCTTAAGAAAAGCAAAACTTTGGGCACTATTGTAAAAGAATCGCACGTCTGACACACGACAAATAATTAAAATGGTGACTGGGCTTTGAAATCCATGTATGTGGGTTCTAATCCTGGCCAGATCACTCACTAGGTCATTCGTGATGGGAGAAATACTGACTGTAGGAGGATTAAATAAGTCCCTCTGTAAATTGTAACTTTTAATAACATGCTAAAAAACATATTTCTTGGTTCTCATCATTCCACAAATAGCAATGATATATCTTCCAGGAGTCAAAATTAATGAGACCATTTATCATGGACTTAATGATGTCAGTGATTTTCGTGTTTCCTATTTGAAAACTTTCTTGGAGAGGAGTATTGAAAAGAAGGAAACATTAAAGTAACACAAATGGTTTATCAGTTTAAGAATACTTGACAGTAGAAGAGAATCCAAAATGACCATAGTTGTGAGAATGTTAAAGACCTTAAAAACCTGTTTTTAATATACATGCTTTATCTCTTTCAGGAAAATATTGCTTATCTTCACCAGTCCCCCTTCTCCTCTTCACATCAGATGAAAGACAATGTAGATTTGATATAAATTTAATCAAATTATTGTGTGATTAAATAACACTTTACCGTGAATGAGTGCCATATTTGAGGTTTATCCAACCACACCTTGAATACTCATATCAGAGGAATTTTAGCTAAGTGTTCTACTTGTAACAATGTTGATTTTTGTAAAATTATCTTCTGGAATCGACATATACAATTTAAACCACTTGTGGAATAAATGGTCTTAATGTGGTAGCCAGGAAACCTGGGAATACATTCATAACATTATGCCTATAAAAAAATAAATGCCATGTTCTAGAAATTCACACTATAAATTAACCTTTAATAAAGGAATTATTTAAGCTGGAGACTATCAAATCATAATGTTCTTCAACCATATCTTTTGAATAGCACCAATGAAAATAAAATTAAACACTTTATTTCTCTTTCTGCATATATGAATAAAGCACTTTTTATTGATTTGAGTGTTCTAGAAAACTCTTTTGGGGAGTAATTTCTTTCACATAGAAATACAGTGAATACAGGCATATATTTATTTTTTATTTCACACTTCAATATGTTTTAGCTCTCCTGATTTATAAGATCAGAAAGTAAAATTAAAAGCAAAAAGTTTTACAAAATTGTGTTTAGGGTATATACACTTACATACTATATATACATGGTGTATATGTTGAGATTTTTTAGACAAACTTGTATTCAATGTTTGGCTATGCCACTTTCTGTCTTTATAAAAATGGTTAATCTCTCTGCGCCTCAGAGCCCTCATGGGTAAATTTGAGTTTGTAATGCCTGTCCCCAAGCGTTGTTATATGGACAAACTACAAAGTGACAATAATTGGCAGAGTTTTTGTTGTTGCTATGGTGCCGATGATGACAGGGATAGTGATTTTTAAGTGAGCCACCACCCAGTACCTGAGCTAAGACCATGAGATACAATGATGAGTAAGACAGTGCTGGTGGTTCAGAACCTCATATTCTAGACCTCATATTGTCTCTATTACACACAAGTTTTCCATAATTGTGAGAAATACTATGATGCAAACTAAGACCGAATTGTCTTCATCTGGTCTGAAGATTTCACTTTCTTTTTATATCAGATGGAGGAGAACAACATCCTTTTTGCCTTGAAATCAATGATTAGAAAAGTAAGCTTGGAGCACATTCAAAGAGAAGTTGTATTCCTTCATTCAATCAAGTATATCTTATGTTTCAGACTCTGTTTAAAAGATGGTCATCTTGAATGAATTTTATATAGTCTCTGCACAATAACTGAGGCAGAATGGCACCAGAATCTTCAGCTATGAAGGTAAGAATAAGGTCAACATCCCCAGATTAAAGTAAATTGCAATTGACAATAAGGAGAAGTTGTAAAAGACAGCTAGATATATCTTAAAATTTCCAGGAATTTACTTTGCTTTTAACTTTGCTCAAAAGTATATTTCATCTACAGTTGCTTAGCTGTAGCTTATACCTCATTCATATTTGAGGAGTCCTCAATAACTGTGATACTCACTAACATTTGTTGAACATTGGCTATACCCCAATCACTGTGTTAAACAATTTACATTTAATTCTAACAACAAACATTATTGACCAAAGTACCAGTAGAACGAAAAAAATCCCCTCTAGCTTTTTTAAGCAGGAGTGAATATATTATAGATTATTAAATGTCTGATATAATCCTGGGTAGGGTTAAAGCAGGAGAGATCTTTGATTGAGATTTTAGAAACCCCTTTCAAAGTTATGCTGCAGGACCAAGTTTCCAAGGGAACTACTGTCTTGTGTATGATCAGCAGCGATATCAACACAGCCACTGCCATAGTCAGGAAACTGCCATGATCGGAAAGCCACCACTACTTTGGAAAAACTTTAGTAAGCAAAAAACTCTCTAAACTATTGACTTCTATATAAACAAGCTAACATATCCTTTTGTGGTTACCACACACATATAAGCATATGGCCACTAAAGAAGAACCTCTCCTCTGTATAGTGAAACATCCGTGCACTGTACCTATTATTTCCTAAAAACTATGGAATATATCTTTCTTGAAAATATCCTCTGGTTTGAGTTTTTCTGTGAGCTCCACAGCAAAAGTAGACAAACCATCCTTTGAGTTTGAAATCAAGTCTAAAAGGGAGGAAAATCTGGGTAGCTTAATGAAGTTTTATCAAATTATATAGGCAACAAATGCCAACAATTTTTCCATCAAAGAAAGTTAAGCATCAGTGGTCATTGATCTACATACTTAAAATGCTAAAAGAAACCTCTGATAATGATAAATTCATTGATTCCTTTAATAGTTAACTGTGGTTGTTCAGAGACAGATTTTTTTTTTGAGAATGTGTTTCTCTTTTATATATTTGTATGTTACACATAACTTAAACCATCGATGTCACTTGACTCATATACTTAAACAGTACCACTTTGATATCTTTCATTATTTGCTACAAAAATATCCTGGGTCGTATAATGAATTGTAGACCAAATTATGTGTTCAACAAGGGAGACTGCTGAAATCTCTCATGCAAATCTGCCCCTGATATTAGGTGTGTCATTTCAGATTCACCCAATTTTTTAAGGTTTTCAGACATTGTATCAGACTACACATCCTTGGCAAACAAACATGGAACATGACAGAATATGTATTACAAGCCCAACTTAAGTGACATCACTTCTAACATTTATGAAGATTTGAAAGAGAAATAGAGCTGCCGCATTCAGTTTAATACATTGGTGTCCTTTCAAAGTAATATCTTTTATTTAGTGGGCATTGTTAGAAATTTATTAAAGATTTTTGTAGAGGAAACAGAGTAGAATGTTTACATTATATGGTATGCCTGATTTCTTGTGAAAACCCCCACTGAAAACGTCTCTTTTATATATCTCTCTACTCTGCCTTCCAGCCTCTGTGTCTGTTCACTTCTTTCCTTCAGGGCTAAGTGTTCTCTGTGTGGGCATCCTTTTCCTGGATCTTTATAATGAAGGTGCAGATTTGGTTCATGGTCTGTGTTCTATTGTAATTAACTTTCTGTAGCAGGTTTCAGGATGGCAGGGTCTGTTATCGCAACATTATTTTGCTTGTTAAAATTGTAAGAAAGTTTCAAAAGTTTAAGGTTGGCACTTAAAAATAATGAGTTGTATAATACACAGCTTAAGAATTCTATCGATTTATGTTGCACAAGTAAAAACTGAAATAAGTAGAGTCAACTGGATATTCATGGACCACACACACACATTCCTGCATTACATCAAACACAAAAATCAATTATAGATTGTTTGCATATTTTAGAAGAAAATATCACACAGTATCTTTGTGACTTTGAAGTAGATAAGATTTCTTAAACAGTACTAATGATAAGTAAAAATAATAATTTGGACTGCATTAAAAATAAGACACATATTAACATTAAAAATAAGAACTTCTGCCTTCACAAGACAGAGTGAAAAAGCAACCCATAGAAGGGAGATTTCCCAATACATGTGTCCAAATAAAGGGCTTTTTATCCAAAATAAATAAAGAACTCTTACAAATTAATAGTATAAAGACGTAAACCCAGTGGAAATATGGGGAAAAGATTTCAACAGACACTTAACAAAAGAAGAAACCCAAATAACAAATATCAGTAAACGTATGAAAAGTTGCTAAACTTCACTGCTCATCAGATAAATGCAAAGTAAGACCACAGTGAGATACACCACATACTCACTATAATGGCTGAAATGAAAAACAGACAATACAAATTTGGGGGCAGGATGTGGAACAGGAATTCTCATGCGATATGGAAAAATGGGCAATATCTGCCAAAGAACATATGACTATTTTAAGACCCAACCATTCCAAAGAAGTGTTTATGTGGGTTCACCAAAAGATATGTTTGAGAGTATTTCTAGAAACTCTATTTGTAGTAAACACACACACATATAAATACACAAACAGAAAACATACAAAAACTGAGAAAAAACTCCAACCAAATAGATAACTCTCATAAAACAAACAAGCAAACAAACAACAAAATAAAACTACTCAAATGGCTAGCTAAAGTAGATAGACCAGTGCATTTTCATTATAGGTATACAATGAAATGTTATACAGCAGTAAAAATGAATCATCTACAGTTACGCATAATAATATGAACGAATCTCACAAACATAACGTTGAGCTAATAAAATCTGACACAAGAGAGTACACACTGTGTAATTCTGTTAATATAGGTTACAAAAAGATGCAAAGTAACATATGGTGTTAGAATTCAGTAATATCTGAAAGGAGAATAGGAGGGATTCTGGGGTGCTGGTGTAATTCCATTTCTTGATCTGGGTGCTGATTATTCAGATGTTCTTAGTTTGTGAGCAACTCTATGATTATGACATGCAATTTTCTATATGCAATTTAAATTTCAGGAAAGAAGTTAAGGAAACTGTAAAGAACACAATTATTAAATAGGCATACAAAAATAAGTAGGCCCTTTTCAGAAATGTTGGAGAATTTTGTTGTGGGAATAAACTGTACCTGATGCACGAAGAGGTAGTAGCCAAGAGAATTCAAAAAACCCATGACAAAGCCAAATCATCATTTGTACAGAAACACCATGTTATGTGGAGGTACAAATTCAGCTGTTACCATGTAACTCTAAGTTAGAAATATCCCTCGTTAAATAGAGGGATATTTTCTCTCACATTGAGAGAATGATGTGTGCCACTGCTCCCAACTCAATAACATTCACTACTAGTTGTCACTTTAGATTTTTTAAAATACCTGGAAATAGTAAGTTAAGAATGAATGGGCTGTTCCTGATGGAGTTATTTGCACTGACAAGTTGTGTTCTATTTATTTTGCACTAGGTAGTCATATTCAGTTGTGCTGTCAATTAAGGTTGTGTCATAGGTATAATATGCTCCAGAACGTGTGTGTGCCAGAAGCAGTATATTCTCTGATTTCCTAAATTAAATTGTATTTGGCTCTACTATCACACTCATCAGAGTGGACAGATGTCCAACTAATGTGGACCCTTCCTCTTTTCCTGCTGTTCTTTTAACAAAAGCAGAAAGCTCTGTACGTATACTCGGCAAAAAATTTATATGGAACAGAAATTTTACTATTGCTCTAAGAGTGCAGATGATCTTAATTACTACATCCAGCATGCATTTTGAATTTGTTTTTTAATTTGATATATTAATGGCATTTAAAATGTTTTCTCACCAGATGCTTGCTTGTCCTTTTAACTGTATTCTTAAGAATTATTCTTTTCTGATTTTCTTAGCTCTTTCACTCTAACTCCTCCATCTCATTTTTTTTCATCCTCTCCCATTCAGTATTGGGTTTCCCCAAAGTTACCTCCTGGACCTTTTTATGTCACTCTACGTGCTCTGTCTGAAAGGTATCTATCTACCTCCATGTTTTTAACTAACACCTATATGTTTGTATCTTTAGACCTGACAATTTATTTTAGTTTCAATCCAGGATTAACTTCTGCCTAGTGATCCTCATTATATAGGGCACCTTACTGTTCTATAGGCACTTTATGATCAAGATGATGAAACCAATTTCATTGTTATACCGAAAGTGTTCCTTCTTCTGAAATACCGGTATGAAATTATTAACTTTTTCTTGTAATTGCTCACTAAAATGTAGATTCTAGCCCCATGGCTTTAATATGTCTGTTCTCTTCCATCGCAATCCTTTTAACCTGATTGCAGCTTCTTTCACCTTTTTGGATAACTCACTGCAATAATTTTTTGTTTTTACTGGTTACCAAACCTCATCTCTTTTGCTTCCAATACACAAAGCATTCAACTTATCTTTCAAATGTGCATAACTATCACATTACTTGCTTTACTAAATGCAGTCAGAGATTCCCTGTGTTATAGAAACTCCCCCCGAGGTGACAACACCTTTTTCAGTCTCATCTGGTACTACCTCCCACCAGACACTAGATGCTCTGCTCAGGGAGAACAGCTTGCCCTCTCTTCATGTCTCCTTGTCATTTTCCGTATTAATTCTTCCTGCCTGGAGTCTTTTTCCTCTGTATGCACATGGAAAATTTCTCCTCTATCTGCTAGATCCGGGCAGTTGTCACTTGCTCCGTGTTGTCTCCCTGACAGGTTTAAATGCTGAGAGTGAAAGGGTGTGCAAAAGGACAAAGTCCTTGCCCCCATGAAGAGCAAGTTCCATCCAGAGTTGGAGACAGAAAATGAACAAGTGAACAAATACATAAAATCACATGTTATTATACAGGCTTGAGACTAAATAAAAAGGATGAATAAATTAAAAAATGTTTTATATTTGAGCTGAGAACGTGACATTTAACTATAGCGGTATAAAAATGGGCAGTTTTTTCTCCTTTGAGAATGCCAGAGATAGGCTGTTGTTATAGTCGTTTAGCTATTCAGTGATGAAACCAGTGACGACTTTGTCCTTAGCTTGTTGACTTTCTCCCTCAAGAATGTTGCCTCACGGTTACCCAACGGCTGCTGCATTTGTATTTATCCCACATCTGTTCAAAGCAGAAAGAAGTAAGGAATAGTCGTATCTGTTTGTTTTTAGAGAAGCAACAGATTTCTCAGGAAAGTGTCCCACAGAGTTTTGCTCACATTGTATTGCCACAACTGGGACATATGTATGAGCTGATAGCAAAGGAGTTTAAGAAGCTATAGACTATTTTTTGTTATATTTGGCTTGGAATAAACATGACCTCTTCCTTCACACAAAATTTTAAGCTAAGAGACAGGAGACAGGCATACTGAGTAGGCAACTATTAGTGAATGCCAAAGACCTTAAGGTGAAGAAATAGCTGGTCTTGTCAAGCATTCCAGGCAGAGCGAACCTCCAGTACAAGCACCTGAGGTGGAAAAGTCTTTTGTGTATCTGAGGAATAAAAGTAGGCTATCGTAGCCCAATAGGAGTGCAAAAGATGGGGGATGGTAGATGATGGATTCAGAGATATAAGGGCTAGATTATAATGTCTATCTCTTGCACAGGATCCTCAATTATTCAAGTTGAGGAACCACTATTTATGCACTTATTTATTCTAAACACCTTGCACAGTTCTAGGCTAATAGCAAGCTTCAATTTTTTTAAATGAGTGAATGAAGGGTACACTCTACATAAATATATTACAGAGATCTGTGATTTCCTTTTTTATAAATAGCTTAAACTGTATTCACAGGAACATATGTTAATAGGTCAAAATCATCTCATGACTGGTTGTCTTCATTTTCAGCATAGATTTCTCTTGGATCAATCATATTACTTGAAACCATGAAGGCCTACTTTTTATTGTCAGTTGCCTCAATTCCATAATTTCTCCTTACATAGATACATTTTGTTTTGTTTTGGCAAAAGAAGTTATATGAAAAAATATATTGGTATATTGGTCTCAATTATCAAAATAATTTCATAAATTTTCTGTTTATTTTTAACTGTGGGGTTCTGATCATATTTCATATTTCACAGCTGTGAAAAATTCACAAATAACTTTGTTCAATGATATTTGATTAAGAAATTATAGCCTCTGATTTTTAAAATTGGACACTGAAATTTGGGTGAACGTTCTATTTAACCAAGTGTTACATTGAATATATCATGCATCAGTTCAAATTTAGGTAGTGTACAATTTTTATCTTATGAACTGTAAAGAAATGATTGACCCTATTATTTTCAAAAGCAATATGCTAAATTGCAACTAGTATTACACCTCACACCAAGTAGTATGTTTTTTTCTTTGTAATTGTTCTTTAGGATTCTTTTTAAATACAAAGCACAAGTTCCAATGGGAAAAACATTAGCACTAATTTCCCTTGTAGTCATAATAGAAAGCTATTTGTGGAAAAGTTTATAATATGCTACAGTTGATTAAATTCAGTACCACACTATATGTTATAACATTCAGAAAGCCTTTGTAATTTACTTTTTTTATAAGACCTGCAATACCACTGAATGCTTTCCATTTTCTATTTCATTTCATTGAGCCCAAAATATGCTATATTTAATTTTTTTCCATGTAAGCTCCAATGAAAAATGTCTTTGGTAAATTTTTGTGTAATTAATAATAAATGTTTATGAAGCATGAAGTTATTTTCCAGGTTCCAATGTACGTTCTACTGAATCATTTTGAAAGTCTAATTTTTGTTTCTTGTGTTTCCCATCTGGTCTTCTTACATTATCATTCTATGATCTGTTTCCAAAATAATGCTGGGAAATGGAGTGTTGATTTCTTCTTTACTAAAATATATTTTCATTATTTTTGAAGTAATGAAAACATTTCTATTTTTGTTGAGTTAGCTGACAACACCTTTTTCCATTATTTTATTTTTAGCTCGCTAAGTTTAAACTTGACTGTGTGCCTTTTAAAATTCAAAGTGAAATAATCAGACCATTTTACTTCCATTTGTCATCAGCTGAAGGATTAGTTACTTCAACAAGAGGACAATATAATCAATAATGGCTAAATTTATGCCCAAGATGACCATCTTTGAAGATATCCTTTTCCTTCTTGGAAGCATAGTAAAGTCCATCACAAATTTGGTCAGGAAAAAGACCCTCAATTCCTTTTAAGTATATTTCATTCTACCTACAGTCCATTTTTATGAAAGGGAGGTAAAATAATAAATCACAAACCATTAGTCATGAAAGGTCAATCATGTCTACCTAAAATATATTGTTCCACCACTTAAGGTCTCGATCATTTTTATATACAGCTAAACAAACTATTTTTTGTCATTTTCGTACTAATTAGATCACAAAAAATTGCATAAGAAAACTTGGAATTATCAGGATAATTTAGATTTACATTATTTTCTTGGATTACAGAATTAACTTGGCAGGCTTATACTTCCTTTCATCACTGAACTATACACTCCCAGAATATACAAGTTATAGTACCTAATAAATATTAAATAATGATTCTAATGCTTGCAATACTTTCCAGGTTCAGAAGTAATTGAAGATGAGAAGCAAGATTTTACTGTGCTTTCCATACTCATGCTAGAAACATGAAACTGCATCAAAAATTGAAATTTAGAGGAAATATAAAAGTGACACAGCATTTTTCTCTTATAACAAGAAGCAAAACCCGTTTAGTCTCCATAAAAATGCTATATTCGGGTAGTTTGCAAACAAAATCACGTTTATTTATTTTTCTAAAAATAAAGCCTCCAAAAGTACTTCAGTAAGGTGTTATTTTCCTCAATTAAACATCGGCATTCCCTTAGGTACTATAATATGTATCTTTATAATCTCTCCCTTCCCCTTCCCATTACAAACCAATTCAAATACGTATTTCTCTTCATTAGTCACAAACTTGTTCTATTCCTGCAAATCAGAATACAGCTTTTCCTGGTGAAATATTATTCTGGTCTTAAATCCTTAACTCCCAGAAGTATGTTCCAGAGGAGACTCTCCATGTACGAGTCCTTCCTGTAAGTAAGGACTACTTGAGGAGCTACATTAAATCATCTTTTCTAGAGACTGAAGACCTCTACTTCTTTTATCTTCTGTTGCTGTGCCAAATCTTCAAGTATTTTAACTGTCTTTCAAACCTTTCCCAGAGAGCTTTCTCTTGAATTACATGGTTCAAAAATCTACACACTATCCCGGCAAAATTCTGATCACTGCTCATAATGGCAGAATTGCTATATTCTTTTCGTTCATCTTGCATCACTATATCAAAATTTAGTGTTACCCATTTTAACTTAGAATTGTGTCATCTGGCACTACTAATTCTTCTCAAAACATTCTCCTCTCTTGGTTTCCATGATACTGCATCTCTTTACTTCCATATGCGTATCTCTGCCTATGCCAACTCAGTTTCATATACATATTCTCTCTCCTCTGTCTATACACTTTCTTTTCTTGAGCTCTGCCTCTGGCGTTAGTCTCTCTTTACTCTTGCTGGGTTATCATATTCACACTCATATCTTAAACATATCATTGACATAACTGTGCTTTATGGATGAAATTTCAACCTTTCTCCAGATCCTCACATCCTGTGAGACATTCCCACATGAATGTCCCAATCTCCCTCCCATCCTACCCTCATCAGGTGAGGGTGAATGGAGTTATCAGTCCCCAAATTTCAAAGTCTGAAACTTGGGAACCTCGCTTTATCCCAAGTGTCACTGCCTTAGTTCAGGGAGTCCAGTTAGATTATTCAAGCAGCTTCTTTCTCATTTTCCCTGTCCCTAGTTTCCGACCCTCTTCTCATTCCCTTGTCACTGACTTTTTCAGTTTATTTTCAAAAATATTGCCACAATATTTTCTGTAATATGCCAGTTAGATGATATGCTGTTTCCCTTGCCAGGATTACCCTTTCTCACTCTCTGTTAGTAGTTTAATGTAAAATATTATGAAATATTTCCTAACTTCCAGGAAGTCTCTAGAGCATCCTACCTCATGTTTCTATTGGACTTCGTATGATTGCTATTCTCCTGAATGCAAAGTGCTGGTTGTAATTTCTGGAGTATGACTAGACTCCAGCACTGGACTGCAAGGCAGAGACATTTTTCTTTCATGTGACTACCTTTAATGTCTAGTGTACTGCATGGGCCAGGGTAAAGACTCAATAAATATTTCTCAAAAATCAATCAATGAATGAAAGAACATATAAATGAATATGCATGTTCTTCATAGGTGGAGCCTATCATGGTAAACAACTATAATAGGCAGGTATAGTACCAGACACTTAAATTTTCTTAGTAATTCCAGAGATTTTCGTATGGTAGGTAAGTATTAACGCTGTCTCAATTTATATGAACTATTTCAATTTAAGGATTTATTTAAGGAGCTGTCTTTCCAGTAAGTGAAATGCTTAGATTTCCTGTTGGTGTCCTCATTCTTCCTCATATGGAGTAAGCTTGGAAGATACTTAATAAGGAATGAATTAATTAGAAGGCAACATGAAGAGTAAAAATTAAGAGTAAGAGAAGTAGTAGATGCTTCATTCATCTATTTACTCAGCAAATATTCATCAAGTGTACACAGTCAGGCACTGTTAGGTTGTGGATAAACAGCACAGACAATACAGCCCTTCAAGTTTCCCTACAGTGACAGACTTGTCTATCAAACTGCATATTCAACATTTTCATTTAGATGTCTAATATGCAACTCAAATTTAATATGTCCAAAATCAAGGTCTCGAAATTTTTTCTCAACCCCTATTGCTGTCTAAGTCTTTCTCATCTCAGTTAATGAAACCATTGTCAGGTTAAACACCTGGAAGTCATTCTTTATTAATTTTTCTTCATATACCAAATCCAATACAACAGTCATTCTATCAGCTCTACTTTTCAAATATATTATTTTGGATGACTTCTTTGCTGCCCCAATTCACTCCTAGACTTCTGCAGTAGTCTACTCATTTTTCTTCTACTTCCATTGTTGTTCACTAAATTCCTCCATAGAGAGACTAAAAACCTTTCAGAAATTTAATTTGAACCATATCACTACCTTCCGAATCTCCTTTTCTTAGCCCCACATAAACCTTCCATTGGTTTCCGCTTGTAACCAGATTAAAATCAGTTATTTAAGTAGTATAAAGGCCCTACATAATATAGCCTTTGCTTACCTATCTCACAGTGTTTTCTAACACTCTTCTCATTCACAGAGCACCGGCTACACTGGCCTGTAAAACATAAAGCCCACCCCATTTCAAGGATTTGCCCTTGCTGCTCCCTCTGCTCTTCCCATGAGTCTCTTCATGATTAGCTTCATTTTCTCATTCAAGTCTCAGCTCAAAATTCACCTCAGGGAAATCTTCCTTTACCTCACTGAAATTCTAAGGTACTCCTCACAAGTCCCTTTCTAGCCTATTTTTATTTAATTTTTTTCATAACAATCTGAATCCATACTATTTATTTTGTTTACCCACTTGGTTTCTGTATCCAACCAACCGTATATAAGCTCCCGGAGAGCTGAAATTCTTGGTGTCTTATTTATGCTCTGTCTTCAGTGTGCAGAAGAACACTCTCGTGAGAAATTTAAATTTTGGGAAAGACTTCCTCTGAATCCTGGAGAAGAACCTTTGATGTTCATACTCTAAAATATATCGTATCCTTTTGATATTCTTGATTTTCTGATCTGGAGTGCCTCTCCCATGAAGAATACTCAGCTCATGCTGACAGCAATTTTGCCTCTTAGTAAAATGAGTACATTTGCTCATATAGAATTGCATTTGGTTAAATATGTCATGTGTATTTGTGTATTTATGTGCATATAGCAGTGGTTCTCAAGCATTTTGGTCAGGAATTCTTCAACACTCTTGAAAATTATTGAGGACAGCCAATGAGCTTTTGTTTATATGGGTTGCATCTACTGATATTTTCTGCATTGAAAATTAAATCTGAGAAACATTTTAAATATTTATACATTAATTTATTTAAAATAAAAACTAAAAATTGTTACCATAAATAATAACTATATTTTCAAAACAAAAAAAATATTGATGAGCAGCCTTATTTCACAACTGTAAATTTTATTTTTTTTGTGATGAAGACCAGCCCTGAGCTAACATCCATTGCCAATCCTCCTCTTTTTGCTGAGGAAGACTGGCCCTGGGCTAACATCTGTGCCCATCTTCCTCTACTTTATATGGGACGCCCCCACAGCATGGCTGACAAGCAGTGCGTGGGATCCGAACTCGCGAACCCTGGGCTGCCAAAGTGCAAACATAACCTCCACACCACTGGGCCGGCCCCACAACTGTAAATATTTTAATGTCTAGCTATTAAAAGACAGCTGGATTCCTATAACTGCTTCCACATTCAATCTCTTGCTATATAGTTTTATGGTTAAAGAATATGAAGTAAATATCTGTATAAGGCACACAGATATGTATTTAGAAAAGGGAGGGGTATTTTAACAGTTTTTTCAGAAAATATTGATAATTTTCTTTGATACTACACTAAAACTGGACAAACGGTTGCTTCTAAAGGTTAGTTGCAATGCAGAATCTAAGCTATGTCAATGAACTTTTTCAAATTCTATTTTCATGAAAAAAGCTTTGACATTGTGAATCCCATGAAAATGTCTCAGGGACGCCAGGAATTCCTAGACCATACGTCGAGAACCACTGGCATATACAACCATGTAATTTTAGAGCAGATCGTTCCATGTACAAGGCATGGTATTTGGTGCTTTGGAAGATAACAAGGAGGAAGGCTAGCTAGTTGAGAGATCACAACACTAATGTAGGAAAATGTTGGTTAGGTCAAGGACTGAAATGATGAAGGTCATAGAGGAGCCAGTTTTAGTAGGATGTAGACTGTGTTGGGTTTAAGGAAGAAAAGAGTTCAGAATTACCCCGAGCTCTCAAATTCCAACATTTTAGAAAGTGATTCCTTACCTGAGATACGGTTGCAGCTTTCAGTAAAAGCATCCCCAGTTTCCAAAACCGCTTCTTATGTTATTTTCCCCAGACCTCCTACCATTTTGATCACACTTTTCTGGGAACTCCAATTTGATAATGTGTTGTTAAAATGTGTACGCATAAAAAAGAATCCAAAAGTGAGTGATCAGTACAGAGTATTGTATATCTTACACTAATAAGGTGAAGAAATTTGAATTCATCCTTTATTTGAAATAAATTTTTGATTATGTCCTGGAATGGATAACCTATTCCTGACAATTTTCTCACCAGTAAGATAAGTTTGTATCTAGAAATGACCTCTGGGTCCTTTCTGGTCTCTTCATATAATTCTATGATATTATGCTATCACAGTAGTATTACATGTTATTTAATATTAATTATATTTTAATAATTTGTGATATATTACTGGAAAAATTTCATTAATTAGTTTAACATTTTCTTTAAGTGACAATAAATATCACTTCCTGCCAGCAATAATACATTAATTAGGTTGATTATATTTCAGGCTTTATTCACTTAAAATTGACTCAAAAACATCTATGAATCAAATCAAAAGGTTAATACTTTCAATAATTAATTGATATTCTTTCTAAAATATTCATCATTTATTCCATTACTGACCAAGATGATCATTTATATTATTTTGGTTTCAATAACCTAAAATAAAAGTAGAAAGAATACATCTGGGGCCGGCCGGTGGTGTGGTGGTTAAGTTTGTGCACCCTGCTTTGGTAGCCCCGGGTTCACAGGTTCAGATCCCAGGCACCGACGAATGCACCACTTGTCAGCCATGCCGTGGCAGCGTCCCATGTAAAGTAGAGGAAGATGGGCACGGATGTTAGCCCAGGGCCAGTCTTCCTCAGCAAAAAGAAGAGGATTGGCAATGGATCTTAGCTCAGGGCTGGTCTTCTTCATACACACACAAAAAAGGATGCATCTGTTTTTAAAAATTATTATGCATACCCAAATTTATTTTCCTATCTCTTGACACCTCAAAGGTGTCTATAGCTATTAGGACAGTTATCCTGGCTCTGTTTAAATATTTTGCATGATATGTAGTTTATGAGATACTCATTCAACTGTTGCTCTTCATTAGGTATGCTTTTAAAATCTTCATCCAAAGCCAAGTTCTGTCTATTTATAATTTCCACTTATTACCCTTGAGGTGGCCTTTGGAACTAGAGTGGGTCTCGTTTTCTAACCAAAAGTCCCTCAACTATTTGTAGATACTTTTTAATCTTTTATACTTAAAAATTCTAATGTTGAGGTATTATTTTCTCTGTTCTTCAAATTTCTCAAACAATATGATTTTTAAACATTTTTTTCCATCAGGTCAGCCTTCTCTGAATAAAATTAATTTATCCACATCTTTCTCAAATCCTGACGTTTCAAGTCACACATAATACTCCAGACATGGCCTCGTATGTGTAAGATATCATGATTTATATAATAATGTGTTTGAATTGTAGTGAAGGAAAATACTTTATTTCTTAAAACTAATATTAAACCAAGGAAAATAATAATTTGGAAATGAGAAATAGATCGATCAGTTTTGAAAAATTGTCATTTCCTAAATTTTTTAACGTACTTTACCTGATGATTATAATTTCATATTATCATTTCATACCAACAAAATAAAATTATAAGTTCCTACCACATGAAAAGCGTATTAACTTTATATACCTCGTGGAAGGCTATATGAATTGTGTGTTTAGCAGTTTTAAATACTTTGCATGAAAAGATGTGTTAAGGTTTTTATTTATTTGTTTCATCGATTGTTTGTTTTGTCTACTTTACATGGTTTCCCATACCTTTTCTTTGGAAAGCATGACAATGTTTCCTTTGGAGAATTTCTCCCCACTACCTGTGGTCCTGGTGGGATTATCATTCATTGAACCTAGACTTGGAATATAGGCTTTTGGTTCAAAGGTAGGACAAGTGCCCCATTGCCCAGAATTTTCTGAACTGTTAGTAGGTAGTATTTTTCTCTTCTTTTTGGATTTTAACTTGTAAAGATATTAAGACTGGGCTGCTGGAAGGCCACCCTTCCCAGGAAATAGATGCAGCCTATTTGCAGAAGAGAGGAATGAGACCAAGAGATGAAGAAAACCAAAGACAATGCAAAGCCAAGCAAATAAGAGAGAAAGAAATTTGATGATATTTATTTGAATTTTAGAATCCAGGTAAGATAAATGATCTTTTAATCATGAATTAATTTGTGATGATGTTCTATTCTTTGCAACCAAATGCATCCTGATTAATACAGAAAGTACTTAAATAACTTTTCTTCAAATGGATATTGAATAAATTAAATAAATCCATTTTAAAAATTACCTCTGGGAAATTCTTAACTCTTCCACTGTACAGAAGTTGAGTACCCAAGAAATACTAAATGGCAGAGATAATGGAATATGATTCCATGTTTCAATTCAATCTTGGCAATACTGTAGAGAAGACTGTCTAATGTCTGTCATAATAGGTCATTACCTGAGCCTTTTCTTTTGAAAAGCAAATATAAACTCTCATTTCATTCAATATTTGATTTGTAGAGTTCCCAAATGTGTTTTATATGACTTTTATTCCAGGATAATTAACAGTAGGAGTGAGGAAGAAATTTCCATTTGAGAGTTTATAGATCACTTCTAAGTTCCCCAAAATACTTTGTCTCTGTTCAGATTTGGCCACAAAGCTGACAATTAGCTCTTTTCTTTTGAAAAATTGATTGCACTGATAATGAGCACTTATCTTAAGTTTGGCAACTTTGCTAGGTGGTTAGTACTGAAAACGAAGTTTTCTGTGTCCTATTCCTGGGGCCTGAAAGAGATTAGAAGCTCTTCTAAAATATGCTTCCACATAATGAGACATTAACAGATGCCATTTAGCACATTACTGCTACAGTGAGCTAGATCACATGTGGTAATAACTTTTCAGAGTAAATGTGCCTTCTGAAATATCTATATTTTCATTAAGCAGTGATTTAAGTTTCAGAATGAACAGAATTCTCTATTAAGCTAATTTTCATAGGTATTTTTGGTTTTCTAATATAACATGGTGTTAAGATAGTTTCATTTGGAAAAATCTTCTATTTATTTAGAAAATAATTCAGTGGGAAAATAACTTTTCAGAAAGTATTTCACTAATACTGCAAGGGAAAATTTATTTCCTTTATTATATAAAATATTATGTAATCAACATTTTTGTTTTTCATATGACGGGGAGAAGCTTATTTGTTAATTCTTTAGTTATTACTACTCTCAATCCAATTTATAGTGATTGGCACAAATTGTGCATAATTGCTATATATTAACAAAACACTTCATACTTTGTTTTATCTGACACGAAGTTAGAGATGTTAAAGTTTTTTTATTTACAAACTAATTTTAATTTTATTATTTTCTTTTATAAATGCTTGAATACATAAAAAATTTTAAAAGAAATATCCTTCATTCTGCATTATTACTGCTACTTAAGTGATTATTTTAATAATTAAATCCCCCAGTATGTACCAAAGTAAATGGATCTGTCAGTCATAACGTTGGCCAATACATCTGGTCTAGATCTTTCTTAATGACTGTTGTTGTCTACCCAAAAAAGTTTGCAAAGGTCTCTTTGACAGAGATCTCTCCCAGTTTTTTCAACTGTTACTTTTAGATGAAAATAAATAAATTATCTGTATATGATTCTTTATATCCAGGATCTAGTTTTGAATGTCACTGCTTAGATATCTGCCTCTGGACAAGACTGTCACTCACATCCTCACACAGTGCACTGCACAGCTCTAGAGTACTCCACTAACATGGCCAACAGTAGAAATGATGCCCCTTCAAGTCATAGAAAGGACATTTACACAGAAAGTACAATGTCCAGCAGACCTGGGTAGAGCATGTTAGGTCCTGCTCTTTCCCATATTCCTTTCTTTAGATTTCCCACTCAGGCCAAATTTCTTGAGGTTGGAATTCATGTCCAAATATCACAGCCTGATTGCTCAAAGATTTGTACATTTTTAAAGCCTCCTTAACAGAGATGCTGACTATTGATGACTGGTCAATGTGGAGGTGTGGTCCTTCCTGCTCTCCTTGGGTTAAGACTATGTTGTATGATAGCAACTCAGCTTGAGTAGATATTGGCAAACATTTTCTACCAGCAGTGTATAAGAATTCCAGTTGCTCCCCATCTTTGTTAATATTTGGTATTATCAGATTGTTTAGCTAATCCAGTGTGTGTCATTATATCTAAAGAGGTTTTCATTTACAGTTTTATGATGGATGTTGAGCATGTTTTTATATGTATACTGGACATATCATTTGTATATAACCCTTTCTGAAGTGCCTGTTCAAGTCTTTATCTCCTTTTAGGATGTGATTGATGTTTTCTTAGTTATTTATAGGAAGCTATAAAGAATTCCTAGCAGGTATATCCTTCTTCAGATATGTATATTGAAAATATATTTTTCCATTGTGTTGGTTGCCTTTTCATCTTATTTAAGATGTCTGTTGATGAACAGAAGTTGTTACTTGTGACGTGGCCTATCATCAATATTTTCTTTTATAGTTATACAGTTTCTCTCCTGTGATATATTCCAGAAACATTACTATTTATTTTTTTACATTTATATCTACAGTCTACTTGTATTTTATTGTTACATTTTTATTTCTTAGTATTGTATGAGGTAGATGTCAAGATTATTTTTTTTCCTTATAAATAACCAATTGACCCAGCAGTATTTATTGGGAAGGCCATATTTTCTCCAGTGAACTGGAGTTGCATCTTTGACATAAATTACGCACACATATATGAATGAGTCTGTTTTTGAAATCTCTATTCTGTTCTATTAATGTATTTGTCTTTCCCTGTGCAACTCTAATCTCTCAATTACTGTAATTTCGTAATACGTAAAACTGATAGAATGCCTTTATATTAGGTATTTATATTTAAAGGTTATTTTGGTCAATCTTTTTTCCTTTGCCTTTCCACAAACATTTTAGAATAAGATTTTCAAATTCCACAAAAAACTGATGCTGTAGTTTTGATTAGCATTGCTCTGATTCCAGAAATGAATATGTGGAAAAGTATCACCTTTACAATACTGAGTTTTCCAATTTATGAACATAGTATTGCCTTTCTTTATTTAGGATTCTTCAATAATATTCTATATTCTATATTTAGAGGTCTTGTATATTGTCTCTTAGATTTTTCCTACTTATGTGATGTTCTTCCATGCTCTCGTATATGGTAACTTTTGAAAATTAAATTTTTTACTTGGTGATAATTGTGTATTCACATGCAGTTGTAAGAAATTATACAGGGAAATCCTATGGACTCTATCCAGTTTGCCTCAGTGGAAACATCTTGCAAAACCATAGTACAATATCAGAACCGGGATACGGATATTGATAATAAAGATACAGAACCCTTCCATCACTACAAAGATCCCTTCTGTTGCACTTTTCTGGCCACATTTGCTTCTCTCTCTTGATCCCTTCCATCACTTAACCACAAGAAATCACTAATTTGTTCTCTATTTTTATAATTTTGTCCTTTGAAGAAATGTTATACAAACAGAATCATATAGTATGTAACCTTTTGGGACTCGCTTTTTTCGCTTAGCATAATTCTCTGGAGATTCATCCGTATTGTTGGATGTATCAATAGTTCTTTTCTTTGTTATTTCTGAGTGGTATTCTATGGTTTGAAGGCACCGCAGTTTGTTTAACCATTCATCTATTGCAGGACATCAGGTGTGGGCAATATGATTAAAGTTGCCATAATCATTCATGTACAGGATTTTGTGTGAACACAAGTTTTTATTTTTTTTCTGGGCTAAATTCCCCAAAGTGCAATTCCTGAGCTATATGGTAGTTGAATTTTCAGTTTTTTAAGAAACTGCCACACTTTTGTCCAGAGTAGCTGTAACATTTCGTATCCCAAGCAGCAAAGTATGAGTGACACAGTTTCTCGGCATCCACACTAGCATTTGTTGTTATCATTTTTTGCTTTAGCCATTCTGATAAATGTGTAGTGATATATATACTAGTGGTTTTAAGTTCTATTTTCCTAATGGCTAATGATATTGAATATCTTTTCATGCACTTATTTGGTATCTACATACCCTCTTCAGTGAAATGTCTCTTCATGTCTCCTGCCCATTTTCTAACTAGTTTTTTGTTTTTATTGTTGAGTTTTGAGAGTTCTTTATATACTCTAGATATAAGTCCTTTGTCAGCTATGCAGTTTGCAAATATTTTTTCTCATTTCTTAGCTTGTTCTTTTTCTTTTTTTCAGTTTTCTTGAGGTCAAATTTAGCAATTTTTGCTTTTAAGGCTACTGCTTTAGTGTTAAGCCTCAGAACTCATTGTTTAGTCCTAAGCCCTGAAGATTTTCTAAAATTTTATAGATTTGCCTTTTATAGTTTAAGGTTGGTTTTTTTGCCTATGGATATCCAGTTGGTCCAGCATCGTATGAAATATTATCCTCTACTTTGCATATTCCTACCAGTTTTGATGGTTAGTTTTTTAGATAGTATAACTTTTTTTTCTTCCACGTTCAGACTTTGTATGTTTGTGTATTTTAAGTATAGGTTTTGTAAACTGCATATATTTGATTTCATTTTTCCATTCTGATTGTCTTAGTTGGCTCGGGCTGCCATAGCAAAGTGCCATAAGCTGAGTGGCTTAAACAACAGAAATTTATATGTCATAACTCTTGATGCTGGAAGTCTGAGATCAAGGTGTCAGCAGGGCTGTGCTCCCTCTGAAGGCACTAGGGGAGGGTCTGTGCCAGGCCTCTCTCCTACTTCTGGTATTTCCTTGGCTCGTGACAACAGATCTCCAATCTTCAAGTAGTGTTCTTCAAGTGTGTGTGTCTTTGTGTCTAATGAGGACATCAGTCATTGAATTATGGACCCACGTTATTGAGTATGACCTCATCTTAATGTACCTAACTACATCTGCAATGACCCTATTTCCAAATAAGTTCACATTCTGAGATACTGCAAGTTAGAACTTTAACATATGAATTTTGGGAAGCCACAGTTCAACCCATAACAGTGACTTTCTCTTTTAATTGGACCATTTAGCTCATTTTTTGCCTTCGTTTAGAATAATCAAGAATTTTTTACTATTTCTTTTTTATTTGTTGGCTTGTTCATTATACTCTCCTTTAGTAGTTCGTTATGAGTGTTACTTTAGAATAAACAAGCTGGCTCCTTGACGTATTAAGTCTAATATAACAGTGCTTTCTCTACTTTCCAGACAATGCAAGCAACTTAGAACACTTTACCTACATTTAACTGTATAACTATATCCCTCCTGCCATCTTTTGACAGCTTAGAAGTGTATATTGTGTAGCATGTGCAGTTAACTGCAAATTTCAGAGGAGAAAACTGGTGATACACTCATTAACTTTGATAATCACTCAGACAAATGCTGTTCTCCAATGTGGTATTTTGAATGTTAGTGTATTAAATTTATTTCCACTGTTAATTCTATGTATTTTTTATTTCATTCTCATAATAGTCAATTAGATTAAAAAAAACAGAATCAGTGATTTGAAATAATACAAGTTATTAAGAAACAAAAAGAGATCTGAAAATTGGAAAATTAATCCAAAGGTAAACCTCAACAGGGCTCAAATTTTTATTCATATGACCAAATGAAAATATTTCTGGTTTGTCAAAAGCCAGTATAATAAAGTAAAAATAAAATGATGATTCTTGCTGAGTAGATTTTATTCACTGTGCATAAAATTTTTCAACACTTGCAATCTTTTTTTGAGAAAATGAGTTAGCAAACAGCAACCTGAAGCCATTTCTATTTTTCTATTGAAAAAGTATGTATATAATCATAAAACTAAATTAAGTTTTTATTTTTTAGGAAAAAATGGCTTTTGTCTATTTTGGTATCATGATGTAAAATTGAATTTAGCATGTGAACCTGTGTTTTTTAAAAAGCCAAAATATGATTTAATGTACCATTTAAAAATTTGATGATAAATCTGTTTTAAAAATTAATTAAAATTTAATTAATATGAATATATCACTCTAAATATAAAATAATCAATATTAGTGGTGCATATTATGAATATTGGTAAATATTTATTAAAATGAAACTTATAAAGCTTCTTTTAACAAAAAGTTGCTATGAAAAACATTTTATACTAAAGATTCTTTTAAATAATTTCTTATAGTTTTCATAAAATTATGTATTTCTTTGAAAGGGGCTGTTAGGTCAAAAAGAGGTTGAGGAGGGTTCCTATATGGTATAAGTGAACAGGGGCCAGAAACTAACTTTCAAGATTTATACGACCCTGCCATTTTAACAATTAAATGTCTGAAAATGATGTTTGGAAATCATTGAAAAATGGAAACAAATGTATCCATCTGTTTACAAATAGACGGATAAATATATCTTTGATAATGAGGAAAAAAAGAAAACAAATAATAACACTAGACCTGTTGAACAATAATCAGACATAACTGAAAACAAAAATAACTCAGAAAATGAGTTGTTGCTCCATACAAATTTTTAAATGAAAGTAGACCATTATCTTACACCATATGCAAAAATTAATTCAAAATGGCTAAAGACTTGAATGTAAGACCTGAAACCATAAAACTCCTAGAAGAAAACATAGGCAGCATGCTCTTTGACATCAGTCTTAGCAGCATCTTTTTGAATACCATTTCTACTCAGGCAAGGGAAACAAAAGAAGAAATAAACAAATAGGACTACACCAAACTAAAAAGCTTCTGCACAGAGAAGGAAACCATCAACAAAATGAAAAGACAACCCACCAACTGGGAGAAAATATTTGGAAATCATATATCCAATAAGGGGTTAATTTCCAAAATATATAAAGAACTCGTACAACTCAACAACAGAAAAAGAACAACCTGACCAAAAAATGGGCAGAGGATATGAACACACATTTTTTCCAAAGAAGATATACAGATGGCCAACAAGCACATGAAAAGATGTTCAACAGCACTAGTTATTAGGGAAATGCAAATCAAAACTACAATGAGATATCACTTCACACCCATCAAAATGGCTATTATTAAAAAGACAAGAAATGACAAGTGTTGGAGAGGTGTGGGGAAAAGGGAACCCTCATATGCTGCTGGTGGGAATGAAAACTGGTGCAGTCACTATGGATAACAGTATGGAGATTTCTCAAAAAATTAAAAATAGAAATGCCATATGATCCAGCTGTTCCACTTCTGGATATTTTTCCAAAGAACATGAAAAGTCTAATTTGAAAAGATATATGCACCCATATGGTCATTGCAGCATTATTCACAATAGCCAAGACTTGGAGGCAATCCAAATGCCCATCAATAGATGAAGGGATAAAGATGATGTGGTATATCCATATGATAGAATACTACTCAGCCATAAAAAAAGGCAAAATCATGCCTTTTGGGACAATATGGATTGACCTTGGGGGTATTATGCTAGGTGAAATAAATCAGACAGAGAAAGACAAACACCATATGATTTTATTCATATGTAGAAAATAAACAAACACATGGATAAGGAGAATAGATTAGTGGTTACTAGAGGGAAAGGGGAGGAGGAAGGGCAAAAGGGGTAAAGGGGCACAGAAGTATGGTGACGGATGGAAACCAGACTTTTGGTGGTGAACGTCATGAAGTCTATACAGAAGCCAAAATATAATGATGTACACCTGAAATTTATACAATGTTATAAACATAAACCAATGTGACCTTAAAAAAACAATTTTTAAAAAACCAAAATGCGTTGTTACCAGTATTGAAAAAAAATTACAGAATGTTTAGAAATCCTCAACAGAATACACAATGAAACAGAAATAAAATGTCCTCCAAAGACAGAATAATGTAAAATTAAGGGGAAAACAATAGAAGATGCAAATACATCTAACTCGGATTAAAAAAGAGTTGAAAATTGACAAAAACAATTTAAGGGAAAACAAGTGGCACAAATATCAAAATAATGAGGGATAAACATATATGGTAGACATAGTGAGATTTCAAACCTAAGCCTTATAGATATTGTTAATAAGAAATCAAAACAATTACAACACATTCACAATACAAATTTAATAAAAGAAAAGTACTAGAACTGAGAAGACTTATGAGTCTGCATGTTAAATTTTTGTCTGTGTTTCATTACCAAACAAGGTGAAATTCTTTCAGAGTTCTGGTCAACGATCCATCTGGACAAATTCACTAATATGAAGCAAATAATAAATAAGAAAGAAATCATTCATTTATGAGTAAATATTTTAAATTTGGATTATTTGATTTTTAAATTTTATACGTAAGGTGTCAACTGTATGCCAGGTACTATTAAAATTGTTCACATTGCCAGCAATGCATTATGAGGGGCACAGACAAGAAAAAAAAACTAATAAGTTACAATTAATGAGAGGTGTTCTGTTTTGCAGAAATGAATCACGCTTTAGTGATATAAATTGACCATATCCAGTTACCCAAAAGATAGCAACGTTATGTTTTATATATATATTATACTACTATACTATATTAATATATATGTATATATATAAATATTATATAAGTATTCTTGGTTATTAGCTAATTCTATGTTTGACCAAGAAAACCAAAGACTATCTAGATTGCTTTATTTTCATAAGAAATTACAAATTACATAAACACTCACAAACAAATGTGTGTGTGTGTGTACCTGGAGTTGGTGAAAAAGAGCCGGCTGAACGGGCTACCACTGGCACTGAAAATCAGAGCAGAAGACAACAGAATAAACAGCGATGAGTTTGTAAATGGCCTTAGGGCCATGATGATGCTCAGGTGGTCCCAGTACTGTAAGGACTGCTACAACAAACACACATCTGCCCAGGTGACTCAATTGATTGTTGCCTTCCTTCCCAAAGGAAGAAGGAGGGAGAGAGATCCTTCAATTCGCAAAGAATGTGGAATATTTAGATTTGTTTAATTAAATATAATTCCTGTCTGTCCCTAGGTAGTATATGTAGTTTATCATAGTAAAAGAGATAGGTATACAAAACATAGGAAACATTTCAGAACGATAAGTAATGATAAAACTGACAAGGTGGTAGTACTGTAAAAATATTGAGTCATAGGTGAGGTGGATTGTGGGAAAGGGCTTCAAGCAAGCCTGAAGCCTATTTCTTCTCCTCTGATTGAACTGCCCTTATTTCCTCCTGAGTGAAGGTAAACACTCATAGAATGTGCTGGAGTTTGAGGGCTCGGGAAGGTTATCTGAATACAATGTACTGATCTGACCTCTGCTTTGTCAGATATTTTCCTTTGTACAGAAAGGGTTAAGAAAAGTCTTTACATTAAAGAACTTCTAACCTTTCATTGTTTTTGTTGATTTCCTACAATCAAGTGCAGAGGTTTGTCATCAAGGCCAGGGTCGGGGATGCTCAGTGTAAGGGCTTCCAATTGGTCATTTTTACTGTAATGGCTCTTACTCTACAGATCAAGGAAATGAGAATGTTTGGCCAACTGCTAAGTATGTGCTTTCTGATTATGTATTAAGGAACTAAGAAATGGTCAGTGCAAATGTCCAAGCATCAAGAACTGTGAAGAGTGATTTTGCCCTATTTTCAAGGTAAGAAATTAGCCTGTCAGTTTCATGGTTGCTGACATTCTTGGGTCAGAGACAAAAGGCAATTAATTACTGATGGCAATAGCAGTAGCCAGAGTATCATCATTTTGTATGAAGTTTCTCAAGCCCTAATTCCCACAGGGCAATGTGAAGAGGGCCAGCAAATACCTGGGTCTCATCATAGGAGAGAACGTCTCAGCTTAGGGCACCTGAATCATTTAAAATAGTCAGTAAATGTGCCTTCCCTTTGCTCCAGGGGGACACAGTTTTTATTATATTGGGCAGCAAACATGGCTGTCATTTGCTCCAGAGGGAGATATTATCCCTATCTGCCAAGACTCTAAGGAAATGTGCCCATCACTCGAGACAGAAATGCCAACTCTATCTTCCAAGGTTGTTCACCATACAACATCTTTGAAAAGATAGTTAAGATAGTGGGCAGACAGTGCCAATGCCTCAATCACAAGATGAGTGGAAATGTGAGAGACCCATGATATCATATATCTTGTACCCAAAGAACTTCTACTAACATTTCTTAAAGTGCTGGCCTCTGCTGATACAGTCTTGCACCTTTTGTGTGTTTGATAAATCTTTTTTGCTCTTTGTTTTTTAAACTTACTACTCCCCTCTCGTCTAGCATGCCATATTTCTGACAAAAAATATGCTGTCATTCTGACATTTTTCTCTGTGAATAATGTGGCTTTTTACTCTGGCTGATTTGAATATTTGCTCTTTACAACTGTTTTTAAGCAATTTGATTTTGATGTACCTTGGTGTAGGTTTCTTTGTGGTACATTGAGTTTCTTAGAAATGTTATTTTATCATTTTGATCAAATTTGGAAAATTGTGGCCATTATTTCTTCAAACGTTTTTCTCTCCCACCCTCTTTCTCCCCTCCTTTGGGGAATCTGATTATATGCATATTTGGTCATATTAGGTTGCTTGAAAATCTTCTATGCCTCATTGGTGATCTGTTTGTTTGTTTGTTTGTTTTCCTCTGTGTTTTATATTTGGTAGGTTTTATTGTTATGTCTTCAAGTGGCTAGTAAGAATAGGAACTATTCTCAGCCCTATGTGGTATACGGATATTGTTTCCATTAGTCTTTGGAAGTCTTTTGGTGCTTCTTTACCCCATCTTGGGTATTTTGCTCACAGGCATGTGCTGAAGGGTACTCATCTGTAGACTTAAGAGCTACCCTCTGCAGACCTTCAGATTTCTCATTCTCTCTTCTCTGGCATTCTTTCTTCCTGGTAGACTCTAGTCACCTTGGTCTACCTGGACTCCCAGTTTTATCTCCTCAACTCAGAGAGATCGCCAGCCTTCACCTGAATACCTCTCCTGCCATGGCCTGTAAAATATGGTCACAGGGCAATTAGAGAATTCACCTTGTTTGTTTCTCATCTCTCAGAGATTAATGCCATTCACTGCCCAGTGTCCAATGTCTTGAACACTGATTTTCATATGTTTTGTCAAGTTTTTAGCTATTTCAAGAGGGAAGGTAAATCCATTCCCTGTTACTCCATCTTGGCTGGAGGCTAAGTCTCCTGAGATCACTGCTGATATTAACTGTTTTTGGTTAGGTTCCTGTGAAGTAGGACATGAGACAGGGATTTGGGTACAAGTGACTTTTCGATGGACTGCATTTCTGGAAAAAAATCAACTTTAAAGGAAGAAAGGTAGCAGCATAAATACAGCAAGAGGTTGAACAAAGTTACAGTCTGAGATAAAGTTTAATCTTGGCCTGATCCACAGAGGTAGGACTCTAGGGTATAAATCACTTCACAGTTTCCCCCTATTGAGATAAGTGTGCCAGACATTTTTGCCTCCTCGTAGTCAGTATTAGCGGTGGTCGCCCCTAGGAGGGGGAGCACTTCCTTCCAGGCACTGATTTTACTTTCAGACAAGAACAATTCTTCAGAGAAGTGGAGGAAGATTGTTAGCAGCTCAAACTCATAACAACAGAGGAATAATTGTGCCAGCTAGATAAAGAGTAACTGGGAACCATACCATCTACTCTACACATCAGCGTGGAGTGAAGACATAAGTCTAGAATTTATACAGTACATTTCCATTTATATAAAGCTAGAAATAATCATAATGGAACCACAGCTGGTATAGAGATCAAACATGAGTTACATATCTGTAAAGAAAATAAGGGGCTAATTAATGTAATATTCACATTTGTTGTTATCTTTTTTTTGTTGCTGGTGAAGGAGGGCAATTCTGAGAATATTCATTTTCTTAACCTCTGTGGGGGATACTGAGATATTTATTTTATCATAATCCTTTAAATTGTATGAACTTTTCATATACAAAAGTGCATCCTTATTCTCTTGGACCACGATTCAGTGTGTGGCAAGTGTCAGGAGAAATGAATCAATTCTGACTTACTGGCAACGTGTACTATGATATGAGGAGAATAGAACCCAGTTAACTTCAACAGACACAGGTGTGCACTCAGGCTCACTCCTAGGCAAGAATGCTGATTCAAAATGAAAGAATTGAGTAAACATTACAAGATTTCATTTAGGTAGTTAACAGACAACGACAACACCACCACCATCAAAAACTATTGCCTCAATTTTCTTCATTGAATTGGAAGGCTGAGTGCATATAATATTTTAAAAGCATAGATATGATATGTAAAATTTCATTAAAACAATTTCGTTAGATAGCCACTATAGCTACAATTCTGAATGATTTTCTGAATAAACTATATTATTTAAGTTTTTCTCATGGTTGTGTATCTAAGTTGTGTTGTAATGAATGAACTTTATATTTTGAATGCCCATATAGGTAAGTGGCTTTAAATAACTTTCCCTTGTTTTTCTCTTTTTCCTACAACTCCAGTCACAACTCTGTATTCTCTTGTCAAATCAACACGAATTTTTATATGTCCAATTCAATGAATGCTAAAGCTTTCAACTTATTTTCAGGAAGAGTAAGAGATGAAAAATTAATGAGTATTTGTGAAAATCAGACATTATTTCTTACTGATGCTTCCAGATTGTTTCACTTTATGTTCTAATTCAGTATCTTTCAAATTAACAAAAAAACCCTTTTAAGAGATGCAATTTACACTGCAACCTAATACACATAAACACATATATAGAGACACAGAAATAAATATAATCAAAACACAAGTTTCATACAGCACTTCTTGACTCTATTTCATGTGCTACACCCTGGTATTTACTGGTGCATTTTCTATTTTATAATGTTTTTTTGCTGGGGAAAAACCAGATAATATATGTCAAATTCACAGTTTGAAAAATGTGAATTTAATGTGTCAAAAATAGAACACTTTTAAGCAAATTGGATTTATAAACTGCACTTGCACTTCTATTATCAACTGCAGTTGTTCATCCAAAGGGTAGACAAATTACTACTTCTTTGGAAGAAAGAGGTCCTTCTTCATAAAGTGTATCATTGCCCTTCTGAGTAGAATGGCATACTGGGCCTTAATTAATGAGTGGGTACCGATCAACTCTAAAACATAATAGTGGGCTTTAGTGAGAGTCATTTTTAAACAATAAACAAAGATCATACAAAAATATTTTGTATTTCCTTCAGAATAACAATAACAAAAAATATCTTCTGGAACAACCTTCAGAACGAAGAAGCAAATTCTGTGTCATTACTTTAGAATCCTATCCTTGTCTGCAGATAGGAGCCCCTTTTACCTACCATAGTCACCTTATTCAACCCATTAAACTTTTACTGCCTTTTGATCACATTAAAACATCCAATCACACCTCCAAGGACACATTTTTGCATTAATTTATATTGAACATTAAGAATATTAAGAAAGAAGCACTGCAGGCTCTCAAATGAGTTAGAAAAAATAGTTTTGAAAATGTTTGAATCAATTTCAGAAGTATTAAAATAAGTCCATTATCTTTAAAGGGTTCATGAGCCACTATATTGACTTAAATATCACGTGCTGATACACACCATACTCACTATACATAACACACATTACAAAGAACATTTCCTCTGACCTGTGACTTTTTCTTTGCCTTCCTTCCCTAGCAACTAGACCTGTGCCTGGCATATACTATGTACTCAATAAATAGTTTTAATTAACTGAACAGTGCTCTAATAGTCTTACATAATCATATTTTCATAAATTACGACATATGTCAAATGCTCTATTGACCAAGAGGAAATAGCCTTTCAATGAAGTAAAAACTTCAAGAAAGAAACAATGCTATTTTAATGAGTTATTGATGAATTGCTCCAGAATAGCAGAAAAGCATTTATATACTGTAGCTAGTTTAAAGACAGGTGACCTTTTAAGAGATTAGTTAACCTTTCAGCAATTTTAGAGAGTTACTGTTTTGAAAGATAAAGGTCAGAGTAGAACTCAGAATGCAGTTATTGTCTTCTCTGTGTTTGTTGCCATGTCTTTAATTTCCAATAAATTAATTCAAACCCTAGAGTCTGTTCAGTAGATTTATTTTTAAGTAAAAGAATACTACTGGTTTCAAATAGTTTTCAGGTACTAGATATGAATAGTCAAAACACGAAAACTCAAAATCTGGTTTGCAAATTTCACCTTTAATCTCATTTAGTGCTCAAAGTTATTAAAACAAAAATGCATTTGATTAAAGAAAAATGTATGATGCTTATGGTTATTTTTTGTCTTTAAGAAAAGTTTATGCCATTTTTCGTTTCACCTCCACCAAAAAAATTTTTTTCAGACTTAGTCATTCTAATCCTCTTCCTCTAAGTCCCTGCAGTTATAAACCTGGTGTTTACTTGTTTCCTTACATGTATTTACACCAAAAGGAAAACTGAGCTGAGTGTTTAGAAAACAGTTGTATAAAATAACATTTCTGTGCCAGGCTTTCAAATAGTTGAAATTTGTGCAGAGGGAATAACCTAAAAATATTTTAACATTTATGGATTTTGCTCAGGTTATGATAAGCAAAGGATCATTAACCTGACCTACATGCTCTCATTCTTTGTAGTTTCTTATATCCGTATTTTAAAATGCATACAATTTGCTTCTTGACCTATTCATTTCTAAAGAAACCACCCTCTAGTTTGGAAATAAAGAAAATGTGTTTTTCTGCTAGATTTGATGATATTTACAAAGAGGTCAAGCCAATTTTATATTACCTGGATATATAACTTAGTTTCTGATGTTTTATTCATATTCAACCATGAAACAAATACGGATAATACAGTCCCCAGGCTTAAGAAAGCATAAAAAAATCAAAGGATAAAAATCATATTGTAACAACTATAGTCCTGTTTGAATAAACTACACTATTTTGGAGATGGTAATAAATATACTGATAGAATTTTACCTATTCAAAATCTGTCAGCATGTTTACAATAAATTTAACTTTACATGATAATTATTATTCACCAGTTCTCATCATTTCAATATCAGTGTAGTCTTAAAAATGAATGAAACCTTGGTTGACATTTGAATTGTCTGGTCATTTATTAAACAAGCACAGAGAGGAAAGAAGGAAATTGAAGTTAGGCAAAGGATATTTTTAGTAAAAAGACAGGGTTTTTTTTCAGTGTAATTTAGCATTGATTTTATTATTGCCCAATGTGAAAGTCTCTTTGGGTGGGGAGAAAAGCATTAAAAACATGAGCATAATCCTCGTTGGTACACAATTCTGTAAAACAGCTGTATTGAGGGCAACCGCCCAAGAATGTCTCATATTAAAGAGTCTGGAGGTAGCTTCTGGTTTAGTAACTAGATTCTTTCATCTCATCATTCTAATATTTGTGAGTATGTGCACTTTGTGCTCATGGCCCACAATGACTGCTATTGTTTCTGAAATTACATTGCATTCTAGGCAGCTGAATAAAGGAATGGACAGAGACAAAATGGCAAGTGGCATGCACCATATATCTTTGACCCTTAGTGGATTATTAGTGTGCATTGTACTCGATTTTAGTTTTCGTTTCTATTTTTTTACACATTTTAACTGTTTGTAATGATAAATATTTTATGCTTTTCTTAGGAGTCTTCCAAAGAACAAAGGAAAAACATCATTTTTTTTTTTTTGGTATTAGAATAAAATTCATTGTATATTGTAATTCCTTGTATGGATCACTAGATCATCTTAAAAAGCTCAGATACTTTATGGGTTCTTAACTTATTTTTGCTGTCTTGAAACTTTTTGCTGTCATCATCTGAGGAATATTTCATCACTCATCAATGATTCTAAACCATGCTAAAAAAAGACTATGGATACATGAAAAGATACTATAATAATATCACCATCCTTTAATGTTCTTATTCAGTTGTTCCAGGCATTGCTTCATTATTTCAAGAAGGTACAAAGGAAGCTGATAGCCTGCTTTTAGCTTTCATTGAACACAGTTGAGAATTCAGAGTTTTTCATTGTCCACTTAAAATGACAAAGAGAAAAAAATGTTAGATATTTCGCAACTATTAGAAGATAAAGGCAAAGAGACATATAATTGTCTAGAGCTACACAGTCCAATATAGTAGCCATTAACAGCCACATGTAGTACTGAGGATCTGAAATGTGCTCAAGTTAAGATGTGCTATGAGCATAAACTACACACCATATTTTGAAAACTTAGTAGGGAAAAAATGAATGCAAAATATCTCATTATAATTTATATTTATTTCATGTTGGAATGATACTATTTGGACATATTGGATTAAATAAAATATATTATTAAAATTAATTTCACCTATTTCTTTTTATATTTTCAATGTGACTATAAGAAATTTTAAAATTACATATGTGGTTCACATCATTCTATTAGCACTCCTCTCAATTCGGACAATGATAATGAAATTGATCATGTAAAAGGAATCACAGATTATGAGTTTTCAGACTAAAATATCCTAGTTAAATTTTCTTAAAATTCAAGAATCAATTTGTGAAATATATGTTTCTTAGTACATGAAAATATGATATCCTTATCCAGGTAGTCATTCAGCAGAAAGGACTTCATCATACAATACATTTCTAAAAGAATTTGGACCACTCTCTTTGCTACAAGGAAGAATGACAGTGTCCTTTCAGCCTTTATGATATTTGTGCTCCAAAATTTACCTCATACAAAAGGGTTATTATACTTATTTTTCATTAAAATTTCTAATAATTTTTTTTCACTTTCCCTTATTCTTACTCTAGTAGATCATTCATAAAATAATTTAAAAAATTCCAATGGTCCATTAGAACCAGATGGTAACTGCTGATAACTATGTTTCTTGGTATATTGAGGGTTAAGGAATTTTTTTCCAAAGAGGTCACTCAACAATTCACATATTTCACTGCCCAGAACTTAGTCACATCTCCTGGTAAGTGGGTTGCTGGGAATTGCAGTATTCATTTTGAATGGCTATATGCTTAGATAAAATACTTAGAGGTTTCTATTTCTAAAGCAGTAGGAGAGAGTAGATATTGGGGTAGATATATACCAGTCTATGCCAAAGTATCTATTCACATTTTTTTCTCATCTTTGGATTAGAATCTTTGACAAAAATTCATCAATATTTATCTTGAATCAGGAGCCAAAGTTTAGTACTCTTCACTTATATGGGAAAGAAAAAATACTTTTTATTTTTTATACATTCTCTAAAATGATTCTCATGTATCCCTGTCCCTTCTGGGTTTTGGAGTGAAGGGATTCTTAAATTTCCATTTAAGGTATCTTGATCTGTTATTATTTGAGGCAGCTTTTCTTTAACCAATCTCTTTAAAGCCACCACCTTCTCCCTCTTCCCGGTACTAGAAGGTGTTTGAGTGTGAAAGTTTCTGTGACCCCTGGCTGGAGGAGGAAACTCTATAACATAACACAGAGTTTTTTAATTTATTCTTGATTTGGACTCGACTGCATGACTGTTAGCTTTAGTAATCTCCAAATTGCTTGTACTCGTATCTGTCAAGGTGGCCACTGATGAATTTTTCCATTCTCATGTTGGGTGAGTGCCCAGTTCTTCTCCCTGCCAAACCTGGTTTTAATCACATGGACTCGGCAGACTCTTCTTGAGTTTCAGCCATGTCCTCCACCTGGAGCCTAGCTTAGGATGTCCATCCATCATTACCCTCCAGGGTAAGGTCATCTCTCCCCTTTCATGACAGACCTATGGATCTCAACTCAGCCTTGAGGCATCCTGGAAATTTGAGGATCATTCTCCCAATGAAAAGAATTTGTAAGACTCTGAAGTACTGCTCTGGCCCTCTCTCAGCTTGCCATGTCATGCTATCATTTTGGTTTGTTTTGCCATGTCATGTTATCATGTTAGTTTCCGTTAATTTGGGAATGCCTGCTTAGTGGTCGCCTCCCAAAATTCCCAAAGTGGATCAGGGCACAATCTCTTGCCATTCTATCCAAATTTTGTAACATCTCACTTTCTAGGATTTTGCCATGGAGGATAGGAGCCAGAACATATTTGTCTGATTAAATGAGCTCCCTACAACTATCCCCCCATTCTTTCACTCTCTTTCTAGGAATGAAAGTGCTCTGCTTTACTTCTTCCTTTACATCTGGTGCAGACATCCTCTATGCCATCATGGCCTTCCCCTTCCACCAGTAGAATTCATCTCTCTCATTTCTTGCAATAAATAAAAATCACTGAGCAGGTATGTGGTAAAACCTTAGCTAGAAAACTAAAATGATTACTTGAGAATATTTTAATCTCACTATGAAGTTACCTATAATTAAATAGAATCACTAATAACTGAGAAAAAGTAAGGTTTTATTGGAAGATCTGCACCCAAGGTAATTGCTAGATGCTCTTCAAAAAGTTTAAGACATTTAGTTAAATATAGAATAGAATTGGGGATCATTTGGATTTGATTGTGATTGCAATTAATAGCCAGGGTTCGTTCTATTAAAGGTTACCCTGGATACCTATCTCTCATCAGGCACGTATAAGAAAATGGTATGTAAATTATCTCATTTGGTCCTGAAGCCTTTTGACAATGGGTGTCCTTTCACAGTGATATGAAAGAACACTGATATGGCAGGGATTGGATGGATAGACTGAGGTAAGGAGAGACCTGAGATAGACTACATAGTTAAGGGGGTATCTAAACATTAGGTAATGAGAACTTGAATGAAAGCAGTAGTAGTGGGCAATAGCTACATATTTAAGAAGTATTTGAATGCTGTAGTTGATGATGTGTAAAGGACATGGGCAACAGTGTCAGTCACAGGTGTGACTGAAACACGTTTCCCAGTCATGTGATCCTGGGGAATTTCTTTAACTTTTCTTCCTTTTTTTTGTGAGGAAGACCAGCCCTAAGCTAACATCCTTCACCAATCCTCCTCTTTTTGCCGAGGAAGACTGGCCCTGGGCTAACATCCGTGCCCATCTTCCTCCACTTTTATATGGGACGCCGCCACAGCATGGCTGACGAGCAGTGCGTCGGCGGGCGCCCGGGATCCGAACTCGCGAACCCTGGGCTGCCAAGCGCGGACTAAACCGCTGCACCACCGGGTGGCCCCCCTATTCCTTGTTTTCTTACTTCAAAAATGAGAATAAAAATAACTAACAGGTCCACTAACAGGTCCATTATAATGATTAAGAAAAATTTAATGAGAAAATATAAGCATAATATCTAGAAAATTATAAAACACCAAAATGTTTTAAGTGTTGATAATACTAGGTGATTCAATGGAAATGAAAAAGGGAATGAATTTGTGGATCTAAAATTAAAGCGCTGTGAGAATATTGATATTATCATGAGTCATGAAGAGTAAACAAACTTTTTGAGATAGAAGTGAGCAAACCAGCAGCCCAAATATCCATTCCTCTACTCTGGGCTAAATTCCAGACCAGATATGGGTTTGTGAGGCATTATGCCCTGGCAAGCCTTTTTATTTGCTTTTACTGTCACCTAGAACAGGGATAGACATGGCCTTCTGCTGTTTGATTGTGTGTAACTCCCCTGTGCATAACAGAAGTTAAATTTGCCAAAGTATAATAGTTTGCTGTCAGGCAAAGGGAGCTTAGACAGTAGAAGGAAAGCAAGAAGGAAGTAGCTTCTATAAAAACCTTAAAATGGATGTATTGACTAATTCTAGTTAATTTTAGATCACTTCACAGAGAAATAGCCTTGGTTCTTCCCTTGATATATTGACATTGCTACGCACCTTTAGAAAATATCCCTTAGAAAAATGTTATAGGTTGATCTTTGCCTCCTTCCCTTCTTATATAATCCAGAACGCTTTGTGAAAAGCTAGCTATAGTTTTTCTGACTAAAACGGCCCCCACTGAATCTGGAAAATTCTCCCAAACATGTGGTTTAAATGGGAGTTTTTACCTTCTTAGAACCCTCTGTCTTGGAAATAAGTATTTGATCTAAGCTAAGGAGGTCATTATTCCGTCGCTTGTCCACAGTTGCTTAGGCCAGGAGTGGACGTCTGATTCAAACCGGGTGAATCTGTACCCTTTCCCAGGATAGTGACCTGTACTTCTTTTCTGATAATAGAGATATGAGGTGCTAAAGTTTCTGGGAATCCTGGCCCCTGCTGTGGTGAAGAAGCTGGTCTTCATGAAAAAAAAAGAAGATCCAGAAATGACAAAGAGTAGAGAGAGGAAAAGGGAAGCGGGGAGGGGGAGAGAGATGAGGGAGAGAAAGAAAATGAACAGAGTGATGGGTGGAGGGAGGGAGGGAAGGAGAAAAGAAGGAAGGGGAAAGACATGGTTCTGTGAAACTCCCTTTTGCTTAAGAACCCAAGTTAGTTTTATCTCACTTGTAGTTGAATAAAAATGTTTTCACAATTACATCTCAGTTTTCTGGAATTTATACTGATATTCCCACAGTGCTCATGATGGTTTTTTTTTTGTGAGGAAGACCAGCCCTGAGCTAACATCCATTGCTAATCTTCCTCTTTTTGCTGAGGAAGACCGGCCCTGGGCTAACATCCATGCCCATCTTCCTCCACTTTATATGGGACGCCGCCACGGCATGGCTGACATGCAGTGCGTCGGTGGGCGCCCGGGATCCGAACTGGCGAACCCCGGGCTGCCAAGCGCGGACTAAACCGCTGCGCCACCGGGCTGGCCCCCTCATGATGGTTTTTAAATGACAGTTTATCTAACATGTTCATTTGTGAGAGATTTATATACTACTCTTTTCAAATTAAATTCACATTCTAATCACAAAGAATTACTAAGCACTGATATCAAATATTTTTCACCTTCAAACAGATTCAATATCTATTATATGAATAAAGCGTTATTCACCTCAAATCACTGACCTGGAATCTGCATTTGAAAACAAGTTGGAATAAGGACATTAATGAAATTTTTCTCTCTCTCCTTTTATAAATCACAGCCTATTGTAGCATTTTCCAACTGTAACTTTCCCATACTTTGTGTCTTATGTTCTAACTTCCAAATTTCATATTAACAAGATAATTTAACTATGTGTTCATACAGACTATCATCACTTTATCTCTGAGATTTTAAAATTAAATTGTGTTCTGTTATAATGAATCATGCAGTAAATTACTAACCTGAAAATGAATCTCATTGAATTAGTAAAACTACTGAACAAATGCGCAAATATATGACATGTTTTAATATTATGTCAGGTCTGTTCAATTAAATACCTGATTATAGCATTTAGAATAACAAAGTTTTAAAGTGTTAAAATGATGTAGTGTTACTTGGAAAAGACATCAAGTCAATTGTTTTCTATTACAATTGTAATTTTAACACCTGGGATATCTTTTTTTTCCTTCCAATGAATTGTGTCTAGTTTAACACATGATGATTTTAAGATCTGATGTTAGAATAAAAGAAAAAGTAAAAACCCACCTGTGACTTTCACATATTGATAAATGTCATTGGTGGTCAGTCCTAGCATGCCATATTGAGTAGGAGGATAATATATTTATTTCATTAAAAGTTATACTGTTGGGGCAGGCCCCATGGCCTAGTGGTTAAGTTAGGCATGCTCCACTTGAGCAGCCAACATTTGGTTCCTGGGCACAGACCTACACCACTCGGCAATGGCCATGCTATGGTGGTGACCCACATACAAAATAGAGGAAGATTGGCATGGATGTTAGTTCAGGGTGAATCTTCCTCAGCAAAAAAAAAAAAGGGGGGGATACTGTTGTTATTAGGGATGGATTAATTCATACAAATGAAGCATAGGTTGATAACTCAACTAAGTGCTTATTTGATTAAAACATTATTTTCTTCCTTGTCTTCTTGCTTTAGCCATCTGTTTTCCCCCTTCTGTTTTCCTCACTTCCTGCCTCCCCCTCCTCCCTCCCCTTGTCTCTTCCTCCTTTCCTCTCACAAATGGTATTGAGTGTTCACTCTGTGCTAAAGACTCTGCTAGGAGAAGGGGACAAGTAAATAAGAAATTGCAAAACAGGGCAAGTTCTCTTATAGGGGTAGGGATTTGCTCCTACCAAAAAAAAAGATTGCATAAATTCACATATGAATTTTTTCAAATTGAGTGTACTGGAGGTCAGAAATGCTGATCCCAAGGAAGGAAAACTTAAGTTGACAGATGATTAGTGTATATCAAGGAAAAAGAGGTGAATGTGAGGGGAAAATATTCCCAGGAAAGAAAATAGCCTTCTCAAAGGCAAAGAGGTGGGCAGGACATCATGAACATGGCACTTTAATGGTACTGAAAATGATTCAGAAATACTCTTTGCTTGCTAAACTGGCCCTTGATCATGAAAAACTTGTAGATCATGTTCAGACGTTTTGACTTAAATCAGAGTAATTTAAGGGTTTCAAAAAGTGATTGGTATGGTCAGACTTGCAGTTGATAATAACTTTGGTGACTGGGTGAAGGATGGATAAAATGATGGATTTGAGATAACTACTTGGTTGAGGGGGACAGTTTGACCAGTTTGACATAGCTGTTGCTATAATGTAAGTGAGATAGTGGCCAGAATAGGAGAGCGACCGCAGACTCAGAAATTAAATAACATTGGGAGAAATTTTAGAGGTAAAATAGATAGAAATTAATAACTCAGATAGGACTTAAGATTGTGGAGATAACGATTTCAAAATTTATACCTTAAGTAACAGTGCCCTTTTCTGTGATAAAGAGCATAGGTTTTGAAGGTAAAATGATCCACAAATGAAACTTATATGAGGACATAACAGTCAACATTTAAGATTTAGACAGAAGATAAACATTTTATAGAGCATAGAGATAATTGAACACCCGAGGTATGTCTAGATAGACAGTGTATAGAATACCTAAGGGTCAAGGCTAAGACAAGATAGGAGGAGTCAGCAACATCCTCACTAAAGGTTTCATCACATATTTTGTTTCTCTCTCTATATATGACAACTTTATGTTGGCTTGACTCTAGAGTCGAGTTCAAAATTCAGTTCCTATTATTAATCTGTGTCAAGTAAACAAGTAGAATACAAAACTACATTAGGACGTGAGTGGGAAAGAGAGGAATCATAGAGCTGAGTACTCAAACTGAAGTCATATCATTGAACAAGTGACACAGCCAATACGGGCATTGTCCTCGTACAGAATAAAACCAATGTGCAGCACTCAAAATGAATGTGGTCAGAGATTATTAGAGTTGGAGGAAGCCACACAGGGGAATCAATCAACCTTTCTATCCCCTCACAGAATCCCTACAGAATCCTGACAAATGGCTAGTCAATTTGTATTTTATTTCTAGAAAACAAGATCTACTACATCCAAGACTTCTTCCTGATTATATAGTAGAAACCCCATCTAAAAGTAAAGTAAAATCAATTTGGTGAAACTTGTTTTTGATAAGCTCGTGTTGACTACTGAATCAACCATAGAAGTACTAAAATTACTGTGAAATGGAAGAGATAAAACATAAATTCCTGACACTTAATATGGACTTCTTTTGAGAATGCAAATATGGTTCCAGCAATATTTTTTAAGATGGATAATGCAATATTAGATTTCATATTACTTTTAACCTAGTCCATGTAGAATATTAAATGTTATATCTTATATACAATATAATATAGAATAATGAATATTTGATCATTATAGAACTCTACATAATAGTTAAGAAGTCCATAATATGCCTAAATTTTTGTTAATATATGCACGTTTAAATGTATTCCCAAATTGGAAACTTTCAGTACACTGTTTTGATATGTAAAGTAATTTAATATAAAATGATATCATTGGACAATATTCAAGGGAATTTGCTTATTAAATTACTAAAGAAATTCATAATAAAATATGCCTTCCTTAGAAGGCAATGTCCTTAGCTTTTAGATAGCATTATAATGGGTCTCTATAAACAAATATCTTTTATTGTAAAGTATTTTAAGAACAAATGCTTTCAATTTATTTCAGATGTTTCATATACATCTGACTCTTTGGGACTGGGAATTTCAACTTATGTGTTAAAATTTATAACTTTATATATTTTTTAATATAACTATATATTTAAATTTTGTATATAACTTTATGGCCATAAACATGAATGAAGGTTTACAAATACTGTATAAAAAACAAAAGTAATTCTTTATCACAAAAATATATATTTTAATTGTCCATAGTTTAAAGTTTAATTACATATACACTATATTTTCTTGGTCACTATACACAATACTGCACAAAAAAAGAATGAAAGAAATACTTTAAAATTTTTCACTAGTTTTACATTAGCCTCCTTAGCTTACTGGCATCAATATTTTGGTTTCATTTCTCATATCTAGATTGTACAGACAATAGAATGTACAGGTTGGGGTGAAAAACAGGGAAATATCTGGGTTCAATTAAGGATTCTAGTACATCATTTAAGCAATTTTAGTGAATAACTAAGGCATTTTGCTTAGTCAATAGTGGAAAACATTCAGATATTAAAAAATTTAAACCAAAATAATTTTTCTCATTTTAATAGAGAGCCACACTGCATGGCCACTGTGTCAATGACTGTGATCATGTCCTTAACTAGCATTTAAAAGTTGGATCAGTTATAATATAACAATTAATTTATGGCAATTGTAGGTTGCCATAAATTGATTATATTTATATATTATATATAGTTTATATTAATTCAATAGGAATTAGAGCAATATCTCTAATAGCAGGCTGTTCTGCTTTTACCTCTTATGTGGCTGGAATCTTGTTAATCCAATGGTTTTTAAGTTTTTCAGTTTTATTATACTCAGAGGTTACACAATTCTCACTTAACAGATATCTATTTCCCGGCCTATGTTAATCAATCTAGCTTTAACCTTATGTAATATATGCTGTTTTGAAATCCTGATTTTACACATGAAGAAACTAAAGATCAGAGAGCTTAAGTATCTTGCCCAAGGCCACAGAGCTACAAAATAGAAGACAAGACTTCAAGCAAAGTTCCTTTAAATTCATATCCAGTACTATTTCCGTAATAATTCGACTGCCTTGGTAAAGTTGTTAATTTTTGTGAAAGTCTTGAATGCCAAATTATGTATTTGTTATAAATGATAATATTATCAAATGAAAAAATATATTGGTAGCTAATAACTTCTTTCCTTCCCTAGAAGAAAAAAAAATCTATATATTCTTTTCTTTTAATGATGCTGGAGTATTAAGTTTCAAGAGATGTTTTCATAAGATTATAGTAACTTAAATATTCATTTTTTCATTACAGAGATATAAATGCCAAGTCAGGCCCATGTATTGTGTACTACGGCAAATAAATTGATATAATGTTTTAGGTGGCTCAAATTTCTTTTCAAGTTATATTTTTTGACCAATACTTACGTATTGGTCAAAATTCATTCTTCTCTCAGCCTCTTTAGAACTCCAAAACACACAATTTAAGGGTTAAGATTATTCCCCAGCTGTGAGGGTTAATTTCACATCAACTTGACTGGACTAAGGCTGCCCAGATAGCTGGTAAAACAGTACTTCTGGGTGTGTCTATGAGAGTGTTTCCAGAAGAGATTAGCATCTGAATTCTGTGGACTAAGAAAACAATATCACCCTTACCAATGCAGGTTGACATCATCCAATCCCTTGAGGACCTAAATAGGACAAAAAGATGGAGGAAGGGCAAATTTTCTCTCTGGCTGAGCTGGAACACCCATCTTCTCCTGCCCTAACGTCTGTGCTCCTGACTCTCAGGACTCTGACTCAGACAGTTACAATACTGGCTTTCCTGGTTCTCCAGTTTGCAGGTGGCAAATCCAGGATGTCCTCAGCCTCCATAATTGTATGAGTCAATTCCTATAATAAATTTCTATCTCTCTCTCTGTGTCTCTCTCTCTCTCTCTATATGTTATATATATCTCCTATTGATACCAGCTCAAGACAAGGTTGACATATGGGAAGCCATATCATAGAAAAGAAACCCTATTGTAACTTTGAATGACCTGTAACTAACTAACCCAGCCGGATATGCACCCTCCAGGAGATCTAACTGCTCTGTAGATTTTATGACCCCTGATTGTGCAGGTAACTCCCAGCTGCAATAAAATGATAACTTTGTTCTTTTGAGTTCCTTAGGAATATGATATCGCCCAAACAGAGAGTCTATGCAGATAGCCATCGTCAATGACCACTGAAAGATCTGGGTGTAAGGCGTTGCTCCAGTCTCTGAGGCATATCCAGGAAAACAAAAATCTATCAGAAACTAAGATCAGATGGATGTCCCCACCCTGAGACCAGATGCCTCCCAACCCAGGGACCAGCTCCCCCATGTAACTGACCTGTAGTCTTTGTTCTGTAAGATGGTTCTTTCAGACATGAGTCAGCCATCTTCCCTCTTGCTGGCAAGCTGTAATAAAAGTCTTTTCTCTCCTATCACCTTGCCTCTTGACTATCGGCATATCTTGTGGCGGGCACATGAACCCCTTTTTTGGGTAATAACACTATTGGTTCTGCTTCTCTGGAGAACCCTGGCTAATAATAGCTCTTAAAATTGTGTTCTTCTTTTGTGCTTTTTAACTCTTCTTTGTTCCCAGAATTATTGATTGATGTTTAATAATACCCGACTGGGTTGTTAATCTCTTGTGAATTAGATTGTTTTTTATACCCCCTTCACCCATTTCTCCCTCTCCATCTTCTTTGCTTTGAATTCAAGACACTTGAAATCTTCCAGTTGGATAAAAGATCTTCATCAGCTCTTTAACAAAAATGTTCAAAAAGCTGTTTAAAAGATTTTGTATCCCACTTGTGGAAACTACAAATGACTTTTATCTCAATATGTCAAAATAGGTTCAATAAAATTGAGGTGCCCTTCCTTTCTTTAATTGTGCAATGTTTTATAAATTTTAATGCCTTATAGTTAAACATTGCAGTACAAAAATGCTCCAAAAATATTTTAAAATAATTTTTTATTTAAGATGCTTTAAATATTTTGTATATTTTCCATGATTGGAATCAGTAACTTTCTTTATTAATGAAATTTGTATCAAAATTATACTAAGATATTTCATAATTTGCTAAGATATTTCATAAATATACATTACCTTGACAGATTTCTTTGAATAGCTCAAATTGATATATAAAATTATATGAAATTTCTAATTCATCAGAAGTTAAATTCATTACTTTTTAAAAATTCCATCTTGTACTCTTTGAAATTTGTTCTAAATCATGTTTTCAGATCAAACACATTCTCTGAAATCTAGACAAGAAAAGGATTAAGCAAGTAATAGCGAAAAGCCTAATTAGTGTATTTCACCTTCATCATCAAACGTAAGTAGAGAAGTGATCAAAACCTTTTAATAGTCAGAAGTGGGCAAGTTTGTGGGCATTATCTTTTATCTAAAATAGCTCTTTTCTGCATTATTCCTGAAGGTCAGTTTTTTGGCCTTGTTTGGAGAAGGTTCAAAAATTTTAGATTTAAAAGGAAATTATGAAATGATATTTTTAAAGCCTTACTTTATGCATACATCTTTCATGATTTGAAGTATATGAAAGAACTTCAAAAGTGGGAGAAATTAATTCTACAAAATTATTAAAAAGAAATAATTGAACTGACTTGCAAATTAATCACAATTACATCTATATAGTTATTAACTATTTTATTTTTTATGTTAACCTATTGCTTTTTAAGTTTTTAGAAGCAGAGTAATTTAAATTATATTTTCAAATGGGAAAACAAGTCAATTGAAGCATATACTTGAAACCTGAAAAGGTTAAATTAAAATGAAGGAAATTATGAACAAATTCAAACATAGTAATTTTTGAAAGACTAGATGATATAATATCAAAAAATTTTCCATGACAGTGTGGGGGATCAGAATTGGTTACCCCAAAATGTTTCTCTTTGTCTTATTATTATTTTGTGTGTGTGTGAGGAAGACCAGCCCCATTGAGCTAACATCCATGCCCATCCTCCTCTACTGTATATGAGAAAGCGCCACAGCATGGCTGACAAAAAATGCATCTGCCTGTGCCCAGGATCTGAACCTGTGAACCCCGGGCCATCAAAGAGGAGCATGTGAACTTAAAGGCTACACCACCAGGCCAGCTCCTGGCTTGATTATTTTTGTTTGTTTGTTTGTTTTTTGTTTTTTGGTGAGGAAGACCAGCCCTGAGGTAACATCTGTTGCTAATCCTCCTCTTTTTGCTGAGGAAGACTGGCCCTGGGCTAACATCCGTGCCCATCTTCCTCTACTTTATATGGGACGCCGCCACAGCATGGCTGACATGCAGTGCGTCCGCGGGCGCCCGGGATCCGAACCGGCGAACCCCGGGCTGCCAAGCGCGGAGGAAACCGCTACACCACTGGGCGGCCCCCTGGCTTGATTATTTTTAAGAACAAAAGACTCTGAAAGAAACTTTGACCTTCCCCCTAACTGTCTAAAAGGAGTTAAGATAAAAGGCCTGTCCCCAGGGCAGGCCATCACCATATATATCTCTGGGTATCCGTAGACTGGGAGGGTCCTTGCTAAGCCCATTCTTATCAAAGTTCCGTTGACTAAACATTTGCTTTTCCATTTTTATGTGAGTTGCCTTCCTCCCCTTTGAAGAAACCACTACCTCCAATATCCTCCTTTGTCTTTAGCTGAAGATGATATTAAAGGTGGCAGCTTCAGCCATTCTGGCTGAGTTGCTCAGTTTTTCTGGGTCTCTCCCAAGTATACATGTTATAAAGCTTTGTTTTATTTTCTCCTGTTATTCTGTCTCATGTCAATTTAATTCATAGACCAGCCAGAAAGACCTAGAGTGGATAGAGGAATTGTCTTCCTACTCTACAGTAGTAATCACTAACACTTATTGATTAAAGGAAAGTTCAGGCACTTTCCTTTATAAATTAACTCATTTAGTTATCATAGTATTAGTATTTTCCACATTTATAAATGAGAAAATTGAGGCAAAGTATAGCTATGAGACTGGTCCAAGATAACTGTCAAAGCCAGGATTTAAACATGGGCTGGTGCAAAAACTTTCAGTCACTACATTATGAGGTGGCTACCTCATATTGAACTTGATTGCATAGAAAAGAGAAACACTATACCAGTTACTAGGAGTGAACTGATTCATAGGATTTACTCACAATTTGCGATGGGTCAAGCAAGTCTATTTCTCTATAGTAATAGCTTTGAACAAGTACAGGAAACCATTGCTCTTGCATTGATACATATAACAATACACACATACGTATATATCCGTTTGCTCCACTTATTTCTATCAGGTTTGTGTTTACGTGTGTGTGTGTGTGTATATATATATATATATATATATATTTGATCTGGAGAATTGCTAGAGAAATCGTCAACTAAAAAGAGAAAAAGTCATGGACAGAAATAATACTATTAAATCAAATGCACTATCTAACAAGAAACTACAGTTTCAACTTCAGAATCACTTGCTGAAGTGAAATGACTGCTATGCTCCAGAACGGAAAGTTAAAAGAAAAAAAAAAGACTATGCTTTAAGAAATTTGTGACCTAATTGAAGAGAAGAAATAAACACTTGGGAGTATAAATGATACTTTTAGTTGCTGACAACCTGGATAGAAACATCACTATTTCCTCAATCTTCAAATTTAAATCTGAGATTTTCTTAATTTTAACCATTCTTAACCTTGACTGCTTTTTGAACTGCAGGAAATGGTTTTTAAAAATCCATATATCCTGGCACTGCTCTGATATACTGATTCAGAATTTGCAGGATTTAGTTGTTTGTATGTTTCAAGAGTTACTGCAGAGTGGAGAAAGTTTATTTTAGAAATTCCTATTATGAATAAATTCTCTCCATTTTCATTCTTTAAGTATTTTACTTCACCATCATTTTTGAATAATTTAGTTTGGCATAAAATTCTTGATTGACACTTATTTTCTTTCAGTCCTTTAATGATGCTATTTAACTGTAATATGACTTCCTTCTGCTGTTTTGATTCTTTTGTAGAAAACCCACTTTCTCTCTCTAATAGCTTTTATTAAAAAATTATTGAAGTATATTAATACAAGAAGTTAATACAAGTTTACAGCCTAATGAATTCCACAAATTGAACAAATGCAACCAACTCCCATCCAAGAAGAAACAAGGCCTTACCAACACCCAGAACCCTTGCTCTCAGACTCCTTGAAAATTATTAATCCCCTTCCTCCACCTGGTACATATTATTCAGTCTCCTAATAAATTTATTAGTTCTTACTTGCTTTTTGGATTTATATAAATGAGGTTATACAGTATGTACTCTTTGTTCAACACTGTGTTTGTGAAATTTATGCATATGGATTCATGCTGGTGTAGTATGTTCATTCTCACTGCTATATAGAATTACATCATGTGACTATATCAAAATATATATGTCCATTCTGCTTTTGATGACATTTTGGTTCACAAGAGCAGTTATGAATATTCTAGTACATATTTTGTTTTTGTTGATTTGATGAACATATGTACGTCATTCTGTTGGGATTATACCTAGGAGCTGAATTTGTTGGGTTATAGATTAGGCATATTTCTCCTGAGTAGATACCTTAAAAACATTTCCTAAAAGAGTTGTACCAATTTACACTCTCACTGTTTATATGGGTTCAAGTTGCTTTATATGTCATAAATACTTGGTATTTTCACCTTTTTCACTTTAGCCATTTTGGTATGATGAGTTGTATCATATGTGATTTTCATTTGCATTCCTCAGTGACTAATGTGGTTGAATATCTTATGCTGATTGGCCATATGTTTGTCTTCTGTTCTTAAGTGTCTTTTCAAGGCTTTTGTCCACTTATTTCTATCATGTTTGTGCTTTTTCGTGTGTGTTTTCTGCATATTCTTGATACAAGTCCTTTCATAAATATATGAATAGCAAATTATCAGACTGATTTTTAAGATCTTCTGATTTCCTTTTCTATTCTTTAGGGAAACTGCCATGTGTCTAGGTAAATGTTCCAGTTCGCATCCTAAATTAGTGATATAAAACAACTATTTTATTATGCTGACAGGGATTATGTGGGTCAAGAATCCAGGGCGGGCACAGCAGGGATAGTTTCTCTCTGCTCCAAAATGTTTGGGGTCTCAGCAAGGAGGACTTGAACAGTTGGGGTCTGGAATCATCAGGGGGCCTCTTCACTTAAATGTCTGACACCTTGGCTGTGGCGACTCTAAGGCAAGGCAAAGCTTGAACAGTTGAGTGGAGCAGCTACATGTGGCTCCTCTGAAGCTTGAGCTTCTAGCAGCACCGGGTTGAGTTCTAAGAGGGAGATTTATGACAGGGAACTTCCAAGAGCAAGCACTTGAAAAAAGGAGGAAGCCCACATGACCTCTTCTGACCAGGCTGCAGAAGTCAATCCACACAATCTGTGGTTTACAAATGAATCCCAAGGCCATTCCAAATTCGAGGGCAAGGGAATTCAACTTCTCCTCTTGGTGACAGAGTGGTATACTTATGTTACAGAAAATCACGTGGAGTTAAGTACATGACACTGTTGCAGTCGTCTTTGTAAAAATACAATCTTATGCAGTATGGGAGGTTTTTTTTAATGTGTTCTGTTTCAGATGTGTTATGCTTCCTAAATAAGATTCATATTTTTTCGTTTTGTTTTTATCAATTCTGGATCATTTTCAGCTTTTATATTTTTTGATATACCCTGCCCTTCATTTTCTTTTTTTTTGAAATCCAATAAGGCAAATTTAGGATCCTCTCATTTTGTCATCCATTATTTTTATCATCTCTCATTTCTGCTTCTTGTAAAAGTATGCTGCAAATCTGAATAGCTTCTTCAGATCTGCATCCGGGATCATTAATTCTCTTGTCATCCCTATCTACTTGACTATTTAACTTAGCTCTGGATTCTTATTGCTAATGATTATATTTGTCAAGTCTAGAAAGTGCATTTGATTAGTTATCAAATATACTTGGACTTTGATAATATCTTATTCCTAAATCATGGATATGATTCTACCTTTCATTTCTTTTAAACATTTATATATACATATATATCTGTTTGTATTTTGTATCTGATTACTTAATATCTTAATTCTTTGAGCAGATTAATTGTACTGTGTATTGTTTCTACTGATTCTCACTCATAGTTGCTTCCTCATGTGTTTGATGATTTAGGATTATGAGCCTTATTGACAGAATGCTATCTGTAGAAATCCTGTGAAGCCTGCTTTAGCATTTCTTTTCAGAGAAAAGTTGCATTTTCAGGTGAATTGAGATGGCACTATCTCACTGTCATTTTTGATTAATTTCTTAGTTTGGGGTTTCCCGTAATATATTCATACTTTAAACTCAAACTCCAAAGCCACATGAAGTTAGGGCAGGGTTTGCAAGTTTTCACAGGCTATATTTTTCCCATCCAGTGCCAGTACAAACAGAAGAGTTTCTAGTCACACCCCTTTATAAGTGGGCATATTTTTCCTAGTACTCTTGTGGCTAGCGTCTTTGATTTGCGTGGGTCTCAGTTTCAACCCCACAAGTTTTGTAGACCCAAGGTATTGTCTTCGGTTCCTGAAAAAGTAATTAAACTGCAAGCCTCCTAGTTCTGGTATCAGAAAATACTCCCAAGATGTCTGTGGTTCAGCTACACTTTGCCACTCTGTTTCCACTATCCTTTCCATTGGGGGCCTCAAAGGATTTTTTTCTTTTACTTATGAGATTAGTTATGCTTTTTAAAAAAATTATTTTTCAATTTGGAATTTTTTGTATTTTGAATCAGAATAATTTTCAAGACGTCAAATCTGCTTAACATCAGAAATGGAAATCCTTCTGAGGTATGTATTTCCGAACACTTTATAAATATATATTTTATCTGCATTATCTATATGGGATCAAGGCTGTCTGATTTTATAAATGCTATTCAGCCCTCAGTATAACAAGGTTTTCTTTGAAAATTACTTTTGCATATGGCCTTTAATCATTAATTTAAGCATTTTGAGATAAAATTTTAAAATTGTGAGCATGTTTTGAATTTCTCCGAAGACTATTTGAATATACTCTAATATGAGCCATTATGTAGTTAATTATAGGTTATTTATTAAGAAAGATGGAATTCAATTATAATAATTCTCATGGCTCTTATATAACAGGTATACTGATTTGTTATCACAGGAGCTGGACCAACCTCTGTAGCCTTCAGCAGGACCTGTATGTTATTGCTCGTGATGATAGCTTGTACTGCAATACCTTAGCCTTGACCCTCTCATAAAAGATTTATAAATATTGCCTTGCGAACAGCCTGCTGATTCTGGTTTCTGGGAACCAGAGAAGGCATTTTTGGCGGTGGAGACATGCGTCAGGAAATCTTTCACCTTCCCTCTTTAACAAACCCATTGACCTTTAGAACCTGGGGCAGTACTAATCCTTTTAGTCTGACATTTCTTAGCAGGAATTCACTACGGTTTCTTCTTTCTGGAAAATTTTAGTAGATAACGTTAGCAGAAATGCTGAACTTGTATTTTGTATGTGTATGCAGAAGCCATAGAAGTATGAATACCTAAAATGAATCCAGCAGTTTGCTTCTCACATGTGTAAGGGGAGGTCCTATTAGGAGAGAGTTACCTTTTTTCTGTGTATTGCTAAAAAGCAGAATTAGGAAAAATAAGTGAAAATTATGAAGTCTACTTTTCAGCAGGAGGATAATATTTTAATAACTAAGACTGTTCAAGAATGGAATAAACATGCATGAAAGAATAAGATCCCTGGCATTCAATATGTTAAACATATTTTTTAATAATAGTTGTTCTTTGTAAAAGGGGTCTTGCATTTAACCAGGGATAGACCTGAACGCAGTTCCATTCTAAGAGTTGGGGCCTAACATCATAATATGCAGTGAATCAGGTATCTATTATTGTGTAACAGAATACCATAATACTTAGCAGCTTAAAACAATAAGCATGTATTATTTCACACAGAAATGGTTTCCCCCCCTCAATCACTCCCACACTTCCAAAGGTAAACACTGCTCTGACTTTTTTTTTTTTTTTTTTTGTGGGGAAGACCAGCCCTGAGCTAACATCTGTTGCCAATCTTCCCCTTTTTGCTGAGGAAGACTGGCCCTGAGCTAACATCCGTGCCCATCTTCCTCCACTTTATATGGGACGCCGCCACGGCATGGCTGACAGGCAGTGCGCGTCCGCGGGCGCCTGGGATCCGAACTCGCGAACCCCGGGCTGCCAAGCGCGGACTAAACCGCTGCGCCACCGGGCGGCCCCCACTGCTCTGACTTTTAAGTTTATCCTATTTTTAAATATTATTTAAATGGGATCATACACTATACACACTTTTGTGTATGTCTCTAACCATCTAAATTATCTGTTCCTAGAATTTTCCATGTTTTATATGTAACACTAGTTCATTCATTTAAATTCTAGATAGTGATGAGTGTAGAATATACTGCAATTTATTTATCAATTCTAGTGTTGATGGACATTTGTATTATTTCCCGTTTTACATTATTAGAATTGTGCTGCTTCAAATATTCTTGGACATAGGCTGTGATACACATATATTTATGTATTTGCATAGTTTTTGAGTGTGTTCAGCTTTAGTACACACTACCAGTTTTCCAAAGTGGTTGTACCAAATTACACTCCCACCAGCATTGTATGAGATTTCCTTTGATCTACATCTTCAACAAAACTTGCAGACTTTTGTTTTTGTTTATGTTGCTGTTTTTATATTTTTATTTTTGCTGTGCTATTTCTGTGTGTGTGTGTGCGTATGAGTGTGTGGTTGTGTACTCATGATGGTTTTAATATTCATTTTTCTGATATAAGCTGATAATGGTTTCAAATGTTTGTTGACCATTTAGATATGCTGTTTTGTGAAGTGCCTGTTTAATTCTTTTGTCCATTTATACATTTATACCTAGTTATACATTTATTTAATATTTATTTATATATTTCCTTATTGATTTATAGGATTTTGATAAATATATTGTGGATGTAAGTCCTTTTTTTTTGTTTTTTATGTATTGAAAATATTTTTCTCTCATTCTATGGCTTCCCTTTTTATTGTCTGAATGATGCCTTTTTTAAAGGTTATTTGGGCTAATCGTGGGCCTTCGCATTTCCATACGTGTTATAGGATGAGCTTGTGGACTTCCCTGATAAAACCTGCTGGTAACTTGATTGGAATCTCATGGGATGACTGATAACAATATTAAGCCACTCAATTAGCAAAATGGGATATATCTTGTTTATTTAGGTCTATTAAATTTCTTTCAACGATGTTTCATCACTTTCTGTACAGGACTTATTCTTCTTTTGTTTGATTTATTACTAGGTATTTGATGTTTTTTGATGCTATTGTAAACAGTAGGATTTTACCCTTAAGTTTTAATTGTTGCAACATATATTAATAAAATTGAGATTTTTATATTTTCTTGTATCAAATGAATGTGCTACAGCCACCAATTTATTCTAATAGTGTATTTAAAATGTTTGGAGTTTCTACATATGCAAAATTGTCTTATGCAAATCATGGATTTTTTATTTCATCTTTTTTCTCAATTCTTATATATTTTATTTTTTTCTTGCCTTACTGTATTAGTTGGTATCTTCAATAAAATATTGAATAGAATGACTTTTTGTTTCATTCCCAAACTTAGGCAAAATCATTAATCATGATGTGGTTGTGTGATTGTCTATTTCCTGTTATATTTTGGTCAATTTTTTAAAATATATTTTGAAGCTATGTTATTAAGTTCTATGGTGGATAGTCTCCAATGATACCACAGTCAATTTCTTCCCTCTCTGTATGCGTCTGATTTTTCTCATATCAAGAGAGTGAATCTAATCCCCTCTCCCCTTGACTCTGGTCTTACCTCAGTGACCTACTTGACTTATAGAATGTGGTAGAAGTGATGCTCTGGGAATTTATAGACTAATCGTAAGGAGCTTTCAGCTTTCACCTCAAAATCATGGAACACTCACCTAGTCACTATCCTGTGAGAAGCTCAAGACTCATAGCAAGGGCACATGCAGATGTCTCTCCAGTGCACAGCCCTGTCTACATTCCCAGGCAGCAACCAGAATAACTGCCAGTCTTGTGAGTGAATCATTTTGGACATCCAATCTGGTTGAGCTTTTGCATGTCTCCAGTACCAGCTGCCATCTGACTGCAACCACATGAGATTCTGAGTGAAAACTGCCCAGCTGAGCTCAGTCAAGCTTCAGAATCATGACAAATAATAAATTATTGTTTAAAGTCACTACATTTTGAGGAGGTTTCATTATACAGGAAATGATAACTGAAGTGAGTTCTTATATGTTTTGAATGTTTCTGTCTTCCTGATAGATTAACATTTTAATGATTATTAAATGAACCTCATCATAACTAATAATTTTTCTAGTCATAAACTGTATTTTGTCTGATAATAGATTTTTTTACTGTGTTTGCTTAGTGTTGGCATAATATATGTTTTTTAAACTTTTACTTAAGTTTTTGTATGTATATATTTGATATATTTCTCATACATACATATTTGGATTTTGTTCTTTTATCCAGTCTGCTGCACTTATCTTTTAAATAGTGTATTTAGACTGGTTTCTTTAAATTTAATTATTGATATATTTGTAATTATTAACTATATATTCACTTGTTTTTCTGTTTTTTCTTCTATTCCACTCACATTTTTTTCAACTTTGTCTTTTTTGGATAAATCCAGTATTTTTATTATTTCATTTTTCCTCTTAAAAGCTCATTATTTGCTTTACTTTGCTATTTCTAAGGGTTATTCTAAAGTTTACAACATACATCCTTAACGCCTTAAAGTTCAGTATAGTAGGTACTTTTAGCTCTTTTGTTTGTCTGAAAATGTATTTATTTTGCTATCCATTTGAAGTATATTTTGGGTAGGTTGAAAATTCTAGGTTGCCAGTTATATTTTATACATAATTTGAAGATGCTATTTTATAATCTGGCTGTAGATTTTATTTCTTCCCTGTTGAGAAATTAGTTATTGGTTTTATTGTAACTCCTTAGAAGGAAAAATCCTTCTTCCTTTAGGTGTTTTCACTTTGTTTTGTCTTTTGTCTTCTGTTTCACTGTGACGTGTCTAGGTGTAGTTTTCTCTGTATTTGTCTTTTATATTTTGCAATTTTTTTTGAATTTGTAGTTTGATGACTGTCATTAATTTTTAACATTATTTTAACTATTATTACATCAAATATTACTTCCTTCCAATTTTCTACCTTTTTTCCTTTGGGACTTTGATTAAATGTATACTGGAATGTTTCTTTGCATGCTTTTTGGTATTTTTTCCATTCTTTTATGTTTCTATGCTTCATTCTGGATATTTTCTAATTTATTTTCTAATTCACTAATTCAGCTGAGTCTAATCTAATGGTGATGCCAGATAATGAGTGCCTAATTTTGTTTATTATATATCTTTTTTATCTGTAAAGCTTCTACTTGATTATTTTGTAAATATTCCAAATCTTTACCAGAGTTCTGATGAATATTAATTACAGCCAATTTAAAATCTCTGATATCTATATCTTTTCTGTGTCTGTTTAGATTGCCTTTTTTTCTATTTTGTTAATTTTTTATTTGATAATTTTCTCATGATTATATGATACAAAACAAGACAAATTATACACATGATTAGAGCTTCCAATAAGGAGTGTTAAGTTGTTTAAAGCTGAGTTCTGGTTGTATGTGGGCTGATGTATTTCTAGTTTACCTTTATTTCTGGAGTATATTATACCAGGGGCCTTAAATGAATACTTGAAGTATGTACCAGACTATCCTTTTGTCGAAGTAGGAAGAAGGAGCTGGTTGGGAGCATTAATATGGTCACATCCAAGAAGCATGAACAAGATACTAAAACAATTAGCTTGCACTAGACCATGGGCACTTTTTCAATAATAGAGAAATATTGTTGAGACAGAAATCATCAATGCAGTGCAAAAAAGAATCACGTTCTTATAGATGTTAATTATTATGCAGAGACTATTGATTTCCATATTCAGCCTTGTTTATAGTATGTATTTTACTACTTAAGTTTAAATGCTTTTACATACTAATTTTATCATCTCTACAAAGTTTAACTTTCCCAAAAACATGTAAAGAATGTTATTTTGAGTAATTCTAACTAGAGATAAATTTTTTTCAATACAAAAAAATATTTACATGTAAATAGTAGTTGATATTTCAGAACGAATAGTGTTTTGGTAATTTTGCTATAATAACAATTTAAATTAATTATTATTCATTTTTAACAGAGGTAAAAACTAAATTCCAAAACAGATGAAATGATTGGCTGAGGCCAATTTCTAATTCTAATGAGGCCACATTTCTCATTAGAAATAGGGTCTGGATCATTGTAGCTGACATATATATTTGATATGCTTTCTACTTTAAGCAAAATTATATTATAAGCATGACTCTGTGTGTGTGTGTGTGTGTACCTACACACATATATGTACAGAGAGACATATATTCATGTTTATTCTTATGTTTGGGAAATATATTTATAGGAATTAATAAATAAGTATCATATCTCTTTACTGTATTATTGTTAATATCTCTTTATTTTTTATATACAAAATCACATGTAGAAAAACAGAAAAAGTGATAAAATAATTTAAAAATTATGAAGCAAAAATATTAAATAAGCTAATGCAGACATATATGAATTTTAAGTTAAGAGTTTTAGAGCAGATGTCTCTCTCTCTTTAAAGCTCCTCCTTTTCCAAAGGAGAAATAGTAAATGGCTTACATGGTATAGGATTTATAATTGGTAGACACAATACTGGATTTCAGCCCATTTATATTTATTGGTAGTACATAAAAAGTCAAAATTTACCCTAACTCATTTTGTGTCTCAGGTGGACCCTAGATTTCTCTGTAATAAAGTGGGGGATGGTAGTGTTACTGATCCCATCGTTTTGTTGTAAGTTAATATATGCAAAGGCACTTAGCAAGTATTGAAAAACGTCTAGTTAGCAGTATCATTATAAATGTTATTATTGAAATGTGCATAAATATATTTATAGAAATAAAAATATAACTATAAATTTATAGAAATGCAACTATATAGAAAGATAACTTTAGAGAAATATAATAAGAACTTTGCTTCAATAATTTATGTAATTTAAATTCTTCAGAAGTTATACAGAAACTTTTGAAGATTCTCTTTCAAACTTTTTATTTGTGATCAAAGCGAAACACTCATGTAACCTAATATACTACTTTCTAATTGCCAGTCTAATGCTTGCCTTAGGAAGGCATGGCTATAAATCTCTTTTGGAAGTACAATGGAACATGCTACAATGGAAAAAAAAAAATTAGTACAAGCCCCAAATTATACTTGGCAGACACCATAGCCAAATCCACAAATAGAGCTTTCTGGAAGATCAAAGGTAACAATTGGTGTATATTCTATTGCCTGGGTCATATACAAAGATTTTGCAGTTAATTTGAGGTTGTGCATACTGATTTCAAAAGAGGAGAATCAGAGCTTAGTTATTTTCTTTTTGAGAATTTGGCTTTCTTGTGTATTCTATTGTATGGGAGAGGGAATCTCTCTTTTAAATGATGCTATAATTTATGCTCATTTCCATTGCAGATTTAAGAGTAATATTTTTCATGACTAAGGTCAAGAAAAAAATCTAAGCTTTGTGATGTATTTTAGCATAATAGTTTATCTGGTGAATATTCTTAATGTTTATAAAGGGTAATTTACCTGTCAATCCAGCACTACCCTGGCATACAAATTAGTGCCTGTAAAGAAAATATTTGTGTAGAAACAGCAGAATTGAAGAAAAGTAGGCAGTCTTGAGAAATGGTGCCATTGCATTTTCTCATTAAATGGAAACATTTATTCAGAGTCAAAAGATGTCATAATACGTAATATTGCTGTGTTCTCAAAATACTTACTAAAATATTTGTAACCCATAGACGCTGATTTCAACTATATGATACAGAATGATATCCAGATGACTAAATTTAAAATAATAATCTTTTACTTCATGAACATAACTGAATTTTGTAACTGTGTGTTACAAAATTCCTTTCTCTTTTATTTTGACTAAGTTAAATAGCTCCAAAATATAAGCACCAATGTAGTTTATCTATTCAGTACTTTATTATTTTTTCAATTCTTTAATAAGGTGCTACTCTTTTATATACTGATATTATAAATCTATCCCAACTTTATTCTGAAACCAGTCTGAGTGTGGTCTAGCCATCACACAAGTAAAACAATCAGGATAATTAGAAGATCACTGGTATTAGGCTCCATCTAATAATCAAAAGTACTGTGTTTTCACTCCACCATAATCATGTGTAACTCAAAAAATATCTGGCAAATTTTAAGTAAGATTTGATTAATTAAGAAGGAAATTCTAATTAGAATGAGTTTGCTTATTCTCTCCCTGTCGTTGACAATTCAAGTAAAGGGATATTTCAAATTCAAACATAAATATATTTTTAGGAAGAATTCATTTGTGATATATTATGCCATTAACAGCTGGTGGTGGACTTAACTATGCATATTATCCACGAGAACTAATGCAAAAATAAATAAAAGACTAACATCTAAATAACCAACAGCGAAAATATCAAAATAGTGTTTGTTTTTACCTTTTCATACCATAATGTATTTATGGTATATGCAATCATTCCTTTCCATTATACAGTACAAATCACTGAAGACAAATTTTCTTCACTACATAGTCTGTGTGAATTCTTCATAAGCTACTATTTGACTTGTTAGTTTTGGCAACATCTGTGTTTTTACAGGTCAGCATTTAAAGAACATATTGCAACCTTAATGTCTGTAAAGGGACCTCTTTTCCCCATTGTATAATCACTAGCATTTTGGAAGGTTGAGCAGACATTCATCTAGTGTGCAGTTCTAAGCATTTCAGGAATTTACTTGCAGCTGAAACAATTATACAGTACCACAGAGAGATGTGACAATAGAGATAATCAGTCTCTCAAGGCTATAATGCGTTCTTTGTATGCATGGTTACAAGTCAGGGCACCAGAGAAGAACACTAGGGCTAACACACAGGGCACCTGCCATTACAAACACATAAAAGGATGTGGAAACGTTTCAACATGATCTAGTAAATGGATGGTACAGCTATTTCATCAAGTTTAAATCTAATTGCTTTAGCCCTTGTCACATTAACGGTAACACTGTTCCTGTTACTGCTGATTCAGAAACAATGCTGCTGTGTCCGTTATGGCAGTCCTTCAATCTCAAATGAAACACTCTCTGTATGCTTTTATATGAGGGGTATGCATAGTGTCGCCCGTTTGAAAACACATGGGAATCTTTCTCTCCATTTTAAACATACTTGAAGCGCTAATAAGCCTTGAAACTCAATGGAACACACACAACATATATTGAGTCAGGAAGGCAGCAAATATGTCAAAGGAAATGACACCCATATGCAGCATTCTTTGGGAAAATATTTATGACTTTTTATTTTTGTTTGCTAATGGATACAGCCTTGTCTCTGTGGTCCATTTTATCCACCCATAAAAGGCACTTGGCAAATTGTTGGCTTCAGGAAACCAGTCAATACATTTCTGATTGAACAATAGTCAACTTTCTGTCAAAGGAACACACGATTGTAGTTCTTCCCCTGCTATTTTCAGTCATTTACTTATTAATTGAACTGAGAATGCATGCATTCAACATATACTTACTGAGTACCTATTCTGTGCTAGGCAATATGATAGGTGTTGTGTTTGTAGTCAGGGGTCATACAGCCACCACTGTTCCTGTCTTCAAAGGGGTTGTAATTAATTGGAAATCATTGTTAACCACTTTTTGCAAGACATGGTGCAGAGACTGACACAAAAATATTCTTTCTTTTGCAGATGTGTGTAGAAATGCAGGGAAACATTTTTGTTGTGAAAATAGGAGAGTTAATACGTTATTGGTGACCAAAAGTATTTCACACAAAAAATGAATCTCTGTCTATTGTTGCTGCTGGGAAAACTGCCACCTGAGATGGGAATGCGGTAGGGAGATAGATTTCTAACATTCAAATAAGATCATCAACTTTCCCACCCTCCCATGCCCATGAAAATAATTTCATAAATTTGTTGAATTTATGCTATTAGGATTCATTGTACATTAATCAGATTTTGTGAGTTGTATGTAATCATTTCTGCAATTGTAAGCTTCCTTGTGATAAATAAATGAAAAGCAATATTATATATTGTGATAGATGAGGAAGCTATTTGGTTTAAAACTAATTCGGCCTGACCTTGTTTTTCCAAAAGGTCCTGACACGGCCTGTTGAGCATGCATTGTACATCTGCTTTAGACATTTACAATGTCCCAAAGACAAGAATGGTGTTTTTAAAGATAGGGATGTAACTTCCCCCATATCAGCATTTCCGTTAGGATAAGTATCTCTCCCTAAACTAAGGATTAATTACTGACCTACTGTGCTCACCTTGTGACCACTGACCTGCTGTGTTCAGTGATCTGCTGTGCCAGCAAAGCAGTCTCGTGGCTATTGTAAAGGGGCATTCCTATCATATGTGATGTATGCTCTTTGTTCCAAGACAGTATATAACTAATCTGTACACCCCACTTCTTCTGTGCCCTTCCTTCCTTGGGGAAAGAAGGTCTCAGGCTAGTCTTCAGATCTGCCTCCTAACAAACTCACCCCAATTTTGATTTATAGATTGATTATGGATTATTTGCATCAACACTTGGTTCTAAAATATCAACTGTTTGGGGCCGCCCGGTGGCGCAGCAGTTTAGTCCGCGCTTGGCAGCCCGGGGTTCGCGAGTTCAGATCCCAGGCGCCCGCGGACGCGCACTGCCTGTCAGCCATGCCATGGTGGCGTCCCATATAAAGTGGAGGAAGATGGGCACGGATGTTAGCTCAGGGCCAGTCTTCCTCAGCAAAAAGGGGAAGATTGGCAACAGATGTTAGCTCAGGGCTGGTCTTCCCCACAAAAAAATAAAAAATAAAAAAAATAAAATATCAACTGTTTAAGAAGTCTTGGAACATAGTCATGTTTGTAAGTTGAATATTACCTGCTTTGTTACTCATGGTGAAGAACTTATCTTTAAACACTTAAGAAATTATATGAAAGAGAATCCAACCTCTTCCATGGAAACAAGAAATTATCATCACCCTATCTCACAATTTATGAGATATTTTTATTAATAATAAAGCAGATAACTTTTATAGAAAACTAATAAAATAGGCATAAAGAACCATACTGTAATGTATTAAATTGAAAATTAATACAAGCGTTCTGAAATAGAAAGGATATCAATATACATATAAACATATATTTTATATATAATTACATATTCAATAGTCATAAGATGATATTTTCTGCAATAAAACATTTTTATTATATTTTTATTTTGAATAAGGCAGTATAAAGAATCATAATGAGTCTTTGTTTCATTGTGACTTGGTTTCAATATAACTGAGAGAATTTTTAAAGAGTTTTAGTTCATAAAACATTGTTTTTCAATCATTAATTTAAAATATACTTTGAGTCTCTCATTTGTGAAATGCATAGCACTAACAACCTTGGGGATAGTATAAAGGGATTTCAGTCAGGAGTAAATCATAATTTTAAGGGATTTACAATGTAGCAAATGAGAAAAGACAATAATTGATAAGTACTTAACCTCTCACCAAATTCTAGTTATCAAACTGTCCTGTCATTTGAAGTCTCTTGACTTTTGGTCTTGAAACATTGCAGTCCAGCTTAAAGTATTCTCAGTTAGCAAGAATTACTTAGAAAGAAACTACTTATGTCATAATTCTCAAGTCAAGAGTGTGAAAATGTTATATAACTTGATAACCAAAAGTTATCACCTTGATAAACTGACTCACCGTGGCCTATCTCTCTGGGCCTTCTCCCTTACATCTCCGACTTTTGGACGTTCTGGTCCTATATCCCAAATAGCGATGATAACTTTTCTCTCTCCATCATTCAACACACTTGAGGTAAGTTTATTTTAACACTATTCTAGTTTTGGTCCACCCTTTCCCAGACTGGAGCAGAATTGGTATGAACTCTGGCTGCACACCGTCCCCTCCAATTTGTCTCCTCCTCATTCTTGATTCTCGAACCTGATGCTTCTCACTTGGGTAGTTCTGTCTGCCTGCCCTTTGGCTATTTCACTGATATTTGATTAATATGACCTGTCAACAATGACCTGAAAAAGAGTTTCATTTCTGTTCACACCTTTGCCCAACTTCCTTATATTGCCTATTTTCGGTTGGGTCCTGCTTGCTTTCAGAATGTGTTGTGACTGATAAATTCTGCTTACAGCTTATGAGGCCACATGAAAGGTCTAGGTAATATGATATTGGAGTTCAGAAGAAGGAAAACTTCCTTCTAGTTGACAGCTTCATGGAGGAATTGACATTGGGTTGCATCGTGAGCAATAGATAGGGTTTGAATCTGTATATAACTAGAAAAGATTTCTTCATACATAAAAGCAAATATATAGATAGATATATCTATATATAAATATATCACTTCTCACTGCAAACAAGATTAAATAATGCTTTAAATGGCAGCTCTGAGGAGCAGTGGAGAAGTCATTCTTGATAATAAATGGATATGAACTGCATAAATTTGTGCCACACAGTTGAGCATATAAATAGAGCATCAACTTTTGTTTTTTCAAGCAACACATGAGTGTTGACCCGTTAGTCTTATTTTCAGGGAATACGGTATACTTCCTTTTGAGGCTCCTTTCTCCCTTATTGCCCAAACCCTTCTGGCTCAAGTATAGAGAGGGTAGGGAAACCTAATCCAATGGGTCTCAAACCTCAGTTTGCATAGGGTTTAGAGTTCTTGTTAAAAATTCCCAGGTCTTTTGTCCAGAGTTCTGATTCAAGTGGTGATTCTGATTCAGGTAGTTCATAGATCACACATTACTGGAAATCCTGGATGCTTTGGGCTCCTATAATTGCTGTTGAAGCTCAGTCCTGCACTGTCCCAAGGGGTTGTTCACCCTGCATTGATGCCTTTGATTTCCAGGTTCAGGGATTTCCCCTGTGGGCTGTAGGGGTTTTCTCTTGGAGTCTGAAGTATTCTTAACATAGCTGTATGTATACACGTGTTCAACATGTTCAGAACTAGTCCTCAAGGCACCACATTGCTGGACCTTGAGGAGCATTCAACCTTGTCTTTTTTATAGGACTCTACTCTCCTGTGAACCCTGAGATATTTCTCTGAGCTGTTGCTGCCTCAAATATAAAAACTTCTCACCTCCTGGTAAATGCCTCTTTCAGGTCCCTGTCTCACTCATGCAAGTGTTTTATCCTTTTACCCAGTGACCTGTCCTGTATCTGAAAATAGTGAGGAGAAATTGGGTAAATCACTGAAAACAACAATTAAATACTAAATCTGCTATTAACAACCATAACCACAACCACAAAGTCCTTCTTACAACCTTCTTTCAGGACAGTGAATGCATACTGTGCTATACTAACCTAATCAACAAGGCCATTTAAGGGGTTGCAGGACCAAAAACATCAGCTCTAGACGTTTTCTAACCCGTACCGCATATTACATGTGTGTGTGTTAGTAATTCTTTTCTCATTAGACTCATTTCATTCTGGGAAGGAGACAACAATAATTGAGAAATAAATAGGAAGAGACTCATCTTCCCTTCTTCCTCATCTCCACATTTGTTTTTCACTGACAGAATCTCATGAAGGTGTTTATGATGATTTCGGGAAACTATAAGCATTGAAATATTATTCCTAGATTTAAGATTTTATTTTTTTCTGATTATTACCAGCCTTTTTCATAACTAGGAATTATGATAGAGGAAGGATGATAGGACCAGGCCCTACCAATCCTTTATAGTATTTATTAGGAGGAAGCTGGGATCCATACGGCATAAAAGAGGATTTTCCTAAAACCACCGTGTAGAGCTGTGTCTCTGAAATAAAGTCTATATTACAAACAATGTAATTTTACAATCATAATAATTGTCTCATCCTGAGGGGAAAAAAGAAAGCATTTTTAATTCTGATTACTGTGGCTGCTATATTGTAGTTTAGCTTTACAGTTCCTAATTCAAGTAAAACTTTTTGTATGAAATTTCCAAAATATTTTGGGAGTGTTGTAGTCTTCAAGGGAAAAGCTAGATCATGAGATTTTTTTTTTGGATATACCTGTGGTTTACTTCTCAAACAGTCCTTTATATCACTTGTTCTCTAGTAAGTAAACAAGAGACTACATTTCTGAAAAAGCTTTTAAGGCAGTTTCATGATTTTCAATGACTAAAACAACAAGGTTGGCTTTTACATGCTATAACTGATGTGTTCATTTATGAACATATCCCATGGCTACCTTTTACTGGAAGGTAAGTTATTTAAGGATTCAGAGTTACCTTCTCAGGAAAAGACATTCTAAATCCCTGGTGTATTGTTTCTTTTAAAGAAAACACTTTTATTAGTGTTTAAAATAGCATCTTAGGATTTATATAAAACTTATAAAAATATATGGCTTTTGAGTATCAATTGAATCAAATTCTTCTCTTTTGTCCTTGAAGAATTTTTCCACCTTAATATAGTAATTGTGATATTAAAGAATCTGATGAAAAATAGAGTCCTTTCCTCACTGCAAGTAATATATTCCATTATTCCAACTTTTCATCCCTTCCTTACATTCTAAAATTGAAACCTTTCTAGACTACAAGATTTTTCATTTTTCTGAGGAATTATTACAACTCAAAAGGATGCAAGAAAAATCTCAAAACTTATTCTGGAAGTTTACAAAATGAAAAAGCGAACAAATCTCAGAAAATAATCTTTTTCATTTCCCTTGCAAGTTAAAAGTTAAACCAAAACAGTGATAATTTTCATGAAACATCTTTACCATTTTCATTGATGATTGACGTGTTTAAATAATTCATTTCAAGGTGGGGGGGAAACACCTATATTGCCAGATATGTTATTTATTCAAAATAAAACGATTATTGAGGAAAGACAGTTACATGAGTCCATTACCTGATCAAGTAGCTATAGAACTCTGAAGTATTTCTGACAGATAAGCTAACATATGATAGCTTTCTGATACAGCTTGTTCAGTTTCTCACTGAAATATCTATGAATAAACTGTATATGTATATATAAAACCCTGCGACGTCTCACAATAAAACTAATGATAAATCTATTGCTAAAATAGGAAGGGAATGGCCATATAATACAAAATCTATTGTGTTGCAGTAAGAACATTGCTTAGTGGTGTAGGCTTATTGTGCCATATGAAACAGAACAAAAACCTACCAACCTTAGGAAAGTTGAAATATTCTTGAAACATTACTCACTGTTGCAGAGATCAGAGTTTCTGCCAATCAAAATTCCTAGCTATTATCCCTTTATAGCAAAGATATTGCCTTTTGAAGTAGACAGAAAATTCTTGGACCATTTGAAGAAACCCTCATCACAATTTGATGGACGGAGCATTTGCTGAGGTTTTCATAAATAAAGCTCTAATGGTGGAGAAAAGAAAGTGTTTTACAACTGACTTGTTACATACTATAAATTGTAGTTTATCCCGTATTTAAAATAAAAGTAAATGATGAAGAGCAGGATCATGTCCTATACCACCCAAGAGAGGTGAAATTCTTCTAAGACTTGTAGGCACAGGAAACAGACTAGAAAGTGTCAATCAAACAGTTCTCTAGCTCTAAACATGAGAAGTATTTGCTTTTGGTTGGTTGTTTGTTTTGTATCTTTATTTTCTCAGCTCTTTCATGGACATAACAGGGCCCAAGGAAAAATCCACGCCTGCCCTCTGTTAGCAAACATTGAGTCAGAAAGTTTTTCTCCTAATCAAAAGAAGACAATCGTCACGGGGAAGAAATGTTTCCTTGCAGCATCGTAGGGGAAAGTAAAGTGATGTGAAGTACTTGAAGAAAAAAAAATAAAGAAAGAAAAGAAGCTGAAAATGCACAGAAATCAAATTTTACAAATAACAATACACTGAGAGGAAAAGTGAACCATGGGGAGGGGGGGGAAGAAAGGAAGGACCATAGTTACAGGCAAATTGATATAATGATAGAGTTAAATATATAATTCAGGGAAATTATATTAGTCATGAGGCAGAAAAAGACAAACAAATTCTCCTAGAATATAGGTGACAAAAACAAAGATGTAGAAATGATAATAGTGAACACACACATATTGCAGTTAAATAACAGAGCTTCAAAAGTCAAATCTAAGAAAAGTAGAAAAGAATAGTTGAAAGAAACAAATGTCACATGTCCAGTGCTGTTCTAATGACTTTACACAAACCAAAACTCTGTGAAGTAGTTACTGATGTCATATTTACTTTATAAATGAAGGCACTAAAAGAATCCAAAAAGGTTAAGTAACGCAAAAACTAATTAGCAGAGTCAAGATTTTAAGCTAGTTTCAAGCACCACCTTCAAGAACATTCTGTTGGTAAAAATATATTTTCATAATTAAAAATCTTGTAGATGAACAAAAAATACGATAGTCACAGTAAAGACCTGAAAAGTGCACTATAAAATCAGCGAAAAATAAGAAAATTCTCTTCTTTGTTTTCATTTTCCATGTATTATTTTTACCCAGGTGCACATGAGTGTGCAAACACACTTATGTGTATATATGTATACATGTGTGGATATGAGCATTATTTGCATGTATGTGTGTGTGGGAGAGAGAGAAAGAGGGAGAGATGATATTTATAGGAGAACAACAAGCCCTCTTTTCACTCACAGAATGGAGACTGAATAACTAAGGAAAATTTCCCTTACCTCATGATGGGAAGGTGGATACCTCCTCTCTTATAAAAGCTAATGAAAATAAATCACTGAGAATATTTATAAAAACTGAATTGTTCATCAAAATAGCGAGTCACATTCCTTATAAAATAGAATTCTCTTTAAATACATGTTTTCTTCCAGAGGTTTGGGATCATTATAGAGTGCTGCTTTTATCATTCTATTTTAAAATGTTTTAAATATTTGGGAACAAATATATTTACACAGAGAAAAATTGTAGGTGAACAGAGGTTGCGTATCTGTGAATTACTGTTTAAGGATCATATTCAACAGTAACAATATATGACATGAGAGGCTTATGCTCTGATATCACAGCAGATTTGGGTTCAAATCAACATTGACATCCTCAGTATGATATTGGTCATGGAATTTAGTATCCTCGGGCCTCAGTTTCCTCTTCAGTAAAAAAAAAAGTGACAATGACTCAGTAATGTAATAATCATAAAGATTAAATATGTAAATTTTTACATTAGTTAAAGATACTTTCTAACGTTGCATCAGGCGTAGATCCAACAAATGCATCTTGTGTGCCAGACACTATTTGAAGTGATTTATGAACGTTAAATACTAAAATAATCTTATGAAATAGTTTCTATTATTATCATTACTTTACAGATCAGAAAACTGAGGAGAGAGAGAGGTTAAGTAAATTGTCCATGGTCACTTATTTAGTTAGACTCAAATCTGGATTTGCGCTGTTAATCATCTCCTTACACAACTTTCTCTGATTGTTTCTTAAAGGGGCACTAAGTGAGATGGTGCACAACTCCAAGAACAAATAGGATGCTGCCATGTCCCTTTTAGCTTAACTGACTGAAAATCTGGTGGAAAACAGGATGTCACAGCGGAGGACTAGTGTGAATGAGGAGGAAGATTCGTGAACTAATGACTACGGAAGCTCCCCTCACAACAGCCTACATTCAAGTTTGTTGGGAACATTAATTTGACTGAAAAAATCCTAAATCAAATTGACTAAATTTAGCACAAATTGACCCTAACTTCACATTTCAGTTTGGAGCCTGAGATTAGTAGTTACCTGCTACTATTTTTGCTATCAGATCATCAGAAATGTTTATGACTTTTGTTAGGGAATTCAGTAGAGGTGGGAAAATAAATGTAGAGGATAATACATTCCTTTTAGTGACACTTAGCCCCATTATATTGTTTTGCTTTAATTTTGTATGATAATTTTAAGAATTGGAGATATACTTTCTCTAACTTTGTCTTTTTCTAGGAATTAACACCATATGAGTGACCAATAAATCTGGCATCTCTTTCAGGTCTTCTGGTGAATGGGTCCTTTTCCATAATGTTCCAGTCAAGCCGTTTTTGAATTGTATGTATCACGTGATATTCTCTCTGTCCAGAACACACTCACATTCCTCTCTGACACTCTGTAAATGTTTCCCTGACTTTTCCTTCATAGCAACACCTTCTCTCTTTTAAATAGGTGTCAACGATCGGTATTCTGATCAGTCAAAGTTAGTGAAGTTGACTAACCAGACGTTTTGTGAAAGATAATTTTAGGTTGGCTAGAGATGAGACTGATTAAATGTAAACTGCTTGTGGGCAGGGACTTTGTCTGTCTTGTTTACTGTAGTATCTTAAGCCTGGAAAAAATGCTTGGCTCATAGTATGTGATCAACAAACTTTGTTTGATTGATTTAAACTCTGTTAGGCTCTCTTGTGCATTTCGGCATTGTGCCTAATTGTGCATTGAAATCTACAATATGGTTGGACAAGGAAAACTTTCTGTAATAGAATATTTGATGAGCTTCTTAACTGCTGTAGAATCTTCAGGAACACTGAAAGAGATTTCCCAATATTCCTTGATATAGATCCCACTAATCTCACAGAAGAGAAATTGACCCTGGCCAACAATTGAGATTCCAATACACAGACATATGTTTGATGGGAGGCAGGATAAGAGGGAGAAATAACAGTTTGTTAGCAGAAATTTGCAACAAGTGGAGGCATCTAGCAGAGTGGATTAGACTGTGTAGTGTGGCCTAAGTTTCAGGTAGTGGTAATAGGTGTGACATCTAAGTGTCCCTGACTTCACTTACCGACCACATGGCCCTTTCTCTCCACCTTCCATCCTTTATTAACCAGCACCTTAACAAGTGTCTGTGTGCCTGGGTAAAAGGGAACTGAATTTTAATGTCAAAGACTGAGTCAGTAGGGACCTAAAGCCCTTCTCTGGAGAACTTCCCTAAAAGAGAGAATAGGTGAGAGTTATCTTCCTGTTGGCCAGGGTAGTGAAGAAAAAGAGCAACATGTTTAAGGAGCTCAGAGAAGGTTGTCAATTGTGCAGGTAGCAGCCTGTGGACAGATGGAATTCAACAGTCCAGTGAAAGTTTGTAGAATGCACACCCCCCCACACACATATACACAAAGTAACAGAGAAATAATAATCAGAAAAGCCAGAAAAACAGATCCAAAGCAGAGGGATAGTAGAGATGTGGGCAGCAATCATGATTATATGAGTGATACCCCTTGACCATATCCATTAACCTCAATACCACCATTGTCTGATGGCCTTTTAGAGGAACTTATTAGAAAATAAGAACCTTAGAGAATTTGGAAGTACCGATAGATGAAGGTGCAGAAGTGTCAAGTTAAGGCATTGGTTATATAGGACCTAATATGGTACACTGGTGTGTATTATGGTACATCAGTCCCTACTGATAATTCCAGAGGATATAGTGTATTATTTGTTGCTCGAGCTCAGAGGTATTTGGTGTTGTTGTTTTTTAGCTGTCAAAATGTTTACCTAAACTATAGTAGTAGATGAAGTGGACATTCATAATCAATATTGATTACTTGGCAATAGTACATTCAGAATTGTTATCTACCTATATAAAATAACAAAGTTATACCTGTCACAAAAATGAACATGACATTGGCAGAACAGTAAAATAAAATTTTACAAAGCAGAAGTAAAAGAAAGGTACTTGACCGTCTGACTCAGAGTTGATTTCCCCCAACCTGGGGCTTCCCTAGGTTGGGAACAGCAGCTGTTTTAATTGAAATATAATGTGAGGCAAATGGATAATTTAAAAATTTGAGTTAAAATTAAAGGAAAACTGAAATATGAAATATTCACCAGTAATAGTCAGAATATTTTAAAATTTAAAGTGTAGAGAAAATGGGGGTAAATAAGCCATTTATGTGTTGTGTTTGTGTGTGTGTTTATGAGTTTGTATACATTTACGTTCTTTCAATTAGTATTTGTTGGGTGTATATTATTTGTCAGGCACTGATCTTGGTGATGGGGATATATCAGTGAATAAAAATACCTTTCCTCATGGAACTCACATATAGGTTATAGTGGATATAAGCTCAATATATGCAATAAATAAGTAGGTTGCAAATTATATTAGAAACTAACAAGTACTATGGAATATAAAATGGATCAGCATAAACAAAATTCTGAGTGCAAGGCAAGTAGTAGTGAGGTTTCAATTTTTAAATAGAGCAGAAGGAGGCCTCTTTGAGCTGGTGACATTTGAAGAATTATTTCAAGAAAGTAAGGGAGTGAGACATGCAGATAGATGGGGAAAGTGCTTCAAGCAAAAGAAAAGGCTAATTCAAAGGCAATGAAGTGACTGGTTATTTGCGTGATGGTTTGGAGGAAGGGCCAATGTGTCACAACTGAGTGAGCGCAGGAGAGTGCAACATGAGCCAAGGCATGTGGTGAAGGAGTATAGGGCAGTAACTTACCACTCTATGAAAATGTTGGAAAGCACAGGATTATGGGTGATATGAAGAATAGGAATTCTCCCTACAATGTTCAGACTTTGCTTTAATACTTTTAGTTAGAGGGCATTCTCTACTATGTTGAGGAGCTCTTTTGATTTATTGGTTACTAAGAATGTCTCTGTAACCAGCCAAAATATCTCCTCATAACTGTTAACACCAGATGTAGTTTTCCAATATCAAAAGTACACATCAGAAATAACCATCTTTTTCCTATGCCAGCTCTTCGTATACACGATTCCTTCTCTAAGTGGGTTCTTTTCCAACCACATTATTTTTAATTCATCCAAATATTCTACATGTGGCGAGTTTTCTGACCTTCATTGGGAGAGATCACCCCTTGTGGACAGTTAATGTTTTACTTAAATGGGGACTCAAGGACTTTACACCAAAGGTGTAAGTATTGTAATAATGATGGAGAATAAAATGTGACTTAGTTCTCTTTTTCTGGAAACCACATTTCTATTAGAGTTTTTAACTATAACTACATCATTTGTTGTGGCTGAGCTCCTGTGGACATATAAATTACTAATTAGGCAGATTTCTCCAACTGTAACATATATCTCCAATTTTTTGAGGCTCGGAAGGAATTTTATTCGTACTAAGTATATCTTTTATTCTGTTTAGCATATTATAGTATATTTAGTATTGCTTGTGGGATTCAATATATTTTTATCATTAAAACAACTTTGCTATACCTTGTTATGTATCTTCAACCTAGCCATTGGTTAAAAATAGAGCAGAGTCAGTGAAAGGTACTTGTAACTTATTATTAGGACAGTCAATCCAGATTAACATAAATACATTAATTATCAGACTGTAGAGTCAGATTTTTGAATCGCTAATAAATTAATATTATTATACTTTAGTCAGTCTCTTTTCTCCCTAGTCTAAGATATTACAATTTTTCCAAATTTCACATTGAAATAAAATATATTGTTTCATTGGGTCAAATTAGTAATCTTACTTAGAGAAATAAATTGGATTGGTTTTTCCATGTTAGTTTCTAACGATTAATTTGGTGGGAGGAGCAGTCTCACAAACTTGTGTCCCGACTTTATTGAGCTTTAGTTCGTATCTCATACAATTCACCAATTTAAAGTGCACAAATGGATGGTTTTTAGTATAGTCACAGAACTGTGCAACCATCCCCACAATTAATTTTACAACATTTTTATCACCTCAAAAAGAAATCTCGTTCCTGGTAGCAACCACTAACCGTTCATCCCCAATCCCCCAGCCGCAGGCAACCAATAATCTACTTTCTGTCTCTGTTGATTTGCCTCTTCTAGCCATTTTATGGAAATGGAGTCATATAATATATGGTCTTTTGTGACTGGCTTCTTTCACTTAACATGCTATTTTCAAAGTTCATCCATGCTGTAGCATGTATCAGTACTTCATTCCTTTTTATGGCTGAAAACGTTCCATTGAACACATAAATCATATGTGTTGATGGATATTGAGTTGTTTCCAACTTTCGGCTGTTATGAATAATTATGAATAATAGTTATGAATATTACGAATAATAATATGCTAGGATAATTTATGAACAAGTTTTTATTTAGACATAAGTTTTCATTTTCCTTGTGTATATACAGAAGATTGGAATGTGTGTGGTGACTATGTCTATTTTTTGTATGTGGAATTGTCAAACTGTTTTCCAAAGTGGCTGCATCATTTTAGATTCTCACCAGCAGGGGATGAGAGTTTCCCTTTTTCTTTATTGTCACCATTACTTGTCTTTTTGATTATAGCCATCCTAATAGGTGTGAAGTGGTATCTCATTGTGGTTTTGATGTGCATTTCTGTGATGGCTAATGATGTTGAGTATCTTTTCATGTGCTTATTGGCCATTTGCATATTTTCTTTGCAGAAACGTCTATTCAAATGCTTGTCCAATTTTTATTTATTTTTTTACAGTAATTTTGAGATCATAATGGTATGACATTGTGTAATTTTGGGTGTACATTATTTTTTATCAATTTCTGAATAGATTTCATCATGGTCACCACCAGTAGTCTAATTATTGTCCATCACCATATGTGCCCCTTTACCCCTTTCACCCACCCCCCAACCCCCTTCCCCTCTGGTAACCACTAATCTCTTCTCTTTATCCATGTATTTGTTATATTCCACATATGAGTGAAATCATGCAGTATTTGTCTTTCTCTGTCTGGCTTATTTCACTTAACATCATACCCTCAAAGTCCATCCATGTTGTTGTAAATGGGATGATTTTGCCTTTTTTATGGCTGAGTAGTGTTCCATTGTGTATGTGTATATATATATATATATATATGGTATATATGGTGTGTGTGTATATATATATATACACACCATATTTTCTTTATCCATTCATCTGTAGAAGGGCACTTGGTTTGCTTCCACATCTTGGCTATTGTGAATAATGCTGCAATGAACATAGGGGTGCATAAAACTCTTTGGATCATTGATTTCAAGTTCGTTGGATAAATATCCAGTAGTGGGATAGCTGGGTCATATAGTATTTCTGTTTTTAATTTTTTGAGAAATCTCCTTACCATTTTCCATAGTGGCTGTGTCAATTTGCATTCCCACCAGCAGTTCATGAGGGTTCCCTTTTCTCCACATCCCCTCCAACATTTGTTGTTTTTTGCTTTGATAATTATAGCCATTCTGACCCATGTGAAGTGTTATCTCATTGTAGTTTTGATTTGCATTTCCCTAATAATTAGTCATGTTGAACATCATTTCATGTGCCTGTTGGCCATCTATATGTGTTCTTTGGAAAACTGTCTGTTCATATCCTCTGCCAATTTTTTGATCGGGTTGTTTGTTTTTTTGTTATTGAGTTGTGTGTGTTCTTTATATATTTTGGAGATCAACCCCTTGTCAGATAAATGATTTGCAAATATTTTCTCCCAGTTGGTGGGTTGTTGTTTTGTTTTGTTCATGGTTTCCTTTGCTTTGCAGAAGCTTTTTAGTCAGATGTAGTCTCTTTTGTTAACTCTTTCTTTTGTTTCCCTTCCCTGAGGAGACATAGTATTTGAAAAGATGCTGCAAAGACCAATGTCATATAGTGTACGGCCTATATTTTCTTCTAGGAGTTTTTTTTTTTTTAGTTTTGTGAGGAAGAGCAGCCCTGAGCTAATATCCGTTGCCAATCCTCCTCTTTTTTGCTGAGGAAGACTTACCCTGGGCTAACATCCATGCCCATCTTCCTCTACTTTATATGGGATGCAGCCACAGCATGGCTGACAAGCAGTGCATCAGCAGGCATCCAGGATCCAAACCCACGAACCTCGGGTTGCCAAAATGTTAACTAAACTGATGTGCCACAGGGCCGGCCCCTCTATGAGTTTTATTGTTTCAGGTCTTACATTCAAGTCTTTAATCCATTTTTACTTTAATTTTTGTGTATGGTGCAACATAATGGTCTACTTTCATTCTTTTCCTGTGGCCATCCAGTTTTCCCAACACCATTTATTGAAGAGACTTTCCTTTGTCCATTGTATGTTCTTGGCTCCTTTGTCAAAGATTAACTGTCCATACGTGTGTGGTTTTATTTCTGGGCTTTTAATTCTGTTCCATTGATCAGTGTGTCTGTTTTTGTGCCAGTACCATGCTGTTTTGATTACTATAGCTTTGTAGTATATTTTGAAGTCAGGGATTGTGATGCCTCCAGCTTTGTTCTTTTTTCTAAATATTGCTTTGGTAATTTGGGGACTTTTGTTGTTCCATATAAATTTTAGGATTCTTTCTGTGAAGAATGTCATTGGGGTTCTGATTGGGATTGCACTGAATCTGCAGATTGCTTTAGGTGGTATGGAAATTTTAAATATGTTGATTCTTCCAACCCATGAGCATGGAAGATCTTTCCATTTCTTTATGTCTTCTTCAATTTCTTTCAATAATGTCTCTTTGTTTTCAGTATATTGGTATTTCACCACTTTGGTTAAGTTTATTCCTAGATGCTTTATTCTTTTTGTTCCAATTGTAAATAGAATTGTATTTTTTATTTTTCTTTCTGCTAGATTGTTGTTAGTGTATAGAAATGGCACTGATTTTTATAAGTTGATTTAGTACCCTGCAACTTTGCTGTAGTTGTTGATTATTTCTACTAGTTTTCTGATGGATTCTTTAGGGTTTTCCCTAAACAGAATCATGTCATCTGCAAACAGAGAGCATTTCACTTCTTCCTTTCCAATTTGGATTCCTTTTATTTCTTTTTCTTTCCTAATTGCTCTGGCCACAACCTCCAGAACTGTGTTGAATAGGAGTGGCAAGAGTGGGCACCCTCATTTTGTTCTTGTTCTCAGAGGGATGACTTTCAGTTTTTCACCATGAAGTTTGTTGTTGGCTGTGGTTTTATCACATATGGCCTTTATTATGTTGAGGTAATTTCCTTCTATACCCAATTTTATCAAGACTTTTTATCATAAATGGATGTTGAATCTTGTCAAATGCTGTCTCTGCATCAATTGAGATGATCTTGTGATTTTTATGCCTCATTTTGTTAATGTGGTGTATCACATTGATTTATTTGCAGATGATGAACCATCCCTGCATCCCTGGAATAAATCCCACTTGATCATGTTGTATGATCTTTTTAATGTATTGCTGTATTTGGTTTGCCAATATTTTGTTGAGGATTTTTGAATCTATGTTCATCAGTGATATTGGCCTACAGTTTTCCTTCTTCGTACTGTACTTTTCTGGTTTTGGTATCAGGATAATATTGGCCTCACACAATGAGTTAGTAACCATTCTGCCTTCTTCAATTTTTTGGAATAGTTTGAGAAGAATAGGTATTAAATCTTCTTTGAATATTTGGTAAAATTCTTCAGAGAAGCCATCTGGTCCTGGACTTTTGTTTTTTGGGAGGTTTTTGTTTACTGTTTCAATCTCTTTACTTGTGATTGGTCTACTCAGATTCTCTATTTCTTTTTGATTCAGTTTTGGAAGGTTGTGTGAGTCTAAGAATTTATCCATTTGCTCTAGGTTACCCAATTTGTGGGCATATAGTTTTTCATAGTATTCTCTTATAATCCTTTGTATTTTCTGCTATATCTGTTTTAATTTCTCCTCTTCTATTTCTAATTTTATTTATTTGAGTCTTCTCTCTTTTTTTCTTGGTGAATCTATTTAAGAGTTTGTCAATTTTGTTTACTTTTTCAAAGAATCAGCTCTTAGTTTCATTAATCCGTTCTACTGTTTTTTAGTCTCTATTTCACTTATTTCTGCTCTGATTTTGGTATTTCCCTCCTTCTGCTGACTTTGGGCTTTGTTAGTTCTTTTTCTAGTTCTGTGAGGTGTAGCTTAAGATTACTCATTTGAGATTTTTCTTTTTTGTTGAGATGGGCCTGTATTGCTATGAGTTTCCCTCTTATGACCACTTTTGTTACATCCTGTATGAGTTAGTATGTTTTATTTTCATTTTTGTTTCTCTCCAGGTATTTTAAAATTTCTCCTTTGATTTCTTCATTGATCCAATCGTTGTTCAGTACCATGTTGTTTAGTCTCCACATATATCTGGATTTCCCAGTGTTTTTCTTGTAGTTGATTTCTAGTTTCATAGCATTGTGGTCAGAAAAGATGCTTGAGATGATTTTAATCTTCTTAAGTTTATTGAGGCTTGCGTTGTTTCCCAACATATGGTCTGCCTTTGAGAATGATCTGTGTGCACTTGAGAAGAATGTGTATTCTGCTGTGTTTGGATGGCATGATCTCTATATATCTATTAAGCCCATCTGGTCAAGTGCTTCATTTAAATCTACTATTTCCTTGTTGATTTTTTTTTCTGGATGATCTGTCCATTGATATAAGTAGGGTATTGAGGTCCCCTACTATTATCGTGTTGCTATTAATTTCTTCCTTTAGGTCTATTAATAGTTGCTTTATGTACTTTGGCACCCCTGTGTTAGATGCTTTATATTAATAAGTGTTATAGCCTCTTGGTGGAATGTCCCTTTATCATTATATACTTCCCCTCTTTAAATCTCATTGTCTTTTTTAGCTTGAAGTCTGCTTTGTCTGATATAAGTATGGCAACTTTTGTTTGCCATTTGCTTGGAATATCCTATTCCATCCCTTCACTCTGAGCCTATGTTTGTCTATAGAGCTGAGATGTGTTACCTGGAGGTAGAATATTGTTGGGTCTTGTTTTTAATCCATCCAGCTACTCTGTGTCTTTTGATTGGAGAATTCAGTCCATTTATATTGAGTGATTATTGATATGAGAGGGCTTAATATTGCCATTTTATCTCTTGTTTTCTGGTCGTTCTGTTTCTATCATTTCTCTTCCTTGGTATTTCTGACTGCCATTTCATTTTGGTGGATTTCTGAGGAGGTTTTCTCTCCTTTTGTGAATTGTGGCTCTGCTCTGATTTTTTATTAAGGGGTTACCATGGGGTATGCATAAAAGATCTCATAGATGAAATACTCCATTTTCTCATAGCCTCTTATCTCCATTAACCTAAACAAGTTCCATCCCTTTCCTCTTCCCCTCCTGAGTTATTGTCATTACAAATTATTCTATTTTTAATGTTTTGAGTTTGTGACTAAGTTGAAGTGTTTATGGTTACTTTTATTGCTTTCCTTCCATTTATCTTTTGTTATAATTGAGTCTTTGCTTCTCTGTTCTGATAGAGAGCTCCAGTTTTCTGATTTTGTCTGTCTATTTATCTCTTTGTTCTAAGCTTAGTAGACCTTTTGTTTCCAGTATGAGGGCATCTTTAATTATTTCTTGTTGTGGGGGGTCTAGTGGTGATGAACTCCCTTAGATTTTGTTTATCTGGGAAAGCTTTTATTTCTCCATTATATCTGAAGGAAAGTTTTGCTGAATAGAATATTCTTTGCTGAAAGTTTTTGCCCTTCAGTATTTTAAATATATTATGCTATTCTCTCCTAGCTTGTAGGATTTCTGCCAAGAAATCTGCTGAAAGCCTTATAGGAGTTCCTTTGTAGGTTATTTTCTTCTGCCTTGCTGCCCTTAATATTTTTTCTTTGTTGTTGACTTTTGCCAATCTTACTATTATATGCCTTGGGGATGGTATTTTAGTGTTGATGTAATTGGGTATTGTGTTAGTAAATCCAGTTACTTCCCCAGGTTTGGGAAGTTCTTGGCTATTATTTCTTTGAACAACTCTCTGCTTCTTTCTCCTTCTCACCTCCCTGTGAAATACCTATAATCCTTATGTGGTTTTCCTAATTGAGTTGGATATTTCTTGAAGAATTCTTTCATTTTTTAAAAATCTTAGTTCTGTCTCCTTCTCCACCTATAGCTTTCCCTATTTTTATCCTCTAAATCACTAATCCTTTCCTCCACAACATCAACTCTATTTTTTAAGGACTCTAGATTATATGTCATTTCATTAATTGTGTTTTTATATCCAGAATTTCTTTTTTATTTTTATAGTTTCAACCTCTTGGGTGAAGAGATTCATTTTATTCTTGAGCTCATTGAATTGTCTTTCTGTGTTCTCTTGTAACTCAATGAGTTTCTTTATGACTACCATTTTGAATTCTCTGTCATTAGGTTGTAAATTTCTGTGCCTCCAGGACTGGTTTCTGGAGAATTGTCATTTTCCTTCTGGTCTGAATTGTTGCTGCAGTTTCTCACAGTGTTTGATGAACTAATCTTTCGTCGGGGCATTTGTGGTAGTATTAGATCACAGATTCCATCTGCTACAGAGTTTCTGGTCCCACCCCATCTGCTGGGTGTTGTGGGGGTACTATGGGTGCTTGCACTGGCCTGGAGAGCATTCAAGTGCTTGTGTGGACTGTGGTGGTGGGCAAGGCTTCCTCACAGGATGAAACTAGGGCCTCTCCTTGGGGCTGCAGGAGCATGGTGGGTCCCCCATTGCCAGGAAAGTGATCATAAGTGGGCTAATGGCTGCCACCACCTCTTCCTACAGTGGTCCAGGGGCATGCTCTCTCTTTCAGGGCTCAGTGGTACTATGGGTGCTCACACAGGCCTGGAGTGTGTTTTCCTTGGTGAATAGATCTGCCACAGTCTCTGCTTGTGGTCCTGCCAGCCACTGTGCTTGATGGGTGGGGCTTCCTCATTGGGACCCAGCCAGGACCACTCCTTGGGGCCATAGGGGCATAGTGGGACCCCCCCCAACTGGGAAAGCAATCACAAGCAGGTTAAAGGCCACTGCTGCCTCTTCCTACCATCACCCCCAGGTGCATTCCCATTTTCAAGGTGTTTGTGCCAGGCTGGAAAGTGTTTGTGCTCATGCACAGGGCTGCCTGAGGAGGGTAGGGAGTGCTCACCTATCTCCACCACTTCCTTGGGGGTATACATCCACCCTCAGATGTATAGCTGTGTGTGTCTCTCAGGTGTCCTGTTGTGCTGTGTGGGTGTCCTCTGTTGGTCAGTGAATGTCTGTTTAGTTATAGTTCAGAAGGGGGAGAGACAAAAGGAACAGCTCACTCTGCCATGTTGCTGACATCACTCTCTCAAATGCTTGCCCAATTTTTAAAAGTGTCATTTATCGATGGTCTGATTCTTTTAGATTGACACCCCTCCTTTATGATCAGAGTGCTGGGTGGGGGTAGTAGTCTCTGATCACCACAGCTTGCCTTTCTTTGTGTTGAGTCTCTGCCCAATGAGTGAACTGGGGTGAGAGCAATAGGTACTCAGTATTTCTGGCTTGCCACATCTGGAATAGAGGCTTTACCCAAAGTGTGGGTGCTCTGTGGAGGAAGGGAGCCTCAAAATTGTGGCTGCATTTGCTTGAAATTTAGCTTCAGCAGCACAGAGTTGGAAGCAATAAGAAATGCTGGTTATATGTCCCTCTCAGAGAGACACCTGTAGTCCTTGTCTGGAAGCAGGAGAGTAAGCCTTGTCTTCTTGAGTGAATGAAGCTGAGTGGGGCAAAGGGAGCAGGTCTTGGCTCAAGTGTCACAGAATCTCTATTTTCCTACTGAGATTTAGAAGAATTTCTTGAATGAATGTTTATTCATTGGCTAAATACCCTTATATATTTTCCAGAAACTTTAAATGTTTGTTTTTAAAAATAATTTCCACCGGTTGTGGTTGTTTTGCTGGGGAATATCTCTGCAGAATCCTAATCCAATTATTCCAAAAGTGGATCCTTCCATCATATTCTAGCTTGTGGGAAGGGGGAAAGAGCTCTCACAAACTCCTTCCTCAAAATATATAATCAATTAGAGAATTTTTCAAAAGTTGATAGCTTTACAAGTAGTTTATGAACATCATCCTTTTAAAAATCAGGAAGACATTTCGTTGTCTCTGACTATTGGTATATCTGTTTTCCATGTGTTTCAGAAATTATTGAGTGCTTCAGGAAGGATAATTTCTGTATAAATCGTGGTTTCTTTTGAAATCATGGCAATCTGATAAAATTGCAAGTAGGTTTGTTTATTCAGCAGGATCACTTAAAATGTGGATTCTACAGAAGTCCTACTACAACATATTCAAGATAATCTCTTATGCCCTTTCACTCCTGAGTCTCTGTAACATATGAATAATAATTAAAACTATGGTTAGCTCTATTCATGTTATTAGAGGAAATATTGAACTATAAGCTGTTGTAACTGTAAGTTATTGTGTTATGAGACATTGTGGAGTGTGTATCGGTTTAATAAATACTAGTTATCACTTCTACAGTGATTGAAACATTTGTCCTTAGCTTGATAATGAATTTGTTCAAGTCTATCCCACTGAACTTGACACTCCAGCACAACTCCCTTCTTAAATGAACAGGGATAAATGTAATTTTCCAGATTCACACACTGTAAATAATTGCACACAATAGATGCATCATTGTGTCTGTTTCTTATTTGTTTTTTTTTTTCACTCAGGTTAGGAATGCTGAATTTTTAATGGAATTTACACATTTCTTACTTTGAATGATAGGAGAAGATCAATTGAGAATAATTTGATTTGATTTTTATTTACCATTATTAGATTAAACTTTCAAGATGTTATCTTGAGTACTTCTGTATTTATTTTAATAGAGTATTTACAATTTAGATGGAAATAACTGTCCTTAATTCTCTTCTTTTGGGGATCTAGGGTCAATTTTTTGCAGTGGACGTGTAGACATTTTGTAGTATGTTGATATTTTTATGTATTCTAAAGTGATAGCTTTGTTTTTAAGTGGCAAAAACTTATTGGAATAGTTTTGGTAATTTTAAAGAGAAAATTCATTTGAATAGGTTGGAAATTTTACTTATGGTATTCTATGTTTTAGGCAAATAGATAACTAGCTTGTGTCCCTTTTTTCCCATTATTTCCATGGATAGAGACAAATACCAGATGTCTAAAAAGAAGCCCAGGTTTATTCACAGTATAATTATTCTGGAGATAAGTAACATAGTTCTAAAAACTGAAAGCTTAGAGTCACTTTCTTCCACTAAGCAGTGATCCCCCCAAAAAATCTGGAGTGTTGGACCAAATATTTGTGACTAATACTGAGCCAATAGTTTTATATAAAGGTTTTATATAAACCTTTAATAGCTATCAAATGGAATCAGTAGCCTTAAAAGTGGTGAACTTCTTTGAATGAAAGTACTAAATATAGTAAGTTGGATTTCTGCATTTGATGAGAATTATGGAAATGTTCTTTAAATTCTCTTTAAGATGTCCTGAACAGTAATTTATATTACCCAAATTTAAATAAGTTTTCACAAATCTAACTAGTTGAAAACAAAAATGATTATCATACTTAAACATGATTTTTAACAAAGTGTGAGAATGTGTGATAAGTGCTTTCTCTATATTATTTCTTTCAGTTATTACAACAACTAAACAAACTGAGTTTGAAAAGATTTTAGAATGTCCCTAATCAAGTTAGGTACAAAGTTTGGATTTGAATCCAGGATTGTCTGATTTGAAAAACTGAACGCTTCATTTCTGTTATTCTACCTTGATTAAAATTGAGAGACGCTTAAGTAAAATTCAGGTGTAAAAGTAAAAATCCTTAAAAAGGGGGGGGCCAAGAAATATGGAGATGGGGGACAGCTAAGAGTAAACATGAGGTCAATTTGCCCTTAGAATTGATGGGCCCATTGTCTCATAAAAGTGTGAGCTTGGGTCAATTCCAGAATCCTTGAAACAGCTCCCTCTTCTGTAAAAAAGTAGATCATATTTGTCATGGATTACACACCAGATTTCTGTTTGCAGATCAATGAAATAACTTGTGTGTTATGTACCTGTATAGAACTATAGCTATTATCACTGAGAATCCGGGAGTAAAAGACTAGACATTTGTCCTCAGAAGATATTGAAATGCATTTGCCCTTTTGTAGGTGATAAGAAAATGTCAAACTGTTTAATCCTTTCTCTCCTTCTTCTACTTCTACCCTCCTTTAGAAATAAATTTTTATATATAGAGTGATGTTAAAGTCACCGTGATATCTGCAGTAGAGGAAGAAAATAAGATACAGAAATGAAATGCAATTAAGTTCTAAGGAAAGAAAAAAAAGAACATGACTATGGTTTTAAAGCCTTCTGTTTTACTGTATGTTAACAACATGCTATTTAAACATCAAATATGGTATTGTGAAAAAGTAGAATGGATACACTAGTACTGATCAATAATGATTTGACGGCAGAAAGAGTCAATAAAGCATAATAAACCAATTATATAGTAAAATAAAGCAATGTATGACCATTTTCTTGAGTAAAATGTGTACTGGAGATGCACTATGGGAGAAATGGAGTTTAATAACAACTGGAAAGCAAGAGGGATGACTATTGCTTTGTAGTCGACTGATAAAATGGCTACTTAGGGGATATAGTCAGAACGAAATGATTGCAACTGGCAACAGATATTTCAGATTTGAAAATTATCTATTTTATAAATTATTGTTTTTCATGCTAAGAAGGAAACGAAGGGGGACATATCTACATAGCTTCATTTTGAGAAAAGTGAGCTGATTAGAATTTACCTGACTTAATAAAGGTCACCAGTGCTGAGAGGGAGCATGGGTAAGAATGCAGCTTGTGCTTCATAGTCCTGGTCATGTTGTCTTCTAGTCCAAAGGGAAAGTAAGCAAAATGTCCACCACAATCATAATGCTCTTTAGGTGAGGACTTTCTTACTTTGGCACAGGAATCTAACATGATGGCTAAAGCACATGATCTAGAATCAGAACAGATTTGAGTTCTTCTTTTGTAAGTTACATACTTGATAATCTCTGCCAAGATTTTTGTGTGTGTGTAGTGAAGTCATGGATATTCATGTAACAGTGAGAAAGGATATAGATCTTAACAGCGCAAAGTTCTACTTTTCCTTCCATTACAAGCAATTTTGTTTAATTTGCCTGGACAACTACTTCAGCAATTTTTAAAAATAGAAAGTTTTTAATGTGAAGTACAGTACACATAGAGAAAAGTGATTAAAACATAAATTACTTCTCAATGAGTTATTACAAAGTGAATATACAGGCAAGGTCAGCTTCATGGATGTGGCCACACACTTAGAAGAGTCGTATACTTGGTTTAATGACATACTGTCAATCTTGAAATTCCTTATAGTTTTCTGAACAGGGGTTCAACATTGTCATTTTGCACTGGGTCCCACAGATTATGTAGCCAGTCCTGTATACAGGTGAATAAATAAAACACTGCCAGCAGCTCAGAGGCCTCCTTTGTTGTTTCCATTACTATTAAGGTCATATGTTTTCTAATTTCCGTTGTGATTTCTTTTTGACCTTGTGTTAATTAGGAGTCTATATTCAAATGTTGGAATATTTCTAGTTAAATTTAATTTTTGCTTTCCAGTTAATTGCACAAATGTGCAATTTGAATTGTTTTACATTCATTGAGACTTTCTTTTTGTACAAACATATGGTCAACTTTAGTTATTTTTTAGTGCATACTTGTAAGAATGTATAATCTATAGTAATTTGATGCCGTTTTCTGCATATATCAGTGTAGTGAAATTTGTTAAACATGATTTAAAAGTTTTATATGTTTTCTTATTTTTGATCTTCTATCAATTCCTGAAATAGCTGTGTTAAACTCTACCACTATAATTATGACTTCTTCCATTTTTGATTTTTAGTTAGGGCAATATTGCTTTATATTTTTTGTGAACATATTAGGCTACAGATGTACAATCATTATATCTTCCAATGAATTGAACTTTTTGCATTACACTTTATCACTCTTTAGAAATATCTGTTTTAAAATCAATACTATGTGATATTAAGAGAACTATACGCATTTTCTTTTGGTCAGTGTTTGAAGCCATTCCGTTTCTTCCTTTTACAATCAAACTATCTGTTTTGTTATATTTCTATATGGATCTTGTAAGCATAATATAATTCGATTTTGTTTTTAATCTACTTGAGCAATCTTTATCTTACAATTGAATTGAAAAGTCCATTTACCTTTGATGTCATTACAATTCTGGTTCCTAAGTCTACTGTCTTACTATTTGCCTTCTACTTCTTCTCCATATTCTATTTTCTGCCTCCTTTCTCATATTACTTTTATTGATTGGGTTATTTTCCCCTCCTCTTAGCCTGATAGTTATATCCTCTTTCACTCATCTTTAGTGATTGCTCTAGTGACAAGAACATGAATCCTTAACCATCAACATGTAAGTTATTGTTACTTTAACCCTTTCATATAATGCAAGAGTCAATAAGTACACCCCTTACTTATAACCTAGTGTTAACATACATATTTTTAGCTTATAAAGTATTATTCATGTTAACAGATGTCTTCCGTATGTTTACCCTTCTCTTTCATCTTTATCCTTGCAATCTTAGAACTTTTACTTGAGAATATTTCCTTTGCCTAAAGTATGTAGTGAAACATTTTCTCAGATATTGTTTATCTGAATATATCCTATCCCATCATTTTTTTGAAGTATATTTAAATAGGGATAGAATTCTAACTTAGTCATTTTTTTTAATCTTTGAAGATAAATTTCAGATTTTTTTTTCTTTTCGCTGAGGAAGATTTGCCCTGTGCTAACATCCATTGCCAATCTTCCTCTTTTTGCTTGAGGAAGATTTGCCCTGAGCTAACATCTGTGCCAATCTTCTTCTATTTTGTATGTGTGTCACCACCACAGCATGGTTACCAATGACTGGTATATATCCACGCCCAGGAACCAAACCAACCCTGGGCTGCCAAAGCAGAGCACACCAAACTTAACCACTAGGCCCCTCCTGCTATTGATTTTTGATGTCCACTATTTAAATTGAAGCCAACTTTAAGTGTTGCTCCTTTGAATGCAATCTGTCCATTTTCCTGGCTGATTTTCAGTCATTTTCTTTACCTGTGATTTTTAGTTATTTTACCTTGATATGCTGAGAAGTAGCTACCTGTTTTATTTTTTGATTGAGGGTCAGTGAGAATATTGAATATCCCCCAATTTCTAATATTAATATTAATTTTATTTTAAATTTTGTACAAAATAAATGAAGATATTCACACCATTATAATTCAAATAATAATAAAGCAAAAAGTAAATAATTAAAGGTCTAACATTTTATTCTCCTTTTCAAATCACTCTCCTTCATAGAAGTAATCGTGGTTAACAATTTGATATTTACATGCCCAGGATGTTTTCTGTTACTTTATGTATGTACTCGTGTGTGTGTGTGTGTGTGTGTGTGTTTGTATTATTGATGTGTTGGAGAGATTTATATGCAACGTATCTTAGTTTTTTGCCTTTATTTGTGTTTTAAATATTTTCTTAAACTCTGACATTTTTCATTTAACTTTATTTTGAGGAAGATTGGCCCTGCACTAACATCTGTTGCCAATCTTCCTCTTTTTTCTTTTTTCTCCCCAAAGCCCCAGCAAATAGTTGTGTATCATAGTTGTAGAGTTGTAGTTCTTCTATATGGGATGCTGCCTCAGTATGGCTTGATGAGCAATGAGTAGGTCCACGCCCAGGATCTCAACCAGCGAGCCCCGGGCCGCCAAAGTGGAACTTGTGAACTTAACTGCTACACCACAGGACCAGCCCCTCATTTAACTTTTTGAAGTCTTTTGATAGATATAAGACTTAAACTGTTAATTCAAGTAAAGACATTGATTTATTTCCAGTTGTGGATCTTGGTATGATGTTTTATTAAAAAATTTCCTGACGTTAAGATTATAAAAATATTTCCTATAATTATTTTTAAGTTTTATATGATATGAATTTTGTTTTACTTTTATAAAAGAAAATTTTGAAACTTCTGTGCACTTTATGAGTGTGAGTTTATGTTTGTTTCTCCAAATTAAATAGAGTATTCATTTATTGACTAGAACAGACTACTTTCTACCAATCTAAAATTTCCCATAAAGTTAAATAACATCTAAAAACTGTACATTATACATTATACGCATTTCTGGGTATTTATCCAAAGAAAAAAAACACTAATTTGAAGAGATATATGCACCCCTATGTTCATTGCAGCCTTATTTACAATAGTCAGGACATGGAAACAACCTAAATGTCCATCAATGGATGAATGGATAAAGAAATTGTATAATTGTATAATAAAGAATTATACAATGGAATACTATTGAGGCAGAAAAACAATGGAATCTTGCAATTTGTGACAACATATATGGACCTCAAGGCCATCATGCTAAGTGAGATGTCAGACAGAGAAAAACAAATACTGTATGATCTCTCTTATATGTGAAATCTAAAAAAATATAGTAATAAATAAAAAATTAAAAAAACTAAGTTCATAGATGCAGAGAACAGACTGGTAATTGCCAGAGGTAGGGGGTGGGGAGTGGGAGAAATGGGTGAACTATTGGGGTTTTGTTTTTTAGTTTAAATAAATTGAATAAAAAATAAAAGTTAAAAAGTAAGTAAAATAAAATTTATACAGTTTTTCTATGATCTATATGACTATTCCAACACAAATATTATTCTTTGAATCCCTATCACTGACATAATAATTTCATGTTTAGTACGTGGCAAAACAAGTTCTCTCTCATAGTTAGTGTTTAAATTTGGGGAGGTATTATTATTGAACATTTCTCTTTTATTACGATATTTAAACTCATTTTACCTCATTCTACTAAAAATTCTTTTGGGTGGGCTTTGAGTGGATAAATAAATTTAGTCTCTAAAATATTTAAAAGATTTCAAATTCACATTCAGAAATTTAGTGTGCATCTCCATATAGTCAGTTCTTGGTATGTATCCTTTATAAGGGTTCATATTCTTGTATGTAGTTTTGCAAGTTGCTTGCTAAGTTTAATCTTAAATATTTTAGTTATCATTGCTCCTGTGAATGTGTTCTTTTATTTCCCATCATACCGTATCTTATATTACTGTTGACATATAGGAGAGCTAAAGCATTTTTGTGTATTCACTTCTAATATTTGTTAGTGAATTCTGTTTTTAGATTCAAGAGTTTCTTAGTTGTTTATTTTATTGATCATTCCACAGAAAGAGGTTGGGATGTTGTTGATCAAACCATTGAGTTCTTTGGTCATCTTTTTCATTAATTTCTCCTATCTTCATTAATTCCATTCTTCTGTGTTTTTTAATGAATTTTTTCTTTAGATGTACTTGAGTTGAATGTTTAGTTCATTTATTTCCAGTTTTCCTTATTTTTTAATTGATGTGCTTAATTAATATGCATGTTTTCCTCTGATAAATGTGTTATTAATTATATATTTCCTAGGTATTTTTATACAGACATTATGCTAAGCATTTTCCATGCCTACGTAAGGTGATGGTCATTATCTTATGTAAGGTGAGGTAAATTACCAAGGTTACACATTTAGTAGGGGCAGATTTGGGACTCAAACGCAGGGCTGGTCAAATGTGGAGCAGGAGTATAACACCGTGTGGCCTTCCACACTCCGAGTAGATGTTTAACTGTAGCCACCAGTTTTGATTTTCATTTAATTTAAGAATTTCTTTTGGACAAGTGGTTTAAATGATTGCCTGGCTATGGATTTATTTTAGTCAGTTCTTTTGATAAGTTCTGATCATATTATTGTATTGTAATAAAGAATGTGACTGAAATGATTTGTACCTTTTACAATATAAAAATATTTTCTTTTATCTAATTTTGTGACTATTCTGTGGATATTGAAATATTGCATATTTCAAATTTGTGCATAGTTATGTTCGTCTGTTTTATGTATATTAAAAACAAAAGGAATCCTAATTGTCTAATCCATACCTTCCATATCCTTACTTTTGTTCTGTCTACATGATCTGTCCATTTAGAAAACTTTAATTTCTTTCTCTATGATTACAGATTTTCAATTTAAAAACTTAAAAAACCAAAAAATTATACTATTTCTAATGATTTTAATATATTTCAATGCTTTGTTGTAATATGCATAATAAATTATTGTATCATCTCCGTTGATTGCATCTTTTATGAATATAAAAATCTCCTTTTGTTCTTGTAGAGCTCTTTTCTTTGAATGCTACTTTGCCTCATTAAAATGACCATAACCTGATTTCCATTTGTAAACATATTCATAGTATACTGTTTTCCATTTAATATTTTAATCTTTCTATATTGTTTTGCTTTAGCTATGTCTCTAATTAGTAGAGTGTAGTTGGATATTTAATGCATTATTAAAGTTTATTTTCATAAGGATCCCATTGTTCTGTGGGGTCCCAGAAAACTGTTGTGTTGTGAACTAGTGAAGACCTATTTTCTAACATCGATAGTAAAATGTCTCAAGATTTGCAACTCAGGATGAAGTATTTTAAGCAATTGTGCCTATTATATTGATTTGTAACATGTTTCATGGACAAGTAAATAACATAACCAGAATCACTTTTAAATGCTTGTTTCTTTAGAATATCATCTGCTGTGTTCAGGTCAGAGTGAAGCTATGCATCAGTATTTTTCCCCCTTAGGCTTATTTTCAGTGTGTGTAATGTTAGACTTTGGCCTCAAAATCATGTATTTCTAATTGCCCATTTATTTTATATGTACCTTAGTAACACATTTATCCAAAGAAATCTGTATAAATATAATTACAAAAGTAGAATATCTCTAGTGTCCTCTATTCTTCCAAAATAAACTTTGATTAACCTTAGAATATTTTCAAATGTTGAGATTATGCAGACTTGCTTAGGAGAGTTCTTTCCTGTTAATGGTTGTTAATGGCATCAAGGTGTTCAAGTAATGTTAATCTCTTGCTTGATGTGTGACATTGTCTGTATAGTTGATGCTCAGGAAACCCCATGTGCTCTTTACCAAATGGCAATCTAAATTTATGATGGACTCAAGCATACTGAAAATATGTTCCCAAGGATCTTTAAACAGTAGAGAACAGTAGAGATATATCAAGTTATCACATTCTCCCCATTATCTCTTGTTTTGATAATAGTGATGATAGGAGCAGCTTTAAAATATTGTGACATTTCATCCAGCTTTTACGAAAATTAAATATCCAAAATTTGTGTATGCTTTGGAAAATGACAGATAGGCTTGGTTTCACGTGTCAGATAAAATGAAGATATTTAAAGTGGTGAAGTTTTGCCATAAATGTCATATTTGGCACACTTAAAATATATTCAATACAACCTATGGATTTTACTAAACTTTCAGTGGCAAGTCAAGATAGCTAATAAAAAAATCATAGAACACTGTCATTCTGTTATCACCAAAGTGCAGTTCTTTTTAATACAAGGATGGTGGGTGTTGATATCACAGTTGAGTGCTGTAAATGGTCCTCGAGTTACTACACTGTAATTAGAAAATAATCAAAAGCTAGGGAGACAGAAGTGTTTTAAGGACTCAGTGAATTGGGTTCCATAAATTTGGTTCAATTTTAATTGTCTGAGAAATGACAGCAGCTGAATATGCCAGGCAGTTATAAGAAGTTAAACCTTTATTTTGGTGTTCTTTGGTTGGTTTTTTTGGTTGTTCTAAGCAACGCTTGTTGGAAAATGTTTGTCCAACAAGGAGTTTAATAAACACTCCTGACACTTGATAAAGTAGCAATTGTTGAAAAATCAGTGGAAGGAAAGGTTAACATTATAATCATTCTAACACGTGAATATCATAAACAAAGTAGCTAAGCATTTGTTATAAGAACATGTGACCACATGTAGGTGACTTCACACACATCCTGTATACATAAAATCTTGCATCTATATTACAATGTAAAAGATTAACAATTAATGAAAAAGAAAGTGTGCTCCAACCTAGCTTATTTTTTTTAAGTGGAATGAAATTTAGTTGTACCACTATTTTGATATCAAACTACTTTTTCTTCCTGTTTACATTTTGCAAGAACAAGAAGCCTCAGCTGGAAAATTGGCCCATCATCACAACTTATTAAGCTTTTACTGATATTGCAATAGAAGTAATGGGTTTTTAATGAGCTTATCCATTTTAACATTTATATAATTTATTATCTTTTTTCTTTCCCATATTTTGTATATTAACTAAAAACTTAGGTTTAATAATTTTCTTTACTGAACTTTTGAATCCTCAGAATTCAGTAATAGCACTATTTCAAGTTATCCTTGGTAATCTGATTATGTATAAACAATAACTTGGGTGTTATTGTAGGGCTAGATGTACCATGAAGGACTACTCATGTTGAAAATTCATATCCCACCTGTGGCATGGGACCTGCCTTAAACAGATCTTGGATAGGAGGGGTATTTTCCTGAAGACAGTAAAATAAATGTCAAATATTGCATGTTGCATGAATTTGCCCTTGAATCCACTGTTAAAGTAATTAGTGGATAAATTGTAAGACTAAGCATCTCCATTGAGGCATAAAAGTATGGCACTGAAGACTGAATACATGCTTGGACTCTGCTGGTAGAGAAACTAGCTCGAGCGCCATGGAGTTGGGGATCCACCCAATGGAGCACCTGAGGTGGATGTCTTGAAGATGAATAAGCTGAGAATGGGAATGAGGGGCCACAGTAAAGGCAAGCAAAATCTAATCTTTTTCTACAGTATATTTTATTCCAGTGGATGTCATTTATCAAATTTACAGAAACAGTTTAGGAAAATTTGGTATTAATTTATCCACGTCATTTGGGAAATAAATTATTGATCTTCCAGAAATTATTTTAAGGGAGTTGTAACCTAAATAATAATGGGCATACTCAAAATTAGGCTTCTGAATTACTTCCATAAATTTCTGTTTTCCTTATAAGCAATATCAGTCATGAGACTAGTTTTATGTGTATATATAATTTTTATTTCTACTGTTTTTTTTTTTTACATGACAACCATATCTCCTGCCTTGGCAAACAAAGATGTTAAATGTTGCAAACAATAAACAAAAAATATGTTGAACTTTTGCTAGAACTAATAAATTAACCCATTTTCATAGTAGTGCTCCCTTGAAATGATTGTTATTTTAAATTGTCACTACAAACACTGAAATACCTCCTTTGTTTTTCTCAAAGACCCTGAAAAAAATCCAATAGTTTTTAACATGTCCAAATGCAATAAGCTGCATTATATTATATCATTATATTATCTGCATCTTATGAATTAAAACATAGATATTCAAATGACTTATGGTCATACCAAGAATCAAAACTAGAGGACTTCAGAAAGATGTCTGTCTTCAATTCTAATGTTCTATGTCATTTACCCTCAGGGTACACACATGTACACAAGCATATATTCAATAAGAGTTCTATTAAAATAAGGTAAAAATTACAAATAATGTTTGGGAGTAATTCAGAATTTTCAAAATGCCCTTTGAGGAAATTTTCAGTTCTTCCTTAAACAAAAAAATGTAACCTACTTTAATGAGCTGAATAAAAATTTCTAATAGCTTGTTCATGCTATAGAATAAAAGAATTCTTGTTAGGTCCCCGAGTGTAAGAGTGAACCAATTTAATCAGACTTCTGATTTTACATGCCACGCTCTGATCCAGGTGCTAAAATGCTCTGGAGGAGAACTCGGTCAGGCCGTACAGCTCTTCTACTCATTAGGCCTCTTACACCATTTCTTGGCGGCTGCCCTGCAACAGTATGAGTCATTAGCACAAGTCCAAAATTGTGTGAAGAGAGATCTATGCTTTTGTCCTGTGGAAAGTCTTCTCAGTACAATCAAATTTGCTTCCCGGTGTAATTTCACAGCTTGTGCAATAGTCGCTGACAGCTCACAGCACTGTTGTTATTCAAGGCTAAGCAGATGAGAGAGACATAAACGACTAATAACATGCAGGAAGTTATGTCTTCAAAGTAGCAGCCTAATTGTGCATCTTCATTTAGTGAATGGTTCAAAACAAATTAAACTTTCCTGACCACTGGAGGCAAAAGCAATGCCAAGAGAATCAGTTATATAAAATTCTCGTAGGGTGGAAATGTTCTTAATAAAATGTCACAGAAGGAAAGAATAGTGAGAATAATACAAATGGACTAGAATATAAAATTAAATATCATCCTTAGTTGTAAGCCAATAAATATAAATTTAAGCCATAATAAATATGGTTTGACTTTGCCTAAAATGTGACAAAAATGAAAGACTCTAAGATTTAGTGATGGGGAAGTGTAGGAAATGGACAATCTCATGTACTTTAGGTTGTGTCAATTTCCCAATAAATATGTTTTTTTTTTAATTGAAGTAACATGGGTTTGTAACATTATAAAGGTTTCATATGTACAATACTATAATTCAACATCAGTATATACTACAGCGTGCTTACCACAAAATGTGTAGTTTTCCTTCATCACCATATAATTGACCCCCTTTACCCATTTTGCCCTCCCTCGACCCCCTTCCCCTCTGGTAATCACCAATCTGTTGTCTGCTTCTATGAGATTGTTTTTGTTTTATTTTGTTTGTTCATTTGTTCTGTTTTATTTTGTTTTTTATATTCCACATATGAGTGCGAGCATATGATATTTGTCTTTCTCTAACTTATTTCACTCGGTATAACACCCTCAAGGTCCATCCATGTTGTCACAAATGGCAAGATTTCATCATTTTTATGACTCAGTTGTTCCATTGTATATATATATATACCACATCTTCCTTATCCATTCATTCGTCAATGGGCCCTTAGATGGTTTCCATATCTTGGCTATTGTAAATGATAGACAATGAACAAAGGGGTGCATAGATCTTTTTAAATTAGTGTTTTCATATTCTTTGGGTAAATCCCCAGAAGTAGAATAGTTGGATCATATGGTAGTTCTATTTTTAAATTTTTGCGGAATCTCCATACTGTTTTGCACAGTGGATGCACCCATTTGCCTTCCCACCAACAGTGCGTGAGGCTTCCCTTTTTCCTACATTTTTGCCAACACTTACTTCTTGTCTTTTTAATAACAGCCATTCTAACAGGTGTGAGGTGATATCTCATTGTGATTTTGATTTGCATTTCCCTAATAATTAGTGATGCTGCACATCTTTTCATGTGGATGTTGGCCATCTGTATATCTTCTTTGGAGAAATGTCTACTCAGATCCTCTGCCCATTTTTTAATCCAGTTGTTTGGTTTTTGTTAAGTTGTGTGAGTTTTTTATGTATTTCAGATATTAACCCTTATTGGATGAAGGATTTGCAAATATCTTCTCCCATTTGGTAGGTTGTCTTTTCATTTTGTTGGTGGTTTCCTTTGCTGTGCAGAAGTTTTTAGTTTGATGTAGTCCCATTTGTTTATTTTTTCTTTTGTTTCCTTTTTCCTAGGGAGACATATCCAAGAAGATATTGCTAAGACCAATGTCAAAGAGCATACTGCTCATGTTTTCTTCTAGGAATTTTATGTTTTGGGGTCTTACATTTAAATCTTTAATCCATTTTGAGTTAATTTTTATGTACAGTGTTAGATAGTGGTCTAGTTTCATTCTTTTGCATTTGGCTATCCAATTTTCTCCAACACCATTTATTGAGGAGACTTTTCCTTCTCCATTGTATGTTCTTGGCTCCTTTCTCATAAATTAATTGTCCATGTATGTGTGGGCTTCATTCTGGGCTCTCAATTTGTTCCATTGATCTATGTGTCTATTTTTCTGCCAATACCATACTGTTTTGGTTACTATAGCTTTGAAGGGTGGTTTGAAATCAGTGAATGTGATGTTTCTGGATTTGTTCTTTTTTCTCAGGTTTGCTTTGGCTATTCAGGGTCTTTTTTATTTCCATATAAATTTTAGGATATTTTTGTGCTATTTCTGTGAAAAAAAGTCATTGGGATTTTGATAGGAATTGCATGGAATCTTTAGATTGCTTAGGTAATATGGACATTTTAATAATGTTAATTTCTCTAATCCATGTGCATGGAATATCTTTCCATTTCTCGGTGTCTTCTTCAATTTCTTTCAGTGATGTCTTATATCTTTCAGTGTCCAGGGCTTTCACCTCCTTTGTTAAATTTATTTCTAGGTATTTTATTCTTTTTGTTGTGATTGTAAATGAGATTGTTTTCTTAATTTCTCTTCCTGATAGTTTGTTGTTGGTGTGTAGAAATGCAACAGATTTTTGCATATTGATTTTACACCCTGCAACTATATGTTTGTTACTTTCATGTTTATTATTTCTAATAGTTTTTTGGTGGAGTTTTTAGGGTTTTTATATATAAAATCATGTCATCTGCAAACAGTGATAGCTTTACTTCTTCCTTTTTAATTTGGATGCATTTTCTTTCTTTTTCTTGCCTAATTACTCTGGCTAGAACTTCCAGTACCATGTTGAATAAAAGTGGCAAGAGTGGGTATCCTTGTCTTTTTCCTTTTCTTAGAGGAAAAGCTTTCAGTTTTTCACCATTGAGTATGATGCTAGCTGTGAGTTTGAGGTGAATGGCCTTTATTATGTTGCTGTGCTTTGCTTCTATACCTATTTTACTGAAAGTTTTTTTTTTCATCATAAATGAATGTGGAGTCTTGTCAAATGCTTTTTCTGCATCTGTTGAGATGATCATATGATTTTCATCCTTTCATTTGTTAATGTGATGTATTACCTTGACTGATTTGTGGATGCTGAACCATCCTTGGAATAAATCCCACTTGATCATGGTGTATGATCCTTTTAATGTATTGTTGTATTTGGTTGGGTAATATTTTGTTGAGAATTTTTGTATCTATCATCAGAGATTTTAGCCTGTAAGTTTTTTTTTCTGTGTGGTACTTGTCTGGTATCAGGGTAATGTTGGCCTCGTAAAATGAATTAGAAACTGTTCCTTCCTTTTCAATATTTTGGAAGAGTTTGAGAAGAATAGGTATTAATTCTTCTTTGGATGTTTGGTAGAATTCACCAGTGAAGCTCCCTGGTCCTGGACTTTTGTTATTTGGGCAGTTTTCGATTACTGTTTCAATCTCCTTACCGATGATTGGTCTACATAGATTTTCTGTTTCTTGATGGTTTGGTTTTGAAAGGTTATATGATTCTAAGAATTTGCCCATTTCTTCTAGATTTTCTAATTCATTGATGTGTTGTTCTTTGCAGTAGTCTTTGGTGATCCTTTGTATTTCTGTGGTATCCATTGTGACTTCTCCTCTTTTGTTTTTGATTTTATTTATTTGAGCCTTCTTTCTTATTTCTTCACAAGTCTAGCTGAAGGTTTATCAATTTTGTTTACTTTTCAAAAAAACAGCTCTTAGTTTCATTGATCTCTTCTATTGTTTTAGTCTTCATTTCATTTATTTCTGCTCTGATTTTTATTTTCTTCTTTCTACTGACTTTGGACTTCATTTGTTCTTCTTTTTCTAGCTCCTTTATGTTTAAGGTTGGATTGTTTATTTTAGGTTTTTCTTGTTTCTTGAGGTAGGCCTTTATTTCTACAAACTTCACTCTTAGTACCACTTTTGTTGCATCCCATAGATTTTGGTATGTCATATTTTTATTTTTATTTGTCTCCATGTATTTTTTGATTTCTCCATTGACCCAATAGTTGTTCAGTAGCAGGTTGTTTAATTTTCACATATTTGTGATTTTTCCAGTTTCTTCTTTTAGTTGATTTCTAATTTCATACTGCTGTGGTAAGAAAAGATGCTTGATATGATATCAATCTTCTCAAATTTATTGAGACTTATTTTGTGTTCCAACATATGGTCTATCCTTGAGAATGTTCCATGTGCACTTGAGAAGAATGTATATTCTGCTGCTTTTGGATGTAAAGTTCTGTACACATCCATTAAGTACTCTGGTCTAATGTGTCATTTAAGGCTGAAATTTTCTTGTTGACTTTCTGTTTGGATGATCTATTTATTGATGTGAGTGGGGTGTTAAAGTCCCCTACTATTATTGTATTGCTGTCAATTTCTCCCTTTAGGTCTGTTAATAATTGCTTTATATACTTTGCTGCTCCTATGTTGGGTGCATGTATATTAATAAATGTTAGGTCTTCTTGATGGATTGTCCTCTTTACCATTATAAAATGTCCAACTTTGTCTCTTGTTACCTTTTTTGGCTTGAACTCTATTTTGCCTGACATAATTATGGCTACACCACTTTCTTTTGGCTGCCATTTGATAGAAGTATCACCTTCCAAACCTTCACTTTGAGCCTATGTTTGTCTTTAGAGCTGATATGAGTCTCCTGAAGGCAGCATACAGTTGGGTCTTATTTTTTACTCTATCCAGACACTCTGTACCTTTTGATTGGTGAGTTCAATCCATTTACATTTAATGTGATTAGTGATATATGAGGGCTTAATATTGTCATTTTATCTTCTGTTTTTTGGTTATTCTGTATCTCCATTGTTTCTTTTCCCTTATGTTTTTGTCTTTCATTTTAGTTTGGTGGTTTTCTATACTATATTTCTCAGTTTCCTCTTTTTATATGTTTTGTGTCTCTGCTCTAGTCTTTTGCTTTGTGGTTACTATGAGGTTTGTATACAATGTCTCATGGATAAAATAGTCCTTTTAAATGTATTTTTATTTAATAAATTATAATATCTTTTGACTCACGGACTCCACTTCAATTATCCGAAGGCAATAGGCAATAATAGAAGATGCACATATATTTTTTTAAGATGATGCAATTCTGTTTTAAAGCAGTAGTAAATATGTTTTGACTTTGAAAAAACAATTATTTTGGTATTTAAAGAACAGAATTGACTTTTTTCCTTATGTAGCAAAAGTTCTGAAAATGTTAACACATGCATAACACCTATAACCACCACTGTAATAAGGATACAGAATAATTCCATTACCCCCAAAACCTTCCTCATGTTATTCTTTTATGTTTACTCCCTCCCTCCCACCAACCCTTGACAACTACTATGGTGTTCTTCGTCACTATAATTGGTCTTTTCCAGAATGTCAGATAACTGAAGCATCCAGTAATCTTTTGAGACATGCTCTTCCACTCAGCATGCCTATGGAATTTATCCAAGTTGTTGTATGTATCAAAGGCTTGTTCCTTTTTACTGCTGAGTATTACTAAATTGTTTGGATATACAACATTTTATTAATCTATTCACCTACTGAAAGACATTTGGGCTATTTTCATTTTTTGGCAATTATGGACAAAGCTCTTATAAACGTTTTTGTGTGGACATAAATTTTCCCATCTGTAGCATAGATAATCTGGACTGAAATACCTAGGTCATACAGTAAACACAGGTTTAATTTTTAAGAAACTGCCAAACAATTTTTCAGAGTCGCTGTACCATTCTGTATTCCAACCAGCAATATATGGGAGATCCAGTTTCTCCCATTGTTAGCACTTGGTATTTTCAGAATGTTTTCCATTCAGCCATTCTAATAGGTGTGTAGTGGAAGATCATTATGGTTTTATTTTTCATTTGCCCAATGGCCAATGATGTGAACACATTTTCATGATCTTATTTGACATTCTGATCTCTTCTTGGTAATGTGTCTGCTCATATCTTTTCCCCATCATTTTGCTGGGCTATTTGTTTTCTTATTATTGCTTTTAAAAGTGCTTTTATATTCTAGATACCCAGATATATGATTTGCAAATATATTCTCCCAATCTTTAGCTTGCATCTTTTATTCTATTAGCAATGTCTTTACAAGGACAAAAGGTTTTAATTTTGATAAAGTCCAATTTATCATTTTTAATGGACCACGTTTCTGGTGTCACTTACATATTTTTGGTAAGACATTTTATTGCATAGTTTTGTGAAGGGTTGAAACAAACTCAAATGTCTAATAGAAAGAGTTTGGTTAAGTATGATATCCACATGTGATAAGATCATATGCAGCCATTATAAACCATAATGTAGAAGAATGTTTAGAAACACAGAAAATGCTCATTATATATTAAGTGAAAAACCAGTAGTTACAAACGTTTTATATACGCCATCTTTTAAAATCACATACAGTTGTATATATGTATGCATGTATGTGTATGTGTGTGTGTGTGCAAGTAGTATATATTTGTGGAAAGATATGTACTAAAATGTTATTGATTCTCTTAATATTGAGAATACCCACCTTAATATTTTTCAGAATTTTCTATGTGTTACAAAAAAAGTATTTGTTAAAATTAGCAAACAGAACTACTTTTACAGAAAATGAATATTTCATGAATCCATATTTGTACTTGAAGAAATCCATACTTTAAAATGTGTTTGAATACAGAATCATTTTGGTCATTACAATTATTTTTAACTTCAAGATTTATTTGACAAATTTTAAGTGTTCACTGTAGGTTAGATGAATGTATGCTAGAATCATTCAAATGTAGAATAGACATGGTTTACCCTTTTTTGTATATGATTAATATTTCCAATATTTTTAGGATTAATATAGCACATGATTTTAAATTTTGCAGTGCAAAATTTCCTGATCTTTTATGTATAAATTTTCCTGCAAATGTGTTTTCTATGTAGAGCAAAATATAGTTGATGAAAAAAATAACCAATAATTTTAAAACTTAGATTTTTAAATAGTAAGCTAAAGATTATATCACATTTTTGCCTAAAATGCATACTAGCCATGTATTACTTTTTATCCATTCTCACTTGAGGTTAAATAGTTTAAAAAACAATTTTTAAAGTGTTGCAAGTAAGGGGCCGGCCTTGTGGCATAGTGGTTGAGTTCATGCACTCTGCTTCTGGCAGCCCAGGGTTTGCAGATTCAGATCCTGGGCCCGGATAGATGCACCACTTGTCAAGCTATGCTGTGGCAGCATCCCATATAAAGTAGAGGAAGAGGGGCATTGATGTCAGCCCAGGGCCAATCTTCCTCAGCAAAAAGAGGAGGCTTGGCAATGGATGTTAGCACAGGGCTGGCCTTCCTCACACACACACACACACAGAAATGTTACAAGTAAAATGGTAGAACTTGGGTAATGAAGTTATAACTAAAAATTACATTCCTGTTCTTAAGCCTGTCATTTATTTTTTGAAATGCATACCACAATTAATTTAAAATAATTCTTACTTTCTTCCCTAATGTTCTACATTGATTTTAGCAGTCGTTTTAGTTTAAATGCATTTATTTTCTTCTAAAACAATACAGGTTCCGATCACAGTCTCAGCCCCAAGAAAATCAGCATGTAACTCTATACTTTAAACTGTTGTGCTAGGCACATCAATCATGTAATTGTCATGGTGGCCACTAGGGGGAAGAGCAACAAAGTGCTACAGCTGAGATGCCTAGTTCTAGATGAGACCTTGGTAAGCAATGATTTCTGTCTCAGTGTCCTGTTGCTTTCAAACTATAAATCATCAACATCCTTAGATTGAACCTCTTCTACAGAATTCTCTTAAACTTATTAAGGGAATCTGTTCCATTCCATCTAAATAAAATACAGCAGGGCTTCTCAAATGCAGTTTGGAAGCTACATATGTACAAAATACCCTTGTATATCCTCCCAAATTTTCATGTTCTGAAAATTATCATATATCTGTAGGTTTCAGACTTTCTTGCCTGTCTCTAAATCTAAAAATATGCTTTTGAAAAAATTCCTTAAGCCTTTGTGAAAAGGAAAAGGCTATACTCAGAGGCTTAAATTAATTGAGAAGAGATCATTTCTGTGATTTAGATGAGAAGATGTAAGTGCAAAACTTGCTTAAGCTTACACAGGTGTTGTCAATGTTAGGCAATTGTGTCTTTTGTTAAAGATGTGCCCGTTGGACTGGAATAAGGGCCAACAGAGTAATAGTTATATAATAGATTTTCACAAAAACTCTACTAAGTAGACATATTTAGTCAAATTGTCAATCTACATAAATAATCTCCTATGACAACATTTGGAATATTGTTGAGCTTTCTAGGTTGGTAAAAGCCCTTTCTTAAAAGAATGTATATTGAGTTCTTTTAATGTTCCTTATTGGATTAATAACATATAAAACATAAGCACTGTTTACAAAATATTTAGAGGGTGATTTTTACATAGTTTTTTCTATCAAGATACTTGATGATAAAGGGCCAGAGTAGGGATCTAGCTGAAGTGATTAAAGAAATCCAGGGATATTTTGTTTATTATTTGTCTAACTGATGCTTATAGGAAATCATGCATGTTCTTAAAGAAAACAGGAGGAAAGCGCAATAACAAGGAGATATCAGAAGATGATTTGGGAGAACAGCTTATTTATGAAACAAAATTCTGGATGAGGGAGGAGAAAAGAAACCTGGATGAAGTAGAAAGATAAGACACCTGAACAACCGTTGAGGTGGAGAGGAGGTGAAGTTGTATAATCTCATCATGACAATAATAAGCAGCTTCTCCTTCCCCAGAGTGTGATTTTGAAGTGGGGAGGTTGTGAGTGGGTGCAAACTTTGTTAAGAAATGTTTTCCAATTTACAAGGCTGTGGAGAAAGTGGCATTATTTGGTAATAAATCTGGAAGTGGTATTCAATTATTTATTGAACAAATATTTATTAAGCACATTTTATGAGTAAACATTGGTGAACCATACACACATGCTCTCGTGACAGCCATAAGACAATGCAAAAGTAGAACTTCAGGAAGTACTCAAGACCTGATTTTTATTCATTTGTTTTGAATTCAGTTGTCAGCTTAGATCGCACTGCCCACTATGATTTAGTTTGGCTCAGGTACTCTCGCTCAAGTCATGTGCAGAATCCGGTGCCTTTCCTAAAAGTGTTGTAACTTCCGGAAGGGTTTCATTCTCTGGGGTTTGAAGTGTCAGCTTTTAGTGAACTCCCTTTCTCAAGCATATCTCACTCATCTGGCTGTTATTTTCTCAATACCTCACTGAGCCAGATAAAAAACCCAACCGGATTCTTGATTTTTATTCTCTGAAATACTTACACAAGGCATTTGTACGTGTAGCAGATTAACTGAAAGTTTAAGAAACTGGAGAGCATTTACCAAGCAGCAATGCAAACAATGTAAAGATGAAAATTAAACATACTTTTCCTAAAAAATCTGTTTACTATCCTGACCAAATTTTCCCGCAGAGTCTGCCTCCTGCCTTATTTCCACATGGCATCACCCCTCTCCTTCCTCTCCTCCTCTTATCCTATCTGTTCCCTTTGCTTCCTTACTCCCAGGTTTTATTAATCTTCATGAATATCTTTGTTCTCAGGTCTCCTAACAGAGGCTGCCCAGGGTTTAGGGTAAGGGATAGTGGTGGCAAGGAGCTATGATATTTTCAGTCTCCTACTTCTACATGAGAGCCCTGTAAGCCCCATAGCCAGTGGAGACCATCCTTCCATTCACTGAACTTATGATCTATTTTCTTCAGTACTACACTTGACATTTAACATTGGGACAGTCAATAGAAAGAGAGACCACCCTTTAGATCTATCGCTTGTTTGTGCACGGGTCAAGGTCCCAGTAAGAAACAATTGGCATCTTTTCAAGTTGTGGAGTGATCTGGAACGCTTCAATACATTCTTACTTTACACTGAGTGATATTAAAATTCTTAATAATGGCCACAAGACCCAGGATAATCTTTAATGATTGAGGCTCCTTAAACTTTGGCCTTTTAGTTTCTAGAAAATACCAAGTTGTTTTGTTTTCTTCTCACTCTTTTAATAGTCATCAATGCTGTTTCCTTTGCTTTGAACACTATCATTATGATGTTTTTTTTTAACTAAGGTAAAATACACAAAACATAAAATTTAGCGTGTGAGCCATTTTTAATTGTACAGTTCAGTAGTATCAAGTATATTCGCAATGTTGTGCAACAGATCTCCAGAACTTTTTCATCTTGCAAAACTGAAACTCTGTGCTCATTAAAGAACAAGTCCTTATTTCTCCCTGCCCCCGGCCACTGGCAACCACCATTCTACTTTCTGTTTCTATGAGTTTGACTTCTCTAGATGCCTCATATAAGTGAATCATATAGTATTTATATTTTTGTACCTGGCTTATTACACTTAACATAATATTCTCAAGGTTCATCCATGTTGTAGCACGCATCAGAATTTCCATCCTTTTTAGGGCTGAATAATATTCCATTGTATGTATAATCATATTTTGTTTATCCATATTTTGTTCATCCATGGGCACTTGAGTTGATTCCACTTTTTGTCTTTTTCTGAATAATGCTGCCACGAACATCAGTGTACAAATATTTCTTCCAGAACCTACTTTCAATTATTTTGTATATTCTTTTGGGTACTCAGAAAGTGGAATTGATGGATAACATGGTAATTCTATTTTTACCTTTGTGAGGAATCGCCATACTATTTTCTATAGTGGCTGTACCATTTTACAGTTCCTCCGACAGTATACAAGGGTTCCAATTTCTCCATATCCTTGCCGACATATCATTATGCTTTTTGCATGGGTAGCTCTCTCTCTATGTATCCACTTTAATGTTAACACCTTAAATAAGTCTTGATGATCTGATCTAAGGATGTTGCCCACTCTGTCCAATTTACGTCCATCAGGGTGCCTTGCTTGTTACATTCATAGTACTTATAATTTGTTCTAAGTATATAACATTGGTTCCTTTCATTTTTGTTGTCTGTTTTTCCCAACATTAGCTTCATGAACACAAAAGTTGCAACTGTGTTTTTTTTCGTTTTGCCATTTTCTGACACAAGATAATTCGTAAAAGATTTATTAATGAATGCTATTTATATACTATTCATCATGCGCACCCTTAGAAAACCTCAACAACAATAATAACAGACATGATTTTTGGTAAATACCTTGTAGTGAGCTAGGCATTTTATTATTATTCTGTAATCTCTACAATATTGAAATTTATACATTTTTTCCTACTTTATTATTGAAGAAACTGAGCTTCTAAGCATCAAGGCACATGAGTAGTCTGTGATAAAACTGTTATTGAGAATAATGTTTACTTGATTAAGGTCAAATTGTTAGTACGTGGCCCTTGAAGGATAAAAAATCTAAAATTCATCTGAATCTAAGACTGTGCACTTTCTCTGTGCACAGAAAAAGAATTACACTAGAAATAGAAGTACTAGAAATACTAGAAAAAGAATTCCTCAGCAAAGTAAGTTCCTACATCCTCTACAGAGTCATCCTTTCTATGACAACTTCACCATATGAGTTTACTTTTTCCCTAACAGATATGTTCACTCCTGTTGCTGTAAATAACTATTATAATATTAAATGACTATGCGTATCTATATAAATATCATACAAATGTAAAACTGTGTAGCTTCCCTCTGAAACTATGCACCCAGCTACTATGCTTGTTGAACTGGTTAAGAAAAATTAACATTAGGCAGATATATCATTTAGGGAAAAAAATAGAATGATCTGATCTGGATTGATAAATATTATAGCAAGACTAAAGGAATTAAACAAATATGTTACTCTTGTTTGTATAATTTCATTTGAATTTATATCTTTATCAAAAAGTAATTATAGTTTCTATTTTGTTAAAAAAGCACCTGTGGCATAGAATTAATGATATAATACATATATTATGAATAAGGAAATTTTAATTTCTCTGATCATTCTCATGAGCTGACTACGTGACAATCATTTGACAGAACGAAGCAAAAAGCATAATAGAATGTTAATCCCTTAAATTTTAACCAGTTTTAAGTCATAAAACCTTAGGATTTCAAGACATACATCATGATTTCTTTCTTTTATATGCATAAATAAATATAGAGATTTATAGCTTGCATATGTGTGTGCATCTCATAAAATTTCTGAATGGCCTTTAAATCATTAAATAGTATATATATTATATGTTATATTTTCCTTCAACACAATTGGATAAACATATGAAATATATGAATCTGTACAGTTTAAAATGCACACATTCAACTTTTTCATGAGAAAATTTTTTTAGGGCGTGTACTTAAATGACTCAGAGCTAGGGCCAAATATATTCATATTTCTACCAGATGTTGTACTTATATCCATTCTATTTTTTCATGTGAGCAATTTTTACACGACTCTTTTCCATGAAAATGAGAAGCTTATACTTAAGAAAAGGAAACGGCCCTCTGAGATTGCTAAATAGAATATAGACCTACAACTGAGCACTTAGATATATAACTCTCCAGAGATTTCAATATTTGAAGGCTGAGGTAATGACATGCAAATTTCACTGCCACTGACATTTTTCACTTGAGAATTAGCATGTGTAAAACTCAATTTTTTTTGTTATATGAAATAAATAATCTTTACCTCCTACTACTCTACCAGCTTTCCATCACGGCTTTACCATTTCTATTAACACTGAGTTTATATTGCATTTTACTAAGGAAAGAAGTGTTTTTGAACAAAACTTTTGTTGAAGTATAATAAGTATGCAGAAAAGTGCACACATCTTAAATATGTTGAATCATTCAGATTTCTGATATGCGAATCTGCATATAGTTAAATATTTTATGCAGTTTTTAAATTGTCAAATACTTTTGAAATAGGAGAAAAATGATAGAAACACAAAAAATATTATAAAACAAACTTATTCATCAAAGACATAACAAGGCTACCACATAGTCTTATTTAAGTTACTGTAAATAACTAAACAATATTTTTATAGATGAGAAGGTAGATTCTGTCTTATGGTTAAGAGTTGTGATCTCTGTCAGTTGTGAGAATACATTAAACCTCTTAAAAACACAATTTTGCAAGGACTTTCTGAAACTTTAACAACAATGTTGCTGGAAATACTAATATGAGCTAGCATTTATTGATGCTTATTGGGTGCCGGCTATAGTTCACTGCCCTCTGCATACATTAACACATTTGAGCAATTTATGGCAACCCTATGATCTAGTTACTGACGTCATCCTGACTGTGCTGGCTAGTACATGGAGAAATCTAATTCTGGAGACATTCTCTCTTACCCACAACATTATACTCCCTCCTGGAGCATTGAGAAGTTCAGTTCTACCTGAGAACTATAATTTTTGATGTTTTAATTGAAATCTTAGAAGACACACCAAAATTTTAGATGATGCTCCTAATGTTTTGGTCATTTCTTTTAATTTTTCATGTGTATGTGTATATCTATACATAATGTATAATCTTGGACTTTTAGAGTCAATTATGGTTACTTACCAGTCATCTCATTCTAGAAATGGTGACCTGTGATTACGTGAAACCCAGAATGGCAAACATCTTGAGATGAGTTAATGGGGAGGGTCAGGAGTAGAACAGTTTTCCTGACACCAGATTCAGCATCCTTTTATATTGTGTTGGCCATATGTCACCGTGATTACTATTACATTTATTTATCTGTGATATGTAACATCAAGCCACACTTTGGATCCACATAGAAAAGTTACCTAAGGAGCACGGACGGCTGCCCAGAAATAATTTTATTACTTTGGCAAAATACAGGGTTCTAGATAAATTTAGCCAAATCCGTGCATCACACAGTAAGCCGTTGTGCTGATATAACATAATGAAGTCAGAACTTCATTAGTTCCTTGGGTTATTTTTTCTTAAAATCTTGTAATGAATAATATTTATGACAATATAGACCTTGAATGTGCTAAATGTTCTTTAGCACATTATAGCTGAAGTCCAGAAAAAAACAAGATACTGAATAGTGTCTTTAGTCACACCGTGTAAGAGGTAAAGTAATTTTAAAAAATCCATGTAAGTTAAACTTTCTTTTATATTATGCATATGGGACACATCTCAGATTCATCAAATGAAGTAAACATGTAATAAATATCCTCTGAGTTTACCAGAATACTGCAACCCATGCTAATTTTCACATGCTGAAAAGTAAACAAGCCTGCATTATATTACCTCAAGTGATAATTAATATTAGACAAGTTGAGTAATTCTTAGCATTAAGCTATAAACAAAGCTTTAATTAGTGAGACCTCACAGAATTGCAAAACAACTACTTTTTTAAACTGGGATAAGTGAAAAAAGAGAACTTAAGGTGCATTAATACAATTCAAATATAATACGTAGGTTTTATCAATGCAGTGTTAACTGTGAGCTTGATGAGAAATAAGACCTTCACCCGTGTTGTTCATTGGTCTATTGCAAATCCTGGAATGGTACTGGCATATAGAGCTACTTGAGTAACATTTGTTGAATAAATGAATAAATAAACTTAGCTTCTGTCATTTCAGCACTTGTTTAAAGAAGATGGATTCTGCTGAATATTTGACAATTTATGTAAAAGATTTTTTCTCTGAAACTTTAAAATATAAGATGTTATGTTGGATGCTTGACCTATATATTAGAAACAAAAATAACATATCAGTAAAATGTTATGAAAGTAGACAAATATATTAATGTAACATGGGTATAAAAATGACTTTCTAAAAAAGGAAAAATAGAATTTGCTCATAAATATGTGAAAAGATGTTCAATCTCAAGAACAATGGAATAAAATGAGTATAAATAAAATATAATTTTTTTCTGTGATATATAGTCAATATTAAAAAGGGCAATAAAGTCCTACACAGGTGAAATTATAGGAAAGAAAGACTATCAAGGGATTTTGCTGTAATTGTCAAAGGTTTTCTGGAGAGACTTTTGTTACTATATCAAAATATATGCCAGCATTTCCATATTTACCATAGGCTGAGGTACTGAAATATGGCTCTATTTTGGTCATAAAATAATTTACATTATTGTAATATATGCCTTATGCAAAACAACAGATTTTTATTTGAATACTTTATTTCTGCTGTTGGTTTTTTTTGATGTTTATTTTTCTTACTCCTTATGGATCAATGTAAAAGCAATAGAAATTATGAGAAAGTAACAGTCCCTTCACCCCCAAAGCCATTCTCAAAAATGATTGAAATAGGCAAAGAAATATAAAAATAGGGAAAAATAATGAATTAGCTCAGGAAACTAGCAAAAAATGAATTTCGAATGATTCACAATTAAGGGAATTATACTAGGTAAATTGCAGAAGGAGCCAAATGAAGAATGACACTGAGAGACAATTTATAAATTTCCTTCTTAACAAACGGAGTAGAAAATAGCTAGAAGATGTCCTAGAAGAATTCCACACACCCATGAAAAGGGAAAGGGGTGATAACTGGAGCTGAGCAAAGACGGTAGGCAAGATGGACACCGGCCACTCAACTGGGGGCTATTTTCCCAGCTGCAGATAGATAACAACTGAAAATAGCAGAGCCAGATGTTACAAAAGTACTAAAGAGAAAGTCTGCCTGGTATTATAACCATATTAGCAATGTTTTAGACATTATTATTTCATTAGTTTTAATATGGCTACCTCTTCTAAATTCTTGATTTCTTATTTCCATACATTTAAAAAAATTGGAGTAATGCTTTAAAATGAAGGAACATTATTTAAAACAGAGCATATTCCTATTTTTAAAATAAAAGATAACGTGGTGTTTAGTCGATTTTAAATTTAATTTTATCAAAAATACATGTAGAGGGGCTGGCCTGGTGGCTTAGTGGTTAAGTTCACCTGCTTCTCTTCGGCAGCCTGGGGTTGGGGGGTTGAGATCTTGGGTGGGGACCTATGCACTGCTTGTCAATCCATGTTGTGACTGCGTCCTGTATACAGAATAAAAGAAAGTTGTGCACAGATGTTAGCTCAGGGCTAATCTTCCTCAGCAAAAAGAGGAAGATTGGCAGCAGATGTTAGCTGGGAGTCGATCTTCCTCACACACAAAAAATTCGTGTAGATTAAAAACTCAGACAGCACCACAAGGCTTATTAGAGGAAAACACTTTCCTTGCTCTGCCTTTTATTCTCTAGAGTTGACTACTTCTAATTAGTTGGGCTGTTTCTTATAATGCTTCTTTATGCTTCTAAATATCTCTCATTTTTTTATTTTAGATATTATCCATTGATTTTCCACTATGAAAGGTATAGATTTAAAACTTTTACACTCTCCAGTCTTCAATTCCCTTTTGTGATCCTGCTAACATAATTATATCAGTTTTTGTTTAAATCGATAGTTATATTGCATTTCCTTCCCTGGGTTGTTAATTTACGTTGGCCTTCCTGGAGTTAATAACTGCCTTGTTTAGTTTCCTTTATGTTCATAATTAATTCGTCCTCAAACACTCTGATAAAATATAAACACTTTATTTAACAATCAAATTGATAAGATAATTTATTTGCTCAACATTATTTTTTCCTTGAATATGAGTGGTGTGCTGAGGCTGGCTTGAACTGGCTCTCGAGAATTGATTGTTCCCCTCTCTTCTCAAGTCTGCGGGCAGTGACGTCATGTTTTCAGCCTTGGTGGAAGTAATTACCCCACAGAAATTAGCAAATGATACAAAACAGGGCTTTTATTTATTCTTCTTAGATGTTTGTTGATAAACATTCACCAGTCCGCCACTGGATATAACTCTTCTAGAACCCACCATCTCCTTGCTGGAGTGTGGATTATTACACCTACTATAGAAATGTCATTTTAGCATTTTCTATCAACATCATCCCAGGAAACACTTCTGCCTCTTTCCTCTGTTTGATTTCTATTTCCTGAATTCCCTATCTTCCTTTTTCTTAGGTCACACTCTTTTTGATCAAAAATATCTTCCAGTTGCTTCCCGAGAAAGCATGCAAACTAAGTGAATATTTTGAAGGTACGCACTTCACAAGATCTCTTTTACCTGGTTTCTTGAATGATATTTTGGTTGGAATTAGAGTATTATTTTGAAAATCACTTTTCATCAGAAGAATGAGGGATTTAGTCCACTGTCTCAGTTGCTTTTGTTGTATGAGAATTGATGAGATTTTGATGTTTGATCATTTGTATGAGATTTCTCTATCTCTCTCTCTCTCCACTCATGCTCTGCACTTTGTTCAAGTTGTGTTAACATTTTTGTGAAACTATGCCTTGGTTTTTATTACCCATTCAGTATGCTGGCTACAATTCGTGCTTTGTTGTGTGAAGATATGTCTCTTATTTCTGGAAATTTTCTTATATTATTTCTCATATAATTTTCACCTCTCCAGTTTTTAATGTTTTCTCCACCTTTTCCTTTTTCCTCCTCCTCCCCCTCTTCCTCCTTTTCTTTCTACTTCCTTTGCCTATTAGTTGGATGGTCATTCTCAAACATTCCTATATTGTTCTCTATTTTCTAGATGCTTGTCTTTTTGTTTTACTTTTGGATATTTCCTAAATTTTATCTTTCAAATTGTAAATCAATTTTGTTATATTTTTAATTTTCAAAGGTATTTCTGTGATTTGTTGAATGTTTCTTTTGGTACCATTGTATCTCATCTTTTTTATCTCTCTGAAGATAGCAATTGTTTTATTTTCATATTATATTTTTGTTTTTGTACCCTACGTTGCTCTCTTTCTTCAACATTACTTCTATAGTGCTCTTTGGTGTTTATCTTTCATTTCAGAGGATCCCCTCACATGTCTAGTGAATCTTGATTTGTATTTAATGGTGATGACTTAAAAAAACAGATGGAAGTTTTTTTCATGTGACAAGGATTCTCAAATGGAGTAACACACTGTTGGAGGCTATATTAGGCAGCTCAGGTTGCCATAACAAATTACTACAGACTGGGTGGCTTAAACTACAGGAATTTATTTTCTTACAGTTCTGGAAGCTAGAAGTTCAAGAGCAAGGTTCTGGCTGATTCGATTTCTGGTGAGAACTTTCTTCTCAACTTGGAGGTGACTACCTTCTCACTATATCTTCATATGGCCTTTCCTCAGTGCATGTGTGTGGCGAGAGAAGCTCTCCGGCGTCTTTTTCTTATAAGGAACTAATGTTATAAGATCAGGGCCCCACCTTTATGACTTCATGTAACTTTAATTACTTCCTTAGGGGCCTCATCTCCAAATATAGCCACACAGAAGGTTGGGGCTTCAATATTTGAGTTTTGGTGGAACACAAACTTTTAGTCCAAAATGGACAATCATTCATTGAGTGAGATTTTATTTGGAGATTCCTAAAAACCAGTCTTAAAGGATTTTTCTCTTTTGACGACTTCCTCAGAGGAAAAGTCATCTAATCTAACTGGGATGAATATATGCTTGATTGCCAGTTTTCTAGTGCCATGATAAGGAATTGGGTCTGGAAGTGGCAGTGGGAGTAAGCCTTACATTTCAGTGTGTTGAAAATCTTAAGATGTTAGAGTATTCATTTTAGAGAAAACATTTATTTCTGTAACTAATAATGAGATATTTCATTTTTGTTGTTATTGTTTAGGAAATTACTCCAACTTCTAATTAGGCATTAACATAGAAGTCCTATAAGGAATATGATATGGATAATTATCATTATTAAGTTCCTTTCTAATGTGGATGTATAGAATACAATATGATTACATGAATTTAAATTTGTTAAATATCTCAGCTAATTACTGCTATTGTCTCTTCATAGGTTTGAATTTTTAATTTTTAACTTTTCAAGTACAGTTGTGCATTGCTTAATGACTGAGATAAGTTCTGAGAAATGCGTCATTAGGCAATTTTATTGTGCAAACATCATGGAGTGTACTTACACAAACCTAGATGCCATAGCCTACTACACACCTAGGCTACATGGTGCTAATCATATTGGACCACCATCGTATATGCAGTCCATCATTGACCAAAATGTCATTATGTAGGGAATGACTGTAATAAAAAATATTTTAATGTCAAAAATATCATGGTAGATGGTCAGAATACTTTTTGTATTTTTTTTCATGAAGAAATACTGGATATTACTTCATTACTTTAAAGGAAGTAAAGAGCAGATTTGTGAAAAAAAGATCACTATGTCTCTTGAGATTTAGCATCAAATATTTTATTTAGAGGATGTCAAAGGTAGCTGAAATTCTATGCACAATAGTAGTGCTTTGTGAAGTGTTTACATTATATGAAATGTATGTAGGAAAATACAAGTGTTCACTATGCTGCAAAACAACTAAATTTGCTGACTGTATGTTGAAAACGAGGACAAATCATCAGCAAAAGAAAGTAACAATATATTATCAACCTGAACTAATTATTACATTTATTAATGTTAAATGTTAAATAACTGAGCAAATTAAGTGTCTTAAGAAAAAGCCTAAGAGAACATTTTAGAAATCTATCAATCACTTATCTAAAGCAAATCATTCAATTTAGTAAGATATTTCAATGAATACCAACAAAACATTTTTGGACAACCAATAAGGGGATATATTGGATAAATTTTATTATCGATTTTGAATGTCTTTGAAGAATCTTCAAAAGATATTAGGCCCTATAGGAAGGAATGCATGCATAGTATATTATTATGGTACTTACACAGAACAGGTAGGAAAAGGAATCTACATCTTGGTATAATGGTATACAAGTACCTGAGACACATTTCTTTGGCACAAACGTATCTAGTGTAGGCAGTATTCTTCTGTCTCAAATCACTTTGAAAACCTGAGAAAATGTACCTTGGGATTTGTACCTCATTCATAAGCCAATATATTGTCACTGGACCAAAAAAGTCAGCAATATTGGAGATTCCCAAGTTAATGTCTAAAGAGAAGATTAAAATAATTACAGAGGTACATGATCTTACCTTATGATCATACACAAGTCCATACTTTTGCTTCTTTAGTTTTCTAAGTAGAACATCTAATTTCTGATACATATGATTCTGTTCTCAGTTTTTAGATGTTCTGTTTTGATCATCATTGTAAAGTGAATTGTATATATATATTAGAAATTGGTTTTCAGATGTGAAGTAGCAAGATAAAATTTTCTTTCATTTTGAGATGAACTTAAATTATTTTAATTGAACTTCAAGCAGTAATATCAAAGCAATAGCACATTAGAGACTAAAACTCCAATTAAGCATATTTTAGAGACCAGCTGACTTAGGTTAACTTCAGTACTAGATACTTAAGGCAATGGGACACACAAAGTAAATAGATTCAAAGCAAGTCAAAACACAAGAAACTAAATTAGGAAACCCAATTTCAAAGACTTAGATGTAATTATATAAAACTTTACAATGTCACAAAATAGGAAAACATCTTCTTTATACTACTAGAAAGACATATTTACTAATCTTCCCTTAATTTCTCCTTTGAAATGCCCATGTTGAATGTTGTCTTTGAGTCTATACATTCTTGAACTATTTTTAAAAAATACACAACAGTAACAAAAAAGCTTGCTCTCTTATTTATTTCATTCTTATCCAACATCTCTTATTCTCAAATGAAAGATAAGGATTATCTCGTTCTCTACACACCTTAATTGATTTTACTCACTTTGAAACAACAACAACAAACTTTCACTGGACACTTTTGTTATATTGTGTAATCTGACTTTTATCCTACTGAAATGCTACTCTCACTTCATACCTGAATTATCACTGTGGTCAAATGAAGGAATTTCAGTAAATCCCTCTTGATTAATCCTCAATCTAACTGTACCTTAAAATTGTACATACCAAAAATCTTCCAAGTTTCCTTCACCTAATATATTTTGTTCTCTCTTCATTTAGAAACCCTACCATTGTTCAAGAGCCTAGATAATTCTTATATCTTCCACAAAGACTTCCACAAAAAATCCCACACTGCTCTCTCTGTTCACAGAAATTAACAGCACTTTGAATATTTCTGTCCTGTGACTCTTGGTATCACCTAACCATGTGCGTTTTGTCTTATTTTAATGTATTTTATATTTATGGCTTATCTTTAGCCATATTATAACCTCACCAAGGCAAGACTGTGTCATCCATTACATTTACATACCTAGCCAACAGAATACTAAGTTATGTGTTCACTATGTATTGATGAAATGAGTGATGGAAGGAAGTAAGGGAAGATGGATGAAAGGAAGAAAGGAAGGGAGGAAGAAGGAAAAAAAGAAGGGAGGGAGGGAGAGAGGAAAGAAGGAAGAAAAGGAGGAAGGAAGGAAGAGAGGGAGAGAGAAAGGAAGGAAGGAAGGAAGGCAGAAAGGAAGGAGAGAAGGAAGGAAGGAGGGAGCGAAGGAGGGAAGGGAAACAAAGTGATAAGACCTGTCTGAGACTTTTGAAAAATAATCAGCCAATATTCTGCCACTTATTAAAACTAAAAAAACATTGATTTTATGCAATGCAGTAAATTTGATGCAATAACAACAGCTCAATCATCTTTCTCAAAAAAGAAAATAATAAAATATCATTGGAAAGCGTTGGTGGTCTCTGGGTCTAATATATCACTGCCACTTTTTCTTGGTAAATTATTTTATATGTTTGTAAGACATGGCACATAAAAATGTTAAAACGAAATAACTCATCTCAGGTCCTCGCAACGCTATTATGTCCTTCCACAGTTTCGAAAATACCAGAAGGCATTATCAAATACTTTATAGTACTCATAGCTCTTGTCAAATGGATTGATTGCTTTGGTCTCTTCAAATGATCCTACCACAGTTAATCAGGAACAATTTGAAAACAATATCTTCAGAATGAAATTATTGTTTAAGTCACTATTTTTCAAGTGATAAATTTTATTTTGTCATTTAGAAATGGCCTAGATGAAAATAGCTTTATGTTAAAGACTTTAGTTGACATAGACTAATGTTCTTTTGCCTTTTATATTGAATCAGTCAATTCATGAATCTCCCTATGTTCCTTTTAATTCTTGATATTTTAAAAAGGTGTTCTTCATTTTATTAATCTCTCCTTATATATTACATCTGTTATCAAGTAGTTCTTCCAGAACAAGCACATTCCCAGATTACATTTGACTGATTCACTACCTAGAGATATAATAAAATATTTTATATAAAGAGAGCAATCAATGAAATGAACACATATCTAGTAATAAATATTTATATTTTCTATTAAACCATGTACCAAAAATAAGCAAATATATTTGTAACCAGTTTATGTGCGATTTTAAAACTAATCACTAACACATACCCACATAATTTAATGTTTTCTTATTGAACCATCCCATCCTTTTATTCATTCAGTCCATGTCTACTCTACTATATGCACTATTTTAGGTGCTCATGGCACAGATTTAAATGAGATATAGAATATGTCTTCAAGAAATCCTCAGAGTAATGGGGGGATTTAGACACAATTTTTCACTAAGATATTGCATGTATTATAGGAGTTCAGAGGAGGTAAGGACAAATTTATATATTGAGATCAGGGAAGTCTACGTAAAAGTGGTGACTTGAATCGTGAATGAAAAGAAGAATGAACACTTAGCAAAGGCACTCCAAAACAGAATAAAATGTGAAGAAATAGGAATATGAAAATTTGGGGTGAGTTTTGGTTGGTGGGAAGCATGATATGACAAGGCATGGTATGGAAAGAGAAGGATAAGAAAGATTAGTATGGCTCGAATTCCTAAGCATCTTGTGCATCAAGGTAAAAGTTTCGTACCTTTTTTTTCTTTCACAGTGGGAGATGTGAGAAAATATTAGTGTTGTAGAGAAATAATTATAATAATAGCAGAGAGAGTACATTAGATGTAATAGAGATTAGAATCATGGAAAAAAGTTAGAAGTTTTTCCACAGTTTGATTGAGAAAATGGCCTGGGCTCAGACCTTGATTATCTTCCCTTTTTCTCTTTTCTTTCTATATTCACTTACAAAGTGATCTCATCCTATCTTAGAGCATTAAATCACATTTATCCAGACATTTGTCCTGAGCTTCATTCTTCTGTATCCAACTGCCCAGTCTTCATTTCCTCATGGTTATATAATAGCTTAGCAAGCGAAAATCTGAAGTGTGCTTAACAAGTCTAAATCTGAACTCTGGTATTGTCTCCCCACATTCTAGCTAAAACCTCCTCCAGATGCAGTTTTTCCATCTCAGTTGATGCTGAATCCATCTTTGTTGCTCAGAAAAAAATAATTTGGAGTCATCCTTTTTCTCGCATTTACATGTCTTTTGATACTATGTTCAAAATACATCCAGAATCTGATGAAGTCTCACACACCACTGCATCTACCCTCTCTGAGCAGCAACAACTCACTTCGATTCCTCGAAGAGTCCCCTTAGTGGTCTACCTGCCTCCATCCTTGTTCTTCTACATTGTTTTCTCACAACACAGTAGCCAGAATGATTCATTAAAATTGTCGTTTACACATATTCAAAAATCCTTCAAAGGCTTTCCGTGTCACTTAGAGTAAAATGTAAGTTTCGCAATGGCCGCCTAGGTCCCACATAATTAACCCCCAAACTCTGTGAACTACTCTAACTCATTACATTCTAAGCACATTGACCTCTATATTCTTTCTTCAGAACATCAGTGACCCCTCAGTCTTGGGGCTTTTGCACAGCTCTTCCTAGTGCTTGGAATGTTCTTCTGTCAGATATCTTCATATTAACTTCCTCACACCCTTCAAGTCTTTTCTCAAGCATCAATCATCTCATGGAGGCCTATCCTGACCATTAAACTTCCCCAATCTATTCCTATTTCTCCTTGCCCCCACACAAACTTTCTCTTCCCTGCAACATATTTTACCTCTTACTATGTTTTTATTCATTGACTTTCCTCCTGCTAGAATGTAAATTCCAGAAATGCAAGGATTTTTTTGCCTGCGTAGTTCACTGATGTACCTGTAATACCTAGAATGTGCCTGGTGCATAGTAGATACATACTGTCTACTTTTTAAATAAATGAACGAATGATCTGCATTAACGTGATGGCAACTGTGATAGAGGGAAGGAGACAGACATAATAGCTGTTTATTATGGCAATTGAACTACTGGGAAGGTTCTGGGCTTGGAATTTATGATATTAAATGTGTTGCCATTTTCTCATTTATTACTCTGTGATTCTAGGTGATGGGGGAAATGAAACAGTGAAGCAGCTCAAAATATTCATTAGGAGGATAGGAGAATAATATGGTGAGAAAGATATCCCAGAACCCAAGGAAATTAAAAAAATTGGAATAATCAAAGTTGAGATGGACTATAAATAAGTCAAGTAACAGTTAATTTCATTTGAAAATTAGGGTATCATTAATGGTAAAAGAACTACTTTCAGTGGTGTGATAGAGATAAAAATTCATTTTGTGACAAAATTCCATAATGGATTACTTGGATAATTTTGAACTGGGGACCTATGTGGATACATAAGATTTTTTTTGTTTGTATTTTACAGCTTTTTATTTTCTTTAGTTTTAAAGTTCAGTCTTATAACTTAAGATTTAGACCAAATCCCACATTTTTTCATGTCAAGATTATGGTAAAGTTATGCAAAAGTTACTTGCAATTTAATCTGTGCACTTGGAATACAGCAAATTATTATGCACAACATAGAAGCAATTTTAAATACATATAAGAAGATTGCTCTGTGCTTAATATTGGGTGTGCCAAATCATCTTTAGTTTCATGAAGCAGTTTTCAGTGCACGATACTTGTATAAAAATAATTGTTACTGGTTTTCTTATAATATGTTTTCCACAAATTGCAGACAAGACAATTAATAAAACTCAGCGTCTAGTCTGCCTTGAACAAATACAGTCTTTTTTTAAAATAAGATTATCTCAGCTGCTTTTTTTATACACTCTTTTTCCCCTTGTATAATTCAATAGTGTGAGTTGCCCATGAACATGGAGTAACTTAATAGTGGTTTAGCAGACAACCTGAAGGACAGATAAAATTAATTTAGGTAGCAAACAAGTACGTATTAGTCTAAATATATCTTCAATTAATATACACAAAAATAAATTTGTTTAGACATTTTAAAAGGTAGATTTTCAAAACCATAAAGCAAACTGGCAAAATTTTACCCAAATTACATTGAACTTGTACTTTTTAAAATAGGCATTAACTAAAATATTTTGTTATTCATCAGTTTTTGAACTTCCATGTGTCTTAAACAGTACTATTGATAATTTGTGGCTTATAAATAATATATATGATTGTGTTTAGGTTTTATTATTTTTTTTATTCTCAGGAAGTAATAATAAGTACATGTTACTAGACAACAAATTATAAATAATCATAAAAGATATACTAGTTATAGTCCTGATCCTAGATCTGAAAACACAGAACACTCACATAAACATTAACTTTTCGCAAGGTAGCTTTCCTTAATCTGCTTTCCCTCCAAATTAACGAACATTTTCCAACTTTTCTCTCAATTCATATACAAAAAAAGAACACCCTTAAGGAAAATATGGGATATTTAATTGTGGTAATACAACTATGTAATTGACGTAATACTCAAATGAATTAAAGCTTCAAATGTTTTAAAATCTATACAATTTTATCATAAAAATATAGGTTAATATTTGTATAATTTTAGGGATGAAAAGTTATCTCTAAGATCAAAGGCAGAAAATAGAAAAGGTAAATAATATTGAAATATTATTTACTTAATTTTTAAAATTCTGTATATTAAAATACCATAAATAAAATTAAGAAAATATGATAAGCCATAAAAATGTTATATTATTTATATGACAGAAAAGGATATTCTTAACACATAAAAATGCCTTTCAAGTCAATAAAGTTAATGAACAACTCAAAAGATAATGATGAAAAGGGAAAAAAAATTTTTAAAGATATAAAATTGCTATAACATAATACATATTGAACCTCAGAAGCAATCAAATAAATGAAAGATATAGGTCCATTTGAGTTTATTATATTGGCATATTTTCTCAATAATGATTCACATGGTATTTTTAAGATACAAGAAAATGAATGTCACTTCTGCAGGCCAATTTAAGAATATAGTCACAGTATGTAAAAATGTGCAAAGGCATACCTTTTAACAAAATGTCCCACTTCTATAAATTTATCTTAAGAAACAGAAAATCTTAAAAGGCTGTATATGAATAATTCTTCTGAAAGCCTAGTGAAAATTAAAATTTTCAAGAAAGTAGACAAAGTTCAGCAAACTTTACACAGGGAAATTAGAAGGAAGAAAATAAATAATTGCATAATCAATAAAATAGAGTACAGCAGAGAGAATCAGCAAAGTGAAATGTTAGTTCTTTCCAAAAACAAATAAATTCATAAAGCCATGATCAGACTCAGCCAGAAAAAAAAGGGAAAGAGCATAAATTTTCTGTATCACAGATAAAAATATGGACAACAGTATAGAATTGACAGATAATAAAAAAACAACTTTATGGTAAAATTTTAAAATTTATAATATTTGCAGTGGTTGGTGTGCTTCTAGGTTTGGCTATTTTTCACTATTATGGGATAATAGGGGCCCTGGCAAAACCACCATGTTTTCTTTGATAGTTGTATTGTCTACTCACCGCCATCATCTTAACCTCAAACTTGTCATCTTCAGCAACAACATTTTCCTCATTTCATTGTCAAACATTTCAATCTCTGACCATTACCTTCCATAGTTTAGGCTCATTTGCTCTAGCATCCTACCTCAAATCTTACTTCAATCTCACCAGCACCTGCAATCCGTTGTCCTGCCACTTTCCATCGTCCATCACTCCCTATGTATTCTCACTTCTCTCCTTCCCCACTTTACATTCTAGGCAAACCTTCAACCCTGCCTTGACTGTGTTCTCATCTCTATTGCCTTACTATAATATCTTTTCTTTACTCGGGTATACCATATTCCTGGTTAAAGCCAATTCTTCACTTACTGCTTCCCTGTACCTGGGAGGGAGATGTAGCTAGATAAAACCTAAAGCAACACTAAAAATCTCACTTGACTAAAAGCTGAAGCTGCCCAGCAATCATACTATATCTCCTAGCTGATGACCTTGCTTCCTAGTCAATGGGAAAGCCAAAGAGAAGGGATACAAATTCTTCACCACATTTACCACTTACTATGCTGGTATTGCATGCCTTCAATTTTTTTTTTATTTTATTTTGGATGAACCATCTCTGCCCTGAGCTAAGACCAGATCCTCCATACATGTACTAGATCTTAACTTTTCTCATCTACTCAGTTGTGTGACCCCAGTATGACATTGCCTATTTTCCTGCATCATCCATTTATGTTTTCTAGAAGATCTTCCCCAACAGCAAACTGTTACTTCCCCCATCTTAAAAACAAAAAACAAAGGAAAACTCTTTCTTCTCTTTTAAACCCATGTATATCTCTAACTACCACATTTCCCTTCTTATATAAATTTCCTAAAATGGTTGTCTATATTCATTGCCTCTGGTGTCACTCCTACCGTTTCCTCTCAAAGCCATTTCAGTCAGGCTTTTACTCCACCAAGCTACCAAAACTTTTTATTCTGACATCAGTGATCTTCACAATGCTAAATCCAATGAATTGGGATATAGCTGCCCTAATGGATATGCTAACAATGTTTAAAACAGTGATGACTTCCCATGATGGAAGCATTTTCTTCCCCTCACTTCTAATGTACATACTCTCCTGGTTTTCCTTCTGTCATTGAGGCCATTCCTTCTAAGGATTTTCCTCATCTCTCACTTCTAATCATTCAGTGTCCAGGATTCCAGCTCTTAGATCTTCTCTATTTTCTCTCTAAACACACTCAGTAGGTGAAATTATCTAGTGTCATGGCTTTAAATATACTTCCACATACCAATGATTTCCAAATTTTAACTCTCTCTTTAATCTAGATTTGTATATACAGTTTTCTACTAGACGTTTCCACTTATAGGCTAATAATTGTGTCAAATTTTCAAATTTTATATGTTCCAGTTGATCTCCGGATATTCCCCACAACATCAACTACTTTCATAATATTCCCATCTCAATCAGTTGCAACTCCTCTTTATCCAGTTGTATAAAGTTATCAGTGATATATCTCTTTTCCTCACAATTCACACCTGATCCTTTGGCAAATCACATTGATACTGACCTAAAAAAAAAAAATCCAGAATTTACCACTTTTTTCACTTCTAATGTTATTACTCCCATTCAAACTGTCAACATCTCTACCTGGCCTCTCTGCTTCCCCTCTTGCTCACTTTAGTATATCCTTAGCACAGCAGTCAGAATGGTCCTGTTAAAAACCTAAATCAGACCAAATTGGTCCTCTTCTCCATGCCCTCCAAAGGATTCCTGACCCATTTGAAACAAACAACCACAACAAAAGTTCTTGAAATGGCTTACAAGTAAAGCCTTACACAAATTCTGCTTCTCCTCTCTCCAACATTACCTCTAGGACCTCATCTTTTACCACTCTGGCCCTCCATGTTCTTCCTTAAATATGCCAGGAAAGCTCCCTGCCCAGGAATACCTTCTACTTAGAGCCATTTGCCTCCAAATAGCCACATAACTTGTATCTCACGTCTTCAGGTCTTACCCAAATGTTTCTTTTTTACAGAGGCCTTTCCTGGCCATTCATTCCCTGTCTACAATTGCAAAACAGCTGGCCTCACCTACATTTCCTATCTTACTTCTCTGTTTTATTTATTTTTTTTAATAGAAGATATTCTCATGTATTAATGGTGATGGGTAAGATATTTGTTTGTTTTGTTTACTGTCCTTTCCCTCTGCTAGAATGTAAGCTCCAAGAGGGCAGACCTCTTTGCTGTGTCTCTGTGCCAAGCACATAGTTAAGTGTTCAACAAATACTTGTTGAGTGAATTGCTGAATAAATCCAAGAATCTCTGTAAAGGAATATGGTTATCTCAGATAAATATTCACTATTGTGGATTGCAGAGATATTCCCTAGTTCCTGAACCAAATTCAAATCTTGTTTTTAAGGAAAAAGAGGAGATGAACTGGTAAATTTAAGCAGTCAAAAGTGGCTGCCAGGGACTTACTGATTAAAATAGCTACAGAGTGACTTTGCATCATCCACTTTTAAATTTAACCATGTGGAAATCACAGTACTACAATAATTAGAAGTAAATTAATGTATTTGGAGGATAACTTATAGCTCCATAAATGAAAATCTGAGCTTTGTGCATTTTATTGAAATTATGAATTAGCATTTTGAGGTCATATTAAATAGCATTTTAAATGACTTTATACTTTAAGAAGATAGTAAAATACAAAATTTATTTAAATAAAGACTTGTTTCCTTGTGGTAAGATGGAGGTGTAGCTGAAAAAAGAGGTCTGCTGGTAGGGAGGAGCAAATAAATTTAGTATACAAATATAAAGTATCTGTTATGGTAATACATTCTACTAAGCTCAACAAAAGATTCAAAGATTGCATTATACATAGTATATACCTTCAGCCATTCACAAATTTCTGGTGAAAAACAGACTATTGCAAGTACTGTTGAGGTCCATTAGAGAGGTAACAACAGTCGAGGGGAAAAGAATGACAAAAAGTTGAGAACAGTTGGAGGAGAGCTCTGATATTTGATCGTCCTTCAAAAGGTGGAGAGAAATTTATAAGATGGAAATCAAGATATAAGTGATGCAATCTATAATTCAATTATGACCATCTGATATAGTAAATATTTTACTGCTTTATATTTCAATATTCTCTTTCTGTATTAGTTTGTTAGAGCTGCCATGACGAAGTACCACAAAGTTGTGTTTTCTTAAACAACAGAAATTAATTGTCCCATAGTTCTGGAGATTAGGAGTCCAAAATCAAGTGTTAATAGGGTTGGTTGTTTCTGGGGGCTCTATAGGGAGGGATCTGTTCCTGGCATCTCTGGCTTACAAATGATTGTCTTCACATTTACATGAGATACTCTTTTTATGCCTGTCTGTCTCTAAATTTTATATTTTCATAAGGACATAAGTCATATTGGATTAGGACCCACCCTAATGACCTTACTTTAATTTTAGTACCTCTGTAAAGACCCTATCTCCAAATAAGGTTACAATCTGAGCTAGTAGGGGTTAAGACTTCAACATAGAAACTTTGTGAGGACACAATTCAACTCATAACACTCTCCATGAGTCAGTGAGCTCCATTTGGAGCTCCAGGGCAGTTTTATCTATCTATCTATCTATCTGTCTGTCTATCTATGTATCCCTCTATCTATCTTATCTCCTAGGAGCATTGTAGGTGTTCAAAAATATATATCAAGTGTTATTGGAGTTTGTTGTAAACTTGTTCATGAAACACAAAGCCTATTTTGCACACAGCAAATTTGATATTTTTAACATAAATTAATTGGAATTCTAGAATCATTAATACTTTATGGCATTCATAAAACAACTCTTATTCTTTATCTTCATAAGCAAATAATGAGCATACCTTTTACCCAGACCCAGTCAACTGGAATCATAGTACTTGTGATTTCCTTTGACATACCAATTTGGAGTTATACAAGATAGATTTATTGCCTATTTGAACCTAAATATACTACACTCATTGACATGCTATCTGTGTGTCATATTTCTGCTAATCCTCCACAGTTGTCTGTGACTTTTGAACTAGACTACTATCTTAGTTCTTAAACAGCAACACAGTTTCCTTGATAGGACTGGAATCTTGCTGCAAACTCTACCCCAATTTGCTGAGATCTGGTTTTGAAAACTTTTGCCAGCTTATTGATTCCTACAGGATAAACTCCCTTCTCTTTCCTTTCAAATGCTGTATTTAAAATTTTAAACAGACAAATAGTTTTGGGGAGAAGCTAAGGGATGTTTTCGCCAAACAACTTTTTTAGCAGGTGGTAAAATGAAACAATTAACATTGAGCCACTCATTATCTCAGAGAAAGGTGAGAAACTGGCAGCCAGCTTCATCTTTCTGGTGGCAACATGTTTGGAAAATGCTACCTCTCTCTGACTTCCTGAGTAATTAGTTTCAAACACCTCATTTCTAACCATAGACTTTACCTTCAAATGACCTATGATGTTTCAGTCTCGTTATTCTTAAAATCACTTGTTATTCTTACTCTAGAGTTGATTTAAGTCTTTAATAAAAAACTTCAAAATAGACAAATACAATTCAGAACTTGTCTGACGTACGTATAGTGTGAATGAGTCTCAGTTCACTACTTATAAAGCACAACAGGAACTAACCATCCTCTCTTCAGGGATTTTTTTCTCCTGACAGATTAAAAAAAAAAAAACAAGTTGCTATAATATTTGGAAAGGCAATTTAAAGTCTATCAGATCTATTAATTGAGAGAGATTCTATCTGTAACCAACATGGGTGATGATTATGTTAAACAGACCTATGGAAAAATAATGACTTATTGGAGAATAACTTTCTAGTGCAGTGATGTATAAAGTCATCCCTGCCTCCTTCCTCTGAGAATATATTCGCATTTCATTCTCAGTAATCTGAGATTTCTCGTTGGAAATCAAAGAATACTGGATTCAGATACCAACCCTCAGTCAAGGTAGCTCTCACCAATGATTACTTATAGGTATGTTAGAAATTCATTACAGAAAAAAATGTCAAAATAATTAGTAGGTTCATGTAATAACTCTTGAATATTATTTTGAAAATATTTTGTTGAGAAATACATGTAGAAAGCAACATATATTTGTATATGGGGGGGTGAATCATACCAAGACTGTGTTATTTTGGATTACAAATATGTGCACAGCCTTCTTTTCTCATCCATCAATCATAAAAATTTATTGTTGAATACCAACAGTCATCAAATTAATTTATCAATTATATAGGAAGTAAATGAGACCTGAAAGTTAAAATTACTACATTACACAAACATTATTCTGAGGTATATTTTTATGGGATAACAAAAGAAACAAATGTACTTCATTTTTTCTTGTTAGTAAGAAAATAATCTGGATTTTGATCAATAATGTCGTGCCACTTGGAATTCAATTGACTTAATTTTCCATAGGGTCTCAACCTCTTTATATTAGCCAGCATGCTGACATGGATTGGTGTCTTCAATTAGCTTCATTTAATTGTATGAACTTGTGATTAGAAGAGGCTAACTGTCAGCCAACGTTGTAATTAGATCTTCTAAAAATAAGAAATAAGAATTCGCTTGCATCTGATAGTGTCAATGCATGCCTGGAATAATAATTTCTAAGTACAAATAAATGGACATAGGTATTTTGAACTTATAAAAAAGTGTATTTGAAGATAGAATTAGCAGATCAGTCAAACATAATGTTTCTTTGTTCCTAAACATTCAAGTCTAAATTGCTGCAAAGATGCTTTTGCACAAATTTTGGTGGAAAACTTTGTACCTTCTGGTATACACTGAAATTGTTCCTCACATTCAAAATATATCAGTGATATAAATGATTTTTAACATAATATGCCTTTTCTTCATGCTGTTTTGCTTATATTAATATAATTTTTCAATCTTTTTTCTATGATAAATGCATTATATTTAGAAGCTTATTCTTTGTTAATGCTATATTTATGAAGAAATTATAATTAATTCTGTACCTGCTGCTTCAGTAGAAAAGATTTAATTTGCCCCCAATTATTTTAATGCTGACACTATTTATTCATTTTTAATTGTCATGTCCAAATTTGGAAGAGATAGATAGGTATGTGTCTGTGTTTATATATGTATGTATGTATATATACATGTATAAGAATATGTATATTTAGATCAACAAATATAATAAAACTTTGTGGTTTTACAAGATCATACATTTAAAATAGTCCTACATATTTCATTGATTTATATGAAAATCCAATTTTAAGATTTCATAAAACAGTTTTGATTAAATATCATAGAAGTTAAGTGATTTCCAAACTAGTTTATCTTTCCTTTGATGTAAAATATCTTTTGTGTAACTCGGGAACTAATAGAAATATAATTATATTAATAAATCAACAAAGTCTAATTTATTATTTTTATTGTCCAGTATAAATGGTGAATATTTTTCATGTACATAAGGAGAAATTACTTGCATTTTACTTGCAAGGGAAATTTTTTAAAAATCGATGCATCTCTTCTAGAAAATAAGCTGACATGGAAACTTAAAATTTTGAAAATTTAATACTTAATACCAATTTAATAATAATTTATATTTATTTTGCTTAGCTTATTGCCAGTCAATATGCAAAGTTTTCATATATCTTATCTCATTTAATTGCTGGAACTTTTTATGCCTACTACACAAATGAGGAAAATGAGTGGTTGAGTAATTTCCCGAAATTTCATGGTTAAATTGGGTTTTAGACCCTGGAAAAACTAGGATTTGAATCTCAAAAATTCAAGTTTTCATTCATTTCATGACTACACTTTACTGCCTCCAGTTTATTTCACCCTTTGTACTGGTAAGAAAGTGGAAAATAAGTGCCTTGGAAAAAATGATACACCTTGTTAATTATAACAGGAATGATTTTCAAAATTTTGCCATCATTACACATCAGGCATTGCCCCCAAAAGATGGACTCACCCCATAAAGAACCAGTATGTTATGGTTGCCTAACAACTGAATAGCATGACTTAATAGTTGTTTATCTTAGGTTAAAACATAAGAAATTATGATTAAAACAAGAGCGCGGTTTTCTATTATACTCTGACTTCTAATGTTCGTTATTTCATAAAGTTCTCAACGTTTGTATAAAGTCTTAAAAGGTTTGTCAAAGAAATGTTATACATTGATATTTTAAAGTCAGGTGATGTTCAATATATTTTATAAGTTTATGATACATTATATCATCTAAGTAGGTTTTTATTATAAGCAATATTAACAATAATACTACCAATTATTGAACACGTGGACTCAACTAATTTTCATTCAATTTTTGAAAAAGTCCTTTCGTGTATTGAACATTATCCAAATTGTATAGTATTAGTAAATTAAGTAAAGAGAATTCAAATAGCTTGATCCCATAGCTGGTAAATATGAGTCTGGTTGTCAACATGAATCTAAGAATCTCTCTTATTTTAAAGCTCCTACTTTTGCCTACTGCACATGGGTATCACTGCACTAAGCTATACTTCCTTAGACATCCAGACACTAAGAATTAATCCAAATATTACCCTAAAATTATGTTAAATAATATTTTAAAAAATTGAAATAATATATTCTTTTTTGTAAAGCAGCATTAGGTCAGAAAGACTTTGGATCAAGATCTAAATCCTCCACTAAAGTAATGGCAAGATTTTGTACAGTTATTTACTCTCTCTACACTCATTCTTATATTTCTTATATTTAAAATTAGATTTCTTGTTATGTGGCTGAAAGCACACATTCAAGAAACTGAGCTAATTGCATAATGATTAGCTAATAGAAGATGCTTGAAACTGGCAGTTATTATTACTATTTATTATTATATCAGATGTAGCCTTTTATAACTATCAGATACCACAGCCATATCCAGAAGTGGGTTAAATAAAGAGGGAGTAATTTGTTTCTAGTTTTTCTGTCAGTATTTACATGGAGATGTTCCTTTTCAGATTTAGGACCTCAGATTTGCTGAGAGGCATGTGGCCCCACCACAGCACTTTACTTTCTAGCGAATATTACATCAACAAAGCTTTCCTGACACTTTTTCCTTTAGGATGCTTGCTGTGGGTTAGTCAGATAAATCAGTCCCTGCTAATGTGTTGAGGAGGTAAGTCATTACCTTTACACAAATATTGTCCCTACTAGGAAAACAATCTCTAATTACACAAGAAGTCATTCCAAAAAGGAGAGTTTCAGGTTTTGGGATATTCCAAGAGGAGAAACCTTTTTTACTCAGTGGTTTTTAAATCATCAAGGTAGGCCACAGAATAATACTATCTATAAATAGATAATCCTGGACTGTGCATCAAAAGACCCTCATCTATACTGGTTCTACTGTGTGGTTAACCTTGAATATAATACTTAATCCCTCTCCTCCCAGTTGCATTCTTGTTAATGGTGAGATCTAAGAAAAATAATTACCAAGATAGTCTACGTGTTTATTTTTCATTCATTTTTTAAACAAATATTTAATAGTAGCTACCATGGTATGATGCTTTTGTCTGCTTGTTTGTTTTGTGATGAGGATTTGGCAATGAGCAAGATAGATGTGATTCCTGCTCTTATTAAGATTTCTTTCTAGTGAGGAAAAGTAGAATATATTTTTGAAAGAAAATATTTATGTTTTAAAATATGTTCTTTAGAGACAAACAATATTGGTTGAAAAGAAAACAATGCTATGCAGATTATTCAAATATGGTTATATTATTTAAAAACATCCAAACTATTAATTGGCTATTGCATATTGGATGGTCAGAGAGTCTTCTGAGAAGATGACATTCAAACTGAGATCTGAATAACAAGGAAGAACTGACCATGCCTGCCAAGATCAAGAAAGTGTTCTAGGAAGTAGAAACAACTAGAGCCAAGATCTTAAGAGAGTTGTGAGTTTGTGTGTTTAAGACTAGCAAGGCTTGAGAGTAGGAGTAGAGAGTGAGACATGAGATAAAGTCGGAGTGGTAAATCAGAGGCAGATCATGCAGGGCACTTACAGCCATGGCAAAGTGATTGATTTCTGATTTGTGTTCACTGGTACTAAAGTGTAATTTTTCACCAAGGGGAATAACGTGATCAGATACATGATGTTAAAATGATGCTGCATTTAGTATGGATTGTAGGAGCATGACAAGGGGACAAGAAGTAGAGTTGGACGTTATCAATCAATGTGGAATTATAATAGTTTGGGCTAAATACTTAAAGGAGAAATTTAGGGAATTAAAAAATCTAGAATCTTTTGAAGTAGAGTGAACAGGATGTGATAATGTGTTAAATGATGAAGTGAAAGAAGATAATGACCAAGAAGGCTTTAGAGTTCCCCTCAGCTTGACTAAACCTTAGACAGATTTCTTCCTGACTATAGGCCCCTAACCTCCCTTTTCTTAGAAAATTTACTTTAGAAAACTTGCAAGTGTAAATTCTTTCTCTGCTTCTTTGAGATGTAAATCTTTTACAGCCTAGGAAGGTCTCTATCAAGGACGTGAGAGTCATGTCTTTGAAACATAAATATCAAGAAGGATAGCACCCCTATCTCCCATTGTTTCTGGGAGAGTAGAACCCTAACTTTGATAAGCACTAATTAGCAAACACAGATGACCTAATCATATTGACCAGCTTCCTACCAACTTCTTCCAATACTTTTCCACTAGCTCATCCCAGGGCTTAAAAACTCTTTCCATTCATTTCAAGATTTGACTTCAATCTTTCCCTTCTATTGCAATAGCCTTGAATGAAGTCTTCCCTGCAGTAAAACTGGCCCAGTGCAATTTTTGTTTTACAATAATTAGGATGAAAACTTAGATCTTTGGCTTGAGTGACTGTGAATATTGGTGCTTTTCATTTGATGGTGAAGGCTAGTACGAAGAGCATGAGATTTTAGAGAAAACAGAGTTCAGAGTTAGAGGTGCTAGGTTTGGGATGTCAATAGCTTTACAAAGATAGTAATATGTGCAAGTGGGAAGTTCATGGTGAAGACCCGTGTTGAAGATATAAACACATGGACGTTCTCAGCATATAGAGGTTACATAAATCCATGTGACTGGATGAGGTTACATAGGGAGGGGTTATGTAGATGGGGAAGGGAAGGGAGCCCTGTACTTATCTCTGGGACTCCCAACATTTGCAGATGGAGCCTGGAAGTGAGAACAAGCAGAGTTTGAGAATAAAGGCAGATGAAAAAAAGGTGAAGCAAGAGAAAAACAGCTCACTCTTAAAGGATAGTACAAAAAGTACTAAAATGTTTTCTGATATTTTATTCAATAACACAAAGATATAAACATTTAAGCTCAATGTGATGTTTTAGTGATTTTAAGAAAAAAACAATAAAAGCGAAATCAGGGAAAACACAGAGGTTATAAATTTCCTAGAAGTATTCTTTTCATAAATGAAATAGCAACAAGAAAAAGCAAAGTAGGAGACTACAAATAATGCAAGGAAAAAGAATGACTATGAGTAATTAACTATGAGTAAGAAGTAACTATGAGTAACTATGAGTTTCAAATCTACATATGAAAAAAGGATCATATTTTAGTGCTTATATATCTCTAAGATTGTATAACTGCTTTCTTGATAAACACTGTTCTGTAATAGCCTGCCACTGGTTGGAGAGGAAGGTAGACTTCCAATTGTGTCATTAGGAGATAGAAAGAATGAATAGAAATTTAATGAATCTACCCTAGATATTCCCCCACACCAGGACAACCCTGAGACCCTAGAGATCTCCAGACACAAAAGAATTCACTGTATATTCATTAATTCTGCATAGTACTATAGATAATATATTTACCATAAGTCCCTATACAATTTAGAGAGTATAAAACAGTAATTTGCTTTCATTTCTCTTGCCTTTTTTATCAAAATTAATGCCAGATCTGCTCTTGAGCAGTGAAATATTTTAAATAACCATGTATTAAGCTTCAACTTTGAAAGTATGCTTAATTATGTAAAGTACTAAACAAAAGCCAAAATATATTGTGCATATAAATATTTTATATTTATTCCATAGATATTTGCATATCCATTACAGTAACTTAATTTCATCACATTCATTATTCATATGTTTCACTATTAGTTTTGACTATATGATCACAATTTTTAAAAATTGGGCTCAGCAGACAGCAAAGACCATATTCCTTATGCTAGTATGTAGTATGTAGATAATATTTTGGCAATTTCATACATGAGTAATTAATCTTGTGATGTATCTATATTTTTATCTGTGAAACTATCTCATTCTATTTCCATGTAGAACAGATATAAACTTAATATAGAGATAATTTTGTTTTAAATATTTTACACATCCATTCATATTTTCTTTATTGATTAAATAATGCATATATATTATTTGAGATACAACGGGTAAAAAGTAAGAATTTTGTAAAGGGTCTTTCTCCCACTCCTGTCCTTCACTCTCCCAAGTCTCATTTCCATGAACAATTGTTCATGATTCTTCCACTGATATTTTAAGAATACATGAGACAACATATACTATAAATATATTAAATATACTACAAATTTGTTGCTCTGTGCATTTATTTATATTTACATATACATACATGTATACAAACAATAGGTAGATGAAAGAATATATATATATTTCTCCCCTTCATTTTATATAAATATTAAAAAGCTAACATGTTATACACACAAAGCTGTGCCTTACCTTTTGGACCTAATACTATATGGTGGAAATAATTTCATATTAGTCTTAATATTCTTTGTTTTCTTAAATTTTAACAAATATTCCATGGTGTAGATATGTCATTATTGATTAACTAGACCATGTTTATTAGTTATTTAGCTTATATCAATTACTTTTCTCTCATAAACAACACAAAATGAATAAATTGAATGTAGATCACTTCTTGCAAGTATAATATGTCCAGATGATAAATTTATAGAAGTAGGTATGGTAGTGTGAAGGGTAGTTTGATTTTCAATTTTGCTTGTACTATTCAAAATCATGATATGGGGTTTCACTTGAAAATCTGAATTTAAAAAATTATTAGTCATGTCAAATGTGCTCCATGGTTGAACTAGTTACATATTTCAAACTGCTGCTCTTGAAACTTTGCTTTAAGTTACTAGGTATGGCAAGAAATATTTGCCTTACCAATGTTACAAGTATTTTGTGAAGATCATTTGAAATATTAGCTATACATATTTTTAACTACTACAAAGTGCTGTCCATACATATGTAAAATTAATGTTACCCATTAAGTTAATAAAGCTAAACAATCCAATTCAAAATAATAATCTGAGGTTTATTCTAAAAAGAGTTGAGATGAAATTGAAGTACTTTTAAATATTTCATCTGGTACATAACTTAATATTTTGAAGAGATATAAATAACATTTTTTCAAGGGACTTCTGAAATAGCACATTATAACAAAATCCACTCTTTATTTCAATATCTATAGTCACTTTATGAGGACCTAGTGATAATGAGGGTGTTTATGATTTTTATCCAAATAAAGCTATGCGGTCTGGTTTTGATTTCTAAGCCTGCAGCATAATGAAGAAGGTTGATGTTACATCAAGGGCAAATAGTCAGTGAATATGAAGTGATAGTTCATTCTTGCAATGAAAATTCTCCTTAGATGGTGTCTTTGAAAGAATCAGAGGAAATTGCAAGGGGAAAACACTCAGACAAACATCTGAGATATCTGTTAAGTGGAATAACCATGTAAGACACTTGTGATAGTTTTGAAAATCTATTACTGAAAGCAAATATTCAAAGAATGCTTGATCAGGTCTACATCTGTGAAATTTAGTTTGTTGAACTCATTTTCCTTTAAGAAGAAAATGCTGCTTATGACTGTAAAAGATAAATCAACTGTTATATCTCTAATTAAATTGTCAAAGTGTTTGTTCTCTGATTTGCCTCTGCTTCTACTTCTTATAACTTATAACTAATAACTTCTTCTTTTGAAATGATTGATTTCAACTTTACAAAGGAACTTCAGAAATCATACAAAGAACTCTTAAATACCCATTACTCACACTTACCCACTATTAACATTTTCCTCCATATATGTGCTGTCTCTTCCTCTCTCCCTCCCCTACCCTTATGTATATGTTTACAAATGACTATACATACTATTATGTTTTCTGAATCATTTGACAGTAAATTGCAGACATATAATATTCTATTATGAAGTTATCTTTTTCAGACAAGATGTTTCATCAAACAAGATGTGGTGTGGTGGTTAGCCAAAGAAAAACATAGGTAGCATAAAACTACAGATAATGCAAAGGGCTCCATTTGGGGGAAATTACTATCCATGCCATACATTCAGTCTCTGGTAATTTCTGCCATTGGCATGTGACCGGGCTGCGGGTTTTGTTGTTCTTTTTCTTTTCAGTAGTATTTTGCACAAACAGTGACCGTGGGCAAAACACTTGAAAAAGACTGATTTGATTAACAGTGAATCAAACAGTCTGATGGTAGATTTATTGCAGAAATATGAGTAAATCAAAATTAATTTGGTTTAAAGAATTAAAACAACCCTGAAGCTATAATAAATTGAATGAAGAAAAAATGGTATGTGCAAATGTGAAAACAGAAATACAAAGTTTTGGAAACTTAGAATGATCCTTACCATAGAGTTCCAGACGGGTTCTTTCTTATTTATGCATTTTGGCCATTTGGATTTGATTTTTCTGTCAACTGGATATTCATAGCATTTACTTATTTTTATTCAAATTGCATACCATTTTCTTCTTAGCTTGGAAGAGCAATTTGTGTAATATATGTATTAATTCTTAGCCATGTGTATTGGAATGTTTCTATATCTACCATTTGTCTAGTGACTTTAATATATCTTTTTCTAGAATTTTTTAAAAGTCAAATGTTTACTTTTTAAAATTTATAAATTTCCTCTCAATTAAGGAGGTCTTTTCATTTGATTATTTGTGTAGGTTTCTAGATTTTCTTTTAAAATATTTATGTTTTGTTTTACTATCTTAAGTCTTTAATCCATACAAAATATATTTTGAGTATGATGTAAGAAAGTTATAATTTTCTTTAAATAGCCAATTATTTCAGCACCATTAAGAATACATTATTTTCTTATCGATAGCCTCTAAGTATTCTTTGAAATAATGTGTTGAATTCACTGCCGTCTTTTATAAATTTGAACTTACGTTAAAGCAAATTAGTCGAAACCAATCTTCTTCTCCTTCATCTTTTAATATATTTAAATATATAGTCCTTAATATATTTAAATGTATAGTCCTCCACTTAACACTCGGACTTTTTAATCCAATTCCAAAACAAATTCTATAGGAATCATAATTGAATTTATTAATAATGTCTTCTCATGCAAGGATGTTATTTTTGACATTATCCAAGTATTGTTTTATACTTTTAAATTAGAAAATATATTTTTGGTTGTCTATCTCTCTTGTTAAATTTATTTCTAAGCATTTTATATTTTTGTTGGAATTTTGAATGTAATATTTTCTTTTTGACCTAGGATGTTTATTGCTACAATAAAATTTGGATTTTGAACATTCTTTTTGTATCTAGCAATCCCGTCAAATTTCCTTATTACTTCTAGTAGTCTTTTAACAATTTTTTCAAGTGTATAATCAAATCATGGGCAAATTATCTTCTTTTCTAACATTGAGGCATATTGTTTAATTTAATGCTCTCACTTCATTGAGTATATTAAATAAGGATGATGAACCCAAATTGTAGAATTTATCGCACAGCCATATTTGATCTCTGACACCATGTTCAATGTCAGTATTATGAAAGACAAAATAGGCTGGGGGATTCTTACTGATTAAAGTGATGGATAAGTGATCTGAATTGAATAAATGACAAGAAAAATTGTTATAAAAGACGTTATTGGAAAACATGACAACATTTGAATATGGATTGTATATTATATAATAATATTGCAGTAACTTTCTTGTATTTTACTTATAAGTATGTAAGAATAGAGAATGATAAAACAAATGTAGCAAAATGTTAACAATTGGTGAATCTAGATGAGCATTATAAGGGAGTTCTTTGTAATGATTTTGCAGTTCTTCTGTAAGTATGGAATTATTTTTAAAATAAAAAGGTAAAAATAATGGTAAGACCTAGGAACCCTGTATACTTCTTGGTGTTAGTTGAGTTTGTTTCAGTAATTCCACATTTAATAAAATATTTGTTGTAGGCTTTTGTTAAATATAAAAAAAAATTTAAAGAATACTTGCTGAATTTTATACTCTTTTCAACAACCATTATCGAACAACTCCTAAAATGTACTGGAGTATGTTAATAGACTTCCTGATCATAAGCCACCCTTGCATTCCTGAAATAACCATAACTGCACAGTGTATTTAATATAGATACAAGAAAGAAGCTGAAAATTTGAGTGGACTAAATGCCTTAGAATAATTTGAAAAGGCAACTAAAAATGTAGCACTAAATATTACATCAAGACTAAATGGGTTCACTGTTATTTTGTCTTAACTTCAAAAAATAGATTATTCCATGCTATTAAAACTATGTTTTGCAAATATAAAAGAGAACAGTGTCCCAATCCATTTAAAAAACTCTCTATAAGAATAAGTCATTAAATAAATAAATAAGGAAGCACAAAATATCTATTGACAAAACATGTCAAAAATCTTTCGTGTTCCAGATATATTATCAAAAGATTTGGAGAATCCAGGCTGTCTACTGGCTTTTGTGAGGCACCCAGGGCTTGTGCAGCAGAGGCCATGGCAGCAGAGGTGGAATGGGGGAACCAGCGAGAGGTAGTGAAGGCTAACTGGTTGGCTTCTCATATGGTGTCCTAGGTATGCTGAATAAAAAGAAGCTGAATGGAAAACTTTATACTCTCATTTGGAAGGTGCAGAAAGTTCAAGAGGGTGATGTGACTTGCTAGAAGACCTCAGCCTCAGTAGATACTTGAGGCTGGTCTGAGGCGTTCTTGGAGCATGAACAAGTACCTACTTGTTTACCTAAGAGAAATAAAAGACGCTGAAGTTGTCTCATAATATTTCAAATCAGACTCTACTTGTCATTCTCCATTTCTTTCACAGCTTTGGAGGAGGTATTGGACTCTGGGCACTAACTGTTGGAGATCTTTCCTCTGAGAAGCTTGTCTGTTTTTTACCCGTTGGACTTTGGACAAAGTAGTAGATATAGGTTTGACGGTGACATAGAATAAGTGGAGAATCAGTTCGAGGAATCCACTGAGGAGTGGAGATGCAGGCTAGGGTTATCTGAAGTGATCTTGCTTGGACACACCTTCATGGATTTTTGGCTGCTGCTTACACCCTTTGGTATCCAGTGTAGCCACATGGTCTTGATGCAGAGAGGATATTCACCTTGTGATCATTGTGAATGACACTACTGAGTTGGGCAAGGCAGAGTCATTCTTATGGGTTACAATATAAATGTACTCCCTGGAGCAGTGAACCACATGGGCCCTGCCTTCAACATGGTGGAAATCTGCTACTTTCAGTCAAATAGACCTAGTCCTGGGGGGCAAATAACAAAATATCTATTTACTATTATATTTAGATTTTCTCAAAATTACTACTTCTTTATATATAAATATACTAATATTTTTTATATTCACTTTGTTACAAATCACCATATTGAACTTTTTTTCTCTAGTTGATTTGTATGCAGCTACTTTCAATAATATATTTTGTACATTATTTATTTGGAAAAATATGTATGAATATTGAACGAATGAAAGTTGAAACAGGTTAGATTTGCTTTTCTTTGTTCTGATTTCTCGACTTTTAAATACATACATTTATTTTCTTTCTTGTTTGATATTGATAATGTTTAAACTTTGGAATTTGTATTCGGTTTTGAGCCTAATTGTGTTACATATTCTACTAATTTTCTCTATTTTGAATTATTTTGTGAACAAGGATTTTGATTCATTTTTTATTAAGGAGTTTAGAAAAGTATTTTGAATTTTACCTTTATTTCATTGTGATGAAAATATAGTTGTTACAATTTCTTTCTTTGAAAATTCTATAGTTTTTCTTTTCGATGTTCTATTAGCATACCATAAGTACTAAAAATGATGTATATCAACTCTTAAATTTCTCAAATATTCTATATTCATACATTTCCAAATATTTTATAATGTTATATTTAATTGTTTGATCTGCATAGAACTATGCTGCTAATTTCCTGTGACTGTTTTGTTTCTGTCTCTTCCTCCTTTTTATATAAAAAAATGTTTTGAGTATTTTGATGCTATACAATTTAGCTTGTGATGGTTTTTCACATTAGTCTATAGTTGCTGATGTTGTGACCTTTAACCTTCTTATTTTGTTTTCTTTTAAGAATGTGCCTGGTATATGACATGGAGTTGGGTTGTATTTTTAACCCGAATGTTCTCCATATTCTTCTCTAGCATTGGTGTGCTTTGTGAGCTGCTCCTGTCTTTTTCAGATGGCTGTTCTATCGATGCTTTGAGTTAAGATTTCTTCTCATGTTTTAAATCCATCTGCCTCTGTCTTTCAGACATTTCCTTATAGTTCCTGGTCCACCACATAACCTCTTCTTGTTTTCAGCACTTTCTTTTTATGTGCTTTTAAATCATCTCTCTCATTTCTCAAATGAAAGCACGTATGTGTACTCAGTCCACCAGTTTGAGCCAATACAGATTGCTATCTCTTTTCATGCATTTGAACTGTCTTTGAGAAAATTGAATTAAATAAACTTTGTGTCTTTCAGGTTGAGCTATGAGGTTATCAACTTTAAGCTGGAAATACACTTGGAAAAAATCTTTGGCTCATGACACAGTAGACAGAATATCAAGATTGTAAACTATTTTGTCTTTTTTGCTATAAACATAATTAGATTCTTCCTTACTATGAATAGAGTTATTTACCCACGTGTAATTCTACGCAGAGAAACTTGCATTTTATGTTTCCAAAGAGTTTCACGATATTTAAAGGATGTTTAAGAATACTATTATATCCTTAAGACCTGCTTTCTTAAAATCAACTTGAGATTTTAATCATACAAGGAAGAGTTGGTAAATGTTACAAACTTGGCATCCATATTAAATGCATTTGTAGGAGGGGTAATAAAAATATTTGGCATTTAATATGGCACTGTGATCAACTATTCAACATGGGAAATTGACTAATCAGAAAAAAAAAACCAGAACACATATACTGGTATGCTGTAATGGTGTGTACTGGCTGAATATTGACTATTATTTATAAATATTTATAATAATTCTGGACTTAAGGAGTGAAAGTGTTATGAAAAGTGAAACATTGCCATTGTCTAAGAGCTTCTGTTTTTAACCAGGAGTGTTCCAGAGTAAGTGGCTGGCTTAAAAGCAGGCATTCATTTCTCTACTTAGAAGCTGGTACAAAGCCAAGGCAATTTTAAGTGAAAAGAGGAGCTGGAATTCAATGTCTTTTAATTAGGCCACATAGGCAAAATTTATTTTTAGAATCAAGAAAAATAGAAGAAAAACAATGGTCCCACAAAGAGAAAGTTGATGCTTTAAAAGTTATTCTTGTCTGTGTTGAATATAGAACTACTAGTTACTTTAAAAATCAATCACAATTCCACTTGATATCATAAAGTAAAACGTTTTGCAGAATTTAATAGGATTATGCTATTGATTCCATCTATACAATGCCGGTAGTGCATACCTACGAACTATGGCCTATTATGTTACTGAGCACAAGCGAAAAGGGATTAGTCTGTGAAAGAATAAGCAGATTTCGTGGCGCCACAAAATGTTCACACACCTGTTAACTCAATAGTCATTTTACGTTAGTAAGTACCAACCAGTAAAAAACAAAACAAAAGACGTAGTCTATTCTAATCCTTGAAGCATCTGGCTAAGCTTTTTGAAAAACTCAGTTTGGATACCTATTTAAAATCCAGGCGCCAGGTATGAATGACTAGTCTTTATTTGTTTGTTTGTTTTCCTCACGGAGATGAAAGTAGTATTGAGTCACTCATTTCAACTGCAAATGATTTCAGTAACTTCTGTAGTGTCTTCTTGTGAATCATTAATCAGACCAGACACTAATATCTAGCTATTCTAGCTTATTTACAGTCTAAATCAGGGAAAAAGTGATGATATTAGGGTGTGAGGATGGGAGAGAGAGGCAGAGGGAGATTTGATGATGACGGAAAAGGCAATTTGGTGGCAGAAACAGAGGTGGGAGTCACGTGCTTTGAAGACAGAGGAAGGACTACAAGCCAAAGAATACGAACGGCAATTAAAAGCTGGAAAGGACAAGGAAATGGATTCTTTCCTGGAGCCTCGGGAAGGAAGCAACCCTGCTCACCCCTGATCTTAGCTCCATAAAGCTCATTTTGGACTTCTGATCTCCAGAATTTTAAGACAATAAATTCGTCACTAAGTTTTTTCCAGTAATTTGTTACAGCAGCAAAAAGAAACAAGTATACTTATTTTTCACTTGATTATTTCTCTCCAGGTTTGCCTTTGATAATGAATAAACAGAAAAGACTACATTTTGAAATCTGTCAACACTTATTATTTATACGATGGGTGTCAATGTGTTAGTCCAGTTCTACTGGGAAGCAGACAACAAGATTGTGTTAGAAGTGAAAGATTTACTGAGGATAAAGTCTGTGAAAGCCAAAGGAGAGAGGGAGTAGTATTAGGGAGAATCTTCAAATCCATGATGCAGATTTGACATCTATGAAAAGACAGAGGTAAAGAAGAAACATCGGACAGGAATAGCTACTGATGCAATTCTGAGAAAGTCTCCTTCTTGCCAACAGCCAAGATTGCCTGTTAGAGAAGTCTCACACTGGGCAAAAACAAGACCCTAGCATTGCACTGTGCCCAGCCATTAGCAGCAACAGCCTAGAAATATGTTCTTGGCTAGAATACTGTGGCAGATTCTAAAGGTGTTATAACTGTGACTGTCAGCTGACTGCAGTGCTTGTAGCAAGTTTTCTCTTGCAGAAGTATCCAAGTGGCATACCTCTCTGGCTGCCACAGTCAATTCAACATTAATGGAAGTTCATTATTACTGGCTATCAAGTAGGAAAAGTTGGGTCATGCAGGTTATGGAGAGCGAAGAGGTGAGCATAAAAGTTCTTAGGGGATGTATATGTTTATTTAGGGTAAGACTGAGTCTCTGATATTTACAAGTCAGTAATTTTTCAAATGGTTGCACTAAATATGCCATTCCTTGAATGTATGGCAGTCACTTATACTGGTGTCCAATAACAGGCAAAATTGTTATATTATTAACCAAATGTCAACAATTTAATATGTATACCCCTGTATTGTTTTTTTTTCCTCCCTTTTGAGACCTCAACTAATGCAGCTGTACTTCAGTTTCTCTGTCTCATCTGTGAATGTACATTGTCAGAGGCAAGAACTGCTGAGGTTTAAGTTGTCTTCAATCTTGGTCTGATCCAGTGCTTTCAATTTTCCAAACCAGATTTTTTGGGAGTATCCCTAAATGTACCCTATCTCAGTGGGAGAAACTCTCTCTAACACTTAGCAAAAGATGAAAATATATGTTGCAATGACTCTTTTCAATTGTAAATGTATTCGATTTATGGATTCCTCGACCTAGTGTCAAGGTTCAGGGAAAACTATTATTTTGCCAAAGATTTCCTAGGTGAACGTCAACAGAACAAAACCATGTGAAAGAACAGCTGAACTATTCCTGCACCAATACTCAATTTCATGCTTCCCCTTTCCCTTGTCCTCCTCTCTTTCACCATAGCAAACAAACAAAATTTCCATCCACCAGCACAACAATGTATCTATTATGTTACTAAATATTGATAACTAATGGTTGTTAAAAATAAGTTATAAACTTTCCAAATGTGTCATATGAGAAAATTATTACCTCACATCTCAATCATTCCTCATAAGCGTTATTAAATGTCTGAAAACCTTACACTCGATATCTGACAAATACTTCCTTGAGATATTTGAAGTTATTCAGCACATTGGTTCTCCAAAAAATCCATCTACCTTCAAATTTATTCGCATCATCATTCATCTTTATCTCATTTTCTCCATTCCTAGAATGAGAGAATATCCTCTTTCTCAAGGCCAGTGCATCTAACTGCGCCTTAATCTTCTGTCTCTTCCAGTTATCTTCTTTTATACAGGCCTTCACTCTGAACAAACAAAACAAAACAAAAAGCTTTATTTAATTCTGTATCTCCCTACAGCTACTATCAGACATCTTTCTCCATCTTCTCTTCTAAACTTCTTGAAAGAGTTGTCTAAATTCACTCCTCAAATACATGGGATGGGGTTTTCATTGAGAAAAAATGCTACTCTGACTTTTCTTCCTAGGGGCCCTGTCGGTTGCCACTTTCAATATACGTATGTATCTGTTTCTTGCTGTAGACATCATTTTGGTTACTCTTCTCTTCCTTGGCGTCGATGATAACACAATTCTTTTTCTTCATACATTTACCACTGTTCTTTCTATCATCCTCTTTGCTTTTACTTCCTCCATCCCCCTGCTGCTGCTTCTTTCTTTTTTTGGGGGGGGGGGGTGCTTCAAAGGATTCCATCCTCAAGTCACTATTCTTGTCACATTGTTGTTGTCCCCAGGAGGCATCATTCACATTATTTTGTTCCAAGAACGACTGATAAATGAAAAACTAAGATATCTATATTCTCCAGTCCAAACTTCTTCCTGACTAAAGTAACTATCAGCTATCTTCCCGATAAATGTTCCACAGAAAGCTTGAATTCAAAATGTTCAAATTTTTCCTCATCATTTTCTCTTATAAAATCTATTTCTCCATTTGTGTTCTTTATCTGAGTTGATAGCACCACCAATTACCCAAGCAATCTTGGATACTTCTGATTGCTTTTCTCTTATCCCATATGCCAATTATTTGCTAAATCTTGCTGCCATAATCTTTTAAATATTTATTCTATTTGTGTTACTATCTCTATAAATATACTCCCAATGGCACTTTAAACACATGACCAAAAATAAAATCATCATTTTTTTCCCCTAAAATTTCCCTTCCTTTTATTTGTAAACACATCACCAATCTAATGCTAGTGTAGAATAGAATAATTATTCTTTCTGTCTTACATAATGCATCTGATAAGTTACCTACTCTGCCAATTTTATTAATCAATATGTCTCATCTCCACGTCCTCTCCATCTTTATTATCACTGACTTAGGACAGGTGCCCATCACCCTTTGCTGGCACTATTTGCAAGAGCAGTTTAACTAGTTCCCTTTCCCAAAGACTTCTCTTTATCAATTCCCTTCATACAAGAACTAGAATTATCTGGTTAAATGCAAGCCCACTTATTTAAAATACATCAGTCAGTCCCTTTGCCTAAAAGATAATGTCCAACTTCCTCAAGCTGGCATAGAAGGTCTTGCAAGAAGTAGTATGTCTTATGGCTATACGCTCGACTCACCCTGGTAGAATCAGTGCTTTTTATTCTCCGTAATTTTGCCCATATATCCTATTATAATGTACTAGTCAGAATTCTCCAGAGGAACAGAACCAATAGGATGGAGAGAGAGAGAGAGAAATATTTATTTTAAGGAATTGGCTCATGTGTTTGTGGGGCCTGGCAAATCTGAGATCTGTAAGGCAAGTTGGCAGGCTGGAGATTCATGTAAGAGTTGATGTTGCAGTCTTGAATCCAAAGGTTTGAAACTCAGGCAGAATTTCTATGTTGCAATCTGGAGGCAGAATTCCTTCTTTGGGCAATCTCAGTCTTTGCACTGAAGGCCTTTGACTGATTGGATGAGGCTCGCACACGTTATGGAGGATAATCTCCTTTATTAAAAATCACCTGATTTTTAAAATTAACTACATCTAGAAAATACCTTTATAGCAACATCTAGACAAGTGTATGACCAAACTACTGGTCACCATAATCTAGCCAAGTTCACACATAAAATTAACCATCACTTATGATAATGGCCTGTCCTTTTTCTCACCTGCCTATATAATTTCTGTTTCCCTCCAAATTACAGCTGCTGAAAGTCTAATACGACACTTTAAACTGTTTGGTGGCCTTAATTTGTGTTTTTCTAGTATTATTGGCTTTCTGCATAATCTCATCTTTCACATTGGTTATAATTGTGTTTTAGTGTTTTTTTTTAAAATTTTACTAGCCAGTAGCCTTCTTGAGAACCTGGATTGTTTTACTCTTTTTTTCCTGTAATGTTATTCAGGTAATGATAGGCCTGCAATAAATATATCTTAAACAAAAAAGAATGAACATTCCATCAGAATATTGCAAAAGTCTAAAATCTCCACCCACAATAATAATTTTTCCCTAAGGCTCTATCACCCCTACCTTTACATTTATTGTTTCCTTTTGTTGAACAGCCTTGAACAAACATATTTTCTATTTCATTACATGTGAATCATTACATATGCTATATTGATTATTTGATATTAGACGAAAAATTTGTTCTTTATATTTTGAATGTTCATCTATAGATTCATATACAGACTGTTTAGTTGTTATTCACAGATTTAGACAAGTATAACCTAGACTTTGTGGTTAAATATGATCTTCTAACTAGAACTTTGAAACTCTTTCATCACACTTTTACAGTTATGATGTTGGATGGGGTGTTGTGACAATGGCTGACCTCACACATTGTAGGTCACTCTATTATTTAAACCTCAGAGTCCAGTAGTTCCTTTCTCCTTGCTTCACATAATTAACGCCTACATATCCAACACTAGCTTCTTCATATCATCATTAAGAAAAAAAAGATTGAAAGCAAAATAATGGTATTCTTGTAAAGGAAACCTTGTCAGAGAACGTTGCATCACAGTATTTAATTGATTAGGGGTCTGCACAATCTTACTGTAAAGGGTCAGAGAGTCCACTAGAGTCCACATATAGTTTCTGTCATATGTTCTCTTTGTTTTTTCTTTTCTACAACCCTGAAAATATAAACACCATTCTTAGCTTAGGGGCCAAACAAAAAATAGAGCTCTGCTAGATTTGACTTCAGTGTGGAGCTCTTAAGTAACTCCATAATTCTCTAAGAGATGAGCAATGACTGGAGATGTCTCCTCAGTCTTTCAAGTATATTTATGACCTGTTCCAGTCTTTCCTGTATTAAGTAAGATTTTGTTTGGCTGCGGACAATAGAAAAATCCAAAATAAGTAAGATAGAAATTTCTTTCCCTTGGGTAAACTTATAGAGGCATAAAATCAAGTCTGATCTGCAAATTCCTTAGGGATCCAGACTCCTTCAAGTTTATCAGTTCGTTCTCATCTTTTTGGTTCAAGATAGAATCTACCTTCCATGTTGGATGAAGGAGAAACAAAAATATGAAAGTGAGGCAGCATAGAGTGTATCTAAAGAAATGTTCAAGGAAGCTTCTGTAAGCAATTAAGTTTATATCCGTTTGGCCAGAAATACGAATATGGGCATATCTAGCTGCAAGGAAAGCCAGTCAACTTGTCCTTATACTGGGTAGCAGTGTGCTGAGTCAAATTTTCTATTTCTATGATAGAAGGGGAGAACAGATTTTAAGGGATAACTATGGGTTCCTGTCATGATTCTTTCTTATTTAAATTATTCTTTCTTATTTAAATTAGTAATATTTTAGTTTAATCACACTCATCCTAAGAAATATTAGTTTGTGAGAAAAAAAAAGCTCACATAAACCTTGATTCTGAGAAATATCTATATACCACAAAGCATAACCAATCAAATATATGTATCTATTTTTCCTGGTGATATATTCAATATTAAAACTTGAATGTCCTTGCCGAGGGATTTTTAAAAAAACACATTTTGAAAGTTTTTTTGTGTGTGTGGGGAAGATTAGCCCTGAGCTAACATCCATTGCCAATCCTCTTCTTTTTGCTGATGAAGGTTGGCCTTGGGCTAATCCATGCCCCTCTTCCTCTACTTTATATGGGACACTGCCACAGATGGCTTGACAAGTGGTGCGTCGGTCCGCACCCAGGTTCCGAGCCTGTGTGAATCCCAGGCCACCAAAGCGGAGTGTGTGAACTTAACCACTACACCACTGGGCCAGCCCCCAAAGGTATTTTTTAATTTGTCAATTTCTTGTGTTCTGTCACGATACATGGAGAAATTTTAAAAACAGAAATGTATGAGAGGAATATTTTAAAACAGTTAATTGTTAAAGAAGAATTCTTTAATGATATATTTCCCCAGAATAATCTCCCAAGAAAATGACTTTACTGATAATCATTCAACCACAACAATAAAAAATTAGCAGGTGTATAACTGCCCCCATATTTATAGCACGTGCATTATTAAGTAAGCGAAGGCTAGTATTACAAAAGAGAAGTTCACATGGGAATTATGTGATATCTGTCTAACTCACCTTTCTACTTGTACCTATATACATTATTTAGATTTTCCATATCTTACATATTCACACACAAAAAGACTATTTACAAAATTTATTCCTACTTCACCTGGGAAAAATACATTAATCCTTATACATATTTATGAATTTTTGTGTGATCAAAATATAACAAAGAATAAAATAAAAGCATTGAAAATATTAATTTTGAAAACATATATGATATTTTTCGTAAGCTCATAAACAGGTGGAAATTATCCTATAATCACTTCATGATAAGAAAAATGTGTAGTACATTACATTAAAGGAAGAATTTCTACAGTGACTCTTCCCAGTTATGTTATTTCCTTCCTAGACAACATAAGCACAACTGATACAGACATAATTTTTCTATTATTACTAGATATTTATTAAACTACTGTGTTTGACTGGGTTCGATTTGAAAGTATTGGAAATAAATTACATGAAACAACCTTTCCATCAAAATTATATCTAATGACAAAATTAGCATTGATCTAATTGGAGAATTCTTCCACGAAGGCTTGTATATATAGATCAATTTATTTTGCAGTCTTTACATGTGATTCAAATGCATAGGAAGTTAACCTAGGCAGTAGCCACTTCTTTGCTGCAAGTTTTTTATTTCAAGAGCAGATTAATAAGCAATAATTCTGTTCATACTAAAAAATAATTCAGTTCAGGGCAGAGAAGAATGGTGATACTGTGTGAATATTTAGCTGACTGTTCTATATATGCAAAACCAAAGCTTGTCCCCTTATAACATATGCCACTAAACTACTAATTTGTTTCACTCTGTGAATTATGCATTAAGTTTGAATGTACTTGTGAACCACTTACGTATTAAGAAGGCTTCAAACTCAGCACAGATATGGGAAATCCAAATGATTTATATTTCCAGATAAAAACTAATATGCTTCCAAATATTTCTGAAAAATAGAAAAGGAGAAGGAGAAAGAAGAGTAGCAAATCAATTTGCTTGAAACTTTAGTTCTTTCCGACATGTCCCTCATGAATATTATATGATTGTTCTCTCATGGTTGTTGCTGCCAACTACAAACTCTTCATCCTAGGATGTGCTACATAGATTATTATGGTAGCTATAACAACTTTTTATTTATATTTTAAAGTGACATCTTCTTGATTTTAGCATTTAGAACTACTAACATAATTATTCCCCTGTAGAATTCTTAGAAATAACTGGATCAATTTTATTTTACTTTCTTAACTACAAAGTAAGATGTAACTTATTGGGTTTTTTTTTCTTTTTTTCTGAGGAAGATTAGCCCTAAGCTAACAACCACCACCAATAGTCCTCTTTTTTTTTTTTTTTTAATGTGAGCTGCCGCCATAGCATGGCCACTGACAGATGAGCAGTGCAGGTCCATGCCCGGGATCCGAACCAGGGCTGCTGAAGTGGAGTGCACCGAATTTAACCACTAGGCAACCAGGGCTGGCCCAAGATGTAACTTTTTTAAAGTGACTAAATACTTTTTTAACTTCATCAGGGTAATATAAAATACATTAAAGTAACTTCTCCAATGCACACATTTATCATTTATGAAAATACATACATATAGTTTAGTATAATAAGGCATAGTATAATTAACACCAAAAGAAATTAAATAGTATTAATTGACTGTAGTTTGTTAGCCACAGCCAAGAATCCTTTCTTACTCTATTCCAGAGGGACTCAAGTAACTGCTATTTAAGCTAAAGGAAGTTATATACATACATTTTATTTCTCTGACTGGTGTTTTAGATTTCAAATAATGATTGTTTCTGGTATCAGATGGCTGATATTTATGTAATGCTCTACTTCTTATCAAATATTGGGTAAACATGATATTTCATTAGCAAATGCAATATTTTTAAAAATAATAATTGTTGCTTCAAGTCTGATTTGAGACACTACTCAGAAGCCATCATGAAATATGCTGCTTCGTATGTGTTTTCCTTACTGCAAGTTGAATTTATTAATAGTTTGTTTGTTAAAGTAAAAGGCATTCTCAAGATTTATAGCAGAAACATTCACAGTGGATAGTCATTGTATTGTATTATTAGTAGAGGTTTTGTTGAGCTCATGGCATTCTTTGATTAACTGCCATTGGAGACACAGTTTGCAACAGGACTGTGTCACGGCTCTATGTCACCACGTTTCACGAAGTTACTGGTAAGCCTTTAGGGAGGGTAAGTGTATAAACATTCAGTTAACAAGAGATGGATGGACAAGCTGTGAAAGTAATGACTAATTGACTGCCATTCGGGATTTATTTGGAAATCTTTTGACTCCAGCTCTAATGATGAATGACGTCTCCTTCTCCAATAGAGGGAAACAGCAAGCTTGGGCCCAGAGCAGGCACTCAGAGATGTGACTAGAAGTCATAGTGTTTCAGTCAGTGGAAATGAACAAATAGAGATAGAGTATGTAAGGTTGCCCACTTACTTTTTTTGGTAGTGAAATTAATAAATTAGGTATACAAAATACCATAATTTACTTCTCTGCAGGCTTAAAATAGCAAATCAAATTGAAGCAAATATGATTGAATTTCAAATATTCTAATTCTAGAGATGCTTATTATTGGTTGTAGAAAGAAAGTATGCTTTCTGTTTTCTGTGAGGTATAGTTTATATTTTATTCTTTCCGCTATTGTGTAGAATGGCCAAATGTGCAAGTTTTCTTGTTCATCTTCATGGTGTTATTAAAAAGGACTGAATTTTGCTAAAACAAATTTTCTCAATAACCACACCTATCCCATCAAGGAGCAAAGTCCTCTCTCATATTTTAGTTTCCTGTAATCTGCCAAAAAATGGTGCGGAGTAATTGGAGAGAAGAGAAAAGGGGACTGAGTAAGCATTGTTAGGATTAGTAATTAAAATTTTCTATGACTTTTCAAAAAATGAAATCAAATTTTATTTAAGTATTTATTTAGACTTTTTAGACTATGTTTCTTTAAATATAAAACTATCACAGGATACTAAGCTGTTAGCTCATATTTAAAATTTGAGGACTCCATCATATATAACTCAGGCAAAAATGCAGGTGCTTAGGAAGAAATGAAGCTGACAGCATGAAGGACCTGTAACACTTGCTTTATGGTCTTGCCCTCATCCATTGCGCTAGCTTCTTGAACTTATTTTTGATCCAAAGATAAGAAAGAATGTAGTTTTTAAACCTCTGACTATTTAGGCATATCACCTGGAAAAGAATTAAACAGTTTCCAAAATACCAAAGACAAATACAAATAAAATGAAACAACAAATATCAATTGAAATAGACCAGTATGTGCAAACTCAGCAAAAACACAGCACAAAGGAAAAATGAAATAAAATGATGGCAGATAGGAGACTGAACATATAAGTTATACCACTAAATGTAAATGAGATTATTCTTTTAAAGGGCAAATGTTTTCAGAATGGCTTGCAAAGAAAAATCCTTCTGTATGTTTATAGAAGATAGAGACCTAAGAGAAAAAGATACTGAAATAAGGGAGACACAAAAGTATACCAGGTGAATACAAGCCAAAGAGAAACAGGGATTGATATCTGAAAAAGTAAAATTCACAGCCAAAAGAATCACCAAGACAAAAGACACTTCATACCATATTAGGACAATTTCCATAATGAAGATATAACAGCCATAAATATCCATGAACCAATTAAGACAGCAGCCATCTTCAAAAAGCACTTTTGACAGGAATGACAAGACATTAACGGAAGCATAATAAAAGTAGGTGACTTGAACATATCACTCTTGGCCTAAGACAAGTCAAATGGTTAAACTGTAAGGAAGAACTTATAATCTTATAACACATGAATGATATAATGATTAAGGTAAATTCTATGGATGTATAATGAACGTTGCATTTAGATAATAAACTATACAGCTTCTCTTCAAATGCACATGGAGAATTCAAAAGAGATAGTAGAGTAGGGATATAGTAATAATTATATTCATGCTTATTAATTAAAATAAAATATTTTATTAAGATGAAATATTTTAGAACCAATTCATAACCCAACTTTGCAACAAACATTAATAAAGCATTTTCTTCCTGTCAGTCAATATTCTGGGCTCTTCTCTGGATACATTACCAAGTTCATGCCTCTCTACTCCACTTTATGTCAACCACGTATTCATGTGTTATTTTTCTGTTCTAATCCTCCATATCCATTAACATAACAATTGCACATAGTATTGATTCAGTTGCTGGATCCAAGAAATATATTAAAGCACAAACACACACACATGGAAAAAAACACTCAGATCAAAGACTATTTTAATAAATAATCTTCTCCATTTATAACAGTCCAAACAAAAACTTTAGACTGCTGAAAGACTGCTTCATATACTTTCATAATTGTAAATAACTTCAGAAATAGTGAGGATGTGAAATAAAAGGTAAAGGAAAAGTACTAAAATAAGATTTCGGTTAAAACTGAAATGGCAGAATAAATAAAAGGATGGTGCTGTTGATTGTGCATAAAAGAGAAAAATGGGAAGGTAATGAAAGTTGATTGTCGATTGCTCTGCTTCCTGTGTGTTCCGTTCTGTAATGCATCTGCATGTCTTTTTCTGCTTTTATGATTTTAATTTCATTTCTATTCAGTACTGCTGAAGCAGAGGCTGTATCGATATCAATGAAGTATTAGTATGCCTCTTTTGAATTATATTTTTTCAGCAAACCTTTTCTAAACAGGAACAAGCTGAGTCTTTTGAATATTCCAAAAGAAATCTTAAGCAGCAGGAAGCTGTACTTGTGCAGACATTCGATATAAAGAATAAAGTATATTTTAAATTAATTAAATGAAAACCTATTAAATTAAGATAATCTATAGTATAAGGAAGTACCCAGGCTAAAAGCAATTGAACGACATTCAGAAACGAGGCTATATTCATAAAGATTTTATGTATTTGGAAAAGAAAAAGATAAGTTGCCTGCTAATTATAACAATTTATAAATTATTAGAAAAATATAGAGCCAATAAAGCAGTATAAATATCCAATTAGTTCCAATACAATACTGAAATAAAAGTTCAGTATAACCATATGAAGTAACAGATAATAAACTGAGAGCAAGTAAGAATGAAACATATGTTACCTCTTTCTCAATAGAATATTTAAGTTTCATTTTAAATAACTCAGAATAAGAGTTCTACCCACTGATATAAGGATATGCATCTTATATATTTATTATTTCTCTATATGCATATATTTTATTCAAAAGAAATATCAAAAATATTATTTAATTCTATACAATAGAATATAACATCATATGCATTTGGGATTTGATTATGGAAACACAGATGTTCAGTTGATCAGATTTACATATATGTGCCATGCATTTCCAGTAGGTTGATTCAAATTATATGGCTTACCTTTTCCATACTGCTTATGGCCTTTTCTGCTTAGCCTATGGTCTTGGTTGAAGACCAATGACCTTCACTTGAAATACCACGGAGAGAAAAGGTCAATATATGGATAAATTCATCTTATCATAAAAATGTTTTCACTGTATTTCCATCTGGGTATATGCTGCCAAAGACACATGCTCTGGGGGAAGTAGATGGGTCATAAGTGTGCAAAAATAAATTCTGTATCTATACATGTAACAGATTAGTTGTGTATGGAAGTGTACTTAGAAGTTTCTTATGTGTTTGCCAGTCCATCCTCATTGAATTCATGTATTCTTTTCCCCCAATATTAAAAAAAGATGCATTGTATCTTAGAGAAACATAACTGGGGGACACATCTTTTATTCACAGACCGAAAGCACTCCAGAGGGCAGTGGGTTGGTCACCTGATCTGTAGGAGTATAACTGTCCATATGATCCAATACCTTTCAAGTGAACAATGTAAAATCTGTCAAGATAAGTGATATTTTTCCACATGTAGGCTAGCAAGTGTGCTGATGCAATGTACAATCTTATATTTCAGAATATTATGCATGTTTCACTCATTTATGTTTTCTTGTTTGTTTTGGTGTTTATTTCCTTGGCTTCTTTTGCTGACAAATTATGATGGTGGGGCCACAGAAAATTACCATCATCTATACTACATATGTAGTTAAATGAGAGTGAGCCTACATATGATAGAATTTGGCACAGTATCATAAGAACAAAAATAATCATCCAAAATATCTATTAGTATGAATCTCTCTCAGTAAAATACATGGGATTCTACCAAGTGATAGTAGAATTGTCCTGTTTCTTCCTCTCTAGCAAAATCTTCTTTTCCTCATCCCCAAAATAAGTACTTAATATCCAAGCATTCAGTACAATGATAACTTAGGACATTATGTGAAAATCTTAACAAGGGTCTTCCTATATGAATTTAAAAACTACAATATATCTAAAAGAGAAAGCTAATTTTATAATTTTGCTCATAACTTTTGGTAATAAAATCTTCTATTTCAGAGTTAACAAATAAATTTAGATTTCTTTGTAGATTAGTTGCTCTAGATGGGAAAAAATTACCTAAAATTATGTATATTATCCTTCTGTGAAATTTTCTAAAATATTTCACAGTAGTTCATAAAAAATAGAAATATATTAAAGATAGTTTTGTTCAGCAAGAGGTTGTACCAAAACATTCCAAAGCATTTTCCTGTGAAAGAATAACACTCAAAATCTAAGGAAGGATGACTGCTGTAGAATCATCCCTAAACTACAAATTTTTCTCGGGAGAAAAAGGTACTTTAGAATGCCAAACATTCTAAATTAGAACTCTTTTAAAATGCAGTTTCTCAGATCTCATGACCAAAGACTCTCATACAGTAGATCTAAAATAGGATGTACGACTCTGCACTTTTAAAAGCATCCATGTGATACAAAAAAAAAAAAAAAAAATGGTTTGTGAGCCATGTTTTGTGAAGCTTTAAATTTTTTTTTTTTTTGAGGAAGTTTGCCCCTGAGCTAACATCTATTGCCAACCTTCCTCCTTTTTTCCTTTTTTTCTCCCCAAAGCCCCTGTAGATAGTTGCATGTCATAGTTGTACATCCTTCTACTTGCTCTATATGGGACACCACCTCAGCATGGCTTGATGAGCAGCGCGAACGTCCGCACCCAGGATCGGAACCGGTGACCCAGGGCCGCCGAAGTGGAATGCACAAGCTTAACAGCTACGCCACTGGGCGGGCCCCTATAAATATTTTTTCTTGCATCTTCTTTTCAGTTTGGGAAGGTGCCTGAGTTGTCAAAACTCAGACTTCTAATATTTGATGTTATAAGGTATAGCTCCCAGGTTGTGGGTGGGGAAAAGGAGGCAACTGATCAGGTGGCCTCCATTCTATGGCACAGCATTACATCCTCCTTCAGGCACCATGGACATCCACATTTGGCTTTCAAAGATGCATAAATATGTTCATTAGTGCTCTAGACAAATCAAGGTCAAAATTCTGCCTCCTTTGAGTTGCTTGGCACAGGTGTAATATACTGGAACTTTCAAGATAACAGTTAAACATTTAAGAAGGATGAAAAGAAATGTATCTTTTAAAATCTGTCTTGTGGAATCTAGGTTTTGACTCATATCTCGGTTATATTTTACCATAGAGTTCACAGGTTTATTTCCCTTTTCCCTCTGGACTAGAGATAGCAGCCATCATCTCTCAAAAGTCCTCCAAATTTTATATTCCCCACTAAAAGCTACTCCAGTTTCAGTTGATATTTTAGCTCCTACACACAGATGTCTGAATTTGCCCTTTGTACTCATATCAGCATAAGCTCATCCTAATACAATAATATTGTAGTATCTACTTAACAAAGCGACATTCCTGCAGTAATAGGAGTCTTGATACTTCTGGGTCTAAACCAATAAATACCTATGTTGCTATAGAATTTTATAGAAGGAGGACCTCTATCTCTTTCTTAAATCTTCCCTGCCAAAAGAAGAAAAAAACCAGAAACACAAACTCCAGTTTAGGCAAACCTAAAAGACATCTGTAAGGGTGAGTCACAGTGTACGCAGGCCTGTCAATTAAAGTGATGGTCAAAACAAGTGCAGGAAGAAACTGATTGGTCACCTGGAGTTTCATGTCAGAGTGAGTACCTCTGAGGACAAAGGTAAAATCTTTTATTCAGAGGAATGGAATTGAATACACACCCTTGGTATGAGTCCTTCTGTGGAAAGGATTTGGCACTCAGACCCCAGATTAGTAAAGGAACCAAGAATAATTAAAAAAGTAAGGAGACGCCATCTTTGTGGGAGGAGAAAGACAGAATTTTGAGCAATCTGCAGTTGATGATCTCTATTGACCACAAACAAATGTACTCCCTGTACAATACTGAGCTTCACTGTAAAGTAAGGAACTTTTCCAGTGGCCTGAGACACTGCTCTAGACTACTCAGCTATGTGAATCATTTGCAAATGGCCAAAACAGAAAGAGCTCACAACATTTCCTCATTCAGAGATTTGTAAAAGAGATTTTTCTGTCAAAGTATAGGACGAATTTCAGGTCTGACATGTAAAGAGCTTGGAAGTCTTCACTTCTGTCCTCATAACAAGAAAAATACTGAACAAACCTAAATCAACAACTCTTCTTAGTTCCATCAGAAAATTGAGATTGCAGAGAAATCTGCCACTCCAAAGACTGGAGAGGGAGACAGATACAGAGAATCATAGCTTACCAGGAGCAGAAAATATTGCTAGAGCTAGCAACTGAAAGGAACACTTAAAGGTTAATTAACTGATTTCTGGAAACTAGCCATACACTAGCTTGAGAGATAAAAGTTCCTAGAGACTGAGCCTTGGGGGTATCCCACACTTTTGTGAGTTTTACCTCCAGGAGCCTTACCAGGTTCTCAGGGTGAAGATCAGAGAAAAATCTTTTCTTGCTTCTGGCAAGAAGAAGGGAAAGTAAGCACTTTGTAATAGCCCAGAGCTCTCTTTCTCTTTGACAAAGGAGAAAATATTTTACCAGAGTCTAACAACCTAGAATCAGGGAAATATCCAACTCCAGCCACCACTAGGCTTCCATTCTCACTTAAAAGGCTAAGAAAAGCTGAGAAGCACTTGTGAAGGTAACAGCCCAGAGGCACAGGCTCATTAAGAGACTGAGACCTAATCATAGAATTATAGCATGCTTCCTCTCTTCCCCACACTTCATCAACAGGGCCTATTTACCTCAGTCCTCTTACCTGATACACCATGTCTGACTTTCAACAGAAAGTTACAAGGCATGCTAAAAGGCAAAAATCACAGTCTGAAGAGAAAGAGCAAGCAATAGAATCATAATCGGATATGGCAAGGATTTGGGAATTACTAGACTGGGAATTTAAAATAGCTATGATTAATATGCTCAGGAGTCTAATGTAAAAAGTGGACAACATTCAAAAAAAGATGGTAGTATAAGCAACTCTAAGAAAGAATCAAAAAGAATTACTAGATATAAAAAACATTGTAACAGAAATAAAAAATGCCTTTGGTAGGATCATCAGTAGATGGGAAATAGTGAAGGAAAGAATCAGAGAGCTTGAAGATATGACAATAGAAGTGTCCCAAGCAAAGAAAAAAATAATGAAAAAAAAAAAGGAACAGAATTTCCAAAAAGTGTTGGACAATTTCAAAAGGTGTAACATATGCATAATGGTATACCAGAAAGAGAAGAAAGAGAGAAAGAAACAAATTAAATATCTGAGGTAAAATGGCTGAGAATTTTCCAAAGTTAATAACAGAAAACAAACCACAGATCCAGGAAGCTCAGAGAACACAAGATAAATACCAAAAATTCTATACCTATACATATGATATTCAAACTGCAGAAAAATTGGACAAAAAGAAAATCTTGGAAGAAGCTAGAGGAAAAAAGACACACCTTATCTATAGAGGAACAAGGATAGGGATTACATCAGATTTCTCTTCGCTCAAACCTTGCAAGTAAGAAGAGAGTGAAGTAAAAATTTTTTCAAGTATTGAAAGAAAATTTGGAACCAACAGGTAAAATTATTCTTCAAGTAAAAGAGAAAATTAATAATATGATGATATCTACAAAATATCCCCAAATTTGGAAATTAGCAACACACTTCTAAACAACCCATGGCTCAAAGAGGAAATCTCCAGAAAAATTAAAAATTATTTTGAACTGATAGTTTCAAAGTGAAAATACACATATCAAAATTTGTGGGATGTAACTAAAGCAGTACTTGCAAAGAAGGAAATTTATAGCATGAAATGATTATTTTAGAGAAGAAAAAGGTATCAAATCCATAATTTAAGCTTCTATCTAAAGAAATTAGAAAAAAAATTAAATCCAAAGAAAAAAAAGAAAATAATGAGAAGAAATCAATGAGATTAGAAGAAAAGAATAGAGAAAAATTAATAGGTCTAAAGCTAGTTCTTTGAAAAGATTAATAAAATTGAAAAACCTCTAGACAGACTGACCAAGGAAAAAAAGACACAAATTATTTATATCAGGAATCAAAGAAGGCATTTCACTACATTTTACTACACTCCATAGACATCAAGAGAATAAGAAGGAAATACCAACAACCCTGTAACCAAGTCCTTGACACAGCCTACCAAAATTGAATTCATAGTATAACATATCCCAACAAAGAGAACTCCAGCCCCAGATGGGTTCATTAGTGAATTTTACAACATGTAAGGAAGAAATAATACACTTCTACACAATCTTTTCCAGAAAACAGAAGAAAAATACTTCCCAACACATTTTATAAGGTCAGCATTACCCTGATATCAAAAAATGAAAAAGATATTAAAGAAAACCATACAAAAAACCTGAATTGTCAAATGATTGTCCCTTTTTACTCCACATCCCTCCCACTTCAATCCCTCCCAAAAAATCCCCACTAGATAAATAAATAAACAAATAAATACCCCCTAAATATGTCTATGCAGCTAAGGACCAAAAGAAAAACGCCATCAGCTTCAGGTCTCCCACTGCATGCCCTCTGCTGTACGGCTTGATGAGGGGAGCTTGGGCTAATTTTAAATCTCATTTGTCATGTAGTAGGCTGAATAAAATCCCTCAAACATATCCAGGGTGCAATCCCTGGAACCTGTGTATATTATCTTATATGGCAAAAGAGACTTTGCAGATGAAATTAAATTGAGGCTCTTGAGATGGGGACGTTACGTTCAATTATCCAGTGGGCTTTAAATGTAATCACAACCATCCTCATAAGGAGGCAGGGGGAGTCAATTGTATTCTATACATTAGCAATGAACAGTCTGAAAATGAAACTAAGAAAACAATTTCATTTACAGTAACATCAAAGGAAAAAATAAGGACAAACTGAACAAAATAAGTGTAAAATGTGTACCTGAAAACTAGAAAATATTGTTGAAAGAAATTAAAGAGAACCTTAATAAAAAGAAAGTCTTATCATGTTGATGGATTGGAATGCTTACTATCTTTAAGATGGCAATACTCTCCAAATTGGTGTGTACTTTCAATGCAATTCCATCAAAATATAGCTGATTTTTTTCAGAAATTGAAAAACTGATTCTAAAATTCAAATAGAAATACAAGAGACCAGGATAGCCAAAACAGTCTTGAAAAAGAAGAATTATTAGCTTGTTTATATTTCACGATTTCAAAACTTATTACAAAACCTCAATAATCAAGATAGTGTGGTATTGGCCTAAGGATAAACATATAAACCAATGAGATAGAATTGAAAGTTAAAAAAAAAAAAAAACTTAAATGTATGGTCAATTGACTTTACACAAATTTGTCTAGACAATTTAATGGAGAAAAAGTAGTCTTTTCAAGAAATAGTGTTGGTACAACCAGATATCCACTTGTAAAAGAATGAAGTTGGACCACTTCCTTATACCATACACAAAAATTAACTCAAAATGGATCATGGACCTAACTGTAAGAGCTAAAACTAAACTCAGAAGAAAATACAGGAGTAAACTTTGTGATCTTGGATTAGGCAATGATTTCTTAGATATGACACGAAAAGCAAAAGTAGAATAGATAATTTGGACTACATTGAATTTACATTGGGCTTTAAGTAATACCATCAAAAAAAGTGAAAAGACAACTTATGGTTGGAAAAAATATTTGAAAATTATATATCTGATAAATGACTTATATCTAGAATATATAAATAACACAACTCAACAATAAAAAAGACAAAATAACCCAACAGTAAAGGGAATTAAAAATGGGGAAAAGATCTGCATAGACATTTCTCCCAGGAAGATATAGAAATGGCCAATAAGCACTTGAAAACATGCTCAACATCATTAGTCATCAGAGTAATGTGATCAAAACCACCATGAGATACATTTCATACCCACTACATGGCTGTAATAATAAAAACGACAGATAATAACAAGTGTTGGTGAGGACGTGAAGAAACTAGAACACTCTTATTGCAGCTATAATGGAAAACAGTTTGGCAGTTCCTCAAAATGGTCAGCACAGAATTAACATATGAGGCAGTAATTCTATTCCTAGGTATATACTCAGGAGAAATGAAAACCTATGTCCACTCAACAACTTGTTCACAAAATTCATAGCAGAATTATTTGTAATAGTTAAAAAGTGGAAATAAATGTCCATCAGCTGATCAATAAATATAATGTGCATCCACAGAATTAGATGTTATTTAGAAACAGAAAGGAATGAAGTATTGATAACATGCTACAAGATGAATGATCTTGAAAGCATCGCACTAAGTGAAAGTAACTAATCACAAAAGACTACATATTATAAAATTCCATGTATATAAAATGTCCAAAATAGGCATATCACTTTTCTAGCACTCATAAATATGCAAATCTGTAGAGATAGAAAGTAGATTAGTGGTGGCCTAGTGCTGAGGTGTGTATATGGGGAGTGAGGCTAATGAGCATGAGTTTACGAGGGCGGGGGGAGGGGGGTGAGGGGACAAAATATTCTAAAGCTACATTGTGGTGTGGTTACACAACACTGGGAATATAATAAAAACCATTGAATTGTACATTTTTTGTTGGTGAATTTTATGGCATGTGATTTATAGATGTTCAAAGATGTTTAAAAAAAACTATGGCAAATAATAGCACCTTGGACCTTTGTGACAAGAAAAGCAAACTACTTTGGGGATAGAGTGTTACTCTTTAGCACTTGTCTTTATTAAAACAAATTTTTAGAAATTTAGAATTTTTAGAAAAGGGCTTAGAAATCATTTACTGTAATTCCCTCCTTTTATAATAAGGAAATGGAAGCCCAAAGGTGTTAAGTAGCTTGCACAAACTACTAAAGGCAATATAATAGCAAAGTCTATCTCATATCATTGCTGTATAGATTAAATTCAGTGAAAACATGCAATCTATAAAGTGCTATGTCAATATTTTATATATATATTAATATAATGTTACATATAATGTTATGTGTATGATGCTATGAAACATAGAGTGTTTTATTATTATTTATGACTTTATTAGAGTGAAGCCTAACTTGTTGAATATTCATCACTTTGGAATGATGAGCAGAATAAATTATAGCATGTGAACTGATAAATTTTCAATTTATATTTCTCTTATCCCTTTCTGTTTGCCTCTTATATTGATTCTGAACTTTTTGCTAGTGTTTGGAGAGTTTCTTGGTAGCAACTTTGGGGATAGAGTATTATTTGATTATTTTAAACTACATTTTTAGAAGGAAATAAATTCTCTCTGGGTTTACGATAACAAAAAAACATCAAAATCAGTAGAGAATATATTAGCCTGGGATTAGTTTTGCAAGTTCTCATGTGGATCAGGGGGCCAGAGCGATGAATTGAGTCTCCTCTCCTTAATGGGTTTTTCCTTATATTATTTAAAGTACTCAAAGAGAATTAATCCTAGTTGTGAGACCATTAAAGGAATGGATCAATTTTTCCCTCAAAGGAGTTTTTGAGTAACCCATCTGACCTTTGCCTTTTTGATTGTTCAAAATCCTAAGATATCTTAGTGTATCTCTTGAGGTTTCTTTTTTCTTCTTCCTTTTCAATATTTGTGTTCGATGTTGGTTTTTGCCTGGGGCGAGAAACTAATAGAGGAGAAATAGTAGTTTTCAAAGCACAAGAATCTAATATGCATTTCTAATCTAACATTTAAAGGACTGTTTCGTTATTTTCTTAAACAAAGATAAATCTAGGGAGGAAATTTGAAAGACTGCAAATTGCAAAAATTAAATCTCTATAAGTATTTCAAAGAAAATGTTCCTCTATATTCAAGTCTCTATTTGGCCATAATAATCACTTTCCCTGAAAAGATTTTTCACCCCTTTTGCTCATTTAACTAAATACATGGACATTCTTACAGATATTGACATAGTCCTGCCCATATCACTTTTCTAGCACTCAGAAAAAGAGATACCATTTCATTAAATCACCTGTCTAGGTGATTTTTCCATATTAAAAAAAAATTGTCTAGTTGATAGAAACTTATCCACATCTATCTATCCAACTTTTAGAAAGAACACTAAGAAATTTATTTTCAGATTTTATTCCCCATCATAATTGAAAGGGTAGTCTCAGTAAGATTATCTCCAATATTATCTTTTTTTTTCTTTTTCTACATACCTGCTGCCAGAGTAAAAAGTTTAGAGATAATCAAGTACAATTTGAAAAACAATGAGTCACCTGGGGTCAACAGAGATTTTAACAACATTTTTGAGTGATTCCTTTTTCATTAGAGATAACTTTTAAAAAGAGATAAAGTGATTAGGGTAATATACTTCTTTTTTACAAGAATTACTTTTGAAATATTATATTTTCACACATCCTACTTTTAAAAAATCTCGCCAAATCTCACACGGAAATAGCAAAATTATGTTATTTTTACTTAAGATCCAATTACTTAGTCCCTTTGTCCTAGGAATTATTACTGTACCTATGACACAGCACTGCAGGACTGCCTGAATCAAAAGTCAAATCAGATTTTTTTTAACTCTTAAATTTTCCTCTTTCTTGGAAAAACATAATATTCCATTATTATCCTTTTGCAGTCTTTAAGATCTTTAGTGATGTCCTCTCTTGTTCTTGATATTGATCATTTGTGTCTTCTTCTTTGTTCTTGAACAGTTTGGCCAGAGGCTGATGAATTACATCAATTGTATCAGTTTGGGTCCTCCTAAAAGCAAACATCGAGATGGGATTTGTTGTTTAAAGGATTTACTATGGAAATGCCCATGAAGGATAAAAGAGGAGGGAACAGAAGCCAGCTGGGAAAACCTCCAGACCACGATGCAGTTCTGACAGTTTGTGAAAAGAGAAAGAGGAGGAAGAATTGAGTGGGAAGATCCTCAGACACAGCACAGTCCTGAGAAAGTTTTGACTGTGACAATGGGTTTCTCCACTAGAGAAGTCCTGTGTTAGGTAGGAATGGTCCAGGATGGTTACCCTGGTAGCTGTGATTTGCCTTTGACTGAGGGAGTGGCCCCTGAGTGAACCCAATGGAGGTATGGCTGTCAATCAATTATACTCTTCATATTAGTTTCTCTTGAAGGGGATCTGAGCTGAACACTTCCATGGGTGCCACAGTCTACAGCTTGTACCAAAGAGATACACTTATCCATGCAGGTTCTAGAAGCAGCTCTTCCACGAATCCTGTGAGTCTCTCATCCTGAGGAGAAACTGACCAGAGTTAATAGGATAAATTACAGCCCCTAGAGCAGTTGGTCTTGTGGTCACAATTGGTACCTCATTCTCTTCTTCCTACCATATTCCCCTCATCCTCATCTATCACATTGGCAGGTCTTTGTGGCTTCCCTGATGGCATGAGTCAGATTCCCATTCCTCAGAGATCTGAGCTCTTGGTCATCCCACTGCCTTCTCAAGCCAGGCTGCACACATGTCCGTTCACCATTCTAAACAGGCAAGGGAAAAACCAAGATGTGCCCAAGTACATACCTAGTGTTCCCTATTTCTCCCAGGTCCCATTGTGCAAAACCAGTGCAACATCATTCTGTTGGTCAGGGCCAATTACCTCATCTAAGATAGTGACTCTTTTCTCACCTGCTGTTCCCTGAAAACTGGAAGTCCAAACTGTCCAGCAGCAGTGATATCATTCAGTTCAATGAAATCCTTGTAGTACTGTCTGGAAAGGGTGTGCCCTTTTTGTGGGCTAAAACCTTCAACCCCAAGAGTTTGGGGACAAGAAGCAAAAAGTCCTCAGTGGGTCACTGGGAGTGATGGTAAGAATTATACACATCCTCTCAGAGCATTGCTTCTAAATTGTTGCTTCAGCTGTGCCTTCACGAAGCTATTCCAGGGCTCAATGAGGCTGATTGCTTCTGTAGAGCCCATGGTCATGGGCCCACTTCCATATGTCCTTACCTACCAATTAGGTTCCTTGTTGGGTGCTATGTTATATGGGATTCCATGCCCGTGGATCAGCTATTTTGTAAGCACCTGTATGTTGGTGCTTGCTGAGCTTCTTCAGATAGGTTAGAAAATCCATATCCAGAGTTAGTATCTTTCCCTGTAAGGAAAAAACACTGAGCTTCTAGGATGAAAGGGTCACAGTTTAGTCAATTTACCACCAATGGGCTTGTTGTTCTCCTTAGGGAATAGATCCATGTCCCAGGAATCAATGCAGCCTCTGTCACTGACAGGTCGGACATTCCAAGGCAGCAGTAACTAGAGAGGTAAGTGAATACCTAAGCTATGTAGGCAAGCCTTGGAAGGTGAAAATCTATGCTATTCAGTTCATATGTATCTCTCATCTTTGCTACTGTGGCAAAACCATTCATGTGCCCCTTGTACTGTCCTGTGGTGACTAATAACAAAGAGTGACTAAGGTCAGCTGTTTAAGTCATTTTGGTTGTTTAGTGCCTCTTCCATGGTGGATACTTTCTGGTAGGTGTAAATGTGTCCATCCAAATGCCTCTAACCCAAACCTCCTTGTCTTCACTCTTACCATTTTGTTCCTTCTAGACCCCAGACCAGGCAGTCTGGCCATTTTGAGGCAAAATTGTAAACAATATTGTTGTCAGTTCCAATGCAAACTTTTTCTAGTCCTATTTTCTTATATGAATAGAAAAAAAAACCCATTAGTATATAATGTACTGAGGCTTTATTAATCTGCTTTAGCAGCTATAGAACTCCCAGTAGAGGAGCTGCAACTGGGGCCACAATTTGGTTGAGTTTGCACTACCCTACAGTATTCTTTAGGATTCATGGGGTTCTCTATGGGTCCAGAGTGGAATTTTAAATGTAAACATGATAGGGACCACCAACCCTGCATCCTTTAGATCTTTAATGGTAGCACTAATGTCTTCCATTCTCCCCATTCTGGAATATATATATATTTGCTTTATTATGTAGCCAGGAGGGCAATTTCAGAGGCTTCCATTTATCATTCTCCCCATGTTAGTTTTTATCAAACAGCAAAGGACCCAGCGTGGTTGTTACTCTATGTCTACCAATCCCCGTTATAGGTTCAGAAACTAGAGAAATGATGACTAGATAGGGCTGCAAACCCAGTGGACTCACTGAAGCTGGACTCTATCCAGGACTCCATTCATTACATGGCCTAAACAAGCCCTCACTCTAAAAGTGGGCCCGTGATGACACTTTGGGTCTCCTGGTTTCAGTGTCAACTCATATCCTATGTCCTTTAGTCAGCGAAATGTTTGGCTATTCCTTTTCCTAGGGTGTAGTCACCTAAGTAAATGCCTTCAGTCTCTCTGGGAAGAACTAGTGAAACATTACCATGTATAATACAGTACATAATTCCTCCAGGGATTCCACAACCACTTCCATCAACGGGTCCCAAACCAGAAAACTGGCTCAGATCCGGGAAGTGAGCAAGGGATGGTGACTTTATCAGGGAAACCACTCTCAATCTCCAATCTCAGTCTCCTCCATTCTTCCCTTGTGATTGGAAATTCCAGAATGTCCATTATCGTCAGCCTTCTTTTCCTTCCTTTATTGCCAGCCAAAGCAATGGGAACATTGTCACATCATTCACCATGAGCCATTGCTTTCTCCAGGTTTCTAATAGCTACCCTAGAAGACAGTATACCCCATTCCTTAGGGTCCTCACCAGGATGTTAAGTCCTGTGATCTGAGAAAGGTCTTCCAAGTAACAGTTTCTTAATTATCATCCAAGCTTGTGTCTGGCTCCCTTAATAGATAACCCTCATATCTAATCCCAAGAACACATCTCAGACTCCTGCCATACATGGTAGCTAATTATTGCAGCTCCTTCAAGGTGTAATTTCTTTCCTCCCTTATCAGTCTCAGCATATCCCAGTGGGTTTTAACAGAATTTAACTATGGTTATTGGCAAGGAAGCCAGGAGAGGAGACGGAAGTTTCCTGAGGGGCAGCTCTTGCTATCTATAGGAGAAGAGTGATAGTTCTAACTGTGGAGAGAAGGGCCACTTCTAAAAGCCTGAGGGCTCAAGGGAGTCTTACAGATCCAAAAACCTTGGAGGCATCTACCTAAATGTCCCCACCCTAAATTCAGGGTCTCTGCTTTTCCCAATCAGACATCTGACCTTAGCATAATAGACCTGACTAATCTGAGTATTTTAATGCCTCTGGATCTCGATAGTTCTGTCAGGTCTTCAGTTGTCTCTCCAGCTTTGTCTGCTTTTCCACTGCAGGAGATAAATTCCACTTTATAAGCTGCCAAAGAGGCCCTCTGGCTGTCACACCTAGTCTTTTCTTATCTGTTTAGTGTACCCCATTTCTCATTATGGAGGGTGTCAAATGTGACCCTACTGTTTTGTAAACACTGTTTTCCCCATATCTTTTAAATGTCTGAATCACCGCATCAGCAAGGGCGTTCCCTTCCACCAGTACATTTCTCCAAGTCTAAAGCAGTGAGATCTTTGGCAACGGGGCCATCAGTGGCAGCATCAGGGCCCACTTTTAGAGTGAGGGCTTGTTTAGGTCATGTAATAATACATGTAATACAGCACATAACATTCTGGATGAGGTCCTCCTTGCCATTCAGATAGACAGCCAGTCCCAAACTTTTATCTTACTTCCTGTTTTTTTGGCAGGATTTAAGGCATTGCCTGTGCTAGATGGGATTAGCTATGCAAAAGATTTATTGAGGGAAGTGATCATGAAAGATAAAGGGGAGGGAGTAGGAGAAAATAGGAAAAGTCTTCAGATTGTGATACAGTCTGAGACTTATAAAAGTAGAGAATTTTAAAAGAATTGGTTTGGAAGTCCCTAGACAACAGCACAGTTCTGAAAAAGTTTGGGCCAGTCTGATGGGGAGCCATGAGCAAAAGTTCTTTGTTATAAGAGTCCTTTGTTGGCAAGGATGGGCCAGCACTAGTACCCATGCTCTACTCAGATATTAGCTAAAAGCAGCCTAGGGAAAATATGGAGTTGTGAAAAATCAGCAAAGGATCTAGAAGTGTGGAAATAAGTCAAGTAGGCTACTCACAATAAACGTGAGTGGCTCACAACTGTAACTGCCATATTGTTCCTTTAAAAGAAACATACTTTTGCATCATTGATTTTCTTTATAGTTTTTAAATTTACACTTCATTGATTTTTTTTTTGAATTTTACCTTTATTACGTCCTTCTTCTACTTATTTTGCATTTAACTTGCCCTTTTTAAAATTTCTTAAGCCTGGGACTTATGTCTTTGGGACATTGGGACTTTGGGACACCTGTGACTTTGATTTTAGATCCTATTCTTTTGTAATATAAGCATTTAGATCTATATTCTTTCCTAATATAAGCATTTAAATTTATGTTTTCCTCTACGTGCTGCTTTAGCTTCATCCTACAAATTTTGATATATTTTATTTTTTTATCATTTGGCTTCCAAAATTTCCTAATTTTTCTTGTGATTTCCTCTTTGACCCATGGATATCTTTAAAAGTGAAATCTTTGATATCCAAATATTAGGGTTCCAAGTATTTTCAAAAATTGCCATTGACTTCCAATTTAAATCAACTTTGGTCTGATAAATACCACATATTATTTTAATCTTTTAAAATTTATTAAAAGCTGATATATGGTCTATACTGGGAATATAACATTTGCTCTTGAAAGAATAATTATGCCCTTGTTAGATACAATGTTCTATAAATATCAACTAAGTCAAGGTACTTGGAAGTGTTTTTAAATCTTCTGTGTCTTACTGGTTTTATTCTTCTTGTTCTCAAAATTGCTTAAAGAAGGGTGTTAAAATCCTATTTATTATTGAGAACTTGTTCATGTGTGTCTTTAAAATTGTCAGTTTTTGCTTCATGTATTTTGAAGTTCTGCGATAGGAATGATACCGCACCTCTTAATCTCAGGTTTGTGTAACTGATGTGCAATAAACCAATCACTGAGACACTGGCGCTTGGAGATGGAGAAAGGTTTATTTGAATTAGCCAAAACAAGAAGGTGGGAAGATAGGTTCTCTCACATCTGCCTAATAAAAGAAAAAAGCAGGAGATCTTTATAGAGCTAAGGGATTTGGGAGGAGGAGTTTCAGAGAAACAAAGGGGAAATTCATGTTTCTTTCATTCCAGATAAGCCTTTGGGCAATCAGACTTCTGGGCATCAACAGCAGCTGGGGCTGGTTATTTGGTGATCTGGTGATTGTAATTTCCTTAAAGGTATTCTTTTCCTTCTGTGAAACAAGCTCATAAATCATTGTGGTCCTGGAGTCACACCTCAGGTTAACCAAGAAAATAGCAAATTAACAAGATTAACTTCTTTTCATCTGTGTCTGTGTTGGGAACAAGGTTGAAGGGTAATCATCTTCTTATTGAATATTTACAGTAACCTTCAGGTACCTGGATTCAGGAACATATACATTTATAATTATTACCTAATGAAATGACCTTTTATCATCATGAACTATCCTTCCTTCTTCATGTCTGGTAATACTTTTTGTATTGGATCTATCTTATGTTAATATTACCACCTCTACTGTGTTGAAATTACTGTTTTGTATGGCATATCTGTCTCCATTCATATGCTTTTAGCCTATCTGTGTCTTTATTTTTAAAGTGTATTTCTTGTAGGTCAACATAGTGGGTGTTATTTTGTTTGTGTTTTTCTTTATTATTGGTCTATTCTGACAATCTCTTTTTTTAGTTACAGTGGTTAAGGTAATTATTCATGCAGTTGAATTTGAATCTATCATTTTATTCTTTGCTTACTATGTGTGTCCTTTATTTTTTGTTCTGCTATTTCTCATTTCCTGACTTTTTCATTATTTGAATTTTGGGGGGAATACAATTTCAGTTTTTCTGTTGGGTTTTAGCCATGCTTTGCATTATTTTTGCAAGCAATGAACAGTTGGTATTGTACTATTTCATGTAAAATATTGAAATCTTGTCACCACAGAGGTTCAAATAACAACCTTGACCTTTATGCTACAGTCATATGTGTTACATCTTCATGCAACATGCACCGCAGTAGACAATATTATCATTTTGTTTTGAAAAGTTACGTGAATTATAAAGCAACTGAGGGATCAACATAGTTTCTTGCATTTGCCCCAATATTTATCAGTTCTGAGCCTCTTCATCCTTTTCTGAAGATCCAAATTTTCATCTAGCATCATTTTCCTTCAGTCTGAAGAATTTCCTTTGGCCTCTCTTGAAGTGCAGGCTAGCTGGGACCAAGTCTCTTGGTTTTCTTTAATCTGAAAATGCCTTTATTACTAAAAAGTATTTTCACTAAATTTAGAATTCTGGGTTGACAGGATTTTTTTCTTTCAGCACTTTAGGAATGTTATTCAACTTTTGGGGGGGTCTCCGTTGTTTTTGATGAGAAGTCAGTCATTGATTAGATCATTGTTCCCAGTATTTAATGTGTGTTTTTCTCTTGTTGCTTTCAAGGTTTGCTTTTTAGCTTTGGCTTTCAATATTTGACTATGATGTGCTGAAGCACAGCCTTTTTTCCTCATATTTATTCAGCTTGATGCTCATTGGATATCTATTGTATTTCATCAAATTTGAGACATTTTGGTGCTTTATTCCTTCAAATATTTTTCTTCCCCATTCTCTTTTCCCTCTCCTGGATATAATTACACATGTGTGAAACTCTTTCATATTATTCAACAAGATTCTGAGTATTTGGGTTTTTTTTCTTTTTAATCCTTTATTTCTTTTTTTCACATTGGATGATTTCTGCTGGCCTATCTTCTATTTCATTTACTAATTTCTCTATCATTTCCATGAAGTGATTAAGTCCAGTAAATTTTGTTTTTAATTTTGGAATTTGCACTTTTAAATTCTAGAATTTGTGTTTGGCTCATTTTATCATTTATTTTCCTCTACTAATACTTCCTATATTTTCAATCATTGTGAATATATTTTGTTTGGCTTCAGTAAGGAGAGTTATAATAGCTTCTTTAAAATCCTTGATTGCTGGTACCAACATAAAGGCCATGTCAGGTTTTATCCTAGTTGATTTCTTTTCTCTTGAGAATGTGCTCCATCTTAAATAAATTCCTCTAATGTCTGATAAGTTTGAATTTTTATCCTGGACAGTATAAATATTATAAACTGTGGAGATTTTTATTTTATTATTTTATTTTTTTCAGTGTATGTTGCTTCCTTTGTTTTTGTGGGCAATTATCTTGGCTGACCTTGACCTTTAAACTCTATTTATTGGACTACAATTTTGGACACTGTTTCATTCTTCAGTCTTTAGCAGAGTTAATTTGAGTCTGTTCATTCTTGGCTAAGGACTCGGTCAGAAAGTTTTTTAGAAAAAATTGTGATATCCCCTCCCTGGATCTTTTTTCTCCAGGATTCTAACACTTTCTTCCAGCAGCCATAGTTCGTCTACCTTCAGTTTTCTGGTTCCCTCAACCAGTAAGACTATTGTGTTTCCCACCTTTGCCCCTAACTCCTTTCTCACAGCTCCAACTACACTTAGTCCCAGACCAATATCCCCCAAAAAAGGAACTTTCTTTGTATATCATCCCTTTCCTCCTCCTCTAAATGCCTCCTTCCCACCAAAGATCATGTGAATATGGTCACCCTTTAGCACTGTCAGATAGGTGCTTTTTGTACTATATTTAGATTAGAATCCAAATCCATCCTTGTCAAAAGCAGAAAACAGAAAAATAATTGCAATAAAACATGCTAGTAATCAACATTAAAATTTAATGTAGTACATAAATTAATACAGAAGAAGCTAAAATGTCTAATATGATATATGAATCAAAAATAAAATCTAAGACATATATATCTAAAACAAAGCTAAATCCTAAATCTTAAAATCATAGAATATAGGAAGTTTGACAATGATTTGGCTCCATACTTCTATACAGGAAAAAGAATCATTTTTCTTATTACTGTATTATAAATGACCACCTTTTAAGAGGGTGCTTTATTTAAAATTACTTAAAGCCTACACAAATATTCTCATAGAGAGGAACTGGAAAGATAATTTCCTCTAACAGACAACATTAGTGTGAAACTAAGAATAATTTTAAGAGGAAGACAAGGCTTGGAATTAAGATTACTTGATTATCAAAATATCAAGAAATATTTTAGGGTTCACATTCCCATTATCAAAGCAGTTAGACATTGACTTATTTTCTTACTTTCAGGGAGGGAACACTTCCTGTCTAGAGCGCAATCTGATGTCTACTGTATCATTCCTGTGAGCTATCAGGTTTCCTGTTGTAACATTTACAAATCTCACATTTTTGACCTTATAAGCTCACCCAGATTTTTGTCTAGGGGCCTATAGAATAAATGTTAAGTTTAGGTTTATGCAAATATGCACATTAGTTGGCAAGTTAAATGTTAAAATGATGCTTTAAAGGTGGAAAAAAACAAAATGAAGGAAAATTGATGAAAATTGATCAAACTTATGAGGTTGAACATTTTCACTTTAGTTTTTGTATTTTTTCAGGGTTAGCCTGAGAATTATTGTCATGTGAATAAATATAGATAACCAATTAATATCAGCAAATATTAATACTTCAGAATACTTGATTTTATTAAATTTGTGCTTTGATTTTAAATGAAGAAAGTCTATCCTTCAAGAACCACATTAACTTCTGTTTTATGTCTAAAGAAATAAAACAATAGGTAATATTTCAGAATATTTATTTCTTTGCAATAATTCAGTACATCAAGCAAACAAAGCTTAGAACTTTTTTTCACAGCAACAATCTACATTGCAACTTGGTAGAGGCAACAATATTCAGAAAATTATATATACTTTCTCAACATCAGTATCACAGAAAAAAAATTAACACAAATAATTGAAAAAATAAATATCAAAGAGAAAAATGAAATCTTAGCTATTTCTTGCATTTATAAGAATATTTTGGAATTGTGAGTGTGAACAATTATGTAATGATACCAATAAATATATTTTAAACTTTTGAAATCATTAGTGGCCAAAGAGAAAGTTTTATTTATTCTCTTTTAATGTTTGTCTGAGTTTTTTTCTGGTGGAAATCCGTTGATGTTTGGATGTTTTATTACAGAGAAACTCCAAACAGAAGAACAAAGAGAATGATATTTGACTATATTGGAGGTATATTTTAGATAAGCAGAAATGTAATTCCTCATATGCCACTGACACTGCCTCCCTTTGAAAAACCTAAATTCCAGTTTTTTTAAAAAGGGTTATGGCTCTTTACTGAATATAAATGGTAGCCAATTTAACTTTTCATTGTATTATAATGGAAGCTAAAGCCCACAATATCACCAATAGGAATATGGGAAACATCACTATATCTTAATATATGAACATCAGTGTTTTTCTCATCAGAGAGATACTGGAGTAGTACATGCTTCAACTGGAATAAAAGAAAAGTATGAAGACAAAGAGTGATTTATTCCATGATTTCAGTGATAGAGACGTCCATCTGAGCTAAAAATGAACCTTAAATTCTTGGCAGATAATCTGGTGGGAAAACAGTTTTGCATAAAAAGTGGTATTCATTTAGTATTTGAAATAGTATTATTTGCTAAATTTATGATTTTTCCATGGATATCAGTAATAGATATTTCTCTAATGATACACTGATAGTATATATAATCTGCTAATGTTTTATTTCCTTCATAACTAAATTAAGCAACAGAATATTCTACATTGAAAGGAATAGAATTATTCTGTTTTTTGTTGAATGGTTGAAAGGTAGTAAAATTCAATTATTTTTAGAAACAAATTTAATCTCCAGTACTAAAAACTTTGGAAAAAGTTATTTTCTTTAAAAAAAGTTATATATCCTAAATTAGTTTTATTCTGTCAACTATAATCTATAGTTAATTTTTCCAATAACTCTTAATTTTGAGAAAAACTAGTCACTGTTTGAATTAAGAATGCTGGTGAATAATCTCAATTGTAGTGCCAGTTAATAAGTCATTTCTTGCTGACATAGACCACATAAGGCTTAAAATCTCATCTTTTGCATGATATATTATCATAAGGTCATATTCACCTTTTTAAAAGATTGATGATACTATTCTGAAAGACACTAGTGGAGTTAGGTTTAGTTTTATAGCCAAACATTTTTATGTGACTTTCACCCAATCAAACACAGACACATAGAGAAATGACTTAGAAATGATATAATAGAAAGGCATTTCAAATTTTTGACCTAAAACAGTCACTGTAATGCTACTCATATCATATTTCATGTAGAGGAATTATATGGAAAATTGGTTGGCTCTACAAAAATCATAAATGTATCAAGGATATAATATTCTGATCTATGTTATTCAATTAAGCTTAGCAAGGACTACCTTTCCATTTTCATGACAAAAATAAATCAAATAAATGGTTTGTAGGAGTGCCTGCTTAGTCAGTCCCCTGGTATAAGTTTATTTGAATCTTTGTTAGTTTTAGAGAGCTCCTTTAGTTGAAAAAGTACCTTTCATAATCATGAACTAATCAACATCCTTCTTATTTCTGTAATTTTAACTTTTGAAAGAGGTTATCTAAAGAAAAATGAATATCACTTTAATAATCATGATAGAAATTCTATTATGCAGAGGTATTAATAAGTGAAAAAGCTGAGATAGCATCTTACTATTAAATAGCTCACCCTTTCTGCCACTTTAATATATTCTTTTTCTCCTTGCCATGATTGAAGTTGGCAGTATTGAGACCAATTGTGCACAGGGCCAGTTGAATTAGCAACAGGAGCCAATTAGATTTGATCAGATCAACTGAGAATTTTCATAGGTTTTTTGTCAGTTTATAATAATGAACTGTGTGAGCATTCGACGGGAAATGTTGACATAAGAAAAATATTTACATTTTAATATGCTGGAAATTTCCAAAGAAATTATTCAAGCCTTGTTTCATCTTTTAACTTTATTTTTGAATGGGAGACTGAAAAATCTTCACAAACTAAAACTGCCTATTGATGTCTCATGAAAATGGGAACTAGCGATTTCAAACCCAGCTATAGCATCGGCACGCTGTTGGCTGGCTTTATCCCGTTCCTTTCTTTCTGGTGAAGTAATTTTTTGACCTAAGGAGAATGTATTTTATAAATGTGCAAATCAAGCGATGGAGAAATGCAAATATTGTAAATATATGAATTGTTTACTTCCATGTACCTTCCCAAACCCCACAATTTTTTATACATGAAGAGCACAATAGAGTATTTTTTAAGATAAATTTTTCAAATGAGCAGATTGAAAAAAATCTTAGATGCCTCTTTTTCTCTCAAACGATATGCCTAATCCATCAGCTAGTTCTGCTGTCTCCATTTTTTTTTTTTTTTTTTTTGTGAGGAAGACCAGCCCTGAGCTAACATCTGTTGCCAATCCTCCTCCTTTTGCTGAGGAAGACCAGCCCTGGGCTAACATCCGTGCCCATCTTCCTCTACTTTATATGGGACGCCACCACGGTGTGGCTGACAGATAGTGCGTCGGCGGGCGACCGGGATCCGAACCCGCGAACCCCGGGCTGCCAAGCGCGGACTTAACCGCTGCGCCACCGGGCGGCCCCCCTGCTGTCTACTTTTAACATATGTCTCAACAAAAATTTTAGCACCATTTTCACCACTAGCACCAAGTCAAAGCCACCATCAACTCTTGCCAGGAGACTTCAACACTCACCAACTGGCCATCTGGCTTCCAGTTTACCAGTCCCACCCTTTAAATGGAAATAGAATTATGTCATTCTTCAATGGCACTTTTAGAATAGGACTAAAAGTCCTTAGTCCGCCCTACTGATTCTATAACCTGAATCCTGGCTCATCTCAGAGCTACATTTTACTAATCTGTCTCTCCGCTGCCTTGATTTGGGGGCACAAAGACCCCTTTATGTTTCTTGAACAGATCAAGTACACTCCTACATCCAAGCCTCCACACTTTGCCTTCTTCCTTCTTCATACTGGCTTCAGCTCAATCACTCTCTCTTTTTAAAGCCTTTCCTAGACCTATTATCTAAGATACCAATCCCTATCACTTTTGATTCCTTTAACTTACATTTTTTAAAGCTGTATGTGATATCCTTCTATATATGTATTTATTTATCTGCTAATTTTCTATCTCCTGCTTGATGCTGGGGGTATTTTTGTTCTCTTCTCTGTCTTCCAGCCCCCAGACAATATCTGGCACACAGTGATTTCTCATAAAAATTTGGTGGACTGAATGAATAGGAATGACCAAGATGAGAAATGGTTCAAAGACTTCTGAAAATTGAAATGTATTGAATAATGTTGTGAATCACTTAGGGATGAGAAGTCTAAAAATATAAGTTAGTCATAATCAAGAATATTACAGGAACTTCAATTTTTGTAATTTCTTGTTATTCATGCAAAATTTGAACGCTTAATATTTTATTGCCAATGTGTTTAACTCTGAGTTTAAAAGGTGCTTTCACAAAACTTTGCGCTGCAACATTTTTTTAACATGAGGAACTCAACATTATCCTCATATTTAAGGAAGCATTAGTATTTTCAATAGCTTAATCCTTAAAATCCATAAGGTTCAAGGATATATAGTTTCTTATAGCTATTCAGTGTGAAAGTAAATTTGCTCATCAGTGTCCTATAAGTCTTAGAATTGTGCTCTTTTAACTGTGCTCTTTACTTAAAAATGTATTTACTTAAATACATGTAAATAAAGAAGAATACCTAAAAATTGTAGCTAAAAATGCAAATTAGTAACCAGAAGTGCAAAATTAATGTTATCATATGTAATTGGTAAATAATGCATTTTGTATAATAAACTAATCTTCTTCTCATTTAAATATGAGTATTTCCTAGAAAAATGAAGGTTAAATTCTTGCCAGCTACTAATTAAATAACTTTTTTCCTTAGAGTTTTTATGCATATTTACAGACAAAAGTACTCTTAAAATTCTTTACATTTTTATTAATAAATTGAACATATCTGTAAAAACAAAACAAGAAAGTTCAGTTTATTCCCATACATCTGTTTTATTATACATAAAACATTTAGTACATTGATAAAGAATTAGTATTCTATTATTTTACATAATACACTTAAGATAATCTTTAAATATTCATTTTATGTGTATAGTTACAATTTCCAATAATTCTGTGATAATCTAAACACTTGTGTTCCTTTAGTACTCTGAAGACAGACTTTTTAAAATTGAGGATAAGAATGATTTCTAGTCTCTAATTAGCACTCACAACTCAACAAATATTGAAACTGCACTTTTATACTCTGTAACTGGCTGGTTCAAAGATGATCCCAAAGACAAATCTAATCTGAGCAGCAGATTTTAAAAGATCTACTACAAAGAATTGTGAAGACATTACACACTACAAGTCTACAAAGACTTGTGAAGATATTACACCCTAAAGGTCAAGAAACAAATAACTGATTACTTTCAACTACTGTTATAGAATACTTGCTGAAACCTGAACATGCTGGGAGTTACCAAAGGAAGACATTACCTGCTCTCAAGAAAATTTGATATGACAAATTTGATGAAATTTGACAAATCATATTGTTTTTTACTTTCTCTTTAGAATGTATATGTAAATTTAAAAATGTTACCTAGATTATGGTTTTTAATTTTTAGTTAAATTTTGGTTTTCTATGTATAGTGTCTCAGACTTAGTGATCACATGCAGTGATATCTAAAGTATGCAATGGACAGTGGTGGGACTCTATAACAATTATTTTTAATCAGAATCTGAGATGTACTTAGTCAAGTAACTGTGCTGACAGGAGAGACAGATTTGGAGGTTCCCTGGCCTGTGGTTTTCCATTACCATGTTTGAACAACCCATTTTTCTACAGGTCCCACAATGGAGAAATTTATTTAGAATTACTTAGCAATTGGCCAGCTATGGAATCAGGTGTTTCTGATTTGAGTTATTGTCAGTTACTAATTACTAAATGATTTAGGTAGTATTGATATAATACTAATTCTATGGGTTATACATATTTGGATTTCCCAGGTTAGACAATAAAACAACAGACCTAACAGGACATTGTCTTTTGACAAAACTCTAAAGAGTCTCACCATCACACTTAACTTTTAAAAATAAGTTTACATGATTGATAAAGTTTAACAAGACATTACACTCCACTTGCATTCAACTGATATAGGAGCAGTCAAGATTATAATTAAAATATGCATTATTTTAGAGATTTTTATTTTCATTACAAATTGATGGGAAAAACAAATATTCCTTTCTTCTTATAAGAAAAGTTTTCCATTTCCAGTTTATTCAATGAACACAGTTCAAAATTATGTTTAAAAGTATATCTCCATATAAGGAAACCTTGAGAAACAATGAAACACAATTTTTTTCGGTTTATATTCTAATCAATCCAGGATCAATTGCCTAAGTGCATTTAGATTCAGCACATAAAGAACACAATATTGCTTTATCCATAAAAGGAATACAGGTTTCAAATTTTTGAATAAATATCTGAAGCATCTGTGGAGACACAGGTTTAGGATCAGAATTACTGGAATATTTACTCACAGTAAACAGAATGGCTTTTAAAATATGATAGGTATATAAATATAGATATAAATATATATAAATCACTACAAACTTATGGCCTCTTAAAAATATTTATATTTGTATATTATCCCTATCTCTTTTAGAACTTTGAGAGAATACTTGTTCATTTATAATCCGGTATTTATTGTGTCTGCATGACCTAAGACCAGTGCCAGGCACTGTAGAGTCAATGATTTAATCAAACATAGATGGTCTCTGATCTCAGAGAGCTTGCAAATTAAAAAAAAGAAAAGAAGACAAATGGCCTTTAAAAAATGCATGATTACAAAGATTACAAATTATTTGCTATGAGAAAAACCAATTGTGTTGTAAGACATTACAATAGCAGACCAAATTTTGTATGGAGTCAGGGAAGGCATTTTCAAGGAAGTAACATTTGACTTGAAGGAAAGAGTTGGTAGAATGGGAAGCCAGAGGGAATACCAGGGAAGAGCATAGATGAAAGCTCTATGTATAGCCAGGGAGGGGAGGCAGAGAGAGAAAGATCTTGCAAAAAAGAAGAAGGTCAATGGAGCTGCAGTGTAAGCATTGAGAAAAGAGGAAGAATGACATCAGATCAAGTTGAAGAGGTTAAAAAGATCAGATGATGCAAAATTTTGCAGTTGAGAATACCCCAGTGAGCGAGTATCCACAGGGACACAAATTTCACTGGTATTAGAAGTGAGCAAGTACGGATGAAGAGATCACTCAGGAAATTTGAAGTGATGGCAAAAACCTAGGAGACGTGATGGTGACTTGGACTAGGGTATTGGTAGTGAACATGGGGGGAAGCAAAAGTAGGTAAGGGTGCCTGAGACTGTTTAGACAGATAGTTGAATTTGTTTACCTATGTTCCATACTGATCCAGAGCATAACTGTGTATCAATTCTCAAGTCAAGTAAGAAAAACAAGTGTGATTTTAAGGTGGATTTGGGAATGACATTAAGACTCTTACTTGCTTTAGGTGGGCCACAGATTTGGTGAAGACCTTTCAAGCCATCAATTCATTAAGTACAGACTTATTAGTTATAAAATTCACTCAGTAGGTGAAGATAGATGATAGAAGGATAGATGATAGATAGATATAGATAGATAGATATAGGTAGATGGATGGATGGATAGATAGATAGATAGATAGATGAGGTAAAACCAAACCACTTTTTCAGGTGTAAACTAAAGACATTAAGATCTGGTAGGATCTCATAGGAGTTTCTCCTGGAATATCCAGATGATAAGAGATAGATTGAAAAATGGAAAAATAACAAAAATCATACCTTCATACCTAGCAGTGTGTATGTGTGTGTGTGTGTGTGAGAGACAGAGAGAGAGAGAGAGGCAGAGAGAGTAATTGATAATATCCTTTAATTGATTATCATAGAAATAGTCACACAAATATTGAAGAGTTTAATAAGACATCCAGCTACTATTTTATTATTCACTGTTACGAGAACTCTGAAGGTCAAGGGAAGGAATAAGGTTGAATGTTGTTTTGAATGTGAAATAATGTTATGTGCCTTGCAAGTATAGTGTAACATGAATGATATTAAACATGTCACCTATAGACATTAAAAGATTTCCTTTGCAAGATTAACTTGATTAACTCATCAATAAATTATAAATAGAGTCAACTGGATTATTTTTAAGGAACAAACAAGAAAATAAACACTTTAGAATCAATGCATGTAATTAAACCTGTTACATGTTACAGTCATTAGTTTCATAGTTTAATAGATGACAGAAACTTCTATTGGAACCAAATCGAATGTGCCTGTTAGTAACAGTGAGTAATAATAAAGTACAAGGCTATGTAACAAAAATAAATGAAGTGTAAAGGAAAATAATAGAAGAACATGACATGACAAGTTAAATGCGTTTCTTTCTTCTTTTTTTTTTTTTGGCTGTGCAATGTTGTTGGAGTAGAGTACATCATAAACAAAAAATTCACTTTTGTATCTGCTAATTTCATGGACAGAAACATAATGGATAGACAGATAATCTGCTTTGCTGAAGTTTTTTTTATCAAACATCAGACTCCATAGTCTTCATGTAGCAAGCATTTGATTCATATTATATGACATAATTAGGACAACTACAAGTTATCTATTTCAAACTGAATATTTGTTGTAACTCTCTTTTCAATCTTCTCTCCCCATGTGATAGAGAGGTTATTTATTCACTTTCTTACTAAAAATATGGAACTCTTCCTGAAAATATGCCTGAGTTTTCAATTTCTGAGCTGTTTGTTATTGATACATTTAAAGAAACTTTAACTATTCAAGTAATTTAGTAGTAGTTATAATAAAAAACTGAACAATAGAGTCCAAAAAATAAAGAATCAGTAAACATTTGAGAGACACTAAATGCAATAGCAGAATCTGGTATCCAAAGAGGCGGGACTAATCAAGCAAACAGAAAAGAGTTTAAAAATAATGTAATAAATATGACTAAACAGTGGAAATGACATCTATCTATTAACCAAAAATGAATTCTGTGAAAAAGAAATCATCCCTGTTCTTTTAAAATTAAAATATAATCCTCCTCCCCTTAAAAATATATATTTAGTTAAACAGGAAAAGAGACCCTAATTAAGGTCAAATTTTTGAGTTAAAAGATAGAGTCAAGGAATTTTCCTAGCAAAAGGGTTAAAGGACAGATAGATAAGAAGCAGAAATGACAAGTTAAGAGGACCAGTGGAAATATCTAGTAGTTCCAATATTAATTGGTCTAATAGGAGTTCTAGATGGAGATACAGTGAAACCAGAGATGACATTCATCAGTCAGCCAGCTCACAAATATTTATGTCCTGATTTCTTCCAGTCAATGCATTGTGCACTGGTGACACAGTGATAACAAGGGAGATCCTTTCCCTGAGAAGCAGACTGACAATAATCATAGGAAAAAAAAATTATACAATTTCAGGTTCATATAAGTACTAAATTAGAAAATAAAAACCATAATGTGATAGAGAATGATGTTTGGATGAGTGTGGCTGCGATTACTTTCTTTAAGACGGTCAATATTGTGACTGAAATTTGAGTTAAAAAAAATATGAGAAGGGGATTGTCACGTGAAATCTAGAGCAGATTAGATCAGAAAATTTAAGAAGCTCTAAAAAAGGAATGAAATTGATATGTTTGAGAGAATGAGAAACAGTGGGTTGGGCGTTATAGACTGGAATGAAATCAGATATCATGGGCAGAGTCTTATCAAGTCTGAACTTTTGACCTGGCCTACAGAAGTAGGATTTTATCTGGTTTGCAATAAGTCTTAGGAGGATTTTGGTTTAAACTTTAAAAAGATTTGATTCTGCTTCACAAGAATCATTTTCATTGGTGGGTAGAGATGCTCTTATAGCTCAAAGGAGGCAAAACTGAAGAGGAGATCAGTTAGATGGCTGTTGAACTAGTCCAGGTGAGAGATGCTGGTGGCTGGCATGTGCAAGGTTGGAGGCAACAGTGCCTGTGGGCCATGTGGAGACAGCTTCCTGAACCTGGGATAGTTTCAGCTTTGTCCCCACCACCTATCACTGTGAAGGTCAGGTCTATGGAGATACACCACTCTTGGGGTAGTCTTATTTAATTGATCATTAGGTGGCACTAATTGTATTTTGATTGTATGGACTCTTAGCTTGCATTTGCAAATGACCAATTTTTGTAGGACACATCTATAGACATTTGGTCTGAATTTTACAGCAAAAAGAAATGTTTTAGTGAAAATTTTAAAGTTAGATAATTTTCTCATTCAATTTTTGCTTAGAAACAGAAGTTAAAAAATATAAAATGAAACTTGGAGCATGCAATGGTACATTAATCAGCAGCTAAATATTTGTAAATGGAAAACTTTACTACTGTTACCTAACCAGTTTAAAGAAATTTCCATTTCTATTATAAAGAGATTTCTTTGGATCTGTCTACATCATGAACAACTTTAATAGAATTCTACAATTTTGGCTAATGTCATATTTGTCGTTAAAGTGAATTCACTGAGTTTTGTATAAAAGATTAATACGTTGTATTACTTTTAAATATCATTACTAAAGAAGATGAGAAAAATATGCATTTCTTTGGAGCCCATGCATGACCAGTAGCTAATTTTTCAAGTTTTGTGTGTCTGAGTTGTGCTTTCTGGATTTCAAAAGCAATTAGATCGAATTAAATGCTTGTTGAATTGCAGTAAATTGAGGGAAAAGTTTTTAAAGAATTTATTGAAGACCAATGACCAAGGAGAAATTGAACTGCCTAGTTGGTGTGGACATTGTTCTTAAGAAAGAGGGTTAAAATCTTAGTATAAAATGCTCCTTTATTTCTGAATTACCCAAATTTAGGCTTTGGTTTAGGGACTATCCCATCTCTCTCCTCTTTCTTTTCAGATAACACTGACAAGTATGCCTTTGTTAGGGATTTATTAATTAATTGCAGGCTAATCTACTCTAAGAAAGAGGTCTAAAATATAGTGATCCAAATAATACAAAAACGTACTTATCATCAGTTAGTGTCAAGGGAGAATCAGGCCACTACCGGGAGATGACTGCCTTCCTCAATATGTGGCTTTAGTTTTGGGGACCAATGGACTCAGTGCCTTTTTCTCTCTTACATACTTTTGCATATCTATTTCATTTTTTAAAAATTTAAATTGACTCCTATCACTTGTCCATATATTTTAGAGATAACATTGTAGGCTGAACAGATCAGTACTAAGATAAATTAAATATTTAATATTCTTCAGGTACAATAATCTATAGTGCTATAAATTGTAGTGAAGGACATTCACTTTCACAAATATGTGAAAAATTCCCAAATCATTACTGATAGACACAGGGTTTTCTAATCAAAGTTAAGTGTCTGAATGTTTTTGCATACCTTATTTAGAAATGGGTAACTATATTTGTATTACCCATAGATATTTCTATTAAAATAGTTATAGCCTCCTTATAAATTGATCAAACACAGATTTACTATAAATTAAGCAGTAAAATTCCAATTTGCTCAACAATGCAGTTAAATGCGCTTAAAATGTCATATATATATATATATATATATATATTCCAATTGTTCATACATGTGTAAACATACATATCTATTCTCCATTTACTTTTATTTTATAGAAATAGTATATTCTCATTAAATAACAATTAAAAATACAGAAATGAATAAGATAAAAGGCTACTGTTCTTATTCATATGTCTTTCTCCTCTCCCCAACCCTGATTCAAAAGTTCTTCTCAGAGATCTTTGCAACTAACAGTTTTGTATGTACACTAGTATTTTTATGTCTTTAAATATGTTTTTGTTTACGTATTAATAAACTACATGGTTTTCTTTTGTGATTTCCTACAATTGAAATCATACTTCTATATTTTTATGAAACAAAAAAAAATTAAGGTGTGTTGGCTGCCTTTTATTTTAGTACACATAATTTCATTTATTTTTGATCAATTTAAAATGTCTTAAACTAACAGTCGCCCATGATAAAGAAAAATAAATAAGCCATGGAAAACCTACACAATATATAACAACCTCCTCTTGCACCATTATTAACAGTGTTTTGTGTATTTCCAGTATAAAATGGTACTATATTAAATTTTAACTTGATATCTGTTTTCTTTAAAAATATACTGTGGGGGGCCGCCTGGTGGTGCAGCGGTTAAGTTCGCGCTTGGCAGCCCAGGGTTCGCGGGTTCGGATCCCGGGCTCCTGCCGACACACTGCCTGTCAGCCATGCCGTGGCGGAGTCCCACATAAAGTGGAGGAAGATGGGCACAGATGTTAGCCCAGGGCCAGTCTTCCTCAGCAAAAAGAGGAGGATCGGCAGTGGATGTTAGCTCAGGGCTGGTCTTCCTCGCAAAAAAATAAAAATAAATAAATAAATAAATAAAATAAAAAATAAAAATATACTGTGGAATGCTTCTCATTCTTTGTAAGATTGTCTATATACCTCATTACCCAGAAATAGAATAGTTTTTTAAACAACGCACTATTGATGGGAATGTGTATTGTGTCAAATTTTCTCTAATAACAAATGGTGTTTTAACAAATATGTTTACATACAGATAGCCATATTTTAAATGCATTTTATATGGTTTAACCTGCGTTCTCTTGAGTTTTTTGCAATATCGCAGAATTTCTGGATAGATGGTGCTTGAGATAAAATCAAAATCCTCCTTTATAGATAAGGGAACTCTGGTTCTCCAGTGTCACACAGTAGTTTCACTGCCACCATAAAAAAGCATCTCTTTATTTTGGAATAACTTCTGTTTTCCTGCTTCATAAATGCACATTTGTTGGCCAGGATATGAACTTAGGACCTCTGACAATCTAACACTATGCCAAGTTTTAGCTTAGCTCATACTTTGAACAGTGACTTTTTTGCTCTGCAGATTTTTTTCTAAGTTTCCCAGTGCTGAAATTACAAACTCCCTGTATTGTACCCTCATCAATCCTTATCCTCCTACAAAGATTTATTTTCTTGATAGCATTTATCAGCTTTAATTACTTATTTTTCTGTTGTTGTTAATTGTTTCTTGTCATCTACTTAGAACACAAGCATCGTGAAGAAACTATTTGTTTTTTATGCACAGGCGTAGCTCCTGCACTTAGAATGACGCCAGCTCACAGCAGGCACTCAAATGCTTGTCACGCAAATCCTCGTCTGCCTTTTTTGTGATACAAGAAGCATTTTCTTCTCATCTATCACAAATGTTACCATACACAGTTATCGTGTACCCATTGTTATTTTTTTTTTTGGATGTTCTTCTCAGAGGCCTACGGCTACTTGTTTTCGAAGGAACTGATTTTATTTAGATGTGCTCTTGGCTCTTTTGCTTCTTTCCTTTTTCTCTGCTTGGCAATTAGAGGGCTATCTCAGCTCAAAAACTTTTTATTTTCAGACTGGAGGCATTTTCTTTTGTTATATCACTTCTTCCCATTCTATATTCTCTTCTATTTCTATTTATATACTTCCTAGCAGGCCAATATTTTGCCTTTTGGATTTTTACTGCATTCTTTTACCTTTCTCTCATTCTTTCCATACTTTTGTCTTTTGGGTTCATGATCTGGGAAGTTTCTTCAGTGTTATATTAATAAATAATAAATAAATAATTATAAATAAATAACAATAAATAAGTAATCATTATATTTTAATTGTCATTATATCATTATCATTATATTTTAATTACCAAGAATTTTATCTTGTTTCTTGAATATTCATTTTTGTTGTAGCTGTCCTTTCTTGTGTTTTGGATGCAACATTTGAATCTGAAATATCTGAATTCTGAAAATACTGAGCAGAATTTTCTTCAATTTCACTATTCTTCCCTGAATTATCCTTGTTTCCTCCATGATTAATTTTTGTTTGCTTTTTATCTTTTTTTCTTCTCTTTCTTCAGTTGTTTGGCAATCCTTGTTTGGTTTATATTTGTGAATGAATGAGAATATTGGTTAATATAGGTAGTTGGAAGGGATTTCTTCTCCTTTGGTAGGTTTCTTTCTCTTCCAGATTCCTCTGAACGGGATGCTGACTGTGAATACTCAATGCGTAAGAGAAGGGTGTTAGCAGGCAGGATTCACTTGAGCTCACAGACTCCTATAATGCAACATGTAAACAATGCTCAGAAAAGTTTCATTTCTTACCCTAAAATTTCCACTAGGAGCCTTAGCTAAACTCTGGCAACTATCTAGAATGCAAAATTTCTTTTGAGAGACAGCAACACTTCTGCTATTCTCTCTGAACGTGTGGTGCTGATGGTGATGGTAAGATGTCTGGCCCAGTTATTCCAAATGTGGTTACTATGATTACTGTCTTACATCTCATTCCCACTCTCTGAATGCACACCATCGAAGTTTGGAGCCTTTCTGAAGTTTCACAGGGAAGAAAATGTTCCAAACCAAGTCAGGCCTTCTCAGTGCTGTGAACCATCTTTTCCTCTCCTCCCTCTGCCCCCTCATCTGCTTCTTTTCCAAGCTATTCTCAGCACCTTTAGATGCTGTCACCTCAAGGTTATTGTGACTGCATCAAGGCTATATCTACTTATTTTGAACAGGCTGCTCCAATTCCAATGAAATTTTGGGAGGAAGAGGTGAATATATGTGTGCCCAGGCATCATCTTAAATGGAACACATAGAATCTCTTTTATGTTTTGTCCTGATGTGTTCTTCTTGAAGTACTTGATCAGGCAAATAACACTTCAAATTAATCATCTATTTTCAAATGATCAAAAATGTAAATATTACTCAAAGAATATGACAGATAAGTTTTTTTCCTTAAACTTAGAGATTTTCAACATTGTTTTCCATTTACTTCCTTCTGAATATTAAAATCTATTAAAATTTTATGAGATACGTATGTCCACTTTAAGTCTTAATGGTCAATATTCTTTTTTATTTTTCAATATTTTTAACATGAACCCAATATTCCCAACTCTAATGAAAAAATATACTCTATTAATTAGTAATATTTATAAATTGCTATTGAAAGTTTTTATTTCATACCATAACATTTTATGTAAAGAGATTTACTTACATGTGTAAGAACAAAAATGTTAATATCTTTATTCATAGACTGTGGAATGATATTAATTATACAATGGATTCTTGGAGGGACATGAGGATAATGATTGGTTCTCATAAGACAGGTCCTCGAACAAATGTCATAGCAAACTATAAATAAGATTTACCTTATGTTTTTCATGTTCAGCATTTTACCACACTTATTTTTGGGTGCTGATATCTATAAAAGGGTTTAGTTCTACTTTTTGTCTATTGATAAAAAGACTTGATAGTAATTTATTTTCTAAAGTCAATTGTCCCTTATAGTTCTGGTGACTTTCTGTGGGCCCGGCTACTCGAAACTGCTGGGAACTAGGTGGAAAACATTGTGCTTGATGTTGTTTCCACAGATTTTATGCTTCATTTGATCTGTAGAAAAATGAACACAAGCTTTCCAAACAGCCATATCTTGCTCAAATGTGTTTTTATGACCTAACTCTAAAGCTCTAAGTAAACTCTAAAGCTCTCCAGTACTTTGGCTCACCATCAAGAGTAGTGCTGTGAGCAGCAATTCCGTAATATAGTATTGCTTTTGTTATTTTATGACAATCTGCAGGCACTCAGGAGAGCTGGATTGGCAATTCATATAATTCTACCATATAATGCAAATTTCCTTGAACTACAAGGTAGCATTTGTCTTAGTAGTAACATGAAGGTGAACACTGAGTACTGTAGAAATCCAGTGATTTATGATCCATGGGAATGCTTCTGGCCCACCGGCTGGTTAAGTGTGGGGCTGTAACAGCTATAAAGCATAAATCTACTGTCTATGAGTCTGCTCAATTTTATTACTATTTTTCTAACTTGAGAATTTTCCTGTTGGGGATAGAACCACCTTGTCTCAACATTTATTACTCTTGTTTAAAGCTTTTGTTGCAGCAGGAGTCTGCATATGGTGGTATTAGAATTTCTGAGTTGTACTTGGGATAACTTGGATCAATTCTCTCAGGCTCTCTCATTCTCTTCTTTATAGTTTAAGGAGGGAGCTTAGCGGCAAAAGGAAGTGTATCAGTACAAGATTCAGGGCCACAAAGAGTCCAATTTTGAGAAACTGGGGAAATAATGCAAAGAAAAGCTGAGGTACTTTTGGTAATGAGAGAAAACAAATCAAACCTTTCAAAGATGACGGAGGAAAAGCAACGTGTAAGAAAGGAGTGCTAATATAATTCTTCTGAAAGGCGGGAGAAGAGGACACAAAGGGAAGAGAGACAGTGGTCTTTGAAACACTGAATGTGAAGAACAAGGGTTGAATGTATTCCTGCCTACAGCTAATGTCTTAGTCTATCTGATCATTTCTACTTCTGATTTTTTTCTTCCACTTTGGATTATTCGTAGCAATTTCTTTATCCAAAGCATACTCTTTTTAAAATGTATTCATTTCATCAAAGAGGAGAATGCACCTCTCATCTTTTTAACCCTTTGTTTAACAAGTGAATGATGTGTAGGTGCAGCTGTCGATTTGAAACTTTTCAAATTGGCATTTTGAGTTTTGTAGAGTCTCATGTAGAGATGCTGTATCTTAGATATTACTCTATGTCTTCCCACGGTAACTGCTAGCTTTAACTGGAAACAAGCTCCGCAAATGAGTGAATCACAAGGTGGGTGTCCATGGCTAATACCAAAATCAAAAGAACATTCCATTCCAGCAGGTTTAGCAGTTTGCTAAGCACGTATATTGTGACAGCAGCAGTCTTGGGTAGAAGAAGTTCTCTTACAGGAGTCTGGTGGCCGATGTTATAGCCTAGCTTCACAACTTATTAGTTCTGCGACTTTGAGCATGTTCCTATATTGTCTTACATCATTTTCCTTTTGTAATCTGGAAAGAAGGACAAATAATGCCTCCCAGATGTCACATAATGCTACTCTGAGTGCAAATGGATGTCATACTTGAAATCACAAGTAGGCTACACAATACCAGAGAAACATAAAGAATCATCCTCAGACTGTGGGAGAATGTATTGCATGTATGCATATAACTGTATCTTTTTTTGATTTTATGTAATACACAGGTGGTTTTCCTTTGCTTAGGCTATTCTACAATAGAACTTCCTACTAGAGTCTTTTGTTATTATAAATTCATAATAATGTTTCAGGACAAACTTACTTTATAACAAATCCATAACTGTTATCAAATTATTTCAATATATCATACAAATAAGCATCTTGCATGGGAAATATAGAATATGTGTCACTAGTAAATAGCCCAAGGAATAAACAACTTGAAGAATCATTTGTGTGTTATGATATAAATTTTCATTTCATGGCAATAATAAGAGTTATCTACTTACATTGGGGTTTTCATTACTAAAGAATGGATACAAACATAAAATATGTTTTTTAATATAGTTAATGTCTGTCTGGAAGTCTCCATTATATAGCGTTATGATTTTTACACTGTAGGCAAGGTGTGAATGTAAAAATTCACTGACAGCAAAATTAAATTTGAATTATATTTATTGATTTTAGATTACATATTTCAGTTTTTAATTTAGAAAAACAATCAGAATGAATCATTTAATCAAACCTAATAATAACCAGTGATATAAGGTATATACTCAGTAACATTTTTCTATTATCTTAAGTAAACATTGCTACTGAGTTTTAAAATTGCAGGAAAATAGTTTTAGAAGTTAGAGGGAAAAATATTTCCGAATAAAGTGAAATTTTGTTATATGTCATGTTTAAATGTTTAAAAGTTTAATAAAAAAGGACTTAAACAATGACAGCAAGTTACTCATTAATAATTTTGCTTTGAAAAAAAAGGAAACATTATCAATTGCTTAAAGTATGCAACTATTACAATTATATGATCATTAATGCTATTAATAGACAGCATTTTCCAGAAATAATTATGAATCCTGAAAATTCACAGGTCATATGCATTATTTATATCATATAGTTAATTTATATATATATGTAGCAATGTAAGTGAGGCACTCATGTAATTGAAATCATTGTGAATTTCCATTTTATTGAATTTATTTCAGTTTTATTGGCAATATGGTATCACTTTTCAACATAGATCTATATTTCATTGATTAGTTGATTAAATAAAAAAGGTTACTGCTTTTCCCAAACCAGTCACATGCTGAGGCACGGTAAGCAAGGTGATTAGGCAAACTCCGCGTACCAAACATGTAGCCTGGAGCTCTGGGACCACATGCAGCCGTCAGTGAAGAATGAAAAGGTCACCTGCTTTGTTATGTGCTTTCGTGCCTGGTTAACATTCAAAGTTCACACATCAGACAATGCGCTGAAGTATTTATTTTTTTCTACACAAACAACAAAAATTTTTCAGAACTAGGGCCCAATGAGAAAAGCTCAAAAGGGAAACAATTTTTTTAGACTGTTTTTTCCATAGGCCATTACTAAACTAATTTTCTAACCTAATTAATTAAAATGATTGAAGCTTGGCCAGGATACACATATAAAATTACTTTATTGTCTACGATTATTATGTTGAGGGGCATTTCCAGGTCAACAATCTAAATGGCTTGGAAAACTGTGGAAGAAGTATTGTTTCAGGAGAGATGAGAATATATTGTGATGTAAACAAGTTTTAACATGTTGAAAGTAGGCTATCTGGATCTGAGTGGGCAGGATTTGCTAATGGAATCTTTTCTCACTAATATGATCTCCAGGGCCTGAATATATCTGGGCGATTTGTAAGTTGATCTTTCCAAAATAATGTAGCTGAATAGTATATCAGAAAGAAGGATGGGGTTGTTCAAGATGAACTGGTTATGGCTTTTATAATTCAGTACATGAAGAAAAAACATGTTATTTATAAAGATAGATGCGAATGCACACTGCACTGAATTCACTGGAAGTTTTAAATAATTTACAATGACATGTTGTGCTATAGTTTAGAGTCTAAATTTGTATTGGATTTCAGAGATTTGTTCTCCAAAGACTTGCAACTCTAAAACTTGGGTGGGAGGGACAATGGCTGCATGCAATTCCTGTGCTTCTCTGTTCAAAGCATATGGAAAGTGTTCTCTGCCATACCAAACATTCTCCAAGAAATAAAATGAGGTTACCTTCAGAACACTTCTACATTTGTGTGTTCAATCAATATATCATTGTCCTACACATCTTGTGACATATTTTAGTGTAAATTCACCATCAGTTATCCCTATGTCTCAAATATTGTCAATCTGAACTGGAAAGGCAGCAGATTTATTAGCAGAGCTACAGACTTCTGATGCAGCTGCCGATGCTAATTATAATGAAGTTCAATATAGCTTTAGAAATGTAATTGTAAGTGCACTTGTTGTTCCAATTCGTTTTAATTTGTTCTAGCATTTCAGACTCACAATGTTCTCTTTTTTTCACCCTGGGTAATAAGATTTATTTTATCACTGGTTTTATTTAGCAATAATCACTCAAAATTAAATAGCTTTATTATCCCTTGCCTCATGCTGTACTTTTGGAATCCTGGTACTGAAATAGAAATTATGAAAGTTTCCATTCATGTGCGTGCAAGATCAATGGACGAGATCATAGTGTTTTTCTACTACATGATTTTTACCAATAAAGACTCCTTTGAAGTGTTTTTGGAATTCCTATGCTAAGAACCCCTATCCTTTGGCAGAAAACAAAGATACTGTTTGCCCACTGTGGAAGTAAAACACAGTTTTTGCGGTAATTGTTGGGTCCTTTTTCCACCATTGGGTGAAAATGAGCTAAAAATAACTGAGTGCTCAAAAACGTTCCAAATGGGAGCTCACATCTCCAACCTGCTGTCCTATGATCATTCTAACTTGATTTTCTCAAATGGAGAATTTAGTCTGTTGCTTTGTCCTCTTACCCTTTCTTAAGGACAGGAAAGAATATGGATGGGACATCATTCACTATTAGGGTAGGAGAGAAGTAAGGCAGCAGAACTTTGGGCACTAATAATGGAAAATGATGAGAGTTTGATATGACCAGAGAGTTGAAATATTTTTAGGGACTGCCAGGTAAAATGTCGGGGTAAGGATATCTCAATCTCCCATGTCAGGGGAAGAAAGTCATTAGCATTTTCACCCATCTACTTACATACCTATCATCTATCCATCCATCCATTTATTCTTATATCAAGTGGTAGTTATTTCTGTGTTATATCCCTTTGTGTTGCTTTGCTTTGTTTTACTGTCTAAATGCTTAGGAAATTCTCTGTAATACTGATTAATAGTATTGGAATTTGAGAAATGTTCCAGCGTTTACATGACTTTCCATGGAGTCATGAGCTAACTATTGAAAAACTGCAATATAACTCAGATTACTTGCTTAGCTTCATGTCCAGGAAAAAAAAGGTTTAATAATTAAAGGCAAATGAATTGACCAGAAAAAGACTTGAATTTCAGAGACCCATAATTTCAGTGTGTGCCTTTATTTGGGATTCAACATTCACAAATATAACCAATCTAATGTTTGTCAGAGAGTTTTGCACAACACGTGTCCTATTTGCCACCCCATAAAATATTCTCTACATTTTACATCAGGGAGAAATCTCACTCACATTGCTTTATAACTCATTAGCAATATGCTTCCAATATTCTTTCTCCCACGATCTTCTTACTCTAGTAGTCTTTAAAAAAGTGGATTTTCTTATTCCTATATTTTGCCTCTGATTTCACCTAAATATCAAAAATTTTTAAAATGCTCTATGGATTTGTATTCTTACTGGTCTATAGCTTATCCTGACAGCACAACTACTGTACTTTTCTGGCCCTTGGAAAAGCCTAAAACAAAGTCTTCTCTCAGGTGGGCACAGTAAGAAATTAGAAGGGGGCATTTCAAAGGCAAAAACTGCATGCTTTTGTGGAGTACATGATGTTCGTACACAAATCTGGACCTGTCCCTCAATAACTAAACTAATTTAATCCATTAAGCATGTACTTTCTTTGCCATTACTAACCTCAATTGTAATCATATAGCAGTGGTGCGTTATATCTTAATAAACATGTTCCTGATATGACCAGATATTGAATCTGTTTTGTTCAGATCCTTTTCCTAGTACCTAGAATAGTACCTGACACTTGGTAAACACTCTTTAAGGGGCTGGCCTGGTGGCATAGTGGTTAAGTTCGCATGCTCTGCTTCTGGCAGCCCAGGGTTCGCAGGTTCAGATCCTGGGCATGGACTAACACACTGCTTGTCAAGCCATGCTGTGGTGGCATCCCATATAAAGTAGAGAAAGATGAGCATAGATGTTAGCCCAGGGCCAATCTTCCTGAGCAAAAAGGGGAGGATTGGCAACGGACATTAGTTCAAGGCCAGTCTTCCTTACAAAAAGGAAAAAAAAACACTCTAGGAATTTTTGAATCAATGATTATATCTTGGGCATCTGGACTTACAATGAGCTCATGTGTCACCTTCCAGGATAAATATGCTAGACTGCTGTATTTTTAATCATGGAGTTAAAACTACATCAATTCAAATGCTTTAACATTGCTTTATATATGGAGCTTCATTGTATTAACCAGAATAAAATCATGAAAGACATAAATTAATATTTTTTCAATAATAATTAGTGATTTTAAACATTTTATGGTATCTTTGTTGCTTCTGCATAAGGCACACCTACTTTGGTGCTGATCTGCTTTTATTCTCTATTTCCTACCATTGGGCTAATTCTAATACATTTAATTTATATTTTAGCCATATGAAAAAACTGAAATATAAGTGAATTTAATAAGAAACAAAAATTTTATATTTTACTTTTACAGTCACGTGCCACATAATGACACTTCCGTCAATGATGGATCACATATATGATGGTGGTCCCATAAGATTAGTACCATATAGCCTGGGTGTGTAGTAGGCTATACCATGTAGGTTTGTGTAAGTACTGTGGGGGAGGAAGAAATTTCCTCCTACTCTTCTAGAGTCTTCTGGCTGTTCTAAGAATTAAACTGACATGAGACAGATTAACAGGAGAAAAACAAAAAAAATTTTAATAACATGTATACATGACAGAAACCCGGGAAAACTGAGTAACTTGCCAAAATGGTCAAAGCCCTCACTTTAAATACCATCTTCAGGTAAAACCAAAAGAAGATGTTGGGTGGGGAGACTCAGGGACTTCCAAGGGAAAGAAGGCAATTCACATGTAGGTGAAAAGGAGAGAACATTTGGAAAACGAGTGTTTGGCCACACAGAAACGGAAGAACACAGAGGGGAGCCCAAGAAACAGACTTTTCTGGGATCCTCCCTGTCTATAACATAGTTCATGCCATGCTAAAATGATAGCTCACTTCCTGAGACAGGCCTTTTTAATCTGGACTATTTTAGGCAGTTAAGGGGGGAGCTAACAAGAAAAACTTGCGAAGTCTTTTTTTCCTTAAAAATAACCAGCCTAAAATAATCATGTTAAAGAGGCACATTTTGGGGTGGCAAATTTTGTTCCCCTTCACTACACTCTACAATGTTCACACAATGACAAAATTGCCAAACTGCATTTCTCAGAATGTATCCCCATCATTGAGTGATGTGTGACTATATGTTATTATTATTTCTTAAATTTCAGTTACAGTTTTTAAAAGAGATTAACTTGTTCCAACTTGTAGTCTAATGAATTCAATAGATATTTTAAAATTTATGTCCCTATACATGATGCTTTTAGATAACAGTCTAATGATAGTCCCTAATTTTCCTGGTAAACAATTTGTTTTTGAAAGAAATACATAAATTCTATACTTAAGACTTGATTCACAGACTCTTGAATGTGTTTTCTTATACCTTCCATTCTTTGCCTTTGACATATTGAATATATTTCTGTTAGTGTTTAGCAATGAAATAATTATGACTTTTTTTACAAGTTACTTGCCTTTTATTGAACTGTTAAGAAGAGTTATATTGTGCCCTATAATGCATAAATCCAATGGTATGAATATCATAGTTAATTTTATGTGTTAATTTGGCTGGGCCATGGCACCCAGATATTTGGTCAACCATTACTCCAGATGTTTCTGTGAGAGTATTTTTTTTGGATGAGATCAACATTTAAATCAGTGGACTTCAAGTAAAGCAGATTGCCCTCCATTATGTGCATGGGCCTCACCCAATATGTTGAAGGGTTTAATAGAAAAAGACTGACCTCTTCCCATGAGCAAGAAGGAATTTTGCCAGCAAATGGCCTTTGGACTTGAACTGCAACTCTTCCCTGAATTTCCAGCCTGCCAGCCCGCTCCATTAAATATTGGATTTGCCAAGCCTCAATAATCGCATGAGCCAATTCCTTAAAATCTCTTTCTCTCACCCTTCCTCTCTTTCTCTCTAGACACACATGCACGTTTTGTTGGTTCTGTGTCTCTGCAGAATTCTGACTAATACAACAGATTTTACTCATATTATTCTTGAAACAGATGTTCCTAGCAGTTCAATAGTTCAATACTATGTTAGGCACCATTCTTCTGGTATTTTTTCTGCCCCTTCAATTCTATTTGTGTGTTGTACTTTGATACGAACCAGAATAAACCACACTCTCATAGAGTTTGTTGTCAACTTGAAAATTCAAGTGGGTTTTTTGAGGACACTAAATATATAAATTTAAGAATCAGTTTTATGTGACAACACACTGATCAGTATGTTGGAATAATATTGTAGGTTACCACTGCTCTATTGCAATCACTTGTTTTCATATTTCTCTTTAAAGCAGTATACAGTGGAGGAAAAGGAGGAGTGCCGTGAACGCTGACTACTCAGCTGTATCCTTGCTGCCTGTCCCCCAGCCCTGGCAGTTTCCAAGGCATCTTCATTGAACCTCATTGAAACGTCTCTAGCATTCACTAGGGAGTGGTCCTATTTATTTCCCTTTTCTTTCTGTGTCATAACTGCTGCTGTGGTTGTTTTCAGTATGCATTCTGTGTTCTGTTTTGAGTGTCTTATTTATAAGCCTTGCAATAACAAGTGGTCAATAAATATTTTATAAACTATTCAAGTCTAGCTATTGTTTCAAAAAACATGCTTTATCTGCAAGTCATGTGACCAGTCCTTAAAAGACAACTATTGATCCAATTTAAAGTGAAAACAATCTCAAATGGAGAGGGAAGAAAAAAAGCAAAGAAATTGGGGGAAAAAGAACTGGGAAATTTGTGAAGAGGGCTGGAATTGTTCAAAATTTTAATTGAACATGTTAGGTAAGCTGAGCTATAAATTAACATAATTCTTCAAATTAGTATAAATTACATTTGTTTATTTGTTAAACAAATTATATTTGTTTAACATGTCTGTGTTATAAGTCTTTAGTGCTCAACTCTTTGGATCATATTTTCTTACTTTATTTAGTGATATAGTCTTTCATCTGTGCCCATTTTCTAAGCTGTCACAGAATGAGTGCCCATCTGTTTGCTATGGTTTTTGTGATGAGCTCTTTCTCAGGGTTCTGTATAAGGTAGTTTGGACCCTTCAATAATTCTGAAGTGGACTCTGGTTGTGATTCATTTTTATTTGATACAGATACCAATTTTTGATTGAAATAATCTAATATTCCATCATTAATGATGCAGAGACTGAGCGTTAGAGGCAACAGTGGATGGTTTTTAAATTGCCAAATATCTATCATGCTTCAGAAATTGAATTTTCATAATGGGTGATAACAGAATGGCAAGAAATATTGGCATATTTTTATCCATAGGAAGATATATGTTTTCGTGATGTAAACATTGATTCCCAATTTAGCCTTAGTCACTATGAATCCTCCTTCATATTGCTGAAGTCATAAATCATAGTTATATGGCATTCTGGTGTTACTGTTTTCTAATTTCCCATGACATTCTCAGATCAATACCTCACTATTTACTGAGTGAAGAAAACAATTTATTCTGATAATGTGTTTGTAGTACATAACATTTTAAAATTGTGAAGCTGGTATTTTAACTTTTGTAATTCCTAAAAGGCATTGCAAGATGATATGTGATCAAGGGAACTTATGTTCTTCACACCTTTGAATCTTACACAACTTGATATATAATTGATGATTGATGCACATTTTTATTTCTAAGTGTGAAGGCTACATAAACAAATAAGTAGTTACATTATTTTATTCACAGACATGCCGCTTAAAGCAATATTATAAATGCAAAATACTTGAAATTGAATTAAGCATTTTAAGCTGAGACATAAAATTAGTTGTTGAAATGCAGAGTTAGGAGATAATTGCCAGATTTCAGCATCAGTATGCACCAAACTTTAGAAGTATTATGACAGTAGTTAAAATATGCTGCCCCTAGATGAAATTGACTCATCAAAAGAAATATACAGCAAAGAGACTACAGAATGGGCCTAGAAAATTAACAAGGCCTGGTGCTCTCTGCCTAAATCATTGTTACACACTAATTAGTGCTGTGCTCCGATCTGAGGCTTTAAATTTGTTCCTTTGAAGATTTTCTTAAAATTGTATTCAAAGGAAAGGCTCTTCTTTAATAAAATGCTATAATTCTTCGTTCACTTGGGAAACAGCTTCCCAGCTTAATGCTGCTGAAAACCAAGAGCTGACTTCTAATAGAGGCGCTAATTATTAACATTCCAGCATCAGCCAAATGCTGCATTCTCAAAGACTGAAATAAAATAATAGTGCACAAATATTTCTTCTCTATTCCAATAACTACTTGAAAAATTCAATAATGTTCATTAAATACATAAATGTGAATATTAAAAATAAAGATTTTTCCCCTGTGATTTATTATGTACTGTCTGAAAAGTAAAGCTGAAGGAAGGCATCATTATATGGCACAAAAAGGAATTTTTTGGCTGTTAATTATAATGTAAATTTATCATTATACCGGGGAAAAGAATGACTTCATATTTAAAACCATCAGGCATGGCTGGTCACTCAAAATACAAATGCATTAATCTTTAATAATTCATACAGTACAAAATGGACAAGGATAATATAAAATGATGAGATAACTTAAAATGATTTAAAAGAAAATTCTAGTAATGATTTGTTATAAATGGAAGCTTGACAGAAGAAAAGAGGGTATTTTTACATTGTCTTCTAGAAGATAGAGTAGTTAATAGGAAAATTTACAGACTTTAGCTCAACACAATCTGCAAAATACCTTGTTTACTACTGTCTTTTTCTCTATCAGTCTTACAATGACTGAATGTAATCTAGAGGCCCCTTCCTAAGTAACCAGTTATCACCGTCATGTTAGAAAAGAAGGGACTTGGACTGGGAGTTAAAATAATGAACTTGTTTAAACATTAACTCTCTGTCTGTCCTTGGGAAATTAACTTATCCTCCCTGGCACTCTGTCTCCTCCTCTGCGCAATCAGTCAGAGAAACTGATTTCCAAATGTTCACAATTTGTAGGATTGAAATCAAGGCAGCTTTCACCCTGAAAATGTGGCAGCTATAGAGTAATATTGTACTGTGTCAATTTAATCTGGAAAAACATGATATTTCCCAAAATTTCCTTCCGTGTATGGTTCCAGGTAAGGATTGGCCACAGAGATATCTACGTGAGATTGGGGAGGAGAAGGTGAAACAAAAGCTGTTGCACTTTGAAAGTCATCACTGTTTTAGGCAATGAGGGACAGACGCAGAGTTGCAGCTTGTTCTTCCTTTGCTCAATGACCAGCTCTCCTCATCAATTTCTGGCCCTGCTGACTTACTAGGTGCTCAGCTGTCAACTCATAGAGACAGCAGCGATGAAGAGCCAATAACTTTCCACAGACATCTCCCATAGCCACTTTGTCGTTCCACTCTAGCAGCTTCCTGCCAGCTCTGACTTTTTCATCTACATCAGGACTATTTAGTGACCTTTTTTTGATCCTTTCTGGTATTTTAATTCTTCAGTTACCCCAACAATTGTGTAAGATCTAGTTAAATAAGCTCCTGATTTTCTAATATTCATAGTGATCTTGCTTTCCTGATGGAACCCTAGCTGATACAGTTGATGAATACACATGTTGGAGCTAGCGTATTTAAAAAGGTTCATAGATAACATATATGTAATAGCTGAAAAGAAAGCAAATGCCTGCATATCTATAATTTTATAGATCCCAGAAAGTTATTAGAAAAATAAAAAATTCCTAAGTGCATTTAATCTTGAAAGAAGTATTAAATCAACATACTCTAGGTTTTACATTGTTTCACTTTTCTGGACTTGCCATATCTTTGAAATTCTGTTTAAATTTAACTAGTCAATGTCTTAAAGAAAACTTCAAATTAAACTGGGATTTAATTTTCACATAAGCTAACTGAAGATAAAGAAAATCTTCAAATAAAAGTAAATTTAGGGGGGCCGCCCGGTGGCGCAGTGGTTTAGTCCGCGCTTGGCAGCCCAGGGTTCGCGGGTTCGGATCCTGGTCGCCCGCCGACACACTGCCTGTCAGCCATGCCGAGGCGGCGTCCCATATAAAGTAGAGGAAGATGGGCACGGATGTTAGCCCAGGGCCTGTCTTCCTCAGCAAAAAGGGGAGGATTGGAACAGATGTTAGCCCAGGGCTGGTCTTCCCCACAAAAAAAAAAAAAACGAAAAAAGAAAAGTCAAAAAAAAAAAAAAAAGTAAATTTAGGGAAAGTTTACTAATATTGAAATGACTATACTTAGAAAACTATTAGAGCTTATCTGACATAAATTCAAGTTTATCTTGGTTTCTAAACCGCAACTGAACGTTTTAATTATGTGAAACATCATTTTCCAGAAGTATTGTTTCCTGTTTCCTCTCTAAAACGTTGAGGTTTTTTTTTCAGGAGCAATTATTCAAATCTTCCCAAATCTTATTTCCTGCTTATTTCCATCAAAATCTACGTGTACAATTCATTTCTGAGGAAATATGATGGGATACATTAAGCTATTTCCTGGAAATATTGCTAACTATCAAAATTTGGGAACTTGTACAAGCCAATAGAAGCAGCAGAATGATATGTAGACATATAAATTGTGTTTGCTTTAACCATATATTTTCAACTTACTCTTTTCTAATTTAAAGCTTATATCTGCTTATGAACTGTGACTTTCAGAGAAATTCAAGCTCATGGATGAAAATTTCACAGGGATAGTGTGGATAACGAGAGATCCTGAAATGTCTGGAAATTGAGTTCATAGTTAAAATCCTGGCTAAATCAGAATATAATCAGAAGACCCCAGCAGAGGCAATGGGGGAAGGAAAAATAGGGAGACTGCCTATCTTTTTACACCATAAATAAGAAGAAAGGTATGCAAAAACCTTCTAGGAGATTAAGAAATTCTCAGCTTTATCCTATCTCCTGTAATGCTTATTTTTCATTTTACTTTTTGTGAATTAAACAGCATATTATTCTAGAAGTACTGAAAGGAGAGATAAATGAGAACTCCGTCTCCCTAGATAATATTCTAAACTCCTGCCTTACATATATTGTGGCCAATAATCTCGTTCTTTACTGATGGGAACTAAAGTGAGAAAAAACAAACTGGAGTAGGACAAGGAAAACATAATGTCAATATTTTTTCCCCCAAGTATTTATGGCAAAGTGCCAATTTTTCATCACTTAGAGCCAAGACGGAACACATTATAAAATATTTTCATAAAGTTAATTCCAAAGTAGCAATTAGTTGCACAGCCAAGAGAGGAAAATTCTACATACCAATTATCCAACTCAACGGATTATCCAACAAACAGCTAACAAAGGCACAGGGAGGAGAACTCAAGATGAACAGGGTGGAAGGCGCCAGGAGAAAATGAAGAGCCAGAGGTGAACAGCAGTGTGGTGGTGTTATCTGTTCTCTGTAATAGAGTGGGAGAATGATCATTGTATTCACTAGAGTTAGCTTTGACTGCAAATGTTCAAAACACAAATAGCAGCAATATAGGTAAGATAAAAATTTTTTCTGGTGTAGAAGAGAGCCAAGTTTCGGCAGTCCAGGGCTGTTCTTATAATTTACTTTGTGGTTTTACAAATTTGTCAGTTTGGTAGGTAGAATTCTAACTTGGCCTCCAAGAATCCTGCCCCCTAGTGTGCACACCCTATATAATCCTCCTGTGTAGGCAGAAACTGTGACATTATTCTAACCAATAGCATATGGAAAAGGTAAAGGGATTTTGGCTGTAATTTACATTCATAATCAGTTGATTTTGAATTATCAAAAGAAAGCTTATCCTTGGTGGACCTGACTTAATTAAGTGAGCCCTTTGAAAGAGATCCCAGGCTTTGCCTAAGTTAGAGATTTGAAGCCAATTCGTTGCCAAGTATCTTTCTATTTCTATATTTTGAAGCTAACTATATCCTTATATTTAACATATATTTCCTATATACCATATATACTCTTTAGTTCAATACAAATTTTTCCAATATGTGACTTTCTGTATTTTGACAGTAAATCTTATATTGATTGCATCACTATTTGGATATATTTCTTCAATCTGTGTTTTTGTTTGTTTTTAATTTGCCAAACTTTCTCTGTGCTCTGTAGTTGTTGTTTTTATTATTGTTATTATTACTACTTATAAAGTGTTCCTAAAGAACTATTAAGGGATTTTTTTTCAATAAGAAGGAAAATGAATACACAATGAAAGAGTAGAAGAGACATTAAATAGCTCTAAGTCACTTAACCATTTAGCCCTCAGTTAACTCACGTAAAATAAAGAGATGGAACCAAGTCATGTCAAATTAATTTCTATTTTTAAAATTTCATAATTTTATAAGTGAAGGCAAAAAAATTTGGAAACAAACTGGCATAGATGTTCAGAGTGAGGAGATTTGTGCAACAGGCATGGGGAATTTGAATTTGGATTTAGTTACAACTCTGACACATAGTAACCATGTGCCTTTTTGCAAATTGTTTAATCTCTCTTATCCTTTCTATTCTCAAAGGTAAAATAGTAATAGTAATATTCATGTAAAGTGGATTTTTAAAGCTGTAAGTGACATTTTAATGGAAGGAGAAAAGACTGAAAATTTTGAGAACATGACGGGCGTAGACTCCAGATGTTTAGGATAGAATGACATTGTAGGAGGTTATGAATGATAGACTGGATATCACAGGGAAGGCGAGTCATTGGAAAATGTTCCTGTCTTTGATATTCTTACTCAAAATTTCCAGCAGTTAATTGAAGAAAGAGAAAGTAGAAATCCTCACCACTATTAGTGTTGAGGTTTGGCTGAAACAATTTTATGCATTGGGTTGTTGGTAAAATTTTTCAATATATAATATAATTTAGGGGTTTCTTAGTCTTGATATTGCTTTTATAACTGATTTGTATACAATTGCATCATTTTTGAATTTCCATTAAGTTTCATTGCTACAGCTTCCTTTTCTCTACTCTACTTCTCATGCTCTCAATATAGCCGCGTGTTAAACTGTCAATTAAATAATAAAATTATTTAACAATTGTAATATATGTGTTACACGTATACCTATTTCAACTTTATGATATGAGGTGGATATTATATCTACTAAATATCTTTTATTTTAAAAATCAGTAGACCTTGCAAGTGAGTATAGTGTAACAAGGTTATGAAGTTGACATCATATTCTTGCAATCAATGCATAGCTTTTCAGTTACACACAATATGTTTCATAACTTGCCCTTTTAATAATTATTATAGAAATGCTATTTACCATTTTTGGACTTGGTACTTGAAATCTTGGTTGTGACAGTTTTTTCACAACCTCCAAGAAAGCCACATTACAACTCTATTTCACATAAATTAGCTATCTCAGCTGTGAAGATATATTATGCATAGTTTTTTTTTTTTATTTAGTTGACATACAGCTAGCGAGCTATTACATAGCTATCAGTTTAGATCAGTCTGACTTAGTATGTTGGCTCCATGGATAGAGGGGTCTGTTATTTTTCTGATGTTCTTAAGTTTCTCTGAAGTTTTTCTGATCTAAACAAACTCCACTCTCCTTGTTAAAACTGAAGGACAAAGGGTCGCAAAGATTGAACTCAATTGGAAAAAAATTAAACTGACTTTAGTTTCAGCTAATATAATGTGGCGTGGAGCTGGCATTTAATTCCCATTTGTTTACAAATACCAGACGATATGGAACTTCTGAAACCTCAGGAGGGACTCCTCTTAGAGAAGGGAAATAAATTAAAAGAAAAGTAAAAGTCTCTTTTATCTTTTTTCCACTTCTATATTCAAGCTGTAACATTCTAACTCATTTTATCTAATTCAAATTCTCTGTGTTAGAAAAGAAATTTGAAAGTAAATATTAATTGATGAAATAGGTAACCTATAGAATTAGGGAACAGTCTAAATGGATAATGTAGTATTGACCTATAATTATTAGATGAATTTGGAAATTACATTGTTCATATTTATTTTAGTAATGAGGCTCTTGTTTCTTGAAACGAATGGGCAGTAGCATGTGGAGAAATCAGATGGGCCTAGGAGAGATTTGGGATGAAACCCCCAAACTGACACCAGATTAACTCTCAGTTCTTCATAGGCTGGGTAGATATGGTTAGCCACAGCAAATACGGAGGAATAAAACTACTGTCATCTATGAGCATTCTATTGCTTTCTCTTCTCTATAGCCCTACAATACCCTTGAAATGAGTGTTTCTAATATGGAAGTTAAAAAGGTTAGTGCACTTTCCTAGATAGAAATTTTACCTTCGAAATTTCTGGTTTGGAAAATGGCTCGAAGCCCTGTGATGATGAAGGAACAATTCCTAGGGCACTGAAATGTTCCTGAGATTACTTTGTAAAGTATCCTCTCTCCTCATCTTTTATGCTTCGATTTGTATAACAACAGCTGAAATTTTTTTATAACTAGCTTATTTATAGGTTACGGGATATAATCCCAATTTGTAAAGTTAAAGAAAAAAGGAAAGTTTGTCGTCTTTTTGAAAACAATAAAGTATATTTGGTTTCTCATATCATGTAATCTTATTTTTTACAAGGCAGATTTATTTTTAGGTATTTAATTTTGGGGAGTGGCTTTTCTTTTAATTTTCTCTCCTTTGTGACTTCATTCAAATACTACTTTAGTCTACAATGATTTTTTTTGCCCTGACACTCAAAAGGGCTGTAGCTTTTTTGAAGCTACATGGGAGATTTTTAGAAAAATATAATATATTAAAAATAAAGTAATTCTTGATTTTATTTATGTAATCCTAAAAAAATATATTATGAGAAATACCTCTTTATTACCAAAGCTTCCTATGTCATGATTCTACATTTCGTACATTATCTGTACCAAATCACTGAGGTCCATCCATTCCATAATGTAAACATGTGAAAAAACACATACATTTGTTTGTGAACTCATGACATGTGTCATAATTCTTCAACAGCTTTCTTCTTATTTCACATAGTTATCTCTTATATTTGTGCTATCTTTTAAATTCCAAGAGTGTTTAACATCAAATTTACTTCTAACAGTAGCAGTTTATTCTGATCATTACTATTCCCATTTTACAGATGAGGAAACTGAGTCTCCATCAGTGTAACTGATTTAATCCAGACTACATAACTAGTAGTGGTAATGGGTGCTCCAAAATATAACTCCATTTATTTTCCTGGGATAGTCTTCATGCTAGCGAAGTTACTCCAAAAAATATAACTCCATTTATTTTCCTGGGATAGTCTTCATTCTGCTGAAGTTACTTCAATGTTCTCATTTTACCGTTGCCATTGTCTTCAAGCATTAATCCAGCACTCTATTGAAAACAGCAATGTGTAAGAGACTATTCAAAGAAGTAAACCTTATGCTCCAAAATTATAATTGCTTGATTACAAAAGCATGCAGGAACTGTGTATCTATTTATTTATAACTTTCTTATTCCCTAATTCCTAAAAGGAACTCTTTGATACTAAATAGATACATAGCTGCAGAACATATGACCAGAGGAAGAGAACTATTTAATATTTGTTTTATAACTAGCACAAACTGCTGCATCATTTTGAGGCACAAATATAATTATATCATTTCTAATGTCCAAATAATTGCTAGATTCCTAGGCGTTTTTATTAGCCAGAAGCACATTTCCCTGCTGAGCGTGCCCCTCCCACCCCATCTCTAAACGATCAGAGAACTGAAAGTTTGGATGTCACATCAAAAGGATTGGCCCATCTTTCTGACAACAGATATTAGGCAAGTAAATGATGATACAGAATGATCTGTCCTCCAGAACCTATAATTTTGTTGCTGCCTCTCTGCCTCACTGTTGATCACCCTACTCCAAGAGTCCTGACACAACCTTCATAGCTTCATTTCATTTCATAATTTGCAATTTGTACCGTGTTCCAAAGTTAGAGCAATTTTAGTTCACCTTCATATACTTAACCTTATCCTCAAAGCAGGGCATTTTGCCAGGCGATTAAGCCTGAAGATGCTTCCAGGTTTGTTCCTATATTGTGCCTGAGATTGGAATACCCATAAAACCTTAGGCCTTGGTGTGATTGCAGATCAGCAGCCCAGACTGCAGTTTCCTTTAGGAGAAATTTCCATTTAAGACCCTTGATGTATTTTCATGCCAAAAGATGAACCTCAGTTAGAATCATCTCTAGCTTTCAAAAGGTTCTGGTAAAATAAGTTGTTGAAGGAAAATAGGTCATAATTTTTATTCGTTTCAATAATGCATATTCAAATGCATCCTCTCTTCCACGTACAGTAGTCCATCCTTACCCGTGGTTTCCCTTTTCACAGTTTCAGTTACACGGTCAACTGTGGTCCAAAAATATTAAAAGGATAATTCCAGAAATAAACAATTCATAAGTTTTAAATTGTGCACTGTTCTGAGTAGAGTGATGAAATCTTGCCCCTTCCTGCGCTGTCCTGCCCAGGACCTACACCATTCCTTCATCCAGGGTATCCACACTATATACACTACCCACCCATTAGTCACTTAGTAGTGGTCTTGGTTATCAGATCAATCGTTATAGTATCACAGTGCTTGTGTCGAAGCAACACTTATTTGACTTAATAATGACCCCAAAGCCAACTTTATTATTAGTGATTGCTGTTAATGTCTTACTGTCCATAATATACAAATTAAATGTAATCTTAGGTATGTATGTGTAGGAAAAAACAGAATATATAGGGTTCGGCACAATCTGTGGTTTCAGGCATCGACTGGGGGTCTTGGAACGTATCCCTCCAGGATAAAGGAGGATAAGGGGGAACTACTGTACCAATACATTCCAATAGGTAAGAGGAGAGGTACAACTTTCATCGAACCACAGATAATTCTGTTACACAGGACAGTAAATATCTACTGACTTTATATTTGTGGAATTGAGACTTCATGCTATATTTTTTGCCATAAAAACAAAAATAAGCTACAGCTGCATAATGCCTTGCTTGAGCAGTTGCACAGCAGGTTCTACCACTCTGTTGTCATTAATTCAACACCCCTGATCCCCAATCCACTAAATCTAGCAATTCTTAAAGGAGGACAAAGTCCCAGGCTGTTAGAACAAACTGAAATCACAAAAAAATGCTCAATAATTTAACATTTTATTATATTTTATCACTTTATCATAAAAATTTTCACAGTTGAAAGAATTTTATTTATAGAGATACCCTATAAACCCACCATCTAAATTCTATCATCATTTTACTATATTTGATTTGTCATATATTTATCCATGTATTCATGCCTCTATCCATCCATGGACCAAACTAACATTTTTCCCGGTGCATTTCAAGATATATTGAAAACTTTCCCCTAAAGATGTCAGAATGTATATTATTAGATAGACTTTAATATTTGTTAGTTTTTCTTATAATGTAAAATTTATATAAAATAGAATGAACACATTATAATGCATAGCTTCTGAATAGTGCCATGCATCTGTATAACACAACCTCCTAGCAACATATAGAATATCATCATCACCCCCCAGAAAGTTGCCTCTTGCCCTTTTCTAGTCGATCTCTGCCACAACCCCAGGTAAATATTGCTATGGTTATTTTCCACTATATATTCAATTAGTCTGTTCTAGAAGTTCATAAATCTAGAATGATCATGCAGTACATACATTTTTGGATGGACTTCTTTCATTTAGTGTAATATTTTTGAAATTCTTCCATACTGTTGAGTTTATGGGCAATTCATTTTCTTTTTATTGCTGAAGAAAAAATGTATCATTGTATGAATACAATGTAATTTATGAATTCTCTTTTTGATGAGCATTGGGGCTGTTTCAGTTCTTTGCTATTATGAAAGAGCTATTTTAAACATTCTCATTCAATCTTTGTGACATTTGCTTTCATTTCTTTTCGATGAATACCTAGGATTGGAATTGCCATGCCATAGAGTAGGTATATGTGTAATTTTATTTAAAAATGTCAAAATTTTTCCAAAGTAACTTCGTATTTTGAAATCCCACCAAGAATGGATGGAACTTCTGGTTGTTCTACATATTTGCCAATACTTGGTGTTGTAAGTCTATTTGATTTTAGTCATTTTGGGGTGGATGTATAGCTGTAGCTCATTGTGGTTTTGATTTGCATTTCTCTGATGTCTAATGACATTGAGCTGTTGACATTTTCTCATACACTTATTGGCCATTTATGTATCTTCCTTTGTGAAGTGTCTCTTCAAGACTTTTGCACATCTATGTTGTTGGACTGTATGCCTTTCTAATTATTGAGTTGTAGGAGGTCTTCATAGTATCCTATGATACTTGGATACCAGTACTTTCTCAAACATATGTTTTTGTGAATACTTTCACACAGACTGTGGCTTCTTTATTTATTTTCTTAATGTTTTCATTCTATAAGTTTTTAATTTTGATAAAGTCTTATTTATCATTCTTTTTTTAGAATTATTTATTTCTGTGACTTGTCTAAGAAATATTGACTAGGCCCTCCAAATCAAGAAAACACACTCATTAAGTTTTCCTCTACAAGTTTTATGGTTTTAAGTTTTATGTATAGGCCTATGTTCCATCTCAATTTAAATTTTTTGTAGAATATGAAGTAGGCATCAAGGTTATTATTATTATGTTTATATATACATATATATATATCCAGTAATTTGAGCACCATTGTTGAAAATACTTTTCTTGCCCCACCACCTTGCTTTGGAGCCTAAATTAAAAATTAAATTGAGCATGTAAATATAGGTCTACTTCTGGGCTCTCTATTTTGTTATATTAATGTGTAGGTTGATTCTTGTGCCAAAATTGCATTTTCTTGATTACTGTTGTTTTATAGTAAGGCTTGAAAACAGCTAGTCTAAATCTTCTAGGTTTATTTTTGCAAGATTGTTTTGAATGTTCTAGGTCCTTTGCTTATCCATAAACATTTTAGAATTAGATTGTCAATTACCACAAAACACTTGCTGAGGTTTTGATTTGACACATGTTGAGTCTATAGATAGTCTGAGAGGTATTAACATCTTAACAATATGGAGTCTTGCAACCCATGACAATGGCTCTTCTCATTATTTGTTTAGGTCTTCATTAAGTGTTGAGGTCTTAGTACATATGCTGTTAAATTTATTCCTAAGTTATTTATGTTTTTTGGCATTCATACAAATAGAATTTTTAAAGTTTTTGTTTATAGTATATAAAAATATGATTGATTTCTGTATATTAATCTTATATCCTGAGATCTTACTGAATTCACTGATTTGTTCTAGTAATTATACTGTAGATTCCTGATGATTTTATATCTAAACAATATGCCATCTGCAAATAAGTTTACTTCTTCCTCTCTTCTGTTTGTCCCTTTATTTCTATGTCTTGCCTTTTTGCAACAGCTAAGACCTCCACAGAAGTGATGAGAATGAGCTTTTTGTTGTTGTTGGTCCCAACTTGGGAGAAAGTGTTCAAATTTTCAGTATTAAGTGTGATGTTAGTCCTAGGTTTTCCATGATGTCCTTTACCAGGCTGAGCACATTTCCTTCTATTCCTAAATTACTACAAGTTTCAATTTTGAAGGAGTGTCAAATTTTATTGAATGCTTTTTCTCATTTATTGAAATTTAATTTGAGCTTTTTCTTCTTCATTCTGTTAATATAGCAAACTACATCAATTGATTTTAGAAAGTTAAATTGATCTTACTTTCCTGTGACAAAACCTATTGGTTACGATGCGTTACCCATTTTATTTATTGCCAGATTTGATTTTCTAAGATATTGTTAGTTAATTTTGCATATAGGTTCATGGGGGCATATTAATCCTAGTATTATTTTATTTTAATATATTTTTGTGTGAATTTCAAAGTATTCTCTCCTCCTCTATATTGTGAAAGAATTTGCGTGAGATTGATATTATTTCTTCCCTAAATACTTGAAAGAATTTACCTGTGATATCATCTGGTCCTGGAGTTTTCTTGTTTGGAAAGTTTATGATAACGGGTTCAATTTATTTACTAGACATAGGATTATTCAGATTTTGTTCTTTGTCTCCTGTCAGTTTGGATAAGTTGCATTTTTCAAGAAAACTGTCTGTTTGATTTAAGTTCTTGGCAGAAAATTGTTCATAATATTCTCTTATTATCCTGTGTATGCCTATAGTATGTGTGGTGATAACCACTCTTTCATTATTTTATTTATTTATTTTTTTGTGAGGAAGACCAGCCCTGAGCTAACATCCATTGCCAATACTCCTCTTTTTGCTGAGGAAGACTGGCCCTGGGCTAACTTCCGTGCCCATCTTCCTCCACTTTATATGGGACGCCGCCAGGCCATGGCTGACAAGCAGTGCGTAGGACGGGGCGGGGATTCGGGCTCTAGAACCCTGGGCTGCCAAAGCGCGACCTTAACCACTACGCCACTGGGCAGCCCCCACTCTTTCATTATTGATATTGGTAATTTGTGTTCTTACTATCTCTTCTTGATCAATCTAGTTAGAAGTTTATAAATTTTGTTGATCTTTACAACAAAAAATTTCTCTGTTGAATTATTCTACTAGTTGTCTGTTTTCTATTTTATTGGTTACTGCACTTATCTTCATTTCCTTGTACTTACTTGGGACTTATTTTACTGTTGGCATAGTATTATATAAACATCAAAATAGGTGGTTAATGGTGTTATTCAAATCATCCATATCTTACTGATTTTTTGCTTAGTTCTATAAATCAATCATTATTTCTATGGAATATGTCATATATTCTTATTCTTTGTATGTAGAGTAATTGGATTATATCCTGAACATTGTGGATGTAATGTTCCTTCAAAAATTGCTGATTTTCTGGTTTGTATGTTTTAATAGGCATTTAACTTTGTCATACTCAAAATGCAAACTCTGTCTTTTAGGCAACTAACAAATCCCAGGTTAGATCTTTTATCTTTAACTGGAGTCTGTCTCTAGTACGCATAGTTCACAGTGAGTCAGAGACTCAGCAGAGTTTCCATACAGAATTTGGGGCTTCTTCACTTTGGCTCTCTCTTCTCTCAGATTCATTCTTCATTTTATAACAGCTAAGGTTGCCCCAAGCTCTGATTCTTTTTCTTCAGACTGAAAAACTGCACTTTCTATCATTGCTTTTAACAGCATTTTTGTGCCACAGAGATCTTCTGTAATGCTCACAGCCGGTAAACAGAGTAAAGCTGCTCAGCCATTCCCTTTCAAAATTTGACTCCTCTCCTTAATCTGCTGTGTTTATTCCTTCTCCAGTGCCTTTGTATTTTGCTCAGAGTGACCTTTGTGATGACAGGTCTAGTAGGAGCTCACTCAGACATACCAGAAGTGGACGCCCCCAAATTTTACTAATTCAAAAAGACTCATTGTACTGATATTCTAGTTGCTTATGGAAGTTTAGTTGTCTTTAGAACAAGATAGAAGATACATGGGAAATTTATTCTTAATGAAACCTTTGACAGTCAACCATTTCAAGTATCAAACCCCCCCCGACGTTATTGTTTGACTAATTTTTTATATGTAATTCAATTGGTAGTTGCCATTCATGTATTCTGTGTTCATTTTTTTGGACAAAGTTATATAGATTTATCCAGAATAGGAGTTGGCCAACTGTGGTCTTCAGGTTAAATCTGGCCCACTGCCTACTTTCCCAAAGGAAGTTTAATTGGAACACAGCTCCCTTTATTCATTTATGTGTGGTCTAGGGGTGCCTTCATGCTATATTAGCAGACTTGAGTAGCAGAGACAAAGATCATAGAGCCTGCAAAATCTTAAATATTTCCTCTTTATAGAAAGCCAAAAATATTTACTCTTTCTATGACCTTGATAGAAAAGATTTGCTAAACACAATCTAGAATGCAGTATAGACTACTTAAGGTGATTTTTTGCTAACTTGAAGAGCCTGGAGCATGTACAAACTTTGCAGCTTACATACTGGTGACAAATAATGCTTCTTTCTAGTTAGAAAGCAACACAGTAAGACTATTTAGTTTTACTATTCCCTCCCAAAGCCACTGAATTGTGAATCATAAGATTGTTTTATTTTAATTATTATTCTATTTTACTGTAATGGTCTCCAGTTTTTATACCATAAGATTAATAAACCTTCAGCTATCATAATATTATGTGTATGTTAGCATGTCGAAAATCTAATTTTAAGAAAATTACAATTTATTATCTTTATGGTATGGAACTTGCCTATATAGTATAGGAAGGCCTCTTTTTAAATTTTCTATGTGCCTTTAGTTTCATCATTTCCCCTATTTGCTAGTATTTTAATATTGTATATTTAAAGGCACATTACCTATGCATATAAGGACTCTGATAATGCCTTATTTCTCACTGAAGGATTAAAAAAATTATAGTAATATATTTCTCAGAGCAAGTTTCTCTTGTGAGTTCCATTAGTCATTGACCAGATAGATGGTCTCTGATATGCTCCCTATAATTTTGTTTTTCTTGTGGCCTTCATCACTGAGGTGAGTTGGGGATTTTAGAGTACAAAGCAAAACAAAACAAGAGAAGAAAATTTACCTTCACTGTTTGTCATCATTATAGTGAATTTTTCAGATCAATAAAGAAAAAGATAAAAATATATTTTTGCTATAAGGAATCTTAAAGATGTGATATTCTCTTGAGGATAAGGCTTGAATACAGACTTTTGAAGCAATATGCTGATTGTTGTAGTGTTTCACATATGAAACTCAATGTGGATAATTTTCCTCTTAGACTGTTATTAAATTTGTCTATATTCATTTGGGCAGGATACAGGGCAACGAAGTGAAAAAGACTTATCTATTCAACTAATATTCCTATTATTCATATTTTATCCCACTTTTAACCTCTAATCTTAAGATTCATGTGAATGTTAGCATTTGTAAAATTACATTGCTGAATATATATTTCTTCAAACCAATTTCCTTTCTGAAAAATATGGAATTACCTTTTACAGGGTCAGCCTAAAAATATCACAGGATACAATAAATTCTTTTAATCTTCCTATGTCCACATTTGGCCTTAATCGCCTTGTTCATTTTTGGACACAAATATCCCGAATAAAATTTTATTTTCCTCAGAGCAGAGAAACACATTCTGTGGCTTTCATTTTTAACAGCTCAACAAACTTTTGCTCAAGATTAAATACTTCATTGTGTCTACAGGCAGTTGCATATTTATTACTCCCGAGGCAGTGGTATTTGAAATAAATAGAATTGAATGACTCTGTGAAATAGTTTCTGAAACCCATATATCATGAATTGCTCTATCTCAAAGGAAAAGAAAATATTTCCGATCTCCACTCTGAGAAGACCAGTCCATGTGAGACACACCAAGGCTATAAAAATGAAGGACATCTTAATACTAGTCATTGTGGTTCAGTTCCTTTTTGCTGTTGATCTGAATTCTTGGAATCATAGAAATGGTTTTCCATATTTGTTTTTTTCTTTTCTTAAGATAGAAGGGATCTATTTCTCTGGATTTTTAAGTTTCTATATTACAATTTCACAACATCCTTCAAGTCCACTAGCTGATCATCTTTGTCATATGACTATCAAAACAAGTTTTGATATTAAACATATATAGGATATGTGTATATAATATACATATAGCATGTGTATATATATGCATACTTATATGTAGTTATATATGCATTTTTTGACTCATCCATACTATCAATTTCAAATTTCACTCCCACCATTCACTCCCACCACACTTTTCCAAGCTAGGTCCCAGGATATGATCACACCTACACCTTTTCTCTTATCCTTCCATCTACCTAGAATTTTTCACCAAAATATTTGTGCATGATTTTTTCCCTCTTTCTGAAAGTCTCTGCTTAAAATTTTCTCATCAGAAAGTTTATCCGTGACTTACCCCCTTTTCCTATTGCCTTCCTTCAGCATGTTTTCATAATCTTGTCTCCCCCTACATGTTGTCTTCATTTGCTTGTTTCTTGTCTGTCTTTCCTTGCTAGAATGTTAGCTCCATGAAAGAAAAGACTACATCATATGTATATCTATGAATATATATATATTATATATATAAATAATGAAAAATATACATATTTTCTCTCTCTATATATATCTCCATAGAAAACAATATGTAGAACAAAGCAGGTGGATTGCTTAAATGTCAAATAAATCTTGTTTGGTGCATACTGAAGCTCAATTAAACACCCTGAAATTATTTAATTATCTATTTTACTAAATTCACATTTTTAAAAAGTAACTAAATGATAATTAGAAAAAAAACTTAAAATTCTTCAATGTAAAAGAGGTATCTTTCAAAAACAACTTTTTAAGGAATTCTTCAAAAATCAAGCATTGCCGTACTTACATTGTAATAACTCCTTAATTAGATAGCAACCTGTGGTCGCAACACTACTAATCATCACACGTGCTAATATTCAATACAATACTGGGTTCACAAAAAATGTTAAATAAAATTAGGATTTAACAAAAATTTCAGAGAAGTGTATAAATATATTTAAATGAATAAAGTAAGAATCAATATTTTATTCATTGGAAAGATAAATTGCAGTTATCTGTGAATTTTGTTGATAAACAGAGTCTAATTTCTTAACAATAGGGACAGCTCAGTTACCATTTTGTCTTACTAGTCAGTCAAATTTTTAAGGTAAGCAGATGTCTAGGACAATGCTTGACTTTGCCTAACTTCCTAACTCATCAAATATTTTTACTTGCGTAGAAATTTTTTCTCTTTCTCTCAAAGTTCTTGTGCCTCCACATTGCCAATAGCATTAGAATTAAATCTTTTTAAAAACAACAACAGCAAAAATGAGGCTCTTCAATTTAAGAGGTGACCATGTCTATCAGAGCAAACAGTGCATTGCTACCACAAAAACACATAGTTACTGAGTCATAGAAGTTGGGCTGAGCACTGAATCCAGAAGTTTCTCTTCCAATTGCATTTTTCTCTTCTTTTCATTTTTATCTAAATAATTCCCACTATACTTCCAGATTATGTCTGTGGATGATTATCTTTATCACACACAACTTCAGGCATTTCACAACCCTGCTTTCCTATTGTCATGTGTGAGTGTGTGTTTGTGTGTTTGTGTGTCTGTTTCTTAAGCAAACCACTTGATTCCTTTGCCATGTTTTCATCACAAAATTCATCTCTCCAAATCTTAGTGATTCCTCCTAAATTATATTTATCTCTTTGTGTTGACACTGATTTCAAATTCACATTTTTAATCATTATGTTCTAAGTTAGTATACAGAGATCTTAATATTATTCGTGAATACTTTTCAAGTTATTTTCACCTAAAAATCACTGAGTGCCTACTCAGTGTGCACTACTCAGTGTGCCTACTCAGAGTGTGTGATTTTGTAAATCCCTTTTTCCTTGGTGTATTCTTGTCTTTCCCTTAAATTCTCTGAATTAGGTTTGGAAAATTAGAATATTAGCCAAATTACCTGATTGTTTTCCAAATATTTTTAAGTCATCCTACATCTTCAAATACTCTGATTTTTTACAATATACTAGAAGGAATCACTAGTAAGGTCAGTAATGATTATAACATAATCATTCCTACAGTATAGTAAAATCCCATCATGTTTGTGTGTGTGTGTGTGTGTACAACCACTATTATATTATTCACTCTTGCTATATGAGTTTGTGTTTATTTCTTTGACCTTACTGTATTATATAGTAACAAAGCAAATTTTGATCTCCATAAATAGATTATTTTTTTCACCAACCTTGTATTATGCCACTTATTTTAAATCTTATTACATATTACACCTTATTCTATCCAGCATTGCACAACTTGCTCATCTCAAAATCCATCTGACATATATTAGCATAATAATATTTATACTATGTTTTCAGAAATTAATTTTCTATATAGATGAGATATTGTTTGCATACACATGAAAGTCCTGCATTTTACCAGTGTGCCATAGCATGTAAGCACAGAACCACTGATTGGGAATCTTGGCTTTTAAGTTATGCCTGTGTTTGAATCTAATCTACCATTTACACAATGTCCTTTTTCAACTTAGAAATTCCCTCTAATGTGCCATTATTCCTCAATAAAACATGGATTTTTTTTTACAGTACCTCCATATTGTGGTGAAACATATGTTAAATAAATAATATATTTAAAGTTTTAGCAGCATGAATATTAATGAATGCTAATATAATATTAGTTATTATTATTATGAGTTGCTGTGGCTCTGAGAATCCTGTTAACTGTGCTCTTTTCCTATCCCCATGAAATGCACTTGAACTATTGACATCATAACTTTATCATTTTAGTATCACAATCCACACTGTAAAATACAAGATTCAAATGTTTGATTCCAACCACTTAGCTAGCCATTCATTTCTTATAAGCAACTTTCTATACCTAAGTTATAGTTTGTGAAGTAACACTGCCTGGATTCTTCAGGTTCTTGACTCGGACATTCAGAGTACTAAAGATTTATATTTTCACAGCAGAGACTTACTGATATATGTAAAACAAGAAGAAGGAGGAGGAGGAGAAGAAAAAGGAGGAGGAGGTGGAAAAGGAGTCACAGGAGGAGAAGGAGAAAGAGAAGAAGAAGAAAAGGAAGGAGAAGAAGGAGGGAGGGGGGCAGAAAAGAAGAAAGAAAACATGAAGATAAGGCTTATTTCAGAAGCTATATATTAGCTACATCACTTATGTAATTTGCCATCTTTATCCATCAATGTTATTTACCGACCATTTGCATATCTGTCTCTTTCTCCCATATCTAGAAACAAGATTACTTCTGTCACTTATCAACTAATAATTCTTCAAGCAATTTTTTAAAAGGTTTGAATTTATTATCCATGAATGAAATTTCAAATCTTATACTTTCTAAGGGAAAGTTTTTTAAATAGTGATCTGAATATGCATTTTCTGCTTGACCTTTTGGCCCTCTGACTCTCTGCATCAAAAATGCAATTTTATCTAAACATACTAACCTAATCTAATAAACTAGGGCATAGAAAGGTATTTCTAAACTCTTTTATTATTTCTGTTAATAGGTTAAAATGAAGATCCAGAAAAAGACACAATAAATAAAAATGAACATTGTACCATAGCACTTCCCTATTTAAAACATTGTATAAATCTCCATTGTTACCCTAAGAATAAAACAAAATTTATCATATAGCCTATTTAGCTTGCTGTATTACTTCCACCATAATTATTCTTCAATTTCACCAGATCTGCAATCTATAGATATCCTTTTTATCCCGATCCATTAGAGCTGTGTTTTATGAAATTTTAAATTTCCCAGCTTCTGAACTGTGACGGATGTTGTGATGCCCTGTCCAGATCCTCCTCCAGGAAAGAAGAATTTATTTCTCAAGCTGCTAGGAACTCTGCTGGGAAAAAAATCCACAACTGTCAGCTCCCTCCGGGGACTACCTCCAGTAAAGAAAGCTACATCATACAAAGTCACATCCTTTCTTAGGAAACCCCATATCTTATGATTGATCCCCATGGAAGTACAAAGGCCAGGGTTTCTTACTCCAACTTGGATCAAACCTGAAGCGTCATCCCAGATATAGAACTCCTCGCAAGGTTGGTGTGGGCCTCCGCTGAGACTGCATCAAGCCCAACTTCTCTGATATGTTGCTTTCTTCCATTCCCTTGCACAGCTATTGATCTCAGGAGGGCTTCCTAACAAAATTCTTACCCACTCATATTCATGCTAGATTATGCTATCCAGGGGGCTCAACCTGCCAAATTTGGTACCAAAAGTCTGAAAACACACATGGAGGATGGGATTTCAGAGATGGGTCATGCACCATCAGCTAGGAACAGGTGCATCATCACTAGTGATAGCAGAGCAAAGAAATCCCTCGCACATGATAGAAGTACAATTATTAAAATTCTCACTTGAGGTGAACTGGAATGGGACGTGGGTGGAAGAGAATGCATTAGCTGGTGCCATATATCTGGCATTTGAGAAATATAGAGAAAATAGTACTATAAAGATAATTGAATTGTATGTCTATAGCTAACCTCCATTGAAATTTTAAAATAATTTTAAAAATATGAGTCACTAATTAAAAATTAAAAGCTAAGTATGAGAGCCAGAGCACTTCCATGGTGTTAAATAATGAGGATCTCTTATACACATATATTCCTGGACTTGAGGTTCAGATCCAGGATTTAGTTCCAAGAATCCAAGGAAGCTCCAAGGAATTTAATTTCTAAGGCTAGGTAGATCAGTCATACCAATAATATCAGAACCTTGTTTTGGATGGAGACATCTAAGTACGTATGAAAATCTTCAATCCTAAAATTCCCCTGAATCTTCTGTGTCTGCAGAAGGAAGCTGTTCCTTACTACCTGGAACTAGCATTCTCTCACTGCTTGAAGACAATGCAGAAGCCTCTCCCCCACTAGACAATACATAGCTCCTTTGCGCTATGGCCCTATGTCCCCTCCTTGCCATCATGTTTAGGTCATAGCACAACTTAGCTAGGACTAGACTATATTTGATAAAGGGAGAAATATGCTATATTTCAAAGGAGCTTCAGGAACTACCCAACATGTACAAACAGGATTTGGAAGAGTATGTCTGGGATCAGATTATGGGGGTGCTTGATCAAGGGACAGAACATATAGTTAAATAAAGTAGTTTTATTGATGGGACCACTCTCTGGGAACACAGGATTTAACAGCCTGCCATAACACCAGGGGATGCTATGAAGATACTTCTAGAATGGTTCCGAAAAGCAAGGAAAATGATAATCTACACTGTGTGAGATAGAAATGACAGAATTTGCATGGCAAACAGATATAAAAGGATTAAAAGCCTCCAAGACGTAGTCATGCTAGGATGGATACTTGGTACTGCTGGAAAAACCAACCAGAGGACTATGTTTCACAGGAGGACATAGAAGATTCACCATTTACCAAAGCAATAAAGAATCTGCTGGTGAGATTCACTAAGTTCATGAGTCACTTTCTTCTAGGACAGGGCTGGCAGTAGGAGATGTCTTTACAAGACTGGGCTCACTGACACTAATAGGGATGATAGGATTCTAAAACAACACTGGCCAAATGGGAGCACTTGACTGTTAAAAGACAGGAGCACAAGATTATCATAAATAGTGGCAAGATCAGACAGAGGCCAGGGAATGTTGACTGACAGAGAGTTACAAAGTGATCAATAAAATATGGTATTTCTAGGGTCAAAATAGATTAGCAGCCTATACAAGTACTACTTAGTCTATAATTCAAAACAAATAAAGGATGGATGATTAGGAGGATAAAGACAGTGTCCCAAATAAGAAGTCATTATCTCTTGCCCAATTTCTGGTCTTAAGAAAGTTTTCAGGGCCAGCCCAGTGGTGTAGTCATTAAGTTTGTGCATTCTGCTCTGGTGGCCTGGGGTTTGCAGGTTTGGATCCCAGGCATGGACCTATACACCATTCGTCAAGCCATGCTGTGGCAGAATCCCATATACAAAATGGAGGAAGATGGGCACAGATGTTAGCTCAGGACTAATCTTCCTCAGCAAAAAGAGGAAGATTGACAATTGGCAACAGATGTTTGCTCAGAGCTGAACTTCCTCACTAATAAAAAAACAAGAAAAAAAATAAAGAAAGTTTTCAGACCCAGGACACATTGATTGAAAGAGAGGCCAGGTCCCCAGGAAAAAAAACTCTCTATATATTACCACGAGAAATGACCACGGTGATTATTCCCCCAGGCCTTCTCCAAAAGACCTGTGAACATGTGATTGAGTACTTGTGTGCTGAGAAAGGAGACAACTCAAACGTTTCAAGAGCTATTGGCCACAAGATCTGACTTAACATTGATACTCTAAGACCTGAACGGTCATCATGAGTTCCTGTTAGAGGGATGGCATATGAAGGCCAGGTAATCAGTAGAGTCTTTAGACTCATCCTGATTATTTTCACAGTCCCTGACTCTATAATGGGAAACACAAACCGTATGTTGGTTTCCTGTCCTAAGAGATAAAACATATTGAGAGATATTGGGGAAGACCAAGTGGAAGTCTCTGGAACTGTCTCTCTAAACTCCCACCAGCCAAGATGGTAAATTAAAGCAATATCATATTCTGGGTGTAATGATAAAAATCAGTGCCACCCTTAGAGATGTAAAGAATGCAGAGGTGATGATCCTTTTCACATATCCATTTAATGTATCAGTTTGATCAATGCAAAAACCAGGTGATGATCTATGCAAAACAGGATGAATCCTCAAGTATTACAGTGAACTACTGTTAAATTAATGAAACAGTAGCCCCAGCTGGAGCTTTTGTGCCAGAGAGAGAATCTTTGCTAAAGCAAATAAAAAATCTTTGAGTGCTTATTATGTGACCATTGATTAGGTGAAAGTATAATGTCAGAAACAATTCAGATTTACATGGACTAGACAACAGTGTACCATCATAGTCTTTCCCCAACACTGTCAACTCTCCTGCTCCCGGTCATAATACCTTTTGAAGAGACCTGCTGTACATCTCAAGGAACATCTCATTGTTCCACTACACTGATCATACCGTGCCATTGGACTGGATGAATAAGGAATGACACACACATTGGAGTCCTTGGTAAGAAAGAGGGTGATAAACCCTATGAAAATTCAGAGGTCTGCAACATAGCAAAATAGTTCTGACACATGCAAGGGCTCCAAAATAAAGGGATTGTTATTGAGTCTGGTACTTCCCACCACAAAGAAGAAAGCACAATGCCTGGTCAGCCTCTCTGGGTTCTGGCCAGCATATACCACACCTGGGAATACTGCTGTGACCTATATGCTAGGCAATACAAAAGACTGTTAGTTAGTGGGGATCACAGAGGAAAAATTCCACAATACGTCCGTACTGCGCTACAAGCAGCATTGCCTCTTGTGCCATATGGCCCAGCAGACCCTATAGTATTAGAAGCCTTAGTGATGGCAAAAGGCCCAGTGTGGAGTTTCTTACAAGCCCAATGGGAAAACCTAAAATAGACTCCTAGAATTTTGGAGCAAGTCTACGCCATCTATAGTACAAGACTATAAACTTACGAAAAAAAAAAAGATCCTGCTGTGTTTCTAGGTCCTGAGAAGTGACTACTAATGAGATCTAAAGTGACCACGCCATCAAAATGACTTACTATAAGCTGGATTCTTCTATAAAATTGGGCAGAACCAGCAGCAATCTATTTAGTAACCTGGAATTCGTACATACAGGATCAAGCATGAGTAGGTTCAGGTGGCAGAAGTAAGCCACATAAATGGCTGTCCCAGAAACTCATGTCATCCACCACTATTGTGCTAGAAACTCTTTAGCTGATACCAATGTTTCCATGGGAGATATAACCCATTGGCAATGGAAGAAAATGCCTGAGATTGATTTACAGATGTGTCAGCTAAAAATGGATGGTGATTACATTACAGCCCCACTCAGGAATGGCCTTGAAAGACAATGGTAAGGAAAAATTCTCCTAATGGGCAGAGCTTTTGGTGGTACACTTCATCATCCGCATTGTATGGAAAGAGACGTGCCCTGAGGTTATGGATTCATAGACATTGATGAATGGCTCTTTGGCTGGTCAGACCCCAGGAAGGAGAGAGCTCAACTTCTACTCAACCCTACTTTCATGTCTTTCTCTCCACAGATGTTGATCCCGAGAGAAATCCCGTAGAGAATCTCTGTACACTTATCTATATCAAAGTTTGCTTCCCAAGGAGCCCAACCTGCCAGAAAATCCACCATCCATCCTTGGATGCCTTCATATCCAATTGCCAATACAGTATTTCACCAACCACAAACTAAATAGAAAAAAAGCACAGCTTTCTTCATTTTCCTATAACTGGCCAGAGTGTATTGTGAGGCAGCAGGGAATCAAGGTAAATGCCAAAGCAGAAAACTTAATTTTGTCATTTCCAGCTAAAACTCATTCATATTTTTATTTCTTATTCCTTACAAGTTGAACACAGTCAAATTTTAGATTTCTTCCTTCCTTGTCTTTCATATGGTGAATTGATTCTAACTTCTGACAATAATAGGAGACTTGGATAGTTCTTAAACTCTTCTGGACAGGTATCTCCTAGTACATACACTCATCCTTTGTGACTTTTAGACTTCATTATTCCTGCGTCTTAGCTATTGACATTTCTCCACTGGAGTGGGAGTGGGGCTGGGAGTGTGTCACTGAAGCCATTGCGTTGATAAATAAAATGACAAGCAATAGGATATATTGGAGTATATGAGGAAGCCATTTGGTGTAAAACTAATTTGGCCTGATCTTGTTTTTCCAAAAGTGCCTGACTGGCCTTGGAACATACATTGTATATCTGCTTTGAGCATTTACCATGTCCCAGAGACAAGAACAAATGCTCTTAAAATAAGGAAGCAACTTCCCCCACATTGGCATTTCCTTGAGGATAAGCATTCATCCCTAGGCTAGGATGTGATTGCTGTGCTCATGCTGCGACCACCCAACTCGAGACAACAGACCTGCTACCTGCTGTGCCCATCAATTGCTGTGCCAACAGGGCAATCTCGTGACTATTGTAAAAAGGACATGGCAATCATATGTTATATATGCTCTTTGATGGCATATAATCACTCTGTACACCCCACATCTTTGGTGCCCTTCCTTCCTTGGGGAAGGAAGGCCCTGGGCTATATGGTCCTCAAATTTGGCTCATAATAAACTCACCCCAATTTTGATATATAGATTGGCTATGGATTATTTGCATTGATAGCATCTTCTTATGGCCTCTTATTCATATTTCCTCTCTAATATCTGAGGCTACAATGGCCTTATCATAATCATGAGACCCCATTAGTCTGGTAGTTTTATCCTCCAGCTATTTTGCTTATCCTTTACAGGAACATGCAAGGTTTCTACTGCTCTTCTTCACCTTTGTCAGGCCTTAGGGGCGTCAGGCTATCATCTTGCCCTCTCTGGCCCTGACTTCAGATGCAACCCTCTCTATTCTCCTGCCCCCACACAGTTAGGGCACCAGAGATGCCTATGGCAATAGCCATCCTCCAGGAGTCCCAGTTCCCTAGTGGAACATTAGTGGCAGATACTCATGGATCTTTAAACTTAAAAAGGTGCTCCAAAATTCCTCCCCAATGGTAGTTAAGATGTATAATGCACAGGACTTGCCATAATGGTGTCAAATCCTGTTTATCATCCCTAGCACATAGAAGCTTTATCAAGTCTAGAATGTGAAAATTATCTCATATTGTCAAGCATTCTCTCAAATCTATTGTTCCTGGTATAAACATCACTTAGGCATTCAAAACCAGATTTTGTTTTCTCTCAACTTATTGTTTCTGCATAGAGTTTCAAAAACTATTTAGAGATCTAAAAGTTAAGATTCTTGGCATACCAGCTCTCACAACCCTCTTTGGAAGGCAGTTTGCGCTAGATTTCCTCTTTTGCCCCTGAAGAGATAAGTACCTCAGAGGATGCTGGTGACTTTGCCCCTGTAGATCGTCTCCCCTCCTCCCTCATCCTGCTCTGTCCAGAAGGATGACCTCTGTGTACCACATTCACTGCTTCCCATGCCCTCTGGTTTCCTGTTGGACTCCCAGCAGAAGGGCAGAGGGAAAAGAGGTGTGAGATCAGAGTAATTTTTCCCCTAGCTCTCTCCCTGCAAGGTTGCCTGGAGCTAGCTGTGACCTAAGTCACTGCTTCTCTTGAGGCCACAAACCCCATATTCTCTCCTTCATTTCCAGGAAACGCACCATCCTCAGAGCTTTTGACTTGGTATGCTAACTGCTCAGCTGCAATTAACCACAGGTGACTATACTACTTCTTGAGGTTCCCTCTTACTGACCCCTCTGTAAATAGTTTTTAAAGTAAATCCGCCCCTAATTATTATTCTTCAAGAGTGCCATCATTTTTCTGTTTTGAAGAAAGTCCTCACTGCTGCCTGGAAGATGAAAAATTACTGATGGCAGCAAGTCACTGGGAAAAAATGTTTGTTAATACGGGAATGTTACACATCCCAGATAGGCTGACACAGACACAGGCAATAGTTATGGTATGCCACACTACATTTTTAGTTTTCCTTTACTCCATTCAGGATTTCCTTGCTTAGATAACTCTTTCTCAGAGAATAGCTCCTACTTTCTGGGAGCATCCACACCATGTTATCAGGGTGAAGCATCTGGTCTATAATCATTCTCTAGACAAAGCCCTTCTCAGGGAAGATAGCCGCAGCACCAGCATGATCTTGCATTTCTTGCATACAGCACTGGTTTATCTGGGGTCCCACTATGGCATCAGTCCTTGATGCATACCTGCTGCATCCTCCTATTACAAGAATTATTTCAAGGCAGCAGTTTTCTCTCAACCCTTTTGGTCCTCTCATGGCAGAATACACACACTTTCCGTTTTTCCTCTTGCACTTAATGGGACTTCAGGAAACTGACAACCTCAGGCTCTCTCAGACCAGCTCTTCTCTCTCCCATCTTTCAAGAAGCCAAGCATACATGTCCTTTATTTGGTTCTCTTTCAAACCAATCTGAATTTCCGTTTCTCCCCCTGGGACTTGTCATATGGAAGTGACTCTCTCCATTTTCCTAAACTGCCAATGTTGCTTGAACCTTGTTGATGCTGGTAAATGTTCTGTTTTTCTAAAGCAATGGTAAAGAATTACCCTTGTGTAGTTACCTCAAAAGTATTCCCATTTTTAAAGAAGGCACAGTTCCCATTCTGGTCCTGAATTTTAAAAGAAGTCCCCGGTCCCTTGCTCATTGAACTCTTGGGATGGGGGAAGCCAATGACAGATCTTCCTCTCTGAGACCCACTCCACTTCTAAATCTACTATCTCTCAGTTCCTTCTTCAGCTCAGGCTGACTTTATATACAAAATATTATTTTGGCCACCTTCCCTTTCCTCTTGACTTTTTGTGCCACTCTAGTGATAAAGCGCCAGTTCCCTCAGAGCTTTTTATCCTGTCTGTTTGCCATAAGAAGTTCTAATGATCTTTTCAAAATGCAAATTTGAGGGGCCAATCCCGGTGGTGCAGCGGTTTAGGTCGTGCTTTGGCACCGGGGGGTTCGCAGGTTCGGATCCCGGGTGCCCAGCAACACAATGCTTGTCAGCCATGCCATGGTGGCGTCCCGTATAAAGTAGAGGAAGATGGACATGGATGTTAGCCCAGGGCCAATCTTCCTCAGCAAAAAGAGGAGAATTGGAAAGAGATGTTACCTCAGGGTTGGTCTTCCTCACAAAAAAAGGGAAAAAAAAGGCAGATTCGATCACGTCATCACTCCTGCTTAAAATATTCCAATGGCTCCCCTATATTCTGAGAAAACAAAATATATATAAATTACATATATGTTATACCTATATAACACCATCTGGCTCCTGAGGCATTCTCCATCTTGTTTGCTACATCCGTGCCACATTGATCTAATTTTGATTTCTTGGAAATATTATGCTCCCTCCCACGTGCTTGCACATGCTCTTTTCTCTATAGCCCCCTTTTCATACTTGGCTCTTATTTTCCTCTCAGAGAAGCTTTTACTGCCCTCCCAATTTAAGACATCTTCTTTGTGTCATCCTTACATATTACTAATACAGAGATAATCTTTGACTTATGCTTAAAGCTAGTCATAACATTTATTTTCATAGCTATCTCAGTTTGAATTTTAAAAAGAAGTCAACTCTCCTACTCTACAACAAATCATTGGGTTGATATTTGTCTTTACTACTAGATTATAAACTCAGAATGAAAACCTTGTCAGGTAATACATGATCAAGTTTCACTATTGCTTTCCCAGCACCTAGCAGAGTGCTGGAAACATGGTGAGCTCTCAACAAACAGCACGGGTAAGGAATAGACACATGTCAACCTCCTCTCATACCTTCCTCCTTTGCACTAAACTTCAATCCACACTCACTTTTCACTTACTCTAGAACATCATAATCTTTTTCTTTGTTTGAATATTGTTTTTATTTTCACTATTTTGCCTAGTTCCACCTATTTCTTCAAGTCAGGGTTCACATAGTGCTTTCTCATAGAGATATTCATAGACTCCAAAATATGAAATGGGCCCACTGATATTTCTTTCACTTAACGTATATACATTTCATGCATAACAATTGTTTAATAACTCTGTTCCTCATTAGGAATCATAAGGCATGAAGTATGCCCTTTATGTTTACCATTTTGAATGCCCCATACCTAGCACAAAATCTGGTTCCCCATAGATGGTTGCTCCTCATAATGCTACTTGTGAAGTTGCTGGGTTCCTGAATTGATATATTACAGGAAGATTCTCGCAATAAGATGCATTTGAGCTCTGTCATCAAAGAAATGACATTATTGACAGTTGGTCTAATGCTATTTTCTTATATTAATGCTAATCAAAGAGATAACTATCTTGTGCAGAAAGGATGAAAATATTTCCCAGGAACATCTGAGAAGCCATGCCCTATAACCCTTTGATCTCTTAACTTCCAGCCATGCATTACTTGTTTAGTATAGTCCAATTATTTCTATTTCACATTTATTGTGCAACTTTTATGTAATACTCATTGTTCAGGGTATTTTATAGGACAAAAGGAAATGTAAAACATATTCACTGACTTCAAAATGTTTATGGTTATGTTGATAACACAATGCAAACTTATGTTATGCTGTTAAGGCCAAAAATTTATAATGTGAAAAAGAAAGGCAAATGGTGTGGTACTAAAATGTAGAAGTTTAAAGAACGAAGTGATCACTAGAGGTCAGAAGAGACAAGACAAATCAAACGTCTTGAAGGAGCTAGGACTTGAGCTTGTTCCTGAAAACTGAAGAGTATTGGATAGAAAGGAGAAGAAGGATATTATTCCCAATACCTACGTAATTATGGAGCCATTGCAAAGCCCTTAGTTTAAAAAATATAGCATCATCTCTGCCATCTGCTGTCAGAGATGTGCAAAGTCATCCCCAGTGAAGTCACATGACCTCTTGAGGTGCCCTGCCACCCTTCCTACCATTAACATTTCAGGTATTGCTTTTTTAGAAATAAATTAGAATATATTATAAACATAAACTTCATTACGATTGATTTAATCCTATTTGTGTCTCCTATAGCCAGAATAGAGTACATTATTTATTGATCTCTTACCCACATTCTTCTACTTTACTATTACTAAATGAATTTTGACTCATAAAGAATGACCCATAAAGTCAAATGTCATCTCCTACCCAATAGTGTGCTAATTCCTGTTACTAAAATGGTCTCCCTCTTATCCTAGAAATGTAATGCATATGTTGCTTATTATAGGATTTCAATAAAATATTGATGCACTAATATCTTATCCACTTAAAGAATATGAGGTCGAGGGTTCATGAAGAAGGGTAGTCTACTCAGAGTCTCATTGTAGGAGGATACTCAAAATGCAGGGGCTCTGGATGGAAGAAAGAAGAATGCCCCGCTGTCATACGTTCTATGGATTTTGCTCTAATAAGGTTTGTGCCATATTACAGTTCTGGAAGGGACTCTGTGAAGTGGGAATTTGAAGTAAAGTTTGTTACATTTCATTAAATGGGCTATATTGAGACCTTTTAATGTAATTATCTTTTATGCTATTGTATTATTTTTTAAATTTATTTAGTGTTTTATATTTTCAGGAGTATAACACAACGTATAAAATCTGCTTTAGATAGCAATTGCTAATTAACTGATTTAGCCTATGTTAGATGAGGAAAGTCTTTATTATTAGAGCCAGACAGAATCTCTTCACCCAAATATGTATGAATAATATTAGCTGAAAGTTGTACATTTTTATGAAAACTGCAAAATAATTTATTGAAATGACTGAACTATTTGAAATGAGAAATACACATTTCTAAATACATTTTTAAAAATAAAAAAGACATACAGTAACTTTTGGTACCACGCTCCAATTTTCCTCCCTAACGTTCCAGTGTAACTACCCAAATAATTTATTTTCTAATTTGTTCCTGATGCTTCTTTTTCAAGGTTGTGGGGATCCTTTGGTGAAGATTCAAGTAAAATTGTGGGGCTTTGCTATCTAGGCTGGATGTCTGCCTCAGGGGTTTTAGTCTTTGCTTATGCACTGGGTCAAAGCACAGGCTTTAAAACACCACATCTTTATCAATTGCCTTCTGCAGACAGATTTGCTTCCTTCTAGTATATTCTGGAAAATGTTGGCTTCCTGTTTTACTATTTAATGGTGAGTCTGAATCTCTTAGCCTCTGTCTGTAACCTGAACATTCTGAATCACTGTGATTGACGGAATTTTATCTGCTGGCTGCATCCTTATGTCCACAACTTGCCTTCTGCTTTTTATGAGAGTGAAAGCAATATTTTTAATCATTTGAGCTGGAAGCAAGTTTTATTTAGTGTAAGAGCTGAAAATAACTATCCCGTTCTTATTTCGCTCCACAGCACATCCTTTCTAATAAATGAAGTAACCCTTCATCAATAATGATGGCTCTGGATCTGTTGTTTAATCACTTCATGACTAGTTTTACATAAACTACATTTTCACACACGTTATTTTACTTGATCTTTATCTGATAGGTCAGAAAAAATACATACACACACGTGCACGCACACACACACATACATAGATGTTTCTTTTTAATCTGTTGCTTTAGGTCCCCATAAAACTATACCTGCAGGCTAAGGTGTCTGAGAGGATTGCCTCAGAAGGGGAATTATGTAGCAGGATACAGAGAATAGAGTCAAATTATACACTTCTAAGTATCTAAGTAGTCCTGAAAACAGGGTTTTGATTTGCAAGGACAAATCTTTTTGAGAGAGAAAAGATTTCAGAATTCAGAATGCCTATTTTTGCATATCAAAAGCAAACCCCAAAGGAATCAAGGCTTAGGGCTTCTGCCACTTAAAAAAATATTCTTTTTTTGGAAAAGCCAATCTCCCCTTTTCCTTACCAAGCAAAACTAGAGAGAAGGTGGAAAAAGCAATGAGTTATTTGCTGATATGAGTTCAGGAAATGGGCCAGGACTACCAGACACTCCTCCTCAGGCAGTAAGAAAGAGTAAAACCTCAGACAGGATTTGGTTTGAATAAACAGTTGCAAGAGCCCCGTATCTCACTTGCCATTGATGCCCTGAGAAATGTGAGCCTTGTAGAGAAATCTCTGTAGCAGCATCCTGTGGAGGCAGGGTTGTTGACATGGTGTCAGGAAAGGTCTAAGCAGAGAAGATCTTAGTCAATGTGGCTCAAGTTAGGGAGAATCCTCAAATGAGAGGGTGACCATTTATCATCAAATCTGGGAGACTTTTGAGAGTAAAAGAGTACATGACTAATTATTAAGCCAACATAAATCAATTAGTCCAGGGCAAACCAGGGCATATAATCACATTAAAGAGGAGCCTGAAAGTTCTCTGAGAGAGCCAGAGGATCCAGTACAAAATCACAGGTGGCATAAAATAAAATAGAATGATGCCAGGGCTATGGATATCTCATGAGACACCAGAGGGAACAGATACTGGTAATGAAAGATCATGGAGGGGACATAGACATCTTAACAAATAATACCATTGGACAGAAAATGACTACACATATCCAAAGATTCCTATATCCTAGGTAAGACCATGAAACATAGGAGATAGGCAAGGAAGCAAAGAGTGAGAAAATTATAAAAAAGCTAAGAAAACTGTTCACTGTTTAGTATTAAGCTTATACTTAGCCAACAGTTGTGTGATGACTTTAGTCAGAATAAGTTGTAGAAAAATAAAGTCTTACTTCTATTTAGCTGTGTTTTTAGCTTCAGAATAAATTATATGAGCTATACGCATATACTAAACAGAACAGGAAGTATTGATTCCACTTTTCCGTTGAAGAAACTGAGGCTCAAAGATATTTACTAACCAACCCAAAATCTCAAAGCACGAAAAGTATGGTGCTGAGATAAGAACCTGTGTCATCTGGTCTTTGTGCAATATTTACAATGTTTCTTTTTTTTCTGTTTTTACTAATATAGAGTTATCTCTTAATCCATACTCTCATAAGTGTATCTTCTTTTCCTTGAGATTAGGAGTAAGTTTGGGGGATCAGGTAGGATTCCAGATTGGTGTGATCAAGCTAGTACATAATTTTTTTGGTCTTTTATTTTTCTCAATAGTAAATCTGTCTAGTAAAAGGTCCTGCTTCCTATTTTTTGATGTTTTTTCATAACTCTTATCACTCTCAAAATCTAGTCATATTTGTATGTACTTATTATCCACACTCTACTTCACTATTAAAATGTAACTTCCATGAAGGCAGGAAAGTTGTCTTTTTCGTTCACTCTTATAACATTGTGGCTAAAACATTGCTGCACACATAATATGCACGGAGTAAGTATTAACTTAACCCATTCGTTAATGAAGAAGCAGCGAGCCTCATCAAGTATGACACCAGAACAGAAAGTTGACTGATTAATTTCAAGTTTAATTTTCCATGAGTACCATTAAATTAATTGCATTGCATGTAACATATTATCATAGATATCTCCAGAAAGGTCATTCTCAAATTCTTTCAAGCTTAATGATCACTTAATAAACTAGTGTAAAATGCAGATCCTCAAACCCATGATTAAAAATTCTGCTTCAGTGGATCTGGAGTAGACCTTCCAAACCACTTTACAATCATTTAATAAGTACCCTAAAGAATATGGTCAGGCGGCCATTTCAATCCAGGCTCCAGAGTTTTTACTCAGATTTCACTATGTGAAGCAAATTTTCTATAACTGCCAGCATTTTCTCCCCACTATTAAGTACTGATTTTTATAAATTATATACCTATAAAATATACATCAATTACATACTGTATTAAAAAAATATGGAACATGATGGCATTTTGAGAAAAAACGTTGCACGCTCGTGATTGACATTGCACGCAGGCTTGAGTCTTCATTTTAAACATTTTCAAATGGTCAACTCCCTGAGATAGATTTAGTAATCTGCACACATGAGTACTAGATCTGGTCATTCAAAGAGGCATATTTGCAGACACTGGGATTGCACTTTGGATGAAAATATATATTTGTAGTAAAAAGGCATGTCCTCTTGGGTGGATCCTCCTGTGAGAAATAATTGTCAGTAGATGCCTGAAATCTACCTGTTAGTGTAAAAAAATAAGCAAAGGGCCAGTAATGTCAATTTTATATACGAATAAAAGGGCATTACAGCAATTCGAGCACTTTATTCACTCACAATGGGAATAATCTTTTTAGTGGATATTTTGATGACTGTATTTAATAGAATGTTTAGCAAAGAAAATAAAAGAAAAAAATGTGATATTTTTCTCGTCTACAGAAACATGTACCTTGGGGTCATGGGAAATTTAATATGCCATTACTGTTGGCTCTATATTAAGGATGGTAGAAATACACCAGAATAATTACAAAGTGTGTGGTCTGCAATCTGTTCTCAGGAGGATATAGAGTAGTGAGCTCTGAACTCTAGCTGTAGCATGCCTTACAATTCATCCTTCTTGGATTTAATCTAATAGATATTTAGTTTCCAGGAACATGAGAAGGATGAATTATAACATGAACACATCCATAAATACTTGTGGTACAGAGGATTCGAACATGAATGGTCTGTTGTCTGTCTTCATCTTATTAGATCCGTTAGCAGCTTTTTATATAGTTGGCTTTTGATACCAGGTGTATACTGACAGTACCTAAATCTCCAGCTCAGACCTACCTCTCTACCAAACTCCAGACTCATATATCCAACTCCCTACTAGATATCTCCATTTGAAAGTCTAATTAGATATCTCAAATTCAATTCAACATATCTCAAACTGAATTCCTGATCTTTCTGCAACCAAACAAGTTCCATCAACAGCCTTCCTCATTTCAGCTGACAACACTTCCATCATTCCATTAGCTCAGTCCCCAAACAATGTTTTTATCTTTGAGCATTTCTTTCTCTCATGCTTACATATAATCTTCTAGGAAATCCTATTGGCTCTACCTTCAAAATATACACTATTTCCAGCTCCCTTTCACTACTTCACTGCCACCAAGCTGATTTAGGATTCTTCATCTCTTCCCTTGTTTGCTGCAATAGCCTCTGAAAATGTCTCCCATCTTCTACCATTGTTCCACTGAATTCTCTTCTAAACACAGAAAAGAGAACACTTTAAAAGCATATCTCAGGGGCTGACCCTTTTGCCTAGTGGTTAAGTTCAGCGTGCTCCACATCAGTGGCCCGAGTTCAGTTCCTGGGTGTGGACCTACACTACTCATTGGCGGCCAGGTTGCAGCAGTGACCCACATACAAACTAGAGGAAGATTGGCACAGATGTTAGCTCAGGACAAATCTTCCTCAGCAGGACAAAAAAAAAAAGAAGATATCTCAGAATACATCTCTCCTCTGCTTAAAGTCTGTAATGGATCCTTATTTCACTTGCAGTAAAAGTCAAAGTCCTGAAATTGACCTTTAAGACCCTATGTGATCTGGCCCTGGTTGGGTCTCCAACATCTTCCCTGAAAACTCTCCCCCTCTTTCACTTCCCTCCAGTCACACTAGTCTTTTTGCTTTCCCTTGAACTACCAGACACAATCTTATCTTAGAGTCTTTGTTCTAGATATTCCATCTTCTTTGTTTCTGCTTTGTCTTCCAATGTTTATGTGCTTAACCCTCTCACTTCCTTCCAGTCCTTGTACAAATCTCACCTCCTTAATTAGATCGACCCTATTTGTCTTATTTAATATTGCAACCTGCTTCCCCTCTCAGCACTTCCCCCATGATAGGCATTTTTGAGCCCCATTCTCACCTCTACTTTTTCTTTTTACATAGCTATTATGGTCATCAAACAATATATATCATTGTCTTAATTAGTTATTCATTTTATGAAAGCACATTATTGTAAGGAAAAGTACAAAAATAGACATGTATAACTCAAAGACTTATTCTAAACCAAAAGTTGTGTAATTGCCACTGAGGTAGAAAAATAAAGCATTGTTAGCAGCCTAGAAGCACTCTCATGACCCCTGCAACTGTTTTCCTCTCCTTTCTCTGCAAATAGAATTACTGCCCTGATTTCTCATACTCCAATTCAATTTTGTGGGTTTTGAACTTTATACACAGTAACATGTGTGTGCGTGCATTGGCCCGTCTTTTACTCCACGGCGGTTTTTGTGAAACTCATCTGTGTTGTTTCATCCAGTTGTAGCGTTTTAATTTTCATTGCTGTAATAATTTTCATTGTAAAACATATGACAGTTTACTTGTTCATTCTATCAGTGAAAGGACATTTGAGTTTATGATCATTGTTGTATAGGCTATTTTACCCCCAAGTTTTTAAGTTTGGTGAGAATGAGATCTTTATCTGTTTTATTAGTTGATTAATATCAAAAACCTAGAGCAGTGCCCAGAACATGGCAAGTAACTCAATAAGGATTTGCTGAATTGAAACGAGTTGAACTAAAAGTTGGAGAGGATTCCATTGGCCTATTTTGAAGTTCATTGTTGGAAAACAAAGAAAATCCTTACATTTTGTATGTTTTTTGAAAATTTTCATTCATATATCTCTGGCACTTACATAGCATTTACAGACAACTGGCATATAAAATAACGATCTGGAATCTGTGCAGGATATGTCATTAGTGTGTATAAGCAATCTGGAGAAATAAAGCTCAAATTGTTTTTGATGACCTAAATACATCACACAAAATTGCAGGATAAGATTTGGCCAGAATTATCTGAAGTCTGAAAATCTTACATCAATAAGATTGAAGTATTAAATGTCAATAATACAAACCCTCATGTAATATTTCAGAATTTTCAAATATATAGGAAACATCCTAATCCAACACTCTAGACAAACCAGGAAAATTCTTTTTGCCTTGTAATGGAAAATAGGTATCACAGGCATGAAACATTTAAATGTGTAAATTGAATTTCTCTTGGATTGTATTTTATTATAAATATTTGATGCGTCCAAAAGAGGTAAATTATCAAGTTATTAATAGTCTGTATGACACATTTAATTAGCTGAATGACTAAGGAACAGTAACATTACAGGGGCTATCCAATTCATTTACTATATAATAATATACTGGTTAACACTTTAAAAAAGTGACCAGTCATTATCAATGCATCATTGTGCATTATGCAAACATTAATTGGATCAAATTAATGTAGTGTTACTTTTATCTTAAGCAGGCATTAATGAACGCTTCATCATTTCAAAATGTTGCCACGACATATTATCAAAATATCAAATGCTTAACTTAATGTTTAGCATAAAAAGGTTCATTTGATACTCACATGAATGAGAACTTTAGGTGTTTTTTTCTTTTATTAGAGGTGTAATTAAAGACAGGTATTATAAAGGCCTGTTAAGATTATTTGAATATTTAACAGGACCACCTTCAAAATCACACTTGTGAGGGATAATAATATATTTAAAGCTTGGAAATTCTTTTTCACACTGCACTTTTAGCCAGTAGATCAGTTCATTTCTATTAAGAGACAGAAATATGACTTCATATTAATGACGGAATCAAAACAGATGGAGCTATCTAATGGTTCAGGCAGGAAATTGGAGTAGGAATTATAGCTTCTTACTCTTATATCTACCACTGATTCACTAAATGACCTTGGGCAAATTACTTAAGCTGCCAGGTCAAATTTTCTAAGTGCACGTCTTCTTTTTTTATGCCCAGAGCTCATATTAATGGAAAAGGAAGCTCTAGAGATATAGAAAAAGGAAATGATATAATATAGAGTGGAGGAAAAAGCCTTTGGCATGAAAGAGATTAAGTGGCTTACCCAAAGCTTCAGTTAGTATGTGAACTACTGGGGATTCAAATTCAAGCATGTGATTAATTGGCCCTCAGTTACCAAGCCTTTAGTATCAGTGTAATAATAGCTACCCTGATTTTGGTTATGATAGTATGAGCTTAGGATTTGCCTGGCAAATTACAGATATCTAATAAATATAATTGTTTTAGTCTTTTCTCCAATGCCAAATGCTATCAATTTTTATTCTTAAAACAGCTTATAGATTTATGTGCTCATTTAATCTTGACTCCACTGCCATAATTCTAGTGCTTATCATTTCTCGTCTAGGCACTCATTAATATAAAAATTGTTCTCGGTGACTCCTTTGTTTTTTCAAGTTTGTTTCAGCCTTCATGCTTTTAAAAACATCTAGATGATATTGAAGACCACTGGCATGGTGGGAAAGCATGCAGAAAACTAGGGGGGCTATGCCAGAGCTTTTGAACATGACATTTACCAATCATGTAATAAAAGAGTCTGAAAAGAAGAATGAAATATCCTTGTTACTATTTTCTATCTTCTTATCGACCAAATTCATTAAATTAACACAGTACACTGATTCTGTCTCTTATACATTGTTTGAATCTTTCCACAAATTTCCATCCAAAGTCACATTTCTCTAATTCAGGCTTATATTATTTCTTAGAAATTTTTGACTAGTCCCTTTGTTTCTAATGTTTCCTCCTCAAATTCATTCTCCATATCATCTATACGATAGGCCCCTGTGATGTTTTTAACATCAGTTTTAATCTAGTATATTAATCTCAAATAAGTCTGAACTTCTAATTTCCTCACCACTCTTAACACCCATAGATCTTTGCTGATGCTTTCTCCTCTGCTGGAATGGCCACACTCTTCTGTTTCTAATACTCACTCTTTAAAATTTAACTTGAATTTCACCTCCCTAAAGCTTTTTATGCTTTGTTCATACCCATTTTGGTGCTGCCTTCTCTGTTCCAATAGTACATTGTATATATCACTACAATTACATTTATTCCTTTGTTTAATAATTATGAGTTTTTCATTGATTTTTTTCTATCAAATTTTGCTCCTTTAGAGATGATGATGATATATACATATATATAACTACTTCAAAATGTCAAAGAAAAATCACACCAGATGGAGTTAAACAGGCAAGGAAAACTATATTCAAGACTATTGCAATAGGGGTCAAGACTATTGCAATGGATGAGAAAGATTGAACTCAACTCCTTGGCAAGGAATGATAGGAGAATTTTTAAACACTAAGGTGAGCTAGTGTTAAAGTACTGGAGGATTTGGGAGGAAGATTGGTCAATGTGATTAGGCCATTTTTAAATTGGCATTGGTGCTTATAGAAGTTAGGCTCCTACCCTCCCACAGAGACTGGGAGATAGGGGCATTATTTTCCTTGATGATTACATTTCAGAAGGATGGCTCCAGGGTCCTTTATGAAGAAAAATGTTTCTGGGTTACAAAACTGGCAGGAGGCTGGAAGAAGATTTACATCTCAAAGGAACAAAGAAAGAATTTACAATTGCAAGTTTTCTAAAATAAATGCTCTAAGAGAAGGCAGATCTGGGGCCTACAGTCAGGAAAAAACCTGTCTAAAGTTCAGTCGAGCTGAGGGGAATGTTAAGGCCATCCTGATCAATATTTATATTCACAGTTCTGAGACATGTTAAACACTAGAAATTTCACTTGGCTGCTATGTCCTACAAAGTCTAACAGAATATTCCAGCACAAACATTTTCTTTAAATGTCTCATCATTATTCTTGCCTAATTACAGGTGCACTGGACATCAGATTCAGGGCAGAATATATATATTTTTTCCTTGCTTTAGTTCCCTTGTTTGGGTGCAGATGAGTTTCTTCTCCTTCATTTTCCCTCACTTCTTCCTTGCTGCCTTCTCTGTAGCTTCTGGCTCCTCACTGCCCTCACTTCTGGTTTATGCCAGAGAGGTACAATAACTTTTTTTATCTGAGTGTCAAACCTGCTCCTGACTCTATCCTGGGAGTCAGGAGCAATTCTTACTTCCTACTAAGCAAAAAAAGAAGACACTGTCATGCTAATATTGTTTATCACTCATGGCCTAAGTAAATGCCATATTATGTTAAGCATGCATTCATGCGCGCGCACACACACACACACACACCTGCACACACTTACCCCATGTATATAAGACGTAGAGTTGGAAAGAGATAGAGAGGAAGGAGGGAAGTCTTATCTTGCCACATATATTAATGTTGACTAAATGAAAATGTGGATATTGATCTTTGATTATAACATTGTAACTTGAGCTTGCAAATATTACATAAAATACACAACTTACATACAACACTATTTCAAAGCCAAAAATCTTAATATTTTGAATAGTTTCATGGAGAGAACAAATAACTGTGTGTTTCTTCTAAACGACTGCTACGTAATTAATGAAAAATTCTTCCAGTCCTAGATAGAAATTCAAAGAATTATTGCTTTTGTGGGATAGTCATACTATTCTTTAAACTTAGAATAAAATATAAAAATATTGTATGTATTTAAATTCAAAACATTTATTTTACGTAGCAATCCCAGTTCTAAAAAGTGTATAGGGAATTTCTAGGTTCAACTTTGCCATAGAAGAGCTTGGAAGTTGTCACTTCCGATCTTACAAGAAAAAACTGAGCAGACTGAAAATCAGCAATTTGTCTTAGATGCATCAGAGAATGGAGGTTGCAGGACAAGTCACCACTCTGAAATCTGGAGAGACAGAAGAATCCAGGGAGTCCCACTTGAGAACTGCTTACCTGGAGAAGAGGATACTAGTGCCAAAACTGGTAGGAATATTTAAACGGTCATTTTGTAGAATTGCTGTAGGTTGTGTGTGGACTAATGTGAGAGTGAGAAACTCTTGGGGCCACAGTTTTATGGTAGACCCTCAGCTCTGTGATTTTTTGCCCCCAGGAACTTTACCAAGTTCTCATAGTGACGAAAAAAGAAAGATCTTGTCTTCACTCTAGAAGTGGAAGGGGAAGAGTAATCATTGTGTAATTTGCCCAGCTCATTTGCCATAATGAAGTGCTACTTTCCAGTGGGAAAGACTTTGCTAGAGCCTTATCCAATGTGGAGGAAGGACATTTGTTCCTCTCCAGCCCCCTCTACCTTTCTTGTCACACATTGGTTGGGGGGAGGTTAAGAAATACTTGTTAAGTCATAGTCCAGGGGACAGACCCACTAAAAACTGAGATTTAAACATAAGAATATAAAACACTTCTGCTCCTCCAATCCTTACCACCACATCAACAGGCTTCCAACTTAATAGCAGTGGATTACAGTGGAAAAAAGCTGTAAGATACAGACTCTCTCAAAGGAGGACTACTCAGGCAAACTCAGAGAGTCGACATGGGAGACAAAACAAGGAAACTAGAGAAATTAGAAGCCTCAGGTACCTACAGCTACAACAATATTAAACACAGTCCGACTCCTTGCCAGATTAACTTAAAACCTCACACCAAAGACCTATTTACTAAGTTTCCTAATATTTGATATATCATATCCAAAATTACAAGGTATGCTAAAAGACAAGAGAAAATATAGGCTGTAGAGACACAGCATGCACCAGAACTAGACTCAGATATGGCAGAGATTTTGGAGTTATCAAATAGGAATTAAAATAACTATGATTAACATGACAAGGGAAAAAGTAGACAATAGGTAAGATCAGATAAGTAATGTGAGCAGAGAGTGGGAAACTCTAAGAGAAAATCAAAGGAAATGCTAGAAATCATTTCACTGTAATATGCTTCATGTCACTGTAATAGAAATGGAGAATGATTTTGATGCGCCCGTCAGTAGAGTGGACACAGCCAAAAAGGAAACAGTGAGGTTAAAGATAGGTTAATAGACACTTCCCAAATGAAGTGCAAAGAGAAAAAGAATGAACAGAAAATCAGAACAGAACATTCAAGAACCAAGGGAAAATTTCAAAGGCATTCACATGAATAATTGGAATACCAAAGAAAGAAGAAACGGAAAAAAGAAGTGCTGAATAATAATGGCTGAGAATTTTCCAAAATTGGTGATAGACACCAAACCACACATTCAGGAAGCTTAGGGAATACCAAGCAGGGTGATATCAACAAAAGTATAGCTGGGCATTTCATATTCCAACTACAGAAAAACAGAGACAAGAGAAACTCTTGAAAGAAGCGGAAAGATGGGTAAGAATGGGTAGAATCTTATCTATAGGAGAACAAGGATAAGAATTACAATGGGCTTCTCCTTGGAAACTATGCAAGCAAGAATAGAATGGAATACATTTAAGTATTTAAATTAAGATAAAATTCAATATAGCATTCTATATCCAGCAAAATTACCCTTCGAAAGTAAAAGAGAAATAAAGATGTTCTCAAACAAAAACTGAGGGGATTCATTACCATCACACTTGCCCTGCAAGAAATGTTAAAAGAAGTTTCTCAGTGAGAAGGAAAACGATATAGATCAGAAACTTGGATCTACATGAAGAATGAAGAGCTTCAGAGAAGGAATAAATGAAGATCTTTGAGAGGGCAAAAAAGTATATAGCATCTTTTCCCCCTGAAATATCTCATATGAATAACTGTAAATGACTGCTTTCCAGTCATGAAAGCGATAGTAGTTACACTTCTTACTATAGGGACAGGCAAAACTACAGCATGAATCTGCTTCTTCGAAAAAGATTGTGTCTATTCACACTTAGCATTTTTGTTATTTACAAGAATTGTTAAGTTAGTGCTATGGGTGTGGATACTACCTCTGGTGTATTTACATGTTAAGATGGCAATGGGAAAATATGAGATGTAGATAAGGTCAATAAAATATATATTTAATGAAATCCATAAACAAGGTAATATTTCATAGTATGCAAATACAGAAGATAGTGTATGAAGGAGTTGTTAAAAACAAAAGTAAAAAAAAAAGATGATTGTAATAAAATAGAGCATTTAAAAGAAATGAGATTCTCTATGATCAATTTCAGAATTTAGGTGATAAAGCAAAAGTACCTGATGTGACAAATGAAAAAGTAGGAAAAGCTGTAGTTATCACACTATCTAAATGTTTGTGAATCTGCTGTGATTCTTCCTTCTCACTCCTCTTACACACATAGATAATTTTGGTAAGAACACACCTATAACACATATGAAGCAAAATATTTGCAAATTTGTGTTACCCCCCTTATATTTGTGAGAAGAGTAGGAGAGAGGGATGACTAATGTTGAGTTCTTATTTCACATCTTACATTGCAGAGATAGTTTCCAGTTTCTTCATTTGTTTGTTTCAACATTATTTTCATTTAAATATAAAGAGACAGAGGGGCTCAACTGTTGAATATCTAGCTGAAGTTCCTACAGCTTGAAATAGAAAATTAAAAATTAGCAGAAAGAACACATAAATGCAAAGGTATGTTCCTTAAATCAATTATTAAAATAGATAGAGCCCTCATGAGCCTAATGACAGAAAAAATGAGGAAAAATAAAGTTAGAAAAGAGAAAATAATGGTAAGCTAAAATAAAAGGAAATTCAAGAATTATAAACAGAAAACTAAATGCATTTCTAACCTAAAAATAAATGAAATCTAAAGAAATGAACAACTTTTTATCCAGATATAAATTACCAAAATTTCCTTTAGAAGAAATGGAAAGGCATGATATTTCAATTGTCGTATAAAATATAAGTGAAGTGATTAAAGTTAAACAGTAACAGACACACTCACGGTTGAATTTGACCTACCCTTTTCAGAACGTTATATTTCAGTTCTCTAAATTATTGAACATACATAAGAAAGTGGAAGTTTTCTCAATTCATTGTATGAAGCCAGCATAACATATGATTATATCAGTTGAGGATAAAAAGGCATTTAATAAAATTCAAATGTCATTTCTAATAAGAGTTCAAAAAAAATAAGAACAGATGTTAAACTAAATGTAATAAAGACTATTTAACGAAATTGAACAGCAAATATTATTTTATATAGAGAAGCACTAAAATAATTCCATTAAAGCAATAATGTTCTTTATTATCATTGTTATTTGCATTTGTTTGGAGTTTATCGCAAATGCCATAAGTAAAAAAAAGAAATAACTGGAGCAAATATTGGAAAAAAGAAAGATAAAACTATCTTCCTCTGCTAATATGATTGTATACCTTAAAAAGCGGTTTCGTCCGCGCTTGGCAGCCCGGGGTTCGCGGGTTCGGATCCCGAGCGCCCGCCGACGCACTGCCTGTCGGCCATGCTGTGGCGGCGTCCCATATAAAGTGGAGGAAGATGGGCACGGATGTTAGCCCAGGGCCGGTCTTCCTCAGCAAAAAGAGGAGGATTAGCAACAGATGTTAGCTCAGGGCTGGTCTTCCTCACCAAAAAAAAAAAAAAAAAAAAAGTACTATAGTTAATAGTAGGATTCTCTGTAGGCACTCTGTGGATCCATTACCTACTCTCCATTATAGCAATAAGCACCTAGAAGTATAAATGGGAGAAAAAATTCCACTGAAAATTGAGGCCAAAAAATTGTACGTATATTTTATAAGAACAGCTTTTTAAAAAGGCACAATCCTTAAATGAAGAAAGCTATAGTATACTTTTAGTGTCTTAAAATATGATCTTAGCCAATGAGAAGACATAATATTCTTCATTAGTCTTAACTAAAAATACAAAATAAGAAAAATGTTAATTGTATCAAAATAAATTCATAAACTTCATGCAATTCCATCTGTTGCATTTGGAAAAGTAGCCTGAAATTTTTAAAAACACAAATAATTCTAATAGAACCATATGAAAAATATAAACAGTGAGGTGAAATCTCCCTTACGGAAACCAGATAGTGGAATAAAACAGAGAAACAAAATGGATCATCATTATTTTCATAACAGTACGTGACACATTTATTATTTCAATTCAGTGTGAAATATTTAATATAAGATATACACACAGTTTAAAATTCATCAGGAAGAAAATAGAATTGGATGCACGTTTTACGTTGTAACCAAACATAAAGTCCAGATAGTTAACTTTTAAATTAGGGCAGTATTAGTTGCCTTAGTGGGATATCTACTAGATAGTGTAGATTGGAGAAAGAAATATGGAAAGATTTCTGAATAATATGATATTATTTTTGTACATATTTTTAACATATGCCTTTGTTTTGGGAGAAAGGAGAGCCGAACAAAAAAGAAGAAAGCTAAGAAAAAGTGTGCCTTCTCTCCCAGGAAAAACTGGTTTATCAATAATCATATTCATATCTGAATATGAAATATACACACTTGTGTGTTTTCAAAATAAGTTAACAAAAATACACAGATATTTTTGCTTTGGATAATCAATATCTTCTCAACTTTTTGAGATTACGTATTGTACTTCTTTTATATTCTTGTTCTCTTTCTATATTTCTGCTTCAGCCACTGTATGTTGTCTATGTGTCGCCTTCCTTTTACAGTGATTGTATCATCTACAGATAATTAGGTTATTGGCTCTGAGCTCATTTTATCCTGGAGTTAGGAGTTCCCCTATCTGGTAATGTGTATGTAAAGAGCAACCAAGTCTAGACCCTGCTTGTGTCCCTCCTGGTGAGTTAGAGATAGAAAGGATAAGCCTTCTCAAGGAGAAGCACAGGCTTCCCAGAACTACTGCCACATATCCTAGTGTGCTGTCCCTCCACTTGCAACTTCTTTCTTCAGAGTTAGTTTTGAGACTCTCGGAAAGGAGCAGAATGAAAGGATAAAATGACTTTAAGAATGTAATCCACCAGCCCTGGGGGTTTGAGGAGAGAAATTGGAGGAAAGGATGCTCAGGGCAGCTCTTCAATCAGTGTCTCTTTTCATCTTCTTAGCCCAGTAGGATTTAGAACTGCCATAATATCACCCAATGGGCACCCGGTGATCTACAGTGTTGATGCTGTTTTAAATCTTATAGTGCATGGGAACCGACAGTAATCCTACCAAAGAGAAGCTGAGGCAGAGAGAGTTATAATCTTTTCCTCAACCCATTTCCCATTGCTGTGACTCTATCCTCTGAACAAATGCACAAACTAGTTCCTGACAGTCAGGAGTTGCCCAGGACTTGGTCAGTGTTTTGTTTTATACATAGCTCCACACTTTTTGACCTTTGTGTTATTTTTTTAAGGTTAATTTTGCTTTTCTAAAATAGGAAATAGAATGTAAAATGTTACTGATCATGAACATCTATTATTTCATAATGAGCATTAAGCATTTTGAATAATGGTGTAATTTCGAAATGTAGAAAATATCTTGGTCATTCTCTTCCAAAAAAGTTGAACATGTAAAAGTCCTCAATCAATTTTAATTATGGATGTGTGTGTTTGAGGGCAGAATGTTATTTTGATATTTTGCACAATGTCATAACAATAACCACAGGTTGTAATTTGAGATGGCTTTTGTTTTTACTTTTGTTGGGTTTTGTGTTTCTAGCATTTTCTCTGTTTGCTTGTCCCATGCTGCTGTACTTCATCATAGCTAGCTGTAGCTTTTTACTCTGAACTGCCCAATTGTTGTACATCCTGCTGATATTACCCTATTGTTAGAAATCTAGCATTAGCCTTACAAACCACTGGAGTACTGGCCTTTGGCTACATTGTCTGTAGGGATGCCAGGTACTGATGCATTCAGCATTAATTTGTGATATAGTCCATTAGCCTCAAATCTTTATGAGATCCTCTGAGGTTGGCTGAATGTTCCAGGCACATTTTAAATAAAACAAATTTACTGACTTAGTGTAGAGCTTTATTGCCTGAATCATTGTTGGACTGCCCTTGAACATTTTTATTTGTTAATGCATTTATTCATTTTTACTCTTTACATGCTGTTGATTTCAGAATATTTTATTGTCTGTGAATATTATATTTGGTTTATGTAGTGTTCTCACTTGGAAAATCTTCTGCTTTAAATTGGACTCATACACACTAAATGTTGTATTTACTATTTTCCTTTAATGTAGAACGACATAAATTTAAGAAGTTATAGAAAATTTGACTATAAGCACAAAGAGAAGTGAAACACAAATGTAATCATTATCTACACTAATTAGCTAGAGACCACTAAATTTTCTCTAAATTAGGTAAAATGCCTGGGGGAAGAAATGTGAAAATCTTAAATTGGTACACAACATTAATATATTGATTTAATAACGTTTACTTAATCATTTGAGGAAGGTGGTAGAATTGGTCTTTGGTAATATGATTTCCTAAGCTCCTTTAAAAAAAAGCTACATTTATGAGTTACTAAAAGTTTCCTATTTTCTGCAATTTCATTACCCCTTGATGTAACCATGTGTGTAAATCTCTAGTTATATGTCATGTGTCATATATTTCCTGTGCTCACAGAGGTAAATTCTATTTCTGTGTCAATCGTGACTTTTGGAAAAATTGAACACAAACTTTCAGCATTTTCTAGGGTAATAAAATCTCCCTAAATTATGGTTCAAAAACCAGATCATCAGGAAGAAAAATAAAACCAAAACTCAACCTAGTTCTATAGCAAAGTTCAGAGACAGTGTACCACAAGCTGTTTCTGTATAAGTAGGGAAATATTCTACACCATCAGATCCATCTCTGGAGCCCATGAATAATCAGGAAAAGACTGCACAGGAAAGAAGATTTGTCAAGACCCTAAGCATGTTGACGCACAGATAAAATCACATTCGGAATGAGCGAGTTCCATCTTGCATGGGAAAATACTGGGAACAAGTCTGAGATAAGGTACATTTGAACACTGGAGACTGAAGAATTGAATGGAAGGTCTTGAAAGGTTGCTGGACCTCAGGAGGCAGTCTTAGGGATGACCACTTCCAGGGGAGAGGGAGGTGACTTGGAGGGGTGAAAGAACATTTGTGGCTAGTGGGCAAGGTGAAAAAAAAAAGGAACAAAGAAATGGAAACTAATGGCTCTACTGAGTCAATAGAGATTCATAAAATCAAAAAAACAACCCCTCTTCACAAAAAAAGATGAAAATGATTGATGAAATTGCACTGTGCTATACTAAGAAACAAAGTTACTCTCAATATAAGAAATCAAATCAACCGCCTAGAACTATTACTCCTGCCTACATAGAATCACTTCTTATTGCTGGTCAGAATTTCATAATGAACAGGAAACAGCTAACAACATCTCTACAAACTTTTACAAGAAGAAAATAGAATATAACAATGAATTTCTGTGATGGAAATCCCCACACACATACAAAGCAAACATGAAGCAAAGAAAAACTATAGCAAAATGCCTCAACTTTAAAGAAGTATCTGTAGAAATGAGTACAAATCCATTGCATCTGAAATTAAACACAGGAGATCAAAAATGACAAAATTAAGAAGATATCAAATGAGAGCTGATGGAACTTCATAAAAATGAAAGTAAAAATCATTGGAGAAATGATTAAATTTCAGAGAGCTCAAGGGAGAATACTTTTGGTTAAAACGTTAAAGTGCATTTTTATTTATTTATATATTTATTTCTTTTTCTTTCTTTTTTTTTTTTTTTTTTGTGGGGAAGACCAGCCCTGAGCTAACATCTGTTGCCAATCCTCCCCTTTTTGCTGAGGAAGACTGGCCCTGGGCTAACATCCGTGCCCATCTTCCTCTACTTTATATGGGACGCCACCACAGCATGGCTGACAGGCAGTGCGTCGGCGGGCGCCCCGGATCCGAACTCGCAAATCCCAGGCTGCCAAACGCGGACTAAACCGCTGCGCCACCGGGCGGCCCCTAAAGTGCATTTTTAAAACATAATAAAGTGCAATAAAGTGCACATTGACAAGCATGCATTGACAAAACAAAATAAAAATAAAATGAAATAAAAAAGAGACAAAGTAATGATCAGAGAAAGTGTGATGGAGGTAAAGGATAGACCAAGATCTAACATTCATATAATTAAAGTTTGCTAAGAACAAAAAATAAATGAAGAGAACTGATTGTCGAGAATATAATCCAAGAAAACTCCCCCCAAATAAAAGAGAACTTGAATCTATGTATTGCAAGTAAGCACATGTACCTTGGTGAATTTGATACCAAACTAAAGTGGGTTCACTTCCTGGCAAGTTAAAATCAGACTCTCTACCAGAAGTAGTTGTCAGACAAAGTAGAGTTTATTTGCAGCAAATAGGAGACCACACAGAATCATTTCCAAAGTTGTGGCTCTCCTCAAGCATGGGACAGCAGGGGCCTTTTATTTCAGATGGGGAATGAATATTCAAAAGGGAGAAGTGGGTATCTGCTTGCCCAGGCTCAGGTGGAAAACATGCTTCCACATACATCTCATGTTAAGTACAGGGAGACTTACAGTGATCTCTCAGCTCATCTGCGCAGGCACTGCTCTTGGGGCGGGGCCGGATCTAGTTCACAGTTGATGGTGATTGCATCTCTTAACACAACAAAAAAGAAAAAAACACTGTGGAGAAAAAGTTAAATGCTTCAGAATCCTCCTTTGAGTTCCTTGGGGCAATTAGTCAGTGACAAATGGATTCATAGCCATCAATTTCTAGGCATACCTAAGCAAATTAATAGATGTTAATATTAAGAAAAAAAAAATCTTCTGAACTTTCCATTGAAGAAGTCACTCACGTAAAAGAGAATTAGGCTGTAACTAAAATCATTGAGAGCAATATAGGAACAAGGGCAGGTTAAGCCACATTTTCAAGAAGACCAAGGAAAGAAAATGCAAGTTGGACATTTAATATCCAAACAAGCTATCAAGGCAATAGGAAAAACTGTTTTAAACATGCAAAAATGTAGGTACCTCTGCACTCATGAGGGCTTCCTGATGAATATAGAAGAGAATAACCTACAACAACAAAGAAATTACTAAAAAAATATGGTAAAAAGGACTATTGCAAGCTGCGAATATATTGAAACATAGATTAAGACTAAAAGTAAGAAGATAGCAGATGAAAAGTTATATTAAATGTTATATGTTCTAACAAAGTATACACTGAAAAAGGTTAGAGAGGAAAACAAAGGGAGGGAAATAAAATAACCTCACTGACTATCCCATGGTTGAAAAAATATGGCTTAAAACTGCCAAAACAAATAGTAGAGGCCTCAGCAAACAAAAACACATGGCAAATGGGCATCTTTATAAGGCACAAAAGATATAAAAACAAGATGATTAAAAAAGTCTAAAAACAAAAGTGAGGGGAAATGTATATTAGAAAATGCAAATTATAAGAAGGCAGGGTTTGTGATTCTGATATCAAACAAGGTATAATTTGGGGTAGAGAGTTACATATGACAAATGCAGACACTAAATACTAAAGGCCTCAACTCTCAATGAAAACAAAACAATTTTGGATATCTTTGTTTCCAGTAACACAGAAAGCACCTAGTTAAAGCAGAAACTACAAGAAATGCAAGAAGGAACAGACTGAAATAGACTAATAGTTGGAGACTTTACCACATCACTGAGTCAAAGACAGGTCAAGCAGGCAAAAAATAAGAATATTACAACTCAAATTAAATGGATATATATCAAATTTTTCAAGGTGATAATAGAGAATATACTTTTCAAGCTCAATTGGAAGATTCTAGAAAATTGACCATATATTAAGTAAAAAAAAAAAAAAAAGAAAGAAAAACTTCAACAAGTTCCAAAATGTAGATACACTACAAATAGTACTTTCAGGTCACAATACAAAAAATCTAGAAATTAATATCAAATTAAAAAGAACAAAATGTCATTCTACATGGAGATTGAAAAATTCTTAAATAGTTTGTTGGTGAAAGGGAAATGCAAACCCAACTTACAGTACTTATGTTAAAATTGATCGTTAAATTTTGTTGTCAAAATTTATGAATTAAAATTAAAGCAGTGAGTAGAAGAAAATCCATAGCATCATGTTATCCATAAAAATGCATATCAATAAAAACAAAACAAGGAAAATAAATGCAAAAATCTCAAAGTAAATGAGTAGGAAAAAGTTAGTAAACTTAAATAAACAGAACAAGAGAAATAATATACATAAAGCCAGAAATTAATAGACTAGGGAAAATAGCAGGAGCCAAGTAGTGTGTATATATGTATACATACATATATACACATAATATATATATATACACACACACACATAATACACATAAGTGTGTGTATATAGATGGGTAGATAAATTTGAAAAAATCAACATAATAGGCAAATCACTACCTAATCTTTACAGCAAAAAAAATGTTTAAAGATATTTACAGAATAATAAATGAAAAAGGGGGAAGACAATTTAAACATAGTATATCAATAATCTTATAATTGCTTTGCATAAGTCTATGCAAATAAAATCTTGGTGATCAAATGTCTTGGGAAAATAACCTTAACAAAGACTAATGAAAATTTTTAGAGATAATTTTTAGAGATTTAGAAATAAAGATGCTTAAATAGACAAATTTCTACAAAGAGAAAAGAAGAAAAATGGAAAGGTTAATTTTTTTATCAAGCAGCTAAACCTGATAAAGACAATACCATAAAAGAAAACTATAGACTAACCTCACTGATAAACATAGGTGCAAAACTTCTAGATAAATATTAGCCAATAGAATCTAACAGCCCATTTAAAATAATATATCATGACCAAGTGGAGTTTATTCCAGAAATTTAATTCATGCATGGTTCAATATTAGGAAATATATTAATATAATTATCCAGTATAATAGATCTAAGGTGAAAAATTGTATTATCTCAAAAGGAAAAAAAAGCCTAAGGTTTAAATTAACATTACTAATATTAATAAACACATATATATCGTACATTCAAACATGGAGAGTTAGAGAGATGAAGTGGGAAAATGATAATAGTTCATGAACCTAGAGTGAAAAGTATGTGAGTGATTATATTTAACAGTCTCTCAATATTTCTGTAAGTTTGGAATTTTTTAAAAAATGGAGGATAAAAATCCTACAAACATTTTCAAAAATCTCGGTCTAGATTCAATTCAATGGGAGCCATCATTAAAATAGCAAAAGCATTGACCTACTTTTTTTTAAAATCTGAGTTCCAGAGAAAATTTCTAGGAAAGGAACTTTTCTCATATGTCAGTTAAAAATTTGTGGAATCAAGACCACTAAGAAGTACTTTGGCCAAAACATTTTCAAGGCATGTTAATCTCTGAAAATTTGAGCTTGCTACAGGTGATCTCAGTGACTTATACTAAGCACAGATGACTGATTTCACTGACAAATCCAGCTAACCAGCTTGTGTAAACATTTAATTTTTTTTACAATAATTTTACAACCAAATATGTAACGCTACTTAACACTTGTCCTCACAGTAGGTTATGATGCTCCAAACGTGGTTGGGATTAAGAATAATTTTTATAGCTAAAAATAAATTACAATCTTAAAAGGTAAACTAATAAATTAATTAAAATATGAGAAAAAATTACATAAGGGCAGATATTATATATAATAATTCAATATGTTACAATATCATAAAAGGAAGTTCTTTGTGTTTTAAGTTATATTTCATAAATCTTGGCCTTGACCTTTCATATAATTTTTTACAATTCGAATTTCTAAAATAAAAAGTGGAGCTCACAGACACTGCGGTAACATCAGAGCATCATTTTCCTAGTTTTATGAATAGGTTTTCCCTTTGCCCCTCATCATCTTTTTCATGATTATTTATGCTCTCTCTACATTATATATCCTTTGTTGTTTTTCATATTTTCTATCTGAAAATCAAGGTTTCATTAGTAAATAGAAGTTCAAGAAAAATGCTTATTAATATGCAGAGCAAATGGGGAAAGAGGTGATTTATTCTTCCTCTTATTCCTCAAAGTTAAAAAAAAAAAGAAATTACATTGTTCAGTGGAATGAAAAAGGATCCTAGAGTTTAGTGATACAAAATCCTGAGGACAGTGGGTTAAATAAAATCTCCTCCATTTAAAATCTTTTCTTCCTATGCTTACTTTTGAGAACGAAATTGATCAATCACTTGTTAGAAATCATTTGCCATATGTCATAGCAAGTTTTAAGAAGTATCCTTTCAGCCACATATTTTTAAGCTAACATAGTCCTATCTTAACAGTATTTTCATAATTCCTTTTCCTCTTTGATTTATCAGATTTTAATGGAAAGACCACTTGGTTGGGAGCTAAGAGATGGAGCTGCTAGTTCTAGTTCTGAAACTCATTAACTATTATTTGGGGCTAAGTCATTTCAATCCTCTTGCCTTGCTTATACGTGACAGAATTTGAAGCAGGAGAGAATGGATGAGACTGTATGTGTGTGAAAAAGAAGTCAGTGATTTCAAGGGAATTTAATTTTAATTTAAAGTGAATTATTTAAATAATCCCTTAAGACACTAGCTAAATATTGTTTTTGCATAAAGTTTGTTAAGAAAAAATTTGTTTTGTTTATTTTTACATGTATTTGGTAGTTCATTCATAGTCTAAGAGTGTAACTAGTCTTAAAAAGGAACTGTAAAGAGGTGTTGGGAATGAGAGAAATTATATTTGTTGATAAAAGCCAAAATTTACAATGAATAACCAGTTGCACTGATAAAATAAATGCTGAGAAATATATACTTTATCTAGTGCAATTACTGAGCTATAAAATTTACTGGGCTTACTTTCTTATAGTTTTAATTTATTGGAATAATAAAAATAAAAATAAATCCATACATTTTTGTTTTAGGAATTACTGAAATGAAACTTTCTGCCCTTTAATTACATCTTTCAATGGACTATAATCTCTTAATCGCCATGAGCTTCTCTTTTATCCTAGTAATTGGCGTTCATGCACTTTGCATTCATATTAAACTTTTCATGTCAGAAAGTAAGGCTGACTGCTGAATTAGAGGCTTTTCAGAAGTAAAGCTTCTGCTCTTTCAGTTTCTGATATATGAATCACGTTGAATAACCCATCAAATATCACCCTTTGATGGGGCTAATCTATATGTTAATGGTTCTCTATTTTCTGTGATATCTTGGCCTTTTCATTTATTTCATACATTGTATATGTGCAGTTTATATTGTTTAAAAAGAAAATTTGCAAGTCAGTGAAGAGGATAGCATACTCTGATGACAGGGAAATTACATTCTGTGAAACTTATGTTTAAGTGCTGTTAATGTATTCAAATTAGGTTAAAAGCTCCTTTGAAAGGGGTTTTGTCTGTAATAGAAAGACTTATAGAAATTGCAAACAGATCATGACGGGGCATACAGAGGGAGTAGGTACTTACTACCACATAGGAACCCTATAGGGTCTGTTATATCTTAATATTCAAAGAAGGAAACCAGCTCAGACATTTTAGGTAATATGTCTAGCCAGCCGACTGTGCTGTAAATGCAATTCTATTTCCAGAATACTGAAGCTTCAGGGATTGTCCAAAATCCCCTCACAGTTGGACAGTTACAAGGAGCCTATGTAAGAAATAAGGTGGCAAAGTGACCTTCTGGGCCCTTCGGAAGAGCCCTCTCTTCCTGGAAGCTTGTAATGTAATAAAGGCACAGATGATAAGAAAATGAGGCATAAGGAATGAACTGAGTCACAGAGACTTTTCAACAGTCGAGTCATAGTCTCAAGGTGGCTCTTTACCTTAGAAGCAAATGACTTAGACTGTAAAGTAGAACACTTGAGTTTAATCTACACTTCATTTCTATCTATGCTCTCTTGGTTAAGCTTCTTTCAAACTTCCTGTGTCTCAGTTTCCTCATCTGTTCAATGAGGATAATATACGTCTGTGTAACAAGTTTTTGATATATGTGAAGATTAAGTGAGCTGATGCATAGTAAGTAAGTGCTTAACACAGTTCCCAGGACAACGAATGTCAGTTAATATTGTCATTATTAAGATAACTTTGGGGATCTACAAGCTTATCATTATGCTAAGTTTATCAAGTACTGATATCAGCACATCAATTTCTTCCTCTCTGTGCTCACAACTAGCCAAGCTAAGACTGAACAAACAGAAGACATGTGGGTTTATTAGCCAAAACAAATGAACATTACAGGAAATATTCGATTGCTTGGTCTTAACAAAATTTGGAATAAATGTGTTGCTAATTCTTTCCGTACAGAAGTATAGTCACAATACACTCCCAAATCTCTGGAACGACTCTTAAAATTTTTTTGTATAAATGAGATTTCATTTACATTTTAAAAAATATATTTTACATAATTAGCTACATTTCCTTATAATAAATTAAAACATGTCAACCAAAGCTAAGTCTCATTCGACTTTGTTTCTCTCTCCTTCTCTCAAAGGATATCTACTGTTAACCAGATGAACTGCTTCCTTCCAGTATTTTTGCTATGCATTTACATTTTATATCTGTGTGTTTGGGGGAGGGTCGTTCTCTACATAAAAGGTATCATACTGATCGACTCATTCTTCTATTTTTTCACTTAGTAACATAGTTCAGGAATATTTCTTTGTACATATAGATCTGCCTCCTTTAAAATTGCTCCAAAATTCTTAACTCATCACATTTCTTTGATGTGTAGACTAAATGGATGTGACTTTCTGAATCTCAGATTGCCCAATCCAGTTAAAGATTAGTCCCAGACAAAAATTTAAGAAGGCCTTTTAAACAGTGTTCCTTTGGTATTATAAAATCAGGTGCTCAGATATCCTCCTCATCCTTGAGTAGCTCTTGAAAAACAGATTAGAGGGAGTCAAATAACAAAACTAAAGCAGTTTAGTAACAAGTCTGATGTCCATTATTTAAGAGAAAACAAACCACGGATTGGGGGAGTATGGTACCTCACAAGCAGTGGATGCTCTCTCCGAGCAATTTGGGGCAAGAGTGAGTTTTATTGAGATCTAGAAGGGGCAACGTGGAAACAGGGCATGATTGGTAGGAGATGGGGGATTTCTTTATAAGGCTAGCAGGTCCTGTTTTCTAGGGTAAGGTAAGTCTGCCAAAGCTGAGTTGGAGGATTGTGATTGGTGTATATTAGGTTTCCTTGACAGGTGTTTTCCAAGAGTGCAGGCTGACTTAGGTTTAGATTTGTGACATGGGCCAGGCCACTGGGGCAGCACCCATTTTCTGGATCCTGACGTATGAATTAACTTTGTCAAAGAGTTAGGAAATTGAGAAAGAGTATGGCTCTTGTGAACTTAAGAGAGAGGGAAGCATTAGATCTCTGAGTACTTTCTGTGCCTCTTCTGTTCTCTAGAGCATTTGTGTCTACCTGGGTGTTATTAGCCTTGGAGACACTCATAAATGAAATCTAAGACAGAAGTAACTTTTAATTTGTTTTCTCTCACCTTAGAGCCCATTAGCACTCTGCCTTCTATGTCTCTTCCTCAATGCAACACCTGAATGTTGACTGATTAGTCCAGGGACCCACTGCTTCTCTCTTTTGCAGGTTCATCTCTTCCAGCTACAGCAGGCACCATTTACTCTCAATTTAATGTCCACAATGCAAACAGACTGAGGATGACATAAGAAAGTGAACCCTAGGGCCCTCTCTCTGATATACTATACTGCATAGGCAGGTGAATGTAGCCACTTAGGCACATGATTCAAACACTATGACACTTTAGATAAGTGAGGGGTGGAGGGTATACTGAGGGAGAATTCTCAGCGACCTCTCATCTCTTACGTTATATTCTTCTTAGGCCAAAGGTCTGAGAGAAAAGTTCTGTTCATCATTTTAATTTTCTGCCTCTCTCATTTTGTCTTTCTCTAGATTTTCATTATCCAGAAAAGGAGCAGTTATTCCTTTAATTGCCCCAAGTTACATATGTAGAAATAGTTTATTCTCCACACTACAGGAGACCTCTAAGCTGGATTCTCAAAACCCTTAACTCACTAAGGGGAGAGAAAAAAGAATTTGAATTTTTCTCTCTCAAAAATTCTATTCCTGTCGATAATCTTATTCTTGCATTCCAGAAACTATTATCACCTTTACGTTTGCTGCTTGCATTATTTTTTAACTCTTTTCAAAGAGAGAGAAGCTTTGGGTGAACTAGGTAAAGAGGGCAGGAAGACAAAAAGGAATAACACAGCTTTCAAGATAGCATTCACTTTCATCTTCCCATTCCCTTAATAATGAAAAATCTTGACTATTTCCACCTTTTCTTATTAAAACAAAATTGGAATGAATAGCCTTGTATATGTCTTCTGTCTATATGTGACAGTTTCTTTAAGGCAGACAATGAGTAATGGAATTGCAGGATCTGAGTGTATTTTAATTTATTCCAACAAATAATCGCCCTCCAAAATTGCTGTACTAATCTTTAGTCCAACAAGCAATGTCAGAGTATCATTTTCCTCATGCCTTCACCAACAGTTGACATTAACAAACAAAAAATCAATTTTCTTATTAAGCATGTCATCTCATTGACATATTTTCTGCTTTATATCAGTTAGAATGTTTTGGATACAAGTAGTAAACACTAACTCTACTCAGTTAAATAATAGGAAATGTATCACCTAACGAGAAGGTTCAAAAATATGGTGACTCCAAGCACGGGATGACCAAGGCTCCAAACCCACTTCTCTGTGTTTCCTTTAGTTTTGTTTTGCTCCCTGTGTTTGCTTTGTCCTCAGGCTAGATCTCATTCTGGTCATTTAATGGCAACAGCAATTTCAGTTCTCGCATTCAGATACAACAATGTCTAGAGGCATAAAAGAGGCCATTTCTCCCTCATGTACTTGTTAAGAGCAAAAAAAGAAAAGAAATATTCCCAGAAGGCACTCCCTACCCCCAACAATTTTTCAACAAATACTGACAAAAATAGCCCAATACTTAAAGGAGTCACTGGCAAGGGATTAAGTTATACTCTATAGATTATAAGGTCGGTTTCTACACAAGAGGAATGAGCTCCTTTGGTTAGGAAAGTAGCTGGCCTTTCTTGAGGTACATGGCTACAAGGAAGAGAATGGACGTTGGACTAATGAGAAATTCTCTTATGGAAAAATTCCAGGGATGCTGGGGTGAATGCTATCTAGGCAGACTACAGTTTCTGCCATGTTTTTGCAAAAAGAACGGGAAAAATAACCTCCACTTCTAAAGATATCTCAAATGAAGAATAAATAGTATTTAAATAGAAAAATATTGTAATATTGAGATAAGTATATAAAGAGATCTAAACACGCCTGAGGATAGAATCCATGTAATTTCCTGACACAGGAATGTGTATAATATATTAGCATGTTTTTAAAACACAAAGTTATATGATCACTAATACATTTTATGAAAATGTATAAATTCATACAGATATGTAATTTTAATGTTTTAAAATATAAACAGAGATGGGGCTTAAAGTATATCTTTGCCACAAGCCAATTACTGAAAAAAATATTTATTTCAATAAGCCAGGAAAATTAAAACAAGACCATTGTACGGATCAACGTTTGACTACTGATAACAAAATGACTTGTTCAATGAGGTTAATCCTGTTCTTTTTAGCACAGGAAATATATTTGAAGGCTGACAAAATATCAGAGCTCATATTTTAGAACAGACTGTAAATAAACATTCAAGTAAATACATAATGAACTGAATGGTGATAAGTACTAAGGAGAGGGATAAAGCAAGAAGAATGGCTTAGGGCATGCCAGATAAGAATGGGGTGCTATCATTTTACATATGGTGATTGGTTAGGGCCTTCCTTAGAAGGTAACATTTAATCAGAGACCTGTAGGAAGCGAGGGAAGGAGTCATGCAGAAATCAGGGCATTTTGCAATTAAGGTAGAAAGAAGTGCAAAAAGTTGGGAAAAAAATCATAACTTTTTTAGATAAGATAAAAAAAATAGTGCCACAATGGTAGAATTGTTTATGTTGCAAACGTTTTTTTTTCCTTTTTCTTAAGTTTTTTATAGTCAAGACCTAGTTGTAGAAACATGAAATAACATGTAAAAGTTTCTCTACGTGTTGAAACTTTCAGCTACATTCCTACTCTATTTCACCAAGGATATTATAGTCACAGGAAAAATAATGGCTATATCTGGATACAAATTTCTATTAAACAAGGCTTCTTTCAATATTATAATGACCACTTCTAGCACTTAGGCACATCTTCAAGCTTACTACAAATGGTACCATTTTTCAGCGACAGGTTATGAACATTCAAATAAAGAGATATGGATAAAAATGTGTCAGGGCTTGTAAAACATTCTCTAAGGGAAAGGCATAGTATGTCTGTCATCATTGAGTCACTGGAAACAGAGATCCTGCAATGGGCAGAGGTAATGATCCAGGTTCTAGTATAATATCTTTGGTGTAGCTTCTCATATGACTCAATTTCCTTTGAATTATTCAAAAGGTTGATTCAATAAGATAATGAATATAACATTTTTAAATTATGCCATATGCTTAATTAATGTTTGCTATTTTTATTGTTATATTTATTGTCCTACTCCATGCTCAACATGCATCTTTGAGATTACTAGTTTGTTTTCCCTCCACCTGTATAGGCTTCAACTCGAGTGTACTTGAAGGTGTTAAGTATGTTCCTATTCTTGGGACATGCATATTGGTGTGTGTGTCTGTGTCTATATCTATCTGTTTACAGATATATATATTATATTCTGCTATAGATCTTATAATAGAATCTGAGTCCATTTTTTGATGTTTACTGACAGCTTTAAAGCTTCAACCCTCCTCCTTTTCCTTTGCCCCACAGGTGAATAAGCTGGTAAGAAAGCAAGGGTTCTCTCTCCCTTGGCGCAGAGGGGAAGTTCAAAACAGGAAGTTCCTTCCCATACATGGCAACACTCACCCCAGCCCGCATCTTAACCACTATAAAAACTTCAACTAGTCTCCTTTCCCTGCTCTCTCAAGCCATCTTCTTGATCAGCTTGGGTGTCACCCTGCTTTCCCCAGAAAGCATCATGTGTTTGGCATCATCAGTTCTCACAGAGGATCCATCCAACAGAGTGACCACAACACGTCTCTTTCTGTTTCTTACTTGTTCCTGTTACTTATTTTGCACTCAAAATATTTTTCTTTAAAGACAGAAACACACACATAGGTTTATCTACACTGATTTTGCTTCCTGCTGCTTAGTATTTACATTTACTTATCTGTATCCCTATTGGTTGCCACTGGGTTGCCACTAATTCTCCACTACAAGGGGTATTGGGATAAATATTTTTATGTTTTCTCTCATGAACCTAAGTAATCCAGATCTGGTATTGCATGTGCATGTCCTTCATGCATTTTTCTATTTTTGTTCCTTGATTTGCAGGAATTATTTGCATATATTAAATTTTATGTTCTAATTGTGCTTCTCATAAATATCTTCTCCCAGGCAATTATCTCTCTGTTAACCTGGCTTTGCTTATCCTTTGTGCAAAGGCAACTTTAATTTAATGTAAACAAATCCACAACTTCCTTACCATTTGTGCTACTTGGATCCTGTTTAAGTATTTCCCCATGAGGAGTTAACTAAGATAGTCTCAACATTTGTCCTCCACTAGGAGTGTATATTTTCATTTAATGTAAGATGCTGATATAGTTTTATTTTTTCTCTAAATAGTAATCCAATTTTCTCAAGATCATACATGAAACTTATATCCTTTCTTTATTGATTTTGATGACTTCTTTAACTTCTATCAGTTACCATATAAACATAGGTCATCCCATTTTTCTATTCTGAATCATTGCTTTATATTCTGTAGCTTCTTATTGTGTCCTAATATTTAGTAGGATGAGCCTGCATTATGCTTTCCCTTTTTTCAAACATTGATTATCTATTTAATGATGTTTATTTTTTAAAATAAAAATCTATTCGAGGTTACATTTAGTTACTATATTAATTTGAGGAGCAAAAATCAGCCATTCAATACATTAATATGTTAGATCTTTTTTATTTATTCAGATCACGTTTTTTTGTTTGGTGAGGAAGATTAGCCCTGGGCCAACATCTGTGCCCATCTTCCTCTACTTTTATATGTGGACGTCTGCCACAGCACGGCATGACAAGCGGTATGTAGGTCTGTGCCCATGATCCGAACCTGTGAACCCTGGGCCATTGAAGCAGAGAGAGCGAACTTAACCACTATGCTAATGGGCTGGTCGTTATTCAGATCATTTTTAATAGAGTACTATGGTATTTGTTTATATAGTTAATAGTTATAAAATTTCCTTGACGATGATGAACATTCCTTATTTGGTTATTTACTAAGATATTAGAGCTTTCATTACTATTTTGAGTTATATGAATATTGTATTCTATAATGCAATAAAACTCTATGGTAATGCATCTAATTCAGATCTAAGACATTAAGTGATTGGCTTTCATAGTAATCCTATCAATCCCCATTCACAAATAGGAGTGAAATAAAAATAATCAGTTGTTATTTTTTACAGAGGGGAAGAGAACATGAAAGGGGTGGGACTGTCCCCAGAGAAAGGTTAGGCAACTCCAGGGAGGTAGACGGTGTGTCCTTGAGTCATCACTATTCTTCCTGACCAACTTTTCTGGATTTGGGTCAACATACAAGTAACATTCAGATGGATATTCCTCCAATTTCTGCTGTTCTTTTTGGAAGGCACTGATGCCACAGCAGCAAAAGTCATCCTTATCAAAGTTGAAGCCAGAACAGACAACTGCCCACTGGTGATGTCAAGCCATTTAGACCAGGCAGCTGAATCCTACCTTCTCGGATTGGTCAGGGCATTTTATTAACTGGTAATAATGCAATATTGAGTGATATGTAATTTACGTTTTGTACACTATTTGCCGTATTCTTGCAGGTCTTACTCCATTTTCTAATTGCTGATTGCTAGTGCAGAAAAAATTGTTGCATTTGGCCAAATATTACCATACTCTCTTAACCATTTGAGTAGCTCATTGATTTTGCTAGGTTTTTCACAATGATGATCATATTATCTTCAAAAAATAGGAGCTTCATCTATTCCCTACCAATTCTCTTTTTTTCTATTATCTTATGGCATTGGCAAGTATTATTTTAAATAATAGTAGCAAGATCAAACATCCGTGTGTTTTCCTGATCTTTAAGTGAATACGTCTAAAGTTTTTCCATTCGGTGTGATGTTTACTGAATATGTTGTAGATGTAGCCATTATCAAACTATAAATATTCCTTCCTCTTCCAAATTTTCTAAGGTTTTTTTTCCTCACAGATAAGGTTGAATATTATGAAATTCCTCTGTAAATTAATACTTTAACATTTTGGCTATCAATTCCTCTCTTGTGAGACAAGTTCTTGTGTGTCATATCCCTAAAGTTCGATTACCCATAAATCGTTTCTAAAAATATCAAAGTCTAAGAATATTTTTAATCACAGTAATCAAGCTAAGAGATACACAGTATGTGAGGTTCAATATGGAAATCAGTAGATATATTTTTAACCACCCTCACTACAATAGGTAAACTCAAACTGCCTCAGGATATATGGTTGCACATTTTATTTTGGTTGAACTCATAATAAATTGTTCTAAAAGTAAAGATAATACTGCATGCTTTATATAAAGCTAAAATCAAACTTGAATATTCAGAAAGCTACTTTTTAATTATTTTCCACTCCTCATGATTATTCACATATATGTGACTAGTTGCTTGCATAAAATTTTAACAAAATCACTTGATTAAAAAACATGTTTTTGGTCCTAAAAATTATTTTTAACTGTAAATGCTCTTATAAAGTACTTTTAAATGGCCTAACGAGCCTTCTTATGAATGTCGATTGCAAATGTTCTTGTAAATATCAATTTCTAAAGTTCATAAAAATAGATTTTGAAATTTTCTTGTAAATATCCCCATAATTTGGATTTACTATTCAGGAGAATGGAAATGTTATAATTGCACTTTGTTAGATTATTATCAAATACTAAATAATTATAAGACCTACTGCAGAACAAGCCCAGTGATATATGATATAGAGAATTTACAAGTATGTGTATGCTTAGAATCTCCCTGTCAAGAAATGATTGCACAATAAATAAAATTCAAAATAATATAATTGTATACAATAAATATAAGATGAAACTGAAGAAGAGAAATACGTGTATGGATTTGAGAAAAAGCTAGGCATTGAGTTGAATATTCAAAGACGTGAAAAATTAGAGAAGTAGATGAAAGGTTGCAGTAAATGCAGACGATTTTTATGCCTTCATACTGCGTTAATCCAAGAATATCTTAAAGGCTTATTAAGTATCTTTAATTATTTTTATTAGAGTAACAAGTTATTTTGACTGTTACTGATACTGGAGGACAGAGACAATCTTTCTCTTCTTCTCTCTCTGTATAAATCATATATTTTTATCCTTCCTAAATGAATTATATCAAATATTTAATAAAATCTCGGCTTCGTAGTCTTCCTCACATAATTTTTTTGGTACTTAAATGTAACAGATATATAACAAAAATAATGCTGTCAACAAATTGCCCTTGTATTGATCTATGTTAACATAAGCCCTTTATACTGATTATAACAGCTGTCTTTCCGGTTGGACTTGTGTTGCCCTCTTTGGTTTATTTTTCAGATTTATAATGGATTAAGCCCTGGCCAATATAGCAACAATTGCAGCAGAAATGTCCATATGCCTGATCATTGCCTTCAGACTGTGTGTCTCTACTGATAAGAATGCAAGACTACCATGGGAGGGGGCTGGTCCAAAACTTTCACAAAAACATTTGATTCAGAAACACTTGTACCACTAACTTTTAAATAAGAAAGTCTGTAGTCATGGAAATGTTGTGATCACTAAAAATAATAAAAAATAAAAAAAATTGAGGGAGAGATATGGTGAATTTGTTCTACATTTACTGGCAGTGCCTTTTACTGTTTATGTTTTAATGTAATCATGTAATGTACAGCCTTCACAGTGTGATATGAATGCTTTTAAGCAGGGCCTTTTAGACATTATGACGAAGTTAGCAAGGTCACATCATTGTCAGTAAAGTTTCTAGAATATAGAAGCATTAATTGCTTCGGTAGATTTAAAAATAAACTGATTTATTTTGCTCTCCAGTTTCCTACCTGTATGCAGCTCAGTTATTAGTAGGTGTGGGCATATTGTCCTCTAATCAAATTTTTCAAGCCATCTCTATTAAGAAGTCAGTAAAACAAAGTATTGAAATGCAGATTGCATTGATTTGCTCCAAGTTATTGCAAGGTAAGAGGAAACAGTTATCTTAGGGTAAATCAATATAATCTACATTAAAGTACATTGCCTCTTAGAGTGCCAGGAAATATTCAGTGATCTCCATTATAAAAGTGGCCATTGTGACCACCTTATGTTGTCAGTCCTTAAATTTATGTCCCTTACACCTCAAGGTAAGCAAGATGTGTAAACTTTGTCACAACCTAAATTTAGTTGCCACTGAGTTTCCTCTCAGTGCTTTTAGTTTCTGGTCAGGTAGGGAATCAGTATCTGGTTAATTTCATCATAAGTGAATATGAACATCCAGATTCTAAACATTATATTCTCAAAGTATTGATGTCTTTATATCATACTATCCAAAAACATACTTTTATTATAATTTTTGTTATTATGAAGTCATGGTTATATTGAATATTGGCATCTCAAAAATAAAACCATGTTTTCACCCCGATAATCCTTCTATTTACTAGTGATGCATGTGATCCTTAACGTTCCTTTAGTAAAGCCAAAGGAAATTTTAATCATTTCCCATGTGATATTAATTTCTTTGTATGAACAAAAATGAAGTTTATAAACTGTTGCCATGAAAGTATGAAACAGCAAAGTTGAGACTATTCCATTCACATAAAACCAACTCTTTTACATTATAAATGTACAGGGAAAGGAACAAAATATCCGAAGCCTAGGATGTCCTTTAATCTCTTTATAATGATATATCATAAGTATTTTTGCCTTTTTCAATTTATAAAACCTCTCAAAATTCTCAACAATAAAGGGACAAATGCATTCCCATGTCACAAAAGATGATGTTGAGCGTAAAAGAGGGAAATATGGAAAAAGCAATGTCTATGAGATCATGTCCATTATTGTTTGATTGATGAGTCGCTTTTTGTCTGCCTGTCCTGAGAAGGGGAATGAGAAGAGGAATCTCGAGTCTTCTAGAATATTTGAAACAGTCCAAAACTATGATGTTATAAGTCCATAAGCACAGATATTTTGTCAAACTCTTATAATTACAAATCTGGATAATTTGAAAAGTTACTCTAACCTAGATTTACTCTCAATTTATGTTTGTGAACATGCGTGCAAAATTGCTTGGCAATCAAACTAAGCATTCCCGACAAAATGTGATTCTACATTTTTCTTATTTTCCCCATTTCACTTATTGTAGAACTATTTATCAACTGTCTACTAAGGAGCCATTCCTCTCTTTCATTTTACACACAGTACCTTCATTCTGAGAATGAGATCTCACAATGCTCTGGGAAGTTGGATCCATCTCTAAGTCCTCAGAATAAATACTAACACTTCTAATTCAACCATAGTAATCCCATTCCCCTTTTTCCCATGATTGGTTTAAGCATGGGGCTGTCATTAAATTCCAATCAATGAAATGCACTATGATATCTGATGAAAAAGTTTAAGGGAAAGGTTTTCTTCCTATTAAAAGAGAAATATATTAAGAAGAAATTGCTCATCTCATCTTTGACAAAATAATTTGAGAAACTTATGCCTGCAGTGGTGGCATCTTTCTGTGACCATGTGTTTAGAAAAAATGTACCAGCAATGGCAATAGAAAGAAATAAAGATCAGGGTATTTTTCAGTTCACCAGTGTATTTACCACTAAATCAACCAACTGGAACCTCCTACCTTCAGATTTCTTGTAAAGTAACATAGTAAATCCATGTAATAAAATCCATGTAATAAAAGATAATAAATTGTTTAAAACTACTTTTGTTGGATATTATGTTGCTCACACCCAAATGTTTTCATATTTAACAAAGTCCACAAATGTCCCACACATTCATAATTCTCTCAACGATGAATTCACCATAGTATTCACATATTTCCATCAGGGGGAAGTTTTCTTCTTCAAACAACAATAAAAATAATACAATGTAAAACTTATTTGCTCCTATCATCTTTAGGATATTTTCTTTTACAAGTCTTCCTTTGGAATCAAAGGTTAATTAAGCCCAACCCTGTGATCTTGTGAATCTCCTTAGCCATGTTGAGAATATCTTTCTTTGGGCTGCAATCTCTCTTGTATCAACATTATCTTTTTGTCTCTGGGTCAAATCCATTATGCTCTGGTATCTCCCATATTAAAACAGAAAGAAAAACAAAACTATTCCTAGATTCCATGTACCCTTCCAGTTTCGTCTTGTTTTTCTCATCTTTATGTGACAGAATTTACTTAAGATTTTTACATCGTTTTTTTTTTTTACACTGCTCTTTGTCCTTTCTCTCCCTTCAACCCAGTCTAGCCTGTCTTCTGCTCCAACAATTCCCTTGCTTGAAAGAACATAAATTTTCTCCATGTTGAAAAATCTCATTGGTCTCTTTGCTGTTTCATCAGCATCCCAAATAGACAATGCCCTCCTTTTGGAATACTTCCTCTCTCGGTTCACATGATCCATGCATTTCTACTTTTCCTCTTCAGATTTGGCTGTTCTTTGTAAGCTCCTCTTCTCCTTCACTACTCCTGTAAATGTCAAGTTTTCTTACCAAAACCCCTCCCTGCTTCTTTGCTTTCTCAGACTCTCTCCCTAAGTGATTTCATCTATTTCTATGATTTATGTGTGATTTTTTAATGACGTTCTAGTTCTTATTCCAGACCTGAGTTCTCCACTGAGCTCATAATAAATATGCCCAACTATCTTCTTGATATCTCCATTTGCTTGTTTCATAGTCATTTTAAATTTTAAAGCAAACAAAATAGAAATCAAGACATTAGAAACTGTAATTTTTCCTACAATGTGTTTTTTACTGGTTTACTTTCTGCCAGCTTATAGCTTATAGTAGTGTAAAGTTGGGAAACTTGGTTCAATAGAAGAGGATTTTGCTGATGTGATGTGCAACTTGGAATGATTCTTTTTTTTTCTGATGTAAGTTAGGGTGGGCCACAACTCTATGGAAGCAGCATGTCCTAGGTCTCAGACAGGGAAGTTAAGGATTTCTAAGTGAGAGTAAACACAGAGACAGGGAGAGCTGTATCTGATATTTTGCAGAGCCATCGTAAAAGTAGAGCTCATTTCATGTTTGAAGTGTTGGAAACTTATGCAGTAGCAAGCAGGAACAGGAAGCCTCTAGAAATATAGCCAGTGATTATTTCTGACTGAAAGTAGACATTGAGCCAATGCAGAGGGTGAATGTGCTCAGCATTAGGGTACCGACCCTGACAGAAGAAAAAGGTTTTTGTTGGTTTTGCTTGTTTGTTTGCTTTTCCTGATGCATGTGAAAGGGAGCACAGAAAACAATCATGGGGTAATAAAGAGTGTGATGAATAAAGCAGAGAATAAGATCCAAGCACAGCTAGATTCACTTGTTAAAGAAATTTACAAATTCCTTCTTATTGAGAAATTAACTATGTTTCTCAAATATCCATGACTAAATTAAGTGTCTGTAAGAATTGCATATTTTTTCTATCCAAGTTTCAGATTGAGTCATTCTCAATTATTTTGCTGTCTACACAGTCTTGAGCTAAAGAGCTCCTTTAGGTTTTGTTATGAAGACATAAGTAACATATAAAATGGAATAAAAACGTCAATGTTCCTGGCAAGGGACCTGCAAAATCCCTCTCTGAGCAAAGTGTGGGGACCTCTTGATTAAATTACAGAAATGTTTCATTTCTGGATTCCTACAAAGAACAACAGTTTCCTAAGTTGATAAAATTGTTTCTAGAGCAAAACTGAGAACACAAGAGTGAATATTTGGGATTATTTGAGAGACTCTCACAGTATAAATTTGTTTATTTATTTGTATTTTATACTTTTATTTTTCACTAGGTCTCATTAATGTAGCTGTTCGTGGCTATATCATACAGGAAGTTTAAGTTTCACTTTTATAAGAAAATTGGCAAACAATTTTCCAAATTGATTGTTTCATTTTGCATTCGCCCAGCAGCAGTATACGAGAGTTTCTTTCCCTTCACTTCTTCAATAGCACTTTAGGATGGTAAGTCTTTTCAATTTTAGCCAATATAATGGTTGTGTAGGGCTTTTTAAAATTATGGTTTTAATTCACATTTCTCTAAAGAATAAGGGTGTTAAGCATCTTCCTATGTGCTTGTTGACCATTCTTAATGTTCTTTTGTGAGTTGTCTGTTAAGTCTTTTGTCTGTTTTTCATAGTGAGTTGTTTTGTCTTTTTATTATTGACTTGTAAGTATTCACAATGTGAGCCCTTTGTCAGGTACGCATGCAGTGAATATTTTCTCACAGGCTGTGACTTGTTTTTTCATTTTCGTATTGGTTACCTGTGAACAGTGAAAGTGTTTAGTTTTGATAAAGTTCAATTTATCGAAATTCTCTTTTATATTTTGTGCTTTATAGTCCAAGCAACTTTTGCCCACGTCAAGGTCACAAAGAATTTTGTTTATGTTTTCTTCTAGAAGTTTTATGCTTTGGGATTTTAGATTTTTAAAACACTTTCACATTATAAATAGTTTCCCTCCTTCATTAATATAAATATTGAGATGAAGAGTTATCTACCATTTTTTAAGTTTTGCCAATTGTATTTTATTATTTTTTTCAGAGATGATGATGATGAAAATAGCTAAATGATTATGGAGATCTTACATAATCTAGACCTCTTCTACCTGAATTATCACATTTAGTGCTAAGAACAAGTTTGTTAAGTTACATTCTAACTGTTCCTTTCACGTAAAACAAACGGAAATAGAAAGTGGTTATGCTGAAAGTCAATCATCTAGTAAATCGTACATTTGGTATCTTTCCAAACAGCACAATTATGTCAGCAAACTCCATTTCATTGAACATGTTATCTTTCAAATGTATAATTATTCTTGACCAATACTTCAAATTTTTTTCCACTAATTTAATAGAAAAAGCACACCTACGATTTTTGATGGTTGACCTCAGACACTCCAATTAATATGTATATTAAAGTTTTTAAAACTCACACAAGAAGTGATTTCTACCTTAAGCTTTTTATTTATTCTGTATATCTGCATTTTTTTTACATTTTTATTTGTGGAGGTGTAGTATGCATTTTGGGTTTTGCTTTTGTTATTCAGAAGAAAAGACTTGCTATGAGTAATCAGGGATCTCTTTCCATATTGAATTGGTCCTTCTGGGATAGGTGCTGTGTAAGGGTGTAAATATGCCCAATCCAAGTAACCTATTTTAAGAAAAGTTTTTCATAAATTCCCCGAAGATATACTTAAAACAGTTCACTTGTCTCTGTCTTTCTTTGTGGGACAGATGTCACGTATGTATCTGTAAATCCACACCATCAGCAGAATTATATATACTCAGTCATTACTCATTCAGTTCTTCTAATTCACTTGACAGTTGACACTGGTTGTGGGTTTTTCCACTCATTTAAGTGAATTTACATTTATTTTTCCATTATTTGTGGACATATCTCTATACATCGAAGACAAAGATGGATGGAAGTAAAGTAAATGGCTAAGATATATGTCAAACCGATCTGAAATGATTTCTATAGTGACATTTTACACTCAAAAATCACTTCTAAAACTTTTCTAGTGATTTAGAGGAAATGCTATAAATATTTGGAAAGTATTTACTGAATAAAAAATAAGTTAACTGAAAAAATTTTCACTACTAATTAATTTGAATATTTGTAATAAAAATAAGTTGAAATCTAAATATTGGTACATCATATTGATTAAGATTGTGGGCTCTATATCCAGCTATGTCACTTTCTGATTGTCTTAGGGCAAGTCACCCAGCCTCTTGTTCTCAGTTGCCTATTCTCTAAAACAAAGATAGTAATGACATGTAACTCATTGGATTACTGTGATCTTAAATAATTTACCTATGAAGCTCTCTGAACAGTCTCTGACACATATTAAGGGCTAATTAAATGATAGCTGCTATTATTATTATTACAGATTTTACAAGTCTTCCGAAAGCAATAGAAAGCCCTAAGTCTTTTTAGTTAGTACTTATCAACATCATGTAGACGTTTATATGATTATCTTCAATTAGCACTTAAAACACATTATCTTGAAAATCCCATTACATTAATAAAATGACACATTTAAAGCCTTCCTATCCCCTAAAATTTGTGAACAAAATCAATAGACTTCATCAATCTATCTGTCCATCTATCCATATACCACCTCTCATTATGTGTACATAGTATCACTCCCTTCTAAGCCAATGTTTCTCAAAGTATCGCCTTCAAACCACCTGTATTAAAAGTATCTATGGTGCTTATTAAAATAACGATTCCTGGGTCTCACTCCAGAGATGCTAATGAGTTAGACTTTGGAAAGTCTGAGGAATTTGCATTTTTAACACTTGCTCCATGTATCTTAGGCACACAAAAGTTTAAAATTCAATGTTTTGGAAAACCAATCTATTCATTATTTTCCAAATGTTCATTCTTCCTCAACTGAATAGTGCTCTCTATCTGGATAAGTAGCTGTTTCAGTAATTTTGCTCAATCCTCAAAGAATACCATAACTACATTATATTAAATACATGCAACATCAGTTGATATTTTAAATCACATTCATCTTTCAAATTTTGACTCACATTCTATCATTTTTCATGTTTACTACAACTTCTTTAAATCCCATGTGAAAAACATCACCAAATCCTGCAGAAATTTTTACTGCATCAAGCGTTATTTTTCTTTCTCTTTTTATTCTAACTCACACTAAGTTAACATAGTGCAGAATGATGGAGGGCACAGCTGTGACAATCAACCAGGCAGATCTGTGTTTGAACTAGGATTGCTCTGGTTACTGTGGAAGTTACTTGGCATCTCTGAATCTCACTTTCCTCATCTTAAAATATTTACTAATATTGCCATATTTACCAAATTGACTGCGATTAAATATGATTTATGTAAACTACCTAAATCATGCCTTGCACAAATTAGTCAATCAAAAATTTTAGCCTCCTATCCTATTACCTCCTTCATTGTCATTCATATTTAAGTATTACACGTGAGTGACTGAGTGTGTGTGTGTGTCCCCAGCTAGATGATTAAACTCTTGGGATTTTGGTTTTGTGTCATTTTGTATCTATAACACATAATATAAATATTCCATAAATAGTTTAATTATCATCATATTCAAATATGATTTTATTAGAGTGTCAGATCTGTATTTATCATTTTTTGGACATTAAAATATATATTGACTATTTGTTTACAGAAATATTGTCTTTATTAGGATTGAGCTCCTTGTAGGCAGTCACTGTCTTATTTGTGTATCTATAGGGCCTCCTGTAGAACCTAGCATAAAATAAGAACTTTATGTGTATGCGTGGAATGAATGAATGAATGAATGGGTTTTACATTTCTAAAGAAGAAATTATGAATTCAGTAGCTTATTTAGTCTTGGAGCAGAGTAAGGGTATTTTTTTTTTTACCTGTTTACTGGTGTTTGCATGTAAAACAATTAAGATCTTTACACATTCTCTACTATTCAGTTTGGCTCTTGTGCCACCCACTCTAAATGTGAAACCTGGCATTTAGGAGCTGCTGGCTGGGTAAAATGAATAATTTAGCTAGGTTGATAGCTAAATAGCTAGGTTGATGGATGTTTCATGATTCCAACATCCTGGCATTAATATGCAAAATGGTATTTGGGATGATTTGGAGATAACTAGTTCAAAGCAATTATGTCCTTGTTTAAATGTTAGAATTTTTCAGCCAAGGAATAAGGAGATGTACGCAAGATCACAAATTATTTTTGAAGCCAAAAAAAAAAAAAGAATGATGTACATATAGACATTTTTTGGTCATTTATTATGATATAAATATTTTCCATAGTGGAAAACAGAAATTAAGAAATAAGCAAAGTAATGAATTTGAGATTGTACATACATTTTAAGAAAGCATTAAAAAATATTAAAAATAGCTTCTTCTCTCTGTATATAATTATATGTAATTTCCCATGATCAGGAAAATGTGGCCCTATAGGAAATAAGACTCAGAATGAATTAGCAACGAATTAGCAATAATCAAGTTCTTTAAATTTTGTCTAAATATTTACCATTTTGAGCAGCAACGTCACTTTGATAAAATATTGTTCACTATGATTCATGAATTTTAGGTTCTATATTATGCGACTATGTAGAAGAAGAAATTTTAATTCAATAACTAATGGTAATGATAATTGAATAGAGTGATTGAGTTTGGTACACATTATTTATAAGTCTACTCTGAGAATAATGGTTAAGGATAATGGATGGAAAAAAAGTAAAGAGAAAGAACTGTCATTCCTTTAATTAACATAATTATTTTCACTAGATGTCTGTGTTTGCACCACTTACGGTATTAAATTAAAATTCATTAAATAGTGTTTATATACGAACAAGTACCATCACTTTTTTATTGTAAAAGAAAATGAAACTATATTTGTTTAACTGATGTGGACACTTACAGTTTTAGAATTTCAACATGATTTGCAGGTCTATGATATTTAGACCTCAATTCATCAGTGTTTATTGCATGTCTATTCTATGCCCTGAACCACGACTGTCACATCCTGAGTGAAGGTCAAGTGCAAGTTTCCAGGTTGGTCTGAATCCTCACTGGCTCAGTATCACCTCAAGTCATTCTCAAAATGCATGTTCCTGGACCCTTCCATACAGAGATTTCCAATGGGCAGGCACAGAATAGTTCCCAGGAATTCATAACACAGACTCCTGGAGTTCTTGCATATACTGAAATTTGAGAATCATTGGACTGGAAAATAAAACAGATTTTACTTTTGAAATTAATTCTTGCTTAATTAAAATATTGCATAATTGGTGATAAACAGTCCTTTCTCTGCTTTCCATTTTCTGAAGTCTGAAAAATTTTCTATTCTCTGAAACATAAACAAATTTTAAAAATCATACTTTATCCCAGGCAACCAACTCTATCATATTATTAGTTGTACATATATTTCCTAAACTATTTGCAAGCTACTAAGGAGATAATTTTCCTGCAGGATACAGAGACAAGTTTCTTTTTCACTTTTTGTAGTTGAATGACCAGAAACTTCCTCATTCCCACTCTTTTTTTCTTTTTTGCAGTATTTTTTCCCCAAAATCAGTAGACACATAAGAAGAAGCAAGTTTCATCATGAAACTTGCTTCTTATTATGGATATTATCTTATTCTGTGTCTACTGATTTTGGGAAAAAAAAACTGTAAAAAAGAAAAAAAACTTCAACCAAACTTAGTTATTTAAAGCTAAAAAGCAATATTGCTACATATCTCTGCATAGTTTCCATAAGAAAAATAGGAGGAAACAGCTAACAGCTACATTATAGGCCTAATTCTAGGTCTATTTCTAGCAATATTCAATGAAAGGAATAAAAATTGTGCCTAAAAGTTTTTGGAATGCCTTTAAAACAAATAATTTTTAGATTTGACTATTAATATATTTGTACTGTTTTTGAAGAGTTTAAAAGGAAGCAACTTATTATCTGTAACATAATTACCAGTGAAGCAATTAAATCAATTAATGTATACATATTCATTGTATGTATTACTTGCCTGTCTCTGCAAGGTATTGTACTAAGAACAAGCTAATACTAATCCTCTGAACAGTAGAGATGACCAAGTTAGGATTAGAATTGGTCTCTGATCCTTGTAGTTTATAGTTAGACACGGACATAAGACATGCACAAATCAAGATATAACTTTGGGTCTTTTCTTATGGATTCAGAGTGACTCAGTATATGGAAGGGTAGTCTAATTTTAAAGAGTAGGAATGGAGAAGAAAAGAGTCCAAGTGACAGAGAAAGGCACAAACAGTGGATAAGGTTGTTCAGATTCAAGGAGGTGTGCTGAGGTCTGGGCACTGGGCCTCAGAACCACAGCACGGAAGAAACCAAGGAGGCTGTAGAACAAGCTCCTTCTTTTTTCAGAAGAGGAAGTACAATTCCAGTTCACTGTCCTCTGATACAGTGACTAAATTACTCTGATCCTCAAACGGTAATGAAACAATCAAATAGCTTGAATAAAGTATACTATGTTAAAAATATACATGACAATGAAAGCTATCATATTTTCACATGAATATATCAGAAGATAAAACATATACACTTACTTAAAATAGGTTCAAATATGCACCTAATTCAACTAAAGCTGAAATATATAAACTTTGACATCTATATGTATAAACACATAGTCATCTTTTCTAAGAAATTACAAAACCTGTTTGTAACAAACAGCTAAAGAATTGTATCCTTTTGTGGTGTTTCTATTTTAGGGAAAATAATAAAAAATTTTGAGGATAATTAAAACAGTATTGCTCCAAAGTCTCTGTAAGGATTCAGAAACTATGGTAAATGATTTCCCAGACGTATCTGAAAAAATCTACAGGATTTGTCAAATAATTTAGTCACTGAATTATATTAAAAGACATCAAACATAAGAAAAATAATATATTTTTATTATTAAAGACGCTAATATTTATCATAAGAAGGGACAATTCACTACACTAAACTAATTGAACTCTTCCTGGGCCTAGTTGTGGATCTGGATCCAGTATATATAATACTCATTTTGATAACATTTTTCCATAATTTGATTTTGAATGCTACTGCCAAATCGATCCAGTATGTGTGTGTGTGTGTGTGTGTGTGTGTATACACACACACACATATATATATATATATATACATATATATATATATATATAAAAGAGAGAAAATAAAGATGTGCTTCACATGCAAATTATCTCTTTTTTTAGCTTGGCTTATAATTCTGTTTATGGATAAACATTTAGTTTCACCTTAATTTGTTTCTTATTTATTTTTTTTGTGAGAGTTTTAAAAACCTCATTTATTTACCTATAGAATTTTCCGCTTGTAGTAGAAATAGCAATCTGTTATATAAATTAGTAAAAATATTTTTTAGGCAAAATGTTTTCTCATTACAGTGTTTTAAGGATTTGGAATAGTCTGTTTTCTAAAGAAGTATAACTATCTACTCTATTATGTGGCTTGCTTCACTCATCATTTTTATGCATGACTAAAGGAAACATTCATTTCATAAGGCCCAAACTGTCAAAATTTCAGTTTAGATTATACTTCTCTGGAGGAAACCATTAGCTATTCTGAATTTTAAAAATTAGTTCTGCTATGTTACTTTTCAGGATAGATTGTTGGAGCAAAACATTTTTATTTGCCATTTAAGAATATATTAAACATTTTTAACTTCTGACAAAAATATTTCTGAATATCATGGAAGATTTTCTTGATATTCTAGAGCCAAAATATGAATATTAATTCATCTGATTAAAGGTTGACCTAGGTACACCCAGATTTGTTAAGATGATGGGGTTGTAAAATGATTTGCCTTCTGAAACTTTTTGTTTTATTTTGTGTCTTTGAATTTGAATTTTTCCGTCTTTTCATCGTTAATGGACTCTCTCTTGAATTCTAATTTAAGGTTTCTAATTTGTAGCAGACTTGGAAGTCAAATAATAAGAACAAAAAGATTTATTAAAGTGTGTGAAGTAAAAGAATGAATAAGGTTGAAGGAAACACTAAAGATATCTTTTTCTGTTAGAAAAATTTGGCTACATTATGCATAGGCTATTTTGCCAGAAATCTAAGATTCTAAACAGATATTAAAGTGTGTGCGTGGGTGTATACTAAACAAATTTTTCTTTTAGTTCAATTTGATAATTAATGAAGAGGAGTTCACAAAATGGGATTTCAGATGAAATTAACTACTTCCTCTTATTATTAAAAAAAAGTTACAGGTTGTCTTAATTTGAGTATCTCCAGAAACCGACTCTGAAACAAAAATCTGTCAATTACCTTGTTTGCCAGTGGTCCCAAGCATGACCAGTCTGGGTGAGGAGATGTCGAGAGTACAGAGAAGACAGTGTCTAAGTGTGTCCATGAGCAGCTCACGGCTATGGGCAAATAGATCATTGGCCCTTTGGGGTGTGTGGAACACTTGAAGACACACTGAGAGCTGTCCTCCTGTGGGGTGAGATACGGAGCAATTTACTCACCAATACCCACCAGTCATACTAGTTGGGGAAAGGGAGTTGGGTTGGGGGATTTAATTCCCAGCACTTCCAGCTTCCTCACACACCCCTGCCAGTGGCACTTATCAGGGAGAGTCATAATTGTTTGAAGTAGAAAGCTGTCCACCTGTATGAGAACTGTGAGGGCTGAGTACATACAAGATACCACTGACTGGGTCTCCTGCAGAGGATAAAGACAGAATATTGAGACTTTTAGAGTGAGTTAATAATAGAAAGACAAGGTTAGTCTGGGGTATACGATGTTGAATTATATATACTTGATCTATTACAAATGTGCACTAAATCTTTCCTTAAATGTCACTTTTTCTAAGTATTAGACGACTATTGCCTTGTCTCTGCTAGGGAAATCAAGGGACATCGTGGAAGTAAGGCAGGTAATGATTGTGATGCTGAAAGTGAAATGAAAGAATTCGTTGATGTTTCTAGACCCCAACAAACAGCCAAGATCAAGTACATGTGACCTTGTGAGTGTACAAAGCTACTAAACAAAAAATTGAACAATACTCCTTTCAGCTTCCATTTTACATTACTGGAACGGAAACAGACACTTAGAATTACACAAAATGTTCTTTAGGTTTGCTTCACTAGCTTGTGTGCTACAAAGAGCAGCTGAGGTAGTTTTCAAGGCAAACCTAGATGACATATTTGTATAATGAACATTCAAAATGACATAAAGGTAATGATATGGAGGCACTAGAAAAATGTTTGCATTATTTAAAGTGACAAATGTAAATTTAGTGGATAAGCAATCTGTCACCTGCTTGGGACATACTCTCACAGCTGTGGGAATCAAAGCTAAGCGTGACTTACTGAAAGTCATTTCAGAAGCACCTGTTCCAGACAAAAGGATAAATTACTTTTATTCTTAGCTTATGTGAATATTATTTGAAATGTGTGGGTCATTTGCCACAGAATTGGCATTGTTAAGAAGACTTATCAGGTTCACAGATGTGTGCTCACTGAGGGTCAGAAACAAGAGCTGAGCACAAAGAGGAGGCTTGCGGAATTAGATAATAAAGGACAAAAATTCCCTTTGGGAGCTTAACATTCTGGCCAATTAGACCCGATAATATTGGATTTTCCACCTTATTGTGAGAAATGTAGATTATGACAGAGCTAGGGCTCCTAACATCTGGTAAGTATAGGTTTTAGTAAAAATTTATTTTTTTAATGAGTAAAACAAAGACGTTTAATAAATCAATAAATGAACAAAGATCTTGTGTGCTGTGTTTTCAAGGACAGTCTTTAGTTGAACTATATCTGCTTGCACAGGTCAGTTTTAAATTGTTCCTCTATAATTAGAGTGTAATTCTTACCCATATATCAAAAGTTTAATATGTCAATATATATTTTCCTTCTTTATATGATACTAAAAGGTCTGTGAATTCTCAAATGGCTTTTTATAGATACATAGATTTTTAATTGATATATATTATGATGACAGTAAACACAATTTAATAAGCCCCTGGAGAGAAAGTTATGAAACTTCCAAACACATTCTTCAGTGAAAACCTAGTTCAGAAAGGAGGTGTTTTCCAACCGTGGCTTAAAAATAAGAATCACATTTCACAGTTGTTAATAATGTAACCCTTTTCTGAAAATTTGGTCAAGTAGTAAGTTATTGTCTAATTTGTAGACTAACCAAAAGTACATAAACACAAAACAAACACTACACACACATACACATATATATACTCTCCCAACTTCTACCTCTAATCTAAAACACCATAAGTGAAACTTTCATGGCTCTCCTTTGACCTAAAAATTAATTAAAGGGGCCGGCCCGGTGGCGTAGTTGTTAAGTGCATGAGCTCCAGTTCGGCTACCCTGGGCTCACAGGTTCGGATCCCAGACACGGACACAAGTATGCACCGCTCATCAAGCCATGATGTGCCAGTGACCCACATATAAAGCAGAGGAAGATGGGCACAGATGTTAGCTCAGGGCCAATCTTTCTCAGCAAAAAGAGGAAGATTGGCAACAGATGTTAGCTCAGGGCTAATCTTCCTCAGCAAAAATAATTAATTAAAAATCTTGGAAAGTTAACTTCATACAGTGGATCATTATCTACATATTTTATGTACTTCAGTGGTCAAAATAACTGTAATTATCCTGCTCCTAAAAACTTCATCTTTTGCATGAGGACATATCAACTAAAAAAATTGCATGGTGGATGTACAGGGACAGGAAAGATATGATTAAAGAGATGTACTAATTCAGCCCTAAAATAAACATACAATGGCAATATAAAAATAAATATTAGAGAAGAAAGTAATCTTTTATTGACATATTTCAAAATATTTTAAAATTGTTTAATTAACAAAACAATTATCATTGCAACTGAACAGAGTAGTCTTTTCTCTATATATTACAGAATGTTTAAAAACTGTACTAAGTAAACAAGACTAAATTAGCATTTGAATATTAAAACCTGCAATGATTTCTAATATGATGTGTCCATTTAAGTTTTTTCTGCTGAGTTCTGAATGACAGTAGTCTAGAGACTAGTGGCTTTCCTCTTCTTTCATCAGAGTGGGCAAGTCTAGTCAATTTCACTGCTAATTATCCCATATTTTGGGTTCTCCATCATCTCATAGGTTGATGACTAAGATTGCCTTTAAGGTGGTCTCCTCACTTTCGATTTCATTCCATTTTCCACACTAAAGATCAGAGTGATATTTTTGGAGTGAAAATCTGCAAGATTGCTTACCTTAAATGGATGACATACAAATCATCTGATAGTTTCTCACTTCTATAATCCTCTCTCTTACTATATCCTACATTCTACATCCAAAAGACACTGATATACTATGTCCTCTCTAGTCTCCAATCCTTTGAAGATGCTATTCTCTCAGCCTGGATTATTGACCTCATCATCTTTACCTGATTATTTTTGTTCTCTTCTTCAAGATGAGATGTCTGGGCTGAATTATACAACTCCCAAAATGTGGATTATGTACCCCTGTCATAATTTTATTATTAAATTTTGCATTACAAAAAATTTGTGGAAAATTTACGAAATATATTATGTATTAAATTATACACATATTTTATTTTTGGCAATGCCTAGAGTTCCCAACCTAAAAATGCTTGTTGAGAATTATTAAAAGGAATCTTTATCAATTATTAATCTTTAATCTTTACTAAGACTGTTTTGCACATAGTACCATAATCTATAAGTTTTTAATTTGTACCCCAATGGAGGTATTTATTTCAACTTCAGAAAATGTGAAACCGTATAGCTATTTAAAGGAATGGGTGAATTTTAATGGAAAAAGTCTAATTAATTTTGTGTTGTCATGTAGATCCCCTGCCAGTTATCTGATCTAATATATGAATTTATGCTAGTTGAGTTGTGTTAGTTGAATACAGATCATGAGTCATCTACATCACTCCAAAACTCATTAAAACTTTCAAGGCAGAAATTATTCCATCAGTCTCAGAGTTTGGAAAATTGACGTTCATGGAGAATGATTAACTTACCCTATGTCATAAAGTAAGTTTTGAAGACAGTTTGTAAGCCCAAGTTCTTTGGAACTCCAAACCATTGTACCTTTCTGCCCCCATGTGATCAATCGAGACTTTTCTCAAAGAGTAAACATTACAGTATTAAACCAAGCATATAACTTGTGTCTCAAAATATAAACAGAACCCTCCATCTCCAACAAAATTTTATTTTATTGCCCTTCTCATCAATATTATACATCAAAATGAAAAAATGGCTAGGGAGAGAGTTCTTTATTTCCAATTGATGATTCCACAGAGCTACTCTTTACAAGGATGTAATCTTACAATTTTCTAACTAATAAAACAGCCACATCAATAGACAGCTTCAGAAATAACATCCATAAGGTATTAATAAAAGGGAATGTTTCTTTCTATACATTTTCTAATCTTCACATGTATGAAGAGTAATTGTGACACAGAGGCCATACTTGGTGATAACAGAATCATTGAACATAGACTCACAGCAAAACCTTTGTAAACTAAGAAAAGTTGCAACTGATCTGGATGGAAACCACGTTTGGAAAACATGTCTTAGTAACTTCCAACTAAACAAACAGCTGTAACTAAACTAATTGTACTCTTAGTTCAAATACATTTTCTTTCTATGATATGAGGCATCAATTTTTACAAGTAGAAAAGTACTTTTTTAATCTCTTATTATCAAAAAGGCAACCATTAGGGCAGTCTCATGGCATAGTGGTTGAGTTTGCATTCTCCATTTTGGTGGCCCAGGATTCATGGGTTCGGATCCCAGGAGTGGACCTGCACACTGCTCATTAAGCCATGCTGTGGCAGCATCCCACATACAAAATAGAGGAAGATGGGCACAGATGTTAGCTCAGGGACAAACTTCCTCATCAAAAAAAGGCGACCATAACTTTTCAAAGGAAACAAAATTCTATGTATTTTCTAAATATTTGATAATGTAGAAGAAGCTATGGAAACTTTTAAACTTAAAGACATTCCTAAATGTTATTCAAGATATTTAAAATGGGACTTAGTATTTCATTTTGTCCTGAATGCAGCCTCTACTGCCTTTCTAGAAGGAATCCAATTTGCCTTGTAACTTGTTTCCTCTTTATTCTTTTTATTTTCTCTTTCATTTGTTTTTGCTTTATAGTCAAACAGAATCAAGTATTTTTTTTTAATTTAGCATATACTCATACTTGAATTATTTACTGAAGCTGGTCATATTATATATACTTTCCATATATTCATCCTAATAGGCTTTTTATTATAGTTCATATTCTCTTTATTCAGAGATCAAAAATTTTTCATTACGTTAGGAAAAGATATATTTTCATCTGACAAGATTGGACTTTTTCTTTCTTTTTTTAATTGTCATTATTTCCCAGTATAATATGATGTTTTCTTAAAATAAGTTATTAAAATGAATTAAAGCACAGCAGGGAAAAATAAACAACAATGCAATTGTACAAAGAGAAAAAGATTGTTTTAGGGAAAATAAGATCATTTATACAGTTCATTTCTGTTATTTTCTATATTCTAAAGGATTACAAGCATTAAGTTTATATCTGTAGAGGGAAGAAAGAACAGTGGTATATCTGAAAAGCAGGCATGAAAATGTAGCAAATAATACCTTTGTACTAAATAACCGAAATAAATTTGCCAATGGCGTGATAATATTAGGCATATTTAAACTGACCTATATTACTTTAAATGTAGGTTCAATATTTTTCAGTTTGATGAGACCATTCAATGTAAAGCATAAATGAAATTAAGTTATGTACATAATATCTATCATAGAATTTGCTACATTAACTCTTGCAGATATGGGTTAATATTTTATTTGCATACATCCCCAAGTCTGTCCTATTCTTTCCTTGGATTTATCGCAAGTCTGCAGACATGGCTTGCTGCTGAAAATGGACATGAACAATTAAATTTTCATTCTGAAATGCAGTGAAAGATTCCACTCCAGCTGCATTTGCTAAGCCCTTTGGTAGCTGTACTGATAAGGCAAAAAAAGGTTCTAGAATGAGAAATCTAAAGTGGAGATGCAAATCTCATGCTTGGTTGCTATATTGTTGTCTTAGAATATGCTGATCCTGACTGGCCTCAAACGAGCCTTACCAGGAGAGCTAAATAGAAAAGAGAAAGAGGCTATGGTCCTTCCTTTCTAAACTATGCTACATACATTTTTTATTACATCTTTACAACAGTGAAAAACAATTTCATTAATGTGTATTTGAAGCAGGTTTTGTGTCATAACTGTTAACCACATAGATATATGTTATGCATTTATGCCTAAATGATGTCAGATTATGTTTAATCAATCTTGTCAAATAAATTCGTTGAATAAATGTCTAGTTCTATTTTTAGACAAAGCATGGATATTTTTAATATTTGTGATATTTAAAACAATTGTGTTTAATTTACATATTCTAATGATGCTTGTCTCTTAACTAATATTTATCAAAATTTAAAAATAAACAAACACTCAAAATAGGGCAGATATTTTTCTGCCAGTTTAATCATCTGCATTCCAGTAGAAATTTTTTTCCAAATAGCTGTGCACAGTTACTTTAATATAATTAGACAGATTTGTCCTCAGTGAATTTTAATCTAGCAATAATTTCATTGGTATTTCTATGACTATTAGGGACAATTAGAAAAATTAATGTATCAAGATAATTATTTTTTAAATTTGAGCTTTCTAATTTAAAAAGGTCCAGCAAGAAACTTGAGCAATTTTATTACTGGATTCAGAGTTTTTTCTTTACTTGAATTCAGCTCCACTTTTCAGTGACACAAATATGTAACACAGGTAAGAAAACTAAGGACAAAAAGGATCAAATTCAGTTACTTATCTCCAATACTTATTAGGAAAAACTCAAATAATATGCCTTCTCTAAACCCCATTTGTTGAATACAGCAAACACAGATTTATTGCTTTTATTTATAAATTGACCTGAAGCTGATTTGCAAAATTATGAACAAAATATGTCTAAATAAACAGATGCTTCTTTTATAACTTTAGTATTTTTTAAAGTTTGTACTCAGTTTTTCAAAACTAAATTTGAGCTTAGTCTTTCATAGATCTTTGGCAGTTGGTCTTTTGGAAAGCAGTAATTTAAATGTAAAATGCCTAATTAAACAAATGCAATGTAGTTGAATGCTACACAACATGTAAGTTTATAACTAATATTCAACTTCAAGATAAAATAAAATGCTGGATTTAGCAAATAAAACATTTATGTTGTTCTTTCTGCCTATACTCTAAATTACTGTTTTGTTTTCTTGAGATGGAACACTTACATAACTACTTCCGAAGTTATAGGTTTATATTTTCACTTATGTTTCTGTGTTTGTCATTGCCTTTAAACACTCTTCAGTCTTTGAAAGATGGAAAATAAAATGTTCTTTTCATAGAAAATCTGCTGTTTTAACATTCTTAACTTCGATTAAATTTGACTGTTTAGTAGAGAATTACAACTAGTTTCAGCTTTCAAAACAGTTCACAATTGCTCTAAATACTTGTTACTATGGGTAACCACAATTTCTATGAAAATTTCCATCACTTTATCACATTATTCTGTAGGTGGGAGAAAAAAAAAAGGACAGCTCATTAAATATTAAGACAGTTGAAAGAAGATATAGAAGAACACGAAAATTAACAGTTTATTAGGGCTCACATATATTTTATACATCATTTAATGGAAGATCTGCTGAAACATGTCCACCGTGGGTGACCCTGCTGATATTTAAAATACTGGTATTAAAATACTGATAGCATAGTTTTCAGCATCACCACAACACACAGCTGCCACAGTATGACAATAGACAGACAGGTGGTGTAGTTCTCTGACCAGGAGACCAACCTTGGCCATGGTGGTGGGAGCATCGAATTGTAACCACTAGACCACCAGGTCTGGCCATTTCGTCTGTGCACTATCATAACTGTCTGGTGTTTGTGATATAGTACATATTCAACAAATATTTGTTGAAGTGAATATATATTTTTGGGAAATATTTTCAGTCAAAAATTAAATATCTATCACAATTATTTATATTTGACTTATAATTAAGTTCTGATTATACTTTATCAAAAAAATATCAATCAAGTCTACAGAATGCAAATACCATACTACTTAGTTAAGGTAATTTCATGCCTAAATACTCAAGAAAAACCAACTTTGATATTCAAATAGAGTAAATTCTAACAAATGTTTCTGAATTTTCAGATATGGTCACTATACTGTTAGAATAATAACACACTTATTGCAGGTTTTGGGTTTTTTTTTTTTTTTGCTTAGGAAGGTTAGCCCTGAGCCAACATCTGTGCCAGTCTCCCTCCACTTTATATGTGGGTAGCTGCCACAGCATGGCTGAAGAGTGGTGTATGTCCGCACCAGGAATCTGAACCCGTGAACCTGGGCTGCCAAAGTGGAGCGAGCTGAACTCAACCACTACGCCACAAGGCCGGCCCCTATTGGAGGTTTTTATAATGCCCATCAAAAAAAATTCTCTGAACTCAAAAGTTAACCTACATTTGGAATGAGAATATTCTCAGAAATAGCTCTTAATGACTCCTGGTCAGTATGTTGTTGCATTTTCATTCTACACATTTCTGATCATTGTTTAACACTATCTTTAGGTTTTAGTTTTGTGGGGAGGAAAAAAAGGAATGCTACTTCAGTTTAATATTGAAATAGTGATTAGCACTGGCATGCTGTGTGAACAAGGTCTATTATCTACTTGATTTTTAATTACCGTTTTTTAAATACATATGTCCTGGGATTTTACTTTCCTTCATTATACCTGCTAGACCTTGAACTTTTAATTTCAGACTATTAATTACTATGATATCCCCAGGTCATTTTCCACCCTCTGTTTCTGCAAGATTAACATCATTCTAAACATTTACTTTAGGTCTCTTTTCCTGTGTCCCTAGATGACTAACTTAACTTTACTCACACTGAATCTTTTTGTTGCTGCCATAACAAATTTCAATTTCTCTTCTTCTTAACAATATCCTTCTTAGTGCTAACAATGTTTCCTACTTTATCACTAAATTTTATTGTCAGGAAGATTCTGTGCTAGAAATTCAATTGTCTGTAAATCTGAGCACCAGTAAAGCTGCTAAAATCATTGTGAGTCTTATTTAACTGTCTGGCACATAAATCAGGTAGATTTTATTTGATTTCAGTGGGGTATTTTTCTAGACCTTAGCACTCTAACACATACTGGTATTAACTAACCACACATTCAAGTGCATATTATTGCTTCAAAGAGGAATAATTCATCCAATAAGCACAGCCTATCTTTCTAAATGGCAATCATCGGGAAACGTGCCCTGAGTAATGTCATCCTGGGTCAGTGATATAAAAGGGAACTGGAAATTCAAAGCTTTTCAATGTTGTCATTACTTCATTCTATGACTGTGGAATAGTCCTTAAATGCAAGGCATGTCAGATTCTGGTATAGCATCCCAGTCTATCACTCTTTGCATGAAAAGTAATATTTTTATAACATTATGGTGATTTATTATTATTCACATGGGTTTCTACATATATCAATTTTATTGTGTTTTTAAATCTACCAACAACGTGTAGCAAATATTATTAGCATTATTCTCATTTTAAGTTTCTAACATCTGAGATTCAGAATAAAAAACAACTTTTCCATAGTAGAAGAATTGGTACAGGCCAGAACCAAGATTTTAACATATATATATATATATATATATACACACACACACACACATACGCACACACACACACACACACACATACATATATGTATACGTATATGTACATGTATATGTATACCTGTGTTCAAATCTTGGTTTTGCCCTGTATCGACTCCATTTCTTCAAAAAGAATATGCATATAATTTTAGGAAATATATATGTGTGTGTATATATCTATACAGTCACACATATACATTGTATTCAATGCATATTATATGTATACATTGTATAATGTATTATACATGTATATATACACACATATATAATGTATATGTATACATGTGTGTATATACCTATATAATATACACACATAAACATATATATACACATACATATGCATATTCAAAAACATTTACTTATTATTTATTAAGGAAAAATGCTAATATAAGTGTGCACAATAAAATTTTTCACAAAAATGTTATCAGAGGCAGAGATAGTAAAGCAATTTGACAAATTCAAATGGATTTCATTAGGAAAAAATGTATTTAATATTATGATTGAGATGTTCGTCACCTTCCCCTCTTTGCTTGTCTTTGCTTGTCGTTGATTGTCTCAGAATCTTTTGAGAGAGACATTCTCTAGGACTGTAAAGGTCCCTTTTTAGCCAGTGCCCTTGATTTCATATGAAGCATTCTCTTCAAGTAGCTAAATTTTACCCATGCTAACCACATTTAGTGCTCTGAGGCATGTAGGGATATACCATTCTACTCTAAATTGCAGTCATACTGAAGAAGCCAAAGACTAGAACTGAATTAGTCCTTTATCTATGTTTGCTTTCTAAAGAATTGCTTGTGATGGCAATTTATTTCTACTTACATATGCATACACACGTTAATTTTGAAAAAGCAAGGTTCACATAAAGAGGACGTATCTCAAAAAAGGGAAACTAGATGAATTACTTAAACCTTCACCAGGTTAGAATGTCAATATTACAGTAAGTTCCTAGTTAATAAACACTAAAGGAAATAAATTAAAAATCACATTTTTATATGAAGTGTAAGTCAGGATTTAGCTGAAGTCAGTAGGGAAGTGGATTTCTATAAAATATAAAAAAAAAAAATGAAAGGAAAGATACCAGGGAAGATATAAATATAGATTTAAAGATATATAGTCACAACCCATAATTTCACAATGAACGATTTAGAAAATCACCATCAGACATCATAATCACAAGAGCTTAAGACATTGGATCTATAAAATACTGCATATAAAATAATGATATTTCTAATATGTAAAGATAAAAAAGAGGAAGTTGCAAACATGAGCCAGGAACAAGAGCTTATCAAAACTGATTAGAAATATATGAACAAAGATTATGTAAAATTTTAAACAAATAAAATATAATCATTAGAATTAAAAATTCAATGACTGGATGAAATAGATAAGGGGTCCTTCATCATCTGGATGATATTGCTATAAAATTCATCCATAATACAGCATAGAAAGAAAAACATATAAAACAAAGAATTTATGAAAGAGGGTAATAGGGATATCTATTTTCACTACTTCTATTCAACAATTACTGACGTACCTAGAAGATACAGAAATAAAGAAAACAGATAATTTAGGAAATTTAAAGAAAGAATAGAATTAAAGAAAAAATATTCTTGGCCACTAATGATACGATGCCTACTTATGGAATCCAAGATAATTTCCTGTCAAATCATAAGAATATATATGTGAATATAGAATTATGAAATTAAAATGAAAAATTCAATTGTATTTCTACACATCTATAGCAAGGAGTTTTAACATATATAATATATTCCAGATAGATAGATAGATAGATCTTTATACACACATATACATCCATACAGACTAAGCACACATATATACAACAGAGTAAAAGTCACTTAAAATAGCAACCCAAAACATAATATCTGAGAAAAAAACAGAACATACGTGTAAAAAAGCTTTTCTTATTGTGAATTTTATAAAACTTTATTAATTATATAAAAGGAAATATAAAATTGAAATATAGATCATGTTCTTGGATAGGAAGCCTTAATATAAAGATGTTGATTATCCTCAGATTTATTTTTAAATTTAATGTCATTCACATGAAATCATAACAAGAGCTTTCAGCGTTGTCAATGGAAGAACAACAGGCAAAGCACTGCCATGATTATTAAAGAAGAATATCAAGATGGAGTTATTTGCCCAGCTAGATATTAAGACTCAGAGTTCTGCAGTACATTACAAACTTCTGCAGTGGTCCACCCAGATCCATGTCCTTTTCTCTGATCCTCATCATATCAGTAAATAACACTGCTGTACACTCAGTTGCTCCTGACAAAAACTGGTACACACTATGTGACATTTTCACTAAAACATCACACCCAAACCACCTAAATATCCTCAGTTATGCCTTAACTATACGACAAGAGATGTGTGTAGTTCCATGATGGAGTAGGAAGTTGTGGACCAAGCCCCACCTATAACCAATTGAATAATTGGGATAACATCTTAAAACTGATACCAAAGCAGCACTGTAGGGACAAGATCCAGGATGGCCTCCCCAAAGCTGCAGCTGATAAGCTGATAGAAGAGATCTTTCGAGTAATTCATCAGTCTGGGGATGAAAAGTTAAACTTTAGGGATGTCTATAAAGGAAGTGCCTGATAAACACTTTACATTGTTGTTAGAAAGATTCAAGAAGCTCAAAAAGTCCAAAGAATGATAACTGTAAAGAAATCTACACAGAGAATGACCTTGCTGCTGAAAACAAATGTCAAAAATAAGACTGAAACAGCTGGAGAAAGATACATTACTTTCAAAGGAACATTTAGAAGACTGATATCAGGAACTTCATGAGAGAAGACTCCAGAGTGATATTTTCAAAGTGCTGTAAGAAAATTAATCCTATCCTAGAATTCAACTAAATAAGTAAATGAATAGTAAAATAAATAAAAAGATGTAAAGCTAAACTGGAACTGAAAGATTTAAGTTCAGCTTTCCAGTACTTCATCTTTCGCTCCTGACAGCTTAGACTCAGGCTGTGTGGTGAAAGAGCAGGGTATAAAACTGTAGAAGCTGGAGTCAGAGGTGGGTCCTGATCACGCGCTTTCCCCTTGCAATGCTGCTACCCAGCCTGGGAGGAGCGAGGAGCTCTGCAGTTTGCAGCGTTAAAGAAAAATAACTAGAGATAAGAAGGGGGCAATATTACTTACTGATAAATTAATTTGCATCCTGTTTTCACCAAGAATGAAAAATAATAGCTTTCCTTTCCTAGTGCAAATACATCTAGTTCTTAGACCTGGGTCTTTCTCTGGTAAGAAGCTGAACAGTGAAATATCAGCATTTTAGTATTTCCTCAGAAGACCTCATGAAGGCTGACACCCAGAACATTCTGGAAGGTGGATCTTTATTGAAGACAAAGATTTGAAAGATTGAAGAAGACAGAAGCAGCCCAACATGGGAAAGGCTGTTGGAATTGCTAAGATTGAGTCACAAAGGGGTCCAAATTTTCCATGAATAGTAAAGACTTGTATATTGTCCCCAAGCAACACTTGGAAAGTGTATGTACCTATGAGGGAAATGTGACATAGGCCTGATTTTGGAGTCTTAACCAGAGTTTGGCTTGGAAGTAGGGTAAATGTCTGTTATTAAATGCAATGTATGAGCTTGACTGCAAATATTTCAGTGGCAAATATAACCTGACCAAAGGCTTCTATAAGGTCTTAGAATCATACTCAAGTCTTAATGATAGCGACCTTGTGGCTATTTTTCATTTTTAGCTAACAGCATTTAAATAATTTTCCCTATTTGAGGATGCCAGTTTGTTAGAACAAAGGATTCTGCATTAGACAATGAGTTAGACAATAAAAGCCAAATTGACATGATTCCTTTTCCTCATTCTTATTACCAAGAGTATGGGCATGTATGTAAGATCAGCCAATCAGATACTCCAGCCTGGGATTTAGAGTCTTGATGCAAGAACATGTTATACTTTATATCTGGACCCAGTAGTGAATCAGCTTCAAGTCAAGGACCAGGTGATGATCCAATGCCTAGCTACATGGGTGTTGGCCACGGGTGTCCAGGGCAGATGTGTCAGCAGTGCAGTACTACCCAGACTTTCTCTGTGCAATGGATTAAAAAACAGTTGTAAAAATGGATTGTGGTCTCATTATCTCTGACCTGTTTTATACTTACATTTTAAAACCAACTTATTATTGTCTAGTTTTTCATTGCTTATCTAGACAAAGATTTTTTTTTGTCTGTGGAAAATGTAGATTAAGTCTAAAGAGCATTTATGATGGCAATCAGATTTTTGTTCAAATGATGATGTGAGTGTTATTGTTAATTAAAAAATAAAAAGTACTATTTAATAGTTATTTTTCTATTAAATATCTTCCAAGTAACGTGTGTTTGTGTGCATGTGTGCCTATGTATAGCCTCACTCATACCAAATTATCAAGGAAATAAGAAGAGATGCATTTATGTTCATGCTTCTTCCTGACTTAATAAATAATACATTTGTCTACTCATTTTCAAGGAGAAGTAATTAGAAAAATCTAGGCAAAATATATATCTAATTGACAATCAGGAATTAATTTGATTAATTGACATAAATTAAATTATAAAAAATAAATGACTTTATTAATTTGATTAAATTGACTTATAAAATGCATATACAAAAGACATTATGTCAGATTTGTTGTCTTCGATGAAAATTGTTTTTACTTTGTTAAAATGTGTGAATAAACTAAAAATGATTATCTTTTAAAATTAACCTGCTGAATGCCCATCAACAACACAGGTTTTCAATGAAATTCCTGTACAGGGAAGGAAAAGGAGAGAAGTCCATATACTATAAACTCTAAGTATTTTAAAATGTATCCTAAACAGCCAATAATCTTGTTATGAAATTAAACATTCTGCTCTACTCTCATAATAATTTATGCTTTTATATCCAGCACGAATAATGGAAATACCACTGGCAAATCGGATCTTTAAAGTCATGATTCAATTAGTTTTTTGACATCAAGTTTCAAAAATCTATAGTTCAGCTTGTTACATATCATTTTATTGTGAATCTCCTTGAATTTTAGTAGAATTTACACTTCAAAATTGGGTTCTAAAAAGGCATCCAGCACAACTAAACCAAAATATTTCATCAATTTTTATCTCATCTACATTTTATATGCATTAATATCTATATTCAAAATGACTACAATATCCTTTTATCCTTTTCATGGGTGATACAAACTCTGAATCATATAGAAAAATAAAAACTAACAGCAGGAAAAGGAGGAGAAGCCAAGTGCTACATTTGACTACAGGTGAACGAAGCTGCCACCAACTGTGTAAAATCAATGATGCTCAATTTCAATCTTGTAAAATATGCCCATGGTAGAAAAAGTATTTTACTTCCCATCTTTTGACAAATGGAGCAATGGGATGATAGAACAGACAAAGGTGCAGACTCTTCATCTGAATGTGATGTGAACTCTTTGTATTTCTTTCCAGGATGATCAGAACAAAACAACCTTCCAGACTCTGGAGTCCTTTCTTTTTCCCATGTTTTATAGTCTTGTGTCTTTTGCCTTATGTATTTGCTGTTTCAAAGGGTGATTTTGGACCTCACTGCTCTCTGGCTTAGGATAGAGAGAATCTTCTTCGTACTCATTGAATTATGTAGCTGGAGGGAACGCAGTTTAGAAATTAAATGTGATGAGAGAGATTTAAGAATGGAATGTTTTGTGAATTCTTATTCATAATCACCAGATGGCTCATTCAATGATTATATATACATATATTTTTTTCCCCTTAAGGCAGTCTTGCCAAAATAGTCACGCTTTTGCTATGTATTTCTTTTCCTCAAAGGAATATACTTTGCAACAATGTTTTGAAAACAGAAGACCATCAAACTTGCATATTTTCAGATTAGGAACATTAACATTTCAGGTTGTTAACATTTACTGATATCCTCAAATAAAAGAACTACTAAAAAGTTTAAAATTTGCTCTAACATTAGCTCTAATTTAGTTGCTTTTTGTCAGTGGAGATATTGTATGTTGAAAATAAAACCAAATTTATTAATCGACTTAGTGTTTTCATACACTGTATGAAACTTTCAAACTAGAGAACTCTTTCTTAATATAGTTAGTAATGTTGAAAACGGGGACTCTTCAGTGAAGGGGAAAACAATTAACAAGAAGGTAATGACACCTGAATAATTTCAATAGTCAAGCAATTTTTTCTTTGTTTAAAAGGTCTATTGAGACATATCTTATTATAAGTTGCACAGATCTTAACTGTACAGACCAATTAATTTTAAATATGCATATACCCGTATATGAAGCATATTTATATTCCACTGTGTGGAGCAGTAAGGGTTAGATTGTATTAATGGGTCCATAGCTAAATATTACATATTCATCTTTACATCTAAAAATTGATATTTTTCCCTGGGTGCTATCATCAATTGAGGTGAAGTTTTAAATTTCTATTATTGATTTATCACCACTGGTTTTACCTTTAAGTCCCATATTGTCAGTTTTGTCTATACAAAATTATTTAAAAGGACTAATGAAAAGAAAACCAAACTGTAATGATACCATAGAATTCATCTATTCTAATTTGTCTCAAGTGATTCCATTTTTGAATTTAGGCTGTAGAGGTGAGTGCTAATAGTCAAATTCAGAATGAGAATTTAAAATATACTTCAGCTACTCATGTAATATTCTTTCTTTACTTCTTTTTGTATATATTGTGATATAACTGGATAACAAACCTAGTCCTAACATTTAGTGGGCTAAGGGATGGAGTGCAAATGGAAACCAACATACCTAGTATCAAAGTCTTTATGGTATATCTATGAAGTTATACATATATTACATATTCTATGTTCTTCTACCTTGACAAATATACCTTCATGAGGATCCTGAATTTCCAGATCTGAATTTAGATTACTTGGACTCTTCAAGCTTTATACTTTGTCTTGCCCCTGTTTTTTCCCACATGTGGGCCCATCCAATCCCAAAGAGACTTCTCATACGTGTTTATAGATGTCACAGGCTGCACTGCATATCTGAGCTCTATTTCCTCCAAGTAGGCAATCATTGGCAGCTCTCGTGCCACCTTTCAGGCTGTCCCTTGGACCTGAGATGCATTTGCTTTCAGGTAGAAAACTTAGAAGAGAAGAGAAGCCTGGAAGGTGGCTCAGGCAGTTTAGACAATTCCACATTCCCAGGTACTTAGAATCTAGGAGTTGGGAGATTCAGTTTCCTAATGGACAGGTCCTCTTGGCCTTGTGGGTAGGAATGTGACTGGGTCTGAGTCAAGGTGAGGCCCAAAGCAGGGGCCCCAGTTGCTCAGATCTAAGAGCAGTATTGTATAAGTGTACACACTTTAAAAATAAATATAAATATAAATAGGGCTGCTGACTTTCCTTTTTAGTACAATTGAGTAGTTTGAGACAGGTGAATATTCCCACTGAGAACAACTGTTTAGCGATATCTACTAATACCGAACTTACAAATAATCAGTAGTTTTACTCCTACATATATACCAACAGATATGTGCATATTCATGCACCAAAAGATATGTACAAGATTGATTATAATATCATTGTTCATAATTGCTCCAAACAGAAAACAACCAGAATGTGCACATATAGAATGTATAATGCAATAATGGAACACAATTGAGCAATTAAAAGGAATGAACTTTGCTAGATGCAATAACATAAATGAATCTCACACATAATATTGGTCCAAAGAAGCCAGGCACACACAGAAAATATATTCTGTATTATTCCACTTACATAAAGTCCAAAATTGACTTACTAATTGACAACTAATCTATGGTGATAGATATAAAAATAGTGATTAGCTTTAGGAAGTTAAAAGGAGGTGTATATTGATGTCTGGGTTGCTGGCAATATTTTATTCTTTATTTGTGTGGTAGTAATATGGGTATGTTCACTTTGTAAAAAAGTTGTCAAGCTGTATATTTATGACTGTGCACTTTTCTGTGCGTATGTTATGTTTAATTTTTATCTAAAAGAATTAAAGAGAGTTTCTTAAAGAAATGCCTTAGAAATTTTCAAAGTTTGTCATGAATTTTTTTTTTCAAATAACAGAAACAGAATCTTCTAATTAGTCTCTTGTTGGAATCTCTTATACAGCACCTCCATTCCCTGGCATTCAGACTCTCATGCATTCTTCCAGTGAGAAGAAACTCATGAAGTCCCAAGTTAGTCCATTTTTGTTTTGATAGCTTTAATGGATAGGTGAATCTTATATAAAGCAAAACCATCTGCTTTCGATCACTGTCAAATGTTCCCTCTATCCTGTAGATCTACATAAATTGTTAAATACCCTCCTACATAGTCCAGCCTTCCAAATGCTTAAAGTATTACTGATTCATCTTCAGATTTTATCTGTAGTTGACTAGTAGATCTACTTTCTTTCATTTTCTTTATAAGATATGGTTTCAAAAAATTTCTCCACTCTGCTTACTCCTCTCTAGTTAACCAACATTTAAACTAGGATCTGAATCTCAATTAAATTCAACAGGAGCAATATAAGTAGCACAGATGTCAGTTGAACCATCATCTCCAGTGATCTGAATCTTGCCTCTGATTTTACTTTACAGCCAAAGATCCCATTGGCTTTGCTGGAAGGCATACCATTCTGATGATTTTTTTTTGAGCTAACAGTCAAACTGAGCCCCTGAGTCACTTACATGTGGACGGATATTAGAGCTTTTCCAAGTGGAGACTGTTTTCTTAGACATGAGTTCAGAGGTTTCTTTCATGTGTAATAAACTTCATACTGTTAGTCTTGACCCATCATTTGCTCCTGAGGTAATTCTCCATCGGATGCCTACCTTCCCTACTTTCCTTCACTGAATAACTGGTCAATATTTTCTTGTCTTTATTTTTGTTTTTGATAGCATTGCACAGAATCTAGCATCTAATCTGTTATCTCTAAATATCATTTCTCACCAAAAGAAGAAACAACAGATTCTGGATCTGGTACAGGAAATTATGTCTAGAACACCTTGTCATATAAGAAAAAAAGAAATTGCCAATGGCTAATGACCATAAGTGGCAAAAAACAAAAACAAAAATGAAAAACAAGAATTTAAGTAGCAATAAGCATAATTGAAATTGGAATATGATAAATATGTTTAAATCTATGGGTCCATAATAATACAATAAAGAAAATCTTATTTGGTCACATTTGGAGGGTGCTAGCAAATCAAATCTTCACTTTAAAATCGAAAAATAAATGGAAAAATTCTAGTTCCACCTCTGAATTAAGTTTAGTTTATTTCCTTCAGTTAATGAGAAATTTACAAAGGAAAATTTCTCTTTATTGAAGTATTTTGACTGATACATGGCGAGGCAATGATACAACTGGAATGTCGTAATTTTACAATTCCTCATGGTTTGTGGTTCTTTGTAACAATCACTAGGGAAATGTCTTTTCTGTAAAGAGAGACATGACATTGTTTATCACCTGATGGAGACACAAATATCACCAACAAAGTAAGTTACAAAAAGATCAATACTAAATCTGATTGATCTTCCACACCTAATTACCATTTTATCAGGAATCAGGGATAAAGGATCTTGAATATAATCAGCAGAATCTACACTGCAGGAAACTCTAGAAAAAAAACAATGCAATTTCTTCTATGACAAAGTTATAAGGAGGGAGAGGATGATTAAGAGGAATTTATAGATTAAGAAGAGACTTAAGAAACATAACAGTCAGTCACAACATACAGAACTTATTTAGATCTTGATTCAAACAAAAAAAAGTAATGTTTTTAAAATAAGAGTTTAGAAATAGGAATATTGAGTAGGTTTTTGGTGTTATCAAAATAACATTGTTAAAATTTAAACCTACAATAGCAGTACTGAGATTACTTTTTTTAGAGTTCTTTTTTTATTTTTTAGAGGCACATATTGAAATGGATGAAATGAGATAACGTCTGGGATTTACTTCAAAGCAAGATGTATCTTGAAGTGATAATTATAATAGCTGGGTGATGAGTATACAATAGTTCATTATACTACTCAATTTTTGTGTTTGAAACTTTCCCTAATAAAATTTTAAATAATAAACAAATATTTTAAAAATATGTTCTTCTTGTTATGTTTTGAAATAATTAAAGGGTTAAAATGCCAAACTTCCACAGGATACATATGTAAGGTATAGAGTGATTACTTTATTTATAAAAAGTACAAAAGTCACCTGAAGATGTTTGCTCTTCTGTGTACTTAGCAAATTAGTATGTAAGACAGAAACTTTAGTTACTCATTTAGGCAGGATAGGATTAGTAGAAAACGTTCTTCTCTGTAAATTAATCAAAGAACATTTTGCAGAGGAGGGAGAGTATTGCTATATTTTGTCCCATGTTTCATTGGAGAGACACTGGCAAACATGATAAAAAGCACAGTTTAACTGAAAAGAATGGAATTTGTATGTAATTAGGAGCAGATAAAGCAACGTTATAAGGCTGAGCCCTTCTACCTTTCAGATCTTGTCTTCACCATCCACTTCCTCTAAGCAGATCCCTCCCTAACTTTTAATCCCTTGGCTCCCAGGCTGTGCTGTGTACGGAGGTGCCCTGTGGTGCCACAGCAAACTCACAGGGGCACCGTTGCAGAGTTTAACTTCTTGAGTTTAATTCACAGCTTCATCTGCCAGACACCACACAGACCAGTAATATTAATCTTTTTGACCTAACTAATCAATAAACTAAATTATTAGTTATTTCTTTTGGCCTAGGGCTGCTCTGAGCCAAGAATGTTTGGAAACTTCTGTCTTAATCTCAGTGAAGGGACTCTGCTCAACTCCAAAATTATTTAAATATTTTTATAATTTAAACTTGTTTTTGTCTGTCCCAGTATGAGTGTTTCAATCCCCAGTACAAATCTAGAGGCTAACAGAGTGCCAGGCACAGAATAGGCTTTACATGCTTATTTATTTACTTACTGAATCTATTGAATGAATGAATGAATTGATTACATGAATACCTGGTGAAGGAATCTGAAGCAATAAAAGGACAATTTTTTAAAAATCACAGTGAGTCTCTTGATATGGAAAGAGGCAGGTATAACAGTAAAGAAAACTTTGTGCCAAAATATTTTATAGTAAAACTCAAGTGACAGAAACACTGGCCAGAGAAGAAAGCACTGGTAGTTAAGAAAGAGATAAAAGGCCAAAGATATTAAAATAGTGTAATATATGTAAAAGATAAATAACTAAAGGAGGAACGAATAAGAGTGAAAAATGAGAGAAAATATAGAAAGCTTTTCAAATGTTTATCATTTGTCATGCACAGTGCTAAAAGCTTTCTATATTCTGTTCCATTCACTCTTCCTAACAGTTCTAGAAGGTCGATATTGTCATCCCCATCTGCAAGTGGGTGAAATGAAGCTCACAGGAGTTAACTAAACCATGTGTTCACTTAGTTCTAAGTGATGAAGTCAGAATTGGAGCACGGATCTCTTTAATATTTTTTCTTGTCCATTAAATTTAGAATATACTTAAGGAATATTCCATATATAAAAGTTGTAAGGCACTGCTAGAGAAATTTTACTGAGATGATTGACTAGTGAAAAATAATTCAGGTCTTTTTTCATCCACTTTGGTGATTCGTGTTCTGATTTTTTTTCCTACTGCCCCAAGGGAATCAGAACTGGAAAGGAATGGGTGGGGAAAGTGAGTAGTTCTCAATTTGCCACAGAAATCTGATGTTAAATCATTGAACTGAACTTTAAATGAAGAAAGATTGCCAAATATGACTGGTTAGAGAGGATGTGTAGGTGGCTGTGACAATCACATGTGCCCTTTTAACATCTCTAAAATCAGAAGGCACAGTGACAATTGTCATGGGAATTTTAAATCAAAAAGTGGAAAATAGTTTTTCTATTTTTTTCTAATTGTTTTTCTCTTTCAGTAGTGCATAAAATTTAAGTAGACAGTTACCATTTTCAATCCATACATTCTCAAGGTTCAAATTATAGTAGTTTTATTGGCAATCATAATGAGATGCATCGTGGATCTGTTAGTCATTAAGTAATGCATTTGCCAATCTAATACTCCAGTTGAAAGGAGTTATGCTTATTTATTTCTAAAATGATAGAAGGGATAGGGAATGCTACTTATCTTCCCTTCTTAGGTTAAATAATCAAGAGAAATAGGTATTTAATGACAGAGACGAAAAGCATAATGGTACTTTGCGCTTGTTCAGTGTTCTTCATCTTTGGATTCTAGAGTGTTTTACAACATTAATTAAATCACTTTGATGCAGAAACAATTTTAGCAGAGTAAGAAATGGGAGAAACAAAAATATGAATGACTTGCTCAAGAACATAGTACACCATGGCTTTATAACTCTTCAGTCATTTTTATATTTATTTTGATTTAGGATACCCCTTTTCTAAACAGATTCATCAAAAGCAATAATTAATTATACTAGGTACTCATCTTTCTAGGCATAATAATATTGACTGATTGCACTTACCTAGAAATTTGGAATCAGCAAAAATATCGCTCCTTTTTCAACCAGCAAGCCTCAAATCACTTTACTTAAAGATAAATTCACCTATGACAAGTCTGCCTAAAATTCAATCCTGTTTAAATGTTTTGTTCTTTTTTAATTTGCACTCTATATATATATATATATATATATATATTTGCTGAGGATGATTAGCCCTCAGCTAACATCTGTTGCCAATCTTCCTCTTTTTTGCTTCAGGAAGATTGGCCCTGAGCTAACATCTGTGCTGATTTTCCTCTACTTTATATGTGGGCTGCCACCACAGCAGGGCTGATGAGTGGTGTAGGTCCATGCCTGGGATCCAAACCAATGAACCCAGGCTGCCGAAACAGAGCACACCAACCTTAACCACCATGTCACAGGGCTGGCCCCTGCACACTACACTTTTGATTGAGCAGAATTTTTGTCTGTTTTAAAAAAATTAAACACTTTTTAAACATTTTTTCTAAAGCAGAAGGTTAAAAAATTTGAGTATCTGATCACAAATTTTTTTCTTTCTTTTCAGAACAATGTGCAGGCATGTCACTTTTTTTGCATTAGAAATTAATTTTATTAACAAAATCACTATATATTCTGTGATTCTGTGACACGCTGAACAGACTACCATTTAGAAACAGAGGATTTGTAATCCAGAAGCAAGTGCTGCCATCAGACTGCCTCCCACTGCCAACCCCTACTCAGCTGACAACTGCTTCTCACAAATCAAACCCACTTTCTGGGGTGGCCCACATCCATACACCAGTCAATGCCAGTGTAATAAAGACCTGGCCCACTTGCCTCAACTAGAGACCACTCTGAAGTTCCACCTCAATGTCAGAGTTCCATGTGGGGTCAACTGAGGCTAACATTAGGACTCTGTCACAGCTCAACTTCTCCCTCTGACCAATCCTATTCCCTTCCCTTCCCTTCCACAGCAGATAATCCTAAGAGTACTCCCCAGTCAACCTCCTCCACACCAAAATGTCTGCTTCTGAGGGACCCTGACCTCAGCCAACAAAGAAACATCCCTCTTCAATCTTATGTTTCAGTACAAAAATGAAGAATCAATTTCAGGAAAAAAAAATGAGGAAAATGTAAACAAAACCCCACAAAATACACTTCAATACTAATACAAAGTGAATTTCAGTGAAGGAGCTATGTTTATAGCATTTAAATTAAACAGATGAAAGTGTGGATAATTTATAACAGAAATTGCTGTATCATTTTTGTCATCTATTCAATTTTTACCACTCAGTTTGGTCACAACCATGCCAAAACATTGATTCACAAAGCATGTTTTATCAAACAGAATCAACGTTCCCATGACTAGTAATACAAACTTATTATTTAGCCCTAGTTTACAAAGACCTAAAACAAACACACGTGGTTTTAAACAAAATAAGGTTTTACTTTTTTCTCATTTGTATCCTCAATATCACATGATTCTCCTGTTTTTCATCTTCACTATCCTAACACGAAGCTCATGGTGATGACTGCACGTTTCTAGCAGAAGAAAAATGAAGAGGAGAAAGTTTAATGGAAGTTTAATAAGTTCTGAAGCTGGGTACCTGAGGGGCACTGTAGATGTTAAACCAATTTGCTATTTTTCTGTTTAACTTGAGGGCTGACTCAGGGGGCTCAAGGATTTGTGAGCTTGTTTTGCAGAAGAAAGAGAATACCTTCAGGGATGTTGTGATCCCCATTGAAGCCCAGAAATCAGATTGCCCAGGGATTCATCAGGAGTGACCCCTTTGTTTCTCCTCAACTCCTCCTTCCAAGCCCCTCAGTTCTATAACAGCCCCCTGCTTTCTGTTGGATTTGAGTGAACCCAGGCTCCCACCTACTCATTTTGGCCAATTCAAATAAATCTTTCTCCATCTCCAAGCACTGATGTCTCGGTGTTTGGGTTGCTGTGCATCAGGCACATGAATTTGAGATTAAGCAATTCGGTATCACTTCTGCTTTCACCTCATGGTCCATCTCTTATCTGAGATGGACTCCAGGAAAGGGAGTATTTATTGAGGGGGGAGGGGTGTGCATATCTCTGCCTCCAATATGAAAGGCAATCTAAGAAATGAGGAGACTTGGTATTAAGTGGGAAACTAGCAGTCTCTGTTACAGAAGAAACTCGAGTCAAGAGGCACAGAATTATCCCAAACTCTTCGCATTCAAGTCACATTTTACAATTTCCTTTTTTTAACAAATCAGTGAAATCAATTTTGATAAGTTCTGCTAGTGTTCCCTCCTCAGTAAGGGAATTACAATTAATTTATATTCCTTTTTAAGTGGTATTAACAAATGTCCCTGTCAAAACTTATGTATTGATTTTAGATGTCCATAAATTTCCACCTGCAGTAAATTTGACAAGTCTTCAGAACCATATCCTTCTGCCTTCAGTTGCTAGTTCCAGATGGGCATGTTGACAAATCATATGCTTAGCAGCATGTGAGATTGCGATCACAGAGCCTTAGATTAAAAAACTATCCTCACTTGTGTGGCCCCAAACATGGACCCAGGAGGCAAAGCCATAGATGAACTCCTTTCTCTCAAGTTGTTCTTTGGGGATTTCATTTTGTATGGGGAAAAAAGTGATATTTCCCAATAAAAATTCTATCAAATGCTTTAAGATTCATTTTCTGCCAATCTAGCAAATTCTCTGAGAAGAACTTCATGTTTTATCCTTGTCACATTAATTTAAAAATCTTTTAGAAAGAGGATGTGTCAAGGAAGTAGCTCTGATGATAACAAAGATTTTTATCACGTAGGAATTGCTGGGAAAATACCAAAATAAATACAGCAGCCAATGTAGAAATTAGAGAGTCACAATTTTGTTTTGCAGCTTCTGGACCAAAACAGCAAATCTAGATATCTTGCCATGTATTGTATGTGTTTTGCTACTTTGTAACTCTAAGATTTCTTTTTTTAGACAGAGCAATAGTTGGTAAAGAGACTGTCTAAGCTTTCAAAGCAACTAAATGAATTTTCAGCCTTCAACAATCTACTCAGAAATTAGTAATTCTCCTTTTCAATGGAATTAGAATGTACATAACAGAAGAAAAGCAGAATCTATTGCCTGGAGGGAAGGCAGTATTTTCAATCTAATTGCATATTGACTGGAAATGTCATAGCTGCATTTTCTTCAAAATATTCATTTTAAAATATTAAAAGATATTTCAGTATTTCTAGACCAGATAATGTAATTTGGCAGCAGAAATGGCTTCGATTTTCTTCCCTTGCTTTAAGGCTTAAACCAACTCAACCATTTCCAAAGCACATGTTCAATTTAGTTATCTGTTTCCCGAACAGATGCTTATGTGGTTTTATCTGCTGCAGATTATTGGTAAACTATTTATCAAATCCCTGCCATCAAATGTTCAAATACTTTTCCAGTTGTTTTAATTCAATAAACTGCTCAAGATGTATGGAGGAAATATCTCAGACTACACTGACATTTTGCCCTTTCCTGTTTCTTTATTTATTCAGGTCTTCAGGACAATTTGGTTCATTGAAATTAATTGGAATGTTCCTGGTTTAAAATTCTGCTAAAAATACTCCTCAAAAGTTGATCTACTAGTTTGAGGGTTTTTTGAGGTAAAATTAAATTTAAGTTGCTTTAAATTGATTCATTTGTTTTTCAGTACACATGCATTGCCATATTGCTTTAAATTAGAGATAGAAATATCACCAGATTATCATATTTTGGCTTATTTTGGTTATATTTTGAAAGTGTTCACTTGTAGCAGGGAGGTAATATAAAAATCATGATAAATATAAAAGTTTACATATAAATATATTTACAGATAAATACAAATATAATAAAAGTTCTAATCTTAATTTTATATATAACTTATTTAATTTTATTTTAAAATAGTGGCCCAACTTGTAACAACTTATAATGATATTGGTATTATTCTAATAACCAATTAAATAAGTGTTTGCAGGCAAAATGGAATGAATTCAAGAAAAGAAATATTGAACAGGTTTTAAACAGTAATTAACAACTTCATCCAAATCCTCTTTAATAACAAATGATAATCATTAAGAAAAATTGATTAACTTAAATATACATCAATTCTATTAATAGCAAATAATTGGTAATTATTAATAACTAATAATTTGTCATTAACATTCTCAATTAGATATAAAATGCAAATTTTATTTTCTAGCAAAGAGAAGATAATTATTTCATTGACTTAAGATAGGAACCAATAGTCGTCAACTACTCTTGTCACAGATGTATACCAATACTATATATTATTTTAATTAATTAAAGAGTTTTCAATGAATCTCATTGAAAAGAAGTTGTTACTAGAACATATGTAGGAGTCATCAGTATCTTTAACAGATTATTAACTCATTTTAAAAAATATGTTGGATAAGAATTTTGACTTCTGAGGCTCTCAATATGAAAACAATTTCCTATTTTTAAAAACATTTAGTTTTATTTGAATTGAAGTGAATAAAGGATTTAAAAAATAAACTATTTTGATTAAGAAAAGTTGACCAAAATGATTGTTTTAAATTCAATACACATCTATTGTTATTATACACTGGGTTGGGAGGTTCCCAATATATAACTCTGTCAAGTAACTTATGGTCTAAATAGAAGAAAAACTGTACACATCTAAAATAAAGGCAAAAATAGAACCACAAACACATGCAATGAGGACACAGAGTGAACATGAATTTATTTTAAAAGGTATGTCTGCACCAGACATAACAAGACAATCTCAAAGTACAGATCAAATGTAAATCTTCTTTTATGATGGCAGAATGTGTGTAATTCTATGAGAACAAATATCTGACAGTTCACATTTCTATCAACCAACTAAATAAGATTTCAATGGACTGCTGTATTGGGATTGCTTTATTAGTCATGTGTATTATTGAGTAGCACATATTATCGCAAAAATATTTAATTTTCTTAAATGATAGCTGTGTGCCTAATTTTTTCAAGTTTACATATTTGAAATGATCTAGAAAAAAATATTCCATTGAGAGGAAAGCCTCCTGTTCATTAATTATCTAGCAAAATAGAAATAAAAAAATAAGTTAGGTAACCCTGAATATGAAACAGTAATATTGCCTACACATGATAATCAGAATTGATTTCCCCCTAATTATAGTAGCTATATCTTACTCAGTTTCTCTAGATTTGTTCATAATTAAATCAGAGTGGAAAATATATTTGTTAAGAGTATTGGGAATAAACAAACAATATGTTCTAACTGCAAAATAGAAAAACTATTTTGTTTGGTATATAAACTTTTTCTCAGTCTGGTCAAAATCACACTAACTCTATCAACATCAACATGGGAAATATTTTCAAGTAAGTATGAACTCCATATACTGCTGATGGTTATGTAAATTGGTCCAGGTTTTGAAAAACAATATGTCAGTCCATGATAAGAACCTTAAAAACAAATGCATTTAGATTCCATGATTCTAATGCATCTTCTCAAGGAATAACAAATTACAGAGTAAGGATGAGAAGGGGAAGATGAACTAAAATGTTCAATACAGTGCTTACCCTATGAAAAACTGGGTTTACCTAGACGTATGGGGTCTTGGTTTGAGTTCCCGTGAAAGCAGGGCCTATGACACATGTACCTGGTGTATTCAAAAGGTGATCCTAAGAAAGAGGGAATTGGAAGAGTGAGACAGAAAAAAGAGAAAACACCTCTAAAGGGTGAGCTGTTGATCTGGTTACCGATTTAAGAAACTAGATTTAAATCTTGCTTTTATCCATCTGAAAAATCATGCCAAATTTGCATTATTTCTGTCCCTACAAAGGAGGAAATTTGGTGAATTTATCCACTAACTTCTGAACCCCAATAGAGGAAGACTTTGCTTGGTATTTTAATCCCTCACATTTCCAAGTTGTCCTATGTTCCTGTAGTTTTGACCAAAAAAAGGCAGAAAATTTGAGAGTAGTGTCATGGCCTTGAAATCGAATGTCACTGGGTTACACAGGGACTTTTCACTACAGCTGCAGTTAGAAATGGACTAAAAATTTGTGAACCAGGGCACTATAAGTACTTGACACAAACAACCAGTTGTTAGCCTCAAATCAGCTCATGCCCATGTTAAGTGCACTCGATGTGGTGGCGTGTTACACACTAAAAAGATTTAGGAAAAGAGGATTCACGGAACAAATATTGTCAAAACCCTATAGCTGGTCTTCAGACCATAAGTTTGATGGCCTCATCAACTTCCTCTACAGCTGATACTCTATTTCGATCAGCCTCAGGCATTTCTTCAGCTTCGCTAGATTGAATGCATGCATGGTGAGGTCACCCAGATTTCAACTTCTGAGGGAATAGAGCCTTTAGTTTTCTTGCCCTGGTCAGGCTATGGTTGCTGAAATTATCATTCCAATGTTTTCAGTAGACATGGAAGCAACAAGCGAGACCTCCAGTGGATTCCTCAAGTCCTAGACATGCTCATATGTGCCTGCTAGCTATACGTGATAACCAAGATAGACTGTCCTCTCCAGTACATAAATTCTGTTCTTTCCCACTAGGTATCATAAAACAACACTATATATAATCCGATGTTTTAATTTGTAAACAGCATTTTGGAGTACAGCCCTCCAGTTCCTTAGGGTGTTATTCCAACTTTAGCTAAGCGTTAAATGCTCACTTGTTCCGAGGTGACATATGCAAGATTTTAACACGGTAAACCGGGCATTCTATAAGCCCTCAGATCGTGAAGTCATGAATGTTTCTCATTACAGTCTATCTTCAGGTGATATTATATCACTTCACATAAGAACTTTTCAATCGTATACTCGCATTTCCTCCTTTCCAGTCTTTAGACTATTGTTGTCATACATTATACTTACACATAATTTATAAAGCTCACAACCCATAGTTATTATTTGTTTAAATAATCAATTATCCTACTAAAAGATATGAAATTAAAAAGAATTTACCCATTTAGGTACCATTTCCACTACTGCTATTATACTTTCAGATTTCAATCTAGTATCATTTTCCTGGAAGCCCAAAGGACTTCCTTATATTTCTTGCGGTAAAGGAGGTGATGAAATATTTAAGTTTTGGTGTGTTGGAAGGTTTCTATTTCTCCTTCTTTTCTCAAAGATTTTCACTGGGTATAGAATACAAGATTGATCATTTTTTTCTCTTCATTGCTTTAAATATGTCCCATTGTCATCTTGCTTACATTATTTTCAATGAGACATCTGCTTTCATCCATGCCGTTGCTCTTCTTTATATAATGTGTTCTTTTTCTTCGGCTGCTTTTACATTTTCTTTTTATCAATGGTTTTAATCAATTTGATTATAACTTGCTAGCATACATTTCCTTATATTTCGTGTGCTTGAAGTTTGTTGAGGCTCATGGATCTGTTGTCTTATAGTTTTTATCAAAATTACAATGTTTTCAGCCATTATTTCTTCTAGCACTTTTTTTCCTCTGGTTCCCATCACTCTTCTCCTTCAGGAGCTGTAATGTAATAGATGGCCATGACTTTATTCCCATTTAGTGATCATTTCAATAGATTGAGAAAGAGCATTTGAAAAAAAATGCAATATCACTTTCTGTTGAAAACTTTTAGGAAACTAAAAATAAAAGGGAACTTCCTCAAACAGATAAAGGGAATTTATGAAAAATTACATCATAAAACTAGAAAACAAAGAAGATATCTGTTCACACAATTTCTATTCAAGGTTGTACTGAAATCTCTAGCCAGTTAAATCATGTAAGAAAAATAAATCCAGACTGGAAAGGAGGCAATGCAGTTTTCTTATTTGCAAACAACATCATGGTTTATGTATAAAATCCAATGGAATCTAAAAAATAAGCTTCTAGAAGTAACAAATGAATTTAGTGGGGCTGCCAAACATAAGTTCAATATACAGAAGTCTATGATATTTCCATATTCTAGCAATGAGCAATAAGAACTTAATTTTTAAATTCCATTTATTTAAGGATAAATCTGACAAAAGATATGAAAGGCCTGTAACCGAAAATTACAAACCATTGCTGAGAGAAATTAAAGAAAATCTAAGTAAGTGGGACGATACACCTTACTGATGAGTCTGAAGACTCAATAATGTAAAGATGCTAATTCTATGCAAATTTATCTATAAATTCAGTGCAATTCCAATCAAATTCCCAGAAATTGTCAAGATAAGCCCAAAATTCATACAAAAATTCAAAAGGTATAGAATAGCCAAAACAATTTGAAAAGAAAAAGAAAGTTGGAAGACTAATACTAACAGACTTTATTTTAAGAATTACAATAAAGCTACTGTAATCAAATCAGTGCGATATGGGCATAAGGATGAACAAATAGATTAATGGAACAGAACAGAGTCCAGAAATTGATCCACACCTGTATGGAAACTTATTTTTGATGAATTTGTAAAGGCAATTCAGTGGAGAAAGGATGTCTTTTCATCAACCAGGACTGAAACAATTAAATATCCATTGCAAAACAATGAACTTCAAAGAATTACACACATTGTTTACAAAAATTAACTGAAAGTGGATAATAGAATTAAATGTAAAAGCTGAAACTATGAAAATTCTGGTAACAAATAGGAGAAAATATTTGTGACCTTGGATTAGCAAAGAATTCTTCGAAACAACCACAACAACTCAATCCATAAAATAATGAATTAATAAATTGGACTTTATCAAAATTGAAAATTTTAGTTCTTCAAATGATACTGTCAAGAAGATAAAAGGCTTTCTGCAGATTAGGAGAAAGCATTTGCTAATCTCTTGTACTTGTAAAGTACTTGTACTTAGGAAAATATAAAGAACTCTTAAAACTCAGTAACAGGCAAATAACCCAATAAAAATTAGACAAAATATTTGAACAGAAACTTCACCAAAGAAAATATAAGGATAACAAATAAGCATATGAAAAAATATGGAACATCTTTTCCACTAGTGTGGAACACTAGTCATTAGGAAAATGTAAATTAAATCTACAATGAGATATCATTACACACCTATTAGAATGACTAAAATTAAAACAAAAACAAAACAAAGCAAAACCTGACCATCTCAAATGTTGGCAAGAATGTGGAGGAACTGTCACTCTCATATCTTGCTGGTTTAAATAAAAGTGTTACAACCTTTCTGGAAAACAGTTTGTCATTTCCTTAAAATATTAAACACATACCTAGTGTTTCATTTAGATCTAGTCATTTCATTCCCAGGAAAAAAGAAAAGTCTATAAAAGTCTATAAAAAAGTATACATGAATTTTTATAGCAGCTATACATGTTATAGACCCACTGGAAACAACTCAAATTTCTGTCAGCAGGAATGGATAAACAATTGTGGTATATCCATCTAATAGAATGTCACTCAGCAATAAAAAGTGAGTGAACTATGGATGCACACAACAACGTGGATGAAATCAAATAGTTATGCTGCATTACAAAATTCAGACAGAAAAACTATATACTCTATGATTTCATTTATTTAAAATCTCAGAAAAAAATAATCTATAATGAAAGAAGTCACGACTGTGGTTGCATGGGGAAGGGGATGAGGAGAGATGCAAGAGGGAGTGGATTTTAAAGAGACATGAGGACTTTTTTGGGGGCAGAGGATAGGTTCACTCTCCTGATTGTGGTGATTGTTTCAAAGATGTTTATATTCTAAATATATCAAACTGTAAACTTTAAGCATGCTGTGTTTCGTACATCAGTTATGCCTCAATAAAGTTGTCAAAAGTTTAAAATATATGATTGGACGTTAGGAGTTATTTGCAAAGTGAAATTAGAAATATTGAAAAATGTTTCTAGGTCATTTTCAAATTCAAATTTGTATATTATGGGTTCCTAGAAAAATTCCTTATAGTTTCCATTTACTACAATATTTTTAGATAGAAACTCCTTGAAATTAGCAAGCAAGCTGCACGTTCTACTTAAGGAAACAATTCATTGCAGTGATTCTTCTGTTGCCTTGACTAATGATTTTGTGATGTGGTCTGAAACCAGAATACACAGACTTGCTGCCTTTCCTATCATCCCATTTTCATTTCAGGTACCTCAAGAAATGACCCCAATTTATCCTGTTACTAATGCCCTATTGTTATGTTTTTCTCCTTAGGCTTGGTTCTGTCCTGTAATTTTCTTCCTTATATGTATCCTGAATTTATATCTAGTTTATTCACATAAGGGAATTGAAATATGAAACATTAGCCTTATACATTACAGGTGTTTACCATTAGTGCTTAACATATAATAAATATAAAAATCTTTGCTAATAGACTGATTAAATTTATATATATATATATATATATATATATATATATATATATATATCCTACTTGCACTTAGCATTTTATTAAGCAAACTAAATGGCATGAGTCATTCGACTATTTAACAACTTTTTTTGGAGTTTCTGCTCTAAACCAAATCATGCACTAATCTCTAAAGAGTCAAAGATAAATTAAACAAATGTCCTGTTCTTTTGGGGTCACTTGTTCAATGTCCTATTATAGTTTCTAACCTAAGCTTTGCAATATATATTTTTAAATTTAGTATAATTTTACGGTATGCATCATTGTGTTTTATTGAGCAGATGTTTATTCATTACATATAAATAACGGATATCACTAGAAGTCATGTTCCGTCAAGGCAAATAGAGTTCTCTGTACAATTAACGACTTCTTTGAGTAGGACTAATGAAAATGACTGAATTATAAATATAGACTATTTTAAAGTTTGCTGTCTGACATAACAAAAAATATGCCTTCTGAAAAAATTAATCAGAACTCTTAAATTTGGGCAGTTTTATTTTAACGTGCTAACTCATCTATTTGGATACATGACATTTGAAACATTAATTTCAAATTACTTCATTGCCTATGTTTTAGCAAATTCTCTGGACAAAAATCTCTGTGACTGCCTGTGCCACATTCTCAGGAGAGTCTATTTACTCTAGCTCTGGCTCAAATTACAGGAAAATAGAGGTAAAAATGGTTTGGGGATCAACAGGGCAGTATTGTTTGGAGATGTTTGGCCTAGTCACCTGGGGGGCACCGAAGGTTTGTCTGCCAACAGGAGATTTTTGACAGCTTCTCGGTTGCCTGGAGCAGCCTCCATAGTTGCTTTCACTCTATTATAACCCCAAAGGACTGTAATTGCTGCTCTAGTTAAAGTGGGACAACTTTGCAGTTTTTTCTAATAGAAATTATTTGACATATATATAATCTACCACAGGATAAAAACCTACTTAAAGGTTTGTAAGGATTTAATTTGTCCTGGATTACAATAACCTAAATTTAAGCACCAGGTAGAGCTGAAATCATATACATATATATCATGTAGTATGTTATGTATTATATAAAAATATATGGCATTAAATCAGTGAAAATTATACGAATAAATATATTGTCTGTGTATGAATCACCTGTAGCCAATATTAAGTTGTATTTTTGATTTAATATTTCACATTAATTATAAATTTGTGTTGTGCTCTCTCTCGTGCAGTACCTAAACCAAGTCACAGATAGATCTGAAACTAGAAATAAAATTCCTTTGCATGTGCACAAAAAGTTTCCATGAAAAGTGACTTAGAAATTGAATGATGACATTGTTCTCAGGTATATTACTTACATTCATAATATGATTTAGTAATTTGGGGTGAATAAAAATCATCTACCTTTTTCTATATGGAAATTATCAAATTAGCTCTGTCTGTAATCTAGATTTGTAAGGAAAATAATATTACTAGTTTTTTACTTCAACATTTCTTTATTTGTATTTTAAAAATTAATTAATCTCGAATAATATCATTGGAGGCACCATTGTGCCTTCAAATTATCTTGACCTTTAGTTTTTATTTCATGAGTACTTAAGATACATTTATGCAGTTTGCACCTGTTTTTCCTTATGTGTGAAAATGTAACTGGGATCAACACTGCCTCAGCCAGTTCATCAAAGTCAACATCAACAGTGATAAATCAGGTTCATAGCATGTACCCTTGACATAATGTAATGAAAATGGCATTTTACTTTTGTTGTCTTCCTCCTAAAAACATATAACCCAATGTAATCATGAGAACAACATTAGACAAAAATCAATTTGTGGGGCATTCTACAAAATACCTGACCTATATGTCTCAAAACTATCCAGGCCATAAAAAAACAGGCAAGTCTTAAAAACTATCACAGTCAAGAGAATCCTGAGGAGACATGACAATTAAATGTAATGTGGTGACCTGGATGGAATGCTGGAACAGATAAAGGACTTTAGATGTAAATTTAAGGGAATCTGAATAAATTATGGACTTTAGTTAATAATAATATATCAATATTGATTCATTAAATATAAGAAATGTATCAAATAAATGTAAGATGTTAACAAATAGAATAAATGCGTGTGGGGTATATGGGAACTGTTGGTACTATCTTTATAATATTTCTGTACATCTAAAACTTTTAAAATAAAAGTTCACTTAAAAATCAGTAACTGGGTAACAGAATAAAGACTGATTCATTTTATTTATTGTTTAGCACACTAACAGAAGAAACAGAAGACACAAACATTGTGGGAAAGTAAAACATGAAATTATTCAAATAGCTTCATTTCATTAAAAACAATGTAGATTGCTTCATCATATATGTTTAAGAAACATATTTATACTCAGAGTTGCTGGAATGAGAATACACAAAGCCAATGCCTTTATAGCTATACACTGAAGATTTGATTATATTTTTATGTGACTTATATTGTTATCTGTAAATATATCCTGACAATTTTATATCAGTCCTAATGTAGAAGCAGATATTTTTAAGAAAAAAATAATATTTCCCCTTCATATAACAAATGTCACCTATACATCACTGAACTCTGTATAATCCTAATTGTATGATTCTATATCAGAAGGGCAATATCTTTTTATAACCATAGCTAGTGATTAGCTTTTGTCCTAAACCACAATGATCGTTCTGCCCTTGTTATTTCTTTGCTAGAAATTTTAATAACAATCAGTACTTTAAATGCAGCTCCTATGTTTCAATCTTATATGTCTCGAGCACTATAAATTAGTAGAAATGATAAATATTAGAGGTGATTTCTTCTAGCAAGTCATATTGTGGATATCTATAATAAAAATCATCTCTTAGAACTAAGATAAGTTGTAAGTTACTCATGACTTAGGCATTGAAGGCATATCAAAAAACCCACAGAAACTAATTACACATTGTTTTATTAAAATGCTGTAAAAAATTTCAGGCATCAGGTCCAAAGAGAAATTTTATGTAAATCTACCAACATATCTTTGAATTCCAACTCTATGCATATTTTGGCCTCTTCACGCGTGAAAGGAAAGGGAAGAAAGCATATATGCTACCAATGTGGAAAATCTAGTCTTGTATAAATTCAAGGAAGCTCAAATGCTGAAAAAAATGTCCTAAGACAGGTCTGTTCAATAGTACTTTGTGTGGTGATGGATATATTCTATATCTGCTTGGTCCAATATGGTAGCCACTTGCCTCATGTAATTGCTTGAAATGTGACTGAGAATCTTAAATATTTAGATTTAAATTTAGATAGTTGCATGTAGCTAAGGGTTACTATATTGGGCCAAGAAGTTCTAAGGCAAGGGACTGCAAGTTTTTTTTTCTTGGATACATTAAAAATAGTGCAAATTATGTGACATGGGGTATATTGTAAATATTGAGAATTTAAAACAAAACTATTAAACCACTCTTTAGAAGATATGCAATTGCAAATATTGAGATTTGATATACTACCATACATTGAAAGAACACGTGCAGAATCTTTCCATCAGAAATTTTACAATGTTCTTTTTTCTCTTTGAACCCTTATTTCATTACTGAACACTCATACAATTTTAAATACTACTAAATTACATATGTACACTTCAGCATTTCTGTCATTTTCATACTTAACTATTAAAAATGTATATAAATTTCAAAGATTTATTTTTCCTGTGTCCTTGAACCTTTGTTTGTCCTTAAAGTTTGTTTTCTTTTTATTGATTCATTAGATTTATTAGTAGGACAGGATTAAAAAACACATTTTGATAGTTATTCAACATATCAAATAAATTTTGTTAAAAATGTAACTCAATGTATGTTATTATTTATTGTTAGATTCAGAAAAGGTTCAGCAACAATTCAATTATTTTTTTCTTCTTTTTGATGTCACCTAATAAGTATATGGAATTACCTTTTATAATCAATATAGTAATATATAACTTTTTCTATGGTGGTATTTTTCAAATATTCTCTATATGGGTTATATGTCAATATTGAAATAGAAAATGACAGCTAATAATAATAATCTGTCATTGGAAAATTCAGTAGTCTTTTTTTTCTTTTTGAATGTCAATTGATGAAAAACACCTGATCTGCAAAAATTATTAATTTCTGGAAACACTTTGCTGAGACTTATTAAAGTCTTTTGCCTTTCACTTTATATAGAGTCATCTTGTAGTATAACTTTATCTTTTACTCTTTTGTATAGAGGCATCTTGTACTCTAAAAAGACTGCAAATATTTAAATATCATTAATTTCAAAATGCATTTTTCTTTTTTTTTGTGAGGAAGACCAGCTCTGAGCTAACATCTGTTGGCAATCCTCCTCTTTTTTTTGGCTGAGGAAGACTAGCCCTGGGCTAACATCCGTGCCCATCTCCCTTTACTTTATGTGAGATGCCACCACAGCATGGCTTGACAAGCAGTGCGTCTGTCCGCCCCAGGGATCCGAACCTGTGAACCCCAGGCCACCAAAGCGGAACGTGCAAACTTAACGGCTAGGCCATCGGGCCAGCCCTAAAAAGCATTTTTCAGTAAGATTTTTTGTGTGTAGGGAAGCTTAGCCCCGAGCTAACATCTGTTGGCAATCCTCCTCTTTTTGCTGAGGAAGACTGGCCCTGGGCTAACATCCGTGCCCATCTTCCTCTACTTTATATGTGGAACACCCGCCACAGCCTGGCTTGATGAGCATTGCCTCAGTCCACACCTGGGATCCGAACTTGTGAACCCTGGGGCTACCAAAGAGGAGCACGAGAACTTAACCACTACACCACTGGGCCGGCCCCTCAATAAGATATTTTTGATAAAATTCTTTAATCTTATGTTATAAATATATTTTTATCCAAACTGTCTTTAGTGGATACTTTCTCATTCAGTATGTAGAAATGTCCACCACACAATCAAATTGAGAAAGGCAAACTGTCAACTCAGTCAAATCAGATTAACTCTCTGTAGGAAAAAAGTCTGACTTTATTTTTTTCATTCCAGTGAAGATATGGAGACAACTTCCTAGGTTTAGCACTTCTCTTAATTCTAATTTGTGCTAATAGCTAGAGAAGACACGGATCCTTGCCATGACTGAATGGCATGGGTCAAACAATATACCACTCTCTTCATGATTTTATATGGATCTTGTGTTTGTTGACTCCTGTAAGACTCTCTTTCAGAAAAATGTATATTGGCAACAGTAGCGAGATGAATGTGGCAAGATCATTAAAATGTAGTTATCATAATTCCTCCCCCATATTTTTTTTTTTTTTTTTTGGTGGGGAAGACCAGCCCTGAGCTAACATCCGTTGCTAATCCTTCTTTTTGCTGAGGAAGACTGGCCCTGGGCTAAATCCGTGTCCATCTTCCTCTACTTTATATGGGACGCCGCTACGGCATGGCTGACAGGCAGATGCATCAGCGGGCACCCGGGATCCGAACTCTCGGACCCCGGGCTGCCAAGCGTGGACTAAACCGCTGCGCCACCGGGCGGCCCCCCTCCCCCATCTTATAAGACGTATAAATTCAGAATATCCCAGCGTGGGTCAAATGACTGTGTTTCCTCTGCTTAACTGCCTCCTAAACCAGAATTTATGCTAGATAGGGAAAGGCAAAAATTCTTCCAGTGGACAATTTATGCCTTGATTAAGGGGTCTACCCAGACGCCAGTATTATCGCTTTGTTTGGCACCCCCATAGGCAATCTGCCAAGATGAAATATATGCTTTTATTTTGTCAAATGAGAAAAGAGGGAAAGGGCAACTGTGAAAGGAAAGAAAGCAATAGGATGGTATTTCCATTACAGATGTGTTCTCAGACCAGTTTCAGGAAAGAGTACATATAGAAGTGGAGGTTTGGAATGTTCTATAGATCATACACCTTCATGTAGCCTTTAAAGCAAACTTCACAGATCTCCAGTATTACAAACTTTCTGTCTAAAGAGTATCGATAGACGGCATTATTAGGAGGAAACGTTCTGCCCTTTGATATTGAGACATACGAAAGTTGTCTTGTCTATTTTTCCCCATTAATGAAAAAATAAATATATGCTCTTTTCCCCAAAGAAGGTGTAAATGCTTAGAAAATTTGCATTAACTTACAAACATGGGAGGATTTGTGAGGCTGAAGCGATATGTGGCTGTTTTAAAGTAAACTGACGGAATTAAAAGTTACTGCTACACCCTGTTACAAAAGAAATTTAAAGCATAATTAAAATCTCCTATTTCCAAATTTTGAGTGTGTATTAAATTTAAGCATAAGTATAAATAAATATTTAGATAAGTATAAAATTTCAAGGAAAGACTATATTTAGACAATTTCTCTTCTAGATGCAGAACTTCTCATAGTAGAGGCATAACTGATGTTTGTTAAATGTTAAATGTATATCTCAAGAAAGAATATTATGAAAACTTTATTTGCCTCATAAGACATTTTTAAGTTTTCATATCCTTAGCTTATAATTGAAGCAAAATAAAAATATTATCAGATTTACTACCCATTCTTTGAACGTGAACAACTTTTTGATTTGAAAGTAAAAGGCATTTATTTATTTATTTTGCCAACATTTTTGGAAAGAGTTTCTGCTTATCCACACCTCTACTGCTTTAGAATTTAGGAAATTTCTCCTAGTTCTTTTTTACTTTAGAGTATCATAAATTATTTTCATTTCTATTCTCAACAACAGTAACAAAAAGGTTAAAATTGCAAACTATCATCAACCTTTCATCAAATATTGGGTCTACTTCATCATGACTAACTTGCAAACTTCGAGAAAAATTGTTCCTGTCCCTTTCCATTGATCTTAAAAGTGATAGAGTTTGAGAATTGCTAGTGTCGATAACCAAATCCCACTATACAAAAGCTTATATTTGTATTCAATTGCTTCTTACTGCTTCTCTCATCATACAATTTCTTCCTGTTTAACCCACCATAAGGTATATTTAATTTGAGAACAAGTAAGGCATTTTTCATTGAGGAATTTAGACAAAGCACCAATTTGCACAAAGCATAATGGATCTTTATAAGGAATTTTCTCAATGTCAACATGCAAACTATTGGTATTTGACTATAGTTTACCTCAAAAACTAATGAGGAAGTAGTTACTACTGTGGGTTGTGTTAAACATTTTTCTTGAGCCAGCTCTGGTGGCCTAGCAGTTAAAATTCAGCACACTCCGCTTTGGCAGCCTGGGTTTGGTTCCTGGGTGTGGAACCAAATCACTTGTCTGTCAGTAGCCATGCTGTGGTGATGGCTCATATAAAAGAACCAAAAGAACTTACAACTATGCACAGCTATGTACTGGGTATTTGGGTGGGAGGTGGGGAGGAAGGAAAAAGAAAGAAGATTGGCAATAGATGTTAGCTTAGGGCGAATTTTCCCCAGAAAAAAAATGTATCTATATATATTTAGCATTCTTTATTTTTAAAAAAAGTTTCTCTTTATGCACCCACTGTTAGGTTATCTAGAAATTAATCTTCTAGTTCTTGTAAGACAGCTTCTACTGAAGCTTATAAACAGCTACCTATCTACCTTCTCATCCAATAATGTTCTCTGCCAAAATCTGAGTCCATTCTGAAAACATTTGGGTTCTGTGTTAGTCAGGGTTCACCAGAGAAATGGAACCAATAAAAGTTTGTGTGTGTGTGTGTGTGTGTGTGTGTGTGTGTGTGTGTGTGTGTGTGTATCGATTGAGAGAGAAAGAAAAAGAGAAAGAGATTTATTTTAAGGAATTGGCTCATGCAATTGTGGAGGCTGGTAAATTCAAACTCTGCAGGGTAAGCCAGCAGGCTTGAGTCCCAGGGAAGAGTCGCTACTGCAGTTCAAGACCTAAGGCAGACTGCTGGCAGAATTCTCTCTTCCTTTGGTGAGGTCAGTCTTTTTCTTAAGGCCTTCAGCTGATTGGATGAGTCCCACCCATATTATGAAAGGCAATCTGCTTTACTCAAAGTCCATAAATTTAAATGTTAATCTCATTCAAAAAAATACCTTCACAGAAACATCTAGAATAATGTTTGAGCAAATATCTGGGCACTGTGGCCAAGTCAAGTTGACACAAAAAATTAATCATCACAGATTCCATCTTTTATTCTTTTTCTTCCTCTTAATTTTATAATTTTGAATCTGTGATTTAAGTGTATAGAAAACACAGAGGGTGCCATGTCAAGGACACGTCCAAAATTTCAGAAATATATATATATATATATTTTCAAAGCATTTCATAGGATGCTTGGTGCTGCAAAGTTTATTTGCATTTTTTCTTTAATAACGGAGACAGCAAACATTTTTATTTCATGTCATATCTCACTGGTCACACTACTAACTATGCATAAGACAACAGTGAATCCTGATCAGCATGAATGAACTTTGCCAACTCTAAAGAAACAGAAGAAGAAATACATTTATTAGGATTTTGACTGTCATGGTGGGAAGACCTACATAATTTTAACTGAAACATTGCTTCCAGGTTCTGATGTAAGAAGTGAAAAACAGTCATTAACAACGGATTAGTGACATTTGTATTTATGCTGAAAGATTGATTTAGCTGCATTCTATTATTGACTTGTTGGTTCAGTAATACAGAGTTGGTGTATTCCCACATCCTTAGCGTTGCCCAGGATAAAAGTTGTTTCACTAAATCTGTTTATTATTTTATTCAGTGTGATTTTTTTTCCCCATAGAATTTTATTTACTGCCCATCCAAGGAGAGATGATAGTATCGTATTCCATTCCTGTTTTGTTTATCAGGATGAGTTATGTGGCACATATTTTCATCAGAGCACATCTTTGGGTGAAGAATGAAATTCTGAGGACCAGTGAGAAACAGGAGCATCTCCAGGGTCAGAGAAGGGAGAATGTAATATAATAATGTGCTTCCTCATTACAATCCTGCCTAATCAAATTTATCACAGCCCTTGCCTCAAGTAATTTTTTTGAGTGTGTAATTACTTTCTTTATAGGACTGTGAAAAGCAGACCCCATCAGATCCAGACTTTCCACAACTTTTTAATGTCCTTAAACCACCTAATTTACAGATAAATCTATGGAGATGTGATATACAAATCAAAGCTAATATTTAATAAATTTCCTGTCAAAAATTTCCACAATTAGCCATAAAATTAAAGTCATCCATAAAATTAAAGTCATACAAATTGTTGCTCAGTTTTCTGATGGAGCTGTATAACTGACCACATTGTCCCTGAATTCATTCACTCAGTAGGCAGAAATGTATTTGTGCTCAGTTATGAGCAGTCATTTCCTGCCTGTCTTTCATTTTGGTGATGAGATAAACATTAGCTTATACTGAAATTAATTTTCTTTGGAAAAATTTGTATTTGTGATTATTTGTTGTATTTCTAGGATAAGAGGAGGTTAAGTTTAGAAATCACTTTACCTTTTCTCTACCAGTTATCAAACTCATACTTAAGCTCTTTCTCTAAGCCTCTATGGGTTTATTTAACTGAACTATCATCAATCTCAAATGTCATCATTACAAAATGTCACCATCTTTTTAGCTGTGTTTAGTAGGGGCTAATAGTTTCTGCATGGAGATGACTGAATTCCCAGCTATTAAATATTTTATAGTTAATATGTATGACTAATTTATGGTGGTCCTTGTCTCCTATCTGTTTCCTCTGTTTTTTAAAAATTTTCCCCTTAAATTACTTTTTACCGTTACTCTTTTCATTTTCTCTCATTTATCTTATTTCCAATTTTTTCCCTATTTTATTGTGAGACATAATCTAACTTTGAAATTTCTCATTTCCATTTTCCTCATTTCCTTACTTTTATTTCACAGGAAATAGGAAGTCCTATTAATTTGCCCCCCAAAACCCTTTCATTGCAAGGGGAAAGTAGTTGGCAGTGCTACAGGGAAGATGATCCTGGGAGAAAGCAATTCAACTTAAAACTTTCTATTGACTCCATGAGGAAAGGAAGCAGTATGCTTCTTCATGTCAAGGAGACTGTTTGCAGTTGAATACTTGAGACAGTTTTGAACATTTTGTTGAGATAAAATAGAGGATTAGCTGTCTAGGGCTTAGTGCTATAATAGCTGAGAACAGGAAAAGGGAAAATGGTGGAGAGTGGTTTAAGAGGGGAGGTAAAATACAATTTACAAGAGTATTTAAAGGCCCTTCATAAAAAAGAACTAAGATTTTGAAAACCACATATTCAAATTCATATTCATTAAAAAGACAGGACATAAACATAATTAGCCAGCCCTACTCAGTTTCTCCCTTTCTGCCTTCCCAGTTTGCTCCACCTTTATGTAACCGTGGGATCCTACACCAAACTACTAAAAAATTTTTTTCATCTTTTCTCTACCTTTTAATATAGGGATGGCAAATACATCTTATTTCACATGTGCATTCAATTAATTAATATTGACTGCTTGGTGAGCTCCACCTAGCAGACCTAGAGGCTATGTCTGGGTTTAGGGACAAAGCAATGGTGCGTGTCCTAAATTAGTGAGGGGAAGACGGGGCACAGCACCTACACCTACATTTATACTGTAGGTAATACTTAATTTTAGCAAAGGAATTCAATTCATGATTTCATTTGTGATTCATAATAATATTTAGGAAATTGCTTTGAATTATTTTATAAATGACTGAAAATACAATATTTGAACTAGCAAGAAAAAGTGGCAGGAAAATGTAGTTTATATAATATGTTATATAAAATTATCTTATACGGAATATAAGAGATAGGAAAATATATTTTATAAAATAAAATCAAATATATTTTGTAATGTTAACTATATTATTCTTTGAAAGTTTAGAACTTAATTAGACTAAAGAGAACTACTTTCAGGCATATGTAAATAAAAATTAACATAGAATCTATGAAATACCCTTCTGTTTTTAAACATCCAATTAAAAAAGCTATATATGGGCAGGTATATATATATATATATATATATGTACATAAAATATGTAAGTATGTACAGTGTATATGTAGTTTTCAATAGTTATCTGAAAATCTTTGCCTTTTTAAAAAATTTCTAATTGGTCAAGTTTCATTCTTATATTTAAAAACAAAGTTTCTTATGAAAAGAGAATGTTAAATCATATGGTAAGTTTCTTCTATGTGTCTCTATGCTCCAACACTCATTTGTGGAGTAAGTTTGCCATTTTACATTTCTAATGTTGTCCAACAAATTGAACTACGTATGCTTTTCAATGACTTATTTATAAAATAGCTGATTTGATACTCATATCAAATGGAAGCAGGCCAGCATGTCAATATAGGAAACAATTCAATTCTAAACATAGCTCACTGAGATTTCTATATTGAAAAGCCACTGTTGTCCTTTAACAAACCTTTGAAGTGAATTTAGTGGCTGGGAAAACTGCCAGACAAACAGAAATACAAACCAAACTCCTTAAAACCATAGAATTACAACATCAAAGTAAGCATAATTAACACTCTTCATATTCTGGTCCTGCTGGCTACTTCAACTCTGCCCTGAGAGAGACTCTAAGTTTTTAAAGTGAGAAACCAGGCTTGATTTTGGTTTTAACAAAATTCAAATTTTCCAATACTGATATCTGCAGATTAAATATCTTTCTCTACATTACATTACATTTTTGTTATATAAAACTGATAATACCTAAATTGTCAACATATAGGCACATTTGTCAGAAGAATATATATATAAATGTTCCAAATTATTAATAAAATTAAAAAGCAGCGGTCTACTTACTGGTGAAAACCTAAAGGCATTGAAATTAAAATTAGAATACTAATAAAAAGGAAGCCATTCTTCGTCAATAGTTTTAACATAGGTATAAACATAGAAATATAGTTTAAAAAAACACAATATCAATGTTGGAAAAGAGAGTAAGAAGGTTGTTTGTCAACCTTAAAAGAATATACTTAAGTGGAAGAAGACTATTACAATTTATTAGATAATTAGTAAGTTTTGAGGTCATCTAATAGAGAGACAAAAAATCAATAGCTTTAATATAAATTGAAACCGCCTAAAAATGAATTTCAAAATTGATCCATTCCAAATAATGTATATCTCCTGCCTGCTCTTTCTATATATGTATGTATATAATCTACAGCAAGTATGAAATTCACAGGGTCTAATGAAGATAAGCAAGAACTTCTTTTAAAACACTTTAATGGGGCTGGACCAGTGACATAGCGGTTAAGGTTGCACCCTCCGCTTTGGCTGCCTGGGATTCGCAGATTCGGATCCCTGGCGCGGACAGATGCACCGGTTGTCAAGCCGTGCTGTGACGGCGTCCCATAAAAAGTAGAGGAGGATGGGCACGGATGTTAGCCCAGGGCCAGTATTCCTCAGCAAAAAAGAAGAGGATTGGCAACAAATGTTAGCTCAGGGCTGATCTTCACACACACACACAAAAACAGTTTAGTCAAGGCTTTGAATAGAGATACATGTGACGGATTAGACTATTTGATTTTACATAAGATGTTAATTATCCTTATAATAAAAAATCATGTATTATTTAATCCAAATCAGTCAGATTTCTCAACATTTTCAGAAGACTTGTGTACATGTATATAATTCAAAAGTTTAATTTGTTTAAAGGTTATAGATACATGTGTAGTAAATAATAGAAAATATATGTAGCAAAATTTCTAAATGCTATATGCTAAAAAGTAGGATTTATTTTATGTAAGTGGTAGATTTTATGTGATTAAATTTGAGTTATTTTCTTTTGCTTATTTTTAGTTCTTTAAACTTTAATAATTTTCCTTTATGAATTTTTTAATTAGGAAAAAGTTAATTAGAGAAACAGACAAAATACTTTCAAAATGTTTGGCATATCGAAGATTAAACAATGTGTGTGTCCATGTTTGTGTATTTTTGAAGTTTAAAAATAAAAACAACATTCCCATAAGTCATTGGGGGCATTCTGATGCACTGAATTGGGGAATCACAAATTAAAAGAAGAAAAAATGTTCTACTTAGCACAAAAATTGTTAAACAGGTCATTAAAACAATTACATGGTATTTTCCTATAAATTTAGCCAACATTCAAAGGTGCTAAGTACCTGTCAATGTCTTTTGAAGTGATTTCTATTATATCACAAGAAATCAGTATATAATTTTGTTCTCTAGATTTATCTTTACCCTTATATTGGAATAAGATCATTTTACCTTGTTGTAATGCCAAATGTATTACAAAAAAGCCATGATATCTTTCATAGTTATTTCATTCTTGAAGTATTCAGGATATCTTAGACTATGTCTTCATTTTATTTAATATTACATACTTTGATTTCATTTTTCTTCAACCTCATGTTCTACAAATGATACTGTGAATGTTTTTGATCAAAAACAGAATATTTGTAGATAAACAAAGTATTTTTCTCCTCCTAGTATCTCCTCCAAACAATTCATAGTTTCCTAATAGATGAGTTGTTCCAAAATCTATAAAATAAAATTCAATGGCAAAAGATCATTGAAAATCTGTTATTACTAAACTCTATAACGTTGTTGACTATCTAGAAATCATGCATGTTTTTACAATAGTGATAATAATGGAGATTACTATATTGTTCATTACTGCTACATGATTTGTAAAGTATTGAGTGGCATTGCCTCATTTAATTTAATTAACGAGCAGATGAGGTATTTTCCCTAATTATGTAGTTAAGAAAACAAATTTAGCTTGATTAAATGCCTAGGGTAGCATCACAGAACTAGAAGAAGTTGAGTCAGGACTCGGATCCAAGAAATTTCTGGTCGAATCATATCATTTTTTTAATGATAGAATCCTTCCAAATATTTGCTTTTAAAAAGGCACTTGTTTTTATTCACACATACCATTGTTTTTGACTATTCGTGGACTGTGAGTTTTCATACTTCATTTTGCAAAAGACGAAAGGAGTGCTATTAAGAAAGGGACCATACTTTCACACAGTGCTTGCATCATACCACATCATCTAACGCTTCTAACAACCCCAAAGGTGAGGCATTATCCTCTCTGCATAAACAGAAGTTCCTTCAAGTGAGGTAGTTTATTCAAAGTCGTTTCATTAGCAAAGAACAAAACAAGAATTCGAATTTAAACCCAAATACACAAACCTATGTGTGTTTCCCTTACAGCACTTCTCTGAATATCAGACTCTACCACAGGCTCTTTACTTGAGTTCCACAGTAATTATTTATTTTCCTGTTAGTCTCAGGAATTCTTTTAAAATATATAGCTTATTATTAGGCCAATTACTTAAGGTAACTGTCTGTTTTGCTTATTACAGTATGTTCACAGATGACCACATCACACAAATTGTGTCAAGTTAATACATTTATTGAAAGATCTTATTCTCCTTCAAACTCCTGACCTATAAATAACTCTTACTGAGTCGACAGCTGACTCTCTTAGGAGAAGACTATGTCTAAATTCTTGGCTACACTAAATCTGGATGGCTAAATCTTCACATTCTTGAACAAATCTAGAGTACGCAGTCTCACATCATTATTTAAATGTTTAAAATAATCAACACATCTAACAATTTAAGTAGTTGTTTCTATTATCTAATTTTTATTACTGGAGGAACTCAATTTTGTTCAGACACTCAAAGTGTAACTTCTAAATGGCACACTCCTTTACAAGAAAGTACAGGTTTTCTAAAGCACTTGGTTGTTTGGGAGCACAAATAGAAAATGTCTCTGATCAAAATTAATTTGATTGCATAACAGCCAATTCGTATCCAGGACAATAAATAACTGCTGACACTAAGTTTGGTTTGGACATAATTTATCAGATAAAAACAAGAGGTCATGACGCATTTAAGACAGATATTTGCAGAGCTGAATTTTGTTGCAAAATAATTTAGCTAGGAATTTTGAAGCAATTAATTCATTAAAGGCTGCCATTTATCAACCTAAACAAGACATTTTTCTTCCCTTCAAATAAGAAACAGACTATGCCCAACCTATTAGATTCTCCAAGTATTTTATAGTCTATGCTTTAAAACTTTAGTATGTCAGATATATACTAATCACATGAAACAGACTCTTAAAAAGATGTTTAGGAGATATTTACTGACTACTTTTCTTAGCATAAAAATATTCCAAAACTTGAGTTAGGCACAAATATTTAAGATGAACAACTATCCCTACAGAGACCACAGCTGATAAGGAAAAACTTCATAATCTGGGGCTTGGGTAAATACATCCTTCTTCATGGCTCAAATTTAGAAAAGTGAAGGGTTAACATAAAATAAATCTTTATTTTAATTAAGTTTGCACAGATTTCTTTAGCATAGAATATTTGCTATATTAATCATTTCTTAATGACTAATGTCTACAGTTATCAGTTATTGTATTTGTAGAAGGTCAAATTGCATATATAGACTGTGTATGTAGGTCTTAGAGACTATAGCATTAATCTAGTGTCTTCCAGAACTTGATGTCTTAAAATTTGATTAATTCCAGCTAAATTTCTGGTCACATGATTTCTTATAAAATTAAATGATAATTGTAATTATAATAATAAATCAAGTCTATTAAGTACAAAATAGGCTATTCCTTATATACTTACTTTGAATTATAAAAATGAATTATTTAGAAAAATTAAAATAGGATCAATCATGTCTAAACTTTTGCCTTCCAAGAGATATTTTCTTCTTACTACCAATGTTAGCAATTATTTATTGATTTAGTTATTGATCTAAGTGGTGGGAAACAACTGTGAATTACACAGGCCAGGACTCTTGTTATGGAATTTATGTTCTAACTGGGAGAAGAAACACATAAATTAAATAAAATAACAACCTGAAAATTTACAAGTTAGTGATAAATGATATGAAGGAAATAGAGAGGGAGACATGACAGTGAGACGTGTAGTTGGAAGAAGGAAGTTATTTTTCAACAAGTGATCAAGCAGGCTGTGTTTGAGGAGGTGATAATTAAAGTGAGATCCAAGAGATGAAACTAGCCAACTCTCACAAAAATGAGAGAAAATAATTCAATGTAGAGAAAAGGGCCATTCCAAAGATTTAGAAGAGAGAAGTAGTGTGTGGTATTCAAGGAAAACAAAGGAGGCCTGTGTGGCTACAGCATAATGTACAAGGGGAGTAGTGGTACAAATGGAGGTAGGGAGGCAGGGAGGCGCCTGATCAGACAGGGCCTTGTAGGCCACAGTGGTCCTTCTTTCACTTACCTTTGAAATAGAGTGTAAATGCTAAAATTCCTTCACTACTGGGAAGAACAGATGCCATACTACAAAATCCCACTCCAGATTGTAAAGATGAGACCTCTACATACACACTACCAGGAATGTATACAAGCTCGAATTAATACATCACTCTACACATAATAAAATGCAATATAATTTGTGTCTTATAGTGCAACATAAGATGCAATAAAATTTACTTCTTAATATCATGATTAAAATAACTACATAAAGACTATGGCGTGTATCTACTTTCTCAGAAAATTGTTCAAATAGTAAATTGCCAAGTCCTGAATAATATACAGGATTGTATGTTTAAATGAGGTATATTTCATTGAGGATAAAAAGTTGGAAAACTGTATATTGTATCAGTATAATAGATTTTTTATTTTATTTAGCATAGACTATGAAAAAATCTTACTAAATTTAAGAATGTATATTTACAAAGTAGTAAAAAAAAAATGAAAGCTAAAGATATATTGGTGGTATTTTTGTGACTCTGTATTTTCAAATAACTCAAGATTTTATTCCACAAAATCTATATCAGTTACCAGTGAACAGAGTTGTATATAAAACAAAATTTCAAATGCTGTTTCTTAAGCATATAAAGATTTATATATCTCATGTAAAATTAGTCCAAAGAAATGTATTCCAGGATTAGAACAATAGTTCCAGTACTAATATGTTTATCATAATAAAATAAAACTATGGGCTTTAAAAAAAGATAATAATATTTGACACAGTTCAAAAAAAACAGAGAAAAACAATTCTCACACTAATTATCTCTTAATAGAACCTTCTGAAGTGACCCTCATAGTCTTAAAATATTAAAAAATATATATATATTAACAAATGAATCTAAGAGAGTATGGGAAAAAGCATATTATTGAAAACTTAGAAAAATGGCACATTTAGTCACAATGCAGCATAATTCATATTTGAAACTTTTTAAATTGAGATATAATCGACATCATATTTGAAACTTTTTACAGCCATCAGAAGTTCAATATAAAATACATCAAAATAGATCATTGCTCCCTTATTAAATTATATGAAAATATATCTACTGGCTAGATATTTGTGATTTTCAAAATTTCTATTAATACACATTCTAAATATTTATAAAAATCTATGCACTTCTCTCAATTGTCTTTGTGAAAGACACTACAAACTGAAAATACACGTGTTATTTTAAAATATACATATATCATCATGCAGCACTACAGAAATGGATTGCTATTGCTCTCTTCATTATAGTGACGAAATGTAGAATTTCCTTTTGGTTAGAAAGTGGTATATATTATATTAAGTAGCTTACAGAATTAAACAATAAAAAAATAAGTTTGAGTATCAATTATTTACTGAAAAAGAAAAAAAGAAAATACGAGCAACATTAAGTTTCTGAACACAGATACTTTGATATAATGTGAAAAAATCTATTTGATAGACTACAATTACCTTCGAATGACACCAAATCAGTATAAAATGCTGAGTCATGAACATGCAATTTCAGAACTTCACTGCTGAAAAGACTCATAAAATGATGGAAATCAAAATGGTCGAGGTAATTTCAAGCAGAATAGTGGACTTCATTTTTTATCTACTTGTAACATAGGGTTTTAAGAACATAAAAACTACTTGCCTAGTATGTTTCCTTTCTCAGCATTTGACTTAATACTGATATATAAATATTTCATCCCTTAACTTTTTTCTCTTTCATTTGAGTTAGCTGAATGTACATCTTAAACTCATTTGTTATTTTTATTTCAATCATATTCTATCAGTACCTATTTCTCTTGCTCCCCGACATATTTTCGCTGCTCTGCACCTTTCCGGAGAAAAGTCAATGCTCTGAAGATGTGCTTTTTTGTCTCCTACAGAGCTGAGCTTTCATCTTAGAATTCCTTCATCTACCATAAAAACGGAGTGAAAAGACTGTACTGTCATTTTAAATACAAAACTATTACTATCCTTTAGGAACTCCTGCCTCCCTTATTTCTTGATCCTTTTAAGTATACTTATGACAGGTTTCTTAACACTTTCTTTTTTCTTTTTTCAGCTCCCTTTATGATTGAAGGTGGCGGTGAGCACTTTTGTATATTCCCTGTCTGCAGAGCCCTTCTTATCTGATGGGAAAAATTGGTCTTTTTATTGTGCTGAAGAAATTGATTGCCTCTGCCACATTTAAAAGAGCAGTGATGATAATTTTGGTTTAAGGGTACTAACAGGTATAAAATTTTAGTGAAATTCTATAATATTCTCTTATTCTGCTTCTTTTTCTTTAGGGAAAAAAAACCTAAAATTTCTTCTGTACTTTCATTCCACTCTCAATTCTTTACCGCTTTTTCCTCCTTAGTTCATTTTCTCCCATTTCTTAAATTTTAGGAGGCCAAATGCAAATATATACTTAAGTCTACTTGTTGTATAGGATATTGAGAACAACACCGTGTTGAATATTTACTACAGTACTAGAGTGAAACTAAACAAAATAACCACCACCAATTAAAAATCTATACAAATCTAATTCTTTACTTGAGGGAATATATTTAAGTAGCTATTTGTGCATTGAACCTACATATTAATGGAGATAAGGTGATTTTAAAATATGCAACAAAACTATTTCAATCATATATATAATATATATACTTTTCAATAGTTTATATATTAAGCAGAATTTTTACCCCTTTTTTAATAAAATAGTTACATTACAGTTTTCAATTGATTCTATATTATCACTTTTTCTTTGCATATGAGAGAATTTAAATTAATTTACTATTTTATATTATTTTTCTCATTTTCATTTTCATAAACTGTCCCAATATATCTATATAAATTCAAACTAAATTCTAAAATCTATAACTTGTTTCTTCTAACAACACAAATCTTTACAGAAGACCTTCATCAAGGTTGATTTTTTTTTTTCTAAGCTCTGTGCCCCAAAATCAGATTTGCTTGACCAATGTTTATGCAGCACCCACTCCATGCCAGTCGCTAAGCTGGCTGCTCCGAAATCCATACTTCTGCTTAACAATATTTAGTGGATGGAATTTTTCTACCTTTTAAAAATGTTTAATTAAATATGATGATGTAACTTGCAAGTCAATTCTGTCATATAATTTAACTACATAGTTGGGTTTCCAAAATGTGTCTTTACTATAATCTTTCATTTTCTAAGTTACTGATAGAAAAGAGACAGAGAAAGAACTGCATGATTTCTTACTTTGTCTTTGATTTTTCCCCAAGAACTTCCGAACCAGACATGGTTGATTCATTAATTTGTTGAATACTTTCTGTCAAGTGTCATTGTGTAACCTTGGGCAGTTACTTAAACTCACTGTATTTTAAATTCTTAATCTATGAATAAGGAAAACAATAATAGCTCCCACATTTAGCTGAAACGTAGTGTGACTAACTGAGCTAATCACATCGTAGAAACTCAATAAGTGATAATTATTATAATTCAGCCATTATTATTATCAGTATAAATATTTCAAACTTGGAAAACTTAAACTATCCAAAATGCTTAGTAAAATGCCTAACACATAGTAAGTAGCCAATTTAATTTAGTTATCTGTTGGTAGAAGTAGTAATAGTATTTATTTCACAGTATTGGAACTATTTTATATTGGGTTTCCTAGATCACGTGCAAGAGATTTGTTAAGGAGATGCATGCAGGAGAGAAACTTATATGGGAATACGGACAGCATGAAAGGGAAGGGTAAGAAGAAAAGCAAGACTGTGGGATCAGATAAATCCTCATTACCAGCCTCATTCCATGAGAGCTCTGGAACAAAGTTTGAACTGCAGAGTTTATCCTAATTCTTTTGTTTTTCACGGGGAAGCTGATTTTTGTTGCCTGAACTTGTCAGCCATTAGACAGTGGCCATCCTGACAGAGAGAAGGGAGAATCAGTAGAACATAAAATTTACAGTCAACTAATGGCAGGTATCTTGCCTTATCCAAGAGCAAGCCTTCTAAGAAGGTGTTAGCTATTAGTAGCAACACTCATAACAGTTGGGGGATGAGCTCACTTAACTGGTAAATGGAGCCCAGAGGAGCTGGGCTGGGCGCCAACAGAGTCACTATGGACACTGTTTGCCTCTCTCTCCCACAAATCTCTGATCAACTCAATGTCAGTCTTGGTCTTCTTATTTTATTTTAATTTATTATGCCATTAATTAACAGTGCCAAATATATTGTATTTTCTCAATATGTTGAATTGAAGAGAATAACAGCAAGACACATAAATAAATGCCGTCACCAATTAATGAGATGAATAAAGGAAGATATTTTGTTCAAAAGCTTAGGTCAAGAACTCTCATTGTGTGATTTAAGAAGACATGGATGGTCTTCAGAAAAATGTGCGACCTCTGGAAATTATATAAACGTGTGCTTCTAAATTTGCATACATATTTTTCTAGCAATATAATTATATTCTAAAGGGATTTTGTAATATAAAATGTTGGAGAATCCCTGATGTAGAGTTTGAAAATGGTTATGGCTGTATTAGCATGGTACCATCCACGGTGAAGTCCTGCCCCTCCACTTAGCTTAATTGTGATTAATATTTATCCATAAAAGTAAGGGGATATAACTGAACTAATTTCAAAATAATTTGATTGGAAGATTTCCAGTTCCTCATTTTAACCCATTGTCCCTAATGCTATAATTAAACAGCGCTACAATAATTCAGAATTTCAAGTATGATTTCTCCTGGTTTCCTATCATTTCCTCATGATTTCAGTATTATTCTTTGTGCTGAGATCTTATGTTTCAGTGTCCAGATAACCACGATGTTGTATCTGGACAGTAGAAGGATTAGATTAGAGGAACAGAGAGGAAAACCACCATTTAAAATGTTCCCAATTAATGTCTAAAACTACCAGTCATTTCTAACTGTAATTAACTTATTTATAATATTGAAGATGTTTTTCCAGTTTAAGAGGCAGTATAGTGTAGGAGTTGAGTAAGTTATTTACCCTCGCTGTGTCTGTTTCTTCCTCTGTAAGATGGTAACAATAGTAATTCCTCTCAAAGGCTTTTTGTGAAGTTTAGAGGAGTTAATTACTCTAAAGTACTTCAATAGACCCTGGTACACAGGAGTAGTTAATAATTAGTAGCTATTATTTATCATAGAAAGATTCTCAATGAATGCTATTATGATGGTCCTATTTAAAGAAAAATAATTTAATGAAAACAGAGCAGACTGAAAATGGAAGATTAACAAAACCATCCCCTTTAATTTGGGGAATTGCTTACAAAAACCTTGGAGCCCGCAGGGGAGATCATCAGTGTGGCATTCTGCGTTTATCAGAGTGAAGCATGCCTTCCTGAAAGGTGTTCATTAGCTTCCTCATCCCCATTTGATTAGCAGCAACAGGAATTAACAATTGCCTAAATAGTAGCATAAAACACTGGAGCTGTCCATCATTTCTAATGACGATATAATTCACTGTAAATAGTGATTTTAGATTTGGATACTAATTATAAAGGTGCTTGGTCATCTTCCAACAATTAGAGTTAAATATTCTGAAAATTAAACAGTCTTCTTCAAAGGATATCTGAATTATTTGATTGTAATTGTATTTATCACTTATTGAGGACAATCAAGTGCTTTTCTGGTGTAATTTAAACTTACCCTGGGTTCACTTAGAATACTTGGAATATTGCAAAAAATAAAAATAAAAGAAGGAAAATATAAAACTCAATGAGAAAGCTGACAATCTAAAAAAAGAAACCATGGTTTTTAGGCTTAATAAAAAAAAAGATGAAGATTTCTATAGGATTATAGACTTTAAATATGACCTCAGAATTGGTTTTGGAGAAGATTGTTTATAGAATAAGGTGGTAATTACTCTATTTTTATTTCCATTAAATGAGATAAGTCTAAAAAATACACATTATTCTTGCTTACCACTGTAAAATGTAATTAAAATATGCAAATCTAATTAACTATAGAGATAAATTTCAGTCTTCATAATTATATTTGTTTTAATATTGCTCTTTCTGATGAAAGGATAAGTACATCTGGCTGGAGTTTTAAAAGATGAAAGTTCCTTTAAGGCAATTTTTCCAAATATTTGAATGCATTTTTCTGAGCTTGCCCTCTTATGATAGAAAATGGTTATGTTCTGAAATTTACTTTTATTAGCTGTTGATCTGTATATCTTTATAAATGTACAGACCTATATACTTTTTTTTTTAAGCTTAGGAAACCATTTTCTAAGCAGTATCCTTAGGGCCCTTTGTAAAACTTTATACTTGCCACTTCCTTGCTATTCCCATTTGGTATTAATCTCAGACCATGTAAATTCTCTCCTTGGTTTTTGAAGGGGGTCACCCAGAGGAGATGGGTCATTTGGGAAACAACTCTTCCCTTAGGAATTAGCTACATTGATGTATCAAGACAGATGTACAGCAGCTTATTTCCTTCAAGGCTGCAAATGCGTTTTGCAAATGGACACTTTTGTTCCATTTGTATAGCAATCTACAAATATTTAAAATGAAATTATATTTCAAACATTTTTGTAATATTTTAACATAAATGATTCCTGAGTGTTAATCCTTTAATGCCTGCTAACTCTTCTTATATAACTAAGTTTGTTATATAATTTTTCCTATATAATTACTTTTCCTACACCTGATGCTATACCCAGGTATGACTGTTTGGTATCCCTCCTACTTCAGTTATACTCTAGACTGATATACTGATAAAATAATGCCTGGCCTTTAGATTATTGGTTTTTATTAAAATACATTAAATTTTAGAAGTATGGTAATTATCCTTAATGATAGCAATTACTTATTTTGTTTTTAACATGAAATATGAAACACAACTTAAATAAAGAGTCCTACACATCCAATAATATAGAAGAATAAAAATGTCCTAGGCCATATGGTAATTTCTTTTCCTCCAAGACTTAATAATCTTTATGTAGGATAACGGAATTATTAATAGGAAATAATGATTGCAAGTATTTTCAGAATCTTGGACATCGTGAAATGTTAAAAATCACAGTATTTGATAATTCTTTATATATATATATTACAGTATTCCAATAAGTAGTTTGTGTATTGTGAATGTACACGGTTATGTGTGTCATGATCTAATATAATAATACCAGTGAAAATAGTTAAATATTAGTAACAAGCTAATGGGTGTTAAAACATTTTTCTCTCCTATTTAGATGGTTCTTTCTTTAAGCCTAGAGATTTTTTTCAACACTATCATGACTAGTTGTAATTTGATTTTCATTTCTGATAATTGACTGTATTATTTATACATTGAATCTTTTTCTGACTATGAAATTAATGTTTATTGTGTAAATTGCAGTCATCTTGAAAAAAGAAATTAAAACGACCAATAATAATATTACTCAGAAATAAACACTTTTCATATCCCAAGGTGTTTCCTTCTTGACTTTTTTTTTAATTTGGAAAACATTTTATAACTAGTTTTATTCAATTAAATCATGATTTTCCGCCATATCATTAAACATTTTCTATAATGTGATTTCTACAACATGATACATTTGGTAAGGATGTATCAACATTTATTGATTCAGTGTCCTCTGGTAGGTTACCACCAAGAATATACAAACATAAATAGTGTTTGATTAAAAATAAATAAATCTTTGCATATGGATCTGTGATGATTTCCTGGGGGTACATTTCTAGAGCTTTGTTTATCAGGTTGACATATGAGAATTTAAAATGTTTTGATAATTAAGTTTGCCTCCAAAAAATTATACCACAGTAATGTTTGAAAACACTCATTTCACCATATGCTCTGTATCACTGTGTTATCAATTAATTTTACACCACTTTGATTGGTGAAAATGATATCACATTTGTTTCATTTAACACATTCATGACTACACAAAATTTTAGATACTTTTTCAAATGTTTCTTAGCCATTTAGATTTTTTATTTTATGAATTTATTTACTTATTTAAACTATCTATTTATTTATTACCCAATTTAAAATTGGGTGTGCCCATCTTTTCTTTGTGATTTGTACTAAGTATTTATATATGAATAGCCTGTCTGGAATATATGATCCATATCTAGCTTAGTGGGGGTTTTGTTTCTTGTTTGTTGAAAACCAGTTGAATATGGCTTTCTGGGAATTGGGAGGAAAGTCCTTAAAGTACTAAAAATAAGAATGGTTCTTTAACCGTCTTCAAGTGAGGAAGGCCACACCTGGAGATGTTTGATTTCATTAACTCAGGTAGTTACTGAATAGAGCCCAGGGAATAGTCTGTCCATTTAGTATCTGAACCCTAGTCAAAATGTACCTGTGCTTAGTGGATCTGCTCCCATGGCTTGATTAGTAGTGTTGCTATTCTGACCATCCTGAGAGAAGGAAGTTGTGTACGTACTAGGTGCAAGATTTTTTGCTATACCTGATAAGAACATTAAAGTCCTCGTGGAAAAATTCTCAACTTTCCAATACATCAGAGTAGATAAAGAGTTACTAGATAGATCGGAAGAAATATAAAAGACAAAATGATTCTAATAAGCTATTAGGGGGCCTAAAACTGAGTTGACATGAGAGAAAATGATGAAATGTGAAACCAAAAGGAGGAGAAGGACAGATTTGGCAGTGAGGCGCTACACAGGACCCATGAGTTGCTCCCCTTTCACAGAGAATTTGGACCCTCCAGAGAGATAGAGCATCCCTGAATCTCAGATAGCAACATGAAGCTGTGGAGAATCAAAACTAAGTTAAAAAAGGCTGAAAAGTTAGGAATTTACCACCAAACTAAGGTAATAAGACTGAAAAATTTAGTAATAAGGCTAAAAAATAAATGATCAATCAATCAATAGATAGATGATAGATTGGTAGATAGATAGATGAAGTCCTGCAATGAGAGAAAAATGTTCCATGGGTGTTATATGGTTGTATGAATATCATCCCAAAAATGAGAAGCAAATCATTCCAGGGCGAAGGTGCAGCAAGAAGGCTGGTTGCCATGCCAGAATATTATGCTATGTAATTGAATAGATTATCTGTTTAGATATAAGGAGTGCTATTGATCTGGTTTGCCTACTTGGCATTCCACAAACTGGATAACAACTGTTAAATATATTTTCTGTTACACAAATAGATTTTCTTGCTCATCATTTTATCTCTAGTGACTAGTACAAAAATCACTGTTTATTTTGGTTGGTTTCTTTGTAGTTTTATTTTTTTTACATTAAAAAATCTGTTTAAGCACTCTTTCGTGCTTTTATTCACTGACATTTGGTGTATGATGTACATTGATACAGGATTAACAAAAGATTAACTCATAATGACCAAGTCCACTCTAAAGAGATGTAGATACAATTTCTTGAAAAACAGCAACAAAAATACAGTTTACACAAGACTATAATAAAGTATTGCAAAGTTCGGATATTTATTTTAATTATTCTTTACAAAGAAATAAAGGATATTCTTTCCATTTGGAGCTAGAAAAGATGGATTTTTTCAGCTGTGCATTTTTTTTCTGAACTTATTTAATCATGTGAATTTTAGTTGCTCTGCTATTATATGAACCACATAATCTAGCTTAGAAGAGCCAGTTTCTCATATAACATATTTTTTAATAACTTGCAGAAAATTCCTAGTATCTTCACCTAAAATTGTATCTAGATTTTTAAGTAATCACTAAATTTTCACCAATCCTATTTCCTTAGTTCTAGATGAGCTTTTTTTCTGCAAAAGTAGTATTATGGACCTTGAGGTTATTATGCTAAGTGAAATAAGTCAAACAGAGAAAGACAAATATCAGACGATTTCACTCATATGTGGAAGATAAACAAACAAATAGATAAGAAGAATAGATTGTTGGTTACAAGAGGGGAAGGGGGAGGGAGGAGGGTGAAAGGGTAAAGGAGCACATATGTATGGTGATGGGTGGAAACTAGTCTATTGGTGGTGAACACAATTCAGTCTATACAGAAACTGAACTATATTAACACACCTGAAATGTACACAATGTTATAAGTCAATATGACCTCAATAAAATATATTTTTTTAAAGTTGTATTATGTAATGGTAAAGACCACAGCCTGTGAAGCCAAATACCTCATTTTAAAATTGGACTTCTTTTACTAGCTATGTGACCTTTAGAAGTTAAGCTCTCTATATCTCAGTTTATTCATCTGTATAAGGGAGGTAGTAATAGGACCTCTCTTATAGGTTGTTATGAGACTTAAATAGGTTATTCAATGCAAAACACAAGAGTACCTGGCATATATTAAATTCCATGTAAGCGTTGTCAACTTTTGTTTTTACAACCACTAGGACTGATATTACTATTACTACATATCAGTGTCATTCTTGATCATTCAAAGAATATTCTGCAAAACATTAGCTGTGTAATATCCTTTAAAATATTTTTTTCTGTGCTACTTAAGGATCTGCCATATGTATTCTTTCCTGTATTAATAGAAAGTGATGATAAGACTACGGAGTCAATTCTAAGTTTCTGGTTGCATGGTTATAACTTACAAATTACCTGACACTAAATAGAAGACATAGCACTGTAACAATTCCTGTACTGTTTCATCAGGCAAAATGTGCTACTGTTCTTATATAATTTGTATATATTCCAGAATGAATTCATAACCACTAAAAATGGCAGTTCTTCTGTTTGCTTTAGTTTTTTTAAGGGCAATTATTTACTTATGAACTTTGGGACATGCCTCACAAGAAGGAGAACAAATAAAGCAAGTACATGGTAACCCCAAATATCTTAAACCTCCATTCTGGATCTCCCTTGCCCACAAGTTCTGGAAGGAAATGTATGCATAAAATGCAAACCTGACAAATGAACTCTTTACTGCTGGCCTGGTCTTCCATGTCAAACCCTGATATCCAATTCTGTTGAGTTTAGGTAGACCACAAAAGGAGTCTCTATTGTCTAAATTGGGCAGAACGAAGCAGCTTAGAATAAAATCAATTGAAAAATGTTTTTTTCCCTCTACATCTACTGCACAAATAGAATTACAGCTCTTAACTAGTGGAAGCAAAAGGAGGCCAAGGAAACCATAGTAACCCATAAGAAGAACAGAGAACAGAAGCCAGAAAGACAGAACAAGAGAGTGTTTGCCTAATGACTAGAGCACAGCATGTTGGAGCAGGGAGAGGAGTTCCACAGTATTCAATTTAAGAGTATAAGTTCTGCAGTTGGACTCTTGGGATTCAAACACACAGGATATATGACTTTGTGGAAGTTACATAACCATTTTCAGACTTGATTCCTTCACTTATAAAATAGGGATAATTAGAACAGCTACCTCAAAGGGTTTATTGAGGACATTTTAAGATAATATGAAGGATGTGCCTACACAACCTCCTACCGCCTAAGAAGTGCTTAACAACTGTTAACCATTATTAATTTAGCCTCCAGATCTGTCTCATATTCTGTGGAAATAAGAGTAATTAGAGAAACAGAGATACGGCTTGTGTTCTCCTAAGAGGATTCAGTTCTTGTCCATTTTAACCTCTGTAACCTCATGAGAGGAAGACACAAAAGAAGGCAGTGAAGGTGAAGAGGGATGTTGGTGAGCTAGAACACTCATTCACTTATGCATCAAATATTTATTGAATATCCCCACTGTTTAGGTGTTGGAATTCAGCCAAGAAAATAGACAAAAATCTCTGCCTTCATGGAACTTAGATTCTAATGCAATGATAATAATATCAAATAACAAAAATATAATCTATGCTAAGCAGTGGTAATGCTAAGAGAAAAACAAAGCAAAGAAGAGGAAAGATATGTCAATCAAAATATGCCATATTCAACAGAGTAGCTAAGAAAGTCCTCACTGAAAGATGGTGCTTGAAGAAGTTGGGAAGTGAGGGATGGGTGGGGCCAGATCACAGAAGATCTAGTAGGCTGTCACAAGGATTTTGGCTTCACCCTTAATGAGATGAGGAGAATTAGTGAGATAATTAGAGGATGGGCATGTTTTGGTTCATGTTTTAAAAAGATCATCCTAGCTGCTCTATTGGAGAATAGTTTTTTAGGAATAAAAGGGAGACATGATGGGTGAACATTGCAGCAATCTAGGTGAGAGACAATGTTGGCTCAAACCACTGTGGTATCAGTGAAAAATCCTGAGTAAGTGGGAGAATTGTGGATATATATTTTAGAAATACATCAGGTAGGATTTCTGAGAGATTGAAGAGGACTTCGAAAGTGCAGCTTTAAGGATGGGTTTGCCATTTATTGAACTGGGGAAATCTGATGGAAAAGCAAGTTGGAAGTATGGGAGGGGTGTATGGGATGGGCAATGACCAGGAGGACGAGGATGAGAAGTAGAAACACCAGAATCTTTACCCAGAAGGGAACATACTTTGTGTATTTTCCCTTCCCAAGTTGTATAAACTTCAAAACTGATGGCCAGTTTTGGTTCTGAACCACAGAACTGAAATTTTAACTTCATAGCTTTGATGCAGCTTTATAAAAGAAAAAGTAGAACGTCATAAATTGGAAGTCACAAGAGAGCAATCATGCCCCTAGCTCTCTAGTCTTGTCACTTAGTTGATCTTTAATTTATCTAGTCATTAATTTGAGAAATAATTTTAGAGTGCCTTCTTTGTTCCAGGGAGTGTGAGAATAATTTACATATAGTGATAAACAAAACTACGGTCCCTACCATTATTAGAGTTTACACAGCTCCTTGGGAATATGTATGTGCGTGTGTGCGTGTGTGTGTGTGTGTGTGTGTAAATCATTAAATGATTCTAGGTCACAGAATTTTGCGATCTTATTGTGTTAAGATGCGTCAATATGTCAGGGGGTTAAATGTTCAGAAACAGTCATTATTAGAAGTGATTAGCTATGTGGATATGTACAATGGAGAACCTTAAAAATAGATTTTGAAAGTGTAGTAGAAAATGATTTTTCACAGAAAGTGAGGAACATAATGTTACATTTACAAGCTTGCATTACAGTATTCATCATTAATCTCAAGCTTTATGAAAACACTTCAAAGATCCAACCACCAAATAGTAGCTTAGGACCACTTAAAGATGAGCTGACATAAAGGATATTCACAAGACAGCAATAATTTTTAAAAAAAAATGTTTTATTGGAATTTAAAAACAAAAAACCCTCAATTCAGGAAGCAGTATTATTTCACAGTTTGTTTTTTCTTAACAGTTATAGGCTACTGTGGTTAGAAACATATTTACCAAAAAAGCAGTTTTTATATTAATGGCATAAGTAGCTGAAACACCATTCATAACAAAACAATCTAGAAATAAAAGGAATGATCTATCTGTATTAATATATGTGCTATTGCACACAACATTTTATTTGCCTATTTGTTTTCCAGACGTCGTTATGAGAATACTTATTTTAAAAGTAGTTAAATAATATTAATAGTTTAAGAAAATAATCTACATATATACAGACATATTTATGTATGCATGTATGTGTACGTGTATGTACTATATAAATTATCAAGAAAAAACATAGTAGGTTTTTTACTTAAACTTAATTTTACACTAATAATTTAGACAAGTTCATTGATTATGATTGTGTTAAGGCATACATTTTCTATATTATGTGGCTTCCTTCTTTAAATCATTTGGAAAATTTAAAAACTCTTCATGTTAATTTTTTAAAAAGATTGTGTTAAACTGATCATATAATACAATATATATACTGCGCATGCCCACCTCAGAGAAATGTTGTGTTTGAATTTTTATAAGTTATATGCCAGATTTATATCCCCCTCCTTTTCCCATGTCCATTTACCATAGGACTAAATTCATAAGTTAAGTTAGCTGGTGGAATAGAATTTTTTTTTGGCTGCCCTACGTAAGAATCCCATTACCCCCAAATGTTTTACCTACATTATGCTGTGAGTCTTGGGGACTGGTGGGAGTTGTAAACCACCCTGCATTGTTGAAGGTTAAAGACCAGATATTCACTTTTTTAACCTTTCTTACGCTAGTACATAAGCATCTGTAATTAAGCAGATGAGTTTGACCCAACTTTTGAATTGGGAGGTAGTGATGCAAAATCTAAGTGATCATGGAGAATTGATTTTGGTGGCAGCGATGCAACAATATCCAGTTAACAGGAGAACAGTGGCAGTAATGCTGGTAATACACATACCAGTAATATACAGGGAACACTTTATAGTATGTTTGGTTTTCACTTGCCTGTGTGGTAGAGTTTCCAAATATAACCACAGCAATATTTCCATCTCACATGCACTTCTAGAATGTGACCTAGACATTCTGCCATCAATGAAGGCTCCTGGCTTGGCTGTAAGGAATAGAATGGGGAGAAGAGATGCTTTGTGATTTCTGAGGCCAGGCCATAAATAACAATGCTGCTTCTGCCTGAACCAATGGGACTCTCACAGAAGCCTTCAGACACCGTGTAAGCAGGCCAAATCTTCTGAGGCCACCCAGTTGTGAGGAAGCCCAAATTGTTTCACATGTAAAGACCACATGGGGAAATATCACAAAGTAACTTGAGACTACTTAAAGAGAAAGAGGTGCCTGGCTAGCTGCGCCAGCCTCCTGTATGTCAAGATTCAGCCACCATCTGACTGTAACTGCAAGAGAGACCCCGAGCCTGAACAGTCAAGTTGTGCCTGGATCCCTGACCCACAGAAATGGTGAGATGAAATAAAATGTTTGCTGTTATTCTAACCTGTTATTGTTTGGGGATATTTTGTTATTCAGCAATAGATAAGCAGAAAGTCTTTCAACTAAGCCAAAAACAGTTTCAAATATTTGCTTAATTAGAAGTATAAATTAAAAATAAAACAAACTCTCTCCCACATACTGCTACATTCCTCACTTGATGATGATCTAGTTTATGAACGAATTATCTGTGAGGAATCCTTAATTGGAGTTTTCCTATTACTCCAATTTGATGCTTATGCAGCAAACTCTAAAATAAGTGTGTTTCTAATCTTCCTTTAAACCTTCTGTGCTGTTATTCTTAGTGCATGTTCTTCTTCCTTGATAAATCCCTGATGTTAAACCTCAGACAGTTCTCACAGAAGGGGAAGCATTTTTATTTTACTTACCGAGATCACTAACTTTTCTCTCTTATTTTTTTTTTTACTACTTATCAGAGAATTATTTCCAGTCTCCCTTGGGGCCTCCATCATTATTTTGATGACTCTTACCCTTTCTACCTCACACTGAGTGTGATGAGCATGTTACATTTGGTAAACTTCATATCCAGTGTTTCGGTAAAGGAAGACTGGCTGTTCTCTTCTGCATGTTTCCCATTGCAAAAGCAGTGCCCTTTGCCTCCATGAGCAAACAGTCCTCTTAAAATCAAGGAAATGAGCTTATGCCCCAGGATAAAGTAGGACTATTATCTGGTATGGAACCCCGTATTGTGTTTGCTTGTCTTCAAGTGATCTCCCTAAGGTCCCACTAGACTTTCTTGCCCGTGATATTTTCTAGACACCCCCAAAGCACATTTGCTTTTTACACATTCTTCCTTCACTTCTGTTATCTCTTTCCTACCTGCCTGTAAAACTGTGCTACATTCCAGGTGCTACGCACCTATAGGAGAAGGGCTCGCTCCAACTTTGGATGTTCTCCAGTAGTTTGTCTAAGATCAAGAACACTTTATTTTCTAACTAATAATATGCTTTTCTATTACTAAAAAAGGGTTTTTTTCGATACCTTTGTTCTTATCAATAGATGCAGATGTGTCAGAAACTGGAATTGAATTTTAGATATCTGGGAACTTAGCTTGAGCTAATAGAGAAATAGAAATAGGTTCTACAATATGTAGGATCCTTCATAATACGGCAATTAGATTGCAATATACATGGGTAGATACTAAGGCAGATGCAGGAAATGGGAAGAGTCGCCGGATCACTCTCCATGGGAGCCTGGACAGGGAAGCATAACAACAACAAACATGCAGGGCAATTCGTTGCCCACATATTTCAAAGAATGTGGACTGCCGTGAAAGGTGTGGCCTAGAGCATGTCAGGAGGTCCGCGGGGACACAACAACCGAGCATTAAACTGAATCCATTCTGCCTTCTCAACTCTGCAGCTCCCCAACTACCAAGTAGGTCTTTACAAAAGATGCCAGTAATCTTCAGACCAAAAGCATCTCCTGTGGAACCCAGCACCCAGGGAAACAGAAGCTTCGTGAGTGCACGGAGTGGGCAGAGCACAGAGAACCTCTCCTACAGCTAGATGTCATTAAAAACCCAGGAAGAACAAAGTCCTTCTTCATATTAGGCTTAGAAATATATTCCTAGCGGCCTCCGTTAAAGTGCAAAAGAGAAAATAGCTGTTCATCTCCATCCTAAATTCCATATCACGCTGCAGGTTACGTCAAAAATTTTCAGATACCTCTTATATCTCCATGAAATCTCCTTTCAACTGGGATTTCTTCTTGCTTTGTATAGTATGTTTTTATAAATAACACAGACACAATTTATAATTTTGACCCAACGATTGCGACTCCTAAGGACAAAATAAAAAGAGAGTTACAATCATTTGATTACCATATTGAGCCCAGATACAGTATGTTGAAATATCGTTGTAGGAAGCACCAAATTAAGTCCAAATATTTTTCCATAGTATCCCTCATGGAAATGAAGCAAAAGCTTACCTTCAGTAAGACTTAAGTATATTGAAAGCTAAGTGTTTGTGTATTTAGGAAAGTCTTCATATAACCCGCAGAATTTTAATAGCACAAAAGTGGAAGATAGGATTTCCGTTTAAAATTAATCAATTTTAAATAATAAATTATTGCAAATGATTTAAAAAAGTAATTGACAAGTAATGATATATCTGGAAAAGTGAACAAGAAAAATGTTTTTATTGTTTGTATTACATTCATAACAGATGACATGGATAGAGAATAACAAGATTGAGGTGAAAATTGGAGGAATATTCATGGCAATTATAAGTGCCTTGAAAACTTGATCTGAATTGCTTGCATCAAAGAGAAAATAGACTCTTTAATGATCACTTCTCTGACAACTAACAGTAACAGCATTTTTAGCTGTGACTGCTAAAATTAGATACCTTCCTCTGGAAATACGCATTCCCTGACAACAGCCCAGGGTGACAGCCTTCACCTCATGATAAGAGAGAGAGTAATAATTCATCTTTAAATGAGCAATTTCTGTGATGAAGAAAAAAACTGTTGCTTAAGAAGGATTTGATGGCAGAATAACGAAAAATAAAGCCACACTAATTACTTTAGCAATATTTAATGAAATGTTTGCTTTGATTTTAAATAGAGCGATACAATTGTCAAGATGTTAGGACTGTTCATACTAGGAAAAGAGACTTTTATTGGTGAAAAAAGGGCTTTTAACAACTTGTTATAAAATTATGCTTACTTGAATAAACTACACAATAGAATGTACTTGTTAGAAGTGCAAACAAATGATTTTTAAACTGCTGCCTTAAGGCTGTTGGCTGTTGATAACTAAACTGGCAGGCCAGTGCCACCATAGTTTCCCCGGCAGCGCAAAGCTAGACTATGGGATCTTGTCAGGCCATCCATCACAGCTTGTCACCTGAAGGCATAAATAAAAATTCAGCATTTCCCCAGATCTATTAAAAGGCTGGTATGTCTATTTAGAGTCCCCATGGCAAAATTATGGCTTAAATTCAACCTTTTAAAATGTATACATTAGTACCAGTGCAGACATAGAGTCAACATTCATTTTGCACACTTAAAACAGAATGTACCAAGAAAATTAGGTCCAAAGTGAGAAAAATAGCTACAAAAATATTAAGTTAAAAGCTTCCAATTTTATAAATCATGGTAATTTACAGATCAATGTGTTAACGGGAAGGAATTACATCTATTATGGCTACATAGAATCACCAAAATGTCACAGGAAGAAGGGAGAAAATCTCCTTCCTGTTCTTTTTGAAATATTTTGTTAAAACATATTCTAAGTAGGCGTATGAGGTGGAGAATTACTTTAGAACAGGGATCTACAAATTTTTTTCTTTACAGGGTGACATAGTAAATAGTTTTGGCTTCGATGGCCACTTGAGGTCTCTGTCGCAAATTCTTTGGCTTTATTTCACAACTCTTAAATATTTAAAAAGCATTGTTAGCTCATCAATGGTGCAAATGAAATAGAGTCTACTGGCCAGATTTAACCCATGGATCATGATTTGCAGACTCCTGCTCTAGAAAATAAACAAACGTTTATATAGTTAATGAAAAGGGACAATTTTATAATTTAAAAGACCTCATTCTTGTTCTTGCAGTGATTATTTTTCAAGCAACAAAGAATTCTATAAAAATATGTTGTATTTCATGACATCAGAGAAGCAATTATTAGACATAACTCCTGGCATGTGAGTGCATTGTAAGTCAAATCAGCATTTCTGGCAGTACTTATGCATTTTGAAAGGGAGAGTTTAATACAAGTCGGATGGTGCTCCAGGTGTATATTGTCACTTAAAATGGTACAGAGAGTAGTCTTGAGACAAATAGCATTAAATTTAGCTCAATACCAAAAGCAGCTGTTTGAAATAGTCCTGGCAGCAATTCAGACATGTATATCTTAGTGTGAGACTACAAGTCATGTCTTTCAACATGTATCAATTTTACTGACAACATAAAAGCAACATCATAATAAACTTTGATTTTTTAAATTTCTTTTTAATCTCTGTGTGTGTGTGTGTCTATGTATGTGTTTATCATAGTTGCCTGAAAGGTAAAGAACAACCAGTCTTGTTAGGTATTTTTGGGGGGATGAGAAGAAATCACTGTCAGGGAAATAAGATTAAGCTTTATGAGTCGTATAGGTAACAAAGAACAGCACAATTATTTTGAGAGGCAGTGGAATTATGCATGTTTGACGTTATTGAAATTATCTTCACTGGATTATATGCTACTTAGAAATTTTTTAAAAATTAGCAGAAATTTTGTCAATGAATGGAATGTTACCACCTTCAAACAAAACACATTTATCAATCTTTTGTTTCAAGGGCCTAGACTTTTTAACACTCTGTTATTGTTATTCTTTGCACCAGCAGAAATGAAGGTATTTCAACAATTCTGAAGCTATTCTTTTAATACTCAATATGACAACCTTTTCTGCCATTATAAAATTTTTAAAAAGTTGAGTACTTAAATATAATTGACATTTTTGAGCCAAGTTTGTACCAATTTTCATATATGCACAAGAAGTTTTCTTCATTAATATCCTAATTCATTAAATACTTTCTGTGCTCCAGGCACAGAGTAAGGATGAGGGAATCCAAAAGGAATAAAGCTAGAAGAATACATTGTGGAGGAGACAACAGGCAAGATGTGGTGGAGTTTGACCATTTGCTGGGCGTGGGTACACTCCAGAGGTATAAGTTGGTGATTTCACACTTAAAACGACCCTAAAAGTCAGTCACAAGCGGAGGGTCAGGAGATTTAAGCAAGAATTTTACTACCTAAAATCAAACAAATAACTAGTAACTAACAGCCAGGCTTTGGGGGCAGGTTTGTTCTGAATCCAAAGTCTTCTTTTATTTGTTTATTGGTTTGTCTGCTCCCAAGTATACTCCCTAGTCATTTTTTCCCCCAAAAGTGAAAGAAAACACCCAAAATTCTTAAGGGAAGCACAATTATAGCTAAGGTCTACTAAGATTATTCCTGAGTTATATTCTTGTGACTAAAGATTTCTTCCTCACCAAGATTTTTGATTATTTATAACTTTTGTCAGCTTGTCAACTCCATCCTCATTTCGTAACTGTTGTTTTCCCCTGACTCATGTGTCTCCTATTTTTTTATGATTTTTATTTGTATATAAGTTTCCAGTGAAATTATTAATACCCAGAATTTTTAGTTTATTTTTATCTTTCTTCCTTCATAGTATACAACTTTTTGTTTCCTTTTGACTTTAAATTGTTCACCTTCTGATTTCGGCTACTTTTTCTGGTTTCTTCCTATATAGTTAAAGTGGTAATAAGTAAATGACTAAAAGTGGCAAGTGACTAAAAGAAAATAAATGATGTTATATCTTATAGGAAGCTTCAGCATGCACCCAGCAAAGGGGGCACTTGCTGGGGGTCTGTGACCCCGGTCATCTTTCTCTGTGTCTAGATTTATCTGAGGTAGTACACTGCTGCCCTTCCTCTGCTGACCAAGCGGGAGACCAGGGCGTGCTGAGTGTGAAAAAGGCTTTGTGGTCCATCACCCAGCAGGCAGCTCTCTCCACTTTTTCCCATGGGTTTGCAGATGAACAGTTCTACCATATGTTTTCATTATGGTTAAGAAGTGAGAGTGTATTTCTCATGCTTAAACCAAGAGCGTGTCCTTTACATAACGAGACAGGTAGTGGATCTGACAAAATTCCATCCAGGATTTTTTCTTTAGTATTACAAGCAACCAAAAGTACACCTAAAAACTGCTTATTAAATGGCTAGCAAAATGTTACTAGAGGGAATTTTAAAAAAACAAACACTCTTGTGTCAGTATTCAGTTAACTCTTTCTGGTTATTTAATAGCGAAAAAACCACATATGGGAACCGAGAACTTTCTAATACTTGCTTGGACATGGAGAGTTTGAAGAATGCTTTAAACTCTTCATTATGGCATGGTAGTTTAGGAGTACTGTGATGCTGTAATTTAAGCAGAGCACCTTGCAATGAAATAATGTTTTAGAAATATCAAAGCAATTTCACTGATAGGACAGCACATATGAAACCCCTTTTAGATAGGCTGGATGTACAAATGTTTTAACAGTTTCAGAGTCGTGACCTGCCTGATGCCTCAATGCTAGTAAGTGTTATACAGTTTGCGCCACAACTCACATTTTCTGATTCTTACTGCAGTTTTTCATTACACCATACCATCGAGTAGGTGCAGATTAGAGTGGCATTGGGTTAATTATGGGCTTCTCTCTGGAAGTCATAGAGAGTTCAGGTGCTCTTGAAGATCAAATCCCTGGAAGGAAGGAGATGACTAGCACGCCAGAATGAAGAAGCAGAAAAAAACCCCAAACCCAAACACCATCTTAGAGTTACTTTGTTTTACAATTTGGTAATGTTGTTTTGATGAAAAATGGACACTAGAATATATCTTCCTTCCTTATAGAAGTGTTACTATCTTATAAAATTCTTATTTGCCTAAAGGTCTATCAGTATCTGCTGCTCCAAAAGTACCTATGATTTCTTGAAGTTAAATATAATCTTCCTTTTTGCTCTCTGCAGATTCCATTCTAGTAGTAACAAAATGTGCTTTAACGTAGCAGAATGCCTCTATAACCTGTCACAATTTCTTAGTTTTAAATTTAAGCTGGTTTTTATTTTTGATTCAGAAATCATGTTCAACATCTCCTTACCCCAATCTCTAATTGGATTTGTCACTCTCTTTGTCTTCCACATATAGTACATTTCATCCCTTCACTTTTTGGTTTATCATAAAAAATCTCTTTTCCTTACTCTGAGCCAAAGCTCCTACATTGACTTTCCTTTACAAAACCCCTGAGAGAATGCTCTGCTCCCATTTTATGGGGACATTTCTAACATTATTGTGGCATGACAGGTGCTCTGGTCCCTGAACACAAAGTTCATATGAGGGACCTTCTTACCCATGCTTCATGACCGATCCTTCTTAAGATCACTACACAAAATTTTACAAGGAAGTACAGTAGAATATGGAATGGGACAGGTATTAAATGACAAGTAAATAACATTATAGAAAGGAGGAAAGAGAAAGGAAGGAAGGAAAGAAAGAGATTGATAAAGAGAAACTGATTCAGAGAAAAATTGTCCAAGACTCAACTGATGAGTGAAGCACACACAAACACACAAAGAAGGAGAGGAGAGAAGACATACCGAGGGTGGATGGTGCTGCTAAGTTAGGATGGGAATCTTCAATACAGCATAATCAATCTCATCTCAGTATGCCCTCACTGGGCACACCTCCACCACAAGATGTTATTTTCAGAGGCTTTACTCTCATTTCTCCCTGGAAGAATCAATTCCACAAGAGGGTTCGACTTCAATAGTCTCAGATTTATCTCTGACTACTTTTAAGAAGCTTCATGGAAATGGTTCTGATTCAAGTTTCATGCTATTCAGCAGGATTTAAGGAGGTCAAACCACTTTCCTGGAGAGTCCATAAATGCTATAATTTTATTTATTTCCCCTACAGATTGCTTAATAAATTAAGACCCTACTAGTGGCAGATCTAAATTATCTTCACTAAATCTTTTGATGTCAATCACCCAAAGTATACTAAACTCCCCTCAGATTCTAATTAATGAGCTAGTCTACTTCTGGTCACAAAACATTATTTCTAGCTTTTTGTAAGAGACCCTGAAATCATTAATTTATTCGATGTCAAGAGACATTCAATCATTAATTTATTTACTCACTTATTATTTTATCTATTTAAAAATACTTTTTGAGCTATCTCTTGATGCCAGGCATTGTTCCAGGTTCTAAGGACACAGTGACAAACAAGACAAACTCTGTGTCCTAATGGAGCTAAAATTCTAGCAAAAAATAAACAATGCAATTTCAAATGGAGATAAACTCTCTATAATAGATCAGGATGTGGGATTAGAAGCTGACAGTGAGGGATACTATTTTAAATAGTGCTGTCGTGAAAACTTCTCTGGAGAAGGGACATTTGAGGAAGCACAGGAAGGTCATAAGTAAATGAGATATGGCTGAAAGCAAAGGGATGAGTATCCCAGGGAGAGAGAACAGGAAGTATAAAAGTCTCTCAGGGGATAAGAGCTTGGGAGATTTAAGAAATAACTAAAAGTAAGTGTGGCTAGAACTGAGTGAATGAGGAGCAGAGTGGTGTGAGCTGAGCAAAGAGTTTAATTAGACATCCTTTCAGGATTTGTGTATATTTGCGTTTTAGTCTGAGTGTGATGAAAGCTATTAGAAAATTTGGGCAAGTGGGGATGACATTATCTTATTTATGTGTTAAAAAAAAGACAAACTTCAAGTTGAACATTTACTTGAACATTTTTCTGTGGGATATTTACACAGCCACACTCTGGGCAGCTGTGTTGGCACAGGGAGATAATATAGGATGTTACACTAAACCAAGTGAGAGAAAATGGTGGCTTGAATTGGGAAGTGGGGGCAGTGTGAGGTGGTGAGGAGTGACCAGATTGAAGAACTTGATAATAAAGTTTTATGTGGAGTGTGAGGGAAAAAGAAGAGTCATGAATGTGTTTCCCTGAGCAACAGAGAGGATGAAGGCAATATTATTGAGAAAGCAAACACTGGGGGTTGGTGGAGACAGTTCGAGCAGGGAATCATGTTTTTTTGTTTTGGACATATTAATATTGAAATAACTATCGGTTATTCAAGTACATTTGTTGAAGTGGTAGTTGTATATTAGAATTAAGAACTTAATGACAGTATCTGGACCAGAGATTTCAATATAATAATGACATTTAAAACTACATGAGAGAAAAAGAGTGGGTGTATACAGAGAAAAATTGATGCCCTGGTATTGAGTCCTAGATTATTCCAGCATCAAATAATTGGAAAGAAAAAGAGAAGCTAGCAAAGGAGATTGAGAAGGAAGAGCAAATGCAATAGGAAGGAAAGCAAAGCTTATTATCTCTAGAGCCAAGTGTATAAATGTTTAAAGGAGTAGGGGTCTTCTGTTTCCAGGAGATGGCACACTAGATGTACAGAGAAAATCCTCCCAGTGCAGATTCTCGTAAATGATGGACATGATATTTTAAACTAAATTGTTTTCAAGGCAAAACAGAGCAGGTGGTAATGTTAGGGAAACAACCAGATGCCAGAAATGACAAGGAAGCTGCATTCCACAAACATAAGCTCACACTGGAGCTGCTGTTTTTCTTCAAAATTAACTTCTAATCCCTGGTGGCTTGAAGTCTGGTCTTGAAGAGCCAGCTATGTACAAGTAGAGGAGGCAAAAACATGGACTGATCGGTGTAGGACATAGGATTGGACATCCCTACATAAAGTCAGGACCCCAATAGTTGAACTCAGGGGAAAAAAACCCTCAAGAGCAGACTTCCCTGTCTCAATGTTTTTCTGAGCAAGAAAAGACTCCTTTGAGAATTCCTAACTACACCAGTATTCACTCAGTTGGTCCCTGAATTCTTACTTTTGTGGCCCAAAAAGTCTCAATTTGAGAACTGACATTAACATTTTTCATAGGTTAGTTAGACTATCAGGCTCCAGGCAAGCGCCTGACAGAAATAACACACACATCATTTCTCAAAGAACACATTTTAGAAACAAACCTAAAAGATTTTATACAGAATAAAGAAGTTCCAAGGAATATAATCTGACAATCAAAAAATAGTAAATATATCTGGAAACAAATCCTGATGCCAAAGACAGCTGAAAGGTTGGCCACATGATGTTGATTACCTTGAAATGAATGTTTTCTATCCAGCTGTGGAGAGGAAACCCTGACAGTAGTGGGTTCAAGACAGAATGGAGGACTTATTAGTTTCTTATTGTTGCTGTAACAAATTACCACAAACCCAATGGCTTCAAACAACACAAATTGTCTTACAGTTCTGGAGTTCAGAAGTCCAAAATGGGTTTCACTGGGCTAAAATCAAGGTGCTGACAGGGCCACATTCCTTCTAGAAGTTCTAGGGGAGAATCTGTTTCATTGCCTTTTCTATAGGCCGCCTGTATTTCTCATCTCACAGTCCCTGTCTCCATCTTCAGTCCCTCTGCTTCCATACTTCATCTCCTTCTCTGACCCTCCCACCTCCCTCTTGCATGTTTTAAGGACTCCTTTGATTATATTGGGTCCACTCAGATAATACAGGATAAACCTCCTCTCTATCTTAAAATTCATAACTTACTCACATCTGCAAAATTTCCTTTTGCCAGGTAAGGTAACATATCCACAGGTTCCAGAGATTAGGACATGGACATCTTTAGGGGACCATTGTTCCACCTTCCATGTAGGGTGGAGGCAGAGGCTGGAGGAACAAATGAATTGTTGTGTATTTTAAAACAGTGGAGGCCTTCTATTTTCCTTTAAAATTATTTTAATGTGTATTTTTAATGGATATTCTTAAGTCAGGTTTGTATGCTGATTGGAATTATCAGATGGAGAGGGGAGAAATGATGATGTAGGTAAGACACAGATATCTGCAGAACAAAATCCTTAAGTGGATGGAAGGAGACGGAATAAAGAGAGTGAGAGTTGGAGAATGGCTTAAATTGGAAGGGGACAATTCATCAAGTATAACTTTCAAGGAGAAAGTTTGGTTACCATAGTAGATTTGGTGGTAGGAAAATGAAGATATGCTCTTCCAATTGCTTCAGTGAAATAAGCAAGGTTATTAGCAAAATCTGATATATTATTGGAGTTAGCTTAAAATGGAAACAGCTAACAGCACTGCTCAAGATAAAGTTACTGTCAGGAAGCCAAAAACAGGAAAAAAATTAAGACACATTCCAAATTCCAGGTGCTGTATTACAAAGTAGGAAGGCAGCAGTCAGGGACTACAGGAATTATATTGAAGAACAGAGAGAATGAAAGCCAGTCAAGAAATTCTGGCATGACTGGCAGGGTTTATTGCCTGAATTAAAAGTTCAAGATAGAAAAGCCTGCAAGAAATAGAGAAAAGGCTGCCCCCACAAAACAAGTGGGATAGAAAAAGCAATTGATCTTTTAAAGACTAAAAACTGCAGCATCATTTACCTCATCTCTGTCTTACATATAGACCCCAAATCCCGTTGCAAGTACCTTCTAAAATATTTAGTCAACTTTTGATGTCCTATCTTATCCCTATAGCAATATATTTTAGCAAGTAGGAATTGTATTTTTGGTATAAAATATTTAGGATTGATATCCTGGTTCTGTCATTTACTAACATTGATATTTGCCTCTTTCAACAAGTAAGCTATAATATAAATTATTATTATGAAAATAATAATAGTAATAGTCAATGATGCAGTAGTCATCCTAATAGTAATAATTGATACCCTTTATTTTATTGTCTGCAATAGAGCAATTACTTCCCACCTGGTTTTCCAGAATTTTCTTTTTATGCTGAACAATGGAGCTTAAACAATTTTTCTAACAAAAAGAGCAATAATGATAAAAATATTAAGCCCTAAATTGTGCTAAAAACTTTCTATTACAGGTGTTTATCTAAATACTTTACATATGGTAATTCATTTAATTCCTTATGAAACACTAATAGTGCTGGGTTAGTACTATTAACATCCCTATTTTCCTGATGGGGAATCTGAGGCTTCTAGGTATTAAGTAACTTTACGACGTTACCAGGTAATAAGTGGCACAACCCTCCCCGTAGCACTTATTCCTTCACGAAGTGTTTTAAGAAAGAGGCACTGAAAAGAAAAAGCAAGGTTGGGATATATGTGTCACTTTTGCCCAGACTCCCAGAAAGGGATATACCTCATACTTTACTTCTTTAATCTCCCCTAAGATGAGACCCACTAATACCAGGAACTTGCATGGACTTTCTGTTTTTGAATTACGTACAGAGAGAAAAGACATTTCCCCCCTAACACAGCATTGAAGAAATGAAGCAAAGATGTTTCCTAAATTTAGAAGTGTATAGGAAAATGAGTGGCATCTTGATGCGTGGATTCCATTGCTTGGTAAATTGTATTCTAGGCAATCTGCTTTTAGAGAGCCATGATATCAGAAGCTTGTGAAGAATGGAGAAGTAAAGGATTTTCACAAGATAACCCTACATTTCAAGTAAAATTATGAAATTCTGTGAAAGTAAAAATATTTCTAGGTATTAATAAATTTATTGTAAAGAAAACTATGATGTCTGATAAAATTACCTGCATGCCTGCCTCCGGTTATTACCTCACTGACTCAACCACGTGGCCAAAAAATGTTATTCAAGAGGTGTTATCAAAAGAAAGATTTCTTGAATACATTAATCATACTTGCAGTTTATTGGACTTCCAATATTATCATAGGATTAAAGGATAGTTTTTAAATGTTGTCTTTATCTAAAATTCTAAGTATTTGGAAAAAGTTATAAACCACCTTATTTTGGTAGTGGCATTTTTACTTAAGGATAAATTTGCAAACTTTGAAGTAAGATACATAAAAGTACTCTATATCATTTCTTCAAATCATGAGAACTGTTTACTCTGATTATGTTTTTATTAAGCTTCATGTAATTATCACAGAATCTGTGGGCCTTGGTAATAAGATACTAGGAGCAGAATCGGGTACTACTGATAGTTCATAACTTAACCAATGATTTAATGCTCTCTGTATAAGATGGTAAAGATTATAAAGAAATATCATGGAGAGCAAGAAAATAATTTTGTATGTGGTTAAGCAAACTTTGATTCATTAATTTATTTTTGAGAAAGGAAGTAGGCAATGTACTTATCACTGAGTCTATAAAATAGACAAATTAAAGATAAAGGACATGTGAAATTTTCCTCAAAAAATCAGATTCCAGATATTGATTATTTTCATCTATATTTTTTTCCCTAGGAACCCACATCAACTACAGCTACAATATTTGGATCAGCAGCCAAATTCTTCAAATGTTCAATGCTCACCATCTCAGATTTCTCTACTCCCATTCTCTCCATCGCCAATTTAATGTTGGTGTCCACTCCTACTACTCAAAAAGAGTAACAGTTCTTGAATGTTTCCAGTTACCTCCACATCACTAACTTTAGTGGATATTTATTTCCTTATCATAATTATTTCAGCACCGTTGGATGTTGTTGAACTTTTTCTTGCAATATGCTCATTTGCTTCTAAATCATAACGATCTCCCAGTTTTCTTTCTACTTCTCTGGCAATCTCCTCTTCTTTGAATGATTATCCTACGTTATACAGACGTTATGTCCTGCAACTTTTCTATGGTTGGTTCTAAGCCTTCTTCTCTCTCCTTATTTTTTCCTTAGGTGATTTGTTCCAAGCTGATAGCTACAATGATGGCCACATATAAAGATGGATTCCAAATTTGTGTCTTTAGCACAAACCTCTTTTTTTTTGAGCTCTAAGCTGCACATTCAATTGCTTACAGGACATTTTTTTTCAGCTTCAAAAGTACCTCAAATGTAGCATGTGTGAAACAGAGGACAAGATAGTCATCTACAGGCCAATTTTACTTCTAACAATTTGCATTTGTAAATGTTCCCACCATCCTTAGAGTTATGCCAACTATAAGCTATATATATATATCATATAACTATAAGTTATATTGTCTTTTGTCCTATTTACTACTTCAGAAAATTTAGTAGCATGTTTTTAAAGCTTAAAATAGAAAAGTGTTTACTTAAAGGGTTATTCATTAAATTTTCAAATGAGTAACTCTCACATCATTCCAGACCACTTAGGTGTTTTATGTGCTCACACTAGAAACTTTAACAGAATCTTCAAGTCTTTAGGATTGAGATGGACTGTAATAGAGTCTATGAATTTTTATTTTAGCCATTTAGCTAAATGGATAACCAAACAATGGTGTCTACTCATGGCTAGGGCACATTGTTTTTTAAATGCAATTGACTGTATTCTAATATGAGCAAAAGCTTTTGAATATGTTAGTATCATATTAAGTTGAAATAATTTCATAAATAACAAAATAATTGCACGTTTTTTTCTAGGTTTCTTCTCATATCCTTAAAATTAGCCAATTGAAATAAGCTGTATTACCACTTGAGTTATTAACCCATTTTATTTTTCATCTTTGGAAAAACAGATTTTGGGGTTCCTATTAGGAATATCCCAATAGAATAGAATTATTGTTTCCCGTTTTATCCCAACTCCTAAACAATCACTTAATTGAGCTGTGCACTTTATTGTCCAGGATGCAGTATTATGATTGGAACTTTGATCTTAGAGACAAGAAACTCAGAACAGTGACCAAACCATTACAAAATCAAATCTACCTGTTGATGAAAATGTTTTCCTAAGTAAGAAGACAGTACTTGCATCTGTGCCAGCATAGTTAAAAACAGATAAATATTTTCTTTAAGTACTGAATCACGCAATACAATGTGTTTCAGAATTGCTTTATGAACTATTGTTTGGGATAATGAGTTGACACATACACAGCTCAGTGCAGTGTAATCACAGAAGAGCAGCTTTGACAGTGTTACAAAGACTTTGAAACATCCATGGGAAAATAATAAAAGACTTGAAACGGGAATAGATTCGACAGGCCCTGTGCAGTTAACCTTTAAAAATGCCATTTGAAGCTATTGAGAAGAACCAATACACTAGTTTAAGAAAAACATGCCATTATGAAATATTATTCTAAAAAATAGTACTGATTGAACTAGTTTTTCTATCTGGTGTACATACACATTCATATCCTGAACAGGTGGAATGGTATTACTTTTCTCAAAATGAAAAGTATGAGAAAAAATTTCTTGCTTATTCTAATGAAAAACAGAAATGATATAGCAGCAATCACCTCTTCTATCACTACTTCTTTATATAAATTTTGTTTCAAATCTTCTTCAGAGCGCTATGTTTACTTATTTGAAGTGCCAAAAAAATTTATGTAATCAAGCATATTAAAAAGTAGCAACTCCAGATTGATCTGCTTTATTAAATGGTCTTTAATCAATTGGAACTGTTCATCCTACTATTTTTGAAATTATCTATTTTTTTTAAAAAGCTACAAAATAACAGAGAATAATTTTGTACCAAAAAATATAAATAGGGTTCATTCACAAAGTGTGTGAATGACAGATATTTTCAACAGGAAGATTAGTTTATAACTTTAGAAGTTCTCTGTCATCTTTATCTTGAATGTCATTTGCCTTGCGGCACTGGAGAGATCTAAGAGAAAATCAACATATACAGAATGAGAGCAGACATATATGTATTTTTTTCTTGAAACCATTTTTATTTGCTAAATATTTTGTATTTAAAGAAAACATGTGCTACTCTTTACTCATATTATGCCTTATCATCTATAGGAAGAACAGGAAACTTGGAGGGGGTGGTTATGTACGCGTCATAGCTTTGCTGTCACTGTTTGATTCTGCTTAAATCCTCCTGTACCCACAGGTACAGCCTTATCATTTGAAACACTAATGCTGTATGAAAAGGGAAAAGAACAGAGAGGTTTCCTAGCAACTCTTGAGGTCCTTCTAAAGCAAGTCAGTTAAAGCCATATACAGTAGTACGTGCAATGGGTGTAAATTAGAGTACAAAGTTCAGCTGCAGGTTTTCAGATGCCCACTGCAAACCACAGTAACCTATAATAGGAGCCAAATTGCTCAAGAAGGAAATCACAACAGAGCCTTGACGGCTTAACCATCATTTAAATAATCCCACTTATATTCCACTGAAAATGGATAAGTCCAAGTACCAGAACCAAAGGGGCAGAGTAGAAAATCAGAGTTAATAATGCTTAGTGTCCTCATCTGGGTGTGGACTTTGAGAACTGTTCTATTGTTGCCCACTCCTACCCTCTACACACACACACACACACACACACACACATGCACACACACTCTTATTACCCTAACCTGAAAAATTACTAGTGAAATATATGCATGTTGATATCAGATTAATGTTTTCTTATTAATAGTTTTCTGTTTTTACTTTGTACAAGTTGCTTTATGAAAACAAAATGTAGTTAGAAGATATTTTAAGTGAAACGTTACATTGCTGGAGAAACTCTTTACTCCCTTAAGCTCTTTGAAGTACAATAATCCCAAGTAGCATTTGTATGGTACATGGCATTTGAAATAGTACTTTTGCTTATGCTTTCCTTTTATATTTACAAAACCTCTCTGAAGTAGTGATTATTCACAGCCCCATTTCACAGACGAAAGAACTATACTTAAGGAAGAGATTAAATGGTTCATTAAAGGCCACTTAGCTAATAAGTCGTTGAAGCAGAATTCCACATGAGATGTTTTAACTATATTTCTGCTTGTCTTTACATCAATATCTCACCAATTTTCACAGAAATATTTTTAAAAAGACGTATCTCTCTTTCTGACTCCTGATCAATGAGTGGTTGAAAGTTGCAAGAGGAAGAATTCCCATTAAATAAAGACTGCCTTAATAACACTGAAAAGTTTGCTCTCGAGACACTAAAGAAAGATTCTTAAAGAGTAATTATTGGTAAATATCATTTTGTGCATTTATTAATTTATCCTCATTTACTTTAGAAAAAAAGAAAAATAAAAAAGTTAAGGAATCTTACTAAAAGCAGTAGAACCAGGGTAGAGACAGTAGCAAATAATTAGGTTAAGGATAGTTGCTGCATATAAGTAGAGTGCTGGCTTAGCTTTGATTTTCCTAGCAACCCAGGCAAAAAAGTGAAAAAATAAAAATTCATTTCACAAACATCTATTAGGTGCAATGCATACAATACTCTCACTTTCTAATCAGAGGAACTCGGCATATATCTATGTGAACTTAAAACATTAATTTAGCTTCACTGGTCTTTTCTTCCTCAATAAAGAGCAGAGAATAATACAACTTCTATATGCTAAGACATTTTTGGAAGGTGAAAGATAAATATGGAAGTTTTTTTTTTTTCTTTTTTATTTTTTGTGAGGAAGACCAGCCCTGAGCTAACATCCGTTGCCAATCCTCCTCTTTTTCGCTAAAGAAGACTGGCCCTGGGCTAACATCCGTGCCCATTCTCCTCCACTTCACATGGGGCGCCACCATGGCATGGCTGACAGGCAGTGTGTCAGCGGGCGCCCGGGATCCGAACCTGGAACCCTGGGCTGTCAAGCGCGGACTAAACCGCTGCGCCACCGGGCAGCCCCTGGAAGTTATTTTTTTAAACAACCAAGTACTATTCCAAGATATTGTGATTAGAGTGAATACTATAGGAGGTTTTTATATTGGAGAAAAATAGTCAATTCTCATTAATAACTTATATTTATCAAGTACTTAACTAGATGTCTTACACTGACTTTGGTGAAAAGTTGTTTACTTCCAGAAATGAGAAGGATAGTTATAGCAGAACCAAAATGATATAAGCATTTTAAATAGTTCATTCTTCCATTTTTAAAAACGTTTACACGCTATATTCAAGAGTGTTAATGCTGAGTGAAGAGGTATGAAAGATGATATAGATAAAGCAAAAAGTGACGGAGAGTACTAGTATTTATAGTGATTCATGCTTGGTTTTGGTTTTGATTTGGACAATAGAGATGACCAATTTCCATAATCCTACCTACCTATCTACCTTTCTATCTATTTATCTATCTAACCATCCATCCATCATCTATTTCTTTATCCATTCACTCATTCATTTCAAAATCAAGAATACCTTAAGGTTTTTTCAAAGGTCATTTTGATTCTGAACAATGCCAGATAAAAAAACAAATCAGGATTTAGGTAAGGAGAGACTTTATGTGAAAAGATTGTTGCAATAGGAGGAAAATCAGAGGAGAGGGGGAAGACTATTGCAATAGGGAGAACACACCAATCATGAGATCTGCCAGTGTCTCAAAAGATAGGCAGAAAGCAACTTTTCTTGCAGGGAAGAATAAACAAGATAAGAAAGAGAAAACAAAATAAGCGAACAAAGAAAAAGAACAGGAAACAGCAGAGGTGTGGAGAAGTGGGATGAAGGGAACGATTGGGTGGAGGTGGTAGCGATAGGACAGTAGATAAAGAATGTTTACCCTGTGGCCAGCCAATTCTTGGAGAAGCTGGTAAGGAGGGTTGTATACTGGCTCAGGCTGAGGGTGGGTCAAAGTTCAGGGGACTGGAGGAAGCAGAGAAGCTTAACCAAAGTTTGGTTAACAAGCATTCTATTCCCATTGATAAATGGGACAGCTAATCCTTTATGAGGAAAAATCGAGAATTTGGAGGGTCTGTGTCTGACCTTGACATAAGGAGTATCCCTGAGGCTTATCTAATTCAACGGGGAAGGAGGTTTCTTTGCAGTAAGTACCTTCCTGGAACATAACAGAGTGGGACAATTTCTTTAACTATTGCTGCTTTGGGGGATCACGAGAGTCAGGTAAAGTTAAACATTGCCAAGTACTTTCTCTGAACTAACTTCAAACTTGACCTTTTTACATTCACTCTTTATTTATCTTCTGACATTAAATAAATATTACGAATATTCAGCTTTTAAATGCTCTTTTTTATTTTCATAAGACTTCAAAAAAATAATTTTGTAGGTACTGCATCCTTGATTGTGGAGTATAGGAGCCTTTATATCCTTTTTGCCGCGGGAAAGAAAAGCAAACGAAGACTTTGAAAATGTTGCAGTACAGTTCAATAACCTGGCTATTTGCAGGTTCAGTTCTGACCTCATGACTACAGCATGTCTATAGACCTAAATGTTCACTAAACTCTTTTCTGTACATTCACAATGTTTAAATCCGGAATAACTTATTAAGATGTTGTTTCCTCCTGAAAGATGAAGCCACCTTCATCAACACCTGTGGCGTGTTGATTGTTGGTAATGTGAAAAAACAGAAACTGGCTAGAAGTAAAACACTTGCTTTCCAGGTTAAAAAAAAAAGTGTAAAATTATGAAGCCTACATCTTATGACAGCTGCTTATTTTTCTTTAAGATGTTCAACTACAGCATTGGTCATGAATAAGCCTATATTAAGTGAACTTAAGAAGCACACTGTGTATATTAATGTGCACTATTTAAACATTGGAAGATTAGGTATAATCCATTTCCCCTTATGTCTATTCTTGCAAATGATGCATTAGGCATCAATTTGGTGGACAGAATGGCAAACATGTTTGATAAAATATGATAAATTAAATAAAACACCAAGACTCTAATATTTTTTAAATTGAGCTAATGATGATATTTTGGTATTAAAATCCAATTCATTAGGAATTTCTATATCTTTAAAATTACTCATTAACATCTCTAATTTCAGCTACTTTTCCTCTACCTAATGAGTTAGAAGTAATTTGCTCCATTTACATACTCTGCATTTGTCTACCACTTTCAGTAGGCTGGCATACCTTCTCTTGCCTGTAATTTCTTTCTGCCCATTAAGTAGATCAATGAGAAATCAAAAAAATTGAATAAAACCAGTAATATCATAAGTCTAGTTTCTTCATTTCTTTCTAGAGTAACAGTCTAAATCATTATATATTTCATGAGGACTAATGTATGTAAATAACTTAGTAGAGCTTTGCATACATAGTAAGAGATCAATAAACTGTAGATGTTATTCATATCACCACCAATTTGTGATGTCATATTATTATCTGAATTTTAATTGTGGAGAAACTAAAGCAGATATGTCTAAGGTACCACTGGTAGTAAATGGCAGAAACAAGATCCGCATCTGTGCCTGTCTGATCTCGCAGACTAACGTCATAACCACTATAAAACACTGTAAAAACACTGACCAGATGGCTTTCCAGCCCAGAGGGATTAGTGCCAAAATATGTCTGTTACAGGTAGTATGCATCTGTTTAGCTGAGTTAATGTCATTGTTTAGTAATGACGTATATAATTCAAACAGTGTGAATTTGATTAGCTAAAATAAGTTCTTTGCCTTAAAAACTACAATTAAGGAAGCCTACCCAGAATAGAATACTGGTACCGATGAATAATGTATCAACTGCATTCATTTTCCATTGTTTTTCCAACTAGAGATTATGTTACAAAAGGGAATCACAACAATTGAAAGGTAGAAAGGGCTATCTTTGTAAGGGCTATCTTTCTTGGAGCAACAGAAGGTTAAAATATTAAATATCCTACACACTTGAAAATCAAACAGTGGCTCCAAGAAAATCCTAGACCTTGATCGCTTTTTCTAAACTCTCTCTCCAAATTTTCTTTCAAGTATTCTCAAAAAGAATTTCTCCTATAAATTAATGAAGTCTCCATAATCTCCTCCACATAAATATCTGCCAATCATGACCACTCCCATCATTGTACGTTTCTATAATGCTTTCCTCAGATTAACTTTGTACTCCTTTGTAGATATTCTAGTAAATTGATAGTAATATCCCTGTCCCATGAGCAGAGGTGTTAAAAAATGTTATAAATAGTGATGATTATAAAGAGGTATTTGCCTAATAATAATATATAAACTCCACATTTCTTATTCATTTTTTTCTATTTGGGTTATATTTGACAATAAAAAGTTATTTTAAACTATCATAAAATGATATCATAAATAATCATATTTCAATAAATTTGAAATTTTAGATGAAACAGAAAATCTCCTGGAAAATGCTACTTACCAAAGTTAAGCCAGAGAGAAATAGAGCACTACACTAATCCTATATTTTTTTCAAAAATAGAATCTTTAAAAACCTTCTCACTAAAAACAGGCAAGCAAATATTTCAGGACAAGGTTTATCACTGGTAAATTGAAAGAAGTAATACCAATTTTCACAAACTTCACTACAGTATAGAAACACTTTTCAACTTATTTAATGAGACTACAATAGCCTTTGTACCAAACTGTCAAGAAAGTTAAAGGAAAATGTAGATATATCTTATTCATAAACATATTTTAAATATCCTTAACAAAATATTAGCAAATAAAATCCAGCTATATATTAAAAGAAAAATTACTACAACTAAATTGAGTTACTCCCAGAATCTAAAATTGATTTAACACTTCAATTAAACCATATATTCTGGCATATTAATGTAATAAATGATAAAAAATATATGATCATTTAAAAACAAGCAAAATTTTGATAAAATTCCAAAGATAAAAAATTGAAATGAATAGCTTGAACAAACTAAACACTGCAAAGAATATATAAAATCTGATATGGGTGGCTATAAATAAACTACAGGAAATAAACTTAATGATAAAAAGTTAAAAAAAAATTTATTACACTCCTTCTAGGGAGTGTAATAAAGATTTAAGATATGTGTAAGAATTGTAAAGCAAGACATAAAACTGTTGTTTTTTGCAGATATATAATTGTGTACAAAAATAATACAAAACTCTTTTCAAATAAATTATTTCTTTAACAGGTCAATTCAGCAATCGCTGCATACAAGCCAGTAATCAAAATAAAGTCGTATTTTATATGTAACATGAACAGTATCAACATATAAAATGTTTAAGGAAAAACAAAACTAGATTTAATGACTATAAACATGTTTGAGAGAAATTAAATGATGCCTAAATAAGTGGAGAAATACAAAATTTTCATGGACTAAAAAATTTAACATAGTTAAGATGCCAAATCTCTCCAAATTGATGTATAGTTTTAATTTAATCTGACTGATTTTGAAATGTACACGGACACTCAAAGGACCAAAAATAGCAAACACTCTTGAAGAATTATAAGACTGAGGAAATTCTTCTACTAGTTATCAAAACTTATAACACAATGGTCATTAAGAGATAGTGGTTTTGATGCAAAGACAGACGAATAGAAGAGAGGGACAGACTACAGAGATGCCTACTATTTTTTGTAAAGATCACATGAGGTGATATATGCATATTTGCACAAGGTCTAGTTCATAGGAAATTTTCAAAACATCAGTTTTTATTATATTTAGTATTTTGTACTACTTTTTTTATTTTCCACATGTCAGCAGACCTCAATTCACCAATATTTTAAAAGACAACATCCTGACTTTCTGACTCTGACCTCAATATTCTCTTCTTCTGGTAAAGAATCATTAAAACCTCACGTTTAGGAACAGACCAGAGTACCAATCTGGTTTCTGCTACCAAAAGTCCTAAGACTGTGCAAATAATTAACTTGCCCTGGCTTCATTTTCCTCACTTACAAATTATTTATAATAATAGTACAATCCTAATGATATTCTTATAAATGTAAGATTTGCAGTGACAATGATGATTATTTCAGTTATACTAGACAAATTAGCTTGTAACCATTGGTTTGTCACACTTCACATTGACTAATTTTCTTCTGATACAACTAATGTGATTTGTTTGCACTATGCAGAATATAATGAAACAAAACAAAATCTCAGACTAAGAATGCCTGTGAGGAATATTATTTCCTGAAAAAAATAATATAAATTTGTTTTTACTCATTTATTTATACAATAATATAAATTTGTTTTACTCAATTTGAAAAGTGTTTCTATACTGTAGTGAAGTTTTTGAAAATTGGTATTATTCTTTAAATTTACCAGTGATAAACCTTGTCCTGAAATATTTGCTTGCCTGTTTTTAGTCAGAAGGTTTTTAAAGATTCTGTTTTTGAAAAGATATAGGATTAGTGTAGTGTTCTATTTCTTTCTGGCTTAACTTTGGTAAGTAGCCTTTTCCAGGAGATTTTCCGTTTCATCTGAAATTCCAAATTTATTGAAATGAACAAGGAACACAATAGCCCTACTGAAATAACTCCGGTTATATTTAAATTTGTTATAGCCTGTACAGATGAGAAAAAATCATTTCCTCTGCCCTCATAGATTTAGTAACTGAGGAATGTGAATTAAACTGACAAAAGACAGATTAACAAGAGAAAAGATTTATTTTACACACACACAGGGGCTTCAGAGAAAAGAAATAAAACTCCAAAAGCAATTAGGTCTGCAGGCTTATATGCCATTTTAACAAAGGGCAGTAAAATGTGGAGAAGTGACTAGACAAAGTGAAAGGGGTTTGGGCTTCTAGGGGCAGTAGAATTGTGGGAAGGTAAATATACAATTTTCCGGGGGAGGGGGAGGGGCGGGGAGGGGGGAACTACTGGAAGATACAGGTTATTTTAGTAACGTTTATGCAGGTTGGTTGGCGCAATCTCCAGTGGTAAGAGTCCTCTCCATTGATTGAGTCATTCTCTTCCTGGTATAGGAGAGGGAGACATCCTTACAAACAGAAATTTAGGCAGAAAGGAGAAGGGCAGAGAGTCCCTCCCCTGTTTACTATTTCTTAATTGCCTTCAGCTCAAAATAATCTCTATGCCAAAGTGGCATATTTTGGGGTAGCATATTCTGATTCCCTTCACTTGTTCTAGTTTGCTTCAACAAAGTATCACAAATTAGTAGGTTAGGCAACATGAATTTATTATCTCACAGTTCTGGAGCCTAGAAATATAAGATCAAGGTGTTGGCAGGGTTGTCTCCTTCCGAGGGCTGTGAGATGTAACCAGTTCTATGACTCTCAGCTAATTTCGGGTGGTTTGCTGGCGATCTTTGGTGTCCCTTGACTTGTAGAAGCATCACCCCAATTTTTGTCTTCATTTTCCCATTAGCATTCTCCCTGTGTGCATGTCTCTGTGTCCAAATTTCCCATTTTTAAAAGGTCACCAGTCATATCAAATTAGGGCCCATCCTAATGATCTCATTTTAACCAGTTACATCTGTAATGACTTTATTTCCAAACAAGGTCACATTCTGAGGTACCGAATGATAGGACTTCAATATAAGAATTTTGGGGGAACACAATTCAACTCATAATGTAGCCATCTTAAATTTTTTTCTTTTACACACAGTTCATTGGGCTATGCTGGATTGAAATGTTGGGATTTAATAAAACAACAAAGATTATGTGATAGGTTTTCATTAGGCAATGACAAAATGAAAGTGATGATTTGAAAAGATGAATTGAAGTGGAAAAATAAAAGACAAGAAAGGCTCCTATCGGTGTGATGATGAGAGCCAATATAAGTTGGAAATATTTTCCACTTTGAAGAAAAATTAAAATAAAAGAGAATTTCTTTTAAACTAAGGAAATGATTTGAAACACACACACAAGGATGTGATAAAAGTGACAGCTCATTTAACAATCAGAAGATGAATTGTTTGATTTCTTCTCCCTTTAAGGTTCTAAGTAGAAAGAGAGTAGGTAGAAGGTGAGAGTCCTGTAGCCTAGCACAAGCTTAGTGGAATTTTACTGGGCAAATATCAGGGAGATTGCATCATCAGAGCCAGTTCTGACGCGATGCCCAGAATGTTTTTCTCCTATATCATCATTGTTTACTCCCTCAAATTTTCAGACCTTTACTCCAAGGTCACCTTATCAGAATGGCTTTCCATATCTAAAAGAGTACACATCCATTATGCTTTAATAGCTCTCTCCTTCCATTAGAATGGAAATGAAATTCCATTAGTCTATTTAGTTCACTTTTGTATCCGAATCATCTAGGAGAGTGTCTAGAAACTAGTGGATGCCTACAGTATTTGTTGGAGAAGTGGCCTTCCCTACACAATACTGACTAGACTGTAAAAGAATGGGCAGAAATCCAAGTTTTGCTTTCTTTTCTCACCATTAGGCTACACTTTCTCATTTCATATTGTTTCAACTTTTTATTCTTCTATTTTTTCTCTATCCTTTTTTCATTGCCTTCTCCTTCCCTCCCTTTTTCCTATACTTCCATGTTTTTATTCTCTCTATGCTGCTTTATTTATCTCTCTCTTTTCTCCTCATTTCCTTTTTTGAGTAGCTTTTTTTTACCTTATGAATTTCATAAAGGTTTTAATACACATACCATATTTGTGAGTCAACTAGCCTTTGGAGTGTCAGTTCGTGACATGTAAATAAGGCCAGTTTAGCCCAACAAGAGGCAGAGCACATAGCAGTTAGGAGCAGAAGACCCAATTTCATATTCTGGCTTGTAGAAGCTGTGCAGCCTTGAAACAATGACTTTACTACCCTGAGCATCAACTTACTCAAATGTAGAGCAAAGAAAATATTCCTGTCTTATACAGTTGTCCTGAAGATCACGAGCTAATGAATTTATGCTAAGCTTGTGTACCACTTCCTGGTTCCATAGCAAGCTTTTGATTGATACCAGTTATTATTATTTTATTAAGATCTGGAAAGAATAGAGCGAGGAATTAACCAAATTCATAGCCCCTAACTAACTTGCTGACCAAAGGGCCATCCTTTCTATAAAGAGACAGCAAGTAGTGACTATGAATCACAGAGATGTCATGAGAGAAGTCCCTATATGAAAACATTGTTCAGTTCTGACCCTTATAAGTATTTCTTGGTCTACAAATGAACATAAATTATCAAGTGGCTTCACTCGGCTTAAATTTCTTTTGCCTGTTACTGGTTGATTTCACAAATATTTCCAAATCAGTCACCAAACTTTTTAAGCCATACCTGTTTGATCAAATATGCAGGCTTAAGAGGCATTTATTTTTTATCAAATATGCGAAATCTTCCTTAAAATGTTTTATAAGAAGAGCTAACTACATAAACAAAATAGAGCTTATGGAATATACATTTTTCAATTATTAGATTTAAAAATGTGCAATAAACACTCAAATATTAAATGTTATTAAAACAAAGCTATAGAAATATAAGGCAAAACACTATAGTACTACCCAACAAAAATTTCTGCAATAATGGGAAATGTTTTATATCTGCTCTGTCTAGTTCTGTAGCCATTAGTCACATGCAACTACTGAGCACTTGAAATGTGGCTAGTGTGACTGAGGAATCAATCATCGATTAATTACATTAAATTAATTTACATTTGAATTTGAAAAACCACACATGGCCAGTGGCTTCTGCATTGGAGAACACACATCTATAATATCAAATTTGTATGAGAAGTCCCTTAACTACTATTAGTAGTTATGATTTGGTCAAAAAAATTTGTTTCACAATATATAAATTCTTGTAGAAATACAAACTTGTTTTATAGTGATCTGCCATGTTTCTTGAAAAATGTAGACAACCTTAGAAATATTCAGTTCGAGAATCAGTTTAACTAAGTAAGCTACATAAATAAGTGATTTTCTTTATCACAGTCAGCCCAATTTTGCTTTCTAAATAAAGATAATTGTGATATCGTGTTTACCAAAATGAAGCAAAAAATAGCTTATTGAAAATCTTATGTCGTTTCTTCACAACCAAATATTACTTTTTAAGTTCCAACCATCTATTTTGCCCTTGTTTCATACTGAAGGTCCATAGGATTAAGGGAAATTGACAGTGAGCAAAATAATTTCTTCCAATCCATTCTAGCTCAATTCATTATTGAAAGAAAAAAATGACTGCAACTTGATCATTAATATCTAATTTTTTCCTTTTACAGGATAATTTACAAAATGTGTTTCTGGAATAATTACTTATTTCACCACTAAAGAGATATTTAAGAAAAGAACATATATCCTTTAACAGGTCCCGTGGTGATTCCAATGCATGCTAACATACATACATACAACCACCATAACCCATTCTCGTAAACATAACACTACACTATATTGGATCTTTGGGATTTCTTACAACAGATATTTATGCTAAATGTCTTTGCTTGAGATAATTAAAATTGTTAGAGTGCTGTCTTAGTCAGTTTGGACTACTGTAAAAAAAAATAGACTGAGTGGCCAAAACAACGGACATGTACTTCTCACAGCTTTGGAGGCTGGTAAGTGCAAGATCAAGGTGCTGGCCGATTCAGTTCTTGGGATGGCCCTTTTCCTGGTTTGCAGATGGCTGCCATCATGCTGTACTCTCACATGGACTTTTTTTTTAGAGAGAGAGCTCTGGTGTCTCTTCCGCTTCTTATAAGGCCCCTAATCCCATCATGAAAGCATCACTCTCATGACCTCATCTAAGCTGAATTACCTCCCCAGAGCCCTAATTCCAAAAACCATCACATTAGGAGTTAAGGCTTCCACTTATGAATTTTAGGAGAATGTAAACGTTCAGTCCATAACAAGTACCTAATATTATAATGGAATTCAACCCTATGATGATCCCCAATTATGATGCTTAAAAATATCCTTACTGAAATTTTCCTTTAATACAATATCAAAAATAAAATCTGGGACCCTTGAAATTATTTTGTAAGAAGTGCCACATTTAAATAGATTGTAATCAGAACATAAAGTGATTTACTAAATAAACCTGATTTGCACTCCAGCTGAATGAACAAAATTTTCAGTTGAATCTGAAATTTCTCTAATTTTCTAGTTATGGAAATAATGAATCGTTGCTCAAATTCTGTATACATTTTTCTCATGGTACTGTTTATCCAGTGAAGGTAAAAATTCAATGTTGTCCACTGTTTTAAAAACGTAGTTGATCACTGTATTGGAAAACTATATAATCATTTAAACTCTGAAACTCTTGAGTATATAATGATTTTTCCGTATGAAACTTCAAAATTATAGAAAATGAATGTAGGCTATAACATATCCTTAGAGGATTATGTGCTTGATAAGTGTGTCAGTTTCCTAGGGCTGCTGTAACAAATTACCGTCATCTGGGTGGTATAAAGCAACAGAAATTTATTCTCTCATAGTTCTGAAAGCCAGAGGTACAAAATCAGGGTGTCAGCAGCCACACTCCCTCCAAAGGATCTGGGAAAGAATCTTTCCTTGTCTCTTCTAGCTCCTCGTGGCTCCTGGAATTCCTTAGCTTGATGAATCTCTGCTTCCACCTTCCCCTGGCCTTCTTTCTTTTGTGTCTCTGCGTGTCCTCTTCTCTTCTTGTAAGGTCCACCCTAAATCCAGGATGATTTCATCTTGAAATATTTTAAAAATTACATCTTCAAAGAGACTATTTCCAAATAAAGTCACATTCTAAGATACTAGGTAGACATGAATTATTGCAGAACACTATTCAACCCAAAAGAGTGGGCAAAAAGCTGGATATTAGATTTTACAAAGCTATACTTATTAATTACAAACCTTTTGTAAAAATTGCTCAAAATATTATACAGAAGTATTGTTCATACTACCGTAGCTTAATTCACATAAATCATTGAAATTCCAGCCTTTAATAAGGAATACTCTTATGAAAAGTGAACAACATTTTTAATTTAAGCTATTTTGATCCATCTTATTGCAGTTCATTTATATAACCAGCAACATGGTCGGCCACAAAATATAATTTAAATTTTGTTTTATTTTTTAGTATGAAGGATATAGATGTTGGTAAGCAAATTTCAAGGAGGAAAAAGATGTTTTACTGTATATTCTCAAAATCCTCACAAACATATTTATTAGTTTTGAAATTCCCTTTATTTTTTTCACCAATAATAGCATAAAGACTGTCTATTGTAAACTATCTGTTGTGGACAATGATATAACTTAAAATTAATGGTTAAGTAATTCCCTTTATATCCACAGTGAAATTTAAATAGCAAATGTAAGTCTTACAATTTCAGATAGGCTTATTTATCTGGTAATAAGCTATAGATAATATGAATAAGGTATAACTTACACTGATAATGTTTATTTACTCAATAAATATTTTTTAAGCCACACTCAAACATCATGCAAATTACAGGAGATAAAACTCAAAACAAGAGAAGATATCAAAGAATTAACATGCTAATATAGGGATCACAAAATTAAATATCTGCAGAAGAAATGCAGGATTTTGTAAAATGTGTAGACAGGTATAGAAGAAAGGTAGGGCTAAAGAATGGAAAGTGGGATTATATACCCCCTGTAGTGACATTGAAATGCAGAATATTTAAAATAAAATAAATAAATACTCTTAAACGGGTGAAGGAAGTCAAAAGGTACCAACTTTCAGTTATAAAAAAGGAAAATCTTGGGGACGTAAGGTACAGCATAGCGACTACAGTTAATAATACTGTATTGCATATTTGAAAGTCACCAAGAGAGTAGATTCTAAAAGTTCTCATCGCAAGAACAAAATTCTGTAACTATATGTGGTGATGGATGTTAACTAGACTTACTGTGGTGATCACTTCATGATATATATGCAAATATCAAATCAGTATGTCATATATTTGAAACTAATATAATGTATGTCAATTATACTTCAATTTAAAAAAATGAAATAAATTAGGTGGGGCCACCCCTGTGATGTAGCGGTTGGGTTTGGCGCACTCCACTTCAGCGGCCCAGGTGTGCAGGTTAGTATCCCAGGCGCAAATCTATACCACTCATCAGCCACGCTGTGGCGGTGACTCACAAACAAAATGGAGGAAGATTGGCAACAGATGTTAGCTCAGGGCAAATCTTCCTCAGCAAAATAATAAATAAAAATAAAATAGGGAGGGACCCTACAATGTAAGTCTTTGTATTGCCTTCTATCTGAGACACCAGAGTGCCGCAAAATAAAAATAGGTTGGTAAAAATGGCAATCCCAATACAGAATGAGAAATGTTATAGTAGGGACACGGGTAGGGACAAATTCAGGAGAGTCAGGGAGGACTTTCATGAAGCAATGACATCTAAGGTAAGAGTTAAAAGGAGCAGTTGGATCTTGAGAGAGAGAAAAGGTAGAAGAACATTTCTTTCAGAGAGAACAACAGCATGTGAAATTACCTGGAGACAAGTTCAGTTTACAGTATTATTGGGTTTGGGAAGAACCGTGCTAAGAGTTGAAACTGGGAAGGTAAATAGGCTGGTATCATGAGAAGCCTAGTACATCGTGTAGTGTTTCATTCTGGGGACGGTGGGGAGCCAATAATATAGTTTACCAGAGATGTGACATGATCAGATTTGTACTTGAAAAAGAACATTTTGGCTACAGTGTAGAAAATGGATTTGATTTGCAAACACGACTAGAGACAGAGACACTAGTTGGAGGCTATTAGAGCAATTCAAGCCAGAGATGCTGGTGGCATGGGCTGAGTCTATCAGCGGAAACAGAAAAGAAATGGACCAACGTGAATCATATTTAGGAGACAGACTTGACACGATCTGGTGATGGATTAGATGTGAGAGACAGGAAATAAGAGAAAGCAGAAGTCTGATGATACACAGTTCCCTGGCTTGAATAGATGGGTAGAAAGGAGTGCCACTTTCCCTTAAGGAGTGAGAAGAGTCGAACATGCTAATCAAGATTATAATTTATCTCTTATTTTTCCCCATTCAATTTCTTCATGGCATAATTCTGCAGTTCTAAATTCAGCTTGAGGACATAATATGAAAGTTGTGACTCTACATAATATGCTGCCAAAGTCTAAGTAGCGCATTTTGCACATTTTATTTTTCTGAAATAAGGATATCTTGTAACTGGTGCCAAAATAAATTTGCCAGGCACTTGGCACTCTCAGGAAACTACCAGAGGGCATATTCTGGCAAAGATGACACCTATGTGTGTTTGCACTTCCTTTTCTTTAACAAGAGTAGTTAATAAGAATGCACACATAAACTGGAAATCATCTTGGAATCGCCAAGAATGGCCTCCACTAGAGGAGGAAGTGACAAAAGTTCCACTCAAATCTCTGAATGAAGGCCACCACAGGAAGTCAAGCTCGGGTACACAGAATACACTGAGTGTTTCCCCCTGCAGAGGATGAGTCTTTGCAGAAGGGTTACATACTTCTTAACCCGAGATTTAAAATGGACAAACAGCTTGACTCCTTATGTCTATAAATGGGGAAGATTGTGGGAGAGTGTTTATGGGTCTCTCAGGTAGAAGTTGCTGGAACTGATTCTAATTGCTAGCAGCCAGGAAGGATAAAGATATGTGAGTCTAAAGGCAGACTAAAATGGCTACAATATTAAAGATCTACATCAGACCTCAGCACCGAGAGAATGGTTGGGTTCTTCCTTAAAGAACAATGGGGCCTGACTAGGATGGAACCAGCAAAAGAAAATCTTTAAATCAGGGAAACCAGATTACCGAGGTTTGGCTAATTTTCAGCAGAATATAATGTGGCATTTAGAAGCAATAGCAAAAGTCAACTAATCTAACTCCAGTATTCACTCAGTGTGTGAAAGCTGAATTGGCCTTGTGAATGGCACTGGAGTCCTGGGTTGTTGGGAAATTTATGCAGAAATCCAAGCAGGCTATACTGGACTTCCTACTAACAAGGTGTTAAATACATCCAGGAGTCATGAAGAGTCGTTTCTGCACGTGCACTCCGAATTTAAGGAGTGGTGTATTATGTAACAGGAATAAGTTATGACGGTGTTCTCCTTGTCTGCACCAGAGTGAAGTTAGCTGTGCGGGTATGTATCGCTTCCACTGATTTTCACTGCACTTGACTTATTTGCATTGGTAACAACAAATTTGAAGTTTAATTTAAATGTTCAGCCCTAATTTTTGATTAAAAAAACATTAAAATGCCTTCTAAAAGGGCATAATTTGATAATCTTAAAATGAAATCTTAACTCTATCATAATTGATTTATAGTTGCATACCAGACAATACAATAAATAATAGTCAAAGAAATGACCAAATATTTTGGAAGTTTGTTTTTTACCCTTGTGGGGGGGGCTGTTGCTACCTTTTCTTTTCTTTTCTTTTTTTCAGCTCAGCTCAACTTTACTTGTTCATTTATTCAACAAATATTTATTGAATGCCTGCTTTGTATCCAGTACCAGGGCTGTAGCAGTGACTAAGATAGACCTGGCTCCTGTCCCCAGAGAGCTCACAGTCTGGGAGGAGAGACAGACTTGAGTCCCAAGAGGTAGTGCATAAGAGGTAGTGCAGCATGGTAGGTAGAGGCACGGCCTCTAGAGCTGCTCTCCCCAGGATTCTGATCATCTTTTCACCACTTAATTGCTGTGTGACTGGGCAATTTCTTTAACGTCTCTGTATCCTGGTTTCCTCATCTGTAAAATGGGGATATTAATAGGATTTTGTAGACAAATCTTCTAGAGCAATTCCTGCCATATAGTAAGTGCTCAAAAGTGTTGTACTGTGAATGATTGGTTGCTTAAGAGTCTAAAAGCACAAGCATGGATTACAAAATATAGTGTCGCCATGATGGTGTGTGTAGCTAGTAGTGCTCAAAGGGATTAAGAAAACTCCTTAGAACCTGACTGTAAAAAAGCTTAGATGCAAACATTTATTGTGATATTCATACCAAGTAATATGGATAAATACAAGATTTTCCCAGTTACAAAGTTTTTGTATGTATACTTTCTTTATATTAACATTTCTTCCATTAAGCTGTTATTAAAGTGATGCTATGTCTACCTAAATAAATGCCATATTAGAATGAAGAAATTATGGTCCAATCTGTGTGTTATTTAAGAAAAAACTACCCGAGGTTCTTTTAGACGTTAGTCTTTAGTGGATTTTATTTTCATTTACATCAATAGAAGCTGGGTGTTGGCTCATACAATTATAGAGGCTGAAAAGTTTAACAACCTGCCATCTATAATACAGACCCAGAAAGCCAGTGGTGTAGTTTGAAGATCTGAGAGCTGGGGAGCCAATGGTGTAGATTCCAGTCTAGGTCCATAAACCTGAGAATCAAGATAGCCAATGATATAAGTCCCAGTTTGAGGGCAGAAGAAAATTGATGTTTCAGCTCAAGCTGACAGGCAACGAGTGAATTGAACCTTCCTTGGCTTTTTTGTTCTAATCAGATCCTCAAGGGATTGGATGATGTCCACCCACATTGGAGAGAGCCATCTGCTTTATTCAATTCACCAATTCAAATGCTACTCTATTCCAGAAACACCCTCACAGACACACTGGGATAATTTTTAACCAGAATATTTGTGATTTTAAATAATCTAACAGATATCTGGGCATCCTGTGGTCCATTCAAGTTGACACATAAAATTAATCATCATACTGAATCTCAGAAAGAGTTTTTAATATCAAAAACTGACAATATTCTATAAAGAATCCAATATGCGTGTTGATACAGGGAGATACAGAAAGCTCTGGATTAAGCTATAAACTTTTACTGTATGCATAACAGAGTTGAAGTTCTCAAATCCTTATTTTGCTTAAATTCTTTACTTTCTTTAACAACTATACTGTTTTCAGTTTGGAAAGTCCTCAATGGAGAAAGATTGCACTGATGTTAGGTATTCATAAAGCCCACCCTTTCACCTCACTCATGCTTCCTGCTCAAATGGTACATATTAAAGAAGTCTTTCCTGATCCCCCAAATTACACCCCCCCACAAACACACACAACACATCTCCCTCTCCACCCACAGCCACACCCTCACATATTTTCTTACTTTATTTAGCTTCATAAGAATTGTTACTACTTAAAATTATTTTAAAAGCTCTGTGTTAACTTGTTAATTTTCTGTCCATTCCATTAGGTTGTTCACCGAATGAGAGTACAGCTGTGACTTATCAGCACTGCATCCAGTGTGTAGAACAGCATGAGACACACATTAGGTGTTCAATGCAAATTTTGCTGTGTACGTGATTCATCGGCGTCTCTTTTCAAAAATGTCCTTGAAGATAACTAGTGATTATAGTTCTCAAAGGAAGATTCATTGCAAAGAACTAGGCTCCTAGAAAAATACTTCTCTACTGGAGAAGTAAATATTGGGAAGTTTTGACCAATCTTGGAAAGAATCAGAAATAGCCATATGAATTCTACTAGTGATGACATTAATCTCTGCTGTTGTCTTGCTTATTTTTGAGAAGCATCTTAATATTCAGTTTTTCCATTTTAGTTCTAGCTTTCAAGTAGCCTCTTCACTCCACTGATGCTCCAAATTATTTATCAGTTTTTATATTATTTCTTAGCAGGAAACTAAAAACTTCCCTGATGCTGAAAAATGCCACTCGCTAATTTGGTGGATGAGTTTATATAGAAAGCTATCACTTTCATTTATAATCATTTCCCTAGATTTAAAGAATTCTTTAACTTTGGCTTCTCGAAAAGATTCTTCTTTTCCATAACTTTGAAAAGGAGCGATTCTAAGAGTAACTGCAATATTCATATACAAATTAATGATAAAATTATGTACTTAGAGAAGAAACAAGTACTGTAGACATAGAATGCAATATGAGAAGAATGGGAAGAAATAGACAGTGCTAAAATAATATCTGGTTTTATAAATTAGCCTGCATTAGACAAGCTCCATTAAATGGTTTGTTGAAGACAGAGAGCCAGATATGGAGGAGATACTGAATAAATTATTGTCTAATTGGATTTAAGTGAAAAAAGATTTGTAATTTTGTCAATTTGGCAGAAGATTAAAAATATTCTTCTTGACTTATGCCACATGAATTCATGATAAATATAAAACTAAATATGGATGATGTAGTGTTAGGTGCTGTGGAGGATTTAAAAAAGTGTTAGGATATGTATCCTGCTTTCAATAATCTTAGATTTATGAAAAAGATCAAGAATGGTGTGTAAAAGGAGAAACACTCAAACGTCAGAGGGGTTCAGAGAACTAGAGATTGCTTCTAGCTGGGAAGATTAGGAGAGCTTTAATCAAGCAAACTACATTTGTTCATGTCTGAGAAGGATGAATATGATTTAGACATGTGGCTGTGGGCAGCAGAGTATTCTGGATAGTTGGAACAATATGAATAAGGACACATAACTGGGAAAACACGGTGTGTATATGTAGACCTGTGAAAATTGCATTTGCTGAAGTTCGAAGATTGGGAAAGAGAACACAAGGAGGTGATACTAAAAATTCTGTATGCATCTAGATCCTGTAAACCTGGGTAGGAGTAGAATTTTATCTGCTTGGTGATGGAAAAGCAGTAAATATTTTTCCATGATGGGCTGGTATGATCATTTCTGTATGTTAGGAATATAGGTCTGATATCAGTCGGTATGGAACATATGAACAGAAAGTTAGGAAATGATTCCAAGATCCAGACTAAAAGTAATAGAATACTCTGAAGTAAAACTTTAGTAATTTATGATAGTAAGCTTTGGTATTAAGGTTTAGATGCCAGAGATTCTTGAAGAAGGATGATGAAACTTGGCAAAGAAAAAGAAATTAAAGCAAATTATAAGTGATTTGGAGTTATGACCATGCTTAAAACTTTTCAGAAAATTACTACATATATATGAAATATATATATACGTGTTGTAGATTGTCCTTCAATTGGTATTTGTCTGATACTTTTCATGATTGGAATGGGATTATATTCTTTTGTGATCTTCCTCCTAAAAAAACATAATCCCATTTTAATCACGAGAAAAACATCAGACAAATACCAATTGAGGAACAATTTACAAAATATTTGACACACGTGCCTGAAAACTATCAAGGTCGTGAACAAGAGAAGTCTGAGCAGCTGTCACAGCCAAGAGAAAACTAAGGAGACCCGACAACTCACTGTAGTGTACTGTCCTGGATCCTGGAACAGAAAAGAACAGCAGGTAAAAACTAACAAAATCTAAATCTAGATAAAATGTTTATTAATATGATATATAGCTATTAGTTCATTAATTGCAACAAATATACCATCATTAATGTAAGATGTTAATAATAGGAGAAACTGCATGCGGGGCATGTGAGAATTCTGCATACCACCTTTGGAATTTTTTCTGTAAATCTAAAGCTGTTCTAATACAAAAAGTTTATTTAAAAATATGTTCACTATTGCAATTTAAAAATGATATAAATGTAAAATGCTTTGCACAATGCATTACATATAGCAGATGCTGTAGAGTAGCTATTATTTGTTTCATTATATTTACAAATATTAACGTAAATATTGAATAGTAATTATCTACAACAAATGAAATAAATCCACATTAGCAATGTCAGCTTCCTCCTCCCTGTTTTGAATATAGCATGCTAAATGTGTATCTCCTGCTGGGATCTGCAATGAATGAATATGGTTTAGCAAATTCATAATTTGTGCTAGTCTTTAGATTGCTATTGTCAAAGTTCGTAGTCTAAGTAAAAGTTCTGTCTTCATTATAATAATGGAAATGAGTTGTAATTGTATAAATGTATTAAAGTTAATAATGCTTTAAATTTCTGGATAGCAAGAAAAACTCAACTTCCATATGTTGACAAATGGTTTAGATTAAGAAATTTAGAGTAATTATAGATACTGACATTCCTTGGGGATGTTCATGAGGCTGTGTGATGATCATGGTTGCTTGGTTCCTTTCGTTTAATGGGGAGACTTGAGTCTTCATGAAGAGTGTTCCGCTTAAGTGATAGAGACTCCACGCCCCTAATCTTGTAGCTTCAAGGGCTCTGATAAAGTAAGAACTGAGAGCCAGTGCAGGCCACACCTTGCAGTGGTCTCCAGAATCCTATACCATCTGGCATTCTTTCTTCAAAGTCATCCTCCCTCTGACTCTGCTCCAAAATCACAAACCTTATTGCCAATCTTCAAACGCACCCAATCATCTACCACCTCACCTCGGGGCTTTTGCACTCTCTTTGTTTGAAACATTCTTCCCCGCTGCTGGCTCTCTCCCCTCTGTCAGGGATTTGCTCCAGGTTACTCTCAGTGAAGCCCTCCTCTCCCACTCTGTTAAAATGGTAGCTCTACTCCCACCCCCACCCCATCCCCTTTGCTTACCTTTCTTTCCTCAATTGCCCTGATCTCCATCTGACATGGCACATGGTTAGCTAATTCCAGATTGTTTCCTCTCACTAGATTGAAGACAGTAACTTTGGCTTGTTTTGCTCTCGGCTATAATTTAGTGCTCAGAACAATACCTGGCACATACAAGATATTTGTAAAATATCTGCAGAATAAAAGAATAACAAAAAATTAATGATTTATTATTTAATAAATTTCTATGATAATATTTTTTAGTCTTACATTGAACATTATTCATTGTTTTGCCCAATTAGGAAATTATATTTATATTTTATGCAGTATGTATAAGCAGATCCAAAGTTCACATTATGTCATAGAAATTCCAAATCGTCATGGAATCATTATGAATTTTACAAAGCAGCCATCACAGTTTTAAGTATATAATATAATAAATCTCAAGGATACAGTCAAATACAAAGATCCTAAGAAGACACATATATCAGAATATTCTTATTGCTCTTTAAAAACACCTTATTGGTGACTGAAACAAGATGGTTAAATATCTGTCTATGATCTATTATTTATTTACTCTAGGTTATAGTTCATTATTTTCAGTCGGGGATTATATATCCCTGAGTTATTAACATAATAGACTGTAAAGATTTCTCTCCCAACATGTTGGTAAGAGATTACCCATTTATATAATAAAATAAAAAGTAATTTTTATTGACATGTCATGATTTCAGCAAGGCAATAAACCTTCATAAAAACACGAATTTTGATATGTGGCATAGATGAGGACTAGATAGTAAACATGGAAAGAAACAGTGTAAATGATTTAGATCCATGGATGGCCTCTAAATTAGTCATCAACTAAGGAAAAAAATGCGTAAAGACATCAGAGTGATTGCATAAACATGGATATCTGTCCAATGAACTAAAGTACATAAAAAGGCTATACACATGCATGCCGCATGAAAAAGAAGACCGTCTTACCGTATACTTTTATAAATGTGTGTATTTACTTCCAACGATAGATTTCATTTTCTCCACTACACATTACATATAGAATTATATAAATAAAAATGAGTGGAAATGTTAAGAAGATGCTATTACTTTAGGTTTGTTTTTTTTTTGGCACTTCGCTACATTCCATTTTCTTAAGATATATTTATTCTTTTCACTCTTTTTCTTTTTTTTCCTTTGTGAGAAAGATCAGCCCTGGGGTAACATCTGTGCCCATCATCCTCTACTTTCTATTTGGGATGCCTGCCACAGGTGACTTGATAAGCGGTGCACAGATCTGCACCGGGGATCCGAACCTGCAAACCCTGGGCCGCTGCAGTGGAGTGGGTGAATTTAATCACTATGCCACCTGGCTGGCCCCATCACTCTACCTTTTAAGCTAGTTAAAACACAATCATTTGTGCAATTTTCCTGCAGGCAAGGAAAAGGATACACAGACTTTCTCCTGTATTTTATGCTTTGCTGATGGTATTTATCTTCATAATTAGCATTTATTGTATTTTCATGTTTCTAAAGATGGCATAAATTACTCAAAAAACTGTTTTTAATAAGAGAAAAGAATTAATATAATAAAACCCAACCATATATACACCCCCAGATTTAGCTTTTGTGGACATTTTATATTTTCTGCAAAAAATCTTTTAATGACTACATAATATTTAATAATTGTGTACCACAGTTTTTAACTATTTCTGCACTGTTTTAAATGCTGTCTTTATTTTTTGCCATTGTAAATATTGTTACAATTAAAATGCTTGGACATTGTCCAATTTGGGTGCCTCACAAAACTGAGCCAGGAGGAAGGCCTGAGTGCAGGTACTTATATGGGAGGGGAACTCAAGAAGCAGGGGAGAGGAAGCAGCGACAGATGGAGCTGGGGGCTGAAAAAGCAAATACAGAGGGAGTTAGTGATTTAACTACTGTGGGCAGCTAGACTCAGTGTTCCCGGGAACTGTCAACGAACTGTATAGAATATACCCCAGAATTGTCTCTCTTAGCACAATAGGAGGATTTGTCCATTTTGTCCCCCTGCCTCTTTCACTTCCTCACTGCCCTGGACCTGAGCTGAGCGAGCTGAGCTGAGGAGGTTTAGGAAGAGGCCTGGGGCAGCAAAGCAGAGGCCACAAGTGCCTGAGCAGGGTGTTGTCAGCATGTACAGAACTGCCTACAGTAGCTGCAGCTGAAATGAAAGTGGACCCAGGAGACAGGCAGAGACACCTTCTCCACTGGGGCGGAGCAGGTGTTGAGAAGCCAGCGCAGTCGGTGCTCCCTCCCAGGCTTTGGGTGGCCGAGACTCCTCCCCGCGACCTGATGGTCAGTGCAACCTTGGACCCCTAGATTCCCGGCCAGACCAGAACGGGAGGAGCCCTCACCAGGACTCCACGGACCTTACAAAGGAATTTAACAAATACAGCAGACTCCAAATATTCCCTCCCTACTCAGACTTTCTCATTAGCATGAAAACATGACATTATTTCTTCCATATTAAAAAAAAAATCTCTTGACCCTCGTTTCCTTTCAGCTGTCATGGCATTTCTCTCCTTTCCTTTACAGCTAAACGGTTCGAAAGCTTTTTTCCACTCACTGTCTCCAATTCCTCTCTCATTTTCTTTTGAAAATATTTCAGTCAGGCTTTTGCGACTAATCCACTGAAACCTCCAATGTCAAGTTCACTAATTACCTCCCTGTCGTTAAATCCAATCTCAGACCTCATCTTATTTGACCTATTATTAGCAGCATTTGACACAATTGTGTCTTTTTTCTTCCCTTGAAAACTTTCTTCGCTTGATTTAAGGGATTTTTTCCCCGTGCATCCTTGGCTGTGACATCTCTCCAAATTTTAACTGTAGTGTGACTATGGCTTCAGATCTTGGACTACATATCTTTCCAACATATATTCTCTTTCTTGATCATCTCTTCCCGTGTCCTGGATTTAAATACCATCTGCATGCTGATGATCCCTAAATTTATGTTTTTAGCTGAACTTCTATGCAGACTTCAAAACTCATATATTCGGCTAACTACTCACTTGAATATCTAATAGGCATAAGAAACCTGTCAACAACCAAACTCCTGATTTCTTTCTTTTAAAACAAACAGACAGAAAATCTCCTCCTCCCACCATCTTCCACAGCTTAGTCAATGTTGTCTCTGTTCTCCAGTTTTTAGGTCATTTCCTTCGCCTCTCTTCTTTTCTTTCCCTGCACCCATAAATCCTGCTAGCTCTATCTGAGGACTTATTGTTTCTAAGTATCTTGGTCCAAGCCATCTTCTGTCACTGACATTGTTGCAAATCTAAGAATTTATCTTCCTTCTTCTTTTCTGAATTCCCCCAATCTGTTCAATGCAAAGCAGTCACAATGATCCTGAAAAAACATTCATTAGAGTATGTCATTCTGCTTAATGCCCTCCAATGTCACCCCCATATGTAGGTAAAAGCCTGTTATCTTATGTGGCTTATAAGGACATACACAATCCAGCTTTTAGTCTATCTAGGAACTCTCACAGGAGTCTCTAGCTCTTCCTCCAGCAAGAGTGTGCCTGGCACATTGAGACCCTGTGGTCTTTGCACTTCCTCTTCTCTCTGCCTAAAATACCTTCCCATACTTCTCTGCTCAAGTTACAGTCTCACCATCTTTTAGTTACTTTGACCTCCCTACTTAAATTTCCACAACCACTCCTTTGCTGCCACTCTATCCCCTTTCACTTTATCATTGTTATTTTTCCATAGTACCTATCACCATTTAATGTACTGTATATTACACCTGTTCTATTTTATGGTATTTCCCACTTTACTTCAATGTAACCTTCCTGAAAGAAGAAATCGCTGTCCATTTTAATAACTGGTATATTTCCAGTGATGAGAATAATATCTAGATTATGTTAGGCTTTTAATAAACACAATAAGTGTTGAATTAACATACAACTTATCATTTTATTCTACACAGATTCAAAATTTGTGAATAGCCCATAGTAAATATTTAATGAATATTTTTGTATTAAAGAATAAATAAAATTTTTAATTTAGCACATTTTTACTGGTAGATTACTATTGGCCAGGCACTCACTTTATAAATAAAAGTAAGTCTTGGTTGCTTTCTTTACAAATTTAGGCATCATTAGGAGTCTGAGTTCTTTGATTTTCTATGACTGTCTCTCTGCATGTCTTCTGTGTCTCAACACTTTCTGTAAAGAGCCAGTGCCAACGTTGATGCATCAAGCAAAATTTATGCTTTATGAGAAGAGAAACACACTTTAAGGACACATCTGCCATAATACGCCATGTTGTGAAAAGAACATGCAGAGCCAAAATGAAGTAATATTAATAATAAGATACTACACACGATTTTTTTCTTAATCTTTACCTACAAGTTGTGTATGAAAATGATGGGAAATCTGACCCTATGTTCTTTTAAGTTTCACTATAAAATCGTTATTGGGTGCCAAAAATACTAACATCAAGGTTTTTGTAGTTTTCTTCTTCTTTCTTTCTTTAAATATTGAATAACTACTGTGTGTTAGACACTTATGAAAGTAACTCACTGCTTTGTGAAGGAGCTTCCTAAAAGTTACTACTTGATTTCCTTGTAAGAGGCAACTATGGCACCTGGAAGATGAGGGCACAGAGTTTATTCATCCAGTAAGGAGACAATGATGGCATAACGCTAGGCAGGAAGATATGCAAATATTGCCCTTATGAATCAATTTCTAATCATAATTCTATTTCACTCTGTACTAATTTATTCATATCTCAATAAAATGTGCAGAATTGTTGAATAATTATTCTAGGTGTTTTGTATTTTCAAATGTTTTCTTTAATGTTTTAGAGCAAGACAATTGTTTTTGCTTTTTGGTGAGGAAGATTGTCCCTGAGCTAATATCTGTGCCAATCTTCCTCATTTTGTATGTGGGACACTGCCACAGCATGGCTTGATGAGTGGTGTGTAGGTCTGCACCCAGAATCTGAACCCGTGAACCCTGGCTGTTGAAGCAGAGCACACAAACTTAACCACTACACCACTGAGCCAGCCCCTAGAGCAAGCAATTTGAATGTGAAGGATATCCCAAAACAAACCTTAACCACAATTTCATCAAATGCTAACTTGTCTTTACAGTAACATAAAAGCTATTCTCTCTGGTAAGATTCATTTGAAGAATAAGTCTTCATGGATTTCTTACTGAATATTTAACTAAGCCAAATTTGTCATTACATTCAGCAAGTTGGCTGCTTAAATCTATCTTAGAAGTTCTTAGAAACTAATCAAGGACAAGTGAAAATTAAAACGTTCTAAATGATTTAGTATTTCCTCAATGAGTAAAAATAATAGAAATTGGTTTACTAGAATTGTGTTTTTCATTAAGCTGAAGGCCCATTTAGTTTCTAAAGGAAGAACTACTGTGTTACATATAAATCATCAAACTTTAGATAGTATTATAATGAAAAATATAATCCAAAGCATATTGAGTTTTGAATTACAATTTGAAGGACATTATTTCAAGGTGTTTAGAAACTAATATTTTATGATAGTGAGAACCAGAATATTATCATTCACCAATCATATACTTAAATGAAAAAAACCTTTGTGTAATATCATGCATCTAGTTTGCATAAATGAATTATGCATAACTTAGAAAATATTAAATTTGGTAAAATTAAAAATGTCCCTCTCAAAACATATGTTATCTCTATAATTATTAACTTACTAAAGTTAATAATGCTAAATGCCATCATATTCTAATGTTTAAATTAAATTTCCATTCTATTCTATTTCAAAATACAAGACTACTAAAAGACTGCCAAATATTTTAATGTATTTATTTTGCTAATTAAAAAAATAAAATACTTCAGTATTTCAAATGCTGAACTTCCAACTCTTAGAGGACATACTATAACAAGTTCTTTATTTAAAATGAGATTTATCATAATTCCTTAAATGCATTGCTTACAATTCTTTCAACCTGAATTAATTCAATTAAAAAGAGGCTTAAATTTAAAACTTACAAGCATATATAGATTAAGAAGAAATCACAGTAACGTAAGCAATCAGCAATTTTCTTCCTTCAAATCCAAGTAGTTTAAAAATAATCTCTTTCTGGCATCTACTATTAATTTTTTAAGATAGATAAATTTGGCCACACTAATTGAAAACAATTACTTGACTATGTTTCTAGGATGGCTTACCTTATGCAACACAAAAATCAAATTGATGATCTTTACCTTTCATTCCCCAGCAATTATTCAAATATCATTTCCTTAACTTTTGAATGTTCTTCTAGTACATTTGGGGAGATAAGATTTATGTACATAATGTAGGAGAATTTTCTTGCCTTTCTGACTGAAAGGAAAATTCAAGATGGTGGTCAGCAGTCCTACTCAATTATTGATCCTCCTGACATTCCCTTTTCTACTACCACCTTAAGAATAAAGGACCTCACACTCTATTTATTTGTAATGGAGGGACTGGGTTTACAAGTGTCCTAGTTATTGAAAATCGTGTCCACAGAGAGTGGTTTGAATCGAGCTGAGCAATGTCTTGGAGTGGGAATGGATAATTTTCATTGGGAGACCAGCTGCAGATGGCAATAAGAAGACATGTCAATATGGTCTATAAATTATCTCCCATTGGTTTTTCTGCTGCTGATGATTTAGAAACTTGCACAGACAACTGGGCAACCATTTTGTGCTGATATTTCTCTTTTCATACGGTCCCTCCTGGTCAGGTTTACCATCACGTGCCCTACCCATCTCATCTCAAGCACTAATAACTCAGTTGCACACCCAACTGGACAAATTTCTGCTTCTTTATCCTTTCTCTTTCCAATGAATTGTATAGTATAATTGCTATGTATTGCTTCCTTCATTATTTACCACTAAGTTCTCAAAATCCTGTCATTCTCCCAAAAGCCTCTTGGGAAAAGATATTTTGGTTTTGCTTGCCTTCTCCTTCCCCCAGTATTGAACCAATCTATCGAATTGCATTCTTTTAACCAACCCAATCCCCTAGAGTATCTGAGTAAATAAAAGGTAAATTGTGAAGGGGAGGAAAAGCTTCCTCTACCCTCTCAGTTTTGTCACTGACCCTGAGAATTAAACTGATATAAGACAGATTAACAGAAGAAAAGCATACAAATTTTATTTAATATTTTTATGTGCACAGTGGAATCTTCAAAAAGAAAATAAAGATCTGAAGAAGCTGTTAGGATGGAGCACTTAAATACTTTTTGAACAAATAAATAATAAATTTGTGGAGAGGTGATAAAACAAAGGAGTTTGGACTGGGGCAGTAAATTGTGGGAAAGGGACTAGGAAATATATGGGGGAAGCTAATGGAAGATAAGGATTATTTTAGTAGAGTTGTTTGTACAGATTCTTTTTGGCATCAACTCAGTCTCCAGTGATAAGAATGTTCTTCTCTTCCTGGTACAGGGAAAGTACCTTTCTCATGAGAAAACTTGTGACCTCCATTTAGGCAGAAAAGAAGGGTCAGAGAGCCCTTCCTGAATTTGCTGTTTCTCAAGTGCCTCCAGCTCAAAATAATCAACATACAAAAATGGCATATTTTGAGTTGACACGTTCTGAATCCCTTCATGGGTAATAGGTAAAAACCTTAGTGATTATCTCTAAATTTGTTTTAATGGAAAGCAAGTTGGAGGTGGATAAAAGGGGTGATAATTGGATTATTTCCTATCCATTTTATAAGACTATTCTTACCTTTCTTTTTCGCACAACCAGACGTGGTCTCTGGTGCAAACTTAAAGGAACTAGCTAACTTGAAAAACTTTTGAAACTCAAATCCCCTTCTAGAACTTCTTTTTTTCAGAATTAAAGATAATGTACTTGCTCAATTAAAGCTGTTCTATACTACAATAGAAATAACAACCATTAATTTGACAACTGAGCCTCTGCCATAGTTCATTTACTAAACTGATAACTTTAATACATTAAGAAAATAATATATTACATACCTTAATATATTGAGATAGGTATTATTAAATATACTTTAAAGATCATCAAAGCACTTAATTTAATTTTCCCAGGCTCATATAACTAACTAGTGGTATAATTGAAATCTGAACGCAAATCTTTTTTACTTCAAATCCTGTATTTAAATCACTGAATTATACTTTTTTGTCTTTATTAGTGCTAACTCCACTCATTACAGCTTAACCCATATTCTAAGCAATATATAAAGTATGATAATGTTAACTACGTTGAAATTTTGAGAAGAAAGAAAGTATTCACCATAAATGAATCTAGGACTGAAATTGGGATTTTCTATTGAAAAAATCTTTTTCCAAAAAATTGAAGGTAAATGTCTTTTCTTTCAATGGGAAATCTTCCTGTATTTTAAACATACTTGCTGCTCATAAATCCAGATTATCTTCTTGATTCTAAGACCATGTTTTATGGAATTTTGAACATGTTGGATGTAAATAGAATATCTTCCTATTTGCCAAAATCTTTTCTAAAAATTGTTTTTCTGGAGAAAGTCTAGCCCAAAAATCTTATAGGCCAGTTCACAGACTCTCCTTATTTTTAAAATTAACTGTTCTCCATATACAGATATCTAAAAACATAAATTTACGTAAGGTCTTGAGATAATTCAAGCAGTAGAATCTGAGAGTTGGCAGTGAGGTGAATGGGATTTTTTTTATAACAGTTCTCAAGAAATAATTCTCAAGACTAATTTTAATTTTAAATCAGATGAGCTTTGAATGACTATGAGAGTGTATTGAGGAAAAGTCTAATATGAGCTATTTTCTAAGATAGTAGAAGGTCGTTTCAAAGATTTTGCTTCTATAAGTGATGTGATTTTTATCTGTAAGGAAGTTTCTTTTTAATTTACCACTAATTGTGCACTTATTTTGAAAAAAAAAATTAGTGAAGACAACTCAGGTTGGTATTTGTTATGGGCTATATAAGATGAAAGTTCAGTTCCATTTTGCACTATCTTCTTTTAACTTTGGTAGTCAAACATTAAGCAAATAATGATACCACTACTGCCACTATTATTAGTAATAACAATAATGAAGATTCAACTTGTATAATCCAAGTGAATATTGATTGCCTCAGAAATACAGTTAACCAAGATATATTATAATGTTAAACTTTAGTCTTTTGTAAAGATACATTTTGAATATCAAGAATTTTTTAAACTCCTAAATTTCTCTATAATTTTTGAAAAGATATTCAAATATTAACATTGTATAAGAAATACTTTCCATGTAGTGTCACTAAAGTTCTACTATGACATTTACCATGTCAGAGACGAATCTGCATTTTGTAGCTTTATAGATACATAAATTTTCAATTCATTTCCTTGGTAGAGTTAAAGATGTAAACTCCAAGTGAGAAGAATGTTTACACAGAGAACCAGTAACTTAAATTCCCAACAGTTCATCAAAATAATACTATATATCAAGGTGTTAAAGCAGCTAACATACAATTTACATCTTCTAGGAAAAGGAAAGCCACTTTAAGGGAGGAAAGTATTTACTTAGAGATTTGTTTAATAAATCCAGAATTAAAAGGTGTCAGAAAAATTATTTGAAATTTGAATATAATTCAAGAAGATGGGCAGCACATCCTTTCAATGTCATACAGGGGTGAAGTCCATCCAAGGATTGTTTAGGAGAGTGTACTTAACTCAACTCACTATTTCTTATTTATTTATTTTTGCAGACCTATTACAGTTACATGATAACTTGTAGATTTGTGTAGTAGTAGTGCAGATAATTTCTTTTCAGGGGAATAGATAACCCCAAGGGTTCATAGCCCTATTAGATATTAACCATGCATAGCTAACCCACAAATCCCAACTTATAAAATACTCTGTTAACCAGTCATAAAATCTCACTGTTTCCCTCATTATATTACCTAAAAATCATGAGCTTATCCTTTTCTATTATACTTCAACAAAGGACATGCCTATACAAAGAAATAGTCACAAAATAAATTGAAATATGAGGTCAGATGGTGTCAGAGCTGTAGGAATATATGGATTGATGTCTATAGGCTATCAGGAGTAAAGCCTATAAAAAATACCTTGTAAAACAAAAAGACTTTTGGGAAAATAAAATATATTTAGATAAACATGATTGAGAAATAGTTGAATCAATTGTTTGTGGCTGAAGAGACAATATAGCCTACTGAAAAAGAGTAAAAAAACCCAACTCTTCATATTACTTAGCTTTATTCTGACTCTAAAAAGAATGGTATCTCAACTAAATCAGACCCATTATTGCCTTTAAAAAAAAAGTGATAGACTTTGCTTTTATAGCAGGTTTAGGTTTACAGAAACATTGAACAGAAAGTACAGACAATTCCCATACTGCCCCTCCCCCACAACACACACTGTTTCCCCTATTATTACCATCTGTGTCAGTATGGTACATTTGTTACAATTGGTAAACCAATATTGATACATTATTAACTAATGTCCCTAGTTTACATTGGAGTTCATACTTTGTGTTGTACAGTTCTATGGGTCTTGCTATGTGCATAATGTTATGTATCCACCATTATAGTATGATACAGAATGGCTTTACTACCCTAAAAATCCTCTGTCCTCCACCTGTTTATCCCTTCCTCCCTCCTCACCTGAAACTTTAGCAACAACTGATCTCTTTACTGTATAGTTTTACTTTTTCCAGATGTGATATGGTTGGAATAAGACAGTAGGTGGCCTTTTCAGACTTTCTTTCACTTAGTAATATACATTTAAAGTTCCTCTGTCTTTTCATGGCTTGATCACTTTTTAAAACCAATGAATAATACTCCACTGTATGGTGTACCAGGGTTTGTTTATTCATTCATCTATTGGAGGATATCTTGGTTTCTTCCATCTTTGGGTAATCATTGATAAAGATGCTATAAACATTTGTGTGAAGATTTTTATGTGGACATAAGGTTTCAACTCATTTTGGTAGATATCAAGGAATGTGATTGCTTGGTCACATGGTAAGAGTAGGTTTAGCTTCATAAGAAGCCTAACTGTCTTCAAAGGTGGCTTCCATCCATTTATGATAAAAACTCTCAACAAAATGGGTATAGAAGGAAAGTACCTCAACATAATAAGGGCCATATATGACAAACCTATAGCAAATATCCTACTCAATGGGGAAAAACTGAAAGCCATTCCTTTGAGGACAGGAACAAGACAAGGGTGCCCACTCTCACCGCTCTTATTCAACATAGTAGTGGAAGTTCTGGCCAGAACAGTTAGGCAAGAAAAAGGAATAAAAGGACTCCAAATAGGCAATGAAGAAGTGAAACTCTCACTATTTGCAAATGACATGATCTTATACACAGAAAACCCAAAAAATTTCATTGGAAAACTACTAGAAATAATCAACAACTACAGTAAAGTGGCAGGGTATAAAATCAACTTACAAAAATCAATTGCATTTCTATACACTAATGATGAACTAACAGAAAGAGAACTCAAAAAGACAATCCCATTTACAATTGCAACAAAAAGAATAAAATACCTGGGAATAAATTTAACCAAGGAGGTGAAAGACCTATACAATGAAAACTATAAGACACTATTGAATGAAATTGAGGAAGACATAAAGAAATGGAAAAATATTCCATGCACATGGATTGGAAGAATAAATATAGTTAAAATGTCCATTCTACCTAAGGCAATCTACACATTCAATGCAATCACAATCAGAATCCCTATGTCATTCTTCACGGTAATAGAACAAAAACTACTGAAATTTGTATGGGGCAACAAAAGACCCCGAATAGCTAAAGCAATTCTGAAAAAAAAAGAACAAAGCTGGAGGCATCACAATCCCTGATTTCAAAATATACTATAAAGCTATAGTAATCAAAACAGCATGGTACTGGTACAAAAATAGACACACAGATCAATGGAATAGAATTGAAAGCCCAGAAACAAAACCACACACCTATGGACAGCTAATCTTTGACAAAGGAGCAAGGAACATACAATGGAGAGAGCGAACTCTCTTCAATAAATGTTGCTGGGAATATTGCACAGCAACAGGCAAAAGAATGAAAGTAGACCATCCCCTATCACCATATACAAAAATCAATTCAAAATGGATCAAGGACCTGAAAGTGAGACCTGAAACTATAAAACTCCTGGAAGAAAATATAGGCAGTACGCTAATTGAGATTGGACATAAAGGGATCCTTTCAGATTCCATGTCTACTCAGACAAGGGAAATAAAAGAAAAAATAAAAAGTGAGACCTCATCAGACTAAAGAGCTTCCACAAGGCAAGTGAAACCAGGATCAAAATGAATAGACAACCCACCAGCTGGGAGAAAATATTCGCAAATCATTTGTCCGACAAGGGATTAATCTCAGGAATATATAAAGATCTCATACAATTGAGCAACAAAAAAACAAACAACCCGACCAAAAGATGGGCAGAGGATATGAACAGGCATTTTTCCAAGGAAGAGATGACAGATGGCCAATAGACACATGAAAAGATGTTCAACATCACTAATCATCAGGGAAATGCGAATCAAAACTACACTAAGATATCACCTTACCCCCGTTAGAATGGGTATAATCACAAAGACAAATAACAACAAATGCTGGAGAGGTTGTGGAGAAACGGGGACCCTCATTCACTGCTGGTGGGAATGCAAACTGGTGCAGCCTCTATGGAAAACAGTATGGAGAGTCCTCAAAAAATTAAAAATAGAAATACCTTATGATCCAGCAATCCCACTCTTGGGCATCTACCCAATGGACACGAAATCAACCATCACAAGAGGCATATGCACCCCTATGTTCATTGCAGCATTATTCACTATAGCCAAGAAGTGGAAGCAACCCAAGTGTCCCTCAACTGATGATTGGTTAAAAAAGATGTGGTATATACATACAATGGAATACTACTCAGCCATAAGAAAAGACAGAATTGTCCCATTTGCAACAACATGGTTGGATCTAGAGGATATTAGGTTAAGTGAAATAAGCCAGAGAGAGAAGGACAGACACTGCATGAACTCACTCATATGGAATATAAATGAACACACTGACAGAGAGAACTGATTGGTGGTTACCAAGGGGAAGGGGGGTGGGCGGTGGGCACAAGGGGTGAAGGGTTACATTCACATGGTGATGGGCAAACAATAATGTACAACTAAAACCCCACAGTGTTATAAACTATTAAGACATCAAAAAAAAAATGATTTAAAAAAAAAGTGGCTTATAATGTATCAGTTTGCATTTCTACCAGCAATGAAAGAGTTATTGCTCCTACATATTCTTGCCATCATTCGGTACTATTACATTACTCCCTTTTTATAACAAATATTTCAAAAAGTTCCCATTAATATCCTGAAAAAAATCATAAATAAAATAGTCCAGAATGCACATAACTTAAAACAAAGAAAGTAAATGTTCTTTCACATAAAGGAAAAACGAAAGTAATTTATTATACAGTAATTTGTATTTCAATATATAAGTGCTTGGACTTGAGTAAGTCTGATAACATAATGCAGTAATCAGATGCTTAGACTTAAACAAATATTACTGAGAATGCAAGAGTTACAAACACAGAGTGATTCCACAGATTTTATGATGACTCAAATGGTGGAGGCATCAGAATTATAATTTTTCTGAAATATGAACAAATATTGGTAAAATTCCAAACTAAACAAAATAAAATCTTCCTTCAGTTTACAGAGTAGTTTCTTTCTGAAAACATCAAAATATATTTAAAAGTAAATATGCTAAAATAATATATGTTAATATTTAAATATAGTTAGTTTCAAGTCGTAGATAATTATAGATAGGACTTTAACCTACAAAACTATTTCCTGGAAAATTTGAAGTCACAAGGACATAAGACTGATCCATGCAGGATGCAGAAAGACCAGTATCCTTGCCCCAGCCTATAAATTTGAACAACGTAGCCCATCAGTGAAACAACCAAAATTTCCCCTTAAGTTTACAAAACATTAAGATGTTGTATTATAGTAAGAACCACTGACCTATATTACATTGGGCAGGTTAAACTTATGAATTACAAAATATACTTATAAACAGATAAAATATTTAATTTTTTAAGAATCTGACACTTTAGATATTCATGAAAATAAAATGCATTTAACTTCAATGCAATTTCATTTCAGTGCAATTAGCTTCAAATTCACAATTTTGTATAGGTCTGAAATAGCATCTTTCATAACATGATCAGGCTGAGGAGATTGTATTTCCTTACTAGATTTACTACCATTCTTCTTTTTTTGTTTTTATTCCAGATGTATCTACTCTATACTTTTATTAATAAAACCCCAAGTCTCTACTAAATATATTTTCTAATATTTTAGAAGATAATCTTCCTTTCAGATTTGCTGTGACTTTTTAAAATTTTAACTAATTTTTTATTGAGGTGACACTGGTTTATTGCATTATATAAATTTCAAGTGTACATCATTGTATATTGATTTATGTGTAGACTACTACATGTGATTTATGTGTAGACTACATCATGTTCCCCACTCAAAGTCACCTTACACATGTGCCCTTTTACTCCTTTTGCCTGTCTCCCTCCCTCCTTACCCTCTGGTAACAACCAATCTGTTCTCATTATCTATATGTTTGTTGTTGTTGTTTTTTTATTTTCCACATATGAGTGAAATCCTATGGTATTTGGCTTTTTCTGTCTGACTTGTTTCGCTTAGCATAATTCCCTCAAGGTCCATCAGTGTTGTTGAAAATGGCAAGATTTCATATCTTTATGGATGGGTAGTACTCCAGCGTGTGTGTGTGTGTGTGTGTGTGTGCGTGCGTGTGTGTATTACATCTGCTTTATTGATTCATTGGTTGATGGGCACTTAAGTTGTTTCTAAGTCTTGGCTATTGTGAATAATGCTGCAATGAACATAGGGGTGCATATATCTTTTTGAATTAGTGTTTTCATGTTCTTTGGATAAATACCTAGTTCAATTCCTAATTTTTTGAGGAATCTCCATACTGTTTTCCATAGTGGCTGCACCCATTTACATTGCCACCAGCAATGTTTGAGGGTTCCCTTTTCTCCACATCATCTCCAACACTTGTTATTTCTTGTCTTTTTAATAATAGCCATTTGGACAGGCATGAGATGATATATCATTCTAGTTTTGATTTACATTTCCCTAATAATTAGTGATGTTGAGCATCTTTTCACGTGCCTGTTGGCCATCTGTATATCTTCTTTGGAAAAATATCTGTTCAGATCTTCTGCCCATTTTCAGATGGGTTGTTTGTTTCTTTGTTGTTGAGTTGTATGAGTTCTTTATATATTTTGGGTATTAACCCCTTATCAGATATATGATTTCCAAATATCTTCTCCCAATCGTTAAATTATCTTCTTGTTTTGTTGATAGTTTCCATTGCTGTGCATAAGCTTTCTAGTTTGATGTAGTCCCATTTGTTTATTTTGTTTGTTTGTTTCCCTTGCCTGAGGAGACATGATACTCAAAAAGAAACTGCTAAGACTAATGTCAAAGAGCACACTGCCCGTGTTTTCTTCCAGGAGTTTTATGTTTTTGGGTCTCACATTGAAGTTGTTAATCCCCTTTGAGTTAGTTTTTGTGTATGGTGTAAGATAATGGTCTACTTTCATTCTTTTGCACATAGCTGTCCAGTTTTCCCAACACCATTTGTTGAAGATACTTTCCTTTCTCCATGTATGTTCTTGGTTCCTTTGTCAAAAATTAGCTGTCCATAAATGTGTAAGTTTATTCCTGGGCTCTAGATTCTGTTCCACTGATCTGTGTGTCTGTTTTTGTGCTAGTAATGTGCTGTTTTGATTACTATTGCTTTGCAGTGTCTTTTGTAATCAAGGAGTGTGATATCTCTAGCTTTGTTCTTTTTCCTCAGGATTCCTTTGGCTATTTGGGATCTTTTGTTGTTCCGTATAAATTTTAGGATTCTTTGTCCTATTTCTGTGAAAAGTGTGATTGGAACTTTGATAGGGATTGCACTGAATCTGTACATTGCTTTAGGAAGTATGGACATTTTAACTATGTAAATTTTTCCAATCCAAGAGCATGGAATATTTTTCCATTTCATTGTGTCTTCTTCAATTTCTTTCAACAATGTTTTATAGTTTTCAGTGTGCAGATTTTTCATGTCTTCAGTCAAATTTATTCCTAGGTATTTTTTTCTTTTTGTTATGATTCTAAATGGGATTGTAGTCTTCATTTCTCTTTCTGCTAGTTCATTGTTAGTGTATAGAATTTTAAACTGATTTTCATTCATTGATTTTGGACCCTGCAACTTTACTGTATTTGTTTATTATTTCTAATAGTTTTTTGGTGGATTCTTTAGGGTTTTCTATATAAGAAATCATGTCATCTGCAACTAGTGACAGTTTTACTTCTTCCTTTCCAATTTGGATGCCTTTTATTTCTTTTTCTTGCCTAATTGCTCTGGCTAGGACTTCCAATACTATGTTAAATAAGAGTGGCAACAGTGGGTATCCTTGTCTTGTTCTTGTTCTTAAAGGGATAGCTTTTGGTTTTTCACCTTTGAGTATGATGTTAGCTGTGGGTTTGTCTTGTATGGCCTATATTATGTTGAGGTACTTTCCTTCTATACTCATTTTATTTAGAATTGTTATCATAAATGGGTGCTGTATCTTGCTGTGACTTTTTAAATTTTGTTTTTTGTCTTCAGATAATACTATAATTAATGGAAAAATCCCCACATGTTTTTGAGAAAGAAAATAATATGATCAAAGCAAAATTTCAGGAACATTTATCATTTTGAATTTTGTAGAATCAACCAGAACATGTATATAGTAAACATTTAAAATAAATAGGGAAGAAGCTGTTAGAGATTTCTAGGTTGAAGTTAAGAAAAGTTCCAGTGAATGTGCATGACCATAAAAGAAGAGGAAAGACTGGGGAAATGTAGTAAATACACTTTGGGGAACTAGGAATTACAGAATTTGTTTATGAGGGGTAAGGGTGCCTAGATAGATAATGATTATGAAGTACTTAGACTAATTTCTGGGGAGATGGTGGTAATAAGAGGTATAGGGAGGTCAAGAGTAGCAGCAAGTTAGGAGGATGACAAACTTGGTTATTTACTCTTTAGGTCTTCAAAGAGATTGGAGGCCTATTGTATCCAAGCAACATCCTAAGAGTAAGAAATAATGAAATTATTGTATCTGCTCTAAATGTCTCTCAATCCATCGATTTGAGTTTCCAGGTAAACACATCCAGTAGTCACTTGGAATACAGGATTAGAATTCTGGGGAGAAGTCAGAATTTAACTGATGAGACATTTTGGTAATCGAGCTGATGGGAATGCATGATGTTTCCAAAGGGGAGAAGAAAACATAGAGAAGAGCATTATATTTCAAACTCGGGAAATGCCTCAATTCAAGTCAGGAAGAGAATGAGGACTTATCCAGTATCTTTATCATTCAATTACTTCTAGTTGAGCATCAATTTGCACCAATCCATCTCTTAAATGCAGGATATTATTGGCTAATTACAGATGTATACAGAGGACCACAATACAGAGATAGAGTCTGAAAAGAGCTCAAAGCCTGGTTTGGGGTGGGGGTGGGCACAAGAGATGATATCCTAAGGTGTTAATACACAATTGGAGTCTTAAAAAGATGGTAGAAACTATTTGAGTAGAGAAAAAAGGAGAGAAGGTGGCTGAGGTGAGGCTATATGAAACATTCAAGGAACGCTGAGTACTTTCATTTGAGTGAACCATGTTGAAAACAATGAAAATCAGTAGATATCAGACTGCCAGGTGTATTGCAAGTCTAATGCTCATTCTGAATAAATCACTGCCTGTGTATTTGCTTAAAATAGTGACTACAGTTGATTGTTGGTTGTGTATGTGTTTATGGAATAGTACATGAGAAGTCAATGAAGCACTAGCTAATTTTTCTTAATTGCATCTGTATCTTATTTACATCTTTCTTGAAAAAGATGTAATGGTTATGTTAATTTATGAAAATTTCCTTAAAAGATATATCTGAAAATATTCCATCCATCTATTTTAAAGTGTATTTTATTGTGACTTTCTAAAGAGGAAAATATAGACGTTTAAAACAAACATCCAGCACAAGCCTGGAGATATTACAATTGAACAGTGAAAAAGAAAGTGGGTAGTGATCGAACACAACAGGTTTTATTTTATTTTAGTTTTTTGAATGTTACACTACAGTCCATAAAATAGCAGTGAAATCCTAAGAACTATTTACAATTTCTATGTAAATTTACTGCCATAAACTTAACCCATACCCCTACTTAGTCTTTTGATGCTAGAACCATCAGGCCTACATATGAATGTCCCATGTCTAGCTAGCTCCAGGCAACAATGACATTTCCTGAACTAGTGTTAACATATTAACCTTAAGGAAGACGCATTTAGTTCAATGAAATCTGTATAAGTATTTCACATTTTTTGTTGTTTGACTCATTTTTATAGCAGTTTGATCACCTTTAGGATTAAATAGCATTTAAAAGAATAACCCCCCAATCATGCTGGTTGAGTCTTCTTTGTCATCTATATATCAAGTATCATTTCCATGGCATATCCTTTAATGCGGGTATGGTAACCGGGTCCTTATCTTTTCTTCTAACAACAATGCATCAGTTTTAAAATAATTCTCTTGGGCTGTAAAGCTAATGACCTTTAAAAAAATTAAAAATATGAAGCTATTGACCTTAAAGCATTTTTTCTGGATATGTCATGTATAGAACTTACATGATAGAATGAATAGTCTACAAGCTGCAAACTCTGAAACCAGTTCTAATTACTCACAATCAGATTGTCAGTGTTGGGTATACACCAGTATTATATATATTTTATATATGTATGTAAATATATAGTAGGGGATACAAAGAACGTATTTAAAACTTCACTTTGCTTATTTGTAAAACGACAGCATGGTTGTGAAGAAAATAATAATAGCTGCCACTTAGAGAAAACTTACTATGTGTTAAGCAATCTTCTAAATACTTTACATGTATTACTTCATTTAATCATCACAATAACTCCAGACATAGGTATTATTATTATCTCATTTTTAGATGCAGAAGTGGAGACCCAGGGAAACGGTGTCGCCGATGCAAAGTCACATGGCTAGAAATTAGAGCTAATGAATATAAACCAGAGGACAGTTCCTGGCACATAGTAGGTTCAAAGCAGGTGTTGGCTCTCATCTCCCAGGAACATATATAGAGGGGCTTTTGTCTCCTTGCCCTGTGTGGGAAATCCCCGGAGGCTGCGCTGAGTCTCCAGCAGTGACTATATATATAGTCTATATATTTGGAGAGAGACTATATATATTCTATTTGTTTTATTTTTCCATAGGATTACTGTGCTTTGCTTTGCAGGCATGAGTTCTGTCTAAATTGGCAAAATGATATATGCAATAAATTATCTAAACCTAAGAAAATAATTGAGACATACACTTTCAAATATTACCATTTTTATTGCACTTTTTTCTTAGGAACTTTTTTGACATGCATTTTGAATTCTTGATCCAAAAGCCATTAGAGTAGATATTGTATGGGAGGAAGAAAATCATTTCCTTGTACCCATCTTAGGTACATTGGCTGGGCCCTGTAAATTAGGCTGATAGAAGATGGATTACCAAGAGAAAAACAAACAGAAGTTTATTAACGTGTGCACTGCACATACATGTGGGAGTATTCTGTGACGAGAATCCGAAAGTGGTGGTTAGAACCCGGGCTTATATAGCATTTTAACAAAACAACAATACATTTTGTAGAGAAGTGAGAAGACAGAGGAAAAGGAGTTTGATTTTCTAGGGGTGGCAAATTGTGTAAAGGTAAATAAATGGAGGAATCTAATGGAAGATAAGTTAGTAAGTAAGGTTTGTTATGCAGATTCCTCTGATGTCCTCTCTGGGCTGATAAAAGTCTAAAGTGGTCTCCAGTGATTAACTTCTATCCTTCCTAGTAGAGAAATGGGACATTTTTACAAATTTATGTCCTGCTTTTAGGTAAATCAGGGTAGGGCAAAGAGCTTTTCTTGTATCTGCTTCTTCTCAGTTGTCTTTAGTTCAATATGCCAAAGTGACATATTTTGGGGTATTCTGATATCACCCAGTATTATTTTTCTTATTTTATTGATAGGAAAACTGAGATCTTTATTTAAAGTGATAGAGGCAATATCACTAAACTGGTAAATGAAAAAACTGGGTTTAAATCAAAGCCTTATGATTTTAGGTGTTTTGGCGGAACATATATATATATATATGGTTACTATTTAAGCTATTTGTGACATACCTAACACATGTTCCTTGATCTATCCCATTCAATAGTTCAGGGAGGTTAAAAACCATCTGCTTTTTCTTTTTTTTGAAAAATAAGAAAATTAAATTGTTTTTTCTGTAGTGTTCATTTCTTTCTGCTTTCCTAAATGAATAATAGGCATTCCATTAATGAAGAAAAAAGTCACTTCTATAAAAATGTTCAAATTATTTCCAGAATAAAACTACTGTAATGATTATTTATTCAAGGAATATATGTAGGCATATAAACTTACATATTGATAATCTGATTTCCTTTTCTATTGTTATTAACTTTCTATTTCTGATATTAATTTTATTATGATTATTGTTACATTTTAACTTGTTTACATGATATGCAGAAAGTCTTAGGACTTGAATTTTTCTGTGTCCCTTGTTAGTACGATAGACCCTTTCACAATGAATGCTAGGCAAATCTCTACAATATAACATTGACTTTTAGTTTAGCTACCACAAAAAAGTAGTGATTATTTATCAACACTTTTTTTGTTCAAATATCTTTGAAAACTAATTTTATTGTCATTCACTTTAGAATACTCATAGCCAACATGATTTAGAGTATACTATGTGCTGCGTGTTGTGGTAAGTACATAATAAGTTTTATATAATTTATTTTAAATATCATAACTCTATGAAGAGGCAAGTACATTTCTTAAGGTTACTAATCAGATTGAACGCACTTTCTAATCATATTGATTAATGAAGCTATCCGAACGAATGGATAGGCCTATAACCCATTTCCTCCATTCCTGTGAAACCAAAACTCTCCTTTGTAACAACTAATGAACTACTTCAGACTTCCTTGTAAATCTATTGGCTTAAAAAATAGCCAAGTCCCATTTTTATAAGGATATACCTGTAAATCAACCTGGAATTTATAGATTTATGAGGCATGGCTGGCTGGAGAATGGGGCTTAATCATCTAAACATTTTTCCTGTCTGAGTACTTAAGGGAGTGAAAATGGAGAAGTTAAGCCACTTAAATAGCTCTTTGTTGATCGATGTTTCCACATACATTACTCAACAAAACCAAAGGCACTGTAATGTGGAGAAGAGGCAGTTTTAGAGATCAGCATTTGATGGGTTTCTGTCTCCTCAAAGAAAAAATGTTTCTCTGTTCCAGACCTTGTGGTATCATTTGAATCATTGGTGAAGTTTGGTGCTGGGTAAGATAACCTGGGTCTGCTGTGATAATTCAGCATTATACATTTGTGGTAACACTATGGTTACTGCATTTTTTTTTTTTTTCTTATGGTGCTCCTAAATAGAGAGTAATACAACCAACTAGACGTTTAACATGGATCAGGAGATGTTAACCTATCGTAGCAAAATCTATTCAAATATCATCTACTTCTGTGTACATTCATTTAACTCATTTGCATCCTCCATAAGAAGTGCGATGGTAACACACAGGTGGGTTTTTTGTTTAACTGTTTATCAGTGAAGTCAAATTTACCCATTTATATAGGGACCAGTGGGGCTGAATCTTGTCTTAGTTCACAATTTTATCCCCAGAATTTAACACAGGCCTTCACTAAGCCTACACTCAACAAATATTGACTGAAGCACGGCAAACTTAAAAGTTTAGTTATATTTAAAATTAGATAATTTAATATAAAACACGCTATTCAGTATTTCTTTTTCAAAACTAGTACAAAATAGCAAAAAAAATTAATATCATATATGTTAGACATTAGATCTAGAGTAGAATGCTCCTTCCCTATGAAAACTTTAAAAAAATATATATTCGGAAGGGCCAAAATTTGATTATGAATATTAACTGTATTAAGCATATTAGGTACAAAATATATCCTTCCTAAAGCATCAACTTACTATGCATTTAAGTTTAATATCAGGTATGTTAAAAATGATAAAATTTTAATAATCTGGTTAAAAAGATATTACAATTTAAACTAAGTTTCTCAGAATAAATGAAATACGATTTTTTTTTAAGAAAAATATTAACACTTGCAAAATTTTAATAATTAGGTAGTGATGCTTACTAGAATTAGTGATTAAGAAGACCATAATTCACAATTTTCCATTTGAAATGTCACAATTTGTTTCTTGCGTGTGTTTCCCCTCTTAAATTCGATGTATTTATTTTCAACTCTGTGAAGTTCAGACTAGAGACCACTACTCTGATAGAATAACATCTAATTTCTGTAAATATTTTTCTCTGTTATAACGTTTGGATGGGTTAAATATACTCATGGTCTCAAAGGAGGAACAAAAAGTCCATCTAAAATCACTTAAGTGAAAGAGATCCTTCAACTGGTATCTTACTTGTCTCTTTGCTGACATTCCCTATTTATTACAGATCTGCTGACACTGGCCACATTCCAATATGTGAATAGCCAGAAGAGATTTTCTTTTCCTAAATTGGTTTTTGTCTTTCTTTCCTAAGTGCCCAGCAAATGCAGTACCATGGATCAATTTACAGTAGCTGTGTTCTATATGGCTAGGACACAATTAGTTGGCACTCTCTATTTTCCTTCCACATTGACAAGTATCTCCTCAGATATAGTGCAGTCATTGATTTTTCATGTTACTGCTACTTGTCCAGATCTATTCTGGGCAACAGTTTTCTAATGAGAAGATTCCTTCAGATGTGGTAGGAAAAGTCACCTTTTTTGCCACATTCAGTCACCTTATTTACTACATTAGGAAAGCAATTTAATTCTTCCTTAAGTCTAAAACTTACTCTGGTTTTTACTGCTATTCACATCAATCACTCAACCTAATTCGCCAGATGACTACTTCATGATATGTATGCCCTTTAAATAGAGTCGATCTTAACTCTTGATCTTATATATTCACAAAAGTTCTTTGTTCAAAGTAAAATTCAAGATGTGTTCACTCTAATTATCTAACGTGGCATAAGGAGGGCATGGAGACAACCAAATATATTTGACATGTATAAATTTAAACTAAGAAATGTGGCAACAAAAAGAATTTCTACTCTTCTTTTTCACCTTGTTTCCTAACTATGCATAAGTCTTTGGAACAATGAGTCAGTGACATAGATTTATCAAAATAACATACAGATTTATACTGTAAGATACAGTTTAGCAAGAAAATGTTGCGCTTTTTTTTAAACCCAGATATTGTTCACTCTAAGGGACTTGCATGGATATAAAGCCCCTCTTCCATATGCATAGGGTCTAATGACCAGCCCAGTCTTTTGGAGAGACGAGAAGTTCTGGGGGGACATCTAAATAAAAGGAGTCCTTGACGAGTATGTGAGGTGAATTCTGTAATGACTTACTGATGGAAAACATGATAGAAAAGACAAGAATTATTGATAGCTATGTCTGGACTCAGTTTGTATATATAATCTTCTAAGAATAAAATTTTTGTTTTGGTAATGAATGGTAACTTCTGACCCTTCCAAATATTTCACCATAGCTAAGGTATTACAAGTTTATAGTCAATTTTTAGCAAAGGCTTTTGTGATCCCTAAATAACAAATCCTGTTCATGATTTTACAAATGGCTGTTATGTTTTACATAGGAGCCTACTAACCCAAGAATAAGAAATAGCTCCTAAATCTGGTTGAACATCAGGGTTACCTGAAGAGCTTTCAAAAATATAGATGTAAAAATTTGGCCCCAAATTACATTGAATCAAAATCAGGATAGGGCTTAAAAATATGAATTTTTAAACTGTTCCATATAAGTCTTACACAGTAGCTCAACTGTAGTCCAAAAACTAACAATCAGGAGCCCTGTGGCAGACAACGATCTGCTGAATAGTAACAATTTCCATGTCACTTTATTGCCTTATTCTAGAAATTCTCCCCTTCCTTCTAGAATTATCTCATTATATCATATCTAAAACCTCCTCTTAGTAGGAATAAACCTTTACAAAACAAAATTAAGTTCATCAACAAAAAATATAAATAAGTGGAAAAATACATGAAGTTCTTGCATTAGGGGAACTAATATTTAAATATATCCATTTTCCCAAATTAATATAAATCCAATACAATTACAAAAAAGTCCCACTAGGTTTTATGGAACTTGGAAAACTGGTTATAAAATATATAGGGAAGGGCAAGGATCCAAAACTAAAATTATTTCAGAATAAGAAGAGGGGAAGCAGAATTGCCCATGTATTATTATAAACCTGTGTGATATTTTTGCCAGGATTAATAAATAAAACCACACTAAAAAAACATAACAACAAGCAGCAACAATAACAACAACCAAGCTCTAAAATGTGCTCATACATATATTTATACATATATAGAAAATTATTTTAAGATAGCAAATGACATTGCATATCAGTGAAAGTGAATGAATTACATTCATGCACCGCATAACGACGTTTAGGTCAACAATGGACCACATATACGACGACAGTCCCATAAGATCAGTACCATATAGCCTAGGTCTGTAGTAGCCTATAACATCTAGGCTTGTGCAAGTACACTCTATAATGTTCACACAGCAACAGAATCGCCTGACAACGCATTTCTCAGAACTACCCCCTTTGTTAAGCAACACACGACTATAACTAATGTTGACCAATAAGTAATCCTTTTGAAAAAAAATATATAATCTCTTCCTCACACTATACATACATATGTCAGGGAGAAGAGTATTTTTCTTTACCCACTTAGGTTCTTTGATTTGGGGCAGGAGAAAGGACACAGGTAATCAAGTATATATGGGAATTCACAGAAAAATGTGACTCTAAGGGGCAGTTAGAATTTAGGGCATATATGCCATCCTAATAGGGGGAGGGGGAGAGAAGGGCACTTACAGGAAAATGAGTGACTTCTTAATAGGGGAAGAGGGTGGGAGAAAGGACACTTAAGGGAAAACAAATGACTTTTTGAAACATAAATGGGCCCTTAGGAAAAAAAGATGGGAAATATGATAGTTTTGTGACAATGTCTGTTAGGGTGTGGTGTGGACTTCTGGTCTCCAGTGATATGAGTCAGTCTTCAGTGGTTGCTCCTGGGAGGGTCTTTATGACAGTGGAGTTCTTTTGAGAGGCTCTGCTTTTGGTCAGAAAAAGGATTTGGGGAACTCAAATACCTGCAGCTCAAAATAATTTTTATACCTTAGTGGTATAGTCTGGACCCCTTCATAAAAGAATTATCTCAGATTAAATAGTGACATAAAAATGAAAGTAAAACTTTTAAAACATCGTGAAGAAAATATGAGAAAAATCTCTTTATATTGAGGTTTTAATGGAGTTTTAAACACTACAGAAATACTACCAAAAAGAAAAAGATTATTTCATTTGGATACCTTAAAATTAAGCAATATTGTTAAAGATGGTAAAATGACAAACTGCATTCTAGAAAGAAATGTTTGCCAACAAAGAATTAGTGCTAGTATTAAAAATATTGAAAATAATTCCAAAAGTCACATTTAATTGACAAAAAAAAGGAAAAATAAGCAAAATGCACGAAAAGGTATTTCACAAAAGATTAAACAAGAATGGCCATTATATTTTGAACAGATTCTCAATCTCATTTGTAACAAAGGAATTGAAGTTTAAAAGATAATAAAATACCAGTATATTCTTGTCAGAATGATAAAAATTCAAAAATCTGACAATATCAGATGTTGGCAAAGATGTGGAGTAAGAGGATCCCTTGGGTGTGTGGTCATTTAAATAAGCACCACTAACTTGGAAAGCAATTTCCCATTACCAGAAAAACTGAAAAAGCACATGCCATGAAACCCAGCTACCTAAATGAATGCATCAATGGATTACTAGAGCAGTAAAAAGGAATTAATGCAACTATACTCATTAATATGAATGACTATCAAAAACACATTGTTGAGAAAAAGGCTAATAACAAGAGAATATATACTGTGTGATTGCTTTTATATATATAAAAGAAAAATAGATAAAACTATGTATCTATGGTATACATGTGTGTTGTGTGTGTATAAAAACATGTACATATGTGTGTTGGGCATGTGTAATAAAACTGTAAAGAAAGGCAATGGAAAAAGTATAGCGAGATTCAGGATAGTAATATTTTCTAGGAGGAAGATGTGAATACAAAAGGAGAGGGGGAATGAAGGATGCTTCAAATGTACTAGATGTTTTCAATTTCTCAAACTGGGTGATAGATAAAAAGGTGGTCATTTTATAAATTTATTTTAAAATACGCATATATATTTCACAAACTTTGAGCTTATATATGTTCCAAAAATTAGTGCAATGTGATCTAAATGCATTGTTAGCTAGTGGATAGAAATAGATGAATTTCTGGCAATGCAATTGAATATCGGGTGTGCTAAACTAGTAGCATATCTCTATCTGATGAATAGAACTACAGATATATGTATTTGTGAAAAAAAGTCTCAATAATTTAAATACAAATAAAGTCAGAAAACACTTAATTGTAGATGAATCTTTGTATGGATATTGTAAAGACATTTAAAGCATTTAGCTTCCTTTTTTCCCATTTAAATTCAGTTTCCATTACTTCTTCATTTCTTAAATACTGAAGACAAGTTATAGGTGACACATTAATTAAATTTAAAAGGAAGTCTAGGAAATTTTCATACAGTTTTTACAAGCAACACATAAGTTAAATACTATAAATCTATCTCTTTTATTTATTATGACATGCAGAATTTAAAGAACTAACTACAGTGACTTATTGGTAAGGATGGCATATTTTGAAGAAAAAAAATGTTATCCAGATCTTAGTAAATATTAAGGACCACTTTTATAAAAAGAGTAGACATTACACATTGAACAGCTTATATAGAAGATAGATTTAATTTTTTAAAGGGTTATTATAAAACAATATTCATGTTATTGACATTCTTGAAAAGTAAATACACAAAATATAAAATATAAATAAGTGAATTGTTGTAAATGCCAAAACACATCAACTAGAATTCATACTATAAAGGAAGGGGAATGGGAAAAAGTTAAATATAGGGTTTTTTTGGTCTGAAATAATAAGATGCCAGTAGACACCCATTTGTAGTTATTACAAATAATTTGATAAATTCAAATTTTAAAACTTTTTTTAAAGACTTAAAGTGGTCCCTTAGTAAAATTCAATTGAAACTATGTGTATATGGTTACCAACATTACTAAAATGAAAAATATATACAGCACATTCCATCTGGCAAAAAATCAAATTAGAGGGATGAGAGAAGTATATAAAAGAATAAAGCGAGATGACAAAATTAAGTCCCAGTAAGTCCACTAGTTTTCATTATGATAATAAGTGTAAATAGATTAATATCTCATAAATAATCAATGAAATTCAGTTTTAAAAAGTCAGTGACGTGCTGTCTCTAATAGACACTCCCCCAAAGCAGTGACTCAGTTATATAAGAAAGTAAAGTAAACGTGTTACACAAAATATAAATAATCGTTATAATAAGTTTGGGAAATAGTAGGCTGATGAAGTTAAATGTCTTTCCATCAGGATTTCTCAAAGTCTTTGATATGCTAATGTAACCTTGCTGGTCCTAGTATAACACAAATTGTAACTGTACTTCCCAACTAATTTGAGATCAAATTTTTTTCCCCACAAAACGTTTTCAGAACAAATATTACTTGAACACATTTAGTAAGCCTTGTCCTGCCTAATATGCAATATCTATTGTAATATATGCCTTCAGACTTCTAACCAAGTGGGCTTTTCCTTACATAATCTGGATTATTATTTTTTTAGGTGAAGGATAGAATATGCCACCCCCCAAAATTCCACTCTCGCATATTGATGATTTTGAGCCGTAGGCACGAAAAAACAGCAAACACGGGGAGAAGATTTCTCTTGTTAAAGTGATTAAACAAAGAGACCATTAGCCTGAAGTGCTGGCAGTGGTCCGGCAGCCAATGGGAGCAAAGCGAATCCTAAGGCAGAGTCAATTCCTGTAAATGCCTTAAGGTTAAGAAACGGATACTAACCAATCACAGACAATTAAGCTTTCCCAAATAAGGCAACCTTAAGCTATAGCTGATCAGATCATCTTTTTGCTTCTGAGTCTGCTCCACAAAAGCCTTTCCTCATCTCCTGTTGCTGGAGCGTTCCTAACCACTTTCAGTTTGGTGCTGCCCAACTGGAATAGATGTTTGCTCTAAAAAATTTTTGAAAATTATAATGTGTCTCAGTCTATCTTTTAATACTCTGACCTCCCCTTAATCTGACCAGAGACAGATCCTCCAAAGGGAACTCAGTTGTTAAGATACCCTCCCTAGATGTTTCATCAACCAGGGAAGATTGACAGGAGAGGACACTAGAGGTTGACACCACATCCAGATAAACTTTGTAACAAACTATCTTACCTCCCATCTGTTCTTCCAAGAGCCCATTCATTTATTTCTAAAAATAATTTTCTCTCCCATAAGAGGCCTACCTCCCTTCTCCCCTTTCCCTATTGAGATGGTATTTAGTCCTGAATTGTAAGCCACCTCTGAGAGTTACGCGTTTTTCCCTGGGTATCTCCCATGTATACATGAGGTATACACGTTAATAAACTGTGTTTTTCTCTGGTTAATTTATCTTACAGGGGTCTCAGCTAAGAACTCAGAAAGACAGAGGGAAAATTATTTTTTCTGTCCTACACAGATTTACAAAGTAGTTTATAATGACACTCACACATCACATTTTGTGAATATTATTTTTCTGACTTTTTTTATTGTACATTGGTTAGTGACTCCTCATTACCCCACTTTTTATTATACACATTTGAAGACAGTTTTCAAGTGTTAGCCTGTCTAGACTGGCTGGAATTCCTTTAGACTGCCACTGATATTCTTTTTCGGTTATGACCTATGAACACTGGCTAAAATGTATAAGCCCCATTTCCCATTAAAATGTATTAAACCTCCATTTCCTACTGAAATCACAGTTTTCTTCCAAATTTCATAATTGTGAATCATTTACACATCTAAAAAACTCATGTTTTTCCCACTTAACACAAACTATTTTATCAAAAAATCATTAAATGCAACATTTTAGGCTCAAGAAAAAAATCCACGATTCATGTTTTTTGCTTTTGAGTATGATAGAAATTTAAATGTTTTTCTCCAGCTATCTGAACTTTTCTATGGTTTCAAGTTTTGAAATGAACTAGTTTAATTTTCAGTGTAACTTTCATGTCTTGGTGTTATCTGATATTATATTTTGGTCACAAAGGAATTGAAGTCATTTCCACAACATTTTTAATGGTTCAACTGCTTCATTTCTAAAACTATTTATTTTCCTTACTGTGCATAATAACATTTTATTATGTTCTTTTATGCATTTTTATGACATATTCTGAAACATAATCATTTTATTATATCATTCACTTTGTTGGTGTCAGTAGTAAATAATAATAAAAATGTAACAACCTGTTTTAATAAGCATATTATAAGCATTCATGTATTATCATCTCTATTATGATTTGATATTCATAAATGTGACTAGATGCTTCATGAAAAGTAAATAACTGAGTAGGAGTATGTTTGTAAGCTTGGGATAAAATAAATGATTGTGTATGAGAAATAAGTAAGTGAACATGAAACACACTGGTGGTCTCAGCTTTCTAGCTCCTGAGAAATGATTGCAAGTCCATTAGGCTCTAAAAGGCACTGAATTTAGCAGTTAGTGCTAATAGCTTTGTATTGTAAGACATCCCTGGGTATTTGCAGTTATGGCAATAAAGTTTAGATGATATTAAGGCTACACTTGATAAATCTGACTGAGGTCTGTGAAGAATACAATGAAAGAGTAATTGTAAAATAATTATGGATAATTCTATATAAGAAGTCACAGCGAGAACAAATTTATGGATTGAACCATAAAACGAGTTTAGAATGAATACACAAACGATAAATATTAATGATTTTGCTATAACTTTGGAGGAGCTGGTTAGAAGGATTTGAATGTCACAGGCTGTGCAACGTATGTATATGTACAGCTGTCAAAATCAAACTAAACAAATTCTTGAAATGACAAGTGCATTATTTTAAAATAATACTGTATTATCAGTATTTGTGATAATATGTATTGAATGTGTTCCTACTTCTAGAAAAGTTCAAAAATTAGTAAGAACCCCAGAAAGTAACCTTGTCTTCCTCCTGCATCTTTTCTTTTAAGTAGAAAATGACAGTAAGTGAATGTATGGTTGAACTAAATGGAGTTTCACTCTCAATTAAAATGTTAGACTATGTAATTGCATATCATACTTCCAGCAGAGAAGGAAACTACTTTCATGACCTGGGGTATTGAGTGCTTTTCAGTTGTCATATCTCTTCATCAGAACCTCAAGTTTTTGTGAGAGGATCACTTAAAGGTTCTGAATCTGAATCCCATGGGTAGAACACAGAGAGTATTTGAACTCAAAAATCTCCTTACATCAATGTGTGAGTGTACGAGTGTGTGTGTTTATGTTTAGATGAGATAGATGACTTTATTTTTCTGAAGAAGAAATCCAGTTTTTTTAACTAAAAATTCTGAATCCAGGGCCCATGGATGGACCTCAGAGGGTAGCTGAATCACAGAAATCCACTTGGAAGAGTGTGTGTGTGCATATGTGTGTAGCAGTGTTCATTTTTCTGAAGAAGAGACCCAACTTTCCTCCGAGTCTCGGTGGATTTATGAAATGTCCTACACAAGTGGAAAAAGAATAACAAATTATTCAATGAGCACTTATAATTTCAGTTACTTGAGTGAGATTATCCTGAAATAGATGCTCAATGTTCGGTGATGAACGTTTATATAAACATCCATCCACATATGTGTGTGTATGTGTGTGTATAATAACCATATTTATTACTGAATGTTTACAGCTTAAAAGAGTAAGAAACCAAGGCAATTATAAACAAATAACTTGCTCAGAATCTTAAAAACTCTAGCACTTTTTAAAGAGATTTTTAATTTTTTTTATTTTAAAATGTACATGCCATAATATTTATCATTTTAGCCATCAGGAAGTATACAATTCAGTAGCATTAAGTACATTCACAATGTTGTATAGCCATGACCATTATCTAACACCTCAAGCATTTTCATCATCTTTAACAAAAACTCTGCACCCATTAAACAATAACTTCCCATTCTCCTCTCACCTTAGCCCCTGATAACCTTTACTCTGCTTTCTGTGTCTATGAATTAGCCTAGTACAGATATCTCATATAAGTGAAATCATACAATATTTGTTCTTCTGTGTCTGACGTTTCACTGAGCATAATGTTCTCAATGTCCATCTATGTTGCAGCATATATCAAAATTTCATTTCTTTTTATGGTCGATGGACACGAGTTGTTTCTAAGTTTCTGCTATTGTGAATAATGTTCCTGTGAACCATTGGTTTCCAAGTATCTATTTGAGTCCCTGCTTTCAGTTCTTTTGGATATATACCTAGAAGTAGATTTGCTGGGTCATATGGTGGTTCTATATTTAGTCTTTTGAGAAACCACCAAACTGTTTAACACAGCTGCTGCATCGTTTTATATTCCTCCCAACAATGTATGAGGGGTTCAATTTCTCCACATCTTCACCAACACTTGTTGTTTTCCTTTTTTTCCCCATTATATCCAACCTAGTAGGTTTCAAGTGGTATCTCATTGTAGTTTTGATTTGCATTTTCCTAATGACTGACAACACTGAGCTCCTCTTCATGTACTTAGTGGTCATTTGTATGACTTTTTTTGGAAAAATGTCTCTTCAAGATTTTGCCCAATTTGGAATTCAGTTTGTGTTGATGTTACCAAGTTGTAGGAGTGCTTTATACATTAGATATTAATCCATTATCAGTTATATGACTGAAAATATTTTCTCCTATTCAGTAAGTTGTATCTCACCTTCTTAATAATATACTTTGATACAATAAAGTGCTTAATTTAGATGAAGTCCAATTTATCTATTTTTTTCTTTTGGTGACTGTGTTTTCGGTTTCATGTCCAGGACATGATTGCCAAATCCAGTATCATGAAGATATTCCCTAATGTTGTCTTCTAAGAGCCTTATAGTTTTAGCTCTTACATTTATGTCTTTTATCCATTTTGAGTTAATATTTGTGTATGGCTTAAGGTAAGAATCCAATTGAAGCCTTTTGCATGTGGATATCCAGGTTTTTTCAGTACCATTTGTTGAAAAGACTGTCATTTCTCCACTGAATGCTCTGAGAACCCCTCCTGTCAATCAATTAATCCTATATTTGAGAATTTATTTCTGTCTTCTCTATTCCATTCCATTGTCTGTTCTTTTGTCAGTACTATATGGTTTTAAATACTGTAGCTTTTTTGTAAGTTTCTAAGTTGGGAAATCTGAGTCCTTCATATTTACTATTCTTTGTCAAGATTGTTTCGGTGACTTGGAACTCCTTGCAATTCCATATGAATTTAAGGATGGGACTTTTCCATTTCGGTAAAAAAGGCTATTTCAAAAGGAATTGAATTGGATCTGCAGATCACCTTTTGTAGTAATGACATCTTAACAATGTTAAGTCTTCCTGTCCATGAACAATGACTGTCTTTCCACCTACTTAGGTCTTATCTAATTTCTTTCTGTAATGTTTAGTAGTTTTCAGAATACAAGTCTTTTAGCTCCTTGGCTAGATTTAATCCTCAGTATTTTATTCTTTTAGATGCTATAGTGCATGGAATTGACATCATAATTTTCTTTTTAGGTTGTTTATTGCTGGTGTACAGAAAATCAACTGATTTTTGTCTATCGATCTTGTACCCTGCAACTTTGTTGAATTTGCTTATTAGTTCTAGTAGCGTTTTTGTGGAGTCTTTGGATTTGTGTCATCTGCAAATAGGGATAATTTGATCTCTTCCTTTGCAATTTGGATGACTTTTACTGCTTTTTCTTGTCTAATATCTCTAAGTAGAACTTGCATTAAAATGCTGAATAGCCACCCTTTCAGGGGCATCTTTGTCTTGTTTCTGATCTTTGGGGGAAATCTTTACTCTTTTATCATTGAGTATGATGTTAGCTGTGCGGTTTTCATAAATACTCCTTATCAAGTTGAGAAATTTCCCTTCTAATCTTAGTTTTCTAAGAGTTTTTAATCACAACGTGGTGTTAAATTTTGTCAAACTCCTTTTCTACATCAATTGGGATGATCATGGTTGTGTTGTCTTTTGTTCTACTAATGTGATGTTGCATTGATTGATTTTCTTATGTTGAACTAACTTTGCATTACTGAGATAAATCCTACATTGTCATGGTGAATAATCCTTTTAATATGCTGTTGGATTCAGTTTGTTAATATTTGTCAAGGATTTTTGCATCTATATTTATATTTTGGCATCTATTATTTATATATTGGTTTTTGATTTTCTTTTTGCTTTCTTTTTTAGGGGGGAGATGTCTCTATGGTTTTGGTATCACAATAATTATGGCCTGATATATAGAATGAGTTAAGAATTGTCCTCCTCTTCAATTTTTTAGAAGAATTAAAGAACTAGTGTTAATTCTTTCTAACTATTTGGTAGAATTGATAGGTGAAGCCATATCAATCCTGAAAGTTTCTGAAGCCAGCAATTTTCTTTTTTGGGAAATTTTTGATTGCTGATTTAATCTCTCTACTTGTTATAGGTTTGTTGTGATTGTCTATTTCTTCTTTAGTCCATTTAAGTAATTTTGTGTTTCAAAGAAATTGTCCATTTCTTCTAGTTATATAATTTGTTTGTGTAAATCATTCATAATATTCTTTCAAGATCCTTTTTACCCCTGTAAGTTTGTAGTGATGTTCCCACTTTCATTTCTGGTTTAATTATGTGAGTCTTCTCCCTTCTTTTTATTTGTTAGTCTAACTAAAGTTTTGTCAATTTTGTTGATCTTCTCAAAGAAATAACTTTTGGTTTTACTGATTCCCTCTATTGCTTCTTCTTAATTTTCTATTTTGTTTATTTCCATTCTAATCTTTATTATTCCCTTCTTTCAGCTAGTTTTGGGTTCAGCCTGTACTTCTGTTTCTAGTTTTTTAAGCTATAAAATCAAGTTATTTGAGTTCTTTCTCCTTTTTAATTGTAGGCATTTATAGCTACAAATTTCCCTCTGATTACTGCTTTCATTGCATCCCATAAGTTTTGGTATGTTGTGTTTTCATTTTTTTTTTTATCTCAGGGTATTTTATAATTTCCTTGGTGATTTCTTTTTGATACATTAGTTGTTTGAGTGTATTGTTTAATTCCCATATGTATGTGAATTTTTCAGTTTTTGTTTTGTTATTGATTTCTAACCTCCTTCTGTTGTGATTGGAAAAAATACTTTCTATGATATTTGTCTTTTTAAGTCTATTAAGACATTTGTGTGGTCTAACATACAGTTTATCCTGGAGAATGTCTAATATGCATGTAAGAATGTGTATTCTGTTCTTGTTGAGGGGAATGTTCTATGCATGTCTGTTAGGTCTAGTTGGTTTATTGTGTTGTTTAAGTCCTCTATTTCCTTACTTATCATCTGTTTTATTGATCTATCCATCTGTTATTGTAAGTTGGGTTTTGAAGTTTACAGCTTTTACTGTAGAACTATTTATTTCTCCCTTCCACTCTGTCAACTTTTGTTTCATAAATCTTGAGGATCCATGGTTAGATGCAAAAATGTTTACAATTGTTACATCTTCTTGCTCTACTGGACCTTTTATTTGTGTGTAATATCCCTTGTCTCTTTTTACCTTTCTGAATTTAAAGTCTAGTTTTTCTGATATTAGCATGGCCAACTCAGCTCTATTTTGGTGACTATTTACTTGGAATATCTTTTTCTATCTTTTCACTTTCAATCTATTTGTATCTTTGTATCTAAAGAGAGTCTTGTGTCTAAAGTAGACAGCATTTATTTGAATCATGTTTTTTAAATCCATTTTGCCAATGTCTTTTGATCTGAGACTTTAATCCATTTACATTTAAAGTAATTACTGAAAAAGGACTTCAGCTTTTTGCTTTTTGTTTGCTAAATATCTTATAGCTTTTCATTCTTTATTTCTCCCTTTTCTACCTTTTTTGGTGTTTAGTTGGTTTTTTGTAGTGAAAGATTTTGATTCTCCTCTCATTTCCTTTTATGTATATTCTATAGATATTTTCTTTGTGGTTACCAAGGGGATTACATTTAACATCCTAAAGTGATAACAATCTAATTTAAATTTATAGCAACTTAGCTTCAATACCATACAAAAACTCTGCTCTCATAAAACTCCCCACCCCTCCCCTGTTCTGATGTGACAGGTTATATCTTTACACATTGAGTGCCCAAAAATATAGATTAATATTTTTTGAAACATACGCTTTTTAAATCATGTAGAAAATAAAAAGAATTATAGACTAAAATTAAAATAATGCTAACTTTTATAATTCTGCATGTATTTACCTTTATTGGAGATTTTTATTTTTTCATATGACTTTGTCATTGTCTAGCTTCTTTTAATTTCAACCTGAAGAACTCTCTTTGACAGAACAGGTTTAGTGGTAACAAACTCTCTCAGCTTTCATTTATCTGGGAATGTCTTAGTGTTTCTCATACTTGAATGGCAATTTTGCTGGATATTATATTTTTGGCTGACGATTTTTTACTTTCAACACTTTGAATATATCAATCCATTGCCTTTTGGCTTCCAAAGTTTCTGATGAGAAATTGATTGATAGTCTTATTGAGGATTCCTTGCTTGAGATGAGTATTCTCTGAACCTGTGTCTTTCCCTGGGCAATTGTTTGCATTGTTTTTCTAAATTCTACTGTATACGCTCAAAACAAACAAACCAGGTGCTGTCTTTTTAACTACCTGGAAGCTGGAAGCTGCTTCAGGTTTGTTTTTTTTTTTAACTACATAGGATTATTTTTGGTCTCTTGTGATGTGCTATTCATCAGGAATTCAATTCATCTTTTCTATCCACATACTAGATGCACTGTATTTTAAGTTACCATAGTTTCTAATTCAGAAGACTGAAATTAAGAGTAATTTCATTTCTTAACATAAAAATATTTACAGGTACACTTTAGTCTTAAAAACTCAAGGGATTCTGGCTATAAAATACATTATGTGAAAATATTTTTTTAAATTGAAGTTAGAAATAGGTAAGACTCTACTTTCACAAATAATTGGTAGAAAGGATTGAGAGTAACAATATGCTACTAGGTTGAAAGCAGTGAAAATTAATATGTATCAACATATGATTTGTGCTTGGACTCACATTTTATATTTTGAAAATGATTATTAAAGGCATTATTTTGATTTTTTTCAGGATTAAATATTGTAGCTACCTAATGTCTCAAATATTATGAATTAAGGTGCATTTTATTATATTGTCTATTAGAAAAAAGAATGAAGACCATTTTCTTTTTAGGGTGCCACTCAAACTCTATTCATAAGTGACTTTTGGTTTGGCCTTACTTGTCATCACTAACAACTCTACTGAAATCTAATCTTATTCATTCTTCTTTTCACTAGTGGCTGATTTACATCCGCTATTGATTCTGAGTTTACTGAGAAACATGAAAGAAAAAAAACATAAAATATAATAATGTGGATCAGACAATTACAGTGAAGACATCCCTTGTACTAGACCTTTCAAACATACTTATGTGGAAAATACTGAAATATTACACTACAACAATGCATCACGATTTTCTCATTAGCACTTTTCTTCCTTTTTTGATTACATGCATATCACCAAAGACATTATAGGAAATCTTCCTAAAGTTACTTATACTGAATAACAACCATAGGTCATTGGATTATAGCTCTTTTTCTGAAGGCTGATAAAAGGTCTTTCTTTAATGGCAAGCAGCTTTTATTAACTTCCTGGGATTCCATAAATGCTAATCAGCAGTTCTAGTCTGCAACACATTTATTACACCCTGACATGCTGAAGACAGCCAGTTACAAATAGAGCTGCCTCTTGAAAAATGCTGCTCCAGTGTTTTATAATAAAGTGCACCAATTAAATGCATTCATTAGGACAAACTGCTTGTCTTTTCCCATATTAGAGCTTTTAAAAAAACACAGTGTATTTCATAGTTCACCCTGCTCTGTATTATTATAAATTGAACATAACACATTACAAAGTTTTAATCCAATAACTATAAATACATAATGAATAATATTTCCTTGGAGATTGTCAGGTCTGCAAGAATCCACTTGGTTTCATCCTTCAAGATAAATAATATAGAAGTCTTTTTCTTTTCCACATGGTTCTCAGATGCTTGAGGGACACCATTGAAATAAATAAAAACATTGACTTATAATTTAAAGTTGTCATTTCATTTAAGAATTGATTAGAGTCCTCTCCTAGAATATATTTTAATTTTCTTAGAAATAAATATTCATAACCTTACACACAATACTTTTAATTTTAAATATTGCCTTATCGATTTGATGTCCACATATAAGGTAATATTTTGATATTGATAAAGTATGGAGGGCAAGAATTCCAAAAAAGAAAATGGACTCATAAATGTTGAATGTGGACAAGAATCTCTCCCTTTCAGGGTAGGGAGGGCATAGGATTATTATACAACACTGTGAATAGAATAGAGTAAGATTGTTTGGGCTGCCCAAGAACATTATTTCTTGGTTTCCTACTTATATAAAAACACGCACTAGCTGATAATACCCAATTTCTCTCTACAATGGATATACTTTGCACGAGAACCCTGACCTGTATTATAACTATTTAGCCATCTCTTCAAATGCAGAAGCACTAGAGATGATCATACTCTTGGCCACTTACTTATCTATGCATAATTTATACAGTTTATGTTCTTATACATTGCTGGAAAATGGGAACATTTGGTCCCCATGAAGTTTTTGGATTGACCTCAAACTGGATGAAGAAAATGAAGAGAAAGCATGTTAGTTAATAGAAAAAGAGTAATATTCTTACATATTTTCCAGAATATGCCATCTGGGTGCTCAGAGTCAAAAATCTACTTTTTAAAAATATTATCAATTTTTCTTTTTATTTATTTCACTATAAAATAACTTTATTAGCTGGTGCCATTTGTTAGTGCAGTACATTTAACAAATCCCATTGGCACCTTCCATTATTAAAAAAAAATGTATTTGCAGTCACAGGTCTGCTCTAACATTTTGATTATGCAAAACAGTAAGAAATACATTTGGCATACTAATGTGAAAATTATATACATGATATTTAGGGTTGGTATTGAAGACATTTACCATTGCCTGTGGTACAGAATCCAATATCAGAATGGATGTATTGATGAATTCATAAGGAGGCCAAACGTAAACAACTGTTATGGCCACACTCCCTCTTACTGGCTAAATAGTAACAAATGCGTTATATATAACTGCATGTATATAATCACATATAAAATGAATGCATATTTAAATGCATATATAAAACTGAAGTAAAAATTTCAAGAACTATACTTATCCTTAACATTTGAAATGCACTGTTTTTTTCTACTTTCTCCTATTTTAATCTATTTACTTCATGTTGAAATATTAGCTACAAACCACTACATTGATTCTGTGATCCACTAAGTCTAGATCTGCAATTTGAAAAACATAGCATTAGATAATACCACAATAAAATTTAAAAACCCACAATATATATAGTATTTCTTCTCTTTTTCAAGGATATAGTGAGACTTTTAGTCACACATAACAGTTCTTCTATCATCACCCATGCAAAAAATAGTTTTAAAATATTTCACAAATATTTATTGGGCTCCATCTAGACAAATGCAAGTGATTTGCTATTGTGCCTGCCTTCATTAAGAGATTATAAAGATATTTTTTCTGTATTTGTTTTACCTTATGATTTATACATTATTGCAATATTTAGCTATACTAGTGAAGAAATTATCAAAATCATAAATTACTTTAACTAGGTCTAGAGTTTTATTTTAAGTAACTTGGAATTTTTATGTGTGATGTATTCTAAAATCAGTGAGAATTTTAATCTTAGACAATTCAAGACCTTTTCACTATTTAAATATATCAAATATTGCATTTATTTTGTACTTCTTTAGACAGGTCTACATATGTAAGAGATATTAGCAGCATTAAGTAAGAAATGTCTTTTCTTATTATAGTATACAATTTAATGTGGTATTCTAAATTCTATAGAACCAGAAACAATTCTTTTTTAACATCCTGAAGTTTATAACATAATGTTGTGATGATTTTTAAAAGTTCATTGATTTGGAGGATAAATATTTCTTCTTATTTATGGTGTCAAATCAAGTCACATATGCACATAATTACAACAAAAAATAACATAATAGTGACTAATGAGCCATTATATATCTTTGTATTTGGACATCTTGGAGAGAAACATTGAAAGTAGAACCAAGACATAATTGCTGTCACTTTGAATAATGGTACCCCAAACAGAGAGCCACACAGCATCTCAATGTCCTCTTATTTTCAAATACCTTAAGCTTTGTTTTCAGTGATATAAAGCCTTTGTCTAGATACTCTGTAACAACTTTATTCTTATTTGGTTTACTTTATTCTTATATGGTTTCCTGACAGCGTCTGTTACAATATTAATTAAATTTGTTTCATCATTATTCTTCAGATGCATGTATTTCTATACCATTGATGTGCAAAGATACAACAAAATACTCTATACGAAATGATTAAATGGTAAAGCCACAGGCGTGCTGTAGATCAGGATAATGATTTTAGTCTTTCACAGGATTTGCAATGTATCTCATGTGTTAAAGTAATAAGGAAATCATTTTCACCTAATACTCCATCGGATGCCGGAGGATAAATCAACTGTAGTAACTGTGGTTTTCACTCGTCTAAGAGAAGTCAGGATGCTGAGTGCACCTAACAGAATGACAGTTCGACACTAGGTGTAAAGAGAATTGACCCCCATTGGAGTCGGGGGGGAAAAGGAAGTGAAAGTAGTTCTTGACTAAGAAGAAAACACACAGCAGGAAACAAGAAAGCAAAACCTTTTGATAAAGATTGGGTCCCTAAATTTTATGCAAGGACAAAGGCAGAATGTGAATATTTCCTATTAATAGCAAAGAAGGCTTTCATACTGGGAAGTGACAGCCCAGAGCAGAGGGGAAATTCGTAATACCATGAACAAACCATACATAAATAAAGAAGAGAAATATGGAAAGGTCAGAATAGAAACTATTCACTTAGCAGTAGTGATGCTGTAATGAGGAAAAATTGGAAATTCCTATCATAAGAATTATATATCATGAATAATTTGTCTTATACAAATGTGCTTAACTTGACTGACAGTAAATTGGAAGTAATCCTCATGCTTTGGTGAGGATTCAGTAATGTGCTACAAATCCTGTTGACATCTTAATGCTGTGAGGTTCCTCAGTTAAAACCTCCCTCTGCCATTGTGGATAGATGGATCTCCAGAACATCTGTATCCTCTTTCACTGCTACAGTTTCATTTAAGATTCTGATGCCCAGAGAAAGCAGACTAGGTAAAAGGCACTGCCGTCTTTGGAAGTTTTATTTTCGTATAAAAGATTTATATAGGATTGGGGCAAATAAAAATAATATATATATAAATCATTTAAACCAATGACACAGCTGCCTCAATGATTGACATACTTAAAGGACAGTTAGTTAGGAAAGGGCCTGTATTATTTATAATTTTGAAAATATACCTCATTCAAGTTTGTTTCTATGTACATTTGGTATGGGTTAAATACAGCACTCAGAAAATACAAGAGATGGCAAAAGAAATAACCTTAATATTTGTTAAAAATCCCTTCTCTTCATCTCAAACCCCAGGTCTTGGTGAAAATCCTCAGGATTGTTTGTCTTGTCTATTCATAATAATCTCCCTGTATATATAGTTTGTCTCTCCAAGTAATCTTCTTCACTATTTCATTTCTCTAAAATACAAACTAAAATACAAACTGGATCATGTTTTCAGTCTCCTGATTACTATATGTACACTGCCTTGTGATTCCCAATAGATGGAAGTTGTACCAGTGTCTTCATCAATTGTCCCAGCTACCTTACAGTTTAATCTACTGGAATGGCCACATCCTTCTCCCTGGCCACCCTTAACTACTCAACATTTCCCGAATATGCCATGTTCAATCATGCCTGTGTGCCTTTGCAAATGTTCTTGAATTTTCCTGAAATGCATCTTCTCACTTTCTTCCTAAGAAAGCACTTCCCCCTTCAATCCAATTTCTATGTGAAAATGTCGCTTATTATTGTATAGTAATTATCAATAACTGTTTTCATTCATTAGATTATTCAAATCAAGAATGTGTTTAATTCATTTTTATATTCCTGTGCATACCAAAACACTCAATAATGTTTATTTGACTCTAACTTACAGACTGACTAAATGCTCATTGCCTAGGTTTCTAGAAGTCTTTAACATTTTAGTTTTGTTTAGATGTATGTATGACAGTAATCAGTGTTTTATCCCAAACATTCAAGCAAACCAACAAACAAAAACCCAGGCCTCTGAACTGTCTACACATGAAGGGCAAAATTAGTTTTCTGGGCCCTGTGTTATTTGTAAGTTTCTTTCTCACCTTTCTAACTTTGAAAATATATGCAGCTACAAACATTTACTTCAAGTCTTCTTCTGGAAATAATGGATTGCTTTGCATTTGAAATCACATTAATTTGTTTATCTCATCAGCAACTCAGCAGCTGTTTGAAGTTGATGCTGTCAGTATTGACTATATCAAATTTGAGTTGATTTTTTAATTGATCACTTACCCAATTGCAAGCTAACCTCAGGTCTTAAATTTTTAGTTAGATTCATTAAAGTTATTTAGTGCATAAAAGAGACATATTGCTCCCCATACTCTGTCAAATCCTTTCAATATGCACACCAATCAATTCGTTAACTCAGCACATTTTCAATGGGTAGTTACAACACTAGTCTCTTCACAACAGGAGAATGATAATGGTAAGGAGCATTCATCTAGAGTGGACTGTTTAAAACATAATCAGCTCCCAAAGAAAGTTATGCTTCTCTTCCATGAGCACAATTTTTTATACAACCATGTTAAACTCATATATTACAAGGTAGATTTAAAAAGCTATTTTTTCATATTATGGCAACGCTTGGAATTTTTTATGAATTGATATATTTATCTTTGTTGTAAACTTGCATTCTGACTTATTTTACTTTTTGTTAACTTTTCCTTGCCAATTTTTCTACATCCTACAATATTGCAAAATAATAACCATGTAAACCTTCACATTTAAAAATCATTATATAATATTATAAACATTTAAAATATATATAATAATGTAAACTTACATATACAAATAATCTTACACAGAGAAAAATGCTTTGAGCATTTATTTTATAAATTGCTTAATTGTAGAAGTAGTTATGCATGTGGAAATGTCCATTTTTATAAATAGCCTGGTAATTTTTCTCCTAATTTGATAATGAATGTCTCTTTAAGCTAAGAAAATCATCCTTTCATCTCCAAAATTCATCACAGTGTAGTTATATATCATTCTATAATATACATATCCTTCACACATCACACTGATCCATAATTTATCTCTTAGACATCTGGTGGATGGTTGTGACTTTCATTAAGAGAGAAAATAGAAGAAAGGGAGCAGGATAGGACTACATGTAAAAATTATGAACTATTTCTGTTTTACAAATATAGATCTTAACCTGCTTATGGTACACATAAATAGATAGTTCTCCTGAGAAATTTTATATATGTGTCAGCATCTATTTATCTCAGAAGTTTTCTTTATAGTTGTTTTTAGTATTGGTGATAGGCTGGAGAATGTTTAAAAGCGTATGAGAATGTGTCATTAGAGAGCCTGAGATTGCAGATACAAGGAAGACAGGAAATAATTGACAAAGTGAGGTTCTTGAGAAAGAGGTCAAGATAGAAATCAGAAGGATTCAACGTAGAAGGATTCAACCTGAAAAGCAAGAGAAGGATATTACATGCTGTAATAAAGAAAAGAAGAAGTAATGTGCTGTTGCAAGTAAGTTTCTTGGTTCAGAATTAGAATTTGAGTGGATTCCTATGTTACTGCTTACAATTCCTTTTTGGAGTAAAAAGTCAAATTATTTCCTTAGATTGGAGTTTTGGTTGAATATAGAACAATATATGTTTTGAAATAATTGAAGTGAAGGGAGGGAAGGAGGAAGTTGTGGAGAGAAAGAGAGAGAAAAAAAGAGAGAGAGAAAGGACGGGAGGAAGGAAGGAAGAAATGTAGGAAGAAAGGAAGAAGGAAAGAAAGAAAGAGAAAAGCAAAGCTGGATCTGGGGCATTGTTGAGGGTAGACTTGAATTTGGAGATCATGAGTTTAAAATGGAGCCAATCTGCATAGTCAAGTGTCTTCCACCAAGGTAGACTTGGCTTCCATAAATGAGTATTTTTATTCAATGTTGGGAGTTTTCTATACAAATACATTGCATGGACAATGTGACAAGGTAACTGGGTTCATCTTATTTGAAGTGGTAGCCTGTGAATTAGATGCAGAATATAAAAAAAAATGGAGTGCAGAGAGACTTAGAAAATAAAGTGGACGAGTCAAGAAAGGAGACATGCCAAAGCAGTCAGAAATGTTCAATTTGTTTTTAAAAAATGGTATGAGGATGTGTAGACACCTGAATCCAGAATGTTACAGTAAGTATGTTTCCTGATTCATACAGTTCAGCTACATAAAACTCACATGCCAAGTTTGAAACACTGAAATAAATTTTCCTACTCTACTGAAGTAACAGTAGGTAACACCTGTCTAGCTTGTGGTTGTATGGAAGCAGGGGCAAGCAGCAGTCACCTGTATAGCTTGTCATGCTGAGAAGAGAAAGTAAACATATAAGCACAGAGCTTCAGAACTTACAGCTGCAGATATTCCCCTCATTTAATGTTTTGTTATGTGTAATTTTTACCTCATTGAAAGGCTTTCGTTGCAGTTTTAGGCAACAATACAGCATAAATCAACTATAATTTTGTTAAGATATCCAATAGCATTCAACTTTGTTTTCACTTTCCATCTTGAGGAAGACATGGTAATATTCTCATTGTGTACAATCACTGACAACACTTGTTTCTGATGTGTGAGTGTGTGTGTGTGTAATTAAAGTTTTCCTTCCATTATTTATTATAGGCTGCTCTCTTACAGTAAAGACATTGGGAAAGAAACATTTTCAAAGTTGGTATTTGGAACTTCTGTGAAATGTAGTTGCCTAAAATAATTTTTATTTCATTTATCTCCTTTGAAACCCATAAAAAAAAAGTGCAAAAACATATGTATCTAGTGAAAAATGTCCCATGAAACAAACAGCTTAAGAAACTAAGCTATAGAGCACTCTTGCCAAATTCTGTGATAGTTGCAGTTAAATTTAAAAAAGATGTGCAAAAACAACACAACATGAAACAAAAGAAAACTAATGTAACCTAGAACAAGATGTACAATTTTCTAGAAATCATTATTAGTCATGAAAGGCCCATCCAAAATTCCATTGATTGGAACTGTGTGTCTTAGGACCTCGATCAAATTATGAAACAAAACATTTCTCTATAGAGAAGAGAGAATGGTGCAAAGGTAAACACAATGCTTACATGCAATTTCTATTTTCAGTTTAGCAACCTAGCCAGATGTTACAAAAAAGTGGGAGGCAAGCAGAGACATCCAAGGGAACGCAAAGTGACCTTGTGATTTTAATGGCTTTACTTTGTGCAGCACTAACCTTTGAAACACTGACCTCTGAAAGACAATGTTGCCAAAAAACCAGCAGACTTAGTGGGACAATATTTTTAAAATAGCAAACAAGAATCTTGTGTAGACACTTCTCAAGTTCTTTTCCTCTCTTCTTTATCTCTATCCACTAAAAATTTTTAGTAAATTGATGACTTTATTTAATATAAGTACTATTATCCAAGATATAATTATATATAGTATAAATATCATATCATAAATATTATATCAAAGAAGAATTATTCAAAGAAGCAAATAATTCCAATCAATAACTCAACAAAATTATAGACAGCATGACATTACAAAGCAAAACAAACAATAAAAATAACATAGCAACAGATCAATGATGAGAAAATTTTAAAAAATTAATTAATAAAACTTGATGGAACTTAGTAAAGAAATAAAAGAGTAAAAAGAATATAAAGATTAATATAATAATAAAAATGATAGAAAAAATATAACTGAGAATATTTGAAATACCTACTGAAAGCCACACCAAGTGTTGGGGAAAGGCCAAAAGATATAAATATAAATAAAAAGTAAATTATAGAGTTGGAAGACAAACAAGTTTCAACATGCACAAAAATAATGGGTTCTGAATAAGAGAGTAGAAAATAGTGGAAAAGAAGAAAATCAGAGAAAAAAAGGAAAAAAAAATGAACATTACAATACAATGGTCTGTCTTCTACCCAAGTTGATATGGGGGAAAAAATTAGAATAAACTCATTAATTACCGAAATTTAATATTAAAGAAACATGTAAGCAAATATGTAGAAAAATCAGGTTACCTACAAATAACAAAGGAGTGTTATAAGTCTCCAACTGAATTATTAGTCATATTTTTCCATAGTAACACTAAGAACCAGAATTCAGATGAGCAACATCTATAATGTTATGAAGGAAATAAACAATGTCACATGAAATTTATGTCAATTCAAACTTTGCTTCATGTAAACAGTGTACAATATCAAAGGGATTCAATTTCTAAATATTTATATAGGGTTTTTGTATGTAGTTATAATTCAAGTTGTCCCCAAATTATCTTGGATTTTGAGAAATATTTTTGAGAAATAAAGCTTATACTCGGAGAATATAAATAGAATTAACATATTGGATAATTTTTTCTCAGTATTTAGAAATATGCACGTAACATAAACTACAAGTATTCCATTTCTGGGTGTAAATCATAGAGAAACCCTTGTGCAAGTGAATAATTACACCTGTCCAAGAATATTTATTGTCTACTTACTAAAAGAGGAGATTATTCAAGTGCCAAAATGATGAATCATGTTAAAATGATTGAACTAAGACTACCAATATCAACATATATAAATTTCCAAAGCATATGAGTGGAAAAAATGTTGAGAATATTAGCACAATACCAGAAATAAGGAGATTATAAAAAATCTTAACAACATTAAAAGTCAAGTTAACAAGTAAATGAGGTAATCTAACAGTTCAGAGCAGATAGAAATTGCATTATTTTGCATAATTATATAATTTTGCATAATACAGTACTTTAAATATTTTAAATCTTATTATGTCATGAAAAATACATGTATTAACATAAGCCCTTCCATATATATATATATTTGTCTATATATAATTGTCTATATTTACTATATGTAAAACATTCTCACCTAAAAAATATATGGCCTATAACATATTGTAGCTGCCTTTTGTCATGATCAGTGGTGCTAATAAAATAATCAATACTTTCTGGATTTAAAATTTTTTTATGAAATTATGTTGCTTCAAAATAAATCCAAATCTATCTGTAACAATTAAGATAACACTTAGGAAAAAAAGTGTAGGAATTGACCATACCACGACATATGAAAGAAGATATCAAAAGAACTTCTACGAGTAATAACTACAGACATTAATAGAGAAAGGTTTTTTAATTGCACTTGGTAATTAACACTGATACATTAACATTCAGAAACAAAGACTAATGTCTCCTAAATTTTATTAATTGTATAGTAAATCATAAGAATAACCTAGTTTCTTTTAAGTTAGAGATTGTAACTACACTTTCTTTTCAACTGCACTGATTTGTACTAAGTATGCATTTGTTGTTAGTTGATTGGAATTGATATTATTACCATTAGTGCTCACATATAAATACAACAAAATATTGAAATGTTTAAATTTTAAGTAGTTTTTAGAAGAGAGTTTTGAATAAAGAAATCATACTTGGCAATTACAATCTCATTTAATAACATTTAAGACACTTTTTCTAAACAACCCATGCCTTATATAAATATGTTTTGTGACAAAAATAAAATATAGCTATAAATTTGAAAGTTAAAGTTTATTTTACAGTTAAGAGAAGTCACCATCAATGATAAAAGCTCAACAAAACAAAATTTTTTAAATTGCCAGAGTCCAGATAAATTACTAATTGTTTTTACCTTACATGTAATCTGATTTGTTCAAATCTATGGACCGGTCCTAAACACAAAGGTAAATGCCTATGCAAGCAAATATCAGCTTATTTTTAAAAGTGTTGATTGTGAATATGTGTTAATTTAATATTTTTATTGATAAAGATGGTGCTATGCTAAAAAAATACTAACGTATATAGGCTGATATATAGTGGGCAAAAGTAAATCTTAAAATAGGAAAATAGAAATTTAAATGTTGCTCTAAATCATATGTTACTTTGTAACATATTTTTAAAATTATCCAAAGTTTTTCTCTTTCAAAGACTCACTAAAACTGACTACAGTTAGAAAAATAAAAGTCTTGTTGCTGTTTCTTCTCTAGCGTTTTCATTACTACTGGGAATTTTTTTCCATGAGATAACCAATTGAGTTTCATATCTGTGTTAACAAAGTGTACCTGGCAATGTATTTTTTCCATAATAAATATTGATTTGGAACAAATAAAGCATCAATATTAATGTGAAAATCTAGATTAGGCTCTATAACTCAAAAAATATACACACTACAGGATAAACAGAATTCAACCCTTCAGAAGCTCTGAAATACTAACTAAAAGTAATGAAGACAATGGATAATTCTTTCAGTTCAGTAGTTCTTTTGTCGAGAGGGTCCCCGCTGCATACACTACCCACCCAGTACTTACTTAGTAGCTGTCTAGGTTGTCAGACAGACTGTCATGGTATCTCAGTGCCTGTGTCAAGTAACCCTTATTTTACTTAATAATGGCCCCAAAGTGCAAGAGTAGTGATGCTGGCAATTCGGTTTGCCAAAGAGAAGCCGTAAAGTGCTTCCTTTAACTGAAAAGGTGAAAGTTCTTAATAAGGAAATAAAAAACTCATACTCTGAGGTTCCTAAGGTCTATGGTAAGTTTTATTACAGCATATTGTTATAGTTGTTCTATTTTATTATTAGTTATTGTTGTGAATCTCTTACTGTGCCCAATTTATAAATTAAACTTTATCATAGGTATGTATGCATAGGAAAAAACATAGAATGTATAGGGTTCGGTACAATCCACAGTTTCAGGCATCCATTGAGGGTCTTGGAATATATTTTTCATGGATGCGGGAAGATTACTGTACATGAAAATAGGCCACGTTGACATATAAGCAGTATATTTGAAATGTGCTGTGATGGGCTGTCAAACCAGGCTTTTCAGTCAGAAGTACAGCTTTTCCAGTCTCTCATTTTCTTTCTACATTCTCATCTATCAAACACAATCCTTGGTCTCATATTCTACCTAAAGACTTCTCTGACAACACTGAATTCCATTATTTTTTTTCTCTTCTCTATTCATTATTTTATTTCTCAACATTTTTGGTACATGTTTACATGCAGGAGATAACACAACATTCACTAAATTTCCTCAGAAACAAATAATAATAAAGAGGACAAGGTAAGTCAGGATGCTTTCAGCTACAAATACTAAGAATCTACTAAAAACGATTTAAAAATTAATGAACTGTATTAGCTCACATGCAAGGAAGCCCTAAGGCAGGGTAGTTCCAGGGTTCTTTAGTTTAAAGTCATTATCAAGGATCCAAGTGGGTTTGTTACGCTCTTCTGTGTTGGTCCATTAGGTTGGATCCTGTCATGCATTCTAGACAGCTACAAGAGTTCCATGTGTCTTTAAGCCTTTTAAGTCTTTTTTTCTTAGTAAAAGTGGCCTATTTTCCTCTAGCACCTACAATCTGCAGGGAAATTTTTGGTTCAGAGTAATCAGCAATCACCCTTGGATATTCGGAAAACACCAACCAAAATGACTCGGAGGTAAGACCTAAATAAAGCACATTGGCAAACAAAATAAATTGTAGTGCTGACTTTTATTTTTGCTTTGTTTTTCATTCCAAAGTTGAGAGAAAATTTTTAAAGAAGAAGTGGACTTGACAAAGAAACACCTGATTTAGCTGCGGAAATATACTGGATTAGCCTCAATCGAGAAGACCGATTTGTTTGCAATCTGAGATTTAAACCTTTCAGTAACGTCCTGATAGCTAAATATCAACATCAATAACTAAATAGCCACTTGTTAATAACATAATGGCTACTTTTGACTTATGCTTTTGACAAACCAAAGAGTGTTGATCAAAGGGAAAAAAATCCTGTAATTTATCTTAATTGTAGAATTGATATTTAAACATTACATGTTTTGCTCGCAGGCACCTAAGATTTACTTCCATATTTACAGACCCAGGTGTAGTGAAATCCATTGATGATGAGAGCCAGGAATACAATTTCACTCCCACCCCCCCCAACAGTTACCTTGAATCCTTGAGTACTCTACCAAGAAAGAAATACAAGGAATTGTAAATGACGTCCATCCTGATTCTTTTGCCCTTGGTATTATATTAAAAGTAATTCTGTACCCAACGGGCCACATTGGAAGAATGTATTATCCCCTGCAGTATGTTTACAGTATTATTTTGCGTTTAATTACTTCATGTGATCATTAGGTACCTCATTGAAGAACTGTGAACTCTTTGAGGTCAGGCCTCAGATAACTTTAAATTCTGGTATTTGCTTCAGCATCCTCTTAACATAAAATAGGCACTCATTAAATCTCATTAAACTTTCCTTTAGATAATTAAAATAATTATAATAAGGAGTATCTTTTATGACAAGAGATAATATGCTATGCCAATTGCCATTTAAATAAGATCCCGGCATTCACATAAAATTTTTAATACATTTAGAATAGAATACCCCTTACAAGAGGAAGAAACATCTTCAAGTTCTTTAAGTTATTATAAACTATCATTTTGATGTTACTCTTCAACCTGTACCTAACTGTTAATATTTTAAGATGAGTTATTAGAAGATGCCAAATATCAGCATATTCTTGAAAAATAGTGTAGTATTTTTTGTGAAAGTGAGTGTAAAAGGTACATTAAGTAATCAGCTCCGTTTTGTAATTGAGACTTTGTTATAACATATCCTTAAATGATTTATAGGAATTATTCATGCAAAGTGTTTTCTTGAGCAAACATTTGGTTGATTGGCCAAAACTAGCAATATCTTGAAAAAATTTCCAAATAAAATTAGACTGTCCATTCAGGTACTAGTTGAACAGGTTGTAGGTCCAGGCAATTTCCAGCTGGAAATTTTACAAAACTAATTGATTCACTCTTCATATTTTGTGAACTTGCTTTGAGTACAAAGAGCAGACATTCATCACATTGGAATTAAGAAAAGAAAAAAAGAACAGCTTTTGACATTCATAAGATGCCCTGGTGTTCTCGTTTAGGCCATGTTATTTTCCTATTAGATATAAACAATCTTTATGGAGCACCAGCCTCAGACAAGACTACTCTGAGACCATGATAAAATAAGACAAATGGAGCCCACTTTGTAATTTTCTCTAAGCACAGACAATAACAAGATTATTGTAAAACAACACAATTACAAAGCATCTCCACTTTCTGGGCAAAATAGATGAATATTTCTTAGCTAATTACAGCTGAATTCTTATGCTAGTCTCTACGTTCTGTAAATAAATTTTGTTGAGAAAGTCAATCACAGAACTGCCTCCACTTTCTGACAGCATCCAATCTAGAGGCAACCCTTGCTTCCTTACACCCTCCCTCAAATTGCCCAACCAAAGCCCCAAATCCTATAATAGGTTCTTTCTAACACCTCCTTACCAAGACACCCCATGTTTCACTATATTGTGCGTTCTCTTTTGCTGCAACCAGTGACAAATCCAAGTTGTGTAACTAAAATTATGTTTCTGGTGGTCTTTTGCTTACATATATTAAGTGAAAGTGACAACTTGTAAGACAATGTGGCAAAGAGAAAACAGTCATGGTCATCAAATATCTAAGTTATGCTTACTTTCTTATTTTAAATTCTCTTATTCCTGAAAACAAACAAATTCACACATGTACAAAACCCTCTTTAACATTTAAACCCAGAGAAAAACAGCACAAAATGATATGAATTTACCATCATTATGAGCAATAATACCTTGAGTCAGGGATAATGAGAGGAAATGTGTGTGTGTGTGTGTGTGTAAATAGAAATATTTTTGAATTTGAAAAGTAAAATTAATCAATTGTTGTTTTTTAAGGTTTTTTTTTTTTTTGCTTCCAAGAACGTGCTGGATGGATGTGGTAGGTGGAACAACGGCCCTCCAAAATATCCAAGTTCTAATCCTTGGAAACTGCAAATATGTTAGATTATACTTTACAAGGGATTTTGCGGATGTAATTAAGATTATGGACCTTAAAATAAGGAGATTATCCTGGATTATTTGGGTGATACCAATCTAATCACATAAGCCTTTAAAAGCAGAGCATTTTCTCTGGCTGGAAGCCAGAGATGTAGCAGGAGAGGGAGGAGGGATTGGGAGTAGAGAGAGACTTGACCTGGGGTTCCTAGACAGAGGCTACATGGAAAGCCTAAGAAATGTGGCAGCCTCTAGAAGCAAAGACCACGCTCTAGCTGAAAACTGGCATAGAAATGGGGATCTCAGTCCTGCAACCACAAGGAGTAACTGAACTCAGCCGACAACCTGAATGATCTTGGAAGTGGATCCAGATTCTCAGGAAAAATGCAGTGTTGCTGACACCTTGATTTCAGCTTTATGAAACTAAGCAGAGGACACAGTTGTGTGGTGCTATATCTGGACCGTGACCTACAGAACTGTGAGATGATAAAAGCATGTTGCATCCAACTGCTAAATTTGCAGTAATTTATTATTGCAGCAAGAGAAAACTAAAAATTCTGTTTGAAGCCCAGGGTTAAACAAAATACTGAATTTTGGTATGTGAGGCTAGAAAGTTATCAAATCTTCAAAGAGAGAAATTCATTTTTTAAAATAGATAACGCTTACAAGATGCATGTAATTATTTGTGAGTATTAACATGTATATATTTATATACCTGCATTTTTAAATTAAAAAGGATATAAAAATCTACGTATTTCCTTATGGAATTGTTTTGATTATTGTTAACTGGTTCATATTTTCTCTAAATTACCAAGACAGAGAAATAAGTTTTATGTACTGAAAATATCTGAATCTAGTGAGACCTAAGTAAGCATTTGGAAAAAACAGTTGTGCCCGTCAGGTATAGATTTCTATTTATTAGAGAATCGTACAACTACTTTACAAACAGAAAATGTTTCTAATTTGATTTGCCAAGATTTAAGTTTGATCTGTTTTTTAAGAAGGGCTTGTGAATTTAGTATGTTTTCTTGCATTCTATATATGATGAAATACAAAAAATATATATACTGTTTTTCATCAATTGTATTAGAATTTGTTTGATTTCTAATAAAATCTAGAAGGTTATAGATCTCACCTTAAGTCTATCTCCAAATTATTTTGAAATTTCCTAAAGGGAATAAATTCAGTTTGCAGTATTTTGAATCATTTGGAGATTTCATTCAACTATGTGTGTAACAAACACTTTACTAAAATGGTTTAATCAAAAGCAGACTTTTTTTCTGCCTATCGTGTCTGAGAGCAGGTGACCCAAGGCTGGAACAATAGCTCCACGATGTCTTAAATTGTCACATTCTATCTTTCAGGAATAGTCCCTTGAGTAGGTGCTCCCACTATTGTGAAATGTTTATAAGGACACTTCAACACCCCATCCTCTTCTCTGTATGTTACTCAGGAAGAAGAAAAAGCAATGAGCTAGAAGTGGTGGAAAAGCACAACTTTCCCAGACAGCTCCAGAAATCTTATTCTTTTGTGTAGTTGTCCAGAATTGGTCACTTGGATAACTCTTGTTGCAAGAAAGTTTGGGAAATGCAGCTGATAAGCTGGACATATAGCCGCCATGGAAAAAAAAAAAAAGAGAGAGAGAGAAGGAGCTTTGATTGGTAAGGAAGAACTGAAAATGGATTTGGGATTGTATGAGCCATGTATAATGAGGTTGAATAACTTCTACTAAAGACATATTCATGTCCTCAGCTTTCATACCTAATGCCATACCACAATTATGCATAATTTGACACATAGATACTAATTATAATGTCACAAGGTATATATGCAAACATTTTTCTTCTTTGATATTGTCTGAGAAGGATAGCCTTTTATTGGTGGTTATGACCAGCTCCATATTTGTCATCCACTTCTTAAGAAATATTTTTTAAAGTGTAACCTGGATCCTGGTACTCAAGCTTCAGATAAAAGGGAGTTAATGCCTGGTAAGTAAGTAGATAGATACTGAATAACTGCTTAAAATACACATTTTATATTATGTTAGAATGGACTTGTGAGTGGTTGGCACATAATACAATCTCGGGGAAAAAGTAGGAATGCTCCTGGTGAAACAGAGATATTTTTTTCCCAGCAAGGCAGCATAGCTCATGTAAAAGTATGGAGTCAGAAAGGTTTGGTGGTTTGGTATTTCTGGAAAACTCAACACAATGGAAAGAGAAGGTAGAGGAGAGGGAACTTAGTCAGGATTGCAGAAGGCTGATAGTGTTTGTCAGGTAGAATGTTGAGTTGAATTATGAATACTTTTTATATTAAGTGTGAGTAACTGTAAGTGTTTGGATTTATGGGAATGGAACAGAACAGGGAGTGTTGGTTGCAGATGTTCAATGGAGAAACAGCGTAGGCAGTTGAAGCCCTGGGGGTAAATGTATTGACAAGGAATTATAACTAAAAAGAAAAGACAAGAAGAAACTAAACCTGTAAAGAATAGTCACTACAGGGACCTAAGAATGAGTCAGTTAAATAATAACAGCAACAACCAAAACAACTAACACTTCTTGAGTGCTAATCATATCCCTGGCTTTTTGTTAAGCACACTACATCATTTAACAATAATTACAATGATTTTAATACACCTAATTTTAGTGCAGATGAACAAGAAGTAATGTCATGATGTGTGAATGGTGTCCAGTATATGAGCGGATTTTAAGAATGTAAACTAGACCACAATGCCAAAAATGAAGCAGAACAAAGAAGGTGAAAACGAAAATGTTTTTTATTTTTACTTTATTTCTTCACATTTAAGCTGAAAAAAAGATAATTTTTATAAAAACTTGATGATATTCAATATTTCCTAATTTCCAAAAAGTAAGCAGTATTCTTTTTATTTGCTGCTCCATTTAATGCCCACATGAGTAAGGTTAGAAAAAACATTTATCAAATTTCCATGTTTAATTAGCACCAAATAATGCCATTCAGTTCATCAAAGGTTTGGGTTTTTTTTTTCCCTCATGTAAATGTGGATTTTTAAACTATTGGACTGAGAAGTGCGAAGAACCCTCAGCACATAAGGACTCCGTCCAAACTCCTACATTAAGAGAATGGATCTACCCCAGCATGGCTTCTAGCAGCCTAAGGCCAAGTCCATGGTAGGAATCAGGTCCCTTTTGAGCTCCTGTCTAGCTCAGGACTGTCAAAATAATTACTGTTTGTTCTATTCAATGCCTGAGGAAAGGTCTGTGAACTCTCTTTCTTAGAGCTTTTACTAAAAATGGCTTACAACTGTGAATCCTTCCTCTGTCCATTTGAGATGTATGTGTATTTCCTACCATTCAGGAGTGTCTTTCTCAGGGACCTGAAAGCCAGTTTTGGAAATGCAACATCAGGAAGGATAAGGTCTCTGTCTCCCAGTCCCTGTGCGAGGATAAAATCCTAATTTGATAATTGCCAGCAGACACAGTTGGCCTAATGGCATTTACACTGACCAATCCTTTGTAATTTTTACTTCTCTGACTTTACTTGAGCCCCTGCTTGCTCTCTTTCCCTACTTTCTCATTCTCCCTTTAAAATGTCCAGTCACCTCTGCACAAATCAGAATGGAGCTCAGATATTTCCTCTACTGTCAGTAGTTCTTGAATAAAACCTGTTTTCACCACTTTTTAACTAATGTCCAACTTTGTTTATCATTGACAGGATAAACTTTAAACTGCATTAAATTTTGAGTGTTAGAAGAGTTTTGCAATCAAGCAATCATAGCCTGAGTACAGCTTTAAATAGTCTTGATGCAAAGTCTTCCCATTCACTTCCAGAGGCATTATTTTCAAATTTAAGTAAAAATCATTCTCAAAATATTTTCTTCATAGTTTAATAAATTAAAAATATTTATATAGAAGAGTAAAAGGGGTGGGAAATATGTGCTTTAATACTTTTTTAAAACGTATAAATAGATTAACAGAACATTTAACAGTAGAAACTTGAGAGTTCTTAATTCAAGATGGCAGAAAGAAAGAAAGTGTTTATATAGTTCATGCAATCCCTTTAAATTTACAGTGAAGGAAGGGGAGCAGGGTAGCTGAAATTACAGCCTAAATTACTAGCAAAGAGAATGAAATCAAAATGGGGAGCTAATCTGCTCAAGATAACCCTGCAGGGTTGGATGAGATGGTGAGAGGTGGGCTGACCAAAGGAAAGTGAAACACGTGTCTCTCCTTTCAACTCCTGTTTTACCTAATGTGCAGAAGATCAGCATTTAGTTATCTAACTCTAGACCAAAAATAAACAAACAAACATACGAAGAAATAAATATTTATGACAAAATTAAAAAATAAAACAAAACAACAATAAAAGGTTTTATTTCTGAAAACAGAAAATACGGGGCCACTGAGAATGCTAATATTAGTATTGGCACTTTCTCCTTGTGGTATTAGTGCATTATTAGCATAATGGTAAATTCTTTTCTCATTTATCCTACAGTGAAGTCAGCTATTTCACAAATTCTGCACATGTACACAGAACTTGCTGTACAATTTGAAAAATTATTTTCTCTTCTTCTATATGAATGACCAAGCAAGAATCACAAAATCTTTATAAAACATAAATCACAAAGCCCAAAAAATTATATAGAAAAATAAACCCTGGAGGTCAAAGATGATAAGAGAATGAAATAAAACAGGTACATAAAAATAGGGAACAAAAATATTTCTAGTAATATAATGAAAAATAAATATAATTAAAAGAATATAAAAAGAACAAGATGGTTAGACAATTGAATAAGGTATATGAAAGAACTCTAAAAAATTAAATATAGGCTGAGGAAAGAATCTGTGAGCTAGAAGATATATCAATAAATTCCTTGAAAACTTAAAAGAAAATAAAGATTTAAAACAACAACAGAACAGAGTATCCAAGAACTGTGGGACGAATACAAAAATGGTAACATACAAGTAATGAGAATACCAGAAGGAGAAGAAAAAGAGAAAGGAACAAAGGAAATATTTGAAATAATAATGACTGTGAATTTCTCCAAAATAATCTCAGACACCAAACCACAGATCCAAGAGCCTCAGAGAACACCAAGCAGGATAAATGACAAAAACTACAAGGAGGTATATCATTTTCAAACTGCAGAAAATTAAGTGTTAAGAAAAACTCCTGAAAGAAGCCTGGGAGGGGGGAACTTTTCCTGTAGAGGAAGAATGACCAGAATTACATATGACTTCTCCTCAGAAACTATGCAAGCAAGAGGAGAATGGAGTGAAATATTTAAAGTGTTGAAAGAAAAAAATCACCAACCTAGAAATCTGTAATCATGAAATTATTCTTCAAAAGTAAAGGAGCAATAGAGACTTTCTCATAAAAAAAAATTAAGGAAATTTGCTGACAGAATGCCTGATTTGCAAGAAATGTTCAAAGAAGTTCTTTAGAAAGGGAAATAATATAGGTCGGAAATTCCAATCTACATAAAGTAAGGAAGAACATTGAAGAAACAAGTGAAAATAAAACTAAAACTTTTAATTTTCTTGTTCTTAGTTGATCTAATGGATAACAGTTTGTTCAAAATAATAATATCAAAAATATATGTATATATCTTATGTGTGTGTATATATATATAATTTTTGTATGCTTATATAAAAGTTAAATCAATGACCACAATGATATAAGGGACAGGAGGAGGAATTTAGATTATTTTGTTATTATGAAACACTCACAATGCCTGTGAAGTGGTAAAGTGTTATTTGAAAGTGGACTTAGATTAGCTGTAAATGCATATTGCAAACTCTAGGACAGCCATTAAAAAGTAAGAAAAGAAGTATAATTAATATGGTAAGAAAAGAGAAAAAATGGAATCAAAAATTCTCAAAACTACAAAAGGCTGAAGAGCAGTGGAAGACAAAAATAAGGAAAAAAATCAATGGAAATGAATAAAAGACAGTAACAAATACACTAAATATTAGTCCAACTCTATCAATAATCACTTTGAATTTCAATGGTCTAAACACACCAATTAAGAGACAGAGATTGTCAAAGTGGATGATAAAACAATCCAACAACAATGTTGCCTACAAGAAACCCACTTTAAATATAAAGACACTTACAGACTAAAAGTAAATAGGTGGAGAAAAGTATACCATGTTAACAATAATCAAAAGAAAGCAGAAGTAGCTATATTAATTTCAGACAGAGCAGATTTCAAAGCAAGGAAAATTATCAGTGATAAAAAAGCACATTATATAATGATAAAGGGCTCAATTCTCCATGAAGACATAACAATCCATAACATGCACACACCTAAAAATAGAATGTTAAACTGTGGGAGACAAAAAAATAATAGATTTGCCAAGAGAAATAGATAAAACCACTGTCATAATTAGAGAATTCAACACTCTTCTCTCAGAAACAGGTAGATCCAGCAGGCAGAAAATCAGCAAGAACATAGTTAAACTCAATAACACTATAAATCAACTGAATGTAATTGACATCAATAGACTTCTTTATCCAGCAACAGCAGATTACACATTCTTCTCAAGCTCACATGAATATTCACCAAGAGAGACCAAATTTTGGACCATAAAACACACATTAACAAGTTTAAAATGATAAAAATCATACAATGTCTGCTTTCAGACCACAGTGGAATTAAACTAGAAATCAATAACAGAAAGACAACTGGAAAATCCCCAAATACATGGAGATTAAACAACACACCTTTAAATAGCAAGCAACAAAGAAGAAATCTGAAGAAAAAATTTAAAATATTTTGAACTAAATGAAAATGAAAACACAACTTATCAAAACTTGAGGGATGCAGCCAAAGCAGAGCTTAGAGGGAAATTTTAGCATTAAATGCCTATAATAGAAAAGAAGAAAGATCTAAAATCAATATTCTAAGTTTACATGCTAGGAAATTAGAGAAAGAAGAGCAAGTTAAATCCAAAGTAAGCAGAAGAAAAGAAATAATAAGAATTAGAGCAAAAATTAATGAAATTGAAAAAAAAATCAATAGAGAAAATCAAATAAACCAAATGCTGGTTCTTTGAAAAGATCAACATAATTGATTACACTCTAGCCAGGATAACTAACAAGAAAAGAGAGAGGACACAAATTACTAATATAAGATACTAATGAAGGGACATTACTACATATCCTATGGGCATTAATAGGATAATAAAGGAATACTATGAACAACTCTATGCCCACAAATATGATAATCTAGATAAAATTGACCAATTCCTTGAAAGGCACAAGCTCGCAAAATTCACATAAACAGAAATAGACTATTTGAATAGGCCTATATCAATTAAAGAAACTGAATTAATAATTAATAACCTTCTACAACAGAAAGCACAAGGCCCAGATGGTTTCATTGGTGACTTCTACCCAGTTTTAAGGAAGAAATTATATCGGTTCTTTCCAATGTCTTTCAGAGGATAGAAGCAGAGGTAATGCTTCCTAAATCATTCCATGAGTCCAGCATGTACCAAAACCAGAAAAAAAAAAATTACAAGAAAAGAAAACTATAGACCAATACCTCTCATGAACATAGAAGCAAAAATCCTCAGCAAAATGCTAGCAAATTGAATACAATGATGTATAAAAAGAGTTATACACCACCACCAAGTGGGATTTATCCCAGGTATGCAAGGCTGGTTCAACATTAAAAAATAATTAATGTAATTCATCATATCAACAGACTAAAAAAAAATCACCTGATTGTATAGAAGATGCAGAAAAGCATTTGATAAATTCATGATCAAAATTCTCAGTAGACTAGGAATAGAGGAGAACTTTTTCAACTAGGTAAAGAATATCTACAAAACCCTACAGCTAACTTCAAACTTAATGGTGAGAAACTTGAAGCTCTCCCACTAAGCTCAGTTACAAGGCAAGGATGCTGCCTCTCATCTCTCCTTTTCAACATCATACTGGAAATTCTACCTAATGCAAAAAGATAAGAAAAGGAAAATAAAATCTATATAGACTGGGAAGGAAAAAAATGAAGCCATCTTTGTTCACAGATGACATGATAGTCTATATAGAAAATCTGAAAGAATTGACAAAAAGTCCTGGAACTAATAAGCGAAATTAGAAAGGTTGCAGGATACAGAGTTAATACATGAAAGTCAATCACTTTCTTATATACTAGCAATGAACATGTGGAATTTGAAATTCAAAGCATAATACCATTTATATTAGTACCCCCCAAACTAAAATACTTAGGTATAATCTAACAAAATATATACAAAATCTATACTAGGAAAACTCTAAAAGTCTGAAGAATGAAATTGAGGAAGTAAATAAATGGAGAGAGAGTCCTTGTTCACGGATAGAAAGACTCAAGATTCAAGATGTTAATTCTTCCCAACATGATCTATAGATTCAATGCAATCCCAATCAAAATCCCAGCAAGTTATTTTACGGTTATCAACAAAATGTGTATAAAGTTTATATGGAGAAACAAGACTCTGAAAAGCTGACACATTATGAAGGAAAAATTCAAAGTTGGAAGACTGATCCTATTCAACTTCTTAAACTCAAACTTCTTAAACTTAACTTACTATAATGCTGCAGTAATCAAGACAGCAGGGTATTAACGAAAGAATAGACACATAGATCAATGGAATAGAATAGAGTCCAGAAACAGACCCACATACATATAGTCAAGTGATTTTTGACCAAGGGAGCAATGACAATATAATGGAACAAGGAAAGTCTTTCCAACAAATGGTAGTGGAACAACTGGACATCCACATTCAAAAAGTGAATCTAAACATAGATCTTATGCCTCTCACAAAAATTAACTCAAAGTGGATCATAGACCTAAATGTAAAACTATAAAACTTCTAGAGGATAAGATAGGAGAAAACCTAGATGATCTTGGGTATAGTGATGAACTTTTTGATACCACACAAAAGGCCCGGCCTCTGAAGTAATAATTGATAAGCTGAATTTCATTAAAATTTAAAACCTTTCCTCTATGAAAAACCATGTCAAGAGAATGAGAAAACAAGCCAGAGACTGAGAGAAAATATTTGCAGAAGTCACATCTGATATTCAAAATATGCAAAAAACTCTTAAAATTCAAATCTAAGAATACAAACAACCCTATTAAAGTGTGGACCAAAAGCTGTAAACAGACATCTCACCGAAGAAAATACACAAATGGTAAGTAAGCATATGAACAGATGCTCCGCATTATATGTCATTGGGGCAATGAAAATTAAAACAACAATGAGAAACCACTACACAGATACCTATTGAGAGATATCTATTAGAATGGCTACAATAAGAACATTGATAACACCAAATGCTGGTGAGGATGTGGAGAAACAGGAAAGTTCATTCATCTGATGGTGAGAATGCAAAATGGTAAGACACGGAGGAACTTTAAATGCATATTACTAAGTGAAAGACGGCAATCTGAAAAGGCTACATACTCTATGATTCCAACTATATGACATTCTGGAAAAAGTAAAGCTATGGAGATAGTAAAAAGAATAGTAGTTGATAGAGGTCGAGGTTGGGGAGGGATGAGTAGGCAGAGCACAGAGGATTTAAAGGCAGTGAAAATTCTCTGTATGATGCCATAATGATGGATACATGTCATTATAAATTTGTTCAAACCAATAGAATGTGCAACATCAAGAGAACTGTAATGTAAACTATGGACTTTGGGTGATTATGGTGTATCAAAGTGGGTTCATCAACTGTAGCAAATGTACCACTCTGGCAGGGGATATGAATAATAAGAAAGGCTATGCATGTGAGTGGGAAGGGGCTAAATGGGAAAACTCTGTACCTTCCCATCAATATTGCTGTGAACCTCAGATTGCATGTCTACTTGGACAAGGGAAACCAAAGAAAAAACAAACAAGGGGACCTTTATCAGACTAAAGAGTTTCTACAAGGCAAATGAAACCAGGATCAAAATGAATAAACAACCCACCTGCTGGGAGAAAATATTCGCAAATCGTATATCCAATGAGGAGTTAATCTCCATAATATATAAAGAACTCACACAACTGAACAACAAAAATCAAACAGATCAAAAAATGAGCAGAGGATATGAACAGACATTTTTCCAAGGAAGAGATACAGATGGCCAACAGACACATGGAAAGATGTTCAACATCACTAATCATCAGGGAAATACAAATGAAAACTACACTAAGATATCACCTGACACCTGTTAGAATGGCTACAATCACCAAGACAAAAAACAACAAATGTTAGCAAGGTTGTGGAGAAACAGGAACCCTAATTCACTGCTGGTGGGAATGCAAACTGGTGCAGCCTCTATAGAAAACAGAATGGAGGTTCCTCAAAAAATTAAAAATAGAAATACCTTAGGAGCCAGCAATCCCACTATTGGGCATCTACCCAACTGGCATGAAATCAACCATCCCAAGAGGCTTATGCACCCCTATGTTCATTGCAGCATTATTCACTATAGCCAAGAAGTGGAAGCAACCCAACTGTCCCTTGACTGACGATGGGATAAAGATGTGGTATATACATACAATGGAATACTACTCAGCCATAAAAAAAGACAGAATCGTCCCATTTGCAACAACATGAATGGACCTAGAGGATATTATGTTAAGTGAAATAAGCCAGAGAGAGAAGGACAAATACCACATGGTTTCACTCACATGTGGAATATAAACTAGCACACAGACAGAGAGAACTGGTTGGTGGTTACCAGGGGGAAGGGGGGTAGGGGGGTGGACACAAAGGGTGAAGGGGTGCATTCATATGGTGACAGACAAATAATAATGTACAACTTAACTCCCACAATATTATAAACTATTAAGACCAATAAAAATTAAAAAATTTTGCTGTGAACCTATAACTGCCTCCCCAAAAATGTCTTACTTAAATTTAAAATGAAAATAAGAAATAAATATAGACTGACAAAAAAAGAATTCCTGAACTATAAAAAGAAACTGTGCAAAGATTGAAAATCATTGTCTCTTGTGGATAGGAATGAGGGATTAAGGGCAGAAACTCTTATTTATTGGAATTAGGAGTTTTTGGTTAATTGGAAAAGTAATTTGTCTTATTTTAACTTCAAATATATACAAGTATATTTTTTTCATATTTTGTTATAAAGCCAAACTTCTCTTTCCTATTTTGAGGATAGGTACCTATCACTTTTTTTTTTTTTTTTTTTTACAAAGTCTACTCACAGTATACCGTCCACAATTTCCATTTTCAGTTCCTTTAAGGTGAAGTGAGAACTTAGAGTCACTTGCAAAGATATCTAAATGCAGTATCGTCCTAAATATTTTTGGTTTTTTATTTCTGATCTTTTACAGTTGTCTCACCCACACCTATTTTCAGCAAACATTGTTAGTGCCTCTACTTTGTCAAACCTTTTTAAAACATCCTTAGTTTTCATAAATACAGAACTCTTTTTCCATTCGTGTTCAGTATGTTTTACAAAGAAAGAAAGAAAACTAGTCAAAACAAATACTATTTAAAAGAATGTCTAATGTTTAAACTTATTTGTATTACTAGATTCTGTCCATGTGCATATTTCAGTAACATTTAAAATTAATACAATATTTTAAAGAAGAAGAAAAGTCTGATGGTGTGCCTTATCTTATGCTCCCTGGGAAACATTCACCTCTCTTTGTCTACTCACTGTGGAGGTGAATTTGCTTTGGCACTTTATTGTCTTGATATTGTTTATCTGATATTTTCTTAATATGTGGTTCAGTTTCTGAAGAGCAGAGTTTCCTGAAAAGCTTATATCTTTAAGGTAATTATTTACTAAATTTCAGCAAGCAATACAGATTTTTGAAGAGCCTAAACAAAAGTATGTTTCATAATGAAAAATACAATCCTACATTAAACTGCACTGAATTTCACCTCATTTTTTTGAAATTTAGGAGATTTAGTGTGTTTTATGCAGATCCTGTTGCTTACTGGAAAAATTATATTCCTTTGTAAATGACTTTTTTTGTTGACTACGAAGTTAGCCATCTAAAATCAATGAGTAATTGTTTTGCCCTCCATTTGATCCTGACCCCTCCCCTAGCAGTAGTTCTCCTTCCACTCCATCCCCAGCCACTTTTCTCTTTTCCCAGCTGCAGTGAGTTTTCAGCAACACCCTAAGGGCAGTGAAGCTTGCTGCCATCTCCCCCCAGATTAAGGATGTCATGCTTTAGAAAAGATAGGGGGAAGCATCTGCAGTTTGGTTTTGACGCTCCTAACGTTTCCCTCCTCCATGTCTGCACCACATAAGACAGTTCCTTCTCTTCTTTCTCATATTCTCTGTGAACTCTCCGTGGGGTTTGAGGAGGAAGAATCTGCAAGAGGATACAGACCAACCCCCCAATTTCTGCAGCCTCCGTGGGTTTCACACTATTCCACAAACCTGCACTTGACCTTCTCCAGTGTGCCAATTATTTTACCTGAATTTTCCTCCTTTTGTCTTGTATCTACCCCAGGCAAGGACGTGCTCCCTCATCCTCTCTCCTGAAGGCCCATGTCTCCTTATATCTTTAAGCTCAGCTCTCTGATGGGCATGAATCTGAAGTTAATCCAGATTGTTTTCATTCTGAGTTTGGGAAGGAAGCTCCTGTCAGTTCTCTGTCCTGGAACAAAAGCTGAAAGTGGAAAAGCATAATTTCCTTTTATTTTTGCAGGGACGGATTCGCCCTGAGCTAACCCCTGTTGCCAACCTTCCTGTTTCTTTTTTTCTCCCCAAAGCCCCTCAGGGCATGGCTGTATATCCAAGTTGTAAGTCCTTCTAGTTCTTCTATGTGGGCCACCACTACAACATGGCTACTGACAGACGGGTGGGGTAGTTCTGACACCGGGAAACAAACTCGGGCCAGAGAAGCAGTGAGTGCCAAACTTTAACCACTAGACCATCAGGCCCAGAAAAGCATAATTATAAAAAAGTTTCTTTTCGGTGATTAAAAACACACACATTATTGCTAAAGATTTTCAGAGTGATAAACAGTACTTTTACGGTATTAACCTACTCTCCCTCTCTGCTATATCTACATTATTAGCTTACAGTTTTAAGAAGTAACATCCTATTTGTCTCCTAAAGAACTGGGGACCATACATATAATCAAACTAACTGCTACACGATTATGTAGAATATTTATGGAAAGTAAACATTTTACAAAACGTTTTCACATTTGTTTTTGTATTTGTAAATATAAAAAGCAATTGAATGTGGCAAAATTTTCCAATAAATGAAAATCTCTACAGTGGTGGTTTCTAAAGTAAGAATCAAAATTCCATTCAATTGCCTTAGTTCCACAAATCTGTATGCATACTATTCTTTTCTAAATCAGTAAATAGTAATATTTTATTTTATGCAGAATGTGCAATGCTACTTTCCCTAAAGCCACCTCATATTTGGGGGGAAAAAAGCAGGAATCATGATTCTACTAAAGAAAGTTCATTAATTTATTAATTTGATTAACCAATAAATATTCTTTTAGAACACTCTAAATATCAGGTACTCAATGTAGCTTGCCAGTTTGACCAGGCTGGATTTGAGCAATACTTAAATGAAAAAAGGAAGTGGGTCATATTAGTTGATGATGATAAAAATTCCATGCCAGCTAATACCAGTTGATCCATAATGGAATGAGCAAGGATCAAGTTAGTATGAAGTAAGTTCAGAGATATCCTGGGGAGAGCAATCATAAGGTATTTTAGGCTGAAATAAAGATTTTGTATTTTATTCTAAGTAAAATATAAAACCAAAGGTTTTGGTAGCACAGGAATGGTAACGTGATTCATACATGGAACATGGACTGCTCTGCAGAGATAAGTGCAGAGGGGTAAGAATAAAAGGATGAAGATCGTTGAGAAAGTGCTTTGAGTAGTCCAACCAAGAAAAAAATATTCATAAGGTGTTTAAATATTACACAAAATGAGAATTTGTAGAATGTACAATATATTTTGAAATTAAAATGGACAGAATTCGCTAATAGATTGGATATAGGGTGTCAAAGAATTTAAGACATCAAAGAATGTTAGTTTTTTGGCTGTCAGTTCATAAACTGGCCCCCATATAAGGAGGACAAAAGGAGAGACCAAAGAAAGAGGCAGATTCCTCCAGATTGGTAGCTGGAAGTTTGTTTTTGTTTTTGTCTTTGTTCTTGTGAGGAAGATTAGCCCTTAGCTAACATCTGTTGCCAATCCAATCCTCCTCTTTTTTTTTTTTTTTTTTTGCTGAGGAAGATTGGCTCTGGGCTAACATCCATGCTCATCTTCCTCTACTATAAACGGGACACCACCACAGCATGGCTTGATAAGTGGTGTGTAGGTCTATGCCCACGATCTGAATGCACGAACCCCATGCCGCCTAATCCTATCCCACTGGGCCAGCCCCTCCAGATTGGTAGCTGCTAGTTTTAATAAGCAAGGGAACTTACTAATGAGGCTTATCTTGAGTGGCCGCAAGATGAGTAGATCTTCACACACACCTGCCAGAATCTTAAAAAGTTTATATAGAGGCTTTAACTGGCTTCAGTCACCTATATCATCCAAATAGTCTCAATAACACCTTACTCTCTCAAGGCTATATCCTTGGGGCAGCTTCTAGCTTGGGGAAGGTAAGCAAAATGCACATTCCAAGGATGGGAGGAGGTGAGGAGCCTCACATTGCCTGGGTCCAGTTCCAGAATCAACTGGCAGTCATGTCGTCTCAATTATCGCCTCCAACATTGGCCTGAATGTAAGATACAAAAACAGAAAATGTATAGCAAGAGTGCATAACAAATGGAAATAGAATTCAGTCAAAGATTTAGCAGTTGTTACTTCAGGTGGAGTCTGCTAGCCTGCCTATATGCCTTTGAATAATCTTGCATGTTAGGGACAGTGTGTCAGTTTGTAGGGATTGGTATAGACATCTGGGTCCCGAGATGGATTAAAAGAGTGATAAGAATATAGTATGACGTAGGTACCTACATTCCACCACAAGGACTCATGCCTGTGCTTGATAGAGAGAGACTCTAGACAGAAAACAAAGTGATTCTTGCATTTGGTGAGATATCTTGTTATAAATATAATTTAGCACAGAAGATAAAAGGTAAGAAAAGATATGTTTAAAGTTTCAGTTGGAGTCAGTTGCACCATGTTTTGTTGCTGTAGAGCAAACCAACTCTTCTTTGAGATCCAAAATAGCTGCAAAAATATTAGAAACAGATCCAGAAACAGTTTCGTACGGCTATAGTAACAGTGAAGAATTATGGAGACATGATCCCAAAGACAAAGCAAAACCCAGCGTTAAGAGGCACGCATTTGAAATTTTTTTGAGCAGGGTATCTACTAATTTCAGAGGAAATAAAATTGAGAGGAAGAAGTTACGATTATTTCAACAGCCATGTAGGGCTACCAGGTAAATCGGAGTCCAAGGAACCTCTCATCGATTTTTATTGAGGCCTAAGAAGAACAGGAGAACTGGAAACAAGCTGGTCTTCCCAGGGACTGAAATTCAGCTTAATTTATTGTAATATCCATGAACCAGGGGTGAGAGTGCCCCAAGTGACCCTAAAAGAAGATAACTATCTTAGATCTCATAATGTTACTACAATTTTCATATATAATATTTGCTGTGTAATCAAAATAATTCACCCACAAGGAGACAGGACAACACAATTGAACACTAAGAGGAACAATAGAAATAGAAGACCCACAGATGTTGCAGATATTGGAACTTTCAAACACAAATTTAAAATAAATATGTCTAATGTGATCATAAAGATAAAAGAAGAGATTGAAAATTTGCACAAAGAACTGGAAATCAAATAAAAATGAGATGGAAAATTTGGAACTAAAATTGCAATAATAAAATCAACTCAAAATTAGTTAGTGATAAAACTCATGGTAATGTAGGAATAAAAAGAAATTTCCTTTGTATGATCTGGGCTATCTTAAAAAATCTACCTGCATCAAGCATCATACTTATAAATTTCCTCTAATTACAGAAATTTGAAAAGGGTGTCTGCTATCAATACTTCTAATCAATATTGTCTGAGAGTTGTTATAATGCAATACAAAGAAAGAAAAGAATTATATAAACCAGGAAAGAAGAAATAAAACTGTAGTTGCAAATTAACATAATTGTATACATAAAAATTTTTTAAATCTATTATGATTATTAGAATTTATAATTCAGTTTAGATATTTTTTAGTCAGTATATAAAAATCTAAGGTCAATATACAAAAGTTGATAAATCAGTTTTATTTTTGCAACAAGCAACAGATAAAGGGAAATATATATATTAATTATAAAATAATTGAACATACCAATACATATGAATGTCTAAAGAAACATATCAGACATGAAAAACAAATACTGTATTGAAAAAAATACTAAAGCCTATAGAAACGGGGGAAGACTCAGGGGCCAGCCTGGTGGCATAGTGGTTAAGGTTGCACGCTCTGCTTCAGCGGCCCGTGGTTCACAGGTTCAGATCCCAGGCGCAGACCTATGCACCGCTTATCAAGCCATGCTATGGCAGGCATCCCAGATATAAAGTAGAGGAAGATGGGTATGGATATTAGCCTCGAGCCAATCTTCCACAGCAAAAAGAGGAGGATTGGAAACAGATGTTACCTCAGGGCTGGTCTTCTTCACCAAAAATCAGAAAGAAAGAAATGGGGGAAGGCTCAAGATTATAAAGATATCCATTCTCCTCAAATTGCTTTGGAGACTCAATGCAATCCCAATTAACAATGGAATATATTTATATTTCTATGTTCATATTCTCTTTATAATATCTATATTCTGACAATCTTTGTTTATATTCTGACAATCTCATCTTAAAATTCACATAAAACTGAGGACAGCCAAGAACAGCAAAATCGATTTTGAAGAACAAAGTGGGATCACTTATTCTACAGTTATCAAGATTCTTTACACTACTGAAATCACTTCAAAAATTTGGTTTTGGTAATTGACACAAATGGTGAGAATAAAATATTGGTGCAAAATATTGATATATAAAAGTGGTTGCATTATGGAGCAATAGGGAATAAATGGCTGTATTAGTTTGCTAGGACTAACATACAAAATATCACAGACTGGGTAGGTTAAACCACAGAAATTTATTTCTTCACAGTTCTGGAGGCTGGGAGTCCGAGATGACGGTGTTAGCAGGTGTAGTTTCTTCTGAGGCCTCCCTCCCTGGCTTGCAGATGGCTGGCTTCTTGCTATGTCGTTACATGGCCTTTTCTTTGTGCGGGCATTCCTGGTGTCTCTTTATGTGGCCAAATTTCCTCTTCTTATAAGTTCACCAGTAAGATTGGATTTGGGCCCACTCTAACAGCCTCAGTTCATTTATTTATTTATTTGATTGAAGTATAGTTGATATACAATATTATGTTAGTTTCAGGTGTACTACATAGTGATTTGACATTTATGTACATTACAAAATGATCACCATGATTAGTCTATTAACCATCTGTCACCATACAAAGTTATTACAATATTATTGGTTATATTCTTTATGCTGTACATTCCATCCCCAGGACTTATTTATTTTGTAACTGGAACTTTGCACCTCTTATGATAGCCTCCTTTTATCTTAATCACATCATTAAAGGCCTGTCATCTCCAAATATGGTCACATTCTGAGGTACTGAGGGCTTCAACATAATTTGAAGGTGGGGGCAAAAATTCAGCCCATAACAATAGCCTTTTAAATAAGTGGTTCTGGATCAGCTGGATAACCAAATAAAAATAAAATCTGATCCCGATCTCCCTCTCCAAACAAAAATCAATTTCATGTGAATTATTGCTCTAGATGTTCCAGTTAGGCACGTTATGACTTTTAAATTTTTCCTACAGTTCTTTAATATTCTTCTTTTTCTTTTTCATCTGTTTTTCTCTTTGAATTTCAGTTGGGAAGTTTCCATTTGCATGTCTTCAAGCTCACTGATTATTTTCTCAGCCCTGTGCAGTCTACTGATGGGCCCATCAAGGTATTCTACATTTATTACATAACGCTTTTGGTTGTTTGTCTTTCCTTTTGATTATTTCTGAGTTGAAATCACTCTATTTAAAGTGCCTGTATGTTCTTTCATATGTCTGTTTTTTCATTAGAGCTCTTATTATATTTTTAGTCATAATTATTTTAAATCCCCTGTCTGTAATTCCAAAATCTGTGTCATATCTAAGTCAGATACTGATGATTGCTTTGTTTCTTCAGACTGTGTTTCTTCTTGTTTCGTGATTTTTTGTTGAAAGCTAGACATGATGTGCTGGGGAGTAGAAACAGAGGTAACTCAACATTTAGTGTGAGACTTTATCTGTGTCTGGTTATAAACTAGACTGTGTTTGATATTTTCCATAGATGTATGCATCAGAGGCTTTGAAATCATCTAGCATCCTTAATTTTTGTTTCCCCTGTTATCTTTGGGTTTCCCTAAGAACTCCTCTTTAAACAGAGTCTGCATCTTGCAGCTCTCTCAGTTGTAATCCACATTTATTACACTAGAGCCCTATTGATAAAATGCCAAGGTATTGGAACAAGGAAGCTTTCTATATCTTGTGATTAAATTTTAGTCTTGTAGATCCTGTGTCCTTGAGCTGTGACCTCCACAAGTGTTTCTTAGTCCTCCAACCCCCTTCAGTGAGTCAAGAAGACTAGTGTTGTAGAGTTGCATAATTGCCCTTCCTCCAAACCAGAAAATGATTGGGTAATGTCTTTTCCCATGAAAAATAGATCTTTTTTATGGAGAATTCTCTGAAGATATTTCAAAATGGATACTTCTCCCTTCTCATGCCAAAAACAGAGAGATTTGTCTTAGATATTCACCCTGAGAACTTGGTGGGGTTACTGGATGTAAAACACACAAAAATGTGGGGGATCCCCTAAGACTGAGTGCATAGGAGTTTGTCATTCTCAATGTATTCTACACTAAGTCTCCAGCAATTTCTCAAAATTATCATTTACATGTTTGTACCAGTTTATGGCTTCAGTGGCTCCTGTTCCACTAAGCTGATCGTGGCTGTGATTTTCTATGTATGCTCCTGTCTCTCCAGATTTCAGAATGGTGGTTTGCATACAGAGATCAGTTGCATTTCCATACACTAACAATGAAACATCTGATAAAAAAAATCTATCCCATTCACAAAAGTATCAAAAACAATAAAATACTTAGAAATAAATTTGAACAAGGAAGTGAAAGATCTGTACAATGACAACTACAAGACTTTGATGAAAGAAATTATGACACAAACAGATGGAAAGATGTCTCGTGTTCATGGATTGGAAGAACTAATATTGTTAGAATGTCCATACTACCCAAAGCCATCAATAGATTCAGTGCAATCCCTATCAAAATTCCAATGACATTTTTCACAGAAATAGAAAAAACAATCCTAAAATTTGTATGGAACCACAAAGATTCTGAATAGTCAAAGTAATCCTGAGAAGAACAAAGCAAGAGGCATCACACTTCCTGATTTCAAAGTACACTACAAAGTTATAGTAATTAAAATGGTATGGTTCCGTCATTAAAAACAGACACATAGACCAACAGAACAGAATAGAGGGCCCAGAAATACGAAATTGGACATGTCTGTTACACCACTCACAAGTATTAACTGGCAATGGATGAAAGACTTCAACATAAGACTTGATACCATAAAACTCCTAAAAGAAATCATAGTGGGTAAGCTCGTTGACATCAGTCTTGGTAATGATTTTTTGGATTTGACACCCACAGCAAAAGCAATAAAAGCAAAATTCAACAAGTGGGACTACACCAAATTAAAGGCTTCTGCACAGCAAAAGAAACATTAAACAAAATGAGAAGGGATCCTATGGAATAGGAGAGAATATTTGCAAACCATATATCAGGTAAAAGGTCAATATCCAACATATATACAGAACTCAGACAAGTTAATAACAAAAAAAACCAACAATGTAATTAAAAAATGGGTAGAGGAACTGAATAGACATTTTTCCAAAAAAGATATACAAATGGCCTACAGGTACATGAAAAGGTGCTCAACATCACGAATCATCAGGGAAATGCAAATCAAAACCACAATGAGATATTATCTCACACCTGTTAGGATGACTATCATCAAGAAGACAAGAGGTAACAAATGATGGTGAGCATGTGGATAAAACAGAACTTTTGTACAGTGTTTGTGGGAATGTAAATTGTTTCAGTCACTATGGGAAACATTATAAAGGCTCCTCCAAATATTAAAAACAGAATTACCATATGATCCAGCAATCTCATTTCTATTTATATATCTAAGAAAATGAAAACAGGATATTGAAGAGATACATGTACTTCCACGTTCACGGCAGCATTATTCACAATAGCCAAGACATGGAAAACATCCAAGTGTCCGTCAACAGATGAGTGAATAAAGAAGATGTGCTATGAATGTATATGCAAAATGGAATATTTTTCAGCCTTGATGAAGAAGCAAATCCTGCCATTTGTAACAAGATGAATGGAACTTGAGGGCATTATGCAAGTGAGATAAGTCAGATAAACAAGGATAAATATGATATGATAGCACTTATGGGTGGAATTTAAAAATACTCATAAAAGCAGAGAGTAGAATGGTGGTTACCAGAGACTGAGGTGTGAGGAAATTGGGGATTTGTTGGTTAAGGGTACATACTTGCAACTAATAGATTAATAGATAAATAAGTTCTGAAGAGATAATGCACAGCACAATGATTGTAGACAACAATACTGTTATAAACATCAAAGTTGCTGAGAGATCAGATCTTAATTGCTCCCACCATAAGAAAGAAATGATAATTATGTGATGTGATAAAGGTGTTAGCCATATAAATATAAATGTATCTAAGCAACATGTTGTATAGCTTACATTTACGCAGTGTTATATGTCAATTAAATGTCAATAATAAAATAAATTAAAAAAAGAATGGTGGTTAGCTCTGTCAAATCTTAGATGAGTCCCTAGATTTCCCAGAATACTCATGGCATTTATGAAAGTAATTATCATAGTATTCTATAAATATTGGGTTTAAGTGTTTCTCTCTTCAATGTAATAATTTATTTATTTAACCACCCTGGTTAGCATAGTGTGTATTTTTCTTCATTTCTTTTCAATTAAAATTTGATAAGTAAACAACCAATCAAAAATTTTCCATTTGACCTCTTTTTCACCTTGAGTCTTGCTAAGTCTTTCATTATGTGCTTACTAATAAGCAATCTAAATTAATGGCTCTCCCTTTTTATCCATTAATTAAAGTCTTTTAGGAAAATATGTTCAAATTGTCAAGTGCAGTAATGGGATATAAAAAGTGTAAAATAAGCATTTTTCTTTTAGCTCCGGCATAACTTTAAATACAAAGGTAGCTAACTGCACACAACAATTAAATTATATGTATTCAAAAAGTACAAGAGGCTGCTCTATTTTGAAGCATTTCACCTTAGTGATTGTCTAGGGACGTATAACTTAGGCAGAACAGAGATCACTGGGATCGGCATCACAGTGGTGTGCTGGTAAAGGGTTAACTGTCAGATGGGCGGGAGGAGGAAGGAACTATAACAGTGGGTCCTCCGGGACCAGTTCAACTGACCCCATCTTATCAATGAAGTGATTAAGAATTGCCTTTCAGAAAATTTGCAATGTCACACAGCCAGAGCAGGTACAAAAGAAGAAATCTTGACCTGAAATGACCATGGAACCCAAGATTCTCCTCCCCTCAGAACCAAAGGACAGGGACATGACAGGAACTTAAAAGTCCAACTCTTATGAAAAGTGAGGGGGTCCCTTATTCAGGAAGATCCAGTGTTAAAATCCCTTCCCCATTTCATCAAAATGTTTAGAACCCCGTCATAAAAGTTTAGAACCTCATCATACACGTTTAGAACCCTGTCATAAACGTTTAGAAGCCCACCAATCAAAACCTGTCCCACCAGCATTTCTGAGTGTCAGCCTGTTCTCCCTAACCTCTTAAGTTTTCCTACAAACCCTGAATAGGGGAGACAGATCTGAGGGCACATGCCCCTGTCTGCCTGCAGACTGATCTTGCAGCATAAAGCTGATTTCTTTCCTAAAGGCTAATCCCATAATTAATTGGTTGTTTATGCACATCTGTCAAGAGGACCCCAATTTTGTGCGGTAACAGAACTCTGATTTGTAGACATTTGTTGATTTATGTACTATAGATACCCTCCAAATCTCTGATTTGAAACTGTCGACGTGATGTCATGGAATGCAGAGTTGGGAGGATATGGGCACAATTGCTCTTCCAAGGCAACCACTCCAGCACAAAACTGCCTGTAATAATAATAAGAAGAAAAATCAGCTACAGGTGGTGTAATAGAAAAAATGAAGCTCTCTTAAATTATTCTACTTCAGATTTCATGTTCAATAACAGTCAGAAATTTAATGCTATTCTTTCAAAATCATTTTTCTGTGAAACTAACATTTAAAGTTCATGTCAGAGGGATTATCATACTAAATCATTTTTAATTCCACTAACAATTTCAAGTATATTTGACAAAGGGGCACATGGCCTAAAGTGACAAAGGCTCTGCATATTACATAAGGATATATGCAAAAAGATAGGAAATGACTTCAGGAAAGCTATGCTCCATTAGTTAAGTCTTTGCCTTTTCATAGCTGTAGTTTTATTTCAGATATCTTTCCTGAGTACCCTAGGATAAGAATTACAATAGAATTTAAATGACAAAATACCATTTTAGTCTGAATTGTGCCGAGGTTTACATTTTCAATACTGTTCTTCATTGCCCATTGTACCACATAAATATACATTTTAACATATGTATTTGGCCAAATAAGTTTAATGTAGAGATATTTTGATGTTTTAAAGGCCTTGCCTTTTAACTGAGAATGTTATCTGTGGGCATGTGAACTATATTGCAGTTCATTATCAACAAATAGAACATTTTCATATCTTGCTTCCATTACATAGTTTTAGGAAATCCTCCAGTTACTATATTGTCCAATGGGATGGACTAATTTATTGGTGGCTTCCTGTGTGCTTTCCATTCTCCTGTCTGTGAGCACTTCATTTGCACTGGAAAGAAATGTATTTTGAGGAAGATCTAAGGTTAGGTGCAAAGCAGTACATTTTATTCTTAAATATTTAAAAACTCCCATTGCACTAATCAAGAGCAATGACGCAACCTCACTATTAAATACAAAACATTTCATTGGTTTGCCTAAAATTAAGAGTAAATATTTGGTAGACTTTTAAAAAAAATCTGTTATTGTGATATAATTGTGTAGATATTTCTTACTTTTGATGATCTACATACATTATTTGAATGGATCTTTAAATTACTCAATAAAAATACATTTGGAGAAGACTTAGTTTATGCTAGCATTGGGATAGGTTCTAGCAATAAGTTCCCATAACAACAAAAATACATGATTTCAGGCAGAGGAAACAATTTATCCTTCAAAAAGGCCATGAAACAGTGCTATGTGCCAAAAAGGAATTAGCACTGGGGCACAGATTTCAATACCAACATGTAGAGAATTTCATCTCTATCATATCCGTCACATATTCTAACTGAGGAAAACTGCACACATGAGAATTGAATAATCATCTAAAGACAACAGGCCAAATTGATAATTGAGGTGAATGATTTGTGTATAAAGTAAATTTATTTAAGGGACTTGATTGCTCATATTCATTATCTGCATGATGTGAAGTGCTCTTCTTACAGCTCTGCTTTAACTAATGAGAACATCGTTCAAACATAATTGATGTTAAAATGATCGTCCTTATAGATTTTATGATTTTTTGTGTGTTGGTGTTATATAATTTTTATTTATTTCCTAGGGCAAACATTTTTAGATTCCCTAAAAATTAATATACGTGAGTCTGTGCTATTTTGAGATGTTAACCTATGTTTTCTTTTCTCTATTTTCCCTGAACTTCCTCTTTCTTTATTCATTTTCCTGTGAAAGATATGAGATAGAACAAAAGCCACAAGTAGTCTCTAACTCTTAGGGTTTGCTTCCCAAATCCTAAATTCCTAGGAATGTTTCTAGGATTGGAGTAGTTAGTAAAAAAAAAAATGGGGGGTGGACTTTCAGACAGTACATTATGCACAAACTCAATAAGGGAGAATCACTAGAGCTGTGGATGGGGATTCTTTTGTGTCATAAAAACAAAATATTGATGGTTTCCAGCACAGACATCTGGTAAGCAGAATAATGTACCACCCCAAGATGTCCTCCTAATTCCCAGAATCTGTGACTGTATCTACTTTATTTATCAAAAAGCACTTTGCAGATGTTATTAAATTAAGGATCTTGAGTTGGGATGATTATCCTGGATTGTCTGGGTGGGTTCCATGTAATCTTATAAGTGTTCTTTTAAGTGAAACAGGGATCCAAGAAAGTGAGAGTGATGTGATGTGAGAAAGACTCAACAGACCATTGATGATTTGAAGGTGGAAGAAGACCATGAGCCAATGAGTGTAGGACATCCCTAGAAGCTGGAAAAGACAAGAAAATGGTTTGCCCCTAGATCCTCCAGAAAGGGGTGCTGTCCTATTGACACCTTGACTTAAGTCCAGTGTGATCAGTTTTGGACTTCTAATCTCCAGAATTGTAAGAAGATAAATTTGTGTTGCTGTAAATAAATTTGTATAATTTGTTACAGCAGCAATAGGAAATACATACAAACAGAATTTCAAGAAAGTGGCAAGAAAATGGATTAAATGGCTCTGTGTTTGGTGTGTTTAGCAGAGGGAGGACTATGAATAGATTCACAGAAGGATTCTCTTGACCTAAGCATGGCAAAGAATCAGAAGCAAGCCAATGGGCCTGAAGAGTTGTACTTCAGGAATGATGGATGTTCAGTATAGACAGAGGTGAAGTGATAACTGGAAGAGTTTAGGGACCAATATTATTGTCTGTGCAGAGTTCATGACCTTATGCCTGACTTTGATATCATCCTCATTTTAGGAATAATTGTTACTTCTTTATTTAACTCATGTTTTATTCACAGACAAAAATTTAGAAACAGTGTTTATGTCTGTGTATTTCTAGTTTTTTTAAATTTTATCATAAATCTCAAAATACTGACTTGATACTCCTAGATAATAAGCAATACTAAAATAAAAATGTCTGTATTCCACTTATTTTTACTGAAATCATCTCTTAGACAAGGAACCAAATATACTGTTTCTTTCTTTATTCCTTTTAGAATCTCAATAAAATATTGACTACAAACTTTTAATATGTCCATAAACTAATTCACAATATCACAAAGTTTGAGACATTTAGAAACTCTTATGAAAAACAAAATACATATAGTAGATGAAAAGTACAAACTCAAATACACATGACAGTACTTACTGGGGGAGAATTTTTACAATATTAAAAAAAATCTCAAGTTAATCACTAATTGAAGATTAATGTAAACATCTACATGAGAAATAAAGCAGAATTTAAATATATACATATTTACATAAGCCTAGCTGGATTCATTTTTCTCTTAATTATTTTCCATTTCATGTTCTGGAAATTTTTTTTAACAAAAGATAGATACAAAAAAGACTGTTGGCATTCAACTCACTGTACCCTTGAATTTGGCAATTATATTAGAAGCATTAAAAGTGTTTCATAAGAAACTAACAAAGCTCTCACCTGGTTTCGGAGAGTTAAAACATTTGAACTTATTTCTAAGTTGTGTAACTTTACCCCTACTCTTTCTTTTAATTTTAAGAAATACTTAAATTGATGCAGTATTTAATGAGCATTTTGATATTAAAAGAAGAATCAATCTTGCTAATTTCAAAAGAATAACAAGACTTTAAGATTATTTGTAAGGATGGCGTGCAATTTGCTTCTGTCGAGTTGATTTGAATAGCCCAAAATATTCTTTTTATTATAATTGCACTTTAGAATCCACACAATAGGGCCAATTTAACATATTGATAACATTTTTTTTTCTCCTGATGGCTAGGCATATAGTATTTTCAATTTTCTACACATTGAGATAAAAGGGGAAAATAGACTCAAAATATCATTTAGTGTACATTTATTATATGGTTATGTCTGCTAGCTTTTCAAATTAAGTTGGCTATTGAAGAGATTCAAATCTCATTTTTCATACTATTATAAAATATGAAGGAAACATTTACTCTGTAAGAATAAAGGTAATTTATGGCAACACAATTATAATTGTTTATTGATAGAATATTAGTGATCATCTAACTTAAATTTTCTTTTTAATAGGAAAGGAAATTGAGAGTAAAAAATTTATTGACTTGCCCTAGGTTTTTAACTACCTAGGAACATTCAAAGATGTGAAAGTTTAAAAAATAAAGTCTTAAATGAATTAATATAGAAGAATGAAGCTATCCAGAGAAGAAAGCAAAAAATAATCCTGGGGCTGCATTAAAGACTGGTTTTAATGGCCATGTAGGGTAAGAAGCTGAGGCCTTGCACTCAGTCAAATGGGAGTGTTGGAACTGAAATAACTACATAAAGCCTGGTTTCTGAAAAATCCAGCTTGCTCAGTGAAATGGTGGGCTAGGAAAAATAAAATTAAATGGAGATAAAGGGTGGTCAGAAGGGGACAGTGCTGTCTTGACCACTGCTGGAGCTGGATAAAATTAGAAAAAAGAAGGAAGGAGGGAAGGAAGGGAGGAGGAGAGAGGAGGGAGGCAGGGAGGGAGGGAGGGAGAAAGGAAGGAAGGAAGAAAAGAAAGAAAGAAATTTCCACCCAAATGTAGATTATAGTCTTGCTATCACAGAAGTTTGAGGTTCAAATGTATACACATGTATGATACTGGAAACCTAAAAGTTAGAGATGAAAATAAAGTGGACTCCAATTGGTAGTACCCAAGTGCATCCGGAAGATGTAAGTACAAATTCTTTCTGGAGGAACTCACTCTCAAGATATAACCCTCATGATTTTGAAACCTTTAGATAAGTTAAATATCAGCTTGCAATAATCAAATAGAAGACAAATGTGGAAACAAAACCTATAGCAAGGCATGATTAAAGACATTAGGAACTATCAACAGCAGAATTCAACTCTGAGGTCTTCAAATATGATATTATCAGATATAAGAACTGTAAAAAACTCTATCAGGAAAAGATTATTGAAAAGAAACACTTTGTGGCTATATTACAGACTTAAAGTAGACTTTAAAGCAAAAAGAGCGTTAGCAGGTTTAGAGAGGGATGTTATGGAATGACAAAGATTTCAAATCCCACTAGAAAATAAGCATTCTAAATTTACATGATAAACTTTTCTCATTTATTTTATTTTTTTTTATTTATTTATTTTTTTTGTGAGGAAGACCAGCCCTGAGCTAACATCCGTCCAATCCTCCTCTTTTTTTTTTGCTGAGGAAGACTGGCCCTGGGCTAACATCCGTGCCCATCTTCCTCTACTTTACATGGGACGCCACCACGGCGTGGCTGACAGGCAGTGCATCAGCGGGCGCCCGGGATCCGAACCTGCGAACCCCGGGCTGCCAAGCGCGGACTAAACCGCTGCGCCACCGGGCGGCCCCTTTTCTCATTTATTTTTAATGACAAGAAGACATGTCAATTTTCATCGTGTGGGAGAAGATAGACTTTATGTTCTCCAGTTTCCCTTTCAGCTACGCAAGTCTATGACATGTATATTCTTTTCCTAACAACTGTCCATTTATGACAAAGACACATCCAAATCCCGTCTGAAGTTATTTGCGAGCTTGCAACACTGGGAATGGCCTCTGGAGTATGTGGACATCACTTTTTCACCCATTCTGATGAAGAAGTGAATCACCTTGTTAGCCACCTTCTCCCTATCAGCTCTCCTTGGGATAATAATAACAATATCAGAATCTATCATTGTCAGAATTTTTTTCAGCTGCAAGAAATTGAATTTCAGAATAAAATTAGAGTAAAAGTAAGGAAATACGTGATTTCACATATTGGAAAGTGTAAAGGTATTGTGATCTCCAGGGACTGAGCACTCAGGGCTATGGATCCATTTCTGTGTGGTTCTCTTGACTCTGCCTGCTTCCACGGGAACTTCAGGCCCAGGACGATTGCTCTCATGGTTCAAGAAGGCAGTAGAAGCTATTGAGCTATTGAGTAAGATAGGTATTTGTTCATATCCACGGGGAGGGAGAGAACAACCTATGCCTAACAATGGAATACATTTTTTTTTCTTGAATTTTATTAGGCTACTTCAGGTTGTTTACTTATATCTGACCCATAACTGCCCCCTGATGCCAGGTACCAGTAGGATTATGCCTACGTTCCTGACCTAAACGCAAACTCTTAAAAGAGTTGGAATCACCAGGACTCACACTAATCAGAACCCAGAAATGCAGCTGGGGTTGGCTTCAGCTTCCCTCGACTCACCTGAAATGTGTGTGTTGCGTGAAGACAAGAAAAAAAAGTGTGGTTCTCCAAGTAAAATTGACAAGGGGGATTGGTAACCCAGTATGTACACAATTTAGGGGTTAGTGTGTGATATAAAAAAAATTTTCTCTTTGTTGAATCTAAGATTCTTAAATTTTTAGTTTAGAAAGATAGGAAATTCTACAAAATGAATATATCTGTCATGTCTATACTATGTTACAAATAGTAATTTTTTAATATAATTGAAACCACAATTATTGTTTTATCTTCAATGGAGCAGAGGCAATTTACCTTGTTAACAGTTAATCTAGGGGCTGTCATCTTTCATAGTTTGAATATTTTGAAATTTGGCTATATCATAGTATGACTTTAGCAAATGTAAATATGTTCTCTCCCGTGGGAGGTTTATAAGATGGGCCTTGTATTAGTCTGAGTTCTCCAAGGAAACAGAACTAATAGGATAATATATATTTATTTAATGAGAGAAAGAGGGAGAGAGAGATTTATTATAAGGAATTAGCTCATGTGATTATGGAGGCTGAGATATCCAGGATGAGTCCCCAAAGGCCTGAGAACTGAGAGAACTAATTATGTAAGTTCCAGTCCAAGGCTGAGTCCAAAGGCAGGAGAAGACCAATGTCCTAGCTCAAAGACAATCAGGCTGAGAGAGAGAATTCTCCCTTAGTCTTTTGTTTAATTCAGGCTTTCAAAGGATTGGTTGAAGTCCATCCACACTGGGGAAAGCAATCTGCTTTTCTCAGTCTACCTATTCAAAATTAATCTCATCCAGAAAAACCCTTATAGACACACTCAGAAATAATGTTTACCCAGATATCTGGGCACCCTGTGACCCAGTCAAGTTGACACAAAATTAACGATCACAAGATTCATATAGTCATGGAAACAGTGGGAAAGTGTTTTCAAGAAAGTTGGTTTTTCACAAGTATCTATTATCCATTTGTGTGTGTGTGTGAGGAAGACTAGCTCTGAGGTAACATCTGTTGCCAATCCTCCTCTTTTTGCTGAGGAAGATTGGCCCTGGGCTAACATCCATGCCCATCTTCCTCTACTTTATATGGGACGCCGCCACAGCATGGCTGACAAGCGGTGTGTCTGTCCACGCCCGGGGTCCGAACCTACGAACTCCTGGCCACCGAAGCGGAACCTGCGAACTTAACCACTACACCATGGACCAGCCCCTCTATTATCCATTTTTGATTGTAGAGGTTTTATAGGTTTACATTTCATGTTTCTAAAGAAACTGTGAACATTGTTAGCACTACATATCTGTATTTTCATATGAACTTAAAATCTGTATTGGTGACCTTCACAATTGTCTTAATTAGCTGAGTCTTACTATGTGAAGGCAGTTACACTGGTTTACTACCTTACTTAAATATGTTCACAGTTTAACACCATTTTCTTCAGAGAAAAACTGCAAATATGCCCTTATCTTAACCCATTATATTAATTTAAGTGCCTGGAAATCAAACAGAATGTGGAAATCAGGCTTTTGTATAAAATTGGGGTTTAACTAGAAACACATTTAGGTAGTAACACAAAGACACAGCAAAACTATAAGAAAATTTTATGTTTGCTTTCATGAATCTGAGATAATAACTGCTGCCTGTGCATATTTATAGAATATACATAGTATTTAAACATATACATCATATTTATATAATTAATTATTTAAGCTCATATAATTTATGGGTTTGTCTTTGATAGTCTACTAATCCTCTCTGTCCAGGGAGAAAGAGTAAACTGTGGTCATTCCAATTTATTTAGAAAAATGTCTTTCTAACATGTACTGCACTTTCTCTAGCAGGAAGTTAGGAATGATGCTTTGAGCAACCAATCACATGGCCAGTGACAGGCATATTTTCATGCACCCTAAAGAACATATTTTCTTGAGCCCTAAAGAAAAAAGGACCAAGGTCAGTCGTTAAGCATTTAAAAATTTTCTATTTATCCCATTAGGACACTTTAAAATGTCTCTCAAATAAGTTCAGCGAAGTTTTTTGTTCATAAACTTAATGTGTACCTTGCACATTGCATATGTTTAATAAATATTAGAGAAATGAATATATATATATTCATACATATATGTGTATATATAGTTATGCTTTTGTCTAAGAGTCATTTTATAACTATATATATATATATATATTCTTTTTTAACTCCTTTAGGGCAGAGACACTTTATTCCCCCAGTTTCTGTCATAATTACTGACTTATAGAAATAATAGTAACTGCTCAGTGAATTTTTTATAAGTGAATGAATGGATGAATTCTAGAAATATCAGAACTAGTATTCTTTTGCCTTTCTAACTCAACTAGATAGAAAATATTTCCTGAAAAATAATCATCAGATGTCATGGGTTAGCTTTATTTTCTTCTTAACTTATCATTAATCCAAACAAGCAAAGTACATGAAAAAAAAATCAAAAAAGCCAGTTTCTAAAGTTAATATTGAGTGAATAGAAAAAACCAAACTAAAAACTTTCCCATGTGTTTGGTAGTCATGGGGGGAAAAAATCGTTAAAATATGCCTTTGAAAACATGAAGGGAAGAGGAGGTCCTGAGAGCCCAAGATAGAGTGTTTCAAATGGCAGGGGGATGATATGAAAATGTGAAATGTGAAAATGAGTGACGAACACAGTCCTTCACTCCATCAACACTCTCTGAGATGCTGTAAAAGGGACATATGGGAGCTCAAGCTTAACTAGGAAGTGGGAATTTCCTTGCAGTGATCATAATGATTTTATAACGTTTCTTATACTTCTGAGGAGACAACATGTGTTAAAGACAACAAAAAATGTCATATTTATTATAAGCTGTTTAAAATGTTTTCTTTTAAATAGAACATTACACCCATAGCATATACACATGAATATGCATATACACATAAATATGAATATATACTTTCAATCTTAATTATTGCAGAATAAATATATACCACCTATGTTTAATTTTTCTCAAAAACATATTTAGATAATAAATAAATCTGTTGTTAAAAATTTGTTATGAGTCCATTTGTTTTACATGTATTTTTTAAATTTGATGATATTATCAGCATCTAGGGCCATCTTACGTAATAGACACTGTTGCATACTTAATTCTCAATGACAAGTGAATAGGATTTTAACCACATCTCATAAACTTGAAAGCACATAGTTGATACACATATCTACAGAGGATATGTGGATGGCAGTTAAAATATTTATTGGTATAGGTAGATGCTACAGTAAGTCAATGATGCTGGATAAGAAGATGATGCATATACACAGATTACATCATCCTGTCTGTGCAGGTGACCTGTAGATATGATTTGAGACAGAGTTTGAGGTGGTTCTACATAGAAGAAAACCAAATAAACCAATCTTAGTGATTTTACTAGTGCCATTAATCTAAAAAAAAGAGTGGCATGTTTAAAAATTATATATATATACCCAAACATATACATACAGATACATGTGTACATTTGCAGATATACATATATAGATTCGTATTTATATTTTTTGTCACTGCAAAAATATTTTGAAGAGATTACCAATTGACTAGTCTGAACTAGACTGAACATACCTGTACTTCTTATCATTTCACTTTTGAAGTATACAAAATGTTTTAGTTACTAAAAAGGTCACATTGCTCAAAATATAGATCATATCAGACAAACTTGTAAAACAAATCTATTTTTGTAGTTTAATCTATAGATTCATCATTTGAGATTGTAGAAAACATATCCTTTTACATATGCAATCATGTAGGGATGGTGGGGAAGAAACCCTTGAAGTATTAAGTTATTCTTCTTTTATTGCATTTTTTCACTCTATCTTCCACCCAACTCCAGGCAGCTGGACCTAAGTCACTCTTTTCCTCAAGTTGACTGTTGTCTCTGTGGAACCACTATAGTAGATATATGAGATAAAATTCTTTATAAGTATTTTTCATGCAGATAGAAAAAATTCCATGAGCTAGACAGTGAATATCAATTGGGAGAAATCCCCCTGTCAGGAGACATTTGGCAGTGTCTAGAGGGTAGAGGCCAGATCTGCTGCACCCTGCAATGCACACAACAGCTTTGTTATTCCACAACTCAATTATTCAACCCAAAATGTCACTAGTCCCTAGGTTGACAAACCCTAGGCTAGAGGAAGTAGAGAAAGAGGAACCTCTTTAATATGAAAGAAGAGGCAAAGTAAGAGATCACCAAGTTCTAAGAATGCACCCTTCACCAGGATTAGGGAGTCCTGTGGAAACTGAGTCTGTTTGCAGAGAACATGAGTCTCCATTCCTGTGAGTGCTAAATGTTAACTTACGCCAACAAGACTTTAACTCCCTTCTGTTTGCAAGCTAACAAGGATTTTTCTTCTACAGCAGCAAGCATGTCACACATGAATCATCCAAGGAGTTCTGATGTAGTTTTGACTACAGAGTCAAAAGAGTACTTTTGTTGCTTTATCAAACGAACTTTCTATAGGCCTCCCTCATTCCAATGACCCAGGACGCTGGACAAGCGGTCTGATACCACTTGGACCAGACAAGTGGTATCAGACAGCATCAGGTGAAGATTGACCCTTGAGCAGTGTAGTGGTTGAGCACCCTCCACCTTGTCCTGTACACATCCCCCTCTTAAAAAGTAGTTTCTATGTAATACTATCACACAAAAATAATTGAAAAGTCTCCATCCTAGCAAACAATTAAAAAGAGATTAGGAAATATATTGAAGGAAAATGATATTTATTTGTGCTGTTGTCTTACATGCATACTATTTTCCCTTGTAATTCCATAGTAATTTTCAGGAATAGTCATTGTGATGTAATTACTTTCAGGAGATTGACAGCAACAGCCAATCTATTATAGATTTTTATGACATGTTAATTTCCCATCTGTCCAGGGCACGTCTTTTCATGTGCCAACGTTTTGAGAAAAGTTATAAGAATTGAAAGCCTGCTCCTCTTCTAATTACAGGTTGACAATTATTAATGCAATATTCTTGCTAAAGGGGAAGGCACGCCTCTTCATTTTTAAAAAAGGTCACTTTTATAAAAAATGATTGTTCATTATAATCTCCAAATTGAAATTTATTTTCTAGTAATGTGAGTAGGCTCTGTCCCTCTTTCAGACTTATCCCTAATCCTAAAATGACTTCCTTTTCACATTTGTTATTCCCAATATTTTCTGTGAAATTTCTTTTACTTTGAGAACGTTTCCAAGAAAACTTTATTGAAACATACCATGTAGAGGATTATAAAATTAATGTTAACTCTTTTATAAAGACATTGTGAATGCTGTAAATGAACCAACCAGTGACAAACTGAATGATTTCTTTTCCCTGTAATAAAACAAAGTAAAGCAGTATGCAGAGAAGGCTTAAGAAACCTCAAGTCAAGTAAAAATTTAAGCCACAACAGAAAGGATTATGAATGCTTGTTTTCACATTTCGTTTTTTGGTGTGCTAGAAGTGGGTGGTATTTGTGCCAATATATTGCTTCCTTTGTCCTGAGTGTCTTGGAGGACCTGGGCTCATTAGAACCCTGGGCTGATTGCTTCACATCACAAAAAATCTCACACTCTTACTCGTGTGTTGTACAGATGTTTTTTGAGTGAAACATTTGAAAAAATTTGAGACGCACTGCTCCATATTTCAATTTTTGGATATGTTATTTTATTATTAAGTAATTTAGAGAAAAACAAGACCAATGATACTGAAAGAGAAGAAGAGAGAATGCATGGAAAATTGATAGGGAGGTCAGAGTGAAATATTCGAAAGAAGTTAGTATAGAAATCATTTTGATTAGAGACAGTATATATTATGTTGTTGTAGACTAGTGAAATTTTTGAAAATACTCTGTAAATATAGATTTGAAACAAAATTCCAGAATGAAAAAGAAATAAAGGGAATAACAATCATAAGTACTTCAAAGGGATTGGTCTTGACAAGGGAAGCATGTATTCTAAAATGACTCCACCACAGTTCCTCCCACTTAAAAAATCCCTCTATGCATAAGGACTTTGCAATCTTCTTTCTCAAGTGATTCAGGGGGAAATCCTCAGTTTGACTAAAATGCCATTAAAATGATGTGACAAACGAGAAAGGCAATATTAGTGAGAAAGGTAAATTTAGCAGTGCTGATTAAATAAATACTCAGCTGATGTGACAATTATTGAAACCAGCATTTGCAAGTTGCATTAGATCTGCACCTTTTTCATTTAATTTATTAGAATGCTCTGAATACAGATTAACTCCCTTAGCCTAATATTTCTTGGTTCATTAGCATTAAAATGAGAACTGCAAGTTCCTTGGAATAACCTTTAAATTGTTTCCTCTAACTTCAGCTAAGTTCTGACAGTATCTCTAAATCTCCTTGAACTATTATTTTGTCATGTTCAACTCTTCTCAAGCTGTTTTTAATTTAGTCTTTACCAAGGGCTAGAGTTTTAAAATTGACTTTTAAAAGCAATCCACAAATTTTGTCTTGGAGACTGGGGGCACACGGCAAAGAACTTCCAAACCTATATTGAGCTATGAAAGCAAAAATTCAGGCCATATGGTGGCTTTGAGAATAAGTCCCTAAAATAGAGCAAGGGGCATAGTGAGGGTGATCAGACAAAATGTTTTATGTATGATGTTTTCTCCAAATCTTAAGTAGCAGAAAAGAAAGAGTAAACAATAAAGTTCTTGTTATCACGCCTGCTGCTTTTTCAAAGGACTCAGGAAGGGGATTTGCTGAGGGCATTGCCCGTTACAGGTTACACCAGATAGATGGCACAGAAACCAAGTCGTTTCATGGAAAAGTATTTTGAAAATGGAATAAAATATAAAAGGAAGAGAGGGAGAAAAAAATAAGCCCTAATGAAAAGACTGAGGAAACATTTGCTGGCAATGCTGGAAAGACAACGGTCTCAAGATTTCTCAGATGACAAGCAGCTTAAAAGTATCATATGGAACGCTCTCTTGCAAATGGAATGACAGAGGGGATGTAATCTAATTTTTTTTTTAAATAAATGCGGTAGTTGGAGTTTGGGGGGAAAAATCTGGTCCATTTAATTCAGATATTAAAGTGCATTTCAAACAGGAAAGCAAGGGAGATTTTCCTAATGAAAGCAATCTTCAGAAAATAAAAATGAATTAACTTATGAATGCTCTAAGGTGAAATGGACCAATGTTAAACTCCGCAATTTATAATTGGGTCTGAGAGAGAGTTTTTGAAGCACTTCAGGAAATGACATTTTTACGCTTCTCTTTCAAATGTGCCGCACCAAGACAATTATTTAAAATATATCACAACATCAAACATTTTGACTTGGGTTATCAACAAAACTGAGAGGTGGTTATATTACTGATTTGAAATTATTATATTTTATAATTTAATTATGTTTATTTATATATTATATTTATTATATTTTACTAATTTTGATTATATATTCAGTAGTTCAACAATAGTAATTATTGCACCTGAAATAATATATTTTTCAATGATTACCTATAGTTTCTTTAGGTTTTCCTCTTTCTATTGCAATAGTCTCTAATCTTTTATAACACATGAAACATAATTTTATATCTTTTTCTTTTATTAATGATGTTGATTCTGAAATGATGATCCACTTCAAATTAACCACAATACATGAAATTGAAGATTGACTGTTAGAACAAATTCAATTTTTATGTAAGTGAAATCCTTCAATCTGTGTGAGAATGGCTATCAGTGACCCCAAGTCTGTAGTAGCCACATATCCTTTGCAGAATTTTATTACATGGTAATAAAACACAGTGAAATGAGTGGCTTTGTATTATCACTTCTGATTTCCCATTATGACCTTCACGGGAGTGTATCCTCCTCCAGTCTACTCCCAAGCGCATAGAAAAGTCTGACCATAGATCCCACCCACTGAGAAAACACTCTCAAATATATTTCAATTTCTACAGAAAGAATAGTTAACAAACATATGTTTCTTACCGACACCATTTTGATCTAGAAATAATATTTTTTTTCTGACAGTGAAGTAATACTTTTTCTATGCACTACATTGCATGCTCTACATTTCTATGCATTACATTTCACCCAGACTGTTCCCATTTAGGCAAACAATTTCAAATTGATTCAGTTTAAAAATAACAGCTTGAAATCAGTAAAGCAACTATGATTTTGTCTGCCCAGAGGGAATAACATATTTGCCTATTTTGGCAACCATTTTTTTGGGTTAACATAATTCTGTCATTTAGTTGTCACACATGTATTTGAAATAATCCAGCAGAATCATACTTATTTTAAATATTTTCAGATAATTATATTAATCATAGGACAACCTCTATTTAGTCAGTAATGAAATGCAATCTTTTCTTAACAAATAGCAGCATGGAACAGGAAAAAGTTTTAAGATCTGTAATTAGCAGTCCTTGTTCTGCTTCTGGATATATAAACTTTTACATTTTGCAAGATCCTCAAACTCTTAGAAACTATGTATGCTTACCACAAAATCACGCCTGCTGTACTTGTTAGGCAAAGGAGATTTTCATGAATTCTCAAGTCCCTGCCATCTTTTAAAACAAGTGGACTTTTTTTTTTTTTTTAGTAAAATCACCCCTGTTTTCTCATTTGTAGCAGATTTGATGATGGATTAGAGTGTCCTAGCAGGAAGCCAGAAGTTTTATCTATGAGTTTAATTTTCTTCTCTACAAAGGGTAACCTTTGATAGTTATTTTAGTGATGTACTGCAAGTGGCAAACTAATATTTTTCATATTGATAATTTAAGTATATTTAATATCATCCTTAAATGATGGCTAATTTAGATGTAAAACTCTAAATTGAGGGTTTTTTTTCAGCAGTCTGAAACTATTACTGCATGCTTTCTGGCGTTTATATTTGCTAATGAGAAATAATGTCTTGAAATTATGTCTTTGTAGGTAATTTGCCTTTTCTCTCTGGCTTAAAAAAGTGTGTTTGTTGAGCTATAGTTTCACCTCATTGAATCTAGTTATACATTTATTTTATAGATTTTATTTAGCAATCCAGAGCTTAAGGTGGTATAGCATAAATTCTGCCAGTACAGGTATACTCCACACCCAGGGAAGTCAAACTGACTCTATAAAAACTATTTTGGGGGATTCTCTAAGTGCTAGCTCAACAACAACAAAAAAAAGAGTGGCCATGAGGACGGAGATCATTGTCCTGGCCAATATGGAAGCCATTTTCTAATTTTCTAGGAAGCTCAACTCTCTCAGTCCCCCAACAAGCAAGACCCATGGTGTTGGGTAGCTAATTCCCTGTGTAGTTTATGTACTGTTAGATTTCTTCACATTATCTCTAACGATTATCTGTACATTTCTTTTGCTTGAGAACCAAATAGACTTTCACTACCACATTTTCCAATCTAGTGCACAGAATCATTGTGAAAATAGACATAATTTGTGATTCCCATGCTCAATTTTATTTTTGTTTGAAGTGTTTTATTCTAAGTTATTGTTTTTTTACCATTAAATCAATTATATATCAGTTTCATGTATGTTTTTTTCCAGGAACTAGATGTTAGAGCTTAACAAATAAAATGCTCATTTCTATATTTTAATTTTTCAGCTTCTCTGTCAATTCTGTGCTGTACCTCAATAAATTATTTTCCTCTTTCTCTTGGCCATAGTTTGTTTCTGCAGCTTGAAAATAATGAATTTAATCAATAACATGCCTATAGGCATAGAATTCTCTTCCATCTTTCATGGACATGGACCATTTTCATTTTTGTGTGATCTTTACATATCTCTCTGCACCTCCTCGCTTTACCAACTCTATCATTTTCCTTATGTAGAGGGTTGGTTATCATGGCTTCTCTGACTTTTCGTATATTAACATTCATGTAGATCTGTCAATTTGTCAACCCTAAAAATGAGCTTAATCCTTTAGAATTTCTTAGATAAAATTCCCAAAGGAACAAATCCAGTTGGTCCATTTTTTTCATGGCAGGCCATAAGTCATAATATTCTAGTCTCACTACTGTTGGGTTCAACATACCCTGATTTGTCACCTACAGCCTAGGTAATTGGATGGCATGCCTGTCAAACAGTAATTCAGATATTCTAAGGTAAATTCAGGGAGGACAGACATGTTCTGTGAGCAGAAAGGCAAAAGTAAGTTTGATTTCGATTTTCAGTACAGATGCAGACCGTGAAAGCAGGGTCCCATGATCCTTTGAGGTCTAAAGCTGGAGGTGTCAGGAAAGTTACCACACGGATAACTGGAATGTGGTGGCCAAGTGTTCATAGCAACTCTACCTTTTAGTCCTTGGATATTGGCTCTTCATTGTGAAGCAGACTACATCAAGTGTTGGATTATTCGCCCACTACTAAGAATGTGAGCGGGATTAGGCCATCGTGAAATAGGGCAGTTTCACCCTACTGATGATGTGTTGTTGCCATAGTAATCCTGCTCAGCACAAGCAGAACAGCAGGTTCAGATCTGTGGATAGCACACACGGCCAGTGCTATATAAAAATAAAATGCAAAGTTAAAAAAAATTGTATTCAAAATGAATTGATTAGTGAAATGATCAAAAACCATATTTGCTCAAAAAGTATTTAAAATATATGTATACATGTTCTCATGTCTAGATGGATGTGTCTACAGGAGAACCTAGGTGAAACGATGGTGAATGTACAAAAATTAACACAAAGGGGAATATCAGAAGATCTTAAATGAGTTGTATGTACCTTTAAGATACAAAACAATTATCTTAGTTAAAATAGAAAAACTTTAATAAATGAATGGCAAACACTGTGTGTGTAAGTCTGAATACATACTATGCATTAAGACTATGTCCAAATTATGTTTATACTCTAAACGTAATTAGAAATTACAGTTTGACACTTTCCCTTACTATATGAGCTCTGCTCAATTTAACTCATACATAATAAGGCTATTATTATATGCAGCTTACTGTGCTAGCTCCTGGGGATATAATAGTAAATGTGATAAGTATTCCTTCAAAAAATACCTAAATTCAGGAAGGAGTACAAACAAGTTCACAGACATACGTACGGTATATTACATGCCATGACAAAAGGAATAGGAATTTTTTAATGGATAAGTCTCATTAGATGAAATGGCATTCAAAATGAGACATAAAATGCAAGGAAAAGATTTTCAGATGAAAGGGAGGTGTAAGGAAAAGGATTCCAAGAGAAGATGCAATACATGTAAATGCCCCCAGACAAGGGTGAAAGATCATGAAATTATAGACTGCAAAAGAATTGATCTACCTGGAGTAAAGAACCATGAAGGGTAGGAAGGTGATGGTAGTGGAGTGATAAGATTTGAAGTGAGAGAGACAACAGAAGACAAGTTCACATAGAGTTCATGTAGAATAGTCTATATGTATATGTATAATAGACTAAGGCAGGAGGCAAGTCAAAAACTTGGAAAGCAGTGGAGGATGGAAGAGATACACGGTCATGTTTTCATGTTGAAAGACCTTTGTTACTTCAGTGTGATAAATTGATGAGGAAGGCGTCTGCGAAAAGCAGTGAGGCCAAGCAGGAGGCCCTTGCAGTATCCTATGTGAGCAATGAGCCAGGAGCTTCAAAATTTTCTATGAACCATAAGCCAAATAAGCAATCTGCTATGTATATTAAGAAAAGGAAAAGAAGTGATTTGAAGTCATGCTTTACATGAGAATAAATTCAAAAACTTATTCAAAATATTAATATTTCAGAGCACTAATATTGGTTATTAAGTTGAATGAGACTACCATTTTTTTATGACTAAATTCAGAGCTGTTCATGTTCTTAGTAGATACACTGCACTGGCACTGAACACCATCTAAAATATGAGCAATTGAAATTTTGTTTATTTTGTTGACGTTTAATCCAATAACATTTTCGTCTAAAGAGTATTTAGGACTCTTGAGTCTATATGGAATATGTCTGCCTTTAGCTTTGCCAGGGGCAAAATGTATTTTTGTTGTTAGAGTGAGCATTATGCTTTCTTCCGGAATTCCCCGTTCATGCCTTATTCAGTAAGTCCTTTCAGTTTGTTCAAAGTACCCTTCTTATGTTTTTTTTTTTTCTTTTGAACAGTGGTGAAAGCCTGTATGATTTTGTTTTCTGTGAATTAAGATGATAGAGTGTTCTTTTCAGAAATGAATTAAATGGAATGTAAATAGACCCATCTTTTCTCAGTGACAAAGAAAAGCATTACAGGGAAACAATTCATGGGGAGATTTGTATTAGGCAGTGAAAATGTCTGTGTGTGTTCTATGACTTTAGAGAAATGTAAACTGTTGATTCATTAAAATGATAATTATCTTACTTTGAAACACAGTACTTAAACGGAATAAGGCTTTGTGACCCTTCCTTCTTTCCTCCATATCTTTTTCCCTCCTCTTTTTTTTTTCATTTCAGTTTGAAAATATTTTTAAGTTATATAAATGTAAAGAAATATGGATGGATTATTTGTTTAAAGACTTAAAAGTCTAAAGAAATATTTTCTCATTCATATCAAAATAACACTTCATAAAAGAAGTAATGGATAGATTTAATATTAATTATATTAAAACAATATTCACCACGTGTGTTTATCCCATTGTACCAAAGCACCTGTATATTGAATAGTAACTGCTTAAATATGTAGTGATGTCAAGTTCACTAGTCTTCTGTTGCTATAAATTAGGATCTCTTTAAGAAAATGAGGATATAGTTGAAGTTATGTGATAATTCAGTAATAAGGATTCAGATGTATATTTATAGTATGTGATACAGAGAAACTACCTGTTTTTCCTTAAAAAACAATATTTAATAAACTTAAAAAGATCAGAAATATACAGAGCATGTTTCAGACCACACTGAGTGCAAGTGAAATCAACAAAAATAGGATATCATAGGTAAATACTAATTATTTAGAAAGTCAGCATCACTCATGTAAATAATTGTTGGGTCACATAAGAAATAACTAAGAAACTTGGGAAAAAAATCAAACCTAACGACAGTAAAAAAAATCATATAAAAATTTATGGTATACCGTCAAACTAGTGCTTAGAGAGAAATGGATAACTTTAAATACTAACATTGGAGGAGAAAAAAGGTCCAAAATATTAAAATCGATCACCTAAAATTTCACTTTGATATGTAAAAAAAGTAAATTACAGCCAAACAACAGAAATAAGGTACAGAAAGCAGACAACTATAAAAATTACAAAGCCATGTGTTGATTCTTTGAGCAGAGTAAAAAAACACAACAAAACAAATACTCTTTTAAGCACCTACTCAGATTGATCAAGAAAAAAGGAAAAAAATTCCACAAATTATAATATCATGAATGAGAGAGGAGTTATCACTGTGGAGGCTACAGAGAGTCAAAGGATAAAAGACTATTTTGTCCAACTTAATACCAACAAAACTGATGAAATGGAGATGTTCCTTGGAAAATGCAACTGAACAAAACTCACATGCGATGAATTAGGAATTTAAGAGCCCAATATCTACCAAACAAAGAGAATTCATCATCAAAATTTTGCTACAAAGAAAATTTCAGACCCAGGTAGTTTCAGTGTTAAATTTTGTCAAATATTTAAGAAGAAATAATACCAATTTGGCACAAACTCACCCAGAAAAAATAAAAGGAAGAGGTCTCTCTTCCTACTTGCTTTATGAGGCTAGAAAAACCATAATTCCCTAACCTCACAAAGACAGAAAAATAAATTTATGGATTAATATTGTTCATGAGTATAAATGAAAAAATACTTTACTGGCAATTGAATCCAGCATCATATTGTAAGAATAATACATCATGACCAAGTAAATGCTATCTCAGTAATGCAGGGTTGTTTTAACAAAACGTTTTAGTAGATGCAGGAAAAAATCTTGAAAAAAAAAACACCAATTTCTGTTATAAACTCTCAGTAAACTAAGTACAGCCAGGAACTTCCTCAATTTGATGAAAGATAAGTATGATAAACCTATAGCTAATATCATAATTAATGGTGAATGTTGAACAGGTACTTCTAAGGATATCCACTCTTACCATTTCACATCCTACGGAGTGTACAACAAAAGCAACTAGAAATAATAGTTACATTTAGTACATTTGCAGATATAAGGTTAGTATACAAAAGTTAATTTTATTTTCAAACGCTATCAGCAAACAATCAGAAAATGAAATTAAAAACATTCTATTTACGCTAGTGTCAAAATTCATAACAGTTAACCATACATTTTAGGAAAAGGTGAACAAAAACTCTATAATGAAAAAGACCAACAAACCACAGATTGGAGAAATTAAAGAAAATCTAAAGAAATGATGAGTTATTCCATATTCTTGGTTTGAAAATCCAATATTCTTAAGAAATCAGCTTTCCCCAAAATGAATGACAGATTCAATGCAATCCCAGTCACAATTCCAGTAAACTTTCTCTTTCTTTGTAGTAATCGACAGACCAAAATTTACATGGGAGTACAAAGGACCTAGCCAAGCACTGGTGGTATAGTGGTTAAGATTCAGCTGTCTCCCCTCTGCTGCCTGGGTTCACTTCCTGACCCTCTGTCAGTTGTCATACTGTGGTGGCTGTGTGCTGCTCTGATGCTGAAAGCAATGACACTGGTATTTCAGATATCAGCAGGGTCATCCATGGGGGACAGGTTTCAGCAGAGCCTCTAGACCAAGAAAGACTAGGAAGAAGGCCCTATTCACCCACTTCCAAAAAACTGGCCATGAAAACCTTATGAATAGCAGATGGAGCATTGTCTGATATAGCACGGGAAGGTGAGAGGGTGGTGCAAAGAGACCAGGCAGGGTTCTGCTCTGCTGTACACGGGGTCAGTAGGAGTCAGAATCGACTTGACAGGACTAACAACAAAAACAAGGATCTAGATGACCAAATGTTAAAAAGAAAGAAAGAAAATTGAAGACCTACACCTGAATTCAGGATGCATGTAAGTTTATGTTAATCAAGACAGTGTGGCATTTGAGTGAGGATGACATACAGATCAGTGGAACAAACTAGAAAGTCAAAGTGACATGCAAAACAACCACCACAAAGGGATGTTTTAAATTGTGTTTAGTACTCATATAGATAAACTTCCTCACAAATTATTTAGTAATTATCCATTTGAATACTTTGTCATTTTATTTGGTTATTAGTGTTTTCTATATCCCTTATAAAAGTTTATTTAGCATTAACCATTTTAATCATGTTTACAGTAAATATTTATCAAAGTGCCTTTTCATTGTTTTCTGATATTTTGTTATATAAAGTTGTTGTTATTCTTACATCATGAAATGTACCATGGAATGTACCAGTATTTTTTCATTGGTTTTGACTCTCCTCGTTTTTAGATCTCTTTTCCTTCTTTCGAATAGTCTTCTCTCTGAATCAATAAAAGTCTATTATTTATTTTGTTGCATGGCAAAGTGATCACGTGGAGACACAACTCCAATTGTCTTTCTCCACTGCTGTCCCTCCTTTGATAGGACTCCTAGTTTGAAATGGTGTCAGCCTCAGCGCATTTAACATTGTCTTTCCTAACTTTTCAGTTTATCACGTAAGAAAACACAGACAGGACAAACACATCATTGAAGAAAGAGCCATTATTGTCAGAACTCAAATTCAACAGGAAACAATGACAACTCTGAGTTAATATAAAATTTTGAAGTAATTTCTCCACAAATGCCTTAAAGCACTGAGAAAAAAAAAGTAGAACTTTATATTCCAACTACAATATTATTGTGTCATCTCATTTTTGTGATAATGAACTTTAGAAAATTTTTTGAGGTACACATCAACTTTAATTTTATTAATTTGCTATTTATGAACATTTCTTTCAAAATCGGATGTATTTATGTTTAATAATAAATGCAAGATTACCAAACAGATGGCTGAGTTCATGTTCAATATACTGAGTTACTATTTCTGAGTGATGTTTGCCTATATTTTTATAAAGCATTAGCCAACTTTTTATCATTTGTACTGCCATTCTTGTTTCTGAAATCTTAGAATATACCTTAAAACATATTACTGAAAACATTGTTAACTTCTTAAATTAATTTGATCATTAATTTAAAATCACTTTTTATTTTATCCCTCTTTTTATGAGACTGTAAGTTCTTATTCACATAGTCTATTACTTAATGTTCCATATTTTAAATAATAGGAGATTTTTTAATCTCTAAGAGATGAGTTCAACTTTCTACTTAGTGTTTGTTAAAAATAGTCAGCAGGATTAAAATCTTACAAGTAAAGAAACTAAACGTGTCATATAAGTATTTGCGAGCACCTGCTAGGTAATTTAATGAACAGATTTTGAAAACAGTTGAAGCATATCAATAGAAGCCACAATGTTTATAAAAAACTATAGATATATTGAACTGTTAATATTTTAATGCTTTATCACTTGTTTTTTTAAAAAGTAGGTGAAGGACTGTTTGAAAGTCATTGTCTTCTGTATGAGGTTTCATTAATTTTTCAGGTGAATATTTCCCAGAGATGCTTGACTTAAGAACCGATTAAAATGAAAATGTGCCTAAAAAAGCAGAAGATGCTGCTCTGAGACACGTTTCTTGAGCATGTTTGGCAGCTCAGAACACCTGACAATTTCTAATAAGAATATTTTTACTCCATTAAAAAGTAACATTGCACCTGTGACCGATGTGTAAAATATATGTACACATTTTTTTAATATATGTGTATGCGTTTTAAAAAATACAAATCTTATGTAATTTAAGATGATTTCTGCGACACTTCTGATTTTTTTTTTCACAGTGGGAATTTACTTAGAACTTCACTTTTTTATTTTTACATAATATTATATTATTAACACATTGTTAATGAAAGACTTTTCTTTTTCCTTCTTTGGTTATTCCTTCCAGTTTTCTTCTCTCTGTGACTAGCCTCAAGCACTACTACCTTCCGTTTGGGATATGTTCGCACACCATAGATTCTTCAGTTTCTTCATTTGTATAAGTGCAGACTTGGGCAGCAACATTTTAGGGTTTTTGTTCTGTTTTACTTTACCTTCACTGAGCCCTCTGCTTTGTTTACTTTCTCACAATTTCTCCATCAACCTATATTTTACCCCAGGAGCAGGTCTTCACTCATCATTTGGTATTTGTTACTGATTTTCTACATTGTGAGCAAGCACACAATATATTCTCGGAAAATTAAACCAAATATTTGCTGCCACTATCATCAAATGGCATAAAAATTTGTGTATAAATACAAATGTCTTTAAAGGGCAATGAATATGTAAGCTTCAAATATTATATTATGTCATCTATTGTATAGACTTTGAATTACTATAATTATGTGATCATTTCTTTGTTTACATTTCAATCACCATTCATTTACAAGAATAAACTAAATCTGGCTTAGACAGCAAATTAGATCTTGAATCAGAAATTAATATTTTCAGCAAAATGTTACGCTGAACACTCTTACAAATATAATGACGTTTTGTTTTGCTTTAATTTATGAGACTTTGAGGATGAAGTAGTAAAAAAATATCATCTCCATTTAGATATGCTCTTTCTGTCCCTTAGGATCATGAAATGATCCTTGTTATAAGCACACAATCATTGTAATTCACAGTAATAATAAGCCACACTCGTGGTGCTAACTCAGGCCTTCATGAAGTTAAGTTTAGCCTATTTTAAGCTTTATTTATTTGCGCTAATATTTTTGAAAGGGCTTAGAGATGTTTTCTTTGGGGTAAAAATCCCTTTTAGAGTTTTAGTTTCCTGCAGGCACAATTGAATCAGGTAAGATGTTGTAGGTGTTTAAGGTCCTGGATGGTATTCATATTTGGATGATTCCTTATCCTTGTTTCTCCCTTGCTTACAGAACTCCCATTTTATTCAGGTAAAAAGTGACCTGATAAAAAGGATGAATTACAAATAGCTTTTTCTGGTGAATTTCAAATTGCACATTGTATTCACCTCAGGAACTTTCATTAAATGCCGATGCCCTGGAGATTTTGGACTAATTGTTTAGGATGGAAGACAGTATCAGTATTTTTAAAGACCTCCAAATATTTTAACTGTTTAATGCTTAAGCCAATAGCAGTATCCTTTAGGCTAGAGGTAGCATAACCATTACCTAGACTTAAAGGGAAATTTTTTCATTCCTGATGAAATGCAAAATTGAGACCAGGAGAAACTCCCTATGTCTCTATAGCTCCCTGCCCCCACCTTCCCACTATTCTTTGTTTTCTTATTTGGAGAATGCTGAGATGTGGCAATCTCATGTTTGAAAATGTGGCAGCCCTTTGTAACCTTGAAGGGTGATATTGCCACCCCCTAAAGTTGGAAGATTAGAAGAAGTGGAGGAACTGGAATCTTTATGATATTAAATTGCTGAATCAACTCTAAAGATTTCTTGATATATAAATAGTAAATATCCTCTGTAGGTGACTTTTCTGTTACCATGAAACACGTTCCAACTGATTTAATTATTGAATATTATTGATTTATATTATTAATTATTATTAGTTAATGCTAATCTTATAAATCTTATTTTTATAACAGTTATAAATATATAATATTGATATTATAAATATTAAATAATCTGATTATTAATTTATATAATTATATTATTATCGGTTATTGAGGCAATAACTCAATATTTAGTACTTAATTCAAATAAATTAAAACAAATGAAGGTTTTTAGGCAGTAGGTTTAAGCCACTGCAATCTTTCATTTTCTTCCAATGAGTCATTCCCCAAAACCCAAGTCCTCTGAGCTGACTTAGACTTGCTGTTGTGCATTTTGACCAAAGTCATTACTTTAGTTAGATTGTTAATATCGTGTTCTAATAACATAGTTGCAGCTACATTTGACTCACCCTAGGTCTCACATATAAAATCTAATACATAGTTTAACAGTTTGGACAAATTGAGGTCCAACCATATTCCAGCATTTTGCTATGTGTTCAGAATTTAGTTATTCAAATATATTTATTGAGAACCATCAGTATGAGTCTGTTTAATTTAGTGTACAAATCTATGAGATTTGGAATAAAACCTGTGTTCAAATCCACTCCTTGAAACTTTTGATTATTTAAAGCACTCTGATATGGGGAAGCACATGGCGCCTTTCTAGGGACAGTAAAAAGGGTTGGAGAGGTGAAATAATAGAGAAAAACATAGAACAGTATAGGACAAGCCAGTACAAACTATTGTATTACCAAGGAATCTTGAACCTAAGTCCCACGAGGGGAAGCCATTCAAAAGACTGACAAACACAATATAAAAAAAATATTGTTGTATTTTTTATATGAAGAAACGAAGAGAAGGAGAGGTCAAATAAATTCTCCCAAAACAAATTAGGTATAAACAGATGCAGCCAGGAGTGGAATCCTCCTCTAACTTTAGCACTACATCATACTTTAAAAATTTATGGCTGATATATTGTTTCATCTTTCCGGTGCGTGGTAAAACTAAACTATTATAAATGAATATTGAGTAAAAATGGGAATAACCTGAAAATGAACAATAGTCAGTGAAACCAAAGTAGCAGTCAAAAAAGCAAATCTGTGAGAAGGTAGAAGCCAAGACTGTTCAGGTCATCTCAGGAACAGAACCCAGAGCTGAAAAGCCACCAGGACTCCTTTTCTGCTTCCCTCTTCATGCTAACAGACAGGATTTCTTCCTGAGGCAGGAGCCAGGGGCATCACTTGCGTCATAGGAGTAAAACAGACTTTATAGTCTCACATTCAAGCTGAAAAGTAAAAATCCTTGTAAAGACCCCAGTTGTCCTAAATAAGGTCACATGTTCATTGCTGTGGCCACAAAGGGTCAGTCCCATTAGAACCACAAAACTAGAGTGACGTTTTGGGGATATACTGAAAAATCTTTATATAACAAAGAGAATGGATGTGATAATTCAATCAAAAAGGGAAAGTGTGCTTGGTAGACACAATTTAAATACCATTATATTGTGTAAGGATTTTAGATCTTACTCTAATGGCAGTGAAATTTACTGAATGGTTTAAGTAGGAGTAATGTAAGCACAATTTTGTTTTAATAGATTTTTTTTGGCTGCCATGTGAAGATTGAATTAGATAGACATGTGTGCATAAAGGTAGACTAAACAGGAGAATGCCCCTTTGTAAATGACCTTTCTCAAACAAAACTTAAAGGAAAATGAACTACTAGCATGGTAATAACATGCGTGCAAATTTTAAAGCTTGTACAGAATAAGCAGTGACCCCACTGAACATACCTCAGCTTCCAAATGATTACAGAGTTCTTCGCATATTCCATATGAAAAGGAAGTTAGCCAAAGTTAATTATAAACAAAATCAAAACATTTTATATCTTATCATAGGAGGGTGGCAGGGGAAAATAGTAGGTGGAGTAAGGTCAAATATTTCAATAGAAAGAAATGTTTTAGTTAATATATAGTGAGTGTACCTCTCTCATTATATTCAGCCATATTTTGATGGCCCGGAGTAGTCTACTAAGTAATTTGTACAATTATTACTCTTTATATTCATCCTCTTGTTTAATTTATTCATTATGTATATTTATCATATGACATCCCCAAATCTATTCTTTCACATTACAGAAATTGTTTAAGGTGGATTATGCTATACAATATTTATCTAAATAAGAATGGAATGCTTTGCAAAAGTATATCTGTTCTAGACACTGAGAATACATCTGTTTCATATATGCAGAGCCGACCATAGGCTTTTCTTTTCCAAAATTTCCTGTCACTATCTCAGGGTTCTCTTTTGTGCACTTCTAACTCCAGGCCCTGCGTTCCTTGAGATGCGTCTTCCTTGTCAGTGCTACACTGGGACTTGGAGCGAAGAAATGAACATCTTATGCCCCTGGGTCAGTGGCTATGTCTGCAAGGTACCCAGCTAAGTGATAAAATGAATCCATGCCGAAATAAAAATCACACAAAACTACTGGGATTATTCAATGTCCAAATGTCATGCAAGATCCTACTTGGGATATCCCCTCCATCCACAATACTTTTTAAACTCAGAAGAGGTGAAATTACTCTAAAGGGAGAAGTTACGACAAAGCTGAGGCAGGGACAGTAGAATTCCCATGTCGGAGGAAGAGATTTTTAGGAAGTATTGGAGTCCCCTGCTTAGCACATAACAAAACTCAAAAGGAATATAAACTTCTGTGAGTGCCATAATATACACAGGATTTTAAAGTCCTGTATATGCCATATACACAGTAAGTAGGAAACATAATAAGTGAATATCTAATTCTCAAAAACTGCATTTTCAAAGGTTTTCACTAATCCTTCTACACAGTTATATGGGAATTTTAAACATCAATTAGTTTTCAATGAATGAAAGGATTTTATTTCTTTGTAATATGAAATTTATAAATATTGTTATATCTTTTTGTAACAACACTGTGAGTGATCAGGAATGTTTCAAAGACAGAAAATAGTTTCTATTACTTATTATAAGTCTCTCAGAGATGTCTCTGAGGGAAAGCAGTCATTGCAGTAATTATTTTGGGAGGAAGAAAACAAGGGGGGCAGTAAAGACTAAGTAACTTCCTCAAAGTAGACTAAACAGGACCAGGATTTAAGCTCTGCTGAATCTGATTTCGGAATTATATTTCTTTATATCCTAGCCTTTTTTAAGATAAATAAAGCCAGGTGACATGACTAGTAAAAGAAAACATTATTATAGATTTATAAATGTCAATGGATTTTTATATGGTAAACTTTTATAATATTTCTCATACTAACATCACAGATGGTACTGCCTCCATAAAATGTTAGCATCAACATAGAAATTAATAGATTTAATTAACATTAATTTATCTGAATTAAAGAACTAGGGTATTTTTATACCAGAGTTGATTTAAACACAGAAATGGAAAAATCTTCATATATGCATTTTACAGTATGCATGTTCATGCATATATTATATATATTATATATATTACTACTCATTATATAATTTTAACACAAAAAGTAGCCTTACAGCCTGGTTAATCCAAGAATGCTCTGGTATAAGGAATCATTCCCTTGGCTGACAAGTGTACCAGGCATTATAATAAGAATCTCCTTCACTTGCTCCAACAAGCAAATTCCCTGTTTCCCAAGAACATTCTTTTAGAGACTCTTGAATGTGTATCTGCCTTGAAAGGGTAGCCTATCTACACTGTCATTTTCTCCCTTTATTTTCAGTATTTGGAATTCAGCTCAGGTCGAGACCAAAGAAGCAATCCTACCTCGCAAGTGCTGCAGCTGTTTTCTGCCAGTGCCCCTCCATTCATAGCAAGAGGAGGAGTGGCCAACTCGTGCAGATTAGTTTAAAAGGGAAATCAATACTGCTTCCTCATCCTCGTGAAGTCTGGAGCTAGACTGGCCAGGATCCAAACAGGAAAGGCTCAAGTGGAAAAAACTGCCAGTGAGAACGAAACTCGGAGATGCATACCAGGTCATTTGGATTTCTGCCAGTGGATACATCACTAGAAGTTGGAGGTAGCATGGCTTCACTCCAACCATCTGGTTTAATTGAAAAATATGAATATTGGGAAACAATAAACCAAAGGTTTCTTTCCCTTAGCCATGTGTCATTGCCTAGTTATGAATAGGATTATGTTCTTCAAATATTGAAAGGTCTCTTAAATATATGTAAAAATACAGCATAAGAAACAAATAATAAATCATCCTTATTATACTAATAAAACAAATAATAATGAACTTTTTGTGTGTGTGTGAGGAAGACCAGCCCTGAGCTAACATCCGTTGCCAATCCTCCTCTTTTTGCTGAGGAAGACTGGTCCTGGGCTAACATCTGTGCCCATCTTCGTCTACTTTATATGGGACCCCACCACGGCGTGGCTGACAGGCAGATGCGTCGGCGGGCGCCCGGGATCCGAACCTGCGAACCCCGGGTCGCCAAGCGTGGACTAAACCGCTGCGCCACCGGCGGCCCCAAATAATAATGAATTTTATCAAAATCTTATTGATGTGGATTATTTGGATTCATTTCAATAGTGTGTTTTCAACTTTTACTGACACGTATTAGGAAATCTTGATCACAATTCAAATCCAGAAATTCTTTCAAATTCATGGAAATAAATATTGCTTTCTTTATACATGTGGTTGAACATTCTAAGCAAAAAGTGTGTAGTGCCAAAGAGAATCAAATGAAATGTAAAATTCTATCAATATCAGGTGAAAATTTGACTATGTCTACATTTTTCTCAATTTGTGTGATTTTTTTCATTCTACAGATAAAGTCCATTGAGTGTCAGATGTTGTTTAAAACACTGAAGAGAAAAATGATGACAAGGAAAAGATAATTCCGTCTTTCATGGAGATTGAGTCAAATGGAGACCAATGTTAATTCAGCAATGTGAAGAAATTACTAAAGGGACAAAATATTATACAGCGTTTTCTTTAACCCTAATACCTCTCTTTCCTCACTAGTATAATTCCCCCCTAAGTTGAGAATCACATAAGTATAATTTACAAAATATTCTCATCATCAAATCATTTTGGGTATATTGATGTAAAATGATGTCTTATTACTTTCCTGAATGAGGGTACACATTGTTCTATATTTGCTTTCCTGGAATCTGCTTGGTTACACAAATACACAGTCTAAATAAAGATAAAATTTCACACATATTTCATATAATTCTCTTCTAACTTTACAAAAAGAAAGTAAATATTTAGAAAGTTGGGAAATTCTTTTGGTATAAATCATTTAGATGCTGGATCTATTATTTTTTTCCACATTATTTTTTTAGACTAACAGTGTCAATCGCAACAAAAACTTCAGTTAACTCTTAGGACCATGGACACATGTTTTTCTTTCAAGGCCTAATTAGAAGTAAAAAGTCAGACTTCAAAATTAAATTTAAATTTCTAATTTATATTTTTTGGGAATACAACATTGAGAAAGTATAGAAAGGATATTCTCATTTGGCCAACATTATTATTTTTTAACGTACAGATAAATAACTCGGTGTTGACCTTTTGTTTAGTGGGGTCTTTTTTCATTTTTATCTTGTCTTAATATGTTTGAACAAATGTAAAACATATAATTTCCTTTTAAATAGAAAACAATTTCAATCTTTCAAATTCAAAGCCACTTTGCAAAGAGTGAAGTGTTATGTAATTTAGAATATTTCAAAGAACTCATAATTCTATGAATTTAGAAATATGAAGAGCAACTGGAGGAACCAAATTAGATCTCACACTGTGCTAAATATGCAAAAAAATAATCTTTGTGCAGATGGTGAAAATCAAATCCATTCTCAACTTCACAATCATGTCTATACGATAAAAAATATCATTTCAACAAACTATCCATCTGCCATATCCAACCATCTTAAAACCCAATAAGTTAAATATTGTAAATAACTTGTGGCTAATTGTACAGAATGTTTTGACTTTTTAAAAATTATAAACAATACATACAACTTCCTTCAACAATTCTTTGATGTGCCTATTGTTATAGTTGCTATTAAGATGAATATGACACTAAAGTATTTTTCAGCTGATATTTTTAAAGTGAAGTCATTAATTAAAAATGAAAGAAAATACTTAGCTCAATGGATTTGTCTATATCCCATTTCTTCTTTTCTGAATTAATTTAATTAAACAAAAATCAAATAAGAAAATGTCTGATGTTTGCTTATATGTGTGATGTTAATTTTTTTTAGTTTATGCAGTGACTATAATGGTGTTTGTGGTATAAATTATTTTAAGTAGTGTGTATGAAATTATTTCCCAATAAAAAGTTAGAAAAGTAGATTATAAAATGTTTTGTAATGTAATTATTGAGGGAAAATAATGTATTTACTAAATGCTTTGGAATTTTCGTATTCCTATCCAGTTATTCGTATCAGTCTCAAGCCTATAGATAAATTACTGGATGACCTTGGATAAATCAATTAAAATATCAACCGTTCAGTCTGTTCTATAAATAAATTAAAAAATCAGACACATTGGTCTCAAGGTCTCTTCTTGTTTCAAAAGTTTTTGATTCTATGGTACCATACGTGATACTGTATGAGATGCATTAGACCTATGTTTATCTGAAGTAGACGCTGCAAGTTTATAGAAAATATAATAGTGTCATGTAACTTAATATTTAAATATGTTTCAAATTAAAACAAGCTTGCTTATTTAACCTTCATTTACATATATAATCATTTCATTCTGAGTTATAAATTAATTATATCAAAGTCAAATTTTTGATTTACAAGTGATTTAACTGAAGACACTCCCCTTTCAAATTAAAGCAAAGGAATATTTGCATAGTGATATTAATAATTGATATCAAGTGACATAATAAGGTTATCCATACTTGAAGAGACCATTTTAAATGACCATGATAAAATTTTCAAATTCAGTGGCAGTTTGATTTCCTCCTTCTCCTTATAAATAAAAATGCCAAACACTCAGAAAGTTTAGTATCTTCTCTGTAACAATGGAATTATTAAAAATACCAATTTTGATATAATAACAAATTTAAACACACCCAAAATATATACATTAAATATAATATGTTAAATAGGAGCATGTGATTATATTCAATTAAATTAATATAAATTTGAATTTAATCATATTACCTTTTCAAAAAACTAAACATTTAGGCATTTTCCAATAATAAAGCAAAAAAAGGCCTGTTTCCTAATATAGAGCAAAACAGAAAAAAATTTGCAGAAAGAGACTCGTTCACAGATACACACATAACTGAATGATGATCAATACTAGTTACTTTCAGTGGAGGTTGTTATGAAGAACTGAATCTCTCAGACAAGAGCCGGCGGAATTACCAGAAAGGAGTAATATAGAAAAAGCAAATTTAAAATATTGAAATAGTCTTTTGAATACAAACCAAAATAATCCAATTTTTTCAAATCAAAAGCAAAACTTGATTTTTTTAGCACATGATAACACACAGAAAATAAAATAAAGGGTATTCTAGAGGTAGTCCTAGGATTCATTGTAAATACAACTTAATTTAAACTGTTCTCGTGACTTATTTCATTAACGTGTGATTTCTGTTTTGAATTAAAAAAAATTAAACAAATTTGCTTGTATGGTTATTACAATATGATAACAAAAGTGGAGCTTTACAATTTGAAGAGATAAATTTTGTCCCATTTTTTTCATCCTTCATGGGTGTCAATGTACATCATCATGCTTCAAGATAGAAGTCAAGTACCACAAGTGACATCATTTAAAGTTGACTTCAGATACCATTAAATGGTGATCATTATTAGTCCTCATAGCATTGCATATGGTTATAAATAGATTTTTGCTTTTAAGAACTTCGGTATGACACTTAACCAAAAAGACAATTATCGTTCATTGATTACAAACAGTATTCATAACTAATCAACTACGAAAAAGCTGTGTTCTTATACTTCTTGATTTCAGATTCTTTGTATGTTTGCATGTTTATGTGTCTGCCTTTTGCAGAATAAAAACACTCTCTATATCTACATCTGTATATAATTCAAACTCACAGCACCAACAGTTGACAAAGACCTAGAGCGACTAAAACCTTGTACATTGCTGGTGACAGTGTAAAATGCGTCAATCACTTTGAAATATGGAAGGTTCTTATAAAGTTAACATACACTTTCTATATAAATGAACAATTCTACCCCTAGGTATTTATCCAAGAGAAACAAAAACACCAAAAAAATACTTCTACACAAATGTTCATAGTAATTTTATTCACAATAACCCTAAACTGGAAACAACACAAATACCTATCAACAGGTAAATGAAGAAATAAATTGTGATAGATTCACATAAGAATTAAAATGGATCAAACTAATGGTATATTCATCCACACAAATGAATCTCATAGAGATTATCCCGAATGAAAGACGTCACACGCCCACAAACATTGTATGAGTCTATTTTTGCGAAATTCTAGAACAGGCAAAACTAGTCTATATTGATACAAATCAGATCAGTTATTACATGGGTTAGGCACTAGGTAATTAGGAGGGTTGGATTACAAAAAGGGACATGATGGAATTTTCTGGGTAGGTGGAATTTCTGTACATTGATTGGGGTGGTAGTTATACAAGGGTGCGCATTTGTCAAAAATTACCCACTGCACACTGCATTTTTAAGAAAAAAGATGGGTGCTTGCAAACTCTGCAACATAGCAACACATTTTTATATTTTTTGGAGACGCACCCTGTTGAATCATGTGGCTATGACTTGTCTAATTCTTTCTATTGTTTAGTTCAAATAAGAAAATAAATCAAATTATAAATCTTTAGGACATATTGTGAGGTAGTGAATGTGGCTTATAAATATGATCATTAATGAGATCTTTACCTTATTATAACATATCATTTTTTGCTATTAAAATATTTTCCTGGGGCCAGCCTGGGGGCATAGTGGTTTAGTTCAAGCACTCCACTTAAGCGGCCTGGGGTTTGTGGGTTCAGATCCCAAGCACGGACCGACACACCGCTCATCAAACCACGCTGTGGTGGCATCCCACATACAAAATAGGGGAAGATGGGCACAGATGTTAGCTCAGGGAGACTTTTCCTCAGGAAAAAAAAAAATTAATTCAGGAAATTTACGGTGATGCAAAATTCCAGCTCGCGTTTGACGGAAAGAAATGAGAGAGGAAAGTGAATCTTTGAGGTAATCTAAATGAAAAAGCAGCAGTATTTGTGGTATAAATAGACAGGAAAGTGGGGTGAGAGATCAAATGATAATTCCAAGATTTTTTGCCTCTTACAGCAAGATGTTGGCAATATATTCTGCAGATATCAAAGTGTGGCAATGGAAAAATACAAAGCTGCCTCACTATCTTATATTTAAAGTGGTGATGTTACATTGAGATTTTAAATCTATATTTGATTCTTCCATTTCATGCAATGGTATTTCACATGGCAATCACTTAAATGGAGGAGCATTTGAAAACATACTACAAAATTAAATGTTTATTAATCATGATGTAAAAATACTGAAATTTATGCTATTTAATAGGCAGATACATCTTATGTACTCAAGAATTTAAATGTTTTTCTTCAGGAAAAAAAATTGCATGGAATTTACATGGAAGTGTTCAAGTAGAAAAACACTCAGCTAATGCTAAGAAAAAATTACTTTCACATTAGATTTAAAATTTTCAAACTCTATTTCTGAGACAATCCAAATACGCAGACATATTTAATAATGATACTTGTGACAGATTTATTAAGCAATTACTACATGTGATAGACTCTGTATTATGAAGTTTACATGGATTGTCATATTTAATATCCAACAAGATTTTCAGAACTAGTAACATCAATTTTTGCCATTCATATTGGAAGGAATTCTTTTGAAGGCATCCTTTGGTGTAAAGAGTTTGTCATTTTGATGGTCAAGATATGCTGTATTTAAATAGTAACATGAGCAGATTCATGGTTTAGAAAAATAAATTTGACACTGTGGGAGCTGCAATACATAAAAAAATTTTATGACTTCCTTGTCTATGGTTCCTGTCACTACTGCCAGCCTCATCACTTTCAGGTTTCACATGGCTTCACTTTAACAAATTATAATGTTATTGAATGTTTACTATGCAAGTACTTTGGAAAGATGAGGAAGGATGAAAAGATGCATAAGACAGCTGCCTCATGCAGTTTAACTGAAGATAAGGAGAAAACCCTCCAACAGGAAAAATACAATTAATAACACAAGCAGTGTCTCATGGTTAGTGACTCAAAATGTTCTTTAAGTAGGTATGGGCAGGGAAGATTTCACTGAGGAATTGACATCAAGGTTGTCTTCAATGATACCAAGTCATTGGAGAAATGGAGAGGAGATTGAAAATTGTGAGGAAAACTATGTATCTCTATCTCTATCTATCGTCTATCTATCTATCTATCTATATCACTAACAATTACCAAAGACTTGTATGGACAAGACATTCTAAATTATTACATATTGTGATTTAAGAAGTCAAATTAAAAAACACACGCACAAAACAAAACTATCAGAGTATAAAAAGGAGATACACCATGACAAACATAGATCCCTTTTGTGTGAGGGAGGACATGAAGTAGTCATTACTTAAGGGTCCCACGTGTTAAGCGTGGTCACAGTACATCCACATGTGTCAAGAAAGAATGGGAGCAGTGGCGTTTGTGGTTAAACTTGCCAAAGTGACAGAGCGAGTAAATGACAGAGCTGGGACTTGAACTCAGATGATATGGCTGATTCTGTCTTCCACTCTTCTATAACGCCTTCATTTATTAATTAACATTATGAAATCCTGTAATGATGTTATTGAAGGTAAGATGTTATGTTTATAGATATGTAAAAATGGGATCAAATAGACTTTTTTATACTTCATATTTCTTGAATTTGGTTTTAAGGTTATAATGTACTCTCTATTTAGAGCTTCGATAATAACCTCCAGATTTTATTCTTTTCTAAAATTTACAATCACTAGTTCCATGTGAAAATTAACTTCATTTGAGGTATGAAAGAGGTGGACTCTAAATTTATTAATTTCTTCACACAAAGAAATGGTTTAACAGTCACTATTTATTTTAAAAGCCTTTATTTCATTCCATATTTTGATGATTCCTAGCAAACAATTTCAGTTTAGTTGTATGGCCAATAATATTAGAGCCACATAGACTTGGGTATTATTAAGATTTAATTGCCAATTTAGCAGCCAAACCTCTAGCTATTGTTGAAGTAGCTTGTATTTCTTTGAATACTGGTAAGATTGAGTGTGTTATTTTTCGTTTCTATCTGGAATGTTTTGTTTGTGTGTGTATGTCTATGAGAGACACAATGAGAGAGAGAGAGACTGTTTATAGCAGTTGCTCATTTTTCTGTGGAGGTTCTTTTTGCCTTGATCTTATTAATAAAAGTCTGTATATTTTCAGATTTTATTTATCTTTCCCTACCAATAAGTTGCAAGAGTCTTCTGATTTATTACTTAGCTTTTAGTTTTGTCTGCTTCTGAATTACAAGACAAAATTTTTTTATGTCAGGTGGAGATTTTCAGCCACTAACTAACAAGGAATAAATCTTTCTTTCTGTTTGAACTTGCTCAGAAGCAGAGGTTAGCAAAATCATAGCTTCCCTTAGTTTTTAGTCATGTCACTATGTTTAGTGAGGTTATTTTAATTCTCTTCAGAACCTATCAAATTATGCAATGACAATCTTTAGTTCATTGCACTGTGATTTTGAAGAAAGTTTTTGCCTTCATTGTTATTTTAATGACATATTTGTGGAGGGAAAAGAATTTGTTCTTGTTCCTTCATTATAACCAGAAATTATTAGTTCTTAAACTTTTGAATGCCATTTTCAAGAATGCAGTGAGCAGTATTAATAAGGACAACAAAAAGCTGGTAATAACCAAATATCTAATAATAGAAAACATATAAGTATTATTTATCTCCACATAATTTTGAATTATATTGTCACTAAAGATTTTTATGAGTTTATTTTAGAAGTTAAAAATTGCTAGTTGTGAAGTACAAAAGAATCAGAACGCAAAAGATTAACAAATATTTCACAACCTTTAAAAATTCATAAAAATTGGAAATAAACAAATGCACTGTATTTTCCTTCTATTTTTATTTAGAAAATTTATAAAACTGACACATTACTCATATAATTAGAATATACAAAATAAACTTTTTACTTAACATGAGTACAGTAACGTCTACCTAGTCCTTTAATCATATCTGTTACGAAAGCTGATTAAAGAAACATGACCATTTTCAAAAAGTTATCCTGCAGTATCTAGATTATATATGAGCACATAGCATAAACTAAATGGTAGAGCTAGAATTATTTTTCTTAATTTTCAAACATACAATTTTCAGACGGACCTCAGTCTATTCCTATTTGTAGAAAGCGCATCTACAAGATCATTTGTGCGGACGTACAGACAGGTTGACTTTCTTCTAAATCTATGAAATCAAACAACTTCCATCTCCAACGCTATGAAAATTTTGCATCACGAGGTTTGGAGATTCCTTGTGAATGTCTCCCCTGATGCTGGTTTGGCATTCTTTTCAAACACTGACTTGCGTCTAAAACAGTGGACGGGCAGTGTACAGAGATCTCATCACACAACTTCTGGTCGATGTATGCCACGAACCCCACGCTTCTCACACCTCTTCTTTGCAGCTTTGAGAAAATCAAGTGATAAGTCACGAGCATTTCATTTTTACATAGAGTTTTAGCATAACTGTTCAGAAGTCAGCAATCTTTCTCTCTTAAGTGGCCACATACATATTTTAAGCTTTGCAGGCCACATATGGTCTCTGTTGCAACTACTTTGCCATTACAGGGAGAAAGAAACCATGGATAACACTTAAACAAATGGGTCTGGCTGTGTTCCAATAAAAGTCCTTTACAAAGCAGGCAGCTAGCTAGTAGGTCTTAGTGTACTGACTTCTAAATGAGATTACAAGATTGATATGTGCCTTGTACATGATGACTTGCACACTAAGTATTTATAAGATATAGAAACAATTGTTATAGTTTTCTAGTTTGCATTAGCAACATTTTGGTATTTTCTTTATAATTCACTTACTTGAATAAGGAATTGAAAAAAGGTGGTTCTTTTTGAATCATTCTTTACTATCACTTGACTTTAGGGTGAGAAGAATTCTGTTTTCCTTTCTGATACTTAATATTGTTAAACTGGCCAATCTAACAACAAATAAAACATCCATCTTTCGGGTGGAGAATTACCATCCTACACACACACATACAGCTGCGTGCCCTTCCTTAGTACACTCCGAGCTTTCCTGTTATAACTAAGTACACGTATTCCTGAAATGTCACTTTCTGTAAAATTATACTAAAAATACATGCTTATGAATGCAGTAAGGATATAATATGTCAACTAAACCAGGGCATTTTTGAAAATGAAAGGAGACATTATTCATAATTATGCTAGAAACAACAAATTTAAACCAGGACTGTCAGGGGCCATCCAAGACTTAAAATCACCCTATTTATGGGCAAACAAGTGAGAGGGAAGACAACTCAGAACACGTCTATACCAAAGCTGTAAGTTCACCAGTAATTGGTCCTTGGGGGAGAGAGTTTGGACCACCTAGGCAGTTCAGCCTGGTTAGAGGCTACTCCTACGATATTAAAAAGGCATGAGAGCAGCAATATAGATAGTCCTGACAGCAGTTTACTTAGAGCTAAGGCTACTCAGCTGCTGTGAGGATGAAGCTGGAGGGGAGCCCTGCATTAGTGGAGATGTGCAACCTGTCATTAGCCGAGAGCTGCCCAAGGTCGAGAATATACTTTGCTGTGGAAGAAACCCCACGACCAGGTACTCATTTTAAATTTTGTTGAAATACAGCCCAAAGAGGTCTGGCTTCAATAAAGCACACTTCCTTTTCCTGTTGGAAATTTTAATCTACATCTATTATTTTAACTCTTCCTGCTTAGGAAAGATTGTCAATGAAACAATGTAGCTTCCACATTTCCTGATGTTTCCCCATATAGCAGTCATGCATGAGAATTCATGTTACAAAAAAGGGGCTGTTTTTCCTACAACTTCAGATAAAAAATACATTGAATTGGGTTTTTTTGAGATAATTGTAGATTCACATGAAGTTGTAGGAAATAAACAGAGAGAGAGATCCCTTGTACAATTTGCTCTGTTTTTCCCCAATAGTAACATTTTAGAAAACTATGGTACAATATCATAATCAGGATATTGACATTGATACAATCCACCAACCTTATTCAGGTTTGTCCAGTTTTACCTATATTCACTCTCTGTGTGCAAGAAGTTCTATACAAATTTATCGTCTGCGTAGCTTCCTGTATCCCCCACCACAGCCAAGATCCTGTACAGTTCCAAATCACAAGAATCCTTTTTGTTGCCTTTATAACCATCCCCACCTCCCTCTTCTTTGGTCCTCATCTCTATCACCTGCCAACCACTAATCCGTCCTCTACTTCCAAAATTTTCTCTTTCCAAAAATATTATATAAGTGGAATCATGCAGTGTGCAAGCTTTTGTGGTTGGCATTTTTTTTTTTTTTTTTTGCTTAGCATAATTTTCTAAAGATTTATCCAAATTTTTGCATGTATCGATACTTTGTTCCTCTTGTTGCTGGTTAGTATTCCATGGTATGGATGTAACATGATGTGTTTAACCATACACCCATTGAAGGAATTCTGGGCTGATTCCAGTTTTTGTCTGTTAGAAACAAATCTGGCATAAACATTCATGTACAGGTTTTTTTGAACATAAGTTTTTATTTATCTATTGATCAATTCCCAAAAGTACACTTATTGGGTCGTATGGTAGTTATACATTTAGTTTTTACAAGAAACTGCCAAACTGTTTCCCAGAGTGGTTATACCATTTTACATTCCCACCACTATTCATGAGCAATCTAGTTTCTCTGCAACCTATTATTTGGTATTGGTGCTTTTTTTTTTTAATTTTAACCATTCTGATAGGTGTGTAGTGATATCTCATTGTGGTTTTAATTTTCATTTTTCTAATGGCTAATGATGTTGAACATATTTTCATGTGCTTATTTGCTACTTGTACATCCTCCCTGGTGAAGTGTCTATTCATTCGCTTTGTCCATCTTACAATCCGATTGTTTTTTTCTGTTGAATTTTGAGAGTTCTTTATATTCTAGATACTAGTCAATTGTTGAATATACAGTTTGCAAAAATTTTCACCCAGCCTAAAACTTATTTTTTTATTCTCTTCACATGAATTTTCAGAGAACAAAAGTTTTTAGTTTTGATTAGGTCTAATTTGACAGTTTTTTCCTGCATGGGCCATGCTTTTTGTGTCAAGTATTAAAACTTTTTACCTAGCCATGATCCCATGATTTTCCTTGATTTTTTTTTCCTAGAAGTTTTACAGTTTAAGTCCATGATCCATTTTAAGTTAATTTTGTATAAGGAGGAGGTTTGGGTTGATATTCATTTTTTGCCTATGGATATCTAGTTTCTCTAGCACAGTTTGTTGAAAAGACTATCTTCCCTCCATTGAGATGGTTGTACACTTTGTAAAAAATCAGTTGAACATATTTGTGTGGGTCTTTTTCTGGGTCCTCTATTCTGTTCCTTTGATTTATGTGTTTATCCCTCCTCCAATATCACATTCTTTTGATTACTCCAGTGATATAGTAACTGTTAATATTGGGTAGAATAATTACTCCCATTTTATTCCTGTTTGTCAAGATTGTTTTAGCTATTCTAAATTTTAGAATAAGTTTATCTACAGAATGCCTTGCTTGGATTTTGATAGGAATTACATTAAAAATGTAGATCAAATTGGAGAGAATTGGTATCTTTACTGTATTGATTCTTCCAATCCATGAATATATGTTTCTCCATCACTTAGTCGTTCTTTGATTTCTTTCATCAAGAATTTGCAATTTTCAGCATGAAAATCTGTAATGTTTTATTAAGCATATACTTAAATATTTCATTATTTTTGGAATGATTATTGCAAATAGTACTGTATCTTTTATTTCAGTGTCTACATGTTTATTGTTAGCATACAGGAATATAATTGTTGTGTGTGTGTGTGTTTGTGTGTGTGTGTGTTGATCTTGTATTCTATTACCTTGCTGAAATCACTTATTAGTTCTAGGAGTTTTGTTGAAGATTTTTACAAACTCACCATCAGCAAATAGAATTTTCTTTCTTTCTTTCCAATCTATATTTGTTTTATTTAACTTTCTTGTCTTATTTTAGAGGCAAGAACTTTTAGTACTATATTGAATGAGTGGTGAGAGAGGGTGTCTTTGCCTTGTCCCCAATCTTCTGGAGAAACTATTCTGTCCTTCACCATTAAGCATCATGTTAGTTGTAACATGTTAGTTGTAGGTTTTTGTATTTATCAAGTTGAGATAATTTCCCTCTGTTCTTAACTTGCCAAGAGTTTTTCTCATGAATGGGTTTTGTAATGTCAAGTGGGTTTTTTTGCATCAATGGATATAATAGTTTTTTCTTCTTTAGTTTGTTGATATAGTAGATTAAATTGATTGATTTTTAAATGTTGAACCAGCTTTGCATACTCAGAGTAAATCCCACTTGGTCATGGTATATAATTCCTTTCAAACATTTTTGGGTTCTGTTTGAAAAGTATATATTTTTGAGAATATTTCCCTCTAAACTAAGGAGAGATATTGGTCTGTAATTTTCTTTCATTCTTTTTTTTTTAAATGTGTTTGTCTACTTTTGGTATTAGGGTAATCCTGGCCTCATAAAAGAAGTTGGGAGTGCTCAATTTCTCTTCTTTTCTGTGGAAAACATTGTGTAAAATTGGTGTTAATTATTTCATAAATGTTTGGTGAAATTGTTTTGTAAAAGCATCTGGGCTTGGAGATTTCTTTTTCATGAGCTTTTCAATTATGAATTCAAAAGTTTTATTGTTATAAGTTTATTCAGATTTTGTATTTTTTCTGGGTTCAGTTTTGGTAGTTTGTGGTTTGTAGGAATCAGTCCACTGTTTCTCAGTTGTCAAATTTATGAGTATTAAGTTGGTTCAGGATTCTCTTGCAGTCTTTTTAATGGCTCCAGGATTTGTTAGTGCTATATCTGCTTCATTCCTGATATTGATGATTTCTGTCTTCTTTTTTTTTTAGATTTTTATATCAATTTTATTGATTTCTTTTCAAAGAAATTCAAAGAATTTCTGTTTCATTTATTTTGTCTATTTTTGTATTTTCAACTTCATTGATCCCTGCTCTTTATACTTTCCTCCTGTTTGCTTGCTTTGGGTTTATTTTGATCTTTGTTTTCTAGTTTATGAGGTAGGAACTTAGATTATTGATTTTAGACCTTTCCATTTTTCTAATGTGAGAATTTCATGCTATAAATTTCCCTCTCAGCACTGCTTTAGCTGCATCCCAAAGCGTTTGCTGTATGTGCTTCTATTTTCATTCAGCTCTATGTATTATTTATTTCCTTTGAGACTTCCTACTTGACCTATGGATTATTTAGAAATGAATTGTTTTATTTCCACATTTTTAGTGATTTTCCTTTTGTCTTTCTGTAATTGAGTTCTAGTTTTAGTTCATTATGGTTAGAGAATATACTCTGTATGATTCCAACTATTTTAGATGTGTTGGCGTTTGTTTTATGGCCCTGGCTATGGTTTCTCTTAGTGAATGTTCTATGGGCATTTGAAAAAACAATGTTTATTCTGCTTTTTAAGTGAATACAAATGTCATTCACTGTTTTGGATGAAGTGTTATATATGTCAATTAAATCCTATGGTTGATTCTCTTATTATGTCTTTTAATCCATGCTACATTTCTCTATAGCAGTTCTTCAGTTACTGCTGAAGAAGTCCCCAGCTATGATTGTGGATTTGTCTGATCTCCTTTCAGCTCTATTAGTTTTTGTTTCATGTATTTTGGGGCTCTATTAAATGTTAAGAGTTCTTGGTTAAATAGACCTGGTATCTTTATGTAGTATTTCTCTTTATGTCTAGTAATTTTCTTTTTGAAGTCTACTTTATCATGAGTTAACTTTTAAAAAGTTTAATAATTAAAAACTTAATTTAAAAATTTCCTAAGCTCCAATTTCCCTTTCCATTGGTTTATTTTGAATATGTATACTTCCCTAACATTCATCTTGAACTCTAAATTATCTACAGGTATGAAATGAAGTTTATTTTTGCATCAAATCTTGCTTTTAAGTTGTAATGCCACAGCTCCTATTGGCTTACTACATATCTCATTATCTTCTAATTTTACCTCATTTGAACTCGGAAGAGGAGCAAAAGAGAAAAATACATCAAATCGTGTTTTTAGATTTCCTCCTAACCCCACCAAGAGAAACTATAAAAGATAAAGTTGTACAGTGACTTTCCATTTCCTTCTGGTTTAAATCTTTTAGCTATAGAAACGATCTATGTAGCTTTGTTATATTAGAATATGGTACACTCATATTCTGTAATTTGTTTTAAAATACATATTTCAAAGTGAAGCAAAAACATGTCTGAATTACTTAAAATTCTTGACCATTTATACATCTAATTTACTCAGCATCACATATATTTATATAATATTTTATGTTTAAATTCCATATCCCAATAAAATGCGGAAGTTCAGTATATAAGATGGTTTTGTTTACTAAACCTCCTAAATTACAATCACATTATTTGATTACTCAGTATTTTCTAAAAAACTACTAGCATTTAACACTTATCATGTTTAGAGTTCTGTTTTATTGCTTTTTTTCTTTAGAAAAGCCCTTAAAATAATGCTAGAGAAACTTTTATGCTGTTAGTCAGTATAAGAGCATTTATAAGGATAAATGTGTTTGTTCTGAAGTCAGTACACATGCTTTTATGATCCCATTTTCAGGTTTAATAAAAGTACTCAAACACTGTAAATAACAGAAGACAAGAAGTTTTGAATCTTTTTATGTGATATATGGATGTGGCTGAAGTAGCTCAAAGATATGTTTAGAACTTAATTTTTAAAGAGGAGATAATAGCTATACTGAGGAACTAAAAGAAGGTCTTAGTGAAAAGCAAAAGAAGAAAAAACAATTTCATAGTTAATATGTGGGTTTGCAGTCTATCTAATAGTAATTTATGGATTGAAGTGTAGCAGCATTTGCTTATATTTTCAGTACCAAGGTACTAACTCATCATAAAAATAGGGTTTGACTTATGGATATAATATACTTTCTTTATAAAATAATGTTCTGAATTTCAGATGCAAATTTTGCATTATAAATGTACTATACAGAATATTTTGACAAAGATCGTAACAAATCCTTCTTCAGGTTTTGCTCTGATGTATCATAATAACAATGAATGAAACCACACACATACAAAAGAAAAACAAAGTATTCATCTTATGTGGTACTTTTGCAAATCTCTCTTAACGTCTAAAAATATAGGTTTCCTATCTTTAATCAAACATAATAGGTATACAGTATTGCCTTCACTACTGCACTTGATAATATTTTAAAAGAGAAAAGTCCACTCTCCTTTAAATATGTGAGGAAAATAGCTTTGAATATATTCCTTTTCTTATTGAAGAAGTCATATTTCATATATTTTTATCTAATGTAAAATTTCCTTAACTGCTAAAATAAAATTAAAAATTAAAATAAAATAAAAATATATGAAAAAGCATACCCTTATGGACTTAAAAATTATGGAAATGTTTTGTGTTTTATACAAGTTTAGAAGCTTGAAATTCTAATTCTAAATACTTATGCCAAAAGTAAATTAACATACATATACAAAATTTTTTGAAATGTATATACATCTCTTTTATGTTTAAAATCACATCAATAAATATCAAATTATTTTGAATATTTAAAATGTAATTAGACAATATTTCATGTGTTAATATTCTTTACTACATAAAAGTTCTACTTTGTTGGTTATTCACGAGTATTAAATAGAATCATCCAATGTAGATTCTAAATTTGCAATAAGTTTGCTAAAATAAGAGAAAATGCCTACATAATAAGATATGTGGACTATGAAGCAAAACTCAACCTTTGTAATTTTTTGCAAGTAAGAATTTGAAAGATTTATGGAAAATTATCTGAAGTGATAAATTTTGTCTATAAAAGTAGTACATTTTCCAAACAATGTGACCAATAAAAATCATACAATTTTGCTGCTAATTATTTTCTAAAATGACATAATGTTGAAAATCCACTATTTTTAGATAATTTTTATGTGAAAGTTTTTCTCTTTTGTAATCTTAGGCAAGCTACTATAGATTTTAAAATTTCAAAACAGCCAAGTGCAACTTTAGCATTATACAATAACGGGAAAATTATGTTAATTATTTCCTCTTGTTAAGAGTCTTCTATAAAAGAAGCGATAGATAAACTTTTACAAGCAATGGATGAGAGATTTGGGATCTCCCATTAATTTAATGCAAGTTTTTAAAAAATTTCTGTTATTTGAAACAAAGAAACCAAAACAAAGTAAAACAAAACAAAAACATATCAAGACTAAACAAATTTACTCTGCTAAGATAAAACATCTTGAAATAATAAATATAGTTGATAATGTGTTGAAAATGTTTAAATAAGTTTAAATATGAGAAGCTAAAATTTATTAAACTTCTATCACATTTCATGGACCAATAAAGTATGCTTAGGTGAAATATCTCTGCGTCTTCACAGCCCAATGTATTTGTTGGTACCCAATTTACAATTGAAAACTCTTCTCTGTCTCTTTCTGTGTCTCTTTCTCTCTGTCTCTGTCCTTTCTCTCTCTCTCTCTCTCTATATATATATAAATACGTATGTTGTTAAAAGATAAACTGAGGCGTATTAAAAATTTTTAGAGTTTATTTGAGCAAAAATAGAGTCTAATCAGGCAGCATTCAATCCAGCAGATAGAAAGGAGCTCTGAGGAGCTGTACACAATGAGACTTTCATAGGCAGAAGGGAGCAGCAACAAGAAAGTTATACTAGACAAAAAAGTGGGATGGTTATTGCAAGATTACTTTTCTTTAGGGAATGGCAGGGGTCTATGTGGCAGATTACCTAACTACGGATGGTCCCCAATTTACAATGGTTTGACTTAACGATTTTTTGACTTTATGATGGTGCGTAAGTGATACGCATTCAGTAGAATCCGTACTTCGAATTTTGAATTTTGATCTTTTCCTGGGGTGGTGATATGCAATAGCATACTCTTTTGTGATTCTGGGCAGCAGCAGGGAGCCACAGCTCCCAGCAGCTTCCGGGCAGCCACGCGATCACGACAGGAAACAACCGATACACTTCCAACTATTCTGTCCCCATACAACCATTATGTTTTTCACCTTCAGTACAGTATTCAATCAATTCCATCAGATATTCAATACTCTAATATAAAATAGACTTTGTGTTAGATGATTCTGCCCAACTGTAGGCTAATGTAGGTGTTCTGAGCACGTTTAAGGTAGACTAGGCTAAGCTATGATGTTAGGTCAGTTAGGTGTATTAAATGCACTTTTGACTTGCAATATTTTCAACTCGTGAAAGTTTGTCGGGATGTAATCCACTTGTAAGCTGAGGAAGATCTGTAGGGCTGATCAGGGGATTCCTGATTGACTGGCTTAAGATTCCATTTCTGAGACAGCTGAAACTATAATTAACTCTTGATTTGGTGACATGAGGCTTAGCACAAGCAACTCCATTTTTGGCCTGTTGTCTTGTTTTTAACAACGTATATATGCATATATATATATATGTGTGTGTGTGTGTGTGTGTGTATAAAAGAGCTATTTGATTTCAAAACCTGTGTTTTTTAACTACTGCAAGATATTTCCTCTTCTCACATTTTATCTATGTTGGTCTATTATTCCTGTGGCTTTCTATGCCATGTACTCACATACCCATCTCAATTTGACAGAAAGCACAGATAGACGGCTTGTTAGGAGATCTTCCTGCTTTCAATGTCATCTCCCTTCACAGCATCCTCTTTACTGCCATCAGTGTTCCTTTTTAAATGCCAATTTAAACATATTCCTGCCTTTTTTACATCCTCTTAGTGGCACTTCATCTTGTCCTCACCTTTTGTTATCCCAAACTTTTATCTTCTGACGTAACAATATTAAAATATTTGAAGCACCTGTACTCTCTTTCTTTTTCTCCTAAGCTTTCCTTCCATTATCATCCTCACCACTCAATAAATATGACAAATATGTGCACTTGCTCACCACGTTCACCATGCTATCTTGGCAACACAGCTCTGCCTTTTCTGCTCTCACTATCCAGGATGGCTGGCTCAACTTCCACAATACTTTTGGGGTGTAATATCTTTTGTTACTCATTAAAACTCAAATAAGCTTCTCTCTACTAAACATCTTGCTTGATTAAATATGGTTAAATGCCTATCTTTTCTTTCAAGATTTTTCTTTATCTTTGATTTTCTGTAGTTTGAAAATGATATACTTAGGTGTAGTTTTTTGGCATTTATCCTGCTGAGCTTCCTGAATCTGTGGTTTGCTATCTGACATTAATTTGGAGGAAATTCTCAGACATTATTTCTTCAACTATGCCTTCTTTTCCCGTCTCTTTTTCTTTTCCTTCTGGTATTCCCATTACCCATGTGTCATACATTTTGCAGTTGTCCCACAGTTCTTGGATATTCTATTCTGTTTTTTTCCCCCAGTCTTTTTTCTTGTTACTTTTCAGTTTTGTAAGTTTCTATTGACATAGCCTCAAACTTAGAGATTCTTTCCTCTTTACTAGTGAGCCCATCAAAGGCATTTTTTATTTCTGCTACAGTGTTTTTGAGCTCTAGCATTTTATTTTGATACTTTCTTAAAATTTCCATCTCTCTGCTTTCATTACCCATTTGTTCTTGTTTCCTGTCTACTTTTTCCGCTAGAAAACTTAGCATATTTGTCATGGATATTTTAAATTGCTGGTCCGATAATTCCAATATTCCTTCCGTATCTGACTCTAGCTTTGAGTTTCTTCAAACTGTGTTTTTTATCTTTTAGTATGCCTTGTACTTGTTAAAAGACAGACATGATGTACTGGGTTAAAGGAACCCAGTAATGATTCCCATGGAGGTTTTCTGCTCACATGTTTCTGCTCTGGTAAGTTGTGATTCTCTGCATCTTCCTGTTTGTCTTCCAATTTGGGGGGCAGCATTTTGTCCTGCAACCTCAATTCTTTGGCAGATCTAGGAATAGTTGTGGATTTTCCACTTATTCAACTTTTTCCTTGTTTTGGGGACAGAGTTGTGACTTCAAAATTCTTTACCTGCTGGACCAGAAACCGGAAATAACAGCTTTTTCAGTGCCTATCTTTTCTATCTCAGTAAATGCACATCTATGTAACCTTGTTTCTTAGGAAGCTGCGTGTTACTCCAACAATTGTCCATATCAAATTTTAATATAACTGTGTGTTTATTGCTTTTTCCTACTGAATAGTATGTAAGCATTTTGAGAGTAGTTATTCCATCTTTATTCATTGTTCCAATACTAGAGATTAACTCAATGTTTGATAGTGGTAAATGGCTTTGGAACTGGATTAGAAATAAGTGGTAATTATATTAAAAGTGATTATTTTTGATATAGGTTTACTAAGCTTAATTTGGGCTAAGATATTTGTTAATTTATTTCATCTTTTTATATGAATAGGTACTAGTTAGATAAGACAGGCTAATTTACATAACAGAATCAAGAAATCTCCAAATCTCAGTATATTCAACCAGTTAAGATTCATTTCTTGTTCACATCCATTGATGGTTGTCTGAGGGCTCTGATACATTTGGGTTTTATTGGGACTCACAGGGTCACAGAATCAAACATTTAGGGTATCACTGGTAAATAAAGCTTTTGCCTAGAATTGGCACACTGAGAGCCTTTCATATTTCTTTGACTAAAGAAGTCACATGAGCATACTTTATAAAAGGAGCAAGCACATGCCAATCTACCATGTATTGGGAAGGAAAAATATAACTTCACTTTTTCCAGTTTTTTAAATTTGTGTATTAGTATGTATCCTCTAAACTGGAACTACATAACAACCTGCCCCTAGGCTTTGCTGTTAAATGTGAACATTAGGGCACAATTTTCCAAACATTTCTTGTTAGTAATTTTCTTATTTTAAATTTTATTTAAAAGTTTTCCTGCTTACTGTATGATAGTAGGGAATATTGAAAAAAATCTTAAATTACCATTTGAATATGTACTGTATTTTAACCTACATCTAATGAAATAACATCTGTGCCCAAGAATTGATTACTGGTAATTTCAAAGTAATTGATTAAGACATAGTGGTAATATGCTATCATGGAAAAGAACATTTCAAAAGAAGTCACCAAATGGAAAGGAAGCATTGCATCTAATAGTGGAGAGCCCTTGGGCACATTATTTAAACTTTCAGGATGTCTTATTATGATCTTTATAATAAGATATTTGGAGTAAATGATATTTATGTTTCCTTAGCTCTAAAAATTCTGATTTATGAGAATTGGTAATGAAGACATATTATGTAGTTGCAATCTACTCCTACCTGCTCTGTTTATAAATTGACTGGACATTGAATTCTCAGTATTCCTAAGTCTGCTATCTAACTTTTAACTTTTCTTTGACTAATTAGGCAGATGAAACTAAAATGGATTAGCACAATAGTGCATTTTCGTTGTCTGCAGTTGCTAGGAAACACAATATCTGAAAGTTTTAACAATTCCCATGTTACCTTTAAAAAATATTTACTGATTAGGGGAATGAGAATTGGATAGTTATTTGAGAAATCCAATTCAACAAATATCTTTTAAATAATTCCCACTAATGTTAGGTAGTTTTAAGTTTTTGTTTCTACTAAGAATTAATTATACTAAATGTGTGAATTAGATATTCATGAAATGTGCATGTATATACATATTTTCAATAATTTTTCTTTCAAACTTATATAAATAATAAAGGAACTTGGCAGATTAATTTTAGCATCAACAGGGTAAGTGATGGAAAAAATTGTGTCTTTTTTTTCTTAAGTGATACAATAAGTCTAATCAAGCAAAAGGAAATTGAGAGTTATACTATTATTATATTATCATTTATAAAAGAAGTTTGAAAAGCACATACAAAATGTAATTTTTAAATATTCCTCACAATTTTCACATTGGTGATGTACATTTTCAAGTATTTTTGTTTTAGAATCAATTCTCAAGTCAATGTTTCATGTTATCTAGCCTTACTATTATTATATATCTTTACATTAAAGAAAGTTAAATTTTAAAAAACTTAATATTCCATTTATTCATCAAGTTTATAAGCCTATGTATTTGGGAATTCTATATTTTCCTAGACAATTTCCTCCTCATATTTGTTACATTATGAAGTTAATTGGTTTTTCTTCCAGAGTTCCCATTCTATTAATTTATCTTCCTTTACTTCCATACCCTCCATATTTCATCATGCCAGAAGATCATTATTTTAACCAAAATTTAAATAGGACTTGGGATTATGTGGTCAAATCTTTATGACCCAACATTTAACAGTGTTTGAATTACTTTGCCCGTTTTGTTTGTAGGATTGCACATGTAATTGCCTTGCTTTTTAAAGTCACAGTGTAATATGTAAAATAAACTTTAACGGATATTTTGATGAAGACTGAGCTCTGGAATTATGTTATGCTGGAGACCTTCTATAATTTCTAGACTGGAGTACTGGAGTAAATGCTCTTCTTTGTATTCCCAACGTAGCTTTTTAGTCATTTAGACTTTAAGTTGTGTATCATTTGACTTTCTTCTGTAGAAGACGTCTTTTATGTCTATTATGATTGTCAAACCTCTTTGAGTAAAAAAAATAACCAAGCTAAATGCTGGAAGGGCAGGGAAGATAAGAATTATAATAGAAATTCTGCAATTTCATTTTTCAGAAAGTGTGTTATGGAGGAATCTGTGATTATTGAATAAATTTGAAAAAATGGGCAATGAAAAAAATTTTTAAATGTAGACAATAAAATTCAGGAGCTAGAGGAGAAAATTATGGAAAAATAGAGGACTGATATAACAATATTAAAATATGGTATATATTTATTAATTAAAACTATTTAGTAGTAAAGTATGTTTAGAGCAAAACAGGAAATATTATTCAAAAACAACAGTACATATTTACTCTCTTGCCTAACGTTATGTTAACTCTCTTGTTCTCTGTTATGTTACAGTCTACAGGGACTTTTCTATATTCTGTAGGACATTGCACTGGTCTACTGAAGGGACAATATCATGCTAATTGACTTGGTGGTCAGGAATCTATAAGTTACTCAGGGTATTTTGGAAGACACATACTGGCAAGAGGTCAAGACATAAACCATGTGAACATTCAGGCATCTGTTACATAAGCAAAGCTTTTAAGGATTCAGTGATCTGGCATGTGTCAGGATACCCCTATATGATAAAGAATGAGTTGTTGCAACTTGTGCCTCTACAATTCAGTGAGAGTGCTTGCTGAAATATTTTGACTTGGAATCTTCATATATTGCTTTGGTTAATACTGCTCCATCCTATTCAGGAGGCTGCCAGTTTCTATTTGGACCCAGAGCAAGAGAAGCCTTTAGAGCAAGTCCAGTCTGTGAAGGTCATTGTAATCTGCCATAAAGCTTTGGCTATATGATCCAGCAGATCCATTGATAATAGACTTATTCATGGTTGATAAAAGATGCTGTGTGGAGTCTTTGGTGACCACCAAGAGGAGAGCTACAAATTGCTAGAACTCTAGAGCAAGAAGAGAACTATTGGCTACTTGGGAAAGAGCTCCTGATGAGCTAGTTGTCCCTAGTAGAGATTGAGATACCAATCAATCAGGCAATGAGATACCAAGCAAATAGAAGAGCTGTGTATTGTCAGAAGATAAGTTAAGCAGAAATTCATCTTATAATATTCATGATACATTTGTGTTCAGGCCCAAGCAAGTTGGAGGGAATAAGTAAGTTAACTAAATGTATGGTCCAACTCAGGACATTACCTCTGTTATACTGATTCTTTTGTTTGCTTCTATTGCCTGATAAGCAATTCCTCATTACCAGATGAAGGGGTAAAAACAAAGCAAAATAAAACCAGATTCACCACCAGATTTGCTTACTCTCTTACGTGAGCCAAATTCAAAAGCCACCACACTACCGTTCTAATCTGGGGGAGTCTGAGAGTCATCAGAGAATATTCTCTTACTGGGCAGAGATTTGAGCAATAAACTTGGTTTTTTACATTGGTGCTGTGCCCCAATGGCTAGGATACAAGGGAAATAAGGGTGATGATAGGAATGACTCCCTTACCTTCATTCTTCAATAACCCATTTTCAAAATGTGTGCTTCTTGTCCCCACAAGTTCACGTTTTGTTGGATCAGAGATCCTGGTTTTCAAGGATGAGGACACTTCCAAAAGTGAGCACAGTGCTGTATCTACTGAACCTGAAGCCCTGACTATCATATAGTCCCTTTGGGCTCCTTGTGCTGGTGGACCAACAGGTAAAGAAAGGAGTTACTATACTAGTTAGAGGAATTAGCCTTTATTGTCACAAAGAGTCTTAGTATAAATAATTAAATATATGCAAAGCTCAGCTCCAGACATTTCAATAGTGTCTCCAATGATTTCTTGGCTGTCTAAGGCTTGCACTCTAGTAAGCTCCTCAAAAGCACTCAAGAGAATTGTATTCCAGGTTTTGTTTTGTTTTTTTCAGTATTCATTATTGTTTGTGTACTTTTATTTGAAGGTAAATTGAACTGGATATAAAACTTGGGTTCACTTTTTTCTCATCATGCATAACTTAAATATGTCGCTGTCTGGACTTCTGTCAGGAAGTGTTGCTGTTGAAATTTTGATACCAAATATAATTTTCCTCCTAATTAATGACATTATGTTTCTTGAATGTTCAAATAAATATTTACATGTTCTGAGTAAATACTTACAGATATATAGTGTACCCTCTCAATAAAGTTCCAGTTCAATGGTTCAATTTAATTGTAGGTTTTTTTTTTTATTTCAGGAAAATTTTCTTTATTTATTCATTTATCTATTTATTAATTTATCTATGTATGTATTAATCTATTTAAGATCTACCAATTTATTTATTTATTTTTATTGCTTTGGTTTATTTCTTTGGTGCCTCCAATTATAGGTATGTTGGATCCTCTTTGCCTGTTTTCTATATTTAGCTTTTTTCCATCAAATCTATTTCCTGTCTTTATTTCTGTTTCATTAACATATTTTTCTCCTAAATTTTCTCTTGTTCTCTTACCATAATTTCTATGGTATTTAGTTACTCTAGTAGTCCTTGTAGTTTAGACTTCCTTTTTTGAGGAGTTGGGTGTTTTTTTTTGAGCTCTGCCAATTAGTTTTTTAAATTCTTTTACCTCATTTTACAATATTAGCATATAATAGTTTTTGTTAACTTTTTTATCATTCAGTACAGATGCTATTTATTTGTTTTTATAAATTTTATTAAATATTTCATAGGGAGTTCAATCACAAATTTTATATTGCTTTTCTATAAAATAGTGTTTTCTTATATTATCTTTAGTGGAAGATTCTTGTATTGGAGTTGGGAGTAAGCCAAGGTAGTTTTTGCATCTTTACTTCCTGAGGGTGCTCATTTAGCACAAAATACTAGAAGTATTAAACCTCTCTATATAACTATTTCCATAAAGCTAGGATCAGACTTCTTTATACTCCTTATGAGATGCTAAAATTCATTTCCCCTATTCCCAGTGTTCCTATACTGCTTAATTTGAAAAACACTTTGAGCAGTTTTCCTCAAGTTGATGCTTTATCCACTTAGAACATGATACTATAAGAGAACTCTCAGAAGTGAGGGTGAGTGAACTGCACAGCTCTGTGTTTTTATCTAAGCATTTTCTGGTTACTTTAGTGAACATACATTATGACATTTATATTGGATGTTTTCTTGTATCACTCATCTATCTGAACAACTGACAGAGCACAGACTTATGTAGTTAGACATTGATTAAGAAACATTTCTACTGACATTTTTAAAAATTTGTTATTTTTTAATGTGTGGATCTTACAAGAAACATATTGTTAATTTATCCTATCAACAATATCCAGATATAGTAGGGATAATTTATTACCTGGTTTTGTTGCCATCATGACTCATAATTTTTAATTTTCCCATCTTATGCTTTATTAATTGCTTTGTCTTCAGGATGGAATCACTTTTAAATAACCATTACAATTTTGCCAGTATTTGAAATACTTTAAAAACATTTTTAATATGTAAATTTTCTTTCAAAGAAGAGTAACTATATCCTTTGTAATGATTTTTTATTCTTATGTGTAGCTCTGATCATAATTTTAAGAATTTGAAAGCAAGAGACCTTCAGTTTGACTTGTGAACTCTTTTGTTTTGTTAAACTTTCATTAGGCATAATTGGAAGAAATTATGATATCTGTATGATAAACTTAAAATCCCATCAAATCCATAGAGGCTCAAAGATTTAGCACAATTTCTAACATGGATATCATACTTTTGTTGTAGATCCCTCCCTGGAATATGCAGTACTTTTGTATTTAATCAACACAATCTATATTAACAAGAAGATTTTTTGTTGTTTTATTCTAGAAGTGGTCAATTCAACAACAAAAATAATAAGCACCAAATTCCTAACATTTGCAAATAAATTAAGAATTCTCAGGTGGATTAATTATATCTCACAGAAATTAAACTTGTCTCTTAAAGTATAAAGTGTTTTTAGTAAATTATTGCTGCCACTCTCCTGCTAGGTACACTCCCTTCTAGCATATAGTCCCCAAACATAGATGTCTTTTCCCTATTTGCTTTGCAGCATAGCAGAGGGAAGATTAAAGTTCTTGAACAAAACTCTACCAGAATGAAAAAGGAATACCAAAGTGAAAACAAAGAGAAGTAACACATATTTCCTGGTCTGCAACCTGTTCCTTGTTTTACTTTCATTAGATAACTGTGACAGCAATAATCTCCTTTGTGAAATTGTTGCCCCAAGAATCTAAGATCTCTCTCCAAGCCCTAGATCTTCTTTCCTACACCCAGTTTCCATATGAGGGTAAATCTCTTTTCTAGGTGATTGACAGTCATCTAGGAGATATCCAGCTCTAGGAGAAAACTCACCTACCTACATGCCAGACAGGCCTAAGTATGAGAGCAAGTTAGCTTACTATCCAGTAAGCCCAGCAATCATGACATACTCAATGCAATACTAAAAACTATCATAGAGGTTATTTCGTTGTAGGACTAAGGGTACCTGATGATTTCAGTTCAGCATTTGTGGCTGAATTAAAATGTTTATTTCCTTTATTTTATATTTCCCACAAGTCATTTAAAGCTTTTACGGACAAAAATCAACATAACGTGGTTTTCAAAAAGATAGTTTTAATGATTCTCTTGTAGATAAATCACCCTGTGAACATTTTATTTATAGTGGTCAACATGAATCTGTTGTTATCCTGTGGAAAATTAGCTCAAATGTATTTTTGATGATAAAGGCCCTATGGCCCCAACTAGTCAGAAAACCATTTTAGTCTATTTCCATAGGTATTAACACTTAATGAGAGTCTACAGTGTCCCAGGCTTTATGATAGGTACTTTACACACATTACTAAATTAAATCCTTTTTTGTAAGGTGAGTGTTATGCCTAACTACACATGAAGAAGGAATTGGAGATTAGAAAAGGGAAGTAGACTGTTTAAAGTTCATGCATCTGGTAAAAAGTAGGGGTGGCGATGTCTATACAATTGAAACAATTTTTCAATTTTTTTTCCTGACTGGGAACATTTTTTTTCTTGTCTAGAGATAATAACCCTGTTAGAATCCAGTATGTGTTGATCAATAAAATATCCAAAAAATTTTCATATTTTTCTGGTTAAACGATTAGCTTTACTGATACAAAATTGATACTCAATTTCAACTCTTTTAAAAATGTCTTATTGTCAGAAAATTGTTATTTAAATCTGATAATTTGCAAGAAATTAAGAAAATAAGATTCTTATGGTCATAGTCCATTTTCCTTTGCATTTCTTTCTTACATATCTTCGTTAAAAGGAAATCTGTTTCCTGGGGGAAAAAATGAATTTAACTACATGTGGACTGAAAATACTTGATATATAAATGATATTGTCATCTAAGAATTTTATAATGAAAACCCGAATGATTATAGCCATTTTGAAAAGAAAAAGAACATAGTATATTGAAATGGTCCTTGAAACTATTTCTGATTATCAATCAAGGATTATGGAACAATTATATTTCTCTAGTGTAGTAAACTTAGTATATGAATTCACAGTTTGCAATTTAATCATTTTAAGGCAAGAAGTATTTCAAGTCACCACTCATGACTTATTAATACAGTAATGAGAGCTATGTAGAAATAGGCATCAGGAAGAATGTTCATTATAAATCAGTGGTGCCCTACATTTCATTCTTTTAGTCATTTATTAAACCATTGTTTGATTATTTTTCCATTCATCCATTCCTTCCACTAAGCTAATAGTAGATATATTTTAGGGTCAGATGAGTTGAAGATAAAAATTCTTCAAAAGCATCTCTCCAAGTATACCCATATCAAAAACTCAGTTATTTGCAGATGCTGCATATCTATTGATAAAATATAATCAGCTAGATGAGCTAGACCAGAGAGATTTTATAATATAAAAATTTTTGATAGAAATGGTACAACACAATCTGGTATTCACTCAGGCTGAATTTGTGTTACAATTCATATTCATACAAGTGTAGTTATTCAGCAATAGACTCCAGTCTATTGCTACTTGAAATGATTAAGAGCATAGGTCTATCCTTAAAGAACAATATACTTGTCAGATCTAGCCATAGGAGTAGTTGTTGAACCTCTTGACTTCCACAACAGCAGAGGATTTCTTTGTCAACTTGTGCATTGTTCAATTTACAAATAGCATTACATTGAAGAGAAATCTTTGTGCTTCTTGACATTGTTAAAACACAGATTCATCATCATAAGTTTAAGGGTTACCTGTAAAAAATATTTCGAGAAACAATAACTTATTCATCATGACGTGCTAGTTTACGCTCAGGAATCAGTAGACAACTCTTTTTTGAACTTAAGTGAATAGCCACTTGACTCTGCAGAAATAGTTCTTAAACTGAAAATCTCAATGCAACATAATACATTTTTCAAATCATCAGAGAAGGGACTTAGAAATAGTTGGAAAACCATGACAGCTATTTAGTATTCTAAAACACACTTCAAATCCTAGCTGGGAATTTAGAGGAGCGAATAATAAATTATAGGTAACTTATTTAGTATAGAGGAGGACAAGCAGCATGGAAACAGAAGCCAGTGAAACTGGGATTGGAAATTCACTTTCATTTGTATCTGAATGTGGGTGACAGTATATTTGTACTCATTGCCTGTTGCAAACACTGTTAGCATATTATACCACAATTTACAATTATATATTAATGCCTACATGAAAGCACTAGAAAAAAATTCAGGAGTAACCACAATTCTAAAGTGAAGACATAATCTAAATTTCTTTCTATAGATAATTATTTTCAGACCATCAAATATTAATGTTATGTTTACTAAGTTAATATAATAAAATGAGTAGTTAATAATAATGTAAAATAATAACAAAAGCCCTGGTTCTGCAGTCAAACAAGCTTGGTTTTGAATTTGATTATCCCTTCCTCATGCGCAAGTAACTCCGGGCAACTCATTTTCTTACCTGGAAAATAGAAAAAAACATTATCTCATGAAATTATACTTAACATTAACTGTTATTCTGTGTAAAATACTTTATTGGCACCCAGTAACATTGACACTGAAAAATATCTTTGCCAAACACCCCTTTATTAAATATACCTCCTTTCCTCTCTGACTGAATGAAGAACTCCTCTATATTTCTGGACTTTGTTGAGGATGAAGTCTGTAAATATCAGTTACCACTTTACTATTACTTTTTATATTCAATTCCCATGATATTGTAAGAAATGTTAACCAGGTTTCTTTACAAAGAAAACATAGGCATTTGTGTTTTATACTGGCTCATGTTGTTTTCGGAAAGAGTAATTCTTGTAGCTGGAAGGCATGGGTTTAGATGTTATTCCTGCAACTTTTAGTTATGTGACAATGGGCAAATCATTTATTATTCTGATTTTTGGACTCTTCATATGAAATTCTAGGGAATAATATAAAATGTACTTAAGTGAGCACATTCAGAGTTAAATGGCATTTTGAACATAAATTCTTTTTGCATTTCATCTGGCTTCTCAGTCTCAAACATCATCAAGATCAATTGATGTTAGGTAATATGAACTGTTATCTAGTTGTGCTCTTCATTCTTATGAATTCTCTAACATATCTTTGTTACAATGAATCATTCTTATGAATCATCTACTTTTACATCCTTATCTATAAATTAACAGTGTTTCTCTCTAAAGCCTATTTTGCCATTAGTCATTCTGAAGTAATATACAGATATTTCTAAGTATAAATAATCTCTTACACTAAAAATGATGGAACAGTCTTTATCTTTATATTATACTGGTAGTTGTATTAGTAGTTATTTATACTAGTAGGTTAGACTATTGGTTATTCCTTTGTGCCTTTGACAAGTAAGTAATTTACACTAAGGACATATTTTAGTCCACAGTAAATGTAATATTTAGTTCCCTCAAGATTAGGTATTAAGAAAAAAATTATTGTGGACTATCACATCATACAAGACAATGTCACAGCATGTTGTCTGTTTGTTTATTTACCACACTTTTTTTTCCCCAAATATGTTTCTGGTTATTAACACATCGCCTACAAAATATCATACTGAAATAAATCTAATGATTTTATGAGACAAGCAGTAACACATTCAGCAGATTATGGATTCTCGTTCTGAAATTAACAATGCTGCTGTTTCTTTTAGAAATGTAATCCCAAAAATGTAATAGCTGTAAGTGAAACAGTAGTAGAGGATCATTTTTAGGTCTGGTTGATTATCAAGAGCCAGAATTTCTTTTCTGAGTGCACTCTATTTTCATGTGACAAATTTGAATTCTCTCCCTGGATTTTCAGTTAAAAGACAGAAGGAAATGTTGTTCTCTAGCATGGTGACACAAAGATCAAGTGCATCTAAGTAAGATTCCCTTCTTGGTGCCCTTGGAAGCATAGCTCTTTAGATTCCGTAATCTTTTACTATTTATTACAGTAAATTCTGCTTTTTATTTGAGTTATTTTGAGATCATTTCTGTTCTATACAACCCAATTTAGTTCTGATGGTTTTATTTGTAAATCTGAAAAGGAAAATGTTTAAAATCAAAAGTTTGTAGGGGCCGCCCGGTGGCGCAGCGGTTTAGTTCGCGCTTGGCAGCCCGGGGTTTGCGAGTTCGGATCCCGGGCGCCCGCCGACGAACTGCTTGTCAGCCATGCCGTGGCGGCGTCCCATATAAAAGTGGAGGAAGATGGGCACGGATGTTAGCCCAGGGCCAATCTTCCTCAGCAAAAAGGGGAGAATTGGCAACAGATGTTAGCTCAGGGCTGGTCTTCCCCACAAAAAAAAAAAAAAAAAAAAAAAATCAAAAGTTTGTAACTCATTTGGAAGCAAATTCTGGCAAAATCTATGTCAACACAAACTAACATAGGATACTGACAGACTCCATTATTCCCCCACAGAAGAATCATTCATGTATTTTACTGAGAAATAATAATATTGAGATGCCTAGAATACAGTAGAAATATTACATACTATGCAAAAATGTAAAATTTTGTGATACCTTAATTTGCAAGATTTTTTTTATATTTTATATGCTTAATTCAATAATTTGAGGACTTATGGCAGTTCTTGCCTTCTTACATCCACTGCCAAAATAGTTTGGCTCGATGGACTGTTTCCATTGTACTATAATTAGAGCAAGTTTTAAAAAAGCACACAAAAATAAGTATTTGTAATGATATGTAATTCTCTTTCATTTAATAAATAATCTGGCCTGCCATTTTAAGCTATGACTTCTTCAATTCATTTCAATGCAGCACACACATTTAAAAGTCTACTAGAGGTTCTCCAATGTTTTATACAGTTACATATGCAGAAAAAAATATTGTTTCCTAAATGCCTAGTTATAGATTGTACATTTACTAAAGCAATCAGGAAACAATTCATGAATATTATATGATATATTGCTAAATTGTGTACAATGAAATTCTAAAAACTATTGACCAAAGAATATGAATTATGCAGTACATTTGGTATCACTAGTAAATGTATAGTAAAACAGAACTGACTTACCCTTCTGACATAAGGAGTTTTATGAGATGTCATCTAGGTAGTACATTGTGACACACTCTAAATTCATGAACTGTTTTCTGCATTTCATCCAACTGATATCAGAAGGATATGACAATACAACACATGGGATATTAAATTCTTCATAAAACATTACAACATGATGAAGAAGGTTTCAGGCTGTTTCCTGACTCTGTTTAGAGTAATTAGAATATTTAGATTTTATTTGAAGCCACAAATTCTCTTAATGCATAATACTCAAATGTTTCTTTTTCTTCTATAAACTGTACATTATTTTTACCTCTACTTCCAAGTTTTCAGAAAAGCCTTTATAAATAATACATAAAGAAATTTCACTTATAGAAGTTGTGAATTGTAGGTGAAGCTTATGAATACCAAAAAATTGATAAAGGTTGAAGGTTACAGGTAATTTTTATCTGGATATGGTACTTAAAGCATTTTCTAGGAAGTTAAGGTTATCTACTTGCAATTTAATTTTAAAGCAAATATGTGAATATACATTATTGACATTGGTTTGATAACACAAATAACAAAAGAAAACAAAACATAAGTGGGCATTGAAAAATCATGATGCTTTCTCATTCCACTAAATAACCATTTTCTGAAAGTGTACATGCAAATGGGATACATGTAATAAATTTGCTACACAAATAGAATTTTACATTGTTTATTTTAGAAATAAATTTTCAGATAATAAGCAAAATGAATAAGGCAGTTGAAACTGACAAAATAGAAAGTTCTAAAGCAAAGGATGGCTACAGTGTTTTGCTCCCCAAAGTGAAATGGAGAACTACCACCATTGCTCCTGCATTCTCAGGCTCCTTCACTCCTGTTCCTCCAGTAATGGTTGGCTGATGCATTACTACCCACTGGGGCAATGCCACTAACGCTGCTGCTGCGATCGCTGCTGCAATGACATCAAAAGACTTCTTTGGGCTATTATGCCAGGTATAAAAGCGAGACACAAGTTCAGTGGGGACCCCTGAAGAGCCCTTCTCCAAGGTCTTGTCAGTTGTAATCTCTCTGAAAGCTCCTTCATCAGGTCTAGTCTAGGGCAAATAGGAAATCCCAACAGGTAGTCTGTTCAGGAGAATAGAAAAATCAGTGGAATTAGATGGTTTTATGGCAATGCAATCAACGAATGAGGCAATTTTTCCATTTTTATCTATTTTTTAAACATTTTACTTGGCTAGTATATAGGCATAGCCTCTGAAAATTATTTGAAAAGTCACTGCTTATATGCTCTGCCAGTTAATTTTTCCTCCTGTGCTTGTAAATTATTTCTTTGAATAGCACAGGACTTCTGAAAATGAGGGAAATAACTTTCAACCAATAAAATCAATTCTGTAGTGTATAATTTAGTACAAATAAATATAAATTCCTTTTGGACTATACATGTTTCCTACAATAATAAAAAAAAACCCTCTTTCTTATTTTGTTGCTATATTATAAGATCTATTGCCTGGTGTTTTGAGATATACTGATATTTGTCTATGTTGATACACATAACAAAGATTGACTCTAAAATCTATTGACAAACTATTTTACCCGAATCCATTTAATTTTGTTCTAGAGAGATATACTTTGCAAGAAAAAAATTATTTGAAAGCATGTATTAATAAATATTTATATTTAAATAAATTTGTGTTTCATATTTTAGTGGTCCAAAGCAATATTGTTAGTAGTATAATTATTAATATTAGTATAATAAAAATAATTATATTGGACCACCATTATATGAGATAAATGTATTTAAATACAATTAATGTCTTTATTATCGTGCTATTTCCAGCAGGCATATTAGGGAGGAGTCACATGAAATCCTAGATGCCCAAAAAGAAACTCATGATGATTTGCTGTAAAAAACTGCTATCATTGGAATGGCCCATGTTGTGGATGAAATACTACTAGCAGCGCACCCTGTTCGTTTTATGGACTGTTTTTCAGTTGCAAATATTATAAATATTTAAAAGTATGTATCTGGATATTTGAAGTATTATTACCCAAATTCATAGGTATATGTTATGAAATAAATTCAAATTCATATATCATTAAATAAAATTCTCTATTGTCATAAATAGTTTTCTAATTCTTTAATTTTTCTTTATTTTTATCCCTTTTCTCCATAATAAATGTTAAATACATATTTATGGATATACAAGTATTCTATGTGACCATGTTATAGACGAGATTTGCATGTAGAATGTGTTTGGTTTATTAGCAATTTGAGTAGAAACAAGTGTTATCATTAGTGTAATAAAGTTATGTAACATTGGTGATTGTCTTAATTGACCTTTTTTTACAGATTGGATTAGCTTATTTGGGAAAAAAATCTTCAAATACCACTGGTAACTTGTTAGCTAGCAAAATATGTAGATTCACAAATATGACAATTTCTCTCTGAATGGGAAGTGTAGATTACTTCTTTTTGTTAGTGCCTTGACTCAAGCATACATAAATTACCTCTTCTAAAATTGTCATGGATAATGAAAATTTTAAAGTCCTTGAATGTGTTAGATTATGTCATATTTGTATGGCATTCAACTAAGAATTACACGAGAATCTGAAGTTTTTGATTCTTTCATAAATAGTAATTTTTAAAACCTTTAATTAAAAAATAAATGTAAATAATTTGATGTCATTTTGTACTTTCTCACTGACAACTATGATAGGCTTCAATTCCAAATCAATTAACAAGATATTGTCGAACTATTACTTTATGCTCATTTAAGTCCTATGAAAATGTTAGAAAAAGTAAAGCTCATAAAATTTTTAGCTTTTTTCTTCTTCTCAAGTCATAAAATAATCTATTATCTTACCCACACTCATTATTGGTATCAATAAGAAATAGGAGAAAGATGGTGTGTTTTCCTTTTTTGTGAGGAAGATTAGCCCTGAGCTAACATCTGTTGTCAATCCTCCTCTTTTTGCTGAGGAAGACTGGCCCTGGGCTAACATCCATGCTCATCTTCCTCTACTTTATATGTGGGATGCCTGCCACAGTATAGCTTGATAAGTAGTTTATAGGTCTGCACCCGGGATCCGAATTCGCAAACTCTGGGCTGCCGAAGCGGAGCGCATGATCTCAACGACTATACCACTGGGCCAGCACCAGAAAGATGGTTTTTTAAGTAATATAAAACAAACTAGCTTTAATGTTTCTGTTATTAAATTTGAAGAGGCAAGAATTCCAAAATTATCCCTTTTATGTCTATATTAAAAATGATTGTATATCCCTATATTTAACTGGCAATATAAGTCAATATTTTAAAATATTAACATTTAGGTAGATTCTATAAATTTCATATTCAAGGCTTTGAATTGTACGATTGCGCGCATGCGGAATACAAACATGATCCCGTCACAGCCTCAGCATACTTTATTTAAATATACCAATTATAATTTTAGTGATTGATCAGATAATGAAGAAGGGATTTATATGGTATTCATGTAATCACATGAAACACAAACTTTACTCAATATGGCTATATCACTTACAAAACAGAATTAAAATGTGGTCTGCAGATACGTTTTGTTTGATTCTTCTGTGCTTTCGTTGGTATTGTCTCAGCCAAAACACTTGTCATAGTTTGATCTATAGAGCAGACAAGACATCTGGAATAAGCATACTGGAAGAAACAATTTCCTAGATATGACACAAAGAAAATCTAACCGTGAGATAAAGTATAGACAATTGGGATTTCATAAAAAAAATTTTAAATGTTTGGGAAGGACGGGCAGAGAGAGACTAGATAAAGTATAAAATAACGTGTTTAAAATGCATTGTTGACCTGGTGGAGGAAAAAAAAAAGGAAGGAAAATCTTAGGGACTAAAAATGACATAAAAACTAAAAATGAATAAGCCAGAGGGAAGAGTGAGTCCAGAGTCTGGCAAATGGCCTGTGGCATCTGTCAGTATTTGCTGGTCTAAGTATTTGGTTTTGTTGATGGTAGGTCAGAAAGAGATCCCTACATATATCCCTGACTCTTGAAAATTTCATCCTCAGTGTGTCACTAGGAAAAAACAAAGCAAATCAAAACCAAACTTTAGAGGGAAATAATATAAAAAGAAATGTTGATTTTCTGGGCCTTGACTCTGTGTGATGGTGGAAAGGATAGAGCCTGGCTTGAGAATTTATAATATAAACATAATTCCATCTTCAACTGTATTTGAAGGTGGACTTTGCACAACTTATTTTGCTGGGGGATGGGGAGGAGGGAAGAAACCACAAGAAAAGTATTTTCTTTGAACTCATCTAAGGTTGTTGATGCCCACAGAAGCTGGCAACAATAAGAAGAATTAATATCTAAAAGAATACACCACCATAAAGACCTTAAAGAATTTCAAGAGCTAACATACCATCAAACATGACTTAATGCAATGGTAAAATAAGAAAATAAAAATACCACAAACAACAGCAACAACAAAATGTGTTGGCAATAGACAGTCTAGAAACATGCTCTCCTGCATGTTCTCCTGATTGACAGTGTAGGTGCCCTTGCAGTGCTGTGAGTGGGGAAAGGGTGGCCCTTTTAACAGATACTCAACTGTTGGATTTCCATAATGGAAAAATAAACTTTGACCCATTTATTTCACCATACATAAAAATCAATTCCAGATTGATGGAGACTTAAATATAAAAAGTAAAGGAATAAATCACCTAGAACGTAATATAGGAAAATAATTTCTGTATATAGGATTAGGAAACAATTTCTTAAATATGACACAAAAGTTTAAATATGAAAAAAAGCATGTACAATTTGGATATCATTAAATTTTTTAAAAATCTGGGAGAGAGAAAGTGAGAGAAAAGAATTTATATATGTTAAACTTATCCATAAAAGGATTCATTTAACATTTACAAACAATTCCTACAAATCAGCAAGTAAAAAGTAGATAATCCAATCATTTAAAGAATAAGCGAAAGCCTTGAACGATCACTTTAGAATAGAGGATGTCTAAATGGTCAATAATCACATCAAATGTTGCTTAATTATTTGGTCATGGGGAAATTCAAATATAAAATCACACTGAGATAATACTACAAACCCAACAAAATTGTTTAAAAATAAATACATGAAAGTTGGGTATTAGTAAATTAGTGGCACACCTGGAACTCTCCTACATAACTAGAGGATTATAAATTCCTACAAACATTTAGAAAATCAATTTGGCAGAATCTACTAAAATTGGAATTCAAGTACCCTGTAGTTCAGTAAATAGTATAATATTTACTATATGCTTAGGAGAATGAGTGTGTGCAACATATGAGTCAAGAATAGTAAAAATAACTTGATTCATAATAAAAACTGGAAGTACCCCAATTATTCATCAACCCTAGAAAGGATAAATAATCTGAGGTATTATAAAATATAGTACCACATTCCAGAAAAAAAACAGTGAATTATTGTCATAGACCATAACATGGCTGATAATAATAGACAAAATGTTAAGCAAAAGAATTCAGTCATCACAGACCACATTTTACATTTTTCCACTTAAATGAAGTTCAAAAACAGGCAAACCTGGTATTTGCTGATGGGTCAGAATACTGACAATCGTTGAGGTATATTAACTGAGAGAAGCAAGACAGAGGCCTGAGATGCTTGCGATGTTTTATATCTAGATCTGGGTTATGATTATATACTGGTGCATACATTTGTAAAGATAGTTCAAATTATGTAATTAATAATTGTGCATGTTACTCTACAAAGGTTATTCTTCAATTAAAAGCTACTTTAAAAATGGAAAACAAAACAACCATATTAGAAAATAAGAAATAGATCAACCACCAGCAGAATTATGCAAGGAGACTATAAAATTTAGAATTGGCACACATAGATTATAAAGTATATATGTTTCACGTATGTAAAGAAAAATATGAAAGAATGATGAAGGAACAGATTATACAGTGTGACCCAGTGAGTCCACATATAGACACATACCATAAGGACCCATTACACATTTGTTTAAGGAAACACAAATAAGAATGTAAATAGTAGCAATATTGTGATAATAAATAGATAAACAAATAAACTTGGAATAACCTAAATGTCTATAGGTAAATATATTTGTTTTGTTTATCCAATGCATACTATGAAGAGTGAATGTGACTAAAATACAAATATAGATATTGAAGATGAATCTGATTAACATGATAGTGAAAGAAAGTTCCAGAAGAGCACATATCATGTAGTTCAATTTACAGGAAGTTAAAAATCCAGAACTAAAAGGAATATTGTTTAGGATACATACAAAGGCAGCAAAACTATAAAATAAGCAAATAAATAAAAACACAAAATTTTGGATTATGAGGATCTGGGAGTGGCACAAATTTTAAAGATTTGAGAGCAGAATTATTTCCCTTAAACTTGTTCTAAGTACTCTGGTCTTCATTTTATTATTATTATTTATGCTTTTCACATAGCTTGTAAATATTTCCCTACATTTATTCAATATTTATTTAAACTTGTATTTAAATCAAGGGAATGATAATCTCAGAATTCAGGCTAATATTTTCTTTGGGTGATGAACTGGGAAAAGAAGGCAATACGAATGGAGAGTAGCACACTGGAGACTTCAGTTGTTTTGAGAATATTCTAGTCCTTTACTGAGTGAAATTACAAAGGTATTTAAAAATTATTATTGTGTGTTTCAAATATATTTGCATATTCATTTAATATAATTATTGCAAGTATGATAAATTGTACTTAATTTATATGTATCATAAATACTTTTGTGTGCATACTTTGAACTATCTTAAGATTAAGTAGTTGTCAGTATATAAAATTAGAAAAATAATTAAAATCCATATTTTGTGTTTCTATGGAAGTATAAGAGATGTATACAAAGCACGTACAAATAATGGCTATTGTTGGCTGAAATGAGTCAAGGGCGCCTACTTAAGGTTAATGCATTTTCCTTTTTCCCATAATACCCATCAGATCAATTCACTTATAAGTTTCATCACTTTGATCCTATTTATATTGGAATTTGTAATGATGATTAACATATTTTAAAACTTCTCGATCATCTGAACAAGCAAATATGTATTATGACAGCAGAATACATAAATAAATGCAGCCTCATGTTAGGGATTAAATTTTAAATGAACATCTAAGATAAATTTTTGAAAATATATATTCTATTCACTAATACTCCTGTTATCAGGTACGTTTCTTGTAAATAGGAGAACAAAGTAATTTTTCTGACAGGTAACACCCCAAGGGTGGAAAGCATGAATTCCCAGCAGAAGCATCACCATTATTTGCAACATCTCAGGACATTTTTTTGAAATAGGCTACAATTTCACTAAATATATGGTATTACCACCCTCTGTACAGATTTTATAATACTGTATATAGGCTTCTAGTGTTGGTATAAGCAACCATATGGGTGATTATATACATTAAAGTAAATCTCCTTAACATTGAGGAAATGAAGATTTGGTCACCGATAAAGCAAACATTCCAAGAAAGTTGAAATGATACCATGTCTAGTTCTTATCAAATGATTAATGGTTATCAATGGCAATTGAATAGTTGAATAATCATATTGAAAGGATGAAATGTGTGTTTAGAGAGGTAAATTCAGATGTAGAACAAGAAAGAAGTATATGATTAATGGATTCCTAAATATATATGCTTGACTCTAAATAAAAAAGTACAAAGTGCTGTGTATGCAATGTTCATGATTAAATTATCCATCATCTCCCAATGTATTCTGTTAGGATGGTGCAAAACTTGGTTGCCCTGGGAGATAGAAGTCTCTGTCCTGGCAAGTTGGGCAGTCAGAGTCAATAGCAGACGAAATAGACTTGGTAAGTAGGATACTTTGCTGTTGTATCCATCTATAGCCCCCATCTCTGCTGCTGTGGCAGCAATATTTATGTGCCTTCTGGCCAGTTCTGGAATGACCAATGACAAAGGTTGGCTTTGTAAACTGAGTCATTTTGTCTGTTTGGTTGTTCATGCCTTTTCCATGGTAGATGCTTTCTGATGGATATTAACATGCGACACAAAAATCTTCACACTTTATGCCCACACTTCTTCCACATGCCTCTAACTCAGATGTCCTTATCTCTCATCTTCCAGTCTTTTTCTTTTCCAAGTACCTGGTCAGTGGGTCAGGCGATTTGCCATCTAGAAGCAGTCTTCTGAGCACTTTAAATATATTAACTATTTTAAGCATCATGGAAACACTATAATTTAGGTATTAGTATTATCTTCCCTCTTTTAGTGAGGAAGAAAAAGTGTTTGGCCAAAGTCATACTGTGAGCAAGTGGCAGAGCCAGGATTTGAACCTAGGTGGGATGACTTGTGTGTCCCTCATGCTTATGAACTTTCAGTAGATTAGCTCTACCCAGTCAAGAAATCTGGATAAATGTGTGCTGTACACTTGCCAGGTAATTTATTCCACGCACGTGGAAGAAGAATCCAGGTGTGTTTGGGGAAAACAAACAAGTTTGGAGAAAATTTCCCTCTCTCAAAATTAGACCTACTGTTTACAGATGAGTTTAACTGTTCTATGATTAACTAATTGACCACTTTTATTAGATGTTACTGAAAGTTATCATTAGGAGTATTTGATAGAGTCAGCCTATATGACTTCAAAAATAATATGGATAAAAGCAATTTTTATCCTTGCTATCATGATACAGAATTCACAGTGGCAATAAATGACATCTTAAATTCCTCTAGTTCAATTCTGTCACAAGACTGTGATGGAATTACATTTTGAAGTAAAAGGAATTTCACATATAATTATCACTCATTCTTATTCATGACTAACTAGGCCCACCATGATTAATTTACAAATAAATGATATACAATTTAAATGAATGTACAATGTTCTAATTGCTGAGTGTATTTGCTTAAAAAAAAGCAAGTGTTTTTCCAGAGTGTTTATTTCCTTTTCTTCTTCAGCAAACTTATGTGTTGAAAATTGAGGGGCTGACCATGTGGCCTAGTGGTTAAGTTCAGTGTGCTCTGCTTTGGTGGCCCAGGTTTGGTTCCTGGGTATGGTCCTACACCACTCTTTAACAGCCATGCTGTGGCGGTGACCCACACACCAAACAGGGGAAGATTGGCACAGATGTTAGCTCAGCGTGAATCTTCCTCAGCAAAAATAAAATAAAAAATTGAGACCTTAACATTTCTTAATCTTTGTGTAATATTGAAGTGAACTAGTAGGGGTGGTCTTTTTCCAAACATTTTCCAGTGCAAGGAACATAGAATTTCAGTATCTGAATCCTTATTCATAGAAACTATTCACAAGTTGTATATTATATTACCACAATCTAAGGAATTTGGAACATTTGATTAAATTATCCCTTTCTTTGGCTTTTATTTTCTTATTTTCCTAATGAGTACAGAAAAAAATATATGGAGAAAAAGCCTAAGGTAAAATAAAAAAGAAGTCTAAATATCTTTTTTCTGAAATATGTATCAATTGAGGGCAATATCTATTAGCTATCTTCAGGAATTATGCTTCAGTTTTAGTGTTTTTGAACAAATTTTGTGGTAATAAGAAAATTTTCCACATAAACAAAAAGCTTAGAGTTAACAAAAAGCTTAGAATTAGCATAAATTCTGATCCAACTTAGGTTCTCTGTGGATTATACTTTCACTGAGTGGCATTTTAATCTAATTTAACAAACAAGGGCATGCCTGGTACTGGCGAGGACTGGAATTTGAAAATAATACAGCAATGATGTTCACTTTGCAAACAGATAATACAAAGTACAAAATGATAGTCTCAGACTGGAGTTTCAATGTGCCACTGACACTTAAAAATGGGGGAAAGTTCATTGAATGGGAAAGATTGTGATAAGTTTCATGGAGGATGTAACATTATATTTAACCTGCGCTTTGTAAAAGCTTCTTAATGCATGCTGAGGCCTTCAAATTAAGAGAATAGGCCAAGGAGAATTATAAATATGTGAAAGTGGGAAAATATTTAAAAAACAGAGATGAAGTTAGCTTGAATAATGGAGTGTGCACAAAAAGAGAGATGTCTTCATTCTGTATCTGCACTCAAATATTCTGTTTAAGCATCATGTTCACTTGGCTTCTGTGATATCATACTTCTTCCCACCTACTTACCCAATTGGCAGTTCTGTCTCAGTCTTCTGGTATGAATTGCTCTTATTCCTGACCCCTAAATGTGGCTGTGACTGGTTTCTGTCCATGGGCCTTCTGTTTCTCTATCTTTCTTCTTGCTATGTGATATCATCTAGTGACATGGTTTTAAATACTATCTATACACTGATAACTCCAAAACTTGCATCTCCAATTCCATCATCTTGGCTAAATTATCCACTTGAATAATCTCTTAAATGCTAAATAATGCAAAATTAACATACCCAAATGCAAACTTGAATTCCATTTCCCCAACTGTCTTCTTCTCCCAGATTTTCCCATTACATTTAATAAATCTATATATTCACCTGCTTAGATTTTTAAAAAAGTAATTTCTTGACTCATTTCTTTTTTTTCACATCAAAAATCAAATTGCTTAGCAAATTCTTTCAGCTTTACCTTAGAAATATATCTAAAATCCAACATAGTTGAGCCCTTCCATCACCACTTCTCTAGTGCTAGTTACCACCCATTTTTAGCTGGACTCTTACAATAGTCCCATTACAGTTTACCCTCTACATAGCAGCAAATATAATGCTTTTGGGATTAAAGTCTGAACTCTAATTCCTTTATGGAGGAGTAAGAGATTTACCCTCCTGCAGATAACAATTATAATTACTAGACAAATACAAATAAAAACCAAAACAAACAAACAAACTGAAACTAAGAAAGTGAATAAAACTGAGAGGGAATAAAATAGGCAGATTTTAGAGAGCAGACAATAAAGTTAATTGCCTGGTAAAACAAATATATCAATAGTATCTAAAGAAATATAGTAGAATCAACAACATACATGACAATATGTTTGTAATGTTCGGGGTACAGTTCAAAATTATTCAGCATACAAAGAAGCATGAAAATGTCATCAAAGGAAAAGATGGTCAATATATTTCATCCTGTGATGGCCCAGATATTGGAATTATAGAACAAGGACTTTAAAGCAGCTATTATAACCATCATCAATAAGGTAAAGGAATTTACTCCTGACCTAAAATAAAATAAGAAACCTCAGAAATAGAAAATATTGAAAAGAATCAAATGGAAATGACAAAACTGCAAAATCATTTTTCTAAAAATTAAAATTAAAAAAATCCCTGTTTGGATTAAGTGAGAGAAAGGCCTTGAAAGAAAAGAGTCAATGAACTTGAAAATAGATCAATGAAAATCATCCAAGAAGAGAGAGACAAATAATGAACAGAGTTTTGTGGATCCAGAGGACAATGTAGAATGTCTAACATGTGGATAATTGAAATCCCAGAAGGAAAAAAGAAAGAAAATATGGCAGATAAATATTTGAAAAAATAACACTTGAAAATTACCTTCAAATGCTGAAGGATGTAAACTTAAAAATTCAAGAATCTCAGCAAAACTCAAATGGGTTAAATTTGAAGAGAATCACTCTTGGCCACAACTTAATCAAACTACTAAGAACCAAAGATCAAGAGTAAACTTTGTAAGAACATTTCACTCTCTAATAACATGTAACACAGAGGGATCACAACGTAATGGTTAAGCAGCCTGGTGCTGAATTCATACTACCTATGTTCAAGTATCGTCTCTACCATTCGAGGAGTCTGACTCCTGGCCACAAAACACATGTGTGATTTTTCAGGCAAGACCATAGACATTACAAAGGCTTTACCTGGCAGTCTTCATGGGAAAAGCTGTCCTCTCCATGCTAGGCTTGATGCACAGCCAGTGAATTGCAGTCTCTGAAGGGAGTTGCAATCAATCACCTTGGCTGAGGCCTTCCCACGAGCCAGAGGAAATAAGGGGAGACCTTGAAAACATTTTTCCCCACTCTGACTCAGTACCCACTACTTTTCCACCCCTAGCCCTCTCTCTTTTCTCTCCCCCTGGCTCCTGGGTCCATAAAACTGCAGAGGCCTTTTGTTCAGGGCTCCCTTGTAGGGAGATGGCTCTTGACTGGTGCACTATTCCCTCTGGGAAAATGGAACGGGAGGAGTTGACGCTTTCTCCGGTTTAGCCTCCTGCTTACATTATCGTAGTAAGTAGTGAAAGTCTTGACTCTTACTTCCAGTTTGACTTGTTGCTTTCATAGGCTACTCTGACATCTGGCAGCTTAACTCTCTTTCTAGCTCATATGAGCTCCTGACAAATTGGCTCAGTAGCAACGTAGTTGATTAAGCACAATGCCGTTGTGAAGAGCAAAAAGCTTGAAAATCCTGCAAGAAACCGTTCGAGTCTGGTGGACAAACCACATGGGTGCTAGTAGATCATTTGCAAGAGTTTGAAGGTCCCATGAGCACTTCACCAATGGGTCTTGGAAAGTGCTAGAGGAGCCCATAGGGCACTTTGCCAGCCATGCCAACTGGTCATGGGGAATGATAGCAGAAGCAGTGCAGCAGTCTTGAAGTATGCCAGCACACTATTGATATAAGCTTTTTCATTTCCAAGAAGGATCTTTGGATCTTCTCTTTTGCTCCTGATTCCTGACCAAGTTCACTTAGTGGGTCAGATTAGCGATCCAACAAAGGGATTTGAAAAAAAGCTGGGGAAGCAGTTCCCTAGACATTGTTTGTGGCCTTCCAACAACAGGACCAGACATAGTTTGGGGACTCCTGGGAGCTGAGTAACTCTAATCAGGTCCTTGATGCTGGTAAAAACCCAGCAGTTCAGGAGGTTGTTGAAATTTCAGGGAAAAAAAAGAGTATAGAGCCCTTTATGATTTATTTGCTCAGTGGCATCAAAGAGATCTTAGAGTTTTAGTTCAATCCTCTTGGAAGGTATCTTGCTCAAGCTAATGAGGGAGAGAGGCCCAGTGTGGGGCACATTACTACAAACTCCCTTCTCAGAAGGCCCAGAGAGCAGCTGCTGCCAAGAAACGGGCACAAGCAGCGGCAGCAGCCGCAGCGCCAGCCTGCCCTGCTCAGCCCCTTAGAGTCCTGGCCAGGGAAACAGCTGTCCACTCCTGCTGGCTGCTCCACTCAGCTCTCTGTCTCCCTGCGGGAGGGGGAGTGGGTCGGAGGGCTTTGCCAATCTTTGTCCACACCTCTAACTTTCAGCAATAAACTAGATTAGAGGTTAAACCCATGTCCCTCTGTCCCCAGGAAGGACCGGAGGCACTGTTCCAAGGTTACAGCTAAATGGGGAGATAAAAGAAAATTGCACTTCTTGGGCCTTTTGGATAATCAAGTACAGATGACAGCAATCCTGAAAAACCTTAGCATCAAGATAAGGGAAAAACACAATGCTTTCTGGTTTGAGTGCTGAAACCACCGTCACTGGGACACTTGACCAAGCCTGACTACGAGTGGGTCCCTACAAACCTCTACTATTATGGCCCCCACTGCTGAATGTATCATTGCTGTTGACGTATTGACCATGTACACCTCTGTTTGCCTTCACCCCTCCATTTTTCTCTTGGTAACTGTAAAGAAATAGACAACTTGTATTTAACATAGTTAATGCTATGACCTCTAAAGACAATGAGAATTAAATTCTAAATTTGAAATCAGGAGACTTTGGGATTAATATTACTTAAAGATAACTATCCATGATATGCGCACACAGTATTCGATTCTTCATTAACTCAAAATATACTTATTGAGCACCAATAATGTTTGTAGTATGGTAATGAAGCCTCGATCTCTCCTGTCATGCAGACAAAATCCTGTCATACAGATTTCAATTTCGAAAACAAACATTAAAAAAAATAGTCCCAAATAAATAGTTAAGTAAAATGTGAAAGATGTCATGAAGGAACATTAGAGATAACAAGATGCAATATATCTGAGAGCCTAGTCTAGTTCGTTACTATTTAATCAATTTATTCATAAAATTAAGTGAGGACAATTAGATAACACTCACTTTGATAGGTATTATGTATAAAATAGTGAATAGATCTAACACATAGCTGCTCATTGAACTTAGCATATTACGTTAATTAAGTAATCAGACAAATAAAATATGTAATAAATGCTAACGACATCACATGCTGTTGTGACCATAAAATAAAAGACATATGCAATCATATGGAGAACAGAGACTATGTCAGTGAAGAAATGATGAGAATGCAGGGATTTTAGAGAAGTAGAAGCATCTTAGAAATAAATAAAGTGGAGATAAAGTCCAAAGAGAAGGAAAATTGTGAGGAGATGACTGAGGTGGCAGGAGGCAACATGGGCCATTTGAAGAAGCAGGGAAGCCAGGGAGAATAAAAAGAGGCAAGGGCAGAGTAAAAAGCTGGTAGAACTAGGTAGGGTCCAATTGTTCAGTTCATGTTAGAGCAATGTGAATCCATTAGCATATTTGACACCAGAATTGAAGGGTTTAGTTTGGTGGTTTGAAAATTCCACACTGGTTGCCATGTAGAAAACAGATTGGAGAAGGACCAGAGTGGATGTGGGTGGACTAATTCTGAATTCAAGTCTGACTCTCAGAGAAAACGTCTGCATCTAGCCTGGAGATGTAAATATGCAAGTCTTCTGTGGTATAGATGGCAATTAAAGCCAGGTGCATAGATAAAATTGTCTATGGAGGAGGTGCAGAATATGAATAAAATAAAAGTGAGTCTAAAGCTGAGCCTTGAAGGACAAATGCTGGATGTGAGTATGTGGATGCATGTCAACAGCGTGTGCATGTGTGGGGTTGTATATCCAAAAAGTACACAGAAAAGAAACTAAAAAATGTTGGAAAATCATTAAATTTTGGAATTTATGGCCAAAATAACCTCTGTACTATAAGCTTAAAGATTGTTTTCTAACAACTCCTATTACTGTGGGGCTGCTGAACCGAAAAATAGCAAGAGTAACAACAACAACAATTGAAACTACTCAGACTTTGACTCTGAAACACAATAGCAATACAACACAGAGAGTGGGTTGGAAAAGATTTTTAACCACCTGCACTGCTCCTATTTGACAAATGCAGAATCTGTTTCAGGCAGCAGATCAGGCAGTCATTATCTGTATGGGGAATACAAGCTTTGGGCTGAGGCCAGGGTCATCCAGCCACTCTTCCATTGCAGCCCAATCTCGAAGTCTACCTTTTCTTTTTTCTTTTTCTTTTGACCCTCTTCACCCATTTTGCCCATCCACCTCCTACCCCACCCCACCCCACCAATCTGTTCTCTATGTCTATGAGCTCAGGGTTTGTTTATTTGTTGGTTTTATATTCCACATATACTCCACTTCTAAAATTATTTAAAATATTCAGTCAACATTGTACAGTTGTGATTTGAAGATATGTATCAGTGGCCCACTGTAACCAGCAATAGTAGGCCAATGTAGAGGTAGTAAAAAGGCCCCAGTATGAATTAGTGAACTATGGGTTCTATAATTTTCAATGCACCATTTCTAGTAGACTTAAAAACAGACACTGCCTGAAATTAACAAAAAGAAATCTTCTCCTCATAGATAAATAAATTTGACAGTGGGAAAGGATGTTTTCAGGCTAGAAAGTAGAATCACCCCAGATAAATGCCTAGTAACATTTAACCAAAGAGTTTTCACACCATTTCACAATTCATTAAAAGTCTAAGGTAGGAATTCCATCACCACTCAGGTGTGAAGTGAGAGGTTCAAAGAGAAAGCATAAACTACACATTGGCAAACAGACCTATACAAATCTTTCTAAGTTCAAAGATAAGTTAACACACACATACAACAAAAATACATTGTAGGGCAAATGAAAAAAATTTTTCTACATAAAAGAAGTGGATACTTTCTATGAAGAACTGAAGAAACAATAAAAAATAATACAAAATTATTTACCAGGGAACACTAAAAAGTGTATCAGGTTTCTGTTTCAACATTATTAACCAAATATAAGAAAATAAAGATGACATAGAGGCTGAGAAAAATAAGGATGCAAACGATTATAAAATAAGCAAAAATATTATAAAACTGTGAAATAAAATTCTTAAGCGGTGGCAAAAACTCAATCACTATTCAAGAAAAAGCAAATATGCTAAAAGAAAAAAAAGGTACTTGAAATGTTCTTCAAAATATTGAGGACTCTCTCAATGCCACTGATATTCCAGAGATTGACTACAACATAATTATGAAATGTGGAATGTAGTGAGAAAATCACCACCAATAAAGAATGGTTCAGTGAAACTCTTTTTAAGAACAAGTCTAAATTAAAGATGTTTCCAGAAAATGTAAGCTGATGGAGTTTACCACCAAGAGATCCACTCTAAATGATATTCATAAGGAGATATTCCAGTAAGAAGAAAAATAATCCCAGAAGAAAGTCTGAAATGCAAAAAAGTATGGTCATCAAAAAATAACAGTAATATTATAGGTGAATATAAACAGACATTGACTATGTAAAATAGTAAAAATAATGCACAAATCCCTGGGTTAAAAAGAGAGAAAGCTTAAATATCAGAAAATATCATGTAAGTCAATAGGGGAGTAATCAGAGTTATTATGTTTTAATTACTTAAAAACAGTAATAGAGTGAATAATTTCTACATGAATGGAAAATAAAAAAGGAATTGAAAAAATACAAATGCATAAACAAACCAAACAAAAGCAAAAGCCTGGAAAAACTAGTATATCAATTAAATTAAAAAAATCATGGTTTTAAAAAAGTCATAATTCTTTGGAAATTAAAAATACTTCTAAATAAGTCATGCATCAAAAATATAAGGAAAATTTGAAAAGTTTTAGAACTAAACAATTATAAATTTATTACATATTTAATTTGAAAGAATGAAACTAAATCAGTACTTAGAAATTTTCAAAATTTAATGGTTATATCAGAAAAGAGGAGAAGCTGATATTTACTTAATCCTACCACATAAGATGTTAAAAAAAACCATACAAGCAAACAAACAAAAGGAACTAATGAACATGAGAACTTGAGAATATAAATTAATTCATTTGATGTAAAAATATATAAGGGAGAGACCAATAGAGTCAACAACTTTTTCTTTGAAATAAGCTGTAAAAATTGGTGAATACCTGGCAAAATTGATCAAAAAATGATCACAAATAAAGGATTTGGTTGAGAGGAGAAAAATTTCTAGGACATGCAACTTGTGAAAACATGCTAAACAGAAAATAGAAATCTTGTATTATTCTACAATCATTAAAAACAATTAACCAGTAGTTTAAAATGTTCCCAAGTTTAAAAGTTTGAGAATTTTTTTGTAACTTCTGAAGAAGATTATATAATTTTCATAAAATATCCTTCTACAGAACTAAAAAAAAAGAGAGACACTTTCCATAATGCTTATAAGTTATTATGAACATAATTCCAAGACAAGATAGGGATAAAAAAGGAAGGAAAATTGTAGGCCAGTCTCTCTTATGAATATGAATGCAAAATCTGTACTAAAAACATTAGAAAACTGAATCCATCAGTGTATATTCAAAAATAATGCATCATGGCCAAGAATGGGTATCATGGGGTAATGTAAGTAGGGTTCCTAAGCAGAATGTGATTTGGAAAATTCTTGTGTCACAGAAGACTTCAGTCCTGCTGGAGGTGCTGCAGAAGGCTGAGGAAGTAGAGGTCCAAGAAAGGAAGAGCAGACGTTGTTTCCAGTCCTGGGGCATAGACACTGGCAGGACTGGGCATTGTAGGTAATGACTCCAAGTCCATTTCCCTGACTTATCACTGCCACAAACAGGGCCTTGGATCACATTCCTGCCAGGCCCCCTGCACCTCGTGGGGCTTCCTCTCCAGGACTAACAGCTCCAGACCTTTTTAAACTTTCTCTTTCTTCTACTCGTTGACCTCAATTTATTACTGGGGAAAACCTCTAGTCCTCTCTTTTTTACCCAAAGAGGTTCTTCCTTTTTTCTACCCCTTCATCAACCCCAATCTAGTGAGGTATTTTCCCCCCTTCTCCTTAATGTCTATTAAACTCAGAACTTAAATCATCAGCCATGACAAATTTTAGCTGAACTTTCCTCAAAACCAAGAAAAGTTTAATTTTACTTCAAAAAACCTTCCCAGGAGGTGAAGGAAAAAAAATATTGGAATGTCATTCTTTTTTTAAAAAAGACAGAGATTCTTTATTTAAATCAGCAAACCCAGATTCTTCAAGCCCCAACCCATAGTGGGCAACCCTCCCTCCCCTGTGCCATCTCCCTCACGTTTAGCCACAGTGAGGGGAATGGAAAATGAGAAGCCAACAGAGCCTCTTCCTAGGGCAGGCAGCCACAGATGTGCGGTGAGTGCAGTCCAGCTGTGGCTGGGGTGGCAGCCGCCACAGGCCCCTCCCTATAAATTAAGTCCCTGCAGCCACAGCTGTGGGCGAGGCATGTTTGTGGAAGGAAGGCCAGAAGGCAGCATTCCACACCCCCAGCCAAGGAATGGATTGAGGGCACAGAGCTCAGGGAGAAGAGAGGTCAGAGAGAAAGAGAAGAGGTATGGTGGGGAGAGTGAGGCCCCCAAATTTTGGTCCTGGGGAAAAGAAGACACCATTGGTCCAGTTTTGGTAGGTTTGGAGAAGGGACTGTATTAGTAAGCACGGGGAGAGGCTGCCATCGGGCACCCCCAGAGGAGACAGGCCAGGCCAGGCCCCCACCCTGGCAGAGGGGAGCTTGAGAGCACTGGGGACTCTCAGGGAATGTCACTGCTAAAATATATTTATATAAATATATTATATAGATTAATAAACGATTAATTAATATGTATATTAACCACTCATGGGAGGGCAGGGGCAGGGCTGGGGGACAGCATCAGATGATCTGGCATGGCATCCCATAGCCTGTCATGCCTGCCTGAGAGCCCCGCGGTTGGTGCCCATCTGTAACTCAATTACATTCTTGCCCTCTTGCAGCTGGTTGTCCAAGAAGTTCCAAGGGTTCTCCTTGGACTTTTTAGGAAACCAGTTGGGATTCCCAAAGAAAAGCCTATCATCCTGGGCTACCTCCAGCCACCCAGGTTCATCAGCGTCCACTGCACACAGGCCGTGTTCTTTACTTCACGGAGGTCCACAATTTGGAAGATGTCGGTGGTGGTGATGCTCTGGCGCTCGGCTGCTTGCAGGAACTGAGAGATCTGTGCCATCTGCTTGAAGGCCATGGTGGAGGGCTGGATCTTCTTTACTGGGGTCTACCCCTCAGGGTACAGTCTGTTAATGAGCTCACATGGCACCATGCCATCCTTGAGCCAGTTCTGGAAGTTCTCTTGCCCAGGCTGGGACCAGCCCACATTCTTGCAGCGCTGGGTGGTGATCCACTGGATCAGGATCTGCTCCAGGTCCGCATCGTATTGTTTCTCAATCTGCTGCTGCACCTCCTGGCTCAGGCCGTAGGCAGGTCTCCTGTTGGCCATTCCGAAGGGCGGTGATGGCCGTGAGGAGATTCATATGGGCGGGAGAGCTGTGCACTCCGGAGGGGCTGCAGTGGTGAGTCAATTCTTTTAATACGGAAAAAAAAAAAAGATTATTAAAAGGTGACTTTCCACATTTAGCAAAAAAGGCTGAAGGCTTTATCATGCCTTGTAAACATGGTTTCATGCTAATTAGTTTCTCGCAATACATACAGTAAGAATCAACTTACTGACATTTGAATAAAACATCTTTTCTTGACAACGTGACTCACATTACATTTGATAAAATACAAAGTTCTAATCTGTCAGTACCCAATAGACATTTTCTGATGACAACTTATTTCCAGGCAAATGAGTCCACAATACAAAAACTAGCTTTCTTTTTAGATAATTGTATAGAACCTACAAGCACACAGAGTGTAGAACAATTTCCACAAAAGAATAGAGGAGTTTTTAATCTGAATTATCATAGAAAATAAAAGAGCAAGTGTTTATTTGATTTACTACTAAGAGCATTTAAATAAACCCCAGGACAGTCTATGTGGCCTATGTTGTCTGATTAAGAGTTTTAAATGTTTTGGGATACTTCATGATATGATTTGACTGTATTATTCCATGAATATACTACTATAAAATATCATGAAAAATGAAACATTTCTAATAATCTATGGAAATAAAATATTAGTTTAGACTGCCTAACATTTAATTTCACAAATTATGAACAAATGATTTATTAAGACCTAGATGGTAACTTTCTGAATATATACCTAAGGTTAAACTGTATAAAACTATTAAAACTATAAACTTGTATTCATGATAGTGTGTATTGAAACTTTATTTAGAGGATTACTTCTCTCTTATTTTGCCTGTATATATCTATGTCTTTATTAAAATATCATCTCAACATAGTTCTCTATGTACACCTGTGGAATTGACTAGATGTACAGTGTTTGAATAATAGAAGTCTCATTTGTAAATAGGGTCTCATTTGTAGAGAAACGTGCATATGTACATATATGTCTACTTATTTCTTCACTGAACTATTTTATCTCAGGAAAAAAATTATCATAAGATGTGCAGTAATGTTTTGCACATTATTTCTAAGGAATAAGGGAATAGATTTTTAATTTCCCTGAATCTTTCCTCATAAGCATAACCTTTAATAAATTATTTAAAACACCTTTTAGAAAATAGTTATATAACCATTAGTTTTAAACTACATGTATGTGCTGTTATTTTAATTTCAAGATACTAAAAATCATTTTCCTCAATAACGGAATTCTGTCATTATAATTTTAGTCATATTCAGTGAAAATATTTATTTAAATTTATGTTCAGAAAAAAATGAGACATAAGATATTTTTCCAACCAAGAATAGATTTCATAAGATTGTAGGAAAAAGAGTTAGACAGGTAGGAATAAAAAGCAAAACTCCTGAAGGTTCCGTGCTTCAAGTAGACAGAGCAGCCATCTTGATGGCGCCTATCCATGAATTTTAAAGGAAGTGAACAAGAAAACCAGTGAACCTTTAACTGACATTTTTTAAAGTTCACTAGATTTGGAAGAGCTTCTAGAGGATTTGAAAGCAGCAAACATGACCATGTTATTTCAAAAGGGTCAAGATAGAAGCAAAAAAATATATTATGGGAGCAGCAAGTTGAGAAAAGTCTTACTAACTAAAGCTGCATGCTGAATGAATATTAGAAAAAAAATTCTTCTTTAGTTTAAAATAATCAGCACAGATAACACTCAGTAGATAATGTGCTCAAATAATATAAACAGCATACATAAGAAAATACAGGTTTAAATTTGAAGTCAAAGTTGATATTGAAATAAACCTTGAATCGTCACTGACAGAAGACAAGTATTTGACATGTTTTGAAAGGGTAAACAAAAGAAGCAAAAGAACATGCCTTAAATTTAGAAAAACATTGACTTAGTATAGCTCTAATCTAAGGATAACTAAGTTTCAAGGTGCAGAAGGCCACTCAAATGGGTTTACATAAAGGAGGATATACGATAATGCATCCGAGGATCCCATGGGACCTAATTTTGGAAAAATCTTCACAAAGCTCTGCTAAATGACTCTGGGTCTGTTTTCTCTATTGAATTTCCTCTTCTCTTCTTTTCGCTCCTCTTCTCCTCTCCTCCCTACTTCTCTCTCCCTCTCTCATCTTTCTCTTTTTCTATCTCTCCAACTATTGTGTCAGCTTTTGTTCTTTAAGGTTTTCAGTTTTAACTCTGCCATATGATTATCACTAGCCCAGTTCTGGCCCTGACCCAACATGAACTTCTTAAATCCAGTGGCTCTCACTATCTATCTAACCATGTGCTTCTTAATTCAAATTTTAGAGAAAATCAGTTGGCTTAGGTTGGGTAGAGTGCCCACCCCCAAGTCAGTAAACTATGCTCAAAATAATCCTGGCTTCTGGCCTCTTAGCACCACACGTTAATCAGAGGCTATAGTAACACACTTCCAATAAAGGGATGGTGTAGGTAATCTAAATCTTCTGAGTCATCAATTTAGAAGGCCCGATTAAAGACTTTGGAGACTTTGTTCAACACAAGGTCATAATTATGATGAGAATATAAGTCATACACATTGCGTACTAATGAGAGAGCAAGAGCATGTCTATGTACTGTACTATATGTAACAAAACAATTGCTACAGTTGTTACTGGTTCTTATTGTAGTTTTGATTTTTATCCAATAAGCAATGGGTAGCCATTGACAAATCTATAAAAAGGTGATGACTAACAAATGAGATTTGTATTTTAGAAATATTTCTCTGTCTTTAATATTAATATTTTCTAACATTAATGTAATAGATTTTTTGGATGGGAAAGACAGATAGTATAGTTATAAGCTTTGCAATATTCTAGTTGAAATATTACTGAGGTCTTAAGTAAGAAATGGGCAGTTGGGCTGACAAGGAGGCATTGGACATAAAAGATATGTAAGATCTATGGAATCGATAGGACCCAGCCAATAATTAGATGTAGAGAGGGAAGAGTAGGGATTGTACTCATATTTCTGGTGTGGGTGACTTTTGAGTGAAAGTGCAAATCACTATAATAATGAACGGTGAAGAAGCTGAATGTTCAGTGTGTGGCTAGGCTGGGAGGGAGGCTGGGGAATGGCATCCATCAGAAACTGTAATTTTTAACAGAAAAAATGAAGTTATTGGAATGCTATTGAGTAGGTCAAAAATCAATGACATCTACAGAGCTAGGCTCAGAAAATTGGAAGAAGCTTTGGACAGTAAGGCAGTGAGAATTCATACAATGCCCTGCCATACAAGAACAGCGAGAGTGGGGAACCACTGTGTCACACCTGCTGGTGACCTCTTGGCACCATCACTGCCTCCTGTACCATTCACAATCTCCGATTTTTTACCTGAATTTCCCTGCTAATCTCTGTGGATTCAAGTCTCACATGAGAGATAAGAAACTAGCCAAACATATATCACATGTCATATTTTGGCACCAGGGAAAGATTTGTTGGCTTCCTTCCTGGAAGACAAAATCCTGCCCTGCCACCAAGAAAAACAGCTAGGGTGCTCTGCTCAAATAAGCATTCTCAGATGTTAGTTAGCTGAAAACTAAATTAATAAATCAAATGACGAATGTCCTCTCTGGAGAGTAAATGGGGTGAGGAAGCTCTCTGGAAGCTTCCACCTGCATGGTTGCATGTGTGAATTTGGAGCCTCAGTTAGAGACTGAGGTCTCTCGCTCTTCAGCATGTGAGTATTTGTTAAAGCCATAGCAATAGCTCCATCATTCAGCAAGTAAATCTAGATTAGGAAGGAGAGACTGCAGACTATTACAGATCAGTGATACTTAAACATAGGAAACTACATGGTAGTCCATAAAGCAGACGGAGAAGAAACAGTCAGCAAAGTAGGAGATGCGTTAAGAAAGAACAATGTTCACAAAATTAAAAAAAAAATTAGAGTTTCAAAGGAGACATTAGACAACCATGTCAAAAGCTACTGCAGTGGAGTAACACACCAACTGGTAACTGAAGTTAATAATAAGAGGTCCTTGATGACCTTATTAATTCAGTGAAAGCTTGGAATAGAAGCCTGTAATTATTGGATTAAAATAGTAGTGGAAAAGGATGAATCAAAGGCAGTGAGCATGGAAACCGTATTTTCTATTCTTATTGTTAGAGAAAGGAGACAGGAAGAAAGATGTTTTGTTGTGCTCTTACTCCTTTGAATATTTATTTGAGAGGAACATTAATTTGATGATAGGCTAATAGGAAGGAGGTTGTAGGTCTAGGGGTTGAAGTCATGGGTGAGATGGAATTTTGGAAGGAGAACTCTAGAACTGATGCTTTATAATGAAAGATTGAGTTACCAAAAATCATGTTATCCCTTTTTGGTTTCTCTCCTGAACTCGAAATAGTTCCACACACGTACACACATACACACAAATAAAATAAGAAGAAGGAAGGAAAGAAGGGGATGACATAATGAAAACGCAAAAAGAAGTTAGTAAAAAGAGAAGAAATTTAAAAAAATCACTGCAGAGGAGCACAGACAGAAGGCATAATATATTCTGCAGTGCTATTACTTTTTTTTTTTCTGGGAAAGACGAGCACTTTTCTTTATATGAGCTAAATATTTTGTAATAATACCTTTAGGTAAGGAATCCACTAATGTCTTCTCAGGCAGAAATTTCTATATGAAGCATAGGTAATTAGGGCCTCAGGTTATGTATGAGCATCTAATGGCCCAATTAGTCCTTCAGGGAAGCTAGTTTTATTGTTCCATTGTTTCCTCTGTAGTGTTTCCAATTTTAATGTAGACTCCCTATTTAGAAAACTTGCTTTGTACTTTGACTCCACTTGAAAAATCAAGGAACTTCTGAATCTAATTCATATACATGAATATATATGTACTGATCTCTCTCTCCCTCTCTCTCTCTTTCTATATCTCCTCATACTCAAGGTCAGTATAGATGACCCCCAACAAAGATCCTCCCCTCGACTAAACTTTAGTCAGGCTCCTCTGAACACTCCTCTCAACTAAGCCCCATCCCTGCCAGGCTGTGCAGGTCTGGCACAGTTCAGTTTTAGCAAGAATCCTGCTCAGTCAGTTTTGAGTGAATCTCTCATCCTTTATATCTGATCACTCTCGATATCTAGTCAAATTCCTCATCCTCCACTGTCCACTTAGGCCATGTCTGATCCCCCTGGCCTGCCTTCAGCAAGAATGCTGTTTAGTGAGTCCAGCAAGAATCCCCTCAACCCCTTGATGTCTCTTGTTAGTAATTTTCCACCCACTGATCCTCCCATCAATCCTGTTCATCAGCTATAAATACCCATTTTTCCTTGTCATGTTCAGAATTGAGCCCAGTTCTTTACTGAGGTCTCTTTTCTTCTATTGCAATAGGTCCTGAATAAAATCTATTTTTACCTTTTTAACTAGCTTTGGTTTTCTTTAACACCTCTTTCAGTTCTAACATAATCTAAAGTGAGGCTCATTCATCTAAATGTTCATATATGTTTATTGTATTAATGATAAAATTATTTTAAATATAATTTAGCATTTTCCAACTTTCACTTAATAATTGTATTATTCAATAACTTTTCTTTAGGTGTGTTATAAATTTGCTTCCAAAATATATATCCCTCTCCCTGCTCTGTTTATTTGCAGTGACTCCTACCCCTCTAAATGATTGATTTTGACTTTAGATATTTCTAGCTTTGGTAAGATTTGAAAATAAAACTATTCTTGCTTATAGTTCATAAAATTATAATTTAAGGCCATTCTTTACTATCAGATTTTAAAAAGCTCTTCTTATAATCTGTGTATTTCTATTAATAAAGAAAGTAATATAAAGTAGTTGTAGAATACTTCTTAAATTGTCATGATAATTATAGGGGCGTTATTCTCCTCAATACACTTTGTATGTTAACATTATTCTTCTTTACACAGTTTGAAATGCCTTGCAATATATTCATATTTACTTGAAATTGAATGCAGAGAAATGCATGGGCATTTTTGCCTTCTTTTTGAATGTGCTTTATTACCAAGTGCTATCCAAACATCTAACATGGCAACTAAAATTGTAGATGATCTACAGTACTTATCATTGTCAAACCTTCCCTTTTCCAATGTAATTTGGTAGAAATTAAAGAAGTAAATAAGTTACAATGAGTCTGTTATTTATCTTAGCAAATTACTTTGTAACAAATATGTTGCCATATAATATAAAGAATTCACAAATTCTTTGGGCTATTTTACTTGTTTTGTATTCTAGAAAAATGCTCAGATTGATCTGTCTTCTATTCCCAATGATTCTTTGCATGTTTCTTGTGGCAGTGTCTTTCCTCAAGTCAAAGGCATTCTATTCTATTTCTATGTAGACCAATACTGCTGCCCTCTTTAAGATCTGGTTCATTTCATCCAAATGACTACTGGAGTTAAAAAGGAATTGCCAATTTAGTAATCGCCTACTCTGCCCACTCCCTGCCAGTTTCCCCCAGGTCAGCCTTTGATTGGATGAGAAATTTATGCATTTTTGCACAAGTCTAATCAGAATGCATGCAGAAAAACTCCATTGCACAATGGAGATGACTGTAAAAGCCTCAGAGTTTATGTAAATAAGGGGGTGTTCGAGGCAGCCAATCTAGGACTCAAAAAAGCTTGATTTGAGTGTGCCCAAGAATAGCTATAGAAAAGCGTCCCTAGTTTGCATTTTAGCAGATGAGTTCTCCTTGCCGATTTTTTGCGTCCAAGTCAGTTCAACTGTTTAAAGAAACACAAAAGCATTACGGAAAGCACTTTTTTCTAAGTACAGTCAAGGACCAGCTGGCTAATTAAATTAATCCACATTTTTTAAGAGCTTTATCATTACATATAGAAAATGAATGTAAGTGCTTTCTTTGTTGGGAATCAATTCAATCATCATTAAGGTCCCTCCAAAGAATGACCTCTTATCCACTCCTTCCTTTGACATGTACTAGTCAGTCTATCGTGTTAGATGTTAATATACTCAATCTCATTTCTGTTTATTTTGTAACATTTCTATGAAATTTCTAACATTTCATTTCCTATTTCTATAAAATATTAACTAAGTAAAAATAGTGGTTTTCTCAGTTCTTATTTTGCATCAAACAGAACCAACTAAAAATGCACATATTTCAAAGGGAGTTTTTGAAAACTGTCCCCAAACTACCATATTATTCTAAATTATTTGGTATTTGGATATGCTCAATATTAATTTTGTTACACCATAAAAACATTTGTTTGTCAGTGCTCTCCAAAACTTCTTTTTTCCCCCTCAAGGACTGGTCACATTTGAGGATATATCTCATCTTAAATGCAGCTGTGTAAAAAGATCATCATTTAGAGGTGACTTTCTCCTTTTGCTTCCATGCCAATAAGGGTAAACAGCCTGTGGTAAGTTGAAAAATGCCACACACACCCTAAAGATATGCCTATGTCCTAATCCCTGGAAACTGTAAATGGGAGTTTATTTGGAAAAAATATCTTTGCAGATGTAATTAAGTTAAGGATCTTGAGATGAGAAAATCATCCCAGATTATCAGGATAGGTGCCAAATGCCATCACAAGTGTCCTTATGCGAGACAGCCCGAGGGAGACTAGACACACACACAGAGAGACAGTGATGGGAAGACAGAGGCACTGACTGGACTGTTGAGGACACGGCAGAAGGATGCCAATTGTGCCTGCTGCCATCAGAAGCTGGAAGAGGCGAGGAATGGGTTCTCTCCCAGAGGCTCTAGAGATAGCACAGCACTTCTGACATCTTGATTTTGGAATCCTGGCCTCTAGAGCTGTGAGAGAATGAATTCTGCTGTTTCAAGCCACCAAGGTTTTGGTCATTTGTTACAGCAGCTCTAGGAAACTGTCTCAACCCCAAGTTTCCTCTGGCGATGGCCTGGACATCACTTTCCCCCCCGTACGCCTTCTTCTGAGTGTCAAGTGTCCGGATCGGTAAGGTTCAGTTGTGTTGACAAGTTAAAATTCCTTCAATCTTTTCTTTATTTTCCCTACCTCAAAGAAGTCTGAAACTAGAATCTGAGACTCAAGCTTTTCTGAGTAAGGAGTAGGGAGTAAGTGGCCAAACTAAAGTTCCTGGTCTGAGATTATTCGGAGGTGACAATTATAGGAAAACGGGATTCCACATATCAGACTCTTCAGTTACCATATTTATCTGAATTGGAGTTTGGGGCAAAAGCATCACCTAATAATATGTGTATTACAGTATTGAATATCTTTATTCTGTGTATTTTCCCTACATTATCTTATAAGTTGCAATGATTAGCCCAATGCAGTGTTTAGATATTTTTATATCTTCTGGCCAATTATTAAATAAAAATATTTAACCATAAATAAATTGTTTGTTACTATTTCAAAATAAAATTTTGAAATTGGATATTTATGGTAAATTATTATTATGATTCCTATAGGCATTACTATACTACCCAGGTAAAGCAAGCTTTTTTTCAAACTTCTGTTAGTAATGTAGGTTGTCAGTTTAAGTGGGGTTTGGGGGGTGGGGAGAAAAAACAGACAAACAAGAAGCTCAGTTCAAAGGAAACTTTCAGGTATGTGTTAATGCATTATCTTATGTGGCACTGAAATTGTGTATTATAAATGCAAAGCGAACTCTTAAAGAACCAGTGCCCAGAGCAAAAAAAAAAAAGAGAGAGATCTTAGATCGACAGCAAGGCAGGATATTGATATATCTGAGGGCCCTGAAGTAGTTAGTACTTGATTCAAGGCGGAAGTGGAGTTTCTCTACTCTTCATCTTCAAGTAAAGACGAATGGGCTTTCATAATGGACCTTGCTCTGACAATGGGAATAAATGACTGTGATAGCTGAACACTTTCAAGGAGACCCAGAGATTCAATATGCAAAGTCTTTCATTTTATCATTGAAAGTGCAGCCTTGGATTATTACTGACAGCCAAGATGCAGTTAAAGTAAAGGTCACGCAGACTATTGACAATAATAAATTTTAAGATTTGGTATCTTTTTGCTGAGGCCTTCTCCAAGTCATTTATTGAAAAAAAAGATAAAGAAAAGGGAAAAAGAAAGTGAGAGAAAGAAATAAGTACTTTGTTCTAGTGCAGTTTAAACAACACATGCATTTTCCAGATTATTTATGAATACCAAAATACTGTGGTTTTTAAATTGTGTTAATAAAACTATTCTCTAAACTCTTAGTTAAGGGTATCAAATTCTATAAATGCTGCTAGTATAAGGTAACTGAAGTTACTATATTTCCATATTTTGATATGGATAATACATAGTAATAAGTAATAATTTTTATTAGATATACCTGAGATTAATATATCATCCAGTGTTTTTTACTAATTGCCTCTTTTAGTTATTTATTATTTAGTTATTTAGTTATTTATTAGATTACCATAGTAATAATTTTTATTAGATATACCTGAGATTAATATATCATCCACTGTTTTTTACTAATTGCCTCTTTTAGTTATTTATTAAATATTTCTTGCCTTAAAAACAATGACAAAAATATAGCTTTTAAATATATTATTAAACTGTTCTTGAAGTGATTACAGTTAAACTGTATGGAGATAGAAAATGATTTATAAATTATTTTAATCAAAACTTTTCTTAGTGTAGTAATATATATCTAAAATTAGAATTCAAGATAAAATTGATTTTTATGGATATCAACTTTCTTCCTTATTTAGATTCTCCTTCACCTTTCACTTTAATTTACCAGTTCCCTACATTCTCCATTCTTATAAGGTATATATTTTCTGATTTGCTGCAGTACAGGAAAAATCAATTTGATTTAAGGATTATTTACTTATTTGAAAGAATATCTTGGAGAAACTAAAATTTTCTGATCACATAAACAAAGAATAAAGCATATGGAAATACTTGATTCAAAATATAAAATCCCCCTTCAAAAGAAAAACTTGACAGTTTTTTATAACATCATTGGGATCAACATCATAAGGGATGGCAGAGGAAATTTTAGACAAAAATTAGAGGTAAAGTGTTGCTAACAACCAGTGTCTAAAAACGTCATTAAAAATGGATGCCATCAGCTCCTGTTTGCACTCCTTCCCCCTGAGGCACCATTATTGGCTCTCCCACAGGGAAAATTGTCAGAACTGTTGCTTATTCATAGATATACTAATTTCAGCTACATTATACTACCAGTATGGAGAACATAACTTTCCCAGAAGAAGTCCACTCCTAGCAGGGACACAGATGAATAATAATAATCTCTGCTCCTAACTCTGTCAAAGTACCTCAACAGGAGAAGGAGTAGATCCAAATTCATCTTTACTGTGTGGATTACAGGTACACGGAGCAGCCGAGTAAGGCTTACTGCACGTGTCAACCTGCAGAGCTCGGGCTATAGGTGTGATACGCTACATGAACTTGAAATGTACATTTCAATAATCTATTGATTTAGATTCAGACAGTGACAGAAGACGGTTTAATATCTCACTGTAATTTAACAAACATGTATTAATCACCTACGAGGTGGCTACACAGTGTCATCTACCTTGGGTGATTGATATAAAGTGTTGAAGGAATGGTCTGCGCTGTGATAATCGCAAAAAGACACATACCCGGATCTCTTTAGTTTTACAGATATTATGAATATAAGCACTTGACATGATTTATTTAGAAAAACACGTTATGGAATTGGAAATTAAGAAATATTCTATATTAATAATTATGGCTAATATTAAAAAGCAGAGAGATTGCACGCACATAAAATTTTCCCATTGAAAGCTATACAAGAGATGCTGATCCCTGGTGCAGTTCCACACTATTGGTTGACTGGATATAATTTAGTGACTCCATACAAAAGGGCCATAAATATAGAAAAAAAGTAATATAGACAATAAAGAATTATTCTCTTAATAGTAATAATATGAATAATAAACCTGTATTGAGCACTTCTAATATACCAGTGTCTCAGCTCTTTACGTGCATTAAATTATTTAACCATGTCAACAACCTATGCACTAAAGTGATTATTCATTCCTGTTTTAAGTAAGAAGAAATAGAGGCGCACAGGTAAACTTGGCCAAGTTTACAAAGAAATGAGAGATAGAGCCAAGATTCATGGCACGGCATCTTGAATCCTGGGTCATGGTACTCGGATTTACCTGTAAATTTGTTGAAATGACTTCGTGTTTAAAAACTTAACTCTTCGCTACAGTGTTGCTTCATCAATTAAAGCATGGTATTTTAGTTGAAAAATTGACATTTCAAAATGACCGATGAGCAGAATGTTGAGGACACTGTTGAATGCGTAGGGAGTGGCATGGAAGCTCTGACAGTGTGTGAAGGCAGATTTTAGTGTCTTCTCCTCTCAACTTACTCTCTGTGTAACATTGGCCAAGTGAGGCCCTGTGAGCATCGGTTTCCTCATTTCTCCAATAAGGGCGTCAACACTTCCTCATCGTGAGGATTGAACTGTAGGCAGTGCCTGGTGAATAACCTTTCTGTGAACATAGTAGTTATTTTTATGAATATTAAAAATTGCAGATTAAAGTTCAATAATTCATCATTTACTGCAACTATATGAACGTCTTTTCTAAAATACAACTCATGAGGCTGGAACCTCAACATCTTAGCATTAGAATTCATAGTTTATTTTACTACAAAACTTCCCTGCATTGTTATATTTTTCACTTAAAGGCACTCTGTCCCTGTTTAAGGGCTGAAGCTTTCTTTAAATGATGTACATCACATAAGTAAGGTTCACATTCTTTAGCTATCAAATCTAGATGAGTCAAGCGCTAATGAATCAATAGGAGCCACTCTTTCCTGATGGCAATACTACTTGAACAATTAACTAGGAGGATAATGCACACACACACGCACTATTTTATTTTACAACAATCTGACACACCAAAATGTTCTAATTCCAGATTTCTAGTTTTAGAAAAGAAATGTGTCAATGCAGTTACTCATTTTATATGCCCATGTCGAGTGGTCAGAAAAATTATGTTTGATTTATTCAATAATCACCTATTGAACACTGAGAATATGATGGACTTTATTAATTCTTCTTTTTTTTTTTTTGTGAGGAAGACCAGCCCTGAGCTAACATCCGTTGCCAATCCTCCTCTTTTTGCTGAGGAAGACTGGCCCTGGGCTAACATTGTGCCCATCTTCCTCCACTTTATATGGGACGCTGCCACAGCATGGCTGACAAGCAGTGCGTCGGCGGGCGCCCGGGATCCGAACTTGCGAACCTCGGGTTGCTAGGCGTGAACTAAACCGCTGCACCACTGGGCCGGCCCTTTATTAATTATTCTTAATACCAAATAATCAATATTCAAATTAGGTCCTAAAAAGTTAATTAATCTGATTAAATTGGGGACAAAGAAATGAAAATATATTTTTAAAAGCTACCTGTTAACAAATTATTTGTTTAAATTGCGGTAAAATATATAACATAAAATTTACCATTTTAACCATTTTTAAGTGACATTAAGTACACATTCAATGACATTAAGTACATTCACATTGTTGTGCAATCATTACCACCATCCATCTCCAGAAATTTTTCTCTTGAAAAACTGAAACTCTATACCCATTAAATAAGAACTCCTCATCCCCCCACCCCAACCCTGGTAACCACCATTGTATTTTCTGTCTCTATGAATTTGACTACTCTAAGTACCTCATATGAGTGGAATCATACAGTGTTTGTCCTTTTGTGACTGGTTTATTTTACTTAGCCTAATGTCTTCAAGGTCCATCCATGTTGCAGCATATGGCAGGGATGTCTTCCTTTTTAAGACTGAATAATATTCCATTTATATAAATGTTATTTATTTTTTATGTATATAATTTATATATATATATATATAACATTTCGTTTATCCATTCATCCATCAATGGACACCTGGGTTGCTTCCAACTTTTGGCAGTTGTGAATAATGGTGCTATGAATACAGATGCAGAAATATCTGCTCATGTCCCTGATTTCAGTTCGTTTGAGTATATACCCTGAAGTGAAACTGTAGGATCATTTGGTAATTCTGCTTTTAATTTTTTGAGGAACTGCCATACTGTTTTCCACAGTGGCTGCACCATTGTATATTTCCACAGCAGTACGCAAGTGGTCCAATTTATCCACAGTCAATAGTCACACTAACACTAATTTTGTTTTTGTTTTGTTTATAATAGCCATTCTAATGGGTCTAAAGTGGTATCTCATTGTAGTTTTGATTTGCATTTCCCTAGTGATTAGTTATGTTGAACATCTTTTCATGTGCTTATTGGCCATTTGTATGTCTTTGGAGAAACGTCCATTCAAGTCCTTTAACCATTTTTGAGTCTGGTTTTGTTTTTTTTTGGTTTTGTTCTTGAGTTTTAGGAGTTCTCTATGTATTCTGGATATTAATTCCTTATCAGATATGTGATTTGTAAATTTTCTCTCCCATTCTATGGGCTGTTGATAGTGCCCTTTGATGAACAAAAGTTTAATTTTTATGAAATCCAGTGTGTTAATTTTTTGTTGTGGTTGGTTTGGCAGAAATTGATATTTGAGGACAAGCTTGTAATAAACAATAACTTCTAAAGTCTATTTGTAAAAATAGATTTTTATTTTAGACCCCCAATAGGCAGTAAGTGGAAAAGGATAGAACTGACATAATATTTGTATTTAAGAAACATAAATTCCAATAGAACAGATAAAATGGGTACATGTAATAAATAGAAAATGTGGAATGCTTTGTTGGAATTATAAAAACAGTAAAAAAATTATTGGGGTCTGTTACAATAAGATTTCAAAAGCAAAGAATGTTTAAGTAGAAAAGAAAATATGGTTTTACGTAAATCAAGTGTCAAACTCTTCAGGAAGTTGAGACCAAATATAATCAAGATTGTGTGGATCTTTCACATGAGAATTAATTTTTTTAGAATTCTTACTATTAATATATTATTATTTAAAATTGTTATAGTAACAAACATAATCTTTTCACAAATCTAACTCCTGGTGTATAGAATAAATATACATACTACAAAAATTCAAGTATTGAATATTCATTTCCTCTCTGCTCTGTATTTTAGCATTTCCTTAATGCTCTGTTTGTTTTAAAACAATAATTTAAGCAGCTACTCAAAATTATTCTCACAGTTTTTCTTCTCATTCATACATATATCTATATTTACAAACGAATTTAAATTTATACATGTGCACTAATATTAATAGTAATAATATTAACAATAAAACATTACTATTGTGTATGTATTGATCATTTACTAGGTGCCAGAAGGTCTGTTAAGTGCTTTTTGTACATTAACTTCTTTTTTTAACAGAGGTAACATTGATTTATAACATTGTATAAAGTTCACATATATCAGTACATCATGATAAATGGATTTCTCTATAGTCTATATCATGTTACCCACCAAGAGTCTAGTTGTCATCTGTCACCATACACATGGGCCCCTTTACCCCTTTGCTCTCCCCGCAACCCCCATCTTCTCTTGTAACCACCAATCTGTTCTCTGTATCTATGCATTTGTTTCTTTATCTTCCACATGTGAGTCAAACTGTGTGATATTTGTCTTTCTCTGTCTGACTTATTTTGTTTAGGATAATACCCTCAAAATCCATCAATGTTGTCACAAATGGCAATATTTCGTCTTTTTTGTGGCTGAGTAGTATTCCATTACATATGTATATCACATCTTCTTTATCCATTCATCTATTGATGAGCACTCAGGTTGTTTCCAAGTCTTAACTATTGTGAATAATGCTGTAATGAACATAAGGATGCATACAACTTTTCGAATTAGTGTTTTCCTGTTCTTTGGATAAATATCCAGAGGTGGAATAGCTGGATCATGTGGTCATTCTATTTTTAATTTTTGGGGGAATCTCCATACTGTTTTCCATAGTGGCTGCACCAATTTACATTCCCACCAGCCCACCAGCAGTGAGGAAAGAATCCTAAAATTTATATGGCACATTAACTTTTTTAACCTTTCAATTAAAATATAATAGAAGTAGTATTACTATCTTTCATTTCCACCACTTGAAGGAAAAATGTTAATTTTAGAGGTTGTTTTGTCAATAAATAGCATTAGAAGGAGTTCCTAAAATTTTTGTCTTAACTTTTTCAAAAAGAATACAAAATAATCATAAAAATATTATTCAAATATCAAAATGTCCAATGTAGTATATGTCAATTATATCTCAATAAAAATGCCCAATGTATTACACACATTATGTAAAAACCCAAGTATCCCTGGTAGTTGGAAGATGGGACTCTTGTCCATCCTTTTATTTTGTCCATTTCTATATTTTGTTTGTTTCTTCCTAATTACCTGCTATTGTCACAGTCTAATTTATTTACAATCAAGTAAAAAGTAGGACCTAAACTTCTTTGGTCAACAGATGACATTCAGATTCTAAGAGGATCAAAACATATTCAGTGACTTCCTAGAAATAATGATATGCTATAGATGACTCTTTTTTAAGAAAAATTTCACATGGTGTTATTGACTTTTTTTATAGTCCTCTTTTTCTTTTCCTTTCTAAGCAAAAGTGTAGGAGGACCACTGTCCACTATTCCTACTTTCCATATTAAATTGCAATGGTTTTCTTCACACATGTACTATTCCAGCATTGCGTCAATGGTTGTCTTTCTCTAATACATCTTACACTTAACTAGTGTTCCTAAAAAGTCATTTTATTATCATAAGTCTCTCTGTGTAAAATTCTCAAAGGTTTCTCACTGCTAAAAGGATGAAATTCAAATTCCTTAACCTGATAGTAAAAATCCACTGCAATGTTATCACAGTTAATTAGACTTTGACTATTGACTTTGTACCCTGTGGATTTACTGAATTTTTTAGTTCCAACAGTTTTTTGGTGGAATTTTTAGGGTTTTCTTTATATAATCTCATGTTATTCGCAAATAGAAATAATTTTACTTCTTCCTTTCCAATTTAGATGCTTTTTATTTCTCTTTCTTGCCTAATTGCTCTGGCTAGGACTTCCAGTAAAATGTTGAATAAAAGTGGCAAGAATAGGCATCTTTGTCTTATTCCCAATCTTAGAGAAAAAGCTTTCAGCTTTTAATTATTGAGTGTGATACTAACTGGGGGCTTGTTATATATACCTTTTATTATTTTGAGGTGTATTCCTTCTATACCCAGTTTGTTGAGAGTTTTTATGAATGAATGTTGAATTTTGTCCAATGCTTTTTCTGCATCTATTCAGATGATCATATTATTTTTATCCTTCATATTGTTAATGTGGTGTATCACATTGATTAATTAGGGGGTGTTAAACCATCCTTGCATCCGTGGAATAAATCCCACTTGACCATGGTGGGATTTAATGTATTGTTGACTGGGAGGTGAGCGATTTTGCCTGTTCCCTCTGTGCTGAGCCCTGGGGGGATAACTGTGGTATCTGCATGCTTATTAAGAACTACTTCTTTGTGTGCTATAGTTTGTGGGTCTCATGAACACAACTCTATTGGCTTTGAGAGCTAGGTGTTTGGGGAGTCAGTCCCTCCATTGGGAGTCTTAAAAATTGGGGTGCTAGAGGTAGGATACAAACCCTTTGATCCTCAGGGAGAAGCTAGGAGTTGGGGGTTCCCTCCCAATTATATGGCACTGTGTTAGGGGTGGGGGTTATGGCAAGAGTATGTTTTAGCCTTTCCTACCCATTTTGATGTGGATATTTTCTAATTTATCTGAAGTGTGGGAGTTGTTCAACTAGTTTCTGGATCTCCTTCAGGAATTGCTCCACATGTAGCTGTACATTTGGTGCATCTGTGGGAGGAGGGGAGTCAAGAGCCTCTTATGTAATCATCTTGGTCATCTACTGTCAATATCATACATTTGAATACTAACTAAAACAGAAATATTCCCTTCTAACCACCAAGTAGAGTTGGATATTTATATAATGTACAACATATTGGAAATTTGTATATTTGAATATTATTTTTACAATTACTTTATATTCTTTTCTAAAAAGTGAAGTTGAGATTGAAATTTTGGGAACTCCCTGTAATGTTGTTTATTTACAAAATGACCACTAAAATTAACATTTTTCTTTCAGTGTTGTAGATGAAAAGTGCTATAACAAAACAGTTGATGGCAGATAATACCTGCCATTGTGTAACTGCCATTTCACATATTTTTTTAATCTAATAATTGCATACTCTAAGAGTTTTAAATGTGAGGAAATAATTTTCAAGTTCCTTGGAAACACAGAAGGCAATTATGTTGCTCTATGCACTACTGCATTTCTGGAGACAAAAAAACACTTTGTTCATTAATTCTCCTAGCACCTGAATCTTTTGTTCAGTAATTCTCCTGGTGCTATTTTCCCAAGCAAGTCAACAGTTTAATAACTTTTAGCAAGTTATGGAAGATTCATTATCGTCTTCAGCTGCTACTAATCATGGAAATAAACGCATTCTAAATTATTGATTGAAAGATGCGACGCCAGGCATATATTTCTTAATTCCAAGGAAATTGACCAGAAAGGGAATGCTTTGGGAAGCAGATCTAGCATTTATTTCCTGGTTGCACAATCCATATTGAGAATATGTAATGCTTCAGGATTCTTAAGTTTATAGTTTAACCCAAAAGGTGGGGTTATGCTGTACCACGACTTACCCATTACTGAGATGTTAATGCTTCATGCCTCCATCAACAGAAATAAATCTTGTTTGCAATCTCTCAGTAGTTGGATGGTGGGTTGATCAGTTTGTTTTAATGTGTTGTTTGTGTTGTTGTGGTCATGGGTGTTTTCCATATTCATGACTGTTTCTCATCTTTTGAGTATTCTTTTTAATATTTGGAGATATTCCTATATATGAATCCTATATGCTCCTCACATAGAAAAGTCAGCGCTAAATACCCATTCTCCTTTATAGTGAAGTCATGTGTATGTGACTTAATTTCCCAATCAGAATTCCCACATAAGAATTTGATTCAGAAGTAAGCATTGTGATGAAATAGGCTTTTCTTAGATGTTCATTTTTGCTGGTATGATGAGGAGCAGAATGTCAGCCCTCAGTAGTGGCAGAGGTAGCTGTAGTGACCACAAGTTCTCAGTGATAGCAAACCTGGTTCCAGCAGAGGGATCACATCAATGCTAGCAGCAGAGCAGGTGCAGTGAAGCATCGATTTCTCCAAACTTTCAAGCAACCTAATATCTGAAACCAACCTAATATCATTTAATAAATCAATTTACTAATTAAACTCTTCAGATTTGACTTGTGGATTTTACCTTTTTTCTAAGAAAACTGAGTGATTTTGTTTGTATGTATGCCTGCTTTTAAGAATAAGAGAAGTTGAGTAGAATATTTTCTGACTTGTATGTATGAGCCTGTCAATATACATGAAAATTACATTTTCAGGATATATCATTTAGGGGACAAGATTATCTACCCTCAAAATTTTGTAAGCATTGATCACTTTCCTTTCAGCATCTTCATCGCCCCCATTTGATGAAGACATGAACCAACAAAAATGTAAACAAGTATTGTCTCTTACCATTTAAACTCTCATTAATTTTGCTGTTGAATACAGTGTGACTTTCAACTTAAACACTTACACATTATTTTCAAACTAGTAAATTCACAGTTATGTTTTGTATAATAATCTTCCAAAAAATTTGAGGTTTCTCTGTCAAGAACACCTTTAATTCTTTTCCTGGATCTCTATTCTCTGTCCTCAGTTACATACAGTTCTTTCCATTTTTTTTCATCCCCTTATATCTGTTCACTTCATTCTAGTAAAGAATCCCAAGTTGGTTATCAACATCATTGATATGTTTTTCTATATCATAATATCTTATTATAAATATATCCAATGCAAATGTTTTTCTGGTAATTGAAATAGGATATAATAATTTCAAGTCTTTATATTTCTTGATATACATTATTACAGATATAAGTTCTATCTTCTAGTGAAGTTTTTATGTTAATTGATATCTCTTAGCTGCAAACATACAACATTTCATATAAATATAGCATACAAATGCTGTAGTACGTCTGACTCAAAACAATTATTTTTAAGTCTCATTTAAGGCAAATGTAATAAAGAGAAAATCATCCAGAGTATAACTTTTCAGTTCCAAAACAAATGGACTAAACAATTTTGCTAGGAGTTCTCCAATAATCCTAAAGATCTGCTTAACTCTGTACATAAAAATCCATCAGGGTCCAGGAAGAGGCCCTGACCTACATTCATTCTGAAGATACATCAAAAGCATCATAATCACTGTCTCTGCCTCAGAGATACAGGATCCATCATATACCTTCAGAGGATGTCTGCATGAAGCAGCTTGTCACTAGGATCAAGGTTTGGGGTAGGAGAAGTTCCTTACACCATTTTTTCCTATTCTGATAGTCTTTATGAATAGCCTTCTGTTTTCAAGCCTGTGTGGCATTAATGCCTAACTAAATCAGTTGAGCAAGTCTAGAAAAGACATTAGAAATCCCAGTAAATGCTGAAAGGTGTACGTTTACTTCGTGATCTAAGGCTTTGCAAGAGGCAATTACATACATTTATGCATTTTTTGGTGTTTTTCTCTCAATCTTTTCCCCTCAGTCTCCCTTTTAACTTAATGTTTTTGGATTTTTAATCGTGTGTTCTAGGCTTCTGATTCCCATTTAATAGATGTCATTTCTTTTTGTATCCTATTCAAGGATGCTAAATTGTCTAAAAGATACCTTCTATTCTTAGAGTAGATCATTTCAATGAGGCTCTTTCTTCTGAATTCTCAGAATTCATTCATTCTATTTCACTATTTATTTTAGAAAATATTTGCCAAGCACCCATTAGGTCTCAGGCACTCTTGTAAGTGCAGAGACTAGAACAGTGAACAAACCAGAGGAGGATCCTGCACTCACTGAGCATATAAACTAGTCAGCAAAACACCCACTAGCAGAGAGATAAATAAATAAGTAATAGTTCAGAGGTAACAGGAACTATGAAGAAAATGACGCAGGATAATAGGAACTTGAGTGACTCACTGTGTGCACGGAGTGGAGGGGGCTCTCAGAGGGACATTATCATTAACATTGTTGTTTGTGTTTACCTGTCATTGAAAAGGGGGGTGGGTATCCAAATCCAGTCAACTTTGATGAATAATTACATAAAGTTACAGATCATAGTATGCATAATTCCCAGCCCTATTTCCAATGTTTATCTGTCATTTTCATTCTTTATTGTGGGTCCTCTCCCACCTACATTAAATATGTTGAACACTCTGAACAGATGGAGAGTAAATACAGAGAAGAGCCCTATCAGAGCTTCTTATTTTCCCCTCCTCAATTAGTACTCTAGGCATAGGAATCATATTCTCAGCTTTCAAGTCATTTCCGATAATCCTTTTCCTTCCCTTATCACAATGTTTTTATTTGTGTGGGTTTTTAAAATTTTTGAAATTATAATATCTGAACGGATAAAGAATGAGGCGTAGTATTAGGGTTTGGGGCAGGGGCCATGGGAAACTGTAACGCTGCCTAAAATTTAGAATGCAGTCTGTAGAAGGATGGCTATTCAGTTTTCTGCTTGGTTGAGATTTTGTTTTTGATCCAGGGATTAGAGAAAGAGGGAAGAAATAAAGGTCTTTCTATCTACTTGCTGGCAGGCAGGCACACTAGCAGCATCGTACTGATTGTATATTTAATCCACTCCCCTTGGCCTTGTAGTTAATGGAAATTCCTCTCATATTCTGACAATAGGTTGACAGTGAGTCCCAGTTCACAGTGTCGTGCAATTTCATCTTTTTAAGTCTCTTCCTAACCAGTTTAGTGAAAAGGTGGAGGAGGCTGTTTCAAGGACAGCTAGCCAGATGACATTTTAAACTGGAAATGAAAGTATAGGGTTTTGAGTTTCCAATATATGAATTTAATGTAAGAAATAATTTGCTCCACAACAAAACAGATGTGCTACACACTGACCTCATAGAAAAAGCTGGGGAGTTAAAGCTAAACAAATAAGATACATAGTTTGCTAAATTTCCATTGTGATCTCCATTACTTTTTTCTTTCTTTAACTTGTATATCATTTATAAACTATCTCTCATTCACTCTTCAAATCAATTACCATGTTAAGAACATATAAAAGTTATTGAATAAAGAGAAGTTACTTGACATCTTCTGTATGGTTGTATCTTCCAGAAAATTGTAGTGTGGAAGAATTGGATCTTTTAACATTAAAACGTGAAAATCATACACAAACAATTTACATCATTTCCTATGCTTACAAAGACCTTTTCTTGAAATGTTTTAAATTCAGTTAATAGATATTTATCGATATTAATGAAGAGCCACCTGTTTTTTCTACACTGTTCCAAGCACCACAGACAGGAATAAATAAAACAGATAAAAACTGCCTACATGGAGCTTACCTTACTCCCTTTTATCTGTCTTTGCTAAATTTTCACGTATCCTTCAAGCTTAATGTCCAATACTACTTTTCCAGACTTGTCTACTAGTTCTTAACTACAAGCTTTTTGAAGATGGAAGCCATATTTATATCCTCTTAAAGCACCCAATCTAGTTCTTCAACATGGGCCGTTTGAATAGAATTGCATTTAACTACATAGACATGCCTTTGACAGAAAATGACATTCTTGAATGTCCTTGTATTTGGTCCTTAGGAAAAGTTCTTCATTCTGTGATATTTGCTTGAAACAAATAATTGTAATTATTAGATAGGAAATATCTGTGTCTCAAGTTATTACTGGGGATTAGATTTTTCATAAATGTAGTTAAAACATTGCAAAACTTTGTCAAGTAATATTAGGAAGTAAGCTCATGAATTCTAATGAATCTGAGCAATATTTGAATAATTCATGAGTACACTCAAAATACACACACACCCATAAACAGGCACTCCATCTTCAGATTAGCTGATAATAGCAGTGTCCAAAACAATAACTAAGTTTATGGAACTTATAAATTTATGGAACTCACTACCATAATAATATAAAAAGTGAGAGAGGTGCTAATAGAAAAACATTACATGACTTTTGGAACTTTATTTCAAATTTCATAAAATAAATCACAAAAGAAGCCAGTATTCATTATTGAGTATATATTTCCATAATGCCTCAATTTCAGTGTGTGAGAATTGAGCCTTTTCTTCTTTAGAAACTGATTTTTTTTTCCTAAAATGAAGAAGTTTGTTTATATTTTACTCTGTTAGTAAACTGAGGCAGAGATGTGTGATCAAACTCTACAATGGAAACAAGCTCTTAGGCACAGTTATTAAATTCAGGTTTGTTTCATCTTATTTTATCATTTCATTTTTCTTTTATTTTGACTAATAGTTTTCACTGTTGTTTTTTTATGCCTTTTTCAAGCCGTCTTCTATCTATTTTGGAAGAAAGCAAGGTACTAGTCATTAAATAAGGAGGGAAAGATATAAAATACGAATTTCAGGTAATTCTTTTAAATGAACTGATATTTTACAAAAATGCTTTATTTGACAAGAGTAGGATTAATAAACAAGAGAATTATATATTCCCCCCCCAAAATTCAGAGTTAAATATGAAAACAATTATATCACTGAGTCTTACCCTCCCATATAACTAAAGAGATCAAAATAATTCATCAGTTTCAGGCTTTTATTAGGGAGAAACATTAAAATAATACTCTTAAATGTAAATCTCTAAAGAATTTCACAAGTAAACCTTAATGAATATGAGTATGTAAATTTAAGTATTTCGCTATAGTAATATCTGATATAATATCAGTAATACCATACTGAATAAAGTTTCCTCTGGTAGCAAACCTTACTTGGATATAAATCTTATAATTAGAGTTTAATAATAAAGGAAAAAATAATAAGTTGTCCCAAAAGTAGTCCTGGGAACTGAACATTAGCATTTTTGTTAAGTGGAGCATGGACTTCAGGAATTGCCCCAATGTGACACTATATTGATGGTATAAATAAAGGCACTTGCTATTATATATGTATGCATGAGAAGGCATTCAGGCAGCAGCATTTGGTAGAGCTTGGTAGCTGAAGGCTTCCCAACTGAGGGCCCCCAATGAATTTGAGGAAGGTGAGGTACTGTTGATCTTCCAAGGGATAAATTAAAATTAACAAAGAGGCAAACAATGGACAAATGATTCTATAACACTATTTCTCTTCTTGCAGGAGATGAATGCAGAGGAGTTTAACTGTGAACATGGACACCAGCATTTATAGTATTGTTGCCAGTAGCACCAGTGAAAAGGTCAATAAGCAAAGACAAAAGCACACTGGGTGTATTAGTCAGAGTTTTCCAGAGAACCAGAACCAATAGGATGTGTGTGTGTGTGTGTGTGTGTGTGTGTGTGTGTGTGTGTATATACATATATATATGAAGAGAAATTTATTTTAAGGAATGGGCTCACCTGATTATGGAGGCTGGCAAGTCCACATCTTGCAGGGTGGGGCTGGCTAGAAACCCAGGAAGCTGGTGTTGCAATTCAAGTCTGAAGGCAGTCTACTGGCAGAATTCCTTCTTGCTTTTTTTCTATTCAGGTCTTCAACTGATTGAATGAGGCCCATCCACATTATGGAGGGCAGTCTGCTTTACTCAAAGTCTACTGATTTAAATGTTAATCTCCTCCAAAAATACCCTCACAGAAACATCCAGAATAATGTTTTACCACATGTTTGGGCACCATGCCCCAGCCAAGCTGACACATAAAATTAACCATCATACTGAACCAGTCCTAGATAGAACAAATGATTTGCTTCAAGAAATTTTAAGCCCTATTTCTTGCATTTTTTCAGCAGGACAACAATAAATGTTTTAAAGTAAGAGACTAAAAAGGGATCCACAAAAGCTCATATTTCAGTGACACAGCTGAAGGCAGCAAAGTTCACATTGAATGAGTATGACTGGTGCGTATGTACATTTGTTGTTGTTGTTGTTGCTACTATGATACATCTAAGCTGATACGATTCGGCCATCACATAAGAGCAGTTATTATATCGGCAAATATATATTGTAAATACAATCACTTATCTAACTTACTTGAATGTGTGTCATGGCTTCCCTTTGAACTTCAGAAAGGATCCAAACTCAAAACATGGCCTAAAATTATTTTGGGATCTAGGCCCTGTTCACTCAAATTCATCTCTTGCCACTTCTCCCACTGGTCTCTGTTTCAGCTAATTTCTAGAAGACAACAGCTATTTTTTAACTCAGGACTTTTGAACAAATTGTTCCTTTTGTGTAGACTCACATCCACATTCTTTACTAGCAAGCACCTCCTCATTTGTTCAGTCCAGGTTCAAGTGACATTTGTCTTGAGAGGACTGCCCCAATTCCAAGTCTTATTTATTCTTCCTCTCTCGTAGCCCTCTTTTATATCCATAGTTTTTATCATAATTTTTAATATATATTTATCTGTTCACTTGTTTAATATTCTTCAGCCAAGCTGTTGTATTCACTGCTGTATTTTCAGAGGCTGGCACAATATGTGGTAAATTATAGCAATTCAGCAATCACATTTAACTAATTTATATTGTGATTTAGGTAACTAATATACCAAGATGTTTTATATATTAATTTCTGAATACATTGCCAAAATCTTAGTTCTATTAATAATATCAGAAACTACAGCTATTCCTGTTAACATTTCCTTTCAGTCCAATAATCAAACATGTGAACAATTTTAAAATTTGAATTCTATCATGCATGTATCTAATATCTGTTATAAATTTATGCCAATTTCAAACTTAAACACACCCTTTATGCAATTTTCTCCATGGACTTGAATATTCATATCAGAGGACTTCCAGTTGAAATAATTTGATAAATTCATTCATCGAGCTCCCTCTCTGTCTCAAATAAATATCAATAAAAGATAAAAAGTCAACAAATTAATAAAGTATTGACAATCTAATAAGTATAAAATATATAATTTTGTAAAACAAAATAATTAATTTTGTAAGTTGTCCGGATAGTCCAAGCCCATGAGCTCAGGAACTGATTCAGAAGACACCGGTGGTTCAGAGGAAGACAGGAGAATAAATGTATTTCATGCAGAACAAGACACTAATATCAGGCTCAGTGATTAGAATAGCAATATTCAAAAGTGTAATGGCTAAAACTTTTCAAAACTAGAGAAACAAATAAATCCTCAAATTGAAAGTTTATTTTGAGTTCTGAAGAAGATAAATAAAAACAAACCCATAACTAGTTACTTGATAATGAAACTGTAAAACATCAAAAGCAAAAAGAAAATTCTTCAAAGCTACCAGAGGAAAAATGGTAGTTTCTCTACAAAATCGTCATGATTAGATGACAGCAGGCTTTCTTTTTAACAACAAGGAGAAAAAGAATGGAATATTTTATTCTACATGCTTAAGGGATACATGTTATGATTCAGAATTAACTTCCCAGCTAAACTGTCATACAAGAGTTTGGGCAAATTTTGTGTGATTGTTTGCTTGTTTCTATGAATATAGCATATGAGGTAGCCTGAAAATCTTTCTTCTAAAAATTCTTAAAAGTATCATATGAAAATTATTATCAAATATAAGTTTAAAAGAGTAGCTGAGATCTCATAGACTAGAAAATATCAAGGAAAAGATACAAAACGAACAGAAAGTTAAAAAGACAGAGTTAGGAGCCAAGGTTATGATGGGACTATCTGCCTAGCTTGGTAAAGAAGAGGCTGGCCTTTCAACAGTGGACATGGGACAGAAGATAGGGCCTTTAGCCTGCATGAACTGGGAAGATGGAACTGAAATTCACCACATCAAGTGTGACTCTTGAAGACCCACTGAAAAGAAAAATTGGGCCACCCACAGAAGAAGACAAATGTTCAAAGAACACTTTGAAAACAGATTTAAAAGTTCTAAGAATCCCATAGATTATTGAGAAAGATATTGTAAATTTGAAAAGTTTAGACCTGAACAAAGTTGGAAAGATCAAATAACAAATCTTACAGGACAGAGATTATGCTGTATTTGGAAGTATCCTCTATGTTATAAATGCTTTTAATACAAATACAAGAAAATCAGAGAGATAAGTATTCCATGCAAGAAATAGAATAAAATAGAGTAAACTTAAGGAAAGTAGAAAAGATAAAATAATTAAGATGAGGAGAAATTTATAGAATAAAAATTTGAAAACCCAACATAGGTATCAAGAAAAGATAAGAACTGTTTCTATAAAAGGCTTTAAGAATCTTGTGAAATAAATTTTATGCCAATAAATTTTGAGGCATAGATAAAATGTCAATTTCAAATAAAATTATGTCAAATTTAGTCACAAAGTAATGAAAAATTTATCTAAAGCAAAACCATGGAATTGATAGTAAAAAATCTCCATCTAAAGGCACCAGGTCAAGGTAGTTTTATTTTATTTTTATTTATTTGTTTATTTATTTACTTATTTGCTGAGGAAGATTCACCCTGAGCTAACATCCATTGCCAATCTTCCTCTTTTTTTCCTTGAGGAAGATTAGCTCTGAGCTAACATCTCTTGCAACCTTCCTTTATTTTGTATGTGGGTTGCTGCCACAGTATGGTTGACGAATGGTGTAGGTCCACACCCAGGATCTGAACCCATGAACCCATGCAGCTGAAGCAGAGCATGCTTAACTTAACAACTATGCCACAGGACAGGCCCCTTAATTTAGTTTTAGAAACATGTTTTACTGAAAGTTCATGGAACATAAAACTCCAATTCTTTTTTCAGTTTTTTAGAAGCCAGGAAAAAAAAGCAGCAGATAGCTAATTCATTTTTATAAGGCTAATATAGCACTGACACCAAAATTAGTACCAAATTAGCACCAGAATTGTGTACTTTATAGAGCTAAAGCAAATAAACATTTAACAATCTTATCTACAAAAGAATATAGAAATATCTCCTAAGCAAACTATATAAAACCTAATGTAGAGTTTTTCTAATAAACATAAAGATAGTCTGCTATCAGAAAACATGTCAATATAATATATATATCAGATTTAAAAAAAACTATGTAATCAGTTTAATGGATTCAGAAAAATAATCTATACAGGTTAACATTCATTCGGTATAAAACCTTCATAAACTAGGAAGAAAACCTTAGTAAACTAGAAGCGAACTGCTTTAACATCATGGAGTGTAGAGTGTATAACATTCTTAAAGTAAAACTTTAGAAAACACATTAAAGATAGGAACAAGAAAAGGAAGCCCAATATCATCTTCATTTAATATATTACTGGTCCTAGATAATGTAAGAAAGCAATAAAAATAAATGAATATAACAATTGTAAAGTTATCATTTAAAGATGATATGGTTGTGAACATAAAAAATCTAATGACATCTAGAAGCAACAAGAATTAATCAGAAATTTCAGCAAGGTTGCCAGATATAAGATCAAGATTCATTTGAAATCAATACTATTTCTATACACTAGCAACAACCATTTTTAAAATATAATAATGATAAAAAAAATCCTATTCTGCATCAACAGCAAGAATTGTAAGTTACCTAGTAATAAATTTAATAAAAGATATTTAAGACATTTTTAGAGAAAAGTATGAAATATTACTAAAGGAAACTTAAAAAAAGACTTAAACAAATGAAGAAAAGCCCCCTTCTCTAGATGGAAATTCTCTATACTTTATAGATGTTATATCTTCTGATAGTTGATCTAAAAATTCAGAGAAATTTCAATTAAAAACCAATTTTTTTAAGTAGAACTTACCAAGTTGATGTAAGAGTAAATGGCTAAGGATTGTCAAGAAAAAAGAAGAAGAAGAATGTGGGAGGTTAAGCAAGGTATGAAGAATATTATGTTGGGGGGTGGGCGAAAGGGATAAAGGAGCGTATATGTATGGTGACTGGATAAAAATTAGACTATTGGTGGTGAGCACGATGCAGTCTATATAGAAACTGATAATAACGTACACCTGAAATTACACAATGTTATAAACCACTATGACCTCAATAAAAAATAAAATGAAAATGAAAAGACATAAAAGAAATTAAAAAATAAGAGATTAGAAGTAAAAAAAGAATATGAAATCAGTAATTTGGACAGGTTGCTACTGGGGCAGTTTTACAGATAAATATACCAAAGGAATGTAAAGACAACCCAGAATAGAGCATGGATATATTGAAATTTAGTATATAAGAGGACACTGTGAAAAATCAGTATGGAAATTTTGTACTTTCAAAAATCATTGTAGGACAATCAGCTATCACTGTAGAAAGAAAATATAACTCTATCCTGTTAGAACAACATACATAAATTTCAATTTCAGACATCTTAAAGAACTGAACTGAAAATAAATTCTTTAAACTTGCATTAAAATGTAGAAAAGAATCTTTATAACCTTAGGTTAGGAAGGATTTCTTAAACAAAGTACAAACCATAAAGTGAAAATTGTATAAATCAGACTACCATGCAATTAATATTCCTGTCCCTCAAAAGGTGTTCTTAACAAAATAAAAAAGACAGCCCACAGACTTTGAGATGATTATTGAAAGGCAGTGAAAAGTCAAAGATTTGTAATCAGATTGTAAAAAGAATTCCAAAATAATAAAAGAACATATAACCTCAGTACAATAAAAGCTGGGAAAAGGGCTTAAAAAGACCATTTACAGAAGTGGAAATATGAATATGAAATAAATGTGAAAAGGTGCTCAAACTCAGTAGTAATCAGTAAAAAAAGAATTTGAAACAATAACATTATTCCATTTTATATCCATCAGATTCAAGTTGGTATGCACTGTAATTTAGGAAGGATAATAAATATGGGAACTCTCATTTATGGGTGGTGGGGCTGCACATTAGTATGTCCACTTTGGGGAGAAATTTAGCATCAACTAGTATACTTGGAGATGTGCATAGAAAAGTGGACATTTCTACTTCTAAGTATACATCTTTCAGTAAAACTCATGTACATGTGCATACGGAAATTTATACAGAGATTTCCACTGCATCATTATTTGTAATAGAAAAACATATCAAAATATGTTTATTAACAAGAGGATGGAGTAGCTATGTGTATGTTTATGAATAACACATTTGTATGTGTGTTTCCTTTGTACCCAGGTACATAAAATCAAGCTAATTATGTCATTTTATGCCACTCTCAGCATCAGGCAGTATAATATTAAATTTTTGTTTGATTTGATTGTGTATAGTTTTTCCCTTTTCTCTGATCTTCATTTTTACTACCTGTGATAGCCTCAAAGTTGGTCACTAACGATGCTGCCAACTGTATTGTAGGCCCCTGCCACATCTACCAGGGTTGGTCTGTGACCTATAGAATATTGCAGGAGCGATGCTATGTCAACTTCTGAGATGGTTATACAAGACCATGCAGTTTACATCTGGCTCACTCTCTTTCTCTCTGATTTCACTTGCACTGGGGACAGCCAGATGACATGCCTTGAGGACATCCAGGCAAGCCTAGTGAGGAAGCCCAAGTGGCAAGGAGCTGAGGTCACCAGCCAACAGCCATGTGTTATCCAAGGCATTCTTGGAAGTTGGTCCTCCAGTCCCAACCCAGCCTCTAGATGCCTGTCGGGCTGCCTCACATTTTGACCACAACCCAAGAGAAACCGGGAACGAGAACCAGCCCACCAAGCTGTTCCTGGCTTGCTGACTCTTAGAAACTGTGAAGTAAAAATGTTTATTGTTTTAAGTTGCTGAGTTTTGGAGTAATTTGCTATGCAGCAATATATCACTAATACTTCCCTTTTCACCTTAGACACCTATACTAATGTGTTTAATATTTATCCTTTGTAAGGATCCTTGAAAGATAATATGTTGCTTTTTGTGCATCTATTTTTAATTTATAAAAATGCCATTGTGCTATATATGCTGTTCTCTTTCATTTTTTCACGTTTTTAAGACCTACCAATTTTACTGAATGTATAAATAGTAATGTTTTCCTCTAAATGCAGAAGAGCGTTCCATAGTATGCATTCTTCATAACTCAGCTTCCTTCATATCCCATTAGAGACCTGTGACTAGTTTTCTCAAAAGTATATGCCCTGAAAGACATTGGTAGGTCATAGAGTATATACTTTCCATTTTCTTTTTGAAGACTGACTTCATTGCCTCCCATTTCTCTTCTATCCCCATACATATATTTTTTTAATTTACTGTTTTATTAGGTAATATATTGATATAGAGCAACATTTAAAATATTTTAAAAGTTTAAGTATCCATTGTGCCTTTTTCCTTCAGCCTCCCATTTCTTCTCCCCAGAGGGAAGGTAACACAATTAGCTCCTTGAGAACCCTATTTCTTTTTCTTTGCTGAGGAAGATTCGCCCTGAGCTAACATGTGTGCAAATTGTCCTCTATTTTTTAGTATGTGGACCTCCAGCACAGTGTAGCTGCTAAAAGAGTGGTGTAGGTCCATGCCCGGGAACTGAATCCAGGCCACTGAAGCAGAGCATGCCGAACTCAACCACTAGGCCACCGGGGCTGGCCCTTGAGAATCCTATTTAAATGATTTATTGCATATACAAGCAAAGATGGATTCTTTACATTTTTACCCAAATAGTAGCACATTAAACACATTGTTCCATGCTGTATTTTTTTTTTTACTTTGTAATTTATCTTGAAGAAATTTCTACTTTAGAACATAAATGACTCTTCTATATAGAGCCATAGTGTGCCATTGTTTGATTTTATCATAATTATTTAATAATGTCCTTATAGGTGGACAAATTAGATTAATTACCATCTTTTGAAGTTTCAAATAATCAAAAAGTATTCTTAAACAGATAAAAACCATTTTACATATGTACAAGTTCATCAATAAAATATATGTTTAGAAGTATATTTCTGGGTCAAAGGGTAAGTGTATTTATAATTAAAACAGATATTAATATTTAAATAGATACCTCCCTATAAGTTGTATCAATTTAAAAACCTATATCAGAGAATCAGTGCTTGAGATTACTAATTCCTCATCTTCTTCTTCAAGTGTGAATTTAGACATTTTTATTTGTTTTGTTTGTTTGTGTGTGTGAATAATGCACACAAATATTGAAACATACATATTATTGAAAAGTTTATATGCACATATTCCAAATTTAGGGGGTTCAAAAGGTAAATGGGGAAAAGTAGACTTAGCTCACAAGACTTTACTAAGTCACATGGTAATTTTCTCCTGTGGCAGCCACACTTATCAGCTATACACATATAAATTTGGGCACATGGATGAATTCCTCTTATTTGAACATATTTGCACTTCCTTTTGCATTGCAAAAACTGGAAAGAGAAAGTTCTTTCTTGTAAGGTGTTGTTTGAAAAAGAGGCACCAGATTTCTGTGTAACCATTTATATTAGGAATATATGGCTTTATTATCTCAACAAGCAAACACTATTATTATATGGATCTTAACAAAGTGATACTTTTCTTCACTTTCTACCTACTCTGCAAGACTGTGGATAAGGAGCTCTATGCTATTGCTGGTCATAGTGTCTGAGCTTGGTCCAATCCAGATGGCTTGGGTCTGCTGCACAGCAGTCATTCTGGGATCATCCCCTAGGGCCTCTGTATCATCTCTGTCCAGCCCATAAAACGAAAATAAGACATGCACACAGGTGTCTCAAATGCCTTGTCCCAGAATATGTGAATATAACTTTTGTTTACTTTCTACTGAGGAAAATCGAGTTACATCATCACACCTATTTTCAATGGAGTCTGGGAAAGTAAAATTTAGTTTTGAACATATATTTCTTTATTATGTGCCTATATTTGAGTCATTTTTTTTGTCTTTTATTGTTTTTGTTGTTAAGCTATTTACTGTGAAAAGGGAGAACAGATTGAAGAGAAGAAGTCATCTTTGTCACGTTTCAGAGTTTTAGCTTTCACATTTATATCTATAATCCACACAGAATGTCCATCTAGATATGGTGTGAGGTGATATCTGTCTTTATTTTATTTTCCTTATAGGAAAGGAGATTTCTAGATTTAATGCTACTGTTGTTGATGTACCTATTTCCATACATATGTGAAACCATTTTTTCATTTTCCTAATCTGTTCATTTGGTTTCTCTATCCCTGTGCTAATATTATACTCTATAAGTTACTTTTTACATATTTCTTAGAGCAATTTTCTCAATATAATTCTTCTTTTATTTTGTTTTAACAATTCTTTTCCTTTACTCTTTCACATTAGTTTTTTTTCTTTTTTCTTTCTTTTTTTTTTTTTTTTTTTGGTGAGAAAGATTGGCCCTGAGCTAACGTCTATTGCCAATCTTCCTCTTTTTGTTTCAGGAAGATTGGCCCTGAGCTAACATCTGTGCCAGTCTTCCTCCATTTTATATGTGGGATGCTGCCACAGCATGGCTTGATGAGCAGTGTGTAGGTCTGCCCCAGGATCCGAACCCGCGAACTTCAGGCTGCTGAAGCAGAGTACGTGAACTTAACCACTATGCCACCAGGCCAGCCCCTCACATTAGTTTTAAAATTAGATTTCCAAATTTCACACACTCACAAACACAGACACATATACCTCCCAATTAGAATTTTTATTAGAATCTCTTTAAGTAGAAAAAATCATAAAGTGTTGATCATTGTGATATAGATGTATCCCATTCACAAACATGGCATATCTATTTATACATGGTCTTCTTTCATAAATTTTAATAAAACTTAAATTTTTCCCGTAACTTTTATATATGCTCTATTAAGAGTTTCATACTTTATATCATTTTATGATATTGTAAGTAGTGTCTTTGTAATAGTACTTTAGTACAAATAGTAATTTCAGGATATCATAATGTTCATTCAGGGAGAGAGGAGAATGGTGTTAGGGAGGTTTGCAAAAGAATTTTCAGCCATGTATACATGTCTTATTTCTTTACAAAATTAAACAATTTTACCAATATACTATGTTCATTAAATTATCGTCTGTATGTTACTGTTTGTTTATGTATCTTCCAATAATTTTTTATAAAGTCGAGGAGTAATATTTTACATAAGGATTTAAAAATGTTTCATTCATAATAATAATTTTAAATGAAGTAAATTATTATATCTCTGACTCCTTATATGTAAGTTTTCTATTATGTAGGTTCCTTATTGAAGGATACAAGTAAGGCTACTCATATGATTGCAGTGCCATGCGTGTGATAGCTATAGTTGAATGAAATTAAGCTATTCATTCCTGGTTCTAGCTTTGACTTTACTATTGTTTCCAAGTAACCACGCATGCCCAATTTCTTTAACTCTACAGTGCTTGACTTAGTAAATTAGAGCTAATAACACGTGTGCTTCATTTCAATGAGTTTAATAATAATATGGTACAATATATACAATTTCTGTTTATATTATAATATGCTATACAAAGTAAAATTAATATAATATTATATTATATAGTTTGCAGAGTACAGTTCAGCAAGAGTTATTGAGTGCATGCTACGTTTCAGGTACAAAATTTGGGATAACAGAAAACAAGCCCATAAAATAAGTAAACAGATGTTTTGACTAAAGGAGCTTACATTCTAATCCTTTTAAAGGATTTGGGGTGAGTGTTCCACTATGTACTCCTATTTCTGGTTTCTAGGGCCTTGATATGACATTTTTTCTTGATGCTGCCAAATGATTTTGTGAGTCTGTTAGCATGTAAAAGTTCTTACTAAAATTTAAAAAAAAATAGATTTGGATATTAATATTTTAGGAGAAGTTGTTATTTCTAAGAATGGAAATAAAATATCAGTTGATTAACTCACCAAATATGTAAAACAAATTTTATGTGATGGGCAAAATCTAAAATATTAGAGTAATTATTTTCATGACCTATATCATTCTTTCCTCCCTCCTTGGTTAAGTGCCCGTTCTCCACACAGATGTCTATGTAACAGCATTCAACTGCAGAACTGAATATTAAAGATCTGACTATTTTACAGGGTCTCTAAATTTAGTTTTATAATCATTATAACTTTTTATAAGTTATAGTTCTGAATGTTTAGTTTTAGTTGACAAGATCTTTTATTTTTTTATATAGTAACAACTTCAGCATCTCTACATGATAGCCAAATTTGTGCCTTGAATTTTAGAAATTATTACTAACTGAAAACCTGGCACAACCATATACGTCCCATAACAATCCCAATATTTATGTGTCCAAAATCCAAACTCATTTTAATTCTTCTTAAAAAATGTGTCATGTCCAGTGTTCCTTACCATCACCCTCCAGGCACTGAGTCAGCATCTTGATAGTCATAAGATGGGGTCTTTCTTCCCCTTGACTGTGGGTCTTTCTTTCCCTTGACTCCAAAATTTGAAATCCTGTGGGTGCTTGATTCTAAATATCTTCTTCAAGCATTTTTATTTATTTCATCCCCACCACCACTGGCCTACTGACAGCTCCCATCAAATTTCACTTCCAATATTAATGTCTTAATGGCTTCTCTGCTACCTTCCTACATCACTTCATTTAGTCTTTAAGCATTACTTTTAAAATGAGAGTTTAGTGTGTGCATTTGATCTTGTCTCAACCTATTGTGAACTTTCAGACTTCCCAGGAGATACAAAAGCTATTTGTGATCGAGTCCAGCAAACCTGTCCAGAATCATCTTACTGTACTCACCTATGCAAACTAAATCAGAGGCAAAATATACTACTTGCAATAGCCTGCACATATGATTATCTACTCCATATACTTGGATCATACTTGCCTTTTCTCTCCTGAAAACTTCTCTCACACAGTATTTTAAGCACATAGATTGTTGCTATCTTTATACATTAATTAATATGTTTTGTATGCTATGATTTTTAATTGTATATAAAGAATATCTCCCTATCACTTTCTGTCTATATGTGTATGTGTTTACATAAGTAATGAAAAGTTTATTACATTTGGATATAGAAGTAAACAGGATTACTAGAATGTAAATCTCATTTAGGACTCATTCTAGGAAAGACTGTTATGCAAACAAAAGACATAACACATATAGAAACATGAGTTTCTAAATCTCTTATGATACATTCACAGTGTATCATGCTCCATATTATGTCAATAAACCAAGCATTCAGAACATCCGACCTCACTCTCATTTTGCATATACTTGCTATAATATGTGTAAACAGAAACAGCAATAGAGAGGGTAGCACACTCATTTTTTGCGCATTCTTTGTGCACAAATGCAAGTCTCGCTCATGTTTATACCTCAGCGATTTTTGAAAGAAGATTAATGACATGAGCATTTGCAAAGAAAATGTCTATGTGACCAACATTGGTGCTGCTCTTGAATATCAGTGTCGTGGGGCTTTGCAATGGCTGCCTTTTTACCACACAACCCTAATTTATGGAGTGACAGGCTGTCGCACGTAAGGTTTATTTCTATTACTTCTTTTGCTGCTTTAATTCACGGTCTATTTTCAGTGTCTTTTCCTTGCCTTTTCATATGTTAATTGTGATTTGAACAAATTAACATATCTAACAACTCCTAGAATTAATGTTTCAGTTCAGATTGAGGCACATATTTCTGCTGAAATACATCAGTCTTTTTCAACAGCTCAGTTTCCAGTGTTTACCTACATTTTAGAACAAGGTTATACCTATAGTTACTTACTGTTTTGCTGACTCTCTGGTTTCATTCAGCGGCTAATTTTAAGAACTGGGCTTCAGTGACTACAATGTAAAGCATACTTGTTAAACTCTGTCTCTGAAGGCAATCTCTAATATTTCCTGAGCAGCCAGATTTTTATAGAAATACCTTTGTGAGCTCAAATGAGATAGTCTTCTGTTAGGTCATAAGAATGAGGATGCAGCTGTGAGGGAACGTGGGAAAGAAATCTGGGGCAGGAAAATATGGTTACGTTTAAAAAATGGTGGTGTCTGAGATGTCAGGGCTGGCAGGAACAAATCATTACATTTATGCTTCACATAATACAAATACCATTTTATAAAATCATGATAAACAACCGTACACATGCCAAAAATCATTTGATTTCATAGAAAACCTTTTATATCATTTGGAATTATAAGGGATTTTATATTTACCTTTCATAGATATTTTCTTTTTTCAAAATTGCAACATAGCTTAAAGACAAAATAAGTCATAATCTGCAGGTTATAGAATTGAATTTCCCCTACACCAGTTTCTAGATTAGCATTTCTTTACTTATTATGTATCCTACTCTATTGTGATTTTGTTCAAACATGAATAAAAGATAATGCTTGTTCATTGAAAATTTAATTATCTCTCAAACAATTTAAAGATCCACAAATCTATAACCTAAAATCTATGAAAGCGTAACAGACAATGCTCTGTTCACTATCCCGATCTTCATTACGTAGGGTAAAATGTGATCAATTGCAAAAAACAGAAAATCCACCTCACAATGACAAATGACAAAGAAGACTTAGGTACTTGCCTCATCTCCACACAAAGAAAATGGTCCGCAGAAATGGTTGTTTCTATTTCACAAAAAGCTAATGAGCCCAGGTTAATTTAGATCAAGTGACCACTCAATATCACTGAAGTGCTCTCTCTTTGTCCTCTTCTAGGTACCACCTTCATCCACAGCTGCCTTATCCTGCAGTAGTGAAGTTGATGCTGCAACTTAAGGTCTCACATTCCTTTCCCACACTACGAGAAGAGAAAACTTCATTTCTTCCAACCATTACCCAACGTTCTGGGCTTGATTCCATTTAGAACAATTTAGGGTCAGATTGTGAAGCAACAACTTTTCAAGGGGGTGTGTCAATCATGGCTCTTCTTGGAGATGAGAGATGGCATCAGACCCACTTATACTACAAAACTACAAAACAATGATGTAGGTGTAGATGATAAAGAGGCAGACAGCAGGGGGCCGCCCGGTGGCGCAGCGGTTTAGTCCGCGCTTGGCAGCCCGGGGGTTCGCCGGTTCGGATCCCGGGTGCCAGCTGACGCACTGCCTGTCAGCCATGCCATGGTGACGTCCCATATAAAGTAGAGGAAGATGGGCACGGATGTTAGCCCAGGGCCAGTCTTCCTCAGCAAAAAGGGGAGGATTGGCAACAGATGTTAGCTCAGGGCTGGTCTTCCCCACACACACAAAAAAGAGGCAGACAACAAAGTCCACTGCCTTCCTGTGATATAGAGTCATTATATTTAAAGATAAATCATCACAAGAGTCTGAAATAATGGCCAATCAGAACCTCTCTCTAGGTATTTATTGTAGATTATTTTCAAACTGGAAAAGCAATAAATGGCCATTGCAACAAAACCAACCACATAAATGCAGATGGCTAATCTGCATATTCCCTCCAATTCAAACCTTTATCCTAGCATCAAACAATATTTCAAAAATAACTTATTACATCAATCAGAGACATGTGACTAAAAATTATATCAAGTTGGATGCATAATATACACTCATTTTTGTGGAAAAAAAAAAACAAGAAAGAAAAGCATCCTCTCTTGTTCCTTTCTATAAATTATCCATGGCTCTTTTATTGAGAAGTAAAATCCACATAGAGAAAATTGAAATATGTGACAATTCAGTGTAATAAATTAGTTAAAAACATACACCCCCCAAAAAAATTACCCTCCCATATCAGTATCACCTAAGGTAAGAAATAGAACATTTTGATAACCCCAGAAGCATTCCACTTTCTTCGACCAAACATAATCCCATCACTCTCCCTAAAGAAAACCACTCTCTAAGCTTAAGGTATTCACACCTTTCTTTTTAAGATTACATCTGAAGATGCATCTCTGTACATTAGTCTAATTTGCCTGCTTCCAAATCTTTTACAAATGAAATTATACAGAAAGTGTGCTTTTGTCTCTTCATTCTTTAACTCACATATTTATGAGATTCATCCATTTAAGACATATAATATTATAGTTCATTCATTTTCTATGCTGCATAGCATTCTCTAGAAAGAATATACCATATCTCATTCATCCATTCAATTATTGGTAGACATTTGATTTATTGTCCATTTGGGGATATTATGAGTAATGCTGTCTCTCATATATTTGAATGTTTCAGTGAGACTTTGCAAGGATTTCTGTTAGATATATATCTAGGAATGAAGTGGGAGGGAAGCCTTCCAAGTTTTGCTGTGAACTAGTAATGAGTCTAAATAATCTTTTTAGCAGGGCATACTTATCTATTATAAATAAACCTGCACTTTATGGTCTTATGAGCCATAGCTGTGCTGGAGAATAAAAGTTAATCACACATCTTTCTAGCTGTCATTAGCAATACATGAAAAAGTAGAAACTCCAGGACTGATCGACTTCCCATGCTAACTTACATCACACACAATTGGTGCTCCTCTCTGTGAACCCAAAACACGTCCTGTGGAGAAAAATGATTTTGGAAAGTTGCATATGACAAATTCAGGGCCCCATGATTATTGATGCAGCATTGTTGTGGTGCCCTTTTAGTGTACTTTGCCAATTATGAGTAAAGCTCAGAGCTGAATAAGGTTTGTGTATCATGTGAGTCTGGAAATTGTGAGCCATTTGTGATGAAGCCAAAATAATAAAAATGACTAATATTCATAGTGGTTTTACATGAAGTAACTTTTCTAATACCCATAACAACACTAGAGTTCAGGACTATTATAAGTTTCGTTTTATAAATAAGGAAATGGAGAGTTTATGTACCTTAATCAATGCCACATAGCAATTAGGGAGTTGGAATGTAAAGTAAGACATCTGGCTAAATAGTCTGTGCCCACAGCGTTATATTATATTACTATTAGGATGCCTTACATTTTGTAGGTGTGGAAAATAACAGAGAATAATCTCTGGAAATATAATTTGTGGAGGAACTCACAACACTGACGCTGCCCCAGATTTGTTTTTTCAGTTGGCATGGGCTCTTAAGGTGGGCTGGGTTTGGGTGGGAAGAGTTGTCATGAATAGAATTATAACATAGATTTTAATATTATTTTAGTTCATAAGATAAACTGAATATAAGTATGTCATCACATAATTTCTATTTATGCTATATCTGGAATTAAAATTAATTTATATATGATCTAGTGATTCACAAAAATAGGTCAATATGCAAATGAATGCTTTTCATTGTTACTTTGACTTTTCATTCAAAGTATAATACCACACAACTTGTCCTACTGTACATGGAAGTTCTGAGTACATGAATAAATAAGATTATATAAGAAGAATAGTTGACCTAGGATTAAGCTTTGTTGTCATTATTCTTACATCTTTCTCCTTAATTTTTATTTATCCCTATAGTTACAAATTATAATGATACAATTATTTTGTCTTCGTTTAGACATAATTTACCACTTTTCTCATTCTCAATGTCCTGGTGACTTTCTGCTCTAGGCCCATCTAGTTGACGACTTTGACACAATGTTCATCTCCACTCGATCTTATTGTCTCTTTTTCTTTTTCTTTGTCCACATTTTTGTTCTCTCCTTCTTATAATCTAACTGTTTGGAAAATTCTCTTATCTAAAAATGTGTCCCTTATCCAGTTAAACTTTATAACCCCAAAAGCAAAAATTTGGAAAAATTGTTAAAAGTCTGCTCATGCAATAATGTTTTCAATATTTTATCCAGGTTTCACAATTTCATAACAAGACTGTATCAGTAACAGGCCTGGCAGCAAAGAAATTGTACTTGTAAAGTAAGTGAGACAAGTTTAATAAACACAATTTTTTAAAGTTATGCAGTAGGTTTAAGACTACCAATAAGATAAACTGGGGTTAAGAAAAATGAGGAATTTTACCTTCTTTAGCCATGACCTGAAAAGATAGGGTAAGGGTTCATTCTTCCCACCCTCTAATCTCTTTCTGGAGCTTCCTATTTTCCAAAACCCAAACATAAGCCAAAGAGTAAGGGAGTTCTTTGATCCAATCCAAACAGAACAGTTTTCTAGGACATAGAGTATGATGGAGATGGGTGGATAGTGGAGGTGGAAGGGATTGCAGAAAACATCCAACAGAGCTGTTGAAATCCTTTTATGTATTTCTCAAGTTGAAAAATGTGTGTGGATGCAGAAAGTGACAGTCCTTTCCAATGTGTACCTTCTTGTGAAGAATGAACTCTAGGTAAAATATGAGCTAGTCTAGATATCATACTGTTTTGACTATCTGTTTACCTTATGGAATATTTCTACTCTGAAAAACGGTATCATTACCAAGAGATGAGCAACTTCCAAACATTACAAAACTAGCACATACAAAGTGGTGCCACAGTGTGACCCACTTCTAATAGCTACTGAACATATTCATCACGTGGTAGAAGCTTTCGAGTCATTGCCTCACTACAATAATGTAAATCTGTAGTGCTGAGCCTTCAAGATGAACAACTCTGCTGCTCTACTGGGAGGTGTTTCTGTAGATATTCCTTTTTTTGCATGGGAAAAAAATCGTCAGAACTCCCATCTGTGGTTATCAGTATCTGCCCCAGCTCTTGAAGGTTATTTGTGTCCAACATCATCTTTGAAAGAAATTGATGCTACTCAAGAATTATGTTTTAGTTGTGGGGTTTTTTAATGCTCATTGCATGCATATAAATTTTAATACCATGACTATAAGCATCAGAATGATATTTATCTCATGATTGGTCAGAAATCAGTCCCAGTTTACTGAACTTTAATATCAATATGGTTTTGTGAGAAATTTTTCATAACTGTTTCATCTCTTTCCCAAAAACCTACATTATCATCATTATCTTGGAAGTTAATTACTACTTGATATTAAGCACTTGCCATGAGCTAAGCAATATATTAACTGCTCTATTTATATTTGATATTTATAATTGTTCTACAGCTCAGCGCATATGGAAGTCACCAGCCACATGTTGCTAAATTTATCTTTAAATTAGTTAAAATTAAATAAAATTAAAATTTCAGTCTCACTAGTTATATTCCATGTGCTTGATTATTAGTGGACAGGGCAGATTTGGAATATTTCAACAACACAGAAAATTCTGTTTAGCTGTTAATGAGTTAGATATAGTAAGTGACCTGAACCTTCAACCACAAGATGTCTGACTCCCAAACTACAGTCATAAGTTCCATATTATACTGACAATAGAAACTGTCTCTATTATATTTGCAAATTTTTTTTTTCAGCAGAATGCCTGTGCATAGTAGACCACTCATGAATTAGTGGTAGAAGGAATGACTGAGTGAGTAAAAAATCAAGATAAATGGCTTAAAGGTAATTACTAATCTAGCATTTCTAAGGAAGGTAATTATTCAGTGTCTCATTTATTGTATGACTTTTTATAGATCATCATGTGCTGTATCCCTTCAATACAGAGATAATTCCACACATGTTTTGTGTTTCTCTCATAATTTGAGATTTATTGTAGTACTCTATATCCCCAAATTAATTTCCCCATTGCGTATACTATATTTTCGTTATACGTTTTGCACATTGGCTAACTTTGTAGGATTTAATCCATCAAAAGAACAATCAGTTTAGCCTGAATAGTACTTGCCTTCTGAGTATGACAAAAATAAAAATGAACTAAATGTTTCATTACTATTCCCATTGGATTTTACTCATGTATTTCCAATACTCATTTATTGTTATGACATTGTTTTATCAATTTACAAGCATGTAGACTTCTTACTATATTCCCCTCACTATTCATTGTATCATCCAAATTTGAATTATGCAAACTTTTCTTTCTACTCTGTTTCTGTAGTGCACTGAAAACGGCATAAATCTTTTATTTATATTCAATTCCTCTAGAGATTCAGCAATTTCACAGGTACTTGTATTCATTGAATGGTGTTTAGAGAACAGTTGTGAATATTAGAAACTTCTCCTCCTTTAGTGTTTTTATAGAGTTTGTTTTGATAACTAATGTACATTTGGGAAATTTTTTTCTAGCTTTTGTGTATTCTTCACCTTGATAGGCAGTTTTTAACAGCTGTCAAACAGCAGTTTTCTGTACACTCAGGAATACTTCATTTGGACTTGTAAAGATTAAGAACAACAAAACATTATTTATGAATTATTTTAACGTGTGAAAATAAACTCCCTCTATGGGAGCAAAATTTCAATAAAATTCTATACAATGTTTCTAGTTTGTGGTCACTGAAAATTCTAACCAAAACTAGGAACGAAAATCCTGCTAATCTCTGCATGAAGATAATATTAATGAGAATAAACTTAGTTTATGATCTGGATTTATGTGGTGTAAGGCCTAAAATTAAGGTCAATATTATGTGCTGCCTTGACATGTAGTAAAATCAGGATGGTCTCAAATGGCCTAACTGCAAGTCGGCCTCCCCACTCTGCTCCCGTGGATGAGTTGCCCTAGCCAAACACCCTCCTTGTCCAAGGGGCCAGACACAATTCCTGCTGATCCATGAGTAGTGGGTTTCAGTTCTCCATCAGCCTATGGTATTATTCAGACAAGATAATCACGTCCTTCCATGGGAGACAGGGCCACCCCATCCTCTTGACACTATGCAACCTGCCACCTTTCACAGCCTCTGGTTTACTCTATTTCCAAGTACAATCCTGTATGGCCCTGCGTGGCAAATGGTGTCCTCTTTCCCTGAGCTGTGAGTACACGTCACTAATAATCTGCTGTCAGTCTCATCTGTCTAGTGTTGTGTGTCATGTGTCTGGCCATCCTCATAACCCTAGAGTGGAAATCCCTCCCTTAACAAGGGGATGAACAGAAGGTAATTAAAACAATATGATGTTTTGTTGAGCGCCATGTGAAATAGTATTTGCATAATCAGAAACAAACACTCTTAACTACATCAAATAACACGTGCGTATACATTGTAATCTATTTTTATAGCTAGTTTCTTTAATATTGTATTTATCGTTAGGTCACTAAATTATAAATCCTTACAAGACAGTGACTATAACTTGAAGTAGCATAGAGTCTAATGGAAGACACAGAGACATCAACAAGAAAATCAACAAGATAATAAACAATGCTATGTAATTACATTTTTGAATCTGGTTCTCTCAATGTGCTGCGAGAAAGTAGAAAAGACATTGCCTGGCACAGAGTATTCATTCAGTGAGGTTTTCAGAAATAAATGAAAAAAAAAAAAAGCATGCTGGCAAAATCAGAAGTAATGAAGAAAGACTTCTTCAAGAAGCTACCAGAAACTGAGAGGAAACTCAAAACCACAAGCCAGACTAGTAATCCTGAGCTGACAGCCTTATAGCCCACGAAACAGGCGTTAGGCATGGAGATTGGAGTTTTAATACATTCATGTTTATGAGATATGTGATCTTAATTTTCTACTCAGTGAAGAGCTAGATTAAGCCGAAGAACCTGTCAATAAACACGAAAACAATAAATAAATATATTTATTTATTCAATAATAAATAATAATTGATTCAATAAATCAATAAACACTTGATTTAATTGGTAATCAGAGAAGTAAAAAATAACACACTATCGAGACAATAGCCCATAGTCACCAGTTTCATATAATTCAAAATGTCTGAGAATTCTAAGAATTATTAAGAATGTAAGGGAAGGGGAATTCTCATATACTACTGACTGTCTCTAATCTATGGTGGTCAAGAAGAGTATATATAAAGTAAAACATCTTAAGAAAGAAGAAATTCTGTAGAGTGGAGAGGTAAAAATTGTCACGTTTGTTCTTTTCATTTTTCATGGTGAATAGCATCATTTAGAAATTCATGTGCGTCCAGTGAAGTATATTTAGATTATATTATCTAGGTTTAGCTAAGTTAAGACTCATAAATGGATGAAAGGTCTAAAATCTTTTTTCCAAAAAATCCTAAATTAAAGAGATTACTAATATCATAAGATCAAAGTACAATATAAAAATGATTGGAAATGATAATTATCTTATTAAATCATCTCTGACATGATGTCAGGCAAAAAGTGAATTATCAAGATTATATTAAATATGAATATATCCCTGTGATCTTTACTGCTGGACCAGACCTTAAGTGTATACTTTGACTCAACCAATTGGAAAGTATGAAATCATTAAAAATAGATAGATTATAGTAATATTTTTCTTCTGTATTGCATAATTTTTAATTTTATATTTATGTGAATATTTTATAATGCATATATTATATTAATATGAGGGAAGAAAAGAAATGCTTGAGTGTATTGACTACAGAGTCATTGAAATAATGAATTTTGTCATCTAAACTCAGTAGCGAATCACCTGGAGGAAACAAGAGCTCACTGGAAAAATGGGGAGAAACATTGAAACGCCAATGGATTGGAGCAGTCTTTGATCTAGTTCACCAGGCCTGACTTTTGATATATTAAAGGGGGGAGCAGGAGCGTAAAAGGATTGAGGATTTAGAATTTATATAAGTTCTTGCTTCTGATATTATTTTAAAAGTGATTTATTTCTCTTTGAATTTCTGCTCTAACAATTTCTATCTTCAGCCTACAGTAAAATGAATCCGATAAATAACGGCACAATGTTTTCATTACGTATGACCACTAAAGATGCAAACCTAAAAGTTAATATCATCAGTTTTACTGAAACATAGAACCAGCCTTAAGAACTATCTAGAGAATATGATTCAGTTACAATGAACTCATCTGAATGAAAAACCTCTATTAGTAGAGGTATACAGAAATATCGGTTTGAAACTTGACTCACTCAGACTACATTCTTCACAGGATTTTCCTTTCCTACACATGATCCACACTATTGGCTTTTCCTAGTGTTGAGTTCATGTGACACCAATCCAAATCTTAAACACTCCTTTAAAGGTGGAACTCTTTCTTTTTTCCCTTGGTATACATTAACATTATTAGATTTTAAAAAAAGGAATGTTATAGGAAACAAAGAGAAGAGAAACAACAACACATGGTCGGGGGAGGAAGATCAAGAAAAAAAATAGAATTCTAGTCTTCATTTCAATCAACATTTAATCAAACTGCTGCTTGCCTAATCAGCCAATGGGACACCAAGGCTCAAATACTATAACCTTGTTTTAACCCTGTCTGGTTTATATGTTAAAAACAGAACAAAACACAATGAAAAGTTGATAATAAAAAAAAAGTTAAATTTCTATTAAGGGACAGATCTGATACAATTCTGTTACCATTTTATGTTCTAAAGGCGTTCTGATTTTATATAACTATTTTTATGGTTCTTCAACATGTAGCCACCCGGGTTGTCTGCTTGAATCTCTGGAAGTAATACATTTTATCTGACTATACATTTCTCTCACCCCCTCAGGCTCCTGACAGGACTATGCCTGTACCTCCTCAGAGGTGCTTATTTTGTCTGAAGAATATTCTTTGGGTAATGGTTAAGCCTGGTTATGTCCTTCAGTAAAAAGTAATATTCTCATCATGTTTTCTTTTTTAATTGGGCTTTGTATTTTCAGATGATTGTAGATTCACTGGCAGTTGTAAGAAATTACACAGAGAAGGCCTGTGTACCCTTTACTCAGTTTTATTTATTAGTAACATCTTCGAAAACTATAGTACAACATCACATCCCGGATAATGACATCGATCCGTCAAGCCAAGCATAAGTCCATCACCATCAGAATTCTTCATGGTGCCCCGTTATAGACACACCCACTTCCCCTCCTGCTCCTACCATCTCCTTAGCCCCTGGCTACCTCTGATCTGTTCCCATTTCCATAATTTTGTCATTTCTAGAATAGTATATAAATAGAACCATGCAGTATGCTATTTTTGGAGATTGGATTTTTCTCTCAGCATAATCCATTGGAGATTGAGACAGATCATTGGATCAGTCATTCATTCCTTTTTGTTGCTGAGAGTTGTAACAAATGATCTGGATGTATCAGTTTGTTTATTAACTAGTGACCCATTGAAGTACATTTTTCCAAGTTTTGGCTATTACAAATAAAGCTGCTGTAAACATCCGTGTACAGGTCTTTTGAGTAAGCATAAATTTTCACTTTTTGCAGATCTAGAATTTTCATATGTTCCAATTGGGTGAGTCAAAGTATACACTTAGGGTCTGGTCCAGCAGTAAAGTCACAGGGATATATTTATATTTAATATAATCTTGATAATTCACTTTTTGCTTGACATCATGTCAGAGCTGATTTAATAAGATAATTATCATTTCCAATCATTTTTATAGTACTTTGATCTTATGATATTAGTAATCTCTTTAATTTAGGATTTTTTGGAAAAAAGATTTTAGACCTTTCATCCATTTATGAGTCTTAACTTAGCTAAACCTAGATAATATAATCTAAATATACTTCACTGGACGCACATGAATTTCTAAATGATGCTATTCACCATGAAAAATGAAAAGAACAAACGTGACAATTTTTACCTCTCCACTCTACAGAATTTCTTCTTTCTTAAGATGTTTTACTTTATATATACTCTTCTTGACCACCATAGACTAGAGACAGTCAGTAGTATATGAGAATTCCCCTTCCCTTACATTCTTAATAATTCTTAGAATTCTCAGACATTTTGAATTATATGAAACTGGTGACTATGGGCTATTGTCTCGATAGTGTGTTATTTTTTACTTATCTGATTACCAATTAAATCAAGTTACTTTTCATGTTTATTGACAGGTTCTTCAGCTTAATCTAGCTCTTCACTGAGTAAAAGATTAAGGTCGCATATCTTATGAATGTATTAAAACTCCAATCTCCACGCCTAAGGCCTGTTTCGTGGGTTATAAGGCTGTCAGCTCAGGATTACTATTCTGGCTTGTGGTTTTGAGTTTCCTCTTAGTTTCTGGTAGGAATTCCTAGATTATATGGTAGTTGCATGGTGAATTTTTTAAGAAACTGTCAAGCTGTTTTAAGGAATGGCTGTACCATTATATATACCAAGCAGCAAAGTATGACTGACCTAGTTTCTCTGCATCCTCATCAACATTTGTTGTTGTTACTATTTTATTTTAGACATTTTTTTTTCAAAATTGTTTTAGTCATTCTAGTTCCCTTGCCTTTCCATATAAATTTTAGAATAAACTTGCCTATATATAAAAATATGGCTGGGATATTGATAGAAATAGTGTTAAATTTGTATATCATTTTTGGAAAATTGATATTTTTGACACCAATTAAATACTCCTTTAATTGGTCTTCCAGTCGAGGAACATAGAATTCCTCTCAATTTATTTACATTTTGTTTGACTTCTTCCATCAATGTTGGGTAGTTTACAACATACAAGTTCTATCTGTGTTTTGTTAGATTTACACAAGCATTTTATTTTTTTGAGAGATTGCAAATGCTATTACATTTTTAATTTTGGTATCTGGATGTTCATTGCTAGTATATAAAAATACAATTGATTTTTGAATGTTTATCTTGTATCCTGCAAAGTTGCTAAACTCTCATTAGTTCTGAAGTTTTTTGTGGAGTTCTTGGGATTTTCTACATAGACAATCATGACATCTACAAATAGGGATAATTTTAATTCTACCTTTCCTATCTTTATGCCTTTTTTCTTGCCTAATTGCACAGGATGTAACTTCCAGCACTATACTGAATAAGAATGATGTTGAAGGACATTCTGGCCTTTTCTCTATTATAAGAGAAAGCATTCAATCTTTCACCATCAAGTACAGTGTTATTTGTAGGTATTTTGTAGATTTTGCTATGAAGTTGAGGAATTTCTCCTCTTTTCCTATTTTTTCTAAGAGTTTTATGATAATAGATGTTGAACTTTTTCTGCACCAGTTGATCTGATCTAATAATGTGATTTTTTCTTCTTTTCTGTTAACATGATAAATTATATTGATTGATTTTTGAATATTGAAACACCTTTGCATCCTTGAAATATACCCCATTTAGTCATAGTGTATTTTTCTTTCTATATATTTCTGAATTTTATTTGCTAATACTTGTTAGGAATTTTTGCATATATGTAAATGGCAGATATTGTTCTATAATTTTTTGTATTTTGTACTGTTTTTGTCTGGGTAACACTAACAACAGGTAACTAACAGGTAACACTAACTTCATAAAATAAATTGGGACCTGTTCCCTCCTCTTCTATTTTCTGGAAGAGATTGTGGAAACTTGGCGTTACTTCTTCTTTAGGTATTTGTCCAATGAAACCATCTCGGTCTGGAGAATATTTTGGGTGGTGTGGGTAGGGTGGGGTTTTTTAATCATAAATTCAATTTCCTTAAGTTTATAAGACTCTTCAACTTATCTAATTTATATCAGATGAACTGTGGTACTTTGTGTTTATTTAGGAATCCATTTCACTGAACTTGTCAATTTATGTATGTAAAGTTTTTCATAGTATTTTCTTAATGTCCTTTTGATATATGCCAGGTCTGTAGTAATATATCTTATTTCATTTCTAACATTAGTAATTTGTCTTCTTACTTTTTTCTTGCTAAAGCTTTGTCAAATTTAGTGATCTTTTCAAAGAACTAGCTCTTTGTTTCATTGATTTTCTCTCTTATTTTTGCTTCTAATTTCATTAATTTCTGCTCTTATTTTTATTTCCTTCATTTTTCTTGCTTTAAGTTTATTTTCCTCTTCTACTAGGTTATTGGGATGAAAACTAAGAGTTTTGATTTTAAACCTTTTCTGTTGCCAACATATACATTTAATGTTATGCATTTCCCTCTCAGCAATGATTTACCTGTAACTCAACATTTTTGATATGTTGTATTTTCTTTTTTATTCAATTAAATGTGTTATTTAATTTTCGTTGAGTCTTCCCCTTTGATCCATTGTTTAGAAGTGTGCTGTTTAGTTTCTAAATGTTTGAGATTTTCCTATTATCCTTCTGTTATTGATTTCTAGTTTTATTCTGTTGTGGTCAGAAAACACACTTTGTGTGATTTCAAAAATTTTAATTTATGGAGGTTTATTTTATGACCCAGGGTATGTTCTATCTTGGTTTATATTCTGTAGACACTTGACAAGAATGTTTTTCTGCTGTTGTTGAGTTGAATGTTGGTTAGATTCTGTTGGTTAGTGGTGTTAAGTTCTTCTGTATCCTTGCAGATTTTCTGTCTAGTTGTTCTTTACATTGTTGAAAGAGAGAGATGTTAAAGTTTCCAAATATGATTGTAAATTTTTCTACTTCTTTCAGTTCTTGCTTCCCATATTTTGCAGCTCTGATGTTGGTATATGCACATTTAGGATTGCTATGTCTTCTTGGTGGAGTATTCTTTTGTAATTATGTAATGCTCTCTCTATTTCTGGTAGTTTACTTTGCTCTAAAGTCTACTGAATCTGATATTAAGATAGTCAGTCCTGATTTCATTTGATTAAGGTTTGCATGATGAGTTTTTTCATTCATTTACTTTCAACCTGCCTATATTGTTATATTTGAAGTGAGTTTCACTTATTTATTTATTTTTTTTGTGAGGAAGACCAGCCCTGAGCTAATCCTAAGCCCTGTTGCCAATCCTCCTCTTTTTGCTGAGGAAGACTGGACCTGGGCTAACATCCGTGCCCATCTTCCTCCACTTTATATGGGACGCCGCCACAGCATGGCTGAGAGGCAGTGCATTGGCAGGCGCCCAGGATCCGAGCCAGCGAACCCTGGTCTGCCAAGCGTGAATTAAACCACTGTGCCACTGGGCTGGCCCCAAGAGTTTCACTTTCTTATAGACAGCATATAGTTGGGGCATGTTTTTTAATCCACTCCATGAATTTCTGTCTTTTAATTGCTGTATTTACACATTCACATTTAATAAAATGTTTGATATATGAGGCCTTAAGTCTGTCATTTTTTTTTCATTTTCAGTTTGTTCTGTCTGTTTTTTGTTTCTATTTTCTCTTTCCTGCCTTCTTTTATGTTACTTGAACATGTTATTAGAATTTAATTTTGATTTATATACAGTAGTTTTGAGTGTATCTCTTTGCACAGCTTTATTATTGGTTGCTCTAAGTATTACATTATATATAGAACTTATAGTCTACTGGTGGTGTCATTTTACTAGTTTGAGTGAAGTGTAGAACCCTTACCTCCTTTATATCCCTTTGCCCTCCTTGTTTATAATATAATTGTCTTAGATATTTCCTCCACACACATTTTGAACCACGTCAGTGTTAAGCTTTTTGTGTCCTCTGTCAAACATAATTTAGAACATTCAAAAGGAGGAATTCTACTGTACTTACCATATTTTTTGCTTATCCTGTTCTCCTTCCTCATGTTCCAAGGTTCATTCCTCTCTTATTTCTTTTCTGTTTAGAGAATTTCCCTTAGCCTTTTAGGTCAGGTCTGTTGGTGACAAATTCTTTTAATATTCCTTCCTTTCAGAATGTCTTGATTTCCTTTTTATTCCTGAAGATTATTTTCACTGGTTGTTGGATTCTGATCTACAGTTCTTTTCTTTAAAATGTTACGCCACTTCATTATTCTCTCTAGGGTTTCTGATGAGAAATCTACTGTCAATCCAATTGTTTTTTTCCCTAAAAGTGTGGTATCATTTCTCTCTTGCTGCTTTCAAGATTTTCCTTTGTTTTTAGTTGTCAGAAGTGTCATCATGATGATGTGTCTTGAAGTGGATTTCCTTGGGTTTACCTCTGTTTTGGCTTCACTCATCTTCTTTAATCTTTAGTTTTGTGTCTTTTGCCAAATTTTCAGTCAATATTTCTTTGAACTCTTTTTCAGTCTCTTTTCTTCTTGTCCTTCTGGGACTATGATGACAATGTTAGGTCTTTTGTTATACTCCTAAGGTCTTTGAGGCCATGTTCTTTCTTTTTATGTTTTAGTCTATTTCCTCTTTGTCGTTCACATTTGGTAATTTCCATTGTTCCTTCTACCAGTTCACTGATTCTTTCTTCTGTCCTTCCCAATCTGCTGCTGAGCCCATGGATTGAGTTTTAGAGGTTTTGTCTTTATTTGGGTATTGTATTTTTCAGTTCTAAAATTTGCATTTGGTTCTTCTACTCCATTACTGAAATTTTCTTTCTTTCTTTTTTTTTTTTACTGAGACTTTCTATTTTCTATTTGTTTCAAATATGTTTGTAATTGCTCATTGTAGCATTTTTATAATAGCTACTTCAAAAATCTTTGTAAGATATTTCTATTATTTCTGTCCTCTTAGTGTTAGCATCTATTGACTTTTTTCATTCACCTTGAGATTATTGTGTTTCTTGTATGATTAGTGATTTTTGATTGACATTTGGATATCTGGAATATATGGTATGATACACTAGATTTTATTTAAACTGTTTTTTAGCTTATATCCTCTGAACTGCTCTTGTAGTAGAAAACCAGATTCCCCATTTTGACACTCAGTAAGGGGGAGTCTTCATTACTTCTGGAAAGGAGTGGCAGTTCTGGCTCCCCACTAGATCTCCAAAGATACCTTCCTGACTGGAAGAGACAGGAATAACTCATTATTTCTTCCCTGTGTGGCCTCCAGTTGCACCACAGGGGAGGGGTTTGGTAACCTCTTAACCACTGGGCAATGGTGTAAATCTTTATTATTCAACTAGGACAAATCTGATGCTACGTTAGCAGAGGGGATAGGGTGCCTGACTACTGCAAGTTGGGGTGGAAGGCCAATCCCTCCATCCAGTCTCCACTGACACCACAATATATGGTGTCATTGGTGGGGATGAAAGTCCTGGATTCCAACTCTGCCCTCTCTGATACTATCCCAAAAGGACAGTTGGAGGGTTATGTTACAGCTTAGCAACATGAAAGTCTAGGCTCCCAGTTCAGTCTTTGCTGACTTGGGTAAAGTTTGACCCACAGTCTTTTCTGTGATGTTTGCCTGGAGTAGAGTGGTTATTTTTGTCCTGTTAGGCTGCCTTTTACTTGGTCCTTGGGCTAGAAAGGGCAGGCATTAAGGGGGACTATTTTGTCAGCTCCCATTCCAAGTCTGGAATATATGATGCAAAAAGAAAACTAGGGAACTTACCACTATGTTGTTCCTTGGGTACCAAGGATCATAGCTGATCTGCCTTCCTCTTTCCACCATTCAGAATCTTCTTATGTTTGCTTTGTATATTATTTTGAGAGTTTTTAGTTGTAATTAAAGAGAGATATAGGGAAAGTATACATACCCCATTACCCTAGAAGCAGAAATCCTCTCATCATCTTTTTAAATAAGCATCTATTAGGGCCATGCAGCTTTCGTCAAAGCTATTATAGTTCCTTAGACAGTCACCAAAAGGAGAAAGTAAATCTCTGTTTCCTTGATTTTTTTGAATGGGCCTAATTTCTAGCCTTCACATTATTAACTTACTTTATGTTGAATTTGCCTTTCCAGCTCTTCATTTTCAGTTCAGAGATGACCTTGATACCTAAAGCCCAATGGTTCTAGACTATATTTAATCAGTTCTGATATGTCATTGATTGTAGGATAATTGTAACTATAATCAAATGGGAGTGAAGTATATACCAACATTACAGTACATCCAAATTTCAGTAATAATATAACGAGAGGTAGTCTAACTTAGGATAAAGAAAAAGAAATACAGTTGTGTACCATGTAACGACATTTCAGTCAACAACAGACCACATATATGATGGTGCTTTCATTAGATTAGTACCACAGAGCCTAGGTGTGTAGCAGGTTATATCATCCAGGTTTGTGTGAGTACACTTCATGGTGTGTGCATGATAAAATCGCCTATCGACACATTTCTCTGAACGCATCCTTGTTGTTAAGCAACATACGACTCTATGTGATTTTCCTTTTCAAGTTTTCAATCTTCTGATACTCATGTAGGGCACTTTTAAAATCAGCAAGCAAACAAAAAATCAGTGATGTAGAGCAACAGGTACACTTGCAGTGTACCAGTATATAATCATTCAAACTATGATTCCAAAAATATTTAATAACACAGAGCAATACTAAAATTTTAATGCTGATTAAAATTATAAAACAAAACCAACTGAAAAGCTAAATATGTTACGATATGTCCTCCTTGCTTACAAGCGCTTGACTTTTTTTTTGGCACAATTTCTTGTAGGCAATATCTTTGAAATCACATATTAGAAAAATGTTGAATTTTAACTATGGCTGAAGATACACAGAATATCTAATTTGTTTTATCCGGAGTCAGAGTGAACTGTGATTAAAAACTTAAAAATCACATCTACAGCTAAACAGCTAGTCTTCTGAAACAATATAAAATGTGTCCAGCCCAGCCTTTGGAACCATTCGGGGTTCTTGGAGCTCTGGATTCCCTGAGGAGCCAGCGTGAGGACATGTGACCTAGATTCAGCCAGTTAAACTCTTTCTCCAGGGGTTTTGAATTTTGAACATAATGAAGCAAGAGTGGAATAAACATTAGAATTTGTTCTTACTAGCACTACTACCCTAATAATTAAGTATTTTTGTTCCTGTTTTTTATCCCTTTTTATCTCTATAACCATTGATTTTTTTTTTAACTTCCAGGTAGCTTTAAAAAGTACTGTTCTTGGTTCTTTTTTCATTCTTAATCAGATTTGGATACTATTATTTACTACTTAAAAAAAAAATCACAACCGATATTTGCAAAAAACTTAAGTAAAATTATTTAGAAAAATACTTAAATATACCACAATTTAGCAAATAGTAACTTCATTTAGTGAAAATAGGACTAATTTAAAATTTTTTCTTGTTTACTTTTCCCTATCATCAACAAAGCAAAATACATGATATTATGTTTATAATCAATAAAATCATTTTAAGAATAAACATTGCAGTATATAGAGCAGTAGGAATTAGAGAACTGAGTCAAGTCACACAGACAATTTGCTCAGTAGGGAGCACAGCTCTCTATATACATGTTTGTTTAATGCAACTGCTAGTAACAAAGAAGACAGAAAACATTACAGAAAGGTTGTGCCCCAGGTATGTCAAACTTTGCTGAAATAAAGTTTTTAGTTAAATTTTCAATTCAAGTAGTCGTTATTCACCCTCCCCCCAAAAATTAAAATAAGGAAAACTACATGCATGAATGTTATTCAGTTCCTGTTCTTTCCTCCAGTCCTCTATTTTTTCCCCCTCTAATGATAAAAAGAATAGAACTGGTTTTGATGGATCCTTAATCTTGGTTCCACCAGGGTCTTCCTTTGAAAATTAGGACATTGCTGCCTTTGCAATTATACGACTTTAACTGAGGCTGATGTGATTAAGAACATCACACCATGTCTACAGCCCAAATTTATCTGGGCTGCTTTTATGTAAAAATGTCTATGAGATTAAGGATAAAAGAAGTGTTGAATCTCAAGTACTGCTTTGGTATTTTAATCAAAGAGAATGTATTTTGGAAGTAATTTCCCATCTGATTTTGAACTATTTGGGGAATGGATTTGAGGATGTTTCAATATGTTTTGTACATCATCAATTACTTTGATAAAAACCATAAGTAATAATTATATGAGCTATTCACAAATAGACTATATCTTTGGTATTATACATTAGGGTAGAATTGAATCTCAAGTATGGCTTCAAATATGCAGAATATATAATTTTCTATTATCTGTTGTTTCAGTGAACTCAGACAAAAATTTTAAAATCACTATCATCTACACCTAAACAATTATCATTGTTAATTCAAACTTCTCCTGAAATAAATTGGTAACCAAACTAAAACATCTGAGAAGCAGACAAATTGAAAATGTGTGAATCTGGGTTCTTTGTTTTTTTAGCAATATATTACTTTGCACTTTACACCAGAATGACCACTTTTCCATGCTTTTCTTGAAAATGATGAGTTGAAATTGCTAGGAATTTAAATAAACTTTAAACCCTTAGGATTTTAATGCAAAAAAATAAAACATAATAAAGAAAAATATGATTTTTTTTAGAAAATTGCCTCTTTAGGTAATATATTTTTTATGTGATACTATTTCAGTGTTAACTATATGTCCACATGGTCAAACCCACAGAATGGATGGAAAAAGAATATTATTTACCTGATGGGAAAAGTACTGTGCATACAAATACTACACTAGTCTTATTAGTAATTGTGTATTCTCCTAAAAACTCATTGATCATTTAGATAGCAATGGTTTTTACTAAAATAATTGACTAAATACAATTGAATTATTTATTGTTGCTCTATGTTGTTAAAATGAAATAGCCTCAGTTCAAAGGGAGCATCTAACAATATTCCATATTTCACATATTTAATCTCAACGATAGTAAACCCAGGTATCAATAGGCAATTAAAGTAAATTGTATTAAGAAAGATATCTAATAAAAACATTCTTGAGGATGTCTAATAACCTAAAAAACTGTATTTATCTGAACTGTAATTAATGAAAGTACTGAAATATGCAACATCCCTACTTCCTCTCTTAAAATAGTTCTAAATCAGATGGGAAATTACTTCAAAATGCATTCTCTTCTATGAAAATAATCTCAGCATCCAATCAGAGCAGATCTCTTTTGTAAGATATGCTCTCTCTCATTATTACATAAACAATTATTTTAACTCTTATCTTTCCTAAGGAATTACAAATAGCATACGGCATGTTAATTTTTGCGCAAAATCTTTTTTGGCTAAGGAAGACATTGCTGCAGACGAATAATATCTCTAAGAAAGATCATATTTTAGACAGGTGGACAAGGAAGAAGAATGGGCTTAGGGTTAAGACATTTCTTGAAAGTTACTTAAATTAATTGTAGCTCTGTTTGCTCATCTATAAAGTCAGTATTAGGATAGGCACTCTGACTTCACAAGACTATTCAAAAGATAAGATACTAAATGTACAGAGGTGCCTTATAAAATATTAACAGTGCATATAAGAGAAAAAGTCACTGTATACACACCTATAGACAGTGTATGTATACAGTATTTATATGTGTGTATGTATACGCTCACATACATTGCACAAATACTAGCGGTATAGAGATGTAAGTCTCTATTTTGCACACACAGAGTATTTGTGGCCCTATGACAAAGCCACAGCATATTTGTACTAAACCAATACTTTTTTCTATGTTATACATTTGTATCAACTAGACTCAGCAACTTAATAATTAGCTAATTTAATTTCATTCTATGTCAGTTTTTCTATTTTTCCTAACCAAAGTTCTGAAGCCCTCATATCAACTTGGATCCAACAGAAACATAAAGAAAAAATAATAAGCTACTTTTGGTACATTTTAGTTTGCAAAAGGGAAATCAAAATTAAATGTGGTCATCATATAGTTAAACTGATCAGGAGAAAAAACAAACACACTTTTAGCCCAGGCTTAACATTAGGTTGATTTAAAATCCTTGAATCATAATTGGTCTAAAGTACTCTGAATTTTGTTTGTTGGTTTTCTGATGAGGGCAAAATTCCAAAGCTGCTCTTTGAGAGGGGATCTTAGCTCTGTCAGGAGAAAGCAATGGAAAATCCTGAGATCATCCAGCACTCACGCTACAAGTGCAAACTTAATTGGACGTCATTTGTGTTAAATAAAGAATTGTCAGAACATAAGCTGTTCTGACAGTTTCTGCCCAATTGCACACTTCTGTCACAGATTTCCCCAAAAGAATAGGGGGTTTACTGTAATATCTATTTTTCAGTTAGAGAGGCAAGAGAACCACAGTAAATCATAGGATGAACAGGATACAGGTGAGCTTCCCAAAGGTGTGAGTTAGAGGGAAAAGCAGGATGCAGGGGAACATGCTGCAAAGAGAATACCTGGAAGCAAAACATCAGTCCAACGCAATGAAAATGATATTGCTGTGTTTCTGAGATGAAATCTATGGTTACTGCCTCAAAATTTGCATCATTTGGGGGCCGCCCGGTGGCGCAGCGATTTAGTCCGCGCTTGGCAGCCCGGGGTTCGCGAGTTCGGATCCCAGGAGCCCGCGGACGCGCACTGCCTGTCAGCCATGCTGTGGCGGCGTCCCATATAAAGTGGAGGAAGATGGGCACGGATGTTAGCTCAGGGCCAGTCTTCCTCAGCAAAAAGGGGAAGATTGGCAACAGATGTTAGCTCAGGGCTGCTCTTCCCCACCAAAAAAAAAAAAAAAAAAAAATTTGCATCATTTATAGAATATAAACCTTGGAAAATGAGATGTCATGTCACAATTAAAAGCTCCTCATCAAAATAAAATGTCCAAGGGGCCAGCCCGGTGGTGTAGCGGTTAAGTTCACACACTCCGCTTTGGTGGCCCCAGGTTTGCGGGTTTGGATCCCGGCGTGGACCTACACTTGGCTTATCAAGCCATGCTGTGGTAGCCGTTCCACATAAAATAGAGGAGGATTGGCAATAGATGTTAGCTCAGGGCTAATCTTCCTCATCAAAACTAAATAAACAAAAAAATAAAAAATAAATAAAATGTCTGATTTGATTTTACTTTTATTATTGCTAGCTTCAGAGCTAGGAATAGTTTTCTTTTCATTATAGTATTTCTTTTCACTGTGAAGAAAGTTGAAAGCTCTCCTGGGTGGCTTAATCACCTGCTCCAGAATGAATGTTTTTTAGTTCCTAAAACATGACTTTCATCTCCAAGAAAATTTGTGAATACTTTACCAAAAGTTTGACATCTGAACATGTAGTAAATCTCCAAAGGCTCTGTGCATTTTGTTTCTAGTACATTTTAAAAAATTATATTAAAAGTAATAACTGATTTTTCTGCACAGGAAAACCCTTGTCTCAGGCACATATGGACCATATGTTCGTACTTTGTACTTTGACCTCAAAGAGTATATATGGATAGGGGACATACATACATTTGGAGATTTCATGTGTGCTGGTGTCTGTATCGCCAGCACTGATGAAGGCTCTATGTAATTAATGCTCACCCTTCACTGACCTGAAGAGAGATAAAATGTTTTATCTTTGTAAGATTAGAACAAAATCTAATCATGTAGAATAAATTAGATGGAGAGGTATTGATATCATGATTCTGGCTATATTGTCTCAACATTTAAGAAATTTAATTTCCATGCTGACCCATTTCTGAATTTCCTTGAATAGGGGTCATATGCACACTGAGGCATACATGTTTTCTCTCAAAATATTGGATACGGGGGCAGATGTTTAGTTAAAACAGACAAGAGCATGACAATTCCCTCAATTTTCCACGAGACATTGGCTCTGAGATACTGCCTATGGGTTTAAAATGAGGAGTGCTTTAAAATGTCATTAGGCAGCTTGTCTCCTGCCTTTGATAGGTTTTTTTGTACTTTTACATTTGAGGAAAATGAGTGGAGTTTTCTTTTTAATTTTTATTTTATCCGTGTTAGAGCCTTCTTTTCTACAATTGCTTGATTTTTGTCCTGCCATCCCTTTTTACAGTAGCCTTGAACCTACCTTTGCCGCATTCTGTGAAAATCTAGGAAAATCACTCACCCAGTATTATAAAAATGATGCTTCTACTGCAGTGTTATACTTGCGGTGGGGGTGATTTGAGCAAAGATGTGATTCCCACAAATGTCCCATCTCTTAATTTCAAGTACCACCACTAAAACATAAAATGGTTCTGTACATATAGAAAGATGTTCAAACTCATTAATAATCTAAAGAATGTGTATTAAAGTAACAATGAGATATAATTTCACAACTGTGAGAAGGAAAAAAAAAAATGTCAGACTACCAATGTTGGTGGGAATGTTGAGTACCGGGAACTTTCATTTAATACTGTTGGAAGTGTAAATTAACACAACCAAACTGTAGAGAGAATGGGAATTGCCTTGTGGTTAAACATGTGAATAGCCAATGACCTAAATCAACTGTTAGGGGTATATGCTAGAGAAACTCTTAAATATGGGCATTGATAGTAATGCTCAAAAATGTTCATAACAATCTTCAATAAAATGGTGAGGATTTAGTCAGGATATGGAAATCATTTCAGTTATTTTAACAGAAAGAATTAAATATAAAAAATTGATAACTAGATATAAATTACTTAAGTAGGTATCAGAAAAGGCAGAAAGAAAACAGAAAATTTTCACAAAGGTAGAACTGCAGGAAGCAGCTAACAACCCTAGGAGTGAGGGGAGAAATGGAGAGATTGAAAATATTAAAACTCAAATGGTTGGGAAGAAAGCCCTGAAGGGCTGAAATATAGCTGAGACCTCTGAGGAAGGAGTGGTGGGCGTGGATCTGGACTTCTGAGAAGGAGGCACCAGTTATCCCATGCTAGTGTGTCTGAGGGGACACAATAATGTTTCATAAGTTTTGGTAAAACTACAAAGCAGATTGAATTATTGCTGTGGGAAGGAACTTCTGTTACTAAGATGAAGACGTTTACTAGGATGGTTCTCAAAGGAAGCAGAAAGATGCAACAGGAAGCAAATAGGAAAAATCAAGACCTTGCCTCCTTCTCTGGCCTTGTAGTCTCCCTAGAATATCCCATATTTGTGGAACCTAACCCGCAGTCAGCTGGCAAAGTGAAAATGAGGTTTGCAGAAGTTCCAGCCCCAGAATCACAAAGCAGGGTATAGAATTATAAGTTTGGAGTTGAGAATCAACAACCTAATAACTGCCAAAACTGGAAATAACCTTAATGTCCGTCATTGTGTTAAGGATACAAAATTATGGTATGTTAATTAAGTAATATACTATGGTTTTGAATCAGTTAACTATTCTACAAAAGAACCTTCTTGGTGGAATACAAGGAAAAGAATTTACTTATCACAGGTCAACAGGAAGGCTCTTTGTGACTGGGCTAGGAGTTGGCTGACCTAGCCTGGGCTTGACTGGGATGGCCCTCCTTCAAGGTCTAAGTTTAGCTGTCACTGGTCTCTTTTGGAGCCCAATCTGCAGAAATTTGGGGGCTCAGATATCCTCTTATATCACATAGAGTCTCACTCCTTTTTAGTTCAGGTTGTCAATGCTTTTGACAATATGGCTCTCTCTAAAAACATCTTAGGCTTTCTAAATATTTGGTTCTAATCAAGTTAAGGTGCCAAAAGTCACACACACAATTCTTTTTAGATGTGCCTCTCTCTCTAGAGTCAAGTAGAAATACTTTGAACACATCAGGCTCCTGTAGGTCTATTCTCTTAATGTTTATTCCTTTATTTTTTTAAAGTCATTTTTATTTATTAATTTTTTTTATTTTATTTTTTGCAGGAAAAGATTTGCCCTAAACTAACATCTGTTGCTAATCTTCTCCCTTTTATTCCTTTCCTCCCCAAAGCCTTAGTACATGGTTGTATATCCTAGTTGTGGAGTATTCTAATTCTTCTATGTGAGCTGCCACCACAGCATGGCAACAGACAGACTGGTGGTGAAGTTCCGCGACTGGAAATGAACCAGGGCAGCCGAAGTGGTGAGAGCCGACCTTGTACCACTAGCCCATTAGGGCTGGCTCTCTTAATCTTTCTTGAAATCCATTTCCAGTTGAAATGATAACAAGTTGTCACCATAAGTTTTTTAAAGTTCTTAACAAAAAGATGTGAGGGTTTTGACCTTGACTAGTTCTGTAAAGCCAATGCCACATATTTTAAGATTTGTTTAATTCAAAGCCAAAACATGCCAACATGTCATGGTTAAGTCCAAATTCAATGGACAGGGAAGTATATTTGTCCATGATATGCCCTTAGCAAGGGTGTGGATGCAGGGAGGGGTAAAGAATTGGGTCCAATCGTTAAACAAAACACCAGTGAAAAGAAATCAACCACATCTCTGTATGTTGATATAGTTGCACTACAACATTTTATTTTTTATTTAATTTTTTTTGTGAGGAAGACCAGCCCTGAGCTAGCATCCGTTGCCAAGCCTCCTCTTTTGGCTGAGGAAGACTGACCCTGGGCTAACACCCGTGCCCATCTTCCTCTACTTTATATGGGACGCTGCCATGGCATGGCTGACAAGCAGTGCGTCGGCGGGCGCCCGGGATCCGAACCCCTGAACCCCGGGCTGCCGAAGCTCGAACTAAACTGCTGGGCCACCAGGCCGGCCCCCACTACAACATTTTAGTGTTAAGTAAAAGAAGCAAATCACAGAAGAATGTACACCATATGTTTACTTTTAAATAAAATTAAAAACATGCAAAATTGAACAATGTGTACTTTAAGGAAACATACATAGATGACAGAAATGTATGAAAAGAGTATCAAGGAATTGTTCACCGACTTTAAGATCATTTTTAACTCTGAGGTGGTAGAGAAGAGATGATATAATGGAAGAAAGCACAGGGGATTCTATAATACTGGTAAAATTTTGGTTTTTTGTGGGGGGGCGCAGATGGTTAATATACAGATTTATTTTTATTTTTGTTTTATCTGTTTCTCTAAATTGTATAAACAGATTTTTGTGTATAGTGTATATAATTTTATATGACATATATATATGACACAGAGAAGTTTTAATCTACTTAGCTTTGAGAAAATGAAAACCAAGGAAGTATTTAGCAAGAAAGGCGGTTAATCATGTTGCTCCCCAGAGGAGAGGATGACAGAGGATGTGAATAGGAGAGGACAGAATGGAGGATGAGGCCAAAAGCATGGCCAAACTCCATCAAATTCAAATTTCTCTTGCCCATTCTTTTTCTCCCAGCCCAAGAATGCAAACTGGGGTAATTTTTATTCTCATTACAGGCATAAACATCAAAAAGATTAGCACCACTGTGTAATTAAGTGATATCAACATAGAAGCAAAAGAAAAATTGATCACTTACATCAGTGAAGGAAAAGGAAAGATAATCAGGATTATAGAATATCATGAAAAATTAAATCTACAAGCTCATAAATTTCTTTCAGTCTCCTCAGGATATATTACCCAAAGCTGAGTAGTAATTTAATACTTTGGAACAATTGAAATAAAGATTTAAGACTGGCTTTGAAAGGACATAAAAGTTTGTTTTTTTTAAGTTGCCTCATAAGAATAGAAAGAATCATGTTAACTGAAAGTAATATGCCAACATGATGCTCATCATAATTTATAATAATTCAAAAATGTTAAATTTTCAAGTATTAATCAAATAGGTAATTCATTGTTTTACATGATAGGTATTTGAGATCAAATACCTTAAACTCTAAAACTTTTATTGCAATTATTGACAGAGATCTCTTTTATATATTTTAAATGTTTTGAATATATGCTTATATTTACATGTTTATTAGTATATACATAATCTACAGTTTTTAATAAATTTAAATCATGAAATTAAGTCCTAATTTCATGCAAAATGGCAGCATACAATTACCTTTTGTAAAAGGCAACTAAATTTAACAATATCAAGAGGATGCTTTTAGCCTTGTAAAGCACCAGCAATAGCTTATCAAAGGACTTGCTGCCAGTTTCTGGGACGTATATTTGATGAATAGTGCCTTACCATTGGTATTAAGCCTGTATTTTTAGGACACAAAGGTTTAATTATTAAGGACTGTTCAAAATGACTATGTCAGGATAAATGTGACTATTTACACTCTCTTTTCATTTTCAAGAGTCTTGCAAAATAACCTACTGTTTCCAGTTAACCCCCGTTATTGGATGTCTTGCAATCAGCTAAAGATGTATCAATAACTAGCTCCTAATCAGCCCTTTGGTGGCTTATCCATTAAATTAATTTGCCTCTTTATCCGCTCATCTTTGAAGTCCTGTTGAATCAAAAGGCCTTATTAAAAAAAAGAATCATGGGGGATTTCACCGTTCAAAAATCACAAAGGTTTTTCCTCACTAAGTTAACAGGAGGCTTGAAAAACAAAATCAAATTAATATTGTCAGGAAACTCTTTGATTCTGTTATTAGAAATAAAAACACTTTTAACCATATTTTTTAGAATGAAATTTTTATAACTGAGGGAAACTATTTTAGGAATGTAATCATGATAAGTGTAGCTCATGTAATCAATTTATTTTCTCTTAAAATAGTTATATTTTGGAGGGACGAGTATCAAAGTAATCATAGGGAGGGAAACACGGTGGTCACCATGACAAGAAATGTAAGGGAGAGAGTGGCAGTGGAGGTCAAAGTTTACCTGTGTTTCTCCTCCTCATTTGATGCTGCTTTTTCCTTCTTCTCTCTCAGCTCTCTTCCTCCTTTCTTTCTCATCCTAGGAAAAGCCAAGCATATGGAGTCCCTAACCAACAGCCACAATTCTCAATATAACCTATATTTGCATTTTAGAAAAATACTTTACTAATCCAAGTAAATGTGCTTTTGATGAAATGAAATACGAACAAATTTTTGAGAAAGCAATAACCAGCAATATTTAAACAAATCTAAGAGGAAACAAAATATAGAGAATCAACATAGTAGCCATCCATCATCTACTCCTTAGTTCTTTGTCTTTATATCAGTTCTGCAGGGTATTAGTGTAGTGAAATGATAGAGTTCATTTTAAGAGCATGTAGGGTCATGTAGCAGTAAGGCGAAGTATTTAAAAATGCTAGTCATTAAGTTTTGAATCCGGAGGGTACTATGCATTGTGGAATATCTAACTAGCGACGCTTAGGAGGTGTATACACTAAAAATAATCTAACTAGTCAAGGAACTTAAATTGCCAAGCTAGCTGGCTACTAGCTGCAATCATTTGGAGAGTTGTCAGGATAATTATTTTTTACACTCATATACACACATAAACCATTTAAATATTTTTGACAGTTAACCAGCCTTCTTTCCTGAATACATTTATTAATTCATTGAACAAACATTTTTTGAGAGCCTACACTATGCCAAATGCTGCATTGTACCAGAGTATATAGTAATCAGCAAGACAGACTCAATGCCAAGTTTGCAGAGTTTACTGCCTAACAGGTGAAGAAATAAACTAATATACAAAAAAATGTATATTGTTAGATACTGTTGTAATGACAATGAAAGAAAAGGCCCCAATGACAGAACACTACAGAGCATCTTTTTTAGATGAATACTATGGGAAAGCTCCTTTGAGGAGCCAACATTTTAGATGAGAGCTGAGGATAAGAAGAAGCCAGAAATGTAAATATTTGAGAAAAATATTTTCAAGGATCATAAAATATAAATATTAAAGACCTGGCCCTAGAAAGATATTACTTATTTGGGGAATTAAAAGAAAAACAATGTGTTTAGGGTATATTGTAGGGTAAGATTGTTTCAAAATGAAATAGGAGATGGATGTATTAGACAGATTATAAAGTGCCTTGTAGGTCATAAATTAAAGTTTAGATATTATTATTGTGCAATGAAAGCTACTGAAACAGCTTCATGAACATGTTAGCAATACAGACAAGCTTGAAGGTTATTTTAATGTTAAGGTGAGAGAAAGATACATTGATCTCTAAGGTAGTGGTGGTAACAATGAGAAAAATGGGTGCATATGAGAAATTAGGCGAGATGATTATGGAATTTGAAGATGGATATAATTAAGATATGAAGGAGAAGGCAGAATGAACCTCATAAAAATGACCCCAAAACTTCCTTTTTAAGTGAATGGTAGTAATATTTGAGTAGATGAGAAAAACGGAGACAGAAATTAATTTGAATGGAAAAGAAGTCAAGAGTTCAGTTTTGGATGTGTTAATTTTAAAACTCTTGAAAGATATTCCACTCTAGACGTAAATTACAAAGGTGGACATAGTGTGGAACTTGAGAAAGTGGTTTGCTCTGGGTTACATATTTTGTGTTCACTCTCATAAAGACATCATTTAAACAGTCTAAGAAGATGCAGAGAGAAGAGAAGAAATCTCAGAACTGAGAATTAAGGAACTCTACTATTTAGAGGTTGATGGAAGAGGACTGAGACAAGGAGACTGAGTAGGAGTTGACAGAAGGTCAGGAAATGTTGAGTCACATATGTCAAGGAAAAAGAGTACAGAGAGGCACCAGTGTCCCCAAGAAAAAGGTAATATTCTTAAATTGGGCAAAGGATAGTATCAGAGAATGTAGGCGGAAGTACGATGGTATCATGAAAACCTGTTTGGAATTTCAGGGCTCGCAATATAACATCCCTTTTCTCTGTCTATGTTCAGTATAAAGTGAGACAATAAACAGGAAAGAATCAAGCAGATTACTTTATTACTGATAGAACCTAGAATAGATGTTAGGCCTACACAAAGCATCTTAATAGTGAAACCATGAATTAGAATTAGAGAGTCTTATCCATTCAGTCACAGGACTAATTATCCATTAAATTAATTTTTTAATTAATTTAAAAAATTAATCCCTATCCCTTTCCAGATAGGGAAACAATACATATAAGACTTATAGCATGGTAGAGTAGAAAATGTGCTTTCTTTGGGCTTCAGGCTTCTAAACTCACCATCTAAAAAGTTATTCCAACTTGCTTTGCAAAGTAGAGAATGTGGTAATGGAACTAGAGATTAGGAGTGCTTAGAAAAATCTCACTTTGTGGAAACCAGAGACGGCAGCCTAGAAAAAAACATCCTCCCCACATGCCAGCAGACATGTTTACTGCTACTGTGATGGAAGTCCATTCCCTGGTCAAGAAATAAAGAAAGAATGGAGCTAACAGAATTGGAGTAGAGGTCAGAGAGAATCCATTCTCTAGGACGTCTTGAAGTTGAGTAACGCAGCTGCTGAGGAAAAGTTCATAAACTTCACCATCAGGAGTGACAGGATTGAACCTGGTGATTGAGAAAGATTTGATTTACAGGGGCCTTAAAGTGACTCTAGCTGTGGCTAGATGGAATTTCAGCCATGAACACAAACAGACCATGGCCACGGATGAGAAGGCACTATGGCAACCAGATAACTAACACGAAGTGTTCCTTCTAACAGGAGAATAAAAGAAGAAAGCTACACTCTATATGGCATAAAGGAAAACTTCCAATGCCAGAGAAATGAGGAATCCTGTTTCTAGGTGTAAGGTAGAACATACATGATTTTGATTTTTATTCTTTGTAGTTTTATCACAAGCTATTCAGGAAGTGATTTTCATGGAAATGTCAAGGAGGATATGGAAAATTTTTTTAAATTTACAAAATAACTGGTGTATTAGTCAAAATGTTTTAGTTGAAAATGGCAAAATCCTAACTCAAACTATCTGGTGTCTAATATGAGAAAATTTTAGAAGGAAATTAATTGTTATAACTGGGAAGTCCAGGTGTAGGGCAGGTCTCACAGCTGAGATGGACACAAAATATAAGTTCAGATCTCTCGCTCTCTCTCTGTAATATCTTCTTGCTCCTGTGTTATCACTCATATTTCCTTCTCACTCAATACAGACCTGTTACTAAACTTTATGTCAGCTTCTGTATGCACTAACTCCAAGGAGATGGCCAGGGACAGCTGGATGCAAGGCCACCAATGACTGCCCTGTATGGAACTTTTGTGTGAAATTGAAAACGTTCCTGTCTAGGTAACAGATGCCTTCAAAATAGGCCCAGCTCTATGAGCTGGATCTTAACTGATCATAGAAAAGTGTGCTTCTTCTCTGGTGGAAGCAATGCTGTGTCAGAGCACACAGCTTGGCAAGTGGCATTCAGGCTGAATTTGATCTCCCAACCACCACCTGTTTGTGTCTTTGTGCAGTTAGCAAGAGTCCCTGGGGCCAGGCAGACATTCCACCAAACAACCTAAGGAAATAGAAAACTCCCTCTCATAACACACATATAAAATCAAAAAAAAAGACTCTTAACTGCCCGGATGAATGTGGTCACGAATTAGGATGCTTTGATTAGCCAGGCACCACTGGAGAAGCATGACAAGGGGGATGGGTATTTTGCCTAAAGGGCAGAGTGCTGTTACCGTAAACAGGAAAGAAGGGCTGCTGAGTAAACAGAGACAACAAATGTCCCTGCCTCCCAAACCTAGTCTATATCACACACACACACATACACACATTGGAACACACAAAACGCATTTCTAGAATGCATATTACCTCCCGAGAAAATTGTTCCCTTAGGTTTTAAACACGTTCACAATTCTCTAACTTAAACACACACACACACACACACACACACACACACACACACACGCACACAGACAATAAAACAAAAATTCCTGTCTTGATTGAATATCATCCTCCAGCCATGCAGTCACTACTCTCTTTCTCTTGTCTCTTTCACATGCAGATTTCTGAGAAATGTCTCCTAAAATTGCTGTCTCCATTGCTTTTTCTTTCACTTCTTTTTTAGCCCAGTCCAAGCTTTCTCAAATCATTCTACTGGAACCGTTCTTGCTAAGGCTACACATAACTTTCTTGTTGCTAAATCAGAGAAACATTTTTCAGTTTTCAGCTAACTTGACATCTTAGCAGAATTTGACTTCACAGACCACTCTTCTCCTTTCTTGAAGTTTCTTCCCTTGAAAAAGTGACTCCACACTACCTTGATTTTCCTAGCATCTCAGGCCAATTTCTTTTCAGTGCTTCTGACAGGTTCATCTTCCTTATTACAGTTATTAAATTTTGGAGCACCACAAATTTTGGTGCTTAGCTCACTTCTCTTTACTCACTTTACATTCACTCTATAATTTCGTCCATAGTTATGTCTCAAAATATACATATACAGAGATGGCTGAAATTCTGTACCTCCAGCTATAGATCTTATATCAAACTGCTGTGTTAAAAAATTTATTTTGGATGTCTTTAGGGAACCTTTAATTAAACATGCCCTAGTTAAAAACATGTTATTTCTGCCTTCTTCCTTCATCAAGCATGTACACACGCACTGACCGTCATCTTCTAATGACAGCAGTCTCAGTGTGTAACGTACACCATCCACGACCACTCAATGGCTGCGTTCTCCTCTCCCTTACCGCTCATATTCAGTGTATTTCTACCTCCTATAGATTTAACAACTTAAGTATTTCTTGCATTCATCCATATCGTTTCATCTTAATTTTCACTATAAAAGCCAATTCTAGGGGCCAGCCCGGTGGCATAGAGGTTAAGTTCGCGCACTCTGCCTCGTCTGCCTGGGGTTTGCCGGTTTGGATCCTGGGTGCAGACCTACTCACTGCTCATCAAGCCTTGCTGAGGTGGTGTCCCACAGAGAGCAACCAGAGGGATGTACACCTATGACATATAAATATCTATTGGGACTTTGGGGAGAAAAAAAAAGGAAAAAAGGAGGACGATTAGCAACAGATGTTAGCTCAGGGCCAATCTTCCTCACACACACACACAAAAGATTCTCTTAAAAAATAAAGTCCTAATAGACACTGATAATAAAGAAAGAAAAAACAAAAGCCAATTCTACTATCATCTCACACCTGGAACTAAACATTAGCCCATCAATAAGCCCCCTATCATCTCCTCTGCCCTCCAATCTCTTCTTTCCAACGCAACCAAAGAAATCCTCTGAAATTCAAATAATGGATCAACAAAAATCCAATACACCATCTAAAACTCCCACACTGTCTGCTCCCATCTACTTCTCTGATTGAATTTTGTGCCATGTCCTATCATTTTGTCTTTCCACTCAAGAGTCATAGGTCTTCTTTCAGCTTTTAGCATGTTCTCCTCCCTCACATCACAGGATCTTTGCACATGCTCCATACTTTTCATTATGAATGGAATGATTTTTCTTGCCATTTTCACCTAGTTACCTCAGATATTACAGATTTTATCCCAATTGTCAGTTCCTCAGGGATGTGTTGTATGACTTTCTAATGAGGGGAAGCCTTCCTAGTATGCCTTGTTAAAGATTCCCATACCTCTCGTTCACAACTCTCATTACATTTGTAACTTTGAATGTAATGTTTGTTGAATAAATGAATTAACAACATTCAAATAATTTCTTCACTACCATTACCCAACATACAAAATAAACCGTGCTCAACTCTCTGCAAGGGAGACATCTCTACATCACTACCAGGTACTGTACCTAACTGCAGCACTAGGTTCTTTGGGTTATGTTTAATCTCATTGCTTAGACTCAGATGTGGCTCCTTACAATCCAGCACAAAATGCCTGCGTGTTTCAGTATGCATTTCTATGGACTCAATGTCATTGATAGCATAATGCTCCCATTTATATTGGTAGGGATTAAAACAAATAAGCAAACAAACTAGTCACTGGTCCAGAAACTAAACTATATACTGCTTATCAATATTAGTGAATACTCACTTTTGTGACAACGGCATTAATTTCTTAGTCAGATGTAGCAGATGCTCTGATGTGCCACCCAGACCTCCCTGTTCCAAATCCAAAAACAGAAGCACTCATTTTTCTAAGTTCAGGGAGTACTGTCACTCAAGATGAATCCATCTCTGGGAGTTGATTTGGATGTACAAAGCCACTTGACTCAAGGTCACCCTCCCCTCCTTAATTAGGGCAGCTCATATCAAGAGATTGGTGATGAAAAGATACAAATACCTAAACCCAGTGTCCCAAATTGAGACAACTCTTAAAAAAATCTGTATTAATTTGCTGGGGATGCTATAACAAAGCACCACAAACTGGGCACTAAACAACAGAAATGTATCATCTCACAGTTCTAGAGGCTAGAAGTCTGAGATCAAGATGCCAGCAGGCTGGCATGGGTCACTTCTGAGGCTGTGAGGGAAAGATCTGTTCCAGGCCCCTGTTCTAGCTTCTGGTAGTTGACTAGAAATCTTTGGCATTCCTTGGCTTTTGCTGCATCATCCTGATCTCTACCTTCATCTTCCCATAGCATTCTCCCTGTCTGTGTGTCTGTGACCAAATTTCCACTTTTCATAAGGACATGAGTCATATTGGATTAGGGGCCCACCCTATTCCAGTTTGGCTGCATCTTAACTAATTATATCCAAAACAATCCTATTTCCAAATAAGGTCACATTCTGAGGTACTGTGGATTAAGATATCAAAATGAGTTTTGGAAGGGACATAATTCAATTCATACCACCATCCTAGTTCCAGTGCTCCCATAGGAACAACTGAGGTATCTGTTGCCACTGATTCACAGTTCAAATTTTATTTTCTCCACAATCTTTTTCCTTCAGTCTCCCACAGATGTTGGTCCCTAAAACTCTTTCTCAAAAACTTTCATGAACTCAAATATCTAGCTAAACTTCTGCTTTTGGAGAATCTGACTTGCAATATTTTACGCTGGAAGTGATCTGAGACAGCAAACCATAAAAATATATTTGGAGTTGGAATGCTTGCTGATCAGCTGGCTTGGAGTATCACGTAATAGATGATGGGCAATAGGTGAAGATGGGCAGCTCTGGCATATCAAATATTACAATTGTGGAAATTTTCAGCAGGGGTGGACTGGGTTGACACATAGATGGATGGACTTGTGGGTGCAATGTATCAGGAACTTATGAAATATGGGGAAATAATAAGGCCTATGAAGTATAATGGTTGTTTTGGAGCAACTGATGATTTGGAAAATGACAAAAAATGCTGAGGGAGATTAATCAGTAATAAAAAGTTAAGTGTGAAAGCCAAAGAGCGTCTTTGGAATCATATAAATAAACTCTCATCACCTGAATCTGGAAGGCAGACAAACATGATGACCAGGCCCAGGAGTTGATCATAAGAGTAACAGAAATCCAGACAGGGGTGAATTCTCAGTCTTATCAGTTCTAATGTGCCAAGGTTGGCACCCTCATTGGAAAGAAGTAACACTGTGAGGAAAGATTAACACCATTAGATTAGCACCCTGATATTTCTGGAAATTATTAGCTCAGTGCACAAGGGGATCCTCTTACATTTACCAGATAAAAAGAATGCCATTGAGAATACTGTTTTTGCAAAGAGATCAAACATTGTTTTAAGAGAAGTTGAAGAAAAATATGACTATCTAAAATGCATAGATTATCTCAATAAAATGAAATTTTAATATATTTTCAGTTTATTAAATATTAAAGCTGGTGTGAATTTGTATAGTTCACTTAACCTTATAACACCATAGTCATCTTCTCTCCTGAAAAGTGAGATATTTAGACTAAATGATCTCTCAGCTCTCTTTCCTTTATAGATTACCATGATTCCCATTGTTCTTCAAGTGTTACAAGTGTCTCTATTTTCTAGCTTTACTTTGGCTCAGAAACAGAATTTTTTTTGTTTGTTTTTTACATTGATTATTACCTGTTTTATAGGACCTATCACATATTACTAGGACTATCACATCTTATAGGACTATCATATCTTACATACGTTACAGTTGTCACCTTCTTCACCCCATCCCTCTGAGAATTCTGAGATACTTGCAAATATCTCTTTTATAATTTGTTTTCATTCTTAGTCCTTACCCATATACTAGTAGGCAAACAGTGTTTCTGTGTAACAATTGATATAGTATTCTGTAGAAACTGGATGTTAGGTTTTTTAAATGTCAAAGACAGATTCCTACCCTTAAGATAAGTTGACAAATATCCATTTATAATTAGCTTTTAAAATAGCAGCCTTTATATATAGGGCTAATTGGCTTCTATCTGTTTAACAAAATTACCTTTAAAAAGATGTTGTCTTCTAACTTATACCTTGCTGCTGGTGAAATATTGGAGTGGGTTTATTGCTTTTTTTTTTTTAAGTATAGACTACTGTCCTTTAAATTGTCTTTTTTGACCTGAAATGACACTATACAACCAAATTTCCAATTACCTCTAAAATGTAAGGCAGGATGATTACTTGATTTATGAGCTCAGGTTTATAGTCTCTTTGTTGATTTTATTAATCAGAATCTTCCTTCTTTCTCTAGTGGGAATGAAAATGAACACATACTACATATTTGCCAGAGCCCAGAAAACACGATAGGATGCCAACACACCAAGAGTTGAATCAGAAAGCCTCCAGCCAGTTAATCGTAGCTTCTGGCTTGCCTAGTAGCTATAGTGACCCAATATTTTGGTTACTTCAGTTTTCCTGAGACATTGAAATGCCCTGAGAGAACTGTGGAAATCGAATATTCCTTCTTTTTATATTAATCAAATTCCAAGTGGTTCATAGCAAATTTGGGGGACTTGTCATGAAATTGTCTACTCTTATAAAGTGTCCTATTAATTTTAAAAGACATGGTCATCTTAGAAGTGTAGCTAACCTCCAAATATCCTTTGATACACTCATTTAATCTGTACCTAGCTCTTCTGTTCCTCTCACCTCATTCACAATCACCAAGAATAGTAACCGACGTTATCAAGACCCACCATGTTCTGCTGTAAAGATAACTTATGTGTTGGAAGGTTTATTAGTGAAATACTTTTAAGTAACACTTATTTAGGCTTTATACGATTCAGTACTGAACTGTACAAATTGTACCATTGGATCAATAAGGAAGGAAATGTTCAAAGATAAATTATAAATTTACATCTGATATTGATTGACGGCATGTCTGGTTTCAGTCTTCTCTAACTCATATAATAATGCATTGAAAATAATTCTTTGAAAAAATGGAAGTTCTAAATGAAAATTGCACTACTAATGTAATTCAGCATCATATTTTAACTCTAAGTGATTATTTAGCAGAATCAGCAGTTTAGCCTAACAGGGAAAAATAGTCTTTTAATTATGATAACTTGGTCTGTTGAACATTTGACTCATTGTTTCTTTTAAATTAAAATGGCTCTCTATCAATTATTTTTAGCATAATTTGAGGCTGGAAAATACTTAATTATAGAGGCAAAAGAAATAATATGAATTTCTTGATATTTAAAACTCACAAATGAACACTAATTCAATATGATTGAGAACATGAAATTTAAATGCATATGTTTCAAACTGATGCTTTTCTTGAATGTCCCATGACTACTTATTAGTTTCTCTTTACTGAGATACTAATAACATTAGCTCTTAGGATATTACAAAGAAAGTAAATAAGAAACATGGTATTTTTTAAATGTAATTATTATTTTTAATTTGGAAAAAATTAAAAATAATTGCAATTCAAATTAATATACATTATATTATGTGCACATTTATGTATATTGAATACATGGCCAAATAGAGACAAAATTCATGAACAAGATTTAATGCCCTATTCAACATCAAAGGTACCAATATTATTGAGGAAATTAATTTTGCCTTGCCATCAAAAACTTCATGATAAAATAGAAACTCCTTCATTTCTGAATTATTTTCCCACACAAACATAATAGAAAGGCAAAAATAAATCTTCTCTCTCAAGATATTAAGATATTTTTGAAGTAAATTGAGGAGGTAAACAGAAGTAAGGTAATTAATTTTCTTAATTTCTTCACACACATTTATTCATATAAATTTGAGCATCTTACTTATGACATATGTGTAATATTATTAAAAGACAAAGAATCTACTCTTGATAACTTTACCCTTTAGTAAGCAGGTGACCAATACCGTCAAAATACATGTTTAAAACTTCCAACAATCTGTGATAGCCCAGGGCTAATTTTATGCACCAAGGGAAACTAAAGAAATAATTGCTTACTTGAGATCTAATTAAATCCCTAATGCATTTAAGGTGTAATTGTTGTTCTACAATGGCTGTGAATATGCATAATAATCAAACTCTTTGTGTAAGGAATATAGTGTCCATTTTAGAGAAAGTGTTTGTCTTAGTCCGTTTGGGCAGCTATAACAAATTACCACAGAGTGGGTGGCTTAACCAACAGAAATTTATTTCTCACGGTTCTGGAGGCTGAGAAGTCCAAGACCAAGGTGCTGACAGATACAGTGTCTGGTGAGGCTCCTCTTCCTATCATGAGAGGAAGTTCTCATGTCTCTTCTCATAAGGGCACTAATCCCATTCATGAGATCTCCACCCTTGTGAAATAATTACCTCCCAGAGGCCCCTCCTCCTACTACCATCACATTGGGAGTTAGGATTTCAACATATGCATTTTGGGAGGACACAAACATTCATTCCAGAACAGTGTTTAATATAGAACAATGAGACATTTCAAATACTTATTTTGCTGCTTATAAATATTTTGGAGGACAAAACATAACTGATAAGCTCCCATACTCTCCTTTTTATTTTTTTCCCCCATCAATGCACAGGCTAGCAAAATAATCACTGGTTTGTTTAATGCTAATGTGTAATTGTTGCTTCATCCAGTAAAATTAGTTCTTATGTAATTCAAAGTACATATGAAAATAATCCCTGTATAGTAATTTTTAGCTTTAAGAACCTCACAAAACACTATGCCTTGTTCAAACACTTAATTCACATACAACCAACTCTTTTTTCATAATATAAAATAACCATACACATTGACACACGTTCTTTTCCTAGAGGTAAGGATATGGACATTTTAAACTATAACCCCCTCAACCTGGTCTCTACTTTCTTTGTGATGCTTCATAAACCAATAGACTCACCATATTGTCCCAAGTTTTACGTATTCCAGAAGTGCTTTCTTATATCAAGTCACAAGTGTATTTGCCCAGATATTTCAAAGCAAAGAAAATTCTCTTGACTCAAGCATACTAACTACATTGCTTGAGTAAATTAGGACGTTTCCTTCTTAGGATGTCAAATTTCAAACAATTTTTTTTAAAAATCTACTTTGTGTGCAAAGTATAAAAGGTTCATGAATTAGAGTCACATGGATATATGTTTGAACTATAGCTACATTTCTTGGTTGAGTTACCTTCAGTAAGTGACTTAGTCCCTTTAAGATACAACTTCATCAACTTCCTCAATATGAAGGTAGTAACGTCTACAGCAAGACCGCAAGCAGTGTCTTGTACCCAATTCATGCTTAGTAGAATTTGATCTATTATAATTAATCAGTACCAGATTTTTAAAAATATCCTTCCTTCAGGGCTGGCCCAGTGGCGTAGCAGCTAAGTTCGGGCGTTCTGCTTTGGCAGCCCGGGTTTCACAGGTTCGGATCCCAGGCGCAGACGGATGCACCGCTTGTCAAGCCATGCTGTGGCAGTGTCCCATGTAAAGTAGAGGAAGATGGGCACAGATATTAGCCCAGGGCCAATCGTCCTCAGCAAAAAAAGAAAAGGATCGGCAATGGATGTTAGCTCAGGGCTGGTCTTCCTCACAAAAAAAATCAAAAAATCATTCCTTCTTTCAGATTGTTAGGTGGATATAAACTTATAAATTTGGAATATTTTGTGCTATATTTTAGGACAGAACCAATCCGGATCTATTGAGTCTTAAAGGTTTTATTAGAACATTATCTCCCTCAAAAAGTATAATTCCTGAAATAATGATAATTGATTATATTAATAATGATAAATTTTATGAATAATCCCCAAAATTAACACATATTTTATTGTGTGGATGACTGAAGAATCTTTTGAAACATAAATATCTCTGAAATATTTCCAAAAACATGGAAAAAAGTCTCCATAAAATATATTTTTCGTTTAATCTTTCACATACAAAAAGTGCAAAGAAATTGATATAGGTAAACATATATTTAATCATGAAATCTCTGATCGGCTGAAAGTAAAATACTCGGTAAAGATTTCACATCTTATTGCTTTAAAAATGTGCCTCAACATGCCCTATTTTTAACTACACCAACCAACACTTATAATCTCTCTAGACATGTCAAAAAATATTTGTATTTGTAAGCAATCTGTGAAAGATAATTACTGACTTTTAAAATAATACACAAAGATTTACTAAATTAAAACATTAAATTGGGGCAACGTATGTTAGAGGGGGGAAAGCATTATCTTTTAGAGTAATAGAAGAGAGACAACACTGGAATTGGAATGATATGCATAATTTTTTAAGATGCAGTCTTAATTGCAATTGTTTACTCTTCCTGAAATAAAATCTTGTTAGAGGCAGTGTGTTAAGAGGTGATGTAAAGAAAAAAATATTTTTCACTTTAAGTACAAATGAATGTTCATCAATAGGTAGGCATTATTTATGACCTAAAATAATTGTATATCATTACTTATATAGGTAGAATAGATTGTAACTAGAGCACAGAATATGTTTACATTCTCCTTGCAATCCATGAAAGTCAGGATATTAATGATTCATTGAAATATTGTTTTCAGGGCGGCTTCTCAGATTACATGGGCCTAGAAAATATAACTCAAGATTTCCTTTCATTTCTTTGAGGAGAATAGGACGTTGTAAATGATTCACTCTCTCAAATAGCTTTAGAATTGTAACATTTAGCACAAATCTTCCTTTTAATACCCCCCTGGGTATTAAAATGTTTGTCAAAAGGACAGAAATATTAGAAACATACACTTAAATTCCTCCTTCATGCAACAGGAATTGCAATCATTTATGATAGAAAAATAGAGTTGGAGGAGTCAAATGGTTTCAGGGGATTAATAGAACTAACACAGGGACAGAGAACTTAATGGGACAGTATATGCTGCTCTGACCAGTATAAGAAGGACTAAGAACGTAAAATAGAATAATGGCCATTTCTAGCAGAATGGAATAAGAAGTTATCTACCACTATTTCATAAGAGGAAATGCTTATTGATACAGGGTTATGCATTTGAAAAGAAAAGCAAATGAAAAAAACCAACAAAACTTTAAACAGACTCTGGTGTCATCATGGACCATGGAGTCTCAGAAGACGCAATTTTGTGTACACAGCTGACAGAAGCCTGGAAATGGCTGAGAGAGATCATCAATGGTTATCACACCCACAGGCTCCACAAGAGTGGGGAAACATCAGGTCTGAAACATAGAGCGCCCAAATCGCAGGGCAAGAAAGAGGGAGGCTTCATTTAGAAGTGCCTACCTCATTAGCAGGCTTGCTTCATATTCAGTCAGAGATGTGGTGTGGGGATGATGTGGAGACTGGACTATAAGCAGGTGAAAACATGATTCCAGTGTAAGAAACTCCTCCAGGTACAACTCCAAACAGATCTGTGCTTGCACAGAAAAATTGAAAGATTCAAATATAAATGTTTCTCATATTCATAAGACAATTCTTTTTAAAGAAAGAACAATTTATTCAAGGCTGAAGGAAAAAAAGAGGAGGATGCAACAGGAACTCCAACTTTTGTTGTTTAGAGTTTTATTAGTTGCTACAACAGGTATAGCTGCCATTGTAATGATTTTAATAGACAAAACGAAAGATTGAACTGTCAAATTAGTAAAGCTGCTTGAGCCAGAACTACTTGACCTAACTGCTCATATTTCAACATAATTTATCTGAATAATTTCTCATCACGAGTGAACCATATTCTGTTACTTGGGCTTCAAATTCCCTAACTCCTAATTAAGTTTTCCAAAGCAATAGCAATGCAAGTAGCCTGATTCTAGATGAAAAATGTCAATTTCAGTACGAATTATTAAACTCTGGTATCTGTAGAATAATCTGGCACCTGTTTTACATTGTACACATCCAGAGAACACACAAAGGAAGATAAAGTCTAACATAATCATTATTAAATGTTTATTAGTCATAGCTCAAAATCTCATTTATTGTATTGCTGCAGAGAAACACCTATTTCCCAAGCACAAACATCTTTAAGTTTTGATAATTAGAACTTTGGATGTCAATATTCTTCCAGCTCAAGGTAGTGGGTATTACAGTGCTTATCTGTTAATGAAAGCTTATTTCTTACCATTCAGTTTTTCTATTTATAAATTAAGCTACATTATTTTTTCTCTTTCCTTTCAAACTTAGACTGAATACTTTTAAACTGTTGCTTTGTCATTGACATAGCAAAGTATGGAGAAAGAACAAAACAGAAGATAAACTAAGTAAAATGAAACACATTGATGGCTTAATACTATAAGTTATGAAAGAAAACGACCTGGGCATTTAGAACATAGAAATTATATGTTTTATTTTTTGTATTGTTTTCTTCCTATCCATGATAAATGCTCAGTGAGAATCAGGATAAAAATAACTTAGGGAAACCAAAAAAATAACAAATTTTTCAGGACTGTTTATCTGATATTTCTTCATTATTCTTTTTTCCAGCATTATTGAGGTATAATTGACAAAATTGTAAGATATTTAAAGTGTACATCCTGATGACTTAATATACATATACATTATGAAAGGATTCCTCCCATCTAGTTAACACATCTATGTCACATATCTATCTATCTATCTACCTATCATCTAAGTGAGAACATTTAATTTCTACTCTCAACAAATTTCACTTATGCAATACAGTGTTATCAACTATATTCACTATATTATACATTAGATCCTCAGACCTTATTCACCTTAGAGCTGAAAGTTTGTACCCTTTACCAACCTCTTCCTATTTCCTCATCCCACCCCAGCCCCTGGCAGCCATGTTTCTTCTCTCTGTTTCTATAAATTTGACTTTTTTTTTTTCTAGATTCCACATATAAATGATACCGTGCAGTATTTTCCTTTCTTTGTTTGGCTTACTTCGTTTAGCATAATGCCCTCAAGGTCCATTCATGTTGTCACAAACATCAGGATTTCTTTCTTTCTCATGGCTGAATAGTAGTTCATTGTATGTATATATAAGAAGAAGTGATGTATATATATCATTTCTTCTTTATCCATTCATGCTTTGAGGGACACCCAAGTAGTTTCCATATCTTGGCTTTTGTGAATAATGCTGCAATGAATGTGGAAGCGCAGATATCTCTTTGCTATCCTGTTTTTATTTCCTTTGGATGTATACCCCCAAATGGAATTTTTGCTGGATCATATGGTATACAAATTTTAATTTTATGAGGAACCTCCACTCTATTTTACATAGTGGCTGCACCAATTTACATTCCTACGAGCAGTGCACAGGGTCTCCTTTTCTCCACATCCCTGCCAACACTTGTTATTGCTTACCTTTTTGACAATGGCCATTCTACCAGGTGTGAGGTGATATCGCATTGTGGTTTTGATTTGAACTTCCCTGAGGATTAGTGATGAGCAACTTTCATGCACCCGTTGGCCACTTGTATGTCTTCTTTGTAAAAATGTCTATTCAGTTCCTCTGCCCACTTTTTAATCGGATTGTGTGGTTTTTTGCTATTGAGTTGTGTGAGTTGTTTATATATCTTGGATATTAACTCCTTAAGATATATGATTTGCAAATATTTTCTCCTATTCCATAGGCTGTCTTTTTATTTTACTGATCGTTTCCTTTGCAGTGCAGAGGTTTTTAGTTTGATGTAGTGCTGCTTGTTTATTTTTGCTTTTGTTGCCTTTGCTTTTGTTGGCAAATCCAAAATGTCATTTCCAAGACCAACAACAAGGAGCTTACCCCCTGTGTTTTCTTCTAGGAGTTTTATGGTTTCAGGTCATAAACCTAAGTCTTTAATAATTTTGAGTTGATTTTTGTGTACGATGTAAGAAAGGGGTCCTGTTTCATTCTTTTGCGTGTGGCTGTCCAGTTCTCCCAACATCATTTATTGAAGAGACTGTCCATTATCATTGTACATTCTTGGTTCCTTTGTCATAAATTAATTGTCCATGTATCAGTGCATTTATTTCTGGGCTTTCTATTCTGTTCCATTGATCTAATTGTTTTTATGCCAGCACCATACTGTTTTGATTACTATAGCTTTGTAATATAGTTTGAAAACGTAAAGTGTGATGACTCCAGCTTTGTCAGTTTTTCAAGATTGCTTTGACTATTCAGGGTCTTTTGTGGTCCCATATCAATTTAAAGATTCTTCTCTATTGCTGTGAAAAATACTCTTGGAATTTTAATAGAGATTGCACTGAATCTGTAAATCACTTTTGGTAGTGTGGACATTTTAACATTGATTCTTCTAATTCGTGGCACAGAATATCTTTCCATTTATTTGTGTCTTCTTCAATTTCTCTAATCAATCTCTTACAGTTTTCAATGTACAGATCTTTCACCTCCTTGGTTAAATTTTTTCTCACATATATATTTTTTGATGCAATTGTAAATGTGACTATTTTCTTAATTTCTCTTTCTGATGATTCTTTGTTAATGTATAAAAATGCAACAGACTTTTGTATACTGATTTCATATCCTGCAATTGAATAATAAACTGAATCATCTATTAGTTATAACAGTTTATTGGTGGAGACTTTAGGGTTTTCTATTTATAATATGATGACATTTGCAAACAGATGCAACTTACTTCTTCCTTTCCAATTTGGATGGCTTTTATTTTGTTTTCTTGCCTAATTTCTCTTGCTCAGACTTCAGGTACTACGTTGAATAAAAGTGGCGACAGCAGGCATCTTTGTCTTGTTCTGATCTTAAGGAAAAAGCTTTCAGCTTTTCACCATGGAATATGATATTAGCTATGAGCTTGCCACACACACTCTTTATTATTTTGAGGTATATTCCCTCCAACTGAGTTTGTCGAGAGTTTTTAACAGGAATGAATATTGAATTTTGTCAAATGCTTTTTATGCATCTATTGAGATGATCACGTGATTTTTATCCTTCATTTTATTAATGTTGGTTATCTCCTTTATTGATTTGCAAGTGTTGAACCATCCTTGAATCCCTGGAATACATCCCACTTGATCATGGTATACCACCCTTTAAAGTACGGTTGAATTTAGTTTGAAAATATTTTGTTGAGGATTTTTCCATGTATGTTCATCAGGTATATTGGCCAGTAATTTTCTTCTCTGTGATATCCTTGTCTGGTTTTCATTTTAGGGTATTGTAGGCCTTGTGAAATGAGTTTGGAAATGTTCCTTCCTCTCCTATTTTTTGGAAGAGTTTAAGAAGGATTGTCATTAATTTTTCTTTAAATCTTTGATAAAATTCACCAGTGAAGCCACCTGGTCCTGGAAGTTTTTTTTGTTGGGAAATTTTTTATTACTGCTTCAATCTTTTTACTAGTAATCAGTCTGCTCAGATTTTTTTGTTCCATCATGATTCAATCTTGGTAGGTTGTGTGTTTCTAGGAATTTATTCATTTCTTCAGGGTAGTACAATCTGTTGGCATATAATGGTTTATAGTAGTCTCTTGATCCTTTGTATTTCTGTGGTATTAGTTTTAATGTCTACTCTTTCATCTCTAATTTTATTTATTTGTGTGCTCTCTTTATTTTTCTTGCTAAGTCTAGCTAATGCTTTACCTCTTTTGTTTACCTTTTCAAAAATCCAGCTCTTAGTTTCATTGATCTTTTCTATTGACTTTTTCATCTCTATTTCCTTTATTTCTGCTCTTATCTTTGTTATTTCTTTCCTTCTACTAACTTTGGGCTTAGTTTCTTCTTCTTTTTCTAGTTCCTTGAGGTGTAAAGTTAGCTTGTTTATGGAAATCTTTCTTTTTCTTAATGTAGTCATTTATCATTATAAACTTCCCTCTTAGGCCTGCATTTGCTGCATCCCATAAATTTTGGTATGTTGTATTTCCATTTTCGCTTCTTTCAGGAGATAGTAAATTTCTCAGGACTGTTTATTTGATATTCCCTCATAGTTCTAATTGTGATAGTAGCTACTTTGGTCAGGAGACTTTCAATTCTTGATGATGTTCCACCAGGAAAACAGGTTTAGCGACAACTTTGAGGAATAGTTTTGTTTTATTTTGGATTTTGTTTTTGTTTTTAACAGAAAAATGTCAATATAGCTCATGTTATATTCTGTTACTTATTACAGATGGATCAGGGTTAACATACTGCTAAAAGGGTATGTTGTAGAAATGCTAAACCTGATGATAAGCTGCCATGCTTACCCAGAAAAGCTTAAGTTTTCCAAAGGTGAAATAAATAAATGTCATCAATTCAGCTCCAGAGTACAAATAACCATTTTGGCATCTGTAACATCTGGGAACAACTCTAGACTTATTTAAGGGAATATCAAAATCTTAGACAAGAAACTCACATCCCAAGAAAACAGTTTGACACTGTGTTTCTATGCTACCCTTCATAAGCAAATTTTATGAATGAGTAATTACAAGTTACTCATATTAATTCAGTCTTTACAAGAATATACTTTTACTCTTTCAAAATAAATAAACTATAAGAATAATAAAAATGAATAACTGTATAATCCTACGGAGCAGGATCACCAGTCAACAGAGGTCTATGCAGATTTTGAGGGGCCTAAATTTCACAGTTTGGAAAACCTTCCATTTTAAAAAGAATACAAACCTAGGAATATGTGCAAAGTGAATCTTTCCTTAGGATCACCAAAATAATCACAATGAATTTTGAATTTTGAAGTGTTGAATAATATCCCTATGAAAACAAAATCTAGAAACATGACAAAAATATTTTTCTCTTCTGATATATCTGTTTTCACTACAATTGGTTGCATCTCCATTGCCTTTTCATATAAAAACAATTCTGTAATATTTTCTATAGATAATAGAAAGTTGATTCATTTTTTTCCTCAGGCATGCTTAAGCAATATCACAATAATTTTAATAGTTTGGAAAAAATTCCAGATTAAAGTTTGTTATTGATAATGTCATATAAAATTGTATAACTTGTGTCAAATTTTCTCTTTAAAATAATCTGTTCATAACATTGAGCTACAGCAGTAAGCTGCAGTTATCCTGTCTTGTTGTCTTTAAATTTTAATATGTATGGTTTAATTTATATTTTGCATACTAATCCATTGTTGATCATATGTTTCACAGATATCTTCTACTCCTTTGTGGTTTTTTTATTTCTACTACCATTTGTACAATTTGGGAATTTGTTGTTTAAATATTTTTGCTATAGTGTAAGATAAATTACTTAATCTATAATTTTTATAATCTAAGTCTTGTTTAAAATTATTTCTGTATCTTAAGGTTATAATTATGTTCTGTATTTTCACCATAATATTAAATATTCCATTCCTAAGATCATAATATATTCTCCTATATTTTCTTCAGAATACAAAAGACTTGATTTTCATATTTAATTCTTTAATCTATCAGAACTTGATCTTTTTAATGGATGAACTAAAGTCCACATTTTTTCATAAACAATCAAATGCCTCAGAATAACTTATTAATTAGTCAATTCTTTACCCAGTGATTTGCAAGATTATTTCCGTGATATAACATGGGTCCGAGTAAAAGTATCCTTTTCTTTTATCTCTAGTTGGATCTGTTTGTTATACGTTTACCACTGCAAATATTAAAATTTCTCATGTATTATAACTTATACTAATCTTTGATATCTTAAGTAATCTTCCCATCTTTCAAAATTATCTTAAATATTCTTAAGTCATTACTGTAGAAAGGATTTCTATTTTGCTTTTTTATCAGCATAAGGCAGAGCAAACCAGAGAAACTTTTATTTATTTTTTTACTGCAATTTTTTAAGCACAGAGGTGCTATAAATTTGAACCATACCCAAATGATCTTTTGTCTGTGGTTCAAATGTTCAGGGAAGACCATTATGGTTGTATTTTTTTCTACCTAACTGTGAGATGGAGTCAGACATTTTTGGTTTTGGATGACTATTTCCATAAGTAGGTTTTCTTTTTTTTGCTCCTTCTATAGCTGAACATAAATTCATGTCAACATCTTAGCTTTAATTGGATATTTCAAATTCTGCTTTCTCCAGAGTTACTTGGGCAAACATTCCCCTCTGATGTCATCAATTCTCTTTATTTTTATAGTTTCTATGTCTCTGCTGGGGTTCTCTAAATACTCATTCATTACAACTAAATTTTGTTTTCATCATTGAGCATAATTATAATAGCTTAACACCCTTATCTACTAATTCCAATTGTTAGGTCATCTCAAAATTACTATCCAATAACTTTTTGTTGTCTTGAGAATGGGTGACATTTTCCTGTTTCTTCGTATGTCTAATAAACTGGACTGCATTCAGGATAGTAGGATGTTATATGCAGACAATCTGGGGTATGTTATATTCCTCCAAAGAGTATTAGATTTTTATTAAATTGTTTGTTTTGTTCTAAAAGGCAGTTAACTTGGTTGTCTCAAGCTTTAATCTCCATATTTCCAGTGACAGGTCAATCCTAGGTTCAAAACTTTCTTAGGGGTGCTACTTGGAGTTTGCCTCATGCATACAAAATTTAGTGATCAGCAGAGATTCAGATGGAGGCTATCCTCAGAATATGGGTTCCCCTTCTGTTACTTTTTCCCTTCTGGACCCCCTACTCTTTCCAATAGCTCTGGATGCCCCTAATTGGAGTGTGGCTCTTTAGATCACAAAGATAGTGATCTCTCCAGAGAAATAGCCAGTCCTACATTGCTGACCATGGTTAACAGTCATGAAAATTTATCCTAAGCCATTTCTTTTTTCTAAGTGTCTGCTTTTGGTTGCTCTCCAATATCTTCGGGTTTATGGGTTTTGTTGTTTTGGTTTGTTTGCCCAGAATTTGTAGTTTTGTCTTCAGGAGTATCCATCCAATAGGAACTTGCACAGCCTTACCAGAAGCAATACTCTAATGCCATCAAGCCTAAGGCTAGTATTAGTATTTGATTCCAATACAGCCCTGACTTTGGTTTCATGCTTTCTTTTGTTGCCTTTGTTATTGCTGGTTTTGTTTGTTTACTTTTTGGTCTTGTTGGTTTTCTAGTTTTTGCAAACTCATCAATAACATAATATTGATACTTTACAATATTTGTTGTATGTAGGTAAATTTCATCAGTAGTTTCACAAATTCCTCATCTATTATTGTACTGGACAAGACAAAGCATTATTTATTATCCACATTAACATGGATATGCCATTTATTTTTAAGATATATCTAATCTACTTATTTCCTACCAGCTTTTTTTTTTTTTGAGAAAGATTCACGCTGAGCTAACATCTGTTGCCAATCTTCCTCTTTCTTCTTGAGGAAGATTCACCCTGAGCCAACATCTGTGCCAATCTTCCTCTATTTTGTATGTGGGTCACCACCACAGCATGGCTGCTAACAAATGGTGTAGGTCCATGCCCAGGAATGGAACCCAGGCCACTGAAGCACAACACATCAAACTTAAACCCTAGGCCATGGGGCCAGCCCCCCAACTAGCTTATTTTTAGTGCAAGCATTCCTCAGCAGAAAAAAAAAAGTTCAGTAAGAGTACAGGAAATAAAGTTTCTATGTTTCATCAAAATTATAAACATATTTAGTCATTTGAGGAGTATGAATTCAATTTTCAATTCCTTTGTTGAGAAAAATTAGTTACATTTTCCAGTTGCAAATCTGCTCAGGGGTGAAAGAAAAATATTACACAAATAAAAAGGCAAAGTGTTTGGATGAATTTCAAAAAATATTGAACTTGATATTTCCCTTAATGCACGGTAATAAATATGCACTTTTAAGTTTAGTGCAATGAAAAAAAATCTTTTTCTCTAAATTGGCTTACATGTTATCTGGACAAAGCACAAACCAATGATTCATCTGAAATTTTTGCTTATCTCCATGAAGATTCAGGTGGCTTTACATGGAAATGTTTGCAGGCAATATAAAATTCTTAAGATAGGAAAAACAAGTAGAGCCAAAGTTATCTGATGAAAGCACAGAGCACAGCTCAATGATAGAGCTGAAAATTGTTCTGACTTCCCTGGGGAATAAATGGAATTTACATGAAAATTTACATTTTCATTTTAAAAATTAGGACTAACAATGTCTATCCTGCCAAATACAGAGTATTTATGAGACAATAATGAAGAAATACATGTAAAATTAGTGAAAGTTACAAAGAATCAAATTAATAAAGATACAGATTTGAAATATGTTTCAGAACAGATCTGAAGTTAAAATCATGTTTTTTTTACCTTTCAGATACTTAATGCAGTGTTATGTACCTTATAGTTAATTATCCATTAAATGAGCAAATAAAACAAAATGTGTGTTGCACTTAAGAACTAAATTCTTCATTTAGAATGAATTCTTTGAACAATTATATATATATATATTTTTTCTTTTTAACTTTTTTCATGGATTTGCCTGTCATCCTTGCACAAGGGCCATGCCAATCTTCTCTGTATCATTCCAATTTTAGTATATGTGCTGCCGAAGTGTACACTTTATTTTTTACCAAATACTTTACTGTGCTACTGTAAGAAAGCTCTGTACTAAATTTGGTGAAAAATGGAAATGAATAACTTAATGCCTCACTGAACTCACAGATTAATGGAAATAAAGAAACACATACAACTTAATCCGACCTAGCATATTAAGTGTCATAAGTGCAAACCATAAATGCTATGGAAAAATAGATAAGAGAAGTAATAATTCTTTTGGAGAATATTGTAAAATGATAAACAGAAAAGATAATACAGTCTTGCATCGCTTAACGACAGAGATACGTTCTGAGAAATGCATCGTTAGGTGACATCGTTGTTGTGCAAACATCATAGAGTATACTTACACAAACCTAGACGGTATAGCCTACTACACACCTAGGCTATATGGTACTAATCTTATGGGACCACCCGTGTATACGTGGTTCATCGTTGATTGAAACATTGTTATGTGGTGTATGCAATGCATATTTGAACTGAACTTAAATGAAATGCTAAGGGGAGGAAATGTGACAACAGTAAACATTTCAAAACAATAGCAGTTACATGATACTCTATACCAGACAACTTTTTTTTTTGGTGAGGAAGATTAGCCCTGTGCTAACGTCTGTTGCCAATCCTCCTCTTTTTGCTTGGGGAGGACTGGCCCTGAGCTAACATCTGTGGCAATCTTCCTTCTATTGTTGCATGTGGGTCACCGCCACAGCATGTCTTGATGAGTGGTACAGGACCGTGTCTGGGATCCAAACCCGTGAACCCCAGGCCACTGAAGCGGAACGTGCTGAACTTAATCACTACGCCACTGGGCCAGCCCCTACCAGACAAGGTCTTAAGTGCTTTGTATTTGTGGCGTGGTTTCATTCCCACAACATAAGAAGTCAGATTTAATCTCACCTATAGAGTTAGTTTTAATCTTACTCTTTTAAGCTAGGAGGAAACTAAGCCTTAGAAAGGTTAGGTGACTTTTTCCAACAACACATACTAAATTAGTAGCAAAGCTGGGATTCAAGCTCAAGCAGTCTCTGACTATCATCCAAATACTTAACCTCTATCTTGTACTGCCACCTTTGAGCATGTCAACAATTTTCACAAGTTGAAAACTGTGAATAAGCATTCCATCCACAGGAAATGGCATGAACAAAGGCACCAGCCAATTAGAGCCCAGGGAGGGACACATAGTCTAGTGTCTACTGAATTGAGCACAGGGTAGAAAGGAAGTCATATAATACACTCCTACCACATACACAGAAAGGATGAGCTAATTAAACCAATATGACACTTTTATCTTGCTGCAGTCAGTCAGATGGTATTCATCTCAATCTCAATCATTGCCTTTGGGAAATATTTTTATCATCGTCAGCCTTGAGCAGGGCTTCAATAGATACATACTTTCTATATTAACAGAAATAACTCTATCTGGAAAAGTGTTTACTTAGCCTACCCCAATTGTGAGAATGGAGGGAATTGGAATTGATATTATCATTATACATTCAGGATGATCAATGTGAACCTTCTATTAATAGAGGGAAAGAAAATACCCAGGCACAAAGTGCAAACAATAGCATAATTTTCATAAGAGAAGGAAATTTATTTGTACACATCTATTATATGTACACATATATTTTATATGAAAAGATTCTATTTAAAACTAATACTGTGCCACCTTAGTTCTTACATGGTAATAAGACATCAAAAAATTATAAATCACATCCATAGTAACCAACATACTTTCACACTTTATTCTTAACAGAGTTTCATAAAAACAGATCGCAAAGATTATAGGAACTCAGTAGTTTCCGTGGTTTTAGAGTCAAGCTAATGATTTCAGGATCAAGTTAATAGGTATGAAATTTCACAGATTCTTGAAAACTACAATGGCAATGAGATATTGATTAAACATATGTATCTGGCTGGAAACTGATTTCATAATTCAAGATAATAAAATATTGGTGTTCCAGTAAATCTTCAATTATCTCCATTCTCTAAAATGCAGCTACTAGAGATTGTAATAATGTTGTTTTTTGTTTTTGTTTCTTTTTGGTGAGGAAGAGTGGCCCTCTAACATCTGGGCTAACATCTGGGCCAATCTTCCTCTACTTTGCATGTGGGATGCCGCCACAGCATGGCTTGATGAGCGGTGTGTAGGTCTGCCCTCGGGATCTGAACCTGCAAACCCTGGGCTACTGAAGCAGAGTGCGTGAAGTTAACCACTACACCACCAGGCTGGCCCCCATGTAATAACGTTTTAAAAGATAAAATCTGGTCATTCCTTGGTACCTGAGGACAATTTGTTCCAGCCCCCCCCCCCATGAGTAGCAAAATCTGCTGATGCTCAAGTCTCTTAGCTGGCCCTCCCTATCCGTGGGTTCCACATCTGCAGACCAACCTCACACTGTAAACATAGTACAGTCATGGCTACTCAACGACAGGGATACATTCTGAACAATGTGTCATCATTAGGCCATTTTGTTGCTGTGCAAACATCATTGAGTGTACTGAAGGGGAACAAAATTTGCCACCCCCAAAATGTGTCTCTTTAACTTGAGGATTATTCTAGGCTGATTGTTTTTAAGAAACGAAGACTCAGAACGTTTTTCTTATTACATGCCCCTTAACTGCCTAAAAGAATTCAGATTAAAAAATCTGTCTCAGGGAGTGAACTGTCACCTTAGCACAACATGAACTAGGTGGTGGACAGGGAGGAACATAGAAAAGCCTGTTTGTTGGGCTCCCCTCTGTGTTCTTCTGTATCTGCATGGTCAAACAAAACTTTTTTTTCTGAACTTTACTCTTGTGAATCATCTTCCTTCTTCTTGAAGTCCCTGACTTTCTCCAGCCCCAATGTTTTCTTTTATCTTTAGCTGAGGGTGGTATATAAAGTGAGGGCTTTGGTCATTTTTGTGAGTTACTCAGTTTGCCTGGGTTTCTCTCATGTATACATATTATTAAACTTTTGTCTGTTTTTCTCCTCTTAATCTGTCTCATGTCAATTTAATTCTTAGGCCCACTGGGAGAACCTGGAAGGGTAGAGGAAAATTTCTTCCCCCAACTACTATAGTAGTTGCACAAACCTAGATGGTAGCCTACTATATACCTAGGCTGTAAGGTATTTATTTTATGAGACCGTCTTCATATTTGCGGTCTGTCACTGACTGAAACAGCATTATGAGGTGCATGACTGTACACGATTCGAGGTTGGTTGAATTCCTGGACGCGGAACCTGAGGATACAGAGGGATGACCATATGTGTTGCCTAATCATTGGAAAGCTTCAAGGGGTAACTTGAATGTGGTAGACATTGAATCATCCCCAAAGACGGCAAACTCATGCATTCTCTCATTGTTTGCTGGGGGAAATTTCAAAGTATTTGTAATTCACTTAATTGGATACAAAATGTTAAATTAATTTATGCATTTTATCCTTTTTTAGAACATTACTGTGAAAATTTCTGTGGAGAAATAAAAACATGACATTGTTTTTATCTTCAAATATCTCTCTGTTTCATGAAACTGATAGACACATTTGCAATGTAAAATAAGCGCTAATACAAGAGTGAAAGGGTTAGTTACACATACTCAGAATTCAAGTTATTAATCCTAACTTAAGACAGATAGGCTAAGATAAATCTTCAGAGAAATTTTTTAGACGTATAGTCATGCATTAAAAACTAGAAACTTCCTATTATGTATTTTATGTAGATATGGCTTAGCTATGTACCCTGAAAGAGTTTAATAAGAATGATAAATATGACCTTACACTTATTTAGTACTTTAAAATTAGCTAATGAGTTTAAAATATGTGACCTCTTTGGATGCTCACAACAGCTGTGTGAGGCAGACACGAATCGTTAGTGCAATTAAACGACAGGGGAAATTGTGGCTCAGAGACGACAATGCATTGAAAAAGCTGAGCAGTTGAAATGAAAGCATTGAGTCTCTGATTCTTAATCTAATTCTTTTTTCTCTACACATCGTATCTTCCTCAGTACAGTTTGGTGAATTAAATATCTATGGATAATGAGAGAAGTCTATTATTATTCACACATCTCTCTCAAATATGTAGCGTCCTGCAAAAACTAGAAAAAGATACTATGGAAGTTGAGCAAAGTTATCCTAAACAACTATTACACCTGTCTCAGGGATATTTGTTTTGTGAAGCCTTAAGTCATCTTTCAGGGATGCCTCACTGCTCCTAGTAAAGTCCTCAAGTTTCAAGTAAAAGGAAAAATACAAAGCCTCATTAATACTGGAGAGATTACACCATATAGACTGTAATTAGCCTCAGCAAAGCCCCCACCGGTGTCCTCAATGAACAAGAGGAAGAACTGTTTAGTTCAAGGACAAGAGCATGTGCCTATAACACCTCCCAGTTATGTATGTTCTTATCACTATTAGAAATACCTGCATTTGTTCCAACGCATGGAGAACACAATTCAACACCTGTCACCTTCTCTACCTTTTTTCTACTTAGTACTTATCTTCCAACATACTATATTTTATAGTTTATTCTGCTCATGATGTATTATCCCTATCTGAGTATAAGCTCTCCAAGGGCCAGGTTTTTTGTCTGTTTTTTTTCCTTGTGGCATTCCCTGTGCCTAGAACAGTGCCTGATGTATAGTAGGTATTTCTTAATATTTACTTATGATTAGTATTATATTATGTATAATTATTATTTTATGGTTAATATTATATTTATTCAATGAATGAATCATTCAATCAATTAACTTTTAAAAGTTTCCCCCAATACCATGGATAGTATTTTTGTTTAATAATTTATTAATTTGTCAAAACTATGCATTGATTGCCTAACAATCAATGTGCTGGGTACAGCGCTGCAATGCTGTGTGTGGTGAGCCAAGACTGTCTTCAAGGAGCTCATAATCTTGTGGGGAAAGACTATGTTAAACCAATTGTTATATTTTGAACTGTCAATGTCCATACAGCAGGATAATACATTTTATTTCCCCTGAGGGGATGGAGAAGGCCTTATAGAAGAAGGCAACCTTATGCTGAGACTTCAAGGATTATTAATGTTAAAATGATTATGAATGTTAATGTTGAAGATTGACGTTGTGGTTCAGGCATAGGAAACAAAAGGTATGAAGGTCTTGAAGCAGAAATAAGCTAGTTGTGATCAAGAATAAAACTAGTTTTATGTGACTCTAGCCTAGGGACGTGGGAACAAATGCAGGGAAATATGGTTTGATCTGACAACCTGTCCTGTAGGAACTTGTATATCATGATGGGTATCTTTATTATTAATTATAATGGGATTATAATGAAATACATATTATCTTTATATTAAGCCCAATGGAAAACAATGGGAGAATTTTAAGGAAGAGATGTGATTATGATCAGATTTACACTTTACATGATTGTTCTTTGTAGTGAAGTTGAAATGAGAAATGGATAAATACAAGACAAAAGTAGATGCAAAGAAAGTTTTTAGAAGGTTATTTTAGTAGCCCAAGAAAACAAATAGAGAAGGCTTGGCTATGTTACTAGCAGTGGGGATACAACTGAGAAGATTCATTCATTCATTTGTTCAGAAAGTTGGTTTTTAAGTATTTGCTATTTTCCATGCAGTCTGGACACTGAACAATCAGAGGTAAACAAGACCCTCATGGGGCTTGCAGTTTATTAAGGAAATCAAACATTTAAAAATACTGGTTGTTAAGAGACTACAGCAAAAGAGACTTGCTTTTGATTGGGCCATGAAAGTTGACTTTCCATGGAAAGTTACTTTTACATGCAACCTGAAAATCAAGAAGACTCTATCCAAGCAAACAACAGGAAACAGAAAGAAGAAAACATGCTTAAGGAAAATCCTTGCTTAAGGACATAGTAAATTGGAGGAAATTAAACTAAGCAAAAATATCATGAAAAACTAGAAAGAATAGAATGGGGATTGAAAGAAAAAGTCCAGTCTTGCAGGCCTTCAATGTTAGCTTAAGAAGCATGAATTTCAATGCACATTCAATTGGAAGTCTTTCACCTGATATAAACAGTATACAAGTTAAATATTTACAAATATAAGTACAATAATCCAATTTAATATTAGGTCATTGGGACTAATGTCTGGTTTATAGATTACATTTGAGAAAGAGTGGACACAGTATTTTTCATGCTATAAAAGATATGTACTAATTAAAGAATTTCTTAATTTTAATGCAGTTCAATTTATAACATTTTATTTATAGTTGCTGCGTTTTTTGTCTGGTTAGCTATCATTGTTTTTATTCATTTGCTTATTTATTTTAATCATTTACAAATCCACTATAAAGTGAATGATAATAATGCTTCTAGCACTTTACTCTTGCTAACCAGGTTAATGACCCATATGATAGTGAAAGTGTAGGCAATAGGGAAAATATCAAGTCTCTTCTTTTTCCAAAGGAAGTACTTCCCCATGTGTATGCCACCTCGGGTATTTCAGCCTTTCTCAGTTCTCATAAGGTGGGCATGGGTGGCCCCACTAGCCCTGGGTTCTCACTTTGTTCTCTTCCTGCCTAAGTCAGGATGCATCCAGGCACAGGCTCCCCGTATGAGTAAACTTAGTAGGACAATATTTAACTCCTGCTGTGTAGGCAGGACTTTAGGAAGGATATGTTCAAGGTCTTGGAGAGGTTATTTGGACATTCCTTCAACACATTCTTCAAATTCTTTCTTAGCAATAAACCTGATATTTTACTTTTCATCTCCCTGAATCTCTCAGTTGGTTCAAAACTCAGGAGTGAGAAGGAATTCTGCACATTTATTAGTGCTTTGAAATTCCAAAGTGTTATCTTCTACTAACATATGAAAGGCAATCCAACCACGTCAAAGAATAAATTGTGTTGATGGATGCAAGTTGTGAATATTTTCAAGTTTGTGGTTTACAATTAATGGGAAAACATCACTAAATCAGTTGCGACTGCATAAAGTTTTGTTTGGATTAACTAAATGCACCAAAATATATAAGCAGCATAAAGGAGAGTATTTTGGAATAGATGAATAATAGAAGACATTTTTTTAGGCCCATCACCACAACCAAAAATAAAAACAAAACCGAATTATGACTGAGAAAATGGAACTCTGTGAGAATACCATATAGAATAAAGACTAAGTATCAGATATGAAGCATTTATTCTTAATTTTATAAGATTTTACATTTATTTACCATAGTTAGTCATTAACTCTGTTACTAACTGCTTATTTTTATTTCATCCTTTAATATTTGAATTAAAGTAAGATAAATGACATTTTGGTTTGTCATAAAATATAATTTGCCTAAAAATAAATAGGTGATATTTGTGTAGCTTAGAAATAATTTCTCATCCATGAAATACTAACCATATTTTTCCTAGTACTACTCCTAGTACTGATTAATAATTACCAATCACCTCCTTGCCAAGTATTGTGCTAGGTGTCTTCTATGTATTATCTCATCTATTCAGCACAATTTTAAAGTTGTTATTATTACAGTCCATTTTATAAATGAGAAAGCTGATATGTAAGAAGGTTAAGTAACTTTCCCAATATAACATATCCAGCATGAGGAGTTGCCCAAAATCAGGCTAAGAAATCTAACCCAGAGTCTATGATTCTAGTTATCATTCTATCCACTATGCCTCAAACTATAAATCTTGTCCTATGAATAAAACTGATATGAACTTTATAGCATTTCTTCAGGCATATACAAATCCAAAAAGAAAATACACATAAAAATGTATTAAAGTTTTCTAAATTAATAAATTAACTAAAACATTTCTAAAAATAGAATAACACAAATATTTAATTGCTGAAAAGTTTTTTTTACATTCTACAGTTAACAGGAAAGGGAGATAAATTATGTTACTGAAAGAAAAGTTTGTAAGTCCCAAAAATTTTGACAGCAAAAACTTCATAAGTTTTACCCTAAAATGTGTGCTCTATAATTAAATCTGTTATTCAGTTTAATTCTGATAATCATTTTCAATTGATGGTATAAAGTTGTAGAACTTCTTAGGGTCACCTCGTTTTGCTATGTGGTTCGCCACTTTTAAACCAGAAACAGCCCTCATAAACTTGACTAAAGAATGGTAATGAGTTAATCTGTTTCAAATAAAATCTTGATACTTTAGAACTCAACATTTTTAAAACTTTGCATATATTACAGTGGTAAAGTCTTGTTTCCAAAACAATTTTAAAAATTCATTTATCAAATATTTGACCTTTTCAAACACAATATAATTGGCAGCTTCCTGGAATGTTCTATGCTCTGATTGAACCAATGTGGATGGACTACAGAGGTCTCGACACAGCTTTGTCTAGTGAGGAAAACTTGATTGTGGCTTTGGTAGGCTTATGAGATTGCAACGATTTGTTGGAAGTAGGTGAGCATATAAGAAAGTATAAGGGAAAATAACTCTGAATGTGAAACCTGAAAATGAAAGCTTATTTTAATCAATCTATACAATTACACAGACACTTTTTTTTTAACTGGAGAAATTCAGGGGCGAATAAATTTAAAAGCTCAAACAAATTTTTTTCATGAGCTTTTGACATTTTTCAATTGGTCATAGCACATATTTGAACATCTTTTATAACATTTACACATTGTCCTTATATTTTACTTATTTGTGGGCTACACACACTAGACCGTAAATGCATTTAGCACTCTGACAGCACAACCTCCAATGTCTACCTGCTCACACTATATTCTCAGCCACTAACTCTTATATTGAAAAATATAATTGAATATATTTACTACTAATTCTGAATAAATTTCAGTACTAGATATTTGATCAGAATTTATTCACTGTTCTGTAAGTTTCAGCCTTTCACCTTGGCAGCTTGCAAAAGAAACTGATACTAGGTTTAATTACTTCTTTCCCATCATGCAGAACAATTTCTTCAGGCATATCAACCATAAAACACTTATAATCTTTCTGAGGAAATGCATTGAACTGGTAGAGTTTGAGGTGCCATAATAGCATTTTTTTCTTTGTATGGCGGTTATGTTGAATTCTGTAAAGAATCCTGAAACTTTGAAACTTTTTTGCCCAGTACAGGGAATCGGGGGGCAGTGCTTAACATATGTGTATATTAATTGTTCTATGCTAATGTCAGAGAGGACAGTTCCACACTGAAAAGGATATTCGAGCTGAGTTTGATCTTAATTCTTTTTATGGATTCTCATTGATCTGGTTCTGAACCAATTACTTGACAAGGACATAGAAAATCATAAAGGAGAAGCTCAGCTAATGACAGTATAAAGACACTTCTGATAAGTGGTCAGAAATATGATCAAGGGCGATTTGGGTTGCTTTAATCACTCTGTATGGGTTTCTGAATTGCATTAACGATGGTCACATTCGTGTGTTATTAAGCCTCATTTTACACAGGCAAGTGCATGCCAAGAATGTAATGACATTTAAGCCAAAATACTAAAAGTATAGTAGCTATATTTTCTACTTCTATTTTATGTTATTTGTAATCCGCAACCAGCTTTAAAACTCTGTAAAATTTATATTTTTAATGTTTTTAGGAACCGCCTTAAGCATGAAATCTAAGAAACAAAACTCATATAAATTAATACTGCTTTTCTTATAAGTTAACCAATCAAAATAAGATAGATTAAACCCAGTAGCATTATTAAATATCTGGCACTGTTATTTTGAAGCTCCTTAACCAGAAAATCTTTCTATATGGTTGCATATTTTATTAGTCAGGATAATAATTCCTAGCTGTTGTTAAGAACAGCCTTAAAATCTTATTGAATTAATACAGTAAAAGTCTATTTCTCACTCGCATCATAGTCCAACACAGCTAAGGTGTGTCCACAATGCTGTTCTCCTCCAAAAAGGATCCAGAGACCCAGGCTATCTGCATCTTGTGGTTTCGTCATCCTCTATGTCTGCCTCAGAATGATCCACTGGATCCTCTGTATACAGTTGGCAATGAGCAATGGCAGCCTTTGACAGAAAGTAAAGAATGTATTATGGCCAAATCTATGAGATAAATCTCTCTATGCACAGCCCTTTGGCCAAGTCACATAGCAAGTAAGGAATCACAAGAGGACTGCAATTAAGGGAAGTATTGTCTCCGATATGCCCAGGATGAAGAAATGGATTAATGAGAAATCACCCAATCTCTGTCACACATATGTATTTAGGCAGCTTCTCCCCAATTTTTAACCAGGAAACATGACTTGGAGGTTATTAATTCACTCAACAAATATTATAAATAAGGCAAACAATGCAGTTCTAAGCAATATGCTAGGTGCTAGGGGTACAACTGAATAATGTCAGTGAGGTCTCTTGCCCTCACAGAGCTTATATTTTAGTGTAGGGACACAGTAAACATGGGACAAGTAAAAAGCTATGTAACTACAGTTAGATTAGTGCACTGAAGGTAATAAGACGGGTAGTATTTTCAAAATTCTATGGGGGATAATTTAGATGGGGGAATCTCCAAAAAAATATCGACAGATACCTGAAGTTTGGACTGATGTTGTGAAAGCAGACCAGGGAAAAGCATACCAGGCAAGGGAACAGCAAGCACAAGGACCTCTAAATGAGGAAGAGCTTGATGTGGGTAAGGTGCAGAAAACAAGCCAGTGTGGCAGGAACATAATGAGCAAGGATAAGCAGAGCAGGAGATCTGGATGCGTCGTCAGGCAGGAAATAGATCCTTCAGAGTCTTACAGGCCATAGAGAAGTTTTCATTTCATTGTAAATATGGTAGTATCTCAGAGTCCTGGAGTCTGGGCTCTTCGACCATACCTTGGTTAGTTGTATGATGTTAGCTAGTTTTTGCCTTGGTTATCAGGGAAAATTATTGATCTTTCTACTCTGCAAAGTTTTATTTTTTTTAAATCTCTTTTGCCCTGACAATATTTGAAAAGTATTTTTGTTTATCATAATATTAAAAATTGCTTTTTATTTATTTTGAAATAGAATGGCCTCATTAAGTGTTTTGTTTTTATAATATAGTGAGTAATACCATACGGTTTCCAGGGGGAGGGTTATATTGAACTTTCAGACTATGTGAACTCACATAGTGTTTTTCATGTGTAAGAAGCCATTTCCCAATACCTTAGTAGAGAAATAGCCTATCGGCCTCTTCCCCAAATATAGGTTACATACTTATATATAAAATAGAGATGTATATACTGTCATAGTATTACATCCCTTTCTAATGCTGAGATTGGAAAATTTCACACTACATGTGGAATTTTTTCCCAACTTTATTGATATAATTGATATATATATATAACATTGTACAAGTTTAAGGGGTACAGCGTGTTGATTTAATACACTTACATATTGCAAAATGATTGCTAACAAACGGTTAGCTAACACTTGCATTACCTCATCTAATTACTATTTCTTTTTTGTGGTAAGAACATTTAAGATCTATTTTCTTAGCAACGTTCAAGTGTATAATACAGTGTCATTAATTATAATCACCATGTTGTACTTTAGCTCTCCAGAACTTAATCATCTTATAACTGGAACTTTCTACACTTTGACCAATGTCTCCCCTTTACCCCCACCCCGCTGGTAACCATCATTCTACTTTCTGTTTCTACGAGTTTGGCTTTTTTAGATTCCACATATAAGTGATATCATACAGTATTTGTCTCTCTCTGTCTGACTGACTTTACTTGGCATAGCACCTCCAAGTTCCATTTATATTGTTACAAATGGCAGGATGTTCTTTCTCTTGGCTGAACAGTGTTCCACAGTGTGTGTGTATACCACATCTTCTTCTCCATTCAGCCATTGACAGACACTTAGGTTGTTTCCATATCTTGGCTATTGTGAATAATGTTGCAATGAACATGGGAGTGCAGATACCTTTTCAACATCGTGTTTTCATTTCCTTTGAATATATACCCAAAAGTGGGATTGCTGGATCATATGGTAGTTCTATTTTTAATTTTTTGAGGACCCTCCATACTGTTTTTCATAGTGGTTGCACCAATTTACATTCTCACCAACAGTGTCCAGGGTTCCCTTTTCTCCACACCCTCACCAACACTCTCTCTTGTCTTTTTGATTATAGTCATTCTAACAGGTGTGAGGTGATATCCCATTCTGGTTTTGATTTGCATTTCTCTGATAGTGAGTGATGTTGAGGACCTTTTTCTGTACCTGTTGGCCATTTGTATGTCTTCTTTGGAAAAATGTCTATTCAGTTCCTCTGTCCATTTTTTAATCAGATTGTTTTATTTTTTGCTATTGAGTTATATGAGTCCTTTATGTATTTTGGATATTAATTCATTATCAGATGTATGATTTGCAGCCCTTTAATAGTATGCATGAGGCAATTAAAACATATATACAGCACGTGTTTCAAGCTTGAATAATAGTGCAGTTTTTATTATATAAACAAATTAAACTTAGCCTTCTGTTTTTCTATTTATTGGCACTTAAAATTGTGACAAAAAGAGCTAATCTTTCAGATACAAGATGATGTATTCCTTTGACTAGTTCCTAAACTTTCAATTTTAATGATCTTTCTATATTTTGTTCTGATGTGTTATTTACCCTTGATTTAAATTTCAACTTGCTTTGTGACTCTAATGAGATACATGGAAAAGGCACCATCAATTCATATTAGAAATTCCCCAGATCCCTTTACACTGATTCCCAAAATAAGTAGCATCAGCCTCCCAGAGACACAGTGCTAATTTTTATTGATGGCTTCCCTCAGGAAATTAGTAAACAATGCATTCTAAGTTTCATTTTGAAAATCATAGAAAGTAAAATAATGAGCATGCTGGTGTTATATTGTTATATTATGCTAAAAAATTCCAAGAATACTTATTGGAACATTTTGTAAATACCAATCATTTTCAAACTAAATGCAGAAAAACAGTAACAAATTGCTTGTGGAGAAAAATCATTTTAATATTCTTTTTTCTTAAGCTTAATATTTATTTAATATGTAAATAACAATTAATTAGATTGTGTGGTAGGTAATTTCTTAATATAGGGATATCATTTAACTTATATTTTCCATAATTATTACTATAATTAGTTTATTAATGCCATTCTTTTAAATATTTGTATACACTTTGTTAATTATCTGTGCATATATTCACTTTTGAAGATTTTATTTTTCACTTTTGCCAGGTTATTCTACTAGATTTATTCAAAACACTAAATTTATAGTCATTAAAATTTCATTTTAAATACTTTTTCATTGGTGATCATATAATTTTCCATTTCCAGAAAATATTTCCTCCATATAAATTAAAATATATTTACTTACCCTTGATTTTTTATGAATAAAATGTGAGAAACTGTGAATGAAACAACAGATGGCTTTGAATTTATTCCTAAATTAACTGTAGGTTGATTTCTTAGTGAATTTTGAGTACATGACTAAATGAAGGATGTGATCTGTCTTTCAACATTTTATAAAGTGTTTGAATCTATCCTGACAATTTTTTCTGTCATTTCTCTTCCACTTGTGATTTGTTGCTGATGGTATAAAGAAATGTAATCACTTGGGTTGAAAATGATTTGCTTTGAATAGTATGCATAAATGATTTAAATGCAAGTATCCTTTCATTGAAACAACATTTAAATAACAATTAAAGAAATACAGCTTGGGGAATAATTATTGCCCTATGAATGAAATTGAATAAAGAATGAGAGAGGAATCTGTTTGTCAATCTAACTCATAAGTTTAATGCTGAGCACTAGCTTTCATTGGAGTTGCTAAATAATCCAGAGAGGAATTGAAAGCATTTATGTTTTAGAAAATAATATCAGTAAAGTGACAACACACAATAAACACATAAATTGAATAACTGAATTCCAAAACATATTTTGGTGCCTCTTTGGGGGTTTCGATATTAAAAAATGTAAAAATGCCTCTTCATAACTTCCTGCTGGATGTTTGAATAGAGTAGTGAACTGGTTTCCACCAAATGAGTAAATTGAAATGAGATATTTAATTTGGAGAATTGGATTAGCAACAATATACTAGGCACTATAGAAAAAAACATTGAAAAGTCACTTAAATGACAACTTACATCTATAAATTAAAATAGAAAATAAATATTTGATATTTTCATAGTTTTAATTGTAAAAGCATACCAATAATTACAGACAATGTGAAAGAATAAAGATGGATTTTATCACCAAGCAACAAATGCTCAGGTGTATCAGTTTGGTTTACACTATAGTAATGAACAACACCGGAATCTTAGAAATTTTAAACAAATACTAATTTCTCGACTAGTCTACGTGTCTATCATAGATTTTCAGTTGTTTAGGGGGTTCCTGCTTGTCATAGTGACTCAGGATTTAAGGCTGATGAAAGAGCCACTGTGGTTGCCAATTACCATACCAGGGGAACAGAGAGCTGAAAGGTCTCACATTTACAAATAAATGTTTGACTTACATATAACAAACAACCAGAACTAATTTCATGCCCTCCTCTCACCTCACCCATGTAAAAAGAGGCCAGAATATATAAATCTATTATTTGTCCCTGAGGTTAAGGCCTGAAACAGTCCTTGAATCAGTACTAGCTGCTACCATAACAGGCTCCCAACTATATAGCCTTCAACACCAACCCACTCTTTTATCATAATGCTATATTAATATAAAGTAGATAGACATGCAATTCAGCATTCTGGAACTATACATGAGGTTAAACAGACCATACCAGACAGGTACTGGATGGAAATCTGGTTGCAGGATTTGAAGACAGACCAAAAAAATATGGTTCAGTTATATGTACACATTTGTAAATATAGGTATATACAATCGAGAACTACTTAGAATATTGCTGTCCTATTGCTTATCCTATCAGTGTATTTAATAAATTTTGTGGTTGTAATATCATATTTCCTTACCAGTCCTTTCTAATTAGTTGATTTTGACACACAAGAATCCATTAAGAAAGAAAAAGTCATAAGTTTGTTCTCCTGGGCGAGTTGAACTGGGAATGTACCAATTGTGGCAGTCCATGGCTTATACGTCCCTGTGTGGAATGTGGCACAGAATTGTCTCCTGAGGGAAGAATGAAGAGGAAATTTATCCACAAAATCCTATCCTACATTGGTCAACAGTTGCCACGTGATGTGTTAATACCTTTCATGTTCAGGTTTGCACATGCACGGGTACTTAACCAAGTTCCCAGAGTATCCCTATCAGAGAAGCCCTGGGGCAAAAAGTAAAATATAAAATAAAATTTTAGAGGGAAATTTCAGTCAAATTACAACTGTTCCAAGCTGGCATTCTCAAAAATGATTCATATAGAAGGAGATCAGAGATGATTTGAGGCAAGACACAAGATTTATCCACATAAGGGCCGTTGTTAGTGTTAGCTATTGTAAGCTAGCTATTCAGCTCCTTCACTGTTCCTTCAACTTTTCTAGTGTTTCTTCCAGTACATATTTAAAAGTGAAGCACCATATCACCTTAGTTTTGCAAGTTTCATTTAGATATTGCTTCTATTTTTTGTATTTTCTGTTCTAGATGTTTCTGTGCCTTTGCCTTCATTAACGTTATTCTTGGAATTCCTGAACACCATCTCCCCATTAGATGCTGCTCCTTTAGGGCAAGCAAGGAGGTTGATGTAGGACAAGCTGGACTTTCTTCATCTTCTCTCTTTATTTTCCATAACACTAAAAGGCAATTGCATCAAATTTAACTGAGGGATTGGAGATAATTAAAACAAAACAAAACAAACAAACAAAAAACAGTTGTAACATAGAAGCAAAAATTTTATAGCTGTGTGATAAATAGAACACTTTCCAAGTCTAGGGAAAAATTATTCCAGCTCCATTAGTTAGGTTGCCATTGCCAGGTTACCAATGGTGTGAATCAAGCTTCCTAACCCTAGGTCTCTACTCTTTCCCAACCTCTACTCATTCTAATCACCAACTTTCAAGTTTCCATCTACCAGTGGGGATGCTGATATTGCCCCAGGATACAATTTCCTAATATATATAATCTTCTTATGGTCAATACACAAATATATGTAATTAGCAGATTTCCCTAAATTTGATGCATTCAGCTTTGAGTAATATCCCAAAGACCTTCAGTGATGGACACTGACACACCAAATAATAAGAGGCATAGACCCTCCAAGTTTGAGGTCCTTGAAGATCCCTGTGGGTAACTGTGACTATCCACATACTTTAACACACTCTTTATATGTATATAGCTCTATATATGCTCTTTATATATAGTCTATAATTATACATGCTCTATAACTATAACACACACATACCTAGGCATGCATGCACACACAGAAGCATTGGGACTTGCTTTTGGGACTCTATAATCTAAATTCATAGAAGATAAATATTTCCTCACTGGCTCAAAATTTACAAGGCTCTTCTTTTATTGATAAGTCCTTTCTTCAGTTATTAGTTTAGTTTATTTTTCCTTCATTACCTGTTTTCAAATTATGCTCCTATTGATCTGCTACAAAGGATACCGAGGCCTTTGTTGTAGGTAAAAAATAATAACCTCTACTCAGCTATACAAAGATCTGGTTAAAGACTAAATATTACTTCAGGTAAGCATTTCAACAAATTCTTTACTGAGGATACTTATCCTACTAAGTTTATGAAGGGAAAGAATGTTTCCTAGTTATATCATATTTTTTCAGTTAAATATCTTAATAAGTGTTCAACATATTATTGCACTTAGAATGCATAAGAGCTCCATATTGTGGGCTAAAATGCCCTACATCGTAACTCCTGTTCACATCCCCAACACCCTCTTGTACCAAGCCCTTCTAACTCAGCACCCAACCAGTCTAATGACCTTTCTGAGTCTTGAAAGACTGGCTTGAGCCACCTCTGAGTGTTTGAAAGTGCTTCCTCTTCTGCCTGCTGTTTTTTCACTAGATATTGGTGTGATGACTTCTCACCAGGGAAGCATTAGCTCAAAACATTACCCCTCAGGAGACCTGCCCCAGAGACCATAGCTAAGGCACTGACTCCCCTCCTGCCTCCCCAATATCATTACTCTCTCTTCTCCATGCCACTTATTTATTCTTTTATTCCAGTGACATTAGTGTTTTTAGTCCTTATCAGGGATCAAGGAGGGGTACTTTGAAGAATCTGGATTATTTATGACACCTTGTGATTCTTCTTAAATATGGGATTTTTAAGATTGTAAAAATTATTCTTTACCTTTGCAGAAAAAGCCTTGAATTAGGAAATTTATGAGACCTCTCTTGCAATAGATACAGAGAATTTTAAATCCCTCAGGATTTAAACTGCGTGGTCCCAAGTTTATTTTTATTTCAAAATTACCTGAGCATAAGAACCTATTATTATTTACTATATAGCATGCAACATAACTAATCATAATGTTGCCAAATAACAAGGAAAAGCACCCTTGAATCATAGAGTAGAAAAAGCAAGGTAATTTGTGGGTCTCAACATTTTCATAAAAATCACAGCATTGACGCACTGGCCTTGCCTTTCCTCTCTTTCCCTTTTCTATATCTCAAAGTGGTTTTCTCTGAAATGTTCACTTTTCCCCATTAGCCTTGATTATCAACATCATTTATTTGGCACATCACAGATTAGGTATATGATTGATGATACCGTTTGCTGACATAAAATGATTTCCTTTTGTGACTTTTAAGTGGCCTAATCTGGGCCACTTTTATTGTTGACCTTTATTAATTCTAAGTATTAAAGGCACAATATTTTATTTTAATTTCAGAAGAGTAGTTACTATTGATCAACAATTCGTATCAAAATCTTTAGCAGTGTGTAGAGATGGGTGAAGTTCAAATAACTACTAAAGGTGACGGCCATTCATAAACTTTCCAATGAAACTATATTAGGAAAAATTTGCATATCATAAAATTCACCCATTTTAACTGTACATTTCAATGTTTTTAGTAAATTTACAGAGCTGTTCAATCTTTACCACAATCTAGTTGTAGAACTTTGCAGTCAAACTTGTCTTAGTCCATTCCAGCTTCTATAACAAAATACCATAAAGTGCGTGGCTTAATAACAACAGATATTTATTTCTCACAATTCTGGAAGCTAGGAAATCCAACATCAAGGCACGGGCAGATTAGATGTCTGATGAGGGCCCATTTCCTAGATGGCCATCTTTTTCTGTAATGTCACATGGTTGAAGTGGCTAGCGAGCAATATGGGGTCGCTTTTATAAGAGGATGAATCCCATTCATGAGAACTCTGCCCTCAAGACCTAAGTACCTCCCAAAGGCCCCACCTCCTAATACCATCTCCTTGGGTATTAAATTTTCAACATATGACTTGGGGGAAACACAAACATTCAGACCACAGCAATTTCTATTTCCATCACCAGCCCCAGGTTACTAATTTTCTATCTGAGTCTATAATAATTGTCTTTTTCTCATGAATGCCTATTTTTAGTTTTAATCCTGGCTTCCTAGGTGTCATCTTTTTGTCAGCAGCACACAGTTGTCAATGATTGGTCTGAGGCTGTTCTTAAACTCCTTGAAGCAATAAGGTTTCCACCCATTACTAGTGGATCTATGTGAAGACTGGGTAATTCATTCAATGCTGAGACAGTTTACAAGTCTGTCCTAGATTTTTCTTTCTGCTGGGCCTTCTTTGTTTCTCCTCTGTGCATGCGCAAGGCTTCATGTTCAGCCTGGGATATGTAGATAACTAGAGCCTTCTTAGATCTTTGCTATTGTGAATACAGCCTTGAGCATGTATGCAAATTTTCAGACATCCAGGTATATATGGAAGCTTATCAAGGTCCATTATAGCTATCTCATTCTCCAGATCTTTCTGTTAAATATCTGGCTAGTCTGCTGGTATGTTGCCTGTTCCAACAACTATCACAACCATAGATTAGCTGTGTGGTTGGACTTCCCCAAAGATTTGTCATTGAGTTGAAGTTTCTTTTCAACATCACCCTTGGACATGGGAATTTTCTGTGCACTGCTCCAAGTCAAGTCAGCCCCAGCAGCAAAGCTTCTGGTTTTCATGGCTTGCCCTGCTTCTATAAAACTACCATGTTCATGTGCTGGGAGGGAGGGGAACTTGCCTGGGATAAAACCCCACAGATTGCCACTGTTTTTACCAGAGGTTTAGTAGTTTTTCTTGAATAATCTCTTCTCAATTTGTTCTATGCTTTGGTTGATTTCCAGAATCCTGGAATGGTTGTTTTTGACAATGTTATCCAGTTTCATCATTGATTTTAAGGAGAAGAGGATTGGTTAGTTGAGTTCCTTACTTACCATTTCAGAAATCCTAACCTCTTTTACATATTTGAAAATATACTTTAGGTGATTTTAGCATAACAACTAGCATTGCACATTAGCATGCAATGAACAAAATATTAACAAATTAGATAAGGGACTGAGACACCTTCTTCAATATATTATTATGTATTCACATATGACTCTCTCTTTTTTGTGTGTGTGTGAGGAAGACCAGCCCTGAGCTAACATCCATTGCTAATCTTCCTCTTTTTGCTGAGGAAGACTGGCCCTGTGCTAACATCCGTGCCCATCTTCCTCTACTTTATATGGGACGCCGCCACAGCATGGCTGATACGCAGTGTGTTGGTGGGTGCCCAGGATCCGAACCAGTGAACCCCGGGCTGCCAAGCGCGGATGAAACCACTACGCCACCAGGCGGGCCCCTGACTCTCTTTTTAAAATGAACCAAATAAGCACTAACGCAAATCTTCCAATTCTAAGTCCTATTATACTAAACAAAATTTTTTGACAAGGCACGATGTAAATTAGGAAATAATATATTTCCAACCCAATGAGTTTCAAAATGATAGAGAATTGTCATTATTGCTTCTTTGTTAATGATTATTTTGGTTTCTATCAAATCTCATTTAATGTGACTATATTGTTTTTCTACTGGATTCATTGCGTATGTTTAATAAATAGCTTAAGAACAAGTTTTATACAAACAAAATAATGCATTTATTTTGATAACTTTCTTTGTCAGAAACTTCATGATCAGAAAATATGAATATCGTTGATGAAGTGAAAATGTATTTTATGGCTCAAAATGTAAGGGAACTGTGGTAGCTAATTTTATGTGTCAATTTTTCTGGACTATGGTGATCAGTTATTTGGTCAAACACAAGTTTAGATGTTTCTGTAAAGGCACCTTTGAGATTAACATGTACAATCAGCTAATTTAAGTAAAGCAGATTATCCTCCATAATGTGGGTGGGCCTTATTCAATCAATTGAAGAATTTAAGAACAAAGAATGTGGTTTCCTAAAGAAGGAATTCTGCCTCGACACTGCAACACAGAAATTCTGCCTGAGTCTCCAACATTCAGACTTAAGACTGCAAACTCTTACCCGAATCTCCAGCCTACCAAATTGCTCTGTGGATTTGAGACCTGTCAGCCCCCATGATAACATAAATCAATTCCTTAAAATAAATATCTCCCACATATATACATATGTGTGTGTGTATATATATACACACACACACATATACATATTTCACATACATATACATGTTTCCTATATGTGTATATATATACACACATATATAGATAGAAATAATATTAATATATGTATATTATACATAATATACATGCATATAATATATAATATTAATATATATATAAGCTCTTTTATTGGTTCTCTTTTTCTGGAGAACCCTAATATAGGAAATATAAAAAAGAAAACTTTCATCTATTAAACACTGCTAAATACATACAGCTAAATTTCAGAAAGGCCTTAGTGGAAAATTATGATACTAACATCTTTTGCCTAATTTTTTTTCATATATTTAATCCTAAATTAATAGGATTCCACATTGATTTGGGGAAGCAATACAATCCCTTCCCCTGGCCCTCTTGTGAAACATAGATCCTTCTCAGGAACTCCAAAAGGAATATCTGATATTTAAGCCTTTGTTTTTTTTACTTTAGTAATAGCCAAGAATAAATTTTGCAAAAATAAAGATATTTTCCACAATGCTTAGATAATATGAAAGCAAGATCTTTCCAGTACCAGTTTCTCAGAGGAGGGCCATTGCCTGAAGGGAGCAGCATGAGGCCTACATGTGTGTAGCCTCATCACCAACTGTGAGAGAAAAGAGAGTGAACTGAGAATTCAGGATAGAAACAATGAGATGACACCACCCTCTTAGAGTGGGTAACCACCAAATGGCAGCATCACAAGCCTATTTCACCATCAATAAAAAGAGAATGGGAGAAAAATCAAGAGGAAGAATGAGACTGCATCCAAGGTGTTTCTTACTTCTCCATCTCATGGGAAAGGGATAGTCCAAAGACAAGAAATGAAAGCAAAAGAGAGAAACAAAGAGCATGTGGGCCAACTTCTCTTCTACAGAAGCAACAAATAAGCTCAGTTACGCATTCAGCCTCATTTGAAGAAAAGAACAAATCTCAAGAAATAAATCCCAAAGAGAAAAGCAGACCACATTGCAAAAGCTATGGTACAGTGAAAGACCTTGTTCCTGATTGAACAAAGGTAGACAAAACCTTGAGATTCCTCAAGAGAATATCAAAAAAAAAAAAAAAAATCAAGCTCCTTGACTTTCCCAATTAAACATCTTCTGAATCCACAGCCACATATTTATTAAATATTTATCAATTTTTAAACATGCAAATCAGAACATTTGCTTAATTTCTTGGTACTAACCTCAGTTTTTAATGCTGTGCTACCTATCACTATGTGAAAGCCAATGTATTTCAGAAGAATAATATCAGGCAACATTTCTCACACTGTATTCCAAGATTCTCTATCATTATAATAGATTGTCTGTGATAAAAGAAAGAGGAGGAGGAGGAGGTGGAGGAGGAGGAGGAGGGGGAGGAGGAGGGGGGGAGAAGAAGAAGAAAGAAGGAAGAGGAGGGGGAGAAGATGATTTCTGTTCCAAAATATATTCTTAAGCTATATGCAATGATGAAGGTGATATTCACTCATCCATTCAATAAATATACGTCAGTTACAGTGTGCTACCATGGTCCTAGACCCCAGAGAATATGTAACAGTGAAAACTAATTCCTTCCATCTCCGTACAAATCTGCTTCTCCTCCTTTCACAATGTGGCCTTTATGTCCACTACCCATGAATGGATTGGCCTTATGATTTGCTGGGCTAACAGAATAAAGTCAAAGTGGCACTATGTGGTTCCAGGCTGAGGTAGTTTATCATTTTGTGCTCTTGGAAACCAGCTGCCATTTAAGAAAGCCCACTGTCTTGTTGGAGAAAGAAGCCAGGTGGATACAGAGAGACTCTGGAAAATAAGAGACTATGAGGGAAAATAAGGGGTCCCATCAGCCCACAACCATTCTGTCCACCCCAGCTGAGGCCCTGGACGTGTGACTGAAGCCACCTTGGTTCCCCCCATCCCGGTCAAGTTGCCTGAACCAATGCTAACTAATCCCAGACAAGGTGGGAAAAGTATTAGAATAAATTTTTCCCCCTCACTCAAAAGTATGTAAAATATCTAGACCTATTTAGCCACATTATGCTAAATTTTAAAAAAGGCCTGAATATTGCACACGCACTATAGGAAAACGATCAAAAAATGATAAATGGCATACAAAAGGCAGATGAAGAATTCGGTTTTGAAGAGAACATTTTCTAAAGTATTGAAATTGATTTCCTATTAGTGTTTTGAAGAATTTAGTACTAATAATTCCATTATACATAAGCTCAAAAAGGAGATGATAAAACAATAGAATGAGATAATAAAGGAGTTGAACTGGAGAAATAGATTGAGATGAACACCAAACCATCGCTTACCATCTAAATAAATTTGATAAATAACATCTAATATTTATTGAGTAACTGCTAAATGTCAAGAACTCATAATCACATTGCTTGTGTTATCTCTTTCAGCCCTCACAATAACCCCTTGAGGTAGAAAATACTAGTTTCTCCATTTTAAAAATAAGGATTGGCTAAGCAACTTGCCTACAGTCACAGACCTAATACACGGTAAAGCTAGGATGCAAACTTTGGTTATGTGTCCACAGAGCCCCTTCTTTTAACAAAATACCACCATGCTACACTGCCTGTAAAGAATAAAGTTAAATTAATGTCACAGAGGAGCACAGAGGGAAAAAGACAAAATGATTAAAGTAAGTTGAGAGAAAATTATAGATGAGGAGAACAGATATCACTGGTTCCACATAAAGATAATTAGTGACTAGTGGTAAAAAAAAATCAATGAATGGAACAGAAATTCAAATCTATTATAGCAAGCTTTCTATAAAATAAAAGAATAAGTGAATATTTTTATTGAAATGAAAATTATAAAGGGAAAATATGATAGAAAGTCACTAGCATCAAAGCACATTCTAGTTACATTCTTCAACTATAAAGATAAAGATTGTTTCTACAGTCATCCAGATAAGGAAAAAAGCATATGCAGATTAAGACTAATATCAGAAGGCAAATGCAAACTGGCCATGAAATACTAAAGAAAAGATCCACAGTATTACAATCAGGCAATGTGTCCCTCTAGTGTAAAGACAGAAGGCAGAAATTCTCAAATATCAATGAGTCAAGGAAATACATCCTCCATTAGAACTTCTTTTAAAAACTAAATAACATGAGGCTGCCCAGTGGCGCAGCGGTTTAATCCACGCTTGGCAGCCCGGGGTTCCGAGTTCGGATCCCAGGCGCCCACCGACGCACTGCCTGTCAGCCACGCCGTGGCGGCGTCCCATATAAAGTAGAGGAAGATGGGCATGGATGTTAGCCCAGGGCCAGTCTTCCTCAGCAAAAAGGGGAGGATTGGCGACGGATGTTAGCTCAGGGCTGGTCTTCGCCACACACACACACAAAAAAACAAATACATTAAAAATAAAATAAAGAACAGTATATAAAAACATTAATGTAGTGAAGACAAGATAAGCAATAAAAACTGAGACAGAAGAAGAAAAGAGTAAATTATCTCCTCTAATCGTCTAACATTGAAACTAATATGAGGCTTATAAAATAACAACTACAACTTCTTGATGGTTTTCAGTGACCTTTTTTATTATAGTTAAAGTGATCTTTTATTGTGCTGAAGGAAGAGTTGCTGGAAATACAAGATTTTTTTCCATTTTGCATAATTGTTTCTTCTCCTAAATTACAGTAAAATTAAATAAACGTATTTGTCTTTAAATAATACAGCTTCATTCTTATAGAGCTTTTTGGCCTGTTTATATAAAATGCGTGTGTAGATGTATTTACTTATTAATGCATAGATGTCTGGGAGCCTATTATAAATGTTAACGCTCTTACTGAGTGGTGGGATATGATGCTTATTTCTTTGTTCTTATTGCTTGAATTTCCTACTAATTAGCATATAATAGTGCTAATATTCTATAGATATTAATAATCCTATAGATGATTAATAAATAACACCCTATAGATACTAATAAATAACACCAACCGAATACACACATATATAAAGTGTATATTATATTGGGATAAACTGCTTTTTTAAAAATAAGATGTATCCTATTAAAGAACATCAGCTTTGTTAGAAATTGCCTGAGGAATAAACTCAAGATATTGGATGTACAGACTGATGAGTAAGCATCATTAATATCCACTGTCTATTTAAAGAACTCCTTCGCATATTGTGAATCTCTTAACTCTGGATTATGCTTAAGATGTTTTTTAATATTTATTTTACCTTAAGTATGTACAGTGCAGAAAATCATTCATGAAAGAGGTAAATTTTTAAAAAGAAAGAAAAAAGCAGAGTTGTGTGATCCTTCAGGTGTCTCAGATTCATCCAAGAAACATGCAAGAATAACCCACATTTTAATTTTAAAAATAGTATTTAATTTCATACTGATAATTTATTATTATGTTAATTAAATTCTTAATTTAATTGGAGCTGATATTGTTGCAAATAGTCATACATTTTCTTACCCAAGTGGCCATAACTACTTGACATTAGCCCCAAGGTAAGGATTCTCTCTCTAGGAACTGGGATTTGAAAGAGTTAACCAGAGAAGCTGGGAGTGTAGGGGCTGATTTCCTGAATCAGCAGCATTTCCATAGAGAAAACCCAAAAATTCCTATTGTGGAGGTTCTTGCCTGGAGCTCAACTCATCTGCTTTTTAAAGTCGGTCATCTAATATAATATGCTTCCAATTCTTTTCCTTGTTTGGCTTACCCTAGAAAGAATGGTTTCTATCACTTACATCAAACAGAACTTAAATTATTGTATTGAGATTTTCATATAGCATTGCAAATAGTACAAGCTTTAATAGCCCAGATACTGCACTTGATAGGAGGGCTCACTTCTACAACATCAGTCCTAATATAAAGAATCAAATCATTTTAAACGTGTAATTTTGTTAACTATATTCTTATTTAAAATTGTTGGGGCTGCCCGGTGGCGCAGCGGTTTAGTCCGCGCTTGGCAGCCCAGGGTTGGCGAGTTCGGATCCCGAGCGCCCGCCAATGCACTGCCTGTCAGCCACGCTGTGGTGGCGTCCCATATAAAGTAGAGGAAGATGGGCACGGATGTTAGCTCAGGGCCAGTCTTCCTCAGCAAAAAGGGGAGGATTGGCAACAGATGTTAGCTCAGGGCTGGTCTTCCCCACAAAAAATAAATAAATAAATAAATAAAATAAAATTGTTGACTGCAGAATGTATAACAGAATATAAAATATTTGTACAGTAGGTGTGATGAAAGAACAATGAATTAGTCTTATTGACACAATTACATTGAAAAAACCATTCAGCAGTCCATACTTCCCACGAGGAGGAATTTCTGCCTGGCATATGATCTCCAAGTCTTACAATACAGTCTAATCCACTTTTGTTTCTCAGTAGAAATTAAAAGCAGGTGGTATCACTTATTTTACAGTAGTTTACATTCCTGTAAACTATCATAAAAGTGTTCTTCTCTTGATTCTTAACTAGATTAAGCAATTTCCAAGGTGTATTTGCTCTAATTGTCCTATATATCTTCTTAAACCAAATACTTAAGATTTTTACCTTTCTTCATTCATTCATTCTCAATTGCAATTGCATCTCTGCTTATTAGTTTAGGCTTTTAAAAAAGTCAGTATTACTGATTTTATTAAGAAAAAACACCATAAAAACCTGAAAATTAAGAAATGTAAAAGGAAGTTTGAGTTAGAGGATCTGTTTGGTCTGCTTTTTAATATACTGAATAATGTGTTGATTTGTATCATCCTCACACTGGACAAGGTGTGTTGCCAGGAATATTATTTTTCTTTGGAAAAATAGGGAATTCATACATCTTACTATAAGCTTTGTGCCTATGTGAATAAATGAATTTAATTTTTCCAAATTTATATTTCGCTTGCATTTAGTAGCAGAAGGAACTTTTGCTGCAGATTTCAGAAGTCCTAAAAAGTCCTCATAAATCTAAAAAATGACATACATTTTAAAAATCCATTGATTTCAATACAATTATGATCAATAGTAAAGATATATTAATTATAATAATAAAAAGGAGTCTGATTCATATAATAGGAAGTAAATATGTGCTATATTTTCAAAATTGTATAAAGCTAAATCATCAAGTACAAATGAAATAAAACTTGACTACTTGTGGTAAACAATCTATGCATTCTTTATTGTTCTGGTCCCTGACTATCTCTCTAGGCTCATTTCTCAAACTCTGTTAGGTTTGAATTCTTTCAATTCCAATGAGTTGAAGATTCTGTCAGCTCTTAATGTTCACATCCCCTATCAACTTTCTCTGGAAAGCTCTCTCTAAACACCACACACGTAACCCCAACTTTCCCCATTTATAACCTATTTATCCTTTAGTGTTCAGATTAAATATCGTTTCTTTAGACTCTTTTTAATAAGTTCTCATTCTATTTGTAATAGACTAGCTTTTTGATGTTTGTCTTCCCAAGAGAAAATTCTCTCAAAGAAGGGGAGATATGCCTGTTTTGTTTACTGTTAGAGCATCAGTTTCTCGACCAGGCGCTGTATGGTAACTCATCAGTAAATAGTTTCTCTAATACATTCAATTGTGTTAACATAAATAACAGCAAGAAACAAAAGTATTTTCATTACTATGCATATGAGGATTGTGTTTCATCTATTTCTTTCTGTAAGGAAAATGATTGAATTCTTACTTATCTGCACCACAACTAAAATAAACATGCATTTTAAAGCATATTGTTTATAAGTATGTTTTCAGTTTTCAGTTAGAATGTCTCTTTTTTAAAAACTTGAAGTGATTGAGCCTAAAGATTTAATGTAGTCATATATTCCTGGATTTTACTACATCATGACAACTGTGAAACTGGAGTCCTATCAAGGATAAGAGAGGACATTTTTTCTAATTTACTTATCATTCTTACAATAATTTTCCATCTGCATTTGAAGTAAAATTAAAAGAGGGCATGATATTTCAGAACTAAGGGGAGAATTTAACCATAATTGTTTACAATTAAAAGTAATAAATTCTATCCTCCATTTTATTTCCCATTTTTAATAGTTGATAATACTAGTGGACTTTTTTTTTTTTTTGAGGAAGCTTGGCTGTACGCTAACATCTGTTGCCAATCTTCCTCTTTTTCTTTTTTCTCCCCAAAGCCCCAGTACATAGATGTATATTGTAGTTGTAGAGTTGTAGCTCTTCTATGTGGGATGCCGCCTCAGCATGGCTTGATGAGCGGTGAGTAGGTCTGCGCCCAGGATCTGAACCAGTGAACCACAGGCCACCGAAGCAGAGTGCATGAACACAACCACTACACCACCGGGCCAGCCCCAGTGGCAATTTTTTTAAAGATTAAAGCTTCTGATTTTTCCTTTCAATGTAGAAACAAAACAAGGTGTTTATTTTGATCATCTTAGTTACCCTGGTGTTTGACTTTATGTTTGGCACTTTGTAAATGGTCAGTAATTATTAGTCAACTATAAAAAAAAAAATGAATGAGTGAAGTTATACAGGAATAGCTGAAATATTTACTGTGCATATCCAAAAACATTTTGAAAGTTTCTTCCTTTCTTCCCTGTCACCTAGCATTTTCTCAAAATAAGGAAATGTGGTAGTTAATATGCAAAGCTGACCCAGTAAATGAAGCAAACCTGCCAGTATTCACATCCTCCTGTAGTAATAATATTCATGCAAACTCTCGTTTGCACTCTTTGTAGAAGACATGTATATTTAGCTAATTATCTCATTTAAAACAGTTTTGTAAATGACAGTGATAAGATCGGTCTTCAAGTCCTAATTTAAAGCAAAATCTATTTTTGTCTCTAATTCTTGCTTATCGCAACTTTTCCAAAAGCAATGAAACCCGTTCAGACATGGAGTGTGTTTTGAATCTTAAAGCTGAAATATTTCCAATTACTATATTTGTAACAATATTTTACAGGAAGGATTTTTATTTGTAATAACTAAGTTCATGTGCTGTATATACGTATTTTATAAGTATATTCAGATATGTGAAAATGAGTAGACAGAAACCTCATTTAAAACTGAGTAAGGAGGTCAAAAGGGGGCGCTCTCATGCCCTACAACTTTAGGGCACAACACGAAAAAGAAAAACTTCCTCGTCTTGCCCAGGAAGAGCTCAGCCAATGAGAGACTGTCACAACTCAGCCAATGAAAAGACACTATACTGAGAATTCTCAATTCCTCCAAGGACGCTTTGTTTACAACAGTCCTCCCAACTTCCTCTTCCCCTCTATAAAAGTTTCTCCTCCCTTTGTTGCTCAGAACTTGCATGTGGCTTGCTATGGCTCAGATTCTGAATTGCAATATTTTGTTGATCCCAAATAAATCCATTTTATTTTTGGAGAAATAACTGGCTTTCTATTTGTTTAAGGTCAACAGACATAATAATTGAATGGCAAATATATGAGCAAAATTCTTTTCAGGGTTTGTTCTCAACATTTTTAACGATTGGAATGCTACAGACAAGAAGAAATCTGAGTAGACACCTGCCATCACGCCCCAGTAGGTCCAAGAGGACCCTTGCTGTACCAGGCATAAATTCTTTCTTCCCAGATTGTGGCTTTGAAGTGATCTGGGAAGATTCAGAGGAAGGGCCAAAGTGACTTGAGTGCTGGAATAAGGTCTTGAGAGGGATGGCTCAGAAAAGTGACACTATCCATTCACACTGGCTACTGGTAGCCCTACAGCCTCTTTCTGTGAATTTTAGGGGTGAGTTAAGACAAATAGGACATTTTTTTATGCCATGAAAAAGGTTTGTTCCTCAGCCACACATAACTCCTTAGGAGGCTGAGGGATGAATACTCTAGTTGGGCAGGCTTTGCCAGAAAAAGCTAAAGGCAGTTTGTGGTGATACAGTGGTAGTCTCTGCCCCCCCTAAAAATTGGTCTACAATAGAACAGATCCTCAATAAATATTTGTTCAATGAATGAATAAATGTTTCTAAAAAATGTACTCAAATTTCAGACACCCTGTGGGGAAATTTTTCTTGTAAGAAACGTATACCTACTCAAAAACTAAATTGTATTTATATTTAAAGAGGCATTTTTGACGAAAGTTTTAAAAATACAAATCTATTTCTAATTATATGCTTTTTCTTATTATTCTGCACTTTGGTTTATTTAACTCCATTTGTACTCTATTGTTGGTGTGGACAAATATAAGATGACAATGTCTTCCTCATAATCAAACATGCAGAAATACAGGATAAAGGGGAGGGAAAGGTCATATGTTGGTAACACTGACACAAAGAAACTCTGCTTGATGCTATAGCAAAAGCATAGTTCCTTCTGATGGGCTACTCTGGTTATTTGTTGGGTAGTTTAAAAAGAATCAACCATATAATGTGTTTTCTACTTAAAATTAAACAGCCTTAGGGGGCCGCCCAGTGGCGCAGCGGTTTAGTCCGCGCTTGGCAGCCCGGGGTTCGCGGGTTCAGATCCCGGGCGCCTGCCGACGCACCGCTTGTCAGCCACTCCGTGGCGGTGTCCCATATAAAGTAGAGGAAGATGGGCACGGATGTTAGCTCAGGGCCAGTCTTCCGCAGCAAAAAGAGGAGGATTGGCGACGGATGTTAGCTCAGGGTCGGTCTTCCTCACAAAAAAAATTAAACAGCCTTAGTTTAGGCCTAAGATATATTTCTTTAGTTATACTTATCAAACCAATTAGGTTTATGAATTCCACTAATAAGAGCAAGGTTTGGAGAGGTAGGGAGTGAACTGTGATGGGAGAAATAAGTTTTATTCCTTGAGATTCTGAGAGTGTGAAGAAACAGAGAAAGAAGAATCTGATTGAGAAGCACGCTCCACCAATTATTTTTCTTGTTTTCTACAATCATATATTTACTGTTTATTATGTTTTTGTTTGCAAAATATTGTACTGCAACTTGTTCTAAAATAACCAAAGGTAACTCACAAATATGCACACACCATAACTAAGTAAAATTTAATTAGAAGAAGTAAGCAAAAGAAAAAAGTTTAGGAAAAGAGATGAAGCTGGCATGTTTGATATATAAGTCACATAATATGAGGTGACCTGTACTTAATAAACATGGGTAACAAAGTGAATTAAGAACTACCTAACATCCAACATGACAAGAAAAATCAAGTTGCAAGAATAAAAGTTCCCATAATTTTCCTAGAAAATAGCAACTAGTTCTGATATTCAGATCAAAGGTGACATGTTATTTTCATTATAAGATTCTATACTGTGAAACTTTATGCCTTTCCCATTACGGGCTGTGAACTTTTCCCTAAATGGATAAATAAATGAACCAACACTAACTGCTTAGAATGCAGGCTATTTCATTAATTCTTAAATAAATATGTTATTTTTTGAATGGATATAAAACTCATCTTCAACATTTAGTAAACTTATTTTGTAGTGATACTTCAACTACTCGATGGAAATAAAATTATTTACTTTCATCGAATTATGTTAATTGTAAAAATCTCCTGTTTATTAAATTCATGTTATAAAATAGGTCTGCTTCATGTTTGAAGTTCTACGATAATCTATGGTGTATGACATTCCAGAGAGGAGAATAGGGCACAATGTTTATATTTAATCATATTTGCCCTTAGTCATTGGCCTCAATAACTAGAAGGATTTCTAATTTCCCAATGTGTTATTATCAGAGTCATAAGGAATATACATACATTGAGGTATAGTCATCAATCCTTAGTCATTTTCTGGATATGGGAGTTTTGGGTTGAAGGCTCAGCTACTAACATGAGTTCATTATTATGCTGCTATCCAGTGGTTGAAATAATCAGAGACTTCTGCATAATACATATCATACCTTAATGTACATTCATTTATCTGCTTTATTTTGTTTTTCCTCCTCTAATATATTTCCCATTTGATTTGGTTTTTTTTCTCACTTTCTAAAAGTGGTCTTGTTTAAATTATACTGCTCCCTTAATACAATATCATAATTATCTTCATTAATTCAATCTCTCAGTCAACTTCTTGTGCCCATGAAGTTTGACTACTAAAAACCCATTTAATACATATGAGTTACAACTGTATCTATGAGCAACTGACCAAAATGCATTAACTACTTGTTTCACTGAGTGTAAGTTCCTTAGTTTTGTCTGGGATGAAGAAAATCATATGGAACAAGAAAAATTTTGTTCATATAGCATTTTGTCCTTTGTCATTATTTCTTTTATTTTTTACACATTTAGTCTTCAGACTAATTTTAGTTATAAACTATTTACTTAGGCTAATCTCTTAAAGTTAGATTTAAGTTCCTCAAGAAATGACCTCCTCCATATTAATTTATTTATTCACTCAAGAAGATTTATTTACAGCACACAATCTGTAGAAACTGTTACGTGCTTTGGTAACTATGAATAAGCTGCAAATTGAAAATGAAATTGCCTTCAAGGTACTTTCAAGCAGTGAATACATAAGAAAATTTAAGAAAGTGTATAATTTTATATCATTGCATTCTTGAAGAATCTAATATTGGATGTATTTTTATATTTCTTACAAACTGTTCTTTATTTTTTAAAAATTTAATTTTCTTAACTGCACAAATGAAAGGTATTCTTATTCTATCAATAATCCCAACAGAGTAAGGATGAAGACTTCTTTAGTTGGAGTGACCATCGAATTTGTTGTTTAAATCAGCACAATTTGAGAGTGAAAATAATACTATTAATGGGGCCGGTCTGGTGGCGTAGCGGTTAAGTTCTCATGCTCTGCTTTGGCAGCCTGGGGTTCACAGGTTCAAGATCTCGGGCAGCGACTGACGCGTCCCATATAAAGCAGAGGAAGATGGGCACGGATGTTAGCCCAGGGCCAGTCTTCCTCAGCAAAAAGAGGAAGGATTGGCAACAGATGTTGGCTCAGGGCTAATCTTCCTCACACACACAGACACACAAATAAATAAATACAAAAACACTATTAATAATTTTGCCAAACAACAGGCTTAAATCCAGCTGCTTAAGGCAAACGTGTACTTGCAGTCCCGGTAAGGAGAGATTTTCAAGCTGGAATAGGGATTTTTAATCAGTTTTATCTGATTCTAACCAACATCCAAGACATTCTGCCAACTAAACAGTTACATTAAAAACAAACAGCAAGGAAGGGAAAATTAGATAGCTATTCATTTTGAAGTGAGCCAGGTGAGGGAGAGACAGAACCAAGTCCATTTTAGAGCACTCAGAAGGAATGCAGTCACATCTTTTCCTGGAGGACTCTAGGTAGTATGGCCCAATTCCTGTTTTGGCTGTCATTAAGATAGAAAAGCTTGGAGTTCCATGACTCATTGACCTCTTTCAATCATCAATTATTCACCAGAAATTGATGATCCTTCTTTGTGTTTTGCAAAGATTTGGAAATGTCTGGATCCTTGAATTTCAGATTCTTGGTATTAATTTTGTGAAAATGTTTTTGTTTTCCTCCTCGCCAAGGGATGAAATGGCTTCTTCCCAGTTGTCATATCCAAGGGAAATGCTTCCTACACCCCTCCCCCTCCCCCCATCCTACATCACAGCACAAGTTCTAGTTTATTTTCTGAAGTCATGTTGTATTTTCTCCATGGTACTAACCCCTAGATGAATTGATACTATTCATTTATTTAAATGTTTGTTTATTGACTGTTTTGTTTCTCGAAAATGTCAGCTATATGAGGGCTGGGGTTTTATCTCTCATTATTTTGTCCCTAACGACTAGAAAAATGTCTGGAATAATAGGTGCTCAATAAACATTTATAGAATTAATAAAATATTTGTCTCTAAAATGAAACAATATTAATGTACAACTAAAACCCCACAATGTTATAAAATATTAATACATCAATAAAAATTAAAATAAATAAAATGAAACAATATTGACAAGTTCATCAAGTCAGCTGGTTTTGAAAAATATCATAAAACTATGATGTTGATTAGAACATAGATGGGAAGCACGTACCGAATTTACCTTTAACAATTAAATGTGTTATAGCTAGAAAATATGGAAGCATTAAAATTGGCCAGTAATGTAAAAAAAAAAGAAATAGAACAGAAATATCTGTGAATGAGACAATTTTAATAACCATTAAAACTATTTGAATAAAGCACACTACTGCTGTTTGTGAAAATCTGAAAATAGTTTATATCTGACCCTGATTTCTGAATGAGAACAAAGGAAATTAAATGCAAATCTGAATTTACATAAATGACAAACAACATTATTAGGATTAAGGTTTATTGATAGATTGTCCATCCCATATATGTGATGAATGTATGTGTAACATATATATGTATATATAGGTATATATGTATATATGCATGTGTGTATATATATGTGTGTGTATATATATGTATACACATATATATCCTTCTGAGATATATACTGATAATTTAATACATTTTACAAATATTGAAATGAGCTTCACCACCACTAATTTTAGGCACATTACATGTCCTTCTTCCAATCATGCATGTCATAGGTTAGATATGAAATATAACTGAATTCTGGAAACTCAGAGTAAAAGAATAAGGAGATGTATAATGCTTATTAATGTGAAAACTGAATGCTGGCAGACATTCTCAACATACATTGATACTGTGCATTTATGTCTCAGCATTAGAATTATAAAATTTATGCTTAATAGCATATCATCTTGTACTTTCTCTCCGTACCTTATTATTTGTACAGCATTATGATTCTCACATAACATCATATCATTTCTCATTTTGTTTTGACAGAAGGAACTAAAGCGATGAGATAATTCCTTACACAGGCCATCATGAGTAAAGCAATGTATCCTTCAAATCAAATATTTGTCTAATGTTTAGTCTATTAATAGTGGGTTTAAAGTAGTATCAATAACTTTATTCATCTTTTTTCCAAGGACAGTTTTATTTTATTCTTTGAACACAAGAGGAAACTAAATACAAAAATATATATGAAGCAATAGCACATATGATCGTTACACACTGTTACCGACATTATGCATTTCTTCTGATACACTTATCCTCTGAAATATTAAAGCTAAAATTAATGTTACAGAAAAGTGAACAATTCTAAAATTATCAGAAAAATATTTCTGAATATTAATCCTGAAGGAAGTTTTCCCTTCCCCATGCAAAACAAGCCTCATAGTTGCCTACAAATATGAACTCTTTATTCATTATCTTTTCATTTCTAGTTTTCTCATCTGTTAAGTGGGATAGCGATAATCTCCTGGTCCCAGAGATTGGTTTGAATGCAGAGGGTGTAACTCAAGGATCTTTAGATCTTTTGCTGGGAAAACTAGAACATAGATGCTGTCTTTTCTTCTAGACTAAGTGGCATAAAAATATGAGAATTGGAAGTATCTAAACAGTATATGTATTTGAAACCATGAAGTAAGTGCATAGAACTCCAGAACAGATGGGGACTAGATAGGGTTTGTCTTCTAGCCAGCAGTGTGGGACCTACTTTCATTCCTGCTGGTTAGGTTTCCAGAAAATATGTCCTTTTGTAAAGGCCCTATGATCCTGCGATCTTACCTCTGCTGTCTTAATTACGCTCCGCTCTATCCTTTTGAACTTAACCCCATCCCCCTCCCTGATAATTTTCCCCTTCAACGCAAGCATTCTGGGTAGCTGGCATTGGTCTTACATAGATTATTATTAATCTTTTCTGAGAGATCATACTATGTTCTTTAATCTGCTTGCTAAAAAATTGTGTATCAGGGACTTTCATGAGCATCCGAGTCTCTCATGACCTTTTTTACTAAATTTTGTAAATATTTGTTATTTTCAGCTCTTAAAAATTAAAAAAAAAAAAAAAAACATTGACTAGCTTCTAATTACATGACAGTTGTGACAGAAGTAAAAGCAGTCCATGTCTACAGGCATTTCTTCCTTCCTTCCACCATTGTTTGCTGTTTAGAATCCAAGTCTGCTAAAAGCATGGCCATGCACCCTCTTGAGGGAGACAGAGGGGACAGGAAAGTGATTGAAAGGTTAAATTATGCTTTAAATTTGAGTTCCTTTCATACTGTAATGCTGGTTCAGGAAAGGAAAAAAGATCACTACCGGAGTTCCCAGTTCAATGTAAGCACCTTCCCCACGGAGTTGAAAGTGCTTTGGGTAATACCAGATCCCTTCACAATCCCCAAACCTCTTGTCTCCAGCCTGAACAAAGAACGCAGAGTGCAAACAACACAGAAAAGGATGATAGAAAAGTAAGAGTTCCCGATTACCATGGGGCCCTGCTTTGTTTACATCTGGAATGAAATTGCCGTAGCTAGAGATACTTCTCCGAATTGAGATGAAACAATTATCTCCAGAAAATTACTGTTAAAATATACAAATGGTTCAGCCCTCATTAACACGCTGTCACAGTTTACTTTATCAAATTAAGGAACTGGTGCTCTCAGCGTTCTGCAAATAAAAGGAAAAAATGTCAGCTTTGCTTTGGGAAACTGCAAATATCCCAAACATGGTTCTGGGTGGAAAGGGAAGGTCTGCAAAGGACTCCACAATGAAGCCTCACCTCCTGAGGGATGATTGAAGTCTGAGGAGCCAGGGTGCCAGAGGTAGGTGGACTGTAGTGAGTCTGCAAGCAATTCTGACTTTTTCCCCCTACAGTTTCACCTGGGATTGTTTCTGATATGGCCATGCTTATGATGTGCCAGGACATGTAAAATGTCTCCGTCTGTATTTTAAAGAAAATTGAGGAAGATTAAATCTGAGGACTTTATATTGCTACAAAATTGTTACATTAATTCTGAAATTTTCTGACAGTATAGATGGCTAAATATTGGATAAGCTTTCAGAAAACATTATAAAATATGCTTTTTTCCAAAAATTTCATTTTATTCAAAAAATCAGGACCCACAACTCTATTTACAGGGCTTCCTGAAGGCAAGGGGTAAAATTAATGACCTTTCTTTCTTTAAAATGATTTCAGAAGATTTTGTAAATTTGAAGATATACACATATATTATATCTTTTAAAATATTTATATATATGTATATATCAACATAAAATAAACCAAGAAAATATACTTATGAGTCTTCTTTGCAATCACCTAAATCTGAGGTTAAAATTTAAGAATAGGCCAGGCATTTCTTTGGCCCAGTAGAATCATAACCATTATAAAAATACATCTCAGTTGAAATTTTCTTTCAACATGCAATGCAGTAATATGACCAGACTATTGAAGGTGTCTGAGATGTGGTACCTTGAGGGATGAATTTACGTTTTTCATTTTAACCTGCCTGAGCTGGAGAATCTCTGGTAATTAGAGCAACTACCGAGCTTGTGCCTTGGCAGTCATTCTTCACAGGCAACAGTGGAAGAAACATTACAGTATATCACCTTTACCTAATTACTTTGTGTGTCAATTATACAACACTGTTACAAATACAGTTATTACACATGGGTTCTTTAATTTGTCTACTTATTTCCTGCTTTTTCTTTCTCTTTCTGGCTTGTGGATATGATAGCAATGCTGGATCTATGGTTCACTTGATATTTTCCTGTTTTCATTTCCTTTTGGTCTTGAATCATTTACAGGATAATTAAATGAAAACTGACAGTATGTATCAATGTGATCATCACAACTGTTTAATTATGTGAGATTGCATCTGAATTATTTAATACTGGCATAGGAATATAAACGATTGCACTAGGGCAGGAGAGTGTGCATTTTGAGGAAGTGAATACACTTCCTATTTCTCTCAAATTCCTAAGTTTTAAAGCTTTGCCTGATTCTACTTTTCCCCTCTGTGTGAATAATTGTGTAAAAATATGGTCAAATTCTAGATTCACATATAACATGCATCATTTAGGGCTTCTGGGTCATAGTCTCACTATCAAATGTTTCAACTGCAATAGAAAGGATTTAAGCTACAATCCAAGTCGACATGAAGAAACTATAACTAAGTAGTCACTTGTATCTGGTCCCAAGCTCTCCAATTACCCTTTTTGATAAGATACTAACTAATGCTTTAGGAGTTAAACTAATGCTTTCAAATGAAAACAAATAACTTAGCATAAAATCTAAACCGAATGAAAGCAATCATTCTGAGGGACTGACAATAAAAGACAAAATAATTTTTAAAAGTCACACTGATCATGGTAACTTAGTGAAAGACAAAATAATCAAGTTTCAGAGACACAGATGCCTTTTCTCTTTTTTTAAGTCAAATACATGTTGTCATGTCAGCAAGAAAATAAATGCTATCATTTTTCTTGTAAAGCATACAATCAAGAAAAATTCTGGCTATAGGCAAACATAATAATTGGACATCTGTTTTACTCTTTGTGCTGAATTATCGCCTTATTGTGACAAAACATACTAATATAATACAGATTTCAGCAGTGATTATAGGGACAACTTTGTAAATTTTAACACTTAAAGATCAACCTCTAGAGTAGCAGGAAATTCAACATGTACCTGTTGAAAACAGCTACAGTGGAGCTGTCTTAGTCCATTCCAGCTGCTACAACAAAAATACCATAGACTCAGACAATAAGTTCTGGGAAGTCCAAGATCAAGATGCAGGCATATTTGGTGTCTGGTGGAGGCCCACTTCCTGGTTCATATCAGTCGTCACGTGGTAGAAGGGGCAAGGGAGGTCTCCGGGCTCTCCTGTATAAGGTTACTAATGCCATTCATAATCACCTCCCAAAGACTCCACCTCCTAATATCGTCACACTGGGGGTTAGGTTTCAACATATGAATTTTGAGGGAACACAAACATTTGTCTACAGCAGGAGTCAACTACCTGGCAGTGCTACTTGTTACTACTTGTACTACTTGTTACTACATCTTACTTTATCTCCTGTTATCAGCTCAGGAGTTTGTATTCCCTTTAGGGGATACTTATGACTTTGTTTAAGTTAATTTGCAAATTATTGAATCAATGTATTATACCATCACTGGGATTATCTGATAATCAGCTATCGGAACTAAAAATAGTAAATGAATCTAATCCGGTTCTTCTCATCTGTGACAATTTAAACTGTAAAATACAATGACTCATTTCATAACTGTAGAGAAGTCACCCTAGTGTTCTGAAAATCAGTGCAGTCATAAGAGGTCAGCATTTTGATCTCTGTTCACCAGTGGGATCAGGCTCATGTATCTGGTAGATAAATTTAATTTAACAATTTGATACGTTGTGATTAACTCATGTGCACTCTTAAGACTAGAGGAAGTATAGTGTTAAGAGTATTTAATAAGCAGAGAAAAAGATTAAGAAAAGGGTAAGATATTAAATAACATTATGTTTTAAACCTCTTTTCAACATTGTGGGTTTCATCTCTTAATAGGAAAAGGTAGGGACAGGTTGGAAGGTCATTTAATCAGGAGATCTCAAGAATGCTCAAAGATATTTCTTAATTTAAATACTGAACAATTTGACACAGTCACAGGCTGCATCTGAAATTATTCCATATTGTTTCTTATGGATGACAATGAAATAATATCATGACACATCAATTAATTCCTGCCATATTGAGAGCATTGAAGAATGCTACGCAAACTACAAAAGAAGTGGAAGACAATGTACGGACATACATAGATGAAACATTTTCATAACTATATAATAAAAAAGTTCAGAGATCAGAGTTTTATTGAATTATAACCTCTGGGTATAAAAATTACAGATATGGCCTGACAATTTCCTCAGAACAGCTCTATTGGTCTGTTTTTTCTCCATGTGTCCATATTTGGAAAAGAGTTTACAGGAAAGTAATAACTGCTCCTCACCCAATGCCAGATGTTGTGTTTTGGGATACATTTTAATTAATTACTCTATTTCATATTCAAAATCATTTTGCTCTCTGGCTAAGATATAATAAAAGCTATAATTTTTAAAGATTACCGATTCAATATCATGAAATGTAATTATGAGAATGATTAATCCACACTCTCATGTTTTTGCTAAATCCAACTCTCAATTAAAATAAAGTACATAAAATAAATTGTACATGGAGTATCAACATGTTATCAAACCCAAACTTGAAAATGTTATGTCCAATTTTCTAGACTGGTGTCTCTAATATATGGGTGGAATAGAAGAGTCAATGACAAGGTGAAAAATAGAACAAACATTACATCAAAATGCCAATAAAATGAAAATAATTGAAGCCCTAAGAGTTTTTTTTGCCCATTAACACCACTCCTATCCATTTACACTTAGGCTATAATTGTTCTGATCATTGTCTAGGAAAAGACTTAGCAAAATGACACTGCTAAGAGTTTTCAGAATCCTTTAGCTGACACTGTAACCACAATATGAGCAATGCCACAGTAGGTTTTAAATCCAAGACAGAGTCAGCTTTCAGTGCAGAGAATTCCCACTGTCAGTCGGGAATTCTGGGTAATAGTGCTTTAATTATTTAATGGCTATAGTCAAAACAAATTTAGATACACTGATTACTGTAGCTCTCAGGGTAAGGAATTTTATTAGAAAATGTTCTTTTTAAGCATTGAAAAAAATCTTTAAAGTATAAATAAGCCTTGAGGAGTTATTTCAACTAATGACACAGCCTGAAAAGAACTGAAGTGGTGAAATTCCATGTCCGAAGTTTAGATTGTTTGTCACTATAGTATAGAATTTTATAACCTCTCTGGAACAAAGGAAATAACACCTTTTAATGTGAAGTCATAATTTAATTTTCTTAGCTGATGTAAACTATTTTGCTGACTTTTAATGAACCCAGGAAAATACTCAATGTTTACATATGTCTTCAGATGTTATATGTGTCCATAAACCTGAGCCAATAAAAATGGCTTGCAGGATTGTATATAAATGAAATGGGATTAGTTTTTCCTTTCATTTTATGCAGAGTATTTTAGATAAATAATAAGTAAGGTCCATTATAGAAAAAGGAGAAGCAAAAGTCATGGTTATCCTTTGCCAGACTATATACAAGCTGCTTGGCTGTGGCAGTATGGATATAGGGTACCAGCTGATTATACAAAGTGCCTAGAAAAGTCCCCTGGAGGTATTGGACCCAAAGATCTTGAGACCCATGGGATATACCATCTCCCTTGGTCAGTTTTGAGGTAGTCTGTTCATAGCCACAAGTATTTACATTAAAATATGTGAAATTCATAATTACAGTAGCTCTCAGAATATTCTAAATTTCAATTTTTAATTTACCATTAAATCCTTTAATTCCTTTTAGTCCATTCACATTTGTGTAAGATTTGAATGTATATCAGCAAAGATGTATTTTTAATATTTTCTCCCTAATATTTACAAAGTAATTTCATAGTCTCAATTGACCTGATTTCCTCAACTATTTTAATAAATTAATCTTTAATTTTTGCATTTTTCTCTGTAAAAATTATGAGACTATCATCAAAAAGGGGAGATCATCATGTGTTCCGTGATTGGTGTCAAGGTTTGCTATGCAAGTCATGGTCAGTTAATTTCCCCTGGTACACAAAATGGAAAAAGGCCAAATGTGCAGTAAAAAATGACCACCAATCCTATGGGAAACGGGTCATAATAAGAAAAGCCCACATACTGGCATCTCTGACGTTTTTCTTAAATTTTGAAAAAGAAAGCGTACATTTAGTATGGTTGTATGGGAAAGGATGCAGTCATCACAAGAATGAATTTAGTAAGATTGGCATTGTATAAACCTGATGCATTGTATAAACCTTAGTGTTTCATAAGAAGAAAGGAAAAAAGCATATATATTGTTAATTTTTATTTTTATATTTCCCTGTCATAAGTTATGCTCAACAAATATTTTGTTTTTGGTGTTCTAGTGTAAAAACTAGACAGATATATAGTAAGTAAATATTTTAAATTCTTTGTTTTCATTGCAATGATGGCTATAATAATTTTCCTTTCTTTTTAAAAATTCTGTTGACTCACCTACCTACAACCATACTTTAGAGTGTCTAAATAACATGTACCATGGATCCACCCCTTAGGGCCCTGTTTGCTTGGAATCCTAGTTGCAAATTAGAGCTTGTCCACACTGAATAGGAGCAATTGTGTTTCTCACTTAGTTCGACTTCAACAAATTCTTTCCTAAAGCCACCAGGAAAAAAACACTCAACTTAATCAGCCTTGAATCTATAGTAGTTTTCAGAAATGAACTTGGTACATTTTTAAATTAGTTTTATATGCACAACTTCAAGCTATCTCTTTGATTACTCAAGTTGCCAAGTGCTGCTGAGTGTGGATGGGCACCTTGTTTACCGGTACACAGCAGTGTCTTCTCCCTGGGTAGCATAAATGACTCATTACCTGTGGGCCATTAATGCTTCAGGGGTCGTGATGACTTCTTTACAGGCATGCAAAGCAAGGTAGGTAAAATTAACAAATACAGGGCCAAGTTCATGGTAACTACCCTGTAGAGAATACAGGTAATTATCTGGAAAATTCAGAGTGACACAAAAAATATTTAGGAAAAACTTGGGATTAAAAAAAAAACACGATAAATTCACCCAGTTCCCAACATTTGTCTCCAACCATAATTAAATTGTATCTACTCCTCACCCCACTATCCTTGCCCTAAGGATAAGGACATTATTTCAAATTATGATTTGCATATATATCATAACCCAGCCCTTATTAAGGGGGCATTGGTAAATATCTTAAGTAGAGACTAAACATTTAAAAAGTATTATTGCCATTGGGGCTGGCCTGGTGGCATAGCGGTTAAGTTTGTGCGCTCCACTTCTGGCGGCCCAGGGTTCACAGGTTTGGATCCTGGGCACGGACCCAAGCATTGCTTTTCAAACCTTCCTCAGCAAAAAGAGGAGGATTGGCAATGGATGTTACCTCACGGCTAATCTTCCTCACACACACACACACACAAAATTAAAAATATATATATATTATCACTATTAATCATGAGAATAAAAAACCTGTTCAGAATATTTAGTTTATTCTTGTTCTGTGATCTATCAATGTGAAAAATCTGATGATATTCATTTCATGCCTATCCATCCATCCATAAAACAGGCCCTGATATTTCTACTTCACTCTTAAAATGTTAGTAGAATGATTATATCCATGCAAAGAACGCTAAACACAAAATCCCAATAGTGAATGAAACAAAGAATTTCATGAAGAAAAGAAAAACTGTGCATTAATTCCTTGTAGTCATCTACAGCACATCCCTCTAGTGATACACAAGGAGTGAATACAAATTAATTATGAGACTTTCCTCTAAACGAGTAATATACTTTAAGAAAAATAAGACAGATGTTGCTCCAAGTAAATTCACAAGTTTGACTAATCATGTTGAAGCGTATGCACTTGTTTCAAATATATTGCCTTTGTTCATAATATTGTTTTGGATTTTCTTTTAAAACAAAAGAGAGCCTTAATTCTCTACATTAAATCTAATGACAATTTTATTTCTATTCCTACCTCACTAAAAGTTTAAAGCCCTGATGGCTAATAAATGTTAAACTTCTTTCATGGTCTTCTGTGCTGTTATGCACTGAATTGTGTCCCTCCAAAATTTATATGGGAAGCCCAAACTCCACTTGACTGTATTTGTATATAGGGCCTATAAAGATAGGTATAAAGGTTAAGTGAAGTCATAAGATTGGGGTCTTAATCTGATAGCACTGGAGTCTTTATATAAGAAGAGGAAGAGGGGGCTGGCCTGGTAGCGTAGTGGTTATGTTCACACGCTCTGCTGTGGCAGCCCAGGGTTCGTGGGTTTGGATCCCAGGTGTGGACCTACACATCAGTTGTCAAGTCATGGTGTGGCGGCGTCCCATATAAAGTAGAGGAAGATGGGCACAGATGTTAGCTCAGGGCCAGTCTTCCTCAGCAAAAAGAGGAGGATTGGCAACAGATGTTACCTCAGGGCTAATTTTCCTCACAAAAAATAAATAAATAAACTAAAATTATTTTTTAAAGAGCACATGCAGGCTCTCTGGAGACACAGGGAGGAAAGGTCATGTGAGGACATAGGGAGCAGGTGGCCCCCTACAAGCCAGGAAGAGACTTCACCAGAAACCAACCTTGACAGCACCTTGATCTTAGTCTTCTAGTCTCCAGAAATGTGAGAAAATAAATTTGTTTTGTTTAAGCCACCCAGTCTATGGTATGTTTTTATGGTAGCCCCTAGCAGACTAGTATGTATCCCATCTGTACATATTCTTCAGTGAAATGTCTTCATGTCTTTTGCTTATTTTCTAATTGTATTGATGATTTTTTTAAATGTTGAGTTTTGAGAGTTCTTTATATACTCTAGACACTAGTGCTTTGTCACATATGCCGTTTGCAAATATTTTCTCCCAGTCTGTAGCTTGTCTTTTTATCCTATTAACAGGGTGTTTTTCAGAGAAAAATTTAATTTTGTTGAAGTCTAATTTATCATTTTTTCCTTGTATGCACCATCCTTGTAGTGTCAAGTCTAAGTACTCTTTGCCTAGTCCTAGATCTGAAGATTTTTCCTATGATTTTTCCTAAGTTTTATAGTTCTGCATTTCATATGTAAGTCTGTGATCCATTTTGAGTTAAGTTTTTGTATAACGTATGAGTCTTTGGGTTGAGTTTCATTTTTTTACCGATATATATGTGCAATTTGTGCTAGGACCGTTTGTTGAAAAGGTTACCTTATCTTCATTGAATTGCTTTTACACCTCTGTCAAAAATCACTTGAGCATATTTATGTGGGCATTTTCTGGGTTCTCTATTCTGTTTCATTGATCTATGTGTTTATCGGTCCAATACTAAGGAGTACGTATATCAATATTACAGTCTTCAGTACTCTAGCTACATCATAGTCTTGAAATTGAGTCGAGCAATTCTTCCCTTTTTATACTTTTCGAGATTGTTTTAGTGAGTGAAGATCTTTTGCCTTTCTATATAAATCTTAGAATAATCTTGTTTGTATCCATAAAATATTGCTGTGATTTTCATAGGAAAAATGTTAAACTTGTGCTTTTCTATACTCACACTATTTGTAACATCAGATGTTTTTCCACATCGAGCAATTCTCTTCTTGATAGAAACTGACTGGTATCCTATGATTTAACTCAATTCTGACACTAACTGCCTGGAGGTGGCACAGTCCCCACAGGTTAGGGGTTCAGTCCCACAAGACTGCCTCCCACTTCAGATGCTAATCACATGTTCCAGCCTCCAGTACTTCCGAACAACTGCCTATAAATTGGATGTTCCCACAACCCCCTTCTGAGGTTCAATAATTTGCTAGAACGGCTCACAGAACTCAAGAAAGCACTTTACTTACTGCAACTGATTTGTTATAAAGAATATAATTCAGGAACAGACAAGTGGGAGAGATGCATAGGGCAAGGTATGTGGAAAGGGGTGAGGAACTTTCCTGTCCTGTCAGGATGCACCACCCTCCCAGCACTTCCATATGGTCACCAACTCAGAAGCCCTTTGAACCCTTTTGTTTAGTGTTTTAATGAAGGTTCCATTATGTAGGCATGATTGGTTAAATTGTCGACCATTGGTGACTGAACTCGATCTTTAGCTCCTCTCCTCTCTCCCAAGGTCGGGGTGATAGGACTGAAATTTTCAACTCTCTAATCACATGGTTGATTCCTCTGGCAACCAGGCCCCATCCTTCAAGTTACCTCATTAGCACCAATTCAGGTATGATTGAAAGGAGGTTATTGTGACTAACAAAATACACTCCTTACACCCCTACCACTCAGGAGATTCCAAAGGTTTAGGAGCTCTGTGCCAGGAACCAGGGCCAGAAACCAAATATATATTTCTTATTAAGTCTTACTTGTATATCAATTTGAGGAGAGCTGACATTTCACTGTGTTGAGTGTTGCAATCCATGAACATGGTGTTTCTCTCCATGTATTTATATCTTTGATTTATTTCATTAGTGGTTTCTAGTTTTCAGCATACAAGTCCCACACACTTTTTGTTAGATTTATACCTAAGTATTTAATTTTTTGAATAATTGTATTACGTTTTTAATTTTGGACTCCATCTGCTCATTGCTAGTGTATAGAAATGCAATTGATTTTTGAACATTTATCTTGTATTCTGCAAAGTTGTTGAACTTGCTTCTAAGTTCTAGGAGATTTTTTCATAGATTTCTTGGTATTTCCTAGATGTACAATCATGTCATATGCAATAGGGATAGTTTTGTTTCTTCCTTTCCTATCTTTATGTCTTTTATTTCCCCTTTCTTGAATTATTGCATTGGCAAAAGTTTCCAGTCTTAAACTGAATAAGAGTGGTAACAGCAGGCATTCTTACTTTTTTCTCAATCTTAGAGAAAATGCATCCAGTCTTTTATCGTTATGTATAATGTTAGCTATAGTTTTTTGTAGATTTTCTTTATCAAGATGAGTTAGTATCCATCTTTTCCTATTGTTTTTTTTTTTGAGAGTTTTTATTATGAATAGGTATTGAATGGGGGTCAAGTGTTGGCTGGGTGTCTATTGAAATCTGCATATTTTGCATATTATATTATGATACTCTAGATCTTATTTAAATGTTATATTTTGGCTGAACTGCTCCAGCAGGGTGAAGAGTGGTCCACCTCTTCACTGCCATATGATGCAAAAGCCCACCTTCCCCATCTGCCACCTTTGACGCTTTAAGGAGTGGTCTCCTTGTCACTGTTAGGTAGAAGTGAGAGTTTTGGCTCCACTGCCTTCACCAATAGTTTCCTGAAGGGAATAGTTTCTTTGAGGAGTAGGGGTGCCTTGTTACTGCTCCCAACTTGGTTTCCACTGACACTGTAGGGAAGGGGTGGTTCTGGCCTTGTTATCATTAGGTTGTGATGAAACTCTTGTCTACCCACTAGGCCTCCTCCAGCCCTCTCTTTCCATCCCCTTGGTAAGGGGCAGGAAAGCCTTGTCTCTGCTGGTTGGGGATGGAGGTTCAGGCTCCGTACTCAGGATTCTCGGATATCACATCAGGGCATTAGGGTGACTTGCTACAACTTGGCAACACTGGAAATCTATGCTTCCCACTTGGCCTTTGGTGGCATGGGTGGGGTTCTGCCACAGTCTTTTCTTGGGTGTTTTTCTGGAGTATACTGGTTATTATCTGAAAGTTTTTGTTTTGCTAGGATGCTCCTTTCACAATCCTTTGGCTAAAGAGAGAGGTTTTTGTTTAATCTCTCTTTGTCTGCATCTGCTTGCATTTTTGAGTTGCTGGATTCCTCAACTTAAAGTTTGAGATATATAAGGCAAAAGTAAAACCTAGGAAACTCACCACCATGCCATTCTGTGCATCCCAAGGTCTCTAGCCCATCTATTTATCTTCTCTCAACCTTTCAGAGTCTTCTAATGTTTGTTTTACATATCAGGGTTACCTTTGTTTAGTTACACTTTGGCCACACTTGGGAGGAATAGGGAAAAGTATGTCTATTTCAAATTGGAATTCTAGAAGCAGAAAAACTGAGTTTCCTTTTGGGGGAGTAAATTCAAAGATCCTTTATGAGATACAGAAAAATAGTGTCTCATTATTTATAACACATCCAACTTGTGACAAAAACAGCATTTTCTAATATAAGTTGTGGTGATGAAGAATATTAGAATTCAAGTATCTAGTGAGGAATGGGAACATGGGAATGTGGTTATGCTGCTCAGAGAATGGGGCAGGACTGGAAATTTTAATTTGAAAGCTATTTGCACGTTGATAATTGGTCAATTGTGGAAATGACTGAGATTGCTAAAAAAAAAAAAAAACAAGAGAAGAAAGACAAAATACAGAGCTTTGAAGATAGTGAAATAAATTGAGAAAGACAGTAAGTAAAACAGATTGCTATTTTTCCAAAATCTATGCAAAAATAGAAAATCCCATTCCTTTACTTTTATATTCTTCTCTAAACATAGTTTTGTAAATACATACTAAAAAATTGATAAGCACTTTTTATCATAAACTAGGATGTTAGATTCAAAAGACATTTGTCATATTTCAGTATACAAAAAAAGGTGCTCATTGAGTTTTAAAGATGTTAGAGTCAGGAAATACACACACACACACATTTGAGTTACTGAAACAATATAGAAATAAGTGTATAGTCTATTTCTTGGTATCTTTATATTTTTGCGCATCATTTAAGCAGTTTGGTAATAATGACATGTTGAGTGTGAAGGCAAGATAGAGTCATTCAGACTTAAAATTTACTCCTTTATATTCTGAAAAATGAAATGTTTACTCCTCGGATCAATAGCAAATAAACACCCTTGATCTTGAAATGAACTGTAATTCTCCCAAAAAACAAATATATTAAATTGAGAAACACGTTTACTTTTTTCTCCTTCATGAAACTCCAGCATATTGGCACTAGAGGCATACAATTTTATAAACCAAAAAAGACAAAAAGAACAGGAGAGAGGATGTCAGCAGATGGGAGACATCAGTGAAATTATAGAAGAGTAAAGCAGTTTAGATTGATAACTAATTTAGAAGAATAGGGAGCATTGAAACCTAAGTGCTAAAGGAGAAACCAGAAAGAATCAAGCTGAACTGCACTGTGGACTACAGAAGGTTCAGTTATTGGAGAGAGGAGATACCTCAAGAGATTGGGGTAAATGCTAGGGTTGAAAACGGAACACCTAGTTAAAACTCTCAACTAGTCTATGCTAGAATTCCTGCTCTCTCCCAAAATATCCATGCAATTACCACTCCCCAATCTAGGAGAATGAGATTTTATAATCTACTCTAAAAATAATATAATAATAGTAATATTATATCTAATGAGATGTCAAATGAATATCTTTGTGAGTTGTGTGGCCTAAGATAGAAAGTGCATGAAAAAGAAAAACCTTAGGGTTTCTGCCTGTTTCAAAGGTGTTTAGGCCTAGCCAGCACTATTTTTTATGTCTTGAGGCAAAAAATGACTAACCTGGGTTAGAGCTGCTTGCATTCTAGGGTGGTGAGATAAGTCAAGTTTTTTCAAAATCAGGTAACCATTACTCAGGCGAGTGCATGACAATTTTCCATGGGATATCAGGCATGGATACTTTTTCGGGTATTCAATTCCAGATCCTCAATTTTCATATCCTTTCCTAAATTGAACTGCCTACAAACTTCCAATATTAGTTATACTTTCCCATTTGTCCTGCCACAATTCTTCTTCCTCCTTTTATAAAAGAAAGGAAAACTGTTTATCCATCCCAAATTGTTAATATGGAGCATTGTGCTAAGAAAACTTCAAAACACCAAAGAGACAATTACAAACACTAATGATGCTGTGACCGTGAAAATTAATTGTAGGGTAACAAACCCTATTACAATTCAAAAGGGTTCCAATTGCTAGACTTCAACAAAATTGATTGAAACTTCATTAAGTTGACAGATGGTAACTGTCATGAAAACTATTTTTAGGACATTTTACTATGTTATTTTGACTATAAAACTCTGTATTATAAAAATAGAGTGACATCACTGTAGTAAAATTCTGACCAGTAGTACCTAACTTTATATGTGATAAAGAGTTCTTACAACTTTCACCAAAAAAGACAAAAGGTAAGGGGCCGGCCCTGTGGTGCAGTGGTTAAGTTTGGTGCACTCTGCTTCTGCAGCCCAGGTTTGTGGACCTACACCACTCACCAGCCATGCTGAGGCAGCAACCCACACACAAAGTAGAGGAAGACTGGCACAGGTGTTAGCTCAGGGCTAATCTTCCTCATCCAAAAAAAGATGGCAACAGATGTTAGCTCAAGGTGAATCTTCCTCACGACACACACACACAATATATATATATATATGAAGAAAAAAGCAAAAGGTAAGAATAAAATTAATGGTCAAGCCTGAATCACTCTACCAAAAGTAATATATATCCACAGAGGATATGTAACCTATTTAGAAAGAAAAGGAGTGTGGGGATGCGTTTCCAACACAATGTTGATTGGTTCACATTTAAAAATTTATCTGTTAGGTTTTTACTTCTGGCAGTGGGGAAGTAGGTGCTTAAAAGCAATCTTTTCTCCTTTAACTCCCAGACAAGCTGGACAAAATATTTAAAGTATCTTCCTGAAGATTCTGAAGGCTTTAAGAGCAACCAAGGCTGTGGGGATTTATGAATCCTACGTCCAAGGAGGGAGAAAAGCCCAGAGAGGTGAGTTTAGCCTTTGGAGTGACTTTCAACTAGAGACATTTATCTGTTGCCATAGTGAAAGGAAAGCTGTGCAAAAAACTCTAAGAAGCTAAGCAAAGCTTTTAATAGACTCGCTGGATTGAGGGGACAAAATGTAGATTCCAAGGCCTGACAAGGAAAAGTTTCATTATTAATAGCTCTCTCTTGAATCTCATCTCGTCTTTAATTCTTGGCCCTCTTTTTAATTTCTTAATACAGTGCTGTCAATGTAAAAGAGAGCAGCAAGATAGGGCAAGCCAGGACACCATATGCTGAGGGGAAATGGAAAAGGTAAATACGGGGGTAAATCTATATTAATATATACTCTATAAAGAAATAATAATGAAAGAGAATTTAAAAAGTAATTTTAAATATATGCCAACAATAATATAAAACACTTGCCAAAACTGACCATATGTTGGGTCACAAAACAGATCTTAACAAATGCCAAAATTATGAATCATAGTAAAAATGTACTTCACACATTTTTTAATAAGGAAATTGTGTGCTAATTTTCAAATACTTTCTATTAAATCATAATTGTTTCAGATATAAAATGAGCATAAAACTCTCTCATTTCTAGTCAGTAAATATAAATATTATAACCAGGAAAATGAAAACAAAAAGGATGGATATTTATTTTTATTCCTAATAAAGAAATATTACTGTTCTTACTATTAGATATGGAATAAAATTTCTCTGACAATCTTTTCCTTAAACTTCGATCTGTTTATAAACAAATGTAACATTTTCTTGATGCAGACAAATTAATTAAGATACTATAAATCTATATCAAAGGAAAAAAATCTGAAAATTCTCCTTAAAAATATTTATGGGGGCAATCACTAATTTCAAGCACCAGTTCCCCAATTTTTATCTTATTCCAAGTCAAACCTCCACACTCAGGAAAAAGCAAAACAAAACAAGGAGCAAGTAAAATTTATTCTCTATGATAATTACATACCTTATATATTTAGTATATGTGATACAAATTTTGGGAGAAATATTCTCTAAATCCAATGAGTATTAGCTTGTCCAAATTAGAAGTTGGCCTTGTTTCCCATTAAACACTTACGGGAAACCAGACGAGTAGATGCCAAAAAAAAATTAGGTCAATCAAATTTTAAAAGTAGGATTTATGAAATTTGAGATTAGTGTTTACGAAGAGTCTCAAGGTAATTTATTATTAAAGTCTTAATTCTAAAATATAATTAAGCATATTACATATTATATTAAAGGGGGAGAGCAAGAAACTAAGATGAGGACCACTAGGTTGATATTAATTGATAAATAGAGATGTAATTTACATAATGGATCATAGCTACTTTGGGAGGAATAATACACATCATTTGAAGGCAATCTTTTTATAGAGCCTACCTCTGTCACCTCTCTCATGGGATGTGATATCATTCATGACCTCGTAGAAATACTTGTTCTGACAAGTTATGCTAATTAGCCCTGGGGCATTTTGACAATTTTGATCACTCCTCCAACACACACACACACACACACACACACACACACACACACACCAATTATTATTAAAATCCTTTGGTCTTTGTGATACTCTACTAACTAGATTCCTATGATTCCTCCCTGCGCCTCTCACACCACCCTGTGACTTCTGAGAGAGACGGTTCTTCCTAGAACTGAGCTTAGGGAGTTTGCGTGTATATGGATAACAATATTTGAGACAATTTCTATAATATAGTGAGGACCAACTCTGTCACACATTCATAAGGCACTTTACATGAATTAAGAATATCCTTATGACAAACCTGTGAGGAAGTGACTACAATCTCCATTTACAAAAACTGAAACTTGTAACAAGTAGGTCAATTCCTCGATATACAACTACTGTATTCGGCATTTGAATGTTTCTTATCTATTCCTACAACTCATGCACCTAATCTATCTATAAAACTTCATAGGAAGCATATACTTTATTATGTGACTTCATCTCCCTGGTGGCAGCAACTGAATGGGGTATATATATATATATATACTATATGTAAGCCAGTGGCTTCTAAGGTGAACTGTCACAAAATACCTGCTAAATAATGGTGGTCTTTACTGGATAATGATTGTCAGAAATAATCAAATCCTTTCTTTTATGGGTTTTGATTTTTTTAAATATCAAGTTCAGAGACCATAGCAGGAAGTTTAAGTATACACATATTTGGCAGAAGGTTGAGGTAGTTTTATTTTCTCTATAAATTAGGAAGCACAATAATTTGTAAAGAATAAGAACAAGGCAGTTGGGTCAGATATTTGAAAAGAGTAGATATTTTAAAATAGTCAGTAAAGAGAACCAGAGAGTAAACCAATTTAGAGAAATGTGGAATTTCTGAGTAGTGTAATGGGCCTTGTTAAATATAATGAGGATAACTTTTTAGTTGCCTGGTTGAGTGACCATCTTTAGTAATTCTTGGCAACCCAGACACAAGTGTGGACAACTAGGTAATCCTCTAGAATTTAGGTTTTATTCATATAGGAATGATGAATGGACTAATGGATACAAGGATTTAGCATATTGACAAAATAATAAATGAACTATGGACAACTTAATATAAGCACAATTCAATAGAACATTGTTGTAGGACCTGAAAAATGAGATATAGTTTCCCTCTGGAAAAAAATTGCATTTGATTTATTTTTGCCTGAAATGAGTAAGGAATTAGAGAGCAATGAATGACACAAATTATGCAAATGTATTCAGGCTTCCTTTGCTCCCTATCAAATGGATTGTCCCATAAAATCAAAGTGTTATCCCCACTGGTTCTAGCACTTTCCATAAAGATGGGATTCTCCAAGTTTCTGAATGTTTCTAGGTCCCCAGGTTAGCAGGCATGAATCTATGAACCATGTGATCACATAGCAGCTCCCTTCCTGAACCTTTCAGCTAACTCTATGCCAGCTATTAGACCTGGAATCAGGAGAGGTCTAATGTTCACATTCATTTTATAGTTTTCCTAAGGTATAACATGTGGCTTCATGGCGATATCCTGTCAAATGTTTTTTTACTTCCTCAGAACACTAAGGTGCATTTTCCCTATATTTTATAGCAACTTTCAAGGGGGAAGCACAATTTGTAAAAGCAGGAGTTTAGACACTGAGGTTTAAAGAACTTAGATGTTTCTTATATATTTTCTCAGCAAAGAAACTCATATATCTTGGTTAACTTTGTTTAAAAACAATTGCCAATAATCACAGTCAGTTAACCTCATTTGAATGAAAGACAGAAATCATCACAAGTTTATTTCAAGTGATATTTAACCCCACGTGAGAATTTAAGGGTCTCCTATAACAGAATTGAAGACAAAAAATGTCTAATAAGCAGGAAAAGCACCCAGAGGTTAATGGACTGGATGTTTGCAAGAAGTCAAAGACAGGTGATGTTCAGGTTTTTGAGAAAACAGTCTATTGGGATCTGAGAGTGTTTGATCTCAGAGCTGGAACACTTTGATGTGATTAAAAGCAAGAAGATGGGAATGTGGGAGTTGATGGCAGATGTTGAAAAGGAAAACCCATTGATGATAAGGAGGTTGAACAGCTGAGAAGCCAGAGTTTGAATGAGTCATCCATTTCTTGAACCTATCTAAACTTATGGCAGCTCTTAAGATGAAAAATACCCAAGCCAATATCTTCATTGAGTAAATGAATGAATGAATGAATGAATAACAGAGTCATATTCTCAAACTTCAACTGGAGTGATATCTACCAAATAAATTTACTTTTTTAACTTATTGAGTAACAAGTATCATTAATTATCTCAATGATTCTAATAGCCTCCTAAATGGACTGTGCTCAGACTTTTAGCTGTTTCCAACATATTCCCCAAGCTGGCATCAGTTATTTTCATAATGTGCTTTCTTACAAGATGACTTCCTGCTTTCAAAAAAATAAAACACAATTCTCTCCACAATCTAGTTACAATTTAATTTTCCATTATTATAGTCTCCTTTTCCTATCTCTCTATTAAACATCCATTACTTGTTCTTCATTCTCAGTGGCCCAAGGAACACTTCATATATTTTACAGCATCTCCTTTTTTTGTCTTCATGGTATTCCTGGAACATCCCTCTACATGCATCCACCCATTCATTCAAAAATATACACTGATTGTCTGTGACATTCAAATGCTCAACAACAAAGATAAGTTGGTTAACAAGACAGATATTTCCCAAGAAATAAGTAAATAAACAAATGAACAGAACAATCATTACTTATGACTATGTCTAGCAAAATAAAAGAGGAACCATGACACATGCTATTTTTTTTTTGTAAGTGGTAACCTAAAGACCTAATTTTGGTAGAATTTTAGGAAAGACTTCTCATAGAAGGTGACTTGCTGAAATACGAAGTTAAGGATATTTAAAGAGTGAAAGGCCAAACAAGCTCTGAAGAAGAGAGGATCTGAAAAGTCTCTTGGTGACCTGACTGGCTGTTGCCAGATGAGTTCAATGGATATGTTGGGTTAAGAAAAGGCAGTTGGATTTTATTGAAGGAAGTACATGAGGTGATTTGGCAAGTGACATGATCTGACTTACTCTTCTACTCACATTCTCTGGAGAGTGCAGACTGGATTGATAGATGCAGGAGACATAAGGCCAGCAGTAGCAGTGAAATGGGACATCTTCACTGTGGAGAGAATGGGCACATGTTTTGAAGAGTGCGTCGACAGTGCTTGCTGTTGGCTTACATATAGGGGGTTAGGAAAAGGAAGGAATCAGACATGTAGATTCTGACTTGAGCAGCTGAATAACTAGTGGTGCCATTTAGTGAGAAAGGAAGACTGTTGGAAGAAAATCTGTTGGAGTCATAATAACTCAAAGGCTCAGCTTTGGACCGTTACAATTGAGATGTCTGTGAGATAGCCAAGAAGATGTCTCATGTAAGTAATTGAGCACGTGGGTCTGGAGCTTAGAGAGAACGCTTGATATGGATATGGATATGGATGTGGAAATTGATATAGATATAGATAAAAACATAGAAATAGATATGTGTATACATATACTTTCATATAAATGCATATCTATGTGTGTCTGTGTATATATACACTATATATCTGTATGCAGATATGCATGTATATTTGTATGTATATAAATATATATGCATATATGTGTACATGTATAGCTATGTATGTGTGTATGTATGCACTTTGCAAACATAGTGTCATCATTCACATGGCATTCATGTCCATGATAATGAATGAGATTACCTGTCATATTTGTGTATTTCTTCTAATATTTCCACCTCTGTGCTATTCCCCATTGTAACACTTTTACAGCACTAATAGCTTACCTTACATATAGTTTATTGTATACATTTTTGTTACCTTATATGGTAACAAACTTCTTTGGGGAAAGTTTGATGTGTTACTCTGTTCTGTATCCTCTATATTGCTTAAATTGTATATGCTGTGTGTTTTCTATACTACATATGATTCAATTAAATGTCCTGAAATTTTCAGTCTTGAACACTTTCATCCAATACTATATCCCTGTTCTGCTACATTTCTTGAACATTGTTTTCTTTATAATAATTTATTCAATGCAGCTATAAATGTGTCAATCTGAACACCCACTTTATGTTTTTCCTCCTAATAGATTTTGAGTGAAAGCCTAAAAAAGCTTTTGTGGTCTTTGTTGCTATAAAAATAACCAGTGTTTCATTCAATGTTTTAGAGTTGCAGAAGAGGGAATAGGAAGTTTAACTACATTGTGCAAATCAAAGAACCCTAGATGGAATTATTGGCCTGGATTATCGGAGGCTAACACACGGAGGGGGGTGAGATAAACAAGATATTTTTTTGGAGTAAATAGATTAGCAATAAAACAGAAACTGTCAGTGGTTTCTCTATGTTTTCACCTCCTTCCTAAAAAAAGGCTCTCCCAAGGACCAAAAAAAGTCCTATATGCTTTCCGGATTTTCTTGTATACATCCAACCTCATTGCATTCCACCCTCGTCCTTTGTAATTTAATTAATTTCTATCTTAGGGATTCTCATACCTGTTTATTCCCTTCAAAGGCTATTTTTAATATAATATATCAGTCTATTTTCATATATTTTTCAAGTTCCTTTCATCAGGTTTGTAATCATGTGACACATAGAATTTGATCATTCTTTGGCAATCAATTAATTCTTTCTATTTAACTAAATTACAAAGAACATCACTGTCTCCATAAATGCCTACAAGAAAAAAAAGAAAAGAAAAACAGAAGTTCACGCCCTCAAAGACCAAAAAGATATAACAAGGCGTGAGCATGAAACTACTTAAAAGCAACCCATTAGAAAGGCAATGATTTAAGAGAGAGATAACTAATTTAAAATAACCCCTTGCACTTTAAATAAGTAACACTAAAGTAAAAGCTTAGATAAATATCTCTATGCTCATGCCAAGCACAGGAATTATTTGAATTAGTTCAGCCATGTTCACACATCCTACTTTCCTAATCAAGGCATGACATATTCCCCGAACTTTTCCATAAATGGAATGATGAGCACCCAAAGCATGTGCATAAAAATAACAGACGTGGGCTGCTTTCTTTTCTGGTTAATATCACCTATGGATGTGTCACACTGTGTATTTAAAAGGATCTAAAAAGAAAGTGGTTATTCAAACAGGAAATGAAACCACTGTTAGAAAACATGAGCTTACTTTATTGCTCTGCGTTTAAAAAAAAAAGAAAGAAAAGAGAAAATGTTAAAAGAGATGGCATCGTGGGCTAATGTTAGTCAGTCTCCTGGAAAATAGAATTACCCATAGTTGTTAAACTCTGACAAAATAAAGATTTAAGTGACAGGAAAATACCCATTGTAGTTCCAGAATTAGTAGGATGAATTTTCTATATGGAGATAGACTTTGTAACGTTTACCTTTTAAAATTTTTGCATCTTTTAAAAGTGACGGTCACAACGCATGAATGCGTGTGTGTGTGTGTGAGAGAGAGAGAAAGAGAGAGAGAGAGATTTTTCCTTTAATTCATAGAGATAGAAATAAAACACCATTCTATTGAGTTGCTGGATGTGATAACAGCTTAGATCCATAAAAAAAGTCATAGTAATTCTAAAATTTAATATTACATAGTTTTTATAAAATGATTTGTATTTGTGATAGCTATTCCAGTGACAGGTTTTCAGTAAAGTTAAACCATAAGAAAAACTTTCTAAATTATTGAAATGACTAGAAAGATGCATATCATCAAATGAATATAAAACTTGGTATCCTTTTTTCCAGTTTTCATTTTTTTTCATTAGAAGTATTTTTAACCTGCAGACTTGTCATGCTTCAAATATTATAATGAGATTATTTCATACTGAATATTGCTGGAAATAATAATAGCTTCAACTATGAAGAAAAATATATGTGGTTCACTGTGGTGTTTCAGAATATTTGGGAAAATATCCTTTGTCTTTAAATTTGCATCTATTTTGAATTATACAGTATGAGTGAGTTAGAAATCAAGATGTGATCTCTTATTTCACCCTTTACTTTTATCAGATGCCATACTTCAAAAGAGAATCTAAGAAGTATCCTTCATGAGTCTGCCACCTCTCAGATGTCACCGTATACAGTTTTGCTATTATACCCAGAGCAATGTTTCTCTTTCATTGGTAATTTGCATTTGGCACTCTGCCAGGCATTGATTTTCACTTCTGCTCTCAATACAGCAGTAAGACTTGGAATGTCTAGGTTGTGTTTGATATTTCACTTGGGAGTTCTTACATTCTTTCATTGCCACTAAAATCTGTTTTTCAGAGGACTAGAGTTAATTCTTCAGAGAAGTCTAAGATCTTCAGTGCTTTAATTTGAGAGTGAAAGGTACTGTGATAGTTAACTTGGCAATGAAATACCAAGGAGTCACCCAATCTTTTTTATTAATAAAACGTCGTCATTATATATCACAGAAAGCTTCAAAAATTATATTTACATAAAATTTCTAGGAAGTTACAGAATAAAGGAATAAAGATTAAACTCTGAGAAGTTATTTTTCCTTTTAAGAATAGTTTTCTTAATTTTTGAGTTAACAAAAAGTTTAATGCATTGAAAATGAGCATGAGATAATAACTATTAGTCCACCTTTAATCTGTACAGAACTACACATTATTAAAGCATACCTAATAAGTTTCCATTAAGATCTCAGTAGTCACTACACACAATGTATCACACAAGAGATTGAGCAGTGTTTTACAGCACATAACTCCATAACTTCTGCAAGCTTGATTTCTAACAGCATTTATATACTAATTTCTAAGGCAAAATCAAGGGACCATTCATTTTATGAGTCAGACGTCAAAGCAAGTCTTTTCATTTCTATTATAGATAATTTAATCTATTCAGATTTGAGTATACAGATGTCCAATATTTATTTTAAAATGTATATTCAGTAAAGGTTTAGCTAGATTTATAAGAACTTGGAAGCAAAAATAGACTTTAGGAAGGACTGTTACTCTACTTTTGAAGGTTGCTGAAAGTAAGATTTAATAAACTAGATAATAAACCAGATAGAATCAGAAACAAAGATTTCTGAATAGACGTGTTGGAATGGTGTTTATACTTCTAAAATCATAATGCTACTCTACTCCCACCTGCTTAGTAGAAATGTGTAAAAATTTATGAAACACAAATAAACTTAAAAAAGAAACCTGAATAAAATGACATACAGTTCTGATTCCCATTAGAGTCCCTAATGATGCTCATTACAACCCTAACTGCATTTTAATGCTACAATATAATGCCTCTATTCATCATCAGAATGGAATACGGATGCTGACAATTGACGAAACTTAATAATAGGAGAGTTCACAAAATTCAAAACTCCCTGTGTATATTTTCAGCTTGAAAGGAAATGTGTGATGGATGTTGATCAGCTCCCAGAAAAGTGAAATGACACTTCTGAAAGAGGAAATAAAGATAAAGTGCTCTAAAAAGGTTAAGCAGCATCACTCACTTCAGCAAATAGGCATACGACAGAGCAAAAGCCTTTCTGACAAAATTAAAAAGGAACATCTTATTAGATTATTTTTCATTTTAAGAAGGTTATTATAAACCAAGTTTTAATAGTCCCAAATTCTCAGTCATCTTCTAATTTCTTTTAGAAGCTAGCTTCGTTTGTAGTTTTGTGCCTGTGTGTACATGTGTGTGGTTCTTTTTATTTTTTATTTTTTTGAGAAAAATGAGCATATTTGTTTGTTTGTTTTTAGTAGCATCTTAGGTTTACAGACAGGATTCAGACATGTGGACCAGTATTAGTCTCAGGCCCAGAGAAATCAAAAGGTTAGTAAAGGTCAGCTATTCTATAGGGATAATTTGTTGGTATTCTCTTTCCAATCATTGAAGAATTGTTTTGAAATCTTACGACTAGGATGAAAGATATCACATTTTGATTCTGTCACTATCAAGCAGTGGAAATTTTAAAGTTTTGTTTTTAGGTGTATAACTGATAAAGGGTCATCATAGACAATTTTGTAAGTATAAGCTACTAAGAACAAAATAAACATCACTGATGATCTCAGAGGCAGAGATAATCCTAGCTGAGACCTAGGAGTACATCTTCCAGTCAGCTTTCCGTTTGTATTGGGCTGATCTCTCTATTCTGTTTTGTAGTGTTTTTTTCCTCAACATTACATTGTAAGCATAGTTTTCCTGTTAATGCACTAATATCAAAAAAGCCCCATATATTATTTAAGATCCTACTGAAACTAACATTAACATTCAAAATATAAAATAGTCTATCCCAAAATTGGTCTTTGGCAGGACGATGTGACAGATATGTCCCAGAGCCTAGAAACTGGCTGAGACTGTGAGGTCTTTGGCAGTTTTAAAAATTCCCCAGTGAAAATATCTTGGCCATGTCCTTTTTTGTGGGGTAGTTTCTTCGTTACATTCTCTATTTTTTCTATGCAAGTTTGACTGTATAAGCTTTTTGTGGGGTAATTTTGATAAACTCTCTTTCCTTAGGAAATTATTCATTTCCTGTAGGTTTTCAAAACTATTTGGATAGGCCTGTAAAGTAGCCTTGTGTGATTTAAAAAAAGTTCTCTGTTTAAATGGTAATCTTCCCTTTGCCATTTCTTTACTTTCTTTCTGCCTGTCTGTCTTTCTCTCTTTTCTTGATCAAATTAAATAGTGATTTGGTTAGAAAAACAAATAACAAGCCTTTAATATATAGATTTGTTCTTTTTCCATTCTCTAATTTATTAATTTCTGCTTTTTTCTTTATCATTTCCTTTAGGTGCTTTCCTTCAGATTACTTTGTTCTTCTATTTGTAGTTTTTTGAGCTAAGTATTTAACCACTCATTTTCATTTTTTTATTTTTAATGAAAAAAGCATGTAGAGTATAAATCCTCCTCTGCTCACTGTTTTAAAGCCCATATAATTTTTGTTTTTATTATGCTTATATTTCAATTGTATTTTGCCTTTCATCCAAGAATTTTTTAATAGAATTCACTTCTATTTTTGACTTTGTTCTTTCCAACCATTATTTTTTCATGGCTTATCTGTATTTTGTAATCCTTCCAGTGACAAATTAAGGTTGTCAAGGACTAAGACCCTTTATTTCTAATCATTTATGAGATGGCCATCAGTGTCATAGGAAATTCATATAGTTTTTGATCATGAAGTAATTTTGAGTGATTCCAATGATAAAATGCTTGGCTTGCTTTGGAAGAGGGTTGCTATTTTCCTTTCCATTAGCAATGGTTTTTATATAAGCTAACCATTTGTGTCTAATCTCCTTTTTCTATTTCTGCTGTTCTTCTATATCAATGATTCATTAATTCCTAATATTTTGAAAGCCCCAGAAGCAGTTCTCATACCATATTTATATTTATATGTTTTATAATATATGTTTACATATTTAAATTCTTAAAAGTGTCTTGCCTGGCCCAGGGATTCTAACTGCATTCCCTTCACCTGTCAATCTGCCACCATGCATGTTATCTCTTGAAATTCCATACCCAAATAGCTTCTTGTTTCACTCCAGACCCTAGTGCACACATTATTTTAATTTCAATTATTTTACTGGTAATACATTTGGGAAACATAAGTCATAAATTAGCAACCCTCGATGTATTAACAAACTTGAAGAAATGTTATAAATATCATATTTCCCTTTTTCCATATCTGTACTACTTCAGTTTTCCATGTTTCTATTAAAAAATCATCCTGAACTCATGAGTCAGCCCATTACCTACACCTGCTCCACCCCATGCAGTGAAAGGGGATTCGGTACTATAAAATAGATAGACTCAGACTTATAGAGTGTAAAACAAGCTCTGATATCAAAATTACATTTGTTGAATATTTTGTTTGTTTATTACCTTGGTCTATAAATACACTATAGCTGTAAACATCCATTCTATACCATTTTCTTGAGTGATAAATTCACCTACAATTCAACGTAATACAGCAATTGGAGGTATAAAGCGCTTCAGTTGACGTGATGGTTTCAAATTAGTTTAAAAACATTGGTTAAATTTTATTCAGCTATAGAAACATATCGTTATAGTTTTCTTAGCCTAAGGATTATATATGTCTACTTTATGCTTGCAATAACAGATTTTTCCACCATTTGCCAACTTACTAAAAAATATGTTTAGATCACTGAAAAATACATGGCAGACATTTAACAAATAAATTGCTATTAATAAAATGATATTAAAGGCAGCGTTTTTCTTTTAAAAAAATGTTACCTGTAAATTAAAGTGGCAGATCCTGAGGTAATACTCAAGAAGGTAAATGATTTTGTTAATCTTCTTAGGAAAATGTGAAATATAAATTGCTTATGAGAAAATAGAACATAGTAATTTTTCTTCTGTAGGTTCCTTTATTTCCTAGATACAAAAATTGCTAACCTGTTAAAAAAAAACTGTTAGGTAAAACAATTGGGGTAATTATATATGAAAAACTAAGTTAGCATTTTACATGAGAATCACCAAGGACGTTATTTAGGAAAGGCCATTAAAATTCACAACCTCTTAAAGTTTATTATTTCAAGGTAACACTTTTTTTCAGAACAGATTGTTCTTCCAATTTTATCCATATTCTTGGTAAACTTACTTCAATAAACATGTTTCTACTTCTTTATCGTCTTTGCCTAATTACTCTCAGATTTTAAGAGAGATCTGTAATATAGAGCTTGATATTATACTCTAGATGTCTTCCATCTGACGATATTGTTCTGAATGTATAACAGACTTAACAGTTCTCTGTTACCTCTCACAGAGCAGTTTCATAAAGCAAAGTATTCACTCTAATATTATACAATGGCCATAGATTGGAAGGAATTTTAAAAGATTCGTAATAACATGTTATCTGCACACAAACAAATGAATGTTTATATTTATACCTATTTAATTCTATGATCATGCAAAACTTTTCTCTTCACAAAATAACATAAAAATAAAGAACGACGTTCAGATAGTAGATAAAACATTAGATAGATTATAAAATTATTAAATTAATTAAACAAGGAGGTCATTAGACTGAGATGGCTTTGACGCTGTGGCCGTAGCCTAGATAAGCAAACCAAAACCTAAGCCTATGAATGCTTCGAGGTTCCGAAATTAAAACCTAAAGACAACCAATCACAGCCAACTAGGCTTTAAGGCATAGCCAATCAATAATTTCCTTGCTCTGCTTCTGTGTTTTCTCTACAAAAGTCTCTCCCAGAGCTCCTGTCAGTGGAGCATTCTTAATCACTTCCGATTTGGCACTGCCCAATTAGAAGCCATATATATTCAAACTCTTAAAAATTTTAATATGCTTGGGGTTATCTTTAACAAACTCCAATCCGTATATTCTCCATACCTGCTGATAGTGGTGACATACTGCATCCTTGGCCTACTATAACTTTGATCTTCAAATCACCAACTTCTAAGCACGTCAGTAGGTTTTCATCATCTTGGTAGATTTTCACTTTTCATGAATCACCCCTTCAGTATTAGCTTTACCCTAGTTGCTCTATCTTGTTATATGACATTTTCAGTAAATTATCATCTTCATCCTCATTGTTTTACCAATCTCTGTGCATAGCACAAGATGAAAAAAGGCTGTTTGTCTAGTATAGGTTGAAAAGTGTTATAGTAATAAATAAACCAGATATATTTGGGTCTAAATCAGTAAATTTAAAAGTTGAGGTCATATTCTTTCAGTCCTAAACTCCCTCCAAAGCTAACAATAACATTCAAATCTTTACCAAATCCTGGGCCACGAAGTCCTGCATGATTGTCTGGCTGTCTACCATCTCCCATTGCTCTCTCTCCTTCAGCCATGTTGCTTTCCTTGCTCTTTCTTAAACATCCAGGCATACTCCTATCTCAAGGCTTTCTCATTTGCTATTTCCTCTAGGGAAAATTTTCTTGCCTCTGATATACCCTTGGCCAGTTCCCAAACTTCAATCAAGACTCTGCTAAATGTCACCCTCTCCCTGCAGAGAACTTCTTCCAGACCACTCTATCCAAAACAGCACGCCTAGTCACTGTTTATCTTATTACTCTACTTATTTTTCTTCAATGCATTTATCATTAATTGACATTAATTTACAATAGTTATCATTAGTTCCCTGAGAATGTGAACTCCATGAAGCCAGGGATTTTGTCAGTTTTGTTTATTATTGTATTACCAGGGCATAAAGCTTTTCTTTGCAATGTATAAGTGCACAGTACACTTTTTGAATAAATAAATGACATTAATTTTTAAATTTATTTTGTTGCCCTTCTTAGTTTCAAATACAATAAAAAATATTTTTTTAAAGTTGGGTATCTTCAGAATAAGTTAGAAAATCAAAGTGAATTTAAGGGTAAACATAGGGAAGTGAGGTTCTCACAGTGGTGGTTGGGGGACAATGTAGGTTTCATATGGAAGTGGAAAATTATCAGATTTGTTTTGTAAAACTTCTACTTTGATGGATAGTAATAAACCACTTTATGTCTTAAGATCAACACAAACTTAAATTTTCAACTTTTAGGAGTTCAATTCAGGAGTCAAACTATAAATTCAGGAGTCAAACTATAGTGGACAAATCATTGACAAAAATACATGGAAGCCTGAACCTTACTTCTACACAATGTAAACCTCATGTTATTTTCAGATATAAACCTCATTCTGGGTATTATATATTTCCAATGGTTTATTATTAAATGAGAGAATGAGGAGAAAATGTCCACCATCTTCCAAAGTAATATCTCTATCAATTCTACAAAGCTATTTACAATTTCTCTGAGACCATTAGGGCACCTTTTTGTAAACATCTCATATACTTCATTATATCTCTAAATAGGGACCCTGCTTAGCCTCAAGGAAAACAGGTTTTTAGAAACTAAAGAAATAAATGCCAAGTCAATAGAAAAGATATGAAATATATTTTTGTCAAATTGAGCTTGCATTTTTAATAACACATTTTACATCACATTTGGTATCCAGCAACTTTTAGTGAAGCTTTATATTCTCATGCAGATTATGTAAAAATGTTACTTGCATAACGTTCTGGGAAGGAGATTTAGAAAGTGTTATCTTCTAAAGATCATTTAAATATAAGACTATGGAGCAATTATCTATGGATGCTTAAAACATCAGATGGTGGAAAAATCACCTCATCCTGTTCAATGGGAGCAATCTGGAGGCAAGTAACATGTAATTGTTTTATTATTTTTAGTTCAGCAGAAAAGGCTTGTCAGAATTTGATTACCTGCCCAAGCCTATATAAGCAGTCATCAAGAAAAAAAAAATACACCTTGGCAAATGCTACCTATTAGTCAAAGAAGTGCTTACATTCAGTTTGTGTATGATGTTTGAAGACAATTTAAAATTAGAATCTTGGAGATTCTTGACATACTTTTTAAGATTCAAAGATTACATGAAAGAAGACTCGAAAGGAATTCATGCTGCATCCACTAAACAGCTGAACATCAGACTTGAAAGAGAAAGGGAAAAAAAATCTTATTCTCAAGCTGCTATATCTTTGAAATAACTTACAAACACCAAATGGAAATCATTTTTGCAATATTTTACTCTTTGCAGACCAATCAATTACATCAGAATAGTAAAAAAGAAAGAAAAAAAAAAGAAGGAAACTAACTTTCCAAAAATGTTTCCTTCTTTTAGATATGTACTGAGAACTCAGCTTTGGATTCTGCTTTCTGTCTTAGCTCCTCTAAATGAATTGAGAATGAATGTGAAAACGCATTCCCAAGGGTTGGAAAAGGTCACTGTAACATTTATTCATTCAGCAAATACTTGGATACCTATCAAGTGCCTTGGCACCATTCTTAGGCTTGCAGATACAGCAGTAAACTCTTACAGAGCTTATATTATAAAAGGTTTTGGTACTCCATCTTGTTTTTCCCTCTTAACTTCAGATTCATGACTTCTTTTATTTCCATTTAATCCTATTGTTTCTTTTTATACCATACTTCCTGATCGAGACACCAGTTTGGACTTGCTGTCTTTGTTTTATCATCAGCAATCTTGATGAAAATGATGGCTAGATCTACTTCTTTCTAAGCTTCCGCCTCATAGGAAGAGGTTCTGAAATGTATTTATTAATACTAAATGGTGTTAGTATCTTCTTATTCTTCTTTAAGACCTGGAAGAATATATGTATTCATTAAAGTCTGAGGCTCTTAACACTTACAGCAGTCTTACATGCTGCATTCTAGTTATAAAGGAGGTTTAAGAACAGCAATCTGCTTGGAAGGGGAGGCTGGGGGACTTGCCTTTAACTTGAACTGCATTTGCCTCATGTCAAGCCAATATGCATGGACACATAGCACTAGAACCATTTTATATAAATATAATGTAATGTTTATTATGGAAAGTTACAGGCAGGCACAAAACTAATATGATTTTCTGATGGATTACAGAGAGAAAGAAAAGAGGAGAGGATCATTCCAAGCTAGGGGAGTGGATGTCTAAAAGGATGGAATTGCTCTTAACTCTGACGAGAAAGACAGCTTCAGGATTGGTGGGGAGGAGGGAGAGATTTTGGTTTTGATTTTAAACATGTTAAGTTTGAGCTACCTGTTTAGAACTTCAAATGGAATTGTCAAGCAGGTAGTTATATACACAAATCTGGAGTTTATGGGAGATAACCAGGTTTTAGATAAAAAGTAAGGTCCACATATCGGTGGCATTTAAAGTTATGACAGAAGATCATTAAGGAGAGAATGTAGATAGAAATGGAAGTCAGACCACTCAACTGTTTAGAGGGTGGGGAACTGAAGAGAAACTAGCACAAGGAGAATGAGACCAAGTGGTTACTATGATAGGAGGAAAACCAGAGGCCGTGATGTCTTAAAACACCAAGTGGAGAACTGTTTGAAGAAAGAGTGACCCACTGAGACAAATACTGCATAGTCGAGTAAGATGAGAACTCAGAACTGATTCTTGGTGTTTGCAATGTAATGCTTTTTGATAACCCTGCCAAGAATATTTATAGATGTCTGTGGATAAAAGGCTGATTCAAGTGTATTTAAGAAAGAAGAAAAGAAAAATTGATACCAGCAAGTATTAGACAACTCTTTCTAGAATGCTGCACTAACTAGGGGAGGTGAGGAAAAACAAGGCAGCCATTTATACACCATCTGATTTTCTTCTGCAAATGAGAGTCAATAAGAGTCATTTCCTGAACATAATATTCTATGATGTTTTAAAATATGTCTGGGAATAATATTCTGCATTTTGTTTTACTACTGAACTCACCACATCTTTTATTACAAATAAAATTATTTCTTTCTGAAACAAATATGACTATTTTATTTGGGCTTTATCTTAAGTATAACATTCAAAGCCAGGTAGACTGTTGTCTCCAAAACACCAGTGTGTTAAAATCTCAGGCTAACTAAGTATGTGAATCTTGGAAAAAATGTATTTAACCTTTCTATGCTTCATTTTCCTCATTTACAAAAAACTGCTGACAAAATTACTTGCACAAAACTAGTCTGCAAATATTGGTTATTTGGCGTCCATACAATCTTTCAAGAATTCTAAATGATACAAAAACACCATTTTTTTCTCTTCTGCTACTTCTTATTTCCTGTGAGTCTTTTTAAGCTTATTTTGGAGGAAGAGTTTCCTATTCAAAACTTTTAAAAATCAATTACATAACTGGGATTTCAAATTCTAACTCAACTCTGCAATTGTAAAGGAGTTGAATTTGGAAATAAGCTTGACATTCAAACCTCATAGTATTGGTTCCACTGCGTTAGCACAGGGATGTAATCCTCACAAAAATACTCTTTGATCCCAGATAGGGAAAAAAAAAAAAAAAGATAATGGGATTGCCCCTCCACAGGAAACCGTAAAACAGAGTTCTGGGTTGCTGCCATTCAAATGAATAGAAACCGGCAGCAATTCTAACACCTATCCAGTTTCAATTTTGTAACATCTGCAGGCATCATTCTGGAAATGGTAAACATTTTAATGGTCAGACTCTGCCACTTATGCATTACTATTTCCAGTATTATCTCCTATTTCTATCTGGAAAGAGAAACTAAAAGGTGACAGATTGCTGTGAATGAAATGAATGGAGATGCCATTTGCATTCATTTCAGCGGCAGCATACTCTCAAGTTTCCCATTCCTTTGTTGTCCTTCAGAGATCTCCCTTATTGCTTTGGAAAATTCAAGAGCCAGACACTACATTTTGATAATGCAGCTGGAACTCCAAGTACCAGCACATGAATTGATTTAAAAGCATCAAACAACTTTATAATTACAGTCCATCTCTTCCTTTTAAATACAAATTCATTCTGATTGAATTAAGATGGGAGTTGCACATTCTCTGAAAATTGAACTTTTATAAACATAAAATCTTTTAAGTGTCCAGTGTGCACGCACTAAAATTCGGAAACTAAATAGCACATTATTTACTTTTTATAAGTTTGAAATGTGATTAACTGAAACCCTTGCATTTTGTTTGGATCCCCTATATTAAAAAGATATGTAGATTTTAGTAAGTTAGCAACCACCACTAGGAGTGTCATATTCAGAACATAATTCAGTGTGTGTACTGAATGCATGAATATGATAATGCAGCCTAGATGTATATGTACTTATTCGATCTCTTTTTATGAAAAGGCTAAAAAGAGCTTTTTTTTTTTTTTTTTTACTATTTCTAAATATACCTTCAAACATAGATAGAATTTTATCTATGCACTGTTTGTACAGTGCTAGGCACTTTGCTGAAGGATCTCATCTCATTTGGTTGACCAATTAAAGGTGAACCATTACTACAAAACAAAGCCAAATAAGACGTTACTTATAATGCCAGATCAGTAAGTTACAATTCAAATTGTTCTCTGAAGGAAATTCATGTACAAGTTTAGAAAAAGACTTACTCTAAGGATTGTCTAAATTCTAGCAAGTGATCATTTAAGGAAGGAATAAACAGAGAGAGCCTTAACTGGGAGTTTATTCATAACCAAAATGAAGACATAAAATACCACTTTTAGTGAGACATTTCCTTTTATCTGCCTTTTGTCTTCTAAGGGAAATATGTATTGACTGTTAAATTTGTTGGAAAGAAACATTAGAATAGTAATAGCAGCTAACATATTGAATTAGCTCTGAAATTTCTGAATTTTTCCAGTCTCAAGATCTGTATAAATAATTTTGTAATATACTTTATATCATGATTAGTAAAGCTGCTAACTGTAGTTTAATATTCCTATTTATTTGTTAATATATTTACGGAATCCAATTGGTGCATCCAGATATAAAAGTAGAGGAGCATTTAATTTAAAGGTGGAATACTGTGCCTCTAATATGTTGTATCCATATTTGCATTTTGAAGTATTGCACTACAGTAAAATTTAGTATCAAAGACTACTTAGATTTGATCCTACTGAGATTTTTAATTTGGGTAATTAACATAGTTCAGACCAGAATTTTTTCCTTTGCATGGAATAAACTTGCCCAAAATTAAGCTTCCAAACATGACAAATTCTGATTGATGAAAGACTTTTTATCTTGAATAAGCTTTTTCCTTTGGTTTACTTGAAGTTGTCATGGGTATTTTACTTGAACAGGAAAAGCTGAAAAATTGTAGAGAGAAAAGGACCTTTCTACCTTTCTCCAAAAAACAAAAACCTCTCATGAAGTCCCAAACTGTCATTTTTAGATTATAAACCCAACATTTTTCTTTTTATACAATTCTGGAAATTAACAACCAAACAAGTCAGGAAAAGGAAAATCAGCAGTAGTCTCTTTTGTGGCAGCTTTCAGTTATTTGAGTGTTTAGATTGATGGGTGAAATTGCAAGAGTGACATTCATTCAGTATGTGTGTGGATAAAATATGAACCAAGGCCAATAAATCCTGCCCCAAATAGATATATGGTAAGACCTCTATCATAGCTAAAATAAATTATTCCATCAATTTTCGTCTCACTTTATGTTATATACAAAAACATGTATGTTTCATTCAATCCATGCTTTAGCTTAGAATATGTCAACATTCAGTACCCAGACTAGCTTTTTTTCACTTTATAAAATTAAAACTATTCTACTTCTTCAAACCTGAGTTTAAATTGTTTTCAAATGATCCAGTCCACACAAATCTAATTTCACTTGAAAAATTTTATTGTCCCTGCAAATACTATGTAATGCCATCCCTCTCTATCTAATGACCCTAAGTATCCAGACCTCTGCACATAATTTGAGAAACTCTACCTTTAATATTCTTTCTTTTTTTTTCCTTGAGGAAGATTAGCCCTGAGCTAACATCTGTGCCAATCTTCCTCTATTTTGTATGTGGGATGCCTCCACAGCATGGCTGATGAGTAGAATAGGTCTACAACCAGGGTCTGAACCCATGAACCCCAGGTCATCAAAGCAGAGTGTGTGGAACTTTAACCACTCGGCCATGAGGCCGGCCCTTGAGAAACACCATCTTTAGATAAGTAGTTAAATAAAATAATTACTATGCCAGTCAATTGTCCCCAAGCCTACTGTATGATTTTCTGCAAAATATATTTTACTTAGATATGATGAAGCAAAATGATCTTCAAAATAAACAAAATGATGCAATGATATTATAAGTTGCTGCCTTTACTCATAAATGTAGTACGGAACTAAAAATCCCAACTGATTCTCAAACTTTATAGAGCAGCAGTTTTTTTTCCTTGGTTGACTGTAAGAATCACCTGGAACATTTTTTAAAAACACTGATATCCATCATACACCCCAGAACAACTAAATCAGAATCTCTTCATATGTAGTCTGAGAGCTACAGTGCTTAAAAAGTTCCCCCTGGCAATTCTAATGTGCAATCAGTTTGGAAAACTACTGCCTCAGAGGAAGAGGAACGGGTTTGGTTTTCCACTCTGGACATCATTTGTATAGAAGTGTGGTTTAACAGCCAATCATTGAAAAACTTGAATAATCAGTCAAACATTTTTGTTGAAGTTGTGATTTCTGTCCCATATTATAGGATTTCCAAATAATTGAATGATATAGAAATGTACACCAAATTATGATGTCTCAAAAAAAGCAAAAGGCAGAATTCAAAATTAACATATGTATATATGTAGATCTATATATATATTTGTGAACACATGCATTATGGAATATATCTATATCTATGTATATATCTATGTATGGATATGGATATGGAAATATACCTCTATATGGAATATAGATAAAGATATAGATATATGATGTGATATATAGGACACACATAAAATATTTTTAGAAATATATTAAAACATTAATTATATATTAAAATATTAAATATTTCTACATTATTTCTATAATTACATGTGAAAGGTTTATAATAACTGGTCTGCATATTTGACATTCCTCTAATCTGGGACATTCAGCCAGGTCTGGAGCAATATTTATGTCCTTGAAGTCCCACTGCAAAGTTAACAATGTAGATCATGATTTATAATATAATATAATATGCCCTACACCACATGTATGTCCCTCAATATCTCTAAATATGTTCATTAGCTAAGGTATCACTACCCTAGAGTAGCAGAGAAAGTCAGACTCATGAAAATTAAATTTTTCCCAAACTATTTTTTGCAGTGATGGGTGGTGCATTAATTTTCTAGAGCTGCCAAAATACCATAAACTAGGTGGCTTAAAAAACAGAAATTAATTTTTTCATAGTTCTGGAAACTAGAAGTTCAAAGTCAAGCTGTCCGCAGGTTTGGTTTCTCCTGAGACCTCTCTCCTTGGCTCGCAGATGGCTGCCTTCTCACTGTGTCCTCATATGGTTGCCCCTCTGTCTTTGTGTTGTCTGTGTTCCAATCTCCTCTTCTTATAAGGACATCCCTCAAATTGGATTAATCACCCCCATGACCTCATTTTAACTCTTTGAAGATCCTAACTCCCAATAAAAATCACATTCTGAGGTATTAAGGGTCAGGGTTCAACATATGAATTCTGAGAGGACACATTCAGCCATAACAGGTAGATAAGGAAAGTAGGTAATCAGATAGACAAGCAGACAGACCAACGGACAAAAGGATTTTAGGAAAAGCAAGGTAATTGACATGTAAGATAGTAGTTGCTCAATTTTTCTTAAAATAACTTCATAAGTAAAGTGAAGAGGTGGAAAAGCCCAAGTCAGTTCAGAGAAGGATGAATAAACAGTTTATCTGGAGAGGAGACTGAGTGGAAGGAAATAATGGGTTGTGTTGCCTTTGAAGGATGATGGAGTTGAGATAATGGCGCTTAGGGATGGTTTCAGGAGGGTGGATTTTATTGGGTACAAAAAATTATATAATATGACAAGTCTTGTCAGTGTTAAAAAGATAACTCCTAGAAATTTCACAGTAAGAGGGTAACATACACAGTTTAGAAATTTTCTTTTAATACGAGCCTATGGTGGCACTGCATGAGTGGAGATCAGTTGGGCCATAAAACGATAAGGATCCAAATAATACGTCACTTTCACATGAAAACTTAACATTATAAAACTGTAGATTAGGAAAGAATTTTGAAATTTATCTAGTTTATCTGAAACAGGAATCCCTTGTCTTATATCTATGAAAGGTAGAAAGGCTCCACTGTTTTCAAAAATTGCAGTATATACTTAATGTGAGTCCATCTACTATGATTTTTTGTTTGTTTTGTTTTTAGGTACAGTCATTCTTTTTAGGGAAATAATTTCTTACATTGAGCTGAATGGAGTTTCTTGTATTTTCTATCTATTAGTCCAATTGGAGTGCTTCCATGACTTGACGAGATAAACTCCAATACCAAAGCAAGTAGTCTTATAATTCATTTAACAGTCAAAACAGGATGTTTATATGAAGGGGAGGAATCAATTAATTTTGTTAGGTGCTCCAAAATTTAGACCCTGCTATTTGTTTGTGATCAGGTGCATTTTGTTTCTGAGCTACTTCCTAATTATTTTTTTTCCATTGAATACTGATGCCACTCAACTTTTTTCCAAAATCACCTATATGTTTCCTTTGGTGTAGTCAGATGCTTTGGGCACTGCTGTTTTTTTCTATTTGCCTGGATGTCTAGTGTCTCTGAATCTATGCCATTTAAAAGTAAAGCACAAGTTTCTGCTTATCCCCAAAATAAACTTCATGAACTGTGATCCTGCTTACTCCTTCAAGCTCCCTAATCAGAATCAAGCAAACCTTTGATTTCTCCTAACAGAGAGTGCTGGTCTTCGAGAAATGCTTCCACCTCTCTTTTCCTGATCCTGACCACCATCAAGTAAACAAAAGTAGTAATTCTTTGACAGTCATCTAAGGTCTTGTTTTTCAGTGTTTTCTCTAGAGCAGCAATATTTGTATCATCTAAGAGCTTGTTAAAAATTCAGAATCTCAGGTCCCACCCAAGACTTACTGAATTGCAATCCTCATTTTAACAAGACACCCAGGTGATTCATATGCACATTAAAATTTGGGAAGCTCTCATCTTTGGGGACATACTAGTTTCCTCTATAGCTTAGCACCTCCTTGAGGCATCTCTCCCAACTTTATTCATTAACCTCTAGGTGCATACTTAGTAACGGTATATCTGTAACCACACACTGAAGATATGATGCCTGTTCCAAACTCCAGTTTCTCATATATTTAAAAAAAAGTATGATGTTTCCTTTAATTATTCTATTCTTAGGTCAAATTTCTTTTCATTCCTTCAACCATTTCTCTCATATAAGTGATTCCAGACATCTTCAAACCTCAGCCATTTAGAACATCCTTTAGATGACTTCTAACCTGTCAGTATCTACAGGAAATGCAAGGTTCTTTTTTGCCTATTGCACAGAAGAAAACACTGAGAGGAAAATGCAAATGGGAGACAAGCATGACCAATTACACATTACCAGTGCACTCATGTCTTATTAAAGTTGAGAAATCAATTCAATTTTTAGCTTTCTCGGAGAAGTGTTGCCCAACAAGATACAGAATGACGAATGTTGACCACTTAAAATCACTAGGGTATAAAGTGTAACAAAAAATTATTAATACAACCATGTGATTAAGTAAGTCTCTATCAATGAATCACAGTGACGGGATTATTCTAGACTTTACCTGCAGGAGTGAAAAATGAGGTCATTAGTGAAAATCAAATGCAAATATTGTCAGATTCTGGAACATTTCTCTTTATATTTTAAGAAAGACATTTCAAATTTGCAGAGACATACATAGTTCAATTTTAAAATATATCTCTATGGCAAATAAAGTATTTTTCATAAAAATAATCCAGTATTTGAAAACCTGAAATTGATTTTTTAAGCATTTGAAGCATGCATGGTCATATTACAAAACAAGTGAAGAATATCCTAAAATGAAATTTTAAAATAAGGTATATTAATATGAAAATTTACAGTTAAGTATTTTCTATATATGTGATTAATTGTAACAGGTCAACAAAACTGAAATATTCTAGATTCCAAATATGCCTCCTTTTTGTCAAATGTTGATATTTTTAAAATGGAAAGACTTTGGATATTGAAAATTGAATTTACCCTTTTAAAAGATTTAAATATCTATGTGTTCTTCACACACACACACATCTTGAAAACCAAATAGGAAAAGTGAGTTTTTTGCATCTAAAATACGATTAGACTTCATAACTAGCAAAGTACAGGGAAATGACAATTTTGAACACCTGTCTAGTGGGGAAAATGATGTAATTAGTTAGCACCCAAAAGGTAGGTTGTAAAAAATGTTTAGTGGACTTTACTCTGTAATCAGTGGAGAGTCATAAGAGGTTTCTGAGAAGGGAAATTATGTGATCTAGGTGTTGAAAAGTTGACTTTGGAGGAAAAGATGAAGAGGATTTTAAATAATTCAGCCCCAGGCAGACTTGTCAAGAGATGGCTGTAATTACCTGGAAGAAAAACCTTACTCTTCTTTATATTTCCCTGTTTATATATTTTTCGAGATACGATTCAATTCTCCTCCAAAGTCATGTTATACCCATCCTGTTCCTTTTTCAGGTACATTCCTTAACTAGCTCAATGCCCCTATTGTGATATGATCTATATTGACTCATAACCAGGTACCAAAATCTTTACTGAAAGCTATGACTAATCAAGCCTTTTAATTTCTATTTAAATTTAATTCTCTTATAAAAGGAGGATTTCTGATATAATTCCCACTCATCCACTTTCACTGTGTTGGACATTGTGTTTGCCCAATTGCCTGATAATTGATTATTTGTATAGAATTATTCTAATGAATGAAATTCAATTTAATTGTGAAAGAAAAAAAGTAAAGAAAATCAGTGCATTAATCCCTACGCTAAAAAAGAAAAGAAAGAAAAATGGAGTACTCGATGCCAAAAGCAAAAGGAGATGTAACAGATCATAAGAATAAAGAGATAAAAGACATCACCATTGACTTTATTGAATTTAACACTTCGTGAGGGAAAAAACCTGGAAAGTAGATAACTTTAAAAATTTTAAAAACTGCTATAATCAATGGGAAACGTAGGAAAGGAACTTTAACACTAAGGAGTGAGAAAGTGCTTAGAGGACGATTTCTGAGGGTGGTAACATATGATGGGACTTACGCAATGAGAAGGAATTTGTGTGACATTTTTTCAGTCTGATTCTCATACTCAAAAGTGCAGGCTTTATTTAGGGGTTTAAGGAGGAGATTATTTCCTTTTCCTTATAACTATCATCATAGGACTGTCAATTCTATGGTCCTCAAGTGTACCAGAGGAGTTAGTGATAGACAGTGTTAGGGATGCTGACTGCATAAGACGTTATGTTATGGGATGTTGCTCTGCATCCTTAAAATAAAATTTTAAGACAACTACATTGTTGCTGCTTTGTTGGTTACTTAAACCAGTTGGATCAGAACAGATTTTTTTTCTTTCACTTGAGCCTAAATCTGAGTGATTTCCAGAGAGTATTTGGTTCACAGAAACAGGAGGGATGGGGAGGGAAGTGATCTATGCCTCTTCATTTAGGTTTAATTAGTTTCATACATTAAAAAATTAAATGAAATATCACTCACATTTTAAAACATTTTATTAATCTAAATAAATTTAAAGGCCTGAGGTTTTAAGTTTGGCCTTGTAGTGAGTTCAGAGGATTTGACGGCAGTAGCACATCATGAGCTTCATTTTGGTGGCACTTTGAGAGGTTGCTTGTGAGGGGCAATCCCTGACAGCCTGTAACCTTCCAGAGGCAACAGCTTGGGCCACCAACCAGAAGGAGAAGAAGGCAGGGGGAGATCACAGAGGGCGCCTACATCCCCTGATGGCATTGCTTAGTACCACGATGGAGAGTTTCCCAGTCAGAGAGCTCTGAAGGGCAGCAGTGGTGTGGGGTACTTCAGGGTCCCAGGATTTATCTTATCTGTGTTGGGTGTAGTATGTGGGGTATGAAAAGCAGGAAGACTTTAAATGTAGACATCTGCTTATATCAGCCATATTTAAAACAATTGAACATGTAAAAATTTGAGTTTGAGCTTTTGAGCTAATGGTCCCAGGCTGCCTTGAAGAAGTAAACAATATAGGTCAATATACAGGGTCCATCTTTAAGCCATTTCCATAACAGGCATATAGAGCATTGGCAAAGATTTAGCATTGCTTCTTGCAAGTCTAAGAGAGTAGCTTAGTTTCCTGAACTAAGTGGAGAATTTACCTAGTAGGGAAACCTACCATTTATTGACAATAGCATTCATTTTGTGACTTAAATTTTTTAAAGCACATTCAAATACTATGCCCTTTGTTGAGCTTCATTTGTGTTCCAAGTAAACTTTTTTCCTTCTTTATTTCCTTTTTATCTCACAGAGGTAAAAAGATCTGCCTCCAGGAAATACAAAATTTGTAAACACATAAGAATGATTTAGTAAAATGATTGTGGAAAGACCATCTTACCATTATTTCTTCATCTGCAAAATAAAGTAGGTAGATCTTGATCTCTAAGGATGCTACCAAAGTTAGGTACTATGATTAATATTTTAATATTTTCTTCACTGATATAAGAATCTTATTGTTACATTTACCTTAGCAGTTTGCTTAATAAGCCCTTTTATTCATAGAAAATAAAATATTAAATCTCAGTTCAAGCTGGTTTAATTGAAAGAAATGATAGAAATGTTTCTATAAAATGCCAAGCAAAAAGTGGATGAACAATGTACATTAAGGTGTGAGCAGTGCTACTATTTGGAACAGGATGTGAAGATAAGATCACTAATTTTATTGAGCACCTTCTGTTTGTCAAGCATTTTTCTACATTATTTTGTTACAACAGCCTTCTTCAGAAGATAGCACCTACTTAATTTCAGGGATGAGGAAGCAAACTTCTAATTAATCAATAATTTACTCAAGCTTATTTAGTTTATAAATAACATAGTCTGGATTCAAGTATCTTCATTAAAACCTCATAATTTGATACATTATTATGGATTCTCAATTCCAGATGTTCAATTAATGAGATTGGTACTTCATCTTAAATTAAATTTTAAATATTCTTAACATTAAATATTAAATATTTTTTGATGTTTCAAAAAATAAAATAAAGATCATTTTCATATATACTTCCAGAATTTTCAAGTCCTTTAAAAAAGTAAATGGTAATTAATTTAATTTTAATTAGAAAAATAAGCAAATGATGTTATCCCTGTCTATATTTTCTGACATCTTTTATTTACAAAACACAGGAAAAAGTACATGTACATATGTATACATGCAGACCAACATACACATCCCTAGTCTCATGACTGTAGTTTCACATATGACTATTATAAAAATATCCCATACTTTAAGTAACCAAGATTATGTGACAGAGGTCAAAATAAGACTAGTGTTACTTCTAATTTTGTGTTGTGTTGGATCATGTTTTAAGAAAGTTGAAAAGCTTTCCCTACCTTGTCGAGGAAATAAAGCCTTACTCTACTATAATTGCTTTCCTTTTCAAACAACCTAAATGAAAGTCCACCAAATATTAAGAACAGCAATTAAAATGTGGTATTAGCAATAAATTTCCAGCATTAAAACAATCCACCATCCATATTCAAAATGTTGCTATAATTATTAGGGTGATCATATAATTTATCACCCAAACCAGGACACTTTTGAGAGGTAAAGGGGGGAGGTTACAGTGATGTTGGTTTAATTAACAAGGACTCTTCCTAGAAAAATAGAGTAAAATATTTACCTTAATTATTTTAGAATTTAATTTTTGTATAGGAAGTGTTAGAAAATTGTTTCTTGCCCACATACACACAAAAAGTAAACTTTATTCCTTTGTAATATCATTTTCTACACAACTCAATATGGAGAAGATAGAAGCAAAGACTGCAGCCATTTTACTCGATATAAAGTATTTGCAAAAGTCACTTTATTCAAATGTAATGAACTATTTATATAGACTCTTAAAACCTCTTATTTCAATAAAAACTGTATGACTCCCTGGGTAATTTTTTTTCTTACAATATGAGTCAGAAAGATGCTTCTCTATTCTTTTGTTTAGACAAAAGCTGTGCATTGGAGGTGTATGTTCTAAACCCCACCAGACGTAGAGAAACATGCTCTGAATTTCTCACTACTGATGTTTTCTTAAATACATTTCTTATTTTGACTTTTGTATTACTTAATCACACTTATCTAATCTTTTTTTACTAAAATTCAGTTTGCTTGGTGGCAGGAACTGTCTTACTCATCCTTTTATTCTCCACAGCATCTTGTAGTGTCTTGCATATGATATTCATTGAATAAACATTTTCTCATTTGAAATAACTAGATTGATTCAGCATTATTGCTCAGATTCCCTTAATGTCGCAAGCTATAATCAACATAATCTGTTTAAAATAAAATTATATTTTATAGCTTATTCTTATTTCTTAATTTGCTTTGAAAATCTACATTTGCTGTATACATAATTTGTCCTGTATCTAGTTATTTCAAAATTCTTACTGAAGAAAAGAGGGAATTGTAAGACAGGGTTAAGTTAACAATAGATATTCAGATGAAAGCTATACCGTAAATACAATTCTTGTTGTAAAAACTTTGTTTTGTATCTTGCATCACAAGTGTCAGCGAACTTTTTCTGTAAAGGGTCAGATAGTAAATATCTGTGCATTTGCAACCTGTGTTGTAACTACTCAACTTGGTGGTTGTACCATGAAAGCAATCATAGTAAATATGTAAATGATGAGTCTTGTGCCAATGAATCTTCATTTATGGACACTGAAATTTATATTTCATATAATTTTTGTGTATCATGAAATAATATTCTTTTCTTCATTTTTTCAACCACTTACACCTGTGAAAACAATCTTAGCTTGTAGGGCATATGAAAAGAGGCAGCTTGCAGGATTTGACCTGTGGGCCATAGATAAAACCCCTGTTGTATCACGGAATATCATTCATTTTTAGTCATACCCACATTTACAACCAAAGATACATATAAATCTCCTCGGTTGATTTTCAATTATGAAGGACAAATATTTTATTTTATTCTCAGCCACTACATGAAAGCTGAGATTGAATAAAACTGAGTTATGCTAAATAAGGACATGAAATTACAAACATCTGACATCAGCATGCAAACATATGTGCACGTACGTCAATGCAGTCTTGGTGGACAAAAATTAGAATGTATATTATCTTTAATTAAATTAAATCCAAAATGTAAATTTATCTTCCAACACACAAAATTTACTTTACAAAAGACTTTTTATTCTAGCCTAATTGGGAATGAAGTAAAAAAAAAAAAACCCTGCGAAGAGTAGTTATCATATTATAACAGGATGCACTGATATTATTTTTCCATTCTCAAAGATATTACTCATTTCAGACTATTAAAGGAAAAAGGCACAGTAATTATTTTTTATGCACAGAAGGAACTGAGAATTTTAATGTAAATTCTTCTCTTAATATTGCCTAAAATTTTCTCTTTCTCTTAATTATGTTTGACACTGGCAAAAGCCTCTGGTCAAATTTAATAAAAATTGCAACATAATAATTAAAGCTGGGCAGAAAATTGAATACCTAGGTCTACCATTGCTCGTACTAGTCCAGCACAGCTGGCATCTGACCGCTTTAAGAATAAGAATGAAGGAGGGCAGAATCTATAATTGATGCCTATAAAAATATTTAGTAATTCCCTTCAAGAACATATAAACTGAGGCATTAGGCAAATTTGCCCTTTTGTCATGTGGGATCTTGATTATGAATGGCTTTTGATTTCAGTCATAATTCCCTTGTATGAATTTTGAAGTTCATTGACTCTGTCTTGTTTTTTTCTGAGGTTAATTTTCTGGGCTCCCTCATTTGTCCTGAGCTAAACATTTAACTCTAATTTACCTCTGATCTTTCTCTTTTCTTGACTTGAGGGTGGTGTTTTCAACTCTATTTGTATAAGCAAACCGTTTTGACATGGTCACTTTTCAACAAATATAAAGGCAGTGAGGAGGACATTTTTACATGGCTGTTTAAATATATCTTTTAATTGGTTAATAATGTATTCAACAGAAATCCTTGACCCACTTTCAAACAATTCTGAAGTTTACCCCATTGACATTTCTCTTTTTAAAAGGAATAAACCAAAGTTGAGAAATAAACACTCATGACAGGCAAACAGTTCAACATACTGAGTGTTGAACTAAATGAAAGTATTTTATGCAACCCTAAACAAAAATACTAAAAATCTTCATTTGTTGACTTGTAAAGTTTATAATGTTTTCATATGGAAATCCTAAATGAGACAAGTACAATGTACAAGAGAAAAAATTCCATTTAGTTAAACAAAAATTACAGTCTTCATATATGCATATTTGTGCATATACAGAATATGTATCTTTATGTATGCATACATACATATGTATGTAAAAATGTGATTTTCCCACACACATTAAAAAATTGGTGACTGGGGCTGGCTCGGTGGCATAGCGGTTAAGTTCGTGCGCTCTGCTTCGACCCACTGAGGTTTGCAGGTTTGGATCCCGGGCATGGACAGACACACCGCACCACCTGTCAAGTCATGCTGTGGCGGTGTCCCATATAAAGTAGAGGAAGATGAGCACGGATGTTAGCCCAAGGCCAATCTTCCTCAGCGAAAAAGAGGAGGATTGGCAACAGATGTTAGCTCAGGTCTAGTCTTCCTCACACACACACACATGCAAAGTGGTGACTGGTGGAGAATGATTACAGCTGAGGCCTAAATTGGAGGTTTTAGATATCAAGTAGAAATAATAATTAGAAACACAGAGGAGGAACGGACTCAAAGATATGAGAATCACAGAGAATAAATAGGAGAAATGATAGACGAATCTAGAAAATGTAATATACAAATAACAGGAAGAGAAAAAGATGGATGAATAATGATCTGAATATGCAAATAGTGACATTATGCTGGGTGGGATTGATGACAAAACAATACAAACTTTGAGAAATTCAAAAATTAAAAGAAAATCCAGAGACTCCCACTCAGAAAAAACACGCTACTTAATAAGTAAATTAGGTTTTTCTTCACCAACATTGGAACCCAAGGATGGTAAATAATATTTAAAGCTACTGAAAGAAAAGGGCTGCCCCACATAATCCACATGCAACAATGATGTCATTCATTTCACAAAGTAAAAGAAGTTAATTTTTATATCCAAAGAAAATATATCACTCATTCTACTATCTGAGGAAAATACTTGAAAGGAATCTAGCAAACCAATAAAAGAACCAGTAGAGAACCTCAAGAAAGGGGAACATGCAGAGGAAAGGAATCAGTGGTGAGCAATAAACTTCAGCATATAAATAATTGTCTAAATTAATAGAGTGTGAATAATTCCAGAATAACTATGATTGGAAAAGAAAATGTTTGTGGCAAAAAAAAAAATAGTAATAATAGTTGTTAACTACAAATGCTGTTGTAACCAAGGAAAATTTGTGATACTTTGATAGAGTGGGGTTTGTAATAAGGAAGTGAAATTGTTCTAAAGGATCCTTATAATTTTAGGTGCGAGTGGCAGTGAGGCACAGAGTAACATAGTATGAATATATATGTATATATATATATATATATATATATTTCTTTTCTGTTAGTTAATAGTATAAATATATGGAGAGAGAGAAAGGAGAAAGTATCCATTAACAAAATGGAAAAGCACAATTAATCTCTCAAATTAGTAAGGTAAAAAATGTCCATGTGTAGCAACTTTAACACACAGAAAGAAAAAACTAAAATTTAAAAATGAAGACAGAAGAAAAAATTGTATGTATCAGTTTTTTTATTCTAAATGTGAATTGATTAAATGATCCCATAAAAGCAGAGTTCCAAACTGGAAAAGATATATAACCCAGTCATTAATACATAAAGATGGAAAACAAAGGAATGAGCAAAATATGCCATAATATGAATGTCAGAAAGTAAAATTTAAGAATACAAGCACCAAACATTGTCTCATGCAATTTGGGAGAGGGCATCAGCAAGTCTGAAATCTACAGAGAAGGCCAATAGGCTGCAGACCCAGGGAAGATTTATTGTAGTGTCAAGTCCAAAGAGGCAGAATTCTTTCTTCCTTATAGGTTTTTTTTCCTTAAGGCCTTTAATTGATTGTATAAGGCCCACCTACATTATACAGGCATACTTCATTTTATTGTGGCCCACTTTATTGCACTTTGCAGATATTGTGTTTTTTACAAATTGAAGGTTTGTGGCAACCCTTTGTGAAGCAAGTCTGTTGGTACCATTTTTCCAATAGCATTTGCTCACTTCATGCCTGTGTGTTATATTCTGGAAATTTTCACAATATTTCAAACTTTTTCACCACTATTATATTTGTTATCTGATCTGTGATCACTGATCTTTAATGTTACCATTGTAATTGTTTGGGGAGGCCACAAACCATGGCCATTTAAGATGGCAATAAATGATAAATTGATAAATGTTGGATGTGTTCTGACTGCTCCACGGACCAGCAGTTAGCTGTCTCTCTCCTTCTCCTCTGGGCCTCTCTATTCCCTGAGATACAACAATATTGAAATTAGGCCAATTAACCCTACAATGGCCTCTAAGTGTTCAAGTGACAAGAAGAATCACACATCTCTCACCTTAAATCAGAACCTAGAGTTGATTAAGCTTAGTGAGGAAGGCATATTGAAAGCCAAGATGGCTGAAAGCTAGGCCTCTTGCAAGAAACAGTTAGCCAAATTGTGAATGCGAAGGAAGAGTTCTTCAAGGAAACTGAAAGTGCTACTCCAATAAACACATGAATGATAAGAAAGCTAAACAGCTTTACTGCCAGTATGGAGAAAGTTTTATTGGTCTGGATAGAAGATCAAATCAGCCACAACATTCCCTTAAGCCAAAGCCTAATACAGATGAAGGCCTTAACTCTCTTCAATTCTGTGAGATGAGGAAGCTGCAGAGGAAAAGTTTGAAGCTAGCAGAGCTTCATTAAGGAGGTTTAAGGAAAGAAGCTATCTCTATAACATAAACGTGCAAAGTAAAGCAGCTAGTGCTGATGTAGAAGCTGCAGCAAGTTATCCAGAAGATTAGCTAAGATAACTAATGAAGGTGGCTACACTAAACCGTAGATTTTTAATGTAGATGAAACAGCCTTATATTGGAAGAAGATGTCATCTAAGACTTTCATAGCTAGAGAGGAGAAGTCAATGCCTGGTTTCAAAGCTTCAAAGGACAGGCTGACTCTTTTGTTAGGGGCTAATGCAGCTAATGACTTTAAGCTGAAAACAATGCTCATTTACCATTCTGCAAATCCTAGGGCCCTTAATAATTGTGTTACATATACTCTGCCTGTGCTCTATAAACGGAACAACAAAACCTGGATGATAGCACGTGTTTACAACATGGTTTATTGAATATTTCAAGCCCACTATTGAGACCTATTGCTCAGAAAAAGATTCCTTTCAAACATTACTGCTCACTGACAATGCACCTGGTCACCCAAGAGCTCTTATGAGGTGTAAAACAAGATTAATGTTGTTTTCATGCCTGCAAACACAACATCCAATCTGCAGCCCATGGATCAAGGAGTAATTTTGACTTTCAAGTCTTATTATTTAAGAAATACATTTCATAAGGCTATGGCTGCCATAGACAGTGATTGCTCTGATGGATCTTGGCAAAGTAAATGGAAAATTTGCTGGAAAAGATTCACCTTTCTAGACACCGTTAAGAACATTTGTGGTTCATGGAAAGAGGTCAAAATATCAACATTAACAGGAGTTTGGAAGAAGTTTATTCTAACCCTCATGGATGACTTTGAGGGGTTCAAGGATTCAATGGAGGAGGTAATGGCAGATGTAGTGGAAATAGCAAGAGAACTAGAATTAGAAGTGGAGTCTGAAGATGTGACTGAATTGCTGCAATGTCATGATAAAACTTTAATGGATGAGGAGTTGCTTCTTATGCATGAGCAAAGAAAGTGGTTTCTAGAGATGGAAACAACTGCTGGTGAAGGTGCTGTGAAGATTGTTGAAATGACAACAAAGGATTTAGAATGTTACATAAGCTTAGTTGATAAAGCAGTGGCAGGGTTTGAGAGGATTGAGTCCAATTTTGAAAGAAGTTCTACTGTGGGTAAAATGCTATCCAACAGCATCTCATGCTGTGGAGAAATCATTCGTAAAAGGAAGAGTCAATCATTGCAGCAAACTTCATTGTCTTATTTTAAGAAATTACGACAGTCATCCCAACCTTCAGCAACCACCACACTGATCAGTCAGCAGCCATCAGCAGAGGCAAGACCCTCCACCAGCAAAAAGACTATGATTCGCTGGAGGATCCGATGATGGTTGGCACTTTTTAGCAATAAAGCACTTTTTAATTAGGATATGTACTTTTTTTGGACATAATACTATTGCACACTTAATAGACTGCAGTTGAAGGTAAACATAACTTTATATGCACTTGGAAACCAAAATACTTGCATGACTCACTTTATCGCAATATTCGCTTTATTGTGGTGATCCTGAAAAACCCACAGTATCTCTGAGGTATGCCTGTAGAGGGTAATCTGTTTCAGTAAAAGTCTACAGATTTAAATGTTAATCACATCAACATTTACAGCAACATCTAGACTGTATTTGACCAAAAACTGGGTACCATGGCCTAGCCAAGTTCACATATAAGATTAACTATCATAGTCGAATGTTTGATTGATGTTGATAAATGTATATATGCAAATATATGAGACGTAAGATTTTCTTTATTTATGCCTATATTATTTTGAGTGTGTCGATTATATTACTTAGCTCCTCTATGGTCTTGTTAATTATTCATGTACTAAATTGTTCTAAATTTGAAAGTATTACATAATAATTTTGCACCACACATCTATTTTTCCAATTCTTATATTTTAAAAATATTTTGACTTGTATATTTAGTTTCTATGTTTGTATACGTATAAGAGAAAGTAGCATTAGTAGTATGTAGATTTATATACATGTGTTGTATGTATGTGTTCTGTATACACACACACACCACACACACACACACCTTATTAGTCTGTTTCTCTAGAAAATCCTGACTAATATGTTGGCCACAAAGAAAATCTTGATAAAAATTTTAAATCAAAGATTTTATGATCTAAATCTCTATAGTATTTTAGATGATTTAGAAAAGGTAAACAAAAAATCTTAACAGCTTGGAAATTATGGAATAAGGAGGATAAAAAAGAAAATCAAATATGAAATATTAAACTATCCAGGAAACAATGAAACTTACCACTTAATATAACATGGCTATGCAGTAAAATCTCTACTCCGTAGAAAAAGCATAGCTTGAAATATATTCATTAGTAAGAAAGAAAAAATAAAATAGTCTTACAAATTTGAAGTTTAGAAAACAAAAATAAAAAATACCAAATGAAACTGAGCTAAAAATGCATAAATATAAAAGTTAAAATAAATGAAATGAATAGAAATAAATGTGCAAAGTATTCATAGATTTAAACTGTTGTTTTTAAAAAAAAATACCAGTTAAAAACTTGTTGCATTTTGTCTCATAATAGTTTTACTTTCTCTGGAGAGTAACATAGCCTGCTAATTGTTTGACTATTTTCTCCTTTTTCATTTCTGTACTCCATATGTTATTATTCTAGTAAGTTTTCCCTGCTTTTAGGCTATAGAGAAAAATCTAGTGACCGATGTGAAGTTGTCTACTCGGCTTAGAATAATCTTTTTTCCTCTAAGAGAGCTGCTCTTGCAAACAGGGATGATTCCCTCCAAGTAATTGCTGCTTGGATTTACCTGACCATCAGTGGTTGATCAAAGAGTGACCATGTGACACACAGTTTAAACTATGAAATTCTCGGGGCCGGCCCGGTGGCGCAGCGGTTTAGTCCGCGCTTGGCAGCCCGGGGTTCGCCAGTTCGGATCCCAGGCGCCCGCCGACGCATCTGCCTGTCAGCCATGCCGTGGCGGCGTCCCGTGTAAAGTGGAGGAAGATGGGCACGATGTTAGCCCAGGGCCAGTCTCCCTCAGCAAAAAGGGGAAGATTGGCGACGGATGTTAGCTCAGGGCTGGTCTTCCCCACAAAAAAAAAAAAATAAAAAAAAAAAATAAATAAACTATGAAATTCTCATAGTAATTCTTTCTATAGGGATTTGGAATTGAAATTCAGAAAAGCACATAAATTACTGTCATTACTAATGAAGAGATGTAAATTGGGAGCTTTGCCATGGCCACATGCCCTCAGAAGCATGAACAACCCCACGAGTAAAGGGAAAAATGGACAGAGAAAAATGAAAATGCCATTCCAATTTCCTATTTGTTCAATTTTTACTTAGAATCTTTTGGGTATTTTAATTCATTTCTTAAAAAGTTATCTTTTGCTTAAGCAATATTGAAATGGATTTCTATTTGCAACCTAGAGAACCTGGGCTAAGCCACAGTATCCATCCCATATTCTGTAAGGCATCTGCTATGCCAGGTCCAGATTTAAGTATTTAGAACATGTATATAATCAGAGAAATGTCTGTGCCCTCAGTAAATGTGTGTCATATAGGAGTGGAGTATTGTAACAAGAACCAAAAATATTATAATGCAGGAAACGATGGACATATTTTGCAAAATTAAAGAAGAGAGGTAACTCATTCAGTTAAAGGGATTACAAAAGACTCCTGAGCTGAGATGACACTTGAACTGCGTGTTTGAGCATAAGTGGCATTTAACCAAGTGCAAAATGTGGGGGAAAGTCATGCTAGACAGCAGAAACCTGTATAAAGGCCCAGAGGAGTAAGAGAGAAGGTCATTTTCAAGCATCTATAAATAATCAAAAGTATAGGGAGAAGAGGGAGGCATGACGGGAAAAGGAATATAAATAAGACAGGCAACAAATTATACTCAACCTTTTCCTGAGTGTGATAGGAAGCCACAGAAAGATTTAAAGCTGAGTAGAATGATAAATTTTAAATTTTAGAAGAACTCTCTGGAAGCACTTTGGAGGATATGGAGTGGCCAAGAAAGCAAGTGAAGAAACATGTGAAAGCTATTTGAAACTTCTGTTTGAAATAGAGTAAGTAGCTGAGCTAAGTAGGGGGAAATACAATGGGAAAAGAGGATGGACTCGAGATAAGCAGGACTGGTCCTCCACAAGCACAGGTTGGGGACACTTTCAGAGACATTTTTCACTTATCACACAGGTAAAATTTTGAAACTCACTCATACTGTTTGTGTGAGGACAAATCAGACAGGCTGTGTCAACTCAACTTGCAAAATTAAGAAACTATATGTATCTTTGGTATTAGTCTTATTAAGCTCAGATTTATTTATTATTAGAAACTGAACAGTCCTTTCAGTCACTCCAATTATAGCTTATTTCTTTACATCTGGAACAGAGCCTTGCATATTTGTCTTAACTCTCTCCTCCTGAGAATTTCTCATTTCTATTCTCTTCCACTTCTGATATCTCCTTTCTTTCTTCAGTTTCTCTGTATTTCCTCAACTCCTCTCTTTCTCTTCTGTCCCAGGGAGCATGTTTTCAAAACACTGATACAGGCTAGGAATAGGGATCAATATGGAGTTCAGATGTACTTACGTATTGTTTATTGAGCACTTACAGGTGACCAGGCACTGTGGTGATGAGGCAAACTTGGTCCCTCTCCTCACTAAGCTTATAGTCTACCAGGTAAGAAAGTCAATTGAAGAAGTGTTGCTCTGTGTGTGTGTGTGTTTGTGTGTGTGGAAAGAGAGAGAATGAGAGTGAGAGTTAGTGAGCAAGAGCAAGAGAGGGATAGAGAGGAGAGAGAAGGAGAGAGAGCCTTCGAATTTCTGTGAGATCGTAGAACAGGAACTTCATACACTGCTAGGCATGTCAGTCTTCACAGGAAAAATAACGTTCAGGAGAGCTAGAATATGAAGAGGGGTTACTTAGGCACCACTGGGGATCAGGCGATAAGAATTTTTCCAGAATAAGGGAAGGATCTGCTTGAATACCCTGATGCAGAAGATAATGTGACAACTTCCAAGAATAAAGAAGTCTAGTTGGCCTGGAAAACAGGTGGTGGAGAAAGAAATGCTGAGAGAGTTACTGCCGTCAAGAATGTCAAAATGAGTATGTGTTGTGTTACTACACGAAGAATACGGCCTTAAGAAGACATACTCATACCAAGATACACTTTAAAGCAAAAGCCCATCTAAGAAAGAACATCTGAATTAGAATGATATTTCTAGTTATTATCACATCTGTGAATATAGGGAATATGAAACGGACCCTTAAGAGGAAGGAGAAAAATGGTATTTTTATAGAATTAAGTAAATATTATTTCTGTAAAAGAATACCATTCTCTGATTATATTTTTAAAAGCTAATGTGCTGACTGAAAAAATAATTAAATGAATTGAAATTGCTTGCATAGGAACATACTTGAAAAATAGACATGCAGTTGTGGCATAGGTTAATGCCATAAAACACTCCAAGACAGTGTTATTATCTCCTCATGTACAGGGGTCCCCCATTCAGCAATAAAGGCAGAAAGAACAATTGACAGGCAGAAGCTGTATGAAGGACTGCAAAGCAGGAACACATCATCTCCAGAAGGCATGACCTCCATTATCAGCAGACCTGTCACTCACACCCACTCGGGAAGCTCCTGGAGCATTCAAAGAAGTTGAGGATTATAGGGCCAAATGGAAGAGTCACATTACATGTAAGTAAATTACCTATCAGCCTACAACAGTAGAACCCTCCCAAGAAATGATGCAAAGGTCAAAAGAAAAGTAATAAAAAGCCCACTGACCAACAATACTATAAGACATAGTATCTATTTTAACTTATAGCTCTTTGATGTTTTTCAAGGACTCAAAAATGTATTAGAAAATCCACAAACACTTTTGTTCAGAAATAAAGGCAACTGGAATCACTAAAATCCATTGTAGTGTAGGAGAAAAAGGCTAGCCTGTTGACTAGCTGAAATTTAAGATTGTGTGCATTCATTCATTTATTCATTTATATCTGTATAATAAAACAGCAATTTTGTTTTAGTCAAAGTACTGTTTGGTGTCAGTATTAAGAAAGAACAAGATAATACTATGTTACTAACGGTGGAAAGAAAATGTAAAAAAGTGTTAAGATGTATGAGTTTATTTCAGAATCAGGAGATTCATATCTTATTTTTATGTTTAAACCATCCAGTTGTCATACAATCAGATTTCACTCAGATTTCACTATTTTTCAATCTTTTATTCATTAGTTCCTTCATTTGATATAAACTTAATTGACAATTGTACTCAACACACGAATAAATTAAAGGCATGCATCCACAGTAAGATATCTGTACATTTTACAGTTTTGCATTGTTTCTATAATTATATTTCTATGACCTTTGGGTTGTTGCTATTGTCCTTTCATCCTTCCTTTGTTCTCTCTGTCATCTCTCCTTTCCTTCTAAAGATTCTGCCCCCAATTATTCCAGCGTGTGTTGGAGGAGGTAGGACTCTCCCCACACCACCAAGAAATTCTTCAAAACCAGCTGGGTGTCATACAATTCAACTCAATTCTGAGACTATTCCCCCAGTGATAGCATCACCTTCTACAGGTTAAGGGCTCAGTCCCACAAGTCTGCCTCCACTTCAGATGCCGGTTGCAAGTCTAGGTTGTTATCTGTGCTTCTGACGAAATGGCTATAAATCAGAGTTTCCCATGACCCCCTCCTCAGGTTCGATTAGTTTGCTAGAGTGGCTCACAGGACTCAGGAAACCAGTTTACTCACTAGATTACCAGTTCTTACAAAGGATATTAAAGGATAGCGATCAACAGCCAGAGGAAGAGCTACATAGGGCAAGTTCCCAAACAAAGGAGCTTCTGTCCCTGTGGGGTTTGAGCCCAGCATGATGGTACATGGAAGTACTCTGGTTCATCAACATGGAAGCTCTCTGAACCCAGTCCTTTTGGGGTTTTATGGAGACTTCCTTACACAGGCATGATTAATTGAAACTTTGGCCATTAGTGATCTATTCAACCTCCAGCCCCTCTCCCCTCCCTGGAGGTCAGGAGGTTGAGACTGTATGTTCTAACCCTCTAATCGCACAGTTGGTTTCCCTGGCATCCAACCCCCATCCTTGGGTGCTTTCCAAAAGTTACATCATTAACATAAACTCAGGTGTGGTTGAAAGGGATTTGTTATGAATATTAAGACACCTTTATTCCTCTTACCACTTAGGAAATTCCAAGAGTTTTAGGAGCTTTGTGCCAGAAGCAAGGACAAAGATCAAGTATATATTTCTTATTATAAATCACAACATCACACCTTCCTTCCTTCTGTCCTTTCTTTCTTCTATTTTCCCTTCCTTCAACAATACTGTGTAAAACAATATGCCAGTTTATATTTTCCAAGCATGGCCACAATAATCTCTCTCATTTCATCTGAAAATGTAATCTTGACACTCTTGCCATGCTGCAGGGGGATCCTGTGTTCTCCTTCTCGTGTCTGAGTAGGCTACTGACTATGAGGGAAGTGGCAGAGAGAAAAGATCTCTCTGTCTTACTTTCAGGGACATTCCCGTTTGGAGCACTGGGTCTGAGTACCTTGAGGCGACCATGCTGTGAAAACCCACAAGTTCTCCTGGGGAGAGACCACATGCAAAAGCCCAGATGCTACATGAAATGAGAAAAATATCCAGAGAGCCCCTATCTTCTCCCAGTCCCCACAGTCCCAGCTGGAGTAGCCATCTGACTACAACCACCAGAGAGATTCTGAGCTAGAACTACTCAGACAAGTCCTTTTTGATTTCCTGACCACAGAAACCATGAGAGTTAATGAAATTTTTGTTAAGTTACTAAATTTGGGGTGATTCATTAAGCAGCAATAGAGAAGCAGAGAACACACTAAGTTTATGTCAGCGTCCATAGACACTAAGGTCACAAAAATGAGTGGACTCTTCTCTCAACATTTTCAAAGTCTAGTTGAAAGAAAATAAATATATGAAAAATGACAATACAATGCAAATACTACAACAGAGTTAAATACATTATGTTTTGTGAAGCACAAAGGACTGTTGGGAGAGGCAATGGGCCATGAGCATCCCTATACATTCTTACTGGGTATGCCAGGAATACACTTTCCAGGGTTGTGTTTTCTGCACAAAGAATGTCATACAAATGCTGCTTACTTTGCCATGAGTAATAAAGTTCTCTGTCTCTGAACCAGAAGTGTTGTGCCTTCTGCCAGCACCCGGGAAACAGTTTCAGTCTGGCTCATTAGTTTGTAAGTAGATTAAGGAAAATTTCAGCAGTAATCCCAGCTTCTCAAGCCTATATGGGATAGTGCACTCTGTTTCCATAGTTGTATAGGCTGCCTGTTTGACTAATGAGAAATTAAAACTAACTGCTTTCATATATAATTTTCTGAATGACACTTTTTATAATAGTGGAAGATCGTGATTGGAGTTAGCAACAGTCTAGGACAACACTCAGAGTGCTAGATAAAAGTTTGATTTTATCTTGATTGCTCAAGAGTTTCAAACTAATAGGTGAACAGTGAATTCTCCCGTATTGCTGATATTTTAAAATTTGGTTTATCTGCAGGTGAATTCCATCTGTTGGTGTTAGAATTCACAGAGGGCCTTCTATTCTTTTTTATTTCTTGAACTTCTACCTTTCATTTGAAAAGTGTATTCCCTGGTTTGCTTCAATGGACTGTCAAGTTCTCAATTAGTAATTGACAATTACCATCTGCTTTTAAAAGAATGTGATTGTCTCTTGTGTGTCTTAATATGATTCATCAACTTAAATATAGACTGGGGCAAAATGGTCAAAGACAATTTTACCAAGTAAATTACTTGTATCTCAAGAACAGTATGAAGATAGTTTCTTGTTTATAGCATCTTTCTTTCTAAAATGGTTTGTTACTCCCAATTAAGGTACTAGATATAAATGCTTATAAATCATTGTTATCAATGATGAGTCTTAACATTATTAATCTATGTGGTGACACTACATTTTTTCTTTGAGTTATATGCTTAGATTTCCAAATATTTAGTTATGAAATTTGATATATGTTTTTTAACCAAATATTGTCACATAATACATGCAAGATGTTAATGTATTCTAAAACAAGAGAAGAACTGAGTGATTTTATAGTACCATACTGCCTTTTACAAATTAAACATAAGTGACACTGATTGGTTTCTCAATATCATACAGCAAGTTAAAGGAAGAGCTACATTTGAAACAGGTTTCCAGAATACAAACTAATAGAATTTTAAATGATTTTTTGTAGTAGAAATAGATATGTTGTTATTTCTCTTGCATATTTTTTTACATTGGATTGGTATAATTGTTGCTGATTATTTCACTGCCTGCAAAAGAAAAATGGCCTTTTCAGTGTGGGGAGGAAATTTACAAGAAGGAAGAGAGAATAATGTGTATCTCTTACTGAGGATTTAACTGAGGTATATAGGATAAATGATGTACTCAAACATTACACTAGTTATTTTTATGGAACCTTTTATGTCAAAGTATGAAGAAGAAAAGCACACAAGTCTTAATTTACAGATCAATGGATTTTCACCTTGCAAACACACCCAATAAGCATCACCCAAATCAATATATTAGACATCACCAAATACCCACAAACTACACATGTGACCTCTCTCTCCCCAAAATGTATTCACTTCTGACTTCTGACACTAGAGATTGTTTTGCTTTTTATATTTTTTTAAACATCATTTAAATGGTGTCATATGGAGTGTAGTCTTTTGTGTTTCAATTTTTTCTCTTAACATTCATTATATTTGGGAGATACAACCAACTAGTTATGTAGCAGTATTTTGTAAGTTTTTATTGCTCCACTCTGAATAGATCACATTTTCAATCTCTTCTAACATCGATGGTAATCATTTGAATTTGAGGGTGTTTTGAATGGTGCTCTGCACATTCTTGGAATGGGATTTGTACATCACAGGGTATACATCAGCTCAATATAAATCAATACTGACAAACAGTTTAACAAAGTAGTATTACCAATTACTAATTTATACTCAGCAGCATTATATGAGAGATCCACCATCTCAATATCCTTGCCAACACTTGTGGTTGCTTTTCTGGTCTTTTATGGTCTGTCTTTCTTTGTCTTTCCTTCCTTCCTTCCTTCTTTCCTTCTTCCCTCCCTTTTCTTCCTTTCCCTTCCCTTCTCTTCCCTTCCCTTCCTCTCTTTCTTTCATTTTAGCCACTCTAATGAGCTATAGTGGTATTTCACTGTGGTTTTAATTTGAATTTTTTCTCCAATTTTGGCTATTGTTGATATTCATTTTAATATTATATGTATTTAAAACTTCAGAAACATTATTGTTAATATTATACATAGTTAATATTTATTCAGATTTAATAATTTATTTATCCTTTATAGAGTTATTCATTCTTTCCTTTTGTGGTGTATCCATCAGAGATCACTTTATGCCTGAAGAAGGAAATTCTTTAATGCTGGGCTACTGGTGAGAAATTTTCTTATTTTTGTTTGTCTGCAAATATCTTTATTATAACTTCATTTTTGAAGGATACTTTTATTGGTTACAGACTTCTGTGTCGGCAGTTATTTTCTTTCAGAATTTTAAATATGTTGCTACATTATCTTCTTTATTCTCTCATTTCTATTCTAAAGTCAGCTATCAGTGTAACTTCTGCTTCTTTGAAAGTCAGATGTCTTTTTTATTTCCTTTGGGCTGCTCTGAATGTTTCTCTTTATTTTTAATTGTTTTATTATGATGTGCTTAGATATAGTTTCTTTGTATTTATTCTTTTTATAATTTGTTGGGTTTCATGAATCTGGGGCTTGATGCATTTCATTATTTACATTAATTTTTTCAAATTATTTCTCTTCTCTCTCCTTCTGAGATCCCACTTATATTTATTTTGAACTTTTTAATCATTTCTGATGTGACTCATATTCTTTTTTGTGCTTTATTCCTATTCTTTTTTTTCTCTGTGTTTTATTCTGTATATTTTCTACAGCCCTCTCTTATACTTTATTAATTCTCTGTTCTGCTAGCTTAATCTGCTGTTAAACCCACATACTGAGTCCTTAATTTGAACCATTCAATTTCAACAATTTGTAGAATTCTACATGAAAATTCTTTGCAACTCTCAATTTTCTCATAGAATTCTCAATTTTGACATTAGTTTTCTTGAACATATCAACTAATATGTACTGTGTATTAATTAATTTGTAAGTCTATGTCTGATAACTAATATCTGGATCGCCTGGGTGTCTGCTTAGATTATCTGCTTTTCATTGTTTCCTTCTTTTTCAATTCCTGTCTTTTGCCATGTTTTATAATTTTTATTGAATGCTGGACATTTTAATGATAAATTGTAGAGACTCTCAATGGTGTTAGCTTTCTCCACAAGAAATTTATGTTTTTTTGTTACCTATAGTTAGAGTAGGGGCAGATCATATTGATCCAAACAGAGATTGAGATGATTCAAAGCTAAATTTAAAGGTTTATAATTATTGGTCTACATGCAGTTATGAATTTTTCTAGGGCATAGTTTCTCATGGGTCTCAATTAACTACCTGGATGGTTTCCAGGATACGTTCTCCATGGTAGGCCCTATACTCCTTTTTGTATGTCTGTTTTCTAGAGCTGATTTGCTTCTTTTTAAAAACATCTTATTTAATATATATTGTTTATTTATTAACATTAAGCAGCCTGACCTACAGCACTGTAAGTCATGCCTAAACAAAGCTTATCCAGCACCCATATTTTCTTCATAAGGCACATATAACCATCTCTGCACTTAGGAACACTGGCTAGCACCTCAGCACTATGTATGGAGACCATTTTAAAGAACAAAGTCACTAACAAAAAGCACAAAAATGAGAAAAATGTGGCACTAAATAGATCACAGAAAGAAGATTTGTTACACTATGAGAGTTGAAACAATAAGGCAGAGCATTGTCTTACTTGTGCTCAGCTGGGAACATGCCTGTCAGGCAGCTCGAATGTTTTGCCTCTCTGCACCGGTCCTCAAATGTCCATAAAGTGCCACTTTGACACTGCACAGTATGACAGTATTGATTTGAGGATTACAAATAAATTTTAGATAGTAGACAAATTTACAAGTATGAAATCCATGAACAATGAGAATAGACTGTATATAAATTTCTGTTACATATTTAAATATAAAAAGCCACACAATGCAAAGAGATAGAGAAAAAATTAATCTTAATATTTTTGACTTGTACAGAAGGCGTGACGAAAACAATTTTAAATCTTTAATTTAATTGAAATTCAAAATTTCCATTTTCAAAAATGCCTAAGAGGAAGACATGAATGAAATCTCAGATATGAGCATATTTAATATTTGGTAGTTCTTAAAAAGAAAACTTGCCAAAAGAAGTATCAGTGGCCTCTAGTCAAAGACTATCAGAAACACACCTACAATTGAAAAAAGTTGGGCCTATGGACTTGTTGCAATGAGGGAGAACACACACTTTACTAAGCCTATCTTAGTAAATCTTATTTAAAATATAGAAAGAATGTAGTGAGGCTAAAGCTGTAATAAGTGTGGAGGCAGCAGTCACTCATCCAGGAGAAAGAGGTATTTGGTTATGTTTGTGGTTTGGACAATGTTCTTTTCCATATCTAAGTTCAATCATAATTATGGAGTGGTCTGACTTTTGTCTTGATCCATCACATCCAAAGAGTGGCCTTGCCTGAACTTGGTACTTTGCAAATGTCATATAATCAATAGGTGAGTACCAAGACCTAGCTATGAGACCTAGCCATCTCCTAGCAATACCAATGTTAATTGATAATTCTAGGGCACTTGCTGATGGTAAGGGGCTGCTTTTCTTTTTCTCAAGGGTACAAAATATTAAAAGCATTCCAAATAACCCATACTGTATCATCTCTGCTATAATAAATATATGTCATTGAAGATCATGTAGGCCATCTGATCATATATTCCTCTTTGGTGCATATAGGAGGCGGTAGCATAAAGATTAAAGGACATGACTTGTTTTAACCCTAAAGTATTAAAGCATATTGCTGAGCTTAGAAACAGGGGTTTTGATAGAAATATTGCACAATCATAAAATATCCACAGATAAAGTCAGTTTACATGTTTTCCCTGAACCAATGGAGAATACTAAATAAAAAAGTAAAACCTTGATAGAATAACCCAGAATTTTATATGTGAACCTGGATACTTCCTCTAGTTTTGTGTGGTTACTTGCCTGCTTGTGCTTCAATATATTTTTCCTTCAAAAATCAACAATATCCTCTTCTTAAAAGGGTAGTGTGAATTCTACCTTCTGTAGAGGTTTACATTCAAAATTATTGGATGTGCATTGTGTTATAAATTGGTGCCCTGGTTTAAGATGTAACTACACATGGATACTATAGTTTGTGTTTAAACAATTTAAAAGGCTATTATCATCTGAAGCAAAAAAAAAAAAAAAATCACAGTGATGTTGATATATCAGCAGTCAAAATGTTTTTATTAAAATTCAAATATAGATGCCTATTTGTATATCAGTGAATATATATCTAACATTATTGTTAAATTCTACTAGTCATATCCAAAGTGTGTCTTAAAAATGTACATTAATAAAATAAACAAGTCTTGGATACTAGTCCTCCCCAAATCAGAAAATCATAGGGTTTAAAATTACCGGCTAGGGACCGCCTGGTGGTGCAGTGGTTTAGTCCACTCTTGGCAGCCCGGGGTTCGCAGGTTTGGATCCCGGGCGCCCGCCGACGCACTGCCTGTCAGCCATGCCGTGGCGGCGTCCCATATAAAGTGGAGGAAGATGGGCACAGATGTTAGCCCAGGGCCAGTCTTCCTCAGCAAAAAGAGGATTGGCAATGGATGTTAGCTCAGGGCTGGTCCTCCTCACAAAAAAAAAAAAAAAATTACCAGCTAAATTGATAAAGTCATTCATCTGATACTCTAAAATCTGTTTAATTATAAGGTTAATGTACACACACAGCTATTACTGCTTTCAAGTGCACATTGGGTTAATCACACATATTCTGGAGCTGCACTGCCCAGTATCTCAGGAAACAATGGATAAATTTCAAGTCACTGTGATATAGGGGCATTTCAGTAGATGCCTGAATATTGAGCCTCAAATATTAAAAATACTATATATGTAGGCCTTATATTCTGCTACAAGTAAACTGACAAAATTATGATTTTAAATTTCTATACACACACACACAGCAGAGAATGAACAATATGACAGTCCCAAATTTCCAGCCCCATATTTTGCACCTACCTGCAAACAACACATTTTTTCATGGCTAAGTTAGGTTATTAAATATTAAAATTAAATATTAAATTTTTCCTTCTACAAACAAGTTCGTGTATTTTTGGATTGAATTCACGTGTGCCCTCTAGGCCTCGTGTGAGAATTCAACTTCACAAGATTCTGCGAAGCCTGGAGTCTAGTTCTTAGACTCAACTGATAGAGTTGACATTCTCACCTGTCACAGTCATTTTGAATATGCCTTGATTCTTTACTACCAAATTAAGGATCTGTATCTCTATCTGACGCTAAGAATTGCTGTCCTCTGCAAGCTCTGGTGCTATTTTCTAGGCCAATTAAACAGGTCTCGAGGGGTACCTTGTTTTCAGATGCATTTATATGCTTGTACTGAATTTCTGGTCATACTAATGATACATCTGTTTAGTTTTGAAGGAGAACAAAATTTGTCACCCTAAAATGTGTTTCTTTGACATGAAGATTATTTTAGGCTGATTTATTTATTTATTTTTTGAGTGAGGAGGATTGGCCCTGAGCTAACATCTGTTGCCAATCATCCTCTTTTTGCTTAGGGAACATTGTCACTGAGCTAACATCTGTGCCAATCTTCCTCTACTTTATATATGGGATGCTGCCACAGCATGGCTTGATGAGCGGTACATAGGTCCACACCCAGAATCTGAACCTGTGAACCCTGGGCTGCTGAAGTGAACTTAACCACCCAGCCACCAAGCTGGCCTCTAGGCTGATTATTTTTAAGAAATGAAAGACTCAGACAGTTTTTCTTGTTACCTCCTCCTTAACTGCCTAAAGGAATTCAGATTTAAAAAAAAAAAACTGTTAGAAGAAGGGAGCTATCACCTTAGCATAACATGAACTAGGTGATAGATGGGGAGGAAACCAGCAAAGTCTATTTGTTCTGCTGCCCCCACTGCTCCGTGGTTCCTGTGTGGCCCAGCAAACATTTGTTTACCAAACAGCTTGCTCCTTTTCACCTACTTGTGAATTGCTTTCCTTCTCTTTGAAGTCTCTGACTCTCCTCGCCCCTAACATCTTCTTTTCTCTTCAGCTAAGGATTGTATTTAAGGTGAGGGCTTTGGCCATTTTGGCCAGTTACTTGGTTTTTCTGGGTTTCTTCTGTGTATACATGTTATTAAACTTTTGCTTGTTTTTCTGCTGTTAATCTGCCCTTTATTACAGAGGGTGTCTCAGTCAAGAACTCCAGAAGGGTAGAAGTAAAACTATTTTCCCTCCCAACAATTTTGTACAAAAATTCCAATTTGCAATACTTTATCCCTTAAATTTTTTTAGAACTTTTCTTGATTGGGACTAGGTCATTGATAATTCAGAGATCTCAGTGTAATTATTAGTTGTACTTTATTAAGGTTGTCAAACTAATTTTTTTTTAAATAGGATATACATAGTAACATAAAAGAGATCCTATTATCAATTTGTAATGTAAATGCTACACTGAAGGAAAAAAACTACTTTGCCTGTTTGAACCATTACACATATTTCATTGATAAATAATTTTAACAATATAAGGGTGATTGGAAACAAATATAGGACTCAAATTACAAGTATGATTTTTTATATATTAAAATATGAGATATTTAATTTTCCTTTATTGTAATCATCTGATTTTAATGATAACTACTTAGATAATAGTATGAGTTTAAATTTCATTCTTAGCACTGGAAGCCTGTAATTAGTATTATTTTTCCACTAAAAGCTATTTTAAATAAATTAATCTGGTTTTCAAAACATTAAGAAAAATTGATCCTAACATAAAAGTCAATTTCAGGGGCCGCCTTGTGGTGTAGTGGTTCAGTTCGCACACTCCGTTTCGGCTGCTTGGGGTTCCTCTGTTTGGATCCCAGGCGCGGACCTACACACCACTCATCAAGCCATGCTGTGGTGGCATCCCACATACAAAACAGAGGAAGACTGGCACAGATGTTAGCTCAGGGACAATCTTCCTCACACACACACACACACACACACACACACACACACACACACACACACAAGTCAATTTCAAACATTAATCTCTAATATAAGACTTTGAATAATAAAATAGATTATTTCAAAGCTAGTATAACATACATGATATATAATTCTAGATGTGTTCAAGTCTAATAAAGCTTTTTCACCTAAACAAACTAATTTTGGTATTAAATTTTCTTTATGAAATGAAATTGTGGTATATCATAATGTTTAGATAAGTAAAACAGAGGAATGTTGACTAAAGTTTAAATGAGCTGTAGAATAAGAACTAAATATGCATGTAAAAATCTAGTCAACCAAAATAGCAGTTGTATTTTCCCTTGGGGAAAAAAAAAAACTGACAAAGTGTTTCTTCCCTCTGCTCTATCTAGTCCGTGCTGGGAAGTGGAATCAAAGGGAATGGAATAAATATGCAGAGGACCCAGTATGACAGAGTGAGAATCAATTCATGGGCAGAACCTGGAATTCCAGGTGTGGGGAACAAGAAATAACAGAAAAGGGAGCTGTGGCTTAAATGTAATACTCTTAACAGTTATTTTCACAAAGAATGTTATCCAGAAAGAAATGGGAGCTACAGAATTAATATAGTTACTAAATGATAAAACATTTGCAAAAACAGAAATAGACCTGTAGAACCTCAATAGATTTGGCTAATCATTGGCAAGATGCCAGACACCATGAATTACTAAAGCAGAAATACATTTCCTTGAAGTGGGAAATACACCAATGTCAGAAAGAAACCTTGTTCTGTTACCTTTGATCACTATTTTTGCTCATGATTTTCATCCTATTCATAAATTTAAAGAGGTAAGTGGGCAAGATTTCTGGTATTTTCTGATTTTATTCTACCATCTGCTTCTTAAGTACAGTCATGTCCCCAGGTTTCTGTCCTCAGACAATCTTTTGGTACTTTTCTAAAATAATCTCCATTATCTGGGTTTCATTCATCACTTCCAGTGGAATCCTTATCAAATTTGTATCTCAAAACTTGATCTTCAGTTCCTACCCCCAAATGCCTGATAAGCATCTCCCAAAGGGCATCTTAAAGGCACCTCAAACTTAACATAGTCTTCCCTAAGTTTTCTAACTTTAAGAAAATTTTTAGAAGTTCTTAAAAATAAAAGTACAGGAAAGAAAAGTACAATATCCATTTTCCCACCGCCTCATTTAATCTCTACTAATATTGTGGTATATTTGCTACTAGCATTTTTTTTATATTTTTAAGCAAAATTACTCAACTATTTCATTAAAATGCTATATTCTTATTATAAAAATTTCAAACAAAATAAGCATGAGGATGAAAGTGAACTATTAGACCAAATCCCCTGACATAAATTAGGAACATTAAGTACGGAGAACTTCTATTGATTCAAAATTTACCACCAGTTCTTTAAAACAGCCACTCCTTTATCAAGTTCAGTATTTAAATTCATCTTTTATTTGACTAAATGTAGTGGTTAAGTAGGTAATCTCCCACTTTACCCTGAAGAAGAAATGAAGGTGCTATATTTCTTGAGATTATTCATATTTGAGATGTCTGTCTGTTGATTCTATTCCTGAATGGCCTGTATGTTGGTGATAAATTTCTCAAGGCATTCTCACACTCGAATTTTGTAAAAATTCCTTCATTGCCTTTTGACATTCATTCTATTTGTTGGCTTTTTTCAAAAAAAGAGAACCAAGACCAGTCTGATCCTTTTCACCTACGTAACAATTTGCTTCTCCTACCTGTGTTACCAAATAATATTTTTCCTTCTTCCATCTTTATAAAACAATTGCTGTATTGGAATATGTCACAGTTTTAATATATTTCTTAGAACATAGGAGCCTTCTTTAATATTCAGTTCTTTCTTCATTTTAAGAAAATGCATTCTATTTTCCATTTTGTGTCTCTGCACTCTAGAAATACATTATGATATCCCTTTGTTTGTTTTAAATGTTTTGTTTTTAAATATTTTTGCAGCAATTACGATCATTTCAAGCCTTTCCACAATGACAGTGATTTGATTTTTAGTGGTATATGTGCTTGTTCTTTCTAACTGTAAGTCCAAATTAGTTTTGTGTTGATTCTGAATTTTCTTAGATCTGAATTCCCCTTTTTATCTCATTCTGTTGTTTAATTATTTTGTTTGAGTTCTTATTTTACTAAATTTTATTCTTACTATGCTGATATATACAGTTAGAAGCAATTGTGAATTTTTTTTTTTCTTCCTTGAACTGACTTCTTAGACATTGGGATACTATGTTTCTTTCTATTGTTTTACATATTTTAACATTTTTTTCATTTATTGGGATAAGACTTTTCCCTCATTACTTGCCATTATTTTTGTAGACTTACTTATTCTACTCCAATTCTGTCCAACCCCGAAATTTGCTTTGATAACTGCATGAAAATTCTTTTCATTCGTCACACTGTATCTGAGGACAGTCTGTTTTCCTCTCTGAGCTGTAGTTTGAGGGCTGAGTATGGCCTGGAGTGGATGGTGAGAGGGGGTGGAAATCTCAGCTGAGTAGATAAAGCTGAAGTCTATTTAAGAATAAATGGGCTATGCTCTTTCTTCTGAGAGTTTTAAAAGTATCTGTACTGAAGTTCATTTCCCATAAGTGTCAGGGATAGAGAAGGGAGAACAATTTTTACGTGATCCCAATTATTTACTTAGTTTAAGACTAGCCCTTGATGTTTTATTTCCATCAGAGAGAGTTATCTCCTTCGTTGATTTTCCCCAGCCTATCTACTTATTCCCAGCAGCTGTTTCCCCTAATTCTCAAACAAAAAAGGAAAAACAAATGATTTGCTATTTGGTTTGCTTCTCCCCAGATTTTGGGGTACTGTGACTTCAACTCAGTCGTACCAAGGGGTGGAGTATTGTGTTTGTCCTTTATTTACGAATCTTCCATTACTCTGTCATTCAGTGTTTAAAAGTATAACACATTAGAGAAGAAATTAGAAATTTATTAGTGTTGAGAAACTTGCTCAATAAGGCATAAATAAAATGAAAGGAAAGGAAATTATCCCTTTTCCTACAACTAAATATTCCCATTGAAAATCAAATGAATGGGATATGTAAGTGTCACATCCCAAAGAACATTTCCTCTGACCTGTTTCTCCCACTCACTCCAGTGACTATCTAATAATTTATGAACCAATAAAATAAGGCCATTTTAATTATGGTTTTTTAAAAGCACAGTTGAAGCATTTCAGGATTTTTCACCTAACGTCATTTTAATTTTATATAAATGATTTTTCACTGGTAGGGGATCTAGAATTCCATGCTTTAGAGTTGTATGTGTTTTCCAGTGACCCAATGGAGTTTGATTTCATTGTACATCCTAATTTTAAATTCTCTTCCTTTGAAATTTTAAAGCTACATGTCAGCCAGAGTTGGGTCCCATATATGCAAAAGCAATATGTTCCATGACATACCAAATAATTTTTGTTCTCTAAAATGAATAGCAGTGAATTCTTGCCCTTTGAAGAGATATAACACTCTTTAAGGCAGGTATTATGATAAATGTCTAAATCAGGTTTGTGGTAACAATAAACTACCTTTGCTGTAGATACTGAATTTTCAATATCAAATTTCCATCATTCAAATACGAATCATTAGATAGCTGAGGAAGGAAAATAAGAAAATGACTTTTACTGAGCAGCCAGTACATGGCAAGCAATATGTTAGCCATTTTACATTTACAATCTCATTTAATCCTAAAAAATTAAAAATCCTATAGAGTCATACTGTATTCCACTCTCATAGATGTGGCAGTAGAAGCTCGCAGAGAATATTAGAAAGGAATGCAGTTATTACATGGTGGCAAGAGTATTGCAACTCAGCTCTGAAGGAGTCCAAATTACCTATTATCTCCATTACTCATTCCCACATTAACGTGGTATAAACAAGTCTTCGTCCATCCAGTAGACAGTTGTCACCCATAGATGTGCAAGAACTTTGCTGCACTCTAGAGTTTAGCAAAAGCACACAAGAAAAGCACAATACAACACAAAGACACAACAATGCTCTTCTCAGAATATGTTGTATCCATTCAACAAAAGTTTGCTAGCAGCTACCAAATTTATAGTTAGCTTTTGAAAGTATGAATAATTGTTCCTTACTTTAGGACAGTCCCCATCCCCTCACCTTGAAGTGATATTTACTGAATCTCAGATATACTGAGTTAGATAATGGGTTGTTCAAATAATAACAGGATTTCCAAGCAACTGCTTTATGGTGGGCAGAAGAAATCAAATAAATGTATACAGATTCATGACATGAAGCAATGAAGCATTGCTGCTGACTGCTATAAATTGACAACAATCAATCAATTTGACAGACAGCAATTAAAAACAAGGTAGCTGTAACTGAGCAAATGTATCAACCAGCTTATAAGTGAAGGAGCAGAGGCAGAGGCCCAAATAGTGACAAGATCTAAAAGCAATGGATCTTTTCATTAATCAAAGGGCAGACTTCATAACTAAACACTGTAATCAGCTTTCCAAGTAATGTCTTTTTTTATTTTTCAAATAAAATAGGACAAGCTAAGTCAAAAAATATGGATACATGTAGAGTCATAAATAAGTAGAGTGCAAAGCTACGCTTTACAAGTAATGTCTGTGGGCTTAACCTTCATTCTTTTAAAAGAATATTAAAAAGAAGGGTGCTATGGTGTGAAAAGGTTCAAATAATTTTTTTGTGCATCATGAAAAGCTGGATCTCTCGAGAATGCAGGATGTTTCTTATAAGACACAGTGGATTTCAAATCACAGTAAGCTGAAAATTGTGAACTGTGTATGGTGATGCATTTAAACATAAAGCATATAACATGTTTTTACACTGTGTCAATTTTATTCTTTATAAGAAAGTTAAAAAGAGAGGTAAAGATAATTTTAGTAGCAAAAGTAATTATAATTATTTTAGTGCTTTTTCTGAAGTTCAAAATAACTTTTGGAGACTGAGGTCCAAGGTAAAATTAAAATATTCATATTATAAAGAATCATCTTATTTGAAATTGCTCTTTAACCATTTATACATAGGTAAGACAGGATGGTGTGAAGCCCACAATATGACTTTTAGCCACTTTGACTTTACTGTTTTTATTACTGTAATGTGTTATAATGAAGGGGAGAGTTGATGTTGGTTGCAAGTCAGTTCGTTGCTTCATATAAGAGCAGATACATGTAGGAATTTTTAATCAAATTGAATATTTTCAAACCTTGATATATGTTGATGATATATAATTTAGAGGGTAATGACACTAACTATATGTGCTTTTATTTATTTGCAAAGATAATTATATGCTGATTCAATATGCAGATGTTTGGAGTCGTTTGTGTCGAGTGTAGTTTTAGACAATGGAATGCACTTGCAAGTTGACTGGATGGTATTAGTGGATGATGTGTGGCCATTGATCATTAGAAATACAGTAAGTTCTTAGAAAAAATTAGATTAAGCTAAGATGTGACCCAGATTTTCTAAATCTATCTGGAGCTCATTCTGCTTCACTATATAATAATTGGTTCCATCATAAATATTTGAAAAACTGTTATGTAGTAAAACAAACAAGCATAGATTTGAAATTCGGATGTGTGGATTTTTATTCTTTAAGAAGAGAATTAGAATAAAGTCATTAACTTCACCCTTCATGGAAGCAGGAAATGAGACAATAAAAAACCACATTGTACCATCAGTGCAAAGTAACCCTTAGAGTTATATAATTTTTCTGAAAATGGGAAATAATGAAATCACTTAAACTATGGATGAGTCTAAGACACACAAAGGAATCAGTACCCCTAAATCCAGGGGAGAGGATATGGCTTTTTTGAACTGTAGATGGTTGAAAATGGAAATGGTAATCAAAATTTATTCCCAGTAATAAACCTACCAAAACTTAAAAGGCTAAACTGGGAGAAAAAGAAGTCCTGTGCTTTTTTTCTCCCCCCACTATCTTGATGGGCAATAATTTTCCAGGATGAGAAAAAGAAAATTCATATCTATAGTTTTTTCACTTGGTACTTCTACCATAAAAGAAAAATATTTGAAAAATAATTATTTCCTCAATCAAAGAAAAGGCAGTGACATTTAATCTTGCTCAATCTATATACCCTACATACCATCAAAGCTTAAATATCTGGTTCATTTGGAGGTGGGTAATCTACTTGATTCAAACAATTATTGTTGTGTCATTGTTAAATTTTTACAAGTTCTCTAATCAATGTTTAGACCCTGACTGAAAACAATTAAGCTTTATTCATTCATGCTGTATTCCTCTTCCTAAGTTTACAACACAAATGCTTGATTTTCATTTTTATTTTTCTCATGTTTCCATATTTTTATAAATACAAACCACTAGGGTGATGGAGAGCTTGAGAGTCTTTCCTTTAAATCACATAAAGGCCATGTCAAAAGGTCATCAGAGATGAGAAATACAGGCACATTCTGAAATATTGAACACTGCACCGCTAACCTGCTCTGATAGACACATCAGAAAATATCTCTTACATGCAAATGGCATTCCAGAACAAAAGACTGTCACTTCTTTCTTTGAAAAATAGCTGTCTAGCTTATCTGTCTTTCTTCACCCTCAGAATTGCCTTCGTAAAAGTAGGAGATACACAATACGGATTGAAAGGCACATTTCATGTTTATGCAAAAGAAAAAAGTGAATTTATAAAAATGAATATAGTGATGTAAATGAGTAAAAAAATGCCTACATGCAACATGAACTTCTCAGATATATCAAGTGAACTAAGTAGTCCCAAGTTTTCCAAAGATTTGTAGTTCTCATCCTGTAGCAAAAACAGATCATTTATTTTGAAAACATTATGAATTTTTTAAAAAACAGCAACCACAAAATCCAGATTTACTGATTTTTCAAAAGATCTTTTTTGGCTAGTCACTTGTAGTGGTGAAAGTATGAGAAATAAGGACTGTCATCTAGTATGAGTTAATGAAAGGGGCACATTTTATCTAGGGAAGAGATGGTCTAAGCATCATAATCTATGTGACTAGTATGAAAATTATTCATAAAAATGCCAATTTACTTTGGTGTGATGCCTAATTTTATGTGTCAATTTAACTGGGCCACAGGGTGCCCAGATATTTGGTCAAACATTATTCTGTTGGGGTGTTTTGGATGAGATAAACCTTTGAAAAGGTAAACTGATTGAAGAAGTTTGCTCTCTCTAATGTGGGTAGGCCTCATGCAATCCATTGAAGGCCTGAATAGAATGAATGGCTGACCTCTTTGTAGTAATAGGGAACTCCTCCCTGAATGCCTTCAGCTGGGACATTGTTTTTTTCCTGCCTTTGGTCCCAGACTGTAACATCAGCTTTGGGTCTCAAGCCTGCTGGCTTTGGACTGGAACTACACTATCAGCTCTCCTGGGTCTCCAGCTTGCCAACTACAGATCTTGGGACTTGTCAGCCTCCATAATTACATGAGCCACTTCCTTATAATATATCTCTTTATTTACATCCTATTAGTTCTGTTTCTCTGGAGAATCTTGATTTGGCAATTGTCAAAATTAGCAAATCTACCTGGTGTCTTTAGGATTTGTGTATAAGAATAGCCCAACTGAACATTTACTGGTCATGTATTATGTGTAAGGAAATCTTCAATGCACTGTTTGAAGTAAAAAAATAATATTATATGTTCTCTGTTGTCAAGAAATTACAACATAATGGGAGATATAACTAACAATGCACACCAGTGACTATTGGTATAATTAAGAGATACATAAACTGCCGAGGTACTTAAGAAAGCAAGTGATTTAGTTTCTCTAATATGGATACTCAAACATACCTCTTACTGTATCAGTAAGAATTCCTTCAGCAGGAAGTTTTGATGCAGACATGGAAAACTTACCAATGACGACAGAGTAATACTGAAAAATGGCAAGTTAGCACAAAGCTTTTGCAATAGCTCGTCTCTTAACATATTCATTTGCAGCTAGTTAAATTTCTCTTATCCCAACCCTGTGGAGGCATGGATGTGGGGCCTTGTCTAGTCTAGCTAATGGCTCTCTATTTACAGACCTAAGACATTTTTATTGGCACAGCTCACTGATCTCCTTATATTGAGTAGGAGTCAGACTAACCATAGAGACCACAAACCTCCTGGTACCTCAAAAACTACACAAATAAATGAATGAGATTCATGAAGTCTATTTCCCCCCAAAAGACAGACTAAAACTTCAGAGTTTGTATGACAAACTCTTTATTTTGTACTAAAGTATACATGATGCTAGGACTACAGTACTCTCATGTGAAGTGAATACAACTAATAAATGAATATCAAATTACTTTAAACTAATAACATTGACTGACCCAGCATACCTGCATGACACTGGAAAATACTAATAATTGATTCTTTCAAATTTAGAAATAACAACCTTCATTTTATGAACATCAACATACTGATTCTGAAATTTATATGGAAAGGCATAAGACCCAGAACTGCCAACACAATATTGAAGGAGAAGAACAAAGTTGGAGGACTGACACTACCAGACTTAAAGACTTACTATAAAGCTTCAGTAATGGAGGCAGTGTGGTATTGGCAAAAGAATAGACAAATAGATCAATGAAACAGAATAGAGAGTCCAGAAATAAGACCCACATAAGTATAGTCAACAGACCTTTGACAAAGGAGCAAAGACAATACAATGGAGCAAACATAGTCTCTTCGACAAATGATACTGGAAAAACTGGACATCCAAATGCAAAAAAATGACTCGACACAGATCTTACACCCTTCACAAAAATTAACTCAAAATGGGTGATAGACCTAAATGTAAAATGCAAAATTATAAAACTTCTAGAAGATAATATAAGAGAAAACCTAGATGACCTTGGGTATGATGATGACTTTTTAGATAATACACCAAAGATACAATCCATGAAATAAATAATTGATAAACTTGACTTCATTAAAATTAAAAGTGTCTGCTCTGCAAAAAGACATTGTCAAGGAAATAAGAAGACAAGTCCCAGAGTGGAAGAAAATATTTGCAAAAGACAAATCTGATAAAGGACTATTATCCAATATATAGAAAGAACTCTTAAAACTCAACAATAAGAAAACAAACAACCTCATTAAAAGGTAGGCCAAAGACCTTAATGGGTACCTCATCAAAGAAGACATACAGATGGCAAATAAGCATATGGAATAATGCTCTGCATCATTTGTCATCAGGGAAATGCAAATTAAAATAACAATGAGATACTACTACATACCTATTAGAATGGCCAATTCCAGAACATTGACAACACCAAACACTGGTGAGGATACGGATCAACGTCATACATCATACACTGCTGGTGGGAATGCATAATGGTACAGCCACTTTGGAAGACAGTGTGGCTGTTTCTTATAAAACTAAGCATAGTCTTAACATATGATCCAACAATTGCACTCCTTGATATTTACTCAAGGGAGTTTAAAGCTCATGTCCACGCAAAAACCTGCACATGGATGTTTATAGCAGTTTTATTTCTAGCTGGCCAAACTTGGAAACATCTGAGATGTCCTTCAGTAGGGTAACGGATAAACTGTGGTAAATCCAGAAGATGGAATATTATTCAGCCCTAAAAAGAAATGAGCTATCAAGTCATGAAAAGAAATGGAAGAACCTTAAATGCATATTACCAAGTAAAAGAAGCCCATCTGAAAAGGCTACATACTGTACGATTCCAGCTATATGACATTCTGGGAAAGGCAAAACTATGGAGACAATAAAAAGATCAGTGAGAACAAAAATGTTGGAGGGGGATGAATAAGCAGAGCACAGAGGATTCTTAGGGCAGTGAAAATACTCTATAAGATATTATAATTATGGATATGTGTCATTATACTTTTTTCCAAACTCATAGAATGTACAACACCAAGAGTAACCCCCTAAAGTAAACTATGGACTTTGGGTGATTATGATGTGTCAAAGCAGTTTCATCCTCTGTAAAATTGTACAATTCTGGTGAGTGACATTGATAATAGGGAAGGCTATGCATGTGTAGGGGCAGGGAGTATATAGGAAATCTCTGTATCTTCTTCTTAATTTTGTTATAAAACTAAAACTGCTCTAAAAATAAACTTTTTTAAAAAGAAATAGCTTTTAAATCTTCCTAAATAAAACAATAACTGATTACTTTATTACAGATAGTCTTTGAAGACAGCTGTTTATTAAATAAAAATAAAGTTGAATGAAAAATAAAATAAGTAAAAATGTTAAGACAATTTTTACAAAACAAGTTTATACAAAGCTCATAAACTTGGGGACCCTGTACAATATTTCTAAAATATTTCCACTCGTTATCTATCTCTGTATGCAATGGTGTTATGCATACTCTTCTGAAGCACCACAAATAACCAAGCAAGCATTGAAACTACAACAGAGAAAAGACAATCAATATTTCCTTAGAGTTGGCTTTTTTTGTGTCCTGATTTTGCTTCTGCAAGATGTATAGAATGACGGGTAGTTAACTACAGCATGAGTACTAATATAAAAAATATTTTCCTAAGATCCATGATGTACCAGGAGAAATGCAGAATATTTGTTATATTTATGGTGCTCCTTAGATAAGACTAGAAGTAAGCACATGCCCAAATCCTTAATTAACTGATGTGGAGAATTTGCTGAGTATTTTGCAAATTGATTTACAGAACAAATCTTTTCCTGCTAGGTGTTGGGCACTGCTCTCCACTTGGAGCTTACTTTCTAGAAGGAAAAAAAAATAAATAGAAAATAAACATATAAATATATACATACTGCTAGGTGTGGTAGGGGGAAGAGGGAGCAGCAAGGTAAAGGGATACTAAGCAACAGTAGGATGTCATTTATATAGTAATCAGCAAAGGTCCCGCTTAGGTGGTGACACTGAGAGATATTGAGAGAGTGCATGGAAATAGCATTTCAAGCAAATGCCTTGAGATGAAAACAATTTGGTGTTCTGATGCTCATGAGTTTTCTTTAAACAAGAAGCAAAAGAAATTCAAGTTATTAAACAGCTTTGTTGTTAGTGCCATGGAATGGATTCTGACTCCTAGAGACCCTGTGTACAGCAGAACAGAACCCTGCCTGACCTGTTTCACATCCTTCTCTCGCCTTCTGGTGCTGTATCAAACAATGTTTCCCTGGTTTTCATGGCCAATTTTTCCAGAAGTGTGTGGCTAGGTCCTTCTTCCTAGTCTGTCTTAGTCTAGAAGCTCCACTGAAATCTGTCCACCATGGGTGATCCTGCTGATATTTGAAATACCAGTGACATAGCTTTCAGCATCACAGCAACATGCAGCCACCATGGTATGGCAACCAACAGAGGTAAGTCAGTGTGGTTTCATGACTGGAAAAGAACTTGGGCTGGCCAGGGAGTATGCCAAATCTTAATCACTAGACCACCAGGACTGGCTGGGGCATAGCTAGTACACAGCAAAGGAATACATTGTCAGCAGTTGCTTGATTATTTTTTCACATGCAAGTTAAGAGCCTCCCTGTTCTAGAGAATTATACATTTTGATGACCAGATGGACAAATTACAGATTTTTATCTGTCAAAAGAAATTCAAAAGTCCAGCTGGTTTCTCATAGCAGCACAGCACGTTTGTGTGTGTGTGTGTGTGTGTGTGTGTACACAAGCTTGTGTTTTGTGTCAAATGTCACTTGCCTAATTACCAAACCCTGCCTTCTTCTATTCCAAACCCTTGGTGTATACTGGAGTCTCTTCTTCTGTGCTAACTAATTTGGTTTTCCTGACTTGCAACTGCATTGGCACACTCTGCCCATCTCCCCAAGTAGCATAGGTGTTGTGATCAGTCCCAATTAGGTGCAGGAACTGACATGTTTCTCCACCTTACCAAGGTCTTACCAAGCTGGAAGGGTCCAGCTTACCCTTCAGTTGCTGATGCTCAACACTAACAATTAGTACGAAAAAGCAGACATGGGAAGAATCATTTGAAATCCTATTTGTATTACAAATAAGTAGCACATCCTTGTATTCTCTAGTTTTCAGAGGTTTGGTCCTATTTTACTTTCATTTGCCATTTTTTGCAGTTCCATCTTCTTAAAATGTGAACACCAGTCCACAACTAAAAATCTCTACTCAATATTGTCCTCCTTCCCATCATTAATCTTTGTTTCAGCAAACCTCAGAACCACTGACAAATTTCACTTCTTGCCATTCCCACAGGAAAGGTCTTCTGAGACGAAGTCAAGCCAGCTTAGCTTCCCTGGAATGAACTATCCAGATAAAAGGACCAGGAGCAAAGTAGAGTGAGAATAAAGAACTTCTCTGGCCCACCCTATCTAAACCTTTATCCCTAACCCAACACTTCCACCTTCCTTTCTTTCTTTACTTTCTCTATCACTCATTACTATCTACTATACCGTGCATTTCCTCTGTCTCTCTCTTTTGCTCTTTCTTTCTCTCTCTCTATTTCTCACTCTTTTATCTGCCTTCCACACTAGACTATAAGCTCCCAAGAGAAGGGATTTTTTTGTATGTTTTTTTTCCTCTGTTCCATCTCCAGGGTCTGGAACAATGCCTGACTCAATAAATAAATGAATAAATTTATAGAATGAATGAATTAAAGATCATCCAGAAGTCATATCTGATGACTGCACAGTCATGCTACGCCGTGTTGTCCATCTGCCGAATGCAAAGCTTGTCTCCATTTGTTGAAGCAGTGGTTCAAGGGCAATAATATTCTCTGGGTAAAAGATTTCCCTGAGCTAGTCTATCTCTTTAGCTCTCTAATATTCCCAATAGACTGCAGCTGGGTGTGTGAAACTCAGTGAATGGAAAACTATAAATACCTAAAGACATCCTTCTTTACCTGAAATGGTAAAAGTTTAGTTGCCCATGGCAAAAATTGTCTGAATTCATCCACTCAGATAAGCCTTCCTTCCTTGAAGATAGCTTTTTATATGCCTCATATGTAGAGACATTCTTCCCACTCAAGAACAGCTTTCTGAAGGAGTAGTTGTAGTTACAGGTACCTTTGATAAGATGCGTTCATCATCATTGTTCATATTTATCGGATGAGCACCAGGATTCACTGAAACAAGGCTTGGCCTATGATCATACTAGATGCTCTGGAAGCAAGTACTCAACACCCTCAGTTTTTCCAGAACGTGGAATCCTTCTCACCTTCCAAAAGGAAGGGATTTATTGGTATAGCCACAAGATTCCCTTCAGCTCTGGCGGTGAAAACATTGTATATGGAAGGGAAGGGACACTTAGCTTTGCTCGAAATTTGGACAAAAATGTATTTTCTATTTGAATAGATGCAGTAATTTAATGCAAAAACTTAGGGTATATCTGTAATTATTACCTTTCCCTCACCTCCTCCTCAGCAAGTTCTGTATATCTCTATACAACATATATATAACGTATGTATTTTTCTCTATATTTGCTGATATTAGCCATGTCTTCTCTCATACATACAATCCCATCTCATGTAACAGTGACGGTGGCTATTCTCATCTAAATCAGATAAGCCAGGTCTGACAAAACCTCTTGTGCCACCTTCCTTCATATTTACCACCATCCAGTCCAATGGCTGTCAGTCACTTTCTTGAACATCATAAGTAGTATTTCAACCCAATTGAAATGCTTCTTCTTGACCCCTCTTTTGCTTCAGTTTTAAGTTCCAGGCCGCCCCCTGATATTTCTAGGACCCAGGACTGAATTACAAATAAGGACGCTATCCTGGAGCTAACCAAACAGTAAAGTTAAGGACATAGTCCTCCATACTTCAAGATCTGCCCAAGACCACTGAGCCCAACTGCAAAGAGTTAGGGTCCAACCACAAAGTTAGAGAGAAGAGTCTACACAAGATCATCCTAATTTCTGACACCAACTTCAGTTTTGGGGGTTTCCTAAAACCACTCTCATTTTTAATAATTTGCTAGAAAATTCTTATAAAACTCAGCTCACTGAAACCTATTAAACTCACATTTACATTTATTACAGAGAAAGGATACATTAAAATTACCTATAGATAGTTACACATAGGAAAGAGTCTGGAAGGGTTCAAATGGAAGTTCTCACTGTCTTCAGAATGCATTACTCTCCTGGCATTGACGTGTGACAATACACAAGTAATATTGTCAACTGGGGAAGCTCACTTGGACCAAGACGTTCAGAGTTTTTATTGAGGCCTCATTCATTACATAGGCATGATTGATTGATTGATTGATTGCCCACATACTTGAACTCAATCTCCAGCACTTTCTCTCCTGGAAGTGAGGCTGATACCACTTGGCACAAAGCCCCACCCTAAAATCACATGGTTTGTTTTTCTGGTGTGGCCAGCTCCCACTCTTAGACTACTGAGTGTGACTGGCCCACCCTGGTCAGAGCTAGGAATGATGATGTTTATGAGAACTGGAGAGGTTTTCAGTCAGGGAAATGTTAACTGGGAGATATCTGTAAGGGTACGCCTATATACTGATCCCAGGAACAAGGAGCCACTATCAATCTGCAAGATTCTCTGAGAGTAGTAGGCACACAGTGCTTAGAGCTGGGGTTATGGGTAGAAAAGTAGTTCCCAGTGTTCTGAAATATCAAGCAGCATAGCAGAAATGGGAAGGAATGGCAATACTAAAGTTTCCAGCATTTTCCTGTTTTATAGAGCACAAAGTTTAATTTATTGTTGGGTGTAGGCAATTTCTTTGATGTAAAACTACCATAATGGACCTTTTACTTATACAAAGTTCAACAGCTACCATTTACCTGAATTGGAAGGTTTATAGACACAGCATTTTCAAGGAGCTGGAAAAATATTGTTTTGAGGAAAAGTCAGGCCTGTGGGTAAACTGAATCATATTTGAAAAATATGTGCTATAATTAGAGGTAAGAGGCATTGGTGGAAGAGATGGCATTATATGTACTCCAATGTGGCCGCTTAAGTTGATTTGCCTACTTTGGTTAGAGGGATAATAGCCAAATTTTAACAGAGACTCTAGGGCTGACTTTATAGACATGCACACTGTGCAGTCTTATGCATATACCAAATTACAATTTATCTGTTCTAGAATATTTAGGTTGTCTAAATATTTTTGACTATAGTAAAATTTTACAAGATTTTATTACAACACCGATGACAACACTGCTAAAGATGCTATACATATATATGTATATTCATATATCTATTTCCTTAGGACACATTTATAGAAGTTTACTCACTTGATAAAAGAATGTGTGTCATCTTAACACGTGTGCTTGTGGATGGAAGATAAACTGGTACTGCCATTTTAAGTGCAATATGATGAGTATGTCCAAAATGTAGTACTAGTTTCTCTCATCAGGCCATGACACTCTTCTCATCCAGCCATGAGATAAGTTTGATAACATTTCATTTCAACATATATAAATGTCAACATATAATACTCAAAGTTATAAACTTTTCTTCTTTCCAAATTTTTACTTTTTATCACTTTTATTCATTTTTATAACTGGTATGTCATTAGTGACTTAAAGGTTGTTCTCTCTTTATACATTTAATGGCGATTTATACTTCTTTTTTAATTGAGGTGTAATTAACATATTTTATATTAGTTTCGGATGTATAATATAATGATTTGATACTTGTATATATTTTGAAATGATCACCACAATAAGTCTATTTAACATCTGTCCCCATACCTAGTTAAAAATTTTTTTTCTTGTGATAAGGACTTTTAAGATTTTCTCTCTCAGCAACTTTCAAATATGCAATACAGTATTATCAACTGTAGTCACCATGCTGTACATTACATCCTCATGATTTATTTATTTTATAATTGGAAGTTTGTACCTTCGATCCCCTGTCTCTGGCATCCACAAGTCTGTTCTCCGTATCTATGAGCTTATTTTTGTTTTTCTTTTTAGATTTCACATATAAGTGAGATCATATAGTATTTGTCTTTGTCTGACTTATTTCACTTAGCCTAATACCCTCAAGGTCCATCCATGTTGTCACAAATGTCAAGATTTCATTCTTTTTTTGGCTGCATAGTACTCCATTGTATATATATATACCACATCTTCTTTATCCATTCATCCATGGTGGACATTTAGGTTGTTTTCATATCTTGACTATTGTAAATAATGCTGCAAAGAACAAGGGTATGCAGGTATTTCTTTGAATTAGTGTTTTTATTCTCTTTGGAAAAATACCCAGAAGTGGAATTGTTAGATCATATGGTAGTTTTATTTTTAATTTTTTAAGAAACCTCTGTACTGTTTTCCTTTGTGGCTACACCAATTTACATTTCCAGCAAACAGTGCACGAGGGTTCCCATTTCTTCACATCCTTGCTAACACTTATTTCTTGTCTTTTTGATGATAGCTATTCTAACAGGTAAGAGGTGATATCTTGTTGTGGTTTTGATTTGCCTTTCCCTGATGATTAGTGATGTTGAGCATCTTTTCATGTACCTGTTGGCCATCTGTATGTCTTCTTTGTAAAAATATCTATTCAAATCTTCTGCCCATTTTTTAATCAGATTGTTTGTTTTTTTGCTATTGAGTTGTATGAGTTCTTTGTATGTTTTGAATATTAATCCCTTATCAGATATATGATTTGCAAATTTCTTTCCCATTCAATAGGTTGCCTTTTCATTTGCTGATGATTTCCTTTGCCGTGCAGAAGCTTTTATAGTTTTATTTAGTCCTATTTGGTTTTTTCACTTTTGTTGCCTTTGCTTTTAAGTCAGATCCAAACATCAACAGACTGATGTCAAGGAGTTTACCACCTATGTTTTCTTCTAGGAGTTTTATGGTTTCAGGTCTTATATTCGTCTTTAATCCATTTTAAGTTAACTTTTGTGTATGGTGTAAGATAGCATTCCAGTTTCATTCTTTTGCACATGGCTGTCCAGCTTTCCCACACCACTTATTGAGATTGTCCTTTCCCCATTGTAACTTCTTGGCTTCTTTTCATAAATTAATTGACCATGTATGCACAGGTTTATTTTGTGGCTCTCTCTTTTGTTCCACTGATCTGTACATCTATGTATTTCTTTTTTTTTTTTAATATAAAATGCTTACTTTTTCTCTGGCCAAATTTTATATTGTGACATATGGTTTTGCTCATTATAGGCATACCTCATTTATTGTGCTTCACTTTACTGCACTTCACAGATATTGTGTTTTTTAAAAGACCCTGCACTAGTAAAAAAGTATTATGATTTGATAACGACTCAGTTGATGGTTAGCATTTTTTAGCAATAAAGTATTTTTAAATTAAGGTACGTATATCATTTTTTAGACATAATGCCATTGCACGCTTAATAGACTACAGTATAGTGTAAACATTACTTTTATATGAACTGGGAAACCAAAAATTCATGTGACTGCCTTGATTGCAATGTTTGCTTTATTGCAGTGGTCTGAAACCTAACCCACAATATCTCCAAGATAGGCCTGTATTCTCTATATTATTATTAATTATTTATTTAATGCTAGAGTTACATGCTCTAAACTATGTTCCTCAGTTTGTCTTTGATTTTGATATTCATATATTTTTCAATATCATCAATTTAAAATTTGTAGATAGTCAAATCTATCAATCCCACAATCTCCACCTTATATTTTCTTTTGTTGATGCTTAGAAAAGTTTTCTTTATGTTAGAACTCTTAAATATTCACTTATATTTACTTCTGATTTTGTATCTCTATGTTCTGTATTTAATTCTCCAACTCTTCTAGAATTTATTTTCGTGATGTGAAGTAGAAATTTGAATTCATTTCCCTCAGAATTTACCCAATTTCTTGAACCAGATGAGGAATATTAAATTTTCTGCAATTGTTTGAAAATTACCTTTTCTTAATAATGAAATTTTACATACAAGAGATATAAATAAACCTTGGACCCCTCATAACCCAGTCTCTTTTCCAAGATACCATGATTAAAACCAGAAACTTTAATGAGCAATACAGAGTTTTACTCTAAATCTCCTTGAGGTTTTTGTCATGTAGTCTCATTAAACATTCAATTTATTCTGTTCTTCCATTCTCTAAATGTTTCCCTTCAAGGCAGGTGCTAAAATTTCTCTCTGATATTTTCCCATCATTCTCTGCTCTTCACCCCCAACATACACCTGCATGCTTGTTTTCAGAACATCATTCATCTGCCTAATGATAGTTTCTGGACACTCAATCTTCCTCCTCTATTTGTCAAGACAAGTATGTAGGGCCTACTAGAAAATATAAATCATCACTTGCTTTCACAAATTTCCTTCTAAAAAATGTCATAGATAATAAAAATATTTTCTTTGTTGCATATAATTGCTAACATTGTTTTCTGAGATTACTATTTGCTTCCATTGATCTATCTAGTCTGTACCTGTAGCATGTCATAATTATTATAGGTTTACAATCATTTAGTGAAACTTATTGTGCAATTCTCTCGCTATTTTACTGCTTAAATTGCTTTATAATTGTCACCTATTTGTTGCTCCAAATCGGTTTTGAAATATTTGTTTGAGTTTAATAAATATCCATTTGGAGTTTCAGGGAAATCATATTAAATTAATACACAAAGTTAAGATAAATGCGTAATAATTTTCTTCCAATACATGACCACACTACAGCTGTCTATTGAGTTGAATTTTATTTTATAGTCATAAATAAAATGGAAATAAAATTTATAGGAAATATAAAAATTAGCCAAGATAAAAAATTGATAACCCTGTGCATTTTTCATTGCCATTTATATAATTTAAAGCAGAATGTGATGTGATAGTTACTTTTACAGCAGGATAAGAATAGTTTTCTTTATTCAGTCCATGCTCACTGCTATTATTCTCTTTAGAATATTGTCTTATTATTTTTAAATCACTTTTGCTCAGGAAAACAATACTTAACCTCTCCTAAAATAATGCTCACCAAAATTTTGTAGAAATAATTTCACTTATCTTTCTAGCAAATACCAGATAGAAGCAGGAAACAGAAAAAAACAGGAAACAGAGAAAAGATGTTGAAGGGAAAATGTGATTATTTTACACATGAAATCTTTAATAGATGTATATTTTCGTTGAAGGTCAGGTAACGTGGAGGAGGAAAACTAAGTAAATCAAAACATGGCTGTACGTCAGATAAATGTTAACTACCCCTTTGCCGGTGATCAGTGCAGGGCATGCATGAATTGTTGGGTACTTTTGAATCCCTTGGTTTTCTACATAAGTCATGTCATCTTCAGTGGTATTTTTTTTCTTACAGGACATGAATATTATCTTTCTGTATTTTCTCTTTATCTTCTCTTATATTGTCTTATGACATTCAGTGAAACCTACTGAGCAGTGTTAAAAAAGTAGTGTTGATAGGTGCAGCCTTATTTTATTCATTCAACAAATATTTACTAAATTTATCTTGTGTTAGACCCAGGGGAAACTGTAGCCCTCAAGCCCTTAGGAAATTTACACTTTAGTAGGGAAGACATGCAAAATATAAATAATGACGAATAAACAATATAATAGCAGATTTTAAAAAGTGCTCTAAAGACAGGATTGTCAGATAAAATTCAGGACATCCAGTAAAACTTGAATTTGAGATAAACAATGGATAAATTATTGTATTTTAGATTTTTTTTTGTATAAGCATGATCCACATATTGCGTGGTACGTACTTATACTAAAAAGTAATATATGCATTTTTTTATCTGAAATTGCAATCAACACTCTGTCCTATATTTTTATTTGCTAAATCTGGAAACCCCATCTAAAGGATATAAAGAAAACAAGAAGACACTTCAGAGGAGCAGAGGAAATGAGAATTGAGGAGTGGACATGAGTCGGTCTGAAAAGAACTAGAAAAGACCACGCCAGGCATTATGCATATATGCGCAGGCTCAAGAGAGGGCAAGGCCTCATAGACATTAAGGAAAGCAAAGAAGGCTAGTGTGGCTGGATAATAGTCAACAACGGGCAGAAGCTGGAAAGAAATTCAGAATTCAGATTGTGCAGAGCCTTTTGTCAGCAAAAGTATGACTGATGCTTCTTGGGTTTCGCTAGGGGTCTTTTTCCCATTCTGTTTCTAGCTCCGTGACTTCTAGATGGTAGAAATTGCTGTCTACTCCCTTTTCCATAGTAATAGAATTTTCAGGTGGACACGCAACCAACTAGAATAAAAAATCCATTTTCTAGTACCCTTTGCAGATAAGTGTGACCCTATATGCAAGGGTTTATTTCTGGGCTCTATTCTAGTCCATCAGTCTACATGTCTTTCTATATGCCAGGACTACACTGTCTTGATTACAGTGTCTTTGCAGTAACTTTTGAAATCAGGAAGTGTAAGACCTCCAACTTCTTCTTTTTAAGATTATTTTGGGTGTTTGTGATCCCTCGTAATTCCATATGCATTTTAGGATGGATTTTTCTTCTTTGCAAAAAAAACCCATTGGAATTTTGATAGGGATTGCATGGAATCTGTACATCCCTTTGGGTAGTGTTGAGATTTTGACAATATTATGTCTTCCAATCCATGAACACCGGATGTTTTTTCATTTATTTGTGTCTTCTTTAGTTTTTTTCAGCAATATTGTATAGTTTTTAGTGTATAATTTTTTTTCACTGCATTGGTTAAGTTTATTCCTAAGTATTTTATTCTTATTTATGATATTATAAATGGAATTGTTCCTTTAATTTCTTTTTCTAGTTCATTGTTGTACACAGAAACAACTGATTTTTGTGTGTTGACTGTATCCTGCAACTTTGCGGAATTTGTTTATTAGTTATAATGGTTGTGCAATCTTTAGGGTTTTGTACATATACGATAATGTCATCTGTGAATAGAGGTTATTTTACTTCTTTTTTTCAGGGTTGGATGTCTTTTATTTCTCTTCCTTGCCTATTACTTCTGGATAGGATGTCCAGTACTATGTTGAATAGAAGTGCCAAAATCAGGCATCTTTATCTTTTCCCTGATTTTAGAGGAAAAGTTTTCAGTCTTTCACCATTGAGCATGATGTTAGCTGTGGGTTTTTCATAAATGGCCTTTATTATATTGAAATAGTTCCTTCTGTTCTTATTTTGTTGAGTGTTTTTATCACAAAAGGGTGCTGAATTTTGTCAAATGCTTATTCTGCCTCAACTGAGGGGTGTTTTTCCCTTTCTTTCACTCTATTAATGTGGCATATTGCATTGATTTTCATATTGTGAGCCATCCTTCCATTAGAAAAACAAATCCCACTTGGTCATGGTGTATAATCACTTTAACATGCTGTTGAATTCAATTTGCTAATATTTTGTTGAAGATTTTTGCATCAATATTCATCAGAGATATTAGTTTTTAGTTTTCTTGTAGCATTTTTGTCTAGCTTTGGTATCAGGATAATACTAGCCTCATAGAATGAATTAATAAGAGTTCCCTCCTTTTCAGTTTTTCGGAATAGTTTGAGAAGGATTGGTGTTAACTATTCTTTGAATGTTAGGTAGAATTTACCAGTGAAGGTATCTGGTCCAGGGCTTTTCTTTGTTGGGAAGTTTTTGATAATTGATCCAATCTCTTTTATTAGTTACAGGTCTATTCAGATCTTCTATTTATTTATTATTCAGTTCTGGTACTTTATTTGATTCTAGGAATTTGGTCATTTCCTCTAGGTTGTTCAATTTGCTGACACACAACTATTAGTAGTACTTTCTTACAATCCTTCTTTCTAGAAACCCAGTAGTAATGTTCCCACTTTCATATCTGATTTGAGTTATTTTTGTCCTATTTTTTTCTTAGTCAATCTAACTAAAGGTTTGTCAATTTTGTTGATCTTTTCGAAGAACGAAATCATGATTTCATTGATTTTTCTCTATTGTCTTTCTGTTCTCTACTTTATTTATCTCTGTACTAATCTTTATTTCCTTCTTCTGGAAGATTTGGTTTAGTTTGTTCTTAAGGTGTAAAATTAGGTTGTTGATTTATCTTTCTTCTTTCTTGATATAAATGTTATAGGTATAAATTTACCTCTTAACATTGTATTCACTGCAACCCGTAACTTTTTTATGTTGTGTTTTCATTTTCATTTGTCTTAAGATATTTTCTAGTTTCCTTTGTGCTTTCTTCTTTGACCCATTGGTTGTTTAAAAGTGTGTCACTTAATTTCCACGTGTTTATGAATATCCCAGTTTTCCTTCTGCTGTTAATTTCTAGTGCCATTTCACTGTGATCAAAAAAGATGTTTTATATGATTTAATCTTTGAAAATTTATTAAGAATTGTTTTGTGGCCTAACATGGTTTATCCTGTAGAATATCCCATGTCCTCTTTTCCTCCTTTCTTAACTCTTCTATTCCCCTTTCTTTTATTACTGGCTTAAGATGTAACCGAGGCTATAATCTTTCAATTTATTGCATTTCTTGTTTAAAAAGGAGAAAATAACATGTATACACATTATTTTACATTCACATTTTCTTTGGCTTTTTTTTAATGCCTCTTAAAAATATAAGCAATTTTTGTTTTTTAGTGGTGCATTCTCCTGCCAGAGCTCCACTTGTTTTTAAGGAATTATTGAAAGCGTAGTAAAGGCTAGGTCCACTTGAAAAAGAAATAATCTTAATTTTCAAGCCAGAAGAATGTGTTAAGATCACCACGTCTAAATGTATTGACTATGATTTTGTTTCTCAACAAATACATCCCCAGGCATAATTTCATTGTGGATCTATCCTCCATTATCTCAAGTGAGGTAAAACAAAATAAATGAAATAAAATAAATTGTAAGGAAAAAGGCAAGCACTACAACTCAGTCTTGCATCAGTTAGAGTTCATAAGTAAATTATAAAGATATATTAATCAGCTAAATGTAAGGGGAACTTCAAATGTTTTTAATATTAGATCATGATAATTAAATAAAACTTTTTTTCAAAAGTGGCCTTAGTTGCTCCTCTGGAATTTTACAGACATGGCTAAAATTTCTTCTGAATAGTAATTTATATTTTCTACCACTAGACAAATTGGAAGTCTTGGGGTTTTTAATGTCTCTAGTTTCATTATTTATACTTTGCACCTGCATATTTTACTCATGACAACAAAAATGTTCAAAAAGAAATATGCAAAATAGATCTTCTGATGACAATTGATTTTATTTGAAAAGATTGCATGCCCTAATCCCTTAAGTAACCTCTCAGTCAAAGGCCAAAATAGTACAAGATCTGAATGCCATGTTGTATCAGAATTCAACATTTGCTTGTTTTTAAAACATGTTACGTTATCTTTTTCTTTGTAGTATTCAAAATCACTGTGAAATTCCCCTGCAAGTATTTATAAAAGTATTTGATTATCAGAATTCAGTACACATAGGTTAGCAACAAGTTTGTAAAGAAAGTGGTAGAGAATTAGGTTCAATTAAACAATTGTAGTAGGCAAAACAGTAACTACCTTATCATTATCCCTATACTTCTCTATTTTCTAGCACATAAAAGACAATCTTTACTTGAATTTTCCATAGGTAGACACATCTATTAAATATTCTCTGTATTTATCACCATCTATCCAATTAGTTATATAAATTACACTTTAAAAGACGCAAATTTATTTTTAATATGTATCTATTGATTTCATAAATCATCGTATTTATAATTAAATTGTCATCCAACTGAGGCAGGGACAGAGAAAAAATGAAACAGCTTAATGAGCTTTCTCTAAGCCATTGCCCACTGGCTTAAAAAGCAGTTCAGCCTTGTTTACGTGAAAGAAATACTACTTTAGACCCACTATAAACTATGGATTTACTGTTATAATTATTTTTCTCATTGACTTCTCCATTATACTAAGGACCCTGCTGTGATTCAGGATGTGCTTTTAGATGCACTTTTCATCAGACAGTTTTTAAAGTATATTTGCGTATCTCAATTCGATTACATTAAAATTATTTTTAATCTAAACTGTATCTTAGTTCTTTTTTCCCCTTCTAATCTGAATTATTCTGCCCTTGTTTGTGTAGAAATTCATGCTGACTCTTTCATTTTTTCCTTGTTTATGATTTGAGAACCAACTTTGATCCATCTAATTAAAACTTCTGTGAAGGACAAAACATAAAATGACTGCCAGGAGGCAGTCTGAACCTATTTGAAATGATTTGAACATCAATGCTCTAACTTCCCATAGCACCCTCAAGTGTTTGCAGACCCAAGTAAACAAATTGCATGATCTTTCCCAAGTATAATTACTATTCAGTTGTACTACGTTCTGGTGCCTTGATGAGCCTATTGCACATACAGCCCATTTTTAATCATTAGCAAAATAACTGCTATGATAGGCTTTCTGTAGATAAATATTGTTTGGATGGAACAAAGGATTTTAAAAGAAAGGAAACAGGATAAAAGGATTGCAGACTTTACTCTTATTTGGAAAAGAAACAAGAGTAAGAGGAGAAATATAGGCTAACATAAACAATGAATAAAGCAAAAGAGCTAAGTCCCAGAAAGATGTTGATAGGAATGAAAATAGAGACATTTAAAAATGTAAATCTAGAGCTATTGCTTAATTTTCCTGCCTGTATATAGCTTGTTTCCTTCTATGAAGCTCTGCAGTATTGCTGAGTGAGTAAGCCAAATGTAAATGAGGCTACTGAAGCAAAAATGGAGAGCTAAGAGGTGAGAGAATGTTATGCTAATAATCAAAGAGGTGTCTGAAGGTCATGGGGAAAAAAAGTACAGAAGGGCCAGCATAGAGTTATCTATTTGGTCTCTTAGACTTGCTAGAAATTATACTAATATTTAAGAAAAACAGATTTCTATTATTTTTTTAAATGTCTGTTTATATGAAGTGAATAACATATTTTTCTAGCACAGCATTTCACAGACAGTATAATTATTTAGTTCTATAATAAATATTCATTATATCCTCTATATCAAACAAGCATATCTCTGCTATTAGATATTAGGAAACATTTAATTTGGGCAACTTAAAGTCAAGAGTGAAGAAATTATTGAAAAGTTGGCTCTAAAATAACTATTTCACTATGTGTTGAAATGGCAGTGATTATGTGATTTTTATACATCCATTCATGGACTAGTCAATATCTAAACCTTTCTAAGACATAATATGGTTGTGGATTTACTTTGTATTGAGAAATACTGTTTTATTTGGATAATAAAATTAGTGAGTTGCACATAGAGGTACGCACATATTTTATTCAGTTATGTCAGTCAAAATTCTGATAGGTTTTGTTTTGAGTTTATCTTGACTCTGTATATCATTTCTTGATTTGATAACTATAATAATTGCTCCAAAGATTATATTCAGAAAATACAAATTACTAGATAAAAAATAGTCGATGCATTCTTTTGAGCTTCCTTAATCATTAAAGTGGATCAATTGCATAGATAATATAATCTGGATAAATGCGTTTTAATTTTAATGCAGGTTAACACATTCTCATGTCTAATGACCATAATATCACTCATATGAAATGATAAAATGACTGAAAGATATAATTTTAATTAAAAATGCAATATAGGGGCCGGCCTGGTGGCGCAGTGGTTTAGTTCACGCTTGGCAGCCCCGGCAGCCAGGGGTTCACAGGTTCAGATCCCCAGCGCCTGCCGACAGGCTGCTTGTCAGCCAGGCCGTGGCAGCGTCCCATATAAAGTTAGAGGAAGATGGGCAGGGATGTTAGCCCAGGGCCAGTCTTCCTCAGCAAAAACGAGGAGGATTAGCAACGGATGTTAGCTCAGGGCTGGTCTTCCTCACACACACACACACACACACACACACACACACACACACACACACACAAATGCAATACAATGATTAAAAATCCAAAATGAATATATTTCTTCTATATAAGAAGCTTATTATGAAAAAATAAATGAAAGCCAGGAACACAATAATCAAGTCAGAGAAGTATGCTGTAGTTTTACCTTGATAAAGAACACAACAAAAACATTACCATTACAAAATAATGCACTGTTGTGTCATAAATCAGTGTTTCTCACATAACTGATTATGCTATTTATTTCATTCACATTTAAATTTCAGCTTATGTCAGTTAGAAAGTAACAAGTCATAATTCCATATTTTTAATCATATGCTGACCTAATCTAAAAATTTGAGCTTAATTACTTTTACAGTTTCATTTTTTAAAATATACTGTGAAATAATAAGTAGTAAATATTCTTCCTTGAGAATGCTTACCAGTTTGATTTTAAAGTAAGAGCAATGTTCATCATCAAACCTTGCATGATGTTTATTTAAATTTGTTTTAACTTAATCCCAAGACATATTTCTGATCCTACACAACTTTCCAAGGACTTAACTATTTTGTTAATATTTATTTTTGAAGAATGAAATTTGAGAAATTTATCTGGGCAACTAAAGTCAGGTAAGTAATCAGGATAACTTTTATCTCATCTCAAAAGTTTGTTTGTTATATAGGAAATAATATTTGTACAGATTTATATAAAAAATACATTCATTATGTTTATTCATGAACCATAAGAGAGACAAGGAAATTCAATTTGATCTAGAAATACCATTCTATCAGGATCCTAAAAAACTTACACAGATGACCACCACTGTGCATAACATAGAAATGTGAAAGAAGACATGAGTGGAGCCATATTAAAATTGTACCAGAGCAGCCATTTCCGAGGAATAGCCTAGCATGTCTTGTTTTCTTTATCTTCCAAACTGGACCAAACCACCAACATTCTAAGAAGCCAGTAAGAACTAGAATATTCTGTTTGTAAGGATAGGATATGAGGATACTGTTTGCAAGGACAAAATTGGACTTTGCCAATGACTGAACTAGCCAATCAATGAAGTACAAATCTAGTCTTTCACCTGATGACAGAATCTCAAGTAGATCTATGAAGTACAAATCTAGACTTCCCTTATCTAGCACCAATAAACTCTTCTTTAATACAATTTACCTCATCTCCCTCCTTTTTTTACATAAAAACCCTGAGTCCCTCTCCTATAGGGAGGACACTGGGTTTCTATCTGAATCTGTGATCCCAGATAAACACTTATTGGTCTTTATTTCCAGCTCTTTATTTTTAGGTTAACAAAAGTTACCCTCTCCTTTGGTAGTCAATGGACAGAGATTATATTTTGTGTATGTGTGTTATTTTGTGGAATTTTTTTCCCTAGAAGTAGACATTGAGACAAAAATTTGAGCACAAATAATTATTTTGGAGTACAAATGTCACTGGTGGAAATGTGAGAAAATAATAGAGAGGCAAATGCAGTTATAAAGGTGCATTTCAGTCAGCTGTCATGGTGGTCAAATGGAATTTACTCCACTGAAGAAACTCTAGAAAGTGGTATAAAGTCACACCTCAAAATTCTCTCACTTGAGAGGCAAGGGAGCTGTATATTCATCCGTTTACTCCCTGAGTGGTGCCAATCCCCTGATCATTCCCAGTTCTAAGAGTGCACAGAGAATAGCCTTCTGTGCTTCCAGAAAAAGTCCTAAGGCATAAGGATGCAAAGATCGGCACTTGGAAACTAGCCATAATGTATTGAACTACTTGGGGTATTGGGCAGGGCATGCAATAAGTGCTACTCTCTTCACCTTACGTTGTTCAGGTCTCGCTCAGGCCCTACATTACATGCACAGCTCTCTTAATGCTCCTGCTTCTTAAAGGTCAGTCACAATTTTTGTTTAAACAAGAACAAAAGCCAACAAATTACAAGATGATGGTTAGTAAGCAGTCCTACTGCTGTACTTGTCCTGAGGCTGGCCACTGCTGACATTCTTTATACTCTCATACTAGATTTCCCTCAACTTGAGTCAGCACTTTTCCATAAGTACTTGCCCAGGGAAGTGTCATAAGACATACCTTCATAGCTGAGGTTCCAATCCTTTGTTTACCATGTCTTTGTCAGATTGTGTTTCCTGTAATTGCCATTAAAGATTTTGACTCAGTGGAAGCACTACGAGGTGTACTGTAAGGGGTCTCCTTAGCTCCAGATATACTTCTCCTTGCTCTCATTACACAGCGGCAGGGTTATCTCTTCATAATACTTGTGGTCAGTTATCCCTGCCAGTATAGTAACTCCATTTTTGCTTGTTATTTTGCCAGCATGAGGGGCTCAAAATAACTAAGTTGAGTCAATAATTTTAAGTTTAGTGCAATCCATGGTATGTTCTTGAGTCAACATGTCCCTCCCCTCAGACCGAGGACCTCTAGTACAGAAAGCCAAAGTTGCTCAATGAGGCAAAATTTACTCAACTGTGTCACTGGCAGCAATGGTGAGAGGGCACTCAAACAAAGGTATTCTATCAGGAATATTACAGGTATGAGGTTCAAAGGATTCCACGGACATTGTGCTCATTGTTGTACCACCTTTGCCTCTTGTGGATTGCTTTTCCAAGGCACTGTTCATGATCCTACTATAACAAGTCAGTCAAGTTGCTAGCCCTTGAGCTTGCTGGTCAAGGCACTCCCTGCAGACAGAGAAGGAAAACACATAACCACACCCATGTTAAAGCAAAAATTGCACCAAAGTTAAACACGTAAGGAAGACCTTATTCAAGACTATTCAATAGGGAAGGAGCCTGAATTCAATTCCACTGAAACAAAAGAAGGGAGAGTTTTCAACCATTGGGGTGAGCTGGTGGAAAAGTATTAGAGGAGTTTGGGGGCGGGGCTGATCAATGGTGTGTGTCAGGAACATTGAGTTATTTCTGAGTTAGCAAATGTTTTTCTCTGTAATTAGGCTATCTGTGTTTGCTAATTGGTGCCCATTAATGTTAGGCTCCTACCCTCCCTCAGAGACTGGGAAATAGGAGTGTTATCTCCTTTGATGTTTACATTTCAAAGAGATGGTTCCCATGTCCTTGAGAAAGACATTTCCTGAGCTATAAAAGTGGCTAGGAGTTAGGAGAAGATTTAAATACATTTCAAAGGGACAGAAAAAGAATTTATAATGGAAAGTTTTCTGAAGCGAATGCTGTAAAAAAAGCCAGGTCAGGGGCCTATAGTCTGGAAGAAACCTATCTAAAGTTTAGTCAAGCTGAGGGAAACTTTAAGGTTGTCTTGGTCACCCTGAATATGTATCAATCCAGTACAGATGAATTATTTCCCATATAAGGGTGGAAAGGATCCAATGTAATCAATCTATTACATGGTAGCTAACTGAGCTCCTCAAGGTGGGTGCCATACCAAGGGCTTAACTTTAGTTTCTACTGCAATTGGCTGAGCATTCAGCAGCAGCAACGTCTATTACAGGCTCAGTGAGAGGGAATCCATATTGTTGGGCCCAGCCATATTCACCAAGTCTGTTATCATGGCTATTCCTTTCATTAGGACAGAGTGTAAGCACTAGGGAGACTAAGGACAGAACATTTTTGTTGTTTTTTGGGTTTTTGTTTGGTTTTTGGTTTTATTATTTGGCATTATAGCAATGCTACAATTAATAAACATGTGATATATCTTTGCTCATTTATGCAGGCCTATCTGTAGGGTTAATTTTTATCTGAGTTGTTTAGTCAATTATGCTTGTACTGATAATTTTGTAGATAATTTTGATCAATTAACTTGACTATGCTAATTTCAGGGATGGCGATGTTTCAAAGCTGGGCTACAGTCCCTTTAATGGCCATGTTTTTTTCTGTTCATTTTGACTTTGGGGGCATAGATTTTCCAAGTTCCAACTCAATGTACAGAACCTCCCCACTCTTGGCATCCTGGACTTCTGTGATTTGTGTGAGAGTTAGCAATAGAGTTTAATTAGCTAATTAAATCCTAACGCAATAGAAATATATGCATATGCATGATGATTTCATGTTCAAAATGTTTTTTGATGTTTTGTACCATTCTTCATAACAGCTTAACCTCAAAATAACCCAAATGACCATAAGTAGTAGAAGGGATATATAAATTTTGGTATATTAATAAAGTAGACATTATATAGCCATGAAAATATATAAACTGAAGTAAAACCACACAAAAAAATGGGGATGGATCACACAGACATTTTATCAAGTAACTGAATCAGACCCAAATGAGTACATACTATCTGATTCCATTTAGATAAAGTACAAAGCAGCCAAAACAACTGTGCTGTGTTAGAATTCAGGATAGTGTTCATTTGGGGGAAAAAAAGAGGGGATTGTGATTAGAAGGGACATGAAAGGGACTTCTAGAATGTTTGCAAAGTCCTATTCTTGACCTGTTTGTGATTACACAGGCATTTGTGTGAAAATCATGGAGCTGTACATTTGTATTCCACATACTTTACTATATGTGTGTTACGACTCACAACAAAAAATAAAAAGAACAAAAATTTGATATCTCACAGTTGCACCTGCAATTCATTACATCCCAAAACATGGTTAGACTTTTTCTCAACACTTTATAAAAATTGTTTTCCTTGAATTTTTCTTTTTTTCACTAAAAAGAATACACTATAATGTTATAAGAATTTAAAAAGGGACATGGAAAGCTTTTCCTGATATTAAATTTTATTAATTAAATATTATTTCTGATAATTTAATTTATTTTTATTTTTTCATTTTTTACTGGCCACTGAGGTCTTTATATTTTGCACACAAAACCACTGGGGATCTTGTCTGTGGACATCTCGGAGATTACACTGTAGATACAATGGCTCCAGACATTTGGTGAGAAGTGAGGTGAGAAACACCTCAATGATTTGGGTCAATTACATGATTACAGAGCTAGGGTTTCCAAAAGGGTTCCAGATAGTCGAGCTAGGCTTCTCCACTGGTTCTAAGGAAGCAATGAAAGAACATCACAGGGACGAGTAAGGGGAGTTAATAACCAGAGGCCCCTGCAAGTATCAACTGGGATCTTGAGCTGTCCACGCCAACACCAGGAGCAGAGGTCTAACCAGCCAACTAGTGACTAAGGGCTCAGGGGCCCACCTGCCCAGAGCTTACTTGGCTACAGAGTTTCTGAATTTTCTGCCAGCAAACTTAGCCTTGCTTCCCAGTCCTTCTTCAATTCTGAGGAGCTGGTTGTACTTGGCCAAGCGCTCAGATTGGCAAGGGGCATCAGTTTTGTTTTGCCCAGTGCAAAGCCCCACCAGCAGGTCAGCAATGAAGGTACCTTCAGTTTCCCCAGAGCAATGAGACACCCTGACACCCTACTGGGCCAGCTTGCATGCCTAAAGAGACTTGGTCACAGAGCTGATCTGGTTCACTTTGAACAGGAGGCAGTTGCACGATTTCTCACCCATAACCTTGGACATCAGCTTCTGGTTGGTCATTCTGAGATCATTCCCTACCACCTGAATTCCTGTACTGGCAGTGAACTTCTGCCCAGTTTCTTAGTCATCTTGGTCAAAAGGGTCTTCAATAAACATCACTGGGTAGTCCTTGATGAAGGACTTGTACAGATTGATCAGCTTGTCAGGTATGACATACCTGCCGGGGTCATCAGGCAACTTGAAGTCCAGGTTATACTCCTCTGACCTGAAAACTCAGAGGCAGCCACGTCCACGCCAAAAAAAGATCTTATTGGTGCAGCTGGCTATCCCAATCGCATTTTTCAGCAGCTCCAGGGTTTCTTTTTTCTCCAGGAGCAAATCTCCCTTCATCCCCCACGTTAGTGGCATCTTTCCCAGATTTCTTATTGATGACATTCTTCAGGTAGTGGTAAAGCTCCACTCCAATGCGCATGGCTGCCCTGAAGTTTATTCCACAAACGGGAAGGATCATGAACTTCTGCATGGCCAGTGTGTTGCCAGCATGAGAATTACCACTGATCACATTGAAAGCTGGAACTGGCAGGATGACTTCAGAATTATCAGCCAAATCAGCAATGTAGAGTTCATGGGCACCCCCTTCTCAACAGCTGCTGGTGTGCAGACAGCCAGGGTCCCTCCCAGAATGGCATTAATACTAAATTTAGATTTATTTTCTGTTCCATCCATCTCTAGTTTGTCAATCTTCGGCTGTTCCACACACTCAGTTTCTTGCTAATCAAGGCAGGCTCATTAGTTTCATTGACGTGCTCAACAGCCTTTGAGACACCTTTACCCATATAGAGGGTCTTATCATTGTCCCAAAACTCTAGGGCCTCACAGACACCAGTTGAGGCACCACTGGGTACAGCAACTCGGAACAGAACTTTTGAGGTGCAGAGATCAACCTCAACAGTAGGATTCCCACAAGAGTGGAAGATCTCTCTGGCATGGATCTTGAGAATAGACATCGCGAATTTCTGGCCACCAGATCTCCGCCGGGGAAAGAAGCAGAGGATGCTGCCGACACAGAGGGCAGCATTAAGAAGCCGCAATGTCTGGGTGCTCTGAGTCCCCTGGGCTCCTCTCTGTGCTGTCTGCCCCGACTTCTGACCAGCTCCAGGAGACCTGATAATTTTGTTTCAAAATGGTAACTTATAACACAAAGTTCTTTATATCATAATAATATTTATCCACTCTATCAACACATGTAGGATTGTCAATACCCACCCTTAAATAGTACATTTCATCATGCCTTTGCAAATACTTTGCCAAATATATATTTTATTACCTAGTAATAAGGAGAACAGAATTACGCATTAGTGGGGAGACTTCAAAAATGTAAATTTTCATCATGTGTTTGTAGAACTAAATTCATAATTTACTATTTTCCTACCAAATTTAAAATACTTTGACATTGAAATGAGCAATGGGAAGACTGGGAGAACAAAAAAATATGTAAAATAATAAGTTAATTAAAACCTATCGTGACAGAATAATACTCTTGGTAAATTCCCATTATAGAATTTAAAACTTGATTATTGATTTAAAATTTTTTTCAATTTTGCTTGAGTTTTGGGGATAATCACATTTTATCTTAACACTTTATTTTTAGGAAGTGTCTCCTCTGCAAGATTAATATCAATAACTAATTAAGGAATCACTCTTTAGGTATCACCGTCATGGGTTTGGTCACGTGTATATGTCTTGACCCTATTGTCAGAACAACTTGACAATTTTATTGAAAATTATATTTTTAATTGGAAATTAATATTTTAAATTTCTTATGGATCTAGTTTTTAATCTTATGTATAACACATTCTGCTGTTAACAGTATGTTCTTATGAAAACAGATAAAAATTACAGTTTAAATGTTGATCCCATATTTATATTTCAATTTCTCTAACACAAATTTGCAATTGCTGCATAAGAAAAATTGATATGAAAATGTACATATGGAAACATTCTGCAAAAGAGAGAAAACACATTAATTTTTATTTTGAAAATTTTATTTAGAAATATGTGCATTTATCTAACATGGTTCATTGCTTTCTTAGGTAGTTCTGCCATATAATAATTTTTGTAATAAACCCTTGGTAAAGTACAGCATGCATTCTGAAATGTGAACAAAATTTAAGTGTATAGATTGATAAATTGTCATCATATCTATCTGTTAGCACCACAGAAGCCCAATTCCTGTCACTCTTCCCCAATAGAGGTAAGAATTATCTGATTTCTAAGACAAGACTTTTCTTCTGTTTTAGACTTTATATGTTAATTATAAAGTACTATTTATTTGTGTCTAGTTTCTTGAACACAACAGCATATTTGTGAGATTTATAAGCTGTTATTGAGGGTAATTGCAGTTTTTCATTCTAATTGGTGTTATTGCACTGAATGAAGATACGATTTATTTAATCCATCTAGTGTTTATGAATATTTGGTTGTTTCCAGTTTGGCGATATTTTGAATAACACTTCTGCAAACATTCTGGTCCATTTTTAAATTTTGAACACTAGTACAAATTTTTGTTTGGTATCTACCTGTAAACGATATAGAACTGATTAACTTTAATAGCTAATTCCAAAGAATTTTCAGATGGATTATACCAAATTACACTTCCACCAGCCTGCATGAGATTCCCAATTCTTCTTATCCCTGAATACATTTGATTAACATTCTAGTGAGTGTTTAATGGTGTCATATTGTGATTTTAATTTGCAGCAAATAAAGTCAAGCAGCCTTTCATATTTATATTGGTTATTTGAATATTTTATTTTAAAGGTCTTTTCAAGTCTTTTTCCAATTTTCTAATAATGGGTTGTCATTCTTTTATTAATTGACTTACCGGAGTGTTTCATAGAATCTGAAATCAGGTCCTTCATCAGATATGTGAATTATAACTACTTTTCTCTTTCTATGGTTTGTATTTTTCTCTTTTAACATGTTTTTGATAGGAAGAATTTCTTACCATAATAATCTTTTTGTTTAAGCTTTTGCATCTATATCTATGACAGACATTGGCTGTAATTATCCTTTCTTTTATTATTATTCTTTACAGATTTTGGTGTCAAGTGTGTGTTTCGTTATAAAATGTGAGGAAGCACTATAACTTTGTATTCTCTGAACAATTTCATGTAAGATTCTTGGAATTCTTACTTAAATATTTGGAGAAATTCGCTAATAAATATTTCTAGTCCTGGAGCGTTCTGTGTCAAAAGAGTTTAATAATAGATCCACTTTCTTTGGTAGATTAGGATACGTCAAAGGAAGCATGCTGACACCTTGATATCAGATTTCTAGCCTCCAGAACTGTGAGAGAATAAATTCCTGATTTTTAAGCCACTAAGTTTGTGGTACTTTGTTACAGCAGCCCTAGGAAACTAATAAAGCAGTATTTCATAAAATAATCCTCAATCATCTCGACTTTTCATAGAATTACTGTTAATGAGAAAAATAATAGAATCCAAGATAAAACATTGTCTTTGTTATAAGAGGAATTGTATATCTTGATATTACACCTAAACTTATTCACAAAATGGATTATTCATGTGCCTATATTTAGACTTTTCTTTTTAGACGTCTTATTGTCTAAGAGAGTAATGCTTTCACAAAGGGACCTAGCAATAATCCTATTAAAATCCAAAGTTGTAATTTTCTTCTATATTTAATGCTCCTATTAGTCATGGTTGGCTTCTTATTTTACTATAAAATGAAAAGAATGTCCTAGAAGAATATGGTAATACAAAGAGATTGAACTTCTGATTGCTTACTCTATTCAGGAAACCCCACTCATTTAAGTCCTAAAGCTCTGAATTAATCATATTTTCACAACTTAACACATGGACTTTAAAACAAACCAAACAGAACAACATAAATGCCACATATATATATATATAATTTTTTTAAATGCCACATATTTTATCAGATGAACTTCTAGCGAGGTGTACTATTTTTAAAAGTTCTTATCTATTTTGTCAAAAACATGATTCATGTTTAGATATTTGGGTAATTATGGGCCTCATTTTCTTTGTTCCTAACTTATTGAAGACTTTTAGGAAAAACATTTCTAGACCAAGTTAGTGGCAAATGAAATACAAAACTTAATAAGTTAATATAAATGTGTTAGATTAACTTTATAAATATATATATATTATTTACATGTAAATATACATATTGTTCTTGTGGTATCTCCTAGCTTGGCTATGAAAAAAATAATTGTGCCTGTGAATTTAAGGTATAAATAGCCAGTGCATGTTTATGGTAAAGGATGTTGTGACCCTTACACTGTTCATATCCTCACAATCTTGAGCTTCAATATTCAATATCTATACAATATTCAATATCTATCCTAGGATGAGAAACACCCTTTAAAGAACTTTCTTAAAGAACGTGTTTTCCATCCACTCATCCAAATACTCTAAAATTTACACTTGGGCCAAGCTAGATCACTGTAGTTTTTAGTTCCTCTCAGGATTCCTCTCACTGAATATTGTCTAATGATAGTCTGTATGTTTTGCTAACAGAAGAATATGTAAGACCCATTAGTGCATTAACTGATACTTAGGAAAGCTGCTCTTTAATGTGAAGACTAGAAGAGATTTCTTTTTTTTAGAATGCAATACTGATGTATGCATTTTTGTTTCTTTTTTATAATGCAAATTATGTAAATACCACCCTCTTTTCCATTTTGACTGCCATTGAGCTCAGACATAAAAAGTTCAACTATAGCAAATATTTAAGGCCTTATGATAAAAATATTTATATTATCTTTCCCTAATCTTCATCTATTTTTATAAAAAATTTCCTGAGTCCTAAGTGTTTGTAAAATGAATCAGAAAATAAATGATAAAATGCACAAAAGAGTGAATAAATGAATGATAGTCTTCTCTCCTAAAGTCTCTCACCTTCATGCCTGTCTGTGTGCCGCTACTTCCTCAAGGAATCCCTTTTTCCTTCACCTCTGCCTGTCTATTGCATCCGATCTTCATTTTGTAGATCACCTTCCACTGGCCACATGTAAGTCTGCAATGATTCTCTCAGGTGGATGAAATTGGCCTTTTGAAATCTGATCATATTTTCACTGCCTATCTAAGAACATCTATTGTTTTCTTCTTAGAATTGCATTTGTTATCTCAGATTTAACCTCAATCTTCCTGATGTCTTTTGTCATGTTTGAATCATCTGTTGTGTTTTATGGAAGTGCCAGCAGAGTAACATGATGTTCCATGGAAAGAAGATGTGTATGGTTAAATAAGCCTGGAAAATACTGTACACTGAATCCATGTACCATAAAGTTTAAGAATTTGCACTCTGGACTTTTTTCTTCCAAGAAAACAGATCAATAAAAATCCCATTGAGAAGATAGCACATAATAGCCCTCAGAATGGGAAATGGGCAATACGTGAACAAAACACCTTGACACATTTCTACAAAGCTAAGGAGGATGGGATCAGACTGAATGATAAACCAGAATAGAGAAAGTTTAAGGCCTGAAGAGAGCTGTGATGGAACAACTATAAGCTATCTTTCCCCACAAAGTTCCAGAAAAACTCTAAGCCAAGAGCCAACGAATAAGAAGATCAGAACTAGGTTCTGGAAAGTAATATAAGTAATTAAATTTAAAGCTATATGTGGCACAATATGTTTGGATGTCTTTCCCAACACCTTCATTCTTGTGCATAAGAATAGAGTGGAGGCTTTGGTAGAAATTGACACCAAAAAAAAAAAGAAAAGGAAAGAATGAAAAGAAAGGAAGGAAGAAAGAGGAAAAAAACTAAAAGAAAGAAAGGAAGGAAGAAAGATAAAAGAAAGAGATAAGAGAGAAGAGAGAAGAAGAATTTGAGCATCATACTTGAGAAGATTCATGAACATTTAATAAGATCGTTGAAGTCCCAGAGCAAAGCCAAATGTTGAGATTGGATTGGACGTGTTGGGTAATATAGGTAGGACTTGCCCATGGCTGTCTACCTGCCCCACAACCCACCCACATACCTTTAATTAAAATCCACAGTCATCCAAAAAAGAAAGAAAGAACAAAACTGAAAAACCCGAGAGTCGTCATGTCTGCTTTAGTATCCAAGGCTTGCCTTTCATCCTCCCATTTAAAGGAAAATTCTTCTGGGGAAATATGTCTGCATAATAGCAAACAAAATCCACCTCGGTTATCTATAAATAGGATTGCCACCCAGAAATTAAAGATTTTAAAGAAAAATCAATGGTATCAAAAGTGAGGTTTCAAGAAAAATGATTTAGAAAATTGTTAAAAGAAGAAATAGATAATTTAGGATTGGAAGATATTTTAAGAAGAGAATTTTTAAAACTAAATCAATTTCATCTAAGATATTAAGGAGTTAACTTTTTTGGAATTAACTTTTATTCAAATACAGGTTAATATGTTAAAAATTAGCAAAAAGAAAGGAATACTTAGAGTAATTTGTGTGTGTGTGAGGGAGATTAGCCCTGAACTAACATCCACTGCCAATCCTCCTCCTTTTGCTAAGGAAGGTTGGCCCTGGGCTAACATCCGTGCCCATCTTCCTCTACTTTATATGGGTTGCCACCACAGCATGGCCTGACAAGTGGTGTGTTGGTCTGCACCTGGGATCCGAACCCACGAATCCCGGGATCCGAACCCGCGAATCCCGGGCCACCGAAGTGGAGGGCGTGAACTTAATGGCTACGCCACTGGGGAGGCCTTATTGAAGCAATTTTTTAAAGGAAATATAGAAGGACTGCAAGAAAAGGTTAAGAAAATTCCCAATATATATATATACGTAAATAGAAAAAAAGTTGAGACATAGTAGATGAATGTAGGGGTTCCAGTTTTCATGGAAAAGAAGTTTTAGTTTACCAGAGAGATAATGGAAAAGGAAAATCAAAAGGCTTAGAGAAGGATTTCCAAATGCAGGAGAAAAATCAAGTTGAAAGGGACAAGTGAGTAATCTTTAGAAGAGTGAAAGGTGTTGCATAAGTAGATATGTATGAATAGGTTTTGAGAAAACAAAAGATCAAAAAAAGTTCACTAAAGTAATAAGGAAGAAAAAGTGATTATTTAAAAAGAATGAGAAGTGAATTAGCATAGAATCTCTGAATACTGTAAGACACTGGAGTAATGATATAAAATTAGGAACATTTTGAATCCAAAAATTTTTAAATACCTAAACTATTAAAAATATGAGACACAAAAATGATTTCAGACTCAAAATGTCTCAGAATCCTTAGTTCCTCTGCATCCATTCTGAGGAAAGTAATTGAGAAAGTAATTCTATTTCTTTAAAAATCCAAGAAAAGGGGAAGATATGGACTCCATGAAAAAAACCATTACTGGAAAGGTGCAATCAAACTATGAATCAAATTGAAATAAGACATATTTTGAGCAAGTGATATAATAAAAGAAAATAAAATCCACTTGTTCATATACTTGGAATAGTACTAAGTTAGTGGTACAAATTTGGTTTCATAGAGTTACATTTTCTTTTTCCAATTCCATTCACAATACTTGTTTCTGCAATATCCAATAATTAATAAATCATAATATTATAAATCTGTTTTTTTGGATTTTGATTTTTAGAATCTTACTATAGACTAATAACAGTATACTCACATTTAGGCTAGAACCCAATGTAATTTTATAAATCCTGACTACTGAAAAAAATGGAGAGAAAGGTTACATGGAAAGAAACTTCACTTAGATAATTCTATACTCTGGATAATGCAGAGTTAAGGGGAAAGTTCTACAGTTTAGAACTATAAAGCTAACCAATAATGAACCACACCTTTCTGAAATATTTGTAAGAGGAAAGAGGAAATAAATTGGGAGACTGTATAAATGTGCTAAACACTCAGTCTCTCAAAGCAGGGTGTCAATAGTTGCCACCTAATTAAGTAAATCAAGAAATGGACGACTAAGCCTCTGTATCTGCAAAGATTCGTGCAGACTCCATTCTAGCTTATTTAAGCAGAAAGGAATTTCTTAAAGAATTTTAGACATCTCAGAGCATTTTCAGGAATGCTTGATAGTCAGTCTTGGATACTTCACAGCTTGGCAAAAAGTGGCTGGATTCATTGAATCTAGGAAAAAACTAACCACAGTGTAGGAGTTCTCTAGCTCAAACAATCATGCCAGTGTCACTTGTCCCTCTACATGTGTAACTCTCAGGACTAGTTGCTCCATAGAAGTGCCACACAGCTGCCCTAGAATAACACAAGCCACTGCATGCTTGCTAAAAGAAGTGTATAGCTGTCACCCAGTATTGCTCATTTCTGCATCCAAACCTAACAAGGAAGCATTGAATTAGTAAAAACGTCAGTCACATGCCTGCATTCTGGAGGCAAGTGAGTCTCACCAATATGGAATGCTAACCATTTAGGTATGTTAGTGTAATTCTTTTTTTTTTCTTGGCTTAAAATGCAGAAATTTATTTTCTCATAGTTAAAGGCCAGAAGTCCAAAAACAAGGTATCAGCAGGGCTGTGCTCCCTCCAAAAGCTCTGGAGAAGATCCTTCTTTCCTATTCCATCTTCCGGTGGCTTCTGGGATTCCCATTGACACAACTGCCTCTGTCTTTTTTTGTGTGTTTTTACATTTTTAAAAGCTTTTTTAACACTTCTAAAATTTATTGTAGCGATGTCCTGTACATCGAACTGTTCCCTAATTTCTTTTTTCCTAACATTATTAAGATATTATTGACACATAACATATGTAAGTTTAAGGTGTACAATGTGATGATTTGATACATGTATACATTGCAAAATGATTACTACAATAACATTAGTTAACATTTCCATCCCCTCACATTATTGCCGTTTTTTTAGTGTAATTCTAATAGGTGTGATTATAAATTAATTTCCCAAATATTTACACTTTTATTTAGGTAATTATATGAAAAATGTTTTCCTCAGTAGAAATTATATTTATATTTTATTATACATACATAATAATAATAATGCAGTATTCTAGAGCAGATGTTCTTTATTTCTTTTTTTTTTTAGTGAAGAAGATTGTCTCTGAGCTAACATCTGTGCCAATCTTCCTCTATTTTTCATATGTAGGATGCTGCCACAGTATGGCTTGATGAGCGGTGTGTAGGTCTGCACCTGGGATCTGAACCTGCAAACCCCGGGCCTCCGAAGCGGAGTGCGCAAACTTAACCACTACACCACCAGGCGGGCCCCTAGAGCAGATATTATAATGACAATTATGTATATTAATTAACCTCCTAATACTTGCATCTCCTCAAATTAATAAGAAAGTAATTGTAGTTACAATGTCCTGAATACTTATTTATGTAAAGCATTTTTTTCTTTACATTCTCTTGTTTAATTCTCACAGCAGCTCTTGGATCTAGGCACAATTAGCATCATATTATAAAGACAAAATAGAAACTCTTGCTTTCACATACTAAACCCAGACAGAAAATGGTAGAACTGGGGCTGGAATCTAGATTTTTCAGTTCCAATATCCATGGTAGCAAATACAATACTCTTAAATTCAAATATAAAATCATAATGAGATTGCTGAGAATTCAGTGTGTATAAGAGGCCTCTTTGACTTGAGAAACCATATTGTCCTCATCAAAATGATCCAATTTGGGGAGGAAATTCTCATCGTGAACACAGCAAAAATTAAGAATATATCTCTCTCATAATAATCAGACTGGCCCATCTAGGGTATTTATCTTTTCTTAGTTGTTAAATTAGATTTTTAATTACGTATGAGCATATGTTGATGACATGCTGATTATTCATAAGGCCAGTGTCTCAGCTGAATAAACTAAGAGGAATTGAGCTGGGATTCAGATATATCTTGGCATATCTGGTGAGTCATTGGAGTTGATCGCCAAGGGTATGCTTATCAAGGGATCTAGAAGTCTCCTTTGAGAGTGCTCATTCTCAGGAAGGAGAATCAAGGCAAATAAGTATTGCTTAAGAAAAATAGCATCAGATGGGAAATACAATTTTGAGAATGTTTTTGTATTTCAAGTTTTTGCCTGTCCATTTTCTTGAGAGATCTTATGTAAGCAATATAGGAAAAGGATGTGAAAAATTGGAAGAGAGAAAAAAATAGAATTCTCACTAAATTATCTGTAAGAAACTGGCAACTACACGTGCATCACTCACACTTCTGATGTCCATATAAAGAATTGCTCGGGTTAGATAAATAAAAATGTATCTATTTCTGTAGGGCAGCCATTTGGGAAACCCAGACTCATGGGGTGAATATCTGGAAAGATAAGACTCACAGAGAGCAGGATGGATAGTCAAGCTAAGTCATCTTGTTTCAAGAATAGAGAAAAAGATTCAAGCTTACCACTGGTAAAAGAGAGTAGGAGGCAATACTGCTGTGACCAGAGCAAAACATAAGGCAACAGTTGACTCTTTATTGTGACATAAAAGATTCAATACTTCAACACTCATGTTCCATGTGAGAGTCTTTAAAAGACCACATTTATGAAGATACACTGAAGGATTTCTGCATCAATGCAATGAATTTGTTAGAGGTAAGAGCTCCTGCAATTGTGTGGGTTAGTATGGAGTGCACCAAATTCTTTTTGTTAAGCCTATTGTGACTACATTTTTTAACAGCCAAGCTTGGATATTCTGGAAAAACACAAGTTGCAAAATCAACATTTGCTTTATGTTGCTTTAGCAAATTTTTAAATATGAGATTTCTTTTTCTTCCTTGTAACCACCTTAAAAAGAGATTTTGGTTGAAGCCAGGGATAAATGAAAAAGAACTAGAAAACGTTTTATACAACTTATTTTTAACCAATTCATTTATTGGTTAAAAGAGCAGATAACTAAAAAGTCAAAGGAAAAGAAAATAATGGTTCATAGAAAAATAAATGTCTTCATATTAGTGCAATTGAACCCACAATGTTAAAAATGTGAACATCTAATAACACACAGATGGTCCTCGAATTGAGGACATTCGTAATATTTAAAACCAACTAATGCTGATAAATAAAAGAATGGAATTACCCCATATTAAGAAAATAACATTTCTAGTACCAAATTTTTTTGTCTTGTTAACCTCTCATTAAGCTCCAGGAGTGGCTTTTTTTACATCATCCATTTTTTTGACACCTCCATTTTTACATAAGCATTTATTTATTTCTTATATATGCATAAATTTTGTGCTAGGTGATACTTTTAAAAGAACAAAACACAAACCTACCTGCAAGTTGCTCATTATCTTGTTTGGGGTGTTACAGTGTCAGCTAAGTGTTCCCCAGTAACTATATTGCCCACCAATAATTATATTCCTCTTTTTCTTTTAGTAATAGAAATGAATTTTAATCTAGAACATGTGTGCTCATAAAAGGAATTCCCTGGTGCTTTAAAAAAATGATAGGCACACCATCTTTTTGTCTTCTCCTTTCCACTATCCTTCCTAGGTAGTAAGGAGATGGGACGCCAGGAGCTGGAATAACAATGCATTGGAAGGCGTGTTGAAAAGGACTGCAGAGAAATATAGAAGGAGTTAAGACCCCACACCCAGTAAAGCTGCTATATTGACCAAAAACTCTTTACACAAAAGGAAATAAAATTTTATTATTTTTTATATTTGAGTTATATTTGAGTCTTATGACAAACAGACTTGTATTTTAACTAACACATGTAGAGATTACATAAGTCAATAATTCCTAACTTTATTAAGCCTAAACCTGTTTATAATAAATATTTTGTCATTTTTACTTAATATTCTGAAACTAAATTCATAGATAGTATAACTTACCAACACACAATTTTAAAAATATTTATTACAAAACTAATTATAATGTAAGAATAATAACAAGAAAAGTGATTTATTTTTTAAAAATGCATTTCAAAATGTAAAATTGGAGCAAGCCTATATTAGAAGAAAAAATGCAGTGGTTCAGTGCTTACATATAGGCATAATAATTTAAGACTAGGAGAGATGTTCCATATAAGAAGTAAAGGAAGGAAGGAAAGAAGAAAGGGAAGGAGGAAGGGAGGAAGGAAAGGAGGGAGGGAGGAGAAGAAAGAGGGAGGAAAGGAAGGAGGAAAGGAGGGCAGAGGTATAAGTAAACCTAAAATTAAAACTTGTGTGAGGATAAGTAATGAAACACTGGACTGGGTTTTATATAATAAAAGAAAGAAAAAAACTTAATGGAAGTAGAGTAATATACCCAGACAAATTACAAACATATGCATTGGAGCAAATGAGGAAATATTATAATCTAGTAAATAAGGTTGCCCATATTTCAGTGTGTGGTATGACATGCAGTGGGGTCACAGAAAAGAAGTCTTAAACTCCTCTGATATCTTCAGACTCTAGTACTTAAAAACAGCAACAAAAACTCTTGAAGACTATATCATGACAAAGAGGTGAGCAAAAATTAAAATTAATAAAACAAAAAGCTATATGAAAGTTGTGAGGCACACATCTGGTGTCAGTAGCAGATTATATTTGGAAAACAAAGAAAATTAGAAATGATAATTTAATATGCAATTTACATAACAGATTTGTCATTTTGGGACAAAAACAAAAGATATGTAGGATGAAAATGGAATTATGTATTTTAAAACAAATTCTATTGATGAATTTCAATATGACCACAACTTTTCAGGAGTCTGCTAACTTAACATTATTCAAATTTTCTTAAAAAGTAATTTTGTTAACTGTCATCTCAAATCTCCTGTTATATGTTTGCAATTGGTTTTGTTATAGCAACTACACTATCAACATAAAATTATTTTCAAGTAAATATGTAACTGCAAATGCATATGTAATTTATATGTATATGTAATTCTTTCCAAAGAAGTGAGCACGATAGTCTTAACTGGATCCAAAAGATTTTATAACTCAACTCATTATATCATTCTTATGCCTAAGTCATCTTCTAGATGAATTAATTCTTTCTCCAAATTCTTAGTTAATACATTTCACATTCACTTCAGATAAATTAATCACTCAGTTAGATATTGCAAGTGTATGCTTAGAATAATAATTTAATAGCAACAAAATAATAGCGATATGTTTCAAGTCATTGTGGTTAAATCCATCCCCATTGAATTTCAACCAATATGGGAAACTTTAAAAATTCTCATGAGTAAGGCTATTTTTGTATTCTGTACAGGTTTTAGTAATTCCTTGATCATTCTCTACACTTTGTGAAATATCCCTCATTTCCATGTAGCCTATGAAGAACTTCTTTTAACCTTGCTAATATATCTGAAAAATTTATCCTATTATTTGCTATACTTAAATTTCAATTTTTAATTTTTCACTGAATAAAAACTCTACTATGAAACACTGAAAAATATTTAAAAACAAATTTCTATCAAGGATCATTGTAGCTCAACGTGCAAAACAAAAGTTTACCAAAAAACATATCATTCCAGAAATTACTATATATTCTACATTGATTATTATTACACATTATGCTTTAATAGCTCAGTAACTTCATTGATTTTTGAGGTCTTTTTCAAAGCTCTTGGCAACTAAGTGCTGTTGATGAATAATGCAATAAATTGCTAAAACACCTGGCGTTTCTTTCTTAAGTTGGCTGTAAACCTGGGTTACCCACTAACTCGAGTTAGTGTTCCATCTGTTGTATACGCGATGTCATTGGAAAAGGGAATATTTTTTCCTGTGAACTAATTTAAAGGTTTCAAATATTGACAAGCTCTGTGCATTACAGTCTGTTATTCTAAGTGACATCTCCTCTATTATTTTTTCATCCCTTTTGAATTGTGCATATGGTAACTTCAGTTTATTATATATCTTATTCTTTCACTTTCTCCTTGATTCATCTAAAAACAGTATATTTGCTCAATGTAAAGGAATAAATTATTACATTTGTTCTACCTTTCATCATCATAAAAATAACTTCACATAGAGCTGGTAATCATCTAAAAATAGTATCTTTGCTCAATGGCAAGGAATAAATTATTACATTTGATCTACCTTTCATTATAATAAAAATAACTTCACATATAGGTGGTAAGATTAATTTTTCTCTAATATTGTATACTTCATCATATTTTGCATTATTTGTATTTTATATAAGAAAGAAAAGAAACCTTGATCATTCTGGATTTAAGAGGTTTATCTTGCTGAGGAAGATTTGCCCTAAGCTAACATTGTTGCCAATCTTCCTCCTTGTTTGCTTGAGGAAGACTAGCCCTGAGCTAACATCTGGGCCAATCTTCCTCTATTTTGTATGTGGGTTGCTGCCATAGCATGGCTGACAAGGGGTATGGGTCTGCACCTGGGATCCAAACCTGAGAACCTGGGCCACTGAAGTGGAGCATACTGAACCTAACCACTACGCCATGGGCCCGGCCCTTGGATTTAAGAGTTTTTAAACATCCCAATGACAGTAAAATACTTTTCAAAAATTTCTTTAAATTTCAGAATTATGTGGGTATTTTGTGTTTCTTTTTAAAATTTGCATTTATTCTCAACATTTCTTGCTTAATTAGAAAAAAAATGTTAGTAGATTAAATATATCCATTATGCTCATTTTGGGATAAAGTGATAAAACCCAACAACAAAAATTCAACCGAATAATGTAGACAATTTTTCTTTATATTTAACATTTTAAAATAAGATCTAAAATCGCCATTATTACAAATATAATCACAGACTGATACAAATGTATCAGTGTAGGGGCTATAATGACAACTCATATACCACAAACCGTATTGCCATGGTGAAATGATTTTCCAAAATGTTGAACCACTCTCGGTTAACTGCCAAACAAAGGCAAGTTCAATCTCCCCTAAATTCATCCAGTAGTCACATGTGACATACATGAAAGCTTTGTAAAATCTATTTTGTGTTTATGTGTAAAATAGAAGGCAATTCTAGGCTCTATTTAAAGGAGATAACTTATGCCAGTCACTCTATCAAATAACCCTCTTTATTCCTCCTGTATCACTTCATAAACTCTGATTATATATTGCCTATTTTTGTCCCTCTAGTCATTATTGATTTCTCTCCTCACTCCACACACATTCATACACACTCACACACATAATATGCACCCAGATGCACACCCATGATCTGAATGTGAACTTCTTGAAAGGGGAAACCTTGTCTGCCTTCCTCTTTGCTCCATCCCCAAGACTTACCCTGACACATCGTAGGCACTCAACAAGTATTTGTTAAGCAAATACATAATTTATATTTTGAGCCTTTTATTTAAGCTAAATGTATTGCCCTTCTGAGTGAATTCCGTGTAATAGCTTAAGACACAAAGTAACTACGATGAGATTAGGACAATACAAGTGGAACACTGTGATGGTGTGATCAGTGGTACCTACATCTTACATGGTTACTTTACTGCTAACTGCCAAAAAGGACAGCTTTTACATAAGAAGAAAAATATTTTTGTAATTTGAATTTCTAAACTAAAAGTGAATTGAGCTGATTCTAATAATTGTACAATGTGTTATCTGCTTATAAACTTTAAAAAATTCACATTTTTTAGTCTCTCAGGTAAGAAACAAGGTAAGAAATACAGCATTCAGAATGCGCCAAGAAACCCTTTAGTGGAAATGTTGAATTATAGTTTGCCTAAGGAATATCGGGATTGCTCACGTTTACATATTTAGATTAATAGTACATTTCTACAAGGTTTGTGCTGTAATTGGAACTTAAGTAACATTTGTAAAGTGTTATCTGTCAGGGCCTGAAGAGACCCAAAGAGAATGTATGTCATTATGCAAAATTACTAATTAAGTACAAGTAATTTAGCAGATAATTTACATGTTCATTTTATAATAGAAATTATTTAGTTTTAGGGTTTTCTTTGTATTTCTAAAGTAATCTTGACCCAGGGGAATCACAGACTGTTAAGAAGAAGTATAAATTATAGAATGAGACATATGTTTAACTGACTCATAGAGCTTTTGTTGTGCCTAATGATTCCTCTAACAGTAATTGCATAAGGGAAAACATTTTCTTTTTAAGTAAATAATGTTCATTACCTCTTAAATCTACTGTCACTTGACAACATTAATGTGGAAAAATTTCGACCTTCTTGATTAGCTCTCCAAGGATATCCAGCAGCTTTAAATTAATATTGATCAAACAGAAACCATCATATCCATCAAAATGTTGTTAGAAATGTGGATGCACAGAAAATAAAATTTTTCAATAGATTCTGGAAAGAAAAACACTCTCCTGAAATATATTCTGAATTATTATTATGAGGAAATTACATCGGAATGGGGGATTTATTTTGTGGCTATTGTTAAGAACTATCCCCATTGATAAATCTTAAATATTTCAATACTAAAGATTTGTTTCTGTATAGTCACATCTTGGCCATATTGTGTTAATAATTGTTATCTTAACACTGCAACTTTGGGGAGAGAAGAAAACAACCTGTCTTCCTAAACTGATCTTTTCTATCCAAGTCGTCTAAAAGCTCCATGAGGGTAGGAATTGTGTTTAGTCGTGGCTTTAGTACCAATAACATGAGGCATGCTTTGATTTAGGTGACAATCCCCTCGAGTTCTTTCTGTTTTCATTTGGTTTAATTTATTGTTGGTTTTAAAATAACCTTTGAAAACTTGGTGTTTAATTTTTTATTTTATTTTTCTAATTGTTACTAATGTATATATTTAATGCTATCAAATTTTCTCTGATAATTATTTTAGTTCTATCCCAGATTCTGATATGTCCTGTTAAATTTTTGAGAAGTGTTACAGTTTGACATGTATTCCTAGTTTCATTGAGAGTGTTTAACACTGTGTGTTAGATTTCTAAGTAGAAGAATTTTTTTCAATTTTGTTATAAATTTCTAGTTTTATTGAAGAGTTCAGAGAATGCTCTTTGTTTCATTTCTATTTTTTAGAATGTATTAAATTTCCTTTGTTTCATAAAAATGGTCCATTTTCATGAGCATTTTCTGTGCACTTAAAAGAAATGTAGCATATTTATCTGGGTTAAGATTTCAATATATGTTCTAAACTATTGATGACAAACATTCGTGCTTCAATGTCTTTACAAAATTTTTGCTCATTTGATTTGCCTGAGATCAAGAGAGATATGTTCAATTTTATTTTTATTATTTGCTTTTGTCTACTTCTCCTTGAAGCTACTGTAGTTGCTGTTTAATCAAAATCATTGCATTGTTTGCATAAAAATTAATGACATAGTTTCACTGAAAAATATTGTTTTTACTTGTATAAAATTATAATTTCATCACATACTCTCTTTGGTCTAATTTTTATCTTCTCAGATATCAAGATTTTAATCTCTACTTTCTTTTCAATTGCATTTGAGTAATGCATATTTGTGCATCTTTTTCTTTTTATCACTTTTGAAGGTTTTCATAGGTCAGTTCCTTGTATAGAGCATAATTTTTAGCTAATAAGAAAATATTTTCAGTCTATTGGTGATTTAAGCTCATTTAATTATTGCTACAATTAATATATTTAGTCTCTAATCTTTTATATTTTTTAGAATATTTTTAGTCTTCTCACTTTTTTGGATTCTGTCCATTGTTTCCCTCAATGAGCAATGTTGAATTTAATTAGTAACCTTTTCTTCCTTCTCCTCTCCCTTTTCCTCTAAATCCAATATGAAGTCAGGTCTTTTACTCCCCGTTAACACTTATAAGACAATTAGGGATCTGACTCTACTTTCCAATTGACTCTACTCAATTTTCTAAACTACTTTTGATTGTGCTACTTTATCTAAAATGTCAGAGCATTTAACTCACACGTACTTTATTGTCTTCCTTATGTCTATCACTTAGTCTTTCTCTTACAGATAAATATATATTCAATGTTTATCACCAGTTTTGAGCTGATATCCTCAGTTGTTTTCATTTTCTAAAGACAACTTTCTAGTAGATTGCCTCAGGAAGGATGTATGGAAACAATATTCCCCGAGTTCTGTCATATTCTTAAAGTCTGTCCATGGCCTTTACACTAGAAGGTAAATTTAGATAGATATAAAATCTTTTGATCATACTTTCTTTCCTTAGAATCTTACATGGTTTTCTGGCACAAAACATTACTGTTGAAAAGCCTGATGTCAGTTTGATTTTATTTCCTTCATACATGACTTGAACTTTTTGTCTGGAAACACAAAGTTTTTCCCTTTGCTGTAAAGTAGAGGAGTTTTGCTGGAATATTTCTATGTGTTAGGTGTCATCCACTCTAGGTTGATTTTACCAGGTGCCTGGTAAATATGTGTGTGTATGTATTTTATCCTTTTGGGATTATTGACATATGTATTCATTAGTGTTTCCCTTCCAGTTTAAATTTCATTTTCATATTTTTTTTCCTTAGAGCTCACTCATTTCTAACATGATCAGATCTCTTTTTTCATCATCTTTTCACATCCTCTTGCCCACTTTCATTTCTAGATTTTTCTAATATTGATTGATACTGTTTTTCTTGGTTCCTAACATTTCCTCTAAACGTTTAACTAACTTTGTGCCATGTCTTTGGGGCATGCTTTTACTGTAAGAATGCTATCCTGTTTATTATTATTAAGGGCTAAATCGTGCGTCCCCCTCTTTCCAAAATTCATACGTTCAAGTCCTAACCCCCAGTACACCAGAATGTGCCTGTATTTAGAGATAGTGTCTTTAAGGTTACATGAGGTCATTAAAGTGGGCCCTAATCCAATAGGACTCGTTTTCTTGTAAGAAGAAATTGGGACACAGACAGACACAGAAGACTATGTGAAAACACAGAAAGAAGTATGCCATGTACAAACCAAGGAGAGAGGCCTTGGAAGAAATCAACCCCACAAGCAACTTGATTTCAGACTTCTAGTCTCCAGAAGTTGAGGAAAAAAATTTCTCTTTAAGCTACTCAGTCTGCGGTACTTTGTTCTGGCAGCCATAGCAAAATAATACAATTGTTTTCTTTTTTCTCCAAGATAGTCATTGTATGGGACTAAATTTCACCTTTATTAATCAGTCGTGGAAGATGGGTTTTCCTACTTTATTTCAATGGGAGGATAGGCCAGGATAACTTTCCTATTTTGATCCTTATAAGGCTCTCTATCCATTGTCATAGAAATTTTTTTAATATGCTTGCATTTTCTGACATCTATCTCCACTGCACTCCTCCCTGACTTGTATTTGTTCTTTTCTTTCCTTTGCCTTAGTGTTCCTATCCTGCTCAATTTAGATTCTACTCACAAGATTTTCTCCTTGGGGCATGATTTTGGTCAGAAAGGGAGATTTCACTGTTGATTTTCAAGTGTCATAGGGTCTAGTTACTAAAGGATAATAACTACTCCATTTTTGTTGGATAGCAAGGGAGATTAAAAAACTATACTGCAAAGACCATCTTGCTGCCAGCCTAAAGTGGGTTTGTTTGGCTACTTCAGTTAATGTTCTCAAACCCAGTGAAGAATCAGAACATAATAGTGCACACACACATTTGTTAGATTATTAAGGAAGGGGCTATACTTATCAGTTCCTTGAAAATATATTTTCCTCCTCCATTTCTATCTACATAATTCTCACCTCCTATTCATCCAGTTCATTGCATTAGCAACATAACTGATCCATTTTCCAACATGTTGTCCTTCTTTGTTCCATTGTTTCTTCCTGTACACTTGCAAAATTGGGCACTCCTAGCAGGTCCTACAAGACTAGAAGCTAATTGATTATGATACCTATCTTAGGACCAGTGAATCCCAAGATCAGATTGTTACTTCATTGTATTTCAGTGATGTGAACTTCTTGGTCAGCTAATATGATATCAGTGGTTATGCTTACTTTTGGCTTAACTTGTTTCATAAATTCTCTACCTTGACCTCTATATATTTTTTGCTGCCTCCCAGGATTAGCATCTCATAACCATCTGTACCCTCTTTATGTATCTCATTTAAATGTTCCAAGATATGATTGGTTCAGCCAGTCACCACCAGAACAAAAGATATACATCTGGATAGATCTCTTCTGTTTGGCTATTGCTGATTTCCAATAGTCAGCCTATAAATAGCTCTCTTTGGATCTGTTTCCCATCATTGTTTTAGTTGGCTGTGGCCAAGTTAGTATGGCTACGTGTTTAATGCTTGGCCACGTATAGGGAACTGCCCACAGCTTTGTTCAGAATACAGTTGAGGGAGCAAAAAGTACTTAATTTAAACAGAATTAATATTCTCTGATCCTCAGAAGAAACTAAAAGTTATAGGATGTTTATATAGCTCCTTGCATAGCCATGCCCTCTCTAGGATAAAATATAAGTACTTGTAGAAAGTGACTTTAAATATCTTATCAGATCTAAAAAGCATGGAATGTAAATATCAAAACTTGTTGGTGGGTTTGTGGGATTCCTAAAGAAATAAGGATCAGTAATTAACAGGTGAATTAAATATGTACAATGCCAGCCTCTATACACTTAGGCTCTTATTGTTTTGCTTTGTTTGGCTGTGATGCCACCCAAATGATCTGTGCAGTTTTCCGAGAAAGAATTAATAAAATGGGACCTCCTTGAGCAATTTGGAAGAAGATAATGGTAATCCTACACTGTAGAGTAATATTCAATGAAAATACCTTAAGAACTTACATCAAACAAAAGAAAAAGAATCAAATAGAAAACTGCAAATGCAAAATAGTCTTATCTGCAATCTCTTTCCAAGTAAATCCAGATTCCTGAAGAATACAAAGCTGTTTGCAAAGCTGTTTAAGCTAAGGAGAAATTTCTGCTACTGGTGTATTTTGGAAAGAAAGAACACATGATGAATAGTGACTGAGAATCTTCAGGTAATCTCATGGCCGCAGCTTGGAGAGGTAAAGCAGAAAAAGAATAACAGCTTGTTTAAAGTATGTTTTTAATACTAATGTTAACATTTATACACTTAAATACCTAAATATGTTGCATGTTAAATGTTGGCACATTAGAAACTACAAATGCATTAACTTGTTTTTATTCAGATGACATAATGAAGTAGTGAGAAAACTTAATATCCCATAGGTAAATGACTATAGCCTATATTATGATTCATATCAATAGATAAATTATCTTTTATGTATAGTGAGGATGTTGGATAACAAGTCATTATGTTAAAAGCAAATATATTTCAATATATTAGTAAAAAACAAGAAACAACAACAAAACATTGTATAACATAAAAATATCACACACCTAGGAATACGACTAAGGGAGATATGCAAGACTTCTACACAAAAACTATAAAATATTATTGAAAAAAATTAAAGAGTATGAATAAATAGAGATATCCATTTTCATGGATTCGAAGACTACATTGTAAAGATTTCAAACCTCTATAATTTTATCTATAGAGTCAATATGATCACAATATACTCCCCAAAAGATTATGTATGTGTATAAATGTGTGTGCACCTGTACACAAATATATGTGTGAAACTTTGCAAGCTGACTTTTTCATTTCTATGAATATTCAGATCACTCAAAGTAATCAAGATAATCTTGAATTAGAATAAAAAGGCAAAAATTTGCTTTATCTGGTATAAAGGTATCTTATAAAGTAATAAAGACTGTGTGACATTGGCAAAGGATAGACAATTAGACTAATGGAATAGAAATCTAGAAACTGAACCAAACAAATATGGGCATCTTTATGACAATATAGCATTTATGACAATATACATTTCAGAGTAATGCAGGGAAAAGGCTGCACTTTCAATAAACAGTATAGAACGTGCTGGATGTCTAAATGGAAAAAAGAGACATATCACTTCTGTACTCATTTCATAACAAAAAATATATTTCAGGAAGATTGTAGATCTAAAATGTAAAAAATTAAGTTTTTAGATATCAGTAAAAGACAAGCCTTAGTCTGAGCTCTCACTCATCCAACTCATGATGTGTTTCCTGTCTTCACAGTTTGGTCCTTTTCCACAATGTCATAGAGTTGGAATCATACAGTACGTAATATTTTCAGAATGATTTCTTTCACTTAGTAACATGCATTTAAGATCCCTCCATGTTTTTTCATGGCTTGACAATTCATTCTGTTTAGTGTTTAACAATGTTCCATTGTCCAGATGTACCACATTTTATTTATCCATTCACCTACCGAAGGACATCTTGGTTGCTTCCAAGTTCTGGTAATTATGAATAAAGCTGCTACAAATGTCCATGTGCAGGGTTTTGTGTGGACACAGGTTTTCCACTCATTTGAGTAAATACCAAATGAAGCACAGTTTCTTAGTTTTCTAAGAAACTGCCAAGCAGTGTTCCAAAATGACTGTACTACATTGCATTCCTACCAGCAATAAGTGAAACTTCCTGTTACTCCACATTGTCGTCAGCATTTGGTGTCATCAGTATTATGAATTTTGGCCATTATAATAGGTGTGTAGTGGTATCTCATTGCTTTAATATGCAATTCTCTAGTGACACATGATGTTGAACATCTTTTCATATGCTTACTTGCAGTTGGCATATCTTCTTTGGTGAGGGTCCACTGAGTTCATTTACTTTTTAATCAGGTTGTTCATTTTCCTACTGTTGAGTTTTGTTTTGGATAATAGTCTTTTGTCAAATATATGCAAGTGTTTTCTCTGAGTCTGTGGCTTGTCTTCTCATTCTCTTGAAATTGTCTTTCACAGAACTGAAATATTTCATTTTAATAAAGTCCAGTGTATCAATTATTTCTTTCATGGATTGTGACTTTGGAATTGTATCTAAAAAGTCATCACCATAACCAACATTATTAGATCATTTATAGATTTTCTTCTATGTCATCTTCTTGGAGCTTTATAGTTTTGCATTTTACATTTAAGTCTACAATCCATTTTGAGTTAATTTTTGTGAAAGGTGTAAGGTCTGTGTCTAGACTCACTTTTGTGCATATGGATATCCAGTTGATGCAGCACCCTTTGTTGAAAAGACCATCTTTTCTCCATTGTGTTTCCTTTGCTCCTTTGTCAAAGATTACTTGACTACATTTATGTGGGTCTATTTCTGGGTTCTCTAATCTGTTCCATTGATCTGTCTATTCTTTCATCAGTACCACACTGTCATGATTACAGTAGCTTTACAGTAAGTCTGGAAGATGAGTAGTGTCAGTCCTCCAACTTTGCTCTTAAATATTTTATTGACTATTCTGGGTCTTTTGCCTCACCATACAAACTTCAGAATCAGTTTGTTGATATCCACAGAATAACTTGGATTTTGATTGGGATTGCATTGAATATATAAAGTTGGGAAGAACTGACACCTTGAAAATATTGAGTTTTCCTGTCCATGAATATAGATTATCTATTACTTTAGTTCATCTTTGATTTTTTTGACCAGAGTTTGCAGTTTTCCTCATATAGATCTTCTATATATTTGTTAGATTTATACCTGTGCATTTCATTTTGGGGAGGTGCTAATGTAAGTGGTATTGTGTTTTTAATTTAAAATTCCAATATTCATTGCTGGTATATAAGAAAATGATTAAATTTGTAAATTAACATTGTATCCTGCAATGTTGCTATAATCACTTATTAGATCCAAAAGATTTTTGGTGGTTCCTTCAGATTTTCTACATAGATGATCATGTAATCTGTGAAAAAAGACTTTTATTTCTTCTTTCCCAATCTGTATGCCTTTTTCCTTTTCTTATCTTATCGCATTAGTAGGACTTCCAGTACAATGTTGAAAAGGAGTGTTAAGAAGGGACATTCTTTTTTTGTTGTTGATCTTAGTGGAAAAGCTTCGAGTTTCTCACCATTAAGTGATGATAGTTATAGGGTTTTTTAAGATGTTCTGTATTAAGTTGAGGAAATTCCCTTCTATTCCTAGTTGGTTGAGAGTTTTTATCATAAATGAATGTTGAGTTTTGTCAAATGCTTTTTCTGCATCTATTGATATGATCATTTGATTTTTCTTCTTTAGCCTCTTGATGTGATGGATTATAGTAAGCAATTTTCAAATGTTGTACCAGCCTTGCATACCTGGAATAAAACCCACTTGTTTGTGGTGTATAATTAGTTTTAAACATTACTGCATTTGATTTGCTAAAATTTTGTTGAGGATTTTTTGCATCTATATTCAAGAGAGATATTGACCCATGGTTTTCTCTCCTTGTAATGTCTTTGTCAGGCTTTGTTATTAGGTTAATACTGGCCTCACAGAATGAGTTAGGAATTAGCTCCTCTGCTTCTGTTTTTTGGAAGAGATTGAAGAGAATTGGTAAAATTTATTCCTTAAATGTTTGGCAGAATTCACCGATGAAACCTTCTGGGCCTGGTACTTCCCATTTTATAAGATTATTAATTATTGATTCATTTTTTAAAATAAATAGGACTATTCAGATAGACTATTTCTTCCTGTGTAAGTTTTGGTAGATAGTATCTTTCAAAGGATTGGTCCATTTCATCTATGTTGTCAAATCTGTGGGCATATACTGTGGGCATAATACTCCTTTATTATTCTTTTAATGTCCTTCAGATCTTAGTGATGTCTCCTATTTCATTTCCGATATTATTAATTTGTATCTTTTCTTCTTCATTTGCCTGGTCAGAGGTATATCAATTTTATTAATCTTTTCAAAGCACCAGCTTTTGGTTTTGTTGACTTTCTATATTAGTCCCTGTTTCCAATTTCATTGATTTCTGCTCTAATTTTTATTACTCCTTTTCTTCTGCTTACTTTGGATAATTTGCTCTAATTTTTATAGTGTCCTAAGGTGGAAGCTTAAGTTATTGATTTTAGATCTTTCTTCTTTTCTAATATATGCATTCAATGCTCTATGTTTCCCTCTAAGCACTGCTTTTGCTGCATCCCACAAATTTTGATCAGTTATATTTTCATTTTCCTTTAGTTGAAAATATTTTAAAATTTATGGCAATTTCTTCTTTGAATCATGTGTTGTTAGAAGTATGTTGTTTAATCTCCAAATGTTTTGGGATTTGCCAGCTATCTTTCTGATATGATTTTTAATAATTCTATTGCAGTGTTAGCAGACATTGTTTGATTTCTATTCTTTTAAATTTGTTAAGGTGTGTTTTATGTCCCAGAATGTGGTCTGTTTTGGTAAATGTTCCATGTGAACTTGAGAACAATTTGTATTGTGCTGTTGTTGGATGAAGCAGTCAGTGCTTTTCAATTATATTCATTTAAATGATGGTGATGTTGAGTTTAACTATGTGCTTACTGATTTTTTGCATGCTGAATCTGTCCATTTCTGATAGAGGAGTGTTGAAGTCTCCAACTATAATAGTGGATTCCTCTATTTCTCTTTTCAGTTCTATTACTTTTTTGCCTCATGTGTTTTGATGCTGTGTTGTTAAGGCCATATACATCAAGGATTGTTATGCCATCTTGAAGAATTGATCTTTTATCTTGATGTAATGTCCCTTTTCATCCTCAATAGTTTTTATTGCTCTGAGGTCTGCTCTGACTGAAATTAATACAGCTCCTTCCACTATCTTTTTGATTAGTATTATAATGTATTATTAATATTATCATTTAATTTATAGGTATCTTTATATTTAAAATGGATTTCTTTATACAGTACAGAGTTGGGTCTTGTTTTTGATTCACTCCAACAATCTCTGTCTTTTAATTGGTGTATTTAGACCATTGATGTTTAAAATAATTACTGATTTACTTAGATTAATATCTACCACATTTGTTATCATTTCTAGCTATTAATCTGGTTTTCTCTTTTCCTTTTTTTTACTTCCACTTTTTCTGCCTTTCATGGTTTTAATTGAGCATTTTAAATCTTTTCATTTTGTCTCCTTTCTCAGCATATTAGTTATACTTTAAAAATTTTATTACAGTGGTTGCTCTAGGATTCACAATATATATTTATAACTATACAAGTCTACTTTCAAAATCCCACTTCGTGGGTAGCGTAAGTACCTTATAATAACAAAATATTCCTAATTACTCCCTCCTGTCCCTTGCATCATTTCTGTCATTCATTTCATTTAAACATAAGTGATATAAATATATACATACATAAGTATATACACACACACATAGGTATATATAAGTAAATACATTGTTGCTATTATTTTCAACAAATTGTATTTGTTAGATCAATTAAACTTATGAAAAATAAAAGTTTTTACTTATCTTCATTCATTCATTCTTCGATGCTATTCTTACTTTATGTAGACCTTGTGTCTGACCTATATCATTTCCCTTCTCTCCAAAGAACTACTTTTCACATTTCTTGCAAGGTGGTTCTATTGACAATAAATTCCTTCTATTTTTGGTTGACTGAAAGAGTCTTTATTTATCCTTCACTTTTATAGGATAAATTTTCAGGGTACATAATTCTAGGTTGGTGGGTTTTTCTCTCAACACTTAATTTGTTTACAAGCTACATTTTTAAAAAATTGTGCACATATATGCGTAATTTAACACCCAGGTTAAGATATAGATTTGCAACCTTCTGGAAGCAATGCCCCCTGCCCACCCTAACAATATGCTTCTCTCTGACTTTTCTGACTTTGTGATAATCATTTCCTTGCTTTTCTTTATACTTTTACCACCTGTATTATCATCTGTAAGCAATAGTTTTATTGATTTTTGAAATTTTTTTAAATGGAAACATTTCTTTGGAAATTTGCTTATTTAACTCAACATCATGTTTGAGATTTATCCATGTTGTGGCTTGTGCCCCTGGCTCAATTTCATTGCTGTGTAGTATTGCACTGTATGGTGTACCATAATGTATTCATTTTAATGTTGATGGATTGTAAGTTATTTCCAGGTTTTAGCTATTCCAAACAGTGCTGCTATAAATATTCTTGTGCGAATAAATTTTATTGTGCTTTAGAATGGTTTACATCCCATCCTCCTTTTTCTTTTTATTGAGATATAATTGACATATAACATTATGTTAGTTTCGGGTGTACAATATGATTTGATATTTGTATATATTGCAATATGATCACTACAATATCTATAGTTAACATCCATCACATACCTAGTTACAAAATTGTTTTTTTTTTGATGAGAACTTTTAAGATTTACTCTCTTAGCAACTTTCAACTATATAATACAGTATTATTAACTGTAGTCACCATGTTGTACATTACATCCCCATGACTTATTTATTTTATAACTGGAAGATAATACCTTTGACCCCCTTCATTCATTTTTGCCCACCCCCCCAACTCTGGCAACCACCAATCTGTTCTCTGAATCTATGACCTTGCTTTTTTTTCTTTTTTTTATTTCACATATAAGTGAGATCATACGGTATTTGTCTTTCTTTGACTTATTTCACTTAGCATAATTCCCTCAAGCTCCGTCCATGTTGTCACAAATAGCAAAATTTCATTCTTTTTTACAGCTTATATATATATATTTTTATATATATATATCACAATATCTCACATTTTCTTAATCCATTCATCCATTGATGGACAGTGAGGTTGCTTCCATATCTTGGCTATTGTAAACAATGCTGCAATAAACATGGGGGTGCATATATCTTTTCAAGTAAGTATTTTCATTTTCTTTGGATAAATACTCAGAAGTTGAAACATTGGAATATGGTAGTTCTATTTTTAATTTTTTTTGGTGAGGAAGATTGGCCTTGAGCTAACATCTGTTGCCAATCTTCTCCTTTTTTGCTTGAGGAAGATTGCCCCTCAGCTACCAACTGTCCCAGTCTTCCTCTATTTTGTATATGGGATGCTGCCACAGCATGGCCTGATGAGCGGTGTGTAGGCCTGTGCCCAGGATCCGAACCTGTGAGCCCTGGGGCCACCAAAGTGAAGCACGCAAGCTTAACCCCTATGCCACTGGGCTTGCCTCTATTTTTAATTTTTTGAGAAACTTCCATACTGTTTTCCATAGTGGCTGCACCAATTTACATTCCCGCTAACAATGCACAAGGGTTCCCTTTTTTCCACATCCTCACCAACACTTGTTATTTCTTGTCTTTTTGATGATAGCCATTTTAACAGATATGATGTGATATCTCATTTTGGTTTTGATTTGCATTCCCTGCATGGTAGTGATGTTGAGCATCTTTTCATGTACTTGGCCATTTGTATGTCTTCTTTGAAAAAATGTTTATTCAGATTTTCTGCCCATTTTTTAATTGGATTATTTGTTTTTTTTTTTGCTGTTGAGTTGTATGCGTTTTTCATATAATTTGGATATTAACTCCTTATCATATATATGATTTGCAAATATTTTTTCCCATTCAGTAGGTTGCCTTTCCCTTTTGTTGATGGTTTCCATTGCTGTGCAGAAAGCCTTTTACTTTTTATTTTTATGTAGTCCCATTTGTTTATTTTTGCATTCTTTGTCTTTGCTTTTGGTGTCAGATCCAAAAAATCATCACCAAGACTGATGTCAAGGAGCTTACCCCCTATGTTTTCTTCTAGGAGTTTTACAGTTTCAGGTCTTACATTCAAGTCTTTAATTCATTTGAGTTAATTTTTGCGTATGGTGTAAAACAGTGGTTCAGTTTCATTCTTTTGCATTTGGCTGCCCAATTTTCCCAACACCATTTATTGAAGAGACTGTCTTTCCTCACTGTATACTCTCAGCTCCTTTGTGGTAATTAATTGACCATATACATATAGGTTTATTTCCGGGTTCTCTATTCTGTTTCATTGATCTATGTGTCTGCTTTTATGCCAATACTATATTGTTTTGATAACTACAGCTTTGTAATATAGTTTAAAATCAGGAACACGATGTATCCAGCTTTGTTCTTCTTTCTCAAGATTGCTTTGGTTATTTGGGGTCTTTTTTGTGGTTCCACACAAATTTTAGGTTTGTTCTATTTCTGCAAAAAATGCCATTGGAACTTTGATAGGGATTCCATTGAATCTATAGGTTGCTTTGGGTAGTATAGACATTTTAACAATATTAATTTTTCCAATCCATGAGCATGGAATATCTGTCCATTTATTTGTGTCTTCTTCAATTTCCCTCATTAATGTTTTATAGTTTTCAGTGTACAGATCTTTCACCTTCTTGGTTAAATGTATTCCTATGTATTTAATTTTTTTAATGGAATTGTAGGTAGAATTGTTTTCTTCATTTCTCCTTCTGATAGTTTGTTATTAGTGTATAGAACAACACTTTAAATATTTCACTCCACTCTCTTCTTGCTTGCATAGTTTCTGAGAAGAAACCAACTCTAATTCTTACCTTTGCGTCTCTATAGGTATGGTGGCTCTGGCTTCTTCCGGGAATTTTTTCTTTTATTTGATTTTCTGCAGTTTGAATATAATATGCCCAGGTGTTGTTTTTTGGCATTTATCCTTCTTAGTGTTCTTTAAGTTTCTTGGATCGTGGTTTGGTATCTGATATAAATTTTGGACATTTCTCAGACATTATTGCTTCAAACATTTCTTTTGTTCCTTTATCTCTTTCTTCTCCTTCTGGTATCCTGATATGCATATATTACACTTTTTTGCTTATCTCACAGTACTTGGATATTCTATTTTTATTTTTTAGTCTTTTTCACTTTGCTTTTCAGTTTTGGAAGTTTCTATTGACATATCCTCAAGGTCAGAGATTTTTTTTCCTCAGCTGTGTCCAGTCTACTACTAAGCATGTCAAAGGCATTTTTCATTTCTGTTATGGTTTTTGATTTTGTGCATTTCTTTTTGACTCCATCTCTCTGCTTATATCACCTGTATATTCTTGCATTACTCATCTGTTCTTGCATGTTGTCAACTTTTTCCATTACAGCCTTACCATATTAATCATAGTTGTTTTAAAATCAGTTTGATAATTCCAACATTCCTGCCATATCTGGGTCTGGTTCTGACACTTGTTCTATCTCTTCAAACTATGTATTTTAGTATATCTTATAACATTTATTGAAAGGTAGACATGATGTACTAGGTAAAATAAATGGCTGTAAATAGGCCTTTAGTAATGTAGTGGTAAGGTGTGGGAGTTGAAGTGTTCTATAGTCCTATGATTAGATTTCAGTCATTTAGTAAGCCCATGCCCTGGACATGTGAACTTCACAAATGCTTCTCAGTTGTTTTCAATTTTTCACCCCCTTAGGTGGTACAAGGTGGCTAGAAAGAGCTGGAATTGGGTATTACCCTTCCCCCCGGTCAGTTAGGCTCTAATAATACCCCAATAGGTTAGGTAAAATAGTTTTTCTTGAGGTCAGGCCTTGTTAAATAGAACAGAATGCTCTGGCATATGTCAAAGTTAGTTTTCCCCTTGCCCTGCTGGAAGCATGATGGGATTTTCCTCTAATTTTCACTGTGAGAACCTGGCGAAGCTCCTGAAGGTAAAACTCACAAAATGTGGGGTGCTCCCAATGACTTGGTCCCCTTGGGGCTTTTATTTCTCAGGCCTGTCCAAACTGTGCCTTCAACACTTTGTCAACTATAGTTCAGGTGTTCATACCAGTGGTATTTGTTCCTGCACTAGTTTCTGCTTGTGGGTTTCTGCTCCAGTATATTGTGATTCTCTGTATCTGCCTGTCTCTCCAATTTTAGGTGAAGCAATTTACTCTATAACCTGCCTTCTCTGATGGATATAAGAGCTATTGATTTTTCAGTATGTTAAGTTTTTTACTTGTTATGCTTGACCGACAACTTCTGAGCTCCTTACATTCCAGAGTGGAACCTCTCAGATGTTTTTAATAGAATTTTGTACCCACCCCTCACTTTCTGCATGCTTTGCAACTAATTTCTGGTACCTAGGCATGGCAGAGGATTGATCTTAGGCAGTGGAGTAACTATGTAGCTAATGACTGATGGGTATCAGAGAAGTACACAGTCCAGATATTCTGCCTCTAGGTAGGTGTAATTTCACTCCCAAACTCCCAGACTGAGCCTGGGACTACAACCAAATTGGTAACTTTCCTTAAATTGTTCCTTCCCCAAACTGCTTCTTTACTTCCCTACTGATATTTCCTTGGAACACTTTCCTAACAAATCACTAGCTCCTGAATCCTTGTCCTGAGCATCTAAGAAATTCTTAAAAAGTACTGTCAGATTTTGGAATTTCTCCATCTATTCTTAGTTTGTTATGAACTTTTTTTACATGCATGAATGTTGAATTATTTCAAATTCTTTTTCTGCATTTATTGAAATAATAATTGAAGTTTCTTATATCTGTTAATATAGTAAAATTGATTTTGAATGTTAAACAAGCTTTCCCTTCTGGAAGAAGCTCTAACTTGATGATTTTAATATATTTGTTCATTATTGCTGGATTTGATCAGCTAATATTTTGTTTAATATTTTTGCACTTATGAGTACAAAACATTGTACTCAATACTGATGAATGAGTGTGACCAGTAGTTTTTATCCAGGTCAGATTTTTGCATCAAAGTTGTGTTGTTTTCATAAAATGAACTAAGATAGGGACCCATTTTTGTCTTTTCTGGAAAGATTTGTTTAAAGTTGGAATTAAATTACTTCCTATTTAAATATTTGGTAACATTCACCAGCCATCTAGCCCTTGGACATTCTCTTTGAGAAAGGTTTAATTATATTGATTCACTTACCTTAATATTTGTGAAATTTTCAATACAGTCATGCACCGCATAACAATGTTTCAGTCAATGATGGACTGTATATGTGACAGTGGTCCCATAAGATTGGTATCATATAGCCTAGATCTGTACTAGGTTATACCATCTAGATTTGTGTAAGTATACTCAATGATATTCACACAATGACGAAATTGCCTAATGATGCATTTCTCAGAATGTATCCCCATCATTAAGTGATGCATGACTGTATTTCCAAATTCTTATGTTAGTTTCCATAAGTTATTTGAATTAAAGTTCTTAAATTTCAAATTTATTAGCATACTTTTTTATAATATCGACTTATGAATGTGTAATATCTGCAGAATATGTAGTGAAATTTCTTTTTTCATTTCCAATATTGATTTTTTGTGCTTCCTATCATTTTAAAAAACAGACTTATTAGGTAGTTTATTAAATTCATTAGTCTTTGAAAAAACCGCTTTGGTTTTGTTGATCCCTTTTATTATATTTTTTCCTATTTTTTTAATTTATGCTCTTTATCTTCTTCTACCTCTTTATTTCTCTTCTTTGTCCAATTTCTAGAGATGGATACTTAGCTCATTCTTTTCAGCCATTTTTCTTTTCTAATATATACATTTTTAAGAATGTAAGTTAACCACAAAGCATAGTACCTCTCACAAGTTTGGATAGACTGTATACTGATTATCATTCAATTCATAATATTTTCTAATTTCCATTGTAATTTCAGAGCATATTTCCTAATGCCTGAATCTATAATGATTTTCTAGTTATATTTTGTTTTCATCCCCATTTTAACTGCACAATGGTCAGCAGATATATTGAGTGTAATTTTAGTCCTTTGAAATTTATTGTGACTAGGTTTATAGCTTATTATATGGCCAATTGTTGAAAATATTCTACTTGTACTTGAAACTAACATGAACTCTGCAGTTTTCTCTTGATTCTACATATGGCAATTAGGTCTATTTGTACTATTCTATATCCTTACTGAAACTTTGTCTGCTTATTCTATGTTTCAACTAGACAGAAGAGCAACAAGGAGATAGGTGACTGAACAACACTATATACCAACTAGACCTAACAGACATCTATAGAGCACTATTTTCAACAACATCAGAATATTCTTTTCTAGTGCACATGGAATATTCCCCAGGATAGATCATATGTTAGCCATAAAGCAAGACTCAAGAAATTTAAATGTATTGATATAATACAAAGTATGTTTGCCAACCACAATGGGATGATATTAGAAATCAGTATCAGAAAAGAATTTGGAAAGGTCACAATTATATGGAAGTTAAAAAACAAACTCCTAGATAAGCAATGGGTCAAAGAAGAAATCTAAAGGAAAATTAGAAAATACTTTGCAATCAATTAAAAACGAAAACACAACGTAATAAACCTATCAATAGTACCCAAAGCAATGCCTAAGGGAAATGTACAGCTATAGAGGCCTATGTTAAAAAGGAAGAAAGGTTTCAAATGAATAACTTATCTTTCCACCTTACAAAATTAGAAATAGGAGAGCACACTAAACCCAAAGCAAGCAGAAGAAAGGAAATAATAAAGATTAAAGCACAAACAAACAAACCACAATAAGAAGAAAAGAATTGAAAAATAATAGAGAAAATTAATGAAACCAACAGTTGATTCTTTTAAGAAGTAAACAAAATATATAAAGAAAAAAGAGAATATACCTTTGTCTATGAATATGCTCAAAAGAATTGAAAATATATATTCATACAAAAATTTATACACAAATTCGCAGGAGAATTATTCATAAAGCCAGGAAGTGGAAACAATCCAAGTTTCCAACACATGATGAATGAATAAACAGAATGTGGTATATCAATACAAATAAATATTATTCAGTCACAAAAAGGAATTAAGTACCGACATAGGCTGCAACATGTACGAAACTTAAAACAAAAGGCTAAGTGAAAGAAGCCAGACACAAAAGGTCTGTATGACACCATTTATATGAAATGTCCAGAACAGGCAAATCCATAGAGACGTAAATTAGATTACAGTTGCCAGATGCTGGGGAGAGGAAAGAACAGGGAATGACTGCTCATGGATGTATGAGGTTTCTTTTTGAAGTGATGAAAATGTTCTGGAATCGGATAATGGTGATGTCACAAAACCTTGTGAATATACTAAAAACCACAGAATTGCACATTTAAAAATGGTTAATTTTATGGTATGTGAATTATATCTCAATCAAAAAACAGGACATCTATGATAATTTTCATAGATGCATTATTCATTATAGAGGGGTATAGGTATTGTTCTGTTTCTTGACTTGAGTGGTAGTTACATAAATATACTTATTTTTATATTATTCATTAAGTTTTATACTTAAAATTTCTGTATTTTTCTACGTATATATTTTAATACAAATTTTAAATAATAAAAAACTAACTAAATAAATCTTCATCTACATGAAGATTTTCACTAAACTTCTTTGCCCATACTTTCTTAGGTCTATGAAGCTGCTATGTGCACTCCCCAAGTCAATACCCAATAATAGATTTGATAATATGCAATGATTTGTTGTGGAATGTTCTTTCTCTACCCCATACTTTATCTTTTTAAGGATTTAGGATTTGCTTTACTTTTTCTTTTACAACGGCAGTTTCCATCACGTGTTCCTGCTAGAATAAGATCAGATCTCCAACAAAGAAATATATCCATTCTACATCCTAAAACATGAAAGAGCATAGGTAGGGAGGAGAATGAGCTGTTACTTAAAAATAACAATAATACAATATTAAAAAAATAACGTTCTACACATTTGAAGGTAAGCCTCCCTGACCATTGCAAAAGACTTGCTTTTTTCTCTCTACAACACTATGTCATGTAGTCTAATGTCAGAAAAGGTACTGCTGCCTCTTGTAGTGTAACATCCTATAGGGAGCCTTCCTTGATCCTTGTGAGGAAAAAATGCAAAAGAAAAGAGAAAAATACTTCCATTTTGAAAAGATTTCTTACTTTTTTATCTGGCAATAAATTACCCCATTTTTTTTTTCCATAAACCAGTTGGAAGATTTCTTTTACCCCTTGCAACAGAGGGCATACTCTCTGATAAAAAAATTAAAGTTTTGAGTGAGGCAGGGATTAGTTGATACTTTAAAGTGTTGAAACAAGAATGGTTTATTTCCAGGATGTTGACAAAGGGAATTAGTAGCATAAGAAAAGGATTAAAAGATACACAGGACTAAAGGATGCAAGGTCTCCTAGGCCATGGTAAGGATTTACACCTGACTTCAAAGGTAATGGAAGCCCATGAGGTTTCTAAGCAAAATGACATGATCAAATTTGCATTTGCCAATATCATTTTGGTAAAATCAAAATAAATATTAAAATAAAAATGAGATTACCATATAACCTCAGTGTCAATTGCTTTTTATCAACTGTAATCTATACATATAAATGTTACTTGTGTAAGTACTATGCATGAAATATTAGTGAGCAGAGTGGTGAATAATACTAGATTATTATTTCTAACACCTCCCTTGGTAATTCAGTAAAATAATGATGTGTCAAAATAGTCTAATTATGAATCTAAGATTTGGCTTACATTCAAATTGAGGCACTTTGATTAACACAAATTTGCTGGAATTACTATTATAAAGGTTTACTTTAACTTCAAGGAACTAGGATTGGCAATATGTCAAAACTGTGGTGCATTGGTATGCCACTGGCACATGTACAAAGATGAAATGGGATGTAAATCAAAATTGTGATTCACTACAGACTGTCAGATATGGTTTCCTGAGATAAGAAAATCCCATCGGAAATACCTATTTAAAACACACACATACACACAACACAATGAATCATGACCAATATTCACTCTATGCAAAAAAATAAAATTTAATAATAATTACCATTTCAATGGCATTGCCTCTGGAACTCAAATGTGCTGTTAGTATTTGGCAGAACTGGGGATACTTTTAATATCGAAGGTGATGTAAATATAAATGAGTTAACAAAAATCTGATGCAATATCCTTGTACAAACTGCCAATATCTCTCAGAAGCTAAGCATTTTCTCTATTACGGCAAAGAATGCCACTAAGAGGATCATTTTTCTTCTCTTGCTTGATGGATTCAATTGTTTCATTCAGGGAAACTTCAATATAGTTAAAAGCATTCTGTGAACTCCAAGATAAGACATGACCACGAGACAAAACCAACACGTAGCTATAAACATTTCCTCTGAGCAAACTTGCAAAATAATTTGACATTAACAAATTCAAATCCAAGTGTATTTGCAACTCAGAATTTAGTAGATTTGTAATTTTTTAAAATATATTTTGCATGGTTAAAATGTGTGAGAGTTATACCACACTTGTGTATTACAGAAAAAATATATTGAAAACCTTTGGGTAAGTCTAATTTGTTAATTCTTATAATTTGAATGCACTAAAGGACCTAATAATAAATCCTTTAGTAAAGAAAATGAGCACCCACTAATTTATCTTTGTGGTTAAATTAGTTTTATATATTGGGCCATTTTGTAGGCATATAACTTTTTGTATTTTTCTGAAGATTTCTTCATTACATTGTCAATAGGAACTATTCTTTTAAAATTCTTTATATAGAATATCACAGTACTTGGTGATATACACCGTAAACTAAGAGTCTCTTCCCTCTGGTGGTATGATTCTAAAACATTAACATGCATGAAAACATATTTCGCTTAGACTACATTAAATTAAAACTCAAGAAACCAATACCTTATCAAATGTGGATTTACTTTGAAACATTCTTGACCATTTGTAATCTCTTGATAATTATTTTTGGTGGAAATCCATTTAGGTGACTAAATTGAATCTGACCTTTGCAGTTATAATTTTCAGTAGATGTGTAATTTAGACCTAATAAGAATATGATATGTAAAAACATGAGTCCCATTACCAAACAAAAATGAATTCAGTTTTACACAGAATATATTGCATAATTTATTCTCTAGGATTGTACAAATTGAGGTAGAGGAAAATCATCAGTTTGCTTCAAGTGTTGAAAAATATTTGTAGGGAGAAAATGGAATTTTAAGAACTATTTGTAAGCAAAAGTTAAAAGAAGAATGAAAATATCAAATAAGTACTGAAATTCAAAATTAGATATAAATAACAAAAAAATATCCAGGTGTTGGTGGATGCATACCCCTATATCCATTTCTACTCTTGTTTTTTCCTATTATGTGCCCATTCTGCATAGTACTTAGAAAGTTGACTTCTTCCTCAATTCTAGTGGCAGATCTTGTTGAATCTATATACCAATAATGGACAATGAGAACTAAGGGGGAAAGTTGTTAACAGGTTTCTAGGAAAGCTATCACCTTCTGAATGTTGCTGTGTTTCAATGTGATGACAGGAATTCCTGCAAACATCTTACCACCTGCCTGGTGACGACGTTAAGATATGGAGGGGGAAGAGCCAAGAGACCCCAGGAGAACTGGCAGAGAAGTCCTGAGATACCATGCCTGAAGATATCTTAACTCTAAATATTTTGTCAGGCAAAATTTCTTTTTCTAGTGAGTTGGGATTTTCTGCTACTTGAAGCCAAAGATATCCTGAGGATATTTAACTTATTCTTTTTTTTCTTTTTTCTTTTTTTGGTGAGGAATTGGCCCTGAGCTAACATTTTTGCCAATCCTCCTCTATTTTGTATGCAGGACACCGCCACAGCATGGCTTGATGAGCAGTGTGTAGGTCTGTGCCCTGGATCCGAACCCTGGGCCGCCGAAGTGGAGCATGCTAACTTAACCACTACACCACTGGGGCAGCTGCTGTCCTACTTTTTAAAATGGAGATTTAAAAAATTCTCTTTTCTATCTACTGTCTTATTATCTATTTTTTTAAATTACATTATGAGGCATATTTTTCAAATATAATACAAGTAAGCTAATTCTAATCCTCAACAAGTTAGCTGAATTTTCCTTTAACAATTAAATTCAGAAGTGTCTTTAAAATAGTCAGTTATTCCTCATGAAAACTTGAAATATATTAATGGTTCTTTTCATTCATGGTCTCATAATTATGAATAACTTTAAAAAGTCATATGGGAGTTGGTCTTTTAAAAGATGAAATATGAGTATCTTCATTTAAAAATGCAAGTTGTTTTCAGTTTACTCCTAAGAGAAACCGATCTTCAGAAAATTAGAAATACTTAAAACTTAAATAAAAATCAGTTTTAAGACATGTCTTCACTGTTGAAAGATTAGAATTTATTTAATCTTTTCTGAATGGATTTATAAAAATATTAAGAACACAAAAATACCAATTCTAAACCACTTTAAAAAGTTTATTTTTACGAACTATAATTTTCCATTAAAAATAAAATGTTGAAAGGCACATATTTATCGAATTGGCTGTACATGCAAGTAGGCATCTATATAACAAACTTGGCAATATGTGTGGGGGTGTTACCACACTGTGGGTCCAGGTTGCTCGATTTCGTGTTGTAAAAGAATCTATAGAACAGCAAGGACAAGTACAGACAGAAGGAGTTTATTAGAAAGATACGCTCCACAGACAGAGTGGGCACACTCCAAGAGAGGAGCTGCGCCGAGCAGTTTTGCCATTGCATCTTTTATATGCTTGCTTTTGGATAGGGGGTCTTATCCTGCTTCTCAGTGCCCTCACTGCTAGATTCTTTAGATGTTTCTTAGAAATGTCAAGTTGCCTCCTTTGTGGTATACGTGTGAACTTCCTGTCCTCACACCTAAGTGGAGCTCATCCTGTTGAGGCAGGGCCTGGGGTTTATCAGGCTGCACATCATGACAGTGAGCAACACTGGGTCTGGAAACTTGCGGTTACCTAAGCTATAAGGTCTTCAGCTGTAATGCAGTATAAAATTTCCAAGCATCTCATGTTCAATATGTCTTAGCAATGTCCTAGCAATGTCTTAGCAATGTTCTCCCCATAGCGCCGGGCAATCTGCTGCCACACGTCCCTCTTGTTACCATGCCAGGTCCCTATACTAACCTGCCTGTGTCAGGGGGAGGGAGGCAAGCCTAGAAGCAGTGGCTCAAGGCATCTCTATGTAAATTAGCTTTTCCTGGAATGCTTATCAGAACAATGAAGATTCTTATTTATCAAGGCACTTAGGCACAAAAGATTAAATTTTCTTGAAAGAATGAACCTCTACTGCCAACTAGGATGACTTGATATTATCACGCACAAAAGAAATTTAGAGTGAGCAAAATTTAAATAAATTAATCAAGAAAATCCACAGGATCTGATATTTTTGTAAACTGACTTAGTAATTTCTTACAGTAAATATTAAAAGTAAGCAATTTCTACTAAAATGGGAGGTTATCGTGTCATGAAGCTATAGCTACAATTCATCTAGATATCAGATATGATGTCCTGTTAATTCCTTGTGCACATAAGAGAGGAGAACTCAGTTCCTTGACATTATCTTGATAATCCGTTTACAAGCATAATGAAATATTATTCAAATATTTGAATATTTGATAGACGGGATTATCCAGAAAGATGTCAAGGCTTGACACATCTACCATACTTCCCAGTCCTGTTGCCTGGTACCCTTTCTTAAAAGCTCTCTGCCTTTGAGTTAAATACTTCTAAACACAGTGATTCAGGAAGCCAATAAATTCGAGGTGGCATATGAGTTTCACATAGATTCTTACAGTAGATCAGTATTCACCAAAACATATTACTAAAGACAGAAGAGTGAGACATTTTTAAAAGATCTACTATAGGCTGTGGCTAAGATACTCTATAGACAAAAGTTTTGTTAGAAGGTATTGAGAATATGAAACTCTGAAAGTAATAGAAGTCAATTCAGATGAATTGTGTGTGCATTTGGGGGGGGATATACATATTTGAGGTGTTCAAAGTGTTTTGAACTATAACATCAAAGCCATCTAAGTAAAAGGTTGAAAATTTTTAGTTTAAAATTTTAACTTTGGAATAGCTCTCAAAATTATAAACAAAGTGAGACTATCAGGGAAAAAAGTCTAAAATTTTGTCCTTAATATGTAAAGAAATCTAACAAATCCATACAAATAAAAAAAATCCCAATAGGAAAATAGACTAAGATCACGAAACATTACCTCACAAATATGAAAATATAAATGGCCAATAAATACTTTTTAACTTTTGTAGTAACAAAAAAGTAAAATAAAGTAACCATTGAATATTTTATTTTACACATCATGTTAAACTGGCCAACAATTTAAAGAAAATCCTTTGTTCTTGGAGTATATGGAAATGGGCAGTCCTCCACGCTGACAGTGGAAATGGAAGTGGCACAAGTTTTCTGGACAGCATTTGGTCAATATTTATCAAAATTATTTTTTAAATTGTTGTCCTTTTAAACATTAATTTCAATGAATTACACATTTTCCTAAGAAAATAATTGGATGTATCAGAAAACATGAGTTTGCAAGGATGTTTATCTCCAAGTTGTTCATGATAGAGGAATAAAGAAAAAGGAAGGAAACAATCTAGCGACCTATACGTTTATCAAGAGGAAATTTGTTATATTATGGTACAAACATTGAAGAAAAGATAAAAGTCATTAAAATTATAGTGCAAATAATTATTTGTGCACCTGGAAGTTGATTGTGGCATATTGTCAAATTAAGAAAGCAATTTCAAAGGTTTATAATATGATTCCATTTTTTAAAAATTATCTATGTATGTATGTATAGAAAAAAACTGGGAGGATATGAAACGAATTTTAACAAATCTGTGTAACAGGATTATATGTTGCTGTAATTTTTTTCACTGTCCATAATTTTTTTCATTCTCAAAAGACTTCTAACTAAGAAAATGTGCAATGAATGGACATATAGTTTTTTACAAAAATAAATACAAACAGATTTTCTCATTCTTTCATAGCTAAAGTATTGCAAAGAAAAATATTTTAATATTTCTTTTGTACTGGTAATATATAAAAGAGAAGATGTGAATATATGGTTACAGGAAACAATTAAGAAGAGTAAAAATAACAGCAACAAAAACAACAACAAAACTACTTTCTAGACATCTTTGGTATGAGTGAACCAGAATTTTGTTATTACTTAAATGTAAATAAGTAACTCTTGCCTCTATTTCCAAAGTGAACTTCAAACAGCACACAGTAAAAGTCAATATAATAAAACTCTTTTTAAAAAGTATAAAAAGGAGCTGAGTAACATAGACGAAAGACAGGAGAGAAGGAAAGATCTGGGAATGGGACTAAAACAAAAATCATGCTACACAACAGTCTAAGTGATGTAAACATCAATTTATCAGAAAATCAATTCGTGAACTTCTGATCAATTGAGGCTAAAAGTGAACCTTAACGGGTTACATAGCTCTCACAGTCTAATAAGAGGAGACATAAGTTCATAAAAATAAACTTTTACTTTTCTGAACCCTGAGACAATATCACTACATGGAACAATATAAAACAGATTAAAAAACACAGTTAAACAGAATTTCTATGTTCTATATACATGACTTTTATAATATTGGTATCTGGTAAAAACTTAAGGCATAAATTAAGCTGTATAGGTATGAAGAGAATTAAGACCAGAGCAACTTTTTGTCTCCTGAATTAATACAAGTTTATAACTTAAGGAATGTAAAAGTTAAGGTTTTACTATTCAAGTCACATTTTTGATAAGTAGTAAGCACCTGAATTATAATCAACCGATGGAAAGATTAGCAAAATAACCTATAAAGCAGGTTTGTAGGGAACGTGAAAAACCTCCATCATTAATATTAGCCATCAGAAAAACAATGATGTCAGGATCTAAATTTAAAAGAAATTCAACTATTTCCCGGTACTTTAAACATTAACCCAAAATGAAATTAGATATTGAATTGTACTAGCCATCTTTAACCTTTTGGTTTCTTTAAAAAAACCTTAGATGAGAAATTAGAAAATTTCTGTTCACAAAAATAAATCACTTTGCAATCCTTAGGTATGAGAACTATTTTGAGCATATTTTCACAGAAGAAATTAAAGCTAGCAATATTATTAAAATAAGAAAGAAAATATGCAATAAACTCAAATAATTACCTCACTTTAGTTGGTCCAAAATGTAATATAAATATTATCTAATTACGCTTATTGCTAGGAATACATCAAAATCAGAAAAATATGCAATATTGTAATTAGAAGGTGTGCCTCTGTAAAATGAATCAAGCTTCTAAGATTCTTTTATTTTTCCAAAAATAGCTTTGTGTACAAAACATTTTATCACAAAGTTTCCTAAACTAAGCAGCCATCAGCTGGGGTTTGAAATTTGCTGAGGACAATTCAGGCAGAGATCACTAACATTCCCCCACCTGTTGCAAACACTGGCTGGCGCAGGAAGTTTTTCCCCTGCTAGGGCCTCTGGGCCAGGGCGATGTTGAGTGGCTTGGAGCCCAAGATGCGGCCATTCATCTCAGTCATTGCTTTAGCGGCCTCTTCAGGAGAGGAGAAGCAGATCAAGCCAAACCCTTTGCTTTGCCCTTCTTCCTTCATTACCTTAACTCTGCTAATTGATCCAAATGAAGAAAATTCCCTCCGTAGTTTCTCATCATCAATGGTGTCATCGAGGTTTTTAATATAGAGCTTCACCCCCTGGCACCGCCGAAATCTTTCCTGTTTCAGCTGCTCAAACATTTGCTTTAATTCAGCCTGTCGCTCTGCCTTCTTTTGTGCCCGGCCTACAAAGAGCAGCTGTCCGTTTATGTCCTTTCCATTCATTTCTTCAACAGCCCTTTGGGCAGCCTCATGCCTAGCAAAACTCACAAAGCCAAAGCCTTTGGATTTCCCACTGGAATCTGTCATCACCTTAACACTCACAGTTTTGCCATATTTGCTGAAAACTTCTTCCAGTCTCTTATCGTCCATGTCATCCCCAAAATTTTTGATGTAAATATTGGTGAATTCATTGGCTTTGTTTTGGAGCTCGGCTTCCCGATCTTTGCGGTTTTTGAATCTGCCGACAAAGAGCCTGCAGTCCTTCAGCAGCGTCCCATTCATCTCCTCGATGGCCCTGTCTGCCGCAATCTGGTTCTGGAAGTGCACAAACGCATAGCCCCTGGAGCCTTGATCATCACTCATCACCTTGGCGGACAGGATCCTCCCAAAAGCTGCAAAATGTTCATAAAGGGTTTTGTTATCAATGGATTTGTCCAGATTCTTGATGAAGACGTTCCCAATCCCAGATTTCCTTAAGTAGGCGTCACGCTGAGACCACATGAGACGGATGGATTTGCCTTTGATCGTGTCAAAGTTCATTGTGTCCAGGGCCTTCTGGGCATCGGCCAGCTGCAGGAAGTTCACGTAGGCATAGCCCAGAGAGCGGCGAGTGACCAGGTCCCTGCAGATGCGGATGGACAGCACAGGCCCCACAGTGCTGAACTTCTTGAACAGCAGGTCCTCGGTGACATCTGCATGGAGGTCACCCACATACAGGGAGGCCTGGCGGTACTTGGCTGCTACATTCATCTCCTTGCTCCTCCCCACCGCGACTGTCCCTCAGAGCTGTCGGAGCGATTCCCGCAGGAGGGTGGCCAGGCCAGAGCTTACAGGCAGGGCGATAGAGCGCAGGTACCGCTCCCCTGGGGCTTGGGGAACAACACTCTCATCTAAAAGAGCAACCACTCTGGCCTCCCTGGAACTTGCAGCAGAACTTTGAAATCTCAAAGAAAGGCTAGTAGGACAAGACGTTCCTTCCGCGCCAATCGGTGAGAAATCTTCAAGTGGCGGGCTGGCCCCCCATCTGAGCGTTCCCCACGGACACTCGGGCGGCTGGTTTCCGAATAAAAATAGGCCTCTCTCGGGCTGGGTTAAACTTACAGCCGCCGGTGGGAAGAGCTCCACAAGTGGCGTCTGCGGCGGCGGCCCGGGACGCGGAGCGCGGGCGGCGGGCGCGGGACCCGGGGGACGCAGGGGACCCGAAGCGGCCCGGGCCCGGCTCCGCAGGCGCCGCCGCCGAGGCGCGGCCGGGGCAAGACTGGCTGCGGGCGCGGGAGGAACGCCGGCCCCTCTCCGACCGCAGACCCCGCGCGACGCCCCGGGAAGGCCGGGGTGGGGGGGCGATGGGGAGGCGGACAGACCGACGGACCGACGGACAGACGGACGCGGCCCGGCGGGCAGCTGCGGTGCAGGGGCTGGGGGCTCACCCGGGCTGCGGCCGGCGGGGCGGGCGGGAAACCCGGAACTCGCGCGCTGAACTTCCCGCGCACTCGCTGCCAAGCGGGATGTTTTCTTTCTAATATTTTTAGAGGACGTTTGTCTCGCCCCCGCCTCTCTCACACTTTCCCACCCCCCGCGGCCAGCTGCGCGGAGAAGCGGGAGGCGGTCACTGGGGTGGGGAGAGGCGGCCCAGGGGAGGGGCGCTAATAAACCCACCCGCCCGCGGGGCTCTGCACGCGGCTGACTGGAGGAGCTTTCCCACACGGGCATCAGGCTTGTCACTTCCTCGCTTAAAACAACCTCCAGTGGCTTCTTTTGATTCTTGGATGAGGTCCAACATCTGCACCTTGTTCTACAAAGTTCTGCAGGATTCTTGCCATATCCCAGCCTCAATTGCTGCTTGGTCCCCCTTACAAAACTCCATGACACACTCGCTTTTTTAGGGCCAAGTTTACAAAAATGTGTTCCTTAGAAATCAGTTTAGATGCTCTTTCCAAAGAAAATTTTCCTTGAACTACTTCTGAAAGTTTAGGTTTCGCTCTTAGAAACTTACACTACCTTATATTTTCGTCGAGTTTGTCTAATTAAAACATATTGTACATTCCATCACAGTAGGGGCCGTGCACATTTTACTCCCAGGCCAAACTCAGGGACTTTCAGAAATGGGACACTCAGTATTTATTGAATGAATCGACTGTGTGGAATAGATGAGATATTTAACCTGAGGCTAGTTTTCACACCCAGAGACCTGGAGATAGTGTCCCTTTCTTCAGAGAGTATGCTAAGGATTAAATGAATTAATAGATTTGGTAATATCTAACACAATATCTGGCAGGGAATAGGTTTTGAGTAACATTGGTTTCATTTCCTCTAGCCTCATTCCTTAACATCATTCCCATAAAACCTTAACATCTGAATCATAATACATCTTAAGGAATGTTACCTGCAAAATTGATCGGGGTGGGTCGGTTTATGTAAGGCTAATTTAGTGCTTTTCAAACTTTAATGTACATAGAAATCACCTGGGGATCTTGTTTGAAAGATTCTGATTCAGTAACTTAGAATGGACTGAAAATTCTAAATTTCTGAAAAGCTCCTGAGTGATGCAAATTCTGTTGGTCTCTGAACTACACTCTGAGTGTCAAGATTTTAAAGTTAATTGAGTTCCCTTAGTGGCATCTTTTCTAATGTAAGGGCTAGAAAAAATATATTTTTCTTTCAGAAGATAATGATACTCTAGTAAAATTCATTCTTACTAACACGTAAAAAAAAAAACCCTAAAACTGGAGTGTGATTTCTTGAAAATTGCTTTCAACCTATCTAAAATTGAATAATGGATCTATGATTCCTCCCAAATTAATCCCGATCAATGATTTTTGTGAAATTTATTCTGATATGTGTTGCTCCTATAGGATCATTTGTTCAAATTTAAAAAATTAAGTACTTTTTTCTTCAATCAAATCTTTTAGGCTACAATCTGAAAAAGGAAGAAAGACCACTGACATAGTGGGTATGATCAGTGGATATCAGCAACATTTCAGCACCTACTTTAAAAATTTAGACGTTATTGGGCATTGTTTAAAATAAATAAAAGTGATCATCATATTGAAAATTAATCAGATTTTTTTAAAAAGAAAGTTCTTATGTGTATATTTCCTGAGAGTTTGGTCCCAAGATGTTTTATTTCCAGGAAAAATGCCTAAGATCTCATTAATTCTTTGTGCAACAATAATTCACATATAGTAAGATACCAAAATATTTCAAAAACTCACAGGTTTTTCATTTTACTTCAGTGTGATCGACACTCAACATTTTGTGAAAAGTGAGGAAGAGTTTCCAAATTCAGAATTTAGTCCTACATTCTTGTCACTAATCAACTCATGTACAACAGGTCCAAACCTCAATTTGTTAAATGACCACCAATCATGCTCCTTCCTGTTTATTGTCCTCATTATACTGGTTTTATTTTTATATTTTGACAAAGTAAGCATTTTTAAGCATCTATGATTTATTCCTTCATCTTCTTTTGTCTGTAGGCCAGTCTGTCTGTATGCCAGTCCATCTTGCTTTTTGCTACCAGAATAATTTTAGTAAAATTCTTTCATAAGATTTTAGTAAAAAAATAACAAATGACTTTGCAAAATCAATTCTATCCTAGCTACCTATATCTTCTGTCAAGCTAATCCCTCACTTGTTTTATATGCACCTGCAGTTAATCTTTTAAAAAAATCCTTTCCCTATGATGATCCAAATTCTGTCATCCTTCAGCCTAGTTTTCTCCAATAATTTTTTCTCTTAACAGTCCAGCTGACACTGATTACTTTTCCTTTTCTGAAACAATTTATTTAACGTATGCATTGTATATATATACTTAATTTTGGCATGAGTTCATTGGCTTTGATGGACCTTGATTTAAAATTGATATTGCCTATGATGTTAATTGTTTTATGCTTTCCTTAGTCAGTTGTTGCAGCTATGTATATTGTTGAGTTGGATGTTTTAATTCCTTAAATATTCTGAAAACATTTCAATTAAGTGCCAATATTTTGCTTCATTTTGAAATGAGTTGTAATTTTGGATATCTTATATTATTTAGCTCAATTGCCCCTCAATGTACAGTTAGTTATGTGGGTGACTCACAGAATTAAGAGGGAATAAGATACTGCTTTGCTTAAATGGCAGGAAAACTGTCAGTGTTTCTATTCACTGATATTGATGTCAATGGAGGTCATTGCTTCACTTGGTATTTATTATGGAGAAATGAATAAATAGCTTTTTGAGTATGGAAATGCATTTCAAAATAGAAATCTGTTGTACTAATTAGACCAAAGTAGTTTCTGACATCTATGTGAATCGCTGCTCTGATGTAGTCAACTATTAATAAAATTTTTCTTATTTTGGTTCCTAATGGGTCTTTATGGGCTTAATAGAAAACAATTATATGAATGAAACTTGCTTTTACTATACTTTGAAATTGCCATGTTCAATTTTTACTCCGAAGTATAACATTGCATCTTTCAGATTGCTTGGTTCAATTTTATTGAACCAACTATGATCTCTTTTCAATTGTAATTGTTTTCTGATTTTTTCTTTTACCCACATATAGTGTTAACTTCTTTAGAATGAGGTACATGATTTATATATCAGAATTACACTTTTCCATATGGAGTATATAGAAATGTCACAATAAGTAAAGTTTAATTACTAGTAGATCTTGCTCAAAAGTTCAGTTCAATCCAAAATATTGTTAACCAGTAAAAATATTAGGCATCGTAGATATAAAACTGAATGAAACAGCATCTTTCTTCAAAAGTCTCATGGCTCTTATTAGAAAAAGAAACCAAAACAACAATTTTAAAACAATGTAAAATCAATAATCTAAAAATATATGATAGAAATTTAGCACAAAAGATACATGAATAATTCTGCCTATAAGGGTCAAAAAAGCCTTTGCAGAGACGATGGTACCAAGGAAGACTTGAGTGTCTTTTTATGAACTCTGGGGAAATTTAGGGAAAAGTAATGTTGGTATCAACCAGTATCCATTTAATATTTCTGGAATACAAAGTGTGAAGAAGGAAGTGGCAGGAATTGAGACAAGAGAAGAAGACAAGGGCAATAAGCCAGACTGCCTTGCATGCTGGGCTGTGGTATGGACCTCATTCTAAACGGAGCTGTTAGAATAATTGATCTAAGAAGTGACACGTTTATATTACATTTCAGAAAGGTAATGTGACGATAAAATGAAAGACATGGAGTCATGGAGACAGGAAGCAAGGATAATGTAAAGATGCCCAATCACAAACCTCTCTGAGTATGAAAATGAGTTTTAAAATAAAAACCTGTTATACTAATTAGACCAAAGTAGTTTCCGAAGTCTACTTGAATCGTTGCTCTGACATAGTCAACTCTTAGTAAAATGGTTCTAGGCATTGAGAATATGGCAGTTACTAAAACACAGTTTGTGGTGGCAAACATTTATTTAAAGTTCCAATCTGATTGCCCTCAGCTGGGTGCCCAAAGGCCCTTCATTTTGTCACTTTGCCCTCCCTACTTCACTTGTACCCTCTCTCCTTGCCCCAGAACTCTGACTTCACCTCACTGTTTGTCCCACATTGCCAAAGCCAGGAAAACTGTTCACCTTGTATTCTCAAGATTTTTCAGAGTTAGTTTTTACAAAGCAATCAGACTTCTCCATCATCAGTGCTGATCACTTCTCATAACACAAATCCATTGTATTCTTATGTCAAAATCTCAGACTCATCGGGGTCAAGTTAAAGAAGAACAGAGTGAAAGGATCAGAGAATCCCCTTCTTGGCTAGCTCTCTTTTCTTGATGGAACCCATGTGCATTGCAACAGAGAGTCCTACTTGTTGTAACCTTGATAAAGAGGGAAAGATTGAGGGCTACCATCTTACTCTTCATCCCAGGGAAGATCTAGCATCTTCCATAGAGATATTCATCACATTACTGGTAATTCACACAGAGACGATTTTCCAACACCCATTGTGGGGAACTGTTCTCTGCTTTGGACAGAGATCTTTTCCTGCTCATTTTGGTCTTTACTTGTCTACACTACAGCCATTAGCATCGGTCAGCCAAGTTCCTACCTAGGAAACAGTGTCCCAGGTTCCACAGGCTTAACCTCAAAGGTCTCTGCATTAACATCTATGGGAGTCAATGCAGTAGAGGAAGTGGCACAAGACTGACAGGGTCCCTGGACATTGATCCTTTAGGTGTAACTGATTTCTCCTTCTCACTCCCCTTCAGCTCCTCATGCATCTCCCTGAAGGGGCGAGTTATTAAGTAATGTGAGCATGCTGTTACCAGTGTAGAGTAGGTAATTACCTTCTCCCTGCCCTGTGCCAGGTCCATTTCTATAATTGGCTAAAAACGTTGTATGATGCAATAACTTTTCTGCCTGGTCCCGGCTTCTGGCTGCAATTGGCAAACTCCAAATACCGCAAAAGCTATGCTAGATATAAAGTCCGTTTCCTGCAGTTTGCTAACTTCTGTCTTCAAAGCAAAATCTTTTCCTCGGGTGGCAATTCCTGAGATCTTCCCTTGGTGTGTAACTGTATTTTCTGATGCTTACTGTTATGCAAGCTGCCAGAACCACTAGTCCATTAGGGGCTTAGGAACTGTCCTTTAGCTACTTGCTACATGTTATCCTCCCCATCAATCCCATTACCACATATATAACTACAGACTCATTTGGCATTTTGTATTATCTGTCACTCTCCCCAACACACACACACACACACACACACATCACACATCACACCACCACCACCATCTGTAAAATGTAAATTCCATGAAAGCAAAAATTGTGTTTGACAATCATCACCAGATTTTCAATGCCTAGAATGCCTAGTATGCAATAGGTTCTCAAAGCATATGTTTTGAGCGCTGGCAAACAATTATTTATAGATCTCTCACATTTCTGCACATCTTGTAAATAAAGGCACTGAGTGCCTTTGTTCTGGACTATGGTTTAAAGGATGTTTATATAGCAAACAGCTTTGCCAGACAGAGATAGTGTTTCTCTCTGAAGCAAAGTGCAGGTTTATTCACAGCCTTGCAAGATATAAATACTGTCTCTCTTTGGAGCACAGAGCAGGCATGTTCCATTATAAAAGGTTCAGGTTTTCTAAGCACTGGGTTACTCTCCTCTTATGCAACCCACTGTGGTTGTGGGTGTCACCTGGATGTCTACAAATCACCCTGTGGGAATTTGGGCATGGGAAACTGTCACAAAAACAGGCAGATTAATGGGATTTGAGGGAAGTGTAAGGGATTCAGTAGCAAAAAACATTGATTAAATAATATCAACTATCGGGTGAAAAATGGCTCTTCCATTTATTGCCTGTTAATCAGGAGGAACTGGGGGGTGGTTTCAAGCTAAGAATGGTGTAGGGCCGCACGATCAACTGGACTAAGGTGTCAGGTGTCTTGCTGAAAGACCAAAGAAATGACCTGGAGATGCCAAGCAAGACATATGGGTTTATTAGGGAGTTACTTACGGGGAAGGTCCAGTGGCGGCTGGCTGGGCAGGAGATGTGCACCCGCTCCCGCCCCCTGAGAGAAGCTTGCTTAAGTAGGTAGAGGACCAAAGGCTACATGCTTCCCAAGGGGTATCATCCCTGTATGACCTGCATTCCAAGGACCAGAGGCCCCTCGGAGGGCCTCTGTGTTCCCTCATGCCACAAGCATCTTTGTGCTATCCCACCAGAAAACAGCTGGGTTGGCCAAGCCCAGCAGTGTTATCATCGTGAGTGTTGGAGCGTAGCCCAGCCAAGGAGACTCAAGGACACATGGTTTTTAAAGGGGCACTACAGCTAGTGCCCCTACAAATGGGAAATGGGTATAAAGTCAGCTGCCCAAATGGTGCCCTGGTTGATGCTAACTCTCCTCTGGGGGAGGCAATTTCCTAACCTGGTAATCAGTCTCAGGTCCATCCCACTGAAAAAACAAATACAAAGTTTAACCCAGGGTTTGCAGACTGTTCTTACACTTTCAGACAACAATTACAGAGACTTGTGCCTACACTGAATGTGAAGAAAAGGAAATCCATGCCTACTATAGGAATTAACAAGACAAATCAATAGAACTTGGGCTGGTTCTCATGGTGGATGAGGCTGAGGTGGCATATGTAAGGCTTGTTAAGGAAGAATGGCAACAGCTGTGCCATCTCCTGACTCAGCTTCTCTTATAATAGCTATCATGTTAACCTTAGAAACATTTGAAGACAAGAGTAAAGGGTCTCCAGTTTTTTTGTTTCTTTGTTTTTCAGTGGGTACTGACTGCTAGAAAGCAGCTTTGGCCCACTTCAGGAGATTTTCATGAAACAGAAAAACTCTTGTGGGAAGCTATAGATGAGTAACTGACCAGTAGTCATGCTCTTACTGTCCTGATTGGATCTAAGGAAGATGAGCCACTGCAGAACAAATCATTGAACCAAAGAACTTTATGTCAATTATTGCAATACCCTGGAAAACTCCCCCAGCCCTATATTAAAACAAGATGAAAACTTAAGAGAGATATTATGACAATGGATCAGCAAATGCCTCAGATTAAGGTGAACTCCTTTAAAAAAGTTGCTGCTCTAGGAGTCAAGTCCAAGTTGGCTAAAGCACACAAACCCAGCAGTGCCAATGGCAAGTGCTTTGGTTGTAGCCACTGAAAACTGTCTCCCAAGGCTAAAAGAGATGGTGTCAGTCATTAGAATATACCACCCAATACAGACCTTTGAGAAGACTGAAAATATTGGAATTGATTTAGTTGAATCCCAAGCTACCATCCCACCATTTGTACCTGATAATAAATGTGAAGCCTTATTTTATGTCAAGGAACAGCTTTCCTTATGTGCAGCCCTTATCCTTTTCTCCACCTCAAGCTTCACCTCAGTCACTTTAATGAGAAAGATACCTAGTGATTGGGCCAAGGCTTCCCTGTTCTCAAAGGGAAAGCAGATCTCAAAAAGACCCATTCAAGCACGCTGGGGTATTTCTGGGAAGGGAGAGAATCAAATTGGTGGGGGGATATGATGCCCCAGTCACATCCTACCTGGTCTCTTAGAAGGAGGGATGCCCAAATCCAACTGATGGGGCTCACAGCCCAAGAGAGAAGCTAAATGGACCTTGTGGGTAGGTCCTTTGGGACAATTCGATGTGCTGTTTTTGTTGATTTCACAACTGAATTTATATTAGGAATTTATGTTAGGTGCTTGTACATTCCTACAAATTGGCAGAATAAAAACAACCTTCTTTAGGGGAACTGAACTATGGACATAAATAGCTGCTCCTTGTTGAAACAATTGGGTCCCTCATATAAATGCCCATGTAAGGGTCATTCACTCATGAGACTGACAGTAAGCAAGCTGATGATTGAACTTTCAATGCTCAGATTGCCACCATTGCTGCCTGAGTCCATCATCGTGTCCTACATTTCACGAATGTTTCTGAGTTGAAAAAGGTCACATTGCATTAAGTCTTGCCCACTTCTGGCAACTTCTATTAGGGTTACCCCTTCTTGGAGCCATCAGTACAGCCTCACTACCATTGACACATGTTCAGGTTATAGTGTTGCTGTTCAAGTTCAGTCTGCACCATGGTGGCCTTTGAAGCTGAACTGTGATATTTTTGGCTTTTTGAACCAAGAATATTTACAGCCTGATAATGGAATACTTTTTATCAAAAAAGCCACTCAACAATGGGCTGATAATCAAGGTATTCAATGAACTTTCCATGTTCTACACTACGCACAGACATCTAGTATTAGGGAGGATTAGAATGTCCTTCTCAAAAATCAACTCAAAATGACTCTGACTAACTTCCTCAACTCCTTCTGGTCCACACCTTTTAGTCAGAGAGTTTAATCACTGAATGTGTCTGTCCCCAGCAAGTGATCATCTCATCTGGCCACTTCCTGAGGAATGATCAGGGTCAAGAAGGTGGATTATATAGACATATTATGAATAGTTGGCATTCTACCCTGTCCATTCCTGACCATGCTTGCCTTTTCTTTCCCCTCATGTCATCACCCAGATGGACTGGTTAATATACCCTCCAAGCAGTAGCCTAGCCAAAGGGGCTCAAGGGATTCAAACTCTATTGTAATTCAGGATACTCTTTTTAGATCGGCATAGTCTTAGGTCCTAAGAATAATGACTATCTGTCAGTAATACATTACTACTACTACTACTTGTATTCACTAGTACACTACTCAGCAAGTTCCTCTACTGTGGCCCACGACAACCAAAAAAGGGCACACATGGATGCTGTAAGGTTAATAAAAATGTCCTTGTCTCTCATGTACCTGCCCTTATGGATGAAGATCTGGGTACATATAGGAGATAATTGGGAAAAGGGTGAAGTTATAGTTCCTGAAATGGGACACAGTGATTTTGAGGCAAAGAAGAGAGAGTAAGGACCTAAGTACCCAGGGAATATCTCAGACTCCAGGAGGTATGGTGAAGGGAGGAACATTAATGATCTTTGTCTTTCAGAATCATCCAGAGCCTTGCTCATGAAGAAAAACACCCTGGTGTGCTGCTACCAAAGCATGGAGAGTGCTTTAAATGTAACTGACTCTTTTGTCTTCCATCTCCTACCACATGGCTCTGACCATGATTTGAGTGCCATTTCCCTTAGAATCACTGTAAAGTCTACTGAAAATAGCAGGGGATGGTTTTGGCTCCTGTACTTGCTATACAAAACAACTGTCCACACCTCAGATGTTTTCCCTACCTCCTTTCCATAGCTATTATTCAATCATTCAATTCAGTAGATGAATGCCAACCAGCTGTTGGCACAGGTGGAAAGAATAGGTTGGGCTGGCTGCTGTCAGGCAGTCCCTCAAAAAACATTCTGTTTGAACTGAATCTGGAATGGTAAGTTGTGCCAGCTAAATGGGAAGACATGTCAGAGGCACTATCAACCCACGACCCTGACTGATGTAGGTCCCATGTGTGGCACAAAAAAATTGTAATGACAATTTCTTTCCAGGGGTACTATGTGGATTTCTGGCATTGTAATTCTGTTTATAAGGCAAGCACTAACTTGTCTCTCCTCTGAAAACATGGTAACTTGCATCTTAGGGATGGCCATAAGAGACCAAGTGTTCAAGGAAATACCATAAGCATATCATGTAGCTGTCAAATGACCGTAGAGAGTTCTTCAAAATGATGTTGGATGATCTTCCCAGAGAGGTAACTGACCTCATATTTATGTGAGTCATCCAATTAGAAATGGTGGTAAGATATTTGTTCCCAATTTTATCTGAAGTGATCAATAATGATACCTTGGCCCTAGAAGACATTTAGGTCAGCTTCAACTCAAGTTCTCCAAGTTTGTTATTGATAATAGAATTACCCAGATTTTGTCCTCGTAAGCCAAGGCTGTTTCTGTACAATCACACATATATCCTACTGTACTTGGATTAGTACCTCAGGCCAGGTGTAAAGGTCAATAAAGAAAAATAAGAAAGGCATTCTCCATCTAATGTAGGGCCTGATGGTTTATAGGAGTTTTCAGTTCGTTGGGTCTAGAAACCTGGTGTGCATAGTTGAGAGTAATACTACAGCTTTGCCCCATCCTGTTACTTGGAGTCCTGTTGTTAGTAGCCTTAATATCAACAATAAATATGAGACAAACTGAGTGGATTTGCTCCCATCTTCTGTTGGTCAGAGTGGCCCAGAAAGTGGTATGCTCATGGGAAAGTTCACCAGAAGACAAGATGGTATAGAACTAAGAGGTGGATATCGATAGGGAACAATACTCCATGGGTCTTTTGTGTTTCTGCATGAATTGTTAAGAAAGTCACTGACTGCCATTTTTTCAGACTGTCTTTTCTAAGATGTTTATACAGTGAACAGCTTTGGAAGACAGAGATAGTGTCTCTATCCAAAGCAAAAAGCAAGCATTTTTTACAATCCCTTACGAAAGACGTCGGTTCCATAAGCTCAAGTTCCTCTCCTTTAATGCAACCTACTTAATAGTCAATGGTCGCCTTACTGTCTTCATATGATCCTTTGTGAATTGTGCTTGGGGAACTGGCACAAGTAAATACTCTAGCTGCTGCTATTGCTGTGAGCGATGAAGTTCTTTGTCCCTGACTCAGGAGCTCCGTGCCTTCTCCCAGCATCCATGAATCCATGGGATGCTAACTTGGTAGTAGGGTACCTTGCAAATAGGTAAAACATCAAAGCCTTCACAGTTCTTGGCATTGAACAAATAAATGAATGAGTTACGGATAATCCCTGTCACATATGGAGCAAAACTCTCATGACTTTGGAGGAAGATCACACTTACCTCACTGGCAGGTTTTTTTTTTTTTTTTTTTCTTTTTGTTCCATTACCGGTATATCTCTGCAACCTCATACTGTGCTCAGCACCACTTCTCCATCTCCATTGGTGAAGTGGTGATGTACTTAAGTGCAATCAGCAAGACTGAAAGCTGCCTGGTGTGCAGTCTTTAGTCCTTCTTTCTTTTGTAAGTTCTCTATTTTGCAAGTTTCAGTGGGTTTCCTTTAGATCCTTGGTTCCCAATGCCCTTAGCAAAATTAGCTTTAGCCTCAGAACAAAATTAAAAACACCTTGGGTTTAGAGTTCATTTTTGGCATTTTCTACTCCTTCAAAAACCTACTTTAGAGCACTTTTAGCCTGTCCACTGCAACCTGAGAGAAAGCCTTTAAAGTCTCCACAATCTTCTTGTTTTTCAGTCTCTGGACCATTTCATTTTGATCTCTGAACCAAGCACCTGCTACATGAGCCCTACAAAAATCCTGGTATTTTACAACCTGATGACAGAGGAGAGTCTGGACTGCTTATATGTACTATTTCACTTCTAAGACTGAAAGCCCATGGTTCTTTGGTGGGAAGGTACAATCCAGAATGGACGAGATTCTTCCATTGACTCTACCATGGCCTACATGACACTTCTTTCTTTCTTCAGGAATAAGACACTGGAATATCTTTAATATCTGAAGTCTTAGCATTACTCACCATGAGCCTTCTTTCCTAATATCTCACGCAGAAAATTCTTTGTATAGAACATCCTAATAAACTTATATAAAAAGGCATATTCTTGGCTGGCTTCCTAGTTAGAAACTCTCTTTTTTAAAAGTTACTCTCCTACAGCTGTCTTAGTGCTAAGATATCTGTCTCCTTCAGATGCCTCTCTCCAAAAAAAGCTCACAGAATTATAACTTCTCAGGCTGTATCTACAACTAATCCTATGCACCATTGTTCTAACAATTTCTAACAATTGTAGTTTGATTCAGGCTAATCAGTTACTCCACCAGAATTCAACAATCCTGAGGGAGAGACCCCACAAATGCAAGCCTGTCATTATGTCCCACAAGGTCTGTAACTGTGTGCAGGTCCAGTACATTGACCAAGAAGAACTCAGCTTTGTCTACAGACAATCATAATCACCCTCAGAAGAGACACAGAGTCAGTCTCAGACGGCAAACCAGAGTCCTTTTTCATTGATATCTCTTTCTTATTCCATATCTCATTCTATTTCCCCAGGGTCCCTGGTTTATCCTGTACCACCTCTTATAGGCCTTGACCTGTTGACCCTGGATCCTGATATTCTTTGAAGAGAGGCACATGTAAAACAAAACACATTTATTTTCATGCTGATATGGATTGCTTATGTCATAATATTTTTTAAAGAAACACAGTGTATTTTCATTCTTAAAGGACCCCGCTCCACAGGGGTGAGGATGGGAGGAAGAAGGGCCTAAAGAGACAGGGAACCTGAGTCAGCCACACAGTCATTTGAATGATTATTGCCAAGGGCCAGAAGTAAGACAGTGGCATCGGGAGGGAAGATAGTTTAGCGTTGTTATACAGTCGTGCACTGCTTAATGACCAGGATACGCTCTGAGAAATGCATCTTTAGGCAATTTCGTCATTATGCAAACATCATAGAGTGTACTTACACAAACCTAGAGGGTATAGCCTACTATATACGTAGGCTATAAGGTACTAATCTTATAGGACCACAATTGTATATGCGGTCTGCCATTGACTGAAATGTTGTTCTGTAGCACATAACTGTAAATGTAAGAGGTCAAACTGGTATGTCATCTAAATTATAATATTTTTTCCTAAAATTACTCTAATAATATTTTAGCATTTATTTATTAAGAGCAACTATCTGTTGCACATCATCTATGTCCCAAACACCGTACATTCATTATAAAGTATTGAGCACAAAGTAAGTGCTCAACTAACAGTTATTATTTTAAAAAAATTATTATTATATTATCAGTTTTACATATTCTTGCCTATTCATTTCTGACAACAGTCCTAAAGGGAAATATAACTCCCATTGTTTTAGGTTTGGATGTCACACACAGAAACTTTAAGTAAGTTGTCCGAGTAACTGGAATATAAGAAAGTGAGGATTTTAATCTTTCTCTCTAATTTCCAAACTCAGGCTCTTTCCATTGTATATACTGCATTACCTTTAAACATACTTTTTGATATCTCAGTAAATATGCCTGTGTCTCTCAGTTTTTTAAATTTAGATCTAATTGACATATGACATATAAATATAAGGTGTTCAAGAATGTGTTGATTTGACACATTTATATATTTTATTATGATTACCAACACAGAGTTAGCTAACACCTCTATCAGGTTACATAATTATCTCTTTTTTATGGTAAAACAATTAAGATCTAGTCTTTTAGTAACTTTGAAGTTTATAATCCAGTATTGTTGGCTATAATCTCTACGTTGTGTATCTCTTTTACAATACTTTATTTACTCTGGCAGGCATTTTGACTAAAAAAGCCAACAAAAACAAGGCTTGAAGAATATTTTCAGCTTCCATCATCACTCTAATTTGTATTCCCACTTGTTGACTCAATCTCGTAGCCATTTACAATATCCTGTCTTCATTCTCTCTGCCTTTATTTCTGGTATTTCTCTATTTTATCTTCCCCCTGTATCTTATTGCCACATCTCTTCTTTCCCTCAAGTAACTAATTAAATAATTTGCAAGACTATATAGTATGAGATCCTAATAGTGTGTCAAGGAGACATTGGAGACAAATGCATTAATAGGCCATGGATGAGGCATTGGCGGATTCTGGGAAGATGTGCCCCTTTGATGGACAGGGACTTTGAGCTAATAAAGCCATCAGGGATCTCCTTGACTCTCTGGAATTTTCACACTGACACAGTTGAAATCCTCTCCAGCTGTTCTGTCCCCAGAAGAGATATAGGCTAATTTTAGATGAACCACAAAAAGTCCTTTACTCGGGAAAATTTCAGAGAAGATGATCCAGAAAGAAAAAGAATGAGAGGGAAGGATGATTGTGAAAAAATGTCTATGTTCCAGAAATAAAATAAATGGACCTGGAATCATATTAAGACAACTTGAGGAGAAATGTTGTTTCTCTGGTGATGTAAAGTTAATCACCTTTATGAGTTTTTCTGGGATTGATTTTTGCATTTGTGAAAGGGAAATTGTGACACATGTATGAATGCAAAGTTATCTGATATAATAATAAAAGCCAACAATGTCTGAGTGCTTACTATGAGCTATATTCTGTTATAAGCACATTACATAAATTATCTCATTTAATTTTTATAAAACAGTATGTGGTAGATGCTGTTATTAACTCAATTTACAAATGAAGATGGTGAGACACAAGAGTTTAAAGGACTTGCCTAAAATCATATGGATCTGAATCTAGACAGCCTGACTCTGTGGTCAGTTCTGTTCTTAGCTTCATTGTTCAGAAATATGCTAGGAGTCAACCTTTCACTTCAGACACTGCTGAATGGCCATTCTTGAAGGCTGTTTCTGGAAAGCTGTGGGGGGGGGTGTCCACTCTGTCTCTGGTTCTTTAGGGGAAGCTCTCCTTTACATTGTAGCCAATATTAGCCAACAGACTCTGACTCAGAGACCCACCTGGTTTACTCATCTATTTGCCTACTACCCTTTCTATGGCTCTTTGATCCTCTGGCCTCCATTACTTGACTTAGATCTTCCCCTCAACACTAGTGAGCCCTGGAAGGCTTTCCTGTGCCCTGAAGACACCAGCAGTCCTCTCCATCTGCTCCACCCTCTGCCCACCTCATTCTCTTCTAGCCCAACAAGCATTCCTCACCATTCCCTCAGTTTCAGTCTTACCAAACATCTCATCCCCACTCCACATATAAAATGCAAATTAGGCCAGGGCAGACATTCAGCCCCTCTTCCAGTGCAGGAGGACTGGGTAGCTAGAAGACCTAGTAACACAATTTCTGTTGGCAGGCATTCTCAGCTGTGACCACATTTTATTGAACTAGTGTTTGTCTAGATATAATTTGTCTTTAAAACATTTCCACTTCTTACGTTTTCTCTAGTAAAACACAATTTATTTTCTCTTCCTTTATCAGTTATTAGCAGGTACTTTTTTTTAAAATTCATACTTTAATCTTTTTATGGCCATTAGAGTATTCATTCTGAATGGTCTTTATTTCCACTCACTTCACACACACACATACACACACACAGACAAAATGCATTTCTTGATCATAGACTTACTTCATCCTGTATGCTGCAGTCCCATTTGTGGTGAAGACGTAAAAGTCTTTCAGTAATTTAACTCCCAATGAGAAATTCTGTAGTGGTTACTATCATATTTCTCTTTTGCTAACAACCTTAACATTACTTCTCCTTCTTCTATCTGTGAACCGTATTTTATGTCTTATCTAAGCGATATTAAGTATTTTCTGCAATAAAAATGCATGTGACTCTATTGAAGCTCATAAGTGCTACAAAACACCCCACTATATTGGAAATCATAGTCTAATTATTGTAGTTGATATTTGCCCTTTCTTTAGCATTAAATAGTGATGAAATTGCCTTTTTATTTTTCTTCTTAGAAATATTAAATAATCTTCATGACTTATTTATAAGTGAGAGTAGACCAAGATAAAAATAGGACTGATCATAAGACACATATTTGGAGGAACAGGAATTTTAGCCTGGAAAATAAGCAATTCATAGAGAATATTATAATTGTTTTGAGAAAGTAAGTTTCAGCAAAATCACTGTCTTAAAGGGCAAGACTAGTAACATTTATAAGAAGAGCATTTTAGCATAATTTGAGGAGTCATGAAACATTGGAGGAGTTTAAAAATGAAAATTGGTCATTTTTTTGTGGTAACAAGTTTAAATATTCAAGCAGAAGTTGTATAAACACACAGTAGAACTAGCACAAGTGGTATTTCTTTATGGGAGGCTGGAATAGATAATCTCTGAGATTTATTCCTACCTTATTACTTAAGGTGTACTTTATAATTTTAGGGAGGTATGGTATAAAAAATTAGAATCAGTGCTCAAAATGTGTAAAAGCTTAACTACATTATATACACAGATGTTTAATTTCTATTGGCTGTTTTCAATAGTTACAGTAGAAAGATATTTTTAAGAGAGTGCTAGGTAATCAGTACATATTGTTTTTGTTGTTAATTTCATGTTATTTTTCTATGTTTATAGTCTTTTCAGTAAAGATGAACTATAGATGCACATTCATAGGAATATTTTCTTTTAAAGATTTATAATAGCAATAGCATTGATAACTATCATTAAAATTAAAATATGGCAGCAAAATCTTATTTCCACTGTTTTCTTCACTTTCACATTTACAAGGAAGGAATGCCAATATCTATAATTCTCAGAACCAGCATTTAAATATCTTCAGATTACTTGAGTAAATATTCCTCTTGACTTTTACAACAGCAATTAGTATAATTCCTTTGGGTTTAGAAGAGTAAAACTCTTTACAGATGTGTCTGCGTATACTTTTATGCACGGATGTTTATGTGTTATATATAGCTATACATTTGTGTGTATATTTTTTGTATTGAACAGAGTGAAAAAATATAGTAAGCATATAAGCGTATCTGAATGTCAAATCCTCCCTTATTTGATGATGTGCTATTTCAGGTGATTTTCTTATACATATGTAAAGTGGTAGTAATCAACTCAGACATGCTTTCAACAAACATTTGTTTGATACTTGCCAAGCATTGTATTAAATGTTGGGGGGGGGGGATGACGTTAGACACAGTTCTTACGTAAAGGTGCACCTAGCCTGGTGAAAGGAGGAAGAGACATAAATATCTAAATAAATGAGTTTCAATAAAATACGAATGCATATTTCTTCATTATTAGTGTTTATCACCCATTCCCAAATGGTATTAGTTACTTTCGTTTGTTATCATCTATTGTAATCACAGCCAGTGCTTAACTGAGTGATTTTGGTAAAGTGGATGTCTAAGAAATATAATTGATTAAATGAAGAGCTAAGTTACTATTGTGATATCTGTATTCAGCAAAGCTGATAAACAGTATTAGTCAATCAAGATAAATAATGATAGAGTTTCGACTGGTTATTGTGTTGCAAATCTGTTGGTAACAACAGGTTTCTGAAGGATGACAGATTTCCCATGTAAGAATATTTGCTTTGAAATATTAAATTAGTCCCATGAACTACAGTATATTACTAATTAAAAGGAATTATGAGCAGTTTATTTTACTTGGAATGAGAAAATGAAAGTGTCTCACCTGTAGCAAAGACATATACAGGCCTTTGACTAAATGACTGACTTAGAGTAGTTGATACTGGCTGAGAAATAAATAAAAAATTCCAAATATTATTTTTCCTACTGCCATGGAAATCTATTATTTCCAACACTCTTCCCCAATGCACTCTGCTGAAATTCTCTCTTCTTAGCCCTCTTATATTTATTTTATGAAAAGATTAAGGGTCCCAAAGAGTGACTGAAACATAAAAAGTTAAAAATAATTTACTTGAGGGGTGATGAATCTGTGACAATGAAAATCTGTGACTTTCCAAACAGCTTAACTAAAAATGTATTTTTCCTAAATGATAAAGTGTTCGTTCAAAAAGGCAGGCTTCAAAATGTCCATAGAATACCAGCGATAAGTGGATTAATTCCATTTTTTTTCTCAACTACTGCCTTCCATATGTCAACTAATTTAACTTTTGATCTCTTATCAGAAACAAAAAAAATCTTTTTATGTTTTTGAACATGCTTTGGTGACAATAAGTGGATTTTTCTGATCACAGAATAAAAGGTATACATGGAGTTTCTAGAGTTAATTTCAGAATATAAGGGCCTTGGACACCCAAAAGTCCTTAGTTTGAAACTCAGCTCAACACTTATGAGCTGTGTAACCACAGGCAAGTCACTTTATCTCTTTAAGTCTCACTTTCTTAATTTGTAAAATTGAGTTACTGCCAGTTCTTCCTAATTCATATAATATGCTTGGCATATACAAAGCATTCAGTATAACTATATATTTTTAAAATCTTTTTTACCTGAAATATTCCTCTCACTACATGCTTTCACTAAGAATCTAGCCACATGCCAGTTGAGTACGAAGTCTAACAACTTGCCGAGTGGCTGCGGGGCAGAGTAGAGGACTAGGGGTTCTTTACTGAAAACAGACAGTGAACTAAATTTGTTTGTCCTGCTACACTTCTAACTAGCGGGTTAGGACTTGGATTTCATGGGGTGAGAATCCATCCAGGATTCTATCTTTTGTCTGTCTGCATTGAAATAATTACATAAAATGGAAGGAAGATGGAAGTCTATGTTTACAGGGAAAATAAATCGTGAGAAAGTAAAATAAAAGGGGAAGAGGAGGAAGAGGAGAAGTAGTAGTAAGGGAGAAAAACAATATTAAGGTGAAGTTGAAATGACTTTGAGGGTCCAAAGTGACCTATGGAGATTTCATTGAAGCTACAACTATTGGGACATAGAAGGGGGGACCAAGGAGATGGGAGAACTGAGTTTCTGGCAAAGGTTGGGTTGGTTGGGAAGGAATAGAGTACCATTATTTATCCTTTTAGTCCTAGAAGATTTTCAGTTCAGTTACCCACCTCACTGAATAAAGTCTTTTCTTCCCCCATGTTTTGTGAAAATGGTAAGAGAATGTAGACATTGGGTTTTGTCTGTGTTCATATAGCATTGATTAATCTAACAATCACTGGAAAATGCTGTTTCATGGCCATAAGATTCTTGAAAAACTATAGTTGCAGAACATAATATTGTATATTAGAATGGTACAGGCAGTAAAAAAGAGAACCCCTCTTATCTTGAGCCACAACAATGGCCCTTGTTTCAAATAGAGACATTAAAATTATGAGTAAATCCACCAAATACAAAGAAACACAAATGCATTCATATATCTGTCACTCAAACCAGGATATTAAGATAAAAAATAGACCGATTATTGGGGACTTTGGGGAAAGAAGGTCAAATTGCAACATAAAATCCATTTCCCTCTCTTGCTTCCAGGAAAGAATATTCTCGGGGTTTAGGCATGCTCCCTTGGGATGGATTTGCCTGAGAAGAGTTGCCATGGCATCATATATACACAGAATAATTTGGCTGTCCTTAATCACAGTCAAATCTCCAGGCCCAGGCAAAGCCAGAAAAAATGGAGTTAGATTTCAGAGTATCTTTGAAAAGCAGAATGCGTTGTGTTAACCACTACGGCCACACTATGTGACTACAGTTCAACGAACACAATAGTCCCTTCTCCTGCACATGATGTGAGGAAAGTCTGTTTCACATTAGTCCTTTTCTCTATGGTTTTCCATCACAAATAGGGGTTTTAATTAACCTTGACTCAAAAGCTCTACATTTTATATGATGTTACAAATTATTAAAATTTTCTTGCAATCAGTTCTTTTTGACATTTACAAGGTTTTTCTTTTTGTTTTCTTATGATGGTAATTGCACTTCATAGATAAACTTGACACATGCTGTCTTTTCTTCATCTCAAGGCAAGAAAATCCAAATCAAAACCTGAAATCAAAACATACCTGGCAAGTGGACTCAGTGTCAGAATCAGTTTTAATTCCCAAACTAAAAAACTTCTCCATTGACAAATCTCTCTCTAGCTATCCTCTCTACTCTCAACTTTGCAGAAAAAATGTTCAGACAGTTGTTTGTAACAGTTGTCTTCACTTCCACCCTCTCAATTCTCTCCTCAGAATGCTTCACTACAACGAAACTGCTCTTTGAAACGTCTTCATACTTCCATTGCACAAATTCTGTGGTCACTTTTCAATTTTGCTTGTCCTCAGTCACTCGGTAGCATTTCATACACTATATTCCTCCTATTCCAGTCTCTTTGATGGTTTCTTCTTTGTCTGACCTCTAATAGAAAATATGTTTAAACTCATTCGTTCATAATTTGAGAAATATGATCAGATAATCAATAAATATATATTAAATGAAATTAAAAGTGAAACTGAAAAAATTTAAAATCCACAAGTCCAAATTTGTATCAGTCAGGATAGGCCAGATTATTCTGCAGTAATAAATTACCCAAAATATCCACTGCAAATCACCTCACATTGTCTTTGTTGTGGGGCCAAGCTGTTAGAGTAGACTCTACCTGGAGCATTGCCAATTACTTCAGCAGAGGGGAAATACGGCACATTGTTCATACTTCATTGGCCAAAGCAAGTAATATAACCCCACAGGAATTTCACAGAGTGAGAATATATATCCCCCAGCAGGAAGAGGCAGTAACTTTGGTGAACAGTAATAAAATCTCCCACAATGTGTAAACAAACAAACAAACAAACAAAATGTAACTCACGTGCAACCAGAAGAGATTATAACAACTTTTTTGAAAGGCGGCAATGACAAAAAATTTTTTCTGCCTTTTAGGATAAACTGTAAATCATCTTTCTTGATGGGTGGAAACTCCTTTACACAAAAATGCCTGCTAATAAATATAGAAGGAATACATGCTGTTGAATAACAGATTCAGGGAAGGGTTAGCAATAAATACTAAAATGATCAGGTCAGGTTGTTGGGAAATAATTTGCGAAATGCCAAAGTAAGACCTCACACATCACTTATGAAATTCCAAGTGAAACATCGCACTTTTGAGTTGGAGAGGTCTGGAGGTTAGTGTGATTAATCCTAACGACACTAATAGTGGGACAACTGATGACATGTGTTTCTCCTGTTGTGCTGCAGAATGAAAAGAGATCATCATCCATGAAATATTCATGCACAAAATGTTTAACCTTATGCAATCAAGCCTTGAGATTTAACTTGTAGTTTACAGGAATGAAGGTTTAGAGGAATATGAAATAACACCACAAGGGAACACTTAGATAAATCCACTGTGTGGGGCATTTTATAAGAAAACTGGCCTGGTATTTTCAAAGATTTAATGTCATTAAAAAAAAGTAAGAGGATTTTTCTACACTAAAAGAGACAAAGGAGACATACATCTGAATATATTAAGTGAAACATGATCAGATCCTCATTAAAGTTAAACAGATATAAAAGATTATTTTGGAGACAACTGAAATTTTGAATGTAGATTTGATGTTAATGATATTATGGGATTATTGTTCATATTCTTTTATAATGTTATTGTAATCAGGTAAGTAAATGTCCTGATTATTAAGAGGTACATATTGAAGTATTCATGAGTGAAGTTTCTTGTTTGCAACTAGCTTTCAAAATAAAAAATAAGGGAAAAAGCTCCTGAATTTGGGTCGTGGGTATATGAATGCACATTGAATTATTTTATTACTTTTATATGTGTCTAAACTTTTTCACAATAAAAAGTGAAGAACAAACTACAATGAGATTTAATTTCTCCTAATAAGATTGGCAGAGTTTTGAAAAATTTGATTACGCCCAGTAGTGGTAAGAGTACGGCAACTGAGCAGTTCCGTATATCAATGATTGGATTATAAATTTCCTTGAAGAGTAATTTATCAAAATCTAGCAAAACTATTTTATAAGAATATTCATTTCTGCTTAATTTATAATATCAAATAATTAGAAATAACAAAGATATTCATAAGTAAAAGGATGTTTGAATGTATCCTGATACATCCATATAACAGGGGGAAAAGTACACATTTTATTATTAAGTGAAAAAATGTGTATTGCAGATTCATATCTCCATTGTGACCCTAGGTATGGGATAGTTAGTATAAACCTATGTATATATTTTTGATAATGGAGGTCTAGAAAAAAGACAGTTTTGTTTTTATTTTATACTTAATTCAATTCTTGGGAAAACACTAAGATATGAACAAGTACTATTATCAAGTACTCCTTTTTAATAATAAAAATGATCAACACACATATGTCCACCCAAGTATTGAAACTGGAAATGACTTTAGAGATTATCTTCACCTCACTATTTTTTTTTAATTTAAAACAAAACAAAATGACAATGACAATAAAATTCAAACCCACATATTATATGCCTGACATCACAGTACTTAGGCAGGATTTTGCAGAATCAGGACAAAAACCCAGGCCTCATGAGGCCCATTCTTTTCTTTCTTTCTTTCTTTTTGGTGAGGAAAGGTTGGCCCTGAGCTAACATCTGTTGCCAATCTTCTGCTTTCTTTTTTGGCTTGAGGAAGATTGTCCCTAAGCTAACATCTGTCCCAATCTTCTCTGTTTTGTATGTGGGAAGCAGCCACAGCACAACTTGATGAGTGGTGTGTAGGTCCACACCTGGGATACAAACCCGTGAACCCTGGGCTGCCAAAGTGGAGCACGCAAACTCAACCAGTATGCTACTGGGCCAGCCCACTCACGCTTTTCTTGTGGCATAGTAAATGCCGCCCGTGTTATCTAACTTCAAGGTTAACTGCAAAGAGATGGAATACTTTGTCAACGTCACTTTAAAAAAAGAATGGCATTCTGATTTGGAACAGGCCTACTAAAATAAATAATTTTTGTTGCAATATGATATTTTAGAGCCTTTACTTCGTATTCAAGTGAAAACTTTTTTAAGTTGAATGACATTCTAAAATTCTTAGGTTTTATTTTAAATATGTAAAGGTTAAATGTGTTTTTAAAGTATTTTCCCCCAAATGCCTTAGAATATGACATATTCATAACATGGAAAGGATTTAAAAATATCATTTTCTCTGTTCCCATAGACATAACAACGTACTTAATTGATTAGTGCATCATGTTGTTGTGTGTGACGGTAGAGGTAGGAACAATTATCACCCCCATCTTTCATTCTTTTAGAGAGTAGGGGGCTTAGACCCCATTCTTCAGAAGGGTTTATATCAGTCTAGATATTTTCTATTCCTCTTTGCTACATTCCTTTGTTCCTTCTTATGAAAGAAGAAATTCTTGATCTGATTGTTAAATTGGTGAGAAACTGACACCCACTGACATGTATCCCACGTATTGTGCATACCTATGGAGAGTAATTTGTAATTTATCTAAATAGCAGAAACAGCCTAGACTATTTCTAACTGTCCAGGGCCACCAGAAATCCTCTGCATCTGACTCTGTGAAGCCTGCTAGGATCTGACAGGCCCAGCCAGGCCTCTCTTTTCCTCTCGTGCTTTCTGCTCTGCTGTGTTTTTAGCTGCTGCAATCCTCCATGCAGCTGTGCAGTTAAATGTCTGCTACTCAGAGCCAATTTTTGCAGGAAGAGAATCCTATAATTTAGACTCCATTGGGTTTGGTGGATGGGTGCTGGAGGGAGTAAATAGGAGGAAGCTCCATTTTTTGTGGAATCCAAACTGAACTCCCCAATATCACTATAACAGGTAATCCTGGTACTTTGAGTGTTATTGCACTTTTATATGATGTGTCAATAACACTGATACCGTATTTATTCAACAGTCTGTCCTGGTATTGATTTTCAGTTTGCAAGAAACCTAAGAGGAGAAGGGCGACTGATTATGCACCCACTTTGAATAGTCACATAATACTGACTTTATATATCTGAATTTCACCCTTCTTTTCTTTTTCTCCATCTTGAATATTAAGAAAACAAGTTTTAGAACCTAGTGTTCATTAATTGAAGGGGAAATATAACATTGGGAGAGTGATTTTTTATTCTTTATCCTTAAAAGTTTAAAAATGTGTTCTGAAGATGGTACTTTGATTTGTCGGAGTGAGGGAGGGGATAGGAAGAATGGACTATTCAATACATTTTGGGCAATGTTCAAGCATGAATCTTTGGTTTCAAAATTTTCCTACTTTTTCCTTGGGTTAATTTATGGCCAAAGAGAAAAAAGGCAAGCCAGAAAATAGGAGATCCTTACAGTTTTAACTTTGAGTATGTACATAGTCTAACATAATTCTATGCTGGCTTAAAATGTAGAAATCCTTCTAAAACAACAAATAGTTCTTGATCTTGTTCCTTTTGTGCTAAGATAACCGTCTAGAATATAAGAGCTGAAGCTGGCAATCTAGTTGTGTAGGAGTGGTATACCTGTTTTAGATAACATACTTTCCAGATTAATTGGAGTCTGGAGACACCCTCAGACTATACTAAAAAGAAGAAAAAGCTCAAAGAATCATAAAATGTAATCGAATAAGTGGCCTAACTCTAGCAAACAATATAGGACCAAATGCCATGAATTCCTATGTGCTAACCTTAACCCTGGGTTTACTGGATTTCTCCCTATATTTTCCTTCATCTGAAACTTCTTTATATCTTAATGTTACTTCTAAAAAATATTTTATGCATTTTTGTAAACCACATCATATCTTTTGTGGAATGGCATGAAGTATAGTTGATGAAGTATGTTTCCATTTTAAAGATTTTAGCTTGCTTTTAGATGAGCTTTTTATGCTTTACATAACCAAACTAATACTTCAAAATTCAATCAACTTTACTTTGCAAAACTGCTTAAGTACTTATTGTTGAAACATTTTTTCTAGAATTGATCATTTTATAGGTGCCTACATTTGATATATTCACCAGTATGGATGGAATTTGGGGGAGTTCTAGAAAATATTTATTTCAGTATGTAAACAGTGCCAGTCTATTACTCAAGTAGTAGCATACATATTTTCATTTCTTTAAAGTGGTTTTAGTGATTTTTTTCACTTAGATTTTATTTAGTGATATTTTTCACAGAAAGAGGAACAGAATAAAATAGATTAATTTGAATATCACCAAGCCATGCTTGCTTCTTTGTACAATGACTTATTTGCAGAACAATCCACCTCAAATGAGATATAGATAAATATCCTGGTTGCAATATAGTTGATAGGTAATTATAGTAGATAAAAGAAGCCAAACATTGTTGTTTTATAAGTTTGCTATAAATTTTCTTTGTTCCTGGAAGTTTTTAAGTGACAGCTGCAGAAACAGAACTCTCTGAATTTATTTTTTCACTTATCTTCCATAGAGATGCTTCAATAATACGTGAATTTTCAAGATGCCCCAGAATATAGTAGATCAACATTTAAACCACACTTGCTACAGATTTAACACCAATTTAATTTGATATTTGACCTTTCCTTTTGTGACTGAAGTATTTGTCTCCATGCAACCTTCCACCTTTGAGTAACTGGTTTTAAAGATTTTAAACTGAGTTAAATATCTTATTTGGAGCCAAACTACTCTCAAAAAATTTAGACGCTATATTGCCAAGGAAATATTGTTACTGAGTCATTCATGTTTGAAAAAAAATCTCCATTACATGAAAATTTTGGGAAAAAATCATCAAGTGTTGCTCTTTGAATAATTTTACAGAAATGCAGCCACAGTCTTTACAGAACAGTCCCCATGGGCTTGAGGTTCAGACCTCTGAGAATACGCTGCTCTCCAGCTGTTGGTTACGTGGTAATTCTTACAAGCGCAAAAATGACACTTCAGTTTTTCCCTTTATCAGTGTATTAAAGACTGCCTCTCCTCTCAGTTTTTAATTTTGTCACACTCTGTTAGTCTTGTTTCTTTGAATGGTAACCTTTATTAGTTTAAATGTGATTTTTTTACATTCATGCAAAACTGAGAGGACATAATGAGGCTGCTTCCAGGAGTAACAAAATGAGTTCAAGGCTGCATCCTGATTGCTACTGCCGGGATAACACTGAGAGGAACAGCAAGTGGGAAGAAGAAAGTCCCTTCTCCTCTCTTCACGATTTCATTTACTCAGAGGCTTATATCGGCACAATCTGACAGAATGTCAGTGCCCCAGCACAACAGGGCACATAGAGATAGTGCTAAGCAACTGGCCGAGCCCAGCCCCCTGTTATTCAGAAACCACGTGCACCCTTGTGAGTGTACTTATTCTTCTATTCAATAGAAACTTCATGCTTCTAACAAGGTGCAAATATCCTCTGATAAATGAAGACCTTGTCTCAAAAGTTATAAAGATATCAATCTCTGTGTGATGTTAATTCAGTCATAGCCCCAATAGCTCTCTACCAGACTCTTGAATGAACGCCACCAGCTCTCACATTAAACTCACACTGAAGTTTAACAGCTTAGTGAAGCTGTGGTGAATTACCACGTATAGATCCGTGTCTAGTAACTATTTATCTACCTATCTATCTATTCATCCTGCTTTCCCTTACTCTCTCCCTCCACTGCTCTCTCACTCTTTTAACTTTCTTCTCTCTGGCTCTCTTTTCTATCAGAAAATCTTAAATACTTTAGGAGTTGATGAAAACAAGTTGAGGGAACAGAGATACAGTCCATGCCCATATAAAGTAATGAAAAAAAAGTTGACAAAACCTATAGACTTTGTTTGTTAGGAACATCAGACCCAATGTCAGGAATTCAGCAACAAATTCCTTGGCATTTTAGATATCTGGTAGGTATTTGCCTTTCATCATTACTTTTTGTAAAAAATATATTAAATATATTTCTAATTACATTATCATTTTCTTTCTTGATTATCAAGCAGGGCATAACTGACGAAGGTATTGAACTTATGAATGCAAAACAAGAAACATTTAGTAAATAATATCACAACCTAGTTTCCACTTTTTTACAGTTGAATCATTGAGTTTTTGAGAAAATTGAATAACATAATGTATGTAAAAAGAGAGAATCTGGTTCAAATTGGCAGAATCTTTTGACAAGTCATTACATATAACTACTACACTCTTAAAAGGTCACATAGAAAATACATAAGGAGGAAATAAGTAAATAAATTAATAAAACCATGAAGCATAGAAAAATAAGAAATCACAAAAAAGATTGGAGAATTTCCCAGAAGAAAGCAGATGGTAGTTGATCCAATTCCATTAATTAGTTTTTTAAATGAATAATGTTGATATAATCATAATACTGTAAATGCTATTTAGCAGTGTTTAATTTTTAGAGGTAACATATAGAAAAATCCTGATAAACTTAATTATCACTACAGAACAGAATGCAAATATTGTGACCTAAATTTAAAAGGTAAAATAATAATAATACAACTAACACACCTAGAAAGAAAGAAGGAATATTAATTATCAAAATATCCTCCTCTTTTATATTTGAAGATCAATATACTTTTCTATTCTTTATATAATACTACATAACATTTTATAAATCAAGACATGGATGTAAAATAATTACATTTAAGCTAATAAAAATAACAATTAAAAGAAACAAGAATAACAAAGCATGCCAAAATAAAACAGTAAGAAGAGGAGGCAGTCAAAATAACATATTGATAAATAAAGGGAGGAACTGAAGTATCATATTTGCGCTTAGAAGAATCACCACTTAATTAAAAGGAAGTGTTTAATCTGGAACAATTTGTCATTTATTCTTTGTCTTCTTGACCTTGATATGTTTGACAGAGATAGTAAATTCCTGAGCAATTTGGCTTGGTTGGATGTATCCTCATATTTAGATTCAGTTTGCATTTTTGGCAGGGTTTCCAAGAAATGATATCACATCGTCATTTCAGGAAGCACATAACATCAGATTTGTGTACAATTTGTTGCAATATTAGTGACCTTAATTTAAATCATTTATTTACGGTGGTATATGTCAGGTTTATCCACTGTCAAGTTACTCTTTTTCCATTGTAATTAATTAATAATTTGTGGGTGGATACTTTGAGACTATGCACTGTGGATTAGATAATAATACTGTATCAATGTTAAATTTCTGGATTTTGATAATTGTATTGTATCTAGATATGAGAAAAAGCTTTTCTTAGAAAATATATATGAAATATTGAGAAGTAAAGGGGTATAATATCCCCAACTTAATCCCAAATAGTTCAAAAAAATACTATGTGTATGCACAAATATATGTGTAGAGACACAGGCAAAATTAACGTTGCAGAGTGGGAGAATTACTGAATCCGGGTGAAGGGTGTGTGGGAGCTCCTTGTACTCTTCTTGCATTTTCTATGTAACTGTGAAAACAAAACAAAATTAAAAATTATCAAAATAAAATGACCTTGCTTACTCTAAGGTTTGATCTATGCGTTGAGGACAGGAACAGGGAAATTAAGTCTTCACTTTCTCTTAATATATGCATTAATCCTTTTAAGTAAGCAAAACAATTTAACAATAAAAAATTAAGCAGTTAGCACATAGTGAGGATTCAATGAGTGGTCTATGAGTAGCATGGTAGCTATTAAAAGGAGAGCAAGAGGAAACACTTGTCTTTCACATTTGCTAAACGAAAACTCTAAGGTTATGATTTCTGCAGTAATGGTTGCCCTGGATGGAACTGTTACTCTTTGATCTACTGCAAACCTTCTAGCTGATATGCCACAGGTTACAAGGTAGAAACCTTAAGACACTAGCATTGGCACATTACAATGACCTATCAAGGCTCTGAAAAAGTGCCAGAAAAGGTCTAAATCACTTGACAAAGTGATGATATTCCAAAATCAGTTCCTCTAGGTTTCTTTCACGTAATTGAAGATGACATGCCCATGTACTTTTGCATTCACTTCTTTTTTTGAGGTGTGTCCTCAATGAATAGAGTTTGAGAAACAGAACTTTTTAAATGTAAAAATGTTCATTTTCTTATTTCAATCAAAGGTTATTGAAAGTTCATACTTAGTAAAGGTAAATATGTAGAGGGGATTAGATTCAAAGGAAGTTCACCATTCTTAGAACCCACATCTGTTGGAGACGAGATTGAGCGAGGTAACACTGGTGTAAGAGAAGACACACACAGGTGAGACTGGGTGTTAATTTGAAATTAGTTATCTTTGTTTTACTGAATGCAAAAGGGAAAGCAACAAAAGGAGAGAAAAATATCTCTAAAAAGAGGATAGTGTGTCTAAAAAGAACAGAAAATGTGTAAAAATTAAATTCCCATAAGCTTTTATAAAAATCCATTTGTATTTTTAGATTGAATTGTTTTCTATGAAATTCTCCATACACAGGCATAAAGTAAATAAGTAAATTTTTATTCCCTTCTTCAGAAACACCTAATTATTATACACCATGTAAATATCTTTTACCTTAATGTATGATCTGAGAAGCTTCCCCCTTGTCCATGGGTCAGTGTTCAAAGCACTTTAGGAACTACTTTAGGAATGTTTTCTGGGCTACAGGATTTGACTATTTATCACATTTGAGTGTTGCTTAAATTTGGTAAATGGTAAATTTTGTAATGTAAATTTTGTAAACCAATGAACTAAAAGTTAAATTTAGTAATGAGAGTGGGAATGATAGAGACAGAGAATAAAAGGAGATAATATAATTGGAGATAATAAAACATTATGGAAATACACAGTATCAAGACTGAATTTCTTGTTTATTTTATCAATTTAGACCAGGCAAAAGAGGAGGCCCTAACTGATTTTTTAATATAGGTTCTTTGGAATGAATGCAATTTATTGAAAAGTCACTGTATTGAATTAAGGTGCTCAATAGAATATACAGTATAAGTCAGTATATGTTTGAACAAACTACTTTTGACATTTTATGATCGTCTCATGAATTCTTTTATGCATTCCACAATCATGAATTACATAGCTACACAACTAGACTCTGTACTAGAGGTGATGCACTTCTATCTACTGCTTTTTACTCTATGTCAGACACTGTTTTGGGAGCCTGTCCCTTTATGGACATGGAAACTGAAATTTAATTAAGTCACTTGCCCAAGGTCACACAGCTAGAAGTGGTACAAAACAGATTTGAAGCTATGCAGTTTGATTCCAGAGTTGACTCCACATTAAACACTACACTATACTTCCTGGGATTTGATATATTCCCTCAAAAAACTCACCGTACTAAACAGAGAATTGGATTATAAACAGACAATCCTGAAAATAAGCAGAAAATGTACTAGTGTGCAAATTTGAATAGATTATTTTTCCACAAGCACAAAGGAAGAAATAAGTATGGGGCTGGCCCCGGTGGCGTAGTGGTTGAGTTTGTGCCCTCTGCTTCAGCAGCCCGGGGGTTCACAGGTTTCGATCCTGGGCGTGGACCGATGTACCACTAGTCAAGCCATGCTGTGGCAGCATCCCATATAAAAAAAGTAGAGGAAGATGGGCACGGATGTTAGCCCAGGGCCAGTCTTCCTCAGCAAAAAAGTGGAGGATTAGCAATGGATGTTAGCTCCGGGCTAGTCTTCCTCACACACACAAGAAAAGAAATAAGTAATTGAGGGATGGAATAGCATAGAGGTAAAGAGTATTCAATTATATCTGAGTTCAATCCTCTATCTACCACTTGCTTGATAAGAAATTTTGGGCAAGTCACTTAACATTTCTAAGCTTCAGTTCCGTTATCTCTAGAGTGAGAATATCAATAATAATACCTACCACATGCAACTGTTTTGGAGATTAAGTAAAATAATGCACAAGGCCAAAACAGCAGTAGGTAGTGTGGATAGTGGGCTATTTTAGGGGTTTAATGACGTAGCAGCCCTTCTCCCCTCCTGAGTTCTGAACCAACTGAAAGTGTCAGAGGAAGCAGAGAAGAAAGCGACAGCTCCGTTAGTTATAAAGCTGCTGCTGGAGATGGTGGCTTCTATTGTGAGCCAGTGGCTCCCTAACACTAAACTCCAGAATGAGACAGTCTTAACATTCATCACAGACAGGACTGCATATCTGCAGCTCTTCCTACCTGAGGAGTCTCCTTATAAGACTTACAGCAGGAAGGACCAGAGCAGAATGCGTGCTTCCTGTGGACAGGTAGCTCACAAAGAAAGGAGAAGGGTGCTCCAAGTATGCCTGGATTATTCCCACTAAGTTAACTGTTCAGTTAAGTTGCTTATCTCCTGTAAGAGTGAGTGAGGCAATGGAGAACGACTAGAAATGTAATTCTCAGGGTGGTCAATGTACATGGAAATTAGAGGCAACATAAGTAGAAATTTTCAAGGCATAATTATTCTCCTTATTAATGTCTGAAAAACTCATGGGAAAAAAAATCACAGAATCACAGAAAATGAATGGAGTTTAGGTAAGTGCTGAAATAGGGTCGGATATTAATGGCTATGAAAGAGAAAAAACATTACAGTGTTTGTGAATAACCTATACCAATACACTCAGCTGTGAGAGGACTTGGTCTATGACAGAATGGTCAGAAATTTGAAGAGGTTAACAGGAAGACGGGTTAAGAGGAGAAGAAACAGAAGATATGTAGCAGAGGAAGAGAGGAGACAGATTTTGAAGGAAATTGAATACCATTTCAACGGGTTTGGACATCATCGTGTACAAATGGGGAATTAGTCAAAACCTTTAATTAGGAGAGAAAAAAGATTCAGGTTTTGTTGTTTGTTTTAAAGATAATGCTGAGAGAACTGTAAGATGGAAAGATAGGTAGCATAGGCTGTTTGAATACTTCGCATGAAAGACAGCGACTTGGGATGAATATGATTCAGGGCTTTTTCTGGAAATAATGTAGAATTTGGAATTTGATTGAATTGAGATGAGAGAGAGAGAATGTTCAATTATTGCTGCCTGGTTCGTGGCTAAAAATATGAAAAAAATAAAAAACAGGAGGGTGAAATCAGGTATAGAAAGGAATATTAGTGAAGATCAGCATGGTAGACTGGAAATAACAAGACCTTAGGAACTGCAAAGATGAGTTTAAATCTCAGTGCTGCCCCTTATTATCCAAGTAATCTTGGGTTAATTACTCAAATTCTCTGATCCATAGTTTTAGCATATATATCGTGGATGCTATAGTTTCATTGATTTATTTTCTATTGTTTTGTTTTATTCAATTTCATTGATTTCTGCTCTTACCTTCATTATTTACTATCTTCTGCTTGCTTTTTCCCTGGAAAAGTCTTTAAGGTAGAAATTTACATCAGAGATCAGCAAACTATGCCAAATCTGGACTGCTGCCTGTTTTTTGTGAATAAAATATTATTGGACTTCAGCCATGCTCATTCATATGTGTATTGTCTACACTTGCTTTTGTAATTTATAGATTACATAATTATTAATTTTTAAAGAATGTTTATTTTTGTTCTGTTAAGCAATTAACTTAGTTTGATGCAACCTCTGAACTCTTTCCCCTCTGTAATTGGCAACAGATTAATTCTTCACTCAGTTCTTTCAGCTTCCAGTTGATAGTTTTATTCAAGTCCTACTGGGGACTTCCCAACGTATGTTTGGCAGGCCTTCCATTATTTGGGAGAATTTTAAATGCAAATTTGTGGGTTTATTTCCTTATAGTCTCTCTCTCTTAAAGGATTCTCCCTCTATCTTTCCATCTGATCTTCCAGCTCTGAAATTTGTCTTGTGACACCTCATGCCAACAAGCGTCTGCTTTTGTGCTGCCTGAACTGTGTGCAGAGCAGGAAGTGCCCTCTAGCAGAGAGCTGGAAGCTCAAAATGTTACCCTTGCATTTTCTGTCCTTCAAGAATACAAGTCTTCTAAGTTTTTCTGTTTTGTCATCACTTTCCAGTGCTTTCAAATACTTTAAAAAACTAACTTGTTCATATTTTATAATTGCTATCTGTGGGAGAGTTAGTCCAACCAGGATACCCTGCCATAGCTAAAAAGGAGAATTACTGATCCTACAGTTTTTTCTACTTGCTTTTGATGTTCTCTGTGGAGGATAGTATAAATTATGCACACATTATTCAGTCTTCAAAGTGTGGTGCTCATTCTAAAGCGATATTGTGCAACCAAAATCAACTGTGGAGCCTCACCTCCAGAGATTCTAATTGAGAAGGTTTCAAAAATACTTCCACTAGACTGATTAACAGACCTAAAAACCAACTGATTTGTGCAGAAGTCCAACAGATTCTGAATTATTGGAAACCTAAAATAAGAACATAATCTTAGCAAAAATGTGCTCTTTCCCCCCTCAATTGACCCACCATGAATAGTTTTCTTGGGAGAAAGATCACTGATCCCAAACCTGTAATACCTCTACTTGTCATATTAATGGGGTGGAGGTGAAAGTAGGAGGAGGTTATGAAATTCTGAAATTTCAAAAATAACTAATACATTCAACTTTTGTAAATATGTCCAAGTTATATCCTCTTTTCAACTAGGTCAGTGAAAGCTATGTCCTCACTTCTTCAGAGTCCTGATAAATGTTATGGTTTTTAATAACGTGTAAGGTTTTTTTTTTTTTTTTTTTGCTGAGGAAGATTGGCCCTGAGCTAACATCCGTTGCTAATCCCCCTCTTTTTTGCTTGTGGAAGATGCACCCTGACCTAACATCTGTGCCAATCTTCCTCCACTTCCTCCACTTTGCTGCCACAGCATGGCTGCCTATGAGTGGTGTAGGGCCATGCTTGGAACTGAACCCAGGCTGTCAAAGCAGAGTGCCTCAAACTTAACCACTAGGCCATGGGCCAGTCCCCCCCCCCCCTAAGTTTTTTAATACAGAAGATCTTAAATCATGCCAAGATATCAAAAGACCCAGAACAGGGAGTTCTTTGAAAACAATTCGTCTTTGAAATGAATCGAAACAGTTTGTTCTTTGAAAATAATTTAAAAAAATAAGATGAAACTCTAATTAGATTGATCATGAAATAAAGAGATAGGATAAAAATATCAGTATTAAGAATGAAAGAGATTATATTACTACAGACTCTACAGATCTTAAAAGGATAATAAGCAAATACAATAAACAAATTTATGCCCATAAATTTTGCAAATCAGATTAAAAAGGTATGTCATGGAGTGGTGTCCTGTAAGCTAACTGAGTGATCAGCTAGGTCAAATGCCAAAAGACTGTCATTGAATTTAGCAAGGTGGACAATACTGAGAACATGGGCAGGCCCAAGTTCAATGGAGTAGTGGGAGCAATTTCTGATTGGAGTAGATTCTAGAGAGAATGAAAGGAAAAGAATCAGAGAGGAAAAAACATGGACTGCTTTTTTCAGGTTGGGTAAAATGTAAATAATCTTGTTTCACAGAATAAGTACGGCATCATATTTGTAGTATCCCAAGATGAAACATGGATTGAGTGCACCTCTAAGGCAATACCTTCAAATCACAGAAAAAGTTTACATTTAACCCAGCTTCAGTGACCTGTTGTGCCAGTTTCTACCCTTTTCCTACTTGGGCTGTGTCCTGGTAAGTGAATCTCTATGCACCGCATCAACACGGCTCCCTTACTTTAGACTTCATGAAACGGAGTTAGCCAGTGGAAAGCACCAAGGGTAAATAAGCATAGGAAGAAGGAGAGGCATCGTTATTTTTTTTCCCAGCTCAGCATATCCTTCCGGGCCTTAAGTTGGCAGAGATTGAATTCTTTAACCAAGGCTACAGCTCTTGCTAAATGGTCTTCTATAGTTACTACAGATCTCTTAATTAGTTCAGGTAATTCTTACTTCCCCTTTCCTTAAGGAGCCTAGGGATGATGAGGGCTCTTCCCACTGTAGCTTCTCAGCCTTTCTTGCTTTCTTTTAACCCTGTCTAAGCCTTTGTAAATAACCCCTCTATTAAAATATCCTGAATTACTCTGTGTCATTTTTTTATTACAGGGGAAGCTTCACTGAAAAAAATCTCACTATTCCTGATTTTGTATTATTCAGGGATAATTTTTTTTACAAAGAATGACTTGATTAGGTAGCAAATGTTTTTATTATTATAATGTTGAAATGTGGAAAATTAATTCACATTACTTTTTTATATGCTGAAATTATGTAAAGATTTTCAAGTTATATATTTTCTCACTGTACAATTTGCCAAGAAAATGTTCTTAGCAAGATATACACAAGTAATTTATTAAACAATCAGGCATTCAAAAGTAAAATGTTCTAGGCCTGTGCTAGATAGTTAGGAGTACACAGAGTGAACTTCAACTATACGTCTATTTGAGAGTTTGAACTTTACCAGTAGTTTCTTAGTGACACTATAATTTTATGTATAATAGCCGTCCTTAAATACTATTTTGGATTTTGCTTCTTTTAGAATTGTTGTAAGAGCTGTTTACAGGCCATATAAAAATTCATCTCATTCCTCAAAATTGAGTTTTTAAATGGCTAAGCTATTGCCAAGCATGAATATCCATGTTTTTTACCAGATGTAATTTAAAATTACATTTGGCTTTTTTCAAGCTGCAAAAGCATCCTCCAAAAAAAAAAAAAAAAGTTGTCACCAATGATGATATATTTAAAATGTGCCCTAGGTTTGTCTAAAAAGACATAATAGCTTCATAATTAAATATCCTGAGGCTGGAACTAGGCATCATGGAGCAAATCTCAGCTCTGCCACTGAGCAGCCGAATGACCTAGACCAGGGTATGTATTTCTCCATAATTGGTCTTCTCTTCTATAAAGTGTGGCTAATGGTAGTACCCAAATTATAGGCTTAGTATAAAAAATGATAAATTTATATTAGTACAGCATTTAGGACACCACCTAGAACATTCTAAATACCATGCTAATGTTAGCTAAGGGAATTTAAAAATGAGTGTTTCTAAGGAGTTATATCAATGACAGCAGCAGTAGAATCAGATATAACAATAGAATATACACTTTTACAGGGGAAACTATTCATTTTGAAGCATCAGTTCTTTTTTTATGTTGTCATGTGACTTTAGTAAAAAACTCACAACTCATATATTGAGAATTCACTGATTTTTTTTAGTGTGATAGGTACTATTGGTGATTTTTCTTGTCAGAAGATATTATTTCTGCCTTTAAATGAACCAAAATAATATAAAAGACAAAGCAAACACACAGGTAGTTTTATCTATATACATATATGCTGTTTATGTATTTATGTACAGATATTCTATATACTGTTGGCTGTTAAAGCAAATACTTTATCTGGCTGTATAATATACTAATAGCATACATTATAATTAAAGAATAAAACTTGAAACTCCCATGCAGTGTTATGGAAAACTTTTTATGTAAGAATCATGTTGAATATTAAGGAACCCATACATTTCTCTAGATGATTAAAAAAAAAAAAACCCTCTGGATTAAGTTAACCTGAGAGCAGTGAATTTATTCTAGGTCCTTTTTGAGGACATTGTACAGGAAATCATGCTATATGCTCATTAAGAAAAAAATTTAGAAAAATGTCTCAGGGTTTAGTATGAGAAATAGATATTCTCTCCTAAGCATCTGGTTTGTTTCTATCTTCCAGACACCAAGAATCCTGTAACTGATAGAGATCAGTTTTTTACCGATAAGATCTATTTCTATTCTTAAGTAAGAAAATATTTATTTAAAACCAGTTCTCTCTACAGGAATGTAAGCTCTCATTGGGGTGTGGATTTATTTTTCTATTCAACACCATACAACCAATGCTTAGTTTAAGGCCTTATCTGTGATAGGTATTCTATAAATACTTCCAATATGAAAGAATAAACGACAGAAAAAGTAGAAAGCCTTATTCAACCAATGGCACCAAATAGAACTAAATTTTTGTTTGTCTTGTGTGCTTTCACATATTGCTATTGTGTACACATAATATTGTGAGGATAAGAGGAGGGGAGGGAGAAAAAAGAAAATAAAATAATTGGTAACAAATGTTTGTGGTGGAGGAAGGGAGACTTAAAATTTTAAGAGGTTACATGTTTTCTCTCTTCTGTGAGAATTCTTTTAAGCTGCAGCTTGCTATGTTGGCAAGGAAGGCATATATAAAGGTAATGTTAAATGATGCATACCTAAAATAACTTTTTTTATTTAAAACATATTAACTTGAAGGAAAATACCTAAAGGTTACAACAATATTTTTGTAAATGTTGAGTGTACTTTATTTTATTTGTTCCTACATACAAAGGAGGGAACATGAAGTATTATATTAAAGAATCTAAGGAGACAAATATACACAATTCTCTGTGGGGGAGGTGGGAGAATGAACTCTTTTAGACTTTTAAGAGTTAAATGAAAAACTATACTTTCTAGGTAATTAATTCCTGATGCAATTACGAGGGAAAAGATTTAGAACGTTTTTCTCCAGAAAACTTATTCTCTTATCCTCCCCAAATGAGAGGAAATTCTATGTTTCAAAAATCCTAATAAATTTTCATAGCATTTATTTTTCCCCTTAAAATATTATTTACGCCATTCATAATATCAGCCTAAGAATCCCAAACATCTACTAATTTATCATCCTGGTAATGTTTGTTGCTGGTGACTTAAATTTAACAATTTGAAACTGTAATAAATAAAACTTGTCAAAACTTATAACAATTATTATGTGTAGAGTCTAGAATTCACAAAATATTATGTATTTATTTGAATATATGCTTTACTTACTTGAGATATTTAGAGACACATAAAATAAGTATATAACAAAGAAATAGTCAATTGCAAAATGTTAAATATATTACACTGATTTCTATATATATACGTGTATCTGTGAATATGCATTATACATTTATATATAGGTGAATCATATTTTTTCTTATCCTCACGGATAGTGAGTGCATGAAAAACCTTGTGAATATCAGAGGCCAAAAATGGCATCTTATTTTATTAAATTTCTGTTTCCTTATGCTCATACTTTGTTTCTTCATTTAATTTGTATTCTTATCATTTGTCCACTTTTATATTTCACATTTAAATTCCTTCCTTTTCATTTGTAAAAGTGCTTTAGTAAAACCAAGGCTATTAATAGCAAGAATTAACCCTTGTAAATAATCATAACTAATATTTATTAAACTTTTACATAGTTTTTTTTACTGTACTGTTTGTTACTATCTGCATCAAGTTACTCCTAAAACTTAGTAACATAAAATTCTCATTTTATTTTGTTCATAATTTTGTGAGTTGGAAATTCGAGAAGGCCTTGACCGTGTGTTCATCTCTGACCCACATGGAATTGACATGGCAGCTGAGGCTGGAGCACCCACTTCAAAGTTAGCATCTTTACTCACAGCGCTGGCAATTTGATGCTTACATCTCTTTGCACATGGTATCTCTCTTCCAAGACTTCTCCATGGGCTTGGGCTTTTTCACAGCATGGCAGTTTCAGGGTAGTCATTTATGATGACTGACTTTCCCCAGAGCTAATATTTAAGAGCAACTATTGTAAGTTATGTGGACAGAAAGTGGGTCATTCATATACCATTGGTGGGAATCTAAAATGGTACAGCCACTCTGAAAAACAAATTGACTCTTTTTTTATAAAACTAAATATACAATTACCATATGACACAGCACATGCACTCTTGAGCATTTAACCCAGAGAAATGGAAATTTCTGTTCACACAAAACCTATATACAAATGTTCACTGCAGCTTTATTTATAATAGTCAAATACTGGAAATAACTCAGACACACTATGGTACATCCATACCATGAAATGCTACTCAGCCATAAAAAGGAACAAACTATTGAAACACGATGTAAAACTTGGAAGAAACTCCAGTGAATCATGTTGTGTGAAAAAAGCCATTATCAAAAGTTCATATACTGTATGATTCCATTTATGTAACATTCTTAGAATGTCAAATTGTAGAAATGGAGAATATATTCGTGACTGCCTGGAGGTTATGGATAAGGGGAAGGAATGAAGAGGGGTGAATGTGGTTACAAAAAAGTAACAGGGGGGATCATTCTGGTAATGGAATTGTTCTGCATCTTGACTGTGGTGGTGGATACATAAGCCTACAGATGTAATACAATTACACAGAACTAAAAACACACACTTGCAAACAAAACAGTACACGTAGAACTGGGGAAAGCTGAATAAGATCAGCGGATTGTATCAATGTCAATATCCTGGAGTGATACCGTACTATGGTTTTACACGAAGTTACCATTGGAAGAAACTTTATAAGGATGCATTGAGTTTCTCGGTATTATTTCTGAAAACTGCACATGATTCTACAATTATTTTAAAATAAAAATTTTAATTTAAAAAAGTAAAGCCAAAAATACAATTGCAAACATGAAAACGTGGTAAAATTTTAAAATAATGCCTTTTAATATCAGGAATGAGAAAAGGATCTCACATCATCCCTTACATTCAATACATCATTGGTTGTTTTAGCCACAACAATAAGAAAATTTAAAAATATTCATTAGAAGTGAAAAGAATACAAAAATATAAATATTTAGAATGCAATGATTGCAGACACAAATGAAACTCAAGTTTACGAAGACAAATCATTGAAATTAATAGTTAGGCAATATTGCCATAAACAAGGTTAACATACTAAAATCAAATGGATTTTACACCCAGCAAGAAACAATTAGCATGTATGATTTAAAAGATACCATTTAGAGTAGTATCAAAAATAAAAGAAATAATAAGTCTATCAAAAGTACTATAAGATCTTTTTAAAGAAGATTATACTATTTTATTGAAAGAAATTTAAAATGGCTTGAAAAAATAGTTGTATCATATTCATAGTTAAACAAATCATATTATAAAGATGATGATTATCTCTAAATTGAAGTATAGATTTAATAGGATTCTACAGTATGTTTTTTTCCACTTGACAACTTTATTCCAAAATTAATTTGGAAGAGCAAAGGACCAAGAACAACAAAGGGATTCCTAAAAGGAGAGAAACAAGGAACGAGCCATCCCAGTTCCAAATGTAACAACTTATTATAAAGCTATAGATATTTAAGACTATGCGGAAATGGTACAGAGAAAAGCTAATAAAACAGGGGAACAGAATAAAAATCTAAGAAACAGATCCACGTATATAAGGAAGTTGGCTATAATAGACATGTCACTGCAAATCAGTGGGACTAGATGGACTATTCACTAAACATTGACGGATTGTTTACACAGATTTTTAAAATTAAAATCAAATTCTTACCATAACCAAATTAATTTCAGATGGCTGAATGGATAAAACTGATACATTAAAGTACATTAAATGGAAGTACTTCTCTTCATCAAAAGACTGATAAAAATGAACATCAAAGCCTCCGAATATGCAAAGATACTAGATAGTCTGCAATCATGAGTTCAGATTTAGAAAATATGAAGAACACCTAAAACAAGTTAAGAAAAAGATCAATATTCCAATAGAAATGTGGACAAAGGACCTGGAAAGCATTTTATCAAAAATAGAAATTCAAGTGGCCCAACTGGAAAAATACTTGATTTCATTAGGTATTAGAATACAGTGACAGGATACAAATTAAAAATATAATGAGATAACACGGCAGATCCACCTCATTAACAAGGACGTTGTGCAACAGAAACTCTTGCACATCGCTAGTTGAAGGATAGGCTGCTACGAGCACCTTGGAAAATGTTGGTCTTGTAAGGGGAAGACATGCAGGCTCCGGTTCACCATTTCTACTCTAAGTGTAAATCCTGTAGGTATTCGATGTATTACCCCCAGTGTCTTCCGCTGCTTCAATACGTATGAGTATATCAAAGTGGTCATTTGTGCGGCTACTTGTATGCTTTCAGATTCTGAACAAACCTTAAGTTTTATTTGTTTTTTAATGCAACTAATATAACAGATGTGTCCTCTCCACACTGTGAAACTTAGATAGAGTTGTCTAAAACTGCCTCTTTGGGGCGAATTTCTCTGACTTCCCTGGATTTCTTTGAATTTATAGAGAATCAAGCTTCTATGGTACACTCTGCCCTCAGGTCTCTTAATCACATATGCTGCTTTTATTTTGTGGCATGTAATCCCAGAGAAAAAAATGTATCCTTTCTACTAGTGTCAACTGATACATAGATAGAGAGATATACAGATGAATAGTCCCCAGACATGAGCAATTTAGATTTAAATAAAAATTCAGGGATGATAGAGAAGGGTTTGTATTGTAGCAACTCGAACATATTTTTCTCAAAATATGTTGACTATTCCAGTGTGTGAGGTTTCATCATCCCTCTAAATTCCCAATGCCTTCTTTCTATCTAACTGGATCTTCACAGATTCCGCTACTATTTCTCTTCCCTGAGTTTATGCTTTGTTGGAAGAGTGAAGAACAAAATTACTCCTCTTGCCTCATACAGCAAATTCCCCCCCACTAATGCCCAGATCATGGGTAGAGGAGGAGTTATCAGGGGCCAAGTTCACATTCTGCCTCCAACCACTTCAAGAGCACACTTCCACCTTAAAAAAATGAATAAAAAGGTTAAGAGTAATTCTCCTCTTTGTTGATAAAATTTTCTTTACTTTGTTGGAATTATAAAAGTGATACTGAAATTCTAACATATATCTATAGCATTATAAAATCAAAAGTGAATGCTTCCCTCCTCAGCCTCCTTCTCTCCACTACATTATCACTATTCAGAGTTTATTTCTGTTAACAATTTATTATGGCAGATTGTTGCATAAATTTTCAGTACATATAAAAGCATTTTGCAAAGTTTTGCTTCAAATATGTTGCTTGGACAAGCATTTGTATCAGCATTTATAATCTCAGTTTTTAACAGGCGTGGAATATGACATCATTTAATGGGCAATGACAACACTTTGGTATTATCCTAACTATTTCCCTACCCTGCTCTCTCCATTTTACTGTCTTATTATCTGGCAAAATCCTGTGAACACCTGGAGAGATTTTCTTTTTTGGAGAGGGAGAAGACAATCAGGGGATGATGGTATGAGAAAGATATTGCAGGATCAAAATGCTTTTTCCAAACACAACAAATGGTATCTATGAATATAATTACCGACCATGAGAGGAGAAATATTGCAACTCTTGATCGTTTCTCTGAAAGTCTCACCTTTCTTCAGAACATCCTACTTTCACCTTCTCAAGTAAGGCCAGCGTTCCAACTTTTGAGTCCCAGACTATTTCTCCCAATTCCCCATTAATTTAAAAGAAAATATTTGGATGGAAAGAGTAAGGAAATAGACAAGAGAATAAACAAATTGAGTTCTGTTGTGCACCAAACTTTGAACGCATTACATTATTCAATCCTTACAGCACCCTAAGATATAGCTACGTGTATATGCAACTGACTGCAGATGGAAAATGGGGCTTAGAGAGTTTAAGCAACTTCCACAAAGTCTCTGCTTGTTTCTTTCTGCTACATTATATCCTTTTATTCCAAACGACAAGAAGACACCCCCTAAAAGTTAGGCCTACGGATGCCTGAGGCATGACTGTGTGGTCATCCATTCTACTCTTTGAATAACTCATAATTGATGAGATTATTGGAGTGAACTGGGTAGGGTGCTCATCACAAGACAGCCAAGAAATTGACCCTTATTAACTTAGTCAAGGATAGCTCTGATTTCATTTGAAACTGGAAGTGAGGGTTCATGATGGACTTTTATTATCAGAAAGTATCATATAAAGAAGCCTGTTAATATCATAGACAGGGAAACTGAGTCTCAGTGGCATTAAGTGGCATTTGTCCTGTAACAGAGTTTATGGCACAACTCAGATTTCTCTGTGGCCTGGTAATATTTCCTCTGATGACACTGTGCTGGTGAACTAGAACATCCACAAATGACCATTTTTCTCATGGGACAAATTCCATAGAAATGGTGAGCCATATCAAACAACAGTCTGAGGTAGAACTAAATCTGGATAAATCCCAAGAAGACCAAGTAAAGTAGCTGTCTATGCTATCCAGAGTTTATTGCTGAAGGATTAAACTGAAAGGTCTGTCAAATGCAAAGGGCTTATTTCAGGTGAACTAGTTTGTTCTCACTTGTCTGGATTTAGTTGTTCTGCTGACCAACTACCGGTCTAATTGATGAAACTAAACTGGAAGCAATAACTAGTGGCAATTGTTTACAAGTATTCAGGTGCTCAGTAGCCTTATGGATTAACTTCTATGTGTGATGTAATAAACGAAGTGAAGGAGGAAACAAACAAAAACCAAACAAAACATATGTTCCATTATGGAACATAACCAAAGAAAATAATTATTGTATTGCAAAAATAATGGACACCTAAAAAAAGACTTTTCTATTATAATTCAGATGTAGGACCTAGTTCAAACAATACGTTCTTTCAATTTAAGTTTTAAGTTAAAGTGATTTAACTTAAAGTGATTAACATAAAATGTGGTACAACATGTTGTTTTTTCTTACCCTCTGATTCTATAAATGCATTTCCAAAATTTTTAAAATAGTGGATATAGTTTATGGAAATGATGGTTTTCATGCTGTTTAATACATTTTCTCTAATGAAATCTTCCCATGATGCCCTGTTAGGCCAACTTTCTGGTCTGTTTCAACCTCAGAACATTCAGTGTTTTTATGTTGCAGATCAAAACAAAGGAGAAAGCATGGTAAAATTATTTTCCACGGTGTTAGCACAGGATTATTTCCTCACAATAATGGAGTTCAGGTAGCCGGCAGAAACATTATAAAACGTCAGCTCTCCGATGTCCTTGTGCAGTTTCAATTCAGTAATGCTTCACATCTCTGTAATGCAGCTCTGTCCTAACAGAGGTGGAACCCAGACCACACTTTGTGTTAGAATGGCATCAAAAGTAAAGCGAGAGAAATCTTCACTTACCCACTGATGTTCTTTCTGCTCTACACAGAAGCAACAAACCCAGGTTCAAGTTGCTGAAAACAAACAATTAGAAATCAAATCAAAGCCTGTTTGACTTCACAATTGAATGCCGAGATGCAATAAGAATAGTAAGAATGCAAAGTAATAGCCTGCCGAATTCAATGAATACCGCTTAATAACTTTGGACCATAGCAAGACTTGGGTAAAATTAAAAACTAATGTAAAGCTCGTTGGGCATGTCTCACTGAATTAGTATTCTGAGGCATGTGTCTACACATCATCCATAATGAGGTCTGCTGGTTTCATTTACAGACATTGCCTACATTAGAGAGCACTAATGTGTAAAAACATATTGTATGCTGGTCTGTAAAGGCACACCAAATTTTCATTATGTTTCAGTCAAAAAGTGCTTGTGTTGCAGGATGGAGTCCATGTCAATAAAATGGATTGTGTGTCACTTAAACCAAGTGACATGCTAATCTTCTAGAGGCCTCTGTCCTTTAATCTCTACAGGACATGAGTCAGTTTAGAAGTGTGAGCTGTTCTCACAGGTAGTGACTATTGAGTTCTTTAATGTAAATTCAAAAGCAAAGCTTATCAGTGTGTTTCAGAAATTGCTTCAATGTGGTTGCTGTCTATGAAAAAAAAAATCTCCCTACATCCCCCAAATCCATGGGCGACTTCCAAGATTTTACAGTGCCTGGGAGCACCTTTTAATTATAAAGAAATTGGTTTTGGTGATAGCTGCCCTGTGACCAATTGGATTAGAGGCATTTCTTCTGGCTATTAAGAAGCTAACTTGACTATTGCCCTTGTGTCGTTAGGCATGATCAAAATACTAAGTAAAGCGGTGTCTCAGTCCAGAACTTCAAGACCCGGTAGCCTAAATTCTTTTAAAGTAATGCCGTAAATAGCCATTTTATAACAAAAGAACAGAATAATGGGATTGGGATCAAAATTCTTTGGTTTGTAGAGGGAGTTACAAAGTATATAAAAAAACAACTTGGATTACTTCTCTTATATTTTAAAATCATACGTATTGTACCACAGGAAAAGTAGAAAAACTCAAAGACAATCTACAAAACTTCTCCTGGATCTAAGAGCTAAATTGGTTTACAATAAAATCTTGAAAACATGAAATTAAATAGAAGTTTACATCCTGTAACCTTTGTCTTTTATTTTCTAAATACCAAGAAGTGTACATTTTCTGCTTACTTGTCCTAAAAAGAACAAAATTACTCTAAGTAATGGTCTCTACTCCAGCATAACACTTTCCACAAAAGAATAAGAAGCTCACATCTATTATTCTGTCTGGTATTAAATGACACTTTGTTGATACACACAAACATGAAATTTTGAAGTCAAACTAGTATCACTTACATAAAAAGATATCATCATCAGAATAAAATGATCAAATATTCCATCACCTCTGAGATCAAAAACAATAGAAAGTAAGTTATGGAATTAAGGGGTACGTTTGTATAAATGAATTTTTTTTTAATTCAGAATTTTAAAAAGTATATATATATATTATTTTTGGTGAGGAAGATTGGCCCTGAGCTAACATCCACTGCCAATCTTCCCCTATTTTTTATATGTGGGATGCCACCACAGCATGGCTTGATGAGGGTTGTGTAAGTCTGTACCCAGGATCCAAACCCGCAAACCCCAGGCCGCCAAAGCGGAGCGTGTGAAATTAACCACTACACCACCACACTGGCCCCCAAAAGTAAATTTTTTATTTAAATTTTCTGTTTAAAAAGTTTGTGCAAAATGTATTTTCACTCTCCAAAAATAAAGTATGCTGAATCAACTTTTATTTTTGTTTGATGATTTCAGATCTGTCACTGAATTGCATTGTTGTTATAGACATCATTTCTCTTCATTATTTACATATAAACATTGAAGCATATTGAGTAGTATCTATAATGATTCCAGGATAAAGCAGTCACATTTGTCTTTTTAATATATCCCTCATATTAGCTTGTGTTATTCCCACATTCATAAAGTAAATAATGTATGTGTTGTTGAATAACTGATGAATAGTGTGAGCTCTGCTTAATGAAAAATTACATTTACAACAATAAATCAGTTTACTGGTAGCAATGAAATATAGCTTATTTTACTTTATTGCAAAGAAATGTCCAGCTAAAATTCTGAAATGGGATTTCTGCCAAAGGGTTAGTACCATCATACCTACAAACAAGTTCATCTTAATGACATATTTAGGAGGGCATTTTTAAAGAAGGATTTTGTAAATAATATTTCACAGAGTTATGAAGGATGTTGATTTTGTTACTAGTATAACATTTAAGAAATATTTAAATACATGGGTCATTATGTCTCAATGCAATGAAAGCATAAGTATGTGTAGAATTGTTATTAGCTTTGAGCACTGTACATATAGATATTGTTAGAGATATTCTTGATATGAGAAATGGACATTCATCCTAGGATCTTATGGATTACAAGGAGAGGATGAAGAAATACAAGAGCTGTTACATAAATTTAATACCTAATATCACAGGGCCTCAGGTACACAGCACAGGATTTAGCACACATACAGGTGCTACATATTCAATTTTTGCTAATGAAGGAAAATAAGATATTCTCTTATAGGAACTGTGCGTGTGTTGTTTTTCTTGGCTCCTCTATCCTAAAGGCCACAAATTGTAAACAGTTCCAAATATTGCAGAGCCCAAGCTCTGACCAAGGAATCTGATGAAGAAACACATAGATATCTGAATCTTAGCTCAGAAGAAGAGTTGACCTCTCAAATCAATTAAATTTCAGGTATATATTGAAAATGCATTTTGTGTTCAATATTGCCCTAATACTCAAACTCAAAGAAAGAACACGGTGCTAGAATTCTTTCTGCTGTTTCTGCTTAGTATTTAATCTCTGACTCAGTGTCAATTTATAATTCTTAAATAAATAGATCAAATTTATATGTGATATAGAAAATTTGGAATCATTTTATATTCTAATACAAGGGAAAATTACATAGAATAAAAATGCATATAATCTGTATTGAAAATAGGAGGTATTCTTCGCTACTTTAATCTACAGCGTGTCAGTTTTCTTTATATGCCTCCAAGTTATATAAAGTTACAACTATGGAGTTTTAACAGAATATAAGATGAGGAAACTTTTATCCAAGAAAAAAACACAGAGGAAAGCAGAGCATATCCCCCCAACTCCCTGAGGTCAGGCGAACAGATCCTGAGTAGAAAAACCTTTGCCTCTTGATGTGGTAGGAATTATTTACTCTGTGAGGGTTAGAAAAAATTGAAACTTGTCACAACAGAAGCAGAGAAATAATACTACTTCCATCAGAAAGCAACTTAATGCACTTGGCTTATTAGAAAAGAAAGAAGTTGAATATGGCTAACCATATCAATAACGTGTGTTAAGAAAATAAACGTTATGTTAGCGTTTAGAACATCAGGCTAAAGGCACGTTGGGGCAGTTTTATCGCATTTTTTGCAATTGAATCTTTGTTGATAATAGTTGATGCATATAGATAAAGCGTTCATCTTATTTTAGATACCTCTTTATATTATCTTGCTTTGGACATAATTATTAAAAATCCCTAATGATTCATTTATGCCTTTTAGGAATTCACACATAAGTGTACCTTGATTTACATAGTTGAGGAATACTAATTTGTTTGATAGATTTGTTAGAGTGAAGGTCTAATATGGAAAATATTACTAATAGAATACCTAAAATATGCTGAAGGTTTACTATTGACCAAAGACTCGGCAAGACTTTTGTATGCATAATCTCATTGTAAATCTTAGAATAATCTTATGAGAGAAATATTAATATATCCATGTTCCAGAACAGAGGATCAGAAAAGTTAAGGAATTTTCCAAAATTCACCAAGGTATTATGTATCAGAGATATAATGTGAATGCATATCTCTATCCATAATAAATATTCTTTTTAGATTTTTTTGTTTTTTGTGTGTGTGTGCAGAAGATCCGTGCTGAACTAACAGCCATTGCAAATTCTCCTCCTTTCTTTCTTTCTTTCTTTTTTTTTTTTGCTGAGGAAGATTGGCCCTGGGCTAACATCTGTGCCCATCTTCCTCTACTTTATATGGGATGCTGCCACAGCATGGCTTGACAAGTGGTGCATCAGTCTGCACCTGGGATCCAAACCTGTGAACCCTGGGCCACCAAAGCAGAATGTGTGAACGTGACCGCTATGCCACAGGGCCGGCCCCATGATACATATTCTTAAACACTACTTTAGCGTTACACATTCCTTTCAAAGCTAAAAATCAATGTTATAATCTGAAATAATATAGAGAACAAATGGAATACATTAGATGTTAATATTAAAAAGTTTCATATACATGTTTTTATTTTCATTTCCAAGCATTTCCTTTTCTATTATTTACTTTGATATTGTAATATACGTTTAGAATAAGTTGCAGTAAATTTCTTTTTTTTCAAGTTTACATATGTTTTAAACAGTTGTGTTTTAAAATATGCATTAGAATTGTTTCACTTAAATGCATTCACATTTTTCCCTATTTGTAAATTTTTTGAAACCAAATACCTGCTTTTGCTTTAATTTTTTTCCTAAAGTAGTTTTTTTTTTTTAAATTAAACAGAAAAGAATTTTTGAAGTACACCTTATAATACAAATTTAGGCAAAATAATGAGTTACTTTTAGTTACATTTAAAACTGTATTTCTTTCCAAAGGTATTGTTAAAGACAACTTCTTTAAAGAAAAAAAAGATGTTCTTTTTAATATATAAATCCATGAATCTAGACTATCTAAAGAGAAGATGACAATTAAAAATTTAAAAAGGTTTAGATGTAGCGTTATTGTTTTGCTTTAGATCATTAAAAGTTAATAAAGCAGCAAGTTGTTCCTATTAAGATTACAAGAAAATTCCTCCTTGTCAAATTAGAAAAATATTGCTTCTTTTAAATCGTTAACATTTTAGTGTATCAACAAATATATAAGTAAATATGAACTCCACCATAAGTTCTGTAGTTTTGGTGTTGATTTTTCTCCTTTGGCAAAAACCATGAAATGTTTTAATGACCATTTTTGTATTAAAACATTTGGCTCAATAAATGTAAAACATCCCATTGATGTTGGCTGTTTTCATTTAAGGAAGAAGAGAATGTAAAGAGAACTGTTTGCTTTTTCTAAGAAACTTGGCATTGACATTTGCCTCTAAAATATATGAAGTTCATGCCATTCCTCTGATATCTTCAGACTGGTGTCCAGCTGTTGGAAAATATTCTTGGTTTTGTGTGGCATTTGCTCACAGATGCTGCTGCTAGATTCTTCCGCGCTTGTTTGCTGGACCTAGCATTTGCCAATCTGAGAGAATCAGAGCACAGGGTGCATGGATATCTAGATGCAAATGTTTCAATTGTGAATAATGAAAGAAGAGGATAAAAGTACTTTGAAATAAAGTATGTCTTTGCTTTACATATTCTGTGTTTGGAGTTTAAGGAATATTTAAAATGTGCGAGCACAAAGGAATTGTATTTAAAGAAAGAAAGAAAGAAAAGAAAAAAGCAAGTGTTGAATCCTAAATTATAATTCCAAAGAGGGGAATTTTTTTGAAATTGCTTAAACGAAAAAGTTTTTTTTTTTCTATAAACATACAAACAAATACTGATTCAGGAAATAAAGAAATATATAATATTATGTAATTAAAAAAAAACCCAGTCACAACACAGTACTGAAGAATAATGTATTTATGTCATGACAACATGAGGTGCATTTATATTTCCTTTCACTCATGATATATTACAGCCTTATTCAAGTAACTACTATGGTAACTCAGAAAACTATTACTCTGCATCAGTATCATCAGAACTACCATCTTCCTGGATTAGATCCTGGAACAGAAAAAGAGCTTTGATGGAAAAGGTAGTGAAATCTTAATAAAGTCTGGAGTTTATTTAATAGTAATAAACCAAAGTTGCTTTTCTTAATTTGACAAATGTACCACATAACATAAGATGCTACCATTAGGGGAAACTGGTGAGGAATATTTGGGAATTCTTTGTAAATCTAAAAGTACTCCCACATAAAATATTTATTTTAAAAATCATATTACATTGTATCAGATATGCAGGTTTTATCCATTTATTTAGCAGATATTTATTCAGTGGCTACTGGTGCTAGTCCTTGAGCTTCACACAAAGTAGGCAGTGGGGAACTAAAAACAAATAATACAACTCAAAAAATATAGAAACCAAGGTTCCAGCTCTCATGGAACTTACAAGCTAAAATGGAAAATATTTACTAATCAAATGAAAAAAAGCACATATACAATTATAAATTTTAAATATTTTAATTTTGAAATTTAATGATAAATTTCATAAGGAGAAAAGGTTGCTGAGAGAGAAAATTACAAAATGAATGACTGTGATTTTTTTAGTTAGTTTTAATTGTGATAAAATAGACATAGCATAAATTTCACAATATTTAAAGTGTAAAATTCAGTGGCTTTAAGTATATTCACACTGTTGTGCAACCATCACTGCTATCAGAACTTTTTCCTCATCCCAAACTGAAACTCTGTATCTATTAAATAATAACTCCCCTTCCACCACCACTCCTCCCCCTGGTCCCAGTCCCTCGGAACCACTTTTCTACTTTCTGTTTCTACGTATCTCATATACGTGGATGTATATACTAGATATAGTATTAAAAGAAAAGATAACAGTATATGTATATACTACACATACATAGCATGTATATACTACACTTTATTTATCCATTCATCTACTGATGGACATTTGGGTGGCTTCCACCTTTTGGCTATAGCAATGTTTCTATCAACATTGATGTGCAAATATCTGTGGGACACCCTGCTTTCAATTATTTTGGGTTGCTGGATCATATGGTAATTCTATGTTTAATTTTTTGAGGAACCACCACACTATTATCCACCACTGCTACTTTTAAGCAATACCCAAAGTGTACAAAGGGAAGGTCATCTGAGGAGTCAATTAGATAGTGGATGGGGAGTGGGTGTGAAGGGAGTTGGAAGAAAAAGAAATTTTGAAACAGGTGGAACAAAATAGCACAGAGGCTCTGAGGCTAGAAGGAGACTGGCCAGTTTTCAAGACTGAAAAGAAGACAGTATGTGGTTGTCCATGAAGAGAGAAAAGGAATTGGGTTCAAGATGAGGTGCAGATCCAGATAGGGGCCGGATCAGATAAAGCCACATATGCCACGGCAGTGTGTTTTTGCATTTTATTCTATGTGCAAAGAAAACACACTGAAGGAGTTTTTTAAATAGAAATATCCTGTTATATAAATTTTTTCATGTGAAAAGTGGATAAGAGCAAGGCAAGAATCCATGAACTGAGACACATTAGGAGGCTCCTACCAGTGTTCCAGGTAAGACCTTATTACTGCCTTGTGGAAGGAAGGAAGGAAGGGAAACCAGGTAGTGCATCCAGTGTAGGAAGTATAGGAGGTAAGGGAGAGGTGTCAAGAATCACTTCCGGGTTTCTACTGTAACATACTGGATGAATGGTAGCACCACTTACCAGTGTGGAAGAACTGGGTTTTGAAACTTTCAAATTTAAAGCATCTATTAGATATCAAAATTCTTATTGTTATCATTAAAATCCTTCCTTGACTTTAGAGTTATTTAAAAAGGAAGAACTTTGGAAAAAAATTTTTGTGTGTTTCCTCTTGCCAGAGAGATAGTAACCCTATAGATTAAGCATTTTATCTTATTTTGCTCATTTTATTCTGGTAGTAATAGACACCTAGATTATTAAAAGAAAAGCAAGATAACAAAATACACCTGAAACCTACTTTCAAAAATCATTTTATTTCATTAGAGAAATTAAAATTTATTACTCACAATTATCTGGTTAATTTGCTCTATGTAATTTGTCAAATCTGGTCACTCAAGCAAAATATGTACTACCTTTGAAATATATTAAAAAGTGGCTTGACTATACAGAGCTAATTTGCTGTACAAATCTGAAATCTCACAATTCACTTCATTTTACAGATTTACTCTCAATTTTATTCTCCTCTACCTTAGCAGAGTCTTCTCTCTTACATAATATTAGTCATTATTATTGTTTGGTTAAGTCTCTTGAAGTCTTTTTTTCCTTTCTCACATGAATAGAAGTGTCCCGGCAAAGGAAATCTATTAGTCACCTACTGTAGCACTTTAAAACTGTTGTCACTAGGTCACTTATAATCTTGGTGTGCTTGGAATTTTACTGGTTTTATGCCACCTCACAAGCAGCTCCTTCCCTTTGATATTTTACGATATAATTATTTAATCTAGTGATTCTACTTCATGCATTTCATCTCCCTAGAAAATATTTCCAAAAGAAATAACTACTTGGGAGCTTGGAAACACTTTGAATAAACCAAAAATATGCTATAGTTCTACTGTGGTGATTCTTGTAGAAAACAGGTGGTCTTCATTGGATAATTTATGTGCCTTGCTATCATTATCAGAATGGACAATAATAGAAAAGGCTCTATTGACACTGTACCAATATGGTAGCATGAAGGAATTATCACTTTAACTTTAGGGCTGTAATTTTTTTTCATATTTTTATGGTTACATGAGTTTATCATGTGTTTCATTATGTCTCCAACTACTCATTAACCACAAGCAAAATGAAGCTTTACATGGAAAAACATAGAAAAAGAAAAAGGATAAGGAAAAGGAAGAAGGGGGAGGAGGAAGTGGAGGATAAGGAAAAAAAATCAATTTTGAAGGGATTTTTTTTTTTTTTTTTTTTGTGAGGAAGACCAGCCCTGAGCTAACATCTGTAGCTAATCCTCCTCTTTTTGCTGAGGAAGACTGGCCCTGGGCTAACATCCGTGCCCATCTTCCTCCACTTTATATGGGACGCCGTCACAGCGTGGGTGACAGGCAGTGCATCGGCGGGCGCCCGGGATCCGAACCGGCGAACCCCGGGCTGCCAAGCGCGAACTAAACCGCTGCGCCACCGGGCCGGCCCCGATTTTGAAGGGAATTTTAATGAAAATTGACAATTATTCACCTTAAACTGTTTTTACTAATTATAAACAATAGTATGTGATTCATAATTATATATGATTATTTTAGAAAATTAGAAAATACAAAAGAAAATCACAGAAGAAGGTAATATCATTCGTAATCCCACTAACAAGAAATAAGCATTGTTACCATATTAGGGCACATTCTCCAGTATTTTATATATAATAGGGATCCAATTGATTTTTTTAGCTGCCTTTTTTCTCATTGAAGGGAAAATTATAACTGAGAGAAAGAAATACATATATTATAAATTGCTTCCAAGCACAGTTTCATTCAGTGTTGAAAAATATTGTTATTGTTTATACATTTCTGATAAATTTGCATTGTAAAGCTTGTCAGTCTTGATCATTGACATACTACTGTTGACTGCATTTACTTTACAAGTGGTCTACATGGACCCCTTTTAGGCACTGAGAGGGCAAAGAAGACCCAATTGAGACAGCGATAAAGGAAGGGGGCACGATGATCTCATGTCTAGACTGAGTTGTTGGGCAGCATCAATCCACAGAAAAATCTGTGAAGGGTTATTCATTGAGGATTCAGAACTTCAGGGGCCATTTAAAGAACAAAAGAAAGATACCGCAATGTGTAAACAGGATTGTGGAAAGACACATGATATATTTTTTTAAAAAGAGTCAAAAGTAGGCTACAAATTGCCTCTTCTCTGAGGCTTCTTTTAAATATTCTAACATTTGTGACACAATATGCATAGAGATAGGAATATTGCCTTGAAGTCTGACAGGCATGGGTCCAAATTTTGACTTTACTTCTTACATCTGAATGAAATGGAGCATGTCCTTTAACCTCTCCATTTGGCTCAATTTACTCATCATTAAAATGAGATTAATAATAAGACTTGCTTATTGATTGTCGTGATCATTGGATGAGATTTGTGTAAACAGCTTAACACGTTGAGTGACATATAGTAAATGACAAAGGAATGGTACAAATAAATGGTAGCTGTAGACATATTCTTTACATCATTGTTTCTTTTTCCTACTTGAATTGCTATGATACTACCCTCATAAACAGGTACCATCTATCCCATCCACATGGCTGATGCTACAAAAAAATATGGGGAGATGTTATGTAAGGGTCCAACCTTGCAACTAGTACATAAATAACTCCTGGAGACCTAATGCACAGCATAGAGATTACAGTCAACAATACTGTATTACAAACTTCAAAGTTGCTAAGAGACTAGATCTTAATTATTCTCACTACAAAAAAGAAATGCTAATTATGTGATAGAGGTGATAGCTAACGTCACAGTGGTAATCACATTGCAATATATAAATATATCAAATCAACACATTGTACACATTAAACTTATACAATATTATATGTCAATTATATCTCAATAAAAAATTTATGAATTGTTTAATTCATACATGATATTACAAATGTGTAGAGAATGTGCATTTTCCTCTACTCTACTTTGTAAATTCATAGAATATGCTGTCAGAAGACATTATCTACAATTCCATGACTGCTCTTTAAATCCCGGCGTTTGTGGCCCTTTGATGACAAACCTTGTAAAGGCAACTTTATTTTCGCAACTGCTCTCAGGAGAAAACTGATTTACTAGCAGGGAGGCAAGAATGGGATAGGAGAAAAGGCACTAACCATTGAGATGATAGATCTGGGTTTCAGATCTTGTTCTGCCACTCAATAATTACATGATCTCTGGCAAATAAGCTGTCCTATGTAGGACACAGTATCTTGTTCTTGAATGAATGGGTTAAATTAGGCCCCTGCACTGAGTTCGGACATTCTCCTCTTCTCCATTCACTATGCATTTGCCTTTTCCTTTGCAAATATCATTGAGCTCACGTAGCAAATCTTCTCGAATGTTAAAGTTCAATGTTGATTATAAACTGAGGGTAGAGATGATAATTGAATACATGATAGGAAATAACACTTTCTTTTATTGAGATGTATGAGAAACACAAGGGTGACATTATCAAAGTATCAAAGATAAATCAATGGGGAAGTTCTATAGCCAGGGGAAAGAGATTTGATTTTCAGTTGCCAAAATACAGTGGGAGCTGACAAAAGCCTAGAGCAGAATCTTTAGAACCAAAGGCAGGAGCATCAAATGGGGATGAGCCTGGAAAAAAGCAGATGAATAACTTGTTCTTGTCCAACAAACAGATTTCATCGGGGCCTTGATGAAAGACGCTTGCTTCCCTCTTGTGCTTTATGTGTTATTTTCGTGACTTAGCTCCTTTCTGACTAAGAGTCCTCAATACGCCTGTAGCAGCCCTTTCTCAATCTGCTCCAAATAGGTCTGAACTGGGAAGGGGGTGGGGGGAGGTTCAAGCCAAACTTATTGAGTGTCTAGGACATGTCAAGTAATTTGCTAAGAAATGTACATTCTGATCTAATCATCATCACAGCCCCCATTTCAAATGGTTATTCTCATCATCTCCATTTTACAGATGTAAAAACTGAGTGCTAGAGAGATTAGTCATTTGTCCAAGGTCATACAGAGAGTAAGTGACTATGCCTAGACATGTATCTCTGGAAAATTCCAAATCCCACATCCTTAAATACAGCACACGATTCCAAGCTGGTGCCTTGGATGGGTTAGAAATATGCTGGATATTTTCCTCCTCTATCAGCCCTGGGGCAGCAGCGGAGATCCCAGGCAGCCTGTGCCCAGTCCAGTTTCCTCCAGCCTCCAAAGACCTCCTCGGTTTCCCTTAGCACACGATGCTGGTACCATTTTCCACATATGCCATGCCATGAAAAAGTTGAGCGGCCCTGCTCCACTATATGATTTGAACAAATACAGGGAATAGAAAAAATAAAGATGCTAAAAAAAATTATGGCTTTCATCACTTTTTTTTAAACAAGAAATCAGCTCGAGTAAGAAATGAAAATGAGCCCTAAGAAGGAAAGTGTACATCTGTACCTTACATCAGTGCTAAAATATGTCAAACCCATAACTGAGGAAAGAAGTTTTAGCAACTGTCTGCCCTTTCAGAAGTTCCAAAGGAAGAGAGGAATGAGATCAACGAGATACCCAACTTTAGTTACATTCACAGTAACAAATCTAACACTGGCTGTTGCCTTATTTATTTCTTATTAATCTTCTGATTACGTCAACAACACTTTAGACTCAAAGAATAGCTGTCATTTCTCATACATAATTTCAATGCTTTAAAATCTCTTCATAAGGAAACACATTTAAATCTGTTTTTCATAAATTTATTAATGTATTCTAAGTTTTTAATTTATTGGCTGAAAAATTTATTGATTGATTACTTATCTATATCCTTCCTCATTCCTTTTGGGCAGCCTCCAAAACTATATATAATATAATATGATAGAACAAATAAAGATATAGGAAACATAAAGGCCAAATAACACATTGAGTCCATAGGTGAAATTAATCTTGAAAACTTCAGAATGTCCTGAAATTTTGCTACACGTAGGCTCTGAGCTTCCTGCGTTGCCACATATGTTAGGTCCTCTCTCAGATGTTATTTTGACAGGACCCAGTGTCCTCATTTAGAAAATAATAATGCATCTGCCCTACTCATCTGACAAGATTGTTGTAATACTCACACAAGTTACAAATCTTAAAATAACTGTTAACACCTACAAAAATATAATCATATATATTGTGTGATTTAAGGTGTTATACAGGTATTACAGTAGTTGAGTATATAACAACATCGTAATTTTAAAAACTAAATCAAAAGAAACGTGAAACGTTAAACGTTAAACAAAACCAAGTATCTCTTCAGTCTATTAAAACAAAATTCAGAAAAAGTGCAAGATACATTGAGACATCTTTGACTTTTTTAAACAGAATTTTCCCTTAAAATATTTGGTTTTATCTAGACTTTATATAATGATATATGACGATAATTGCTTATAACACACATTTACTCTTGATTTAATTTTGAAGAATAATCGAGAAATAATAAGAATATGCTGACCTGGACTTCGGGCTTCACATACAGCGTTCCAAATAGTTTTACATCTAAAAATTGCCTGAACATTTGTCTCTATATAAAACTTCAATAGTCTTAAAGTTTTTAAAAAATGTTTGCCTATATTATTTCTTCACTTAGAACAATAACAGCTGTGATCTTTCTAAAAATTACATTAAATAACTAATGGTGGAGCCAAAAGGTTTCCTTGGGGAGATACTTTCCAATATTCTCGCATTGTTAACAGTGAACAGGTTTTACTCTGGATTGGAAAGGGAAAAAAAAAAACGTTAAAAAGGCAGGACAAAGTAAAACTCAGTAAAGTTTTAAGTAAAGCAATTTGGTCTCTAAAATTCTTAAAAACCAGAATAAAAGTAGAGCACTATAAGTGTTAATTCTTTAAGAATCATCTTAAAATGTTTGGATTTAAACTGATAGTATCTCTAGGTTGTAAACTTTGATTTAGTGCTTCAAAAATCAGTGGTCCTTATGGAAAGAATCGTTTGAGATTGAACAGCGGTTCCTTGGAGTTGAATAGCCAGTGTATAATATACAGAAGCATAGACAGTGCTTTTGGATTTCCTAATAAGGCTATGTTATTATAGGCTATCTACTTGTAAAGTTCAAACCAAAGATCAGCCTAGCTAAGAGAAGCTGTCTTATAATGAATAATGTTTAAATTTTATAAAGATGATTTTATTGCATAGTGTTACATTTTTTACCAGATAGTTATTTGATTTCCTTTTGATTTGTGACATTATAGTACTATCCACTTCACTTAAAAACTATTTTCTTAAAATATTGTATATATAATTTTGAACAGCAAAGTATATTTATGCATTATTTTACTAATTTCTGATATTATACCTTAATGTAATTAAGGAAACACCTTGAAATACTAAAAGCAAACAGATTTATGATTATTCTCTAAATACATTTTGATACACCATATCAATATGCCAGTCACTTTGCCTTTATAATCTTATTTTCATAAACATTTTTCATGTTCCCTGATGTATGAATATATATGCACACATGCATTAATATATGTATCACTAATACAATAGTACTGTTTAATAATAATGGAACTAGTAATAATAGCATAATTAATAATAATAATGATAACACAAACTAGTAATAATAATGATCTATTAATTGAGTGTCAACCATATACTAATCACATTATAGTGGTTTTTTTCCCCTCGTTGTAGCCTTGCAAGATATGTACGCATCTATTCATGAGAATGCTGTCACTCAAAGTCAAAAGACTTACAGAGTCTCCTAACCCTAAAAATCTAACTCTATTCTGTTTAATTATAACATATGCACTTTTCCCACTGCATTATCTTTGTAATCTATTCTCCACAATAAATAGATTCCAGTTTATTTTAACGTTACTACTTCAGAAAACATATTCTGTGTATAGGTATAATGTGATGTGCCTGGCTTTAAACTGGTGTGTTGTTTTACACTTAAATTTTGTAAAGATAACATCATAATTTTTAGTTGTATGTTTCTCACTATGAAACCGATTTCATTCTATAGTTCAATATGCCAATAACATGTATAAGCAAAAATCTTTATTTAAACAGATATGATGTAGTGGCTGGCAAAATAATTGTGTAAATAATAGTTCTCATGTCCTTACTGGTAAAAATGAACATTTCCACTTCAAGACCTGATATTATTTAAATTATATGATATTAACTAAGTATGTATTAAAATTGAAGTATATTTTTTCATTTATTTTTTCAATTAAATACAACCTGTGTTATATTTAATTTACTACTTCAAATATTTATTGAGGATATACTATAAGGAACGCATTAGAGGGAAAGCCAAAATGAGTAAAAATGAACATTCTTCTCTGAAAAAAGATTTTGATCTATTAGTAAAGAAATAACATAATACACAAAAATAACCATAGCATGCACCTTATTACATGTAAATTATGAGAGAGAAACAATACCCACGTGGTGTTAAAGCACGGAGTGAACAAGTACAACTGGGAAAAATTAAGGAATTTCCAAGGAGATCATATTCGAGGAGGATTTTACTGGTTGATTTATAGAGACTGCACTCTAAATCAAAGGCAAAGGATTAAGGAGAGAAGATTCACTGGCTATTCAGGGAATAGCTTGTTTCTCAATTGTGCTGTAGCATATGGTATGCAGAAAAAACTAGAGGGAGATGAGGTTTGAAAGCAATGATGTAGCCTGGAGTGTCAAAAAGTTTGTATCTCATATGGTATAAAAAAGTAAAAGAATTTTTTTAGCCAAGGTACAGCATGAACAGAGCTTGCATTAGAAAAATTTATCTTGCGGCAATGTTGAGGTTAAAGTCAAGAGAAGGAGCCTCTCACTAAGCTTTATTCTCCTATAAAATCGTGCCTGAGAATAGACTAGACAGTTAACAGATTTTTAATATCTATTTGAATACCTTCTTATGTCAGCCATAATAAATTTGAGTTTTTATGGTATAATCCTTTCCTGTACTCTAAAGAAGATTATCCTTGAGAAAGCTAGCTCATGATATTTACTTGGCATTCAACTGCCTCCTGACTCTTCAATATGCACAAAACTAGATTCATTTCCCAGGATCCCAGGTAAGATCCTTCTTTTACTCATCCTCTTTGAAAGCACCATCATGTATCCAGTTACCATAAAAGAAATCAGGCCACCATCCTGAACTATTTTTTTAATCCCTCGCCCAAACAGTCAATATCTATTTCTGTTCTCTACTCTAGTCCATCTCTCTGTCTCTCACCATCACCAGCCTCAATGTTTATTATATCTTCTAAGTTGTCTACATCTACTTTGACTTCCCACCAATTGTATTCCTTATTCCGCCATCTGAATGGTCTTTCCAAAGTAGTAATCTGATGGTGCCCGCTCTGTGTTTCAAATCTGTCAGGGAGTCCTACTTTCCTGCAGGGTAAAGAACACACTGATTAGCTTGGTTTGCAAGACCATGGGATTTTTCTGGCTTCTGTCTTTCTTTCCTGCCTCTTTTCCTACCACTTCCTGTTGAGATTTGCCTTCAAACAATGATCAACCCCTTTGAATTCCCTGAAATGGATCATCTAATTTCTCATCACGAGGCATGATGTATCCTTAGAAAACCTTTTCTTGCTCTTATCTGTCTTCATCCTTCAAAATACTGTACCTTCTTCAATCTCTGTCATAATCTCTTTGACCTATATCTCTACAGTTTAATCTCTATGACCCTGATCATTATCAACGATTTGCTTTATGTATTACATCCACATAGCATATTTCTATTATTAAATATATCACAAAATATTCTAATTGATACTAAATGCATCTTTTTCTTCTATTAGACCAAAGAAACATGAAAATAGGGAGTATCTTTTTTCTTTATGTCCCTGAAATTTAGCACAGAACATGAGATATAAATGATGCCTAAAAAAAACCCACTTGTGTAAGCAAAAAAATGTTTCTCTGGGAGGAGATTTTGCCTAGAGAAATGAAAGCTAAAACAGAGGAGATTATAAAGAAATTATAATAATATTCTGAATGTCTTATGTATTTTAATTTCAGTTCAGACTTTAAGTTCCACTGGAGTTTAGCCCTTAATAGAAAATTTAACAAAGCAATATTTAATGACAGGAATAATTTTCCCTATGTGGAAAGCCTGAGAATTTGGGGGTTTTAATATATATATTGTTTAAACTTTAGACTTAGAATTTCAGTGCAGATAAAGGTGTCCAAAGAGTGATGAAAGAATGTGGAGTTTTTCGGTTAGCATTAATATATTAACTAAGCATGCCTCATTAGAATTTGGGGGCATTAAAGACTAATTACTAGCTGATTTAAGTTAATAAATTATGTATTTGTACCTTTTCATGGCATCACCCAGTCTACATACAGACCCACACTGATACAGGTATTTGGCAGTAAGAACACCTAAACATATGATAATAAAAATTCTTATTTTATAATGGAAATTGAATCATTGGATATGCTCAAACACTAAAACAGCACAATTAGACTATATTTTAGTTCTTTGTTCAGTTTTATTTTATTCTTACACTAGAAATAAAAGTAAAAATTATAATAAAATAATTTTATCTCAAAATATATAAAATATATCCATTAACAAATTTAAGGTATGTTTTATATTAACAATATGATTCGTGTTTCAAAAGTGCTCTTCTTTGTTAAAGGTAGAAACAAAAGATCTATGAAATTTCTTTCTTTAGTCTCATTTATGACATCCATTCTGAATAAGTTCAACAAATTAAATTATCAGAGGTATATCAGAAGTAATAATGCATTAGTCATAAGAAGTTAAGAATTGAACATAGGTAAAATCTTCTTTGATAAAGAAGACAGATAAGTTGACTTGGAAAAATGTTACTAACTATTAAATTGTGTTAAATAGTAAACAAAAGGTAAATGTTTTTAGAAATTAAAATAAATCAAAGCTTTTTTTGCTATTATTATTATTATTTCTAATCTCCAAATTAGAAATTTCTGTACTATTATCAATAACAACATGTTAATATTTTCCAACACAGGTACTTATTATATTAGAAGAAATTTCACTTAAAAAATTTGATCCATTCATCTCTTTACATAAATTTTCTTTCACAGATAAGATATGCATGCCATGGATTTATTTGAAAGGAAATTTACAAGTGGATTTTTTTCTCAACTATGTGAGATGGAGTAATTATCATTTCTGATATACTAAATTTAATGATTTAAAATAAGTGAACATTCCTACAACATAAGTTGTTTCCACCACACTTTAAAATTCTAATGTTTAAAAAAAAGTTTCTAAGTTCAGGCAGTATTTCTTGAGCTGATTGATTTTATACTAAAAGGTTTTTAAAAGTCAATAACAGGGATGTCTCAGTAATAAGTGACAGCATCATTTTCATAGGATCAGATCACTGAATACTGAATTCAAAGATAAGCATCATTTTAGCACATGAATACAGAATAAGAGGAACTCAGAGGAAAATGGAAGTGTCAGTTCAATGAAGGATTGTATGCATAGACTTGATCACATTAATTCTGAAGTATATTTTTAACAGAGAAAGGAATGAAGAGGAAAATATTAAGCATTCTGCTGTGGCAAGTCAGCAGTGCAAAAGTGAGCATTCACTCAAGGAGCAAATATGGAATGATTCCAGAAATTATAGAAATGAACTTACGAGAACATTTTGAAAGGAAATTAGAAGGATTATTAATATTTTAAGAGATTCTGAAAATATCAAAGACTATAAAGGACTTCAAAGAAAATAGAAAATGCATAAATGAGAAGGGGATGGTTATGTAGATTTATACCCATTTCAGCTCTGTGATCTCAGGTTTGCCTAACTCCTTGGGCTTCAATTTTCTTATTACAAAATAGAAATGCTATTTGTTGTGTAAGTAATTTCAAATTCATTGTATGTTTCAATCTAGACAGAATTCTAGAATGATTGCAACTGTAAACACAGTATTAACTTTATTTGGCGGTGAAAAAGTTCAAACCTCTTTTGCCATTTACCTGGAAAGAAACAAAATGTACTGTGTAAAATATGTACTATGATATTATCCGTGTGCAGATGACATCTTATGACAACGTATACAAGGATGATAAATGCATTCTGTGTATTAAAATATCAAAGACAATGCAATATAATAAAATTAATTATATTATTAAGAGTCCCAGGAGATAATAATTGGACAAGCAATTGCAGAATTAAGGGTGCTTTAATGAAGTGATAAATACAGTATACGGGTAGCATTTAGGAAAACCACCAAGGGGGTGTTACAGAACCATCAGGCTAGCAAGGGCAGTGGGGAAAACTGTAACTACCTCTAGGCCTGAAGGGACATGATGACGAAGTGATCACTGGAAACCAGAGATGACAGTTTTATGCAGAGGATGCTCAAGATGCACTATGGCCTTGGATACAGCCAACCAATGGCAACCTGGCAGAAATGGAACAGAGGAAATATATACCTTGACCTTACTATTCTCCTACTCTTATATCCTTTTGGTGACTCCCATTGGCCAAATCCCCTTGAAAGGGATGCAGTCTATACAGGACAGCCTCGTTAGGCCTAAACCAGGTAGAGAAAGGTAGAAGGTGAATCTGGAGGACTAATCCTTTCATAAATATATTAAATATTCATTAAATATTTTTCTTCCTAGAAGTAGTTTGAATCTTAACAGTATATACCAGTGGAAAGAATGGAGATTGAACCAATACATCTGAATTTGAATTCAAATTCTATTGTTTCCTAGCTGACTGACATCAGGCAAGTCAAGTTCCTTCTCTATATAACAGCGTTCTCTATGAATTGGGAACAATAACACTTGGTAATATGTGAAGGTTAAGTGGATTATAAATGAAAAGTATCTACAGAAAATTGGGCATGCAGCAAGCATTAAAAATGTTTTCTTTTATCTTTCCTTTCCCCTATAAGTCAGCTTTCACTCAGAATACTCAACTCTATGGCATATTTATTTTTAATTTAAATAAGAGCTAAGTTCCAAGAACATCACATCCTAATCAGTTTCACATTCTTTGAAGGCAAGAAAGAATTTGACTTATTTGGAAATTCTGCTATATTCAATATTCTTAGGAAAATCACAAATAACGTAATGCTACAGGACTTTTATAAATCATACATTACAACTGCATTGTAGAATTTTTGTTTCATATCTTGGGTCAAATAATTCTACAGAGAAGAATAAAGCAAGTGGATCCAATCTAACCATGGCTGTTTACTGTTATCAGGAATATGTGCTTTTGAAATTTTCACCTATACTTGATTGAGATTTTTTTAAATTAAATTTGTATCTAATAGGCAATAGAAATTTTCTTTTTGAATTAGTGCTTCAGGAGACATAAGTAAAATCAAAACAAATACATTTCATTCTAAACCTTAAATCGTTGATAACTAAAGGGCCAGTCTGTGTTGCAGCACATATTCATTACATTTAAGGAAGGGAATGGGACAACATTATGCAAGTAAATTCCCCCGGACTACCTTATACTAAAAATATAAAAATATTTCAGTTAAAAACAGCATTTTCAGTAGAGTTTCAAAATCCTTCTTGAACGAAAATCAAGTGTCTTTTGAGCCATTTTCACCTGAATATAAAAAAACAATATCATGAAAACATAAGCAATTGGTATCTGGGCTTCCTCAGCAATCTTCATCAGACTTTTTCAGCAACTCCTTTTGCTGACGTCAACCAACAGATTGGGCTAGAGGGAAAAAATGTTTCATTTCTTACTTCAAAATACAGAATTAGAGATGCGAGTGAGAAATAGACAAGTGTGTAGACACTTTGCTAAATTCTGTTTTTCTTCTTTATATTCATTTTTATAGTAACTCACATTATTTTAAACATATTAAAATAAACATACAATAATAAAATTTAACAAATTTCATATCTAAAGTATATTACAGAGCCTATTATTTTCAAGAGAAAACAAGGACAAGGAAACTGCAAGCTAGCACATTTTTACTATGGATTTTTTTTTTCAATCTGAATGGTTCATATATTAACTGCCTATGCAAAAGACAAAATACTGAATGAGAAATTTAATTAAGAAAAATGCAATATAAAATAAGGCATTGATCAGTAGTAAAATGTAAGCTTGGTTAATACTAAGTATTAAAATGTTAATAGACCATAATTGTGTAAAATAAAATATTAGTTAAGTCTTGCATGAATTATTCAATCTATTGATTTTACTATATGTAATTGAGAATAAATGTGTCTGACAATATAGTTTTTAAAAATGTTTTAATATGTTATGGGCAGACATTAAAAATCTCCATTTGACCAGAGCACATTTTCTAATAACAATTTGTACAAAACATTTTTCTTGCTTATATTATGTAAGACTGTAAAAGAAAAAAAAAAACATTGTTTTTAACTACATTGTTTTAAGTGGGGGAAGAAACTCTAATTAATTCCCTTGTTACATTTTAATTATTTTCTTTGAAAACATACAGGGACTCATTTCCTACCAATGCACTATGCCTTAAACAGTTTCAGAGACAGAAACATCCTGGTTTTAAACCAACATTTGATATCAAGTTTTAATGTAGTCATTATTAGTGTAAAGCAATAGAAGTCTATGATCTATTAGATGTTCTTAAAAAACTGTCTACACTGTGTCTTGTATTTCATTTATGGCTAGGCACTCACTAGGGTCTATTTCAATGTCTCTATCTGAGGCATAATATTGCGACTTGGAGCAATAATGTTTTGTTTTTTTAAAAAATAATTTTCCACATAGATAGGCACCCTGGTAGCTTTCAAAAAAGTAAATGGTCCCTATCTTCAACAGGCTTGAGCAAAGGTCAAAGATAAAGACCCTTGCCAAAGTTTCTGTTTGTACATAGCTTTCAAATAACTAGAAAGAAAAACTCGGCCAGGCTGGTGGCATAGTGGTTAAGTTCATATAATCTGCTTTGGTGGCCCAAGGTTCATGGGTTTGGATCCCAGGCATGGACCTACACACTGCTCATCAAGTCATGCAGTGTCCCACATACAAAATAGAGGAAGATTAGCACAGATATTAGCTCAGCAGCAATCTTCCTCAAGCAAAAAGAGCAAGATTGGCAACAAATGTTAGCTCAGGGCCAATCTTCCTCACCACAAGAAAAGAAAAACTCTTATGTACTTCTACTGAAACATATCACTGAAAATGAATAATCAATTTTATGCACACACTAAATAACCAACCTCAAATGATCATCTTTTCAGGTTACTATCATGAATTATTTACTACTGCCCAGTTGCTTAAAAAGTAATAATTTGTCTTTACATGGATTTTGTCTTACTTCTTAAGGCATAGAGATTTGTGAGTTAAAATTGTATGCATGAAAGAATGCTACAATACTTTGCTAAATACTATTATACTTTATTAAATAAACTAAATACTAATGGAAGCAATAGTCATCACTCACTTATTTTAAGGGTGAATATTACTGGTGGGGAATGAAATGCATGTTGATTTAGACATGACTTAGGTGCCAAAAGTCTTCTAATATAGATGTGACTATTGTTTTATTTAGGAGATACACTCATTGGAAATTACCCATATTCTTGTCATAAAGAATAAATATCATGAGGATAATTAACTGAATGTAATTAATAATCATTTTCTTGGGACTTAGCGCAATTCCAAGTAGATCTTATTTTACAGTCTATGAGTAAAAGATGAATAAGGCACAATAGATTAAATTTGATGGCAGTGGGGTTAGATACTGTGGAAGCCGGGGGAATGGTCAAGAAAGTATGGTCTAGAAAAGAATTGTTGAAGTTGTACGCAAAGCATACTCAGAAGGTCAATATGGGCATGACTTGGGAGATATTTGAGATAGAAACAGAGAACAACATGATTAAGTGGATGGAAATTAGTGATGAATTTCCTGGAGTCTGGGATAGGTAATATGGTATTAGATCTACTTCTAACCAAAATAAGAATAAAAAAGGAATGGCAGGTTTTTAGGGGTGGAGGAGACAATATGACACACAGTTATAATTTTGTAGCTATTGAGGTTAAGTTGCTTGTGGGACATGTATCAGTTAATCTTCAGAAAGATCTAGATATACAGGGAAGCATACTGCTACATAGAGTAATGCCACTATTTAAAAAGGTATTATGGAAGTTAGTAAAATTGTTTTTCTTTTTTATATCAACAAATACTCATTCTCTATATGAATATGTTTTAGAACTAGGCCTAACTATGTGTGATTACTCTAATAACAGCCTTCTACAAGGCCATCAATAGCCAAATATCAGAGTAAAGTGCAAACTTCCCAATGCAAATATTCATAATTTTGGTTTAAAATCTTATTGTCTTAAATTTAAAAAAATAAATAAAAGGAAACACAATGAGGATAAATCCTTGTAATAATATGTAATAACAAATAACGTTACAATAGCCCATAAGGACAACAATGATGATGACAGCTGTCTCTTATATAGCACTTCCTATGTACCAGGAACTGTTCAAAGCCATGAATTGTTGCAAGTTCTTTACATAAATTAGTTCATACATAACTCAGGGTATGTTTAAGAATTTCCATTTTAGTCAGGAGACATTTAGGCTGAAAGATGTTTGAAGTGACTTGAGCCAGAATTCCAATCCAATTAATAGACTTAATCAAGCTATGTGAAGTCTTATCTTGATAGGATATTTAAAAATATAATGCTTAGTTTTCTTTCTTGTCTACACAATATACAGTAATTCTGGGTTTTTGGCCAGTATCTCTGAAACTTAATCTTCGTTTGAAGTAATGTACTAGTTAATTTTTTTCAGTACCATAGAATATCTTATATGAGGCAGCTTAGAATCAGCACAAATAAGTAGGTTTTAATCAACTAAAGTAACAGGAGAATATTAAAATCTGATCTAAAACTGGTAACTTATTTTCTCATATTTTGAGATCAGTCTTCATAATATTTAACAGTGACTACATACCTTATTTTAAAATGTATTAGTAGGGTGGTGCTAATATAAAAATAGGAATAGCCCAACTTATATACCTTAAAAATCATGTCTTATAAGTGATATGGCTATTAGAAAATAAGTCCAATTGGGCTTGTCCCTTTAAAAATTTTGAAGACACTAGCAAAATAACTCTAATAAGAGTCACATTGATTTCAGTTAACAAGGGAGAGTTAACCTTTGCACTAATTATTCCTTTTACAAACCATCTTCCTCTCAATACAGTTCCAGGTCCCTACAAGGAAAAAATCTGCATAGCAGTCCTGCAGATAATTGAAATCAATAGGGTATTCTCCATCCCATCTTTGTTATAACATGGCCCACCAAAAATACGAAAATATTCCTACTAAAAAAAATCAAAGCATAAATTACTTGGAGCTATTAATATCTCATTAAGTTTATGTTTTATAAATGCATCTCACTTTTAAGAAATTGAGTCATGTTCTTTAAAGAGAAGTTTGAGGTGTAGCCATCAATAGTCAGGGAAAATTACAGTTTTCTATGGTGCCCACACTAAAATATATAGTCCTACAATCCAATTAAAAACCAGAAGAATTTATGGAGACAGAAACTAAAATAGAAGTTACCAAGGGCTCGGGGAAGGAGGAATGGGCACAGAGTTTCTGTTTGAAATGATGAAAAAGTATTAGGAATGGATAGTGGTGATGGCTGTACAACACTGCAAATGTACTGAATTGTACAGTTAAAAATGGCTAAAATGACAAATTTTATGTTATATATATTTTACCCCCCCAAAATGCAAAAAAAACAAAAGGAACATTATTAGCCTTTTTCCCAATGTGTCCCACAAACCAATAAACCTTACCGTCTTTCATTTCTTTTCCTGTTGACTTCAATTCATATTCTACTATCTGACTAATCTTAGCCTTCAAAAATGTTGGGGATATCATTAAACTTAATCATCCATTCTCCCATTCATTGCTTATATCCTTGCCTGTCATATTCGTCTCTTTAACATCCATGACTCATTGGAGGGGTTAAGGGTAGAAGAAGAAGGCTATGATTCATTGATGCATAGGAGTGGCTCCCAGAGCAATTACTCTAAGCCTTTGCTCCACACAAAGTTTCTGTTTAGTCTGTACCCACTATCCCAAAGCAGCCTCAATGCTCTTCATATATAAAAAGTTGGTGATTATTTACACATTTATTTCATTTTTTATGCAAATTCATATTTAAAGGTACTCAGCAAAACCCACTATAAACCAAATTTCTTGACAACTACCTTGTGGGGAGGTGGGTAGAGGTGGGGAGGTGGGAGTTGGGGGGAACTCGTTTTCCAGGGGAGTTAACCACCCACAATCAAGAGAATTTACAGGAATCTCAACTTCAAAGGTAAACACCTGCTTCAGCCCCATGCCATTATACTATCCAGAACTTGACAGAAGCAAGCTGGGAGGCTTTCATGATTTTTTTTTGTGCACAAGAACTAAACTGGAAGGCTTTAAAAAGTACAAGTGAAACTTCAGAGGGCTAGGAGCTCTGAAGTAACCGTAAAAGACCTAGCAGGGGAGCCGAATTGTAAAAAAGGGATGATTCCAAGGGGATCTCTGGTAACTACAGGGTAGTTAAGCTGACTTGGCTGCTAAAATACCTCCTGGGTCTGAACATCAGTCAAGAAAAGCAAAAAAAAAAATTGATTTTGGTTAAAGAAAACTGTGTTTTAAACTCAAAATCATGTTTGATGTTATTCTAATTCCATTCTTATTGTTGTCTCATATTTCCTTTTAAAAATATATTACATTGGAACATTTTATTCTTTTTAATAAAAAAAGTGTTTGTATAGGGGCTTGTTTATAAGCACAATAAACCATTTCATGGTGTGAATTATGGGGTCATAATTCACACCTTGCACATTAAAGGGAGCTCAGTACAGTCTTATATCTAACAATGCAAAGGGTATGAATTACTATATCATAATCCACATCCTGTTGTGTTGTGCTTATTAAATATCATCTCTGTAGAAAAAAAATAGTACTTTATACTCATCTGTTTCATTCTTAAATTTGGATTTGGATATATGGCTTTGAAGGACTGTTCAAAAATGCACGTTAAACCACACTTTAATATTGTAGATTATGATATGCTTTGTTTTACGTTTGAAATATTGTTGTTAGCTAACTTAAATTAATATACATGACTGTACTAACAAAGGAATTCAAGCAACATCTGAATAGGAATTATACATTTGTTTTACAAGCAGACTTATTTGTCAGATGACTTTATTTTCCTTACTGTTAAATATGACTGTTTGCAATTTATTTTCACAAATTAAGGCAAGGGTTATAAATAAATTATTTAAATGTCATCCAGATGGTAACATCTTTTTCACATTTAGGGTTCCAGCATGGAAATACTTAAAAAATTTCCTTTACTTGTTAACTCTGGAAATAGTAGTACAAATGTTTTGGTAAGTCTACCAATTTTGTTAATGCTAAATAATTTCTTTAAATTAGATTGAAAAAAGAAGACTAATTTTGACATAAAAATTCTTATTCATATGTGTCCATGTTTGACTTTGAAATGTGTGATTTTAAAATTAAGAGTTGTTAGGTATTTCTTGTTATTAGCTTCAGAATTCTATAAAGAATTCCTTTGGCACAGTCTGCTGTTTGCTTGTTTAAGGGACAAAATTCCAGAGAGATTAGGCTAAACAAATTTGATATTATAAGGTTTAAATATTTTAATTTTTCATTTGTAGGTTTTGTGAGATTTGCTGCATGATTCTCAAAATTTCCTTCTATTACACACTTTACTTAATGCTGAAAGAGCCAGTACTTAGCCTTGAGTTAAGATATATATATAATACCAATTTATACATATACAATCTGTGCTCTCCACTATCTACATTTTGTTGTTTAAATTTAAATTTTAATTAACTACAAGTAAGAAATATTAAAAATTTAGTTCCTCAGTCACACTAGCCACATTTTGAGTGCTCAATACTCACATGTGGTTAGTGACTACCATCTTGAACACTGAAGATATAGAATATTTACATCATTGCAGAAAGTGCTATTGGACTGCTGATATATATATTTATGCTTTATAACATTAAACGTACATTTTAAAGTGGATGCTTCTACTTGCTAACCAAATTGAGTGGACAACAAGAAATCCTTAGGAGCTCTAGCTGAAAAAATTCTCTCTCTTAAAGACATTTAAAAAAAAATTCCATTGAAGGTTTTATCTCAATGATCAGTGTGTTGTCTTTATTTATTTGTTTGTTTTTAAACAAACATACTATTAATATTTTTGGCTACAGATTGCAAACTATTTGTTTTAAGAAAATATGAACTCAAAATTGCATTGAGGAGGATTTATAGTAGTGAAGCTGGATTCCAAATGAATTCCTCTTTTAGTTTACACACATTTGATAGATAATATCTCCCTTGATTTATGTCAAACATAATCATTTTCCTTTGTCTTTATGTTGTCTGTTATTTTCATGCAATTACTGTATAGGTATATTTTTGTTGATTTATAAATGCCTGTTATAGTTTTGACTCCAGAACTTAAGTAGACTATAATATAATTGGATTTGACTGCAGTTGTTTTTATAATTAATTTTCATGTTTGTTGGCTGAATGTATTATGTACACCTTTGAGCAGTTTGCCACATGCAATTAATTGTAGATTTGACCTGATATGCTATTTTTCCTTTAATTAAAACTCCAACTCATTGCTATGATGAAGATTGGCACAGTGGAAAAGGCAAATACTCTAAAAAAGAGTATAAATTAACTAGCTTCAAAGAAGTGTACACACTTAGAAAGATGTGAGAAAAGATTAATATCATCTAACATTTATCTTGTGCTCAAGCCTATGGAAATTATCATGACTTGTTATCCATTCAAGCGCTCATCCTTTAATCACTTATTTAGCACCTACTACACTTGAGTTAGATGAATGTAAAGCTAGAAAATCACGATGCAATGAGAAAATCAGAGGAGCACAAAGTCATTAGAAGAACAACCTCCTTAGAGCGTTTTCAAGTAGATTAAGTTTTGCTGAGTTAAAGTAGAATTAGGGGCAAACTGTTGAAAGCACGGTCAGTAAGTATGCACTGCTCTCCAATTGCTGGTTCCTGCTGCATGATGAGAATCTACATGCCCAGGCCTGGATGTGGCTGATGGAGGGCCAGCAAGGAGGTCACTGTGGTGGAACTGGGGAGTACATAAACATCTCAGGAACACAAAGCATTTGTTATGCTGCCAGAAAATACACACATATTATCTCACTTAATTCTTCCTACTCTATCTCTAGGCCCCCATTTTGTGGTTAACTCATGCCCCTAGATTCTCATCCCTCTCACTGTGTGTTACTTTCGTGTTCAGACTTTAACTTAAATCTGATTCTTCCCTGAACACAGAGATTTTCCTGTACCCCTCAAAGTGGAGGACGCTCAGGCCAGCTGACTACAGTTCCTCTGGCCCTCTCAGGCACTCTGCCTTACTTCACTACTGAGATGGCATATAATTAACAATATTTCCTTCCACCATACGTCCTCCCCTCATTCTCGCTAACTGCACCATCCACATGGGCAAGATATCCCGTGATTTCTTTCACAGTCATTGAACTCTGTAACTCCAAAAATCTCATTTATTTCAGCTACAAACTGCCAAGAACTTTTGTTACCACCCAAAAAGGGGGTTCGTCTGCCAGCCACAAGACATGCCATAGTCAAGAGGCAAGGTGGTAGAAGAGAAAAGACTTTTTATTACAGCTTGCTAGCAAGAGGGAAGATGGCTGACTCATGTCTGAAAGAACCATCTTACAGAACAAAGACTATGGGCCAGTTATATAGAGGGCTGGTCTCTGAGTGGGGCATCCATCTGACCTCCAGGTGGGGCAGATATCTGATCTTAGTTCCTGACAGTCTTTTGTTTTACTGGATGTGCATCAGAGACCGGAGAAATGCCCTACACCCTGATCTTTTGGTTGTCATTGATGATGGCTATCAGCATAGACTCTCTGCTGAGGGGTCATCATATTCCTAAGGAACTCAAAAGAACACAGTTATCAACTTATAGCAGTTGGGAGAGGCCATAAAACCCACAGAGCATGTCTGGGCCAGTTAATCAGAGGTCACTCAAAGTCACAATAGGGTTTCTTTTCTACAATATGGCTTCCCTTATGTTAACCTTGCCTTGAGCTGGTATCACTTTTATTACTAAAATTACTCTATTTCTAAAGATTTTGCCTATACCCTTCCTTCTATCGCTCCCAGCAGTATTCACTGAACAGATTAAGAAAGGAAACGTCAAGATTAGACTATTATTCCATGAACCTAAAAACACGAAAGAACATACTTATGATATCTTAAAAAAATAAACCGTATTTTTATAAAAAAGAAATTCATTAAACTTCTACAGTTCATCTTTTGAGTGTTTCACATGTAGAGAAAAGCGTATTAAGCATAAGCAAAACTAATACTCTTCATATTATGAAATTAACATAAGGCTCTGTTTTACTAAAGTGTATTCTATATAATAAAGCAAATTTGTCAAATTATAGCTAAATGTGTCTTAAATTCTCTATCTTGTCAGACTTTTCATAGAAATACATTCACACACATGAAACTATCCTTAGTTGTATATAATGGTTTTTTATTTCAATTTGAAGGGTATTGGACACACATTCAACTATTTGAATGAAGTATCAGATTCTAATTACCTTGGTTAGCATTATCTTTATAATTTGTGGCAAGCCACTGCTTATATGGAAAATGGAAATAAACGTGCATTTGCTTATTTCATTCTCATCGCAATCCTATGACGTGGGTAATATTATACCTATTTATAGGTGGAGGCACAGAGAGGTTCAGTGACTTACTTAGGGTCACACTGCTTAGGGTGGAGTTATGTTCAAAAGCAACCATTCCCATCGTACGGCCTCATAACACTGTCACATATTCACTGTCACTGAATATGTGATCACAGCTCTCATTGTGGAAGGTGAGAAAAGAGCAGTTTATTTCCTTTCTTTTTTGTTTTAGAATAAAATTGAAGGCAAAATCTCTGAGATATGTCATGTGAAAGAAGACTTCAGTATCCTGAAGGAAAGTGTTCACTTCCAAAATTATTCCAAGAGCATTCTTGTAAAAACATAATAGAAAGAAAAACATAAAAATTGTTCTACCTTATATATAAAGTATATGTATATGTACTTGATATAATTAAAATAGAAATAGACATACTCCTCAAAGGCCACACATACTTATGTTTTCAAAGGTGGATTTACCAGATATTACGGCTTATGTTCAAGTTTATACATTTCTTAATTTCCTGACTCCCTAAATATAGTGCATTTGGTTTAGTAACAAAAAATGAAAGCTGGTACACTTTACTGCCTGCTTGTCTTCCCTTAAAGCACCCTATCACTCAAGCTAAGAAAAAATGTCTACAGTTAATGAGGTCACACTAATCCAGGTATTTTGATATTTTTAGGGTAAACAGAACCAAAAAGTAAATATGCGAAAAGTCAATATTGAAGCCAGTAATGATAACAGGATATGTGTAAATGAATGGGTATTATTAAAAATTTTTACATTCAAAAAAAAAATGTAACCCCTTTCATAAGGCCATGAGGCAGCCAAAGACAGGAGAAGTCTAATTGCAATGTATCCTGTAATGGAATCACATTCCACAAAGGAGCTGATTAAGGTTAATTTGAATCACATCAATTTGAATTAACGTGGCCTTTGCAGAATGAACAGCACCTAGTGCCAACATCATCAATTAGTACCTTTACCTCCATACATCCGTCTGGAGAGGTTAGATTTATTAGTTATCAAGATAACATTTTAGAATGCAAATCCTTGTTACTTTATTTTCCCTAACCCACCCCACCCAAGCACCTGGAAATTCTCAGGACAGATGTGTCTTGGAGGGAAATCATCTATAACGTAAAGCAAGAAAGGATGTATGGAGAAAAACACAACGAGATTTTCTGAAAAGACAGTTTTGCCTATTTACGAATGCTGTACAAATTAGTTCAAGTTACTCAATTAAGTTAAAATCATAATTCAGGAAAAATAATTTGTTATATTGTTAGGCATATAGTCATATGTTACCCATATGCATTTTAAATTTTAAACTTTGGAATGCCCTTGTATCTTGTATCCTAACTGCCCACCATTTCTACATTTTTTTCATTAGTTAAATTTTCATTTATCTATTGCTAAATAAAAAATCACAACTACTTGCTTAAAATGACAATTTATTTGCTCATGATTCTGCACCTTGGGAAGATCAGCACAGCTCACGCATTTCTGTTTCATGTGGTGTCTGGGACAACTCAACAGGAGCTGGGGCATCTAAAATGGTGTCACTGACAAATCTGTTGCCTCACTGAGTATGACTGAAATAGTTAAGGATAGATGGATTTCTCTCCCTACACTTCTTACTCAATTATCATCCAGGCCTCTCTCCTTCCAAGGACTATCTCTTCCCAAAGGTATCCAGACTTCTTTACGATGACCCCCTTCCAAGAGAAGTTAATAGAAGCTGCTAGGCCTCTTACGTCCTAGGCTAAAAGTCACACAGTATACTTCTTCCACTTTCTATTGGTTAAAGCAAGTCTTAGGATCAGGCCACATTCAAGGCAATGGGAAACTAGCTCCCTGTCTGTATGGAAGAAGTGGCACATATCCACATGGATGGGAGGAATTGTTGGTGCCATCTGTGTAATCAGTTGATATCACACAGCTAAGGCTGACTCCTGTTCTAGAAGCCTTCCCGTACATAACACAGTCAAGTGAAGCTAAGCCTCGGGTTCCCCTTTTGCTTTCTACCCCTATCATTATATTTATCACACTGGACTAAAATGATCTGTGACGACTTCCTTGCAAGATCATAAGAATATAATTAGTTCATAATCATCCTTGTGTCCCCTATATTTAGAGCATGTCGGGCAAAGCAAACGCTCGATAAAAGACTGCCAGACATAACTCAAACTTTAACATGATTTTCCAAGATATTCACGTGGCTGACTGAGGATAGTTGAATTTGGGAATAGGAACACCCACACAAAATTTAGGGTGATCATATAACTAGAATATTTCATGAAAAAAATTAACAATAAAATGAAACAATGAGACAAAGGAGGCCCAGAATTTTGTGTTACAACAGTGTATTGCTCTAAGGGGGCGGTGCATGAGACATTTGATTCTACTTTGTTTTATTTGTGTCTCTGCCTTAACTACAATGACTCATTTTTGGTCCATTTAATATGTGTATCTGTACGTGTCATCTGTATTTATTCTCGTAGTCGTAAATTTTCACAAATCTAGATACTTTGTGAAATGTAAGAAAGGCAGGTACAGCAGGGAATGAAATTCTCCTGAGAGGACAATTTCAGGCCTGAAACTTGAAGACAGCAAACTATTGATCAAAACCCACCGGCTGCATCAGTATGTTTGAAAGATGTGGAGACTCTTATTCACGTAGCGTTTCCATCTGTCTGTTGCTTTTCCTCACTATTGGAAATAGTCATGAGCTTGTTGAAACAATCCAAATGAACTTTCAAAGCAGCAAGTTGACCCTGTATAAAACCATTTCTTTATAATGCTTCATAAACACCATCTAATGTTTTGTTGGTTTCTTTTTTTAAAGCAGATGGCTTGATAGAACCCAGGGCTAGTTTCCTTATCCCTTCTAAAGGCACGTGAGAAAGAGAAATGAGGATCTGAACATGACACATTCTCTAATCCTGAAATAAAACTTTTGTGATAAACAGAGTACCTATAAAATTCTTACATTTTTAAACTGAAAAGTAATTACAAATAATAGATATTTTATAGGCTCAATGAAAGACTATTTTATGTGCCAAGAATTGCCTACATACAATAGAAATTTTGTTTTCGGCTAGGAATCACAATGAGAAATAGATAAATTGTTTCTTTCCCATTTTAGCAGTAGCTTTGTTTGTACATATCAGGATTTAAGTTGTTAGCTTGGCAATTAATTTCATTAGCTTTCTATTTCTGTTCATTATGTTGAAGGCTATAAGAAAGGTCTATTTGAAATGTATCACCAGAGATATCCCGTTTTACTAGAAAATCACATTAATGTGAAATTTATCTGCTAGACACAGGAACACGAATACAATAAATAAACTTACAACTTTCTTCCAATTATTCATAAGCATAAGTCACATGGTTAGAAACTCTGTAGCAGACATAGGACAAAAATGCAAAGCAAGGAAAAATTTGTCCATAGGGTTTTTTTTTAGTGGGGAAGGAATTATAAAGCAGGCTAAAAGCAGAACAAGGTGGGAAGGCCAAGCCCTTCCTATACAATTGGTGGGAAGGTTGGGGTGAATGGAGCAGTTAAAAGCACATGCTCCTTTTTACAAACTGGCTCACGAAAGGAAAGCAGGAAATGAGGGGACTTGCCTACCAGAGGGCTATTCTCTGAGACCAACCCCTGTGGTTGATACAGGAGAAAAATGATACAGGCTTGGACAATGATACAGGTAATATTGCTTAACTTGCAAATACCACCTTTCTGGCACGATCATTTTGCTGCATCTTAGCGGGTACATGCCCATCTTTGGAACCATTCCAAACATATAATTACTTAATATAAAACAAAACAAGTAATGTTTTTATAATTATCTTTCACTAATGCTACATGTTTCATTATATTTTCTAGCAGTAGATGGGAGTGTTATAAAAATATCATGAAAGTATCTTTTAGCAAACACTGGTCTGTGAATTTAAAATATTGACATCTAGTGTTGAAATATGTTGACATAAACTTACTCAAATTAAAAGTGTAACAGATATTCATCTGCATTTTGTTTAGCTGAATATGTCTGTTTTCTTTTCAACTTGCATCCAAAGAACATTCTGGAGTTTTTATCTATTTCCTGTTGCTCCCATTTAATAATTATGCCTGGTGTTTGTTCATCTTAGCACATTTCACATTCATCAATGCAAATAGCCTGTCTTTATTTGTGGAACTCTAAACAATGCTTGAGTAAATGATTGCATGCTTCATTCTATTTAATAAGTGATTGCTGTACATATCCCTGTAGTTGATATTCCATTTGAGCACACAAAATTTACATATGTATGAATATATATGCATATAAATATAAATACACATACACACATTTTAATTCATTTCTGTTATGTGTATACAGTGTGTATTTGGTTTATGCTATTTGGCATAGCAGTACCATAAGAGTAACATGACATATTTGGAAAGATTTAGGACACAAGAGAAAAGATTTGGCCTCATAGAAAAATAAACAAATAACCATGAAAAAGAATAAAATTGAGAAAAAAGAACAAACTGTGTTGTTGGAGACAGCTGTTAAAATTAGTTGTGTTAATTTATGAAGTGACAATCTCTTGAGGCTAAATATAATATTCTTTAAATTAGAGAAAATCAAATTTACCTCAGTTGTTTCTAGAGATAATTAAATTTGTAAGAAAATTTTGGCAGATAAGAGATGCTCAATAAATACTCTACTCTTACCGAAGCATTTTACAAAACAGATATGTGGTGTTTACTCATTCTTTTTAATCTAAAAAGAGTGTATGCTCCAGGGAAAGGAACAAGAGCTTCTATTTCAGGAAAATCTCTGTTCCAATAACAGTCTGTGCCTGGAATTTAACCTGAGCAATCTTTCCAAGCTTATTTCCATATCTACAAAATGTATTTCAAATTTCCTACTACATAAGAATGCAGTGATTATTAATAAGGGTAACATATATCACTCAACCAATATATTACTTGGCACATAGTTATGACAATAGCAATAGATCATATTTATACAATATTTACTTTATAAGCATTGGACTAAGCACTTTACATACATTATCTTATTTAATACTCAATTACTTCATTGTTATTATCTTTATTAGTTTCTCAAGTTATTATTGTTATTGTTTATTCTGAGGGAGATTTGCCGCAAGCTAATATCTGGACCAGTCTTCCTCTATTTTTCATGTGGGTTGCTGCCACAGCATGGCTTGATAAGTGGTGTAGGTCTGCACCTGGGATCCGAACCTGTGAACCCAGGCTGCCGAAGTGGAGCACACCAAACTCAACCACTACGCCACAGGGCTGGCCCCTCAAATTATTTTTAAATACTTAAGTAAGTCCAATGGAACTTTCTGCAGTAATGGAAGTTTGAGTCTTTTTTTGTTTGTTTATATTGTCCAATATGGTAACCATCAGCCACATGTGGCAAATGAAATGTAGCTAGTGTGACAGAGGATTTTTTTAAATTAAATTTAATTTAGAATTAACTTTAAATAGCCACATGTGGCTGGTGGATACATCTTGGACATCATGGACTTAAACTATATAGATATCACACTAAGTATTTGGATATAAATAAAACTTAACCTGGAGCTGTTTTCTAACATTAGAAATGTTTAAATTCTGTACTATACAATTCAGCACCTAATCTTACATTATTCTGTTGGGTATTACTTAATGTATGTTAGTGCTTTCACCCCAAATTTTGCTATGAATATCTTAAGGGCAGTGGCTATACATATATATATATATATATATATATATATATATATATATATATATATTTTATTTTATTTATTTATTTTTTTTTTTGGCTCCATGCCTATATCAGGAAGCCATGGCACAATTCCCTCCAGTTAGATTAAGGGGCTTCTGAGCCCATTTGCCATGTGACAATGTTTCCTTCATCTGTGAAAATTTGGAACTGGTAAAACTACCATGGTTTAGGCTATTTGATTCCCAAGAGGTAATTTATAACAAAGGACAGAGCCCAAATATGAGACAGTCTCTTTATATCATAACTATGTCAAGAAAATTATATATATATTTTTTAACTTTGTAAGTATTTTGTTGAGGAATAGCAAAAACCTGCCTCTCAGGGACCCAAATGAGAAAAAATTTAAAAGTAAATGGCATCATTGTTAATCATTTGGGGATTAAAAGAGCATGTTACTGTAGGTAAGAGAAATTGAGAAAAAAATAGTCCAAAAAGCTTTATTGGATCAGACCTGCTTTTTTATTTATTTGTTACATGATGGGAAAGGTATCAAATATCTTTAATACCTTTAAAGAGGAAAGAATTTATGAACAAAGGAAAGCGAATACAACAGGAACTGTATCTTATATAGCAAATAAAGACTATAGGGAATTTTTGCCCCTGAACCACTCTAACTGATGCCTTTCTCTTAAGATATCACTCACTGTTCACTCTGTTTTAAAAATATCCTACAAATTAATGGGGAGGGTTATCTACCTAGGAAAAGTAATTATCCCTTCATCTTTGATCAAAATTCATGTTAAACATTTTAACTCTCACTTACTGCTTAGAAATACTTGTAGTAAAATAAATTTTTGGAGCCAAAAATCTGGTATAGATTATCCAGCCCAAAGTCTATTCTATTATAGAGAAGAAACTGTGTCCCAGAAAATATGCAGACCTGTTCAATGTAACCAAGCTGATCAGCATCACGGTCAGAATGAAAATACACATTTTTTTTTCTCAGTCTGATGTTCTTTCAAAGTTATGTTGATGGATATTAAGAGTCCTTGGAACAATACTAAATATCTGAAGAGCATATAACTTTGAAAACACAAATAATGTGCAGTAAATATATTTCGCAAATAGAAAAGTGCTTGTTGCCAATTACTTTGAAAACCTGTCGACCTTAATCTCATCCAAGATGGTCATACATTCTCACTACAGAATATCATAATCTTATGACCCTATAATCATTACCCAACACGGTATGAGTCACTTTTGAAATGGTTAGCCAAGCTTACAAAACTCTCTTAGAAAATCCAACTTAATTCACTTAATTCCACTATCAAATTATGAGGCCTACTAAGGACATTTTCTTTCATAAGCAATCAAATCAAACACCATATACTAAACTTTTATCAACACTTTCTTTCAACTAATACACTACTAACGGATAGGGGAAGAGAGACTGACTTCTCACCTATTCTAAAAGGCTTTTGCCTATGCATCACCACACTGTGTTAATAAATGTCGTAGAAACACATTAAAAACTATGCTAATAGGTGTAATAGAAACACAAAGAGAGAAAGATAGATCGATTGCTCAAATTAGCCTTCACAGCTGCTTGAAGAGGCCTTCCAGGCTTCCAGGCTGTGCAGGTGAAACAACCGTTGTTTTGCCAAGAGTTCCTCTCCGGGGTCCTCAGCATTGGATGGCCACCTAACCCAGTTTTATCTTCAGCAGAAGTTACTGATTCAAATCAGACAAACCATCGTATATGAAACATGGGCCAGGGAACAGCTGCATCTGACTAGATAGCACATTTAAAATTCATTCTTAGCTGATAAAATCCAGAACTTTTAAAGTATAATTTTATAGATTAATAAAGTGTGACCACACATAAAATTTTGTGTTACTGAAAGAATCTTGAAAATAGCCATGTTTTTAGCCCAAATGAAAATTCTGTTGTGATATTTATCATTCTGATTTAGATACAAGTAAAATAAATATCTATTTAATGATTGCATTCACTTAGTCATTGAATTGAAGAATACACATTCTATAAAATCATATCATATGTTTATATATGCCCTATTTATTGAGCAATTTGACCCATTTTATTAGCATGTGAGTCAATCATACAGTTGTGTAATCATAAAGATACGTTCAGAAAAGCTTTGAGAGATGATATAAGCAAGAACCAGTCTTTAATATCCCTATTTTGTGACCTCCACAAAATATTAATGATGTAGTTACAATTTATGAGGTAAATATATCTAGAGCCATTATTTCACTCATTCAACAAATGTTGACTAAATGCTCACCATGCATGAGACACTGTGTCAGCTGAGCAGGGGACACAGACAAACCACGTGTAAGACATTGAAAATAGTTACGCAGCTACTGAATAATTACTTGTATTAAGTAAATGCCAAAAAAGTGACAAGGCATTATGAAAATTAGAGGACATTCATGATCTGGTCTATCTACGTATTGAACTAGTATCAATTTTTTTCACTACTCATATAAATTCTAAGTTTCACCCGTATTCATTTGAGGCTTCTACATATCGTATTGTTTCACAATTTTCTATGCCTGATGACTGGGCTCTAAATACACCAGGACTCTTTCTTTACCGTCCTGGGTCCTAGTCACCTTTTAACTCTCCAATAAACATTCTATAAAGATTTCCCTCAAACAAAATTTGTCTTCAATCTGATTCCCGTATTACTTATTATGCTCTAAGAAAGATAGACGAATGATAGAGATATTTTGTTATGAATCTTTTCATGTTTACTATAAACTCTTAAAATTCAGGCATGTATTTATTTATTCATTCTTGAAAGTTTGGGATGATATTTATGCCCTTTTGGGTTCTAATCACATGATTCCCAAACGTGATAGCACCTAGGAGTCACTTAGCAAACTTATAATTTGTGCCTTCCTAGTAATCTAACTGCTAATGATATCGAGCATCTTTTCATATGTTTATTGGCCTTGTGTATATTATCTTTGGAGAAATGCCTATTCAGACTCTTTGCTTATTTTTTTAACGAGTTATTTGCTTTTTTCTTATTGGGAAGGAAAAGTAGCCTTTGTTCTTCTCAGCTTGCCTGTCCCAGAGTAGGACCTGCTTCCTACAAATGAGCTGGAGTGAGAGTGATCAGAACCCAGTATTCTTGGCCTGCCACCCCTAGGGTAGCACTTCCATCTGACAAGTGACAGATGGGTAGAAGAAGAGAGCCCTGGATGTCTGCTACTCTTGTCTGGAATTAAGCTTTTGCAACACGGAGCTGGTTTTGGGGGGTAGGATGAGGAATTGTGGTGGCCTGCCCCTCCCAGGGAGAAACCATAGCCCTAGATGAGGAACTGAGGGGGAGGTAGTCCAGTCTCTTGGCTGCACATGCCTGAAACAGAGCTTCTGTCAGGCTGTGCTGGGGCAACCGGGGCAGGTCATGTTTCAAATGACACACACTCTCACTGTTCTGACTGAGACTTAGCTTTTCTTAAATAAATGTTTCTCCATTTGCTGTATGCTTTTAGAATAATTTCAAGAGACTGTAAATATTTTTTTCCATATTTTCACTAATTAGGGTTGTTACTCTGGGAAGAGGGTCTGTGGAACTCCTGATGCCGCCATTCTGGAAATGCTATCCTGGTCCGTATACATTTTGTATCAAACTATGGCAACAGCTATTTTTTAATGTTTCATGCTGGATTGCACTGTGCTTTAATTTAGGGTCACCCATTTACTTTGTACACCTTCCTTAGTATCACTCCTTGGAGAGATCTTATTCATTTCTAGATGAAGTTTAAACATTGCTTTCTTTAAGGAGGTTTTTTGATTTCTCAACTTGGTGTGTTCTCCTCAATACTTTAATCCTTATAGCCTTTTATTTGTAAACCTCTCCAGTCACTCATTTTTGCCTTAGTTTGGAGTTGTTCTTTCTCATCTTTTGTTCTGCCTTTGATTTTAATTTCCTTTAAAGAAGGACTTATGGTTTATTTATCTTTATAGTTCCTACCTTCTTTTCACAATATTGGCAGCTGAAACAACTAATGTCTAAATGGTTGTCAATATATACTTGGTTGTGGAAATAAATTAATGAATGAACAACATAAAAATAGCTCACTATATGAAATACTGTATCATAAAAGCATAAGTTATCAAACTGTGACTTGCAGGCTTCATAATATCATTTTATTTCAGACTTCTCCAATTTTAATATTAGCTTAGCTATATTCCTTATATTTAAAATATATGAATTGGGAAGAAAACAATGCAGAGGTGTATTTAGTTTAGTCTTAATATAGGAAGGGATTGTTAAGATACCAGAAAGATATATAAAAATATCAAAATTTTATTTAATAATTTAAGTTAAAATCCAGCAAGAAACTTAAAAAAGATTTGTTGGAAAGAAGGTATTAACAAAGTCAAATGGTGTGATTTGCTAAATATTTTCCAGTGACAATTAGAGACATACTTTTGAAGTTAAATTAGAATATTTTGTTTTTTTCACTGAACTATTTCCCTTAGTTTTTATATCATCATCTTGCATATCTTCCAAAACTTTAAACTCATAAAAGGAAGGAGAAGGAAAATGAGGAGAAAAAGAAACACTAACTTCCAGCTTTCTTATAATGTCAGAATTCCAAAAAACAAATCAACATAATATATGTCTAGCAACAAAGAATAGGAAAATGTATAGTGCATCATCATTACCTATAAAAGACTAATAATATTTATGAAATGAAAAGTCAGTAGAACCTGTTTATTTACAAATTAACCTGCCAAGAACAAGCCTGTGTAGCAGTAATAAGAATAATGGTTCATCCAATTAAAGGCCCTTAAAAACTGGAATAAAGTACATTCATACAGCATATTTTTGGATAAAGAAATTGATAATTGATTTTTGAGTATAAGTGTAGAGTAAAAAAATCTTATTTATTTTTACATATAAACTTTACATCCCGTTGATAGAAAGAATGACCTGGAAGACAGGCCCCATAAATGAATAGCCCCAGAATGGGAGATCCTTTAGGTTGAGTGGTTTAATGATGAATTTCTTCATCCAAAATTTATTGATACTCATTCTGTACTAAAATACTATGTAATATGAGACAAGGAGTTAGATGTTACTGTGCTATAGAGCTTGTTTTTTTTAGGGTAAAATTGGTATATAACATTATATAAGTTTCAGGTGTAAATGTTATAACTCAATATTTGTATATACTACAAGGTGATCACCACCATAAGTCTGGTTACCATCCATTACCATACAATTGACACCCTTTAACTTTTGTGCCCATCTCCCAACCTCCTTCCCCTCCAGTAATCACCAATCTGTTCTCTGTATCTATGACTTTGTTTTTGTTTGTTCATTTGTTTCATTTTTTTGATTTCACATATAAATAAAATCCTATGGTATTTGTCTTTCTTTGTCTGACTTATTTTACTCAGCATAATACCCTCAAGGTTAATCCCTGTTGTTGCAAATAGCAAGATTTCCTTCTTTTTTTGGCTGAGTAGTATGCCATTGTAAATATATACCACTTCTTTATCCATCCATCTATTGATGGACACCTAGGTTGTTTCCATACATTGGCTATCGTAAATAATGCTGCAATGAACAGCATTGGGGTGAGTATGTCTTTTCAAATCAGTGTTTTCATATTCCTTGGATAAATACCCGGAAGTTGAATAGCTAGATCATATGATAGTTCTATTTTTAATTTTTGAGGAATTTCCATATGGTTTCCCATAGTGGCTGCACCAATTTATATTCTCACCAACAGTGTGCAAGAGATCCTTATTCTCCACAACCTCTCCAACAATTGTTATTTCTTGTCTTTTTCATTATAGCCATTCTAATAGGTGTGAGGTGATATCTCAATGAGGTTTTGATATGCATTTCCCTGATAATCAGTGATGTTGAACATCTTTTGTCTGTTGGACATCTGTATGTCTTCTTTGGAAAAATGTCTATTGAGATCCTTTGCCAATTTTTTAATCAGATTGTTTGGTTTTTGTTGTTGAGTTGTATTAGTTCTTTATATATCTTGGAAAATAGCCCTTATTGGACATATGATTTGCATATATCTTCTCCCACTCAGTAGGTTGTCTTTTCAGTTTGTTGATGGTTTCCTTTGCTGTGCAGAAGCTTTTTAGTTTGATGTAGTCCCACTTGTTTATTTTTGCTTTTCTTTCCCTTGCCTTCAGAATCAAATTAAAAAAAAAACACATTGCTGAGATTGATCTCAAGTTGCTTACCACCTATGTTTTCTTCTAAGGATTTCATAGTTTCAGGTCTTACATTCAAGTCTTTAATCCATTGTGACTTAACATTTGTGTGTGGTGTAAGACAGTGGTCTAGGTTGATTCTTTTGCATGTGGCTGTCCAGTTTTTCCAACATCATTTATTGAACAGACTGTCCTTTCCTTATTGTATATTCTTGGCTACTTTGTTATAAACTATTTGTCCATATATGTGTGGGTTTATTTCCAGGCTCTCTATTCTGTTCCATTGATCTGTGTGTCTGGTTTTTTTGCCAGTATCATACTGTTTTGATTACTATAGCTTAGTAGGTATAGTTTGAAACCAGGGAGGGTGATACCTGCAGCTTTGTTCTTCTTTCTTAAGATTGCTTTGGCTATTAGGGATCTTTTGTGGTTCCACATAAATTTTAGAATTATTTGTTCTAGTTCTATGAAAGATGCCATTGGATGGGCATTATATTGAATCTGTAGATTGCTTTGGGTAGTATGGACATTTTAACAATAACAATTCTTCCAATCCATGAACATGGAATATCTTTCTATTTATTTGTGTCTTCTTCAATTTCTTTCATTAATATCTTATCAGTTTATAGGTCTTTCAACTCCTTGGTTAAATTTATTCCTAGGTATTGTATTCTTTTTCAGATAACCATATATGGGATTGTCTTTTTAAATTTCTTTTTCTGATAGCTTGTTATTAGCATAAAGAAAAGCCACAGATTTCTGTATATTGATTTTGTAGCCTGCTACTTTTCTGAATTCATTTATTAGTTCTAATAGTTTTTTGGTGGAGTCTTTAGGGTTTTCTATATATAGTATCATATTGTCTGCAAATGGTGACAGTTTTACTTCTTCCTTTCTGATTTGGATGCCATTTACTTCTTTTTCTTGCCTAATTGCTGTTGTTTGGACTTCCAATAGTAGGTTGAATAAAAGTGGCAAGAGTGGGCATCCGTGTCTTGTTCCTGATCTTGGAGGAAAAGCTTTCACCTTTTCACTGTTGAGCATGATTTTAGCTGTGGGTTTGTTATAGATGGCCTTCATTATGTTGAGGCACATTCCCTCTATACCCACTTTGTTGAGAGTTTTTATCATAAATGGATGTTGAATTTTGTCAAATGCTTTTTCTGCATCATTTCTGATTTTATTTATTTGAGCCCTCTCTCTTTTTTTTTGGTGAGTGTAGCTAAAGGTCTGTCAATTTTGTTTCTCTCTTAAAAGATAAAAAAACAGCTCTTAGTTTCATTGATCATTTCTATTGTTTTTTTAGTATCTATTTTATTTATTTCTGCTCTGATCTTTATTATTTCCTTCCTTCTACTCACTTTGGGCTTTATTTGTTCTTCTTTTTCTAGTTCCTTTAGATGTATAGTTGGATTGTTTGAGATTTTTCTTGTTTCTTGAGGTAGGCCTATATTGCTATGAACTGCCCTCTTATAACTGCTTTTGCTGCACCTCATGGTTATTGATCATTGTATTATTTCCATTTTCGTTTGTCTTAAGGTATTTTTTGATTTCTCCCTTGATATCTTCATTGACCCTTTGGTTGTTCAGTAGCATGTTGTTTAACATCCACATATTTGTAGTTTGTTTCACTTTTCTTTTTGTGATTGAATTCCAGTTTGACAATATTGAAGTTTGAAAAGATGCTTGATATGATTTCAATCTTATTAAATTTATTGAGACTTGTTTTATGGCCTAACACATGATCTATCCTGGAGAATGTTCCATGTGCACTTGAGAAGAATGTGTATTTTGCTGCTTTTGGATGGAAAGTTCTGCATGTATCTATTAAGTTCATCTGGTCTAATGTGTCATTAAAGACCAATGTTTCCTTATTGATTTTCTGTCTGGGTGACTTTTCTATTGATGTAAGTGGGCCATTAAATTGCCCTACTATTATTGTATTGCTGTTGACTTCTCCCTTTAGATCTGTTAATATTTGATTTATATTTAGGTACTCCTATGTTGGGTGTGTACATATTTATAAACATTGTATCATCTTGTTGAATTGACTCCTTTATCATTATGTAATGCCCCTCTTTGTCTTTTATTATAGTCTGTGTTTTAAAGTCTATTTTGTTTGATATAAATATAGCTACTCTAGCTTTCTTTAGGTTTCCATTTGCATGAAACATTTTTTCCATCACTTCACTTTCAGCCTGTGTGTGTCCTTACATCTGAAATGATTCTCTTGTAGGAAGCATATAGATGGGTCTTGTTTCTTTATCCCTTCAGTCACTCTGTGTCTTTTGATTGAAGAATTTAGTCCATTTACATTTAAAGTAATTATAGATAGGCATGCACTTATTGCCATTTTCTTAATTATTTTTGGCTGTTTTGTATTTCCTCTCCATTCCTTCCTTCTTTTCCTCTCTTTCCTTCTAGTTTGATGACTTTCTTTAGTGTTATGTTTAGATTCCATTCTCATTAACTTTTGTGTATTTACTATAGGCTTTTACTTTGTGGTTACCATGAGGCTCACATGTATCAGTTTATATATATACTGGTCTATTTTAAGTTGATAGCAAGTTAAGTTTGAACACATTGTAAAAGTCTATAATTTTACTCTCCCCCCAACTTTTCATGTTTTTGATGTCACATTTTATGTCTTTTAATTTTGTGCATCCCTTCATTAATCTTTGTAGTTATAGTTATTTTTACTACTTTTGTCTTTTAGCCTTCATATTAACTTTATCATTGATTAATCTACTACCTTTACCATATATTTACCCTTACCAGTAAGATTTTTACTTTCTTTTGTTTACTTGTTACTAATTAGTGTCCTTTCTTTTCAGCTTAAGGAAGTCCCTTTAACATTTCTTTTAAGGCTGATTTAGTGGTGATGAATTCCTTTAGTTTTTACTTGTCTGAAGAACTCTTTATCGTCCTTAGATTATAAATGATAACCTTGTCAGGTAAACTATTCTGGGTTGGAACTTTTTTGTTTTCAGCACTTTGAATGTATCATGCCACTCCCTTTTGGCCTGCAAATTTTCTGCTAAAAAAATCTGCTGATAGTCTTATGGGGGTTCCATTGTACATAACAAGTTGTTTTTCTCTTGCTGCTTTTAGGATTATCTCTTTATCTTTATCTTTTGACCTTTTAATTATAACATGTCTTGGTGTAGATATCTTCAGCTAATTTGGAACTCTCTGAGCTTCCTGGATCTGGATGTCTGTACCCTTCCCCAGGTTAGGAAAGTTTTCAGCCATTATTTCTTCAAATAAGTTTTCTCTCCCTTTCTCTTTCTCTTCTCCTTCCAGGACCCCTTTAATGCAAATGTTGTTCAGCTTGATGTTGTTCCATAGGTCCCATAAGCTATCTTCATTTTTTTAAAATTCTTTTTTCTTTTTGCTTCTTTGTTTGCGTGAGTTCCACTGCCCTGTCTTCTATGTCACCAATCCTTTTTCTTTTGCTTCATCTAGTCTGCTGTTGAACCCCTCTAGTGTATTTTTCAGTCAGATATTGTATTCTTCAGCTCTGTGGCTTCTGTTTGGTACTTTCTTATATTTTCTATCTTTTTGCTTAAGTTTTCTCTGTGTTCATCTCTTCTTCTCCCAAGATCAGTGACCATCTTTATGACCATTGCTTTGAACTCTTTTTCAGGTAAATTACTTATCTCTGTTTCATTAAGTTTTTTTATGGGGTTTTATCTTGTTCTTTTGTTTGGAACATATCTTCTTGTTTCCTCATTTTGCTTAACTCTCTGTGTTTGTTTCTATGTATGAGGAAAAACAGCTATCTCTCTCAGTCTTGAAAAAGTGGTCACAGAAAGACTGGAGGCATGTTTGTCTGTTGTCTGAACAGAGCACTTTGGGTGGTAGCCTGCCCAAAACTGTCTCTCTGATTATTTCAGTACTGTGGGGCCCAGAACGCAAGCCCCCCTAGTCAGTAACACCAAGAATTCAAGGGCCATCCCCTGTGTGGACTGTGTGCACCCTCTGGCATGGCAGTACAGGGCTGTTATGGAGCACTGGGCTGGAGCGAGCGGCACTAGCAAGGCAGGAGAGTGTAGAAATGGTGCCAGCCAGCACCTCCATCCCTCAAGAAAGTTCCAACAGACCCCTACCCCTCTGGCAGATGATTTAAGATTAGTTAATGAATCTCCTTCACAAATGGTATAGGTGCTTTTCAAACTGCTGCTTTTGAGCGGGGTCCTGGGGCAGTTGAGTCTTTGCCTGAGCCCTTTAAGAGCAGAGTCTCAGTTTTCTACAGCCCTTTTGGTCTCCTGGATGTAAGCCTTGTTGGTTTTCAAAGCCAGACATTTTGGGGGGCTTGCCTTTTCAATGCAGGTCCCAAGGGTTAGGGTGTCTGCCATGGGCCTTGACCCTTTGCCCCTCAGGGAGAAACTCTGTATTTGTGATATCCCTCCTGCTTGTGAGTCACTGCACCAAGGGTAGAGGGCCTAGCAAGACCATGTCTCTGCCTCTCAATCCACCTTGATATGACCTTTTCATCCTTTGTTGTAAAAGAGCTGTTCTGCCAGTTCTCAGATCTTTTTCAGAGAGAATTGTTGTATACGTAGATGCAGCCTTGGTGTGTCCATGGGAGAAGGCGAGCTCAGGATCTTCCCATGCTGCCATCTTGAACTGCCTCCCCTTGTTCTTTTCCCCGGGAAAACGATCATTCAGCCAGTTCTTAATATAGATACACCATCATATTTCCTGAGGGGCTTAGTCTTTGTTTCAAAGAAAGACCAATCAAGAGCTGAAAAGAATAGAAAACTTGAGCAAAGAGCAGAGATCAGTGATAAAGTACAAAGAACATAAAAGATTAATTAAAGAAAAATAGTAGCAAAAACATCAACAACCCACATAATAGTACGGCTGCAATTTAAGAATATGAAAGAAAAAAATAACATGCTCACAATACAAAGTTAATGAATGAGAATAGAATATAATAGCAAATGTGCGGATTTTAACCATGGATGAAAATCAGATTAATTTTGGTGCTTCATAAAATGTATCAAGTTATAACCCCTGGTGATTTGGATTGAGTAAATTGGGTTCATACCATAGAACATGCATCAACAAGCTACGGTCAAATCCAGTTGTCTTCTGTTTTGTCAATAAACTTTTTATTTGAACACAGCCACATCCATTTGCTTATGTACTATCTATGGCTCTTTTCGCGCTCTAAGAGCAGAGTTGAGTAGCTGTGACTAAGACTTCATGACCCCTAAAGCCAAAAATATTTACTATCTGGCTCTCTGCAGAAAAGAATTTGCTGACCCCATCATAGAACATGTGCTCAATGAGCAAGTCAGATAAGTGGTGATGCCTGAGAAATCTTCATTTCATCACACCAGGAAAGAAAGAACATAGAGAATGTCTAAGAAAGTGTTCTGTGCCCACAGATTGTGTAATTTATTTGAAGGTAGAAAGTATGCATTACTTCAGGAGCTCATAATATTTGCCTTCAGGTTCTCCAGAAGCAGAGCCTGAGAAAGAGATTTGGGTACCAGTGATATATTAAGTGGTATATTTTGGGAGTGCTTTTTATGAAAAAAATCTGAAATGAGTGAAGGATAAGAATGAGGAGTCAACCAAGCATGTCAACTCTGATCAAGTCTAGCCTTGGCCTGATCTACAGAGGAGGAGGGGGGCTCTGAAATATAAATTTTACTGCAGAGTTTTGCCCCCTTAAAGCAAAGATACCATTCAGCCATTCATTGGATAGAGACTGCTCCTGGAGTGTATGGGTGGGTGGATAACCTTTCAGCAAAGGTGGCTTCTGCTGGCTGAAGCAATTATCTAGGAAAGGGGGAAGCTATGAGCACTAGCAGCCCGCACTTACAACAATTGGAAGATGGGTGAATCAGCCTGGTGCAGGAGATCTGTGTAAGGCACCAACAGCATCTCCTATAATATCTTACTCAAATAACAGTCTATTAAGGGTCTCCTGGATCTCAGTCTCAATCACTACCAAATGATGTAGTCATATGATAGGCGTTCAGTAAGTGTTTACCATATGAATTAATTTTTTTATCATCACCAGATAAATGAGGCTACTTTAGTTCTTTTATAATTAAGTGGAAGAATAATGGGATAGGAAAGAAACTCTTGCTTCTTTGGTTTGTATAATCTGAAAAGTTGAACTTGGTCAATTTTCTTCCAATGACCAATACCAAAAACTTCAGTTGCAATAACATTCATAACATCTATCCCTGCCAATGCTACAGTAATACAAGCATAATATTTCTTTTATCTTGTTTATACCAGCAAGGTAAAAGAGATAAAAATTATCAGAAAAACTCAGCAGTTCACATAAATTTATGTCTTAAACATTTTTCTCTACAACATAACAAAAGCACAGAGCATCATGCTGTATTTTATTGACATTGTAAATAGTTTTTTTTAAGATTTCTGTCCTCATAATTTCCTCTCTCCTGTTACTTTCCACAAGCCTAAGGAACAACCTAAGAAGATATACAACCAAATATTTCTTCCTCCCACCCCCTGCACCATGCAATCTGTCCTCAGTGGTCTTGTACAAAACACTGTGTTAGACTTTGAAAAGAGATGACAGCCTAAAAAAAAAGCCCAAATGTATCTAAAGTAAGGATTTATAAAATGGCTGCTAATCCTGTTCTAAATAACTATCATTGGATGTTATCTGGTCCTGGTGCATGGATTTTGAGGCAATATATACATATTCACAGTCTATGTCTTCAAGTATGCATATTCTTCCTTTAGTTGTGACAGCAGTCACCTGACATTGAGGAATGCTGGAAGTTGTCTGAATAGAGAAAACGGTCCTAGACTTGGTTGACTGAAGGAAAGGTACCTTAGTCACTGCAGTAATTAACATGATATTTGCCATTACCTATGTATTTTTCTCGTTAACATATCCAGGAGATATCAGAACATTACTTTCTACATCATGCTAGAATTTAAGCCCCACATGTGCACAAATTGTTGCTTGACTCACCAATATATCCCAGGCATCTAGAATAGAGCCTGACATGTAATAGGTATGGAAAGAATGAACGGATGAATATACTGTGAGCTGGATTCGGGCTATTTTCAGTAATGCTGTCAAACGGAGAGATTCTTTTCTCCTTGAGTTGTTTGAATTGTCTGCTTCTCTGTATTTTCTGTCATAAATATAACAGAGGCCATTTTAAAATATCTATCGAGGGTGCATTTTGTAGGCATAAAAAGAGGAGCAAGACAGATATTTAGAGGAACTTGGTAACACACGGAAGGAGACTGAAAAGATAGCAGGGTACAATTCTAAGGAGAATAAAAGTCAGTGATTAGTGTAACGCTTTGCTCAGTGGCTGTTCTTGCTTTACTTGTTTTTCGTTTTCCCATAATTCTAACCCTTCATGTTCACAGGCCTCTTCAAGAGAAGTGAATTCTCTATGTCATTTTTAGACAGCTAGAGAGATTTAAAACAAAAATGATTGACTCTTTATTCCTCTTTATTCCAAGAATGTATTCTCACTTTTACTATGATTGCCCATTATTCTTAACATATTCAGCTCTAGATTTTCAGTTATGAATCTCACAGTGTGTATTTTTAAATTCAAATAACTGAGACTTTCATCAAATCTTCAACTTGTATATCAGAGAATTAAGGATGTTAGCTGAAGTCTCTTCTCTCAGCGACCTTATATAAACAATCTTTTAAGAAAAAGCATAAAACTTTCTTTTCAAAAGGAGACTCATATTTTTAAATACAAATCCCATTACTTTGAAGAGGGGTTAATTGTACTATTTTCTATTTAAAATTTAAAATGAAATAGCCTAGTAAGAAGGGAAATACTTTTCCTACAAATGAAATACAGTTTACATTAAAATGTACTTGAAGAAATCTAAGTGAATAAAACCTTAAATGAACAAATTAGCTCTTTCTGATATTAAAGATTAGGTAGACATCATGTGGAACATTGAGCTTAAATTTGAACAAATTATTAAAACTTGATCAACAACTTGGTGGAAACTGCATGTGTGTGGAAAATTGTATCATGTAAAAAGCTGGTATCTACTTTTTGACTTTTGGGGGATCTATTTGGCAGTTTTTACCACATATTTTTTGGCATTATTACCTACTGTAACAAGTCAGAGGGCTATAATGTTTCCTTTGGAGGCATGATACTGAGACAGCAGTCAGAAATAACAGAAGTGAAAGCATACTTTAGACTTCTGAATAAAAGGCCTTCCTGCTGATTCAGAGTAAGCATCAAAGCTCTGCTTTGAGAAATCCTATCTTTGAACTACTGTATATGGAGTGGAGTAAATAGAGACTGGCCTTATCTGGATTCAGTTCTCAAATAAAAGTTAACATAGAAATGGAATCATCCATAAATTTCAAACCAAGTTATGTCATAAAATCCTCTCATCTTTCCTCTTTTCCACCAATGTACCATGAATTGAAAGCCGTTTTGTATTCACGAATCCATTATATTCATGGAATGCAAAGTAATAAGGAAAGGACTATATAAGATGAGCTAAGGTTTATTTTGAAAACAGAGCAAAAAACAATAAACTCCAAAGGTTTAAATTTGAATTGTCTTTGTCAAAAATTCATATATGCTAAAATAGTATTTTAATTTTCTCTGCATGTTCTATGAGAATTTCTTTGATAATTACTTATCTGTGGTAAGTTTTGGAAAGAATTATAGTTTTAAAATTATGTAACTCATTTTACCCATACACCTAATCATGCTCCATTAATTATTATTCATTACTTTGACTTTTGTTACTTCTTGAAGCTGGAGTTTTCTAGTATTCAAACTTCTCTCATGTATGTGAGAACCTATTAAATTCCAGGCCAACATATCCAACTGCTTATAAGCATCTACAAACTTAGATGCCTGAAAGGAACCCCAAACTCATCTACATATCTGGGCTCATTATCTTTTCTGTCAAATCAATGTTTGCTCTCTGTTCAGATGCTCAAGCCAAAATGACAAAGGTGGAGCCAATCCTTGCCAATTCTCTTTCCTTTATAGCCTCATAGTTAATTCCACATCAAGTCTTGCCAATTTTACCGCTCTTTGTATGAACTTCTCTCCATCTCCATCCTCGCCACTTGTAACCCAGCTACCAAACCATTTTTCTTGTACTGATGCAATATCCTCCTACATCCCTACATTTACTTTTAATCTTTTCAATCTGTTTTATATATTACAGCTAGAGTTATCTTTCAAAATGACAATCTGAGTTTATCACCTCCTGTGAAAATGTTAAGTTGATCTGAATGCTATTAAGAGAAAGACCAAAAGTTTTAACACACCAGGCTCTGCATGATATAGTAACTGTTCGAAAAATTAAATTAGGTATCCTCACTATATATTACTATAATGCTCCAGTTTTCTTTATGAAATATATGAATAAAGTATACGAAAGTTTATATATACCTACCTGTGTGATTGTTTCTTGTCTCTCACATTTAAGATTATGAGGGTGGAGAGCCTGCCAATCTGACTCAGCCTGCTTTCTCCAGCATCTAGCACAATTGGTTCTGAATGAATAAATGAATCCCCAGAAAACAGAGAAGAAAAATTATCAGATCATGCATAAAGAGAAAAGTAAAGGTAATATAGCAGTGGTTAATTTTGACAGTCTTAACTAGGAGGAAATGAATAAAATATTTTATCTGACAATTAAACAAAGGTAACTTGGTGATGAGAAATTCATTTATTCAGCTGTCTTTGAACTCAACATACATTTCCTAGGAGTCTAGACTGTTTTAGAAACTCAGATGTTGACAAAGAGCTCACCTACTAATATCGTATATAAACATAAATATATGATTGAATTGAAATGAGAGGTGTTTTAATACAGAAATTCAGAAGAGACATTGGAAGCACAAATGAGAATTAGGAAAACTTGCAGAAGTATTTGGGAAATTGTTAAGAATTTGACCACAGAACTTTCAGCAGTCAGCACTGAAAAAAAAATCCTGAGTGTTTGATATAAAAAACAATAAATATTCATAAATAGAGGAATTATTGAATAAAGTATGCTCTGGTCATAGTAAAAGACATTATGGAACCATTAAACAGAACAAGGTAGCACTGACCTGGAAATATATCAGTGGCTTTTTTGAGAAAGAGAAAGTTGCAAAATAAAATATATGGGTATGTGTATGCATAAATCATGTGATTGCACAGTAAATACTCTAAAAGGTATACATTACATATGCCAAATTCCTAATAATGATTACTCTAGGGAGAATATTTATATGGCAAATAAAATTATTTCAATTACTACTTGTTATATATTATTTTCTTGTTTGAATTTTATCATATGCTATTTTTCACTTTTGTAATTGTGAAATAATTGCTTAGCAATATAAGTAAAAACTGCTCACCTATCAGATGTAGAGATATTTGTAGATCTGACCCTTTCCCACATTTGTTCTGTAATGTCCTATGACTGTCTAGTTATCTCTTTATGTGTTCAGTGGAACAGAAAAAAAAAAAAAAGGCTTATAGTTTCAGAAAGACCATGATGTGGAATACTATATTAAGTTGTTTGAACTTTATAAGAATGGAGAACATTGAAAAAATCTTTAATAGGGAAGTAATACTTACTTGAACGATAACAGAGTAGCCTATATGTCATTAAAAGGACACGTAAAAACTTTGTGCAATACATTATTATCCTGGAAATTGAAGGAATTAAATTTGGAAACTGAAGATTACTACTAAATGTTCTAAAATTAATTAATATAAGGTTTGCTTTACAGTTGGAGAGCAAAAGGTGATTACTAGCGGATAAATATAGATTCAAAAAAGCAAGCCATTTAATTTATTCATTCATAAATTCAATTAATTTCTGTGTTATTGAAATATAACAAATGTATAGCAAATTGCACATATTCTATGCATACAGCACAATAAAACTTTTCAAATGTAAACACTTGTGTAACCATCATGGAGATTAAGGTAAAGAAAAATGTGTGATTTAACTGTACTTGATTAATGAGAAGAAAAAAATGTGTGTGTGCACATCTGAGTCTACTGGGGACAAGATTAAAAGAACTAAATTTTACTTTGACAAAAATCAGTCTGTCTAGCTATCTATCTACCCAAACATCCATCCATCCATCCATCCATCCATCCACCCATCCATCCACGCAACTCTGCAGTGAACTGCAAAAAAATTATTAAACATGTTATTTAAATATGTTGGAATAAATTGTGTCTAGGAATAAAAGTAGCCCTGTGAAATTATTGGACTAAAATCTATGTATGTGTATTTCTTTAATAAAATCAATTTTTAAATAAAAATACAAACAATACTCATACATTGTGAAAAATGTAGAAATATTAAATTTGAAGAAGAAATTGAAAAGAAAGATTACCAACAGAACAGGAAATATTTAGAAGAAAACTAGCTTATCTTAGAACATATATTTACCCCAAATTTTCTTTTTTCAAATGCATGGACTTCTATGGTAATCCAAAGCACTTATTTAGAATCTAAAGAAAGAATTATCTAGAAATGAGTAAATTTTAATAAGTAGAATAGTCTTTGAACTGACAGTGTAGTAAAGACCTAAAGATCTTTTTAAAGATCTTTATAAAGAAACCAGGAATCTCTATCACAAGGATATCAGATATCACAAGGACATCAGAAGTAATGTTTGATATAATTATTAATAGTTTTATGGCTGTATCAAAACTATGCAAAAGCTCTGCAAGTTATAAAAGTGAAAAATGATTTCTTTTCACAGGTAAAAATTAAATAATCAAACCTTGACTAATATAAATATGTTCAAAATAGATATTCTAGTTAAATGTTCAGAATTAGAAATCAGTTCTGTTGTTAATAGTAACTTTATCATAGAATTCATCCTTATAAAATGGTATTATATACACACGTATATGTACACACATACACATGATTTACCATACATTAGTTTCATATGTCTAGTAAGAAAACTAAGAAGCTCTACTACTGTTTGCTTTCAACTTCTCCTTTCATTTGTTTTTACCTTCAAGCTAATAGCTGAATTTATTCTCTTTACTTTTTTTTCTTTGAAGATTAAAGACACGACGAGCTTTGTACTGCAGCTGCCTGGCCAGTTGACAGCCCATTAGACTAAAGTCATACGAGTGGCACATTTTAACGCCTTGATTCCAAAGTGCAACCAAAGTGCTTTTTTTTAAATATGTAAGAGCAGTACATTTCTGAAACATTTTAAGATGGGTATAAAACAGTTTCATAAGACTCTCTTGGCCTTCTGCCTTTTTAAAAAACATTGAAGTCAACTAAGCTGATTAACATCTTTTTTCAGTCGGGACTTCTGAAGGAATTTTGGTACATATACTACATGTAATTCTGGCTTATTATTAATTCTGAAATAACTTTGGGAATATATATAACTGCATAATCCCAATTGACTATAGGATTGCTTAGTAATGACTGAAAGCAATCACATCAAAAAATTTAAAAAACAAACAAACCTGAAGATGATCTGGCTTAATCACTTTATGTGACGATGACTGTTACCACCATTCCTAATTCTGGCATTTCGTTATTGTTTTCTTGTTCATTTGAGAAAACAACGCCATTTTATATACGTCCTTTAGGATTCCTTTATACAGTATTCTGACCATTGGAGAAGATATTTCTTCCCTCCATATCCAAGATCCTCTATCTCGCAGAAACCTATACTATAGGTCAAGACTTTTGTCTTGTAAAAAGTCTAGCCTAATGTTGTAGGGCAAGTAGCTTGCTTCCTGGTGTTATCTCTTATTGCCTTTAGCAATGCTGCAGCTGGAAATGAAATCAGCAGTAGAAAAAAGTCAAATTTGCACAATTCTTATGTGTTCCTAAAATAGTGACAGCTTTAAAAATGAAAACAGTTTTTGAATACCTCTTCACCAAGATATGCCTATTTTAAAAATTGCCGAAGTGTGTGTCCTAAACAGGAGCTGGCCCAGATCACTGTGCATAGAAGCAATGGATGCTTGTCTCTATGTGGTCAGATTGCTTATTCAGATCAGAACAAAACAGCAATATTTCCTACCTCTCTTCCACTTAAACTCTCTCAACTAAGAATAAATTGCATTGCCCTTTATGTGCATATTTCTCACTTGGAGGCAGCCTACATCAATTCAGAAGTGTTAAATTTTTATGTTTTGGCACTACGTAGATAAAAATTTAAATAAGCGGATAAAAGAAGCTGTTCGTTTTTTATTTAAATGAAAAAGTGCTAAGGAAACAAGCAAATTTGACATAAATAGCAACACTTGTAAACACAAATTTAACAAATCTAAATTAGAATAGCATATTTTCCAAAGCAACTGAATGTAGAAATTATTTTTTTAAATGCTCAAAATAAATTGAGGACTTGAGAAAATAAGCTAAATATTTTGCAGAGAATGATCAAAGCAGCAAGCATTTCTATTTTCATTTTCATTTATTAAATGAATCGAATGGCAATGATGCGAACTATTGAGCACTAAGTGGAATTTAGTATATGTTAATTGCCACATGTTATTTTTGGCTTTGAAATTTCATTCAGAGAGACAATGTGTTTTTGTAGAGTAATTTAAAAAGGGAGTCATTTTCTTTTGACTCCTTCAGTGCATTGACATTCATATGTAGTTTTATATCAATTTGTTCGATTAAGCTCAATTTACAAATATTCTCTGAGTTGTTACTTTGTACAAGACATAATGTTCAGAAAATTCACTACCAAAATAGGTCTTTCCATTTTCCTATCTCTGTTACAGAATTAGGCTGCAGTTGCAATTAATGTTAAACATATTCGGCAGTCCACTTTTTTGTGCAAATAGCAACATATCTCATTCTCTCTGAGGCCTCCATAGATTATAAAATAACAAGTTTTTCAAAAAAAATTTAAGATTTGTACTGTGATCGTATTTTATATATTAAAAGTAAAGCTGTTTTAAAACTGCATTGAATATACTGGGATAACATATTTTCAAATTATTCACGATCAATTTCTTAACTTTTCTATGACTAACAAATTAGATGTCATTAATTGTTCATAATCATTCCTAAACATTCTAGCCAAGAGGCCCCAATTCAGCAACTCATTTTTTAACTTGTTCCTTTTGACATTATTTAGTATACTTATTTAATGTTATTAAATGAAATATACTTCTTATTACATAACTTTATGACTATGATTGTGTTTCTGTTTTCTCTGCCATTATTAGAGTTCATGGTCACTCATAACTATATCCTAATTCAGCATCATTCTTTTTTGAACTCCAATCCCAACTTCATGCTTTCCAAACTATCAGCACTTTTATTCAAAATTCTAGGAATTAATCATAATACCAAATTCAGTGATTAATGATTCCTATAATACAGTAGAAATTTACTTACCAACACATTTCCTCCACAAGAAAATTTTAAAAAACTCAATCAAACAAAAATTTACAATAGCTAACAATAAATCTTGTATTTTGTGTATTCATATGCACATTTCACAATGTCACTACTTTGAGAAATGAATGCAGCTTATTAATTCATCTGAGCTACCCAGTTCCTGTTCTATCTCACAGCTTCTCCTCTCCTCACTTCATCATGTGGGTTTTGGGAGTTCTGCCACTTTCTTACATGATATTGCTCCCTACCCATTCCCCACTCTCATCTCTCATGGACAGGTCCCATCATTGCTAGCTCAATACCTAAAGTGCATCTTCCCACTGATTTTTTTTTTAAATGCAACAAAGGAAAAGGTCTTTCTACTGGAGTTTAAGGTATACAACGTGTGCCCTGTCTGCAGCCCTAATCTTGCTAAGTGAAAGCAGCCACAGCAAAGCAGTGAGAAAGGAGGGATCTAAGTAAACAGAAAAGTAGGAGTGAGGAACTGCAAGAAAGTCTTGGTGCTGAATAAGTCCCAAAGGCCAATTGTTGCTGAAACCCAGATGAATTCCTGCCCTTTCCATAAATGTGCAACCTTTCCTGGCAGTTCATGAGCATTTATGTCAAGCCCCATTTGAATTGGGTTTCTATCACTTTTAATATACCTGCTATAATTTCTTCCACCCAAGTATTCTGCTGTCAGATTAATTTCCCTAAAATATCTCCTTCATGGTGATGATAATTTTCTAAAATTAAGCAATGGTGACACTTGCACAACTCTGTGAATATACTAAAAACCATGAATTGTACATTTTAAAAGGATGATTTTTGGTATGTGAATTTTGTTTCAATGAAGATATATATATGTATCCACTTCATTACTTATATATATATATGTATAATACTTCATTACTTTCCTTCCTTAAACAAGATGTTTATCAGAGCTTTGACATGTTTTTAAGATAAAATTCAAATTTTTCATTCTTCATTTAATGCCCCTTCTCCCCGAAATTAATATAATCTCCAAGGGTGTATTTTTCTGTTGTCCAGGTTGCCTTTTCACTATCCTATAAGCATCACATGCTATATCCCACACTCCTTTCTGGCTTTCCAATGAAACTATACTAATTTTTTATGATATTCTCAATTATTAAAGCAGTAGGCACTTCTATTTTCATTTTTATTTATTAAATGAATCAAATAGCAATTATGTGAAACTATTGAGCACTAAGTGGAATTTAGTATATGTTAATTGCCATATGTCATTTTTGTTTTTGAAATTTCATTCAGAAAGTCAATATTTTTTTGATTGAATAATTATAAAGATAGTTATAGTCTTTTGACTTCACCAGTATATTGATATTCATGTAATTTTATATCAATTCATTCCATTAAACTCAATTTATAAGTATTTACGAAATATTTCTTAATTTAATAGTCCACAGTTTTTTAAATTTCATATGCAACAGTATATTTATCTGTACCAACTTATTTTGAGAAAGTATTACTTATGAAATAAATTTTAAAAATAAGTGAAATAAATATAAGGAATTAAAATATTTTTCCATTTTTCTTTCAAAATTTATTAGATTCTTGATGATAAGGAAGAGTCTGCCTCCAGGTCAAAATCCCACCTGTGATTTTTTTTTTTAGACTCCAAGTTGCAGTCAAGGACTCAGGTCTTCCTGGCCTACAATGCTCTCATGCCTAGCTGTATTCCAAGCCCAGCTGCCTCCATTTGGAGGTCTCCTTATTGGATGCCAAGGTCTTCCTCAGGTGCCTCTGCTAAGACCTTCTCATGGGGGAAAGGTGGGGAATGATAAAGACATTTTTCTCTACTTGGACTCAGTACTCAGTAATTTTCCCCTCCTAGCATTTGCCCTCCCCCTGCCCCCCAGCCTGAGTCCATAAAATGGGAGGAGGAGTTTTTCTTTTTTCCTGGGCTCTTTCATCCGTGACATTCTCCAATTCTTCCCAGATCCTTGACCCTAGCCCTGTGCTATTCCATGGAGAAAAATGGAACAGTGGACAGGAGCTTTTTCCAGTTTAGCCTCTTACTTGTACTCTCACAGTGATTAAGGGCTTGACTATTCCTTCCATTTTGGCTTGTTGCTTTAATCAGCTACTTAAACATGGCAGCTCAACTCTTTCCAGCTCAGCTCTGCTCTTGAGAGAGAGTATCTTTTTATAATAGTTACTTTTATTTTCCAGAGTTCAAACAGCAACAATTGGTACTTACCAGATCCAAAATAATTTCTGAAAGAATGAATGGAAAGTTACTTGCTATTGTCTAATACTTTGTGCTAATCTTTCCCTGATTCTGTATTAGCTAGACTTGTATACACAATATCGATGAGGATAATATTAGAAACTTTTTCCGTCCTACCATAAACAGAGGTCTGTTCTCAGCTGTACTACTTTAATTCAAATTGAGTTTTTATTATTTTGAATGTTGTTTTTAGACAATTTATTTATATTTGACTGCTTAAATATTAAGTCTTATTTTATCTATAATTTTTAAAAGCTCTCATTACTTTATACAGCTGAATTGCTCAAGTAATCCAAATTAGATTGTCCCCGCTTATGATTGATGATGATTTTGCTAGTCATGTAAGATTGTTTTGATTTGTATTATTCATACAAAATGTTTTAGAGTGGTCCAATTCTTAATTTTTTTAGAAATGTGTTGAACTAAAGTGCTATGGATCTGTCATCAAGCATGATCTAAATATAATGAAAATAAAACAGTTTAAAAACAATGGTGTTAGAGTTTTCTAAAATACTTTAGAATATCTATCAAATTCTGACTTTCATTCAGAATTGGGAGTATTTTAAAGTTAGTAGTTCTGGATGGCTTACCAAGGGAAATAAAATTTGAAGTGTCTTTAGTTAACACTTCAAGTTGAAAACTGAATGATGCATTAATTTGTGCTATGCTTCAATAACTTGACGAAATTCAACAAGAAACAGAATGTGAATAACTGCAAAGAAAATCTTTCAAAGAATCTTTCAGCTATGTTGTCTTTAGCGCAACATGGCAAGTGCTATATAAAATCTTTGTGTCAAGCAAAATGCATCCTGTCAACCGTTTACTCAGTAATTCTACTAATCATGCGACATTTATCAAAAACATACACACACACACGATCTCTGAAAACCCACAGTGCTTTATATCGGCTCTCAAACACTTTGAAACCTTTAAACTCTGACTCTCTAAGTGTTTAGTTCAACATTCCAGTAAAGACTGTTCTCAGCTCTTAAGCTGACACTGTAATGTACACCTTAGTTTGTGCGTAACTCAGCTGCCAGCATTGAGACAGAAATCCTTGTTTCAGGAAATTTATTTTGTAACATTTGTTTGGCAATAGTTACACCAAGTTATCTTTGCTCTAGTTTATTTGATGTAAGCAGTTTTTGCATATACATGAGGAGCAATAGCAAAAAAATCTATTAGAATTACATAATCACGTGTTATCCTTCTGTTTTCATGTTTTTAATATTATTGAAAAAAATTTTAAAACTAAATTTGCTTTAAATGTTTCTGATAAAGAATGCTCTGTTTTTACTACAAGCAGCTCCCATAAAACTGAAACATCAAAGGCCATAATTTTTATAACTGGGTAATTGCTCATTTGGAAGTAACCCTCACCAAACCAACTCTTCTAAGAGTGCTACAAAAGTGTCTTTCTTCCTTAATGTTTCTCAGTGTTCCTCATTGAATGACATTAAAACATTGATTTTTAAAAGTTAGACCTAAAGGTCAAATTTAGAAAACAGCTGTTTTAAATTCAAAAGAATATTCAATGCATGCAAAATCTTAATATCAGAAGTAATTGCAAACAGAACATTTGTTCAAGGTTCACATGTCAAATTACATATTCTATTAGGTTATATTTTGAAATGTATACTTTTCTATTTTATGTTTTATTCAGCCAACAGCTACATATAATTTTTTTTAAAATGTCAATGGTAGAAATATATTACATATTAATTTGCTATCCACTTATACAGATTGAGTCAGCACTCAGTACTTATTAAATATAATGCATTGCACACAAGAAAGAACATGAGTTTAGATTTCCAATCCCAGCTTTGCCCCTTGGCCCTGTTTTACTTTAAGCAAGTTACTTAATATCTCCATGACTCTGTTTCTTCACCTATAGCATTTTTAAACCAGCTAGTACATTTGAAAGACTGACAAATAAGATGGCTGCCTCTGTTCATTTATGGAGATACAGTCTGGAAATAACAACAGAAAGCACTTAGACATAAGATTCTCTGTTTCATTAACCATCCTTATCAGTATATGCAGATATACTGATCTAAACTAAATGTAAACATTCATCCAGTCAATGCTAGGTGCTATAATTATACCATTGAACTCATTTACCATTACCTGAAGCAATGTGGCATCTCCATTAGCTTGCTCAAAAACAAATTGCAGCCCATATACCATTGGCTGCATATGTTCGAACATAAAAGAATAAAACCATCGGAAAAACATCTTTAGCTGGGTTTTAACTAATCTTTTCAGGTCCTGCTACTACATATATTACTAACATAAATACTCTTTCAAAAGTAATGAACACTAAGTCCACTCACTGTAAGAAGCATCCTATTTATAATAAATAATATCAAAATGTATCTTAGGAACATATGACATCTTCCTAATTAAACATATGTCAGTGTCTTCTACAGCATGATTCAGAATTTTAGTGCAAAGTTACTCATGATGAGAAAGGAACCGGGGAATTTAGAATGGAAAAAAAGAAAGTCGAGAACGGATGGACAACTAAGTAGTTATGATTTCTGAAAGACATTAACATTAAGAGTCAAGGAAAGGGTACAGATACATAAACAGTACTTTCAAATAAAAAAGAATAGATCACATGTAACTATTAATGTTTATAACAATGAGCATCAGTCTGGAGCATTGATTGCAATGCACATGGAAAGTGCAGTGACAATGTAAATTCTCACACTATATCTCTAGTCAGATACATTAAAATAGACAATATAGACCAACAATTTAGATAAAGCCTAAAAATTTTTAATTTATATTTTGATCCAAAGTGAGTTGTTTCTTCAATTCTTACTGTGAATTGACCAAACAGAAAATGAACATTTTTCTTCAATTTTCTCATAAAAGCAAAGTCTTAGTTAGCAACTATTTTACTTTTTCTAAATGAACTTGTTTCTTCCCTAGGAAAGAAAAAAATTAAGGGAGGGATAATTTAATTAAGGAGACCAAAGGAAAAATAAAAGCAATTTTAAACACTTAGTATTATACATAGTGGCTTATAAAAATCAGAATTAATATACGGATAATGACACCACCAAACCAACTTACCCCCTCTTGATTTTCAGAGCCTGGTCAAAAAATGGGAAGTAATGGAAATAATTACCTTTGATTTCAGGAAGGCTGTGGGTGATTTCATGTCTTTTAATGTGTAAGATCAACAGTTAAATTCTAGATTAGTGGTTTCTCCATGATGTGATATTTTTAAAATATAGTTTTGTGGACACCACTCACAGAGAATCTGATTTAGTATATTTTAGGTGGTTTTTGGGAACCAGGGAATTCTGATACCTAGTTTGGAGGCTTTTCACCTAGAAGCCATAAATGTGTTAGCTTGTTGTGCATGTAGTAAAAATATTTCACACATTTTGGATATTAATGAATTTTCTTCAATATGAATAGGCATGAAGTTTTTGTTTGTCTGTTTAGTTGGGTTTTGTTTTATTTTTTTATTTCTAAAGAAAGTTCTTAACTTGGGATGAGTGATATAAAATTTGTGTCATCCAAAGGAAAGTCTAGAGGATGTGAAAAAAAGTTAACATGAATAATTATTCTTCTCAGATTTTGTGAGATTAGACTGTAATCATCAACCCTTAGACTCTGACAAAGTTTAGAAAATTTAAATGAGAATCTCAAGGATGATTAACATTTTGAAACATGAAAATGAAGCAAGACGAAAATTATTCATTATTCAATTTTTAAAAGAGAAATGACTGAAGGAAAATCTAAATAGTCTTCAAGTATGGTGGAGATGGGAGTCTAAGCTTTACTCTCTGAATCTTCATTTTTCTCACTTATGAAGTGGTAGTATTGGAAGAGGGGATCAGCAGAGTGTAAATGATTGAGGGTAGGGAGTATATGTTTTTCACTCCTGTAGCTCCAGAGCCTGGTACAATGCAAAAGACATAGTATGTTGTTAATATATACTTATTGAATGAATGAAACTATATGTTGCTTAAGTATTAAAAATATATGGTTCTATCTTTATCCACTGTGAGCTAAGGAGAAAAAAATATATTTGTTTTACATTTTTGGAAATTTTGCTTCTAGTCTCTTTTAAGAGAGAGTAATAAAATTATTATTTTATTGGCACTATAAGAAATTTATGTATAAATTTAATGTTATGTGTTTGTTTTTCCAAATTATTTTGCCATCTTTCATTGAAAGTTAAAAGATAAAAGTTTGGAGAATATATATATATATATATATATATATATATATATATATATATATATTTATCAACTTTGCAGATTTATTGTGCTATTCAAAATTTTAAATGCCATCATTGACATTTAAAAATAAATTCAGAAAAGTCATTTGAATGAGATGTTTAAGCCAACACATTTACTTTTTTCTAAATATTGTTTTCCTAAGTTAACAAAATCTTTGTACATATTTTTACATTTTCTAGTGAAATGAGAGGAATTAAATTTGACTTGTAAAACCTATGCAGAAGCTGATGAAGGACACAGGAAATCTCACATGCTCCAAGTGACATTCCTCTGGTTGGTCAAAAGAATTCTTGAATTCCTTCCAATGGCATTCTTGCTTGCATTCTTTTTGAAAATCTGTGCATTTTGCCTAGGTTAATTACTAGAACCTTCTCAATGAGTAACATGCATTGGTTTGTTTTTGGTCCATTAGCACTTATTCCCACCCAATAGGCTAGAAAGAGGGAGGGAAAGTTGAAGAACAGGGACGTGTCTGGGTAGCTCATCATGTTGGGTGGAGTGAGTAGTATCACAGATAAAGGATCATTTAAGAAATTGCTCATTCCTTTCCCTTGTTGCCTAAGGCAAGCAAGAGTTTTATTTATTTTTAGAAATTGGTATGCTAGTAAATGTTTTAACACCTGCTCTCTGAAAGATAAGCCCTGATTTGTAGTGTTTGCCAATTTTCATGGTGAAAATATTCCCACTATTTTTCCAAGTTAGCTGTTGTCAAGCAAGCTCACTTAAATTATGGACTGTTTTTCTATAGACTTATTGTTTAATGTCTGTTTCTCATGCTGTAGTATAAATGTTAAGCATAAGAGAGGCACAATATAGATAACAAAAGAAGAAATAAAGTTTTACTGTTAAAAAATTAGAGTTACAACTAAGTGATCATACAAGTACATTATTATTTTACAGTAATGTTGCCTTGAATGTATCACTAAAAGGAATACAATTCCAGAAAAATATCCTGCAAAACCAGCAGTGCCTGAAGGAGATGATAATTAAGAAATGAGAATAGACTACAGTATAGAATTTCCTACAGTATACAGTTTCCTAGAAACTCAAATGTTTTCATTCAAGGAAAAATGTTAGAAGAAAATCAAATAATTATTGAGCTGAGAACTTGCAGGCCACTTTTTAGCTGGAAGCAAATATGTAATACAGAGAGATAAATCTCTCTGAAGGGTGTTTAATGATGGAAATGCTTGGGGGTAAATTGCACCAATGGCAATTTACTACTCCATGTAAAATGTTGCATTGTACTTTATAACAAACTGTGTCTGAGAAGTTCAGACTTTTCTGAAGGAAATAAGAGGAGAACAAGGAGATGGAGGTTGTATTTCCATGGAGTTTGATATAATTTATTATCTTTACCTAAAAATGCAGTGGTTATCCCTTTATTATCTCTTTCCAAAGAAATTATCAATATTTTGGAGATAAAGTATGTAGACTTTGAAAAAACACATTTGCTTGGTTACTTTGGGAAATTGTCTAACATCTCTGAAGTTCCATTTCTTTAAATTTAGAATGGGGACAATATGGGCTTACTTTATTTTATTGCACTTTATTTTGCTTCGCAGACATTGTGTTTTTTACAAATTGAAGGTTCATGGCAACCCTTCATTGAACAAGTCTATCAGCACCATTTTCCCAACAGCATTTGCTCATTTCACGTCTCTGTGTCGTGTCACATTTTGATAATTTTCACAATATTTCAAACTTTTTCATTATTATTATATTTGTTAGGGTTGCCTGTGATCAGTGATCTTTGATGTTACTATTGTAACTTTGGGGTGCCTGAACTCTGCCCGTGTAAGACGGCACACTTAATTGATAAATGTTGTGTGTGTTCTGAATGCTCCACTGACCAGCTGTTCCCTCATCTCTCTCTGTCTCCTCCCTGAGATATAACAATATTGAAATCAGGCCAATTAATAACCCTACAATGGCCTCTAAGTGTTCAAGTGAAAGGAAGAGTTGCACGTCTTTCACTTTAAGTCAAAAGCTAGAAATGATTAAGCTTAGTGAGGAAGACATGTTGAAAGCCAAGATGGGCTGAAAGCTAGTCCTCTTGCACTAATTAGACAAGTTGTGAATGTAAAGGAAGAGTTCTTGAAGGAAATTAAAAGTGGTACTTCAGTGAACACACAAATGATAAGAAAGTGAAATAGCCTTATTGCTGATAGGGGGAAAGTTTTAGTGGTCTGGATAGAAGATCAAACCAGCCACAATATTCCCTTAAGTCAAAGCCTAGTCCAGAGCAAGGCCCTAACTCGCTTCAATTCTATGAAGGCTGGGAAATGAGGAAGCTGCAGAAGAAAAGTTTGAAGCTAGCAGAGGTTGGTTCATGAGGTTTAAGGAAAGAAGCCATCTCTATAACATATAAGTGCAGGCTGAAGCAGCAGTGCTGATGTAGAAGGTGTAGCAAGTTATCCGGAAGAGTTAGCTAAGATGATTAATACAAGTGGCTACACTAAACCACAGATTTTTAATGTAGACAAAACAACTTTATACTGAAAGAAGATGCCATCTAGGACTTCCATAGCTAGAGAGGAGAAGTCAATGCCTGGCTTCAAAGCTTCAAAAGACAGGCTGACTCTTGTTAGAGACCAATGCAGCTGGTGAGTTTCAGTTGAAGCCAGTGCTCATTTACCATTCTGAAATCCTAGGGCCCTTAAGAATGATGCTAAATCTACTCTGTCCATGCTTTACAAATGTAAAACAAAGGCTGGATGACAGCACATCTGATTACAATACGGTTTACTGAATATTTTAAGCCTGCTGTTGAGACCTACTACTCAGAAGAAAAGATTCCATTCAAAATCTGACTGTTCATTGACAATGCACTTGGTCACCCACGACTCTGATTGAGATGTACAGGATTAATATTGTTTTCATGCTTGCTACCACAACATCCATTCTGCAGCCCATGGATCAAGTAGTAATTTCGACTTTCAAGTCTTATTACTTAAGAAATATACTTCATAAGGCTATAGCTGCCATAGACAGTGATTCCTCTGATGGATCTGGGAAAAGTAAATTGAAAACCTTCTGGAAAGGATTCACCATTTTAGATGTCATTAAGAATTCATGATTCATGAGAAGAGGTCAAAATATCAACATTAACAGGAGTTTAAGAGAAGTTGATTCCAACTCTCATAGATGACTTTGAGGGGTTCAAGACTTCAGTGGAGTAATTGCAGATGTGATGGAAATATCATGAGATTTAGAAGTGGAGACTGAAGATGTGACTGAATTGCTGCAATGTCATGATAAAACTTTAATGGATGAAGAGTTGCTTCTTATGGATGAGCAAAGAAAGTGGTTTCTGGAGATGGAATCTACTCCTGGTGAAGATGCTGTGAAGATTATTGAAATGACAACAAAGAATTTTAGAATATTACATAAACTTAGCTTAAGTTGGCAGAGTCTGAGAGGATTGACTCCAATTTTGAAGGACGTTCTACTGTGGGTAGAAATGCTATCAAACAGCATCATATGCTACAGAGAAATCATTTCTGAAAGGAAGAGTCAATTGATGCGTCAAACCTCATCACTCCTTATTTTAAGAAATTGCCATAGCCACCTCAAAGTTCAGCAGCCACCACACCGATCAGTCAGCAGCCGTCAACAGTGAGGCAAGACCCTCCATAAGCAAAAATATTTTGACAAACTGAAGGGTCAGATGACGGTTAGCATTTTTTTAACAATAAAGTGTTTTTCAATTAATATATGCACATTTTTAGACATAATGCTATTGCACACTTAATAGACTATAGTATAGCATAAACATAACTTTTATATGCACTGGAAAACCAAAAAATTTGTGTGACTCACTTTATGGTGATATTTGCTCTATTGTGGTGGCTTGGAACTGAACCTGTAATTTCACCGAGATGTGTCTATAGTAACAATAATTACTATGCACTGTGTTCTTTCTGTTTTTTGAGTTATGATAATAATTTTATGAACTTTTCTCATTAAATTTTCAAACAACATGAGATCCAGGCACTATTTTGCCATTTTTAACAGATGAAAATCTGGGATACAGAGCAGCTAAATTCCTTACTGAAAGTCACAGAGTAAACAAGTGGCACAGAAGAAATTGAACTTAGAGGTCTGATTACTAAACTCACACTCTTAACCTCTTCACTTTTTTCATAATATTTGCTAGAGAATTAAATGGGTGTGAAATGCTAGCATTGTGCTTAGTACCTAGGAGGAAATTAATAACTATTAAATCCATTCCTATATTTCTAAAGGTGCTATGTTGAAAGGATGCATAGTTTTTTTAATTTAAAATAATCATCATGAATATTATGCTAGCCATTTTTGATCCTGTTCATGAATTTCCTTATGGCGGGGCGGTGTCAAGAAAAATAAGAGAATTGAGAGAGAGAGGGAGAGAGAGAAGAAGAAATCTCCAAATTGAACTTATATAAATAGCAGGATGTGGCCTTCAGCACCAAGCCTGCTATTAAACTAAAAATGTGCACAGTGGATGCACATTGATCTTTACTGTCACCTTCTACAAACTATGATTGAGTAATAGATGAGTATTTGCATTGAGTACTATATTCCATCACTGGCATGTCAACCCTCAGTGCTGACTAAGTGAATTGTGTTGCTCACTGATTAACTTGAAATAAAGAGAATGATTATTTCCATCAATATTTATCAGAGCTTTGTGGTTCAGCCTAAACTGTTGGTGCCACAACTATTCTTGGAGGTAGTTCCAGAAATTTCAACTTATCAGCAGAATTAGTTTCCCATTTTTTTTTCAGATTTGGATTCTTGGGTATATTTTCTGATAACTTTTACAGAATATTTTCAAGTACATTTGCTGAAAATTTCATCTTGATGTAAAACATTACCTTGGTGAAACATGGAACTGAATTATGACCTTTTGTTTTCATGATCATTATAGTAACAAAGTTCTCAAAATAGTTACCAAGCCATTTGCCCGTTGTGTTGCTTTGGGGGGAACAGGAACAAGTAAATGACACCAACACTGATCTGCATATTTGCTGACATCAGCTAACAGAAGATAAAACACAAAACATCATTTCATCTATAAAGAAGCTATTTCTTCTTGCCTTTTCCCAAACATCTTATTAAATGTGGTTTATATGACTATTTTGAAAGCAAAAGTAAGGATCATAGGAGGACATATTTCTGAGATGGAAAGTGGGGGTACTCAGATTCTTACCAATAAAAGGTCTATATCTCAGACAAAACAATATGCCCAATTGGAGTCAGGAAGTTGAGAATATTTCACCAAAAGACAAAGTAGTATCATACTCAATGATCTCACTAAATTAAAGACTTGTGTGATATCTTTCGAAATTTTTTTTCTAGAGTTAGCACACAGACTGCAGAGTTTGACTCCTAGAGTTTGAATCTCAAGAGTGTACTCACTAGGTCATTACTGCACTTAATAGCTCTATGACCATGGTGCAAAATGGGGCTAATAATAGTACCTCACAAGACTGCTATGAGGGTTAAATGAATTAATATTGCAAAAGCATACAGAACTGAGTCTGAAATAATTAATAACCTAAATAAGAACTATCAATAAATTTGGGGAATTATTTTTATTATTTCTAAGTTGCTGATATTATAAACAACACATATTCATCAAGGATATAACATATCTAATTTAATATTGCCAAATGATACTCCTGAAAGTTTGCCACCTTATATGAGATGCATTATCAAAATTTTCATATGGTTAATTTTTAGGTGGAAAATGTTGTCCTATTTTAAATTTCACTTATTTATGAGTGAGTAAGATTGAGGGACTTTTCAAATGTTTGTTGATCATTTACATTTACTTTATAAAAATTACAAGATCTATCCATTTCTCACTTTCCTAATGGATTGCTTCTTTATGTCTTATGGTTTAGAATTTCTTTTTTTCAAATTTGTATCTTATTTTCCCCAATTTATCCTTAATAGTTTTGCTGTATTTATGTAGTTTTCATATTGAAATTTTTTAACATACTCAATTTGCAGTATCTCATTTATTGATTCTGGGAATAATAATTTAAAATTATTTTACTAAAGGTTTAAAAAACTTATTTTCCAATAATCATAAGTATTAAACAGCCCTATTATTTGTAATAAATACATCACAGGACTTAAATGGTCATATATTATATTTTAATTTACTGGTCATATACACAGTCATGGGTGGCATAACAACAATGGACTGCATTGGTCAACAATGGACTCCATATACAACAGTGGTCCCATAATATTAGTACCATATAGCCTAGGTGTGTAGTAGCCTATACCATCTAGGTTTGTGTAAGTACACTCTATGATATTCACATAATGATAAAATTGCCTAAGGATGCATTTCTCAGAATTTATCTCTGCCCTAAGGTGATGCATGACTGTAATCAGCTCAGGGCAAAAGACAAATATTTCATGCTCAAACCCCTTAAAATACATGCATTTTTTGAAAAAAAATACATTATGATTCAAAATAAATTACTTTGCTTTAGTTTCTCTTATTCTTAACATAATAAAAAGTGAAATAATTTTCTTTTAGGGAAGCCAAAACTGTAGATGAAATATTTGGATATCAAAGAGGATAATATGTTCTTTTCTTTTCTCAAACATGATAAAATAACATCACTCAGCTGAAAATTAAATGTATTACAAACGGTTCTGGTCATTTTTCACCTGTCAATGAGCCATTAAACACTGCATTATTTTATTAGAGTCTGTTGTTGTTATTCTATGGTACTCAGGTTCCTAATAATTCTTTTCTGCCATTGAGAGATAGTGTCATCATTCTCTGAAACAAATGATAATTGTAACTCTTTGGCAAAGAGTGTATCGTGATCTTACTTATCCTTTCTCCTGCCTTTCATTAACATACCCCTCCTCTGCACTGCATTAGTAGAACACAGGAGAAGAACGACCTGATGTTTATGGAGTGTAACTTGAAGGACAATCAGAAGATCTACTTGTGATGCATTCAGCACTAACTGAAGCTAGAACAAATTCTTCTTCTTATTTGGAATGATATTCCTACTTTTATATGGGGCAACCTTATGGTAAAAATGTGTTGAAACTATCAATAAAACCTCTCTTAAAATATACAAGATACTATGGAGTATCTCAAGATCGTATTTTAATAGCTATACCAGTGAAAATAGATAGTGCTAGATCATGAGATTTTTTGATGCAACAATGAGCATTCAAGTCCCAAAAGGAGACTTTTGGGTACAAAATTCTAATATCAGAGTGACTACAGCAGATGTAGGAGGAGAATCAAATCAAACAATCCTTAGTGTGAGGCAACAATATGGGACCAAGAACCACAGCAGAGACATGAGAAGCACATAGAAAGGGAGCTTAGAAAAGCAAACTATGACAAAACAAAGAGTTCTGGGCCACATAATAATAAAATATAAACTAAACAGTCTAAAACATTATGAAACAGATAAACTTTAAAACACACAAGCAAGCAAATGTGCTTTGTACAAAATAAATTCCAAACTTAGAAACTGGATTAAGTACGGGGCATGTTTAATATCAACAAAATGTTCTCTGCTATAACAAAGGTCCAGATGCATTTCTAAAATGCAAAGAGAAAATATTTTAAATGCCATTTTTTCTTTAGCTCTTCTTGTTAGGCTAGCTATGCTTATGTTTTCATTTGCTTTTTAAAAACTCATTTGCTGAGTTATATTTATTGTTTTATTATTTAGACATACTATGCTATTAATTTATAATAATAATTTAATCAGTAGTCTCCCAGTTGAAATAGAGATAAATTTTTAAATAAACTTTTAAAAAAATACGGAAAAGGAAAAATGAAAAAAATCCATATACAAGGAGTCTACTCTCTAGTGAGGAATGTTTCTGTTTCCAATTAAAAAGCGTCTATAAATGCTCTGTCTTATTTAACATTTTACTATATTATGAAAGTAATACAAGATCACTATAGAAAATTTGGAAAATATAGAAACAAATAAAAAGCACACATTTCCACAATCCGAAGTCTGTCAATCTTTCATTGTTTTTCTTTTATAGTAATAAATAATATAGAAAAACTCTCAAAATAGGAAGTACAAGACACAGGAAAGTCACATAGATGAAGTCATCTCTTCAGACTGCAGGGACTTATGAATGCTGCAGAAGGAGACACACAAGCTGTGTCTTGATACCTGGCAGACAGAGGAGGGAAAAGTCCTGTAGGCAAAGAAAAAAACGTGTGTGAAAATATCGAGGCAGAAATAATATAGAGTATAAGGCAATTGTAATTACTTCTGTTTGGTCTATGTGTAATTTGCCAGGTGGAGAGTATTTAGTAAATAAGCCTTGAGTTGGCAAGGGTAGAAGGATGGAGACAGTCATGAAAGTTCACAAAGGGTCATGGACATGTTTACATAAGTAATAGGAAAGAACAAATGGAGAGGGAGAAGTTGAAGAAAAGAAGACATAAATGATGAAGCAGGGATTTCTAAGTGATAACAGAGACAAAAGGAAAAGCCTTAAAAAAAATAAGGTGTATTTATCTAATTGAGGCAGGAGAAAATTAAGTAAATATGAATGTGTGGAGGCAAATATATCTGAAGAGAGTAGAGAGAAATTAAAATATTGTGTATCATATGAACAAAAGAAATAGATGCTACAGATGGTACTTCATCTCTCATATATTTCTAAATTGTAATTAAAGGCTGATTAATAGCAGAGGCTGAGAGAGAAAAGAAACAAAGATCTAAGACTACCTTATTTCATAAGAATGATTGAATCCTAAAAGAGCCAGAGTAGAGAGCAGTTTAAAAAGGCAGATATGGGCCCTGAGGGCAAAGTCACCAAATTGATAACCGGTTGGTTTGGGATCTCTTAGCTCTTTTCAGATTCCATTTCCAGCCGAACACGTTCACTGTATCACTATTTCCTACTATCTTTTCAATGTCCTCAATATGTTCTCAGCTTGAAATTCCCTAAATGGCCTACAACTGACATCTGCTGGGACATTCCTGAATGGAGCAGCATTTGATTATAACATGTTTCTTCTTTCTTTCTTTTTTTTTCTTTTTAATGCTTATTGTGTGTAACATCAAAATGAAGTGCAGAGTAGATGTCTTGGGGCAAATAATATTGGATGCTTGGACACACTTGCCTTTGTACAGATCCAAGTTATGAGATTGTCTCTTGATGAAAAGATAAACTTCAGTGAACTAAGACACTATAAATTGAAGACACATGCCTTCCAATGAAACTGGATACCTTATGTTTAAAAAGGTGCAAGAAATGTGTTGTGATACTTCATAGTGCTGGAATGTCAAAGCAATTAAAGACCTTTTAAGTCCACATTTTCTAGTAAAATATTAATAATTATGCCATCTTTCTTTCCTTTCTTCTTGTTTGTCTTCTTTCCCTATTTTTTTTTCTTTCTTTTCACTGAGGAAATCATATAGTCAGGATTTCATCAATTGTTCTAAAAAGATTAAAACACCTGTGTTTTCAAAAGTACCCAAATAATATACGCCATACCAGTCTGACACAACAGACGGACCCCTGATGGAGTTTGGTACCTATCCAGAATATTATGCCAATATGCTTTTTTGTGCCTACTTTACACAAAAAAACAGCTTCAGAATATAAATAAAAATTACACTAGGCTTTTTGTGTCTTTGCACTTTGTTATAGTCATATCACCTATGACTTTAGCAATTGTGACAAAAGTGACTTCAAAGTATCTTACGTTTTAGATTTAAACTAATAAGAAATATAAAGCTCTGTATGATAAGCCAAAGACTATTCTGTGATCTTGATATAATCATCAGATTTATATTTCAATCCACTGATGTAAAAAAAATGCCTTGAATTAAATCACAAATAATGATAGAGAAAATAAAGTGTTAATAATTAATATAGACTTTTTAAAGCAATTGAAATGGATCAATGAATCAGAGGAAAACAAAGAATAGTATTTGAGTTGAAATTTGTAAGAATCTACATCACATTTTTACATAAACCATGGCTTAATATCAGCATGTGTTTTAACATGTTTACAAATTAGGTAAAACATGGAAAAACATAGAAAAATATAAATCCTTAATTAAATATAAAGGTTTATCTTGAATTCCCTGTTGTATCTCAGATTTGGCCTTCATATGTGCATGGAATTTTTATGAAGATGATTATATTAATGAAATCCTATTTCAGGTAGTCCATGTTTACTAGAAGCGTCATCTGCTAAGCTCAAATCAAAATTCACATGATAAACACAAATAATGCAATTAGTTATCATAAACCAGATATTTCACTCCTCAGAATTTTTATAAAATTAATCAAAACAAATATCCAAGACTAAAGACAATTATTTACTTAGTTGGAGGTCATACTGTACCAAGTATATACTCATCAAATATCAAGGCTAATCTTTTTTCTGTATTTTCTGTGACATCCCTATAATCATTAGGCACTTTGCTCTTGCAATTTTGACTTCTGCACGCTTCGGGACTTTGTTGAGCAGGATGAGCTTTGTCCCGCTTTAACATTGAACAGTAAGCATTAGGTTGATTTAAATATATGAATCTATTTCATAATATTCTTTTTCTTTGCCTTATTCTGTAGTTATTTATCTATTTTTGTGTAAGGGTTTGTTATACTTATTCTTCATTCACAGAACTAAATTACTTGAGGACAAGGATTCTATTTTGTAACCTCTGATTTATGTAGTGTTAGCAAAATTAGAAGCTTCTATTTTAGCTAAATTTAAGTCCATTCCTTTTAAATGGGAGAATTATGACCTTTTGAACTGCCAGCAAAGATTCTATTAAGTAATTTTTGTACCACTGGCACCTCTAGGGCGCAATGATGCAGAGACGAATAACTGAAACTATTTCTCTGAAGAAGCTTACAGTTAAGAGAGGTATGCCAAAATAAAAACCAAACATATAACTACATGTTATCAGAGTTGAGGTAAACATAAAATATGCTGTGGGAGAACAGAGGAGGAACGGTCTAGTTTTCCTGCAGGACAAAAGCAGACTTCCTTGAGGAAATGACTCCCACCCTGAGACTTGAAGGATGAATAGGAGGACGCCAAATGAACTAAGATAGCACAAATAAGGAAAAAGCTTGTGTAAAATTACAGAAATGTGAAGCAGGATGCAGATGGCTCAAGGTAGCTTAAAATATATCAGACTTAAATAATAGTTTGAAGGCAGATGATGATTACCTTTGCATGACCTGCTTTGGTGTTTGGAGTTTAGCTCATATATCTAACTCCTGTTCCACCCACCTCCACCACAAAAATTGTTGTCTAAGCAGTAATTCTGTAGGATTATAGTAGCTGTAGCTGCAATAAAAGAGAGTCTGGGATCTAATATGTATGATGGAGTAGAACTCCATAATATTAGTATTTACCACCCCAAAATAGACAACCCCTCAAAACTCATGCATACACACTTCTATCTCCAGGAGATCTTTCTGTGCCATTTGGCTACTTGCATATGGGAAAATGTTATCGTTTTTATACATAATGAAGATGTGATTGGTAAAAAATAGACAGTAGTAAGCAGGGGGAAATAACCAGTGTTTTCATAGAGAAAGTTTATTGCTACTTTGGGGAGATAGAATGGAGAGGAGAAGTAGGTAAGGACTCACACAAATAAAGAATCACTAAGAGAAAAGAGAGGAATTCTCTGTCCACAAAAGACACTTGACTATAGATTCTTTGTTCCTGACACAACTCACAAAACTAACGAACAGGGAGCACACTACAAAATACTGCCACGGGAAGTTAGAGAGGCATCCTTGAAGGGCTTTAAAGAGTGGAATAATCTTACCTAAGCTGTGGTTTAAAAATTTGAAATACGAATGGATAGTAGGGTTAAATTTTCAGTAAAATCCTAAAATAGCAACTAATTACATTTTAAACCTCTTTTAGATTATTTTTTTCCATCTATTGTAATATTAGAAGAAAAACTGGACAATTCCTTTTTCAGGTTGCTTTTCTTGGAAGCAGCCTCTAAGGGGAGTTAGTGTTCATCTTATTCATTAAGTAGTTACCTTAAGATCAACACCAGGGGGAGAGAAGGGAAGGCAGGGAGGAGAGTTGGGCAGAAGTTGAGTGAAATACAGGCCGAACACTTGCCTCAGCTGACTCCACAGGGAGCTCCAAGGCTAAAAGGGCCCAGGATACTTGTCATGTTGGGCAGAAATGGCCAGAACTTCAGACCATTATCTTATTGATTAATTGAATATGGGCTCTCCTAGACACAGTGTGACTTTGGGTGACACTACTGTTTGCAGCCCAGGCAATCTACGAAGAGGCTGACTGTTGATGGCTTTTTGCTGACAGCATTCCTGAAAGCTGCAGAACAAGACATTTCTTGAAGAGAGATTTGAATGGAATGCCATTCTCATCTCATTACCTTCTACAAATTTGCTCTTTAATTAGTTGAAGATGGTTACTAAATTACCCAAAAGTCATATCTTCTCCAAAGCAAGTATTCACATCTTTTCTATCCACTTTGCCTTTTATATCATTCTTGGTTAGGTGTTCTAAAATACTTTTCACTTACTTCTTCAGTTTAGAGGCCTACGCCTAAATAAACAATTCTATTAAAAACCAGATCATAAGACATGGCACGGAAGGCCACAAAGGACATTCACAAAATAAACATTTAGCATTAATAAAGTCTCAAGAGATACAAATAGAAAATTCCTAAATGAAAAACAGGAAAAAGCAATTATTTACATTGAGCCTAGAATTTTAAAGATGTTTAAGTAGACAGAAAAGATTGATTCTTGATTAAAGAATTTAATTATTTATTTCTGGCAATCTGATCTTTGTAAATTCCTTTAGTACATAATCTAGTGGGAAGGATCTGAAATTAAACCTGGGCAACATCTTATTTTAAATATGAGAGCAACAACTACTGAACTAAACTTGAAAATAAAGTCATTGATCTATAGGATATTTTCTATGGAATTATATGCTTTGGAGTTGGTTGGTATGGTGTTATAGGCAATTTTCCAGAAAAACATATAAACTGAAATACTTTCCTGTCTGGGGTTGGGCTATATTTATATCACCACTGGCCTTTCTGAAGAACATGCCATCTGCCATTCCACAGTCACGTGAAAGCTCCGGAAAGGCTTAGCATCATCAAAGCAAAGAAGAGAGGACATTTATAAAATATATGTTACCTTTTGATCTTTGTTTTTAGATATTTCTGTCACTATTTTTTCTCTGCTTATCTGAACTTTTAAAATAAGATGAAGACTTTACTCATGCTTAAGCATGTGATAGAGATTGCTAATTCACTGAATTGGTCAACCCTAACTGCACATACGCTCAGCAGTTTACACAAGTTGCTAGAGACTGTAGCGATAACCTATTTCATCTATTAAAACACATGACACATGATCAAAAAGGAAAAATACATAAAACAAATACAACTACTGAGATCAAAGAGTTATCTTCTGTATATTATCTGAACTTTCTTTAATACATCTGGTTTCCATGCCAGTTAAGGGAACAAATACCTGCAGGTGTATCTTTATATCATACATTCAAAAATGAAACCTCAATAAAAAGAAACATATTTTTCTGCTGTGTGATTTAAACTTCCCTTACCTAAGTATTTATCCAGGCTTCAGAGAGAGACTCACTAAATTTCAACAGTGAAAACTAAATGAGATATTTATCGCTATTTGGTTGCAATGTAATTTGGGTTATACTGTTTGGATTTTTAGACTTCTTTTTGAATACAAAGCCTCTGGGTCTAAAAAACAATTTTTAGAAGTCATAATCAGTAAACAAGGAGATTTCTTCATTACGATGTCACTGAATCTGGTGTTATTAAGTGAATTCAGTCTTCTTTAGTTCATTTTTGTGCTTTAGGCCATGAAACTTATCTGCCCTCCTCTTTAATGATAGCTTTACTGCTGCACTAGTCTAAACATATACATGTAGAAGCTGTGGAGATACTGCCATTTGTCATAGATAAAAGACCAAACAATGAGAAAAAGATTGTTCACTCTGCCAGGATAAATATCAAAAATCTACGCAATGAATGCATTCTGCTGAACTTTAAGGTTTCCAGCATGGTATAAAGGATGGATTTATTAATGAAAACCAAAAGGATAATGAAGATTCATTAATATGTTTATTATTATTTTCTAGATGAAAAATTCTGGCCTTCTCCAATATTTGTTTCTTCCTTCCATTCATGAGAGAAGTCACTAATTAGCCATTCACTTTTCGTCAGTAACCACAGAATTAACCCCAGGCTTTTTTCTAATCTGGCCTCTATCAACTGATCAGAATTAGGACACAAATTAAAACGTATTTTATATCTTTATTCTACATAATAGCAATAACCAATTTAAAACTATACTTTTGTTTAAAGCTGGCATATGTAAAACTGGAAAATAAAGTTTATAGCAATTTGGGATTTCCTTCTACCCTTTATCATACAGATTTATTTTTAGCATAGCTCATCTTAAAATTGCATCCCTATCTCCTTCCATATATACCTTTCGGATATCTCTTCTTTTATCACCTGCTTTTTCTAGCTGGTAATCTCCATGTCAAATGCAAGATTCCTTATGGAAGTGGCTACTTCAATCTAGGTATATTGTAATCACTAGAGAATTTTATGAAAATATGTATTCTTAGGCCCCTGTCTCCAAAGATTCTGATTTAGCAGGTTGGGTTCCACAAAAAGATGTTGATATAGAGCTTGTATGCAAGAAAGACATGTGGCAATGCTCACGAGAACAATAGCTATAAGGGAGGGAGGGAGGCAGCATGGGCAGAGGGAGCAGAATGGATGCTCTGCAGTCGGTACAGCCTTTCAACCTTATCCCCAAATGAGAAATGGCACTCTGCCTTCGTATCCCCACAATGACTGGGGATGTTGGCTGTCTCAGGAAGAGGCATGACTTAAGGTGAAGCAGCTACTTTGGCTGAAGGCAATTTCCAGAGTTTCTGATCCTCTCCATTGCTGGTGTCTCTCAGCAAGCAACCATGATAATTTGCTCTGTTGGACAGAATTGTAATACCCAAGAATCTCAAATACTTAGGGCCAGGATATGAATTGTTATCTTTGTTTGAGATCTCTTAAGATTTGTCCAGGTACATGAGCCTATATGGTACATATCCTGAGGACCTGGGCATAGGGAACTAACTGCCCAGAGCTATCTCCACCAATTAGGGACAATGGTTTCTGAAGCATTCAGAACAACTTAGACTTTTCTCTAACACATTCAGCAATCAATCGCATATAACTAAAAATAATTTTTAAAAAGCACATAAAAGAAAAAACTATTTTTCATCTCAGATGATGCAAACAAATGACTTGGAGTCAAAGATATATTTTCAAATGGCTATGCCAGTTTATTTCTTCATTCTTTTAACAATTATTTATTGAGCACCTATTGTGTACCATATATAGTCCTAGGCACTGGGGATACAACATTGACAGAACAAGTATACAGACAAACCCTTCATGAACTTATTTCCTAGTGGGATATATATTATTTAAATATGTTGAAACTTAATTTCCTCATCTATAAGAAAGGATACCTACCTCGCATGGTTAATTTAAGGAGTTATACATAAAGTACTCAGCCTCTGTTCCTAGTTGTTCCGAGAAAAATTTCTTTGGAGACATTTTTGGTCATATGTGATAAAACAATAATAGAAAAGACCATTCTCCTATGGAGGAATGGGGTGTTCAAGATTAAAGTATATCTTTATATAAGTACATTTTTTAAGTAAGTTAATTGCAATTTCCTCTATTGTTCTGAGAATCATGGATGGGATCTGGGAAATGTGATCTTGCTCAGGGACCAAAGAGATGTATATCCTAGTTGTAGGTCATTCTAGTTCTTCATGGCTTGATGAGCAATGAGTAGGATCTGTGCCCAGGATCCGAACTTGTGAACCCCCAGCCGCCAAAGTGGAACGCGTGAACTTAACCCCTGCGCCACCGGGCCGGCCCCTGATTTTCATGATTTCTTAGGATCAAACAACTGCTTAATAAATGTATGAGCTACACTGCATGTTTTTTTGTAAAAATGGAAATATAGCTTTTTATAGTATCAAGTTTAAGAACACAATCTTCAGGTCAGTCTGACTTCTCCCCAGCTGTTCCTCTTACCAGTTCTGTGAACTTGAATACATTCGGTGTGACTGTGAATGTTACTTCACCTCTTTAAATCTCAGATTTCTCATTGCACAATGAGCATTAATACAATATCCCTCACGACTGTTGTGAGAATTAAATGAGGTAATTTAAGAATTGTAAATAACCCAGTTAGTGTCTAGCAAATTCTTAGTTATTGCTTTATTACTAACATTATTAATAGTAGCAGTCATTTTTATTAGTGTAGTTACTGGGTTTATCAATTTGTTAAATAAAATAGTTAGCATATGATTTCTAGCTACACTTAATTTATTCCAAATTTGGTAAACATGGAAAAAATAGAAATCCAACCATTTCTATTTTTCCAGCAAATTCTTCATTTCTCATAGATAAATGGGAAAAAGATACTTCTTTTTTGTCTTTTATGGAGTTTTCATCCTGCAAAGGAGAAAGAATTATCCCCAGACGAGGAAAGATACTGCGGCCCCCTGCAGTGGATCTGCCCAGAAGTCATGAGCTCTCATAGGGATAATAGAAGAGTGGGTATGTCCTCGTTTTGGTCCTTTCCTGAGTTTTTAATAAGTATGTGGTTTAAATAAGCTTGTTCTCCATTCAATGTACTAACTGGCTGGATGCTAAAATGCTGTTCTGTGCTGCATGACATGTTTCAAATTCAGAAAATTATTTGTTTATGGAAAAATATTTGTCTTCCCAAAAGAATGAATCTGATAGCCTTCAATATTCATTCATTATTAAGTCAAATTACCAAGTTATGGAATAAAACTCTGTTTTAGAAGAGAAAGCTAATTACTGAAACTCTAAAGCTTTCCTCACCAAGCTAGGATACTTAATGTCTAATATTCTAATTTCTTTCTCAGAAAATAAGATAACTGGTTTTAAGTCTCCTAAAAATTCCTCCCACAAGTGATTTCTAAATTAGACTATAATCCTTGCCAGCACCCAACCATTTCTCTTCTTTGTAGAATTCTAAGGGGAACATTGCTGCACTCACACATGCTAAGATATAATTTTCCAAAGCCTGTGCCCCGTCCAATTTTTCTAATAGCTCTGAGAGCCTAATATAGTTCCTATATTCAGGGTATATAAAGCCTGTCAACGTTAAAATTGTCTCTTTCTTTCTCTGTCTGCCTCCTACCCCAATCTAACCTCCCTCTCCATTCTTGTTTTAAAATGTATTTAGATCTTAGGACATTTCTCAGACTTTTATTCTTCTCAGCATCCCAGAGCCAAGAATTTAGCTCTTCAAAACATTAAACTCATTTAACTCACATTTACTTCACATTTTAAAATAAATCACTGAATAATATATTTAGATTTCTTTTCATTAAAGTAGAATATTGAAGATGCTTCTCATTAAATTAATATAAACTTTTTAGAGTATTCTGACTTCCATCCTGCTGTATTGATAAATATCTTTTTTTGCTTCCTTAAGTAAGTTGCCCTCAATAAAAATGTATTCTTATAGTATATAATTAATACCAAACATATTCTTTATGAAATTTTACAGGAAAACTTCCATAAATACAAACATACATATTAACTATAAGGACTATTTCAAAATATATCTTTACATTTTTTTCTTTTTAGATTTCTTTTGTAGTACCAAACAAAAAATGTCAACATATTTTTTCACTAAATATTTTATTTATCACACATTTGACCAGCAATTCCCAAAGTCATCCTTTATAAGAACAATAGTGTCAAGAGATGCACAGCAAGACACAGGTAGCATGATCAAGTAAATGTGAGAAATACCTTTGAATTGTGTAATGTACATTGTCCTTATAGTGGTTTTGTGAAATATGGTAGTCACGGCACTAATTTAATCTTGTTTAACTCAGTTTTGTAAACTTAATTAAAGATAGTTGACTTTATTAATTTATCAACAATTAATATTTATTTATTGAACCAATATTTTTAAAAATTATTGTTTATCAGGCTGAATTCTAGGGAGGAGAAACAGAAGTCTGTAAAAAAATATGATTCTGGTCATCAGAAGTTTATACTCTAATAATAATAACAATAAAGGGCTCTTCTTAATATGAGCAATGTCAATTAATCATTAAAGCTCAGTTTTCAACATTTTAAAAGAGAATTTTTTTTTTTTTTTTTTTGCTGAGGAAGATTCAGCCTGAGTTAACATCTGTTGCCAATCTTCCTCTTCTTGCTTGAGGAAGATTCACCCTGAGCTAACTTCTGGGCCAATCTTCCTCTATTTTGTATGTGGGTCACCGCCACAGCATGGCCACCTATGAGTGGTGTAGGTCCGTGCCCGGGAACTGAACCTGGGCTGCCAAAGCAAAGTGCACCAAACTTAACTACTAGGCTACAGGGCTGGCCCTAAAAGACATCATTTTTCAGATGAAAAAAAAAAACAAACCCTGAAGCAGAGAGAAAAAGTATGTAAATTCTCAAGGCAACAAATTTTATAAGTAACAGAGGGGGTGCAAAACCAGATGTTCCACTCCAAACCCTGTGTTTCTAAGTGTAGACTATAGCTGCTTACAGAGCATGCGTCTGCAAATACTACCATTGATTGTAGGTTGCTTGAGATCAGAAGCCTGTTCTATCTTGTGGAAAATGTATCCCTTTTTCCTAACATAGTTCCTAACACATTATATTGTCAAACACACTGCCCAATAAGTGAATGAATAACTGAACAAACATATGTTCACTACTGGTCTAAAAGACAAGTAACTGCTCTTCAGTTATTGCTTCCTACTGCATAGAGATGATTAGGTCAAGATTAGCACCTTTCATATTCTCCCTTTCCTCTTTTCCATCTCCAGGCCTAAAATTTTATCTGAAAACTTATCAATTATCAACTATTTGGTTTTTAAACCAAAACCTGTTCAAGACCAATCCCTTCACCCATTCCCACAGACCACTGACCATTCATTACTGTCTTGTTCTTCTTACTATCCACTAGTTCCTCTCTATTGTCTCCACCCTCTTCTCAGTTCACTCCAAATCTAAAATCATACTTCATTCATTGTAAACTCCTAACCCTCCTCATGTAAACTTCTTAAAGGGTAGTTCATACTACCACCTCCATATTTCTTTCTCTTAACTTCTATTTCCAATCTAAATTCAAGTTGTGATACTTCACATTTTTAAATATTTTACAGTTTAATCAGCATCTGTTCATTCATTCACCCAGTTTATCAAACAATACTCTTGAGAGTTTCAGTCCTTCCTCTATCTCACTCTTAGATGAAATAAATAACCATGCACTGTAGATTCTCTCTCTCTCTCTCTCTTTCTTATTAAATCCATCTACCTCTCTGTATTTTCAATATTTGATTATTTCTGAAGTCACCCTTGTTTCTCCCCTGGATTATTGCCATCTCCTCCCTACTGTTTGCATTGCATTTCCTCTTTCCAGCAATACCTTCTCACCCATTCTTCTCACTCTCGCCAGAGCAATATGTGTGGGAATGTGACTGAGATACCCCTGCTACTATTTTTGTCAGAGGAACATGCAAAAGGTATAGCTACATTGTAAAAATAATTCAAAATTGTGAAGACACCATGCTCCATATGGTCCTATTTCTGGTGCCAGACCCATACAATCCATATCAACTTTCCTACTAAACCAAATATGTTTTGGCTTTTGCAGGAAGGAAGAGACGGGAATTGCCATCTTGAGAAAAATATTTCGTGAGGCATTAATACTTTTCCTCCTCCTTTCCTATAGAACGAGGGTGGAATCAAAAGTTTCCACCACCTCTCTATTCTCTTTTACTCCTCAATTGAAAAAACTCAACTGAATTTTGATGGGCCTTCACACTGCTGATGGGTCTGTTGCAACATGGGCATGTAAAAAGAAGAGACACAGCAAAGCCAAGAGTACGGCAGCTGCGATTCTCACTTTTTGGTGTGGCAAAGGGTGTGTGCATTTCTCTAAGGGGCAGAGAGGGTGAATGAGCATGGAGCACTTGCAGCAAGTGAGTATGAGATAGAAAAAAAGTTATAAGCTGCAAGAATGTGGTAATACTTAAAATTCAGTGAATATTTATCCAAAATGAGAGTGCTTTAAAAATGTGAAAAATTCCCGGCTAGAACTATATTTTTTGGTAAGTACTGAGATTCTGTTAGTTGGCACATTTAAGTTCCCTTGTACCTAGTGCATAGTTAATGAAATTTCAAATATTAAAGTTGATCTTAGTTACTAGTTTAAATACTATGGCATCACTGAATTGAGATTACTTAATTAATATATGTTAGCTCTTCTTTAAAAAAGCAAATATGTAAAATTCATTCCCTTGCTTAAACGTCTTTAATGGCTTTCTATTCAAGTTATGATAAAATCTAAGCACCTTTTGTCTTAAAAGCCTCTGCCTAATTTATCCCATCCCTTTTTTATAATCTTAGTCTTCCTACATCTCCCAGTGTTGTGTGTGTTCAAACTCCATTTATTTCTAAAAGTGTCTTGAATAGGCCTCGTCCTCATGCCTGAGGCTCTCACACATACCCTTCTTTTGCTTAGAATACTACTTTTTATCCAGCCCGCTCTTTTCCAATTTAAAGGTCTTTCGTTATTTTTACTTACACAAGAAGGACGTCCATGGAACTCCCGACTAGTTTAGTTCTTCCTTTTAAGTTCTCCTATAGAATCAAGTACATCCCAATTTGTAACAGTCATCATATTTGAAATTACTATTGCAATGTCTCTCACCCCAACCAAAGAGTAAAGCAAAGGAACAATGTTGGCCTTCTTTATTATTAAATTTCCACTGTCTAGCACAGTGTCTGATAGATAGTAAACATTTAATTAATCTTCTATTTAACAAATTCCTTAACTGTGAGTACTTGAACAGTACTGCTTAACTTGGGCTATCAAAGATCAGGCGCAGTGCAAGTTGAAATAGAAAACAAAACCACCAAACACAGCCATAAGAGACCCACTAATCAGGAGACACCCAGTGAACGTACATTAAAGCAACCTCATAGAAAGAAGAATGCCCAGATTTCTTAATACAAAGTGTCATTAATCTTCTCAAAATGAAGGTCTACAGAGTCACTAGCATTTTGCTGTTGTTGTTGTTTTAAAGGATGTATAATAAGAAAATGTCCAAGTCATACTAACTTCTGGGTAACAATGAGATCACAATAAAAGAAATAACTCAAGTTTTCCTAGATCTTTGTATACACATACATAACAGAGATTAGGATAATATATAAGATTACATAATTTTACATATATATATATATATATATATATATATATATATATATATATGATTTTGAAGGAATACTGTAATGCCCCTCTAGTTCTCTGGATTTGCCTTGTGTGCTAGAATATAAAATTCTCTAAAAGGCCACTTATTCCCAAGCCCTAGACGTAAATGGATATCTAAAGATACTTATTGTGCTAATGTACCAAAGAAAGCAGGATGCGTCTTGAATCCTAGTTTTTTACTCAGCTGTAATTACTCACCACACTGGAAGTGTTAAATTTATAAACTACACACAATTGTATAGAGATGATTAAAAATAAATATCCAAAATCCATTTAATGAACCATGATTTAATGCAAAAAAAAGTGTTCACTGAAAATAAATGTCAAAGGAAATATTAGCTAAAATAATTTTTTCTATTGAATGTTGGGTCTAATCAATGTATTTTTCTTTTCTGACATGTAGCATTCATGTAGCTTTTCTATCTCTAAGATACTACAATGAAAGTTGAGATAAAAAGCCAACATACTCTACCACAGAGTAGAATTAACAATTACCAAGTACCACTCTGCAGTAAGTATTCTGGTGGACACTTTTCACAACAATGCAATGAAATAAGTGTTATTCCATTTTACAAATGAAGAAACCGAAGCACACAGGGTTTAAATCCCAATATAGAGTGAGCCAATTCTCCAGGAAAATCTTTCCTACAGTTTATCTTCTTAAACTACAATTTTAGGACCAGTATTTGAATAAAGTCCACTTTTCCACTTTTCTCACTTAGAACCAAGTGTGAGAGAACTTATATACACTGAGGTTACGTTACACTTCTTTTGAGGTGGAGGTTGAAGGGGCTTAAGCTTGACTGCTCTTAGGACATACTGTTCAATGCCCTAACCAGGGCCCATTCCACCCAATCAGAAGTATGCCCAATTCTTGAGAATTTGACTTTTTCCCCTAATGAGTACAGCTTCTAGGAAAATGGCAAGCCCCCATACTACTTGCCATTTAAAGGTCCAATAATATTATAGATTTTATGGCCTATTATGTGGAACGTCACACCTCAGGAGATTTTCACTGTTTTTTTGTTCTACCTTATGACCCCCTCATAAAACTTTTATAGAATTTTGAAGTATTAATGAGAAAACTCAAGATTTGCTCTACTCTTTCGTATTATGCACGAGCATGCACGTGTGTGTGTGTATGCATGTATAAGAAGGATCTCTGTGTCTTTCATTGTTACAGCTTTTCAAAGTTTATGGTATAAAGTTGTCCCTCTTTCTGGATTTTTTAACTGTAGAGTTTTTGGTAGTTTGTTTTATTTTGTTTTGACCTTCATTGTTGTGTGTGTATGTGTGTGTTTTATTATTTATCATGGAAGGATGATTCAGTCTACTATGTTCACACTTATTGAAATTACATAGAAGACTAAGAATAGAAGAAATGGAAAGAAACTCAGAAATAACTTTGTGGGAGAAGGGGAGAAGGGAGGGGGGAGGTGGAGAGGGAAGGGGAGAGAGAGTGAAGAATCCCTTGTATAGCCAGTTTAAAACTTCTGTACGTTCCATAAAAAATAGTGAATAATGTCTTTAAAAGTCTATTTATTTGGCCAATAAAATAGAGAAAAGGAAAATGGTAAGAGCCTTGAAGTTATTATTAAATAACTACAGGTTATATTAGCAAACTATCCAACTATCCAAAGACAGGTAAAACGCAAAAGGCCCTTTATTTTGTGTGTGAACAATTAGATTTATAAAAGAGCCTTTCCTATTAAAAGGGCCATCAAAGGGGAGCTTTACTGCTAACATGCAAACATGGATAGGAATAATCTCTGTTCCAGTTGGTTTCTGAAAGTCAGGTTTTCTGTTAAGAAAAAAAAAAATGGAACTAGGGAGTTGGTATTCAAGTTTTAAATTAAGATGGTCCAAATTCAGCTTAATGCCTTCCCTCAGTAAATTGTATGCAGATTGTTTAAACAGTTTTCTGAAAGCTTGAAAAAAAAATTTTAATCATATTAAATAAGAAGTTTTCTTAAAACACCAACATTGTCTCTAGCCAGGACCCATGTAGGTACCTGTTATGTTTGTGAAATCAAAAAGACATCTAATATTGGAAATTTTTAATATAAGACTTGAACCTGCAAGAATACCAGAGTAATCTAACTCAGTTAATCTAAACTAGTCAAATAATTTCATTTTTGCTATTTGCATATGTTCAATTCCATTCAGTCATGAACTCCAACATGAAAATCATTCTATTTTAGCTTTAGAGGAAAAATAGACATGTATGGATATTTAAAAAGGGATTATATGAACCAAATGCCATTGTGTGTCATCTTCATAAATATCCTCTATAATATTTTCATAGTATCTTTTTTCTTGAGGTGTCTATGCACCTATAGCCAAAATCCCTTCCCAGAAGTTTGGAGAGAAAGTTGAGTAGGATGTGGAAAATGTGAATAGTTAGGTTGAATATGAAACTCTACATCCTCTTTGCCTCTTTGTTACATTAAATGTTGATATCATGGTTTTCTCCTACCTTGCAGATTTTAACTCCATTTGAGATATCAGAATAAACACCTTCATTCTGGAGAGAAATCTTGTCAAATTAAAATTTCTTGCCAGACATTTTGATGATGATGACAACAATAGTGATAATAGTAATAATAAAGCCAACATTTATTGAGCGCTTATTATTACCAGGACTTTACGTCATTGGACCTTCACAGAAGCCTCATGGAAGAGAGTTCTATTGTCATCATCGTAGTGATAAGGAAATTGAGACTCAGGGAAGTTGATTATTTTGCTCATAGTCACAGTGCTAGTAAGTAGTGAAGCTAGAATCTGAAGTTATGTAGTCTGATTCAAGAGCCTATGAGAGTAACCATTATGCTCTCATTCCTCCCTATATTTATCAGCCCTAATACACTTTTCTAATGTATTTTGAACATTGCCAATCACAGAATTCTCAGTCTAGAACTTTACCAACATCTCTTTATATTGACCTGCTGGAAACTTTTGACTGGGTTACTCTTCCTTTCCTCTCTCATTATCAGTCATATGTAAACACCATATCCTGAAACTCTCTTGTTCTACTAACATGGACCAATATACTAAGTTGCATAAAACCTTCCCTTCTCCCATCTCATCCTGTGGGTTCAATATTTCTAGCTTTGATAATTTATTTGTAATATAACACAGAGGATACCTATCACTATAAACACTAAAGGTATTATGATATTACATAGAGTTTTATTTTATTTTTAGATGAAAACATTCAAATAACATTATTCATCCTTATTTTAACGATACAACTTCTAAATGCAACCATTGCAGTATTTGTATTTTTATTTCAAATGAGTAGACCATATTATTATTACATGAGAAATCAGTAAATAATATAAACTTCATCTTAAACTTTCTTTAATACAGAGTTGAGAATTGGTAGCTCTGAAGTGGCCCTCAACATATGGTTTTGAATAATAACTCTCTTCCTTTATTTATAGAAAATGTCCATTCAATTGCTATTGCATTAAAGTTCTAAAGCATAAACCCAATAAGGAGCATTATGGCTTATTAATTTTAATTCAGTCCCTTTCACTTTTGATGAATAATACAACTTCTTGTCTGCTCTAATACACATAAAACAGAATCTGAAAATATTACAACAGTGAAGTTTAATTCTTCTACTTTATCAGATTTTTTCTTAATTTATATTTCCTCTTCATTTATTTTTCTTTGTTCATTTATCTTTCTAATACTGCTGAATGGAGTTTTAAAGTATTCCAGAATTGATGCTTCAGTCAAAATCTGTGCTTCTTTCAGCTAATGCTTCACACGTACAGCTTTCTAAACCAGCATCCTTTTGCTTCAACTGTCACATTTTAAAATAAATTAGACTCACCATCCACTGGCTATTGAAGTTCATGAATTAATTGACTTGAATGTTTTGGCTTTCTTTGATCTAGGCTATTTTCTTAGTTATACTGTGATTTACCTGACATTAAAGGGCAAACTGAGCAATGAGTTTCTGGAACTACATTCATATAAAATGGCACCAGTATACCAATGAATGGCATTAATTGCACTTAGGATATTTACATGGAAAAAGGATGCTAATATAACATTTCTACTCTATATCAAATGTCAGATATTATTATCAGTGTTATTTCAATGCAAGATATAATCATTTGGTTCTATTCAGCAGATGTAGTTAACACCTACCATATGCAGGCATTTCGGAGGATATCGGAAAAAGTCTAAGTATACTTAAAGAAGATGAAAGTGGATATACTCTGACTTTAGAATATACCCCCTCCTAATTCCATCATTACAGTTGGAAAAAGTTTTGATATTCATATTTTCAATTTAAAATGCCACAAAATGTAAATAATTTAGAAAAATAATTGATCTGGGTTTAAAATAATTGAGCTTTTGCTACTATAATTTCAGCCTAGGTAAACAAATGTGGAAAATATAATTCCAAATATTTTCATGTATTATCAAGAAAATTTTGATGCACATATACATTCCTGAGGGCACTCACTATGCCCCATTCCAGATTTACATATCTTTCTTAGATATTCTCTTGCTTCCTTGCACAATGTTTTTCTCTTTCTAATGGAATATAGGACTGAAGTATTCACTATCATTACTCTTTCACTAAGAACACAAAGAAAGCACTTAAATCTACTTGTTAATTTCCTTTGTATCTTTGCTTGTAATATTTTGATATTTTATATTTTCTCTTTATTTCACACTCCAAACTGTGGCAATTACCTACTAAACTGTATTGTTCACATCTATCTAGAAGTCTGCCACCTAATATAAAGGCCCTATCTAAGGAACTCTAATTGTGAGGATCATAAAATGATATTAACAGATAGAGGATGAGAAGAAAGTAATTCCAAAGATAATAAATCCAAACTCCTGTTTAATGAGCAATTTGGGCTGACCCAAGCATGAGACATAATGGAGGTGGGTCACACAAATGAATGAAAACTGAGGTCAGACATGTGACCCTAAAAGAACCAATCAAAATCTTTTTACATGGATTAATATGGATCGAATCAAGAGCTTCTCTCTTTTTGAGATCATGAGATTGAACATTATGTAAACTTTCTAATGCTAGAGGCTACATTTCTAACCTTAAAATGGAAACCTGATAGAATTTTTCTACTGCAGAGGAGAGCAGAACTGATAAATGAAAAAAGATCCCAAGTTCATTGTTAAAAAACCTGGACATAGCTGTGTCTGAACCCATGAAGTTTTAAATTAAATAAACCGATAATTTTGTTGTTGTTGTTGCTTTAGTTACTTTCAGTTGGGTTTCTATCCTTTGCAAAGGAAATATATTGACCAAAATGAGTTGAATGGGAATGGGGTAGGTATAGGAAGTGAGGTAATTTGTCATTAATACCAATGAGACAAAAGCAACCGAGTCTGCAGCTTGTCTGAGCTACTACATCCTAGACCTGGGAGCCGCTGAATTTCAAACTTCAACAGACACGGGATAAGAAAGAACCACGGATATAACCTTTTCCTCTGATGTGCAGAGTGAGTGTATCGTGACGTGACCAAAAGTGAAAATCATCATGGTTTCCACTACGTAAGAGACTGCCAATTCCTACTCCAATAGGAGTCACCTTGTTCAGGTTGGCACGCTTTCTGTTAGTCATAACAGCAGTACCCATTTCCCCACACATTATCTCTTACATTTTTAAATCCTAAAGCACTTTTTCCTCCTACTCACTTAGCAAAATTCTCATCATTCTTCCAGTTTTAAGTCCAGTCCAGTTAAATTTATTCTAAACAATATAGTTTACAATGATCACTCTTTATGATCAAATATTTTTCTTGTAATGACAATAATTGACACACAGTGCTCATCAGGGATCAGATGTTTGTGTTAAGCGCTTCACATTTAACTCATTTAAAATTCACAACTGTCTTATAGGGAAAAACTTTATAATCAATACTACAATGCTTAAAACTTAAGGAAAAAACCATTTGAAGCATAGTAGTTATGTTTCTATAGACACATGTAAGGTCCTTATGGAGGATTTTTGTAAATTATAATCCTTTCTTTCAATTTCTAACACAATATTGGGCACATAAAAGACATTAACACCACATTTTCAGATTAAACTTTGATCTAAGAAGAATAAAAAGTAAGTCTTTTTTGTTGCTTCACCAGGTGTATTAGTTTCCTACTGACACCATAACAAACTACTACAAATTTAGCAGCTTAAAACAACATGAATTTGTTATCTCACAGTTTCTTTACATCAGAAGTCTGGATACAGTGTGGTTCACTTGAGTCCTCTGCTTAAAGTTTCAGAAGGCTGAGCTCAAGGTGTCACAGACCTGTGTTCCTTTCTGGAAGTATGGGGATGAATTGCTTCTAAGCTCATTCAGTTTGTTGGCCAAATCCAGTTGGTTGTAGGAAGGTAGTCACCATTTTCTTGCCGGCTGTCAACTGGGGGCCACTCAATTCCTAAAGGCCTCTTTCCAGTCCTTGCAAACAGAACTCCACATCTTAGAGCCAAGAAAGACAGGTCTTATCTTTCTCATGCTTAGAATCTCTCAAATTTCTTCTGTCCCATCTCTTCTGCCTACAGCTGGAGAAAGTTCTCTGGTTTTAAAGGTTCATGTAATTAGGTTGGAGCTACCTGGATACCCCAGACTAAACTCCCTATTTTAAGGTCTATAACCTAAATTACATCTACGAAGTCCCTTGTGCCATGTAATGTAATATAGTCACAGGTCCCATGGATTAAAGCATGGACATTTCGGGGTAACCATTCTGTCGACCACACCAGGTAATTTATATTTGTTTTCTCTAACTCATACGTTGCTAAAAGATTTTTTTTTTGAATGAGTGTTGTAGCTTATGTCCAAAATGGCTATAATACTACAGAGTACATAGGAATGAAAGTAGCTATTGGTAAAGAATACACATAATATCTCTATTATGGGTTCAACTTTTTAAAAAGTATTTCTGAGAAAAAGAGATACCATTCCAATTAAAAAATAAAACTTGTTAAAATGCTAGGAAAATATTCTCTTTGTAAAGAAAGAATGTCAAGTGCTTAATGGCACTGTAAGAAATTTTTCTCAAGATCTTCTTTCAAAGTAAAAACTTATTGAATTAACTTTTATAAATAGAGTTCAGTTTATTGTGACAAGCATTTATTAAATACCCTAATTGACTGTAGTGAAGAAGGGAAACATTAACATTTATAGACATTGTTTTTAATAAACTTACAATCTCCTTATAATATAAATAGTTAAAAGGAAGTCAAACAAAAAGCCATTAGGACCTTAATACCAAACAAATGGTAAAATATTCACTTTATGCCTTTTTAAATTTCCCTGAGCATTCCTTTCTCCTCATTAGAAGTGGATTTATCATCCCCGCCCCACCTTTTTAATTGCACTACTGGCCATCGCTCTGTAAAGTTAATAGCATAGGATCTTAGAGTCAAGGAGACTTTAGATCTGGCAGGTTCAACCTCTTCAATTTACAGGGCATGACTGAACATTTTTCTGGCTTTTAAGTTCTTTAAAGACAAAGTACCTAAGAACAAAAGATTTACCCAACTTAGTCAGATTCAAGAGCTAAGTAACACATTATTACATCTCTGAAAAAGCGGTTTTAAAAGAACATGATCGCACTTCACAATTTCTATATCAAAATATGAGTCATGTCTATGTTCCGTGTTCCCTTAGTTATCCACTAAGTTTCTAGATTTCAAAACTTTGGGAAGATGCTATTGGAAGAAGGTACCATATTCTTTAATTTTAATTCAGTGTATAATGCAACGTTTAATATACATTAGGTTGATTTCAGTCTTAACAGGCTTCCATTAAGGAAATTAAGAGAAATTGGGAAATTAAGATAATTGAGAAAGCAATTCTTCTTTATGTTTCTGTACATTTCATAGAATATTTAGATTCCCTGGACCCAACTCAATAAACACCACTAAATACAAAAAAAAAAGAGAGAGAAAAAAAGAAAGAAATAGTGATCTATATATTTTTCCAAGAATTCACAGGTGGATGGATGCTAATAGTATCAATTGAGAATGACTGGAAAGGAATCAGTCTGCGTTTTACTATTAATCATTTAAAATATTTTGTTTGAACAGAGAAAAATCCAACCGGGCAATTCCAATGTTTACTTAAATATATCACTGGGGAATAGAAACTAATAAATAAGCAGTAAAGGGGGCACATGTGACTCTTATTGTGAATACAGGTTTTCAGCTGGGTAAAACACTTTAGTTAAAGCTGCAATGTGACTACACAATAGTAATTCCCCATTCCAGAAAGATACTTCAAGGATGCCAATTATGGCACCCCAAATATTATTTTGATATTCTTTTTAATCTACTCCTTTCATATAAATTAACAGTGAGGGAAGAGCAGAAACTTCTAGAAATGAGATAACTAGTTTAGTTATTTTAAGGTGAGCATATATGATTTTTAGTTTCATGGCTTTTATTCACATCAAGTAGGTGCTTGCTCACTTGACAGATAGTTCTAGCATAGCAGCGTATTCACAACACATGATTTTGAGAATCAAGATTCAAGATGAGAATGAAACCAATCACAAGACTGCCTTACTACTGAACCACCAAGCTGATAGCCTAGGGCAAATAAAATCCCAGCAAATGGATTGATTTCAGAGCTGGTCTAAAGGCCAAGTTAGCAGGTGGTAGTTTTTTGTTTTGTCTTGTTTTGATCTCAGCTGCAAGATTGAAAGTTTATTGGGGTTGGTGGCAGCCAGGTTATTATAGTACCTGATTGTTCTTACAATTGTTTTAGCTTTGTGTGCATGGGTGTGGGCACAAATGTGTGTGCAGAATATTTTTAACCTCAATTTTCTTTAAGAGTTAAGTCTCCAGCTTAAAGATCATTTTTCTTAATGGAGATGAAAGACCCAGAAAGTCTGCTTTGTCAGTCATGTCTTAATAGAAAGAGTTCTTTCTTCAATCATCAAATAAAAACACAACAAACACACACAACAAAACAACTATCTCTTTTTGTTGGCATTTTTTAAATATCCCAGTCCATTCTAATGCCTCTTTCTTCTTACCCTTATTCTCTGGAGTTCATATAAATCTTTGGATAAACCTTTTTACTTCTCCATGAATCTTCCTTTTTTTAAGTCTCATTAAAAAAAAAAAATCCACACTCACCCAAAAACATCTTTCCTTTCTTTCTCATTTGAATTAATGTTGTCAAGATTAGTTTTAAAAACACTACATACTCCATGAGTGACAGTGTAAAAGGACTTTTATTTTTAGCTTAATTCCATCCAACAAGAAAAGAATTGGTGGATGACAGGAAAGTCATAGAGATTTTTTGAAAAGAGTTTGAATGAAACTTTGATATTATCTAGTTGAATCCATATATATTACACATAAGAAAATGAGTTCAGAGATTACGTAACTTATATAAAATTGCATAGATAACATGCAGACTTATGCACAGCTATTTGATTCAACATTTAATGTTATTTCTGATGAAAAAAATATGATTGAGTCTCTAATAGGGATAGAGGAAATATTAGCCATAGTCAGAATTTAGAAAATCATATTTTAGAAACTTGAGAAAACATATATAAATAGAAAGATCTTATGTCTACAGACGAAGGTAAATATGCAACCATTAGGTTATCATTCACAAAAATTTGGGGAGGAAATTAAAATATTTTATAAAATGGGGAAAGAGGTTAAGTGTACCAGATTGTACAAAGAAAAGAAAGAGAAACCAACATGGTTTGGAAATTCAATAAAAACAAGTTTGAAGATCTATAGATCTAGTACAAAATTAATTCTTCAAAATCTGACTATTCTCAAGGCCATGCTATGTAGACATGGTTTGACATAATTTTCTAGGCTAGGATTATGTTCTTAAAGCGCTTAAAGTGAACTAGACAATTTCATACACTTGCATCCTTGATGAAATGAAATTCCCATTTGCCTCTCATTACCTGTGACATGAGCACATGCAGCTACAGGATGTCTATTGTAATTATAATTAGTGTTTACAAAACAAACAAGAAAAATTTCCATACTAACTAGGAAATGCTGAAAAACCACATGCCACAAAATTTGAGACATTTATCATTTTTTTAAAAAAAATTATATTTAAAGCTCAATCCAAAAACCTGTGTTTGAGACAACGATTAGCTCAACATTAAGAGCAGGAACCCTCTTTAGAAACCAATTAAGCAGGTCACAAAGTAGTTTTAGATCATATGTAGATTCCATTATGATCTTGAAGAAACTTATCAGAACCCAAAAGCTTCACAGAGTGGGGAACCCATGGGAAATTTAGTCCAAGTTTATAGTTCACTTGGGCAGCTACACAAGAACAGAAGTGGAGCATAGCTATAGCTCATTTTGAACTAGGAAAAGTGAGCCAGGCGAATAATTGTATCATTGTTTCACATAATTGGTCGATCCATGACAAACACATAACAAAATTGTTAAAAATCAGTTGACTGATTTCAACTCTGTCTCATTCTTTGATCATCTGCAGGTTAATGGATACCTGGATTAACAAAGTTTAACCCAGTATATGTAAACATTATTTTGGTCTCTGTGATTGAAGTGAAGTATTAGAATAAGGATCTGAAAATCTCAGCCTATATTCCAAATCCTCATACTGAACTATATATAGACAAACAGAGAAAATTTACCAAGTGTATGAAAAAAAATATTTCAGATGAAAGGGCCATTCTGAAGTCTCTGAATGTATAAAAAAACCTGTGAAAAAAATAGAAGAAAGCTTCCATGACCTGAAGAAACATTTAAGTCTTTAGATCAATAGTGTTCAAGTAATACAAGAAAAATATAATAAAGAAACTAACTAATCATCCATTCATGTACTCATTCATTCAACAAATATCCTAGATGTTGAAAACATGTCAGTGAACAAAATCGATCACGTTTCCTAACCTCATGGAGCTTAAATCCTAGTAAAGGCAGACAATATATTAGTAAATTATATATTAGAATATAATAAATGCTAAGAAGAAAAATAAACAAAAGTAAGGAAAAGTCTAGAAGAGAAAAGGTTGGTTTGCACTTTTAAATAACATGGTCAGGGAAGATCTCCCTAAAAATGCTATAGGGGGTAAGGCTGAAAAATGTGATGGAGGGGCCCTGTAATATCTAGGGGAAAGTATTCCATTCTAAACATATAAACATAGCCTGTCTTCCATTTCAAAACATATAATCCTATCTTAAGGTTTTTCGTGTCAATGAAAGATAAAAAAAATTATAGATAAACACAGGTAGAAAAGCAGAATTCCTAACAAAGGGTAATGCAAAACATTAGACTTTCCCCTCTCAAGTACAAATAACAGAATGCTATAGAACAATATTTACCAAGTCTAGAGGAGAAAAAGTTTGTGACCAGAATTCTAACTGAGCCAAGAGTGTCATTCATGTTAGACAATACCTGAAAGTCATTTTTTTGTGTGTGTGAGGAAGACCAGGCCTGAGCTATCATCTTTTGCCAATCCTCCTCTTTTTGCTGAGGAAGCCTGGCCCTGGGCTAACATCCGTGCTCATCTTCCTCCACTTTATATGGGACGCTGCCACGGCATGGCTGACAAGCAGTGCGAATGTCCGTGCCTGGGATGCAAACCTGTGAACCCTGGGCGGCCAGAAGCAGAGCGTGCAAACTTAACTGCTACGCCACCGGGCCAGCCCCCCAAAAGTCATTTTTTTCTCATGCTTGAGTTCAGAAATTATCTTATTTAACTATACTACTTAAAACATACCAAATATATGTTGAAGAAAACAGATTGAAAGTTGAATCTAGTGAAAGATCTAAAGAATGGGAAACCTAAGGTTTGCGGAAAAAAGAAAAACTTCTGTAAAAGATTGAAACAATGTTTCATTTTTTGACTACATAACTATTGTGAATACAGTTATATAACACTGTCAAATGATTTTTAAGGTAAAAAAGGTTCATTTCCGTTGTCAATTGGTTCTCTGGTGGCACTTATTTATGGGTAATATTTCCTTATGTTCCTGATTATCACTGTTTTGTTAGACTTTGAAGAAAAAAATTTTTTTTTGAATAATTAAATGCTTGTTTTAGTAATATCTTGCTTCAAATAGTAATTTCATTAAATTCTATTTGGTGCAATATGTTGCTACCAGTGTTTGCCCACTTGACCAAATTTAATGCATGAGATTGCTTGGACCACTCAGATAATTTACAGTCCAAATGACAGGGAGCCAGGATGATAATCTTTGCAAGGACTACTTTAGCCTCTTTGCCTTACCCTTACTCTGTGGATAAACACACACACACAATTATATATACATACATATATATGTATACGTATCTATTGTCTCCGTAACAAATTACTACAAATTTAGTAGCTTAGAAAAACACAAATTTATTATCTTTCAATTCTTGAGAACAGAAATCTAAAATGCATCTGCAGAGATGTACTCCCCCTGGAGGCTTTAGGGGAGAATCCATTTCCTTGCATTTTTCTAGTTTCTAGAGGTTGCCTGTATTCCTTGGTTTCTGGCTCCCTCTTCCATGTTCAAAGCCAGCAGCACGGCATCTTCAAACTCTCTGACTCTGCTTCTGTATCATACCTCCTTCTCTGATTGACTCTCATGCCTCCCTTTATAGGGACCCTTGTGATTACGGGCCCATCCAGATAATCCATATAATCCAGGAAAATCAATATCCTTAATTTAGTTATATCTGCAAAGCCCCTTTGCCAGGTAGATTAATATATATTCACAGGTTATGGGGATTGGGACATGAACATTTTGGGGCCATTATTCAGCCTTGTGTGTATGTGTGTGTGTGTATCAAGCCATCCTGGTTGCAGTGCAAAAACACATCATTTAAATTCCTTTTTTTTTTTTCCTATTGGGCTATAGCCTATTTTACAGATTAAAAATCAAGTGAACATTAAGTTCCTGTTATCTTGGGAAGAACTGCCACCAGAAAATGCATATGGACAATTAGCTATTCTATATAAAATGGAACAGTTTTACAAATTTTTGTACTTGGATTAAGATAGATGCATACAATACCCCAACTTTTACCTTTAAAAGAAGTAAAAACAGATCTATATAATAAAAATCACTGGGAGTTTAGGGAAGAATGTATCTGAGAGAGAAGATATAAAAGTTTCAGAATGGATTTTAGGCTTTTCTTAGCTTTTAGAAACCTCCAAATCCGCTCCTAGTATGCAGAAAGTGCTCTTTGAGCAATTTCAAGTTCTCAGGTGCTTTCATGAAAGAGAAGTTTGGGGAAATTTTTGCCTGCAAGCATTGAAAGCACTAAATCCTATAATACAAAATACCTCTTATGCTTCTGAGCTTTTCACCACTGTATTCAGGAAGCTCTCTCATTAAGTAGCATTCTAAAATAACTTTAGGCAGGATGAGATATTATTTAAATACATATAGAAATTGCTGTTTTGAAAAGCTTTCAAAAGCAACTAACTCTAATTGCCTACACCAGCAAATACTACCTACAATCATGGAGGTGATCTGTGAAAGGAAACAGTCCTAAGACAAATACTGCTGTAACACAAAGGAGATGCAGACAAGAAGAAGGCAAAGGAAGATATGGTTTAGTTGGAATCCTCAAACACCTGTAGGGAATTACTGGCATCATCAGGATTGGTGGTGATAACACAGATCATTTTCCTGAATGACAATCGCAATCATGAGCTAGAACCTGAGAACTTGGAAGCTCTCTGTAGGCATGTGTAGTGAGTTGTGGAGAAGGGACACTACAGCAATAGCCTGCACTGTGAGGGCAACACTGCAGCATTCTGTACATCATCATGAGCTGACAGTGATTATCAGTAGAGACTGGGGTGCAGGTGCCAGAGGAAAATTAAAAAAATGCATACTGATTGAACAGTATTTCTGCATTATGAGCATCACTGAGGGGAAGGGAGAAGATTAGAAAATAGCAGTTAGAAATGAATCAATGTGTACATGTAGATTTTTCTTTATATATGGCAAAAGGAATCTTACATTTCTTTTTACTTTGTGTAGAACACATGAGGGGAAAAAGCCCAAGGGCAGGCAGAATAAATGAGAAAAATGAAATGACAGAAAGAATTAAGTCTCAAGTGGCTTGGCTAAGCAAATTTAAATGCCTGGCTGTGTTCTTAAAGAAAAAAAGATTTAGGTTCGTTCTGTTTGTTTTCTTTCCTTGGGATTTTGGTCAGTACTTTTTATTTATTTTCTACTATTGAGCACAGTTTTTGTTTATTTTTGTTTTCTTCTAAACCAGTGAATCCTTTTAGTGGCACTCTACAGGGGTTTACATTCATATGTCCAATGGGGCACAGAGGACTTTTTCCCTAGAGCATATTGGCAGAGATGCTGAGCATTTTCTTTTTCTTTAGGTCATTTAACAACTGCCTTCTAGAATTAGATAGTTCTTCACATGTTGTTTGGCTCTCACAATGTGATATAGTTACATATGAAATGATTTGGGATCAGTCTCTAAGAAAAGTGGCTGTCAAATTACATTCTCCTAAGATGGCTTTTATTCATATTAGTTTTTGCCCTGAATTTTTAGCACAACATTTTCTAGTACTGGTAAGCGTGGACATGAGAATAATCTGACTTCCTAGTTATATGCATATCATCCTGACACTTGATTTTCCTAAGGGGATTCCAGATTGCACAAAGCTGCCATGTTACTACAGTCCTTCAAGAAAGATTGCCTGAAGTGATGTCACAACATCAAATAGTCAACTCTAGTTGACACTGAAACATCACTTACAGAAAATGGTTGCTTTGGGCATATTTTTATTTGAGCTGTGACAACTCCATCTAATCATCTAAATGACATACCTGTGGAAATAACATTAATCGATGTCTTATTCTATTACTCTATTTATTTAATTATTCATTACCTATCCAGTTTTTTACTTCATTTTTCAGATTGCCACTTTTGGCATTTATACTGAAAATTGATACAGAATTATTTCATTCTTTATCTTTAACAGCAGAGTAATAAAGAATCTTCATTTTCAAGATAACACAACTACCATATGAGAGAATTCTGAAAGCTTCCTATACTACTATAATTTAAGTAAACAAACAAGCACACATTTCAATGATCAAAAATAAACGTTTGCAAGAGCAATATAGAGGATTAAAGAGGAAATTTTAGAGAAGACAAATCAAGACGTAGATGAAGTGGAAGAAAATTTTAGAAGTGGCACATTTATTTATATACTGAGGTAACTGCATTTACATTTCTTGTCATTACTATAAAATACAAGGAATGTCAAGGCAATACTCATGAATTATTGGTCTCCCAAACGATTTCTTACCGACTTTGTCTTTGTTTCCTTGAAAAGGTATTTTTCAACAACTCTGAAATGTACTGCTGTACCCGTTCTTACTATACAAATTTTGAGAATATTCCATTCAATATTGTTTCTTATGATTGTATTATACATCTTCTAGGTGAAAAGTCCTTGACCACATTATTCTAAGAAAGAGAAAAAAGTTTCTGACATCCTCATCACTCTCTCTCTTTCTGACAGTCCCAGTAGAGACTCACACTGCTGCCTGATTTTCTCTCTTGACAGCAAGCCAAGCCAGCCACCAATTCAAATGACAGATAGGAAGGTTGGGAGTTGGGGAAGAGGAGTGAAAGACTAGGCTTAAATAGCAGATTGAAAATATTCCTCATAGCATAAAATATAATATGTCATTAATGAAAACAACATATTCTAAATGTTTTGGCTAAAATATCTAATTCTAGTCAACCCTAGACTAATTCTAATTATTATTCCTCCCTCTTACCTCAGATGATCTCTTCTTCTACAGTCATATAGAATTCTACCTACTATCACATGACATTACAGGTATCATTTCTTCATTTCAGGAAAAATATTTGTACCCATGGGATTTTAATTTATGGAGGTGCCTGAGTGATGACATGGAGAGGCCAATGCCACTGAAACAAGATTTTTATTTATTACTAACATTTCCTCAGAAAAGGGGGCATACTACACCATGCAGGGCCATATAGGGGTGCCTGGGTTGGGTCAGGAGGCAGAAGCAAGAGTGAGGGGAAACCCAGGGCAAAGCTTTTATGGGGGTTTCCACAGAAATGCAAGTCAGGGCACAGTATACAGCTTGGGACTGGCTCGTTTGAATAATTCCACCAGCTTCGGGTTATAAGAGTGGTCTCCAGCTACCTGGTACCTGACACTGGGATGACTTATGGTAGGGGATATATTGGCTTGGTATACAAGAGTTAGATACTGAAAAAATATAGTTAGTATAATTAGTCCTGTGATAAATGGATGCCAAATAGACAAATACTGAATCTAAGAAATTACAGAACACTGGAATTCATAAAAAATCAGATATTAAAAAGATTGCTGTGAAAGGCATATTGGATTTTTGGGGTTTTTTTTTTTTTTTTGGTGAGGAAGATGGGCTCTGATCTAACAACTGTGCCCATCTTCCTCTACTTCTGTATGTGAGACACTGCCACAGCATGGCTTGATGATGTCCATGCCCGGGATTTGAACCTGCGAGCCCCAGGCCTCCACAGTGGAGCATGAGAACTTAACCACTGTACCACCAGGCCAGCCCCCTGAAGGGCATGTTTTTGAGTGGTTAAGACACCCAAATTTGCTGGTTCTTACAGTGATAAAATATCAGTGTAATATGAGGCAAAGTAAAGAATTTTTCATACTTAAAGGAGGCACAAGTAAAAGAAGAAAGTACATGACCTAAAAATGTTTGTTTATATTAAATGGTGACAACTGGACAGCATATGTATTTCACCTCAGAGTATACTGAATAAAGCCATAGATGCAGTCACGCTCACTTCCAGGTCTTAAAAAAAAGAATAATACTGTACAAACAAAAACCTTTACACTAATCTCTGAGATTAGGGCTGCTAATACATTCTAGGGAAAATTTTTTTATTTGCTAATAATGTTATAATGATTTATAAGGTACTAATCCCCTCAGCTTTCTGTTTTCCACTGTCAGACCTGCAGATATCTGCCTATACCGATTGGTTCTTCCTCTCTTCCATTTTAGAAAAACAGGTAGCCCTTCATTCCAAAGGAACCGCCACTATCCATGCTCTGGATCTCATCGGGATTTTTCTCTGGTGATAATTCCCCTCTATTCTGAGTCTCAGGTGTTATTCATATACTCTACAAATATTTATTCTGTGCCTATTCTGCTATCAGCTCCACCCAGGCTTTGGGGACATGGTATCTGTAGTCATTTGAATGGTACCCCCTAAAAGATATGTCTACTAGGAACCTGTAAATGTGACCTTATTTGGAAAAAGTGTCTTTACAGATATAATTAAATTAAGAATCTCAAAATGAAATTATCCTAGATTACCAGGATAGGCCTTAAATCCAATAACAATTCTCTTTATAAGAAAAAGGGAAGACACAAACAGAGGAGAAAACAACCCAGAAGGGAAGACCAAATGAAGAAGGAGGCAGAGACTGGAGTTATGCTGCTATAAATCAAGGAATACTGGAGCTGCCAGAAGCTGGAAGAGGCAAAGGAGGAACCTCTTCAAGAGCCTTTGGAAGGAGTGTGGTGCTGCCACCACCTTGATTTCAGACTTCCTGCTTCCAAAATTCTAAGGGAATAAATTTCTGTTTTTTAAGCCACCAAGGTTGTCGTAATTTGTTTCAGCATCCACAGGAAACCAATACAGCATTGAATAACTGTAGTAGAGATCATCTGCAATACCCTGATGATATACAAGAAAATATAAAAATTTGATGTGTTAAGATCAGGGAAGTGCAGGATATCTTTAATATTCATCTCTACATTGGTTGCTTTAGTTCCATGCCTATATATATTAGGAACTATTTTCATTATAAAATTAAAACATAATAATTATTATTATAAACAAATAATATCAATAATAAATAGTACAAAATTATCAATATTCTCGGAGAGAAATAAAGGTAAAGAGTTTCTCATGTACCTATTTGATATTGTCAGTTTCTCTGCATAGGCTGATGCCACTTAGCACAGCACCTGTATTTGTTTCTGGGGCTGCTTCTGTAACAATGTACAACAAATTGAGTGGCTTGAACAAGAGAAATGTATTGTCTCAGTTCTGGAGGCTAGCAGTCTGGGATGAAGGTGTTTGTCAGGGGCCGTGCTCCCTCTGAAGACACGAGGAGAGATCTGGTCTATGCCTCTTAGCTTGTTTCAGGTAGTCCCTTGGCTTGTGGCAGCATAATTCCAGTCTTCACATAGCATTCTTCCTCTGTCTGTCCCTGTGTCCAGATATGGCCTTTTTATAAGAAAACTGTCAATTGTATTAGGCCTCACCCTAATGACCTCATTGTACTTTGACCATCTGCAAAGACCCTCTTTCCAAATAAAGTCACATTCACAGGTACTGGCGTGTTAGGACTTCAATGTCTTTTTGAGGAACATAATTCATCCCATACCAGTGACCAAATCAATAATTGTAATTGAGTTGTAAATAGTATGTGACGAGGAAAGAAGATTATAAAGACATTTTGGAGAATTGAAAAGATTTTGAGTAAGAATGTAATTTTGGTTTAGGTAGAGTATTCAAAGTACAAAAATATTGTCAATGTGTAGCATAAAAAATAATGTATGTGCACAAAGTAGCTCCTCTATTTTCTATGACTGAGCTAGTTTTGCCTCTTGAGCTTCTGATTGCTGAGTGGTAGAGAAGAGGGAAACTGAAGATACACAAAAGTTGTGAATTAGTATCTTTGATTTAAGACAGGCTCATATAGGTAATTCTGTCTCCCAGAAGCATTCACTCTGTCTCAGGTTTCCTTCCCTTTCCCTATGCTCCTCCCAAGATCTGAGAGATGTGGGATAGGGTTCCAACACCTGTGGCAGAAGGTGCGAGAGAGAAGGACCTCAAATCAGCGTGCTAGGTAATTTCTAGTACCTGCTGCAGCTTGGCTGGTCCAGCCGGCAAGTGTGTCTACTGATGAAGATTGCAATTGGTGAAATTGGCATCTATTCTTTTTGCCGAATACAGGACAGTGGTCCTTCCTGTGACTTGTCACTATCTTTGCCCTTCTTGATGCTATGGACCTCTCTGAAGCTAGCCACATTCTCCATCCAGCCTTTAGCTAGTTTATCTCATCATGGCATCTGTCACTATGGCAAACCAGGTCTTCAGGATCTCAACTCAGGTAAATTTTGCCTCTACTTGGGGCATGTAGAAATTTCTCACTCCTTTCCTGCCAAATGAGGGCTAAGGGGTCCCAAGAGAGCAGATTCAGGCCCTTTGTGGCCCACCATAGTTCAGTGCCATTATTTACTACGCTGCAGCTTTTCTGTGCTTGCATGAAACCAGCCTGCACAATGTTATCCACCTAGAATTCTAAACAGGGAAAGGAGCACAAACCCTTTTTGGCTTTTGCTCAGTATATTCAATTCTGCCCTATCCCCCTGAGGATTCAGCTAATAGAGGCATCGTGACTTTGGCATCCCGCTGCCCCTCCTTATCTATCTTCTTCTCAAACCTACCAGTAAAGAAGTAGAGATATTTCTTTGTACTCTACTTGTCTTGCTAAAATGCCTCTTAGATTATATCCTCTTTCTTTGAATGTGAATTAACACCATGAACTAGTCATAATTAGTAGGAGTATTTTTTACATGCGAAGGAATTAATTCTACATCTGTTTTCATGAAAGTTGACTCTTGGTATGGAAGAATCAGGAAACTTCAAACCAGGGATTATCAAAGATAAAAGTACATTGGTTTGATCCTCTAGAATATATTATTCCCTTTACTTCCAAATAATGCCAAAGTTAGTGGCATAGATAAAAGTATACTTACTTTCATTGAAAAATTATCTCATGTTTATAATATTCATCCCTACATTTTTCTCACCTTTCTACTCATTTCTTTCCCTCTTATGTGCGTTCATTTAATATATACCAAGAGATTGTTATGAGCAGGGTACAGAACTAGATACTGAGGATACAAAATAAATAAAGCATATCAGGTACCCTCAGATATTTCACAAGCTATTGTGAGAGTCATAAACATGATATTTTAATTGAATTTTATTTCAGTTTGGTTAAGTATCCATATCTATTCATTTAGTATTCATATATATTCACCTGATCTATTAACCTTGGATATTGGCTGACTTAATCTCTTTGTTTTTCAGGTTTGGAAAAATATGTTTGCATCAGGAAAATAAGCCATATAAATAACTGAGGAAAGATAATTAGTGGCACACAAAACTTAACACTTGTTTCTTTTGAATCATAATCTAATTTTTCCATAATATTGCACTTACTCTAACAATATGTGAGGTATCTGTGTGCCACACACACACACACACACACATATATATGATATATATGATATAAGCACTATTTTAATTAAATAATCATTTTGCCTAGAAGACCTGGGACAATTCTGGTTAGGATAGTTTGAAATATTTCAACAGAAAATCAACAAAAGTGCTTGCAGAAATGTGACATGATGAATAATGAACAAAAACAACTCATTACCATTTGGTAAATGCCATTGGAAAGCAGCTATCTTATTTATATCTTATTGATATTATGCCATAGAATTAAGAAAATAGAAATAACTGAAGAGAGGCAACATTACAACCCAAATGAGTAACAGAGATGGTTACTGCTCCCTATTTTGCTGGAAATATTTTAGGTCCTTTTGAAACGAGTTCAGGATTCAGAGACTTAATGACTGAGATAGAAATAGTACTCAGAGGAACTTAACTTGTAGATTGAAGTTTTAAATTAGGTTATATTTCCTAAAACGTTTATCGCCAGTACCTTTGTTGTTTATCTTCTGTCTATTAGTAAGTTCGATGAGGTATTGGCTCTACTTTTGTCATCTTACAGTTTATATAACCATTGTCAATTTTACATTTAAAAAATTAAATCAAAGGCCTTTCCTCTGGTTAAAATAAACAATAAATAGGGGCCAGCCCAGTCGCGTAGTGGTTAAGTTTGTGCACTCTGCTTCTGGCGGCCTGGGGCTCACAGGTTCAGATCCCAGGCATGGACTGACACACTGCTTGTCAAGCCATGCTGTGGTGGCATCTCGTATAAAGTAGAGGAAGATGGGCATGGATGTTAGTCCAGGGTCAATCTTCCTCAGCAAAAAGAGGAGGATTGGCAACGGATGTTAGCTCAGGGCTAGACTTCCTCACACACACACACAAAAAAACTATGAAATAAACAGAACGAAAGCACACATAGATTTCTTTTAGAAATTTCCTTGAATGTGAATTTCTTTAATTCCATTATAATTTGCCAAATTCATTATCTCAATAAAGTTCCTCAATTATTTGCAGAAATAGAAAAAAACACATTGGCACAAATAATTAAGAATTACAGATTTGAGATATTGGAACTCTTAACATGTACTGGGAGATCACCAGAGCCAATTTTAATAAACATTGTGCATTTCTTTAGGTGGAACTATATGAAATTGCTGATTTCACCATTTTTTAACTTACAGAAATGTTAATTTCTCATTGCTTGAACCCAATAAAGGCTCCCAGAACTCTAACTTTATTAGCCTTGGCTAGAGACATAAATTTTGGACTCATCAGGCTATATAAATGCTACAAATACAAACAGCAAAATACATAAAATGAGAAGAGAGTTGGCAAACATATTTAACGTGCAAGCAGAGGAAGAGATAAAGCTATCTGGGAGACTGAGAAGAAGCTGTCAACAGTGTAAGCCGAAACAATAATAATATAACTGACTTACCCAGTCCCACAAATAGGTTGAAATAACATGGGTTTCAAGGATATTCTGGCAACAACTTATCTGTATTATACAAGGAAGAAAATTCAATTAACACATTTTACTATGAACCAAGGACTAATTGTGACAATACAGATTAGCCTATTTTGCCAACTTACAAAGGAAAAAAAAAATCTATGCATAAAATATTTGCCCTTTACAAAATTAAAAGTTTATTTTTGCAAGATATTAGTTATTTTAGGCAAGATATACATTCTTTTAAGATATAGACCACCATTTGTCAAGTAGTGTGCTATCTCACATGTGATTATGCTATTGATACATCAATAAAGATGGTAACTAGAAGTTATTCTTTCAGCAAGCTCTCTCACCCTTCCTCTTTCTCTTTTTCACCTCCTTTCCAATAACCACCCACACGCTCCACCAAAGTTGATGATACACTCACCTTCTGAGGAATAAAACATACTTAGCCAAGAAATGGAATAAAACTATATCATGAAGGGAGATTTAAAAATATATAAAAGCAAAAGTAATCAAGTACTTTTCACATTTCATTTAAAATATATTTGCATTAGTTATTTTTATAGTATGATGTCTATATTTTAAAGATGTTATAATTTGTAAATAAGAAAAAACATTTTGAATTACATATTGCTGTAAAAGCAGCAATTAACATAATTCCAGCACGGTTACTAGTTTTCAGCTTTTGAAACGGGAGTTTGAAAGGTTGAAGGGTTAATGAAGAATGTTCAAGGAAAAGTTGTCAGAAATCATTAGGAAGCAGGTGGAGAAAAATCCCAGAGATAGTCAGAGCTTTATAGGAAAGGTTAATAAAACAAACAAACAAATAATAAAAACTGTCCCTTACAAGCTCAGAAATCTATAAAAGGAATTAAAGTAAGAGGAATCCCCTCTTACCACCAAATGGGAGCTATAAAATTACAGAATTGATTAAAGTTTCAGGTTTTATGCCACAGACATTTTGTCTCTATTTTCTGGATTTTCTGTTGTGGAATTTCATACAAATTGAATGATACGTGGTCTTTTGTGACTAACTTCTTTCACTATGTATAATGTTTTCAAAGTTCATTCATGTTGTAGCATGTACCAGTATTTCATTCCATTTTATGGCCAAATAATACTCCATCTTATGGACACAGTGCATTTGTCTATCCATTCTTCTGTCAATGGACACTTGGGTTGTCTCCATCCCTTGCCTATCACAAATACTGCAACCAAAAACATACACACATGAGTTTCCGTTAGGAAATATGCTTCCATTTCTCCTGGGTACAGAGCTAGGAGTAGAATTGTTGAGTCATGTGGTTATATCTATGTTTAATCATTTGAGGAACTGCCAGACTGTTTTCCAAAGCAATTGCACCATCTCTTACATTCCCACCAGCAGCACACAGGGTTCTGATTTCTCCATATCCTTACCAATATTTTTGTTTTTGTGACTTTTGATTCTAGCCACCCTTGTGGGTGTGAAACACACCCACACTGTGATTTTTATTTGTATTTTCCTGATGACAAATGGTAATGAACATCCCTTCATGTGCCCATTGACCATCTGCATATCTTCCATGGAAAAATGTCTGCTCAGATTCTCTTGTCTATTTTTTTAATTGGGTTATTTATCTTTTAATTATTGAGTGGTAAGAGTTTTTATATATTCTAGATGCAAGTCTCTTATTAGATATATGATTTGCAAATATTTTCTCCCATTGTGTGGGTTGTCTTTTTACTTTCTTGATCTCCTTTGAAACATAAAACTTTTAAATTTTGTTGAAGTTCAATTTATCTATTTTTTGTTGCTTACGCTTTTGGTGTTATATCTAAGAAACTTTTTTGCCAAATTCAAGGTCATGAAGTTTTAACCCTATGTTTCTTTCTAAAAGTCTTATAGTTTTTGCTCTTATATTTAGGTTTTTGATTCCTTTTGAGTTGATTTTTACATGTGGTGTGAGGTAAGTGTACAACTTCATTCTTTACATATGGGTATTCAGTGTCCCAGGACCATTTGTTGAAAAGAATATTGTTTCCCCATTGAATGGGGAAATGATGGTACCCTGGTCAAAATATCAGTTGATCATAGATGTATGGGATTATTTTCAGATTCTTAATTCTAATCCATTGATCTTTATCTCTATCCTCGTGCCAATACCACCCTGTCTTGATTACCATTTATTTGTAGTAAGTTTTGAAATTGGGAAATATGAGTCTTCCTATTTTATTCTCCTTTTTCAGGATTTATTTTTTTTCTATCCTGTGTCCCTTGTAATTCCACATGAATTTTAGAATCATCCTGTTAATTTGTACAAAAGAGTCATCTGGGGTTCTGAAAGGGATTGCATTGGATTTGTAGATCAATTTGGGGCATATTGCCATTTTAACAATGTTAAGTCTTCCAATCAATGAACACAGGATGTTTTTCCATTTATGTATATCTTTAATTAATTTTAACAATATTTTGTAATTTTCAGAGTACAAATTTTGCACTACTTTTGTGAAATTTATTCCCAAGTATTTTATTCTTTTTGATGTGATTGTGAACGGAATTTTTTTTCCTCAATGTCATTTGTGGATTTACTATCCCAAACAATATTTTTATACAAATCCCTGGATTATAATTATTAAATCCATTATTTCAGTTATTTCTAAATAAAACCTTACATTTAAAAAATGTGATTGCTAGGAAAATATTGAATTAAAAAAATGACCAACATCTTTTTGTCTTTCAATTCCAAAAGTAATACATATTAATTGGAATATTTTATAAAATGTTATAAAATAATTAACTTATTATCTAAAGATCACTATAAACATGTTGATGTAATGTCAGTGAATTTCTTGATATAGATATAAAATATAAAAAGAAATATATGGGTGTAATATATAAAAAATACATGGACATAAATGTTAATGGACCTATATAAAATTTTATATCCTGCATTTTGACTTATTTTTATATCAGAGCATCTTCACATATTAAGTAATATTCTTGACAGATGTCATTTTTGAAGAGAACATACTACTCCATATGGATAGGTGGCATTTAGTCATTCATATACAGGAAATAGTTAAGTTGCTTTCAAATTTTACTATTAGAAATAATACTTTAATGAAAATCCTTTATTTTTTATAGCTTTATGGACATTTCATTTTTTTTAGCATGACATAGTAGAAGTAAAATTACTGGGCCCAACATAAAAAATAATATTTTCTTCTAAAAAATATAATTTTCTCTGTATTTAATTGAAATATATACTTCTCCAACTTCAGCTTAGCTTTAAACACTCCTGAAAACTAGTTCCCAGAAGTTTTCTTTTCAAAATTTTCTCCCTTATATGTCCAACAAAAATAACATATCTATCATTTTCTATACATTTATGACATTTTCTTCTATCTTTGCTGATTATTTCCTCTTGCTATATTGTCTTTGTCCCACGTTATATCTTATTTCTTCAAAGCCTATTTCAAAAAGACAACTTCTCTACAAAATTTCCCATGATTTTCTTTGCTCTGAACAACTTATATAACACTTTCTCTCTCTCTCTCTGTCTCTCTCTCTCCTCTGGCCTTGAGTTCTCTGTCTCTCTTTCTCCTCTGGCCTTGAGTATTCAGGGTCTATTTCTTTTATCCCCTACTAAACCAAGATTTCCACAGTATTAGTGTCATTATCAGTGCATACTTTCTTTATGCATAAAAGGATCTCAAGGACTTGTTGCACAAATAAATTAATTACATCTGTATGTTACACAAAATTGCAAAGGGCTTTGATCTTATAGCACTTCCTACTTGTGATAATTCATCCTGCAGCAAGTAAACAACTTCCAAAAACGAAAAACCTGTGAATTGATTTTGTTAATTTGAACCATGTGGATATTAGTACATGTTCACTGAATTGTGTGTTATGATGTTCTCAAATATCAGGACACTGTGAAATCAAGTGTAGCAAGATGCTCGGTATTTAAATCTCACTAATGATAGAACTTAGTTTTGCCATTATGATTTATTCATCTTTGAATATTAATCACATTTGATAATAGTATCTGAATATCTATATTGAAGGTAAGTTAGCACATGCATAATTAATTGGGGAGGAGGTTAGAAATCAATATTTATAAACAACGATGTTCACTGTTTCTCACTGCAAATATCATTAATAAGTTTGTTACAGGAAATCCATTTTGGACTAATGTTTTGAAGGAGAAAAAAAAAAATCCATCCTTATTATTTCACTCCCAAAAGCAGGAAATTGTTTTCTTTTCAAGAAAATAATGGATTTTTAAAATAAAACTTTCATTTATATACATTTCGTGTTGAGTTTTGCTACATCAGTTATTCCTCCCTAACCTCTATTTATGGAGTTTACGCTCTAGTGGAATGAAGTAATTAATTTGAAGAGGAAACACATTCAAAATCAGAATTTCGTAAGATGAAAACTTTCTTTACTCATCTGTAAAATTGCTCCCTTTATCAAAAAAAGAGAAGGGGTGCAAACAACCCAAGAGACAGCTCTTCTGGGGAGTGAAGACAGTGTATAGAATACATATTTTAAAATAATCAAGGAAGAAAAAGTTTTTGCCACCTGTAATATTAACAAGCCAAATATATTTGAGTACACCAAATGACACAAAAGAACATAATTTTCCTGATTTCAGTTTGGTTTTTGATTTTTACTTCCTAACTTCTGATTTTCCTTTATTACACTCTTCCTTTTACCCTATTTTATACTTCTAGGATAAGAATTATCACGTGTCAGCAGAATAGTAGTCATCTTATGCTTGTTTTATAGACCGAAATTCCATTTCTTCCCTTCTGAGCAGACACAAATTCATACTAGTTCATTTGCTAAAGAGAGGTGATGGAAAAAAGAAAACATACACGTGCAAACACACACACACACACAAAGCAAAATGCTGTACATTATTGGTAAAGGATGTCCCTGTACTCATATCTGTTTGACTCCAAAATGCCCAATGGCCAAACGCAGAGCCTTTCTCTGTGAAATATATTATGTACAAACTTTACTATATGTATCTCCTTATATCAAAATTACATAGATTTATGAATATTGTTTAGATTTCTCTCTTAAAATATAGTCAGGGGGCCAGCCCAGTGGCATAGTGGTTAAGTTTTCATGCTCCACTTTGTTGGCCCAGGGTACATGGGTTCATATACCAGGCGCAGATCTGCGTACTGCTTATCAAGCCATGCTGCGGCAGGCGTCCCACGTATAAAGTTAGAGGAAGATGGTCACGGATGTTAGCCCAGGGCTAATCTTCCTCAGCTAAAAGAGGAGGATTGGCAACAGATGTTAGGTCAGGGCTAATATTCCTCACCAAAAGAAAAAAAAAAACATAGTTGGGTCAAGTGATGCCAAATTTCTAATAAGTAGTAGCTCACTACAGTTTTTATAAAGATCCTCGTTTTTGCTGTGGTAGTTTTCTAATTGTGCATCACTGTGAAAACTTGGGCATTTGAGATGTACATTTAAAATGTCTGTGCTTTATAGCCATAACCTTAGTCCCATTGAGTCAATGGATTATAGATTTCACAATGTATTTTACATGAGAATGAAATCATCCTAAAAGCCTTTAATAATATTTACTACACTATATTTCATATTTCTGGTTTCTTCTCTGAGTTTTAGACTAGATCATGACCTCATTGGTGGAAGGGATTACACATTTTACGATGTTGAACTGTATGACTTTGCCAATTTTCAACTATTTTTTACCTACTAAAAATAACGTCATGTGATTCAATGTAATATACCCATCTCCTCAGTGCCTAACTCTATTTAAGGCACATAATAAGTACTCAGTTTGTTGGGTAAATGAAAAAATGAATGGCAACTTACATTCTAAGAATTCTTGAAACTACCTGAGTGTGTGTTCTTACTCTTCTGTTTCCCTGTTCCTATTCACTGAAAAAGAAAAATAAAAAACATAATTCTTACTTGCCAGGCAATATATTAAAAAATTGTCTATCTGCTCCCCTGATACCACACACACACACACACACACACACACACACACACACACAGCCCAAGAAATCTCAAAGGCACATCATATAGATTATTTCCAGCAACCACTCTACCTTACATGCTGGGCCGGGAAGCTTGTATCTTGTCCAGCCATACATGTGAACACAGGAAAAATGGATACATATGTATCTCCACATGATAAGTACCTGGTGTCTGGATCTTCTTCCTGATTAGACCTATGTGACCAAGTGTGGTCCCATCTGACTCAACCTTCCACCATTCTCCACCCTCTCAGAAATTCTGCTCCCATAATCAGTAAACTGCATTGAATCCTCAGATTCTTTCCTTTCCTCTGTCCACTTTTTCGCTTTAACTGAATTCCAGACCCTACTTGGAAGCTCTCTCTGGGGCTAGGGTTCAACCTTTCATTCTTCCCTTATATCAAAAGTTTCCTCCTAGTATCCCACTACCACTCCCTGATCCATGTATAAACCACTGCATCTTCACCCTGTGGGACACCCCTTGCTGCTTGGAAACTCAGGTGATCCAGCACCTTGGCATGAGTTCTCCTTTCATCACTCACACTTGCCAAGCCCAACTCATGGATAAATGTAAATATCTGCCTTCTCCATGTCAGCCCTCTGACAATGTGAGAAAAATTTTAAAAAAGCATATTCAGGAGAATTGATGTTACATTAAAGTCGTGATTACTGATTGCAACTAGACATCTGGCACTGCTTAGCAACTTCTCATGTTCAGTTTTGCCCACTTTGAGAACAAATTTTCATACATGGGTCACTCTCCTCAAATCTGTTACCTCATTCTCAGCTTGATAATGTTCCGCCTTAAAGACACTAAGCCTTTAAACATACCAACATATTCTCTCTTTCCTTGTTCCTTGCCTCCCCTTATAATACCTGAAGTACTCCTCTTCACATCTAAGGTCTCCATTCTCTGCCTGAAATCCTCCTGAGCTAATCTCATGTCATTTATCTGCACTCTATCCACAGCGTCCTTTCTTTTCACCACTCCCTCTACTAGCCCACTCTGATGATCCTTTAACCACACCAGGACCATCAGTACATTGATCCTATTAATGTTTGCTGCCTCTGAAGGTTTCATGTGCTCTCCTCCCTCCTTATGCAGCTTAAATTCAGGCCCAATCATTGAAATCACACCCTCTTGCAAATACATTGACTCCTTTCCCTCTTGCTACAGAGTACTTACTTAGTGAAACCACAAACCTGGTTAAATCCAACCCTCAGTTTGTTCTGAGCTTGCTCCCTGCAGCTGAAAGTGGCTGGAGAAAATTATTGAGTCATACAGACTGTGCACACTAAATTTTTGTCATGAACCACAAATGAACCTTTAATGGTGCATTCCCATCATACTAAATTTACTTAGTCCATACACCCTCCCATGCTTGATAATTATTTGCTCCTAGATAAATATTTTGCCATTCTCTTCTTTTCTCAAATCTCCTATCTAAGTTTCTCAGAATACAACAATTTCTAATCATCTCCACTTCTATCACGCTGGTCCAGGGCACCATCATCTCTTGTCTGGATACTGTTGTAACCTCATGTCTCTTTCCACTGGCTATGGTCTGATGTTTGTGTCCCCCCAAATTCATATGTTGAAACCTAATACCCAATGTGATGCTACTAGGAGGTGGGGCCTTTGGGAGATGCTTAGGTCATGAGGGCTCTGCCCTTATAAAATATGTCCAACAGAGTTCTCTTACCCCTTCTGGCATGTGAGGATACAATGAGAAGTTGCCAGTCTGTAGCCCAGAAGAGGGCCCTCACCAGAATCCAACCATGCCGGCACCAGATCTTGGACTTCCAGCCTCCAGAACTGTGAGAAGTATATTTCTACTGTTCACAAGCCACCCACGCTATGGTATTGTGTTATGGCAGCCTGAACAGACTAAGACACCAACATTTCTCTCAAATCTCTATTCTCAACACAGAAGATATGAATATAACACAAATATAAATATAAATTACAAATATAAATATGATATCATTCTTCCAAAACCATTTATTGGTTCTCCATTTCAATCAGAGTACAATCCAAACTTTTTCAATGGCCTAAAATGCTCTACATAATCTTGGTCCCTCTTTATTTTTGTGACATATCTCCTACTCTCAACTTTGTTATCTCTGCTCCAGTCATACTAGGTCCTCCCTAAGGGCCTCTGCCACAGTCATTTTCTATGCTTGAGATATTCTTCCCTCAGGTATCTGAATAGCTAAATCTTTCACCTTCTTTATGTTGCCTTTTCATTGAAGGCTACACAATAACCTAAGTTTAAATTGCAAACTCTACTTTCAGCTCTCCTGATCCCCACTTATGTGCTTTATTTTCCATAGCATTTTACTACTTATAATGCACTTGTTATTTTACTTGTTTATCATGCTATTACTGATTTATTTGTGTCTTTACCATTTTCCATTGGTAGAATGAAACCCTTTCTGTTTTTTAACTTTTACTTCTGAAATGCCTAGAACAGATCCTACACAATAACACTCAAATATTTGATGACGAAGTAAATGAAGTGATAAGATCTATCCCTCCACCTTCACTCACAATTCCATTTATCTTATCTCCGGCTGAGGTTGTATTAAACCTTGTACTAAATCTTACATCTGTTTCATCCTGTATCTTCTACTTCTCCCTCTGTGCTCATCCCCATCACCATTTACAGCTCAAGAATGCAAGATCTTAAAAAAAAAAAAAAAAAACTCCCTAAATCCTAACCCAACTTTATCTTCAGTATTAGCTTTTTTCTACACTTTCTAGTCAAAATTCTTTAGAGAAATATCAGTAATTGTTGACTCCATTTCCTCATCCTACTTGAACCTCTACTCCTACTACGTGCACTGAACTTCATCATGCTTATTCAGAACGCTCTTTCCCATGACTTCTAAACCATAAGTTTTCTTCTACCTCACTCCCTTCCTGTTCAGGGGAAGCTTCCTATAGTCGACTATTAGTGTTTGAGCCCTTCAAAGATCTGTCGTAGGTCCTCCTACATTGTCACTCTTCACTTTTTCCCTAGACATCTTGTCCACTTCTACACCTTCAATTGTTACTGGATGGCAACACTTTCTGCATTTACATCTCCAGCCCAGACCTCTTTCGTGAGGTCTAGAACCACACTTTCCACACAAATGCACCAAGGGCATCTAAAAATATGTTACACTAATTCTTCTTCTTCTCTCACAAGCCTCTGCTCCTTCCTCCATGTTTCCTATCATAGTGTACTGTGTTATGAATCATTTACTCTAACATTCAAGCAGTAAGAACTGTCAGTTCTACATCTTTAATTATCTTGTGACACTAGTTTTCTTTTATTCCCCAATCTTCACCACCACTATCTTTCTCTGTGATTATCATCTCTTGACTGAATAATTTTTATGTTTTTCTCGCTTTAAGTCATTTTCCAATTCTACAAAGAATTATCTTAAACATCCAAATCTTATCATTACATTCTCTCATTAAATTTCTTAATGGCTCCATATTCCCCATTTGGCATAATGCAAAGGACCATTTAGATAAGAATCTGCTCTCTGCTTCAGTTTCAAGCTTCATCCTTCTTAATTACATATACCCATCTCCAGTGTTCCTCTTGCACTGAACTACTTGCAGTTCCCTGGATGTAACAGATTCCTCTCTCAGCTCTAGTCCTTAGCACATAATCTTGCCTCTTATGAAATACATTTCCCTCAACAAATGAGCTTCACTAGTGCTTTCCATCTATATTTTTATTATATAGATGTGTATATGACATTTTCCTTCAGGTCTTAGTCAAGATGTCATTTTATTTGTGAAGTCTAGGTGAGATTTTCCTCTTCATGCTACTGTATCATGTTGTACTTACTCCTAACTTGTCCATTTTCACACTAATTATAATCACATTATGAGAGGTATTTTTTCTCTACCTGAAAAGCCAAGTAGAAAACAACACTTATGTAAAATGCCTAATATATTACCTGGCACATTTACTTTTTGTTTTTCATCAAAAAACAATATGGTGATTTTTATGCTTCAGGTATAATAAATTAACTAATCTTCATAAAATCTCTATGAGTAAGGTGGCACCATTATTGCAGTTTCACAGATGAACAAACTGATTCTGAGAAAGGTTAAGGAATAATAAAAGGTCAAGCAATTATTAAGTGGTAGAGATAAGATTAACTATTATTTGCTCACAAATATTATTTACTCTATAAATGAAAAGATGGATGACTTATGGAATGAGTAAACAAAATTTCCCTTTACTCAGATCGCTAAATATTTGTTACCAGAGACTGGAGTACACTTTTCATGACTCAGTCTCTCTTCCCTGTGGATGATTTTTTTCCCCCAGAAGTTACTCAGTCTCTCAGACAAACATCTGTCTGGCAGTCCACCTGCCAGTGTGTGTCTTAATCTGAGCAGTAGACACAATAGGCAAAGTTGGAAAATTGGTTACATTAAATTGAAGAGACCCCTTAATTACTTTAAGAGACTTTTTCCTGTGAATAGTTGTACAGATTGTGTCCATAACAAAGGCCTCTGGCCAAGGGGGCTAAAATCCAGTCCAGAATGTACTGTTATTTTGAAGGAAGAAATGACATTTTAACTAATTAATTTTCCCAGCAAGCAGGGGCATGTTTTCCAATTAGTCTGCCAGATTTGATGTTTTTGTCTTCCAATTTTATTTTTTTTCTAATTTTTTACAAAGGCACCATATATGCTAGCAGAAAGCCTGCCAAGAGGGCCTAGATATTTAGATATATATTCTTTTCCAAGCCACAGGATCTTGGGAAAGTTCCTTAACATCAATTTTCTCATTTGGGAAATGGAGGTAATATAATATCTAACTCAAAGTATTTGCTATTATCAGCTAATAATATGTTAAGAATATGGAATGATATAATGCATATGAAGCACCAACACTTTGTGCTACATATAGTAACTATGCCATAAATATTGGCTCTTATTGTTAATATTTTTATTCCTATTAATATCATCGTTATTATTTTCTTTTAAGATTTTTCTTATAGGGATTGCATTTTAGCTTTGGATTTTGAAAACTAATGAAGATTAATGAGATAAATCACCTCTGAAGTTTTGATAGAACAAATGTTAAGACAGCAATCCCTCTCTAACACCATTCCCCAAATACTAGAACAGTACAAGGAAAATTTTGTTTTTGCATGTCCATTCTCTACTCAGAATTACTATTAAACTGTCAAAGAAAATAAACACATTTAGCATAAACTGTAGTGAAAAATGAAGGCACTTTCTGTTCCTAAATTTGCACCTTTAGATAAATTTCTGAGCCATACATCACAGACCATTCTAGAACAAGGATAAGTATCAAGAAGAACCTGAAGCAAGGTCTCAGGTGTATGTATTTGCAATGTGTGGTAGGCTGAATAATGACTCCTCAAAAATGTCCAGGACTTAATCCCTGGAATCTGTGAATACGTTGCCTTACATGATAAAAAAGACTTGCAGGTTTGAGTAAATTAAGGATTATGGGATGAGGAGAATATCCTGGATTATGTTGATTAGCCTGATGCAGTCATAACGGTCCTTACAAGTAGGAGGCAGGAAGATCAGAGTCAGTAGAAGGAGTTTTGACAACAGAATCAAGAGGTTAGAGTGATGTGAGGAATGAGTCCTGAGTCAAGGAATGAAGGTGACCTCTAGACACTGGAAAAACCAAGGAAACAGGTTCTCCCCTAGTGTTTTCAGAAGGAGCAGGCAGGCCAACATCTTGAATTTAGTCCAGAAAAACTGACTTTGGATCTCTGACTTCCTGAACTATATGATAATAAATCTGTGTGGTTTTAAGCCACTAAATTTGTGATAATTTGTTACAGCAGAAATAAGCAACTAATATAGGAGGTGATTCCAGACAGCAGAGTGAGTGGGGAAGTGAGACAGGAAAAGAGGAAAAATCAATATCATCATCAATCAAATTACTTCTATATATATATATATATATATATATATATATATATGATACTTGATTCTTTTAGGTAAATCTGGGAGCAATGTAGAATATATAGCTCTGAATTTTCTATTACCCACAAAGGTATGAAAAAGCTGGGGGTTTTATATACAAACATCCATCAGTCATCTGTTGAGGGGTGATTCTGAAGGTATTAGTTTCCTGGCACTTCTGGAATGCTAGTGGGCAGGTAAAGAGGGCTCTGTTGGCTGGAGAAAGCCCATGGGCAAGGAACTGCAGGCACTGGTGTTTGGAAGTCTACCTGTTGTATACTGAAGGATAGTTAAGAGGATGCCAGCGGGGCACTGATAGCATCTACAAAGGTTTCTAATCTGTGTTTACTTACAGTGAACCAATGAACTGGATGAATTTAGGAATTGCTCCTATATTTTAGTGTTGCTTACACACACACACACACACACACACACACACACATAAACGCATATACATACTTATCTTTGAAATATAATGCAATGTATGGAAGGAACTCCTCATAAATTTATCAAAGACAAAGTTCTCACGGATTAGTGAAACAAAGCACACAAAAATAATTGTAAAAGCTAACTTTATGCCTTTTAGCCTTACAAAAAAATGGGAAGATTATTTCAAATAGTAACCGGGTATGTCTACCTGTGTTTACTCCAAAGATGATAAGCTTCGCATAGAAGGTAATGTTATCTTCTTTAAAAGTATAAAATTCTACATACATGATTGGTGGAATGTGAATCCTGACTTGTGAAAAATCAATGAATCACACAGGCAGTTATATAAAGGCAACATGATAAACTAGAAGTAAGCCACATGGCTCTTTTCAAAATTAGTAACCTAAAGGGAAAAGTGAAATATTCATCCTTAATAAAACTGAACACAATCTAATCAATCTGAAATCAAAACATTCAAGGAAGATTAGCCAAACATATAATCATCTACACCTTACTAGAAATATGAACCTAAGCTCAGAATATTTTAATATTAACCTTTTTCCAAAGTACCTCACAGAAGGAAGTTAAACTACCAGCTTCACAAATAATATTGTAAATATTAAATTAATATTTATGTGGTGGTAAAATATGTGCATTAATAATATACCTACTTAACAAATATGCGTTTCTAACCCACAGTTGAATGATTTATTGATCACTTATTCGAGATTCAAAAAATATTTTTTGAATACGTATTATGTACCAGACACAACTTTAGGCACTGGAGATATAGATCCTATATTATAGAGAAGACACACAATAAATAAATAAATAATTAAACATACAAAATGTAAAATGGTGATGAATTAGATGGAGAATGATAAAGCCATGACAGTGGCTATAAAGTTCCAGGGGCAGGAGGAGATACGAAATTTTTTAAGTGTTGTTTGGAGAAGCCTTTAATGAGCATAGTTCGGGGAAAATTTGAGATCGGACTTAACACAATTTATAATTGTCAGTGAATAAATGTTATTGAAAGCCACAGTCTGTATGAGATCAACAGATGAATTGAGGGCAAATAGAATATGATACCCAAGGACTGAGGTCTGAAGCAAGGTCAAGGAAGTGAAGGAATCAGCAGCAAGATGGCGAAACAGCAGTCACAGAGGTAGGAGGAAAATCAGCAAAGTGTGGTATCCTTAAAGCCAAATTAAAAATGAAAAGAGTCACAAGGAGGAGTGAGAGACCGCTTTTGTGAAATGCTGCTGATTTCTTACAGGAGATGAAGATTCTTCAGTGGATTTACCAATGTGCAGTTTACTGATGCTCTTGAACTGAGCTGTTTTGTTGGACAGAAGAGGGGCGCAGCTTTACTGAAGAGGATTTATTAGAGTGTGAGGAAGGGAATTGTACTTCAGTTCTATTTTTTTTTTCTTTACTGTAATTTCATTCTTAAGTCTCTTCTTCATTAGACACCATGTAATTCAGGCCTCATTTTGGAGACAATTTTGTCTGTTTCATCCATCTCTTCTGAGTCCTATCAGTTATCATTTCATATCTTTCTGATTTGTCACATCTATTTTGAAATTATGAATTTCTGATTACAGTGTTCTTTCCTGTCTTTGGTGTTAGTGAATTACTTTTGATTCAAGTGGCTATGAAGATGCAGTTTCCTTTCCTTTCCTTTATGTCTCAGTGTATGTGTATGTGTTGGAGCAGGAGTATATTCATCTACTGAAAAGTTCTGATTCTTTTTTAATTCTTGCACTATTTTTAAAAAGAGAGCTGTGTTCTTGTTTTCCATTCACATTTATTTACATTCGATTGTCCTAAGACAACAAGCAATTCAAAGTAGGGAGAAGTGTAGAAGTTTTGGGTAATTAATTTGGTTCTTAGTGTATGTTCTATTTTATTTCCACCTCTATGTACATTTCATTAAAATATGCCCTCATTTTGGCAGTTTTCTTCTGAATCTTTGATATTATTCTATTTTGATAGCATTCATACTTTACTACCATGCTTATGAGGAACACCTGACCTCTAAGTTTCTTCTTCCTTTCCCAGAAATAGTGCCTATCCAACAGGCTGTAGTCTATTCTTTGACCCACCAGATCTCAGAGCTGTTTTGGATATTTTTACAGTCAATGTGAAAACTTCTCTGTCTTGGGATAAACCTGGTTAATGTTTTCTGTCTTCCTCCCCCATCTGGATTCTGCTGCTCTCTCTCCTGCCCTATCCCTGCCTAACTCTCCACTCTGGCTTAGACTCAACAGAGAATTCTGCTGGTCAGAGATCTGTATCTCCCCACATAAACAGAAATTACAGTTGGCACTATTCTCTGCCTTGCTGATAGGATAGAGTGTAGGCTATAGATGGTTTCATTTTACTTATTTTCTGTTTTGATTTGTACGTGAGGTTTTTTTTTTTTTTTTGCTTCATTTGTTTTTTGAGTATGTGCAAAGAAATTTGTGAACTTCTCTTTAATCCCAAGAGAAGTTAAAATTTCCTCAGTGTAGTACTATTATTCCTTCCTCCTATTGATATATATTAATATAGAAAAAAACTTTGTTGAATAAAGCCTGGCTGGACAGTATTGTGACTTATTAATGATTAAATTCAATTTGAAATAAACCACACTTGGGATCACTATTCCAATTATAGTCTATGAATCTAAAGAATTCAAAGGAAAAGTTACAAACCAAAAGATAAACTTAACTTCTATTCATAAATGCAAAGAAATGACTTATTTTTTTCATAAAAATAGAGGTTATCAAGACAACTGATACTTCCAGGATATATTAAAGAATGTTACAAAGAATTCAAGTTAACTTTTCCTACTAATAAATTTTAATAATCTGGACAAGTATAATAATTATAAGTTTGGAATAATGACTGGGGAGCAATGTGGAATTTTCATTTCTGGAAATCATCAGAAGCTAAAATAGTGCTTGTTTGTTTCTTTGTTTTTATGGAAGACCTGAATGAAGTATTTCCTGACCAAGACGAAATGAGATATTTGACCTCTCAGTGTTCCTTTCAGCCATAATGTCAGTTTCTATGATCCAGCTGTATTTCTCACCTATTACACTTTATCTTTATTCTTTTTGGGATAATTTCCCTTTCTTGTTTCTATGGTGACAGGAGAAAGGTACCACTTGATGCTCCTTATATCTTTCCATGCACTACTTTTGCCAAAAAAAAAAAAAAGTGCAGGAGGGGGAAAATACTATAGAAGTGTTGAGCAGCTGGAAATACAAGAGCAAAATTTCCTGCAAATGTTCGTGGCTTCAATTTCATACTTAATTTATCTATATGACTCAACAAAATCACTTAACCACACAGAAATACTTAACATTTGAAATTGGAAAATTACTGCACTAATATCATTAGTAAGAACTATCATCGGCAACATAGAAAACACTCAAATATCTTTAATCCAGAAAATTTTAATTACCTAGCCATGCTAAAAGTAACAAAATCATTTACCCAGCTGCTTTTCTATTGCTTATAAAATAGGCCCTTGAGTACAATGATATAAGTTAAATGGCACTTTTGTAATCATGAAAAAGGAAGCAGTCTGAAAAGAGAGCAGCTGCCTCACTATTGCAAGAAAACCTTTTATCTTTTGCAGAGTCACACACACATCCACATGGCTGTGCACGCGCACACGCTCACACACACACACACAAACTTGAAGAGGTAAAAACAATTTTTATCCTGTTTTATATTCTACTCAAACACACTCTGGTGTATCAATTGATGATAGATAAATTGACGGAATGGAAATAAAACTTTCAAATAAGGAAATATGTTTCTGATTATATAATTTTAATATTTGACATCATTTTTAAGATGTTCAAAAGATAGTTATTTTTATTCTAAGTAAAATGAGGTGCTCTGAATGTAGTATTTTAAAGCCTCATCTAGGTTGCACTAGTATTTTCACTGCACTCAACTGAAAAAATCAATTATCATTAGATAATTATATTCATCTGTCAAAGTTTAAAAAAAAAAAGAAATATTGCTGATGTTGTTGCTGTCCAAGTCTATGAAAATACCTCAATTTTCAGATATGAATTTAGGATGCAGTGATAGTGTGTTCTAAGCATGTTACTATTTGTGATTCTTTGTGTAGAAAATTTTCCAATGTCTTGCCCCAGAATAAAATTCATCTGTCAGCTTTTTAGTTTTATTTAAAAATAATAATTATATTTCATCTCATCTTCTTGAAACAACTTATTTATATACAAGCAAAATATATCTAAGACATTACTTATAACTAAAAAATTACTTCAGTAGCTTTAAGTCTCTATGATATTTAATATATTATGAATATTCATAATTTCATTCCTATGGAAATCCTCTTCTTACTTGAATTCTTTGTTTTATTTCCTCTTTAACTGCTTTTCTCAGTGTTTATCTTCAGTTCCTTTATTCTGATTACTCGAGATGTTTGTGTTCTTCCTTTCTCCTTCCTCTCTTGAACCTAAGTATTTTTATCTAACTTCATAGCTTTATTTTGTCCCCAACAACTCCTGCTCATAAATAGATTTACTTGGTGTTAATAAAGTTTAAGCTTCAGAAACCATCCTTTAAATAGGCCCCATTTACAGACATTGTACCAAACATTGTATTTTAAAATTTAGATTTTTTTAAAAGGCCTCCAAAAGTTTCTGGCACTGTAAACTTACATCAGCCCTCTCTTTTGATCATATACACTTAAACTGTGTCCCAAATGCATACATATGATTTCCTTTAGACATTTCCACCTAGATAAACTTTCTAACAGGGAGGAATTCACACAGGTATCCCAAACTCAGTGTGTACAATCTGAATTTTTATATCTATACTCTAACCTTCTCTTGTGGTAATCCCTATATTAGTAATTTGATTTTCACCAAACTAGTCACCCAACTAAGAAATGTGAGAAGCATCCCTAATCTGTATACTTCAGCCCAAACGAGACATGATGAAACTCATTTTTAAGCATGATACACAAAATCCTGAATGTGACCTCTCCTGCTGAACTACTATAAATGTTCTATAAACCGTCCATATTATATAGAGATCCATTAAACCTGTAACACCTCTCCGCCTTTGAATTTAGTAAGTCTGGTGCTTAAGATAGTCTTTCTCCATCTTTCCTTCTAATTTAGTCATCACTGAAACCTGGGCTTATACTTATCATCACTTTCTATGAAGTCTTTTTGAAAACTTCCTTCATCAGTATTTACCCATTCTCTTGGAGTGTACACATCTTTTCTTGCATGATAGCATTGTATTTTGAATCTCTCGTAGAGCTCTTTTTAAATCAACATTTTTAAAATGGATTATGTTCATTCTTAGCGGGACCAGAGGACTTCAATACCCATGATGAGGACCCTATTTTATTTGTTTTTGTATCCTCACTGTCTAACACAATAATGGCACAAATAATAGGACCCAGTAAATATGCTGAATGAATGAATAGATTTACAGGTTTATTTTGGATGAATCATTTGTGTTCCAATCTAGTACAAAATCCTGCACTTGTGCCCGTGACCCCATCCACTCTTCTATTTATTCAGGACATCATCTGAATAATTGCCTCATCTGTCTTTGTACCTCTTGTATCATTTTTTTCGTCTCTACTAGATTATTTCCATCAGCATCAAACTTGTGTATTATTTCCTATTTTTAAAAAGTCCACCCCTCACCGTACTTGTCCTCCAGCTATCACTCTATTTATTTGCTCCTTTCTACAACAAATCTCTAAGATATAATTGCCTAAACCTGTCTCCAATTCCTTTTTTGTTATTGTGGCTTGAATCTTGTATATTCAAGCTTTATTCTTTCCACTCCACCATTTCCATTCATTTCGGGGCACCAGTGAAATCCATTTTGTTAAATATTCACTTTTTGTCTTTATCTTCCTGGACACAGTTGATGAGATTCTCCTCCTTAAAACACTTTCTTTGCTTAGTTTCTCTTCCCACTTCATTAGTTGCTCTTTCTTAGTCTCCTTTGCTCTGACTCTCTGCCCTCTTAATGTGGAAAAATCCAGAGCCCTCTGTTTGGTAAGCTTCTAGTATTTTGCCTGTGTGTATGTATACATGTTATCTTAAATAGTGTCATGCTTTAAATATCACTCATATGGCAACATTTCAAAAATTTGTGAATCCAAGTCAGACTTCACTTTTGAAGTCCAAACATATATCTAAAAGCTTATTTGACATGTTCCCATGTCTATCTAATAGACATATAAACCTAACATATTCAAAAACTCTAAATTAACTTTTCCATTCAGCCACTCCATTGGTAAAGAGTAATGTTACTCCTTAAGGTTCTCAGCACCCAGTACCTGGAGTTATCCTATGCTCTTCTCTTCTTTCATGTTCTTTCTCCCAAATGCCATTTCAGATGATCAGTAAATCCTGTTGATTCTACCTTCAAAATATATCCAGTGTCCAATCACTTCTTACTACCTTTACTACCAGAATCCTAATGCAAGCCACCATTGTATCTTACCTGGATTGTTGTAGCATCATCCAAAGAGCTCTCCCTGATTTTGCCCTTGTCCCTCTAACGTGTACCCTCAATTCAGCAGCCAAAATGATCCTTTGCAAATTAAATCAAATCGGATGAATCTGCTTGAGACTGTCCCATGGTTTCCCCCCTTTTACTCAGAGTCCAGCCTTTCTTTCCCTACAACTGCACTGCAATGCCCCAGAAGATTTTTTGTGTGTCACAAAATGCCCTCCATCTGTTCATTTTCTGACCTTATGTCTTACTATTTCCCACCTTTCATTCCATGCCAACCACTCTGCTCTGGTTGCTAATTCTCAATCATGCCAAGCACGTGCTTATCTCAGGACCTTTATACTCAGTTTCCCTTGACTAGAACTTTCCCGCAGATATGATGCAGAGAACATTTTCTTCAGCTCTCTGCTCAAATATTACCACATAAATGAGACAATTCTTGAACATACTATGTAACTCTCCCCCCGCTCCTGTTAGTATTTCATATCCCATCTCCCTTTTACAGATTTACTTCATAGTGCTTATCACAACCTTTCATAACAAATATTTACTTCTCTATTATTGTCCCTTAGATTAGATTAGACAAACATGCAAAGAAAAATCTTCCCAAAATACTACTCTAAGACCTTTTTGAGACAATCTGATTCTTCCTGAATTAGTTTATTATTTTTTAATAGATTTTTTTCCCTGGTATTCATTTCTAGCCATAATTATTTACCTTTAAAACATTTTCTTACCCTCTGCATTTCCAGATATTGAAGTTAAAATTTACCTGTCTATTTTTCTTCCTATTGTCATTGCATTTTCCTTTGAGAATATGGTCACTTTATTGTTTCTCTTATCGTATGCAGTTAATTAACTCTCTTTGGCTTTCTCAAATTTGAAAAACTACAGTGTATAATGCTTTCTTTACTTCTATTGCTATTTTAGTGTTTCATTTAGAATGTATAAAGGATACCATACTTGAAACCACTATTACATTTAAGTAGCCTCTAGCCATTCTAGCTTGTTTTATAGGCTTTTTCAGAACATATATTAAAAAAAAAATACACATGCATGTGTCTGTGCACGAAAACGCACACACTCACAAGGTAATTGTTGTGAACCTTTTGACTTTCCCATCATGAAATGTTTCTTAAATTTTTTCTACCATGGGATTTGACAACTGCCCAGCTTAATAGAAATGTTCCTGATGATTATATTTAATTATTTTCTGCCAAAACCACACACCACTATTTACTGATGTGTTTTTAAAAAAATGTATTTCCAATGTAATGATTTGATTACCCAATAATTGGTACAATGGAACAAATACACAGAAGAACCAAATAAAATAATAAAAACTTGGTGTAAAATTAAAATTATAACTAAACTTTGTGGTTAAAAATGGTTATAACTAATAATGTATTACATGCAGTTAATAGCAATTTAGTGTATGGCTAACCACATAATGTTAGTCACTGACATAAAGATCTCTAAAGGAAGAAATCTGAATATCTTTAATGGGTGCATAAAGTATTAAAATAGAAATATATGAAATGTTACATTTCTTCATTATATTTTACAATGTGCTTTAACTCTATGTTTTATTACAGCAATCATTCTAGTCTTCATTTAATTCTATACTGAGTCAAAACAGTGGCTGTATATAGAATAAACAACTTTGAATTTAAGACAGGTGAATGCTGGTCTTTATTCATCATGCATTAATTCCTTAATATGACATTGTATTTCCATAGATAAAGTGCAGGCCTCTTTCCAAATAGAGACCACATGTATGTGGAATGTCCAGGCCATATCCCTTGCCACGGGTAACAATTACAACAGCATTTATCAAAGTGGTTGTCTGCAAAAGAGCCATGTGTACTTTCTCCTCTCCAATTGTTACAAATGGAAGGAGACTAGAAAATTAAAAATAAAATTTCAAGGATGAAGGGGCAGAACAAAATATTAATCAGTTTCCAGCTGAGTTAGTGTAACCACTAAGTCTTACTTTGAAGTAAGCAAAGAGCCTATCCTTGGGGAGAAAAGAATGAACATAAAGGGAGCATTTTAAAAGTCTCTTATCTTCTTTGGAATATTTGTTTCTGAAATTACCCATTCTTCTTAGTATTAGAATGTAAAGGCTTCCAACTAGGCTTTGAAACTGATGCACTCTTGAAGTTGTTAGGCTGAAGTGGAGAAGCTGACATCTTTATTAAAGCATTTTTTGATTATGATAAACAATTCCTATAAATTGCTCCAGTACCTCTATAACCAATATCTCCAAATATATTTCATTTCTTTATCTAAAGCATTTTCCCTGCCAAAAATATTTATATTTAAGTTAAATATTGGTCTTTCATATCAAAGTTTTTAATTCAATGTCTAATGCCATGACATCTAATATTTTTATGCGTAGATTATTGAGTCAGATAATAAAGCATTCACATTCATCTATCTTGTTTCTCAATTTACAGTGAAATAACTTCTGTTTTTGCTCAAAAAATGATGAATTTTAAAAATTGCTCTGCCTTTTGAAACTTAATTTATTGGGAAAATAATTCTACAGAAATTTTCTAAGCTGATTCTAATTTTTATTTTTAATATATTACACATAAACTTTAATGTAAATTTATGATAAAAACACATAAACCCAGTGATAGACACTTAGTGCTTAATCTCTCTTCTATTAGCGTTTTATATTACTTCTATGATGTAGTTTGCATTTTGATACTTAAAATCATATATTCACTCATACGCATACACACAGACACACATCTTTATCCTATAATTGGAGCTAAAGTAATCTAATTATACTATCAGACTTAAGTAGATGCATTTTCTAGCAATTAGACTTTGAAAGTTCAATTATAATTGTATGAAATATTCATTCCAATTTTCATCAAATATTGGCAAAGTCCTCTCATTTGAATGATGCTCTTAGTCTAAAGAAGAGAAGAGGCAGCCAGGGAACTGCCCTGTAAGAGGGCAGGCGCTCTGTCTCCTAACATCTCTGTGGCTTGTTGAGTTGAGCTAGATGAGCATTGGAATTAAATCAATGGAAATGGTCATGTATATTCAACTTAATTAAGACTTTGGACATTTATTAACCCCTTTTCCAATCTAAGAAATAAAACAAGAGAGTTTTTCTTTTTTTGAGGAAAATTGGCCCTGAGCTAACATCTGTTGCCAATCTTCCTCCTTTTTCGCTTTTTTTCTTCCCCAAGCCCCATAGTTGTGCATCCCTCTAGTTGCTCTATGTGGGACACTGCCTCAGCACGGCTTGATGGTGTGTCGGTCCGTGCCCAGGATCCAAACTGGTGAACCCAAGGCTGCTGAAACGGAGTGCGTGAACTTAACCACCATGCCACCAGGCCGGCCCCAAGAGTTTTTTTGAATTTTCAAAATTATACGAAATTTGCTTTCATTTTCTTTTTTATACAATAAAAATAATTTTAAGTAGGTTAGTTCAGATTTCTACATGCAAATATTTTATACTGTTCACAAACTTTATAAAATCCTACCTATCTATCCTTTTCCTTTCTTATTTCCTCTCCTTCTCCATTTACAAAAATCTTACTCTTAGGTGTCAGTCTCATGGTAAAAATGAAAAGTGAGATGGTTATATGTCTCCATTTGATTCCAGTTTGTCACCTCAGTCATACTGCATGATGTGATGAAACCTTAATTACCCCAGTGGTGTGTAGGAATAATAATACCTATCTGTATAAAGAAATGAAATACTCCTTAATATATTACGATTTTTTAAAATATTTGCCATGTTACAATCAATCCGGTTCCTTGAAAAATGGTGGAACTAGTAAATTTTAACTGTTGTTTTCAAAGCCAGGTACAATAAGACTCTTTCCATTCCTTCCCAACATGTCATCATTACTGAAATACCAATGAGAACTTACTTTGTGCAATAATTGTGCTTGCTTGCAATTTTGTTATTTCTGTTAAATAATAGGGAAGATGGGGAAATAAGAATTCTCAGTGCCTTGATGAAGTGAAGAAGTGCTGCATATTTGTCACTATGGCCCATCCTTTCTCCCTCAGTGTAGGTAATAAAAGAAGTCAGACCACCTTTCTGATTTTAAGGATTCCCAAGTAATTTGGCTATGAAAACCACTCATGTGTCCTGAATAGTTAGACATTTGGGACGTTTAGAGCAAAGAAGAGAAACATTTTTCAGCAGAAGGCTGTAGGTCATATTTGAATATTGTTTAACATTGTCTCAGGTAGAACATAAAAGGGATAGCAAAATAACCTCTTTAAACGTCTCTTCATGACAAGAAGCTTTTATCTCATTCTTTTAAAAATAATCCATTTAGGGGCCGCCCGGTGGCGCAGCGGTTTAGTCCGCGCTTGGCAGCCCGGGGTTCACAGGTTCGGATCCCGAGCGCCCGCCGACGCACTGTCTGTCAGTCACACCGTGGCGGCGTCCCATATAAAAAAAAAGTGGAGGAAGATGGGCACGGATGTTAGCCCAGGGCCAGTCTTCCTCAGCAAAAAAAAGGGGAGGATTGGCAACAGATGTTAGCTCAGGGCTGGTCTTCCCCACAAAAAAAATAATAATAAAAATAATAATAATAATAAAAATAATCCATTTAGACTTAACTCAGAGAAAGGCATTTTTTGTTATTTTTCCCAAGGTTTTAAAACACTATCTCCTAGGGTGCTTATGAATATCTCATGAGATAATATAAGTGAAAATATCTAACTTAATGCTTGACCCATAGAAGGTATTCCAATATTAGTTTTTGTCTCTCGAGATGAACTACTATGTACATATTTTTGTACATTCAGGGAATGTTATCATTTTTTATGGTTTATTTATTCTAAAATATATGTCACCATTTTTTTTTCTAGAGTCAGAAAGCACCTTGAAACTGTAAGGTTTGAGCCAAACATTTTACAAAAAAAAATTAAAGCAGTAAAGCCATGAAATGTAACTAAATAATTAGGGGACCTCTGACTTAGCACAATCCAGTTTTTTCTAATATTCAGCCTGTGTTCTTTCAATCACTCTTTAGCCTCATCTCTTTACCTTGATTTATCCGTTCCATGACAGCAGGAACTCTCCCAAGGTGTGAAGTGGGGCATCGTGCCAGTTTGAAAAGAAAATCATATTTCTGTTCCAACATTGTGAAATTACATGTATTACTTAGAAATCTGGGTATTCCTCTTTATGTTTCTTTAGTAAATACAAATGCCTCTGTAAATAACACAACCAGAAGTATTCCTATACAACTCTTTTATAAACCACAAACAAATGAACTAAGGCAAATACACTAAAGTTTTAACTAGATCCCCTGTTGATCCTCATATATAATCCCCCCTTGTTTCTTTTAAGCCCTCAGTATGTGGGCTGCCTTGTTGACTTTTTGTATAATAGAAAATATTTAATTAAAATCATCCTGATCAAGACAAAGGGAATTCAAGGCTACTCACCTATATTGGTACCTGTATAACCATTATTTATACCCATTGAACATTAAACATTTTGACTTAAATCACTTTACATTTTTTCTAGTAAATAGCAAAAATAGCAACCTTGCTTTAAATACTTAAAACAAGTCCAAATTATTTAGTGAGTTTGCATGTTCTTTGAGGTTGAAGGGTTTCATAAAATTCTTCTAGGTGGAACAAAGTTATTTTCTAAATATTCAGCTATTGGAGGACAGTGGAGATTTCCAAAGAAATAGATGCCAATATTCTGATTCAAACCGGTGGGTAAAATAGCTTCTGCTTTGAAAACCATGCCTAAGTGATTAGGGGAAAAAATGGTATTTTGTATTTTTGGCTCTCTGTGATCCTCTCAAGTGAACATATGGAACTGAATATGGGATTAAATCAGATGCTGAATGCACTAACTCTCCTCTACCTCAGTTTTTCTCTCTCAATTTATTCTTTTTCCTTTTAACCTGTATCGAATGTCTCCATATGTTGGTTCCCATTTAGAATAGCAACAATTTTCCCTAGATTGCTTTTATATTACATTAAAAACCCTGGGGTAGATGTCATTAACTGTAGTTTCTACCATTAGTCTCAGCCCATCATTATACAATTGACATTCCATAAAATTTTCTCTGTATGTGTAATTCTAACTAATTTAACTTTCAATTTGGAAAACTTTTCAGAATCCTTTAAGTATAATGATTTATCTTAAGCAATATAACCAACGGGGGAAAATCTGAAGTAGTAATAGTTGAAGATCAAACCTGAAATTAATTTTCCTACTTTTATCTTTAAAAAAAAAGCAACAACAAAAATTTATGTTTGAATGAGTTACATCTCTGTTTAAAGTATGGAAGTCTGTGAAAAGAAAGTAAATATAAACAGGGAACATGAACAGCGAACAAGAAAAGGAAAATATAGTTACTTTGAATGTTCTATAAAAAATAGCTCATATAACATTGAAATAAAGTTAGCAATTTTGACATTATTGTGTGAATACATAATTTTGCTACATTAATATAAATATACAGATTATATATTTACATATGTGTTATTCACAATACTTCTTTCTATATATTTAAGTTTGAAATACAAACATTTAAAAAGTATACTTTAAATGTTTACTACCTTGAAAAACATTTGCAGCTACTATCTCTTTAAAAAGAAAAAAATGAGCCTTTATAAATTTAAGTCCTTCCACAGGTGTTAAAAGGGGACCCAGATTTCAGGGTTCTTCCACAAAAGTCATTTCTATCTCGGCCTCAGATCTTGTAAATATCAGCTCCTAGGAGCATAGAATAAAATATAATCTATTGAAATACCAGACCAAGAGAGCTAACTAGAAAAGTTTTATGGAATTTGTTGCTCAAACAAAGGCATATACGGACATAAATATCAAGCAAACAATCAGACACACATGAAATATTGACAGTAAACAAAATGCATGAACTTATTTGGAAGGAAATGACAGATTCTTCGACTGGATAAATACATTATTCTAGAAGGTTCATTCATTAGCTAAAGGAATTAGGAATAGGTGAAGCAGTTTATCCCTCTTTTCTTTAACCCATCGGCATAGGCCAATCAAACTGAGTACTCAATGCCAGGCCCTTAACAAATAAACTCTGGCCTAAGCTTAGGGGCAGAAGGAAAAGGTAAAAGTGTGAAGGAACACACACCAGCTTCTTTTATCTTGATTTCTTGATCCAGAGGCAAGAGATACTCAGGGTTGACTGTAATGTTCCTTAGAACAGAGATCTGTGGAAACAGTGACATTAACAACGTGAGGTTAATGGTACGTCTTGGAGTACAACTTTTCTGCAGCTGGAGCCTCGTTTTTCAGGAGCTTGCTTTGCAGTGATTGAGTTAGATTAATTTTCACCATCAAAATTTACATGTTGCACCCCATAGCTGCTCCATTTCCTGACCAGAGCTCAGCCCTCATAGATTTGCCTCCCTTCTGTCTGTCAGATAAGGCATGGCCCCCATTAGTTTATATCCCCCAAGGCTATTATGCTATCACCTGGGCAGGAGCCCAGACAGACTTCTCTTTGGCTTATTTACCCTGAAAACACACACAGAGGAGCAGACTGTGTGGGTGTCTGGGTGTATCTGCATGTCTATGTAAACTAACTTTTTATTCAAATTTTTTATAATACTTAAAGACAAATTAAGTAATTCTTAAATATCAAAAGATTTTTATAACCAGGAAATTCTACCTAGTATAAAATTAATTCCAATTGTAACAACCCATTACCAAAACACACTGGCATCCCAATATTAATATATTTAGTATTGTTTTTCATTTCCAAATTGAAATGATAATAAACATTGTTCTGTTAGAATTTATTTGTGCCTATCTGGCACTCCTTTCCTCCCCTTCTAAGGTGAGATCATCAGAAACAGAAGTTGAAAAGTTTTCCTATTTTAATAAGGTAAGTGCACTTTGAAGAACAGATAAAAACATCACTTTTTAATAAGTAGATCAGGAAAATTCTCATAGGGAAGATATACAACCCCTTATAGCACATGCAACAAAAGTTTTAAAGTTAGAGGCATGTTTTGAGAAGAAATTAGGGCAAATAGGAAACAGAAGAACAAAACATTAGTTCAAAAGGATCCACTTGACTGGAAACCTAGAATTATTGAGTTAAATACTTCCTCTTGGGGTTTACCAAGTATAATTTTCAGAATTCTAAATTATTTCCATTCTCTCTAGATGATGAAACCTGCTTATCACACAGAACCATTCTAAAGACAAATAATACAATAGATTCATTTTGTCTTATGGCAGGTTTTTCTTTTCTGATCGATAAATAGTTATAAAACCTTCATTATGTTCTTACAGAATCCATTAACAATGCTGAATATTTTAGAATCAGAAGGGACTTCTGGAATCTTTGCACCATTTCCCAAAATACATTCCAGAGTGTTTGTTCTGAAAAATATTCTAAGCAAAAATAAGGATGGTGGTGATAGAAGAATTATAGAGTCAAACACATTTGGGAAACTGCAAATTACGTCTATCTATTGACAATTTATAAAGAATATTAGTATATTAAAACCAAAAATTTGTGCAAAAGAGAATGTTAAACTCTTAAAAAACAGTGTTTAACAAAATAATTTCCCAGTTTATCTGCCCACAAAACAACCTGTGATCATGCTTATCTACCCTAACTGTATTTTTTAAACAATTTATCCAATGTCTTAATGGGTCCTGACTTCAAAGTTAGTTCAATTGTAAGTTGTGGTAAATCTGCCACTATAAGTGTCAAAAAGAAAATTGAAGGCTGTGAATAATTTATCTTAAAATAAAGTAAAGCAGATTTTAGGTTTCCTCTTCAATATAATTCATACGATTTCGAGAAAAAGGAATGAAATGACATCTGGGTTGTAAATTGGGCACAGTCTTCCAACAACTCACTGGAATGGTCGAGAGAGGGTCTTGTACTATGGAACATTGATAGTCCTGTGTGTTATTGAAAAGACAAACGTGAGAAACTCTGGTTCCAACACCTAACTTAACGGTCTGAAAATAAACCGTATTTCATATGCAGACATTGACATACTTCTTAGAAACGTACATGGCATGTAAACATTATCGCTGGCAATTATTAAAAGTGCAAAAAAGTTTGATAGTTTCTGGAAAGACATCCAAGGCACAGGGATAAGCAAAGCAACTCTTCTTTAAGAAAACCTTAACCAGAACTACCTAACACTGCTTGGGGGCATACTATTGAAATTCTAACTGGTGTTTACAATTAATCTGAGGTGTTGCTGAACTTTGAACTTTCCTTAGTGTTTACTTAAGTTTCCAAGTAGTCGACAGTGGATTTACAAGGGATCCTCTTAGAGTTCTTCTTCAGAATTATTTCTCAAAATATTGCTTTTACTGCATGTCCAGTTTGCTTTTAGTCAACAACATTTATACTATCCTGAATATGAATAAGTACAAAAATGGTTTAAAATCAGTCTTTTATTTGTTTTAACCACAAAACGAAATGTTTTACACTTTGAAATTTAATGATTTTTTTCTGGTAGTGTGAAAACTGGACTTCCTGGGCTGTTATTAAACACATATGTGCGCACACACACACGCACACTAATCTATAAACATGGATTAGTTTGTTTTATACATCTGTGTGTGTGTAATATATGTATATACATGCATGAATTTGTGTGTATAGATGTGGATAGTCTCTTTTCCTGGCCTGCCTGTCTTGATCTATACATAGTATTGTAAACCGGAGCCAGGATATTTAAATGGCAATTAGCTTATCTAAGTCTAATTTAATAACCAGACTCTGATCTACAGTTTAGTAACTGTATTTGATGTTAAGAGTTAGGGGCTGAGTAAGGTCTAGATGTTTGCCATCAAAGCTTCTCCAAAATATATGGTTAAAATATTTGTTGAATAAATGAGAAAAAATAAATAAATCAAGCAGTTGTTTTCCTTCTGATCCAAATAAAAAAAAAATTTATTAACCTTTCAATCTCTCTTTTTCCTCTAATTTATTTTTCATTACACAGATTGAAAGGTAAGAAAATTGACACTAAAGTTTTCTTAATTAATATCGAAATATGCAGAAATAGATTGTCAATGCCAAAAATCCTTCTGGGTATTTTATGATAATAATCACCAGAAAGATATAATTGAATTAACTGTATACCTTTAGAAATGTATTGATCACTTTCTTCTATACAACATAAACACTTTAAAAAGTTTTTAAAATTCATAAGGCAACTTTGGTAATCATAAAATATTTGAAAATATATATTTATCTTTGTTTCAAGATATTATTTATCTCTATGATTATTCCATGACCAAAAAAATAGGATTTTTAAGAAATGTAGATCACTATTATGAATATGTAGAACATCTTCACTTTTATATAGATCATATTTATACTGTAAGGTCATTTGTTCATAGTTTCATTTTAGGTCTCAATTAATTTAAATTTTGTTAAGATTGCCTGAACATCATACATTACTTATGAGATAATGTACAGTATTAAAAAATGACACTTATTTAGAGGTAAATAAAAAAGAAATAAAATTTTCTCATTGTTATATATTCTGTGATATTTTTAAGGTACTAGAATTTTTAGGCTGTCTCAAGATAATTTATTATATTGACTCTTACTACCTTTCACAGCATGTGGTTTTATTGGGATCATCTTCTCTTATATTATAGATTCTTGCCTTAATTTATTCTTTAGTTTGTCTAATATATCTCTGGACTCTCCTATCTGGGTCACTTACTGAAACAAGACAATAAAAACGAAAACTTGTTTTGATTATTTGCTGTTGTGTAACAAACTGCACCAAAACATAAACAGTAGCCTTAAAACAGCTACCATTATATTATATTTCACATTTTGAAGGATTAGGAATTCTATACACACTAGAGAGTATATGAGACAATTTAATGATGATATTGATAAGTAATTTCATCAGATTGCCTTTAATAATTGTAAAATAATAATCCATAACGTCTTCAAATAATAAAAGAATAGGCAATGCTTTAAGTGCTTTCTAATTTTTCTGTGTGTTAAATTATTTAATTCTTCAACAATTCTGCAAGAAGAGTGCTTTTATCATCTGTGTTTTATAGATGAAGAAACTGAGGCACAGAAAGATTGAGACGATTTCTTAAACTTATAGAGCTAGTAAACTGTATACCTGGGATTCAAATCTAGTCAGTCTGGCCTTAGAATCTGAATTGTCTTTCTACTTATTCTTTCAAAATATAATGATTCCAAAATATTTTTACAGAAAGATTTAGAAAATCTGGCAAATATAAAGGATCTGCAAAGATTTTAATATCTTCCAACTGGTTATTAATGTCATAGTAAAAATATCAGCAATTTACTCCCATTATAGATATTTTTGGGTTGCTGTGTTTTCACAAATACCCAGATAGGAGGAGGCCTATGAGATTTTATGAATTAATCAGTTGAATGCTTGTTTAGAATTAAAATAGTTCATAGTAACATCAGCAATTATTATATTATTTCTCTGAGCTCTATAGATTGTGTATTTATGCTGAAATCTGTGACATTTCCATTTTAATTATTATATATAAGCAATTCTAGTTGCATGTGTGTTAAACATGATGTTTACTGTCATAAAAGATGTGTTATTTATATTTTTATTACTTATAATTCTACTTACATTGTTCAGTAAGTGCAATTTTACTAGTACTGTATTAATACGGCAAAAATATTTTCAAACCATCTTCTAAGGGTATACTTTAATTGCGAAGTCCTTTAAAAGATTCATTTCTCATTGATAGTTTGTAGAACTACATGATATAAATGGAAATATTATTTAGAGAAAGTCAACTTCCCTGCATATTTTATAATTTGAGTAAATGTAAAAATGGTCTTTAAAATTCTCATTCAGAGATATTTAATCTCTTTTAGAAATTAAAAAGTGCTTTTGGTTTGAAGTGAACATTTGGGATCAGAAGACACACAATAAACGAAGTCATTCTCCATTCTTCTTATTTCTTACAAAGTTGTTTTGACATTTGGAGAATAAAAGCATAGAAAAGAAAAGCATACGAATTCAATCAAGTCGATGGTTAATATTCATCCAAATCATTACAGTAGTTCCAAACCTTCTGAATTTGAATTCCAGCATGCACGTATGAGACACCTATTCTGAAATAACTGAGATACCTATTTTGCTATAGAGGAATCATAGTTTATTGCAGAAAATCTTGAGTAGGACTCTTGACTTGTGTCAAGGAAAAAAAGTAATATATTAAGGACCCTTCTCTGAAGATTCACAGCACACATTAGCTTGACAAAATCCTTAAAAGGCATGTTGTTTGGAAACCCTTTAAGTGTTGCTTAATGTAACATTTCCTAAACACATTTTCTAAAAACTACATTTTAAGCAAACTCTCTTGATGCCTTGATCATTACCAAACACTTCAGGAAATGTTACCTTAGAATATAATTTCTTTATTTCAGGACCTTCTTGCAGTGTGTATTTGGGGATAGTACATCCATATTCTTAGTGAGATTATTTACCTTTTCCTAAATGTATAGCTAGTTGCTTGGTTAAAAATACAATCCACATGGTAATCCAAATACAATCCAAAGGAAATAGATGAAATAATATATTTAATATACATGATATATTGAACATAATGTATTGAATATCTGTTTGATTGAAAGATATATTTTAATTTACTTACTATATCCAAAATATTATCATTTCAATGTGTAATCAATATAAAGTGTTATTAATGAGATATTTACAACTGTTTTTTCACACCAGGTCTCAGAAATCTGGTGTGTATCTTCATACTTACAACACATGTCAATATGGAATAGCCATATTTCAAGGATTTGATAGCCACTTGTGGCTAGTGGCTACCAATTTGGATAGCCCAGCTCAGCTTCTCAAAGCAATCTATTTTATTTATACACTTTACAATTTTAATTTGACAACTTCTTCTACAATCACATTAATTTGTTTTGATAAGCTGAAAGCTGGTGCCTCCAAAAATCTTTCTAGAAGTTGATACCTGTGTTTTAAATTTTTAATTAAACTATTGCAATATAATTTATATATAATAAAATGCACCAAGCAGAGAGTACAAATCTATGAGCTTTGACCAATGTATACAAGGCATGAAACCACCACAATGCAATATAAACAATTTTCATTACCCCAAAAGGTTCTTTTGTGTATCCTTTCAGTCACCTCCCTCTCCAAGTCCAGACAACTACTTACATGTTTTCTGTCACTAAAGGTTAATGTTGCCTGATGCAGAATTATATATAAATGGAATTATATATTATCTGTTATTTCTTTCTGGCTTATTTTGCTCAGTCTAATGCTTTTTGAGATTCCTTTAAATTATGTGTAACAATAGTTTGTTCCTTTATAATGTTGAACGATATTCCATTATATGAATATATCACAATTTTTTAGTTTATTCACCTGCTGTTGAACATTTGAGTTGTATCCGGTTTTAGGCTATTATGAATAAACCTGCTAGGAACATTCTTGTGCAAGTATTTTTGTGGACATACATTTTCATTTCTTTTGGATAAATACCTACGCATGGTTTTCCTGGGACATGGTTTTTTGGGACATCCCAAAGTGGGATCTGTTTTCTAAAGTGGTTATACCATTTTACAAAACTGAGAGTAGTTTATTACTCTCATTTGCTCATTTTCTTAATTGAGTTATTTCTTTATAAATTGTGGATATGTCACTTATCAGATATATGTATTGCTAATATTTTCTCCCAGTGTTTAGTTTGTCTTTTTTTATGTACTTCAGTGAATGCTGTCTTTCAGAGACCAGAAGATTTTAAATTTAATAAAGTTCAATTTATGAATTTTTCTCATGTTGTATGCTTTTTGTGTCCTAGGAAATCTTTGCCTATTCTAAAGTATCAAAGATTTTCTTCTATATGTTTTATATTTTTAACTTATAGGTTTATATTTATGATCCATTTTAACTTAATTTCTGTCTTTGGTGTGAGGTAAGGGTGTAGATACTTTTTTTTTCCAAATGGATATCCAGTTGTTTCAGAACCTTGCTATTGTCCTACAGGTCCCTAAAGCTTTGTTCATTTATTTTTTTTATCTTTCTTCTTTTTCATATTTATTTTTCTTTGTCCTTCAGTTTAGGTATTGCTATGGACCGAATTGTGTCCCCCTAAAATTCACCTGTTGAAGCCCTAACCTCCAGTGTGACTATAGTTTGAGATAGGGATTATGAGGAGGTAATTAAGGTTAAATGAAGTCGTAAGGTTGAGGCTCTGATAAAATTGGATTAGTATCTTTATAAGAAGAGACACCAGAGAGTTCATTCACTCTCTCTCTCCATGTGAGTACAGAAGAAAGGCCAGGTGAGGACAGAGCAAGAAGGTGGCTGTCTGAAAGCCAGGAGGAGAGCTGTCACCAGAACCTGACCATAATAGCACCCTAATCTCAGACTTCTAGCCTCCAGAAGGAAAATAAATCTACTTCCTGTGGGAAAATAAATTTCTGCTGTTCAATCCATTCAGTCTATGTATTTTGTTAGGGCAGCCCAAACTGACTAACACGGGCATTCTCAATTGTTATTTCTTTGAGTTTACTGCTAATTTGACTTTCAGTGCCTAATTAGCTACCAACTTCACCCAGTGAATATTTTAATTTAGATATTATATTTTTTATCTCTAGAGGTTCCATCAGGTTCTTGTTTATATATCTTCCATTTCTCTTTTGCATTATACTTTTCTTTAATCTTGAATATTTAAGGTTTTCCTTACATGGTTCAGAATTCTGCTTCTTTGCATGGCTAGTGATTGTTTTATTAGATCCCAGACATTGCATATGCCATGCTGTTGAGTGTATATTTTGTTGACTTCCTTTAAAAGGTATTGAAGCTTACTTTGGGAAGCAGTTAAGTTATATGGGGAGGCTTTTTGTTTTTTCTTTTTAATTTTGTTAGGGCAGTTCTGGAGCAGGTTTTACTTAAGGGCCAATATAGCCCTACTACCCAGTTGTAACCCTTCAAAGGTTTCTACTGATTGTACAACTGTTCAACAGGTTTCTTTACTCTTTCTGGACAAAATATGAATGTCTCCCATCCCTGTGTATGGCCTGAGAATTAGTATTCTTGTTAATTGATTGCAGTTGGTTTTTCTTGGCTTTATAGTTTCATCCTATGCATATGCACATTAATATTCAGCCAAAGAAAAAGAGGACCATTATATGCATTTTTCTCCAAGCTCCTTTCTTTCTGATAATCTATCCTGCAAATTCCATCAGCCTCAGTGTCCCCTAACTCCAATCTGTGTCTCTTCACCTCAACAAAACTCTCATGCTCTGCTTCGCTTCTCTTTTCTTGCCCTGTAATCCAGGATTTGCCTCTCTCTAGATAGAAAGGCAGAGCAATTGTAGAGCTCATCTCATTCTCCCAGGAAACATAATCCTGTAATTTCCATCATTCAAATGAGTGAAAACAGTGTTTCATACATTTGTCCAAATTTCTAGTTGTTTCCACTGGGAGACAAGCTGCGTACCAGTTATTGCTTTACAAGATTTGCAATGAGCACTGCTAGGGAAAAATATAAAGTAAAGAAGATTCATTTCTGGATTTTTTTTCTCTCAGAAACAGGATTAATGTGGGATAGAATTGAGACAAGAGGCATGCACATGAGAGAAAGAATTTTCTGAAAGGCAAGGGAGTTATGCATTTAGTACATAACTAAGAGGTGGATGGTTAAGAAGTTTTTTAAAATAACAAGATAAGGATTCAGAAACAGGTGGCTTATGCATAGGCATTAACCATTTTTTCTCCCAACATCCCACTAAAATTATGGCATGGGAATATAAAAAGTACAAGTGTTTATAGGAGAGGAGGTAAGAGCAGACAAAGATTTCAATGATTTTTTGAATTATACAAAGCAGTAGAATCATCAATGTCATAAGCAAAGAAGGGTTTAATGTAAGTACAGTTGAGAGGGCTAGCTCCAAACAAGCAAGCTTATTTACCCTGCTGAATCTCTGAGACACTCAGTACTTGGAGAGACCATTTCAAAGATGACAAAATCACTGAGGTAAAGTTTTTGTTAATTTGTCAGCTTTTGTTATAGGAAGGAAATTTAAATGCATTTGGGTGACTTCTTTAAATAAAAATTTAACATTTTACTTCTAAAATCTACATGCAAAATTCTCATTCATACAAAGAACTCAATATTATATATTGCTAAAGCTGGTGCACATATTTTCCCTCAAACTGAGCATATATATACAAACTAAGAGATAATTCATGTAATTATTGCTGCTTTGAAAGATGTGTGGGCGAGCACTAAAATGTTTTCTGGTTATTTTCCTTAATATTGCTAAATTAATATTTACTTGTTTTCTTTTTATACCGTGCACAATTTCATTTCTTAGAGGAAGATGGCAAGGTATTGTAATATTTGAATAACAGAATTATCTTCACAATCAACTACAAAAATGAATATCACTCTATTGTTTTAGACTCATCTTAACAGATACCTGGTTACCTCTGTGTGAATAATTTATCTTTGATTGAATATCTGCCAAATGACATAGAACTGGATAGCACCGTAAAGCTGGAAATGAAGCAGCAATTAAATATAGTGGAACATAAATACTATGGTTTGGTCAGAAGTGTAGCAAAATAAGGTACTCAGATCATAAAATGTAGAATTTCTTTTGTAAGTAATTAAAAAATATCTCATGAGTGTTATAAAATATATCTTGCAATCTGGGGGAGAAGAATTAATATCTCACAAAATATTTAACAGTTATAATTATATATATAAACAAAGACATCTAAGTGTTCCTATTCAGTCCATCACACAAGCAATAGCAAGATTTCAGGAATTAATCACTTCAGGCTGATCAAAGAGCATTGTAAAAGCCTGGCTATAGCTTCTTAAAAATATTTGATTTCCAACACAAACCATCAAAAAAGGAATACCAAAGCAAATGGTTATTAACTTTGAAAACCGAGGTCTCATATTCTCTTTTGAGATGTAGTCAAGAACATTGGTCAGAGGAAATGTGTCATAGGTTGATACAAATTGCCCCTATTGACAGACATTTATAGCTGTAATCAGCAGAGTCAACTCCCTTCCCCTTCTCCCCCTAGAAAGGAACTGAAAAATATTTCGGTAGCTGCTATAAAATTATTCACTTATAGGAACAAGAAAGTTTCAATATAATGCTGTTCTCAGAGTCCTCATGGGTGAAACAGTGCAATGAATAGAACTTCTGGTGTTTATAGTAATAAAATCCATTGGAGAGGGTCCAAAATCCATTCACCTAATACTGAATTGTGTGTTCCTAATGCTGTTATAGTGGCATTTCAGTCTATTCCGGAAGAACAGATGCCCACTGTTCTGGTTTTGCAGATTTTCACAGGAGATTGGCTATGTCTACTCACTAAATGGCAGAACAATTTAGAAAATATCTCTGGCCATAACTTTTTCATTTAAATTGATTGAGTGCAACCTATATAGTAACATAATCAGAACTATGTTTAATTCCAGTCTTTCCAAATTGTGTTGCCAGGTTGATGAAGAATCTGAATTAATTTGACCAAAAGCCAAAATCAGAATTATTATTATTTGTTTTGTTTTTAGGAAGCTTGGCCCTGGGCTACCATCTGTTGTTGCCAAATTCCTCCTTTTTTTGCTTTTTTTCTCCCCAAAGCCCCAGTAGATAGTTGTATGTCATAGTTGTGCATACTACTAGTTTCTCTATGTGGGACACCACCTGAGCATGGCTTGATGAGTGGTGCACCATTCTGCGCCCAGGATCCAAACGGGCGAGCCCCGGGCTGCAGAAGCAGAACATGCGAACTTAACTGCTACGCCACTGGGCCTGCCCCCCAGAATTATTTTTATAGTATTTTTTGCAACCATGCATGCCAACACAATTTCATTTTCATTAATTTTGATACATATTGAAAAATATATGTTAAAACTTAAGACATCTAAAGTGTCACATTTCTTTTTAAATCTGTCATAGTTTTTTTCAATGTCAGCATTCAAAATAATGTTTTTATGAAACTATAATAGTAATATTTTCTGACTTACATATTAAAAGACCATATATGGTTAATTTTTATTTACTCATCAGTGATAGATAGAGTAGATAGATACAAAGATTCTGCTAGTAACTTGAGATTTTGATTCTAATCCAAAAGAAGAGAATATATCTGTTGGAAGCAGCAGTAGCCCATTGTGATATTTCATTTATTGCTCAAAGAAGTTGAAAAACAGTGCAGAACCGATAATTACAAATTCAATTCCATTCAATTTCAATTGTGTTCTTGATGGTGTTTATCAAGCCTATAATTAATGTGTTTTTGATTCCCTAGCTAATTCACCACATGGGATTTTCTCTCTTCCCTCTTCAATGCCCTAAGATGATAATCACTCCTCCTTCTATGCAATTTAAAGTAGTAGAAAGACTATACAATCTGCTTTCAGAAAATTAGGGTTATAATTAAGATTTATCATATATTAGCTTTGTCATTTTATTTAAGTCATAGTACTGTATTGCTCTGTTCTTATTTATAAATAATAGAACCCAACTCACAGGGATGATGTGAAGAGAAAATGTAAGCACAGATGCTGAAGTGTTATGCGTAGCCTGTTGTGAATAAATCACTGCGTGAGACAGTGGTTCTCAAAGTGTGGTCCTGGGAACAGCACCATCAGAATAATGGGGAACTTGTTAGAAATGAAAAGCAATTAAACCCTATCCCAGACCTACTACATCAGAAACTCTAGGAGGAGAGCCTAGGAATCGGTGTTTTAACAAGCCTTGCAGGTTATTTTGGCCCTTAGTAAAGTTTGAAAACCATTAGTATAAGGAATCCTACTTTTCTTTCAGTTGGCATCAGAGTCTTCCTGCTACAGTCCTTTGACAAATCCTTGTAATTTATATTTAGGGATTTTTCAAGGGGTCATTGATAATGACATTGATCTTTCACATGTGGCTTTAGGACATAAATTATTAAATATTTAATATGTAATGAAAATCATCTCCATGTGTGATTTTAAGCATAATTATATAAAATACATTATAACTCATGTAAATATCTATTTACCTACCTATGGAATTGGTGAAGACAACATACATAATGCTGTATTAGGATCTAGGAAATACTATTGCTTTACTCCAATTTGGATTTCTCTTCTTATATTGCTCAAAGTTCTAGTGACTTCCTTCCTTCCTTCCTTCCTTCTTTTCTCCTTCCCTCCCTCCTTCCCACCCTCCTTGCTCTCTTCTCTTTTTCTCTTTCTTTCATAAATGTCATGTATCATCTTCTGCCATGTTTGCTTTCTTTAAATAGTGCTGTTGGTACTATTGCAACCGCATAGAATGTCTTCATGCATTTGTTTTTAATTCACTTTAGATAAACAATTTCTTTTAGAATAGCAGAGAAGATAAAGAGAAGTGAAGAGGAGAAAAGAAGAGCAGAGAAGAGAAAACAACTAATAAAGGTGCTTTTTAATGAAACTGTTATTGATTTTTGTGTATGTACATTTAGTTGCAGAATATTTTCTTACTCTGAGTTGAGAGAAAAAAACTGCCTTGTACAATGCCTGCCTTCAATATCTTTTTTTTCTCTTTTTCTCTCTCTCAAATTTCTAATACTTCCATGTTCTGTCTTGTGCCAACACTGCTTTAATGGTTTTGTATTTTATGCTTCATTCCTTGGGCAAAAAGAGTAAATCCAAATTGTTTACAAGCTGAAAAATGGACCCCTATCAAAAAGAAATATATCTTTATTAAACATCTGTGACTGTACTTGTTCAGGGCTTTACTACTGAGCCATTCCTATCACATTGCTTGTTGATTTGCAAAAACATTCTCACACTATAAAACAGTATACATTTTCTTGCAATTCTGATTATTTTATCTCCTATTTTAACAGTCTTCTAGACAATTATATGATTTATGATAAGTTTAATGTGATTTATAAAATTATAAATGATAAAATTTATAAAATTATAAAATGTGCCAGGCAAAAGCTCTACTTGCCTTAACTCACTTAATATTAACTATAACTTTATAAAGTAAGAACTACTATTATCCCCATTTTACAGATGAGTAAAGTGAAGAAAAGAAAGTTTAAATGACCTGTTCAAGATCACATAATAGCAGTGGTAAAGCAGGCATTTAAATGATGGTGGTCTTGGTTTTAGCTGCTTCAAGATAATACCAAAGACAAGATTTAGGAGTAGCTGTTTTTAGCAAATCCACTGCAATCATCTCAATCTGTTTTTATTTTCTTTTTAGCAAGGCTAGGGGAAAATGTCAGCATTAGCCTCTATGGTTTTACATAGTTTTGAATTTTAACTTTTGAACATTTGAGGGAGGTGGGAATGCAAGACTCATCTCTTAATTGTTAAGCTACTATTTGTGAAGAACAAATGTCCACTTTGCATAAAAAGCCTCAGGAAAAGAGGAAGAAGGAGCTGGTTTACTTCCCTCTTACCCTCTCCCCACTCTACCCCAGCGCTCCTGATGCTCAGAACTCCACACTGGAAAAGTGCCTGAACTCAGAGGTATTGCTGGGGATGCAGAGAGAATGTCTGATTATGTTCATTGAGACTGAGGATATATTTGATCTACTTTTTCCCTTTAAAATATTCATGGGCTTGGGAAATTTTATTTTGCATGATTTTCATAGTTTTTTTTTCAATTAGCTTGCCTTTGAATTCTTATCACATTTTATCTTCTCTTTTTTCATTCTTCTATTTTATGATTTTACATCTTTGGCTTCTTTGACTTTCTTTTATTCATATTTATTTTAAAAATCTGATGTTTTTCAGGTAGGAATGAGGTTAAGGCCAATGAGGTACTGGCCTTGGTACACAATATTTAAGAGGGCACCAAAACTCAATAATCAAGATTTATAATATTTTCATGCAATATTTTTTTAAAAACCACCAGCAAACTATGGCTCATGGGCTGATCATCTCTTTTTATAAATAAAGTTTTATTGGAACAAACACCTGAATTAGGTGAAGTAAGTGAGGCATGGTCATGCAAGTGTAGGGTCAAGTTATGTATTTATTTAAAATTTTGCTATTTTTTAATCATAGGTTTTTGCATTATTTTTATTTAAAAAAATACCACATTGAAATATAATTTATATTGATTATGTACTTATTTTATATCCCCTGAATTTTCCACCCTGAGTCAGCTGTTTAATCATATCACCCTAGTGCCAACCTAGGAATAGGAGAGTTTTGTGTTGTTTTTTTCTTTTAAGTAACCCTAGATTCCATTTTCATACTGTATTTATTTTATATAGTATCCTTTTCTTATAATAGCACATATGGATTAGCAGACGTTTATTAAGTACTCAACATATGTCAGGCTATGTAAAATATGGCCTACTACACAAATTCAGAGCACAAGTTCTACACATTTCTTCTATTTTTCAAATAAAACTTAATAAATCTCTCACATACCAAACTGGGATGAATCCCAGTATCTAACTTTTGGTATACTTTTCAGGTTTTCAAAAACTGTGGAAGATCATGGAATCCATAATGGTGATCTGAATGACTTCCACGTTTAAAAATGATTTAAACTGGAAATAATTTACCTAAAGAATAAAAATCACTGAACTTTGCTTTCTTGCCTTTGCTCCTTGGTGCCACACAGTGCCCCTGTTGAACTCTAGTCCTCCACAGAACAACAGCCATTGCTGCCCACTTTACAATAATGTTTTCATGGTCTGAGACCTAGCACAAACTGCCATAACCCTACATAACAAAGAGATCTTAATTCTTTCTAGGTCAAGCTCAACTATGTTTCCTTGGGTTGGCCTCCATATTCTGTTTACCTATTCTCACCTCTTATTCTTAGAACTCAAGTAATGCACTAGGTCTTCTGGAAAAGCTTCTGGCATCAGCCTCACACAAGAAAGATGGTAGTTACCCTCCAAAGAATCTTTGCTCCTTATCTTGAGATTAGTTCAACAGCTTAGACTCCCATTGCCTTTGGGTAATTTGGCATCAGGACTCTTGTGCTTTTATGCTCTGAGCCAACCTGCCCACCAATACAAGTCTCCTAACTTCGACTTCCAATGATCAGGTGTGGAATAATGTTTGTTTCCCTCCAGGAAGCTACTTAAATTTTTATGTATATCGGATCCACTTCCTCTCTTATAATTTATTTTTGATTCTAGCAATAACAAATAGTGGGCACTTTTATACAGTCACAAAGGAATAGAAATTCTAGGATAGTAGTTTTCGACAAAGATTTACAGGACCAAAAAGGCATTTTTTTTCAAAAGGAATGAATGAATAATTAACTAATAAAACAAAATTGGTCCCTGTAGTTTGTAGTTGAGGAATATTTATTTTTTCTCCCACTGCTTACCTAACTCAATCCATAGAGAAAGGAACTTTATATGTTCTGTCCTCTTGAGTATATTCTCTTTATTTCTTGAGGTAGGAAGGACATTTCAGCGAACACAGGGACTGATATTGAGCCATAGTTTCTGGAGGATGTCAGGCACAATGAAAAAGTCTTTGCTTCCACTTGCTTTGGCCTCCTGCTATTTTGCCCTTTCCTCCACACAGACACAGTTGGCTCCCATGACTCGCTCTTTCCTTTTTATCAGTCTTCAAGCATTTGGCATCTCCTGCCTGTCTCCACCCTTCCACCCCCTGCTAATCTCTCTTGTTCTGCCCATACCTTCAGTCCTGCATCCACAAATTTAGGTATGCAGACCAATGGCAGGGGTCAAAGCTAATTTGGGGAGAGAATCAGAGGTTCTTTTAGGCTTCAAATCTAAGGCACAGTTGCATTTACGATTTTATAGGATATATATTTGGCCATTAATACAGCTAATATTTTGATTGCCATTTATTTTTCTATTTTCAAATTGTCTCTATTGGTTAAATCCAAAAAAGGAACAAGAAGAGAGAATTTTTGTCTCATAACTTTCAAAGTGTTATGTATGATCACATATATAATTCTAATAACAATTCTATGCATAAAGTGATCAGTTGTTTCCTAAGTGAGTAATTAGAAGCTTAGAGATCTTATATAATGATTACAAAATTACATGGATGAGTAGAGCTAGGATTTGAACCCAGGTTTCTTGAGTCCAGGTGCTGGCCTCTTAATCACTGTGCATGGATGGCACACATTGGCCTCTCAGAAGTTGCTGCAAGGCTCTCTGACACTTCTGCCTTATTCTACCATTTCATTACTCCATATAACATTTCACTCCCAAGACAGGATCTGAGTTAGGTCAAATAAAAAGTGGGTTTTATGGTTTCTCAAGAGCAAGAATCAGATGACAATCAGGGTCTGTGCTACAATCATGGTGTACAATTATACCTTTCTTATATGGCGGTTTTATCCTCTAAGTGTAATAAGAAAGCGGCCAATTTTCTGAAACAGTTCATTTATGAATGGTGTAAAAACATACTATTGATACTAAATACAAAGGACAAAAACATGGGATACACAAAAAGAATCAGGGAATAATCATTCACCTTTAGGTCAAAGAGGTCCTTTAAGCAATAATTTTGCCTGAACTTTAATTATTTTTTATGTCAAATTTCCATGCCAGGTAGAAGCAGCCAGCAACAATACTCACATGTCAGAAAGTTATGCCAGTGTTTCCTTACAATAGCTGTCAAAGTCAGGATCTTTCCCTGTGGAATAATCAAAAATGGCACATTGTCTAGCACAATCAAGGTGAAGTTTAGCCAGTAAGTACAGCAAACTATAGGTTTCAGTGTGGCAACATTTGAGTGAAGATAATTCTAACATTGCTATACAATGTCATGAATTTGATTTGATTTTCCATCACAGATATGAGAATATATAATTGGTCTAAGTGAAAAAAAAAAAAGCAACACAAAGGAAAGAGTTAAATTCGAACTCTCTGGTCACTGTCCTGCTCTGTGGATTATATCAATACTGCTTCAATGTAGGATAAAGAACGTTCCTCCTATTGTGGGTTTTTCTTTATATTCCCTATAAACATAAGAAAAAGAGGGCAAGAACTATAAAACCACCTAAAAAAAGTGACCAAAGAGATCCATTAATTTGTAAATACCTTCTAAAGATTTTCCTTCTTAATAAATTAAATATGTCAAAGTGAGTAAGCCACTACATGAAATATTAGCATGTGCCTCACACCCCACTCACTAAATTAATACTGAATTTTGCCTTTCGAGTTGAAAAACTATATTATTCCTTTTTTATTTCTGAAAACAATTTGCTAACCACTGTCATCAGGAAGTTTGTCTTTCTTTCATGAATCTTACACAAGAGTAGTTTGTGTTGGTTTCCCAAGGTCTACAAATATTTTGCTCCTGCTGCAGCTTTGGCGTATATTATTAACAGTGTTCCAGTGTGTATTATTAACAGTGTTCCAGTGTGTGATGATGTGTGGCTGCATACCAACACAGACCCCACAGTCATCGTCAGACTAGCCAAATATATGAACATGGAGAGGCAATAAAAGTCTTCACTTTTTTTCCTTTGCCTTTTTGAAAATAGTGCTACCCCTCAAGAGAAAGAATTATTGATTTGTTTTGTAATTTTAATGAAGAATACAAATTTTCAACTACTTTTTAGTCTTTCATCTGCTATCTAGGCAGTGATAACATAATTCATGAAATATATACCCAAGATGTTTATATTCTATAAAAAAGAAAATTTTTTAATGAAGTCAATTAATTAGAAGTTTTCTTAGTAGGCAAAGAATTTCACGTTTCAAAACCTGGGATTTAGTATCAACAGCCATTTAATGCTCTATGACATGGGTCAAATCCAGCCCACTGCCTGTTTTATACAGCCAGGGATCTAAGAATGTTTTTTACATTTTTAAGTGGTTGAAGAAAAATCAAAAGAATAATATTTAGTGTCACGTTAAAATTATACAAAATTCAAATGTGTCAATAAATAAAATTTTATTAAATAGTGGTTTACATAATGTCTATTGCTGTTTTTGTACTATCACAGCACAGTTGACTAGTTGAAACAGAGGCTTTATGACCTGCAAAGCCTAAAATAATAACTATCTGGCCCTTTACAGAAAAAGTTTTCAGACTCCTGCTCCAGACAAACTGAGGTAAGTGATTAACACTTCCAGGGAGTCTCCTTCACGAGTTAAATGGAAACAAAACACCTTCTTTAACTGAAGTAGGTGGTCACTATAAAATATCTTGGTTTAGATGAGGTTCCTGGATTCATGAAACTAGCAGTGGCCATCACACATTTACCCAATCAGTATTTCATTTTATATGTGAATGACTAGAAAATGTACTAAACTTGACAGTAGTTGGGAAATATTAGAAACAAGATTATAATACTAATAATTACCAGTTTTATAAGCATAACACCTGTTGGTCCTTGTGCCAAAATTTTATATACACTTTTGTATTTAATCTTCACAACCTTACATGGTAGGTATTATTGTCACCATTTTATGGCTTAACTGACCCTTGCAGGAGTTAAGTAACTGTCTCATTGCTTAAAAGTAGCAAGAGGTAGAGATATTATTCTAACTTGGATGTCTCTGACTCCTAGGATTTTACAGTTAATTACAAACAAATGCCTTCCTTCCTTCGCCAGAAATCTTTATTCTGTTTTACTAAAGTGATGAGAAAATGCACATTTTGTGAAAGAAATGAGTAGAGTCCATAGATGATAAATATTAGGAAACATTGACTTGTAATCTCCTTTGTATGGAGGAAAACAGTGTTTATTAATGCACAAAGGGAAAATGTTTCAGCTCTATATGCAGTGGCATTGCTTGTGCATTTGTTGGGTGAATAGTTCTCAACGGTACTGAACAGTAACCGATAAAACAGCTGGAAATAGGCATGTTCAATCCAACTTCAAGGTGTTTTTCAAGAACATCTTTTTTGTATCTCAGTTTAAAAGGCATATTGTTATGATTATCTTATGTGACTTCGATGTTTTTCATTTTATAAAAAAGACTTTCATATATATTTTATAGTATCTTCAAATCAGATAGTTGGGCATTTTTATTCTTCATTTACACATGAGAAAGTGGGAGAGAAAAGTGAATTAATTCCCAGAGAGTAAGGGGCAGAGGTAGAGCCAAATATCACGGCCCCAAGTACTAATTCAGGGCTTTTTAGTGTGTTCCTGGCAGAAGGTTACTGGCAACAAAATCATTCTTTTGCCAGTGACCAGAAATAAAGAGAACTGCCTGGGCTTGAAGCAAAGAGAGGCAAAGGGATTTTTTTTCCTTTCCCATATTAATAAATAAACCTCACTGACGTTTTTTAAGATGTGAAGCATGGAATACAACTGGCTGTTATTTAGGGTAAATTTATTTTTGTATTTATATTTTTATGTTTTGCTTTGGTTTATGGTTGGAGTTTTTTTTTTTTAATTTGTTATTAGTGAATAATTCTACTGTTTTTATTTATTTTATTCTTCTGAAAAACACAAGGAGGAGATGAAATCAAAGTTGACAGATCTATTTTTCCTCCATTAATTGAATAGTATGATTTATTCAAATATGCAGGCAGTGAACATTTTTGTGAGTATTTACTTTTCATGCCATTCATGAGACATTTCATTAAAATTGAACATTTTCAAATGCAAAACAAATATATCTTTGATTGGCTAGGTGAATTCTATAGAGAGAATTTCATAGAATAGGCCATGTCATTTTGTGTTGTTAGGATAATCTGATGAACACCATTGTTCCCTTTATTCAAGAATTGGCTGGCTTTCCCGAGAACAAAGATGCTATGACTGCAGCTACCATTCTATTTTTAAGATTACAGATTGTAACCAACCTATTACACTATCTAATATATTATATTCAAATACGCTTCCTTGCATATTACTTTCTATCAAGAATACGGAAAAGGTATTTCCCTGAATGAATCCAAATCATGATGAAATCACACAGATGTGGAATTAGTTACCAATTCATTCTATAAAGCAAGTGGGAATTGTAGCCTACTTTCACTCTGTACTGAAACAGGAATCTTAGGGCCATAAATTAGCATTTTAGAAGTTTTATCCATGAGAGTTCCTATTACATTTTTAACCTTATTCTTTGCATAGGTGCTAAGGTATAAGCTTATACTTTAGAAATCTAGCATGGAGAAATTACAAAATAATTTTCTTTTTTAATTTTTTGTCTTTTCTTGCCTTTCAAAAATTAGAATAAACAGAATTAGTAGTACCATTCTATAGTCACAGAATCACTATGTCAGAGATTAAAAAAAAATACTAGAGAAATGTTTAATTAGTAAAAAGACATATAGTCCAGAAGAGAACTGGATTAAGAGAAGAAAATTTATTCTAGTGGAGAGATGTTGGAAATCTTGGAGTATGTTTGCTCAAAAGAATGTTCTGCTGAGTGAAATCCACATTTCATGTTTCAAATGAAAGGAATAACAACAATAACAAAAAATAAAGCTATCAGTTTATAAACATATTGAAGTCTCTGAATGTCAGGGATATTTGTCAAAAGAGACCATAACTGGCAGTTAAGATTTGGGCAAGGAGCATGTATTAATATAATTTTTTGTACATTTTCTCTCTGAAGTAGGAAGCAAGGTGATCTCCTGAGAGTGAAAGGGGAAGAGCAGGATTAGCAGGTTTAGGAGAAGAGAAAAGGTTTAAAATAATTATTGCTTTATACACACCCTCTGCACACAGTGAATGCTGTCCATTGACTTGAAGTCATAGATAGCATTTGCAGAGCCTAACACTGTTTGCCATTTCAACTGAATTGTTGAATCACTTTGGTCAAACATCATGTTAATAAGGTCAAAAAACCAGTCAAACTGGTTGTCTGACTTGAATGATTGTGTGACTAAAGTGATTAGTGGAAACAGCCTTAAACTCACCTTCATTCTCAAACCTTGTCTTCAGCAAAGCTATCCTGTTTCTGATGCTAGGCTCTTTCTATATAGTCTTTCTGTCTACGCGAATGTTCCTCAACATTTTAGAGCCCACACTTCCTGTTGAAAGCATACTCAATTTTATGCTCTCTTTTAAAGTTTTTCAAATTCAAAACAAATTCTTTAAAATGCCGAAAGACTTTTAATTAGTTTTCAGAATAAAGATGCCTTTTCTTTACCCTGATATGCAGCAATGCCCACTTTACAGGAAATTGTCAGTTCAACAGGGGCTTTAAAACTTCGCTCTTGTTCCATTATCTCCATATGCTCATTAGGGAATCTGTGTGCTAGTAAACATCTTTTAATAATAAAAACCTTCATATTTTCCAAAACCTAATTCTTAACTTTACATTGATACTTACCCTTATATACTGAACTCACGGGGTATTAATTCTATGTTTACCACACACCATGCAACACAGTTATCATTAGTGCAGACATGGTGGAAAGTAGGTCATGCATTCATCAACTTCACTTGAGTCACTGGAGTCTCATTTGTGGCTTCCCACTGTTTGCATATTAAAATCAATCTTTGCAATATGATAGGATAAATCAAACCCAGATCTAGACTCTGAGTGATTTATTGTTTTAGGGATATCTTTGTAGGGCAAATAGGATTTATTTGCAATTCTATTTTGGTAAAATTATTAACTAATTGAAATGACCAAAATCATTAATTAATTGAAAAGACTCAACATAGTAATACATGAAATGATATCATACCATGAGCATCTTTCAATGATCCCTTAGTAACTTTACTGAAAAAAAAATTCAAAATTGAAATTTCATAGTGTTCGTAAAAGCATATTAAATTTCAGCATCTTACTGTTCACTCCTATGCATCATACCCATCATGACTCAGGTGACCTCCCATTCCCTTTTGCCTCATCCAAGAGATATACCTAATGGGCTAAGTGTCCTTGAGGTATTTAAGAGCAAAAGAAAACAATTTTCTCTTCTCCCCACTCTAACACATTACAACAAGAAGTGAATGCAGTCAAGAGGGGTACCGGTTGAAGAGGGAACACTGTACTAAAATAGGGAACACCTACTAAGAAGGGAATACTTAATAGGTGAAAGATCATGAAATCAGTATTACATTTAATGAATTCAAGGTAACTGTGAGACAGCTAAGTGGAGATGTTGATTAATCAGTTACACATAAGAGTAGGAAGTTACTAATAGTGTTTTGACTTGAAAGTATAAATTTTAGAGTCCTCATAGTTATTACTGTCCATGGAGGACCAGAATCAGAAAGCTATTAAGTATCACTTAGTATCATACTTTTCCTTGCAACAAGCTCTGTTCCATTGAAAAATCCTGGTCTTATAACCTCCAATATGCCTCAAATATACCAACTTCTCTCCATCTCCCTATTCAAATCATTGACATCTCTCTCCCAGTCTCCAGAAATAGTCTCCTATGCTTCTAATTTCCACTCTTACCTCCTTTTCCAAGCATAGCTTCATAGTCTCCAAAAGATATGTTTTCCCCAACAATGGTACCTTATAAATCACAATTTTGATCCAGTCACCCTAAATGCTATACTTAAAATGCATTGTTCATTGTTCATAGAGTAGTGCCTAGTCCTTGTATGGTCTGGCCCTAGCCTATATTTCCTACCTCATCTTGTTACACACTCTTGTGCTCCAACAATATTGCTTTCAGTGCTTGTACTAATCTCCTTCCCCTCCAGGGATTTCTGTATATCTTGCCTAGATTAATTATTCCATCACCTTCCCATAAAAAATGGCCCAGTACCGCTTTCTCAAAACCATCATTTTGAGTTACTACATGCATTCTCTGAAGTGCATTGTACACCGGGAGAAAAAAGGGAAGAGTAAATAAGAGGTAAGTGGCCATTCAAACATGAATGAAATAGTCTGAGTGCAGCCACAAAATAAAATAAAATAAAACAAAACACTCTGGAAAGATATTTCTAATAGTCTAACAAGAAATTATTGTACTCAGTTACATTTTGGGAGTACTTATTTTTCCACTAGGGAAAAATAATATTTATTTTTGGCTCAATTATCCACTTTTATTAATCTTTTAGCCTTTAAAATTTTTTTTTTGGTTTTGTATCATGCATTACATACTATTTTTCTTATTACACTTTACTTGAAAAAGATCTATATTTCATCTAATTTAATAAAGTGAATGTTACTTTTATAATTATGCCCCTTGGTCTTTAGACAGACAAGTAAAGTGATTTCTAGATTACTGTAATGAGCAAAACTAGATGTAATTGAAGAGATTAGATTTTTTTAAAAATCTGAGCTACTTGTGTATGCTTCATGAATTTTCAGTGTCTAAATAGACAAAAGGATTCTTGAACCATTTATGTTTTTCCAATTTGAGAGCTTTGCAGGTTTCTTACCTTTATTCTTAAGTACTAAAAGCCTGTGCTGATAAGCATAACAAATAAATCTAATTTTCAAGCTAATAATTTCAGGTATTTCAGGCTGAATATTGGAAATATAATTCCAGTATACTAGATAGATTAATAATATGCAAATACCTGGTAGGATTCTTGGAAGCATTTGCTCAGAAAATTTAGAATATACATTAACTATGATAATACTAAATTTAGAATACATATTGATTATGACAATTGGATAGATTTTATCTATCCAAGAAAAAGCAATATTGGTTATTTATTGCTTTTCCTACACTTTTCCCTATTTTACTATGTATATTCAAAATCCATGAAGGAGAAATGAGTCAATGGAAACCGAAATCACTTATAAGAACTCTAACATATCACTATTTTTATGGTATTTCTGAGTCTCCTGAGATTCTAATTATATCGATCATCTATCTAGTAATGTTATCACACAAAATTGGGGTTCTCTTGCCCAATGCACATTAAAAAAAGCCAATTAATATGGCATCAGCTTTTGGGGAAAGAAATGTAGCTTTATTTTGCAAGATTGATCTACAAGGAGACGGGGGCATGTGCCCTCAGATCTGTCTCCCCAATCTAGGGCTTGGGGCACAATTTATGGGATGAAGGGCAGGGCGATCTAAAGTGTGGAGACAGATGATTAGAGATATGAGGTAACTGATGATCTGAGCAAATGTCAAGTTTCATGCCTCTTCATAGGACCTATATTCACAAAACTGATCCTGGAGGGCCCACGGTAACAGTAATTTATAACTAATAGAAAAAAATTTCAAAACTGTTCTCCAAAGCAGCTGCACCATTAGGTGCAGACCTTACAATCATATGGGACGGACCTGGTCTGCTTTTGCTCAATGTTGCATCCACAGTACCTTGCCCACTAGCCGAAAACGATTATTAAAAGAGAACTGGTTTATTTATTTTGCTTAATTGCCTATATCTGATGTAGATATCCAGGAAACCAACAATAAGATAAAAATAAAGCATCAACATTATTTATATCTATACATATCTATAGCTTTATTTTGAGCAATATTTAAAGAAACAGCTCTTCATCTTATTAAAGAAGATATTTTAAACTTGATTTTCACTTTCTAAATAAGTAATGTTGAAAGCATATTTGAAAATAGCCACTGATTGTCATTAATAATTATCTTAACTGTAGATATAAAAATAATGGCTTCTCACTCCCAGACTCAAGTGATTTTTAGTGAGTTCTTTGTACATTAATCTTTGTTGATGATTTAAAAGTCAAAGTTTTATATGTACCAGAAATTAGTAAGGTATATGCTTTTAGAATACTTTCTGATCTCATCTGGTAATGAACTGAGTGTCTTTTTTTCCAACCACCAAGTATTCAGCAGCAAAACAGGATGAGCATAGTTTATGAGGCCATTAATAAACATTTCAGGATACTTCCAAATGCCTGAGATAGCCCTGGTCCTTTTATAAATCACCCCATAAAACACAGTCTGAAGCATCTTTAGGATATTATAACATGAACATTTAACTTAGTCATTTAAAAAGAGAAGGTAGTAAAATTTAAATTTATTTGTGTGATAAATAAGAATAAATAAAATACATATATAAAAATAAAGAAGGGAGTTCCAATTGCTTTTTCTAATCTTGTCCATTGGATATTCTCATAGTCATTCAAAAGTAGGGTAAGGCATATAGATAATGTTCCATTTATATAATCAGACATATTTTCAAAATAAGCTTTGGGTTTCCTTTGATAAATTTGAATCCTTATTTCATTGGCATAGCTATTCTTTTCAATTACCCTTTATTGACACCAAGGATTTTTTTTTTTTTTTGAGTTTTATTTTGTATTGGAAAAGCCCAGTTCAGTCTGGTAGTGACAAACAATCTATTAAAATCAGTAAGCCATGCAAAGTTTTGTGCTTTTTTTAAAATGCAAATTACACAATATCAATCTTCTGCTTAAAATCCTTCAGTAGCTTTCCACTGTCCTATGGATAAAAATCCTAATCACTTAGGCTAGCTCTTAAATATATCTGAACCTTGCCTGCCTTTCATTCTTTCTCTTTATCCTCCAGCCACAATGGCCCTTAAAAATCAGTCCCATTTCAAAGCATTCCACATGCACGTTTCCCCTTTCTGCCATATTTCATCTGGAGGGTTTTGAGTTTTTTGTTTGTTTGTTTGTTTGTTTTTTGGTGAGGAAGATTGGCCCTGGGCTAACATCTGTTGCCAATCTTCCTCTTTTTCCTTGAGGAAGATTGTCACTGAGCTAAAATCTGTGCCAATCTTCCTCTATTTTGTATGTGGGATGCAGCCACAGCATGGCTTGAGGAGCAGTGTGGAGGTCCACACCAGGGATCCAAACCCGTGAACCCCCAGCCACAGAAGCAGAGCTCATGAACTTAACCTCCAGGCCAGCCTGCATCTGGAGTTTTCAGGTTAATCTGTCATGATGCCTACTAATACCGTCTTCCTCCTCCCATTTAGTCATTGCCATCATCTAAAAGAGTGGGCACCACGAAGGCAAATATGTTATCTCTTTTGTTCACCAAAATATGACCAGAACTTAGCAAAATACTAGCAGATCAACATGTAGTAATTAAACGAATGAATGTACTAATGAGTAATGCTGGCAATATGCCATTTAACCAGGTGGCAGCAACAGCAACTGCATTAGCATCTTCATTGTTGTCATGGGTACACTTTTCTCTTGTCATTTGGTAAAGTTTACAAAGCCCCTTTGCATATGCTGCCTTATTTTGAACTTGACAATAGCCTTTGTGAGGTCAGCAATGTTTTCCTTATTTTTTCAACATTAGAGTTGAGATCTCAGGTAGTAGGAGAGGTAAAATAAAATATAACAAAAAAAAGCTAAGACCCAAGCATTCTGAGCCTAAATCCAGCCATTGTTTCATTTAACCAACAGAAAATGTGTTTGTTCATCATTCATTTCCTGTGTTTATTAAGCATCTGAGACAGAGGTCTATAGGCTGTGGCAATTATTTTTAGTTTTGGGATTAAATATAATAAGTATTTCATAAATTCAAAAAAATCACAGTTTCCTCTATACATTATTAAATCTACCATTGATTACTTTTTTCTAAAACTTGCCTGAGCTTCCTCTCCTTTTACCAGTATTATTCCTTTCCCCTAATCATTGCTGGTGGCATGCTAAATTTAATATTGATACAAATTATTTTCAAATGATAAAAAGATACTAAAATGAAAATTTTACTATATGACTTAAACAACCATGGTCATTGGTTGTTTGATTGAACTGACTGCTGCCATTTAGATATGGAGGAAAAGAAAACAAGTTCAACATATAACTCTTTCTCAAGCTTACATTTCTGCAAACAAAATGGAAGATAGATGTTGAGAATTTAGCTAAAATACTCCGTAATATAATATTGTTGCCTTAGCACCAATTTTGTATGGCCAAGCTGCTTGAGGGCAGGTGGGGAGAGGGTGTTTAAACTGACAGTAGCCTTTCACGCAAGCGCATGCCCGAGATAACAGCCTGCACAGTTACAAACAAAAGTAAGTTCCTGCTATAACTCTCTAGCGGCCTTTGTGATAAGTTTTCTCTCCGCAGGCCCAGGACTTTCCCTTTGTGTGCTCCTTAGATAATATCCCCCTCCCAAGCTTACTAAAACCCTGCTCTTTTTGGTTTGAATTGACCAATCCCACCTCATCCCGGGAACTCCAAAGCACTCTACATTCGCACCCTAATAAAGGCCTGTGCCCTGGGTCCTACTGCTCTCTCTGCCTGCACCCTGCTTGACTTCCCCGTGGGTGGCCTGTCGAGGCATGGGGTGTACTTCCTTCAGGACCTGGGAGTAATAGACTTCTCTATTTCAATTCCCTTGTAGTCTTTTGTTGAACATGGCTCACCATCTGACACACTGGACTCTATGTAACAAATGGTAATTTAACAAAGTCAAAACAATAGGTTATATTAAATTTTTATTATATATACCTTAATATCTTTTATGCCTACATACATGGTTAAAATTATTTTCTTTACAAAGTATGACTAAACATGGTATTTCACTTTAAGTAATTCATTATTTGGGGGACAGGCAAAATTAAATAGAAAATATTGAATCAATGTTGGATTTACAAATTTATTATGCCAAAAATATCTACAAGATGGATGCAATAAATGGAGGCTATTAGAAATGTAATGTGTGATGATTACCATACTTGATCAAAACTAAGACATCCTCAATTGAAAGATGCATCACTCGTGCATGTAGGACCACAAAAATAATAAAAATCATACTGCCAATTAAGAAATGATACAGTGCCTTGATGCGCTCTCAAGATGTCTCACATCAAACTAATGTTTCAAAATTTCTTTCAAAAGTTTTCAGGGAATTTGTCAATCTTTTCCCCTTCAGTTTTATTACCCTGCATATTCTATCCAATCCCCTTAGAAGTATGTCAGTAACAAAACATGCTATGATTTCAACTACTTCTTGGTATCTTCCTTTCTAAGTCCTGTAAACCACATTGTTGCTTTGCAAGCAAAAATGGAATTGTAGTTATTACCCATTGGCATGTATTTTCTTTACTGATATATCAAATTACATTCTGCTGCTTTTTCCCATACCTTTACAAATACTCAATAATCATTTGTTTGAATGCCCACTCATAGTGTCATTTTCTATAAGACAATTGAAGAGCAATTAAAATCAAAATGGTTATAAAATCTGCATGTAAATTAATTGAATAAAAAAGTATGAAAATATTATGACTAATTTCATATATATACAGGCAATTTCAACCATTTCATACTGGATCCCAGCAAAAAGAAATTGTTATATATTATCAATTGTACATGTCCCAAATTCTGAAAATTTAGAGCTATTAGAGAGAGAGAGAAATGTGGCTTGAAAAAATTAAAGATTACATTAAGCAGGTGTGTGGATATAAAACCCAGGGCAGTAGTGTTATATTCATATCCTATGATGCTTTTTTTCTTCTGTTTACTAGTGCTTTCAACTGAAATGTGAAGAACAAATGATAAAAATAAACATTTCAAATATTTTGCTTTTGTTTTTTTCACAACATATGTAGGAGAATAAAAATCATTTGAATTGTTGAGCTAATGCATATATATAATCACAGATATAAACAAATATAAATTTTACAATAATACTAATCGTAATAAACAATTGCATCAACTTTAGCTTTCTAAACTAACCATCCATATTTAGCTCATAAAATATACAGGTGCAAGCCTTGCATAATATTCAAAATCTCATCAGAAAACAAATAGGTAAAAATGTACAATCCAACATGCTAACATACTTTTTTTTTCTGAAGGGCAAATACGGTCTTCAAATATGCAAATGCACCTTGCTCTGATTACCTTGCTGCATGTTCATTGAAACAATTTATGAGGCAATTAGGGTAACTTGTTTGCATTATTCAGAACTCAACACATATGACTAAACTGATCATATCTTTGATTCTAAACAGATTATTGCCTATTGATAGTGAATGATTGTAGAGCTCTATTTCACAAAAAAGAATGTTGCACACTATACTTGCTGATTATCTGCATAAATATATATATTTTTAACTACAAAATCAACTCTTTCAAAAGAGATGGCTTTCTTTCATAAGTCACACCCATTCTTGTCTTTCTGAGAATTACTGACCTGAACTCTTTTTATTGTCTTCAGTGACATAAAGTGACTCAAACTTAATATTTCATATCATACTCTTACTGCTTATTCTGAAATATGTTAAATATAGTCCATTGCCAAGAAAGGAAACAAAGTTCTATCTCTTAAAACATGGTATAAAATTGTTTTTCTAAACGCTTCTAGAAAGTATGACAAAGCTTAATAAACCCTTTAAAAATAAACCCTTTAATCCTAGAATACCTTTCGTTGACTATTTCCTTTTACAACATCCTACTTATACTCTTGCAAAACAATTTCACTTAGATTTGAATGCACTTGCTATTACCATTATTTGGGGGGAACATTATTCAAACTATTCTGTTCAGTAGATCAGAAATATTAACAAGCATTGAAAAATGATCCAGTATCAAATAATTTTTGCAAAATATTTATTAACCACTACAAATGGATTCTTTACTGAAATACTTTTCACATTTAATATTATAACATCAATTGTGAATATCTATAAAGGGGATATAATGATGTAACATTTCTGAAAAACTGTTGCCCACAAGATCCCTTTTCATTGGCAAATCTCACATGCATTTTTTTCTTTGTAGTGTGGTATAGAAATGTTAACATGTGAGTTATATCTGAAATATTGAACAACTCTTAAAAGTAGATTATACCATTGATCATCTGTGAAATTTGCCTAAATTTGCAAAGACCTTTAGAGGTATACTTAGAAGGAATTTTTTTTTATTGTTTTCAATGAGTTACTTCAAGAGTTCATTTTGAATCATATTTATCAGTTGAATAATAAGTTTCATAAATATTTAACAATTTAAAAAGTATCTGTAGTAATAAAAATAGCAGGAGAAAGCCTGAGAGATTAAATATATCTCCAAGAACATTGAGCAAAAAGATAAGTAAACGGCTCAATAGAAAAAATATAAAAGGAATAGAGAACAAAGCTATAATAGCTAACATAGTTAAAAGGAGTGCCAGAAAGAAAGAAGTGGCAAAGGCAAATTAGAAAAATCATCAAACAATAAAAGAATATTTTCCAAGTCATAGAAAGACTTGAATCTTTAGAACAAAAGACAGGCTGGCTCAAGCAAGATGAGTTAAATGAGACCAATATTTTCTACATACTGTTGAATTTTCAGAAAATCCTCACAACTCTCAGAGATGGGAAAAACATATATACAAAAGAAATAAAAATCAGAGTGGCATCACACCTGTTATCAGACAAACCAAACATTAGAAAAATAATGAAATAAAGATCTAAAAGAAAATTATTTTGAACCTAAAAGTCAATACCCAGCCAAAATAACAATCAAATATGTGAGAACAAATCAAGATATCTTCAGACATGTAAGGCTCAAGTAATTAACTTCTAAAGGACGCTTTTCATAGAGAGAGAAAATTGGAAAGCAGAATATGTGAGTTACAAAAAAAAGGACCTATGAAAGGAATACAATGACAAGAAATCCCAGAATGACAACTCTGAAATAATCCTTAAAGTATTCATTCTAAATTAGAACAAGAATATAATGGACAGAGAATTCTATTTTAAAAATGTACAATAAAATAAATTGCATTGACTGGATATACTAAAGTCACATTCTGGAAGATCTTCATAATACGATGAAATAAGCATAAGTTTCTTTTCTCAACAAGGAAAAAGAAAGTCAACTGAAACTCTACTGGAGGACAATAAATCATACTACCAAGTTATGGTCCAAATATATAGCATACGGTTTTTGAGGTGTTGAGTGTTACAATAAATGGATATGTTATTTTTACTTAAAACTTAAGTACTCATTTTGAACTTTTAGAATCAATATCTAGAAAAGGAAACTATGGTAACTGAACCAATTCAAAAATATTGTAATCACTGACAATATAAAAAATATAGTGCATTACTATACTTTTGTGTTTGTTGTTATTCCAAATTCACATAACCATTGAGGGTAGTTGCTGATATTGCTTCAGTAACATTTTATACGTTTGGGGCAACTCTTATAACCACCAACCTGATGAACTTAAGTCCTGTTCTCAGCCGCCCCCTTGCCATCTTTCCTCAAGGTTTCTTTAAACTCCTTTGGATTCTGTGACCTACTGCAATGTTCATCCTTTGTACTAATAATGGAGTTACTATATACTAAATAATTAGAATAAGTTGGGCACTAGAGACTTTTCATAACACTTGCAAAACACAGAAAGATAAATAACAGATTTTTAATTTCAGCGTTGGAAATTCTATGATAGGTATAAGCAAATGTTTGAAAGGAAGTTTATAGAAGTGGTACATACCTCTATTGACACCTCTATAGAAGTGATTATAACGTCTATTTATAGAAGTAGTCCATAACCTCCATAAGCTCCATTAAATCTCAATGGAGATTTAAATATCAACCCAGTTACTTATTACATATTTCATCCTTGTCAGCTTACATATTCTCTATGAGTCTCAATTTCCTTCTTTAGAAAACAGGCTAAGATGGCAATGATATAAAGTTTTCATGAAGATGTTACTAGAAAATGGCACCTATCCTATTGTCTGGCACAGAGTAGATAATTCACCAAATACCATTTCTTTCTTCTCTGCTATAATTATTAAGCAATTATAAATTATAGGCATAAATTGAAGACAAAACATTATTTGGTACATCATACCATTAAAAATAATAATTTTTGAGTGTGCTGCACTTTGCAAAAAACACTTTTAATATACCTTTCTATTTATTTACCAGAGTCAAATTGTGAGGAAGATATTTTTTATCCACAGATCAAAGTATAGCATGAGTTAAATGTTTGGAATGATATAGAATACTTTGACACGGTTGGTTACGTTTTTGTACAATACCTTCATATTTTCAGTTACCAAACAAAGACAACTGTGACTTAAGCTTCATAATTTTTTGCTGATATAGCATTATCTTGACAGTTCTATCACTTTTTCAGAATTAAGTTTATTTCCCCTCTGGGAGGTTAATGGGAGCATGTTTGCACCCCAGTGGTTCCCCTACTTCAGTTGTTTTTCGTGACAATATACTTATGTTTGGTGCTTCTCCAGCCAGGTAACAAGCCAGAATGCCACTGTTCTCTCCTCAAAAATTATTCAAAACCGAATAGCATTCTGAAACCTCATTTTTAACATATACATAAACAGTAGGTTTAATGAAACAAACTAAACATAATGAGAAGGCATAATGTTCAAATCACGTCAAGATGCATACATTTTACACACATTTTTAAAAACCTTCCCATAATACAAAAATAAATTATGTTTTTCTTAAATATGTATTTTAAACCTTTTCTGCTTTGGCTTCTCCTGTGTCAGATGTGAGATCAGCCTCTTGCACAGTTGACCTCAGGGGGCAAAGGATATGTCAGGGACGTCACTATAACGTTTTGACACTAGTGGTGAAGAGAGAAACAACACCATGAACTAAGATGAGAGTATATGCAAATATACAGTTTTCTTTCCAGTCATGTCCTTTTGTTTTATTTCATGAGAAAACGTGTGTGTTCTTATGCAAAAGGAAGTAGCTTTTTATGCACTTATTAAAGCAGAAATGATGTTATTACTAATTAAAATATTAAGAGGCTAATAACTCATTAGGGGTCATATACACAATATTGACACTTTAACAAATTAAATGTGAATAGTCAAATCATATTAATAGAGAGATTTAGAGGGTGAGAATGAATGGAATTTCCTGATTTTTATAGCACACAAACACAAATACACACTAAACACTGATTTTACTTTTTTTTTCCTGATGGAGGAAATAATTTTTACAAAGAATAAAGAAATAGTTATTAAAAATATTGTCTGAAATAGCACTCCAAAATACTTACTAATTACCTATAAACATAAAGAAAAAAATATATCAAAGTACATCAGTACAAACTACCCTGACAGAGCACCTAATGTCAGAATCTGGTATTTCCACTAAATATAAGACTGACATGCCAAAAATGATAGTTCAAGGATTTATACATATTTTACTCTATAAAACAGAACATGATTTTAAGTCTAGAAAAAGATAAGAAGCGATTTTGTCACTTCAAATGGTAAAATATAGTGAAAGTAAAGCAAAAGGCCTCAAAGATTATAGGAAATGGTGGCAAAAATCAAAACTGTATTGAGACAATAATAATTAAAATTGACACGGTGCTGAAAAGTATAAATTTCAGAATCTCTCCCACAGTACAGAGAAATATTACAGCAACTATTCTTAAGATTTTTCTTGAGAAATTGATGTCACCCAAAATTTTATGCCCCAATTTTTCGTATTGTTTGAATGCCACTAAATTACACATTCAGATACTTAAGGCCAAGAGAAATATGCGACTTTCCTAAAATTAAAAAAAAAAAAAGTTAAAATCCTAGAGATTGAGAGACAAATGAGAGTCTGTAGTAGGTATTCTCTAAGAAGGTCCCCAGTGTTCCTTGCTTGTTGATATTTAGGGCCTTGTGTAATCTCCCATCAAGTGTACACAGGACTTACTGACACACTTCTAATGAAAAGAATATTGCAGATGTAATGATATATCATTACCAAGATTAGGCTACGAAAGACTGCGGTTTCCGTATTAGGAGTTTTCTAAATCTCTCTTGGCTCATTCACGCTAGAGAAAACAAGCTGTCATTCTGTGGGTAGATCTCAGGCTATGGAGAAGCCCAGGTGGCAATGTGAGGAAGTGAGGAACTGAGGTCCTCAGTCCAAAAGCCTGCAAGGAACAGACACATTGCCAACAACCATGTGAGTGACTTTGAAGCGAATTCTTCAGCCATTGTCAGTCTTCCAATGGCTGCAGCCCTGGCCAACAGATTGACTGCAACATCATGAGGAATCTCAAGCTAGATGTACCCAACCAAGTCGCACCAGATCCCTTGTCCACAAACAGAGCAAGATAATAAATGCTTGTTGTTTTAAGCTGTTAAATTTTGGAATAATTTGCTACTCACCAATAGATAACTAATACAGGATCCCATAAGAGACTCAAAGTTGTGGTTGTTTTTGAATAAAATATTTGGTAGTAAATGTTAAAACCAGTTAAATAATACTAAGTCTAATTTGTTGCAACAATGGTAATTAAAAAATTAAATATTTCTCTTAGTACATATACTCCTACACCATATGCTTATGGATTGTATGTGGAGATATAAGTTGTTAATCATTTTAGTGGTTCTCTTAAAATTCTTATGATAATGTAATAATTGAATTCTTTCTACTTTAATGAGCAGTTTTCATCTCTATGCATGTGCTTTGTTCTTGAGAGATTTTCATATTTTACTACTTCATTTTTATGGACACAAACACATGGGCATATTTATATAACACACACATATGTATACACACACACATATTTGTAATGGGACAATACTTCTTGAATTTGGTTAAATGATCTAAAATTCAAATTTGAAGTTAGTAATAATGACCATTTGGAAAAGCAACTCTCCATAACTTCTTTTTTTTCATTGAAATATAATTCACATACAATATTATATCAGTTTCAGGTGTATGACATAGTGATTCAACATTTTTATACATTACAAAATGATCACCATGATATGTCTAGATACCATCTGTCACCATACAGAATTATTACAATATTGTTGACTGCATTCCCCATGGTGCACATTACATCCCCGTGACATTTATTCTATGACTAGAAGTTTGTACCTCTTCACCTATTGTGCCCATCTCCCCACCCCTGTGGCAACCACCAGTTTGTTCTCTGTATCTATGAGTCTGTTTCTATTTTGTTTTGTTTGTTCGTTTGTTTTTTTAGATTCCACATACAAGTGAAATGATATCGTATTTTTCTCATATCTTTTTAAATTAAGGAATGCTGTCATCACTTAGTATTTCACATGGAAAGATATTAAGTATATTATCTTGGACGACTGCTGTTCTGTTAGTATATATGAATAACTCAATATAATAAGTTAATTCAAAATTCTAAAATATAAAAATATATAACCCCATGATGTAGTCTGTACAGAAGCTAAAATATAACCATGTGCACTTTAAATATGCACTGTTATAAACCAATGTGACCTGAATAAAATAAAATAAAAAACTGATGGATTTAAGAATTTGTGCACCAGTTTTCTTCCATAAAAATGATAAACCCAAGTCAAGAAATATAGGCATACCACAAAGTATGTATTACAATAATTCAGCATTACATGAAGTTTCATGTAATAACTGTATTTTAGCTTATCAGCACTGTGATTTGAGAACTATCATGCAGCCGTGTAGTTATATTATAAACCTGCATCACATCAAATTGTTTGCTATTTTATAGTAAGTAATCTCTTGCATAACATGTATTTTTTATACTATCGTTTATATTTACTATTCTGTTTTGCACTAAAGGAATTACAAAAATATTTGTTCTTATATGCTTTCTTTGTTAACTATTAAATAATTGCATACTATTGAAACATCCTTAAGATATGTATACATTTAATGATAAAATATATTTATGTCCAAACTTACGCATTTAAGCACTCATTAAATAGAAAGAAAAACAAAAATAAAAAAGTCATGCAAAATGTAAGATTAGATTGACTCTTTTCCTCAGAAAATTATTTTAAATCATCCATAATTGCTTGAAATTGCCCCTCCTAATGTATTGCTAATAATATATTTGACAATAGATATTAAAAGTCTACCATAAAAGTTCACATAGTGAATCTTAACCTGTGACCATTTAACTAAAGCATTTGAATCAACTTGCAGAGCTCTATAACATATTTTGTAAAATAAAGCCAGGTAATAAAGTTATGTAAAAGGCATTCTTACTATTTATATTTTAACCAGAGTAAAACATTGACATAAATACTATTTTAACATATTCTCTAATGAGGTCATTTACAACTAAATTACATACTGGATACTCAACAAGTTTCTAATGAAATAAGTAGCCAGTTAATGGACTCTGATTTAAACTTTGAAGCAAAAAATAATCTGTAATAATACAATAGGCAATATTAGCATGGGCATTACCAATAATTTTTAAAATGGTGTTTTATTTTATAACCCTAAAATAATCCAGGGCAACATGGATGATCCCAAAAAAGCTGATCTTTTACCAAGGCAACAGGCAAGTAAGTACTCTCAGAAACATACACTTTAAAATTTTAATTAATAATACTTCTATTATATATCACTTTTAATCAGAAGGAGAAAAGTGCTTGTTACAAGTGAAAATATTTCCCTTAATCAATTGCCTAATGACATTTGATTTTCATGTAACTATGTAGCGTAAAATTTAATTATAATAATCAATGAATTAAAATATTTATTCATTTTTTAAAAAATAACTGCATTGTTTTAGAACACTTAGATCAAATACACATGTTCTTATCAAAAAAATTAAAAATACTAAATCCTGAAATAGTGCTGCAGCCATGAAGTTGGAAGAAGTAAAGTAATAACCATTTGATGGGGTGTATTATTTATTTGGCATGTCTGTAATTCTTAGGGTCAGAACCATGAGAATGAAGCTGAAATTTAAAATCAAAAGGAGTTAACCAGGAAATTTGAGTTTAGAACTATTTTGCTTATAAACCTAACTATATATTAGACTTTTTGATGCAATTGACTACTTAGGAAAAATCCAAAACATTGCAACTATTCATTTCAATAGTGAAACTTAGAGAAATATTAGTAAAAAGAAAATGTAGTTTAACAAAAGAGTGTTGTAGGCTCTATCTTTTCCATTTTCATCAGTTTAATATGTTTTCAAGGTTGTAAGAATGGCAACATGTACAATAGAAGTGACATCTCTAGTAGGTTTTGAAAACAAGAATGTTCCTTTTCTCCAGGGTCAGATGAGCCCAAAGTGGATCAATGATAATTACTTTAATTGATTTATTAATTTTTTATTGTGGTAACATTGGTTGACAATATTATGCAAATTTCAGGTGTACATTATTATATTTTGATTTCTGTATAGATTATATCATGTTCACCACCCAAAGACTAACTATAATCCATCATCACACACATGTGCCTAATCATCCCTTTTGCCCTCCTCCCTCCCCCCATCTCCTCTGTTAACCACCAATCTAGTCTCTGTCTCTATGTGATTGTTGTTGTTTTTATCTTCTACTTATGAGTGAGATCATAGGGTATTTGACTTTCACCATCTGATTTATTTCACTTAGCATAATATCCTCAAGTTCCATCCATGTTGTCACAAATGGCTGGATTTCATCATTTCTTATGGCCGAGTAGTATTCCATTGTGTATATATACCACATCTTCTTTATCCATTCGTCCCTTGATGCGCACCTAGGTTGCTTCCAAGACTTGGCTATTGTGAATAATACTGGAATGAACATAGGGGTGCAAGTATCTTTACACATTCCAGTTTTCATGTTATTTGGATAAATACCCAGGAGTGGGATAACTGGATTGTATGGTAGTTCTATCCTTAATTTTTTGAGGAATCTCCATACTGTTTTCCATAGTGGCTGCACCAGTTTGCACTCCCACCAGGAGTGTATGAGAGTTCCCTTCTCTTCACATCCTCTCCAACACTTGTTTCCTGTCTTGTTAATTATAGCCATTCTGACAGGAGTGAGGTGATATATCATCATAGTTTTGATTTGCATTTCCCTGATGATTAATGATGAACGTCTTTTCATGTGCCTATTGGCCATCTGTATACCTTCTTTGGAGAAATGTCTGTTCAGGGTTTTTGCCTATTTTTTAATTGGGTTGCTAGTTTTACATATTTTGCATATTAACCCCTTCTCAGCTTATGGTTTGCAGATATCTTCTCCCAATTCTTAGGTTGTCTTTTTGTTTTGTTGATGGTTTCCTTTGCTGTGCAGAAGATTTTTAGTTTGGTGTAGTTCCATTTGTTTATTTTTTCTATTGTTTTCCTTGCCTGGTCAGACATGGTACTTGAAAATATGCTGCCAAGACTGAGGTGTAAGAGCATGCTTCCTATGTTTTCTTCTAGAGGTTTCATGGTTTCAGGCCTTATATTCAAGTCTTTAATCCATTTTGAGTTAATTTTTGTGTATGGTATGAGATAATGGTCTACTTTCATTCTTTTGCATGTGGCTATCTAGTTTTCCCAACAGTATTTATTGAAGAGGCTTTCCTTTTTGAATTGTATGTTCTGGTCTCCCTCGTCAAAATTAGCTGTACACAGATGTGTGGGTTTATTTCTGGGCTCTCAATTCTGTTCCATTGATCTCTGTGTCTGTTTTTGTGTTGATATCATGCTGTTTTGGTTACTATAGACTTGTGGTATATTTTGAAATCAGGGAGTGTGATTCTGCCAGTTTTGTTCTTTTTTCTCAGGATTCCTTTGGCTATTCAGGGTCTTTTGTTGTTCCATATAAATTTTAGCGTTCTTTGTTCTATTTCTGTGGAAAATGTTTTTGGGACTTTGATAGGGATTGCATTAAATCTATAGATTGCTTTAGGAAGTATGGACATTTTAACTATGTTATTCTTCTAATCCAAGAGCATGGAATATGTCTCCATTTCTTTATGTCTTCTTCCATTTCTTTCAACAACATTTTATAGTTTTCAGTGTACAGATCTTTCACCTCTTTGGATAAGTTCATTCCTATGTATTTTTTTTTTCTTTTAGAAACAAATAAGTGAATATGGAAAGTTGCAGGATACAGAATCAATACACAAAAATCAGTTGTGTTTCTCTACATTAACAACAAACTAGCAGAAAGAGAAATTAAAAATACAATCCCATTTACAATTGCAACAAAAAGGTTTTTTTTGTGGATTGGATTCTTCAGAGTTTTCTATATATAAAATCATGTCATCTGCAAATAGTGACAGTTTCAAATATTCCTTTCCAATGTGGATCCCTTTTATTACTTTTTCTTGCCTGATTGCTTTAGCCAGGACTTCCAATACTACATTAAATAGGAGTAGTGAAAGTGGGCATCCTTGTATGGTTCCTGTTCTTAGAGGGATAGCTTTCAGTTTTTCACCATTGATAATGATAATAGCTGTGGGTTTGTCATATATGGCTTTATTATATTGAGCTACTTTCCTTCTATACCCATTTTATTCAGAATTTTTATCATAAAACTCTGAATTAAAAAAAAAAACCTCTGAACAAAAAGATTAAAAAGAGTGAGGACAGTCTAAGGGACCTCTGGAACAACCTCAAGCACACTAATATCTGTGTTATGGGTGTCCCAGAAGGAGAAGAGAGAGACAAAGGGGCAGGGAATCTATTTAAGAAATAATAGCTGAAAACTTTCCTAACTTAAGGCAGGAAACAGACATCCAGGTATAGGAAGGACAGAGAGCACCAAACAAAATAAACCCAAAGAGGCCCACACCAAGACACATTATAATGAAAATGTCAAGAATTAAAGATAAAGAGAGAATCCTGAAAGCTGCAAGAGAAAGGCAACAGGTTACATACAAAGGAAAACCCATAAGGCTATCAACTGACTTCTCAGCAGAAACCTTACAGGCTAGAAAAGAGTGGCACAATATATTGAAAGTGCTAAAAGGAAAAAACCTACAGCCAAGGATACTCTACTCAGCAAGGTTATCATTCAGAATGGAAGGAGAGATGAAGAGTTCTCAGACAAGCAAGAGAAGGGAAAAGAAGGAGGAGGAGGATTGCTCCCGGGCAGCCGTGAAGCATTGCGGGTTGTGGAGGTGGCGTTTTATCTCTCCAGAAGGGAATTTCTGCCTCTCCCACCTCAGTCAAGGCTGCCCCTTGTTGGAGGTTTTTTAAAATCCAGTTTTCAGTTCTCTCTCAGGGGTAATTATTCCAAGAGTAGTTGTAATACTGTTGTGTCCATGGGAGGAGGTGAGTTCAGAGTTTGCCTATGTTGCCATCTTGACACCAACTCCTAATTATTTTATAATCAGTGAATATTCAGTGCCACTAAGACATTACTCTGGACATTAAATCATGCTTTCCACAGTTTCCTTTAAGAGATCAATCTAGTCTGTCTCTGTATCATATCCTCTCAGAATTTTGATTCACAACAGCAAATCTCCTGCCATAACAATGTGATAATTTTGGTTTTGTTGAATATTTACCCCAGCCCCTTTTCAATATACAGATTAAATACACCTAAAAAAAATCAAAAACATAAAAAATTAATTCTGAGAAACATGAAGTCTTCTTTTACCTTTCTTTACTTGCACTCGCTTCCCCAGAAATAAAGACTGTTAACATTTTTATTATGCATCTTTTCAGTCATTACCACTGCATTTACTTACACTTATAAGTGCATGTACAAAACTCTCTTTTATACAAAATAAGTTTTATTATACATTTATCCATGATTGTTTTTTTCAAACTAAAAATTTCTTGACATTCTGCAAAATGTACATTATTTCATCTTAAAGTTTACATGGTGGCCATGCCCACTTCAATGAAGTTGCTTATTCAAGTATAATATACATATAGAAGATGAAACAAATCTTAAGTATACAGCTCAATGAATGCATACCAAGTGAAGATATTTATATAATCACCACATATAGATCAAGATAAGAACACTTCCAGCTTTCCAGGGTCCACCCTCATGTTCCTTATGGTCACTACTCCACTTCCTGCCCAAGACAATCACACTGCTGACTCCTAAGATAGATAATATTGTTATTAGAATCGATATAAATGTAATGATACAGATGTGTTCTTTTATGTTTGGTTCTTTTGTTTGTGAAATTATGTTTGTGAGATTTATTCTTGCTATTGAATTTATCAGAATTTAATTATTTTTAATTGCTGAAGCATATTCAATTCATAGAAATTCTTTATGGAATCTTGTTACATGTCTTTTATTTTGTATGTATTGGAAATATCTTCCTTGATTTTATAGCTTGCTTAGTCACTCACTTCTTGGTGTTTTCTGATGAACAGACATTTTTAATTTAATGTATTATAATTTAACAATCTTTTCCACTATCATTTTCTTTCTTGTATAGTATAAGAAATTTTTGCCTACACTAAGGTCATGATTAAATTCCCATGTGTTATCTTCTAGAACAATGGTTCTCAACCAGGGGCAATTACACACACACACACACACCCAACGCTGGGTACATTTGGCAATGTCTGGAGATATTTTTGACTGCCATAAATATGGGAATTTGTGCTATTGACATCCAACGGGGTAGAGTTTAGGGATGATGCTAAAAATCCTATAATGCACAGGACAGTCCCATAACAAAGAATTATCCATTCTAAAATGTAAAGAATGCTCCTGTTTAGAGATCCTAAAGTTCTGCATTTCAACCTTTCACAATGTAGATTTTAAAAAAATGTAAATTTATGCTGTGCTTGAATATGTTTTGTTCGCCATATTGATATCCAATCACTTATTAAGACCATCCTTTCTCCACTTCCCTTAAGTTTCACTTTTGTCTTAAGTCAAGTGTCTGTATATTGGAAAGGGACAATCTCTGGACTCTAAACTTTTTCTATTTCTCTATTTTTCCAAGCATTTACCAATGACACTCTGTCTTAATTACAACCACTTTAAAAAAATTTTTATATGTGGTAGTATATGTCTCCAAACTTCCTTCTTCTTTCACTCCTCCTCCTCCTCCTTTTCCCTTCTCTTCCCCTTCTTCCCCTCCTCCCCCTTCTCTTCACCCTTTTACCCCTTCCTCTTCTCCCTCCTTTTCCTCTTCCCCCTCCTCCTCCTTCTGCCCCTTCTTCTCTCTTGCCTTCCTCTTCTCCTTCCTTCTCCTCCTCCCCATCCACCTCCTCCTCTTTTTCTTCTTGTTAAATGTCTTTATTCCTTTAACCTCTTTGCACTTATTTGAATGTCAATTGTTACATCAGCCTTTCACTTTGCTTCAAGAAAGCTGTGATTTTGAATGGAATTGCATTGATTCTATAAATCAAATGGGGAAATTGATATATTTCAATGAGAATCTTTCCATGGATATGGTATTTACCTTCATTTATTTGTCTTCTTCAATTTCTCCCAAGAATGCTATAAAGCATTATACAGCAAACTATAAAGTTTTCTTTGTCATGGACTTGGACTTTTTTGATATTGCTATTCACGGATATTTGAAGTTTTAAAAATGATTTTGTAAATGCCATCATTTCCCATGGCAACTTTTAATTGTATGTTGTTATTATATAGAAATACAATGAATTTTATATTGACTTTATATCTAGTTACCTTACAAAAAACACTTATTAATTCTGATACTTTTTGGTTTTCTTTGTATGCAGTCATCAACACAGTAAATAATAAAAATACTATTCCTTAGTTTCTGAACATTATGTCATTTTTTTCTCTTTATTATCTTGTTATAGCTTAGAGGTTCTGATCATGAATTCCAGTGTGCCTGTGTGTCGGGGGTGGGGGGCGGTTCCCCACACCACCAAGCAATTCTCAGACATCAGCTGGGTGTCCTACAATTTAACTCAATACCTGAATATAGTGTCAGACTCCACAGGTTAAGGATTCAGTCCTATAAGACTGCCTCCCCCTGTTCAGATGCCAGTCACATGCCCTGGTTATCACCTGTGCTTCTGACTGACTAGCTATAGACTGGAGGTTCCAATGACCCCCCTCCTTGGGTTCAATTAATTTGTTAGCAAATTAATGGATCATTGGTTTATTATAAAAGCTTATAACTCAGGAACAACCAGATGTAAGAAATGCATAGGTCAAGGTTTAGGGAAATGCATAGGTCAAGGTTAGGGGAAAGGGCATGGAGCTTCCACGCCCTCTCCTAGTGTGCCACTGTCCCCAAATCTCCACATGTTCATCAATTCAGAAGCTCTCAGAACCTCATCCTTTTGGGTATTTATGGAGGCTTCATTACATAGGCATCATTGATTAAATCATTGACCGCCAGTGATTGATTCAACCTCCAGCCCCTCTCCTCTCCCTGGAGGTGGTGAGGGGGATGGGAAAGTTCCAATCCTCTAATCACAGGATTGATTCTCCTGACAACCTGCCTCTATCTGTGGGTAGGGTCCAAAAGTCACTTTAGTAACATAACAAAAGACACCTTTGTTGTTCTCCTAACTTAGGAGATTCCAAAGGTTTTAGGAGCTCTGTGCCAGAAACGGGGACTGAGACCAAACATATATTTATTATTATAAGTCACAATATCACATAGCTCCAGTAAAATTTTGAAGAGACATGGTAGAAATGGTCATCTTTGTCCTGTTCTTGATCTCAGGTGGAAAGATTTCAATATATTACCATCTGTTATTTGTTAGATTTTAATATTTCTTCTCTATGATTTATTGTATTTTAAATTACAAGTGGATTTAGAATTTTATCAAATCCTTTTAAAGCATCTATTGAGAAGAACATGAGGGTTTTTTTAATCTATTAATATAATGAATTACATTGTAAATAATTAAACTTACATTTCTGGACAAAACTCAACTTTGACATGGTATATTATCATTTTTATATATAGATAGATTTGTTTTGCTGCTTATAAAATTATTTGTGAATCTCTGTACATAAATATGATGTCTTTTAATGTCAGCTTTGCTATCCAGATTATGCTAGTATGATAGAATGAGCTGAAAAGTATTTCCTTTCTTTTTCCTGTTCCATGGTAGAGTTTATATATGATTAATATTATTGGTTTTTAAATGTTTGTTTGAAATCATGAGTGAAACTATTAGGGCCTTGAGTTTTCTTTATGAGAGGATTTTTTTGAACAGTTTCAATTTCCTTAATAGGTTTTAGATTAACCTTTTTTTTTTTTCTTTGTTAATCCTGGTTTTCTAAAACTGGTCACTTTTATCTAAATTTTCAAATTTATTAGGATAAAGTCATGCAAAATATCCATTCATCATTTTTAATGACTGTAGTATCTGTAGTGATGGTCTCCTTTTCTTTAATATTATTTAATCACTCTTGCCAGCAGTTTATCAATTTTTTTCAGTCTTTTAAAAGAACCAACTTTAGTACTACTATTTATTCTCTCTGTTGTATATTTATCTTCTCTTATATACATTTCTAGTTTTACCTTTATTATTTTCTTTCTTCTGCTGCTTCAGCTTCATTTACCATTTCTACTTTAACTTAGCTAGATGCTTAGATAGTGGATTTTTATACTTCTTCTTATATGCATTTAAGGATATAAATTTCCTTTTAAGCAATTTAGCCACATTTACTTTGCTACTTTTACTTCTTTGATCCAAGAGTTACCTAGAAATGTATAGCTTACTTATCATTTTGCACTTGTATTCTAGCTCAATTCCACTATGATTGACGGGCATATTCTGTAAGATTTCAATATAAAAATTGTTGAAATTTATAGACTTGGGGAAAATAGACAGAATATGCATTTGAAGTTTGTACTCTTTATGTGCCAATTAGGCTTTGAGTGTCAAGGGGGAAAATCTAATTATAACTATCATTGCAATTGATAATATTCCATACAGATGTCTGAAGTGATGAGAGTAACATGTATGGTCTCTCTCACAACTATTCAACTCTGTCATTTAGTGTGAAAGCAGGCATAGATAGTATGCAAATAAATGAGCATGACAGTGTTGTTCCAATAAAACTATTTATGGACAGTGCTTTGATTTTCATATAATTTTTATTTTTCACAAAATTATATTATTCTTTTGATATTTTTCAACCTTTAAAAAACATAAATATTATTCTTAATTTCTGGGTCAGATAAAAATAGATGGCTGGGCAAATTTAACCCATAGTTTGTAGTTTGTCAACTCCTGACCTATTTTTGTCTGTTCTGTAAGATACAAGGCAAGCTGATTTAAAACTTTTATTATTTTGATTTATCTATTTCTCCTTTAATTTTGTCAGATTTTGCATTATAAATTTTAAGGTTATATTACACATACAGAAAAATTTAGACTTCTTTTATCTTCCTGATGGGTTGACCTCTTTACCATTAGAGAATGTTTCTGTTTATCTTCACTAGTGCTTTTTGCTTTATGTCATACTGATCTGATATTACTATAGCTAAACTACCTTCCTTTTGGTTAATATTTGCACGGAATGTTTTTTCTATCCTTTTTTTTAGTCTTTCTGTATTCATAGTGTATATTACTTTGTAAGCAGCATACAGTTGGCCTTTGTTTTATGAAATACATTTTGACAGTTATTTAACTGGACTGTTTATTCCTACTATATTGCAACTGAGTATTTACTGGTTTTACATCAATGCAAATAATTATACATTTAAGTATAGATTTGAATTTACCAACTTAACTTTTGTTTTGCCATTTGCACCACTCATTCTCTGTCCCATTTTCTTTTAGTGCCATCTTTTGCATTAAAGTGTTTTACCAATCAATATTCTCTTTTAGCTTGTTAGTATTATTTAGTCTTTCAGTGGTTGTTCTAGAAATTATAACAAAAAATGCTTGAATTAGAGGAGTCTAACATGAATTAGTATAATTATTACTTCCTAGACAATGCAAGTTCATTAGAACTCTTAACGCTATCTCTTGAAAGATGTCTGTCATTTTCTTTCATTGTTTTTGCCGAACTGATACCTTTCAGTCTTACTGTTCTTTGTTAAATATGCCTTTTTTTAAATTCTGGCTGTTTTAAGATAGTTTCCTTGTCTTTGGGTTTTTGCAGTTTTATTATGATGTGTCTAGACATGTTTTCTTTGTATTGTTACTATTTGGGGTTTATCAAGTTTTTTGAATCTGTGACTTAATGTATTTCATCACTTTTAGAAAGTTAGGGCTCGTTTCTCTTCTCATATTGCCACTGCCCCATATGCTTGCTTCTGTCTTTCTGGTTTCCAAATAAATATTAATACTATCTGTTTCTCATATTCAACTTCTTTTGTTCTGTATTTTCCATCCATGCCTCCACCTGAAAATTCTCCATCATTATATCTTCTGATACTATAAGCCTCTTTTCTGCTGCTTCTAATCTGTTATTAAGCGTTGTCTTCAGCTTATAATTACAGATACTATCTTTTTCACTTTTAGAAGTATCACTTCTTTTTTTAAGTTCTGTCATGAAATATTGCATCTTGACTTTTTCTTTATATATTAACCACAATTATTTTAAAATAAGTGTCTGATAACTCCAATATCCAGATTACCCGCAAATCTATTTTTTCTTATATTTTATAAATTTGTTCTCAATTCCTAGCATTCCTGAAAATTATTTTACTGTATGTTAGCCATTGTGTATGAATAATTATATAGTTAATTTGAAGCTCAGCTGAATTGTGATCTTCCAGAGTATTCATTTTGTCTCATGATAAGCAATTAGTGTAGAGACATGTCTCCTATTTCAGTCTGAAATAAAACTGTTTTGAAAGTTGGCCTATTTCTTATTTGGGATTGCTCCTACTGTGTTTCTCTAGGGCTCTCCTTGGGATTTTTAATAAGACTTTTCCTCCTTGGCTTGACCTCTAATTTTTATCTAATCTGGCCCATGTGCCATCTTAGTGACTGTTTCCTGATTGATTCTTACCTTATTGGATGCTTATAAATTGGACAATGTCTTGAGGAAAAAGGTAGTGTAGAAAGCTGGAATAATTGTACTTCCTCTCTCTCAAAAATCATGGTCTTTCAAGCGTTGGCTGCCCCAGTAGTCATGAACGCTAGGTTTGTCTCAGTCCTATGAGGCTGCTGGAAGTTTAACTAAGTTTCTTAGCCCCTGTGTGCTACTTCCTGCTCAACTTTTTAGTCACTCAGTCCCATGCCACATTTAATTAGCATACACCTTGAAGGAAATTGACACAGGATGTTGGGCTCATCTCAGTCTGTTTCCTTACTGGTTGGGACGCTTGTACCTCAAGTCCTGATTTGTTTTCTTTCTTCTTGCCTAAAACACTGCCTCATATCTTGATTCTGTCCTTCTGGTTTCCAAATAAATATTAATACTGTTTCTCATATTCAACACATATTCTTTGGTTTGTTTTTCTACTTGTACTTCGGGAGAAAGAATGATATTATCTGTTTCTAGAGGTTAACCTAGTGGTTTTACCACATAAGTCTGTAGGACATTTACTTTACCATTCAACCAACAGATTGAACAGATTTTATAATTCTCAGTTCCTTTCCATGGTATAAAAGGAAAACTCTCTTAAGAGAAAAAAAGACAATTTATGGGCAAGTTTTAAAAACCCATTCTCTAAATTTACCTTTATAATTCCCATAAAATTCTATAAATAGTACAAATAAATTTCTATCAATCCTGAGAGAAAAAAATAAAAACTGGCCATAAAGAGAAGCTGGGAGAATAAAAATCCAATACTGACGTCACTAGCTAAGGAAACTGTCAAAGGCTAAAAATGTGCTGTATTGGCTCCATAGGTAGCTTTTCCGGAAAGCAAGCTAGAGACTTATGAATACCTGCTGGGATTCTTTTGCCATCAATGTTGATTGTAAGTGAGCGAGGATGATCTAGATATCATGTTTGTTTTCTAGTACTAGATAAATGTCTTTTTATTCAAGTATGAATAAACAAAAATGTGTCTTGAGGATCATGTATTGACATTTGATATTATTGATGTTGTTGTTCCTCCATAAATACAGTTACTATAAGATGGGAAAATAACCTAACAGATATTTACTCTTTATTTCACCAACACAGAATATAGCTATGTTAAGAAATATCAGCCAATAATTGAATCAATATTGTCAGAGGCAGTAAAGAAGAGATGTGATCCTTTGTAATATTGCATCAGTATGTAGGAATATAAAATTTGAGAAACTTGAGAAACACCAACACTATAGAAAAAAAATTAAAGTGACAGAAATAATGAGAAAGAATATTAAAACATAAAGAAAGCAGTTGATAAACATTACACAAAATAATAAGGATGTTCCCCAAAATAAAACAGAGACAACACAGTGTATTAACAGGAACAAATCAGTAGTGAAAGACTTCTTTCATCAGTATTCAGATTTCCTTATTTTAAATAAGAAATTAATTTTAAAAGATTCCTATATTACGATAATTACGTATATGATTTTATAAGCATGAGTTTAGAAATAGAATTACCTTTGTTCTTAAATTTCTCATCTGTACGATATATAATAATATATGATATGACATGATATGATTTTGCTTTGCCTGACATGATTTCTGTCTCTTCCTTAGCAAGCAGACCCTATTTGCGTAGCCAAAATGGTGACATGTAATTGAGACTGGACCCATAACAGTTACTGACATTTCTGTCTTCAGTGATAGGTTTGGGGAGGATTCTTGACCCAAGCTGAACCACTGCTTTTCACTTTCAACAATTTCAGTCACTAGTGGACACTCGGGATTGGAATGTTTATTTCTTGATTTCACAGTTCACCACAGAAAGGAATTTTGGAAACTCCTGCTGTGGAAGTCTCCAAAACTGCCTGATCTCTGGCTTTTGCAATATTTAGCTTGATAATCTGTTCTTTAAATCTTTGAGCTACTCCAGGACATTGTTAAATAAACTCTGTACAATTATTTACATATATACCTATTTTTATAAATTTATTTTATTTTAAATAAGTTTACCTTAAATTTGTATTTGATTAAATTGGATTCTGTTGCTTAAAACCAAAGGAATCATAGGTACCTCAAGAGTGGATTGGAAGCAAAACCCTCAACTTATTTCTCCTCTTTCTCTCTACAATCCATTCTACATACAACAGCCACTTTGATCCGATTAAAATATAAGTCTGACTACATCAAACCTATCTTCAAAACCGTTGCTTGGCTTCTCCTATTACTCAGCATAAAAGTGAAAAGCTTACAAGGCCCAATGCAATTTGGGCCCTTGTTATATCTCTGACCTCATTTGTTACTATTACCCTACTTTTTCATCCAGTAAAGCCACATTGGTCTTATTGCTATTCCTTGGAACAAGCCTCAGGGTCTTTACACAAGCTGTCTCCTCTGATCAGACAGTTCTATGCACAGTTATCCACATGGCTTACTCCTTTACCATCTTCATATTTTTGCTCAAATATCAAAAAGGCCTAATTTGAGTATTCATAATAGTCACAGTCAATTTTGACTGTTAACAATTCATGAATGAAGATCTGCCAAATAAATAGGAGTCCAGAAAGCTCTGAGAAAGACAAATAAACAAAAAACAATAAGAATTGAAAAAAAATTTAAGAAAACCCGTATGCATATTTTTAGCCTTCCTTTAATCTTCCTTGTACCCTTCTCCAAACTCAGACACTTTATCCCATTTAATTATAAAAGGAAAACTTTAAAAGGTCAATTGGATTTAATCTTCAAGCTAATATTACTTCCTGGGAAAGAGAATTTAAATGAAGTTCACTGTACCAAATGGGCATTATGATGAGAAAGGTGATAATTTAAATGCTAACAAAATTTGCCTCATATTAATTGAAGTGAGTTTCTGAATCCAATATGGTATTTTTATCAATTCCTGAGTGTGTAAGTGGAATGGGATATTTGGCATATAGCAGCACTCCCACCTCAGCTACTTGACTTCTGGAGTCTAGTCAATTTATGATAGAATGGACACACTCATGCTCATAACAATAAAAACAACACATTTTTGCTATTTTCTATCCCTGCAGGAGTTAAGATTTGTGTAAACTTTAAAAACTTGAAAGATGCCTACCCTGTGATTCATAGCATATCCCTATTCTCTTGTCTACACTGATTACTGTAAACGACTAGTAAATCTTTAATAATCAACTACTGTAAACTTATCACTTAATAAGTCCAACTGTGCCTGTTATCCAGATGTATTCTGCTTCTTAGAGCATGCAAATATATGCCTTGGCTATCAATATGCTTTTATTGATCTGGCAATTACATTTTCAATGGAATACAAGTTAAAACAAAGTAGCTTGCTTTCACCTGGCTAGAACTGCCTCTGGGATATATCGGCCCTCTAGTTCTGTGCGATAATACAGTTTTCAGTAACCTGATCTGATTTACCATCCTGTAGGATGCCATACTATTCCACTACATTGTTGATATCATGTTGATAGAATCTAAAGCTATAATAATAACAATAGCAGCAACAGCAACTAATATTTATTGTTTACATATGTTAATATACTCAGTTAATTCTAAGCATAAACCCTATGAAAGAATTAATATTATATTCTTCATTTTATAATTGAGGAGAAAGAGTCACAGGGCTGTTAAGTAACTTGCCCCCAGTCACAGGTAAGAAGAAGCCGAGCAGGATTCGGCCCCAGGCAGCATGATGCCAAGCTGGACACTTATTCATTGTGAATAACAAATAGTGAAGGCAGGATTAGCAAATTACCTATATGCCATAACAAAAACACACACGAGAAAAAAAGAGACATAACATTTCCTGAAAATGTTTAAGTGCTCTCAGTGGTCCAGAGCAAGTGTACTGGTTTTCTGCTGCTGTATGACAAATTACCACAAACCTAGAAGCGTAAAACAACACAAACTGATTGTCTGACAGTTTCCATGGGTCAGGGTCTGTGGCTGGCTTTCTGGATCTTCTGCTTAGGATCTCACCAGGCTGAAACGAAGGTGTCTGGACAGCGCTGTGATTCTCACTGGAAGCTCAGGGCCCTCTTCCCAGCTCACCAGTTTTCAGCAGAAATCATCTCCTTGAAGCTGTATGATTGATGTCCCTGTTTTCTCGCTAGATGTCAGTTATCGCTATTAGATCCTAGAGGCCACCTGCAGTTCTTTGCCACACGGCCCCCCACAGGTGGTTCACAATCTGGCTATTGCTTTCCTTCAGGACAGCAGGTGAGCATCATTCAGACATCTTTCTCTGCATGCAGCTGAGGAAAACTCTCTACTTTTATTTTATTTTTTATTTGATTTTTTCTTTGATTTTTTCTTTTTACCTTTTGACCACCTTCTACTTTTAAATGGCTCTTGTGATTGGGTTAGGCCCACCATTTCACTAAAGAATTACCATTCTCATATTGACAAATTCCATCCACACTAACAGAGGTTATATAGGACATGCATACAACTTGTGGGAATTCTGCTGAACACAGCATGTCTGCATTTTCCCTCCAAAGTGAAGGATGTGGTATTCTTAAACCCCATATCCAAAAAAGTTGTCCAACTCTTACCATTTATTGTTATTTAAAAATCTTTCACTATTCACTGAAGTTCAGAGAAAGAGAAAGCAATTGAGTCGGTCAAGACTGAAAAGTCGGCAGCTCTATCATGCTTTCTTCATGATCTAAAAGATCCAGTGCTGCTGAAAGTGCTGATGGGAGATCAGTATCATATGGAACACACTGATAAGAGTGTCATTGGCAGGTAATCCTGAGACTTGGCTACTTTTAAAATGTCTAACAATGAATATTCTAATTTTTAAAAACAAAAGAAGGCAAAAAGAATACTTGCCTTTCAGAGAAAATTGAATATGTGGACTTGTAACCAAGGTATACAAATTTGCATCATATTCTCGGTGCTTTGTGATATACCTAACCATAAATTTGGGCATGACCAGAAGTACTCCATTATGTGGCAACATTATATATGAAACAATCCCTAGCAGGCCCTTAAGGTACAAATGAAGTTATCTGAGTAGGTTTATCACACTCTCGGGATATTATCTACTGTTAGAGGGCCTCCCATTCTTAAACCTCAAACTATAAGGGATTACTAATAACCATATGACCAAGGATTAAAAATTGCAAATATAATACATAATAAATGCACGTTTCTATTATGTAAGTCAGCACTACTCAGAAATAGACAACTTTGAGTTTCTCTCTTAGGAGTCACCCTGACCATGAATGGAGAAGTGAAATCCTCATAAGAGGCAGAACTTAAAACTCTACATCTACTAGGTTTAAAAGGAGTGATGCCTAAAGTAAGAATCTATGTTGATTCCTGGGCAATGGGTTATGCTTTGGTTGGATAACTTGAAGTAAAAAAGATTAAATAATTGGTCACTAAACACAACAGTATGGATGAATCTCACAAATATAAGGTTGAGCTAAAGAAGCTATGTACAAAAGAGAAACCACTATTTTATTCTATTTATATAAAGTTCAAAACCATGCAAAACTAATCTATGGTTAATAGAAACCAAGAGGGTTGTTGCTCTTGTGGGTACAAAAACTAGAGGAAAAATATTGGGGCCTTTGAAAGTATGTGTAATATTATATTGATTGATCTCAGTGCTGATTGTTTAGATGTGTCCAGTTTGTGAAAATTCATTGAGCTGTGCCCAGATGGTTTGTGTAGATTATAAATGTATGTTATCTAATAAAACGTGAAATAATTTGAGTAAATAGATAATTGATCAAAAGAAATTTCTGGAAGAGGTCTGTAGTTGGGACTCTGGGAGCGATCCCAGAACATAAAAACATATCTGGCCCTGTAGAAAAATACTTTAATAATCAGGGATATGGGATAAACTTTTTAGATGTCAGCTATCTTCTTTCCCAGGTAGCCAAAAATCTACATAATGAGCTCATGATTAAAATGTGTGTGGTGACAGAGAGGAACTTTAAAAAACAGTTTTCCTCTTCTCAAGGTGACTTAGTCACAAACATTTATAAATGTACAATTACTAGCAAAAATAATTAAATCTGATTTCTCAATATGGCTCCACATTTCAGGTGAACAGCCAACTACATGGTGGCTTCAAGATGCTTACACTAGAACCCTTCCATAGGTGGGGGTTGTGGTGAAGATTTTTCTTTATCAGACAGAAATTTATTCTAGATGTGGATTTTCTTTTCAGACTGATCATGCTTGGTCAGGGACCTCCAACCTTGGATTAACTAAATGCCTCATAAATTATCATGCTATTCCACATGCACTGTCTCTAACTAAGATATTTACTTGATGTAAAAGAAAATGCACAGATAAACATTAGTTTTGCTGCTCCAATGACAAAACAACTGGCTTTAAAAAAATTTAATGCAGAGGCTGGCCCGGTAGCATAGCAGTTAAGTTCGCACGTTCTGCTTCTGGTGGCCCAGGGTTTGCAGGTTTGGATCCCGGGCGTGGACCGGCACACCACTTGTCAAGCCATGCTGTGGAGGCGTCCCCCATATAAAGTAGAGGAAGATGGGCATGGACGTTAGCTCAGGTCTAATCTTCCTCACATACACACGCAAAAGATTTAATGCATATTCATATCAAAAGATTTAATGCATATTCTAGCTCTAAGAGAGAGCCAACATCCCAAGAAGTTAAGTTGGCTTTTCTGTACAATGATGCTTATAATCTAAACCCATGACAAATAAATCCTTTCCTTAGACAGAATGCTAAATCTATGAACAGATGAATCCTGAAAATAAAGGGTAGAAGGTTTTGGTACTTCTCATTCTTACATCTAATATTACATCTCAAAATCTTATTTTCTGTGCTGTAGGATGATGGTCTATCATGTTCCAGATCATGGTCTAGGATGTCTCCTTGTATTAACAGGCCTAGTAATAAATATTAATTAAGACCATGTAATAGGACCCCTGGAGGCTCAAATATGAAGGGAGAGATAACTTAGTTCAATTCACATGACAAAAAATAAATATGACCTGAGAATATTCTGGCCAAAGATAAAATATCAAATAGAAATTAGAAAAAAAATCAGTGATAAGTTTATGTCTAATGATCATTCACAGCATTGCTTACTCTATCATACAGATTTCCTTTATTTCTCTTGCTTTTATCCACTATTGAACATACAGTGTGTTGGTTGATTTAGTTCATAGATCACAGAATATTGAGATTCTATGATGACAGAACAAAAAGAGGAGTAGATATAACCCAGAGAACACAGGTATCATCTTTGGAAGCAGTAGTCAAAAATCACCTTTGGTCTTCTCATACTATGGATGAAATAAGATTATTTTCAATTGCATGTGAGGCAGGCACATTATATAAAACAAGATCATTTTACAAACTGTATATATAAAAAAAGGAGTGGGTTAGTACTTGCGTAAGACTTTGGACAGGTAGGGTTTGTACAACAATTTCTATTGTTTTTTTCTTGCCTATTAACCCTTCTCCTTGGAACAAATCCCAATCTCTATGGCAACAGGGAGAGGCATTAGGTGAGGCAGACTGGCTCAGTCAAAATATCTCAAACCCCTTACAGTCAGCTAATATTCACTCTTGTGAATATTAATCTATAATGGAGAGGCTGATGGTTTATTAAATTACATTATTTTAAGGCTGCACCCTGGTGAGAATGCCCTGAACTCCTGCTGTCAGCCCCAGTGTTGCCTTGATCTGTCTATCCTCAGATTTGAATGTTTAGCTTTAGCTACTTCACTATCCTTTTCATTTAAATTAGCTGAATCTGAGTCTTTTTTTGGTTGTGGTTAATCTTGCAACTAAAGAACACAAGCGCTACCAAATCAGAGCAACCTCCACAGCAATCTGAATTTAACATTTTTAATCAAGACTTTTACCAACAATTAGTTTGTCAAACATTTATGAAAGCAAAATAATTCTCAGTTTCACTGGGAAATAAATCAAAATCTGCTGTCACTGATAGCAATCATTATGTTGGAGAAATTCTGGTCAGCACTGGAAATGATCTAAAATACTGAAACAAGCACATATGGTTTTAGATATGAACTACAGTTCTAATACAATAACTAGCTACTGAGTGAGTAAAAGCTGTTTTACTAGTAGCTTTCCATTTACCTGGAATAGTGGTTAGAAAAATAAAGTGATTATTTTAATTAAATGGACTAAATGTCAAGATGAAAGGATTATTAATATTGCTATGATGGAGTATTTTGTGCATAAGAGTTCTTACTTAGGAGTAAAGAAAGTCTTTCTAAAGGCCTAGCACAGTCCTAGACACACAACAGGTGCTCAATAAATATTTTCTGATTGTGTGAATGAGTCAACACAAATTAAACCTTGAAGGACTTTCTTCAGTTAGATACTCTCAAAAATATCTGAAATAAAAGATTAATTTGATTATCTAAGGAAATTAAGAAAATACAAATTTAGAAGACAATAGTATTGGGGAAATAGTCATAGTTCATTTAATGAAAAATAGATATCTTTAAAATATAAGATTATATAATCCTACCCCCTCTCATACACTCACTGCTAAACAGGCAATGGATTTCATGTTACAAAGGAGTAAAAAACAATTGACAGATATATTGGAATATGTTCTGTCTCTATGTTCTCTGATGCTCTATCAGTGTCAGAACAAGGAAATGCAAATTAAGCCAACAATGAAATGCCATTTTAAAAGCTTTTTAAAATAAAAGTCCCAAATGATGATAAGGAAAAAACAACATTCTTTTGGAAAACATTTTAGGAATTTAAGAATTTACCTTTTTTATTCCCTTTTCCCAGGCCTCCTTTTCTAGACAGTAGCTAAGTGCAATTCATTCTGCCTTGTGAAGTTTCTCTCCAATTGCAACTCTTCTCCACTGTCCAGAGCTGCCACTTTAGCTTCGTTTAACATCACAGCTACCTGGATTCCCACAATTATCTCCTATTTTGTCCTTCAGCCTCCAGTCTTGTTCCTCTTGATACATTCTCCTCATTCAGCCATAAAGCAATTGTGACCATGTCACTGCTTTGCTTAAAACCATTGTAACAGCATCTCCTTGCCCTTACTTAAATTCAAACTGATTAATATGTTTTCAAGACACTTCATTTACTTTAATATTGATGTTCAATTACTTATCCAACTTCATTTTCCCTTTTCCCCATCCTTCAACCCCATCTCCCATTCTATAATTCCCAAATCTAAGTTCCAGGCAGCTCAACCTTCCATCTCACCATGCTTTCTCCATGACCCAGCTATTCTCTTTGCAACATATGCTTCCTTTAGTCTGACTAACCTCTAAGCTTCCTAGACATAGACTCATTTTTGATATCAATCATTTACTCCATCATTACAAGTAGTTCCTTTCCAGTCTACTCCCTTATAAACCTTATTTGCCCTATTGCAGGTACCTGCATTACACTGTGGGCAGATGGCTCTTCTTTTTTCCTTAAAGGTTTGCTCATTTTGGTATGTACAGTACAATTTTATTTGATGAATCAATCAATCAATCAAAATTCATTTAATGTGGAATATTTGGCACAGTATTATCAATTCTAGGACCCTTTCCAGAATATATAATCCTGAAAAAGGAAAAATAAAAGAGTACTTAAGAGTTTTTAAATGACACTATTCATAACAGGGCAATATTAGAAAACATCTACAGGTTTAAATACAGGATATTAGTAAGTGCATTAGGGTGGCAGTAGGCACTTCCTGTTGTCTATGTTTACTTTCAAAATTCATTCTCCTAAAAATCATCTCTCCCTCTTTCTTATCATTATGGTTTATAAGGAATAGGCCCCACTCCCTCTCAAGGAGTAAGCCCAAATGGCTTAAACTTATGGGCATATTCTGTTCTTTGAACCAATAATTGGTTCAGGGATTAAGCAAGAAGCCATCTGGAGCCAATGTAATTCTGAAAGATAATTGCTAGGGCTTCAAAAGAAGGAAGTCTTTTTCCTTTTCCACTACAAAGTATGGAATGTGATTATTTCTTAGGGATGTGAGGTCTCGTACAGAAGCATCAATTTTTAATTAAACTTTTTTATGAGATAATCATAGATTCATATGCAGTATAAGAAATAATAGAAGGAAATCTCATGTGTCTTAGTTAGCTATAACAAAGTATCATAAACTGGGTGCTTATAAACAACAGATATTTATTTCTCACAGTTCTGGAAGCTGGAAGTCCAAGATCAGAGTGCCAGCACAGACGAGATCTGGTGAGAACCCTCTACTGGGTTGTAGACTGTCAACTTCTGGTTGTATCTTCCCATAACAGACAGCAGGGAGAGGAAGCAAGCTCTCTTGTCACTCTTATAAAGGCACTAACCCCATCCATGAGGGCTCCACCCTCATGACCTCATCTAACCCTAATTACCCCCCAAATGCCTCACCCCCTAATACCATCACACTGGGGGAAAGGTTTCCACATATGCATTCTGGGAGAGATGCAAACATTCCATCTATCTAATTTCTCCCAATGGTAATATCTTGCAAAACTACCATATAACATCAGAACCAAGAAATTGACATTGATATAGTCAAGTTACTGATCAGTTCCATTACAAGGCTCCCTGATGATGTCCTTATAAAATCACCCCCACCTAACTGCTTACCCTAGCCCTCTCATCCCACCCCTGACCCCTGGCAATCACTACCTAACATATTTTCCATTTCTATAATTTTGTCATTCTAAATGTTATATAAATTGAATCATAAAGTTTGTAACCTTTTGAGATTGGCTTTTCCACTTGGCATAATTCCCTGATGATTCATCCAAGTTGTTGAGTGTGTCAGTAGTCCATCTTTATTGCTGAGTAGTATTTCATGGTATAGATGTACAACAGTTTGCTCAAGCATTCACCCGTTGAAGGACACCGGTTTTTGGCTGTTTAAACTAAAGCTACTATAAAGATTTATATACAAGTTTTGGAGTGAACATAAATTTTCATTTCTCTAGCATTAATGCCCAAGAGTACAATTGCTACTTTGTATGGTACTTGCATGTTTAGTTTTATAAGAAACTGCCAAACTCTTTTTCAGAGTGGCTGTACCATTTTTACATTTCCACCAACAACGTATGAATGATCAAATTTCTCTGCATCCTTGCCAGCATATAGTGTTGTCATTATTTTATATTTGAGCCTTTCTGAAAGGTGTGTAGTACTATCTCATTATAGTTTTAGTTTGCGTTTCCCTATTAGCTAATGATTTTGAACATCTTTTCATGTGGTTATCTGCCATCTATATTCTTTTCAGTGAAATATCTTTTGCCTATTTTCTAATTGGATTCTTCATTCCTTTTTTCCCTTCCTTTCATTTTCTTTCTTTTTTACTTTTGAATTGAGGGTTCTATATATCCTAGACACTAGTCCTTTGTTGGATAATTGGTTTGCAAATATTTTCTTCCAGTGTGTGGCTTGTCTCTTTATGCTCTTAAACAGAGTAAACATTTTTAATTTTGATGAGGCAAAATTATTACAATTATTCTTTTTATGAATCATGCTTTTGATAACAAGTCTAGGAACTCCTTTACCTACCACTAGATTCCTAAGTTTGTCTCATATTGTTTTCTAAATGTTTTCTAGTTTTACATTTAAGTTTATGATTCATTTGGTGTTATTTTTTACATTAGGTACTCAGGCATCCATTTTAGTCACAGGCCATCTGTGAAACGTTGGTGGATCAATGGGAGAACCTGTGAATGAGACAGACATGAAGGAAAAGGAAAATCAAAATATTGTTTTTGCCTATGTATGAAGGTCATAAGCTAATGATTTTCTTTATATTGGCTTAAACAAGTTTGGGTTTTATTGCTAACCATAAAAGAATTCTAAGATGTCAATATATGTATGCAGAATTTTATAATGACATTTGGAAAAAATATAAATTAGTAAAGAAATTGTTGTTGATGCAAAGAGAAATGTTTCTTAATGGAAACAAAATATACAATTCTATATGTAGGATGATCACAACTGTGTATAAACAAACAAAAAACTCCCACAAGTTACACACACAGACTAAAAATTAGAAGGAAATAAGTGAAACATTTGCATGTCATTGGAGTTTAGGTGATGATCTTTTATATATAATATCATTTTAAAATACATATATTACCTAAATGTTATTTTAGCAGCACAAAGTCTTTAAAATATTGAAAAAAATATACCTAACTGACATATTTTACTCGTTAGTTTTTAAATTATCTTTTATATTTAAATTTATTTGTCCAAATAAATTATTTCAAATAAAAACCAAAGTAAAATATATAATTTTGGTTAAGTATGCATGCAAAGCATATGACATTCAATTACACAAAACTCCATATATTTATTTTTTTAGAACAAGAACATTTAATATGAATAAAGTGGTAAAATATGTTAAGAATATAAGGGAAATATTGATGGAAGACTATTTCTTATTTAGTTGTATAAATTATTACAAAACAATTATCAGAATCTTTAATTACAGTTCACTAATTTACCATGAATCACATAACCTTCTCTTAGAAATGTGCTTCAAAACATTTCAGTTGATATTTTGTCTTGAGTTCTAGAATATTGAAACGTAAAGAAAATTCCAATTTTGGCTTTATTTAACCCAAATCAAGTATAGATTTTAAAACTGCATTAAAGTTTACTTGCCGTAAGTCCATTTAAAAATGATTTTTAAAGTCCCTTTACAGTTTTGTATTATTTGTTTTCCTTTAACAAATTCTCCACAAATTTAATCTTTTCTCAACCATACAGTTCATGTTGCCATCTCTGCTCTTTCATCTTCTTGTTTGTGATTTTTAATTCTTTAATTAAAGACACACTTTTTTTTTTTTTTTTAACTTGTGAGGAAGACCAGCCCTGAGCTAACATCCGTTGCTAATCTTCCCCTTTTTGCTGAGGGAGACTGGCCCTGGGCTAACATCGTGCCCATCTTCCTCCACTTTATATGGGACGCCGCCACGGCATGGCTGACAGGCAGTGCGTCCACGGGCGCCCGGGATCCGAACTAGCGAACCCCGGGCTGCCAAGCACGGACTAAACCGCTGCGCCACCGGGCGGCCCCAAGACATACTTTTTAAATTTAAATCATTTTTTTTTAGTGTGTATGCAATTTTATCAGCTCATACCCTGAAAATGACAAATAATTATCACACTGTATTGGGAGACTTGAGATATTTTTTGACCACATAACATTTAAAATGAAAACATCTTAGTAACAAAAACTTCATGTCTTTTTAATGGTATATGTTAACATAATTTTAAATAAAAAGAGACATTTCATGAATGTCAGATTTTTTCCCCAAAGTTTAGCACAAAAGATTTGATTTAAAGGAGAATAAAACACTTTGTCTGCTAAATAAATCAAGCTTATATTCTGAGGAGTCTGAGCTTTTAAAGATCATGAAGTTTCTTCTGAAATGTTCTATAAAGAATACTAGCAGCTGAATTTTTCCCAGAGAGATACCTGTAATATTACACTTCCATTGAGAGGAATTTTAAATGCTGAAAAAAAATTTTAAGTCAAAAATAAAGGGAAAATGCATGGTAAGATTCTATTCAGATTTAAAATGTTAGGTAGCACATAGCAATCCACTGGTGCAGGATCCATTAGGTGACATGGGTGTAGGGGTGAAGAAAGGGGCATTGAAGATTCTCATCCCCATATCGTATATAAAGCAATGGAATCTTAGAGGACCTTCATCCTCCATGGAGTTAGCTAAGTAGAGAAGCAATATTCAAACCTAGACCTGTCTAGCTCTATAGCCTGTAGTTTAAAACAACATACTGTACTTCCCACCGCTGATTGCACATGTAGTAGTTTTATTGCAATATTTGTAAAAAAATCTTATGCATCGTATTTCATAACTGTATTACTGTATTATTAAGAGATATTTAATAATTAACTAATAACTTAAAGGAACATTCCATTATCTTAGAATGCCTAGTAGGAATTCAAAGTAAATAATCAAAATTTTCTAGGAAAAAAATTAAACAACCAAATTTTCTAGGACTGCACATCTAACCAGTGTGTCAGGGACACAGTGCTGGGTCACAGGCAGAGGACTGGCAAGGAAATGGAGCCCTGGAGGCATCCTGTTGCCTAGGACTTACCTTTTGTTTCTGTAAGATAAGACAATCTATAGAGATTTTAGGACCAGAGAGAGACCTACTTGGTAGTAGGAGCACTTGGGGCATTTAGGGAACTGGCTATTTACCAAGGGGAGTAGGAGAATTTTAATATTTTAATAAACGGTGTGCCTATATAAAAGGCATGCTCAATCTATATCAGCCTGGTTAAAAGTGTGCTGAGATACTGTCCCTCTCGGCCCTCAGGGTGGGCAAGGAGGGCTGGGGTAGCCAGTTGCCTCAGCTGCTGGCACCCCTGGAGTAGTCTCCTCCAGATACAGTAGCCTAAGTTAGGTTACCTCACTGAGCCATAGTGACGTTATTTTCTATGTCTCTCCTAACGTCATAATCTGTGAAGCACTTTTCTAAGCCAAAGTAGAGATATGTCACCCACTTCCCAATTCACACTTTATACAATCATTATTTTTTAACTAACATGCTTTGTTTATTATATTTATTTGTATTTGTGTTATCTTTTTGTTGTTCATCAATAAAGTTAACTGGAATGGAGCCAGGTGAGGCCAGAAATTTAGGTTCTAGATTTGGCTTCCATAATATAGTGTGTGAATGTGGAATACCTTTTTCAATTCTTTATAGCCACTAATTGCCTTACCAGTAAAACGATGAGATTGGAAGAGAGTCATTCATTCAACTAACAATTATGTGTGGAGTTACTGCTAAGTTTTAAAATATGCTGTATATCTGTGGAATCAGAAACTTACACGTGTGGAAAACATGGCTAAAAGTAAAAGAGGCATTCCAAGAAAATTTTCAAAATTTTACGTAAAAAAGTCTCCATAGGTGAGGCGGCTTGTATTTGAGAAAGAGAAGTCAAGGACCTGGGGGCTGGAGTCAAGCATATCTCAGGTTGAATTCAAGTTCTAACACGACTGCCTAGAGCAAATCATTTCATTGATCTAATAGTCAATTTCCTCAAAAATAAATTGGATTAAAATAGTACACACTGGTGGCTTCTGGGCCAAGCGCCCTGGCCTGGCCTGGCGCCGGACTGAACGCCGACTGGGCTCACGCTGTCTCCTTCCACGTGGTCCAGACCCCGGAAGCCCGGCCAGTCCCGGGAGGTCGCCACACTGCTGCGAGGCTCCTGAGGGCCGCGGTGATTGGCCGGCCGGCGCCGTTCCCATAATGCAGCACAGCTCACGTCGTAGAGCAGAGACCTTCACGTCTATGGCGCTGCGGCCCTCAGAAGTGAGTGCTCCGCTGGAGAAAGTGGCCGAAGTTCCGATGGCGCCGCTTCCATGGTCAATAATGAACAGCGCCAGCGTGCAGAGCACATATTCTTATCCTATAGGAAATCCAAGCCACCATTTGCAGTTTGCAAGCATGTTTTGGTATTTTACGCTTTGGAAATAACAGTTGAAGAGAGGTGAGGAAACTTTGTGAAAACTGTGGTCGCTGATTAGCTGCCACCTGCCTGAGGTGTCTTCTGAGAGGAACTAACCTCTGTGGTGCTAGAGCAACATCATTGGATGAAAAAAAAAAAAAAAAAAAGAACAGAAACGAAAAAAGTGGACGATGTCTTCTTTCAAGCGGCCACAGTCTTCACGGCAGCAGATGTCCGAGAGTGGATTCTCTTGAAAAAGTTAGCATCGAGTCACTGTGAACATTCCTTTTAAACCGTCTTACAGAGCCCTAACCTCCAAGAGTATGTTTAGGAACAGAGTCTATTAGCGGTACCAGTAGTTGTAAAACGAGGATCATTAGATAAATCAATTGACTGCAAAAGCATTTTTCATGAAGTCAGCCAGTTGCTAAGAAGTGGCAAGCCCACTGTGCAACCATGGCCTGTTCCATTCTAACTGCACTATTTAGTGAATAACTCACGTTCAAGTAAAACTAGCAACAATGGACTGAGCACGGAATTCTATGGTAACTGCAAAACTTCTTTCTTTTAGGAAGACCTTCATCAAATCTTCATGTTAACTGTTGAAGTTCTGCAGGAGTTCATTAGGAGGGAATCCTCAGTGTTCAGATGGCTTTGGTATTTCAGTATTGCCTTGCACTGCCAATCAAGTCTTTAGCTGGAACTTCTTCCCCCAAATTTGGGCAGACGTTATTTGGCTGTGTTTGAATCTTCACAAAATGCACAGTTAAAGCCAACAGAATCCTGGCGGGAGACTATTCTGGACAGCAGACTTATGAAGCTTTTTCTCACAGTACGTGGAAAAATCAGAGAAGATTCAAATACGGTACGAGATTCTTCTCTGCAGCGCCCTGCCCAGTTAGCTGCTCTTCATGGACACGTCTTTCCCAATGAAGGATCGCAAGTTGATTGTCTAGCACACTTCATTGAAGGATTATTGAATACTATCAATAGAATTGGCAGATTCTGAAGTTATAGGAATCTCCAGCATTACCAGGAACCTGTTAACAGTATTTCCTCAAAATGTTTTAACTGCCATTCCAAATGAACTTTTCTTCTTCTTTGTTAACCATCTCACACACTCACTTGTTCTTTTGGGTGAAGTGCTGCATTGGAAGAAGTGTTGATGAAGATGACATGGTATACATGAAAGCATATGACAAATTGCTGGAGTCCTGGCTAACTGATCCAAGATGACAACCATTTCCATAAAGGCTTTTTCACCCAACATGCAGTTCAATTTTCAATTCCTTTATTCAGTGCCACCTAGCTGCTCCAGATGGCACAAGGAATTTGAGTGCCAATGGTGTGGCCTCTTGTGAGGAAGAAGAAATAAGTGAATGTCAAGGGAATGATCAAGGGCAGTTTTCAGGTCCATTTGCTGATGTAGGAATGCTGGGAAGAATTGCTGAAGAACACTGTATACCTCTTCTGACAAGGTGCACACAGTCTAAAGAAACTCCGTGGAGCAAATATAATCTATTCACAAATCTCTAGAGAGTACTGAGTGTTTAAAGACTAAACACCCCCACCCCATGTCTCAGCACACTGGAACAAATGGACAGAAACATACTTGTGATTACATTCGTTGGTCTGTACATTTGGAGCCCAGGCATTTCAACAGAGATGGCAAAGGGATTATGGAAAATATGGTATGAGAAATGATTTCACCCATATCGAGAAGAACTTGGAATAACCAGTTTTCAAATGCCTGTTGTAAATCTTGATTGTTTGTAAAGCACTGTTTTAATGTTTAATGTGTCATAAACAATAAATCACAATTCCTATTTTAAAAAAGCACATACCTATAAAGTTTATGTAAATATTAAATAAAGCAATGTATTTAGCACAATGTTTACAGTGTAAGGTACATAAATCTCATCAAATATTGTTTTATTATAAAAGTTCTGACCCTTATGGGGAAAGGACCTTTCATATCCATGCTGGAATATCCCTTGTCACTTTTGTTAAGAAAAGAGCTGAATGTAATCATGGTCAATGAAAATATCTCAACTACGTGGTGGACCTGGAGATATTAGGTGTGTTACGTGCCTCAATTCAAACAGCCTTCCTAAATGGCCTTGAGTCTGCAAGTAGAGGCTGATTTAGCCTTCAATTGTGAATAGTTACGTAAAAAAATTGAACTAGCTAAACCAGATTATATAAACTCTTAAAAGGAGATGTAATAGCTGAGAGTTATCACTTGACATATTTTATTACTCCTTTCCATTCCCAATGGGTAATTACTCCATTGTAATGTTAAAATTCAGGCTTATAAATGCTGTTTATAAGACTATAAAGACTCTTTTTTTCTTCCTGTAATTTCTCTTCTTCTTTGTCTTGGCAGCCAGTTCAGTCTCTCACTATGAAAAAGAGACAGACATCAGCAATATGTGGTGAAACAAGATTTAAAAAATAGAATACTCTCTAAAATTAAAAGATAGTTTTGGTGTTAATTACTCATAATTACTCAAACTTTTCATTGAAATTCATCCAATGAACTGAAAAATAGTTGGCTTGAAATTAGCGTTTGAAATTGTTCTATCTTGAAAAATATATATTTATGTATATATATAATATTCCTGTAAATTAGATAGGCTATGACTAAATTTTACCAGTACAGTTGAGCTAAAAAGTGCTAAACTGTTTTTTCATTATAAATTCACACCTAGGTTGTTAGAAGGTTATATAACCCCACCCTGCTGCCCTTTCCACTGGGTTACATGAAATCAACAAAGTTGATTTGCTGAGACATTGTGCATATATTCCTCAGAGTCTGCAAGTTGTGGGGGGATGGTCTCTGGGATATGAGCAAAATACCATGTAGATTTTAAGCTCCAACACTTACTAGCTATGTGACTTTGGATAAGATAAAGTCTCTTAACCTCAATTTCCACATTTTAAAAGTTGAGAATAAATTTACTGTACAAAGGTGTTATATAGATTACATCAGATGATGTCAATCCCACTAACACAGAACCTGGTAACTACTAGACAGTGGATGTTTCCTTCTCCTGTTCTATTGATGAGGATACAAGTGAATAATTCTATGTCTAATAGGGAAGAGGTTTAGGGACTTTTAAGAGTGGATATTATTACTATTATGGTTGTTGATTATATTCTGAATGGTAATTGGAGATACTAACCACAGGTGTCAGCCACTTCTGATGTGTAACATGGGAGGGGTGCTTAGTTTGCATGTTTAGCTACACTGTATTGTTTAATTTCATAGAACTAAATCTGGGGTACCTACTTGCGCTATTCAAATAAATATGGTACTGATTTAAAGTGGAATGCTAGTTAATCCTTTAATTGAGGAATATCTTTAGCTTAGATCCATATAGGTTTCCAAATTAATATGAATTTCCTGGTTGAGTTAACTCTCTCTAAGCACCCGTGGTTCATTATATAAGGGAACAGCATTCTCTGATCTGGAGAATTCTAAAAACTTTAATATCTTTCTGTTTTTTTTTAAGTCAGGGACTAAAAGAATTATCACTTCACCAAAAAGTTATACCGTGTTGAGTGTATTGTGACCCTTTATATTCATTAATTGAAGTGACACAATTCCATTTCCAGATCAGTATCTTAGAAGATATCCTTGACCTTATGAAGAGATTTGAAAATCATTTGTATGTTTTCTGAAAAACATCTGCAATCTATGACTATGGATAATTTATTTTGTGTATCAGTAGCTTGTTTTTTCTATTGTTGAGTAACATTTCATTATGGATGTACCCCCATTTGTTTATCCATTCCCCAGGTGAGGGACATTTGAGATGTTTTCAGTTGTTGGTAATTTGAATAAAACCGTTGCATACATACAGGTATCTGTGTGAACATAGATTTCATTTCCCTTGGTTACACATCTAGGAGTGAGATGGCTGGAATGCACAGTAAGTGTATGTTTAACTTTATAGAAAATTATCACATTCTTTTTCATAATGGCTGTATAATTTTGTATATTGACCAGTTATATATGAGATTTCCAGTTCTGAATTATTTTCTGCACTTAGTACTTTGTATTGTCAGTCCCCCTCCCCCATTCTAATGGTTATGTAGTGGTATCTCAATATGGTTGTAATTTATACCCTTAGTGACCAATGATATTGAGCTTCATTTTATATGCTTATTTGCCATGTATATATCTTCTCTGGTGAAGTTTCTGATCAAATGTTCTTACAATTATTTTATTTGGTTATTTTCTTATTGTTGAGTTTGGGGAGTTCTTTATATATTCAAGATACAAGTCATTTTAAGATCTGTGATTTGCAACTATTTCTTCCTAGTCTGTGTTTTAACATTTTAATTCTCTTCACAGTCTTTCACTGAACAATTTCTCAATTTTTATTTCATATATAGTATCCTTTAGCCATTGTATCTAAAAACACTTTGCTTAACCCAAAATCACAAAGATTTTCTGGTGTGTTTTCTGCTGAATATGTCATAACTTTGTATTCCAAACTTAGGTTTATAATCCTATTTGAATTAATTTTGTATAAAGTTTGAGGTATAAGTTTGAGATATGGGTTGAATTTCACTTTTTTTTGCACATGAAAGCCCAGCTATTCCAGGATCATTTGTTTAAAAGATTATGCTTTGTTGAATTGAGAGAGAAAGAGGGAGAGAGAGAAAGAGAAAGAAAGAAAAATGAAAGATGGAAAGGAAAGGAGGGAGGGAGGGAGGAAGGAAGGAGGGAGGGAGGGAGGGAGGAAGGAAGGAAGGAAGGAAGGAAGGAAAAGAAGTGTTCACTCAGAATATATATGTGATTAAGTATCTGCATTAAGATTTTCTGAAAATGATTCTAGTACACATTATGTTATACTCTTCAGCAGTTACACAAAACAATGAAAACAAATAAATTATATTAGGATTATAAATTTGTGCAGGTAATTTGACAAATATAACCTGTCTTGCACATGTAGATAACTGAAGGTAAATTGGGCATTTCAATTGTCTTCTCTTGTGTAACATCTCCATATGAAATAAAAGATAAATTACACTTTCAGGTTTATAAAAATGGCTTAGGTTTCAATTTTACTGAAAGATAGAAATTAGTGCATTACTTTAAAAATATTATGCTTAATAAAAATCTCTTTTCCAAATATGCAAGATGGCAAGTGTGTCATGTACTTTACACACCATTTCAGGTCTTCTTGACATCATTTGTCTCCTGATCTTTGGCCCCTTAGCTGAAAACTAAGGTAAATCATGTTTAAATCTTGTTCCTAGACCAAGTCCAGTTGGGAAGACAAAAAAGTAAACAGATCTTAATATAATAATTCATTCCACAAGTAACTATGAAGTGCCTACCACCCTTACAGATTTCTAAGATACATCAGTAAACAAAAAGGGCAAAAATGCATAAGTAACTGCCTTTGAGGAGCTTCCATCATAACAAAGAAAATAGACAACAAAATATTCTCACTGAGGCTGGCCGGGTGTCATAGTGGTTAAGTTTGTGCACTCTGCTTCAGGGGCCTCCAGTTCACAGGTTCAGATCCAGGGCATGGACCTATGCACCACATATCAAGCCATGCTGTGGCAGCATCCCACATACAAAATAGAGGAAGATGGGCGCAGATGTTAACCTTCTTCAGCAAAAAGAGGAAGACTGGCAATGGATGTTAGCTCATGGCCAATCTTCCTCACCAAAAAAAAAAAAAAAATTACCACAATGAGAGAAGATTATTATATTGCATGTGAGAAGTTGATAAGCACAATAGGAAAAAATAGGGCAGAGCAACGCCATCCAGACGGCAAAGGTGGCAAGTTAAACTGTATTTGTAAGATTTGTTTGGTAAGGATGGTTTTAGCAAAGACTTCAAGAGCATGATGAGGTTAACTATATAGAGATCTCAGGAGAGAGTATTCCAAGACAAGAAAAAAGCCGGTGCGAAGTCCCTAAGGCATGAGCCCACCTAGTGAGTATACTGAAAGATAAGGGGTCATGGTAACTGAAGCAGATTGAACAAGGGGGAGGAAGAATAAAAGGAGATGAGATCATGTAAAAATTTGAGGGCAACTGTAAGGCCTTGGGACTAAAATGGGAGACATCACTGAGTTTTGAGTAGAGATGTGGTGTTTTGACTTACGTTTTAAAATGGCTGCAGTAGACAGCAGAGAGAACAGCAGCACAAGTAGAAGCAGGTGATGAGTTACATAGGCCCATATACCTGCAGACACATAGAGAGTCATGGTTCTCAGGCTGGCCTAGTCGGGGAGAGCTTCCTGATGGAGGTTACCCTTGAAATGTCATGAAATATTGATTGAATTCTGGTGCCTACTTGATAGAAAATGATTCCCTGATGGATGAGTTCAAAATGATGGATGAGGTCATGAAGCCTTTAGTGGGCTTACAGAAGGAAGAGTTTGAGTTATCAGCACCCCAAGAATAATAGAAGAGTCTGATACTGGGAGCCTGCACTTTGATCCCCTCAAAGGAGTCAGGAGCCATGGTCAAGAACTTTGTATGAATTTTATGAACTTGAAAACTTGCTTACTTTCTTTCTATCACTATTATTTGGCACCCTAGAATCAGCTAATTTCATCCATATTTCATATCCTTAGGCACTGAAAAAGATATGGTGGCTCATCTGTTTTTCCTTCCACAACTTAAATTATTCCACTTATGCCCTTCACTCAAACTCCACCCCATTATGCCTTTTGAAACTTCCTTTCTATTGCAAATAACTTATAAACCTTGTAGCATAAAAATGTCTCCATATTCTTTCCTAATTGTATCTTAGAAACCCCCTAAAGATGTTACTGACATTAAAGGCCCTCTTTAGTAGAGAGTACTTATTCCCCTACACCATCAGAATAACCAGGGCAGGAGTGTGTTTAGGCGAGGAAGGAGTCAGCATTACCTTTGTTACTCAGTGCCACTTGCAAACCTTTCCTTCTTTACTGTTAAGTAAGACCATCATGCTTTTGAAGCTCATCTTATCTAGTCTATTCCACTAATGCCTATCCTGCTAATCATTTTCCCATAAGAATTGAGGTCATAGACATCTATCTTATCGTTTCCTTTTCTTTCCTGAATTCTATTACCATAACTTCCACGATTGCCATTAATGTTAATCATCAAGTATTTCTGGCTCTCTCCATTCTGGGAATGTGTTAGGATTACATGCGAAGCCCCTTGTTCTAACTGAAAAGTTGTGAGCAGAAGTGATCTACGTCACTTCCTAGTCAGAGAGTTTAATTGCTGGTTTGAGATCCTCCAGGGTGTTCTTCCCCACTGGTATGGCAACAAGCAATGTTTGAGATGGTGATTACTGCTTCAGCCTAGATTCCTACATGGTTAGAAAAAGTAGAATGCCTAAACAGACTTGTCAAGGATAAGTAGCATAAGTGAAACATAAACCTTTGTTGTTTTAAGCCACTGAGATATGGGTGTGTTGAGAATGCAGCATAAGATAGCCTATTCTGCCACTGAGTAGTGTGGAAATGGTCATGTAATGTATAAAAGAAGACAGTTGAATATATGTAGTATTGGCTTCTGAGCTGGCTGCAGGTGGTGAGAAATGTTATGGTAGGCTGGAAGGACGGCAATCCATATTATGCAGTGGCAAAATTGTTAAATTCTCACCTGCTATAATCATATAATAGGAAATGTATTTCATGAACTTATAGACCTAGAAAAGAGGTTGGGAAACAAAATGCTAGCAGTGTGTGGTGGCTATAGTTGACAAATCTACAGGAAAGATATGATCTCAGAAAATAATGCATGGTAGCAAGCAGAAGGAAAGAGAATAAAAAGAATATGGAAATTCAAAGATTTGTAGGGTTGGAAGAGGCAGCAGTTTCTCATCACCTACTTATAAAAGAAAACTAAGAAGGCCTTTAAGTGATAAAGGCTAATTAGAATACATCCATGCTACAAGACTTAAATGAATGTTATGGCTGCCACAAGTGTTGTGAAAGTATCTAAAAGGATCGAGGTGTCATGCTGCAAACTTTTCCCTTGGATAAAATGGTCCAGTGAAAGAAAAGTAGGGGCATAATTTCTTAGATAATATAGGTTTAAGCCAAGGGAAAGAAGTGAGAGAAAGCATGTTTAACAATGGACTGTGAATGTGACTTCAGAACCTCAAAATGAATAACTCAAATAAGTAAGAACACTAAAGGTTTCAAGAAAGTTGTACTATCAAAGAAACCATGGGCCTGAATGTATGCTTTCAAATATAGTAGCCACCAACTATTTGCAGCTGTTGAGTATTTGAAGTGTGGCTAGTGTGACTGAAGAAATAAAATTTTAATTTTATTTTGATTAATTTAAATTTAAATTCTGGTGCATGTTAAATATTTTTCTGTTAAATGCAACTTTATTGTTTGGAAGGGTTACATTTCCTTTCATTAGCCATTCAAAATTTAGCATCAGAATTGAGATGTGCTATAAGTGTAAGATATACACTGACTTTGAAAACTTAGTATAAAAAAGAAGAAAATAAAATATCTCTAAATATGAGATACTTAAAATATCTCAATAATTGTATTGGCTAAACGTGAAATATAATATTTCACATATTTGGGTTAAATGAAATAGATTATTAAAATTAATTTCACTTGTTTTTTTTAAGCTTTAAAAATTTGTAATATTATAAAATTGCTTAAGTGACCTGTATTATATTTTATTGGTTGGTGTTGGGCTGGACTAAACACTGTTGTGACTATTTGAGATGTGACATGATCCTTGCACTGCTAAATTTCTACAGGCATGACACAGCTGCACAACATCCAGGAAGGCATATTATCTAATTTCCTCTTCAGATGTGGCCAAGTGGGAGAATGGAAAAGAGGAGAATTTTCTCCAGAGAGCAGAGTCTAGGGTTATGGAAAGCGGTGGACCATGATGCTCCTCTTGAGGAGGAGCATTAATAATTTCTGCCCCATGAGATTAGTAAAGAACATTCATTGTGTGGTGTCCCATTACTCTCCTTTCTGAATGTATACTGTAGATATTCCCTCCCTGTTTTAGCTCCCTGTATCAGATGAGTGCCAGCAGAATATTTATTTTGGTGCACAGATCTTTGGATCAAAATAAGCCTTTCCGATTTATATTAGAGACTTCTGAACACCACCTCCTAAAATAGAAACAATCACACGTTGTAAAGAGATCCTGGGCTTTGAGCTTGATGCCCTGACTAAGACAGAACTGGCTTCTCTCACTTGGAAAGTGATCTGCTTATGCTCTGACTGCAGAAAGGAGAGTAAGCTGAAAATTCGGTGCACTCTAGTAGACATTAAAGACACCAAATATGTCCAGTTTTCTTCCTTCTTTATAGGATTGTACTTTTGGTTCTCTTATGTGGGTTGGGGGCATCTGAAAACCCAAAACTTATACACTGAAGTGATTTGTGTCACCTCTGAGCTGGAGTATTCCTCTTTTACCCACTAACCAAAAATTTTCTGCTGCTCCATTAGCCTGTGTACCTGAGTGGATATATAAATAGAGCCCCTCTGTTAAATCATCATAAACACAACATGAGCAGGAAATAAACCTTTATTATTTTAAGTCACTAAGATGCCGGGGCTGTGGGCTACCTCAGTTTGTCCTGGCCTATCCTGACAGACAAACCTGACAAACTGAATGTTTAATTAGATAATCCATTCAACACACTTGTCTTCGTTCAGAAAATCATTCTCATGGCCTTACACTGCTCCTTTTTATAGACCATATTTGTTTTACCCATGAACTCTTCAACATCATCTTTGTTTTCCTGTTAAACACAAGTTTATTTTAGGGTTACATTTCCAAAAAATTCTTTCCATTTTGTAAAATCGTTCTTTTTATATTGTGGAATCCCATGCTACCAGTAAATTTGTCCTTTGATTCTGCTGAGTTATTTAGTCTATTACTTCTCTGAAATTCATAGCCCTGGTGTGTCACCTAAACAGAGGAGTTTCCAATTTTGGCCCTTGTAAAAATCTATTTTCATTGTTCACATTTTTCTGTCTCTTCCTCCCCACCTCCACCCACATGACAATGACAATATTGAACTTTACTCAAGCTCTGTGATCCTGGAAAACATTACAATTAAAGAAATCGCTCTACCTTTTGGTTTCCCAGAAATGGAATACAGCAAAGAACATTCTTCCTCATATGACTTAGGTAAGTCAAAATACTTCCCTTGTTTACCCATGAGAAGGCTAGACACAGACTCTCCAAATTACTATTCTTTGCCTCATCAATGATTAGTCGAATTGTTTGGACCCACTGACCAATCTGGATAAAATACCTACCGCTTGGACTTGACTAAACTTTAGTTAAGTTTCTCTTCTTCCTCCAGGTTCCAGAACTTTGACCCCCTGTCTCCAAACCTGAGCCAGGATACAACCCCTCCTTAACAGCCCCTCCACAACACAAACTGACCTCAGGGAAAAACATTCCCTGATCAGCTGTCTGATAATATCACACTTTCATCCCACTTCCCCACACCCATTCTTTCTAATCTTATTCAATTCTTGTTCAATTCACTTTAAAAAGCCTCTTTTGCCTTACTTTTGAGATGTCTGCAGATCTCACAGAGTGCATTCTCCTTATTGCAACAGTACCCCCCCAACACCCCATCCTTGTAATAATGTCATCAGATAAAGTCTTTCCTTACCTATTTCCTTATTTGTTTTTCATTTGACACCAATTACACTTTTTCTTTCTTTTTTTGGTGAGGAAGATTCGCCCTGAGCTAACATTTGTGCCAATCTTCCTCTATTTTGTATGTGGGTCACCACGACAGCATGGCTGATGTGTGGTGTAGGTCCAACTCAGGATCCAAACCTGTGAACCCAGGCTGCCAAAGTGGAGTGCATGGAACTTAACCACTATGCCACGGGCTGGCCCCCAAATACATCTTTTGACAAACAAAATTATCACAGTTTTTGACTATATCTTTGACTATGGTCTTTCATATATTGAGGTAACTTAAACATTATTAACAAAAATAAAATAAAAGGAATTATGATGAGAAGTTTAAATGGTCAAATTTAGCCTGCCAGATCCCTACAGAGATTCTCTGATATTAGTCCTGCTCAGCTTGGCAGCTGCAATTTTTTTTTTTTTTTTTTGTGAGGAAGACCAACCCTGAGCTAACATCCGTCGCCAATCCTCCTCTTTTTGCTGAGGAAGACTGGCCCTGGGCTAACATCTGTGCCCGTCTTTCCTCTACTTTATATAGGATGCCACCACAGCATGGCTGACCAGCAGTGGGTCCGCGGCCTCCCGGGATCCGAACTCGCGAACCCTGGGCTGCCAAGCGCGAACTAAACCGCTGCGCCACCGGGCCGGCCCCGGCAGCTGCAATTTTTAATAATGCCTTTTTCAATTCTATGATCCAAACTCATTGTCCTTTCCTATCCTCATTTCCACAGCCCTGTAAGCAGACTTGCCTGTGGAATTTTATATGTACTATTGCCTCTGCTAGGAATGTTGCTCACACACTCTTCACTCATCTCTTTTTCCTTGTTAAGCTAAACCCTCAGTCTGGAAGTCAATTCTTCTGAGAAACCTTCCTCAAACCCCTAAATCTCTTTGCAGTCTCCTTTTATATCCTACTTCATTACCAAATGCTTCTACTCTCATATATACTGTTTCATTACCAAATGCTTCTCCCATCAAGGCATCATAGCCCTGAATTGTAATTGTGTCTTACTTGACAGGTGGAATGGTCATTTCTTTCAGGGGGAAAAATAACTCACTGAAAGAGCATGCTGACAAAAATAGAGCATTTTTGCAAATCTTGAGTTATTCCATCTGGAGTGCCATGTAAGGAATATAGTAGAAAAGTCCAGAGTGGTTTGACATTACCAGTCTGGTCAACTCTTATGTGCCCCAATAATATATGTTCAAGATAAGCCCTATTTCCTATGTGTCTGCTCCTAATCTCCTGGAGAGAATACAGTTGCTTCTAATAACAATTTACACAGACAGCGAAGTACAAATCTACATCAACGGGAAAAAGCTCCTAAAGGCAATCACATTTGAAAGATGTTACCTATTACCAGGCACACAATAAAGAAATCTTTTTATATTATTATGCAGAGCAGTTAGAACCCCATTGAACATTCCTGAATAGGATCTTGATTTTAACTTCCTACAGAGAAGACCCATTGAAATGTTTGATTCAAACAAGAGATCCCTTTACTCCAAAGGTGAATTCAAGCAATACAGAGAAGGTACAGCACTTTTTCACCAACCTCGTCTGTCTTTTTAAATGAATTTTTTCCTCAACCAAACTTCTAAATGTTGACAAACTTCAAATCTTGGTCCTAGGCTCTCTTTTCTTTAGACTATTTCCTAATGTGATCCAATTCAGGACCATGTGTTTTAATTGATATCCAGACTCTCATGCTCAAAAAAGTACCCGACATGCTCAAATCAAAATTGTGAATTCAGATCCCCAATTTCTTTCTCTCCCAGTCATTCACATAAAGATGAATAGCTCTAATGGCCCACTTGCACAAGTCAGAATCTTTGAGCAGAAATAGATTGAAAAAATTGGTTCTGAGGCTTCTATATTTGTGGGTTGGGCTTCTTAGGAAATATTATACAAAATTAGGAATATAAAAGGTAGATATAAAAGATATAGTATTTGTTTGCAATGAGAAAGTAATCACAACAAATTACAAATTTAAAAAAGTTGATGAATACCATGAACACCATCCCCAAATGCCAGAAGTCATCAAGGCAAGACGCATTAGATACAGACGTATTCAAATATTTTTGGATGTACAAAGGAGGGGACTTTGGGCTCAGACATGAACATTCTTTATAGCATTGAAGATTTAGTATACCAAATGACAATAGCCAGACTATATATATATATATATATATATATATATATATATATATATATATATATATATAGAACTCTGACCCATAATCTGCAGTAACCAGCCCAGAAAGCTAACTATCTACAGTAACCAGACCAGGGAGTGAGACTACTATCCCTGGCAACCAGTCTAGGAAGCTAAACAATAACCCCTATATTGTTTAGCCCCAAACTACTGGGTCTTGATTCATGACTGACAGCTCCTCTAATTTTTGCTCCCTTTTTCAACTTCGGACAAACTGGAGAAAGTTAACTATATAGCCCTAATCAATCATGTAGGATGCCCTGCTTCAATTTAGCCTGCCTACAGTTTTCCCATGTCAACAGCCTCCAGTCAGGGCATACCTGGTCTTCTCTTTTTCCCACTATAAAGATTTTCTGTTCCCTGACTGCCTTTGAGTGTCTACCAAACTCAAGAATGGTGGCTGACTCCCTTGCTATAGTAATCTCTGAATAAATAGCCCATGCTTGTTCTCATTTGAGTGGTCTTCATTTATTTCTACAGTACTGCTACCAGTTTGTTCCCTAAAAGCACAGGAATTCTAAAAAAAGAATCCAATTTCACAGGTTCTAATTTTAAAAAATGTATGTTGAATTTTAAATTCAACATTGCATTCATTCATTCATTGCATTCATGCATAAATTCATTCATTGCAATACCAAGTATATTCCTCGCAGGTGAAAACTTCAGATTTGGCTATTCATTAGAGAGAACTGTATACATCTTCATATTTTCTGATGATCGGAAGACTTTTCCACTGTCTTCTGACTCTGTTCATCTCAAACCTGTTTCTTTTTCACAAGTTCATACCTCCTGTGCACCTCATGGCACAGTTCTAGGTGACTTGGCATAGTGGGAGGTGGAACATTCCTAGAAGTCTTTTCTACATGGAGACAGCTAGTGACAAATATATGTGTAAGTAGCATCAGGCTATATTTGAATTAAATGTATCTCCTATTCAACTTCCCCCAATCTGGATGCCCCCCCCCCTCAAAAAAAAGGCCTATAGTCATTTCAACACCACCATACATAAGAGGAAATCTGATAGAGAAAAAAAAAGGAGAGAGTGGAAAGTGATGGTAGATCTAACCAATTTCTGTTAAAATATCTTATTTATTGCAAATGTTACATAAACTTATGGACACTTTGCTAGGAATCCTCCCCAAACCTTGGGACATACCCATGAAATAAGGGACCCAAAGCCTTAGATTTCATTAATTTCACAGTCAGTACATCTCTGATGCACCACAGTCATCTTAATTTTTGCCTTTCTTTCCCCTACTCCCATGCAATCATCTAGGCTTGTCTGTCAAATAAGACCTGCATAGATCTAAAATGGAAAATTCAGACCAGTGTAAAATGGGCAGAAACTGGAGACATTCTTCTGGAAAGAGTAGATAGAGAAGGCATTAGCCTAGAAGCTGACTGGGAACTCAAAGTAAGGGATTTCTGCAATGATTTTGTCCCTGAGATCTGAGGGTTTATATATTTACCTTATAGGTTTAAATGTTGGGTTTTCTTTCTGTGGTGCTCTTCCTGCCTTTTTGCACCAAGTGTTCAATAAAGCCATGATAATTATGTAACCTGTGCTTTGGAGAATTAAGGAATGGATTTACATCCTCCCTGGAGACAAGTTAGTGAAGGACATTATGGTTTTTCTTGCCTCACTCTTATGAAACTGGCATATTGGGGCATGTTTCTACAGCTCCAATGAGTAACCAGAACCAATGCAAGAGATGATCTGTAGTGTTGAGGCAGAAAAGAATGGGGGATGCAGAGAAAACAAACAGAAAAAGACAGGAGATATACAATGCAGGCAGGGGAGAATATAGCAAGAGAGGAGGTGGGAAAATATCTTTTCTGATGTAATATTCTATGGAGTTCGCTGGGAGGACAAGAAATCAAGACCCAAGGGAACATGCCAATTCATAAATATAGAATTAGCTGACTTTATTATTGATGAAAGAAATCAGAGTGCATGTATACAGGTAGCTCACAAGTGACTAGAAAGTTGTAATGGATTTCAGTACTATTCATCTGGAATTAAAGCTACTGTTAAACTTTCAGCAAACAGTCAGAAGTTATTCAATTTGGATCAGTAGATCCATTAAGCTTATTTTGATATCCTGTTTTATATAATTCTTTATCAGTACATCCAATGGTTGCCCCTGACAGTACGTTTACTTGACTATACCTATGATTTGTCACATTTTTCAACATTCCTCAATTCAGTTAGGTTAAGATGAGTTTTCCACACATTACTATATTCTACCACAAAGCACAGTAGCTCTTGAGAACTTATTAAAAATGCAACTTCAAGGGTCTCATTTCAGATGTACTATATCAGAATTCCGGGGGTGGGGCCCAGCAATCTGGGGTTTACCAAGCCTCCAGGTGATTCTGTCGTACTCTTAAGTTTGAGAACCTCTTGTCTACCATAACTATTCAGCCAGAGGTATTCAACTATTACCTCTAGTACAGTATCATTTTAACAAGTGTCACACTGCAGCCAACATGATTTTTCCAAAATGACAATCTAATCACATCACTAACCTGAGAGCTCTAAGCATAATCTTAACACCAGGTTACATTCCATTGTCATTAATGCAATATTGCATGGAAACGGAAAAAAGTTTGGAAATAAAGAGACAAATTTTCCTTTTTTTAGTCGACTGAAAAAATTACATTTGGTAAAAGAGTTTCTGTATTATAGCTTGATCTAAATTTAATATTAGAATACAAATATGTTTTCATTATAACAACACATACATATTTTAAAATATTTTGAAACAAGAATATCCTACTCCTGGTTCTCAAATAGACTTAAATATGAAATTATATGGCCTCATGAGCTCAGGGAAAAGCGAGATCAAGTTCAGGATATACCTAAGTATAACGGGGAACCTCCAATTATGAAGCTGAGAACGCATGGGGATACTTTATGTAAGAGAAAGGAAAGCCCCTTCTAAGTCTTATTTTTCTATATCTCATAAGAGTTAGTAGCTCCAATTTACACTCTCATTATCTATGTGAAAGGTTTACTATAATGCGGTTACAGAGTAACAGTTCTTTCAGGTAAATTTCTTTTTGAAAAGCAAAGGCAAATTTTCTTTTGAAAAATAAACCTTAGTCCCAGTCATCAAATAACTTAAACAGATAAGTTATTGAGGAAATAAACAGAAAACCATCCAACATATATTTAATTTCAGTTTCAGAAAGAAAATGAGAGAGAATGTGATAGTGACAATATGTGAAGATATATTGACTGGATATATCCCAAAGCTTAAAAGAAAGGCCCCAATCCACAAAATCAAGAATTTCCAAAAATTCCAAACAGTATTAGAAAAAAGAAATTCAGGCCAAGACACAACATAATGAAAATGCAGACCACCAGAGAAAACAAAAACATCAAAGAAAACAATCTATGAGAAATAGTCAGGAAAACTGAATTACCTTTGAAGAATCAACATCCAGACCAAAAGCTATCTCAACAGCAATTGAAGCCAGAAGACAGTAGAGTAGTGTCATTAACGGGCTGAGAGATAAAGTTAACCTAGAAATCTACAGAAAGGAAAACACGATTTCAGAAAAAAAAAAAAAAAAGTGTTTGCTATTGGCAGAATCTCACAAAAGGAATATGATATTGGCTGAAAAGTCCAAGATGCAAAAAGAAATAAACACCTGTCTTAATCTGTTCTGGCTGCTATAACAAACTACCATAGGTTGGACGGCTTAAACAACAGACACTTATTTTTCACAGTTCTGGAGGCTACAAAGCCAAGATCAAGGTGCCAGCAGATTGAGTATCTGGTGAGGGCCTGCCTCCAGGTTTATAGACATCTGTCTTCTCCCTGTGTCCTCACATGGTGGAAGGGACAAGAGAATTCTTTGGGGTCTCCTTTATAAGGGCATTAATCTCATTCACGAGGGTTTCACTCTTGTGACCTAATCACCTTCCAAAGGCCCTATATCCTAATACCATCACACTGGGGGTTAGGATTTCAACATGAATTTTGGGAGGCACAAACATTCACTCCATAACACTTAACCTTTACTCTTAGAACTCAAGCAATGCACTAGGTCATCTGGAAGAGCTGCCAGCATCAGCCTTATGCAAGGAATATGGTAATTTGGCATTCAGGACTATTGATGTGTTTTTGTGCTCTGGTCCAACATGCCCAGCAATACATGTCTCATAACTTTGACTTCCAATGATCAGGTGCAGAAAGCTGTTTGTTTTCCTTCAAGAAGGTACTTAGATTCTTTTGTATATTGAATCCTCTTCCTTTCTTATAATTTATTTTCTAATTACCTAGTCACCTCCCAAAGGCCCCACCTTCTAGTACCATCATATTGGCGACTAGGATTTCAATATATGAATGGCCGGGGGGGTGGTACGCAAACATTCAGTCCATGACAAGACCAAACAAAGTTACAAGTATGTAGCTAAATTTCTCAAGCACTTATTTTATAAAACAATAAAAAAATAATGTTTCATGGGTTGAAGTACAAGAAGTCAGAATTTAAATATTTGAAAACAATGGCATATAATTCTTAAAAGCTCTTGATTTGTGTTAAAAAACTCTGAGATCTTTATGTTCAGAGAGCACACATATTAACCATAAATGAAAACAGAAGTATGCATGTTAAAATGTCCGGAACCACAAGTTAATAAAGAAACAAAAGAAAACGAAAAAATTAATATAACAAAAGATGATAAGTGGGGCAAATAGGAAAGACAGAATAGCATTATACTTTTAAATCTAAATTTATGTCACTCTAATAAATGTATATGGAATGTTATAGCTCAAAAACAAAAGTCTTCAATGGATAAAATCAAAACAAAAACCAAAAATAGTTAGAGACTATTAAGAAACACCTATAAAACTAGAAGATACTGAAATTGTGCAAGTAAAATTAAAGAAAAAAATGTATCAAGCAAGTATCAACCATGGCATGCTAAGACATTATCATGAGACATAATAAACTTTAAGACAACATAATTACTATAAATAAGGAGGATTATTATGTAATGCAAAGATCAACGCTACATAAACGTAAGACAATTCTAAACTTGTATGGACTAATAATATAGATTAAAATATATAAAGCAAAAATTAACAGAAATACAAGATTTAGACAAAGTCAAAATTCTTATTTAAAAAAAGATACTCTTCAAGTTATTGTTTAAGTAGATTTAAAAAAATCATTAAATATGAACAACTTTATGCCCACAAATTTGATAACCTAGACACAATGGACCAAATGCTTGAAAGACACAATCTGCCAAAACTCACACAAGAAGAAATAAACTGAATAGGCCTATATCTATTAAACAAATTGAATTAATAACTTTTCAAAAGAGAAAGTACCATGCCCAGATGGGTTCACTAGTAAAATCTTCCAAACATTTAAGGAAGAAATTATACCAATTCTCTACAATCTCTTTCAAAAAATAAAAGCAGAAGGAATACAGCCTAACTCATTATATGAGGTCAGCATTATCCTAATACCAAAACCAGACAAACACGTCACAAGAAAACTACAGACCAATATCTCTCATAAAGATACATGCAAAAATCCTCAACACAGGGGCCACCCAGTGGCGCAGTGGTTTAGCTCGCGCTTGGCAGCCCAGGGTTCGCAGGTTCGGATCCCGTGCGCCCGCTGGTGCACTGCTCGTCAGCCATGCCGTGGCAAAGACCCATATAAAGTAGAGGAAGATGGGCACGGATGTTAGCCCAAGGCCAGTCTTCCTCAGCAAAAAGAGGAGGATTGGCGACGGATGTTAGCTCAGGGCTGGTTTTCCTCACACACAAAAAAATCCTCAACACAATATTAGCAAATCAAATCCAACAACGTATAAAAAAATTATACACCAAGACAACAAAAAGACAAGCCACAGACTGGGAGAAAATATTTGCAAATGACACAGCTGAAAAAGGACTGTTATCCAAAATTTACAAAGTACACTTAAAGCTCAACAATAAGAAAACAAACAAGCAGATTAAAAAAAGGGCCAAAGACCATAAGAGACACCTAACCAAGGAAGACATACAGATGTTAAATAAACATATGAAAAGATGCTCCACATCATATGCCACTGGGGAGAAAAGCAAATGAAAATAACAAATGAGAAACCATTAAGCATCTATTAGAATAACCGAACTCTAGGACACCACCACCACCAAATGCTGGTGAGGATGTGGAGGAACAGCAGCTCTCTCTCTTTCATTTCTGGTGGGAATGCAAAATGGTACAACCAGTTTGGAAAACAGTTTAGTAGTTTCTTACAAAAATAAGCATATTTTTACCATATGACCCAGCAGTCATGCTCCTTGGTATTTACCCAAAGGAACTGAAAACTTATGCCCACACAAACACCTGCACGTGGATGTTTATAGCAGCTTTAGTCATGATTGCTAAAACTTGCAAGTAACTAAAACGTCCTTCAGTAGGTAAATGAATTGATAAACAAACTCGACAGATGTTAAAGTCATAGGGATCTTATTCTCAACTACAATGTGATTAAGCAAAATATCAATTCCACTCATACCCCCACCCCCAAAGAACACATACAATATTTGGAGATTAAGATCCATACTTAAGGAATTCATCTAAACACACTGCCCCTTTTCTCATTTCAGTTAAAAATATATGCATAAGTGGAACAGAAATACAAACACAGGATTTGTGTTGCTTATAATTTCTACTGTCTTTGCCCCCCTTTTTTTTTCTTTTTACAAAACGTTTTTTTAAGCTTAAATTACCTTGTTTACCCCAAGTCTGGATTTTTTACACATGCCTGTTGTCTCGTTTGTCATTAACTTAATTCATATTAATTTAAACATTGCTTTATTCTTTGATTTAAAAAATTGGAGCTCCACAAACTAAACATAAAATATACTTGAGAAGAGGTTTTTATAAAAATAACGTCATATGCAATCAGCAATTTTTCCGTGAGTTGAAAAAAATCACTATGTGTTTATACTTTGCTTTCCTTCTTCTAAAAAAATCCCCTATGTTATTTTCTTTGAATGTGCATTTCCTTTAAAGTAACACAACCCCCCACCCTACTTTTGTTCTTAAGCTTCAGCCATATGCCATTAATTCTCATTGAGGTTAGTTTTTAGCGAGGATCATATTAAAGTATTGATTTTAGATGTTATCGTATTATCTTGCCAGATGGCATGAGAGTGAAATCTCATCTTGGGATCTTAAGAGATGAAATAACCTATTTTCCAGAAATAGAAGGCTGTGACATGAGGATGTTCTTTATAGATGTTTAATTTCTAACGGTATGAAAATATGAAAAAGAAAATGTAGTTTAACTCTACTGAAAATGAAGTATTTTAAACATGTCCCTGTCAAAAAGCTACATAATAAGGTTAAAGTATATGAGCTACTGCTCATTATAGCATCAGAAGCTTAAAAACATAAGTAATATTATTTTACCATAGAACCAGAAAGTCAGTTAGACTCTGTTTAAAATAGCATTTAGCTTGAAGTCCCTTCTGTGACATATATTTTAAAACTTTACCTTAGTACACAGAAATAAAGATACAAATAGGACCCAGATGAGGGTTGATGACATGCCAGAATTTTCGTTTACTAGAAGGGAGAAGGAGTTGACCATCCACATAAAACACAAGCAAACTAACCCCTTAACAGAAGGAGGATTAAAAAGAGCATTTCTCCTTTGTGGGTCTGCAATCTCAGATTAACGTATCGAGGGCTAATAATTAACTAAAAATGAGGTTCTTCACTTAAAGGCAGGCACATTCACCTCTGCTGTTTCTGTATTTTAAGATTCTAAACAGTTAAGCATAGAAAGAAAATGTAACCCATAATGGATTCTTGAGTTCTGGGAAATATAATGTCCCAAAGTAAAATGATAAGGGAGGTTAGCAGCTTGTTTGGGTAATCATTTTTAATAGTTCAAATTGTCAAAAAATAAGAAAATTCACTTCTGTAAAGCAGACACACTCTAGTAACTTACATTCACCAGGAAAGTGCTTAACAGGTGTCAGGTGCTGCCCAACTCTTTGATTAAATGAGCACATTTATTCCTCACAACAGATTTATGAGTTGGGTACTCTTACTGTCACTGGTTTACAGATGGGGGAGCCTAAGTAGTGGTTGTGTCATGTGCTCAAGGTCTCACAACTCACATGAATTCTTGTTGAATAACTAAGAATTAAATATCTGTGAGCACATCAAACTGTTCTCCATGTATAAAATACAGCAGGCATCCAGGTGGAGAAAAACAGAGAGCTTTGGGAAACCAAATCAACTAGCTATTGACAAGAATGTGTCTGAACAGAAAATAAATACTTACAAAGGGAAAGAGATTTTCTTTCTGAATATTCCAAAGTAGAGTCTCTCTGGAAATGTATACAACAGATATAACACTTAAAAAAATCAGTGGCATCCACTTGGAGGTGTAAGAAAACATAGCCTCTTTGAAACAACACAATGATAAAATATAAAAGCTTCAATAAACATATTTGTAATTGTTTACTATAAAATGTTCTAACTTAATAAAAATATAAAATTTATTGTTGTATTTAACTATGGCATTTTAAATCCTTTCCAAAGTGCAGTTGCAATAATAGCATTTTCTTTGTTTTCCTAGAGCTTACAATCATTTATAACACTGATGTTTTTGAATGTTTTCTCCGATATGTAACATACTACACATCATTGTAAAAGAAAAAATTCTGGGTTAATTGTTTTTAAATTCAGTATTCTGTTTTTGATAATTATTTCAAAAGATTATTGATTAATGCAAAAGATATGTAAATCCTAAATAACCAATCCTTTAAAAGTATTAATATCTTTGAAGATAATGCCCAAGGCAGTCATCTGTTAATAAGACTGTTCTAACATAGATAATATCTATGATTATCCAGATAATTTATTTATTTATTAATTTAATTTATTTATATTATCCAGATAATATCTGGATAAGCATATAAACATTATCACTGTCTAATTTGCTCCCTTATGATATACTCTCCGGCTTAGAGATCAGAGATACCTGCTCACTCAGTTGCCTAACTTTCTATACATTTCTTAATCATTTGTAGCTTCAGCTTTCTCATCTCTGAAAAATGTATCTACTTTTCAAATCACTGGACTCTAGTAACCACTAAGTGGTACGATAGAAGTTATTTGATCGTGGCTCTGGAGACTCTCAACTTGGCTCTATCCTAGGAAAGCAATGTTGGATCCTTAGAATGTTCTCTGTGGGAAGATTTTTAGATTTCCCAGAGTGGATCACCTGTAAGATAAATGCTTGATATCTCTGCAAAAAGTGAGTGCTTCTCATAGGATTTAGGCTTAAAGAAAAGACTTCACACCATGGGTAAGAATTGGCACTGGTGACAGAAAATCCTATCTCGTTAAAATATATGAATATAAATTAAAGGATAAAATAGGCTTTAAAATTCACACAGGTTAGAACCTGATATTTTATATCAGAAGAAGACAAGCTAATGAAAACAGTAATATGTTATTAACTACTTATTATGTGCCAGCTAATATGTAATTTCATTTCACCCTCAAATAAATTAAAAGCGCAAAGAGAGATGATGATTAGTCCATTTTTGCACATCATGAAATTGAGGCACAAAGAGGTTAAGAATTTGTCCATGAAAACACGACTAGTAAGTGGTGGACTATTGCCATTGCCATTATCCAGTCCACACTTTCCATAATTGACTGAATAATCAACAGTGCGATATTTAGGAAAAAGAAAAAAAAAAAGACAGAACAATATCTAGGAAGTTTTAGGACCCAACTCTATCAACAGCATGAGTATGATATCAACTTATTTAAAAATGAGAGTAAGATTCTCTCAATGATAGGAGTGAAAAACTATCCCAGAGATCTGGAGATAGAATTGAGGTAATTTAATTTTTTTTCTCCTTGAAGAAACATGAATACAGTTGAGAATAATGGACTAGGTCATAAAAAAAGCTCAGGGGTTGAGCAACCAAGAACATGTTTATTAAAAAGAAAAAAGGACTAGGCAAATTCAAACAATTAGAGTTTGGAATCAGGATGGGAGATCTAAATATTTTGCCTTCTTATACATTCTCTGTCCTTTAAAGCTCACTCTTCTAGCTAACTCTTGCTCATGCCTTAGATCTCGGGTCGTATGTCACATCCCTTGTAACTGATTTCATTAAACCTTTTTCTTTAGTAAGCTTACCACAGCTGTAATTAAATAAGCCTTTCCGTAATTAAATAAACCTTTATGTAATTACATATTTTTAAAACTCTCCTCTTTTCCAGTCTAGACTGTATGTTCACTGGGGACGGAGATGTTCACAGATTGTTGTATCATGGTTTCTTAACCCAGTGCCTAGCACATTGTACATTTGAAAACACTATTTGCTGAAGAAATAAAAATATCACATAAGAAAGGTAAAGGATAAAAATGTTTACAGAACAGACAGGTAACAGCATCGAATATTTATCGAGTGCTTTCACTGAATCGGGCATTGTTTGTACAAGTCAGTAAGGTAGGTACTATTGTTATTCTCATCATGAGCATTAGGAAACAGGCAAAGCATCAGTTCATCGCAGGCAGTCTGCCCACAGAGAATGGCCTCTGACCCACTGTGCTGTACTGTTTCTGAGACATGCAGCTCTAAACAAGGGTTAAAGGAGAAGAATGGTCAGATCTTGTAGGCTTTATATGCCAGGACGAAGAGCTCAATTTTATTCTATGTCCAGTGCCAGCCACTGTATATAGAGGAGTGGCATTATTCAGCTTGCATATATATAATATATTCTTCCAGTTAACAATTTGCGGAGAATATGTTGGAGTAATTAGTTAGAAGTTTGTACTCTGGTAGTGTTTGTAGCTGTGATGAAAAGTGGTTAAATATAAAAATGCTGGTAGATCAGGATTGGCAATTTCTTGTATTTAGGTGATAAAAGAGAGAAGGAGGAGTAAAAATGTCCAGTTCAGGCAATTGAGTACATGCTAGTGTCTTTCCCTGTGATCATGAAAAAGGCAGGTGCTAGCTATCGGAAGACACAATGACTTTAGGATTGGACATGCAGATTTCCTAGGGCTTGTGGAATGTCAGAGTGCAGATGCTACTGGCAGTTGGATATATGTCTGAAGCTATGCAGACATTTCTGGATTGGGAATAGCATTTATAAGTTCTGAAAATATACCCTGAAGTTGAGATGAAGGGAAAGAAGCTTGTGCAAGATTAGTCTGTGGAGTGGTGAGAATAAGGGAAGTCTCACACAAAATTCTAAACACCAAATGAAAAGAAGTGTCTGGTCGCAGGCCCAGTTGGGTGAGCAGTGCAGGATAGGTTGCAGAGAGACCAAAGAAAAGACCCAGAGATGGAGAATGAGACACATAGGTTTATTGGTAGTTACTTACAGGGAGGTCCAGTGGCCGCTGGCTGGACAGCAATGTGCACCCGCCACCACGGGCAGGGAGGGGGTTGCTTATATAGGCAGGGAACACAGAGGCTATATGCTTGCCAAGGGGGGCTGTCCCTGGTATGACCAGCGTTCCCAGGAACAGTAGCTCAACTGGAGGGACTCTGTGTCCCTTTAAGACGTTATTATCTTTAAGTGAAATAAGGTAGGATCAGGGCTGGCCAGGCCCTGGATTGTGACAAATCCCAGCAGCTGGGGGTCCTGCCGAGAAGAGAGACAGAAGGACACATGGTGGCAATGGGCTTGTGGGCTTTTGCTGGGCAAGCAAGACCCAGGCCCTACAAGAAGTGAAATAAATAATATAATATAAATGAAGTAAAATAGAAGAGCAGAAGGAGTTTAGTCTGGACAAGAAACTGAACAGAACCAAGATAAGCATGAAAAAAAACAAAACAAGGAGTGTGTGTTTTCCCAGAAGCAAAGGGAATATAGTTGTTCAAGGAAAAACTGAATACGTATATGTGCAAGAACATTGTAATGAAAATAGAGTGAAAACACCCATCGATCAAGTCAAAGGGGAGTAATAAAATACTTAGAAGGTATCTAAACATTTAAAGTCAAATAGTTGTAAAAATATGCAAAGAGGAGTGGATATGAATTGTTCACATTTTATTTTGTTTATTTCTTTATTAAAAACACTTTGGGAATGTATTTATCACTTCTTAAATTAATAATAGAAAAGGTCAAAAAATTGACTCTAAAGTTTAATTGGACTTGGAAACAAGAGCAAGTTTTTTTGTGAAGCATGGCCATAGCACTTGTGCTTGAGTTGGGAACAGAGGGCAGAATGCAGTGGGTGGAGGAGTGGCGAGAAGTGAGGAATGAGCCCTTGCTAGTGGAGATAACTTTCAAGAAGTCAGATGTGAAGTGGGGAAGACTGCAAGAAGCTGAATACAAATCTAAAATTAGTGAGACCGTTGGGCTTCTATTCATTCATGTAGATTACAGCGTGAAGGGAAAAAAATTCATTAGTTTTGGAAACACAGTTTCCAAGGCTATGTAAACTTTATTTATTTATTATTCTATGTACTTAATTGCCAGGGAGAGCATTTTTCAGGAGGAAGAAACTTCCTTTTGCTGTTTCTACAAAATACGTTATTCTGTGTAAAATGAGAATCAATGCATTTTACTAAGGAACGGCAAAGAAACTAATATTTATCACTTAATTTCCATATCCCAGGAAATAAAAACTTGTCACTTTACCAACTTAGGTTGTGTGATTGGGGGCCTGTGAATTAACTGTCAAAATTCAAAAGACATATTAACAGGAGAAAAAACAAAGTTTATTCACATCTGTGTGAGTGCACAGAGTGGCTCCCAGGACAGCTAAAGTTAAGAGTTTACATATCATCTTAGTGGGAAGGGGGTTAAGACTTCAAATAAAATCAAATGGTGAGAAACTAATGAGAAACAAGTGGGGGAAAACAAGTGGAAGGTAAGAGAAGCTTTGTATGTGTAATTTCTCATCCAGGCACCTGTGGTCTGTGTCCTTTCTGGCTGTAAGCCTCCTGGAGAAGGGATTTATGGTGGTTGTATTTTGGGGAATCTTTGCTTATGTTAGCAAAAGATGTTTAGATAAGATTATTTCCTGTGGCTGCTGTTTGTTCAGATGTTTGTTTTCATCTGAAAATAATCTTCATACCACATTAGTGGGTCCAGGTGGATCCCATCACTGAGATGCTTAATAATTTTTATATCTCAGGTTTGTGCCTTTTTGATTTTCTTTTTTCTTATGCAACATAGTAAATATACAGAATTAAGACAGCTCAAAACATATTCATTTCTTTATAAAATTTTTCAAGTCTTTAATGGGTTTTCATTTTATTTATAATTAACTTCATTCTCTTTTCTGTCCACTTAAGCAGAACATTATTTGACTACAACCAACATTTAATGGTCTGGATTCTTATGTCTACCATTTTCAGACTGTATGTTCTGGTTACAAAAACCAAGGAATAGTAACATGCCCTTCGTGTGTTAATCTGTAATTTTTAAATTATTCCTTCTGTCTGTATTAACCTTCCTCTTGAATCCTTGTCAAGGAACAGCTTATGTGAGACAATCTACAAAAAGTTAAATCTGCCATGTGCTCAATAGTTATTCCATTGAAGCATTTAGATAGTTGTGCTCAGCCTGAGACTTTTCTTGTATTTGCATTCATGTTTGTGGGTAAAACTAGGCTTTGGGATCATTACGTCAGGGTACAAGTCCTGGTTCTAATTTAATACTGTAAATTTTGATGTCATTTTAACACTGATTGCTTCTATGTGCTCATCTGTAAAATGATGACTATAATAGTAGTTATCTCATGGTATTATTATTGGGATTAAATGAGACAATTTATATAGAACATTTAGGATAGTTCTTGGCAATGGTAAACATTTAATAAACATTGGACATTATTATTATATCATGTAAATTGTTAGCTCTTAAAAACTAAATACCTCATTTTCTTCTCTTTTTATTTAACCTCTAGGATGGTCATATAAAGCTATCAGAAATTATTAAAAGATGAATCATAAACTAATAAGGGATTTATTCACATGAGAAATTTGTCAAATTCTTAATTTTGAAGAAACACTGCAATTACAAAAATTTTTGAAATTCATATAAATATATAAAATATGCTCAAATTTTTTTTCAATTATTGTATTGAAATCATAAAGGTTTATAACATTGTATAATTTCGGGTGTGCATTATTATTTTATCAATTTCTGTGTAGACTGCATTGTGCTCACCACCAGTAGTCTAATTTTTATCTGTCACCATATATATATGCCCCTTTATCCCCTTTTCCCACTCCCCCCAGCCTCCTTCCTCTCTGGTAACTACTAATCTGTTCTCTTTATCCATATGTTTGTTTATTCCACATATGAGTGAAATCATGCAACATGTCTTTCTCTGTCTGGCTTATTTAGCTTAACATCATATCCTCATGGTCCATCCACGTTGTTGCAAATGGGAAGATTTTCTCTTTTTTATGGCTGAGTATTATTCCATTGCATATATATACCACTTCTTTATCCATTCATCTGTAGCAAGTCACTTGGGTTGCTTTGACATCTTGGCTATAGTGAATAATGCTGCAATGAATATAGGGTGAATAAATCTCTTTGGATTGTTGATTTCAAGATTTTGGGTAAATACTCAGTAGTGGGATAGCTGGATCATATGGTATTTCTACTTTTAATCTTTTGAGAAATCTCCATACTGTTTTCCATAGTGGCTGCACCAGTTTGCATTCCCACCAGCAGTGTATGAGGGTTCCCTTTTTTTCCACATCCTCTCCAACATTTGTTACCTTTTGTCTTGGTAATTATAGCCATTCTGACAGGTGTAAGGTGATATTTCATTGTAGTTTTGATTTGCCTAATTGCTTTGGCCAAAACCTCCAGTACTATATTGAGTAGAAGTGGCAAGTTGGGCACCCTTATCTTGTTCCTGTTCTCAGAGGGATGGGTTTTAGTTTTTCCCCATTAAGTATGATGTTGACTGTGGGTTTATCATATGTGGCCTTTATTATTTTGAGATACATTTCTTCTGTACCTATTTTATTGAGAGTTTTTATCATAAATGGATGTTGGATCTTGTCAAATGCTTTCTTTGCTCTATTGAGATGATCATGAGATTTTTATTCCTCATTTTGTTAATGTGGTATATCACATTAATTGATTTGTGTATGTTGAACCACCCCTTGGTCCCTGGTATAAATCCCACTTGATCATGCTGTATGATCTTTTTAAGGTATTGCTGTATTCAGTTTGCCAATATTTTGTGGAAGATTTTTGCATCTAGGTTCATTAGTGATATTGGCCTCTAATTTTCCTTCTAAGTGCTGTCCCTGCCAGGTTTTGATATCAGGGTAATGTTGGCCTCAAAGAATGAGTTAGGAAGTATTCTGTCTTCAATATTTTGGAGTAATTCTAGAAGGACAGGTATTAAATCTTCTTTGAATGTTTGGTGGAATTTTCCAGAGAAGCCATCTGGTCCTGGAGTTTTGTTTTGGGGGAGGTTTTTGATTACTGTTTAGATCTTTTTACTTGTGATTGTTTTATTCAGATTCTCTATTTCTTCTTGACTCAATTTTGAGAGGTTGTATTAGTCTAAAAGTTTATCCATTTCTTCTAGGTTATCCAATTTGTGGGCATATAGTTTTTCAGCGTATTCTCTTACAATCTTTTGTATTCCTGTGATATCCATGGTAGTTTATCCTGTTTTGTTTCTAATTTTATTTGAGGTTTCTTTCTTTTTTTCTTAGTGAGCCTGCCTAAGGTTTTGTCAATTTTTTTTTTAATCTTCTTAAAGAACCAGCTGTTAGTTTCATTGATCCTTTCTACTGTTTTTTACTATTTCATTTATTTCTACTCTAAATTTATTATTTCCCTCCTTTTGCTGACTTGGGCTTTGTTTGTTCTTCTTGTTGTACTTCTGTCAGGAGTAACTTAAGATTATTTATTTGATATTTTTCTTGTTTGTTAAGGTAGGCCTGTATTGCTATGAATTTCCCTCTTTCAACCACTTTTGTTGCATCCTATAAGAGTTGGTATGTTGTATTTTCATTTTTGTTTGTCCCAGGTATTTTTTTATTTCTGCTTTGATTTCTCCTTTGATCCAATTGTTGTTCAGTAGCAAGTTATTTAATCTCCACATATTTATGACTTTCCTAGTTTTTTTCTTATAGCTGATTTCTAGTTTCATAGCATTGTGGTCAGAAAAGATGCTTGGTATGACTTCAATCTTCTTAAATTCATTGAGACTTGCCTTGTTTCCCAACATATGGTCTATCTTTGAGAATATTCCACATGCACTTGAGAAGAACATGTATTCTGCTATTTTTGGATGAAATGTTCTCTATATATCTATTAAGTCCATCTGGTCTAGTTTTTCATTTAATTTCATTATTTCCTTGTTGACTTTCTGTCTGGATGATCTATCCATTGATGTAAGTGGGGTTGTTGAGGTTCCCTACCATTATTGTGTTGCTGTTAATTTGTCCCTTCAGGTCTATTAATAGTTGCTTTACATACTTTGGTTTTCCTGTGTTAGGGGCATATATATTCATAAGTGTTATGTCGTCTTGGTGGAAAGTCCCTTTTATCATTATATACTGCCCCTTTTTGTCTCTCATTGATTTTTATTTTGAAGTCTTCTTTGTCTGATGTAAGTGTGGAAACACCTTTCTTTTGTTTGCCATTTGCTTGGAGTATCATCTTCCATCTCTTCACTGTGAGCCCATGTTTGTCTTTAGAGCTGAGAGATGTGTTTCCTGGTGACAGTGTAGTGTTGGGTCTTGTTTTTTAATCTATCCAGCTACTCTGTTTCTTTTAATTGGAGAATTCTATCAACTTACATTGAGAATGATTATTGATAGGTGAGGGCTTAGTACTGCCATTTTATCTCTTATTTTCTGGTTGTTCTATATTTCCATTGTTTCTCTACCCTTGTATTTCTGCCTGCCATTTCATTTTGGTGGTTTTCTCTTTTTTTATGGATTATGGCTCTGGTCTGATTTTTTTTGTTTATTGGTTACTGTGAGGTTTGTATAAAAGATCTCATAGATGAGATAGTCCATTTACTGATAGGTTCTTATCTCTTAGCCTAAGCAGGTTCCATCCCTTACCTTTTCCCCTTCTGAGTTATTGTTGTCACAAATTATTCTGTTTTGTATTCTGAGTTTGTGAGTAAGTTGCAGTGTTTATAGTTACTTTTGATGGTTTCCTTCCCTTTATCTTTTAAGTTATAATTAAGTATTTGCTACCCTGTTCTGAAAGAGAGCTGCAGTTTTCTTATTTTGTCTATTTATCTCCTTGCTAAAAGGCTTGTAGACCTTTGCCTTTTTATGGTGGGTATGAGGACATCCTTGATAATTTATTGTAGGGGAGGTCTAGTCGCAATGAACTCCCTCAGTTTTTGTTTATCTGGGGAAGCTTTTATTTCTCCATCATATCTGAAGGATAGTTTCACTGGAGAGAATGTTCCTAGCTGAAAGTTTTTGTTTTTCAATGTTTTGAATATATCATTCCATTCTCGCCCAGCCTGTAAGGTTTCTGCCAAGAACTCTGCTGAAAGCCTCCTAGGGATTCATTTCCAGGTTATTTTCTTCTGCCTTGCTTCCTTTAATATTTTTTCTTTGTCGTTGACAAAATAACTTTGCCAGTTTTACTATCATATGCCTGAGAGAAGGTCTTTTAGCATTGATGTAATAAGGAGTTCTATTAGCTTTGTATGTTTGTAAGTCCAGTTCTTTTCCCAGGATTGGGGTGTTTTCAGCTATTATTTCTTTGAGCAACCTCTCTGCTCCTTTCTCCCTCTCATTTCCTTCTGGGATACCTATAATCCTTATGTTGCTTTTCTGAATTGAGTCAGACATTTCTAGAAGAATTCCTTCATTTTCTTAAAATCTTAGTTGTTTCTCCTCCTCCACCTTAAGCTTTTTTATATTTCTATCCTCTAACTCACTATTTCTTTCCTCCATAACATCAGCTCTCTTTTTTAAGGATTCTAGATTATTTTTTATCTCATTAATTGTGTTCTTCATATCCAGAATTTCTGCTTAGTTTTTTTTTTAATAGTTTCAATCTCGGGTGAAGTATTCCTTCTACTCTTTAATTTTATTCCTGAGTTTATTGAACTTTCTGAGTTTTCTTGTAACTTGTTGAGTTACTTTATGACAGCTATTTTGAATTCTCTGTCATTTAGATTGCAAATTTTTGTGGCTTCAGTGTTGGTTTCTGGAGATTCATCATTCTCATTTTGCTCTGAATTGTTACTGTAATTTCTCATGTTGTTTGCTGAACTAATCAATTGCTGGGGCATTTGTGGTAGTATCAGGTCACAGATTCCACCTGCAACCACTGGGGGGAAGCAGGAACTGTGTTTCTGATCCCACTCTGTCTGACGGAAGTTGTGCAGGTGCAATGGATGGTCCCACCAGCTGGGAAATCATTCCCACGTGGGCTCAGGGCTGCCTCTGCACTGAGGTGCATTTCCACTTGTGGGCTGCAGTGGTACTATGGCCACTCATGTGGGCCAGAAAGATTAGCATGCACGTATATCTGCCACCACCTCTTCCTATGTTTGCGCTGGCTGCTGTGCTTGGTGGCAGGGCTTCTTCATGGGGTCTAAGCCTGGGCCTTTCATTGGGACCACAGTGGCAGGGTGGGCCCTCTCACCAGGCTGGAAAACATTAGCTTGAAGCCCCTGGGCTGCCACCGCCCCTTTCCACAGTTGCACCATGGCACACTCCCACTTTCAGGGCAGCAGCAGTACTATGGGCACTCATGCTGGCTGGGAAGGTGTGAGAGTATGTGCACAAGGCTGCCAGTAATAGTAGGGGGCTGCTCATCTATCTCTGCCACTTCCCAGGAGCGAGTCCATCCACTTTCAGATGCATAGCTGCATGGGTCTCTCAGGTGTCCCGTTGTGCTGTGTGGGTGTCCTCTGTTGGTCAGTGAATGTTCATTTAGTTATATTTCAAAGGCGGCGAGAAAAAGGGAACAGCTCACTCTGCCATGCTGGTAACATCACTCTTCCGAGCTCAAATTTTTATAGATTTAGAAATAATATATTCCCAATGTGTTTTTAAAAAGTGATCCCAAAATAATTATAGAAATGACACAAATTTCCAATGCCTCAAGGTTTTGGAATAACAACATGCTATAATTGAAGGCAATGAAATATATACAATGTAAATTACATTTAGCTTCTGCTAATTCACTTATCTCCATTATTTACAGCACTACTATAAATGTGGAATTATATTGACAGAGGAAAGATTTAAGAGTACCGTTTTCCTAGTTAAAGAGATAGTTTTCAAAGCAAATTAATGCTTTCAAAACGTTCCTGAGATGTTTGCCTAAAACAATGAAAAAATAAGTATTTTCAAATATCATCAATTAATTTTGAATTATGTGATTATTATAAAATCTTGGTATGGTAATTACAAATTATTTCTATTTCCTTGTTTTTCTTAAGGCTCTTTTATAGTGTTAATACATATTTTAAAATAATAAAATAATATTTCTATGATATGTGTAAGTCAGCTGGTATTTTCCAAAACTAGTTCAATAAATATCTTATTATACAGGAATAGGCATAAGGAGTTATTTAAAATAATAATGCAATACATTTAGATAGCATTTATTTGTTATTTTCTAGTAATATAATATTGAATGAGTTTTAAGTTCATGGTTTTAATTTTTTATTTTGGTAGTATCAACAGTATTAAAACATTTTAATATAGAAACTTAAGATTGAAAAACTTTGGTAAATTATAGGTGAAAAATGACCCTCTGGATCATTAAAAATTAATTATTTGGTATATAGTAAAATCTGCAAATCCACATAGAATCTATACCACATTTTTCTGAGAGTTTGCTTATAGAAGAAAGTATGGTTATTTAGGTTGTGGAAGGGTTTGAAAAATGTCTAAAGAATTTGGGCTTTCATTCTTATTTTAAATTCTATATGATAATTACTGGATTTTTTGTTTGTTTAGTATTTATAAATCTAGAAAAATAGCTAGATTGTTTTCTTGCTAATTTTTAAAAAGTACTCAATACTCACATTTAACCTGTAGAGATAAAAGAGTAGATCATGGTAAAAGAATGTAGTTGTTACCTTATGCCATTTTATGTTAACAGAAGTAGCTTTTTAATCTTTATTCTTTCCAGGAGAACTTGTTATTTGGGAGATTTGGCAGGACTTAAAAAAAAAAAATCCTATTGAAATAACATTAAAGATAAAACTTTAATAGGACATGATAAAACTCCATTAGCAAAAGAAATCTCAGCTTGAGCACATATAGCTAAACACCTCAGCTGCTTCCAAACAATAAATCATGTCAAGATATGAAAACATTTCATTTTTTAAAAATGAAAGATTATATGATGTTAAATTTCACACTTCATATATATTTACTAAACTTCTATAATCAATCATCTCAAATAAAGTGTGTTTTTCGAACATATCTTAAGGCAGACAAGCTAAAAACAGGTTTTTCTTTGTTTACTTTCAAAAAAGTAGCATACTGTTTATAGTATTTTAGAAATCTTTTTTTTTTTTGAGGAAGATTGGCTCTGAGCTAACATCTGTTGTCAATCTTCCTCTCTTTTTTCTCCCCAAAGCCCCAATACATAGTTGTATATCCTAGTTGTAGGTCCTTCTAGTTCTTCTATGTGGGACACCACCTCAGCATGGCTTGATGAGTGGTGAGTAGGTCTGCGCCCTGGATCTGAACTGGTGAACCCCAGGCCGCTGAGGCAGAATGCGTCAACTTAACTGCTATGCCACCAGGTCGGGTCCTGGGAATCTTTTTGATTAGGATTATTTTTTTTACAAATTAAATGAAATTTAGTGAATAGATACTGTAAAGCTCTCCAAAGGTGAATATTCACATTTGCTAAGGATTTCTGTGAAAGCTTTATATGCTGTTTAATCATTTTTCTGCTACATTGATTAGGAAGTGAAATGTAACAGCTGAGGGGAAAAGTAGCTCAGGCCCTCTTATTCTTTACTTTTTTGTTTCCCAGAATGCGAGATATATTGCAAAATAATTTTAATTAGAATGCTGGGTTTTAATCTAAATAGAGAAAAACAGTTGCCAAGATGATTAGACATCCACATTACCTTATTCTACCCTATCAGTTGTCTTCTTAGAGGGAACACTAGGTATACAATGGGAGTTTCTCTCTGATCCAGGCAAAAAAAAATTCACATAAATTACAGTTATATTAAAAAACATATCTTACCCATTTGATTTATGAAATAGCATAGAGTTTGAGTTGACAGCCTAGTTTCAAGTGCTTCCTGCACTTTTTATTAGCTCCGCTACGTTGGCAGTCCTCTTAAATTGTCAGAGTAGTAATTTCATTATATGTGGAATAAGGGGAAGAATACCCAACCTGAGTACCTCAAAAGATCATTCTCAGGATCAGATGTAACAACCTATGGGAATCACTATATAACCTAGAAAATGATATACATATATGACATTATATTTTTTTCCTGAAAGAGAAAGCAATTACTACTTTTTACTAGTTAGCCAGGGCTACTATAACAAAGTAGCCCAAACGGGTGGCTTTAACAACAGAAAGTTACTATCTCACAGTCCCAGAGCCTCAAAGTCCAAGATCAAAGTGTTGGCAGGATCGTTTTTTTCTGAGGGCTGTGAGGGATTATCTGTTCGATGCCTTTCCCCTAGTTTCTGGTGGTTTGTTGGCAATCTTTGACATTCCTTGGCTTGTTAGGCATATCACTTAGCATTCTTCCTGTGTGCACGTCTGTGTCCAAATTTCCCCTTTTTGGAAGGACATCAGTCATATTGGATTAGCTACTCATCCTACTCTGATATGACTTCATCTTAACTTAAATAATTACATCTACAACAATCTTACTTCCAAATAAGGTCACCTTCTTAGGTACTGGAGTTTAGGAGTTCAACATATGCATTTTGAAAGGACACTTTTCAGTCCAGAATATTGTAGTATCAAAAATGAACTTAGAATTTACTCTTAATCCTTTAGTCAGTAACATACTTCCTGACTCTCATTGCCTGACAAACACACAGAGATTTTCTACCCATACTCTTTAAAACATTACTACCCTTAGAAAAAGGGTGAAAGAACTCTTGTAACTGCTTACTTAATTTTCTAAACTTTCTGCTTATTTAGGCCATTAAACATCTTCAACTATTTCCATTAAAAAATACTTTTAGTTAAAAGGTTGTTCTCTGTAAATCTATTTCTGCAACAAATTTGAGAGCCGAATCATCTATGAAAGATGATTTTCATGCCCTCCAAAACGAAATTAAAGAAAACAAAATACTAGCAATTTTAAGTGTTTTCATATCTAAATTTCTAAATTGTAAGGAAATGGGGAAAAGTTAAGGTTTTCAACATTTTATAAAACTTCAGAGAGAATCAAGAAGCATTTTTTAATTGGAGTTATTTACAGTTATATCTTCAATATATCCATTTAATAAAACTATTCTTATGGCTCTATTTCTTATTTAATGTTACAAAAAGCCAAAAATAAAGATTTGGAAAATGTTACATATTTTAAACAAGTGTTCAGCCAATATGTTGTGGAATAAACTGTTTTTTTCTCTTTATGACTCATATATTAATTCACAGGGAATCCTAACATCACATGGATAATTCTTTTGAGATTCATTAAACTCTCCCTATATATCTATCAAGTTCCATTTAGATTAGGGAGAGGAACTTGTGTTCTATTTAAGTCTCCCTTGCAGTCTTTGATTACATAACACATGTTCTTGTAGAATTGAGCACATTCTGATATAAACGTAGTAAAGGAGCAAGTAGGTATTATATAGCACAACTTCTCAAGGTAAACAGGGGTGGGTAATTTAATTTCCAAGGTGACAAATTATCTTAACATGAGTGAGCAGGCAATTTCTTCCCTGAAATAAACTAAGTAGCCCAGGACAGCTTTAACTAGATGAAATCATTATCTTTTTAAAGACACAAGTGTTGAATAAAGTTAATTTTCTCTGCTTTGTTGTCTTGGTGGAAAATGGCATAAGAAAATAGTGCTGCCTTAAGGTAATGTTAAGCTGTTTAAACTTTTCGGTAAGAAAATAAAAATAGTATTAGTTTAGAAAAAAATAGATATGCACACACACATATTTCTAATGAATTAGACTACAATAATAGACTACAAAAGAGACAAATGCCTTTACTCCCTTACCTTTCTAAAGGACAAGCACATAAAAATATTTATTTATACCTCAGATTTCTATAACCATTTAAAAAAACTATTTAACAAGCTACAGGTTTAATCATCTGCTGACCATGGCCTACATCATTATGTGTTAATATGTACTAGGCATATTGAAAACATTTCTTTTCTTTGAATTCAGAATGGTACCAACAAAGCTCTTCCTGATAATGACCTCTCAGGCATTCCTCAGTATTATTCTCTTCTAATAATTCTATCCTATTATTCTCTTCAGTATTATTCTCTTCTACTAAAAATTATGCCTAATTCTTAGTATCTCAATATTGGTGAATCATCTCCAGAATAGTTTGAGTTCTATGTTCCTTAAGGTTTCTTAACGTCTTCCATGCAGGTTAAAAGACACAGATTTATCTCAAGTTTCATGACTATGAAGTATGAAAATTTGTAGATTTTTCAGGACCAGCCTGGTGGTATAGTGGTTGGGTTTGTGGCCTCTGCTTCAGCAGCCTGGGGTTCGCAGGTTTGGATCCTGGGCACAGACCTACACGCCATTCATCCACCCATGCTGTGGCGGCATCCCACATGTGAAATGGAAGAAGATTGATGCAGATGTTAGCTTAGCAACAATCTTCCTGGAACAAGAGAAGAGGATTGGCGACAGATGTTGGCTTGGGGCCAATCTTCCTCACCCCCCCCCCAAAAAAAAAGAATTCATAGATTTTAAACTTTCTTAAAGTCTAATAGAAATTAGTAACGGAAAGTTAGGAGAGGCAACTACCATGGATGGAGTACCCCTTCAAATTTTTGCTGACATAGCAAGACTACCTTTACCCAGAATATTTCTTGTTGTATTTACAGTGAATAAACTTGATAGATGAGGTAAGCCTGCACCTCTCAACTCCAACCCAGTCAAAGAGCAGGCTTGCTTCCACTTACTATAAAAGCAAGCTCGTGCTTCTCCTTTAATACTGCCTGTTGAATCTGCAAGCATCTTTAATGGGCCCTTTGCATCACCTCTGTGGAACTTGGGGGACAGGTGGACCTGGCACAAACCACTATGAAGCTCCAGCCACTGCTCTTGCTGTGACTTATAAAATTTTTTGTCTTTACTCCAGGAGTCTCGTATCTTCTCCCAATGTCCATGAGCAGTAACACACTAGCTTATTACCTTGTAAGACAGAATCTCAGACCATGCATAGTTCTTGACAGGTAGATATTAGGATACCCCCTTTCTCTGTTTCTGCAGCTGAATTAGTAGATAGATAAATAATTTGTGTCTTTGTAATTCTAGAGGAGCACACTTTTCTCACTTCTGCCCAAGTTGTTTTGAAGAGGTGTGAAGATATGAAACAACACTAGCCTCTTCCAATTCTACATAATATAACCTTAATGTTTCTAGTGCTAAAACTGTATTTACGACTTACAAGTGAAGAAAAATACCTTTATGTGTCTTTAGAGGGAGAGGGAAAGAGAGAGAAGAAAGAAACAGAGGAAGAGAGAAACAGATAGAGATGGGGCAGGGCAGAGAAAGAGAAGAGAGAGATTGATTTTAAATTCTCAGTCAAAAGAATTTGGAATGTTTAGAATGGCCATCAGAATGGAAAATGTTGAATTTAATAAAGTTTGGACAAGTTGCAAATGTGGAAATAAGTAAACAGAACACAATAAAACTAGAAATAAGTAAATGGAACACAATAAACTAGGTAGGATGACATAAAAAAAATTTCAAAAGGAAAATGACATTTTATTTACTTATGAAGTAATGTAAATATCTCCACAATTTGTAGCCCTGCACATTAAGAACTGCAATATTAAATTGAAAAACCTGGCACAAATCTGAAAACTATTATAAATATGCTTTGTATTCAGACACTGTGGTCTCTTAGTCAAAATGGATAATTCCTTTCAAATCTTGGCCTTGACTCAACCCCACAAGGATTCCTTCAGGTTTGAGTTCAATTCTCCTGGGATATTTTTACTTTCAGCACTCATTTCACCTAAACCTACTACATGTTGTATATGAAGAAAGTGCATATGTATGAAACATATTTGTCTAAGAATCCGTTGGGTTGAAATTTCCCAGCAGGGAAAAACAAATATCTAATGGCACTTCTCAGCATTTGAAGTTTATGCATATGTGAATTGTATATATGCACACAATTGGTTATATAGCTACACACAATTTGGTTATACATCACAGCAGATATGTTGTTACATTTTAAAAGGATTTGATCTGTAAACACTGACACTGCTAAATAGACAGGAATTTACCTCGTAAATACTGCAATTACTCTTTTTAACCACCATATGATATTACCGAACATTATGAGCAAAATTCATATCTACCGGTGTCTAAGTCTTCATTCTGATTGTTCAAATGTCTTTGGAAGATTAATACTATAATACGAAAGAAAAACTCATGTTGGAGTTATACCATAAGAAAGTCAAATGCCATTTTAATATGGAAAAATCCCTTCAGAACAATTTTTGAATAAACAATTGAAAATAATTATAGACAAAATGGTGAGAGAGCTTTACTGATCATGCTACTTTACATTTTTTGAGGTATTTAACACTCAGCTTTTTCTGATAGAAAGAAATCTTATTCATGCTTGAAATTCAGAGATATGTTGATGCTGGCAAAAGAAGAAAGGATTAATCATTTCATTGGTAGAGTTTCCAAATTGAGTTTAAGGTAAAGGGTCTGCAAAGTTACAAAAAGGGCATCTTTGCCTCCATGGGACAACTTCTATCATATGGTTTTTGATGATCATCCAAGTCTCTAAGACTTTATGGCAAATGTTTATCATGGTGTAATTTGAGCTATGATCTAAGATATACCATTCAACATAGAGAAGAAAGCAAAATGATGTCATAAAAAATTTCTTGCATTTGTCAGAAAATGTGAATTCTAATTCCAACTCAACTTAATTAGCTGTATAACTTTGGGAAATTAACTTCATTTTTCAGGCTCTTGATTCTCCTGTCTGTAAAATGAATATGGGATAATTTCTAAAATCCTTGCCAATTCCAATGCTTGTTGATTTATTTGAATACACTTGATACATTAACAATGCAAAAATAAGCTAGACATGCATTTGTAGAGCACTATGGTTAGTCCAAACATCCTTTATGAAAGAACATATGACCTAATAAGACCTAATAAATTATATTTAGAATGAGCATTGAAAAATGGCAGGATGGAAGGCATTCCAGGTAGAAGAAAATAAAAAGCTGGCTTCCAGAGTACTGCCTTTGGAAATGAGGTTTGTTATTGTTGATGGTAGTGGTGGTAGTGATAGTAATAATTGACTTTTGATTTTAATCTATGGGAGATTTGAAGTTTTCACAGGCTAACAGAGCAGATAGAAAAGGAATATGGTTAAAAACAAGCTAGAAAGGTTAGCCTTGGAAGGACTCTTTAGTTGAGCAAACAGGAAATCTATAACCATCAAGGAACAGTAAAGTAAATGAACTCGGAATGTTTAGATGGAGCAGAATTGAAGGAATTTAGATAGACATACATTGCATACATATCCATATGCCGTGCTATCATGAGTAGGAATTATTAAATCTTTTTTTGAGATTATTCAGTTAGCTCTAAAATGAAGTATTTCTTGAATTCTTAATCATTTTTATGCCTACCATAATGAGACATATACATAGTGTATGAGAAGAAAGTTATTGCAAATAATTCATAATGATTTAAAAGTATTTTTAGTATTGACATTCTTTTAAGTCATTAAAGTGGTTTTTGAGTTTTTCCCTGATTGAATGAATAATATGATATAAAAATAAAAATTAAAAACTTTCAAAGTATTCTTAAATAAGATGATCAGGTTACTTCAACAGATATTTCATTAGTGTTGATAAGATTGCGGTTTAGTTGCTGAATGCTTCTATCCCTCTCCTTTTCATAGTGCTGTATATTTCTTTATTGTTGTTATTATGCTGGATTTTCAGTTTATTTTTTCCACTACTTGGAAGAGTAAACAATTTTGTATAAAGCAATTTCTTCCATAGAGTTTCAACACAAGACTCTTTAATCTACAATTTTCTGCATTAGGTTCAGGTTTTAGTGTTGATAGATGAGAAAAATCTGTTACCAAGGGATCATGAGAAGATATGGAACACTATGAAATTATATTGCTACCTACTATTTTGGGCCAAATCAAGTTCAATGATATTCTAGCTTAGGGCTGTATTAGTTTTCCATTCAGAACTCTATTACTTGCCTCAAAGAGTATTGACTTGGAAGGGCGGAGAGCTGCATAAAGAGTTCTTTCTTTTAGCATTTTGCTTTTTTCTCAACCTTGAGTACATTTGTGATAGCAATATATACATATATATATATATATACATATATATATATGTATATATATATATGTCTAAGACAAATTGTTTTTTGATAATGTTCTGCATAAAAGTGCACAGTAAGTGTTTTACAAAGAAAATATTAGACTACACTTTCTCTTTTTTGAGTTGCTAAGCAGGAATCTATGGCATTGATTGATGCATCATTTTGAAATCTGCAGTGGCTTTTATGGTTTTAGTTATGAATATGTATGAAAAGTCGGTTTTAGTAACTGTGCTATTAGAGATGGTCTAGGACTATAATTCAATAGCAATTTCCTTAAAAGACAAAGGAACTTGAATTACAATAGAATAAGGGTTGGTAGCTGAATGTCTTATTGAAAAATAGCTTCTTGTATTCAGGCACATTTTCAAATGGTGACAAGAAGTAATGACTAAAGGGAAGCATTCTTAGAGACATGTCAACTCCTAGTGAATTACTGAAGAAGAAATACTTTAACATTCTGTCCACCTATGTCACATTATTATAGAAATTTTTAAAATCATCAACACAGCACTATTATACTTCTTCTAAAGGAACATAGAGTTATATTTCTCACATATATACATATCCATCTTGATTGGACAACAGACTTTTTATTTTTAAAAATTAGTCTTAAAATATGGTATTCCTTGAATTCTTAATCCTTTTTTCCTTATTAACATAACAACAACAATTATATATATTCTGTGGTCAAATCAGGCTTTTCTTAACACTTACATGCTTTGTTTTCCTTGATTAATTCAAGGAAACAAAGTTGAGTTAGAGAATACACACATAGACATCCTTAGCTCAGCTGTCCAAATGTAGTTATTATCATGGTTAAAATGAAACAGAACAAAATCACTGACTATTGCTTCCACAATATATTTTCCATTTCATTGTTGTTTTGTTTTGTTGATTTTGTTTTTTCTTTGGACTAATTAAAAGTTATTTGACACAGACATAAAAACACACAAGCTTCCAAAAATCAAATTTCTAATATGTTTAGTTAAAACCCCTGTCACATCCTATAACCATCTCTTTACTAATACACTATAGGAAAAAAGAGTATCAGTTATGTTTATAGAATAACTGATCTTTTTATAGTTTTTTAATTTTATATACAATAATCTTATATACTGAATTTAATTTATATAAATTGCCACACATGATAATATATCAAAGTAGAATAACTTCCTGCTCACAGGCTCAAATCCTGATAGACAGGAAAAAAGGGGGCTCTTTCTAATTGTGGAAGTTCAAGCCTTCTACTAAGGCATAGGGTTAAACTAAAAATAAGGAAATAAAGAAAACATATATTCATATATCTGGGTAGTTACGATGAAAAACTTTGTTACACAGCCATTGAAGAGACTAGATGCATTTTACCATGGCTAGGCCAGCTATACTGCATCTATTATTTAGGAAACAACATAAAATGTTAGAGCTACATAATGGAAAACTGTAAACGAGTCAACCTTCTTGACACTCAGACTCTCAGGCACCAGGTTAATGTCACAGAGGCAAACTGGTCAGCATCCAGGGCAAGGAGCCAGATGTAGTATCTGAACTACACTCTCTGACAGAATGTAGCTCAGAGAGAAAATGGAGCAGTTTCAGGGGGCTAGGAGCTGTAATTTATGGTAGAATTACAATGTGGCAGTTCGGGAGGATTTTGAGTAGCTAAGTCTAAGGGTCTTCATTTTGCCACTCACAGCAACTGACAGTAACTGAAATTATAGAATGTTATCATTTGCATTTTCTCTGTAAAAGCAATTCTAATTAGTTACTCAGTATTGCTATTATGTTTCTTATGTACATATACAACTTTGATCCTATTCTTGCCTCCTAAACCCATATAATGTTCCTTTTATTTAAGTATAATATTAGCAGATGTTATCATTTACTTACATCTGAAAAAAAGTTTAAATGGTTAATTTATGATCACATTTACAGTCAATTCAATAAAAAAATTATAATTGCATTTTTATTACTGAATACTTAATTTAAATTTATTTGTTTATTCTTCTCCATAATTAGATATCAAGCCTTATTAAGAAGATAGACACTGATTTAACTTTTGTTTAATAAAGTTGGGTATAAAAATGGCAGCTTTCTACCATAAAAATTTAATTTAAATATATAAAACAAAAAAGTAATTTTTAAAAAATTCGAGAGTAAACATAATAATCCAGATCATAATATGACTCCCTAGAGATTGTACATTGACTTTTCACAAAGTAGTTGAATAAAATTTAACTTGTGTACATCAGAAAAAAAACCTTTAAATATACGTAGATATATATTCTCTTTTTAGGCGTGTTGTTTTCTTTCAAATTCTATTTCCAGGTTATTGTATAGAGCTGAGATACCCAATAGGATAGCCACTAGCCACCTGTGACTATTGAGTATTTGAAATGTGGCTAGTGAAACTGAGGGAATGAATTTTTTATTTTAATTAAAATTTAAAAGCTGATGTGTTTTATAATTTTTTTTTCTGTTAAAAACAACTTTATTGTTTTGGTGGGATTACATTTCAGCTGAACTTTTGAAAAGGTCACATCTTATTTGAGATGTAGTGTAAGTATAAAATACATACTTGACTTTGAAGATTTATAAAAAACAATAATATATCTCATTAATAGTTTTTATATTGATTATAAGTAGAAATAAGAACAGTTTGGGTATGTGGAGAATTGAATGTATTATTAATATTAATTTAATCTGTTCTTTTTACTGTTTTTAATATGACTACTTGAAAATTTAAAATTACATATGTGGTTCGTATTACATTTCAACTGAGAAATGCTTGTAGAGATGTTTATTACATATATTGAACACTGAAATTGACCAAATTAAGAATGGCTTTACTTAAAGATTCTGGGACCAAGAGATTCCAGTCTAATAAAGGGAAAGTAATAATCACTGAGTGACCAGTTATAATCATATTGGATAGAAAGGACCTTGACTGTATTAAAAACAGCAGCAAAAAAATAGGAATGCTGCCACTGAATATCTTCTGTAAGTGGTTATAGAATAATTTAAAGAAAAATTACTGAAACTCCCTCAGAAAATTTTGTCTTTTCTTCAAAGAGGAGAATTAGAAATTTATGGCTCTTCAATTATTTTATTGACCTCAATAGGCAGTTTTACCTTTGGTTATTGATATTCAGTTACAGTCATCACTAGCATAAATTAGACTTAGGCTTCTTAAGACTAGATTTATAATCAAAGCTTGACCAGAATTAAGTGTGCTGCCCTCCTTGTGCCCTTAATTTTTGCTACTTATTTATCTATCCTAAAATTTCCTTAATTAATTTAGAGAGGAGAATTTATAAGTATTAATATTAATCTTTCTGCCGTACCATCACTCCTACAAATGTGTCCACTCAAAATTAATTGGAACTTAGTTTCTAAATGTTGATATATTTGTGCTTGTTTTTATTTGTTTTTTTATTTCTGGTGATTTCTATGATAAATATAGATAGTGAGAAATATATTTCAAAGTAATAACATGATGCATTCAAATATATTGTATTTTTATGGAAATTATCTTGAAGATAATTTGTTCTTAACACAAAATAATCTATACTTGTTTCCTTATAGTACATTAGATTTCCTTGTATGTGTATTATGAGTAGATTATAATAATTAATTTTATTGATTTTACTCAAATCACCAGTATTTGTATAAAAATTATTACAATATCAGATTACTTGATGTCTTCACAGCAGGTAGCAAGTTTTGATGATATTTTTCACTTTAAACAGATGGATGTCAGGAAATGTTGCACTCTTTTATCATATTCATAATATCACTGCACTGAGCAAACAGAGGAAACTACTGCAATTTTTTTCTTGTCCTCCAGAGAATTCAAGTTACAATTATCATGATGAAGAATCCTTTTTCAAATTCTTCTTAATATAATTTTCTTATTTGCATACTATTACATTAATAAAATTTAGACATAAGTCGCACATTTACTGGCCTACAAATCCCACATATATTTTTGAACCAAAAATAAAAACAGTCTTCTTTTTCATTTTGAAATGAGTTAAAATTTAACAAATGCTTAGTTTAAAAGATACCAGTTGCTTTCAAGATGAAAGTCAAGTCTCTGACAGGGTTCCAATCAGAGAAAACCTGCATGACAGCAGAATCAATGAAACTAGCTTGCCCTACTGTGCTATGATTCAGTATGCATTTTGTTGGTATAACACATTGCCTTTCAAATATTGCTCTCAATCACCTTGCTTCTTTACCTAACTCTTGGCCATCTGTTTTGTTTTATTCTCTGAGCATTTCTCATAAAACAGCCTCTTCATGCAGTCTCTACTTTCATGTGTAGAGGATTTGCTGTTTACCAATCTACACAAAGAATGGAGAGAATTGAATCTTTATTAAACTAACTTTATATGGAGAATACTACTCCTTGGATACAGGCTCAATAAAGGGCAAAAAAGAATCCTTGATTTCTGGGGTACTGTTACTAAAACATAAATAAGTTACTTAAAAACAACTTATGCAGACCAATGCAAATATCAAATGAGATAAATTCTAGCATAATTAGAATACTTTTCAAATGAAAGATTAAGATTCTTTTAAAGATTTTTTAATCACATATACAGTCACTAGTCGCTTAATGATGGGGATATGCTCTGAGAAATGTGTATTAGGTGATTTTATCTTTGTGTGAACATCATAGAGTGTACTTACACAGACCTAGATGGTATAGCCTACCCCACACCTAGGCTATATGGTACTAATCTTATGGGACCACCGTCACATATGCAGTCTGTCCTTGACCAAAACATTATGCAGCACGTGATTGTACATATATGTCTACCTGTATTTCTCTCCATATAACACTTTCACCTTGTGAAATTCTTATTATAGAACAATAGGCTGTTTCCAGTGTAATATGAGAGAGTTGACTTTTGAATGTAGTAGTACATATGCATAAAAAAGGACCATCTTTTCTTTTTAAAAAGAGTCTAATTTTTAACATATACTGTAAATTTTATATCTCATATGATTTAGCCAACTCTAACAATGCTCTAATCTGTATAGTTATCTCTGTAATCAAAATATTTTGGACTCTATTCCCCCAGGTTCTTAATTTCCTTTCAGTAAGTGAAGTATCCAGGCAATCATTAAAGTTTTGTATGTAAGTGAATTTTGGAGAGAACGTAGTTCAACATTCTCATTCAAGTGTGTAACAAATATTTATTAATACTGCCTTAATTATAAGAGTTTAAGTGACTTGGACCAAGTTTAGCCACCAGATATTCACAGAGCAAGACTAGAATTTAAATTAAGTCTCTTACTCCAAGTTCTTTCCATTCCATGATGTTCCATCCACTTTCAGGCAACAAAGGACAATATAGAATTTACTTATTTAATCATCACATGGTTAAAAGTATTAGAACACATCCTCCCTGTGGCCATGACACTATTGAAATGTGAATCTTGTAAAAGATTGCAGAGATCATTGGATAGCGAAATCTTACAATTATTTCACATGTGGGCATCTTTCTAGACAAGTAAGGGTAAATCCCAAGTCAAACATGATTCAAAAACATACATTTTTACCAAAATTTTATAGGCTTAATTTTTTCTATTCCTTCTCACCAAACATAATCAGTTGTTTTCCAGATCCATCTCCTATTGACTCAGGAAAAATGACAAATTTTCAGGAATTTTGTGAACCACTGACACATCAGTGCCTTGAAATCAACTATGGTGGTAGTATTTTCATCGTGGAAATTCATCGATACAAATCATGGCTTTTTTTTCCATAGTGAGTCAGCTGTTAAACATTTGACAGCATGTTGTTACTAATATCCCCTCCACCCAACATACATGAAGGAAGCGTGAGTAGATGAAGTGTTATCAGAAGAGGCTGTATAAATTAACATATTGCTACAACCTTTAGTTTTTATCCTGCAATGTCTCCAATCTTCTCATTACCAGTGCCTAATTCTTTGACACTTGAAATAATTCATATTTAGAATCCCTGGGGCACCATGAAAAACACCAAAAATTAAAAATTTTCTACATGTTATATGCCACTTACAAGCAGAAAATACATGTTTAACTTTTTATTCAACAGAGTTCTAGGAAGACTATAAATAACACAAGTTTCTAAGAGAAGTTTCAACCTCAATTTTCTAGAAAGAATAAGAACACATGTGTACTGGCTATTTAAAGCTTACCCTATCTTAAAAGACAGAAGAAACAAGCTTGCTGAATTCTTAAAAATCTTCATAATTAATATCAGACTTCTCTATGATTATTGATATCATGTATCAACTCAAATTCTTTTCAGGGCATGATAAAGCAACTAGAGAAATAACAATGATATTTAGTTGGTGTCTTCTAAGTGGCAGTCACAATGGAGGACATATCAGTGACCCAGACGGACCTTTGCTCTCATGAAGTGTTCATTCTTGTGATAGAAGAGAGACAATAAACATGAAAAAAGACTAATAGGATAATTTCAGATAGTGATAAATTATGTGAAGAAAACAAGACTGAGAACAGAGAATGAGCACACTGAGCACAGTTCGTCTTCCACAGAAATCTCATTTATTCTTAAGATTAAACTCACAGATTCATAATGACTTCTCAGCCTATGCGTATTTTACATGTTATTGAATGCATACTGAGATATTCTCATGTTGATATTTTACACAAAGCTCAGCAAAACCAAAATTTGCTTTAGTGGAGTGTATAAGTATACTAGATGTTGAAATTAATTATAATTTTGTACATAATACTTTACACTAGTAAATCTGACTTTGTATTCAGTTACTGCTATAAGCGGGATACTGGTACAGGAATCACAGATGCATTTAAAAACATACGTGCACGCACAAAATGTGGTCCTTGCTCTTCAAGGATCTTCTGCTCTAGCACTCTACTGTGAAAGAATAAGAAACAATTTCAGTTTAAATGAATGATTTCTATGGAAGATTTAAGCATCTCTCTCTTGAGGATATTGGGTAACATAAATATTTCTGGATGAATGAAGGAGATGTCCAGCACAGCTTTCCAAAGGAGAATGCATTCAAGTTAAGTTTTAAAGAATGAGTGGTAGATAGCAAACCCAAGAAGGTGAAGAAGACAGAACCACCAGGTTAAGGAAAGCCAGGAGATTTGAATGACCAATGTGAATGACCATGTTTAACATAAACATGTTAAATGTGTTGGTGAGGGCAAAGCATAGATAGAATACAGTGGTTAAATATGAGACTGGAGATTAACTGTGGGTAGAATCATGAAGAGCTGTTTATGCCATAATAATTCTGTGCTAAATGCATGGAATAAGGAGAGAAATGACATAAACAGACTGGTACTGAGAACTGTATTGAAGGCCAAGGTTTTTTGTAATAAAAATCAGTTAGGAGAGTTTTAGCACAGGCTCCAATCAGCAAAATCATTAGTCATAGAGACTTGTAGCTCAAAGGTGTTTTTATGGTTGTGAGATCCCAAAGGTATTGGCACTTTTTTATACGTGGCTCTTTTTAAATGGGTTGATGTCCTATAACACTTATGAACATTCATAATACAGTATGTAAAACATCCACACTAAACATACCTTCAGCAGTGCAAGTCACAACAATATTATAGTGAATAAACCCAATGGCTATACACACCAGGCTGAATGAGAAAGGGAGAGGGCAGTGTTACGGGTGGTCAGGACCTAGGATCGTTTGGTGGAATTTGGAACCGTGGAGATCTTATCCACTGGGGAATCATTGGGTTTTTAGTGTCAGATTATCATTATTCACATAAAAAGCAAATAAGGACCACATATTTCCCCACACCCTAAATCTTACCCCTGGAGCAGCATGATGAAAGCCAGGTCAAATTCGTATATATATCAAGACTGTATCATAGGGGAGGAACATAAAATAATGTTTTTTCTCCATTTATAAACAAGAGAGAGACAGCTGTCATCCTTCCCTTTTGAAATAAAGGGGGGGGGGAATCCCCACTTTTATTCCTTTGAGAGTATGAAAAGTATCCTGAGTTCTTACCTTAACTTTTTGGGATGTAAATACATCTTTCCAAGAGTTAGATGAAGGGTATAGGAAAATACACAAATGAACTTCTCTTTTCAGGTATATAGGAATTAAAAAAGTGTATGTAGCAGGTGGAAAGTTCTGGGTTTCTTTGATCAGAAAATAGACCTCTTAGATTAGTTAAGGAAAATGTATTAGATTTTATAATGTGTCTAAAAGATACTTGGTAAGGGGTTCATAAAATTGTAATTATGTAGTTATGTATATTTAGACCAATTCTTTATGGAACAAGTAGAAAGAAAATTTATGAAAGTACTGTGGAATCCATATCATGAGATATGTGAGTGGAGCCAAGAATTATTCAAGCATAAGAACCATTAAAACAGAAGATGGGAAACCATCAACAAAATGAACAGGCAACCTACTGAATGTGAGAAAGTATTTGCAAATTATATATCTGATAAGGGGTCAATATCCAAAATATATAAATAACTCATACAACTCAATAACAATAAAACAATCTGATTTAAAAATGGGCAGAGAATCTGAATAGACATTTTGCCAAAGAAGACATACAGATGGCCAAAAGGTACTCAACATCACTAATTATCAGGGAAACACAAATCAAAACCACAATGAGATATCACCTCAAACCTGTTAGAATGGCTATTATAAAAGAGGCAAGAAATAACAAATGTTGGTGAGGATGTGGAGAAAAGGGAACCCTGTGCACCATTGGTGGAATGTACATTGGTGCAACCACTATGGAAAACAGTATGGAGGTTCCTCAAAAATTAAAAATAGAACTGTCATATGATCCAGCAATTCCACTTCTGGGTATTTACCCAAAGAAAATGAAAACACCAACTTGAAAAGATATATGCACTCCCATGTTCATTATTTACAATAGTCAAGATATGGAAACAACCTAATGTCCACTGATGGATACATGGATAAAGGAGATGTGTTATACACACACACACACACACACACACACACACACACACACAATGGAATATTATTCAGCCATAAAAAAGAATAAATTCTTGCCATTTGCAAAAACATGGATTGATCTTGAGGACTTTATGCTAAGTGAGATAAGTCAGACACAGAAAAACAAATACTATATGATCTCACCTATATATGGAGCCTAAAATATAAAAACTAAGGCCATAGATACAGAGAACAGATTGGTAGTTACCAGAGGTGGGGTTGGGGATGGGCAAAATAGGTGAAGGGGGTCAAAGGGTACCAACTTTCATTATAAAATAAATAAGTCATGGAGATGTAATGTACAGCATGGTGACTATAGCTAATAATACTGTGTTGCATATTTGAAAGTTGCTGGGAGAATACATCTTAAAAGTTCTTATCACAAAAAAAAACTATGTACGGTGACAGATGTTAACTAGACTTGTTGTGGTGACCATTTCACAATATATGTAAATACTGAATCATTATGTTGCACACCTGAAATTAATATATGTTGTATGTCAATTATACCTCAATAAAAAAACATTAAAAAAAATAAAACACTTGAGCTGGAGGCAGTCAATGCATTGTGGGAAAAATGAAAGATTGGGTTAAAATTTAATTGAATGGCACTGGTTCAAGTTGTCCTGGACGAGGGTTCTTCATGGCAAAATTCCCATACAATCAAAGCAAACTCTACTGAAGAATGTAGCACATGGAATACGTATTTCTGCCTTAGAGAAAGTTCTGGGGAGGAGTTTGGTAGAAAGTTTTGCACAAAGCAAATCAGAATCATGGGGAGATGAACTGAGGGTGTGAATGAAAGGAATTGCACAGTTGTCTGTTGCTCATTCCTCTGGTGGTAAAGATATACTCCCTCTCCTATGTGACCATAAAGAAACCGGATGTTAATGATTCCACATTGCCCATGTACCACCATCATCACCATGTTTACACAACATAGCTTCTGGAAGGAACTCAGGACTGGGAATATTAGAACCCCTTCGCCTGGGATATTCTTTGCAATAGTAAAAACTATGCCTTTACTCCTCTGTGTTAAGGAAATGCAAGGAGTTTGAGCTCCTGAAGGAGTACAAAAAAGCATCCACAACTGGTATTTTTTGTGCTGATGGTTTTTCCAAGCTGTTTCAAGTATATTGTCTTCTTAACTAGGTGATAAGCTTCTCCTATGAGTGTGTCCTCTTCATTTATGTTTCTTAATGTCTCCGGTCTGAATAGTTTCTCATCATAACTGCATTTGGCCTTAGAAAATACAAATAAACAATTTAACAAAGAAAAATAAAACAAAATGAGAAATAATCATTTAAATAATTTTATTTAATTCAGTGAAATCACACTTACAGGATTTGAATCTCTGGTTTCTTGCATCAGCTTCATTTCCTAGCCCTCTCAGAGCGGGAACATCTAAATAGAATGAGAGAGATTTCAGCACTTAAATGAATGATTTTTTCTTTTTTTTTACAAGTTTTTTATGCCTGGAAAAGAAAAGTTAAAAAAAAAAGAAAAGAGCCATCTGTTCAAGTGCTGGGAAAATATAACACAGCGCTGGGCTTATGGAAAGAAAATATGCGTATATCTAATGTATTGCTCTTAGAAGGAATTTTTCAGGAGTCAGTGTGAACAAAGTATTAGGTTTATATGCTGACTTTAAAGCCAAACTTTCCGTTAGCTGGAACATCAGTGTAATATACACTGGTAGTAGGATATTTAGAAATCTTGATCCATAAATAGCATGATAACTCCAATCTTTCTTTAGAAGTATCTGATGTAATTCCTCCCATTTTGCAGTATACCATTTTGAAGTGAAAATTTCATATTTCATTGTGTTAAATGTCATCAACTGTAAGTAAAACACACCATTAATTTAATAATACTTGTGGGGGAAAAAGAGGAACACTATGTTAAACATTAAGATATATATCTTTTTTTATTAACCCACCATACATCATTGATCTGACAATTAATTTTAAGCACAGAAATATAATTTATCACACATGAATTCAGGGGCTTTAACAAATTTAGATTATAATAAAGTACACCAAATTTGGACAAACTTCTGTTATTGTTCTCTCCACAGATAATTATTATAAATTTGGTTTGTAAACTCCCAAACTTTAAAAAATATCTGTAATGTTACATACATATAAAATAAATACTTCTAATTTGCATGATGATCTTTTCAAGATAATTGAAATAATGCATATAAAATTGATACAGCATATCATGTGTAGATGCATATATACCTGCTTATAATTGACTGTATTTCTGATATCTCCAAGTTGGTGCATATAGATCTAGGTTGCTATGTTTAAATGCTATTTAGTTACACTGCATTTTATCTATCTCTTTCCTAAGTGACGACCATTCATATGGTTTCCTAATTTTTCGCTCTTACACACATCATTTCCATGGTTGGATCTCCTTATGAACAACCATGTGTGCTTCTGTGGACTGAGTCAAAAGCATCCACACTTTTGGTTTTAAGAGAGACAGTCAAATTGCCCACTGAGGTGGATGCTCCAATTTCCATGTCCACCTGCTGTAAAAAGAACTCGCCACAAAGTCTTGCCAACACTTGCTATGACCAATTTTTTCCTTCTCGCTAATATGACATCTTCCTCAGGACAAGTAAAGTTAAAGCGTCACACATTTATTTATATGTTTATTGAGCATTTGGATTTAGATTTTCTATTCTGTGAGCTGCTTCTCTATACCCTGGACCATTTTTCTATTGTCTTAGTTGGTTCAGCTGCTATAACAAAATACCAGAAACCGGGTGGTTTATCAACAAGAGAAATTCATTTCTCACAGTTTTGGAGATCAGGGTGATAGCATGGTTTCGTTCTGATGAGAGCTCTCTTCAGATTTACAGACAGCTGACCTCCTTGTATCCTCACACTTGGAAAAGGAGCAACCTGGCTCTCTCGTCTCTTTTCATAAGGGAGCACTAATCCCATTCATGAGGGCTCCACTCTCGTGACTTAATCACCCCTAAAGGCCCCGCCTCCAAATACTATCTCTTTGGGGATTGGATTTCAACATATGAATTTGGAGGGAGGAGCAAAGACATTCAGTCCATAACATCTATTGAGCATAAAGATCATTGTTATACTTTATGTTGATATTTGTGGTTTTTATATAGGAAAACAGGCTATTATAAATGCTGCAAATATTTGCCTCCAGTTTGTCATTTGCCTTTTAACTTTTTTTACAGTGCATTTTGACATAAAGAATATTTGAAGAAAAGTTTAATTTTGATGCAGTGAAATTCATCAACACTTTCCTTATATTCTTTTTTTTTTCCTTAAGCAGATTTTTCCCACTGGATTTTTTTTTTAAGTACTCTTTAATATTCTCTGTAATAATGTTAAAGCTTGCTTTAACCATGTGTTTTTGAACCATCTGGAATTTTTTTGCATGCATGTTTTGAGATTGGAATTCTATTTTCATAGTACTATTTATGGACAAGTCTATCCTTTGTGTGTCTCTTTTTAAATTGCCACATCTGCAAAAAGCCAAATACCCACATGTCCATGAACTTCTTTCAAGACTTTGATTTATATGTCTTTTTCTCTGCCAAATCACAGTGTTTAAATTGCTATATATTTCAATATGTCTTGATATTTGGTATGATAATTTCCCACCCTTTTTTCTTTCTAGAATTGTACATTCAACTTTTATATGAATTTTACCATCATTATGTTGCTTCCATGAATAATCTCTGAAATTTTTATTGGACTTGCACTGAATTTATACATTAATTTAGAGAAACTTGCAGTATTTACAGTATAACAAATATGATATGCCTCTCCAAATTTGCAGCTCTTTTAAAAATCTTAATAAAGTTACACAGTTTTATTTATAACAATCATACATTTTTGTTTTGTTTTATTTCTAGACTTTTTATATTTTTATTTCACTTATATATTCATTCCTTCACTTATTAAACAAATATTCACTGAGTGTCTGACACATATCAGACACTCTTTTAGGTGCTGGAGATATAACTGTGGGAAAGAAAACAAAAGGGAAAAACAGACAAACAAACAAGTCCCTCAATTCACAGAGCTCATTCTATGCAGAAGACACAGACAGTTAAGAAAACATGTCATATGGTTTTAACTGCTATGGAGAAAAAGCTGGGTACAGCAAACAGAGAACGTGCAGGTGGGGATTTGGGGTTGCAGTGTAATATAGGCTGGTGAGGGAAATCTTTAATGATATTTGAGCAAGGATCTGAGGTGAGAAAGTAAACTATGCAGGTTTCTGAGGGACAATATTTCTTGAAAGAAGGAGCAGAAAGTATAAAACATCTGAGCAGAGAAATGCTTGGCTGGCTGGAAGAAGAGCAGGGTTCCAGTGAGCCTGCAGTGGCGTAGAGGAAAGGAAGAGACAAAGGATATGAGGTCAGAGAAGAAGTTGTCCAAATGATACAAGAGGTTGTCGGAAATTTTAAGGATTTGGGATTTGCTCTGAATGCGATAAGAAGTCAAAGATATTTTGTGCTAGAATATCTGACTTCTTTGTTGAGAATAAAGTAAAGAAGAACAAGCGTCAAAAGAGAGAAACTAGTAATGCTATGGAATTAATACCAGTGATTAATTATGCTATCCTGGATCAGAGTGATAGCAAAGAAGGAAATAAGAAGTGTTTTGATTTTGTATTTTTTGATGGAATGTACTAGAGTATGGAAGAAAAACTCAAGGATAGCTTCAAGTTTCTTGGCCTGAGCAACTAGACGGTTGGCAATGCCGTTGACTCTGATGGGGAAGATTGCAGGGGGATAGGTCAGTGGTGAGGGAACGCACTTTGGGACGTATGAATGGGATCTTTATTCTGCTCCATTTTTTAGTTAATAAAGTTGCTGTCTGAAAACTGTTGTTTTTTGAACTCTCTTCTGACAGTATTTCAAAGACTCTGTTACATTTGTCAGTTGAACTTTCTTGGTAGATGTTCATATTGCCTGTAAATATTAAAAATATAATCAAAAACTTATATGGCGCTTACCAATGGAAAGTTGTTCTAGGCTCTTTCTGTAAACTAACTTGTTCAGTCCTCACAGGAACCGTACAAGGTAGGTGATATCATTATCATTACCCCTATTTTGCAGATGAAGAATCAAAGGCAGAGGGATGTTAAGTGTCAAATTAATAAACACAAACCTCATTAAATTGGAGTTGGAAGGCCAAAAGGGGGAGCTCTCATGCCCTGTGTGGATAGCAGAGCCCAACAGAAAGAAGAAAGACTTCATCTTTTTGATCAGCATGAAGCTCAGCCAGTGAGAGACTGTTCCAGCTCAGCCAATGAAAAGCTGCTACACATTGAACTAGTTCCTCTAATGAACTTTTTGCTTACAATAGCCCTCTCAGCTTCCTCTTCCCCTCTATGAAAGAGTTTCTCCTCCCTTGCTGCTGCAGGACTTGCAGTGACTTGCCATGGTTGCAGACTCTGAATTGCAATTCTTTGCCAATCCCAAATAAACCCTTTTGCTGGATAAATAACTGGCTTTCTATTTGTTTAAGGTCAACATAAGTAACTTTTCAAGGTTATCTGGTAGTAAATGACAGAGCTAAGATTTGAAATCCAGGCAGTCTTGTTCTGGTCTTAAGTGATTACTTTTAACTACTACACTATATTGCTGGGTCTAATGACATTGACTCTTCCCTTGAAATCTTTATAGCTCTCATTTCTTTTTCTTCTTTCTTTGCATTAGCTAGGAACACAAGTACAATGTAATAATAGGGGTGAAAATAGGCATTCTTTACATGCGATACTTACTATAGATGCTTTTGTCAATTTAAGGAAGTTTACTTTTATTTTCAATTCGTAATGATTACTTTAATACGATGAAGTGATAATGAATTTTCTCAATTTTTCCATCTATAGAGATGATCATGTGTATTTTCTCCTTTAATCTATTAATTTAGTAAATTACACTGGTATTGTTTTTCATTCTGCTGAAATATCTTGCTAACTGGGATTTATCTTACTTATTTAACTTGACAACAAAATATTATTCTTTAACATCCTACTGGGCATGCTATATTACTTAGGATGTCTGCCTCATTTTGCAATCATAGGATTATGTTTTCATTTCATTCTTGTCTATCTTTTCTTAAAATACCTGTTCTTTGAAGTTTTGCCACAATTCATCCCCGAATTGGTCTGGGTCTGGTGCCATTTAAAGTGTTGCCATTTAACACATATTTCAATATTATTAGTTACAATTAACCTAGTAAAATTTTCAATTTGTCTTGGACTAATTTTCTTATATTTATCATTTTGTAGAAGAGTTTATTTATATCTTCAAATTTATTTTATAAAATTATTTATATTGTTCTTCATTATATGAAAAATTGTTTACTATATCGATATTTCTGCACAGATTTTTTTGAGTGCAATTAGTACCTATCATTATAGTACCTATAAGACTTATTTTTATTCTCTACAAAAGTTTTGTAGTATTTTTTAATTTTATTGATTTTCATTTTTTAAATTTTATGTAATGTTTAAAAAAGTGATTGCATCTCCTTTCTGGCCCAGTTCGTGGCCATTATTAAATTGTACATGTAGAGCATGTATGGCAGTGTCAGTTCTTGCCTTAAGTCAGTGTGGCTTCTGCTCCAGCTTCCAGGAAAAGAGCACCCTACCTGGTCACATAGGAACAGGGTGACTGACCAAATGACCACATGTTTCTCTGACTGCACGTTCTTTTTATACATGAACTTAAATTTCTGCTCCTTGCAAAATGTATCTTCTCATTTTTTTTAGCACAGCTTTATAGTCACAAATTTGTTTTTATAACCTGTGCATCATTTCTGGACTTAGGTTTCATTATGTCCTCTCTACACCATCTTGTTCTGGAAGTCAATAAATAGCATTCATTAATCCATAAAGTTACATGCTCTTTTTTCCTTAGTGCCTCAGTACAACTCTGTGCCTAATTCTTATCATATTCAGAATTTGAGAGATTTTCTAAAGCTTTTTAAACTCTCCGAGATTATTCTGGTGACATGTTGCTTTCTATTATCCATAGTAATAACCACAATAATCATAAGATTTTATCATGACTAGTATTTTTAAGGTTGGCAGTATGACTTTGAGGCATATGGCAAATACAGTATACATTAAAACTAAAGGGACTGGCTACCTATTCATTCTAGCTCTTGTCATTCTAGCTCTGCTCCCTCCAACAATAAGCTTTACCTGAGAATGGTCATGTTTACAATGTCAATCTACTGCCACCACAGTTGATTAGTCTTAGGGTGGTACCTGATTTCAGTCAGGCTAATCACAGTCCTCTTGCCTTTGTCACGGTTAATTGATCTAGAGTTGGATACTTGTCTTAAGATGGACTGAAGAGATCCCTAAAGATTTTCAGCTTCAAATTAAGTTTTGGAACTCTCTCTTTCTCCTGGTGAAAAAGACATTCATATTCCTATGTTTTAAAATGTAGATTGAGGGGTAAAGGAAATCAGTGTGAAAAGAGAGAACAGAATTAATCAGTTGCACACAAAAGCAGAAATAAGACAAGCAAATGGATGTTCTCAGGTGTTCAAACATCCGATTGAGCCATGTCTCTGATTTTCCCAAGCTTAACTTTGCAAGATATCTAGTGATTCTGGTTTAATAATGATTTCTGTCACTTGCAAACCAAACAAACCTAGATAATTCCATAGTATTTTGTCTGTCTGTTCCAGTTATTTTAAATTAGAGTTTACCTAACTTCTTTTATTTATATTGTCTAGCATGTGTCAAAAAATTTGTGTCCAATACTGAATTTTTATTATTTTATTATTATTCATTTGAAGACATTTTAAGTTAAAACAGGGATCCTGGCTTAAATAAAACTGCTTGTGTTGCTTCCAATAAAAATAATTCAAAGTTGATAATTAGGTGAGTTGGACCACAGAATAACTGCTAAATTTGCTGATGTACACATAATGACAATGATCTGAAATCACAATGTACTCTTTTCCCTAGTAGCTACAGAGTTTCTTTGGACATTTATTGCGAGTTGTATTATAATTTGAGCATCTTGAAAATGGGATTCTTACTTAACAAAATATTATTCTTTAACATCCTACTGGATATGCTACCTTATTTAGGATGTCTGCTGCATTTGGCAATCATATGATTATCTTTTAGTCTCATTCCTGTCTGTTATCCTTTCTTGAAATACCTGCTCCTTGAAGTTTTGCCACAATTCATCCCCAAAATTGACACAATTCATCTCAGAAAAGAACTATATTTGTGCAAATGTGTTAGTCTATTACAGTGGCCAGGAAATTGGGTGCCTCTCCTCAAAACTGATTAACGGCTTTAGGCTAACTGTGATGATTAATTTGAGAAATCAGTAAAAACCATAGCTACAAAGCACCAATGACAATAAAATACGGTGTTTAATAGGAAACAAAAAAGAAACATATATTGTTTAATAGTTTTGCCACTATTAAAATTTAGTTATACTTCAAACTGTTCAAAATCAGAATCATCAGTCTCTTTTCAGTTGTCAGTTCTTTCTCCTCTCAGGAGTTCAGCGAGTTAAGCCCATCAAACCTGTAGTCTTTGTTCTTCAATCAGAATTAATCGTTACTCAGGCTGCAGAGGCGGGTAAGCGGCCAATTGTAAAGCTATATATAGCCCTCACTTTCTTTTGTCTGCTTCATTTTGTTCTCTTACAACTTTTAATTAGTTCCTTCAGTTTTAGAGTTTCTCTGGTTTTCTTCCACTTTTTCCTATCACATGACTCGCTATTCCTTTACATTTATTCTGCATGTTTAGGAGTACATATTTATGAAGCTAGTGTCACGTTTGGGTAAGGAGAGTGATGAATGATACCATAATTGGTTTTAAAACGTTTTGAGGGGTTAGTAGACTCAATTTTATCTAGTTAATAAAAGAAACCATTTTCTAGATCATAATTTGCACAATATTTATTATGTAAGGCTCATATGTGTGATTGTTTTCTAAAAGAATGCTTAAAATTAAATAGCAATATTTAAAATGCAGCTGAATTTGTTGGAGATTCCTGTAAAATTATTAAAAAGTTAACCAGATGTCATCTGAATTCTTAATAAATACATTCAGGAAAATCACAATATTTAATCAAAACTTTGTATAATTATAATAAATAGAATTTGTAATAAACTAGCAGTAAGAGATAGTTTGTAATTTATCTGAGCTGTATTACAATAGTCAAAATGTTTGTCTGAAAACTGAAATAAAATTGTTGATATCAGCTGGTCTTTTACTATGAATTGATATAGAATCATCTATATTTAATATGAACAGTTTGTATAGAGCATCTTAAATTAAGTTTTTGCCTGAAATTTTAAAAAATGTTAATTTTAATACTCTTTAGTTTTTAATAAATATATAATTTCTATTTTTCCAGATAACTTTTCTTTTTTCTGACTTTAACAAAATCCATATGCTATAAATAAATCAACAGGACATATTTTTATTTAACTTATACATAATTTTAATATTTAAATATGTAATCTAATTTTTATATAATTTATAATTATTTAAATTATATAGAAAATTTATAATGTAATAGAGATGTAGGTTTTGTGTGCTTGATAGCTCCTTCATCATGTAAAATACAGCCAACACAATGCTGACCTGTATAATAGAATTTTGAATAATATAATAGTACTACTACATAGAATATAACTTAGAACCCTCATTCTTCCAATTGGTTATCTCTTTTCATGGGAAGTTTCTCATAGGACATCCCTCCTTAAGTTTTGGCTTTCTTCCAAAAGAGTTATTCTAGTCTTCATTCACTATCTCTTTCTGACCTCTCCCGGTGGGCCAGCCTCTAGCCCGCCATTTCATTATCACTCTGTGCCGGGCAGATTAGCACTTCTGCCTATTCTTACCAAACTAGACCTCAGATCTACCTTTCAATGTTGAAATGTTATTTAAAGTTCTTTACTAAACTAAAGACCATCTAAAGCAGATCTCTACATTCAGTAGGAAATGTCTATGCCATTTGCAGATATTGGTAACAATAATTTTTTAAAATTAAGAATTTTTAGATGGGGTTCTTATATGTACCACCAGATTAATCATAAATATTTGGGTTGGAGATGGAAATTATTTCCTGCTCTTGAGTAATGTTTAGCTAGCTTGATAGTTCATTCAAAAAGGTTTACATCCCAGCTATATGCCAGGCACTGTGTGTGGTGCTAGGCATGCAATAGCAAACAAAAACTGTCTGACTCCTGCCCGAATAGAGCTTGCAACTAAGTATTAAAGGAAACAACACAGTAATTTTTAATGAGACTCATTGACCCTGGATCCCCTTGCCAGTAATTTTAAAAAGCACTTTTTGAACACAGAGTATAGTAGATTTATTGGTCCAATATATAATTTAGACATCAGAGCAGGAAAATGAAGAAATCATGAGTTAATAAATAAATAAAAACTTGCCTTTCAAGTAAAGATGACGAGGAATAATATTTGAGTTGAGAGATAAGAAAGGGAGAATGTGAGGGTTCACGGAGAGTAGAAGAGATTTAATTTTTAGATGACAGTGTTTTCTTTATGTAGAAATGTCCAACTAGAAGTTAGAAATCTGAATTTTCATGTAAGTGTAAACTTCAGTGTTAAAGAAAGGTTAAAAAGGCGACTACCCAAACAGAGTCCCTATTCAGGGATTTTAGCTCAAAGCACTGGAGTCCCCTTCACTGGCAACCAGCTTGGCCGAAATTTTCACTCCTTGAGCCTGCACCCACGGGAAATGATTTTCCATGTCTCCTGCATGCAGACATTCTCAGCAAGAGGTCCTTGGCGCTCCCTTTAAACATGTTCCAGACCGTCTTCTCCGACTTTACCCCCCAACCTATCACATGGGAAACATTCAAAAAGTATTAGATAACTTTTCGTATTCCATCCTCCCCTCAATTTTTTTCTGCCCCTGATACATACCAAGGACTTAGAATACTGCAGGCCTTAGAATATTTTAGGCAAGAAAAAAAATAAAGCCAGTACAAGTGTGACCCTGAAGGTAGTAAAGAAAGAGAGAATAACAGTAGAACACGGTCCAAGTGGAGGTAACAATAGATGGAAACAATTGTGCAGACAGACAGAGGCATTATCAGTGGGAGGGAATAAACACACTTCAGAGAAGAAAATTTACATTTGCCTGTCATATTTTAAAATTTTTAAACACCTAATATTTTTAAAATTCATCAATTGTTCTTCCCGGGGGACTCCCTTGGATTAAGAACAAGGTATTACATCCAACATTTTTATTTTCATTTTATTTATATATTTTTGCCTCTATCTCTCATCCTGTAGTTATTTCACTTTGGAGTCGAATCTCTTCTTGTTTTAGCTTCCTTAAGTATGTTTCTATCTATTTTTTAAAAGCCTCAGGAATGGCTGTTCCTCTGCTTAATATTTTCTTTCATTAATACCGTGGGAGAGGAAAAAATAATTGAAGACAGCAATATTTTAGCACATGATACATGGGTGAGAAGTAAAGGTCATTAAATTTTCCAAGAAGAGTGAAAGAAAAAATGTTAACATTTCCGTATCATTATTTTAAAGGTACATATAAATACTAAAATTATCAAATACATGAAGGAATAAATTAAAAATATTTTAAACATTTCAGTATTTCCCAAATCAGGTACTTTATTTTTCACAATATTTTTAGTTTTAAAGAAAAATTGCACAAAAAGTAGTGAGTTCCCCGATACCACCTCTACCCCCAACCACACAAAGTTCCCCATATTATTAACATCTTGCATTAGTGTGAAACATTTGTTACAAATGATAAACCAATGTTGATACCTTATTATTAACTGAAGTACACAGTTTACATCAGTATTTGCTCTACGGGCTTTGCAAGTGCATCATTATGCTTCCACCATTAAGATATCATAGAGAATAGTTTCACCACGTTAACATCTCTTGTGTGCCACCTACTTACCCCCTCCCCCTCTCCCCGAACCCCTGGCAACCACAGATGATTTTACTATCTCTACATTTTTGCCTTTTCAGAATGTCATATAGTTGGAGTCACACAATATATAACATTTTCAGACTGGCTTCTTTCACTTAGAAATATGTGCTTAAGTTATCTCTTTTCATTGTTTTTTAGCTCATTTCTTTATACTGTTTAATAATATTCCATTGAGTGGATATACCACAGTTTGTTTTTTCATTCACCCATTGAAGAACATCTTGGTTGCTTCCAACTTTTGGCAGTTATGAATAAAGCTGCTATAAACATTTGTGTCCGGGTTTTGTGTGGAGATAACTTTTTAACTCAACTGAGTAAATATTTAGTATCTCTATTGCTGAATCATATGGTAAGACTATGGTTAGCTTTGTAAGAAACCATCAACGTGTCTTCAAAGTGGCTGTTCCATTTTCCATTCCCACCAGAAATTAATGCAAGGTTGCCCTACATCCTTGCTAGCATTTGATATTTTCAGTGTTTTGGATTTTAGTCATTTTAATAGATGTGTAGTGAAATCCCATTGTTGTTTTATTCATAATTATATTCAGAATGGCATGTAATGTTGAATACTTTTTCGTATGCATATTTGCCATCTGTCTGTCTTTGGTGAAGTGTTTCCTCAGATTTTTCCCCATTTTTAATTTGGGTTATTTATTTCTTTATTGTTGAGCTTTAAGAGTTCTTTGTATATTTCAGATACTAGTCCTTTATCGGATATGTATTTTGCAAAAATTTTCATCCATCTGTCACTTGTCGTTTCATTCTCTTAACAGTGTCTTCATAGAATAGAAGTTTTTAATTTTAGTGAAGTTCATTTCAATTTTTTTCTTTTATGGATTGTGCTTTTGTTGTTTTATCTAAAGAGTCATTGTGGAATCCAAAGTCACCCAAATATGCTCCTACGTTATCTTCTGTAAGTTTTATAGTTATGTATTTTACATTTAAGTCTATTATTCACTTGGAGTTAATTTTCTTGGTGTGTGAAAGTGTAAGGTCTGTCTAGATTCATTTTTTTGGATGAACCAAATTTCCAGTTGTTCCAGTACCATTTGTTGAAAGGCTATCTTTTATTCATTGAGTTGCTTTTGCTCCCTTGTCAAAGATTGGTTGAATATATTGGTGTGGCTCTATTTCTGACCTCTGTATTCTGTGCCATTCATCTATTTGTCTATTCTGTCACTAATACTATATCATTTTGATGTTATAGTTTTATGGTAAGTCTTGAAGTCAAGTAGTCAGTCGCTGACTTTTTCTTCTTCAGTATTGTGTTGCCACTTCTGGCTCTTTTTTCCTTTCAATATAAACGTTATAATCAGTTTGTTGATATGCACTGGGATTTTCATTGGGATCCCATTAAATCTACAGATCAATTAGGGAAAAACTAATGCACAACAAGATTGACACTTCCTGTCCATTAACATTGAATATCTCTTTTATTTATTTATTTATTTAGATCTTCTTTGATTTCCTTCATCAGAGTTATGTAGTTTTCCTTGTACATATTTTGTTAGATACCTAAGTATTTCCTTTAGTTTGGTGCTAATACAAATAATACTTGGTTTTACTTTCAATATATATTAACTCGTATTTCACAACCTTGCTGTAGTCTTTTATTACTTCTAGGAGCTCTTTTTTGCTGATTCTTAGGGTTTTTCTAGTTAGACAATCTGTTATCTGTGAACAAAGACTCTTATTTCTTCTTTCCCAATCTGCATTCCTTCTATTTCATTTTCTTGTCTTCTTGCATTAGCTAGGATTTCCAGTATGGTGTTAGATAGGAGAGTGAGAAAGACATCTTTGCCTTGTTCCCAATCTTACAGGAAAAGCATCTAGTTTCTCACCATTAAGTACGATTTTAGTCGTAGGTTTCTGTGTTCCGCTTTCTCTACCTTCTGTTGTTTTAATTTGGCATTTTTTATGATTTGACTTTATCGCCTCTATGGACTTACTATTTATACCTCTTTTTTAATAGAAATAGTTTTTAGATATTAAGAATATTTTGCTATTATAATAGAAAACTTTTTAAATAAGTTGGAGGAATAATTAAAATTGTGCAAAAGTTATATGAAAATTCACATTCTGCCTACTTCTAAAGAAGAATAAACTTTACTTATACTGGCTCATCACTTTGAAAAAGATCTAAATAAAGCTGAATAAAAGCAATATATGTATATGCTTCTCAGACATGTTTCTCAGATATGTAAAGGGTCTTAGACAATCTCTAAGCCATGAAAAGTAGTAAAACTATCACCACAAAACACTCTGCATGATCCCTTTATTCATATTTCTTAGAGAACTTTGGAAATTATTTGAGGTAATGTATTATTTCCATATTTCTCTTGAAACCAAATCTATTATTTAGAGTACAGCTTAAGTTGCCTTAATAAAGAATCTCAAAGTATACATTTTTAAATAGGACAGAAATTTATCTTATTCTCACATAGTTCAGAAAAGGTGAAGTTGTAGCTTCATCAGCTCATTAAGGGCCTCAACCTTTCAATCTTATGTACTACCTTCCTTAACAGTGCTGTCCTTGTCTACATAGTCAAGCCTTTTGACACCACTACATACATATTCCAGTCCCCAGAAAGGAAAGAAGAAAGTGAAGACCCAGGGCAAATAATCAGAGAGTTAATTACTTTACTTCTACCCACATTTCATTAGCAATAACTCAGTCACAGGGCCACACATAGTTGCAAAAGAGACTGGGAAATGTGGTATTTAGCTCAGAAGTTAGTGGACAACTAAGACATTCTATTTATATATGATTTATATATATATTATATATATATGATTTCTATTATATTCCTTATATTGTACTACATTATATATTATATTATTATATTATATATATAAAGATATATAAGCTTTATAGTCAGGTATTCTGAAGCAAGAGTAGAAAGATTAGTATTACTGATACTATAAAAATATGAGTAACATTTATAATGCCTGCAGGTAGTACTCAGCAGGACTGCTAAGACATCATTTATTTATTATCTAAAGAGTGGCTAAGGACTTCTGGCAAACTGGAAATTGAATATCAAACTCTAAAATGAACTAAATTATACAGAATGATTCTACTATTTTTTTCTTACTGTAAAGTTATCTTGGTTTATTTAAGCTTATAACTTTAGCAAAGATTAAAGCTGAAAATGCTTGAAGGAATGTATATATATAAATCACGTATACATATGTATAAAATTCTGCATATCTGTATACCTTCACTCACATGCAGACAAAATATCTGAGCTAGTTTATTCTAAAATAGGTAAACGTGGCAAGGAGCACTTAGAGGACTTAATGAGGCTAAATCAAATTAATTATAACTGTATCTGTGGCATTAAATCTCCCCAAACTTCCTCCTGGCATTGTAGAGACCTTGACATATGTGAGTTTAGGTCACACTCTCAAAATCACGGAGCTGACAGACCAGATTTTCTTCCTGAGATTTTGCTCATTTGCCAAACCAGAATACTTAGTACATCAGGTCACTCCGCTTGAATTCCCAAACAACACATGACTTTGGGATATGATCCCATGATAACTCATTGAAAGTGTCTAAACACATGTACCTAGTATAATGGGGCACAGATGACAGTTTAGGCAGAAGGATTTTTTCTTCTTTCTATCACATGTTTTTGACAATTTTACAAATTGCTCTAGCAGCAGCCTTCAGACTCCATCTTAAGTTTTTGTTTGTTGCACTACCATAAACTGTGTTCCTCTGACTTTTCAAAGATCCTTGCAGCCATTATAATAATAATCTTTTGAGAGGTTTCAAATTGAATGAAAATATTTACAGGTTAATTTGGGGAAGTAAAAAAAAACATTTGCATTCATTAGAAGATAAAGCAACATTTTTTTAAACAACTGATATTTGTTACACATATTCAATTATTTGCAGTATTTATTTATGATTTATATCTCCCTATTATTGTAAGATTTTAAATTAATGTACTGTTTTTCAGAATATGTCTAATGCTCCTTAACATTTGTGAAAAGATGGGCTATTTAAGGGTATACACTGTTTCTAAACTCTATTATAAAGAGATGAAAATAAAAATATTCTGCACTCTCTTAAAGACATATAGGGAAACATATAGCTTAATCCCAAAATATATAGGACATTATAAATATCATATATGAGTCTTCTAAACTGTTTAAAATCAGCAGAAAATTCCCTAGCCCCTTTCCCTTACTGTCAAACAATTTATTCTCCCCCCATTAGGTCAGGCAATCACAAGAGACCTAATTCAATTTCCCGCTACTGTAACAGTGAAATACATATGTGTCAATCTACCCCTTCCATTCTTTCTCCAGTTATAACAGAAGGAGTACTACTTCCAATGTCAGAAATAATTTCTCTACTTGTGTTTTGGGACCCATGTTTTTTTTCCTCCTCTGGCACACCATGGACAAAACTTTCTCATATACAATCAATTCTTTCTCTTTAGGGATTCCTTCCCTTTAACAATGAAAGAGATATAGATTAATCCATTAAACAACCAAACAACAACAAAACAAATTCTATCCTGTGCTGTTTCCAACTAAATGTCTCTTCACATTGACAATCATAACTATTGAGAGAATTGTTTATGTTCCTTGTCTCCTTGACTTACAACAGAATTCAATGTATTCTGAGATCTGTGCCCTTAATTAAACTTAAATTATTCTTGCAAGAATCAAAAATGACTAGTTGAGTGTGAACCTTTCAGTCACTTTCTCAATTTTCCCATTAGCAGCATTTGAGATATTCTTGACCGGCACTTCATGCTCTGATACCTTGTCTCCCGTCACAGCACGCTCTCCTTATTCATAGTCGTGTATTAATTGCCTACTGGAAATCTCCATTTGGACAGTTCCCAGGGAACTTTAAAAAAGATGTCACTCTGCACTTTCTCATTCCCAACAAATCAGTTGCTTTGTGTGTGATTTCAGTTTATGGTCCACGCAATTGTCCGTGAAACCTGTCTCATTGTTGACCCCATCTTTTACTTCCCCAACCTATGTTAAATAATCCACCAAAATTCTTCTATTGTATTTTCCTAAACATGGTTCAAATCCGTTCACTTATACCCATCACCTCAGTGGCCAACTTGACTCAGATCACATATTTTATGACCTGGCCTAGTTCTATATTATTCCTCTTATAGGACTTTCTACCAAAGAGATTCTCAACACTAATCTATTTTTCTCACTGCACACCTTGTAATCTTTCTAATGTTCAAGTGAAATCAGGGGCTTCCCATTTTCTTTAGCTACAGATCTAACTTTGAAACCTTGCATTGAATTTCTCAGCTGCCGAGACCCAGTTGCTGTCTACAGCTTTTCCAATGTTATACCCTACATTTTAAATACATCATTAACTCTCCTTCAAATAACCCTTCTTCCACCAATTCACAATTGCTCATCAGCACAACTTAAAATCTGCAAGCCTTCCAACTTTCACTTCCACAGCCAACTTCAGTTAGTTTTCAGGATATAGTGCTACATTTATTGTAGTACTTTAATCATTTAACAAGTGTGAAACTATGCTACAAGTTTTACTAGCTTTCTGCATGTTTTTTTGTGTGTCACTGAACAAGTTTTTGAATGTTGTGTCATAACCTCACTTTTCCTAAAAGCTCTATGGTTTTTATTGTGATTTTGCATACTGTTGTGATTTTTAGGAATGCATAGGTTGCATCATGAGGAGAACGACTACAGTATTATTTTTGTCAGTTTACACATGAGAAAATAAGATGGCTAGGAAAGTTGAATAATGTGTTCAACACTACATAGTATTGTAGAGCTGGGGTCTGAATGCAGGGAGACAAGCTCAAAAGTATGTTACTGTAAGAAGTCATCATGAAATCTATATATTTTCACCATTTTAACCTTGGTATCTAGCAAGGACAAAGATTTTTTAAACTGAACTAATGAACAAATGAACAGAGGAGAGTGAATACAAAGTAAGAATAGAAGCATAATCCAGGAATCTTTAAACATATCTCTCAAGTTAATTTTCTTACTGTGAGTTATTTGGTAACATATTCAGATACTGTGAATTAACAATTTGAACCATTATGTATCATTAAGTGAGAAAGAAATTCATAGAGTATTGTATACAGTGTGATGCTACTGGTGATTTTATATGAATGACACACACACTTACATGTAAAAGATACAAAACTTTCACTAATATTTTTGTTTTTTACAACCATGTGTTCCTTACAACATGAAACGTTGTAAAGAAACACAGTATTAACTCTTTTTTTTTCAATTTCAAACTACTTCCTTTACCAACCAAGGATATTAAACGCCTTTTAATGTGCGACATTTTAGGTTGTTTGTTTTAAGTATTTCACTTGTTAAAAGATACTTTTACCTTGAACAGAATGAATATCATGTTCAAAGCAATAAATTTCTCATAAATGAATTCTAAAAGAGTTATATTTTCCATGGTGATGACATTCATAATGCAGTACACTCTAAATGTCAGATATTTTTCATGATTATTTAATCCCAGAACACATATTTTGAATTTTCAAAAGAAAACATTAAATTCTCTAAATATTTGAGTTTCTAAAAATAATTTAATTGAATATTTTAGATTTAAATATAAAGACTAAATGTATTTTAAAATAATTTTTCTGTAGTGCAATCTTATTATCCAGGAAAAGAAATAATTGGTTACCAAGAAATTTTCATATCTAAATTTTATTGAGGAATTACTACTATATGCTCATCAGCACTTTCAATTACCTTTTGATAAAACTGCTAGAAGAATTATGTAAGCAAGACAGAGACAAATTTTCTCACTTATTAAGGGAAAATATTCTGCATAGTCCCTGGCTGGTAAGTAGCTAATATGAATTTCTAGTTCCTTCGATTTGCCCTGCTGTAGCACTGAAATGTTTTGCCTAATAAGGTTTTTTTTCATGTCTGAGTGACATGTTATAAGAGGATACTGCAGAGATCGAGAGAATAAGTGGAAACACATTTAGTGAAGCAATATTATAGCATGTTAAGTAAATTTCATTTAATTTGAAAACTTGTAAACACAATTTTTTCCAAAACTCATAGCTCAAATACTGAGCAATTCAATTTAAAATCAGATACCCAGCCAATTCATTGGTTTAATTCTAGCACCCTCACAAATATAAAGGACACAAAAAGAGGCAAGAGAGTAGCTCATTTCCACTTAATTATTCCTGGTTTGTTTGTCTTTTAAAGGCTTTTACAGCCATTGTAGTTGAGTCTTTTTGATAGTTCAGTCTGTAATCATTAACATGGATAAATTTAATACTATAATGCATGAGAATATATATATATACACATACATTGTATGTGTGTGTGTGTGTGCATGTATATATATATATATATAAATATTTTGAGATTTAATATTAGTAAGGATTTTTAAATATAAATGTATATTCAATATGTATTTCACAGATTTGATTACATTCAATATCAATCACTCCCTCAAAAAATCCTCTTGGAATTAGGGAGGAGAAGTGTTTATCAATTCCCATTTTCCTAGTGAACAATTTGGAGATTAGAGAAATAATTTAGTTCAGATCACATTTTAGTCAGAATTGAGTCTGTATACAAAGCTGGTCTCTTATATTCATCTTTATTTTTTTCCTCACAAAATCACACCATTATGATATTATAAAAAAATCATAGCATATGAAATCTGTAGATATAGTTTCAAATATCATGTAAACTGCTGACTGTGTGACTTTGAATAGGTGACTTAATTTCCTTCAGGCTCATATCCTCACTTGTAAAATGAATATGGCAACAGATAATATATGTAACGATAACTGAGTTGTTCATAGTATGTCCTCAATAATGTTGAGGTCTTTTCTTTCCTGACATTTCTCTTAGCTCTATGAAGTAAAACCATGCTTACAAGTACAAATTATATACATATGTACATTCATATACGTGTGTGCTTATATGTATGTATGTATGTGTATATATCTCTGGTAATCTTACATGTTCTTATAAAAACTTGAAATATACTTTCTCTAAATTCTTCAAAGATGTTTGAAGGAGTATTGTGACTGGAGTTACACTAAAAAATTTTAGTGTAAAACCAGATAAAAACTTGAGAAATCTTTAAATTGTGTGTATTTTTAAAGTCTATAAGAGTTAAGATTTCACTTGAAAGGAAGGCTATAAATATAATTCAGGATAGTCATCTGATAAATACATTAATTGAATCTGTTGAAGTGGTAAAGCAATCGATGTGGAAGGAAGCAGGTAATGTAAAACTTGAATCAGGGTATGAATGCTGAGAGAACTTCCCATTTGGTAGGAATAGATCAGTAGTTTCTATTGCCATATTACTTAAACAGAAAGATGAAAAATTATGCTGACTTTGTGTATTTCTAAATCTGCCATCTTGGCGAAGCCTGGTTAATAAACAACCTCAGCCCACAGAGAAATTACCTCACAAAATTTTGGAATAGTGACTTCCATTTCCTTAGTGGACATCGTCAAATTTGGTTTCTTAGAATTAAAGATGAATTTGAATGAAATGGCTCAAACACAAAACATCAGTATTTTTGTGTTGGGTGTTAGGAATAATCTACATTAGTATTTAAAGTGTATTTAATGCTTAAGTGACGTTCATATTAGCTGTGAGGACTAGCAGAAACCAGACTTATTGAGATGTTTAAGATAACCTAAGATTATCCATATTTGTATGATAATTGACTATATTAGCTCATGCATCTAAATAATTGGGATGGTTTTGTTAGATTGGAGCATTTGAAGAAGAAAATTGAATATACTACATATATTAATCAAGTTCAAATTTTTAAGAAAACATTTACTTCAGTGCAAACCCATCGGTGGTTTCAAAGATTGAGTTTTATATAGCATAATAAAGTTATGTAATTTTTAATTTAAAATTAAAAATCTAGTTTTTAAATTTATTTCAGTAAATTGAAAATTAATTTTTAAAAGACAAGAAGGTGAAAATATTTTTTGCCCTGAAAGCCAACTTCAAATACACCAAAACATGGGTTGACAGATAGGTGCAAAATATGTAATTTGAATTGATCTGATAATTTCTCACACACTTAATTGTATTCTTTTGATTTTTTAACATTATTAAGTTCCTTTGAGAAAAACAGAAAAAGTTATGATTAACTTTTTTAATATTTTATGTATATTAGCAAAAATTTAAAATTGTTGTCATCTACTAGCAAATCTGATAATGTAGTGACCATCAATTTTTTTCCCATTATGTCATTATTACATGTAATCTGTTTCTAGGTGAAATTTTCCAGCCTCGAATCACCCACTATTACACATGGTTAGACCATAAGGGATTTCCTTGTAGTCTTTGTCAGATTTTGTTATCAGAATAACGCTAGTCCTTGAGATGATTTTTTAATATTTTGTCAACTGAAAATCAAATGTCTATAAATCGATTTAGCAAAGTGAATCAAGTTCTAGATGACTACACTCTAGCATTGAATAAATTTTAGTCTTTGTCATATGAAAACAAGCTATATTTACTATGGACTCAGCTTTGTACTATGAATTTAACTTTTATTATTATACTCAGTAACAATCCTATGGAGTAGGTAAGATTATTGTCTTTGCTTCAGTTTAGTTTTGTTGCATTATAGACCCCTTCAGAATTTAGTGACCTGTAAAGATAATCATTTATAATTCCCATGAAACTGCAATTTGAATAGGGATAGGTAGGGAAGGCCCATCTCTTCCACACAGCATCGACTGGGGCAGCTTGACTGGGGACTGCTACCTCATGCACATGGCGGTCAAGTTGGTACAGGCTGTTGGCTGAGCACTGAGCCTAGAGCTGCGAGCAGAGGACTCATCTCCACTCTACATGGACTCTTTATGTGGTTTTCTGGCAAGGACTCTAGTGTTGGCTTCCTCACAGCATGCCACTTAGTTCCAAAAGCAAGATCCCCAAAAGAACCAAGTGGAAGCTTTTACGATCTAACCTAGAAGTCACACATTGTCCACCATTCTATACATTTGTGGCAATCACAAAAATCCACTCAGGTTTAAAGGAAGAAGACATTGAACTCACCCCTCCATGAGGGGGGGATCAAGTCAAACTGTAAGAAGAACGTGTAGGAAGGGAGATAATGTTGTAACCATATGTGGAAAATAAAATCTTCATTAATTATTGAGGGAACAGAGACTCAGCGACATAAAGTAACCTTCCCACGATGACAAAGTTTAGCAAGTGGAAGACCTAAATATCTTTTGTACTAGATACAGATGACCTCTTTAAAAATTTTATGCTTTCTATATTAATATTGAGAGTATTAATAGTTTTGTTTTCATGGATCCTAGCGCAAAGGAATCTCATAGTGTGCTGCAGTATTGGACAGGTGTATTTAGTTACAAAACATCTCTTCTTTACAGCCTCATATTTCATCCATCAGCTTAGTGAATGCTTAAAATAATACGATTATATGATACTGTGTGATTACAACATTAGGTACTACTGTGGTAAACAAGCTGGAGAACAAACACAACGAAAATTGGTAAGCATAAAATGAACTGGTAGGAGCAACAATGTGTTGATTTATTTGAGAATAGGTGAACCGTGGGCATTAGTCAGCTGTTCTGAATGAACGAAGCATCAGTTCATCAGGTGAGTCAGCTCCATGGAAGTCCATTAACAGCTTTTATTGCATTTGAAAATTTAAGAAGTTACATCGTTAATTCAAATGTTTAGAAATGTTGCTTGAATCTCATATACAATAAATTATGTTGTGTATGTAGAATTAGCACATTAATTATATGTATATATTTTTTGAATTCTGAATGATTACTTTTTCAAGACTTTTTCTTTAGTAAAGGGTCAACTTTTCCCCTGATGGATAGATGGTGTCCTAGATCTTCTGGGGTTGAGTGAATAATAGTGTCATTCTCATCTGTGCATAAAACAGAGATTATGACCCAACTGTCATGTAACAGGAGGGATCATCTGTCTTTCCTTTTTTGAGTCAAGGGATTTTGGCAGGAACATAATATTCCCTTCAAAATCAGTTTGTTCCCTTGATTTTTTTTTTATAGACTCCGTTTATCTGATTCTGCCTCTTCCACACAGTCTTTTTGGCCTCCAGACTGATTAGATCCTAATTCTTTTGGCAAACTGTCAACATGTCCCACTCAGAATAACTATTAAGCCTTTGCTTTTGCTACTCCTCTGCAATTTTGTTTCCCTTTCTGTGCTTCATATCTCTGCTTTGTGATTTTCACCTATTTTGCCTCAAGCTATCTCTTGACAATGTGTTACTACCTCTTTATGAATTTGTTTCTTCTCTGCCCAAGAAATTTATTTATGTTCCCTTCCTTATTTCCCTGCCCTACTTCAACTCATAATCCAAACTAACTTTTTATATAAACACTCTTTTATTTTGTTTCCATTCATTATGAATATTCAAAAAGATTAGACATTTTATTCTCTCTTAATTATGCAAAGAGTACATTTTTCAAGACTAAAATTCTTCACGTATAAAAACTCGTGTCGCAACTAGAATAATAAGCCAATCTCCAATTAAGGGGACTATCTATTTTTCTATTTAGCAGAAATATCGAATGCTTGGAATTGTTGCTAAGGTAAGCTAAATCGTTCATTCAGATTTTTGTGATTTTTTTAATTCCAAAAGTTTTGTGCACTGATATAATTAAAATTGTGATTTAATCAGATTTTAAATATCATATATTATCTAGAGTAGAAATTTTATTCAACAATTTGTGAGTTTTCTCAGGAAATAAATTAGGGCTACAATCCACTAACATGGATTCTGTGGCATTTCACATTTTTAAAAAAATTCTTTCAGAGGGAAATTATAATGAAGTCATAAACACAATTGAGGATGGATTGATTAAATCTTTTCCTTTTATCCAATAACTGAACTAAGCATTTGAGAACTAAGAGAACTTTTGAGAACTGAACTAAGCTAATGGTTTTGCATATTTATGTTTTTCATTTACAGAAAAGGATAGTCGTTTATAATTTTCAGATGTTCTCAATGTTCTGCTTTCCATCATTTCTTGGAGGAGGTCTATATTTTTAATTATTCAATTCACTATAAAAGAAGTAGTTTTCTTTTTTCCTAACTTAGGGGGAGGAATCGTCATAGACTGGATTACCAAAGAAGTAGAATCTGAGATGGAGAAAGGATTAATGTATAGAAAGTTTATTAAGGAATGTTCTTGTATTCACTACCTGTAGAAGGGATAGTAAAAGACAGAAGAGGCGTTAGACAGATGGAAAAACAGGATTATGCTTTAGTCTCAATGAAGATCTCAGCTGGTCCCTTGGAAACGAGTGTGGGCATTTAGAATTATCCCAAATTGGGAAGGAAACTAGATTTTTATACTATGTTGTGCAGTCATTGGATGAGCTGGTCTTGGTAATAAGTGGCCTTGGGAGAGATGATTCTTGTCAGCAATAGCAATTTCAGAGGGCTTAATGGAGAATCTGTGTGACAAATATTTTTGGGAATATTTTAGGAAAAATAAGCAGTTTTGCAGCTACAGCATCACATTATTTAATTTTCTGTAGATCTTATAGCTTTTTATTTTAACAGCTTAAAAAGGAAATATTTATTTATTTATTTATTGAAGTATAATTGACATACAATATCCTATTAGTTTTAGGTGTACATAATAGAGATTCAATATTTATATACATTACAAAATGATTACCACACAAATCTAGTTACCATCTGTCACCATACGAAGCTATTACAATATTATTGACTATATTCCCCATGCTGTACATTACCTCCCCATGACTTATTTTATAACTGGAAGTTTGTACCTCTTAATCCCTTTGGACTGTTTTGCCTGCCACGCCCCCAAATTCTTATGACCACCAATTTGTTTCCTGTATCTATGAGTCTGTTTCTGTTTTATTTTTTTAATCTTTTTGCTCTGTTTTTTAGATTCCACATATAAGTGAAACCATACACTGTTTGTCTTTCTCTCTCTGACTTATTTCACTTATTGTAATACCCTCTAGCTCCATCACTATTGTCACAAATGGCAAGATTTCATTTTTTATGGATAATATTCCACTGTATGAATATACCACATCTTCTTCATCCTTTTATCTATCAATGGACACTTACGTTGCTTCCATATATTGGCTATTGTAAATAACACTGCAATGAACATAGAGTGCATATATCTCTATCTTTGACACCCTTGGAATAACATTCTAATTGTTTTCTTTCTTCCCTTCTCCTTCTTACTTCCCTCCCCCTCTCTTTCCCTCTCTCTTTCTCACTTGTTCTCTCCATGTTTGTTCATATTTTCTTGACAACATTTTTGATAAACATTTTAAAACATGTACCATATTGAATAGACTTAGAGTAAACAATACACTGACCACCAGATTTACCACTAATTTTTTATTTACCCTTTAAAATTTTTTTTTTATTTACATCAGCTAAAATTCACTTTTCTTGTTGCCTATTACTGTGAGTTTTGACAAATTCATAGAGTAGTATGTATTTATCTGTTCAGGTTGCTGCACAGTATACCATAAACTGGCTGGCTTCTAAACAATAGAAATTTCTTTCTCACAGTTCCGAAGGGTGGGAAGTCCAAAATCAAGACATTTGTTTTTGGACTCCACTGTTTTGGTTTCTGGCAAAGGCCCACTTCTTTACTGATGGCCTTCTTTTCACTGTAACCTCACATGGTGAAAGGGACATTTAGGATCTATTTTATAAAAGCACCAATTTCATTCATGAGGGCTTCACCCCCATAACATAATCACCCCCCCAAAGCCCCACCTTCTAATACTATGACCTTGAGTGTTAAGATTTCAACATATGAATTTGGGGGGACCCATCCAGCATTCTGCCCCTGGCTCTCCAAATCCATGTCTTTCTAGCATGCAAAATACATTTATTCCATACTAAGAGCCCCATAGTCTTAACTCATTCCAGCATCACCTCAAAAGTCTAAAGTCCAAAGTCTCATCTAAATATCATCTGAATTGGATATGGGTGAGATTCAAGGTATAATTCATTCTGAGGCAAATTGCTCTCCAGCTGTGAACTTATGAAATCAAACATGTTATGCTCTTCCCAAATGCAATGGTGTGACAGGCAAAGGAGAGGCATGCCCATACCAAAAGACAGAAATAAGAAAGAAGAAAGGCATGAGGAGTTCAAAGTGGCTGGGGGGGCAGTCTTGAATTCTAGTTCAATGGAATCATTGTTGTGTCTCCTGGTGGAAGAATTCCTCTCTCTGAAACTAAGACCTCTAGGCCAGCAGAGCATAAAGTCATGAGAAGAGGAAGCAAAATTTTGCTAGTGGGCCGCTAGCCATAATGGTGAGTGGTACCACTCCCATTTCCACCCCTTGATTCCTGGACCTGTGAATCCTGGCTATGATAGAAACAACACCATATATGGGACATTGATTCAGAGATTATACAGCTTTCTGGAGAAACTGGTCCCAACCCTGCAAGGCATTGCCACCTATCTGATGCTGTAGCTGAGTCTTCAAAAGGCCATTCCATTGCTCTATCAATCCAACTGCTTTAGGATGGTGGGGACATGGTAAGAACAGTGAATTCCATGAGCATGGGCCTATTGCCGTATGTCTTTTGCTGTGAAGTGAGTTTCTTGAGCAGAAACAATGCTGTGTGGAATGCCACGATGGTGGATAAGGCATTCTGTAAGTCCAAGGCTGATAGTTAGGGCAGGGCACTGCATGCAGGACAGACAAATCCATATCCAGTGTATCTATTCCAATAAGGGCAAAATGCTTCCCCTTCTATGATGGAAACATTCCAAAGTAATCAACCTGCCACCAGGTAGCTAGCTGATCACCCCAGGAAACTGTGCCATTTTGGGGATTCTATTGGTCTCTTCTACTGGTAGATTGAACACTTGGTGGTGGCCATAGCTAGGTCGGCCATGGTGAGTAAAGTCCATGTTGCTGAGTCCATGCATAACCTTCATTTCTGTGATCATGGCCAATTTGTTCATGGGCCCATTAGCAATGACAGGGGTAACTGGGAAAACAGGCTGACTGGTATCCACAGAACAGGTCATCCTATCCATTTGATTATTAAAATCTTTCTCTGTTGAGCATTTCTCCTTTAGTGAGCATTCACATGGTACACAAATATCTTCACATTTTTTTGCCTTTCAGGAAGGTCTATACACATACCTCTTTCCCAAATTTCTTTGTCGTCAATTTTCCAATCACTTGGACAATTTTTCCCAAGTCCCTGACCATATAGTAAAATCATTGGCCACAGACTGTTAATCAATATAATTGCATGTCTGGCCATTTCCTCTTCCAAGCAAGAGTGCATAACCAGGTTCACTGTCTGAAGTTCTGCCCAGTGGGAGAATTTCCCCTCACCATTGTCCTTCAGGGATGTCCCATAGAGGAGCTATAGTGCTGCAGCTGTCCACATTGGGTGGTACTCTCATATCATGCAGAACCATCTTTAAACCAGACCCAGATGTTCTATTTCTCTGTCAACTGATTACAGATATAGCCCTATCAGCCACTGACACTTAAAACACCATTGAATATGCTGGATCATATGGCCCAAGTGGCAAAGCAGCTTGCACAGCAGCCTAGGCCTGTTGCAGAGCCTTCTCTTATTTTGGGCCCCACTCAATACTAACGCTTCTTGGGTCACTTGGTAAATGGGCCTGAGTAACACACCTAAATGAGGAATATGTTGCCTCCAAAATCCCAATAGGCGCACTAGGTACTGTGTCTCTTTCTTGCTTATAGAAGGTGCCTGCTGCAACAACTATGGATTAGAAGGGATATCTCAACATGCTCCACACCACGGGACCTCTAGACATTCCACTGAGGTAGACTGTCCCTGAAATTTAGTCAGATTTATTTCCAACCCTTTGGCACACAAATGTCTTGCCGAAAAGTCAAGAGCAATTGCTACTTTTTACTCATGTGGTCCAATCAGCACAACATCATCAATGTAATAGACTAGTGTGATATCTTTTGGAAGGGAAAGTCAATCAAGATCCCTGCAAACTAAATTATGACATAGGGCTGGAGAGTTGATATACCCCTGAGGTAGGACAGTGAAGGTGGATTGCTGGCCTTGCCAGATGAAAGCAAACTGCTTCTGGTGGGTCTTATGGACAGGGATGGAGAAAAAGGCATTTGCCAGTTCAATAGCTGCACACCAGCTACCAGGGGATGTGTTAATTTTCTCAAGCAATGAAACCATGTCTGGTACATCAGCTGCAACTGGAGTCACAACCTGGTTAAGGTTGTGATAATCTACTGTCATTCTCCAAGATCCATCTGTCCTCTGCACAGACCAAATGGGAGTTGAATGGGGATGTGGTGGGAATCACCACCCCTACATCTTTCAAGTCCTTGATGGTGGCACTTATCTCTGCAATTCCTCTGGGGATGCAGTATTGCTCTTGCTTTACTATTTTTCTAGGTAGAGGCAGTTCTAATGGCTTCTGCTTGGCCTTTCCTACCATTTCACAGGCCAGAGAAACAATGTGGGGATCCTGCCAGCTGCTAAGTATTTCTATTTCAATATGCATTCTGGGATTGGGGAAATAACCACAGAATGAGTTCAAGGATGCACTGGACACACTGTGAGATGACCCTGAACTAAAATTCCATTGATCACCTTCCATAAGTCCCTTCTTTGTCTGGAGGGCCACAGTGATGTTTTGGGTCTCCTGGCATCAGTGTTGGTTCAGAGCCAGTGTTCATGGTGCCCTGAAAGTTCCTATTATTTTCTTTTCTTCCATGCACAGTTACCCTGGTAAAAGGCCATAGGTCCTTTTTTGGAGAAGGCTGGGAGAAAGATTAACAGTATAAATTTTTGCTAGTATACTGGTTTCCTTCCTCCAGGGGACCCAGCCTTCCCTTTGTTCAAGGGTTACTGGGTCTGTAAACTGGCTAAAATGTAGGAATTGATTGAGTGGCTGTGACTCTCTGTTTTTATGATTTGAGTTAGTTAGACTTATTCACTTGACCTAGAACTTTTCTGCTTATACAGCTCATGCAAGAACTTAGGCTTTCTATCTGTTTAACTCTAGGAAACCATGATTAACTCGCCAAGGCCACAGGTCTGCACAAGCCAGACTATTCTGATTGCTGCTTTGATTCTGCTGTCCATTACAGTATCCCTGCCCACCTTGCCACTCAACCTTCACTTGGCCCCTGCTACCCCAGCATCCACTTATGCCCCTAGCATTTAGGTTTTCTAATTAAGTGACTGTGGTTCCCACTGTAACATCTGAGCAATCAAGGAGCTCTTCAATGACCCTGAAGCTCCACTCACAAATTTATTTCTCAAATACTTGGTGAAAGCTTGTCTTCTGAACTCTTCCAGTGTGAGTGAATAAGTCTTAAAAGACTAATCCACTCTAACATTCCAGTCATCCTAAGCCTTTGAATCTCTTCCTGTACATTAATCCAAGGAAGGTCCAGCATTTCTAGTTTGCCTAAGGTGGATCATCTTTTTATCCATGTTTCAACCAACCAAACAAACTGTAAGAGCCCTTTCTAGCTCCCTGAGTTGCAACACTAAACACAAAGTCTCTGCTTAGTGAGCCCATTTCAGTAAATTTGGCCTGAACCCACTTTATGTTCCTTCCACCATTAGCCCACACGCTTCATGTTCATTCCCTAACATCTCCCCTGGATTTCTGCTTGGATAAATTAGAAAGCTCAAGGAGTTCTTTTGGAGTGTAGCGTACCTCCCCACCCTTTGTATTTTCCCTTTAGGGACCTGCTAAAACTTGAGTCTAGTTATAGGTCTAGAATCGAAGAAGGGTGGTGGCCATGGGTCCTGAGAAGAATCATCATTGTCCTACATGGCAACTGCTTCAGGGAAGGCCATTACCTCAGTTTCCTCAGCCAATGCAGGGTTAATTAATTCCCATGAGATGAAGGTGGATAAGCCTATACCACTATAAGTGGAGAGGCTGATATCACTGGGTTTAGGGAGTACTGCTGGGAGTGGGAAGGCCTTTTCTGTTGGCAAATAAGATTTATCATAACTTAGGGGCTAAATGTCCCCAGCTTCATCAGAGTCTTTCCACACATCTCCATCACAACTTCAAGATCCTATTCTTCCCCAGTCAATGCCCTTACTTTAACAGTTGATACTCAGTGAGGCTGACATCACTTGCATTGTAATTCAGCCAATCACAGGATGAGGCTCTGCATTTGATTTTTAGCAATTTCAGCCCTGTGGCTACAGGAGATAAGACTCTCCTGCGGGGCACATCTACAAGGTCTTAAGTCATTTGTGGGGTGCTCAAGGTGGGAATTCAAATTCCTGAGCTCATCCTTTTCTTTCACCAGTCCTTTTCTTTCTTGTCCAGTCACATGAGAAGCAACCAACCAAAGTCATTATATTCTTAAGTTCCTAAAAATGTTCTTAGGTATCATATACAGAGTTGCTTAGTTCTTGCTTTTTCTAAGTGGTAGATTAGGAGTATCTAATGCAGACATTTTGGATGTCTCTATGGATAGTTCACTCCATGGACTATCAGTGCTCTTTTTCCTACTGGGAATAGATTCATTAGCATTTTAAAATCTAATCAGACTAGATGACCAATTCCAGAAACCCCTGAAGCAATTCAGAAAACTCATCCTTAAAATTCTGTTCTTCTAGAATGACTCTTCTTAACAAAATCCGCATTCACCCCAGAAGACAGTTCTCTTGCATCTAAAAAATCTCCTTGTGCTGTTCTTTAAATTCAACTTTACCCCTGCCCCAAGACCCTAGCAATCACTAATCTGTTCTCCATTCCCGTTGTTTTGCCTTTCAGTGAATGTCATAAATGGGATCTTGCAGTATGTAACCTTTGAGTCTGACATCTTTCATTTAGCATAATGCTTTGAGATTATCCATCTTTTTTGCTTCTATAAATAGTTTGTTCCTTTTCAACAGTGTGTTCCTTTCAAGTGAAAGCCATTTGGCAAAGAAGCCTCAGAAATGCAATTTTCAGCCTCCCAGCTCTGCCTAGTGCTAAGGATCAGCACACAGAACCGAGAGCAGATAGCTGAGAGACAATAGATACATAAGTCCTTCAAAAGAAATTAAATAATTTAACTAGACAAGTATAAGATGGTGTTGCAAACAGAGCACATTTTTGTACACGTGGACAAATTATTTATATTCCAATTGCTAGTAAGGTCATATAATTCAATAGTTTGTTTCAGCAGCAAAAAAGCACTAACAGCTTTAGGTTATATTATTTCTAACAAGGTGGCTGATAGAACTTCTTTTCAATACTCTTTGCCACAGTTGAAAAGGAATATTTACAGGAGATGACCCACGATGGTAAAGGGATCCAGGACATGATAAATAAAATAAAACTGTACTAAAAATCTCCAACCCAACAATAACAGCTGAAGGATCTGGGAATAAGATTTGCACATTTATAGGATAACTTGGGAACCTCTTTTGTTCTGTGAGACTATGGTTCTAAACTGAGTTTTAGAGTCAAAATATTTTGAACATGGAATGTTTCTTAAATCCCATTTACTCAGTACACATTTTATATGAGCCCATTGAAGCAAGATTATTATGTGCCTGCTCTACCATAGTAAAAAAGAAGGACATTCCCCTTCCAGGAAAATTTATTTTCAAGTTGGACACAACCGGAGCCATATTCTGACTCTGTGGGATCCTGGACATCTTCTGTAAACTCATGCGTAAAGTAGAGATATAGCAAAGTCTTTCCCAAATACAAAAAGTAGGGATGAAAATTTCTCATACAATACATAATAACATTATTGTGAGGTTAATGAAATGGCAAGGAGTGTTACCGCCCAAGGGTGGGATCATCTGCCCACCGCAAGACATGCCAGTAGCTGAGAGGCAGGGTGGTAGAAGAGAAAGGACTTTTTATTACAGCTTGCTAGCAAGGAGGAAGATGACAAACAAGTGTCCCAAAGAACCATCTTACAGAACAAAGACTACAGGCCAGTTACATAGGGGTCTGGCCTCCAAGCGGGGCATCCATCTGGTATCTGGTTGGGGGCAGACATCTGGTCTTAATACCTGGTAGTCTTTTGTTTTACTGGATATGCATCAGAGACTGGAGCAATGCCCTATACCCTGATCTTTCAGTTGTTATTGATGATGGCTATCAGCAAAGACACTCTGCCAGGGGGTCATCACATTCCTAAGGAACTCAAAAGAACAAAGTTATCAACTTATAGTGGCTGGGAGGGGCCATAAAATACACAGAGCATGTCTGGGTTAAATAAGCAGAAGTCATTCAACGTTACAACAGGGTTACTTTTCTACAATATGGCTTCCCTTATGTCAACCTTGTGTTGAGCCAGTGTCAGGATGATCTTGCAAAGCTAATTGGTCTGGATTTCCAGGGGTCCTGCCACTTAACTCAAATTCATTCTAGTCTTGTCTGGTGTTGGGCATATCCTGGTTAGATTGCTTGATATTTTGGTTTAATATATACAAGGTATAATACTGTGATCTGCTTTGACTGGACTTCCATGACAGTGACAGTAATTCCAGGAATCTCTCAGCTGGTTTATGACTATTTTTTGGTCATTCCCTGGGTAAGTTAAGCCAAGGGAAAAAAAAAGAACAAGGAATCCACCTACTGACTCCCTGATCCCCATAAGGATATCCCTACAGTTTTCTTGCCTCACCTCACCTTTCCCTCTATAGAAAATAAGAACTTTATTCTACCTCATTATTAAAGGGGTATGGGTTCTTGGGCAGAGTAGAGCTGGTAGTCAGTTGGACTCTATTGGAATTTCCCTAGGTTTTATGGTAATAATATTAACAAAGCATAAATAGGTGCAAAATATTTTTCAGCTTTTGAGGAGTTAATAAAATAAGGCCCATTAATTCATAGATCAATGTCCATAAAATAGTACATAATAAAGAGATTTCAGTCTCTTAATATATTAACCAGCACTTACTGAACACATACTAGAAGCCAGGTATTTTCCTAAGTTCTTTTACATTTTAGTCCATTCAATCATCATAAAAATTCTGTGATGTACATATTATTATTATTCCCATTTGCCAAGTAGGAAGGGGGTAGAGAGAGAATGAATAACTTGTCTAAGACCATCCAGGCAAATGGATTTGATATCAGGTATTTCAATATAGGACTTCACTCTTACTTACTGAATGTGAAGACTCAGGATGAGCACAGGAATATATTTAAAGGGCTTTCATGTAGAAAAGGGATTAGGTTACTTCTGTATATTCAAAATGGAACTGGAGTTGATTGTCATGGTGGCGAACAGTGGGCATAATTATTAATGATAAGTAGAATTTACTGGGAGACAGTTTGACTTAAAATAAGAAGTGTTTTTTTTAACATTTCTAACAGTAATTCTTACAAAGTTTTGTCAAGCAGAGTATCGTGTACCAGTTATCAATCCCAAGGGAGCAGAACACCAGGCACCAGTTACCAATCCCAGGGGAGGACTCTAAACACTCTGTCCATCGTGTCTGTTATTAGAGTCACCATGGAAAACACCTGCAGTCAAACACTGGATGGAAAAATCCTTTACTTACATAGAGAAGAGACAGCAAGATCAGCTTCAATAGTGAATATCATTCCCCATTGGCCAGCAGGTCTCTCATGGCAGCCATTGCAGGACAATCTACACCTCTCTTATGCTGCAATGGAAAGAACCCTGTCTCCTCCCTGCTAAGAAGAGACACAGGAGTGGGGTTGGCCAGGTACCATATGATGCACAAGCTTTAAGCAGAGACAAAAGAGCACTCATTTAACCTAAAACAGGGAATGATATTGCCACACAAGGTGATAAGCCCAGCACAGGCTTTGTGGATGCTTTAGTTCTTGGTAAGGAAGTATTCTAGGCCCAAGGCTCATTCTTATGCAGCTGGGTGGGGGCGAAACCTTGCGCATACGTGAGACTGTCTTTCCAAACAGGTTTTATTTTGATTTTAATTTTTTTTAGTAACAGAGTTACTAAAAAATGTCTCATAAGTTAATGTTATTGGAATTTTTAGAGCCCATGACAACTGGCTAACTATGAGGCAGAGACATTTTACATGAGATTCCAGAATTAGATGATTTACATTAACAGTTGGTAAAATCCCTTTAAATTCTGACACTCAAAAACTTGTATGAAGAGAGTGAGAATTATATAATTTTCATTTTGAAAGTAGTTGAGACTCAGAAATAAGTGATTTTGCAATGACTATAAAGTAAGTTATGACATGCATATACATGCATATATGCCCATGATTAGCATATATGTGCATGTGTGTATGTGTGTGTGTGCATGCATGTGTGTGTATTTTTTTAACACAAAGAGAAAACTTCTAATTTTCATTGAGAAACTTGTTCTCAGTGTGAGAATCTTAATTATAACATATTCTTCTATTCTTCATAATAAACTATTAGCATTTATTCGACATTCAAACCTTGTGATGACTTTCAGAATTTGTGGTATGTTTTGTCTGAAAAGTCCATCTCCCTTTGCCTACTTAGAAAGCTCATATTCATCATTCAAGAGTGAAGTAAAATATGTCATATTTCTTGAAGACTTCCACTGACTCGCTCTTCCTAATCTCTAGGCAAAGATATTCAATATTTTTATTTTGCCCCCAAATTTATGTTTCTTTTGTTAAATTGATATTTCATATATTTTACATTAAACAATGAGATTCAAAGAGGCAAATACACCTCTATTTTGCATTTGCTACACAGGCACCTAGCACGGTGCCAAGAATTTGAAAATTCACAAGTTTGTTGAGTGAATGACCTAACGATATAATGAATAAATTGATATTCCAGTACATATGGCTTACCCTCCATGATTTATTTCGTATTTGTGCTTAAAAATGCATGCTTTGGATTATGGTATTTTCATTTTCTATTCCCTTCTGACATCTAAATTAGTTTTAGTCTTATCTTTTGAGGTACAATTTCTCTAGATTTTGTTCCTATTCTCTCTTCCTTTGGCTTTAATACTACATTGCCAGCTATCGCATTTCTGACCCAAGTCCTGGGACTGCACAGTGCATGGATTTCCATCTAAAATGAGAAATTGTCTGCTGTCTCTCTAATTGTACCATTTTCCTGTGATGGGATTATTAATTATTGTGATGATTATTTTGAACATAAATTGAGTTTATATTGCTGTGTGTTTTAGAACCTTTTTATCTTTGTTGATTTCTGAGGGTGAGCATCTGTTGCATTGTTCTTTGACTCTGGCTATCATGTTGTTTGAAGAGCTCTGTAGCATAAGGATGGGAGGGCAAATCATAATTTCTTTCAGTGCATTTCCCATGAATATCATCACCATATGCAGACTGCGTATTAGATAAGGAAAGTTAGTCATGTGGTGAATTGTAACAAGCCTGCTGGTAGACATCCTGACACCCAGAGAAAGTAGAGAACAAAATAGCAAGGTGAAAAAAAGCTAACTGATATTTGGCCCCTATTTTTAAAACAATGAAGAAAAAAATTCACCAAATATATTTTAAATTACATTGCTTAAAACAAATACTACAATATTCTTTATTAAAGTATTAGATTTTATACTTTAAAAACCTTAATACCACTTCATATATTTTATTATATTACACATTCAGAATTGGCCATCTTTTATCTAGAGATACACTTATTTTTAGCCTGCAAGCAACCTACGTTCCAAAAATGGGAATAAAAAAGATAAGTTTTTAATACATAGTCTCATAAAACATATCTTTATGGCTGGAAATGCATAGAATTAATCAACTTATTGTTATAATGAAATAACTTTTCATATTTAATTCTGCAAACATTAATTAAGCAAACAGGTTCAAGGCATCATGTTAGACATTGAAGATCTAAAGATGAATGCACATGATGTTTGCTTTCAAAATACTAACATAAACAAAAACAAATTCAATAAATTTAAAGTAACAGATTCAGATTTGTTCTAAGAAATGTAAACATAAGTGCTATGTGAAAATTGAAAAGAGCAGGATTACTTCAGGATGGAGAAATGAAGTTATAGCTTAAAGAATAGGGCGCATTTGAGCTTGAGCAGTTGAAGAATAGAAAAAATAAATTAAAAACAGGCTTCCTCTCAGTGTTGTGAAACTGCATGGAGTCTATGGGGAATAACAAATTTCCCAGTGTGACTGGGGCATTTTGTAAAGTGAGTGGTAAAGATAGTGCTTGAGAGAGTGTGAACAGATTAAGAAGAGCTATTGTCATAACAAGGAATTCAAATTTTCTGGCGGCTATTCTGAACTAGGTAATAAGATTAGAGTCTGCTTTAGAAGAATCCTTTTGGTAACCATATATAGGATGGCTTTGTTTAGGAGAAGGAAGGAATGCAGACGTTGAGGACAAGAATACACTTTAAGAACACATTCCAACAGACCAGAATTGAGAGAATAAGAGCTTGAACAGCATAATGGAGGTGCCATGGAAAGGAGGTCACAGATTTGGATAGCCTTTTTTGATTCTTAGAAAAGTTGATGACGTTGATCAATTCCTCACATAAGTGTTGGAGTTTGTTGTTGTTTTAACTTTAGTAGTATCATAACAACGCCCAGCTTGAAATCATACGGTTCCTTCTCTTTGCACTTAGAATAAAACACTGCATTCTACGGCCTCTGCTTCTCCAATCTCATATTTACACAAGGTTCGGGGATATTAGCCTGCATGTGATAGGACCATATGTTTCCCTTTCCAGGACTTCTAACATGCTGGCCTCTCTGTCTGGAGAGAACCAAACCTCACCTTCTATCCTCAGAGTCTATTTTTCATCCTTCATATATTAGCTTAGATGTTGCTTTTTCAGAGATAGCTTTCCTGTTCACCCAGTGTAAATTTCTCATACCCAGATATCTCATTTTATTTGTTCTTAACGTTTACCCTAATTTGTAACTATTTATGTTTATGCTTACTTTAATAATATCTATCTTCCTCACTGGACCGGACCTCACTTTAGAGTTGAGACTATACCTGTATTGTGTATCCAAAACCTAGCCCCGCAGTTAATAAATATAAAATGAACATTAAATTAATGTTATGTGAATATTAAATAAGTAAATGAATGAGGTACTGAAGTTAGCAGGAGTAATGGGCTTTGGGGAGAACATCTTGAGTTGGGCTCTGATATTTGGATTGTGAGAGTATCTTCAGCATTATCCTAACCAGCCCCACCATGATTTGGGCATTTAATATGGGTAAACCAGGAGCTGTACAGACAAGTATTTATTTTATCCTCACAACAACTCTATTGAGGAAATAAGATTTAGAGGTTAAGTAACAATCCCAAGATTAAAAATCTATGAAATGAAATATTGCAATTTAAATTCAGGTTTTCTAACTCAAAAATCCACTGTCCTTGATTTCTTGCTAGAGTTTCAAGACAATCTAAACCTAAAAAATGTATTGATTCTTGAAATTATACAAACTAGAGAAGAGATATAAAAATTATTAGCAATGCAGAGTAAAAAATTAACTCATAGGTAACATTTATACCCATTAGACATTAATTTTTGCCATAAAAGTAATATGTGAATTAATGCCAATGGTTAAAAACAAAACTTACACAATTGGATGTATACATGAAGAAAGAAAGCCCTACTTTGCCCCTGACCCATACAAATCTCACATTTCTCTCTCACAATTCTGGATATGTACAGATGATAGATGAATAGGTAGATAGATAGATATATAGATAGATAGGTAGGTATAAAATTCCCACTCACCACTGGCTTTGATCTTTGAACTATGTCTTTTACCGTTATTGAATTTTAAGTTTCCCAGTTCCTTGAGTTTTATCATTATCTTTGCTTTATCTTATATGTGTATGAAACACCGAAGAGAGAAGAATACGTTCACACGTATAATGCATGTTTTCTGAAATTTTTAAATTAAACTTTCCTATCTTAACTATAATACAGATTTTTGTATATGTATGCATAAATTTGTGTATATATACATATATATTTCTTTTTATAACTATTGTGTAGCAAGACATGCATCATATTTTCCTTTTGCTAGTGATTTCTTTTAAAGCTAAGTGGCTACAGCTCCTATTTTTTACTCAAAATACAATTTCCTTTCCATGTTTTCTCTTCAAACCTCTCAAAACTAGTTCCTATATTTTGTTGCAATCATCTAAAATATCAATTCCAGTTTAAAAATTTTAAATTTACACTAAGATTTTTCAGAGTTAATTTAGTTAGCTATGAATTTTGTATGTTTCTTTATGCAACAGTATTTCTTGTGTGTCTTCCTGTATTTGGAATTATTTTTCATTTTGCTTAAGAACATTTGTGTATAATTCTATCAGGGTTTCTTAACGGTAAACTTTTGTCTGAAAATGCTGTATTTTGTTCCTCTAACTTAAATCATAAATTGAGTAAAAATTTCAAATAAAAAGAAATTTCTTCAGAAATGAAGACATCACTCCATTTCTTCTAATGTGCAGGTTCTCAGAACATCTTCACTCCATTATTTAATTAATGGCCTGGTTTGTCTCCTGTAGCTGGTTTTCTCCAACTCACCACCAGTTTTAGCCTTTGAGTTCTTTCTCTTCCTCTGTATTAAATTTTGTGTTCCCTAGGGCTGGCGCAGTGGTGTAGTGGTTAAGTTCGCATGCTCCACTCCAGTGGACCGGGTTCGTAAGTTCGGATCCTGGGTGTGGACTGAGGCACCGTTTGTTAAGCGAAGCCACGGCAGTGTCCCATATAAAGTAGAGGAAGATGAGCATGGATATTAGCCCAGGGCCAATCTTCCTCAGCAAAAACAGGAGGCTTGGCAATGAATGTTAGCTCAGGGCTAATCTTCTTCACACACAAAAAAATAAATAAATTTTCTGTTCCCCACTTTGCTTGGGCTCTATCTTCATTCTCTCTGCTTCATAACTTCCAGAAAGTTGCCTTTCTGATCTGCTGGTTTAATCTCTCTTGCTTTCAATGGCTACTTTGAATTTATTTCTATTTTTTCTCTGGTTTATCTATAACTTCCATTAGATGTTGGAATGGATGAGATCTTATTTATTCAGTTAGACATCTTGGATTTAAATTCTCCATTATGATTTAAAGTATGTAGATATCATTATTTGCTTCAAATACTTGGGGTCATTTCACTAACTGGTCAACAGAATTCCACAGAGTATGAATAATTCTCTCTTTTTAATTCGCCTAATACACTATCTGTGCTCTCTCTAATGACTATATGTTCCTATAACTCTATGGCTCACTGAACTATTTTTCCAAATTGAAGACTTCAGTTATGCTCCAAAATGAATAATAAACAGGATCTAGTAGAACTTATATCATCAGGAAAAGACAGCATCACTCAATTATTGCCCAACCATGAAACTTATGTCACACTACAAGTAAGAGAAATATACTCCTCTTCCATGAATCAAAGTTTTAACACTGGCAATTTTCCATCCACAGTGTGGGTTGTCTACCGTTGGTTGCCACTAATGTCTTGCTTACTCTAACACTCTCCAAGGTCTCAATTAAATTAGTTAAACATGACCTAAGTAATTGGATAGCACAATATTAAAAATATGAAAGAAAGAAAAAAACACTTTTTTTTTTTTTTCACACTCAAATGGCAGGCCTACATAGAGGTTTCAGGCCATATTCTGTGTTGATTCAACTTTACACTTTTGGACATAGCAAATGGCAGGAGCATAGATATGCAAATGTACTGCAAAGAGTTCATGAATTTTTCACACAGCAGATATGAAATTGTTGAATGACAGTCATGGGCTGCTACAGCCAGCAGGGATGTTTGATAACGTGTGATGTGACATATGAAGTAACACAAAATCAACGGCTTCTGTGTGGCTAGAGTTTTTCAGGCTATACTCAGGCCCAGTTTATTCTTTTCCTGCCAAAAGGTGAAGTTGACTATGAATTCATTAAACAGTGCCACTTAAACAGAGAAGGGAACCAGTATAAAGGATTTAGCACACAGATTGAGGATGTTGAGGCAAAAAGCAATTGCAGTGGGCATTTTTTAGAGTGTACCTGAAGGACAGCTGACTGACTTATGTCCTGAGATTCATTGCCCAGATTTACTTATTATCTATTAAAAATAGCAGTAGCTAGAGCCAGAGAAATGCAGAGAGACAAAAATATCTCTGCAAATGCAATGAATGAAATTTGTGGACTAATGAGGGTTATGGAAACTCTAAAGAGAGTTTTTAAAAATTTATAAGATATTCAGCACCTGTTGATAATGCTTATCTCTGAGTACTGGGATATATAAACGTATTTCTTGTTCTTTTCCCCTCTTTTTTGTTTTTATGAATTTTCAAAAAATAAGTATGAATTATTTTGCAAAAAAATCAATTTTTTTATTTAGTAGATTTTTTTTGTTTCATTTTTTTTAAAGGAAAAGCAGAAGATAATTGAAGATTGAAGGAATGAAGAAAGGGAGACATTCTAAAGGACCAGAAAGGAAGCAGTTCATGAAATTACACTTGACAAAGATATGTCTGGGTCCTTGGCAATGAAAATTTGAGGATTAAAAATCAAAATTATGATGAATATCATTCTCAGTTTTCTGGATGCAATATTTGTAAAGTTGACTAGTTTGAATATAATGTATTCCTCAATGTAATTTAATTCAACTTCAACTAAAACATTCTGTCAGTTAAAAAAAAGTATTTAAGTGGAAGCTCCCTTTGTGTGTTCTTATTTTTATTTTTTTAATTTTGTTTTGGTGAGGAAGATTGGCCCTGAGCTAACAAACAGCTGTTGCCAATCTTCCTCTTTTTGCTTGAGGAAGATTCATCCTGAGCTAATATCTGCATCAATCTTCCTCTATTTTGTATGTGGGATGCTGCCACAGCATGGCTTGATGAATGGTGTGTAGGTCGTGCCCAGGATGTGTAACTGTGGACCCTGGGCTGCTGAAGTGGAGCACGTGAACTTAACCACTATGCCACCAGGTCAGCCTCACCCTTTGTGTATTCTTATACCCAGACATCTGAACAGGAATAGTTCCATGTGACGATTGCAGTTTGGGGTATGGTTTCCTCAGAGGTGAGTTTGCTTCAACAAAATTCATTCACCTTTTTTCTGTTCAAGGTTGTTGCTTTGTGTTATACTTACAAGCATGGTGGCCAATGCATTAGCATTGTCAAGAATCCACTTACTTAGTGCTACATGCAAATGCTACCTAATGAAAAGATTGTTCTCTTTTAGAACTCTCCTGAACCTTCTGTGAATCAGTGTTATTGGGTAGCAAATATTCTCTGTGCCAGGACCAGAGCCTTCTTGACTAATTTAGTTTCTTTTATAAAGGGCTGCAGTATCAGTGGGAAATGACAGTGAGCAGAATCAACTGAATAAGTACCGAAATGTTCTCTATTATGGCATGCTAATAATAATTATGTGGTCTATAAAATTGATTTAATTTCTACAACATTCTGTGCATCCTATGCAAATTCTTTAGATAATGCTAAAAGTAGAATAAATCATTAGCTACCTAAAGCACTCTTCATTTTACCTATTTCTATTTTTATTAGGATGTGCTGGCTCTTTAAATCTTTCAAAATTTTGATAGGATATATTATACATTTTTGCATTCAAACTTTCTATACACTATCTAGATTTGAAAAATAACATATCTACAAGCAGTCTTGACCAACTCAATCACAATGAAGAAAGATTTGCGGCAACGAGCCAATATGGGCCGTTTTATAGCATATCATCTGGATGCCTGAACTATAGAGAACTCTGGGGAATAATTAAATTTCCATACCTTATGTGGAGTGACCATTAAAGAAGATGGTGCTATTTGTGGACCAGTTAGAAAGAGTTGGGCCCAAGGCTCTTTCCTTTATAATTCTATGGGTTTGCAATGAGTCGTAATTTGAAATTCATGAATGTAGAGTTTCTTCTTGCATCAAATGCATGTAGTGGATATTATACACAATATTAATAACTGTTGAAAGAATGGAGTTTAACAGTAAATCAAACTAAGAATATATTCTGGAACTCATATTATTAGACTTTGTAGTTTCCTATTTCATTTTTAGCTGTTTATATTGAAAGTTTGAGGCTAATTTATGTTAATTCTCAGAGGATATAAATACACTAAGAAAGCCTTTGGAACACTTTCTAAACAACATTCACTCTTCCAGCTAGTTAGTCAGTTTTTATTGCAGTGCCTCTTAAAAGAAAATCTGTAGCTTGAAAAAAAATGAAACATCTCTAACAACTTAAAAGAAACTTAGAATGTTGAAAAGGTGGCTGAAGACAAGGTGAGAAATGGCTAGATAAATGAAACTAGGCAACTCAACCAGAAACTAGAAATTTAAAAGGAATGTATTATGTTGATATCAGCTTTATAGAGTTCCTTCTTCTAGAAGGGTCTTAACCGAAGTGTATACATTGAGCACCTGGTAGCAGTGCTTCTAGGTTCCCTAAGCTATGTTCTTTTTTCAGTAGTTTTCTCTGTGCAATCTCTCTACTAGTTGAAACCCAACTGTCTTCTAGGGCCCTGTTCCTACAAAAGATTTCTTATTCCATCATTCAATGATGCAGTGTACCTGATTGTATTGTCATGCAACACATTATACACTAGTTTGGCATTTATCACAGACTATTTTATATAAACATAAGCTTCAAATATAATCAAGAACCAAAATGTATAATAAAGAAAATAGGTCTAATGTGCTCCCAGGAGAGATCAAAGCTGACTGAAATAACCTATGAAGGCCGTTGGAAGGAAATATTTGGGACGGGCCTTGAAGAAAATGCTGAGGAGCAAGTTCTTAACAGAAAAGTCACTTGAACCTGCCTATATTGGGTGTTGGTAAGAAGACAGTCTTTCATACATATACAGCATATGAAGGTTCGTTGGAAAAACTTCAGTTTTCTATCTCCGGTGTAGGGAAAAACCCAGTTCTTCCTTACCATGTTATTCTTTCTCGTGTGTCTCCTTTAGTATGCATACAGAACACTTCACTTCTTACACTTCTGGACACCAAATGTGTGTAAGTTTTTCCCCACACCAAGCAATTCTCCAACACCAGCTGGATGTCCTACAATTCAACTCAATTCTGACACTATCTATCTGGAGATAGCGTCAAATCCCACAGGTTAAGGGCTCAGTCCACAAGACTGCTCTCCAGTTCAATTGCCAATTGCATGTAGTAGGTCCCCAGGTTACCCCCAACTTCTGTCCAACTTGGCTACAAATCAGAAGTTCTCATGACCTCCTCCCTCTTGGATTTGGCTATTTGCTGGAGCAGCTCACAGAACTCAGGGAAACACTTACTTACATTTGCCAGTTTATTAAAGGATATAGATGAACAGCCAGATGAAGAAATACATGGAGTGAGGTCTGGGAGTGTCCCGGGTGCAGGAGTTTCTGTCCCCATGGAGTTGGGATGCATCACTCTCCTGGTGTGGATGTGTTCACCAACCTGGAAGCTCTCCAAACCCCCTACTATTGGGAGTTTATGGAGGCTTCATCACGTAGGCATGATCAATTACTGACTCCATTTCCAGCCCCTCTCCCTTCTCTGGAAGATGGGGGATGGGGCTGAAAATACCATCTTCTAATCATGGCCTTTCTGGTGACCAGCGCCCACCCAGAAATCACCCAGGCGCCCAGCCAGGGTCACCTCACTAGAACAAAAGATGTTCCTAGTGTTTTTATCACTTCAGAATTTACAAGGGTTTTAGGAGTGCTGTGTCAGGAACCGGGGGCAGAGACCAATATATATATTTTCTATTATTTCACACTGGTGTTAGTGGGAAATGAGGTTGAAGAAGTCTGATCAACTATTCTCACAAGAGTGAGGAAAATTATTATTATTGAAGAAAGCTTATCAAGCATTCTCACAAGAGTCTGGAAGATCACTAAGATGAAAGAAAGAATGTAGGTGAGATGATTTATATTTGAGATCAATAAAATCAGAGGCATTTTTTAAAAAGTCTCTTGTTAAAGCAGTGACCCAGGAAATGGAAAACAATTAATACATTGGCATCGTGTTAAAGAGAGGTAAAATCTGAAGATGATCCCAGGTACTAACATCTAGTGGTGAAAGTATAGTTGTTTCAAAAATGAATGCGAGTTTAGAGAGCTTAGGTCCCAAAATTGGTAAATGAGAGGTGCAAATTTGAAGTCCAAAATCTGTGTTATCACCAGACTGCACTACCTCAAATTCGCTCTGGTTAAGTGGATACAAAGAGATGAAAAGTGCACAGAGCCTGCAACGTTGGCTGTGTCATGATCTCCATTCCCATCTGTTTGTTCCTTCCCAGTGGAGTCCTGATTTGCTCTGGTATCCATGCTCCTTAGCATACATGGCTGTGAGTTTTAAAGGAGCTTGGACACAAATCCACCAATCGAGGTCTGTTTCCCTTAGCAGGGATAAAAATAGACAAAGGTATATAGAACATTCTAGCTAATGAGGTAAAGAAAAATTCTTCTGGGGGATTTCTGGGAAATGTTCCTTTGATTTGAGAGAGAGAGATACACAAGACAGTTTGGTCTCTTTTTCTGGTACCCATTATGTCTGAAGGGGATAAACAAAATTGCTTGCAGGTACTTTGTGATTGTGAGGGATTGTGAGGTACTTTGTGACGGGTTGAATTGTGTCCTCCAAAAAGATACATTGAAGGTCTAACCCCCAGTGCCTGTGAACGTGATCTTATTTGGATATAGGGTCTTTGTAGATATAATCAATCTAATATGAGACCATACTGAACTGGGTGGGGCCAGTGTCCTTACACTGACTAGTGTCCTTACAAGAAGAGGAGAAGAGACAGTGACACACAGGGAGAATGCCATGTGATGACAGAGGCAGAGATTGGGGTGATGTAGCTGCAAGCCAAAAAACACCAGTGTCTGACAGCTACTACCAGAAGCTACGAAGAGAAAAGGAAGGTTTCTACACAGAGTGTCAGAGAATGGCCCTGCTGACATGTTGATTTTGGACTTCCAACCTCTAGAACTTAGAGACAGTAACTTGCCATGTTTCGAGCCACCCAGTTTGTGACAATTTGTTACAGCAGCCGTAGAATACTGATGTAAGGGGTACTAACCCGTGGACAAAAATGGAACTATAATGGTAGAGTGGAACAATGGAAGGAACTTAGCTTCATTTATAATGACACCAATCCATTCTGAATCAACCCTAGAACCACGCCAGCTTCTTATTATGTGGGGGTAATACAGCTTTTAGTATTTATTTTATTTGGTTTTCTATAATCTATAGCAAACACATTCTTTCACACATAATGCGCAAGAAGATATTAAACTTTTAAACTGTCTTTCTTCTCATCTTGATAAAATAAGCATAGTTATGATAATATACAAAATCACTGAGCATAGATGACTTTTCATAAATTATTGAAAATGCACCAAATGCTAGATCATTAGAAATATCTAAACACAGATAGTCTTCCTTTTGCTTGGTTCTGCTATGCACACATTTCAGGCTGGTTTAGTCAAAAAAACCCAGCCTCCAGCCTCCAACTACACGGTTCAAATTTTGGTCACCCCACTATGGTAAGAGTATTTGCATAAAGTACACCTTTGCTACAAGCACTTCAGTCCACGAATCACTATGTAACTAACAGATGTACATCATGGTCAGAGACCAATCACACCACTTCTTTCAAAGTCTGTTGGTGATGATTGGTCACTGCACAGCTCTTAGTTCATACACAGATAGTCAAGTGTGTAGTTATGTTGCCTCTTTGTCTCCTAGTGACTAACCCACACGTCAGTTTACAGATATGGAAAATCAAAAGGGGTTTGGAGATAAAAATGCAGCAAAAGAACAAAACTGATAACACTGGAAGTGAAGTTTGAATTGAACGTAAGTGGAGTTACAGAAGAAATGGCGAACTGTGAGGATGCGATACTGCTGCAGGAGGGGAGACTAGGTACACAGCCTCAGGATTTTGGTGAAAGCGACCTTGACATAAATGAGAAAAGGGGTTGTGATGAAAAGAATGGATATGTCACAGAGGAAGTGACACTGGCAAAAAAAAAACTCTTGGAGATATTTCACAACATGGAAAGTACAAAGGATAAAATGTTCGAAACCGATTCAGTCTTACGAAAGAGTATGACAATTCACCAAGCCATAGAAAAGATTCCCACTCTGTAAGTTACACAATGAGAAGAAAGTGACATAAGCACTGTTCAAACTGTTCTTAACAAGTTTTTACAAGGAATTAAAACACTTTAATTTTCAATGTATTAAATGACAATATACGAAATAAATATTAATTTCACTATTTCTTATTTCATTATACATTTATAATCAACAGTGTTTTTAATATTTTGATGAATGTTTTTCAAGATCTCAGAACAATTTTAATTCCTGCATTCATTATTAAGATCAATTTGTACAGTTTCGGCTTGTATGGATATTTTTACAGCAAACTGAGGACAGTTTGTACTCTCATAAGCCAAAAAATTTTCATTAGTTTCACAATTTTCTCTTGCTATTTAGAATAATTTAGAACATGTCTGTAACAAGAAATCTCTGAAAAAACTTGGAATACTTTTCTTCTACTCAGTAATTCTACCCTAAGAAAGTGAAGAAATGGCCTTAGTGGCTGGCAACAAGGCCGTGATATTCCCAAACGAACATAAATAGTTTTCAGAGAATATAAAAAATGATCCGTTGGGCACTCTGATTGTGGTGTAACACAAGAGACTGGGACACCCTTCAACAACAACAATAATTATCTTCTTCCAACATGACATAACTGCTTCTTTAGTAATGACAAACCTGTCCCCAGCTTTGATCCTCCCCCATCCAAAAACACCACGATTCTCAATTGCCAAATTGTTCCTGTTTTCTTGCAGCACCCAGTCTTGAAATGGACCCTATTTCTTTAAACTGTCTTTAGAATCGCCCACCACAAGCTCAAATTCTATCGTAATCATCTCTGAACTATTTCTTACCTAGACGCTCTATTCTTCCTCAGATTCTCCCTGACTACAGCACATTCAATGAACCTGATCTTGTTTTGACCATAGGTGTGTTCCTGGTGGCCCTTGACTGGTAGGCATCAACAATACCAAATTATGTTGAGGAAAAAGAAAAAACCCTTATAAATATAAAAACTGAAATTAAACTATTTGTCTCACATTAGCATAATTGTTGTATACTGTAGTGATAGATGCTAAATGTTATCATTTTATTTTTATAGTGGATTTTTCCTGCTCTTTGTGAGGAATGAACTGAAATAGGAGTTTGTGTTATATGTAACAAGGCAAATGGAGTACACTGTAGAATATTCTTATTTTGTAAATAGAAGTAGTACTGAGATACTTAATAATTAAGTCAAATGAGTGTATTTTCAGGCTTTTTAAAATCTTACTTTAGAAAAACAGAGAATGGAAATATTACATATGATATTTATTCATATACATGGGTAAATATATTTGTCATATAATGCATAAAATGATAGTGGTAGATTACTTCCTATTTCATCTTGTATTTAATGTGGTACATTCCTAAACGTTCTATTGAATTTCTCATCTTTGTCACTTATAATCTAGGTCTATTGCTTATATTGATGAGACAATAATATGTCTTCAATTAATGCTTTTTGCTTTAATAATTCAATTCTGGAGGTTATAATTTTGCCATGGATACGTATAATCAGTTCCAATGGCCTACACTTAAATGTGGTATATATTCATTTTCTGCAAAAAAGAAAAACATAAAAAATATTAGTTAGTATTTGTATGTTAGAATTCACTTAACAATAATTAAATATTCCTGAGGCAGAAAGAATATTGTCTCAGGAAGAAGACAATCTCATCATAGAGCGCAGCAGTATTTAATTAATGAGAGAAAAATTTTATAGACAGCAAGTAAAGAAAATTTTAAAACAATTGAATTTTAAGATTAAGAAGATATATATATATTTGGCATCAAAAACAAGAAAAGTCCCTCAAAACATGACTTTTGTACAAAACTAGAAGCAAAAAAGTCAAAATAATCTTACTTTCCCTAATGTGATTCTCTTATTAAGTACAGAAAAGTGATTGTACATGGACTATTGACTAACACATTCAGCTAAAAGCATTGGGCAGCCTTGAGCATTTCTTGTGTTATTTACCCCAGATTATTCTTTAATATATGACTTCCTATAGTGCCATTTACATTTTCTTTATCTGTTTGTTCATTTATACTGTTTTGCATTTATTCAGGAAATGCAAGTGGCTGATGAAACCGTAAAACATTGTTCACCGATTGTAACGAATGAATAAAAGAGCTCACTGAGAATGTGAGCAGGGTTATTGTTTTCTACAAGATTCATAAATGTAAATACTTGAAAAGGAAATTGAAAATGTAGCTGCTAAGTGAAGCATGTTTGTGGAGGTTTGCTTTTGTAATGCCATTCTAAACTATCTCTATATCAATCAAGATACCAGCCCTGTTGAATTCCATTAGATATCACACTTCATGCAAAACATTATTTTTTTGGCAGTAGTAATAATCTTTGTTTTTAAAGAGAATTTTGAAATGGATTTTTTAAAATAAAAGCATTGGCCCACTTAAGAACACCATTGGAATCAAGGTGTTTATGAAAGTATTTTTAACAATTCTGAAATGTATAGGAAAGCAGGTGAGATGCCAGTGAAGACAGAAGGTGAGGAAACCAGTAAGAGGACAGGGGAACATTAATGATTGCACTTCTAAAAATTCAGTTCATCAACAAACAAGAACATTAATTGCTGACCCTTTGAAACTGCCTTACCGTGAACAAATATCCTTCCCTATAACAGGAAATATAATACATATTTTATATGGATGTTTGCACGATTAAATAAGATAATGTATGTGAAATACTTTTTGACTAGCAGTTTACTCTCCAATATTTGATACCTCTGTATAGAACACCTGAAGACTTTGATCTAATCAATATGATGAGAGTAAAATTGGTTCCAGTGTTTTCAACTGCAAATTTAATCAATTGCCTGATAATTAGATAGACCAAAAGTATGATAATCTAATTCAATAATGAAGCTAGTCAAATAGATTGATGATGAAGAGATGTCTGTTTGCTACTTCACAGCCTGTAAGAGTTTCTGTGTGAATTTAGCGGGAAAGATCACCATAGGGAACTCACCGAGCGCCACGGCTTCTAGTTTTGCCTCTTTCTGTCCCTAATCTGTGCAAGCGGTCGCTCACTTTGAATATGTATCCAGAATGTCATAATGCCACTGTATGAACACAAAGGATCTTTCACATTGGAAATCTCACCCTCTTATTGCAGAAAAAGAGTAGGCTCAAAACTATTGCTCTAGCTTCTTTTTCTCAGCTCCTTATGCCATTCACTTCAAAGAGGTAAATTTTTCATCAAAACTCCTTAGTGTATCTGGATTTCTATTTTAGATTTATCTGTGGAGTTTTGCTCAAACTGTGTGACAATAAATGCTAGTCTGTCCCATGTGAGAGGCAGAATTGAAAAGCATCTTACAGTCTCTGATGATTAAATTAAGGCCTTTGATTAGGAACAAATGTGCTAGTTGGTTTAAAAGCCCCAGTAAAGTTGAGTTTATACATTTGAAATTAACATTTGTCTCCAATCCTGTTGATCTTCCAACCTTGTTTGTGCTAAATATGGGTCTATCTTCAAGTTAATGCATAATTTTATACTCTGTGGATTTAAATTAAATGCCAAGTAACTTCAAAAGCTAACATTAATTGCAAAAATGAAAAGAAGACACACATCAAAGATTCATTTTTCAAGTTGATATCTACATAGCATTTTATATCCGTTTAAAGCTGTTAGCTTATTCCTTATCAAGTCTCTCTTAACAATTAAAAGCTTGATATATTGCACAAGTGCACTTGTGGGAGAAAGTGGTATGCACCATTAAATCCTCCCTTCCCTGAATACTTTGAAATAAAAATGGGTTATGAAATTTGTTATATCCAATTTTTACTCCTAAAGTTTACAGACAACTTAATCTTAGGAAGTACAAAATAAATATCTAAATATTTTTCATTGTGGCCCTTTTTAATGTTAAAAAAAAGAAAAAATATTAACTAAACTAAAGATATGTAGTGTTGTGTTGGCTAAGTTATATATGGACTTTTGTAATTTAAATATTCTTAGATATTTAGGTATTTCTTTTCATGATTACATTAAAAGAACAGATATTTCCAAGTAAAATTAATTTTTTAACTCTTAGGGATAATAATAATCTATAGAGGAAGACCATATTCCCCTCACTTACCTTCCAAACAGGGTGTTGATTGTTTTTCCTTTTAAACAGTAAATTATATCTTGATAAAAATATCCAAGAAGTTTAGTAAGGGATCTAGATTTTTTGCCTAAATGATGTAAGTAGGAAAATGATGATGGTGGGAAAACAGATGGTCAACCATTTCAATTTTCATACATATGTTGAGTACGGTGAAGAAGCAATTTCAAGTTCATATTATTTATGGAAGAGTTTACACCTTCTTTGTAATTACCATCCCAGTAATGTAAAATTTTCTGGCAAAAAATCCAGAGGAAATCAATCTACCTAAATATTTCATTACAAAACATCTATTTTTTGTGAAGGAGAAGAAATAAAAATTCTAATTCTGCACTATGATTTTGTTGCAGCATTTTAGGACTTTTTAGATCTACGTATTTATTCTTTATTCTATAGACCTAAGTACTTATTCTTAATAACTGTAATGATAAGAATTTTCTTTTCTTTTTTGAACTTTTTAATTTTTAAAACCCTTTCATACATACTATCTAATTTGGTTCTTTGTAGCCTAATGAGGTAAATAGGGCTGGTACCAAAAATTAGCATGTGTTCATTAAATATCAATTTTTGTAGCCGTTGTTTTAAAAAACAATTCAATATATTACTCATAGAGGTTCGTGGTGGCTCATTTTTTGTTTTTATTGTTTGTTGTACTGAAATATTTAAAATAACTTGTTAGGGATTGAATTGCTTCCCCTAAAAAAAAATATGCTGAAGTCCTAATCCCCTGTATCTCAGAATGTGATCTTATCTGAAAATAGGGACATTGAAGGTTTCATTAGTTAAGATGAGCTAATACTGGGATAGGGTGGGCCTCTAATCCAAAATAACTGGTGTCCTTACAAGAAGACAGGCATATGAAAACACAGACACACAGGGAGGATGCCATGTGAAGTTGGAAAATTGGAATGATGCATCTACAAGCCAAGGAATAGTAAAGATTGCTGACAGAACTACCAGAAGCTAGAAAAAGGCAAGGAAGGATTCGCCTCAAGGCCTCAGAGGGAGCACAGTATTGGCGACCGTTTGATTTTAGACTTCTAGCCTCCAGAACTATGAGACAAAAATTTCTGTTGTTTTAAGCCACCCAGCTTGTGATATTTCATTATAGCAACCCCAGGTACCTACAATGACTATAAAATAAATTAGGTTAAGTTTCTATTTAATACTCTATACTCCCATTTCATAGCGCTGATCACAATTTCTTTTTCCTTTTTTTTGCTGAGAAAGATTTGCCCTGAGCTAACATCTGTTGCCAATCTTCCTCTGTTTTTTGCTTGAGGAAGATTCACCCTCAGCTAACATCTGTGCCAGTCTTCCTCTATTTCGTATGTGGGTCACTGCCACAGCACAGCTGACAAGTGGTGTAGGCCCAAACCCACGAACCAGGGCTGCCAAAGCGGAGTGCACAGAACTTAACCACTACGTCATGGGGCTGGCCCCTCACAATTTCTTTTAATATATCTTTTTCTCTCCTCAAAAGAGTCTATCTTTATGAGAGTAGAAACTGCCTATATTCTTCCTATTTTGTAAATAGAGGATCCAAAATATTTATTCCTTGAATATTTGAATAGTTGCATAATATCTTAAGTATTATCACTAGTAGTACACGTGATATCACCTCTCAAAACTATTAAATAACAATTTCTTCCTCAACAGCAGTTCAGAAAGAAAAAGAAGAGGCAATGGGAATATATCTTTCACATAAGAGAAGCTGAAGACTCAACATTAAGCAACTATCAGCAATTAATTAACTGTACCAACATTCCTACCTATTGGTGACCAAAACAAGTGGGCCATGTTGGAAAGATCAAGGTCAATTTGGATAAATTGATTACCTCAATCATGGATATTTAATAATCTACGGGAGAGTATTATGAATAGATATTTAAAATGTATGTTCACAGTGTACATGTAAATGAGAATATATTTATAGACAATACTTACAGAATTTGAACATTTATTGTAACATAATCTACTAGTTCACGTGTTGTGCTTTCTAATTCATGTAAGTGAGACAAAAAGGGAAATTACTCAAATCAGAAAAATTAGAATTTTAGATCAAATTCTAAATAGTATAGAATAACTCAATCAACCTTTTCTCAGAACAAAAAAGCATTGCTAAAAGACTGGACCTAGGATTGGTTTGTTTGTGTTATTGTTTTTTAGTCTCTGTTAACTGATGGCGTAGTGGTTGAGTTCAGCGTGCTCCACTTCTGTGGCCCAGGTTTGCTGGTTTGGATCCTGGGTATGGACCTACACCACTCATCAAGCCATGCTGTGGCAGTGACCCACATGCATAATAGAGGAAGATTGGCACAGATGTTAGCTCAGGGCCAATCTTCCTCACCAAAAAAAAAAAAAGGAAGAAGAAATAAAAGGAAAGAGTGCAGGCAAACTGAATATCAATGACTTTTCTTTGATCCATCAGAGAATTGAAGTCACAGGGCAAACTGTCACATGGCGATGTGGAGAATCATAGTCAAGATCAATTTACTTGAAGCAGAACCTATTGGAGCCTAGTAGGAACTAACTACATAAACTAGTAGGAACACTTAAATATTCCTACTAAATGAATTGCTGGAAGCTCTGTGGACTAACTTGAGAGTGGAAAAACTCCTATTAGCCCAGACTTAGGAGAAACCCCACACTTTTGTGGTTTTACCTCATTACTCCATTAGGTACTCACCAGAAAGATTAGAGAAAAACTCTGCAAGTTTCTGGTCCTAGGGGGTGGGGGATGGTAACCATTTTGACATACACCTGGATCATCAGCTTATTCTTCATGACAAAGGCCTACCTTCCCAGGGAAACTGCTAACCCAGAGCTTTATCTATCTGGTGGGAGGGTTATTTGCAGACTTCAGCCTCGTCTTGCCTTCCTGTCTCACCTAAAGTTAGAAATAATAATGATAAAAGTCACCTCTTGATATTACAGTGCAAGGTCCCAGACTCACTGAAAAAACTGATATTTAATCACAAGTTTGAGGAATGTTTACCCTCCACAACATCTATTAAAGAAGGTGTTGTTAGAGTAACCCAAAGACAATAGGAGAAAGGAAAAAAGCAAACAATAGCAACAACAACAAGAACTTGGAGAAGCTAAAGCCTCTGGAGCTATGGCTACATCAACATTAAACATAGCCCAGCTTCCAGTCACATTGCTGTATTAACAAAACCTCACACTAAAGGCCTATTTTTCTCATTCCTTTATCCAATTCTCATGTCTATTTATTTTTCCTTTTTTTACTTTCTATGAAATATAACTGGAATTAATTGTATATACAATGTGAAATATATGAAAAAAATAACAGGATTTGGAGGGTAATATTCAGTTAACTCAAAAGAAGAGAGTAAAGAAAGAACAGAGGAACAAAAATACACGGAAAAAGGAAAACAAATAGTAATATGATAGAAATAAATCCAACTTTTCAATAGTGATATTAAATAAAGGGGATTAAGCACATCAATTAAAAGGCAGAAGTGGTCAGACTGGATGCAAATGGAACATCTCAATACAAGATGTGTACAAGATTCACATTTGAAAGTAAAAGAAAAGGAAAATTTATTCTGTTATTAGTAAGTACAAGAAAGCTGGTTAGGTTACATTAATGTAAAAAAAAAATAGACCTCAGTACAAAAAGCACCATGGATGCATAATAGAAGATTTCATAATGAAAAAGTGCAAACAATCAGAAGTACATATGCACTTAACCACAGGCCTTCAAAATATAAGAAGCAAGCAGGTATCAGAACTAAAAGGTAAAATAGACAAATCCAAAAATCATACTTAGGGATTTTTATTATGATGTTTTTAATAGTCATCCATGTTGTTGTGTGTAACTAATGATGAACTTAGAACATAAAGTTAATAAAAGAAAAAAATTAACCAAAATTTAAAACTCCTGAACCAAAGATACTGATAAGAAAATTGGGGGCAAGGCACAGAGTGGGAAAGAGTACTGTTACTTGTGTCTGACGAGACTTCAGCACCAATATATATAAAACTCTTACAAATGAATAATAAAAAGACAGATAATGTACAAAATAATTGAGTAGCCAGTTCAGAAAAGCATATTTACAAATGTCCAATACGGACATAAAAAGGTGTTCAAAATCAGTAGTTAATGGAGAAATTACAGTCATTTCTAGAAAAGCTAAAAACTAAGACTGAAAATAACAAATGCTGACATGGATACAGAACAACTGGGGCTCTTCTACACTGTAGGGAAAAGTAGAAGATGGAAAACCACTTCTTAAGTTGAGTAGCATTGACATACAAAGTTAAACTTATTGTTATTTTATAACCCAGCAGTTTCAGTTCCTAGGTATCTACTGAAGCAAAAAGAAACCATATCTACTCAAAAAGTATTTGTACAATAGTAATATTTAGAGTTGATTTACTCATAGTAGACAAAGACCAAAAACAACCCAAATGCTTATCAATAGATTAATGGGTAATGAAGGTGTGTTTTAGTCAAACAATGGAATAGTGCTCAGCAACAAGAAACAAACTGCTGATACTAATAAATGGATACATTTCAAACCATTAAGTTGAGCAAAAGGAATGACACAAAGAAAAAAAAATATATGAATGTATAATATTCTGAATATTATATATAATATTATATATAATATATGAATGTGTGGTATATATATATATATATATATATATACAAAGTTTTTAGAACAGGCAAAATGAAGAAATCGTGATTTAATTAGAATGGAGGAGGCCTGGAGGTTGGTGACTGGTGATAGAGCTGCAAGAGAAGAACTTCCTGGGGTGATAAAAATGTTCTCTGTTTTGGGTGGTAGTTAAATGGGTATATGTTTGTTGAAAATATTTGAATGATAGACTTAATATATAGGCATTTTATTTCATGTGAATTATACTTTAATAAAGTTTACTTAGAATAAAACAAAACTATAAAACCTAGGAGAATGAATATCAACAAGCTAAAATAAAAGTCTAAATAAAAAGATATTAAAATACTGTAAGTCTAGAGAATATAAGATAAAAATTTAATATTTTTAAATTAAATCTATTAACATAAAACTTTTTATTTAAAAGTTTATTAAAATGTCCTCATTTCTCTTTTTATTTTTGTTTTTTTAATGTCAGGGTTCTTCTTACAGTATGTCCTTTAATCAGAGCACTCCCTCTACACTGTAGTTTTTCTCTCTGCCATTTCCATGTTGTATATAGCTTTATAAAATGGGAGGTATCTCCAGAGGCTTTATAATCCAGCGCTCTGCTTTCAGGCAGTGATACAAACTGAGCCACTAAAACAGATGGTTGTCTTGCTTATTGTTACTGATGTTCAGAGAAAGACATTATATAAATTCCCTTGGTAGTGCATTTTTGTGTTTAAACAACTCTTAATGTCCATAAGTTGTTTCTTACATCCAACCTGAAACTCCCTTTCTCAAACATCAGTTTCACATGCTTTTGTTTTATTCTCAGAGGAGGGAGAGAACAGATGGTCAGTATCTTCCTTTGAAAACTATTCATACAGTTGAACACAGTTTTTAAAAAGACCCCTTAATTGATCTTAAATTTAATCATTTCAATTCACATAATGGAAAAGATGGATGTTATCTCAAGTTCATGTAGTCTCAGACCCAACAGTTTATGGCAAGGAATTTTATCCTGTAAGCTCTTCAATTAATGTAAATTTTTAAGTCAGCAAATATGTTAATAATAATTGATAACATGCTTTTCTCGGAGACCAATAATACTCATTCCAATGTTAATATCTCACAGAAACTCAGTGATAAAAGTCTATTTAAATTTTCTTAGCCAAATATTTTCAAACATTTTCTTCTACCACTCTCCCTTTTACTGCAGCTCACTAATTAATACTCATTAATACTCACAGAGCACTATACATATCATGACATTTTGATTTTTTTAGCATTACACTTGCTTAAAGATTAAAAAAGCTAAACTATCTCAAAGCAGTGACAATTTCATTGTTTTTAAGTATAAATTTGTATATATCTGAACGATGCCCTGCTTTATAGATACATCTGCAGAATAACCATTTTAAAAATAATCAGAAACACTCAACAAATATGTAAAAATAATATGTTTCAAATCTTCAGAAAACTATTGTGGCACAGAAAACAAAATATCAGGAACACAATCAAATCTAACAAGGCATAAGGGAAGACAATACTTCTCCAAAAGTCAATAGACAAAATAGACCACACAAAGATACAGGAGATAAAGCTAATGGAATTATCAGATTATGACCTCTAAATAAACATAATTAAATATTTTAGTAATTAAGTGAGGAGATAGAAAGTTATTGGTAAGTAACTGGAAACTGTTAAAATGAATCCAATATAAATTACAAAATTGAAAAGAAAATCTGATATTAATAAATTAATTGATGGATTTAATAGATTAAACACAGCTAGAGAGAGAGAATTAGCAAACTGTATTAAAGAATATATCTACACTGGAGTTTGGAAAGACAAAATGATGGGAAATATAGAAGATGAAGTAAGAAATACAAAATATTTTAAAAGTCTAATATTCATGCAATTAGATTCCCCAAAGAAAAGGAGGGGAAGAATGTAGGCAGAAGTAAATTTGAAGAGATAACAAATAAGAAATTTTCAAAACTGATAAAAGGCATTAGGTCATTATTTCAAGAACCTCTATAAAATTTAGCTGCATTGAATCACAAACACACATTCACACACATGTGAACACACACTCATATAATGACACCAAGTCATATCATAGTAACCTTTAAAATTCAAATAAAGATGAGAAATATTGAAATCAGCTAGAGAAAAAAAGACATTTGATATTTAAAGGAATAAAAATAAGAATAGTAGCTAATTTGTCAATGTAAAAATGGAGGCCAGTGTAAAATTGGATATTATATTGAAAGTGCTTTAAGGAAATAACCACTAATCTAGAATCAACATCCAGTCAAAATGTATTTCAAAAATGAGGACGTTTTCAGACAAAGTAAAACAGTGAAAATTTATTCAACAGCAGTTAAAAGCTCTTCTTCAGGCAAAAATTATTCCATTTAGGTTTATGATGCCAGAAGAAAGAATGAGAAAAGGTAAAATGAAGACAATGGTACATATCGTGGCATATCTAGTTGATTATTGACTGTATCCAAAGATGATACACTGAGAGGCTAAATTGTATATGAAATGAATACATAAAACAGCAATATATTTTGAGAAGGGATAAATAAATTTCAAGTATTCTAATTAACCCAAGCATTGCCTGGGAAGTGGAGAAGTACCATTTTATGTCATACTTTAACAAATCAGGGAATCCTGTTGAAATTTCTAGGGTAAACACTTATATAATAGTAAAGTAATGTGTAATTAAAAAGTTAATAGTGAGGAATATAAAATAATTTATAAAAATAATGAATCCAAAGGAAAGATGGAAAAAAGAGAAAAAAGAAAATATATCTATATAATTTATTATGCATTAAATATATTATGTATACATATCCACAAAATGTATTAGATATATGTAGGCATAGGTATAGATATAGCTAAAAAGACTAAATACTCCAATGAAAAGATAACAGTAAAAGATTGGATAAAAACAACTATATATATTGATTTCAAGGAACAACTTAAGTAAGTGGATACAGAAATTTTAAAATGAAAAATATTGGAATAAAAACACTAATAAAAAGAAAACTTGCATTTTATATTGTTAATATAGTAATAAAGCTCTAATGACAAAAAATATTTTGGATAAAAGAGGGATATGGTATAATGATAGAAAGGATAAATGAAACAATGATAAAAAATTCCAAATTTGTATGCATTTGATTATATAGTTTCATACGATGAAAAGTAAAATCTGATGACCTTAAAGGAGAAATAGACAAAGCCAAAAATATTGTGAAATGCTAACCTCTTTCAGTAAATGATAGAAAAAGCATGCAATACTATTCAGTAATTATATAAAATTTATGACAAATAAATGAACTGAAATTTTTACTGTTCATTTTAAAAGGCGCAGAGAACATTTTCCATAATTAGTCAATTGTTGGGCCATAAAGCAAGTCTTATAAATCAATTTCAACTAAGTTCAATGATTTATTGTATATTTTGTAGGTTAGAATTCAAAAACAAAGAAAGCTAGAAAAATTCATCTATAGTTTGAAATTATGTAGTGTATTTCTTAATAACCTATGAATCAAAAGAGAAATAATAAAGTCAATAAGAAAGTATTTTTAACTGAATGATAATAAAAATGCCACAAAATAAAAATTAAGCCAACACTCTACTTAAAGGGAATTTACAGTTTTAATTATATATATATTAGAGAAAAGCTGAGAATCAATTATCTAAGCAGAAAGTTAGAAAAAGAAACATATACAAGCCCAAAGAAAATAAAAGGAAAAAATAGTTGAGATGAAAACAAATAGTAATGATACATAAGTAAAAAATTAGCAAGTAACATTTAAAATCAATATGACTAACAAATGAGAAAAATCACATGATTCTTTCAATTGATACAGAAATATAATGTAGTAAAATTCAATATGTATTTATAAGTTTAAAAAAAAGCATTGCAAGAATAGAAGGCAGCCTGTTTAATCTAACTATGTGTGTCTTCAAATAAGTTCAGCTAATATCACACCAAATGGGTAAACACTGAAAGTCTACTATCGTACTTCTGCTTAATATTATTCTGGAGATCTTAGGCATTGAAATAAGGCAAGAAGATATATTTGTGTATATTGCAAAGGGCGATAAAACTCATTATTTACAAATGAGTTGGTTATGTATACAAAATATTTTAAAAGTACAGATCAAATGTCAGAATTAATAAGTGAATGTTAGAAGGGTATTAGATGCAAGGTCCATACATAAAGTGAAATGCATTTTCATATATAAATAGCAAAATTAGAAAATGTACTTTTCAAATGATGCATGCGAAGTACATCAAAAACAGTAAACACATAGGAATGCGTTTAACAAAAGATGTATCAAGAACTCAGAACAGAAAAATAAGAAGCTATTTTGAGAGAAATTATGGAAAATCTAAATAAAAGATGGATAAACCAAGTTATGACATTAGAAGACTCACTGCTGTAGAGACGTCAGTTCTTCCAATATTATATATACGTATAAATCTAATGCAATCCTATTGGACATTCTCACAGGGATTTTTCTGGAGATTGGCGAATTAATTCCAGGTTTGCAAGGGAAATGAAGGGCCAAGGCTGGCTAAAGCTAGCCAAGACAATACTGAAGGAATAGAACAAATAGCAAGTGTTACTCTAACATATAAAGCATTCCAAACCAACAACTGGCTACAAAAACTACTGTGTTTTAAATTTTTTAGTTTATTTTAGTTAAAATATTTTAGTTTTAAAATTTTATTTATTATAGTTAATTTATGAATGCTATTTTTGTTTATTTTTTATTTATTTGATTACTATAAATACTGGACTTATTTTCATTTGTGTGCTGGAATATTTACCGATGAAAACTTATCAAATATTTACATGAAATTGATATAAGCAATGAACAGATTGTTTTGGATCATATAACTCTGCAGTCCAGAGGTACAACAGGCTCCAGTCTTGGCTGACCATAGCTGAACAAAGTAATCAAAGACACAGGTTCTTTCCATCTCCGTGTTCTGTCATCAGTGGTGCTGCTCTTGTTATACCTACCAATGATGATATTTTAAACTTTTAAAATATGTGTCTTTTTTTAATGAAGTATTTATTTTTTATCTTAGAAACCTGAAATACTTGAACTGCTTAAAGTGTTCCGTTTCATAAACATAAAAATTTTATACTGCCAGTTTGCAACTGATGAATGATTGTTTTTTAAATGTAGCTTCTGTAACAAAATTGAAATAAATTGTCTGTACATAAGGATAATTTCTCTAGGAAATATATCTGATTGAATATACACACATATTTATATATATAAATTATATATATAAAGTATACATATTTACATATAGAATATATGTGTGTGCATACATATATATATATATATATATAAATTGGCTATGTATGTCCAAAATGCTCTCTAAAGTGATTATATATTTTACACCCTTGCCAGCAAGCATTCCCATATCTGCCAGACTTGATATTTTCAGACTTTTTAAATTGTTGCCTTTCCAGTGGGTGGGAAATGCCAAATATTGGTTGCTTTGTGTTATATTTCTCTGATTCTTTCTGATTTTAATTTGATTTTGTAGAATTATATTGACAATTCAGATTTACTTTTCTGTGAATTTCCTGTTCATTTTTATTGTCAGTTATATCAGTCAGGGTTCTAACAGAAAACAGATGGTGTACTCAAATGAGATAATTGGAGAGTTTAAGGAAGGACCGCTTTACAAAGATGTGGGCAGTGTTGAATCAAATCAACAAGAAGCTTTGAAGCATCCTGGGGCTAACAACATGAGGGAGCAGTTAATACTCACAGATATGAGAGAGAAATTGATTTCTAGAACATGGAAAGGGCAGTTGTAGGAGATCTGCCTTACAGACAACATGCCTTTTGTAGAGAGATGCAGTTAACAAAAGGTATCCAAGCAGGCAGGTACACAGGAAAATAAATATCTTGCCCTCCTCTCATACCTTCCAATCTCCTATGAGGGATCCTATTGGCCACACCCAAAGGTGAAGCTAGAGAGTAAGGGAGTGCCTGATGCAATCTACAATTCAGTGTCCCTGGATATGGAAAATGGTAGAGAAAGATGGAAAATGGATGGAAAGAAGCTAATGGTGAATATCCTGCCATCCCTTGTATTTGCTTTTTCGGTTTGTATTTTTTATTTTAAAAAGTTAAATTAAGTATAGTAATTCTTCGTATGATACATTTCAAATGTCTTCTCTCATTCTGCATTCATATGTCCTTTTAGATGCAGCTAAAATAATTATCCACGAAAATTTAAGATTTATGGATGCAGGGAATTTTGCATTAACTGTTGCACTCGTAGCATCTGGAAGAATGTCTGGAACATGGCAGTTGCTTAATATTTGTTGAATGAAGGAATAAATAAATGAATATTTTTCTTTACGTTTTCTGCTATTTATGTATTATTTCCCAAATCTTTTCTTAGGGTGAGATCACTGAGTTATTCTTCTATATTTTTATCTAATAATTTAAAATTTTATTTTTCTTATTTGTATGTTGATCCATCTGGAATTTTTTTTACTGTGTGATGTGAGGTAGGGATCAAATTGTGTATACATGCATATGTGATATATTTGTGTGTGTTTATATATGTATATATGTATTTATATGTGACAGATATGCACTGCCCACACACAATTCACTGATGTGCAATGTTTCTTACATCACATATATCATATGTGACATATGGCAAATAACTATATGTACTTTTGCGTCTATATCTGACCTATTCTATCTCTCATTGACTTACAGTTTATACCTTTGTCAAAATCATATGGTTCTCAGTCTATAACAATTTTCTCTCCTTGGTTAGGTATGTTTTATTTCTGTTTTCTTAAAATTGCCTTGTCTTCCAAATGAATTTTGGAATCATATTTTCAAGTTCTATAAAAATATCTCATTGATGTGTTGATGAGATTGACACTGGATTTATAGATTAACTACAAGAAAAAGGACATCTTTACAATTTTGATTCTGTCTAGACACGCTTTTTGTTCTTTAATAATACTCTGAAATTTTCTACATTGAAGTCTGGCACAATTTGGGTTATATTTATTCTTTAGTACGTATAAAATCTTCAGCAGACGTCATATTTAACATTGAAATTCATGAGCATCCCAACTAACCTCAGGAACAATGCAAGTATGTGCATTGTTGTTCTTACCATTCAACATTGTACTGGATGTTCTAGTCATTGAAATCAGGCATGAGCCAGATATTAAGTTCCACATGAATTTGAAAGGACATTTAAAATTCTAGGTAATGTAATTATTCACATAGAAACTTCAACATCATCTACAAACTGCCAGAAATAATAAAATGATTTAATAAGATTATTGAATAAAAATCTAGAGACAATATTAATGGTGCTCCTATATAGCAGTGATAACCAAGTAGAAAAAAGAATAGGGTACAGGAAACCATTCACAACAGTCTTATTTCTTTTCTGTTTTAAAATATGAGATAATGTGGTTAAGGGTGTGCAAAATTTTATTAATTTTCTCCTGTGTTAAGGCTTTTCGTTCTGCAGGTTCAAGTGCTTCTTAAGCTCTGGAAATATTTGATGCTTATTTCTATTTCAATATTGATGTTTTTCCTAGAATTCCTTTTATTTTCATGTTAAGTTACCAACTCCTATCTTTTTGCCTGTTATCCTTTCTCTTATTATTTTATATTTTTGTTCCACCTGCATTCTTGCAGTTAGTTTTTAGTTTTCTACCATTATATTAATTCTACTTTCTACTGTTTAAATTCTCTTCTTGTTACCTCTGATATAGCTTTTAATTCTGGTATTACTTTTTAGAGGGCAAAGGGTCTTTTCAACCATATTTCTCTCACTCCTTGTTCCATTATTTGGGGCAATAATCCATCACTATTTGGTCACTTTGAATGTGTCAAGCAGCATAGTAGACCTAATTCCCTTAGATATCATTCCATTGTGGGTTTTTGATTTGTGCTTTTAATCTCAGTTTTTCCATTTACATCTTCTCCGATTCTTTTTTTCCCACAAAATAATGCCACTCAATTATAAAACATATTCAATTTTCTGTGGTTCATAAACCTATTTCATAGACCTATTTTTCTTTTAACTCTTCAGGGAAATCTCTACATTCTCTTATTTTTCTGCTTTCCCAATACTATTCATGTGTGTGTAGTTTATTTTCTCCTTTACTTATCACAGAACAAGGAGCGCTGAACCTTGAAAGATCGTGTATTACCGTGTAGGATGTCTTTGTTGCTATGGACCCATTTGTTATCCACATTTGTGCTGGTGGAATAATCTTTTCAGATGTTCACATAAAAGTAGGCTGATAAGTACAGCTTTTCTATCTCAACATCTGGCAAATATCTAGTTTATGTAGACTTGCCAATGTGAGACAAATTTAATCCTAGCTTTGCTGCCTGTCTCATTAAAAAGCACAGCATATATAGAGCAAAGAAAGTCTGCCTGCTTTAAATCATCCTGGCTTGCTTAAACACTTTTAATTTTTGAAAATCTCGACATATGTCAATTTGTAATGTAACCTTTGATGTCTCCCCATCTGATCAAGTTGGTTTGCCCTAGGAATTTAATTATCACACCTTAAAAGTCCTGTGGACAAATTGTTTTCAGTTTATAGTTAAGAGTTGATAGTCTTTCTGATTAAAGTGTTGGATGGAATCCAAGGCTGGGATTTGGGTAATAAAGAAAAAAGAATGAACATTTCACCTACTTCCTGTTGGGTAACTATTTTAGTTTTCTTTGGCATAGCATAGAAGTTTTCAACTGCTTATTTTTCAGTGCAATTCTTTCCAATATTATAGTTAGTGAAAATATCTCCCAAATACTAAGAATTGATTGTTTACTAGTTCTTTTCAAAGACACCATATAGACATATATTTTTGAATTATATTTTCTTTTTTTGGGATGGTGAAAAATGTTGTATCAGGCATTCCAGTTACATGCCATGCTAAATGTACAATCCTGCAGATTGATTTTATACTGAAATGTTAACACCACTTAGTGTAAAATCTTAAGCATAGGAAGAATTCTCTGAATAGATATTTAGAATCTCTTTCCCCTTGAATTCTCTCTTTTGTATTTGATTTTCATATCAGGCACTGGTAATCAACAGTTGTAGTGAATACCCAATCTGAAACTCACATTGCATAGAGAGTGAAAGAAATAGATAAAGACTGACAGACAGAAAAGGAGAAAGTGACAAAGATGAATACTAAGGATAATTTACTTGGATATATAAACTCTTCATTCTAAAAAAATAAGAGTAGATAGAGGGAATGAAGCTATCTTTCTCTACCTGGATCCATGCACTTAATCATTCTGAGCATATTTTAGTGTGAGACTCTAACAACAGGCAGATGTTAAAATAGTTAAAAGCTATCCTCAAAAAACAAAAGCAAAAAACCTTCTAATTAGTATATTTTCCCCTTTGAGGTGTGGATGATTTCCCTTTGCTTAAGAAAACCTTAATAAAATATATAGCATATGATATAAAAATGGATCTGTATGACATTCCAGCCAGCAATAATGTAGGTTTTTGTTTTCAGCATCCTAGCTATAGAGAGAAACTGCCCACCAGAGGGAAAAAAATGTGATATTTTCTATTCTTACTATTTAAAAAAACCCCACAGGAATTGAACTACATGAATTTTTCATATATGAGATATACATAATTGAAAAAGATATGCGCTGAACTTTATTTCAATAGTAAGGTTGTTGATGTAATTATCAATGTTATATTACTAAAAAAATAAGTTTATATAAACATTTTTTTCTTTGAGTTCACTCGGTCGTATCAGAGGATGGACAAGAGGTCACTTAATGTTGGCCTCATATTGATACAAAGCATTACATTTCATGTTTTGACTTTCATAAGTTTGCTTTTAGGAACTGCATATGGTCATAGTTTTTGTTTCTTTCTTTAATAAACTCACTTTTCAAAACACACTTCTTCATTATGACCATGCTACATAGAAGGCATCTAATAATTTTATGATTCTTGTTTTGCCTATGAATTTACACATAGCCTCAAGTGGTCAATAGCACTATTGGCTCAACTCAAGTCTGTGCCTGTGCAAGTCTTATAAATTTGTAACTATGCAACAATTTTGTATTCACATCTGAATGATTTTAAAATGAATATTTTAAAATATTACTTGGTACGTGTGTGTATCTGAATACACAGATACAGAGCAGTCTCAGGGACAGAGAGAGAGAGAGGGAAGGAAGGAAGGAGGAGAAGGAAGGGAAAGAAAGAGAGAGAGAGAGAGAGAGAGAGTTGTTCAAAGTATATAAAATCAGTAGAGATTGAATTGACCCTGAATGTCTTGAATTGTGAAAAACAATGTTGGTATAACAGAAAGCAATCTATATTATTGTCAACATAATCACATTGTAGAGATAAATATATTCAATGACTTTTTACCTAGCCTTGAGAGAAAAACAGAATCATTTTCTATTATTCTATGAACATGTAACATTTTTGCATTTTGCAACCTGAGTTCAACAGAGAATTTAGATAGTAGGAGCTAACTTTATTTTTGAAAGTTGAAACTGGAATACTTTTCTTTTAAAAGAGGTGATTTGATAATTTCTTAATATTATCTTAACAATTATTTCATTTTCTCTGGTGATTGTATGACTATAGAAATATTTCACTATCATATATTTTATTGACTTAACCTGAACAAATGATATTTTGAATATTCGTATTAATATAATTATTTCATAATACCTGTAAATGAAATTAAATATACAGGACAAAAAATAATACTAAGTTTTTTAAAATTCCTAACATTTCTTTTTAGTAATAAGTATAATGAAATCATGAATTCTCAATGAAATTTTACCCAGAAAGATATTGTTTGCTCTTTAGGAATAATTTATACATTTATCAAATGTATTATTCTGGGTTAAAAATTTAAAATGGAACGTATGCCATTATTAAAAAACTAAAATAGATGAAACAACTTATGTTCCTCTAAAATATTATTTAGGGAGATTGTATATTATGATTTTAATTTTTAAAGTGTAAAATGACATATACAATCTTGTATGTTTGATAGCATTTACAGGAAAAGTAATAAAACAATGATAACGATTATGAAACTTATAGAAATAGTAATAATAACAATGATGATGATAATAAAGTATTTGGCCAGTTAGTAATATGTAAGTAAGATATACAATAATAAGCACCCACAGTTACCTCCTTATAAATCAAGACTGTTTGATCTTATTAAGCCTTTCTGTGTGGGAAGAACCAAAGATGACCTTTATGCTTGTCAGAATTGTAGTTTCGGGGAAATATGAAATTCAAATTATTAGCAGAACATAAGATATCACCTTACACCTATTAGAATGGCTATAATCACCAAGATAAAAAATGACAAATGTTGGAGAGGTTGTGGAGAAATGGGAACCCTCATTCATTGCTGGTGGGAATGCAAACTGGTGCAGCCTCTATGGAAAACAGTATGGAGATTCTGCAAAAAATTAAAAATAGAAATACCGTATGATCCAGCAATCCCACTCTTGGGCATCTACCCAGCGGACATGAAATCAACCATCACAAGAGGCTTATGCAACCCTATGTTCATTGCAGCATTATTCACTATAGCCAAGAAGTGGAAGCAACCCAAGTGTCTCTCGACTGATGATTGGTTAAAGAAGATGTGGTATATACATACAATGGAATACTACTCAGCCATAAGAAAAGACAGAATCGCCCCATTTGCAACAACATGGATGGACCTAGAGGGTATTATGTTAAGTGAAATAAGCCAGAGAGAGAAGGACAAACACCACATGATTTCACTCATATGTGGAATATAAATGAACACACGACAGAGAGAACTGGCTAGTGGTTACCAAGGGGAAAGGGGGTGGGGGGTTGGGCACAAGGGGTGAAGGGATGCATCCAATGGTGACAGACAAAAAACAATGTATAGCTAAAACCTCACAATGTTATAAACTAAGTCATCAATAAAACTGAAAATTAAATTTAAAAAATTATTATCAGAACAGTGAGTGGAACTTAGAATATAACATTCTCAAGACAACAGTAATATTTGAACCAAGCATAAACTAAGTTGGTTTAGAAAGTTGGTTCAGCTATTTGACTCAAGCTTAAATAAATAACATCTTTCAAGTTGTAGGTCCATTCTGTTTTAAAACTAAGATAGGACCATTCCCTACCAGGTATTATTTTCTTTTTGTTTAAAGTTAATTTTTAGTGTATGCTGTGAAAGCATAAAGACTATAAAGCCCTGCTGAGATTAAAAGAACAATTATCCAGAAAAGCATGGTTCGAATATTATTCAGTGCTAAAGAATTATAGAAATGAGCTATCAAGCTATGAAAAGACATGGAGGAAACTTAAATGCACACTACTAAATGAAAGAAGCCAATCTGAAAAGGCTGCTTACTGTATGGTTCCAACTACATAATGTTGAGGAAAAGGCAGTAAAAAGATCACTGGTTGCTGGGGGTTGGGAGGGGAAGAATGAATAGTCAGGGCACAGAGGATTTTTAGGGCATTGAAATGACTCTGTATGATACTATAATGGTGGATGGATGTCATTATACACTTGTCGAAGCATGTAGATGTACAACACTAAGAGTGAACCCTAACACAAACTGTAGACTTTTGAGTGATAGTGTTGTGTCCATATAGGTTCATTGATTGCAACCAACATACCACTCTGGGGCAGAATGTTAATAGTGAAGGAGGCTGTGTATGTGTGGGATTAAGTGTCTATGAGAAATCTCTGTACTTCCTGCATAATATTATTGTGAACCTAAAACTGCTCTAAAGAATAAAGTCTGTAAGGAAAGAAAAAGTAGCATGGCAGTGCTAGGAAGGGGTGTAAGACACCCATGGGCTGCTACCCTGAAGGAGATATAATTCTGAAAATGAAGTAATCTACAAAAGTAGTAACTTAGTAGGAGAAAGGGAAAACCACCATGGTTGATTTTCCCTTTTCCATCTTATACATTAGGTATGAAATTAGTGTTTAGAAAATACTAGAATAAATGGGATTTTCTAGATCTAATTAGAGAAGGTTTCCAGAACTAGGAAAGAAGAGTAATGGGCTGAGAGTCATAAGGCAGAATTATGCTTTCAACTCCATTATTTACTAATCTTTTCTAGCCTTGACTATATAACTCAATGTTTTTTAGTTTTTTCAGTTTTTCATAACATTTGTGCAATCAAACATATTATGAATTTTATCATGTTATTATGAGCATCACAAATAGGTACTAAATTGATATGTACGTATATAAATGTATAACTAGATACACGATGCAAGGAGTTAGTCAGTATAGGAAGGTTCGAGAGTAGCCTCACTGCTGTGGTGGCTTAATTACATTAATATTTGGGCCTTTGCTACAATCTGCTTCCTCCATATAGGGCTGGGCTGGACATACATTCAGCAATATGTTCAGGGTGAACTCTTCAAATTTCATAAAAAATGTCAATACTACATTCTATTCAATTAATGATCAAAGATTATGAATTTATTTTAATTGGAAAATAATGTATCCATTCCAGATTTATACTCAGAAATTTGGTCATGCATTAATGAGTACTCAGTGACTGTCTACTATACGCAAGCTAACATGTTGGTCCTCCAGGATTCACCAGAAGACAACGTGAACATGGTCCTTGATCTCACCCTGAAGCCAGGTGCCTGAGGGGCACTGTAGATATTAAACCAATTTGCTGTTTTCCTGTTTAACCTGAGGGGTGACTCAGGGGTCCAGAGGATTTGTGGGCTTGTTTTGCAGAAGAAAGAGATGCTGTTGGGGAGGTTATGATCACTGGATGGCGGGCCCTCAGCAGCCATTGAAGCCCAGAAGTCAGGTTGCCCAGGTGCTTATCAGGAGTGACCCCCTTGTTTCTCCAAAGCTCCTCCTTCCAAACCTCTCAGCTCTATAACACCCCCCCCCCCACATTTTCTGTTCTTGTGGAAGTGGATTTGAGTGAACCCAGGCTCCCACCTACTTATTTTGACCAATTCAAATAAATCTTTCTCCATCTCCAAACACTGATTTCTTAGCATTTGGCTTGCTGTGCATCGGGCACATGACCTTGAGATTAAGAGGTTTGGTATCAACCCCAATAACTGTATTCAAGAATGCGTGTTGGTGGGGGCTGGCCTAGTGGTGTAGCAGTTAAGTTTGTGTGCTCTGCTTTCGCGGCCCGGGGTTCGCAGGTTGGGATCCCAGGCACGGACAGACTCACTGCTTGTCAAGCCATGCTGTGGTGGTGTCCCAAATAAAGTAGAGGAAGATGGGCAAGGATGTTACCCAGGGCCAATTTTTGTCAGCAAAAAAGAGAAGGATTGTCAATGGATGTTAGCTCAGGGCTAGTCTTCCTCACAAAAAAAAAAAAAACAGAAACAAAAAAAGAATGTGTGCTCCTGGAAATCCATTTTGCAAAATATAAATTTTTTTCTTGGTGTAATTTGTATTTCTCTACTTATTAGTGAAGCTGAGCATCTTTTTGTGTTTTATCATTTTTGTATGCCTTCTTGTGCACATTTCATGTTAATAATCTTTTCCACATTTTGTAGGAACATTTGTCTCTTTCTTGTTTTTTACGAGTTCTTTGTTGTTTGAGATGATATACCTTCATTTTATATACTCAAACTTGTTTACTCTTCATTTATTGATTGAAAGTTTTGTGTGTATGGTGGGAATCTACAAGATTCATTCACTAGTTGATTGATTCTAGTTAATATAAAAGAAGGGGATTCAGTTTGGAAAAAGGGGAGATAGAAGAGTTGGAGAAGTTAGTTTGCTCTGTCCCCTGCTCTCTCCTGTACCTTCCCTATAGAGAAAACAACTAGAAAATTATCCTCATAAAGTGAGATTTAGGGATGCACTCAAGAAAATTTCCCTTTAATTTAGGGACTGATTCTGGAAACGGGAAGAAAAACACTTTCTTTTCTGGACTTTTAAATGCTACACACTTAAAAACTGAGATGAGATGCAAACTAAGACTATCTAAATCTATAGTGAAATGTCTCAATAATATGCAAGGCAGTTTCCCTGAATTATATCAGAGTTCTACTCTAATTGTGAGTTAAGCCATGGAAACTATTAGAAATACCAAACTGGGAGAAATGGCAATGAAAACCATGACATCACACTTTTGCTAAATTAAATGTGTCTGTTTCAGGCCTAGTTATTTTATTTGTTATAGGGAAGAGTTAATCTTACCCAAAGATAGATCTGGTCTTGGTCCTCAGCTACTGGGAGGTGGTCCCTAGGGTCTTAGAATGTCCTTCTACATAGGAATGGCTTTGTTTGCCTGGGGCTTTGGTTGGCGGTCTAACAGTGTGTTTCAGGATGGGGGCTTTGAGACACATAGTATCAGTTTTGCTTCCAGAAGAGACTGGAGAATGACAGTTTTAACCCGACCTCCATGAGTGGCTGGAGACTAAAGGTCAGCCATAAGAGTGGTGTACGATTGAGCTGTGATGAAAACGCTAGACACCAAACACTAGTGTTGAGGACAACGGAAGCTCCATGTCTGGTACCTTTTCTGAGCTTTGCCCTACAGGCGTCTTCCCTCAGCTGATTTTAATCTATTTCCTTTCCTTGTAATAAGCTGTAACTATGAGTATAACAGCTTTAAGTGAGTTCTGTGAGGCCTTCTACAGAATTATCAAACTCAAAGGTAGCTTTGTACAGCCCACCCCTGAACTTGCAACTGGTGTCAGAAATGAGGGCAGTTGTGTGTGGACTGTTTGCTCTAAACTTTGCAGTTACTCTAAAACTTTGTAGTTGGCCATAACTCTTACAAATGTTTATCTAAGTCTTTCTAATATATTATATTGTCAATAAAAATGACATTTGGAAGTTAAACACAGAAGCAAATAAACAAACAAAAAACCAGTATTTGAAAGTGCTCTCTAAGCAGTTCTATTCAAAAATTTTATCAAAGGTGTATCCTGTCTCTAGCTATGCAGCCAGGGCTTAGGAGAGGAAAAGTGAAATTGTGAAAAAAATAACAACTGTATTTTCCAAATTGTACCTGGCAGGAAAACAGAGAAATTGACATCTGTTCCTGGGAATTAATATTCCCTCATCACAGAAGAGAATCACCTTAGGTTATTTGTTATAGCTTCCATAAAATAAAATATCAAAGTGAAACAGAAATATGTTATATTTTGAACCCTCTGAGAATACACACCAAATGGCTGTAGGCCTCCAAAACACTGAAGAATGTATTTGCTTAAAATGAATGAAAAATAAAGATAGACACTTTTGATCAAAAGTTAAGTAGCATTATTATTGTCAGGGCTTGGTATGAAATAAATTCTTACAAATCAAAACATATTGCAATGGTACTTATTAAATTTATCAATTTTTTCATTGTGTAATATACCCAGAAGAAATTTTTATTATTTTACACTATATTGTATTAAATGTCATATATTTAGGTTTCATTGTACAGGAGAAAAGATGCACACACTTCACCAATTTTAGGCACCATTAAGATTATGATAGACTTAAACTCACAAAAGTTTTTTTATCTCAAACAATAATATTCTACATTGAAATGAAGAAAGCACTGTTTCTTTTATCCTAGTAAAGATGAACTAAGAGAATGCTGAATAAAAGCAATGCCAAGTTACTGTATATTCAGATAAAATATACAAGATGTGAATTCCATAAACATCGTCTCTACAACTAGGAGATGACCATGTTGTTAACTTGCACGTCATATGACTAATTACTATGATCAAAGAAATTACTAACAGTTCTCCAGATACCTCACCAGGACATTCTCAAAACAGCTTAGTTTAAAACATAAAACAACAGCCAACCTTTAGTCACTGTAATAAAAGCCAATACTCTTATTTCAAATACGTTTCAGAATGGTATTTTGGTTTGTTATGCTAATGGCATTTTCACACAGGATCAGGGTCAAGAGAGAGAAACTCGCTAGATGTGATCTGAACAGACAGGAAAGTTCAATTGCTAATTTTGTATATGTATATATTTCCTTTCCTTTAAAAAGAAATTCTCACTTTTGGAAATTATAATAGTGGAATATAATAGTGACAATATTCAAATATTACATTAAAATAATTTTCATGAATTTTAATTTGTTGCAATGTAATATTAGGTAACTTTGAGAACATATAAGAAAATCTAATAATTGATAGGCACAACTTCAGGTGGATTATTTAAAATGTTTAATTGACGTTCATATCTGATTTCTTTCCACATAGTGATGGCTACCCATTTTTTATTATTAAATATCAGCATTTTAGCACTGTAAAAATATGAAATACTGAAAAAATAAATAATAGAGGTTAGAATATTAAATTTAAAATTTGCACAGAATTAGAGTTTTCTTTAGTTTAAAAATAAACAATTAAGATCCCCGGGGTGGGACTACACACTGCTCATCAAGTTATGCTGTGGTGGCAACCCACACACAAAAAATAAAGGAAGATTGGCGCAGATGTTAACTCAGGCAAAAAGAGGAAGATTGGCAAGGGATGTTCACTCAGGGCAAATCTTCATCACCAAAACTAAATAAATAAGGCATTAGTATTTTTTCTTTACATCATATTTATTTATTTTATTTTACATGTAGTATGTGATGGCATAACATTCAAAATAGAGAACAAGTAGCAAGAAAAATAAAATTCACCTGAAATCCACTCATTAAAAATAACCATTGTCTAAAATTTAGAATGTTATTAAAAATTTTTTTCCCAATGATCTTGTGGTTAAGTTTTATTCTATCTCTACTTCTCTCTCTGCCTCCGTTCTGGATTTAAGCCAGCATTTAAAAGTTTAATATTATTTAAAAAATTATAATATAGATTATACATATTAAACACATTCATTTTGCTTCATTAACAGATTTTGAAGTGTATTTCATATCGTCACATATACTTCTATAAAATAGCTATTCCACTTGCCTAATCTCCTCAATGTGATCAAAAACAGTTCAGTGCAGTTTTTACAAGTCTCTGTTGCATGTCATTTCTCTTGAATTTTTTAAAAAAAGAAGGTCACTGATCTATGCAAGAAGTTTCAATAGAAATACAGGAGGCGGATTGCAAAGAATCGAAAAGATCAGAGTCAATGAATGTCCTTGATTGTGTGATTGCTTGGCAAGGTTGAGAAAAATGTAATATTTTACTTGGATCTCATTTAAAATTATTATTATCCTCGTTTTCTTACAGCTGGCCTAAAATTTACCCTCAAAAATGTAACCGAGTTTAGCTGTATTCTGTGAGATCCACCTTTTGAAATATTTTGCAGATATAATATAGAAGAATTGAATGTTTTAAATTATTTGTAAGTCTTCAATATATTGAATAATATAAAGAATATATGTAAAATATTTAAAAAGTATCAGTTTATACAACAAACACGTAGTCACAGGTACAGATCCTATGTGTATATTAACATTTATGTATTAGTTATGCAAATTGCCTAATTGCTTTAATTTTAAAATTATGTAATTGAACTTAGCTCACAGAACATGTTTATTGTCAGTACCACTTGGGCCAAGTGTGTTGTCAATAACTAAACAGTTCCTGGGAAATCAACAAATACCTGTTGTCATCATCTATGTGTCATTTCCAACTTTCTAAGTGATTACATTAAAAAATAATAAAAGACATAAAAAATAAATAATAATGTAGGCACTGTCATAATAAGAGCGCATTGTTACTGTCATAATAAGAGCGCATTGTTAGATTTCAGAAGAGTCCTAGATTATATTTTTATTTTTGCTATGATTAAAGTGACACTTTGCAGCATACAACGTCAATACATATATTTTGGGGAGTTTTTATTTTTAATTGCACAAAAAGTTTAAAATTAAGTATAACTTTAGAAAAATTTTTAAAAAGGAATAGCACTTTTAAACTTGGATCTCATTTAATAGAAGCTACAATCTAGAATTATCTTATAAAATGATTCAAATCAGAGAAAGTTAGCATTGCCCGTAGGAATGGAAATCAACTAGGAAAGTTGACTCACTAATTATTTAGCAGACTTGAAGGAATCAGTATCCAAAAGGATTACTGCCCAAAAGCCTGCCCTGGGGTTGAAACAGGTGTTGTTTCATCAGAATTCAGTATTGCTGCCGTTTCAAGGAGGAATTCAAAAAGACAACCCTGGGAAAGAAAACCCCATCTATGTGACATGAAAAGTACAACTCCTGGACTGGATTGTACGCGTTCTCCCTCTCAGTCATTTCCTAGGCTCCTTTCTTTCTCAAATAGATCCCTTACCAATTCCAAAGCAGCTGGTATAATTCTTCTCCTGAAAATGGCAGTGGCACCCTCGCAGCAGAGCTTAGGCGCACAGGTGTTCGAAGGGATCTGAGATATAGCCAGACAGAAGCCAAATTTCAGGTAGCATCACCCATAAAGGTTATAACTATGAGGCCCAAAATTGCTTGCTAATCTTTCTTCCAACGGTTTGTTGCTCAAGGCTACACTTAAGAACCTTCCTCCTTAAAGTGATTCACCATTAAGTTCCTCTGCAACTGTTTGGGAGATTGTTTGGGTTGGAATGAGAGTGGTATAATGACTGCATCGCTCATTGCCTCTGTGCACAACACCTGCAAGTTCTTGAGTCCTATTATCTCTCGAACTTTGAATACTTTGCTTAGTGAGTAGGAGTAAGGAAAGCAGCCTATTGTTCCTGATGTTAATTATTACAAATTGTCAATAATCTTGACAGTAGGTGTTTTTTTCTTGCTATTTTCTGTGGACAAGAGGCTATAGAAACTTTGCTTTGAAAAGAAGAAAAAAGAAACTTGTAGTCTTCAGGACCACTTCCTACAGATGTAACGTGTCAAGGAAAGCTGGTTTTGTTGTCAAATAAATCTTCCTTTTTGTTTAAATAACCACATACTTGCAAACTAGCCCATAGTCACTTTCCTAACTGTCCTTTTGGATATAGGTTCTTGAACTTTTAGCACAGGAATTAAGACACATACACACTGTACTTCAGAGAAACTGGTTTATATGGAGGCTGACATTAAGTTAAATCGGGGGAGTCTGTTGTCCAGAGTGCAGAATAACAAATCTGGGAACTCTCTTGGGCATAACTTTGCTCCCAATTTTCCTGGATGCCCATAAATAATTCTGACCAAGTGGAAGTTGCCCCCACTCTTTCCTTGCTTTTTCTCTCCAATTCTACTATCTCCAGTCACTGTGTTTTTAGGTGTTTAATCATAGAGGTGAGCCTATCCATAACAAAGTCGCTGCTTCTGAACAATTCAAGCGTTTTGCCTAATCTCAGCCAGGCAAAGTGACACTGCACTTTGGCAGCAGACACTTTGTATCAGAAGAGAATTTGATATAATTGGTTTTAGATGCATCCTTTTTAGAACTAACTTGCCGAAGTATCAGCTCATTAACTAAAATCTTGAAATGCTCTTGTAGAAAACAGTCCGTTAGGGACAGATTTAAGAGCGTGAAAAAACAGAGCTCATGGAAGATCTTGGCTCTTTGACTGTCCACTACAGGGATGCCTTTGGAGGACATGGATCTTAGCCAAGAATGGCAGGCAGCGATGGCAGAATTTGAGAAGGGAGGTACATTCTGCTTTTATAATCATCACACCCAGGTAGCAAATTGATCTTTTATTTTCCACTTAATTTATAGAATACATTTTCTTTCAGTAAAGAAGCTCCTATTGTCTCACTCACATAGCAGGAATAATGCAAGGCTAAAAAGTCCTAAATCAATTTGCCCAATAAAAAGATGAGAGCTGGTCTCATTCCAAAGTATACAAGAATAGTCTAATATACCAAAACTCTAAGAGCCCATTTTAAAACAAAAAGAAGTTACAGGCAAATCTTAAATAATTTATTATGGTAGTTTGCAGTAGTTAAGTACTTTCATAGAATCTTCACATAATTTTAGCTAGTCTTCATCTGACCTTTAGAATAGCTGAGTTAGGCTTAGCATTAAAGCAATTAATCTCAGCACTCCTGTCACCAAGTAGTTGACATAAGCAATTGGGGAATGCTTAGCATGCGTGCTAGGTAGATCCCTAGCCCATATGAAAGCATGCATTCATATATAAATTAAAGACTTTTATGACTCCTAAACTATATTGTGACTTTTTAGTGAAACCCTGGAAGGAAAATTATAAGGCAAATTTTTGTCTCATATTTATAACTTTCATAAAATATTCTTCTGCAATTAGATTTCTGGGCTAACTATAGCTCAAAATTTTCCTTAAACACTTGTATGCATGTCATGTCTTCATATGTACCACTGCTGTTTTCAAAATAAAACTAACTTCAGCTACTTTGGAATCGATGGGTGTTTCATTAGAGATTGAAAGAAAAAAAAAAAAGAGCAACAATTTAAGGCCTGGCAAAGAGTGTAGAAAACTGAAGTAGAAAACAGTGAGCAAACTACAGTCTTAGATGCAGTGTGAAATGTTACACTACCTAACATGATGGTGTATATTAAAACCTTGGTCCTAAAAGAGAATGAATCCATGTCAGCTATAATTCCTGCCTCCTCCCTTTCTATTTCTCTTCCACAAATATTTACTGCATCCACTCTTACAAGTAGATGGAACTGTAAAACATACACCATCTGTACTTTAAATATAAATTAAATTCCTTTTAATGAAATTTAAGAGGAAAATTTCCATAAACATGGACTTTGAATTAGTCTTAAAGGCTGTGAAAAACTTCTACAGGCAGATATTGTTACACAGATATGTGTATTTTAGGAGAACTCTCTAAGCACGTTTATTTTTAATTGAAAGCACATAATGTTTTCATTAAGCACATGCAGCAAATAATTCATCATGTTTTGGGGAAGGCTGTGTACAGTTTTTTTCTACATGTTTTCCTCAGTAGAAAGGAGTTGAAATGCACCTTGGCCTGAAACTGCCTTCATAATGACAATATAAATAATATGTTCTGAATTATAATCAAGTACAGTCAGGCTTTATTCAATAACACAAACAACTAATTATATGCCATGCTAGATAAATCAGTGTAAATATAACAGAAGCTAAAAACAGCTGGGTGGATGTCTAGGGATTTTGAGACTTTCTTTTTTTGTGGAGAGTCAGCATACCATGGACACTTGAACATTTTTCAAAGGCTTTGAGAATCTTGGAAAAGTCTCTTTATGAGATACCTTAAATACAATAGATTCCTTTACTTTTTAGAAATACTATACTTGATGATTATAAAGTCATATAAATTCGGGATACAGAAATAAGAAATTAAAGAAAAATCTTAAAAATTAATAAAGTCATCAGCATCCAAAGAAAGACAGCTACTGTAAGCATTATGTGCCTCACTCTGAGTCATTTCTGTCCCACGGTATAAAACGTTATTATTTTATTGATTGCCAATTATATAAATGTTTCTTTTTTTTTTTTGGTGAGGAAGATTGGCCCTGAGCTAACATCTGTGCCCATCTTCCTCTATTTTGTATGTGTGACGCCACCACAGCATGGTTTAAAGAGCAGTGTGTAGGTCCACGCTCAGATCCTGGGCCACCGAAGCAGAGTGCACGAACTTAACCACTATACCACCAGGCCAGCCCCTAAATGTTTTTTTTTTCTTGACTCTCTCTTTCATTTGCTTGACCATTGTCCCTGACAGAAATCTGGTTCACAGTTTATTAACCCTATACCCGAGTCTTTAAAGTCTCATTTGGCACATCTATTTTTCGAATTAATAAACATTTAAGTGGACATTTTTTTATTTGCAAGAAGAGTAAAATTAACACCATGAATTACTCCCCATTCCTGAAACATTCTTGTTCCTTGGATTAAATTAATTTCTTTAAATTCCAGGTTTTCACTTCCTGATTCTATTCCACAGGCCTAGAATAGAAAAGTCAGATGACTAAGGTACCATGAGTTAATGAGTGGAGTGGGCATAGCTATAGGAAATACGTGCTTGGGATTAAAGTGAGGGCACAGTAAGCAAGGGAGAAACTGTGCTTCACCCAGAGAGTCAGAGAGCTCCTTCCATTTCTTCCTGTTTGAGAATGCAGGCCCGGTGTTTCCTTTTCTATTTTTTTTTTTTTTTTAAGCTCAACAGAATAATAGATTTTAAGGGGAATTTTCTCAAAAAATATTGTCAGTTAAATTAATTTTAAAAACACATTTTGTGGGACAACACTTCTCAATTTAAAAATACAACTTAATATGAGGAGCAGATATAATCTGCAGACCAAGAATTTTGAATTTTTGATGTTTGCCATGTCATCTTCATCCATGTTCTTAATGAATAATTATTATGCCCTATTTACAAATTTATATTTTCAACTGATAATTTAAAGCTCAAGATAAATTTATCACCCGGTTGAAACCTCACTTGTGGGTCACTCTGGCACCATCACCTGTACATGACCAAAATTACTGAAATTGTTTTGTTGTTGTTAGAGGTGTGGGGTCTACGTACCACCTTGTCTGAAATACCGGTAAATCATCTACTAGCTCTGTGCCTTTCTACAAATTTTGCAACCTAATTCAGTTTTCACATGCGTGGGTGGACATAATCATTGTACCCACCTCTTGAGTTTTTATAATGATAAAATAAAAAAATACATAGGTAGCACAGTGCCTGACACACATAATCCGAGAAACTTAACTATAGTTCTCTTCCTCCTTCTTCTCCTTCTTTTCCTCCTCTGCCTCCTCTTTTCTTTTCTCTTTACAGGAAAATAAATCTCAATCCAGTTATTCAAAGCAGAAATATGAGTAAGGAGTGTCATCCTTTATATTCACTGTCCTCACATTTAAAACATCTTCATATTTATTTGTGTCTACCTCCTAAATATAGTCTATTGTCACCTACGTGTACTCTTGCATAATAGGTCTCAGTGCTGCTGTTGTACTGAACTTTTAAAATACTGATAAAATCAGGGCATTCTTTAGTTTAAAAGCTTAACTTGCACCCCAATTCTTTTAAAAATAAAGTCCAAAATCCTACTTGTTTTTAATGACCACATCAGATAATACAAGCAGTGTGCAGTCACTTAAATGGAAAAACAGATCTTTGTTGTTTTAATGGATTTTCAACAGTTGCACGGATGGCATGGGCTGTGTTCTAGTCATTCCACTCTTGGAGTCCAGCCATGCGAATGGGGAAGCCCCAGGAGATGCCACGTGGAGAGGAATCGGGGAGTAAATGTTTGCAAATGTTGAAAGGAGCAATGCTGCTCGAATACAAAGGCGTCCTACAAACTGGCAAGAAAAAGAGAAACGATCCTAAAGTAAATTGACAAAGGGAATGAACAACTAAATCTTATTAGAGAGAGTGTGAATGGCTAATAACCATATACAATTTTGCTCAGCTTTACCAGTTGAGTGAAAATTTAAAGTTAAACCAACATTATATAATCTATTTTCTTTTCTTATTAAACCGGCAAATGGATAGTCACATTTTGAAATGCTGGTGTGTGTGTATGAAGATATAGTGCATTTTGGGACTCTGATTGGGCAATATCTTCTCTGGGAAAATATCGTAAATAAAAAATAGGACAAAGCACAACCATCATGTTTAATGAAACATTTTCTTTAGTGGAAAAAAAACCCGGAAATAACATTCCATCAATAGTGTAATGTTGGCATATTTATATCGTGGAATGTTGCAGACATTAAAAACTAGTAAAATCTATATTTACTTAGATGAGTATTTTGGGGGCCCAGGACAGGCCACCTCAAGATGTTTCACAATGGCATATTTACTGTTTTGTTAAAGTTACTTAAAAAGCAAAACTGGCGTTCTGACCCCCTGTCTCTGTTCCCCCTGAAAGCAGGAGATAAATCTCCCACGTGAAAGGTGATTTCCCTGCATCCATTTCTCTAGAGCTAGGGAATTCAAGGCCGAGAAGCCTGCGTAAACAAACCTTGCTAATTACGTACCCCAAACCTAAGTTTCTTTGTCCTGTCCCTGTGTAAAAGATATATATACTGCCTGCTTTGTCCACTCTTAGAGTATCATCTTTATGATTCTCCTGTGTGCATGTAATTAAATTGGATCTTTCTCCTGTTAATCTGGTCTTGTGTCAATTTTGCTATTAGTCCAGCCACAAGAACACAAGAAGGGAAGAAGGGGAATTTTCCCCCAGCTAGCAATATCAAGATACTAAATAAATAACATAAATTAGGCTCAGCTACATATGTTAGCATGTTCTCATTTTTTTCTGTGAAAGACAAACAAGAAAACTCCCTATATATTATGCATATGTGTTGTATAGGAATCTCCGAGCACTGAGAAAGTAGTGGAAGTATATATATCAGGCTATTATCAATGTCCTTCCTAAAAGGGGAGAGGGAAGATTAACTCTCTCTTTGTACATATTGGACTGGTACATGCAATATATTATAGCTAGAATTTCCTTTAAAGCATAGCCTGAGAAAAGGACTTGAATGCAGACAGTTTATTTGCGAGGAGTTCCCAGGAAGCAAAAGTAAGTGAATGGGGAAAGTGATACCAGAGGGGAAAAAGTGCAATAAAAGATGCATTAGTAAGGTCTTTCCAACAGGCAACAAGGCTTGACTTCTCTGGGGCCTCTGAGAAGCATAGAGAGTATTTCCCAGAATGATCCATCTGAAGACAGGTAGCTGGAGTAATTATCCACTGACTTGTTCCCTACTGCTAGGGCTGGGTGAGTTTCCTTCTCTTCTGACTTCTGAGAAAGCCCCAAAGTAGAAAAATGAGAGGTATGAGATATACTCTTGTCAGGATGCATGTAGTCACGAGAAAGGCAGGTTAGCATAGGATCTGGCACCGCAAGAGAACAGGAGGGTCGTGCAGGGGGGTACATTGCTAGGACATTGCTAAAACATAATTCTGCATTATAGCTTAAGATAGTTTAGGTAACTGCAAGTTTTCTGAACCTCTTTTGACTGTCTGTAGGGGGACCGAACTTGATTTATGGAATCTGTGGCCCCGCTGCTCTTCCCCTGGCTGCTGCTGGTCTGACTCACAGCTGCCTTCGCTCTCACTTCTGCCCTACGCAGGAGGACTCCCTACCCAAAAGCAAACATAAAAGATGCAATGGCAAAACCGCTAGGCGCAGCTCCTCCCTCAGAGTTTGCCCGCTCTGTCTATGGAGCCTATCTTTCTAATAAACTTCTTACTCTTTGTACCCATCCTTGCTGTTCTGTAAATTCTTTTATAATGCAACATCGATGCAACCTGGACCCACAGTGCAGTAACAGTCATAGAAGGGACCCCAAAAAAGTGATTTTGGACTCAAAAGTCATCTGCCACACATTACCATGAGCATAGAGAGATTTAACAATTTTAAACCATCTTAGTTGGAAATGAATTAAAGCCTATAGGAAAGTTGTAAAAATAAACAAGTACAAAGAGCACTCAAATCCTCTTCTCTCAGATTCACTAATAGTTAACATTTTGACTTATTTGCTATCTGTTTCTCTTGAGAGAGAGAAACAGAGATTTTTCTATGAATCTTTTACACATTATGTCTTTTACTTCAAAAAACTTCAGCACATCTTTCATAAGAATATGGATATTTTCTTATATAACTATTACAATTATCAACTTTTATAAATTTAGGATAGATGCAACACTTTTATGTAATTTACCATCTATGCTACCATTTTGTCAATTAATCTAACAATGTCTTCTTTGGAATTTTTCTTCCTTCATTTCTGTTAACTAATGCTCTGCCTCTTTTGTTAATTATTCTCAAAGTATCAGGACTTTGATTGATTAATTTGATTTGTTATTCTGTTCTCTACCTCATTAAATTTTGCTTTTACCTTTATTATTTCCTTCATTGTACTTTCTTTCAGATTTTGTTGTTTCTTTTTCTAATTTTGAAGATGGAAATTAAATTCACTTGATTTATTAGCCTTATATTTTTATTAATATAAATCTTTTGGACTATAGAATTTCTTTTGATCGCTGTTTTAAGTATATGCAATGGATTTCGATAGGTAGTGTTTCATTATCAGAATTTTTCTGAAATTATATAATTTCTGTATATTGCCCCTTTACTCAAAAGTAATTTAGTAGAAAATATTTTAATTTTCATGTGGAGGAATCTTTTCATTTAAATTTAATTTTATTTTCCAGAACGAATTTTATCCTATTTCTACATTATGAAGCCTACTGATGTTTTCTTTGTGTACCAGTGTTTAATCTCTTTTTTTTTAAATTTTCCATGTATGCATGAAAATAAAGCATATTCTACTACTGGGGTATATTGTTCAATAAATAGTCAAAAGATTGACCTTTTTGATTATGTTGTTTCTGTCTTTTATAGTGTTATTTAATTTAATTTAAATCTTGTCTCCTTCACTAATCTTTTACTGAGAATGTTATTGAGAATGTTATGTTAATGGTGTCTTCTGTATTTTTTTATGCAAGTGATTTCTATGTTATTTGGCTCATATATATTCAGAATGGCTATATTTTCATTGTGGAATGTGGCTTTTAACATTAACTTCCTATTGCGATTAAAGCTTTGTGGCTGAAATTCCACATTGGTTTCAAGACTGCAAGCTCTGTGGTCTCACTGTCTTCTATGGCTTGTAAATACTTACTATTCCTTTATTTTTAGCCTTTTTCAATGACTGTTTGAAATTGGCCTCTTGATTAGAGCATAAAGTTGAGCTTGCTTTATGAATAAAGTTGAGAATCTGTTTCTTTTTATAGGAGAGTTAAGTGCATTCACATTTAGTGACCTAACTATTTTGTTTGGTCTCAAGTCTATCATATTATTTTATGTTGTAATTACCGGGAGTGTTAAATTTACTATGTTTCTTTCACCATTTGGTGTATCTTTGAATTTCTTAAAAAGTTTCTTTTTGTACTTAGGTACCCTTTTATTTTTATTCTAGTGGTTACCTTTGTGTTCACAGGTTTTAAAATATTTTCTTACTTAACATTTTACTACCATTTATGTTGGTTTTATATATATATTTTGACTAGCACCTATTACATATCAATCAATAATCTTACCCTGCTTTCCTCTTTTTCTACCTGTTCTTTCTCAATTTTTTAGTTGCATTCTCTCTACTTTGTCAGAGTACATAATGTTGTTCACATAATTGTTCAACCTGTGACCTCACCATTGTACTAGTCTTAGCTCAATAATTAAATACATAAAATGATCAATGTCAATCTTTTTGCCAAAGTTTTCACAGTCATCTTTTGGTTGGATGAAGTTCATCCTCTACTGGATTCCTCAGAAAGAACATACCTGCTTCCTCTTAGGTTTAACAAACATGGTCTTTTCAAATTAGGAAAATTCAGGTAAGAAAAAATTCCATATTTTATTATTAAAAACTGATATTGTGTTCTAGCAGAAAGGTATGCAGTATAAGGGTATAGGTTTTATTTTATGGTATATTAATTGTTGTGGTGACATAGCAAAGAAATCTAAGGTTGTAAAAAATGATTCTGATTACAAAACAGCTATAGCTACTGTCATTTACTAGTTCACAAATTTAGTTTGAACATCTTGATCATTTCAGTGGTGACACAAGATAAAAAAGGAAATAATATTTATATCCTGAGATCAACCTATACATATCTTTAAATAAACTTCTATTTTACATCTGGTCAATGAATGTATTTTCATTATTCTCAAAGCATTATGAATAATGATCATATATTTATGAACAAATATTTTTACATGAACTTAATGAAATAATTTTAGATGTGTTCCTTTAATTTAAATAAGTTGAAAACTATTATGTTATTATATATTATAAATATATATTATATAGGCAATCTTCATAGCACTACTTACTCATTGCTTTACTCAATTATAGGATTTACCTACATAAATTATTTTATCTAATTATTTATAAAATATCTCAAAATAAAACAAAATAAAAAGAGTCTTTATTGTGTATCTACTACATGTTTAGACTTGTGCTTTGTTCTTGAAGAATTTGTGATCAACTTTGGGACAAGACATATATTTGTGGAGATAACTTAGCTAGTTGCATAGGTAGCATGTGTTTAGGTTCAAAAGTGAAGCAACAATAAATGTACACAAAAAACTAATTTTTAAGCCTGGTGGTGAGGTGATAGTGAAATAAACACAGTTCTCTCACTGCCTGAACAACTAGACATTTTTCATAATTTGGGTACTTCATTTGATATGAAACAAATATAAAAACATAATGGTAGATATTTAGATCAATAAGGAGTTCTTACCTTCAAAAATTATGGAGTTGCATTTAGTTTATAAGTTTAGGAATTAGATAAAGCTGCTTATTTCATCTTCATATTTCAAATCTAGAGAAATTTTATTTAAACATTGGGAACTGGCTAACTCTTTTGAACACCTGCCATCTATAGATTGAAAAATAGATTTAATCTTTTCATAGTAAATTTTAATGTATTGTGAAAAGGAGATAAATGCAGATGGATCTAATTCAGTTTAGACACCTAAACAGCTGCTTTTGTTTGATGGAACAAAATGTATAAAAGTTCCTTCTTTTAAGCTCATGCTAATTTGATTGACTTATTACATTATTTCTTCCTTTTACTTTTAATTCTTGCTTATCCACTCTCTTTATGGTTTAATACATTTTATATAATAACATTCGTTCATACTTCTATTTAAGTAGCAAATTGTCATGGATCACTCATTTACAATCCAGCACCCTTTGAAATAGACACTGAGTCTTTCAGGCAGTATTTTATAGATCAGTTTGCTTACTGTAGGAGCCAGTGCTGCTGGTAATTCATTTTTTTGTTTTTTTTTAAATTTATTTTATTGAGATTTTTCTACACACAGAAATGTTAAATTTTATTTGTGCAGGTTAAAAATAAAAACACTATACTTAATTGAGGTGGTGATTATAAAGGTATATCAAAGTTTCTTTCCTTTTTACTAGATAAATTGGATTTAGTACAAACTCTGAAAAAAATTTCCAAGTCAAGTGCAGCCTTGAGGGCAAGAATATAACTGATAACTACTTTTCTGTATGACAACATTCTATGGGGGCAGTTCAGTTCTTTTCTGCCTATGTGGTCATGAAAGAGCAAAGAGAGATCCATTCATTGATGGGGGAGACAGCCGTTGACAGACATGGAATCTTAAAATAGTGTATTGAAGCTACTGACCTTCTCTTTCCCTGTAACTACTTCAAATTCTCCATTCTCTTCAAACTTCCCCCACTACTAACTTTCTATCTTTCCACTGCCCATGACGTGCTGTCTAACACAAAGGGAAAATAAATGCCACCAAAAGGCATTTTCTTTGCTTTTTCGGTAACTCTGATTGGGAAAAACTGAGTAATATGTTTTCTGTGGGTGAAGTTTATATTTCTTATAATTAGGAAATCCAACAATACAAGGATCCAGTGCTTTTCCTTTTTCCTTAGGAAACCACTAAGTAATGGTGATATTGGCCCTTACTTATGCCCATTTGCACAAACACGTGTATGCAAACACACACGTGGGCACGCACACACTCACATTTACTCCTGTTTATTAAATAAATGTAAAGTCTCCTGGGCCAGTTGCAGGCCCACACTCCCCTTTGGATTAGTTTTCATAACCTTGTGGCTTGGAATACTCAATGCCTGTAATTAATCATACAATAGTCATATTTTTCTTGATAGATGCTGTTATGGTTGATAGTTAAGAAAACAACCCCATTAACAATTGCATCAAGAAGAATAAAATACCTAAAAGTAAATTTAACTGAGCATATAAAAGACCTATATACTAAAACCCACAAAACATTAAGGAAAAAAATTGAAGACACAAATTAATGGAAAAATATTCTTTGCTCATGGATTGGAAGAATTAATATTGTTAACATGTCCATACTATCCAAAGCAATCTACAGATTCAATGCAATTCCCATCAAAATTCCAAAGGCATTTTTCACAGAAATAGAGCAAACAATTCTAAAATTTGTAATGAAGCATGAAAGATCCCTAATAGTCAAAGCAATCTTGAGAAAGAAGGGTAAAGCTGGAGGCACCACATTCCCTGACTTCAAACTCTATTACAAAGCTGTAGTAATTAAAATAGTATGGTACTGGCATAGAAACAGACACAATGATAAATGCAACAGAATAGAGACTCCAGAAGTAAACCCACACATATGTGATCAATTAATTTACAATAAAGGAGTGAAGAATATACAATGGGGAAAGGATAGTCCCTTCAATAAATGGTGTTGGGAAAATTGGACATGCAAAAGAATGAAACCGGGTTGCTATCTTATACCATACACAAAAGTTATCTCAAAATGGATTAAAGACTAGAATGGAACTACAAGACTCCTAGAAGAAAACATAGGTGGTAAGCTCCCTGACTTAGGTCTTGGTGATGATTTTTTGAGTCTAATACCAGAAGTAAAAGCAACAAAAGCAGAAATAAACAAGTGGGACTACATTGAACTAAAAAGGCTCTGCACAGAAAAGGAAACTCTCAATGAAATAAAACGGTAATCGAGGGGATGGGAAAAAATATTTGCAAATCATAAGGGGTTAATATCCAAAATATATAAAGAACTCATACAACTCAATAGCAAAAGATCAAACAATTCAATTAAAAAATGAGCAGAAGATCTGACTATTCAGACCTTTTCCATTTTTCCAAAGAAGAAATGCAGATCACCAAAAAGTACATGAAAGGATGCTCAACATAATTAATCATCAGGGAAATGCAAATCAACTCACAATGAGATATTATCTCTCATATATTAGAATGGCTATTACCAAAAAGACAAGCAATAGCAAGTGTTAGTGAGGATATGGAGAAATGGAAACCCTGGTGCACTGTGGTAGGAACGTAAATTGGTGCAGCCACTATGGAAAACAATATGGAAGTTCATTAAAGAATTAAAAATAGAACTACCATATGATCCAGCAATTCCACTTCTGGGTATTTATCCAAAGAAAATGAAAACGCTAACTTGAAAAGATATATGCACCCTCATGTTCACCGCAGCATTATTCACAATAGCCAAGATATGGAAACAACCTAAGTGTCTGTTGATAGATGAATGGATAAAGAAATATATACACAATAGAATATTATTCAGCCATAACAAAAGAATGAAATCTCGCCATTTGTGACAACATGAGTAGACCTCCAGGGCATTATTGTAAGGTTTTCAAATTGTTCTAAAAATTCAGTTCCTATTAAGTTACGTTCCTTATTAAAGTCTTTTGGTAAATGCTCACTGTCTTAAGGTTGGAATTCACAAGTCATAGCTTTGAAATAAACCCTGTTACCTACCTCTCTAGCATTGTCTCTTCTAACTTTCCCCTTGATTTTTCTACTTTAGTGAGTCTGGTCTCCCTTCAGTCCCCCAGATGTGTTAAAATCTCTCTCAACCATGCTTAAACATTTTTACTGGAATTTTATCAAATAAGGGATATTTCATAAAAAATAAAGTTTAAGACAATGGTAGTGCTCATTGAACACTTGTCTGCTTCTCCATACCATAAATTCCACAAGACCATGCCTGCTTCATTAATCGCTTTACCTGCTTCATCTAGAAAAGTTTGACATGAAGCCGATACTCAATATATTAATTAAATTGATTACTTAATTAAATGACGGAGTTAATGAATTTGGACTAAAGCTCCCAGGAATTTGGTCCCTAAACCTGAAGAGTAAGGACAATAAATTTGTTGTAGTATCTGCCATTCCTTAAGAGAAATTACCCATTACTCGGCACCTGCTCCTACTTCAGCCTCCTGTCCTGATACTCCTTACTACTCATTTTTCAGTTCCTTTCAAATAGTCACAGTGCTTTTGTTTAGCTTATCATTAGCTGCGTTCAAGCTGTGTATAATATAATGGTGAGGAGCTCAAGCTTTGGCATCAAAAACTATGAGTCCAAATACAGGCCCTGGCATTTACTGTTTGAGTTATGTTGGGAAAGGTAGTTACTGAGCACTATGATAATAGTACTAATTTCCTCATAAATGAAATGACCTTCCTTTTGGTTTTCTTTGCACAGTCCCTATTTTCACTTTTATCCTGGCATGGCATTCAGTGTAGTATTAACCCAGAATTTCTCAATTTTCATGAAAAGTTTCTTTTAAATAATGGTGGCACTAAATAGCCAACGTGGATACGGTAAACCTCACTTCTTCCGGTTTTTACTGTAGCCTTGTCTAGTAGAATGAAGAAGCATATGCATATGCATATGATTTCTTGTTAACTGGTATTTATATCTGGAGAAAGTGTAGTGATAAACCATCTCCAATTCTTTCCAGATAAAGAGAACTAACGCCTGTCTTTCGAGAACAGTGGACTGAGTGTTTACCAAACACATAGGGCAACCTCTAGAAGCTAACCCCTTCTCATCTTGAATGATGGTGGGAGAATATTCCATGCTCCTAGCCCTTGGAGTCCCAGCCAGTCTTACTATGTATCCTGCTGCCAAGCCTCAAAGTTGACCTCAAACTATGAGGTCAGAGGGAAATGTGAGGAATTACAGATTAAAAATTTCTGAAATGCACATAGAATATAGAGGCTAAGCAGTCTGCCATCAACAGAGGGAGTAGCCTGAACACTCACCACAGAGTTTTGTCATTTATTGGATGGTGTAAATCTACTACTATTTATTCATTTTACTTTTTGATAAGTGATATGCTTTTATTGCTCAATAAATCCTTTCAGCAGCAATGAGCTCTAAAGACAAATAAAAAGGGAAGTTTATGCTTAATAACAATAAATTACTGGGCTTTTCTTAAGGAGGTTTATGATGAATGTATAATTTCCACAAAATGTTTGTAGACATTTGCCATCTATTGTGGGACCTGTAGTGATAGGACTGACCACCTCAGTGACATTGAGAAGAAATAAATCTGCCAAAGAAGCAGTTATCTTTTTAAGAATATGGTCTTAAAAGAATGACAAAACACACTCAGAAGCTGGATGTGCATTTACAAATCACTCTGTGAAGTATAACTTGACATTTACATTAAAAATGCTGTTCTTTGAAATTAATTTTACTTATTTTAAATCTGAGTTTTCTTGTGCAGGTAAGTAAAGGTGAGAGGTAGCTTTAATGTATTGGCTTCATTAGCAGGAGAAAAAATTTTGTGAACAGTTAAATGATTCCAGTTTTATATCACTGCCATTAGATCTGTCAAACACAGAATATGTTCATTTCAATCACCAGTTGATATTTCACCAACTTATAGATACACAGTTGTAATAAAGAGTCAGACTTAATTTTTTTTTTCTTTTAGGAAGATTGGGTTGGAGCTATCATCTGTTGCCAATCTTCCTCTTTTTGCTTGAGGAAGATTTGCCCTGAGCTAACGTCTGTGCCAATCTTCCTCTATTTTATATGTGGGTCGCTGCCACAGCATGGCTGACAAGTGGTGTAGGTCCACGCCTGGGATCCGAATCTGTGAACCCAGCCCACCAAAAAGAGCATGCTGAACTTAACCACCAGGCCACGAGGCCAGTCCTTGACTCCATTTTTGATGTCTGATCACTGACAGCTTTCAAGTTCCACCCCTCACACTTCTTCTTTTACTCCATATTTGGGCAAAGGGATGAAAAAGCCCACACTCTCTCTCCTTTGGCACTGGTGAAAAGTCCAAACCACGTGCAATGCATGTCCCTGTCAGCGCCCTGCTGCACACCCCATTTTACCCCAGCCCCACCTCCTAACCACAATAAACATCAGAGTCACTCCACCCCTCCCTTTGCTCAAGACATTTTGGCACCTGCTCAGAGCCTGAACTACTTTCTCTAGAAAGTCTCATGTGTGCAATAAATGAACAACCTGTTGGATGTATGTTTTATCATCACTCTCATCATCCAAACCAAATAGAATTGTTTGGATAAAAGCAATATTTCTACTAAATTAGAAACCTATGGAGAGAGTATTAGTCAAGGTTCTCCAGAGAAAGGGAACCAATAGGGGATTTATATATATATATAGTATATAAATATATATATATACACATATAAAGAGATTTATTATAAGGAATTGAATTACACAATTATGAAGACTGGCAAGTCCAAATCTGCAGTGTGGGCTACAGGTTGGAGATCCAGAAGAGCCGATGGCACAGAAGTCTGAAAGCAGTCTGCTGGAGAATTCCCTACTCCTGGTCTTTCTGTTCTATTCAGGTCTTCAGTTGATCAGAGGGGGCCCACCTGCATTATAGAGGGCAATCTACTTTACCCAAAGTTCACCTATTTAAATGCTAATCTCATTGAACAACTCTCCAAATTCACACATAAAATTAACCATCATAGAGTAGAAATATAATTGTTGGTAGTGCATACATTATTTATAATTGTTTCCCCCAAAAGCTACGATATGCTACTAATTGGCATATATATAAATTTTGTATATGTGTGTGTATTATAATTATAGTAACCAAATGACAAAATTTGTGAAACAGTTGTATTGGAAAACTCATGCTTCAGCCTACAGTACAAGATTTCTCTATTTCTGATAATCAATATAATTTTAGAAATATTTGAATCCTTAAAGGATTTCCTTTAAATCACTCTGTATGTCCCATAATAATATTGATATTTTAAATTAATGAATGTATTAAATTTTGTTTGTATTTTCTCAAAAACAACTAGAAATCTTTAGTCACAGTATTTTATAAATACAATGGCAGAAAAAAAAAACTTTTGAAGATTTTAGTAAACTGCAAGTTTTTAAAGGAGACCTTGCAAAAGAAAGACCTCTTCCATGATCCCACAGCTGAACCTAGCGCTTATCACCTTGGTCCATGACATCCCCCATGCTTGTTCTAGACCACACTGCAGGAACTGGAAAATTAGATGGTGAGCACTCAAACACTGTATGAAGACTTAATTTTGAAATCACGTAATTGTAATTTGAGGTATCAAATTGTGGGAAGAACATTCAAATGGAATTCTATTTTTAACTGGATAGATATATTCTATATTGAAGGGGACCAGGTTGCAAAGGTGAAAATCCAGTAGCATAGAAACTTGGTCAACCATCCATGAGTTTTCTTGCAAAATATTTGTGGAAATTAGTTACTCAGAATGGTGACATTAAACCAATACCTGTGAAAATATCTTGCAGATAAATCAGTTGAAGATGTCAATAATCCAACATTTATTGACCATAAAATGCCACATTGATGAAAATTAAAAATTAAAAATAATAATATACTATTGAAAATATTTTTCTGAAAAATACCAATACATGAACACTAGGGATATATATAGCTGGCCCTTTACTTTCTAAACTCTAGATAGTTGATATAGATACATGCTTTAAAATTGTATAATTTTGAAAGACATACATATGACTAGCAAATAGATTTTACTAGATAGATGGTCCTATAGAATATTTCTAATTGAATCTATTTTCAAAAATAAAATCCTTTATAAGAAAAATAGATGTCATATACGTTTCCATCTTTGCTTTATTGACTCTCACTCATTATTTAAGTCCATGATCCCAAACTGGACAAGCAATCTCTGGAGAGACCAAACTGGACAGGCCTATTCTCCTGCTCTTTACCACACTGCAGAGGAATTATTGCTCTACTGTTTCTCACTTAACTGTATCAGGAAGCATTCAAACACTCGAATTTGTAACACTTCATCAGCTTGTAGACATTTGATATACACTTTTTGAATTGAGCTGAACAGATTTAGCTGGGTATAATTTTATTTTATTGGAATATGAGTGATGGGTATGAATATGGCCAAGATGAAAAAGTGAATATTACAGCTATATTCCTGAGGAAAACAATCTTTTTCTGGTATCCATCATTGATCGCATATAATGAATAATAAACAATTTCACTGGCATTAAGTTTACCCAAAAATAGTCCATCTCCATTGCCACTGATGAGGGAGGGTCATCATTTGTCCTGTATAAAGACCACTGAATATCCACAGTGTAGCCACAATGGTTTATTACCATTGCCAGAGTCTTTCCCTGTTCCCTGAAGGTCCCAAGATTCATGCCCTGCTCTAGTGCTATCTCGTCCAACCAATGGCATACTCCCTCCTGTTGACTACCCCAGCTCATAGTGGAGAACAGCAGTGTTGGATCCACAAATACAATTGCTGGGTTTTTCTTGCAAGCTGTACCTGAATCCTAAAAACCTAAATTCTTTTATTGCACAAAATGTTAATGCCACCACAATATTCTATTATATGATCTCCATCTGTCTTTCCAACAAGACTGACCACTTGTTTTCAGGAATATTCAATGCAAGAAATTTACATCATATCAGTGATACAACCATAAAGAAAATGAATTTATTATAATGAAATATCATTTCAATTGAGTGAAATGGCAATTTTAGTTTATTAGAACATGGTCTACTTAAACCCAGTTTAAACACACAATGACTTTATAGGTCAAAGTACTTTGCAACTTAAAATGACACATGATGAGCCCCTAACCAGATTGATAATATTTCAGATATGTGCTATTGGATATAGTTTTGACACGCTTATGACACACTGGTTCCTACTGGAAAACAGCTTAAATTGGAGGTCCTGAAAAAAGAGAATTAATAATATGTTTATGAATGAATGATACCACTCTGTGTGTGTATATATGTGTATATATTAATAGGTTACACATTGGAAAATAAGGAATTGAAGTGTTATGATTTAAGGAATCCATATCATAAATCAGCTGCATCAAGGATTACAGTTTAAACTTTTATGCCTAACAATGAGCTCAGACCATAGACCATTATTTTTTTAGTTTTCAGAACTAAAATATTATTTAAGATTATTACCAAGGTCATAGGATCACTTATAAAACATTTCATGTGCTCCCAAACCCATTGAAAGCTGGCCTTATCATCCCACTTGGTATAATGAGACACGCACAGAAGGAATATTGCCATTGATTTTTTAAACTAGAATTTACAAAATGGCATTTTTGGTTTGAGGCCCCCCCTTGAATTGATTTGTAATCAACTATGGCCTAAATAATGATTTGATTGTAGCATGCCAAGGAGTTCACTAGGATATACAATGGAGTTTCAAATAATAGATGTTACTCCATTTGTAATACACTCAAAGAAATCAAATAACTGTAACGTTTGTGGGGTATTTCCTCTGAACAGCAAATCTTTAGCTTGCCTATCTGTACATGTGTTCTGAATATTAAGTCCTCTAACACCGGTGTGGAACTAAGTAGGAACACAAATGGGATAGGATTAAATAATTTTTATTGGCAAATATTTACATGAATATAAAATATACAAGTCTTTAAGAATTCTATAGATAAACCTGAGCCATTTAAAAATACCTATCATGTACTGACACCTTTCTATGTATGCATTTTGCGGTAATAACTTTAATATCACATATTATCTCCTTTAATCTTTACAGCAACCCTACTAGATAGAGATTATTATCTTACTTTATTTATATTAATATATTTATATAATATTTATATATAAATATAAAAAATTTAAATATTTTAAAAATATTATATATTTGATATTTATTTATCTATTATATTTATAGTTTGTTTAATAATTATAAATATAAAGTCAAAATTTGTGAATTTATGAAATATGTGAATGTGAATATGAAATTAATTATGAAATTTATGAAATCTCATTACTGGTTGTTTTTGTAGAATAAATATTTGTGGAAGGCAATGAGTAATTTACTTTTCAAAAAATAATTGACTTTGATAGCAGACTACTTATATACATGCATACAGATTCTTATATGCAGATTGGGCATACGGGTATAACTATTTTATATCACGTCCAATAACTTGATTCTCTGTACTGACTTTCTTTTAAATAGTACAACATAAATTGCCATTTTGTTAGTTTTGTGAGAAACACTAGGTTCCAATGTCAAAAGCTAAGGAGACTTAAGTGCTGCCTCAATTAAAAAGGCCACCTAAAAAATAAAGGAAATCTATAAGTAAAGAGATGTCGTGTTTTCTTACAAAGACTATTTGAATTGCTGGAATGGAGAAATATGATGGTAGAAAGAGATGGGAAACTGAAAAACAGAGGGAATACCTCTATATCCTCAAATATAGGGAGGAGCAATCAGCAAAAAGAGATCATATTCATGAATGATTTCAGAAGATTCAATACATAAAGTAAAATTCAAAACACAATTTTTTCCTATTTTACGTTGTAAAATGGGATCTATATTGTTATAAATATCACCAAATTACTGAGACAAAAAATATCTCTAATAAAAATAAAACAATATCGAGGTGCCAAAAAGTTCATACAGTTTCATTCCTTTTGCTTCAAAGTGTGGGAAATATAGTTAGACGAATAAACAAGACACTATTAACACAACTTACTTCTGAAGAGTGAAAGTGGGATGGAAGAAAATATTTTTATTTTATAAGTTCTTGCATTTTTGCACTTGGTACTATAGGTAACGTTATCTATGTAAGGAAACTGCTGATATTTAATTTAAAAGGTAACATTAAAAATTATTGGAACTGATAGGAAAGTAATATATTTAAAAATATATATATTTGGAAGATGCTTGTGTTTGGCTAGGATAACATTAATGTGAATTTGAGGTAATTGAAGAGTAAGTATCTGAGCAATCCATTAGCTCCATGCCTGCTGAGAATTGAAATCCTAAGAAGAAAACAATTTGATGGCTCTTAAAAATGATTATAAATATAGGGCCGCCCGGTGGCGCAGCGGTTTAGTCCGCGCTTGGCAGCCCGGGGTTCGCTGGTTCGGATCCCGGGCGCCCGCCGACGCACTGCCTGTCAGCCATGCCGTGGCGGCATCCCATATAAAGTAGAGGAAGATGGGCACGGATGTTAGCTCAGGGCCAGTCTCCCTCAGCAAAAAGGGGAGGATTGGCAACAGATGTTAGCTCAGGGCTGGTCTTCCCCACAAAAAAAAAAAAAAAAAACAGGCAAAAACAACAACAACAAAAAAATGATTATAAATATAGGAGTGACGTCAGCATCATGGCAGAGTGAGATTCCCTCTTGAATCTCTGCCCCCTACGACACAATGAAAACATCATTCACATTCCAACAGAGCTCAATCAAACACTACGAAGGACTTCTGAGAAACCCGTTGCCATACATCAGAGGGTGGAGGCGCGGGAAGCCCAGGAGGATGGGAGGAGAGGTAGGATGTTGTACTCCCCCTCCCCAATTGATCGGCAAAGACAGCGTGGTTCGCAGACGGGGGGGGGGGGCGGCCCACAGAGGGGAAAACTATCACCATCCAGGTGCTCTCACAGACTGTCACGAGCTCCCCACTGGGAAGCGACGACGGACTCTTTAGTGGGTGTAGCAAACACCCTAAGAGAGCCAGAAAGGAAACCCCTGGGTCAAGCAGGAGAAAGAGAGGACCCCCTCCCCCCACACACCCGGTGTTTCAGCATAATCCCTCTGGGGGCTGCAGCTGCCTCAGAGCAAACCGCTCACGATCTCCATCTAGTGGCAGCAGGGGGAATCTGCAGGACCAAATTATCATGAGGGGGGGAAAAATAAGGATGTCCCCGTCAGATCCTTGCGACAATTTGCCAGGGTTACAGACCAAAAGGAAAATGACAAACACCCAGAAACCAACACTGAAGGCACAGAATTTGATAACCTGAATGACAGAGAATTCAAAATAGCTATCATAAATAAACTCAATGAAATACAAGAGAACACACAGAAACAAATCAATGAATTCAGGGATTATGTCACAAAAGAGATTGAAACCCTAAAGAAAAACCAATCAGAATTATTGGAGATGAAAAACAAAATCAACGAGATAGTGGAAAAAATGGAGTCTTTAAAGAGCAGAACTGACCATATGGAGGAACGAATTAGCACTATTGAGGATAGCCATGCAGAAATGCTCCAGATAGAGGAGGAGAGAGAGCTAAGACTAAAAAGAAATGAAGAAATTCTTCGAGAAATATCAGACTCAATGAGGAAAAGCAACATAAGGATAATAGGTATTCCAGAAGGAGAAGAAAGAGAAAAAGGAGCAGAGAGTTTGTTCAAAGAAATAATAGCTGAGAACTTCCCCAACCTAGGGAACGAGAGGGAAATAACAGTGAATGAAATCAATAGATCACCTAAATATATAAACAGGAATAAAAAATCATCTCGCCACATAGTAGCAAACTTGAAGAATACCCGTGACAAGGAAATAATATTGAAGGCAGCTAAACAAAAAAACAAAATAACATACAAAGGAAACCCCATGAGGCTCTCAGCTGATTTCTCGACAGAAACTCTACAGGCTAGGAGAGACTGGAAAGATATATTCAAAATCATGAAAGACAAAAACCTTCAGCCGAGAATACTTTATCCAGCAAAAATATCCTTCAAATACGATGGAGAAACAATAACTCTCCCTGATAAATAAAAGCTAAGAGAGTTCGTCACCACAAGACCTCCACTACAAGAAATGCTCAAGAAGGCCCTTAGGCCTGAAAAAAAAACAAATGAGAAAGGGGATACAAAGATTTCAGCAAGGAGAAAAGCAAGGAGACTAAACCAGAACAAAATACAGTTGGAAAACACCAAAAATTAATTCAAGCTCATCACTGGAAACACACATTCATGACACAATCTGGAATAAAGAGATAACAAATAAGGAGGGGAAGACGTAAGGGATTGAATCGACCCAGCCTCAGGAAAAAGGAGGCATCTGAAAATGTACTTTCTTATCCAGGAGATCGCTTATATAAACCACATGGTAACCACTAAACAAACAACCAGAAGAGAACCACACATGACAAATAAAGAGAAAACCAAGAGAATGAGCATGCAGAAATACCAAATTGAATTTGCAGTCCGAAACACAAGGGATAAGAAACGAAGGAAATGCAAAAGAACCAGAAGATGAACAATAAAATAGCAACATTAAACCCTCATATATCAATAATCACTCTAAATGTAAACGGATTGAATTCTCCAATCAAAAGACACAGAGTGGCAGGATGGATTAAAAACCAAGATCCAACAATCTGCTGCATCCAGGAAACACATCTCAGCTCTAAAGACAAACACAGACTCAAAATAAAAGGATGGAAAAAAATACTCCAAGCTAATGGCAAACAAAAGAAAGCAGGAGTAGCCATACTTATATCAGACAAAGTAGACTTCAAGATAAAAAAGGTAATGAGAGACAAAGAAGGGCAATATATAATGATAAAAGGGATACTTCACCAAGAAGACATAACACTTATAAATATCTATGCACCCAACACAGGAGCACCAAAGTACATAAAACAACTGCTAAAAAACCTTAAAGGAGATATTAACAATAACACAATAATAGTAGGGGATCTTAATACCCCGCTTACATCAATAGATAGATCATCCAGACAAAAAGTCAATAAGGAAATAATGGACTTAAACGAGAAACTAGACGCAATGGATTTAATAGATATATACAGAGCACTCCACCCAAAAAAAGCAGAGTACACATTCTTCTCAAGTGCACACAGAACATTCTCAAGGATAGACCATATATTAGGAAACAAGGCAAACCTCTATAAATTTAAGAGGATTGAAATCATATAAAGCATCTTTTCTGATCATAATGCTGTGAAACTAGAAATCAACTGCAAGGAAAAAAATAGGAAAGGGAAAAATATGTGGAGACTAAACAACATGCAACTGAACAACCAATGGGTCATTGATGAAATCAAAGGAGAAATCAAAAGCTATCTGGAGACAAATGAAAAGGAAAATACACCATACCAACTCATATGGGATGCAGCAAAAGCAGTCCTGAGAGGGAAATTCATAGCAATACAAGCTCACCTTAACAAACAAGAAAAATCCCAAATAAATAACCTTAAATTGCACCTAACAGAGTTGGAAAAACAAGAACAGACAAAGCCTCGAATCAGCAGAAGGAGGGAAATAATAAAAATCAGAGTAGAAATAAATGAAATTGAAACCAAAAAACAGTAGAAAGGATCAATGAAACAAAGAGCTGGTTCTTTGAGAAGATAAATAAAATTGACAAACCCTTAGCCAGACTCACTAAGAAAAAAAGGGAGAAGACTCAAATAAATAAAATTAGAAATGAAAGAGGAGAAATTACAACAGACACCACAGAAATACAAGGGATTATTAGGGAATACTATGAAAAACTTTACGCCAACAAATTGGACAACCTAGAGGAAATGGACAAATTCTTGGACGCGTACCATCTCCCAAAACTGAATCAAGAAGAAATAGAGAATCTGAACAGACCAATCACAAGTAAAGAGATTGAAACAGTCATCAAAAACCTCCCAAAAAATAAAAGCCCAGGACCAGATGGCTTCCCTGGAGAATTTTATCAAATGTTCAAGGAAGATTTAGCACATATCCTTCTCAAACTATTCCAAAAAATAGAGGAAGATGGAATACTTCCCAACACATTCTATGAGGCCGACATCATGCTGATACCAAAGCCAGACAAGGACAATACAAAGAAGGAAAACTACAGGCCAATATCACTGATGAACATAGACACAAAAATCCTCAACAAAATATTGGCAAACTGGATACAGCAATACATCAAAAAGATCATACACCACGATCAAGTGGGATTTATACCAGGGACACAGGGATGGTTCAACATCCGCAAATCAATCAACGTGATACACCACATTAACAAAATGAAGAATAAAAACCACATGATCATCTCAATCAATGCAGAGAAGGCATTCGACAAGATCCAGCATCCATTTATGATAAAAACTCTCAACAAAATGGGTAAAGAAGGAAAGTACCTCAACATAATAAGGGCCATATATGACAAACCTACAGCAAACATCCTACTCAACGGGGAAAAACTGAAAGCCATTCCTTTGAGGACAGGAACAAGACAAGGGTACCCACACTCACCGGTCTTATTCAACATAGTACTGGAAGTTCTGGCCAGAGCAATTAGGCAAGAAAAAGGAATAAAAGGACTCCAAATAGGCAATGAAGAAGTGAAACTCTCACTATTTGCAGACGACATGATCCTATACATGGAAAACCCAAAAAATTCCATTGGAAAACTACTAGAAACAATCAACAACTACAGTAAAGTGGCCGAGTATAAAATCAACTTACAAAAATCAATTGCATTTCTATACACTAACGATGAAACAACAGAAACGGAACTCAAAAAGACAATCCCATTTACAATTGCAACAAAGAGAATAAAATATCTGGGAATAAATTTAACCAAGGAGGTGAAAGACCTATACAATGAAAACTATAAGACACTATTGAAAGAAATCGAGGAGGACATAAAGAAATGGAAAAATATTCCATGCACATGGATTGGAAGAATAAATATAGTTAAAATGTCCATTCTACCTAAAGCAATCTACAGATTCAATGCAATCCCCATCAGAATCCCAATGTCATTCTTCACGGTAATAGAACAAAAACTACTGAAATTCGTATGGGGCAACAAAAGAGCCCGAATAGCTAAAGCAATTCTGAAAAAAAAAGAACAAAGCTGGAGGCATCACAATCCCTGATTTCAAAATATACTATAAAGCTACAGTAATCAAAACAGCATGGTACTGGTACAAGAATAGACACACAGATCAATGGAACAGAATTGAAAGCCCAGAAATAAAACCACACACCTATGGACAGCTAATCTTCGACAAAGGAGCAAAGAACATACAATGGAGAGAGGGAAGTCTCTTCAATAAATGGTGCTGGGAAAATTGGACAGCAACATGCAAAAGAATGAAAGTAGACCATCTCCTATCGCTATATACAAAAATCAATTCAAAATGGATCAAAGACCTGAAAGTGAGACCTGAAACTATAAAACTCCTGGAAGAAAATATAAGCAGTACACTAATTGCGATTGGACATAAAGGGATCCTTTCAGATTCCATGTCTACCCAGACAAGGGAAACAAAAGAAAAAATAAACAAGTGGGACCTCATCAGACTAAAGAGCTTCTACAAGGCAAATGAAACTAGGATCAAAATGAATAAACAACCCACCACCTGGGAGAAAATATTTGCAAATCGTTTGTCCGACAAGGGATTAATCTCAGTAATATACAAAGATCTCATACAACTGAGCAACAAAAAAACAAACAACCCGATCAAAAAATGAGCAGAGGATATGAACAGACATTTTTCCAAGGAAGAGATACAGATGGCCAATAGACACATGAAAAGATGTTCAACATCACTAATCATCAGGGAAATGCAAATCAAAACTACACTGAGATATCACCTTACACCGGTTAGAATGGCTATAATCACAAAGACAAATAATAACAAATGCTGGAGAGGTTGTGGAGAAATGGGGACCCTCATTCACTGCTGGTGGGAATGCAAACTGGTGCAGCCTCTATGGAAAACAGTATGGAGAGTCCTCAAGAAATTAAAAATAGAAATACCGTATGATCCAGCAATCCCACTCTTGGGCATCTACCCAATGGACGTGAAATCAACCATCACAAGAGGTGTATGCACCCCTATGTTCATTGCAGCATTATTCACTATAGCCAAGAAGTGGAAGCAACCCAAGTGTCCCTCAACTGATGACTGGTTAAAGAAGATGTGGTATATACATACAATGGAATACTACTCAGCCATAAGAAAAGACACAATTGTCCCATTTGCAACAACATGGAAGGACCTAGAGGGTATTATGTTAAGTGAAATAAGCCAGAGAGAGAAGGACAGACACTGCATGAACTCACTCATATATGGAATATAACTGAACACACGGACAGAGAGAACTGATTGGTGGTTACCAAGGGGAAGGGGGTGGGCGTGGGCACAAGGGGTGAAGGGTTACATCCACAAGGTGACGGATAAACAAAAATGTACAACTAAAACCCCACAGTGTTATAAACTAAGACATCAATTAAAAAAAATGTAAAAAAAAAAGATTATAAATACATAAGATACCTAAATATTATTTATTCATTCAAATGTATTTTGGGGTTTTCAATATTACCTACCCGGTGGAGAAGAAATTATAGGCACTCTAACTACTATTTATAATTGGCAGTATTTGGGATATGTTTAGGAATGTGACCTAAAGGATTACATTAATAAAAACAAAATGGAGGAAAAGAAATTACTATTTGAAATAAGAATTCTGTGTAAAAGCAAAGATAATACAACAGCAATTTAAAAATATTATGCCTATAATTTGTATATCCCCCTACAGTTATTGCTACTACTGTCTCTCATCTCTATTGTAATTAAATTTGTGTCTATATCTATATACATTCCTGTACTTTTACATTTACCTATATTGATTTTCATTTTTACATAAGTTTATATAGGTGTAGAAAATGATTGAAAAGATATCCAAACTTTCATGTGCCTGTTCTCGTATAATTGATAGGCTATTATATAAATTATCATATAATGAAGTTATTTTCAACCAAAGTTTAAGTACCCAAACTTTTCAAACGCAAAGTATAACATTGTGAAAAATAGGAAAGCAGATAAGGATATATGTAGAGAGAATATTTGACTATCAGGTCTATTCCATACTTTCTAAGATGATCGATCCCTGTAACTATTATTTATTTATTTTGTGTGTGTGTGTGAGGAAGACTAACACTGAGCTAACATCCATTGCCAATCCTCCTCTTTTTGCTGAGGAAGACCGGCCCTGGGCTAACATCCGTGCCCATCTTCCTCTGCTTTATATGGGACGCTGTCACAGCATGGTTTGACAGGTGGTGCCTCTGTCCGCGCCCCGGATCTGAACCTGCAAACCCTGGGCTACCTGGGAAGCGGAGCGCGCGAACTTAACCGAATTTAACTGCTAGGCCACTGGGCTGGCCCCTATTATTTATTTTATAGCACAGCGTCTGCTTAGGGATTTTTTTCAAAATGTTCTAATCAATATAACCAACAGTAATACACTGGATTGCTTTGAAGTTAATGAAGGTTAAGGTTTGGTATGCCTCACTTGCAGTATGTTTATATGGTTAATTTTTTCAGGTAAAATTTGCTGAAGTAAGATCATTTTAACAGCAAATGAATAAGATTGTCATCTTTTTCAGATCTAACTTTCAGTCCATCACACTCCCACTAGTATCTGACAGCATCGTGTTAGCTGCTAGCATTTTCCATATTAAGTTAAGGGAAAGTTGTGCATACATTTCTGGTATGGAATTTGGGGGATATGTTTACATGGTTCACACAGTCGCTTACAGCATCATCCTAATACCCACACACTTTGGTGTTGCACATAGTGGAAAGGTTAGTATTCCTACAAACTTTGGTCATCCCATCCATAAGTACCTCTGCCCACTCACACCCTTCTAAACAAACCAAGGTAGAGGAAAGGCTAATTGATTTTTCTTTTATCTTGCCATATAAAGAGACAATTGAGGCTTATATAGACAAAAATATCATGTCATTTATGAATGTTTTTGAAGTTTGTTGTAGTTGCTTTTTAAAATTTAAAAATTGTTGTAATTTACTTTCTCATTCCAATTAAAAAGGTACTTTCATACATGATTTTAATGTGTAATTTAATGGTCTTAAAGTGAGCTATTTAAGCTATTCCTTCAAGATGGATAAGCTTCAGGCCTGAAAAACAGATTCTGTCCCTAATTCTAATCCCAAATCTTTATCACAATCCTTCAACGAGCCCGTTTGGGAATCCTGATTTCCTCATGTGTGGAATAGGATAATGAAATTGCCATCTTGAGGAATATTTTTGTTTTTCATACCATTTCAAATATGGCTTGAGCTCAGTCAAGTCTAGTAGGAGGTTAATAGACCCACAGAAATTTATGTAACCTACTAGGAATATACTCTAATCTAAAATGCCCACACCATTTTAAGCATGGAGTAGAGAAACAATTTATACTACTTCCCTGGGGTTCTCTTCTTTTTAAATGATTCATTATCCAGATCAAGGCGCTAGACTCCAAGAGTACAGCATTATTAATTATGTTCATGGATTATAGCAATGAAAATTAAAAAGAAAAGTGAATATCAATTTTAAAATATACATTCCATAGTGTATTCAATTTAATAAAACTGAATTCCCTAATTTAATGATTTGATTGTTTTCCAATGTAATTTTTCAGGATGAAGGAATAATCTTATATTTTCTTTATGTCTTTAGCCACAATTTCTAAAAAGAACAATTTAAATTTATTATTGCTCCTTTTCTCCTTAAAAAAAGTGCTCGAAAGTGCTAGAAATAAACACATAAATTTGAAAATCTCTTAAGAACAAAAGCTCTTCCCTTTCCTTATGAATTTCTGTGTCAAATAGAGTAAGCCTTTCTAGTTTTCCCCCCTAAAAGCTGATTTAAATTTCCAGAGAGAACATTCTTTTCCTTGTGGCTTTTCACAGTGACTGGGGACTTCTCCCGAAGGCAGGGTCTTTCTCTACAGGGAAATCTCACAGAATTTTTTCTAATCAGAAACTGTGAGTTGAGTTTCTCCTGTGAGAAGAAAAGTGATATGAGAGACTCCAGGGAAATACTAGTTCTAAGTTTTTTTTCTTCTTCTTTAAAAAAAAATCTGTTCCTTCAAGGAAGTTTCAAAATGGAAGTATTGCTATTAATAAATAAATAGCACAAAATGAAACAGAGGTTCAGTGATGATTTTGGGCAGTTTGATCATCAGGGATATGAAAGAGTATTTTGACCTGTAAATTTTCAGTTTGTTTTCATCTATAAACTAGGTAGTTACAGATTGTACTCAGTTTGTGCTGCATAGATTCAGCCTCAATTTAAAATGAAGACTTTGCAATGAATTGCACACCTTCTAGAAGCTACAGTGAAAACAGCAATTTGCATAACACTTACCAAAATGTATGTCAAGATGTATTCTAAGAGACAACATCTATTTTAGCCATTAAAATTTACTGTGGACCAATGTTGCACATATGTTTTAGAGATGCTAAAAAAAGTCTGTTTGAACAGGTATTCTACGAAAAGATGTATTATTTAATCAATATTTATGCCACTGTTTAAATTTAGTCTGACTTTTAATTTTTATTATTGAAATATTTTGTATATTTGAACATAAGCATTAATTTTGGAAAATACATTAAGCTCCTATACATATCTTTTTAGAACTTTAAAATATAAAATATATCAAAAAGAAAGAAGTGTTAAATATATATACTTTACATCAAAGAAGAAAATTGACGTTGAGAATAGAAATGACCTATCTAAAGTTGTTCCAATATGTAATAACAAAACACTATAAATAGTAGTTACAAAAGAGTATGTTTTTAATAATGACAGAAACCTAAAATCCTGAACATTCAATTTCCCATGGCCTAATTTAATCAGTGTTTTCAGTTGGCCATGCTGTTTTAATTCTTGTGCATATTCATATTTTAATTTCATGTATATTTGATATTGTTTAGATAGAGAATTTTATGTTTTCTATTTTCAGTTAATTTCCACCTTTGCTGCAGAGTTTTTTTTTTAATCATAGCCAAACATCTATTCCCTTTTGCTATAATTCCCCAGTTATATTAATAATAAAAGCTGCTGTATATTTTTTCACAATTTTTCCATGGTCAAGAGGTTATAAAACACCAACTTTCAGGTGTATAGAATTTGTTTTTGTGTGCATTACCAAAACAAAAAAAAGAGAGAGAGAAAGAAAAGATCATAATATATTTATTGAAATGTATATGCATATTCAGCAATTTGTTTCAACATCTCTCCCAAATAACATTACATCATGGATATCCATTAAGGACAATAAGTACAAAGGCAATCTATTTTATTCCATAATATTCCAAAACTTATTCAAATATTCTAGTATTGCTAAACTATCAAGTGGTTTCCAACATTTCCCAAATGCGAACTTGTGGCAATACATCTTATTTTACACATAGCCTAAATGGTGGTATGTTTAATTCCATTGGCTTGATTCCTGGAAGAAGGAATGAAGAACTCAGGATAGTTTCCAATTGCATAGGTATTAGCAGATTATTTTCTCAAGACTGTAGCAATTCACAGATCCTACAGAAACATATAGGGCTCTTTCTTCCCCATCTTTGTCAGTACCCTGATGATGTATTATTATCATCCTTTTAAATGTCACTCAGACTAATATGAAAAAGGGGCATATCATGCATCAGTTAATTTACATTTTCTTTCCTTCCAGCAGTGGTTACTTGGTTGGTCTATCCGTATACTACTCACAAACCGCGCTTAATTTTCTACCACATTTTAGTGTTTTATTAAAAACTTGTAGAAATTATTTAAATAGTGCATATAATCTTTTATCTGTCATGTATGTTGCAAATATTTTCTCTGGCTTTCATTGTCTTTTTTAAATTAAAAAAGAAATTAAAAGATGTGTCATAAAATATATATCTTAATCAATTAATAATTATACCATAAAATAGATCTATCTTTTACATCATAACTTCTTTGTTTCTGATCTTGCTTTGAAAGTTCATCTTATGTTGAGAAAACCTATATTTTATAGTTCTGTTGTTCTAGAATTGTGGTGATGTTTTACCAGCTATTATTGTTCCCATGAAATTAAAAAACATCTTTTATTTATTACTGTATATATCTGATGTATACATATTATCATTTATCAAACTCCATACAGACTTACATAAAGTTCTGATATTTATGTGTACGTGTGTGTGTGTGTGTTTCTGGGCTGGAGATCAATTAAGAGTTGTTTTTTCCTCACGCTCAACCTCCCTATCTATATTTTGTGTAGCTATAAGCTACTAGTTTTTGTGGACTTTTCTTGTACCTACCAGCTGTAACAAATTATATTCTAGCAGTGGTTTATAGTTACAAAAAATATGTGATATACAATTGAATATAAATAAAGAATAACATTTATAAGTAAATACATAATTGATATTTAATATATAAATACATATATTTCCAGTATCAATATAAATAATTACTTCTCCCAAATTTTAAAAGAATATTAATTTGTCTTGTCTTATTAAATGTTGAAAGACAAGGATGACAGCAGCCTTTTCCACTTTCTTTCCTGCTTCTAAAGGCATGAGTTAATAGCATTATACTTTACACAACTTAAATTTGAATAAATAGCATTAATTCAAAAAGCAAATTAGATCAGTTTTGTCTCAAAACCATGATCCTTACATCCTTTCACTGTGATGATCCACAAGTATGCCACATGTTGCCTATATGATTTTTAAATCTTTGGTGATTTGAGAAGTTAATTATTTTTATATATTCACAGAGGTTTTGTTGCTTTTCCCCATTTTATTTCCAAGAATTTTTAAAAATAATGCAATAAACTCGGTGTAATTTTTCCACCAGTACTATAGTGTAACATTACAATGCAAAGCTGATTTTTACTGCTCCCCCAAACCAAGGAATTCTAACATTAAAATTATGACTCTTCTGATTTACACTCCTGAAGAGGGAATGGTGACTATTACTTACCAAAATAAACAAAAATAAAACTGAAGTCAGTTGAACATATAAAACACATAAACCACTGGCAAAAACTTTGATAAAATTTGTCTTTAAAAATGGTAGATGCAAACATCAGCCAATGAAAACAAAAAGCTTAATATAATCAATAGCCTTAATGAAAGAAAATTTTAACATTATATTTTACATCATCAAAACTGATACTTAAACGAATAAATCCTGTTTTGAAATGTTTACAGTGATAAGAACTCGCCCCAATAAAAATATGTCAGAAAAATCAAATAGAAAAATAGAGAAAGACAGGGTTTGGCCTGGTTGCATACTGGTTAAATATTTGCCTGCTCTGCTTTGGCAGCCCAGGGTTTGCAGGTTCGGATCCTGGGCGCGGACCTACGCATTGCTTATGAAACCATGTTGTGGCAGGTGTCCCACATATGAAAAATAGAGGAAGATGGACACAGATGCTAGCTCAGGGCCAATTTTCCTCAGCAAAAAGAGGAAGATTGGCAACAGCTGTTAGCTCAGGGCTAATCTTCCTCACTAAGGAAAAAAAAAGACAAATTCCACTTCTTGAGAAGTTTTACAGGGAATTAATATTGTTTAAGCACATTCTTTACAATAATTTATTCATATACTACATGGAAATTAGTATAATTCTCATTACAATGTTTTGTTTTTCTAAGAATGAAACCAAACCTTCATCAGAGTGAAAATAGCTGCATTAAAATATCTAGAATACATATCCAGGATTTTTTATGAAGGTAGGCGTACATTTGTTTTTTTAGACTAGGGTAGTTTTATACCCTTGTCAATCATTTATTTCTCTTTCAATATTTCCCTTCCTGTAGTCAAAAATCGAATCCCGCTATCTTAAAATCTTGCGTAAAATATTCCAAGTGGTAGATTATATATTCTTCTGATTCTTCTTTTGGGGAAGGAGTTTATAGAAAATTGAGAACATGCCTGTTGTGCTACATTTTATAACCTGCTTTAAGAAGTCTTCAGTGATTTTTAGGAAGAAAAGAATACCCTCAGAGAGACACCTTCAGGAATATAGCGATGCATTTGGTTACCTGAGCATGACATGGCACACGAGATGGCCTCTGAAGTGTGTTCATGTACATAAGACATACTTCATAGCTTGGTTTTCAGACTTCCTTTGTAAAACCCTTGCTTCAGGAAGAACAGACTTCATTACTTCTTGAACTGGGCCTGCAAATTCCTACCTCTATGCAATTTCCTTCACCTAGGTGCCCGTTACCTGCATCTCCTCCCTTGAAAAATCTCCTTTTCTCTAGGTTTAGCTCAATCTTCTCCTCCAAGAAAGCAAAATAAAACAAAAAACAACACAAAATTTGTTTTCCTGTATTATGTTGTTTGTGCATACGGCTTATCAACTTTTAACATATTTTAACACCTTGATAACTTCAACTGTATCTCGGACATCTTTATATTCACTAAATGACCTAAAATAATGCCTTATAGAGCAAGTCAAACGGGAAGGACGTGATTGCACACACAAATGGTGCTAACTAGAGTGTTGGCAATGGAATGCAAAATAAGGTGCCATCAGCAGAGAAGAAAATGTTCTCTTCCTATTATAGAGAGAGGCTGCATTGTGCATTATTGCTCATTCTGAAGGGTAGATGTATATTCACTGTATTTAATTTTAGCCCTTGCTTTTCTCCTTTTTTCATTGGATGTTCTTAGAAGTGGACCATAGGTTTATTAAGAGTAATGGCTATGCCTTCCCTGCATAGAATGCTTTATGATTTCCAAAGTGCTTTTTACATATATTACAATTTTTGATCCTTACAACAATCTTGTGAATTAGGGAAGGAAACAGTTTCTGGTCCATTTTTATCAGCCATAATAAGAAACAATTTAGCCTCAAGTTCAGTATAGCCATTCATTCAAATAGTCCAAATATTGAAAAGACTGCTTTATCTTTTCATTTTAAAAGATACTTTCTGTGGCCTTAGTTATAAATCAAAATATTCTATTTTAAAATCCTGCATAAATATGCACTAACAGAATTCTCTATTCATTTTTTTAGCACAAGAGTAACAAAAAGGTCTAGACAAATTAGAGTTCCAAGAGGTATAAATGCAATGAATAAATTAATGCCGGCATTGATAGATGAGGGGTAGAGCAAAGGAATTTCATTGTGCAGCTTGACTGAACAACTTTTTTCGCAACAATATTTGTAAGGTCAGGGAATTGTTGTTTGGAATGTACTAGAGAATTAAAGAGAATAATGAAATTGATTCCTCATCCTTGGCATTGTTGACCACTGAATTTTAAATCTGTGGAGTTATTCCTGTGCATGTCGGCTCATCTCATAAAGAAATAGGAGGGCAAGTTTATCGATACCGTGAAATGGTGCTCCTTTTACCTTTCCAGGAATGCTGCTTAGGACACAATAATTGCATGAGGTCCAAATGTGTGTTAACATACAGATGGGCAATTCTGCCTTGAAACGTGACATGGGCCCCTTTCAAATGGAAATCTGATGAGACATTACTTTCTTCTAACGCACCAGCAAATGTGTTGTATTTTATTCGGGCCTAAAAATTAATGTAGTTAAGGAAGGGGAAATTGAAGATAAATTCATGCTGCATGATGGTAACTTTCATCTTATCGCATGGTTTTTATCTAGAATGTTAATGGTTAAAAAAGAAAATCTGAATTTAGTTTTCCATTTCTTTATCCCAAGGCATTTCATGGTATCATATCACTCTCCTTACTGTGCTCTCCAAAAAGTTACTTGATATGAGAACTGTTGTATGCCTTTAATTTAAGTCCATATTATTTCCCTTGGGAAATTTTAGAAATGCTGGGTGGGATGTTTGAAAATGGATAGAAAAAAATATCTGATGTAAGGAAACTTGTAGAAGGGAAAAACAGATGACGTCTTATATCTCTGTCTTTTTTTAATCCTTCAAATTCAATGATAACCTTGTTTATATTCACTCTCAGTACCAAATAATAGAGACTTTTTGACTTCATGTTAGTTAGAAAGTTGAGGTTTTTAAAAAAAATCTCTACTTGAAACTTTGTTTTCACTTTTGATTTTATTGAAACTTTCAAAGGCACAGTTTCTGGTTCAATAGTAGGAGGTTCAAAATTTTTCACTTATCTTTTATTTGATTCTCTGGAGTTAAATGACTCAATCAACATTAATGATAAACTCTTCTGGGTAAGAGCTTTGTATACTAATGAATGAGATATTTTTCCTACAATACTATATCAGTTTTAAAATATTTTAAAGAAAAATAAAGTTACAAATATGTCTTCAAAATATGGGATATTTTCTGTCACCTTCCAGTGAATTTTTAAAATTTCTATAGTATGTCAAAATATGCCATTGATGCTCTTTACTGTTTTTACTCCAATTATTAAAGATATCATCTAGTATAGTGCCTAATGAGGTGTTCTATATTATATGGCTAATGTTTCTTAAATGCTTACTATTAATTGTGCTTTCTTCTAAGCAATTTATACAAATTGACCTCTATACATTTTCATAACAACTCTGTGATGTAGGTTCTACTGTGATTCTCAAGTTAAATTTAAGGAAACTAAACAGAGAAAAATTTAAACACCTTGCTCTAGTTCACTCAGAACTAGGATTTACCCCCAAACAGCCTTGTTCTGAGGCCCTGTTCTCAATCACAACCCTACCATCGCCACTGCGTAATACTGCAAGCTATAAGCTACACTTTTTACAATATTCACATAAATGCTTTGGTTATAAGTATTGTGTCGTATATAAAATATTTGTGCATTGTCTCAAAGGTTCAAATATTAGAAGATATATAGCTGGACAAAGCAGTATTTTGGTCACTTTAAAACTACTTTTTTCTATTTAGGTTTTGCACTCCAATTTCAATGGAGCAAGAGGTCTGTCTTGCAATATTTACTTCCATATTCTTTTCAGTGTGTTGTGTTTCTGCCACCTGCTTACTTTTTTCTTTTTTTCTGTGTCCTTAAAGGCTGTAGTGTGGAAGGTAGGGGTAGGAGTCTTGAAAGTTATGGACTATGATCAGATGTGGAAATAATCATATCTCTCTTGCCACGCATGCACACACACACACACACACACACACAATTCATGCTCTGGACTAGGTTATTTCAATATTCTTGATCCTGTGTTCAAGCAACTATGTCATTTAATTGTAGATATAAAAAATTAATCTAGTTCTTGTGGAGAATGGGATTCTGGGCATTTTTACAGAAAGGGCATGATACATTTTCCTTGTTTCTAGGCAATGGAAATGCTGTGACAGAGCTCCACAGACTTCCAGGACACTCTGTGGGAGTCCTCTTGAATACGCTTGTAGGGCACCTAGATCACTTGCCTGTTTATTTTCCTGCCTGGGTTTGTTGCTCAATGTTTTTCTATCCCCTGAGATGTGGCACCAAGGAAGCGCTCTGCAATCCATGCACATACTAGGGAAAGGATTCAACGAGAATCCTCATTTAGACTTGTTCTCTAGTTGTTAAATTTCTTCTTCGGATCACTAATTCTTTCTGCCTTTTGGCACAATAGGCCAAAGTATCTTCTTTCTACCATCATGTCAGGCAGCTTTCCTCTGCCAGTACAATATAAAGCAAGTAACGGCTTTTATTGTCCTTCTGGAACTTAACACAGTGTTTAGCATACATCAGGTCCTCAATAACTGTTTGATAAGTGAGGGATGCATCAATGATTCATGTGAGGCAATTTGTGCAAAACAGGATATTTGACAAAATAGACATTGCTTTACCTTTGGTCTCTGAAAGGACATACCTGTCACATTCCCTCAATGAAAGAGTTCATATATAATTGTTCTGAAGATTATTTTTAAAGTATACATGTATCCTTTGAAAGGTAACGTATCTAATGGAAATAGACTGATTTCAGTATACTGAACTTCCTGGCTTTTGAGGAAATCGTTGTCATGTTGGAGCATACGCAGATTGATTTACACAATTTTTGCCTGAAAGGACTGAGTATCAGTGAGTAACATTGATTAATATGATAGCTATGTATCTTAAGCAAATATCAGAGATAAATCTTCCTGTGCCTAAACTCCCTATGGTATTTGTAGTTTTAACCAGAGTAGGACTGGTGTCTTGATTGTAATAGGATGGTTCTCAAACTTCAGGAATCCATATCTAACGAAAATTTAAAAAGCACTTCTTTGGAATTTTTTTTTTTTTGATGGTTGGAAATGACTGTACTCCAGGTCATGTGACAAACATTTATTTAAACCAGAATGTTTACATGGAAAAATAAAAGAGTGCTCAGAGTGCTCTGACATGAGTTACTAGTTCCTCTTCATCAAGGAATTGATGATAAACCTTATCTAGAGAGGCCTCAGGAAGTTCTCTTTGTTGAATCGAATCTGGATCCTCTTCCATAAATTTCAAGCCCATCCTGTCCCACGCTGCTTATCCTGATTGCCACCTTCCTGCTTCCGGTTCTTATATCTATTTACATTTCTTCCTCCTGTCCACACAAGGTTGCTACCTCATAGAGTTGTTATGAAAATTTGTAGAGGTCAATTTGTATAAATTGCTTAGAAGAAAACATAATTTCTTTGGTGAAAATACTTTCTTTAAGTACAAACTGCAACTGGATCTACTACAATCAACCTTATTAAAGCTAATGGTTTAACATGAATAAACTTCTTTTTAAAATGGCAGCTCAGAACAATGTTAAAGGTGGTACCCTAGGGCTACCACTATGTCCAATATTTATGTCCAGTATTATATGAGTGACACTGGCTCTCACTCACTGAGATTTCTACAGGCCATCAAGATTACATGAAACTCAAAATTGTCATTAAACTGTCTATTTTCATAAACAACGCTAATGACATAAATATGTGACTATATAGAGGAATTTGCCTCTCCTTCCTTTCCTTCTTTCTTATAATCAAAATATCAGAAAGAACATCTCAGTATCTAAAATTTTTATTATAGAGCTAGTAGACTTTGGGAAAAATAGTTATTAATATTGTTTTTGGAATAGTGAAAAATCCTAAAAGGATGAATTTTTTGAGACCAAAATCATCATTCCTTAACTCACATAAAATGAGTCAAAGAATGATATTACATGTTAGTCTTTGTTCCTACCGCTGAACTCATAAAGTTATCTGGCAAAATTATTTGATCACTGGAAACATAAGTTTCATTAATATTTCATTGTAGTGGAGTGGCAAGTAGCATTCTAAGATGACAAAAGAAAAACATATATTATGTGGGTTATATTTTAAAATTTTGATCTTAGATCACTCCACTGTATGGATCATGAAAAACAATGATAATGCCAGGGAAAACAAAATCTTTATATTCAGCATGCTGGTCTGGAACAGGTTCTTAATACCCATAGGTTATCTTTAAAATATTAATTAATGATCTTATCATCTTTAAAGATATCTAAACTATTTTTCTTTGTTTATTCATACCACCCTAAAATATGCTATTATGTATACCTTAAAGCATTATAATATTTATATTAATATTAATGTATAGCTTTGCTATGTTTTAAATGTATCTAAAAGGAAAATGGAGAAAAATCTTTTTCTGAGTTGTACTATATATGAAATCAGCAACATTTTTCTCATTTTAGCTCTTTTCATCAGTTGATCAATGCGCTGTACGTGCTTTTCTTTACCACACATTTAAGAGTGATTGGAAGTGCTGAATATCATGGTGTGAATAGCTTTTACTCTTAGCCATGAAGAAGAAATTGATTTTCACTTGTCCTAAACATTCCAAGAATTGTTAACACTTTCTGAGGCAAAAGATGAAGCTGTAACTTGGGAATTTTGTCAGAATTTCTAAAACAAACTGCACGGAAGACTAGCATTAAGTAATTTTGAGGTTAGAAAATTACAATTCATAAGCAGATTATGTTCTTAAATAACAAGTCAAATTGAACTAAAAATTGGATACAGATCTTTTTTTTTTTTTTTTTGGTGGGGAAGACCAGCCCTGAGCTAACATCTGTTGCCAATCTTCCCCTTTTTGCTGAGGAAGACTGGCCCTGAGCTAACATCCGTGCCCATTTTCCTCCACTTTATATGGGACGCCGCCACGGCATGGCTGACAGGCAGTGCGCGTCCGCGGGCGCCTGGGATCCGAACTCGCGAACCCCGGGCTGCCAAGCGCGGACTAAACCGCTGCGCCACCAGGCGGCCCCATACAGATCTTAGACAATATTTATAATAAATATATGTTTTCTTTTTGTATATCTTCAGTGTGTTATTTCTACAACGGAGTTGAAATATTTCCAAGCTTTTGTAATAAACTTTAACCAAAAGATGTTAGAAGATGTTACCTCTGTTAACTCTGTAGCTTTATGTATAAGAGAGTTCTGCATTTTCAATGTAACCAATAGGAAGTTATATCTTTGTAGATTCATAATTCCCCAATGGCTGGCATAGAATTTATTAAAATGGAGATATACTACCACATCAACCTCACAAGGGTAACAGTGTTTATGAACAGGATGTACGAATAGGGCAGCCTGACTGGCTGGGGATTTCACCGAGACTTTATCATGAGGCCATCAGATCCCTCTGCTGGTCTTAGTTTTAGTGATCATACACCTCGCATGAACTGTGAGAAACTACAAGTCCAGAGAGGTTATGTGACTTACCTGAAGTTATAAAATCAGTAGCAGAGTCATTTTTTATTAGTAGTATTAGCATTTTAATATTATTATTGCTTTTGTGTTGTAGAGCTAGAGTTCAAGCAGTGGCTCTGGCAGCACCCACAGTTTCTGTTAGGAGAGGGAGGTGAGAAGCCGTGCTCTCAAGGAGGTGGAAGTGTAGACATGGTTCTGTGCAGCCTTCTTATGACACCTTCCCTGTGTGTGTGTGTGTGTGTGTGTGCGTGCGTGTAAAACGTGAAGAGTCTGAGCTGCACCTAGAATGACATGTGGCAAAACCTAGGGGAGCTAGAGGTACTTCAGTGTGCAGGACAGTCTCACTAAAACAAATGATTGTCCTCTGGCCTGCATTAGTTTCTATCTCATTGGAAATTCGCGTAGGTTAAAAACTTATTATAATTATCTAAGACAATAATCTATTTCCATTTTACATATAGTGATCAAGTATTGTTGCAGCATTTTAATGTTGGCTCATTTAAATTTGTCCAGAATACACCTACATTAATTAGGCAATAATTTATTTTGTTTTGATCTCCATGTTATAAAGAGTGGTTCACAATTATGAGAAATATATCACCAATCTTGTGTTAGTCAGAGTTTTCCAGAGAATAGAACCAATAGGATGTGTGTGTGTGTGTGTGTGTGTGTGTGTATGTGTGTGTGTGTAAAATGAGACTTATTAGACAGAATTGGCTTACATGATTACGGAAACAGGTCCAAATCTGCAGGGTAGGTCAGGAGACTAGAGACCCAGCACAGCTAACATTCCAGTTTGAGTCGGAAGGCCACCTGCTATAGAACCAGGAAGAGCCAATGCTGCAGAAGAAGTCTGAAGGCAATCTGCTGGAGCATTCTCTCTTGCTCTGGGAAGGCTGTTCTTTTTGTTCTATTCTGGCCTTAAACTGATTAAATGAAACTCACCCCGCATTATGGAGAACAATCTGCTTTACTCAATGTCCACCAATTTAAATGTTAATCTCATCCAAATACACTCTCACGGAAACAATCAGAATTATGTTTGACCAAAAATCCGTGCACATGATGGCCCAGACAAATGACACATAAAAAAAAATCATCACAAATGGCAACACTGCTCTTGTTGCTATACAAAATACTTACTAATATTTGTTGGAGAATGCCAAGTAGAAAGAGAATGCGTTGGCAATATCTTTTTAAATGACAAATTACATTTTTATATCCAAACTTTTTTATATGTGGATAGAAGCGTCTAATAACTTCACTGTGGTTTCATTATAATTGTGCCAAGATTTTACATGTTGAATTGTATAGTATTTTATGTTGCTTTTTAAACTTGTCCTTTTCATTATATCATTGTATTAATTTTAAAAACTATACATACATATATGTATGTATATATATGTTCAGTTTAGATTATTTGTTAATTAACTCAGCATAGTAAGGGGTACTTTATAAAATATTAATTATAAAAAGAGGGCATTGAGACTATAAAGATTAAAAGCTATTGAGATACTGTTATATTGGATTGATAAATTTTTGGAAATGTATCTAGACAGTCCTTCCTAATTGGCTAAGTTTAGCACTCCAAAGTGATGACCTTTAATGAAATTTCATAAACTTCTTTTGTGAAACAAACCTTCAGAACAACTCAACCATTTGTTAATTTTTTTTCACAATTATTTTGAGCTGACTAGTCATTGTTTCCATTATTAGACATTTTACTCTATGGCTAACTTATTCCTGCAAAGTGTAATTCTATCATAGGTTTATAAGCATTGTAGCCCTTGGCTATTTTTTTTCCAAACTTTGGGGGGAAAATCTACTATCTGTGCATGACGTTGACCATAAGAATATTATAAGGTGTCACATGAGGTCACTCACGTGTGTGGCAGATATTGGATAGATACTCATCAAATATGCTCTCTCTCTTTGGACCAACTTTTAAAATAAGATCATTTGATTCTTTGCATTAGATAGCGTCCTGTATTTGTTCTTGCTATGGAACATAGCAAGTGAGGTATATCACTCTTGGGCCAAGGTATTTAGGAGAGGCTATGCTGTCTCCACTTTATTCTCTTCCTATCAACAGAAAATTTAGAGGTTACGTGTTAACGATGGTGAAATATCACGGGGTGAAAGGAAGTTGGGTCTCTGAATGAACGTATGAAGCAGAAACCCCTTTCCTGCCATCTCCCCTCCCCAAACCATTACACCATGATATGAATGATCCATAACATTCATGATGTTAAGTCAGTGATATTTTTACATATTTTTTAATGGCAAGTAGCCTATCCTGACTAATTAATATATCACATACGCACTTTTCACACTACCTGGCATCCAGTAACCAATTAATAAATAACTGTTATCAATACTTTTTAAGTCAGATGATAAAATACATTCTCTGTATCAAATACGCCTACAGATAAAAGTATGCTTCTTACCAGAAATGTTTCCCTGTCTGATTGTTATAAAATCAAGGTTATATTTCACATAAATGTAATTATATGCAACAAAATCTTGACATACCATAATTTGCACTTAAACTACTTATTTTAATATTGTGATTGACCTGATATGAATATTTCTGGCATTTCCCAGTTCTCTGTGATGGAGTTTAAAAGAAAGTCATACGTCTCTTCTAATGATAGCGTAATCTATTTCAGTAGCCATTATGCTGTATTCCACAGTTGATAACTAACATTACTTGTTTCTTCTTCTGATGTTCATTCATTGAACAAATGTTTGGTGGGTTACTGCTATATGCTGAGCACTCCCTGGATTTCTTTTCATGACTGATGCCATTCATTGCCTACTGCAGAGTAGCCCTTGCTTCATTTGTTGAGTGAATACATATTGAGATGTATTTTTCTTTTTCACATATGAGAAGACACTGATCCAGGGTCCTCCAAATATAATATTACCTAGCTAGCATAATATTATCTGAATTATTCTCTTCTTTATTTAGTTATTTTTCTTCTGTCTAGAAAATTGTGAGTGAGGTTGAATCATCTACAATCTGGTTTATTGCATGATTAAAAGTAATGGTTAGGAAAACTTGGATGAATAAGAAGCAAGTGTTTCTCCACGTCAGATTACACAGAAAAGTAGAAGTTGCCCAGCTGAGCCATGAATACAGTACCTAATTAGGTTTCACCTCCATTTCATCAACTCATTTTTGAGATTGCACAGTTTACCCTCATGTAGATCATCACTGGTGTCCTATTTTTTAAATTTTTTATTAAGGAGATATCAGGAAAAATAGAATTCACTAATACTTGGAAGCTAATGTGCTCTTCTCAATTAAAAATAGATAAATTAATGAAAAGGTAAATAAATATGTAAATAAGAATAAGATTTGGGAGGATAAACGAGCCATTAAAACAATGTACACTCTAGAATTGAGAAAGGATGATAATCCTAAATATGCTACTAATTTTAAAATAAGGGCATTTATATTTCTACCTGAAAGTTTTAAAAATATATGATTTTGCTTGAATTTTCTAATTCTTGCCAGGGTCTAAGTAAGCTAGAGTTATTCATCTTTTCAATGACAGTGACAAAGAAAACCAATCTTTATCGCTGAAATATTCATCATCATAAAACATAGCATACTTTCTTTAGCATGATAAAGAGTCACAGAGCATATGAATAGACAGCTGATTGTAATAGGAATGACTAATGTAGCATCCAGTTAAAGAATCTAAGAGCATATTTTACTAACACCAGAACAACCTTTAAAAATACATGCTATTTACCTCACTAACATAAATCTTGCTACAGGTATAGGGCATATCTTCCATTGTAAAACATGGATTAAAGGTAATTTAAATTGTATGATCCTATAAAAGTAAATTAAACTGTTATTAGTAATTTGGGAATTGATTATTAGTTATGATAAATGATCTATATGTTTCAGATTGAAGAAATCTTAACTGAAGAGTGAATTTTACTTGTATCTAGAGCAATTTTATATGTCTTTTCTTTGTTATTATGGAAACATCATAAGCTAATGAAATGATATATCCATGCTATAGGATCAAGTACTAGAAAATAAAAAACAAAATAAATAAGTACTGTATTTAGAATGACTTTAGAAAATGTGATCCCACTGTCAGATGAAACCTTTAAAGATATGAGAATAATTAGTTTTTATGTTAATATCTAATATGAGAGAATATATTTACACATTTTAAGAGCCAAAAAAGTATAAAAATACATTTATTTAACCACTTGACTAAGATGTTGAAAATATCATTAAGTATAATATAGGGACAAAGACCATGTAATCATCTTTGGTTTACAGAATCATTGGCATAATGACTGCAAATGGGGTCTCTGCGCTCATCACTGTAATAGACAAGAAACCAATCATTATTCTGAATACACCTATGCTAGTCTTTAGAGCTTGGCCAACAGATATGGCAACATTGATGATTTTGCAGGATGTTATTGCCTCCTTAGTGGATAATTAACTTCCAACTTCAAGGATATTTAGAATTGAATTTTGAAAAGTTTAAATGAATCTTACCCATAGTATTGAAATTGTTGAGATAATTGCTATTTAAAATATTTGTAATGTTTAGCAAAATTTAGCTTATTAGAATAAAAAATGTAAAAAAATTGTAATTCCAATTCAAAATAAATAATTCATTTCAATTAAAAATAAATAATTTCACACTTGATTTAGACTTGAATTCTAAGTTGAAATCTTACTAAATTTTTATATAATATTGAAACATTCCCGAAGATTTCAGATCATATATATATATTGGAGTTGTTGAAGAGTACACAGTTTGATGTGGGAGACTAGAATGTAAGTAGATAATTAAATACAAATTTAAAATATCTGAAAGCATTTCTTGTTGTCAGTTTATATGAATCTTTGCTTTAGTCTGCTTTTTATTTATTGATAGTTTAATTTGGCACATGGTTATTTGAAGGAATATCGACACATTTGATACAATATATATTGTATATATGTATAGTATATCTATATAATTATAGTCTTCATATCAAATAAAGGAAGGTTTATAAAAGCACATGGTGGGAGTACTTCCCGTCTGAATATAGTGGTATAAAATTAGCGCTTCTCTCTCTACTTCATGGTAACAAGAAAAATGAGAAAAAAATTTTAGAACCAGCTAAAATTCAGGCCACCCCAAAGAAGGTCGTGGCTGTCGAAAGTAGTGAAGCTAGGTTGTGGAGCATGCAGGAGAAATTAGAGCTAAGACACAGAATAAAACCTATACAGATGATTCATATAGGGAAGAGCCATGATAATTGTAATTAAAGATGAGTGGCATACCATGAACTCTAAATTCCTTGTTCTCAGCAACAGAAATGTGGCAATGGCAAGAGCTTCTGTGGACCCAGTGTGCAAGAGGCAATGGAGGCTGGCTAAGTATCACTGAGCTGCATATTCTCCCTTCCCCTATACCTCTTCCTCACCTCCTTTTTTTCTTGGGAGGCTAACACCATGTTCTTCTGTGATAAGGTTTGGCTAATGGGTGCAAATAGTGGGGCCTCTAATGGAAGGAGGAGAGAGAGGTTGGGCATTTATTATACCAGTCCTCTCCCTAACAGACTACTTTAATCTATCAAAGTTTGCAGCATTTGCAGGAAGTCCACTTCCACAAGGCTTTCTTTCCCTTTAGGCATGGAGGTGCTCTTGCTAGCCCTGGGTTGCCTTAGCCACTTTTGTCAATTCTCCTATACAGTGCCATGCCCATGTAAATATTTCCTTCATACCTGTTTGAGTGAGTATTTCATGTTTTCCTAGTCATTCTCCAATGATTCTGTGATTTATGCCAGAAGTAGTTTTGGACATAGACCCTAAAAGTGGGATTTAGGATTTGAGATACATATTTGAGAAGTACTGGTTCTTTGAAGAATGAGATTGAGACACAGGGGTGGACTCAGATGGGGCTAAGAATCCCAATTATCTCTGAATACTATTTGCTGAGAAAAGATTGCCCTGTCTCCCATCTGAGTTATTCCTTGCATAAATACATCCTAATGACTTAAAGTGGGGCAACTGTCTCACACAGGGATGTCAGTTCCCCTTAGTATCTACTAATTTTCTTTCAGCTACTATAAAAATTAAATTTCAGTACAGCTCAGATAGAGAACAATGGACCTGGTCTAGAAGAAGATGTCTATATTTTAAAAGTGTTGCAGAACCTTACCAATTTGTGGTGGCAGGAGACTGGGGATTGTGTAGAAGAGTAGATGTTAAGATTATTAGACTAACAAAGAGGAAGCAAAATCTTATCTTAACGATATAGGATATAATATGTTGTCTTAAAAATTGTGAGTGACATTAAGTCTCTAGGTCGGTTCATTGACGCTGGATTCAATTATGAGAGTCTAATTTATGCTTGGAAATCTCCTACTCAACTATATTCCACAGTAGTGTCTGAAATACCTTCCCTTCAGCATGTAGAAATGCTGAAGAAACTAAGAAATGCATTGGGGGAAGGGAAGAGGGAAGTGCATCATCATCTCTGAAGATTTCTCTTTATTTTTGTTCTTTCTAGGCAAAAGATGATTATGGGAGATGTTGCAATGGAATTGGGCTCCCTGCTTTCAATGGAAATAATGAGCATTCTGAGTGGTAGGAGCCAGTTGGTAGCACTTAACCTTCAGAGAGCCCAGTAGAATAAATGGTGGGTGAAATTATCATAACCAGGCCACAGGGAGAGATTAGTAATCAGAGTGTTTTGATCAGCAGAGAATTGTGGAGAAGGCTAATTGATTTCAGGGTCTTTAGGATTGGAACAGATGGGGAGCCTACAGAGGTGCTGCTTGGAATATACAATTAGACAAATTCTTGGTCTGGTGGGAAGAATCCTATGTCAAGTCAATACACCCGCATACACACACACACACACACACACACACACACACACACACATCCTCAGTAAGTTAGGAATAGATGAACACACCCTCAGTAGTTAAAAAAAAAAATTATCTATATCACCCAAAAAGTCAGCTCTATCTTAACGAGCAAACACAAACTTTATCCCCACTAAAGTCAGATCAAGACAAGAATGTGCACTACCGACCAATTAAGTGATACTCTTCTGAAATAACTAGGCAATATATTTAGAACAGTGAAAGAAATGAGAAATATGAAACATGGATAGGAAGAAGATTTTTTTTAATTCTGCAGAAGATATGATAGTATGCTTAGAAAACTGAATGGATTGTACCAATTTCTGTTACAAAATAAGAGAATGTATAAAATGACAGGAAAAAAATAATATGATCAATAACTTCACATGCAGGTTCAAGGGAAGGGGGTTATAGACCCAACTCTTGATGGAAGGCATCTCAAAGTATTTGCAGACATGTTTTAAAATGGTCATATACTGTATGTAATCAAATGGAAATCTACCTACATTGAGTGAAAAGAGGGAGTTACAATACATAGATTTGGCAGAATACTGCTTACGTTTAAGGGGGGGAGGTTGGACATATATATGCATATGTTTCTATATGTAAAAATTATCTGTAGAACTGCACAGAAGTTAATAACAATTGATACCTTTGCGAATGGGTGGAATGGCTAAGAGTCAAGTTTGAAAAGATTATGTTACTCTATAACACCCTTCATCTAGTTTGAAAACTTTATCTTTTCCAAAAATTCAATGAAAAAGTGAATCATTCAATAAAATGATTTTGTAATGTGCAAATAAATACATAATAAAGAAATATTAGTCTATATTAGATACACAATAATGTTTGATATGCTGTACTTAGAAAGAAACATTTTTTAAGAATGCCATTTTTGTCATTTGGGGTTTTGTTTACGTATAATGCAATTCACATCTATTAAGTGTTACAGTATTTTGAATATTGGCCTATGTATACATTGATGATACCAGATTAAGATATAGATCATTTCTGTCACCTCAGGAAGTTATGTTCCTTCCCAGTCCATTGCTTTTCTCCACCCCTCATACTGTAGAGGCAAACACTGTTTTGATTTATTTCACTCTAGCTGGTTTACCTAATTTGGACATTTATATAAATGGACTCATAGAGTATGACTTTTTTGATCAGGATAGTGGTTTCCATTCATCCACATAATTGCATGTGTAGTAGTTTGTATGTATCTAAGACTGAGTAGAAATACATTTCTATATATATACCACCAGTTTTAGCCATTCTCCTGTTGGTGGACAGTTAATGATATTTCCAAATTTTTAGAGTTATAAGTCAAGTTGTTAAAAATATTCTAATTCAGTTTTGTATGTGTACATATATTTTCAATTCTCTGGAAAAATACAAAAGAGTGGAATTGCTGTATGATATATATAAACAGAGAGAGATGGATGCTGAAGTTAGGTCCAATATCTTGTGGTTTTTAAAAAATGCCATTAATTTTCTAAAGGATTATGCCAAGTTATCCTCTACCAGAAGTGCACAAGAATTCCAGTAAAGAGTAATTTTGAAGTCATTAGAATCTGAGAAAAATATTTTCCCACTCTAAGACTACATTCTCACTATTTGTATAATAGAAATAATAGTACATATAGTATTTATCATATAACTTAAGAATGTTTCCTTTTCTTCTTTCTTTCCTTCCTTCTTTCTGTCCTGCCATCTGGGTAAAAGTAGATCACAAATTAGATAAGCTTGTGTGTCTATTTGTTTATTTCTCCCAAGTGATATGATTAAGTAACTTAAAGTAGGCAAGTTTTTAAGAATCATTGGTGAGCTTGTTAAAATGGATATTTCCAGGCCACAGGGAGTCACAGACCAGTTGTAAGGCACAGAGGGAGCCCAGATAGATGCAAATCATCTATTTCTGCACTTTATGATACACTGTTTAAGAATATAATCATTTACAAATTCCAATATAATAATCAAATAACATTTGGATCTACATCTGAGTTCCTAATTAGAAAATTTTCAAAATTATTAAGAACAGAGATTGCACATAATTTATGAATAGAAAGAAAAGCCTTTATTTCCTGCTTGACATAGATCAGTTCTACTACTTGTAAAACATCACAGAACTTTTTAAGATCGCGCTCATTTACATATATTCATCTAAAATTAGGCTAAATCTAGTGCACGGAATTATTACAAAGGAACATTACATTATTGATTCTAACTCCTTCAGTACTTGATAGATATCAAGCTTTATTAACAGGTGTACAATTAATCAATCTACTGCATGAGTCATTGGATAAAAAAGCACTGAGGGGTTTTTGACTTTTATAACCAACCTTATAATATTTGATTCTGATAAAGTATAGGCTGATATTAAAAGTTAAAATGAAAATAGGGGAATTTTTTTCTTTGCTTTCCAGCTGAGCGTGTTCTCATAAAGCAGAACCAGATCTGAGACATGGGAAAAGCTTCTTAGTCAATACATTGAATTTGGATTGCATGCTTGTGGCGTTCAAAATAAAACTAACTTTGAAATCAAGATTTTTTAAACTTATATGTCATTATTTAGAAGCAGTTATTGCATGCCTTTATAATACTTGTTTGCATGATGGAAAAAGTTACGAGCTGAGTTTTGAAATGAGGGATATTGAAAGGAAAGGTTTTTAGGGAGAAGTCTCGCTAAGCATCACGTGCCTTGGGGAATCCTTAATGTTTAGCAAACTTGCTAACAGTTGCTGACATTTTTCCTAATTATTCAGAAGATAAGACTTGTGGTGGGGGTTCAGGAGGAAGTTGTAAAGGTTGAGATGTTGTTTTAGCAGTAAGATGTGAAAACTGCACTAACATGTACCCTGGCATATAAAAATTAATTAATAGATATCTGCTGGAAGAGAGGAAGAAAATGAGGGAGGGAAGGAGAAAGGGGGAAGAAAGGGATTAAGGTATGGATAAAGTCAGGCTTATATTTGGATTAAGAAAATTATTTCTTAGGACTGGCTGGTAGCATAGTGGTTAGCGCTCCACTTCAGTGACCCAGCATTCATGGGTTCAGATCCTGGGCATGGACCTACACACTGCTCATCAAGCCATGTTGTGGAGGTGTCCCACAAACAAAATAGAGGAAGGTTGGCACAGATGTTAGCTCAGGGACAATCTTCCTGAAGCAAAAAGAAGAAGATTGTTAACAGTTGTTAGCTTAGGGCCAATCTTCCTCACCAAAAACCAAAAAAAATTGTTTCTTTCAATGTGAAAACATTGACAAGTTTAAAAAATATATAGGGACTTTTTCCCTCCTTCCAATTTATTGTTATCTTAAGAATCTTCTGCCTCCAAAGTATATTTCTTATGAATCAAGTTCTTATAAAACTTAAAATAAAAAATATTGGTATCACTTCTGTAAGCTTAGAGTTAAGAAGCCTTTCAAACATGACACAAAGTTAGATACCATAAGCATGAGATCAAAATTTGTCCATAAACCACTAATCTTATGCTTAAAAAAATCACAAAAAATCAAAATAACTAAAAATCATATGGTGAAAAGGAAGTTAATTTCACAGAAAATTTAACACTAAATATAGAAATTATCTTTCAAAAATTTTAGACTAAAACAATAATAAAATACCATCTTACAGTTTTCAAGGCGTAGTAATTCAGGGATTATTTTACACTGTCAATGGAAGTATAAACTGATACAATCTTCCTGGAAGGCAACTTACCAATATCTATCCCAATTTTAAATGTACATGTCTTTTGATTCAAGGATGCCATACATGTGCTAAAGGTCTATTTTCACCATGGGATTAGTGGTAAATGCAAAAAAATTGGAAATAACAAAAATGTTTATCTATAAAGCCTAGTTAAATATACCAAAAATGCGTAAAGGAATACTGTGTTCATTGAGTAGCAATCAGTTTTACTTTTAAAATTTCTTTTCTGTAGACATTTGCTAAAAATTGTAAAATTTTAAAAGATCTTCTGCTTAAACCTTATTGAACTACTTTGTTCCTTTTCTCAAAGTTAGTTGACGTGTTGAGGATGATACACAAATAATGTGTTTTCAATTGATTATTGTAGTTTAACAAATATTTCCTGAAATTTAACGATATGATCGCATTGTATCTCAAGAGTAAGTGCCATTTCAAAACTTTTTGGTATGTATATTTAATATCTGTCATAACATTTGCATGGTTTTGCTATACAGATTTATTTTCCTTCATAATGATATGGAAAATAGGAATATACTTAGATGATAATCAATTTCTGTTGCAAAGAATATCAAGGTTGTAGAATCAAAAAAATAAAATATTCAAGCATTGCATATAAATGTTCTCTTTATAATTTGAAGTATTATACTTTGTGAAACCATAATTACCACATTTTCCAATTGTATTACTAAATATGTATTAAAAGCATTTTGTTTAGAATAAGTAAAAATTGAAAAATTCACCATATATTTAATTCATTCAAATAAATACTATGTGAATATATTTGAATATAGAACTTAAACTAATCTTTAATGTTCAAGTCATAGTCTTAAAAGTATGGCCTTATTATATATGACCCTCTTGATATATGTTTTAAAACTTATGAACAAATATAATGCAATTTCATAAATGAAGTTTCCAAAACTTTAATGGTTTAGATTTAGATGCACAACTTTGTGTGAAATTGTGATTGAAACTTGGACATAGTTTAGATTGAAAGACATAATGCAGTTGGAAATGTGAGGCATAAGTTTATCAGTATATTATTATGGAATAATTTAGATTCTGATTTGCATTTGCATGTAAAATAAAAAAGTTGTGCCAATTACTGAGTTGATTTGGGAAACATGTTTTAACTTAAATAACTTGAATTTTTCAGGCAAAAACTTTCTTTGAATTCAATTATCTGCATAAATGAATTAATTTTCATCTAAGCACTACTAGCTTAGAAAGAGTAAACCAAATTGTTGAAAATATCCCTCTTTAAACATTGATAACACTTTTTACATTACATAGTGCTCATATCTACATAATAGGATAAACCAGGTTTGCAGAGGAACAGAAAATTGCAGAGAGGCTGTATATTTTAATGGTGTAATTCAACCTTATGAAACATTTAGTTCCACAATTCTCAAAGACAGAGAGTAGTGTGGTATAAAGATGTTAGCAGCTAAATTCACTAATTAGTGGTCATCAAAACTGTTGCATTGGATACCACATTACCTCTATTTATTTCCCATTGAGGGCACTTCGAATAATGCAAAAAGTGCTTATGATAGTTAACCCCACTTATAACTAAGAAAAAAGGAGAAAGAATCACAGAAAAGCAAACTCTCCACTTTCTTCTTCCTTTCTAATTGTCTTCCCTATTGTACTTTGATAAGACAGATATATAACTCTCCATACTTCTTAAAATGACCTTTGGAAATTTCATACGAATAACCACCATCCTGTTACAATTTGTGATTTATTTTCAATAGAAGATTATGATTCAAACTATCAGCACTGAGCAGCAGCTAGAAATGAAGAACACATTAAATTTTTGAAACAGCACATCATTTAGAAATCCATCATATGAGATGTAATGCCCAATAGACAAGCATATAAATTAATTTAGACAAGTGGAAATTCTTCAATTGGCATAGATTATATATCTTATTTTGGTGGCAAACTTTGTTTTAACTAGACAAAAGATTACAGAGAATATATCATATTTCATACTAAGATTATTATCCTTTCTCATGGAATTGGATACACTGTGTTCAATTTTCAGCTACAGTACAATCACGGCATTCTAACCGGAATGGCTTTTAAATGAATGGTTCTCCTATGTGGTGATATTTGTATTTTCTCCAATGGTACCTCCAGTACCCTCCTCAAGTGAGATATGCAAACATCCATCAGTCAATAGAATTCCTTCGGCCAAAAAATAGTAACAACTTTACTTGGTCACCTAGAATACCGTTTCCAGTTAAATTTGACATTATGTTCCCTTTGAATAAAACAACTTCTCATATATCTAAATGATATATTGGTTGAAATAGGTTGAAAATAGCTCCTAGAGTGCTACTACGGAGGGGAGGCAGAGCAATGGTGCCCAGAACCCCTTCACTGGCCTCTGGCTGTAACGGAGTCATGAGGGATGGATGCGTCATTCTGAGCAGACAGACCTCACTTGCTGTCGAAACACAACCGCAGGCTCTCCGGGATGTCAAGGCCTAGCTTTAATAACTGGTGCTTATTTAATCGAGACAAATGCAGCTCTCTAAATGATTGGCAGCTTCAAGTCTGCCAGATCTGCCAGCTGTTATCTTTCAAATGAGAGTGAAAGCTTACAGCTTAACACGGTGCGGCTACAGCAGAGCATGAAGGCCATAAATATATGTCTTTAAATGGGTACAGTATATCTGCTTTTTCCAATCTTATACGGGAAACCAATTTTACACAGGAAACCAATCTTACATTATTCATGTTTTTGTTCTTTTGAAAAATGTGGTTAGCTGATATGGTTTAATATTTCCAAAATTTCAGTCATGTAGTTTACCAGTAACTTGAATCTAGAGTGCAACTTACCCTTATTGCCTTTTAGCAGATATGTTTGGTGCAATTGAAAAAGCAAATAAGGGAGAATAAGACTCAGCCTTTGGTCCCACTTTCGCATTTCAGTTCTATTTTATGAGGACGTTGTAGACAATTAATGGCATTTTTCTTAGGACAGGTGGTTGTTTAATATAATAATCCAGTGTTTCTAATGATATTAATATGATAATCTTTTAAAAACACAGCTGCCTTTGGATATTCTCCCTTGGAAACTGATTTCATTAGGACACGTTTCATGCCACCAAAGGACAATTGACAGATGAACGTGTAGATTTTTTGTTATAGCCACTGTTTATCAAACCCTTATTATATCCCAAGCAGTGTCCTGTGCACTCTATAAACACATTTTGTGTGTGTGTGTGTGTGTGTGTGTGTGTGTGAGGAAGACTGGCCCTGAGCTAACGTCTACTGCTGATCCTCCTCTTTTTGCTGAGGAAGACTGGCCCTGGGCTAACATCCGTGCCCATCTTCCTCTACTTTATATGGGACGCCGCCACGGCGTGGCTGACAAGCAATGCGTCGGCGGGCGCCCGGGATCCGAACCCGCGAACCCCGGGGCTGCCAAGCGTGAACTTAATCACTGTGCCACCGGGCGGCCCCCTATAAACACATATTTTTAAAGATATGTATATTGCAAATTCTCACAACAGCTCTGAGGGATGCATTATTTTCTCATGTATAAATTAAGTGATACACGAACGTTCACACAAGTAAGAAATCTTTGACTTCAATGCTCTTTTCCTTATTTATGACTTTTTCTCTCATCTAATAATATGAATTAGAGTACGTATTTATTACAAGCCCTTCATACAATTTTAGGAATTGTTGTACAAATAAGAAAATGTCAGTTGCATGGCATACACCATGGTGATACTATCATGGAACAGAAATTATCAATAACTGTTAAAGAAAATGAGTTTAATGTAGTTTAAACTAATTTTCATGCATTGGAAATCAAAGTGTTCATGTAGGACTGTTTTATTTACTACTGGGTGATTTAATAGGGCTATTCAAAAAATATGCTGATAAACTTTATGTACATAGTTATGTGTGTTATGCTTGTTAAACCTATTGAAGTCTTTAACAGTGAAAATAATGGAAAGAAGTGAGAATGTCAGTATTTCGAAGACTTAGTAAATAAACAAGTGCATTACTTTGGTACAGTGTAGGGTAAAATTATGAGAAGACCATTTTAGGCTTTTTCTAGGCCGTGTGAAACATAAAGATAGTTTAACCAGATTGCATTGGGAATGATGGAGGTCCGAAATAACTTACGGCTTCTTGTTAAGAGGGCTGGAACCGTACATCTCTGGAGGTTATTTCAAGGCTCATGGTGTGCAGGAGAATCAGCAGCAGCTGAAATCAAGAGGACTAGGTTTCTGTATGTGAGGTGGCAGTTAGGCACAAAAGCCAGCTGACTTCATTTGTGCATGAAAATTTTCATTAAGAAACTCTTTAGTGTATAGAGGAAATTAGATGTCTGGGATCTGTTTTTATTTTATTCTTTTCATTAAAACATGTTGATTAACTTTTAGCTAACTTAGCTAGCTATACTTAGAAATGTCTTTCTTTCATCTACCTGGTGAATGGTAACTCTGTGCTGTCACTGTGAATGTCTTACTTTGATCTTTTGAAGTTTATAGTTTTTGAAGATTCAAACTGTTTAATTTCCTATAATCAGCACCGGCAGGAACACCGCAGCACAGGTGGAGCTGAAATTGCATTTCCCTATTAAACTCTTCTCTCAAGTCTCAGAATAGTCTCTGATTTAGGCCTGGATGCATATCCAAAGTAGAGAGAAGTGCTATTGAATACCTCACTTTCCAGAGTCTGTGGGATGAATAGGAATCCAGGGTCTTCTGAAGACTCACCTGTGTCATGGGTCCACCCTGGCTCCATTTCCATAAAGTCCCCGAGTAAGAGAAAATTATTCCCCTGCCTTTGAAAAGAGACATAGTTTTCAACACCTTCCCTTCTGGCATTTTCTGTTGATGGATTTTTATAGTCCTACCCAGAATATTAAAGTCTTATTAACATATTTGTTTTCATGCTAAATTAAAAATGCCTCATTTAACCATCTTTAATTGAACTATACAGATTTATATGTTGAAGTCTTTGAGTCATCAGTCATTCCAAACCCAAAAAATTATTTCCGAAACTGCCATCCTTTAAGTGTCTTGTATTGTTTAGCCTCCTCCTGACACCCGGCTGGTTGTGGCAGGCCACATGATCTCTCTGGGTCCTCTCTTCTGACTGAGCCTGTGTTTGCATGGTGCTTAGACGGTTTCATGGGCATACAGAACAAGAGGGGAAACACCTCTGGGTAACACCTTAAAAAAGTTAATTTCAAATGGCTAGAAATTGGATGGGCTAATGTATAATTTAGTGACTTTTGACATGAATTTGGTGTGATTCCTTAATAGCAAAGAATATCTTCAGATTAGTCATGCCCCAAACAAAACTCACTTAATACTTTTCACAGGGCAACAAAATTCTATTTGTATGTAACACAGAAACAATGGATTATCAAAAAGATATTCTTCGCAATATAGCTTAATTCAGAGGTGATCAATTCTGTGTTCTGAGTTCTCCTTATGACAGATGATTCAAATTTAGTAGTCTGAGGAAAAAAATATTTTAACGGAATTTAGCAAGAATAATATGCTACCTCCAATATATAGTAAGAATGTATACTTCCCACACGCAATATTCAAACTTTTCTTCTCATATGGTGATTTTTTATCCTCATTTTTAATGACTGAGTTTTTGCAAACATTTTAACAAAAGTAAGTTTTTTAGTCAATAAAAGAAAATAAAATTATTGGGATAATGCTGATAAAAATGAGATAAGCAGTAAAATATTTATAATTAAACATGCTGTATACATTAAACACAATTACCACCTCTAAATATCCTGATAGTTAAGGCAAAAAAGTAAAGATTATTTACTTAATTTGATTGATTAAACAGATAAAGCATATCAGTACATTGAAAGAACAAATTTGTTTTGTTAAAAAGAATTTTCTTTTATAAAAATTATTAATGAACATGAGTTTTAATTGTTAAAAAATACTTTATTAACATTGTTAAATAATAATGATTTGAAATAATTCAATATAAACCTAAAATAATGTAGTTCAGGTGATTAGCTTGAACTATATTACTGGGAATTTAACTAGATTCAGGGACTGGATGTTCTGTGGAGAAAGCACAATAGTTTCTTTTTTTCAATTATTTTATTAAGATCATAATAGTTTATAGCATTGTGTAATTTCTGGTGTAGTTTATTATTTATCAATTTCTGTATAAACTGCATCGTGGTCACCACCAGAAGTCTAATTTTTATCCAGCACCATACATAGGTACCTCTTTACCCGCTTTGCCCACCCCCAGCCCCCTTTCCCTATGGTAACCACTAATCTGTTCTCTTTATCCGTGTATTCATTTATCTTCCACCTATGAGTGAAATCATGCAGTATTTGTCTTTCTCTGTCTGGACTGTTTCACTTCATGTCATACCCTCAAGGTCCATCCATGTTGTTGCAGATGGGGTGATTTTGTCCTTTTTATGGCTGAGTAGTATTCCATTGTGTGTATATATATATATATATACCACATGTTTATCCATTCATCTGTAGTAGGGCACTTGGGTTGCTTCCGCATCTTGGATGTTGTGAATAATGCTTCAATGAACACAGTGGTGCATAAATCTCTTTGGATTGTTGATTTCAAGTACTTTGGATAAATACTGAGTAGTGGGATAGCTGGATTATATGGTATTTCTATTTTCAATATTTTGAGAAATCCCCACACTATTTTCCATAGAGGCTGCACCAGTTTGCATTTCCACCCGCAGGTTATGAGGGTTCCCTTTTCTCCACATCCTCTTCAACATTTGTTATTTTTTTGTCTCGGTAATTATAGCCATTCTGATAGATGTGATATCTCATTGTAGTTTTGATTTGCATTTCCCTAATAATTAGTGATGTTGAACATCTTTTCATGTATCTCTTGGCCATCTGTGTATCTTCTCTGGAAAAATGTCTGTTCAGAACCTCTGCTCATTTTTTGATTGGGTTGTTTTGTCATTGTTCAGTTGTAGGAGTTCTTCATATATTTTGGAAATTAACCCCTTGTTGGATATATGATTTGCAAATATTTTGTCCTAGTTGGTTGGTTACCTTTTCATTTTGTTCAAGGTTTCCTTTGCCTTACAGACGCTTTTTAGTCTGATGTAATCTCATTTGCTGATTTTGTTCTTTTGCTTCCCTTGCTTGAGTAGATATGTTATTCGAGAAGAAGCTGCTAAGACCGATGTCAAAAGTGTACTGCCTATATTTTCTTCCAGGAGTTTCGTGGTTTCAGATGTTACATTCAAGTGTTTAATCCATTTTGAGTTAATTTTTTGTATGATGGAAGATAATGGTCTACTTTTATTCTTTTGAAGAGACTTTTTTTCACCATTGTATGTTGGCTCCCTTATTGAAAATTAGCTGTCAGTAGATGTGTTGGTTTATTCCTGGGCTCTCGATTCTGTTCCATTGATCTGTGCATCTGTTTCTGTGTGTTTTGATTATTATAGCTTTGTAGTATATTTTGAAATCAGGGATTGTGATGCCTCCAGTTTTGTTCTTTTTTCTCAGGATTCCTTGGGCTATTTGGGGTCTTTTGCTGTTCCATACAAATTTAAGGATTCTTTGATCTATTTCTGTGAAAAATGTCATTGGAACTTAGACAGGGATTGCATTGAATCTGAAGATTGCTTTAGGAAGTATGGACATTTTAACTATGTTAATTCTTCCAACCCATGTGCATGGAATATGTTTCCATTTCTTTATATTGTCTTCAGTTTCTTTCAATACTGTTTCATTGTTTTCAGTGTATAGATCTTTCACCTCTTTGGTTAAATTTATTTTCAGATATTTCATTCTTTTTGTTGCAATTGTAAGTGGGATTGTATTCTTGACTTCTCTTTCTTCTGGTTTGTTATTAGTGTGTAGAAATGCAGCTGATTTTTGTAATTTGATTTTTACCCTGCAACTTTACTGTAGTTGTTGATTATTCTAAATAGTTTTCTGATGGATTCTTTAGGGTTTTCTATATATATAGAATCGTGTCATGTGTAAATAGCAAGAGTTTCATTTCTTCCTTTACAATTTGGATTCCTTTTATTCCTCTTTCTTGCCTAATTGCTCTGACAAAAACCTCCAGGACTATGTTGAATAGAAGTGGCAAGAGTGGGCACCCTTGTCTTGTTCCTGTTCTCAGAGGGATGGCTTTTAGTTTTTCACCATTAAGTGTGAGGTAGGCAGTGGGTTTCTCATACATGGCCTTTATTATGTTGGGATACTTTCCTTCTATACCTGCTTTATTGAGAGTTTTTACTATAAATGGATATTGGATCTTGTCAAATGCTTTCTCGTCATCTATTGAGATGATCATGTGATTTTTATTCCTCATTCTGTTGGTGAGGTGTATCACATTTATTAATTTATGGATGTTGAACCATCCCTATGTCCTGATATAAATCCCACTTGATCATTGTGTATGATCCTTTTAATGTATTGCTGTATTCATTCTGCCAGTATTTTGCTGAGGATTTTTGCATCTACATTCATCAGAAATATTGGTCTGATGAATTTTCCTTCTTTGTGTTATCCTTGTCTGGTTTTGGTAACAGGGTGACATCAGCCTCATAGAATGATTTAGGAAGCATTCCATCCTCTTCAATTTTTTGGAATAGTTTGAGAAGGATGAGTATTAAATTTTCTTTGAATTTTTGGTAAAATTCTCCAGAGAAGCCATCTGATCCTGGACTTTTATTTTCTGGGAGCTTTTTGATTATTGTTTCAATCTCTTTACTTGTGATTGGTCTATTCATATTCCCTATTTCTTCTTGATTCTGTTTTGGGAGATTATATGACTCTAAGAATTTCTTCTAGGTTATCTAATTTGTGGGCATATAGTTTTTCATACTATTCTCTTATAGTCCTTGGTATTTCTGCAGTACCCCGTGTAATTTCTCCTCTTTCATTTCTAACTTTATTTATTTGAGATTTCTCTCTTTTTTTCTTGGTGAGTCTGCCTAAGGGTTTGTCAATTTTGTTTATATTCTCAAAGAACCAGATCTTAGTTTCATTGATCCTTTCTACTATTTTTTCTTTTAGTCTCTATTTCATTTATTTCTGCTCTGATTTTTATTATTTCCCTCCTTCTGCTGACTTTGGGCTTTGTATGTTCTTCTTTTTCTAGTTCTATTAGAGGAGGTTTAAGATTACTTATTTGAGATTTTTCTTGTTTTTTGAGGTGGGCCTATATTGCTATGAATTTTCTTCTTATAACCACTTTTCCTAAATCCCATAAGAGTTGGTGTTTTGTGCTTTCATTTTCATTTGTCTCTGGGTATTTTTTAGTTTATCATTTGATTTCTTCATTGATCCAATGGTTGTTCAGTAGCATGTTGCTTAGTCTTTGTGACTTTCCCAGCATTTTTCTTGTAGTTAATTTCTAATTTCATAGCATTATGGTCAGAGAAAATGCTTGATATGATTTTAGTCTTCTTAAATTTATTGAGGATTACCTTGTTTCCCAACATACTGTCTAACTTTGAGAATGTTCCATGCACACTTGAGAAGAATGTGTACCCTGCTGTCTTTGGATGGAATGCTCTCTATATATCTATTAGGTCCATCTGATCAAGTATTTTGTTTAAATTCACTGTTTCCTTGCTAACTTTTTGTCTGGATGATCTATCCATTGATGTAAGTGGGGTGTTGAGATCCCCTACTATTATTGTGTTTCTGTTAAGTTCTCCCTTTAGATCTGATAACAGTTGCTCTAGATATTTTGGTGCTCCTGTGTTAGGTGCACATATATTCATAAGTGTTATGTCCTCTTGGTGGAAAGTCCCTTTTATCATTATATACTGCTCCTCTTTGTCTTTCATTGTCTTTTCTGTTTGAAATCCACTTTCTCTGATATAAGTATGGCAACACCTGCTTTATTTTCATTGACCTTAGCCTGGAGTATCATTTTCCATCTCCTCACTCTGAGCCTGTGTTTGTCTTCAGAGCTGAGATGTTTTTCCCGGAGGCAGCATATTGTTGGGTCTTGTTTTTTAATCCCTCCAGCTACTCTGTGTCTTTTAAATGGAGAATTCAATCCATTTACAGTTAGAGTGATTATTGATATATGAGGGCTTAATACTGTGATTTTCTCTCTTGTTTGCCAGTTGTTCTGTATTTCCATTGTGTCTCTTCCACTGTATTTCTGACTGTCATTTCATTTTGGTGACTTTCTGTGGTGGTTTTCTCTTTTTTATTTATTGTGGCTCTGGTCTGATTTTTTGTTTATTGGTTACTGTGAGGTTTGTATAAAAGATCTTGTAGATGAGATAGTCCAATGTTTGATAGCTTTTTATCTCCAATAGCCTAAGCAGGTTCCATCCCTCTCCTCTTCCCTTCCTGAGTTATTGCTGCCAGAAATTATTCTGTTTTATTTTGTGAGTCTATGACTAAGTTGAAGTGTTTGTAGTTACTTCTGATACTTTCCTTCCCTTTATCTTTTAAGTTATAATTATGTACTTGCTACCTGGTTCTGAAAGAGAGCTGCAGTTTTCTGATTTTGTTTGTCTATTTATCTCCTTGCTAAAAGCTTTGTAGACCTTTGCCTTTTTGTTTCAGGTATGATGGCATCCTTGAACATTTCTTGATCATGTCTAGTGGTGATGAACCCCCTCAACTTTTGTTTATCTAGGAAAGCTTTTATTTCTCCATGGTATCCAAAGGATAGTTTTGTTGGATAAAGTATTCTCGCCTGAAAGACTTTGTCTTTCAGTAGTTTGAATATGTCATTCCATTCTCTCCTAGTCTGTAAGGTTTCTTCTGAGAAGTCCAGTGAGCTTGATAGAGGTTCCTTTGTAGGTTATTTTCTTCTGCCTTGCTGCCCTTAATATTTTTTCTTTGTCATTGAGTTTAGCTAGTTTTGCTATCATATGTCTTGGAGAAGTTATTTTACCTTCAATTAGGAGTCTATTGGCTTTATGTACTTGTAAGTCCAGTTTCTTCCCCAGGTTTGGGAAGTTCTCAGCTATTATTTCTTTGAACGAGCTCTCTGTTCCTTTCTCTCTCTTCTTCCCTCCCAGAATACTTATAATATTTTTGTATATATTTTGTATGTAATATATATATTACTTATATCAGATATTTCTTGAAGAATTCCTTCATTTTTTTTTTAAATCTTAGTTCTCTCTCCTCTTTCAACTGAAGCCTTTCTATATTTCTATCCTTTAAATCACTAATTCTTTCCTCCATAAGGTCAGGTCTATTTTTTAAGAATTCTAGATTTTTTTATCTCATTAATTGTGTTCTTCATATCTAGAATTTCTGATTTTTTTTTTATAATTTCAATCTCTTTGGTGAAGTGTTCCTCCTTCTCATTAATTTTATTCCGGAGCTCATGGAACCATCTTTCTGAGTTTTCTTGTAACTCATTGAGTTTCTTTATGACAGCTATTTTGAATTGTCTGTCATTCAGGTTGTAAATTTCTGTGACTTAGGGTTAGATATTGGAGACGTCATTTTCTTTCTGATCTGAATTGTTGCTGTAGTTTCTCATGGTGTTTGATGAACTAATTGTTTGCCAGTGCATTTGTGGTAGTATCAGGTTGCGGATTCCACCTGATACCTTTGGGGGTAAGCAGGAGCTATGTTTCTGATCCCACCCTGTCTGCTGGAAGTTGTGGGGGTAGAATGGGTCCTCCCACAGGCCAGGAAAACATTCATGGGTAGGCTCAGGGCTGCAACTGTCTCTTCTTACAGCTGTGCTGAGGCACCTTCCCACTTGTGGGGCTGCAGCAGTACTATGTGCACTCCCACCAGCCCAGAAAGCATTTGCACTTGCATGTAAATCTGCTGCCACTTCTTTTTATGGTTGCACCTGCCAGTGTGCTTGCTGGGCAGGGTTTCTTTGTGGGGTCTGAGCCTGGGCCACTCGTTGGGACTGCAGTGGCATTGTGGACTCTCTTGCCAGGTGGGAAAGCATTCAGGCATGGGCTCAGGGGTGCCCCCAGCTCTTCTTACTGTTGCTAAAGTGTATTCCCACTTGCAGGACCACAGCAGCACCTTGGGTGCTCCTAGCCAAGAAAGTATTCATGTGCAAGCACAGAGCTGCCAGTGAAGGGTCAAGGAGTGCTTACCTATCTCCATCACTTCCCAGAGGCCCAGTCCATCCACCTTCAGATGTATCACTGCATGGGTCTCTCAGGCATCCTGTTGTGCTGTGTGGGTGTCTTTCATTGGTCAATGAAAGTCCACTTAGTTGTAGTTCAAATGGGGAGAGATAAAGGGAATAGTTCACTCCCCCATGTTGCTGATGTCACCTCCTCAAAAGCATTGTGGTCTTGTGAACACAGTATCAGTAATGTTAACTATAAAGCTAGACATGTTGTAGGCCCTCAGTAATGAATTTTTGGATAAGTAATAAGCTACAGGAAGCATGATAAACTGATCTTTTAATGAATTTTCCTCAAATATTAATTATCTCATATGGAATTCTGATGATGATTGGATGTCGGATCCTTCAAGATTAAAATACTTAAGAGCAAATATTATTCATTAACACTAAGAGTCCAAGTAAATAAATAGATGGATAGCCTTAATAAAAGTATACCACCATGTATTTTAAATGAACTTTAACTTTTGGAATTTTTAATTTTGAGATTTATTTAAAAATTACAAAGATGTTACAATCAGTTCTTGTATACCCTGCACCATATTTGTCCTGTTATTAATATCTTATATTAGTGTGATATATTTGTCACAATAAGGAACATTGATTCATTGTCATTATCTGAAGTCTATATACTCAGATTTCCTTAGATTTTACCTAATATTCTTTTCAGTTACAGTATCCCTTTGGGATACAGCATGACATTTAGTTGTCAGGTCTCCATAGGCTTTTCTTGTTTATGATAGTTTCTCAGACTTTACTTGTTTTTAATGGCACTGACTTTTTTAGGAGTACTGGTTAGATATTTTATAGAATGTCCCTCCATTGGGATTTGTGTAATGTTTTTCTCATGATTACACTGGGGTAATGAATTTTGGGGAGGAACGTCACACAAAAAACGACCATTTTCTTTAGCTTATATTGTGTACATCCTATCAACATGATTTATCACCGTTGATGTTGACCTTGGTCACTTGGCTGAAGTAGTTTTTGTCAGGTTTCTCCACTGTAAAATTACTCTTTATTATTTCCCTGTTTTCAGAATGTACTCTTTCAAAGGAAGTCGCTATATGCAGTGCACACTTAACAGAATTAGGAGTTATGCTCTCCTTCCTTCAGGGCAGAGTATCTACATATCTGTCTAGAATTCTGTTGCATGAGAGATTTATCTCTTCTCTATTTGTTTTTATTTAATCATTTATTTATATCAGGATGTAATCATGGATATTTATTTATGCACAGGTTATAATTCAATTCCACTTTACTGATTTAATTGATCAAATTGTTTCCATTTGGCTGTTGGGAGCTTTTTCTCTTGAATTCTGTAACTTTGAATTCTGAAAGATGTAACTTTGACATCTCCCCATCATTGTGTGTAGTTCTTTTGTTTGCTTTTAGTATTTTCTTATTTTCTGGCACTCCAAGGTACACTAAGCTCACCTTGGGTATATCTTGCCCAGTCTTGGAATTAGCCATTTCCCCAAGGAGCCCTGGTTCTTTTCACTAAAGAATAGAATTAGAAACCAAGGTCATGTGCTAGGTGTGCTTGTTGCTATGAGGGTGTCATTGCTTCTGTGCCCTCTCAACTGACAGCAAGGAGATATATGTGTGAATACTAACCTATGTATATGTGCTAATCCATAAATATTTCTATGTGTATACTTCTGAACTTAACTTAAGCATGAATTCATACTGTGCTCTTCAGCTCTACTCCATTACTGCATGGTTATTCTAACTTCTTCCTTTTGCTTTTCTGTAAACTCTCAGTACAATGGTGAGAAATCTGGCTCCCACTATCATTCATCCATTTACTTATTTTTCAATACCAGCATACACATGTGTAGCAATGTCAGAATTGTTAGCCCATAACTTCATGGGATACACCATTATCAACCAGAGTGCAGTGCTTATGTACAGGTTTTTTTTGCCTTTAGTTTCACATGTGCAATTCACTTCCAAAGTTCCTCAGGTCAACAAATTTCCCCCTGACACCTTCAGTGAAGCTCAGACATTTTTAATACAGTTGGATTGTTTTGTCATATTTTACATTTCCTACTGTGATCCCTCAGAGTCCTAAATTATTTTTTAAATTTGTATATCTTAAGGTTTACTCTTTGTGCTGTAAAGTTCTATTGGTTTTGCTAAATGGATAATGTCATGTATCCACAAATACAATATCATGCAGGATAGCTTCACCATCTTAAGCCATCTTCTGGGCTTCACCTATTCAGACTTACCCTCGCAACCACAAATCCCTGGAAACTATTGATCTTTTTACTCTATTGTTCTGACTTTTCCAGGATATTATATAACTGGAATCATACCATAAAGATCCTTTGAAAATGGGCTTCTTTCACTTAGCAGTATGTGTTTACAGTTGATCCATGTCTTTTTGTGTCTTAGCAACTCATTTTTTATTGCTCAATAATATTCCATCATATGATTGTACCACAGATTATCTATTCATCGATTAATGGACATCTTGGTGGCTTCTAGTTTTTGGTGATTATGAATAGAGCTGTTATAAATATCCATGTGTAGGCTTTTGTGTGGACATAAATTTCCAAATCAGTTGGGTAAATACCTCAGATCCCAGTTGCAAGATCATATGGCAAGGTTATGTTTAGCTTTGTAAGAAACTGCCAAACTACCTTCTAGAGTCTTGGGTTTTACATTCCTTTTATCAATGAATGAGAGTTCCTGTTGCTTCACATCCTTGCCATAAATTGGTAATATCATTTTTTTTAAATTTAAGTCATTATAATAACGGTGTAGTGCAATTTCATTGTTGTTTTAATTCACAATTTCCTAATAGCATATGATGTGGAGCATTTATTTATATCTTTATTTTTCATCTGTATGTATTCTTTGGTGAGTTCTCTGAACTGCTCTTTGCCTACTTTTTATTGGGTTGCTGTTTGTTTGTTAATGAATTTAAAAAGTTTTTTTGCATATATTGGATCTAAGACCTTTATAAAATATATCTTTGAAAAACATGTCGTCCCAGTCTGTGGCTTGACTTATGATTCTAATAACAGTGTCTTTCACAAAGTATGTTTGTAATTTTAATTATATCCAACTTATCAATTTTTTGTTTCATATGGATTGAGCTTTCAGTGTTGTATTGAAAAACTCATCACCAGAGAGAATTGGATGAAGATGGTCAACAGGTACAAATTACCATGTATAAGATAAATAGGTACTGGGGATATAATATACAACATGATGGCTATGGTAGACAATACTGTATGGTACATTTGAAAGTTGATAAGAGTGTAGATCCTAAAGTTCTAATCATAAGGAAAAAAAGCATTTTCTTTCTTTCTTTCTTTCAGTATATGTATGAGGTAATGGATGTTAACTAAATTTATTGTGGTAATTATTTTGCAATATATGTAAGTCAAGTCATTATGCTGTACAACTTAAACTTCTACAGTACTGTATGTCAATTATATCACAACAAAATTGAAAGAAAAAATAACTGATCCCCCAACTCAAGGTAATCTAGATTTTCTTCTATGTTTTCTATCAAGAGTTTTATATTTTTGCATTTTAAACTTAGGTCTATGATTCACTTGGAGATAATTTTTGTGACAGGTGTAAGGTTTGCATCTAGGTTTATTTTATATTTTAGATATTGATGTCCAATTCCTCTGGTAGCAATTGTTGAAAAGACTATCTTTTCTTTATTGAATTTCTTGTGCTCTTTTGTCAAAAATCAGTTGCCAATATTTGTGTTGTCTATTTATGAGCTTTCTTTTCTGCTCCATTGGTCAATGTTTCAATTCCTTCCTCAATACCATGCTGTCCTGATTAATGTAGCTTTATACAAAGTCTTGAAATTGGTAATACACGTCCTCTAACTTTGCTCTTCTTTAGTGTTTTGTTGGCTACTCTGGGTCTTTTGCCTTCCCATATAAACTTTACAATCAATTTGTCAATATCCACAGAAAAATGAGCTGCAATTTTGATTGAGATGGTGCTGAACTTATTGATCAAGCTGGAAAAAATTGACGTCTAACAATATTGAGTCTTCCAATCTATGAACATGGAAATGTCTCCACTCTACACTTTCTTTAATTTCTTTCATTAGAATTTTGCAGTTTTGTATATATTGATCCAGTGCACATTTTGTTAAATTTGTACCTAAGTATATCATTGTTTTTGGTGCTATTGTTATTTTTACATTTCCGATTCCAGTTGTTTACTACTTGTATATAGGAAAGCTGTCAACATGTTGGTATTAACCTTGCATTCTACAATTTTGCAATACCTGCTTATTAGTTCCAGAAGATTCCTTTTGTCAGTACTTGGGGTTTTTCATATAAACAATCATGTTATCTGTGAACAAAGACAATTTTATTTCTTCTTTTGCAATATCTATACCTTTTATTTACTTTACTTGTTTTAATGGACTAGGTAAGCCTTCCTGTATAATGTTGAATAGTTGTGACAAGAGAGATAACATCCTTGTATTGTTTCTAATCTTAGGGAAAAATCATCTGGTTTCTCATCACTATATATGATGTTAACTGCAGGTTTTGTAGATGTTATATTTCAAGTGGAGGAAATTCTCCTCTACCAGTTTTCTGAGTTTTTTAAAATCATTAAAGGATGATAATTCTTTTTTGTTCTATTGATGCAGTGGATTACATTGATTGATTATTGTTGCTACAATGTTGAACAAGACTTGTATAAATGGAATAAATCCCATCCTGTTGTGCTGTATACTTCTTTGTTCCAGTGTTGAATTTGGCTTTTAATATTGTTTTGGGGATTTTTTCCATCTATTTTCATCAGAGATATTGGTTTGCAATTAGACTTTCTTGTAGTTACAGTCTTTATGTTTTTTTGGTATTAGAGTAGAGCTGGTGTCATAGAATGAGTTAGAAAGGATTTATTTTCCTTTTCATTTTTGGAAGAGATGGTGAGGAATTGGTATCATTTTTTTCTTAAATCTTTGGTAGAATTCACCAATGAAACCATCTGAGTTTGATGCTTTCTTTTTTGTAAGGATATTAATTATTGGTTCAATTTACTGAGCAGATAAAGGTCTTTTGAGATTCTCTATTTCTCTTTGTGTGAGTTTTGGTTGACTGTCTTTCAGGGAATTGGTCTTTTTCATCTAAATTAGCATAGTTGTGAGCATGGAGTTGTTAATAATATTCCTTTATTACTTCTTAATGTCCATAAGATCAGTAGTGATGACCTTCTTTCTTTTCTGATATTGACAATTTATGACTTCTCTCTTTTTTCATTGGATTGCATGACTAGAGGATTATCAGTTTTATCAACTTTTTTTAAAGAATCACATTTTACTTTCACTGATTTTCTCCTGTGGATTTCTTGAGTCCAAATTCATTGATTTCTGCTCTTTTAAAAAATTGGTTTTTTTCTTCTGATTAAAATGGTCTTCTTTCCATAATTTCCTAAGGTGAAAGCTGATTATTGATTTTAGATCTTTCTACTTTTCTAATACCTGCATTTAGTTCTATAAACCTCTCTTTTAGTTCTGATTTCCCATAAAGTTTGATCTTTTGTTTTACGTTTCATCAAGTTCAAATTTTTGTTTTTAATTTCACTTGAGAATTCTTCTTTGACTTTTGTATTATTTAGACGTATGTTATTTAATCTCCAAGTATTTGATATTTCCATCCATTTTTCTGTTATTGATTTCTAATTTAATTCCATGTAGTGAGAACCTATTTTGTATGGTTTCTATTCTTTTAATATTTTAAGGTGTATTTTATATCCCAGAATGTGTTTCCTTAGTGAATATTGCCTATAAGCTTGAGAAAAATGTGCATTCTCCTGTTCTTGGATGGAATATTCTATAAATTTCAATTAGATCATTGTGATTGATAGTGCTATTTAGGTCAGCTATATCTTTTCTGATTTTCTGCCTGGTTGATCTATGAATTACTAAAAGAGGGATGCTGAAGTGTTCAACTATATAGTGAGTTTGTCTATTTCTCATTGCAGTTCTATCAGTTTTTGCCTCACATATTTTCATTCTGTGTTGTTATGCATGCACATTTAAGATTGTTATACCTTTTTAAAGAGTGGACAAATTGACACATTTATCATTATGCAATACTCTTAATCTCCCACAGTTTTCTTTGGTCTTAAATTTGCTTCATCTGAAATTGACATAGCAGCTCCAGCTTCCATTCAATTAGTGTTAGCATAGTGAATATTCTTCCATTTGTTTACTTTTAACTAATCTGAGACTTTACACTTAAAGTGGGTTTCTTATAAACAACATATAATTGGACTTTAAAAAAAAATCCACTCTGACAATCTGTCTTTAATTAATATATTTATACCATTCATATTTTTGTATATGGCGATAGGAGATGGTCTACTTTCATTCTTTTGCATGTTGCTGTCCAATTTTCCCAGCACCATTTATTGAAGAGACTTCCCTCCTCCATTGTATGTTCTTTGCTCCTTTGTCAAAGATTAGCTGTCCATAGGTGTGTGGTTTTATTTCTGGGCTTTCAATTATGTTCCATTGATCTGTGTGTCTATTCTTGTACCAGTACCATGCTGTTTTGATTACTGTAGCTTTATAGTATATTTTGAAATCAGGGATTGTGATGCCTCCAGCTTTGTTCTTTTTTTTCAGAATTGCTTTAGCTATTTGGGGTCTTTTGTTGCCCCATACGAATTTCAGTAGTTTTTGTTCTATTACCGTGAAGAATGACATTGGGATTCTGATTGGGATTGCATTGAATCTATAGATTGCTTTAGGTAGAATGGACATTTTGACTATATTTATTCTTCCAATCCATGTGCATGGAATATTTTTCCATTTCTTCATGTCCTCCTCGATTTCTTTCAATAGTGTCTTATAGTTTTCATTGTATAGGTCTTTTACCTCCTTGGTTAAATTTATTCCCAGACCATCTCCTATCGCCATATACAAAAATCAATTCAAAATGGATCAAAGACCTGAAAGTGAGACCTGAAACTATAAAACTCCTGGAAGAAAATATAGGCAGTACATTAATTGAGATTGGACATAAAGGGATCCTTTCAGATTCCATGTCTACCCAGACAAGGGAAACAAAAGAAAAAAATAAACAAGTGGGACCTCATCAGACTAAAGAGCTTCTACAAGGCAAATGAAACTAGGATCAAAATGAATAAACAACCCACCACCTGGGAGAAAATATTTGCAAATCGTTTGTCCGACAAGGGATTAATCTCAGTAATATATAAAGATCTCATACAACTGAGCAACAAAAAAACAAACAACCCGATCAAAAAATGGGCAGAGGCTATAAACAGACATTTTTCCAAGGAAGAGATACAGATGGCCAATAGACACATGAAAAGATGTTCAACATCACTAACCATCGGGAAATGCAAATCAAAACTACACTAAGATATCACCTTACACCTGTTAGAATGGCTATAATCACAAAGACAAATAACAACAAATGCTGGAGAGGTTGTGGAGAAATGGGGACCCTCATTCACTGCTGGTGGGAATGCAAACTGGTGCAGCCTCTATGGAAAACAGTATGGAGAGTCCTCAAAAAATTAAAAATAGAAATACCATATGATCCAGCAATCCCACTCTTGCGCATCTACCCAATGGACGTGAAATCAACCATCACAAGAGGCTTATGCACCCCTATGTTCATTGCAGCATTATTCACTATAGCCAAGAAGTGGAAGCAACCCAAGTGTCCCTAGACTGATGATTGGTTAAAGAAGATGTGGTATATACATACAATGGAATACTACTCAGCCATAAGAAAAGACAGAATTGTCCCATTTGCAACAACATGGAAGGACCTAGAGGATATTATGTTAAATGAAATAAGCCAGAGAGAGAAGGACAGGCACTGCATGAACTCACTCATATATAGAATATAAGTGAACACACGGACAGAGAGAACAGATTGGTGGTTACCAAGGGGAAGGGGGGTGGAGGGGCACAAGGGGTGAAGGGTTACATCCACAAGGTGACGGACAAACAAAAATGTACAACTAAAATCCCACAGTGTTATAAACTATTAAGACATCAATAAAAAATGGTAAAAAAAATATATATTTATACCATTCATATTTAGAGATTATTGATACAGTTGAATTAGTATCTAACAAATTTGTTACTGTTTTTTCCTGTGTTTGTTCTTTCTTTCTGATTTATCTTGCTTAAATTGAGCCTTTATTATGATTCTGTTTTATCTTCTCTTTTAGCATATCAGTATACTTCTTTTTAAACATTTAGGTGGGTGCCCTAGGTCTACAGTATACATTTTTAGCTAATATAGGTTAATCTTCAAATAATACTCTACTGCTTCACAATTAGTGCAGGTACCTTATAATAGAGTATTCCCAATTGCTCTGTCCTGGTCTTTATGATTTGCTGTTTTTCATTTCACTTATCCATGTTAAAAATTCCAACATACTGTTATTATTACTATAAGCGAAGATTTATTTTTTGATCAATTAAGAATAAAAAAAATAAATTTAAATTTTACCTTTGTTCATTGTCTCATATCTTTTCTTTCTTTATAAAAATCTGTTTGTTTTTATCTTGTTTTTCTTGAAGCAAGACCAAATAAACACAACTATTCTCAGCAAGAAGTTCCAGGAACTGTCCATTGTCTGCTGTTCTAAATAGGAAAATTGTAGCCAGTAAACATCCCATCCTTTGATGTGTTCAGGTGTTTCTAGTTTATCTCTTCTCTATGTTTGGAATTTCCAATTTGGCTACCATTCTCTTCTTTCCTTGGAACTTAAAATAATGATCATTAAAAACAATGACTTGGCTTCCCTTTTTGAAAAGAATGATTCGAATGAAGAAGAATAAGTACTAAATTGGGGATGGTTTGATCTTTCTACTAAGGCAGCATTAAATTAAAAGTCCCTCTCTTTATAGTCCAAAATATATTTTGTCCCAAGTTTATCTTTATTGCCATTTTTTTTCGTTATGAATTTTCTTGTCAGCAAGTTTAAAAAGACAATCCTGTACTTTACTCCAAAACTCCATAAGCTCTCTGTAATGTTCACATCTGTATTCAGTTTTTTGCCAAGCATTCTCAGTTAACACTTGTGAAAACTCTCTCCCTGAGATATGGTGGAATAGTTGGAGGGCACACAATGGCTTGAGATCTCTGCTTCTCGTTAAATATCTTTGAATACGATATCATTTTAGTCATTGTTTTTCATGATGTATTTTGTAGTAAATTGTCTTAATATTCTTCTTGTTGTTGTTGAATATCTCCATGGGTCACAAATTGGATACTAAGAACCAGACAGTCTGACTCCAGAAAAGTAGAAAGCTTTTATGAAAGGATTTCTATTTATTGCAAGGATTTCTATAAGTGCATGACGGCCAAATAAGAAAATACACTCAGCCAGAATACTAGGGTATCAGGTTATAGCATATGGTACTAGACACACATAGAATAATTTTATAAAAATAATGAATATTTGTAATATTAATGTGTATATTAATAGCATAAAGGAAAGTAAACATACACAACCAACCCCTAATTTATAGGTTAAATTTTTTTAAAAAGAAAAAAGCAATCGAAAAGATTCTTTTGTCATAAAGTGTTATATATTTTTAAATTCTCAGCTTTTTTAGGTCAACCATTTGGGTTAATATTAAGCTTTTCAGATGTTAATTTATGTGTCTTATTTGGATCAGAATGGACCAAGCATCATTGTATTAACCAAGGTAGAAATATTAGGAAGTTTGTAAATCTATTTCTAACTAGTCCATGTTGCTCTTAATCCATCATGTGTACTCTTTGTAACTTCAAACACATAGCTTACATTTCCTATTGCCTCAAATAATACTTATTTTTAATTTGTTAACCAATCAGTTCCATGAGAACTCTTAGGAAATATTTAGTTTAATAAGGAGCCAGATTCATAGAAAAAATATGTAATGATCTGGAAAAATATGTACTAAAACTCACAGAAAAAGAAACACACTTTAAGGCTGATTTGGTGTCATATGGCACCCATATTGTATTGTTAGACACCATATCAATATTTATGTGAGAGAAGAACTGAATGATTCTATGTGGCAAAATTCCAGTAATAATCATAAACTTTGCACTTTGTTATAGAAAAGAGAGTTTGAAATTTCACTAAAGCTCTGAACTGGTATTCTTTAAAATATATTATGATTATAGAAATTAACTATAATATTTTATAATGGTCTGTATTAAATAAATAGCCTAGATATCTTATATCCTTCATGAACTTCTTTCATCTTTTTGCTGGCTAGTACTGTATTAGTCAGGGTTCTCCAGAGAAACAGACCAATAGAAAATGTGTGTGTATATATATATATATTCTTTAAAAAATATCAAGTGTAAAGAAAGATTAGCTAAACTATACTTACATAATAAAGAACCATTATTGTCTAGGTTTTCATGCAACCACTTACCTAAGTTTCTTTTATATATATAATGGGTTTGGCTCATGTGATTATAGAGGCTGGCAAGTCTGAAATCAGCAGAGCGGGCTAACAGGCTGGAGATCCAGGGAGGAGCTGATGCTGCATTTTAAGTCCAAAAGCAGTCTGCTGCAGAATTCCCTTTTGTTCAGGGCAGGAAAGTCTTTAGTTCTATTCAGGCATTCAACTGTTTGATGTGGCCCACTCACATTATGGAGGGCAATAGGCTTTACTTAAAGTTTACCTGATTTAAATGTAAATCTCATCCAAAACACCCTCACGGAAAGATCCAGAATAATTTTTGACTAAATATCTGGTCACCATGGCCCAGACAAGTTGACACATAGAATTAACCATTACAGGTACATTTGTACATTTGTGACTAAAGAACAATGAATCAACCAATGTATTCACTGATTGCTAAAAATAAAAAGGAAGGGGAAGTAGGCACAAAATGCTATGATATGTTTTAATCCTTTTTTCCAGTTTTTAGGTTAGGCAGACATAACATAACGTAGATTCAGCTTTTCTCTCACATCACTTAAGATGATTTATAAGTTCTTTAAAAAAACTTATAAAGAGTAAAGAAAGATTACCTAAACTATATAAGGTATTGAAGAACCATTATTGTCTAGGTTTTAGTATAACCATTTACCTAAGTTGCTTATTACACAAACTCTAAAGAAACTTTAATTTCTCTTCCTTTGTACCATCTAGTATAACATCTGCCATTCCCTTTCAGTTCAGAAATGTTTACAATAACACTTAATGGAGTTATTTATCAAATATTGCATTGGCAAGGAAGATAAACAACTTGACTAAACTTGCAGGGTTTGGATACAGTTTCATTCCAACATATTTGCAGTCATATTACCCTGTTGGGGAAGTGACAATTAATGTGAAGTTAAGAATTTGAGTGGAGGATATTAATGGGAAGCTGTCGATATCTAAATCCCTATAAACATGTCTGTTTTCCTTTCTTATACTTAATTCTCAGTGTTGATTAGATGCCTTGGTGTTTCCAGCATTTAAATAATAAAAAAAGTTTGAGCTAATTGTAATAATTGCGTAAGTGTACTGGAGACTTTGTTCAATGTCAACAATCAAATTTAATGATCAAGAGACACTGTAAGCCTTGATGTAGGACCTGGCAGTCTGAGTCACTAGGCCATGATTGAAATAGGATATTATTAAGGCGCAGTGGACATATCTCACCTGCATTAATAGGAAAGAGAAGAGAAGGCATGAAAAAAGGAGGCCATTCTTTTACAGCAGTATCTAGTGTAAGAAATTTGTGGGAAATTGACATTTTGTGAATTGGGTAAATGGTAGGGAGAATCTCTTACCTTTTCTGAACTATTGAGGCACAGTTTGGTAACAGTAGAAGGTATAGAACTTTGTGGATAATGGTGCTGACATTATCTATTGGTTTTGACTTATAGCAACCCTGCCTGTAATTCTCTGAATTAATAAGTGTAGGACAACTTAGTCTCTTCACGTAATTGAGACACCAAAATGACATGGCACTATTTGAGACTTGAATTATAAATAATTTCATTTCCAGTAGTTGCTTCAATTTTTCTGGCCCAAGCATTGGTGACTAAGACAGAACATAAAAGCTAAATATTATTTCATATTGCATTATTGGACTGGTCATTAGAATGTCCTTTGAATTGCTAAATGACTAGCAACCTCAAAAGTACAATGCATAGAATAGGGAGGACACTACACCAAGCAATACATCAATCAAAGCAAGTAGGAGCCCCGATCTACCAGTTACAAGGTGGGTAATCTTTAGGAATTTATATAACTTAACTAAACTTAAACTTTCTTCTCTGTAAAATGTAGTTCTTAATACCTTCTGTATATAGTTACTATAAAGTATAAATCAGATAAGCATGGGAAATGTTGGTGCTTTGTCTATAATGTTTAGACTCTTTTTTTAGACTTTTATCAAAATTTATTGAGACCCTATTTTCCAAGAACCGGACGTAACAGCAGTAAACAAAATAGTCAAAATCCATGCCTTTGGGGAGCTTTTGTTTCATTGGGGGGAAATAAAAATAAACAAATGTGCAATAAACTCAATGACAAGAAGTATAATGGTCAAAAATAAAGCAGGGTAAAGGGAATGGGCACAGCTGTCTCCAGAATTATGTGTGTTTGTGGGTGGTTGATTCTATTTTATGTGGGGTGGTCAGGGAATACTTTACTGATATGGTGTCACTTGATGAGGTGTAAAAACCCAAGGAGAAGAGAGAGAATAGAATGTTCAATAAATGACAAAGAGGCCATGTGCCTGGAATATGGAGAACAAATAGAGAAAGCAGGAGATGAGGGCAGAGCCACTGAGGCATTAGTGGTTACCAGGCCTCATAGGCTGCTCTCAGGAACGTGGTTCCACTCTGAGTGCCTTGGGCAGCCACTGGAAGGTTTTGAATAAAGGGAAGGCATCATCTGATACACAATTTTTTTTTGTTTTGTTTTTTTGTGGGGAAGACCAGCCCTGAGCTAACATCCGTCACCAATCCTCCCCTTTTTGCTGAGGAAGACTGGCCCTGGGCTAACATCCGTGCCCATCTTCCTCCACTTTATATGGGACGCCGCCACGGCATGGCTGACAAGCAGTGCGTCGGCGGGCGCCCAGGATCCGAACTCGCGAACCCTGGGCTGCCAAGCGGGAACTAAACCGCTGCGCCACTGGGCGGCCCCTGATACACAATTTAAGAGAATCACCTTTGCAGCTCTACTGAGAATAGGCTGAAGAGAAGAAGAAAGGGGAGACATGCTCCCTAAGTGCTGGCTGTCATTATTGTATCACCATCACCATTTAAAAATACTATACATTCAACACACATTTCTTTCATGTAAAGCAAATTAAGTTGAATGACATAATATAAAATGACTTCCCATGAAGAGCAGTTAGTTTTATTTGTTCATTTAGCAGATTTCCTCTATTTGTTCATACTTTTTTGGTAATACAATTTCTACTTTTAGTAACAGCTACAGCAACAGCAGCCAAAACTGTGATGGAAGTGGTAGCAACATTTCTATTTAATTTTTCATATTCTACTGTCAGTGCTTCTATTGATTTCTTATTTCTTTTGCCAAATGAACTAGATAAAAAGATATCTTACCAACTGATACTTCTAATATCACCCATAGTGAACCACCACAAACTGTACCTGCATCTTGCTCTTTGCCATTATCCATATTCTTGCAATGTAATTATTTTGTCATGTCTTCTTTCCAGGTCACTGGGATTTTACAAAGATGTCAGTGATTTTATATGCAGCAACAATGACTTCTATTCTGTCACAATATAGATCTATCTATTTGGATTATTATTGATGTTTAAGATTTTAGACCTAAAACATGTACTTTAGGTCCACTGGCAACAATGAAAATATATGTACCATTATTTATATTCTTATTTAGTCAAAGATCAATAAATGCTCAACGATATTTCTCTATAGACATAGTCTTAATCTGTGGCTTTCTAACACCATCTCCTGAGAATTTCACCACAGAATCAATATTCATGTCTATCCTCATGCAGACTGATTTATGTTTTGATACAGGTTGCACCTCTGCATCTTAAACGCAGCCCATAAAGCAAGTAACCATCCGTCAATGTGCTAGTAGTATTTGGAAAGCTGGCATTTAATTACCAATAAAAAGCCAGGTGGGATAAAAAGTAATTTGGTCTTAATAGTTATATTTATATATCCAAACATTAAAGAAATAGACTCAAAATAGACTCAAAATTGATTTACTCACTTCCAGGTGAGTGAATGCATGAGATGTTTACATTCTTTAATAAAGTGCTGTAGAAATTTCTGACGTGAAAGCAGTCAATAGGGTTTTGATATTAAAAAATATTTCACTAATTAGATTCCTCTTGGGCTACAATTTATACACCATGATGTGTGCACTGTTTTTGTATCTTTGCATGAATTTGCCTGCTTCATGTGCTTGATTCCTTCAATATTTTTATGTGAAATTTACAGTATGTGTGAATTAATTAAAAACAAGTTTGGGAACATAAATACAATCCAGTAAAGAAATCATACGATGTTTTATTCTTTTTCCCTTCCTCCTTTCCTCCCTCCATCCCTCTCCTTCTCTCTTGCTATTTCTTTCTATCTTTTATGAGAAGGAATGATACGTTACACAAGTTCTGTATAATAAGTATGAGAGACAAGAATATAAAGGAAAATTATAGATAAAACCTTTATAATTAGAGTTGTCTTCAATCCCAAATTTGTATGATAAAGGTGGCTTTGTATCAGTGGATCAAACATAGAGCACATCATCACTCAGGAACAACCATAATTAAACAGACAAAAATGCATGGGTTGTCTTGTTAAAAGCCCGGCAATGGTAGTATCTCAGGAAGACATGCTTCAAGTTTGATGCTCTGTCTTACTGGATGAGTTGCTGGGTCCCTAGGAACGAGAATTGGATTGCAGAAATCAAGGAGCTAGTAGTAGATCTGCCCCTCTGTTTTAGTCAGTCTGGACTGCCATAACAAAACACCATAGACTGCATGGCTTAAACAACAGACATTTATTTTCTCACAATTTTGGAGGCTGGAAGTCTGAGATCAGAGTGCCAGCATGGTAGGGTTCTGGTGAGAACCCTCTTCTTGGCTTACAGACAGCTACCTTCTTGCTGTGTGTTCACACAGCCTTTCCTAGGAGCTTGTGAGTACAGAGAGAGAGCAAGCTCTTCTTGAGGACACTCTTCTTTAAGGACACTTGTCTCATCACAAGTGTCTCACCCTTGTGACTTCATCTAAACTAAATTACTTCCCAAAGACTCCCACTCCAAATACCGTCACACTGGGGATTACGGCTTCAACACATAAATGCAGCGGGGGGGGGGGGGGGTGGTGGTGCAGAAATAGTCAGTTCATAGCATTCTCCAAAAATTCCCTGTGATTCACTTTCTATTCCCTGGAAATCTGCAGATATGCGGATATGCAGGTCTACTACATAAGGAAAATTAAGTAGAAATAACTGAGTCCTAACTACTAGCTAAAGAGACTGCAACTTTGAACAGAGATTCTCAGCCAGTCAACTTCATTTCTCCTTCCCTGGGATACACAGAGAAGAGAACTCAGACATCAAAAGACAAATAGTTGAAAGAAAGGAACAAGATCCTTTAATAAGTACTAACAGGAGTATTGCTATTTAAGTAAACAAATTAAAGGGCTCTCACAAAGAACATAAGACAAGTAAAAGAAAAAAAATTCTGGAAAATGCCTGCTTTCTAAAGGAGACAGCTCCTTGTTGTTGATATTCTCCTAAAAGTTAATAGACTTCCATGTGCGTCTGCTATGCATTTTATGAGCACAACTGATTAGAGTAAATAAAGATAACTAAAGTCCAGCATAAGAGAGTAAAGCACTATTTAATTCCAATGAACTTTAAGTATCTAATGGTATTTAAAAATTAAAGTGTTTATTGGAATATGAAAATATCCAAATGCCTGGGTATTTTGATTATATGTGTATATCTATGACCAAGCCATATTATTTACATTATTCACGTTAGTTTCCATTAGGGCATTTAATCCAAACAGTTTTGCTAGTTAACAACAACATAGACAGAAATTTCATGGAAACTCAAACCCCTTTCAAGAGAGCATCACTAACTTCTGCTTCAAAATTGCATACTAAACATAAGCTTTTATGTTCCTTCCTTCCCCAAACACAATTTGGCCAACAGAACAACAGGAAAGAGTGAGAAACCCATAAAAGCAACGAAAGTAGGAACGCTTATTGCCAACAGCCTATATTTAAAATGGAAATCTTCTCTAGACTGAGTCAGAAGTCATCCTGATGACGTCTGCAAACTCCGCTGGCACAGGGGAGGATGAGCGTAGCAGTGAGAACTCTTCTTCCCAAAAGGTCCGCAGAAAATATACATTTGTGAATGGCAAGGACTGGGAATATGGGGAAAGCAGGGGCCAAATTTAGAGTAATTAATTGAGTGAACATGGAAAGTTTGCACCCAGGATTCCTCTAAGACTTCATTCCTTTAAGACTACAGCCCGAGCTGTAACTGCCCTGAAATGCTCTATAAATAGAGTGAGGGAGGCTTCTCTGCATCTTCTTACTGTGTGTCGGCACAAGAGAGAAACAAGAAAAGGCTGCTTTGAACCTTATCAATAAATGTGGTAGAAAATATACAAAGGGAGAGAGAGAGTTTAAAAGTAAAATGTATTAGAATACACAAACTCAGAAGTCTTTTTACTTTTTTTTTTTTAATGGGATCTGATGGTTATTTTCTTTACAAACACTCCAATCAGAAGCTCTGTTTAAATACCCCCTGCCCACTTACCCACGCAGCCACAGCCAGGTCATACACAGAGTGGTAAGATAGGTGTGAAACAGACTTTCAAAACTGGATAGAAATATTATACTTGCAGTTAAGAAAGCAAATGCTTTACTTATGTCTATAAGACTAGTTTAAAATCATTGGTCATTTGAAAAAAACAAGAGTGAACAGAAAAATAATATGAATAAAATAACTGACCTGAGGAGAAGCAGGGACAAAGTAGAAAGAAAAGGTAACTTGGATTATTTCCTCAAGACAGTCTGCAAGGAGTTTAAGGTAATATTGCAACATGAAGGAAGATCAGCCAACAAGAAAACAGAATAATAAGAGAACAAAAAGTACTCTTGAAATGTGCAAACGTGACTGATGTACATAGAGTGGGATAATTAAACTTGGAGAATGGTTATATCTGGTTTCTCATTTGGTGGGAGTTATAAATATTAGCAAATCTCAATTTTTGTAAGAGAAATATCTAAATGTTATCATCTGAAAATTAAAATTAATTGCTGGAAGAATATAAATAGTATATAATTCCTTTATATTAGTAGTGGAAAATATGAAATTTCAGTCAGTTCTGCAAAATAAAGGAGAAAAAAAGTAAAAAGTCCTTAGAATGTTTAGCAATTAAGATATATAAAATATAATGGTGGGTAGAGGCCAAAAGTATCAAAATTTTAAATAGAATTACTTACTATATTAAAAGATAGAGACTTTCACATTTTTTTTTTGTTTTTCAGAAGTCTTCAGAAATATATTTACAGAAAATGATCTAGATTTTGAAGATAAAGAAAAGAACAAAGAATGCTAAACAAATAAGGACAATAGGAAAAAGTGGCATACTTAATCTGTGGCCAAGTTAAATATTGAATAGAAAAAATGAATTATACATTATTCGTGCTGCCAGCTAGCAAGATCATATATTTATTATGCTGCAAACAATACTACATTATTGTTTATTTTTTTAAAAAGTAAATAGTTGCCTAAAACAATGTTATTGGGAGGAATTCCTGAGGCAGGAAAGGATTCTGCAAAAATGCCACATACTTAATAAGAGCTGACATAGTAAGAGCAGCAAGTCAGTCTGAAGGAGTGTGACAGGCCTGCCACAGAGAACCACGACAAGGTGTGCAAAGCACGATCAGAATATGGACAGGCTGATGGTGAAGAAGCCATTTTGAAAAAGGACACTGTGTGACTCTGAGAAGCAATGCCAGCACGGGCCTGAGCTCACAGCAGTGGCTCCCTCAACCTCTGCCTGTTTGTGTGTAGGAGGGAAATCTCTTCGCCACTTTCACTGCCTATCGCCCACTCTCCACTCAGCTTTGGACCCATTAAGCCCCTGGGATTCTTGGTCAAAAGTCAGTCAAAATTGTTCCAAAAGGACAATTCTGAAATTCAAGGTATTGGGAAATTAACAGTGAAGTGGCTTTTTTGGTACCCAGAGCTCATAGTACTCTAAGCTACAGTTATAGATGGAATCCAAGTTTCAGCGTAATGTTTTAATTACATCATTAGTGACTGTATCTGCTCATGCTTCGTACCTGGCGTTCACTCAGGTATCCACAGCTAGATAGGCAAACATTTCCTCTCGGAACATGCACTGCCAAACTATTGAAGATATATAAGATGTTTGAAAAAACACTCCTACAGTGGGGAACAAGAAATCCATTTCCATAATAAGCGTATATTCTTCACTCAAGCTTATGTCTTCTTCATGACAATATAGTGGATGTGTTTACTATAATTCCAAGTTATAATTATATCTAGTCATTGTTTCAGCACAAAAAAATAGTATTTTCATGTGTTTGGTATGTGAGGAGTGTTTTCACACATAATTTTATTTGATTCTCATAAAGACTTTGAAGTAGATATTATTAGTCTAATTTTTGAGTTGAACATTCAGGGTTTGAGAGGTTAATCAAGTTTTTACATCTACATCGTGGCAGAAGCTGGATTTGAACATATTTCAGTCTGATGTCAAATTTTTGCTCCTAAGCACCTCATGCTATTGCTTTCCAAATTCTCCTCCGAAAGGAGATTTAAACTAAGCAAATTCTTCTGCACAGGCAGCCTTCACCTTAAGGAAGTGTCAGGACGCACTTACATTACTCAGAGGGACGATGGATAACACAAGCTAAGGCAAACGGTCTAACTGTGCGATTAGCTTTCTTCTGCTTTAAGCTTCCTGCTTGTTCCTTTTGCACAAACCGTGCCATTTATTTGCCAAGTGAAAAACAACAGCTTTCAGAAGAAAAATCCACCTCCTTGAGGATCATCTGAGGGAAAAAAAGGAGAAAAAAAAGACCAGTTTATGTAAAGTCTGATTTTTTTTTCATTTATACTGTTTGCTTGTGTAATTTTTCTGATTTAAAAAAAATTTTAAGTTATTTTTTATAGGTAGCAGTTCACCATCTACAGGTCTTAAGAAATAGACCCTTAACATATAATGTATCTCTGTATCTGCAAAACTAAAGTCTAGGATAATATTTCATATAGTTTCTCATTGTGACAATTTTTGATCTGAGGACATTAAATAACAGGCATTCTTTATACAAAGAGGCAGGAGGTTCAGTGTTTAGACAGATTCCTCTTTTTCGTGAGGAATTTAGTATGCTCATTTTTCTCAAAGAAGCTATACTTAATTATTTCTAAATTAAGATGAGATTTTTTTGTGTGTGAACTTATCTATAATGAAATTCCTTTTGTAGTAAAATGGAATGTAATTCCATAAATGTTTAGAGAACAGCAAGAAACCAATTAAAACACCCTTTGAATGGAAAATTGAACTTGCACTTTCGTGAAACTGTCTGTTGAAAATAAACCCATTAATAGAATAAGATTTTAGTTTCATGACAAGCTTTCATCACTTTTAGACTGAATAGAATTAAGCTAACAAAATATTATGGGAAGGTTGATTAAGTTGGATTAAAAGAGTTAAAATAAAAATTGCCAGCAAATATATTTCTTAGGTAGGGACTGATAATAATCTCTACCATTAATCATGTGATTTGTCCTTGTATTAGATTTGATAGTAATACCAGTAAAGCCAAGCAACTGTGGGTCTAACACTTAGTAATCTTAAATGGTCTCTCCATTCATATAGTCACGTTACACAGGGGATGCAATGAATCTGGACTGCGTGTCTGCCATCTGACCTAGGAATTCTTCCTATTTCCCCAAATAATATAAAATAAAACATGTCCTTTTCTGAGTGGAAATAACAAAAACTGCATTTGTGAAATCTTTCCTTGTTTTTGGTGAGGAAGATTGGCCCTGAGCTAACATTTGTTGCCTATCCTCCTCTTTTCGCTTGAGGAAGATTGTCCCTGTGCTAACATCTGTGCCAATCTTGCTCTATTTTTTTTTTTTTTTTGTACATGGGATGCTGCCACAGCATGGCTTGATGAGTGGTGTGTAGGTCTGCTCCCGAGATCTGAACCCATGAACCCTGGATGCCAAAGCAGAGAGAGTGAACTTAATCACTATGCCACCAGGCTGGCCCCCCATTGGTGGAAAATTTTGTGAATGTGTATGTTATTCTTGGAGCACATATCACTAAGTATGTAATTGTACTCTAGACTACCTAACTCATTCTCCAAATAGAATGATGTGGGAAAGATAAGGGGAAATTAAGCTTGATTCTGATTAGTGGCATGATGAGAGAGATTTTTTTAATATTTATTTTATCCCTTTTGGATTTGTCAGCATGTCAATTTCCTTCTAAATTAAGTAACTGAAGTTCTAATAGAATATATATTCTATGACATACAGCAGCAAATTAAGAGAACCATAAGTACTTAGTTTTAATTATATAATAGAAAAAAATCTAATATGACTCACTTTTTTCCTGAGTTGATTTTATCACACTATTTTTAGAATTATGTAACAAAGCAATGACTAAGTGCTTTGTGGGAAGATAATGGTAATTTTTCCCTAAATTAAGCTTAAAAAAGTAAACATCTATAAGAAAAGCATGCAGACCTGCAAAGAAAATCTTCTCAAGAAATAAGTACTAATAAATATTTCTGCTACTAATTCGTATAATTTCCAACATTTTAAGGGATTTTATATCATACTATGTGTCATTCTGTACTCTACTATACCCACACAAAGTATATACACACATCAATACACACAAAGTATAATTTTAAACATGTAATGCACATTTTACCCATTTTCAATGTCAAGATTATTTAAATTAAATTTATTATTACACTATAGTTAGATTCATGTATAGTAAAGTATAATTTTTCTGGGCTGTGGATTTATTTATTTGCGCCCGGTTTGTTAAAATGGAAATACAAAACAAAGCTAAGCCTTCAATATGCAATTTAGCCTTTCTTTAAGATCACTCTTAACAAAGGTTAAAAATCCTTAAGTGTATGCATGGTTAGAAGTGTGGTGAAGCAGGTCTTGTTTTAGTTTAGAAACCTTGTCTTAGTCCCAAATTAATCTTTGCCTCTGAATTCTCTTGTGACAGGGGATAACTTGCTTACTCTCTTTACGGCTTATTTTCTACAACTACAAAATGAAAGAGCCAGAAGTAGTTTCCATGTAATATTTTTCTCATGTTTTCAAGTAAGTTTAAACTAACAGGGATGATGATGATGATGAAGATGATAGTAATAGTTATAATTTTTAGAGTACTTGTTCTGTGTCAGGCACTATCTAAGAATCTGCATGTCTGGCTTAATTTAAGGCTATGTCAACTCAATGAAATGCATAATATTATTACCTCCATTTCGCAGCTCAGGAAACGAAGGAACGATGAGGTCCAAAGCTACACAGCAGTAACTATTGAACCAAAAAGCAGTGATTGATAAAGGTGGACTCTTGTCAAAATTTCTTCTAACTTTGTCAATCCTTATGCTCTAAAATCTAAAATATGCATGAATACATACACATTCATTACAAATGTGCATTTTGTCATATAAACAAATACTTACATGTAAATTATATCCATACTAAAATTTAATGGGATTATTGAGCCCAACAGTAATTAATATTTTTGCAACTCCCAAAATTAAATTTAAATATTATATATTTTCAAAAATTTTTTCTAACTAGAAAGAGAACCTCAAAATGATTGACCTTGGATAGTAAATAGTCACCTCATTTTATTGCCATTACCTTCAATAACTTCTGTGATTTAAGACATTTTCTGACCTTTGAACTAAGCTATGAAATATTGTATTTTTAAGATTATAAGTAAGATCTTACCATCGTCTTCCTGTTTCACATACTGAAAGCCCAGTGAATTTCAGACAACTGGGTAACACTTAATTTGAACAAAAGTAAATGGTAATTTATTAAAAGATTTCTATTGGCCCATATATGCTAATGGTCTAACCATCAGGCAAAACTGTGATCTTTGCCAGAATTTCTAGTTTCCCATTACATTTTAAAAGTGGTTAGGATTTTGGTTACAAAATTTCCATAATTATTATTTTAATATCAATAAAGAATAGTGAAGATTTCCACTTACAACTGTTTAAAAGTAGCTATTTTTAAAGTTGTATGTGAACAAAAACAAAGAAAACTGACAAAAATCCATCCCAAACTTTCACAATTGCATGTTCACATTCTTTAGATGTATGATATAGAGGCTTTAATTCATGTCCATTTACATTTGTTTATATTCTCTGCATTACAAAAATTACATTGAGATTATAATTGCTTTTTCCAAAAAGATTGAAAGAATGTTTTCCCAACAACTAGGGTTTTTGTCGGAATTCTATACCTTAAAACATTACAGCTAATTAATAACATTATATATTTGAAATTCTAACCAAAATGTACAATTAGCATTTGTAATTAGCATTTAGGATAATTAGGTATAGTATATTAATATTTAAATCTTGATATAGGTCAGGTATAAGTACACAAGCTCTGAAGATAGGGATTTGCTTTTTATCTTTGCTGTATCCTTCTAGACAATAAATTCCTGTTGAATAATAAATGAATGAATACCATCCTTAGCTTTGTATTAAACACAGATCTTTCTGCCAGTTAAATTGTTTCACTCCAAAATAAATGAATTAACTTATATATAAATAGACACAGACATATCTACACATTTTCCTATGTCTATACCTATACCTATCTTACATCTATACCTACATCTGTTACCTCTATCATTTCTATTTCTATACCCACCTAAAGTCTTCAACACCTCACAATTTGTTTTGACGGTTGCTGTATCCTCAATGGCCATAAATATCTGTTAAATGATAAATGACTGAACGTGGAGGAAATTACTTGATTCCTTATCTGTATTAAAAATATATTTCCCAATCAAATTTTTTCAATACTCCAGAAAACCATCTAAGAGAGCCCAAAGATCTGTCTGGAATTAAGTCCTGTCTACTTGAAGTCTGTCCCTCAACATAATTGTTAAATGATTTGTCATATGGTGAATTTAATGATCCAGGTTTTTTTTGGAGTGGGGAGGAAGGCTTATTTCCTTCCCTTAATATTTCCATCCTTGTAGAGGGAGCTCCATTAATGCAAAGCTCCTTTCATCACCTTCACTTGCCTGGGCTATAGCCTCCCTGGAGTGATTTTGCTGATTTGGGATTTAGGAAAGAGATGGTAGAATCCGGAGCTTAGTCCCTTCTTTTCTTCTCTTTTGTGGTAGCTCACTGCTCTCCTGTTCCTCCCCGCCCCTTCATACCTTAAATTTTTCAGCCATAAACACTGCCACTGTAGCAGAGACATCAGTCCTAATGCATCACTGGCGACAGGAAGGTGGGAAGACTGTCTCACACTCAGATTCAGTTTTTGGAAAACTAATTGCTTCAGATCTCCAACTTGCTACAATCTCCATCATCAGCTTGTACTCCAACAAAGATACTCTTTTGTTTCTGCTAAGCCTTATAGATTTGCCTAATTTCTCAATTACCTCAGCACCTGGACAAGGAATAAAAACAATGATAAGTCAACAATAGTTTTAGCTAGAACACATATGCCAGTCACTGTTCTAAACACATCACATATATAAATTCAGGTGGTTCACACATCACCCTTATCAGGTAGGAGCTATTATTTGCCATAAGGTCTCATAGTTGATAAGGAGCAAAGACTTGTTTCAAACTTCACTTGTTAGACCCCTAAATCCTCCAACCCAAAGATAGTTTCAATGATAAAAACCCACTTTCATCGTGAATCAACTCAACTTCGATTTTATTTCCCATCTCACAAAACTTAAGGAAGATGAAGTCAGTTCTGAAGTCAACAAAACAGATTTGAATTTTTCTTTCTTTGTCAAAAATTTAACATATACTTTCTGTTTTCAGTTGAATTTATGTTCTTAACGTAAATATGCCAAGCTCTTAAGAAATTGAATTCATGGAAAATATGTGCATTTGAATAATTACATTTTCAATAAATATATTTCTGAATTTATACAATTGTATACTTATTGATATTAGTAAGATTTCTATAAGTGTTGAATTAATTTTAGGAAACAAGAAATTTAGTAAACAAATAAATACATCTAATAATAAGATAGCCAAAGTGAATAGATTAAATTAAAAAGTACTTAATTAAGAAGTATACCATAAGTAAATGGATTTAAAAACTGCACACATATTATGTGTGTACTGACACACACTAATGGGGGGAAAATATCAATTAAAAGTAAAAAAGAAAATATACTTTACAAAAACCTTAAATCTGAACAAAGCAAAATCAAGAATAAGAATAACAAGAAGAGTAGAAAGGGGCTAAAATTATGGCTATCTTATAGCAGATATAGATGGGTTATATAGAAATGATGTCCAGGGAAAAATTAATGTATAATTATTTACTGGTTAACTACCATATGTAAAGCTAATTTATAAAACAATAGTCAGTTCTGCAGCATGCGGGATATAGGGAAAGGTAAACGAATAGTAACCATAGCTGAGAAATACTAATGTTCAATAATTTGCTTTCAGTTGTATCAATTTTAAGAATTCATTCCATTCCTTTCTCATTCATTCCATTGAGTTTTCTTAATATCTGTAAGCCATGCATTTTTAATACAATGCTCTAAGTTCTTATCCTGAAAAGGCAGAGATTGTCACATTGTAACATTGAGAGGGTGCCAACTTCTAGTACCTTTTGCATAATGGCACGGGAGTCTGCCCTTAAAGTCCCACATAATATAAAGACAAAATTCTCTCTGACTTGCCAGTGCTTAAATGATCACAGGCAGGCTCACATTTACAGTTTTTTATGTCCTGCTGATATTTCATAATATGTATCTAAATTGTGTATTTTAGACATTTTATATTATATTCTATTGTAAATACAAGTCATTAAATTTGATATTTTCAGATTGTCAATAAGCATAGTTCCAAGAATAAGAATGATACAGTAAAAGGAATCAAATATAACTCCAGATTCTTATGTCCCATATGTAAATACGTGTTGTGTTCCTATGGAGCTCCAATGAATTTTCCAAAAAAATATTCCCCGTACAACTGGTTTAAGTCCAGACTATATTTCTAGTTTTATTCTCTTTCCTTGCCCTATAATTGCAGAAAGAGAACCTTAAATGAAAAATGTGGGAGAAAGGCATTTTTGTACTTGTCTTTGCAACTTTCTAGTTACAGTTTCTATTCCATAAAACACTCCTGTAAAGATTGAAAGCAGTTATGAAATTTAAAATGTGCATACTTTTCCTATTCTTTTCCATGGCTGGATTTCCTTACTTTTCACAAATAACCAGTTAAAACTTTCTGTAGACAGAAGGAAAAAAAAACATATTTACTGCCTTAATTTAAGTTAAAATTTATCTTCTAAGTAAAGCACTCCTCTAAGACACAGTGCCTTGATCTTATTGAATTATATGCATTTAAATATAGATTTTGAATAGCAGCCAAGGCTGTGTGGGAAATCTTTCCACTAATAAACAAACAGGAGACTGAAAGCTCAGTCAACTACAGTATTTATCTCTAAGGTGAGGTTTTAATAGATACTTTTCAGTATATTGACTTTCAGATTAGAATGCTTTTATTTCAGAGTGTTAACATGATGAAGTCAAAGGAAGAAGGAGGTAAAAATAAAATCCTGGCAAAACCAAAACACCTAAGTTATTTAGCTTCAGAGCTTCTGTTGAATTTTGTTGTTTGTCCCCCCCCCACCCCCGAACAATGTAAATCATTCTCCAAATGAGAATGTTCTCTGCTTTTTTTCTTCTTCTTGTTTCAGTACAGTTTATTTTAATCCAGCTGTTCATGTCTTCCTGCGGGACAAGCAATAACCTACAATTAAATGCAGGTGCTTTAAGAAAAGAGTACCCTGTTCTTTCTAATGACTTGAGGTAACTATTAAAAGGAAAAGAGAAAAAAGAGAAGCCTAAATATATTGCCTGCTTTGTGAAGCATGAGATCTTTCCCTGGGCATGACGATGAGGGTCTGCTTCCTATTAAGGATGTGATTCTCTTGGGACCTGTAAAAGGGGTCTTTTTATTATTTTGTTTTACAGGGAGAAAATTAAACAACAGTCATGGGAAAGCAAATTTTGTTCTCTGAAGAAAGAAACAAACAAAAGGAAAAGGAAGGAGGGAGGGAGGGAAGGAGGAAAGAAGAGGTGGGGAGGGATGGGGCTGAGGGAAGAAGGAAGGGAGAAAGAAAGAGAAGAAAAGATGAGAAAGAAAAACTATGCTGGCATCTGCAAAAATAATTGGGCCAAAATATTTTAACTAAAATTTAACCTAAAATTTAAAACAGTACTGCTATCATACTACCAAAACAAAGAACCAAACAGAAGAGCTTCTTCTTACACAATATTTTGTTGACTGAGAAGTTGAAATTGTTGTGTGCCAATCATTGTCTATTATAACAAAATTGTTTCCACATTTTGTATTTTATTTTCATTAATCTATACATGAGCAGAGGATGAATATGACATATTCGTTTTCTCTCACATGTGTATACATTAAACACAATTTTATAATTACCCAAGTAGATAGCACATACTCTTGAAACATCTACTTTAAAAAGAAAAAATCAACCTAACCCACATTTTAAATGTCCTCAAGAAGTTTTTATTTATTTATTTAGAACAATTTTCAAGTGAATTGATACCATTCACTTCACTATACATCATCCGTGAACTTGTTTTTTACTTAAAACAGCCAAACATAACATCTGTAAAGAAAAGGAAAATACAGCATTGTAAAACACGTCCTTGCTTGTCCAATTTAGCTTTATCATTGCCTTAACCTAGGGTTAAGGCAGAATTAAATGGGATTCCTTAGTGCTGTATTCATTGAGAATCTGTAAATCTGCTTGTGTGTTAATGCATGCGGGATTACAGACAGCATTTTTGATGTATACCGGTTTTGAATAGTTCTTAACAATGATGAATCGATTTGTTGTGATCAGTTATGCAATGGAAGTCAACTTCAAGTCCCTGAAATCATACATTGCCCTCCTTCTTCTTTTATTTCACTCTTACATGCAGGGACTGTTCTGTGGTATGTTATCTATTTTAAACCACAGCAGATCTGTTTAAATTTGTTAGGTATAGTGGCTTCAAATATGATCTAATTTGATAAGAAGTATTCTGTCACTGGTTAACAAAGTAGGAAAGCCACTGCTTTTAATATATCTGAGATCAATGCTGGCAAGTAGTATAGTAACACAATGAAACTTAATTTTTCCCCAACATTAAAAAAAAGATCTCATCTCCTCTTACTAAATAATCCTTCCCCAAACCCATATATTATAATCTATTTCTAAATTCAATATTCTATTCTATTAATTCCTTCACCTATTCTTACACCTACTGTACATAGTCTATATTATTAGAGTTTTAATATTTGGTAGTGAAAAGCCCACATTATTATTCTTCTATCTCAAAATTTGTCTTGCATATGCCTGACTTTTTCCTTCCAAATAAATTGAGAATTACACAGATTCCAAAAAAGTTTGTATTCTTTTAATTTAAAGCAAATTGTATTCAACTGTGTTTTGTTTTCTATAATGAGAATGATTTATGTCTCTAATTATTAATATTTCTTTAATTTTCACAGTAATATTTTATAATTATTTTAAACCAAAATGTAACATGTAGTAATAGTTAAGAACTTAGAAGTTGTAATCAGACTAACATAAGTTCAAATATCAATTCTGCTATTTAAATACATGGCTTTGAAAAATTACTCAAATATATTTTAAATACTTCTATACCAATACTGAAATACTTTACATTTTGTGTAGTTGTATTTTTTTCAAGTTATTGTTTACCTAGATATAATTCCTGCATAGAAAAATATATGTGTTAACATAAGTTCAGAAATGAGTACATTTGATTTAGGGAAACTAGATCATTTTTCTGATCTGATTACTATTAGGATCTAGTATTATCAGAATCTAGTAAAGCAATAATGGAGACCCGGCAACAGATATAATTAAAGAAAGGAACGGACAGGGAGTTTGAAGTTATTAACCAGAGATATCTGGTTCAGTCCACTGCACCACTCACATTTCCTTGTACCTTCATCATTACCATCTCCAATACCACAAAGGGGGACATATTGTGTATGAAAAGATCCTATTTCCTTCTCTGAGAGGGAAGGTATAATCTGTCACAGAGTCCACTTCAAGGTAGTGTCTTTAAGAAACAGGCCACAGTCCTCCTGCTGCAGCTGTTCTTATAGCTCAAAATAGTTTTTGCCATCTGCCTTCTCCATTACATATTCTAGATTTTTGTCTTACCCTTGGGCAGCACTTTGGTCAATCAAAGCGCTGCTCACATTTATATGGTGAGATGACTCTTTTGGTCTGAATGTTTGTGCCCCCTCAAAATCCAGATGTTGAAACCTAAAGGCTAATGAGTTAGTATTTGGAGGTGGGGCCTTTAGGAGGTGGTTAGGTCATGAGGGCAAATGCTTCATAATGGAATTAGCGCCCTTATGAAAGAGATTCCAGAGAGAATATAGACCGTATATATATATAGACCCTAGAGGCCGTGTGAGAACACAGTGAAAAGACATCATCTCTGAACAAGGAGGTGGGTCCTCAGTAGACACCAAATCTACTGGTGACTCTATCTTACACTTCGCAGCCCCTAGAACTGTGAGAAACAAATTTCTGTTGTTTATAAGCCTGTGTTATAATACCAGTCTGTGATATTCTGTTGTAGCTTTGCAGACAGACTAAGCCAGTGACTCACACATCCATGCTTCAGGCATCTGAGTCTTAGTTGCTTTGTCCTTCTTGTCACAATTGTTTTCTGCTATCACTGGACATATACACACCAACAGGTGCCCAGTGATTCTTCTAGGTTCCAGGCACTTTCCATTCTGTCACAACTGTATAGTGGCAGTTATAGCTTCCCACGGTAATCAGGATCTATTACCACTGCCAATAAATTAGCTCCTTCCTTTCAGCCTTCTTGAAAATCTAAATGCTCATGCTCTTAAACATAGCATTTCCAGTCCTGGGAATCTACTTGATTGAAACAGAAATTATACTTCAAAAACTTTATGATCAGTAATATTTTCTATACATTTTCTTATAGTCCACAAACACTGTCGACAACATGAATGCCCAATACGTTTGAGTTTCTGAGTAAGTTGTGGCCGTACAAATAGTAAATAAGTATTAAGGACATAAAAAGAAATAATTAGAATGATAAAAACATGATCACATACAATGATTTCCAAAACGTATTATTAAATGGGAAGAGAAAACCTTAAATAGCATGAACCAGTTTTTAGTAAACAACAAAAAATTCTCTATGTATATTTTCTATATTACTTCATCAGAATGGAAAATAGTATGAAGTAAGCTATACAGTCTTAATAGGGAAAATAAATGGGATAGGTAAATGAAAAAAAGATACTGGAACAGCTTTTGATAATCATAAATTATTGGAGAATGATTAATACATAATGCTATCTATGAACATTTTATAAAATATGCAAATATTGATTCTGTATTTTGCAAAGACTAAAAAGATTGTACATACGAAAACATTTACTTTATCTCTCTATAAATCTGGACAGATTTCATTTTGGATTTCTATTGGTTCTGTATAATATCTCTAGTAAAGTTTTTGGAAAAAGAATTATGACAATTATCTCCACGTGTTGAATACATTTATCATCTTTACAAAGTTACCCTCTCGCTGCCTTGAATTACTTTCATTTTAATCTACATTTTTCCTAACATTTGTAAAATAAACAACAAAAGTATTTAATGAAGAATTGGGTACATATAGCTGATCTGAATTTGAAAGACTTGAATGAAGTATTTGAGTATATGAGAGAAATAAGAAGAGATAAGAAATAGCTCACTCAACCTTAATGTATCATACAGGTACTTGAATGCTATTTTAAGTGGTTTGAACTTTATTTTCTAGTTATATGCTAGGAGAAGAACACATATTCTAATTTCTTCATATTATCTTAGAGCAGATAGAATTTATACCAATATTTTGCCAAACTATAAGCACAGAGAAATACATTTATGGAGTATAGCTTAGTGTAGGCTCAAGGTGCAAAGCAAATGGATTGGAATATTGAACCCACAACTGACCAGCTTGTGATTCTAATTTACTTAATTTAACTGTATCTCATTTTCTTATGTTAAAATAGACATAGTAATAATACATCCCTGAAAGGGCCATTGTAACATTATACACATATAAGAGCTATTTAATGAGGGAGTACATATTGCAGGCTGAGAAAACAGTCTGGCAATTAATAAACACTCTATAAATGTCAGCTTAATTATTATTGTAGCTATCCTCTCGACTTAAGAGTGCTTCTCCAAGGGAGGAGAGGGCCTGGTAAGACAAGGACAATTATTTGACCTGGTTTCTCTAATGGACATTGTCAACATGTTAAAATAAACAATGGGCTCATGTTCACATCCATCTCTCTTTCTGTCTTTCTTTCCCTTTCTTTTGTCTCTGTCTCCCTATAAACTACTTTCATACTGTAAACTTTCTTAGACGTTAACCCCAATATCCAAACATTTAAGAAGTAGGGCAAATTTTCCTTCTCTGTTATGTTTCTACCACCCAATGCATAATAGAGTTAAGACCTAAACATTGATATTGTTACCCAAAGAAGATAGTAGAAAATTTATGTTATCCAGAGAAGAGAGGAGACAAAACACAACAGAAAAAGAAAGTATTATTAGTTTTAGCATGGCCAGTATTTCATCATCTGTGCTGCTTTTTCAGAATCTACAACCTGTAAATATAAAAAAAATTAAAGAAGTCTCTCATGGTGAGGTTACTTGTAGCCTATTTCTTTTGGCATAATAGGGAAATATCCATTTTGGATATTGCTTTTATGGTTAACAGAATTTGAGACATTTTAAGCTTCCAACAAATGTTAGAATTTTTTGTGGTAATAACAATTAGTAGATCTTATCTAATGCTTATCCTCCCTTCAATATTTTTCAGCCATGTTCTGCTTCTTCTTAGAACTAACTGCTACACACCCATCATCTCAAATGAGAACTGAATGTGACTCTGGCTGAGTCACATTCAGTCACATTCATTTTGGAAACCTGAGTGGATTTCCAGAACTGGTACAAGGTGACACTATAAGAAAAAGGTTTTTGCTGTGTATTCTCTCCAGTCTCAGGCTCTTTCTCTTTTTTCTGTATTTTCCTTTTTATATACTCTCCAACGCAGACATCTTTAGTGTCATAGTGACTATTCCTGTTGCTAAGATTTTTTATTCTGATGATTTTGCTTCCTAGGAAAGGATTCCCATGTTGCAACATTTTCTGAGCTGGAGAATTACCCTCTGAAGATCACTGGCTGGAGAATCTCTTGAAACTGATAAATCTGGGGCCGCCAAGGGCCCAGTGAGAAACAGTATGTCTTTAATTATTAAAAATACTTCCCCACATGGAAAACTCTAGGCCTAGATGACCTCATTGATGAATTCAATGAAACATATAAGGAAGAAATAATATCAGTTCTACACAAATTCTTCCAGAAAATTGAACAGGATAGAATATGTCTCAACTCATTCTACAAGGCCAGGAACATCATGGTATCAAAACCAGACTATGACACTACAAAAAAAATTAAAATTAGATAGCAAAAAACTAAAAATTATAAATAGAATTTTGGCAAATTTAATCCATCAGTACAAAAAATAATAACACACGATTACGAAGTATGGCTTCTCTAAGTTGATTTAACACTTGTAAAATCAATTAATTCACTATATCAAACTAAAAAAAAATTAAAAAACTTATGACGATCTTGACAAATGAAGATAAAACAGTTAACAAAATCCTACATCCATTACTATAGAAATTCTCAGAATATTAAGAATAGATGGAGACCTCCTAAACTTGATAAAAGTCATCTACAACAAATCTGCAACTAACATCATATCTAAAGGCAAAAATTTAATCCTTTACTCTTGAGCTATGAAAGAAAACAAGGTAATCCACTCCCATCACTTCTATCCATCATTGTACTGGAGATTCTAGTCAATACAATAAGATGAGAAAAATAAATAAAAGGCATTCAAATTAGAATAAAGTTTCTTTTTTCCAATGATCTTCTATATCTTCATTTGCAAATAGTATGATAACCCATTCAGTGGAATCTATTAAACCCAATGAAACTAATAAGTGAATTGAACACTAAAACTAATAAGTGAGTGAAGAAAATATCTTTATGCAAAATCAATTGCATTTTTATATGATAGCAATGAATAATCAGAAATGGAATTTAAAACCAATACCTTATACAATAGATGAAAGCATGTGACATAATTAGGAACAAATCTAACAAAAGATGTCAGACCTGTGCACTGAAAATTATAAAATACTGGTATGATAAATTAAAGACCTAAATAAATGAAACATATATCATGTTCATGAGTCAAAAAAATGTGTATTGCTAAGAGGACAATTCTGTCCAAACTGATATACAGATGTGAAGGAATCCCAAGCAAAATTCCAGCAGGTGCTTTGCAGAAATTGAAAAAATTGATTTTCAAATCTATATGGAAATGCAAAATCTTATAATATCCAAAACAGCCCTGACAAAAAAGAACAAATTTGTAGGAACAACACTACCTTTTTATAAGGTATAATGAATTTACAATAATCCAGATGTGTGATTTTGGCATAAATTCAAACAAATAGAGCAATAGAACAGGATAGGGAGTAATGATATAGTTGCAAAGGCGATTCGGTGGAAAATGATAGATTTTATAAAAGCAGTGCCAGAACAGTTGGCTATCCATACACAAAAAATGTATTTAGACCAGTACTTTTACCCTATACAAAAATTAAGTCAACATGAATGAAGGATCTAAATGTAAATCCTAAAACTATAAAATTCTAGGAGAAAATCTTTGTTACCATGGATTAGACAAAGATTTCTTACATACAACAGCAAAAAAATGCTCCATAAAAACAAAATTGATAAATTGGACTTCATCAAAATTAAAAATTTTCTCTTCAATGATGCTGCTAAGAAAATAAAAGGACAATTGACAGACTGGGAAAAATATTTGCAAATCATACGTATGCTAAATAACTTGTATCCAGAATATGTAAAGAATTCCCAAATTCAGTAATAAGAAAACCAAAAGCCAATTTAGAATGGGCAAGTGATTTGAACACACACTTCATCAAAAAGATAAGCATGTGGTAAATAAGTACATGAAAGATGGTCAAATGCACCAATCTTTAAAGAAAAGAAAACTAAATGACATACCACTACAGATCTCTTAGAATGGCTAAAATTAAAAAGTCCAAGCATACCAAAGGTTGGTGAAGATGTGAAAAAACTAGAATTCTCATTCACTGAGACAATTACTTAGGGAAATAGTTTGGCAGTTTCTTTAAAAATTAATAATACATGTACCATATGACCTAGCCATTCTATTGCTCAGTATACACCTGTGAGATATGTAAGCACATGCCCATACCTCGCATGAATATTCATAGAAGCTTTATTTGTAATAACCCATATCTGGAAACAATCAAAATGTCCATCAACAGTTCAATGGGTAAACAAACTAGTATATTCATACATTGGACTATTACTCAAGAATAAAAATGAATACATGCTACAAGATGGATGAAATAAATTTCAAAATAATTTTACTGAGTGAAAGAAGCCACATTCCTCATAAAAGAATGGATTCTGTATAATTCCATCTATGTAAAATTTTAGAATGCACAAAATAGCCTAAATAGATACAAAAAGCAGATCAGTGGATGCCTGGAGAAAGAGAAGGGTTAGGAAAAGGAAGGAAAGGAAGAAGCACAAAGAAGCGTGAGGAAACTTTGGAGGACAATGAGTATGTTCAGTTTCTTTTTATAGTGATGGCTTCACAGGTGTGTACATATGTCAAAACTTAAACTGTAGACTCTAAATATGTGTGACTTATTGAATGTTAATTACTCTGCAATAATGCTGTCAGAAAACATTAACTTTGGATGCGCTAATTTGGGGTTACTTGATCATACTTACAATTGTGGAAAGCTCTGATTGCAGTTCCTGAAGAAGAAACAGTTATGTAAAACTCTAAATGAACTCCCCTGGCTGACATTGCAAAATAAAATATTGGAGTGAAAAAAATTGATACAATCTGGGAATTTAATAATGGAAATTATTATTAATAAAAATTAATATTCATTCAGTATTTACTATGGGTCGAAGTGAACAAAATAATATAATATTTTTTGTCTCTCTTCTCTGTCTGGAAAATTATTCATGCATGCTACTCTTTAATATATTTATTAGACTATAAGAAAAAAGATTGCTGCTATTATAATAGAAATGTGTGGTACTGGACAGGTTGTAATTAGATATTGTTATTGTCAATTTTCCTAAGTACATATATAGGGGTAAGGCACATTTAACCCTATGGAAGCAATTCTTGTAAAAATTCAAGAAGCTTAACCATTTACAAATTTCTCTCTTTGTCTGCTCAGTCTACGTTGTCTGACTCTCACCTCTAATGTTCCTGACCACAAGGTTCAATATTTTTATTTTGAATACTTGGTACCTAGAAAAGTAAATAATATAGCACAGGCCCAGTGTGTGCTAGTTTAACTCAACTGAATGGAAATGAAATAAAAGTCTCAACTTGCTCTAAGAATTCTCTTCTTTGTCACCATATCCATCTTTCCCCATTTATTATCCAATATGAGAATTGCATGAGATTTCATTAAGGAAGTCACATTAAGATAGGAATGCAGAAGAAATAGTATTTCCAGGTTGCCTTATATGCAATGATTTCCATGAGTTTTCTAATTTCTGCTTTAGCATTTCATATAATTTTATATTGCAAACGTTATTCATCAAACCTGGAAGTTTTGATTTCTTGATTGAAGAGGTATCCTTTAGATCCTGTTCATACCTTCATATTTAACCAACACAGTTTACCCTAATTTTTTCAGAATTTAATCACTTTGTATGCAATATTGCAATACTTTTGATCTTTAATTCAAATTTTATTTCTTTTAGCTTTATAAAACTGTTACATAAATGAAGTTTAATTACATTTATCTTAATCATTTATACCTTAATCTTCTTGTGTAGTACAGAATGTCAAGTATTCAACTTGAATTCAAACAGCCCTATAAGATATTTTTAGTATTTATTTTATCTACTCTTCATGCTTTATACATATTTCATATTCATATCATATGATTATTTTGCCCAGAAGTTAGGAGTTCAGTTACTTTTACAGAATATGTTTTCTCTTTATGTAAAAATTTTTATATTAGTGGATTAAATAATAGATTTGCCAGAGAAAGAAAATGTAGAAAATCCACTTTCAAAATGCTCAAAGCTCAAAATTAAAAAGACATATATGAATATTGAAGCTGTTATATTTTGTTAAGGCTTGAAGTATTTGTCAACATTGTTTAAAAATCTAGACCATCAGGGCTGGCCCCATGGCCTAGTGATTAAGTTTGGTGCACTCAGTTTTGGCGGCCCGGGTTTGGTTCCCAGGCTTGGACCTACACCACTTGTTGGCAGCCAGGCTGTAGAGGCATCTCACATGCAAAATAGAGGAAGATGGGCATGGATATTAGCACAGGTCAAATCTTCCTCAGCAAAAAAGAGGAAGTTTGGCAATGGATATTAGCTCAGGGTCAATAGCCTCACACACAAAAAAGAAAAAATGTAGACCATCATTCCAACCCTTATTCAGGATATAACTTGAACCAATATGAAGAAAGTGAGATGACAAAAGTCTTCCTATATGCCATGCATTCCATATTTAATAAAATGATTAAAGAAAAATCCATAATCAATATTGTCCCACTCTAAACAAAAGTGATATCTCTGTTTCCTTTCTTCCTACCATATTGTCAAGATTACTGAGCAGCAAAATAGAAGTTGGAGATAGCACACAATGCATTACATTTTGGCCTGTCTATAATAGTTGTATTTTGAATTTTTAAAATATAAATCTTGAGCTGAGATTTGTAAAAATATATTGGCTGATGCTATTTGTGATCATTTCCTAGTAAAATGGAATCCAAATGTTTAATACATTATGAAATGGTAATGACCAAAGTGAAAGTTTAATTCCTGACTGCTCAATTCATTGGTAATTTTATTGTTGAGTTTCAGGGCAGGGAACTCTGACATTTTAAATTTCTGAAATCATTTAAGTCATTGAAGAGAAAGAGCCCAAGTCCACACTGAAATTTTAAAAAACTTTGTGTTCCTTTAATTCTATGTTGAGTTTTAAAATGGTTATTTAAGTATAAATGCACTAAATAATATTTTAGTTTCTATCATTAAGTATCTGGGTGTGGGTGGCAAGGAGAACCAATAAAATCAATTCCTGTAAACTTCCTGACCAAAGATAAATTTACCAGACTAATTCTGAGGAAAAAATAAGTATATAGTCCAAGCATCAATTCTGAAGTTTATTATTATAATGAAATTAGCAGAACATAATTTGATATCATTTTTCTAGATTTAAAAAAATAACTGTTGAGCTCTACAACCAGAAAATAATCATTTTCTTAAGAAAAATCCACAAAGCTTGACAGTTTCACATTTTTCTAAGGGTCAGTGAATCCTTTCGTATAGTTGTTTTCTTTTTTAATTAGAATAAAAATGAAAATTAAGTAAAAAACAATGAAAAATGTCACCATGGAGCTGGTTGCAGAAAGCTAGCAGTGACCTGTGGGTATGTTATTGTGTCCATGGCAACTTCAAACTTGACTGATTATTTAGGTTTCTGTCCTTGTGTTTCTAAGCTATATAATGCAAGACCTCTGTTTGTACATCCAACTTACAATAAAGGCTTTAACTTCTTTTGAATTATACTTACTCCTTTACCAAGCTATTCATTAATAAAAATGTACAACTTTTATGGATTTGATAGAAAAAATCCTTTGGCTCCTATATTAGAACAGCCATGGGAGGTAAGGAAATTATATTCTTGCCAATCATAACAAAATATCCGAATAATTAGATCAAAAACAAGTGTTTGTTATACATGGATGGATTTTAAAATCCAAATCAAAAAATTTTAACTTAAGAATTTAAATCAAAAAAGACTTTAAAATCTAAATTCTATTCATATCAATGCTAAATTAGATTAATTAAAAATATTCCTCTTAACTAGACTATTGGTGGTGAACAGATGCAGTCTACATAGAAACTGACATATAATAATGTACACTTGAAATTTACACAATATTATAAGCCAATATATAACCTCAGTAAAATAATTTTTAAAAAAGGGAAAACAGCATGGCGTTTCCTCATAAAATTTAAAAAGATATTCCAAGTAACATCAATATTTATGTAAATAAATCATAATTAAACAAATAAAATGTATAAACCCTAATGATGAATTTTGAAGTCATTCTGTCATGATGTGTAGCTTTATAGTTTAAAAAATATAACTTTGTCCTAATATAATACATTGGTTATATTATTTCTTGTATAGTGAAATATATTTTGAATTTGCAGGGACAACTTGAGCTCTTTTGGGTGGAATGACTTTCCCCATCAGTGCAACAGTACAGTGGCACATCTCTCTCCTAAACTTTAAAACGTATAAGCATCCATGCAAGGGCTTATCTCCTAATAATTTCAATTCTTTCTCTCTGTCACAAACACATACATACACACACATTCACGGAGCACCTCTCCCCTCCACCATTCATAAATTTATTGTGTGTCAGAAAAACTACTTCTCAGAATAGAACATAGCCCTGAAAATACTTATTGATTTAGGAAGAATTCTTCCCATTTAACATAAGTGAAAACAGAAGGGGACCTATCATATCAAGTGTATAAAATTCCTTAGTGATGATACAGCATCAGTAAAACAGCACAGAGGAGAATATACACACAAAATTTTTTGTCATACGTTAGATAAAATTCATGTTCAGAGATTTGTGTGTGTGCGTGTGTGTGTGTGTGTGTGTGTGTGTGTGTATGTGTGAGAGGAAGATTAGCCCTGAGCTAATGTCTGTTGCCAATCTTCCTCTTTTTTGCTGAGGAAGATTAGCCCTGAGCTAACATCGGTGCCCATCTTCCTCTATTTTATATGTGGGACACCTGCCACAGCATGGCTTGAGGAGCGGTGCATAGGTCCACACCCAGGATCTGAACCTGTGAACCCCGGGCTGCCGAAGAGGAGCAGGCGAACATAATTACTACGCCACCAGGCTAGCCCTGAGGTTTCTTTTTACAATTACATAAACAATTAAAATATTATATATAGTATATAAAATTCTTAAGGAAGAAATTTTTTAGAATTCTAAGAATATGGGATACAAGCTAGAATTCTGATGCGAAGAAGATCAGACTGTAAAAGTATTGTAGAAATAAAGATTTTTAAGGCCTTAAAAGAAATACTCTCTCTGCTCAAAACTGAGTTAATGACAATAAACATCAGATCAAGTGAAAGTGAGCAAAATAAACAGGAAAAAAGCAAAAAATTGAGTTTAGAGAGATATTTCACAGATGTGTATGATAGCCAAAGATACCCCAGATATCCATGTTCCCAATATATCCATAATTGGCATCCCTGAAGATGAGAAACAAATAAGGTGGGTACAGAAATATTAAAGAATTAAGAAATTTTTACAAAAGTAAAAGAAGCCTTCAGTATACAGCACAACGTATCACATACTATTCTGGGTGAGATATGCTGGACACCAATCAAAACTGTGCCAGGTTTGTAAGATAAAGAAAAAAACCCTTTGTGAATATAGGGAGTAAAAATCATCTCCTTAAAAAAAAAATACTGGCTGGCTTAAGATATTACCATTGCAAATTCAGAGCTAGAAGCAAATGAACAATGACAATAAATTCTTTTGGGAAAGAGAGAGTGACCAAAGAATTTTAAACTGAATGAAACCATTATTTAAATAAAAAGACAAACATTTTCAAACATGATGAAACTTTTAATCTTGTTTTCATATTGAGAAAACTGCTGGACAACGGGCTTCAATCAGCTGAGAAATAAAACAGGAAGCTATGGAGTGATGCCAGCGAGATGGCAGTATAGGAATTTCTATCACCTGTCCCCTCCCAGGAACATCAATGTGAACAACTATTCCTGCATGAAATACCTTCACAAAAGATAAGGATTCCAGATTAGGGATTACAGTACCTGTGTAAAGCACAGACGTAAAAAAAAAGATACATTGAGGAACGTAGGAGAAGTAGATTCACATTATCCCCATCACCCCTCCTCCAAGCCCAGGCTGCCCAGCACAGGAGAAACACCTGCATCATGGGAGAAGGAGAGTGAAGTGAGCAGCTAACTTCACTGCAGACCTCAGCACCAGCCAGCTCTAGCACCATGCCCACTCCTACAGCCCCAGGTGTCTTCCATGGCCCCAGCCTTCCAGTAGACTCATGCGAACTCAGGATCACAGCCCAACCTAGAGCTGGCCAGCTCCCATGGCACAGGCTCCTGGTGGACACCTGTGAACCCAGGTTCCTGGCCAGTCTCAGCACCAGGCTGGTCCCCATGACCTAGTCTCCCAGACACCAAACCAACTCCTGCGGCCCAGATGTGGAAATTAAACAACACATTTCTTAACAACCAATAGGTCAAAGAAGAGATCAAAAGGAAAATCAAAAAATATCTTGAAGCAAATGAAAATGGAAGCACAACATACAAAAATTATGAGATGCAGCAAAAGCAGTTCTAAGAGGGAAGTTTATAGTGATAAATGCCTACAAAGAAAGAAGAAAGATCATAAATTAACAACCTAACTTTACAACGCAAGGAATTAGGAAAAAAAAGGAAAAGACTAAGCCCAAAATTAGAAAAAGGAGCAAATAAAAAACGTTAGAGCAGAAATAAATAAAATAGAGATCAGAAGAACAATAGAAAAGATCAATGAAACTAAGGGCTGGTTTTTTGGAAAGATAAAGTAGACAAACCCTAGCTAGAGTAACTGAAGAAAAAGAAGGATAAGACTCAAATAAATAAAATCAGAAATGAAATTAGAGACATTGCAACTGACACTACAGAAATAGAAAGGATTATAAGAGACTACCATGAACAACTATACACCAACAAATTGGATAACCTAGAAGAAATGGATAAATTCCTTATGAAGAATTTCCATTATGAAGAAAAAGAAAAACTGAACAGACCAAAACTGAGTAAGGAGATTGAATCAGTTTCCTTACTGGTTCAATGACAATACAGAAAAGCCCAGGAACAGATGGCTTCACTGTTGAATTCTAACAAACATTTGAAGTAAAATTAACACTAATCCTTCTCAAACTCTTCCAAAAATTTGAAGAGGGGAGAATAGTATCTACCTCATTTTAGGAGGCCAGCATTACCGTGATACCAAAGCCAGAAAAGGGCACTACAAGAAAAGAAAGCTACAGACCACTATCTCTGATGAATATAGATGCAAAATTTCCCAATAAAATACCAGCAAATCAAATTCAACAGTACATTAAAAGGATCATACACCATGATTAAGTGGGATTTATTCCTTGGATGCAAGGATGGTTCAACAAACACAAATCAATCAGTGTGATATGCCACATTAACAGAATGAAAGATAAAAATCATATGACTATCTCAATAGAGGCAGAAAAAGCATTTGATAAAGTTTAACATCCCTTCATGATAAAAACTCTCAACAATTGCATATAGAAAGACCAGATTTCAACAAATATAAAGGCCATATATGACAAATCCATAGCTGACGTCATATGCAATGGTGAAAGTTTGAAAGCTTTCCTGCTGAGATCAGGAACAAGATAAGTGTGCCCACCCTCATCACTTTTATTCAACATAGTACTGTAAGCCACAACAGAGCAATTAGGCAAGAACAATAAATAAAAAGCATACAAATTGGAAAGAAAGGAGTAAAATTGTCTCTGTTTGCAGATGATTTGCTCTTACATATAGAAAATCACCAAAAATCTGGTTGCATAAAAGACTTAAACATAAAAATGAAATCACCAAATTATTAGAAAAAACATTGGCAAATAGATGGCTATATTTAGCAAGAGACAAAACTATAAACCCCAAACATAAAAGATTGGTACATATGGCTACTAAAAAATAAAATTATATGCATAGCAATAATGGAGTGAAATAATAATAAATAATAATGAAATAAATGAATAATAAATAGTAATGAAAAGAAAATCAATTTCAAAAACACAAACTGGAAAAAATTTGCCATGTATACAACAGGTGGTTAATATTCTAATTAAAGAAAGCAATAGTACAATATAATAAAAAAGACCAACAACTCAAAGAAATGTGGGCAAACATATTTCATAAAAAATGAATTGCTAAATATAAGGAAATGGGTATTTCCTATATAGTTCATATGCGAAGGGGATAGATCATGAAAAAAAAGAAATAGATGCCTAAAAAGAGCTATCTATCTATCTATTTATCTAGCATGATTGTTCAGGCAAAGAAAGATTTATTGGATTGAATGATCCAAAAAGGAATCAGGGAGGCATAAAGAGACAGAAAAAAATAGTAATGATTGGGTTCTTTGCTGACATGCTTTTCTCATTGATACCTATACTGCCTTCTATTACCCCTATTAAATTAACTCCCTTTTTAAAAAAACACTATTTGGCTTCAACATTCTCTGTAATTTACTAATACATACGTGTGTTTATTGTTTTATCTCACTGCTAGAAAATAAGCTTTTCAAGGGCAAAGATCTTTCTTTTCTTCATCAATGCATTCCAAGGATCTATGAATGTGCCTCACCTACTATGCACTAAATAACTTTTGAGCTTTTTGTTGAATGAATGAATGAATATGAGGGAGTAGGGAGAGAAATTGATCACAATAATACATTTTGCATCGATTTTAGTGTGGAAGGTAATTATCAAATCAAAATATTAAGAACATTTTTAGAAAAATTTTGGTATTTTGAATGAAGCATTTATGGACAAAAAGAACAGAAAACATAGAAAGAAAGAAATACTTGTAGAGGTGTTAACGCTAACCAGGTTTCTTAGTGTGTACATCAAAATTGCTATCATTCTGTTTTTCACAAACAGATGTGATCAGGGGGCTGTGCCGACGTTGGACAGGGAAGTAAAAGTGCTGGAAGCTGGGTACAATCTAACTCCAGTTGGTTGACAAGCACGTTAAACTTGTGGAGCTCGCATGAATAGATCCTGTGGTGAAAGCAAGGGCTGATTTAATGATTTAAAATGAATTCCTACACTTGAGCTTAAAGCTAAGTTTAATTGCCATCCACCTTCTTTGGAAATGTGCAAGGCCCATGAGATTTCAACAAATTACAACCATAAAAAATGAACATATAGAAATTGACTTGATAAGGACTTATGATGGGTTTCTGAGTTAGTTCAATCGTGGACCTTGTCACGATTCAGTAGTGAGATATATATGTTTAGACATAAAATGCCAACTAAAATTATATTTGAAATGTGAAACAAAAGAAAATATTAATTGGCTAAGGAGGTCTATTTTAGTATACTGACAATTATATGTCATTCTGTCCTTTTCTTTGTCTTTTTCACTCCACAAAAATCCATCGTGAATACATTTACATGTGATAAAGGAACGAATAATGTGAATTGCAATAATGTTACCGGTTGAATTGTGCTTGTATCAAAAGTGAAAAATAACATCCCTAATCCCACATTGAGTCCATTTAATGAGAAAGCTGGCAGGTAGACACATTTTGTTTAAAGTCCTAAAGATTTTACCAGTGTGACATTTTGAAATATCCACTAACTAGTCAACTTACACAATAATTGAGAATGAGGAATCTGTCAAAATGGGGGTTTCTAGAGATTTAAAATGAAAAGAAAGGCATGGAATTTTTAATATACTATTTCACGCTATCTGCTATGTCAACTAATCAAAAAGATATGATTATCATTTCATTTGCATAACCTAAAAGACTATTTAATGTTTCAAAGTCAATTTGATAGGCTGATAATAGTCTCTGGTGTGTTTGGGCCCCGTATGGGTATCATCTCACAACAGGACACTAGTGAAGTGGTCTTTTCTTAGATCTTGACATCAATATTCACACGTGACATGTACAGTTTATTTGGGGGGTGACACACTCATCCATCTGTCATGATGGCATAATGCCCAAACCTTGGCCAGTTGAAGTATTTCTCTGGAGTTTAAATAATGTCTTTTCTTGTTTTTCAATTTTTAAAGTGATTTCAATGCTCACAAACTAGGCAACTAGCCACTTAAAAATTCAAATACTCTTGAAATAAGTAGAGGAGACATTGTATCAACTAGTGTATGTTTTTTATTTAATTAAATTAATCATTTAGTTAAATATTTATTCATTTATTTGTTTTTCTTGTGAAGAAGATTGGCCCTGAGCTAACATCTGTTGCCAACCCTCCTCCCTTTGCTTGAGGAAGTTTGGCCCGGAGCCAACATCTGTGCCAATCACCCTCTACTTTGTATGTGGGTCGCTGCAGCAGTGTGGCCCAATGAGTGATGTAGGTCTGTGCCTGGGATCCAAACCTGCAAACCCAGGCCACTGAAGTGGAGCACGCCAACCTTAACCACTATGCCACTGGGCTGGCCCTTGTATTTTATGTTTTAAATATCACAAAATGGCCAGTGGATGTAAGTTTGACAGTGAATACTTTACAGTGTCTTTTTTGTTGAGATTACTTAAAACAGAGCAGTAATGGCAATGTGAGGATGGGTATTGTTACCTATGCAGTTTCCCTTAGGAAAACGGAATGGAACAACCAATTCAGGAGATATTACTTGACAGTCTTTTGACGTATCTCCATAAATAATAAGTATCTAAAACATGCAGGCAGAACTGTTCTTATGACACTGAAGAAAACCATTTGTTCTGAAATTATGAAAAAAAGTCTCTCTATACATCTGTATTCATTGGTAGGTGGGTAATTTTGGTGAGGAAAGATTTAGTGAGGAGGAATAAAAGCAGTACATTTTGGTAAATCTGACTATTTAAAAATATGCTGAAATTTTAGTTCTTTATGTGAGTTGGTATGTCTTCTCTGATATTTGTAGTCATTTTCCTAATCAATCAATATGTAATTTTTTTTCTATAAACTAATTTTTTCAATGCAGCATGAATTATTTCCATACATTTTGGGTACCATTGTTTACTACAATGCAATAAGTTATTACTTTATTCTGTAGTGTGGACTTGTTACTTCTTAACGGATGGGCTTAGTGTTATTCTACTCAGTGCTCCCAGAAGTGCCAAAGGAGCTCGTAATCATTCCCCCACAGCCAGTGGCACCAGAGAAACCAAGACAAAAGGCAAACTCTCAGTGTCGAAATGGATGACCTGTTCTGCTATTCATCAGGAAGTGGTGGGGGATCATCATTAATTTTAGTCCATATTTTTTTACTTCTACTTTAAGTCCCCTCTTGACATCTCTTGAGATTATATGAATTATTATATCAGCAGGTATGAGGTACTAAAGCATGCAATTTCATGCAGGGAGAAATCAAGCAGTTGAACCATTAAAATTAATGCAAATATCTTGTTTCTATTTAAGAAAGAAAAAGAGAGTAATCTTGAGAAAGAATTATATGCAGTATAACAGAATTATCTTTAAACTACACTTAAAATTGTGTATTATATTAATCAAAAGTAATTACATTGTTTTGCTATATTAATTGTCTTTTCATGGGTACTAATTCATTATAAATTAACTATAAAAAGACCAGTCCAAATGTCCACATTACTTTTATTTCCACTTTGTATCAATACACAGTTATTTTCAGCCTGTTTTCCGCAGGCCAATAGGAACTTTAGATATCCATTTTTTTGTACTTGTGATTTTGTGCTTTAAATAATGTAAACCATACCAACCAGAGAGAAATGTTTTAAAGATTCTTTGAAACATTGCTCACCTCCTCTTGAATATCTGCTACAGTGAGATTTAGTCCATGGTCAGAAAGAGCTTTTGTACATCTAACTTAAATTATTACTGCCAAAACTTCAGGTGCTGTTCTTGAGAATGGGGAAAAAAAGTTCTATATTTATCACAAAACATATTACATCATCTTTTATATCACTGCTAATAATCTTCTCACAGAACATGGTAATCTTTTATAGTTCTCTCATAGTCTAATATTCTTTGATTTTTATTCTCAAACTTCATGTTCCCCAATTTCCTCCTTTCTTATTACTGTACAACATGAAAACACCCAAATTGTGAATTTCAAATGTAAGCTGTCTATACTTATAGTTTGGTTAAGTGGAATTTATTGTTCCTATGGTTCTAAATACTTGAGTTCTAGCTGAGGTATGTGTTCCTCCAGCAATCTACAGCGCTTCCAACTCTCGGTATGCTCACACTGAAAGAAGATAATAGCCTCTGTCCTTTTCTTAAAATATATAAAGTAAACCACTTTATAAATTTCTTAGCATACTTTAAGTTTAAGGAATTATTGTGGTAAAAAGCCTATAAGGTAGATATAAGAATTCTAGAATATTCTCACAAACATATGGTTGACTTTTATCAACACCTGATTATAAAGACTAAAGTCACTAAATCTTTTTTCAAAAACCTATTTTTTACATTTGTAATCATTTTGGTTGTAGGTTAGAAGACCCTTATTAGATTAATGAATCAGCTAGTAATATGGAAAGTTTCAAAGTACATGGCATAAGGATTGTCTCTGACACTAAAACAACACAAGGTGAAAGTCTTATAATGAGTGCAGAATACACAACCTCTTCCTAGCATGAACAGTAGCTGATGTTATTGCTTACTGCTTGCTTTCCATTGCAAAATAATTATCTGGAGCAGATAAGATCACAAGCTGGTTAATATCACAAGCCTGCCCCTGCTGCTAATATGATCTTATCAGTCACTAACTGATCACTTTCTAGGGAGATATCATCTTGTGCCCTTTTTTTTTTAACTGATCCTAAGGTGAGAAGCAAATATTATACACTACAATGTAAAATGAGCTTTTACATTTTCTTTCTTCTTTGTTAAATATTTTGCGCAGAGTTTGTGTTTACCTCTTGGGACTGTTGCCAATGGCAGAGGTTCAATTCTATGTGCTGAAATATATCATCACGTTTTGGCATAATTGCATTTGTAATGGGCTCTCAGAGAAAGGAATGTATAAGTGCCAATTACAGCATGGTACAAATAAAGCATTATAATGTGCTCTGGAACAATCTGCATAATGGCAATATAGTCATATTGTATTATTTTCAGTTGTTCCTATTTTCTCTACTTGAATCTCTCTGTCAACAAACGATTTTTTAAGGAATGATCCAAATGTGATTTGAATGCTATAAAGATAATTTCTTTGTCAATGATGAATGTAAAATAATGTATCTAAAACTATATATATATAGAGAGAGAGAGATACCTAATACAGATACATATATAGATATCCATATACAGATAAAGGTATAGATAGGTATCCTATACACAGATAAAGACATATACCTCAAACGGTCTACCACCTCTTTGATTATAATATTTGATTATCTAAATTGCTGTACTGAAAATCATAAGATAACTAAGAGTAACTAGCTCAGTCTAGTTAATGTATGAGACATATTAGAAAATGATGGCAACCAACCACATTGAAAGCAAAAATCACTAATAAAAATTAAAATGAAGTGTAAGGATAAGACACAAGCATCAAAATGCAATGTAGATTGTTCCTAATGTTTGAAGGAAATTCTAATCCATTGTTAAAATAAATATTATTCTATAAGTGAAAAAATATGTTACTTATTTCCTTCAAGTCAAAATGCCTTAAAGGAGCACAGTCTCTTGAAGGTGCAGAATCAGGGGGATTCTCACTCCACTGTCAAGCATTGGAAACCTGCAGAACATTTTCTGATCTTGAGCTATATGACAAGTCAGAAAGAATTTGTTTCACTTTAATTTTTACCAAGTCAGTACCTATCTGACAATATGGCAGCACTACACAGGAAATACATCATTGGTTTGAGCACCTAGTTTAAAGGGAGACAAACCATAATATGTTTGTGATAAAAATGATGCTGTTCTTAGCGTGTTGCCCTTGAGCAACAAACTTAAATCTGTCAGTGGGGAAGAGACTGTCTTTTTCAGAATAACAGGTTATTGATTTTCGAAGAACATTACTTAATAAAACTTTATTTCAAAATTTTTACACTTTGCAGCTACAGAATTATACTGACTAATGTTTAATAATTTCAAACATTTACTATTTAAGAAATATTAAATATAAAAAAGGCCCATTTCATTAAAAATCTCAAATGGTATATTTCGAGGAAAACATATACAGTAAATATTGCAAAAAATGCCAAAGAAAATATTTAAAAGAAAATGAGATGACAGTATGCAACAGAGGAAGGGAAAGATTGGAAATGAGGAAAACCACCTTATATAATAAGGACTGTATAATGAGGACCTCCCTTGAGTCAAGAGATCTCAAAATTTTTAATTGAAATTTTCTAGTAGATAAGGGCAAAGTAATTATGGGTCTCTTCAGTGGCTTAAATGGTCAACCGTCATAACTGCTGGATTAGCAAACTTTAGAAGTCATCAAAAGCTACAAATGTTTTACTCAAAATGAGTTAAAGACTCAAATATAAGACCTGAAACCATAAAATTCCCAGAAGAAAACAGATAACAATCTCTTGACATTGCTCTTAGAGACAATTTTTTGGATTTGACATCAAAAACAAAGACAACAAAAGCAAAAATAAATAAGTGGGACTACCTCAAACTACAAAGCTTCTACCCAGCAAAGGAAACCATCAACAAAATGAAAAGGCAACTTACTGAATGGGAGAATATATTTGCAAGTCATATATCTGATACAGGGTTAATATCCAAAACATGTAAAGAACTCACACAACTCAATAGCAAAAAAAAAAAAAAAAAAACCAAATAATACAATTATAAAAGGGGCAGAGGATCTGAACAGACATTTTTCCAAAGAAGACATGTAGATAACCAACAGGCACATGAAAACATGCTCAACATTGCTAATCATCAGGGAAATGCAAATCACAACCACAATGAAATATTACCTCATAAGCTGCTTGAATGGTTACTATCAAAAAGACAAGAAATAACACATGTTGGCAAGAATGTGGAGAAAAGGAAATCATTGTGCACTCTTATTGGGAATGTAAATTGCCATAGCCACTACAGAACAGTATGCAGTTTCCTCAGAAAATTAAAAACAGAACTACCATATAATCCAGTAATTCCACTTCTGGGCATTTATCCAGAAAAGATGAAAACCTTAACCTGAAAAACTATATGTACCCCCTGTTGGTTGCAGCATTATTTACAATAGCCAAGACATGGAAGCAACCTAGTGCCTGTCAATGGATGAGTGGATAAAGAAAATGTGATACATATATGTGTATATATATATGAATACTATATAGCCATAAAAAATGAAATCTTCCCATTTACAACAACATGGATGGACCTTGAGGGCATTATGCTAAATGAAATGTCAGACAGAGAAAGACAAATACTGTATGATCTCTCTTATATGTGGAACCTAACAATTAAACAAAAAAAAAACCCTGAACCCATAGATACAGAGAACAGATTGGTGGTTGCCAGAGGCAAGGGATGGGGAGTGAAGAAAATGCGTGAAGGTGGTCAAAAGGTACAAACTTCAAGTTATAAAATAAATAAGTCCCATGTCTATAATGTACACCATGGTAACTATAGTTAATTATGCTATATTGTATATTTGAAAGTTGCTAAGAAAGTGAACCTTAAAAGTTCTCATCGTGTACAAAAAAATTTGCAACTATGTGTGGTGATGGATGATAACTTATTGTGGTGATTATTTTGCAATACAGTCTTGTGCCTCATAACGACGTTTATCAATGACAAATTGCATATACAACAGTGGTCCCATAAGAATAGTCCATATAGCCTAGGTGTGCAGTAGGCTACCTCATTTAGATTTGGATAAGTACTGTAGGAGAGGAAGAAATTTTTCTTTACCCTTCTAGGTTCTTCTGGCTGGCCTAAGAATTAAATTGATATGAGACAGAATAAGAGGAGAAAAACAAAGAAAAGTTTAATAACATACATACATGGGAGAAACCCAGGACAGCAGAGTAACTTTCCAAAATGTCCAAAGCCCTCATCTTAAAAACCATCCTCAGCTAAAGACAAAAGATGTTGGGAGTGAGGAGAGTCAAGGACTTCAAAGGGAGGGAAGGCACTTCACAAATAGGTGAAAAGGGGCAAATATTTGGAAAAACAAGTGTGTTTTGGCCACACAGAAATGGAAGAACACAGAGGGAGGCCCACAAACAGGCTTTTCCAGGTTCCTCCCTGTCCACCACCTAGTTCATGTTATGCTAAGGTGACAGCTCGCTCCCTGAGACAGGTTTTTTTTATCTGAGTTCTTTTAGGTAGTAAAGAGGAAGTAATGAGAAAAACTTTCTGAGTCTTTTGTTTCTTAAAAATAATCAGCCTAAAATCATCCTCATGTTAAAGAGACACATTTTGGGGTGGTAAATTTTTGTTCTCCTCAGTGTACTCTATGACGTTTGCACAACGACAAACCCCCCTAATGACGCATCTCTCAGAAGGTAGCCCCGTCGTTAAGCAATGCACGACTGTATACACAAATATCAAATCATTATGTTGTACACCTGAAACTGATATAATGTTGTATGTCAATTATGTCTAAATAAAAAAAATGCTACAAGTGAAGTTTATTGTTCATGATCACCAAATATCTTTGTCTACGTCAATAGGTTTTATTACATTGTTCTTAATTCTTCAGATTTTATAACTGAACATATATATATATATATATATATATATAGATGCTATTTGTGTACCCAAATAATAGTCTCATGTTAGAAATTTCAATTAAAAATGTTGTCAGTAGAGAGTTTTTATAATTATATACATATGTGGAAACATATGTGTAACAATATATTAATTATATCAGTGAGAAAAATTCAATCAAATGTGTTGTTGGTATAAATTAAAGAATAATTGAAAAGAAAAAGACCCTACTCCTTTTTTCCTCCACAGGTGAATGTTTCTTCTAGCTTTAACTATTTCCTGTAAAATTAAACACCTTTAATTTTTGATACTAAAGAGCAGAGAGTATCATAGTATTTTCCATATTTCTTTTGATACTAATAACGAATTGTAAAATATCATTAACATTAAAATCTGTGGGTTTTCTGTGAATGCTATTACGTCAAAGTACTTTGTGCACTTTTCCAAAAGAAGACAACCCATCTTGTGAGCTCTTTAACCATATTGTGAAAGCATAATTGTATTCTGTGCATTCTTAGTTGACATTAAAATGATCTGTTAGTTGTGCCTAGCAGAATGTCATCCTTTCTGCATTATGCATTTAGATTAACTCACCCAACAACTTCAGATCAACAATGTGCTCCTGCCCACCCATCTGTCTGTAAGAGTGAAAACTAAGAGGTAGGTTTACTATTTCATTAAAATATCAGTTCCACATGTCTTAAAACTTGAAGAAAAAAGGTGTATGAAAAGAGCATTTCACAAATGACTAATTTACTTTTAAAGGCATATTTGAAGGTCTTAGATGGTCCTGTAAGTACAACTAAGCCAGGGTTATTCAGTGTCAGAGTATATAATAGGGAATTATGACTGTCCACCTGTCAGATCCATCTGATTATTTGATCTATTTCTTGCCCCTAGTTTCTCAAGACTTAAACTTATATAAGCATCTTTTTCAAATAATTTCTCTGTCAAAAACTTGCATGGATTTCTTATTTCCTTAGCACCTATTAATTATGACCTCTTTTGAATTGACTCACAAAGCCTCTATAGTATGGCCTTCTTCCTGTTTAAACTTATTCCTTTGAGTTGCCTCTATTCATGCTTTGATCATCTTTACATGTTATATTCATCTACTACTTTTTACATATTTCATTCTGACTGACATTTGCTCCTTTACTCCTTCCATTTCCTCATATCTTTTTATTTCTAAATGTTCAGTCTAAATATTCTACTAACTTTTCCTGCTTTCTTCACTCAAGGATCCTTTCGTCTGTCCCTGAAAGTTGACTAAGTCTGTAGCTAGTTTCTGTGAGTAAATTGATAATATGTCAATAGCAGTACCTTCTACCTGCTTTCCTCCAAGAATTTAAAATCCAGGTTATTGCTATTAAAAAATACCATATATTAAAAAGATACCATAAGGACAAAGAAAAGGCAAATAAATATGACAAGCAAGTTACATATTATTATTTTAAAGAACTCCTATAAATATTAATAACACATAACAAGTAAATATAAAGGAATATGTACCAGTAATTCACAGAACCAGAATTTTAAAATAAATATATTTAAATTTTCCGTCATAAAATACAAACTAATACTTTAAAGTGACTATTAGCTTTTAACTAGAAATTCCTGTCTTCTTTTAGTTATAAGGAATGGTGAAAAGAAATGGACACTGTGATACATTGCTGGTACAAATAGAAACTGAAAAGCAATCTCCCACTATGAAGGAATAGCTTTAAAAACATTCATATTTCTTGGGCTGGCCCAGTGGTGTAGTGTTTAAGTTTGTGTGCTCTGCTGCGGTGGCCCGAGCTTCGCAGGTTCGTATCCTGGGCTGGGACAGAAGCACCGCTTTCAACCCATGCTGTAGCAGCGTCCCATATAAAGCAGAGGAAGATGGGCACGGATATTAGCCCACGGCTGATCTTCCTCAGCAAAAAGAGGAGGATCGGCAATGTATGTTAGCTCAGGTCTAATCTTCCTCACAAGAACACAAACGAAAATTCATATTTCTGTCATGACAATGATGAATGTATGTCTTTTTCCTAGAGAACTAATGAAAATATTTGAATGCTTTACATATACGAAAATTCATCATAGCATTATTTATGATACTAAAAGTTTAAATAGTCTCTAGTTACAGGTAAATAGTTAAAATGAATTCAGGAATATCCACTTTAGGGATATTGGATACTTATTAAAATTATCCTGAAATGGTGATAAATGTAACCATATAACCCAACTTAACGGACGTGGTTGGAATCAAATACTCTTTTCAATTATTCCATGTAATTACACTCATATTCCTTAGACAGCATGCCCTAATGTTGTATTCAGAATACGGTCATTGATAATGATTTGTTCTGTTTCTTTTGGTCTAGATTGAGAATCCAGGATGTTCTGTCCATGCATAGTTTGCATGTTATATGTCCTAATTATTCATTGATTCTGTATCCTCCTATTCACTATTCCTCTATTATCCTAGTTCAGATCTGCATTATCTTTCCATTAAGTCCCTTTTTTAACTTCTTCACTGATTCTACCTGTCTCCAGACTTGTTCAGTTAAAATTCACACTCCAATTTCCTGCCTAGGGGATATATGTAAAATGTAAATCAGATTGTGTCACTTTCCTTAAAGTTTGGTTTCAAGATAAAATCTAAGTTCCTTGACTTTCCTTGACAAGTCTCATCTTTCATCTCCTCTTGTCTCTCTATTTAAGCTTCATTAATACACATTGTGCACTGTTCCCTCATTACTGAGGTACCTTTGTTTATATTCCGCTTTCTGCCTGGAGGATATTCCTTCCAGTTCCTTACCTGTTAATTCCTCCTGTTCACTCTTAAAGACACAAAATATGAAGTTAAATAAATGAAAAATTGCAATAAGTATAAATATAAAGGATCTTATTAAAACAAATAATTTTCTATTTCATTCATTCTTTTCTTTGTTCCACCTTATTTTAAATTGAATCTACAAATTAATATTTAGAAATGGCAACCTGACCTCATTTGAATTCTTCTTTGACATACTATTTGTGTTAATTCAATCAGCATTTCTATGTCAAGAAACAACTGAGGGCCACTGCTCTTTTTGAGTGGTCAATCCCCTGTGAACTGACACATTCTGATTTGAAGTTAAATGGTCATATATCTGAGTGATATATCTCTGCTGGGGTCTAAAAATGATTGTAAAAAATAACTGACCTTAAGTTTTAGTCTCTGAGGTCTTTGAAGAAAAAGAGCACAAAAGGTCTATTCATTAAATTATTGACAAAATAAAAATCCTTCCAAAAGTATCAAGTAAAATTACTACCTAATAATAGTCAATTTAAGACTAGTGTCACATACTCTAAGGAAACAAAATCACACAGTCTTGAAGAGATATCGGCACCCCCCCATATTCACTGCAGCATTATTAACAATATTCAAGACATAGAAATAACCTAACTGTTAATTGATCGATGAATGGATTAAAAAAATGTGGTGTATATATATATATACACATATATATACACAATAGACTATGATTCAAGTATATAAAAGAAGGAAATTCTGCCATTTGTGAAACAAGGATCGATGCTAAGTGAAACGCCAGACAAAGACAAATATTATATGATCTCAGTTACATGTGGAATCTAAAAAAACTAAACTTATAGATACAGGGAACAGATTAGTGGTTGTCAGAAGTGAGGATGGGGGTAGGAAATGGATGAAGGTGGTCAAAAAATATAAACTTCCAGTTCTAAGATAAATAAGTTCTGGGGATGTAACTTATACCATGTTGATTACAGTTAATACTGTATTGAATATTTGAAATTTGCTAAGAGAGTAGATTTAGAAGTTCTCATCACATAAAAAAACTGTAACTATGTGAGGTGATTGATGTCAACTAAACTTATTGTGGTAATCATTTTGCAATATATACATATATCAAATTTTTATGTTGTACACCTTAAACTAATACAATGCTATATGTCAATTATATCTCAGGAAAACTGGAAAAGAAAAAGACTATTGCCTAGCATTTTAAAACTGTAAATGCAAATTTTGATAATTTAAGGCTGAAAAAGATAAGTTGAATATTACTGCCTTCTGGAATCTATCATTACAAGAAAACTTATATTGTGGCCGATCCTAAATTAAAACAGAGTTCACTAACAAGGTAACGTTGAAAAGTAGAAAAACTAACATTCAAAATATAAAAATTATTTTCAATTTTTTGTTATGCATCATCTACTTCAGAATTCAGCAAAATATGATCAAGTTCAAATGCTTTTTTTGTAAATAAAGTTTTATTGGAACACAGTCACACCCATTCCTTACTCATTGTCTTTGGCTACTTCCTCACTATAAGGGCTAGTACTGTTGTGCAGTTACAACAGAGCTTGGATGACCCTCAAAGCCTGAAACATTTACTATTTCTTTACAGAAATGTTTGCTGACCTAGCTTATGTATTTTGTTCAATTCTGACTCCACTTCAGGAAGAATATGGGGGAATCAGGGTTCACTCATTCTCCATAAGTCTTCTATAGCTTCTATACTTTGTGTCCTATATTGATATATAAGCAGTTTAGAGATGTTGGGGGGAGTGAAGTGGTTATTTTCAGCTGTTTACTCATTTTTAGTCTTTATTTATTTTCTCAATTCATACACATTCCATAGGAAAAATAGGATTGCTAGTTATCAGTTGTAATTACAGACAATTCACTGATTTAAGATTAAACAAGTGAGATTCACACATTGCCTAACCACTCAGCATATGTCCCATTACTATGTCATTCATGAGAACTGATAATTCAGCTTCTGGACCTAAATTAACCTTCTAATCTGGCTAGTAATAAAGCTTCCCTACTTTAGGAAGGTAATTATACTAATTTTCCTGAGTTAGATAACACATTAAAGGCATTTTTACATGTGACATCCAGTTTATTTGACCCTAAGTATCTAACTGGTGACATTTAGCATATTATGAGACAAAATATATTTATTTGTTAAATGTTTATCATATTTTATCTATAAGAGAAGAGAAGGTCACAAAATCAAAGCCAGAAATAAATTCTACAACATAAGAAGGATCAGTTATTTTCAGTTCAGTCTTTAATTGGGCCTTTATAAAAAATACATATTGCAGCTTTATAAAGCTTCTAACCGTAGGGGCTAGGCTATCATTTATTTAATATGATAATTCTTCCCAATAGAATGTATGCTCCATGATATCAGGGAATGTGTCTTGTTCACCCAGAAGCTAAGGCAGCAAACAGTAGGCGCTCAGAACAGCATCTGTTAAATGAATGGGTTGATATTACCTAACTAGATCTTCCCCACAACATTTGAGTTAAGTATTAATGTTCTCAATTTACAAAGGAGGTAAGCAAGACTCAGAAATATTACATGACTTACCATAAGACACACAGCTTTTATAAAGAGCCAAGATTAACAACAACAACAAAAAAACTATGCCTTCTGCATTCTGTGTGTCCTTTTTTTGCTTACACAATGTTTCTTTTCCTTTGAGGAATAAGGAACTGGAATTGGTTAGCTTAGGGAAGTTTTCTTCATATGAAGAATTTTATGAAGGGGAAGAAATAATTTTTAATGTGCTTTTAATATTTTGTTGTTGTTTTTTATCTGTATATCCCAACACACAAAAAATAAGATGGGCTTAAATTGAAGTGGAGACAATTGAGGTAGGCATAGAAAATTTTTTCTTAATCTTTCATTATATTCTTGACTTGGACTCAGCACAGATATTCATCTGCTTACTTTTGCATTTTAATTCTCACCACCTGTTAACTGTATTAACTACTAGAAAAACAGAATGAAGAAGGAAATGTTGGAATTTAGTTACTCCACCCACAGAGAGGCAATGCAGACCTAGTAAAAGATGGTTCAGTAGCTCTTTATGATTAAGTAGACTACGGAGGTTGCAGAAACTTTCCAAAAGCACCACATTTAAAATGTTTTGAGCATGAGTATCATATCTAAGATTTATTAATGGTTTCTTGAAAATAATTTCAATTATTTTAAAGACTGAAATATCACTAGAGTAATAATCATGAAATGGCCCAATATGCATGTTACTTGGAAGAAACCTTTCTTCCAAACTTTGCACAAATGGCTAGTGTCAGATTATTGCAGTAAACACAATTAACAAAGATGAAAGACGTAAGAGGGAAGATTGAGCTAAAAAATTCTCCTGGTTCTCTTCTCAAACGTTTTATCCATTTTTGTCAAAATGGACAAATGTGAAACAATTCAATTCAGTTCACCGGAAAAGAAAGATGGGACCACTATGTTCAGTTTTATTACAGCAATTTTTAAAAATAATTAGAGGTAAAGGATTATGTCCTAAGAAAATCTATGTCAAAAAATTTGAGTCAAGAGACTATAAAAAGGGGTAAAGGGACACATATGTATGGTGATGAATGAAAACTAGACTTTTGGTGGTGAACACAATGCAGTCTATACAGATGCCAAAATATAATGATGTACACCTGAAATTTACACAATGTTATAAAACAATGTGACTTCAATACAATCATAATAAAAACAGAATATAAAAAGCCAATAACAAAGGAAATAAAATATACACTTAAATTTCTATTCTTAATATGGTCACTAGGTCTTGATGAATTTTTAGGTGACTTATAACAAACCTTTGATAATAGATGCTTTCAGTGTTATGTAAATTATGCTGGAGAATGGGGAAAATAGGAGGTTTCCATATTAATTTTGTGGGGTTAGTCTAATTTTGATACAAAGTCATGTCAAAGATGCAGAAAAATAAAACTATAGAACAAACTAAATACGAATGTACAAAGGAAATCTTAAGTGAATTATTAGCAAAGAAAATCTAGCAGTATAGGGAAAAATGCAGTGTTACTCTGGAATGAAAGCATGGTTCAAAATTAGATAATGTGTTACTATGATTGACTATATATGTAAAGAATATACAGGATGTGATACTGCTAATAAAGGCTAAGAGGGCATCAGATGAAATTCAAAAATTTCTCCCCAAAGAAATCCTTTGGGAAGCTGGCAGTAAAGGAAACACCCTTGTCCAATGTAGAGAATCTATTAAAAACCTATAAGAGACTTGACTCTTAATGGTGAAATTTTAGAAGTATTTTCACTAAAAATAGCAGAAAACAAAAATCTCTACTAAGATGTGTTGCATTTAACATGGTACTGGAAGCCCTAGACAAATGAAATAGGAAAAAAAAAATAGGAGTGATAAAATTTAGAAAGTAGGAGCTAAAGCAGCCAGGATTAGCAATATTATCTCCAGTTTCTGAAAAGAGCAGCCACCTCATAGTGTTTAATCACAGGGAGCCCCAAGATGCCACAATCCCCAACAACTCAGTTAATTTCAGCCAACCTAGTTTTATCCCGACAGCCTTCTAGAGTTCTGTGAACTGACTAGGGTCAAGATGCTCAAGTGAGCTGGAGAGAGCTACCAGGTATCAGAGAAGCCAATTAAAGCAACAAGTGAAAGTAGAAGTAACAATCAAGCTTTAATCACTCACTGTGACAGTATAAGCAAGAGGCTAAAACTGGAGCAATCACCAACTCCCCCTTGTTCCATTTCCCCCCATGGAATGGAGTGACAGTTGGGGGTTGGATCAGCACAGCCGTGGGGGTCATCTCAATGCTGAGGCAGCCCTGAAAAAAAAAGGTTTTCTCAGTTTTATGGATTTGGGGCTTGGGTAAGATGAAAGGGGGAGGGCTGGGAGTGGAGAAGAATTAGGTACTGAGTCAGAGTGGGGAAAGGTGTCTTCACGATTTCCCAGTAAGGAAACTTTCAAATGGAGGTGCCTGGGCTGAGAATGCAGATATGCATAAGAGCCTGGTCGGCCAGAGGGCCTTGAGTTCTTGACTGCTACTCCCTTCAGAGAGTGCAATGCACTGGCTGTGCACTATGTCTGGAGAGGAGAGGGCGGTTTTCCCCTATGAGGCCTGCCAGGAAAATCCTTTGTAATTGCCTGTGGCTGGGCCCGAATAATCATACAACAATTCTTGGCCAGGAGCTGGGCTGTTCATTCTGGAGGTCTCCAAGACTACCCTCAAGCTCAGTAACTTTCTAGAACAATTCATATAACTCAGACAAGCTGTTATACTGATGGTTATGGTTTATTACAGTGAAAGGATACAGATGAAAATCGGCAAAGAGAAGTGCATACAGCATGTACAGAGAAGAGATCAGGTGCAAAGTTTCCAGTCGTCTCGTCCCAGTGGACTTGTGTGGACAGTGCTTATTCCTCTCAGCAGTGATATGAAACAGTAACACATGGAGTATTGCCAACCAGGGACTCTCACCTGTGTCTTGTGTTCAGAATTTTTATTGGGAGGTGTTTAGACATGGCTAACCACCCACACAGCCAATCTTACTCTCCAGCCCCTCCAGAGGTCATGCTGACATCACATGGCCCAAGCACCCACCACAAATCACATTGCTAGCATAGACTGCCTGGCATGGTCCAAGGTCCCCAATTAAGCAAAGACACTTTTGTTGGGTAGGACATTCCATGGGCTAAGTGGTTCCTTTCCAAGAGCAGAGGGCAAAAGGTCAAATGTTTCTTTGGTCAAGATTAATCTTTTACTGCATACTGCCTTTCTCCCTCGGATCATCAATTTCTTCTGTGTTTTGAGATCATTCCCATAATCATGCTAATATTTCATATAAAATACATAAAAAAGCAATAATGCAAATTGTCTTTTCATCCAGTGTCTTTCTTCAGCTACTATGTCCTATCTCTGTTATGCTTTTTATGTAAAATATACTGAACTCTCCAGTCAGGGTGTGCTACACACTAGTAACCTCCAGGGCACTGGTAGAAAGTTTCCTCAGTTCTGAATCCATCTCTATGCCACACCGACTATACTGAAGCAAAGTCATTGTTAATCAATTACCCCTATGTGCTTCAAAGAACCCAGAGCTCCTTTGATCTACCCTGGGCATAGTTAGTGGAGTCAGCAATATCAGGCAGTATGTTGAAGTGTTCACAGCTGAAAATATATTTGGAGAATATTTACATTAGTAATTGATTCTTTTTATTTCATACAAGTTTTGTTTTCTAGTTTATTTAGTTCTTTGATACAGGCTTATTCCATCTGGAGTTGTAAGTATTTACCTTATAAATAGCTGTGTATGTAATTTTGCTTTAAATTACTTTTTCATTTGTAGCTGTTTCTCAGTATTTTTTGAGACCAGTGAGATTTTCAGCCTTTTTTTCCATCATTTTTTTATGAATTCAGAAAGTTAAAAGAGTTAGTGATTAGTCCAGCTCCAGATTAATTTTGAAGTCAAACGTCCAAACTAGAAAAAGAATCACAATACAAAAAAGTAATAGCGTATTATAGTACAGAAAGCTAATTTCCTGTTGCTGTTACAGATTCACTTACTAAAAATGTCAGAACAATCTTATTTCATAGTTTTAACACAAAAGTGGAGAGCTGTTGTAATAGAGCAAGTATTTATGATAATTAGGTTTTGTTGAATAATGTGGTCCTTCAAAGATGATAGTTGTGGATATTGATTTTCCAAATGGACTGAGTCATTGATTGAATGCAATTTGAAGAGGAACCAAATTAGTCTCTTGAATTTACCTGGGGCTGCTACTGACAGAATACATTATCTGAGGAATCCCATAGCCATGTATTAGGTCAAGGACTCCCCCTGTCTTTTGGTTCACTTGTGGAATCATTTCTTAGTTAATAATGTTTACCTGTAAAACCATAGGTGACTCCAAGGAGTTGCTCAATGATTGATTTTTTTCTTTGCTAAGATAAACGAATTATAGAATTTAATTAAGAATACTAAGCTTTTGATTTATACAGCAAAAAGGAGTAGGATGTTGATTACATTTTGCAAATATAAGCTATTTTTGGGAGATAAAATAGAAATATTTCTGCAGAGACTGCTACCAAAACAGTGAAACAAATAAATATTCCTCAGGGAGAAGAAATGGAAAACACTTTCATGTGAAAAACAATAGATTATTCTTTAATTCCTATTAAGGAAAGAAGCTCTCATCCATTGGGACTAGCGCCAATGTAGTCAAGGAAGTGAATTATTATATTTCTGAGATTCAAAATATTTATTTATTCATATTTCTGTCTTTCTGAAATTGGAATATCAAATATTCAATGTGCATATTTAAATAAAATGTTTCATTTTAGTGTTACTAAATCAATGATATTCTTTACAATAAATAGGAAAAATCCTAAATTTTATGGAAATATCATTCATTAAAAAATTTTTTATCATGAACCATTTATAGAATACAAAAGAAGTCAGGGAACAAGATAATGTCAACTACTACTATTTTCTTTTAATTGCATCTAACAAAAACAGTAACTACAGATAAATTTGATTGTTTCTCTTTAGAATGTCTAACATATTTTAAGTTTTTTTCTCCATCTATTAGGGATGACCAAAAATGTCAAGTTTGACAGATATCATTCATGTGCATGTATTTATACTATTATTTCATTAGTATAAACCTACAAATACTATACATATAGTATATACATTTGAATATTGTATTTAATTGATACTAATATATTTTATGTATTTAATATCTGTGAAATTATAGTCAATGGCATCTTAAAATAACAAATGGCAACATTTTGCTATTTTTTATTGTGGTAAATAATATAAATATGCTATTTTCATATTCACCATGTTGAATATCCTTTACAATTTTATTTCTACTTTTTTTAATTAATGTTTATAAGACACCATTCATTCATATTAGTCAATCTATCTTTTCTGTCTGGGAGATGATATATTTTATTTTACTTTATAATTCATATAGTGCAGTTTCAATTATTACATGTTTACCAAAATGTTCATATTTTGAAATTACCAAAATGTTCATTCTTTTTAACACAATTGGCACACCCACACACACACACACACACACACACACACACATATACGTATATACACACACAGATATTTTTTCAATCTAGGGATGCATGCTTTTTTCTGTTGTGAATAATTTTTAAATATTGGTTAATTGAGTATTATTTCTTTGCCAATTACTTCATTTTAGTATTTTGCAATTGTTATATGTTCAATCAAGTCATTTTATTGTCTCTTTCACTTATTTACTCGTTATTTCTCAATGTGGTGTTTTTGAATCTACCCTCCATTTTAAAAATTCTTTCTTTTACTATACCCACTACAGGATTTATGCTCTCGACTGAGTCTTATTTTTATTCCAATATCTATTCATTTTATTTCCAGCATTTATAATTGGGCCTTTTTCCTATAATTCAGTTATGCCAGATCTTTCATTTTCTCTTTTATATGTCCTGACTCATAATTGCCTACTCATTTTTATTATTCCATCTTTTCTTAATGCTATCTTAATTACACATTTTTACTATTATTTTGGTGATTACCCTGTAGATTGAAAGTGTTTAGGACACACTTTAACAATATAAATATTTACTTTGCTTCATTCCTGAAAATACTACAACTAGACTTGTATTATTACCTTGCAGTTTGATTCCACATATATCATACCCCCTTAAAAATTACTATGAATTTTTATACAGGCAATATAATGGTTCATGTATTTACCCTTTCTGTTGCTTTTTGCTTCTTCCTGTATTTCTATGTTCCTTTGCAGTATCATTTTCCTTCCGCCTGAAGAATGCTCATTAGTTTTCAAATAAAAATTTTTAGTGCAGATATGCAGTAATAAATTCTCTGTACATTTATTTTATTAAAAATTATATCACTTTAAAATCTGGAATAAAATTTTACATTGGCAGTTATTGTCTTCTAATACTATGGCATTCAATTGTCTTCTGATTTTCATCTTTTATGAAGCTGGCTGTCAGTTTTACTGGTACTTTCTGAGGGAAATATCTCTCTTCATCTGGTTCCTTTTCATACTTTCTCTTCATATTTGGTTGCATCAGTTTAACTATAATAGGCCTACTTGTGCTTTCCGACGTGTTTTTTTCCTGTCTGGGATTCATAGAACCTCTTCAGTCATTGATTGATGAGTTACAATGGTTTTGGGACATTCTCAATAACACACACAGTAGTGTCTCTTCCTCAATTATCTCCATTCTGTTCCTCTGGAGCTCCATTTGTGTGTATGTAAGAACTTTTCCTTGTATCTTATGAACAGAACAGCTCCATCGTGGGTCCCTGGCAACTGCGCATGTCCCAAACTAGACGGGAAAGTCTGAACCACAGTCTGATCCAAGTCTTGGCAGAACACTGTGTGATCCTCTCCTGGAATAAAGAAAGATAGGCACTCTTGTGGGCAGCTGTCACAAGGCCATTTCTCAACTACCTTACTAATTTTCAGTAGGCTCCCTGTCTTGTGGGAGGCTGCCATAAAGCAGGTAACCATCTAACTTCACAGTTTCAGTGAGGCATTGGATTTTTACATTTTGTACTCATTTGAGTATAGCTGGAGACTATAAAACCATTTACCTGCAGCTTAGAATTTACTCTACTACAGATCAACCCACTGCTTGTGCCATCTGTCACCTGGCTCCCTTACTTCAGAGACATTCTGTGGAACAGGGAACATGAGGAGCTGGTAACATGCTGATCTTGCTTATGCTACCTGTTTAAGTAATATACTGTATAAATACGTATGGACTCATTGTTTCCTTAGTGGCTCAATCTATGGAAATATAACAAAACAACCTAGTAGCTTCATAATCACTGTTGCTTAGAGATTGCTTGACTGCTTCTCATCTCCTAGGTCTCTCATGCCCTGTTCTGCATTTTTTTAAATTATTTTTTCTAGTCTGGTTTTAGTTTGTCTTCCTGTTCAACTCTGCCATCTTCTGCTGTATGGAACCTACTATTAAACTCATGTATCAAATTCTTAATTTTAGTTAACATATTTTCATTTCTAGAATGAACTTGATACTTTTTCCAGTATAATTCTCAGTTGATGTTATCCATTTCATTATCTATTTTGTCCATCTTTTCTCTATTTTATATCATATTAATTACAGTTATTTTAAATTACTTCTCTTATAACCCTAATATCTGGATCACCCATGGTCTGCTTCTACTGTCAGTTTGCTCCAAGCATTCAGTCATATTTTTCTTTTTCTTGCAATGCTTAGTAATATTCATTGCAATATCAGATATTTTCATAAAAATATAAATGATCTATATCATATTTAACAGTGTAGAGACACTCTATTCTCTGATGTGTGTGCGTATAAAACATATATACGTATATGACATGAAATTTCATTTTTTGTTATTATTTCTTCATGTTTAGTAGTTAGTTTTTTTTCACTCCATTTGGTCCCCCCACACCCAATCCAGAAACAAATCTTAATGATTTTTAGTGATTCTTACTCCTCAGAAACATTAGATGATTAATCACTTTAGTTATATAGCCAGTGACAGGTGTAACTGAGTTCCTACCTAACACACTATGTCCTGTGTCTTTTTCTTTCCACTTTACAAAGTCATAACTCCCAGACATCTAGTTGTTGAGCAGATATTTCCTTTTACTTTCTTTGTGAGGGAAGGCTTAACCTCATCTCAGTTATTGGTTTTAAGAGATGAGCATATGCCACAACAACCCCACCACTACTCCACTACTGTCAGATTGGAGTAGAGTTCAGTTCCATTCTCCAGTTGGAGTTTTTGTTTTTTAGTGGACATTGAGATGTGTATCCAGTTGAGTAATCTATTTTAAATTTGTATCCAACATGGTACCTATTAAAAAAAAAAGTTAAAGTTAAATCTAATACAAAACCTTAACCTGATAGCTCTTGTTTTTTATGTAACTTGAAACTTACATATTAAAATATATATGTGTGAGGATAGTTCAATAATATCTTAAAACTCAATACTTAAAACTTCTTTTGTACACTGTACAGTCAATAAACAGAAATAAAATGGCAAAATCCAATCAATAATTAGTGATTAGACATCACTCATATAAACTTTAAATTCACTTAATAATCATGGAGTGAAAATAGATACTCATACTAGATATCCAGTCAGCACTCAGCAAGTTGTAAGTATGTTTTAAATAAGTTTTAAAGCTGTTTTTCCTGAATGGAGAGATATGTCATCTTTTTGTTTAGTTCCAATGTGGAGTGCTGGAGAATAAATAATTTGGATATTATCTATGCACATGTTCAGACATATAAATAGGTCTTTTTTTGTTAACCTATTCATCTATGATGAATTTTCTTTATCTTCTACTAATGGTATATGCTGTGATTTATCAAACATGAATAAAACCTGCTGCCTAACTTATTAGAATTTAAATTCTAAAACGTTTTTGGTTTTAGCGTATATTTTACATACCTTCTTTTTACCTCCTTTTAGAATGATTACTTTCCATTTGATTTAAAGTTAAAAAAATGGTTTTATGTTTATTTTTGGTATAACACTTGATGTTTAAAAATTAACCAAAATAAGACACAATCCCACAATATATAAAAAATAAAATTATCATTCATAAGCCAAAGTATGATGTTTTCCTTTATCCTTCAGAAAAGAATGTTCTTTTTCCAATAGTATTAGAAGAAACTATAGCATATGCTTACTTAAGTTGATTTTTTAAAAAATCTGATTATATCATTTTAGAGAAAAAGAACAGTTGGAGAACATCTGTTTTCACCAATATTTGTATCCTCCTTCTAAATGATATACACTTCTCTAAAGAAGTAAAAATCATCATACTTTTTTTTTCAGAATATCGGAGAATAACAACTGAAATTACATGTGTGTGTTTTAAATATTTTATTCTTTCAATCATTATTTGCTGAGAGCTCATTATTTGTGTTCACAGCAGTGAAGAGAATGATATAGAAATTATAATATAAAGATATATGAAGAGGAGTATGAAATAAAGCATTTTACCCTCGAGATATCATTGGTTAATGGATAAAAAAAATAAAGAAATAATTACATGTTTCTACTGTGAGCATTGGTATTCAAGGCAATTCATACCAATCTTCTCAACATGGACAACTATAAAACGTGAAGAAAATGCTTTTAAAAATAAATCTACAGAAGCGAATCCAAGAGATAAGAAAGTAGTGAGGAGTTGTGTGACATTTAGGACCATTTTCTTCCCCCTGGAGTATCTGGTAGTTTGAAAAGGTTGTTGAAAGGCTAACAAACAGAGGAGAAAAATGAAAACTTGAATGGAAGCTAGTGAACAAAGATAAAGTCTAGATTAGGGCAACAATATGCTGCACGTCCGTGGTAACAGTAAATCAGAAGCACTCCATCTTTCATTAGAACTGAAGCACATCAAAATCATCTCCATAATCAAAACTGGGTTAAGGTGATCTTGGATTGCTACTACCTCCAACAACTTATGAGCAGCAAAATGACATTCTATGTGTTGAAAGTTTCTATCATCTTTGTGCTCAAGTTTTTCATATACACCACATACTGTCTTTAAAAATAACCAGATACTGGAGAAGACAAGGACACTTGACTAAATGTCTGGACGGCAACACATATTAAAACAGATTCAAAAGGGGTTTACATAAAGGAGTTTTCAGATACCTTCAAAATAATTATATTATTAGATATTAGAACAAAAGAACCATATGGAAATCTTAGAAGCAAAAAGTGCAGAATCCAGCAATGAACTTGTGGAATTTGAAATTAGAATCCCAATACCATTTATATTAGTACCCACCAAAAAACAAAACTCTAAGGTATAAATCTAATAAAATATTTACAAGATCTGTATGAGGAAAATTAGAAGACTCTGATAAAAGAAATCAAAAAGACTGAACAAATGAAGAGACATTCCAAGTTCAGAAATAGGAAGAGCCAATATTGTCAAGAAGTCAGTCATTCCTAACTTGATCTGTAGAGTCAATGCAATCCCAAACAAAATCCTAGGAAGTTATTTGTGGATTTTGACAAACTGATACTAAAGTTTATTTGGAGAGACAAAAGACCAAGAATAGCAACATAATATTGAAGGAAAACAAAGTCAGAGAGCTGACAATACCCAACTTCAAGACTTACAGTAAAGCTACACTAATCAAGACAGTGTGATATTGGTGGAAAAGTAGATAAATAGATAAATGGAACAGAATAGACAGCCCAGATATAAACCCACACAAATATAGTCAACTGAACTTTGACAAAGGAGCAAAGGCAATACACTGAAGAAAAGATAGTATTTTCAACAAATGGTGCTGGAACAACTGGACATCCACAGGCAAAAAAATAAATCTAGACACAGGCCGTATAGCCTTAACAAAGACTTATGCAAAATGGATCACAGACTGAAATATAAAATGCGAAACTGTAAAACTCATAAAAGATAACATAGGAGAAAATCTGGATGACCTTGGGCATGGCGTGGACTTTTTCAATACAACACCAAGGGACAATCCATGAGAGGAATGATTGGTGAGCTAGATTTCATTAAAGTTAAAAACTTCTGCTCTGCAAAAGCCAATATAGAGAGAACGAGAAGACATGCCACAGGCTGGTATAAAACTTGTGCAAGAGATGTATCTGATAAACAACTGCAATCCAAAATATACAAAGAATTCTTAAAAGTCAATAATAAGAAAATGAACAACCCAATTAAAAAATGGGCAAAAGATCTGACCAAGCACCTCACCAAAGAAGATATATGGATAGCAAATAAGCATATAAAAATTGGTCAACATCATATATCGTCAGGGAATCACAAATTAAAATAGCAATGAAGTACTACTACATACCTATTGGAATGCCCAACATCCAAAACATTAACATACCAAAAGCTGGAGAGGATGAGAAACAATAGAAACTCTCATTCTTTGCAGGTAGCAATGCAAATTGTGACAATCACTTTGAAAGACAATTTGAAAGATTCTTAGAAAACTAAAAAAACCTCTTACTATATGATTCATCAAGTGCACTCTTGGTATTTACCCAAAAGAGCTGAATACTTACATCCACACAGAAACCTGTCCATTGATATTTATAGCAGCTTTACTCATGATTGCCAAAACTTAGAAGCAGCTAAGATGTCCTTCAGTTGGTGCATGGATGAATAAACTGTGACACACCCAGACAATGAAATAACATTCAGTGCTAAAAAGAAATGAGCTATTAAGCCATGAAAAGCCATGGAGAAATCTTAAATGCATAGTACTGAGTGAAAGGAGACAATCTAAAAATTTATACTTTATGTATGACTAAAAAATGACTAAAAATCATACTATATGATTTCAATTATATGACATTCTGGAAAAGGCAAAACTATAGAGATAGTAGAAATATCCATGGTTGCCAGGGATTAAGGGGGAGGTAGAGATGATTAGGTAGATTGTAAATCTTTGAAAGGAAAATTATAATATGTATAAAAGTAGCTTATATTATATACTATGCAATAATATATTACTATTTTCATGAATTTGGTGTCAGTAATGATATATTGAATAAAAAACAAAAAGTCCTAGTCTACGGAAATAATATGAAATTGAATTACAGTCTTTAATTAAGCCATCCATATACCATCAGGCCTTCAAAAATTCATACAAACTGGTGACTTCCAAATATTGATTACTATCCCAGAACTGCATAACTAACAGTTTACAAGTCATCTGCAAAGGAATGTCACATCCTTCCAATTGCTCACTTATACAAAAGAAAAGTAACAATCTCTAAGACAGTGTTCTGAATAGTTTTGCACGGGTGACTAGTAGTGGAGGCAGGTTTCCTGGAAAAGACAGATGATGGCCCGGTTCTTACTAAAGGCATCTGGCTTAAATAAGTGGAAAGAACAATTCATAATAGAAAGATGTAAAAATCTGAGCAAAGGTGGAAGTCTCTTGTTTGTGACGCTGTTGTTGCTTTCCATTTGTTGGACAATGATTTGCGTAAAAATGAAAGCTCCTTTGGAGGCTGTAGGCAGGTGCTAGGTTCTCAGCATCCCAAGGAAAATTAAACAGAATTATGTAGGGATCTAATAGTAGAAAGCACTCAGTAGCAGAATAAGACGTCAGATTTTATGCTCATACAGAAGCCACTAAAGATTTTTCAGCAGTAAAATCACATGAAAAAAATGATGATTTTGGAGAAAGGATAGGCAAGTAACCTCTTTGGGTCTCTACTTTTTACATTCTAAAATTAGAAGTAATAATACCTGCCTCATTGGATAGTTGCTTTTGGAATTAAATATTGATATTTAATGCCTATTGATTCACACAAGAAAAATATATAACGATAACTCCAATAATTTGGATCTGGACAATAAAGAATAATGTGATGCCACTAACCAATAGAGAGTAAAATGGGAAAATAGGGAGAATAGCAAGAGAAAAAGAAGACAGAGAAAGATGGAAAATGAAGAATGAACAGAAATAAAAGAGCAAAGGGAAGAAATAGGAAAAAAGAAGAAAATAGAGGAAAAAAGAAAAAATATGATGAAGGATGGGTCATGTCATGGGGAAATGATAAATTCAAATTTACTATGATTTTGAGATGATGGCAGGATATCTAAACTAGATGTCTAGGAGGTATTTACGGGAATAGGGATCAGAAAATAAGTCAGCTCTGGACTGTACATGTGAGAGCTATTTTTACAAAGGTGATAAGCCACAAAAATAACAGGATTTTAGAAGGAGAGACTACAGAGTTAAAAGGAAAAGAGAAAGAACAGAGGGAAGAAGTAAGAGAAAGAGGGAGGGTGGCAAGGAGGAAAGCAGCTCAAGACTGAGCATAATCTAGAATGTCTACTTTTTAATTTATTATTATTATTATTATTATTATTATTATTATTTTATGGTGAGGAAGTTTAGCCCTGAACTAACATCTGTTGCGAATCCTCCTCTTTTTGCTGAGGAAGATTGGCCCTTGGCTAATATCTGTGCCCAGCTTCCTCTACTTTATGTGTGGGTGCCTGCCACAGCATGGCTTGATGAGCGGTGCTTGGGTCTGCACCTGGGATCTGAACCCGCGAACCCCAGGCCATGAAGCGAAGCGTGTGACTTAAACACTACGCCACTAGGCTGGCCCCTAGAATGTCTATTTTTAAGTATGTCAAAAAGAAAAAAGAATATAAGTTGCAGGTATTAATTTTTTTTTCACTTTTAAATACTGTGGAGAAGTCAAGGAAAACAGGGACTTATGAGATGCTTGTGATCTAAGAAAATGCAGTTTTATTAGCATAGTGGGTTCAGAACCAAATTGCAAGAAATTATGATTGACATGAATGTGAGAAAGAGTAAAAAGTAAAGAGCATGGCCATCTTTTAAGAAATTAAACAATTAGAGAAAAGAACAAGTTTGAATAAAAATATAACTTGAGGTGTGCATGAATGTAAAAAAGTAGTGTCAAGAATGAGATTAGGACCTTTTTGGGGGCAAGAGTAATGGAAACGGTAGAAAATGAGACAATACAGATGTGAAGGATGGCTGGTGGAGAGATGACTGATGAAATGATGTTTTGAAGGAGACAGGATAGAATAAAAGGAGAACAGATAGAGAAACCACAATTGAAGAAGCATAAAAGGTGCTTTTAGACCCACAGTGGAAATATAAAGAAGAATCACCATTGTGCTTGCTCTGAAAGGTTCGCCCAAGATCAGACAAGGTTAAGAGATGTTTCCTAGGATATAGCATGATGTTAAAAATTATGTTTTGTTACCGAATTACTAAGGGAAAGCACTTTTGGCTTTTTTGTACCAAACCCGAAGAGAACTTCTTTATTAATTCTTTTGTCAGGTAGAAAGTACTCTGGTTGTATTTATCTTGCAAAGAGTTAAGAGAACACAAGATTTTAAAACAATCCTCAACATTGAGACTAGTTTCTATAATTTTAATGCTTTAACAAAAGAAATTTCATAGTTAGATTATTAACTATCTTAATCCAAAAAAAGTTCAAAGTGTCAGCAAAGTAGGTTTGATTAAAAACAAAGTTGCTGTGAATCTGTCCTAACACTCTGTAGGAAAATACAATCAATGTAGTGCATTTGTAAATATTCCCAGGAGAAAAGCAGGATGTTTTGAAATAAAGTATCTAAATTTCTCATTTACTCTCCAGTCTCACTGAAAATTCATCAAGCTAGATCAACCATAAAACAAATAAATCTACTTAAACTGTCTATTCTCTTTTCTATCTCATACCATTTAGAGAAGAAAGACATAAAATCTTCTTTTAAAAGAAATATTTCTTCTGCAGCAAGCAATTTCCAATGATTATATTATACCATTTATTTGTACTATAAAACTCATCATATTGGGGCCAGCCTGGTGGCATAGTGGTTAAGTTGGGGCACTCCACTTCGGCAGCCGGGGGTTTGCGGGTTCGGATTCCGGGTGCGGTCAGAAGCACCACTTGTCAAGCCATGCTGTGGCAGCATCCCATATAAAGTAGAGGAAGATGGGCACGGATGTTAGCCCAGGGCCAGTCTCCCTCAGAATAAAAAAGGAGGATTGGCAACAGATGTTAGCTGGGGGCTGGTCTTCCTCACACACACACACACACAAACTTCATACTTTTGCCAAAAGACAATCATAAGATTGTACTCTTTGCACTGGTCAATTAAGGACTAGGTATATACTAGACAGCTATTTCATTATAGTATTTATAAATTGGAGGAGGAGCATAGTAAAAAGGTGCATCGTATAAATCAATTTCCATCAATCTAAATTAGTCACTGAATAGTTTTGTATTCAAGATAGGAGTAGATGTCTAAAAAGGAGGAAATAAACATTAGCAATGTAACCTTTGCTTCAAATCTGAATTGTAATCACTTCATAAGTATAAATCATTTGGCTAAATTATTGAAATTTAGGATTGATTTAATCTTTTTATATTTTTTCCAACTAGAAGCAGGTAAATAATCATAAAACAAACAGTTGCCACAAGGACATATAAATTCACAAGTATAATGTTAATGGCTTCATGGCTAAAATTTAATGTGATTTTGTGTGGGAAAATATTTGGATTTTTTGCTGTGACTTAACAGAAGTGTAATATTTCATTAACCCTTATATTTAATTCTCCAGTGGGATAATATGTTTCAATGTGATGCATGTATTTTTACTTCGCCAATGGATAAATTAAATACACCTGTAAGAATATACGCACATACACATTACTATATTGTTTTGCCTTAAATCTTATGCATATTCTGGTTCTGCTGACCACCACCATATGGCATTTTAGGGCTCTTTTGCTTAGTGTAGGCAACTGTGTACATTTCTTTCTGCTATGTCCTTTTCTCATATGGGTTCTTTAATACTAGGAGGAAAGAACAGAGCTTGACCTAAAACATAAACATGAAAGTTGAGGAGACTACATACAAAGGAATCCTAATGGAGCCAGAGAAGAGAGGTTTGAGAGAGATCCCAACAGAAAGACTACATTCCTTCCAGTGATGACCAATGATAAATACAACTTCCTAAATACATTCATATCATCCTACTTCCTTCTCTGAGGTGGGATGAGGGCATTAGGCATATAGCAACAAGAACTTGAATAGCTTAACATACTGCATTATGGACTAAAATCAAACATTTATTGAGACATCATTGAATGAGGAAAGAAACAAAAACATATTACACATTCTAAACATATTACCAAAAATCTAAATTACAAAATCCAGAAAGTTAGTATAACATGTTTGCTAATTACCTCACTGTGGTAAATTACATCTGTGAGTTAAAAAAAAAATCTTATTAACTGCAATAATTGTTATCCTAATATTAATTGAATGGATTTTATATTGAATAATTTCTGACAAAATTATTAAAAATAATGTGAAAAATTTATTATTGGGTGCAATATTTCTTTATTTCCTAATTCATAATACCAGTGTTCATATATTTATTAGGATTTATTGTTATCTTTCTTTTCTTTTGTACTTTTTCACTCTGTAATATTTCTTTACTCAGTTAATTGATTTGAAAATCATAATTTAACATACATGGTGAAGATTTCCTGACATAACTGTTTAAAATATATTTTACTCTTCTGACTTGTGACCTCTGATCTTTGAGAATTGGTTAATCCTAATTAACTCAATGGGTGGAAACCCCTGTGGATGAACTCAGACTGTAATTTATTTCATGTTCAGAAAGGGACATAAAGCCATTAATTTGTGTGACATGTAAGCTAAACATTTTGCTATTTTCTGCCTCACTAAATCTCAGACCGGCTTTTCTCAGACTAATATTTTATACCAAAAAAGAAAAATAAAAAGAGAAGACTAGTCACAGCTTCTTCACTACTGACCACTTCATATTATCTAACATTATAAAAAATGTCTCTAAAGATATCCTAATATTATAGATTTCAGCACTTACTGATCTCAAGTTGGTCTTTGTTTCTGTTTCAGAACTGGGCATGTATTATACTCTGTGACTAAACCCATTAACAGGTGAGATGGTAGGGAAACCACAAAGTAAGTAGCGCTTGGTATTTGCTCAATAATACTTTTTGAATGAGTAATATACTCAAGTAGCTTGGGTAAAGGAGCAATACCCAATATTACACAGTGAATTCTGGGAATGAGGCTCCTTGTAGGAAGGTCTGGAGATGTAACTGCAAGTAGACTGAGGACAAGTGGTAAAGAGCCTCTAATTCCCAATTAGTTATTATCCTAAAGGTAATCAAAAATGATTGAAAGATTTTATGTAAAGAAATACGTTTTCAAACCTATCCTTAAGTTACCAGAACCAGGGAAAACAGTAGGATATTGCTTAATAATGATAGGATATTACATGATTTAGCATTATTTATCTCATGAAGGCTTGTGGAAAATCCACATAGATCTTTCCAATATTCAGTTAAATATCTGTTCATGTGGAGTTTAAGGAATTAATTATAGGAATAAAGCATGTGTGAGCTATTTGAATGTTGAAATTTGAAACAATGTGAGTAGAAGATTTTTCTAGAGATAGCGATTAGGGTAAAAAGAAATGGAAGAAATAGGGACAAACTGATCAGAGTATTAAAGAGAAAAGATAGGAAACAGAACCAGCTAAAAAGTTAGAGATGTATAGGGGTAGAAGAGAAAATCTATTAGTGGCTGTGATGATTAATTTAATGTGTCATCTTGGCTACACTATGGTAATCAATTGTTTCGTCAAACACCAGCCTGCATGTTGCTGTGAAGGTATTTTTCAGATGTGATTAACATTTACAGTCAGTAGACTTTAAATAAAACAGATTACCTTCCATAATATTTGTGGGCCTCATCCAATCAGCGGAAAGTCTTAAGAGTAAAGACTGAGGTTTCTTGAACCTCAGAAGAAGGAATTCTGCCTCAACACTACAACATAGAAACCTTGTCTGAGTTTCCAGCCTGGATGATCTGCCCTGTGGATCTCACACTCAAGGCTGCAAGATCAACTCTTACCTGAATTTCCAGCTGCCAGCCCGCACTACACATTTCAAGTGTGTCTACCTCCATAGTCAGGTGAACCAATTACTCAAAGTAAATCTCTCTCTCTTTAGATACAGATAGATAGATGATAGATAAGATCTCTAGCTACCGACAAGGATCTCTATATCTATCTATCTATCTATATATTTATTACTCATATTTCTCTGGAGAACCGTAACTAATACAGCAGTTAATGATGTTGTTTCAAGGAGAAAATAATGGCCAGTGCATGTGATGCTCTAGATGACCAAAATGCATAAAAATAGATAAAAAATTAATTCTATTTTCAAATTGAGGTCAGTAGTGAAATTTAAAAGAGCATTTTCACGGCAACTGGAGGTAATAGAAACTATGTTTTAAGTCTACTGAGAATTAGCAAGGTATGAAGAAGGGAATTCAAAACACATGGAAAGCTCTTGGAAGAAATTTAGTAATGAGAGAGAGGATAAAGATGTAAGAGAAAATAAAAAAGAAGAGGATATTTATTTGTTTTGTTTCATGTAAAAAAATACTTGGGAGGTAGGGAGAGAAATCATTAAGAGAAAGGAGATCAAGGACCTAAAATGAGAAAAAATAATTGATTGATAAAGATTCTAGAAAAAGGGAGGAGAGAATTGGGTATTGAGGACAGGTAGAATATTACAATCTGTACCATCAAAGATACACTGTTAAAAGAGAAACTGAGCCATATTAAAAATTTTAAGAGTTTATTTCAGCAAAAACCCATTCAAATTGGGCATTATCCAATCTAGCAGATAGAAAGGAGCTCCAGGGAGCTGTATGAAATGAAAGACTTTTATAGGCAGGAGAAATCAGGAACAAGGAAGTTATACTAGACAAAGAAGCAGGTGGATTATTACAAGGTTACTTTCCTTTAGGGGATGAAAGGGGTCTCTCAGTCAGATGACCTAACTAGTGCTGATCAGGTGATTCTTGATTGACTAATCTTGATTTAAGATTCCAATTCCGGCAGAGCCAAAACTATAATTAAGTCTCAGTTTGGTGATACGGGGATTAGCATAAGCAATTCCATTTTGGGCCTGTTGTCTCATTTTTTTATTAACACATAGAAAGATTTCATGACGTATTAGTAGTTTAATCCGAAAACTGTCTACCTCTTTGTGCAGAAAATTGACTGGAAAGATAGATCCACAAGTATTCAGAATACTCAGCTGTCTCTGATTTGTTTTCCCTTTTCCTTTTTTTTTTTTTTTTTTTTTTGTGAGGAAGCTTAGCCCTGAGCTAACATCCATTGCCAATCCTCCTCTTTTGGGTCAGGAAGATTGACCCTGGGCTAACAGCCATGCCCATCTTCCTCTACTTTATATGTGGGATGCCGCCACAGCATGGCTTGATAAGTGGTGTGCGGGTCCATGCCTGGGATCTGGACCTACGAACCCCGGGCTGCCGAAGCAGAATATGCAAACAACCACTACACCACTGGGCCGGCCCCTATTTTAATTTTCTTATTTGTGCTGAATTTGTGTTTTCTAAGACATCTACAATGTTAAAAAAAGTTACTAATAAATAATCAAATATTTCTTGGGAATAAGCAAGAGGAAATTTAGGAGAATATAGTTGAATGGTTCCTTAATAAAGTCTATTAAAAACTTATGAAGAATAAAAATAGTTAAAGAAGAAGCATAAAAAGAAGTGTGGATAAGAAATGAGTGTGGATGCAGGTAGATTTGTAGATATGCAGGGAGTTCCATTTTGACGGTTTTCATTTTCTCTGTGTAGTATGAAGTAAGTGAGTATTTAAAGAGTGTGGAGAAATTTTGAAGAATTAAGGAATGATTCAAAATTATCTTGTTACTAGTGGCTATGGAAAATCAGGCTGGTGGAAAATGGGCACAAGGTGAGAGTTCACATTTAGTTCATACTTGAAAATTGGAGAATTACCACAGGGTGGTGAATAGTGAGAAATACAGGACAAAAGTTATAAAATTTCAGATTCTGAAACATAGTTTTTATAAAGGAAGTCCTTATGAACAGTGACATTTGACATGACCTATTCAGTAAAGGAAGATTTATATAAACAGAGACAAGTTCCTCCAAGAGGAATATTGTAAGGCCAAAAAATGACATGACCCAAAGTAGAAAAGTTACAAGGAATGTTCAGTGGATCGTGAAACAATCAATTTGACTGAAGAAGCAGCACAAAATAGGAGATGAGAACATTTTGTAGTTAGTACTAGTTGCCCGTATTTTTTTTACTGCATTTTATTTTGTCCTGAATTTTCCATGTACCAGTGAATATTGCTCAGAAAAGCAGAAATATTTCAAGTAGATAGCACAGTAAAAAGTTAACATGCAAACAAACCAATGACATCCACAAGTTAATCCCAAAGGCTATTTAAGTCATGGGCTAACCAGTATCTAAATGTGTATAGTCTTCTTAACTAATATTACAGGCAACAGCAATTCTTATTTCATTAATACGGCTGTTAAAACACACACAAAGAAATAAAATACCAACACTGTTAAGCAAGAAAAATACATTTTGGAATCAAGGAATGTCTTTCCATCTAACATTCCTTCCAACACTATTTTATGGAATAAAATTCTTGGCCTAACTAATTAACAAGATTAAATCATTGCGTGTGACTTACATAATCTGAGCTTGTTTTATTCAATATGAAATGGAAGGGATGGTCAAAGGAGAAAGATATATGTTTCTGCAAAATTTCATTTTCTCAGAATTGTTAAATAATGTTATCTCTTTAAGCTACTAGTCACTAAGGACTACTCTCATGGTGATTTTCCAATTTAATTTGATACTGAAATATGTAAAAACATAAGAGCTATTGCAAATAACTTTGTCCTTTCTTCTTGGAACTGATTTTGTTCAATTTCTAATGCAAAAACTTTTCTGATCTGTGCCATTGAGATTTCCACATAAACATCATCAGTGTCAGAGCTACCCCTTCTTGCTCTATAATTTGTCTTTCTCAACATTAGTTTTAGTTATTTTTGAATTTTAGCTCAGGTAAGGAAACAAGTCAACACAACCAATGCAAATATTGGAAATGAGAAATTAGGCAGTATGTTTGTAAATGTCTTTTATCCAGATGTACTTTTAAAATGTTGCATCCTGATTAGTAGGTTAAAATACAAAGTGTGCATGTTTCCAAATGCTTTATTTAAAATGTAACAAGTTGTAATTCAGTATGTTAATAATACATTTGTCACAAAGGTGACAGTATGAGGAGTATAAGATAAACAATGACCTTTATTTTGTTTCTCTTATCTTTTCCATATAATATGTTTCAGTAAATTAGTTATTTTTGTAAAATGTCAGACACACACACACACACACACACACACGCAGCTTCACATTCTTTTGAATTAAGTATATATTTGAAAGACTGACATATGGAATGCTTATTTTTCCTGTCAACCTTAATTTTTTTATCTGAGTTCAGTATTATCTGGAAATAATGTAACACACCTTTAAATGATTCCACTTTTGTCTTCAGGGAGTTTACAGTTCTTTATATATTTGTGGAATTCCTTGAGACTCATTTTTAAATCTGCCTCATTTATATAAAATAAGATTAATTTTTCATAGGTTAAAAAATTATTAATAATCAATAGTTAAATACTCACAGAATTTACCAATTTGAATTGCCAAAATAAGTTGGATTTTATTTACGTGTTCAATTAATTTTGTAGAACATGTGACAAAAATATAATTTCCAGATTTATCTATAGATGGAATTCAAGACAAATATAGACAGGGGCAAAGTGGAGGACTAACAGTGCCAAGAGACTTTGTTAATATTAAAAGTTCTCAGGAAGGGAGTAAAAAGATACTGGCGTTCAGGAAAAAGCAGAATGTGAGAAGTCTGTTTTTATTTTATTTTATTGTTGATAGCAGAGAAGCTATAGTGCTGAAGACATTTATTAAATCCAATTATGAGTTCTTTCTAAAGGACAGAAAGCGAGCCTCTCATATGAAGATGTTTAATCAGCAGAAGATTGAGTGAGATTAGTCTACCACCAAGTTCAGGAAAGCTAGCCTTGGTAGTCTAGTCGGTTAAGATTCAGTGCTCTCATTGCTTCCTGAGTTCATTTCCTGGTCAGGGAACCACACTACCCATCTGTCAGTTGTCATACTGTGTGTTTCTGTGATGCTGAAAGCTATGCCATCAGTATTTCAAATATCATCAGGGTCACCCATGGGGGACAGGTTTCAATGGAGCTTCCAGACTAAGACACACTAGGAAGAGGGACCTAGCCACCCACTTCTGAAAAAACTGGCCACGAAAACCCCACGAATAGCAGCGGAGCATTGTCTGATACAGCGCCAGAAGGTGAGAGGATGGCGTAAAAAGGCTGGGCAGGGTTCCACTCTGCTGTACACAAGGTCACTAGGAGTCAGAATCAAGTCCACAACACTAGCAAGCTCAGGAAAATGGTGGAAGGGAAATATAGAAAAGGAAATTTTGCAGGCTCTGATAAGAGTCAGGGTTACAGCAGTCCTTTAGGTTGATTAAAATCTTAAATATAATGGTACATCCCAAGGTCTATCAATATGTGTGTTTGGTATTTGATCTCTACCCATATTGTCATGAAAGCTAATCTCATGTAACCTAAATGTAAAAAGTTAATTATAACTCTTAACCAGGGTATCCCTGGATGAAAGGGAGGCAGCAACAATATATATCAGTGACTTAGCTCAAATATCATAACTTCTGTGGAGACTTTCCAGATTTCTCCCAGCCAGAAACATTTGCTCCTCTGTTTGGGCAGTCATGTTTGTCATGGTCTGAGTCTACAAATGTGTATTTATTATTTGATTAAGATTTCTATTTGTAAGAAAAGATTATGTTTTACTACTCCTAACTCTCCCAGTGCCAATCCATAAGCCTTTATATTATGTGCTTAACATGTTATTATAGTAAAATACTTTAGAATGGATTGCATTTTTTCATTGTTCTATATCCAATAAATAGCTTTCAAGTAATAAGATATTATCTATGCAAAAATATTAGATTTTAGACTCTTGGAAACTTAGCAGTTGAGACTTAGAGACCATGCAATAACCTAACATTTGACAAATATACAGCCAAAAAGAGAGCTGATTTTACTCTTTCATATTTTTAAAGAGAATATTAAAAGTGGCAAATGAAATAAAACAAAGTTTATCTTTGATATTACCATGAAATAAATTCACTCTACATCTTCTAATATGTACTTATCTATTTGTTTCAATTTTTAATAATGCTATAATCAATCAGTGTTTCATATTCTACTCACAAGGACACGGCCTTCTTAAGGACTGCTAAGTGCTTTCATACAGTTGAGTAAGTGAAGCCTTGATCCTGGGATTTATTTCTTGTAAAGAGAAATTATCCTGTGTCTGTGAAAAAAAGAGGAAATAAAAAACTAAAAAAAATTATAAATCTTGAGTAAGATAGGTGAACCACTCATGTTTACAGCCCCAAATTGATCATTTTTAGAAATATTTTACTAAAAGGAAAGGACAAACAATAACCTGATATAGACACATGGTGCTGACTCCGTCTTGTCCCAGGAAATAATGCCAGGAAGAGACAATTTGGGGGAAAAAAGAAAGCATTAATAATTCTTTGCAGAAAGCAGTAAAACAGTATCTTTGGCAACATATACAGGCTATGATTCAATTCTGAGCCATGTAATATTGATTAGAAATTGTTATAACCAAATGCAAATACATATTTTGGTTTTCCTTGATCAAATTACAATTGCTCGAGAAATGTTTAGGTCACTGGTAAGCTAAAAAAATCAAATTAATTCAATATTAGTTTTAGAATTCTATATTCTGAGAACTAGCCATTTTGTACTACAGGTAACATTGCTCTAAAAAAAATTATCCCAAATTTCTGTATCTGCTTTTGAAAATTGGAAGAGGTGTTCTTGTAAATTCTGTGCTTTTTAATGCTCATGACATGTAATGATACCAACATGTCACTTATTGGCAAGGCAGAACTAATAGAAATTTATGTTATAAAGATATTTTGCCTTTGTTGTATTTTATATTTCTCTAAAAATAAGCCGGATAAAGTGATGCCTTCTCCCATGGAGTATCATTCATGCTTCACTGATTGATACATAGTTTTGTCCTCAATTTCTAGGGCAAGTCCACCGTTGTGCTGTAGTAAGTATTGTTTTCATCTTACTATTTACATTTAGTTTGCTTAGTGTATTAGTGCTTTTTTTGTGTGTGTGTGATGGAGATTGGCCCCGAGCTAACATCTGTGCCAGTCTTTCCTCTATTTTGTATGTGGGTGGCCTCCACAGCGTAGCTCGGTGAATGCTGTATGTCCAAGCCCGGGATCCGAACCGGCGAACCCAGGCTGCTGAAGCGGAGCGCCCCCAACTTAACCACTACGCCGTGAGCTGGCCAGCCCCTCTTAGTGTGTTTTTTAAATGTAGTCAGCTAAGTGTTGCTTATTATACATTTCTGAATAATCAAAAAGAAAGAGCAAAATCAGAGGTTTTGAAAAGTAATTTGCCTCTCAGTTATAAAGACAGAATAATAAATTAATAAAGAATGAGCTTACAGATGTAATTTGTCAATTAAAGCATCTTTTCTAAAATAAGAACACTTAAAGGAAAGAAAAAAGTGATTATCACTGAAGCATCAGCATTGATTCAGAATCATGAACATACCTCACAAGCCTTCGCAGAACTGTTTTAAGAAATGCTAGAAATTAAATGTCAATTATTAAATCCAAATGTCTAAAGAAGCTTTGATTTGTTTGTTGTTATTCTTAAAACAGACTTGAGAAAATAAACTATGAATGATGTAAATGAATAAGAATTCTAATAAATAATGCACCAGTGATTCAAGGGAGAAAAGAGTTAGGACAATAATACAATACAGATTAGCTTTGTAATTCTGAAAATTTGAGTTCTGGCATATATTAGATTTGGAAATCAGGCTGCTGTTTTTCTTTTTGGAATTTAAAACCAAACAAGAACCCTTTGACCAAATGCAAAGACACATATTTAATTTGATAGTCTATTTTAGATCTTGTTATTAAATATCACATATTATGCTTAGATTTTTCATTTGTAAGCATAATTCTAATGTTTAAGTTTGTTTTCTTTACATTATCCTTACCATTTCTCAACAATAAAGAATAAAATAATTTTAATATAAAACAAAGACAAGTAACATCAATGCAGTGAATGTTACCATTTTCGTAGTTTGATGATGAATATTCATTCACAAAATGTTACAAAAAGGAGTAGCTAATTTGATGACTAGGGAACTGTTAGTGCTGTAACAAGAACTGCCGACTTTTTTATCCAACTACCAATGTTTTGATTTTCTATAATTTATCACAAATTCCAAAGCTTGACTATATATTGATTAAAAATAAATTAGCACCAATTTATAGCGAGTAAAGTATAATAATTACCAATAATAGAGTATATTTGTGATCTCTATGTGCAAAGTTCTGTTCTAATTACTTTGAATAAATTAATTCATTCAGTGCATCAAAAAACACTATGAAGTGGAATGTATTAAACAATTTACAGATAAGGAAGCCAAAACACAAAAAAGTTCAGGAATTTTTCTAATATTAATCAGCTATAAAATGGTAGGAGCTGGCATTTTAACCAGTCTGGCTCCAAGGTTTTGGATATACACTCCCGTGCTCCATAAATTCCAAAGCTGGTGGGAGACTATTTGAAAACTGGAACATGAATTTAGTCTTAATTGGTATAGAAATTTGTGGACATTTTGGCAATCCCACCACTACAACCACTACCATGAAAATCCATTTAAATTGCTCATATATTATGAGGCAGTGTCTCATTCAATGGAATTTATTATTAAGAAATGAGGTTTTTAAAATTTTGTACATACAGAGGGGCAAGATTGTTTATAATAATGAAAATTGGAAATGGCTAAGTTTCCTCCTTTAGAGAAATGGCATATCTACTTTATGGACTATTATGTACTCGTAATAAATGTGGAGACTTTTTTGGCAATATGGCATACTGCTTACAAACCAACAAAAGGTAAAAAAAAGGTTTCACAATTGCTTGTAAGCTATATTTTAACTGCATGTAAAATTGATAGCTACAAAAAAATGCATTCAGAAATACAAGTCAAACCACAGATATTTTAGGGTGGTGTAAACATAAGTGATTATTTTATCCCTTCTACGATTCTTTTTCTAACATGCAAGTTTACTCTAAATAGGACATTATTGAGGGTGAATTGGGGGCCTTTTTTCTGGAAGATTATTTAGCAATATTTTTCTGCTCTTTGCCCTTTAATTCCACTTCTAAAACCTAATCCCAGTGTTCCCAAAGCCTTACATGTATGTTCATAACAGAATTATTTGTAGCAAAGAAACATTAGCAACAAACTTAACATCCAAAATAGGTAAAAGTCCTGAATTATCCATATGATAGAAACAACCAGTCACGAACATATAATAGAAAAATATTTAATAACATAGGACGTTGCCAGGAAATACTGCCATCAATTTAACTGTGCTTATCTCTGTGAGTTGAATTTATGGGTAATTAATTATTTAAAGATCTCTATTCGTCAGTTTTTCAGTCATCAACATACATAGCATTACTTTCATGTTTGCAAGAAGCAAGTACATACATTTGTGTCTCGAGTCATTTTGGGAATGTTAATTTTAATATCAAGTTTAATTTTGATATCAACTATATTTTTAGTGTTTTATTCTTTTTTTCTAGACAACTGTATGATATGAAAACCAGAAAATATTTTCTATTTATTGGCAAAATTTAAAACACACTATCAAATTAAATCACTTTCTTTGCATTTGGTCAAGCTATTCTCATTTTGATTTAAATTCCACTGAGGAAAACAGCAGCCCAAATATTCGTATACAAAGTAAGATTTATGTTTGGTATATGTACCTTCATTTGTTTAAACCATTCCCTAAGTTTTGCTCTACTTAAGAAATAAGAGTAGTAATTACAGCTTTATAGGATGGCCTTTTTTTTTTTTTTTTTTTTTTTGTGGGGAAGACCAGCCCTGAGCTAACATCCGTCGCCAGTCCTCCTCTTTTTGCTGAGGAAGACTGGCCCTGGGCTAACATCTGTGCCTGTCTTCCTCTACTTTATATGGGACGCCGCCACGGCGTGGCTGACAGGCAGTGTGTCGGCGGGCGCCCGGGATCCGAACTCGCGAACCCCGGGCTGCCAAGCGCGGACTAAACCGCTGCGCCACCGGACGGCCCCTATAAGATGGCCTTTTTAACAGCAAGTTGACATAAATTTTTTTGATAAAAACCACTTATTAGCTCTGCAACCTGTACCTTGTCGACTGTGGGCAAACAAAACAAATTAATTTCAAATACTTTCAATTCATCTTCAGAGTTGTGCATTTGATGACTTTTTAATAAAAGATTTTTAAAATTAAACCTTCTTAATTATAGTGTGTCAAATTTTCAACATACTGAAAATCGGTACTGAAAAATTTATATAAATATAAAATAAACATGTCTCTCCATATAGTCTAATTTTGTTTGCAGTAGAATCAGCAAGTCTTAGAGCAGAAATACTCTACCAATTTCAAGTAAGTATATTTAGAATTTTCTATATTTAAACTCCTTTAATTTTTTGAAGGCCAATTTAAATTATATTCTTTTTATGTTATGGTTTTACCATAATATTATCTATGAACAGTATTCAAAGGGCAGCTTGCTGTTTTATCTTTAAGACTGTCTTTTTTGTAAGTCAAGATAAGTAACAGTCATATTATAATGTTTGTGTAAGTTCCAAGTGATTGGAAGCTTTTACTATTCAAGGGCCATTTCTGTAAATAGCTTTATGAAGTGATATATCACTCCACTAGCAGTGTAACATCATTTTCAAGGAAGCTGTCCTTGAAATCCAATCCATTTAAGAAGGTTAATTAGGGTCAGATTTATAATGGGATGGAATAGAATCTAGACTCAAACTAAAGTAAGTTAATATCAGACTATGAAGTGGCTCCCTACAGAACACATTAATATGTAGGAAAGGAGAAATGGAATGGGCAAATAATTGTACCACACATATATAAAGAAATGTCTACATACGTCGAGATATTGATGGAGCTTTAGCTCAGTGACTCTAGCTGAAAATTTCTTCATGTCATTATATCAACCTCCTTGGGCTGCTGTAACAATACAATAAACTGAGTGGTTTAAAGCAACAGAAATGTATTGTCTCATAGTTCTGGAGACTAGAAGACTGAAATCAAAGTGTTACAGGGCCATGCTCCCTCTGAAACCAACAAGAGAATCCTTCCTTGCCTCTTCCTAGTATCTGGTATTGTCTAGCCATCCTTAGCATTCCTTGGCTTGTAGCTGCATACTCTGATCTCTGCCTTTGTCATTACATGGAATGCTTCCTGTATGTCTGTCTTCACACAGCACCATCTTCTTATAAAAACACCACTCATATCACATCAGGGGCACACTGTATTCCAATATGAACACATCTTGACTTAACTAAGTACATTAAAATGACCCTATTTCCAAATAAGGTCACTGTCTGAGGTACCTGGGGTTAGAACATCAACATATCTTTTTTTTGGGGGGGGACACAATTTGAACCATAAGAGTCATGATAACTATTGTATGAGGTTCTTAAAAAAGAAAATAGTGAAGTATATATACTGAATGTGTACAGGGCTCTACAAGTCAAGAAATATTGGGGACTAAAGGCATAAAGAACCGTTCTACCATAACAGATCCAGGGCTGTGCAGCATAAACCAGCAGCATTATTTCAAAAAGCTTACTGTCACCCATTATCTTAAGGACACTCCTTGTTTAAATGGAGGTTGTGAGTTTTTCCCATGGCAAAAGGAATTTGAATATAAGATCTAAGTTTTTCAACAGAAAGTTATTACTTCCAATATAAGTTCTACTGAGTAGGAACTTTCACATTTTAAAATAGTCTTCCTCTAACGTTGCTCCTCCTAAACGTTGATTGAAGCTTATTCGAAGAATTTTGATTGTGCGGTTACACAAATTTACAGAAAATTGAATAATTTTGGATAAAGTTATTAAACAGATTTTTGTTTTCTTATCCTTCACTACTTCCTTTCCCTTTTATCAACTTTCACATTTCCCAAGTTATCTGCATTATTTTATGTAGACATTGAACTAAAGTAAAATTGCCGACTCTTTCTTTCTATTATAGTATAATTAAGCACTCACCTGGGGGAAAATACAACTTGACTCACATTCAGAAAAGGGCTCCACAGATGTGGAATGAAGATGATCCCTCTGTCATTATTCTAATACTTTCAGAGAAAATCTACAATTGTGAATTAAGATAGGGCTACCTTGAAATCACACCAGAATATGAGCAAACATCATTTTTAAAAACGTTCTCTTTCAAAAAAAAAATCCACAAATCCCACCATAATATTACAGTTCCAGATACTCACAGTAGATGTAATCATGGCAAACAGTGCTACATGCCACGCAGTTACGCATTTAACAAGCGACTGTGTAGAACACTGTGCCAAACACTGTTTCAAGTATTTCATATGTACTAAATCATTTAATCCTCACATATATGAGTGCATGCTTCGTATGTAAGAATTTACAAAGGGTATGTAAAACAGCGGCATGATTTCAATTCCTTAACTGACAGTTCAAATTCATGAAAAATAGTTAACATTATGTTGCATTGAATATTTGACCCCAAACGTTGTATGTGTTTACAAGATTGCAATAAATATCAAGAAATATGATAAATATATAATATATGCATGAATAAATCCATTGCCACATTTTCCTTTGTGGGTTGACATAATTGTAAACCACCCAACACTTTGGTTAGTCTTAACAGAAAAAAAGTGTATCAATTGACTTCGTAGATATCACATGCATCGACATTCATTGCATATTTAAATCAGAAAGAGTCTTCTTTATGCAATCCTCCAATTCTTTGTACCACTTGCTACAACGTGGTATAGTAAGAACAAGAATGTATGCATACATTTAATCTCCTGTAGAAAAAAAATGAAAGAATTGTTCACAATTTTACTACCAAGAGAATAATATTGTTGACCTTTTGCTTTACATAGTTTTGGTTATGTTTCTCTATGTCTATTAAGTATCTCAAAGTCAATTGGTAAAAATTGAATGCATTATTTCTCCACACAACCCAGCCTTTCTTCCAGTGATCCCTATGTTTGTATATAATACTACCATTCACTAAAAAACTAGGAGTTGAGTGGTAAAACTTCTATCATCTCCTTTCTAATCCATTCAGTCTCTAAATGCTGTCAGTTCTACTTGTAACCATGCCTTTTAGATCCTTCCACCTTGTTTTATTCCAACCCTAGTTTTGCTAAATTTCAATACAGTATCAATTTCCTCTGCAGTTAAACTGATCAGGTCATTCCCATTTTTAAGGCCCTGCATTAATTTTCCCTTGCTCTAAATATATGGTCCAAACTTTCTCACATCCCTTACAACGTTCTTCCCAATATATATTTCCCCTGTCTCTTCTTTAGGAACAGCTCTTGTTAATGAAATTTTTGAACTGTGTTTTTGAGCCATGCTTACTTTAAATTATTCTCCACCCATGTGGCTGTGTAATCTATTGCCTCTGAGCATGCCCTTTCTTATGTTCTGCTTGTTTCTCCCACATCCGTCCTCCATCATTGGACTAAAATCTCTAGGACCTGTGCTTACCTGCACGGATTCAGTGAAACACTTACCGATTCATAGAATAGCTTAAGTTCCTCTGTATCATGTCTGTAGATCTTTATATTTCCTTTAGAGTGGACACCTACTTTTATTGTAATTTGGGGGATAATGTATTTCTGCTCGGAGAGCTTGAAAACATCAAGAGGACAGAGGCTGACTGATGGCCATCCTTGTTCCTATACTCCCAGGAGAGCGCACAGGGTTTGTCTTTTGGTGGGAAAAAAAGTGGAGTATTTGTAGATCTGATGAATGAATCGGTAAATAATTTACTCACCTCATTCTCCACCTTTAAAATTTAAATGATTTATTATTTTTCACTATTCAAATAGCACTATATTCAATAAATCTTGCTGTTATATGTCTACATATATCTATAATTATTACATTTAAATACATTTCTTTGAGAGGACTCTTTGGCTAGATATATATAAAATTTCTAAGATTTTTGTATGGTATTAATTGCTTTCAGAAAGGTTTATACATATATATGACTGTTTTCTTGTATATTTTATGAAACATAATATATATATAATTTGATAACTAGAAAACTGTTTCATAATCATTGGATTTGCTTTCTTTGAGATATTATTGAATATTTATTAATGACTTTAAATTTACTTTGTATGTTGAAATATGAGAACCAGGAATGTTTCCATCTATTATGTATTTTCCAGAGAATTTAGATTGTGCCTTTAGATGATGATTATGATGAGGATGATGATAACTACTATTACTAAAATCGTACAGGTAACACTTGCAGACCCACGACAGAATTTTCTAACTTCCTTACTTGCTGTGATTACAGGAAATGAGGTAGAGAAAAAAAATCAAACATTTTCTTTTTATCTCTGAAAATCTACTCAGGAGATTTGGCAACATTCCTTTAAGCAAGGTTTAGATTATATTGACGCGATACTAAAGTTTTGTCTGGAAATGTAATAATTCATAATATATCTCATTTCCAAATCTTATCATATGTACCATATAGACACAACATCAAGATTTTGCTGATTTTATTTTTTAATTTTTGTTGCATAAATATAGCACTGGCATGTTTAGAAAAAATATATATGTATATTTCTTGTGTTAACTAGTGTTGCCTTTATTTGCATTCAATTTATCAAGTGGTAAAGCTTCCAGCAGCAAAACCTAATAGGTGAAGTCATACCCCATGCCAAACTTTGAGTGTTTCATAGAAAGCACTGAATTACCTCTTAGTAGCTCCATGTCTGAGAAAAAAACATTAATAGTACATTTAATTTAGCAGCACTGCAATGCAAAGCATCGACTGGCACTAAATGACTTCAAGAACGCCATCAACTTCTGCAAATGTTGTCTGAAAGAAATTCAACAAATATATTGCATGTCATTCAAAAATAAGACAGCTCTTATATTTTTCCTAAGTATGATTGACCACAGCAAATGGGAATATCTAGTGCAAGGGTAGATTATTTATTACACCACTGGATTGTACTAACCTGTATTTCCAGAAAAATTATCAGTAAAAAAATGTTTAAATCACAGTTATTTGAACTATAAAGTTATCAATTCTATTTGGGTGCCATTGTTGACCCCAAATCTAACAGGTTTTTTTGCTTTTTTATTTATAATTTTATCCTACCATGTGTTGCTTTCAAAAAACAAATGTTACAATCTCCATTTTATAGATGAAGAAAATAATGTGAGTTTCTAGCATCAAGCAATCAATGGCAGTGTTAGGAAAAAGTGCCCACATCTTTCAAGTTTTTGTATAGTGATCTATCATTGTGTTACAGAGGATATATATGTTGTCTTTACATATTAACTATTACCTAAACACATCAACCAACTCTATTTAGTTAAATTGGCTTAGCTGTAAAATAGTCAACATAACTTTAGTAGCAGGAAAAAAATCTTACGAACTTAAAGTTGTAACATGTAATTATCAAAATTTCAAGATCTCATACTAGTAAGTCTGAATTTTGTTTATAGTTTATAGCACAAATAGTGATTAGATAAGTAATATAATTGCCTCTCATGATGTATTTGACTTCACAATTTAATTAAATCCTCCTCATTTTAAAAAAGTATTCATAGTATTTTTTGTTTTCACAATATGGCATTTTGTTAAATATATCTATATCCAACAGAAAACACCAAGTGCTTCCTAGAAGGGATTCAATAAATATTTTTTTAATGATGAATGAATGAATGGTCTGTGTGCCTATGTTTATGAGCTTGTGTGTGTGTGTGTGTGTGTGTGTGTGTGTGATGGGTATTGGGAGGAGCAATTGTGGGCATAGCAAGTTGCATGAGAAAAGACGTGGAGGCATGCCAAGGTTTGTTATATTAGAAGCCTTCTAAGTGTCATGGATTCTGTAAATTTTAGGTGGCAATGCAATATGAGATAGCATAGGAGTGTAGAACAGACATGAAACAGAGCATTGCATCCAGTGGTGGGTTGGATTTGGCTTCATGTGCTGCTGTACAACATCTATTCACTAGCCTGAATTCAGTTATGTCACAATGGGTAGCTTGAAATCAGACACAATGAGAGTATTTACATACTGAAAATTGACAAACACTATAAATCAGAACTTCTTTTCCCTCAGAGTGCCAGCTGTTAAACCTTTCCCAGCTCACTGCTCCATGACAAGCAAATAAATTTAGACCTTATACATTAAGGTATTTTTGAAGTGTTTAAGAGTGAAATAGCATTACCCAGCTTGACTTTTAAAACGAGAATAATTCAAAGGGGCGTTAAGCTTTTAGTCAAGGAAGCTAGTTGAACAAATATTTCTATATGAGAGATCGCAGAGCTAGCACTGAATATGAAGAAACAAAACCAAAAGTATAAACGTATGGTGTTTTAATCTTCTAGTGATTATATCCTTTTATGCTCTGTCATCCACCCACTATAGGGTATTGTGATGAAGGCAGGTTTTTCAAAAAATACTTGCTAAATGACGTATTTTGTAGTTTTTAATAATTATATCTAAAAAAAAATCTGAATGTCTTAAGGCTATTTATTTTATTTTTACTGTTTATCCCAGTTATCTTTAACTTTATATATACTTAAAACTAACCCTCAAAATTCATCTCTTCTTATGAATTTTCATCAGACTGTGTTATTTCACTGTTGAGATTTTTCATATTTTACAACTTGAGACATCGTTCAGACCATTCGAGGTTACCAGATCTTTGAATCTTAGACATACATTTAGACAGGCAGTTTCTCCAAAGTCAAACAGAGTAGTTGAATCTGTACACAACTGTGGAATTGTGTGTCTGTAAGCCTGTCAGGCGGATTGTGCCCCTCTTAAATAATAACCTTTTAAGGAAAAAAACACTTTAAAACTATTTTTAAGAGATACATATGAAGTATATAAATGAGCTGAAAACACTGTACCTTTTATTACTTTTTTTTAAATTAGAGAAAAAAATGTAGGATGAATTAGTGATTCTATAGTATCATGGAGACAAATTGTTGCAATAAGAAGTAAATTTGAGTGTAAAGTATCAGTAGCATAAGAAGTGTAAAAATATACCCTTATAAAAATATAGTAATAAATTATATTCAATGGTTTTCAGAGTATGATTCAGTTACATCTGAGTTGTAACTGAGTTTGATTTTATTTTGAATAATTTTTCATCATTTATTCCCATTATATATATAATATGTGAGGCACCCAAATCTCCATGGTACAGTTGGAGGATATGATTAAATTGACATTTGTTTTGTGTCTATTGTATTCCCACTGTGCTTCAGTAGTAAACTTGGGATTGATGCTATCTATTAGATTTCTTTTACAGATATGTCTGTACATTGTATCATTTAAAAACTTTGACATGTACAATCACATTGTTATGACTAAGAACAATAAACTATGTACTCAAGTAGGATTTTATATCTCTGAATTGTGTATGTCCAGAAAAGAGGAAATTCATTTTATGTGAATAAAAAATGAGATCATAGAATGTTTGAGGGAAAGTATCTTTGAGGACATGTATATTTCCTTTATCCATTATTTTTGAATGTTTCCTTATTATTAATGTTGTAAACATAAAGGAAATACGATGCCAATTAATAAACTGAAAGAAATAGAAAATTATGTTCTAAAAATGACCCTTTTTCCCCTCACCAAGCGCTAACAGCAGATAACAATGTAGTATGCTCCTTTCTAGTCTTGTTTATTTATTCATTCATTCATTTCTTTTTATGGCCATGTTGTTTTAGTTTTAAACATGCTGTATTCATCGTCTATAAAACCTTTGAATTTATATCATATTTTACTTTACAAATAAGCATCATTCCATGTTATTCTAGACAATGTGAGTGTTTTTAACTGGTTTTTCCATTTTCAACCATTCCTGTAAAATGCAATAATGGCTCTCAGTTTGAACTAATTTTTAACTTTGTTAAAAAGAAGTTTTTAATCTTTTAAAATATTTTAGTGGAATGTGTAATTCTTTTCTTTTTTTTTTTGTGAGGAAGACAAGCCCTGAGCTAATATCCATCGCCAATCTTCCTCTTTTTGCGGAGGAAGACTGGCTCTGGGCTAACATCGTGCCCATCTTCCTCTACTTTATATGGGACGCCGCCACGGCATGGCTGACAGGCAGTGCGTCGGCGGGCGCCCGGGATCCGAACCCGCGAACCCCGGGCTGCCAAGGGCGGACTAAACCACTGCGCCACCAGGCGGCCCCGTATAATTCATATTTTTAAATGTCTTTGTTATATGTATTTAGATATTTAGTTTAGGGCCATAGTATGTCATATATAAATGGCCTTGTAGTTAAGGGATAACACTTATCTGACTATGATATGTTTTCTTTATATGTAATTTAGAATTTTATGTTAGCATCGTGTTTGTTACAATGGCATCAATTTTGTTGATTTCTCGAAATAAGTCTGAGTAATTGAAATGAAATGTATTAAAGCCTAGTTATAAGGCAACCTGAGGGAGTACAGAACTTATCAGAAGCATGAACTACGTCCTGGGAACTTGATCACTGAAGCTGTCAGCTACACCATGTCACCACTCATTCTAAGTGTCTGTAATGAGGATCTTAAATTTAGGGATGTTGATACCATTTTACATAGTATTTGCACCTACAATTTTATAGTTAGTTTTTATTTTTTGTTTTACTTTTTTGCCTTATGTTAAGATTTATGTTTACATTTTAAAATAAACTGAATGGCACTGTACAATTTTCTAGCTAAAAGTTAATTCTGTATAAATCTGTTAGTTATTTTAAGGACTTTGTCTATTTCTCTACATAATATAGAAAGCAAATGAAGTATTTTGAGATGGAGGAGTGACATAATCAATATGGCTTTGGGCTAGAAGAAAATGTAGGAAAAAGTGTGGATTCAAGGGGACAAGTTAGAACGCAATAATTTTGGGGACAGAAAGTTGCATCCTGGAGCAGGTTGAAGTGGGTAGAATTGAATAGAAATAATGACGAGTAATTAGCTTCTGAATATGTTTTAAAGGTAGAGTTAACAAGATTTACTGACAGATTATAAGCATGCTTTGAGAAGAGATGAATCAAGCATGTTCCCAAAGTTATTGTCTTGAGCACCTGGAAGGACAGAATAGCCTGAGGTGGCAAAGACTGCAGACATAGCACATTTTAGGGCATGAGTTTATGACATCTTTAAATTTGAGATGTCTGGTAGTAGAAATAGCATATGTTAAATATGATAATAGCTATAGACCTGAAATAATCTTTATCAAATTAGCACGTTTGGCATATTTTTCAGTTTCTTTAATCGGGAATCAGTGATTTGTATTTTTATAAGTGATAAAATGAGGAATGAAAGAAGGTGCTGGTTAGAAAGAAAGATCTGTGAAATTTAAATTAAAGAGAGGTTGCAGTTTGTGATAATGATGATATTTAGGGCACGATCATGGAAGAGTGTAGAATTTAAATATTCTCACCAAAAAAAAAGGTAAACATCTGAGGGGGTGTGTATGTTAATTAACTAGATAGGGGGATCTCTTCACCATGTGTACAAATATCAAACCATCACAATGTACACTTTAAATATTTTACAATTTTTTATGCCAGTTATACCTCAGTAAAGCTGAAATTTAAAAAATATGTTGTTTCTATGGGAAAATGTACGGTCATTGACGGTAACTGATTTTAAAATTATCGTTTTAAAACAATCATTGGTAATTTGGAGATTGCTTATAAAATAGTTCCCTCTGAAGAAATGTCTGCAGTAGGAAAAATCACATTTAAATAAAAGGGATATTCAGTGCTAATGAAATACATAGATATTATTAATCAGATGTAATTTTTTCTTATATACAATGTTGGATATGTTATGGATATATTCAGAGAAATATGTGAGAGGGTAATAGAGATTATAAGGTTTTGTATTTTAAGAATCAGAAATTTAAGAGGCCAGCCCAGTGGTGCAGCGGTTTAGTTCGCACTTGGCAGCCCGGGGTTCGTGGGTTCGGATCCCGGGCGCCCACTAACGCACTGCTTGTCAGTCACGCCGTGGCGGCCTCCCATATAAAGTAGAGGAAGATGGGCACGGATGTTAACCCAGGGCCGGTCTTACTCAGCAAAAAGAGGAGGATTAGCAATGGATGTCAGCTCAGGGCTGGTCTTCCTCACAAAAAAAAAAAAAATCAGAAATTTAATTAGATACCTAACTAATTAAGAATGAACTTATTTATGAAATCATATTCTTGCTTGTGAAAAGTAATTATGTATAATTCCATTTAATATAGACTTATGGAATATATAAATAATAATTTGTTGTCCAAGTTTGAATCCAAAAATTTTATTTTTCCCAAGAATAAAAATGGTTGAATAGAAAACTTTTGAAAAGTTCATTGCAGTGGAGAGACAAAGTTTTTTTATTTTCAAAATGATACCAAACTAAAACTTTTGGAGAATTCAATTTCTTCAACATCATCAGAATATGTATTTCCACTTCTTTGTGTTTTTGTTTTAATTAGGAATAGAGCTAAAATGCCATTTCTCATCTTTCTTTGGCATCCTAGACAAATATATGCTTAGATGAATTCCACAGCCTTCTTACAAAATGGAAAGTTGATCTGATAGTTCTGAATTTAACCTCCTTTTTATTTTCACACACAGAGACAGACATATGCACGCAGAGAAGACAGTCCTATTATGACTTAAAATGTATCTTTAAAAAAGCTGGTTTTATTCTTTTAATATCTTGTTGATTGACTATATTTGAAATTTACTGATGTAAGTTCCTTATTGAATAAAATATGTAATATTATATATATATGAGTTTTAAGAAACAGGATGTCCTATTTGCTGAATAAATCAAATTGGACATTTTACATAATTTAGTTTTGGTTACAGTTTAATTAATAACTATTTAATCAAAATTCCTTCCACAAGTTTCCTATTAATCCTCCTCTGTGCATACTAGACTTTCATATTTTTGCATTTAATAGGAAAACATACTTTGCTATTTTCCATAAAGAGAATAACAATAGCAGCGTTTTGAAGAAAATTTAGCATTTCATAATTAATATTTTCATTGTGCTTTTTATGCCTTGCAAGCTGCATTGGCTTTATCGTGTGTGTGTGAAGTTCACTGCACGTGTCACTAAATAAATGAATATATATTTAGAAGTTATTTATAAGTGTCTGTCATCAGTATTTAAAGATGTTACTTATAGTAATAGTTCACTGGATGTTAGAGCATGACAAAAATTATTGAAGCATGACAAACTAAATTATTAAGAAAAAATCTATCAGAAAGTAAACTGTTATGGATATTACAGGGATGGCTAACAAGAAATATTTTATTCTGGAAATTAAATTCATAATTAATGTGTCCAGCGGAATCTCAGTAAACACACAGAGAGTGACACGTATTTGTTGAAGTATTGTTGTATTCTTCATATTGCTGAGAACTTTTTAATGCATTATTTAAGGATATGTGAATTAGACTAAGTGAATTTCAGTTAACATTTAGTTTGTTCTGTTAATTTTATTTTAAGTTTTCTATGTCAGAAATGTGAGTAGCTTCATAGAACTTTTGTGGTAAAAATGATCATGTCACCTTGACAAACTCTTTCCTTGTAAACACATTTACATGTGCCAATTTTTTGAAATATAATAAATTTCAAGGAATTTGCATAAATGAAATATATGAGCAATAAGAGGGGCCATTGTGATACCCATTTATTGTTCAGAGGGGAAAAAACACGTAGGGTCTCAAAAATTTAAGTGATGTAGAAGTTCACATAGTTAGTGGTAAAGCAAGTATTAGACATGAGTGTCCTAACGCAAGCTCCACTTTCCTTTCCAATCTATGTAAATTTATGTAGGAATGCAAATTATGGATACACCATGCATGCTTTGTTAATTATATCTATGCTGTCCAAGAATAACATCCTTTCTGGGCCTCAGTTTTATCAGTTTTAAATTGAAGTGTTTCCACTTCATAATAATCAGATTTGGAAAACATCTGATTTTCTATGCTCTAAACAGTTTAATTTCAGATGTCAATTTTATTGATATTGAAAAACATTGCCAATGTAACTTAGAACTATGAAAGGACTTTTTTTGGGAAAGTAGTGACTTTATCAAATATAATATCTGGAAAAATAATTATGATTAAAATTATAAAATAAAAAAGCATTGGGAAAATTCTTAGAGAACTCACAACTGACATAATAAGGACCACAATGAAATAAAAATATTCTTTAGAATAATAATGAAAATTTATCAGCAAACAATATTTACGTGGTTGATATGAAAAGGAAATCTCTGATCTTTGAAAGAAAAAGAGAATTTTCAAACTTTGGTAGTAAATTACAGAACAAATTGATAAAATATTATTTCTAGGTTTATCTCAACTTAGTACTCTAATTGGCCAAAAGAAACACACACACACATACATTCACACATTGTGAGTATAAAACAAGCATCTGAGGCAAACAATACCTTTATATTTTTAAAGATCATTTTGGTACTTTGATTTAATTTGGAATATTGTTACATATCTCAAAGTACGATAATAAAATCATATGAAAGAAAAGCTTGTAATAACAAAAAAAGCATTAACAGATCAGTGTTTATCTGCAGCTAGAGTGGAATAGGTTGGGGGGATTGATTAGCAAAGACATGAGGAAATTTTATGGGACAGTGGGACTGTTCTGTATCATGACTGTGGTGGTGATTATATGCTGTATATCTTTATGAAAAAATAGAAATATATACAAAAAGGATGGGTTTTATCATATGTGTTATACCTCAATAAACCTGACTTAAAGAAAAAACTTCTGATAAAATTTGATTTTGTATATATATATATATATATATATATGCTTATACACGCGCAGATATATAACATTCCAATTTTGTAATAGAATTTTAATATTTCTTAATATTATTGTATAAATCTTGTAAATATAATTTCTAAGGTAGTTTTAATTGATTCATGTAATGTGAAAATTGAATAAGGATTTTAGAAATTTATATTTTAATTGATTGTGTATATTTATTGAATTCAGTTGCAAGACTACTTTGTCTTTTTTTTCTCCTGTCCTCCTCACTCTAAGAATTACTATCATTTTTCTTCTCTCTCCTCTTTTAAAAAAATAATGGATGCATTTAGACCCTGAATTCTAGTATGTAAATTATTTTTTATTCATTTATGCTGTGATTTCTGATATGACTCTATCATGATTGAGATTTGTAACCTTCATCTGTAACAGTAGATGTTCTACCTTCTATTAAAATTCTCTTCCTTTCCTGAATTCTGCCATAAAATCTTCTTAGATATTAACTCTTATCTTCCATACAATAGATATTAACTCTTATATTCCAAATCCTGAGCTAGAGACAGTTGCTTAGCAAGTTGCTTACGAGTCTGAACAACAGATAATATGCACGCTATCCCTTTAAGTGTTATGGGTATATGAACAATTCCTACCCAAAGACCTCCATTAAATTCTACCTGAGATGATATAAGATTGAAGAATAGAAGAACGTGATTATGATGGAAGGAATTCTATCAAACTAAAACTAAAGAATTCACAATAATAGATTGTCCTTCATTTTTGATCAAATAACAAAATAAAATATATAATTTGCAAAATTTCATTAAGTAGATGATGTGGGGATTTCCTGGTTAGTTTGTTAGTGAAATCTACTTCAAATGTGTAATATCATTTAGAACTGGAGAAAAGAGAATACATTTTCTTATTTTTGTGTGTAAAGAATGAATAAATGATACATATTTTTGAAACTAATAAAAAGAAAATGTCAGTAATTATTGCAGCTAATAACCTACTTTCATTTTGCCTCCGAGTTCTTTGAATTTTAAGTGAATAAAATTTTCATCAGGCTATTGTTACTCGTGCTAGTCTTTCATAAACTGGAAGAGTAGGAACATAATGAAGGGAATTTGCATATTAACCAGTAATGAATTAAATAATGTGTTACTTCTCCTAAAATGTATGTGAATAATATCAATTTGTTATTCCAATTAGAGATTGGAGTGAGCAGCGAAACTGCACAGAAAACATTTGATAGGCAAAATTATTTATTTTAAACCATAAATAGCCCTGCCTTCTTGGTAATTATTTTCATGATTGTTTTTCCCATAAAGCATTTATTTGATACAAATTAGCATCTTAGATACATATATGTATATGCATAATGTAAATGTGACTACTTTGTACATCCAGATAGCACCTTTACATTCAGAGAAGGGAAGTATGAGACTCAGGATACAGAAGACCTTAACAAAACAAGTAACTAAAGGCAACAGAAATGTGCTAATAAATTTTATTGAGTTTATTTTACATTTATATTTCTTTTATCTTATGTGTACTCGTTTTTATCACTGAAGAAGGGAATGCTAATACATAAAACTGTTTTTTAAGTATATATAAATGCCTCGAATTATTTTCTACCTTTCTAGTGGACAATTGTACGGTTTTAAAACTTAGCAAAGAAGAATTTTTGCTTTCAGGGAGGAAAATATCATACTTTTTAAATTCTTGGCAACTAGCAGAATTTCTGGTATTCTGTTGGGCTTAATCGATTTTTGTTGATTCATAATTAGCTCAAAGGAAAAAAAAACAAGGAAAATGTCTGATCGATTCCAGTGAATAATTACGTTGATTCTTCTAGTGAAATGAATTCCTTGAAGCTAGAAAATGGCATATTTGCTGTGTATTCTGCAACACCTACCCAAAGACTTAAAGTAAAACAAATAGTAAAAATGGACTTTAGGAATAATTGGGTCAATAAATTATTTAGGATAAAAATTTCAATTCAGGATACAATTCAAACGAGAAAAGACTATGGGAGATATATGGAATTTCTACTCTTGTAAAATTTAAACACCATCTATCTTAAGTAATGTATCTGGCGGAAGAAATCACTTGTATGTTTTAAATGGGTGACTCTATAATGAATGTTCATTGAAAAATTATAGTGAACACACACATGATCCCATCAACAATAATGGTTATCCTTCACATAACAATTAGATAAAATTCTTCTTTCTGAAGAAAAGGTAAGAGCTTTTGGGAGAAAGAAAGTTCTGAGAAGTAAACTATTATTTTCTTCTATAAATGTGACACTTTCCAACAACTTTCAAGAGCAAAAACTGAATATACATTGCCCAGTCTTAAAAATGTAGCAGTCCATTAATCAAAAAGAAAGACTTGGTTGTTTGCATAGATGGGAACAGCTATAGGACAGAGCTGCCCAGGAGTGACAGCGCCAAGAAGAACCAGCTTCTCAATTTTACAACGAATTGGCAGAGTATCTGGGTAATTATCCAGAGAATGTAAGAACACAGTGGAAACTGACTGTTTTTTCTTTATTTTGTTTATTGGTATGTTCTTTGCCTAGACATCATTAAAAATGGATTTCACAAATTGTAAAATAAATATGATGACTACTCAAGTATGTACATTTAGGAAGGAAAATAAATCTGATCCTATTTTGGCAACATGCTTTTCTTTGTGTCCTTGTTCTTTTTAATCTTATTATATTCTTCATTTAGTTCTGTAGTTTATCAGAAGCTAGGGTAGCTGATTTAATTTTATCTGAAAATAAAGTCTCAGTGCACATGTTCCTATGGATTTAAATATTCTTATTCTTAACAAATTAGAAAAACTGAACAGCGATAAGAAAACAAAATAAAAAAAAGAAACAGAAAAAGTATCTTCATAGAACTTTGTTTTTGTCTTGTATAAAATAATCTGAACAGTTTATGAAGAAAAGGTAAGGAAAAAAGGCATCTATTGTGAAAACTTATTCAAAACAATGTACGAAGTCTTTCATACTCACTTTCCCCAAAGCATTGAGTTAGCAAAATTATCCCTACCAATTTATTTTTATATCATTCCTTGATTTTCACTTTTTCTTATTCAAGTTTACAGAATTCCCCAGTTTTTATTTGTTTTGTGTCTTGTAATCAAATACAGACACTTAGAAAACTTATCTACCATAGAAGCCCACAAATTTTATGAAAATAACAGGGCAACATTTACTTGAGTATTCAATAAAACATTTAAAATTACAAATGTGTTAATTACACTGCACTCTGGTGAAGGACCAGATTGGATGAATGTATCATAATAAAAACTGATGGGTGCTCTATGGCTCTGAAGAGGAAAAGTATTTGCAAAGGAAATATGATATATTAACTGATGTCATCAAAACTCCACAAATGGCAAATGGTTTTAAGACTCTCTATAATCAATTGGCTCCTCCGTATATAATTAGAAGGTTTTCAAGAGTTTGAATAGGGTTAACCTTCAATGGTGAACCAAGCACAGGTAACATAAACAATGTAATGAATTTGGTACTTGATACTTTCATAGAAACTGAAATACTAAAGGAAGAATCACATATTCGTTAGTCATCCTACACTAATTTTTTTGGTTTCGGTTTGGAATTATATATGAGATTTGTGTGGTCCACCATGATTCTTTTAAACCTCTGTCTGACTCTGATGGAGATGGTCACCTCAATTGTGGAGCTAAACTGAAGAACAGTGCTTTCATATCATTTTTTAAGTAGGGAGGTCTTCAGGTTTTCTCTGTTTCGGTACAACGGCATCTTATTTCACTCACAACAGAAATTATAGACGTACTCATGCACACATGCCTGCCCAGGGAGCTGGTGTTGCAAGTTAATTTCACAAAGGATCAAACTGAGAGATGACATGTTATCAATTAATCAAAAATAAAAAATAAAAAAAGGTGTAAGAAATGTCTGAGGAAGAAATGAAGTATGTGTTACATCTGTCTTTTCTTTTCTTTTTTTTTTTTTTTTGTGAGGAAGACCAGCCCTGAGCTAACATCCATCGCCAATCTTCCTCTTTTTGCTGAGGAAGACTGGCCCTGGGCTAACATCGTGCCCATCTTCCTCTACTTTATATGGGACGCCACCACGGCATGGCTGATGAGCAGTGCGTCGGCGGGCGACCGGGATCCGAACCCGCGAACCCCGGGCTGCCAAGCGCGGACTAAACCGCTGCGCCACCGGGCGGCCCCCATCTGTCTTTTCTTTTAATTAAATTAATTGTATTATTCACTCTGATTTTATATGTATAAATTGGCTCAAAAGTTTATTCAAATAAGAAACAGAGGCAAGCACAAAAAGTATATGAAGACATAACTGATATCAAAGATGATTAAAAACATATAAGCCTAGAGTCAGGTTCTCTAGACTTATTTTCTAGCTATTAAGTTGTGACTTTAGTTGATCCTTAAGTCCTGTATGGCTTTAACTTCCTTATTTGCTGGATTCTATCTTTGACAAAAAAGGACAACTAACCCGTAGCACTTTAACCTCAGAAGTTTCTATAATGAGAGAAGCAAAGTCCATGATTTTGTCCTTTTGTTGTTGTTGATTTATTATACTTGCAAGGATTTAAGGCTTAATACATATTTTCTTCAAGGAGTAGTCCTCTCTGAATCACCCCAGTTGATGTGTACATTCTGTAAAGAAAATAAGTTGAAAAAATAGGAAATATACATAGCTATATGTAAGAGTGAGGATGAGATTCAAAGTTTTACTAAGAAATGAAAGTAAAGATGTCTATATGTGAAGAAACATCAGTAATTCCTTATAGACAAGACTTAATTTGACATAGATACCAATATTTCTGAATTATTTTGAAGTTTTAATGCAGATTACATTACAATCTATGCCTTTAGAAAACATCTTGATGTAGCTATTTTAAATTTATACACATATAAATTTAGATAGAGATATAATTTATAAATATAAAAGATAAAAATAAATATATACATACATATACACATATACATATATACAGACATGCATTTTAAAATCAAGAACTGAGTAATATAAAAGTTAATTATTTGAGTAATTAAGGGAGTTTGCATGACTTAAAATTAGTATTTAGCTTGTACTAGTGACACAGGCAAAACAACAGATAATATGGAATAAAAAATATGACAAGAAATACAAATATATATGTAGAAATTTTTATATAGTAAAATTAATTGACAATTTTAATGAATGAGAAAAGGATAGCTGATTAAATATTTAATGCTGGGAAAACATTGAGCACAAGTGAAAAAGCAAAGAACTAAAGAGTTTGAGAGAAAAATGAAATTTACATTAAAAAAATCAAGATAAACATGTTTTTTATGCTGACATGAGAAAGGACTCTATGTAACTTCTAAAAGGACTTAGAGATTTGATTACATAAATATTTTAAAATAATGCACATAAAATTTAAAAGTAAATGCAAAGTTAAGCAGAATCTTTAAACACATAACATAGAAACTCTTAATATTCTAAATTGACAAAGTGCTCTTAAAAAGCTATGTTATAAATATCGAACACTTACAAAAAAAGAAAATGTCTCCAGAAGACAATGTGAAATAAGTTTATGTGTATATGTTAAATCTTACTAAATAAACAAAACTATAACCATAATACATAACAGATTTTAACCAAAATATAAGTTAATTATAGAGAAAGGGAGAAATAATAGGTATCACAATTGAATATATTGTGAAAAGATGAATAGGAGAAAAAGATCATTTTTACAATTTTGAGGATATTTAATAATAATCTTAAAATATTTGGTTTTTGACACAATAAATTCACATCTATAAATGTATCCCCCCAAATAATGAGATATTTGTGTGAAGATGAAAGTAAAGTATGTTTATTACATCTTAATTATAATAGCAACAAAATTGGAAAGAAGTTAAATGGAAATGGTAATTAGAGATTAAGCAGAAGTATGGCTTTTTTTCCTCCAGTCCAACATGGCAGCTGTGGCTTGATGGGGAGGCAGAGCTAGTGCGAGGTGAGAAGGGCCCAGGTATTGGATTCTGTTATGCCACCAGCGAAAGAAGAGTATTCAAAGGATAATGAAGGCAGCAAAAATTTACAATACATACTATCATATGGGAGAAGAAACATACATAAATCTCATGTAGAAAAACTTTAATCAAATTAAAATTAATGGAAATAGAAACAAAAATTCCAATATATAAACAGGACAGATGGTTTGAAGTTTTTCAAACTGTAAGACATTTGGTACTGGTTCTCAAGTCCTGTCTTTGTCAGATGTGGAAGCTTTCGCATCATGCTAGTTACATCATTCCAAGGGCACAGTGACCTACTATACTAAAGGCATTATGAGGGTCAAAGGGTCTGAGGGCATAGGTGCACATTGCTAAACAGGAATCAAGACAGCTACTGTCAACTGAAATTCTTTGTCAAGCAGCAAAAGTAAGAGAAGTAGCCTCACATTCAGCTTCCAATAGTTTGCAGGTAGTCCTTACTCTTGATGTATCTTGAGTGTTGTCATGGATGATTTTCTTTCTCTCTCCCTTTCTCCTTCTGCCTCTCTGCCCCTCTCTCTTTCTCTTGTCTCGGACTGAGGTAGCACACCTTGCAATGATACTTTTATGGTTATGTCTCTTCCTTATACTTACGTTAATGAATTGGGAGTGTTTTCTAGTATCAGCAGCCTTTATTTCTAATTCTATAGTAATGCGTCATCTGGTCTGCAATCAAAGCATAATTGAAGCAAAGTGCAAAGAATATAAAAATTATAAATAGAGATATAACAGATATTGATATAGATGCAAATATATATATAATTGAAGGTATATTGTTTATATGTTTTTGTATAAATAGATATGCAATATGTATGTATTATATATTATACCATATATATCATATATATGTATGGTGGAAGGTCCATAAATAATGAACCCTGCTGAGTGTGGTAGACTATAGTCAAGCTTATTACACTACGATTTTGTACCCAGTTCCAGTGTGTGGTTTTTTTCCCCCACACCAAGCAATTCTCCAACATTGGATGTGGGAGATGTCCCACAAATCAACTCAATTCTGATGCTGTCTACTAGGAGATAGCAACAGATTCCACAGACTAAGGGCTCAGTCCCACAAGATTGCCCCCCACATCAGATGACAATCACAAGTCCAGGTTGTTATCTGCTCTTCAGACCAACTGGCTATAAATCAGAGGTTCCCAAGACCCCCTCCTTGGATTCTATTAATTTGCTAGAGCAGTTCATAGAACTCAGGAAAGTAGTTTACTCACTAGATTACATGTTTATTACAAAGGATATTAATTGATATGAATAAACAGCCAGATGAAAAGATTTATAGGGAGAACAAAGGAGCTTCTGTCCACATGGAGTTGGGCCCAGCACAGTGGTATGTGGATGCACACTGGTTCAGCAACCTGGAACCTCTCTGAACCCACCTTTTTAGGTTTTTATAGAGGCTTCATTACATAGGCGTGATTGGTTAAAACATTGGCTATTGGTGATTGATTCAACCTCCAGCCCCTCTCTCTTCTTCAGTGATTGGGGGTGGGACTTAAGTTCCAACTGTCTGATCACAAGGTTGGTTTCACTGGCAACCAGCCCTCACCTTTAGATGCTTTCCAAAAGTCATCTGGTTAACGTAACAAAAGATACATTCATTGCTCTCAGCTCTCAACACAGGAAATTTTATGTGTTTTAGGAGCTCTGTGCCAGGAATAGGAAGAAAACCAAATATATATATTTCTTATTATAAACCACAATATCACATATACCGAAACACCTAATGAACCTGGAAATATATTATGAAGGAGAGCAGAAACCAACGTAATTGTGACATAATATAATATCCTCTAATTGGCCCTGGCTCTGTTCTTTTCTAAGACTAAAATGAAATTAAAGCAGTGAAGCTGAGGGTCTTGGGCATCTCTAAACTCACTCTAAATGGATTGCTCAATCTATTGAATTTTAGTCCCATATTGGTGAAGATGAAAAATAGGAAACATTGGGAGCTAGGACCATCTTCTTTTGCCCTGAATCTTGAATATGTAATTCCTTTTCATTGCTTATTGCCTGGTTTAAAAGCAAACCAAGGTAAAAGCAAATCTAAACAGTCATACTGTTAACACGCAAGGAGGGGGGGCAACTGCCCACCGCAAGACATGCCAATAGTCAAGAGGCAAGGAGGTAGGAGACAAACGACTTTTTATTACAGCTTGCTAGCAAGGGGGAAGATGGCTGAATAACATCCAAAAGAACCATCTTAAGGTGGGCAAAAAATCTTACAGCAGTGGGTTATATAGGCCAGTGGGTTATAGGCGAGAGGGTTAGGAATGTTGACCCCCTGGTGTTACAGACTGGGAATCACCACACCAGATCTTTCAGTTTTCATTGATGATGGCTATCTGCATAGACTCTGCCCCGGGGGGGTCATCACATTCCTAAGGAACTCAAAAGAACAAAGTTATCAACTTGTGGTATCTGGGAAGGGCCATACAATCTACCGAGCAGTCTGGGTTAATCAGAGGTCATTCAAAATTACAATAGGGTTTCTTTTCTACAATGGCTTTCCTCATGTCAACCATGTGTTGAGCTGCTATCAATACCTGCCAGTTTTTGAAATGGTACCAACTTAGTGTTGCGGTTAACTCAGTAGAAATATGTATTTGTTTTCTTTGAAATTCACAAATTTGTCCCCTAAAGATGCATTATTGAGTCATGCACTGCATAATGAAATTTTGATCAAATACAGACCACATATGTGACAGTGGTCCCATAAGTTTAGTAGCATATAGCCTAGGTGTGTAGTGGGCTATACCATCTAGGTTTGTGTAAGTACACTCTACGATGTTCTCAGAATGACGAAACCAACTAAACACATTTTTCAGAATGTATCTCCATCATTAAGTGATGCACTACTGCATTTATAAAAGACATCCTTGAAATAAAATCAGTATCACTAACTATAATCTGACGTTTCTTTGGATCATCTTGTACAAATGCAATTTAAATAAAGACTGTGTTAAATTTCTTTAGACAGGTTGAATACCATAAAAAAATCTAACTTCAGAAACCTATCTCTAATAAGATCCAGTAAAAAACAGCCATTATGAGGATCAATTATTTGGCGGAAAATAATTTCTCTGCAGGCATTCTAGAAACTTCTAATAACTAACTGTCAGTTTCTTTTTTTTTTAATGCAATATCATATAATCCAACTTCTTTGGGATGTCATCTCAGTTGCTTTTTATCATAGATCATATTATGTGGTAATTTGGTAATTGTTTCCCAAATGGGTGGGCGGTATGTGCTACTGACATAGTCGGTGACTTGTGTTCTGTAATGAGAATAAATTTTAAAAAGTCCTTATACTTATTTCAACATTTTGGATATTAAATTCAACACGCTTAAAATGAACAATATTTTCTATACTTCTTAAACCTAAATAGCAAATGTTCATTCCTTCTTTCTGGAAAATAACTCAGCAACCTCCTGATTTTGTTTTAATTAGTCCTAAGTAGGACAAAGATGAATAATACTAGCTAATTCTATTTAAATATCTATCTAACATGTGGAAATGGATGGTAAAGGTTATACATTTCCAGATAGTTTATGTGACATATGTGCTTTAATAAAAATTAGGACTGTTATCAGGATTTTTCTTTCTTTCCTTATCTTAAAAATACTACACAGACACTACAAAAATCATTGTTTTAAAAACCAAACTTTTCCTAAACTACTTATACTATTACCTATTTAAATAATGCCAATTTTGTAAGCTAGAAAACATCTTTAGAACTTTCTTTTTCCTTAACTCCTCCAATCTCTTTCCCAGCTCTCCTTAATCCCCCTCCTAAATATGCATGCAATTTTAATTTCCTGCATTCAGTAGTGTAGTAATCTATTTTCCACCAGGCTTTTCTGCTCCCTCCACACTTTGTTTTACATTGCATCTAGAGTAATCATTTTAAAATTAAAAATTAATGATGTAGTGATATCCCTCCTTTACTTGAAAACCTTTGATTGTGTCATGCAAAAGTCTCTGAATGATAAAAATCCCATGTTGCAATGCTCATCTATCATAGCTTTCTGATCTCTCAAGCAATTCTTTCTGAGTACATTGAACTTTCCCCGTTTTCTCCCACCCTAGGATTTTTCAATATGGTGGAATGAAGGCCGTACTCCCTGATACACAGTGCCCTGCAACACACACCACACACACACACACACACACACACACACACACACACTGAGAGAGAGAGAGGGACTGAGCAATAAGCTTTCTTTAACGTCCAGAACTCTTTTGAAAGATAAAGATTTCCTATCTCACACACCGGACAGCTGCTTCTCCAAATCTGTCCAGATCCTGCTGTTTTCCCCTTTAATGATTCCATGTACTTTTCTTTTACAGCTCGAATATAATTTATAATTACATGTTTGCTCTTGTCCCCTGCTTAACATTGTATCCCCCGGGGAAAGATATTTAGCTGAATGAATATCTATGTTTATTGTAGATCTACAGAAATATTTAAGGTACACTGAGAATTAACAATTGAAAGCAAAAGACCATTTTACTCTTTATTATAATCATAAAAGTATCATTAGTTACCACTACTAGTACTTTTAAAATATTTATAGTAGCACCTCACAACATATATAAAAAGTAACTAAAATGATTTATAGACCAAAATGTAAAGCTAAACATTCTAAACCTCTAAAAGAAAACACAGATATTAAACAGAGATTTCCAAAATGTGACAGCAAAAGCAAAAGCAATAAAATTAACTAGAAAACAATAAATTGGACTTAAGAAAAATTTAAAACACCCATTCTCCAAAAGAAACTGTTAAAAGAATGAAAAGAAAAGCCACAATCTAAGAGAAAATATTAGTAAACCAAACCTTTTAGAATGGCTAAAATTAAACCTCCCACAATACCCAGTGTTGGTGAAGATGTGGAGGAGCTGGAACTCGCAGACACTGTGAGTGGAAATGTAAGATGATACGACCACACTGGAAAGCATTTTGTCCATTTCTTAAAAGTTAGACATACCCTTATGTCCAGTAGTCTCACACCCAGGTATTTAGTCAAGTTACCCCCAAACATACCAGCACCAAACTCAAATTCTTACACATTTAATTGAGCTATATGTATTCTAAATGACATATTTTAGCCATTTAGACCTGAACTACTTTTCACACCCTGCAAACGTCATCCAGCATTTGCTAACCATAGATAAGACAAACCCTGTAGCTAAGAAGAAGACTTCAAACTTTTGCTACCCTGTGGAGCTTTATTACCCAGAGACTTCCCACCCTGCTGCTGAAACAAGCAAGCCCCCTTTCTGATTTCCTTTCTCCTCCAGGAAGTCCCTATTCCCCTACTGGGTGGTGGCCCCAGGCAGCTTTATGGAAGGTGTCTTGCTGGGAGAGATTTCCCCTCTTGCAACCCTGTCCACTTGTTGTCCAAAAAAGTTTGTTATGTGCTACTGCCTCTCATGAGCCTGTCTCTTCCTTGATTAAGCCAAAACCTTGGTGCTAGTAAGCTTTGGGCTAACAATCCTAGCCTGCTCTGTAGCAGTAAATAGTATGGGGGCCATTTTAGGCCAATACATAGGGACCAATTTTGGCCCATTTACATAACAATAATAATCTAGCTGAGTGTGTGTGCCCGGTAATAAGAAAAAAGCAACTTTGGTGAAAATTTAGCAATGTTGACCAGATTTACAAATGTTTAATTACTTCCTATTGCTTTTTCCATTTTATTAATTTCTTTATCTTTTTTAAACAACTTTATCTTTTTTAATAACTCAATGTAGTTTAAAGCATGGAAATATGATATTTTCTGTTTGACTTGATATTTACTAGTACTGATTATTTTACCACAACTGTGAAGTATCACTTGAAGTTAAGAGTGGCTTTGGAAGTAATTTCCAGGTAATGGAAGGTGATGGAAATTGATGGACACTATTTCTATGCATTTTTTAAAAATTCACATAAATAAGATCTCTATTGAACCACTAATATCTTAGTGTTTTCTCAATATAAAACATAATTTTACCTTTTTAAAATCAACATTGGGAGAACAAAGAAATAATTTTATAATATCTTTCACTAATTCTTATAAAACTTCAACATATTCCATTATAAAATCCTATAATAATTCATCGAGCATATATGCATTGATTCTCTATCATATCTCATGCATTAGGTGATAGAGTAATAAATATGACAGTTTTGATTTCCAGTAAAATTGGAGTGTCTAGTAGTATTATAAAATAAAAAGAAGTTTATACAGACTAGTCCTGAGCATGACTAAAAGACAGCAGTAAATTACTCAAGCATATGACTCACAATGTCATGGCATCTGCCCTTCTTAGATTTCTTCCTAAACACAAAATTTTTACTCACTTCCCTCCAATCAATTCTTTGAAAAGTAAAAGTTACAATTCTGTTCATTGATAGACCCAAATAATATCCTGGCACCAGCCATAAATAGGTAGCTCCTACCTTATAAAACTCACTTTCTAAGGGTTAGAGTGTGAGGTAGTAAGTTTGGTTGTCCATTGCTCATGAAAGGAGAAATGGTCTAAATTATGGATCTACATTGACTCATGGACAGTGGCTAACAGGTGGCCAAGTCTTGAAAAGATTTACATTGAATAATATTGGAAAACTGGTCCAAGGAAATCTACAGAAGAAGTAGATGGATGGTCCTCTTAGAAGAGGGTAAAGATGTTTGTGTACCACATAAAATGCCAAGCACAAGATTTCTACACTAGGAGGGCTTCAATAATTGATTGTTGAACAAATTCTTCAGGGCAGTAGACATGGTCTTCCCTTCACCACAGTCTGGCCATGACCATTACTGTGAACACAATGCTGACCCTCTGACATAGCAGCAATTTCTGGATATCCAGTCAGCAATGTGGTGATTGGCTAATTATGTTGGATCTCTGCTATCATGGAGGGTCAGCACATTGTTCTCACAGGGAAAGAAAATATTTCAGGTATAGATTGTCTTCAATGTCATTCAGTGTTGACATGATTGTACTTCAGTATTCTTTATCCAGGACCATGGTATCCCATATAACATCGACTGTAGTGTACGCTGCTGGTTCCACACCCAATACTCTTTACTAAGACAGTGCACACATCCCCAACCGATATTACAATTGGATACTAATAACTTACAGTTATCCCATTATCTGGAGAATTGAACTCAGCATCCAGTGATAGATTATTATGGAGTACAATAGGCCACTCCTTTGCCTCAATATAGAACAAACTCTTTGGTTCTGTTTTTACTTCAAACCCTCCCCATGTGATCAAACTGAAGCTACATTTCAGCTGAGACAATTTTGCTTACAACTTGCTAGCTTGCTTACCTTACCCTTACCCTGCCTGCCTTTTATCCCTTTCTTGAGTAATTTACTATACAATTCAATTTTACAGTAATCTTCAACCCAGATTCTGCTTCTAGGCATTCAAACAGGGCCTAATTTATAGCAAGGGAATTGTGACAGTTGTTTCCTACATGAAGAATTTACTACTTTTGCCATGAGTCCCATCATCCAGAAGCAGCTGGCTTGATTAAATGACAGAACAGCCAGCTAAAGGATGAGTTATGGCACCTGCTTAAAGGATGCACCTGCAAGGTTAGGGCATTTTTCTACAAGATTTGGCATATTCTTGAAACCAGAGCCAATATATGGTGTTGTCCTCCCTGTAACCTGTATTCACAGACTTGGAAACCAAGGGTAGGAAGTGGGGCTGCCTCTCTCACTATTACACCTAATGACCCATTTGAAGAATTTTTGCTTCGTCTCTGATCCCTTATGCTGGGTGGGTTTAGAATTCCTGAGAAAGGAATTCTTTCTAAAAGGAAAGAGGTCATAGATTCAGTCAATTGTAAGCAGAAACTTTCCACTGGCCATTTTGACTTTTCTTATAAAACTAAACCAACAGGAAGAGAAAGGGGATCATTCTTCTGGTTGTTGTGATTTTGTTCTTTATAATCTGGTTGGTTTCACCTCTCCTAAGATTTGAGAAGGAGCAAGGTACAAGTTTCTTGGGTCTGACTATATATCTCTGCTGGTATTTTGTAAGCACGGAGCTCTACAAATCTTCATGTAGAAAAAGCTGCTTTAAAACTCTGTTGGCGTTATATATATCTTACTCTTTTCTGTTCAATAGCAACATAACATTATCACAAATATGCCTGGTAGATTTAAAAAAAAGTTGACGTCATGAATCTTCCCAGATTTGTATAGTTTTTAGCATTGCATATATTTTTTGCCTATAAATACACGCACATATAGTATTTCTAAATTTAATTTATGTATACATATGTATATATCTGTGAATCACTGAGTACTAGCAAATGCATTTTATGATTTTTGTATTTACACAAAAGTAAATATTTTTAAAGAAACTAATTTCCTGCTGTAAGTTATATATCAATCAGCACAGTCATGATTGGCAGTTCACATAGGCAGCTACCACTAACCGATTTCCTAATTCCTCAAATGAGTTTTCCACTGATCTGGTGAAATAATTTATGACCAGTATGAAGAAAAATACATTAATTATTTTGAAACCATGCCTATCGCGTGAAGAAAGTATAAGCGTAGATATCAGTCAGCATATGTACTGGAAAAGCATTAGGCTGAGGCACATAGCAGGTGGGTGAGATTTGGTCCACTGGTACCAATACTATGAAACAATCATCAGACCTTAAACAAGTCACTTCACCTACCTGGTGTAACAAATTCAGAAATACTAAGCCATATCGGTGGGATAGGATGGGTTCTTGGGTAGTAAAATATAAGAACAAAGGTTTTACTTCCATATCTGACACTAACTAGCAACATGTCATTCCATTTCTTTAAATGAGGAAACAAAAGTAGGAAAAATATTTATTAAAATATTCTCTGGCTCAGTTCTTTGGTCTTCTAAATTTTTCATAATGTTTATTAATCAGCAAATTATATATTAGCCTATTCCAATTTAATATACCTGGGTTTGTTTATTTTTTTTTCATTTTGATGGTATTGAAACGTAGTTCTTTAGCTATGTTTGGAACAAATCTATGATGGCTTTAGGTAAAACATTGACTCATATCTGTATATTTCCCACATATAAAATCATACATGAGCTTATTAAACAAAGATGTCTATATAAACAATAACATTTTGGTTAGAAGTTTCAGACATTAGTTTTTTGATAAAAGGCACTCATACACAACGGATCTTGCACACGGAGCTGGCATCATCTCGCCATAATGAAGTGTTTTCTGCTTCATTTTGGGTGAAGTAACTTCTGTAGATTTCTAATATAACTTTCAATTCATAATTTCTCATAATAAATTATGTTTAACTGCTGACAAATTTGATTACTTTAAACCACTTTTATAAAGAAACACATACGAGAAGGAAAAATATGCCATAACACTTTAATTTCCTTCATATTCATTTTGTCTTACTGGCCTCTAACGTCTACTGAAATTAAAAGTAACTGAATTCTTCTGATCGCCTTTCAAAGACTCACTGTGTCTACAAACTAAGGCAGGATCCCAGCAGTTGTTTGAAAAGAGGACTTGTTGATGTTAAAGAACTTTCAGAGAGGTGTAATTAGCTCTGCTTTTCACTAGGCAACTGATAGCAATATTTTGGAGAAGATAAAATAGCAAAGGGATTAGCTATTTGTACCTTAAACTTTTCTCCATGCTGTATTTCCAGAAGCCAATATTGATGCCCTCTAATCCTGAGAGTGCTCTGGAGAAAACAAACTCAAGTAATGATTATTTTTTCCATACGACCTGATATTTCCTCAGAATCTCTGGAAACCTCAGGTCACTCTGGGCTACAAAGAGATAGCTCAAGTATGTATTTAGGTAGGAGTCAGGGAGGTCAAAGGGGGACGTTACCAGATTTGTCTTGTTTGGCTGTCTTGATTAAAATAAATCAATAAACTGAGAGCAGGAATTCTTCATATTGCCCTAGTCCTTTGGACTCCTTATTGTTTTATATCTGACACTCCTGAGAACAGTGCCCAGCACATGCAAGTCGTTCTATAAACATTTGTTGAAGAAATAATTGATACTTCTTTCCTCTAAGACATTTATGTTTGTGACCCATGAATTTTATTTTTGCAAAATTGGGTAATGCTTTAACTATGCCAGATAGTTAACAAAGAAGTTCAGAAGTTCAATACATAATTTCAAATGAATAATGAAGGAGCAAAATCATACACCGTGCAATTAGCCTTGGGAAAAGGACTATATATGATTTCTTGTTCATATTTCTGTTTTTGAAACCAATCAAGACTCTTCTAAATTAATTTCATAATCTTATTTCTCCCTACTGATCAAACTCTAATTCTGGTTATTTTTAAATATTAATATCATTTGTTTATTCAGACTGATATTAATATTTTACAATGTTCACATCATAATCACCCCTTCTTTCCTCTGTATTCTCATGGAAATGGTTTTCTCCCTCCCATAAACCAATTTATATCCAGTTTCCCTTCAAAACATTATTTAATATTTCCTCTAAGAATCTTCAGATTATTCTAGCCTATTGACAATGTTTTAGCAGTTGGACTCTGTACCTCATAACATACTACGTAATCATGCTTTGTATTGACATATGTTTTTGCCGACTGTTTATGTGTTTGTCTTACTTTGTTAATGGCTCATTAAATGGAGATTAGACTGGAAGATTAGGCTGGAAATGTTAACTGTGGCCACTCATAAAGTGCTTTTTAGGGAGTTTGAGTTTTACTATGTGGATCGGGTAACCATACAATTTTATAAATGCTGAATATTTGGGATAACACATGGACATCATGATGATGTTGGAAGACAAAATGTAAATTCTTCTTTTGGGGGGTGGGAGAAGACTAGACCAGAGCTAACATCCGTCCCTAATTCTCCTCTATTTTGCTGAGGAAGACTGGCCCTGGGCTAACATCCATGACAATCTTCCTCTACTTTATATGGGACACTGCCACAGCAGGGCTTGACAAGTGCTGTGTCTGTCTGCTCCCAGGATCCGAACCTGCAAAACCCTGGGCCTCCAAAGTGAAGATCGCAAACTTAATGGCTATACCATCGGGCCAGCCCCCAAATGTAAATTCTTTATGTTCAGGGATTCTGTTGGAATTCTTTAGATCTTTCAGCTTTCATTTCTTCTCACAATACTCAAAAGACACTGAACAGAAATGTAGTGACACATTGATGCTTGGACATGGTCCTGTCATTAGGAAGGTGATTATGAAATCAATTTCCTTCATATAATGAACTGTATAGTTTTACAAAGCATTGAGTTGGAGATGTAAATGTATGAATGACTTAAGAATGACCATATGAAGAATATAGTTTTATTTTTAAGAAAAATATGTCACTTCAATTTAATAAAATATATTTTGAAAGAACTTAGTGAATTATTAATCAATATAGTCACTTTATATTAATCTAAAAACAAATGGAACTATCTTAATATACTTTAGGACTCTACATGACATTTTCAACTGGACTATTTCTTTGTTTTACTCATTTTTAATTAGGTCATATTTTACTCCCCAAATTTTTAGTTTAAATTGAACTTTTTAGATCATCTTTAAAAATAACCTCTGCAGATAGAGTGACATCAGCATCATGGCAGAGTGAGATTCCCTCTTTGAATCTCTGCCCCATAAGACACAACGAAAACATCATTCGCATTCCAACAGAGCTTAATCGAACACTACAAAGGACTTCTAAGAAACCCCTGCTGCCATACATAGGACAGTGGAGGTGCGGGAAGCCCAAAAGGACACGAAGAGATTTAAGAAGTTGTACTCTCCCTCCCCAATCGATCAGCAAAGACAGTGCAGCTCGCAGACAGAGGGGGGAGGGGTGGCCCACAGGAGGGAAAACTACCATCCTCCAGGTACTCTCACAGATTGTCAAGAGATCTCCACCGGGAAGCAACGACGGACTGTTTAGGGAGTGTAGCAAACACCCTAAGAGAGCCAGAAAGGAAACCCCTGGGTCAAGCAGGAGAAAGAGAGAACCCCTCCCCCCACAAAGGCCACATTTCAGCATAATCCCTCCAGGGGCTGCAGTGGGCTCAGAGCCCACTGCTCATGACCTCCATCCAGTTGCAGCAGGAGGAAACTGCAGGACCAACTTCAACATGAGGGGAAAAAATAAGGTGGTCAGATCCTTGCAACAATTTGTTATCACTACAGACCAAAAGAAAAATGACAAACACCCAGAAACCAACCCTGAAGGCACAGAATTTGATAACCTGAATGACAAAGACTTCAAAATAGCTATCATAAACAAACTCAACAAAATACAAGAGAACACACAGAAACAAATCAACAAATTCAGGGATTTCATCACAAAAGAGATTGAAACCATAAAGAAAAACCAATCAGAATTATTGGAGATGAAAAACAAAATCAACAAGATAGTGGAAAAAATGGAGTCTTTAAAGAGAAGAAATGACAATATGGAGGAATGAATTAGCATTATTGAGGATAGCCACGCAGAAGCGCTCCAGATAGAGGAGGAGAGAGAGCTAAGACTAAAAAGAAATGAAGAAATTCTTCGAGAAATATCAGACTCAATGAGGAAAAACAACATAAGGATAATAGGTATTCCAGAAGGAGAAGAAAGCGAAAAAGGAGCAGAGAGTTTGTTCAAAGAAATAATAGCTGAGAACTTCCCCAACCTAGGGAATGAGAGGGAAATAACAGTGAATGAAATCAATAGATCACCTAAATATATAAACAGGAATAAAAAATCATCTCGCCACATAGTAGCAAACTTGAAAAGTACCCTTGACAAGGAAATAATATTAAGGGCAGCTAAACAAAGAAACAAAATAACATACAAAGGAAACCCCATCAAGCTCTCAGCTGATTTCTTGACAGAAACTCTACAGGCTAGGAAAGACTGGAATGATATATTCAAAATCATGAAAGACAAAAACGTTCAGCCAAGAATACTTTATCCAGCAAAAATATCCTTCAAATATGATGGAGAAACAATAACTCCCTCATAAACAAAAGCTAAGAGAGTTTGTCACCACAAGACCCCCACTACAAGAAAGGCTCAGGAAGGCCCTTAGGCCTAAAAAAAAAAAATAAATGAGAAAGGGGATACAAAGATTTCAGCAAGGACAAAAGCAAGGAGACTAAACCAGAACAAACTACAGTTGGATAACATCAAAAATTAATTCAAGCTCATCACTGGAAACACACATTCACGACACAAGACAGAAAAAGAGATAACAAATAAGGAGGGGAAGAGGTAAGGGATTGAATTGACCCAGCCTCAGGAAAAAGGAGGCATCTGAAAATGTACTATCTTATCCAGGAGATCGCTTATAGAAACCTCCCGGTAACCACTAAACAAACAACCAGAAGAGAACCACACATGACAAATAAAGAGAAAACCAAGAGAATGAGCATGCAGAAACACCAAATTGAATTTGCAGTCAAAAGAACCAGAAAATGAACAATAAAATAGCAACATTAAAACCTCATATATCAATAATCACTCTAAATGTAAATGGATTGAATTCTCCAATCAAAAGACACAGAGTGGCGGGATGGATTAAAAACCAAGATCCAACAATCTGCTGCCTCCAGGAAACACATCTCAGCTCTAAAGACAAACACAGACTCAAAATAAAAGGATGGAAAACAATACTCCAAGCTAATGGCAAACAAAAGAAAGCAGGAGTAGCCATACTTATATCAGACAAAGTAGACTTTGAGATAAAAATGGTAATGAGAGACAAAGAAGGGCAATATATAATGATAAAAGTGACATTTCACTAAGAAGACATAACCCATATAAATATCTATGCACCCAACACAGGAGCACGAAAGTACATAAAACAACTGCTAAAAAACCTTAAAGGAGATATTAACAATAACACAATAATAGTAGGGGATCTTAACACCCCCCTTACATCAATGGATAGATCATCCAGACAAAAAGTCAATAAGGAAATAATGGACTTAAATGAAAAACTAGATGCAATGGACTTAATAGATATATACAGAGTACTCCACCCAAAAAAAGCAGAGTACACATTCTTCTCAAGTGCACATGGAACATTCTCAAGGATAGACCATATATTAGGAAACAAGGCAAAGCTCTATAAATTTAAGAAGATTGAAATCATTACAAGCATCTTTTCTGATCATAATGCTGTGAAACTAGAAATCAACTGCAAGGAAAAAACTAGGCAATGGACAAAGATGTGGAGACTAAACAACATGCTACTGAACAACCAATGGGTCATTGATGAAATTAAAAGAGAAATAAAAAGCTATCTGGAGACAAATGAAAAGGAAAATACACCATACCAACTCATATGGGATGCAGCAAAAGTGGTCCTGAGATGGAAATACATAGCAATACAAGCTCACCTTAACAAACAAGAAAAATCCCAAATAAATAACCTTAAATTGCACCTAACAGAATTAGAAAAAGAAGAACAGACAAAGCCCTGAATCAGCAGAAGGAGGGAAATAATAAAAATCAGAGCAGAAATAAATGAAATTGAAACCAAAAAAACAGTAGAAAGGATCAATGAAACAAAGAGCTGGTTCTTTGAGAAGATAAATAAAATTGACAAACCCTTAGCCAGACTCACTAAGAAAAAAAGGGAGAAGACTCAAATAAATAAAATTAGAAGTGAAAGAGGAGAAATTACAACAGATACCACAGAAATAGGAGGGATTATTAGGGAATACTATGGAAAACTTTACGCCAACAAATTGGACAACCTAAAGGAAATGGACAAATTCTTGTAAGTGTACAATCTCCCAAAACTGAATCAAGAAGAAATAGAGAATCTGAACAGACCAATCACAAGTAAAGAGATTGAAACAGTAATCAAAAACCTCCCAAAAAATAAAAGCCCAGGACCAGATGGCTTCCCTGGAGAATTTTACCAAATACTCAAAGAAGATTTAGCACCTATCCTTCTCAAACTATTCCAAAAAATAGAGGAAGATGGAATACTTCCCAACACATTCTATGAGGCCAACATCATCCTGATACCAAAGCCAGAGAAGGACAATACAAAGAAGGAAAACTACAGGCCAATATCACTGATGAACATAGACACAAAAATCCTCAACAAAATATTGGCAAACCGAATAGAGTAATACATCAAAATGATAATACACCACGATCAAGTGGGATTTATACCAGGGACACAGGGATGGTTCAACATCCACAAATCAACCAACTTAATACACCACATTAACCAAATGAAGAATAAAAACCACATGATCATCTCAATCGATGCAGAGTAGGCATTTGACAAGATCCAATATCCACTTATGATAAAAACTCTCAACAAAATGGGTAAAGAAGGAAAGTACCTCAACATAATAAGGGCCATATATGACAAAACTACAGCAAACATCCTACTCAATGGGGAAAAACTGAAAGCCATTCCTTTGAGGACAGGAACAAGACAAGGGTGCCCACTCTCACCGCTCTTATTCAACATAGTACTGGAAATTCTGGCCAGAGCAATTAGGCAAGAAAAAGGAATAAAAGGACTCCAAATAGGCAATGAAGAAGTGAAACTCTCACTATTTGCAGATGACACGATCTTATACATAGAAAACCCAAAAAATTCCATCGGAAAACTACTAGAAATAATCAACAACTACAGTAAAGTGGCAGGATATAAAATCAACTTACAAAAATAAATTGCATTGCTATACACTAACAATGAACCAACAGAAAGAGAACTCAAAAAGACAATCCCATTTACAATTGCAACAAAAAGAATAAAATATCTGGGAATAAATTTAACCAAGGAGGTAAAAGAACTATACAATGAAAACTATAAGACACTATTGAAAGAAATTGAGGAAGACATAAAGAAATGGAAAAACATTCCATGCACATGGATTGGAAGAACAAATATAGTTAAAATGTCCATTCTACCTAAAGCAATCTGCAAATTCAATGCAATCCCAATCACAATCCCTATGTCATTCTTCACGGTAATAGAACAAAAACTACTGAAATTCCCATGGGGCAACAAAAGACCCCGAATAGCTAAAGCAATTGTGAAAAAAAAAAAGAACAAAGCTTGAGGCATCACAATCCCTGATTTCAAAATATACTATAAGCTATAGTAATCAAAACAGCATGGTACTGGTACAAGAATAGACACACAGATCAATAGAATTGAAAGCCCAGAAATAAAACCACACACCTATGGACAGCTAATCTTTGACAAAGGAGCAAAGAACATACAATGGAGAGAGGGAAGTCTCTTCAATAAATGGTGCTGGGAAAATTGGACAGCAACATGCAAAAGAATGAAAGTAGACCATCTCCTATCGCCATATACAAAAATCAACTCAAAATGGATCAAGGACCTGAAAGTGAGACCTGAAACTATAAAACTCCTGGAAGAAAATATAGGCAGTACATTAATTGAGATTGGACATAAAAGGATCCTTTCAGATTCCATGTCTACTCAGACAAGGGAAAGAAAAGAAAAAATAAACAAGTGGGACCTCATCAGACTAAAGAGCTTCTACAAGGCAAATGAATGGATCAAAATGAATAAACAACCCACCACCTGGGAGAAAACATTTGCAAATCGTTTGTCCGACAAGGGATTAATCTCAGTAATATATAAAGATCTCATACAACTGAGCAACAATAAAACAAACAACCCGATCAAAAAATGGGCAGAGGATATGAACAGGCATTTTTCCAAGGAAGAGATACAGATGGCCAATAGACACATGAAAAGATGTTCAACATCACTAACCATCAGGGAAATGCAAATCAAAACTACACTAAGATATCACCTTACACCTGTTAGAATGGCTATAATCACAAAGACAAATAACAACAAATGCTGGAGAGGTTGTGGAGAAATGGGGACCCTCATTCACTGCTGGTGGGAATGCAAACTGGTGAATGGGGACCCTCATTCACTGCTGGTGGGAATGAAAACAGTATGGAGAGTCCTCAAAAAATTAAAAATAGAAATACCGTATGATCCAGCAATCCCACTCTTGGGCATCTACCCAGTGGACATGAAATCAACCATCACAAGAGGCTTATGCACCCCTATGTTCATTGCAGCATTATTCACTATAGCCAAGAAGTGGAAGCAACCCAAGTGTCCCTCGACTCATGATTGGTTAAAGAAGATGTGGTATATACATACAATGGAATACTACTCAGCCATAAGAAAAGACAGAATTGTCCCATTTGTAACAACATGGATGGACCTAGAGGGTATTATGTTAAGTGAAATAAGCCAGAGAGAGAAGGACAGACACTGCATGAACTCACTCATATATGGAATATAAATGAACACACGGACAGAGAGAACTGATTGGTGGTTACCAAGGGGAAGGGGGTGGGGGGTGGGCACAAGGGGTGAAGGGTTACATCCACAAGGTGACAGACAAACAAAAATGTACAACTAAAACCCCACAGTGTTATAAACTATTAAGACATCAATAAAACAAGTAAAAAATAATAAAATAAATAACCTCTGCAGTTAAAAAATTTTTAAACTTTGGGGCAACTGAGAAGCATTCCTATGAAAGTAGAAATAAATTCAACTATATTTCCCTTTCATGTATTATTATATTACAGTTTATTATTACATAATATTTTATTCATACTAAAAATTAACTGTAATGGAAATTACCTTACTATTTATTATTTCCTGGTAGTAAGGAGATGCATCAGAACATTTACTGAACTTTACTGATCATTAGATTACTGTTTCATTATGTTATCTAAATTATCTAAATAGTCCAGACTTTATTTCAGTTACTGGAAGAGAATGACAATAAAACTGAAAATATATTTTTAGAAATGCAATTCATGTCTAGTACTCTTGCAATAGTGCTTAAAATTTAACAGTACGGAACTTAAAATTAGTTGATATGACTAAGATCTTTGCTAATGCTGGAGTCCCATTCCAAGATTTTTATATATTCTAAACTAATTTATGCATATTCATAATTCAGTCTCAGAAAATACTATATCCATGCAATGATTCAGGCTATATGTTTTGATACAGGGAGGTTTGATTGGTTCAAGAACTAAAACAAACTTTCAGTTAGGATTTCAATAGAGATACTTCTGATCTCTTCAAAACTATTTAAAGCAGTGTTTTTGAACATTGACACCCCTCATTTTGAACACCTCCTGAGATAATCCATTTCATCTGCAGTGTACTTTAATTGTCACAAAATTATTTTTATATTAAAATTTATATAAATTAATTGACAATCTAATTTCTCATTAAATATGGGTTGGCCTGGTGGGGTGGAGGAAGAGTGGGAGTTATAAATATAACTGAACTATGTATGTATGTTATTGCAACATGTTTATGTGGTGTCAATGGAATGAATGATTAGTTAGAAGAATCACGGCTCTTTCGTTGAGTCAGTGTTTGTACCTCAACAGTTATCAGACTGATGACTTGAAAATGAGGATAAAATAGTGTGGATTAAGATAAGTTCTTAAATTTATTTTCTTCCTTTCTTCTCTTCCATTTATCAGTTCTTCTTTTTTGAAGTTCTTTCCTTTGTTTTTCTTTTTTGAAGTTCTAAATCCAACCTGACATTTTTCAGAAGTCCAACAAAAATACCCAAATATTACTATCCTACTAAGAAATGAAAAACAGTGAGAATACAATCTTTACAAAGTGCTTTTTGGTACGTTTTACATATTCACTATGGAGTCATTAAAGTTGTTTTAGCAGGGAAGTTATATGATTAACATAGTGCTATAGAAAGTCTGATCAAAATAAGCCATTCAGTATATGTGTTAGTTTAGAAGTAGAAATATTATTTAGAATATCACTGCTATTGATCAGGCATGCAACAATGAGGGCCTGAACTATATTGTTGATAATGAGAAAGGAGAATTATACACAATTCCTGATATACAGTTGAATGAAGATTTCAAGAGATAGTGTGTGTATATAGAATGCCTTATTAGCTATGGTTGATGAGCTAAAATATAGTATCATTTATTTTACAGATGTCAATGTTTCAAATCTGGCAGAATGAGAAAATGGATATATTTTTTAAATTGTAGAGAGGTCAAGAAAAGAACATGATATTTTGCAGGATATAATTCACTCAACAATTAATATTTAGTGAATGTCTGAAAAATAACTGTTGTGGTGACTGGACAGAATAGAATTAGGATTGGAGTGGAATGACAAAAAACTAAAGTTCAAGACTCATCAATCACTTCATTGTACTCTTCATCACTAGGTTTACTAATGCTATCCTTTCCTCCAAATTATACTTGAGACACTCCCGTAAGAGGCAATAATAAACATTGTTACCTAAATTTCCTGTCCTTACTCCTGCTCAGAGAACACTGCTTAAGTCAACTGACCATGTCCTAATTTGCATCCAGTTCCAAGAGACCTGCTTTCATGTTAGAAATTACCAACTCCCAACCCTGGACACATAAAACAGGGGCATCTGGTGACTTTTGTTTAATTTTCTAAATTATAAAACCAAATAGAGTGATGAAAATCTCAGATTTCTTTGCTTTTTGAACTTTATGCACTTGACAGCTCATAAACTCAATATGAGTTAAATAACTGACCCTATGTCATCTTGCTATTGAATATTTTTAAGAAAATATTTGCTATTTTTATAAGTGAGAAATGGAAACTTCTTGATGTTTGAAACTTACAATTACTTTACTTCTATTGAGTATTTTTGAACATGCTTCAGACTCACAGCACCTATAGTTAGCTTCTACACTAGGATAAGCTTTTTCAGCAGCTGTCCCCAAAATAAAAAAGAAATTTAGATCAGATCCCAAATCATTACTTCTTTTTCTCTCTGCCTGTATTACCATAATTATGCAACTCCACATTTCTTTGGCAACTGAGGATATGACAAAGCTTAGGAAAGTAACTTGAATTTGCTGAATCTCAGTTCCTCTCCTATAACTTAGAGATGATAATTCCTACTTTACGGAATAACATTAAGTATTAACATGAGATAATGTATTCCATTTACATGTTTCCATTCCATTTACAAAGTATGAATCACTATTACAACGTGAGAAGAAATTGTCTAAGCAATAATAACAATCTTTCACAATTTGTACTTAACTAATAATTCTCAAAATGAAAAGTATATGTAAAATGAACATGAAATGTCTTTACGCTCTGACCACAAAGATTATGTCCAATCAAGTTATATCTACATAACATTTTTTACAAAGCAGTCAATTCTACACTTTTCTACACAATATAATGCTATTTTCTTTTTATTCTCCATAAAAATCCTTCCCCTAAAGGGTTTAATTTCTCAATTGGCTCCAATGGTTTTGATTCTGTAATAAAGCTCTGACAATTCCTCAATGTAATACTGGTTTTTCCTTAAGGAATTATCATTAATATAATTGTTATAGTATATCTAGTGAGAACTAAGACATAGATTTGTTGTCATCAGGTTTATAGCTCACTTCGGGAAATAGAAAAACAAATAGTCATTTATACTGCAAATCAGATTGATTTAAATATTTCAATAATGACAAACATTAAGAATGATGAGAGCAAAGAGAGATTATTGAATTCCAAGAAGGATAATAGACCATTTCTCCCGGAGGAGATGAAAACTGAGTTTTTCACAATGGGTAGAACTGCAACACTAAAGAAAGTAAATATGGGGGTGAAAGGTTATTTGACACGTAGGGTTCAGCATTCACATTTTCAACAAATATATATTGATTGTCTACCTATAACAGGTACTCACTTATGAACTGGAGATGAAAACATAAATAATAAATGGTCCTTACCCAAAAGGAGACAGAAAAATAGGACAGTATTTACAGTTCAGTGAACTAAGTGCCTTGATGAAGTATGTTACTGGAGCACAGAAAATATATCTTTACATGGCAACAGGGGGGTGCATGGTGATCAAGCAAGAATTGAGCTGCATTTTTGAAATATAAGTAAGTTTCCAGCTAGTTCTGAAAAGTGGAAGGGACAAAGTAACAGCATGTATGAAAGTATGTTCTTGTAAAATAGATTGATGGGTTAAGTGATAAACGATAATTTAGTATCACTGCAGCAACATGGTCTATTACAGGGTGGTGGATGATAAATTTGGAATGGTAAGCCTGCATTTTGTTTGCTAGGCCAAGGCGTTTGAAAAATGTCTGTAAATCTGTGAGAAACAATGGAATGATTTTGGTGTGGAAATTAGATTTTCAAATTTGCCTTTCATTCTTTTATTTAAGCAATCTTTATGGAATACTTACTATGTCCTAAACACTGTTCTAGCACAGCAGTGTATAAAAGAGGCAAAGTGGTAACCGCCAGGGACCTTATATTCTAGAATACTGATGTTGACAGCTACAGAAGAATGGATTAAAGAAGGACAGGGCTGGAGATACAGTGGTCAGTTAGCAAGTCTCTACAGTAATATATTATACAATTACGAGGTTTCTACCTAAGACAATTGCAGACATCATGAGAAAGAGGAGATAGATTTGAGAGTCATAAGGGAAATATTAATTACTTCTCTTAGTAAATTGTTTGGTGTGGGAGGGGGATAGCTAAGTACAGAAAAGTAATCCAGTAAATATCCCCGTTCTCTGGGCTTATAAGTGATAAACATTATTGTGAGTTAATTTTATGTGTCAACTTGGCTGGACCATGAGGTACCCAAATATTTGGCTAAACTTTATTTCTCTGTTTGTCTGTGGGGATTTTGCAGATGAGATTAGCATTGGAATCAGTAGACTGAATATAACAGATTGCTGTCTCCAATAAGAGTGGGCATCACCCAATCGGTTGAGGGCCTGAATAGAACAAAAGGCAGGGTAAAGGAAAATTCACTCTCTGCCTGATTTCTTGAGCTGGGATGTCAGTTTTCTTCTGCCCTTGGAATACAACTTACACCATAAATTCTCAGGCCTTTGGACTCAAACTGGAGCTACATCACTGGCTTGCCTGGGTCTCCAGCTTGTAGATGGTAGATCAAGGGACAAAGGGACATCATGCGTCTCCTGATATGATGTATGCTGAAGGATGCAAAATATATCCTGTAGTATTCCTGCCAAATTGTATCATCTTTGCTTAATCATTAAGAGACACAGGCAAACTCAAATGAGGAGGATTTTACAAAGTAACAACCACGTGCTCTTCAAAAATGTCAGAATTATGGGGGCCGCCTGGTGGCGCAACAGTTTAGTCCGCGCTTGGCAGCCCGGGTTCGCGGGTTGGGATCCCAGGCGCCCGCCGACGCACTGCCTGTCAGCCATGCCATGGCGGCGTCCCATATAAAGTAGAGGAAGATGGGCACGATGTAAGCCCAGGGCCAGTCTTCCTCAGCAAAAAGATGAGGATTAGCAACGGATGTTAGCTTAGGGCTGGTCTTCCTCACAAAAAAAAAAAAAAAAAAAAAAGTCAGAGTTATGAAAGATAAAGTCTGAGGAAATGAACACATGCTTTCAGATTGGATTATTCTTACACATTTGCTACAACTCTGAAGGTATATCAGACTGAAAAGAAAAATAACTAAAACAAGCAAAAAAAATTGGGCAGGGGAAAAGAAATACAAGAAAGGATAAGAGAAAACTTCCAAGAAAGAATATAGGGATATTTGATTGAAGAACGAGGGGATGAAGAGAAATCTGCCTGAATCTCCTTCCTGAAATATGTAAAAATTAAGAATTCAAACCCCAAAACTTTTTTCCTTGATATAGTTAGTGATCATCCAAATATATAATGTATGAAAAAAGAAAAAAAGTGCTACCAAGAGCAATGACATATGGTACTTTGTGTGCTGGAGAGCTGATCTTAGGAATTGAGCCAATTTCTCCAAAAGTAAGTTGGACACTTTTTTCTTGTCTGTAATCTATTTTTAAAGATTTCAATATTTCAGCATAGTGACATAGACAGTATGTTAGTAAGTATGTACTAGCTAGTTTAAGCTTCAATTCTAGAGACAATCAGTTGTTTTAATCAGAAAAACATACTACAGGAGTGGTTAGCTCCATAATCCAAAGGTAGTACTAAACTGTTTCTATTTTCCATAACTAGATCAATAGCTGAACATTTCCTCATGAGCAAATTTGAAATAAAAATGTGTTTTTATTAGCAAAAACACTGATTTGTTAAATAACATGATGACTATTAGAAGTGGGTTCACAATTTTAAATTCACTAGGTTTGGAAAAACTAAAGGTTTTGAATACTCACTATTTCCCCAAGAATATAGGCAAGCCAGAAGCTTGATCCCTAAACAGACCTATATCCAGAAATTGGTTTTGACAGATTTCTATTTCTCTGATGATATTCTTAAGGATAACAGAGTCTTGTCTCGAGAATATTATTCTCTGATTTTCATGTGAAATTGTGATTCAAAGAAACCTAAAAGAACAGAGAACTGGAATTTTGTCAAACTCCTAGCACAGATTTTATGAAGTGTTTTTATTTACTCTCTAATAAATGTTTGTTGGCTGTCTATATTTGGGACAATGTTTGTTCTGAGATTTGCTTTTATTTTAACAAGATAGTGAATTTGTGGGGTGGTTAACTATCATTTACAACATCATTGGAAACTACAAAAAAGAACATAGGAGATGAGCACTACCAAGTGGCTTTGGTCCATTAGCAACATACATCTTAAGAGGCAAACCCAAAACTTGTTGCTGATTTGGATGCAGAAGAGAGCTTAGGGAACATTCCAGAATAGTATTCGGATCTAAGGCAGGGTGGGTGGAAAGGAAACAAGAGATATATTGAAAAATAACTTCTAAGCTAGAGTTAAAAACAAGGAAATCACAATCCCTTTGGTCCATTTTTAAGTTTCAATGATTTAAGCAATTAGTTTCAGACAATTTAAAAGGCAGTGTAAGACGGGAGAGGAGGCTAAAAAAGAAAATACATAGATCTGCTTCTTTGTAAAATGTAGCCAACTTCTCAACAGGACAAGTTAGAAAAGAAAAAGCACCTGGAAATTACTGCTAAGGATAGTCTCGGTCAGATCAACAGAAGTAAACATTAAATCATTGCAGGGGACAGGAACATACAAGGCTTTAGGGCTCTCTCTATTTAGTTCCTTCTATAATCAGAGCACAGAATTATCCTCATGGAAAGTATTCATGAGAAAGACTTCAGAGAAGTTGGACCAAAGTCTATGTGGCCTACTGACCCAAGTCTTTAGTCTGGTCCCTCACTCAAACCATCCTTCAACTAATAGCCAGCCCAAAAAAGTAACTCTGCATTTCAAAGGTGAAAAAAAAATTCACAAAGGAACCAGCATATGACCTATGAAACAATATTGAAAGAAAAGAGAGGAAAAAAGCATTAAAAGAGAAAGGGGGTAGGGAGATAAAAGATATACATCCCAAAATTACACATCAGAAAAGGTATCTCACAGATTTGTGAGTAAATGCTATAAGAAATCAATTAAATTAAGAAAATATGGTTTGTCTGAAATAAAAACTCAAAGAAAATATACAAAGATAAATATAAAAAGGGTGGTACAAGAGTTAATAAAATAATGGAAGAGAAAATAATCACAGAAATGAGCTTCACATAGATGCAGAAAAAAGGAAAACGGGCACAGCTTTAAACAGTCAAGAACATGGATGATGGGTCTGAAAAAATACAGGAATAAAAAATGGAAATCAACAGAATTACAAATGACTAGAGGTAATATATACGGAAGCCAGATAACTCAAAGCCAACATAATGATCACTGGTATCCTTCAAGGAGAAAGAGAAGAGTTGAAACAGAAACACATTTGAAAGCAAAATAATGAAATTAACAACTTCCTGAAACGGAAGAACACCTCTCCTGTTCTCCATGCCCCCAAAGTCAAAAAGGTCAAAGTAATTATAAAGAGGGGACAGTTTGGGGGGCTCCCAGACCATACTGGGATTCAGTGACTCACTAGAACTTAGAGAACAAAGAAAAACTGTCTTGTTCGTAGTTATGATTTATTACAGTGAAAGAATACAAACTAAAATCAGCAAAGGAAGGAAGCTCCTAGGAAAGAGTCCAGGAGATACCAGGCACCAGCTTCCTGTTTCTCTCTCTCAGTGGAGTTGTATAGACAGCAGATACTTCTCCCAGTAATACCCAACATGTGTCCAAACAATGTGTCCAAACGAATGTATTTGGACGTGTATAGAGTATTGCCAATCATCAAAGCTCACCTAAGCCTTGGTCTCCAGGCCTTTTACTAGGGGGTCATTTACATCACTATGGCTGACTGACCATACCACAGCATGGCTGACTTTTATGCTCCCAGTGCTTCAGAGGTCAAGCTGATACCTCCTGGCCCAAGGCCCCCACAATAAATCACATTGTTAGCAGAGTTTACACGGCACGCTCCAAGGACCTCAGGTACACAGACAGTCTTATAAGACAGGATAGTCCAAGGTCTTAAAGGTTACTTCCCAGGAACCAGACAAGGGCCACATTTTCTTTGGGATGTATGGGGTGTGGACAACCCTGACTTTCCAAGCTAATTCTTTACTTCACATGAGAAATCAGGCTGACCTTGGATGTCCACATAGGGTTAAGAGATTGTGGTGATATGTCTAATGAATGCTCAACAACGGAAAATGGCGATAAGAATATCCAGACAAGCTAATCATCAAATATGAAGGTTTATCTTAAGCATGAGAGAAATCAGTCAACACAGCACCCTTGAGTCCTTTTCTAAGCAATTATGGATAATTATGGTTATAGAATTAAAAAAGTTATAAACGATGATGTTACAGAATAAAAAAAGCAAAGTTAGGATAGTGAAAGTCAAAGTGATAAATTAGGTATGCTGATTTCCTGTTCTTTCATGGCTGGTAATCAATGATTAGAATTAGAAAATCAACATCGTGAAACCATTTAAGTCTGATAAAACTACTAATAAAATCTTAGTAATATTGCTTAAGGGTGTAGATGTTAACATTAGTCATCATCATTTTAAAAAATAAAAATGTCTAACTTTAAGTTTTCAGCAGAAAAAAACACAAATATATGCATGTCCATTCACACACTCAGGACAGTAGTGGAAGCTATAGTAAAAGATGAAAAAGCAAAGAAATATCTAAAACAAAAAGCATATAATAAGATAAAGCTAAATACAAACATTTTATTAATAAATATGAAAGAGGTAAACATAGTCTTAGAGAAAAATGACATACCAAAAGAATGCAAATACAAATAAAAGAAGTTGGAAAATAGGCAAAAAATTTAACCAAATGAAAAAGAGAATTTCATAATGAAACAGAAATTATTTTTAAAAGAAAATCTTAAAATTTTGTATACTAAACAGAACCAAAATTTATCAAACACTATCTATAGAAACTATATTGAAGTAATTAACAGAAACTCCTAATGTTAAAATTTTAACTTGCCAGTAAATCTATACAAAGCAAATAAATGACAAGAATATGGACACAGATTATGGACCTCATTGAATGAGGTAAATTTATTAGTTGAATATTAAGCTCTGGCCCCTAAAAACAGATGCTATATAATATTTTCAAGTGCTTATGCATGATTTACAAAAATTGATTATATATTAGGTCACAAAGTGAATGTCAATAGATTTCGAAACACTGAAGTGGCACAGACTAAAATCTGCACTAAAAATACAAAAAGGTAGCATTTATAATCTTGTTCTTTGGAAATTATTCTTAAACTAGACATAAAGCCCAGAAACTATGAAGGAAAAGACAGACAAATTTCACTACAGAATTTTTTTGGCAGAAAAATTTTACCAAAAATATGGTGAAAATAAAAACAAATAGCAATGCATATTTACAACAAATATGACAGATTAAGTTCTAATGATTTTAATAAAAGAGAATGCAGAGTCAAGAAATATGAATGGCTGATAAATATAATAAAGATGCTCAAAGTCATTGAATGTAACTGAAGATTAAATTAATAACAAGATTATTTTTATCCTAGCAGCTCAAAAAAATATCAAAAGAATGAAACTACACAACCTAAATATTCTAAGTTATACCACAGTCATATGGGAATATTCTCTGCAATTGTAAAAATCAAGACATTTATCTTTATATTTTATGTGTAAATATCTCAGTTAGATGTTAAATAAAAGGAATAGATTGGTTCATATCTTTTATTTTCCACTTGCGTGTGTGTGTGTGTGTGTGTGTGTGTGTGTGTGTGTGTGTGTAGATGGTTTCTGGAAGGACATATGAGAAACTGTAAACAGTGATTTTGTGTTAGGTTACAAAATGGTTTTAGGAGTAGTGCTTCTCATTGTACAAAATTGTAGACAGTTTAGAGTTTTGCACACATATTTTTTAAATAGTCAAAAATGCAAATAAAATACAGCATGATTTGTGATCAGCAGCACCCAGTGCAGCAGTTGTCTAAAGTCAAGGACGGAACAGTTCATTGGACTCGTTATCTCACATGTTATATGTGTCCTTCGGTGCGATGGAGGAGTCTCTCTAGTGTGGTGAAAAGAAAACCCAGATGACTGTGGTCTGAGGAATGAATGAGAGATAAGAAAGTGATGACATCTAGTGTAGATTACTCTTTAAAGATTAAGTTGGCTGCTTGCTATCTTCAATCCATTTTCTGTTATCAGTATTTTAGTGTTTCTAATATCTAAAGGAGAAGTTTTGTGTGTGTTTTTAATAAAAAGTTAATGCCATTGTGCAGTAAATGATTAACACTGCAAATCTGGGTTGTGCACACTGCACATTAAAGGTTCGTCCCTTGTCTGATTTCTGGAAGATAATATCTAAGTCCCTAGAATATTCTGTCTGTTAAGTGTATCTCTGTTTACCTAGGGGATTTGGGCAATGAGAATAGTCTATGCTAACAACCTGATTTATGGTGGCAGGCCTAGGCCGTGTGTTATCAGCTTGATCTCTGGAAGGGCTGGAGAATAAAAGCCAGCGACACAGCCATGTCTATGTCACCAAACCCCAGCAAAAACCCTGGACACAAGGCTCAGGTGAGCTTCTCTGGTTGGCAATACTCTATGCATGTTGTCACACATTGTGGTTGGGAGAAATAAGCGCTGTCTCCACAACTCTCCTAGGAGAGGACACCTGGAAGCTTATGTCTGGTGTCTCCCAGACTCTGCCCTATGCACCTCTTCTCCTTGATATTTTATTCTATATCCTGTCACTCTAACAAACTGTAACCATAATGTAATGATTTTCCTGAGTTTTTCCAGCAAATCACTGACCCGAGGTTGGTTTTGGGTAATCCAAATCACACCTATATAGACAAAAAAATGTATGGACTATCCAAAACACTAGTTCTCTTTATTGAACTTCTCATCTAATAATGTGAAAGAATGGCTAAAATTTGATTATTTGCTGAATTTTTAAATTACTGGAAACCTAAACCAAAACCAAAATCTGTATCTTGTAAGAAAAAGTGCTTAGAAGGTATTATTTATAGAATGTATATCTGCATAAAAATATGCATAGAAAAGAGGGGCAAATTTTGAAATGTAAACTACTAATAAAAAGTATTTAGAGTTTTCTTTCCAAGAATTCAGTTTTTTTGTGATAAATATTTCGGTTTGTTAGACTTACCTTTGTTGAATTGTTTGCTATATTTCTAGTTTCCAGGATGTCATCAATAAAGATTCTTCAGTAAAGATACTTGCTGAATCAAATTACTGAAACCATTTATTAAAAAAAATTAATTGATGTTTTATGCAATTTCCTTAGTTTCTTTGAATTTTTTTATAACTGAGAGTCTCCTCAGTTTGACACAGAAATAACTTCAGAGGTTATTTGTTTAAAAATGCGAATCACAGCTCCCTCACCACGTTTAGGCCCCATGACTGAATCTGATCCTAAGTTCTAGAAATCTTTCTCACCATTGTTGAAGGTTTTCACTCAGGGACCTTGCAATTTGACTTCTGTTTGCCTCTTCCTTTACTCCATGCTCATTCAATATGACTGTATGTAGCTGAAACCTAACTGGGATCAGAGTTCTAGTTATTTGTTAATTAGATAGTTTCAAGCAAATTACTTGAGGCATGGTGTTTCTCTCAACTCCACAATATTCAGCTTCTTAGCTTGTATTTTGTTTAGGCAACAGTGCCTATTCAAGATAGGCCAAAAGTAATAGGAAAGGCAGCAGAGTACGGTGGGAAGAGAACTGCTTTAGTAGTCAAAGAACAGGATTCATTTCTTTTCTTTTATTTTTTGAGGAAGATTGGCCCAGAGCTAACATCTGTTGCCCATCTTCCTCCTTTTTTGCTTTTTTTTTTTTTTTCTCCCAAATGCCCCAGTAGATAGTTGAATGTCATAGTTGTGCATCCTTCTAGTTGCTCTATTTGGGATGCCGCCTCAGCATGACTTGATGAGTGGTGCATAGGTCTGCCCCCAGGATCTGAACCAGCGAACCCAGGGCCGCGGAAGCAGAGTGTGTGAACTTTAGTGCTACCCCACTGGGCCAGCCCCAAGATTCATTTCTAATTTTGTTACTAATCAGCAGAGTTCAACTGAAAGGACAGTATTTTCCTACCTATAACACAACACACACACGCACACACGCACACACATGCACACACGTACATGACAGCTGCTCTGTTTATTCTGGGTTGTTCTGAGGACAATGTACGGAAAAGTAAGTTAATAGGTTTTAATTTTAAATCAGTTTGTTATATGTTCAGCTCCTCTTGTCTTTTATTTCTTGTGCTGCCTTCTGTCTGAAATATCTCCCACTTATTTTTGCTTGTTTACATCATCCCAGCCCTTCAACACCCAGCTCAGATGTATCCAACTCCCTTGTAATTAAGCTTTCTTTCCTATATTTACTCCCCAAAACAAGAATATGTCTAACTCATCTTTATATATCCCTTAGGAATTTATAGCATAGAGTTTTGCACATTATAAATGTTCTATAAATATTTGTTGACTGGAAATAAAGTTAGATTAATATGAATTTTTCTGAAGATGCATTTCCATTTGGAAATAAATTATTTAGCATTCATTATATGCTCTTCAAAGAGCAATAAAGGGAATCACGTCTCCATGTGAAAAATTTTTTTTTTCCTAAAATCTTTGGATGAATTGCTACTCTCTGTTTTCCAGGAAAAGACTATACAAATTTAATCATTATACCTCCAAAGATTTCCAAACTTATATACCAAGTATTCTTCAACTTAGTCATTTATTGCCCACTCGAGGGGGCTTTATCAGAAGGATAGTAAAAACTTAAATCTGTTATTTTCCCATGATATTTTGATAACTTAGTGACTTAATGTATTCTTTTCTCTAGACTACAATTTCTCAGTGTTCAAAATATTAAAGAAATTAACCTTGGTTAGACTCCTATGATATGAGTCCTCTAGCGATGTTACTTGTGTTGTTAGAGTTTGTATGCTATGTTAATAGAAGGATTTATTTTTCTCATTTAATGAAGTCTGCTTTATTTTAAGCAATTTCTCAAGGACATAATTTTAACTCATGGGATTGCTAGGCAATTCACTTTTCTATGAGTAATTTCTAAATTGCTTTTTAAAATTTATTTTAGGCAGGGGGAGATGGATTGAAGACTTTATAATAAATTTAATAGATGCCAAAAGTATACTCTTGTGAGAGCATATATATCTGTTTTGTAGCTGTAGTAGCAGTTCATTTTGAATCTTCATAAATTCATAGGCATTATCTCAGCTTCTATTATAACAACATAAAAATAAGTATAAAATACTAAAAATATTAGGATATTAAATATGAAGACAGAATCTAGAAAAAATACACTCATGTAACAGAGTAGAAAGTAAAATATCTTGTTTTATAATTTTTATTACTGTTATTCACAACCAGTACAAGAACTTTGGGGTTGCAAAGTCCCTGCTGATCTAGCTAACAGATTGGACAACTCTAGTGTATGTATTACACTGTTCTTTACTATTTTCAGAAAATGCATAACACTATAATGTGACCACTTTCTTTTATACCAAAATTATAGTAGATACACAATATTTATACAATGATACACAATGTGAGTGCATACGTATGGACGAGAGTTTGGTGTGGCTTCTTGTTTCAGCCTGCAAGAGGACAAGGAGAGTCTAGGAACAAGATAAGTTAAGATACTGGGTTCTGTAATCGCATCTTCATCTTGATTCTGTCATTTGGGAAACAAGTAACTGTCATTCATACTGAATAACACCCCCGTTGAGAAACTGTCACCCACCTATCTGATTGTTACCCAGAGTGGAAGTAAAATATTTCAGTTCACACAGAGCATTTATTGAAACAGACAAGGCTAACAATGTTTGAAAACAGATTGATTCCACACATGCCAAACATTTGCTGCTATCTCATTAGGCTGATATCTCACTGCTAAAGGCGAAGCAAATATCATCTAACCCCATCTATTTTGAAAATTTAGTTTTTATGTTTGGTTTCAAAATCATTTAAAGTAATTGGAAATAACAGGCCCCCAAAACAGATGTCAAAGTCCTTGCTAGAATTTCAATCTTACAAGAAGTTTCCTAAAAAACTTTGAATACATTTGGGGAAACTTTACATTTGTTTACTTGCTTATACTTGATAAAACAACAACTGTAGTTGATTTGTATTGACAAGTGAATGATTGGTTTGTACTCGATTATTATTTTTATGTTCAATCATGCTTTTTGGTGTATCTTGTTCTTTTCAGTTCGTTTTTAGGGTCATATATGCAATGCAATAGGAGTGAATGCACAGCATCCAAACTCCCCCCACACCAAAAAAAGAAATGATCCAAGTGTATTTACTTTATCTCCTATATTTTTGCATATTTTCAATGGTCCTTGAGAGCTGTTAACAAAGAAAATGAGAGATTAAAATTAAAATATACACAGTCACAGCATGTTAATGTATGCAATTTTGAAAATGTGAGTCAGTGAAAGGCTTTATACTAGATGCACAGAACGATTCATCCTCTAGTGAGAAAGAGAAGTACCTTGAAAACATTTTGAGACTATATTAATGAAGTTCCATAGAATTGGGAATCTAGCCTTTCCATTCATGGATTAAGACAACTCAAATGTTCAAAAAGATAGAATATAAATATAGGCAAATTTGAGTCAAAGAATAATCATTCTGCACAAAAATAACCAGAATGTAATAATTTGTATATATATTTATATATATCCTTATTCAGGTTACATAAATGGTACTATTACATATGATAAATGTATTTCTATCATTCTAATAAAATTGAGGAAATAAATTTCTTTAAAAATCCATTCCATACACACATCTGCCCTTAGAAAATATCTAACTAAATCATTCTAGCTAGACCAGTGAAAAATAGATCATCTCAGTTGAACAGACAGCTCTCTGAGTAATATCAGTTGTTTTATAGTAACAAAAATCAGTAAACATTGACCACTTATAACCTATAAAGCAGTGCTAAATGTTTTGGGTAAGTTATCTCATTATATCTTTATTACATACTATGCGGATTCCTACATGGAAAAAGTGATGCTTGAAGAGGTCACATAATTTGTCCAAGGAAACAGTTAAAATGGGTCTGCTGACTAGGTTGGTTGCTCAGAGACCATCAGTTCTAACTATCTGAGCTATTTGATTGTCTTTCCTTGCGTGATTGCCCAATAATATATTGATTCCAAAACAATCTGAAATAGAGAAAAATACCTAGTAACAGGATACTGGTATTCTGTCATAACAATCAAACAAAAAACATAGAATTCATTTATCTTGAAATGTAATGGATGCTATTCTGAATCACAGTAGGAAGCATATCTTTTTCTGTCCACTACTACCACTATAGTCCACTATTACGGTCCACGTGGCTTAACACACTGTAGACATTAATACATTGTTGTTTAAAAAATGACCAATTAAGTATCAATAAAGTAAGAGAGAGAGAAGTGAGGGAGATAGGGGGAGAGAGAACAAAATGGGAAGCATAAAAAAATAACTGGAGGAGTTATTTCCAAGATGTTGAAAGATAAGCCAATTGATTTCAAGGAATTAGAATTCACTTATTCACTTCATACGTTCTTCTTATGCATCTGCAGTTTCTCACACTGTACTAGGCAGGAAACATTCAATGGTGAGCAAGATAAAGAAGCCCTCTTCCCTCAAAAAGATTAGAAATCGGAGGGAGAAGTGAGAGAATCAACAATTATCATTAAGTGTAATAAGTGATAGGAAAGAGGAAGTACAGGATTCTAAGAGGATATGAAACAAAAGCAGCCACACTAGTCTATTTAGAAAACAGGTAAGTCTTTGCAGAAAATGTAACATTTAAGATTAAACCTAAGGACTGAGAAAGTGAAGTTCTAAGAACTTTAGCAAAAGAAGAAAGAGGAAACTGCTAAAGAATTACCTGACTGTTTCAGAGTCTTCAAATATAAGTATAATGTTTCCTTTTCCTGGATGGGTCTATAACCCTGGATGGATTTCCATGTAGCATTATTTAATTGAGAAGTCCGTGTAAGATTCAAAGAAGTTGAAGAAAAAAATCAGTTATGATTGTGTGACTAGTCAGTTTCCAGACTCTTCTCCATCTCTTTCTCCATCTTTCCCTTGCAGACATACACAGTGGTTCTAAACTGTTTTGTTATTGATTGAATTTCCTCTCTGACCTGACAGTATAAAGTATGTTTTCCTACACAAATTATTTTTAGGGAACTTCTCTGTCTCCAGCTGTGAAATTGATTGATGTTACAGTATGCAGATAACATCTCTCCCGGCAGTAGTGTTTATTATTTCACAATAAGATGAAAAAAATGCAATTAAAATTATGAAAAGACTTTTGATAACAATGTCAAAGAAATGTGCAGTATGGCAAAATATGTGAAAATTTAATACATAATATGCAAAAGCTACTTTGATATATCATCAGCTATGTCAAATTATTTAAAAATATTTGTGTATGAAATAGATTATATTCCTTAATATCAAGAACTCTAAAATTCAGCATTCTACATGGGTATTTGCTGATTTTCGATATTGTGTGAATCATCTGTCCTTTGAATCCCCATAGCTCTAATAACAAATGGTTCCTTGATACTTTTTTAAATACCTTTTATCCCAATAGATGATGCTGCTTGAGGGCAAATGCTGTCTTACATGACTCTATGTTTGCTACAGTGTTTAGTTCCAGAGACCTACTATATTGAATTAATCTAATTGTAATGAAATTTTCCTCTAGTTTTAAAAAATTTATGCCTTTATTCAGATTTTGCAATATTTGAAAATTACAAAACAAATCAAAAGAAACCTTATCATTTCAAAATATTTTTAATCAAATTGACATGAAGAAAGAAGTTAAAACAATCTGACAAAAAATATGTGACATATATGTCTGATAATTATATAAATATACTTAAATGGGGAGATGAGAGATAAGTGCATATACCAGGAAACACACTGGTCCATTCTGCTGTAGTAAATATCTCATGCCAGATGGCCTGTTACAATCTTTCAAAAAGACATGTCTGAAGCCCATAAAACCCAAATTGTGAGTAATTCACCTTCATCAAGTAAGTGTTAATCCTTCTTATTTCTAAAAGTTGCCCAAATGAATTCCCTAATAAAATATAAGAAAATGGGAAAGTAAATGTGGGCCCTTCAGGTATAGAAATCGAGTAGCAGATAAGCCTAAACTGTTGTTGTAACTCACTCTGGAGACCATACTAGAGAGCTCAGCGGGCTTCCAATACTTCCCACAGACTTCTCCTTTGAGACATTTTGAAACAAATCACCACTTATTTGTCTTACACCTAGTTAGGTGCTCCCATAAACTTCTTTTTTTTTGGCTGGGGATTCATTTCAAGCGCACAGCTGCTGATGGACGGTAGCAGGAAGAGCCCCAGCACTTCTGATTTGCCGGGGGCAGTACACCCACACAGCCTTCAGACTACTGCCAACACTTCTAACACTCTCTAAGTGGGGAAAGAATGCTCATGGTGTCATTTTTGGGGGGAAAAAAAAAAAACCAAAACGGTAAGACCAAACATGACAATAATGTCTACATCTATTACTCCAAACCATAGTCATATGCAAATTAATGGACTCTTGTTTGTTTGGTCAAAGGAAATAAAGGGTGATTCCAGAAGAAATATTTTTGTTCTATGCTGGTCTATCACTCCAGTTAGGCAATTTTGGGTGAATGGAGTATTATTTTACAGCTGATGGTCTCTGTATTTCAACAATAAGAATGCAAAAGACAAAAACAAGTGGAATCAATCTTCATACTCTATTTTTGTAGATTTTCAAGGTGTGCTTTGGTGGAGAATAAAAGTAATTAAGAAAGGGGCCGGGCTGGAGGTGTAGTGGTTAAGTTCAGGCACACCGTGTCAGTGGCCTGAGGTGGCGGGTTTGGATTCTGGGCACGGACCTACACACTACTGATCAAGCCATGCTGTGGTGGCATCCCACATACAAAATAGAGAAAGATTGGCACAGATGTTAGCTCAGGTACAGTTTTTCTCAAGTGAAAAGAGAAGGATTGGCAACAGATGTTATCTTAGGGCCAATCTTCCTCATCAAAAAAAAAAAAAACTAAGAAAAAGACCAACACACACAAAAAAATAGTTTAAAAAACCTTCCAATAGAAGATATTGAATAAGTTGACAAAGAGGACAAAAGTAAGAGTATATAACCTCAAAGTAGACTTTAATGTATTGGAGGTTGGAGACGTTGCAGAAAATAGAATAAACTCAAATTTACATTGGATATTAAAGGACTTTTCAACAAAGTGCTAGGTAAAGCAAATATAAATTTCCAATGCGGGAATGTCAATATAAGAGAAACGGGTAAGGAAGAAGAAAGCAAAACAATTCCTGCTTTTGAAAGAACCCAAGAAGACAAAATATTTTATTCTAATCATAATTTTAGGAAGAGAAAAATGAATGATTAAGCTACAGCTACAAAGAAACATTGTTATTTTGGAAGAGATTCTGTCTCGTGATCATAAAGATGTCTTTGCTTCAATTTCTAGAATCTATGCACACTTGTCCTTGGGGGAGAATAACTTAAGTTCCTGTGATGTCATATTCTCATGTAAGAATTAATATAAAGGCTTATTTGATTGCCCTACTATGGCACATTTGGAAATGGAAATATGGGGCAAAATTTTATCACAATGATCTGTAGAGAGAGGGCTGTGGCGACTACTGGGGGCTAAGACCAGGGCACCAGGGACATTAAATGCACCACAGTGAGGAGGTTGCAACTGCACTATAAGCGTTATCCCCATCAAATGCCAGTAGTGCTTCTGAAAAGAAACACAGGCTGAATGAGCCCTTAAATCCTGAACACAACTAGCGTCCTAAGATTCTAAAGTTCTGGGGTACTGTTAAAAAGAAAGAAAAAATCAGAGCATGATGATTTCGGCAAAGATGTTGATATAAATACAATTGTTAACAATTTAGGAGTAAGCCTGAAAGGAAAGCTTGTTCTGAAAGAGGTAAAGCCATGAATTCACTGTGCACGTGATACTCATATGCAAAGGCAATATTGGCTTGATAGTACGGCAAGAATTGCAAAAACTATAATATTTTTCAGAGGAAAATAGAATTTTATGGCCCTTTAGAAAGTTTCCCATACTCCTTAACATAGAGATTAAAAAACTGACGTTCATAGAGTTTATGTGACTTATCCAATAATAATACCCAATATTAGTGACCTTTCTTCTTTCTAATATAATGTTCTTTTTATCTCTGTAGTAATATTTTGAAGATGTGTTTCACTTAAAAAATGCCAATTAAATGAAAAATTATTTCAAAAGCACTTTAGTAAGTTAAAATGTTGGACAATGAACGAAAATCCTTTTATTTTGCCAACTAATGAATGGACTGTGCTGGGATTAAAAAGTATATACATGATTCAGATCTTAGGAATATGAATGTCTCCTAAGGTGGTTCTGAATGCAACAGCAATTACAAATTGCTCTTTTTAACAAAATTTGTTAATGATATTTCAGCCAAAATTGGCATTTTAAAGAAATATTTGTTCATTTGAAACCTCAGGTCTTCCACACAAGCACCATGTCTCATGTGTACAGAAAAGTTGGGAGCATCCCTGAGTTCATGACTCAGAAGATAAGTGGCTATGCAACAGGCTTGTACCATCAGGATTCATATTATTGCTGATTGCCGTGATAATAATTCTGTCCTGCAGTCAGGCAAATATTTAGTTTACATTATAGTGAATTCATTGTGGAGACTTCTCTGTCTTCTTAAAGAAGCAGGAGCAAGGATGTGTTATCGGTGTTTGCAGTAATCTAATTAGTGAATTTACATATTGACTACCTCTTGAACAATTTCCTTCTGAAAAAGTTCTGTGCATACAAAGTGGGTGTATATCTTGAAGACAGAATAAAGCAAGTGGTTCAGCCAGATGCCTTTTTATTTTGTGATTTAAAAGTTTAAAGACTGTTTCAGGGGCTTTAAGAATTTTACTTCCAGTTTCTACATTCATCTGTGGTATGTTATTTTACTTAACGAGCTAAAATACATTATATGTAATTATTAAAGGTCAATTACCTTTTACTTTTATTTTACTTGTAAATATCACATTGTATGGCCTCTTAAGTTGTGCCTTCAGATGTTAATGTGTACTGCTGGATATAGTCAGTTTTAAATTATACAGGGCTGAATTCTTTTCTAGCAATAACTTTCCTTTGTTCAGTACAAACTCAAATTACCTGAAGTTTTGGAGTGCTCTTAACTTTCAATTGCCCACCATTAAAAAACACACACCATTTCAAATGAACGATGATTAAGTTGTTTTATGTGTTCAAGACATTTTCTATATTATTGAAATTTAAGTGAAAAAATTTTTGAAGATTTTCTTTAATATTCATTTTTTCATGTTACATTTTAGGCACCTCCATGAAAATGTATACTCAGTGGCTAAAACAAAACACAGATATTATAGTCAGGAGGAGCTGGGGTCAAATTCTATTCTGTTACGTAACATCTGGTGGTCCTAGGCAAGTTATGTAATGTCCTTGGGTCTCTGCTTCTACTTCTGTTAAGAGAGGAATACCAATCCCATGGTGGAGCATAGGTGAATCAGGTGTCCTAATTGTTTGTTGTTAACTTGACATTACTGCCACCACTTTCAAAGACCTCCTCTGTGGTATCCCAGGGATGCCAGAAATTGTATTTGCCCTACTCCTTTTTCTTTATAATTCTAAGTTTGCCAAATGAGAGCCTTACCTGGGATCTCAATGGGGAAGAGAAGTTAGAATTCTCTACAGGCAGCTGCTGTCAGATGTGTGAGTGGAAGTGAAAATCATAGAAGTTTTGTCATGAGCTTTTTCACACTTCAGCCTGGTCTTTCCTGTTTTTTCTGGGCTGTAGTGAGTACTTCTCTGACTTTTCCTTGCCCAGTCTTCTCACAGTTGTGTAAGCCCCTAATTCCTATAATAACACATCCATTCTTGGATTACATAGAGCGGCTTCTGTTTTCCCAAGTAAAATAGACTAATATACCAGTAACATCATAAAACAAGACAGAAATGTCAAATATTTTAAATCAACTGGGTAAGCTGTGAACATGTTATACTTTTATCATCGAGTTAGAAAATAAAATCTATCACCTGTTATTCAAATAATAATTATAATGATAAATATTTATGGAATACTTAATCTAAACAACCTCCCGAAGTAGTTTAAATGACTTACCCATTTAATACTTACAAGTAATCTAGAAAGTAAGTGCTGTTATCATTCCATTTAATAGGTGAGAAAACTGAGGCACAGAGAGGTTAAGTAACTTGTCTGAGGACATATGGTCTATGAGCAGAAGAGTAAAAATTAGAAATTAGCAAGTTACGTTCTAGACCCTGCACTTTTCACTGCAATAAATATACTGTCTCCATGCTTAGCTTTAACCTCATGTTTCAATTTTATACTTTGTGCCTATAACAACTACTTTATGAGGTTGTTGTATTAAATGAGCTATTTCTTCAGATACTTAGCAGAGTGTGTCCTCCACAATAGACAGTAAGAAGACATTTATTAACAATGTTGCTAACATTATTATTTTTAATATTGACTTCATCTAATAATTATCATAGTGAGTTTTTGGAGGGAAGAGACCCAGCCTTGCTCATTTTTCTACCTTATGGCATCAAACACAGTGCCTGACATAAGCAGAATTATTCCAAGCTTTCCATTATCTGAGTTAAGGAGATATTGCTAGTAAATTGTGTATAATTGCCTTTTTTATCAAATTGAATTTATAGAATTAAAATAGTTATGATAGTGCATAAAATAGTATTAAGTAATAATAATTGTACTGGATTAAGAGATTTATAAGTGAAAAAAATAACTGTTTGCATTGCAGGAGACTTTAATTTGCAGAAATACAGTTGGAGTTTCCTTTTTATAAGGTTTGGCATAAAAAGTATCAGGTTTAAAAGAAAAACATTTCATATTATCTTCAGATGGTGATATAAAATTATATTTTAAAGAGGTGTTGCTTAGGGAGGATGGATTTTACTATAAAACAAAATTATGTGACTCAAATAATATTTTAGACACCACAATATTAACAATACAATATTTAGAGAGGAGTTATATACACAAGTATATTTTAGACATACACACAAATGCACACATTGTGTGCGTGCATATATATATATACATATACACTATATTATCACTCATACAGTGTTGAAGAAAATAATTTATGAATTATACAGTTCAGGTAATATAATCACAGCCATCAACACTTTCCTATACTCTTGTTAAATTTTATAGTGTATTAATGGTAAATAAATATAGTTTTGGAAGACAATTCAATCTTATTCTAAAATGGTTACATATGTCTCGAAATAATAAACTTAAGTTCTCATCAAGAAGATAATATTTGCCTGAAATTATTTTCAATTAGGAACATGAAAAAGAGATGAAGTGCTTCAAAAACATTGCCAAAGCCTCTTTTTTTCCCATTCCTTCACATCAAGACTTTGATTCTTTGACAAATGAACTCAAGATCATATCTCTTTGATTATTTTCTGACATTTTATAAGACGAGATATGAAAAGATCCTCGAGTTGAGAACATTTACTTATCTAGTACATCATTTGTCTCTCTATAAAAATAGTTGAAACAGATCTGGCTTTTATAGACACTTTATTTTTGGTAATCTTTGATAATCCTTCGATAATCCTAATTATTATTATTTTTTTTTTTGGTGAGGAAGATTGGCCCTGAGCTAACATCTGTGCCAATCTTCCTCTACTTTTGTATATATATGGGGCGCTGCCACAGCATGGCTTGATGAACAGTATGTAGATCGGTGCCCGGGATCCGAAACTGCGAAACCCGGGCCACTGAAGCAGAGAGCCCGAAGTTAACCACTACACCACCGGGCCATCCCCAATATTAATCTTTTTTACAAGGATTTTTTGGTAGGAATTATTCCCTTTTATTTAATAAGATTTCTTGTTTATTTGTTTGCTTGTTAAGGTTGTAAAGGGCAAATGGAGATGAGCTGAAAGTCAAATACACGAGCAGTATGATATATAGTTTATTTAGATAATCTTCAGGTCGTTTCCATGGCCGCTGGAAACTAAACATAATATAACAATAAATTGTTTAAAGTTTACCTTCTCTTTAAAGATATTAAAGTGTATGTCTTTCAAAGACAGGAAAGAATTATTAAAGGATATGTCACATGTGTGTAGCTTATTAATAAGCACATTTCATATATTAAAAAAAACTAGGCATACTTAAATTTAAAAGAAAAAAATAGCTGTATTATATATAGGAGATTCCAAACTTCAATTATAGGCCCAGGTAAGAGGGATATATATTTCATTTGTACCCGATATTATTTTACGTTCCACACACTCCTTCTCTGAGATACAAGATTACCTATAGTTTTTAAATCTCATAGCCCACACCTGAGCACTTTAGTCACTATGGTAACTACACTGTCTCTTCCAGTAATACAAGGTTCTATCCATGACCACATAATCTTGAACAAGATTTGTACATAATCCATGTGGAGGCGAATCTTGCTGTCACATTTGTTTCTGGCTAATCTGGTTTTGGCAAGTTTATAATTACGTTTGTGAAATTAGTAGTTTGTTTGCTCTGTTTTCAGTAATGATGTAACATGTAGTGACAGAAATAAAGAAGCCTATTGACCGACAGTGCTTCAAACTGGAAAGGGAGTGTTTTCCTCCTAGAACAAGATGTACTCTTGGGGGAGCTAGGGAGTTAGGTGGAGAGGGAACTGATCTCGTAAATGTATTGTATGACCTCTAGATCCCATTTGGCAGACTCAATGATTTTAATATTTATTTTTGACATATATCTAATCTTTAAAAATAATTATTTATATGTGTATTTGTTGTGTATATATTTATTTACACACATATATGGAACATATATATGTGTGTGTACACGTATGTATATATGTGTGCATTGTGTCCCCCTTTTGAAATGTTACCTATTTATTTTGTTTACCATGAGGATAAATTGTACCCTTGCTGGTAACTTTTTATTGTCCATTATTATTTAGACACATTATGCTATTACACTTTTTTCTACTTTAATTAAAATAAGAATATATTATTAATGTTATAAATTTCAAAATTGGAGATGTATTTTCCTTGTTTAATGATAGTCATGTTTGTCATTTTCTATAATATCGAACAAATTTTATTAATTATTTAACTATTATTGTAAGTACCATAATATCATTTGTAAAAATGTCCATGTTTATTGCACTATACTTCAAATAATGACTTTGGCATTTTCAGCATATGAAACTGGAATTGTTATGTGAATTGCACACAAATTTTCCAAACCCAGAAAGAGAGAAAGAGTGAGAGACAGAGACACAGAGAGACACAGAGACAGAGAGACAGATAATGTGAAATCAAGATGAAATTTTTAAAACAAAATATTTAAACAAACAACCCAACCAAACAAAAGAAAAACAAATTAACATCACACACAAAAGAAAACAATTTCAGTTTAGTTCCTTTCTTAGCATAGTATAGTTTCAAAAATATTTTAACAGTAACTTATTTCCCTTATGTGTCTTTCTGTGAAAAATGTATGCTTTTTTGAATTTATTATTTTCAAATGAGATAATTCTATTTAGATACTAGATAATGTGGTTCACTTATGCTGATAATGCTGAGTCCATTTTAATAGTTACCACATGAAAATTAAATGGGTCTTTCAAGGGATTCAGTAAAAGAGAGTGTGTTAAAGAGGTTTTAAAAAATTAAAAACCCACTAAAGAAAATCTGTTATTTTTAGTACACAATATTTTAAAGACGTTAAGTCCATATGCCAGAATAGTACTAGGAGAACTAAATCCTGAAATAATTGTATTTAGTAACAGAGTAGGGATAGTGAAATGTATCTGAACACATCTTTAAAATGAAATTATTTATCAATTCAAACGGATACATCAAACAATAATTAAATCACCTTTCATAAGGCAAGCTCAAAGCTTCAATTTTTGCTTTATTTTGTTTTGCAAATAAAGGATCACACAAAAAAATGAGTGGTTTTATTCAAATCTATGACACTATAATATTCTCATTAACAAAAAAATTAGAATTCAAATGGGCAAGCAGTTAATAATTTTGAGAATAAAAAGATCATCATAATAGCTGGGTTAATAAGGAGACAAATCTAGTGACCTATTTTGTAGTCAGAAATGTTATTCACAGGGTAAAATGATATAGGAATCATGAAATATTTTATAATTATTAAAAAATATTGATCATAACTAAAAGGCCATTAGGTATGCTTGAAAATCAGTATTTGTATTTTGCTGTTGAAAGGGAAAAGATAAAGTTAGAAGAAGAAAGTCAAGCCTGTCTTAGTCAGGGAGAGAAGGTTCTGGTTAGGGATCCTGCGGTCGTTTATGCTCCAGGACCTGCAAACAGATTACTATGCTAACATTCACTGTGCATTTATTATATACGTAACCTTGGATTTTTTTTAAAGTGAGCAGCCTGGTGGCAGCCAGCTAGGCTTTGCTCTGTGACCGTGTTGGGGGTCCCAAGACCTCCTTCAGGCTCAATGATTTGCTGGAAGGTCTCGCAGGACTCAGAAAAGCTATTATATTCACAAATAGGCTGAAAGAATATAGATTAAAATCAGCAGACAAGTAGCATCTGCACGCATGACCTCAGGTCCATAGACTCCAGACCCACAAAAGCAAAATCAGATGTTCCCCCTAAATCACTTTGTTCGCATAAACTGTATGATCTAACTTGTGCTGTGTGGCCTGCTGCCTCAGGCATGGAAAAACACTCTTATCTGGTAGAATATCCCAAAGGCTCAGAGTTCATGTCTCAGGGGCTGGCCAAGGGCCAATCCTGAAGGCAAGCTTTTCTTGGGAATGTGCCATGTTTGAGTAACCCAGGCCTGCTGAATTAACGCTCTCCTGTGTAGTAACCAATTAATGTACCTCAAAAATTAGTAGCTTGAACCAACGTTTATTACCTCACAATTGCTATGGGTCAGGAATCCAGGTGCAGATCATCTGGGTCTTCTGCTTCAGAGTCTCCCACATGTGGCAAAGTGTTGGCCAAAGACGTAGTCATCTCAGGGTCCACTGGGAAAGGATTTACTTCCAAGCTCACTCATGTGGTTGTGGGGAATATTCATTTTCTTGTGAGCTCTTGAACTGAGAGCTTCACTTCCTTACCGGCTGTTGGCCAGGGACAACCCTCAGTTGCTTGTCACCTGAGCCTCTCCAACAGGATAGCTCATTTCCTCAACGAGAACTAGCCCAGAAGTCAAGAGAAAGAGCAAGAGAGTGCCAGCAAGAGAAAGGGTGCTAGCAAGATGGAAGTCATAGTCTTTATAACCTACTCTGGGAAGTAACATCCCACCACTTTTGCAGTATTATGTTCATTGGAAGTAAGTTATAGGTCCAGCCCACATGGAGGGAAAGAAATTACCCAAGGACATGAATACCAGGAGGCAGGGATCATTGGCAATCATTTTAGAAGCCTGCCTACCACAATACTGAATATAAAGTATTTTTATAAGAAATCCAGAGTAATTGGCAGAGCCACTCTGTGACTATGGTGCAACAAGACAAAAGCAAAACTACTCAGTAATCATGTCTGAACACAAAGAGAAGGATACCATACAATCAGAAAAAGAACGAAACATGCCCCTCTCTTGGCTAACAGGTATCACTACTGCTTCTTTACCTATGCATAGGGTCAGCTATGCTAACCCTAGCTGTGTTTTGTTCCTCTTGCACCTGAGATAAAAATTAAGATACTCAATCAAGAAGTTGACCCCATCCCTGAGAGCTCACAATCTAGAACAAATCCTCCCTAGACCAAAACTCTCTAATAAGCCTCATCTAAATCCTCCTTACTGTGAGGCCTTCTGGCTCCCCATGGTATGCCTTCTCCCCTGCTGCAGTAAGCTAATAAACCTTTCTTCCACCATAGGTGATTATGGTCTTTGGCCGGTGGGCATTAATATTAAGTCCTGTGTTAAGAACTTTGTATATATTGTTTTGTTTAAATTTCCGAAACCCCATTAGGCAAGTACTATTAATAACTAGTAATCAAAAAAGTATCTGAAGTTTAGAGAATTGAAGCAACTTTCCCTACTGGCGAAGCTAAGAATTAAACCCAGACAGTATGTTGCGTGAGCTTTAAATCCCTCAACACATCATATCACTCTTCTCCTGCCTCTTTGCTATGTACTATCATAACAGTGTTATGATGTATTTTTATACCTACCTCACTTTTAAAATCTAATTCTCTGCTTAAAGGGCATAGCCTGCTTTATAAGTCATCCTGTTGAAAGCATAAAATATTGCAATTAACCATATATATGTGTATTTTATTTAAAATCACATGCATATAAAAGTAAATTATATTTTCACCCCTGACCTCTATCTTGGACTTCATTTCTAAATTTCTGATATTGTTCTGGCCTTTTCTTTTGATCAAAGTGAATATGTACATGTCTTGTCCTTCTGTACTCAGTCCCTCCCCACCACTTTGTCTCTCTGCTTCTAGCGCATGTGTGCTTTCCCGGGCCTGAGTTCCTGGGTGGTTACCTTTCTCATATATCTGGTCTTCTAGAACTCTGGTCTGCTTTGCTAATTTAATCCTGAGATACCAAACCATCTTCATGGCTGAGTCCTTATATCTTGCCCTTAAACCTGGATGAGAATAACTTTTAGGGCTTCTGGGGACTCTGTTCATATGTGATGATGCGTGATGCCCACATGCTCAGATCTCTATTTAGTGCCTATTTAATGTCTTGTTGCCTGAAAACAATCTTTGGCTATTTGCCTAGTCTATCTAATCTCTTTTTCCCAATATCATCAATGCTTCCTAAAATGTACCTGAGCCCTGGATGCGACATACCTAGCATTGGGTAACTTGGAAAAATGTTTCCACTCTACAGTTTTAACAATACACTGTTTTTTGTCCCAGTTCTTCTTCTTACTCACAGTCATGCCAATGCTATAAGCTGCCACTAGATTTATGTATCTAGACTGCAGCATTATTTAAAATGTATTATTTCTTTATCGTAAAATCCATCAGTAATACTCTTGCATGCAAGTTGCTTTATTCCTAGGTCTGTTGTTCATAGCTCTTGCAGTATGCTCTCTTCACTTGTCAAATCTACAAACTCTTCAGCATATCCCTAGTGCAGTCACAATTGTCTCTTAGCTCCCAAATGTATGCATATGCACAGATGCATAGACATCTTCGAATGTTGCTCAAGTCCCAATTCATCTGTGAAGGATCCTTTTGACCATCACCTCTTTCTAATGATCATACCTTCTGAGGGTCAAAAACAATAATATTCTCTAAATTTAGTATGGAACTGTCATTTGGTATTTTATGTTCATGTGCTTTACCTGAACTAGATTTTTTATTTTATTTATTTTTTATTTTTTTTGTGTGAGGAAGACCAGCCCTGAGCTAACATCCACTGCCGATCCTCCTCTTTTTGCTGAGGAAGACTGGCCCTGGGCTAACATCCGTGCCCATCTTCCTCTACTTTATATGGGACGCCGCCACGGCATGGCTGACAAGCAGTGCGTCAGCAGGCACCCGGGATCCGAACTCGCGAACCCCGGGCTGCAGAGCGCGAACTTAACTGCTGCGCCACCGGACGGCCCCTGAACTAGATTTTAAAGCGAGCACATGGAACACTTTGTGAGGACCCCTGAAAATTAACTTCATAAAAAAAAAAAGAACAGTTTAAATTATGCACTGATAGAAATAACTCAGTTGGTTGTTTGTGAATGGGTGAGTTTCATGTTTCCTAATATTGATTCTCCCACAAGAAGACATTGAGACAAATAATAGGGTGAAAATGGATTATTTGGGGAGTGATTTGTGAACACTGGTGGGACCACAAAGAAATAAAACAGAAAGGGAAGGACCCAATAAAGGTTGCATCCTACATACCACTGTGAGCAAATGCAGCTCAATCCTGCTGAAGCATTCTGGGAAACAGTTTAAAACACAGGCCCAAGACTTATCACAATGAGGAGTAGGATGAGGATTTTCCACCAACTCATGTCTGTCGTTAGTTGAGGGTAGTTCCCAAAGGATGTTAATTTTCAGGACTTCCAGCCTGTACTTCTCTTCCAGCCTGACCAGACAGAGCTGCTGTGGATGTAAAAGGACCAGAGGTAAAAGCTGTGGGGCTGGCAATTGGAATTTGGGGCAGCTACCATGGAAATTTTAAGTTCCAAAAGGATATTGGAAGGATGCTAATGCAACTGCTGTTGAGGGGGATGAATTTGGGAATACCTATAGTAGGTTATATTATTTGGGTGTAGCTGTGGAAAAAGTATATCAGGAATGTGACTGTAACAAGAGAAACAATATTGGTAACAATTTCCAAGTACTCTGATGAAAGATATTGTTATCAGATAAAGGATTTTAAGTGGAAAAACAGGTATAAAATTGGAAAGTATGATGATCATGTTTCCATTGCTTCATGTGAGATGGTCCTCTATTCTAGTGCTGTCTAAAATATGGTCTGCAAAGTGTGTTACTGGATCATCATAGTAAAAGGAGCTGTGTTATAATTTAAATCAACTAGACCAATAGTATACTATTTAGGTCAGCTGAGATTTCAATTTATATTCTGGCACAGATTTCTTATCTCCCATAGCTGAGAATGAAGAGTTTGTGGACCAGCTATTTTGAGAACTATAAAGTGATGAAACGATTTTGGTCCAGCATGTAATTGTATACCTTTGAAAACATACTGAATTCTATTGCTCTGCTTACATGCTCAAGAAGCAGGCCTGAGATTATAATTCAGTTTTCCATGTAAACTCTTCAATAGAGAAAAATTGGATGGGCCAATCAAATTAAATGTTATGGCAAATTTATTGGTTATGTGTTTGCTCTAGATTAATAAATCATCCCTCTGATTCATACATCAATACCTTGTGAGTTTTGCTAGTAGGTCAGACTCTCAAGAGACTTGTTGTCTGCAGGTGTGCTGATGAAATTGAACTTCTGGACATCCAGTGCTTATTACTAGATCCTGAAATATGGTTGCTGGCTTGTGAAACAACGTCTAGGAGGTCCGTGTTCCTCCATGTGTGGTAGTTCTTCCTCATTCCTCTGCGGCAATAATGGATCTTACGTGACAGGGGCAGGATTCATTCCTCTACGTTCTTGTAGAATCTAGCTTATTACAGGGTTTGCAGAAGTTTACTTATCATGGTTATACATCGGCAACGTATCTTTGAAAAGTTGCTCAAGTCTGTTAATTATAAAACAAGGAAATTGATATTCATAGAGCTGACATTAGTGGGACAAGATAATTTAGTTAGTTATAGAAAGTACTAGATCCAAGGTTTCTTAAACCCCATTCCAATACTTTATCCCCTTTATCAAACTAAATCCTACAGAAAAAAAAATCAATAAATCATCCCTCTGATTCGTACATCAATATTATGTGAGTTTTATTCTTATATAGATCTATCATTTGATAATAAACTTTTATAAATACTGAAATTATTATTATTCCAACTATCTTCTTTTAAATATGGAAGAAAGATATAAGTCTAAAGTGCATCATATATTCCTCATTTATGGCTTTTCTAAATATACTTAGAAACTCAGGTTTTGAATTCATAGTCCAGATCAGCCAGAACATAGACTCTTGGAGAGCATGGAAATACGGTGTGTTGAGAGTATGAAAAGTTAATTTAGAGTCCCAGATAAACTGCTGGGTCTGTTTCCTAATTTGTAAAGTAAGGAGCTGAGCAAAATGATATTTTATGACCATTCCTCGATCTGAACTGCTGTAATTTAGATTGTGTCTCTATTGATGTGAACGTGACTATCAAGAGAAAATGCGAAGTGAAAAAATAACCTCATAGAGTTCTGTGATCAGTGCTATGATCCAAAGCTAATGGGATATGTGCTAATGGATGAACACTAAGTAATGCAAAAATGTCAAAATGGTAAAATGAGGTGTGGTTAACACCTGCCCTCAATAATGGGAATCAGAGAGTAAAACCATGCTCAACAAGGCATATAGTGTATCAGTGTGTGGTTATTGTATTTGAAGAACATTTCCAAAGGAAGGCATTGGCTAAGAGAGAATAGGAAAAAAAGAATTATTTGTTCACCACAGGGAACCATCTAACGCCACTGGGTGGGAAACGTTAAACAATGTATCTAGTTCTTCCTGTGCTGTGTTACTTAGCACATGTTTGTCACTCTTTTCTATCACTTACTTGATGTCCGACTTGATTTACATACCTATTTTCAACTTTTTCTTCTTTACTACATGAGAAATTCTTTAAGAAAAGTGGGCATGTTTTACTCATCTTCATTACAACACCACACACTGGTATTCCTAAAGGCCGATGCTCTCAAAATTTATATAAGTTTAGTATTATGAGCTTCCAAAAGCCACTTTGGGGCCATTAATATTACTAATTATGGGTAAAAATACTTGAGGAGAAAAACACATAAAACTACGTGAGGCAGAGACTGCAAGTTTCCTCAAAATATAAGATGTCCCCATTGCATCGAGGTATGGACATGGTATAGAAGTGACATTTCACCTTCCGGGAATATGACAACCCACTTTGGTCAATGTGATTGGATCTAGAGCAGCTCAAAGAGTGAGATGACCTTGAGAATTAAGGCCATGAAAAGTGAACATAAAAACAAAATAACTCAGAAAATTCAAAGAAGCCACCTGGGTCCCTGAGAATTTCGTGGAAAAAAAAAAAATGGATTGTCTACCTCAGATCTTTAATAAACAAAATTTTTTTGTTTCTGATTTTAAGCTGCTAAGTTGTTGTTTCTCTAATGTAACTATATCTATTCCTGACTGAAGCACCAAACCCATAAAGTATTTAAAGTCAAGGCAAACTTGCCTGAAGTGTTAGCTATGACAAGAGTAAAGTTTCTTTCTGATTTCTGATTTCTGAGTAATGTGAATGAATCACTAGCATATTGATTAATAAATATAGCTTATATTGGTTCACTGTTCTTGGATTTTGATGCCAGGATGTTAGATACAAACCTTGGTTACATCTCTAACTCCTGTGTGACATGGATCAAACTATCTCAGTTTACTAATCTGTAAATGAAAGTACAAATATGGAGCTCATGCTCTGAATACAACAATAGAGGAGATTTAGTAAAAAGCTTTACCTAGTTACTTGATGTGTTGCAAAGGAATTAACATGCAGCAACTATTATTATTTCTTTTTTGTACATATGAACATATTGTTATATACACATGTGATGTGAAATCACATTAAAAGTGAATGAGAATACATTGGTAAACAAAATGGTACATATCTTTAAAGAATGTACAACCTACCAGTAAAGATACACATGTGAAAAAGTAATTTAATAAGTGACACAAAAGTATGATGTTGATATACATTTGGTACTCAAAGAACATGTAGAAGAAGCAACTGACCTAGTCTAGAAAGGCTTATGAAAGGAGGCCAGAGAATATAATATTTGAGCTTAGACATGAATGATGATTAGGAGGTAGCCAAGTGGCAGATTGTGTCAGAGGAAAGGAAATCATTCCTGGGATTGAGAACCCTGTGCTAAAACCCTGAGTTATGTGGTAGCATACAGCTGAATACATTTCAGTACAACTGAGGCAGAGGGTTATGCTGAAGAAATATACAAGGATCAAGTAGGTCACGGAGGGCTTTGAAAGTTTTGCTAAAAATTTGCACTGTACCCTGACTTTGGTGAAAACCATTGTGAAAATAAATTATGGTAGGAACCAGTTGAACTTGCAGAGTAAACGGTGTGGGTAAAAGTAGAAAATATAAATGGCACAACTTTTGGGAAGTTTGGTTCTGAAAGAGCTTTGAGAAGGATAAAATGACTTTGAGCTGAATTTCCCAAATAGTCAACCAATGAGAATGAGTGATTATGACATTGGTCAATAGGAAGAAGAAGGTAAGAGAGGTCATAGAATAGACAGACAGAATTAGTTTTAACATGGTCTTGCAGTAGAATTTAGGGGAAGGTGGAATCTCATCCCATCTCTTATACTCAAAGCAGATGAGATTTTGAAGACCGAGTAGCAATCACTTAATAGGCCTATTTCATGGGAAGTAATTTCTTGTAGCAGAGCCAGAATTACACTGTGCCCATTCTGAGAAGGTGCTGAAAATGCATATGATTTTTTAACATGTATAGGGTACACCAATGAACAGATTGGGAAGAGTTTGAAAGGAGGGAAATTGGATCAGGGGAGTGTGGATAGAAGAGGGAAATAAATATGATAAACCAATTAGTATAAGGTGTTATAATTTTTAGAGTGTTCAAGGATTTAAAAGGTTTTAATATGGCCTAATTATCTAAGGTTTCCAAAAGTAGTATTCCCTAATAGGTTGAGGCTTGACTGATTTGATTTCAGAGGGAAACTTAGAAATATGCTGGAGTCCCTAGTAGATGGATTGAGGGCATTGAAGAGTACTGGTAACCCCTTCCAAGGAAAGGATTTAGCTTTGCCTAAGTCAACTGTGATAATTTGGTAATATATGTTTTTTCATTTTAGGCAAATAGTTCAATAAGTTCATGAAGAAATGCTACAAACTGTTTTGTCTATGAGGAGGCCAGATGCTTAAATTATCTGATTTCACAACGTGTCCTCGGATAAGCTTTTTTCAAATTAATCTTCCTTTTTTGTTATTTTTAACCATAATAATGTATATATACCAACTGAAATTTTAAGTGGTATTGTCTTTGGATGAATAAATGCATATAGAAAAAAAAATGGTGTTTCTAATATAAACCAATGAGATATGCAGTTCAACTACATTGTTACTAATTTATTTTCTTTATGATGAACTCTGAAGTTGTCTTTTACAGAGCAGTGTTGGATATTTTTCCACCTTTTTCTCTTTTTTTTTCGGGGGGGGCGTGTTGAGGAAGATTGTCCCTGAGCTAACATCTATGCCAATCCTCCTCCACTTTGCATATGGGACACCACCACAGCATGGCTCAATGAGTGGTGTGTAGGTCTGCACCCGGGATCCAAACCTGCGAACCCCAGGCCCCAGAAGGGAAATGCGTGAACCCAATCACAACACCACAAGGCCAGCCCCTAGCCAACTTTTTCTTATTTCCCGAAAGGAAATTTTATCTTTTTTCCCCCAGGTTTGTAAAGATATAATTGATATATAAGATTGTATAAGTTTAAGGTGTACAACATAAATAATTTGATATATGTATATATTGTGAAATGATTGCTGCAATAAGTTTAGTTAACATGTCCATTGTGTCACATAGTTCCTTTTTTTTTCTTGTGATAAGAACTTTTAAAATCCACTTTTAAACAACTTTCAAATATACAACACAGTATTGTTAACTATTGTCACCATGTGATAGATTACATCCTCAGAACTTATTGATCTTATAATTGGAAGTTTGTACCTTTTGACCACCTTCACCCATTTCCCCTACCCCCACCTCTGTCAACCACCAATCTGTTGTCTGTTTCTATGAGTTTCGTTTTTTCAGATTCTACATATAAGTGAGATCATATAGTATTTATCCTTTTTCTCTGACTCATTTCACTTAGCCTAAAGCCCTCAAGTTTCATCCATGTTGTTGCAAAAGGCAAGATTTCCTTCTTTTTTATGACTGAATAATATTCCACTCTGTGTGTGTATATATCACATTTTCTTTATCCATTCATCCACTGATGGACACAGGTTGTTTCCATGTCTTGGCTTTGATAAATAATGTTGCAATGAACATGGGGGTACAGCTATCTCTTCAAGATAATAATTTCATTTCCTTCTAACGTATACCCAGAAGAAGAAATTCTGGATCACATGTTAGTTCTATTTTTAATTTTCTGAGTGACCTCTATATTTTCCATAGTAGCTGTACCAATTGACATTCCCACCAACAGTGCACAAAGGTTCCTTTTTCTCCACATTCTCAACAGCACTTGATCTCTCTTGTCTTTTGATAATAGCCATTCTAACAGGTGTGAGGTGGTATCTCATTGTGGTTTTGATTTGCATTTCCCTGATGAAAAGGAACTTTTATTCCTTATATGCTTATTTGAATAAATGAAAAAAAGTTTTTATAAGAGGACTCAAGAAGATTGTCTAGACTCATGAAATGCATTCTCACAATGATAATTTGAGTGAAATTGACCTAAATTTCACACACACACAGGCATAAATGATTATATTCCTTTAATATTAATCATAAAATATGTGTGTGCAAACTACTGTTCATGTTATTTCAGTTAATTATGGAAAAAAATGAATGAAGAATGGAACAGGCATCATGACTCTTCATTTGTGACCTAAGAAGAAAAAAAGAAAAATACACATTATTTTATTTTAGCCTTTTTCCACTTCTATGTTCTTCAGAGGTAGTAAAACCACCTCCTGGCATAATAGTGATTTCTCAATAGTAGGAGTTTATGGTAGGAGTAAAGAGTTTATGAAAGAACAGAAAAATGTGATTTCTGCTTAGTGGACACAAAATCCATCAGAAATATAGAATAATAACTAATTATTCAGAGAAGTACAAGCAAGCGATATGAATGCATAGCAAACATTCCTTGAAATGGAGATAGAACCTATACCAAAGGTATGTAATTGATAAATTTAGGCTCATTGAAGATTTGATTCCCAGGTCATGTACAGTTTACACATATTTAGAGTAAGGTTTACCTTCTCTTTATGAAATGATATTTTCTAAGGGCATATTTTATTTTATTTTTATTTTTAAATTATATTAAATTTAACCTAACTGTTTTTTATTTTGGTAAGAACACTTAACATGAGACATGCCCTTTTAACAAATTTTTAAAGTGTACAATATGGTTGTTGACTATAGGTACAGTGCTGTACAGAGCAGATCTCTAGAACTTATTCATCTTGCATATGTGAAACTTTATGCCCATTAATTAGTAACTCCCCATCTCCCCCTTTCCCCAGTTACTGGCCATCACAATCCTACTCTTTGATTCTATGATTTTGACTATTTTAGATATCTCATATAAGGGAAATGGAGTCGTATTTATCTTTCCATGACTAGCTTTATTTCACTTAGCATAACATCCTCTAGGTTCACCCATGTTGTCACATAATACAGAATTTCCTTCTTTTTTAAGACTAAGCAATATTCCACTTTCTTTATCCATTAAAGTGTTGATAAACATTTATGGTCGTTTCCACGTCTCAGCTATTATGCATAGTGCTGCAATGATCATGGGAGTGCTCATATTTCTTCTGGATCCTGATTTCAATTCTTTTCTATAAATAAGCAGAAAAGAAATTGTTGGATCATATAATAGTTCTATTTGTAAGTTTTTGAAGAGCCTCCACACTGTTTTCCATCATAGCTGCGCCATTTTGCATCCCTGCCAACAGTGTACAGGGTTTCAATTTCTCCACATCCTAGCCAATGCTTGTTGTCTTTTTTTTTTGTGATAATAACCATCCTGACAAATGTGAGGCAATATATTTGATATATTTCAATTGCATTTTATAGAGATAGAAAAAAACAATTCTAAAATTCATATGAAACTACAAAAGATCACAAATAGCCAAGTCAATCATGTGAAAGAAGAACAAAGCTAAAGACATCACATTTCCTTATTTCATGAAAGCTACAGTATTCAAAACAGTATGGTACTGGCATAAAAACAGACATATAGACTAATGGAAGAGAATAGAGAGCCCAGAAACATATCCATTTATATATGGTCAACTGACATTTTATCAGGGTATCAAGAATATACAATGGGGAAAGAAAAGTCCTTCAACAAATGGTGTTAGGGAAACTAGACATCCACATGCAAAAGAATGAAATTACACCATACACAAAAATAAACTCAGATGTATTAAAGGCTTAACTGTAGCATCTGAAACTGTAAAACGGGGAAAAAAGCGTCTCAATATAATTTTTTTAGCCACTGTATATTGGTATGAAATAGGTTGATTTAGGATAACTAGTATCATCTATCACAAAATTTTAGGAAGCTTTCTGGCTTCCTAAACTAGCTATTGTCTTCATTAAGTTTAAATTTCAAAATCAAGGATGCTGTCAGTATGATAGAGGAAAAAACCTTCAAAGAATAGAAACAAAATACTTTCATTTCACTCTATTTATTAAAACAAAAATTTAACCTTCATTTTAGTAATCTAAATTATTTGATATTAGCATATTGAACTTTATTTCCACAACGTTAAAGATTTAAAGATTGTGATTTCAAAAAGTGAAAAGTAAAAAATACTCTCAAATGTCTTAAGTGTACAAGGAAGAGTACATAATATAGGAGAAAGCAATATCTGAGGTCTACAGGTAGGAGATCTCATGGATTAAACAATAAAGGGACCAAGCAGTATAGAAATGTGGACCCTGGGGTCTAAGAAGAAAAAGGCAGATATTGCCTTTATAATACACAAGAAGGAGAAAAAAGGTATTACTTGGAAATAGTCATAATAAATCAGAAAATTAAAGACAAGGATGAAGACAGGTAAGCTAAGAAGATAAGACCAAAAGTATTGGGGAAGGTGATATTAATAATGAGAAGTAAAAACAACTCCAAAAATTATTAGCAAAGGAGTCACCTTTAGAGAGAAAATCGTTTTAAAGGCTGCAACTTAATATTTCAGTGGACTCTCTGGGCACATACTAAAACATTTATTCAGCTTACAAATAACATGAATATTATGATCTTATGTATAAAATTAGCTAAGAATTGTTATTTTCTTCTCAAAAAACTAGCTTAAAATAATACAGTTGGCCCTCCATATCTGCGGTTCCACATCTGTGGCTTCAACCAACTAGGGGTGAAAAGGCCTATGATGGTTGCATCTGTACTGAACATGTACAGATTATTTTTTCTTGTCATTCCCTAAACGATGCAGTATAACAATATTTACATAGCATTTACATTAATTATTACAAGTAGTCTAGAAATGATTTAAAAAATACGGCACGGTGTGCATAGGTTACATGCAGATACTATACCATTTTATATAAGGGACTTGAGCCTTCACACATTTTGGTATCTGCCGGGGTCCCGGCAATACCCCATGGATACTGAGGGACTGCTATAATATATGCAGCATATTATTAAAATGTCTTAGAAAAAATCTAAAGACCACCAAATGAAATATACTTAGGGAACAGAATTTATTCTAATCACCCCATATAAGCAGGATGAGGTCCTCACTCCAAACTTGGTTTGAATGTTGCGACAATGATGCCACACATGCACCAAGAGGGTAAGAAAGGTTATTACTCACATAGTGATGCTTTCTGGAGAAGGCAGAGCATAGTCCCAAGCAGGTCCAAAAACGATGAGAGAGCAAGCGATTTTATTGTGATTTGGGGATGCAACTGTGGCTTGCATTGTTTGCATGGTGTGAACTTTCCACCCACATCAAGGGAGGGAGACTCTGGGCTTTCTTACTGGCTTGCCCAGGTGTGGAGCAAGAGGGAAGAGGGAGGAGTAGGGCTTTAAAGCTGGTTGTAGTTAAACATCAAAAACAGAGCCTGCCTCTTTATTACAGAATATCACATTATTAACATAAACTATATGAAAATGAATTTAAAATTAAACTTGGATGGATGTTTCTGATCTAATTTGAAATGCTTTATTACTTCCTAAATATGCATGTTATTTTCTTAAAATACAATTAGGAATATGGACAATATATATATTTAATTAACAAATTTTCTCCCCTAGTATCACTTTAGGGATAAAATATACTCATCAGTAAAAATAAGTTACTTAGGCTGGCCTGGTGGCATAGTGGTTAAATTCGGTGTGCTCTGCTTTGGCAGCCTGGGTTTGCAGGTTTGGATCCCAGGCCCAGACCTATACCACTCATCAAGTCATGCTGTGGCGGTAACCCACATACAAAATAGAGGAAAGGTTGGCACAGATATTAGCCCAGGGCCAATCTTCCTCAAGCAAAAAGAGGAAGATTGGGAACAGATGTTAGCTCAGGGTCAGTCTTCCTCACCAAAAATAAATAAATAAATCACTCTACTTGCAATTTGCAAAAGAGATGGTGAGCCACAATATCAGGAAAACATCAGAATCTTTTGGAGGTGGTAGTACTTTTGTAATATACCCTCAAAATTATTACAATTTATCCCCACGGAGGAATGTTACCTCTCCTCCTCCCCTTGAGGTTTAAGAATAACTACTATTAACAAATATAAAGGAATCATCTGAACAAAATCCTAGATTGGTTCCCTGAATTAAGATTATACCTTCAGCAATCTATCTGCTTTCTCTGCAGAACCTATTAATGTTATGTCATTACCAATGAGTGTCACACAGCATTTCTAATTTTTTTCTTCTTTTATCTTTGTTTTTGTTTTCCCCGAAGAGAAGAAAGGTAAAGAACATATATGTATTTTAAACTTATAGGTAGTCACTTCTCCTTTCTCCGTTTTCCACGGATCTGAGGACAATTCTTATTTGTCTCAAACTCTCAAAGGCAATTTGTGTGACCATAAGGGGGCACTGTGTTGAAAGCACTGGAACCATGGGTACTTTTTGGTGCTTGTTTTCCTTTACTTTGATTGCATAGGGCTTTGCTGTAGCTAGACATAAGTCTCTATGGGGACTGACTGACTTTGAAGGACCATCTATTAAATCGATCACTTGGAGGAAAGTTCGGTGTCTGAATGCCATGTGAAACTTATCTTGCTTTGATTTCTGATGCTTGAAAACTTTATGTACAATAACTTTTCATGCTTCTTTCAACCTGCATGTTGCTGCTCATTTCATTCTTCTTAAAATTTTGCTTGCAATACCAAATCCTCACGAGATTAAAACCCCCTGCATCATCCATTGCCCCACCTATCACTGGGCTAAGCTGTTCACCCAGGTCAAACCCTGTTCTGCCTCAAAAACTTCCCTAGTTACTCTGCCCGAGGGACAGAGAAGTTACTTTCTCTTTTCTCTGCTCTTTGCTGCCCTCGCCTGACTGAGACTGTCCTGTTAAAAACTTCTGGAAAGAGATTTTCAGGGTCCAGGGGTATAAGAAACATACACTGACTAAGAAAAAGTAGGAAAAAAATAAATCCTACAGTCATAAATTCCTACTAAAAGATGCTGGTCAAATTCTAAGAGAATAACTCTTTCTGCCCTATTTTGTGCCAATCCTATGAGACGTCTGTTGTTGACAGAGCATATTATATACATCCTTCAGTATTGTAATTTCAACAATTGTGATAATAGGATTTATCACTTTCAAGTATACTTTGGTGCACACTGTTCTGTGTTCTCCTTCCTGGTGTGTTAGAAGAATAATTAATTATTTTAAATATGTCATATTATAAAAAGAAAAAAATTGCTAGTAATCCCAATATCCAGAGAAAATATGTGTTTACATTCTTTCATGGTCCTCTATAACTTTAGTCATAAACATATAAATATCACATATAAAATGTTATGTACATGCATATAGATTGTCTTATTACATATTTTTGAAAATGAGATGAAATTTTATTTTTATGCATTTTTGTCTAAGTTCAGGCTATAATATTTTGCTTAGATTTAGATTTAGATTTAGATTCAAGCCATCTATTATTCAAACTTACTTACAAATGCATTATATAGTCTAGATATCTAGAATTCCACAATCTTGTTTCATTTATACTGAATGTTAAGGACATATAAATTGAGGAACTACTAAAATCTAAATGTCAAATCCCTTTCTCACTTAAAAAGCTTGCTGTCTGTCTGAAGGACAGCGATGACAATATGGGTCCCAGGAGGACTCCATAGAAGAGTGCTGTTAGACCTTTGACAAAGTTATTGATGCTTCCAGCATTAGTGTTCAAGGGCAGATTGAGATAATACTAACATGGTTCAATATTTGAATTTTATAAATATACATTGGTACACAGCATATTGCTTAATAATATGAAATGATTGATGTTTTGTAGTTTTCTTTTTTTGTAGTCAAAAAAAGTGTTGTAAGTCATCACTGTACTTTCACTAAGACCTAATTATATGTAAACTGGAGCACGAAAAATATCCATTTTTAAACTAGTCTAAGAAAAAAGAAAGAATACTATAGTTTTCAGTGTTTGTCAGTCTTACAGCAAGACTCTGAACCATAATTTACCCCTCTTATTTCAACAGATCATGGCGTTATACCACTTGTTTCAACAAAATATGTTTGGAGTTCACAGTATTGGCAAATGCCCCCACACAGGTTGTTGTGTCACCAAGTGTAAAATCCTCAGTCTGTGCAAAATTAGAAAACACATTATGACATATCTTACTGCCCAGGATTAGTGTGAAGGTGCCAATGTATTATTAGCAGAGAATGACACATGCCAACACCTACCAAAGTCCAATTGTCAAGGCAAGCACCTGCATCTGTTCACTTGAAGCAATGATTCCTGCCTCTCCAATTATTCACAGAAACTTGACCAAGTTCCATTTTACACACTGAAATTTCTCCCTGGCTCCATCTCTCCTGTCAAGCCAACAGTTCCTGGTATGGCTGAGGTACCGTAGATATAACCCAAATTAAACCAAATGTGTGCTTTACCTGTCAGACACAATTTAAGTAGGGCAAGAGCTACGATGAGAAGGAAGCAAAACCTGAAACTGTCATTATCTTTCCTCAGAATCCTCCAGGCTTCAATTGATCTACAGTCATTCCTCAATTATACATAGGACAAATCTTAAAATGAAAAAATAGAGTATATAAGCATGACTACAGTTAATGGCTTGTTCATCTCATGATTCATCTGCCTACATCCACAAGGACTGTGAACTCCTTTAGGACTCAATAGCCATGTTTGGCATGATAATATGTACTATTTACATGCTTCCTACTAAAGCATTTGTGTCCATAGCTTTGGCCACCCTCACTTCACTGCATTTAAGGAGAGGAATGTTTATAACATCTCCCTGTTAAATAGAAGCTTGCCCTCAATTTATTTTTAAAAGCTTTTAACAAACTTCCAATTAATCTGATCACCAACGAACTCTGATTATATACACATTTCATTTAAAACTTAGGAAAAATTCATTTAGGAAACTGTTTTCCAGAGATAAAGCAATTCTGTTAAATTAATACTATTTGTTAGTAGTCCAGCCAGCTCTGAAGCCCAATTTTCCTGACATCGGTCCTACTCTTTTTTTAGTACAACATGCATCTGACAAGTAAGAGGATATCTGCATTATAAATGTAAACAATCTTTAAATATCTATTCCTTATATGCATTTTAAATTCAAATTATTTGTTTTATCTAAGTAAAGTACATATGTCTTGCTGAAGATATTTAACAGATTTATCAGTCTCATATTTATGATTCACTATTTTATGAATTACAAATGTTAACACTTCACTGTCAAATGTAACCATACTATTTATAATAAAAAATTAACATTAAAAATGAACGCAAGATATATTTCTAATACATTAAGAAACTATTAAAGTGAAAGTAAAATAAGTAGTATTAAGTGTTCCAGGAAAAGCTAACTGATGTTTTCCAGTCGGTTTAAAAGAAATGTCATAATACCCCCCAAAACTCATTCTTCCAGTATTTGAAGTGATGTTTTAAAGGACGATTCATCCAGCTCTCTGTAATACTTGTCAATTAGCACAGAAATTAAAGAACAAAGAGGAATGCTGTCTAGGGCTGATCATAACAGTCACCAATTGATTCTCTTTCAAGTCGAGGAAAAATATATTTGCAGTAACATCACTTTTACTCTGTTCAAAAACCTTGTTAAATTTTCTTTTTAAATGTTGATCAAATTATTTGCTTTAGAAGAGATACAGACCCTTTGAGAAAACAATTTCTCAAGTAGGATCAGAATTCTGTATCTCGAACCTTTTTTTCTGAAAATAGAGAAAATTCTCATTGAGAATGAAACAATTAAATTCAAATTTCAGTTCTCAGTAGATCAGCTAGAGGAGATAAAAAGGCAAGGAGAGAAGCTTGGGTTAAGTCACTAAAATTACTGTGAAACTTTTTCAGACTGATAGAAATAAAACAAAATAAACCAGAAAACACATGGGATTTCACATACTCAGCTCCTCTGAAATTCCTCTCACCAGTTGTTATTTTCTTTGTTTTTTTATGATTGCAATTTGTTAGAAAAAGATGTAATGTAGGAATACAAAAAAATTCAAAAGATATTAGCAAGAAAATTCCTTTTATGAGAGGGATTTTAAAAAATCTCTCACAGAAAAAAGGCTGCTGTAACTGGAAAACCCCTGTCTTGTCTATTGGTGCATTAAAATACACACCCAAAACTTAACGGCTTATGGCAATAAGAATGTATTATTTCTCACAAATTTGTGTGTTGGCTATGCCATGCTTCTGGTATTGTCTGATATCATCAATGTGGCTGCATTCAGCTAGAATCATGACTGAGAGCTGGCTCACCTGGGAAAGTTGAAATAGCTTTCTCCTTCCTTTTTTTTGTAATTTCATTTTGCGCTAGGCCCCAGAAATTATGTATCTGGCCCTAGAGGCAAGAGAAGAAGCAAGGAGGTTAATCTAGGTATGAGGTCATGGTGGGTCGGAACAGTATGGTAGCGGAAGAGGTAGTGCAAAGTAATTTGCTTTTAGAATATATTTTGACTATAAAGGCAAGAGGAACTTCTCATGATGTGTATGTAGGCTATGAGAGAAAGGAGAAAGGCATCAGTGTCAAGTTTTAACACTCTCCAGACTTACTTCTGTCTTCAAGATAAATGTTCTACATGAAGGAATACAAAGAAGCAATATATTCAGTGCCAATAGCCAAAGTTCATTCCAACTGTTGATGACTAATACAAATATACCACTGTTGTGACTGCTAGTAAGTTACTTAGTCTCCTCATACCTCAATTACCTCATCTATGAATTTGTAATGTAATGTTTTGCTGTAAGATTTAAGGAAATTATTTACTTGGCCTGGTACCAGATACATACAAATTATTATTCTCTTGACCTTACAATGTTATAATAATATATATTTTCCTTACTGCAAATGCATGAGCAACGTTAAGGTTGTTTTCTATTTATAATAATTACCTCTTCTGTGTGCTATATCTCAATAATAGGAACTGGGTATTTTCCCCAAATCACTTCTATTTTACATATGTGTTTACCAACTCATTTAGCCTTGTATTATTTTAGTAAGAAGGGAAATCAACCAGGCTTCCATATATATTACTTATTCAGTACTGGCCTGGTTTCTTAGAGATATGGATTAAGTTTCTGAGGTCCCCAGTATTATAAGTACTAATTTCTTGTTTTCCGAATTCCGTTCCCTGAAAAGAATGGGCCATTACATCAAAGTGTACAGATTTTCCTTCTTGTAACTTATGCTTTTTTTTTTAATTACACACCTTGCTCCACCTTCACTGGATTTTGAATCTCCTGTCTTTAAAGTGCTGATGGACTGAAATTCTAAATCCTGATGACCTATATAACTGGACAGAAACTCCTGTCTTCTCTTAAAGCCTCAGACCCAGAAGATACAGACTTGGAAAATGGCTTCCCAATTCCTATAGCTTTAGAGAATAATCATCTTTCCCCCAAAGAAAAAAAAGACAATTGGTTAAGAGTATGTTTTATATTGTTAAATATCAGCCTACCATACAAAAGGAACTTCACACTCAGTTTTTAATCACAAAGTAGAATTATTAAGTAGTTGATAATTAGTTCCTCCATAATTATTATTATCTGTGAGGAGATTATTCTAAATTAGGATCAAATGATGTCAGGTTTGAAACTGATTTTTTTTTCTTTATTTAAAAATTTTAATCCTAATTTGAACTTTCTTTAACTCTTAAAATCAGGCAGACAACTGCTGTGGTTGAGGACAAAGGGGAATGTTCAATTATCTTGGAGGGACACTTCTGCAATCATGATATAACCCATTATGGAATGTGACCAAGACTGCCTTAAGGTTCCCCTCAGCATGATTATACTTTAGATGGGTTTCTTCCAGACTATAGGCCCCTGATCTTCCTTTTCTTAAAGCATTTACTTTAGAAAACTTCAATTTTTAGTCTTCTCTCTTCTGCTTTGAAATGTAAATCTTCCTCCAGCCTCTGGCCAGTTTTGTAACCCAGGAATGTCTTCCTGAGGATCTGGGAGCCATCCCTTTGAAATGTAATCATTAAGAAAAATATTGCCTCTATTTTCCAGTCTCTATGGAAGGCTAGGAGCCTAACTTGGATGAACACCAATTAGCAAACACAGGTGGCCGAATTTCATTGATCAACCTCCCATAATATCCTCCAATACATTTCTTGTTGCTCACCCCAGGCTTAAAAGCTCTCCCGCCTTTTGTTTCAGTGGAGTTGAGTTGTCTTGACCCTTGTCTTTAATAAAGTCTTCCTTACCTGTTAACTTCCCCAGTGCAATTTTTCTTGAAACATCTCAAGGATCTTCTAACTGAATTTAGAAACAGAATTAAAAAAGACAATGTCAGGAACAGAGTTCAGCATCTCTAGGACAATGAGCTGACCAGCCTAAATAAAAACTTCATGCTAAGAGGTCACATTAGCACCTGGATTGATAGGAAAGGCATTGCATTGGGAAAAGGCTTAGATGGTTTAGAAATAAAAAAATACTGGAACAATGGTGCAAAGAAATTATGTTTATGACTACATCATTCATATTCAAATGTTTGTCATATGAATCTTCTGGAAAGATTTCAATATGATCTGAAACTGATGATCTTTTATTAGCCAGTTTTCCAAGAAATAACAGAGTTTTGGTTTATTATCAATAAAGAATTTTAAAAGTCATTTTCATAAGATTTAGAAACATTACAAAGATACCAGAAGGTAAACTCATTAGGACAGGGCCATATCAGTGTTAATCATCACTCTCTACATGTGGTTCCAGTACTGGTGTATAGAAAATATTCAAAAAATATTTATTAAAATGATTTAATAAAGATCAATTAAAAGGAAGGAGGTGTGCTAGGACTCAGGGTGGCTAGACAAGATAGCATACAATTACTTTAGGAGGTTAATATGAAGATGACCTGGACAAATTTGAAGGAAAAACTGTCTTTAATATCCTTAGATTTAGAAATTATTGTGAAATAAAACATGTTGAAAAGTGCACAAAACATGAATACACAGTTTCATAAATGGTTAAGAGCAAATACCTGTTAGCCACCACTGAGGTGTACTTACATATATATTCTTCAATTGTCTATAATATTTAATATATTCTAATTCACTGTCAGGAAAATGGGTGATTTTCAAGTACCTGTTAAATTGTAAGTTTATACCAAATGATACATTTTTGTTGCACCAAAAGATTAAATGGAACAATGGATTGACATTATAAAAGATCTAAGTCAGTTAAATGAATACATTTGTGTCAATTAATCTCACATTTTTGACTGAAACAACTCTCTGAAGTGGATTCCTTTTAAGGAATTAAACTTCATTAGGTAGCATTTTGTCAAAGATTATATATTTAACATATAGTACTTTAACATTTTGCATATACAAAAACTTCAAATGACTATAAGTAAAAGTTTATTAGAAATTACTCTTAGTTTTGGATAGCTCTAGAAAGGTCTATTACCTGCAAATAACTGGAAACTTGTAAATATTATCAAAAGACTGGTTTGTGTTGCGTTCAATGACATTGTGAAGGGTATATTGCAATCAGATGATATTCCTTGATATAATACTTATTGATCTCACTACATTTTTTAAAAAGGAGAGAAAGATAAAGATCTAAAGAGTTCAAATTGTTCAAAATAGCCAAGAATAAAATTTATTTATAATTATTTGCTCAACAGGTTATGTGCATGATACAACTTAAAAGATATCAAGAGATACTGACAAAACTCTTTATGATACTGGCATTTATCTGCAATTGTCAAACATAAAAAAAAAAGTAGTTAATTTGTGCCTGGCAAATAAAGGAATCTCCTCTGCTGCTATGTCAGTAAGATCAGTAAGTTGAGCCAGATTTTCATGCATTTCTGAAAGTGTCCTAGTAATACGCTTATGATATATTCAAAACCTTTGAACTCCCCATTCCTCTGACTATCTCATTGAGGTAGCTGAATAAAATTTTCTGGTAGTTTTCAGAAGACTGTGCTGATGAAGGTCATTTTTTCCAGCTTATATCTTTTTTTTCCGGTCTCAGTACCTCTAAATAAGGCACACATTTCAAATAATTAAAGAAGAATTAGTCCTCTAACTCCCACAGCAGCAATAGAAATGATATTTACATACCTATTATGTCCCATGAATCAAATGGAAAATATAACACATTTTTCAAGAGATCGCAAATGTAATGAGGGTGCACCTCATGGAGAGAAACTCCCTATTAACCTCAGGTTAGGGACTCCCCTTCTTAGGGGAATAAAGAAGTGGAAAGTCCCCTTAGCAACTTGATGCAGGTATTTTATGCAAGGATTTCCCATGACCCCTGGGGCTTTTGTGGAAAACACTCACTGGGGAAGACCAGAAGGCATCAGCAGCATATAGCAAAGATGGAAACAATTGAAATGGTTTTCCAGCAGCTGTTCTCAGGGAAAAATGCTTACTTGTTTCCTATGCTTTCTTTGACCACATTTAAGGCCTCTGAATCATTGCTAATAGCTCATAATAATTCCCCAATCCAGCAATCATACTGAATGCTCCCTGACTTTAGTTTGATGTATTTGGTGAAGTCAGCTTGAGAGTTTCTACAGATATTAATGTGACGAGGGGGACCTCTGAAAGCATATGAAATTATTGTTTATATATTATATAAAGCATCACCTGCACACTGTGCATAGTTTAAAGAAACATACTGTATAAGAGGCACAGTGCTATGTCCCATATATTTCATTTCTGCCTGGGTGAAAAGTGTGTCTCGCTGGAAAATCTGTTACAGTGAAATGCATAACTGTGAAGGCTAAGGAGCACTGAGATACATTTATTCCTACACCACTCAAGTGGAACCATCATAAGAAAGCTAGGGGTCCTAACCTCCCATGCAGTATAAATGATAAATGTCCCATGATGCTTCCTTCTTGTGTTTTCAGCGTCCCGTGGCTTTGACATATATATATTGGGTTATAGGACCCATATCTTAAGATCACTGACAAGATGTCTGGTGTGGTACTTTTATATTTTATGACTTATTGAACTATGATTTTAAACTTGTTCAGCACATCAACATGTTAAGTGAAGAGGCTGAAATTATTTTTCGTTACATTTCACTGAGCTGTGTATCATTTCAGAATGGCTTCATGTACACAGGCTTGAAAAGAGTTCTGGCTTTAAATCTGTACTCATCAGACCTGAAAACAAAACAATTAAAATTAAATTATTCCCCCAGAGCCTTAAAACTAAGGAGATGATTTAAAAATAGCTGTTTGTGAGGCAAGCAAATGTGGGGAAATCTGTTTACCGCACTGAGAGAATCTCGAAGGAATCCTTGCCTGCTGTGTGCCTCAAGTGATGTGTTTGAGGGACTCGTTTTCATTCTCTTTAGTTTAGATTATCAAACAAACACTGTTATAAAAAAGGTTAAATAAATATAAGTACTCAGGTGTATTTAGAGTTAGCACGGAGCTCAAAACACTTAGTTGATTTTTTTTCCCATTCATCCTGAATCTTCTTGTGGCTTACTTAATGTGCAGTCCCTAAAAGTACTGTGATTGCTAATGATGCTCCTAGACAACCCACACTTATTCCACTATTTGACCTACACTTATATTTATTTAGAACTTCATGTGTGTGGGTACAACTGTAAAACTTCTCTAGATTTGTAGTCTCAGTATCCAAAATATGATATGTGTATCTTCGGTGGTATAGTTCATTGGGAAGAAAATATTAGAACCTCTAGTGTTATTATTACTTTTAATCTAGAAAATATACAGATTAGCTGTGGGATCCTTACTCAGTGTGTGTATAATTAGAATTATACTATTTAATGTTAACCGAATTAACTATTACAATTTCTCCAAAGGTCTTTATAAGGCTCTGGAAAGGAAATACACATCAGATGTAACAAAATCCTGCAAATGCAAACCAAGTGCACAATGAAAAATATAGCAGAACTGAATCATCTACTCTTAAGGTCCTGATCTAGATTCTTATATGTCACGTTAAGTAGAACTGATGATCAGTGAATCATATCTGATAATAAATCAACCAAAACATCTACAAATATTTTTACTTGAAATATAAAATTATATCTGTTTTCACTAATGTTGAAACTCACTCTACATGTATTTTGTACATTTTCCATTCATGCAAAGACTGATTTCCAAATTTCCTGACCTCTACGATGACAAGTGGTTTTCATTAGTATTCTTCCTAGTGGATATTTCAAAAAAAAAAAAGGAAAAATACATTTATTCTGTTCATTCAAGGTAAAGATGACATTTTTAACCATAAGTAAGAAAATAGCTACCTTTAGGAGAAACTAATTTTCTTCCTAGACTGGTGTTATGGAGAGTGTATATGAATAAGCTTTCGTTGACATAATATTTTCTTGCTACAGACAATAAAGTGTTTTGCATATTGTTATGGATTGAATTATGTTCCCAAAAAATGATATTGACATCCTAACCTCCAGTACCTGTGAATGTGATCTTATTTGGAAACAAGATCTTTGCAGATGACTAAGATGAGGTCATTAGTGTGGGATATACTTCAATACGACTGGTGTCCTTATAAAATTTGGACACAGAGATAGAAGCATACAGAGGAAAGATGATGTGGAGACACACAGAGAACACCATCTACAAGCTCAGTTATGTCTAATGCTAGTAGAAGCCAGGGGAGAGATATGGAAAGTGTTTTCCTCACAACCCTCAGAAGAAATCTACCTTGCTGACGCTTTGATCTCAGACTTCCAGCCTCCAACCTGTGAGACCACAAATTTCTGTTGTTTAAGCCACCTAGTTTGTGGTACTTTGTTACTGCAGCCCTGGGAAACTAATGTACCTATAAAAACTCATATATGTATATGTTATAAAAAACATAGAGCTATAATTTTCTAAGCTATTTTATTTGTTTGAAATAAAGAGTTTTCATGGCTTTTGAATCATTTGCTATAATATTTTTAGGCTAATTTGCAAGAATAATTTACAATGTCAGAAAAGATGGGAATTGAGTAGCTGAATTACAGTATCTTGCATGGGATTGAAATATGAGAATCTTATTTCTGTAAGTGCAGACAATAATGCACTTTCCTTATTTGACTTAATATATTACTGTGAGATAGATTTTTCTCCAATGGAAACAAATATGACCAAAAATTGAAATAATTGAAAATTAGCATCTTTGATTGTCTGAATCACAGAGGGTTAAATTAAGATGAAATAGTTCGTACTTATGTTAATATAATAACTCTTCTAGAAGGCTTGTGAAACTGTTTAAAAAATTATCTCATTTAAGCCTTTAAAAAATTCTATGAGGTTGGTAATACCATTCTTGCCATCTTATAAAAGAGGAGATTAAGCTACAGCGAGTATAGTAGTGTAAGAAGCACATGACAGAGTGGGATTCCTACGCAGTCTGGCCCCGGGCCATGCTCTCAATCATGATACCATTCTACGGGGTAGAGTATAGGTTTTGGTTAGTATACATACAATATAACTTTTTACTATTAATAAATAAAATGGTTTATATTATTTTAATTTCATCTGTATCTCACCCTTTTCATTTTATTTTGTGTATTTTTATAATGTACACACTATGTCCCAGCAGAAGTATATGAAAAGTATATGTAAATAACCTACAATTGGGAAACCAGAAACTAAACCATCTATTATAGCACTTCAGTTCATAACACATTTTCCCCTTTTTTACTTTTCTTTCCCATTCTTCTACATTTATATTTTTATTGTATTCTCCTCATTAATTACTCAAGGGAAAATATGCATTTCAATATATTTAATATGATAAGATAAACAAATATTAGTATCAGTACATAAAACACAAATGTACAGTATTATATGTTATATGAAAACAGTTTAACATACTTAAATAAAATTTAATTAAGGTATATGTTTATCTTCTATGGAATCAAATGCTTGAAGAGTTAGTAATATGCAATGTTTTCATAGTAACATATAAAGGGAACATTTATTAAGTTCTTTTCTTCACCCTGATATCCAAAACCATGTGAAGCAAAGTTATATCTACTTTTCATATTCTCTGAAGCAATTTCTACTACTACAGACCATGCAGTCTTATTTTATTCATGGCTTTCTTTATGTGCACATTTTACTATAAAAAAATACTGTATCTTTATTCTAAAACATTTTATGTTTAGTAGCACTCACGTAGTTAAGAATCTATTGCCAGAAAATGATATCTACTAAATACATTAACAAGAGAGAAATGGTTTTAAAGCCTCAATTTTTATTTCTGTATCTTTGTGTGTGAGGAAGACTAGCCCTGAGCTAACATCCATTGCCAATCCTCCTCCTTTTGCTGAGGAAGACCAGCCCTGGGCTAACATCTGTGCCCATCTTCCTCTATTTTATATGGGACACTGCCACAGCATGACTTGACAAGCGGTGCCTCAGTCTGTGCCCGGGATCCAAACCTGAGAATCCCAGGTCGCAGAATCGGAGTGCAGGAACTTAATTGTTATACCACCGGACCAGCCCCTATTTCTGTTATTTTTATGTAGAGAAGTAGGATGTAAGAGTGGGTCCATGGTATGCAGCCTCTACTATTGAAAGAAATAATAGATTTTTTAAAATAAATACATTTTAAAAGTTTCAAACTGCTAGTATTTTTGTAACATCTGGAAAGAATTACTGTCCTTTATGTGACTTAGTAACTCCATTGAAAATAGGTTGCCATTACTTTTATAGAGAAATGATAGAAATTTTTAAATAATTTTATGGATGGTATTTGTCTTTCAGCTTCCTGCTTTCTAGCTTAATCTTTCTTGCTTCTTGCAACTGCATGCTCTTCAGCCCTGCCCTACATAAAAAATGAAGCTATTACTTGATTTCAAGACACATGAGGCATATCCTTTCTTGGCTTTGAAAGAAAGGACATTTCTTCCTGTGAATTTTTGGATATGATAACAGTTTCTACTACTGGAGTTTAATTGGTTGCATAGCAGCTACCAGTGAACTGGGAATATCAATGAGAAGGGAGATAGCAACAAGTCCCACAGCATCTTTGCACCTCTATTCCCTAGGCCTTTAATTTAGCTACTAGAAATTTATTTCATTGTCAGTGGGTGCTCCCTACTGGCAAGCCACAAACGTTATGTAACGACATTATTCACTAGTAATTAGTGCCTCTTACAGTATTTAGATTATTTAATATTGTGTTCAAATCCTACTTGCTTTAGGACTGGATATTCTAGAGAGCTTTGTCAAAGAAGTTGGATTAATATTATTGGCCAAGTAGAGAATCAGACTTGGAGAAATGGAATTAATTTGAGGGGTTAGATGTTGAGTCAGAAATGATTTGTTCAATACGTCTTTTAATGCTTTTAGAAAAACTTTAGAAAGGAATTTGTGACAGTATTCATATATTTTGTCACAACTAATTTATATAATCCTCACATGATGTCTACTCTGATCACTCTAAGCTTTCTCTCCTTATCATCTTCTTGTACTATCCTCCTTTGCTTTTTAATAATAGGTAGCACCTTCAAAAATTCTAGATAAGATTATGCAATAACATCATGTACATAGCTTTGTGTCTATCTTTCTCAGCTTGAATGCAAGAGCTCTGGGAGGACATGGATCTTTGTCAGTTTTGTCACTGATTTAAGCCAAGGATCTAAAGGATGACGTGACACTCACTATGAGGCCCTCAGTGAATACGTCAGAATGCATACCGGGGCTTGCTTTAACCAGTTTTTAACTTGGATTTTGTAGTTTTTGTAGATAATAGCACTTATGTAGCGCTTACTGTACATTAGTCACTGCTCTACACCTTTTGAAATATCAACTTATGTAATTAAAATTTTAAAAAATTGGAGGTAGGTACCATTATTATTCACATTTTGCAAATACAGAAACCAAGGTAGAGGGAGAGTTGTGCCACTAAATGTTTCACAAGTATGTTGAAAAACAAGCACAAAAGGTCCTGATTTGTAGTGTTTGCCAATTTCTATGGTGCAAACATTCCAAACACAGCTGATTTCAAGCTACAAATGTGACATCAAGTGACTCATAAATTCCAAATATTTTACAGTCAGTTTACATACTCTGATATTAGCCAGTTCCAGTACTCGACCATAAAAAGTTACATATAAATTATCTAGGATGGCTTAGCTAGAAGTGGCATACACAGGCTATAAAGTCAGGCAAACTGTCCATGCCTGATGGGTCCAGAGTCTGGTGAAAATTTTGAGTAGTATTCTCAAATTGTAGCAATTAACAAAATACATGTTAATTATTTTCTTTATGGATATTTCCCTGGAAAACACTCCTACTTTGTAGCCAGTTGTCATCTCTGATAAATGTAAATATTAAAGTAGGATTCCTATTTTAATTATCAATCTTTTTTTTGGATGGTATTTGTCTATACATTATAACAATGTTTGATTAGCAAAGTCATTCAGTTACAGCTTTTCTTTTTCTTTGAAAAATATTTCTCTACTCAGCACCAGCATGTTGAGGGTTGGGAGAGCTATCAATCTTGAAGATTGTATTGGATTCATCCATTTCAAATCCCTCAGTGTATATTGTAGCAGAATAAAATTGGCATTTGAAGATTTGAATCAAAATATAAATAGCAGATAGTCAAACTGAATCTCAGGGGTGAGAAGATGGAGGATATTTGAATCATATTACCAGATGTTCGGCCTCTACTGTGAATTGAAAAACAAAATATCGTTAATTGGAAATGTTGAGGTCATCGTACATTTAAAAAGTACAATTCAGAACTTCATCTCATAAACCTAAAACACTATATAAAACCTAAAATGCTGCAAGAAAAAGTTTAGAAATAGCTTGATTTTCCTGATATACAAAAGAATGTCACCTGTATGGAATTGACTTTTTATTCTCTTTGATTTTACATGGCAGATTTCCATTATTTAGTATCTCAACTGCAGGCATATTAACCAATCCAGGTATCAAAAATCCAATCATCCCATTTTAGTACACTGCGGTTCCTACAATCCAATGCATTAATGGTTAGATAGACAGAGGGTTCAATATTAAATCCTTCTTTTTGAATCAGTTTCAGGTAGTTCTATTTCCAAAACTGTTGAGGCAAAAGCATTAATTATACACTTCCACTATGACAGAGCCAATATCAGCAGTCACTAAGGCATAATTTCTTTAGGAAGCAATGCAACCTGTTCTCTGATCAGGTTTTGTTTCCCACAGGGAGGCATCAGTCTTAAATTACGTAGCAAGCAGGCAAGAGAAAGGAAGCAAACAATCAGCACTTCCCATGGGGAGAAAGAATGAGGATCTAACTCGAGGTATCCTATTTAGTAAATAAAATTCTATACTCTGTCAGATATTACCATTCACAAACACTTACATGCACACATATACACAGATAAGATACTCAGGATATTTATGAATATTATTTTATTCCCAGGTATTATTTTACTTTAGACAAGAAATTTTGTCTTGTCATTTCAGGATCATTAAGGTTTCCTTTTATTTCTTCTGAAGAATAAAAAGTGGAGTAAGGTGATTATTACATAGTAAGGATTCCTTTTATCTCATTAAGCAAATATTTGTTTAATGAAAGTAAGTAAAACAACAGACTGAGTTTTGTCTTACCCCAAAATATTCTGTATTGCACTTAATTAATGAATAACTTATCGTGGTAAAACGTAGCTCTGTTAATTCATCAGGCTAATCAGGAAGAAATAAAAGTACAGAATAGATTCCTAGAAACAACGTAGAAGGAAATCCAGATGACCTTGGGTGTGATGTGACTTTTTACATACAACACCAAAGGCACAATTCATGAAAGAAATAATTAATAAGCTGGACTTCATTAAAACAAACAAAAAAAACTTTTGCTCTGTGAAAGACACTGTCAAGAGAATGAGAAAACAGGCCACAGACTGAAAGAAAATATTTGCAAAAAACATATCTGATAAACAATTGTTATACAAAGAACACTTAAAACAAATATGTAAACAAAACATGTGTATAAAACTCTCAACAATAAGAACATGAACAACCCAATCAGAAAATGGACAAAAGCCCTGAATAGACACCTCATCAAAGAAGATATACAGATGGCAAACAAGCAAATGAAAAGATGCTCCACATCATATGTCATTAGGGAATTGAAATTACAACAATGAGATACCATTACACACGTATTAAAACATCCAAAATCCAAAACATTGACAATACCAAAGGCTGGTGAGGATGTGAAGCAACAGGAACTGTCATTACCATATTATCTAGCATGCTTCTTGCTATTTATCTAGATGTAGAAAACTTAGGTCCACTAAAACCCTGCACACAGATAATCATAGCAGCTTTATTCATTATTGCCAAGACTTGAAAGCAACCAAGATGCCCTTCGGTAGGTGAATGGATAAATGACTGTGGTACATCCAGATATTGGAGTGTTATTCAGTACTAAAAAAAGAAATGAGCTATCAAACCATGAAAAACATGGAGGAAACTTAAATGTGCGTTTGTAAGTAAAAGAAGCCAATCAGAAAATGCTACATTTTGTATGATTCTAACCATCTGATATCCTGGAAAAGGCAAAACTATGGAGACAGTAAAAAGCTCAGTGGTTGCCGGTGGTCAGGGGAGAGGGTAGGATGAATAGGCACAGCTTAGAGGATTTTTAAGGCAGTGAAACCACTCTGAATAATACTGCAAAGGTAGATACACGTGAGTAGACATTTGTCCAAACCTATAGAATGTACAACACCAAGAGGGAGCCATAATGTAAACTATGGTCATTTTGATAATAATGTATCAGTGTAGGTTCATAAATTGTAACAAATGTACCACTCTGCTCTGGGATGCTGATAGAGAGGCTGTGTGTATGTGTGCGTGCGTGTGCATGGCGGGGGGGCATGGGAGCTCTGTGTACCTTATGCTCAATTCTACTGTGTTTTAGGTAAAATGACTCCAAAATCTAAAGTCTATTTAAAAGAAGAAAGAAAGTACAAGGTAGAATTTGCTTTAGCAAGCCGCCACAGCACCACAACACTGCCATAATCACCAAGAATGCAGCTACTTGAAGACACTATCTGAAGCAGCAGCAACATGAGAGTAGAAAAGGCATCTTAACATGTAATAAATTTTTCACAAATACAATTAATGTATATGGGTACTGTACCTATGTAGAAAATATTAAGCCTTCTATCATAGTCTATTTACTATGATATTAAGGAAACCAGTTGAAGATGTGGATTTCTGGTTTCTAAGCATAAGGTAGAGCTAAAGCAGTACAAACTTTTCCTAAAATAGGCAAGGAGAATTCCAGATGTGTCCCTTTTGCAGACTATCCCATTGCATATGAAAGTGCAAACAGCACTTTCAGTAGCATAAAGCCTTCCTCAGTGCTGACTGCAGGTCAGGGCCATTGAATAAATAATTCCCTCAGAGCCTCTGCCCTCTCATTCCACTCATCAACACGTGGTCAGAGAAGATATAAAACTTTAAAATATGAACATAAGGATTCAAGTGGCAGGCCACTTTAAGAGAGCATTTCAAGGCTGATTTGTGTGCTAGACCGTGATACTCACTATAACATACTTCCAACTGACAGTGTCCAAACTTACAGACCAGGGTAAAGAGCAAATATCCATTGCCAAGATGATATTATAAAATATTGACAAAAGTGCATACTCCCCATCACGGAACATTGTACCACCATCAGGACCTGGTAGGTTACACTGCACAGCAAAACAACAGTTTCCAAAATATCAGTGACTTCAAACAAAAAAGGATTATTTTCTACCTACACTTCACATCCTGCAAAGCTGTTAGCAGGAGGGAATTTGATAATCCAAGTCATGCAGGTATCCAGACTGAAGGAGGGTCTATCGTTCACCAGGAAAGGGGAAGGTGTGTAAAGATCTGCTCTTTCTTGGCATTTCTTCCCAATGGTGAGCATCCCACTTGTGCTCACATTTCATTGCCTAAAAGAAATTACATGGGCATGCATAACATCAGAGTAGGTGGACAACTGCAATTCTGCCAAGTACTCAGAAGGTAAAGGACTGAAATATGTGATAAATAGCACTAATGGCTGCCACAGAGACCATCAGTGTGGAGTCACTTTGGGAACTGAAGCTGGCTAAACTCATAGTTATCTTTTCTTTGATCAATGCCCGCATTCAGGCTGCCTCCATGACATTCTGTGCTTTCTCTGCCCTGAAATTGTATTCTCTCTCTTACTCTATCTTCCCAAAATTCCTCTCTGACACTCTGATACCATGGCTAATATACTTCTCCGCAATCTCAGCATATCAACATGGTCGTTAAAAGTTTCCTTCCCTTCTTTCTTTCTCCCTTTCCCTCTTGTCCTTGTCTGAAACCTTGCTCTGCAGTGCAGATGCAACTTCCTTTGATGGCCACATCAAGGGACCTGAGGGAGAGTTAGTAGAATTACAGCAGTAGTTCTTACAGTGGATTAAAGATGGCCACAAGGGGTTTGCCACTTCCCACATGAAGTGTTCCTTTGAATATGGACTGTCTTTGATACTTGCTTTAACCAATATAATGTGACAGAAATGATATTCTGGAACTTCCAAGGCCAGGTCTTATGAAAACTGGAAGTTTCTACTTCTTTCCTTTCCCAGGAAGGCAGCCATCATACTGTAAAGAGGCTTGGCTAGGGCTCATACATGATGAAGCATCACATGGAGATGGAGAGGCCGTGGAAAGAGCCCCAAAGGCCCAGCTATGTGGGTGAATGAAACCTTCTTTGACCTTTCATTCTGGTCTTTTCTGCCTACTGAATTCAACCGAATGGGGGAATTCAGCCAATGACATGTGAAGCAGAATAGCCCAGAATAACTTACTCGACTTCACAAAGAATTGGTGAGAACAAGCAAATCGTTGTTTCAAGTCAATAAACTTGGAGATTTTTTTTTTTCTTTATGAAGCAGTATATAAGTAAAATCATTCTCTACTTTGGCTCAACATTTGAATCAAATGGGTGATTATAAAAGTTTTAGATGATCTGGGGCCACACCAGACGAATTAACATTTCTAGGAGTGGAGCCCCAGCATCGCTATTTTTAAAAGCTCCCAAACTGATTCTAATACACAGTCAGTGTTGAAAACCACGGAGTTAGTTTCCTTTGTCCTCTAGTTCTTCTTCTAACTCATTTCTCCTGTAGCATTGAAAAAAACCCCTCATAGTTCAGTCTTGTGCCATCTAGCTCTCCCGCTCTCTGTTCTGTAGTCTGAAAGTCTTATTCTTCGGGAACACTTAGTCCCAAGCATTCTGAAAAAACGTTTTTATTTGATGTGGAATGTAGTTAATGGATCATTGATTCAGTGAATTGGTTTTTTGTTTGTTTGCCTGCTTGATTTTTTAACAATCTTTTTTGTGTGTCTGGATATATCTCAATAAGAAGAGCCTCAAGATATGGATACATAACTCCTTTCTGATATGAGTCACTGACCATATATTTGAATCTTCGGGGGCCATCTTTTACTACCTTTTCAGGTGTTTTAGGATCTTACATTGCTAATGTGAGAAGTTGTCATTAAATGATTCAGTGTTCCTACAAGAAACTACTTTCAGTATTCCACATTTCTTTATATGCCTGAGAGAGACAGAAATATTTTTCAGATTTTAAGGAAAGATATAAATATGAACTTAGATTCAATTAGCAGATGCATAAAATAGCTTATTTGTTTAATAGATCTGTAGTAAATATCTGCCATCCATTAAATTTGCTGGCATTTCAACATTTTAATCAAAATATATCTTCTTTGAAATTTTGAAACATTTTTATTGAGGACTAATGTTATTGGTTTCCTAAAAATATTGAGAATGAAAACAAACCTTGCTAGGTCTAGTTTAGAATTGATTACTGAAGTGATTACATTCATATACACTAGACATGGACAAGGAATCATTTGAATCCAGGTTCCACCAATTACTGCTTGTGCGAACTTACTGAATCTACTTAGACCCTCTAAGCTCAGTACCTCATTTATAGAAATAATAGTATTTACGTCTCAAAGCTATTTTGAAGCTGAAAATTGGACAATGTTTCGATTACAGTTCTCATAAGAAAGTAGGCACTGAGTAAATATTATCAATTTTAATTATGTCTCAGTATCATAATAATGAGCTTGCTAAAATCAGCCAAGGAACACCTCCTACACACCATCCCTCTCGTCCTCCTCTGTACAGGGAGCTAAAAGAGGCAAGAGATGATTGAGAAGAGATTCGAGGATGGCAATCTAGATTGAAAACCCATCCCTTAAAATGAACAACAAAATATGTAAAGATATGAAAAGTGAGTGAATATTTGTTGAATGCCTACTAAATATCATGAACTTTGCTAAGAGTTGACCAAAATGTTAATGACAGTTCTCAGGAAGAGAGACCATTATCAAGTTTTATGAATTATAGACAGGATTGGCTTGGGACATTTTTGGGGTAACCAAAAACTGCTGATGAATGTTTTTGGCTATCAGAGTCATTTTAATTGTGATCACCTCATTTACACTAGCTTAGTACTCAAGAAGCTAATTTAGTTTCTAACTATTTAGGCGAAGAACCACGTATAGAATCCAAGACTTCTGAGTCTCAGGGAGGTGCACTTTCCATTACGTCTTGCAGCTGTAGGAATAAAAGAGAACAGTTAATGCTACTTGAATTTCATGATTTCAAATATCCAGTAAAGATGAATTCACTTGCTGCACCTGCTTGTTGTTTTATCATTCCATTTCCTATCTCCCTTGTGAATTGGCCCACAGACACAACACCTATTTAAAATGATTGGATCTTGAAAAATGTAAATTGATATTTGGTACCCCATAGGTTCTTCTGCAATGGTAATATCTGTGGTATACGGGCATTGCAAATTAAATCATTTTTTAAGCTAGCATAGGGTCTGTCTAATAAAAACTCTTATGAAATCCCACTGTGTCTGCTCAGTAGCAGCTTTTCACGGCGAAACATTTAAGCTTTTAAAAAGCAACTGAACAAATGTGATTGATTATCAGTTCACTTGGCAGATTCTACACTGAAATTAAAGAAAGTAAAAGCTCTTTTATGAAAGTGATATAACCACCTGCAATATTAAACCAATAAAATATGTGTTCAGCTGTTTGTGAACTGTCTTGACTCAGATGTATAAAGTAGCTTTCTAGAATGTAGGAGCCGTATATAGTAACTGATCAATCTTTCCTAACTGTGGCAAAGCAGTAAAAAGCATTCCAAATTGACTAAAAGGTCAAAACACTCTGAAAGAATTCCATTATTGAAGCAGATATGAAGTTAGCCACACTTGTGATGAGCAGAACACATGAAAAAAGTGTAGACTATTAGTATGTACTTGGGAGACATTCTAAGAATCATTAACCCATTAAAAGCAAGTTCCCAGTGCCTGACACATAACAAAACTAGATTTGATTGAGGATTAATTTGTTTTTCTGCTTATCTAAATATTAGCCAATGCCCTGATGAGTTTGAATGAGCTGATACACTTCTCTACAAATAGCTGTGTTGTCTATAAATATTCCACTTTTACTTAAATCTCCATAGAATTCATTTTAAATATCTACAGATAATAGTTGTGTAAACTCCTTTGTTTAAGAAGTGTAACCACAACCAAATAAATGCAGGATTCCCTGATAATAGTTACATTGGGATTCAGTTTGCAGGGAAGTAAGTCTGACCTTGGATGGACCTGGTCAATAGATCTGTTCTTTTGGGCAGCAAAGATTTCAGCAACATCAAATACAGGATAGTCTAGAGCAGTGCGCTGTCCACACCAGTCTCCTATCTATAGGTTACCAGGAATTTTCTGGGATGATGAAAAGTATTACAAACATATTGTAGCTGTGGGTTACTTGAGTCTATATGAATGGGTGGCAATGAAAGGATATGACTTCATTAAGTAGAAGGAGCATGTTTCAAAAAGACAACAGCTTTTTCTAGACAGAGTGATTGAATAGGGGACAAGATGGACAAAGTGAAATGTGGGAAGAAGTCAGTACTGGGTTGTTAAAACAGGGTATAACTCACAGGGTCAGTTACAAGCAACAAAGTTATTTCTTATTGTATGGGAATCAGGGAACAAGGTTGAATCAGTGTCAAGAACAGCAGTCCCTGGGGCTGGGTTACGTTTAGATCTTTGATGTGGTTTATGCAGTCTCCTTCATGTAGTAGACAGAGATGGTGGCAGGCATCAAAATGAGCCTCTAAAACAGAAGAATTGTATTTATTCCATTTATGGTAGAATTCTTCACCTATGTGTGTGTTTGTGTGTGTGTGTGTGTGCAAGTTTTCTCTTGGAATTGCTCTATGCAACTGCTATTCTTTGATTGTTTGAACATCCTATATTAGGACAAGACATTATTTCATTTAAAATATTTTTTTTTAATTTTTTTTTCTGAGGAATATTCACCCTGAGCTAACATCTGCTGCCAGTCTTCCTTTTTTTGTATGTGAGTTGCCACCACAGCATGGCCACAGATGAGTGGTGTAGGCATGCATGCGGGAACTGAACCCGGGCCACCGAAGCAGACGTTGCCAAACTTAATCACTAGGACACCGGAGCTGGCCCTAAAATAAATTTAATTTTTGAAACAAACAAATTCCATCAACAATGTGAATAATAAAGCCAATTAACTTTCATTGTGAGTAAATACAAAACAAAAATATTGGGGAGAGAGATGGAGCAACAGAGAGAAGTAAATAAAAATAGGTAATCCTAATATTCTGGGAACATTCATGAATCATTGCTTAGGGAAATTCCAAAACAAAAGTTCAAAAATTTTCAATCAATGACTACATTATCATAAAATAGAGGAAATCACCAACATGGCAAATTTGCTTGACAAAAATGTTGGTAACTATGATAAAATACTTCTATGCTGTATAATCACACCATAAACATCCAGAATTCTACCCAAAACTTGTCACAAACAAGCTACTATTTTGTTCTCTACCTCCACACTTGGTATGATAGAAATGCAGACATACCATTCCATTAAATACTATGAACAAAAATGTGGCAAAAAATGAATTTAATAAATTAAAATTAAAGTTGTCTTCCTTCAATAATTACATACTCATATTTGGAATAAATATCTGAGAATAAATGCAAAATATTGATTCTTCTGGTTGGCACGTTTTCAGTCACAGATTCTGAATTTTTCCTCAAATGCATCTGTACTCACAGAATTGGTCCTCCCGTGTGCCCTTTCCCTGGTCAGAAGATGGCTGAGGCAGTAGCAGTGTTGCCCTATACTTGAGCACCCCCTGCTGACACATTCTAGAGACCCATTCAGATTATTGTAAGAATGGTTGATTTGAAATATCCTCTACTGTATCTTAGACATATGCTTGCATATATGCTGTGTAGTGACACAGTACAGATATTTACAAACAGTGACATCATCTCAAGAACCTGGCTCAAGGCACTCATTGATATTTGTCTCACCTTTCAAAATAGCAACCAAAATGACAAAACTAAACATTTCCCTGTGGTTACCATTTAAAAAGTCAAGTAGATGTATTTCTAACTGTATTCATTTCCTGATGCTGCTGTAACAAATTACCACAAACTTAGTGGCTTAAAACAGTACACATTTATTATCTTACAGTTCTGTAGGTCAGAAGTCTGACATGGGTGATAGTGGGCTAAAGTCAAGGTGTTGACAGAGATGCACTGCTCTCTGGTTGCTCTTGGGGAGAATCCATGTCTTTGCTATTTCCAGCTTCTAGAGGATGCCCACATTCCTTGGCTCATAGCCCCCTTTCTCCATCTTCAAAACCAGCAAAGTTGCATCTCTGTACTTTCTCCCATAGTCACATCTCCTGACTCTCCCCTCCACTTTCTCCTACCATTTCAAGGACCCCTGTGATTTTATTATTTCTACTCAGATAACCTAAGATAATCTCCCTGTTTTAAGGTCAGCTAACTAGCAACCTGAATCTTCTTTTGCCATGTACCCCAACACACTCACGAGTTCTGGGGATTAGGATGTGGACATATTTGGGGGGCGGAGTAGATCATTATTCTACTTACCACAATGTGCAAACATGAAAATGTGATGGAATAAAGTTTGTAAATCATTAAAGGAAAGAAAGGTGGGTTTGGAAACCCTATCTTACTACAATTTAAATGTTTAGGGTTTCTAAGATAAAAATACAGTTTGGGAATTTTACTTCACATGTAATACAAACCAAACAAGAACTTTGTTTCCTTAATTTGTTTTTGCTTTTTGAAATTTTGTGGTTGCGATAATATGGAAACCTGGCAAAGAATAAACACTATTATTCACATCATTTCTTTTGAATCCCTGCTTTACAATTTACTGGGGCTGCTATCTTAGCAAGTCCTTAACTTCTCTTGGTGTTTACATATTATATCTGTAAAATGGAGACAATAATAGTAATGCCTGTTTCAAAGGATTGATGTGAGAATTAAATAAAATAATCCATCAAAACTAATTACCTCTTGGTGGAGCACTTAGTAAGACTTTGGTGATCAAAAAGATTATCATCTTCAACCCTAAACAGTCTCTAGATACGCAAGAACAAAAGCAATTCTCATCTTTAACAATGCACCAATTTAAAGTTTGCAACATGAAGAACATGAATTCTTCATTCCCATTGAAATCTATTTCAAAAAAAGACATATAGTTTTAAGTTTTTAACACATCAGTTGTGTTGGTGGACATCTACCAACCAACTTCATTAGGGTTTCATGGCTGTTAGCCTTTCTTCCTTCCTGAACCATTAAAGTGAAAAAATAAAAATATTTTATGGATCAAAGCCAATTAATTGTACCCTGGTATGCACAGAGTTAAAGACAGAATTGTTTTAGCTGAGTAGTCACATTCAGAAAATGTAATGCGAATTCTCTCTATCCCAAGGAGTCATATCTTAAATGCAAATCCTTTTAGAAAACAATAGGAACACTCCTACAAGATAGTGATTGATTCACTTTCTTAAATGCCTTTTTTCTCTTCTAATTTATTTGAGGGAAGGACACATGAAGAAATGTAATTTTGATATCTTTACGAAGACTTAACTGAGTGCCTCTAAAAGTCACTGCTAAAAATATTCTTTAAAAAAGATAACAGCAAACAACAACAAGAAATACACTAACCCATCCCTAAAGCATCATTCTAATGGAGTGGGAATACATTTAAATAAGCAATTAAATAAAATTTCAAATAAATAAAAACATCTAAGTTTAGTGGGAAAATATGGATGAAAGAGTCTCTTAGAGAATGGGAGTCAGGGGTCTTTTCCAGGGAAAGGAACATAGCTGCATGGCTCCAAGAATGAGTGAATACTATGAGGCAGGTACAAGTCCAAAAGTCTCAATACAGGGGAGAGTGGAAAACCATGCTGTGTTCAAGGGAGGAAGAGTAAGAACTTTGGTATGGACTGAACAGATATGATGAGTGGTGTCACATAGGAAATGAGGCAACGATTGGAGAAAATTGTGCGTCAAGAACTTCAATTTCTGCTCCAGTATGTAAGGAGCTGACAGGTAGTCATTCTATCTTAACAACAAGTAAAAAGCTGAACAAACTGAAAAATCAACAACTCTTTTTAGATCTGCCAGAGATGTGAAGCCACAGGGCAAACTGCTGTGAAGTTTGGAGAGATAGACAGGCAAATAGAGAGAATCCAACTCACTAGAGCGGAAACCCACCTCCACTGGAATCAGTACCAAGGGAGGAAAACCTGAACTGTAATTGATGGATTGCTGGAGGCTCAGAGTGGACAAGTCTTAGAGATAAAAGCTCGAGAGGGACTCAAACATAGGGGGACCCTCACATTCTTCCATCCATATTTTCCCGCTAAACTTAGTGAGTTATGAGTTTTACCTCCAGCAGCTCTACCGAGCTTTTTAGTGAAAATCAGAGAAAAATCTCTTTGGTCTTCTGGCAGAGGGTGGGGTAAAATAACCATTTTGAAATTCACTAAAATAATGCATTCTTTGTAACAAGCTCTGTCCTCAAGAGAAACTATTTTAATAGAGCCTGAGCTACTGGGGTTTTATCAGAGCCTAACCAACCTGGAGGAAAGAAAATACCCAATTCCAGCCCACACTAACTTTCCACGTGGGACAAGGAAAATACCCAACTCTAGTCCCCTCTAGCCATCCTGTACTATACAAGGGGGTGAAAAAAAGGAAAATACTGAGAAGCACTTGTGAAGTTTACAACTCATGGGCAGAAACTCACTAAAAGACTGAGACCTAATCATAGGACTATAGAACCATTCCCCTCCCACAGCTCAACAGCACATTACTAAAGAACTGTTTTTATCAGCTCCTTTTCCCCAGTACGTTATGTCCACATTTCAATGGAAAATTATAATGCATAATAAATGGCAAAAAAACATAGTTTGAAGAGACAAGATGAGCATCAGAACCAGATCCAGATATGCCAGGGATGTTGAAATTATCAGACCATGAATTTTAAACAATTATGATCAATCTATTAAGCCCTTAATAGATATATATATATATATATATATATATATATATATATATATATATATATATAATATATACTCACACACACACACACACACACAGATTTTTAATAGGAATTGTGTTACACAATTATGGAGGCCAAGAAGTCCCAAGATTTGCCATCCAAAGGCTGGAGAACCAGGAAACCCAGTGGTGTAATTTGGTCCAGGTCCAAAGGCCTGAGAACCAGGGGGATTGATGGTATAAGTCCCAGTTTGAGTCCAACGGCCTGAGAATTGGGGGGCCAATGGTGGAAGTCTTAGTCAGAGTCCAAAGACCCAAGAACCAGGACACGAATGTCTAAGAGCATCCTGAGAGCAGGAGAAGATGGATGTCCCAGCTTAAGCAAAAAGGATATTCTCTCTTACTCCACCTTTTTGTTCTATTTAAGCTCTCAATTGATTGGATGATGCCCATCTGCATTGGTGAGGATGATCTTCTTTAGTCAGTCTACCAACTCAAATGCTGATCTCTTCCCAAAACATTCTCACAGACAAATCCAGAAATAAAGTTTTACCAGTTAACTGGGCAATCCTAGCATAGTCAATTTCAAAATTAAACATCACAGAGCTCTAATGGAAGAAGCAGATAACATGAAAAAACATATGGAATAATGCAAGGAGAGTGACAGAAATTTTAAGAAAGAACGAAAAAAATTCTAGAGGTAAAAAACACTGTCACAAAATGAAGAATGCCTTTGATGGGTTCATTAGTAGACTGGATATAGCTGAGTAAAGAATCTCTAGGGGCCGGCCTGGTGGCATAGTGATTAAGCTTGCACTCTCTACTTTGGTGGTCCAGGGTTCGCAGGTTCGGATCCCAGGCGCGGACTGACACACTGTTTGTCAAGCCATGCTGTGACAGCGTCCCATATAAAGTAGAGAAAGATGCGCATGGATGTTAGCCCAGGGCCAAGCTTCCTCAGCAAAAAAGAGGAGGATTGGCAATGGAAGTGAGCTCAGGGTTAGTCTTCCTCACACACACACAAAAAGAATCTCTGAGCTTGAGAATATGTCAATAGAAACTTTTAAAAGTGAAAAGCAAAGAGAAAAAAGTCTCAAAAAATGGAATAGAATATCCAAGAACTGTTGAACAACCATAGGCAATGTAGCATTATGCATAATGGGAATGCCAGAAGGAGAAGAAAGAGAGAAAGGAACAAAATAAATATTTGAAATAATAATGAATGAAAATTTCCCCCAAATTAATGTCAGACACCAAACCACAGATCCAGGAAGCTCAGAGAACACCAAACAGGATTAGTGCCAAAAAAAAAGCATAGGCATATCATATTGAAACTGCAAAAAATAAAATAAATCTTGAAAGAAGCCAGAGCGGCGTAAAAACACCTTACCTATAGAGGAGCAAAGATAAGAATTACATCTGGCTTCTCAGAAACCATACAAGGAAAAAGAGAGTGAAGTAAAATATTTACAGTGTTGAGAGAAGAAACAACCAACTTAGAATTCTGTATCCTGCAAAATTTTCCTTCAGAAGTGAAGGAGAAATAAAGACATTCTTAGACAAACAAAAATTGAGATAATTTGTTGCCAGTAGACCTGTCTTGTAAGCAATGTTAAAAGACATTGTTAAGAGAGAAGGAAAATGACATATCAGAAACTCAGATCTGTATAAAAAAGGAAGAACATTACAGAAGGAATAAGTAAAGGTAAAATAAAAACTTTTATTTTTCTTATTCATATGAATCCACTACTATAGCTGGAGACTTCAACACCATTCTATCAGAAATGGACAGACCCAGCAGGTGGAAAATCAACAAGGACATAGTTGAACTCAGCACTGTCATCAGTTGGATATAATGGACATATACAGACTACTCCATCCAACAGCAGCATAATACACATTCTCCTCAAGCTCACAGGGAAAATTCACCAAGGTAAATCACATTCTGGACTATGAAATACACCCTAAAATTAAAGAAATATAGGAATCATGCAATGTCTGCTCTCAAACCACAGTGGAATTACACTAGAAATCCAGAACAGAAAGATAACTAGAAAACCCCAAAATACGTGGAGATGAAACCACACACTTCTAAATAACACAAGGTCAAAGAATAAATCTCAAGAGAAATTTAAAAATATTTTTAACAAAATGCAATGTAAACACAACTCATTAAAATTTGTGGAATGCAGTGAAAGCAGTGCTTAGGGGGAAATTTATAGCATTAAATGCATATATCAGAAAAGAAACATCTAAAATTAATTACCTAATTTTCCACCTTAGGAAACTAGCAAAATAAGAGTAAATTAAACCCAAAGCAAGCAGAAGAAAAGAAATAATAAATGTTAGAGCAGAAGTCAAGGAATTAAAACCAGAATTTTCTCAATGGAGAAAATAAACAAAATCAGAAGCTGTTTGAAAAGATCAATAAGATTGATAAGCCTCTATCCAGGCTAACCAAGAAAAAAAGAGAGACGACACAAATTGCTAATGTTGGAAATGAAGGAGGGGAATCACTATAGATCCCAAGGATATCAAAAGGATAACAAAAGAATACTGGGAGCTACTCTATGACCACAAATTCAATAACCTCATTGAAATGAACCAATTCCTTGAAAGTTACAATCTGCCAAAACTCACAGAAGAAGAAATAGACAGTCTGACTAGGCCTATATCTATTGAAAAAATCGAGCCAATAATTAACAAACTTCCAAAACAGCACCAAGCCCAAATGGCTCACTGGTGAATTCTAATAAGCATTTAAGGAAGAAATTATACCAATTATCTACAATTTCTTCCAAAATATAAAAGCAAAGGGAATACTTTCTATGTCTTTCTATGAGGCCAGAATTATCCTAATGCCAAAACCAGGCAAAAATATTACAAGAAAAGAAAACTACAGACCAATATCTCTCATGACTATAAATGCAAAAATCCCTAACAAAATATTAGCAAATGGAATCCAAAAAACTATAAAAAGAATTATACATCAAGACCAAATCAGATTTATCCCAGGTATTCAAGGCTGTCTCAACATTTATCAATTAATATAAAATCAATTAATGTAATCATCACATCAACAGGCTAAAGAAGAAAATCTATGATCAAATCAATAGAACCACAGACTGGGAGAAGATATTTCCAAAAGATATAGCTGACAAACAATAGTTATACCAAAAGTACACAAAGAACTCTTAAAACTCAACAATAAGAAAACAAAATGATTAAAAAAATGGGCAAAAGACCTGAATAGACACCTCATCAAAGAAGATATACAGATAAGAAATAAGCATATGAAATCATGCTCAACGAGTATGTCATTAGGGGATTGCAAATTTAAAAAATGAGACACCACTACACACCTATTATAATGGCCAAAATGGTACAGTCACTTGGAAGATAGTTTAGGAGTTTCTTAGAAAACATACCCCTACCATACAATTCAGCAGTCGTACTCCTTGATATTTACCCAAAGGTGCTGAAAACTTGTGTCCAAGCAAAAAACCTGCATGTGGATGTTTATGGCAGCTTTATTCATAGTGGCTAAAACTTGGAAGTAAGCAAGATGTCCTACAGTAGATGAATAGATAAATAAACCATGTTACGTCCAGACTATAAAATATGATTCAGCACTAAAAAGAAATGAGCTATCAAGCCATGAATAGACACAGGTAACTTAAATGCATAGTACTAAGTGAAAGAAGCCAATCTGAACAGGCTACATAGGATTCCAACTATATGACATTCTGGAAAAGTTAGAAGTGACCGTAAAAAGTTCAGAGGTTGCAAGGGACAGGGAAGGGGAGGAGGGGGAGGGAAGAGGTAGAGCAAGGATTTTTAAGGTAGTGAAATTCTTTTGTATGACACTATAATTGTGGGTATATGTCATTATACATTTGTCAAAGACCATAGAATGTATAACATCAAGAGTGAACACTAACGTAGACTATGGACTTTTGGTGATAATGTGTCAATGTAGGTTCATTGACTACAACATATGTACGACTCTGGTGCAGGATGTTGATACTGGAGGAGGTTCTACATGCCTGGGAACAGGGAGTGTATGGTAACTCTCTATACCTTCACTCAATTTTGCCATGAACCTAAAACTGCTCTAAAAATTATAGTCTATTTTGAAAAAAAATGTATGTCAGGATGCATGTTTAATGTTCATATTGGGCAATTAGATCATTATAATCTATTTATATATAAAAATTGTGAATTCTTCCAAATCTATTGCAAAGAAAGAACATGTATTTTTAAATTTTTAACACACCAGCTGGTTGGTAGCCCCCTACCGACCAATCTCATTAGCCTTCCTAGTTGTTTCCCTTTGTAACATTATATTATTGTGGCATTGTGATACAAACATTCTTGCAATAGGAAGAAAAGATCAGTGTCTTACTAGACACATGATTTATCTAATTTTTTAGACGCATTAATCTTGCTCTACTTCTTGGCCACAGATTACAACGTAATCTAAGGACATTATTTAGATTAGTAGATTAGTTGACAAGAGAGTATTGCCAAAATAAGCGAGGCCATTAAGTATTATCTCCAGAAACAGAGAAAATATCTTTTTCTTCCTTTGCTTAATTTTATCACTTTTAATGCTAAAAGTAGGATTTTCTCCTTGTCATTCTTGCTAGTTTCTACTCTACCTTTTGGCTAAGCGAGAGATCTAAATAGTAGTAACTTTATAATTTTCTAGCTGAATTTAATCTTAGCTTTCAGTGGGAAAAATAATCCAACATCAATTATATGAGCTCTCCTCTTTTCCATAGCTCCAAATAGAAATTCTGTTCATTTATTTGATCTTTAAACATTTTAAGCACCAAGTATAAGTCCAGCACAGTTCAAGTCCTACAGAAATTCCAAGGCAAATATGGCATATACCAGAGGTGCTTAGTATGTCATGGGAACTGAGTAATCAGAGCAGATACTCACCAATGAAAGCAAAATTTAGCTAGTATGCTGCATAGCTCCTCCCATAAGGAGTTTACAATGCAGCAGAGAAAGAGTGACATACATAAATGGCTATAGTACAAGGCAAAACCTTGAAACGTCCAAATGATGGCATATGCAAAAATAAGCTGGCACAAGGAGAAGGCATTTAGGAAATTTTCATAGAAAAAGCAGCACTTGAACTGAAAGTTAAAAATAGAAACAAAAGGAAAGAAAACATAAACACAAATGTTAAACAATTGTGGTGTTTATATGTTAAGGACAGAAATAAACTTTCTGTGTATAACCTGAAAATTGCTGGTCATTGTGGTATATTTAAAAAAAACAAAAAACAGTGAAGAAATATGCCAGCCTGTTAGAAATGTTAAAAACCAGGTTAATTTCCCTTCTCCAATTCAGGTTCAATATTTTAAAACAATTTTAAAATCTATTGTTTCAAGGAAAGAATATTATTTATTTAAACATATATATATTCCTATAATAAATATATTTATATTGATCAGGACTGATCAGCTTCAGCTGCCGTGTTTAACACAGTGATGTTTTCTATTTCACTGACTCAAAATCTTCTCTGATCCTGATGGATCGTCAGGACAGCTCAGTTATCCAGTTGACTTCTATCACGTGGTCTCATTATTTCGACAAGTGGGATAGACGGAAGTGATGACAGAGAACGGAACTGGAGAGCCATGTAGGGCTTTTAATTGCCCCAGTCCTGAAGAAATACACTCTATTTACACTCACAATCCATTGGAACTTTTACCAACTAGTAAAATTGACTACAACTTCAAGGAGGCTGGAAAGTGTGCCCAGAAAGGAGAGATAAACCACATATAGGTGATTACTAGTAATGTCTACCACAGAATCACATTCATCAAATTAACTTTGACAAGCAAACATGGAGGGTGAGCATACCTATAATCAAATGTGTGTATAATTGGAGAGCTCATGACTTAAACGAAATGCACATAACCACCTAAAAATTATCTCTATCAGATTATAAAAGTGCCAGTTACACAGTACTGGAATTCCTCAGTTGATTCCCTGGCCATGCAAGGATATGAGCCCTTTAAATGCCACTTGAAGTTTAGGGCTCTTTGGCATGAAAATGGAATCTTATAGAAGATATATTTATTGCGTTATGAGTGAGGAGCTTTGTTTCATTTTTCTGGCTCTGCCATGAAGTCCTCTTGCGATTCTGGAAAAAAATTCACTTAACTTTTCTGAATCACAATTTTTTAGCCTAAAGAACTCAATAAAAGGATCACTAAAGCTTTTCTGTCTCAAACATACTAACTTTGCATGACATCATGTATTTTACAGTGCCTTAACTTAATTTCTACCTCAGACACCATGGCAAATGAAAGTGGGGATTAAAAGAATAAGTTAAACTTGACAAATACTAAATATTGTTCTTCAAGCTTTCCTTCTGATCTTTTTTATGTGGCTTTTTATAAGGAAAGCACTTTATAAAGATAGCCTCCTTATACTGTGAAAATTAAGTAAAGCCAGAGTTGGATCCTAGGTGGGACAAGTTTGTTCAAAATAGAGTTATTTGGTATAAAAAATATATATATATATACATAACAATGTAGGTATTTCAGTAGTTATTCTTGGGTATTTATACATGGAGTAATCATTGTTAATCTTTAGAAAGTATGTCTTTCAAATAACAGGCATACTACTTTATTGTAGAGTTTATTGTAAGTTGTTAAGACATTTTAAAATCTTCATTAGAAATCCTTTTTTTTTCACATGTGCTAAATAATATTTTGCTGTTAATGCATCACCTACCAATACATTTCTTTTCAACACAGCATTTTAGGATCAGGTAGCTCATTTAATATACCACTTTTTTTTTTTTTTTTTTCAGACTAAGGGAAGAAGAGAAAAGGCATGCTAAGAGATGCATCCTTTATGTTAGGGGGAGAAACAAGCCTGTGAACCCAAAATGATATCTAAGAAAGGATATTATTTATAGAAGCCAGAATATGAAAGGAAATGGCAAGAGATGTCAAAATGATTGAAACACTCAACCCTGACAGCTCTGAAATTTGCAGGTTGAATACCTGCCACAATTTGTGAATGATCCTCGATATTCTTAAACTACTTGGTTTAGCTAGCATTGTGATAGAAGTGGAAGAGAGAAGCCGAGAAACTATAAGCCATAGAATAGTTCCATTTTAGTCCTAAAACTTGCTCTAATATATGTTATTCTGCAATAAAAAAAGGCTGGAAAAGTATATGCTGTTGATCAGAATTTTCACTTTTAGTAACTATTCTTTACACATAAAGAATTTCAAAATGTAAACACTTTCAAAGAATGTTTTTTTCCACTGAGGTGCTCACTTCTAACTTAAGTGATGAGTACATAAATATATATTCTTTTATTTATATTTATTTCCTGCTATTATACATTTACTTGGATATTGTGTGCATGTGTTTGTGTGTGTGCTAAAATTTAAATATTCACTTAACGTACGGTAATGAGGAATTTGTGGCAGCTTTATTAAATAAAATTGGCTGAATTGCAGAATGCTGTAAATAACCAGACAAGAAAATAATAAATGAATATTGCTGAAAGAAAATGCACAGAAGACAGTTCTTCGGTAACACGGGCTAATTACAGCCTGCCAATGGGGATGTTTGCAAGTCAGAATAAAACTAGAACAGAAGCGAAATTACTTGATTTTAGTCAAATCAAAGCAAGATAAATAGTAAACTAGGGATACTCTTCCACTGATGTAGAGAGATTCTTTTTAGTCTAGCAAAATCCAAATTCTCCCCATCCCACCCAATATTTATATTCCATAAAAACACACATGCACACACAGTATCTCAACTATAGTTGTTTTTAGTTAAAACATCATTCTAGAATATACAACTCTACTAATATTAGAATTATTTAAATTTAATGGTGTTTTTTAAAATAAAATACAGTAGTCTCCCTTTATCCACAGTTTCACTTACTCCATGGTCAACTGTGGTCTGAAAATATTAAATGGAAAAATCTAGAAATAAACAGTTCATAAGTTTTAAATTGCACACCATTCTGAGTAACATGAAATCTCGCACCATCCCTCTCTGTCCTGCCTGGGATGTGAATCATCCCTTTGCCCCGCATATTCACCATGTATGCTACCCATCCGTTAGTCACTTAGTAGCCATATTGGTTATTAGATCTACTGTCATGATATCACAGTGCTTGTGTTCAAGTAACCCTTATTTTACTTAATAATGGCCCCCAAAGCACAAGAGTAGTGATGCTGGCCATTTGGCTATGCTAAAGAGAAGCCATAAAGAGTTACTTTTAAGTGAAAATGTGAAAGTTCTGGACTTGATAAGGAAGAAAAAAATCATACACTGACTTTGCTAAGATCTACAGTAACTTTTATTGCAGTATATTGTTATAATTGTTCTATTTTATTATTAGTTGCTTTTAATCTCTTACTGTGTCTAATTTATCAATTAACTTTATCATAGGTATGTATGTATAGGAAAAAACATAGTATATATAAGGTTCAGTACTATCTGCATTTTCAGACACCACTGAGGGTCTTGAAACATATCAGCCACAGATAAGGGGGGACTACTGTAATGCTAAAAATTACACATTTCAAGAGACTGAACATTTTCACTGTGTCCTCTCTTCATGATAAATATTAAGACCACAATGATGACTTTGTAAAAATCATGCATTATGTTGAAGAAAATTGATACAGTATAAGTCCCAAACATTCCTTCCAAAAGGAACAGCACTAAAGAAAATGTACAAAAAGATTTAACATTTAACTATGAAAGACAACAAATAATAATATTCTCTTTCTTCACAACTATTTTCCAGAATGGGGAGAAAGTGGAAGATTGACTGAAAAAAATAATTTCATGAAAATACAGTCACTTTCTTATAACACTGAGAGAGAGAAAAAAACTGGGTTCAAATATATACATTTAACTTTTAAAAATAAATATTAGTAAATGGGTCAATGTCACTTAGACATGAAGTTTAATAATTCTGAGAAATAAGTTCTGATTATCCCACCACCACCACTGCCACCAAAAAATGCCCTGATCTAATCACTATCCAAGAATAATATTCTCTTGTTCTACTTAAATAGGAAACAGGGGGAAAAGGCTGATAAGTTGATGAAGAGAAATACTTTAGTACTTTCCTTTAGGGATAATGTACCCTTTCTATCTCCACAGAATATGCATCCTTGCTTTGATACTTATTGATAACCCCATCTTCATGTAATCGCAGTCCTGCTACCTCAGTCACTCCCAACCCACACACCCCAATTTAGGTAGCCTTTCATAATTGTGATTTTGCCATTGTATTCTATCCCTTATCGTACTTCAGTGTGACCACTCCCCTTGCACAGGCAGCACAGGGCCTATATAACCTGATGGCAAATTTACAGCCAATTATAATATTAGGCAAATACCAACTCTCACAGGTCTTTTGAGCAAATGGAAAAAGTAATACAACAGTGTGACACCTCCAGATTGTATGGTATTTACTGGAAACAATTTATGACTAAAATCAAATTTCTACATACATATTATATTTTAAAATTTTGGTGTAGTCTAAAAGATAGCCAAATTGCTGATGTAATCTGTCGGAGAAGTAAAAAAATCACAAGAGAGGGAGTTAGCTAAAACTAAGTAAGCAGAAGATATCTAAAAACATCTTTGTGATAAGAGAAATATTAGCTGTTTTATATAAGAGTTAGGCTTCAGTTGATTTTTTAAAACACCTTGACCTAAATATGAAAGAATAATGGTATAGTAGAAAGAGTGTGTTATTTGCAACCATTTGAACTGATTTTGAATTTCAGATTTACTATTTTGTTGCTGTGTGACCGTGGGGAAGTTACATATACTCTCAGACTCAATTACCTTGGTGGGCAAATGGGTATCTAACTAGTCAGGTCTTAAATGAGAAAATACCTTCATACATTCATAACATCTGGAAGGCAGTTGGTAATTGCTGGTCTCCCTATGAAGTTGTCAAACCCTGCTTTCTCTCAGAAGATAAGGCATTTATTTATTTTATTTTTTTAGTCAAATGTGAGATGACATCATAGTGCAACAGAGGACTAAGCAAAGATCAGAGATTTAGTAACACCTCTTCCACTTAATGGGTGTGCGCTATTGAGAAAGCCTTTTAAAGCTCAAGCCTCAGTTTCCTGTAAATTAAGGACAAAAATATGTAACCTACCTACCTCATGGGACGCTGTGAGGATCAAGTTAGAGAAGAGATGTGAGTGACTTTGTAGATTATACTAGTAGTAAATACAAATTATGCTAAAGTATGACTAATGTCAAACTAAAGGTGGAAGAATAAGACTTTACCAGCTGATCTTTCTGTTAAAAGTTATCATAGTAATTTTATCAAACTAATGTTTATTTGAAATAACAAGCACCTTTTTAAAACCACAAAAAAGTCACATAGAGTATTTATTCAATCAGACAATAATAAGTGGAACATGCAGATTATTCTGTAATTAGAAGAGCAGAGATATGCCTCACAAGAATTTGAGGCATAACAGTTGTGAAGATTTCTACATTAGCAAAGGACGAAGCTTTGAGCAGGTCAACATAAAGACGGTGACTGAAGGTAACAGGTAGAGGAATAAGTTGAAGTGAGGCACAGAAACTAGAAACCTCCCAATAGCTGCTATCCCCAGACCCACACAGAAGAGTTGACTTGTAAGTTCATGGCAGAAGGATCAAGGTTTGTATCACACACAGGAAACGTTCTCAAATTCAGTGACACTGTGGGATTGGGTGTGAGGACAAGAATGTAATAGTTGGAACGTAGCATTGGTGATGGTCAAAAACTCTTGAGACAGGAATGAGTTGGTGAGCAATGTCCTTCTGTAGAAGGCCCCTTATTAATGGAGAGGAAGAGGAAAAGCAGAATTTAGCTTTCAGGAAGAAGGGATGGAATCATCATCTTATGGGTGAACTGCAGGGAAACTGAGGATATATATGTAGATATAGATATATACATCCTCTCTCTCTCTCTATATATATATCTATATATAATCTATATATATCTATATATATATAGCTAGATTTTCATAGGAAAGGGGTGTTGAATTTTACTTGTATGGAGATTTTCATGCAAAAAAGAAAAATAGTTACTAAGCATATAGAAAGAAGATGTCACATTTTATTAAAAACCATTAAAGTCTGGAATGATCAGTATACTCTCATTATAATCATGTTCATCACAGATTATAGCAATTCTAACAAGCTTCTATAGAAGTTGCTCTTCTTTTCATCATCTTGTTTGTTTGTACTTTTCTTCTTTCATGGTGAAATTATATTATAGAAAATTATTCAGACGATAGCAACTTTATTACATATGCATTAAGGAAATTAGCCATATACCTGAGATGAAATTTGTCATGGAAATGGAAGCTCTCTTAATCTCTAAATACATAAAATCTCTCATTTATTTAATTCTCTCATCAATTATTAAGTTATTATTTATTGATTCATTTTATTAAAGACACTGAAACTTTAAAATTACTCAAGACTTTAAGACTGTTAAAATCCCAATTTATTAGTAATGATAGAAGGAATGAGAAAAGATTTGGTCACTTTCTCCAAAAATATTAATTTCATGATATCATTCTTTTATTTCCCCTGAATAAACTTCCAGTCTATTGAAGAATTCTTAATCATAAAGTTTTCACTCAACTTTTAAATGCAGATATTTTCATACATTGTTACAAAAAGAGTCTACAAATTATTTATATTTACACATGTACAACTAGCATACCTACAGTTATTTTTCATGAAGGTGATTTTTAAAATATTAATGACTTTAAAAATGAACTGTAGATGGTTCCATAAAAAGCCACTCATCTGAGAAAATCATTAGCTCTTTTAACCAAAATGAAAACAAAAACTGATAGTTTGTGGTTTAAGGAATAGATTTTTATCATTATTGTCTCAGTAGGGATAAATCAGAATAATAATAGGCAAAAAAAACCCCTCATCTGTACACAAAGTAAAAATTGATTCTAATTTATATTCATTGTTCATTGTAAATGCCAAATTTCTCCATAGACTAATAAAGCTGTACTGCATATCACAGGCATGCTGAATATATTACTAATTTAAGTTATATAATCCTTGGAAAGATACCTTTTATTGAGTTATTTTAAATCGTATTAACCCAAAAGCCTAAAATTGATAATCTACTACATTACTTGTTAGCCTCAGAAGTCAAATTTGAAAAAGAAACCTCATTATTATGAGAAGATAGAGGACAATTGGCTTTCATCTTTTTTTTTCCCCAGTAAGTTTATTGACACAATAATGGTTTATAACATTGTGAAAATTCGGGTGTATATTATTGTTTATCATTTTCTGAGTAGATTTCATCGTGGTCATCCCAAGTACTCTAATTAGTCCATCACAACACATATGTGCCCCTTTACCCCTTTCACCCACCCCCCACCCCCTTCCCCTCTGGTAACCACTAATCTGTTCTCTTTATCCATGTATTTGTTATTTTCCACATATGAGTGAAATCATGCAGTATTTGTCTTTCTCTGTCTGGTTTATTTCAGTTAATATCATATCCTCAAGGTCCATCCATGTTGTTGCAAAAGGGACAATTTTGTCTTTTTTATGGCTGAGTAGTATTCCATTGTACATATATATACCACCTCTTCTTTATCGAATCATCAGTTGATGGGCACTTGGGTAGCTTCCATATCTTGACTGTGGTGAATATCACTGCACTGAACATAGGGGTGCATAGATCTCTCTGGGTCATTGATTTCAAGTTCTTTGGATAAATACCCAGTAGTGGGATAGCTGGATCATATGGTATTTCTATTTTTAATTTTTTGAGAAATCTCCATACTGTTTTCCATAGAGGCTGCACCAGTTTGCATTCCCACTAGCAGTGCATCGGGCTCCCTTTTCTCCACATCCTCTCCAACATTTGTTGGGTTTTGTCTTGGTAATTATAGCCCTTCTGACCAGTGTAAGGTGATATCTCATTGCTGGTTTGATTTGCATTTCCCTAATAATTAGTCATGTTGAACATCTTTTCATGTGCCTGTTCACCATCTGTATATCTTCTTTGAAAAAGTGTCTGTTCATATCCTCTGGCCATTTTTGATTGGGTTGTTTGGTTTTTTGTTGTTGAGCTGGATGTGTTCTTCATATATTTCAGAGATCAATCTCTTGTCAGAGAGGTGATTTGCAAATATTTTCTCCCAGTTGGTGGGTTGTCTTTTCATTTTGTTCATGGATTCCTTTGCTTTGCAGACGCTTTTTAGTCTGATATTGACCCATTTGTTAACTTTTTCTTTTGTTCCTCTTGCCAGGTCAGACATGGTATTTGAAAAGATGCTGCTAAGATTAATGTCAAAGAGTGTACTGCCTATATTTTCTTCTAGGAGTTTTATAGTTTCAGGTGTTACATTCAAGTCTCTAATCCATTTTGAGTTAATTTTTGTGTATGGTGCAAGATAATGGTCTACTTTCATTCTTTTCATGTGATGTCCAGTTTTCCCAACACTATTAGTTGAAGAGACTTTCCTTTCTCCATTGTATGTTCTTGGCTCCTTTGTCAAAGATTAACTATCCAAAACCTCCAGTATCATGTTGAATAGGAGTAGTGAGAGTGGGTACTCTTATCTTGTTCCTATTCTCAGAGGGATGGTTTTCAGTTTTTCACCAGTAAAAATGATGTTGGCTGTGGGTTTGTCATATATGGCCTTTATTATGTTGAGGTACTTTCCTTCTATACCCACTTTGTTGAGACTTTTTATCATAAATGGATGTTGGATCTTGTCAAATGCTTTCTCTGTATCTATTTTGATGATCACGTGGTTCTTATTCTTCATTTTGTTAAGGTGGTGTATCACATAGATCGATTTGCAGATATTGAACCATCCCTGTGCCCCTGGAATAAATCCCACTTGATCATGGTGTATGATCCTTTTAAAGTATTGCTATGTTCAGTTTGCCAGTATTTTCTTGAGGAATTTTGCATCTATGTTCGTTAGCGATATTGGTCTGTAATTTTTCTTCTTTGTGTTTTCCTTGTCTGGTTTTGGTATCAGGGTAATGCTGGCCTCATAGAATGAATTAGGAAGCATTTGGTCTTCTACAAATTTTTGGAATAGTTTGAGAAGGATAGGTATTAAATCTTTGAATGTTTGGTAAAATTCTCCAGAGAAGCCGTCTGGTCCTAGATATTTGTTTTGGGGGAGATTTTTGTTTTTGATTTTGTTTTGTTTTTTTTTGTGAGGAAGACTAGCCCTGAGCTAACATCTGTTGCCAATCCTCCTTTTTGCTGAGGAAAATTGGCCCTGGGCTAACATCCATGCCCATCTTCGTCTACTTTATATGGGATGCCACCACAGCATGGCTTGATAAATGGTGTGTTGGTCCGAGCTTGGGATCTGAACCTGCGAACCCTGGACCACTGAAGTGGAGTGCACGAACTTAACCACTACACCATTGGGCTGGCCTTAAGGGAGGTTTTTGATTACTGTTTCAATCTCATTACTTGTGATTGGTCTATTCAGATTCTCTATTTCTTCTTGATTCAGTTTTGGGAGGTTATATGAGTCTAAGAATTTATCCATTTCTTCTAGGCTATCCAATTTGTTGGCACATAGCTTTCCATAGTATTCTCTTATAATCGTTTGAATTTCTGCATAATCTGTCATAATTTCTCCTCTTTCACTTCTGATTTTATTTATTTGGGCATTCTCTTTTTTCTTGGTGAGTCTGGCTAAGGGTTTATCAATTTTGTTTATCTTCTCAAAGAACCAGCTCTTAGTTTCATTAATTCTTTCCACTGTTTTTTAAGTCTCTATTTCATTTATTTCTGCTCTGATTTTTATTATTTCCCTCCTTCTGCTGATTTTGGACTTTGTTCTTTTTCTAGTTCAGTTAGATGCACTTTGAGGTTACTTATTTGAGATTTTTCTTGTTTGTTGAGGTGGGCCCGTATTGCTATGAATTTCCCTCTTATGACCACTTTTGCTGCATCCCATAGGAGTTTGGTATGTTGTATTTTCATTTTCGTTTGTCTCCAGGTATTTTTTAAATTCTCCTTTGATGACCTCATTGAACCAATGGTTTTTCAGTAGTATGTTGTTTAGTCTCCATATATTTCTGACTTTCTCAGCTTTTTTCTTGTAGTTGATTTCTAGTTTCATAGCACTGTGGTCAGAAAAGATGCTTGGGATGATTTCAATCTTAAATTTATTGAGGCTTGACTTGTTTCCCAACATATGGTCTATTGTTGAGAATGATCTGTGTGCACTTGAGAAAAATGTGTATTCTGCTGTTTTTCAATGGAATGGTCTGTATAAATCTATGAAGGCCATCTGATCAAGTGTTTTATTTAAATCCACTATTTCCTTGTTGATTTTTTGTCTGGATGAGCTGTGCATCGATGTAAGAGGGGTGTTGAGGTCCCCTACTATTATTGTGTTGCTGTTAATTTCTTTCTTTAGGTCTGTTAATATTTGCTTTATATACTTTGGTGCTCCTGTGTTAGGTACATATATATTAATAAGTGTTATGTCCTGTTGGTGGACTATCACTTTTTTCATTATATACTGCCCCCCTTTGTCTCTTATTGTCTTTTTTAACTTGAAGTCTTTTTTGTCTGATATAACTATGGCAACACCTGCTTTCTTTTCTTTGCCAATAGCTTGGAGCATCATCTTCCATCCCTTCACTTCAAGCCTATGTTTGTCTCTAGAACTGAGATGTATTTCCTGGAGGCAGCATAATTTTGAATCTTGTTTTTTAATCCATCTAGCTACTCCAGGTCTTTTGATTGGAGAACTCAATCCATTTCCATTTAGAGTGATTATTGATATATGAGGGCTTAATACTGATAATTTATCTCTTGTTTTCTGGTTTATTTATGTTTCTATTTTTTCTCTTCCTTTGCATTTCCGACTGCCGTTTCATTTTGGTGGTTTTCTGAGGAGGTTTTCTCTCTTTTTGTGAATTGTGGCTCTACTCTGATTTTTTTGTTTAGTGGTTACCATGTGGTTTGTATAAATGAGGAAATAGTCCATTTTCTCATAGCCTTTTATCTCCATTAACCTAAGCAGATTCTATCCCTTCCCCTTCCCCTTCTGAGTTATTGTTGTTACAAATTATTCTGTTTTTAATGGTGTGAGTTTGTGACTAACTTGAAGTGTTTGGAGTTACTTTTGATGATTTCCTTCCCTTTATCTTTAGGTTGTAACTGAGTATTTGTTTCCCTATTCTGAGAGAGAGCTGCAGTTTTCTAATTTTGTCTGTCTAGTTATCTCCTTGCTCAATGCTTTGTAGATTTTTGCCTTTTTGTTTGTGGTGTTAGTGCATCTATAATTATTTCTTATAGGGAAGGTCTAGTGGCAATGAACTCCCTCAGCATTTGTTTGTCTGGGAAAGCTTTTATTTCTCCATTGTACCTGAAGGAAAGTTTCCCTGGATAGAGTAGTCTTGGCTGAAAGTTTTTGTCTTTCAGTATTTTGAATATATCATTCCATTCTCTCCTAGACTGTAGATTTTCTGCTGAGAAATTCACTGAAAGCCTCATAGGCATCCCTTTGTATGTTATTCTCTTTTGTCTGGCTGCCCTTAATATTTTTTCTTTATCATTGATTTTTGCCAATTTTACTATTATATGCCTTGGGGAAGATCTTTTACGATTGATGTAATTAGGCATTCTATTGGCTTCGTATATTTGTAAATTTGGTTCCTTCCCCAGGTTTGGGAAGCTCTCAGCTATTATTTCTTTTAACAAGCTCTCTGCTCTTTTCTCCCTCTCATCTCTCTCTGGAATACCTATAATCCTTAAGTTGCTTTTCCTAATTGAGTCAGATATTTCTTGAAGAATTCCTTCATTGTTTTACAATCTTATTTCTTTCTCCTCCTTCACCTGTAGCATTTCTATATTTTTATCCTCTAAATCACTAATTGGTTCCTCCATAATATTGGCTCTATTTAAGGATTCTATGATATTTTTTATTTCATTGATTATGTTTTTCTTATCCAGAATTTCTGCTTGTTTTTTTTATAGTTTCAATCTCTTGAGTGAAGAGGTTGATTTTATTCCTGAGCTCACTGAACTGTTTTTCTGTGTTCCCTTGTATTTCTTTGAGTTTCTTTATGACAGCCATTTTGAATTCTCTATTATTTAGATTGTAAATTTCTGTGCCTTCAGGGTTGGTTTCTGGAGAATTGTCATTTACCTTCCAGTCTGAACTGTTGCTGTGGTTTCTCAAGGTATTTAATGAACTAATAATCTTTTGTTGGGGCATTTTTGATAGTATTTGGTTGCAGATTCCACCTGGTACTGCTAGGGGGAACAGGAGAAGAGTTTCTGGTCCCACCCTATCTGCTGGAAGTTATGTGGGTACTGTGGGTGCCTGCATCTTGCTGGAAAGTGTTCAGGCACTTGTGTGGACTGTGCTTGGTGAGCAGGGCTTCCTCACATGGGCCCCAGCTAGGGCCACTCTTGGGGTTGCAGGGGCACAGTGGACTTCCTCCCTCACCTGGAAAGCAATCAGAGCTGGTTAAGGGCAACTGCTGCCTCTTCCTGCATTCCCCCCAGGGCACACTCTTTCAGGGCTCAGCAGTACTATGTGCTTTGGCACAGGCCTGGAGAATGCTTGGCCCGGGGCATTTGGTTCTGCTGCAGACTCTGTTTGCAGACCAGCAGGCTGCTGTGCTTACTGGGTGGAGCTTCTCATGTGGACCTGGTCAAGGCCAGTCCTTGGGGACGCAGGGGTATGGTGGGCTCCCTCCGTCACCAGGAAAGGATCACCAGCAGGGTAAAGGCAGCCGCTGCCTCTTCCTGCAGTCTCGCCTGGGCACACTCCCTCTTTCAAGGCTCAGCTGTACTATGGGCACTGGCACGTGAAGTGGCTTTCACCTTAATGCCTTGTGTATCTGTTGGCAAACAGAAAATTAAATTTTCTAGTCTATATTACTAAGATTTTGCAATCATTCACTGTTTGAGGAATCTGGGGCCATTTTTTGAAGTCTGACTGCTGACAGCTTTAAGCCTCACACCCACCCCCTTCCCTTGTGTCCCACATCTGATCAAGCTGATAAGAAGGTGTGGATGCTCCCTCCTTTGGCACAAGTAGGGGATTCAAATCATGTAAGCCCCTTCCTGCATGAACCTTCATCTTGGCCCCACCCTCTAAATCACAATGAAAATCCAAGCCACTGTCCTTTCCTTTGTGTCCAAACTATTTTGGAGCTGCTTGAGAGACTTGCCCTGCTCAGCCAGAGACCTCAATTATGTTTATCACACTAATGTTTTTAGGACATGAATTGTTGTTGAAACTGGGGATAAAAAAGACAGGAAAGAGTGGCCTTAATTCTCAAGGAGTCAACAGTCTATTGAGGGTAACAGTAGGTAAACATATAATTAAAATAGAGATCAAATTTCTATAGTAGGGAGAAGAACAAAGGAAGCTCCTAAGTGTGAGAAAAAAAGTAGAAATAGTTAAATAAGGCTTTGAAGTTAGAGAAGGTTTCCTGGATCAATGACCTAAGTTTTAAAGGATGAATAGGAATCAGCCACATCAAGAATCACTGTAGCATTATTGCAGGAAAATGGAATATTATGGAAAAAATTATGGAGGCTTTGGAAAAGCAAATTCTATATTCTGTTAATTGCAAGTAATTTATTATGGCTAGAAAGTCTATTTTAGAATAAAGATTGGAAATAAATGAGGCCATTTAATAAAGGCCAGAATGAATAATCTTATAAGATCATCTTTCAAGTTTATATTTTATGACCAACCATTTTTTTCTGTATTATTCCATCAAAAGCATGATAAAGACTCCATCTCACTTGATATGTTGTCTATAGTACCCAAAACAGCCCTAATAGTTATGCTGCTATATTTCAGGAAAAAAAATATGACTAGTTCATTTTTCACTCAATGTGCTACAAGAGAAAAAATGTGATAATTCTTGGGCAGCCAATTAGACCAATTCAGATATGATTTATGATTGCTCACATTAAAATATCTTTTATTGCTATTTATAACTATCTTAATCTGGAAAATGGATGCAACATTATCTTTCCCATTCCTTAGTCAAAAGAAACAAACTGTTGTGGTATACACTTCATTTGCCTACCCATATCTGGTCCTCTTCTCCTTCTGGTTATATACCCCTTTGTAGTTAATCACAGTCAAATTACTTGCTATGTTCGATGATATGGAAGCAGGAGTGATACGTGCCTTTTTCAACATGTGCCTTTTTCTGATAAGCAGACCTAGGACTTTATAAATTCCAGATGGTAGAGCTAGTGGATAGTGTAGCCTCCCTCAGTCTAATTGCTGAATTTCTGCAAAATGGGTGATTGACCAAAAGATCCACAGAAGGCTTGCAATGAGTTAGAAATACATCCCACTCATTAAACCACTGAGATTTCAGAGTTTGTTATATTAGCATAACTTACAAGTATTAATCAATGTAATTTGTCAAAATATGTAAATACTTAAATGGATTACATTTAATAACTAGCAATAAGAAAATAAATAATGGCAAAGACGATAATAATACTGGTGATAATATCTTCTGAAATTTATGCATATGACCACAACTTAATTAATTTATTCATAATTTCAAGAAACATTTAGTTCATTTCTACTATATGTAAGCACTGTACTCAGAATACATCACTTGTTGAGGTTTCTGTGGTAAATAAAGAAAAATCTTGTCTTTTAGGTTGCTATAGTATATTTATGGAAGAAACCATTGGGGAGATAGAAATAGCTTCAGGATTTAAAAGAAGAGGAAGCATTTATACTCAACACTATCAAGTAAAATTTCACAAATGGAATGATATTTGGTCTACATCAGGTTTTTCATATTGTATACACATACCAAACTGCTGAAAACTTTGGAAATGAGTGACCATATAAAATAGGTCTAACTATTGGATACCTCTGTCTCTCTGGTCATCCTCCTAGTCATCCTCCCATTTGGATGCAACCTTTTAGATGCAAATTTTGTGAAAATTAGACAGTAATATATGAAAAATTGTTACTCATTTTCCCTAAATACGTGCATGCATAGATCCCTCACTTCAGGTGTCAGCTTAAATGGCACTTCTTCATAAAGACCTACTTTTAGCACCTTTATTTTTCTTCTTCAAACTAATTACTGACATATTACATTAGATTTTTAATTATATGTTTATTGCCTATCTTTCCACTTGAATGTACATTTTATGAAGGTAGGTAGTTTCCTTTATGTGGTATGATATCTCCTGCTTTAGTTCAGCCTTTGGTATGTAGTATTTATTGAGTGAATTAACAAGTGAAAGAAAGGTAAATATCTGTAATGAATAGTTTCTGAGCTTTTCTCTTGGAGGTTAAATTTATATCATTCCCTACCTTAGTGACTAACACTGTAAATCTTCAGGGTACATTTTCCTTCCTTTTCAAACATAGGAATAAGTTGGAAGTGAAATACATGAAGATTTTAATGGCTAACATATCTCAATAAGTATCACAATGTGTCTTTTCAATATCCTTCTATATTTCATATGAGAGGCAAGATATAAAATGGATAAGTCAGGCTTTTTTTCCCATCAAGGACTTTGCAACCCTAAATCAAATTAAAGCAGTACATTTCTGTGTAGTTTAAAAACACAGCTGGAACTGTTTACTCCCCAGACAAGTTTTGATTACAAATAGTAGACTTTGCTTCTTTTTTCTAAGCTCCTAAATAAAGCAGAGGAGTGACATCTATGAAGTGAGTCAGGCGAGTGAGTAGGAGTAGAGCAGATATAATCGCACTGATGTTAGTCATAACTTGCCGTAGGTCTAAATATAACATAAATTAATAGGACAAACTTGAATGAGATAAATTGAATATTTAATCATATCTTCTCCTTTGATTTTCTATTAGTTGCACGTATGAATATGATTTTAGGGGAAAAATAAGTTCTCTATCATTTAAGCCCTTTGGTTTGAATGCAATAGCAGCATACTTAAGTTAACTAAGATCTAATATGTCCAATTTATAGCTACTCGAGGAACTGAGGAAAATATATAAAACTCTCAGCAGGTTTCATGGAGAATTAGGAATTCTAGACACAAAGTAGTAGATCAACAGTAGATTTAGTATGCCTTTTGGAATATTCAATCATTCCCTCATCAGGTATTTTGCCTAGAATTTCCTAACCCAATGAATTGTGATCTCTATTTGTCTTGATATTTGTTTTCTTCCTTCTCCTTTAATCATTAATTATAATTTATTTCTTTTATACAAAACTTCTACTTACACATGGCTTCTACGTTTATGGATCCTTGACTTCCTGCCTTCTCTGCATTATTATATGTTTCAAATTGTAGCTTCCCAAAATAAAGGTAATAATTAGCTTGGCTGGCCAGCTACTGACCATGTTATACTTCATGTATTGGTGAAGCATCCTCTGCCCCACTCATGGCTACTGACCAACATACATATAACTATTTTTTCTTTAATGATGTGCTGATCCCTGATACTATATATGTGGATGGTGTAAGAAGTTTAATAGTACACATAAGTAATTCTTCTGAAAAGAACTCAGTGACTTAAAATAATAACTCTTTGTTTTCATGCTCAGAAGGTCAATCTCAAAATCAATAGCTTTAAAGCTAATCAAATTAGAAAATCAATCCCGGATTTCAGCCTTAGTGTATCTCTCCTCATTCCCATCCCTGAAACGACTTCTGGTAACATTGTTGGTAGCTGAGTTTAGTCAGGAAAGTAGAGCCACTACAACTAATTTGGGAATCATAGTCACACAAGAAGTAGAGCCTAAAGAAATATGGAATGGTCTAGGAAAGTCAATGTTTGGAAAGGTTAGACATGTGTTTGGAGAAATGTTTACTAAGGGCTTCATCCGGAATTACAGGAGTGAAGAAGCCAGAGATTATGAAGCCATCAGAAGAACCACAGCATCTGGCTGCCAGGACCACAGGTCTAGAGATCATTGAGAAATCTGAGAAGCCCACCACAATCTTCTGAGAAGAATGACTTTCACTTCATTTCTGCTTTGCAAATTTCATACTCACTGGCCTCATTGGGAAACTCTAACCTAGAGCTTTACAGAAAAAGCCATCCTGGAAATCTTTGGAAGGGACCAGTAGTCCTGAATTAACCACAGACTGTCCAGTACAGCTATGTGGTTCTGTAGCTCTCATTCTTTCTCTTGGAGTTAGGGGAAAATGAGGAAATTTAGTTTTCTAAAAGAAACCAGAAGTAGAGAGAAACAGATTCTAACAGTATGAATTTCAAATGAGTAGGGAACTTTAGGATATGCCTCTTAAAAATAGTTATCTGTAATCCATCACATCAACAGACTGAAAAAGAAAAATCACATGAGTGTAATAACAGATGTATAAAAAGCATTTGAGAAAATCTAACACCTATTCATGATTAAAAAAAAAAACAACAGGGGGCCGCCCAGTGGCATAGCGGTTTCGTCCGCGCTTGGCAGCCCGGGGTTCACTGGTTCGGATCCCGGGCGCCCGCCGACGCACTGCAAGTCAGCCACGCTGTGGCGGCGTCCCATATAAAGTAGAGGAAGATGGGCACGATGTTAGCCCAGGGCCAGTCTTCCTCAGCAAAAAGAGGAGGATTAGCAATGGATGTTAGCTCAGGGCTGGTCTTCCTCACCAAAGGAAAGAAAAAAAAAAACAACAACTAGGAATAGAAGGAATTCTCTTGGACCAGCCCCAGTGGCCTAGTGGTTAAGTTCGGCACACTCCTCTTCACCAACCTGGATTTGGCTCCTGAGCTCAGACCTACACCACTCGTGTCTCTCAGTGGCCATACTGTGACAGTGGCTCACATACAAAAAGGAAGATTATCAGTAGATGTTAGCTTAGGGCAAATCTCCCTCAGCAAAAAAACAGCGGGGGGCGGGGATTTTCTCTAATTGATTAAAAAATATCTACAATAAATCCACATGTAATGTTGTAATTAATGGTGAGAAACTCGAAGTATTCCCATTAACATCAGGAATAAGACAAGCATGTTCCCTCTCCACTCCTTTTCAACAATGTCCTGGAAATTCTTGCCAATAAGGCAAGAAAAGGAAATAAAAGATATACAGCTGGGAAAGAAATAAATAAAACCATCTTTATTCATAGACAACATGATCATCTATGTAGAAATCTGAAAGAATCAACAAAAAACTTTGGGAACTACTAAGAAAGTTTGCAGGATACAAGGTTAATACACAAAATGCAATTGCGTTCCTATATGCAAATGATGAACAAGTGGAAGTTGAATTTAAAAACACAATACCATTTACATTAGCAATGAAATATTTAGGTATAAATCTAACAAAATACGTACAAGATCTATATGAGGAAAACTACAAAACTCGGATGAACAAAATCAAAGAACTGAATAAATGGCAAGATAGTTTACGTTCATTGATAGGAAGACTCAATATTTTCAAGATGTCAGTTTTTCCAAATTGATCTATAGATTTAATGCAATCCCAATCAAAACCACAGCAAGTTATTTTGTGGATATTGACAAACTGACTCTAAAGTTTTTATGGAGAGGCAAAAGACCCAGAATAATCAACACAATGTTGAAGGAAAAGAACAAGTCACATAACTGACACTACCCAACTTCAAGACTTACTTTAAAGCTACAGTAGTCAAGAGTGTGGTATTGATGAAGAACAGACAAATAGATCAATGGAGTAGAATAGGCAGCCCAGAAATAAACCTATACAAATATAGTCAACTGATCTATGACAAAGCAATAAAGGCAATGCAATGGAACAAAGATAGTCTCTTTAACAAGTGGTGCTGGAACAACTGGACAACCACATGCAAATAATAAGCCTAGTTACAGACCTTATACCCTCTACAAAAAATTAGCTCAAAATGGATCATAGATATAAGGTAAAATGTAAAACTATAAAATTCCTAGAAGATAATATGGAAGAAAAACTACATGATTGGGCATAGGAATGACATTTTAGATATAACACCAAAGGCACAATCCATGAAAGAAATAATTGATAAGCTGGACTTCATTAAAATTGAAGCTTCTGCTCTGCGAAAGACAATGTAAGAGAATGAGAAGACAAACCACAGCCCAGGAGAACATATTTTCAAAAGACACATCTGATAAAAGACTGTTATTCAAATTATACAAAGAATTCTTAAAATGCAAAAATAAAAAAAACAATCAGCTTGATTAAAAAATAAGCCAGAGGCTTTAACCAACACCTCATCAAAGAAGATATACAAGAAAAGATTACAAATAAGCATATGAAAAGGTGCTCCACATCATATGTTATTAGGAAAATGCAAATTAAAACAACAATGAATTACCACTACACACCTACTAGAATGATCAAAATCTGCAACACTGACAAGACCAAATGTTGGAGAGGATGCTGAGCAAAAGGAATTCTCATTCATCGCTGGTGGGAATGCAAAATGGTACAGCCACATTGGAAGACAGTTTGGCAGTTTCTTACAAAACCAAACACACTCTTAATATATAACCCAGCAATCATGCTCCATGACATTTGCCCAAAGGAGTTGAAAACTTATTTCCCCACAAAAGCCTTCACATGGATGTTTATAGCAGCTTTCTTCATTATTGCCGAAACTTGGAAGCAAGCAAGACATCCTTTAGTAGGTGAATGGATAAATACACTGTGGCACATCCAGATAATAGAATATTATTCAGTACTAAAAAGAAATGAGCTGGCAAGCCATGAAAGGACATGGAGGAAACTTACATGTATATTACTAAGTGAAGGAGGTCAATCTGAAGAGTATGTTTCTAACTAAACTGTGTGTTTCCAAGTAAAAAACATTCCAGAAAAGGTAAAACTATGGTTTTATAGACTGCAAAAAGATCAATGGTTGCCAGAGGTTGATGTGGTGGGGATGACTAGGTGGAGCACTGAGAATATTTAGGGCAGTGAAAATACTCTGTATGGTACTCTAATGATGGATACACATCATTATGTATTTGTCCAAACCCATGGAATATACTACACCCAAAGTGAATCCATAGGTAAACTATGGACTTTGGGTGTTTATGATGTGTCAATATAGGCTCATCAATTGTAAGAAATGCATCCTTTAGCGAGGGATGTTGATAGTGGGGGAGACTATGCATGTGTAGGCGCATGGGATGTATGTGTAATCTCTGTAACTTCCTCTCAATTTTGCTGTGAACATGAAACTGTTCTAAAAAATTAGAATCTTAAAAAATACAATAAAATAAACCATCTAGAACAATGTAAATAAAAAATAATTTTATTATGAATGTCTAAATAGTCAGAAGGTAAACATGGATAGATACAATCTTTATTTTGCAAAATTACAATGGAGTCTATTACATTTTTCTCTTGTGGGTAGCATTTCCACAGCTAAAGGGAGTCTCGAGCAAGCATTTATTTTGAGCTAGCTAGAATTTCAGAGGCTATATATTATTGCACTGGAAATAAATGTACATATTGTTAAGTGGAGTAAAGAATTTATTAACAATGGGAAATGATGCCTTGAGAAAAATTTGAACTTCACATATCTTGAGTTTTTTGAATTTTAAGAAAGTGCTACAAAATTTTTACATAAATGGCTGACTGATATCATTGGAGTGAAAATCTATATAGAATGTAAAGTTGTTTTAGTCTACATTAGATATCATTTGTCCTGATTCTTCTCACTTTTTTCTGCATAGCACATATTTCATCACTTTCTGTCAGTGTGACCATAGGCAAGGTACAAAACCTACCTCTGCTTTTAATTCCTTATCCATAAAACAGGGAGTTAATGATGGCAAAGCTCTTGGAAGAGTGCCTGGTACATACTTGGATCTTAATCAATATTATTATTATTAATAGCATTATTATTGATATTATTATGGTCTTTGTTTCTGGGTTACGATAACACTAGAATCTATGTTTAAGGAACATCTAAATCACACACATAAAATATTCAAAATTCAAATAAATGATGAAGAGAAGTAAGACCTATTAGAATCTCTGCATGAAACATAGGATGCTTAGACTGGGTTATTTGAAAAGAGTGAACAGAGAGACTGTTGACAAAGGAGCAGGCAGTGTGTAAAGAACTCCTAGTAACAGGTTTCTATACCTAGGCCTAAAGAGTCAAAGGAAAAGTCAGTTACTGGAAATCAAGGAGAGAGATTGCTGTGTGGAGAGGCTGATGGGCAGAAGCTATAATTTTACTCACACACAAGAGTACATGAAGTTTACAGTGAACCCAAAGAAAGGAAGATGGGGAATAAATAATCAGACTCATTCACATCCCTCCCTCTGATTTCCTGCCAGTATTCCTCACTGATTGAATCCAAATTTTACCCAAAGACTAAAGAACTCTTAATGTAAAGAAAACAGCTCAGTTTCCTGGAACCTACAACAGGAGGAGGAAAGTGCTGAACTGATCTTGAGGGACTAATAGATATTATCTGGTACATGTCTTTTAAAGTAATTAGCTGATTAACACAGTTGTGAAATGGCATCTTTTATTATATCAAAATATTAGCTAAATCCTAATGGCTAAAATTGAGTACATTTAATAAATTGGACAGAAGTAGGTCAATGTATTCTATGTTCTTTTTATATCAGGAAAAGTGGTATTTGTCTTAGAAAAGGGGAAAATGCTCTTTTGATGATATCTATGCATAAATGTTGACAGATGTGTTTGTTTATATTAATGAAAACTTTTTTTTATGGTTTTGGATGTCTGTAGAGGATTTCTGTTTTTAGTTTGTATTTTTTGAGATGAATCAAATTGTTATTTTTAGAAAATTAATTCTTTCATTATTCACTAGATAACTATTTACTATAATTTCTGAAATGCATGGTATGTAACTAACACTTTGATATTCATCAATGTTATTTTACACTATTATTTAGATTTCAAAGGCTATTTTTCTTCTGTTTTAAAAGCGATATAATTGCTTACTGCACATTTCTAATTAATATTAATTAAAATATTAAAATTTAAAATTTATATTCATTCATCAAATAATGATACTTTCTTGAAATAAAAGTTCCCTATGTGCAAAGAAGTGAACAGTTACCATATTAAATGTTATTAATAAAACTGATCAAACCAACAATCAAGGCAGATAAATAAGGTATAGATGGCATAATTAATAAATACTAAATTCAATTAAAAATAGTGTTTAGAGTACATCAATTGAATCATTTTTGGTTCCTCATCCTCTTTCTTTTTGTCACACCCACCATGTGCAACCTGAAGATTTGTGTTCTTTTTTCTTTGAGAGTTGTGATTGAACAGTGTGGGAGGAAAAATAGAGCTGGTTCTTCCACAAAACATTTGTTCCAAATTCAAATAGGCTCACAAATACAGTTGGAAACATATTTTAACCAGTTTTTCTGCTTCTAACTCCCAGTTATCTTACTAGCCATACCAAACTTGCATCCAGATATTTAAGGCCACTTCATAGTCCCCTTCTTCTCAGGCTGAGTAGACGACTTTAAATATAATCTATTAGAGAATATAGACATAATCAGGTCTGAAGACCATCCAAATCCATTCCCCCTCCACTCATCATGCAAAAATTACCACTTTAACCCCCCCAAAAATTCCAAAATTTTTGGAAATAAAACTCCTTCTATACATTTCAATCAGTACTACAGACTACTCAAAAATCACACCTATCCTAAACACTAAAAATCATGTCTATAAAACAACAAAACTTTTTAAAAGCTTTCAAGGAAGTAAAGAAAATCTCCTGAGCCCCAAACAAAGGAGTTGCTGTATAAGCTAGCCAGCATTCAAACTGCCTTCTAAAGGAGGTTTTCAACCTAAAATGATACAAAGACTTAGATACTAATGAGAAATTGTAGACAGGAGACAAAGCCTTTGGCTAAAATAAATTGGATAATTAAAATGGAGATCCACACTTAAAGCCAGGATATCAAATGACTACTCAAACAATGAGATGGCTAGAAGCTATCTTTCCATCACCAAAGGAAAAGGAAAAAAAAAAAATCCCTGTCTTTGGGCTTCAGAAAGAAAAATCAAAGCTTTCTTTTAATTTGAATTTTGATAATTCAAATCGATGTTCTATCCTCTGCTAGGTTTTAGTTTCAAAAAGATACTACTATCTGGTCCAGACAACCCCAAGTTGAGAAATAACTTTAACTGGTCCCAGGGTAACAGAGAATCAGCTCATCTCAGAGAAAGAAAAGGTGATCACTTTAGAGGAGCATATTCTCGAACCAGGCCTTCCAGGATGACATCACATAGATCTCAGATAGACATGAGCATACTTTCTAGAACATCATCACACATGGGTTCCCTAGGAGCAAGAGCCAGTGGAAATTATACAGAACAGAATTCAAGCCTCTAAGGACATTAGATATTACAATTGTATTGGATGTAAAAGTGTGATTAAAACGTTTACAAAATTGAAAAAGGGGAATTTAAAACCTGAACAAAGAACAAGCTACTATAAAAAATCACATGGTGGATTTGAAAACAAATAATACTAGAAATAAAATATTTTAATTAAAATTAAACCTAAGTAGATTCACTAACAGTAGATTAACTGTAGCTTAAGAGTGACCTGAAAGGTAGATGAAGATATGAGAAAAAGACAAAACTCAAAAGGCAAAGAGATGGAAAATATTTACATGTTTCTGAATCATTGATGGAGAGGATTAGGATGGCAAGATCCACCCTAAATATTATCAAAATTCTGAAAGAAGAGACCAGAGTAGTGGAAGGGGAATGCATGATGATATAATGGATGATGATTTTTCAGAATTTATTAGAGATATTAATCTGAGATTCAGTAAAGTACAAGGAAACCCAATAAATGTAGTTAAAAAAAAAACAGCAACTCGTGTAGATGCATCATACTGAAACTGCTGATTTTCGATAATAGTGGAGGGACCTCATACACATCCAGAGTGAACAGGTTTCCAGTAGACAAATCTCAGTTAGAATGGCTGCAAATTTATCAAGAGCAAAAGTGAAACTGAAAAAAACTCAGAGAAATAATGACTTCAACATTCTGACAGACAATATATATTAATTTAGAATACTATATTATGATTAAACATTAAGAACAAGTTCAAAAGGCATCCTTATATAAAATGATGAGATAGATTGGAGTGAATTGTGTCCCCCCAAAATTCATATGTGGAAGCATTAACCCCCAGCTCCTTAGAATTTGGAGATAGGGCCTTTAAAGAGGTCATTAAGGTTAACTGAGGTCATAAGGGTGGGCCCTAACCCAGTATGACTGGTGCTCATATAAGAACAGGAAGAGAAACCAGAGGTGTGTGCTCACAGAGGAAAGGCCATGAGGGGGCACAGTGAAAAGGTAACCATATGCAAGTGAAGGAGAGAGGCCTCAGGACAAACTAATCCTGCCAGCACCTTGATCTTGGACTTCCAGCCTCCAGAACCGTGAGAAAATAAATTTCTGTTGTTGAACCCAGTCAGTCCGTGGTATATTTTTACAGCAGCCCAAGAAGACTAATACAGTTAACTTTTAAAACAAATAAATAAAGCATAAAAATTCCAAAGGAGGAAAAGAAAAAAGAGTAAACGAAAAAAATATCAACACAAAGAAAGGAGAAATAAAGAAAAAAAGAAGAATATATACAAAGTGCAAAATGACATGATATAAAAAAGTCAAAATATATTAGTCCTCCCTCAAATACCTAATTTTTACAGTTAAACGACAGTTATATGTCATTTGCAGGAGACATACCTAACACACAAAGTCACTGAAAATTGATAATGAAATATTAAAAACCAATATTATACAGAGAATCTTCTCTAAACATAAAGCTAGAAATTGAAATATCAATGGCAAAATGATGACTAAAGATTTCACTTCCAATTTAACAATTTAAATCACACTTACAATTAACTTATGAATTATGGAAAAATGAAAATTAAAAAATACTTATAATAATGGAAACAAAAATAACTGCTTATAAAATTTTGCTAAGCTAGTAAGTCGATATTAGAGGTGATTTTATAGTCTTAAATTATTATATTAGAAAATAAGAAATATGGAAAAATAATGAGATTGTGTAACAAGAAATTAGAAACGTAACAATAAATAAAACAAAAGTGATAAAGAAAATAATAAGATAAAGTTATACATTAATAAAAGGAGAAAAGATATATACTAGAGATAATCAATAAAGCCTAGAGTTGATCTCTAAAGAGAAATACAAATTTATCTAAACTGACTAAAAAAAAGTTCTGCATATATTTATTACAATTAAAATAAATCAACTGCATATATTTGCCAAAGCTATCTGACAATATTGAGGAGATAGTGCCTATTTCCTATTTTCAGAATTTATCTAATGTGTAGAAGTCGTACTGAATTCACCTTGAATAGTCAGGTGAAGTCCTTCAACAAATCTCCATCTTTTCTCAAATACTAAGAAAATACACAGAAAACAGCAGTTAAGATATGAACTCCGTAATTTAAAACAATTAGGTGATCTTTGCTAACAGGTTATTTGTTGAAGCTGTGTGTGTATGTGTGTGTGTGCGTGCACTCATGTGTGTGCATGCACAAGTGTGCACATGAGTGTGTAGGGACCCAAAATGGTGAAATTCAAATATTTATTTATTGGGCAGTTTTTACTTTACTTATTTATTGACATTTATTTATTTATAAAAAGGAAAACAATCCTTAGGAGCGTTGATCATTTTAAATTTATTGTTCATTTTGAAATATTAATTTTTGAAACCATTTCCAAAACCCTGTATTGCACAGTTGAGCTAATTACTGCTGATTAATTTCCCTAAATAGGATGGTATTCAATTTTGTAAGTGCTATTCATGTGATTATCATCATTTAGTTTGTTATATCAGTCTGCATATGAAGACACACCGTGGATTGACTGGTCAGAGGACAGGAAGTAGAATCTTTGATTACACACATACATGGAAATATTTTAGGACTTTTTATAAGGCATTATGAAGTGATACACTTTTGTTGCTTATTCCCAAATGTCTAAACTTAGACGTTACCTTGGATTTATTTTAAATGATTACAACCTGCACAGATAACAAAATACTGACCGAAACCAAATTTGATTCTTGACTGAAGTTTCCCATGAAACTAGTCCAATGGATGTAGACATTCATGTCCTGGGAAGAATAAGGAAAAAACTAGCAACAAGTGTTAAAACTGAATAATATTGAAGAGTATTTGTAGTTTTATAGCACGTTTTTAGCTATTAAAATCAATGAACCATTGTATTAGTCATCACTGAGCATGAGATAATTGCATTTCAATATTTCATTCATTGGAATATAAATAACACTCATAGAATCTTATGTAAATTTATAATAGTAAAACTAATACTTGTAAGGGTGGGTGTAGAATAGTAGAAAGAGCACTGAAAAAAGAATCAAAACAAATCATATTTCTACCACTTATTTTTGAGTCTACTCACCTATAAAATGTATAATAAACTATGCTCTGATTCTCAGGATTGTGTTTGTTTAAAGTGATATTGAGCAACTATTTTTAACTTGCAAAAATGGATATATGTAAATTATCTTCCTTTTATTTATTAGATATTGACTAATAAGTATAATGTAAGCAGTATTTTAATACTTTATGAAAACACCACAGGTGATTTATTGTGGTGGTTTTCTAACCACACAAATTTGAATGTATGCTTTCAAACACACACAAAAAAATACTGAAAACTAAGCCTCGATTCAGAGGTGGGGGAAATTTCATTACTTTCTTTTTTATTATGAAGCAGTAAAACTTAGCTGTAAAAATGGATTACAGAAGCAACAATCATGTGGTCATTCATATTCATTAATTAATTGATTTATTACTTCTTAAAAAAAGAGTTACTAAGGGCCTATTGTGTAATTGACATTATTTTACTTGGTAGATATAAAAACCACAAAGCAAAATCCTGCCTCCATAAAGTTTTTGTTCTATTGGAGCAAGACAGGCAATCAACCCAAGAAGAAGGAAACATACAGTATATGTCAGATGGTGATAGGGCTATGGAGAAAGTTCAACAAAGAAATGGGGATTAGGTTTGTCTTAGTCTGTTCAGGCTGCTATAACAAAACACCATAGACTGGGTAGCTTATAAACAACAGAAATTCATGTCTCATAGTTCTGGAAGCTAGCAGTCCAAGATCAGGTTGCCAGCATGGTCAGGTGAATGCCCTCTTCTGGGTTGCAGATTTCTAGTGTCTTCATATGGTGGAAGGGGCCGGGGATCTCTCTGGAGCCTCTTTGATAACACTCCACCCTCGTGATTTAAACATTTCTCAAAGGCCTCACGTTCTAATATCAGCATCTTTTAAGGTTATGATTTCAACATATGAGTCTAGGATAAGGGGACACATTCAGACCAAAGTAAGGTTTGATGGGATGGATGAATATCTAAAGTTGCAAAACTCACTGTTAAGATGATCTCTAATTGGAGTTTTGAAGGAAGTGAGGGGGTAGTCATATGACAATCTATGGAATGAATGCTCAAGGCACAGGAAACAGCACAGGAAAAAGCCCTAAGGAGAGATCCTGTTCAAGGAAAATCAAGGTTGCCAGTGTTAGTGGAGCTCAATGAGAGAGAGAAAGAGATGGTCAGAGGGGCTGATGGGGGATGGTATTACAGAGGGTCATAATCCTATTTTATCAACAGGAATGTTTTCAGCGCCCATTACTTGTAAGCAACCTTGGTAGTCACAGGTTATCACAAATGTGGATGAAATGCCTCTTCACTAATAGTTCACAATCTATAGTAAACACTACCAGTCAAAGGAATATCACAATAAAATGTAATGGAAATATAATTAGAGCCTGTTTTATGCACTACAGAGAGTAATGGAAGAGCTACAAGCCATTCTAGAATGATTGATGGGTGGCTTCAGAAACAAGTTAACGTTTGATGTAGACTGCGGATTCAGCATAGAATGTTATCAGCCAATTAAATGGAAAAACCTATTTTCAACAAAAGAAATACCGTGCACATGCAAATGGACCAGAAAAGCTTGGCAGCCAGGTTAGGAACAGTGAACCTCTTAGCAGAGTTGGAATACAGAATGTATTTCAGAGTCGTGGGGACAGATAAGAAAAGTAGATTGATTTGAGATTGTGAGGTGCTTTGTATTCCACAATGAAAAGTTTGAGATTCTCCTACTGGATTTAGTAAGCCAGTTCAGATTTTCAGAGAGAGAAATGACAGGATCGATATTATTTGGTTATAGTAATATATGGATGTAGTTGCATTACAGTTGGAAAAGATAGGCTGGGCAAGAGAGACCCTAAGGCTATTGTAGCAATCTAAGCAAGAGTTGAGCAAAAGTGAAATAAGGAAACAACAGTGAGGACGAGAAGGTCGCAACAGTTTTGAGAAACAATTTGGAGATGGTGAAGGTAATGTTGGATGGGGAACCACAGCCATAGAGAGAACTGAACACTTCGGTCATTTTATGCAAAACTATTTCTGCTCTCAATCAGTTTGGGCTGGTGATAAAAATCACAGCTGTGTATAACTTTTCAAAATGAGTAGAGGACATCAGCTGGTCTCGAGAGAGAAGATCATGCCAATGCTGTTTCATTTCTACTTTGACTAAATTAGATGATGAAGGGGTGAAGAAATTCTAATATATTTTAATTTCAGTGGAGCATTATATTAGGGTCTCACAAAATAACTTTTGAATAATTAATTAAAATTGGTTTGCCTATGAGTACTATTGCACAGACTAGTTGTGATGAAGAACCACAAATCAAACATAACTGACAAATTGTTACGTATCTAGTTCCAGATTATGTCAGACCTGTTTAAATGTCAATTGAAAAGAAGGAAATGATTTATCTTAATTAGGCCTTAGAAAATTCAAAATTAAATAGCAATATTATTTTCTAAAAGAGTGATAAAAATAATGAAAGGAATAGTGCATATGGTAGAACGATGACAAAAATATATTCAACTCATTTTAAGCATCAAAACGTGCAAATGTGTAAAATACAGCATTTCTCTTGCATCAAACATATTTACTACATAGAAATCCCAGAATCTCATTCCTAAAAAGTATTCTATTTTTTATAGATTGTTTAAACAAGGACCACATACAAATTTATGAAAAAACTTTTCGTCTCTAAATACATTTATGACTTCAAAAACTGGGCGGTTTTAAATATAAAAGGGATTAGCCTAGAAGTAATTGGGACCAAATGGGAAATGGTTGGAATATCAGATTTCCAAGTCCTAGAAGATCCCTGGTGACTGACAGAGAACAAAATTCACCAAAAAAGTACAAAGCACAGTTACAAGATGCTGGCAACACCTTTATTGATTTTTTTTTTTTTTTTCTCTATGTGCTAGCTCAGAAAGCATGCAGCCAGATGAATGATTCCAGATATTTTGATATTTCTGTGACCAATCCCAGGGGGTGCTAAGGTGAGAAGAAGAGGAAAAAAAGAAAAAATACTTTTTGAGTGGATGGTTTCCATCTCTATAACAAATAATATAATACAGTCTTGAATCCAATTTAAAAATCCTCACTCTTATCTTCGAGTTCTTGGAAAGGTTAGGCCCTCACCACCTTAGCGACCATATGACTGCGTTCACCTCCTATCTTCTGATGTGCTGACTAACAATGTTGTCTGTCCCAAGGTTATGCTTAAAGGAACTGAGTAAAGGAAATTTCTTTATTGCAGTTAAGGGACAAAACCTATAAGAAAGGCTTTTTTCTCCATCTCTCAATATTCCTTTGAAATTCACTTAAGTCTGGATCCAGTTTTCTTTTTTTTTTTTTTTTTGAGGAAAAGCAGAGTCATAGTTCATAGGCATTCAGCTAAGATTTTTAATGATCCAGATTTCCTTACACTTTTGTTTAGTATTCTTCTCAACATCACCTATATTTCTCAATGAGTACTTCTTTAAGTTATCATTTGTTCACCAATTCAACAAACCTTTTTTTTTTTTTTTTTAATCTCCTATAAGGATCCAAGGCATAGAGTGGAGACTGGAAATAAAAGAGATCAAAAAGAATCATGTCTTGCCTCCAGTGGTAGGAATATACTAGCACAAATAAAATGTGTAGTATGGGTTCAGTGTTTGACAATATGCTATCTTATGCGTAGAGGTCATCATGTAATATTATAAGTTTTATTCTGTAATGGTAATTTGGAGCAATGATTAGAAGATTAAAAGTCTGAAAACAAAGCAGCATTTTGTCTGATTAATTTTAGCCACATTATGTGTTAATTTGGCTCCTTTGAGAAGCAGATACCAACTGTGATCAACCATGCAAGGTATTTTTTATGTTTTAAGTGGTGTTAATATTGTATTTTTATTAAATATATCTAGGAAGACACAGAAATAGAAAGAAATTATGAAAACATCTGGAGATACAAAGAAAAAGTGCATACAACATACATTAAAACAAATCCATAGGATGACTTATCAAAACAGCCTAAAAAAAACCCTGAATTTGAGACTAATATGCATGTGTTATATAAACAGGGCTAAGGCTGGTGAATAACAGTTCTCATTGCAAAACATAGTTGCAGCACACTCATGAGATGAAAAGGATGAAGGAAAATAACAAACACAAAAATTGGCAAATTACACCCACATCATGCTTATCATTGCTTATTTCTCGTTCTTTCTATTAATGCCACCAAATTGTCCCATTAATTGACATTCCAAGAATTGGTGGAATTACACAGAATATCTGGAAATGATACAGATATAGTCAGGAAAAAGATCAACTTTTGGTGACAGAAATATTTTTATAAATGTTGAGAGGTATATGATGCACGGTGGCATCTCTGACTGCAGGGAGTATAATTGAGGCTTCAGCCGTACAGCTATGAAATCCATCAGACCTCCTGTGAAGTCCACCCTTCTCACTAGCTGTTCCCAGCCAAGGACTGGACATAGAAGGAGTAGTAAGGCTCGCCCATTTCTAGAATACGCTGGAATTCTCTGATGCTGGGTGACTTTGGCTCAAAGTCCCCCCCAAAACTGTGCTGAACACTTAGGACTGCATTGTAATACAGTATTGTTAACTAAAGTCACCATGCTGTACGTTAGTATACTTGAAAGTTGCTAGGAGTATAGATCTTAATGAATGTGTTAACTAAGCTTATTGTGGTAATCATTTCACAACATATAGATACATAAAATCATCACTTTATGCACCTTAAATGTATACAGTGTTATAAGTCAATTACATCTCAATAAAGCCAGGGGTGGGGGGAAGAAATGGATTGCATTAAGATACTTCTACCCAATTTCCTTCTCTCTCTCTTCTCGCTCTTTCCTTTAACTTGAGTCAAAACGGCATCAAGGTCTGAAGGCTCTTGCCTTTCTGATGCCTTCATTTTCCCATAGAATCATTGTCCCTAATAAATCTCTTGCAGGGTTAATTGTGTCTTGGATTCTGCTTTTCAGAAGACCCAGGCAAACTCATGATGTGACTAAAACTAATCAAGATATTGTTTTTTCAGATGTCCAACCTTCAAATCACTGCTTTGAATTACCATTTCAGAATAACAACATGTGGAGAAGGAGCCACTACTTCAGAAATGTGGCAGCTTTGTGACATTGTTACAAAGAAATTTGTTAGCTTTATGTCACTTGTTATTTTTGTGTTTCTTTGTGGTTCTTTATGTCCTTGTCTTTGGATACAGCACAGAAAATGAAAGCAAAGAAAACAAGTTACTATTTGGTCTATAAGTGCTGAGAGGAAGGAAAAATGAAAGAAAACAAGAAAAAAAGAGTACGATAAAATAGCTTTGGAAGAAAAGCAAAGCAAGAGAAAGCTCTGAAGAAGGAAAAAAGGAGAGCACAGCCAGTTCAACAGGACCTGAGAAGGAGCCCCAGGCTTAACATCTGAGAGACCCACGAAAGATTTTCCCAGCAGTACCTGAAAAACAGACTAGCGCATACACATTTTGTTCAAACACTGTGTACCGATTATCAAATACATATTTACCCAAAAGTTCTTACTAAAACATGAATTTCAGTGAAACTCAGCAATGCTGCGTTTCACCTAAGAAACTCCAATACTAACATTTTCACAGTTTTCTTACAAATCAATGCACAGTAACATAAACTGAATTTAATATTCTTTGTTATAGATAAAAGTTGCTATACATAATCTTTATAGTCCCGTTACAATGCTTTTAAAATATAATAATAATTAGTATTATTTCTATTTATTTGTCAAGAAGCAAAGTATTATCAATTAAAAATGTTTTAAACAATTTAATCAATATACAAAAATATACTAGTTCTCGAAGATAAACTAAAGATGTAATTACTTATCAATTAACTCATTAAAATGTAATAGGTGAAAAATCAAGCAGAAATTTCAATGATGTACAATAAAAAACTGAAACAGGAAAAATAAAAAAGAAACAATAACTTTATATATTGTCATTTCTTAAGGAAAATACTTAACTACATTGTTGACATAAAAGAAACAATGTGGGAAGGAAAACTGAGATGGTTTAGAGCAGATATCCACAATTTTATTTCACTGAATATATTCTTGTGAATTTTCCTTCAAAAAGTATTGACCTTAGTCAAGTTACTGTCATTACTACTGTACTGTTCGTCGCCCGATAGAGACGTACATTGACATAGAAAAACCGTCTGCACAGGCACACAAACAAAACACATGCAAAAGTTGAACCAGTTCAACCTATTTTTCAGCACATTGTTCCTAAATTTATTTGCCCAAGGAAATCTTTTAAACTGTAGCATTTAATACTATACTATAAAATAGGGTCCCACTTTTCTATCCTCATATTCACATATATCCTTTTATCAATTATAATGATAAAGTATTCTATATTTAATAACAAAGTGTTTAATGTTAGTGAAATTTAAACCCACTATTTAGACATATCTTAGAATATTTTGTGTTAGGCTGATAAGCTTAAAAACCCTACACTGAAAAACAATGCAGATTAAAATGCCCCATGTCTGACACATATACACAATGGAAAGAGGCACGGGGAAAATTTCACAGCTCCCTGTGAATACACATGAAGAAAGAGAAGAATTTGTTGGAAAAAAAGGAATAAAAGTAGGCAGAAGTAAGTAATTCTGAAGTTAGAAGATGGAATATTTACATGCGGCAGAACTTGGCAAGGAGGAATTATGAAAGTGGTCCTTCCAAATACATGGTAATCCCTTGTGTCTTAGGAGCTGCTCTGCTCCCCCTCAAGCCTAATGAGGTAAAGGCCCCTGAGTGAATATTGACATTTAGATGGGCTCCCTTGGGACAAGGAGGCCTTTGGCATTTACTCATATTGTCATTATCATTTATCCTTTGAATTGTCTGTGTATGGGCTTGAAAGATAATCAAATAAAAACAACCTTGAACCTAGTCACAATCATCCTTCACATTAATCTTTCAACTGGGACTGCTCTGTATGGTGTGGCCTGGCTCATGTAGTAGAGTTAACAGGACTGATAAGAAGGGTTCGTGGTTAAGGAAGGTCAAGTATAATATCTTACCTCCTATTCTCTGGGGTTGACAGATGGGACCTCATGCTATTTTTGTGCAGTTGGGCTCTGTTTCCTGGGGGGCCAGGGAGGGGGAGGGCATGGTCTCTTACTGGTGGGGGAGGCAGCCCTGCACCAGACTTGGGTTAAGTATGTGAGGGCTGAAGAGGATTTTTATTGACAGCAGTTGAGCTTCTCATCCTACTAGTCTCACAAACGCCCAGGTCTTGAGAAGTGGTACCTCTGTGGGAGGTTTACAGTAGATAATGGGTCAGATCCTGAAAGCCAGCACTGATTGAAACTTAGTGAGGCACCTGTCTTCAGGTGGCCATGTTGGTCTTAAATAGAGAGTGAAAATGATAGGGCGTTAGCTGTAAGGCCTGGTAAGAGGTTCCTATATGTACTATAACAACAAAATAAAGTACCTGTGGTATTGGATCACTCTAATGTGGTGGGCAGAATAATGCCCCCAAAGATGTCCACATCCTCATCCATGGAAACTGTGAATATGTTAGGTTACATTGCAAAGGGGATTAAATTTGCAGATTGAATTAAAGTTTCTAATCAGCTGACGTTAAGAGAGAGAGAGAGTCACCTGGGTTATCTAGGCGGGCCCCATTTAATCACAGTTTCCTTAGATATGGAAGGAGACATAAAGGTCAGAGTCAGACTGCGAAAGACACTGGAAGGTCCAAGAGGCAGAGAATGTCACCAACTTCTAGAAGATGGCACTAACAAGAAAATGGATTTTCTCCTAGAGTCACTAGAAAGAAACAGCCATGCCAGCACCTTGATCTTAGCCCAGTGAAACTCGTTGGAATTTCTTAACTATAGAGAATTGTAAGTAAATAATTTTGTGCTCTTTTAAGCCACTAGGTTCGTAGTAATTTGTTACAGCAGCCATAGAAAATTTATATATTCATGTAGAGCCAGCTTGGGCAACACCTGAGTATCCATTTTTTATATACATAATGGGAGCCTTTTGTAGTTAACAGCACCTCCAACTCCATCAAAATATGAGCCTAGACGTCCAACCATAGATAGTCTCTAAATGATTATTTTTTTCTACTTCTAAAGGCCAACAGTAGAAGGTCTTCTGGCTTGCTTTTTGCTACCCTGTTGGTAGGAATGACTGTCTACAAGCATACTACAAGCACTCCTTAAATTCAAATCACCTGATTCTTTTTTGAATGGCTTAAATAAATCTTCTCATTTTCAGTCTTGCCAGGAAAGAAAGGTAGCTGTGGGGAAAATGATGTAATTGGAATATGGAGGAAGGATATGCAGGGCCTCTTAGGAGTCCTCTAAGAAAAGGGTTGATAACTTTGAGTGTCTAGGCAACATTTATCAAGGAGAAAACCTCTAGTAGGTTCAGGGTGCTTCATAGAATAAAGGGCCTCCCTACACCCTATCACTTTCACAGCCCTAAGTATAGTGCATACTGAAATCCACCAGTAACCACGTTTTCTAAACAAGAAAGAAGAGTGAGCATTTAATGCCCACTGCCTCCACTCTCTTCCCTGGATTATAACCTCTTCAAGGCTGTTGATCATGTCTTTTCTTTAAATGAATGTATACCTAAATCACTGCACACTGAAAATGTTCCGTAATGATTTAAGGATTTGCTAAATGCTTGCCATCCAGGAGAATCTCTTAAAGGATGTGTTCTGAAGTCTAAATATTTATTTAAATTTATAACACGGAAGGGCATAATGTTGCTTCTTGTAGTGTTTTTCATATCCTTGTGCTGAATTTGTGTATGAGAATTGTTCTTCATATAAGGAAAGACTTCTTGAAGTATACACGGCAACATGACAGACAGGACCGATCTGCTGGGATTCTAAGTCTTGCAGAGACTAATAATAGATGACAGATTAAGAATAATTGACAGTGTCATTGTGAAGTGTTTATAATAACAGAAGAAGGGGCTTTGACTGATAGCTGGGGGGAAAGGCAAGGGACTATCAAAGGGAAATAGATGATTTCACAGGCATTAGTCTTCGAATCTAGCTTAATAAGCTTCCAATTCTTGTGGTAATTGGAAAATATAGTCTGTGGTGTTCATACTAGAGTTTTCTCTTCCCGATTTCTCACATTACAAGCCACAGAATATGCTTTAATAAAATTCAGGAGAGTGTATAGTTTCTACTTAGAATATAACTAAAAGAGATCAGTAATCTATAAGTCATAAAGTGTGACATGTATATGTTACATTTAGCCATAGATTGAGCTGGAGTCAAATATTTTTAAAACCACCTTCCTACACTCTCCTTATTTTACCCATTAGGATAAAACAATTTTTTTTTATAAATGACATTATTCTATTTAGCACCCTTTAATAATGAATTGTGGAAGTGCTAATTAGTTCAATTCCATTAGCTTTTAAACAGAAAGCATCAATGCAAAAATGCACATTAATATGTACTTGGAATTTAGGGCTTGAACATAAAAAAATTATAGCTTATGTGAAGGATAGGCGTACCATGAAGAAAAATAATCAAGGTATTTCACAAGAATTTTGTTATGTTAAATGTCTGTTATAGAAAGAAAACACTATATTGTGGGTCAGAATGACTGAAATTTAGTCTTAGCCTTACTCTTCACTAAATTTCTAACTCTAAATCTGCTTCAGTCTTATTTTAAGGATCAAATAAAATAATATATGTGAAAATATCTTATACACAATGAGACACTGTAATTGTGCCAAAGATGGTCAGCCACCCACAAAGATTCTTATTTTTACTTCCATAGAATAGAAATTTCAGTCCCTGGCCAGGCATGTATCTCTTTATCTCTTTTACGGCTAGAGGGTCTAGTTCTCAACACTGGTGTGTGTGAAGTTCCAAGTCTTGGAACTTATGAAACAGGAATGCTTTTTCCATGATTTCTGTTCAACTTCTTACTGAATATAGAGGACTTGGAAAATCAGAAGGAGTCTAGGTCCTTGAGTCATCACGTGGGAAAAATATTCTTACCATGAATACTATGTTCATGGGATTGTAATGTAAACAAAAAATAATTGTGTTGAAATTTTGGGGGTTTGCTTGTTGCAGAATCTCGTATTGTTAGAGAATCAAATACATTCATTAAAGTATTTTGAATTAGCCTTCATGTAGCAATATATTAATATATCCATCTACATTAAGCATGTATATTCTTCAAAATGCTTTTATGGTAAAGAGATGCCAAGATTTCTGTATATCACACAAAGGATCATTTTGGAAAATTTCTTATATATTTCAATTTTATGATCTGTGAAATAAATATATTTAGAAGTATAAAATATATATTTCAGATGATTAGGGCTTTAGGTAACCAAGAATATAAATATGGTTACATTAATATGACTCCCTAGTTATTGCTCTTGTCCCCTACCTATTGACTTTTGATATAGCACATTTACCAATTTTCCATTCCCTTCTAGTACTAGGCCTACCCAAGGAATAATTTACTCCTAGACACACTGCTTTGCTGGATTCCCATTTCCTACTCCTGCTGCCCTTGATTTTCCACTACCATGCATCAGGCAAGAATCTGCAGACATCCCTGGTAGCTCAACTGGGAGTCTGCAATGGCAGCCTTGAGGGTACCACAGATCTGCCACTGCAAACTGAGTTGCATTTCAGGCTACAGACAAGCTGAGCTTCAGTATCCCGATGCCTTGTTTAACAACACTCTTACAAAGTGAGGAGAACAAGTTCCTTTCCTTCTGTATTGTATTCAATAACGTGACAAAGGATACTGTATTCTAGTCTAGCTAAGGGTGCATAGAAGTTTTGCCTAGAACCTGCAACGATACGAAAATGAAAAATTGCTGCTCTATTTTGCTAACCCAAACTTTTATTTTTATTTATTTTTACATTTTTTCCTGTGTCTACATGTATTTTCAACTTGGCTGGGTCTCTAAAGATCCAAGGAACAGTCACATGGTAAACCCATGCAGAGTGCTCCCCTTCAGACTCTCGAGCTGTATTGCTAATACTGCCTTTTCATTCCAGATTTTCTCTTACTCCAGGTCTCATTGTCTGTCCCTGCAAAGCCTTCAGTTCCTTCCACCAGATCTTTATATGTCTGAATCCGATAAATAAAATAGAATTCACAGGTCTTCCCTCCTCCCACCCATCAAGGAGCCTTTATGCAAGACTATCTTCACAGATAGATAGTAGGAAAAGGGTGCTGCATATCTTCTCTTGACAGACGAATCCAATCTTTGTCTCTGGCCCTACCAGTACAATGTGTTACAAAAACGAGCAGTGCTATTTGAATTTATTTGCCTGTTCCTTCTGAAAATATTAAGATGGTATTGCTTTTTTTGGAAGAAAGCTTAGTTTTAAGCTAATTCTCTTGAAAGTAGCTCACCCATCCCTAATGGTAGCTCTAATTTCATGCAGGGTGAGGATGAAATATGCACATCTCATGTGGAAATAATCTTTTTCAGGAGTGAGATGAAATTAAAAGAAAAAAATATTTAAGTGACTACCCATGAGGGATAATCCTTTAATGCATTAACTAGCTGACAATCACTCATGAAACACTAAATTCTGCAAGTTTTTCTTAAAAAGAGTATTTCCTTATTTCTATACTCTCCTTTCATTTTCATCCTAAATTTCAATCTGTAGAAGTTGATTTTAAAAGGTACAAAGTAACACCTGAAGTCTAAAAGTAGAAGTTCCACATTAGAAATGTTATTTTCTAATTATTAGTGAACTGTCATGCTTCTCAATACACAGATGTAGCAAAAAAAAAAAAATGGCAAAGAAGCAGGAAAAGAAAATGTGTTCAATTCTTAGGAGTATAATCATTTCACACAGGTTAACATGCAAAAAAAAAAAAAAAACAAATTCTCAGAACGTTTCAGGAAAAACTTTTTAAGTAGTGATTCATTGAAAGACCAGTTTAAGTTGTTCAATTTCACATTCCAAAAACTCTTGACATTTATATATTGTCATAGTGGCAGCACAATGAATATCTCCAAAGGAGACAGTGGGTCTTGGAATGCACTGTTATAAAGGACTGTCATTTGGCAATTTCAGATTAAGTCAATAAGTGTATTACCATGTAAGCAGTTTTCATGACAGAAACTCAATAATCACTTGTTTAACCCAGATTGTACATCGTGGAATTGTCCAAACCTCATCACCTGACTAGTAAGATGTGTGAGTTAGGATACATATCTAGTAACCTTGTTTTTTATGAGGAATAATTCAAGTAGGAAATAATCTATATTTTGTATATACATATATATGAAAAAATCTAGCAACCTTTTTATGAGAAATAATTCAGATAAAATTTATTCTGATTACATATACCAGAAATAGCTACTATGTCAATACATACTTTCCAAATTAGAAGAAGCAGTAGATATTAAGAAAATCAGTAATTTTGTAAATAACAAGCTGCAAAGAAATATTCAAGGAGGAAGATAAATTTTGTCTTATTACCCATAATTTGACTCTCCAAGAAATAAGCTTTCTATATAAGGTATTCTTTTATAAATATATGTCGACTATACAGTACACATCTATGTCTACTATCTCATTTCGTTCTCACAGAAACCCTGTGAGAACAGCAAGGCAGCTATTTTTGTAACTAGTTTATGGGTGTGACTGCCCGGTCAAATGACTGGAGAGTAGAATGTTCTTCTGCAGGACTCTTGTTTTCCTCTGGAGGCTGAGGGTTCTGCTGATAGGATATTGTGTGGAAGTGAATACACACCCTAAATGTGTCCTGACAGGTGCATTTAAGAAAGGTAAGAGTATCTTCTACTAGATTAAATTAATACGTCCTGTGATTGCCAATAAACATATTGAAAGGGAGGTTTTTCAATAATGATAAATGAAACAGTTCAATCTAGACCAATTTCTCTCTAGACACAACAGATATGTTGTTACTGGAACATTATTATTTATTAAAAAAAGAATATCCTCTCAAAATAAAAAAATAATTATATATTGGGAAATATTATACATACTTAAGATTTATCCAAAGAAGTATGAGGCTATTTTGATAAAAATAAATATTTGAAATTAAATGCAGAAACATTTTGAACTTGTGTATTAGAATAAATATCTGGTTTATTTTGGTTGTTTAGAACCAAGAAAACACTTTCAAGCACACAATGATAGAAAATAATGCAGTTATTTTTAATAATTGACTTGCAATACCTGTGAATTTTAATTAAATACTAATTAAAATACCTGAAATTAGAATACTAGAATGTTTGCTTCTAGATTAATCATTAATAATATTTAATAACTACTTCTATTCCTTATGTAATCATTAAAGTAAGACAACAAACTATCCAGATTATAACCAACTATGAAAATGTATGTAACGGGATACTGCTGGACATGCTGTTTAGTGAACAATTCACAATTACTCTGTGAGGGTATCATGGAAAAAGAGTTATATATAAACTATATTCATTTGATTTTTTTATTGAGGTAACATTGGTTTTAACATTATATAAATTTCAGGTTCACATCATTATACTTTTATTTCTGCATAGATTATATCATGTTCACCACCCAAATACTAACTAACTACAATTCATCCCCACACACATGTACCTAATCATCCCTTTTGCCCTCCTCCCTCCCTGCTTCCCCTTTGGTAACTACCCATCCAATCTCTGTCTCTATGTGTTTGTTTCTTGTTTTTTTTATATGAGTAAATCCTTACTTATGAGTAAAGTCATACAGTTTTTGACCTTCTCCCTCTAACTCATTTCACTTAGCATAATACCCGCAATGTCCACCCATGTTGTCACAAATGGCTGGATTTCATCGTTTCTTATGGATGAGGGGTATTCCATTGTGTATGTATACCACATCTTCTTTATCCATTCATCCCTTGATGGGCACTTAGGTTGCTTCCAACTCTTGGCTATTTTGAACAATGCTGCAATGAACACAGGGGTGCATGTATCTTTACGTATTGGTGTTTTCATGTTCTTTGGATAAATACTCAGCAGTAGAATAGCTGGATCATATGGTAGTTCTATTCTTAATTTTTTGAGGAATCTCCATACTGTTTTCCATAGTGACTGAACCAGTTTGCACTCCCATCAGCAGTGTATGTGTTCCCTTCTCTCCACATCCTCTCCAACACTCGTTTCCTGTCTTGTTGATTATAGCCATTCTGATGAGCATGAGGTGATATATCATTGTAGTTTTGGTTTGCACTTCCTGATAGTTAATGATGTTGTGCATCTTTTCATGTACCTGTTGGCCATCTGTATATTTTCTTTGGAGAAATGTCTGTTCAGGTCTTTTGCCCACTTTGTAATTAAGTTGTTAGTTTTGTTATTGTTGAACTGTATGAGTTCTTTATGTATTTTGGAGATTAACTCCTTATCAGACATATGGCTCGCAAATATCTTCTCCCAATTGTTAAGTGTCTTTTCTTTTTGTTGATGGTTTCATTTTCTGTGCAGAAGATTTTTAATTTGATGTAGTCCCATTTGTTTATTTTTTCTAGTGTTTCCCTTGCCTGGTCAGACACAGTACTTGAAAATATGTTGCTAAGACTGATGTCGAAGAACATACTGCCTATATTTTCTTCTAGAAAAGTACATATATGTTGTACTACTTGATTGACTTGTCCAAGCTCAGGTCTAAAATGAAACACAACTATTAAGTTTTAGATCAATGATGTTTATATAAGAATTTAAAATATATGCAGAGAAAGGAGGAGCCATAGTCTAAGAAATGCAGAAAAAAATGTTAATCTGATAGCACAAATTAATATATTATGATATCCAATGCAACATATATCCAATGGTCATGTTAGTCATAGACATGTTATTGGCAACTGTGGTAACAACTTTAAGTAGTTAAATATATTTAGATGTTGAAATTTGAATCAAAAAACCCTACAACAAAAACAATTAGAAAAAAACACCCTTTTAATACTTGAGGGAAATTTAATAACATCCTGAAAATAAAGGAATAGGAATATAGCAAAATGCATTCATTCATGAAGGTCACTAGTAAGAAAAAAAATGTAGCCTGAAGGAATTAAACATATTCCTAATCACGTAATTTTTGACTAAAGAATGACTTAAGCACCAGGTGGAATAATGTCCACCATTAATTTTTTATTTCCTTCAAGCAAAGTGTGGATATTTAAATGACATAAGTGCTGGTGATATAATTTTGGCGTCTTCTGTCCTGTAATAAAAATACAAAAATCAATACCTTTAAGATTGGGAGACCCCTGACTTAAAATTTTATTGCCCATTAACCACTAATGTTTGCTTGTCAGGACACTTGAACGCCTTGCCCTTGATCTCCTCTTTCATGTCTATCTATTTCCTTTCCAGTACACTCCAGTGCACACACATCCACCTCTGTGGTGACCTCATTGCTTTGTCCTGCTTTTGCTCACAGCATTACTGTCCTCTATGACCTTCCTCACTTCAGAACATTTATTCAACCACCATAATAACTCCCTCTTGGGTTAATATGGTTTACTAGTGATAAATAGATCAGTGAAGGACTTTCAACTATTTTAACAAACAGGGAAAACATGTTAAATCATAAGTCCTGAAAGCAAAATTTGCAAACATTATTATACTTCATCATTTCACTACAAAAATTAATATTTACAACTATACACCACCATTTTGTGAAACCATCTAATTTTATCCTCATGTCAATTGCTATAGTAATTAATTTTTGAATAATTTATTACAAAATTTATTAAGTATGGAATATGAACTATGTATAAATAAAACAATTTCAAAAATCACCCACATGTAAAAAAATGGAAAATAGATTATAGAATTGGCATGAACCTAAAGTTTATTTTAGAAAGGTATTAATAACTTTCCCTAAACCTTTAGATTTACAATCTAAATGTCTTTTAAAACAATTGACTTAGAGTTATTAATCATATCATCTTTCTGTTTCACAATGATATAGTTTACTTTCTAGTGACACTGATCAATGAATACAAAGGGACCAAAATTCCGAGGATGAACACTACTCGCTATGGCATTTAGAACACACACAGAGTAACCCTCATGGAATTTTGGAGGGTTTTCTTTCCTTTTTTAGATATTCTTTGTACTAGAAATTGGTTTCTATTTCAGTTTACATTCTCATTGACGTATATCCTTAAGGAATCCATTCTGCTAAATCTCTTCTTCTCCTCCACATATCAATTAGCTATAATTACTCATAAAGTGAAGGGAAATTTTCAAAAGTAGATTTTTGAAAAAATAATAGGACTTCTAAAGATTGCAACCAATTATGTTTTATTTACTGTGAAACTTATGTGTAATTAGAAAATATTGCAGTAGAAACATCAGTCTCAATTATTATGCTGTTAAAATTAATGGTGGTAGAAGCCTGAAGACCAAAGTCTTTTTTTCTATAACCAATATTCATTCATTCAATTTTGACAATTATTAGATACATATACTATATTCTTATTAAATAAGTTTAATCAGCTTAACTAATGCTATCTGCTTATTTATAGTCTACGAATTACTTCTCTTATTTGTGTCAGGATACTTTAAAGTCATGGGATTTAAATTCTTATATTTCAAATGATGGTTATATGCACAGATCAATATACCTCATCACTGAAAATTCCTCACGTTGTCACCAGAGCTGTTACATTATCTAAGACTTTTATAAAGTAAACCTGTACTGACAAGATAAAAGAAGTGCATTGTGTTTTCTAGTTAGAGCTGCTCTACAGAGCTGCAATCTATTATACACCTGAGAGTCCCAAAAGTGCTGAGACAACTCCTGCCCTGCCCAATAATTACTTAATAAAAAAGCCACGTTATTTCAGCACATAAAATGGTTTAAAGTGATTAATTTTCTGAAAACTTAAATTGAAAGTGCATGAGAATCATTATGCCTATGCTTGACTTGAGTTTGCAAAAATACATTATCATACTTCTCTGAAAATCTAGCACCTTTTGTGTATATTCTTCTTTTAAATTTTTAAGAGCATATATCTGTAATTTCTTTATGAATATATTATCCAACTCATCACATGAAATATACTTTTTTGCACAACACTTTTTAGTAAGTTCTTTCCTCTCTCTCTCAGAACCACAGAGACCTTTCTAAATATTTCCTCACTAGAAAATAGAAAAGAATGGTTCTTCAATGGTAAAATACTAAATCACCATGAGTTATTAAAAATCACTAATATCTCTAGAAACTGTCTCAGATATTGTTAGACTATAGCATCTGGGTTTTTTATTCCTCATGCTTTGTATATATTTGGGTGAAAATGTTTATTGACCCTGAGAAGGGGGATGCTTTTCCCTGTTCCTCAACAATTAATAGACTCAGTCACCACCCTGAGCCTTGACGTTAAGCCTCTATTCATCCAGGTGCTGCATTCGTAGAACCCCCTGGTCCACTTTTTCACTTCCATCATTGCCCAAAGCATCAGTGGAAAGTACTGCTGTATGTGATAGATCATTACCGAATTTTGACAGTACAGTAAAGAAGGTAATTACAACACAGGCAGAAAATAGCTTCAAACTGAAAGCTATGTATCATTGTTTCTAAAAGTCCCAGTGGTCATGCCATGATGGAAGGATGGAAGGAGGCTCCATCGTTCACCAACATGGCTGCCTTCACCCTGCCCCCACCACACTCCCTGCCTGTCCCAGCCTCACCTCACCTCACCTCAGCCTTCTTTTCATACTTTCTCCCCAGATGCCTACTCCATTTTTGAAAGCATCACCTGTCAACACAAAATTCCTCTTACATCATCTTACCTCTAGAGCAATTTAATTCTTATTTATCTAAATATCTCCCACGTAGATAACAGCAAAGGTGCCTTGCCTTTCATCACCAAAAAGGCCAATCAACATACATTTTTTTCCAACAAAGATTAATTTTCTTTCTATGAATGATTCTGCCACCCTCACAGAGCAAGTCATTTAAACTGCAAGCAACTTTTTTAAATAACATTTTTCTCTTCCTTTTTCACTAACCTGGTTGGCACAGCACATTCAGTCAAAACCTGATATACTCATTCATTAACATTACGCTGTCATGACAGTGTGCACCCTTTTCATACTGTGAAAAGAGTGATCTCAGATAAAAATCTGTGATCTTGTTTTTCTCAAAAAGGAAATTTAAATACTTTTTTTTAATGTTTTGGTGGAGGAACACAGTCAACCTAAATGAAGTATTTTCAACATTTAATTAACTCTTTTAATATGTTCAGTGATGTCACCATTTATATTTATACTGACATATATTACTTGGAATGTTAACTATATCCATCAGTGAAATATAACTGATTCTATCTATGGGTATTTGGTTGATAATATGAACTGACATTACAATGAGAGTGTTAAATAACATCTCTAACAACACCTTAATAACATATTTATATACAACTTTATATACAAAGTTAATTTTTCCCAAAACCAGGTGCTATATTTGTCATTTAATATTTATCCTACAAGTTCATATGTGGATTTTTATTTATTAATTTAGTCACAAAAGACAAGCACACTCTCCTTGTTTTATTTTTTTCCAGCTGACCTATTAAAATGTTTGCCAAAATAGGATACTGTTAATGAAGATTCTCGCAGCCGCATCACAACATTAATCTTTCATCTGTAGTTGTTGATTTTTTGACAATTTTTATAGTCCTTTTTTAGTCTAACACTCGCATAAACTTTACTGATTGGCAAAATCACATGCCAGGCATATCTGAGTTAAGATAAAAGAGAATTTCCCATAACAAATATCACAGAGATCATTAATTAATCCTGTTTTGAATAAACAACAAGGCAGACAAACAAGCAAATTCATGGAAGATTGCATTAGTGGAGAGGTGTTAATTGAAAGATCACTCAAGTGATGGCAAGTCTGAAACATCAAAGCTGAAAGAAGCAAAAAGTGACAGAATTCCCAAAGGAGTCACTATAGTTGAAGAGAAAGGGTTTACTACATCAGAGCCAAGTCAAATAAATAGGACAAGTAAGTATAAATGAGTCATGAGAAAACATGTTTTACTTGATTGCTACATAAAACTTTCCATACGGTAAAAGTGTTTGGAAGTATTCCAGTAAACCCTACTTTTCACTCAGCGTTCAACGTTTATAATGATGACATAACTCTCTATCTACCAGCATAGAGTTTGGGCATAGTATAACTAATATTCAAAATGAATAACCTACATTACTTTTTCCTGATTTCCCAGATAATGAAAATAAACAGAAGAGTTATGCGAATGCATTAAAACACAGTGCACTTTCTATTGGTCTAAGAAAACTGTCATTATCCAAGAATGGCATCTAAACTCTTACCTTTGAAATACAACAAAAGACAATTTGTGGCACCAGAAAAAGCTCCATCTCTCGTCTGTTGATATAAAGGATATTAGGCCTTCTAATTATTACGTAAAATTGAAAGGAAGAGTTACACATATGTAAAGTGGCAAAGTCCCATGATCAATTTTTATAGTCTTTTGGTTTTCTTTCATAAGAAAAAAAGGCAGAAAACTTCTAAATCATAGAAAATCACACTTGGGACAATAACAATATCTGTGGCAATAACTGAGCATACATCTTAAATTTAAAAAGACAAGACTACGTTAATTCAAATTATATTGAGCTCTAGCAAATGTAAAATATTGACATAGGCAGAGTTGCTTTACATGTGAAAGTTTCATTTTTCCCCCGCCTATATGATGGCAGATAATTATCATTCTACCAAGGTACGCATCTACACATCAACATGATTGTGACTCTGCAAAAGTGAGTGTACCTGGTGTGCTCTGTTCAATATATTCTGTAGTTCAAACAACATTTCAGGTTAAATATAGTCACAGATTGCAAAATACTATTCTACAAAATACTATGGCTACATTTCTTTCTTGGTCACTCCATACTTTTCAAAAGTGTAGTTAAATTCTCTCTCTCAATCTCTCTCTCTTTCTCTTTTTTTACTGTTATAATCCTTAAAAGAAAGTTACCTGCAATTATACTTAAAGGACAATTATGCCCCTTTCCTCACTCAATTATGGATGAAATGCTGCTTTGTGCCTTCACACATTATTTCCTTTAAGTTTGACAACCAATCTGTGAAGTAGATGCTGTTATGTCAAATTTCAGACTATGTACACAATGTGTCTTTATTTGGTTAGTAAGTGAAGCATTTATGATTTTAGCTGACGTCTGTTTCATAATTCAGTGATCTAGCAACTAGACTGTAATATATTATCTTCTTTCTGTTATCTAATGATTTTTAGTGGACACTACACACAAAGTCCCCTTGAAGAAAGGGAAGATGGGGCTTTCAAGGTCTTTTATACTTGCTCAGGATTGCCTTCTAAGACCCCATAGGGCTGACTTAGAAAGAAACAATTCAAGATTATTTAATTCAACAATTGTTTATCCAATTCCTATATTTAGGCACTGTTATTGACTCTCAGGGTACATTAGTAACCCAAAGAGCAAAAATCCTGGCCCTCGTGGCCTTATAATTTAATGGATAAGCCATCTTCCATGTACTTACTCAGTAGGTCACATATACATTCAGTTGTGCTATATATAGCAGACATTATTGGGAGTGCTAATGATCAGTGACAAACGCAGTAGATAAGGTTTCTTTTCTCAAATTCTAATCTAGTGGGATGAGAGAAGATATAAACAAAAAATAATGAAATTACTAGGGCAGGAAATTTGTTCATCTTGTTCATTACTATATATTCAATGCCCAGATTGTGCTGCCATTGTTATTGGAGAACAAAGGAGTAATCTGCTGCAAGTCACAGACTGAAAAAATTAACAAAAATTCTTATTAGATAGTTTTGTTATCACAAGTTTCTCTTCCACTGTCACAAAGCTTATTTTTCAGCAAATGCATCCCTCACTCTTGCTCTCCAATCACTTTTATTTCATGTCCCTAAATTGGCATAACTGTGTCTGTAAAAGTAAACTATTATATATTACCCATTGTCACCCAGGTCTGACATTAAGGGGGGTGGTCACATGGGGATTTTGACATTCAGAACAAATAGTTAACAATTGTATTCACAATGAAATTCTCTTTGGGATGGATTTTGGATGGGAAGCAGTGTTGTGGTTGAGAAAAATTTTGTTTGTGACTTGGAAAAGAAAAGGAAGAAAACAGTTTTATCTGGCACGTAAATCTCTTTTGACTCATAATCCAATATACTGCAATCTCACATGAATGTTCTCAAAATATTTGGCCTCAAGACCCCCTTACAGTCTTAAAAATTGTTAAGCCCAAAGCTTTTATTTTGTTATACCTATTATACTTATCGAATTAGAAATTAAGATTAAGAAAGTCTTAAAAGATAGGAATACACAGATACATATGTCATCAGCCTTCCAAGCAATGATATTATTTCATGTCATGCAGAATCTAAACTCACCACTGTATACTTGTAAGATAAAAGGCTGAATTACTAAAATTAATCCTGAAACCTGATATTTCTTCCAGAATTAAATAAGAAGGCTTCCAGCTTTGTACTTCTTTAAGATTTCCTTGGCTATTCTTGGCCTATTGTATTTCCATACATATTATCTAAACATCTTGATAATTTCCATAGAGAAAAAAAAAATCCTACTGGACTTAAAATTTAGTATGTTTAGGGGCTGGCCTGCTGGCGCAGTAGTTTAGTTCGCACTTTGGCAGCCCGGGGTTCACGGGTTCGGATCCCGAGCGCCCGACGACGCACTGCTTGTCAGCCACGCTGTGGCAGCGTCCCATATAAAGTAGAGGAAGATGGGCACGGATGTTAGCCCAGGGCCAGTCTTCCTCAGCAAAAAGAGGAGGATTAGCAACGGATGTTAGCTCAGGGCGGGTCTTCCTCACACACACATAAAAAAAGACGTGGCTCTGGGCTAACATCCATGCCCATCTTCCTCTACTTTATATGGGACGCCGCCACAGCATGGCGGACAAGCAGTGCATCAGTGGGCACTTGGGATCCGGCCGGTGAACCCCGGGCTGCCAAAGCACGAACTAACCTGCTGCGCCACCAGGCCAGCCCCATTATCTCCATGTCTTTAATTAAAACTTTTACTTTGAGATAACTATAGATTCACACACATTTGAAAGAAATATACATAGATTCTGTGTGGCCTTTACCCACTCCCCCCCCATAGTAACACTGTGCAAAAATATAGTAAAATATCTCTACCAGGATATTGACATGATGGAGTGAAGATATGAAACAGTTCTATCATCACAAAAATCCTCTGTATTGCCCCCTCCTTTTTTGGGTCTTATTTCTAAATATAGAGGGAGCATGTTGTCTTTCACCATTAATTATGTCTTTCACCATTAAGCTGTAGAAGTTTATTTTGTAGATGTTCTTGATCAAATTGAGGATATTTACCTCTTTTCTTACTTTGCTGAAAATGTTTATCATGTCCAAGTGTTGGGTTTATTCAAATGCTTTTTATTTCATCCATTGATATGACCATATGATTTTTACTTTAGCCTGTTGGTGTGATGGATTACTTGAGTGATTTTTGAGTGTTGAAGCAGCCTGGCGTGCCTGGAATAAATCTGACTTGGTCATGGTGTTCAATTGAGGATGGTGTATAATTATACACGGTTCATAATTCTTTGTGTATGCGATTAACTAGTATTTTGTTGAAGCTCTTCGCATCCAAGTTCATGATAAATATTGGCACTAACTCACACTACCTCCTTTCAGAAGTGTGAGGTGAAAGTTCACTTCCTCCTTCATCCTCACTGAGCCTTCCTGGTGAAAATAGGGAACTTCCATACATCTCTCATTGTCTCCAACTAGAGGATCTAGATCAGCTCCCCACTGGGACCCCTGCAATCAGGGAGGAGGGAAGCAGAGGGCTAATTCACATTGCTTTATTGCTAGTAGAATTCAGATCCTGCAGGGCCCCTTTGACACCAGAAGAAGGGAGAAGAGGAATCCCAGTGCCAACTAGCCTTGCCTGCACCATTTCTTTCTGCCTCATTGATTCCTTGCAGGAGTGAAGGCTAAGTTGGAAACTGGGCCTAAATGTCTTGATGTGCAGAGGAAGAAGAGAGCAGACTAGCCCTGCCCCATACTATGCTATTCAGTCTCATTGCTGCCCGTGAGCGTGGACTTTCAGTGCCCACTGAGCCTTATGGACACAAAGGGTGTGGGGAAAGTGGAGTACTTTCTGGGCCCTACTTGCAATTCCTTTTTCATGCCTTTTTAAAATTCTCATTGACACAGGGTGGGGTGGTGGTTCAGCCTACCGCTGGATTCTTACTGACATACCCTGAAGGGGTGGGGGGTCAAGAATCAGAGCACCATATGCTTCCACCGACACAGCCCAGCTGGGGAATCAGACCACAACCAGCGCTTCAACAGGGAAGGTGGGTGAGATGGAGGAAGACCAACTTCCAGGTGTGTTAAGGTTCTGTTGAAACTCTGGATGTTTGCTTCTTTGGTCTTTTGGCTGAAGTAGGGAAGATATTGCCACAAAGGTTTTTTGTCTTTAGGACATCCCTTTTCCCAAGCCTTTGGCTAAGGAGAACAGACTTTTCATGGAGCTTTTCTTGACTGTGCCTTGTTGCAGTGCTGGATTGGAAGCTTCTGTAACGTCTTGCCTGGGAAGTATGAGAGGCAGTAGGAAACTAACCACTGTGTTATTCCTCATGTCTCGAGGTTCCTCAAGAGTCCTCCTTCTTTTCAACATACAGGGACCTTGTTGCATCATATTGTGCCATGTCCAGACATCTACAATTAAATGCATCTTAAACTTAAATCTAATATTTTTCAAGGTGATCTATTACTTGTCTTGTGTTAGTCATCTCGGTAACTTTTCCTTTATTATATTTCACATTTCATTTTTTAAAATTATATTTTATTTTGGTAAGAACACTTAATGTGAGATCTACCCTGCTTTTCTGCTAGAATCTTGATTGCCATCTTGATTCCTCACTTTTCTCCTACACAAAATAAAATCAAACAATTAAATCTTTTCTATTTTGTCTTCTCTCTTACCACCCCCTCATCACTAATATCTGTCACCTGGATATCATAATCGTTTCCTGGTTGGGGTCTCTATTAACACTCTTAATTACCCCTCAATCTGTTTTCATCATAACTAATAAGAGCATGTCTCCCTCCTGCTTAAAAATCCCACAATACTATTCAGTTACTCCCAGAACACAGTGAATTTAGTTTACTTGATATGAGACCTCAAATGATAAGGCCTTTATCTACCTACCTCTTGGGTCTTTTGTGATGCTTTGGCTTTCTCTTTGTTCCCAGAATGTGACAAGCTCCTTCCTTCTGAGTAATTTCACAGATTTTGTTTCTTCTGCCTGAACTACTTATTTTTTCATTTCTTTGCCTGGTAAACTTCTACTTTTATTGTTATTCCTCTAAATGTCACCATGGTTATGTCATCTGCCTTCTTACACTCTATTTGGTTAGCCATTCCTTTCACCCCATAGTATACATTTGTTGCATCTTGTAGCTTTGGCCTATATCATAATTGTCGTTAAATAATCAATTTCTATTTATTTGTGTAATATTTGCCTGTCCTGTAAGATAGTAAAGCTCCAAGAAGAAAGGAATGGACTTTGTATAGCTCACTGCTGAAATCCCAGGTCTCAGATTAATGACTTTTTTAATGAACAAAGACATTCGTAATTGGATTTGGGCTTGCAAATTTATATTATTAAGTATACATTGAAAAACTGATTCTCAGAGCTTCATATAAGAAATATTTTAATAAAATGTAGGAAACTAAAAAAATCATATTTTGGAGTAACTTAATCCTTTGAAATACCAGCCTTCACAATAATTGTTTAACAAACTGGCTTCAGCTATTCCCTGTAACTTATACAATATTTACAAATTGGCTGTTTCAATATGCTCACATAAAGAAACATTAATATTTAGCAATTTTCACTCTTTAGGGCTAAACTTGAATTGGATCTTTATTTGACAGTATTAGTATTCGGATTTTGTGGGTTTTTTGGTGGGAGGCAGGGAGTCCTATTCACTAATATTGTTCCCATTGATTTTATTCTTTTCAATGACCAGAAAACTTGAGAGAGACAATTGCAAAACATAAATGAAAGAAATCAAGTCTAATTCTAAAGTGCTGGTATATAGTATTTCTTTGATTTTATTACTTATAATAAAAAGATTTGTAACATGTCAGGTGGATAAGAGGTTTAGCTACAGGAAATACACTAGAAGAAAAAGAAATGCTCAAAGCAGTTACATTTACATGGATTTTCTCAAGAATGGCATGAGAATTTCCTCAATGAAATGAGCTTCCTTTATCTATTTCTCACTAGAAGCTATGGAATTTTTGGTTACAATAGGTTGGGTATATCTATATCTATACAATTTCATATTACTGGAAATAGATTTTATCATATTTATTAATTATTTTATTTAACTGTGATGACTTGTTAACTTGGGGTACCATTTGTTTTTAAATAAAAATATCAGAACATTTTCATTATAAAAAAATGGAAAATATTTTGATTTTTACAATAATATATTTATTCCCAAATTTTCAAGAGACATGCTAACAGTATAAAGTAAATACTCATCACAATGAAGATAAAAAGCCAAAATAACAACAGTAACTTTGCATCTTAGCCAACGGATAATGAAACGGAAAATATGCACAGAGACACGTACACACACTTGAAAATAAAAGAAACCAGAGAATTTTAACACAAAAAAGTAAGTTTATATTACATACATTTTAGAATAATGGGCAATAAGTATGACAATGTAGAGAAGAATTTTAGTGGTACAAGCTATATGATTTAAAAAACAATAATACTTTACTGGAATAAGCAGTGCCAACTGAGGAATTATAGTCTCTAATTTAAGATATTACATTAAAAAACTATGATCTTTCATAATTTGCATTCTGTCTATTAAAATGACTTTAAGGAATTAATTGTTCCTTTCTTGGTGCCTAGGCCCTAGCTAGCCCTATTGTAAAAACCACAGAACATAAGTCTCCAAGGTAGAAATGATATGTGTTCAGAAATTTTGAGCTAAATTTATATGAACCTTTTATGAGAAAGTTAAGGAGACTCTCATTCAATTACCCACACAAAAACATAAATGACATAGGCAAAATGGGTTCTTTCTTGTTTAACTAGTTGAATACTTTATCTGCAAATATTTCTTTAAATTTAAATAATTTTTCACTTGTTTTTATAAAGTTCACTCTAGTCATATCTATGTATCAACACAATGTATCTTTTAATCATTTAACCATCCTAAAATTAGTTAACAATTTAAAAAATGTAGAGTTTAGAAAGTATTTTAGGAAAATGTATGCTTCAGACTATCTCTTTATTAAAGTTGAATCATAAAGATTTTTGAGCATTTTGAACACATATTGAAGATACTACTTAAGCCTTTGTAAACCTGTGAAAGCAAAATGAAATAAGTTTGGGCAATGAAGAGTTATACAAATATATCTATTCCTAAATGATAATTATAATTATAATAGTACCAACATTTCCTACAATTTGCTGAAACAGTATTATGTATTCATTTATAATTATTAGCATTATTATTATTCCTATGTGTAACTAAAAAGAAATCATAGGAGGAGCTCACAAAAGTAGTTAGATGTAGATGTTAGTTCTGAGGGTTCTTAATCAGTGTCAGAAAGTAGCGCCAAGCAGTAAATTCATGAGCTAAAATACATTCCTTGAGTAAATGAAAAGTTATTTCAGATTTCTCAAGTCCTGGTTTCTCAACAGGCTTATCCCCCCAACTGCTTGGCAAGACCAAGAAGTTCATGGTCCCATTGAACCTGGGGTTATGGCCCCCTGGTTTCACTATGGTTGTCCACAACATCCTCTAGGTTTTTGATTTCCTTGGAGGAAAAAATAGCATACACCAGTGGTTACAAAGAGAATGAAAAAACAAAACTCCCCAAATATTCTGATCCCCTTGTATTGGCTCAAAAACTCCCAAAGCAAGTAAACTTTAGAAGTGGTCATTAAACTAGTAGAAACCATCTCTGCCTTATTTGCTGCTTCATAGGGTCTGACAAATTTTAGAACCTAAATTATTTTGCCTAATGATTTCTTGTCAGCACTATCTAGGGAGAAAGATACATCATGAAAATCTGACATACTGTCATGTATATACCATGGAATAAAAGCATACAAACATATTGAAGAAAAGCACTTTAGTAAATTCGAGTTTCTCCAGTTAAACATTATTTTTTGATCTTTACTTATCTTCAGTCATATTTACTTCACTTTAGTTAACTAATACTAATCACATCTGCTATATATATAATCTGTTGTGTCTTTTATGCTCTTTTATGCTTATACTAAGCAGTTTCTGAGCACCTATTTATAGAACTCTGTTCTATTCAACTTCATAGAATGTTCTCTTAGAACGTAGAAAGTTGCCTTATTCAGAATGCGCTTGCTGGTTTACATACTGAGTAGAATATGGTGAAACTCTATGAATAACATGAGGAAAATATAGAGAGAGAGATCTAAAATTCTAACATAAACTGGATATTCCAATTTATTGCATGTTTCAAATTTTAGCACTAATCCTACATTTTAGATTGAAATAACAGCAGAGGATAAAGATTTTTTGAATTAAAAAAAGTTCCTTCAGATGTCATGAAGAAAATTCTAGATAGATGGATAGCAGGAACTAATTATTCCAAACTGTCTTAAAGATCAGTCATATGTAAATATACTACGTTATACGAGGAACAGACTAAGTTTGGGTGAAGTTTTGCAACTTTTAAAATATTTTCATAATATGTTCCATAAACAATATAATTAAGAGACTAAAACATGCAATCTGTTGCAATAAAAAAGAAAATACACAGCACTTCAATAAGTGAAAGTAGGTTTTGAATCTCAATTGGAAAATATTTTGATGCATTTAAAATCACAATTTTGAAGAAGTAAAACAATTAAAATAGCAAATTTTCATACTTGAAACAATTTCCTTTTAAAATCTCTACCTCACAAGATAACAGATGTTAATAGTCTTTTGTTCATTCAATACTCATTTCAACAACTAATTATGGAGCCCCTCTTACGTTCCAGGTAATGTTCTGGAGTCTGGGGATAAAGCAGTGACTAAAACAATCTCCTTAAGCTTTGCAGCCTATGTTCTAGAAGATTCAGATATGTATATAAGTGACTTTTTAATACATTATCTATCCATGTAAGCAAAATCAAGTATGTGTAATTTTCAGATACTGACATAATCTTGATGCCAAATGAAGCAAATGTCATTATGGATTTGTTCTCTCATTTATTTTCTCTATAATACTTTGTTTTGCATGTATCTACATATTCACTTCCCATATTAGAGACATCATCTCAGACACTGAGTTTAGTAAAAATTTTCATCATGACAATATTAGAGCATTTATCTGGTGTATGAAGATTGTCCCCAAAGTCTTACAATTGCTGGATTCACCTTTATAATGTGTTTCTCTGAGGATCAGCACTACCATCATCTTTGGCTGTCACTGTAGCTCCCAGCTGATCTGACTGCTCTAGCCAGGCTTCTGTTCTATAGTTTATTCTCAACACAAAACCCAGAGATCCTTTAAAAATACACATTAGATCAAGTCATTCTCATATTCAAACCTCTGCGCAGGCACCCCCATTTTATTCAGTTAAAGTCAAAATCCACACCCTCCTATTTTATCTCTGATCTCTACTACTTGCCCTCCTTTACTGCACTCCAGCCATACTGGCCTCCTTATTGTTCCTTGAATGCCAGGCTTACTATCTCCTTAGTGATTTCACTCTACCGCTGCTTGGGGTGTTTTCCCAAGATACAACTGACTGGGTGCTTACCTCCAAGTCTTCACTGAGTCAACCCTCTACCTTGTCAAAAATCTTGCACAGGTCATCTTATTGAATCCTGCAACCTCCCTCTCCAGCTCACATGCAGAAATTCTCCTTACCCTTCTCTACATTATTCTCTTTCCAAAGAACTGTTGAAAATAATTTACTTGTATATTATGTTTATTGTTTATCCTCTGTCTGCTCGCAAGAATATAAGCTCCAAGGTGTCTGTTTTATTTACTGATATATTAAAATGCCTGGGACAGTGTCCAGTTCCTATGAAGTGTTCAGTAAACATTTGTTGAATGAATGAAAGTCATGGTTTGCAGTCTTGTTGATTTTTCACATTTTTAAGTATGTTTGGTTAGCCAGTGGAGATCCCCATTCTTCAAATTTTAATGTCTCTATTAATATACCTAGAGTTTCATTTCAGTGTTTTGTTATTTCGTCTCCTATTATTACTATATGTCCCTTGTCTTTGAAATTTTTCAGTCACAATATATGATGTTGCAATTTTCATTTTTTTTCATTTTAATATGTAATTAAGTAAAACTAGACAAAAATATACAGAGTATTTAATTAAAGTAATTCCTAGAAAAGCATACTAATACTTTAAAAATGTATGCTTATTTTACTAAGAAGAAATTGGATGAGATTTATTAATTTTATATTGCAGAAAATTAGGCTTAGTTTTAAGGAAAACTAGATAAATACATTTTAAAAATTATTCAATTTATATCTGCAGTGTGGCTTTCAAACAACATACTGGAGGCATGCACGTTCATCAGCTGGATGTTCAGGTCAAAATGCTCTCTAGCTCAAATTCATGAAAAATGTAGAATTTTAGAGGAAGAGACAAAATAGAAATAGGTAAATAAATAGATAATTGATAGGTAGGTAGGTAGACAGATGATAGATAGATAGATGTATGTAGACTAAGTATTTTGAAATATCATGCCTCTGTAATCTTTTGTAGCTTTCCTGGATATGCCTCAGCAAAGATTTATAATTTACTTCAACCTGCCTTGACCTTACTATGCATATTTCAAATCAATCACGGATACAGCCTCTGGTATAAATCATTCCAATAATTCTCTCAGTCGTGCTTTAATCTTATTGACTTTAAAATGAATCACAATGCTCTTGTTTCTGAGATATCTAATCTGTTAATCCTATCCAGTCTACTTTTCATCAAAGTCAAAACAATACAGTGGTTGAATTTACTAATATGCTTCTTCAAATTGCCAGGTCCAAATCCTTCAGAATATTCCTAATTGTATTCAGTGAATGATCATCCTTGCGAACAAGCTGCTTCATCTTGGTCACCTAGAACGTTAACATAGGTTACCTCTACCCTGCCACTCTTTTCACTTCCCCTCCCCACTCTACATAAACCCTTTCTGAGTCTATAGCTTTACCATATTCTTGCTTTTTAAAAAATATATTTGTTGCATGTATCTTAAAATAAATGTGTTCCTAAAAAGCTTTTTAAACTATGGAAAGGAAATGTGTGTTTCCTAGATTTTTTTCACTCAATGTTATATTGCTATATTCATCCACGTTTTGCATTTACTTATAGTTCATTTGTAGTGTTATTCTATTGTGTGACTTTACCACAGTTTATATCCATTCTCTATTTTACAGAAATAAAGTTGGCATTTGTATGCCATTTGAGTTAGCATTAGGTTTTTAGTATTATGAATAGTGCTGCTATAAACTTTCTCAAACATATCTCCTGGTGAACATATCCAAGAGTTTCTTTTAGATTTATATATGAGTATGATGACTCATCTGAAATAGAAATGATCAACTCTACACAGTGCTGCCAAAACATTTAATCAAATTTTTATGAAAGTAGGTTACAAAAGGTTGTAAGAATGAGCAAATTATTAATAGAAGAGAATGCAATAGAAGAAAAGATAGTTTTAGAAGAGTACCCATGTGTGAAGTGAACACATAGTAAATCCATTTCAGGCAAATACCTCCCACAACTGTCTAACAATGTTTTGTTCCTTAAATCTTTCCCAGTGCCGAAAATTAAATTTTGCACCACCATCCCACCATTGTGACAGAGACCTAGAAGAGATGTCATTAGTTTTACTATATATTAAAAAATAGTTATGTATATATATATGTGTGTGTGTATACATGTATACATATATATATATTTAAGGGAGTCAATCCATGATAAACAATTCCAGTATCATCCTAGTGAAATAAATAGTCTAAGTTACAGTTTCAGAATAATTCAGACCTTGAAGCTGTTATTTTTACTCTTCAAAAAGCAAAAGTCATAATAGTTTAAAAATAATGAAAAAGTCTAAGTATTATAAAATACATTCTGTTAAAGTCTGAGTATTATAAAGTAATTTTAAATATACATTTAAAATAATTTATTAAGTAGTGTTTCTATTGAGTAAAATACCATTTTAATTTGAAATTGAATCAGATTACTTCTCCAACAAAAATGTGTTACACAATCAAAAGAGACTATTGTGCTTTTGTATTCAGACAGATCATTTACTTAACATCCATATATAAGGCATCATTTTCTGAATCTGCTACAGAACTTTTTAATATATATTGAGGCTCTGATAAGTTATTATGAGGCTCAGAACAGGTAATGTAAGGAATCATAGTTGATAGTGTTCTATTTAAACAGATGATGGCTAATAATTTGTAGCTCATAACATTTTATTCACAGTATTATAGCAATAACAAATTTTTAATAAATCATTTAATTTCTTATTACAAAGTGTTTAGAATATTCTTATTATATCATTTCTGTTGCTCAAATTCTGGCTACAATAGCCTCTTAACTGATGTGACAAAAAAACCTCAGATACAAACTACATAGCAGGTTGTATTTTAAGAAACATTTTCCGTTATGAAAATTAAATAAATCATAAAAAGCACAAAACAAACAAATAGTACATAAAGCACTAATTTCAATTGAAGAATTCAAGAATAAATTCTGACCTGCATATCAAAAAACTAATTACAAGAATGGACACTGACATAATTGTGCAGAAAAAACAAATCTGATTTCTGGTCCAAATCTATTATAAAAGTAACTTTTGACAATGATTTGTTTCTATATTTTAAATGTGCATGTTTAAAATTTTGCATTTAAGTTATAGTTACTGTATCAGGCAGGAAACAGAATACAGGGTAAATATTTAAACAGAAAGGAGTTAATTTGACAATAGGTTATGCACAGCTGTTACAGAACTGAGACTGCAACAAGAACATGGAGGTACACTAGAGGTAATTGCCAAGAGCAGCTACCAGCCCTAAATCTGGGGGATCTAAAGGGAAAAAGTTGAGTTTATCAGATTTTAGAGGGATGAGGGAAACAGCTTTCAGAGCTGGAGCTCAGGCTGCTGCTGGCCCTTTGAGGGAGTGCAATAAGGCTGGTTCTAGGAATGCCAAAAGAATCCAGAGGCTGGAACCAACAAACTACTGAGAAGATATGTTATGGGACCAGCAGCAAGCAAATAAGAAGAAAATCTCTTCTGTTCTCCTTCCACCTTTCGATCATTCTCTAAATCCCCCGTGTTAGCACCATCTAAGAAGTCAGTTGTTAAAGTAGACATGTAGTTTGCAAGATCTCAGCCTCACTATTCACAGAAAAGAGCACAGAAGGACAGAATTGTGATTTAGAAGCAATAGCTTCGTAACCTATAATTTCATGTAAGTTTCTATTGTATAATATTCATACAGTGTATTTCCATCCAAACAAGGATAATTTTATTGCTTCTTAAGGTTTGGCCCTGGTAGGTATTTGAATGTTTACCTCTTCTTATCAAGTTTATCTCTCCGTCTTCATCTCTTGCCAATATCTCTCCTCTTTGCTCTGCCCAACCAAGTACCTTCACTATTTTTCAGGAGGATTAAATTCCAGAATTTGTCATTCTGTTTCTCACATTGGAGCATGCTCACATTCTGCTTGCTCTGCATGGCATTCTCTTCCCTCTTCTTCTGCTGGTAAACTCCTACATGTCCTTCAGGACTCAGCTAAGATACCACTATCCTTGGCTTTGGGTAACAGGTGTCCTTCTTACTGACTACAAGGACATTATCTGCTTACTTTTTTGTAGAATGTAAAACACAGTATTCTAATGACATTTCTTAGCTGTCTCTTTCAATAGGCCATAAGCTACTTGAGTGAAGTGACCATCTTCTGTTCATCCTGATTGTGGAAAATAGGATGTATTCAATATATATTGATTGGATTTAGATTCAAACAGCCATACACACACAATAAAGGCTAATATGGTTGCTGTGTTTGAGCACTACATTTGTTCATAAGCTTTACAGAAGTGAAGAAAAAAAGAAGTCAGTGAAATAAATTGAAGCAGGACTTCTATATTTACTGTGAAAGGTGAGAAGGGTACCAATAAATAAAAAAAGCTTCAAAAAAGTGTTAAATATCAATGAGCAAACCTATCTGATTGCGAAAGAATGCAGGAGCAAAAACAGGATCATAACTAAAATATACCATTAATGTCTATTTATATCCTGTTTCATTGAACATAACTATCAATTGAAAGCAATAAGAAGAACAAAACATAAAGGAGAATCAACCACGTGAGCAATAAGAGGAAATTACCAGCCAATATTACAGTATACTTCTCTTGATATCTGATCAAATGGCAGTTAATTTTGCACTTGGTTAAAAAAGAAATAGTGGAGGAACAAAAGAATAAAAGAGTAAAATAAAGAGCATGAGAAAGGGAAACAAAAAGTTAAAGGGAATAATGGACATAAGAATAAAAAGAACAAATGTCAAAAGAAAGAAAAAAAGAGGATGATCTGGCATGTTTCGAATGGGCCATGACTTATAAGAATGCCAACTGGTATACTGCAGTCCTTTTAGATGAGACCTCAAGGTTTGGGAGCATCTAAACAAATATATTGTATCTGATTTTATGTAAATTCAACTTTAGCCAGGTAGCCTTTTTTAGGCAATATTAACTGGTAGAGTAAAAACAATTTCTTAAACTATTTCACTTCTCTTTTGCTAATTTCATAAAATTTAAACTACTAATATTCTTATATCTTGATTTACAACCTTCATTCCTCATGTAAAATGATAGGATTTATAATTGAGGAAATATGTTATGGCATTTTATTGACATAAGTTGTATCATAAAAAGAGCTCATTTTTGCTTCTCTAACAAAGAGAAAGAAAATTAAAATTTTGCCTCTAATGAAGACTTTTAAAAACTTGGCTGATAGGCAGGTCCTATTCCTTGGAGACTGAATCAGGATTGTTAGAGATAAGAACATTCTCAGGAACCTTGACTGTCTTTTTCTCTCTCACCCTCTAATCCCATACTGGCTATTTCACTTTCAAATATCCTGAGGCTAATTATTTCCTGATTGATCTTCTTAAATGAGCTTTTCACTGTCTCATCTAATGGATGTGTGCCCCTCTCTAAATCTTTTGTCAAACTTGCTTATATAAGATATATCCCCCAGAGGTGACTTTAGTTTTCTGTTAAACAGGTCAGTCTAAAACAGAATTCAGAACAAGAACTCAAAACTTTTGTGGAATTAAAACCCAATGTAATATATATGTTACTATGGTGTGTGTTTCAGAGAATGTGAATGAATATGGTATGGACTCCTGTAACAGCAATGCCAAACTACATTGGGAGTTAGTGTTGACAACAAATCGGTTGCTCAGGAATATATATTTTCAAAGAGAGCACATTTGCACTGGGATTTCCATACTATTCACTAAATTAATACGATGACCTTCAGTAACATAATGTACATTTATTTGCCTTTTCTGAACTTCAACTATTGAAATTCAATCATTAATACTTCAAAACTGAGTTCAGAGAAAAATGTTTATAAAATTCCACTTCATGCTGAATTCTATTATACTTGCATAGAGTTTTAATTCTATGCTCTATTAATTATAGAAGCTTTATTTCTAACTGTTATTTAGCTATATATAGAACATCAGACAAGATTGCGTAGTTTTCCAGGCAAATACTACATGAATGTCATTATGGAGGTTCATTTCTCTTAAAAGCTAAATAAAGTAAAGTATTGCTCTTAACCCCATACATACAAGAATCACAGCTAGCTTCATGGGTGTCTGTGACCAGTGCAGTTGCACAAGGCCCCACACTCAAAACAACCTTCATGCTTGAGATTAAATGCTCTCTCTTCAGCCTCTTGAAACTCTTAATAATTTTATTTTTGAATTTGTTCTGAAGGGGAGAATAGCATTCTCTACCCACTCTGGGTCCTTTCTGGCTGGGCTACAAATTAAATTGGTATGAGGCCAAATAGCAGGAGAAAATCAAACAAAGCTTTATAACCTATATACATGAAAGAGACCCGAGACCCGGGGAAACTGAGTATCTCTCAACAAAATGGCAGAGATTCTTCTCTTAAATAGACAAATGAGGATATTGGGGGTTGGCTCAGTTATGGGAGATTACCAGAAAAGCACAGCCATGTTATTATGCAGATTTAAGGCCTTGCCTTCCACAATGACACGTTTCTAGAGATGAGGTCACCCCCCCTTCTTCCTGGTACAGAGAGGGAGATATCTTTACAAATGGAATTTCCCTTACAAATGTAAATGTCTGGTAAACAGAACTTTGATAAGAATGGGCCCAGCAAAGACCCTCCCAGTCTACAGATACCCAGAGTTATCCACAGGACAGGCCTTCCATCCCAAATCCCTTCAGACAGTTAGTGGGGGCAAGGAAGGTCAAAGCCTCCTTCAGTGCTTGAGGTGGCCAATTCTGGTCCCCACAGTTCTTTATGGGAAGTTTAACGGAATAATGGGGCATGGTTCAGTGGCTTGGTCACTTGGCTTACACGTGGTCCCATCCGTCTTCCAACACCTCATATTGTCTGCCCAGACTGTATTCTTGACAGCTTTCTTCCCATCCCTTAGTGTCCCATGAGCTGCCTGGCCTCTCCCTCTCTGCCTCTGTCCCAGGACCTCTGCTATCCTCCAGCCCTGATTTGTTCCTATAATCAGGGGGAAGGAGAGGAAGAAGCCTGTGTTCTGCTATCGTTTCTACCCGTCACAAGGATCTGGGTAAAAGTATAGGGAGAGTAGAGATTGGACCTGCACACTCCATGGCATCTCAAGGAGGAGGTGGTGGCCATCCCTGCCCTGGTCTGGAAGTGCCATAATATGTTTGATCAGCAACTTTAAACCTCTTGCCTCTACTTGATCCAGGTGTTAACAGAGCAGGTCCTGGCATGAAGGTTGCAATCCCTTTGAGGTCACCCTTCCACCAAAGATTGAGGTGGTGGTTTTTTGGAAGGGGAAATTTATTTCACAGGCCTCAAGTGGTGGACTATGCCTCAGTCTAGTGGCTGGTGAGAGGAAAATGGGCAGCTGGTGGGTCACATTTATGCATGTACACATGGTCAGATCCTGTGAGGGTCTGTACTTGTCCCATGAGTATCCCCGTGACTGAAGGAGCATGTATAACTATCAAATAGAAAACACTGACAAGTGCTACAAATGGACACTGAATGCTCTATTGTTCAAATGCAGTAGAAATCCAAATTCTATGTGAGAGACGTATGTTATAAGATACAAATATGGTATTAAGATACTGTTAATGTCAGATCTATACCATCTTGTGAAAATTTTAAAGTAGATGTTCATAACTGTTAGGGTTTGACAAGGAAAGTGGAACCAATATAAGTGATATGTAATTTTCATACTTACAAAATGCATATGAATTATACATATTTCATATATTTTGCATGAATTATTGTAAAGGTTAGACTGTATAAAGTTGTGGGAGCTGGTGAAGAAGTCTATGAAGGGCTGTTCCCTCTGCGTGTGTTGGTGAGCCTGAACTCACTGTACAACAGCAGAGCTGGCAGTTACAAAGAAAACTTGGATGTGAAGCAATGGAGAGTGAGGGCAAATTAGAACCCACAAGTACAATCTGAAACCTACAAGGACAAATTGAAACCCTCATCTGTCTCTTACTGTATTCAATATCAATGACATGGTTGATCTGCAGAAGAAGGAAAGATCCTTTGCTACAGAGCAACACAAGTACCCAACTTAGAACTTGAGTTACCTGAAAAAGAAGAATTGGCTGTAGACCCACCTGTTGTCCCATACCAACAAGGTAAGCCAGTACAAGTGCGACAATGTGTTTGAGTTATGGTGACACCTGACACACTATAACACTCTTCACAGTTTAATGGCTGCTGCTGCACATCCAACTTTAAAATCTCATGCAAATTTGTTTTTTGACCACCCTTGGTATAGAACCACAAAGGGAAAAGAATTTTCATAATTGTAGTTACAGCTTAGATAATTGAACACAGTACAAAGCCACTATCAATTCCAATGTTATTCTACATCAAATATATCAGTGTTTTGGGATATTGGTAATCAAGTAGATTTGATTAGGAAGATTTTTTTCAAAAGGATGGTGCTGTGAATCTCATTTCACTACCTCTGAAGAGGAAGATATGAGTGGTAACTACCTCCTAAACCCAAGATTAGTGAGAGAGGCTTCAAAGGGACCACTCATTGAACTTGTACAATTTATTTTGTGGTTGGGAGGATATAGGGGATGGGTACATGACTCACATATTAGAAAAGTGAGCAGGACTTGATCAACAGAGTAAGATCAGGTGTCAGGGAAATAAATGCACTGCCTTATGGCAGCAGGTCAAATATGCAGGAATCCTGGAGAACAGATAATAGTCATAGCAGGAATGAAAGGAGATCTTACCTGACATGGTGTCTTAGTTGAGGTTCCTGAGAAGATAAATTTAACATAAGGATTCTTGTTCAAGTGGTTTATTAGTGGAGTGTTTTCCATATTCGTTGTATTAGTGTTCTATGCTGTGTAAGAAATTACCACAAAATTAGCAGATTAAAACAACACTCATCTATTATCTCAGTTTCTGTAAGTCAGAATGCTGGGCATAGCTTAGTTGGGTTCTCTGCTCAAGGTCTCAGCAGGCTAAAATCACATCCTGGACGAGAGGGTCTTATGTGTCATCTCTAAGCTGGTCACTTAGCTGCAGGTTCAAGTGGTCAATCCCTTACCCCACATGTATAGCAGCTTCTGGATGGTGTGATATGTAGTAGGATGAGTTAATCCCATGGGTTTTAACCACCTCTGCCTCTCCTTAGCTGTAAATTTGTCCCATAGACCTGGGAGATATTGTGTAAGAGCCCATATCATAAGACCCTCTTTGAGCATACACTATGGGATGCCGGCTGAGTACTGTGGGAAGGAAAGGCAAATCCATACCCACGCCAGTTAGGAGGAAAATTTGCTAGTTCCAGGGATGAAGGTGACTGATGTTCAGAAATTCTACCAAGTGGTTGGCTGTTGTCTGAAAAATTTGATTTCATGGAGTCAGCATTGGTCTCTATTGCTTGTGGGTCAGAAACTCAGGAGTGTTGGTCACCAATTCAATCTTGATGAGAGAGCTGATGCCTCTGAGCCCATGCATAGCTTCCAACTCTCCACCATGGCAAGTCCGCTCCAGAGAACAAAGGAAAAATCCAGGACAATCCAGCAGTCAGAGGCTGCGGAGTGTGCTAAAAGGGGCAGAAAGGTAGGTAAAATTAGAATGGCTAGCCAAAAAAAATAGCACTCATTTTGTCTAGGAATTTATTGTGGAGAGGCCCAACAAGAAAACCTCTGAAGAACCTACATGCATTTTGTGATAACATATAATCTTTAAATAAGTTTCTTGCTGAGAAGGGGGTGAAGGTATTGCTCAATAGACCAAGTTAAATTATTTTCCTTCCATATGCTTCGACTTCAGAGATATCAGGAAATATGGTTAGTAAATGTAAAAGAGAAGATATTAATTTAAATTCAGGCTAGGAGTTTTGATTATCTGTTCAGAAAAACTTAACTTACTAAATTGAGACTACGTTTGCTATTTAAATTGACTGTAGGTCTCTGAATTGCTTACGAGTGACCAGAAAAGACATGAACATGTGGGAGTTTTTATTCATTGTCAAAGGAAGAACTACCAACTATGTCTCATAAGTTTTGTTTAGTTCAAAATATTGACTACATAAGTATGTCCTCAGATTAGAAATTGACAACATTCTTGAACATGAAAAGAGAAGCCATAAGATGTAAGTGCTTTCCTCAGGCAGAGTCTAGACTGGCACAGACCAAACACTATAGAAGAAGGAGCCAAGAGGTGGTTGACCAGGAATTCACAGAACTGGCAATGACCTCTTTCATGTCGCTTCTAGACCTGACCTCAAACAGAATTATTAAGAGAAGAAAGTTGGCATGAAGAACACTAAAATTAGATTTTTGTCAAGAACCCTAGATTCTTGGTCATATTTAGGGAAAAACTGATGCATAGAACCTCATTTTTTCTTATAAACTCTTTTCTCCTGTTGTCCAATAGGTGCACACAAGGGAGCAGTATTTGACACATAATGTGTAAGATTTCTAGGCAGCTCCTTGTAACTTTTGCCACTCACTATACACACTATTTTCATTTCATAACTTCTTTTGTTTTTTCAAAATATATAGAGCTTCTAATTTGTTTTTATTTCTGTGAAATACTATTAAAACCATCTGTGTCCAAAGCACTTTGAAAAAAGGTGCTACTTAGTAAGAGTAACTTCAACAATAAATAATAAATATGCAACTTTCTTCCAGTGCTTGTGTCTAAATCTCCACATATATTTTACTTCTCAGTTTTAAAATGTTTTCTGATACTGCTTATATTTCTTTCAAAATGGATTTTATGATTTAAAATTAAAACATTGTTATAATATTTTTCAGGTAGTCTCATAGATCTCTAAAATCTTGTTTTCCCAAGTGTGTTGTATAAGTAACAAAGACATGGCCAATCTTGGGAGGAGCATAGCTTAATCATAAGCAAAGAGCCAGACTGGTCTAAAACTTCTGAGGGCCCACATTGTAATCCTGGACATAAATTGATAACAATGTCACAGATTGTTACCCAAGAAAATAAATTATTTGAATAAAACACTTATTCCTTCAAGAACTACATCACATATTTTTGAGTTAACCAACTTTAATACAGGAAATTATTCAGGATAAAATTGATATTTTTTTCAGATTTAAAGGCAAATATGATTAATATTCCTGAGTGTGCTTTGGTCATGTAGTTAAATTACAACAGTTTCTTGCAATTAATTCATAGTGTCATAAATATAACTTTTACATCACCACCAATTTATGCCCTAAAGAGCAAGAAAACATATGCAAGCTCTTCTGAAGATTATTAATAATAAAAAGGCAAAAAAATGGAAATAAATATTTAATTACATCTGTTGCCACAGAATAAGATTTTTGTGTATCAATTTCGTCTTATCTGTTACCACCCACTTCATATTATAAATTTCCACACAAATGTATGTCTGTGTTTGTTTTCGCTGTGATAGAGAAATAATGCAAAATGATTCCAGTGTTGCAAATATTCATAAAAAGTTATTTTAAATTAAAATATATGGTAATATTTTATTAGAATATCCATGAAGGAGGAGCAGTAAGATCTTATACATAGATATGTTTTTATATTTGACATTGACATAAATATATTATTATTTAAATTTTATTTTCCAGAACTGATTGTCAAAAGATTTTTTAAGTTTTTTCATTTCTCTATGCAATTACTTGTACTACCTTTGTTATACCCAAAACAATTATTTAATTTCTAATATTAATTAGAGTATTTGTAAGTTCAGTTACCAAATATTTTTCTCATTTACTCTTTGTCAGAAAATCCAGAATACAAGGATAAATAATCCATAGCTACGAAATTTCATGATCTTGAATTCAAGTATAGGAGATAAAAACTATAATGTAAGGAAAGTATGTGAAATGTCATGAAAATTATATCATATTCTATAGGATTCCAGAATGCAACAAATTCTCCCAAGTGGGGTTATTAGTGAATGTTTGAATTTAAAGATGCCCTTTGAGTGAGACATAGAACAATGGATCAGGTTTTACTAAGTGGATATTGGGCATTCCTGCTAGAACAGTTAGGATGTGTAAAGCCACAGAGGCATAAACAGGTTGATTTGCAGAATATCGGGAAAATAAAAAAATCGAACTTGTTTAACCTTTATAATGAATTTCAGGGAGCAGAGATGTAAGCCTCAAAAGACAGCTGGACCACGTTTGTAGAAATTTGAATTCAGCAGCAAAGGGAATTATATATATTCACATTATACATATATATATAGAATATATATAATTATATATGTAAAATATATAATTATATATATTCTATATATATAGTCATCTAAGTAGAAGTATACAAAATGGATTTGGAGAGAAACCAGAGACATAGGAAGTATGGAGACCAATTTGCAATTTGCAGACTAGAGCCTTATTTTTATATTAAACGACCTGTAGGGTAGGAGGAGGGGAAATCCCACTAGAAGAGGAAGCATCTTCCTTGTGAAAATAAAAAGATGGAAAAGGTGATGATGATAAAGAGGTAATTGATGATGAGAGGGCAGGGTTATACTAGATTGTTTGAAATGTAAATGAAGATGGCCAAAATTTTTTTGCTATAATTAAATTTTCCTTTTAATAAATGACATGGTCTTTATAAGTATGTCTGTGTAGTGTAGGTATACGGGTCTTACATTACATATTCTTGTAGTTATCTCTGATGTATGCTGAAGATAAGTTGTAGAGAGTGTACATTTAAAGTCTGTTGGGAATAGATAAATGGTCAAAGCAATAGATAGAATTTAATGAAAGTTTTGTTGAGAATAATGAGTACCCATATGAAGATGTATTAAATTTTAGTTCCTAAATATTGCTTTTCGGGTCACTGTTCATATGATTTGATGTTTTTATAAATAGGTTGTATCTTATATGTTCATACTAATAAAAACAAATGTTAGCATGCTATATTCTCTCTACTTTTTTTTGTGTAAGTCTCCATGAGTTCCACTAATCTACCTCTGCCCCCTGGGATTGACAGGAAATGGGTGGAAAGGAAGAAGTTCTGCATTCTCCTGCCAACACTCTCTTTCAACCTGAGAAAATCTGACTTTATGTATTTATATAACGAGGTTCTCTAAGTTTTCCTTTCAACACAAGGATGTGTGACTTCAAAATAAATAAGTAAACCAAAACTGAAAACTACCGATTAAAACTTTGAAAACTACTGCTAAAAGTTTCATTAGAGTAAAAATTTGAAACCCTCAAAAACATTAGGTAACAATTACCTATCAATATTAGGTAAATGTCATCCAATTAAAAGACAAGTGTTCCGAAAAATGCAATAGTTTGAACCCAAAGAATAGCAGAATAACTGAAAATTACTGTTATTGTTGAAAACGCCTGGCAGAATTGTGTCAGACCATTCTTTCATCCTAACCCAAAAGTATTCGGGTGACCTTCTGCACAAGGTTAGTGCAAGGTGAGAACCTTTCAGAGGCTCCCTGCCCACTAAAATGATTGTAGAATGGCCAATACAGGTTGCTATCTTTGTGTCACTCAGATGGCCTGCTCCCAAAGAAGCTATTATATTGCCCCCAGGGCAGGTCATACAACCAAGCTGCTTTGTGTGCACATCACTTCAAAAAGGCACTTGCTCATAATTGCTCCAGGGCACATGAGTTTATGTCACATCACAGAGTTGAATCAAAGTAGTTTTGTAAAATGATTTCTAAACGTGCTTCTACAGAGGGCTAATTAAACATCAATGTGCAAAGGATATACCATAATAAAAAATATATATATATATAGTTAGACTAGTGATATGCATGAAAGTACTCAACAAACTGCTCTAGGCATATATATGTAAACCACAGGGCTAAGGTTTTCTTATTAATCACCCTTAGGTGTATCTACTTTTCAAAACATATAAGGAATTCTCCTTTCTTTATCTAATCTCCTCAACCAAACATTTGTTTGGCATTAAAATTTTTCCCACAAATCTACCCAAATGTGATTATTTTTCTTTTCTTTTTTAAACTACTAGTGATGATTTCTGATTATTTTATTTTTCTATATCATTCATTTGGAATATATATTTAAATTAAGAATGTTGTTAATATCTGGGAAAATTATAAACATCAGCAATATAAAGAGAAAATATTTAAATTGGAAGATCTCAGAGGGACAAATAATTTGTTCCTTTAATGGGACAAAAATGGATGACTAAAAATTGGAGATGTGTGATTTAAGATTGTGTTGACTCTGAGACATCAAATGAGACAAATGGGCTTTTTGAACAAAGCAGCACTTGGATTTACAGCGATGAACATATGTAACCGTTAGGGATTGGTGTCCTGGGGATCGGTGCTTTAATTTTTAAGTTTATTTTCCTTAGAAGCAATGTGTGCATGCACACACATACTCACGCACCATTTTTAAACTTCAAATTTTTACACAAAATATATCAGTTCATATAATTCTCCCATCCCTCATAATTCATATAATATTTAACACTGTTTTTTTATTATAGTATTTTTGAGTTTGAAAATACCTCTCTCCTTTCCAAATATATACTACTGAATGTTCTCTTATGAACATCTGTACTACCATCTACTGGAAAGGTAAGTATATATCAGCAATCATATTCTTATTAGCCATTCAAAACAATACAACTAATTTGGAAAAAAATGCAAAAATATCATTTTTGATAATCAAAATCTACCAGTTGATAAGAATAATAACAAATGATTGCACATACATATACTGAAAAATATATACACACATATTTACATATACTGTATATCAACTGCGTATGTGCACAGATTATAAACATTTTAAATTAAATTGCACAATTATTTAGCATTTATTCACTAAATCTTTCATTTTTATCTCATGATTTCACTGTTAGTTTTCAAATATTTTCTGAATGTAAAGGTCAAATGAAGTTTGGATATAGTGAATTGGCTTTTTACCTATCAACATGTATATGCTTTTGTTTCCTTAATGGCATATTTTTCAAAGAAATAGTACTCAAACTACCAATGAGAGTCAGATAAAGCATCTAGATGAAATTCAGAAATGTAAAATAGAGCACTATATTTGCAAGTAAGGATAGGTACATAAAAGGCTCATTTTCATGGACATCTAAGTTGCATGAATTCATGTTTGTGCATTACGGTGGCTAAATGTCCATATCAGGAGAATGAGAAAGAGTGTGGACATGTGAAACAGGCACAATTGTTGCATTGTAAGAAGTCTAGGCTCATCTCCTGACTCCTCCACCTGCAAACTGTTACAACTTGAGCAATTTAAGAGACATTTCTGATACCCAGAATCATGCACATCAAGACTTTTGAGAACATCAGAAATAATTGATGTCAAGTGCCCATTAGCTCTTCTTATAATGCAGGATAATTAGCAAAAATTCTGGATGATAACGGTTTACAAATATTTTACAAATACCTTTGGATTTATTTTGCATTTGTTATGGTCCTCGGTCAGTCAGCACTGCTCAGTCAGCCAACAAATGCTAATAATTGTAATAAAGTTCACAGAAGTACTTAAGTCAGCAATGAATTGGTTCATTTGTTTGAAATATGAAAGAAAATCAAAGTTGAGTTAATTTTTGTTCTCAATATATGCATTCAATGAGACAACATATGTGCCCCATGCATACTTCTTTTAGTTCTGACAGTAGATTGCTTGAATAAGCTATAAAATACAGAAGCCACAGACAAAAATGTAGAATGGAATTGACAGAGATGGGGATTAGCTTCAATAATTAAAGACTATATCCAACTAAATGGTGGGGCAGCCAAATCATAAATTTTACTATTGTTGTTGTTAGTGTTGTTTGTTACTGTTTATTGCTAAATAAGATTTAGTAAATAAGATCAACATATATTTGAATTTAGAATTGATTTGCAAGACATTGTTTCTTCTGGGTGACTAGAAATGGATATTTATTGGAACTGTAGAAATAGTAAAAAGCAGGTACTTAAAGTCAGTCATCTTTAAGGAGCTCATTATTTCTACTCAAGTACCCACTAAGTATAGTTGGAGATCAACATTTAATGATTTTGGTTAAACATCAGAGTAAAAAGGTATACTCTCAAATTATAGAATCTATATTTTCCTTTATTAAGAGTTAAAACAAGGGTAATAAAAGAGAAACATTATTTTGCTATAAAGTTTAGCTACTGAAGTTGGCAAGTAATAAAATAAATATGTTGTTTTAGAATTATTTACTAGAACAATGACATCCATATATTTACAGTCGCTATAATTTTATGAGTTTTTTGGACTGGCATCGAATGCTTTTAATGTATTCTAATAAATTAAAAATCACATTTATGTGTTATTCACAAAGTTCTTTTATTCTACTTTGTAAAAATAAATCTTGAGAATACAAATTTTAAAACACAATTCACATAATATTCCAAGAATCAATCAAGTTTTTAATTCATATAAGACATTAGAACAATGTGAAATACATTATATAAGATAACATTAAAAAGCAAAATAAATATGAAATCATTAAATTAATGATAATATGTTTTAGTCCTCAGTCATCCTTCAAAAAACCATAATTCATATAAAAGAAAATAAGAAATTATTTTTTCAAGCAAATTTATACATTACCTCTTGGGTTATATGCTATTATAATTAGTGACAAAATATGTTAAATATATTTTTGTGAGCTTTGCTCACTCAGTATTGATAATACCAGTCATTTAAGAAGTATTATTTTAAGGACTCATATGCCTTTCTCTCTCTCTCTCTTTTTTTTGTTTGTGACAAATTTCAGCCCTGAGCTAACATCTGTTGCCAATCCTTCTCTTTTTGCTGAGGAAGACTGGCCCTGGGCTAACATCTGTGCCCATCTTCCTCTACTTTATATGGGACGCTGCCACAGCATGGCTGACAAGCAGTGTGTCAGCAGGTGCCTGGGATCCGAACCCTTGAACCCCAGGCTGCCAAGGCATGAACTAAACTGCTGAGCCACCAAGCCAGCCCTCATATGCCTTTTAAATATACTTTTATGAAATTTTTACACGCATGCATTTTGTGGTTCTTACCTACATGCTCAACTTTTTCTGTATAATCTATATTTTTTCTAATTCCCAATCATCCTTAATTTTTATAATATATCTAAAGAAAAAAGTAAAGAATTGACATGATCGAGTGTGAACATGTCCATACAACATACAAATGACACTTCGATGATTATTTAAACTTCACTTTTCAAAGTGATAATGTGTGTATTGCATGTACTTCTGAGCAGTTTTGCATTTAACTGACATTATACGCAAATAACCTAGCAGAGTTCCTATCTAATGGTAATGTTGTGCATGTTAGTTCTATCCTTTCATTCCTAAGAGGAAATTATCTGCTCATTTTGTTAAATGATTCAAGCAACTGGTTCCTCCTCATTTATTGCCATCCTCTCCCTCCGTGGGTATACAATAAAGAATGACAAACGGCCCAGAATTTGAAGATTCACTCTCAGAAAATCAGTGAAGAAATATTGCAAGCAGTAGATCCATAGTTAAAGACAGTATACATACTCTCTGAAAGTTAAATACATAACTCTGAAAGTTAAAATTATTCTTTCAGTTATAAAACCTCTTCATCTGAAGGAGCTAAATAATACTGGTTTGAGTTAAACTAAGCTCATCCTTGGATTTATGTATACACCCCCAATGTCAACACTAAACTCATGTTGATTGCAGTTTCTTGTTCTTGTCCATAAATTCATAGTTTTGGCTGTTTTTGGAGGGGGAACCCCCCAAAAAGCAGCACTCTGCACATATAACTTTAATATACATCTGATAAATGTTCCTAATACTAAAATCAAAAATAGAATACATCAGAAAATCACTAAATTTGAGGCTTGACTATGTGTTTAGTGTGATCCTGTCTTAGTGTGTGTTTATTTTCTTTTTATATTTGAATATTATCTGGTTTTCCCAAGCATAGAAATTGTAGTTTTGTGATCATGTACCCTTAATAAAAAGAAGTAAAGATAAAATTGCCACAATCATCATCCAATCCTACTGTGAGCTAATTAGTATCTGGTTATCACCCGTGAGAGGCAAACATCTTCTTCCAGGACACTGGGGTTGAATTTCTGTTACCTCTTATAGTAGTAAATGACACTGAGGTGCCTGATAGAGTTCATTTGCCTCTTAGGTATACCATAGTCACTGGAGCATCACACAATAATATTGACTTGGATTGCAAAATCAATGAAGCAGTGGACATCAGCTCCAGTTCTGTGCTATGCATAGCACCTAATTCACTGTAGAAAACTGTATTTTCAGCTTTAATGTTGTCCAAGAAAAAAATTAATTGTATAAGAACAAAGTCAAAAATTATGAGCATTAACATTCAAAATTAAGGTATACAGTAAAGTTTTTCTTATCAGTTGTGTATCTGATATTCCTAATCTGTTCACTTTTCTAAAACCTGGTTTTGTAAAACTAGTTTATCATCTTTCTCTCTCTGAGTATTTGTTGCCCTTTTTATTTTAATTAGTAGTTTTTTTAAAATCTTTTATAGTGCTGTTCTCACACTCCCTACAGCTGATTTTGCTTCCAACCATCCTTCATTTTTCTTCTTAGTCATGAAACAGGAAAGCAGAAGAAAGCTGAAATAAGAATATTGCCTTTTTAACACTATATAAAAATTAGGTTTTATCCTATAACCTTAACTCGTATAACTTTTTCCTACTACAACCAGAAAAAAAATCACAGCAATAGGATTTATTTATACTTTCCAACCAAACAATCTATTTCCAAAAAATGTATGTCACATTTTAATCCTTGTCCCTGTATCTGTACAAAATATTTTAAAAGAAGAAACACAAAAGAAGAACAAAAAGCTTAGTAAACCAGTAAGTCTAGAATTTTTATTTTTAGGAAAAACAGTATGTCTATAAAATGGCTTCAGTAAAGCTAATACCATGTTTATAATATAATTGTGTGTGTGTGTTGAAGACAGTAGGTAAGGTGATACCAGTAGAGAAGAATTTTAAAAAATCATTATAGATGTGCTTAAGCTATTCTTGGAGAAACGTACTGTTGAGAGAATGCTATATATCTCATGGTCTAGCATAACTCACAATGCTAGAATCTTTTTCACATCCTTCAAGAATGATTGTCCAATATCAATAATCCTTTTATTTTTTCAAGATTATTCTGAATGTGTAGGAGTTCAGTGGTACACATGTAGAAGCATAGTAAGACAACTGGGAATTGAGTCTGAAAGTAATATGCAGCAACATAAAAATTATTTCTTAAAAGTTGAATGGAGAGGGGTAAAAGGAGACTAAGAATCAGTATAGAAATGAAAATGGGTATTTAGACAGAAAGGGAAGAGAAGGAAAGGAAGAGAGAGGAAGAAAGGAGGAAGAGGAGAGTATTTGGAACATGATTTTTACTAATTTCCCTTTGAGGTACAATTCTCAAGTTGTCTTAACACAAGTGGCTTCCACATATTCATCAATAATAGTCCATTTTATGTTAGAAGGTCTTCCTTATATTTACTGAAATTTGCAAACTTTTCTCTTGAGGCCTTCTTTTTCTCTAACACTTTGCTACTTAGCGTGTGGTCTTCAGATTATCAGTGGCAGCATCACCTGGGAGCTTGTCGGAAATGCAGACACAGAAGTCCTACCTGTACTTACTGAATCGGAATCTGCAGTGTGGCAAGACCCCAAGTAATCTGTAATACACAGAAATACTTGAGAAGCACGACATATTACGTATTTAAAAAATTTAAAATTAAAACCAATTTAAACCATATTTTTTTCAAACCATGACGACTGAATGTGGAGGAGATCCTTGAACGTTTGGATGAATTTTACACTAGGAATTTGGGATTATACCAGGGTACACTATAGAGAGAAACTGGAGAACTTAGTGAGTATGAAGAATATAGGAAAGACTTTCAGAGGCTGACTACAACTTTCTGGCAAAGATAGGAATAGCAGTGTAACTCATGGTTCCATCTGAAAACCATTGAAACAAATGTTAATCAATATTTTACTGGAGATGTAGAGAGTCACTCATTATCCTGAGTCTCTTGTGTGTCATATAGAAGTACATTGGGCCATAGAAACATTTTAGATTATAGCAAGGTGTCTTTACTGAGGCTTAACTGGAGTTTTAGGGGAACAAAGGGAACAATTGATCCTTTATGCATCAGTTTATAAGAGTTGGCATCTATGTCTTTTGTTTGTGAGTTATTTTCTTTTTGGTAGGGAAATAGGGGAAGGATTTAACGATAAAGGAGTATGGTGCTTTCTACACCTTCGCTACCACCAACGTGCCATCTGAGTGCGCAAGGACAGAATGCATGAGAAGGTAATTTTTTTCACAAAACCATTGTGAAATTCAGTACCATTAAATACTGACTCTCAAGATATCACCAAAACAATCTGTCAGTAACACTGGCTAAGTTTACTGTTTATATGGTAAAGGAGTAAATATATATTTATGTTTCATTTATTTCATTCTGACACTAATGGTTAACACTGACCTGTTGACTGATATCTCCTAACTTAATTGGATCTCAGCCTCTGGTAGAGCAGCAGATACAAGGGATGGGCAAGACATATGGATAAGGAGGCTGGAACAGAAAAAATAGGAGCCCAAGTGTTTATGAGATGCAACCACACGGGAGAGACACAACCACACTTGGGGACACTTGAAAATATGTAGAGTGAATGGTGTTAACTGTGTCAGGGAAGGCTCTGAAGTTCTACACGGGGTAGCAGAGGCCAACACCCATCATAATTTGAGCATGGATAATAAAATAAGCTTATGTTCACCTGTGGACTGGTAAATCTTGGTGTATTTGGGTTTCATTACTGGTTTCTGAAGAGTTAATTTTGTTGTGATCAATCAGAATTCTCATCTACATAAAATTGATCTAATTATTGTTTAAGAAAATTTGCAAAACGTTTTTCTGTTAATGAAACCTCAACATAATTTAGTAAAAAGAAAATTTTTTTCTCATTTCATATATTACCCAGATGTTGGTAACCAGAAATACATCAACAAACAATATGCTATGAAATTATGCAAAGAAAATCATAATAAATGTGTGCATAGAAATGTTATAGAAGAGAACCAAGAAAAAGAATATTTACTTGTCGTATATTTAAGTACAAACAAAAGAATCACATGTGTATGTGCAACATAATCACTTCACAATCCCAAGCATTATTAATTTATTTTTTGTAAAACCTATTTGGATTTGTAAATAAATTAGAATCATTGTCGTAAATCAGATTAGAAAACTGAAAACAAATCAGTTAAATAGACGTTTCAGTAATATTTTAAGCTTTTAAGAAAGTAGCAAAGATTATTTGAAGATAGCTCAAGCTTCGCATTAGTACAGCATAGTGGGTTTTGCAAATCCCTAATCCTATAATATGCTCCATGAAAATAACAGGATTCAGGAAGAGGTAACTTTAGGAAGGCATTAGCTATGAAAAATGTGTGCAATAAAGAAACCTCTCTAACTTTATTTAACTCACTGTTTGCCAAACAACCATTGACTCTTTTACTTCATACATCTAATACAGAAGAACCAACACAAATGCTTTACATGATATATAAGATTAATCTTTTCTGTGATGCAGCTCTATTATGAATTTGAATAATATGCCTTGCCATGCAAAATGTAGATCTGCAGCATTGGAATCACCTGGGACATTGTTAGAAATACAAAGTTTATCACCTTGAAAAACTGAATAAGAATTTGAATTTTATAAGATCCCTAAGTGATTCATAAGCACCTTCAAGTGAGAGAAGCAGTAGTATAAAGCACAGGCTTTCAACCATGGCTGAACATTAGAATAACATGGGAATCTTTTTCTAATGCCAATGTCTTGGTGCCACACTAAAACACTTCTGCTGTAAGTATTTTGAGGAGGAATCCAGACATTTTGTGAAAAGCTCACTAGATGATTTTAATTTGCAACCAGATTTGAGAACTACAGGTAAAGAATACCACTACCTCTTAAGAAGTGTCATTAAGAAGTCTTTTCCATCTTAGTTAACAGCAGCTTCATATTTATAGTAGTTTAAGCCAACTTAACTTTCTCGACTTTTTACATTTTTCACACCCCATATTTCACACCCCATAATCTATAGGCAATGGACCTCCACTTTCAGTTAAGGTGGAGTATGAGGAACCAGGTTTAACCTCATACTTATAAAAACCAAACAACCAAAAAAAATGAAACAGCAGTTTTCAAGACACTAGACATCAAGAAAGGAAGAACAATGATCTCTTGAGAAATGGGAAATAAATGAGGTGAAACATAATTGCCCTGACGTACTTACTTGAAGATGTTTCCAGACCCCAGCTCAGGGAGTCAAACACATTTGAATATTAACCTGTTCAGATGGGTGTCTTTTATTACTAGACTTACCTGGAACTTCTCGCAAACTTTCAATTTACACATTCAAGTTTGCGGAGTGCTATTCTACCATTCTTACTCTATTTATCAGTTCTTCTTCATGCATTTGTTTTTCTCCTCCCGAAAGTACAGTTAACATTTGGTGCTCTCATCGCTGGCCCAGGTTCATTTCCCAGTGAGAGAACCACACCATCTGTCCCTCTGTTGGTTGTCATACTGTGGCAGCTCCTGTTGCTGTGATGCTGAAAGCTGTGCCACCGATATTCCAAATATCAGCAGGGTCACCCATGGCGGACAGGATTCCGTGCAGCTTCCAGACTAAGACAGACTAGGAAGAAGGACCTGACCACCAAACTTCCAAAAAAACTGTCCATGAAAACCCTGTGAATAGCAGCAGAGCAGTGTCTGATACAGCACCAAAGATAAAAGGATGGTGCAAAAAGACCAGGCAGGGTTCCACTCTGCTGTACACAGGGTTGCTAGGAGTTGGAATCAACTGCACAGCACTATGAACAACAAATAATATTGTGGATGTTACTATGGGATAAAACCCAATAGTCAAAGGAGTAACCTTAAAGTATGCGCAGCAACATGAGTAAAACAAAACAAAATAAAATAGTACTGAGTAAAAATGAAGTAAGAGAATAATATTTAGCACAATATTATTTGCTTAATGAAATACACATACTTTGTGTATTTTTCAAATATGCATATATCTTCAAGGACATTTATTAATACATAATAAGAGTCTACACAGGGAAAAGCGAAAGAGTAGAATGCTGATCACAGAAGAAGAGGGAAGAAAAGGACAGGAGGAAAGGGAAAGGGAAAAAAGAGAAGGAAAGAGAAAGAAGAAAGCCCTTACATATACTTCAGAAATAAACTTAACTCACTCTGTAGCTGAAGGTTAAAAAAATAAGTTAATTGCTGTGTATGTAATCGCTCTGATATCCTAGGTGCCTGGGATAAAAACGTATATTTAAAAAATGTTTGTTTTCAAATGGCTGGATATGCAAAGTTATATAAGAGAAGAGCAAAAACTGCAAAACAATCTAGAGAAGTTAAAACAAACTTCACAACCAATCAAATATTTGAGCAGCATATAAAGAATGAGAAGGGATCTTGAGGAAAAGTAAGGAAAGTGAGACGTTCTGTTATCACATCTAGAGGACACTGTAGACTAGGACTTCAAAGTGTTGTAACTTGTCAATTTTTCAGGCTGAAATTTTGACACTGACTAGTCTCAAAATTGAATTCCTTCTAACTCTATAGAGTCCATGCTCTTATCCTCTAAATAAATGATGTTATAGAGCCTTATGCTTGGGTAAATATTGCATTTTCAAAATAAACTTGTATGATTATGTCTAAATTTCCCACAGCACTTTGCACACTATCTTGCTCAGCAAGTGCTAAATATTTAATATATTATCTGAAATTAACATAACTCACCAGATTAGGCACCACAATAGGTTGATCTAGTTTAATACTATTTAAATCAGATACTATTTACTCTCTTTTTAAAAACCGTTATGTTTTCTTAAATTGGAATATACTATTTTTATCTATTTATTTGGAGGGATCATTCATATTAATATTTTCACTAAAGTTTTCAGTGCTGTTTAACGAAATTAGTGCAAGTAATTATCAGCCTTACTTTGGCTAAAAAAAGATTTGTTTCTGGAAACTGTTGATTTCCAGTAATTGGACGCACTCTGCTTTTAAACAATATTCAACTTCAATATTTTTTCCAAAATTTGGCTCTTCTCAAACTGACTAGTTTCTCACTTTAACAAAATTACAGCTAGAATAAATAGAACTGTTAGAATTTATAAGTATTATATATCTGAACCAACATAGGTGAGAACATACTCAATTAGATTAAGGATATGTGTCTGATTTTCTGGGGGGGAAATGCCACTTGCCAATAATTGTCAAATGAACTCATGTCAGTCTCAGTCTGCGATAAATATGTACACATTGATAATAGCAGACTAGGTCAGTCTCTTCATGTAAATGATCTTTATGTTAATCTCTTAATTAGAAGTACTAGTCAATGTAACAGTTGTGGTTATTCTTGTGATGCTGATAATAAAAGAAAAACTTGAAGACTAATAGATTCTGTGCTTTTTATTTTACCTGGTTATAGCTTCTCTTTCCTGAGCACTAGTATCTACCTGGTAACGTTGCTGCCAGAATTAACTAAATTGCATGACCCTCGGGAGGGTGCTTTACTTTTGATTATTCTTTTACCCTGAAAAATTGACTTGAAAGAATTTGAATGACAATGTGACCTCTCAAGCCCATGGATATATCCCATGGTGACAACAAGGAGAAAATTGTTTTCTTACAACAGTGTCTTTTTCAAAGAAACTTGAACTTTGATCCTTTTAGGTCCTGTCACTGTTCATACTCAGGGACACAATGCCATAGATCTGCGGCATTATAACTCAGAAATTGCACTGTGGCAGGAGCAAAAATCCATAGCTAGCCAATTGCATTGCATATTTTTTTAGACATGGAAGACATAACACCATCTCTTTATATTGAGTGTTCTCAATTTATATCACACAATGTAGTCTTGCTGTATTGAACATAGACGACATATTTAATTTGATCTAAAAAAGAGAATTGCATTCCATACTCATTAAGTCATCCTGCAGGTTTTGGAGGAAGTACTAAATTTTCAAATGAGGTAACTAGTGGGCCAGCTTTAATTTTAACCAAGCATGACACGAAATAAACATGCAAATGACAAACAGAAAGCTGTTAATTTGTGTGAGAAGTTAAAGTTAAGAAAACAAGAGGATAAAAGCAGTTAGTTTGTGCTACTACAGCATTGAATCCACAATTCACATCCCAAGGAGTGACAAACCAGTCATTTAATGCTATGTCAACACATGTAGCTTGTCTTTCATTAGTAAGCTCTCCTGCTGGTTCGTACCCTGTCAGAAGTAGACCCCCTACCAACATCCACAGAGGTGTGGAAGGTGGGAGGGTTTAATAATTCCGTATTGTTTAACTTTCTCCCTTATCCTATTTGAAGCCAATTTTTTCCTTCACTTTTAGAACAAGTACATATTAGCTTCACTTATGAAGTAAATGTTAAAAATGTTTATGATTCAAATGACCTACTTTCCTCTTAATTCCTTAGAGCACTTTGAATATCCTGGCCAACTGAGGGTTACATCTGCCTGTAAATTACCCATGCTTTTCTCTCTGCACACAGTCTGCCCACATCATCTGTGAATAAATAACCATAAAAAACAAATGGAGAGGAAAGACGACAACATCCATCTCCCTTTCTTTCTGAAAAGTGTTCTACTGAGATGTTGGTTAATGACCTAAGCAGTATTATAGATCCAAAGTATTTTTTACCCCTCCAGCCCACTCCTGCCCCTACAAACCCATTCAATTGAACTCTTATCTGTTTTTAAATAGTATTGCCCATAGGCAGTGGGTGAGAAAATAAATATTTAAATACCTATGTATGAAATTCATACAAAATAAACATAAAATTTCAGGAAATGCAAAGAGAACTAGATGTAGAATTTTTACATGTAATTTATGCAAACATTTCCTAAGCACAGTCAAGAGTCGGATAAAAGCTGTCCCAATTTTCCATTTTAACCAACGAGATCATATTTATTTCAGGAAATGTTATGTTATTTGTAGAATTAATTACTGTGATTATTTTGCAGTATTATAAACCATCATTACTTTTATTTTACACTAAGCTGTGGAATATTTAAACATAAACATTGTTATAAGGCTGTTATTATTGTGAATAGTAGTGTCTATGAGTTACAAATTTAAATGACTACTTCAATCAAATATATTACCCCCATTTAAACTGATAAATCCCTCTTCTAATGAAACTGTCTTTACTTAAATTACTTTGTTACCTTCTTGGCACTCCCTTAAAAGTCTGTGATTCTTTTTAAAAAAGGATTTAGATTTTTTGTTTATTGGTTTGAGAAACAATCAAGTAAAAATGACAAAGCTTAGTGAAAGGCTTTCAGGTGAAATCAAGGACTGTCACAGTAATTTTAAATGTTTAATTGTGAGCTTTAGAGTCAGAATGTAAGCAAATTCTAAAAGAGGAATAGCACAACTTTTAGAAAATTGACTGCATCGTTGAAATACATACATACCATCCAGTGATTGATTTGAAGTACAATAGATATTTAAGAACATAACTCTAATATTTGTCTAAAAATAATATTAAATATGTTTGATGTATTTCAACTACAGTATTTTAATTAAGGAAGTTTTTTATATTTCATTTTAGTAGAAGGTGAGTTTTGTGCTTTTGGAGAATTATAAGCAGCCGCCCCACCCCCACATTAGAGAATACAAACAAATAGCCTTTAATTGAATAGTAAGTCACTAAAAGTAAAATATGATAATTAATGCTTGGTTTTAAAATATTGGGAATTATTTTTAAAAACCTATGATTATCAAATAATAAACATTGTATAAAATTATTTTCCTCTTTTTCTAAGACTTATTTTTAAATTTTTAAAATATTTTGAACAAACTATTCATCATAGGAAATTAAAGTTTTTCATAAAGATGCTTTAACTGATAAAAATGTATAAAGTCATTAAAGCAGAAAGCAAAATTATTTAAAATATTATAATTTATGATAAGCCATGATTACAGTTAATTGAGGGGAAGACACTTTTTGATATACACTGAATTACAAACTTTTAAGGGGAGACACATTTTACTTTAAATAATTAAATATTTCCATCATAATATTTGTACCATTAGCTTGTTTAAAAAAGACGTATGCTTAGTCAGTGGAAAATATTACTAATTCTGATTTATTGGAATTCAATTATAAAGTTTACATGCTAAAAGGTAGTTCAGATTCATAAACAGAATTTACTTAAAAAAATAATTGAAAAGCAGGAAACAATACTTTCCATAGCTCAGAAAAACCCACAATTATACAAGACTGAGAAACATTAACTTCAAAAGAAGTTTCCAAAGTTTCTATGATTTTGTCCAGTTTCTCATATTTTGGAAATCTGTTATGGTGCTATATTTATAAATAACTGCCTTAAGCTGGAAAGAATTAAGAATATCTCAAACTATTATTTCTGAATTGTATTTCATATAATTTCTACCCTTAAGTGGTAATATAATTTTTATCCATAATATTTAATATATGTGAGAATGTTCACTTCTAAAGCACCACTAGTTTTGTCACTAGTTTTTTAAATTAACACTGAATCTGTAAAAAATGCATGTTAATAATTTAAAAATTACAGCCTTTCTTCACATTCATATTTTACCGAGTTTAAACATATATTTTTGGAGGCTTTTGTTGTTCATTTGTTTAGTTTGTTTTTCTGCCTGTTTTTAGCATGGGAAGTTTGTGGTCTTGTCTTTTCCTGCTGTCTGCGATTCTTTCAGTTGATTTTAGATTTCCCGTGAGAAACATATTGTATGAGATTATGATGATAAAGTTTTAAGGTAATTATGTTTCTTCTGCAAGAAGCAAAACAACCGTGCGTGTGTGTGTTTATGATTTCATTCCCTAAAAAATTAGGAAGTATCAGATGCCTTAAAAATGTTGTCATCAGAAGATCTGTCAAAACGCAGCCAGGAACATTTCTTAGAGAACCACAACTCGATTTTTTCACTTAATATATCTAGTTTGGGTTGACTAGAAGATGTCTATAACAGAGCATTAACAAACATTGTAATTTGCTGGGGTCAGGCAGGTCTGTAGCTTTGAGATTGAAAGTCATTTTAAATTATGCTATCAGCTTTCCAAACCTCATTAGACTTAACCCATTTAGGCGCCATTGACTTCTCGGAATCACCAACAGAACCCTAATCAGAAAACCGCAGAGCAGCCAGGCTTCTGCTATCAGAAACCTCAGTACAATTTTGTGTATTAATATTTCAGAAAGTTCGTAGGAACGCATACTCCCTGCTGAGCACTACAACCGGCTCAGACACAGTTACAGTCAATTCACCCACCCAGAGCGGCTGGCTGCTCCCCGTCTGTCTCTGGACCAGGCAAGCAGAGAGAGAAAAAGACAGAAGAAAATGAAGTGAATGGCTTCATTTGATTTATGTTTAATAAATTCCCATAATTTGAGAGTCAGGTAACCAGTAAATAGAATAACATAAGGTTACAGGAAAATACCAATTTTTATCCTGTAATGTAGCCTTAGAATTTTGAATACAATATTACTTTCTTTTTCCAGGAGAAGCAATTTTTGAAGCTTTTTTGAGAACATTAGTTCTGTCTAATGTTGTTCAAAAACACTTAATCTAATTTCCACCATGTATTGGTCAAAATACAGCCTGAAGATATTCAGCAAAGTAGTGCAAATAAAAATGTTTTATAACATAGAAAAATCAGTTTAGTACTGAAAACTCATGTGGATTTTTAGAGACTTTAGGAAATGTACACAATGAAGAGAAATATAACCTCTATGGTGATAAACAGAGACCAAATATCAATGAAATATGGTAAAGCTAAATTTTTAAAATAGAAACAAAACAGCAAATGCAAATTTAAAGGATGCTTGAATGAATAATTTATTATAAATAATAAGAATTATGTATATAATTGATCTGTTTATTTATAATGGGGAAGATCTCCTAATATTTAAATTTACTTGTTATGCAATGACACATCTTCACAGGTGCCCCTAGAGGGAAAATATTTACAGAAACTCCTAACAAGTTTGGATTTCTTGAGTTTAAATAATGCAAAAAGTTTAAAATGAAATCATACTGAAACAAATTAAAATGTATTCTTTTTTAATTAAAATTTTAATACTCAACATGTTATCTAAAGTAAATGACTAGGGCATTGAATTCGCAACCAGAGTTCATTCATTTTCATTTTTGTTTTTTTCTAAACAAATGATTATGACAGGCATATTTCTCATACTGTATGAATTTGAATATGGCATATTTCTTGATATATGTCATTAGAAATGGAGAGCATTAAAAACAGCCATCACATTACATGAGCCATAGTCCTTTGATGGTGCTTGAATAATATATTTTTCAGTTGTTTTTAACTGAATGGCAGCACACAGGGCCTATCAGGAGTCAGGGGCTGCTCTAGTGCCAGCCCTGCATGGGCTGCATGGGTAACAGTGACAAATCAGTAAGCTTCTCACCTTTAGTGTGAACTTACAGCTGAGATCCCTCACAATCCGACTATTGTGACTACACCAAAATCTTACATGGGCATGCACACACACATTAGTATAAAATATTTTCTACTGTCATCCAAATCTGTCTGAATCTAATTCATATACAGCTTCATAGATATTTTATTTAAAATGCTATGGTTTGTATAGAAATATGAACACATAATCTTCATCAGTTCTTTTTTATTTTATTGTGGTAAGAACACTTAACAGGATCTATCTTCCTGACAAATTTTATGTGTACAACACATTACTGTTGACTGTAAGTATGTCGTACAGCAGATCTCTAGAGGGTATTCATCTTACTTAATTGAAATTTTATGCTGGCTGATTAATAACTCCCCATTTTTTCCTACCCCCCCCCTCTGGTAACTACTTTCCAGTCCAATTTTTTGAATTTCTTTATTTTAGATACCTCATATGAGTGGAATCATGCAATACTTTCTCTGGTGTCTGATTTACTTCACTTAACATAATGTCCTCCAGGTCCATCCATATTGTCACATTTGTAGAATTTCCTTCCTTTTTAATGCTAAGTAGCATTCCGTTGTAAGTATATACGACAATTTCTTTATCCATTCATGAATCATTTAGGTCATTTCCACATCTTGGCTATTGAGAATAGTGCTGCAGTTAACATGAGGGTGCTAATATCTCTTTAAGATCCTAATTTCAATTGTTTTGGATAAATATCCAGATGTTGGATTGCTGGATCAAATGGTAGGTAGTTCTAGTTTCAATTTTTTTGAGGAACCTCCATACCATTTTCCATAACAGCTGCACCATTTTTGCATTCCCACCGACAGTGTGCAAGCGTTCCAATTTCTCCGCATCCTTGCCGACACTTGTCTTTTGTCTTTTGGATGAGAGCCACCCTGACAGATGTGAGGTGATACTTCACTGTGGTTTTGATTTGAATTTCCCTGATGATCAGTGATCATGGGCATTTGCTCATATACCTGTTGACAATTTGAATGTTTTCTCTGGAGAAATGTCTCTTCAAGTCCTTAGCCCATTTTTCAATTGAGGTGTTTTATTTTGTTATTGAGTTATATGGGTTCCCTATATATTTTGTAGATTACCCCCTTATCAGATATATGGTTTGCAAATATTTTCTCCCACTGTGTAGGTTGCCTTTCCCCTATGCTGATTGTTTCCTTTTCTGTGCAGAAGCTTTTTAGTTTGATGTAGTCCCATTTGTTTATTTTTGGTTTTGTTGCTAATGCTTTTGATGTCATGTATGTGAAATCATTGCCAAGACCAAGGTGATGAAGTTATCCCCTATGTTTTTTCTTTGAGTTTAACAGTTTCAGGTTCTACATTTAAGTCTTTAATCTATTTTGAGTTGATTTTTGTGTATGTTGTAAGATAAGGGTCCAATTTCATTCTTCTGCATGTGGACATCCAGTTTTCCCAACACCATTTATTGAAGAAACTATTTTACCCGATTGTGTTTTTTTGGCATTCTTGTTGAAGATCAACTGACCATGTGGATTTATTTCTGGGCTCTTTATTCTGGTCCATTGGTCCAAAAGCCTATTTTTATGCCGGAACCAAAGTGTTTTGAATACTGTAGCTTCATAACATATTTTTAAATTAGCAAGTGTGATGTTTCCATCTTTGTTCTCTCTCAGAAATTGATCTGGCTATTCATGGTCTTTTATAGTTCCATATGAATTGTAAAATTGTTTTCTATTTCTGTAAAAAAAATCTTTGGAATTTTGATACAGATTGTATGGAGTCAGTAGATCGCTTTAGATAGTATGGACTTTTTAACAATATTTAGTCTTCTAATCCATGAATACAGAATGTCTTTACATTTGTGTCTTGTTTAAATTATTTCACCAATATTTTATAGTTTTCAGTGTATAAATCTTTCATCTCCAAAAAATTAAAGAGGAGGAAACACTCTCAAGTTCATTTTATGAGGCTGGCATTACCTTGATTACCAAAACCAGACAAAGATACCACAAGAAAACTACAGACCAATATTCCTAATGAATACAGATGCAAAAAACATCAACAAAATACTACCAAACTGAATATAACAGATGGTACACCATAATCAAGTGGGATTTATCCATGGGATGCAAGGATGGCTCAACATACAAGAATCCAATTAATGTGATAGATCACATCAATAGAATAATGGATAAAAATCACATGATCATCTCAATAGATGCAGAAAAACCATTTGATAACATTCAACACACTTGCATGATAAAACTCTCAAAAAATAAGTATAGTAAGAAAATATCTCAACATAATAAAGGTTATATATGAAATGCCCACAGCTGCTGCCATCATACTCAATGGTAAAAAACTGAAAACGTTTTATCTAAAATCAAGAGCAAGACAAGAATGGGCACTCTCACCACCTCTATTTAACATAGTACTGGAAAACCTAGCAAGAGCATTTAGATAAGAAAAAGAAATAAAGGCATCCAAATTGGAAAGGAAGAAGTAAATTATCTCTGTTTGAAGACAACGTGATCTTATATATGAAAAACCTGCATAAGACTGCATTAAATAACTGTTAGAATTGATAAATTCAGTAAATTTATGGGACACAAAATCAACATCCAAAAATCAGTTGTATTTACATACACTAACAATGAACTATCTGGAAAGGAAGTTAGGAAAATAATTTCATTTACAATAGCACCAAAAAGAGTAAATACTTACCAATAAACTGAAGAGAAAGCTCTGATATTAAAGGACCATTTCAACATGTTTTCAACTCTTTCACATGTAGCTACTGACTGTTTCAGAGCTAATGAAGGGACAGACATAGTGTGGATACTCTTTTCCTTGGCATATTCTGTGCTATCATGTACTTTTGGTCTAGTTGATAATGATGCAACTTACATTTGATGGGAGGATGTTCTTCATTGTGCAAAGAGAGAAATTGAATAAAATTGTGTATCTGAAGTTTTATTTTAGCTATTTCTGCGTGAGCTGTTCAGTTTTATGTGCTAACGTTGTAGTCAGCCATTAGAATCAAAGTTGTTCTTAATTTACCTTTTATTTTGCATAGCAAGGGTACTTTCCTAAATCTCCATTTTCTTCTTCATCTTTTTAAATGTTGAGTTCATTAAAAAATGTGTAACATATATCTAAATGATAAAACATAATGATAAATAATGATAAATGAGCATCTTTGACCTCTCTAAAAATAACAACATAGCCAATAATTTACATCCACTGAACGTGCTCCACCCCAATCCATCTCCCTTCTTCATGCAGACCTCCTCTAGAAAGAAACATTATCCTGAATTTTATATTTAGAATTATCTTGCTTTTTAAAATTAACTTTATAAAATATACATAGCTCACTGAACAATACAGAGATTCTACTTTATAAAAGTTCTCTCTTGTATACGTTACATTTGAGATCTTGCTTTTTTTAACTCAGTGTTATATTTCAACACTCAATCCATGCCAATACATATATGAATAGTTCAATCATTTTTATCAGTTGACAATGTTTCTTCATGTGACTATATCCTGATAAAATAATATATTTACTTTTTCTGTGAATGACTATTGCTCTTACAAATAATACTGCGATGAACGTGCAATTATTTATATCTTGGTATAAATATACAAGCATTTCTCTGGTGTATGTTCCTAGAGGAGAAATGCTTGTTTGGAAGTATGCAAATAAGCAAAGATACAAGATAGTACCAAATAATTTCAAAAAGTAATCCTAACAGTTTGTACTTTAACCAATATTGTATGGAGTTTCTGTTGATCACACACATACTTTAGTGGCTGTCTTTCTAATGTTCAAAAAGGATTTGATTATTATAATTCCTCTCAAAGATTTTACAGGTGGAAAAGTACATTTAAATCTTTGGTTGTCTTAATGGCTGAATAATCAAGTATATGTTATTTATAATTAAATGTTCAAATGTAGAATAATTGCTGGTTATGGATTTAGTCTCCTCTTTGTTTAATGCATTACTTACACTCTAAAGAAATATATATGTCCCTAATTTAAGGAAGACAGAGAAGCAAAATATTAATTATTCTTTACTTGATATTTAGCAATCTTGAATGTGATTTTAAGTTTGCTGAATACAGCAGGTATCTTAGAAGAATTGACAAAAATTATAAATGGAAATATAAATCATTAATTTATGTTTTAACTTTACCTATACCTAGAATTCACACCTAGATAGTAATATACTATTGAAGTATTTGAATATTAATTTACCACACACACATACACACCACTTTAAGTTGACATGTATACACACACACATACTCACACACACAACTTCAAGTTTGATCCTGTTCTCTTGAAACAGATTGAGGTGTAATAATATTTTGCTAGAAAATTCTAGATTTTATAAATTTCTGATTTTGTACTATGCAATACCTATACGTGTCCTTTTAACAAAGTAAAAAACCCTCTAAATATTGTTATAGAAGCAGAAAATGAAATGACAAACACTACTTATACATTATTTGTGTACCTATGTCTATTCTTGCTTATAATAAAATAAAATAACTGCATGATAACCTTAGATATCTTAGAAAATTTCATCTTAAAACATTTTCTAGAACCTCGCTCTTGGGCTGAATCACTTGAAATCAGGAAAGCAGACAAAAGGAAAGTTGAAATAAATTGGGTCAAATCTATCAATGTACCTGACTTACCAAAGGTGGATTAATTACTATGTGATTTTACTCTAAATTTAGCATGTATAATTTTTATATATTTTAGATATTATCTAAAAATATTATATCTTTATTTATATTCTCTACACATATAATCTGCTTATGGGTAATGAAATAAAAGTACTAGTACACATAATTATAATTGTTTACTTTTTATAAAAGAATAGTTATTATGATGTCACAGTGACGCTTCATTGTCAGAGATTTGTTATAGATTTTTCTCAGGTAATGTTAATATTACAAAACTTATTTCTACTAAATAATTTTATTCTTTGTACATGTGAAAGAACAAAAGAAAATTGTTTTGTCATATTTATGAGACATACATCTTCCGTTGATTCCAATCCTAAAATATTTTTCAACTTGCTCCCATCTTCTTCTAATTTTTCTTAAAGAATACCCTTAAAAACTGTGCCTTTGAGATTTCGCCAAAATTATGCTGATAACTTCCAAATTTATCTCCATCACAGATTTCTCGTCTGAATTCTGGTGAGTTATAGTTAACAGCCTTAGTCGACATCTTCACCTGATGTCTCATAGGTCCACAAACAGAACACACCCAAAACAATTTATTTGCTTTTATCACCACACCTCATTTGTATTTCCCTCCCTAACATGCAACTATGTTAATATGTTAAATGTTTATTTTTTAAATTATCTGTTAGCAATGGACACAAAGAATGCATCTAGCTCTCAGTTATAATAATGAATGCTTCAATGACGATCCTTGGTCATGTTCTCTTATGGACTTACATGAGAATTCCCTGGGATATATGCCCAGCAGATGAATTGCTGGGTCATAGCATACACACATAGTTAATCTGACTCTTTGGCACCGGATCAGTGTCCAGAATAGTGGTGTCAATATGCAGTCCCACCTGCAGTAGAGGATTGTGATGGCCCCACATCACGACAACCCTAGGCATTTTACAGTTCTATAATTTCACTCCTTGTAACAGGGGCAAAGTAATAGCTCATTTTTAAAATTTTGTATTTCTCTGATTACCAATGATTTTGAGGATATTTTGTAGGTTGGTTTACTTTTTGGTTATATCCTCTTGTATAAATTGCTCATCCATACTTCCACCAATTTTTTCTCTCTGTTGCTCCCTTTCAAGAGTCCCTTGCATGTTTAGAAAACAGATATTTCTTGCCATCTTTACTGCTGCTGCCCTTATTAAACCAATATTATCTCTGGTCTCCCTGTCTCCACCCTTTTTCCTATCTCCTAGACTTTATTCCCAACAAAATAGCTAAAATGACTCTGTTAAACTATAAGTCAAAAGATGACATTTCTGCTCTGAATTTTCCATGTCTTCTCAAATTATTTCAGGATAAAAAGCTGAGGCCTATCAGACCCTATATCCTCTTACCTCCATTTCCTCTTTAATCTCATTCTCCTGACTTCCTCCCCATTTCTATCACATCAATCTCCTGAGTATTCTTTGAACAAGGCAGACTTACTTCCTCCCCAGTGCTTTGTAATTACCATGTCCTCTGCCTGGAATACTAATGTTTACTCACACATCCTTCAGTCATGGTTCATGTTACCTTCTCTCTGAGCCCTTTTCTGAGCAGTCATTTAAAAATTGAATTTTTATTCATGGCATTTCCTATCCTCTTTCTCATTTAAAAATATTCTCTATAACATTTATCATTTTCAAAAATATAACTAACTTATTCATCATATTTCTTATCTTATTCCCCATACTTGAATGTGTGTTCCATCAGGAAGGCCTATCTTTTTGGTTTTGTCCATTCACTTGGTCCAGGTATTAGAACATTATCTAAAACATAGTAGATAATTGAAATTATTTGTCAAGTTAACTATTATTTTCTCTTTTCTCTGAACTTAAAACTTAGGTAGGCCTAAATATATTCACATCCTGTCAGTTCTATATTCCTACCAATAATGACTCAATGAGAAGCAGTATAGCTTTTTATTAATGTTCAAATGTGTTAGTAAATCAGATAATGGATCTCCACAATGTTGCACATACGAGCCTGTATACAATTACAAGGGCATATCACTTGTTAAAAAGAAATAGCTGAGCAGTAGTTTGGCAAGTAAGCAATCTTTAGCCAATTAAACATGTTAGAATATTCAAAAGCCAAAAACTCAACTGTAAAGATCATGCAAATCCTAGGTAGTAAATAATGAAAGAGTTCACCCATTTTATCCTTTACCTTCAAAATTCATGTAATATCTTTAGCAAGAAAAAAAATCTGAAGACTAGTCATATACACATTTCATCCAGGAATATGGATGAAATTACCACTTGGTGGCTCATTTGATTGGAAATAACCCAATCCTAACCATAGAAAAGGTTTTTTTTTGAAAGACATTTATTGCTGCAAAATGTATGCCCTTTATTCTTATTATTCCTTCAAGTCACTAAGATTTCATTAAAGCATGTTTGCATGGTATCCAAACCTAGGAGTCTTAGATATGACCTACTTCACTTTTCACAACATTCACTTAGTTATACTAAACATCAGCCCATTATTATAAAGAGCTTGGGCTCTGAATTCAGTTATACTTTGGCTCTTGGCTAAGCTCACTCAGTCTCAGCATGAAGTAGAGAACATTCCAGTATCTGCTCATAGAATTGTCTTGAATATTAGATGCGAAAGCATAAATAAATTGCCTAACCCAGTTTGTGTTTAGGTTCTCATTCTCTATGAGAATAAAGTCTCAACTCAGTTTGGTTGAATTAATTTTCTTTCCTCTTGACTCCTGGTTGCCTGCAAGACTTGAATAACATTCCAAACCTTTCATTCTTATATATGCCCCCTAGTTATGGAACTCGTTAGTTGTGTCAATATCAAGCAAAGACTGGGCGAAAACTAATCTCTGTAATTACTGCGGTCTCAGATCTACACACTTTCTTAGTCACAAAAGTCAAAAAGGAGTCTATGAGTTACTAAACGTATTCAGTCATTGTATGAACACTTGCTTATCTCATCCCGGCTCCTCGGTACAGCTGATGTTTGGATGGTAGCATGAGCATGAAGTTGCATACAAATAACTTCTATGGCCAGCAGATTAATCTTCTCATGGGTGTAAAGTACTTAGCGCCCCACAGATAGATCATAAATGCTAAAATGGAATCTCAAGTTCTTCAAGAAGAGTGTGGTTATAATTACTAACATTCTGGATAGTATTTGTCATCAGTCTTCATCTTAGGCAAGTAGAGGACACTCTGGCAATATCTATGTGATCACCTAGTCAAATTACCAGCAAAACCTTCAAGAAGCTCTTTAAAGGCATCAAGGTACCTTGCTTACCTCCATTAATTAAAATTATAAAATTATTCTTCTATTCCATTCAGCATTGGTGTTTTTGACTTTTTTCTCGGCTTTTATGAAAACATTAGAACATTATGAATACAATAACTACCAAGTCCTATTTCCAAAGGAATTTTTAAAGATGCTTATAGTTTCCTGAGATGATTACAGGTACAGCTTGCAAATGTATATGCCAGAGAAAGTTTAAAAATATACCTGAAACTTGGTTACATTTTGTTATTTGAGTCAATGGCATTAAATGCCTTTGGTAACAAACTTTTTTGGAGATCTGAATGTTGTGATTAGGTATTCTAACACGTGTATGTCTTCACTTTTCCCTTCCGGTTAAATTGCTTTGGCTAGGAGCTTGTCAATTGCTTTGAGAGATACTTAACATTTTCCCATTGGTAAAGTTACATACATATCCCCAAGTTAAAATGCTATTGTGTAGTGCTTTTATAAATTTACTTAGAATGTAAAAAGCTCTTTACATTTAAGTTAGAAAATCCACTTATATTTTGATAGAAAATACTCTGTAATAATGTATAACTTATATAACACTTATAAATTTAAATTCTACTCAACCAATTAACCAGGTAGTCCTAAAAAAAAGTAGGATAAAATAAATTACTTCTAATGCTTACTGCATAATCTCCATCGATTCTCCATAAGTATATGTATCAAGTATGTTCCTAAGTGGAAATATGCTCTCTATGCAACTCTTTAAAACTGAAGCTATAGATGTAGACAGGTGAATTACAAGTGAATCTGTTATTTTTAGTTTTGGTACTTAAAATGATAGAAGACAACACAGAATCTGCCTGATGTATAATTGCACTGAGATATGATATATAGAAGCACCGAGTGTGTAGGTCTGACTTTGGATACATTGAGAGCACTTCACTGAGTGAATGAAAATGATGTGAAATGATTATTAAGAAAAAAATATGATTTCAAAAAGATATACATGAAACTCCACATATAACTTTTGGGTGCTGGATTTTAAGTGAGAAAGGACTGAAATTTCTTAGAGAAACAAATGTATGAATTCAGCCTACAAATAATTTGCAATTTCGTGCACCATGTATAGGAATTTTTACTTGTCAAAAATGTTTTAAATGCATTGATTCAGTGTTAGAAACAGCCCTTAAAGCTTTTATTCACCAAGGTTAAATCAGCATTCTTTTGCCAAATAATGTACCCTGTTTAGAGGAGATTTCAGCAATAACCATGCTATGATTTTTTTTCCCAGCTGTAGTAACGTTTTACTCAGCAATGAGCATACGTTTCTGTTGAGGCCTACAATTATGCCTCATAATTAGTCAGTTAGAAGAATGGTTTCTGGCTTCATCACCTAAAGTGCTCTCAACCATCTGAGCCAAGTGAATAGGGCCATGGAGTTACTATGATCCTGTGAGTACGACCATGTGGGAACTGACTCTGCCAATGACATTTTAGACTGCCTTTGGTGCTACTTGGACAGTTTTTATTTCATCCGTAGAATGAGACAGCTGATGTATATAATAAAAAATTCCTTCTAGTTGATTCATAATCTAATCTCTCAATTTTAGTTCTTTAGGAAACAGGAGTAAGATCTAAACATCTGTAGCATTTTAGAAAATATGACTCTATTTTAAAACATTTTCTAAGATTTGTATCACATATTTACGTATTAGATATTATACTGATAAACCACCAAGTTATTATTAACCTAGATGCTTAGAGGAATAATATTTTCATGGTAACAATCTTTATTTTTTATATATACCTCTTATCATCCTTCGACATCTCTCAAACCAAGTTAATTATTACTATTTAATACAATTCTTTTTTCTTTAGAAAATGCATCTGTAAAATGCTTATATTTGCCTTACTTTACACAACAGATGTTCTACAAAAAACTTGTGAAAAATATAATTCTGTTTTGCCATAAAATAGCAATTATAGTAGAAGTGTGTTACCTTTATTTCTCATATATCTTTGATTAACAACTCGTCCTAACACTTCATATATATTTTCTTTTGCCACAGTGAGATAACCAAATAGTTTATGATCTAGACTACGTATTCTCAAATTTGTATGAACTGTTACCTGGAGGTGTTTTTAAAAATCACTGATAGCCAGTCTCTACCTCTATATATTTTTATTTACTTCTTTGAAGTGAGATTCAAGTTTCTGTATATACATACATATATATGTGTGTGTGTGTGTGTGTGTGTATGCATGCTTTCCAGTTCATTCCAATCTTCATATGAGATCTAAAAGAAATAGAGAAAAGCAAATGTACCTAAAAAAGATGGTTTTTTTATTCATAAATCAAAATTCCTTGGAAGCAGATGACTGATGACAGTCTTAATGTTAAGTATACAGTTTACATATTTGCTTTTCTCTCTGTCTCTCTTCCATTTATTTTGAAATGATTTCAGACTTACTGAGGCTGTGAAAATAATGAGTTACCACATACCTTTCCCCATGCTTCCAATAATGTGAACATCTTACATAACTGTGGTACAATTATCAAAACTAAGAAATTAACATTGGTATAATACTCTAAACCAAATTACATATTTTATTTAGATTTTATGTTTTTGCATTCATGTCCTTTTTCTATTCTAGAATCCAATCCATGATCCCACATTACAATTAGTTATTGTATGTGCTTAGTCTTCTCCAATTTGTGCTAATTCCTTAGTCTTTCTTCATTTTTCATGACCTTGACATATTTGAAGAGTTCTGATCAGTTGTTGGTGGAATGTTCCTCAATTTTGGTTTTTATAATGTTTCCTCATGACTATATTGAGGTCATATGCATTTTGGGAAGGATCCACAAAAGTAAGGTTGTCCCTTGTCCTATACTCATTGTGGTGTATCAGTGGCAGGGGGAGGGGAATTGGTTTTTATGTCACTATATATTATTATTACTGATGTAACCTCGATCTTTTGGCTAAGGTGGTATCTGCTGGGTTTCTCCACTGAAAATTATTACTATTTTTGCCTTTGTAATTACTAAACATCTTGGTTGAGATACTTTCAGAATATGTAAATATCCAATTTCTCTCAAACTTTCACCCATATAAACTTTTTCATCCATTGAAATGATAGAGGGAACATAGTCTACAAGACTATCCTTACTTCTTATGTCAATTGCAAATTTGGGGGTCCCCAAGATCACCCTCCATCTTGATAATTTACTAGAATGACTCACAAAACTCACTGATAGCTGTTACACCCACAGTTAGTGTTTATTAAAACTAAACATTACGGATTAATATCAGCCAGGGATGGAGGTGTCAACATGGCTAGGTAGGCAGACTCTGAACTCACCTCCTCCCATGGACCCAACAAATTTGCAACTACTCTTGGAACAATTACCCCTGAGAGAGAACAGAAAACTGGATAAAAAGAACCCCTCAACAAGGGACAGTCCTAACTGAGGTGGAAGAGGCAGAAACTCCTTTCTGCAGATAAAATAGCCACTTTCACAAGCCGTGGCACTTCATGGCCAGCCAGGAGCAATCCTAAGGTATGCAGCCTTCCCTGGAGGAGTGGGGGATCTGAGTGTGGGACATTCCTGTTATAAGCAGCCTTTGGACTCAGCATAACCGAGACAAGTGTCATAATATCTGGCTTTGCTGGCTATTAACTACAACAGGAAATAACCTCAGAAAAGCTATCAGACATAAGGGAAGAGAAGCCAACTCTTAAAGCATCCATGCAAAAATTCACCCATTTCAGAAAGCAACCTAAAATCACCAGAAAGAAAGGTGCACAGTCTTTTAGTGAAGAGACTCATCTGATAGGCTCTGGATTCATCTTAGTAAGAGGTGAGACCTTTACAGGGACTGAGACATTGGCAGCAGTCATTTTTGTGACCTAGCACAGGTGTGCTGACACAGACACTGGCAGATGCCATTGGAGTTCTCCCCCTGGCCTGCTAGCCCAGGGCCTGCTCCATCCATTACAGCACCAACTTAACCCAGCTTAGCAGGGTAGGCAGCCTGCCCTAGGGACTGGCCCCACCCAACCACAAGTCTTTGGGCAACCTGTGGGCCTATTTAGGCTGGGTGCCTGGATCCTCTGTACCTAGGGGATTGGGTCCATCTCTGCAGTGCAGGGCATGTGTAAGGAGTGGGTAGAGTGTGTGGGGCTTTGGCAGAGTGTGTGGGGCCTCTGCAGTGGGGCAAATGGGTCTGCTTCAAGGGGTAAGGGTGCATGAACAGGACAGGACTGTGTTGATGGTGTGTGTGACTCTGCGGACAGTGGGGCTTGTCAGCAGCAGAAGACTTGTGCTTCTCAAACAGTCACATAGAGGATCAGACCCACCTTCCAAAGCCTGAAACAATGGGATGCTCCCTTGCCTGAGGCCAGCCCCACACAGTTGCAATCCTGAGAGAAGTGAAAAGAGCCTTGCAGGCTGAAGGCATATAGCAATTATAACCAGCCACACCTGAGCATAGCAACCAGGCATGCCGGAGGCCTACTCACTTAACAGAAAAATTGCAATAGGAATGTGATATTAGACCTTGCAGCCAACTGTGCTGGGCCCCCACAAGCAATAAAGTGACTGAAGTGTTCATAGCAGCCACACACCTGAGCATTACAACCAGTCAGGGGGAGAGCCTAGCCTCCCTGGGCACCTGCAGCAAAAGAAACCCTGCCACAACAGAAGGACACACTTAACCCACACAGGAGACAATCCTGGAACATTTGGACCTGGTGATGAGAGGGAAGCACACTGCTGGGCCTCATAAGGCATCTGTTACATAAGGCCACCTCTCCAAGATCAGGAGACAGAGCTGACCCACCTAATACATAGATATAAGAGAAAGAGCAAAATGAGGAGGCAAAGGAATACATTCCAAGTAAGGGAAAAGGACAAAAGCTCAGAAAAGGAACAAAATGAAACAGAATTAAACAAGGTACTTGACAAAGATGTCAGACAAAAAGTCATAAGGAGGTTCACTGATCTTGGGAGAGAAATGGGTGAACTCAGTGAGAACATCAACAAACAAATGGGAAATATAAAAAAGAACCAATCAGAAATGAAGAACATAATACTGGAAATGAAAAATTCACTAGAGGGACTCAGTAGCAGAGTAGATGATACAGAAGAACAGATCAGCGAGTTGAATGGAAGACTAGAGGAAATCACACAAGCTGAACAGATAAAAGAAAAAAGAATTTAAAAAAATGAGAACAGTCTAAGAGACCTCTGTGACAACGTCAAACATATTAACATTCGTATTATAAGGTGCTCAGAAGGAGACGAGAGAGACAAAGTAATAATAGCTGAAAACTTTCCTAACCTAAGGAAGGAAACAGACATCCAGGTACAGAAAGCACAGAGAGCACCAAACAAGATGAGCCTAAAGAGGCCCACGCCAAGATACATTATAATTAAAATGTCAAGATTTAAAGATAAAGAGAGAATCCTAAAAGCTGCAAGAGAAAGGCAACAGGTTACATACAAAGGAAACCCCATAAGGCTACCACCTGACTTCTTAGCAGAAACCTTACAGGCTAGAAGGGAGTGGCATGATATATTTAAAGTGCTAAAAGGAAAAAACCTACAGCCAAGAATAGTTTACCTGGCAAGGTTATCATTCAGAATGGAAAGAGAGATAAAAAGTTTCCTAGACAAACAAAAATTAAAGGATTTTATCACCAAGAAATTATTTTTACAAGAAATGCTAAAGGGACCTATTTAAGTGGGAAAGAGAAGACCACAAATAGGAATAAGAAAATTATTTTTAAAAGCACACAGTAAAATCACTGGTAAAGGCAAAAATACACTAGCAGATCAACCACCTGTGAAGATAATATGAAGTCAAAAGACTAAAGTACTAAAATTACCTATTTCCATTATAAGAGGGTAACGGATACACAGACACACACACAAAGAAGTTAGATATGGTATCAAAAAGAAAAAATGTGGGAGGACAGGAGTAAAAGAGTAGAGCTTCTAGAAAGAGGTCCAACTGAAGAGATCATCAACTTAATATAGATTTCTATATACAAAGGTTATTACATATGAACCTCATGGTAATCACAAACAAGAAACCTATAATAAATACATAAAAAATTAAGAGAAAGGAACTGAAACATAATGCCAGAGAAAGCCATCAAACTACAAGGGAAGACAGTAAGAGAAGAAGAAAAGAATGGAGAAGAACTACTAAAACACCCAGAAAAAAAGTAACAAAATGGCAATAAGTATATACTCATTAATAGCTACTTTAAATATCAATGGACTAAGTGTTCCAATCAAAAATCATAGGGTGGCCAATTAGATAAAAAAACAAGACATATATATGCTGCATGCAAGAGACACACTTCAAAATTAAAGACACTCACAAACTGAAAGTGAAGGGATGGAAAAAGATACTATATGCAAATGATGATTAAAAGAAAGCTAGGCTAACCATACTTCTATCAGACAAAATAGACTTTAAAACAAAACTGCAACAAGAGACAAAGAAGGGCACTACATAATGATAAAGGGAACAATCCAACAAGAGGACATAAAACTTATAAATATCTACGCACCCAACGTAGGAGAAACTAAATATATAAAGCAATTATTAACAGATATAAAAGGAGAAATATACAGTAACACAGTAATAATAGGGGACTTTAACACTCCACTTACACCAATGGATAGGTCATCCAAACAGAAGATCAATAAAGAAACATTGGCCTTAAATGACACATTAGACCAGATGGACTTAGTAGATAAATACAGAACATTCCATTCAAAAACCAGATAATGCCCATTCTTTTCAACTGCACATGGAACATTTTCCAGGATTGATCATGTATTAGGCCACAAAACAAGTTTCAATAAATTTAAGAAGATTGAAATAATACTAAGTATCTTTTCTGACCACAACAGTGTGAAACTAGAAATCAACTACAGGAAGAAAATCAAAAAAGCCACAAATATGTGGAGATTAAACAAAATGCTATTGAAAAACGATTGGGTCAATGAAAAACTCAAAGGAGAATTCAAAAAATACCTGGAAACAAATGAAAATGAAAATATGACATGCCAAAATTTATGAGATACATCAAAAGCTGTTCTAACAGGGAAGTTTATAGCAGTGCAGGACTACATCAACAAACAAGAAAAACTCAAATAAACAATCTAATAGTGCACCCAAAGGAGCTGGAAAAAGAAGAAAAAGCAAAGCCCCAAATCAGTAGAAGGAAGGAAATAATAGAAACCAGAGCAGAAATAAATGAAATAGGGACTAAAAAACAAAAAATCAATGAAACCAAGAGCTGGTTCTTTGAAAAGATAAAGAAAATTGACAAATCTTTAGCTAGACTCACCAAGAAAAAAAGAAAGAAGCCTCAAATAAATAAAATCAGAAATGAAACAGGAGAAATTACAATGGACAACTCAGAAACACAAAAGATAAGAGAATACTACGAAAACCTATAAGCCAACAAATTGGGAAATCTAGAAGAAATGGATAAATTCTTAGAATCATACAACCTTCTAAAACTGAGTCAAGAAGAAATAGGCAATTTGAATAGACCAATAACCAGTAGGAACATCAAAACAGTAATCAAAAACCTCCCCAAAAATAAAAGTCTAGGATCAGACAGTTTTCCTGGTCAATTTTGCCAAACATTCAAAGAAGACTTAAAACCTAACCCTCTCAAACTCTTCCAAAAAATTAAAGAGGAGAGGAAGCTTCCTAACTCATTCTATGAAGCCAACATTACCCTGAGACCAAAACCGGAGATGACAGCACAAAGAAAGAAAATTGCAGGCCAATATCAGGGATGAACATTATGCAAAAATACTCAACAAAATATTAGCAAATTGAACACAACAATACATTAAAAAGATCATAAACCATGATCAAGTCGAATTTATTCCAGGGATTCAGGGATGGTTCAACATTCACAAATCAATCAACGTGATACACCGCATTAACAGAATGAAGAATAAAAATCACGTGATCATCTTAATAGATTCAGAGAAAACATTTGACAAGATAAAACATCCATTTATGGTAAAAACTCTGAATAAAGTGGGTACAGGAGGAAAGTACCTCAACATTATAAAGGCCATATATGACAAACCCACAGCTAATATCATCCTCAGTGGTGAACAACTGAAAGCTATCCCTCTAAGAACGGGAACCAGACAATGATGTCCACCTTCACCACTCTTATTTAACATAGTATTGAATGTATTGCCAGAGCAGTCAGGCAAGAAAAAGAAATGAAAGGGATCCAAACTGGAAAGGAAGAAGTGAAACTGTCACTCTTTGCAGATGACGTGATTTCATATATAGAAAACCCTAAAGAATTCACCAAAAAAGTTTTACAAATAGTAAATGAATAAGGTAAATTTTCAAGATACAAAATCAACATACAAAAATCAGTTGCATTTATATAGACTAACAACAAAGTAGCAGAAAGAGAAATTAAGAATACAATACCATCTACAATTACAACAGAAAAAATAAAATACCCAGGACTAAACTTAACCAAAGAGCTGAGAGATCTGTACACTGAAAACTATTGTTGAAAAAATTCAAAGACATAAAGAAATGGAAAGATATTCTATGCTATTGTATTGGAAGAATTAACACAGTTAAAATGTCAATACTTCCTAAAGCAGTCTACAGATTCAATGCAATCCCTATCAAAGTGCCAACAACATTTTTCACAGAAATAGAACAAAGAATCCTGAAATTTATATGGAACAATAAAAGACCCCAAATAGCCAAAGGAATCCTGAGAAAAAAACAAAGCTGGAGGATCACAAACCCTGATTTCAAGATATACTACAAAGCTATAGTAACCCAAACAGCATGGTACTGGCACAAAAACAGACATAAAGATCAATGGAACAGAATTGAGATGCCAGAAATAAACCCACACATTTATGGAGAACTAATTTTCGACAAGGGAGCCAAGAACATACAATCGAGAAAGGAAAGTCCCTTCAATAAATGGTGTTGGGAAAACTGGACAGCCACATGTAAAAGAATGAAAGTAGATCCTTATCTTACACCATACACAAAAATTAACTCAAAGTGCCTTAAAGACTTGAATTTAAGATTTGAAATCATGAAACTTCTAGAAGAAAATATAGGCACTGTGTTCTTCAACATTGGTCTTAGCAGCATGTTTTCAAGTACCATGTCTGACCGGGCAAGGGAAACAATAGAAAAAATAAACAAATAGAAGTATATCAAACTAAAAAGCTTCTGCACAGCAAAGGAAACCATCAACAAAATGAAAAGACAACCTAACAATTGGGAGAAGATATTTGCAAACAATATATCTGATAAGGGGTTAATCTCCAAAGTATATAAAGAACTCATAATTTCAAAAACAAAGTAACTAACAACCCAATTAAAAAATGGGCAAAAGATCTGAGCAGATACTTCTCCAAAGATATTCAGATGGTCAACAGACACATGAAAAGATGTTCATCATTAACTATCAGGGAAATGCAAATCAAAACTACAATGAGTTATCACTTAACTCCTATCAGAATGGCTATAATTAACAAGACAGGACACAACAGGTGTTGGAAAGGATGTAGAGAGAAGGGAATTCTCATACACTGCTGGTGGGAGTGTAAATTGGTGCAGCCAGTGTGGAAAACAGTATGGAGATTCCTCCAAAAATTAAGAACTACCATGCGATCCACCTATTCTGCTGCTGGGTATTTATCCAAAGAACATGAAAACACAAATGCATAAAGATACACACACCCCTATGTTCATTGCAGCATTATTCACAATGGCCAGGACTTGGAAGCAACCTAAGTGCCCATCAAGGGACGAATGGGTAAAGAAGATGTGGTATACATGCACAATGGAATACTACTCAGCCATAAGAAAAGGTGAAATCCAGCCATTTGTGACAACATGGATGGATCTTGAGGGTATTATGCTAAGCACAATAAGTCAGGGGGAGAAAGTCAAATACTCAAAGAAAGTATGGTCAAAGAAAGTATGATCTCACTCATAAGTAGAAGATAAAAGCAACAACAATCACATAGAGACAGAGACTGGATGGGTGGTTACCAGAGGGGAAGTGGGGAGGGAGGAGGGCAAAAGGGGGGATTAAACACATGTGTGTGGTGATGGATTCTAATTAGTCTTTGGGTGGTGAACATGACGTAGTCTACACAGAAATTGAAATATAATGATATATACTTGAAATTTATATAATATTATAAAACAATGTTACCACAATTAAAAAATAAATTTAAAAAAAATCAGCCAGGGAAAAATTGCCTAGAGCAGGATCTAGGCAAGTTTCAAACATGGAGCTTCCATTTGTTTTGTCATCATAGAGTCATGGACAGCTTTTTTTTCCTGCATCGATGTGTGACACGTGAAACATTGTCAGCCTCCAGACTGATATCCAGAGTCATTACTGTGGCTCAGTCATTTAACCCTGGCTGGAAACCTAAATGGATGGCCTTGGTGTTCAGCCTCTCCAGAGGTCAAACTGATACCACATAATCCAGAGTCCCTACTCTAAATCATATTCTTAGACTATCTGGTATGACTAGCTCTCACTCTAAATCACTTTCTTAGACTATCTATCATGAACCAAGCCCCCCAGAAAAACATAGATATTTCTTTCTGGCATGAAGTTTGAAAGGGTTAAAGATTACCTCCCAGAAGCTGAGGGCAATGGCCAGACCTCTCTTTGTGCAAGGTTAAATTATTAACTACACATCCATTGATCAATCTATATTCTACATTTATTAATTGGAATGCTTCTATGAGAAAAAGCCATGCCTTCTTTCCCATTTGTTTATTTATTCAATTATATATTTATGTAGGTTCAATAATATTAATTTTTTTCTAAAAGTTATAATTTATTATTGTCATTATTTATTTTGGTGCACAAGTAGATCCAGCTTTGGCCTTTAGGTGCTGCTATAGTTTGGCACCTGCATACTTTTGACATTCCCCACCCTTTTGTGAGAATATTATCACTTTCTGACACCACACAATTTTCCAGGTTCATCTTGTGTTTTTTTTATGTCTAGTCTTGGATTCAACCACTTCTCCAAGGATATCTCATTCCTTTTATTGGAGAATGAATGGTATTTAGAAACCAATAACTGGAAGCTAGATGTACTCCTTGCTACTGAGGTGCCATTGCTTCTAGACCATCTCAGCAGACAGAGATTATTATCCCATACATAAGCATCTCTGTGTTTCTTTTTTCATTTACATATATGTATGCACATGTTCATGTATGTGTATATATATGTGTGTATATGTATATACATCTATATGTATCTATATCTATACCATCTATATCTCCACGTGGTCATACTGATTCCTCTCATTTTGGTAGAATACCACAGGGTTTATTTTAGTCTTTCTCTTTTACTATGTGTAATTTCTTTATCTGACAGTGAGAAACCTGGATCTCATTATTTACAACATATTTATGTATTTGTTTGATACTGTTATAAACCTAAAGCTGTTTCAGAATCACTAATCCGTATGCCTATGTGAAACACAGGTAACAACTAGAATACAGTATTTATATACCATTTTTTTTTCTTTAGCCATCCAGTATCCACTCAAAATACTGTTTTCTAAAGATACTTAGGTTAGTTCTTTTCCTGGTCATCCTCTTCAGTATAGTTATGTTCTTCATTTGCAATACATTTAGACTCATTTGTTACTGGTTATATTCTACTTTCGGTTCACTCCATATGCTGGTTGACTTTAATAGTTTATTTTTTGGCTATATGAAACATTACTATGGTTCTAAGAGGAAAAGTTTTACTAAAAGTTGTACTCAGAGATGTGTTACTCCCACCCCATTTCTTCGCCCCATTCCGGTCTTCCCCTTCTTTCTACCTTTTCTGCACACACTCTCTGTAGTTAAACAATTTCTTTTCTCTTCCTGTATTTCTTTTGCATAAATGGCCAGATACTACATATTGTTTATAAATCTTATTTCTTACATAAAGAGTAGCGTACGATGGATACAACTTTGAGCTTTGCTTTTCAACCTGAACAGCAATACATTCTGAAAATCATTCTGTATCAGTTCTTAGAGATCTTTCTCATTCAGTGTTATTGCTGCACAGCTCTTCATCATATAAATGTATGGTAGTTTATTGTACCATAGTTATTATAATTGGTAAATATTGGAAATGACCTATGTGTCCCTACGTAGAAGAGTAGTTGAATGAACTTTGGTACATAGTAATCTTATGTGTGTGTATATTTGTCCTCATTAATTATTCAGATAGCTTTAACTCTAGAAATCTCTTAGAAAATGCAAGGTGTAGATTATTATTATGAAAATATAATTTTCCTTGTGATATTTAATAAATTTATTAATGTATCAAATATCCTCATAATCTTATCTCTTTTTATGATCTTACCATTTCTCTTAATTAGTTTTTCCAGTACATTGGTTTTCAATTTTTAGCATGCATCAGAATCACCTGGAGGGTTTAAGGCACAGAGTGTCTCCTTGACAAAGTCTCTGATTTTCAGGTCTGTGATGGAGCGATATAACCTGCCTGCCTCAGGTTCCCAGTTGATGCTGCTGCTGCTGTCTGAGAATCTCATTTTGAGAACTAGAGTTCTAGAATAAGAATGACAAGTCATTCTATATTCCTTTTTCTGATAAAGGAAATTAGCAAAGCTTACTAATTAATGAACTATATGTTTTCTTTTGCATGAAAATGTGGAAATAAGTGTTTGTAGAATTTTCCTACCCTTTGAAAAAGATAGCCAAATTCTAAATACTTGAATTAGACTTAAGGGAAGAAATTCAGTTTGTTAAAGAATAAATGTAAAAATAATGGGAAATTATACTCCTTTTCTATCATATGACACCAATATTGCAGAACTAAATTTGATTTCATTAATTTTATGAAATTATAGATATAAAGATTTTGTTTAATATAGTATAATCAGAAATGGAGATCAATAATTTCAGCAAGTATGATTATATGTATCAGAATATTTTAACTTGACATATCTAAGTAAATACTTATTTTTCTTTTTTTCATATTGAAACAATGCACCATAGTTAACAGAAAAAAATGTTTTCTTCATGTATATAATTGATCATTTATGCCTTTAAAAAATAACAAATGAATTCCAGTGTGATATTTGATCTCTTAAGTGGAGTTTTATTTTGTCAATTCACTTCCTTTGAGTATTGTTTATCCTTCCTCATATATAAACTGGAAATTTTAGTGCTAAATAAAATTTGTGCCTTAGGTTATAGAAGACAATTTAGGAAATTTGGCTCTTATCTAGTAAAGGACAAGTGAATGTAATGAAATGAATGATTGAAAAATAAAGCCTCCTAGAACTAGGAAAAGGTCAGCTGGAAGATAAAAAATTACAAGAATCTCCAGAAAGTACAAAATAATAATGTAGAATTTGTGATTGAACACAAGTATGAGGGTGAATTGAGTGTGGATGGGATAGGAGAAGAGACTGCAGAAGATGCCAATAGCAAGGAAATGCAGAGGCTTCGAGTGATATGGCAGAGAAGAAAATTAAAGTGCTTGAAAAAAGGAATTAAGTGCAGGTTAGGAAGGCTGTTCAGATCACATAGGAAACAAGTTCTAGAAGCAACATGTGGAGATCCAATCTCAATGAACTGCATGCAGGAATAGGATGCACAACCCTAGAAAAACTGAGTAGATGTAAGGAGAGACTCCTTTCTCAGGGGAAGTTAGGCAAAGAAGTAAGGATTTGGGACATAGATTCAAGATGAGAGAAACAATACCAGAGTCCAGTAAGAGTAAGATTCTGAAACTGGGTAGAAAAAGAAATATTGGATAGAAACAAGAAAAAATGGATGTCAACATTTGAATCTAAAATACAGTGCAGAGGGAGTAGAATCACAGATAACTAGATTTTGAATTTATTCTTCGGAATTATCCTAGTTATTAACCTTCATTTTTCAAAGGCGAGACCCAGAAATGTGAATGAACTTAGAGGTTGAAGTTTAAATTGTTCTAGTCTGAAGATATAAAAAATAATAAGCCATGGGCCAGGCAACATTAACATGCATCTATGTTAAAACAGCACCATAATTATTAACTGGCTCTATTACTTAGATGTATTTACTTATAAAGAAATGATATTTGAATTAAATTTAAAGCAAAAGGAATGTTATTTTGGTGAATCAATTACTATCACTTAAAACTCTGAATTCATCTCTCCTTACTGAACTATTACCCTTTTTCATTTTTGGTAAATTAGATGTCTGTGGACATACTGAGACCACAATTTCAGGAATCCAGAGAGTCCCTACTGTTTCTCGTTATCTACTAATAAGAACTGTAAAGCAACAAAACTCCCTGGAAGTATTTGGCTTACAATTTTCTCACTAAAAGCAGCAATCTCTAGGACTGATTTTCTTCTAGAAATATAAAGCAAATTATATGATATGCTACAAAAAAATTGGGGTGTAAAAACAATAATATTTCTTTTAATTTTTTTTGCTAAAGCAAGGCAAGATTCCAAAATGTGACAAAGCCATCCCAGCATCTCCCTTTTCAGATTTCTAAAGTTTAAGAGGACAGCTGCTTTCTTACATCAGTTTATGCTTATTTTTTTATAAGAATAGATATCACAAAATGGAGTAACATTCTGACATTCATCTCTTCCTCCTTTTTATTCTCTTTCTTGCATGGAGTGTATATTTTTGTTTGCATCTTCAAGCATTGTAGAAGGAGATCTGGAGTTTATCAGTGAATGGCTGGTTATGTTCATTTAAATCAGGACTTCAGTATAAAAACTTTTCACTTAGCACTAGTGTGGCTTTTAATATCAGGTGACATGGATTTCATACAAGGAGTATTTCAGGAGATAGAAAGGAAAATTTCCCAGTGGTGAAACATTAGGAGCTTTAATAGACAGTTCACTGCAGTTCCTCCACCCCTTCAGCAAAGATTTTGTTTTATATAGTCACACATGTGCATGACTTTTGAGGACCCGAAATGAAGAAGAGGCATTGCCAGGCCTAGATTATGTGGAACAGGCCACCTGAGTCCTTAGCAAGCAGCTTTTAGAGACTAAGGCCATACTTTGGCAAATTGAACCAGGTCTGCTGAAAAGAAGACATCTCAGTTTTGCTGCCCACTGAATATTAGTGAAAATCTGGATTTAAATTGCTAGTGCCAGGTGAGGTAGAAAAAAAAACCTAGAATATCAAATTTGCATTTTTTTCATCTCTTATTTTCCTTAATCAATATGTCTAGAAGTTAGTTAATTTTATTGATCTCGTCAAAGAACCAGCTTTGGTTTTATTTATTTTATCTATCGTTTGTGGGTTTTTGATTTCATAGATTTCTATCATATTATTATAATTAATATTATCATATCACATAATGATTATTATTATTTCCTTCTAGCACTTAGTGCTTAGGTTTTTTTTTTTTTTCTGGCTTCTTAAGGTAGGAACATATATTTAGTTTAAATATTTTGCTTTTAACCTGGTAACTTAAAGCTATACATTATTTTACTGCATCTCATAAATTTTGAGATGCTTTTATTATCATTTTTTCTAATTTTCTTTATGATTTATTTCCTTGGGTCTTTCAGTCTTTTCCATGGGTCATTTAGAAGTGATTTTTTTTAAATTTCTCAATATTTGGGGATATTACAGGTATCTTGCTCTTCTTTCACTTCTTTAAAGGCAGTGGTATTTGTTTTGATATTCCAGCATACAGTCTCTCCTGATTAATATTTCATGTGTAGTTGAAAAATAATGTGTATTCTGAAGTTCTTGGATGTAATGTTCAATAAATGTCAGTTAGGTTAAGGTGATTGGTATTGTTCAAATTCATTCATGACTGAGAGAGGAATATTAAAACCTTCACTTAATGTCTGAATTTGTTTGTTTTGCCTTTTAGTTTTGTTAGTCTTTGCTACATGTAGTTTGAAGCTGTTTTATACACATATTTAGACTGTTTTTACTTTCTGACAAATTGACTGTTTTATCATTAGGATATTTCCCTCTTTATCTCCTGTAATACTCCTTGTATGAAATCTACTTCATCTGATATTAATGATCTTATGCTTCTTGTTTGCATGATATGAATTTTTCTATTTACTTTTAAACTATGTGTTTTTACATTTGAAGTGTATGTCTTATAGAGAACACAGAGATAAGTCTTTTCTTTTTTTAATCCAGTCCAAAAACCTGCATTATTAGTACATTTAGACAAGAAAATTCCTTATATGGTCTGTTTCAGTTTATTATCTTGCTAATTATTTTCAGTATTTTTCATTTGCTTTCATCACTTCTTTTTTCCTGTTTTCCTCTCTTATACCTCTATTTTTCAGTGGTGTATAGCATTTAAAATATATATTCATGTGCTTCGAAATAAATGTCATTACTAGTAGATTTTAAAAGTTCTCACCACATACACACAAAAAATGGTAACTATGTGAGGTGATGGATGTATTAACTAATCTTATTGTGTTAATAAATTTGGAATATATCAAATCATTACATTTTACACCTTAAGCTTACAGAATGTTATATGTCCATTATACCTCAATACATCTAAAAAAAAAGTGAGAGAGACCATGGGACATTGACAAAAACTGACCACAAGGAAATCCTCAATAAATCTCCAAAAGGAAGAAGTCTAGATGACATTTATTTCAATGCAATGAAAGTAGAAATTAAAGACAAAATGAAAAAACAAAAAAATAAATAAGAAAAAAGAAATTTTTACAATGGAATTTGGGGCATAAGGGAGAGAAGAGGGGGGGATTTATTGAAATAAGACCTTTTTCAATACTGGAAATACAAATCATAAGAGTATTTTAAGGGGCCTCCCGGTGGCGCAGCGGTTTAGTCCGCGCTTGGCAGCCCGGGGTTCGCAGGTTCGAATCCCGGGCGCCCGCCGACGCACTGCGTGTCAGCCATGCTGTGGCGGTGTCCCATATAAAGTGGAGGAAGATGGGCACGGATGTTAGCCCAGGGCCAGTCATCCTCAGCAAAAAGGGGAGGATTGGCGATGGATGCTAGCTCAGGGCTGGTCTTCCCACCAAAAAAAAAAGAGTATTTTAAGTCATGCCTCTTACCTGACATTTGTAGAAAAGAGAGGGGAAAAAACAATTGTGTTGATCTACATTATTTGATTGCATCATTATGTTTCATAAAATATGCTTGATTTGCTGTAGATCCCATTATATGTGTTCATGATGCAAAAATATAATTTCAGATTCTATTGTATTAACTGGCTTGATCCTTGTAGGATCCTACAAATACTGACAAATATTATTTCTTTATATAGCAGTCAACATTAAGAGATAGTTCCCATAAATATGAAGACTAAATTAAAGAATCAGCAACAGATGATATAAATTACTCTGGAAAATGAAGAAAAAACACATAAGAATGAGTTTGCATTTATTGTTTCCATGCACTGATGTATTCATTTGTGTTATGGCTGATAATTTAAATGCTAGTTTCTGGTTTGATTTGAAAGAGTGGGAACTTTCCTAAGTGATTCATTAGTTTGTGAAATTATAATACACTTTATTCAAAATCACAATCTTTATCTGAACTAGTATTCTGTATTATAGACAGAGAATATGGTAATATATAATCTGTGATAAATAGCATTTGCAGGTTAGGCCTCATTAAATGTGGCCATCTTTGCTTTTTCCACCGCTCCCTGATTAATTCATTGCAAGGTGTGGAAACTAAAAAAGAATTTTAGAAAATAGCAATAGGTTGTGAGTATAAGATTAGTGGGCAAGATTTTATGAAATAATTTCTCATCTTGCACCATGAAACTTTGACTTCAGTTTGAATTATAGCACAAAGAGGATTTCAAGACCATACTTAAAAAGAAAAATAACCTGGATTATTTCTATTATTCAAATTCAATAGATTTAAATGTTGACTTTGTTTTACTTATGTGAAGCAAGAAAGTAAAATAAAAAATCTGTTTTCTTTTGCTGAGGAAGATTCATCCTGAGCTAACATCTGCTGCCAATCTTCCTCTTTTTGTATGTTAGCCACCGCCACAGCATGGCTACTGACAGGGTGTAGGTCTGGGCCTGGGAACTGAACCTGGGTCACTGAAGTGGGGAGGGCCAAACATAACCATTAGGCCACTGAGGCTGGCCTCAAACAATCTATTTTCTAGCTGTAGTAGTAATTTATTCATCTTACATGTTGAAGCACTGTAGAAAGATATTATAGTGGTTTGCAGTTTTTTTTTAATTGACCTCTTATTTCTAACGTAGACTTTAAGTCTCCAAAAAGAGCACTCACTTTAGAACTAACACTTTTTATTTTCTTTGCCTGTCCATATTCTTACATTCAGTTTTTGGCCATGTGGGATAGGCCTGGTGTACCACAGGAAGACCAGGCCCAACCAATGATACTGAAATTGTAATTAAGCAGTCGAGTTAGCATGACAGCAGAACTCTGCACCATGTCAGGGACACTTTTTCTGGCATCACACCCCCTTCCCTTACACCGTTTACTGTACAAGACTTTGGAATATAGTCAACTAAAGGAATTCAGCAGGAAGAATGTGAGGAATTCTTATTGGATACACATGTACAACATACCCCATGTCAATCTATTCTTCATCTTCACCAATATCTCCTTAGTCCACCATTTACCTAAACTTCTGCATACCTTCCAAAGTGGTTTTCTATTCTTTTCTCAACCCTATTCATTGATTCTCCACGTGAAAGCTAAACTTACCTTTTAATATAATGGTTATATTGAGTCTTCTGCCTAACTTTTTTTTTTTTTTTTTGTGAGGAAGACCAGCCCTGAGCTAACATCCGTTGCTAATCCTCCTCTTTTTGCTGAGGAAGACTGGCCCTGGGCTAACATCATGCTCATCTTCCTCTACTTTATATGGGACGCCACCATGGCATGGCTGACAGGCAGTGCGTCGGCGGGCGCCTGGGATCCGAACCCGCGAACCCCGGGCTGCCAAGCGCGGATGAAACCGCTGTGCCACCGGACCGGCCCCATGCCTAACTTTTTAAGTCTGTCTTGAGCTCCCCTCCTCCTTGCTCATTATTCTCCAGCCATCCTGGCTTTTTTCCTGTTTCCTATTCCAAACTTTTTTCCATGTTAGGCTTTGAACTCTCCTTCTGGCTGGAATGTCAGCTTAGAGTATTTCATCCCTGGCTATCTCTCTTTGAAGGCCTCAGTGCAATTGTTCCACCCTCAGTGAGACTTTCTGTGAAGTAATTCAAACCCAAGACATTCTATTGTATCACCGTGTGTGTGTGTGTGTGTGTGTGTGTGTGTGTGTGTTTAAGAGCACTTTAAAATATCTGGAAATGTTTTATTGATTTTTATGTGATTATATTCTTTGTTGGCCCAATAGACTATAAATTCCAGGAGAGAAAAGACATGATTTTCTTTCTCATGGGCTATCTCCTCAGCCTGCTACTGTGCCTGCAAAACAGTAGGAGATCAATAAGTATTGAATGAAGGATTAAATTACAAAATAAAGGAGTTCCCTTGTTTCATTATTGATTTTTTGCCTCCATGTGGTAAGGCAACTAGTTACAAGGGTTCTCTGTCAGTGGTGTTAAGCCTGTTCTTACCAATGGCCAAACTACCTATTTGTGAATGTGGAAGTAGATTCTTCAGGTGAGACAGTGAGTTAATCCAAATGAGAAAAATCTGAGGACAAAAATGAGCCTCACCATTTGTCAACTTGGAAACAAAAATTGAGAAACTTAGTCAATGAGATAACATAGTGATTAAGATTGGATTCTAGAATCAAACTGTCTGGGTTTACATCATGACTCTACTATTTTCTAGTGATGTTACTTTGAACATGTTTCTACACCCGTCTTCTCTGCATGTTTATTTTTTTTGGATACTTGGGTGACATTATGTTATTTACCTCGTAGAGTGGTTATAATTAAATGAGATAATGACAAAGCCTTAGAACAAGGCCTGAAGTATATTAATAAATCATTAAAGCTTAGCTGTCATTGTTTTGCTCCCCCATATTAGACCTACAAACTGAACAGCTAAGTCAAAAGGGCCACGCAGAGCAGAAATAGTGGTAGCTACTAGTTCAGTTGCTCAACATAGAAGCCCAGCTTTACGAGTGAGGAAAATCCCATTCTTAAGTACCAATGTGCTTAGATATAATTTTGATCATGTATCCATTAAGAAGATAAAGTAAATAACTCTCCAGGGTGTCAGTGTGTATTAGTTGGTTTGTCCATGAGCATATCAGAGATAAGGGTTTCATTACCAGTAGATTATGTGGGATGTGCAGGGATTATCAACAAGGAGTAGGGGAGTGATACAGGGAAGGGAAAACAACAAATAAAGGACACACTTGTAAATCAACTAAAATGACAGGCAAATAGAGATTATTCTTACAGAGAAACTCTGAGACTTTGTGTAAAACACCTCAGAAATATCTTTCTGAGAAGGGCGAGGGAGCTGGGATATTTATACTCATTGGCTGAAGGCTACTCCTGGGGATGTTGATTCTCTGGTACTAAAGGCCTTAACATGTGGGAGTCAGAGTGCTTTATATGGCTCCAAGGGAAAAGAAAGAAAGACAAAAGAGAGAGAGAAAGAGAAAGAGAGAAAGAAAGACAGAAAGCCCTCAGGCCACAGATGCAGAAAACAGTGGGAACAATTAGCTGTAGGACACAGAAATGTCAGAGGACAATGGGTCTGCTACAGAGGGCAAGAGCAGAACATGTGGTCAGAGTTAGGTCATCCACTTCCTGGTATCAAAGGACCTGCATGGAGATAGCTCAAACTTTCCAGTGATCTCTTGCCCCAGTGTAAATGTTCAATCAGAATGGGGCTTTCTGCTCTCAGCACTGGGAAGCCAGTTTTAGCACCCTGACAAGAATCCCTTTGACACAGTCTTTGGGAACTGGAAGCATGTTAGTAGGTCCATTTAAGCTAGGACAAAACCACTCATACCTTTTGGAGCCAACATTTGCCTCCAAAGTAGTGTATTAGCCTGCTCAAGCTGCTATGACAAAATACCATAAATTGGGTGGCTTAAACAATAGACATTTATGTCTCCCAGTTCTGGAACCTTGCAAGTCCAAGACCAAGGTCCAGCCAGTTCAGTTGAGGTGAGGGCCCTCTTCCTGGCTTGCAGATGGTTGCCTTCTTGCTATTTCCTCACATGGCAGAGAGAGATCCATCTCTCTCTCTTCCTCTTTTTATAAAGCCACTAATCTCATCATGAAGGCCTTACACTCATGATATCACCTAACCTGACTACCTCCCAAAGGCCCCATCTCCAAATATAGTCACATTGGGGGTTAACCTGAATTTTAACATATGAATTTATAGGGGGACAGAAATCAGTTTATAGCAGTACTGAAAGAGAATATACTAGCTTTATCACATCATTAGCTGATGAGAACTTGGTCACTTGGGCACTCCTTTGTACCCCTTCACACAGCAAATATATTGGTGGTGTTGAGACTCCTATTAAATACAAGTGGCTCATTGCTGTCTCATAACCAAGTACACAGGGGCAACCTAAAATAATCACCCATTCCATTTTGTGCCAAGGAATAGATTCTTATGCACAGTGATTGGGATAAATAAATATTACCACTTTAATGTTTTTCTTTCTTAATAACATTTATGACTTTTCCTCTAAATTGATTCTTTGCAGTTTTTTCTATTATTATTTTTGTAGCATTTTGCTTTGTTCATTAACTTTGACATTTGTTTGTTGCTTCATATAATAATTTTGTTTAGTTTTCAGTTGCTTTAAATCTATAAGTAGAATATTAAGTAAGTAAGAAAAATGGTCTGGAAAGAGTTCCAACACCATCACAGGCAACCAAAATCCATGTGTAGGTGTTTAAAGGGTGACAGATTCTTATAAGTGTGATAACATTTGTGCTCTAAATACATGCCAAAACAACTGCAAAAAAGTTGAGCTTTCTTTGAAAAGAGTCTAAAATATTAAAAATTTCTAGCAGTTTTGAAATTATTTATGTAAGTATATATGAGGTTGTTTCATCGTACAAGATGACTGTTTTTTTTTAATCTTAGCATCAGAAGCATTATTTATATTTATAACATAAATGGGATAGGTTGATGTGTTTTAGGCTCCATAATTTTAGGGACATGGATCTTTTCTTACTTAGGCATGAGATGGCCTAGGGATGCATGTTAAACTGAACTCACAGAAGAGAGTTCAGAACAAGAAAAGTGGGTTTCATATTTTATCTTTCTGAGACATTCCAGGAAGCCAGTTGAGCACTAAAGGTATTCTCTTTGTTTCCTCCTGGTGGCCGTGGGTCTGTACTGAGGACATGTTGCAAAAAATCTGAAGACTGAAGCAGAATCTGCACAGTAAAAGCTGAAGGGTTAGTTGGCATCACTTTTCCATGACGCTAGTGCCCGTGTGATTTTAAATAAGCATACCCTAAGGACCTCTGATTTTCTAGTTTTCTGGGTGAATAAATGATAGAGACATCCAAATGCCTAGAAACATGAAAGAGTAATTTCACTGTATAAATTTTACTACCAAAATGGGATATAAGGGGAGAGAGGAAGTAGCTTCTTGACATGGAATGGCCCTTTTCTTGTAACTCATAATCAAACTATGTCAAGTTCTAGATGAAGTTCTTCTTTTTTTTTCTAAATTTTATTTTATTGTGGTAAGAACACTTAACATGAGATCTATCCTGTTGATAAATTCTGAGTACAATACAGTATTGTTAACTATAGGCACGGTGTTGTACAGCAGATCTCTAGAACTTATTCATCTTGCATAATGGAAACTTTATGCCCATTGGGGATTAGTCACTCCCCATTTTCCCATACCCCCACCAGCCCTTGACAACCACACACAACTCCACTCTCCGATTCTGTGAGTTTGACTATTTTGGATACCTCATATAAGTGGAATCATGCAGTTATTTGTTCTTCTGTGACTGACTCATTTCACTAAGCCTCAAGATTCGTCCATGATGACACATATTGGCAGAATATCCTTCTTTTTTAAGGCTGAGTAATGTTCTGTTGTATGTATATACCATATTTTCTTCATTCATTCATCTGTTGATGGATATTTGGGTTGTTTCCACATCTTGGCTATTGTGAATAGTGTTGCGAAAAAGAAAAGAAGCCCAGTAAGGCTAAAGAGGGCTACTTTTCTTTTTCCTTTCAACAACTATGCTGAGATGTTTATTTGAGAGTGAAGCCAGAGAATCCCTTCTCTTAGACTATTCTAAAAGATTTATAACTTCACTGGAAGATTGGATGCAAGAATTTTTTCTCAGTTTGCATAGGCAGTGGCGACCTTAAGCAAATCCCATTTGCTTTCACTAGGAGATAAATTTATTTATGTGGATGTTTCTCTACCAGAGCTGTTCTCTAAATATCTAATTAGGAAAAAAACATAAATCCAAGTCATAACAAAACTTTCATTTATTCAAATTCCCAGTTGTAATCAAAATGAAATTATGGTCTCCTTTGGTGAGCCTTAAACCACCATTCTTAAAGGAGGAGGCATATTTTGATACAGATTATGAACTGAATCAAGGGACTACTTCATACTATGAAGTGATGTTTTAGAATTTAACCTCAACACTCCATTGAGCATCACTATTTTTATGTCTCAGGGGAAAAATTCAGCAAGGAAATCATATATACCTATTGCAAAATCCTGAAAGTTTTACTAGATACCTGTTCTCCAGGAAGTTTTGGGGTTGCTGAATGGGAGACTGACAGATACAAATATCTTCACGTCAGTTAGACACTCCCTTGCAGATTCTTGGCATCTCTGGGATCCAACAATTATCTTACACGCTGAGGACTAGAGGGGCACCCACATCTGTGACCCAAGGCCCATGTGCAAATCTTCACGGTTGTCAAACTATTTCTGTGATGTAAAGGTACCTGGCGATGCTTCACATGCTTACTGCTCTCTACAAGCACCAGAGAGAAAGTGCTGGAATCTGCACACATGTGCAAGAGGGATGTAAAGTGGGGACTTAAAAAGAAAAAGGAAAAGTAGAATAGTTGTTCAATTACTATACCCTTAATGATTTAATGGAAAACTTTCTCATGTTTCAAACATAGCTTAAATTCCTATGTTAATTAAGATTTTAATGGGAAACACAAACTCAATTACCTATATTTCATATGTATACTTCACTTTTAGCATTTCCCACTAATATAGTAACTGTTTCATATATATTTGAATGTTAATATGGATGTGTAATAGTTTATATTTTACAAGTGGACATGGCATTATGGATGCTTCTAATTTGATGTTTAGATAGTATACTTATACATACATAGAGTTATTTTCTATATAAGTGAACTTTTGTTAATGAAAAAATCACATATAGGAAAGTAGTATTCAGAACATGAATGAAAACTAGGGAACAGTCAAAAAGTTTCTGAGTAGATGACATTATGTATGTAAACATAGAAAAGACCCTCACCAATTTATTGACTAATAGATGTGAGTAGGTGTGATTGATTCAACAAAACATAACTTAAGACCTTCTATCTTTCAGCCATTATGTTCTACATTGGGGTAATTGGCCCTCTAGTTGAAAAGACAGATGATCGAATAATAAACTACATTACTACATAATTAGTGCTATCATGAATGCATGATTCAAGTATAAATATTTGAAACAAGTCTATGAAAGTAAAGGAAAGTGTTCCAAACCTACTGTTTATTAAACAGGGCTTTGAAAGACAGAGAAAAGGACTTGAACTAATTTCCTGAGTCTACTGTCAACAGCCACTATTTAATATATAATACAATCATATCCAAAAAGTGTTATCTTGAACTTATCTCAAAAAAGATTAGAAATAAAATACTTGACTCTTCAAGCCTGGAGGAGCGGATTATAATTCCTATTCACAAGAACATGTAAATATGTAAAAATGTACATACTTTTTAAGAAGATATACAAACTTGGGATAGAAAATAGCTATTTTCAACTTATTTTTGAATGACTCCCTTTTGAAGAATAATAAATTAGGAAAAAATAGATAGATGATGACTGACATATTATACTCTTGAAGCAGTTCAAATATTTAGTTATAATATATTTTGACAAATGTTGATTAAGCTCATACTATATGCCATACACTGTGCTAAGAACTGGTGAGAAACAGCAGTAAGCAAAACAGACAAAACCCTTGCCTTTATCAAATTTGTATTGTAATGTACGGGAACAAAAATTTTTTTAATGTAATATTTTTCAAATAATAATATTGTTATTAACAATAATTATAATAGCAGCCAACACTCATATAGCTCGTGATACATGAGAGGAACTTTATGAGTACTGTATATAAAATAATTCATTTAATAACATTGGTCAGAGAAGGTAAGTGCTATGGAGAAACATCTGATACAGCGAAGAAAGGGGAAGTGTCTGTGTTAGAGGCAACGACTGAAAAAGAGGATGGCAGGGGAAGTCCTCATAGAGGAGGAGACTTTTGACCATGCAGATATCTGAGAAATTTCCAAGCAAAACTTCCAGATGTCTGCATAGTCAAATGCCTGGTGTTTTCCTGGAACATCAAGGAAAGCTTGGCTGGATAAAAGGGAGAGTAGTTAAAGATGAAATAAGAGAAAAAAATGGAGCAAAGGGCTCAGAACATGTATGGATTTATGTGTCATTAACAGGATTATGGCATTTACTTCCAACACAGTGGGGAGTTGGGGGTTTGTTCAGGGAGGTGGTGTGGAAGTTCTCTTCTGATTGCTTCTGTTTTCTTAGTGAAATAGGAAGTAGATTCATCAGATAAGCGTGAAGATGGATATGTTAAAAGTTTGAGAGGAGAAGGAATGAAACAATTGTCTACAAGTGTGAGAAGTAAACGAACTTGGAAAATGTAGTGGCATTAATTGTAGCAAGAAGCATCTACTAGAGATGTTGCTAAGTGATTTAAAGTGAGTGTGGTCGGCATGAATAAAGTGAAAACTAGTCAGTTTAGAGCAAGAAGGTAAGATGTAACCAAATTGTTTTGTATTTGTTTTCGCCTTTTTCCAGCAAAGCATCATGAAGCTAGAGAGGGGGAAAGGAACTGAGAGTGGACAAATGAGTGATTATTTTGAGGGGCTGGGATCTAATCTGGTTAAGCAGAGAAATGAGGACTTCAGTGTTTTCTAGCTTGTATTTTGAAATACTGATGTTTTCTTCTAAAGTATGTCTCATCAACACTCAGATATTATACAGGAGTTACACCATAATTTTAAGGAATTCCAAAAAGTATAGTTTAAAATATACTATGTTTATACTTCTTTTCAAGAAAACCATATAACCTAAACCCAGAGAAGTTATAAACCCTGCAGTTTCTTTGTGATACTGTAGAACGCTCGTTGGATAGATCCAGTTTATATCAAAGTGATTTTTATTAATAAATCTCTGGGTGAACAGATATATTTTTCTTGAGGATTCAGAGACATTTCATCAACATTTTTCCCAACAAAAATTTGATCTGTGACACCTACATCAAAAAGTTGTTCTCTCTGGTTTGACATTTCTTTTATATTTCTGATATTCTCCTGTATATTTATGCTTTACTTGTGTACAGAGAATCTATTTTATTAAAGTGTCTACTCAGATTCTCTCTTTTTTCCTCGCCTCTGTGGAGCTGAGTTAAGTTTGGAACATCTACCGACATCAAGGCAAACAACACTTGCCCAACTTCAAAAGCAGTCCTAAGTCTGAATCAGTAGGTACTAGAATCAGAGCAAAGCATAGAAAATGAGCAGAAATTTAACAATTTTACAGCATTGTTATGGATACACAAGAATATGCTTTATTATTAGGACAGTTAGTTAGAAAAGTGCCCCAAAAGATTGGTACAGGATTATTCCTTATTGTTCGCTCTCTCCTTTCACTATCATGAAATGATGGGGATTCTTTTCTTTCTTTAATTCTCTCCAGTACACATCATTCATGCTATGTTATCAAACCACTGTCATACAGTAGGTAGAAGAGGTACTTTGATGTAATTCCATAGTTTACTGTTTCCTGATTAGCTTGATATTACCAAAAAGATTTGGCTTGATGCTTTTATATTCGCATTTTTTTCATGCTACAACCTGATCCATACTAAGTAATGTTCTCATTTGCTTGTCTCCATATTTACTTTCTTCAGTTTCAGTATGAAACTGCATTTTGCTGACACATGTAAGTATTTGCCTATTCTGTTTCTTGGTTTCACTTTATATTTTTTATGCCTCATTTCCTTAGCATGTTTTTGTTGTTATTCTGCTCAGACAATCTCTCTTAAATGATGTAAAACACATTCTGGTCAATTACATACTCCCTTCTAGATACTCCACAAACCTTCATCAAATCATAATACTCTCGGCCTATCCATTTCTCTAAATATCTTCTTTTTCCTTCCCCACACTCACACGCTGAGTGACTTTTGCCGGAGTATCATGTTACTAATGGTTAGTTAATTACTAGTTTTTTGGGAGAGGAATCCAAATTAATTAGTCTTTTATTTTATAGAGAATATTTCAATACATAATAAAACATTGGAGATAGACGTATTTCTTCAGAGCTGTGTTTATATTCACTAAAATAAGAATTTCCTATTTCCAAAGGGCAAATTGAAAATAATATCAGCTAGGAATTAAATAAATAATCATTGTCTATTTTAACTTTCATGAACAAATAAGCGTATCTGAGTAATTGACTAGAAAATTAATGATATTGGGTAGATTTTCAACAGATAATTCTTAATTTCACTTTCCGCCTTGTTTTTTCATATCTAGTATAAGTTTCATCATTACTACTGTTTGTGATTATATTTAATAGCACAATGAAAGTATAAGAAAGGAACATCTCAAACAAATATTTCATGGAACTTTTAAACCAACTCATTAAATTGTAAAAAGCCAACACTGATATTACTGCATCCTAGATGATTTTTTTATAAGAAATAGAGTTATGAACCATCTACTACCTACTTACGACAGTGCATGAAAATATATTTCTACTTCCTCTGGTGAAATGGTACTAAAGTACATGGCTGTATGCTTTTGTTACAGTTGCATTTTTTTTTAAGTTGGAAAAGAATCATAAAGAAATAGGAAAAAAGTATATTGATTTGGAATCATAAAGAAATAGGGAAAAGTATATTGATTTGGAAAATTTTCCATTATTTCTATAGAAACTGTTGTATCTTTTCCTAAGTGTTGTTCTATTTCTTACGTCCACGTTCCTGAGGCAATGGGGAAGATGTAAAATGCCCTCATGATATTGGGCAGTATGATTTCGCACTATGTATTAGTTTCCTTTGGCTGCTATAACAGATTATCACAAACTTAGTGGCTCAACACAACACAATTTTGTTAGCTCCTATAAGGTTAGAAGTCTGACACAGGTCATTATAGTCTAAAATCAAGGTGTCAACAGGCTATGTTCTTTTCTGTAGATTACAGAGACTGCTTTCTTGCCTTTTCTAGCAGCTAGAGACCACCTACATTCTCTGGCTCATGGCTCCCTTCTTCTATCTTCAGTGTCAGCAAGGTTGCATCTCTCTGGCCATTCTTCCATTGTCATGTGTCCCTTTACCACCACCAATAATGTTCTCAGCTTTTAAAGATCTATGTGATTAGATTAGGCCCACATAGGTATCCAGGTTAATCTTCCTCGTCAAAGCTCTTAATTTAATCACATCTGCAGAGTCACTTTTGCCTGGTACACTAACATAGTCACAATTTGAGGGAATAAGATGTCAACATCTTTGGTGGGTGGCTTTTCTGCCAACCACACACTATTTATAAGAAAGACATGTGGATCTCAGCATCGGATTTACAAAAAAATTAGCAGAAATAAAATTTTTCAAATCATAATGTGAGTTCACTTAAGAAGTATATAATTAAAGGGAATTCAATAGATAATTATTTTATAATCAAATAGCCCCTTTTATTTCTCAAAATGAAGAGTGAATAGAGAACATGAATTACTTCCTATAAGAATATTAAAGGGAAAATAACTGTCTTTCCCCTCCTTTCTCTCTCTCCTTCTTTTCTTCCTTCCTTCCTTTCTTCCTCCATCCCTCCCTCCCTGTCTTTCTTTCCTTCTTTTTTTTTTTTTTTTGTGGGGAAGACCAGCCCTGAGCTAACATCCATCACCAATCCTCCCCTTTTTTGCTGAGGAAGACTGGCCCTGGGCTAACATCTGTGCCCATCTTCCTCCACTTTATATGGGACACCGCCACAGCGTGGCTGACAGGCAGTGCGTCATCAGGCGCCCAGGATCCAAACCTGCGAACCCTGGGCTGCCAAGTGCGGACTAAACCGCTGCGCCACCGGGCGGCCCCCTCTTTCCTTCTTTGTATTCTCCTATCCATAAATAATATATTTGTGTTTGGAAATATAGAGAAAACTACTGTTTCATAAATCAACTCATGACAATTTCTTACAAATTTATTATTTTAACATAAATTTACCTGATTTCAACTTTAATTATTTCTTTCCTGAATGCATGTGATGCTATCAATTCTCATTTGTCTAGCTGACAGAATGAGAAGATTTGTATGTGTTAAGGTGATATATTTTATGCAAATAGACTGTACAGAATAGCCAAAATGCCATAAAACTGCTTTCAATAGAGGCATGTTTTAGCATGTCGCACTGAGACCAAAAAGAAAGGTTTATGCTAGCTATCATGACTTAAGCTAGCTTGTACAAAATGTGTAGCTTTTATTTCTTTAAATATTATAAAGCCACAATAGTTATTGAGAATATCAGGATCATGGGAGAAAGTCATTTGTAATATAGAGTAAATGATCTTTGAAAACTGATTGTTCAATTGCAAGAGGCTAGTTCACTCGTTTTTTTCCTTGACATACTGCCTTTTTGCTGTTCAGCCGTTCAGTTAATGAGGCAATGCACTAATTTCAATGTAAGACAAACCCTGATTTACTGCCAATAGTTTCTGGCTCCATGCAGTTTCACTGCACAGTGTTAAGTACTTGATTGATGTACTCCCATGTCACTCCCTACTCCTTTTAGCTGCCTTAATTCTCCTATCACTTGTCATCACCGGAGAGAAGTATTTGTCTGTTCATTTTCTAAGTGCCACACTAGATTACAAGGTCCAGGAAGAAGGCAATTTGTCTCTTTTCTTCACCACTCTATCCCTAGTGCCTTCAGTCACTGGCATATAGTAGGTGCTCAAAAATATTTAAGGAGTGATTGCCCACATGCTTAAAAAGATATAGCCAATTTCTAAGTCACAAAGGATTTAAGAGAGGTTATTACAAGGACTGCATCAACTTGATGCTTATGTTCCCTGAAAAACAATTCACCTTTTGTGTCATGTGTTTAAAACCTATTTGCAGAATAAATCCTTCCGTTAATGTGTTTTTTACATATTCTCCATGTAGTAATGATTTTGTTAACTCAATAACTTGCATGTCAATGCTATACTGAATTCACTCCAGCTGCATAATCATGTATGAATTCTACTTTGTTGCAAACATGCTTTGAAAAGTCCTTCACATGGAGCTCAATACTTTCTACTTATTAGTAGTCTAATTTATCTTGTTTCTTTGAATTTAGGTGATCACTAATGTTTCCCATAGATTTCCGACCACTTGACAATAAATTACAATCCTATAAAATCATTTCTATGTCAACTTGTATAATGTATTAGTACGAGTTGATCCAGGATTGCCATGACGTCTAGTATTGGACATTAGGCTTCGGGGATATAATTATATTAAAATTATACAAAGCTTATGCACTCAAATTGTCATTTAAAAAAAAATAGCCATTTACTATGAAGCACTTTTGACAGTTAAGACTGGTAAAAATACCAATGCAGATAACTGTATTTTAATGCAAATTAGACCTGCATATTCAAAGATTCAACTTTCTGAAGTAAAAATCATACAGAATATTCTTCACAATGGAAATGACTTGACAATATTAGCATTTTTTTGTGAAGAAAAAAATAACGAATTTTATTATAGTTGAAACTTCCTTTACTCCAACTTTTGGAAACTTACATTGTACGTACAGCATATACATATCTTAACACTAAATACTTTGACAGCTTAAAACTATTCAGTCTTGTCATGTGCTTTTCTTAACTTTTGTCTCCACATTGATAGCGTGTAAAAAATCACATGTCTAATGTTATGTTTATTCTATATAGCTACAACATGCCCGCTTCAACAAAAAACAATATTTAACACTGAAAGCACTTCCCACTCCATCTCACTAAGTAACTTCATAAAATTGTTCTATAGGCATGGTATAGATTTTGGGGTGACACATGTGTTTTATGTGTATATATATATATATATATATATATATGTATTTTCCCATTGGAATTACTAACTTCAAAAATTTTCTCAATACTTTCAGGCTTTTTAGGACATTTTTTAGGTTTCTTATCTGCTTTCCAAAAGACAACCTTATCCTTTGGTTGCTTCCCCATATCTCCTATTCCTTTTATCCCAAACTCCATCCACACACACACATCCAGCTAATGACTTACTTTATATGTCTTTGAGAAATTAAAATTTCTCATCTTTTCTCATTTTTCTAACATCAAATTTCACTACAGAAATTCATCTACATAGACTTCTCCTTCTTTCCACTCTTAGATGGAGGAAACCACTTTCCCCTTCTCAAAGCCTTTTCTTCACATGGGACCATCACCCTGGATATCATCCCTCTCTCTTTCCACAGGCCCTGCCCTGCTCATCTTTGTTTCTTTCACATCAGTCCCCACAATTTATGAAATCATTTCTAATGGCATTCATATTGAATCTAATTTTGCCTCTTTAAAAAAGAATCTTTTTCTTTAGCACATTCTCCAAATACTTCACTCCTTTTCTCTTCACAAAACACTCCAAAATATAAACCAGATATTGACTCTCTATACTCTGATACATTTATTACTCCATCCACTGCAGTTTTATTTGTGCCTTAAAATCTCACAGATGCCCATGTTGCCATATTTGCTAATGATAACTCTGATGCCATGCTTAATCGACACTCTTCTATACTCTTACATGGTAATGAGCTAGTAGGGGAGGTTTTGGCCTTCAGCGCCTGTATTAGCCAACTTGGTGGCATGTGGGCCTCAGCATTTTTCCTGTTCAGTTAAACAATGGCTTACTGGAGAGTTTGGGTCTCTGAACTGCAAACCGATGAAAACACCCAGACCAATAATGAGACCAACAATCAATAGAAGATTGTGCAGCTGCACTTGACAGGCTTTTGTTGTCTGATGTTGATTTCTTCTGGCATTGTATTATTACCAAGGATGAGTTGTTTAGATAATCATTATTGGGTGTAGTGTTGGTTTTTTAAATTCTCTTTGAATGTGATTTTTTTTTTTTTAATTTACTGAATGGAGTCTTTGTTTTTAATCTCCCTTTTGGTAGTTCACACTGTTAGAATGGCCCTGGAGCACTAATTTTGAATTTTTAGAGGGCATTGGAAAGAGAGCACAGATTAATTATTTATACCTTATACCTAAATATTGAAGGAGGTGTTTGGCTTAAATTTAGGCTTAAATGAGTCCCACACCAGATGGGCAGGTGCTAGACCATGGGACAATTTATAGCTAATGGGTCTCAGGAAAGTATGCACTCTACATCTGGCCTCTAGTCCCAAGGGATAGGAGAAGTATCAAAAATCTCTCAAGATAGGGTAGACATTATTATAGGGCCTCATATATGATGAGTATTTGTATATGGAGATGAGATATGCCCCACTTTATTATAGGAAAGCGGAACAGGAAGGCTTTTTTTAAGGTTGACATAAGGTGTGAGCCGGCTAAGGGGTCTTTAATTAACATAAATTATTCTCAGGCAAAATAAAGACCCAATTAGAGGCTGATTTGTTGGACTGGAGTTTAAAAGTTGTTTGAGGAGACTGTTGTTATATCTTCCCATTAAACCAGTTGCCTGGGACCTATCAAGGAGATGAACATTTTACTGATTGTCTTCTTTAAGAATCCAACATTGTGTATTTTGAGAAGTGAAATGTGTACCTTGGTCATTGTCAGGAATGTCTGGAACTCTGAATGGGAACAAAGAGATGCTGGTGAAGACTTGTATTGTGGACTTTAAATATGTAGAGATGTGTGACCTTGATTTGTATTTTGGGTATCTATAAGGCAAAAGAATTCCAGAGTTTTTTACTCTGCAAGATACAACTCTTAGGCAATGGCCCAATAGTGTGTAAAAATGTATAGATAGGGCCATTTGTTGGCCAAGGCACCTAGTGTTGAGATAACTGTTTTCAATTTGGTCAACTGGGTTCACCCTGGGTCCTTTCTTTTATAAATAACATCCTGGTTAAAGGATGGAAATTAGTAACATTCTAATGAGTCCCATCACTTATGATGGTGGAAATGCCATCTATATATTCTGTGAACTCCCATTATTATTCACTCAGTTGATCAAAGGGATCCCCAGGTAGCCAAGGGCCTGGGGAAGGAGTGAATTCCTCTAGTATTATAGCATCTGGCAGGATACTGAGGACAGTTGAAGCTATAGCCTCCTACAGGTGGAATATGGCAGATGGCCTGGAGTTGGCTCCATCTTGTATTGAGGAGGCTTTGGTAGCCACATTGAGCTAATGAGGTGTTGCTTTCATGATCTAAGGCATAATGGACAGATGAGTATGGAGGGTCACAGGTTCAGGGTCTGTGATAGCCTCTGTTTTTAAAAGAGCCCAGTATATGGCTAGTAACTACTGCTCTAATGGTATGCTGTGTAGGGCCGAGTAGGGCAGGTTTTTGTTTTGGAAGCCTGTGGACATCTTATGACGATCATAGATGATCCAGAGACTCTAGGAGACATGAAACATGGTTGCTACAGCTTCTAGAAGGAAGGAATATCTGAGGGCACTAACAGGAGTGTCTGTTGATTTTAATTTGGACAGATTTCAGAGTCTTCCATTGGAGAGGGCACCATTTAAAGTGGGCTGATTTGTAAGTAGTAGCATCAACGAGATGAAGTAAAATTAGTAAATGAAGACTATCTCGCCTCTAGAACCCAAAAAAGACTAAATAACATTGTACGTGTTTGTCTTTAGTGAGTGTGTCAGATAAATCTGTTTTGGAGGAGGATGTCATCAGTGTAAGGTCACCTTGCTCCTGGAGAAAGGTGCGTGGAGTTAAGATCTTATCTGCCAAGATTGTGTGTGATGGCAAACCTGTTGAGGTACCCTAAATGTAGCTTAGTAAAGGTATACTGTGTCTTATCAGAGGTGAAGGTAAACTGTGACTGAAAAAGGCTATTGAAATAGACACTGAATTGAACATATTGGCCAAATGTATAATAGTGAAATCTTTATCAACTGTTAATTAGATGGAGTTAGTAATTTTGATAATATTGGGTTATTGGGTATAGACTCTTAATGAATGAAGGTTATAGTAAACCACGATAAAGCATAATTTTTTTTTTAGATTTAAGAAAGGAAAAATTGGGCTGTCAAATGGTTAAGTAGTGAGGAAAGTTGCCTGTTTATTAATTAGGTCCTACATAATAAGTTTTAATTTTTGAAGCCTTTGTTTTAATTTATATTGGACCTTATTTGTTGGGTCCCATTTTGTCAAGTCAGTTTTGAAGTGTCAAAGACTTAATTTAATTTTAATTTATTGTGCGTTGTGAAGAGTTTCTATGTCCACTATGGAATATTTTAGGGCAATGGGTACTATGACTAAAGGAAGCATATCTACTTTTTCTTTATTTTATATTTAGTTACTTTTCTAAGATTGTAGGGGGCACAATGTTTAAATTTAGTGTGATCCCAGGTGTAACTGTAATTTGAGCCCCAGTATTGATTAAGTACATGAAGCTTTGCCAATGGGTACATTTTAGCAAATGTTAAAGTTAATTTAGGGCCTCTGTTGCAGCACAAAACCACACCAATCAGCACCCTTTTTACCTTTTCATTATATGAAATATTTTAGTAAATTTTGGATTTCTAATTGAATCACATTATGGAAATTTGTTTCAATTTAGTAACAATAATATATAAATATGTGTGCATCATTTATTATTTTTTTTCTTCAACCTATACCTAGGTGTTTTTAAACTTTTTTTGTTTTTGCTTTTTTTTTTTTGGTCACTGGATATACTTGGATGTGTGTTGGGGGGGGGAGTTTCTCTTCACCCTGATCATATCTATATGTATTTTTTTAGATATCTCAAATTAGTCTAGTCAGAGTTAGAGATCTCTCCCTGGCAATGGCTGTACACTTTAAGGAGCCCTGTTTAAGTTGGGTTTGAATTAACTACTTCACTGTGCCACAGGGGCACCATGGGTATTTTCCCCTTTAACCCTGAGGTATGGGCTGCAATGGTACAGCAGCAGGTCACTGGGCCCACAACCCAGAAGATGGCAATTGAAATCAACCTCTGCTACAGCCCTGGCTTTCCCACCCCACTCCTCTTTTTGGGCTTCTTGCCACCTAAAGCCATGGTTTTTAGTTTATGTTTCTATTTGATAACTCGTGCGCTATGGGGAAAGGGGCAGGAAGCCTCAGTAGCCTGCTAGTAGGCAGTTGTCTCTCATTCTAAGCTTTCCCAACCTCCAATGTTGAGGTTTGTACTTAGAGAGCTAAAGCAGCCAGTCTCTCAATTGGCTAATTTGAATAATTATGCTCTGGGGCATAGGGGTTGTTTCTAGTTGTTAGCTAGCTGGCCCTGGGCAATTGAGGCCAATGCATAGTGCCCCTTGAGTGTGGGAACTCCATAAGGGAAGTGCTTGGGGTGTAAAATTAGCTGCTTCTGAAGAGGAATTGACCTACTTCTAACCAGGGCCTCAAAACTAGGTCAAGACACCATTAAAAACAAACAAAACAGAGACAGCCTTGGTGGTCTAGTGGTTAAAGTTTGGCAGGGCGAATCCTTCCCTACAGAAAAAATAAAAAAAAGCTATTTTACAGGTTATATTTATAATAGTGTTAAAAACACACAAAGAAATATATGCACACACATATATTTGGAAAATTTGGAAATTTCATATTTAAATATCAATTTACCAAGACAAGCTATATCTTCTATTTATTTAGAAATTCTTTTAGAACCCTCAGTGAGGTTTGAGAGTTTTCTTAATATCTTTCCTCTTTCTTGGTGTATTGACTCCTAGAAGTATAAATTTTTGTCACTTTATTTATTTAACTTTTATAACTCTTTATGATTACCATTTTTAGGTTCTTCCCATTAATAAAGAATTATTGAATTTTTAATGGCTGTTTGATTTTATCAAGAATTTTTGACATTTATTTATATGAAATTGTATGTATGTGTGTGTTTGTGTTTACTATAATAGATTATTTTGATGTTTACTGATCTTAAAACATCATGGATTCTTAGAATGAACACTCTTCATTTATAAAGAATCATTCTTTGTGTACGTTGATGGGTCATATAGATTATATTTTACCTAGAATTTTGTGTTAATACTCATTAGTGTAATCAGTCTATGATTTTTTTCTTTTTATTCTTTTATACTGATTTTTTCTCTAAATTATAAACATAATTACTTGGAAACATGTGTAGAGGAGGGTTTGATACATCCCTATGATGAGGAAAGGTTTAAATAACTTTGGGACTATCTATTTTTTTATAACTAAGTAGAAATTAGAAAAACCATCTGTTCCTGATACCAATTTTAATTGAGTTTCTTCAATCCCTTTTTTTTTTCTTTTTTGGTGAGGAACACTGGCTCTGAGCTAACATCCATTGCCAATCTTCCTCTTTTTGTTGAGGGAGATTAGCCCTGAGCCAACATCTGTACCCAGCTTCCTCCATTTTGTATATGGGATGCTGCCACAGCCACAGCATAGCTTGATGAGCGACAAGTAGGTCTGCACCGGGGATCCAAACCTGGGAACCCTGGGCCACTGAAACAGAGTGCGTGAACTTAACCACTATACCACCAGGCTGGCCCCAATCCTTAATTCAAATTCCAATAGTTATTGTAAGTTTTCAAGTTCTCTACTATTGAGTATTTTCTGGCAATTTATGTTTTGCTAGAAGATCTAATTTTTAAAATGTATTCTCTTTAAATTGCTGTAGTATTTCACAAGAGACAATTAAAAACTTTCCATATTTTTAGCTATGTCTTGTTTTTTATCCCTAAACTTTTATGTTTGTTTACTTCATGTTTCTGTAACCAGGCTTAAAAGAAATTTACCAATTTTGGGGGACTTTTTAAATTATGTTTGTGTTAGTCAAATATTGTTGCATAATATAGCATCCTCAAATTCAGTGGCCTTCATACTCCATCAAATCTAAATCATCTACATTTTATTTCCTTTATTAGTTTTCTTTTTCACAACTTGAATTTTTTATGATTAGTCTTTTATTTGTTCATTATAAATCTTTTGCATAGAGTTTAAGTTCTAGAAAGGCAGCCACCATGTCTGTTTTGTTCAACGTATACATCCAGTTTCTAGTACAGAATCAGATTATAGGAACTACTCAAAAATTTGTTTAATGAATAGGATAAATTTATAGTTAACACATGTAATTCACTGAGATTGCTTTTTGAAAAAATCTTAGATGTGAAAGCACATGCTATCCAATCTGTGGCAGTTCATACTTGCTAAGAGAAGTTGGAATTTTTAATAATTTAATGTTTTTTAAGGTATTAATTCCTTCACTTAAATATTTATCAATTTATTAAATTAAATATATTTATTGAATATCTATCATTTTTGACATATTTAGCTTGGCTCTGAGGAAAGAAATAGAAACAGGTTAACCCTGCCCTCAGGAAGCTTACAGGAAAATTCTAGAGACAATTGTCTAAGAAGTAACTCACCTTTCTAAATACTTCAGAAACAAATTGGAAAATAATAACAAGACTACTTATAGCACAAACTTTTTAGCTTATTGGTGATTAATTCTAGGACAAATTTTTTCCTAAAGTTTACTGAGTATTTATGATCATGTTTGCAAAGATGTAAAGTAAAAGAAGTTTTAAAATAATTAGTAGAAGAGCACTGAAATATCACCCAGCTTATTTAAAAGTTCAAATCTTTAGAAAAATAAGAAGGTCAATGATATCAACTCTTACAATCTGGTTTTCTGTCAAAATAAAAAAACATATTTTCTTGTTATTAAAGAAAAAGTTGTTCATTGTAAGAAAATCAAAAAATATATAAAGTTGTAAGTAGAATGTGAAAATTCTCTTTGATCATAACATATTAGAGATAATTATAGCAAACTTTTTAGTTTATATTCTTTACTGTTTATGAATTATACACAGGCAAACGTGTATATATGCATGTTTAAAAATGAACACATTTTTAATACAATCATCTCATAAGTAACATTTTCTTAAATTTATGAGAAATTTATACATTTATTTCCACAGATTAGCTAAATGAAATTTTAAGAAGAAGAGTAATATTCTTTCTGCTGGTATGAGCATATTTTTAGGAAAGGATCTACAGTGGCCATCACATTCTTAAAAGACAGACTTTTAAAACTAAGATAGTTTGCTGCTTTATAAGATTTTAACAATAAGATTTTATTGCTTTATAAGATTTAACAACACTTAATATATCATGAAAATTTTTTCATGATTTGAGTTAATATTATGGCCATTTTTGATGATTTGTTTCATATGTGATTTATTTTTTAAGTATTCCTCTATTCATCTTTATTCTTAAACTCTTTAAAGTATGAAAAATAGTCAAACTCACTCATAATAAGAGAATTGCAAATTGATACTATTAAATGCTAGTTCTCACTTCTATTGGCATAAGTCCAAAAACTGGACAGAACACTCTGTTGGGAGTCCGTGGGAGTTTAAAATCATTCAACTCCCAGAGATAAATCTGACATCTAACAGGATTATCTTTCTGTCTCTTCATATATTACCATTTACAATTTGACCCAGCTGTCCTACTTCTAATAATCTACCCTAAATTTACATACCTGCAAGTGCAAATTTGTTTTGTAATAGAAAAATATTGTAAACAGTCTAAATGCCCATTAATAAGGAAAAGGTTGAATAAAATATAGTCTCTCTCTACATAATGGAATACTAACCATAACATATAAATAAAATAAAACCTACTAACTGAAAATGATTTCAATGATTTTTAGTTTAAAAAAAAAAACACAACCATGTGTACATATGTTAATATTTGTGTAACATATATCTTAATATATCTGTTATTTTTGCAACAAGAACCACTGTACGAAGTAAAGAGAAATTAATGCAAATTGTTACATGGGATTAAGACAAGGGGGAAAGAGGTGGAAATAAGAATTCCCCAGAGCATAAATTTGTATAGAGATTACATTTTATACCTCATAAATGTTTTTTATATATTTTCAAAGTAAATTTAAAAAGTTAAAAAAAAAAGACACCCTATGTCTCAATTTAAAATAAACTGGAGGAAGAGAAATTTTCAGTCAGGGAGGCAAATAGAACGAATGTAATCATCTCTTGTCCTCCTGAGACCCATAAAAACTATGTGGGAGCAAAGCTGAGGAAAATCCAGTCTGAAATAGGTTCTGAGAGTCCTGAGGCCAAGACGGAGCGAACCTGTCAGCAAAACTCCAGACAGTCGGCTCTGGGAGAAGACGGGTTACCAAGAGGAGAGGAAAAAGTGAGGTTGGAAATGAGGGGGTTAGTTTAATGTAGACATTGTAGAATGGCTTACGATCAGATATGTAATCCCAAAGGAAAAAAAAAAAAAAAGGTTCTCGTCTTTACAAATGACTTAGTTATCTTAGTAGAAGTAGGTCAGTTCTTTTGTGCGTTCAGCGCTCTATCAAGATCCTGTCCGGAAACATATGGCACATTCCGCCAGAGCAATGGAGGAAAAGTGTATTGAAGGGACTAATTACAAAGGTTCAGGCAGGGTTAATGGCAACCAATTAGGGATATCGAAGTATTTATGTCCAGCAACAGCAGGGAGCTTGATCACCCGGGCACCTGGAGGCCTGGAGGGGAACAGAGAGAGAGGGAGGGAGGCGCAGCAACTAGCAAGAGGTGTTGCTGATGTAGCAGGTGCAGGGGTCTAAAGAAGAGCTGGAAGAGCAAACAGGAAAAATTCAGCACAGATTCCAGGAGGACGGTCCTTTGTGTTTTGAAATGTATGTGTCCCTCAGTGTCATTGCTGGCTTCTCATCTGCTCATTCAAAAAGCAGACAACCAGCTGAAAACTCGATTTGTTTATGCATTTAAAATTTGCAGAGTCTTATTCAAAAATACCTGTGGATGAACCAGAATCAGTAAGCGTTTAAAGACAGGATGCAACATGACAGAGAAAGACCAATTTAAAAAGTTAAAAGAAAAAAAGTGAAAACTCTAAGGATAATGTGATAATTTGGAGTATTGAGAAAACATTGAAAATGACCACAAACAAATCAAAAGATAGCTTCCAATTATTGTCCTCAAAGAGTTTAGAGTTTGAATTTCAAGAACGAAGAAACAAATCTACCAAACAGACCAATTCTAGAAGAAAAAGAAATTAGAGAAAAATATTATTGGCAGCCATAAGAAGAAATGAATAGAAATTTTAGAATATAAAAATTAATGATGACCAAAATAAATTAAAAATAAAAGGGAGAGAATATGAGATGAAAAATAAATGCCATAGAGAAATGATATAGGACACCCAACAATGAAACATTAAGGAGTCCAGAAATGCTGAACTGGGAAAATGGAAAGGAAGAATTTATCAAATATATATGAAAATGACATATTGTTGAAATGGACATCAGTCTTAAAATTGACATCATGACAAATACTGGTCAGGATTAGTAGGGGAAAAAACTCAAAACATTGAGCATTATGAAAATTAAGAATAAAGAGAAGAAACAAGTCTTTCAGAGCAGACTCTAGTTACCTACAAGGAAATAAAGATCAAACTGTTATGAGATATTTGGAAGCTAAAAGACGAGTGGATAAGGGGCCACCCGGTGGTGCAGCGGCTTAGTCCGCGTTTGGCAGCCCGGGGTTCGCGGGCCCGGATCCCGGGCGCCCGCCGACGAACTGCCTGTCAGCCATGCCGTGGCAGCGTCCCATATAAAGTGGAGGAAGATGGGCACAGATGTTAGCCCAGGGCCAGTCTTCCTCAGCAAAAAGAGGAGGATTGGCGACAGATGTTAGCTCAGGGCTGGTCTTCCCCACAAAAAAAAAAAAAAAAGAAGAGTGGATAAGACCTTTTCAAGTCTTAAGAAAATAGATTTCAACTTTGCATTCTCTATCTAGACAAATTATCAGTCAGTTATGGCTACAGAACAGAGATTGAAGATCTGCAAAAATTTGGAAGCATTACCTCCAAAGCATTTTTTTTTTTTCCCTTAGGGTGTTATGTTGGGGTTTAGGATAATCAAATGAAAGGTAAAGCCCAAAAGGAGACATGGATCCAGTAATCCAACAGAACCATGAAGGGAAGTTTCAGAAGAGAAACAAAGAGAATTTCCAGATAAACAGCTTTAAGGAAGGCCTGCAGAGTAAAAGGTGTGTTTTGGAATAGAACAATACTGACATGAGGAAGAAGACTTAAAGGAAAAAGAAAATGTGAGTATGGTAAAGATATTGGACTATGAGTTATAAAGGTACAGGAGAAATGAAAAAGAAAAGTATTTAGACACTCAAAAATAGGAAAAGAAAGCCTGCAAAGAAAGTTATGGTTCACATATAAACAAACTAAATCATAGCATGATTTTGAGTGATTGGAGGACTATAAGAAAAAAGAATCAATTTCAACTTGATGTTAGAAAACTCTTCTTTGAGTGGATTAGTGGTTTAGATTGGATCCCTTGAGAATGACAAATTTGTCATAAGAAACTTCTCAGTGCAGCATTAAATGATATTTGCATTATCAAAATTATTTTTTGCTGTTTATTTTTTTTAACCTTTATAAACTTAAAGATAAATGACAAAATATCTGATTATCATCATATAACAAATACAGATAGGTCCCATTGACAATATAAAAGCTTCTCCCTCCCTCTCTCTCTCTTTCTCTCTTTTTTAACTGATAGAGGTATGAAAGTAGAATGTGAAAGAGAAGTGGAAGAAAGGGCAACTATACTTTCATTTTTATTCTAAAAAGTGAGGAGAAAAGGCATATTTTTTATGATGGATAGCATAAGCAATGGAACTTTTGGTATCTAGTCTCATATTCCAGAAGCGATCATTGCAAAAACAGTGACTTCATAAATGCAGAGATGATACGAAAACAGAATCAATAATCTCCAGCTCTGATCAATTAAAAAATAATGGAATTTGCATAATATTTAGAGATGAAATGAAACCCAAAGTATTAAGAACAGAAATATATAATTAAAAGTGATTGCCTCTAACTAATGAGACTAAAAGTAGAGAAGAGTAGGGGAGGGACATTTAGAAAGACTATTGTCTTTCTGATCTAAATGGTTAAACTCTGTTTAAATATTACTTTAATAATTTGCTTAAAATTTTAAATATAGAGAAATAATGTGAATAACAACATACTACAATAGTCAATTTGAACACAATATATCTTATACTTTTATATCTCATACAAATTTAAAATTTATTTTATTCCAGATAAATTCTAATCAGTATTAAATATTTGGACAAATATCTACATGAATACATATGCAATGTGAGGTTTAGGAAGAAATTCTGTTTAGTTATCTACCATAAAGATAAAAATTGTCACAAAGCAGTAACTGTCATTTAAGAAATAAATGGCAAGTTCTAGCGTATGTCAGTTGACATTTTATCATCTTGTCTTACTATTCTGTTTTACTCTACATTAAATTCTAAGAGTGCCTGCATCTCCACATGCCTTTTCTCCACTTAGTCTTATTCTTCAAGAACATAGAAAACAAGTTGCTAGCAGGGTGCATTTTTACTTTGAGAATGTCTAAGTCTTTACTGCCCTTCTATTATTTACTTTTCCTGTGATGCCAATATATATCAATAAAGGGCAGGAAAAGATGACTTCTGCAGAGACATTTATGTTTTCAGCATTGCCTGTGTGTTAAAAACCCATGGCACTTAAAAAAAATGGGAGTTGCTCTTTTGTAGTATCAGTTCAAAAAAGAAATAATCACCTGGGAAATTTTACTCTGTATCTGCTGCAAAGAAACCCAGCAGAGAAGAAAGGCTTGCGAAACCATAGAAGGCAGTAAATGTCAGAAAAGGTGGGTCATTCTTGCTTGTAACCATAAGGGCATTCCACTTATACTCAAGCTTATTGTTATGCTTAGTCAACTTTAACCTTATGTCAAGCTGATCTCTGCTCTGCGGAGCTCTAGAAGTAACTACAGGTAACAAACTTTGAAATAATATACTGCCCCCAATTTAGGCTAGGACTTTACAGGAGTTTAACCTTAAATAAACTTTAATTGCAGTTAAAATGTAACAATAAAAATGACTTCTTGTAGTTTCTTGATTTCTCAGTGTCCTTAAGTGTTAATTTTTCAGATGCTATTTTCATTTTCATCAATTATTTTGCTAAACTTTTGCAAATGTGATGATGTGCCAAGCAAATCCAAATAACTCTCTTAAATCTAATGCATTTTTGTCTCTGCACTATCAAAGTGAGTTTAACTATCATAAAGCATATTGAAGAAAATGAAGAGCTGTGAACATCCAATAGGAAGAAGAAAATGTACTGTTTATTTTGAAATATATACATTCTTTAATTTTTTTAGCTCCATGAGAGGGCCAACATTTGATAAAATCAATTTAAATGAAGTAACAAAAATATCCAGGTTAAATATATAGACATTTCCATCTTGTTTTACCAAACCAATAATCATAAGGCAAATTAGATTTAGTTTAAAACTCAAAAATGCTCAGAAAATATACACAACACGACCTCTCTAGAATGTGAAACTAATTAGATGAAACTTGTCATTTACATCACACTCCGTCAAGGAAATAAATTGTACAAATGTTTATACAAATATGAATGTCTAATTTAGTTATTTTTTTAGACCACTCTAATGTTAAGAAGACGGTTTTGATTTGTTTTGTTTTGCTTTTGAAAGCTATTCAGAAATCAATTGTGTGGTAGAAATTTTCCCTGATCTAGAGAAGACTGAAAATGAAGCAATAAGGACATGCTGAGAAAATGTGGTTGTTGGTTCACACGTTTGTTCTGACTTCTACCACTGTTCCATGAGGTAAATGCATGTGAGTGTTAGCCTGGAATTGGTCTACACAGCTATTTAGTTATGCAGTTAGTTTATACCAGTAAACTAATAATAGTAATGTAGTAATATAATTTAAGAAAATTCAAGTCTACATCATACAATTTCATTTTATAATATATTCCATTCCTAATTTCTGGGAAGCTTATTTCTGCTAACACAAAATGGACACGGTAAGTTAGTTAAAAAACAAAAGTAAAACAATAACTGGTGAGTATAGGGGTGAGCATGGGATATCAGGCCATCACATGTCCCTTCTTTTCAACATAACATTGTCCTAAAGCCAAGTCATTCTCTACTTTCATTCATTTATTAAATCAATAATATTTCTTGAGCATGTACTAGGTGTCACAAACTGTTCTAAATGCTGAGTGTACAAGAATGCACAAAACAGACAAAACTCTTTGTTCTATGGAGTTTACATTTTATTTGGAGAAGAAAAAACATTATAAAAAGCCTAAAGAAATAAACCTTAGAGGTCAAGGATGTGAAAGATGCAGTGAAGAGAATAAGAAGAAACAACTATTGAAGTAGGAAGAAAATGGAAACACGTGATTTACTTGAAACTGTGACTGTTGGATTTATCATCTGGGGACCTAAAATTCAGTTTGTGGAGTGATGTGGATCAAATGAAGATTTGAATGAGTTTAAGAAAGTATTGGAGGAGAGGAAGTGGGAAAAACTTCCCACTCACACCCCATGGCCTGACTGTGAAGGCTATGGTTTGGCCTGAGTAAAAGATCTTGTGAATGAACCTAAAGAAGAGGAAGCTAAAATGGAACAGAATTTAGGGAAAAACACAAAATGAATTTACTTAACATTTTTAAACATTTATAAAGTATTATCATTACAGTTATTTCATGATAGAAGGGGAAAAATGAAACTGTAATGCAGTTTTCAGACGGTCATCATTCTAACCCAGTGGTCAACCTTAGCATCACTTATGGTTGATTATCCTGGGGGTGTGTGGCTCCTGATGTGATGAAAGATAAACTATGTAATTCACCGATAGAATATTTTAACCAAAAATGTATACCTTCAACGCACGAAAATTTTAGACTTAATTTCCCATTTATAGGAAATCAACAGGATAGAAAATAGTTAAAGAGCATTATAAGGGAAGCTATAGGAACAATCCAGAAGACAGGGCAACTGCCTAGATTTCTTTGAAAAATCAGCGTAACAAAATGAAAAGAACAGCTGGCTGCGGGTAAGGGAGAGAAATTTATTAGATTAAAAGAGACAAAGGCTGAGATCAATGATTTTCCAACAATAGACTACCTAGCCCACATTTTATTTTTCATTTGAACGAAGACATTTCTAACAGACACAATTTTTAAAAAGAAATGAAGTACACCTATAAAGTAGGAAGAGAAAATGTTACCAATCTCGGTGATTCGTGTGTGCTTCATTGGAGACGTTGTGGTTCGCGGAAAGCCTGGTGTTACTTCCTCCTACACTAAGGCTCAGTTGCATTATTGTCCAGGGTTCCTAAGTCTAAAAACAATTCTTTAAAGTTTATTGGTCCGCTTTAGTCAAGTTTTCCATTGGTTTCTCACTTTGCATGTAAATGATGGGGGAATCAGTTTCTTTCTTACTTAGACAAATGGAAGAGAGGAGGATCAACACTTGCAAACACTCATTTTACTGAAGATGAAAATAGATTAGAACTTCTAACTAGTGCTTAACTAATGCTTCTAACTAGTGTTTCTAACTAATGTTCTGATAAAAGACAATCTTTTTTTAACTTACTAAATATTTTTAGATTTTGGAATAGATATAGGTTTACAGAAACAGTTACAGATAGTAAAGAGATTTCTCATTTAGCCACATCCACTTTTCCCTATTTTTAATATCTTACAATAGTATGGTACATTTTCATAATTCATGAACCAATATTTATACATTATTATTAACAAAAGTCATATTTTATTCAAATTTACTTAGATTTTGCTCAATATTCTCTTTCTGTTCCGTTTCCATCCAGGATAATACATTATATTTATTAGTCTTGTCTCCCTAGATGTCTCTTCCCTGTGAGATTTTTAGTCTTTTCTTGTTTTTGAAGACTTTAACAGTTTTGAGGAGACTAGGCAGGTGTTTCATAAAATGTCTCTCAGTTGAGATTTGTGTGATGTTTTTCTCATGTTTAGACTAGACTTATAGGTTTTGGGGAGGAGACCATAGAAGTAAAGTGCCATTCTTGTCACATCATATCAAGTGTACATGCCATTACCTATCCCCATAAATGATTATGGGATCACCCAGTTGAAGGAGTGTTTGTCAGATTTATCCACTGTGAAGTTACTCTTTTGCCCTCCTTCTATACTGTGCTCTTTGGAAAGAAGTTATTATATAGAGCTCACACTTAAGACTTGGAAACAACCCCAGTGCCCATCAATGGATGAATGGATAAAGAAGATGTGGTATATACATAGAATGGAATACTACTCAGCCATTAAATGGGTGACATCATGCCATTTGTGACAACATAAATGGACCTTAAGGGTATTATGCTAAGTGAAATGTTAGACAGAGAAAAACAAATACCATATGATTTCACTCATATGCGAAAGATAAATGAACACATAGTTAAGGAGAATAGATTGGTGGTTATCAGGAGGGAAGGGGGTTGGCAGAGGGCAAAAGGGGTAAAAAAGCACATATGTATGGTGACAGACGGAAGCTAGACTTTTTGGTGGTTAACAGGATGCAGTCTATGGCAAACCCAAAATATAATGATGTACACCTGAAATCTACACAAAGTTATAAACCAATGTGATCTCAATTAAAAGAAAAGAGTGAGGAATTATATGCCACCTCCTTAGGGGCAGCATAAGTACATACATTTTTGGAATTCTTCTGTGTGAGACACTTGTCTATTCTCCTCACTGATTTGTTTATTCAATTACTCATATCCATATGGATTCACAGATATTTACTGTATACTTTGAGTTATCATCAAGGCATTCCTTTTGTGTTCATACTCATTACCTGATCTTTTACTTAAGAGTTTTTCCTTTCCAAAGTCCAATTGAATATTTTTAGAGAAAAAGTCTGATACACATTGATCCAAGAAAGGGAATAACTGCACACTTTTAAGTAGATAGAGGAAGATTTATTTAACTAATCCCCTATTTTTAGATATTTGCCTCACTTATCCACAATTAGATACAATTATCCAGTAAAATTTCTCACACCTATTTTTATTCTTACTGCCTGATTATAACAGTAGATCCTTCACAGTTGAATTGCTGTTACAAATTTTAGGAATGTGTAAATAAAGCTAAATTCCACTCTAGAAAGAACAAAGCAACTTACTATCCTACAAGAAGTAATCTAAATACAAGTATCTGTCCTTATATACACTTTCTGTAGCAGAAAGTATAGATTGTGTACCCAATAACCATTTACTGTCTTTCCTCACTACTAGTGTTGTGATTCTGTTCAGGTGATAATGTCCTCAACCACAAAGTAAGAATCATAAATTCACATTCGGTGAGTTCAGTCCTGCTACCTTTGGCTTGATTGGTCCAGGTCAAGCACGGAACTCTGTTCTACTAAGATGTAAAAGAAAGTTGGGTGGGGCAACTTCTGGGAAAGGTCTTTTTCCTGAGAAAAGAGAGAGTTTCTGGGGAAAAGTAGACTAGTATTATAAACATCCATTTTGGGTTTTTTTGTTGTTGTTGCTATTTTATTTTTTATTGACCTCTTTTTTACTGTGTTTTAACTTGGTTTGGGTAGACTCCAGATTATTGAAGTGGCTACAACTGTCTTACAGGAGGAATTGGCCAAAACAATCAGAGATATTCCACGTAGCACCTTGAAGTCATCAAACCTCAAAACCAGCCCTAGAACTGGCTAAATCCAGACACATATTTGCATGAAGTAATTAAAAGAATCTATCCCTTTAGCTGCTATTATTTCAGCATTCTGTCACTCTCAGCAGAAAACAGCAGAGCTATTAAACTCTCAAATATTAAATACTAACCAAGGGCATCTTTGAATATGTTTATCAGAGCATGTTAATTAGAAAAAATAATCATGAGGAAACATCAGATATTTCTGTTATTTCTGACTATTTTATGCTGCTTCGTAATACTTTACTCATTAGTAAACACACTCGATTTGTAAAGGCTTTTCTTATATACACACAATACATATAATGGAGATATTTAAATGGTAGATTCAAAATATTTGGGATTGACTTTCCTATCATTGTGCACCTTCGAGGTCAGGAGGACAACAAATTCTATAGACTCTCTCCCTATGCTATTTTTTGTATATGCTTCCATGTTTTCCATTATCCTAGTGTATTATGTTAGCACCTTATGTCTGGTATACCCATAGGGTTCTTTCAAAGACTCATCTCCTGTCTCTGCTGACTCCAAAGTTCATAACACCAGTAAAACTTAGATACCTCACAATACCCCTTTACCCTGTTACTCCTGTCCTTAATATTCATCCATTCGATATCTAATCAAATCATTAAAAATTCTTGTCTCATGACTCTTATTTCTAGTGATTTTGCCAAGCTTGAGGAAATAAGATAAACTTATTACTAGAGAATTTGAAAGCTGCTGTTTTTAAAATGTTTCGATGATGTTTGCCATTACAAAAATCATATGCAGCTTGTGAAACATACACCTTGGAGAGTTATTGTTTCCTCCTCTGCCCTATGTCTCTAATTCAAAAGTGGTTCCCAGTGGAAGCTGTTGCCTTGAGTTATATAGGAAAAGTCAGGAGATTAGCCTAATTCCCTCAAAATAATCAGGTTCAACAGTCTATTGGTAAGGATGACTAAGAGTAATAAGGAATTATAGCTGCTTTTTATTCCTACAAAATCTAAATGCATCCATTAAAAACTTAAATATCACAGAATATGGTTAAATACAGATATATGTTTGATACCAAAAAAGAGAGAATTTCTTTAAAAGATATTTAAAGTAAAAAAGTTTAAGATATGTTTAAGTTTAAAAGATATCCGTGCTTTCTTAATTCATTATATATATATATTTATATGTGTGTATATATATATATGTGTGTGTGTATATATATATATATATATATATATGTATATATATAATTTATTTATTTATTTATTTTTGCTGAGGAAGATTCCCCCTGACCTAACATCTGTGCCAATCTTCCTCTTTTTGCCTGAGGAAGATTCGCCCTGAGCTAACATCTGTGCCCATCTCCCTCTATTTTGTACATGTGTTGCTTCCATAGCATGGCTGCTGACAACTGGTGTAGGTCCATGCCTGGGAACTGAACCCAGGCCACTGAAGCAGAGCAAGCCAAACTTAACTACTAGGCCACAGGGCTGGCCCCAATTTATGATATGTTTAAGCAAATCTCTTGCTACATTAGAATAAGAAAAAGCTGATTTATCTATAAGTAATGGTTTATTAAATTCATTAATACAATGTCTTGATATATTTAAAAACAATCCATGGTATATTTACATAAATACCTGATTAATTTCCAAATAAACTCTGGTGAGGAGTAACAGCACCTTACCAGAGACGGATATGAGGACAAGAAGCAGCAATGTGTATTTGGAATATGCATTTTTCCCTAGTGCAAAAATAGCTTGAATATATTGAACATTATTTAAAATAAAATGTTGGTGGAGTAGAATACACTCTTATCTCTTAGGGATAGTTTAATCTGTGTCTTTTAAGAAGATCAGGATAAACCAAATATAATTCAAGATGAATCCAATAGCTTGAATCTTTACCTGCACACCAGTAAAAGGGAGCTGGCTCTCTTCTGGACAGTCATACAGACAGGTGTGTTAAACCTCAGACTTATCCAACATGGCAAATATCTCAAAGTATGTCTCCTTGAATTGATAGTATTTGCTTTCTCTGGTCTTGGTCTGTTCAGGTTCCTTCACTTTTTTTTAATATTCAGAACACCAAATTGATAATACAACATCTGTTGTTAATGTGGGTATATCTTTTAGCTACGCTGAATACACATTATGATTGTCTCTCTGATGGCATCAGTTTGGTGTTGGACAGTTTGGACTTGTCTAATTGGGTGATTAGAGTGTTAGACTATCAGCACAGATATTCTGTGAAATTTTGAGTGAACTGTATGTCCAAAAATATATTCTGTAGTTTATTAGGCAAGTTTATATTCAAGGAGACATAACCTACTATGATAATATAAGGGGATTAAAAGAATCATTTAGAACCATGTTAATTAATAGTCTGTTCACTTGTTACTTTATACTATAAAGAGTAAAATAGGTTTGCTTGATTATTATGATTTAAAAATGAACACTAGTCAAAAGAAACTTGGTTAAGTCACTCTGACACTTTAGCCTTAGTTTTGTCACTGGAAAGTCATGTGTGGTTGAGATGAAAATTTCTGTATTTCCTGCCTTGTCTAACTTCTAATAAAAATAAGGGGATTCTTGGCTAGTGAGGATAAACATGTAATGTACAAATATATCTTTTATTTTGTATGTTCTATCCTTAGAGGTGAGAGTTTTATATATTTATTTAATGCATGTAGAAATAAAGAGCTCTCACACATTGGCTACCATTACACTGCTCTATTTTTATAAGCAGCATTCCTGAAAGAAATTTTAAAATTAACAGCTAGTACTGAATATCAATATTCAATTGATAGATTGATTTAACCTGTTAGAGAAGATTTAACCAGTATTTCCTAAGCTCCTATTATGTGGAAGGCATACATATTTGTCTGATTTTTATACCATTTCATTCCCCAATGTCTAGTTGAGTACCTGGCACATGGTGTTCATTTATCTATTATCTGTTAAATGGGTGTGTGAAGCATGTCAAGTAAGTTGCTCATGACAAAGTTCTGATGTAGTTATTAGTACCCAAGTAGCAGATGAGAAAAGTGCTGTGCAGAGGTTAGGTAAGTTTGAAAGTTTGCCAACTTTGTAAAGCATCCAAATCCATAACTGTCTGACTTTGAGAACCTTTTACTCAAGACACTTATGCAAGTAAAATCATAAATAAGTTGGAAACTGTCTCACCTGCTTCACCACCACCCTCAGCTTCCACGAACATGAAAAGCTTCTTTCTGCCATTTTCCATTTCAGTGTGACCCACAGGAAGGGGTAACTTGGGTTTAACATTCCTGCATCTTTTCCAGAATTACTCTCCAAATTCTACCTCTTCCCAATACATACTCTTTCCCCCAGTATTCTGTCTAGTTTGTGTATTTATACGTTGCATTATTTTTTCTTGTGTGATACTTGTGTTACTTATAGTAGAGAGTAAATAACTTGGATAATATTGATAATAATAACAATTTTTTTATCTCCATCATGTGTAATTTAGAGAGTGTTCAAGGTATCTACACATGTTTTATTTAATTCCATTAATCCTACCAACTAAAGCTTCTATATGATTTATCTTCTTCTGACAAGTAAATAAAACCCACTTTCTACTCTGTGCATAAAAACACACGCTGTGCTATAGATATGTAGCTCCAAATGGAAGAGTATCATGTATTAGAAGCATAGTTTAGAAATGGGTTCATTTCTTAGTCTAAATTGCCAGTGAGTAGTCTATAAGTTAACAGAGCACTCAGTCCTTCTCCTAAGCCCTACCTCAGGATACAATAGGTAGCCGAGGGGATATAAAATACCATCTTTACACTAGTTTATCAGTTTCAGCTTCATTGAAGTGCTTCAGATTGGGTACCCTTTCTGATCCATCTACATTCTGTAGCTGTGTAAACCAGAGGTTGATGGATGCTTAAAATTTCTGACAAGGCTAGTACAAATTTCTAACTTGAAATTTTTAAATACTGCACTTTTATCTTCAACATATTCTTTATGTGAGACTAACATTTTGTTAAATACAAGTAGAAGAATTAAACTCAATAAATTTGTGCCATTAACTTTGTCCTCCCTAATATTCCAGACTGTATGGTGAGAAGCTATGGGAAGGGTATGCTTCAGCACAATGGAAAGAAAATTCAACAAAACCCATTATGGTTTTGGTTTTAGGTCATTATCGAATTCCAAGGTACATTTAGATATCTACTAAAATATTGTACTTAGTCTTTTCATTCTTAAAAAATTAATATTTTCTCTGAAACCATATTTAAAAATAGTATGTTTTACTATAATATTATCATTGTCTCAGAGTTTCAAAGATTTTTGCAGATAAAATATTCAGTCATGACCACAGCATTCTTTACTAAGTTCCACATTAGAGAACCAAAGTACAAAGTAGTTTGTTAGAACTCAAAGTTAATTGAAGAGATATTTAAATGACATTTTAATGGATAAAGGTAAAAATACCAATTATTTCAAACTTAATGTCCTGCTTTTAATAGGTAAGGCACAGGGGCTGGCCTGGCGGCACAGTGGTTGCATTTGCGCACTCCACTTTGGCAGCTGAGGTTCATGGGTCAGATCCAGGGCGCGGACCTACACAACACTCATCAAGCCACACTTTGGCTGCGTCTCACATAAAAATAGAGGAAGATTGGCACAGATGTTAGCTCAGGGACAATCTTCCTTGCCAAGAAAATAAAAAATAAGTAAGGCAGAAATTGATGTCAAAAACTCAAACAACGTACATTTTAGTTTTACAAAACAGCTAGAAATAAGAAAGCAAAAAAGTAGTAAACTCACTTTATCTCTTCTGGAATTTAAATTTCAAAAACTTCTTAACAGCATGTATAAAAATCCACTTTAATTTTCGTTTCATTACTTTTCTGTTGCTATAAAATTTCAAATACTTTATAGACACTTGAAAATATTGATTGACATACTTATGAGGTAATGATTCTTTTTAGCTTTCTGGGTACTCATCTTTGAGAGATTGAATTAGAAAAATAACAATCTGGCAATCTTTAATCTTATTTTATGAACATTACATGATGACTAGAGTTTCTTCTCATTTATATTTGTATCAACCATTCTATAGCAGATGAAAACCATTTTTACCCATGAGGGGGCAATCTATATTTGCTTTCATTTATTATATTCTCCATTTAAAATTCAAAGAACTCATAGTAATTTTGTACAGTGTCTCTCCAAACAGGTGTTTAACAATTTAACTTTAATTACAAGATAATCAGTAATTATAATTCAGTGCTCAATATCTTCCTATGCTTTTTTACTGTATTCCTGAAATTGAAGTATAGAATTTTTTTCTCTATGCATAATACACAAAAACATTCTCTGTCTTCAATTAATACTGAATTTCTTAAGCTATAACTCTGATCAAATCATATATTCACTCTTTGTCTAGTTTTGCATGAAGTAGAAACATGTACATTCTCAAAGTCCTCAGAATACCGTTGAATGTGTGCACCAGCAAAGGGGTTCTGACAGCAATTCTGAGTGTTTGTAATTTTCATTCCTGATGGTAGTCGAGAGTCTTCAGTGAGAGACTGGAGCCATCGCTTTAACTCACGATAAACACGCTGAACATTGTGAGGATTAAATGCAGCTTGATTCTCAAGGATTTATTCTGAGGAAGGCAGTATCAGTTTAATTGTATGAGGGAATCAGAATTTTATTTGAACATTAATAAAAGACAGAAATGTGCTTTTAAAAGGAATATATAAATGTGTTTAGATTGCTAACTGTTAGTTAATTTTGAATTGAAACAAAAAAAATTTCAACTGGGTGCAGCTGTCAAGGGATTTCCACTACTGTGTTTAACTAAGCTGACAGCAGTGTGGATATTTTCCATTTATTTATGAAGAGGACTCATACTGATGCAGAAATAAGCCTTTAAATAACATATTTCTTATAGTTATTTCTTTGTTACTGTTTTAAAACTTACATTTTCATTTAAAAGACTGTAAATCCAGTTAAATATTAACTGCCACAATTCTTATTTCATTTACTTTACTTTTTAGCACATTGAATAAACAATAATCATTTTGTCAAAAATACATACTGTCTTCAATTGTTTCAATATAAGTGGAAATGTTTGTTTCATTTAACAAAATAAATGCATAAATATGAAACAGTCACTAGAATACAATTTATAATGTTGAACATTTTCTGCTATTTTAAGCAGTTACTCTGGACATAATAACAGAAGCTGTGGTGTTTACTGTTTTTCAGGTTTTCCATAAGTATTGGATCCCTGAAAAATCCTCCCTCAGAACTCTCCAATACGGAGGCCACTAACTACTGATTTCAGGGATTTGTCCCAATGTCTGCTTTATCACTAGAATGGCCTGTTTTATGAATGGATTTATTCTTAGGTTTTCCTCAGATTGAAATTCAAACACACAAACACAGATTCAAAGGAAAATGGATTCTGCTGTGCTCCTGGTGATGTCATCATTTTAATGGGCCATAAGACATTGCTAAATAAGAGAACTAGTTGAGAATAAAACTTTCTCACCCTGTTTTTTGAAAACAACCTAACATCGTCTTCATATTATTACATAATACTACAATTTCACTAAGAGAACTAAACTGAAATACATCTCACCATTTCTCAAAAAAAGCACTTTAACAGTGTTAGTATGGAATATAGATAACATCAGTCACCAAACACAGATTAGGGACTCAACTGTGGTTTTCATCTCATTGATTGGAGCACCGGCAATTACCATAATTTGCCCCCTCCATTTATTTATAAGATAACATTCTATTTTGATGATGTCATTGTTAATAGACCTACCATACGACTTATTAAAATTGTATCTGAAGCTAAATATTTACGTCTAATGGGGGTGAGTCTAAGCAATTCCTTTCTTAAGATGGTTCAAAAGGCTTACTCCAAAGACAACTCTTGATAACTTGGTATAGAATTTAAAACATGAGCTGTGGTTTTATTTAGAAATTCTGGGAATAAATTTTGGAGTCCCAACTACAAAACTATTAACTTTGAGAAAATTACTTAAATTCTTATGTCTCAGTCATATCATTTTTATTATGGCATGAAAAATCTACCTAATGGGGTTTGTGATGATGAATTAACGAACATTTTAGAAGTTCTACTACAGTATTTATCACGTGTTATTGGCTCAATAAGTGGTATTTATTACTTTGCTTGATTTGCTAGGAAATCCAAAGGCCAAGCTCAGAGAATCAAGGATGGAAGGGACAGAAATCAATCAGAAATTTAAAGAGCGATTTTGGGAATCTAAGAAGGCAAAGTAGTCCAGAAGCAATTTATGTGTCTCCCTATACCTGCTCAGCCCCAGTCATCCACCTGGGCCTCAGCCACTTGTGCTGCTTCTCCGATGGTGATGCTGCCATGATGGCTTGCACTATGTTTTGTGGTTGTAAAGTCCTGGCTGCCATGTATGTTGCCTCATCACCAAACACTGCTTGTTGTCTAACCTTCCCCAGGAGTGAGGGTGGGGCTTCAATCTGGCATCCACTGGGCCCATCACAGTGGGAAAACATTAGCTCCCAGCCTAGGTCTGATCTTCCTGGAAAAATAGAAACCCTGGCTTTGTCCAGAGTCTGTGCAGAAGGGCCTGTTAACATCATTCAATAGTGTTGGAGAGTTAACGCTCCCTGGGACAGATTTAGGAGACAGGAGACTGGGAAGAGCAAGGAGAAAAATTTCGCATTCCTACATCTTTCCCCAACCTTCTAAAAGCCTGTGGTCTCATATAGCCTTTCTGGGCTTGGTTTTGCCTCTGAACCAGCTTTTTCTCTTGTCAAAGAGTGGGAAGTCCACTGGTGTACCATCTCGTACTTGCCTTCCTCCTTCTCCTGCCTCATTTTCCTTTTTATTTTAATTTTGCTTCACTAAGGTTGTACTTCTACTTCAGATAAAGCAGTACCTCAGAAAATTAGCCCTGGTGATATTTTTTTCTTTTTTGGTTTGTATTGTTTTAGGTAACCTCGATTAAGAAAGAAAAAATTAGTGATCCTGCCTGAAATAAATTCAAATCCTGACCAAGAGACTCATTGATTTTTTTTTTTCCTTATTTCATGCTTTTTGCCCTCTGTGGCTGGTCCTGAGTCTATAAAAAAAGAATTGATTAACTGATTCTTTTATGTGACACATTAATTTATTCTTCATATATTTCTTAAGTTTCCATTATACAATAGACACAGAGTAACCAGAATTCTCTTTAAACATTATGCAAACTGATTATTTAAGGAATAATCAAAATGGCAAAATTATTTAATTTAACTCTATATACCAATAATCTCTAAATTCATCATTGAATATTATTCATTATTTAAAACTGTTTGAGAATGTAGGAAGAGTGACATATATCTTAGCATAATTTTAATCAAAAGAGGTAATATTTTGACTGATAATTCAAAAGCAAAAGTTAACATTAAAGATTATCACAATGATATGGTCCTTTTTTTTCTGAAAAATTTAGGGATGTGGATTGTGCAGTCTTGGTATGTAAGAGATATGTGTTTATTTTAACAGACAAATATCAGATTTAAAAGATGCAATATTCCAAATATGTGTTCGTAATTCTAATATGTAAACTTTCAAATACATTTCCGCATAAAATAATATGCCTGATGATTAAACCGCCAGATGGTCCAAAATAAGGCCAAACCTATTTTTATGGATAATTCTATTGGGGCATTTAATCTGAGACTGCAGGAAAGTCATCTCATTGCAGACCACAGTCAAAAGAGCAGGACTTCTCTCTCTCTGATCCATCCAATGGCCAGAGAGTAGATCATAAATTTCTCAGGATCTCACAGATCATAGTTTCCCTGGGGAAAGGCTGTGGTAGATTGGGAAATAATCCTCAAAGAGACCTGTGCATGATAATCTATTAGATTTGTAGAAAAATATTAGAAAGTTTGTTTTCTTTTCTGATGTCTATTTTGCATGCATTTGTTAATGTATACATTATATAATAAGGCATAATGTGCAAACATTATGTTCAATCATGTATAACAATGTATATATTAGTATCATCTGTAGAATAAAAAATAGATTTACTATGTTGTGAGAGCTTAACCTATTTTAGTTTTTTGTTCATTTGTTTGTACATAGCATGCAGAATAAAAAAGACAGAAGTTTATATGCTCCTGGTTTAGGAGCTCTTGGGCCATATATTTCAAAAGAAACTGCAGTCATATTTCTATAGCTGGAGTATTGGTGCTAATGGTTACCATTGGGTTGAGGCCAAAAAAACTTAATTGGATTCTAGCTTCTTCTGTGAGACAAGGCTGGCTATGGCATTTAGCAGTGTTTTTAGTTTGTTGCTTGTTTTGGTTTTCGTGGAAAGAAGGATTTTGTAGGAATATATAATAGACAAATAGAACAGTCTGAAGACAGGTTAACAGCATGAGTATAGCAGATAGCAAGCTTTGGGATTATAAGATAGCATTCCACCCTGTATCTGCTTTTTGAATATTTGATGCAGAGAAAGAAAAGAAAAAAGTTAATAACATATTTACCAATATCTTCCTCTGCAAAGCAAATCGACGTTATAAGTAGTCCCCCGAACTCCTTCTGAAAGCCAGTCCCTCAAGTAATATCTGTGTATATTCCCTGCAAAGTCCCTATCAAACATATTATCCTTGAGATTTGATTCTAACACAAGAGAAAAAAAAACAAAACAACTTTTGTATACGTCCACTACAGGCATGAATCGCAGTCACTAGACACATCTTGATGAGCTCCTCCAAATTTAGGTTGGCAGGTATTTAAGACTGCTTTGGGACCATTTATTGAGGAACATTTTAGGAGGAAGTATCTTATGCAGCCCATATATTCAGTTTATGACTCTATAGTTACATATTCTGACTTTCTGAGCAAAGCGAATTAAAATATTTAAGCTACTTTGCATTTCTATCTCATCTACCAGGTGTTCAGGCATCCTGCAGGAGCTCGAGGACTCTATTTGTATGTATTATAAAGTTTAAGTATTATACAGCTGTGGATGCACTTGTTTTCTTCTTCCTCCTTCAACTACATTTCTATCCTCTTAAATGCTGTAATTGCATTGGGCATAAGGAATGGAAGGAAGAGAACTTTGAATGAGGCAGTACTCTGTGTGTTTGTAAATGTAAAACAGATGTGCAATAAATATTGTGAGCTTTGAATCAATAGGACACCATATAAATACAAAGGGATAAAAGAAGAGGTATAATTTGTCAGTGATTTTTGCTCAATATCTCATCAGTAAGGGAGAAGCTGCAGCTTCTTAACGGAACTTAATGAACTTCTGTGCATGGTTTCCCTATCACTCCTGAGGAGTAACCAGTCTGCAAACTATACATGCAAGCAAATTTTAGCCAGTAAGAGGTATACATTGGTGAAAAATAAATTTCAAAATATTTCAAAGGATTTTTAAGACAAAGTAAAACTAGGAAAGTGTTTTTTCTTTTTCCTTAGGAATATTCGCCCTGAGCTAAAACCTGTTGCCAATACTCCTCTTTTTCCCTTGGGAAGATTAGCCCTGAGCGAACATCTGTGACAATCTTCCTCCATTTTGTACATGGGACACTGCCACAGCATGGCTGATGAGTGAAGTAGGTCTGTGCCCAGGATCCAAACCCGCAAACCTGGGCTGTAGAAGCGGAGTGTGGGAAACTTTACCCACTCAGCCAAGGGGCCGAGCCCAGGAAAGTATTTTTTTTATAAAAGAAATTTTACAATTTTCAAAACATATTATTAATCTCAAACCATTTAAATTGTATAATCTGTCTTTCAAGTTAATACATATAGATAACTTTAGAATAGAAAACACATTAACAAAACAATTTATATTTTAGAGAAAAAGAGAAGTATTTTGTGTTTTCCAAAACTTTCTCATCTCTTACTTCCCAAAATCTGATAGTGGCATCACCTTTCATTGAATAACTCAGGCTCAAAGCCTTGTTTCTGTCATCACTGTTATTCAGTCACTACAACCTATTGAAGATATACTCAAATAATTTAGGTCAAAGACTTCCGACTTTCCATTTCTATTGGTTGAAATATTTGAAATCAATTGCCTGGCTTATTATAATAATTTTAAAATTATTTCTGTACGCTTGTTTCTTTCTATACTAATTCACACTAATAAGCATCATCTGATTAATATTCTCGAGTACACACTGACAATATCCTTTGCTTAAAAATTCTTAATTGCTCTCCATTTCTATATAAGTAACTCCTTCGACCTGAATTAACATACATTCTCTAGCCATACCACACATTTTTTCAATATTATAAGATAACATAAATTAGACATTCTGTGTAAGATGAAGTAAATATCATTCCCTAATTAAGCCCATTCTTATGGACTTTAAATAATTTCTCTATCAAATTTCTATATAAGTCTTCTGTTAAATCATCACTACTTAATTTTCCACTCTTCCCTTTTCTCTGCTTTACTTTGTTAAATTTTGTATTTTAAATTTATCAGTCTAAATTTTACTACAGTTTTAAAATTGGGTATAAGATACATGTATTGACTTTCAGTTTGAGTAATACATATATATACATATACTGTCACATATACTGCAGGTGCAATTAGAAATTTAAAAAGGCAAATATGGTTGTTATTGTTTTAAGCTTTCTTTTTTATGGTACTTTATTTTTTTTACTATATTTTTATTTCAGTAACACTGGTTTATAACATTACATAAACTTCAGGTGTACATCATTATATTTCAGCTTCTGTATAGACTACATCATGTTCACCACCAAAAGTCTAGTTGCCATCTGTCATCATACGAATGTGCTCCTTTACCCCTTTCACCCTCCCCCACACCCCTTCCCTTCTGATAACCACCAATCTATTCTCTGTATTATTGTATTTGTTCATTGTTGTTGTTGTTGTTTTACCTCCCACATATGAGTGAAATCATACGGTTTTTGGCTTTCTCTATCTGACTTCTTTCACTTAGCATAATATCCTCAAGGCCCATCCATGTTTCTGCAAATGGCAAGATTTCACCTTGTTATGGCTGAGTAGTATTCCATTGTATATACATACCACATCTTCTTTATCCATTCATCCATTGGTAGGCACTTAGGTTGTTTTCAAGTCTTGGCTATTGTGAATAATGCTACAATGAACATAGAGGTGCAGATATCTCTTGGAATTAGTGTTTTTGTGTTCTTTGGATAAATACCCAGAAGTGAAATAGTTGGGTCATGTGGTAGCTCTATTTTTATTTTTTTGTAGACTATCCATACTATTTTCCATAGTGGCTGCATCAATTTACATTCCCACCAATAGTTGGAGGATTCCCTTTCCTCCAGAACACTTGTTATTTCTTGTCTTTTTAATAATAGCCATTCTGACAGGCATGAGGTGGTATCTCATTGTGGGTTTTGATTTGTATTTCCCTAAAAATTAGTGATGATGAGCATCTTTTCATGTGCCTGTTTGCCATCTGTTTATTTTCTTTGGAAAAATATCTGTTCAAATTCTCTGCCCATTTTTTTAATCGGGTTTTTTGTTGTTGTTGTTGAGTTGTATGAGTTCTTTATACTTTTTGGATAGAAACCCCTTATCAGATATATGATTTGCAAATATGTTCTCCCAACTGGTAGGTTGTCTTTTCATTTTGCTAGCAGTTTATTTTGACATTCAGAAGCTTTTTAGTTTGATGCAGTCTCATTTATTTTTTCTTTTGTTTCCCTTGCCTGAGGAGACATGATATTCAAAAAGATACTTCTAAGACCTAGATCTAAGAGCATACTGCCTGTGTTTTCTTCTAGGACTTTTATGGTTTCAGGTCTTTCATTCAATTCTTCAATCAATTTTGAGTTAATTTTTGTGTATGATGTAAGATAGTGGTCTGCTTTCATTCTTTCACATATGGGTGTCCAGTTTTCCCAACACTATTTCTTGAAGATAATTTCCTTTCTCCATTGTATATTCTTGCCTCCTTTGTCAAAAATTAGCTGTCTATAAACCTGTGGATTTATTTCTGGGCTCTCAGTTCTTTTCCATTGTTCTCTGTGTCTGTTTTTCTGCTAGTACCATGCAGTTTTGATTACTATAGCTTTGTAGCATACTTTGAAAGCAGGGAGTGTGATCCCTCCAGCTTTGTTCTTTTTTTCCAGGTTTTCTGATTCACCATATCTGAATGATCAATTATCCCAAAATTTAGTACTTTAAAACAACACCTATTTTATTACCTGTCATAATTTGGAACTGGAAGTCAGGAATATGGGCAGGGCTCTGCTGGATAAGTCTTTTGTTCCATGTTGCATCAATGAATGTCCCACAGGGAAGTTAACTGGTTGGGGGCTATGTATACGGTGTCTTCTTGGACATGACTGTAAGTCTTAGCCTAACTATAACAGACTGATTCTTTAGGCATGTACCTAAACATGCCCATTTCTACATGACAGTCGCAGGGTAGTTGGACATCTACGTTTATCAGAGGCTGAGACTACCAAGAAATCCATTTGGAACATGCAAAGCTTCTTATCACTTAGGTGTTGGAGTTCCAAAACATTACACCTGCAGTATTTTATTGGTAAAAACAAATATCACTATGCCAAATGAGATTTAAGGGGAGGGAAATGAGACTCTAGCTCTCATTGGGAAGGAAGAGTATCAAAATTTTGGGTTACCACTAATGTACATCTGGGCAGAAACTATTTATACTTCTCTCACATGCAGACTTGACCTCTTATAAGACACAGAATATTTCATCCTATTGCAGCATTTGCTAAAGTCCAATATCAAAGCATCTAAATCAGGTCCAGGTCCGGGTCCAGGTGAGAGGATCTATGGGCACAGTTCCTCAAGTAAAATTCCTCTCAATCCTCAGACCTGTGAAATAAAGAAATGAATTACCTGCACCTTCTTCCAGATGTATCTGTGGCCACAACATAGAATGATGATACAGGAGAGAATAACTACCATTGACACTCAATTCAAAAGAGGGGAAGCAGTAGGCATTGAGCAGTCATTGACGCACAGAAATCCTGAAATCCTGTCAGGCACATGTTGCCAGTTACTTGATTAGGCTCCCTGGGAATAATTCTTCAGATTTTTTGACTCTACTCTTTGGGCTCTTTGTTCTGGCTTCTGAGATATTCTTATATTTTTCCAAAATAAATAACCTATGTTTGCAGCTGAGTAGACCTCATAGATTGCTTCTTGTCCTTAGATGTTTGGGTGCCCCAGTGGTGCTTTTAACATTGAAATGCTTCTGTCTCAGTAAAAACTAATGGTACTTTTGCCAATACAATTCTCTTAAAAATTTGTGGGGTTGTTTTGAATATTATTGGAGTACACTCCCTTAGACAATGACACATCCACAAATCTCTGTGATATACGTCCCTCTCTAGAAGAGACTAAGAGTTAGATTATTGTTGGACAGTGACTTTAAAATAATTTTTAAAAAGATGTTCTTGTTTATGTATAGAGTCTACATCCTTTTAAATTTTTTGGAGGTCTTAAAGGGTTGTCCAGCAACACTTGATATGATTTTAGTCTGTCTATGTCTTATTTTGAGAACTTTTTGCCATATAGAGAATTTTAAAATAAGAAAAGTTTTTCTTCACAAAATCTATCAAGTTCTATTTCATTTATATGTCTTCTAAATTTTGCTTGAAAATTGAACTGTTCAGTTTTTTATCTCATCTCTCTCCATCTATATTTTATCACACACAGCTAAAAGAAACCAGTTAGTATCTTAAAGCTACCACTTGAATATCTCCTTAGCTAAATGCACCAGTTCTTTATAGATTCAACTTTGTGTTTTTTGCTATCAATAACAATAGTTGTTTTCTGTCAGCATTTCTAATAATATCTGTGTTAAATTTTTATCTTCCACTAAGAGTCTTCTTGAGATATTCATATTTACTTACAATTCCCTCAAGGCTTTCCAGCTTTTTCCCACTGCTGGGTCCCACAGACCGTGTCACATATTTTTAAAGTTTCTATTACAAAGCATCCCTCTTCTGCTACCCAAATCCATTCCTGTTTTCTATTGCTCTGTAACAAACTATGTCAAAACTTATTGGCTTATAGCAATAAATATTTTATCATGTATCATAATTTAATGAGTTAGGATTTTGGTCAGGGCTTGATAGGATGATTTTCCTGTTTCATGCAGCATCAACAAGGTCACTCAATGATATTCAATGGATCCATTGTCTCTTCTGGTGTGTCCAAGATGGTTTTATTCACATGTCTAGCCACTAGGCAGGGAAACATGTATGACTGGACTAACTGGAACCACTGACCAAAGTATCTACATGCATCCTTTTAGGCACAGTAATCTTGGGATAATGTGATTTATTATACCATGGATTAAAACTCTCAGAGAATTTCTATGACCCTAAGGTGAAAACTGAAGAGCTTCTTATAACCTAGTCTTAGAAGTCCAAGAAGATTCCTTCTTCCAAGTTCTGTTGGTCAAGTAAATCATGAAGTCCTGCCCAGCAACAAAAAGAAGGGAGCTAGAATCTACATCTCAATAAGACAAGTCATAAAACCTTGCTGCCGTATTTAACCCACAGTGTAAGCTCTGAGCTCATATACTTGCAAACTCCTTACTGCTATGCTGGTATTCTGTGACTGATTGGAATATCCACGAATCAGATTCTGAGATGAAGGCAGGAAGATTATTAGGGAGTACTTTTGGAACAAAATCCTGCGAAAGGAAAAGAAGGAAGCAAAAATTAGCAGCAGGAGAAGTTGAACTGTGATTCAGTCTCATTGGACACCTCAGCCGACCCTGTGGGAGTTCAGATAACGAGTTGACTCCACAGAGCTGCTTGAGTCAGGGAAATAAAATCAAGGATTACCTGCTGGAAGCACTCCCAGTACTGTAGTAATGAGCTATTCATTCCTGAAGGAAGACTCACAGTCCGTCACACATCCACGTTCAGAACACATTGATAACACAGTTTGTCTAAAGAGACAAAAGTTCTACTCTTTTGTCTGAACCAGGTGGATAGACATTAAAAGAGTACTATCTTGGGGGTCGGCCCCATGGTGTAGTGGTTAATTTTGGTGTGTTGTGCTTTGGCGGCCTGGGTTCACGGGTTCAGATCCTGGGTGTGGACCTACAGCATTAATCAGTCATGCAGGGGTGGTGACCCATATACAAAATAAAGGAAGATTGGCAACAGATGTTAGCTCAGGGTGAATTTTCCTCAGCAAAAAACAAAAAACAAAAAAAAAAAAAAAACCAACCAAAAAGCCACTATCTTTTTCCTGAATACATGTAATTCAAAATAAAAAGTTAAGGTTTACAGGTTCAAATACCAAAATTAACTCACTAAAACCATGATATTACTGTTTTGACTTAATGTTTCTCAATCTTTCACATAAGTTGGGATCAGTTACCATAATGTACCTAATCCATTTAAAACTCCTTTGTTCATGAACTTTAAGTGAGGAAGATTGGATTGTTTCTCTTTATTTGTTTCATAAAACTGCAAGAATTACTTTATATATTTTTCTGCTACTTTCTTTCTTTTTTTGAATATAAAGATAATGACAAGAATATAAATAAAAAAGTATTCTTAATTCATACATTATTTTGTTTCTATCAACTTCCTGCTCATCAAGTCAGGGTGCCTAAGTAGAAGGTTACTAAACAGTAACAAATAACATCAAATGTAAAAGGAGACACTAGAACAGCAATATTAATCAACCTGTGCAATATCTGAGGGAAAAAAATAGGTTTACTTTTTAAATTTTGTATTCTGGCACCATAAATTCCTGAAAAATAACATTTCAATTTGGGAATGACGTTATTATTTTTTGTTTCAGAGAAATAGTCAAATGTTTTCTGAAGAAAAGTACTCACATAATTTTACATAATAAGTCTACTGCAGCCAAAAGTCTTTTATTTACAAATTCGTGTAAAAGACTGAAAGAAATTTTGAGCAAGGAGACTTTTCAAAAAATGCAATATGATATGCCTTCTTGCTGAGGAATAAAAGACAACTTGATATACACCATAAGATTGTAACTCCCGTTTTATGAATCTGTGTGTGCGCATGTGTTTGTGTGTGTTAAAATTAGAAGGCGAAGCTATTTTAAAATACTAGAAGTGATATAACCCATTAACTAGTTTCTCTTTACTGTGTCGTTTTTTATTGTTTTTCATTTTCAATTTCAATCAATGTTTTTAAAGTCATTATAATGTTAATTTTCACTATGATAACTGATTTAACGTCAAAAATACACAAAAGTATGTTGCCGTTAAATCCAGAGAAAGATATATCTGAAACATCTGAGTCACACTCTTCACAAAAAGAGAGAGAGAGCAGTATAGGAGTACTGGACTTTGTTTTTGCACAACTAGAACCTTTAGGCTCCCACTCTTCCCTCTGTCTGTCCTCCTCCAGGCAGCTTTCTGTTTCCTCACAGAGTGGCTCATTCCAAGGTACAAAGACTCAGCCACCAATTCCGCAATGGTTCTACAGACCAAGGAGAACCCACATCTGGTGCCGATTAACAAGGGAGACCACTGCGTGGACCACTGCTTGATGAACACTCAGAGGAGACGCTGACTTCCCTTAAGCTGCCAAGAGGGGTCAGATTAAGAACCTAGACATTCAGGGACATTAACACCTGGTGGAAACTTTGACCAGTGCGATTCTACATTTGAGAAGGAGCCGGATCATAAGTTTCTTGCCCTTCCTACTTCCAACCAGTTGTTTGGAGATGAAGGGATTCCATGTGTCTCACTGGAGATGTCCCACATGACCTAAGATGAGCAGTGTTTGTGAAGCTGTGGCCAGTCACTAACATGTCCCCTTATATTTGATTTTTCTCCTTCTCTGGTTCAGTTCCTTTTCCTCTCACACTTACCTGTTTTCTTGGGATTCCAGACTAACAAAGGAGGGTAATCAGAATATTCATATAGTCCTCCAAGATGACTGGTTTGGAGTAGTATTCTGCCTTATATTTTTAAATTCTTGATGTTTTAATTTTAAAGCATTTCCTATTTTCTTGTAGCCATACCTCATATACATGAAAATATGAATTGTATTAAATTACAAGTGCACATTTCAAGCAATTTTCCCAGTTATTGAAAGAAATTTATAACAATAATTTTATAATAATCATTGTGGGATGTAATATAAGAAATTATCTTCACTCAAATAGGAAATTTTAAATATTTACAGGAGTAATATTGAGATTTACTTTGTTATCATAGCCAACATGTATGGATTTATAACCTACATGAGACCAGGGAAATTGTTCATCTTAATCACTTTTCCTTCTTTAGTGCCTAACAATATGTTTGGCACTAGGAGAGACATACATTAAATCAATAGATTAAACACCTTAAAGATTTGGTGTCAAATCAGTGACTTAGTTCTCATTCACTGATTGTTCCCGTTAATCAAATTTCTTTTGTTTTGAAAAGTCAAAACAAATGATCTTTCAGTAATTCTCAGTTTTGTTATGTGGTTAATTTATATTGGGGTTAATATGAAACATTGATGTGAAATATATTGCACAGGTTAATCACTACCCACTAATCACATACTTAAAAATATCGATTTTAGAAATCTTGTATTATTGATTTCTGCAAAATTAGTCCTTTCTGTGGTGAAGTATGCCGTAGCTAGGCCAGTTGCTTCCTTGCATTTCTCTGCCTAGATTCCAAGAATCCTACTCGATCCTAAGTATGTAAGTTTTATAAACCAAGTCACTAAAATATTTGACATGTATTTATCACCATGCTTAACAATATTTAGCTCTTTCTCAAATTCAAAATTAATATAACACAGCTAAATTGAAATATATTAACAGTTTGATAAAGAACGATGGAAAAAATTACATGTATTTTTATTTCCCTAAACAATACTCTGGCATGCCTATGTTTCAAATCTAAAAATCTTGTTATTTGATACAAGAACTGAATTCCTGTATTGAATTTATGTCACTTCACTGAAAGGAGATAACTGTAAATTAGAGAGCAAAATTAGGAAAAAAGCACAATGCTTACCTTCAAATTTTCAGTGTTCATATTACTTCATTCATAGTTTGAAAAATGGTTATTTTTTTTAAGGAATGCTACTGAGATTCATTCTTTAGATCTTTACTTCAATAAATTAATGGAATTATTATATGCAAATATCCACTCAGGTGTCTAAATTAATACATATCCTTAAGTCAATATACACAAAATCGTCTTTAATTGTAACATATAAAATCTTTCATATAAGCCCTAGATGATTTGTAAGGCATGTGAAAATCTTTCCACAAGCATTCATGTTTAAGTGTGAATCAGTTTGCCAAAGGAAATAATAAATGAAAGTCTCCATCTGAAGATATTATTTTATTGAAATTTATTATGATCCTGTTTTTAATAGTTTATAAAAAACAAAGTTTATAAAACAAATCAAATTGAGTATGTGTAATTATGACATCCTCCCAACACCATTAAAATGAAAGTAAAGGGGCATTAGTTTTTAAGAAAAAAAAAAGGGTAAGGTTAAACCTGTGAAAACAAAGGACATGAGAGAAGAGACATAGTCAGACAGTGAAAGTCAATGCATTTTGGAGAAGATGGAAATCAGCGAGAGGAGGAATGACTGACTGAGCAGGGTTTAGGTACCTCCAACAATGTAGACTAAAGAGATAGTAGTTCTTGAGAAAGAATGATGTTCACCCAAATGGATTCCTGAAAGACACAAACAGAACTTAAAATAACCAGGCCAGAGATACTGTGGAAATTGGTAGCAAGGCTGAATTTGAGGAGTTTAGTAAAAGTAATCCTTTAGCGTGGCTACAAAAGCTGGTCCCTATCTAACGTCTATTCCTCTGGCAGGGGTTAGTGAAGGGGATTTTCTGCAGAAGAAAAAGGCTAGACTCTGCATTTGGTGAAACCATATACACCATTGTGCTGGTGAATTATAGGGCTATAAAAGGGGATGGCTAGAAATTGGCATACTCCTTTGTGAGTTCACCTCTGTCCCTCTGTCCCCTTTACCTTTTCTATTTCCAGAACATCAAGAGCCAAGGGCATTCCTTTCTCTAGGGAGACATTAAGCAGCATGTGTAAAAAGATATTCAGATATCTTCACTAACATTACTTATTTTGGGTGTGTGGGGAACACAGTAAAATGGCCTGATTGCTTGTGATCATTCTTCCATTTGGAAGTCATAAACAAAATGCTAGGATTATATAGAGATTCTTCTACTTGTGTATCAATGTTTAAAATCCTTATTTATAAATTATACACATTGTAGAACTCTGTCATATTATTCTACTTTTTGAAGTTTGCACAAAAATCTGAAATGATTTTCCGTATTCATTTGATTACTGGTTTATTGTCTTTCCCTCTATATGATAAAATTCCGTGAGTTAAGGTACTCTGTCTGCCTTGTCCATTGCAATGGTATCAGATGGAGTGTTCTTGGGGCTGGAGGGGAATACTGTTTATTGTGGGTTTTCTAGATGAAATGAAGATTTCTGGATGGGACATGAATGAAGAGAAGGAGCTGGTCTGGTAAATATTTGGGTAGCAAAGAGTTCAAGAATAAGTAGAAAAGTAAACACAAATGTCCTGGATCATGATCTACCAGATAAAAGGCTCGTGTGGCTACAGTAGAGTGAATAACATGGAAAATAAGCATGAAACAAATAGAAAAGAGGTAAGCAGAGGTCAGATAATTTGGGCAGAAATTTCATGACGCCAGAAGTCTTCAAGATAGGCCTGAGCTTACTCCCATTTCTATAAAAAATATTATTACATTACATTGTATATTACAGCATTCTGCATTTGAATATTTTCTTTATCATATATCTAAACAGTTCAGGAAATCCCCTTCCCTCCTCATTTAAGAAAGTAAACACAGGTTTTCCCCTATAATCTTTGTTTTTTGCCCCCAAGATTGCAATGTATTCTATCATCTCCTCTTCTAACATCTCGTGGCATAGCATAAATTAGCAGTGACAGCATACAATCATAATTCCATTATCCCATTTGAGGCAGTATTAATAACAGACATGCTCCTCTCTAATTTTCAGTAGCTACATCAAATGGCAAGCTGGCACAATTTTTGAACAAAATGTATCACTGTGACTTGCCAGGAGTTACATATTTTATTTGTTGCAATAATGTGAAATTTATATTCTATGGGATATGCACACAGGGCATATCTAGATGAGACTTACTTAAAAACATGGGCACTATTATTTGCATTTATAGAAAAATAAAGGAGTGAGAATATAATTAAATGTATTATGGCTGTTAAGGAGTCTTTGAGTCTACAAAGGCGAATATAGCCAATGACCGTCTCAGCCAATACTTTGCTCTGGTCTGCAGTGTGGTGACTAGACTTGGTCGTCTTAATAAATAGCATTTCTTGTCCTGTACTGAACCACAGCTTATGGATTCCTATTGCAGTGAGAAAAGTGAATCTACACAGTCTGCTGTGAACTTTACCTGAAACTAGAAATCCAGAAATATCGCTTCAGGACAGAACTTCTCTGTCCAGTGCCCACACCCTGAGTCCCATCGCTACTGTGAAATATAGTATGTTGATCCCTAAAGCAGGATCTGCCTTGAAGGCAATACGCATAATAGTTTCATTTTGCTGCATCTCTCTGGAGCTAAATTTGAGCCATTCCTAATGTGCAATTTTGCAGACTCAGGTACTGAAAAGGTTGACAAAGTAGTAGGAAATAAAAGAGCTCACATCAAAGCCCATATCTAATGATACGAGCTTTACCATGAGGACTTGCTTGCCTTCCAGGGAGAACATCAGGGTAATTGGGAGATTTTTGAGGTATACTGTAATGAAAATAAGAGACTGATCTACATCAGTGTAATGCTGGAGTTTTCTACTTGTTGCAATCTTTTTATAATATTGCGTGCTAATGGACAGCATTGTCCTGAGTGCCCTTTTTCCCTTGCAAATTTTTGTGCTATATGGAAATTTACAACTCTCTAACTTTGATTTGTGAAAGTAGCTTCTGTCGTGCAAATTTTGATTTTAGAAACTGAGCCAGAAAAAGAAAATGCCTCTGAGGCTGAGTTGTCAAGTTTCAATGATAGTCTGTCTGTCCATTTCAGAATTTGTGATTTTCTGTCTTCTTACCTTGAGTGGAGTCTTTCAAAATAGAATACCATGTAGGCACAGCACAAGGGTTTCCATGTTGAAAAAGTAAACCTGAATCAGCTAAAAATGACAAATATTCTATGATAGTATAATATTTATTCATTTGTAAACATTAAACTCATAAAATGAAAAGATGTTATAAACTCTCAAGGAACTGAAAAATTAAATGAATAACAAGTATTTAATATTCACCTAAATAATTTCAAAGCACAATGGAAAAAGCAAATACAAATGCAGATCTATGGCATTTGTACACATTTTTTCAAATTTTATTTTTTTATTGCAGTAACATTGGTTTACAACATTATGTAAGTTTCAGATGTACATCTTTGTATTTGATCAGGTGTACCAACTTCTGTATACACTATATCATGTTCAGCACCAAAAGTCTAGTTGCCATTTGTCACTGTACAGATGTCTCCCTTTACCACTTTTGCACCCCCCCGGTAACCACCAATCTGTTCTCTGTATCTATGTTTGTTGTTGTTTACTTCCACATATGAGTGAAATCCTATGGCATTTGTCTTTCTCCTTCTGACTTATTTAGCTTAGCATAATACCTTTTTTTTGACTTAGGGAATCTGAGAAGGCTTATGAAACATGTAGACAATGAATTAATCATTTAGGCAAAGGACCAGCCATCACTAACTGTTAAAGACCCACACATACAGAAAATACGCCCATGAAGCTCATCTATGGCCAGCATAATTCACATCCAGAGAGTGTTTTCCCCCATCTGCTGAAACTTGCATGGTAACAAGAGTTACTGCCACTTACTTCCATAGTCACTCCACCTTTCTTTGCAGCACTTCTACACCTGTGTCAATTAGTCACCTTCATAAACTAGAATAAAATCCAAACTCCTTAACAAGATCTGCTCCAGCCTCACAGACTCTTTATCTGTTGGATCACCAACTCTTTTGCATTTGCTTTCCTATTTATCCTTTTACTCTCTGCTACTCTTTTATTTGCAAGACCAGTTCCTTCTCTTATTTCGGGCCTTAATTAAAACGTCAACTCATCTTAGAACTCTTCTTTGACAATCTACCACAAATTGTTACCCCCTCCTTCTACCCTAGATGCACTCTATAGATGCACTCTATTGCATTATCCTGTTTTGCTCTTTTTTTATTTTGGTGAAGAAGATTTGCCCTGAGCTAACATATATTGCCAATCTTCCTTTTTTTTTTTTTTTTTGGTTTGAGGAAGATTAGCCCTGAGCTAACATCTGTGCCAATCTTCCTCTATTTTGTATGTGAGTCACTGCCACAGCATGGCTGACAAATCGTGTAGGTCTGCACCCAGGATCCAAACCCATGAACCCGGGCCACCTGAGTGGAGGATGCCAAACTTAACCACTGCAACATGGGGCCAGCCCCTGTTTTATTCTTTTTAGAGCCATATGAGCATTTGAAATTTTTCCTTATTCATTTGATTACTTGTTTACTGTATCTACCACCACAGGATGAAAGTGTTGCTAGTTCAGGACTCCTGTCTGTCCTTTTTCATTGCAACAGTATAGAATATAAAACAGATACTCAACAAATACTTGTTTAATGAATACATGTCTCCATATCCCCCTTATTTTTATTCTTGAATTCTCCACTTCCTAGTCTTGTCCATGCATAACGGATTTTCCTACTTTCCACAATAAATATTTGGTAAAACTATCAGTTTGGAAATAATTTTGGAGCAATCAAACCCAAAAAAGGCAAATAAACCAAACGTGAAGCTGATAAATGAATTTTACACCTTTTGTGAGCAAGATGAGGTGTTACACAGCAGAAAAGGGATGGTCTTTGCCATCAATCATACTATGTTTGAATTTTACCTTTGTGTGTGACTTGAAAAAGTTGTGCTTTTTTGAACCTCTCTTACCTGAAAAATGAAAAGTGTATAATAACACCTTTTCTAGCTGTGAGAATTAAGTGAATTAATTTATGTGAAAGGATATATCAAAACGCTTTCTAGTACATAGTTGATATTCAATAAATATTACCTTCTTTCTTTCCCCTTTTGCCTTATTCCCTGAAACTAATCAAAGTTTCAAACTCCACTAGAGTCAGAATCCTAATTTACATTAGACCCACAGGGTGATACCTAATAAGCCTGAAGGTAAACCATTTTGCCTTGGGCCTTCCAGGCTAGTCTCATTTTAGATGACTGCCTTAGAAATGTTGGAGTTATAAATGCAACTGTGAGAGGGAATGTTCATTAAATGAATGTCTACATCTTGATTTAAGAAAGCTAATTGATTTGTGGAGAAATAAGCTACTCCTTGCATAACGTTTGCTTTTGGAAAGTATAATACAAGCATAAAAATGTTTGAAAATATCATCAATATTCTTGAGATTTCCAATGTATTTTCACACAGTAAAAAGCAATGTTTTCTTTAAATTATTTTATAGTCTTCCATATGTTTGAATATGTTACCTTTTTATTTTAAATATCTGATATTTCTGTATTTTATTTTTTGTTAATCAATCCCAAAAGACATTTATCTATTCTTCATATCAAAGAATGAACTTTTGGATCTATTTGTCTTGAAAATTCATTTACTGGTTTTCTATTTCATTAGTTTCAGCTTTTTTTTATTATTTTCCTTTTCTTACGTCTGGTTGTCTTTACCAGTTTGTTGTTAAATTTATTGAGATAAGTTCCAATGATAATCTATCTGTCCATTTCAGAATTTGTGATTCTAAGTACTAAGGTCTTCTCGTTAATAATGTGCTGGGGAAATGTAATCAAAAGCAAAATCTCCTCACTACCTAGAAAACATCTCCACAAATATAAAAGGGAAAGAAACCAATTTTATTATTGAATAAGCACTAAACCAGAATGTGATGTGCATTACAGGCAATCCACTGAGAGACTGCTAAAGCAGAAGGAAATCTCACCCTAAGCCAGCAGATATGACCCATTACATATATGTTCTTAAGATAAATAATAGGTAATCCTCAAGTGAAAGGATTTGAAAACACCATTTGTCACACATAATTCATCTTGATTCACCTGGTAATTGGGGTATTCATCTATATTTGCTAATTGGCTTAATTCAAAGGAAAAATAAATTTCTCATATCTTTATGACAAGAGGTAGTTTTGCAACTTGGAGGAAGATGCCTATGGAAGTTAGGCTCCTACCTCCCATAAAAATGGAGACATAGGGGCTACCTCTTCTTTGACGATTACAGTACAAAGAGATGGTCTTGAGAAAGACATATCATAGGTTGTAAATCTGGCAAGAGGCTTGCCTAGCTTTTACAAAGATTTTTATACATTTCAAAGAGACAAAAGAACTTATAGTGACGAGTTTTCTGAAGCAAATGTTCTAAGAAAAAGGAGTTGAGGGGAGGGTGTCTCTTCCTTTATTTTGAACATGGATAATTAAGTATCTTTATTTTTAATTTGTATTTGTCCTTAGAAATGAAAGCATGTTCAGGCTGCCGAGCTTCTGCTGAGATGATCATTTGCAGGAGGCCTTCCTTGCTGCCTCCAAACTCCAGCATTTCCAGCTTCAGGTGAAAAACATTACTTGGATTATGTCTAAGGAACAAAGTAGCATGGATTCACTGGAGCTTCCATCTTCCCAGCATTACTAACATGGACCCAAGGAAGAAAGGAAATGTGGTGCACAATTACAGTGGTGGAACTGATCAGAAAGGGTTCTAAAGGGTTATCATTAAAAGAAGGCATGAGGATGTACCCCATAATCTGATAAATTATGTAAAGGGGAGAGTCAGGTATCTGATGTTTTAGCAAGGACTACACCTTGGGGGATTCTGATACAAGTGTTCTGGGGTACACACTTTAAGAAACATTCCATTAAAGCATTGAGAACCTAGGGAATATGCAATGTGAAAAACTCTGCCCTAGAAACATTAACCTGCTGACTGAATACACATGGGAGGCTAGAAATGAGAAGGCAAATTTGAAGCAAGAACAGTCTAGACTTAGAAAGCATACATTCATGCCATAAGAAATTTAAAAATGTGACCTAAATGACTCACAGAAATATTTAGCCCTTCTCTTTACCTTTGTAACATCTGATAGGGCTAGATATCATCATCTTTTCAAACAACTCCTCCTCAACTTTGAATACTTAGACAATGAATTTGCTTTTTATAATTTCTTTTCTAGTATTTTCTAGGCTTTTAAAATTTCCTCTTTGGCATTCCTTGTCCCTAAATATAGGTATCATCCAAAGCTAACTGGCTTTTGTAGTTCTCCTTCTAAATTTATTCCTCAGCGTGCTGATATCCGTTTATAAATTAATCTCTCACCAATAAGTTTTATGGCGATTTTCATCAATGGCATTGCCGTTAGCCTCAGTAATCATCTGCTTTTTTTTGACTCTGGTGGATAACAGACAGTGGTGGTTCAAGAAGAAATGTCCAGGTAGCCAAATGTATCAGTGATGGATCTGATCTTGTGGGAAGCAAGGAATAGGAGTGGATTGAATTAGAACTCTCAAAGACTTGATGAAGTGAAAACTAATGTGGGTCAACTTCAGAAAAGTGTTCAAGTACTGAGGAAGAAGACGTGTGCAAGGACGAGGAATCCAAGAGAAAAGTCATTAAATGAGGAGCTTCTATTAGAGAAGAGAGAATACTGCACGGGGAGTGGCAGATCTAGTGAGGAAGATGTGAATAATACCAAAAAGGAGGAGCCTGGAAGTTCAAATATCAGAGCCTCTCAATGCTTCAACTGCCAAGAGCGTGACCTGTAACTCGTCATCTAATAAGAGTTAGATGTTTACAAGGTTCTGTAAGGCACCACAATTCTACAAATCTATAATTCTTAATAGCAAAATAATTTAGAGACTTTATTTGATTTATTTCCTTAGGGCAATGTAAATCTTAACCTTGATTAATCATTTCATATAGAAATCCTATATTGTGTAGACTCTGAATTCAGTTCTGCCCAACTACGCCCACACAGTAGTAATTTGAAAGGAATCTATAGATGCGGAAGGATGGTAATGCTTCAGCACCTGGTTTCAACACTGATTCTCTGGGAATGGATGCCTCAGACTGAAACAGAATAGCATCCTCCCCTGCTCCTAGAGCCCATCATGGTTCTCACATATCCAGAGCACAGAATCAAGCATTTGGGAGAGCCGGTCACCCTTCTTTCCTTTTTAGTTTTTCTACTGACTTGAATGCATAAATATGCAACTGAGCATGGCTAGACGTAAAAAAAATCTATTCTCTTTTCCCATTTTAATCACAGTATGATCAATAAGTGATCATAGGATTAGCTCACCTGCCTGTTCACTTTTATTTCTCTTTGTTCTTTTATTTCTGTCTCCACTTCTTTACCTTTATGCAGCTTTTGCCTTTCAAATTCCTGAAATTTATGTAAAAACTGATGAATTTCAGGGCACTATACTGATAAAACCTTCCACTTTATAACATGCTGGTAGCACAGTTCAGCACAGCCTTCAGTCTGTCCCAGAAATGAGAATCATCAGTGGAGGGAGAATCATTATGCAATAGGCAGAATATATGATGTTTCAGATTAGTGTGTTATGTTGTAAAGAAAGATGGAGGAGACCTTAGCTAAGGAAGAGAAGAAACCATGGTGTCAACGTCAAGAATTTGTACTATTCTTTAGGTGATGTGGGTGCTACTGTGATGCCCAGGGCCCTAACCACAGTTAATGTAAGCAACATGGCAAGTGATAACATAGTGATTGGCACGTACGTCAGAGGACACAGACACTATGGAAAAAATGTATATTCGAATGGGAAAGAGCAAATATAAAACTAAGTCCATCTTTATGACTACAGAGACTTGTTGGTCACTGTTAAATCACAGGCAAGTGCAGATGTGTTTGCAGTGTGAGTATTTGCAGACAATTGTCCTTGTATGGTTTTAGATTGGGTCTTCTGTTTATTCTCTGTTCAAGGAGAAATCCACGTCACTTTATGAACCACGTCAGTATGGGCCTTTGACTCCCTTTTCCTTTTGGTAACCTGAGTCACTAACTTTTTGGGTCTCCTAGTGACTCAATCTTTTATTTTCCCCCCACCTGCTACTCCTTAATGTCACTCTGTTTTCCTGTTTTCGTACTTTTGTTTTTCCTCTGCTCAGCAGAAAGCATTCTGATCTTCCAATCTGCTTTAAGTGAGCATCGGTAATTAATTTATTCTTTCATAAATATTCTTTGCAGTTTTTTTCTTTGCACTAATTCCTGTGCTAAGCAGTGAGAACACATATTGAGCAAGACTCACATGATCCCTGTCCTCACAGAGCTTAAAGTTCTTTCGAGAAGAAAAATATTAAGCTAGTAATATTCATAAAGTGTGATAAGCGTTAGGATGAGGGCAGAACAGGGATCTTTATGACATGTAACATGTGGAACTCATCTTGTTAAGGGAACAAGGAATGCCTCCTGAAGAAATCAATGTTTAAGGTGAGGTATGAAGGATGTACTGGAAAGAAGATGTAGAAAAGTGAGATACCTATAGGAAGGTGCCTTCAGATGAGGGTTGGTTTAGTATATTTAAGAATTGAAATTTAGAGTGAGTATAGTTTATTATAAAACAAATGAGAAGCTATTAAAATGTTAACAAAATAAAATTACAGATTGAAATTGGATGTGTATGTGGAGATGGTTTGGAGTCAGAGTGATAAGAAACAGAAACAGATTCTTAAACAGAGACGTGAGCCATTGGTCACACATCTGTATGACCCTTGTCGTCCATATTCTCCACCCACTTTCAGCCTGTTACACTCAGGGATTGTTAGTGGTTATGTTTGGAGCTTATTTGCCACTTTCTGTTTTGCCCTCCACTCTATGTCTCAGTGACTTGTGCCAAGTTACTTAACTGTTTTTGTATCGCACTCTTTTTTGTTTGTTTTTTTGTGAGGAAGACCAGCCCTGAGCTAACATCCGTTGCCAATCCTCCTCTTTTTGCTGAGGAAGACTGGCCCTGGGCTAACTTCCGTGCCCATCTTCCTCCACTTTATATGGGACGCTGCCACGGCATGGCTGACAAGCAGTGCGTTGGAGGGCGCCCGGGATCCGAACCCGCGAACCCCGGGCTGCCAAGCGCGAACTAAACCTCTGCTCCACCAGTGGCCCCTGTATCTCACTGTTTTCCTAGATAAAAAAATGATGTTAAGGGGCCGGCCAGGTGGCATAGCGGTTAAGATCGCACTCCGCATCCGCGGCCCAGGGTTCATAGGTTCGGATCCAGGTGCAGACTGACGCACCACTTGTCAGTGATGGAGTTATTTTCTGTGATCTGCTACAAAGAATTGAAATATTTCTTTAATATCTGATATAAACTATATATATCTGATATGTACTATAACTATTGTCTATGTTAACAAGATTAAGCCACCCCATTCCATAAATATTACATTTAAATTATTGTTTAAATAATTCAAATTCAGTGGTTGTTTGCCTTTCTCCATTGCAGACTACACACATAATAATTCATAACCACTACTGCAGTAACCAGAGAGAGATAATGAAAATGAAAATATGTTGGAGTCTTCCTTTCAAGCCATTCTTGGTATAGATGGGATGGTACTAAATGCATATTTTAAAGTAATAAATCCTCTGAAATGGGTTGTGTTATGCAAAACATGGCAACACCACTTTTCACCACCCACAAAACAAATAAACAGATAGAAAAAAAAGTCCATGTACTAGTCTTTAAGGACCGCTTTGAAGGGTATTTTAATGTAAATCAATATTTTGCTGTTGGAGCCTCTCCATTCCATGTCCATTTTTACTGATAAATGATTCTTTGTCACCCACTTTAGTTCCATTCCTAATCCCCAAATAGGCCACCAGAAACCTCATGTTATTTTACCTCTGTAATTTGTATATATATCTTAGAAAAGTGCCTAATTAATTTTACAATATATTGGAAATAATTAGTAACTATTAAACTGGTAAAAATATAGCAATTATGTATTGAACAACACAAGCATTATATCTTTTAATCCTAATGGAAGACAAATGTAATAGGTGTATTTTTACCCTCTTTTGACATATGAGCAAAATGGTTGGGAGTAATTAAGTAATTTTTCTAAGGTCATATAACCAGACCATGACAAATTTGAGTTTTGAACCCAAGTTATCCAGAGTGCAGGGCTCAAGCCTTTAACTACTATCAAGTTTACCCAGAGTGGCAGGTTATGTGCACTAAAAAATAAGCCCAATTCTTCCAAGAAAGAGAAAACATGAAAATAAAACCTCAAATATCTATTACAATCAGTGAAGTTACTGTTCATATGGCACTCATTTTGATATGACACCTACGTCCATCACAATAAAATTGAAAGGAAACGCCTCATGATAGAATTTAAAAGAAAACACATCTAATGTATAATTGGGTAGTAGCAGAAAATGAAGATCAAAACTGAACCAATAACGACCTCTTGAATATATTTCCCACTTTTATATTTTAACTCTAATGTACTACTGTTCTTTATACCTCCTATGGAAGATAATTGCTTTTGCTAATTGCAATTGCTCTGTGAACCTCATGGACCTCTCCGCAGCACTTGCCAATATTAATCCCTTCCTTCTTGAAAATCTCCTCCCCTTGAATTCCATATTAATGAAGTCTCTGAATTCTTTTATCTCTCTGATCATAATTTCTCTCGTCCTTTTTTTTTTCACTCCATATGTAGACACTCACAAAGTACTGATTTAAAAACTTTATTTCATTATATTCTAATTGATCTTAACTCTTTTATGGGGAAGTATAATACATTAATATCATTAGCTGAAAAAATTATGGATCTACTCATGAGAATAATGTGTACCTGATTATTTGCACAAATGTTACCTATTAGTTCTGGGGTTCATGAGTAGAATCAAGTCCATACATGAATCCCTAAAAGGTCAGGCATCTTAGGTGTTTTTAACCTAAGGTATTATGTTTACCTTCAGATGACTTTGGCTTCCCCTAAGATGATCCCCACTACAGTGGGCACTGCAAGGAAGGGGGCTATGTCTAGTTCATCTCTGGTGTAGTGCCTCCAGCACAGAAGGCAGTCATTAAAGGTTTTCAACTGAAAGAATAAATACTTCTTTTTTTAAAAAAATCGTGTTTTTATTTGATCTTAGTTCTTAGCTCTAGTTCTATATTGTCTCTCTACTTCTGGGTCATGATGACTTGGAAAACCAATGTGTTCATAACTGATTTAATCATAAAAATACAGAATTCTAGAAAATATTTTTTCTTAAAATAATCCAGACCTGACACTTCGGAATCATCTTCTACCTTCTCTTCTTTATTCTCTCTACTATCCTAGTTCCAGGCCTCCTTAATGTTCCTCAGGAACATTTCATTATCCTTCTAACCTATCTCTCTGCTTTGATTCTCACCTTAATATGGTATATTTTAGCCCACATTTATTTTAATGATTTTAAAGCATGAATCTGATTACATTTCTCATGTTCAAAAAAACTTGATGAGTTCATAATGGGCTACAGGATAAATTAAAATATTTAAACTCCTATGGAAGATATCTTTAGCCATATCTATTCAATGATATCAAATTAATTGGTAATCACCTTTCTGTGTTCTAAGTTCTGAATATTCCTCCATATTTTAGCTCTTGTATTCCCTACAGCATGAAATTCTCTCCCTATATCACCTCTGCAATCTCAATATTGCTTATCTTTCCAGACAGCACTCAAATACTGTCTTATTCCTGATTCTCAAACCCAGCATATAGCAACCTGATAAAATCAAATTGGTAAGAGAAAAGAATAATTACATACAGAGCATTGCAAAGAAATTCTTCAAGAAATCATTAAAAAGCATTAACATAGCTGTTCATAATTGGAAAAGAAAAAAATAGAGACTATTATGGAATATACTTATATTTCACATTTTCTTCAATTCTGTCCTTCATTTTAAGATTATCACCTCAATAAATATCCAATCAACTAATGAATATTAATCAATAGATCACAAATTAAAATGTTCAGTATGGGTATGAACAAAAATATTAGAAACACACAGGTTTATCTAAAAGCTTTCAAATGAGAAAAAAGAAAGAACTGCATCTAGCACTTAGAAATGTGAAAGTAAAAATATAGTGAATCAGGGAAAAAAGAAATGATGTATTGATTGCTAGGAAAACACAAAGGTGAAAATTCAAGGAAACTTGAAAAAGATGAAGTTTTTAATACAAACCACACAGTCTAACCACAACAATATTTAATTAATTTTTTTGGAAAAGCTGAGTCACTGTTATCAGGTTTTGAACGTTCAGTGGTGCCAGGATGTCTTGAAGTTGATCCTTAGTCCAGTAAACCATTTATTTTGCTGAAGACAAAATGGTTTTCCGAATTACTGCAAAAGGCATTAGCAGTTTGGGAAAACCGCTAACAGATGTGTGTGTGTGTGTGTGTACACATATATACATATCTATCTCTCTATCTATACATATCTATATACTGATTACATTAAAATAAAGCTATATTTACAGAAACACATACACACCTGAACATACATTTTACTTTGTTAAATCAAAGTTTTTATATTTTTTCACATGTAAATGCATCTTAAATACAGCAAAATACCAAGGCAAATTCCTTTTGTTTGGTTATGACCATGATAAAATTACTAATTAACTTAAAAAATCACAATTTTGAAAATAATGGCAATGCAATACTTTAAAATACTCTTTAAAGTGTGTGCTATTAGGCATTGAATGTTTTATGTTGTATTTAACACACATCAGAGATGTTTAAAGATATTATAACTTATATTTTTTTCTATTTGAAAATACTATAAAATAATAGAGAAACATTTCTAGAATTTCTTCAGTAGTTATGTATAATCAAATAATTCACAGCACTGGGATACATTCCAGAAAAAAAAATCTGGAGAGCTTTTCAATCTTATAAATTTATTCTAATGCTTTTTTGGGATAAGTGTTCACTAATTTTGAAGGCTATCAGCAGTTTAAAACACTTGAAAAAATTTAAATGTGAGAATTCACAATGTAATCATGGCTACTTAAGATCTCATATAATTGTGCCGTCAATCATCATAAGAAATGCTCATTTCAGGAGATTTCAGTATCGGTACCGTTGGGCTGAAAATCAGTCCAATTTTTCTCTTTGCAACCAGACATAGATAACGACCCATACAAATCTAGGAGATACAGGAAATCTCAAGTACTTTCTCTTAGATAGTCTCTTGAGCTAGATTTTCCTTTGCAACCATTCAAGGAAAAAAAAGGATTCTGCCTATAAGCAAAATCCACAATCACCAGTTTTACAATATATTATTAATAGATTTAGGTATACAAAATTCTAAGTGAAAAGCATTTTTAAATGAAAAAATGACACATATAGGTTGCACGGTAATGTTTATGTGGGAGGAAATTTTCTAAAAGAGTCGTTTATTTAATTAATTATTAATTAATTAATATTATTTAATAATATTTTAAACATCATTTTCACAAATCAGTAGTGTTTAGATCTAAAGAGTTTATAAATGACAACATGGATTTATAACAAACAGCATTTATTATATTACAAAGATCAATATTGCATTAAAAGTATCCCACAAATATTTATTGAGCATCTGCTATCAGATACTGTGCTATGCTGAGGATAATTTAAACAATTACTTGTAACATATATAAATGTTATATTATATATAGGTAAAAGTATATATATATTTATAGATATATATGTATAAGTAAAATATCTAAAACATTTTTGTAAATATTCTCTAAAATTCTCAATACTATGGTAATTTTCAATACTGTGTTGTTATAATTATAACATACATACACACCAAATTGGTGGTCAAAGGCAACACATGACTGCTTACTTTTAAGTCAAAATGTGATTGGAGTGTTTATTTATATTAGGCCCACACTACTATATAAGCTCTATCTACAGTAGAACCTACAAACTATAATAAAAATAAATATAAAAATAAAATAATTCATATTTATTATTCATTTAAACATAGAAATGAAATTATAGTATTGTGACATACTTCTAGTGTATTGCCCTGTCAGTAAAATCGAAACAGAGAATAGAGAAATGGCAATTAAGCAGATAAACAAAAAATGGGAAAAAAAATTGAAAAAACTGTTTTTTCTCTGGCTCACTTGCAGCTAGGTTTTCAGATGTGAAACAGGCTTCCTGAATTGATACACTTGTGAAAGATCTAGATAAAGTAAGTGAAACGAGTCCTTCTTCCTGCTCCTTCTGGTGCTGCTAGCAAAGCTGTCACAGACCTGTTCAGTTAGTAGCAGTGTCCTGCCCCCAGCTTCTTGAGGGAGCAAGAGGTGATTCTGCAGGTTAAAGCCCAATCCAGCAGTCTGTTGTTCCATTTCTAGTTTTCTTTTTATCAGGAATTTGTAATAGATCTAACAGAAACGGCTTTCTAATTCTTGAGTCATGACTTCTTCAGTGTATTCTTGAACTCAAAGTTATAAGGCTTCTTCCCTGGGTCCCAGACCATACAGGAGTCTCCAAGCCCTTCTAATAAATTGATATGCACCTAATTCTCTGTATTAAATCACTTGCTGATTAAAGTAGTTGAGTTATTTCAGCTTTCTATATCTAGCCCTAACTGATATATCAACCATGCAACCAAACATAATTCTTTAAAGTGTGCAATAATTCAAATATTGACAAAATGCATCCCCAAACCACAGTTTAACTAGTGGTTAACACAGGGAGCTCAAAGAGAAAAGCTGACTTAGATGTTCTAAAATACAGAAATGGCAGACTACATCAATGAGTGATGCTTTGACTGTAATTGTCCAGATTTTTATGTCCAGGGGGATAAAGAGATTGTCAACTTAATAAATGCAATCCTAAGGACATAAAGCATTTTTCCAGTGTTTTCTTCTATATGTTTTATAGTTTTACATTTTATACTTAGATATGTGATCCATTTTGAGTTGATTCTCTATGCATGGATTGTAACACTCAATACAGTTAAGATGTAAATTCTTTCCTAATTGATCTATACATTTAACACAATCTGGATCAAGATCCCAGTATGATATTTTGTGGACATAAACAAATAGATTCAAAAGTTTACATGAAAAGGCAAAAGACCCAGAATAGCAAACACAATACTGAAGGAGAACAGATTTGGAGGACTGATACTCCCCAAGCACAATACTTACTATTAAGTTACGTAAACAAGACAGAGTGATATTGGCAAAAGAATAGACACACAGATCAATGGAACAGAATAGAGAATGCAAAAATAGACCCACACAGTTATAGTCAACTGTCATTGACAAAGGGGCAAAGGTAATTAAATGGAGAAATGACATTCTTTTCAACAAATGGTGCTGGAATAATTGGACTCCAAATGCAAAAATAAACAAACAATATAGACACAGACCTCAAAGATATACAACATGGAAAAAATATATGGAACAGCTATATTTGGACTCTGAAAGGTAAATAGTAACAGGCAGATAGGGAAAGAAGAGCAGAATTCAATTCATACGCATTAATTGTACCTGGGGTGAATTTACCATGCCATCCCCTCTGAAATCATTGCACAGTTAGAGCTCCAGAATAATCCCTATTTTGGCCTGTAGTGCAGGAAAGGGAATACATAAACCTCAAATGTTGTGTGCAAAACCCATGCTTTTCTTTTTTCTTATTGTTTTCTTTCCCCCTGCCATGTTCCATGACTCAAGAATCCTGTGGCAGTGGTGACAGAAACTGTCAATGGGAACCCACGTAAGCCAAACTTCTGATGAAGGGACTGCTTCCTCTGTGCTCTGTGGAACTGTGGGACCAAAAGGAAGAGGCCCACCCTGTGATTTTGTGTGTGTATGTGTCTGTCTTTCTGTTGCTTATTCTCAGAAGTAGGGACAGGTGTGGAATTGCACGAAAGAATGGGATAACAAAAACCCTAGCTTTGTAGACAAAGAGCCAAAAAAATAAAAGGAGCCTCATGGGTCTCAGAAGTATGGGGTGGGTCTTGGAGAAGAAGTAATGTGAATTAGAAACCCCATAAAGCTATTGATGAACTCCTAGACTTCTCCCACAGTCTGCACATGCATGTGTGGATCTGATCCTATTGGGAATACCAAAGACTTTGGAAACCCAACCAACAGACACACCAGCCCAGGTCCTAATCTGGTGTGATGCATACATCGAGGCAGATCTGCATAGTGCTGGGAAGTTGTAAAGACTCAACTGACATTGAAACCATAGTCCACAGAAGGCTAGTTGCAACTTGTGACCAGATTGCCTGCCAACAGCAACAAAATCAACATTCTCCATAAGATTGAGACCAAACTGATAGATCGAAAACATAATATGTAAAATGTGCTGTGCACAGTCCAAAATCATAAACTGCCACAGAAACAAACAATTTATTAGAAACAAGAAAGCTGTTGTATGGATTGTGAGTATTAATTGAAGAGGCATCTGGGTTTTTTCCTCAGAACACATACCTAATCGTGACACAACCCTGTATAAAACTATGCATCCTCCTTACTGTTGTTTACAAAACTCTCAGAATGTGATCCTTGACTGTGTTGCACATCAGGTCATTTTTTTTTTTCCAGATCTTCCCTTTCTTTCTCAGCTACTGTTAGTTTGTATTTCTTCCGGTTTTCCAGATGTACCAAATTCTCTCTTACATCTTCATCTTCTAATATAGTGTTTCCTGCTGGGACCATTATTTGCATACCTCCTCAATCTTCTTGTAATTCCCCTCCTCCACTCTTGCTTGTTGAACTCTTTTTACAGGCAGTCTTGCCTGACCCATTCTAGACCACACTGCTACCATCTTTTTTATACACTTCCAATGGATAATACACTTTCCTTTGTCATGTTAGTTTTTATGCATAATAAAAAGTGAAGATAATTTCCCTTTTCACTCTTCTATCTCTGGGGCTTAGCATAGTGCTAGACACACATAGCTGTGTAAATCAATAAATAAATGATTAAGAAACAGAAATAACAGTGCTGATGGCCAACTCTTAAAATTAAACTATTTGAGAATCTTTAGATTTTATAATCTATATACATAGAAATATTAACGCAATTTATTACCCATTTTAATATGTTTTCAGAACATAGAGTTGTTAGTTGTATTGTATTGCAGATGTTTTGGGGAACAGAAATTAATTATCAGCTCCACCATTTAAAATATATTTAAAATCCTCACTTTTGTTTTATCATTGAACATTAAACATTTTTGGCCTGGTCTTCCAGGGATTTTTAAATGTGTTTTGTCAGTTTTCAATAGGAAACACCTGTATTTCCCTTATTTTCAAAAGAAGTTCAAGGTTATGAGAATGTTAAAGAAAACATCATTTTTGTTGGTAAAATGTTATAGGTCAAAATATATTCATATTAAGAAAAAGTGTTTTAAAGAAATGATAAATTTTCACTTGGGGAAAAATGTCAAATATCCAAACATCAGTACATAAACTTTTCCCCAGAAGTTAGCAATTCACAATGTGGCTTATTAAAATCTACCATTTTTAGAGACTAAAGATTAAGGAGTGAGATACTGAATCATATTTAGGGAAAACGTCAAATTAAAGAAAATAGAAGATAAATTTTGAATACTTATGATGCTAAGAAATCAATTTTACTTATATCTGTCAAGTAAAAATATTGTACAGACCAATAAATATGTTTTTACACCTATAGGATACTCTTTGTACCTCATTTCTCCTTAAGCCAAAAGATATTAATTTGACAATTTATTCACCTCTTCAGAGGTTACTATATTTTGAATGTTATTTGATTCTGCCCCTCTTCTCTGTTACCAGTCAGATGTAGCCTAGAAAATCTTGTTCAAATATTTTATCTATATCATCCAGCTAAAATTACAGATTTAGAGTAACTGCTCCCATATGTTGCCTTTGGTTTAAATATTCTTTGATTCTGTGATTCTATACTCTGGTTATTTAGCTGTATAACCTCACAAAACACAGGCAATTTAAAAATAACCGAAAAATGATGAAATGCTTCTTTCCTCACATTGGTGATTTACCCTTCCTTGCTGCCTTCATATTTTTCTACAGACATAATTTCATGTGGCTGTAAGGGAGACTCACATAGCTATGATAAGTCAAAAAATGTGGTATTTGAGTTAATGGAGAGAATCATGATGAAATGAAAAAATAACTTTTGTAAAAGCTTAATCAAAAAAGGGGATTTATAAATTTTGTACTGAGTATCTCACAGAATCAAAAGAATCACTGAAACCAAAGCATCAAGAAGGGCAGAGATGCCTGGGAACTAGTATTGCTTAGCAATCTCTCTTCATCTCTTGTCTTTCCTTTTCACTATGTGGGTGGTTTCATTCACTTTTGCCAATTTTCTTCTCATTATGCAGACACCATCACTCATTTGCATGCTTAGCAAACAGAAATAAAGGGATACTTATTTTCCAAAAACAATTTTAAAAGTGCAAAAGAAAGATTCTAATTTCTTAGCTTTGGTTTTCTTTTCACCTTTTAGTGCACAAGAGAATGAGGGTCTAAAACTTTTCCAACTTTCATTATGCCTGTAGCTGCAAGTACAGTCTGTGACAAACAAGGAATTAATAGGTTATGGGAAGACCAAAAAATGAACACCAACTGCTGAGTTAACTAAAATAATACCGAATGTTGACTTCTCATCTTCTTATGTAGTGAAAATCACAAATTCTCATATTTAGAAGAGTGAGATTTAAAAAATGTGTGTGTGTATCTGTGTTATTTAGAACACACTCTTTAATGTCAAATTTAGCAGTAGCTCCCCTGGTTTAGTTGGCCCTCTTTATCCAGGAAAACTTTTATAGCACAAGGTTAGTGCTCCCTAATGGATGCTACTCTCATTGTTAGGCATCTCATGTATCTTTCTGAAATTTCTAAGATAGAAAACATCATATCATTCAGTCATCCACAAGCCCTATATCATAAGTTTCATAAGAAGATTGTCCTAGGTGATCATTAGAGTGAGCATGACCCATGAAATATTGACTTTCAATGCATCTAAGTATAAGTGTTATATTTATGATTTCATTACTCATACTCAATGAACATGGCTTTCAAGTCCTTATTTCCTCCTTCTTAAATTTGTATTTCCAAAATTATACTCATTTTCAGCAGTATTTACTCACTGTATTTTAAATTCATTTCATATTTTTTAATTTTGTAAGGAGGAACATTTTCATCCCATTGTTACCAAAAATTAACCATCATTCAAAATTTGGTTCAAATATTACCTCTTTATCAACTCTAACTAAAGAATGCTGATATTCTCCAGCATCATACCATGTCCTCATGGAGCATATTTTTCCATTTACATCATGGCATTTTTATTCCTCCCTTTGCATTAAATTTATTATGTTCTTGCCTTACCTCTCATGCAAGCTTTATACAATGTATGTGCACAGACAAAACCATATATGTCTTTGTGTCCAGAACAAGGCCCTCCAAAATGGAGGAAATCAATCAATAAATTAAGAAATATTTGCTTTGCCTTCAGTTTTTAAAGATTCATAATGATGGAATCACTTGAATTAATGATAGATTCAAATGAATTGCAAAGGAGAAGAGAAGGAATGAGAGCAGAAGCCCCGAGTTCTAATACCAGATCCACCTCAGTATGTAATCTTGGACAAAATTCTTAATCATTTGGATCCATTCCCTGAATTCATAAAATGTTCAATAATAATAATAATTCTCCAGCTTTTAGAGTCACCACACTGTCTTCAAATAAATTAATATCTCAACAGATAAAAAGCAAATCATCCCTAGTTGGGCAGGATTGGAGGGCCCCACGCTGTGTACTCGGTCCACCTTCACTTCTTCAATATGGTGGCCCATTGAGCTCTGACACCTCAGGATTAGATAGATGACTCATTGCACATTTTCAAAATAACTGGTACTTGTATGTGCATTACAGTCTCCATGGATGAATGTTGATAACAAGGCAAAAGTCAGTTTTTATTTATTTATTTATTGTTTTTCAGGGGAATATTCTCTCTAAGCTAGCATCCTAGGCAAATCTTCCTCCTTTTTTCTTCCTTTTCCCCCCTAAAGCCCGAGTACATAGCTGTGTATAGTTGTAAGTTCTTCTGGTTCTTCTCTGTGAGCTACCACCACAGCATGACTACTGAGAGATGAGTGGTATGGTTCCATGTCCCAGAACTGAACCGGGGCCACAGAAGATGAGTGTGCCAAACTTTAACCACTGACCATCAGGGCGGGCTCAAAAGTCAGTTTTTAGTTTGCTGCAATGATATCTTAAGTCTCTTTAGTCCTTGAATTAATGAATATCATTATTATGGAAGAGGGCATTAAAGCAATAGCTGTTAATGCCTAGTAATTCTTAATAAAACTTAGCCATGTGGTTTTAGTATACTAATATTAATTATCTGATATAATACTTTTATTGCTGGCAACAAAGGACAGAAATCGTCTGGCCAGGGTTGAAAATAACTGAACAATTTATGACACAAAACTCTGTAGTGCATAAAATGTTCAATTCATTATGATATACGTTTTCTAAGAGCATAGAAGTTGAAAATTTTGTGTAGGAATTAATGCATCAGAATCATAATGCTAATGATTTATGGGCAGCTCCTCCTCTTATTGGATTGTTTTGGTCTTTATGTCAATTTTTTAAAGTTAGTTTTAAAAATGATATATTATTCAGTCCTAAATTATTTTTATTGTCTATATCATACAATTTCATCTTGGCTATAATTTCTTGTTTATGTTAAACATAGCATGTTAGACATCTAAATCTTTCAGGGTTCTGCTTTGGTTCTTGAACTGGAAATGTTCTCTGAAAGAGGTAACATGATTATGATATTTCACATCAGATTTATCTTTACAAGATTCATTTATCTTAGATGATTCCTATTTCAAGAAAAATATTGTTTTAACAACTATACCAAGGTTTCTTAAATTATATCAACATAATTTCGTGACCAATTGGATGTGGTGGCAATTGTGGAAGGGATTATTTATGGAAGACAGAGAGCCAACTTGGAGGTGGACATGTCATCTCTTCAGTTCTTGGTGACAAAGAGAAAGATGTAAGATATATAAAAGCACATAAAATTGAGGTATGTTACAGATTGGAAAAGTAAATGCTATAATGAAGTAAACACTGTATCTATAATTTGATCAACAGATTTGATCCAATTCTAATAAAAATCTTAGGGTTTTGGGGGCCGGCCCAGTGGTGCAGAGGTTTAGTTTGCGCTTGGCAGCCTGGGGTTCGCGGGTTCGGATCTTGGGCGCCTGCCGACACACTGCTTGTCAGCCCTGCTCTGGCGGCGTCCCATATAAAGTAGAGGAAGATGGGCACGGATGTTAGCCCAGGGCCAGTCTTCCTCAGCAGAAAGAGGAAGATTAGCAACGGATGTTAGCTCAGGGCTGGTCTTCCTCACAAAAAAAATAAATAAATAAAAGTCTTGGAGTTTTGTAGGAAAATTGACAAGCTGATTCTGAAATTTATATGGAAGAACAAAAGAAAAGCAAAGTCAATACATTTGAAAAGGTAGACAAATGAGGATATATATTTTATGACATCAAGACAGAGTATAAAATTGTAGAAATTGATACAAACTGGTATTGACATATGAATACAGATATGATCTGCATAATGACATTTTGGTCGATGACATACTGTATATACAACAGTAGTCCCACGAGATTAGTACCATATAGCCCAGGTGTGTAGTAGGCTATACCATCTAGGTTTGTGCAAGTATACTCTGTGATGTTAGCACAATGACAAAATTCCCTAAGGACACATTTTTCAGAAGGTATCCCATCATTAGACAATGTGACAGTACAGTCATTGGGAGATCAATGACTACTGATAGATGGTCTGGGGAAATTTATTATCCATAAAGAAAAAAATTAAATTGGATTTCTACCTTATACCAGATGCAAAACTAAATTAAAATTTAAATGAGAAAATCAAAATAGGTAAATATCTCTTAATTTAGATTGGGAAATTTTTTAAATTAAGTTGCAAAGAATGTAAAACCATAAAGGAGATGGTTGGTGAATTCTACTATATCCAAATGAAAAATATATGTTTATCAAGAAAACACAATAAAGTCATAAGACAAGTCACAAAAGGAAGAAGAAATTTGAAATGTAAATAGTCCATGAAGGATTAGTATTCAATATGTGTAAAGAACAATAAATCAATGAGAAGACAAACAACCTAATAGAATCATGGATAAGAGAAATGAACAGGCATTTTAAAGACATGAGAGGATGGCAGACCAATAGGTATAAGAAAAGATATTTCATCTCATTATTAATCTGTGAAGTGCAAATAAGAACCACAATGAGATACACATTTACAGCAGCTGAATTCCAAGTGTTGACAGGGATATGAAGGAATGAAAACACTTATGCACTGTAGGGTATAATATGTTCAGTCACGTTGGAACCTAGTAAAAATGAAAATACATGTTAAATACCCTGTATTGTATTTTTAGATAATATTATTTACTGTATATTAGGAAATACATAAGATGTTGGAAGAGCAAAACAACTGTATATTATATACAACATATTTTGTAAATATTGTATTGTATAATAATAAATATTATTATATTTAAAGTTCAGAAATATGTAAAACTAAACCATATATTACAAACGGCTGGATTATTTGAGTCCTTTCTCCTCTGACCTTTCTTTCTGCTCATCATACCTGCATATTGATGGAAATTCATGTGTAAATATACTCAGATCTCTACATTCAAGAAAGGGTCCGAAGAAAACTACACAAATCCAGAGGAAACATTCAACTGATATTTCCAACTGGTTCTTCATTTAAAATTGTCATCAGACAACCAAGGATTGTGAGATATTTGAGGGTAAGTGTATTAAAGAGAAAAACCATTAAACAGAAAACAAAAACAATGAACAAAAAGAACATCTGACAATTGTAGAAACATTCTATTATTACACTCGGAGTTTGCAGAGAGGATTTCAGTTCTAAATACAGAACAGCCTTGCTATGAAAACTAAATGATCAGAAAATTAAACATTTTTATTGGAAATTTAAAATACTACATTAAGAACTGGAATTGGCTATAGAGTTAAGATTTTATCTGGAAGATAAAATTGATTAAATTTTTTATTGTAGAGCCAAAAAAATCTGTGAGATGGAAACTGAGAAAAATTGGGTTCTAGTTTTAGGAGGTTCTGATTTTCATTTTATAGCAGTGCTAGAAGGAGAAGAAAAAGACAATGCAAGGGAGGAAATTATCAAAGATTAATTCAAAATAATCTCAATTATACAATTCATATTCTTTTGGTCATGGTAACCTGATTTTCTTTTGCAAGAGTCTAATGTGACCATTAATCACAGTGACGTGCTCCTCCACCCTAGGTTAGTATTAGCTATGGGACTCGAGGAAAGCTAATTAAATATTTTTCCTGTTTTTAAGTATTTGTTTCTACGCTTTCCTTTTTATCCTGTAAGTTGCTAAGTATCTCCAGTTACCACTTTTTTTCTTCTTTTTGAGTACATTCAGTACTTAACATGACTTAAGAAGATCTTTAGAGAATTTTCCTAAAAAAAAAAAAAGTTATTTGAAATGGGGCAATATGTATTCTAATAAAGATCAAAAAAACCCTCATTTTCATGGGAACACTGGTTTTCACAGTATTCTCTCAGACTATATTTTAAGATGAGCTACTTTTATGTGGACAGAAATGGCTATTCAAGGGATCTAATGTTTCCATTAATGTAAAATGGAATTCAGTTACCCAGATTTGTTCTGATTCTCCTCCTAGCGCCCTAGTTCTTCTTCTTGGTCCCCATGGCCAATTATCATCTTCCTGGTCTCTTAATTCTGGTACATCCAAAAGAGTACGTGGATCTCTTTTCTTTTGTAGTTTTACTAACTGCCTACGCGATCTCATCCGGTCACGTGCTTTAAATAGCATCTATGCACTGATGAAAACTAAATTATATCCCCAGCTCCTACCTCTCCTCTGAACTTTAGGCTGAATCCTAAATGCATACTTGACACTCCACTAGCAAAATATATAACAGGGATCCCACACCGAACATGTCCAAAACCAAACTGCTGACTTCTCTGTTTTCAAACCTTAAATCAACCAGCCTTCTATTTTTCAGTTGCTCCGCCCAAAAATCTTGGAGTCATTCTTGACTTCAATCTTTCTTATACACCTCCACATATAGTGCACAGCAAATACTGCAAACAACCATAGTCCACCTATTTCACACTCCTAGTCACCATGATATCGTGCATAGAATTTTATAAGAGCTGTGTAACTGCACTTCCTGCTTCTAACCCTGCCACGCTAGTGGTCGGTCTACTTACAATATAGCAGACAGAGAGATACTTTAAAAATACAACAAGATCTTGTTACTCAACAGCTTAAACCTCTCCACTGGCTTCACATCTTTTTCAAAATAAAAGCCATTGTCCTTACAACGGCAATTAATCCTACAGGATTTGCCCATCACTTCCACCTTCTACCACTATTGCTTAAAGTCACCTCTGCACCAGACATACTGGGTTCATAATTCTTTTACTGCTTTTGACACGAATCTTTGAGTCTACTTTTATCTTTCTGTAATGTTTTTATTTTGGCTACCTCCGTGGTTGACTCCCTCACTTCTTTTAGTTCTCTCCTCAAATATCCTGCTTTCTGTAATGATTAGAAAAAAAAGTAGTAACTTCTGCCACCTTTTCCAGGCAGTCTCCAAACCCTTCGCCTCCAAAGTTCTTATCACCATTTAGATAATGTAAAATTACTTGTTTTCTTTTTTATTGTCTGTTTCCTCATTCTAGAATGTAAGTTCTAAAGTGGGGTGAATTTTTGTCTGTTCATTGCTGTACCTCAGGCATTTAAAAAAAGCATTTCATTGTGGAATGAGTAATGGAGAAATGGGTAGATTGATCTATGGATTATTTTTTCAGTATCTGCATTTTAGTCTGTCAGAAGTTATAAGTAAATAAAAGTTAAAATTTCCAATGGTATCATTTTTCTTAAGAAAGAACTGAAAAATAATGTCACTGTAATAACAAATGGACATTTTATTGGTCAATTGTTTTCAAGCCTTTGTAGATTACTCAGAGACATAGATAAAGATATTATGTGCAATATATAATAAAGTTGTCAGGCAATTTTCTATAAATGAAACATACATGGAAATTCAATAGAATCTAATAACAAAGTTCATTGAGAGCTGTGATTTCCACTTGAGTTACAAGAACTTGGTCAGTGATATTTAATGATATAGATTATCAGTTTGAAAATTAATTCATATTTTTATCCTATACTGACTTCCTGCGAGATCCTGATCATTTTATTTAATCTAGTCATCATCAGATTTACCATGCACAAAGACAGTTTTCTACCAAAAGATCGTATGTAAATGATAATATTATACGTTCCTGAGATATTTTGAATTGTTCTCAGAAAGGCTATGAATAAATTTGAAATAGTCTTTTTAGGAGCACAAGATGGTGGAGTATATGTTCAGCAAAAAAAACATGCTTGCCACAACTCCATGCATGAAGACAAGCTCCTGACACTCTCTAGTCAACGCCTCTTGTAACACATTCTTTTAGCTCTTTCTACTGTCACCACAACGACCCCTAAATAAGAGCTGGGAATTAAGATAGGAAATGCACACCCTGTATCCTCCATTATGCCCACACAACCTGTCGCTTAGAATTCAACCAACCATCTGCTCCTCATGTAAATCCCACAACCAGTGAAAGAAGATCAAGATTCAGGCTATTTCAAAAAAGAGTGATAAGCAAATAGGCGAATTTAATTGCTAATTATTGTTATCCTAGTACTTAAAATTGGCATGGAAAATGATACTAAATCCAATAAGTCTATTTAACACTTTTCCAAATCTTTCTTATTAGAGAAGTAAAATTCTTTTATTTCTTTCATAAAAATGGCTATCATAATACTATAAATAATAACAATAATAATACTAAAAAAAGTTGAATTAAATAATATAAATCTAAATAATAATATAACTATTATAAATGATCACAAGTTCATTAATACAAATAATTCCAGTAGTAACCTGTCATAGTCATGACATTTCCTAAATCAGATAACTGACAATATTAATACTTTGCACAAAGAAAAATTAAATTCTAAGAAGCTACATCGCCACATATAAAGTTAGGTGAAAAATTCAGATAATCTCTGGGAAGTTTCTAATGTACTTTTAAATCTACATGCTCTTTGTTGTTGAGCCTTTTGCTATAATGTACTATATAACTAGAGTATTTATTTTATGTGAAACTCACATGTTTGAATAAATATATAAATTATAGCCTATCCATACAGACAGACCAGAGATATTTTGATTATTTGGCTAAAGCTATAAAAACTCAAGATTACAAAAATATCACTAAATAGAGAAGCAAGGAAAATACTTTCATCTATGTTTTCAACTATTCATGAGTTTCTTCAAGTGTATTCTGGAGGAAAGACTCATAATTTTACTGGAGGACACAAAGCCTTAGTTAGTGTACTATACTTGTAGTTCAAAGCATGCAAGAAAACCAAGCCAGCAAAGCAAAGTTATTTGATGTTGCTTTGTGTTAGAATCCAGGGAAAATAAGTACTTTGATCAACTTGCTGCCTTGAAAATGTCCTCTAGTCAAACTGCTCAAGAGTAGTCTTTGATGAAGATTGCATAGTACATGTGTCAGTCCTCAGCTGAATTTGGTGCATAGGTTTTGGAAAAGGAAAGCAAGACCAAGTTTTCCAATATGTATACACTTTATTAATTTCCATCTTGATTAAATAAGAAAAAATTCTTCCCTTTTTTAGTTTCATGACCCCAAATTAGAAATAATTATAGAATATTTACCAAGATTGCAGAAGAGAAATAATACGTGAAAGTAAATGTAAGTATTGTGAAAGTAAATGTAAGTATTTAAAAATGTAAAATATAGCTCCAACATGTGAAAAAATGGCCCGTTAAATGCCTTCATTATATCTGATAGATTTAGAAAGAAATGTTTCTGTTAAATGAAAATGTGAAGTAATTATCTAAAAGCTTCTTTACAATTGAGCTGTAGTGCTTACTTTATAGTCACTGGGGAACCATTAGATGGATTCAAAAGCAAACTTTTGGGCCAATATATAGATAACTGCTTGTTTCTGAGTTTAACTAGTTAAGACAACTTTTGTAAAGGGCAGGAAATATGATATTTCACACGTGGATGTGAAAATTATTAAGTGTCATGGCTATTATTCTTATGTGTCTATTCTGTTTCAATACTTTTATTAAAAATACTTTTAAATAATCCTCAAATAAGTTGAAAAGTAGATATTATACTTCCAGTTTTACAAATGAAAGAAACGATTTTCAGAGAGTTTAGATGACAGTCAGAAAGCTAGCAAGTGACCTTGCAATTTGAACCTTGGTCTATCTAGCACAAAAGATATCAAATGAAAATATAACACAATGCGCATGGGCTCCCCATCCCCCCAAATATATTCTATGATGTAGAAAATTGTACAACAGTTGGAGGTAACACCAGGAACTGCATCTTATTTAAACTATGAGTTTTTTATAATGAAATTATCTAAAGTCATCACGGCCAATTCTGGAGATACTTCTACAATGAGAGTAGGAATAAGGAACTATCTTGGTTGACGTTTTTGTTATAGAAGCACAGAACAGTGTATGTGACCAAACTAGTTCCCTGTAATTTGCTGAATGAATGTAAACATTATGCCCCAAATTTTTGCACTTTTTAAAATCTTGCTTTTGTAGATATTATCCAACATCCAGATATATACACATTTTTGAAAAACAGAGATTCAAATGCTTTCTACACAATGTACAACTAATTTTCATAAACGAAAAATAATGTTTTCAAACAATTCAGTATGGTTGTTGGGAAAAAGCTCTCTGATTCTTTACATTTGTATAAAGTTGTGCTTTTAGCATAGAAGAAAAATGCAATCTTGTAAACTCTCTGATGTTACTAAAATGCAATTACTTCTATGCCTTCCTAAAGTATCTTCTTATTTCATACTAATAAAATCCAGTTATCTAGTATATTTGAATAAAGTGTATTTGAAAAGTAAAAATGCAAATATCTTCATTTCAGAAACTGTTCAAAACGAAACAAAGAGCAATAGTTTTTGTCCCTCAAAAGCAATTTTACATCTTTCCTTGATATGGAGTATTAACTACCTTTGGCTATCTAAGAAATTCCTGTAGTGTATTTAAAGAAAGACTAAAATATAGAAAAAATGCAAAGCATATTTGTAGCAATTTCCTACTATGTCAATTGCAAAATATTCTACTGATAATAATTATATTTCTATTGACTGATTTTTTTAAATTGGCGAATCAGTTAATATTTATCCTTATTTAACTTCTCCTAAGATCAATAAAATCATCAGTACTATATAAACTCTATAAAAATTGCCTAAGGCATCAAATTCTTTGAATAAATCTTAAGGATCTTTGGAAAACTGTCGTTTCTATGGTTAAAGTCACAATTTATCGAAAGATATTTATAAACAAAACTTCAGAAAGTTTTCTTCAATACTTGTACTTTAAAATATACATTATTCTATCCAATGTTAAGTTGTATGGATCTAAAAAGAAGAAAAACCACACCTGTCTTTACATCTTCAATTAATATTGTTGTCTCAGAATCTGTCACCCTTTTCTTCATTTTAACTCATCTCTTGTCCTGTAATGAAACAGAGTGAGGAAGCAAATGAAAAAAGTTGCAAAGAACACATAACCATAATTTTAAAAAGACAGTAGATTTTTCTATTGGAAAATTTTGTTGGAAAGAAAACTAGAAGAATCAAAGTCACCTGATTTAGTATTACAGTTGAATTTGAATAACATTGGAGAATAAAAAAAAGTCAGATTTTCATTGATATTGCCCTCTTTATAATCATTAATATATTATGGATAAAGTTTATTTTTGAACTTAATTCACTCCTAATATACATATTTGTCTTATTTTATTGACTTTTTTACTCTAGATTACTCTGATTCTAGGAGGGAAATGTACTAAATTTAGCAGAGGATTACTGTATATATGAAAATTAGTGACTTCTATATACTGGTCTAAAGATGAGAATTTTAAGAGATCATACTATTTACACAAAGGTGCATTGTCTGTAAATATGCTTTGAGTTAATTTCTATGAATATTAAAAAGTCACCATGTGTAAAAATTCAAAGATAATAATTTCAATAATGGCAATTTTTATATTTCAACAAGATGAAACTCTATTCAGTAAATATCAGAGTTTGGAATTCCAAAGCTCTAATTTCTAACTCATTGTCTAGCTCTCTAAAGCAGGCACAAAATAATCTAACTCTTCTAGGTCTCAACTTACAAATATTTAAAATCAACGGTTGAGATTAAGACTTGCAGTTTGGAAATATTTGCAAAATTGCTATATCCCCCTCAATTACCTTCTTGTTTCATCTATGATCCTCTAATATCTCTTACTCCTGCTTGACTATATTTCTTTTTATAAAGCATATTTTATGAATGCAAGATAAACTTCAAGATTCCTATAATTTCTAGCAATTTTGATGCATATACATGTAAACCTCTGCATTTATACTCTAACATTTATAGAACATTTGCACCAATCCTGCTTTTAATTATCTTATGAGGACTATAACTTTATGTCAAAATCTTGTATGTGATCTTCCAGGCCCAACCACAGGCAATTCCTAGGTTTGACCTGGCAGGCTTCATGGCAGAAAGCTCCCATCCCAGTATCAGACGCCATGCACAGCCAGTGCCTTATAGTTTTCTGGAGGGAGTTTCAGTCAAGGATTCAGACCCGTGGGCAGCATGCTCACACACATGGTTGTGGTCCTAGCCCAGGTGCCTCCCCTCTGAGACCTCCTTACAGGGGCCTTAGCTGAGGCACTTTTCCTGGCTCCGACTCAGGACTTTTTCACTCCTAACTCTTTACCCTATACCTCTCCCTGGACTCCAGGTCCTTAAAAAGCCAGGAGCTTTTTTGTTTGGGGCTCTTAGGTAGTGAGACAACTCTTCCCATCTGTGTTACATGTCATTTGATCCTCACTTGGTGCCATAACGTGAAGAAAAACAGAACACTGAGGAGATGGTGCCATTTACTTTTGCCTTTTACCTGCACTTCCACAGTAAGTGAATAAAGGCTTGATTGTTATTTCTGTTTGTGTCATTGTTGTAACTGACTACCTTGACTCTCGGCAGCTCAACACAACTTGTGTGTGTGTGTGTGTGTATTTGTGTAAGCCACTGGATTTCATTCCTAAACAACTTTATGAAAGAGACGTTATTATTGTCATATGACATGTGAAGAAATCACAAGAGAGAGAGAAGGCTTTGCTCAGATTCACATATCGATTGAGTCGAGAAGTTAATTTTTATCTGATGTCTTTCTTTAGGCATTCTTTTTGTTCTCTTCATAGTACTTTCACAAATTATTTACTTGTTTGTTTAAAGTCTGTTGATGTTATTAATGTAAAGTTTCCTTGAGCCTTTAAATTCCTAGCACTACTCCTTAGAGACAATTACAATGTTTATACATTGTTACGGGTTGAATTGTGTCCCCCGAAAATTCATATGTTGAAGTCCTAACTCTCAGTACCTCAGATGTGACCAAATTAGGAAATAAAGTGTTTATGGGGATATTTAAGTTAAAGTGACATCATTAGGGTGGGCCCTCATCCGGTGTGACTGGTGTTCTTATATAAAGGAGAATTTGGACACAGACACGCATAGAGGGAAGATGATGTGAAGAATGTGAAGAGACAGAGGGCAAACACTGCCGTCTACAAGCTAAGGGGAGAGGCCTGGAACAGATCTTCCCATCACAGTGCTCAGAGGGACACCCTGCTGACACCCTGATCCCAGACTTCTAGCCTCTAGAACTGTGAGACAATACATTTCTGTTTTCTAAACCACTCTGTGGTATTTTGTTATAGCAGCCCTAGCAACCTAATATATATATTGTTTCAAGTAATTTTTTTTGAGTCAAGTCATAGATTTCTTACAGATTTTGTGGTACAATGTCAAATTGTTCTCTGAAAAGTTTATGCCGAGTTACCTTATAATAGTTTTAATACTGGAAAAGTATTTAAAAAGTCATTCTCTTATAATTTCCACACATGAAAAGTGTGGGTAACAATATGCTTCTGGAATACTTTTGCTAACATTCGGTTTGTGTCTTGTAGAGGTATGGAAGGATTTGAATGGAATTTAGTTGGTTTTAATGCAATCTGACACCTAGATTATGGAATCAATTGAAAAATTTTTCTTGAATGCAATCCAGTATATAGTCAGGGACTGACATAAAGTTGGCACAAGAATACTGAATGGCTGGCTGGCTGGATGGGTGAGTTGTATTTGTATTTAAAGACACCAAGGAAACCAACTCAGAGCTCACAGAGCTTACAAAGCCATCAACTTGATTCAGGGACATCAAAACATTCTGAACTTGAAACTGAAGAGAAAGAAAAATAAAACAGACTTCCATTTTTTTTAAGGATTTATGAATTTTTAGATTCACTCTTGACAGGTGTATTGAAATCTTTCCCCATTGATAAAGGAGCCTGAAGTCGACGAACTCACAAGTTTTAGAAGATTATGAAGCTTTGGAGAAGAAATAAAGTCGTTTTCTCAGAAGATCTCCATAGTATCTTTAACTGGATCTTTTTTAATGTTCTGTGGCTTTCTTTAGTCAGACTCAGGATACCTTTGAGTTATCCTTTTCCTGCCATTTTGGTGTAGCTCATTTTAAAGAGGAATCAGTGAAGCCAAAAATGATTTATAGCCCTCACCATATCACACTTTCTCTGTAAATTTTAAGTAAATTCATTAGATTTCTAGAACTCTTCCTAAGTTTGTGGTTATATTTGCCAAACTCTAAACAGATGCAAGTCCACTGAGTTTTTACATTATTTTCTCTGACATTAGAATAAAAAAAAGAAGGTGTGCTTTTTAAATTTATTTTATTTAGCCCATGCAGTTATCTCCTACAAAAATGTCTGACATGCACTAAATGCTCAGGAATTATTTATTGGATAAGTTAAGGAATGATATTAGCTGATAGTGATAATCAGTGAGGTAACCTGGGATTTCAAGTTGTAATGTTTTGCTGAACAACTGTATCCCACAATTGAAAAATATACTTCAAGTTATTATATATGTGAATTAATATTTTGGGGGCCAGCCCTGTGGCCTAGTGGTAAAGTTCGGTGTGCTCTGCTTTGGTGGCCTGGGTTCAGGTCCCGAGCGTGGAATCACACCACGTGTCAGCAGCTATGCTTTTGTAGCAACCACATATAAAATAGAGGAAGATTGCCACAGATGTTAGCTCAGGGTGAATCTTCCTGAAGCAAAAAAGAGGAAGAATGGCAACAGATGTTAGCTCAGGGTGAATCTTCCTCAGCAAAAAAAAAAAAAAAAAAAAGAATAAAATAATTATTCAATTTGTCAACAATTACTTTCCTTTGGGCCTTCCACATTTGTGTAGATTCCTGCCACACTTCACCATCTTCAGTGGTACCATCATAAGCAAAACCACTGACAGTTCTTACGTAAATAACTACTCTAGCCTCCTAACTGATCTCCCCAATTTGGCCTTTGTTCCCCTTCAGTCTATGCTCAGCTTAGCAGACTGTGAAACTCAGTTGAGCATATCATCTTTCTGCTTAATACTCTCCAACAGATTCATGTCTTATTAAGAAAAAGCCAAAGTCCTCCTCCTCTCTTCTCATCCTCCTCACCCTGCCTCACCCTCAGTGGCATCCTGGCTGGCTGTGCATTTAATTCTTCAGGCAGATTTTCCCTACAGGGCATTGTCAATCGGTGTTACCTATACCTGGAAGGTGGTCATCCCTCACCTCCCCCACCCCGTGGAATTCTGTGTCTGCTCCCTCACATCCTTCAAAACTTTATTCATGTCATTCTTTCTGGACAATTCTTTATGAAATTGCAATCTCACCCCCTGCCAGCACTCCCGGTCCCCCTGCCCTGCTTCATTGTTATCTTTATACATGTCACTATTTAATAGATTTGATATTTATGTGTCTTGTTTATTATTTCTCTCATCACTAGAATGAAAGCTCCACAGGGCAGTAGTTCTTTATTTTTTTCACTTCTCTATCTGCTCTGCCCAGAAGAGTGTCTGACACATCTGTTACTATTATATTAGCATTCATTTGTATTTTGAATAATGAATATTTTATTATCTAACTATGAGAAAGGTATTTAAAGAATGTGAACATTTTCTCATATGTAAATCCATTAATTGGTATATGTAATTAACTATGAGATGAGATAGTAATAGGTGTGTCATAGAACAGTTCTGTATTATTTAAGGGCCTCTAGATATATGTATCATGGAACCCTATAGGAAGTCCTAAAATATGAAGTTGAAAGTAAGGGATATTTATAATGGTCTGCAATCTAGTATCCTCTCCTCTTATGAGCTCGTGTTATTATGGCCAGTGAATCAGGTCTTTCTAGTCCTTAATCCAAAATTAAGGACCTGGGCCATATTTGCATAAGCAGAAGCTCTCCAGACATTCAGGCAAACACAGGAGGCCACAGTTTTAGTAGGATATAGCATCCTTTGATATTGGTTTTGGCAGTGTCCATCCTCCTTTGAAGGCAACTGATAATTTAAATTTTTTTATTATTCCTTCCTTATAATGTTGTAGTTTAGCTATTTTAGAAAGTAGGGAGCTTCTGAAGTAAAGTCATGTAAATATATAAAAGAGAAGGCAGTCAAATATGAATTTTATTTTTATAAATATATTTCAACCAAGAACATGATGATTGCATTACCTTTAAAAGTTATTAGATTTTGCTTTGATCTATCTGAAAGTATTTGGCATTAATAGAATTGTAAGCCTGATTCAGTAGCTGTAATGTTAAAGATATACATTAAAAGTATTTTACTTTCCCAAAGATTTTAGAGATTTGAGTAGCTTTAAAAAAACCTTATCAGATATTATATCAAATATTTTATATAAAAATTAGAAAGAAATATTCCATGGAAAGTTTTATTATTCTCTTGAAAGTTGTATTTTTTTTTACTCTAAATTGCCTATACCACTTATAATTATTGAACTTAAAAAAATAAAAATCATTTGGTTATCCTGTTTTCAGCCAAGTTACTTGAATTTACACAGTAGCCCATTTTCACTACTCTGTATCTGAGCATATTGAAGTGTGGATCAGCCTTAAGAAGAGAAAAAGTAACATTTTCCATTAGCATCTCATTAGGATGCTCCTGCCAAGAAAACTAAGTGCAGTGATTGAGAATAAAGTACCCTTGATTACCATTAGAGTAAATTTTTAAATTGTTGTAAGAAATTTCTTTATAAGGATATATTTAATACTTTAAATTTTACTAAAAACTAGAAATTTAGAAGTAGCAGTAAAATATATTATGCAAGTCATGCATAAAGATTTTAGTGTAATTTGACCTTTATATGAAGAGAAAAATATTCATGTAAAAATCCGTCTGCTAACCTTTACTTAATTTCAAATAAAAATCTCACTACACTAATACATTGATAATATAAGAGAACAAAAAAAAAAAAAGGAAAAGAAACCCTTTTATGTAACTCTCAATGTATTCTTCACAAATATTGAGTAAAAATAGTTATCCTAGTTTATAACTACCACTGAAAATGAGAGAAACGACAAAGAATTGTGTACAAAATTGTGTACAAATGTGCAGAAATCTGTAGGATTTAAATGTATGGAGAAATCATTCCAGTTCAAAAAGGCAGAAACGCGACTACAAGAAGACAGTTAATATCCTAGGTGTGCCAAACGCCTATGGGCACAGACAGGAGGTCTATATGGTGAAGCCACCAGAGGCAGGTACGACATATGCACATGTGCTGTTAGTGGTGGGGACTGTACAGCTCCTGCCTTTTCCTGAGATAAAGGAGGAAGCTGCTGCTCAGGCCCAGCCAGTTGTCCACCTATGAAAATGCATGTCCAAGGTAGCCAGAATCTCTGATTTTCCAAGAGAATCTAGAAATCTCAAATAAACATAATGCCCAAATTATTTAATATTATTTCAAAACATAAAGTAAGAGCCAAAACAAAAACAAAATAGACCTAGTGGGAAGCCAATTAAACACCTCTGCAGGAATGCCTTTTGAAAGAGAAGGAGAGGAGCATCTTTCGATTTGGATCTGTCTTTATTAACGGTTTGTGACAAGGAGTAATTCCTTGTTGGATAACTGAGATGAGTTTATAGGGGCTTGGAACTGAGATCTTTCCATTTACATGAAATGCTCTGTTACCATCTCCACATATGTAAATTCAAATCTTTCTCTAAGGCCTTTCTTCTACAGAAGGTCAGGACTTGGAATTTGGGATTTGATAGTTTGGAGATAATAGTAAAAAGTTGTGAGTGTGAAAAAGCTTCCATGTAGAATGAGAAGCTATGAAAAATCACAGAAGCCCAACATCATGCTTACAAACATATCTAAAAGCTGTGTAATTTTATCGTAATTTTACTATCATTATTACAAAATTAATTTTAATTATAGTACTGTTGTCATGCATTTCTTTTAATTGTGTGTTTTCAAAAGAAAGGGCACGTTATTAAATCTGAATTTATTGTTTGGGGCCTATATTAACTTTCCAACAGAACAACATAAGTTTATTTCATTAGAAACACATTTTTCATTTAAATTTTCTACAAAAAATATTTGAATAGATTTATAATTACATAATCTTTTTAAGAATTTTTCTTTTTAAACACGGAGGAGGTTGCCTAGGGATTCACACAAATGCTTCGTGGGGCATTGAGAATGGAGATAAGGGGAAATCTGAGCAGATAGCGTCTCAGATCCTTATCCCTATTCCAACCTCTACTCAGCTTGAAAACCACTGATTTGCAGTTATTTAATTTTTATTTGTAATCTGTTGATCATTTCTCCATTTTTGAACAAGGTGATTTTTAAAGGAGAATTCAGAGAACAGAAACAACTCTTGGGGAAAAAATTGCAGCAGAAATTTACTAAAAGTTTAATAGAAGAATTGAAAGATAAAATTATTTACTCCATAGAAAGTAGCAAAATAAATAAATAAATAGATGGTGGTAAAAGGAGTATCTATCACTGGAAGTCAATAAATAATAGCGAAAACTGCAAAACCAAAAAAGGAGCAATATGAAACTGTTATTTAGTATTATTTAGCTAAATGGGGATAAATAACAAACAAATTTGATAAATAAAAAAAAACAATTGAAATGATTTTCTCTGGAGAAGTGGGAATAGGCCAGGTACCACTGTGTTTGTTTGTGTGCATGCATGGGTGTGTGTTTTAAGAAGCCATGCAGAATTATTTAAGTTAGGAATAGTCCTGAAAATAGACTCCTACAAATAAACACAAACAAATGTAGGTCAACAATTAATATCAGAATGGTATTCATTCATTTTCTTCATAGCTTTATAATATTTATTGAGCATTTACTATATTCCAACAATACTCTGGATTTCGTAGAAACAACCAACCAACTAATTTGCCCTCATGTGTCTTATATTCCAATGCAAGAAGACAAACTATGTATGCATTAGTAAAGTAAATTGCATTTTAGTGAATATAAGTGAAGTGAAAGAAAACAAAGCAGGGCTGGAGGATAAGGAGTGGGCAGAGGCTACAGACAAAAAGTTTGTGATTTTCCACAGTAGTTTTCAACATTAACAAAATTTTGCCCCTTCTCATTTGTAGCTTATCTCTATCTGTACACTTATTTTCTGGCCAATAAAATGTCTATCCTTTGCTGTGTATTTCCTTTACATAAATGCTTTGCTTCTTCAAATCTAGTTTAGTCAATGCTTTGGCCATTATGGGTTGCAGTTTAATTTTCACTGCTAAATCTGCAATATTACCCATTTAATTTTTAAGAGTGAGATTCAAAATGACCCTACTGGTCATCATTCTAGCAAGGATATTCAAACCAGGTCTTTTCAATGATAATTTCACACTTTTTGGTTTAGCTGCCCTTGGGTCAAGTGCCCTTCCATGAGCAAATCAGAGGTGACTGTGGCCCATGGTGCAATTTATTATTAACATTGTGCCTCAACAGAGCTCGTAGACAAGAAGTTTACTTAAAAGGGGCATTGATGGTGGCTTGATGCTCAGAGTCCTGGAAGAAAGTGCATTGAAAGCAGAAAATCTTATGTTTGGCATATAACCTCGGCATTAATGTAGGGATAAATTTACATATCTTACTCTGATACTAATTTTTGATTTTAAAAATCAGGGGCCAGCCTGGTGGTATAGTGGTAAGTTCGCATGCTCCACTACGGCAGCCTGGGGTTGGCGGGTTCAGATCCTGGGCGTGGACCTACACACAGCTCATCAAGCCATGCTGTGATGGCATCCCACATACAAAATAGAGGAAGATAGGCACAGATGTTAGCTCAGGGCCAATCTTCCTCACCAAAAAAAGTAGAATCAAACCATCTGCGACCATAATATCTGAGGATTTTGGTTGAAAGATTTTCTTGCAGTTAATTCTATACTAATTGTTAAAACTATATTTCCACTCATAAATTGTTTAAATTAAAATTAATGTCACCTTTTTCTTTGCTCTTTTCCTACTTATCTTCCAATCCCTCCCTCCCTGTCTGTCTCTCTTTCTCTCTGATCTGTTAATCTATTATCTATTTTTTGCTTCTTGATCACTTAGTTTTTACTTGAAAGGAGATAATTTTACAAAATTCCTTACTTTTCAGATGACTGAATGCCCCATTTCTCAAAATACTTAGCAGTGTCTCATATAGTAAAAGCACATGGTACATTTTGAAAATAATATTCTAGAATCTGGATAGATAGAGAAGTGTTAAAAAAAAGCAGCTTAACCTAATTACTTACATTACTGATAAATCTCAACACTTCACCCTATATTCTTTCCGTTTAAAACAATATTCAATAACTATCATTAACAAGTAAGAGTGTGGACTTGGTCCTGCTGGGATAAATGATGGTAAATGCATCAGAAGTGCTACAAGTTTTCCCCTCAAATAATTTTCCCAGAAAGTGTTTCAACTACTTTAAATGTATTTTATAAAAACATATTTTTATAGCTACATTGTGTTAGAAATGAACCAATTTTATGTAAATGAACATTCTGCATTCTGCAGATAAAACATGCTAATTTTAACAATTTCAGACATCTGTGACAGAATTTCCAAACTACCCAACTGGATTAAGCTGACAAATATGAAAAAGTAATATATGGTTAGTCACCTTTTAATTCTTACATTTACATTAAACTACCACTTCAAAGGGTAAGGGTAAGTTCACACGTTTAAAGTTTTAAATAGCTTTTATTTCAACTTAAACAAAATACGCTAATATTGAAACACAGTTATAATGATTATTTTATTCCTTTATATGACTTCTATTTTAAAGTATATTGAATAATATAACTTTCTCCACCCAAATAACTAGCACCCATAGAGTTCTGTGAATATTATTATCTTATAACTCTTTATTTCCAAGATTTTCTGTGTTGAAAATGTGCACATCCAGGAACAGATTTTCAATACTATACATATAAGCTTTCTCCTAAAAACTGTTGCTGTCATTGTACACTGTCTAATTACATAAAATTTACATATTTGAGTAGATAATTATAGTGTATGTTTGAGTCATAGAATAATAAGAGCATTCACACGTTTATACCACCTAATATGTGCCAGGCGTTTTTGTAAACAATTTGCATATATGCACTCATTTAATCCTCACCACCACTCTATGAGATAGATCCTATTAATTTCACACTCATTTTACAGTAAACTAAGAAATAGAGAGTTTATGTAACTCACTGAATGTCACCCAATTAGTACATGTTCCAAGGTTTAAAAGAAGACAGTCTGCCTTTAAAATCTTATAATATAGATGCTTTAGAAACCCTAAATCAAAGTAGTTTGTGACAAGAAGTTTTACATTTCAGCTCAGATCTTGTGGTTTATGTTGAACTTGAATACTAAAATTATAAATGATTCGGGTAGTATTAACTTTTCTCTTGCATGTGACATTTAAATATCATTATGTTCATGCCTTAAAAGAAAATTATTTTTCTTTAAAAATAGCTCTCAAGCAGTATTAATGAAAGTCACTGCCAAAACAGCTTTAGAAATATTTGCCTTCAATATCATGTATAATGATTTGTGCCATTCGGTGTGGTGCAACTTAAATGGAAAATGAGATCTATCTGCAGAAGTTATTTTCCATTAAGTTCAAAATTCGTTCCTTTTCTTTAAGTAATTATCAATACATATTTTAAGTTAATCACTAATTTTCATTTTGCAAACTCCTGCACACACGGCCACTTGAATAACAATTACATTTCAGGCTTTCTAGTTAGTGTTGGAAGAATGAGCAGTTGAGGGATGCTGCTTCCTCGCCCCCCAAGTTACCCTGGGGAAACTGTAGAATTAGCAGGGATTCACTGGATTTTAGGAAGCAAAAAAAAAATAGTCTGTGAGTACATGAAGGCTGAAGGCAATGGTGTCTTATAGCCCTTCTTACCAGCAAGCTACAGCTGATTATTGGAATTCCAGGGATTTTAAGAACCAAATAAATCTCTGATATCTTTAAATTACACATGATAGAAATAATTACACCATGAAATCAGCAAACACTGCAAGTCAGGACTATTTTTTCTGACAGCCCATTACTAAATATTTTCCAGCACTATGCTCACTAGAGAACTGTCTTCCTGAAACTTCAGGATGAAAAGAGGTGGGTGTCAATGCCTCCCAGCCAAAGACCATTAGGAGCACACCTTAAGAGTTGTTCAAGTCAGACGACCTCTGCAAAGAGGAATGTGCACCCTGAGGAACTATAGGGCATCTCAGTACAAGAGTGTCAGAAAGGAGTTAGTAAAAGTTTTAGTTTTGTGTTAGGTAATTTCAGGCATGGTATAGGAAGAGGTGTTTTTCTCTGGATTGGATACTGTAAGGAGATAGAGGTTCTTATATGAGAGTACCTCAATAAGTCATATCTAAAAGGAGAGAAAACTTGATTGAGGCTAATGCTGAATTTGGTAAAGAAACAACAGTCACTCATGTTATCTGGGAAAGGGGGATGTTCGGTATTTTGTGGCCTGGGAGATGTTCTTGTTCTGTCTGTGTTCAGACATGATTATGGAATGATCTTGTTGCCTTGGTCCATCAGGGTCAAGTGGCCTTGTCTGATGTCAGTGTTCTGTGAAATGATTTCTGTTCAACAGGAGAAGACTAAGGCCTAGCTAATGGCACCAAGCCAGCTCCTGGATTTCCGAGGCTGCTTTCCTCTTTCACGTGGCAGTGAAGCGTCGAAGTCCTGTCCCAGCCTTTCCCCTGTACCTTGGGAAGCTAATTTTCTGCCCCGTCACCACAAAAATCCAGTAGCAACAGTACTAGTCTTTGTTCCACAGTGGGGACAATGTTAGGTGAGCACAAAATTCCTGCTAATGTGAGTAGGGACAGGCTACAGACTATCACTTTCCCAGCCCTACTGACTGATTATAACTAGGGAGGCCGCCTCTTTGAAAAGCAGCTGCTGCTTTACAAGAGTTTAAAAGCAAAACTCAGATTAGAGAAATTTCCTGCTGGAGTGCCAGGTGGAGTGGGAATGAACAACGATTGTTTCTTTCCTCCCCGCTCATTGAATTAATCTGTGGAGAGAGTGACTCCAATCTTGGAGGTGACAGGCACCCCACAGGAACACCAGCACCAGAGGGATACTACTACCACGAAAGAAAGACGACAAAATGAATGATTAATTTATACCTTTATTCAACAAATACTCATTTAGGGCATGCGACATGACAGAAACTATTCTAGGTGTTAAGAAACACATGAGTTAAATACATCGGCTTTTTTAAAAAGGAAAAAAATTTCCATCCTTGTGGAACATACATTCTAACAGAGCAAGGCAGACAATATATACAAAAATAAGTAAATTTATTTTAGGGGATGATAAGTAGTATGGAAAAATAAAACAGAGTAAGGGAGGTAAGGAGGCTGGTCAGGGTGGAGATTGCAATTTTTAATGGGTTGGTCACTATGCCACACTATGGAAGAGACTTTTGAGTAAAGATTTAAATGAGGAGGAGGTATAGGCAATACAATTATGTGGATAAAAACAATTTGAGGCTTTAGAGAAAGCCAATATAAATGCCAAGGAGGAATCACATCTACCTTGACTGGGGATGTATTAATTTATGACAAATGGGGAGTCTTAAAACAGTTCTGGAGGGCAGAAGTCGTAAGTCAAAGTGATGGCAGGGCCAAACTCCCTCCAGAAGCTTGAGACTATATTCTGTTCCTTGCCTCTTCCAGATTCTGCTGACACCAGCAGTGTCTTGGCTTGTGGCTGCATCACTCCAATCTCTGCCTCTATCTTTGCATGGCTTTCCCCTCTGTATGTCTTCTACTGTTCTATCTTTTATAAGGACACTTGTCATTGGATTTAGGGATCACGTGGATAATCCTGGATGATCATATCTTGAGATCTTTAACCGCATCTGGAGAAATACTTTTTCCAAATGCAGTCACTTTTGCGGTTTCCAGGACCTGAATGTGTCTTTTGGGGGGCTATCATCCAACCCACTACAGGGAGTAAGTAATAGGCCAGTGTGGTTGAACCTGCATGAACAAAGCAAAGAATAAAGGTTGAGTTCATAGAAATAAGAAGGGTTTTTAAGGCCTTCTAAGCAATAATGAGAATCTGGGGGTTTCTCTGAAAGAAATAGAGAATCTCTGAATTTGAACAGAGGACTAAAATGACCTGGTTTCTATTTTTCACGGGATCCCTTGGGTGTTATTTTTGGAAAAGACTGATAGAGGATATGGTAGAAAAAGGGACCAGTTAGGAAGTTACTGCAATAATCTTGAGGAGAAATGATGGTGTCTTGATTCAGAGAAAATAACAGAAATAGTAGAAATGGTTAGTTTCAGGATATATTTTAAAGAAAGATCCAATTGAATTTTCTGAAAAAACAAATGTGGATTACTAAAAGATGAGAAAAGACAGGGGTGACTACAATGTTATTGTCACAGGAAATAGAAGGCTGGAGTGGACATGATTAGAAGAGATGATTGTTAGAGTTTGAGATGGGCAGTTAAAGATCTGAAGTATTATTGGAAGAGATCAAGAGAAATAGATGGTTCAAAAATTTAAAATAAACTTAATTAAGGAGATCAATAGAGATATTAGCAGTTTGAGGAAAAACACAAAATCACTAAAAAAAAGCAAGAGGAAATATTTGGTATGCAAAATATAATAATTCAAATAAATAGTGGAGCAAATGGATGGAATAAATCACTGAATAGATATAGCTGAAGAATTTACTGAATGGAAGAAAGATTAAGCAACTCCCCAAAACAGCCACAAGAAAGAAAAAGAAAGAGTAAATATAAAAGAAAAGTTTAAAGATACAAAAACGAAGAATCAAATAAGAAACAGCTTTATAACATGATACCATAGAGAGAATAACAAAAAAAGGATTTCAACAAAAAAGAAGACAAAAGGTAATAAATGAAAAGCTCAGATTGAAAGACCTCAGGAAGAACCCAGTGGGAGAAATAAGCAAAGCCCTACAACTAGACCCATTGTACTCAGATCAAAATAAAAAAGCAAAACTAAACTTCCTAGGAGTAAAGCACATCATTTACAAAGATTTAAGATTCAATTGACATTAGGCCGCTCAACAGCATCACTAGATAGATACAAGAACACAATTCTTTTGTTTATTTTGTAAGGAAATTTTGAATAAGCAAAATAAGATTACTAGATGTCTCCAATGGAATACTATGCATTGTTTCCAGGGCATCCTTCCAGATTAACTGATTCTAAACTTTTATTTCCTTTAAGCTAACTTACAACTTTATAAATTGTAGGTAACTGAAAGCTATTGACAATAATTCTTATCTCTGAACATGCAAATGAATTCTATCCAGTGGAGATTCAATTGGTTTTCTTCTCTTCCCTCCCCTGCTACCCTTGAGAAAAGCCAGTTTTTAGTTCGTTTGTAAATTCTTTCCAATATTTCTTTACCTAAAATAAATTTTTGTTTCTGTCAATTCTCTTTTGAAGTGGCTGCAAAATCTCCCTGGTTCCTTCATTAATACCAAGTTAAATAAATCTTTAATAAGAGTTCATCTTATAGCTGAATGAGAGTCACAATTTTACTTTTTTGGAAAATTATTCTTCAACAGTTTCAGAAGTCTTCCACTGAGATTCCCAATGGATTCATTCACTTGACAGAGCTAGATAAACACTGTCACCAGAGAAGGGCACCTCAAGTTTGCTGTTCGAGCCCAGGGACATCTTTTCTTGACTCCTTGAGGTGAATCCAAATAGTAAAAGAATTTTGCTGAAACTGTTTTTCTAATTTCAGTTTTCCTTCCTATGTGTTTTCTTCTTTTATGGCCAATAAATTGCAGCAGTGATTAGGAATTTGGATCTATGGCCTGGTCATTTTATGATCTCAGTAAATGTGTTGATGGTTTATAGAGATCTAGTAACTGCGTGATAGAGGTGATAGAGAATCTGGTTTATAAGCCTTTTTTGTTTGTTTACTTGTATACTTGGAGCTCAAATCTATTAGAAATTTTAAAGCACTGTTAAGAACAACTCTTTCATATCTTAATTAGTGAGCTTCTGTGTTTTGTGCTTACTATTGACTCAAGGCTGAAAGTATAAAATTATAGCTATAAGTTATCTTTTTTGCCTGAGTGTAATTCAGAAAAGTCTTTACCTTTCATAGTGTGAATGTACACTATTTTCCTACCCTTGGAGTGTATTAAGAAAGTAGCATCAAGTTTCATAAAGTAAAGGAGTGCTCTTCCAATTAACTTACAGAGAAAAATAAGCACTTACGTAAACATTAAATTTTTAAAGTTCACAAGTAATGAGAAAATCATACTTCTAATAATTGAATTATGCTATAATTAAAAGATAAATATAGCAGTTTTATATAAACTAAAGAATTTCAAGAATTCAGAAACTTTAAAGAATTCAAGTTCATGTGAGTAAGTAAAAGTTTGGCGAAAAACTAATTTGCTAATTTTGGTTTAATAAAAATAGCTATGCCTTCTCTTATTGATTAGTTTATGAATAGCTTTTTATTCTATTTAGCATGATTATTCTACATGGGTATGATTTTTCTAAATTAATACAGGTTTACAGATCAAATAAGTAACATTACTCCTATAAATGTTTAAGGTTATGAAAAATGTAAATGTATGTTGAATTAGCTTTAATTATTATTAGACAAACTCAGCAATGATTGTGTTGTTGTATGTCAATTTGAGGATGATTTTCAAGATCTTCAGGTAATTTAAAACCTTGTGCTGATTTAATTGAGTTAATTAATGGATATTCCTTGGCTATCCAGATAATTTCTAAGATAGAACATAGAAACACTGACTACTAGTCATAATTTTAAGTCTACATAATTTGCTTCTTATTTTTTATGTTAGAAACAGACTATGACTTTGGTCCACGTTAATGAAAAAAATCATTTTTGCCACTTGGAGAATCTGTATAAGGGATATTTATGTCTGAAGAAAGTAATGTTATGTGCATTCAGGACTTCTGTTTATAGGCTAAGATGCTGGTGCATGACAGACACATCTCAACTTTCCATCACCGCCACCTCCCCCGTGCCCCGGCTTCAGTTTTTTCTTTGAAATAGAAGTTACTTACTCTGGCTAAGAGTTATAATCCAAGTAGTTGAGCCTATACGAAGAGCAACAGTAAAGGGAGAAAATAATCTGTGCTCACTAGAGGTGCTAGAAATAATTATGTTTATTTGATATGTTATTATTGATGGGTAACATGAACACTGTTGTCAAATTAGAAGAGATGCTCAGCCTTCCCTAGGTGAAATTAGTATAAATAAAGTATTACCTATATAAATATTTCATAAATTGTCTTTTTCATGACAATGTGGGGAAATACCACTTCCCTGTATTTCTCAGTGCTCCTGCAAATGCTCTAGCCTCCTGAGACATGGAAATGTTTACGATGTGAAGCTAGAGAATGTTTGCTTTCTCTTCTCAGAAATACGTTATATACCATAAGAGATTTGATCTGTAGTCATATCTCTGACCTGTCATTTATACTCTGTCTCTGACCTGTCTATTTTCTGATCTGAAAGGATAATAAACTTCTATTAGCTACCGTAGAGAGCCACGTGGTTACAACCTGGACTAGGTCCTTTGGGTTAAGCCCCAAGGAGGACTGAAGCACTCCCCATCGATGTTTACATGTCAGAAGGGATGAAGCCCAAAATTAGGAGACATCTCAAGTTTGTAAAAGCTGGTGACACTCAGATTCATCTGCCTCTTAGAATGGTTCATTTACATATCTAAAAAGATTAGGGTGAAAATCCTTTCCTTCACCTTCAAAACCGTAAAAGTTCTTTTCTTTTTTTATCTCCTTTTGGGAGAAGTGGGGGGGCTGCAATCTCTCCTTAGCATATAAATGGAGAAGACAATGTTTATCACTCATCTTCAGGGTGTAATCCTCTCATCATGTTACCTTCAGGACTAAAATGCTATATTAGTTGTCTTGATTATAAATTTGATTCAAGGAAAACTTGTTTAAAGCTATGTAAAGAAAAATAAGTAGCAGTGGACTACTGTTGGCTGACCTTTAAAATAATATTCTTGAGAAAAATTATTGTGCCAAAGGATTTATAATTTAAATTTAAAACCCAATTTATCTGTAACTTGGGGTTAAACCTTTATAAAGAAATTGTATTTTAATTTAAAGTACTAATTACGAAACGCTTACATGAGAACATATTTTTAATTGCAGTATAATATGTGGGTTAAAATATGATTCTTTTTTACAACCCCAAACTAAAGATCTTATGAATTAAAAGTTTCAAAAATATAGACTAAAATAGAACAAATTGTATATCTTTGAGAATATTTTTATGTTTTTTTAATCATGTGACAAGTAAAGATAGTCAATCCATAGAAAGGATTTGCCTTTTTAAATATCTTAAAAACATGTCTCCATTTTTGTGTGTTTCATTGTAATAATACTGTCTTAATTCCACTGGGAGAAGGCAACTGGAAGCTTGTGTCTCATCTCATCACCTCTATTCTGCTCTATTTGCTTTTATACTTTGTTGATTTTAATCCATGTCCTTTTGCTGTAATAGACTCTAATCATGAATATAACTGTTTTTCTGAGTTCTGTGAGTCTGTCTAGCGAAACATGGAAACTGAGGGTGACCTTGGGGACTCTAGACAATACACAGCCTAGGATAGCAATAGAAAACTGATACCACATATAAATTTACCCACTGACGACTTAGCAGTTTATTTTGAACATCACACAAATAGATAAATTGTGATAAAAACTTATGCAAAAATCCAACAAAATTTTTGAATACACTACTTTAAAGATATTAAGTTAACAAATATGTTTATTAGTAAACAGCTCACATTAGTTCTATAAAGCATAAAAATACATAATCAATGTGCTTTTGATTTTTATAGCAATAAATATCTAGTCAATAACACTAACTAGTTTCTAGGGAGATAAGTAAAATTCATTTTTCTTTCATAATAAACATAAATTTTAATTCCTAATTAAATTATTAAGCATCAATTTGAAATTGCCTCCTATAATTTTCTCTAGGTTTATGATATATGTTTATTTACACAATTATATACTTGGCGGAGGGATGTAATAGTACTCACCTACCAGTCAAGTGAATGCCAGAAATGACATCCAATATTCTGTCTACAACAGTTACATTTAACATACCCATAGAGGTATCATAATAGCAGAGTTGGAACGGACCAAGACAGGTAATAGGAGTTAATTTGACTGGAATAAAGTGCTCTTTTATTTTTAAGCAAAAATTAGTGGGTGCTTTTTTGAGTTTTAAATTAACTGCTTTGGTAACATGGACCTGTGTATTTTTATCCCAAATATTTGGTGAAATATTTCTTATTTAGTAAATATAGTGTTTTACTTGATAAATATTTTTTAAAATACTCATAATTCTAAGTAGCATGTTACAGAATACAGAATATGAACCTGAATTTGTAAGTCTAGCCTGCTACTCCTGAGATCTTAACAAATCATTTAAATTAAATGTACACCAGATTTCCCATTTGTAAAAAGTGCATAATGATAAATTCTTTTTTTGGCTTGCTCTCAAGTGCAGCTATGTCAGTGGGGGTGGGGAGAGGATAAATGTTTGCTGGCTCACTCATAAACCGATGAACAATGACTATTGAGGGATAAATGCCCTGGCATCCTTTCCTTCATATAAACAACTCAGGGTCATTTCATCAGGTCTCACAGTTCTGGAGGAATTGAGGCCCTATCGCATGTAACACTGATCTATAAAGGGCCTTCATACTGGCTTGTTGTCTTCTCTGTCTCGTGTTCCCCACACTCTCACTTCCATTTTCTGGGTCATCTTCCAAAGAAATTCATCATCATCGAAGTCCTAGACTCAGGCTCTACTTTCAGGAGATCCCAAAATAAAACAGATGATAAAAACTTAATAAGAATAGATTTTTAATTAATGGTCAATGTACCTTTTCATGATAATTTTCAATATTTAAAATAAGTGAAAATGTTACCAAAATAGTGATTTTTGAACATAAAAATTGAATAGCACATGAAATCTGATTTTGCATTTTTTTCAGCTTCATTGAGGGATAATTGACAAAATTGTAAGATATTTAAAGTGTACATGATGATTTGATATATATCATGAAAAGTCAAATCTGATTTCAAATCTCATAAGACTAGTGTGTGTAGATGGTCCTTTATTTGCAATGGTATGCGAATGGGATATTTTAAAATGTTGGACTGCATCTACTTTAATACATTAATGCTCCCAATTTGACTCACATAACCTGACTAAATTCACATGGTAATTTGGCTTTAATATAAAAGATAATTAAAAAAATAAACACATTCAACATAACTTACTGTAAAATCACAAATCAACAATTGCGTATCTCTTCATTGTCTTTGTATTTGAAGCTAATCAACCTAATTTACTAAGATAAATTAAATGTTATAATCACTAAATATCATGAAGAAAATTTTATCATCTTAAAAAATTTTGAATGTAATGAAATATTACAATATGGAAATATGGTGAATATACATTATATAGAAATATACAAAACAAGTTAATCACCCTAGAATATCTCTACAGGTAGAAAACATACCAGTATTCAATAATTATAAGAAAAATTAATAAAATTTTGGACAGTTTCTTTTTTCAGACTAACAAAACCAGCAAATTACACACATACACACACACACATAGCAAATTTGGAAAATTATATATGTTGGGCAAAGAATGTGTATATCTAGGTATAAACATACAGCTATATAAAGTCTGGCAAGTTGTATACATATATATGTCTTTTAACATATTCATTTCTTATTTTTATAATTAATCCATTAAAGTGTACATTTCACTATAAATACAGAATTGTGTAACCATCACCACAATCTAATTTTAAGACGTTTTGATGACCTCTCCCAGATAAAACCTCATATCCATTAAGCTGCCATTCCCTTTCATCTCCCTAATTCAGTCCCTGATAATCATTAATATACTTTAAATCTCTATGGATTTGTCTGTTCTGGACATTTCATGTAACAGAATCACACAGTAGTCTTTTCTGTCTGGCTTCTTAGTGTAATGTCAAGGTTCATCCATGCTGTAGCATGCTTTAGTACTTTATTCTTTTATTGCCATAAAATTTGCCAGTGTAGGGATATACCACATTTTGTTTGACCATTCATCAGTCGATGGGGATTTGGGTTCTTTCCACTTTTTGGTTGTTATGAATAATACTGCTAGGAACATTTCTGGACAAGTTTTGTGCGAACATACATTTTTATTTTGTGGGGTACACATCTAGGGGTAGAATTGCTAGGTCACGTGGTACTCTGTTTATGTATCATAATATATATATTATTTTCCACAGCAGTGACACCATTTTGCATACATACTAGGAACATGAGGGTTGCAAATACTCCACATTCTCACCAACACTTGCTACCATGTGTGTTTTTTTTTAAATTATTTTGTTTGCTAATAACATTGTGCAAATTTCAGGTATACATCACTATATTTCAATTTCTGTATAGATTGCATCATGTTCACCGCCAATAGTGTAGTTTTTATCCATCACCATACATATGTGCCCCATTTCCCCTTTTGTCCTCCCCCCCTTCCCCTCTCGTAACCACTAATCTGTTCTCCTTATCCATGTGTTTATCAATCTTCCACATATGAGTGAAATCATAAGATGTTTGTCCTGGCTCTGGCTTATTTCACTTAGCATAATACCCTCAAGGTCCATCCATGTTGTCACAAATGGCACAATTTTGTCTTCTTTTATGGCTGAGTAGTTTTCTATTGCATATATATGTACCACACCTTCTTTGTCCATTCATTTGTTGATGGGCACTTGGGTTGCTTTCAAGTCTTGGCTATTGTGAATAATGCTGCAATGGACATACAGATGCATAAATCTCTTTGTATTGTTGATTTCATGTTCTTTGGATAAATACCCAGCAGTAGTATAGCTGGATCATATGGTATTTCTATTTTTAATTTTTTGAGAAATCTCTATACTGTTTTCCTTGGAGGCTGCACTAGTTTGCATTCCCATCAGCAGTGTATAAATGTTCCCTTTTCTCCACTTCCTCTCCAATGCTTGTTATATCTTGTCTTGTTAATTATTGCCATTCTGACAGGGGCTAGGTGATATCTCATTGTAGTTTTGATTTGCGTTTTCCTAATAATTAGTGATGTTGAACATCTTTTCATGTGCTTGTTGCCCCTATGTATATCTTCTTTGGAAAAATGTCTATTCATAACCTCTGTCCATTTTTTTGTTGTTGAATTGTATGAGTTCTTTATATATTTTGGAAATTAAGCCCTTGTCAGATATATGATTTACAAGTATTTTCTCCTAGTTAGTGGGTTGTCTTTTTGTTTTGTTGATGATTTCCTTTGCCTTACAGAATCTTTTTAGTCTGATGTAGTCCCATTTGCTTATTTTTTCTTTTGTTTCTCTTGCCTGAGCAGACATGGCATTCAAATTGATATTGCTAAGACCAATGTTGAAGAGTGTACCGCCTATATTTTCTTCCAGGAGTTTTATAGTTTCAGGTCTTACATTCACATCTTTAATCCATTTTGAGTTAATTTTTGTGTATGGTATAAGATAATGGTCTACTTTCATTCTTTTGCATGTGGCTGTCCAGTTTTCCCAATGTCATTTATTGAAGAGATTTCCCCTCTTCATTGTATGCTCTTGGCTCCTTTGTTTAAGATTAGCAGTCCTGTGTGTCTTTCTGATAATAACCATCCTAGTGTGTGAGAAATGGTATCTCATTGTGGTGATAATTTGTGTTACCCTAATAACTAACCATATTGAGCATCTTTCCATGTGTGTATTGCTATTTGTATATCTTCCTTAGAGAAATATCTTCACATCTTCTGCCTGTTTTTATTTTTTTCCAGCTTTATTGAGGTATAGTTGACATATAACATTGTGCAAGTTTAAGGTGTACAGCGGGATGATTTGATATACATATATATTGAGAAATGATTGTGACAATAATGTTAGTTAACACGTCCATCACCTCACATAGTTACCATTTTTGTGTGTGTGGTGAGAACTTTTAAGATTTACTCCTTTAGCAACTTTCATGTATACAATACAGTATAGTTAGCTATAGTCACTATGCTGTACATTAGATTCCCAGAACTTTTTCATCTTATAACTGGAAGTTTGTACCCTTTAACCAGCTTCACCCATTTCTCCCACCTCACCCCACCTGCGTATGGAAACCACCAATCTACTCTCTACTTATATGAGTTCAGTTTTTTTAGATTCCACATATAAGTGATATCACAAAGTGTTTGTCTTTCTCTGACTGACTTATTTCACTTAGTATAATGCCCTCAAAGTTCATCCATGCAGTCACAAATGGCAGAATTTCCTTCTTTTTATGGCTGAATAATATTTCATTGTTTTTCTTCATCCATTCATCCATTGACAGACTCTGAGCTTGTTTCCATGTCTTGGCTATTGTGAATAATATAGCAATGAAAATAGGAGTGCAGATATCTCTCTGAGAAAGCAACTTCATTTCCTTTGTGTAAGTACCCAGGAGTGGAATTGCTGGATCATAGGGTAGTTCTATTTTTAATTTTTGTGTGTGTGTGTGAGGAAGACCAGCCCTCAGCTAACATCTGTGCCCATCCTCCTCTACTTTATATGGGATGCCACCACAGCATGGCTGACAAGTGGTGTGTTGACAGGTGCCCGGGATCCGAACCTGTAAATCACGTGCTGGCAAAGCAGGAAATAAACCTCTGTGCCACTGGGCTGGCCCCTATTTTTAATTTTTTGAGGAACCTCCATACTGTTTCCCATAGTGACTATACCAATTTACATTACCATAAACAGTCCTTAAGATTAAGTCTTCTGATCCACGGCCATACAGTGTTTTTACATTTATTTAGCTACTTCTTTAATCTCCTTCGAGAATGATTTACAGTTCTCTTTTTCTAAATTTTGCAAGTCTTTTGTTAAATTCATTCCTACATGTTCCATTCTCTTTGATGCTATTGTAAATTGAATTATTTTCTTTCTTTTTTTGCAGGGGAAGATTCACCCTAAGCTAACATTTGTTGCCAGTCTTCCTCCTTTTTTCTTCCTCTTTCCCCCACAAAGCCCCAGTACATAGTTGTGTAAAGTTGTAAATTCTTCTGGTTCTTCTATGTGAGCTGCCACCACATATGGCCACTGACAGACTACTGATGGGGTTCCACACCCAGGAACCGAACACAGGCTGCCAAAGTGGAGCATGCCAAACTTTAACCACTAGGTCATCAGAGATGGCTCTTGAATTATTTTCTTAATTTGATTTTTGAATTATATGCTGTTAGTGCATAGAAATAAAATTGATTTTATTATACTGATTTTGACCTCAGTAGGCTGCCTCTAATATTCTAATATTTCATCCTTAATTAAGTTGTGAATTTAGGGCTAAATTATATATATATATTATATATATATATATAATATATATATATATGTATATCTCCATCCAAATTAAGGAATTATGCACTAAGTTTTTTAATTCATTGAATGTGTTGATGAGGAATGGGTGTTGCATTTTGTCAGAGGCTTTTTGAACATCTACAGAAATAATATGATTTCCCTCCATATATCTAGTGATGTGATGAATTATATTTTTGGATACCCTAATATTGGACATAAATTAATTTTCAGTATGCTATTAGTTTCTGTTTATATTTTCTAGGTTTTTGTACTCCAATTACTCATTAGTAAGATGGGTTTACCATGTTCTTTTTTGTGCAAACTCTATTAGGATTAATTAATAATATTCTTTCTTCATAAAAATAATTTAGAAGTTTCTCTGTTTATTCTATGACAAATGGGTCCATCTAAATCTTTTGACTCTTCTTTTGTAATTTTTAGTAAATAGTAGTTTTAAAGAAAAATATCTACTTTGTCTTTATTCTCAAATTCATTTTTGTAGAATTTTGTCAAATAAACTTCAGGACTTTAAAAAAATTATTATACTTCAATAGTTTTTGCCATTTTGTTATTTATCTGCTATCTTGTGTCATAATAGGACCCAAACTTCATATTTTTGTTGCTTGAATTTGTTTCTATACTTTTATCCATCTGTTTATTTTCAATTTTTGTTAAACATTTTATATAGTGGAAGGGTCAGTTTAGGTTTATGAGACAATTTGAATTTTTTTCTTTTTAATAGACAACTTAAGCCCATTCAAATTTATTGATATGTTTACATTTGCCTCAAAAATACATTATTTCATATTAGTTATTGTATGAATTATATCAATTTCCTGTCTGAATTTATATAGTTGGCCTTTTCCCACTTTTCATATCTTTACTTATTTACAAAGATTCGTATTTTTCTTGACTGTTCTATTGAGTGGTTTTTGTTGTTGTTGATTACCATTATTTTTTTTTTTTACTTTTTGTTTACTTTAATTTTGTGATAGTCCTGGCCACTTTTGACTTACCTGAGTTTATACTATTTTTTTTCTCATTTAAAATGTTATATTTAAGCCAAGCTGTTACTTATATATTGATTAGCGAGTTTGAGTGCTTCTCCTTTCTTGCTTTTTCCTATTTTTATTAGTTGTGTTATTTAATCCTGCAGAACATACACAGTTTACATTATATTATTACTTGTCTTAAACTTTGCTTTAGTCTTAGATCTACAAAAATATATATTCAAAGTTCATCATGAATCATTTGCCAAAAATTCTTCAGTCATCTCTTGCTTGAATAAAGCTTATCCTCTGGTAGATTCCCCAGGAATTGCTCAAGTTTGTTATTTCTGAGTTTTCCCATGCATAAAAATGATTTCCTTTAGCATTGATACTTGAAAGACAGCTTGACTGAATATAAAAATCATGGATCACACATTCTTTCCCTCATATTCTTGAAAATATTGTTCCACTGTTGCTACTGTATGTTGCTTATGAAAATTCCAATTCCAACCTAACATAGTTCCCATTATAAGCAACTTGATTAATTTACCTGGGTGTTTGAAAAAATAAATATATATATAGAGAGAGAGACAGACAGACAGAGACAGAGAGTTTTAAACCATTATTTAATTTTTTTCAGGGACTCCAATTACATATTTGATGAATGTCTGTCTTCTCAATGACTTTCTCATTGATAATTTTTACCTATTTATTTTGTTTTTGAAATTTTATTTTTACTTCTTCTCCACTTTCCTTATTAAATATTCAATTAAATCTAATTATCTTGTACTTCTTATATTTAATCTTTATTTCTGAGATAAATTTTTCTTAAGTTTAATCAATTACTATTTTGTCTATTCCAAGTTTTCGTTCATTTATTTTACAAATTTGAATTTCAGATTAGAGTTATTCTTTCATATCTGCAAATGCTCTTTGTTTAATAACGTTTAATCCATGTTCAGTATTATGTTAGAATGGTTATCTGATTAATGGTTGTTTTGGAAGGATTACTTTCACTAACTGAATCATTAATTCTATTTTCATTTCTTTTTTCTTAAAATAGAATTAAGTCTGTAACGACTGCTTTTTCTCTCTTTATTTTGAAAGGCCTGTAGTTTTCCTGGCTCAGCAATACCACTTGTTTCTGTTTGGAAAGCTTGAGGGATTGCGTGGAATACTACATTTCTTAATTCAAAAGTATTTTTTCCTGATGGGGCAATAAAGGTTTTGTTTTGTTTTTTAATTTATGGGAATGGTTATGTGCAAAATGTAAAGGCATTGAGGTATTTTCATTTTTAGATTCTCTTCTCCTTCTTTTGGGCTTTAATAATCATTTGTATTTTTTTCTTTTACTTGCACCACCACCAAGTCTTGAGAAGACACTCATCTTTCCAAATTACTTCTCTTGCTGTAGAAACAGGGCCTTCTCAAGGCTCTTCCTCTGCTTTGGTGCATTTTTAAACCCCTTCCATTTGATTTCCTAGAAATCAGTACTCTGATGAGAATTTCTTCAGTCGAGTGAGTGCCTTGCTTTCTGAACATGGTTTTGTGTGTTTCCTAATATTGTACCTACTGCTCTCTCCTATTTTTCACACATCTTCCCACTGACCCTGCTGATTTCAGGCATTCATTTCCCAGATTTACATGTCAATTGAGATGTTTAGGATTGTCTCATTTCTCTTTATGCTGTAGGCATGGGTCTTATATGGCTTTATTTTCCTTCTTACTTATTTGCTTTTTTTTTTGCTTATCTGGATAATTGTCAGAAGACGGACATGTGGAGAGATACATACCCAAGATGCTGCAATTATTTTATAGAAATCTCTCATGTTAAATGTGAATCTTATTGATAAATTTATATAACTATCAGTATAAGATTTCACATTATTTTTCAACTTTATTTTATATAGAGGCATCTTGTTGAGAAAATAATTATTTTAATACATATAAGTTTGATTTTATGGCTGTTTCAGATAATGATCCAAGTATAATTTATTTACTTGGTAAAGGTAATAAGCATCTTCCTACTCCTGAAGTTGCAATGAGCACGTTTGGGAGAAAAAGATTTTAGTATATAGCTTCTCTCTTTCTTTATCAGTAAGTGTAACTGATACAGCATATCATAATCAAGTCTATTTATTATTTCTGCAGACATAATAATCTTTATTAAAAATGAATTTTGAAAGTGACAAGAAGATAGTTGTAGTATTTTTACATTCTCTCTAAACTCCTGACTATCCCTCTCCAAAGAGAAAAAACAAAAAATGCATTCTTCTGACACATTCTGATTTATTCCATAAAATCATTTAAGCTGTGGATAAATTAGTCTAAAGTTATAGCTCAGTACTTTCACAGTGAAAGCAGCAGGATTTTGCTCCTTCTCTCCTTCCCGGCCCCATTCGCCATTTCTAAGGAAACTAAGACTTCCCTTCCTTGAAAACTCTGCAGTGCCTCAGTTAGCTTTGCAATGGGCCACCCATGCTCCTCAATATTCACTCCATCTGGCTTACTGCCTCCAGGCTGATAACTGGAGGTCAGATACTTGTGTGATTAGAGGTAAGGGAAGAATTACAAGGTCTTCCCAGGGAGAAATAGTGAATAAAATAAACGTGTTCCAATATCTCAACAATTTATATCTTGCAGGAATGTAGATAAACAGTTGTGCAATGTAATAAAACATAACTTGGCCTATATAACTGAAAATTTTTTTTCTAGATTGGGTGAGTAGGCATCAAATTTGAATGATTGTAACTGAAAATGAAGGCCTTGTAAAAGTTTCCAGATTCAAATGAACACATAGGCCCAAAGCTCTTTGAAAAATAACCTAGTTTCAATGAAAGAAGAATCTGGTTCTATTGCCCTTAAGTATACACTGTTTATCTTTTCTTAAGCCTTCCTCAGAGGGACTTAGAAGATGATTACCAATTGACTTTGCACTGGGGAAATGGAAATACTCATGTTTTGGGGAATTATTAGACACTGGCTTTGGGTTGACACTAGGTGGTCCATCTGTCAGCATACAGCCCAAGGAACACGTGATGATCCATGAAGTTTTAGATTTCTCATGATAAGAGTGGGCCCATTAGATTTACACATCAACTCTCTGCTTTTCCTCTAGTTCCTAGGACAGATTATACACAACAATGAGTATAATCCCCAGCACCCTGAGTGTTTTGTTGTTGTCGTTAGGAAGAGTCAATTGAAAACTCCTGATCCTGACCTTTCCTATCAAAGGAGTAAAGCAAAGGCAATGTTATATTCAGAGATGAGGGTGAGGATATCTACTACATTCCTGGTTTGCTGGACGATAGCTGTGGATTACCTTAAATTTATGAAATAATAAACCCAGTTACAGTTACTATTCTAGTTTTGGTACCTTGGAGCAAGCAACTATGTGCTATTGATTTAGCAATTACATCACTCTCCATATAAATTAACTTAGGAAGGACTTCCAGAAGTAGCTTATATTCACTGAAAGGTAGAATAGTAGATCTTCATGATATTAATTTAGGGCTAAGTCAACTATTCTACTCTGTCAAAATATAGTGCATGGAGCTATGATTATCTAGACAATCCATTAAGCGTCACTCTTGCCAATCCCATGATATTTTGATATGGTTAGTAGAGGTATTAAATAACAGATACTTTTGCTAATACACATATGTGCCTAAGCATGAAAGGTGAAATCTAAAAATTCCTACAATAACAATTCCTACAATAACACAATTCCATTTAGTGGTCAAAAGGAATGTTTCTCAAACCCAAATGTGCATGCACACAAATTATCTGAGGATTCTGTCAACAGTCATACTGCGATTCAGTAGGTCTGGAGCGGGGCTTGAGATTCTGCATTATTCACGAGCTACTAGGTAATGCCGATGTTGCTTTTGGTAAAGCACACTCTAAGGAGGATATGGCTAAATTCTAAACTTAAAAATAAGTTGTGGTATCATGTACCACTTACAATTAAAAAGAGGTATAATGCTAAGTAAGCCTCTTAAGATTTTTGAAGCAAAATGCATCACATCTAGGTGGATTTCAAACATTTATCCAAAAGATGCAGAACTCAAAATAAAAAATAATAAAAATTTTAAAAGGCAGGAAAAGAGACAGCTAAACCCTTCTACCTTTATGATTATATTCTCTTCTTGGACAAGATGGCTGTCAACCTTGCCAATTGTACCACTTTTCTTTTTCTTCTTTTCTTTCCTCTGCATTATGATCATAAGTGATATAAAAAAGCACTCTCAATTTACTTGGTCGGCTAATAGCGGCACAGCCTTTCCTGAGATAGTTCATTTTGCTTTCCTCGCTAGTTTTCTAGTCAGCAGGTGGTATTTCTTTTCATTGTTCCAATTCTACTCTCTGTCCTTGATCGATTAAATGCTCTTTTTGTGGCACAGTCTACAGCTAACGCAAGCGTCACCTCTGGCGTTCCTCACGCTGTTTTTCCCTTCACATCTGCAAACCCTTTTTTGTACCACAGCTTTTTGCAGTTCTTTGAAGTCTTCTCATTTTGTGGCTCACTAACTCAGGTCACGAAGCTGCCATGGTGGGGCAGGGGAGGGTTTCTGACTGCAGTTTGGACCTTTCTTTTAAGATAAACTATTTTTCTTTTTTCTAGATGTGTGCTAATTGGCGATCTAGAGGAGATCGCAGAAAAAGGATGTTGGTGTCTAACGGGTTTGCTTATTCCACTAAAAAAGTTTTATTTACCTAACACATATTAGATACGTGGGTATTATCTTGTTGAAGAATAGTTATATTGTGAAGTTTTCAATGCTAGTAGCCAAGTGGTAAAATAATTTTAGAAAAAGAAAAATGCATGTTTTATACGGATCTGTAACCTCTTTTAGGACTAACACTTTACATCAAAATAGTAATAAACAGGTTCAGTGAAATGCCATATCTATCTGCCCTCTGTCAGATATTGATGTGGCAAATCATCAATAGAGACCATAAAATGTATATATACTTAAAATTTTCTTAGTCTATTTGTTACATACAAATATCTAAATGTGTATTGACATTTCCACAAATTCAACTGAGCCCTGTGCTTATGTAGAGAAATTTGAATGTTAGGAAGATAACTAAACATGAAGATATTATATTAAAATTCTGATTTTTATATATGTAATTGCCATAATACTAAATTACCACTTCTTCCTCAAATGTCTCTATTTTGTATGTGTATATATATATGCACACAGTCTTTCAAATAATTTGCAGCTATTCCAGTTACTGATTTTCTCCCTTATTTTAAAAAGATGAAATGCAAACATCCATCTTCCGGTCTTTGGAAATTTTTCTTCTGCAAGGAAAATACATTTCTCCCTAATGTTCCCCCCACCCCCAATACTGAAAGCTATTTTCTAACATTCTTCTCTCCACTGAATTCTAGACTCATATACTTAACTGTGTCCTTGGCATTTAATAGACTTTTTAAGCTTGACAGGTCCAAAGAGAACTGATTTTCCCCTAACAAGGTATTCTCCTTAGTAGTCCCCATATGGGTAATTGGCATCATCATATACTAAATTGCTCACAACAAATATCCTATACCTACTACCCCCAATTCATCAGCTATGCTTGTTGTCTGTATTTCTAAATACATTTCACATGTGTCCAATGTTTATCTCTAGTGCCATCTACTTGCCCAAATTATCTGCATAATTTACATAAACTATTATAGTGTCATCCAACTAGTCTCTTTGCTTTCTCTCCTGTCCCCTGTAATTCACTCTTTTTAAGTTAGCCAGAATATACTTTTTAACGTAAATTACACATGTACTATTTTGCTGAAAATCCACCAGTGATTTCCCATGGCAAATAGAAAAATATAATCATATTTTGGCCTGAAAGACCCTAAGTGATTTAGAGTCAGCCAATCTCTGTGACTTTATTTTGCTCCCCTCTTCTGCATTCTCTATATCCACAGTGGCTTTTCTCTGTGCTCAGAACATGTCAGGTTTTTTCCCACTTCATAACTCTAAATTTGAACAATGATCCAGATGCCATGATCAATCTATTAAACTAGTCTTTTGAGAGCAATTCTTGGAAAATGATCCACGTGATCAAAAACTGAAAGTCAGATATTTGGTATCCTGTCAAAGGGAAGAATAATGATTAAACTCTGTATGTCACGGATATAAAATTCTGTAAAATGTCAATGTATATCTCAATTGATGGGAAAAAGACGATGTTAGCTAGGAGGAAGGGGGAGATATTAATAAATATCATAAATAATAATAATATATAACATATATATCATATAATATAATAAATAACATAAATATATATGTTGAGAAACTTCTGTGTACCAGATACTTGGCTAGGTGTTTTACTTTATTTCAATTAAAATAGAGATTGCTCTCATGTTAGATCTACCTTTTTGGATTGTTACCTTATGTTTTGTATACTTCTGGTTTTGGACTTTGGGAGGAGTTTTGTAAAGTCTAAGTACCTGAACTGAGAGTACATGGATCCCATAGGAAGTATATTAGTATATTGGGTAAGGCATGACATTCCCTAAGGAGTCTGTGCCTACCAATAGCCACAATTCCACTATAGAACAGGGAATCCTAACTGCTTTAGGTTGTGCACCGTTTTGAGTGTCTGATGACAGTTAAGGAAATTAACTCCTCACCACGCACCTATTTACTCGTTTTTCCCCACACAATTTCAGAATATTATGGACTGCCTGATGTTTGTCTGTGGGTCACAGGATAAAGAATCCTACTGCAGAGATAAATTTTGCTAAAACACTTCTGAATGATTATCAGTTACCCTCAATACTTATGTTAATAAAACCCTACAAGTCCTACCATTAAGCTTTCTATCTCCTAGGACCACACTACTTGAAAGTCATTGCTTAAGTAACATCAGAAATATTTACCTCTAAGAATATTTTGCAAAATTCTTTTCTGTTCAGTTCTTAGGTAAGATATAGTTTGGTTACCATTGTTTATCTAGACATCTGACTGTGTTTTCCCCTCTACAATAACTTCTGTTGATAAATAAAGGTCCCACGGGACAAATAGTTAACAAAGTTCACTTACTTTGTCTTCCTATTTTGTGAAGTTTTCTTTTGAGAGTGTATTCTTGTTGGTTTATCTCCTGCTTGATGCTAAACAGTGACATTTAGCCTAATATAAATAACATAGAATTCTTTAAATACAATATTATATTCTATTTCATATTTCTTAATTCTTTTGATTGAATGATTGAGTTATGAATATAATTTCTTACAAGTTCTCATTATTACTACATATCCAACAAAGCATACATTCCCTTCTCCACTTGTCTCACAAAAACATGCCAGTCTATGTGTACTTTGGTTGGTCACTTCACTTTAGTTTCTGACACGATCACAATTCTACTGCCCTTTTCACTACTCTGAGAACTTTTCATTTTAAAATATTCATTCTGAGTAGATATCATAATCTATTATTGCCAGACCCCCACCAAAACCTCTCTGATTTTATCTTAAATGTGACTTTTATTATATTTCCATCTCTTACTCTATTATATGAAATGGAAGGTGAGTCATTGTATTTACTTCCTAGAAATTTTAACTCAAATATATCCTCTGTTGACAATTCCTTTGTCTAGATTTCCCGTCTCCAAAGCCCACTGTCCTTTTAAGATCAGTGTATTGTATATAAAAAGAGCTCAAGCCCCCTTCCTTTTCACCCTTTTTGTTTTCATATGTACTTAATGAATCACAACCAACCTTAGAATTCAAGATGTTTTGTTTTGATACATGCTCAAATAAATTTTACCTGACCTAGACTTCAACACCTAGGAAATCTCAATTCTTAACTGTCAGTGTATCTAATACCACAGACATTTTTATTGCACCCTAGATTAATTATCTGTAATAAATTGGGAAGAAGCTTGACCTTTATAGCCATTGCTAATGAAGCAAAACAAACTATCTATACAGTTCCTTGTGTAAACTGCAGTTATCCTGCAACTAATTTCTATGTTGCTCAATGTTCCATCTCTCTTTCTTCCTCTCAAGAGTTAATTTTTTTTTTGATTTCGAGATACTTGAAATCCTTATCTTCTTGTTAAGAGAGGAATCTTCTGTTAAATGAGAGCACCTTTAATATCGAAGGTAAATAAATAATTAATTAGGTTGAGTATGGGTCCAGCACATAAAGATTATGGCTTCAGATTTATTTAAATATGAAATTTCACTCTTTTTCTCTAATATATAAGTTGTTGCTATTCATTGTTATACAGTTTTATGATATAGGTAAATACCTTGGTTCCTGTATCATAGCTATTTGTGTCTAAAACATATTTTTAGTTTCTTTAAGATTTATTAAAGCCAGAAATACTTTTACATCTGTATTCATTTGGACTTACTTTTAATGTTGACATATTTCTCATGGCTTAAATAAATATGAAGGAAAATATTCTTGGCTTTATTAATATTTGAATTTAATGTTTATCTAGCCTAACCCTCTCACTGTCCTGAAAAGTAAAATAAATCTGAATGCTATCAAATTTTCAGCTATAAGGTGGAAACATAACTTCTCATGAATTGTAATGAAATATGTTTGTGATTGTTTGTGAGATTATCTTGCTTGAGAAGTTAGTGAAACAAAACACTTAAACAATATCTATTTCTGAAATTGACACAAAATCACAAGAGGTAGTTTTCAAAATCTATTTTATTAATAAAAATGGTATACCTTAATGAGTAACTAAGGCATCTCCAAGTTTTAAGAATACACATTTTTTTCTCAATCACCACTTATTTAGCAATAAAATCTATAATTTAAATTTATATACTTCTATTAAGATTTTCAGGATCAAACTCTATCCTAAGGGGAGATATATTTGTAAAACCAATTAGCAGACATGGATATGACTTATTTTATTTCTGACTGATCTTTTGAGATATATGAAAATTTGTAGTATGGCAACTTTATTATTAAGTATGTTTTGTTATACAGATTTAAAATAAATCATAATCAACCTGAACCTTGTAGGATTTATGCATGGAATATTATACAATGTGTGTATACTTTTCTGTGTATCTATTTTGGTTTGCTAACTATTTAACTTTTAATATTCTCTGTGTTATAACTCATCTAAATTAGTATAAGAATTTACATTTTATGGATGAAAAATGTCACAACTATCAATTGAGTACCTACTTGACCCACAGAAACCATTCCACAGTTGGAAGCTCAGTTTTATAATTGTTTTAAAATCCATATTTTATGACTTTATCATAAATACTACATAGTCAATAAGGAAGTGCAGAATAACTATTTGCATTTCTTCCTAAGACTATTACTTTGCTTGCTAAATACATTTGTTATAATATTCTTTACTTTATGATTAGCTTCTAGCAAAGAAAAATAAATCCATGTCAAAATTTGAACTGGTAAAATGATTCAGCAGAAGCTTCAAAGATTAATGTTGAGTAAAACCTGGGGATTAAACATTGTTGACATTTGTTATATTTAATTCCACAGGATAATATGAACACATTTATAAAAAATATGCCTTAACTTATCTTTTAGCATGAAAAATGTCATTATTTATTAGACTAAATTTTATAAAATAAAACTAAAACACTAATTTATTCTCAAGTTAATTAAATAAATATAATTTTAGTTTGCTGTAAAAATAAAACTAGAATGATACGAGTAGTACATCTATAAAATAAAAATTTTCTTTTATGACACATATGTTAATATATTCTGAATATTTATAAATCTTTTCATCACTTCCTGAAATTAGGGTATTATATAAAACTGATAAAAGAAAAGTTTAATGAAAAGACTTTATTTTAAAGAAGCATCTTGCTAGTGTGTATAGGTAAATTTCTCCCACACATTGTGATTTATGAAGTAATGGAGCCTTCTGGAAACAATCCAGATTTCATCAGCAAAATCAAGGATACTGGTGTACCGTTGGCTTTGAATAAAATAATAATAATAATAAAGATTCACCAGAATTAGTACTTTTCATCAAACCAGTGATACTAGACTGAATCAGCCTAGCTCTCAAATTCAAACTGAGTGCCTTTAAAAGTATTATATTTTCTATTTCACCCAAAAACCTGAGTCATGTTTTCTAATATCAGTATATTCTAGATATCAAATAATTCATCTTACACTTTTTTAGATATGTAAGCTTCCTTAAATGTGACAATTTAAAAACATCTTTTATTTTTATTTGAATATAGGTAATTCCAATCAAAGAAAATAAAGTTTTATTTTCATTTATGTCCCATTACCACTTTCAAGGAACAAAGTGTCTGGTTTAGATTTTTGGATTTATGAGTAAGCACATAATGAGCTAATGGCAAGGTGTTTGACTAAAAATTCAGACCAATTTTTGGAATTGAGATGCAAAATTACCAGGCTTAGCTTAGGTGAGATTCAGACATGATGTTCTCAGATATGAACCAAGAGGAATGTTTGATCACTTTATGCAGAGAACAAAGAATATGGGCTTTCCCATATGAACCAATGGGTTCCATTCTGTTTGATCAGTAGTCTAGGTTGAGATATTGTCATCCAAAGGAAAACCATATTCATCTAGGATTGATTTATTTTTGAATGTGTTCAGGTTTCATATACTTCAGCTAAATATTAAAAGTTGGATACTATTTAACTGGGAAGATTATTGAATCCTAAATAGGCAAATATTAATAATTAGGAAATTGCCATTGAAACAAACCATGTTTTTCATCATCAATAAATAGTCATAGAGCCAGCCCTGGTGGCCTAGTGGTTAAGTTTGGCGCATCTGCTTTGGCAGTCCCTGGTTTTGTTCCCGGGTGTGGACCTATACCACCCATCTATCAGTGGCCATGCTATGGTGGCAGCTCACATACAAAATAGAGGAAGATTGGCACCAGATGCTAGCTCAGGGCAAATCTTCCTCAGCAAATAAATAAATAAACAGTCATAAACATCATAAAAACCACTTTTCAAATATGAGCATCTCAGTTGTATTTATCACTATATCAATATATCAAAATATAAATAAATTACTTAACTATGAAATAAAAGATGATTTTTCACAAAACAGAATATCCATAACCATTAGAATTCATGCTTTTGACCAAGTCTGAATGTTTCACTACTAATTCACCTTCAAATGTTTAAAGGAATATTGTAAATGCCTTGAAGAATCTTGCATTCTATACTTTTAAAAATTTTGATTCTTTCAAAGTTATCATGAAATAGCATATACTGTTAAATAGAAGTTTTTTACAGTTATAGCCACTCTTTTTATTATGCACCCTAGTTTTTCTCACTCTTATAGAACACCTTTGAGTGTATAATCATTTCAGATATTTTCTGTTCTATATTTCTTACTTTTCACTTTTCTGTTGATATTTCATTGTTAGTTAATTTATACTGTCTGTATTTGTGTTAATAATAGTGGTTTTAATGTCTTTATCTGTTACTTAACGATATCTGAGTTATTTCTGGGTTAGTTTCTATTTACTAATTTTTATTAAGGTAATGGATCCATTTACCTACTTCCTCATATGTCTAATGTTCATTTTATTTTGGGCTGGATATTGTAGATACCTCATTGGTGAGAGTCTGTATTCTGTTGTCTTCCCTTAAAGAGAGTAGAATTTTGTTCTGGCGAGACTTTATTTACTGGCAGCTCACCTTTATCTTGCCAAGGCATGATTTTAGACTTTGCTGAAACTTTAATTAGAGGAGTGCATAATGATAGCCTAGAATAACCCTGTTCCTAAAGCATGGCCTTTCCAGAGAGCCAAGGGAATGCCTAAGTGTTTGGCAAAGCTTTCTCCACTGTAATGACTTCAACACTGTGCAATCTTTAGAATCTCTTTTCATTTCACAGCTCCCAGGAGCTGTTCTTTGAAAAGAGAAAAAAGAAAATGGTGGGGGGGAGCCCTCAGAGTCTAGCACTAGGGATGCACAGTTTAGTATTTGCCTAACGACTAAGGAGGACCCCTAAGCAGTTTTCTAGGTCTCCCTCTCTGAGCGGCTGTCAATTTTGGCACCTACCCTGCAAATTTCAACCACCTCAGTAGCCCCAACCTCCAATTTATGCTGCTTCTACCCAGCAAGACCCTGTTCCCTGTTTGGACACCACTTACCTTTGCACGATTTGGAAACTGTTCTAGGTAAAAGGCTAATGTGAATGTGGAGTTCACCTGTGTTTCCTTTCTCTTAAGGACCATCCACCTGCAACGTCAGATTTCCAATTCCTGAAATTAATTGTTTCATATATTGTCCAGCTTTATTATTGTTTTCCACTTGAGAATAAGTCAGTACCCTGTGAGTATATAATCAGAAAGAAATAATTTTTGAGAATAAAAATTGAAGTGATCAATTATTAAATATTAGACACTTTAGGTATGTTATCTCCCTTACACTTCACAAAAAAATGTATAAGACTGCTCATTTTACATGAATGGAATATGAGGTTCAGAAAAGTTAAGTAAAATCCAAGAATCATGTTTAGGAGTGGTAGTGTCAGATGTGGAACCCAGATGTGACCAGTTCCAAAGGCTGTGTACTTTATATTTCTCCACCTCTTAACTACTTCTTTGGCACTCTCCGTTCTAAACACTGCCTCAGAATCACAAAATAAGATTGTTTCAACTTCAAGCAATATTTGCAAATATCAGCTTCTTTAACTCTACTCAATTGCTATTTCCATCATCTTCACCAGCTAGCAATAGTACAGACTTTGGCAACAGCAATAACAAATAAGTATAAAAGCAAACGTTTACTAAGTGGTTACTATATTTCAGCCACTGTTCTAATTCCAATACATATAATTTGTAAATTATGAGGAAGATACTATTTTATCATAATTTTAGAAATGAAGAAATTGAGGCATAGAAATTTAATAATTTACCTAAGATTACAAAATCAATTTTAGTATCAATTTGACTTTGGAGTTCATCTAATTAAATATACTATCGATAAGAGCATACATTGAGAATGATGAATAAGATACAAGGTAGATGATAAAAAAATTATCAAATTAATTTTAAATTAGAAAGACTAGTACAAGGAATATTAGTAATACATTTATTTTTGTACATTAGTAATAAATATGCCTAGTTGATTATAAAATGATGATAACGGGTTTAGATTATAAAACAATCCTATCCATTTAAAGATATTGAAACTAACTTCTCAAATGACTCAGGGAATAACTTAATGAAAAATATTGAGGTTGTACCAGCGTGGGAGCTAAAATTAATGTTTTCAATTCCCAAATGCTTTTTTCTGTCCTATATCATTTCTCATTTTAAAAGACAGATATTGATAGATATTTGCTTGCTATTTTTTCCTCTTTTTATCTAGGCACTTACTATGTACTGATTACCATACTACATGATAAATTTTGTCATTTTCTCCCCACAGAAACCATAGAGCAAATGTTATTATCTCAATTATTCAGATAAAGAAACTGAATTACAGTAAATCTAAGTAATCTGCCCAAGGCCAGTAGAAATAAAACCCCAAAACTCTTGGTTTCAGTGATGATGCTGTACTGCCTCTTCTTGGACAAAATTATTTTATTAATAAGAGTTTTAAATGGATCATTCAATGTCTTCTCAATTGGTTTCCACTGGCTTCTGAGTTAATATAAAAAATCTATCATTGTACCAATGACTTAGCTTTCACCTACCTTTGCAACTCCCTCTCTCCTTCTGTCTCTCCCCCTCTTCCCCTTCTCCTCTTCCTTTTTCTTTTCCCCTTCTTTTTCTTCTCCTCCTCCCTTTCTACTTCCGTTCTTCTTTTCCTCTTCCCCTTCCTTCTCCTCTTTCTCTTCCTTTTCTTTTATTCTTCTTACTCTCCTCCATCTTCTCTTATCCTCTTTCTCCTGCTTTCTCCTCTTCTTCCTCCTCCTCTTCTTTGTCAAGATTAGAATTCTACCCATCTCTCTCTTGGAATTAGTAGCTACAGAAGTTTCTGCATATTGCTTTTTCTAAATACCACTTACAGATAGAAATATTGAGAATTTTAAAATCATACCATGGAATGCAGCTGTGTCATTTATTGGGAGCAGAGAAATGACATTTTGGCTCTTTTATCTCACAAATGGGCAACATGACAGCATATTTTCTTTAGTAAGTAAATGAATTGTTTTTCCTGATATACTCCAGAGAATATTTCTTTTATTGGCTTCCACCACACACCTGAGAAGTTTCCAAAGTAAGTATAGATTCTAGTATGTTTGGTAGAAAATGTGCAAACTAATTTTCTAAGAGAAAATTATCCTGACTTCATTTGATTCAACCATATTAATTGAACAACTACATTAAAAAAGAGTGGTTATAATTGGAACGCACAATTTTAAACTTCTTTAATCTTAAGCACTCTATAGTATTTCAATCAAACTGAACTTACAAATGATCTTTATTTTCTTAGTAGCAGAATATGTGAGTCTAAGCTTTGAAACTGAATATTTCTCTATTTTTGTCTCTCATCTTTTTGCTTAATTTTTTTCTCAAAATGGTACTGAAATTCTTTTCTCCACAGTATTGGTTAATAGATACTTGCTATATATCATATTTATAAATAAAACTTAGTTAAGGTAGGATGAGAAAGAAAACAGATATTTATTCCAAAATGAAGAAGAAATACAGATTCTATGTTTTTCAGATTTACACTCTCACACACACACACACGATATCTGTGTATCTATCTATGTATCATCAATCTATGTATCTATCTATAAGATTTGCCCTTTAGAATATGTAATGTGTAAATCTTTGGCATTTGTACTCATTTATAAAAACACTACTTTACTATTTAATGAAATTTTAGCATTGCTTTATATTTCATCACATCAACATTGAAATCTAAGTTTTTAAATGCACTTAAATACTCAAACAATGCATAGAAATGTTTGTAGAAAGCAAAAGCCATTATACATGGTATATGTGTTTATAAAGGAAGGTCAGTGTGGAAATTTGTAGTGTGTGGTATTAGAGCAGCATAACACAGTGTGCCAGGCAGAGAAATTGATTTGAAAGTAAAAATAAAAATATCGGAAATATGCTTGAATTTTTGGCACCTGCTTGTGTCCTGGTGGGCTCCAAATGGATCCCCTTATTGTTTTTCTCTAATCCATCTTGGAGCTGACAGAGGTGCAAGTTGCGAGTCACAGCTTGCATATCGTGCCTTAGGATGACAAAGCTCAATAAAAACAATTATTTCAAAACCCGTATCTCATCCATTATTAAATCTATGAAAAGAGTTTTAATTTCCTGTGCAATTACATTATGAAATGTCATACTCTGGATGAAAAAAGATTAATTGCTTTTGATAAAATATTGTGTATTTTTGTTTGACTTTTTGGACATCCATTTAATGTAGTAATATCATTTCAATCTAATGTGCTTCATATCATCCTGAATTATTGCAATTTTGTGGAGGAAATATTGTTTAATTATTTTCTTTTCTCATAAAGGAGTAAGAATCAAATATTAATTCTTCTTGGCTCAAGAGCACCACAAGTCACATTTTATTTTTTAAATCACATTGGAGACTCCTACAAATGAACAATAGCAAAATTTGATTAATGTCTTTTGCAAGAGATTCATGAGATTACCTCAAGTAACATTTATATGTCATGTGTAGGTACAAATTACAAATTCTATCATTTGTATTTGTTTTCTACTTACCAATGATTATTAAGTAATGCATAACAATCACTAGTCACTTTCTTCCTGTCACAAATGTGACATCAATTTATTCTCTCATGAAGGCTAAACTAATGGCAAATGAATCTTCAGGAAAATAAACTGTCCAAATACTGTGAGCTGTACTCTGCGTAGTGACAGAAAATTAAAATAACATTTGAGAAATAGCAGAGTAGAAGGCAACCATGACATTTTGACCTATTGCATCTAGGTCACTAAATGCTTGACTTTGATAGAATTTAATTATTCTCTTGTGTTTCTGAAAATAGCTGGAATAGGCATTTGATAGGAAATTAATATTTTAACAATTTCACCTTTCTATAGAGAAGATATAAATTTACGTTTGGTCATATCCAGTCTTCAAGTGTCTATTATATTTGCTGATGTTAAATAGAAAATAATAAAAATATGAAATAATATATAGAGAGAACATTCTGAATAATTACAGTACAAGAAAGGGACAACACTCTTTATTTGCAACAGTTTAACATGATTGGCAGTCCGGGTCTTGGCAAAATGTGTTGTAGGTCAGGAATGAGTTTGATTGGCACATATGCTTTGGAAAGCTTACACAGTACCTCATCTATCTCTATCGAGGCTAATATGGGAAATTGTAAGCCTTAAAATCAGTACATTTATTTTTTTCCAGAATTACAAATCAACCAGTCATTTCATATCCAATATTTTCTTCCCTTTTGCTGATTTGTGAAAAAGAATGCCAGAAAAAGATAAAGAGTAGAAGATTGCCTTTTCAGAGGTGGCAGGGAAAAGTGTTTCAGAGGCAGCATACTGAGTACCAGAGATAAATTTCCATATTCATTACTAATTTTGAAATGCCTATTTAGGTAAAATGTGAAAAGAAAATTTACTTTGTATATATCAGTCATTATTTGTCAGTAATAAAGTACTGGTCATCTCCCTATTGCTGTAATTTAAGAAAATGTCAATAAACCTATATCTATCCTGAAATGTGGACTGGAAAACTGAACGGTTATTCAATTTGATGTTTATGTAAATTAAATCCTGTAATTCATAGTGGAAATGGAAAAAAATGTAAACTTACATAACTTCTAAGTATTACATCCAAATCTCCATGTAATATGTAGATTCCTGAAACAAATACTATACATATGTTGATAGGCTGTAGTTCAGATATCTGAGCTCATTGTAATACAAAAATTGAAAAGCTTTTAATCTGAAATTATGCGTGATGTTTTAGATTAGCAGACATTTGGTCCTGTCCAAAACATTCATGGAGACATTAGGTCCATGCCAAAAGGTCCTTGATATCTGCAGGACTATTTAGTTTGGTCCAAAATGCCCATCAGACATTTGGTGCAAGCCAAAAAGTCCTTGATATGTAGTCATATTTGGTCCTGTCCAAAATGTCAATGGAGACATTGGGTCCACACCAAGAGGTCCTCGATATTTGATCCTGTGCAAAACCATTTAGTATGCCCCAATTTGCTCATGGATGTTTTGGACAAGACCAAATGTCAAGGACCTTGATGTGGACCAACTGTGTGATGGACCAAATATCTTACGGATGTTTTGGACAGGACCAAACAGCCTGCAGTGGATGTTTTAAGCATGATATTTGAGCTCTGGGTACAAAGAGTGAAATATAGATATTTTAGTTTCTTGGGCATCTCCAAGGCATTCATACACAGATACATGTTATGATTGTCCAATTTTACTTAAAACATTAATTTTACACATGAATAGATAAATACAATAAATATATGAAGGCCTATCACATAGTTGCCATTTAATTTTATATCTTGTGACTAGCATTTTGCTTGATCCATAGTAGACTTCTTAATAAATGCTAATGAATGAAAGAATTAAAGAAAGTATTGAGATTACACCTGATGAGACTTAAATAAAAGAATGCAAGTCATTTTTATTTAATCTCAAGACATTATGCATGAATGCATAATTTTCCATTATAATTCAGTATTCTTAAAGCACTAACAATCATTGAGTCAATTCTGACTTCTTAAATGCTAAGCTCTCTTTCTATCATATCATTAAAATTACTTTTTTCAAGGTCAATGATAACCTCCATCTTGCCAAATCCATTTATTAATCCTCCTTCCCCAACATAATCCATATATCAGCTAAAGTCTCATCATTTATGACTTTTCTAACTATGTTCTTTCCGTAGATAATCCGATGATTTAAATATTTTTATACTCATGACTCCAAATTTGCTCTCATAGCTTTGCCCTTTCTTCTGAGATCCTTTTTGTGTATCTGTCTACTCAGCAACACTGATATTTAAAACATCTCAAACTGAACATGTAAGAAAGAGAAATCATAATCACAGATGCACCAAACTTTCTTCTACACCAATGTTTCTTATCTCAGTAAATCTCGTTCTCACGATTGCTCATACAAAATATATTTGGGGACATCTTTGACTTCTCTGACACAGTATATCTAATTCCAACAAACTTTTTAGTTCTATTTTCAAAGTATGTGCCAAATACGAACTCATCCTTCCAGCTTCAATATTATCACATCTATTAAAGTTACCAACATCTGCTGTAATGTGATAAACTCTATTGGTTCCTTTATGCCCATGTTTGCCTATTTATAGTTTTTCTTCACACAGTGGCCAAAGTCATATTTAAAAACAAAAGTTGGAAAACACTACCCCCCTTCTTACAATATTCCAATGGACACACTTTATATTTAAAATAAAATCTAGGCCCCTTATAATGGTCCACAAGGCATTATATGATCAAGTGCTGCCATCTTCTCACTTTATTCCCTACAATTCCCCCCTTCCTCATTAACTGTGTAAAAACTACACTAAACTTTTTGTTGTTCTTTGAAAATTCCAAACTTTTATTCTTGAACTAGGAACTTTATGTTAGCTGTTTTCTTGGCCTTTACATTCTTTCTTTGAAACTTCTCATGGCTCACTTCTTCTTGACATTCAGTTCATTCCTTCGTAACATTCTTGGTCTTGGCTCAAAGACCACATACTCAGAAAACCCTACTCTAAACATCATTTCAAAAATAGATTATTTCTCCACTCTCCCTCTTTCGTATTACAGCAGTTACTATTATCTGAAATTATCTTAGTTTTTGTTCTGTGTTCTTTCAGTCCCAGTAGCATGTGACTCTCTGGGGGAAAACCTTTTTCTTCACTACTATAGTCCCAATAACAGGCTTAACATATTACTGTAGCTCTGGATATATTTGTTGAATGAGTGGGTGAATGAATGAATGAACTTTCCGCACAACGATGCATTGAGTGAGATATTTAGTAATTTTTTGTATGCTACTGAGAAATTGCCTGCCATGGTAGCTCCCATTCTCCCCCAATAGAGTCCATTATGACAATTTGACTACAGAAAACATTCCATCAACTCCTACTTATTCCAGAAAGTGGCCAGCCACAGAAACCCTTCCACCCATGAAATTGAACAATCCTTTCTCCCCTGAAATGCCCCTAAACTTTTTTCCGCGACTTTATGAAGGTATGATTGACAAATAAAAATTGTGTATGTTTAGGTCATACAATTGTCACTTTTTAAAGTTGCAAAAATGATGATTTAATATATGTATACATTGTGAAATTATTATGACAATTATTATGACAATTTATGACAAAGTTAACACATCCATCACCTCACATAGTCACCTTTTTTTTAACGTGATGAGAATACAGTACCTACTCTCTTAGCAAATTTCAAGTATACAATACAGTATTATTAACTATAATCACCATGCTGTACATTAAATCCCCAGAACTTATTCATCTTATAACTGAAAATTTGTACCCTTTGACCAATATCTTCTCATTTCTCCTGTCCCCCAGACTTGCTTGCTTGTCCCCTTGTAGTCAACCAAGGACTTCCAAATGTCCATGAAGACTAGTTAGAAAGACTCATCTGCTTCCCAACATCCCACCTTAATAGGATGCTTGCCAAAGGCTGTCTCAGCAGTTCCTCTTTTTACTCTCTAAAATGTAATCTCCTTTCTAACTCTTTGAACACCTGCTTAACTTAAGTGATGGCAAATGGGTTTCCTTGCCTCAAGTTTATGAATAAATAAGCTTGTTAATTTTGTCTAAGATTTAGTTTTATCCTTGATACTAATAAGGAGAAATTTAGGAGAATCTGCTGGCCTTCTAAAGACATCAACATAGAGACATATTCGATAGTAATCTCTTCCCCTTAACTTACTACCAGCATTACAATTCTCAGCCTGAGAAATGGGCAGATTAAACTTTACAGATGAAATGAATTGAATTCACTGATCCTTCAGTTCGCAAAGTTTATGAATTCCTTAACAATTTACAGAGTATATATAAAATGGGCATATAACTTAATCTAGGTACAGCAAGCACTATTCATATGTTGATTTCACTAAAACTGTCCTCTCAGTAAACTCATTATTAATAAATCCTATGTATGTGTGTATATATAAATATATAGATATATATACGTTTTTGAATCCTGTTAAAGCCTCTGCAGCATTTACAAATACTGATAACTTCTACTTTTTTGTGTGGGCTTCTCTGTCTCCAATTCTCTAATGTTAGCAAGTATTCCTAGCCACAAGTCTATAGGTAAAAACAAAATCATAGCAGTAGTGATACATTAGTAACACTGGCTTACAACCTATATTAATCAATTATGGGACTCTAGTTCAAACTAGTTTATGCAAAGAGAAAAGGGATAAATTGTCTTATGTGAGTGAAAAGCCTGATAGTGACATTGGAAACAGATTCAATTGGATCTAGGTATTCAAATGCCATTAGGATGTTGTCATTTAGACTCTATTATTGTTCATCTTTTAGTTTTTTTCTTTCATGTGTGTTATCTTTATTCTGGTGTCTTCTTCTTGATGGGAAAGATGTATACTGGTAGTTCCAAGCTTGCAAGGTCCTATCATTCCCCAGCATTTATATCAATTATTAAAACAAAACAAAACAAGCAAACCCTGATTGGTCCTGCTGCTTGGGGCATGTGCTCACCCATTCTTAAATCAATCACTAAATTCAGGGAAATTGGTGTTCAGGGGTGTTCTTGATTGACCAGCCTGAATCAATCATGTTATGTGCTCCTAGTTCCTTGGAAGATAAAAGGTAGTTGAGAGAGGAGAGAGAGAGCTTGAGAGAGACCTCAGTTGGTAGAAAGGTGAGAAGATTGGTATTCTTGCAGGTTAAAAAAAAATAGTTCTACACATGGTGACAGATAAAAGCCAGACTATTGGTATTGAACATGGTGCAGGCTATACAGAAACTGAACTGAAATATAACAACACACACTTGAAATTTATGACATTATAAGCCAATATGATCTCAATAAAATACATGTATATATTTGTTTTTGGTGAGGAAGATTGGCCATGAGCTAACATCTGTGTCAATCTTCCCCTATTTTGTATGTGGGAGGCCGTGACAGCATGGCTTGATGAGCAATGTATACGTCCACACCTGGGATCTGAACCCGTGAACCCCAGGCCGCTGAAGTGGAGCATGTGAACTTAACCACTATACACCAGCCCAGTAATTTTTAAAAATAGTTCTAAAGTATTCAGTCTTTCAAATGCTAAGCATTAATTTATAGCTTTATTGTAATTGTTTTTTAAATTCTACCTAACAAAATATCACTATTCCAGATCAAATCAAATATGTGTTTTTATTTTACTGTGAGGGACAACCCAAAGACTTATCTAATCACTATACCAAGCTCCTATCACAAGATTTCTGGATGTTATGCATTCCTATTATTCAGCCCTGGATTTAGCTCTTTATTATTCTGCTACTTATTATAAGTGGTAAATTATATGACCATCAACAACAGTCTATAACAATACAAGATATATAATTACTTGAAAATTACCACATCCATTTTCATAGATGGAGAAATAAAATCAATATTCACCATTTTCCAAAAAAAAAAAAAATCAAGGAATTCTAACTATGATAGTGCAATGAGTTAATCAGTAAGTCAATTTGTCTGCTCTCTGGGGGATTATTTGGTCGAAGGCTAATTGTGTGATGGCTCCTGAAGAGATTTTTCTTTAGCCTGTGAATTGTCTCAGATACTTGCAAAGGTATACCTTAATTCATCAATTTAGGCATCTGGCTGACAATGCATCTCTTTCAAGCTGAGCTGAAATCTACTGGCATTGCTTTGAATTAGGAGGCCCAAATGTTTTAATACCTTTACTCTTGAAATTAGACCCCGCGCTTGAAGGTTCTAGGTCTGGGCAGCAAGCTTCAGGGCTTAATAGTCTCCATTTAGCTTCTGCCTAGGGAAAGAATGATATAGACTATGATGATGTGACAGAGTCTGCTGCCCTGGGCTGCTTCACTGGGCAGTGATTGTCAACTTTGTCGGGAAGGTGGTTTGGTGGTCTGGTGTCTTCTCCAGCTAGATCTCTTGCTTCTTTGCCTCTGCTTATGCTAAGCTTATGTTTGAGCAGAGAAAGTGGCTTTTACAAACTTTCAAAGTATATGATTATCTGCTGACTCCTCCCAGATGTGCTGTTTCCTAACAAGAAGGACCTAGCCTAGGAAGTCTGCACTTTTTGGACTGAGACTTACAACGTGTTTATAGGATGATCACAAGAAGGAGCCAACAAAATCCAACATCCTTATAATTTTCGTCAATTCACCTTTAATTCCAATCTCAATATGCTGAGTGTCTGAGTCCCTAAATAGAAAATTATCCCCTTTAACAAGGTGCTCTGCTGCCCCAAAATATAAGTTGACAGGCTCCAAGCTAAGGGTTGAGTTATAATCCCTACACTGTGTTCCCACATTGACTCAGTTAATCCTACAGTTTAGGGATTTTAACTTACACTACCTGCAACGCTTCATAATTTTTCTACTGATCATGATTCCTTCAGGTGCAAATGACCGAAACTCATGACTAACTAACTTTAGCTTAAAAAAGGCCATCATCGTTGCTTCCTTAACTGGATAGCATGAAGTTGGATGGGTCCTGCTATTCCTGGAAATGTGTTTCTGGAAATGCCTCTCATTCATTCTCTGTTTCTCATAACTGTTTTCCCACGTGTTGGCTTTTTTCTCAGGTAGCTTTTCTGCACTTGGTGGCTAAGACGAGCAATTTTTCCATGCTAGACGCTTTCAGGCAGAGAATAATAAGGGGATGTTGACTCGGGCTGTGCAAAGTGGCAGCACTCTAACTAGGCACTGAGGATTGGGCAGAGATCAGAAAGACAAAAATCCATGCACCAACGGAGCTTAAATTTCAGAGAGGTAAGACAGACATTAAACAAATGAATGTGTAAAATGTGTAATATCTCATATGGTGATAAATTTTGTGGGGGGAAAAATTCTCTGTCGAGAAGGGAATGTTATCAAGGAGAGCCAGGAGTAACTCATTCTAGAGAAGAGCTTAAATTCTAGCAAAAGAAGACAACAATCAATAAATAAATGGGTAGAATATGTACTGTTTCAATTGATGATAGGTCCTTTCGAAAAGAAGATTTAAATGCCTGTTTGTAGAGAAAAGAAAGTTCTTAGGGAACGACGGGGTTACTCTAGAAGGAAGGAGATAATCTGTCTCGGAATGTACATATATCCCTATACTCTGTTCTGGATCAACAACTGTCTCTTGGGAAAAGGTATTCTCCTCGTCCGTCACCATTTCTGATGTGGGAAAGCAAGGGCTCCTTGAATGACTGGTCATTCAAGGAAGGAAGCATGGAAGAGGGGAAAGCTACTGCTAGAAGCAAAAGGTAGATTTTATTTCTAGACAGCAGAAGTTTCATACAAACGATTTCCTTAAAGAGTAGCATTTAAGAGTGGTGCTTCCTCAGAACTATTTCTGTTCGTATCAGTAAAACACTGCATCTATATCGGACTCCTTTCAGAATTCTCCTAAAACTGCAAACCCTTATGATGCTAAAATAATGTTGCAATCTTCATTGAGCTGAAGTTACTCTTTATTTCCTGAAAAAATGGGAAAAGTCCTTATTTTCTACGATGTCTGTTGTACTTATTCTTTCAAAACTTCAAGGAGAGCTTGTCTTGCCACATATCACAGATGCGTCACTTTAGCTTCTGTCTCCATCTTTCTCCATAGGACTTACGTCTTCGAGGGTATGCCAAAGAATAGATGCATGTTGTCCTCACAAACCCTAAACACCTGCATTCAGGAAAAGCAAACTTTTATTTGAGGCGCTATCCCCAACACAGATCAACTCAAGCAAAAATTGGCTACTGGTTCTGAATATAAAATTGCCACAGAATCAAAGTTTAAAGTTTTCTGGAACATTGCTGCCTCCCCCTCCAGAACTTTCTTCTTGTCTCTATCAGCATCTTATTTCTGGATGATTTCAGGAACTTTCATAGCCTCAATAATAAAATAATTTTCTGAGTCTTAAAATATATATTTCCATGTCCTTAAAGCCACCATTTTCTTGAATCTTACTATTCCTTTTCATCTCTATTTGCAAACCAGCCAATTTTCGTCTAAACTTATCTCCTTCTTATTATATCATGTTTTATATGGCTAATAGTAAGCAATTATCACAATAATCTGACTCTTTTTAATTCCCTAAAAGTTATCAGGGAGCAGTGTTGCCAAATATTTAACCACAAAATAAAAGGACCTACCTGTTTCTTTGCAATCTGCCATCAAATGTTAAGCCAATCACTCTTTTTTCCTTCCCTCCTTCCTTCCTTCTCTCCTTCCTTTCTCTTTCTTTCTTTCTTTTTGTTTCTTTCTTTCTTTCTCTCTTTTTCTTTCTTCCTTCCTTCCTTCCTTCATCTCTCTCTCTCCCTCCCTCCCTTCTTCCCTTCCTCCCTTCCTTCCTTCCGTTTTTGAATGGCATAATCTCATTTAAAATGTAATTTCTGTATCATTTAGATTTTAAATGAGATTGGGACTGAAACAATTTATTTTCAAATTTAAGTAATATAGCAAAATATAAGTTTATTCTTTACTCACTTCAAAGTCCAATATGGGTTAGTTGGTGGGGGAAGTTCTGCTCAATGCAATTATGGAGAATTCAGGCTTATTCTACCTTGTTCCTCCCCAAAGTCCTCTCTGCTAAGCTAAATGGATGGAGAAGTACAGTGATAACTGAGGGATTTACATTTTTATGATCTGATCATGGAAGTAGCACATCACCGCTGTTGACCAGAACTTAGCCACAAAATCATGGCTAACTGCAGGGGAGGTGTTCTTGTTATTGCTGAGATTGGCAATTGCAAATTATTTGGTTTCACTCAAAATTTTGTGGGTCAAGAATTTGGACAGGCATCAGCTGTCTTTCTATTTTTGCTCCACATTGTATCAGCTGAAGTAGGTGATTCACCTCCATGATAGCTCACCCACCATACCTGGCAAACTGGTGCTGGCAGTCTCCTGGTAGGTTAGTTGCACTGTTGGACAGAGACCTCATTTTTTTCTTCATTTGGTCGTCTCTATGGGGCTGCTTAGGATTCCTCAGAGGATGGTGGCTGCCTTCCAAGAAAAATGTTTCAAGAGACTAAACAGAAGTTGTAAAGAATGAAATTTGATTGCCCAGAGGTTATTTTTCATCTGGTAATGCCACTTATTACCCTGGACTCCATATATACTGAAGTAGTCTTGAACTTTTAGTACTCCATTACTTTTTTTTTTTTTTTTTTGTGGGGAAGACCAGCCCTGAGCTAACATCCGTTGCCAATCCTCCCCTTTTTTTTGCTGAGGAAGACTGGCCCTGGGCTAACATCCGTGCTCATCTTCCTCCACTTTATATGGGACGCCGCCACGGCATGGCTGACAGGCAGTTCGTCGGCGGGCACCCGGGATCCGAACTCGCGAACCACAGGCTGCCAAGCGCGAACTAAACCGCTGCGCCACCGGGCGGCCCCTCCATTACTTTTTTTTTAAACTCCCTATTCTTTGATTATTTGTTTCCAAATTCCAAGTGAGGAAATATTTTTTTGTTTTCAATATTTTTAATGATTCCATAACTTGCAATTAAAGCATTCCACAAATCCTTAACTGACTGCTTCTTATCTGCATTCATGTGTGTGAGTGGAGAGTTAGGTAGGGAACTACATAGAAATTAACAAGAGAGAACATAAGTTCATTTTATTTCATTTTCTTCTTTATTTATCCTGGAGGAATTTTAAGTTAATATTTTCAAAATAAATAAATATGTGAATAAATAAATGGATGTGAAGCAAGCTCAATTTCCAAAGGGTAATTCAGAAATATGGGACTTATCTCTAGTGAAGTACAGAGAATATTCAAGATTTGCATTTTTTCCTTTAAAGCAAAATTCACCTCCATGGATTAATAAGTTGATTTATGCAACACTAATCAATCCCCTTTCATGTCATATAAGATGCTCTTTTATGAAAACCAACAGATAATTTTTTTTTCTGTAGTGTCTTTAGCTAGGGAGTTTGATATCCTGAGATATCCCTGCCAACATTATTTAGAATGATTTGTAACAGTCTAGTATTACAAAATCTCTGACCAAAATTTATCATTTTCTAAAATAACTCTAAGTATGCTTTAAACATAAAATCTTCCAGTTGTATTTTACTTTAAAGATGTGTGCTTATAAAGCTCAAGGAAAGCCTTTGCCGTTCAACATCATGTGTTATTAGCTTTCTTTTCTCCCTCCCTTTTAATAAAAGGGCAGCCAATTTAACACACACATTTACAAGTGGTTAATTTTATGTATCTTCTTAGATTATGAATAATTATGAAAATCAAATATTTGATTAGTTAAAGTGGGGCTTTAATTTACCCCACTAACTAATCTAGTGTTTGGGTATACTTGAATACAGAGAAAAAATATCTCACATAGGCAGTGGCTTATGCCCACTTAACATACCAAGATAGAAAAATGTGATTTTCCTCTCCCATTTGACACATGGCAATTTTTTGTGTGTGTGTGGGGAAGACCAGCCCTGAGCTAACATCTGTTCCAATCCTCCCCTTTTTGCTGAGTAAGACTGGCCCTCAGCTAACATCCGTGCCCATCTCCCTCCACTTTATATGGGACGCTGCCACAGCATGGCTGACAGGCAGTGCGTCGGCGGGCGCCCGGGATCCGAACCGGCGAACCCCGGGCTGCCAAGCGCGGACTAAGCCGCTGCGCCACCGGGCGGCCCCGGCAATTTAATTTCAAAACCGGCTGAAAAGAGTTTGCTTTTTCTTCCCACAATCTGAACCGTGGTTCTTTCAAAGACTATAAATACCCATATTAGTCATCAGAAGGGCTCAGACCAGACTTTGTGGTAATTTGTGTACTTATGAGGAAGCCTATATTTCTTTTCCTCATGTGAATATGGAGTGAGAAGTACAGATTATGGATGTGACACAAGTCTAACTGTGACATCATTTGAGTTGTTCGAGTTTTACAAATTATTTGAAGTTTTTGTTATTTTTTTTTTTATTTTTTTTTTTTTGTGGGGAAGACCAGCCCTGAGCTAACATCCGTCGCCAATCTTCCCCTTTTTGCTGAGGAAGACTGGCCCTGGGCTAACATCCGTGCCCATCTTCCTCCACTTTATATGGGACGCCTCCACGGCATGGCTGACAGGCAGTGCGTCGGCGGGCGCCCGGGATCCGAACCGGCGAACCCCGGGCTGCCAAGCGCGGACTAAACCGCTGCCCCACCGGGCGGCCCCTATTTGAAGTTTTTGATCCATATGATATTTATCATTAGTCCTCAGACTTTTACTGATTTTCTAATTTCCTTACAACATTACCCAGATTTCTCAAATCCTAACCACCTGTCAAATAGGGTAAGCTGATATGGTTCTGAGGAACAACTGTTTAATGACCTGAAAGAAGTTAACAGTGACAGTCTCCTCTGTTTGCATAGTTGGTCTCATAACCCAAAGGTGTTTCTCCAATCTTTTTATTTAGCTCTAAAAATGTAAATCTTTCCTTACTTTTATTTATACCTTATTGAAACACACGGTAAATAAAAGTAATTAAGAACATTAAACAGCTATTTTACTAGACTAAGTTTTGGTGTTTAGCTATGTCATTGTATTGAAAGAATATCACATTATATTGTTCTCAAAGTACATATAAAGGCAGATGCAGTGGCAGTTACACTTCCTACTGCACTTCTTGACATCAACTCATTGTGAATGTGTGGATGTACTTACTTAATTATTTTGTAGTATTTAACCTTAACCTATAATAGTAGCCAAATTACTGATTTTCAACTGGTATCAAAAATATGCAAGACATTGCTTCCATAGATTTCCTTTCATGTATTATTTTGTTAAAATAGGTAATCTTTCAGTCAGACAAAGAAGTTTGTAAAGTATCTGTATCTTATTTGTAGCTCTCATTTTTATTAGTTTTTGGTCCTTCTTTTAAGAAATCCACTTGAAATGAGTAGGAATGTTTATTATGACACAAAGAATGTATTGTATTAATAATTTTAAAATGCAGTTCACAGTTCTCACAAATAAACATCAAATATAATATTAGAAAATTGAATAGATATAGGCCTTTGATAAAGTAAAAAGTTAAAAATATTTGGTTTTAGGACATCTGTTGCTGTTATTATCCTCAAAACCCATTAGATGTCAGTTACATTTTTTTGTTATTTGCTAAATATTTATAATTCTATTTTATTATCCTATTTAATTGTCCTCCTAATTCCATTCCATACATGATATGTTAGAAATATATTAAAGTAAGAAATTTAAGGCTTGGCTCCCAGATCTGCTGTCTCACTTGTTCCATATAATATCCTTCTCCAAATAAGCTAAAAATTTAAATAATATCATGATCTTACTCTTTTTAAGATGAAAAACCCTTCAATAGCTTCCAATTGCACTTTAAAATGAAATATAAATAGGGGCCGCCTGGTGGCGCAGCGATTTAGTTCGCACTTGGCAGCCTGGGGTTCGCGGGTTCGGATCCCAGGAGCCTGCTGACGCACTGCTTGTCAGCCATGCTGTGGCGGCGTCCCATATAAAGTAGAGGAAGATGAACACGGATGTTAGCCCAGGGTCAGTCTTTCTCAGCAAAAAAGACGAGGATTGGCAACGGATGTTAGCCCAGGGCTGGTCTTCCTCACACACACAAAAATAATAATAAAATGAAATATAAATACTTTATTATGGCCTTATTATATTTTCAAATTTATAGATACCCAAGCTCAGAACTTTTGCACATGAGATTGACTTTTTCTGCAACTTCTTTTTCCTCTGCCTTTCCATGAACCACAAATTTCCATCATTCAGGTCTACATTTAGAAGGAATTTCCTCAGAAAGTCCCTCTCAGGAACTCTGTCTACCACCACACCCCCAGATTTCACATTATCGCCTGATACATAATAGATAGTCAAATACTTTTCAACAAACATTAGGTGAAAGCATTTGCCTACCAAGAGTGGGGTGATGGGAGACTTCTCCCCAGATGCAGGCAATAAGTGTGTACAGAATCTGTAGATAATTTAAAAACAGTAATAAAACCAATTAAGTGTTTATCTGCTTTTTATTATCACATTATGCCAGCAATTCTAAACAAATTGATGATAGAATTCTCCTCCATGGGAAATGTTTCTAATAGTCTAAGTTGTAAGTAATTGCTGTGGTCACTGTTGAGTTTTAATAACATACATGTAACCTCAAATTAGTAGGGTTTATTGTTTTAATAGACTGCATTCTAGAAGGAAGTTAATTTGTAGTATTCCTATTTCTAGAGTCATCCCCAACACACTAAGAAGCCGCTACGGGCATTTATTCCAAGAGTCAGTTTTCAATAATTTAGAATCATTCAAGTTCACTTTGAGTACGCACCATGTCTCCAACCTCTATCATACTTCAGTCATCTTGAAATAAACACAGGGATTGTGAGCATGAAGTAACACAATAGAAAATACTTCAGTCCTCTTATTCAACGTGACAATTTGGAATTTTTATTAATGTTTAATATTTAAAGTGGTAAAAGGTGCAAAGCAAAGTATAGTCTTTCTTAAAAATAAACTAATGTAATTGAAGGTATTATCTGATCATTTTTCCTTTTGTATCATAAAATTTGTTTTATTTTTACTTAAAATCACTGGCTTTGTTATACATACAAAGTTCAAGAAAAAAATACACTGTTTGCATTTCTTTTCAGGCTATTATTAACATTATTCACTTAATTTTGTTATAACAAAAACAATTTTATCCATAGAGAAGGTGAGTGTTAAAAAGTGATCTACTCTGAATTTTGCTATTATTATACTTGGGGAATGGCATCTAACATTTTTGCTCCACATATTATCATGCATAATGTGGTTACTGAATATTTTGCCTTCCCCAAATTATTATGGAAACAAATTGAATTAAAGAATTTTAAAAGTTACGTAATTGCCATACCATTAAATGAGTTTAAAGGAGTTTGACACTCTTGGGCTTCTCTCTATCAGTCAGCACACCGGCATTCTTAAACTGTGCACGCTTCCCCCCTGAGAATGGAGAAGACACACATAATTTATCAATTGTGACATGTAAATATTAAAACGTTTTATTCTAGGAGATTGTATTACATATCGAATTGAAAATCTGGATGCAGAATATCATGTTGTTTAAGATATGTGCCGTCTCCAACAAACCGGGGTTCAGTTCCCTTCTGCCTGTTCACCTACTAGCTTTGTACCAGGGAGATTCTATCCAACCACTTTTTGCCTCTATTTCTTTATTTGCTTCAGAGAGATATAAATAAATACCTACCTTATATGTTTGTTTTGATGATTAAATAAGCTCAGGCGTATAAACTATTGACATAAAATGACAATTCAGAAATGGCTCATATGATTTTCATTTCTAGCAACTGTTATGATTATCAACACAGCTAACAAAATGAAATACTTAAGTTGGTATATTACAGGGAAATACGGATACCAAAACCAGCAAATGTCAACGCAAAGGAAAGTGAATTAGTCTGAATCGTTGTTGTGATTCTTAATCTATAATAATAGTGTTTCAACTTGAAGAAACTTGAAGAAAAGAAAAACCATACACTGAGTCACAAATCCATTCTATTCCATTATTATCATTCGACATCCGTGAATATAAGACTGTATTTTACATTAAGTATTTGGCTATTAAAAGGAATTATATGTACATATGCATACATTTGTAGCTATGAAAAGAATATTTAGATGTGGAATATATATTTTAGCAGTTACTTTTCAATAATTAATAATACAGAATGCTTTTATTTTATGAGTAACCAAGATGAATTGAAATGCAATGTACAAGCTGTAATCTTTGTTTTCAGAATAAGGGAGAAATCTATAGTTTATTCAGAGATTATATTACATGATTTTTTAGCTTAGTGTAGTATTATAGAACATAAAACAAACACAGTGGTTCCTAGAAGATGGGTTTGTAAAATTAGTTTTGGGCTTCTTGTAAATTTTGGAAGTATGTACAGAGAATCAAAAAGACTGTGCTCAATTCCTGGACTTAAATATATAAGTTCTCTGGAAATCAGTATTTGATTTTGTGAGATGGAAAGAATCATATTTTCCAATTTTCTAGAGAGGCTCTAAGCAAGTAGAATATTTTTAACACATTTAGAAAGGTTAAAAGTGCGACAAAACCCTAGTTTTAATATTACCAGGCAACATAATAATAAGGAAATTTGAACATCTCCAAATTTATAAACTAATCCTCCTTGTTTTTTTCTGAATTCCCTACTCATATTACATATTGTAAATCCAGAGAGTAATAATACTTTACCTGCAGATTTTAAATAACAAAATTAGCCTTTGCCTGTCATGTTTTTTTCCTGTAGGTGTCCTGAAGATAGATATTGCTACAACCACAGGATAAGTTATAAAACTTTGATGTGTGTCATGCATTTGTTGATAACTGATTAATTTATCTCACCTGGCTCTTGATCCACTCCCTCTAATAAAATGATGTACAATGCTTTGCAATATGGACAACCACATAAAAATGCTACAGAGTATCACAGCAGCTTCTGCTATTATGAGTCAGAGAGCAGAGATAAAAGCTTCAGTAGCAGGTTTAATAGAAGTCAGCGTTTTGTATTTGGCAATGATAGATCATAATGAAAGAAAAGAAGTAAAAATTGTGTTTTATATCATTATTGGTTGTTACCCGCAGACCCTCAGTCAGGGGTATGTGTGTGGGCGTGGGTCATGGAATTCTGGGCCCTTTGCTGTACTTGGCAAGTGAATTATTTTAACATCTGAATATTTAAAGCTCACTAGATGCACAGAGAAGCCTAAAAGCGGAAGGAACTATTTTTAGGATAATGCATCTGTGATCATGTATGGATTATAAACAGAAATGAAAAACTTTTTTAAACATTCTGTGAAATGTATGCTAGACCAGCTAAAGCATTTCAGTGTATGCATTAATAATCCTGGACCCACTAAACTATTTTGCTAAAATAATAATATATATTTGAGATGAAAAAGTGATTACATGGTAGGATAAACTTAATTGAATGAATTATTTCAAAAAATAATTTAGTACACTATTTAGATATATTTAACTAATGTTTAACAACTACACAAGTTTGCATCTGGAATGTCCAACTAATCATTATTAAAAGTGTAAAGCTGATAGTTACAAAGATCCCTCCTCATCCTTGAAGATAAATTGCTTCATTTTTCAGGCAGGGTCAGTTATTCTTCTGCATGCACTCCGTTTTAGTCTCTGGTTACAGAAGATAAATCTTTATTCTTATGGATTTGACCTATTTTTTTTTTTACTTCCTTTATGTCAGAAATGTACATACTGTGAAATCAAGATTTAACATTCAGTGATTTCTTAACACATTAATTTAGTTACTGCACATAGAAAAAGTGTGTGTTCATTAGTCACTAATAAAACGAAGTCTGCGTTTAGTGGCTGCCAGTGAAAGTATGATTCCTAGGAAGACTGTATTTAAAAGAAGGTATATATTCACAGTAACATCCTTCATACATCAAGTCTGTACATATATGACACATGGAATGAAAAAATATTTGCTCCATTGCGTGGTAGAAATCAGTATGATGTGCTTTACTTTGGGATACTTATATTCTTTTGCCAATAGCTGAGCCACAGCTCTAAATGATTGCTCCAGGCAGATCCAGCAGTGTCTCCAAATGTTCCCCTCTTCACCTGTTAGTGAAGGATCCAAAGATATCTTTACTCAGGATACAAAAGAAGTCCTTATATTCTTTCTCCTATGGAGGGTTCCTTGTACAACCATAGAAGGGAGAATCTAGGGATGTCTCCCTGCTGTGAAGAATTGCCTGCAATGAGAAGGCATTGGAGATATATTTGACTCCACAAGCTGTCACAGAGTGAATCTCTGAGGGAGAGAGGCCTGCAGAGGTCTCATTATGAGGGTCTCCTAATAGTGCTACATGGGCGGTAACACACGACAAAACCTAGTGTCATGGATAGGAGTAACGTATTATTTTGGATTCCCAGTGCCTACTTTTATAATTCAGGTCTCATTCCTGAATTTCTTATGGAAATGCCTCACTCATTATTTTATAGTCATATTGTATACTTCCCCCAGAGGGGACACTTATATGCCCAGGTAACTGATATAACTAGGTAGGCTGAAGGGATGACTTAAAGTTGGTGAAATTAGACACTTACAAGGAATATGAGAAAACAAAACCAAACTCCTATTATGGGTGATGCTAATACTCAAATTCAAATTTCTTTAGCAAATAAATATACTTCCCATAATTAGTTTTATTTATTTTGAAAATGCCTTTCTTTTTTTTTTTTTTCGGTGAGGACGACCAGCCCTGAGCTAACATCCGTTGCCAATCCTCCTCTTTTTGCTGAGGAAGACTGGCCCTGGGCTAACATCCGTGCCCATCTTCCTCCACTTTATATGGGACGCCGCCACGGCATGGCTGACAGGCAGTGCATCGGCGGGCGCCCGGGATCTGAACCAGCGAACCCCGGGCTGCCAAGCGCGGACTAAACCGCTGCGCCACCGGGCCGACCCCGTGAAAATGCCTTTCTCATTATTCCTTCCTCTTGAATTTGCTTCTCCTTCTTTACTTTCCTGTTGTTTAAGCCCCTTGCACGGGTTTGGCAGAGAGACTTACAGGTGAAGGATCACAGTGAAGATTGACAAAGATGAAGAAATTGAAAGCTTTTGAAGCTCAGTGTTTATTAGCTCAATATATGTAGTTTTTCAATTAGTAAATCAGGGTTTTTTTTTTACAATGATTTCACTTATTATGTGCACACTCTAAAATGAATCCTGTTGGAATTTTAAAATTGAAAATTACAGTTTCATATTTTTGTTATGCCCACTTTCATTTAACACCATAATTATTTTTACAGTCATTGCTTTCTAATGGTAGTAGTCATAGAGATATAGCTTGACTATTAATCATAATAAAAATTATTTTCATTTCTACAAAAAGTGTATTCTTTTCTATTTTTTGAAATTTGTGGCCTTTTCAGTTTACCTTTGTTTTTTCACACTTTTAAAGACACAATATGAGAAGCTGTGGCCTGGTCTGATATTCAATTAACCAAAAAAACGTGGAAATCTTTTATTGCAGCATGGTTAGAAATTTCCTTTTATGAATATAGATATTGAGGTATGGGCACCAGCTGTAAATCCTAGCCCTATGCTCCCACCAGCCTATAGCTCTACAACAGACAGGAAAACTATGGCCTGGATTCCTTCAACCTTGCAGTGTCCACACTTTGCTAGGCATTTTGAATGTATGCCATTTTCTTTTTTTAAATCTTTTACTTATTTATTTATTTGTTTGTTTATATTGAGGTAACACTGGTTTATAACATTATATAAATTTCATGTGTACATCATTATATTTTGACTTCTATATACACTACATTGAGTTCACCACCAAAAGAGTAGATTCCATCCCTTACCATATTCATCCATCACCATACAAATGTCTCCTTTTACCCATTTCACCCTCTCCCCACCACCCTTACCCTCTGGTAACCACCAATTTATTCTCTGTATCTATGTGTTTGTTTGCTACTTTTTTGATCTTCCACATATGGGTGAAATCATATGGTATTTGTCTTTCTCCATCTGATTTATTTCACTTCGCTTAATGCCCTTAAGATCCATCCACGTTGTTGCAAATGGAAGGTTTCATCTTTTTTATGGCTGAGTAGTATTCCATTGTATGTATATATACCACTTCTTGATCAATTCATCCATCAGTAGGTGCTTAGGTTGTTTCCATGTCTTGGCTATTGTGAATAATGCTGTAATGAACATTGGGGTAGGTATATCTTTTTGAATTAGTGTTTTTGTGTTCTTTGGGTAAATACTCAAAAGTGGAATAGCTGGATTGTATGGTAGTTTTATATTTAATTTTTTGAGGAATCTCCATACCGTGGCTGCACCAATTTACATTCCCACCAGCAGTGTTCAAGGGTTCCATTTTCTCTACATCCTCTCAACATTTGCTATTTCTTGTCTTTTTAATAATAGCCATTCTGATGGGCATGAGGTAATATCCCTTTGTGGTTTTGATTTGTATTTCCCTAATAATTAGTGATGTTTAACATCTTCTCCTGTTGGCCACCTGTATATTTTCTTTGGAAAAATGTCTGCTTAGTACCCTCTTTGACATGGATCTTAGCAACATATTTTTGGGTATGTCTCCTTGTGTAAGGGAAACAAAACCAAAAAAAGTAAACAAATGGGACTATATCAAACTAAAAAGCTTCTGCACAGCAAAGGAAACCATCAACAAAACAAAAAGACAACCTAAAGATTGGGAGAAGATATTTGCAAATCATACATCCTATAAGGGGTTAATATCCAAAATATTATAAAGAACACATACAACTCAAAAACAACCTGATTGATTAAAAAAATGGGCAGAGGAATATGTCATTTTCAAATATAGGTCTATTGTGACCCATGGACTTAAAGCAGTAATATCCATCTAAATCGCTACTATTCATAGTTGTAGGAGACTAAAAGCTCATAAAGTAATTTAAGAGCCCATAAAGCTCTACATTCCACTCTCCAAGAAAGTTCCTTTTCTATTCCTTCATGATTATTGTTTCTTTAAAAGTATCATTTATTTTGTTACAAAATTTACAGAAAACTTTGTGCTATAAATCAAGGTAAGCTCTCCATATGTGATGTGTGCTAGATAGAGAAGATTACATTAATGATGAGTTAGGAACTGAAATGTTTGTCCCTCTAGTCTTGAATATTTTTCAGTTCCCACTGCTGTAAAAGTGCAAGAATGGAGGACAGGTAATTTATAGGTCTCATCCCATCTATAAACCTCTCTAATTCAATGAAAACGTCTCTGAAAATTAATTTTAGTAATGGAGATAGGACCGAGAACATGAAGGCATCCCACAATTTGGTAGATAGTAATGGAATGAATAATTTAGTTTAAGAAATCTAAAAACCAAATCGGAGTCATGTCTTAATCAGACGCCACACCTTACCAGTGTTCTCTTTTGGCTCTCTAAAGGGGGCATACTTGTCTTTGATGAGATAATGTCTTTATTTTTCTCTCGACGACAGCCAATCTGATGAAATTGATTTTTCTTTCACAAATAGCAAAGAAAATTTAATTTTGTAATACATCATTCAGACCAAATGACATCTGATTTTTTAAATTAGAAACCAATGTAATATATTAAAAATAACGTTTTATATAATTGAATATATGTTCCCAAGGAAAATATCAAAAAACTTTAATTTTTAAACCACTAAAACCTGGAATCTTTTTTTCCCTCCGTGACCGAAAGGGAACTGCTATAAAATGAAAATGAAACTACATGCTTCGGAAACTTGGATTTAACAAGGAGTGCTAAAATTCAACCTTACATTAGTCATTACAATTTTTTGACACCGTCTTAATGTGTGAAGGAAGAATTGAACTCTAGAGCTAGAAAGGGCATCGTTAAAAGACAAGATTGCCTTTCTGGATGACAGATATTAATATTAGATCATTTGCTTGGCTAGGAGAAGAGCTTATGTGGTGTACGGAGGCCACACAAATTTGGTTGAGATTGAAAACCTTTTTTACTGCATTTCTACCTCCTTCCTCTATACTTTACCAATGAGTTAAAAGAAATATGACTGAGTATTAATTGGTTTTGCTGCTGTATTCCATATTTGTTACAGAAAAAGTTATTCCATTGAAATACTTGATTCAAATAAGTGCATTTTGCCTGATCTTAGGGGCTTTGAAGACAAATATTTTGTTTGATGTTTTCAGAAAATCCAACTTTCATGGAACCTAAGAAATCCCCTCATTTGCAATGTTTCCCTTCTGCACATATATACGCCAGCCAGACATAACTTAAAACAGCCACTTATTTTTCTTCAAGATAAAAAAGAGAGTTCCTGATTTTGTGTATTATTTTTACCATCAAAAGACAAATTAAATTAAATCAGGAATCAAATGAGGCAGTTCAGAAAAACATACATATTTTCTCTTCCAAGTACAGTTAAGAAAAAACAGAAGAAGAAAGAAAAAAAGAGAGAGAGAGGGAGGGGAGTGATTTTGAGCAGATGTTCATTCACTAGTCTGCCAGAGTCTCTGCCATATAGACAGAGGAGGATCACGGTTAAGACCAATAAAACCGAAGCCCAACTGCCTGGGTTCACAACCTGGTCCTACTACTTATTGGATATGTGGCCTGATACAAGTTACCCTCTCTAGGCTTCAGTCTCCTCTTCTATTACATAGAGAGAGTAATAATAGTTCCTCCTTCCTGGAGTTATTCTGAAATGATCTAATATTTCTATATTACATAGTACTACATAACTTTTTCACCATAAATAACTGCTCTCTTGTGCCACATACAGGTTGATTTAGGTTTTTGTAACTTTCCTAGCTCCTGAAGACATCTGAGTTTGTACTTTTTGACATAAGTGCAGACCTGAAATGCTACTGACCTTGATATTGAGTAAAGAAATCTTCTTGATGCTGCTGGTACCCTTTGGGAGATAATTCTTCATGGGTCTCTGCCATTTCTGTATATCTTGCCAGCAGAGAGAGCAACTGCCCTTTGTATGGGTCTGTTCTTGTAAGGATATCTGTGTAGTGAATAGCCTTTAAAGGCAGGAAGAAAGGATAGGCATGCTTCCTACCTGTTATAAAAGATTTGGCATCCGAAGCTCAGATTCCTTCCTCTGCAATGCAATACTGTGTGTGTATATGGCATCCAGCTGCTCCATCCTCATTGCCCCATGTGACTTGGATAAAAGCAGTACTGATACAAAAATGTTCATGGTACTTGTGTCTAGAATAATAAAGTCCTTTATCTCTGACCCAGGAGTCTGATTCCTGTATCTACAAAACTGTCATAGTCTGTCTCGTTAGCTTGCAAGTAGAACGAACTGTCAAACCCTTTGCAGTTATTGACAGACCCTTCCAAAAATCGTAATGTAATACCGTTACATGTGTATTGGCATCTTCTCCATTTTGTATAAACGATTGAATAAAACATTTGATCTAAATGTAAATGGACTTTTAAAAGGTAATCATGATAGTTAATTGAGATAAAGACATTTGATTAATGAATATCTGTTTGTGAATGGTGGACAAAGCCAATGTGTAGGCTCGATAGTGTCCTCAAATGCGGTTTCCCAACTGTGTGCTGTGGCTCATGGATGCCATGCTGGCCAGTGTGGCATAGCTCCCAGATGTACTGTTGCCCACAGTGGCATGAATAGGTCTCATTTGTCCAAACATACTGGTATTCTCAGGCCTTGGACCAGGTAGGGCCGGGGGCCATCTAAGCCCCTGGTCGGTAGTTCTGGCAAGAGCAACCTCCTCAGCTTACCCAAGTGTGGCATACTTAAATGCTCATTTTCTGCATGTATGTGATGTTTTTTTACAAAGCTTGAGAGACACAACTCTGTTGAAAGATGAAGAACCAAAAAGAACCTTCAAATCATATAAACATGGGCTGAAATTAATTCTAATGTTATTTAATTTAAAAATTGAATATCTAATGTCCTAATATTTTAAATGCCAAATTATGAAAAATGACATAACGAAAATGTCTTGAAAAAGCCATTACATTTATTTGATTTAAAATGCCCTCTTAACCTAGATTTGTAGCCATTTAAACATTAGATCTTTACGATCTGAAGATATTCCACAGTGTTAATTACTTAGTAAGCTTAACACTTCTTTTGTGTCTTCTATAAATACATGTCACACCGTTATACTATTTAATATGTAAGACACAAGCGACTCTCTTATTAAATCATGGAATATGGGTCATTTTAGCTCTTTCAGATAAGTATTTCCAGAGAATAGGAGGAAAATAATTTCTTTTACCTTCCTGTTGCGTTCTCTTCTTACTATAAAAATAGTGATTGCTTCCATTTACTGCATTTCAATCTATGTTAGGCACTGTGGGAAGTGCTTTAAATATATTTCATTAAATTTTTGCTAACTTTGTAAGTTAAATATTACTATCACCAGCTATTATGGAACCAAAATGAGACTTAAAGAAATTGAACAGTGTGTTTGAGTTATGAAGCCTAGAGTTGGGGGTGGATGGAACGTGTTTGAAGCAGGACAGACACATGAAACCAGGGAACTCTGATGACAAATTGAGAAGCAACAGCTTATGAGAGGCACTAATCCCAGTTGTCCATCTAAGAGCAACACAGAAAAATATCAAAGAGCGTGCAAACATTTTATTTTATCTGCATACTCAATGTTATGAAGCACAGACATGCCACTGAGTTCTCTCTACTCCTGGCCAAGTATTCACTTCCCACCCAGCATGGTAGCCATGAATCAGAGGATTCTAATGGAGGTGACTGCCTTAAAGTTTATATGATTCTGATCTTTAAAAATCAAGCATCCAGATGTTTAAGTGATTTTAAATTTAATTGTCATATAGTTGGAGCTCAATCTATTGTCATTGCATGCATTTCTGAATGATCTATATAACCAAGACTTCATTTGCTATCATTTGTTTCTTACAACTGATTCACTCTATTTTACATGTTGGGAAGGAGGGCTTGAGATTTTCTGCAAAGAGGGAAAACTTTAAAGGTATCCATAAATGGGGAAGTCATTTTGATGCCAATTACCAACGATTGGCCGCAAAGGAAATTTAGCAGACACTGAAAGTGAGGAAAGTAACAGGCTGCTGTAGAGGGGAGTGGGGCACCAGGTACTCTGCTAAATGCTTCCCATGTGTTATGTGTTGAGTGAATTACTCATACTCTTTTGGCTCCAGTTTCTCATCTTTGAAATGGTGATAATAATGACGCCGTATTCACAAGATTGTTCAGTGGATTAGGTAAAATCGTATATATAAGACATTTGAAGTAGTGCCTGACTCCAAAATTTGTATATAATAAATTTGATGGCAATTATTATTTTATTATTAAATATTTATAATAATTCTATGAACAAAGATAGTATAATTTTCTTCAGTTTGCAAAGAACAAAATTTAGACTTAAAAATAGTAAGAAACTTGTCCAAAGTTGAACAGCTGGTACGTGGTATAGCTGAGATTCAAAACCAGGCAGCTCACAGTGACTGTGCATGTAATTCTCCTCAAAAGCTTGCAAGTCCCTTGGGGTGCGAGGCCACAATGCTTTCCAACAATGTGTTGCTTAGTAATTACTCTGGTACCCAAAAGTAAATTCCAGAAATTTTAGGCTAACTTCAGTACATTGTTGTTTATTTTATTGTTATATAAGCAGTATATGTTATATCAGTTTTGATAGTTGCCCTTGGTATTTTTGGAAAATATAAGAAGCAATTTATGAGAAGGTGTCATTTTTCTCCATATTTATCACTACTATGGGATTATCATTATATCTTTTCTTAACTGTAAAATTATATAATTAAATATTAATTTGAAGTTCCATGTGAATATAATTCAGTGGTTATGACAAACCACAGTTCCCTAGTGTAAATTTGCTCAAGTTAGATTTTGCCACAGGAAATTATGGCTAATCAGTAATGAGTTCCTTTAAAATCAATTGTAATGGCTACTTATTTAGGTTCTGGATTAAAAGCGTTGATAATGCTGATCTATAAGGATGTATTGCACATGTCTAAGATAAGTTAAAATATAAAAATGCAGATACTACTAACCTCTAAAGTTTCATTTAGAATTAATGGCCTTAAGACTCACTGTTATGTACGCCTAAAGGCTCATCATTTAAATAAATTCTATCCTTTCCTTTCTCATAACCATTTTGCTTATTGTTCTTTCCAATTTGTGAGCCAACTATCTCACACGTACCTCCCAAAATCAAGCCCCAAGTCAAATTGCACATTCTCTATGTACAAAAGTGGCTTTTTTTATATCACAGACAATCAGGAAAAAAAAAAAACATTGTAAATGAGGGACTATTTCTTTACTATTATGATTACAAATATATTTTAAATTTCACAGATTCAATGCTGTGTATTCTGTATATGTAATATGAATAAGTATATGTTATATAAAATACCCATTAACTAGTCAACTAATCAAGTTTTCCCTTTAATATGTTTTTTATATATGTATGTAGATATATAGATATAGATACATAGATATATATACACACACACACTGAAATGACGTGAGGGTTTTGTAGATAATTGAAAATTAAAAATAATTCCAAATTAACTGACTTTTCATTTTGTAATGCCTTGGAGGATTTTAGCGTCTCTAATTATTTTTCCTGTTAACTATGGTCTTCACTAAGCTCAGGAACCAAGGGACTGATTACTTGTGGATAAGTTTCCCATTTGTGCCTGTCTGAATGGAAAATTGTTTGCCAGATTTACTTACATACTTTACTAATGATTTTCTGCTTCAGTTATATCAAATCAATTTCGAATTGGCAAATACATTGGAAGGCAGGGAAAGGCAAACCAGCAAAATTAACTCAAACACACATATATAAATGTCTCATTTCATTAGTTTAATAAACAGCTGCTAGTACTTAGTGGATATATGATACATCATAGGTGTTTTATAAATCATTATGGAAAAATTATCATTGCTCCAAGTACAGGTATTGACAATTATTCTTTTGCATTATCCAGGACTTTATTCTCCTCAAAATGATGAAAACATTTGGATTGGTGTTACTCTCAAACACTACTACTAACTATAATCACTGCAATATATCTATTATTTACTCTGTGCTTACTATGTATTCATGCACCTGATAATATTCTCTCATTAAATTAAATGCTTACATTAGGTGCTATGATAATCCTGATTCAAAATATGAAGGAACAAAGACAAATGGAGGTTAAATAGCTTTTCCAAAGTCAAATAATTAATGAATGTGAAGTTGGCATTAAAATTCAATCACTACGACCTCACTACCACAATCGCCATTGGAAATTCCCCTCCTATTCGTCAGGCTACACTATCTCTATTCAGGAAAGCAAATAGGAGTTTAATTAAGTGAATTTTTGGCTAAATTCCTGGGACATAGTTGTGATGTGGAGTAAAGAGCATTGAGTGACTTTTGCCTCTTGCCAGCCATACAACTTTTGGTAATTCATGAGAATATGGAATTCGGGGACTTCAACTGACTCTTCAGTAAAATGGAAATATTTTCTCACCAAGTGATGAGGGTTTAACAGTAAAGAGTTGCACACTTTAACACCTAAAAGAAATGTTAAGGTGTTTTTAAATGTTCAAGGGATAATGCTTTCCTCAAATATTTTCTCATTTATTTCCTCAATTTTGTCTTAAATACCTACAGTTCATGGCTAGTAAAATTTTGTAGCAAAATACACTGACTCAGACAAAAAGGCTCAAACTCTGTGCTAAAGTTTATGATCACCACCCTCTCATGGTTCTTAAACATTGCCTAACAACCCAATTAAATTTCTGACTCCAACTCACCCCCTTAATTTTCATGACTTTTTTAAAGCCCTTTCTCTTCTGAAATGTCCAACCAACCCCTTTTCTTCTCTCTCACATGTTGCTGACAATTGCTGCCTGCTTTGGAGAGAAAATTGAGGCCCTCTAATAAAAATGTCTTCCAGAATTAAAGATACAAGCCTATCTATATCTCCATCCATTTTCACTTCCTTCCTTCCTGATAAAACAAAGAAGCTCTCCGCCTCTTCCTATCTAAATCTAATCCACCCAAACCTTCTCACATTCTCTGAAATGTTGAAAACTTGACAACAGTCTCCCTCCCTCGGATATTCAGCCTCTCAATTTGTTCACTTGTGTTGGCCTTAAAACACTGTGGCTGACTATTACGTTAGGGGCCCCAAAGTGAACTCAGTCTCTGAAAAGTCACCCCCTCGTGGAGCCCCCTCTCTCATCCACTTTGGATCTGGTCGTATGGTTTGCTTTGGTCAATGGTATATTAGCAAGCAGGAAATGAGCAGAGATGTGATAAGCACTTGCACATTAGGGTTTCTTCTTTTGGAAAACTCCCTCTTTGAATCCATCTGCTAAACCATAAGAAAAACAAAGTTAAACCCTATGGCGAGATGGAGGTCATTAGAGGAGTACTGAGACACAAGATACAGGAGGTACAGTCTCCTCGGACCTTCCAGCTAGACCCAATGACCAGCTGAACATAGCTATGAAAGACCCCACTCATCTGTCACATAGAGCACATGTCACTCAGCCAAATCCTGACCAAATTAAAGACCCACAGAAATACAAAAAATAACAAACTATTGTTGTCTTAATCTATTTCATTTTGAGGTGGCTGGTTAGGCAGCAAAAAGTAACTAACACAAATGTGCCAAAATATTTCCTCTTGAAAGAACAAACAGAAAAACTGTAACAAAAACAATTATGGACACATGAAACCCGATTTACTCTCATATCGTCTTCTAATTAGCATACATATACCCACTACAAAAAAAATTCTCAAAACAGTTTTCATCACTCACTATCTGAATATCTCACAGTCACAAGTTCAGTCTCCAAACCACATAGATAGGTCTACCGCCCCATGCCTCCAAGAGCACAGCTCTACTGCAAGAGAACCAGTGCTCTTTTCTGCTAAACCTTCTGTTTCTATTCTCATTTTAAATGATATCTTAAAGGCGCTCAACTGTTTTGCAAAATCCCTCCTTAAAACATTCCCTTCCTTTATGTTTCCTAATTTTTCCTCTTATCTCTCTGGCAGGTTTGGGAGTATCTTTTGAAAATTTATCCTCCCCTATTCTGAAATTAAATGTTAAAGTTTCTACAAGGATCCCTTCTGGATCCTTCCATATTTTCCTTCTTGTCTCACTGTCTAGGATCAACTTCCCTGCCTGATGTTTAGTTTACCACCTATACTGAAATGGCTTACAGGTGTCTTCCAGTGTTTCTTATTTCAGTGCAAATATGACCATTCACACAGTTATGCAAACTGAAACTCATCATTCACATTTCTCTATCTCAAACCTCATATCATACAAGTCCAAAATTGCTCCTGATTTTACTTCTTAAATATTTTTAAACCACCCACTTTTTCCATAATCACAACCCAAAGTGATACATGTGTAGATACTTTTAATGACTATTTGGTGTACTATTGATGCTCACTTGTGCCAATTTTGCTTGATCTATTAAAGATGAGATTGAGTTTGGGCATTTAAAACTTGAAAATGGTAAAAAAGAAGAAATGAGTGGTAAAGTGTATGCTCTCATATTGGGTAAGACGTTTGACACTTCAGAAAAGATAAAGATGAGGCCCTACTCTTAACAAATGTTTTATAGTGTAGCATATATTCTAGCATGTCAAATGATAGATTGCCCATTCTAAGTCTCTCTAAGAAGTTATATGTCGATCACTTCTTAAACTTTTCCTTCATGCCCATTACGTGATCAAGTTGTTAATAACAGAACTGAGGCCCAATTATCTGAAGTGGTAGGAGCAATTTCCTCAAACGTGAGAATTTAGAAAAAGGAAGAAATGGTCTTTACCTTTGTATATGAACCTGCATTATTGAAAACCCATCTGCATACAAAGTGAAAAATCAGGCTTCCCAAATAATTGACATTTTCTTATAGCCACAATATGAGTTCACGTAATCACAGCCCCTATTCCTCTCCTTGCCTGACTTGTTTTCTCACAACTCTGTGTGTTTCTAGCCTTGAAATAACTTTTAAACTACCTGATCATAAAGCTATTCCTTGTTGACAGTTATTTGGCCTTCCATTTTTGCAAGTAGTCAGAGACACCAACTGCAAAATATGGTTTTAAAATTGCCCTTTCCTCAACTTGGCAGCTTTCTGAATTCTCATTAAATTTGTTTGTAATATTTATGGCAGAATGCATGCACAAGAAAATCTTTTGTTAATGCCATGTATATAGTGAGGCCTACAAGAAAACCTGTTCCTTTGGGTATAAATATAGCCAAGAACACTAAAAAAGAAAAAAAAAAATGTACTGTGACAGTGAATCCATGCTACGGCTATGGAAGTCTTTAAATTACATAGAAACTGACATGGTTATTCTTGACATATTCATCAGACTGTGATTAATATATATTTCACTTTTTATCATGTGAAGAAAAGATGGAATTATGGTTGAACCCCAATTCCTGTTTTGTATGTTAGTTGCAAAACAGAAGTAAAGATAGAAAGGATCAGAGTTTCTTATTAATGCGTATTCTTCAAGATGAACCATAAGTTATGCATGTTTAATAGAAATCACTATAGAAATAGGACAATTGAAAGTTACAGCTAAAAAAATATTTTACTTTTTCCATAAATAAATCATTAACAGAGAGTAAATTCTCTATTTTTTTTCCAGAGAAAGACTCCTACACTTGTTTTAGGGTTCTATGGGACAACAGATGATACTTAAAGGATTTAGCAGGTCTCTATAGAATGCAATTATATTTTTATTATTCAATAGAAAGAGGAGCAACTGACTAGAAATATTCTTATTTTTTGATTTTTCATAGCTCCAGACAGCAAGCATTCAAAAAATTTTGAAAATATTTTTTTAATAGTGGTAGCAATGTTTTGAAAGACTTTAGAGTGTTGTCTGTACCTCTCCACCCTTTGCTGTTAAAAAGTAGGTCTTATAAAACTTCAACAAACTATTTTCTATTGTTCTCAAAATAAATATCCTGATGCACAATCTTTCTAAGTATATACATATGAACTTTTACAAAAAATGTCTATATTATATTTCCCTATTAGACAAATATGTTACTGCTTGTTACAAAATAGCATCATAATAAATCTCGGTTGAATTGACTAAAGGAAAAGATAAAATAAAAACTTACAATGATAGCTGAAATTTCCACAAAGTAGAGAAGCTTGACAATGTGTGGTGTAGATTTTAGATGGAAAATGATATCCATGGATACATGCACACATTCACACTTACTGTAAAGTCTGTCTCACATCAGAAGCTAAAAGTCTATTTAACAGGAATTCTAACAGGTCGGAATCCAGTTGCTGAATTCACCAATAGTACAAATGTCTCCAGATTCAGAAATCTGATTAATCAGCTCACAAATGTTGGATTTTCCTTTTTGGAATAGAGACATATCGTTATGTTCACAGATATGGATGTAAAGGATACTTTATTACTTTTAAGTGTGTACTATAATGCTAAAGAGATTCAAAGCCACATTCTCTAGAAAGTGAATGATTTCTCTATAGGTAAATTATAAGAGGAAATCAAATTAAAATAGTAAATTTACAAACATGGACTTAAGACATGGGAGTTTTATCTTTACTACGAACTTTACTGTAGCCTGAAACCAAAGTCAATTTTTGAGAAGATTTCAATTGATTTTAATCTAATCTGATGATTGATTTTCATAGTTTAATTTCCAGGGGACAGAAACATTTTTAAATTCATGATGGGGAGAGGGGCCTCCACAAAGTTCTAATACTCCTGCCACCTCATTTTCTACACCTGCCAGATAATGGTACATATTATATTTTGTATTAAATGATTGAATAGACAGTAGTTTTCTCACCTAAATATCTTTTTTTTCAGAAAACATTCTCAGTGTCATAGGTCCTCATTTGTCTGATTACTAAAATGTATCTGTCCAAACTTTTCTGCCTTAACTTCAAATTTGATCCATATATTCATTTATCAGCTTGACTCATGTTTTATAAAAAGCATAGGTACATATATAAATTTAAGGTCATCAGTCATTCTAATGCTGTGGAAGCATTCAGTCCCCTGAAAAGCAAACACCCAAAGAGCCAAACTGGGTATTTTGTACAACTGGTCGTTGCAACTAATTAAATGCAGGTTGGTTTGCAAATGTATAAGTAAAAATAGAAATGAGAAGTAATATAATCAGAAATTACCTGTAATTAAATGTAGACTGCCTTCCAATCAAAAGTGAAGACTGTAAAAAGCTTTTATGTAATATTCTTATATGAGCTAATTTTTCTTAAGGTTTTATGGTGTAATATCATCATCACAAAAATCTATGGGGTAAATTTTATTTTTGTCTCAAGTTTTCAGTTATACAAAATGCTCGAGTGACTTGATCTCCATAACAGCAGAGGGAACTCATTAGAAGAAATTTCCTGAAAGACCAGGACCTCTCATAATTGTTAACTTTAAATAGGTGAGGACAGCATTCAGAAGATTGCAAAATATACTCACTCTCCTTCTCAGTCCCTTCCTCTCTTCACAGAAATGCAAACACACAGGCCCGCACACACTACTACCCAAACATAAGTGCCTGTGACTAAATTCCTTCTCTCTCTCTCTTCTTCCTTCTGCTTCCTAAAATTTTTATATATTAAAAACAACCCTAAACATTGTCCTTATAAACACCTGGAAAGGGCAGATCCTACTTGCCCACTATAGACTACATTCTGGTGCTCCTAATAGAAAGCCACAGTATAATTTACACATAACTTAATGACTCACCTCATCTGCAGTGCCCCACACACTACACAAGCAAATAGAGCATTTGTGTGCTTAGGTATTGAATAACTAGTGACCTAGCAGAAAGTAAACCCGAAGACAAGTTTAATTATCTATGCAGTTTATTTTCTTTAGTTTTCTCTCGCCAACTTAGTAAATGAATATAAAACTGTTATGTAGAAAGTAGGATAAATTATAAGATCTTTAATCATTAATATAGTAAGATGGGTGCTCTGCTGTAAAAATACATCTTAAGACAGTAATTTGCCATAAACTATCTGCACAATGGACATACGGCAGAAAGCGTTGAAAGTCTTATTCTAGAAGATCTGTTCTTAGGTTTGTCATGAAGGTCCTATAGAAATACACTTCTGTAATGTTTCTATCTCACTCACCTCTCAGACCACTGCTGTATTTCTAGAGTAAACGGGTTTCCTTAAAATTTCAGAGGTCTAATTCTTTGTTCATTGTCATACTGGGAGAAGAAAGAAAAGTTTCAACACATTAAAGCTATTCATTTCACTGTTCAGTTTTTCAGTTAATTTAATGTTCTAAGAATTCACACAGGGGTTTTGGCAGTGGTTGTGGCATTAAACTGCGTTTTAAGGGCCTACATAAGATGCAACAACATGATTACCTTGAATTAAAGTGCAAGAAGAGCACTCTACTGGGAGCATTATAGTATCCTATATGAAAATAATTCATGAGTACTCTTCATAAAATTAGCTTTATTTCTCCATTCTAGAATAAATGATCGAGATTCTAAAGAATATGTCCTAAATCGGTAGCAAGCTGCCCCTCCTAAATCTCAATAAGTGTCTGGGGTAATCTTCGACAGCTGGGTGCTATTAGGATTTGTTCTAATGGTGACAATGTGGAATACGCTAACACAGAGCTTATTGCCACTTATCCAGCAGGGGCATGAAATGAGGTGACATGGTAATGAGTTGATACAAATGACTTTTGTAACTTTCTCACTGCTACCAGGCTGAAGCAGGCAATCAGAGAGAAACTATTGTCTGCCTTTCATGATGGTTTTAATGCGTTCCATTTGATTTAATAGTGCTGGTAGGCAAAACGTGAAAGGAAAGTAGGTCACTGCCTCTTTGCTTTGCTCAGATAACAGGGCAGGACTTATCTCGTTTATCCCAAGAGTTATATTTACTTTTATGGATGGCAAAAAGATATATTTTGAGCTAGGACTTATGTCATTCTTTGTAAATACAGCTATCAAATACTGTTAAGCATAATGATTAAGTGATACTAAGAAAAAAATCTCATTTAGAAGTGATCAAAATGTATTAATGTAAAATTGAATTTAGCCACTTCATACTCATTGAGAATAAAGGGCTCTCATATAGACAATAAGCATTACAACTCAGGAATTTCTTTAAGTTAGGATTCTGATATAGTTTGCGAACATAGGTAACTGTAAGGCTTTTTATAAGTGTATCATTATCACAGATAAATCTCTAAATCGGAACACTTGGTAAGTTTGAACATAGTATTTGCTAAAATTTTAACTACTTAAATAAAAAGGATATTTTTTGGATAGTCTTCCATCTTCTTTTGATTGTCCTTTTAATACAAACTTAGAATAATTAAACTGGAAAATATATAAAATGCTGACCTCATTAGTAAAATATGTCACATTTCTGGCCTAATTCTCTCTCTGATTGTAGAACTTGCATTGACTTTTATTATAAATGTTGTTCTATATTAAAGTAATTAAAGAATTAAAAATCAACATATCTGTTTAGAAGTTTCTATAAAGGCAAATAATATATTATGAAAAGGGAACACTTACATTTTGCAATGATTTCGTATATTGTGTTTGTCAAGCATCAAAGCAACTTGGTAAATTTTAGAAAAGTGGTTAAAATATAGCTTCCATAATATTGGTGATTTTGAATGCATAGAATCTTAATTAATATAATGTGTCATTTAAATGATTTAACTTTTTCCGCCTCCTTCCTAGCACAGAAAAGGCAAGTTTGTGTGAGATTAATTAGATAGATGCTGGATGCTACATGCTCATTTGCGGAGGGAAAACCGGTTCCTGCCTTTTGCATTCGACGCTACAAGGATGCTATAAGCTGGCATCTGAATCTGTGCCCTCCGTGGGAGGCAGCAAGTCAAAGCCAGCACAGCCTGGGACAAATTGGGGCCAGAGCCACTGCTGCTGCCCAGCAACTTCTCTGTCCAGTTGCTCTCCTGGGGAGAAATTATCTTTTCTTAAAAAAGAGCTTTAGCTATTTACCCTCCATTGGCAGCTTCTCAGTCAGAGACAGCCAGGCTTTATGCATTCATCATAATGAGAAGGACTTTTGTTTGATGTAACAGCCTAGCTGGAGACAGGAGAGAAGGGACAGAGGGAGGGGAGTTTAATCCCTTTTACTTTTGTGTGAAGGACAATTGAAATACGTTTTTGCAAGATGAAAAAAGATAATTTCCTCTATAGTAAAATTGAGGAAAATAATTCATTTCCAATGCAACAAGTTTCTACAGAACATGTAAATGAAAAGCAGTATATAAAATATTGAAGATCTTAGAATGAGTGTTATGCAAACAAAAAGTTCTAAAGTCAAGCTTCGCAGCTTAAAAGAAAACGCTGTTTTAAAAAACCTCAAGAATTTCAAATTAATCTCATGCTTTTTGGGGGTTTAAGCACTATATGAAAATTGTCTAAGAGATTTTCTCCAACATTTAAGAGTGTGGTACAGACGATGTGACTGAGAATGGAGGCTATGCGGTATACTGAACTCTAACCTTGGGAGTGGGGGAGCCTTGAATGATATCCCAGACGCGGGATGACTTCCTCCAGAGCACAGTTGGATAAAATGCTGGATGCATCCTGTTAGTGAGTGGTGAATTCTACTTAGTGGTTCAGGGCAATGATTTCAAAAATAAAATGAATTAAAAAAGAAAAGAACATTACAGAATATTAGGTAAATGAAAGTAGCATAATAAAAAAGAAAACAAATCGGGGCTGGCCCCCTGACCTAGTGGTTAACTTTGGCATGCTCCCCTTCAGTGGCCCAGGTTCGCAGGCCTGGTTCCCAGATAGGGACCTATGCCACTCATCAGCCACACTGTGGCAGCGACCCACATATAAAATAGAAGATTGGCACAGATGTTAGCTCAGCGCTAATCTTCCTCATCAAAAAAAACCACAAATCAAAGTGCATCAGAGCTAGCAAAATTAATTTTATTTCCTGAACTTTTGCTTCAATTGTGTGTGTGTGCAGTGTTTGTCATAGTTACAACGTAATATGTAAAAATTTTTGTTCCTGTGGGTTTTGGTCAACAAAGTTTGAAAATCTTTGCTCCAGAGTAACAGAAATTGGAGTATAACAAGTATCATGTTTGACTGCTGATAATGAGGATCTGTATGTGTGTATTATGATGCCAAGGATGGAGAAAATGAATCCTGGGTTAAATTTGTGCCCCAGAGTGAAGGTCACTGGTGTTCAGAATAGCCAGGCTTGACCTGTGGTCCAGCTACTGCTTCAACAAGAGGTCCACTCAGTGTGCTGTGAAGCAAGCAGCTGTAGAGCTTCACTCGTTTTACCACAGATAGTTATTCCCCTGGGCAACACACAGGAAACTAGCTAGGATGAAATACAGTTTTCCTTTTTGCTTCAGTCCAACGTATATTTATGGAACACTACTCTGGGCTTGGCATTTAAGTTGTAGGCAGTAAAAGAGTAAATATTATGTATTAATAATTTTTCAGCACCTTGAGAATACATATTCTTTAAGGAGGATATTTATTGAATACTAGAATTTTAAAGCTATGTATTAAGATAGGCCCATACCTTCAAGGAGGTCATGATGTATAGGTAAATATAAATTGACCAATAAATACGGAAACTATAATATAATGTGTTAAGTATAAATATAGTATGTTTAAAAACAAGTGGGAGAAATAAATCAGAGAAGCATTATTAAGCATCATTTGAAATAAATATGATAGAATTTTGAAAAATTAAAATAGGAAAAGAAAATTGTGATAACTTGAAATGGTAAAGGCTCAGTAAGTTGTATAGTTGTATAGTTCCACTAACAATTGCATATGTAAATACATGAAGGTTATTTTACATATTATACCTTATGTATTATTATTATTATGTATTGTGTACTATAAAATATTACAGATAAATACCAATAAAACCTTTCCAAAATGATGGTGATTTTCAATTAATTTGTTTAGCAATTTCTTATCATGTGCCAAGTTTTGTCCATAGCACTTTGCAAATAATAATCTTCAACAATATTATCCCTGTTTTATAGATAAGAAAACTGAGACCAGAGCCTGTAAGTAACTTGCCCAATGGCACTGAGCTAGGAAGTTGAAAGTCTATTCCTGAGTATGTAATCTAAATCAATTTGCTATATTGTCCTTATGCATGATCAGGTACATTTATCTTGATCATATATTTTCTATTCTTTAATTTTGTGCATAAATACACTTGCAATTAGTTATGTACATTTAGACATTAGTAACATATATTTCCACCATCTTCAAAAACAGGTATGTGTCCAAGGAGCAATTAAAACCCCTGAAATTCTGAACATGTGTGCTTTTGTAAGCCTTCATTTTCCACAATGAAACACTGGATGCAGACTAAATTTGATTATGCATCCGACAAGCAGATACATCCTTTGGAGGCTACGAAACAGTTTAATAACCAGTACATATACTGAACTTTCCAAAAGTTCGCGTTGCAATTTAATTTTATTCATAGCTGTCAAGTACAAAGGCCACAAATAAAATAATAAATTCAAAAGAGTATTAAAAATTAGACCTTAAATAGAGTACCAGGCAGATGTTTGCAAGATTAATAACAAGTTATTAAATTTCTGTGGAACAGTACAATACAGAAACAATGGTTCTACATATAACAGTATTTGGGATTTTTTTTTTAATTTATGAACCATTTTGTGGGTATTTTGATATAAGTAATTGAACTCATAATGTTTTATCTAATTCTTATGATTTCTTCTCTGTTTTTGTTCAGTATTTGAATTTTTTCCCTCCCTTTTTCTGTTGCATACTACTGACTGCTTACTCCCTTTTCTTTTTCTTTTCTTGATCCTTACTATGAAAGTATTCATTACTTTTATTTGTTCCATGTAAAAAATCTAGTGCAACCAAATTCATAAACTCTGTAAATATACTCATATTATGCCATTTACAATGTGTTATGTCTTACTTTTTCCCAGTTTCTATCTTCTTTTACACATAGAGTATCAAGAAACCAACACTGATGTGAAGAAACTACACCCACTTTTGATTGAGCATCCACACTTCCAAGTAAAATCAGTGTCTAAGCCTACAAGACTTTTCAAATCATTTCTGTGGAAACTTTTCCACTCTTTCCTCACATCATGTATTTTGTTTATCAATACTATGGCTTTCTTCCATTTGGATAGACAACAAAACTGCCAGGATAATATTTTTGTTAATTAGTAGAACAAAAGACAGAAAGTATGGCAGCAGAGGCTAAAAATATATAGATTATTCCCAGAAAGTAGTATAAGTTTGGGGAGATTGTGTCATAACATAGAACTTTTTAATTTACAAGATTTAAGCACAAGTTCTTGAACCTTCTATAATAGGTTCTGTCACTTTGCCAACAAAGAATAGATGAGATATAGTTAAAGGTTAATGTTTGCATGCCACCCAGGTCACAAATAAATGTTTTATTTCTTTGGGAATCCCAACTTTCATTGCTATAAATAATTAATTGCAAGCACTAGATGATAGTTTTAAAGGTCATAATGGAAACAGGATTTTAGCATTCTTGTTAGTAGAACTGTGCTTAGAACTTAAAATAGAGAAACTACTCAAGCGTAAGTTCTGTACCAACAATTAAACTGAAAAATAGTGAGGAATGAAAGCTTTTTGTTCATTCTTTGTTGGCATAACGAGAGTCCAGAAAACACTTCATACAGAGTTTCTTTTCTTTTTTTTATGCCTGTAACTTCATATGTGCAATAGTTTTTAGACACTATTTGTCTTGCATGTTCACTTTTTCCCCCTTGGTTTTTGAAGTGCCATTCCCAAACCCATGATTATTGGCCTTTTAGAGCTGAACACTGAAATCTTCTTATGGACTATAAGAACTTCATTGCTGCTATGTTTACCCAAACTCTACCCTACCTCCAGACGTCAATTTAACAATGAAATAGTCGTGGTAAGAGAGGATTACAGGAAAAAATTGGTTTTTGTTTGTTTGCTTTTTGCAACTGTGTGGATTCTATGTAAATTGTAATTGCTTATGGAATAAAATTCTCTATTTTGTTTTCCAAATCCAGAGGAGTGACAGGAATTTGTAATTTTAGGCTACTTATGAAAGGCTTAACTGTACAGTTAGAGAATTGTCTAAACTAGGAAAGATGCAAGATAGTACATTCATAACTGTGATATCCCACAAATACCAACATGTATATATGACTGACAATTATTTCTCATTTTTGAATTTAAAACCATTGTTCTATTTACAGCTTTTGCATCACATCCTCTTATTCCAAATCCTTTGGCCTAAGCTACTTCCTTTTAGAGACCCCTTGCTGCAAAGTAATTAGGTAGTGAAACTATAAGGAAGAGAGCCAATTCAACTATCTAACATACATGTGTTTATTTTCTTATAAGAAAATTTAAAATTAATCATGATCTCTTCCCTCCTTCTAATTAAGACAGTTAAGTTAAAATAATACATTTTCCTCTAAATATCTCCAATTCTAACATGTATAATATAGCTGTCTGGAATTTTTTTCTGCCTTTCACAGGTAAATATAATGTTATGGTCAATAGTTTCCTATTAACCAGCATATTACAGTGATCATTTTTCTCACAATTGCTTCTTGCTTCAGTGCTGTCTCTGAGTTCAAGTTCATTCTAAATTACATACACGTTTTTCTCTCAGTCATGATCTAGGGGTAGTAAGTGCACTCAGATTTTAATATATGAAAATAGCTTTGTTTTAGAGTTATTCTTCAGTGCTAATTAAACAAATGTGCCTGTCTAGCTCGGGAGATATTTTTCCTAATCATTTAAAGATATTATTCTACTCATTACTGCATCTATTATTGCTGATAAGATTTCCATTATTTATTGCCACTTCTCTCTAAAGAATCCTCTCTTCATTTCTGTTATGTTAAAATTTTTTCTTTGAATTTTTTACATGTAAGGCTAGTATGCAATAAAGCAGATACATCTATATATGAACATAAAAATGTTGCTAGTGATTCCTTCATTAAGTTTGAGAACCCATGCTTTTCTTCAATTCTGGGAAATTCTTGGCCATTATTTCTTTAAATTTTGATTCTCTCAATCTCTCTATGGTCTCCTTTTAAGAGGCATAAGATGGATATCCTCAAGCTAGCCTTCATATTTCTTCATTTTCTTTTCATACACTCCATCTAGATATCTCTCTGTGTTCTATTAAAAATGTTTTCCTGGGGCCACCCCCATGGCATACTGGTTAAGTTCAGAGTGCTCCACTTCAGTAGCCCAGATTTGTGGGTTTGGATCCCAGACGTAGACCTGCACCACTTGTCAGCCATGCTGAGGCAGCAAACCACATACAAAATAGAAGATTGCCACAGATATTCACTCAGAGCTAATCTTCCTCAAGCAAAAAAATAGGAAGATTGGCAACAGATATTATTAGCTCAGGGTGAATCATCCCCCCACCCCAGAAAAAAAAATTCCTTCAATGATGTTTTCCAATTTGTCGATTTTCTCTTCTGTTCTGTCTTGCCAATTGTATAACCAATTTATTATTAATTTCATTGACCATAATTTGGATTTGCAATCTTTCTATTTGCTTCTTTTTTGTGCTATTTATTCTCTTTTAGAATATCTCCTTTTCTTCTTGTTTCTACTGTTTTCTTTATCTCTTTGAACACTGTAAACCTACTAATTTTAAAGATACTTTAATACTGTATTGTAGTCTTATGATGCAATATTGCCCTTTTTCTGACTGCTCATTATATTTCATGGTGGATTATTTCCCCATGTGGCTTGTATATTTTATCTTATCTTCAGACTTGGTTATTTTTCTTTGGAAAACCAGAATGCTATGAGTTGTAGAGGCTGATACATGGCTGCTTCCCACTTGCCTCTGCATTGATTCTATAGGTTTCATTTATTTAAGGCTGATTTTGATCTGGATTTCTTCTTGGGTTTCTATTGGTTTTCTTCTTGGGTAGTGATAATTTGGATTTGTAGACATGAATGATGCAGGCTTGGTTTTTTATTTCCCATCTGTTCATAATTCTATACAGTTAACTAACATACTTACCAAATCTCTAGCTTGGTGGGCATAATTATTTGAGTCCCTATTTCTCAGAGAGAAGAACTCTTCATTTTTCCAGGCTTATGTAGGAAAGTAGTTCAAATACTATTCCACACAGGAAAGAGCCCTCATTTACTTTTCCTATGAGTTCCTTAATATGCCAATTTAGGGTTGTATAGCCAATTGAGATGCCCCCTTGGGGAATATTTTCTCCCCCATGTAGAATGATTTTTAAAAATTATTTATTGAAGTGTTCCATGAATCTAGAAAAGTATACCTATGAGAATTGAGGAGCTTGGTGACTTTTTAAAAATTAAACATGCCCATACAACCAGCATCTCATATAACTATAGGACTTGTACCTTACTCACAATCCTAGCTATGTGTGTATAAGAGTTTTCTGATGCCTGAGAATTTCCATTTCTTCTTCTCAAGCTTTATTATTATTTTTAATTCAACATTATATTCAGTATTTTTAAGCGTGTGTGTGTGTAATGATAGGACTGTCTCCCCCCTCAACTTAGTTCACTACATTGGTCAAATATCCCCTGCCCCCTCATATACTCAAGGCTTGTTGTCTTACTGACTATGAGAAAACTGGGTCCAATTTTCAATTATAAATGTCTGATTTGGGGCCCAAATTTTTGCAAAACTTCAAGTCTCATCATATTTGGTTTTCTGATGAACCCTTAGAGCCTCTTGCTCCATTGATTTTAGAATTCCCTTCAACTTCTGGTGAGAGATAACCTCCAACAACACCATCCCTGTAGCCTGGCCTCTTCTCAACTATAACCACAGGAGAAAGATACGACTGTGAACTTTTGTCTGATGTTCCTTTATGTTCCCCCAAAAGAGACACTATGTAATTCCTCTTAAATTTGAATAATATTGACACATTTGGCACAAAATGGATAAGCTTCAAAAAGTTGCTGAGTACAATCAGATTTTCTTATGGTGTGTAGTCTACATGTATACATCTTCACCACATTATTACTGATTCTCTTTCGTTTTGTTTTCATTTTCAACGATAATTTGGAGATCGAACTCTGAAGGCATTACATCACAATGTCAGCTTTTAAGTTTTATTTTCTTCAGTTCTACACCTTCTCATTATTAAGTAAAAATGGAACTATTGTTAAAAAAAGATAATTTCTTATATAAAGTTAATATAATAGCTTGATTTATCCTTAAAACTAATAAGCTTAGTTTATATTTTGTTACAAATTTTCCATTTCTCCTTTAAGCAGTCATTTTCTTTAAAGATTACTTGAGTGAATTTCAGAAGCATTAATTTGAAAATATGCTTCGGGCTCACTATAATTAAGACACCATTGAAAATGATTTCCTGAATTTTCCTATCAAGCTTTAATTTTTTTGTTTCAATATTTTTAAAGCTGGAAAACCTTAAATTGTATTTTTCTGACTACAAAATATATTGTAATGTTAAATACCTGTTAAGGTAACCATTAATGAGTCAATTATATGATTTACCATAGTGCTTCTCAAATCTAAAGATGCATTATGGGCCGCCCAGTGGCGCAGCGGTTAAGTTCGCGCTTGGCAGCCCGGGGTTCGCTGGTTCGGATTCCGGGCTCCTGCCGACGTCACTGCCTGTCAGCCATGCCGTGGCGGTGTCCCATATAAAGTGGAGGGAGATGGGCACAGATGTAAGCCCAGGGCCAGTCTTCCTCAGCAAAAAGAGGAGGATCGGCAGTGGATGTTAGCTCAGGGCTGGTCTTCCTCGCAAAAAAATAAAAAATAAAAATAAAAAAAAAAATAAAGATGCATTATAATCACTTGAGTATATTTTAAACATGCTGATATCAGAACCATAGAATTTTGGGGAGTGAGGTCTTGATACCAGATTCTTTGTTTTTGTTTTAACTCTTCATGTGATTCTAACAGATAACTAAGGTTGAAAACCACTCAGTGATTATTATTTTTTGTGTGTGTGAGGAAGACCAGCCCTGAGCTAACATCTGTTCCAATCCTCCTCTTTTTGCTGAGGAAGACTGGCCCTGGGCTAACATCCGTGCCCATCTTCCTCTACTTTATATGGGACGCCGCCACGGCGTGGCTGACAGGCAGTGCATCGGCGGGCGCCCGGGATCCGAACCTGCGAACCCCGGGCTGCCAAGCGCGGGCTAAACCGCTGCGCCACCGGGCGGCCCCAACTCAGTGATTATTATTCTGTATTGTGGCATATAAGCTATAGTGAATCAGAGATTTCTAAAAGGTAGGAAATCTATACTAATATTTTCTCTACAGAGTACTACAAATTATCAGAAAAAATGGGACTTCTGAGGAAACACAAGAAAGTATAAGTATTCATTAGGAATTCTAAGGGATCCTACTTTGACACTGAAAGGCAGCAAAAGATGCACAAGAACAGTCATTTTCAGGGAAAATTAATATCATTTTAAGAATATCCACAAAAGCTGATTATTACCTGTTTTAGAAAGAATTGTACATGTCCAATATGTAGACTTTCGGGTCTATTTTTATTTGGGGAGATGATGGCTGTGGTCAGGATTTTTAATGACATTGAGGCAATACATTTCCCATAAGTTTAGCATCAAGAACTTCCAGCAGGCACACAGTGGATTTTTGTTTGATGTTTTAGTATTTATTTAACACTCCCATAGTGTTCATAAATGTTTATTTTCAATGTGATTAATAATGTTGTGTTAAATGTTTACATATATAAAACCTAGGCTGCCTTTCTGATAATTTACTTAGATTAGACTTTACTGTAGAATGGTGGACTTGATGGGCAATAATACTTTGACAAAACTGATTTCCAGAAATGTTGTTACTTAAATTATGTTTGATTTTTTTAAGACTGTCTTTTAGTTTATAATTAATTAACTGGGAGGAGGTAGTATTGAAATATTCTTTGTAGTTTTGGAATTGAAGCAAAATAGAAACAAATTGTAACCTTCCAGATTCCAAATGCTTGTATTTAAGTCCCAATTCATCTATCACCTGTGTCACCTTACACCAATTTATTCAATTTTCTAAGCGCCAATTCCTACATATACAAAATTGCATAATAATTGTTCTATATTTCATTCAATTTTTGTGATTATTAACTTTCAGAATTTCTTTTATATAAGCAATCACATCATCTGTATCTTTGTTCTAGTATTAATATCACTTAATATTTTTATTGATTGTTATGTTAGTTCATCCAACCACTGGCACTCTTGCTCTCTTTCTCTTCCTTCAAAATTCATTTTTCATTTAACTATCTCTCACTTGTACATCAGCTATTATCTCCCTAACCTACTGCTCTAACTTTCCTGGGGTATCACAGTGGTCTATTTACAGGTCTTTACTGCAATTCTACTGCAACTCACCCCTGGAAGTCTATTTTTCCCACCAGAGATCAGAGTTTTAATTTTTATGTCAGTTCCCTTCTCAAATTTATGTAATATTTATTATAATATTATATAATATTATGTCATATTATGTAATACATCTGTTGCTTTCTCAAAACCTTATAAATGCTTCCCATTACATTTAAAATTAAGTCCAAATTTATGAGTTAATTTGGATATAGGTCATCCACTAAGATAGTCAACAAATCCCTACATTATGTGGCCATGACCTTTCTCTATTTTTCCTATTACTCACTGTGCTCCAGCCACACTGATATTCTTTGTTTTTAAATATTCTCTCTTCCCTTTGCCTGTAATGTTTTTTTTTTCCAGATATTAAAGTGACTTGCTTCCTGCTTTTTTCCTTTTTGCTTCTGAAATGTCACAGCCTCAGAGATGATTCCTTTCAACACCTAATCTAAAACAACATCACCCTGTCACTCTCTCTCTCTACTTACCTTTATTTTTTCCTTATAACAGTTATTGTTACTGGACATTATGCCTTTTCTGTCTCTGCCTCTAAGATATAACTTCAATGGGGGCAGGGATTTGTTTTTTTTTATGTTCACTGATGTACCCTCTGCAGTGTCTAAAGCTGTTCTCAGCATATGGTAGGTTTGCAGTAAATATTTGTTGAATGAATAAAGTGATGCATAAATGAATTGGTGAAAACTTCCTGAACAATATTGAATAATACTAGTGGTAGCTTGTGTTTCACCTATGCAGTGCTGCATAATCAAACTCTAGTGGCTCAAAACAACATCACAAATCTAGAATTGGGGCAGGATCCAGCAGAGTCATCACTGCTTCATCTGGTATCAGCTGAGACAGCTTAAGGCCTGGAGGCTGGAGCAATCCAAGGCTCATGCTCACATCTCTGGTGGCCCGGTGATCAGCTGAGATGGGGTCAGAACACCTATATGTCGCCATTCCATGAGGCTGCATGCCTTCCATACGGTGTGATAGCTGGCTTCCATGTGAAATCATCACAACAGAGAGAAGAGAGACAGGTAAAAGGTGCATTGGTTTTTATCATGTCATCTTGAGAGTCAGGCAATGTCACTTCTGCCCCATTCTATTCATTAAAGAGTGTGACTAAAGCTGGCCCATATTCAAGTGGAGAGACATTAGACTCTAGTTTTTAGTGGAAGGAGTGTCAAATAATTTGCTGATATATTTTAAAACTATTATAGAGTGCATTGTTATTTTAATCCCCATTCTAATGGAATTGCTTCTAGGGTTTTCCCATTATATATATTTCCTGCTCAACAATAGAAAAGACAAGATTGATAGGCTAGTTTATTACAAGTGAATTAATGCATATGACAATTTTGGATACATGTAAGACTTATTTCCATGCTTCATCAAAGAAAAATTACACCTAAATTACTATCGATGCATATTAATTGGTAAAAATTGCAGTAAAATAGTTTAAATACTTTGAAATACAATGATACAAGCTACTTATTCAGTGAAATGTAGTAGTACTGCCTCATCACATGTACTGGCTCATCACATGTACTCATTACCCTCTTATCCAAATTGGTTTCTCTTCATCTGCCATATTTATTGTCAACTTGACAGAGTCTATTAATTTATTGAATATTATCAGGACTGGGGAAGTTTTCAGTGTGATGGCAAAATTCATATCTGAAAAAAGTTTTCAGGCTATTACTTGGTGCTCCTTTTCAAAAAGCCAACCTTCTTTCAGCAAAGTAAATCTGAAAAAAATGAAAGGTATTGGTGTTTTAGGAGTAAAAAGGAATAACATTTTCTACTTCTATCACTGAGAATTGGGTTATTCACATAAAATATTTAGACACAATATTAATTTTCATACAAAATCTCTTCTTTGCTCTTCCAACAGTGACTTCCTTCTGACATCAGCTGCTGTCTTTTTTCACTCAGCTCTACAATGCCGACATATTTACGTATTCATGGAGGGGGGTGCCTATGTGATTGTATATATACTTTGTAAATGAAAAGAAAGCTTGGAATTGTTACTTCTCTTTAAGGATAGGCAGATTCATAAATAAAATATATTACTAGATTCAATAGTATATCTCCTCTTTAAAAAAAGGAAAAAGTTAATCTTTAAAAATTAAAATGTAATTACAAAATTAGATCTAGTGAACAATTAAACGAAGCACAATCAGCAGTCTTACCACAAATCTGAGGCTAACATTATTTCAAACTATGGAGAACATTGTAATATAAATGTTTCAATAGTTTTAAATATATTTATGTTTTATAGTATACATAATCAATCGTCAAAAAGAATATCGCAAAGCCTTTTCATGATACTTCCTTATTATATTCTCAAAAAACAAAGGGAAAATTTAGGGTATTGAAAGATATATTTGATTCTGACAGGAGATTGAGAGACACTTGTCTTTCTTTTGGGTAGGTAGAAGTAAACTTCTATTATAAAAGAGAGGCTTTTATCATTAAATTTTTAACAGAAGAGGATGTGTACAGCTTCAAAAAGCCAACGTGATTTTAGCTTCAAATTCTTTCTCCTCCTCAAATATTAAAGGTATTTGCAGATCCTTAGACCTGTTTGTCTACTTAGCCAAGTTAAATTAAAATGCAAGATGATAATCTATTGTTAGATTATTTTTCCAATATTGACAATCAGTTCCTTTTCATAATGAACTTTTCTCTGTGCTAGGTACTTCAAATCTTTTTATCCTGTACCCATAGGAATGAACATGATTATGAAAGATAAACCTTAGTAATAAAAGATGAAAAGAGGTTATGACATTCTTATTAAACAGAAAAGGCAACTTCTTTTGATTCTAATCTTATAGTTACCAGCATTATTAGAATGTTATTAGAAGTACAGGAAATAGGAATATTTATTCATAAGTCCTACTCTCATGAATTATACTTTGTAAAGAGTAGAACTTTTACAAAACTACTGCATTATGACTCTTCTTTTGTCTTATAAAATGCATAATGTAAATTCTATTTTTCTATAGAGGAAATGTTAAAATATGAATATTTGTTCAGAGTTAAACCAAAATATTAATGGAGATCTCTGATATCTTCAAGAGGGTAAAGTAATGGAAGAGAAGAAAATTAATATTTCTTGGGCTTGTACATTCCAGATATTTACTTTTTTTTTTCCTTCCCAAGAAGCCACAGAAGTGGTCAAGGTACTAATTTTTAGGCAACATAATCCAAACTAGCTAGTTAAGTAGAAAGGGATTTATTAAGTGGTAGAGATAGCTCATCAAATCGTTGGGAGAGATTAAGAGACTCTAGGCTTATCTTCCAGGATTATAGAAACGGGCCACCATAAAGGCCATTGTCTGGAACCTGCAAATTCGGGAAGCTAATAATGCTCCAAACTCTGGAATGAATCCCTTTCTGTGACAAACCTAAAACTACCAAATTAGAAAGTTTTCTGAAAAATTAGGAAGTCGTCACTATAATCACCAATCTAAAACCATACTTCTCTGATTATATCACTTGATTCTTAAATCAGCCTCTCATGAATGAATCTAATAACAGGAACCAAAATCACATCTGATGTCCTAGCTGCAAGGTAATATAGCAAATGTAACTAGAGTCCAGACTCCATATGCTTGAAGGGCTTTGGCGTGGGTATTGGAAATGTGTCAACTCTGTCCACCAAGGCTCCCTCTCCATTTGGTTACTCAGCACCAGTAAATATTCTGTTCCAGTTACTACAGTAGAAAAACAAATTATCTCAAACTTAGCAGCTTCACATACCATTTTATTTTGCTCATAGTTCTCTTTTGGGTCTCTATGCAGTTGTAGTTAGATACTGGTTAGGTCTGCAGTCATCTGAATACTCAAGTGGGCTGCATATCCAGGATGGACTATTTCTATGGCATGCATTTGGGACCTCTGTTGTAGACTAAAATCCATTTTAGTGGCCTCTCCATGTGGCTTCATCTTCCTCATAGTGTAGCAGTTCAGGATTCAAAGAATGAGTGTTCTAGTATGCAAGGAAGTTGCTCCATAGCTTTTTTATGATATAGTCTCATAAATCGCATATCATCACTTCTGACACATTCTATTAATCTCAACAGTGTACACACATATAAACATACACATATGTTATATTATAGTGCATACATATATATGTATAAATAAGTGAGAAGAGAAAAATAAGATTACTACAGATATACTCACTCTTGTAAAGATTCTGAAGACTTGGTTGGCATTTATAATATTTTCCATTACCCATTCCAAGTTCCTTTTACCCTTTCTGAACCTCACCAGGTCAAACTTCTTTGAAGGTGGAGGGGCAGTTGCTGAAATTTTTATTTTTGATAGTTCAGGTCTCTTGGTTGTCATGACAGTCTGGATATTTCTGGTCTACCAATGCACGTGGCAGGATTAAGATGTAGTCAAGATGATCCACTGATTTTGAGAAATACTACTCTCTCTCCTGATTTTGTTGCAGCAAACATATTGAATCTTGATTTAAAGGATCAAGCACCAAAGCAATGGAATAATGCCATCTTTTTGGTTATTATTCTGGTAGCGTGAGGTTCCCAAAATTGCCTGCTGGAAGTTTTAGTTTTCAGTTTAGTGATCTCATTCTTAAGTCCCTGTGGAAGCATGACACTCTTGGATACAAAATTATCAAGATATGAAACCAAAGTTGAAGAGATGGGAAGTGAACATTTTTATTTCATAAGATTTAAAATTTTATATAATTATGTAATTATAAAAATTATACAATTTTGAGAGGAGCCACTATTAAGTGCATCCCTTAGTACGAGAATACCTAGATTCTGGTCATAGAGAATAACACCCGGAAATACAAAACCCCAAAGGTACCAGGGGTTTTTTCCCATCTATTTGAGACTAGTTGACACTTCAGTAGCACATTCTCCCATTCTCTAATAGCAGATGCTTCTGGTATATCCTGTATGAGGCCAGTTGCCTTATCGATTTTGTGGTAAAATGAATTCCTTGATAAGAATAAATGTTATATGTGAAAACCTGATGGTGAATAAGGTACTTTAGGAAATGAATTAAAGGTGCATTTACAACAGTTTGGTGGACAGAAAAGACATAATTATTTCTAAACAAATATATGTCACAGTCAGGAAAAATTACAGAACTCTCCTTTAAAAAGATATCTGACAAAATCATTCTGCTACTTGGTGACTGGTTGACTCCCCGAGGATATGGCATCATAATGATAGTTCTCTGCAATTTGCAGATCAGGAACTTAGCATTGGCAGTAATGTACATGCCTTGGTGTGAGGAAGCCCATGCGATTAAGCCCATGCATAATCTCTACCCCTGACACATGGGTCACATTTTATGAACTCATTGAGTAACAACAGGGACGGATGTGGGAAGAAGCTGATTAACAGCCTCAAGACAGGGCACTTTGTTCAACCAATCATTGAGAACTTTCTCTACAGAATATAAATGTCAACCATAAATATTCTCACTGTCTAGGCCCATTCAATGAGGGCTATCCACAATCCTCTTTCACAAACTGCCCTGTAATCAATCCTCCAATCTTGTTCTTTCCAAACTCCTCACCAACTGGATAAACCATCAGGTGCTGCCCATGAATCACCATATATTTGTACTTCCAGTAATCTTTACTTCCAGGCCAAGTGGAAAACCATACGTAACTCTTGAAATTTTGCTTACTGCCAAGATTTTCCTTTCCCACTCTCTTCCCAGCTATCTTGTACAGCTGAAGTCTTCTACTTGTAGGTCAAATTTTTCTCCACAGTCAACTGCCATAGGGAAATCCTAATGAGACTATAAATGTAAGTTCAGAGCGAGGTGGCAGGAGTAAGCACACAGGGAGATTAAAACCTGCTCAAGCCGAGTCTTGACTATGCCACATCCAACTGTAAGAAAGTGCTTCTGGGTGTGAGTGACTTTATGGCTTTTGGATAAAACACACAAAGTTTATGATGGGAAGTTCAGGACTTACAGTCACTTGTTGCTCCATCATCAGGCAGTCAATATGTGCCATGGCACAATAACAGGCGAAGAATTATGTTTGGTTACTTCAAAGGGAGCCTAGATTTGCTCCAAAACCTAAGCAGCCTCTGCTTGGACTTGCCTATGTAAGACTCTGATAGGCTTCATGAATCATCTTGATCAGACAGGCATTTAAGCACCATTACAGTCAAAGACTTATAAGGACTAGGTGGAAGCAGCCCTTGAATCAATCAAGTGTGAGTTAGCTGGAGAACTTTTTCTTGCTCTCAGTCTACCTCAAAACTGGAAGTCTGATGGGCCACTTAGCAAATGTGTCAGAGCCATATAATTAAATATACTATCAATCCCCTCCAGAATCCAAAGAGGCTCACCAACCATTATGCCTTTTTCTCAATAGTAGAGAACGCAAATTGAAGCAACTTGTCCTTTCTTCTGGAGGAGGTTTCCTAACATGCCTAGATTTATAGATGCCAGAAGCTATCAGATGCCTGTACTGTTGTAGGATATCATTTCCATATGCTGGTATCCATCACCTACTATTTCCTGATCAATTGGTACTATCAGCAATTCAGGTGTGGTAAGACAGTTAAGGTCTCTGCACACTAAATTATGACCAAGAAGCAGAGTAGTGTATAGCCTTAAGCAGAGGAGTGAAGATTTACTGTTTGACCTGTTGGAAGAAACCACAATGCTTCCTCTGTTCTTATGATTATTGAGATAGAGAAAAAAGCATTTAACAGATCAATAGTTGCATAATAGGTATCAGGGGCCATGTTAACTTGTGCAATAAATAATAAAAATTAAAGTAAATTTAGATGGTCATCACCTAATTAGGTTTAGAATAATCATTATTATTTTCTAAAACTCATTTTCTTACCTCACAGGTCAAAAAGGTAAAATAAATAGTGATGTGACAGAGGCCATTTCTACTCCCTCTTTGATGTCTTGATAATGACACTGCATTTTGTGAAGCCTCTGGGGATTCACTATTGCTTTTGATTTACTATTTTGATAAGACAGGGAGCTCTAAAGGCTTTCATTTAGCTTGCCAACCAATAGGCCTCACTTCTCAGGAAGTACTGTCGGGGATTTTATAAGTGTCTGAGTGTTTATGTTCAAACCACACGCTCAGGAACTGGGGAAATCACCCACTGTGAGTTCATAAACAGAGTAAATTCCATTTAACTTCTGACCCTCATAAGCCCTCACTCTGGTCAGTGAAGCACTATGGCATTCTAGATCCAAGAGAAAAGAATTAGTTTAAAGCCAGTGTTGAATTACTCCAGAGGAAAAAAAAAAAAAAAATATATATATATATATATATATATATATATATATATATATATATTTCCAGTACAAGTTGCTACAGTAAATCAAAATAGATCTCTTAGGGGAAGACTGGGAAGTAAATGTACTTAATATACATCAAATACTTAAGATGTCTTTGTAGAATCATTTAGCCAGATATGTGGCTATCCCTCATTCAAAGAACTCTGTTTTCAAGGGAAATTAAGGTATAAGAATCTAGTGAGATACAATAAAGCTCTGTCTGATGACTCAATTCAGAACTTTCTCTTCACCAGATTAAAGAGTTTTTTTGTTAAGTAAATGAAGTACAATCTTAATGGGCTAATACATTTTCTTAGCAATCATATGATCTACTAGCTACTGACAAAATCTCTGTCAGTCAGATGCTTCTGATTATATTATTTTTTCCTTCTGCCTGGTTCAATAATCATAGCCTCTATGGTTAATTCGTGCCAAGTGTTGTATTTCTGCTTTTACAACCATGAGAATTCTATAATTACTATTGAGCAGGGAATGAATGGCAACAGAAGCATCTCCCACCTTTATCCTCGGCCCACAGAAGACAGTCATTCATAGTATATCTCAAAGACAGTCATACTCCCTTTCCCAATGACATTCTTGGGGGGATCCTTTCACAATGTATACGTACAGGTATACCTCAGAGATATGCTGATTCAGTTTCAAAGCACCACAATAAACCAAATATCACGATATCTATTAAGTGTGCAATAGCATTATTTCTAAAAACAGTGTATGCACCTTAATTAAAAATTACTTAATTGCTAAACAATGCTAATCATCTGAGCCTTCAGTGAGTCATCACCTTTTTGCTAGTGGAGGGTCTTGTCTCAATGTTGATGGCTGCTGATCGATCAGGGTGGTGGTTGCTGAAGGTTGGGGTGGCTGTTGCAATTTCTTAAAGTAAGTCAACAATGAAGTTTGCTGCATCAATTGACTCTTCCTTTCATGGTCAGTTTCTCTGTAGCATGTGATGCTGTTTGATAGCGTTTTACCTATAGTAGAACTTTTTTCAAACTGGACTCAATCCTCTCAAATTCTACCACTGCGCTAGCACCTAGGTTTATGTAATATTCTAATCCTTTGTTGTCATTTCAACAGTTTTCACAGCATCTTCACCAGGAGTAGACTCCATCTCAAGAATCAGTTTCTTTGCTCATCCATAAAAAGCAATTCCTCATCCATTAAAGTTTTATCGTGAGATTGCAACAATTCAGACACATCTTCAGGCTCCACTTCTAATCCTAGTTCTCTTGCTATTTCCTCCACATCTGCAGTTACTTCCTCCACTGAAGTTTTGAACCCCTCAGAGTCATCTATGAAGGTTGGAATTAACTTCTTCCAAATCCCTGTTAATGTTGACGTTTTGACTTCTTCCCATGAATCATGAATGTTCTTAATGGCATCTAGAATGGTAAATCCTTTCCAGAAGTTTTTCCATTTACTTTGCCCAGATCCATCAGAGGAGTCACTATCTATGGCAGCTATAGCCTTATGAAATGTATTTATTAAATAAGACTTGAAAGCTTAAATTACTCCTTGATCCATGGGATGCAGAATGAATGTTGTGTTAGCAGGCATGACCACATTAATATTGGTGCACATCTCCATCGACGCTCTTGGGTGACCAGGTGCATTGCCAATGAGCAATCATATTTTGAAAGGAATCTTTTTTCTTTGAGCAGTAAATGTCAGCAGTGGGCTTAAGATAGTCAGTGAACCGTGCTGTAAACAAATGTGCTGTCATCCAGATTTTGTTGTTTCATTTATAGACCACAGTAGAGTAGATTTAGCATCATTCTTAAGGGCCCTAGGATTTTCCGAATGGTAAGTGAGCATTGGCTTCAACTTAAAGTCCCTGGCTACATTAGCCCCTAACAAGAGAGTCAGCCTGTCCTTTGAATCTTTCAAGCCAGGCATTGACTTATCCTCTCTAGCTGTGAAAGTCCTTGACAGCATCTTCTTCCAATATAAGTCTGTTTCATCTACATTGAAAATCTACTATTTTTGTGTAGCCATCTTCCTTAATTAACTCTGCTAGATCTTCTGGGTAACTTGTTGCAGCTTCTACATTGGCACTAGCTGCTTTACTTTGCATTATGTTGTGTTATGGAGACACCTCCTTTCCTTAAATTTTGTGAACCAACCTCTGCTAGCTTCAAATAGCTCTGCTATTCTCCTGCAGCTTTCTAACCTCTCTCAGCCTTTATGGAATTGAAGAGAGTTAGAGCCTTGCTCTGGATTATACTTGGACTTAAGGGAATGTTATGGCTGGTTTGATCTATCCAGACCACTAAAACTTTCTCCATATTGTCAATAAGGTATTTCACTTTCTTATCATTCATGTGTTCACTAGAGTAGCACTTCCAATTTCCTTCTAGAACTTTTCCTTTTCATGCACAGCTTGTCAAATTTTTGGCACAAGAGGTCCAGCTTTCAGCCTATCTTGGCTTTTGACATGCCTTCCTCACTAAGCTTTTGATTTATAGTGAGAGATCTGTAACTCTTCCTTTCACTTAAACAATTAGAGGACATTGTAGGGATTTTAACTGGCCTAATTTCAATGCTGTTGTGTCTCAGGGAATAGGGAGGCCTGAGAAGAGGGAGGGAGATGGGGGAAGGGCAGATCAGGGGAGCAGTGAGAACACACACAACGTTTATTGATTAGGTTCACTTTCTTATATGGGTGCAGTTCGTAGTGCCCCAAAACAATTACAATCGTGACATCAAAGATCACTCATCACAGGTCATCATAACAAATATAATAATAATTTAAAAGTTTGAAATATTACAAGAATTACCAAAATGTGACACAGAGGTGTGAAATGAGCAAATGGTGTTGGAAAAATAGAGCCAATAGACTTGTTCAATGTAGGGTTGCCACAAAACTTCAATTTGATAAAACACAGTATCTGCAAAGTACAATAAAGTGCAGTAAAACTAGGTAGGCTTATATATCAAATCATCACATTGTACAATTTAAATATATCAGAATTTTATTTGTCAATTATACTTCCATAAACCTGAAAAAAGAGAAGTTATCCTCAGACCCTACTTAGTAGACATGTTTAGAATGAATATTGTGTCTATTACCTTATTATACTCCTAATATTACCCAGCACAATAGCACTTGCAGGCTCGATGATTATGTTTTTGTAACTGTTTGCTCTGCACAGAAGTATAAAAAGTAACAAAAAATGAAAAAATGTGTTTATTTTAAGCTTGACTCCAAAATTCAACTTTAAAATGTGTTATATTTAATATAACTATCTCCAATGATCCACTTACATGGGGTCAATTTTCCAGATGTGATAATAAATCAATAATGCCTTTTAATAAATTTTAGTATTTAAACATTAATTTTGGAGCAGTGTGACTTAAACTTCCTGACAAAGACTTTTGTATCTCACACAGAATGTTGGTTGAGTTGCCAGGTTATCTAGAATAGTGGTAGAATATCACTTACAGCAAGATGGTTCTCCTGTTTGCCTCCTCCCTTTCGTGGAAGTCAAATGCCCAAGTATTCTTATAGTAGTCTCAATGAAATCTGAAAGTGAATTCACCTCCAGGAAACATTTATCTGTGATCAAAAAGGATGTCAGAACTGAGGTAAAGAAGGAAGTTATTAGTTTTATTTATTTAAAAAAAAGCCTCATGCCTTACACTAGTGACAGCACACTAAGCTTGTACATAAAAAGGCCAATATAATTAAAAAAAAAAAAAACCTAAATACATCTCTATGTATGACTGGCTCTGTATGTAAGAATTCCTATATTGAATAGAGATGGCAAAGAACATGACTCACGGCTATAGGATAGTGCCATGTTTCACTCAATTAGATATTATCAGTTGCTTGTTTACTTCATGGGGAAAATAGTGTGGTTGTAACTTTGTCCACAAACTTTCCTTCAAGTTTAAACTTTCCACATGAACATTAAGATCCTAATCATCATGTAATTCAGGGGCAGATAAGCTATAGAAAAACAAATGAAAATGTGACTGAAGAGGAAAACAAATTATCTATGACTTATGCATTGAACACATTTTTTTGACATCTATCATGTCTATATTTAGAAAATCTGTATAAATGTAAAGGTCCAGCATGATGCTTTCTACTCCATGAAAACTTCTCTCTTACTTGCAAATAACTTTAGCCACTCCCTCCCCATCAGCCACACACACATAACTTAGTCCTTTCATTTTGCTTACGCCTTTTTAATGATGCTTTGCATTCTGAACTTCTTAAGTGTGAGGTAAGAAGACCTTTAAGGCCAATCACTTCTCTAACCTCATATCCTGATAGGATATTGTTGATATTTTAGCTATTATTAATTGTTTCCACTATTCTTATATTTGTATTAGATTTTCCTTTAGGAAATACATAAGCAGTTACTTAATTCTATCGTGGTGCAGACATCTGCTGCACAGGACTTTCTTTTAGTATATTGTAGGCTGTCCCCTAGGCTGATGGAACTCTGATGCATTTACACCTGCATTTCAGAATGAGGACGGTGTCTGGTCCCTGCTGCAGCAGCAACTAATCTGGGAATGGACACTACATCATTTTCTCTACTGGACTTTGGAGGAAAAGAATCTTTAATTTTAAAAAGTTCTTAAGAACTGGATTTAAGCAAGGTACCAGAGAACATATCAAGATGTTTAGACTTGAGTTAATTGTGTGAAATTCCTTTTACTTTTTTCTTTTCTTTTTTACCTGGTATGTTATTTTTTCCTTCTATCTGAAATCTGCATAGAAAAACATTGGAAGGTACTACATATGCCAAAAAAGTTGTCATCAAAGTTATGCCTGCTGTTTCTTTATATCCCTGTGTTGTTTATCCTCATCCATAATTCATTTTCTGAAAAAAAAAAAAAAGAAACAAAGCAAAAAATAAATGGTGACATAGTGCCAAAGATCCCTTTGGGAGTCTGACAGTAGAACACAGTCCATTCTGCATCTTATGATCATCTTGCCACATAAACACATTCTTAGTGTTTCCTTATTCATTTAAAAAAATCTGAACAATCGGATTATGGTGTTTTATTTTTAGTAGGGGAGAATGAAAACATTACTTTTAGTCTTGTCCTCATAGAAAAAAGATCCAAAGCTCCTAATAATTTTTATGCATAACATGTAAAGTTAGCTTAATTTAAAAAAATTTTAATAATACATGTTAAACTATATAAAGGTAATCAGAAAACATGCATTTTCAACCAACAAATGCTATTGTCAGCAGGAAAGCCGTATTAGAAAGCAGAATACTTAGATACAGATTCTTTGTCTTAACAGGATTCAAGCATTCCTGACCTGGAGCCAGACAAATGTCTACTAAATGTGGAAATATGTAAGGAGAGGATTTTCTGTTAATTTAAAAAAAAATACGTTATAAAGTGCTGACACACAATAGAATGATGGAACAGCTAAGAGTCAGTAGAACATATCAATCTCTTCCCATTCATACAAGTCTCCTTGCCAGGACGCTTGGCCAGGGTGGGAAATAGGTCGTTTAGATTTCCCTCCACTTCAGGGACACATTTTCAAAAATCCACAGACATGAGCAAGTAGATGGGTGAAACATTAGTATTCCCGGTTTACACAGAAAAAAAGTCACAGAAAAATTTTGCAACTTTTCAAAGGTCCCCAAACTGGGTAGTGATGGAAGTTTCATCCACTGTGAGGGTTTTTATGAGAAAGACTTAGAGTCTGGAGAAAAACTACCTAGTTTTTATTCCAAATCTTCAACTTAACTGCTCTGTATCCTTGACCCAGTTAAATTGCTCTATGCCTCAGTTTCCTCATTTAAAATGAGAAAATTGGGGCCGGCCCGGTGGCGCAGTGGTTTAGTCCGCGCTTGGCAGCCCGGGGTTCGCGGGTTCGGATCCCGGGCGCCCGCCGACGCACTGCCTGTCAGCCACACCGTGGCGGCGTCCCATATAAAGTGGAGGAAGATGGGCACGGATGCTAGCCCAGGGCCAGTCTTCCTCAGCAAAAATAAATAAATAAAATGAGAAAATTGTAGCATCTACCTACCTGTTAGAGTCATTAGGATGTAATGAGTGTGAAGTATTTAGAATATTGCCAGACACATATTAAATATACATACTGTAAATATTAGCTATTCCTTCACTATTATTGTAAACTAATGTCTAATTATCCATAACTGGCATACTGAAAGTTTGGGGCACCATACTGAACACTAAACCAAAGACTTCACATGAAAAATGAAGAAAAAAAAAAAGATAAACTTGCAATACATTTTAAATTTTTCTAAGATAATGAAAAGATATCAGAGGTTTCTAGGTGTTCATGTGAAAAGATCTCATTTAGGATTCAGCCTTTGACACTGGCTCATTCGTCTGTACGTAAAATCCCTCTGTTAGAGTGCCAACACAGTCTCTAAATCCTCACATTCTCTTTTGGTAAGCAAAAGGAGAACCCACCAGCATTTCAACATTGTAACCCCAAAAGCAAACCCTGCATATGGCAAAAGAGAACTAAGAGAGTTTTCTCCTGAAAAGAATGAATAAGATAAACTATGTCTAATTTAATAAAGTGAAAGAAAAAGTGTCAATCTGAATATATTTGAAAAGCAGGTGATTTCACAAATGATTGCTAGCTATAATAATTTAATTTATCTGAAGATTTATTTTCTTTAAATATATGCCTAATTATTTAAATTTTACAATGCTAATGTTTGTTAAAGTTGCACTATTCCAGTGGATTTATGTTTTCATTTGTTTAGATGTCTCCTTAAATTTGCTTTAAACCTTTATGATAAGCCTTTAAGATAAGTCCCAGAGAAAAAGCAGCTGAATTAGGTATGCCGTAATCAATTTTAAATCTTGAATTAGTATGGAGGATCCTGTAAAACAGGTACAGAAACACCAATAGTAAATTGGCCTCCAGGCAATTAGACTAAATAACTCCTTTAGTTTCAATCTAATCTGATCACTGCTTTGTAAACTCGATTTACGTATTCAGAAGGTTAAATTATTAGAGGAGAGATCTTTTTTCACTAGATAAAAAGTCAATAATTTAGCAACATTTGACACCAAAAAAACAAAACTGAACAATTAGACTAGCAAAATTAAATTAATTATTTAAAATTAAAGAGGTAAATTTCCCAGTTTAATGATTTTTATCACTTTCTTAAGGAGAAAGCAGAGGACTATTTAAGTATGCAATAAAAAATTTACAGAATATTTTATATGGTTAAGAACATAAAAATAAATCAAGATATATTCATGAGGATAAATAGTTTTAATTCTATTTCAGTGGCTATTAAGCACATGCCAGGAAACATATTGGGATTTTTGGAAATCGTGAAAAGCTGGAGGACAATATATTTTGAAATATGTGCAATTCATCCTATAATTTTGTCAAAGTAAATTCCAATTTAATAGTAACTAAAATACATTATATGAATAACATTTCTCATACACTAGGATAGAGAGTGTATGAGAGAGACAAGAATTTTAATTTTTCTTTCACGCAATCTTAACAGATTAATGAATAAGTAATATTTTATTAAATTACTTTAAAAAGAAAGACTATTATAATTCAATTTTTCAAAATGACAAAGTAGTAGAATTTCAGCTGTTAAATTTGTTCTTTCTGAATTTATAATTAAAATGTGAAGCAAGCATAATTACTTAGAGATAATAATATTTGGAAGTAAAAATTAGACATTTTTCAGATGTCTGATATTTTTTCAGACATGCTCTTATTTCATTGTATTTAAAAATAAGAACAAAAACTGCAGAAATTGTGATGGAAAATTTTATACAGGATATTTGAAAATAATGGCATAAATTAAAGTGCAAACTCATTTAGAAAAGTCTAAAAAGGTCAAATTAATTTCAATGTTAAATCTAAAGTCATGCATTATAATTTACTACAGATGAAATATAATATTTAAGAAAATTGTCAGCTGGAAAACCTTAAATTGAAAAATTCAATGTGCTTAAATTTGATGATAAATGAAAATTGTAGAGTGAAGTATTAAGTCATTACAAGGGAGGTTAATAGAGGTTATACTTAGGTGGCAGGATTAGTAATTATTTTGGGAGTTTGTATATTCCTCTCCTAAATTTTCTTATAATCACCCTCCTTTTGTAGTTTATTTTAAAATATAAGAAAATGAGTTTTTTCGGTTTTGATTATATTAAAAAACTGCCATGCTTCTGGCCCTTAGTAGAACCTGAATGACTCATCATGAGTCACAGAGTGACTTTGCGACTAGAATGTGAGTTAAATATGAGATAAATGCTGTCAAAACAGTTAGGTGTACATAACAGCAATCCATAGAATATGTAAATCATACAATTTGGATCTGGCCTAAGTAGTTTAATAAAGCCATAAAAAATGGCATGCCCTGGTGTTCCAGACCAATGTGTCACTTCCCTGTTACACATATGCCTTTTTTTCAACTCATATCTATGGCCTAATGAGGGGTTCACTTTAACCAACTGGCAGAGAAGGAAAGAAGTTGAGCATGAGTCACAGAGGGCTCAGTTCCGTGTATGGCACTAGCTGAAAATGAATGTTGCCACACTGCAACTTTGCTTAACAGAAGTCCTAAAGAATAGTTGTGAAAAACTTTCCCAGTAGCAGAGTTTAGAGCGGCACATTTGGTCATTCAGATTGTAAAGAAGGACGAATGGCTTGAGTTACATGGATTCCTGGGCAATGACAAATGGCATGAGTGGTCAGTCAGTTCCCAGAAGGAATAACAATGGAGATCCAGGAGCAGGATATCTAGAGAAATGTTATGTGGATAGACTGATGGGCATGTGTACAGAATGTGTGGATCGTTGTGGCGCATGTTAATGCTCATCAGAAACTTAACTGCAGATCTTGGCTAGCCATAATCAGATTTATAGGCTGACTTTCCTTGTGTATATCACCTCTGTCCTCCATCACCTCAGCATCTGCACAATGGGCTAGTAGATGGAATAGCCTTGGTGGCAGGAATAGAGGATATTCATGGGCTCAGAAGCATGGGCTCTCTTTCACCAAGACTGATCTGTCTACATTCATACAAGCTGCCAAGAGCAGAAACTGACACTGAGTCCTTATTATTGCTCCATTCCTCAAGGTGACACATTCAGCCAATTGCTGTCAGGTGTATTAGACTCCTTTCCCTTATTGGGTAGTGATTCATCCTACTAATAATACATACTTTTCCCAGATATGGATTTACCTTCCCTGCCCACAATGTCTTTGTCACACAATGGCTCAGGAATGCTTGATCTAATCCCAAATATCCCACACTCTGTCTCCAGCCAAAAGATGCATTTTGCAGTGGAGCTGATAAGACAATATGTACCTGACAATGGAATCCAATTTTCTTACCAAAGACTTTATACAGCCAACAGAATAACATGGTAGAATGGCTGGTTAAACACTCAGTCAAGGTGTGAGCTTAGGGAGAAAATCCTGTAGGAGTGGGTACTATTCCCAAGGATGTAGCATATGCTTAAGCATGAGGTCCTGAGGCTCTATTCTTTGAGCCTTATGACTCCAGGATTTCTAGCTGTTAGTATCTACATCTTGTTGCCTGAAGCCTTTCTCCAAAGCTGTGTGCAAGGCAGAAATTTAGCTCCTGGGAACTAACACTTACCCCCTAGAAGTAGCCCTCAATCATCGAGAGAAGGATTTGATATATTAATATCCCAATTTCTTGCCTCCTGTGTGGCATATTTTCAAGTATTTCCCTGTGAAGAATAAGTTGCAGTATCCACAGAGGTAACTGACTTGATAATGTATCCTTTATTTCCTGCCTTCTTTTCCCTGACTCAATTCATCACTCCCATGCCAATATTGCTTTAATTTCTCAAATAATACATTTACACTCAAAACTTACCTCAACATAAGACCTAGACAGAATCTATGGCATGTGGAAACCAAAGAGGGGATCCTTCTGGGATGAGATCTTGACTCCTAGGAGATAAGCCTTCTGCTAGTGGAAACAGTTAGATGCTCATCTATCACCTGGTCACCTTGGCTCCTTATTCTGATGGAGCAATAAGCAAAGAAAGAAGGTAATATCCTGGTGGGTTATCATATCTGAAGAGATACACAATGGAGAACAGGGGAAGTATGACTGGATCTCAGGGTATTTATGAAGGCATCTTTTTTTTGTTTGGTGCCCATTGTTATTGGCAGTTGAGCAAATTGAAGCATCTACAACTTAGTAAGGAGAAGTCAAGCTCCCTTGGCTCTAGAAGTTTGAGACACTACCTAGTCAAAACAAAAAAATGAAAGCAAAAACCAAACCAAACCAAATCAAACGGAACTATGCAGCTTAGGTTTAAGAGAAATCTAGAACAGGTAATGGAGGAAGGAAATAATGATTATCATTCACCACCTTCAACAGTGAGTACTGTTGTCAATTATATCTCAATAAAACTGGGGGCGGGGGGGAACAGTGAAGACTGTTAATTGTTTACCAACACTCTGACCTAAATCATTTTAAGAACTTGAAGGATACACTGTGGTTGGTTAGATTTGCAAATGCCTTCTGATGAAAGAAGAGAGGCTATCTTGTTTTTAGATAGATGGCGATCCCACAGCACAACATAAAATGAAGGACACAGGAAGGAGACGTGGAAGTTAGCATCCTACCTCGTATGCATGCTCTGTAGCTCTCACCTCAGTTTGATACATTCTTTTTGATGCCAAGTCATGAGATACTGCTGGACCCATTTGGTGCCTATCCATGCACAACTTAAAGTTGCAGAAAAGTTAATTCGTTGTAAGGAAACCTTTGACAAAGAGGAGTTGTAAATTGGTAGAAACATTCTTCCCCAGGGCAATTTGTTCTGAGATGTATGATGTATGGCTTCTCAGACAATAGTGAAATCAAATAGTCAGAATCACCTGATGGCAAATAGTGACCAGCTTATAATGTCCCCTCATCTTGCCCTCCTTCCTTCCTGCCCCACTTCCTTTCCCCTTGTTCTTGCTTCCCTGGGGTTACACTTCTTCACAATGAAGTTGACCATAGACTCTGTTTTCTGGGCAACGTAGGTTAAGACAGAAAGTACCTAATCCTCCATTATTTTTATAGTCTTTTAGTGGAAAATAAGTAATTCAATTAATTTAAGTAAAGCAATCCATACACTATGAATAATATTCTTCTCTTATTTCTTCTCTAAAATGAAATAGCTGTGTGCAACATAAAGACTTAAAGTGAGACACTTTAAGTCACTATTAACTTAAAAACATTTTTAAATTATATTATGCTTATATGTCACAGAACGAGTGAAGAAGTGAGTCATCATTGCCATTTTAAGGAATAAAAAAAGAAGTAAAAAGGGAAGAACTGAAGGTAAACATGATTTTTGTGAAAACCTGAACTCAATCTTTGTAAATTTTTGATTAATTGTGAGAATGGGATTTATATGTTCATTTCCATCCTGAGCTTACTCAAAAAGAAATCCCAGAGTCAGCCCTGATGACGTAGCGGTTAAAGTTTGGTGTGCTGCACTTCAACGGCCCAAGTTTGGTTCCTGGGCACGGAACCACACCACTCATCTGTCAGTAGCCATGCTGTGGCAGTGGCTCACACAGAAGAGCTAGAGGGACTTGCAATTAGAATATACAACTATGCACTGGGGCTTTGGGGAGAAAAAAAAAAAAGAGAGGAAGATTGGCAACAGATGTTAGCTCAGAGCGAATCTATCTGAGCAAAAAAAAAAAAGAAACCCCCAAAATGTATACTTTCTATCCATCTATATTGACACATATCTATACCTACATCTTCTATATCTTCAGTTTCTTAATTATATCAAAATAAATATACATCAACATAGGAAAATGATGAATGGAAATAAATACCCTGATATTCTGATAATTTTATCGCTTTGGTGGAAGGGTCATGAGGGAGCTAAAATTTATTCATTAATCCCCAAATATTCTACAACATGCACAGTTTATTTATGATTTAAAATTAGTATTAATGAAACGTGACTATAATATGGAATTATTAAAACTTAGGGCACAATATCAGATCCTGCATGCTACTTACTAGCTAGGCAATCTTAAGCAAGTTACTTAAACTATGAGACTCAGATTTCCTGTTTGCAGAATAATAATAATAGCTAGGACATAAGGTTATGATGATATGAAATGTCATAACATATATAAATCACCTAGTACGATGTTTGGTGTATATAAGATAATTGATATTTGACTTTCCTCTGCTACTTTATCAGCCACTGTTTTCTCAAGTGTTACCAACACTTTAACTATCAATTCTCTTTTACTGCCACTACTACTAAATCTTTATCTACCAATACAAGTCAATTTAGAAATGACTTTCTAACATCATCTTTTTACATATACTGTCCCCTAAGAAAATGATAACATTGTTAAGCTTTTCTTTTCATAAGTCTGACATTATTAAAAATGAGCTTATGTCAAAATGCACATTTCTAATTGTTTGTACCCTGAATTTTTCTAGAATTTCTCCATTGTGTTCACATATATGTAATGTCAATTATGAGGTAGGATTCTGTGCCATTTGGCTGTCATTTTCAGTTTTAATTTTTAATGCTAACTACTAATTCATTTTTTCTCCCTTTATCTCCATGTGTTTCAAAGCTTCTGCCATCCCTTAAAATACAGTGAAATAATACATAAACTATAACAAACTATTTTACTGTATATATACAGGTTCACAAGTAAGAAAGAAAAATCTCCAGGGACCAGAAATGAAGAAGAAACTCAGATATAGGGTATTTAACAGTTATTAAATTCAAACAGTGCAGACAGGTATTAGAGTCATTCCCAAAGACTGAGATTCTTACATCACCACCACGGTAGTGCGAAGTTGAAAGTGAAGCCCCTGCAAAAAGCCATGAGTTCCACAGGGCTGAAGGACTTAGAACTCCTCCGGCTGTGCATAGGATAAAAGTCACTCAGAATAATTTGAAACTACAGGATTGTGCCTTCTGTAGTGAGTGATCTGAATTCACACCACTCAAATTGTGTGGGAACCTGCAGCTGGAAAATTAACAAAAATCTCAGATATCCCTGGAACTCAAGTAAAGGTGAAATTTTCCCATGGGAGACTCCACATACACGTGCATACAGGACTCTCACAGATTAAAAAATTTAAAAAAACCCTCTTTTTGACTATTTGGTCCCAGTTTAATTTTTAAAATCCATGAAGGAGGAAACTGCCATAGAGATACAACCGAAGGACGAAGACATTGTAAATTTGGAAACCAAGTTCTAGAAAATTATGTCTAAGACAAAATTAACCAAAAGAAAACTAGTGTAATAATATTTCTGTCAGACAACATAGATTTTTAGGCAGAAAATATTATTAAGAAAAAAGAAGGAACCCTTTGTGGGATTGTAAGTTGGTGCAGCCACTATGGAGAACAGTATGGAGATTCCTCAAAAAACTAAGAATAGATCTACTAGTTGTGGTTGTTAGAGCTGTTGAGTGGATTCCGACTCCTAGCGACCCTGTGTACAGCAGAGCAGAGCCCTGCTTGATCTTTTTGCGCCATCCTCTCACCTTCCCGTGCTGTAGCAGACATTGCTCTGCTGCTATTCATAGGGTTTTCATGGCTAATTTTTTCAGAAGTGTGTCGCCAGGTCTGTCTTAGTCTGGAAGTTCTGCAGAAATCTGTCACCATGGGGGACTGTGCTTGTATTTGAAATACTGGTGGCATAGCTTTCAGCAAGACAGCAACACACAGCTGCCACAGTATACAACCCACAGATGGGTGGTGTGGTTCCCGGTCAGAAATGAACTCGGTCCAAGGCGATGAGAGCACTGAATCTTAACCAGTAGACAACCAGGGCTGGCTAGAACTACCATATAACCCAGCTATTCCACTTCTGGATATTTATCCAAAGAACACAAAAAACACTAATTTGGAAAGAAATATGCACCCCTATGTTCATTGCAGCACTATTTACAATAGCCAATATATGGAAGCAACCTAAGTGTCCATCGTTTGGTGAATGAATAAAGAAGACGTGGTGTATATATATACAATGGAATACTGCTCAGCCATAAAAAAGAAGAAAACTTGGCATTTGCAACAACATGGATGGATTTTGAGGGTATGATGCTAAGTAAAATAAGTCAGACAGAAAAAGACAAATACTATATTTCACAAATTACCAATTTCACTCATATGTGGAATCTAAAAACAAACGAACAAGCAAACAAATAAAATAAAGCAAAAAGAAACTCAGAGATACAGAGAACAGATTAGTGGTTACCAGAGAGGAAGGGGATTGGGGGGTGGGTGAAATGGATGAAGGGGTCAACAGTATGTTGATAGATGGTAACCAGACTTGAGGTGGTGATCACTTTATAGTATATACAGGTGTCAAATTATAATGCTGTACACCTGAAACTTATATTAAAAAAATGAACAAAAGACCTTTTCCTTTACAGTTTATTTCATACTAATATCTTTCTACCCTAAACCCTTTAGACCAATGCATGTCTGGGCCACACCACAGCACATCTCCTCTGATACTTTGTAATACCTTTTGCTTTGCTACATAACATTTTAAAGAAGAAAAGTTTTGTAGTCTGGGGGAATAAAAAGGTCGTTACTTAATTAAAAAGGAAAAATTCCAAACAAAATATAACAATTCTGAATCTTTATGCACTTAGAAATATATCTCAAAATCCATAAGAAAGCTAACAACAGAATTACAAAGTCAAGTCCATAAATTTGTAATCTTGGTTAAACTTTTTAACAGTGCTTTTGCAGAAACTGACAGATAAAGCATATGCATTAAGACAAGTATTATACGAGCTGTACAATTAAGAAAATGGATATAATGATGATTTATGAATGTTAGAAATTTGTGTAGGTGTAAATTGACAATATCATTTTAACTCAAATAAATAGAGAAATCCTTGAGCATGTATTATTAAAAATTACAAAGAACCATGCTTAAATAAAGAAATGGAAACAAATTTTAGTGTACTGATAAAATGGAAAGCATACAGAATTTAAAATGAATAAATTAGTTCCACATTTTAAGTTCTGATTCTCAAAATCAGAATCTCAAAAACATAACAATAATTAAGATAAGCTTTTTAAAATATACATTTAACTTAATTACATCTAAAACAAAAAAAAAGCTCAATTTATAGGGATTATGTTCTTTGTAGCTACAGGCATATCATACACTCATAAAAACAAGCATAGGGTAGGAACCCAACTTGAATATATCCTGTGGAGGGGAAAGGAGGTGTCTGGGATGCAGTAAGACTTGAAATGTATAACAGTATTATTATTGTTTTTAAAACCTTAATCAAGTAAGTCAAAATGTTAACATTTGTTAAATCTGGATAGTGAGTGAGTGTTATATTATTCTCTATATTTATCTCTACGTTTAAAATATTTCAAAGTTTTTCAAAATAAAATGTTTAAAAGAAAAATGGAATTCCAGTGCACATTTGCAACATACCTTTTTCTGCTTTGTTGAATGTATTAAGTGTAGAGTGATTAGTTTCCAATCATTTATTTACTCATTGCTTTATTCAATGAGCACCTACTCTGGTGCCAGGCATTGTACTTAAGTGCTGGTTTGTAGAGTAGTAAATAAAGAACAAAGTGGGTCCCTTTCTCCATGAATTTCTCTACTGGGAAAGCAGATAGGTAACTGAAAAAGTACAGTGAAGTGAGATGACTGTTATAACGGAAGTACTAGGTGCAATAAGAACACGTGGCAGGTAGATGTACCTCCCAGGAGAGGAGAATTTTAAGCTAGTACTTAAGAATGGATAAGATTTAGAAAGAAAGTTGTTGAGAGTTTGTTTGTTTGGTAGCCAACAAGGAACATTGTTCCAGCCACAGGAAGATGCTAAGACAAGTGAATCTAGCCACTGTGAGGTGCTGTAAGTAGTCTAGCATGACTAAAGCACTGGAATTTGAACCGAACAATGAGATAAGATCAGAGCAGATGAGCAGTTTTAGAGATCTTGGAGGGTCATATAAGAGTGGTAAGAATCCTGTGGAGTTTCTAAAGAAATAAGTTATATTATTAGATTCTATTTTTTGAAAGAGTGTGGATAATTAATATGGGAAGAAGCATCTCTTTGAGACAGGTGGATGGGCTGTTGTCCAGGAAACAGATGTTTAAAGTCTCAACCAGGATAAAAGGAGTCAGAAAGAATGAGAAAATAATTTTTCCACAAACTCATGAGATAGAACTGACAGGACTTGATAGTTGAATAATGGTATGTTTATGGAGAGTGAGATATTAATAACGATACCCACATTGATGGATTGGGAAACTGGGTGGTTAGTGGTACCTTAAATCAAGATAGGAAACACTGCAAAGGAACAGAGTTTGGTGATAGAGGGACATTCAGTAAGGGGCATTCTGAGTTTTAGTTGCATATGAATTGCTGAAGTGGAGCCATCTAGTAGGAAGTCACAACGATGAATCTAGCACTGAGGAGAGAATTCTGAGCTGCTGGGTGGTTAGATTACAGGAGTCTTTCTTTTACTGATGTATCATGTGTGTAAATGGCATCACCTAGGAAGACGGTATAGGTTGGTAAATAAAGAGGACATAGGAATGAATACTGAGTAATATCAATTTTTATGAAGTCTTGCTAAAATCAGTTTTTATGGAATTCTGGGTAAGACACATTGCATTGGCTAAATGAGAGTAGAAAATACAGGAGAGTAGGCTAAAATTCTTTAAGAAGATTGTGACAGTCTGGAGAAAATCGGGGTAGTAATTGGAGTGTGCATGAAAAAATAATTTTTTTAGCAACTTGTACATGTTTAAATGCTTATGCAAAAAAATACACTCGTAGTCTTTTTTTTTTTTTTTTTTTTTCCTTCTTTAAAGATCTCTGCAAAAACTGTGCCTTCTACACAGAACATTCTTCCACTAGATGTCCCTGTGGCTGGGGCTTTTCCCCATTCCAATCTTAGCTTAAGCATTATTCCACTAAAGCTCTGCTCACATCCTCACATCTGATCACATCACCCTGTTTCATTTTAATCAACTTTATTTATCACTATCTACAATAACTTTGTTTAGTTATTAAATTGTTTATTTTCTTTAAGTAGTGGTAAACTAAACAAGCTGACTTTCAAATGCCATTTCATCTTTTCTTTCCTAGAATAAATACAAAATTATATGATTATTATATACTTATATATATGTATATATACTGCCTAATTGCTAATATTTTGCTGATAATTTGAATTTATACTCTTGAGAAAAATCTCTATTTCCATTTACATAATCTTTGTCAAGTTTTGCTATCAAGGTTTATGTTATTTTTATAAAAAGTTAGAGAATATTTATTATCATATTCTCTGGATTAGTTTGAGTAGGATTGCTGGTATGTATTCCTTAAATGTTTGGAAGCTGTCATTGGTGAAACCATCTGGTGTTTTCTTTGTGGAATGTTTATAAGTATGCAGTGAATGTCTTTAATGCATATACAGGACAAATCAGATTTTCCAGTTCTTCTTGTGTCAGTTTTGGTAAACTGTGTTTATCAAGATATTTGATTTTAATATAAATTGTAAATTTTTTGTCATAAGATCTTCCTAAACCACTTATGATATCTTTGAGGTCTGCAGGTTAGGGAGTGACCTCACCTTTCTCCTGTTTGATAGTGATTGCTCTGCCTTCATTGTGCTTGCTCAGTTTTTCCAGGTGTTTTTAATTTTATTAGACTTCTTGAATACCAAATTTGTCTTTTAAAATCCACTCTATTATACTATTTTTCTCTATAACTTATTTCTGCTTTTATCTTTTTTATTCCTGAGTTTGATAATATTTTCTAGTTTCTATAGCTGGATACTTACTTTATTCATTTTTATCCTCTTTTCTATTATATGCAATTAAGGCTAAATATTTCTCCTTGAGAAAAACTTTAACTACACCCCGCAAGTTTTTATATTTCATATTTTCATTATCATTTGGTTCAAAATATTTCCTAATTTCCATTATAAATTCATGAATTAATAACATATGCAGTGTTTAATTTTCAAATATTTGATGACTTTTAGTTATTTTTGTTGTCGAATGCTAGCTTAATTCTTCACACAGTCAGAGAACATACTCTCTATGATTTTCACCATTTAATATTTGTTGATTTTTATGGTCACAATTTTCCCTGCCTTGAATAAGAGGAGAATGCAACAAAATGTGTTATTTAACAGGGAGTTGCTTTTTACCCCTTTACAGCACAAAACATTGGAGTATGAACAAAGTAACAAGATCCATTTTATATATGCAATAAAATTACATTATCAGTCCAGGGACCAGTAACTTAGGCATAATAAACTGAGTAAATGTGTAGAAAAATACAGCAGAGAACTCTGACTCTCTCTTTAATTGTTTCTTCTCAGAGGTTGCTGTGAGGACAACCACTCCAGGCAGCATCAAGTCCCAAATGTACTCATCTGTTTACCTGCATTATGTCCAGCCCTGGAGCTAATTTCTCCAAGCCTTCAACATCATTGCTGTTATTTCCAATCTTCTTTCTACTTGTTTTTCTTGTTTATTCGGGGAAGAATTCCCACAGCCTGAATTAGTGAGAAGAATTAAGGTTAAGGGAGAAAAAAACATGTTTATTTCCAATTTTAGCTAACCCACCATCAAAGGACAATTGAATTGAATATTCTTGACATTCGGCTTCTTTAGAAAGAAAACAGGGCTATGTATTTGAGTGCAGAAATGAACAAGAAAGTAAAAAGCCAAGTATTCATCCCTCTGTACTTGGTCCCAATGAAGGATATACTTAATTTCCTGATGTCTTCTCCATGGTGGATGTAGCTGGTGACAGATACAACTGAAGTGACATCTCTCAGATCAGAGCTTGGCTGATGCTAACACCGATCTTTCAGTTGATTTGTTAAAGTAGGAAACCCATGAGCTCAATTCATTGACAAAGTTGGACCCTACAGCAGGCTTTTCCAAACTCTGTATGATTACTATATGTAACTTCCTGCAAGTTTTAAGATAGCCAGAAGTGGCCTCTGGATCACCAATATACAATCTCGCATTTTATTAATAAGAAATGGGGATATTTTTTCCTAATGCCTTTTTCTGCTTTAAGACTTGCTTGTTAGAAATGATGCCTGTTTTTTATTGTCTCAACTACTTTATCTTGCTCAATGAAACCAAGATTAAGTCACTGGGAATAAATGACTCCTGCAGTCAAACGTTACTGTCCAATAAAAAGAAAAATCTTGTGTTTCCTTATTAAATTGCTTGTTAATTGTACATAAAATTGACTATCAGTCCCTTTCTTCATTTCACAAGCTTGATAATCACAAAAATATCTGACAAAATCCTTATACGTGGCAAGACCATGTAAATTATTGTTTATAGTGAGCCACTTTTGAAAGTGAAATAAAGCAATAAAATAATTTAAAATATACAATACTTGAAATATTTACTGATCTATAAATTTTTTGAGTTGTATTCTTTGACCTAAAACATATTTAAATGCAAAACCTATTTTCAAAATTAGAATTATCTCTTACATATATATATATGGATATATTGTAATTAAAGCAAAATCAAATCTAAAAACCTGGTTTATATCAATTTTTTTAATATCAAGACACAACATAAGCAGAATTATTATCTTTACATATGGTCTTGAGGTTTAATTAGTCTCTTATCTGTATTTGTGTGTAATACATTTTCACTGGTATTTTTCCTAAGACAATATTCTTATAAATAGTCTCTCTTTTTAAAAAATTTTGCCTGGAATATTCTTTAAAATTGCATTTTATGATTAGTTTGAAATTATGGAATCTTCAGTTGACTCTTCCGTGTCTGATCATATTACTTTTAATTGAAGAAGCAATTTCACCACAGGTATTGAGGTAAGCTCAGAGCAAATTCTGCTAAGTTTTGTTAGATTGATGTTATCAATTTTTTTCAGCATTGAATTATATAAATATTTTAGCCCAAATATTTTTACAGGCATTGTCTTTTACTTCCTCATTCAGTAAAACTTCGAATACAAATATTTACAATAAAAAACTCAGTAAAACTCTTGTCTATATTTAAGATACTTTGAATATTTATCCAACTTAAATCAGCAAAATCACAGGCTTTCTTGATTTAATTCCATTCTGGCACAGACTATAAATATATCCAGTGGGTGCTGCATCCAAGTATTCTTCCCACAAGTTAAAATAGTAATAAAAAATATATGTGATATAAACAAAATCTTGTATATAGTTGCAGATTTTCTCATTTTGCTTTTGGTCAATAAATGTTAATGTCTTCTTGTTTGTGAGCTTTATTTTCAACAATTGCAATTCTCTAAAGCTAAGAAGCTAAAAAAAATTGGGGGCTGCATCCATTAACTATTTTGTTAAAATTTTCCAACTCATTTTGAATAAAAAAATCTAAATATGGGAGACATTAAAAAATCAGTATCATTGTAGTACAGACATAGGTTTATTGAACAAATAGTTATTCAAAGGCCCAAACATTTCTAAAGTTCAATTGATGAAGGCAGCAAAGATAAAAGGTATTAAATTAAATTTTGCAGTGTAGTTTTCCTGTCTACCTATAAATTATGTGTATAGTTTGACAACTGTAGCTTCTATATTGATTTTTAGGATGCTGTATCTTGTTGAGATGCACATTAGTGTGTGTATGACAAAAAATTCCAAGTATGTTTCTATTCCACAGGTCTCTTAATTTAGTAACGATAGGGCTTTTACCATGATGCCGTTCTCTACCAATATTTGTTTTCTAATTATCTCAAAAACAGGTAGTTTTGTCTTCAATGTCAAACCTTTTAACTGAGCATGAAATAGTATTTAGAATAATAACAAATGCTTCACCTTTGAAGAATGAACTTCCCAAAGCTGCATGAGGTTTCCATAACAATATCAAACTATTATTGAAATTAAGTTACCTGATTTTGTATTTGAAGCATCTGTTATATAATATGTTATAAAACTGGCAACATTTAGCTATTCTGCTAATGATGCCAAGATGTTAAGTGCTATTGTTTCACATTTCATATGTGCACAAGGAGAACTGGAAGAAAAAAGAGAGCAGAATGAATCATGGCAGTCATGAAGATATGCCATTTTGATCGAGGAAAAATGTTTTCTCTCAGAGGAGTGTAGTTAGATAACCGTCTCCAGCTGTGCTGTTTGGGATCTCCGGCAGCATATGAGCAGAGGCCCTGCTCTTCCAGGGGAGCCACAGCCAATGACTGAGCACGATGGCCATACTAGGGCCTGGTGGTTTCTGCACAACTTCCTCTATTGGTCAATCTCTTTTCTGGACTATTGGTTCTATCAAGACTATGTCAGATCTACATAGCAGTCTTTGTCTCTCTCTGCTAACTCTCTTCCTTCCCTGTTATGGACTTAATATGTCCCCCAAATTCATATTTTGAAGCTTTAAAATTCATATTTTGAAGCATCTCAGAATGTAACTGTATTTGGAGATAAGGATTTTTGTTGTTGTTGTTTTTCTGAGGAAGTTTTGCCCTGAGCCAACAACTGTGCCAATCTTCCTCCATTTTGTATGTGGGTCACTGCCACAGCATGGCTGACAAGTGGTGCAGGTCTGCACCCGAACCCACAAACCCAGGCCACCGAAGTGGTGTGCACTGACCCAACCACTAGGCCACGGGGCTGGCCTCTGGAGATAAGGTTTTTCAAGTGGTGTTAAGTTAAAATGAGGCCATTATAGCAGGGTCCTAATGACTGGTGTTCGTGTGAGAAGAGGAAGAGACACCAGGGGTGCAAGTGCACAGAGGGATGAGCATGTGGAGAGGCTGCAAGAGAGTGGCCATCTGCAAGCCAAGGAGAGGAGCCTCAGAGGAAACTAGTCCAAAGAGCTCCTTGATCTTGGACTTAAAGCCTCCAGAACTGTGGGAAAAACCTTTGTTTTTTTAAGCACCAAATCAGTGGTATTTTATTATGGCAGCCCCAGCAAACTAATATACTCCCTTTTCTTTCACATGTGTCATATCTGCATTGCAGGCCGAAGGCTTTTCCTACCAGACCCTCCTTTCTTCCTGCTATCCTGCACAGACTCTATTAGTATCCCATGGCTTCTGCAACACATTACCACAAACTTAGTGGCTTAAGATAACACCGATTTACTATCTTACAGTTCTGGAGGTGAGAAGTCCAAAATGGGTTTCATTAGGATAAATCAAGGTGTAGGCAGGATTGCATTCCTTCTGAAGGTTCTAGTGGAGAATGCATTTTTCGCCTCTTCCACCTTCCAGAGGCTGCCTGCGTTCCTTTGCTTGTGGCCCCTTGTTCAACTTTAAAGTCAGAAGCACAGCATTTTAAAATCTCTCTAACTTTGATCCTTCTGCCTCCCTTTTTCACCTATAAGGATCTCAAGATACTTAATCACATCTGCAAAGCTCCTTTTGCCAGACAAAGTAGCATATTTGAAGGTTCCAAGGATTAGGATTACTGCATGACCATTTTGGTGGGCGAGGCAGGGGTGGTGGTTATTATTCTGCTTACCACACAGGCATTACATCTCCACTCCACAGATAAACCATCTGTACTCTCTTTCTGTGGAAGGACCCAACAAGACACATTAAAAAATTTTTTTTTACTTAAATAAAAAAATTTATGTTTTACAGTCATATTTCAATGCAGCTTCAGCAGTTGTACATTTTACACAGTGATCTCTAGATACAGTCTTATTAAAATTGTAGGAACTTTTGAAGTAGATACTGATGCATGTTCAAAAGCTTACATAATCAATGATATCACTGGAGCCCCTATGGTAGAAATAAATGTCAGTAAAAATTATGTGCAAATTAGATGTTAAAATCAACTTTCTTAAGAAACAGAAGTTTAGTAATGAATCATGCACTACTCTATTTTTTAACCTATTGCTGCTCAAAAGGCTTATTGCAAAATAAAATAAAGCTGCCAAATAATAAAATAAATAATGTTGATTTATCCATACAAGTGATTAAAAAGAAACAACCAAAAAAAAAAACAGTTACATGATCTCTAGACTCTGTTACCTTTCTCCACCTCTGTTTTCTGCATATATTTCATGTTCACCCTAAACTATCATTTCTAACATTCTCGTTGATTCTTCCACCAGATTACCCAGAGGTTTTGGACATCTCACAAACCACAGTGCGAGCCACAGAAAAACTGGCTGCTGCATCAAAGAGCTGGCAAGGGCAACAGCATTAACTAGTGGAACCACCAGCTGTCCCCAGCAGTCCATGTTTATCTTATCAGTGAGCACCCTGGTGGAATGCTGTTAGGTATATTATAGCCAGAAAGCAAAGAATTTTCACTGATTTTTTTTCTTTCAAATTGAAGTGAGAAATCTCCGTGTTAAAATGAGAAATCAGTTCACTACAAATACCTCTCAGATATTACTAGTCACAACATTGCAACGACTGGAAGTCTACTAAATCCATACTGGCTTATTCTATTGTAACTACTAATAGAAATATTGCATTGACAATGGAAAATCTGAAACAAATCTAAACTGGACAGGAGGCCAGGACAAAGGAACCTAACCCTCTCACCCTACTACCCTCTTATACTCCCAAGTTTTCTCTTGGTGGATGCTGCTCTCCTACCACTTCCCTAGACGACACTCACCTCTCCCAGGATGAAATATATTGGAACAATTCTGCAGAGATTCCCTCTCTTTCTGAATAGCTGATGTCTCACAGGATCAAGAGTCAATGAGTTGGCCATCTATGCCTCACGTAGATCAGTATCTGCTGTCAAATATGTAAAACAAAGTCTTTCACGTTTTTAGCCTATGGATGGTTTTCCTCCTAAAGGTCAGCTGGATCTTTTCAAGTGTACCTGCAGTCAGTGGAAGAGTTAGGCAACCATCTTCCTCTTATCTTATCGTTGCTTTTTTAAGTGAAAATTATTAACTTTTACCCATCCTGTCATTAATAGAATGAAATTATCAATGTACTTGTCAATACATGAAAATTTCTAGCCATACATAACTTTTCCTTGGAGATATTTCCAAATTCCCTATTGTAAAAATAATGGGCAACAGGTTTTACGTATTTTATAAACATCATCAGGCTGCTATTTTATTTACTGTTCACAAGTTTCAGTGACTTACATTACTCCTATGGGAATACTCAGAAAATTCATATACCACCTTATCATGGATAAATCTTTTTATATCTTCAGATATTATTCAATAATAGTATCTGTTCTTAAATAGTAAAAATGGCTAAGACTGTATTTTAGAGACAGTACCCTCTTTGGACAAATTTTAGTTCAAAATTTTGAAAATACAACAAAGTATCAAAAAACATTGCACTCTAATTCGTCTTCCTACTAATTTGATTAAAAAAACATAAAATAAGCCATACTATGAATTTCTTCATAATAAGAATTCATTTACATATTTTATTTTCATTTTCTAAAGAGCCTTTGACATACATGTAATTACACTTATTTTAGATATAAGCAAATTAGGATTCAGAGACCTTATTGAATATCTTTTGACCAGTATCTCCAGGACTGGACTGGGAACTGGAAAAGACTAGGAACAAACTTAGGATTTCAGGCATCACATCCATGTATGTGATCTATGTCACAGTAAGGAGATAATAACAATTTAGAGTGTTATATTAAGCTAGGTTAAGTACAATGAGATGATAATCTCTAAATGATTGTTCAAGAAATAACAGTGATAAAAAAGCAGTATGGAAAACCTTCCTTATCTTTGTCAAGGAATTGATATCACTGGCTTAAATGAGCAGAAATTAATGGCCTATTTAATGGTTAAGAAGCTTCCTTATCTTTGTGGTTCTTAGGACATCCAGAAGCAAAGGATAAAAACAGCAGCAGCAGCAACAACAATAACAAGAATAAAACCACTACTTTATTGTAAATCATGGCAGAATCTCCTAACTCGTTAGGAAATTAGGTGACAGTTTCTGAGAAATAAGGTCAGAATTTTAAGAGACAGAAACCACATGAAACTAATCTGGAAAAGTCTTGCTTTTCAGAAATGTCTTACCAAGAAGTGACAGACAGCATGCCAAGATTTATCAAACCTGTCAACTTCTACCTCCTTCTGACTGGTGCAGAAACAAGTAATATTGCTAAAATAAACCTGCAGTTTTATCTAGTAAACTGAATTTATTTATAGGGGACACAGATGGTGTTTTTATCTCATTTTCCCATTGAATAGTATGAATTTGAAAGTGAAAACAGTGTATGAAAAATGACATGTTGGCTGGGTGGATGGTGTTGAAGAAATGAATTTGGGGGACTTGGCAGGGATTGGACACTTCTCACATGACCCAGGGAGAACGGATCTGGCAGGAGTGGTGATCTGATCAAAAGCATTTTCAGCTAAAATGTGAAGAAAAGGGAGAAAGTGTAAAACTAAATATGAACGTATGCCATGGTTAAGAATTAGAAGAACTATACAAGAATTGACTGTTAATTAGTCAAAAATTAGTCAGAAAAGATTATGGAGTGATAAGTGTAATTTCAGATGCTTATAAACAATACAGAGTACGTAGGATCACAAATAACATAAAATTTTTATCAGTCACTTAAGATAGATTTAATTAAAATATGAACAATTGTTTTACACACCAGTTATCCACACACATATGAGCAAAAATGTTCAGTGAATACATATGTTGAAATATATACATAGATTTTTTAAAGTTTCCAGTGTTGAAAAATGTGGAATTTTTCAGTTGAAGAAATAGTTTTGTTTGTAAAATTACAATACATCCAATGTTATTTAAATGTTTTACATTCCTTTTCTCAACATAATTTTCCTACATATACTGTGAAGGGTATTTTAGCTCCACCTCTGTTATTTATCCATTATGTAAATATGGATATATTTCTTACCTTGTCAGAGAAAGAGGGTTATAAGCAAGTTTTAGTTCCAGCCTTACTGAGGGGCTTTGTAAAAGTTCTTTCAATTTATAAGACCCAGTATATTTTTCTGTCAAATGGAATGGATACTCTAATTCATTTATGTTTTCATGAGGATTAACAAATGCTTTATGTAACAAAGAACTTAGCATAATTTCTGGGATATATCAAGCTCTCATTCCCTACCACTGCTCCATCTTCTGTGTTCCTTATTCCAAATCAGGCCCATCTGGAAGTCTGGGAACTATTCCTGATGGTACCTTCTTATTCATCAAATATCTTTATCCTGTCACTGATCATAATATTAAATATCTATAATCTTAAGCTTCTCTTTTCTTCATTATTGTGTCTGAGCTCAGGTCCCTGGCATCTATTACTTCTAGATTTGTAATAGCCTCTAGTTTAGTCCATTTTAATTTCATCCATCATATGCAGGAGTGATGAGTCTCCCTGACTTCAGCCACCTCCTGGGTTTTGTTTTGCTTTAATTTGTTGGTTGATTTGCTTTTAAACAATCAAACATACATTTAAACTTCTGACGACATTATCAATCGTGTTTAGAGAAACACTCATCCTCCCTCACTAAGTCTAAGTCACTTGATTAGGCCACAGTGCAGAGCTAGGTGTGAGCTTCTCATTTAAGCTTGGAAATCTGTGTGTTTCATCCCACCTCTGACACTGATTGACTCAGGAATATGCATATGCCCCAAGTAGATCTAATCAGAGATAATTCAAGAATGACCAGGAAACAATTATCTCCTCTTGAGTTGGAAGTGTATAAGCCTGAATTTTCTAGTACAATTTTTGCACACCTCAAGGAGCAAGCCGGTCTGAGAATGAAACCATGAAGAGAAAACCTGAGCTCAGAGATGTATAGTGTAGACCAAGATCCTTGGACTTTTCAGTTATCTAAGCCTCTGCTTATGCTTCTGGATTCCCTAAACACAGTCTCTCTCTACTCACCCCCCTATATTTCTTTGTGCTATTTCTTTGGCATCAGATTCCTCCAGATCCCTCACTTAATACACACACACACGCACATACACACACACACACACTCTCTCTTCAATAGCTTTTCCCTCTTCTGCTTCTTTTTCATGCTGTGCCTATCTTTTTATTAGGACAGTGTGTAATAATCTGCAGATATTTGGGATTCCCACATAGGTCCATTACTACTTAGAGGGTCAGCATGATACAATACTCATCTCATGCCCTTACGTGACTGTATCACATGGCACAAGGTAGGCATCCATTAAATTATTTTGAAGTGACTTCTATAAATCATGTATTCATTGAAGGAAAATCTTGGAAACCTGTTTCTCAAGTGTATTTTTACACATTGATAGAATTGTATATATATATTTTTTTTGATGAGGACAATTCGCTTTGAGCTAACATCTGTTGCCAATCTTCCTCCTTTTTTTGCATGACGAAGATTATCCCTGAGCTAACACCTGGACCAATCTTCCTCTAATTTGTATGTGGGTCACTGCTTCAACATGGCTGACAAGTGGTGTAGGTCTGTGCCCAGGATCCAAACCCATGAACCCAGCTGCTGAAGTGGAGCACGCCAAACTTAACCACTACGCCTCTGGCTGACCCCTAGAATTGTATGTTTGGAATGTAGTAATATGTTTCATCCTTTGACATAATTTCACAAAATTAGGAAAGAAGGCATATATTTATTCCATTGCAATATAGTTCACATAAAGGAAAGGAACAGCTAATATTTATTGAGCATTTACTATGTAATGGGCCCTATATTATATGCTTTTCCTTTAGTTCTTTAAACAAAATTATAGATATAGTAATAAGTACTTATTACAGACAGAGACACTGATTTTTGGAGCGGTGGAATTAAGTAGAAATCACACAGTTAATTAGAAGCAGGAGCAAGGTTGGAACTGTGGCACATTGACGCAAATATTTATATTTTTAAAGATTACACTATGCTGCATGCAAATACTACTGTTTTATTTTCTTGAGACAGATTTTTCTATTTGTGAATAAATTTAACATGTTTACCAAAGTTTTAATTGAACTCAAGTCTCACTGGAATTTCCAGGTGACTGCACTTTTGTCAAATCAACTGTCACATTTCTTGATGCCTAGAAGGCACGTAGGCAGTAGCAGCTCCCATTGAATTTCTCTACCACTAAAAGTGTTTTGATCCTGCGTTCAGCTTTTTTCTAGCTAGAGAAACGTGTCTGATTTATTTCTCTGTGTGTCAGTTACTTCACCTGTTAAAACAGATATCTTACCACGAATCCGTTGTAAAGAGTCAATTAAATCGGGTTTTGCAAATCTAAACTAAGTACATTTAGAGACATTCAGTGAAGTTTATTTTTTCTAAATACTGAAAGTGATACAAATAAAGGAATACATTTGGGAAAAAATGATGAATCTATCTTGAAGGCAGGAGAAATTAGCAGTGTTTAAACTAATAATCATTGCCTCTAGGACTTCAGATTTTTGCCTGTGCTTGAAGGTGGCACATTGCCCCCTACTTTGGTCAAGTAACCTAAGAAGGAATCTTGTGGACCTAACCATAGCTATAAGCCTAGTAGTAGCCAAAAAAATTGCAACAAATTTTGGCCAGGTTCCTATCCGTTAGTTTTCTCTTTCACTTAGCTTAAGTGTAAAAAATAAGTGTATTTGGGACATTAAAATAAAGTAAATTCATAAGTTACTGGGAGGAAGGGGGCAACAGATGGAGAGAGAGAAAAGCACTGATAGAAGAACTGAAGGAAATAGTCTACAAATGTATAAAACTGAAGTACAAGTTTGTATAGCTTGGGAAACAAACAAAAAATAACGAATTGAACACAGATAAATGAGAAAATTATTAAAAGGAAACAAAATGCACCAAAGTCTTTAAGAGAAGTAGAGATTGAGGGATGATGTTATTAGAGTCCTTTGAACTGGAATTAAGGGCCATCTTGGATAAACCTGTTCCTTACTCACCTTCAGTTCCCCCGTGCTTTTCCAGCTTCTTGCACATAGTTAGCTTTTATAATGGCTTCACAGATGAAGGAGCAAGCTCAGTAGTTGTAGAGAAAAGCAACAAAATTCAGTGGGATTGAACTAACTAGTTTCTCTATGAAAAGGTCCTTAAGATGCCTTTATTAGCATCATGAAAGTTTTATTATCAAGTTAGTGATTTTAGAGTTTCTCTTAAAACTGAGCCTGCCAGATCTAAGATTTGACAACTTTTAAGATTCACTACTGATGCTGAGCACAGAAAAAAGAAAAACAACAAAAGCAACAAGAATTAAAAGTTCCAACTAAAAAATGGAACTTCCTTATCATTATTTTCAGTATCCTGAAATCGAAAAGTTATTTTCTCTGTTCTTTAAACATGTTGAAACAAACTCATTTATTCATGCACTTTTTATTTATTCAGGACTCTTTTTTTCCTAATACTTGTGTAATACTTGACTGCTAAATACAACAGGTATTATAGTCTTTTTCTTTTGTAATTCAAGCAGCCAAATGGTTTGCTTAATTAATTATTCATTTCAATGAGATTGAGAATGCACGTGAAGCTAAAAAGACATATGAATAAAACAGTATTCTTAACTAACTCATGAGCAAAAGGTTCAGGCCCAACCAAATCATACTCTGTACAGTAAATTAACTCTTAGTCAGTAAAACTTCTTCAGATGGAAAGGGTAATGACAAATTGTTCTAAGCATGTACATGAGTGCAGAGACTTCTAATAAAATATACTGACCCAATAATGTTCAAAAACCTGCTGATCTCAATTGAGCAGAAAGAATGCCAAATTTAAAATTCATTCACAAGATGATGGAGTCTCTTATTTCTCTCATAGACTCATGATAGAAAAACTCTATTAGCTTTCACATGTATTAGAAGAAATACTTATTCTATGCTCATAGAGCAAGTACAGTAAACCCAAAGGCATTAGAAACATTCAGAGATATTTAATTAAAGATAATTTTTAACTTGGGAGGGAGTCTTGCTTTCTGGACCTATATGACTCCATAATAAATTAGAAGTAATAAATTACATTTTCGATTTATAAAATGGAAAAATAGTACCTTATAAAATTTAGAAACCTTATATAACTAAGAAGTAATTTAAAACTACATTTGAATATTAGAATATTTTATTTATATTAAATAGAAACTGAAGGAATGAAATCAATTTTTCCAGTTTTCATAGACTCAAAATAACTTCAAGCAAGCATTAACATTTGAGGCGATGTTGAAAGGGAGCTAGTCTTTTACCAGCCGCACAGTACTAACCAGGAAAACCATGTCACTTATAGTACTAATAGTTTTTCAGTTAACCATAATAAAACTCAGATGAAACTATCTGAATGGGCCTTTAATAAATTTTTTGAATATTTTATGGGTTTTTATAACTCATTAGTATATTGTCTAAAGTCCTGTTTTTCATGCAAGTTTATAACATTTGCAGGCCGAAATAGACTCATAGCAATTAGGATTCGTTGACCATTTGATAACTAGGCAATTCTCCAAGTTGGATCATTTCAGTATTTGAAATATCTCTCAAAAGGTTGTCATCAAAGTAACTCAAGTTGGAGTGCAAACATGGTAGGCTCTTCTGTTTTCTTTAAATTCTTAAGCAAATTCCTTTTTTGGGGGGCGGGGGGGGAGTGAAAATATACACACCTGTATATTCTGGTTTCTGTGAAGATAGTGCCAAGCTACCACAGGCTGCTGGCTCCTTCCCTCAAAATCAATACTGAAGAGAATCTAGATACAAGAGTGAAAGTAAACATGAATTCCAGGAACTCTGGCAGCATCCAAAAACTTGAAAAATCTCTGGGGATATTAAAGACTGTTTTGAATTAATATATTTGTGGGAATAGAGTTGCTGTAACCCAGAACAGAGAGATTTCGGAGGCAGATGTAACAGAATGGAGGGGAGGAAAACTTTTAAAAATGTTTTTGTTGCCTCTCTCCATGTTCCCCTTGACAAGTATTGCTGGTTTCCTTCAGATGATATCAGTGTAGCACAAAATCTGTGCTTGGATGACAAGTTGAAGATAGCACTTAGTGACCAGCTGCCCTCATGCATTCCCTGTCAGTGCTGCTGAGGGGAGGTTGTGGGACTGTTGGGATACACAGCAGAGGCAGCCTCCTCCCATTACTGCTTCTTCCTAAGTGTTTAAAGGTTATACCAACCCTAGGATGTTGCCCTCATCCACGTGGTCTGTGATGCTTCCATCCTTATACCTGTTCCAAACAGCAGAATGGGACAGAGGGAGGAAGAAGGCTCATCTCATTCCTTGAGAGCACGTTATAGATGTTACACCTCTGAGAATTTACCTCATATCTCACTGGACAGAATTCAGTCATATTGTGCACATGGTCACACACGGTTGCAAGAGAAGCTGACGAGTGTAATGCCTATCTGTGTATATCTTTTTCTGGGTGAATGTACACACTATAAAACATTTGAGGGCTTAATTACCAAAGAAAAATGGAATGTTTATTGGGGTACAACTAGAAGCTTCTTCCATAGTCCAATCTATTTCATTCCCAAGTATTTCTGCACACCTGTCTCATCTTTTTAAAGAATAAAAAATCTCCCACTCCCGGTGTGAAACGATACAGAACCTCCTTCATTTACTGTATCTAGCTCAAAGTTCAGGATCTTTGGATCACGTGTGAACTTTTTCAGGTTATCCTCTTGCAGTGTATCACATATACAATCTTGTATTAGTTACCACAGTAAAACTCCATTTAGAAATGGGAAGAATAAAACATGTCACAATCACTGGTCAATAGCAAATTCTAGATTTTATGGAATAGCAGAGACTTTCGCGTCAAGAAAGAGAGTATATACTTTGATTCACTCATCTGATTGTAACTAGTTCCATTTTTGGGGAGGTTCTTCTGGTACCTTTACCTCCATGGCCGCATGTGAGCCAGCATCCGAGAGCATTTATTTCTGGGCTTTGCGCTGCTTTAACAGCAGCCTGGTAGCTGCTGATATTAGTTTAGCAACCTGAAGGTGGGAAATGCTACAAATCACGTCTGGATAATGTATTAATAATACAGATTAAACTTAAAACTTTGTCATGTCTGTAACCATTACATTATGAATGGCACAAAAATTTTCGAGAGGATATCTTGCTAATATTTCAAAACTATAATCTTTTCCAGCAAAGAAGTCATACGCGTGGTCAATGAACAAGAGAAGTTCCAATATATGCTTTGTAATTTCACTTTCATCTTACTTGTTAATATAAAGAAAATACCAACTTTCGTGTCTAAATTACACTTGTTCATTAGGTGTGAGCTTAGTTTGTCTATGGATGTGAGAGTTTGGCCAAAATCAAAATGAGCATTCTGTAAGAATCGATTTACTATTTGGAATTTTCAATAAAGCACATTTTATATTTTATTATTTGTAAATTCTGTGCTATACATTCTTAACATCAATAACTTTTTTTTCTATCTATCTATTTGGAAAGCTGGTTGTGAAACATTTACCAGCACACCATTGGCCACCAGGTGCATATACAAAACTATAGTTTATGCATTTTCACATGTGAATTACATAAAATTAATATTGGTGGGAGGAAGAATATATACAATGTGGTACTATTTATCAAATATCCAAAAGTATTATATGTATGTGGGCATATATTATTTTTGTTAAAAATATATGTAATTAGTAATGTATATACACAATTAACTACATATACATGATTAATATATATATATGTTATGCATATACCTGACTAACTACAATTCGTGATAGTTTTTGTTTAGCTGATCTTTGGAAAATAGAATTTAGGTATGTTAAAAAGCCTTCAAATATATTTTTGAAATTTTGTTTATTAAGATGAGCAGTGGGTACCTGAAGATGCACTATATTATTCCTTGTAGTTTATTGTATATTCAAAATATTTCATAATACTAACAACTTAAGAGAACCTAGGTCCTCAATATGTTTGAGTCCCTCATACTATGAAGCCAACAATATTAATCTTATGGTTTTTTAATATTAAGTAAAATTAAGAATATTTCATTTAGAAGAGGTGGAGGGAATGGGGAAATAAATTAATAATTTAAAATACATACTACCACTGTTTCTGAGAAAAGTGCTTGAGGTAATACCATATGGATTCTAACTCTACTCACACGTCCTTGATATAAGTCATTATTTCTTGGCTGAGCTACTGCAATTGCCTCCTAATGGTTTCTGTTCCTTCACTGTTTTTCTTCCCTCATACACACAGAACAGTCAGAGCAAGCTTTCTTAAGGATAAATCACATAATGACTCATCTCCACTTAAAACATTCCAATAGCCTCCCATCACTCTCAGCAAGATGCCCAATATTTATTATTTTTTACAAGGCCTTTCAGGGTCTACTGTCATGCACTGCTGTGATGTCATCTCCCTCCTCTTGCATCCCCGCTCACTAAACTCCAGTCAATCTGGCTTTGATTTCCTTTTAATGGGCCAAACTCAGTTCCTTTGCACTCACTGACCTTTTTGCTTGGAAAGCTCTTCCAGATCTGTGCATGATTCCCACCTTCTCAATATTCATGACTGAACTCAATATTCATCACTTTCCTCAGAAAGGCCTTCCCTGCCTGCCTGAACAAAATCAGCCCTTCAGTCACTTTCCAATACATTATTGCCTCTTATTTTTTCCATTGCACTTAAGAGTAACTATAATTATCATAGGCATTTATTTGTCCATATATAACTCTTACTATATATGGAAAAATATTTATATTTATATATAAATATAGATATATATATAAAGATATACATACATTTATATAAATTTATATACATACATATACATTTATATACATATATTTATATATATACTTTTATATATGGACAAATATATATTTATTATTGTCCATATATAATTTTGTCTCATACAATTTTGATATTTATTTTTCCCTCAGAGGGTAAGCTCACTTAAAATTGAAATGGACTCATCTTGTCTGACTTGTTCATTGCTGTATCTTCAGGTCTTAGACACCTAACAGACCTTAGGGGGTGTTCATTTTAGGAGATCCACAATTTCATTCTGAGTAACAATACATCCAGCTAAAAAAAAGAAAACTTTCCTAGCCTTCCTTTAAACTGTGTGATTATATGACTACGGTTTTCGCAATGAGATGTAAATGGAAGTGTTCTGCGGAGTATCTGTGCAGGCTGCCCAAAGAGAGTTGACACAGGTAAGATGAGGGCCTTTTTTGTTGTTGCTGCTTTTCTCTTCTTCATTTCACGGAGTGGAAGGTGCACATGATTAAACATTGCAATCATCCTGGACACATGTGGCCTTGATAAGGGAAACCACATGCTAGGATGGTGAAGTAGGAAGACTAGGTCTCTGAAGATCATCAAGCCCATTTCGTCCCACAGGGCTGCTAACTTCAGAATTTTTTTTTTCTAGATAGGAATCAATTTCTGTCTTATGATACAGTTATTTTGTTATTCATTGCTGGATAAAATTCTTAACTAGTATATATATATATATATCAAAAGATTATTAAAACAGAATAAAAATCTAAGGTAAAAGAAGACAGAGGAGATAGAGAAGTTGTTCCAATAGTTTTTATTTAATTAATAGACTTTTGTGTGTGTGAGGAAGATTCACCCTGAGCTAACATCCATTGCCAATCCTCCTCCTTTTTAGCTTGAGGAAGTTTAGCCCTGAGCTAACACCTGTGCTAATCGTCCTCCACTTTGTTGTGGAATGGTTCCACAACACGGCTGATGAGTGGAGTAGGTCCTGGGATCCGAACCTGCAAACGCAGCAGCCGGAAGCAGAGCACATGGAACTTTAACCATTCGGCAACAGGGCCAGCCTCTAGACTTTATTTTTTAGAGCAGTTTTGGGTTTTAAAAAATTGAGGGAAAGTATAAAGTTCCCATATGCCCCCTCTCTTTCTCCTCCCCCCACAGTTTCCCTTAGTATTAACATCTCGCGTTAGTGTAGTATATTTGTAAAGGTTGATGAGCCAATATTGATACATTATTAACTGAAGTCCACAATTTACATTAGGGCTCACTCTTTGTGTTGTACATTCTATGGGTTTTGACAAACATATAATGACATGATAAATACATTTTTAAATATGGAGTTAAACCAAAATAGATAAAAATATTAGTGAAATTACTTTATTTATTTGATTATGTGTTTGTAGTATGTCTCTCCCTACTAGAATATAAGCCCCTGAGGAGTAGACTTTTTGAATGTTTTGTTTACTGTAGTATTTGTAATGCCTAGAGCAATTTCTTGCATGGAATAGATGTTCAGTAAATATTTGTTGAATATAAATATTCAAAATCTGACTTTGCATATAAGTGCTGAATATTATTGAAACAGAATTGATACCCTCTAATGCAAAACAAATTAAAGAACTGGAACAAAGATTTTTTAACTATATTTGAAAATCTCAGAAATTTTGGAATGGTGGGGAAGCAAAGAGAAAAAATAATTTGAGGGAAGTTAAAGTATTTACAAAGTTGTGTGGGAGAGTTTAAAAAAAGAAGCAAAGGGGGGGCTGGCCCGGTGGTGTAGCATTTAAGTTTGTGCTCTGCTTTGGTGGCCCAAGGTTCACAGGTTCTGATCCCAGGAGCAGACCTACACACTGCTCATCAAGCCATATTGTGGCAGTGTCCCACATACAAATTTGAGGAAGATTGGCACAGATGTTAGCTCAGGGCCAATCTTCCTCACCAGAAAAAAAAGAAGAAAGAGATAATGCAGTACCCGTATATCACAACAATAGGGAATCATGTCCACCTCTAATACTTACTGGGTTAGGAGAGAAAAGTCAGAGAGGGAGAGGGAGGGGGGTGAGGGAGAGACAGAAAGAGGCGTGGAGAGAGCCACCACATAATAACTCTCTTTCTCTTTTGTAAGATTGACACAGCCAACACAACGAGATCTGACATGATAGGTATTGGAGAACCAAACAACTCTAACTTTCTTCCCATTCTGTGGATCTCTTGCCAATAACTCTTTTTGCTAAAACTGAACCATAAACTGAGAAGTAAGGTAATCTATCGATGTGGCCAATAATGGTCAACCTTTCAGTTGGGGTGCAGAAAGTAGAGAATGACTCTTAGGTGGCAAACAGAAGACACTCTTCATTTCTGTTTTTTCATCTGACAGAAAACATTCTTTGGGTGAAAATTTTGTATCCCCAACACAGAGGATACGAAAAAATCTTATTAGCTACCATATCCTGTGGGGTGCTGGCAACTGAATTGCATTCTCAACTGAAACATAAAATATTAAATATTTAAATAAATATATAAATAATATTAAAATATTATTCAACATCGATGTTCTTCATATAAAGCAGTAAATAGAGGAGAAATGAATAAAGTAACACAAACATAGCTACTGTTCTAAGGCTTAATTGATATTCATAGCTTCTTTTTCCACCACGCTCTGTTTCATTTACCCTCTGCCAGCACCTAGGATAGACCAGGTTCTTTTTCTGTCTAAATGACTCAAACTACTTTAAGATCTGAGTCCTCATTTGCGTTCCCTTTATATGGTCTCAGCAATTTTCCATTGACCAGGACTACTGGGCAAGACTGTAAGAGGGCCCTAGTGAATCCTCTGGTATCCACCCATGGTCATCTTAGCACCTGCGTAGAGCAGAGCAGCTCATTATCTGCTTAGGAATCAGGACCAACCAGCTGCCATCCAATGTGATGATCCTCTTCTCTGTTCACTGGTTCAGTAGCCTAAGGAAGCTATAATGGCCAGAGAGTTGTCTCAGCTTCCAGATGAATGAGATCATTGCCATATTCCAAGGTGGAAGCTTTCTCCCTTACATAAAAGAACTTTCAAACCCATGGAGTCTAGTGGGTTATTTGATATAGTAGTAAGAATGGCCATTGTGGATCTATGTTTCTGGCACTGGAAGAGACAGTAGCATACCTGACTACTGGTTATGTTTAACTGAATTATTTAGGAAAGGACTCATCTTGTAGGAAGTTGTCTGCCAGCTGGCATGAATACTGAGCATTCTGTGGGTTATAACATAATTCTGTCAAACCAGCTGCTTTTGGATTACAGAGCACACAGTAAAATGAGTCTGTGGGTGTAACTCTTTGTGCTCCTTGTCAAACAATCTGTCCCTTTACTGGAGATAATATTTAACAGGAAATCATGACAATGGGTAAGGCTTTTCTGGCAAAAGCCTTCTGGACAGAGCTTGAAATATCTTTGCCTGAGATATCTTTCTCCCAAGGCGGGGAAAAATCATTGTCTTCTCCAGGACAGAAAGTGCCCTATAATAATGATAGCTACTTTTCCCCCCATTGAACAGACACCCTGGTAAATAGCCACAGATTGGTCTAGGGAAATGTAATATATACAGTTAAGTAATATATCACATCTCTGCCCTCTATTTCAAAGAGACCCAGCTTCATTTGAGTATATCCTTGTCTTTATACTGGCATAGGTCTGGGAAGTGAAGACAAGGTGAGTTAGCTTTCTGCTAACCAGACTTGGATATTTTCTCCCACATATGTTTAGCACCACTTTAGCAGGATATCCATCTGTTACATTTTTAGAGACCTCATCTTCAACTAGTCACTGACATTGATGAAGCCCAGGGCCAAAGACCAATAAGAACACAACTGTAGTGAATCACAGTTAAATTTAGTATTCTGCTGTAGTAATGGAAAACACATTGGAGGAATCATGAAATGTGACTATACGAAGGTTTTATAGGATGTGAGCTAATGGGGAGTTCCCTAAATTTCATTTATTTTTTGTTTGTTTTTTTATAGGGGACAGCGGCTGGCCAGGGTCGGGACCTCACCCTGTGGGTAGACTGTGGGGTTTCCCAGGAAGGCAAACAGGGCACAGTCAGCACCCACAGGGTGCGCCACGTGACTTGGGGTGTGTGTGGGGATTAAGTGCGGGTCCAGACAGAGGGGCAGAAGAGGATGAGCCAGGATGCGCTGAACGTCAAGGACGGCTCTGAGAAAGGCTGAATCCATCTCGAGGCCCTGCTGCCGCCACCGCTCTTTCCAGAGGAAACCAGATCTCGCGAGATCTCGGGAGTTTTACAAGGGCCAGCAGGGCAGTCCTGGCGTGAGATGTATCAGGTTTGTCGATGCTGTGCTTCCTCCCCCCAGACTCCTTCCTCTGTAGAGTCTGGCTCACGCCACCTATCAAGCAAACCCCAATCCTCCTTGACAACCGCCAAACCACCACCACTGAGAGTCACAGTACCTGACGCCTCTCCCCACAGGCCCGGCTAGGTGTGGGGGAACCTCTGGCCCAAAGGCTGTGCAGGGTCGGGACCTCCTGAGGCCAGAACAGAGGAGTGACCTGCACTTGAGCAAGGCGCAATCTGTAGCCTTCCGGGAGGCTGCAGGCCCTGGGGCAGAGACACTGCCTCTGGTGTGGAACACAGGGACTCTATAGTTTAATGTCTGCCAAGGTCCAAGGATGCCCTATTATGATATATACCATATGGTGTATAGGATGTCAGCAATGGTATGTGTTTATACCCAGTGGGATGTATCTGTGATGAAAGATAGATAGATAGATAGATAGATAGATATAGATATAAATCTCAGTGGAAGGAATGCAAGTGGAAAGGAGTTTTTTTTTTTTTTTTCTTGTGGTTATGTAGTACCCTTGAACCCTTATATCTGGCTATTTTCAGACATCCTTACAATGACTGCAGAGTGGTCCTCTTTTGGTCTCATTGCATCATACTAATGGAGACTTCTTATCTGAATTGATATTCTGTGAAATTTTTCATGTCCAATAGGAAACACTGCAGGCTCGCTGTTTCTTTCCTGTTGCCACCTGGATCCTGTGAGGGCCTTTTTTCTTTCTTAGTCACCCGTTTGCCCAAGGGTAGCTGCAATCGGGTTGCAGGATATTAATCTGTTCAGCTCAGATTCACATAGTTTCCAAGATTTTGTTAATCAGAAGGTGGTGGTTGTCTATAGTTGGACAAAAATTTGTCCTTCCTATTCCTCGTGTGGCATGGTAAGTTGTTGAATTATCTGATATGACGGTGGCTTCACATTATTATATCTCCTCTGAACTCAGTGCATTGGCCAGCTGCAATATGTGCAGTTAGAAAAATGAAAGATTTATTTGTCCGTGTAAGGGGCTATGAAGCCAGGACCACAAATCCCAATCATGGAAATATCTCCAAAGATCCAGCTGAGTCTTGTATAGGGTCAGTTGACCTTTTATTTTAGAGAGGTCACATATTTGTGTAAGTGCAGTAAGAATATTATATCGCACACATTTTTCCTTTGTTAATGAAGAGGAATCAAGGGGTATGTGCTAGTTTATGACAATCCAGTTAATCAATATAAACGAATTTGGGGAATCTCCAAAACAGAGATATTGTAATTGATGACTTTTCCTAGAATCAAAGACAGAATTTGAACCGTCTTTTCCAGTTATATTACTACAGCATTGAAAACATAGCTTAGAGTGTGAAGAGTCAGTTATTCTTCCTCGGAGCTTTCCAGAAGGGGATACTTGCCTCACTGTGGAGATTTTGGGGTATCTTTTTCAGGAAAACATATTACATGGGTTTTAGAGGTGTGAAAGCCTCTAACAATTGTCCCAAATACACAAGATAGATGAGTATTCAGTAGGCAAGGTATGCCTGGTTTCCACATAAGATGTAGTATCCTAGTGGGCCCAGAAAGAATTGGGAGTATAAGAATTGTTTATTGCTATGAGAGCAAGTCAATTACCAGTATCTGAATGCAGGCTGACTGTCTGAGTGGATATAAATAGCATCTACAAATCAGGCTGGAAAGTTTCTGAAGAGAACAGACTGGCTACAGTACCAAGGATAGCCCCAGTATTTGTTTCCCCTGGTGAGCTGTTTTCTGTTGACAATTCTAATATTATTTCAGTGAAAGTATTTTCTTGACTTGGAGTGGAGGCGAAAACCAATTTTTATAAGATTGAAGGTTGAGGTTAATAATGATACGACAGTTTATATATCCCAAGGAACGTGTTCGAGAAAATATACCTTCTGAGTGGAGAAAGGAATAGCTATTAAATTTGTGTCATCAGAATCACGTGGAAGATGAGAAATTTGGGCATCAGTTAGATTTAGAGCAGGAATCATAGTCAGAAAAACACGAGAGTTTTGCTTTTCCTTGCGTGACAGAAGAAAGCTAGATGAGATGAAAAATAATATAGTAAAGATATATAAAAACAACTGTCAGAGTCCAAGTGATCACCAAGAAATACCAAAATACAATGATAACTATAAATAAGCAGTAAATCAAAGGGAAATAAGCAAGTTGACATCAGAAATTGTGTTTTATCATTTTGTGTGGAAGTTGTCTGCTTTGTCTCATCATCGGCTTGATCCAAGAATCTTTTTCTCCCAGCTTTATTAAGATATAACATTGTGTTAGTCTAAGATATATCATTTGATTATTTGATACATGTGTATATTGTCAAATATTTCACCTCACATAATTATTTGTTGTTGTTATTATGGTGAGAACATTTAGGACTTACTTTTTTAGCAACTTTTGAATATACAACAGTGTTGTTAACTATAGTCACCATGCTGTACGTCGGATCCCTAGAAGTTATTCCTGTTAAAAGTTTGTACCCTTGGACCAACATCTCCCCATTTCCCTCACCCCCAACACCCTGACAACCACCAATCTTTCTTTGTTTCTATGGTTCAGCTTTTTGGATTTTACATATAAATGAGATCATACAGTATTTGTCTTTCATGCTCTGACCTATTTTACTTGGCATTATGCCCTCCAGCTTCTTCCATGTTGTCACAGATGGCAGGATTTCCTTCTGTAATGGGTGAATAATATTCCATTGTATGTGTATACCACATTTTCTTTATCTATTCATACATAGATGGACATTTAGGTTGTTTCCATGTCTTTGATATTGTGAATGTTTCTGTAATGAACATGGGGTGGAGATATCTCTAAAAGATAGTGATTTCATTTCCTTCAGATAAATGCCCAGAAGTGGGACTGCTGGATCCTATGGTAGTTTTATTTTAAGGAACCTCCATAGTGTTTTGCATAGTGGAAATACACCAACAGTGTGCAAGGGTTTCCTTTTCTACACATCCTCACCAGCATTCGTTATCTCTTGTCCCTTTGATAATAACATTCTAACAGATGTGAAGCGATATCTCATTGTGGTTTTGACATACATTTCCCTGATGATTAGTGACATTGAGCACCTTTTCATGTACTTGTTTCTTTGTCTTCAGGTCCTTTGCCCATTTGTTAACCAGATTATATGTTTGCTTGCTACTGAGTTGTATAAATTCCTTATATATGTGGGATATTAACCTCTTATCAGATAGATGATTTGCAAATATTTCTCACATTCTGTAGGTTGCCTCTTCATTTTGTTGGTGGTTTCTTTAGCTGTGCAGATGCTTTTTAGTTTGATGTAGTCCCACTTGTTTATTTTAGCTTTTGTTGCGTGCACTTTTGGTGTTATATCTAAAAAATCATTACCAAGACCAGTGTCAAGAAGCTTTCTCCCTGTGTTCTTTTTCTTAGGATTTCTACAGTTTCAAGTCTTACCTTTAAGGTCTTAAGCCATTTCAAGTTAATTTTTGTGAGTAGTGTAAGACAGGGGTCAAATTTCTTTCTTTGCCTGTGAATACCCTGTTTTCTGAATACCATTTATCAAAGAGACTACCCTTTCTCCATTTAATATTCTTGGATTCCTTGTCAAATATTACTTGATCGTATATGCATGGGTTAATTTCTGGGCTCTGAATTCTGTTTTATTGATCTGTGTGTCAATTTTTATGCCAGTATCATACCATTTTGATTATAGTTTTTGTATGTCTTTGTAAAACAATTTGAGATCAGGAAGTGTGATGCCTCCATTTTTGTTCTTCTTTCTTCAAATTGCTTTGGCTGTTCATGGTCTTTTGTAGTTCTATATAAAATTTGGGATTCTTTTTCTATTTCTGTGAAAAATGCACTTGGAATTTTGATGGGATTGCTTTGAATCTACAGATGGCTTTGGGTAGTGGGGAAATTTTAGCAGTATCAACTATTTCAGTCCACAAACATGGACATCTTTCCATATGTATGTGTCTTCAGCAATTTCTTCCATCAGTATCTTATAGGTTTTGGTGTATAGATCTTTAATTTCCTTGGTTAAATTTATTCTTAAGTATTTTACTGTTTTTTGATGCCATTGTAAATGATTTATTTCTTTATTTCTTTTTCAGATAGTTTATTGTTAGTGATTTTTGTATGTTGATTTTGTATCCTGAAACTACTAAATTTGATTATTCATTCCAACAGTCTTTTGGTAGAGACTTTAGTACTTTCTATATATTTAGTATTTCCTGTATTTTATATATAAGATCAAGTAATCTGCAAACAGTCAGTTTTACTTCTTCCTTTCTGATTTGGATACCTTTTATTTCTTTTTCTTGCCTGACTGCTCTGCCTAGGACTTCCAGTACTGTGTTGATTAGGAGTGATGAGAGTGGTCATCCTTGTCTTGTCACAACTGAGTATGATGGTAGCTTAGGGCTTGTCATATATGGCCTTTATTACATTGAGTTATGTTCCTTCTATACCCATTTTGTTGAGAGTTTTTATTATGAATGGATGTTGAGTTTTGTCAAATGTTTTTTCTGCATCTATTGAGATAATTATACTATTTTTATCTTTCATTCTGTTGTGGTGGTGTATCACATTTATTGCTTTGCATTTATTGAATCATCCTTGCATCTCAGGATTAAATCCCACTTGATCATGATGTAATGTTGAATTATAATAATGTGCTGTTGAATTTATTGTATGATCCTGTTACTGTGCTGTTGAATTTGGTTCACTAGCATTTTGTTTAGAATTTAGCATCTGTACTCATCAGGAATATTGGCCTGAGATTTTCTTTTCTTGTAGTATTCTTATCTGGCTTTGGTATCAGGGTTATGCTGACCTTGTAAAATGAGTGTGAATGTGTTCCCTCCTCTTCAGTTTTTTGGAAGAGTTTGAGAAGGACTGGTGTTCTTTTTAGATGTTTGGTAGAATTCACCTGTGAAACCATCTGGTGCGAGGCTTTTTTCTGTTGAGAGGTTTTTGATTACTGATTCACTGTCCTTACTCATTATTGGTTTGTTCAGATTTTCTATTTTTTATGATTCAGTCTTGGTAGATTGTTCGTTTGTAGGAATTTATCCATTTTTATGTTGCTCAATTTTTTGGCATACAATTGTTCATAGTAGTCTCTTAGATCCTTTGTATTTCTGTGGTATCAGTTGTAATATCTCCTCTTTCATTTACGATTTTGAGTCCTCTCTCTTTTTATCTTAGTAAGTCTAGCTAAAGTTTTGTCAATTTTATCTTTCTAAAAACCAACTCTTAGCTTCATTGATATTTTCTATTGTTTTTCTATTGTCTACTTCACATCCCCTCTGATCTTTGTTATCTTCTTGCTTCTGCTAACTTTCATTATTAGTTTGTTCTTCTTTTTCTAGTTCTTTGAGGTGGATAGTTAGGTTGTATATTTGAGACTTTTCTTTTTTTTGTTTTTGTGAGGAAGATTAGCGCTGAACTAACATCCCTTGCCAATCCTCCTCTTTTTGCTGAGGAAGATTGGCCCTGGGCTAACATCCATGCCCATCTTTCCTCTACTTTATATGGGATGCCATCACATCATGGCTTTGACAAGCAGTGTGTTAGTCCATCCCCAGGATCCGAACCTGTGAACCCTGGGCCACTGAGGCAGAGCATGCAAACTTAACCGCTATGCCACTAGGCTGGCCCCCAGAGACTTTTATCTTAATGTTGATATTTCCTACTATAAATTTCCCTTTTAGAACTGCTTTTTCTGTATCCCAAATGTTTTGGCACATTGGCTTTTTATTTTTGTTTGTCTCAAGATATTATTTGATGATCTGAGAATGTTGAGTCGGCTCTCATCTTCTGAATTTTGTCCACTTCTAGAGGATTTCTAAGCATTCTCAACTGAAAGTATCCCAAAGAAACAGAAGCACAATAGTCCAGACAAAGCAATGGTGTTTTTTAATAGGAATACATAAATCTGAGGATTAGTACATTGAAGTTTTACAGTTACACTAGTTGTTGATTGTACACTTAAAAGATCATGTCCACAGAAGCTTAAGGGAGGATTTTCCCTCATGTCTCTCTCAGAAGTTAAGCCTCTATGCTTCAGGACATGCAGAGACTTCTTAGGTGGATAATTTGGAAAATCTGGTAATACCTATTGGTGATAGGACTGAGTGTCCTTTGCAGGATTTAGTCATATCATCTTGCAAAGAGAACCAGTATCAGAGTTGAAGTTCTCAAATGCATGGAATGTCCTGTTAGTAATTAAAAAATGGATAGCCATTGGGTTCCAGAGGGAGTGAACCAGTAATTCCAAACAATATCAGCGGTAAAATATTCCTCCTGGGAAAAAGAAACTCCTTTTTTGCTCTAAATTATTGTTGTTTTTTCGGTGGCTGTGTGTGTGTGTGTGTGTGTGTATATGCAGACACACATATGTAAGGCATAACTTACATATGTAAATATGGATTTGTATGTTTAAATATAAATATATGGATACACACACAGATATGTGTTTGTATATGTATATATAAAAACATTTTGTGGAGTTAACTGTTTTGAAGTATTTCTGGTTATGTGACTTTTTTTTAACCGTGGGAAGGAAAAGTTATGCCTCTCAGTTTCACCTCAACAAAGAAAAATGCTGCAAAATGTAGGGATACCTGTGATATGTGTTTTTAAGTGTATATACATAGACATGTGCATATATATACAGATATGTGTGTGTATAAAATATATACACATATATATAATATGTGAAAAGTTCAAGTTAGTTCATTTTAGTACTTATCCATTAATCAGATTGTATTCTACATGGAAGTTAATTCAAATAATTCCAGCCCATGTAGTACTGTATATCCCTGTTTTACATAGTAGATTCAAAATGAGCAATGATAGCACAATCTTTCTTTGTGGAGTTCACTCTTTTCAAGTGCTTCTGGTTGTGTGACTTTTTTAAACTTTGGGAGGGAAAAAGTTATTCCTCTCAGTTTCACCTCAACAACGAAAATGCTGCAAAATATAGGGATACCTGTGAAAATATTTTGACATACAAGATGTAGTGCTCACTATCAAGCTATGTTCAAGAGAAAGACATGTTTTGAGCACCTCAAAGTTTGAAGTACCATCTGATCCATTTTAAAATTCAGAAACAGGAGGATCGGCTCTAATTTTGGTCTCTGTTATATGCAATGTTTTGTTTTGGAGATCTTTTCTGGCATGAAAAAGTTAAGCAGGCACAAAAATATTTGTCAATAGCCTGACTTAGTCTTGAGTAATGCACAGTGAAAGACAAGTATAAATGGTTTCTTGAATAATGATGTGCAGAGATTAGCTATACAACAATAGCATATACAATAAGGAAAATTTACTTAGATAAAAAACAGAATCAAATAGACTAACATTTTCAGAAGAAATGCATATATCAGTATTTGAACACATCAGTTATTTACATCAAGCACTGGATACTTGTTCTAGAGGAATTAATCAAATGAATGTCAGAGTTCACCCTCATTCAACCATTTTATCTTATTTTCACAGAGTAGGAAAATCTTTGGAAGTTTTTAACCAAATAAACATAAATTTACGATAAGTTTTCTGGTGAAGCTATTTTAGTATAAAATTTTCAATTATGAAGATATTTGAAAACTGCTAGAAGTAGCCCCAAAGAATCATAAACATGGATGATATTACAATTTCAGGAATTTATTGTCAAATGGAATTTTTAGAAACACTGATAAACTTACTTCCATGTTTGAGACTTTTCCTATTTTTGTACCTATTGCTTTATATGAAAGAAATCTTTGAGAAATAAAACATGTTTTTCAATCAATTATAAGAGAAGATGGATTTACTACCTTATACTGTCTATTGAACAAGAATGTAGAAATAAAATTAATTTTGAAAATGCCATTAATAAATTCATAGGTTAAGGTATAAAAAAAGAAATGGTAATATTACTATGCATTACTCCAATAGACCAATAAGTAGGTATGTTTTCCACCCTTTCCAAAAAAGTATAATTATAACCTTTTTTCTTGTAACTGTAATTTTCATTTTGTTCATACTTATGTTTTCATAATTTTTACTTTTCATATTTTTACTTAAAAGTAACAAAAGGCTTTTCATGTTTATTTTCCTAGAGTTGGGGTTCTTGAGCAGAAAATTTGATTAGATTATGTGAAGAGGATGTGACCTCAGAAAAATTTGTCACTCAGATTCTGCAATACTTAGCCAGTCTTAGACATCTACAAAGTTAATTTTTGATCATTGACCTACGAAAATTTTAAATAGCTTGCAGGATTCTATATTATATTCCTTCTTCAGATGTATATACTGTGTTTCAAATAAATAATATTTTCTAACAGAATTTCAATTTCTCATTTGAGTCTTTCCTTCCTTCTGAGGTAAGACATTTAACAAAGAGTCAGTTGTAGAACTTGTTTGTTTTTTGAGAATAGCAATAGGTAATTGATACATTGTATTAAAGAAGAGTCATTAGAGAATGTTAAATTCTTAGGTCTTGATTAAGGATTTGATAAGATAAAAGGGGGCTTCAGTAGACCCTAGGAGCATTTCAGTCCAGGAATATTCTTGATTCTCCTGTGAGAAAGCAAACAAATACTAATCATATGGATCTAAGTGAAAACAAAGGAAGCACAAAAGTCTAGAGATCCACCAAAAGTGGGTGGCCACAGGAACTACTGAAGGCAGAGTTGTATCTGAGTTAGGCACACCGGGAAGTGAAAGATCTCAAGCTTGTTTATAGCTCAGAAACCCATGAAGCCTTTTGACAGGCCACATGGTAGTGTTAAAGATCTAATAGAAAGAATTATATGTCCCATTTTTATGAAATCTTCCACAATAGGCTAAATCCTTTCTGGTGGGGTCCAGTTGATGTACTAATGATCATGTATGGAAGAGTCCTCATGTAGTTCTAGAAAGAATCTGTGAAGAGCTTTGATTTCATTGTCATATTTCCATAGAAGTTTTCTTCCTATTAAAATGTGTGCAGTGGTGTCACAGAAAAGGAACATATATTGGCTATTGAGACGGCCAAGAGTTACGGATTTCTTAAGGGGGAGTTTTAGGGGTACTTTAAATCTCTACCAGGTGAAGTTTTCTTATGACTCAGGGGAAGTGGTGCAAAGAATGGTAGCAAAGTCATTCGTTGTTGTTTTAAGAAAGTCAATGGACATTAGGTACTGTAGTCCTGCTTGGAATGCACCCGTACCCCTCAGGATTAGGAGCTTCTATTTTTTCCACCTATTTGGGATGAGTCAATTAATGTTCCATTGGCCATTTTATTAATAATGTCAGCATGTTTTCCTGTAAAAAGAATTTTGTTGTTTTTGTTATTGTTGCCCCTTAAGAGAGGGAAGAGCCATTAGGCTGCTTTATTTTTAAAGCCATTATGTTTTTTTGAGCAGTATTTAAAAACATTTTTTAATCTAAAGTCTTAATATTGTTTAGCCAAATGCTAAAATTCATGTAGTGAAGCAATCTGCCAGCCTACCATTTGTTTACATACCAGAACTGCAATTTCTGGTATTAAGCCATCCGCAAATGAGTGGAAAGAGGCATGAAAACATCATCACAGACTATCCCTAGAGAACGTCTCAAGGTTATGATTAATTCTATTGATTTGCCCTTTTGCCGTTTGCAAGACTAGATTAATGTCCAATCTATTTTTAACAGGAAAAACATGCAGTATAGTTCCTTAAAGTTGTTTTACCTGGTATACTCTGAGATATACTAATTCCGTGAAATTTACTTAATTATCTTCAAGTGTTGTCAGTTCACTATCGCCAGGTTGAGGGGCCTTGTCACCTCTGTTAAGTATCTCAGCTGAATCCTGTTGGAAACACTACCTGATAAAGCCCTGGGACCAAAGACCACCAGGAACACATCTGTAATTAAACAGATTCAATTCATCACTTCACTGTAGCAAAGGAGGATGTACCAGAGGAAATGTGGAGCATCTTGGTAAGAATGAGTAGGGGGTGGGACAATTGATTGACTGGTTATATGAATTTTTGCCTGGGAAGTAGGAGGAACCAAAGCAAAAAGGCATTGTTGTTGGAAAAGAAGCCACGTCTGTTGCCAACCCTCCTCTTTTTGCTGAGGAAGACTGGCCCTGGGCTAACATCCGTGCCCATTTTTCCTCTACTATTATATGGGACACCGCCACAGCGTGGCTTGATAAGTGGTGTGCATGTTCATGCCTGGGATCTGAACCTGTGAGCCTCGGGTGGCCAAAGCAGAATGCGGGAACTTAACCACTATGTCACAGGGCCACCCCCCCCCGATTTTTTTTTTTTAACGCAAACAGCGTGAACACAATCAGACAATTATACTGACAAAAGTTTATATGTCTTTCAGATTGTCTGATAAAACAGACAAAAATAATGTAGGGATATGTAAAATGCATAAGCTGTTTAACCATCCAGGGAGTAAAAATGGACCATTTATAAAAATTAATCATATACTTTCCAAGAAGAAATCATTAATAAATTATCCTAAATAGCAATTTACAGGCTATATTTTTTATTTTAATACAGTTATACTAGGAGTCAATAATAATAATAAAATTCCACACCTACTATTTCCATGAAAAATCAGAAAGTTTTTCCTAAATAACTATATAACAGAAACAAATTATAAATTACTTTATGGAAATTAGGAAATATTACCAAAGGGAAAATCAGAACTAAACTGTCAAATTATATGGAAAGCAATGAAACAGAAGACATTTCATTGGAAAAGCTAAGGGAAAGTGCTAAGTCTGTTTTTAGAGAAAATTCAAATATTTACATAACTTCAATAATTTTAATAAACAGAGTGAATGAACTGTTATTAGTAAGTGATAACCACAAATTAAGCATTTTTGGTGAAATTTAAATTAATGAACCAAGTAATAAGCTAATTATTCAACAGAACTATTAATTACAAAACTTAATTCATTCAGCAAATGTTCCTAGAGTGCCTACTATGTGCCAGGCACTCTTCTGGGCTTTGGGAAACAGCTTTGAATAATAGAAAGAAAAACTCTCTCCTCATAGAATTTACATTTTAGAGAGTGGTAATTGCTTTGTGATAATTAGATAGTGATAATTGCTTTCTAGAAATTAAATAGGGAAGAGAGGAAGAGTAGACTTGCAATTTAAAAAAAAAAGATCATTAGCGAATATCTCAAGAAGTAGAATACATTGGGGTAAAATCTATTTGGAAAAAGACATGCACTATCTGGGGAAAGTACATTGCACCAATAAGCAGTGTTTTAAAGCATAACTAATAGAGGGGCCAGCCTGGTGGTATAGCGGTTAAGTTCGTGTGCTCCACTTCGGCAGCCTGGGGTTCACAGGTTCGGATCTGGGGCACGGACCGATGTGCCGCTTTTCAAGCCATGCTGTGGTGGCGTCCCATATAAAGTAGAGGAAGATGGGCACGGATGTTAGCCCAGGGCCAAGCTTCCTTCGCAAAAAAGAGGAGGATTGGCAGTGGAGGTTAGCTCAGGGCTAGTCTTCCTCACACACACAAAAAGAATAACTAACTGAAAGCTAATTCTTTAAAAAGACTGTTTAAATTTCAAGTAATGACTTTCAAGAATCATTTAGAAGTTTGAAATTAAAATCAAACAAAAACAACATAAATCAGAATTCGAAAAAACTATATAATCACTTATAATGAAAACACTAAAATAATTATAAGATGATATTATGTGCTTTTCCATGGCAATAAATTCAAAACAGATGGATGGTTTCCTAGAAAGTTGCAGATTACCTACATTGATACAATAAGAATAGAAAATAAATAAAACAATAAACAGAAGATATAGTAAAATTGGAATTCTGCCAGTATTTTACAAAGTCAAAAAGATCAGGTATTTAATGCTTGAGTTTTTCTGACCTTAAAAGAAAAATGACAATTATTTAAAAATATATTTTCTAAAAGTTATTTAAAGATGTATTTAGTTTTGACTCAATAAAACTCAAATATTCTAGAATGCTAGAGTAATATAAAGAGCATGAAACTGAAATGGGAAAATTTAAAAGATCATTGAGTCAGATAAAGACACTAGAAAGATGAAGTGATATTATCAAGTTTTGACTTGATAATATAGGTATGGGAAATGGGCACTTTTGTAAGTTTGATGAAATTTTAAATAAAAGCAATTATCCGTTTTTTGACCATTGTCTAGCAACATTTAAAATGTGTCCATTGCACCTCTAGAAATTTATTCCATAACAATACTTGTACTTTCTCCAAAGATATAAGTATAAAAATGTTCATTGCAGTACCCCAAAAGTGGTAAAAACACAATCATCTGTTGCAAAGACTTAAATAAAAACTTGTTTAGCCTTATAAAAATCCATGAATACTAAGCAATTTAAAGAAATGTTTCTAAAATGTATTCTTATGTGAATGCAGGTTACTCACAGGTAATTATACTCATTTAAATAGAAAAATACTAATATGCATTTATAAGTTTATTAGATGCATTAAAATTCTGGAAGATTACACAAAATTTAAATGGAGCATAGCTTCGTGGAGGTGGAGGGTAAAAGGAACTTTAAGTCTTAATTTTTAAATTTCTCTACTCACATTTTTTTAATTTTAAAATGAGAATTAATTATATAACCGAGAAAGGCAATAATTAAAAAATAAAATAGAGCCTGCCCTGATGGCCTAGGGACTAGAGTTCAGCATGCTCCGCTTTGGTGGCCCAAGTTCAGTTCCCAGGTGCAAAACCACACCACACATCTGTCAGTATCCATGCTGTGTGGCAGCTCACATAGAAGAACCAGGGGAACTTACAACTATGTACTGGGGCTTTAGAGGGGAAAAGAAGAAAAAAGGAGGAAGATTGGCAACAGATATTAGCTTAGGGCGAATCTTCCCCTGCAAAAACATATGTATTTATATATATAATGTTACTCTTTGATATTGTATTGAATAATTTAAAAATAAAAAGGGGCAGCCCCAGTGGCCCAGAGGTTAAGTTCGGCATGCTCTGCTTTGGTGGCCTGGGTTCAGATCCTGGGTTGGATAAACGAGTGGACTCCACTCATCTATCAATGGGCGTGCTGTAGCGGCAGCTCACGTACAAAAAGAAGATGGGCAGCAGATGTTAGCTCAGGGTGAATCTTCCTCAGCAAAAATAAATAGATAAATATAAATAAATAAAAAACCTATAGCCTAATGCAAATAATTTAAATGGCAAAAATATTCCAGAGAATCTTGCTAAATACAATCTAGTGAAAAATCTTCTGGGGCAAATCTTGTGCTTTTAAATACCCTTTTGATAAAGAAATTGATGTTTATTTAAAAACTACTGGCATGAATATTCCACCTTAAGTTACATTTGATAAGAAATCTCATGACTGTCCAAATAAGCAAAATGAACATTTAATGCCAGGCATGACTCAGGAATAACTACTTAGCATATGCTCTTATCATGTAATAAATATCATCTGTGCAGTAACATGTGAAGTGTTACTGTGCCATTATGATAATATCTGAGTTTTAGAGCTTATTGAAATATTTGATCCTTCTTGTTTGTCTTTTACATTTGCAAGTGATTTTATTTTCATTTGATGTGAAAATATTATTAACACTAGAGGTGGATTTTTCAAGAGAATTTTAATTGCCCACGTAACAGTGAATGTATCAAAATTTATTGTTATCAAATGATACATCAAACTTTACTAGCAGCATTTTATTTTTTCAACTGGTTTTGTTCCTATGGATGTCATTGTACAAATTAGATCAAGATGTTAGAAAGTATCATAAAAGGCCACTGGAAAATTGGAAGGTAACGTTATTATAATCTGCTCTCTGTATCTGCGGTTCCATATCTGCGGATTCAACCAACCACTAATCAAAAGGCCTATGATGGTTGCGTCTTTACTGAACATGTACAGACTTTTTTTTTTCTTGTCATTATTCCCTAAACAATACAGTATAATGATTATTTACATAGCACTTACATTGTATTAGGTATTATAAGTAATCCAGAGATGATTGAAAGTATACAGGAGGGCATGTGAGGTTATATGCAAATACTAACCAATATCCCTCAGATAATGAGGGGCGACTGTATATCACTAATACTCATTTGTTAAGGTGATACAAATTGCCTAGTTTCCTAACTTTTTTTCAATAATTTTGCAAAAAAGTCTATGTTTTCTACCAAATAACTATGTGATTTAAAACAAAATATAGTGGACATAATAAGAAAGTTTCATCTGAAATTGAACTGCTTAATAATATAGACATTGTTGTAAGTAGAATTTAAATCAAGCATAAAAAAACATAGTTTATTTGTTATTAAGATTTAGGTCTGGTTGCTATAATAATAAAATATACAAACAACAGACTAATAGAAGATAGAAATTTCATTTTCCTCTCTCTCCTGTATAACATGGATAAGAATAAGGAATCTGTGGTGATAGGAGGTTATTCATGATGTGCTCAGATTCTTTCTAATTTGTAGCTCAGCCTTCCCTAAAGTGCCAACTTCACATGATCAATGATGTCTTTAGTCAGAGGGAAAGGGGAAATGTGGAGGAAAAGGAGTCTATGTCCTTTTGCATTAAAGGCACAAAGGAAATTTCATGCATCTCTTTTTTCTCACATCCCATCGGTAGAATGTGGTCAAAGGGATTATTCATAACATAGCTGCACGTGAAGCTGAGAAATGTAGCCTCTAGCTGGAGCTTCAGGTACCCACCTACTTCTCAGGGTTGTTATTCTGGGGGAAAATGGTAGAAGGGATGTTGAAGATAACGGCCTTCCAAAGCTTTTTGTAAAAAAAAAAAAAAAAAAATGTTTCACATCGCACAAGAAGAAGAATCATGGTACTGTGGGGATTACAACAAGTATGTTAAATTAGCAGACATCCAAGAAAATACAATTAGATTAGCTGTCAAAGTCAAATTCAGTAATGTGCATAAAATGCACATAAAAATTAGCTCCTTCTTGCTTCTTTCTCCCTAGTTATTCTTTTGTCCTCCCTATTTCTCAACTCTTTTAATCTAAAAATTTTCAATTAGTGTTCTGCTGAGATAATAGGCAGACCACACTGTTACAAGAAAGATGGATTTGTTTTGTTAGTTTACTAGGGAAAAAAAGAACTAGACATTTTATTGTCCCTTTCTCTTTTTAATTTCAGGAAAATAATGTACTTTTATAGATGAATACTTCAATTTAGAAAATAACGCTAGGTTATGAGTTATTTATCCTGAAAAGAGTTTTGCAGGGCTATTTGCATCCTCTGTATCCGTTTCTGTGTCTCATGTTCATATCAATATCCAGAGTAATGACTTTAAGGGAGACATTTCTGAGTCTACAAACAACAAACATTATCTTCCAATAAACATTGTCTTGTGGTTTCCATTGGGCTTCCACTGCCTTTCAAGTCCGTGAAAACTAAACTCCATTGATTATTATCAAAGAATTGGTTGAGATAAGCAAAGAAACATAAATCTTATTGTTATTGGGTGGACTGTTCTGTAAATGGAGATTAGGTCAGATTGAATGGTAGGTTTCTTCAAGATTTTTATCTCCTTATTTATTTCTGCTTAATTATTGTATAAATGACTGAGAGAGGAGTGTTAAAACCATCATTCATGATATTGGATTTGTTTCTTCTCTTGGTTTTGTCCATTTTTTTTTTCATGTGATTTGAATCTTTGTTATCAGGTAGTGTACACACTTAGGGTTGTCATATCTTCTTAATGGATTGCCCCTTTTGTTATTATTATATGTCCCTCTTTGTAACTATTAATATAATCAATCCATGTTATTTATGTATTCTGTATTTGGGAAATACTAAGATGTGTTTGTAACCCCAAAGTCAATACTTGGCGCTTTCTCAGTCTCTAGCAGACATGTGCAGAGCTGCAAAAGAATTGAGTTGCATGACACCCTCATTCCCAGCTGAACCTGAACAAGCTGATATCTACCTTTTTGTTTCAGCTTTCATACAGAGATAATCAGAGGCTGGAGATGCAGGGGGTGGGGGGGGCAGGGCAGTGTAGTGCAGGCATTTCCAGCTCTGGGGCCAGTCGGACGGAGTTTGCCAGCCCCGGCACCTGTCAGTGGGCAGCCTCAGGCAAATTCTCAAAAATTCTGAAGCTTCTTTTCTCTTTTGTAAAATGAGGCAAATAAAATCTAAAACTTAAAATAAGTCAAATTTAGAATTTAAGATCATAATCTATGTGAGATGTTTGTGTGTGTGTGTTTATGTATGTAAAATTTCCCTTAGGATCAATGGTTTATTATTCTCAAATTCAGTGTTTGAGTAGCTTTATAGAACATAATTACTGCAAATAATGAGATTGCTTGTATGTATTTTTATTCTGTCTACTTATTATGACAATAATGTAGCCACTCCAGTTTTCTTTTGACTAATGTTTGCATGGTATACATTTTTGCAACCTATTCCTTCAAACATATCTATATCCTTATATGTCTGCTAACAATTTGGTCATCTCTCTTCTTTCTTCCTTTTTCTTCTTCTTCCTCCTTCTCCTTCATGCTCCTTCACCTTATTCTTCTGTCCAGCTTGGCAATCTTTGCTGTTTAACTGTGCTTGAGCCTTTTATATTTAATGCAATCCTAAATATGGTTGGCTTTAAGTCTGCCATTTTGCTATTTGCTTTCTGTTTGTCTCACTTCTTTTTGTTTCTTTTTTTTCCATTTATCTCCATACCTTCTTTAGATTTTTACTTAATACCATGTTTTTTCCACTCTTGGCTTATGTACTATATCTTATTGTTTTGTTTTTTTTTTTACAGGTTGCTCTAAGACCTACAGTATTTATCTTTAATGGAACAATATGCCGTCCTTATACAAGTGTTCTTTGATTTTTCCCTCTCGTCCTTTGTAGTGTTGTTTAATAATTTTTTTCTAAATGTGTTTTAAATGATACAACACATTGTCATTATTTTTGCTTTAAAAACTAATTATCTTTTGAAGAAATCTTTATAAGGAAAAAAGGTCATATTTATTCACATTGTTTACTAAGTCTTTTACTTTTCATTTCAGTGGGAATTTCTGAGTTTTCCACCGAGTATCATTTTATTTTATCCTGAAAAACTTTAATATGTTATTAATAAGTTGGCAATGAATTCTCTAAATGTTTTGTTTGAAATGATATTTATTTTCCCTCATTTTTCTAGCTGTACAATTCTAAATTGAAGAATCACCTCATCTCTCATTACCCAGGACTTTAAAGAATTTTTTTTGGCCTTGTGTGTTACATTCGTTCCAACAAGACTTTGACCATATTAATCTTTGTTTCCTAGTACTTAATGTCTTTTTTGTCCTCTGACTTCTTTTAAGATTTTTCTCTTTTCCATGTCTTTACTATATTTTGATTAGTATATAATAACTGATTTGATTTTCTCTTTATATTACCTGAGATTTGTTGTCCATGTTAGGAATGGATCTTCATCAAATTTGGAAACATTTAGTCCATAATTTTAAAATATATATATTTATTTACATATAATTTAAATATAATTATATAATATATAGTTACATATATTTATATTAGATATACATATGTGTTATACATAATTATATATAATGGCTTATATATATTTATATATAAAGAATATGTATATTCTTTATTTCTTCATTTCTGTCCTTCAAAGCCTCCAATTACACTTATGTTAGAAATTTCCTATTGACCCTCAAGTCACTGAGGCTGTTGATTTGTTAGTATAATTTTCCTCTTAGTGTTTTCATTTTGACTATTGTAGTTTGCTATGTCTTCAAGTTCACTGATTTGTTGTTAATCTCATTCAATGGATAGTTTATTTCTGACATTGTAATTTTGGGCTCTAAAAATCCATTTGATTCTTTTCTATGTCTCTTATTTTCCTCCTCATTATGCTTATTTTTTTTAATATCTGAGAACATATTTACAATAGCTGTTTTCAATACCTTGTCTGCCATTTTTCTGTGTCTTTGCCATGTGTAGTGATATTTAATTAGATCCTGACATTGTGAATATTATGTTTTTGTGTGCCTGAATTTCTTGTCTTTCTTTTCATAGTGCCAAAGTTTGCTTTTGCAGGCAGTTGAATATTTTGCAGTCAAGCTTTATCCTTTGGAGACTTTTTAAGTTTGGTTAGTGTATATCCAGAGCAGATGTTTCACTAGGGCTAATTTAGTCCAGTTCCTATGGCATAAATCCTTTGCTCATCTCTATTGAATGCTTCCATCATTCAATGAGATCTCTCCGGTCTGTATGGTCAAAATAAGAATGTCTTGTAGCCCTGTGTAAACTCTGGAATTGTTACACTTATTCCTTCTTAACAGTTCTTTACTCAGTCTGTCAGAGTTTTACCCTCTGCATGGACTGAGTGATGTTCAGCAAAATTCTTCTGGAGCTCTTCTTCATTTGGTTCCCTCCACTGTGGTACTCTGCCCTGCAAGTGCTAGCTTTCCTCTCTCCAGATTGTGCCCTTTGTCTTCTCAGCTGAGAGAGACTCCTGCACCTTCTCTCTGGAGACCTTCTCCCTGCACTACTCTCTGGAAAGTTACTTGAGATAGAGGAAAGGGACTGTTGTAGGCCTCACATCATTTAATTATGAAATCATTTTCATTTTTTCCCTATTTTTGAGAGAAAATTCTGTAGAACTTGGAAATGAAGAAAATATGAATCTGAGATTATATCATTCTTAAAAATATAGACTTTATCTCCTGATTTTTAAATAATTCAATGTTAGAAAAATAGGGAAGACACTTTAGTACATAGCCAAAAAAAAGAAAAAGGAAAAAAAGAAAAAGTACTGTGGAGATATATGTTAAATAGGTAATACAAATATTGTTATTTTCTAGATTTTATGATGCTTGCAGAATTATTGAACTTTTTGAAATTTAAAATTTGTTGTGAGTTATTTTCTCATATTAATTGAATATTTATTTTGTTTATAATTTGGTAGCCATAATCTTGGGTTATTTTGCTTAAAATGATATCATAAAATTGTATAAGCTTCCATCCCATAAACCTGGACTTACATTGGAGTGGGACGTACACTCTTACCTGAGGGAGAGGTACCAGGGAGTAATCTTGCTGACAATGAAGGCCAGGTAAAGAGGGAAGCAGATCCTCTCTCTATATCACAATTTACTATAAGTATAAATTTCAAGTAAATGTGTCTATAAAAATCTGATTGAAATTTCTATCCCTTTTTAGTGAGACAAATTTTAATCATACTTATTTTTAAGTATTAGTCATTTCTCACAACTATTATTATTTATGTGATAAATTATATTATTTGATACAGCACAATTTTGCTTGCATATTCTGAAAAGTTGTCATAGTTCACATTTGCAGATAAACACAAAAGTTCTCAACTCTGTATCTTTTACTTTTTTAACTTGTGGCTTAATTGATTTATCTCTTTTTTTATCTCTGTCTCATTTGGTTATCTATTTCTCTTTCGATAAATACATGAATAAAATATGTTTAGTTTTGTTTTCACTCTACCTCAAGGAATATAGTAAAGCAGGTGAGAAGATAAATGTAAAAATGACAGTAATCTCCACTGTCAACAAGGTTAGTGGGGAGGTGGGGGGAGGGCTGTTGTGGCCTGAGCAGCAAAGGTCCTGATCAGAATGGCGCTCCAGCCAATTGTCACCATAAGAGAACAAGGGTCGGCTTTCCAAACCTTCTCCTTTCTCAGTAGAAGCCAAAAAGCTAGATTTCTGTGTAACATGTCCTAACTATTAAATGTTCAGTTATTGAACATTGTTTTACAACCAGATTGTGACATTTCTGTCCAAGTGTCAGTGTTTGTATGTATTTCTCCTGTCATAGCTTTTTAAAATTGATATTGCTTTATTTAAAAAGGAATATCATTGAAGAGAGAGGCTATGCTGCTAAATGATAAATATCTGTGCAACGATATTTCAGAAATTCGCAAGCTTTTATTCCCTCATTTATTATCCATTTAGTGCTAGTATCATTGCTATTTCAATAGCTGCTAAGATTTAAGTAGCATCAAATAATTGTGAAAATCTGATGAACTCAGTTACTATGTTGGCAGATCAGAATGATCGAGAGTGTCTCAAATTGGAACATAACTTCCTTTTGACTGTTCCCTAATCTCAGCATGTTGTTATTATCAACTAGCAGCCAAGATATTCCATCAAGATATAAAAAGAAAGTTCTGTTAATTATGCAGCAACAGTGTTGTTATACGTCACTGACCTTTTCAAAATTCTTTTTTTGTCAGTGTTTCATAAAGCATTTCTGCAGACATAAAAAATAAACAACAAAAGGTCATTGTTTTAGGCTATTTTTCATAAATTATTAAGGGAAAGGAAAAATTATCTTATTTCTGCAATTTTGCAATATTTTACAAATGATATTTTTGAGTTAAACCTTTTTGGAAATTTTGTATTAAGTGTAAAGCTAATTAAATATACAGAATAACGATGGCTCAGTTCTAAAGCCCTTTGGATCAGCCACTAGGATAATGTAAACCTTTGATGTATTTGAATGTTAAGAGAAATCTGTCCTTTCTTTTTGATGTGAGAACTAGATATTTCAGAACAGATTTGTGCAGTTTCTCTTACTGATTTAGCAAAATGGGATGAATAATTTTTGCAAAAGTTCATAAGCAAGCAAAAGTGTTAATTTTACAGTTTAGCTAGTTATAAAATATGTTTCATCTCATATACGTGTAAACACACACATTCCTATATAAAATCCTTGATTCAATAAGTTTTTATTGAACATCTGTCAACTAATAGCTAGATACTGGTCTTGCCAATAGAGATACTGTAGTGAGGGGGAAAAAAGACATAATTTATACCATATGAGAATCCATTCCATTGCTGGAGACAGAAAATTTATATAAATGTATAAGTAATTAAAATATATAAAGGCCCAAGGAAACTGAGAAAAAAATATTCAGACAGAGTGAACAGCAATCACAAATGCTCTGGGGCGAAGGAGAACATACCTGGAATGTTGGAGAAACAACAGGGAGACTGATACAGTGACAGAGTGACAGAAATAATAGGGAACAGATTATATAGGGCCTTTGGCTTCTGATATTAATCTGATTTACATCTTAACAAAATCACTTGAATTGCCATGTTGAAAATATGTGAAAGGCAATGAGAGGTAGAAACATTGTGCTAATGAGAAGACTATTACGTGACACAGAAATATGATGAAAATGTGGCTTTGGCCAGAATAGTGACAGATGGTCAAATTCAAGATATATGTAGGAGAATAGCCTGCAGGATTTAAATTAAGACATGAGAAAAGTGAAATAGCTTGCTGTGTAGATATCTGGGGAAAGAGTCTTCCAAGAAGAGGGGATTACAGTTGTCAACACCTTGAGGTGGAGATGTACCTGGAGTACAGGAACAGCGGGGAAACCAAGGTGGTCAGAGCAGAGTGAATGACTGAATGTTGGGAGTCTAGGAGGAGATGAGGTCAGAGAAATAACAGGGGCCAAGTTAATCAGGTCAAAGTGTGGTGTGAGAGACAAAAAGCATCAAGGATAACAACGAGGTCTGAGAGCCTAAGTCACAAGAAAATTAAGTTGGTACAAACTGAAATGGGTAAGACTGGACATGGTGTTGGTTTGGAGGAGAATATCAGCTTAGTTTAATGCTGGCTAAGTTTGAAATATGGAAGTGTCAAGTATGCTGTTAAATATTCTGATAGAAAGTGTTCATAAAGAAGAACTTGTCAGACGATATAAATAATGTGAGTTGTCAGCATTTAGATGATATCACATGGGGAGTAAGATTGAAAGAGAAATGGTCCCCAGACTCAACCATGGGCTTTCCGTTACTTAGAGAATGAGGAGAGGTAGAGGAGCCAGGAAAAGACACTGATAAAGCCTGATCCATTGAGTGAAGCCAGGAATGCCAGATTATTCCCTGTTCCTAATGCTGTCCTTTATTTTTAAGTGATATCCTGGGCAGATTACATACGTCAATGTGCAGTTTTCCATACAGTTCCATAAAGCGTTGTAGGACATATAAAAGTATTTATTTAATTTTTTTTCTTTTGGTGAGGAAGATTAGCCCTGAGCTAACATCTATTGCCAATCCTCCTCTTTTTTGCTGAGGAAGATTGGCCCTGAGCTAACATCCATGGCCGTCTTCCTCTCCTTGATATGTGGGACACCTGCCACAGCATGGCTTTGACAAGTGCTGCGTGTGTCCGTGACTGGGATCTGAACCTGCAAACCCCGGGCTGCTGAAGTGAAGCACATGAACTTAACCACTACGCCACTGGGTCGGCACCCATATTTAATATTTTAAGAATTAATTTGTTCTTGTATTTTCCTGAAGTTTAAATGAGAAAGCAATAAAATAAAGTTACATATAGGTTTGGGAAGTAGGAGGGAAATGGGGAATGGTACAGGGCTTCTAGACAGGTACCTTGTTATATTCTTTTTGAATTTTGAAAAAGTGAAATGTATCATCCGTTCAAAAATAAAACAAAAAGTTTAGAGCCATGGTTATATTCTTAATGTTAGCAATAGCCAATCTTTCAAGACTTGTTTTCCTGTTAGTTTTATACTAAAAATGAAGCCCAATTCTCTTCAAAACACATTTCTGAATTTAAGAGATAGTCTGCATAGAGTCATGCAAGATGATTTCAAGTTTAAAAGATTTCTCACATTTTACTATGTTTTATAGTATAGTCTAGTATATAGTATACATACTGTATATTCAACATTTAAAGATGTATGTGTTTAAAGATGTTTTAGCAAACTGTTTTCACTCTCTAGAAAGAAAGGTCCAATTATCTTTTCCAGTCATGTATTTTCTATTAGTTTTGACTTCTTTAAAGGGTGGTAGAGACACATATTAAATGCATGGCATTTTCTGCATGAGGTGTTTTTAAAGGTAATAGACTTACTGTTTCTATCTTGCATGCTTTCCACATTTATAAGCTCACTGCTAACTATTTTGTTGTTTAAATGAAAGACTGTTCTGACAATTAAATGGAGACTCAGGCATGCTTCACTGCCGCATCTTATTAGCATCAACGTGAGAGGAAGCAGAATGCTGAAATTACTGGTTTCAGCCTGCATCTGCATGGCCTTATTATGCCTACCAAGGTGAAAATGTCAACTCTGAAGAATGTAATTATATAACTTAAACTGCAGTGGTGGCAAGGTTAAATCCTTGCTTTACTGATCTTAAAAGGAACTATAACTTGTAGGTCTGGAAGTACCTTTTGTTTATGAATTTGACTTCCCACTTTTATTCCCTCCATTAAGTTTCTCTTGGATAAGGTTTTCAACACAGGTGTTAATTCAATATAGATTTTTGGTATTGCTTTTTTCTATTTCAGTCTCTTTAATACATATTATTTCCAACAACCAGAAGGCATGTAGTATATTTTTACATATGACTGCTGCCATTTCAGGAGATCAAGTGTAAAATGCACTTGAAGATGCTTTGAGGTAAAGCCACTCAAGTTATTTGTAAGTAATTTTAATTTTTAATGTAACTCAGAACCCAGTTTAATCGATATATTCTAAAAAACAATTGCTAAATCTAAATGAACGTCTTTGGTTAGCATTTAATTATCTGTTGAAAACTCAGTGTATCGATTCCTTTCTCTTGAGATCTTTTTTAGTAATTTGAAAACTCTAAAATTTTAATTATTAAATCCTATTTTATTTTGTAACTGTAGGGTTACAAATAATAATTTATAGTTAAATATAAATTTAAGATATTATTTGAAATAATTTATATCCCTATTAATATGAAATGGCAAAACATTATGACTTTCAAATGTGTATCATAGTAAGCATATAATTCATTAAATATAACATATATTAAGTACATGCTCTTTGCCTGGCATTGTGTAAGATATGAAGTCATTTGCTGCATTTAGATGTTATCACTTACATGATGGGAGTAGAATTTAAATATATTGTAAAGCCATGCAAATGAAGAACCATATGAATAATGTAAAGCTAATAAAGAATTCAAAGAAGGAAGAGGGAACTTCTAGCCATGTTGGCTAGAATGGTTGTTAGATTAAGTGTCTGTTAGAACTGGTCTTACTGGATAGGCCATTCTGGATGTAGGGAATAGGAAGAATAAAGGTACAGAGGTGGAAAAGTATATTAGAGAATATTTGTGATATCTCTAGGCTGACAATAAGGTATAATTTCCAAAAAAATATTTGATCAGAATACACTTTTAAAAACAAAATATGTAGATAGTATACCCTTAGGATATATAAGTTAAAATGAGAAATGGATTCATGTAAGTAGCCAAAATATGGTCTAACAGATGTGTTCATTGTTACAAAAAAATAAATAAATGATTCATAGAGTTTCTGTTTACCTTGTAATAGAACAAGCACATTTTTAAAAGCTATTATATTTTAAAAGAAAAAAGAATAAAATATTCAAAGATAAATGCAACTTCTTTAATTTTACAATTTATTTCAAAAATGACATATATTTACTAAGGGGTAAAATATTTTTATATATATTAAGAGAATTGGAATGCAGAGAGAGAAACAGTGAATATAAAGTTTTAATTTCAAAAATAGGAATTTGAAGTGAGCCAGCAGTATGGGTCAAGCTTTGTTAAAGAGAAACTGAGAGATCTTTCTAAGCACATCCTTACCTGTACTTATACTAGAACTGTGCCTCTACCTGTGTCCATGCCTATGTCTATATCTATATCATCTATACTATATCATTTCTACTACAAGATATGATGTAGAATGAAATATCCACCAGCTCAGAGAAATCCAGAAAACAATCTTTCTGGCTGTTGAATGGAGAGAGTGATTTAGAGGGAAAAGAATGGAGGCAAATGCTCTCTAGGTCCCTCATAATGTGGCATATGTACGTTCATAAACCTAGATGTGAGTTTGTGTGTGTGTTGTTGATGGAGGGAGCAGGAAAAGCCAAAATCCCAACTTCATTAGTTGTAGAGAACCTACAAGCAGAAAGGACTTCTGTTTCCTATTAAGCAGTGTGCTGATCATTTGCCTGTTTGCTCTTGAATCCATTCTCCTTCCGTCATGGCCTTTCATTAATAAAATTAAATGGGTAATCTCCCCCATCCCCCACGAATCCTACCTGCACCACCATCAACAGAATAAAAAGCTTTAGAAAATTAAGGAAGTTACTTTTCTTTTGCACTTCTAATTGAAATATAAACATAATATTTTTTCAGCAATGTTATTTCTATCATCATATAGCTCTTAATATTTTGAAAAATATTGTTCAATCAAATAATTATTTTAAGGGCAGCAGTAGTTATTGCCTATGTTTAATCTGTTTTGGTAGAAAATTTCCAAATTTTATTTGGTCTTGTGGTGAATACTCTTTGTGGACACATTGGAGCTAGGAACATTTCTCTCCTCTGTAGAGCAACCTAACACATAAAGAAGGATCATATCCCCTTTATATGAACTGCCCCTTTGAGCATGGCAGATTGATATTAGGGCAGACATACCTGATTCAAGCAGGACAGGACTCTCTCTCCCCTGTAAATCTGAAATTTGTAGTTTAGCAACACAGATGGGAGATGGCAATTGATGGAACTGATGCATATTGATGGCAGCTAGAAGAAAAAGACATTCATTTATTTAATAAATATTTATTACTATATCAGGTACCATTCAGTGGGATAAGTACTAAGGCTATATTGTTGTTGGCAGGAATATATGCTCTGCATTTGTGTGGTTTACAATATACTAGAATTAGTGAAATACAAATAAGAAAACACATAAGAATATAACTTTAGGTTATGGTAAACACTGAAGGAAATGATTAAAGAACAGTTACAGATAAGGAGAAAAGAAGTCTAAATTTTTCTATGGTTATTAGGAAAGACTAACTGAGGTGATTAAAGTACAAGCTGAATCTGAAGTTTGAGAAAGATCCTGCCATGTAAAGTCATTCTAGATAGAGGGAGAAGAATGTGTAAGTTCTTGAGGCAGAAAAGATTTTGATGAGTTAGAGAAAATGAAAAGGAGTCCGGTGTATTTGATTTGAAGGGATGAGAAAGAAGATGGAATGAAATGAGACTGGAAATTTAATTGGGTCTAGATCCTACCTTATCTTATCAGCCACCATAAGGAGTGATTACTCGACAATATTGAAATAATTGGTGATCTTGACAAGTAGTTTCAATAGAGTGATGATGGCACAGGCCAGATTGCATTCAGTTGTATAGTAATTGGAGATTTGATAGTAGGGTCAACATGTGCTAACTAATATTCTGCATGTTTAACTGTGAAAGGAGCTAAAGAAATGGTTCAGTAACTAGAAAGAGACATAGGGTAAAGGAACCATACTTTAGAATGTGAGATACTAGAGAATATCCATAAATTATGGCTGCTAAAATCCCAATTCTTCTTATGCCTTCCATTTTAGTATCTTGGTTCTTTGATTTGATGAGATATCACCAATAGAATTTTTGGTTCTGCCAAGCATCTCTTTGGAAACTACCCATATGCTAGAACAGTGTAACTCAACTCTACCTGAAATATTTCAAGCATATAATGAGTTACCCTGTATCGTTCTGGTGGGGTTGACCCCTTCTACTATTCCCAAGGGTAAACATGTAATCATAGTGGGTTCGAGGGGTAGGCAAGAGACCAGGCTATGTCCATTAAGGCCCTTTCCAAGATTTTATAAAAGCATGGCAGCAAGAAAAGAATCAAAGTAACTCAGAGTGAAATATTTTTGAAATTATACTTTTAATTGAGGTGCTTCAGAAGTTATTAACATTTGCATCTTGAACAGCTTCGTTCTCATTTTTTTTTTGTGGGGAAGACCAGCCCTGAGCTAACATCCGTTGCCAATCCTCCCCTTTTTGCTGAGGAAGACTGGCCCTGGGCTAACATCCGTGCCCATCTTCCTCCACTTTATATGGGACGCCGCCACGGCATGGCTGACAGGCAGTGCGTCGGCGGGCGCCCGGGATCCGAACTCGCGAACCCCGGGCTGCCAAGCGCGGACTAAACCGCTGCGCCACCGGGCGGCCCCAGCTTCGTTCTCATTTTGTTTACAAATCAAAAAGTGTGACTTTTCACTGTTGTCGTAGGAAAGAGTTCCTTACCCTCCTTAATAGTCTCCTAGGACTGCTGTAACAAATAAATTTATTGTCTCACAGTTCTGGAGGAGAGTAGTCCAGTATCAAGGTGTTGGCTGGGCTGTGCTCCCTCTGAAGGTGCTAGGGAAGGATCCTTCCTTGCCTCTTCCAGCTTCTGTCAGCCCCAGACAATCCTTGGCTGGTGGCAGCATAACTCCAATCTTCCCATGGCATTCTCTGTCTCTTCATGTAGTCTTCCCTGTGTGCATGTCTGTTTTTGTGTCCAAATTTCCCATGTTTATAACAATCCAGTCATATTGAATTAGGGCCCACCCTAATGACAACATTTTAAATCGACAGCCTCTGTAAAGACTCTATTTTCAAATAAGGTTACATTCTGAGGTACTAGGAATTAGGACTCCAATATATCTTTCTGGGGGAACACAATTTAACCCATAATGTCTTCTTATTCCAATTTTCAAGGATGTCTGTAGTATAACTGCCCTAGCCTTGTGCCCACTCTTTGGTCATTTTTCCCCCAACAGGAGGAATGAGATACCTGCTTGGTGGTCAATAGACTTGGGCCTGTGTTTCTCTTTGGATCTCCTGTATTTAAAAACCACACATCTTGTGATTTTAGTTTTTCATTTCTTCTTACCCTTGGGCTAGTAGAAAGAAACTGCAGATCCCAACTTCCCAGCTGGTGGGATCTTCCAAGTTGGCTCAGGGAGAGGGTAACAGAAGAAGCATATTAACAGGCCCATTAGCCCCTCCTAAGTTATTATCTTCAATAGTTTTATGATAATAATGGTTGTGTTTGGCTTTCTTAGTCTGACTTGTGTGTCTATCTATCAATTAGCATCACATTTCTACAGAGTAAAATGTTGATATTGATCAGACCCTTAAGTTTAATTCATTCTGACATTTCCTTTGAAAAATGCAGTTTAAGGCCCAAATGTTTGTCCCATTACTTGACAACTCCCTTGCATTTATTCATTGATTCATGGAAAATTAGTCTGCATGCTATACATAATCATACACAATAGACTTGGACTATTATCATAAATATAAATTCTGAATTTATAAGACAAGAGATACTAAATTTCAGTGATAGCAGTTGCATACAACTATACCATGGTTAATAGAAAAATGCATTAATGAATATATCAATATAAACTTCCTTAGAGTCTAAATATTCTATGGATTTAATTGAATATTGATTCTCTAAATGATTTCTAACAACTCATTTACTCATAAATGTAAGAGTTCTTTCAAGTTCCTTGTCTTACACTACATTGTAACAGCACCTCTAATGCTAACACACTCTATGACTTCAGTGAGCAGCATCAGTTTAGAAGGCACTTGATATATTAGTTGTGAAATAACGAGGGATGGAAACCATCATCTGGTAGTCCTCTGGAGGTGTGTAAGGTGTAAGGAGATGTGCAAGGTTTCTCAGAGCATCATGACATCATGAATTTTGTTTTCGGCTTACGTCCTAAAACACAAATGACCTTTTTTTTTGAAATGAAACAGGATAGTACCATTCTCTTTGATAAAGGATGATAGAAAATACAGATCACAGGAGAGAAAATATAGATGAAACAAACATTTAGGTCACAGAGAATAGCTGGACAAGCAAAATTTATTCCAACGATTAACATGAATAATACACCATCAGCTTTATAAAGACTACATTGCAAGAGAGCAATGCTGTATTTAGAAGGCAAATGTGGACTTTTGCAAATGGAAAGATTAGGGACCATTCAGAACTATATCAAAGGACTCTGAAAGACATTGGCATCTGAGGGAAGAAGGTGGGTTGTCATAGAAGATGCCATATAGCACATAGACGATGGACCTGAATTTAAAAAGAACCAAGAGAAGAGGAATTCCTACAGATCGTTATACACTGGCCATTATTATCTGACTCTTAATGGGAAGAAACTAGGGGTTTATACAAAAAATGTAATAAATTTATTACATCTTTAAGTCTCTGTATGTGTTTGGGTTAATGTGTAATTTGCATCTATATAATTTTGTTAAGGTGTTTTTAATTAGTTATTCTTAACAAATCGTTTTGTTTCCTTTAGAAAATGGGTTAACAGATTTCCTTATATATGCCCAGACATCTGGGGGGAGTGAACTATACTTGATTATTAAAAATAAAACTTTTCCTCTTAAGCAGGAAACACTAATCCTTCCTTGACATTCTTTATAAAATGGCTATTCCTTTGTGGTATACTATGATGTATTATACTATACATGTGTTCAGCATAATAAATCTTATTGAAGTGCTTGGGTTTTGGAGTCATGAAGAACTCTGAATCTTGGCTTTGCTATTTACTACCTGCAAAATAAGGATAACAATAGTTCCTATCTAATTAACTCGTTGTAATATATGAATCAATCACTTAGAAAATGGTCAGCTACAAGTAAGGAATGAGTAATATATTTTTAAATAGCTTTATATACAAAATGTCTTAAATTAAAAATATTGAATAGATGCGTATTCACTGCTAAAGTTATTGCTCACATTTTACTTTTCCTTAGCAGCAATTATAGCAAAACTTATTTTGTTGTGTGATATAAATTATTTGGGAAGGAACTCTTCCGGGATTTTACAAGGAGTGTTTTGTCTTGACCCACATTGACAGGTAGATCAGGTACTCCTTTATTCTCCCAAGGTCATTCCTTCCAATTGCACATTCTACTTGGTATTCAGCCTTGCAAGCCATCCTTTGAAGTTGTAGACTTGTCTTATTCCTGATAGATCTTAAGCTTCTTTTAAACTGGAGTGAAGTTTGAGTAACAGTTCTAATCACCAAAGAATTCTTTCCAAACAGTGTGATTTCCGCCCCCTACGTTTCATAGGCTTTATATTACCTTGTAAAAGAAGAATACAAGACTTTTAAAGTGTATTACCTATCTGAAACTTTACTTAAATTTGCAGATTTCTCATCATTCTAGTCATCCTTAAATGATGTCTTGGGAGGAAAAAAGAGAAATAAAACCATAGGTCTTATGATGATTTTTAATATTCAACAATAGAAAATCAATTACTTATATTTATCTTTTTGAGATATATAAAGAATGTTTTTGGATTTTTTGCATATTATTAATTTGTGTATCATATAATATTTTCCATAATTTTTGTGGTCTCCTAGGAATACTGAGGAGAAAATCCTATCTCTACTTTTTCTTAGTTCCAGGTTGCAACTATACTAGCCAAGAAACTCTTCAAAATATCATTATAGCACAGAATTTTAGAGCATGAATCATTTTTGAGTTATTTTATATCTCAGCTACTTCAATTTATGGAAGAAAATGCCAGAAACTTATCAAGGGTTATATTAGAAGTATGTGCGAGAGCTACGATTTTGACCTGGCTTAGGGATGTGTGTGTGTATCACTTTTTTCTTCACAAAAAGCAGCATAATAAATACATTATATTACATGTTGCTTTTGTACTTAGAAAATATAAATATATAATACATCCTGGAAATTACTGCAAATAAATTCACAAAGATCTTCATTTTTATGCCTTCATTATACCTCCTTTTGAATGTGCTCTTATTTGTATTTATTTACATATAGCTTATGTTTATATTTATTCAAGATCCCAACACGTGGTTATTTAAGAGATTTTGAAGGGTTTGCTATTACAAATGTTGTCACCATAAATAACCTGCAAATATGTTATTTCATGTGTGGGGAGGTGATTCTTCAGGGCATATTCCTAGGACTGAGCTTTTATTTTGTTCCTCTGATAGAAGAGCCCTGCAGAGGAAATAAAAATGCTAGGGAAAATCTGTCTTAGCCAATAGAAGTCCCACCTGCACCTTCTACCAAGTAAACTCTGGTGACACGTGGGAAAACCCCCCTTTGAGAATGGTTTCCTCTTTTACTTAAGTAAGGTACTTCAAGGAGGCTACAGTCAGCACTATCTGAATTGCCTGAATAAAGATTTGCTGACTCAAACCTCCTTATCATTTATCCATAAACATTAAGTCCATGTAGGTAGAAAAGTTATTATTAATCTGACCATGAAAAAAATAAGCAAAAATGAAAATTCAGTGTATTTTGATGACAGCAAAAGTAAGTTTGCTTAGTGACAAACTGATGGTGAAGTGTGGGCATTTATATAAACAGTAATTCCTGTGTGATTCAATGAAAATTAAACCTATCAACAATAAACATAATCCTCTTAAGTTGCTTGATAATGGCTTCTGACATTGAAATTCGTAGTTTCATAACCTCTCATCTTGAAGATTCCAACAAGCTTGGTAATATATTTTAGGCATGTTCTGAAAGACAAACCAAACAAAGGGATTACTGCGACACACTCAGAAATAAAAATGCTCAACACTACACAACTGTACATGACAGAAAGCAAAGAAGCATGCAGCATCCAATTGAAACTACATTAAAAATTTAGGTAAACAGGATTACCCAGCTTGGAATGCAGCCAGGAGAGGGATAAAAAATTTAGAGTTATCATAGAGGAATAATGTGGAAATGCTAACTGTCAACCCAAAACATCAACTTCTGTTATTAAAATAACTGTCTGACAATGAGGGTACACATTTTACCAAAAATTTTTATTTAATATGCATGTATGTTAAAATTATTTCAACACTCTGAATATTATGAAGGATTTACTTTTTATTGCAACTGAAACCACACTTAATAAACGTTACATGGGAAAAGATACTACCTAAAGTTATTTAACCTGAGTTGTATTCTTTCTTCTAATTCAACTAATTTAATTTCTTTAGTAAGTTAGTTTGAAATTGGATGACACAACTTTTATTATAAAAATTATCAAAAATGGCACTGAGTAAAGTAACTTTTTAAAATTGAACACGTGTAATGTTAATGACCTAACAAATTATTTCCATTGCATATTTTATCTGTATTTATACCATTTCACAGATATAGTGAAATATAATTTTGAATCTGAATATATTTTTGTTCAAATATTTTATGTGAAATATAAATATATTTCATATGACCTTCAATAGGGACTCTGGGCACCTATTTCGCTGGAGCTAAACATCTGATGTGTTCAGATTTTGAGAGATTTTTTGCTGTTACTTTTCATCTTACTGAATAACACAAAGCCACATATGATCTCTGATAAGGAACATCTATGATGTTTATTTATCCAAATTCAAAACTTTAAATGATAAATCAATATCTAGCCTGATGTAAATTGTTCAAGATAGGAAATTGAGGAATTTTGTGATAAGGAATTACGTTGGTAAGCTTAGAGTTAGCTAGTAGCAAAGTCAGAACTTGGACTCACACCGTATGCAAGTGTTCTATTCATTGCACCAACACACTTTCGAAAGGAAAAAAAAATCTGCTTAAATAATGTTGTTATCCATTGAAAAACTAGTTTAGAATAAAACTCTATAGAAGAAAAATGTTTTGAACAGATTCTCCATACCAGTCATTTCACAGTGAAAGTCTCATCAACTACTTGCTAATTTCACTAATCAGAGTACTGATTTTTCAGCGGAAATACCATCCATTTTACTTTTCTTTCTTCAGTTAAACCTACCCGTAAAGATAATATTTCTGGATTTATAAACACCATCTTCAAAAATCAAATACCAGGAATATTAAAGAAATATAAAAACTAATTCCTTTAGCAAATTATAAATTAGTGGTTGAAGGGGGGAGGGAGACAAGCATTTATGAAGCAGCTAAACAACATTGCAATTGAATGTGATTATTTAATAAATACAATATTTACATAATATTTTCTAGTTAAAAGGTTAGTTCATATTATCTCAAACTTGTAATGGTTCTTTAAAGAGAGGAGTTGGAAGAATCACAGAGAGCAAGACAGCCATTGTTATAGTTTATAAAATTCAGCCTCCTAAGGCTGAGAGCTGCAGTGAGTGGGTGGAGCATAGATCTAGGATAGATTGTGGTCCACAATGCTTAACTGATAAATTCCAACTGTGATAATTTCTTGCAGTAATTATAATCCATCTGTGAGATGACGTTAGGCCACCTACTTTACTAGAAAGAAGCATTATATCATGTGAGCTCCTGTGGGTTTTCTATCAATGCATTATAATTCAAAAAGACATCCATGGTCAAATAAATTGCAGAAATCTTGTTGTAAAACAGTCAACATAATGAATGGATTTAGAAGAGGATAATATATCCCCAGAAACAATCTAATCCTTTATCCGCAAAGCTCTTCTGTTGGTGCACTGTATGTTTTGGATCTTACTCTTGTTCACTTTTTTTCTTAATCACATTTGTGAAAAGCCTCTACCATCTGTAGACATACATACAATTCAAATCCAGTATAGAACGAGGTACGACAGTTGTCTATTGGCCTCCATAATGTGAAGAGATTTAGAGTAGATTATTAAAGAAAATATGCTTTATTTTATAGGCTATTCAAAAGTATGTTTTTCATTAGTGTTGATTTCAGGAAATTATTACAAACACTAAAACAATCATTCTTCTACAGTTAGAGTCAACATAATTTTGCTGACATAATGAGAAAACCTATTTTTATCGGTCATGAATTCCAAACCTATGTACTATATGGCTCAGTTGAAAAAAATGGTTCTTCTTATAGCTCTTTTTTCAACATTATGTGATGGTGAAAGTCATGATTCTAAAAAATGTGATTATTAAAAAGAATTAGATTACTAAATAGAATTATCAAAACATAGGGCTTTTAAAAAACACATTTTTCGTCAAAGCAGTGGTATAGCTTATTGTTTCTCAATTTGTAAAAACTAAGCAGGTCGTGGCACGATTTCTGCTCTGTGAAAGAGTTCTGTATTACTCGAGCGGCTTGCCATGGAACAGATGGTGAGAAAGGGAAATTAGAATCCACATTTTGAAGTGAAATATTTTCATTAGGGGAAAAAAATCTAACTTCTCTATGGCAACTTATGACTTGTGAACAAATGTTAAGGTTTTTATTTACTTTTTGGTTCTTTCTTATTTCTTCACATAATCGTACAACTTGGAAAAAATTTCACTCTGTTTATTTCCACTATTTCTTACATACTGGTGTTTAACTTTTTAACATTAGATTATCAGCTCTTCAATGTTCTCATTCTTTCTATGATTGGATCCTTTTTCACTAGCACACGTGCTGAACATGCTTGGGAAAGGAATTGAAATATCTTTGTGTAGCTTCTTTTTTCTTACTGAACATATCTAGAATAAACATACATTTAGAACTGATCCTCAGAGATGATTTACACAGGATGGTTAATACCCATTTTTCTTTATGTCTACTTCACAAATGATCATGGATAACATTAGGTTAATTACTTTTGAGTTTCCACGTCACTCCACTTAAGCAGGCAAGGACTTTCAATATCCGACACTAATAAGGCAACCTTATAAAATCTACAGAAAAAGATAAATATCAAACATAATGGCGGGGCTATAAATCTGGAATGGTATCTATAGTTTAACATATTGGGAAAGGAAGAGCTAGTTTCTACTGTGTACCAAGTAATGCTAGATAGTCCATGTAGGATTTGTATGATGTGGATCCCTTCACATTCTGCGAACTCTAGAACTTCCTCTATAGAATGCAGTATAAACCAGAACTCTTGATGTATACAATGCTTCTGTGGCATAGTTCCTAATGATAAATGCGGTATAGTTCTTTGGATGTTCAGAATATAACGTAGGAGTTTATGATTATGAATAACATGCCAAAACAAAAGCAATAACACGTGTTGTATGATAATAGGCTATACTGACTTCAACACTGATTCTTAAGAGCAACATTATCTGGGCAAAATGTTTCAGTAACACTACTATCATTGTTTGTTTGCAAACAGAGAAAGGAGTTTATAACTTAGTTTAGGTGGTTGGTTTATAGAGATTAATGCCAGGTGCTGCAAAGGGGAATTGATATAACCTTCTACTTTTAAACTACTCATGTAGTTCATAACTGCCATATCTAGCATCACTGTCCAATCTTAATTCTCTAAATTGAATTAATTTCATCAAAATGAAATTAGAGTGGCTGGGAGAAATGGTCATTGAAATTTATAAATCTTAGTGATTTATCTTTTTCTTTTTTTTTTTTTTGCTAATTAAGATGAGCCCTGAGTTAACATCTGTTGTCAGTTTCCCTCTACTTTATATGTGGGTAACTGCCACAGCATGGCTGATGAATGGTGTTGGTCTGATTTGTTCATCTTTTTATGGATCCATTTATCTATGCCTACACATTTTTCTGTATGTCTTTAAAATTCCTTTAAAAATTGTTTCATTTCTTGGTGCCGGCCTGGTGGCATAGTGGTTAAGTTCACGCGCTCTGCTACGGCCACCCAGGGTTCACGGGTTTGGATCCCAGGTGCAGACCTACTCACTGCTTGTCAAGCCATGCCGTGGCAGGCATCCCACATATAAAGTAGAGGAAGACGGGCATGGATGTTAGCCCAGGGCCAGTCTTCCTCAGCAAAAAAAGAGGAGGATTAGCAACAGATGTTAGCTCAGAGCTAATATTCCTCACCAAAAAAAAAAAAAGAAAAAAAAAATCATTTCACTTCAAAGAATGTTTATACTAACAATGAAAAATTATTGTTATTGATTTAGCGTTTATTAAGCAATCTCAATATTGAGATGTAATTCAACAAATAATTTGAGAAGAAAAATTAGTCTCCAAAATTATATGTGCTTGTTTTTCTCTTTTTGGTGAGGAGGATTGTCCCCGAGCTAACATCAACTGTGAATTTTCCTCTTTTTGCTTGAGGGAAATTGTCCCTGAGCTAACATCTGTGCCAGTTTCCCCTGTTTTGTGTGTGGGACGTTGCCACAGCATGGCTTGATGAGTGGTGTGTAAGTCCACATCCGGGATCTAAACCCATGAACCCCGGGCTGCCAAAGCGGAGCTCACGAACTTAACCACTATGCCACCGGGCCAGCTCCGATGTGTTTGTTCTGTTATTTCTTTTCATTACATGCCATACAAATGTGGAGAAAAGAATGTTTTGGAAAAGTATTATGAAATAATTGTCCTCATTCTGTGTATAATCCAGGAGTTTAAAATATATTAACTGACATGTCAGTAGTGTTAAAATATTTGTGTATTTGATTATTCTAATATAAATAACTTTGTCAAAAAGTCTATTCTTATCTACACTCACGCTCCCTATTTTAAAAAAGTTAAAAATGCACTTTTAAAATTGAAAATTAAACGTTAAAAATGCACTTTTTGGTGCATTTCTAGTGGCAATTGTATAAGGAAGAAACTTCAGTTTATATCAGTTTTAAAGTATTCTTTTATGTTATTATATATTTTCTAGATAATATTAACTCAGAAATGTTGGAATTTTATTTAATATAGTTGACTAGAGGTTCCAATTTTCTTGTATTTATTTTAAAATATTTGATAATTCAAAAGTAATCAAGATGCTCATTTACTTAAATGCTTTGAAGTAAGGTGAGAATGTTTTGGTTTGCTATCATTTGCAGTGTAAATGAATACTTGAGGATTTTTACATATCATTATAGTGTATTGGTAGAAAGATGGTTGAACATAATGTGTAAAAAGTTAGTGTTAGTAATTGATTTGTTTTGTATTTTCTTTTTATTTGTTTTGTTTCATTTTCTTAATTTTTATCTTGTTCCAATGAATTTTTGAAGTTTATTAAAATAGGGCTGAGCTAGACACAATGGGATATTTAAATTGAATAAAAATTGAACTATTGAATTGATACCACCAAAATGAAGGTTATTCTATAACTCCATGGAGTTTTTTCTTTGAAAAATATTGGCAGACTTGAAAGCAAACATTAGCTGTGAGAAGAAATGATTTTAGAAGTAACTACACAAATGATCATTTTATAATCATGTGTAAAGTAATCCTGGAACTGATGATTTTATGAGACTATCTCTACCTCAAAGATCAATAATCCTGTGTCTAACTCATCATCTCTATTTTCAGTAATTAGATAACCTGAGAGTCTCCCATTCTCTCTGTAAGCCAACAAGAGTTTTGTTTAACCCAGTAAAGTAACTGTTATTTGATGAAGAAACAAAATAAGTGTACCAAGCTCATATATTATCAGCTTAATGTTCTCTCCCTATTTAAAATTTCAATATGCCAGAATCAAAATATTATGTTTTAGACATAGTAGACCACCTTCTCAGGATGATTTACAGTATATTTTTCTGTAAACAAATTGATGAAATAAGTTTATTTGAGCAATCTTCCAACATGTTCAAACCCTAAGACATTGTGTCACTAATGGAATTTTTAAATTTACCTAATTTGTTGAGAACAAAGTTTAAAGAAATGCAAAACACTATGCAAAGTTGTTTTCAACTTACTATAGAGACCACATATAATACCTCTGTATAGAGGTCTTTATGAAGGTCTGAGTGGAATCTTTTGCTCTTAGTACACATTTGCTCTTTGAAATAGACTCATAAGTATTTTGAATCAGTGTATCTTAGTTTCCCAGTGTGAGTGATCAACATTCAAATATGAATATTAAATGAGTCTTATGACCCGGGCCTTTATTTACTTCACAAAGCGTTGTACAATAAGCTGAGAAAGTGCTTTACTTATTCTTAAAAATTATATTTATCTGAAATTTGCATATTTCTCTTTTGCCTTTTCCCCTTCTTCTCTAGACTCCCTGCAGTGTTTCAGAACAGTTGAACTTTAAATTCTCTGCTCCACGAGATCTTTAAATTGTCTTCTGTTGCACAAGCACTAATTTATAATGCAGAAGGCTTACAAAACCTCAAAGAATTTCAAAACCACTGCACTCATGGGTGAGTGGGTTGTAAAGTATACCAGTTGCCTTTAGCCACTAATAAGAAAATATTTTTTACTTGGTTTAAATAGGCGCTCTCATCTGAAGGCAATTCATCAGGCTTAAAAATGAGCAGAACAGCTAAAGGTGCAGTAGCAGCTTGATGGTCTAGAGAAGTGCTCACAGGAATGTATGAGACCCCCCTTCTTCAGCTCCCAGTTCAGTCTCTCCACTCTTTCTTCTTCTGCATGTTCAGTTTTAGTTTACCACCTACCCCTTGTTGGAAAAGGAAAGCAAAATAATATAAAGATGGGGAGGAATGTGAAAGATTAACTGGCAGGTTCCTTTTTATTTGACCCCATATTTTAACCTATAACTAACTCATGATAATTACTAAAGAAAATAAATATGGTAAGGACTTGAAGGCATATTTTTCTTTATATGTATTAATTGTTTGACTGATAAGCAAATTAATCGAATTAAATCTACCATAGAAAGAGTATATTAGTATAGTTCTGACAGCTTAATAGAGAAAAAATTTTAATTAAAAAAAATGTTGCAACAATAGTTTAAATTTCTCTTAATACACCAGTTGAATACATGAAATGTTGTATCACAAAGACCTCCTTTAAAAGGGACAGATGTAAATGACTATAGTTTTAGAGTAAAGACCTAAAACTAAAGGTGATTTTTGTTTCATTAAAGGAAGATGGTTGGAGGATGATATCCAGGGGCAGTACAGAGGAAAAAATAAGACAGATTTAGGATTCAGGTATAAAACAAACTCTTTAATAACAATTTTAATATGTGTAATCTTTTTTAAGGGATCTTTTTTTATGGAAGAACAAACCTCACTTTGCTCTAGATAAGATTAAGCCCCATGTTTTAATAATTTTCTGCTCCTTTCTGTACATCTTGACTTTAGTTTTGTGCTCAATAAAGGCTACTAGTGTTGTAATACTACTTATCTTTCAATGATTCCTAGAGATATTTTTAAAAAAATCAAAATTATTATAAAATAATAAGCAAATATTTCTCGTATTTTAAGCAAATTGCAGATAATATACATGTGCATCTACTTGTAACTCTATACCTATACAGATGATGATAATTATACCTATTATATATTAATTATTCACATTAATTGTTGATTATCTAATACATGCCAGGCATGGTTCCAGTTACTGGGAATAAAGACAGATAAACTACTTGCCTTCTTCAAGTTTACGTTCATTTGTTTGAACTATATCAGTGAGCACAAACTACCTAGAAGTCAAATTTGCTACTTCCAGTACACAACAAACCTGGCAAAAGGTACTATTAATTTTATACATAAATGAGAAGACTAGAGTAATTATATTAAGTTTTCAGGGTTATTTACATTACTATAAAAGAGCAAAATTCAAAATCTTTACACAGAAGTTTATACTTCACACATTTAAAAATATTAGCTTAGCTTGTAAAATAATCAATATTCTTAGAGGTACATTTTATTTACATTTATATTAGTAGAATTTGATCTCAATAAAGAAAAATCAAAATATTAGATCCCATAAAATGTAATGGGAAAGAGAAGTAGAAAGAAGGTGGGAAAGACAATTTTAAGCTAGAAAAAGGAAAGGATTTTTGACTAAAATATATTTGAAAGCAATCTTAGAAATTACATTAGTTTTCTACAGCCGCCACAACAAATTGTCATAAATTGAATGGTTTAAAGCAACACAAATTTACTATGTTAGAGTTTTGAATGTCAGAAGTCTGGCACAGGTCTCATTAGGCTAAAATCTTTGGCTGTGTTCCTTTCTGGAGGCACTAGGAGAGAGCTCATTCCCTTGCCTTTTCTAGTTCCTATAAATTGTATGCTTTCCTTGGCTCTTTGCCCCTTTCCTCCATCTTTAAAACCAGCAACATCAAATCTCTCTCTGACCCATCTTGCGTAGTCGCATCTCCCTCTGACCACAGCCAGGATAGGTTCTCCAATTTTAACAACTCATGTGTTATTTTGGGCCCATTTTGGTAATCCAGAATAATCCCCCATCTTGAGATCCTTAGCTTAGTCATATTTTTAAAGTCGTTTTTGCTGTCTAAGAGGAAACATGTTCACAGTTTCTGGGGATTGGGACTCAGATGTCTTTGGAAGGTCATTATTCTACCTACTACAGAGTTACGCAGCCTGCTCTCTTTATTTATAGACAAATAAGAAAATTGAGTTACCACTTCATAAGGTAATTTCCTCCAGGTAATTTAACAAATGAATGACAAAGACAGAAGGTCTTAAGTTATTAATTGGATGCAGATCCTTTTGAGTATTCTTCTCAATAAATTTCTGATACAAATCTGGAAGACATTCACATGGAACAGATGTACTTCAAATATTTGCCTTTTTTAGATCTTTTATAATGAATTGTCATAATTGTATCGAAATGCATTTTCATTGTAACCAATTAAAAATGTACACTTACATACAATTCATAGTTACTAATTCATACTCCCAAACCTACATCTTGTCATTTCACTTAAAACTAAGCACTGTTAACAACAGCCTGATATGTATTTTTCAACATCCTTTCTCCATGCTTATGCAAAATATGTGGTGCATAAATTATGATTCATTCTTTTTATACCTGTTCAACATTTCATACTTTATATAATTTATTTAATTGTTTCTCTATTGATGAATATTCATATCATTTAGCAGTTATATTCTATAAAGGGGAATAGCTGATTAAAATTCAATGTACTTGATTTTAATAAATATTTTTTAAAAACCCAAAGTCAGTCATATTTACCCTTCCATTGAACAACCAAAAATCAACAGAGAAAATTTTGGTGGAAAATATTCTCAGTGGTCTGTCGGAGCACTGAAAAAAATTCCCTTCTCCCTCCTTTTCTCTCTCTACATACATATGTACATATTTTTAGCATGAGCTAGTGTTTTTGCTTCCAAAGAGGAAGACAAAATAAAACAAAAAAAGATTAGAAATATATGAAGTATCTCTAATAACATGAAAAATTGAACAACTGGACACGAGGAAGGAACAAGATGAAGCTTTTCTACAGATCTTTTTTACAGCCTACTACAATACTTCTGTCTGTAATTAGCCCATGTGCAACTGATAAAAAGCTAAATGGTGACAGTATAATGCCTAAGTGACATTGGTACACAGGCAGTTTTTTCTATGCAATGGAAATAGGAATGGGTGAAATAGAATTATAATGTTTATCAGGGAAGGCAATATTAGCAGCAGGAATATTTTCTTCTATATTAACAAATGAGCATCTGCACTCTAGGTACACCAGTTTAAGATCTCAGTTCATTTCATTGCCTCCCATGCACACCTTAAGAATAGAATCACTGGCTCATAACTCCACTCCATTCTACATTGTTTGCACCCACCAGCCTTGCTCTAGTTAAAAAGTTGCCATTATTGTTCCTCCATTTAATTTGTGCATCTGAGATGCTTGCCTGGTCAGTTATCTCACAACGTTTCAATTATTGTTTTTTGTCAGTTCCTGGCTTAGAAAGTTGTATAGGCTTTGATTTATCTTTTCCAATTCTTTTCTTCCATACACTCTGTTACTTTTAGCACATAGATTTAGTAGAACTTGATTTTTGTGTGTGTGTGTGAGGAAGACTAGCCCTGAGGTAACATCTGTTGTCAACCCTCTTTTTGCTGAGGAAGACTGGCCCTGGGCTAACATCCGTGCCCATCTTCCTCTACTTTATGCGGGACACCTGCCACAGCATGGCTTGATAAGCGGTGCGTCTGTCCGCGCCTGGGATCCAAACCTGCGAACCCCGGGCTTCCGAAGCAGAGTGCACCACCTTAACTGCTATACCACCAGGCCAGCCCCAGAACTTGAATTTTTTAAAAGCCTCTGGAGGTAGCGCAGCCCTGCTGACACCTTGATTTCAGACTGCCAGACTCCAGAACCTTGAGAGAATAAGTTTCTATTGTTTTAAACCACCAAGTTTGTGGTAATTTGTTACCACAGCCACAGCAAACTAGTGAAATTTTGCTTAAAAAATCAAATTTACAGGAAAGGATATCTGAATAACTTATCTAAGTCAGGAGGTGGTAGGACGTCCTAACTGAAAGACTTTCCACCCACCCTGGAACAGAAGGACGTTTCCCAAAGGAATTCAAAGAGTACTTTTTAAAAAAACAGATGATGAAGGAACTCTGGAAAGATGAAATAAGCAAATAGACAAAAGAGTTCCACTGAATTCATTAAAATAAACAATTTATAAGTTTTAATTATTAGCACTTGGAAAATTAACATGATTTTATGTGTATCTTTCAGAAATATCAACTTCAAAGCATGTAACAAAAACCGATAATATGGCCAAATCCTTACTATCTGAGCCAACTATTTTAAAAATAACAGTTTGGTATCACTCTACCAAAGAATTACTAAAAACATATTTTATTACTTTTAGTTACATATTTTAATGATGTTTCTTGATATCAAGTTGGTTGCTTTACTGACCCAGAAGATTTGACATCTCTACAATAGAGGGTTTTATCAAAAGCACAATTATGATCTTAGACTCACTGCTCAAGGCAGTAATATTAGGTTTATTTTTAAGGAAGCTTCAAACAATTTTTATTGGTTTTGTTGATTTTGATGTTCCTCTGTTGCTTATAACCCCAAATTCTCTCTTCAGTTGCAAAAAAAATTGCTAATGATCAATCTTAAATATCACTATAATATTTTCACACCTTTCTTTTTCCAAGCTTTCTCTCATAACACACACCAAAGTTAGGATGATCTGTATCTCCCAATTAAAAAAAAAACACTTTGAAAAGAATGTAAATGTCTCTTATACTTTTAAATCAATTACTACTTACTACTCCTTTACTAACTGCAGTTGGGGTCATTCAATAATATTCTTTATTCTCAAGGGTGGTACGGAAAACTTAGAGTATGTGGGTCTGTCAAACCTCACGAATATTTCAGTATATTTTTAATTTTCTTTATTATAGTAAATGCTTTATTTTTAGTATACATTGAAGCTTCCTCTTTTAAATATGTAAGTATTTTATCTTTAAAAAACAGAATTTATACTTAAACATACATCAAAATATGAACAAAAAATAATACCAAAGCCCATTCTTCTCCAAAACTCATGTTAACAAAATATTTACTGAGATGGAAAGGCAATGAAGCATAACTGCATGTATATAAATAAAACAATAAAATAGATTTTACACAATCAAAATTTATATAGACAGAAGACATTCAATAGATATACTTAATTATCAAAATACTACCTGTACAGTTTCAGTCCAAACACCAACGTTTGCATGTCTGAGCCAAAAACAAAATCTTGTAAGTTCACATAAATTCAAAATTATTCCCATACCTTTATAGAAAATTGATGCTTCAAGGGAAAAGTATTGTTTAGATTGCCATATATACCAGTTAAGGTTTATATATCCAAACTTAGCATGGAAAACTTTTTGAAAGCCATGACCTATTTTCTACTCTTCTAGTAAAGTCTGGAACGATTCTGTAATAAATCTCTGTAGATCAAGTGTGATATCTGGTTAACAATATGGTGTACAGTCATTGTTTTCCAACAGTCTCATGGATTTCCTGATTTCATCGAAGCGATGTTGAGGTTGCTACATGGATTTTAGGCGAAAACCAGTGGGTGGGACTCTAGACACCCAACCTGCTTCAATCAGAAAAAAACCCAGGTTTATCTTTTTCATATACTATTAGTATAGCATTCATATTTATTGGTATTTTTTCTAAGATTTTTATTAAGAATTACTTTATTTTGATTTAAATTGTTAGTGAGAATGCAAATTAATATAGAATTTTGTTTATAGTAAGAAATAAAACTTGAAAATAGAACTTCTAAATTCTTTTGATAAAACAGGGGAAAACCTAGACTGATATATAAAATAGGTGTTACAAACCCAAACCCCTAAAATATATATTTATTTTTCAACCCTAAAAAATAAATGTAATTATTTATATGTTGTTTAAGAAAGACCAAAGAAAGAAACTATCTTTGAAGCTAACCAGAATGTAGGAAATTATACTCATTAAAAAAATCCACACTTTTAGAATTATAGTAGGTGGAAATGATAGAGATGCCAATCCACTAAGATAGAAAAACAGGATTACGCACTCTTTCATGCCACCTAACTATTGAAAGATCAGGAGACATTCTGGCCTTGAAATGACTGCGTGCAAGAACTCAAACTGTTTCTCTCTCCCTCTCTCGTGCGTGCTCTTGCTCTCGCTCTCACTCTCCATCTCTGCATTTCACATTGGCATATGTCTAATTCATAGTTTCCATCTGTTCTGTTGAAACTAAGATTTCTACATTTTGCAGAAAAATAGGACCACAAGCAGTTCTGTGGTGAAATCTTCACTCTTTCAGATCAGAGCAGAATAAGACATATTCTTGCTGGCCTTGGTGAATGAGTGAAGGAGTCTGATTAGACTGGCTTGTCCATCCTTGGATCACAAATTTTGAAGGATAAGATTGGTTCAGCTTGTGTCATTCACCCGCCTTTTGACTGAAGGTGAGAAATGGTATCTGCTCCTCTGAAAAGGAGTACAGGGGCAGAAACATAAACATTTGGCAGTTTTGTCCTGGAGCTCTACCAAGTTCCTTTTGATAAGCAAATCAAAACTATATTTTATTGTGCAATGATGATCAACTGCTTCAGAATCTGACTTACTCAAAGGAACAGAAAACTCAATTCATTTAATCTGTTTATTGAAAGGAGGTGCAAATTGGGGTAAATTTTTTTTTTTTAGGATACTGTTGACAAAAGCCTTAGATATATTAATTCCCCCTGGCACATCTTTTAGAAATTAATGCTAAGTTAATAATGTTAGGTAAATAAAGGCGTACTTGACCCCCCCCCTTTTTTTTTGCCTTCAAGGACAATTCTTTTAATACAAGAGCAGGTAATGGATTTGTGCAAGGTCATTTTTACAAGATTTCTTGTCTATGTAGATTGTACCCATTCCAAAGGGGTTATTATAGGTTTGAATCAGTGTAGATGGCCAATAAAAATTTTCTTCCCTAATTAGATATTTTAATGCTAGATAACATCAATTTCCCCTAGGGTCTTCATCCCAATCCTTATTATTCATTTCTTTCTTCATTCTCTACCTTCTAACCTCCTCTATATAACATTAAGTTAACATTATTTGTTGCTTTTTTCTAAATGATGGGAGAAATCTCCTTTCACCGTAAAAAGGACCAATCTGTCACCTTCTTAGAGATTGAGGTCAGTATGATAACATTGTTCTGATTAGTCTTCTAAAAACATCACTTTAAAAATCAGATTTTTAAAAAGTTATTTTCCTTTTACAAACTACAAAGTAGGAATAGTACCTTCTACTGATTGCTATGTTACCAGTTTTACTCACCTTATCTCCATTATCCTCTTAAGGACTAGATTTTCAAACAACTTTACTAGTATACCCACTGTGTAAAGCATTTTTCTTCTTTTGTATTTGATTCTGAAGGCATATCTTGAGTTTCAACTCTGAACAAAGGCTACTTGATGGTGGGAGCGGATGATAGTGTTCTGGAAAGATTTTAAGGACTCGTCCATGTCTTTCAGAGTAGCCTTTAACCTAGCACTAGACAAGTAAGACTCAGAGACAAAGACAGAAATATAAAAGATAGAAGGGAAGGTGAAATAATGCATGCAGAAAATGAATAAAATAAATTAAAATAAATCCACCTCTTCCATAGTTTCCCAAATTTGCAATTTGTTAAAGCATTATTATAAGTATACATTTTATTTTTCTCAGCATTTACATATGCTGTTCAAATAAACGTGATTGGCAAATAGTAGAATTACTGTCAATTTCTTTATAATCAAGGTTTAACATAACAGTCTGTTACCTCTAATTAGGTTATGTTCACATTTTTACACGTTTGGGATATTATTCTTTTAGTTACACTAAAGCTATTAATGGCATATCTAAAATTTTATTACAAGAGTTTGGGTGAAAAAGGGGTTTTTACTATAACTCACTTGGCTGCTTATTTTTCTATGCCATATGTTTTACTGTTACATTTAATTTCATTGTGGGCTTATTTTTGCTAAGCTAAAATGATCATTGTTTACTTGTTTATTGTTTTAAGGCAAGCAAAAGTGTGCCACTGTCCAAGCTGGACGTAGGGTGGGGAGGAGTAACACACACATGGAAAAAAGCCTTTAAAAAAAAAAAAGTAAGGATAATAATTGGTTAATTAATCCTGCATAAATCTCTTGAGAAAAATTTCCTGCCTTAAAGGCCAAGTTTACTGTTCCTTGGAATTTTTTGCTTCCTTTGATAAGGCCCAGGATACACACCTGGAAACATATCTGATAGTAAGTATAATGCTACTGCTTGCAACTTACTGCAGAAAGGGTGTTGATTAATGGCTCCTAAAAGTCATATCTTTCCTACCGTATTTATGAATAACTTGGGAGATTGTAGCCCAGAACCATTGATTCAGGATAGGAAAATGTCCAAAAGACTCTTGATCTGCCACTCTGCTCTTCTTACCTAAAGACGGTAAATCATTCAAAATAAAAGCTTACCAATAAAATGGAGAACTGACAAAGATTGCACTAAATTAAAAAAAGCCCACTGCCCCCACCTCTCTATACTGTACCCTCTGTCCCACCAACATCCTCTCCATGGGCACAATAGAATTGTGAACTTCTTTCCTCACTATAGTTTCTGAAATCCCTGGTTTAATGGAATTGGAGTCTGAGAAGTCTTAATACATTAGGGAAAACAAAAAATGTACAGTATTCTTCCAGCCCTCTTAACACAGAATAAAAAATATTGAAAACATAATTGGCTGGAAATTTAGACTGTATCATGAAAGCTATAAGTGTCATCAAGTAAAAACAAAACGAGGTAGACTGGTGTACAAGCAAAATTCAAGAGTCATGATCTTAAGTTTGGTGAGCAAAATTAAAAAGGACCTGAGGATGAAAAATAGATTTTGCTCAGCTGGAGACAGTAGACTGCTCTGTGTTTTTAAAAAGCAATTATGTTATTTTTATTCTAAATATATAAGGATTATACAAATTTGGTGTGAATTTTTGTGTGTGAGAGAGAGAAGTGACAAAACAAGATTCTTTGATTACTGTATCTACAGATGCCCTTACTACCAATCACTCAACAAATAAAAACTGTTTGACCTAGGGCAAAGCCAGTGGTTTACAACCTTGTTTGTGTTCTAGAATCATTTATATTGCTTGAATTCCAACTTTTGAGATTCTTACTCTATATGTCTTCTTTTTGGCATGCGTCTCAGTAGTTCGTTAAAATTCGTAGGCCATTCTGCTAAACAGCTCAATTTGAGAACCACATTAATAAGCAGAAAAAAAAAAAAAAAAAAGTCTAATGGTGGTAACGTTGAAGTTATAGCCCTCAGTTTGTACTTTCTTTACTTATACAAACTACAGAACCATTTCTTTTGGAGCTATAACATCCCCAAATACATAGAGATTAGCGTAACCTATTATATCATGGTTATCTCAAACTATTGTCATCATCAAATTATGTGCATAAAACCATGTGAAACCACTATAACCCCTGATAATTTTATTTTATAGGTTGAAACTTATAATTCCATAAATTAAAAAGCATGATTATAGTTTTAAGAAGATAGAATTAAAGCGAAGCTTTGTTGAGTTTTGTGAGAAATTTTCTATTACCTGAACACTGCTTTAAGTTTTGTTTTAAATATTTTCCAAGGAATGCATACTTCTTCAGTCCAAAAAAGTGAGTGTTAATAAACTGAAATTTTATCCATATTTTGGAAAATCGAGTCCTCATTATCCAAACATTTTTTAAAATATATTATTGTTAGAGAATCTGGATCATTCATACATTTCTGGTAAGAATGTAAAATGGTAGAGTTATTCTGGAAAATAATATGGAAGTTTTGTATAAAACTTAACATGTGTTTTCTATCTGACCCAACAATTGAACTATTGAGCATTTATCCTAGAGAAACAAAAACTTATGTTCACACAAAACCTGTAAATGAATATTAATAGTAGATTTATTTCGTAATAGCTAAAATCATAGAAAACCATTGTTTTTTAAAAGGTGAATGGTTAAACAGACTGTGGTACAACATACCATGAAATACTATTCAGCAATAAAAAGGAACAAACTATTGATACACATAACAACTTGGATAGATCTCAAGGGAATTATTCTAAGTGAAAAAAAGCCAATTTCAAAGGCTACATACTATATGGTTCCATTTGTATAACATTCTTAAACAGACAAAATTATAGAGATGGAGAACCAATTAGTAGTTGCCATGGGTTGATGGGGAGAGGAAATATTGGCTGTAGCATTAAAAGGGTAGCACAAGGGATTGCTGTAATGGAACTATTCTGTATTTTATTGTGGTGATGTTCATATGAATCTTCACATAAAATTGTGTAGAATTATATACATATACACATGAATACTTGTAAAACTGGTGAAATCTGAATAAGATTGGTGGATAGTATCTGTGTTATTCGTCTCTTTGCGACTTTATACTGTAGTTTTGCAAGATGTTACCACTGGGAGAAACTGGGTGAAGGTATATGGAATCTCTGTAGTATTTCTTAAAATTGCGTGTTTATCTGAATGTCTCAAAATAGAATTTTTAAGTAATATGTCTTTTAGAAAGCAAAAATGAGTTCTTTGAAGGCTTGTTTATGATTTATGAAAAATGTTAACGCAGTTTAGGTTGCCCAGGTATTAATGAACTCTTTAGCTTATCTCAGTAACAGCAATTGCAAGAGCAGTACATTATATGCTGTAAAATGTATAAAATACTTGGACCAGTCCATTAGCCAGGCTATTAGATTCTATGGTAGATTAGATCATTGTTCCACAAATATTTTTTCCTTCCTCCTACCTCTATGGACTTTGGCCATGTGACTGACTTTGACAAATGGATTGGTAGAAGAACTGTGAGGAGAGGCTTGAAGTGTACTCATGTGGTTGGGGTTGCCCTGTTCTACTTCCTTTGCCATGAGAAGAGCATGCCCCAGGAAACCCACTGGTCTCAGAAGAATGAGAAATACAAGGAACAGACCTGAACCAAACCCATGGTCAAGAATTAATCACAGCCTTGGATCGACTGAACTCCAGCCAAGCCACAGGCACAAGAGTGAGAAATCAAAGCTTGATTTTTATGCCTCTTCTTTTAGAGTGGTTTGTTATACCACCTTATTGTGGTTATAATTGACTAACACAGAACAAATAATTAATGAGAATAGATTTCAGGATATTCTTACAAGGATTATGGCTTAGGTAAAACAGAATATACTATGGAAGCGTATATCACAACTGACAATTACCGAATATCTGCCTTCTCAGAGTTGAACCTGACATAGTTTAAATTAAGTGCAGATCTTGATATTCTTTATTTTTCCCTCCTATCACTGAATGCTTTATTTTTCTCTAACTTCATAAGGTTTAAAAAAATCTTGATGGAACTATGGCTATATTATGATTTTTCATTGAAAGTGGAAGAGTGGTAAGTAAATTAACAACCTCTCCCCCCAACAATTTGATCTTGTTTTTTCCACTTATCCAAGTGCCATGAGAAGAATAACTTTCTCACTTTTGTTTACTGCAGTGTCACCAGTATGTGAGCATTTAAGAAATATACATATGTATTGAATGATTATTCAACATCCTTAGCTTCCTGTTCCCCTAGAAGCGTTTACTGAGTTGTTTTTGTATTTCACTACATGCTTTTATAGAATCTATATTAGTGGTATAAGAACTGTCTGCATTTTCTGGAAAACATTGTTGAAAATTTTGTTTACTGTGCTACTGTGTGTATAATCACCTACATGGCAATTTCTCTCAATTTTTACTTGAAAGAAGACAAGTATTTCTCATGATGAATTGGCATTATTTTATCCACCAATAAAAGAAACAAAAGAACATAATATTTCTCTAGTTTGTTTTGACTTCCAGGAATATGAGTTCAATTTAATACTCAATAATGGTAACTCTATAGTGCTACTAAATATATAAGAAGCGTAATTTTAATTACCATTATTTCTTTTAACTAACTGCAATGAAATATTTTCTACCAAATAAAAATACTTGTAAATAAACCAAAATCCAGAATTATTTTGCTTTCTGAAATAAATATTTCATCAATTTAATTATTTTACCCTTCTAAGAACTTCTGAAACTTACAATGTTTCTCAAGCACTGTGCTAGGCTTTAAATGTACAGAAATGAGTGTAACAAAATCGTGGAACTTTCTTTAGGGCAGACTAAAAAATAATATCTTGTATGCAAATAAATGATTATGTGTTTTTTGAAAAGACTAAAACACTTTTAAGATAACCTGCTAGGGAATGTTGATGTTGGAATGGGTATGGGAATTGGGATTGGGATGGGGCAGAGCCTGACAGACTTGGTTAGGACTTGACCTGTCAAAACCAGACAAAGGGAAAGGACGAACTTTTGAAAGCAGTTGTCTTCCTGAGCAGAAGTAGCAGAATACAGGGAAGCTCTAAGGTAAGGAGCATGTGTTGCTCCAAACACTCGAAAAGGAGATCTGGACATTTGTGTACTAATCAAGGGGGGATATTGTTTGAGGTAAGGTTGGAAAAGTAAACCCTTTGAGTCATGTAAGCCCTGCTAAGTGTTTGGGTTTAATTCTAAGTACAGTGAATCCATTGAAGAAATTAAGTAAGGAAATTATGTGATCTTATTTATGGTTTTTTAAAGTGACTGTCTGTTATAGGGGAAAAATTGTTGGATCAGAGTAAATAGGAAATTACTGCAATAACCCAGGTAAGAGCTGGTGATGGTCTGAACAAGGCTGATGGCAGAAGGAAATTTTAGGTCATAAAATGTGACCTAGAATAAGTGATAATATAGATAACACTATTAAATAAAAACACTATAAATAAAACTATTAAATTGCATATTTACCCTAATTCATGAATTTAAAATTTTAAAATAATTTATGGTAATTAATTCTGAATATTTATTTCAAAATAAACTCCAGCCAAGTCAAAAAAATTATGATGATAATGTAAAAACTTACTTCACTGAAGTCCAAAACAATTATTAGAAATTTTAGTTACTAGACCTCAAATTAACGATTATATCCTTTAATATACAATTGATGATTAATATTGGACAGTGGTGGCACTCAACTGAATAATGTTGGTGTAATGTAAACCCTTACATTTTTATCTATAATTGAGCAACTCCAAATAAAATTCCAACTTACTCAAGAATTATTGGCAAAATATGTCATGGGTAGATATAGTAACATTTAAAAAGGAAATTTAAATAAAAAGAAAATTACTGGATGGTTTTTTAAACTTTCTTGAATTTATATGAAGAAAGGAATAAAGAGTAAAAGTTAACACCATTTAAGGGAACATTTATAACTCAGACATTGAGGGATATATTTCCTCTGGATTAAGATGTAGAGAGAAATACTGGTTGGAGGTGAATATGTTGACCTATAGCTCCCATTTAGTGAACAGAGCAGTGTCATGGTGAATAGTTAGACCTTACGGTTTAGTCAAGTAGACTGATTTAATTAGTTCCAAATTATAAAGCAAGTGTGGATATCCTCAATTAAAAGACTCTAGTAGAGGGGGCTGTTAAACAGAATTTCTTCATGATTTATGTTTAAAACTCAGATTATTTCCCATACGAGAAAAATGATTTAACTTGGTCTGTAACCTAAACCTCAGGTCTTTTTTTAGTAAAGGGGAAAAGCTAGAGGATTTTAAATCTATCATATCCTCAAGATTGAAAGAAGGTGCTTAAAACTATATTTCCCATGCAACCATATTTAAGCACTCCAGCTATCCCTGTGAACAGTCAAATGCATGTTGGAGGAAATAAGTGAAGTATCATAACCAGCAAAATATGCTTAGAACATATTACCAATTTTGACAACTGGATGAAAACAGAATTGCTGTCTTCAACATCATTATGCCTAATTTGATTCACAGTTATTTCTGGAAAGTATGTGTACTTTCTATTTTTAAAATATATTTGCTATCTGGGAAAATGTAATTTCTCATGAGAACTTTGAGTATAGTATAGAAAGACTTAAGATGCTTCTTCATAGTAATTAGTAATGTCTGATGTTTTTATTTATAGAGATTTCCTCTCTGTAACTGAAATTAAGGTTTTACTTCTAGTCTTAAAATAATAACAATAATATTGAATACCAACTACAACTCTTTTTGAAGTTTATCAGCTTATATTGGCATATGGAATGAAAAATAGAATTAGATAAGGAGGTGAAAAATATCTGGAATAAACTGAAAAGACCTCTATGGAGGTATCCATGTACTTACACAAAAAGGCAGTGGACTTCTGTGATGGTTTATTTTATGTGTCAACTTGGCTCTCCTTATATATATATAATATATATATAATATGATATATGTTATATATAAAATGTATGTATATTTTATATATGAATATATACACATATTTTTTATGATATAATAAAACATTTGTATAAAATGACCATTTTTCCATTCTCTCTATTTGTCTACCTTCTACATAATGGTTATTGAACATTCCACAATATATTCATCTATATGCTATGGCACATGCATACATTTAGGCTGTTTATACCCACTGTCACCAATACACATAAATGGGGGGAAGGGGAAGCTATGAAACTGTCTAGGACTGTATATATACTTGTCTCAGCTGAATGCAGAAAATTTTTCTAACTTCCAGTAGTTTGTGTAAAATATATAAAAAAACAACAACTATGAACAGAGTTCAAATACAGGATTGTTTTGAAGAGACCTCCTAAAGTGTACTTTAGAACAAAATAGTTTTTTTCCTTCTCCCAAGTATGAGGTGCCTTTATTTCAGCATCCTGACATTGCAGTGACTATGACAGGCTAAATTATAACTGAACTAGAGCTAGGGAATCATGAAATATTAGTGGGTAGTAACTATAACAAGGTCCAAATTCATTCATAATACAACTCAGATGGGCATCGATATTTTCTTTAGCCTATAGCAGACCTGTCTTCTTTATGACCTCCCCACCCCCACCCAATCCATGTCATGACAATTGCTGGAAATATGGTGGGTGTTAACCAAAAGTTCAATCTGTTCAAATGTTATTCTGATAATTTAAACATTTCCTTTAAGTAGTTCTCAGCTCTCTCGAATAAGAATATTCAGTCTCTTAGCCTCTTCTCCTCTGTGCTTTTCTTCCTAAGGTGGAATCCAGTGTATGTGGTGGTTGGGTGTGTAGCTTTTATTGCATCCATGGAGTTGAGGGGGAAGGGACCTTCTGAGTTTCAGGTGGTCCTTGGGTGTGTCTGGCTGGAACCTGCTCTCCCTTGTCCACTTTTTCTTGTGCCTTCTGATGATGAAGCCTACGGTTGGCATGACTCATAGTCTGGTTTTTCTTTCAGCTTACAGCATGGAGGTGGTTTGGCTTTGTTTCATCTCCAAATAGCATTATAAATCCCTCTTTAGGCTACTAGGTCTTCCATCTATCTCGCTCACCCAGTGGCCTGTGATAACTGACCTCCATTGGCTTTCAATTCAGGATCCATGTCATGAGGCCAAGGAGTCTGATTAGACTCTCTTTACTTTTCTTTTTTTTTTTTTTTTTTTTGCTGAGGAAGATTTGCCATGAACTAATATCTGTTGCCAATCTTCCTCTATTTTTCATATGTGGGTCACTGCCACAGCATGACCACTGACGAGCTGTGTAGGTCTATGCCCAGGAACCAATCCTGGGCCACCGAAGCGGAGCATGCTGAATTTACCCACTAGGCCATTAGGGATGGCCCCTTTACTTTTTTTTGTTAATTGAGGTAACATTGTTATATAACATTATATAAATTTCAGGTGTATAAAACGTAGTAGTTTTTCCTTTCACAAAACTGAGTTACAAAATACTTTTGTTTTACAGTGCATCCTTTCTTAGGAAGTCTCATTAAAACACACACACAAATATGTATGTATGTAAGTGTATATATATATCCAAACACACTATTGGTTCTTTTTCTCTAGAGAACTTTGACTAATACAAATTCATATTCAAATTCTGTTATAATCAGGAAATGAAATATTATGGGAAACAATGTTAAAAATGGATAAAAACTGATAAATTAAAAGTTGTTTAGTTGAAGTCTAGAACCCTGCCATTTTGGGGGGTTTTGGGTTTTTTTTTTGGCCAGTTCCAAAAAAAATAATCTTCCTCAAGCAAAAAGAGAAAGATTGGCTCTGAGCTAACATCTGTTGCCAATCTTCCTCTTTTTGCTTGAGGAAGATTATCCCTGAGCTAACATCTGTGCCCATCTTCCTCTTTTTGCTTGAGGAAGATTATCCCTGAGCTAACATCTGTGCCAATCTTCCTCTATTTTGTATGTGGGATGCTGCCACAGACTGGCTTGATGAGCAGTGTGTAGGTCTGCACTGGGGATCTGAACCTGTGAATCCCAGGTACTAAAGCAGAAGGTGAATTTAACCACTATGCCACCAGGGCTGCCCCTGACTTTTTTTATGTATATCAATGCTCTCCTGAGATTTGAACATCAACCTTAAGGAGAATAAATTGAATCATAATGATGTTTATCATCACCTGAGTGAGTTTCACATATTTAAAATTTGCTCCAGAGTAGTTACACATAAAACTTTTGATATTATTTTATTAATATTATGTTAGAACCTAATTTTTAATTCTGAGTAATCAACAGGCAGATTAGCAATGACCTATATGGTTCTTGTTTTCCTGTTGTCACTCCTATTGGAGTCACCATTTTATCAAATGTTACCTGTAGATTGATCTCCTTTGTTATTTGGACATTCACAGTTAGTTGAAGTATAAATTAATAACTGAATATGTGTTCTTGGTTTTCCCAATGACTGATTCATGAAGTAACTTGGAAACCCTTGGGATATCAAATTGAACTAATGAATTTTTCATTAGAGGTCCTATTATAAACTTTTTATCTCTTGAGTAAATACCTAAGTTAAAATCTAGCATTCACCAAGCAGCCTACTGTTCCTTCTTATGTTAATGAAGAAGCTAATTGCAAATTTCCCTAGGTAATCTCAGTGTCAATTATTCATGAACCACTAACAACAGACATGACATTTCTGAATGACAGCTCTCAATCCTTTTGCTACTAGTTTTAGCATGTACAGGGTGATTTAAAAGACTTTAAACATAAAAATTGACAAAAGTTAGTTAAAAATTCAGGAGAAAAAAAAAACTTCTGAAACTTGAATGCTTGATATGTTAGTTTTGAATTTATTTAAGGCTAATATATTTTAGAATTTTAAAAGCTTTAAGGGAAAAAAGGAGAAAATGTTATTTCAAACTTTTAAATTACATTGTTGGATTAGTGTTCTTGAATAGAAAACATGCATTCCAAAACGATTCTATTTAATTGATGTATATAATCACAGCTTTTTTCTGAATCACTAATAAGATTAAATTATAATACAAGTTAACACAAGAACACTAAGTGAAATTTGGCTCTATAATATTTGCAAGTCTTTTTTCATATAGCTGTTTTTTCTGTGGTCAGTGAGTTCTGAATTCTGTTTGTCACATCTACTGGCTCTTGTGGTGGTGTATGTAATCCATGGTCTGTCATTTGGAAGATAAGCTTGTCTTCAGCAGTAGCTGTTTTCCATGGTTTTTGCATTCCTTTGGGGAAATTTCATGTTTTCCACTGTCCCTGAGGTTTCTTGGTGTTCGACCATATTTTTAATAAGTTTATGGTTTAGAGTCTTGCTGGCAGTGAATTTAAAATTTGTACTCTATACTTTTGCACTTTAATAGCTCAGGTTCTGGTTTCTTTCTTAGAACATTATTAGATTGGGGCAGAGTTTTTCTGGTCTCCATTTCAATCAGTCAACCCATTGTAAGAACATGAGTTATTTGACTTGAACTTTTACCCTACAATTTTTTTTACTATTGATTTAACCAGTATTTCTATGGCTTAATGTGTATATGTGTGTGTGTGTGTGTGTGTGTGTGTGTGTGTGTGTAAGAGGTTTCCCCAAAGTTTTCTGCCATATTGGTTAGAAATCTAAATAATATGGAAAAGTTATTTAATGTTTCCTATAAGGACAACTAAAGCAAATTGTGTCATCAAAAAATGTTTTCCAGAGTTATAAAAACATATAATTGTTTATTTTTATGAAAAAAATTGATCAAAGAATATTTTAGTGACTATTAAAATATTAAAAATCTACTTCTTCAGTCTGACATACATATAAATTATAAATTTTATATAAAAAACATTGGATTACAATGTGAACATGCCTAATTTTGATGAGATTCAAACCACTTGCATGTCCTTTTGGCAGAGGACAAGTTACTTATCTCTTCTAAACCTGTGTGTTTAATCATATTTCCCTTTAGTGTTAAGCGTAACTCTTTGTTTTCTTGATTTGTAAATCCTGTTTTCATGATATTTATGGCCCTCCAGCTTTTCCTATTATAATTTATTAGTGAACCTTTTTTTTTTTTTTTTTTTTTTTTTTTGGTGAGGAAGACCAGCCCTGAGCTAACATCTGTTCCAATCCTCCCCTTTTTGCTGAGGAAGACTGGCCCTGGGCTAACATCCGTGCCCATCTTCCTCTACTTTGTATGGGACACCGTCACGGCATGACTGACAGGCAGTGCGTCGGCGGGCGCCCGGGATCCGAACCTGCGAACCCCGGGCTGCCAAGCGCGGACTAAACCGCTGCGCCACCGGGCGGCCCCATAGTGAACCATTTTTTATTAGGCATGCATTATCATGTTTAAAGTCACTGCCATTTTTCATTTATACAAAAACGTATGGATATTAACACTTCAAGAATTTTATGTAATGCCTTTTGCAGGGGGAGATGGATGTAGTTTTTAACTCAACATCCAAAAAGAATAGCAAAAGGAATATAGTTGAATGCCTACCATCTTCAAGAGCAGAATCATGCTATATTTGTGTTAATCCTTAATATATCTTGAGGGTTAGATATAGCTGTCTTCATTTAAATGTGAGATAATGAGACTTAGAGATTTTAAGGAAATTTCCCAAGGTCCCATAATTAGTAGCTGGTAAGTGGATGAGCCTGTATTCAACTTCTGATCACTCTAAAAACAAAGACTATGCTCTCTCTCTTTGTATTCTGGCTAACAAAAGTAAACATGAATTCACTGGAAATTTTTGGTGGGAAGGCTAATAGAACTGAGGAAAACCTAAAGTACCAGAAGTCAGGAAACAGAAATAAAAGCAAGACTAAAACTTGAAGAAGAAGTAAAACAAAGAAGAATCCATTCGGGGTACTGCTGTTTCTGTGATTTGGTCATTTCACTCAATCTTCAAATTCCCTGGAGAAAGCATCTGATTGGTCTTTCTTTGATAATCTGACCTTCTTTGAACCAATCACCAGAGGGATGTGAAGGTTTAGTTGATCAAGCCTGAGTGAAGCTTGAAATTAATTTTATTTAAAAAGACACATGAAAGGATACTGGCACAAGAAAAAAGTCCCCAAGGAAAAAAATCTAGTTCAATACCAGAAGAAGTGCAATACATGTTAGATAGTCAAGTAAGATTTTGGGGGGTAATTGACTTTTTTCTTTTTTCCTATTATAGTGATAATATTTTTCTTATTGATATAAAAATTGCAAATATCATAATGTTAATCATTTTATCCACATAAATGTCAATATTTTGTCATAAATATTGCAAATGTATTTCTAACCCAATTGTTGCCTTCTTCCCTTATTGTGTTAAATTTTAAGACTTTGTTATTTAAATTTTTTAATTCATCACTGCAGTTCCTGCTACATTTGTATTTTAAGAGAAATTCTCCTTTCGTGATCACCTAAAATTAATGTATAATTTTCCCTAGTTTTTTAATGTTTTCATTTAACATATATTGTCAATATTATTATTATAATATATAGATTTATTTAAATATATATAGTACCTTATAAAATTCTAACTATTCTAAATGCCTACTGAATTTTTATAGCACAATTTATTGAATAATTTTTCATTCCTTAATGATTAGAAATATAAAAATACTTTATGAATATCAAAGACATAGTAGAATATGTTTTCAGTTTTCAAATATTCTCCATTTATGTGACTTTAAAAAATTATGTAAACACAAGTATGTGTGTTCCCACAAAGAGTGGGAAATAGCATGCCTTCTATTTTTTTTTTTTTTTTTTGCAGTCAGATGTTTTTGTGGAAAACGTTGTTCTTAAAGTAACATTCTTTTTTTTTCTTCAGGAAATCTCTCTAGTCTCAGCAGGGATATCAAGTATAATTGTATTCAAATTTTCTTTTTCCTACTTAGATCTTCTTCCTCATCTTGGTCATTTTTTGAGCTGTTAGTTTCCCCCAAATGGCTGGTGAATCTTGACTTTTTCATTCAAATTTATATACAGTAGGAGATATGAGTTTCCTCTTTAGTTGGGCAGGACTATTTTTCCCATGGAATAGTCAAAATAAGCAAGAATTTTTGTATGTTTATAGGGTATGTGCACTAGCAGGAATCACCTTATAGTGAAAAAGTAATGATAAGGCATTCGAATTGCCCCTGCCTGCCATCATATGAAAAATAAGGAGGGATTTACTCCAAGATAAAAATATACGTTGTAGAAACCCCAGCCCTCCGCGGAGAGATCATTCAGTTCTTCAGTGAGCAGTTCTGCTTACCCTGGGGAAAAGAATAAGCAGTGACAGATATTACTTTTATGGAGGGAGGGAGGAGAACAGGGAAAGACAGAAAGGGAGGATATGACCAGCCCAGCTGTTCCTTAGACATTTCTTCAATTTATTTCCATTATGACAGTGCTTCATTTTTTTACTTTTAAAATCTGATACAGGTATTTCAAACTTGAAGTCTTTACAGCCAGAAAGATGAACTTCTACATGTTCTGTAGCCTTCCTTGAAATTGCTCTTGAACGTGTTAATGCAAGTATGTGTATATATATATATACATGCATACATTCCTACATATATATCCTTATATGTCTTCAGTCCTGATCTGGACTATGGAGTCATGCAAAGACCCAGGAAGACCTTTGTTCACCTTATGCCCTTTTCAGATTCTTGGCTATTATGAGAGCATTTATTTTGGATATCTCTGTTGCCATTTCAAAGGGATTTGGAGAGGTGGGGAATGCTCAGTTGGCAGGTTTGATCTGTGTGACTTCTGTCTAGTCCCAAAGCAGGAATTGCAAGGCCTTCCTTCATGAGTGAACACTCATTCTTTCCAAAAGAATGAATATAGCAAATAAAACACAATTGCAACCCAGAATTCTCTTTCTTCTCTTTGGTCCTCTTAACTAGGTAAAGGAAAAAAAAAATAGATCAGATAAATAAGAAATTATTGAATTAAATCTATCCTAATATACATAAGTCTAGGTAACCAGTAGGCACACATTAACACACACCCACCTGTGTATTTTAAATATAGATTTTGAAAACAAATAAGAAATATGTTACGGTAGAGTGCACACATATAAGTGTTGTACTTATGTAAGTGTTGTGTAGATGGGCAGTAATTAGACATACCTCATCGCTCTGGATAAACTGTATAAAACTGTCTTAAACAGTGACCCACACCTAAAGTGCATGGCTAATCCTCAAAAACAGGTTAGAAAATTAGTAAAATCCACTATTTAAATAGCTAACATGATAAATCAATCCACCATTTCAACACAATGCTTTTTTACTCCAACCATACCAAACTACTTGTAACTTCTCGTTCATGTCATAATGTTTCACATTTCTGAGATTTTGCATAAGAATGTCACACAGATCATTCAACTCTCTTACATCTAATTTAACTTATCCTAAAATTTCTGGAACGTCATGAAAAATAAACCTACTCCCCATAAAATGTACATAGGTTTCCATAACCTACGTAAAGCATATGGTCCAGTGTCCTGGAGTTGCCTGATTATTTTTTTCTGATTTGTACTCTCTTAGAGAGAAAGGCTCATGTCTTGATTGATTTTGAAGCCCCAGTCCCTACGTGGTGCTTCACACGGTAGGCTTCAGTAAGTTTGTGTTGAATAAACACATCACTTGTGCTGCTATTCTTTATCATTAATTTCTATTTGTATCTGTGTTTGCAGGTTTTTGCAGTCAATGTCACTTTCCTAGTTACCCCACGCACCTACTGCCTACATTTGCCAACCACGTGATAAATCCCCTGGCTATACTAATGCGGCAACATTAATCTGGCATTATTCTGGTTCTCTTTGCCTCTTGTCTCAATGTTACACTTTCACTTTGCTCAACTACTCATTAATAATTCTCAGGGCTTTGGGGAATTTAACCTTTGGCCGTGGAACCACTGCTTTAATTACCTCACTCTTCACATTAATGGTCTTCCAGGGAGTGCTCGGTGACCGCAGAGCTACAAGGTCTTGCACTTTTCAGTTTGTGTACTCATCTGGATTTATGAAACACCTAGTTTACCCAGAGCAGAAAGCAAAATGGCCACTGTGGTTACTGTAGTTTCTATGATAGAAAAATAGTGAACAAAAAGGATTAACGTGAAAAATTAAAGACAGTTTCTCATCTAAATCTTCCTATCTTCTTTTTCTTTAGAAACTGAAGCATATGCATATTCACACACATAAGCACACCCCTCTCCTATGTTGCATTTTGGATAAAGAAGTAATACAAGTGAGTAATGTGATTTTGTGTATGTGCATTTGTTGTTGTTATTGTTTAAGGACGAAAGGAAATGTGCCCTGAAGCAGAGTAATGGACTCATTCTGACTGCCACACCTCTCTCATCCTCTGAAATTTGCTTCCCATTATCCCACTCTTCTCTGTTACAAGCCAAGAGTGAAGTGTTATTTATCAAACTATTGATAAATAGCACTAGTATTAAAAGTCCTTTAACTACTTCTTTTAACAATGAATCTGTGTTACTGTGCCGTTATTAGTTTTATAACATAAAGTTGGGTGGGACTTAGTGTATTTTACTGTTTAGTGCATGAGTAAGGGCTCAGATGGACATTAATTCAACTGTTGACGCTAATGCTCAAATGTGTATCCTAGGGAAATTTTCCTAAACTCTATCTCTGTTTCCTCATCTGACAAATTGAGATGATTATAATAGCAGTCTTCACACAGGATAACTGTGGGAAAACGGAATCATTTTGGGGGAAACAGCCAGGAGTTTTTGCAAAAAAAGCAATTTCCAGATGCTGACTCCTGAAGTACTCTTTCCTAAAATTGACCAGAGAAAATACCTGTGATTAAGGCCTCCTATGGGTTCTCCGTTCTCATAACTCCTTTCACAATGTCCTTTCTTCTACCTTAGAAGAGAAATTCATACTCCTGACCCACATGGAATCTTACCATGTTGCATTGCCCCTAGGTGCAAAAACTTCTGGTCATTAAAAAAGACAGTGGGAAATACCAACGCCTCGTTTAATTATGGCACCATATCTGTCTCCATTCATTCTTATTAAGAAATGCATTTAGAAAAAAACTTTACTTCTTTTGTTAAATAATCATTTATACAAAATTGTAATACGTGTGTACATGTTTGAATAATAGCATGCTAATAGTTATTATAAAGTTAAATTTGGTAGGAAAAATTTTATTTCACTGAAAATTAGACATGAATTGTAATTTAGGTATGTGTTCATGTTTCACAGAAGTATGACATGGTGGTTGATAAGATATTCTATCATAAATATAGTAGAGTAGAACAAAATTCTGTGGGGAAAAAATGGAAACACGATTTAAGGGGAAAATTAAAGCATACAGTTGTCAACTGTTAACGAAGAACTTTTGTTTATTTTTAAATGAGTGATGATTGGCATCAAATTGCTATAGTGTTTATAATTCATTGGATACATTTTAAAAATTGATGTCAATGTCTAATGTGCACATGGTTTTGCTGTTATGGTTACAAGATGTAATGCATATAAAGTGAATAGCACAGACCTGAGCACTTATTACTGCCCACATATGTTTACTTTTTTATAAAATAGTAAAATAAATTATATATAATTTTAAAAGCAAATAACATGACATTAAAAAGGATATGTATAAAGTCCCATCTGTTAATATCACAAAATACATAGTCATTTTTGCCTTTAGTTAACTGGGCATGTTTTAGAAATTACATGAATTACATGTATTTAAGAATGATATTCATCCTTAAAGTGTGACATTAATCATTCCTTTTAAATAACTTTTGATCATAACAGTTATAGATGAATACTGTAGTAATAAGTATGTTTTCGTCTATCCAACTCCATTTACCTTACCCTTAAGTATAGCTCCCTTTCCTCGAACAACTTGTCCTCCTGAACAACCTTCCAGAAGTTTTGGGTAGAGTTGCCTATGGCACGCTGACCACAGTGGTGGGTCTATGTCCCCTTCTTTACTAGTCAGAGTCTCTATAATATTTTTAGGCTAGGGCAATAAAAATAACCCAAGTCTTATTAATAAAAATTCCTCCTTGAAATTTTTTTTTTTTTTTTTTTGTGAGGAAGACCAGCCCTGAGCTAACATCCATTGCTAATCTTCCTCTTTTTGCTGAGGAAGACTGGCCCTGGGCTAACATCGTGCCCATCTTCCTCTACTTTATATGGGACCCCGCCACAGTGTGGCTGACAAGCAGTGCGTTGGCAGTCGCCCGGGATCCGAACCCTCGAACCCCGGGCTGCCAAGCGCGAACTAAACCGCTGTGCCACCGGGCCGGCCCCAACCTCCTTGAAATTTTTTGAGTGGAGCTGGTGAAAAAATTTCCTTTCCTTGTTGGTGGAGCAGTTGATTGAAGAACCAGTTTCAGAGGGATTCCTAATACGCAGCAGGGGAAAGTCAAAAAGCAAAGCTGGGTGATGCGAAGAGATTCAAATACAAACTAAGACACTGCGTGAGAGAGACAGGCAGAAATCAGAGTGGCCTTGGTAAATTAAGGAATTTCATATACATGACTTATAATTATGAACAGAGTAAAAAGGTCAGTGACTTTCTACGCTCATTGTAAGATCTTGTTCTGGGTGCTGTTAGGTGCTTCCTACTGGGACTTATAGAGGAGTCAGTTCCACCACTGCACAAAATTGACCTGACTTCTGACAGACGGGACCTTGTCCCCAAAAGGAAATGTAGCAGTGACACAATAGTGAAATCAATATTAGACATTCTTAATATTTTACAATTTACTCACCTTTGAAATATGAGCATAGCATACAAGGAATCATATTAAACAGGATGAATTGATAGTTTAGAAGTCTGCTCCTTTATATTCAAACAATTGTCAAAGTATTCTATTTCATTTAAATTAGTTTCTAAGAATAGTGTATTTTTCTTAGTATCTAGGAACTGTCAACAGACTATACATAAACACTATTAATTATTTACAGAGTAATCGGTAACTTTTTCCATTATATTAATTTTTAACAAAGTTAGAAATGTACAAATAAAAAAATAACAAAATATACATTAAATTTGAAATTATTATGATAATAGCCATAGGTTATACTCCATATCAATTTGAAACTCCTATGCATGAATTGAGAGTAAATGATGTTTCTAAATCTTAGCTTGAAATTCCACAATATATGGAGATTTTTGTCTATATGGAAATAAAGAGTAAATTGGTTTGGTCAGAATATTCTAATTCGAATAGAATAGAATTATGAGGTAGAATACATTCCACAATGAAAGAAGTTGGTTGAAATGTGAAGGAAACTAAACCAGCAGCTAAGGATACTTAAATATATGTAGGGTACTTAAGTGGAGTAGTGAGTAAAAGTACTGTTTACTTATCTATCAGTGCCACTTAACAAGGAAGAGCCCATGAGGTTTGAATCATGCTGCATTCATATCTTTCAGCTACAGAGGCTACATAATCGGATTAGCAACTAAGGGAGTCTAAAAGAGATGAAAAATGTAACAACAATCCAACGTGACTAGATTGTTTTATAATATCCCTTATTACTGCAAACTCATACAGTAGATCTGATGAATTCACTTAATTCAAGGTTGTAACTAAAAATGTTGCCTTTGAAACAATCTCAGTATCACAACTTAATTATATCTATTATTTTAATCTTCTTTTGCACTGTGGCAGAACCATAAAGCTTTTCTAATTTTCTTAGATAGTTCTTTATAAGACTTTTTTTGAAACTACCTCCAAGTAATCAAATATAGTAAGAGAGACAGCCATGTGTCTGAACTTATATGAGAAAGATCATTCAGAAGCTAAATTATATGTGGATCCACATGTTATGAATTAATGAAAACACCAGTATTAAGTTTGAATATGCTCACTTACCATATGTATAGAATGGGACTTTTAAAATGACACTTTTGAACAATAAGTGTTTTTTGGGGGACAGGGAGTGAAATTGTAGGTTTGTGGTTATTGATTTTCATGAGAATATTGTAAACATAGTAACACCATGACCAACATAGCGTGTAACTAATGCTATTTTTTAAATTTCTTTTTTATAAAAAGTACTATATTTTATTCTCAGTTTTATTTATTTAAAAATTAAAAAAATAATATTCCTGTTTTACAATTGAGTGCATGTTTTATAATATTTTTTGGCATATTCTTTGAAGCAAGTGTGAATTTATTACCCTGTTTTGTATTTGATAGGTTTTACTGCAACTATTCCTCTATATTATTATTTTAAACATAACGCTTTCTTTAGGTGAGCAACACTACTTTACTCAACAAGTGAATAACACAGATGATTTTAGTCATTGCCCACAAAGGGGAGCTATGTTCTTCTGACTAACCTACTGGCTAAAATAGAAGTTGTCCTAATTGCACTATATTTAAAAATTTCTGCCTGATCTGGCATTCAGGCAGAAATCATTATCTAGGTTGTAAAGAGAAAACAGTAACAAATGACTCGTTGTTGCAATCAAAGCTGGCAAGTATTTCACAATCAGCATGCCAAGCAGTGGCCTTAAGTTTGATATTAACATACGCTTCAAGCCTTTGTAATTACCTGGATATTGTCTGAGTGAACTTGACCAATAAGAAGACTTGTTGCAGAATAATTAACAGAAACAGAGGAAAGACATGAGGAAAAAAAATGATTTGGCCAAATTATCATTTGAAATTGAAATCGTCATGACCAAACAAAAAAAAATCTTGTCCAATTGGGAAGGTTAAACCTAAAGAATAAACCTTGACTAGAAGAGTTGTGAATACGTTGAATGGTAGATTGCTTTGGTTATTTCTAAGGAGAAATTAGACAAACTGAAAAATAAATACAGCTTAGAAATCCATCTGCTTCTAATATATAAGATATCTTATTCAGAGGACAAATAATTTAACAGCCAACTTCTAAAGTGCCTTCTAGAGTGAGGTGTTTTATGATTCAAGATAGAGTATGTAAAAGTGCATTAATCTATGGGATAATATTTCTCATTTGCCACCGTTGCAAATCCAGATGAATAAAATTCCTTTTCTGCACAGAATCAATTTCAACAAGGGACAGGCAACTTACTATATAGATGAAAACTACTGAAACTGCCAATCAAGTAAGAAGATTTGCAGCCACATTCTCTACGCTATTAGGAGTAGACAGAAATATGAAATGAAATGTGTTGAATTTTCCTGATTAAGCAGAAGCAATGAATAAAAATACTTCACTTTCTTTATGCTTCTAAAAGAGTTTTTCCCAAAATCTATGGAAGCTATGGAAATTGCTGAAGAACATTATTAAAATCTCCACAAATTTTATTCTGAAATGTTAATACTAATATGGGACAGTGTTTCTTAAAAGGGATGATTTGACGTATATAATTATATTTAACCTGAAGCAAATGTTTAGACTTTGTATTTTTACTGGAAATAATATGAAATATTTAGGACCTGAATTACATTTTCAAATATTGGCTACCTATAACTAAACATTTACTATTTTTTATCTTATTTCTTAAAATGCAGTTCAAGTACTCTTCAGACTTTATTGTGTTCAACAATATTTCATATCATTTTACTTAAAAAATACAATATCCTGAATATAATATCTGGAACAACAATGACCATGTTCTTATGAGATATACAAAAAAAAATCTTAATAAAGGAAACTATAGATAAGAAATTCAACATAAAGAAACATTTATCTTTAGGACTTGATCTGACTAATAATCCCCCACTATAAGGAAGAATTGATTATCATGAAAGTATAAGAATTAATTCAATATAATTCTAAATGTTAGAATTCTAGTAAGAGCCTCTGGGGGTGAAGAATCTTGTAATTACAGGTACAAAGTGATCATAGATTGCCATTTTCAGTTACTACGTTTGAAAGACAAATATATCTGAATTTGCTAGTACTACCATAACAAAGTACCACAGACTAGGTGGCTTAAACAACAGAAATTTATTTTTTCATAGTTCTGGAGACTAGAAGTCTAAGATCAAGGTCTCAGCAGTTCTGGTTTCTTCTGAGTCCTCTCTCCTTGACTTGCACATGGCTGCGTTTTCACTGTGTCCTCAGGTGGCCTTTCTTCTGTGCAAGGGTATCCCTGGTGTATGCGTGTTCTAATTTCCTCTTCTTATAAAAACCCCAGTCAGATTGGATTAGGGACCACGCTAATGACCTCATTTAACTTAATCACCTCTTTAAAGGTCATGTCTCCAAATACAGTCATTTTCTCAAGTACTGGGGGTTAGGGCTTCAACATATGAATTTCGGAGGACACCATTCAGCCCATAACATCCTATGTTGTTTGCATTAAGGAAATGTAAATTGCCTCAATTTTTTTCTTAGATATACCTTGCACCTTGTGACAACAAGGGGAAAACAGGACATTCAGGAAATATTTGTGACTATCTTCAAAGAGTATTTAAATTATTGTAGATTTTGTTTTAGAAGATCTGATCTCTTGCTTAAATACATTATTTTAATGGAAGATTCAGTAAAAAGAACATCAGAAAGAAGCTGGTAAAGCTTCGTGGTAAGCAAGAATAACTCGCCACTCAGTCCAACAGATAAGTTTGGAACTCTCTCCTATACATCAAAGTTCAGAGGTGTATTGAATCTCCCTATATCGTATACAATCTATAAATGGTTACTATCTCAATTATGATTGAAAAATATAGAATACATAGCCCTAGTTCTGAAAATTGAGGAAGTAGTAGAGGTTGTGGCACAGAAGACCCATCTGAACCATGGTATCTTTCACAGTGCTTTCCTCAATATTTGGAATTCCACCATGAAAGATGGGGAGAACTTTTTGATAATCCAGAATCTCTTAAGATGGATAACAGATGCGACTGGGCAGATCAGAATGAATTCATGTCATGAAGACATTATCCATAGAAAAGTTTGCGCAAGAGAATCCAATGTCAAATTATTGTACTCCACAGTTGCATATATTTTGTGGTGTATGCTACCGTCTACTTACATTCTTTACATGCTAATTCCTCTGTTTTTTAAAAGAAATATAAATGGCTATGTGGAAATCTAAGATGCAAAGTTGAAAGGTTTTTTGCAAAGTCAGTTGATTCTTCTGCATAAAAAGGAAATACGAGAATTTCTTCATAGCCTTATAGTTGAAAATTTAGGGTTCAGGGCTCTGAATTAAGATTAAGATTGACCCTCTTTATTTGTTCTAAATTTGATTAAAAGAATAAATTTGTGTTATATATTTATATATATTTGAATTAGATTTACTTCAAAATCTGTATAGAAATTGTGTGGTGCTTTAGAGAATCTCAGTAGTTGATTCAAAATAATATGAAATGCAATAGAAATGTTATGTAGTAAGTGCAGATGGCCAACCTAATGGTACATAATGTTACAAATGAATGGTATTACAATCACTATTATATTGCTGCAAAGTATTTTCTTTTTCCTTCAAGACACAGAAACTAAAGCATGAGAAGGGATTTGTTTCTAAAACACAGCAAAAAGATAAAAAATGAAAGTCGATTTTAGAAATCAAATTATGTAGTTTATTTAAAGTCAAGGAAAATGATATTTATCTGCTGTGACCCATATAAAATATATTTAATAAAGGTTAATACATACATTTATTACAGCTTTATGATCTAATTTTCACAAATTGATACATTATAATCACTCCTGACAGGACATATTTATCAGGTATAAAATAATTTAATATGTTGTAAAACTATTTTCCCAATTGCAGATGGAATTGCTATAGGCTTAATGTTTCCACGTAAAGGCAGGTATTATATTCACTATTATCAAGCTACAGCTCTTACAGCTCTTGTATTGAGTATTCAAGGAAACCTCCACAATCAATAGAACACGTTCTGCCATACTAAATCTTTCACACTTCAGAACTGGGCAAAACATTGTTTCTTGTTTATTTATTGCATCATAAAATGAAAGGAACATAAAGCTTTCACTAAGTGTATATCTGTATATGCTTTTACTTTCTTATAGAACTGAAGAATATCACTTCTGTTTCTTTTTCAAATGTCTAAATCCCCTTATAAATTTCTTAAAGTGAACATGCAAGAAAAGTCAAGTTACAGAGAAACCTGTGACTTAACATTTGCATTAGTTTCTTGTATGCATGTGTGAGAAAAAGATAAATAGAATGATAGGCAGACACATAGCTAGCCAGATAGATTTCAGGTTGAAGAAAGATGTGCCTGACAAAGAAAAGGGGTCCTTTGAAAGCGGTGAGTTGGTGTCAATTTATTACATATATGATTTCAGAGATTTCCAAGGCTATTTGATTTTCAAACTTAAATATAGAACTTAATATTATGCTATATGAATCAGGTAAAGCTTCATGATAAAGGGCTACAAAATCTCAGTGGTATGTGGTACTAAGCATATATTAACTCATGAGTCTGACTGGCTTGGGCTTACAGGCTGGGCTCACTCATGTATCTGACCCAAGTCAGCCGTGGGTCATCTAGGCAGCTCTGTTGACTGAGTGTGTTTGCTCACTTTATTGGAGACTCTCTGGCATAGTTGACTAAGACATCCTAGGCTGGAATAACTAGGAGAACTTAGCACTGTGGTGCATATCTCTCGTTGTCCCGCAGATTAGCAGGCACAAGGTTTTATAGTAATTACAGAAAAACAAGAGTGGACAAACCCAATCACAGAGATGCTTTCTGAACCTCTATTTGCATCACATTAGCTAATATCTTATGAACTAAAGCAGTGGATGAATTCAAAATTAATTTTGAATTCCAAAATTCAGGAGCAGGAAGGTATATTTCCCTTGTTTTGTTGCTTTTGTAAAAGAGCAGCATCACCATATGATAAAGGGCGTAGATGCGGCGTGGGTGAAGAGCTAGAGTTGGTAATGTAAGCAATCTACCATCCTCTGTTAATCCGACAATATGGACTTCTTTCGAAGGCTAAAACACGTGCAAAACATATCCACTAGCTTCCACATGATCAACTCACTAGAGTCCTTAGAAAATTTAATATAACGGATGAGTATTAAGTATGTTTATCTACAATAGAAATTCAATTATCTAACATTTATTGAGTATATATAATGTAGATGCAAGGTTCCTGTCTTTTTTTTTTCAGTCTTTAAGGAAGTATAATTTTTGAATGGCTAAAGTTCATCATGAAGAGGATAAGAAAAATACTAAAAAGATTTTTAGGATTTCCTTAAGTTCAACCACCCTAAGAGGATGGTATTTAACATTTACTGACAAAATTGTAAATCTTTGCTTCTGCTTATATATTGCTGAAGATTAGGTCATTCAATGGGTGGATAAATAAATGAAAGGAAAAAAAATAAGGGCTTTTCTAAATTTGGAATCACTATAGTTAGTATATCTTTTAAAACTATTTAAATGATATTTGTACTTAATAAAAAAGATAAATGTGCATCATATACTAAATTATCTTGTTATAAAGGTCTTTTTTTTTTTTTGTCATAATTTGCCTTTAAAGATTAAGTTTATGCGGGCCGACCCAGTGGCACAGTGGTTTAGTTCCAGCTTTGACAGCCCGGGGTTCCCGGTTCGAATCCCAGGCTCCCGCCGATGCACTGCTTGTCAGCCATGCCATGGTGGCAGAGGAAGATGGGCACAGATGTTAGCCCAGGGCCAGTCCTCCTCAGCAAAAAGAAGGGGATTGGCAATGGATGTGAGCTCAGGGCTGGTCTTCCTCGCAATAAATAAATTAATTAAATTAAATTAAAACAAAATTAAGTTTATATAAAAATAGAGATATACATGGATAGAGAGATAGTGAGATAGATACAGAGATACATAGATAATTTATTTTTCAAGACTTCATTTTTTTAGAACAGTTTTAGATTTACAACAAATTTGTTTAAAATAAAATTGAGAGACACGTACAAAGATTTCCCATCTACCCCATATGCCCACACACATTTAAGCCTCCCCCATTATCAGCATCACTCACCAGTGTGGTATATTTTTTACCGAGGATGAAACCATATTGACACATCATAATCAGCCAAAGTCCATAGTTTATCTAAGGGTTCACTCTTGGTGTTGTACATTCTATGGGTTTGGACAAATGTACGTTCATCATTATAATATAAGGCAGAGTATTTTCACTACCCTAAAAATCCTCTGTGCTCTGCCTGTTCAACTCTCCCTCCCACTCCTGGCAACAACTGATCTTTTCAGTATCTCCATAGTTTTGCTTTTTCCAGAATGGCATATAGTTGGAATCATACAGTATGTAGCCTTTTCAGATTGGCTTCTTTCACTTAGAAATATTCGTTTAAGGTTCCTCCATGTTTTTCATGGCTTAATAGCTCATTTCCTTCAGTGCTGAATAATATTTCACTGTCTGATGTACCACACTTTTTTTTTAATTCATTCACCTCCTGAAGGACATTTTGGTTGCTTGCAACTTTTGGAAATTGTGAATAAAGCTGCCATAAACATTTGTGTGCAGATTTTTGTGTGGACATAAGACTTCATCTCTTTTGGGAAAATACCAAGAAGCACAATTATTGGATTGTATGGTAAGAGTATGTATAGTTTTTTAAAAAACTGCCAAACTTTCTTCCAAGTTAGCTGCACTGTTTTGCATTTGGCCACCAATAAATCGGAGTCCCCCTTATTCCACATCCTTGCCAGCAGTTGGTGTTGTCAGTGTTCTGGATTTTGGCCATTCTAATAGATGTGCAGTAGTATCTCGTTGTTTAAATTTGCATTTCCCTGATGACATATGATGTGGAGCGTCTTTACATATGCTATTTTCCATCTGTATATCTTCTTTGGTGAGGTGTCTGTTAAGGTCTTTGGCCCATTTTTTAATCAGGTCGTTTTCTTCTTGTTGAGTTTTAACAGTTCTTTGTATATTTTGAAAAATGGTCCTCTATCTTATGTGTCTTCTGCAAATATTTTCTCCCAGTCTGTGGCTTTCTCCCCATTTTCTCAGCATTTTCTTTTGCACAAAGAGGTTTTAATTTTAGTGAAGTCCAGCTTAGCGATTATTTCATTCATGAATTTGGTGTTGTATCTGAAAAAAATCACCATGCACAGGTCATCTAGGTTTACTTCTACACCGTCTTTTAGGAGTTTTATAGTTTTGCGGTTTACACTTAGGTCTATGATCCATTTTGAGTTAATTTTTTGGAAGGGTGTAGGTTAGTATCTAGATTCATTTTTTGCAAGTAGATGTCAAGTTGCTCCATCATGACTTGGTGAAGAGACTGTCTTTGCTCTATTGCATTGCTTTTGCTCCTTTGTCAAAGATCAGTTGACTGTATTTATGGGAGGCTATTTCTGGGCTCTTTATTCTGTTCCATTAATCTATTTGTCTATTGTTTTGCCAATACCAAACTGTCTTAGTTACTGTAGCTTGAAGCTGAGTACTGTCAGTTCTCCAGCTTTGCTCTTCTCCTTCAATATTGTGTTGGCTATCTGAGTCTTTTGTCTCCATATAAACTGTAGAATCAGTTTGTCAATATCCATAAAATAACTTCCTGACATTTTGATTAAGATTGCATTGAATCCATGGATTAAGATGGGAAGAGTTGACATCTTGACAATATTGAGTCTTCCTATCCATGAACACGGTATCTCTCCATTGATTTAATTCTTCTTTGATTATGTTCATCAGTGTTTTGTAGTTTTTCCTCATATAGATATTGTACATATTTTGTTAGATTTATACTTACTTCATTTTTTGGTGCTAATGTAAATGGTATTATGTTTTTAATTCCACTTGTTCATTGTCACTATATAGGAAAGCTTCATGACTTTTGTATACTAACGTTGTATCCTGCAATCTTGCTATAATTGCTTATTAGTTCCACAAGTTTTTTGTTGATTCTTTTGGAATTTCTACATAGACAATCATGTCATCTGTAAAGAGAGACATTTTTATTTTGTTTTTCCCAGTCTGTACACCTTTCATTTCATTTTCTTGCTTTATTGCACTTGCAAGGACATTCAATATGATGTTGAAAAAGAGTGGTGAGAGAGGACACTCTTGCTTTCTAACAGATCTTAGTAGGAAAGTTTCCAGTTGCTCACCATTAAGTACAGTTAGCTGTAGTTTTATTGTGGATACTCTATCAAGTTGAGACAGCTCCCCTCTATTCCAAGTTTAATGAGTTTTTTTATCATGAATAGATGTTGGATTTTGTCAATTGCTTTTTTCTGTATCTATTGATATGATCATATGATTATTCTTCATGAACCTGTTGATGTGATTACATGAATTGATTTTCAAATGTTGAAACAACGTTGCACACCCAGAATAAATCCCACATGGTCAGGGTGTATAATTTTTTGGATACTTTTTGGATTTGATTTGCTAATATTTGTTGAGAATTTTTGCATCTATATTCATAAGAGGTATCAATCTTAGTGTTCCTTTCTTGTAATAATTATCTGGTTTTGGGATTAGGGTAATGCTAGCCTCACAGAATGAGTTAGGTAGTATTTCCCCTGCTTCTATCCTCTGACAGAGATTGTAGAAAATTGATACAATTTCTTCCTTAAATGTTTGGTAAAATTCAGTATTGAACTCATCTGGGACCGGTACTTTCCATTTGGGAAATTTATTAATATTTATTCAATTTCTTTAATAGATAGAGACCTATTCAGATCATCTATTTCTTCTTCTGTGAATTTCTGGAGATTGTCTCTTTCACGGAGTTAGTCCCCTTCATCTAGGTTATCAAATTTGTGGGCTTAGAGTTATTCATAGTATTCCTTTATTGTCCTTTCAATTTCTATGGGATCTGTATTAATGTCCCCTCTTTAATTTCTGATATTAGTAATCTGTGCCCTCTCTTTTTTTTCTTAGTCTGGCTAGAAGTTTATTGATTTTATTGATTGTTTCAAAGAAACAGCTCTTGATCTCACTGATTTTCTCTATTCAATTCTGCTCTAATTTATTTTTCTTTTCTTCTGCTTATTTTGGATTTAATTTGCTCTTCTTTTTCTAGTTTCCTAAGGTGGAAACTTAGATTACTGATTTTAGATCTTTCTTCTTTTCTAATATATGCATTTAATAATATAAATTTCCCTCTAAACATTGCTTTCATTGCATCCCACAAATTTTGATAAGTTATGTTTTCATTTTCATTTAGTTCAAAATATTTTTAAATTTCTCTTGAGATTTCTTCTTGGAAATGTGTTATTTAAAGGCGTATTGTTTAATCTCTAAGTATTTTGGAATCGTCTAGTTATCTTTCTGTTATTTATTTCCAGTTTAATTCCATTGTGGTTTAAGCACAGATATTCTGTGTTTTTGTTCTTTTCAATTTGTTAAAGTGTGTTTTAAGGCGCAGAATTTGGTCTATCTCAGTGAATGTTTCATGTGAGCTTGAGAAGCACATGCATTCTGCTGTTGGATGAAGTAGTCTATAGATGTCAATTACATCCAGTTAACTGAATCTAGTATTGTTAATTAAACTATGTCCTTACTGATTTTCTACCTGTTGTATCTGTCCATTTCTGTTAGAGAAGTGTTGAAGTTCCAACTGTGATAGCGGATTCATCTGTTTCTCCTTATAGTTCTATCAGTTTTTGCCTCATGTGGTCTGACACTCTGTTAGGTGCATACATATTAAGAATTGTTATGTCTTCCTAGAGAATTGACCACTTTATTATCATGTAATGCCCTTCTTTATCCCTTATAACATTCCTTACTTTGAAGTCTGCGTTGTTTGAAATTAGCATAGATACTCCTGCTTTCTTTTGATTAGTGTTAATATGGTATATTTTTCTCCATGCAATTAATTTTAATCTATATGTGTCTTTATATTTAAAGTAGGTTTCCTCTAGACACCATATAGTTGGGTAGTGTTTTTTGATCCACTCTGATAATCTCTGTCTTTAAATTGGTGCTTTTAGACCATTGACATTCAATGTGATTATTGATATAGTTGGATGAATATCTACCATATCTGTTACTGTTTTCTATTTTTTGCCTTGTTCTTTGTTATGATAATAATTGATTCAGACACATTGATTTTCTGCTCACATTTTCAAATTCTCTCCAATTAAACCATATTTCCTAATTATTATATCAATTACTACATTGCATAATCACATTATCAAAATTATATAATTATATTGTCTTGGAGAATATTTCTGCTTTATGAGAACAGTAAATTTGTACATTATTTTTAATTTTTGATGTTTATTTAAAAGAACTAAATGTTCAACACCAATCTCCTTTTATTTTGAAATTTCTTATACAGTTTGTTAAATGTGTTATTTCCCCTGGTGCTTCAGAATGGAATATTTTAAATGCTTTGATTTCCCAACACCACACCTTTGGCTCAAATGCTGGATTTTGTTGATATTTTTAAAGGCTATTACCAGGTTTATTTTATAATACAACAATTTTTTTAGAAACACATCCCTAGTCAGATTATAATTACTCATTTATTTTAAAATACATTTTAAAGTTTTATATTAAAAATTATTATTAAAAAATTCAGACATAAAAAAAAACTAAATAATACAGTTAACCCTTGTGTCCCCATCAGACACCTACAGCAATTGTCACCATTTGCCATTCTTGTATCACTTATAATTTCACCTTATTCCTAACCCCTTACAAAATTATTTTATGTTTTTTTACATATACAAGTCTATAAAATGAAATGCACAAATATTAACTGTTTAATTATACAAATGAATGCACTTGTGTAAATCCCATCCCTATCAAGGCATAAATCTTCTTGCACCAACCCAGAATATTCCCTCTCACAAGTGAATCCAATCACCACTTCATGCCATTCCTCTACTCCCTACCCTACCTCTTGCCTTTGAGACACTTTTTACATTTTTTTCATCATTGATTAGTTTCACTTTATAACTTCATATAATGGAATTATGCAGTATGTACTCTTCTGTGGCCAAGTCCTTTCCTCAACATATTATTTGTGAATCTCTCCAAGTTGTTGCATGTACATGGCTTGCTCTTCCAATTTATTTTATTAAAAATCTATATTAATGAACCAAATGGTTAAAATTAATTTAATTATTATTAGTTTCTTCCAATTTTGCACATGGTTAGTTTTATTTTCTATTTAGTCTTTATATAAATTAGTCATAGTTGGGATATTAGAGTGTCAATGGGTATAATAAGCTGATTTTGATTGCTTATTCTGAAATCTTATAAACTTGAATACCTTATTTTGTGCAGTCTTAATAAACTGTCACATTATCTGTATCATATGATTTAGACTGTCATATTTATGTAAATAACAGAATTGCCTGGCCATCAGAGTGAGTGGACATGAATTAATATATTTTATTATGCAATTAATAATTGCTACTTTTCTCACCACAAAAGTTATACTGTTGCTGATATAGTTTTCTTTTGAATCTGTGTGTTTGGCTTATATTATAATTTTCAAAATCCACTCTTTTAACCAAGTATACACCTTCAGTTCACTATTCAACAGCAACAAATATATCTTTATTATTCAGCAACGGTTAGGATAAAGCAACTGGATTCCTTTAGGATAGTTACATTGGTTAAACTCTTATTTTTCTTCAAATATTCCATTATTGGAATTGGGTAATGGTAAAGTATTTTCCTATTCAACAAAAATCTTTTTTATAGTACATATTGATTGAACTAGAGCTTTTACCTAACAACGTTTAAAATGATAGATGAAAATCTAATAGAACCATTCTTTCTTTAATCATTTGTTGAGCTTCTAGTCTATACAAAGTATTAGACCAAGAAATGTTGATTTAAGATGGATAAAACTAAATTCCTACAAACAAAGAGATCACATATAGTGAAGAAAACCGACATAAAATGGTGTTATACTGTCTGAAAAACGGCATGGAAAAAGATAACTACTGGAGCACTGAGTGACGTACTCTACACTTTCTTGTGTGGTACTTGTTGAAGCTAGTAAGAATGGAAAGATCAAGAAATCTGTAAGAGGGACTCCAAGTATTAAACTTCTATGCTAACTATTAAAATAAAAGTAAGGATTTGCCAGACATTCGAGGACGGTATGTATATGTAGACATATATATGTGATGTATGTAGGGGTGTGGATGACATAATCCATCTTAGAAAAATAGGAAATTAGGTTTCACATGAGAAAATAGACTGTGATAGAGTTACTGATAGTCTGAATAATCTAGAGGCTTAATCATTGGGAATTGGGTTCATAATAGCATGATAGGATTTAGTCAGACTTAACCACAGTAATGATAATTAATCGTTAATTAGTAGAGGCAAAGAGGCAATGGCTCAGGGTTCTTTATAAATTTAATGCCCAGATAGCCTTGATCCCAGGGTTTGGAGTAAAGATATGGCATATGGTAGAGTTGAGCGTACAGGTGATGTTGAGTGCATTTCTCTGAAGATTGCATTAATGCAGAGGGAAAGATTCAAGCAGGCTCATATTTATTTATTTATTTATTTTATTTATTTATTTATTTATTTATTTATTTGTGGGGAAGACCAGCCCTGAGCTAACATCCATCTCCAATCCTCCCCTTTTTGCTGAGGAAGACTGGCCCTGGGCTAATATCGTGCCCATCTTCCTCCACTTTATATGGGACACCGCCACGGCATGGCTGACAGGCAGTGCGTCGGAGGGCGCCCGGGATCCGAACTCGCGAACCCTGGGCTGCCAAACGCGGACTAAACCGCTGTGCCACCGGGCGGCCCCTCAAGCAGGCTCATATTTAAAATTTGTGAGTAAACAATGCTTTTTGCATTGAGTATTAAACATTTGATTTTATTCAGCATACTGGTAAAGTGCTGTTAGAAAGAATAAAGTTTAAACATTGATATTAATTTAGAAACATAGTACCTAAAAAAGCTTTTCTTTTTAATAGCAGACCTTATACATGTCAAGTAAGCACAAAGTTATAGTTCATAACATGTTTGTTTTATGAGTATAATTTCTAGGGAACTGGAAGAAAAGCTTTTAGAAAAAGCAAAGGACAAACAATTATCTAGAGCTTATTATAGAGGTCCTGAGCTAGGCACTTTATGTATTATCTTAGTTCATTTACAGAATAACTCAAAGAGACTATACACAATACTATCTACAGTGTTGCAGATATGGAAATTGAATTAAAGAAGGTTATTAACTCACCAATATCACACAGTTATTTTAGCAGCAATAGGAATCTCTCCTTGAGATTTCAGCCTTCAGATGAAAAGGCAGAGTAAAAGTGCAGATAGGACATTACTATAATAAAAGCTAGTTTACTGGAGTACATTAAACCTGCAAATAGGTGGGATCTATTTTCCTTCTCCTTGAATCTGGCCCGTCATTCTAACTTGTTTTGGCCAGGAATAAGGCGCAAGTGACATTACATGAGTTTTAGAGCCGAAGTCTCAAAAAGTTTTACAAACTTTGCCTTATACCCATTTGCAGCACTGCCACGTGTCCCCCTTGCTGTGAAGAACCCAAGATAAAAAACCTAAGTGAGAGAGAGAGACAGAGAGACAAGACCCAGTTGCCCAAGCTGGTCCAGCTAAGGTCTGTGCCCAGCCCAGGCACCAGCTGCATGCAGCCACCTGAAGATGTCCAGGTGAAAGCAGAAAAGAAACTATCCACCCAACCCGCAGAATCATGAGAAATAGTAAATCATTATTAGCCCAAAGTTTTGGGGTAGTTTGTTAGCAGCTATTGATAACTGGAAACAGTCACTTTTAAAAGAGTTAGGGGTTTTAATAAATAGCAAAGAAATCTAGGCATGATTTCAGTAGAGTCAATCTGAGTTATGTTTTGTAATTCCACTTTATCTTCCATATGTATGTTTATTTCTTGGAAGTAACTACTTTGGGGTGAATGAGGGAGTTATGAAGAAGATGAGATACTGTTTCCTACCTTCATTTCCATAGTAACCCAGTATGTGGAATTATTAAAAATTAAATATCAGCAATTTATGATTTTGCTTTTAACAGACTAAGTATGTGGGAGTTTGAAAATGGTAGAGAAGAAAGTATATGTATATATGTATACATATATTTATACATGTATATATATGCCATTTAAAAAATTGAAATTGTTTTTGCAAACAACTGTTATGATTGTTTAGGGAAATTGTAGAGAAATATTTTTTACATAAAAGTTTTTAAGTATTTTGAGTCCTTTAGGCTTCTAAGCTGTTAAAATTATACATCATAAACTACTTCTAATTAAGAAGTTGTAAAAATCTCCATTTTATTTTAGATATGTGAATGATAAAATAATTTACTCATGATGTATGAAAATTAAAAAATACAATAGAGAAGTAACTGATTTATAAGAACAAGACAAAGGGAATCAGAAATCATTATTATCACATCACTGCAGACTGCACTGTGTTTTCTTCAAGCTTTCCTCATTTGACACAAGTTAGAAAATGTAAAATGATTAAAATCTTTAAAATGGGTTAAAATGCATTTCATAACCGAAAGTAATTATTTAGAGTACTTACAAAAATGTCTCATTTACTAACAGCTTGGAATATCACCTGTGTCTTTTTAGATATCAAATCTGATTCACACATGTTTTAAAAAAATCAATTACCAGATCTCCTAGAACGAAGCTGTTTCAGAACAGTGTTGAAATTTATATTTTTTTCAATGAGTTGACTAAAACATAGAACAATCTTTTAATTACACAGACTATTAAAATGATGTCTATCATTGTGTTTGGAAATTAGTACACAAGAAGAACTTCTTAGTAATGACAAACATTTAAATATATTTAGTAATTAAGTCATACTAATGAGCTAACGTCTAATGTGCTTGCTGTAATCTTACTAAGCAGTGGATCTGTTTAAACCAATCTCCCTTAAGAGAAGCTATTTGTTTCCCTGTAGAAAAAATAGAAACAAAAGGAAATCTTATTTTAACATGGTAAATTATTTGCTTTATTTTATAATTTTGTATGTGTGTGTATATATAATATCCTGTATATATAATGTACATTATATACGTATAATTTTATATCTATAGCACCAGCCCTGGTGTTCTATTGGTTAAGATCAGTGCTCTCACCACCATGGCCTCTGTTCATTTCCTGGTCAGGAAACCACATCACCCGCTCGTCTGTCTGTCGGTTGTCATACTGTGATGGCCGCGTGTTGCTGTGATGCTGAAAGCTATGCCACTGGTATTTCAAATACCAGCAGGGTCACACATGGCAGACAGGTTTCAGTGGAACTTCCAGACTAAGACAAAGAAGGACCTGGCCACCCACTTCCAAAAAAATTGACCTGGAAAACCCTATGAATAGCAGCGGAGCATTGGTTGATACAGCACCAGAAGGTGAGAAGATGGTACAAAAATACTGGGCAGAGTTCCACTCTGCTGTACACAGGGTCGCTAGGAGTTGGAATAGACTCAATGGCACTATCAAAAAATATATATATATAATATATATAATATATATTTTCCTGTATAATTATTGTGTACAATTGATTTGCCTCATACTATTTACTCAAATAATTCTGTATCAACATGTACCTTTAATACGTACATTTTAAATATATCATCCCCTAAACCTTAAAAACATTAAATATACATACATAAGAAAGTTCAAACTATACTTGGTTAGCTATTTTCAAAGTTAAATTGTTTATTTTTTCTATTAATTATTTATTTTACTAGTACTTCCATAAAAATAAAAGTTTGATTGTTTTTATTTCCTTGACTAAGGCAAAGCAGCAATTTTCTAGGCATATGAAAACAATTCTTCTAAGCATAAGAATTCACAACTCTACACACAAATCTATACAGATACTTAAGTGAAATACACATAAAGTAGTGGTCAGTGCAAGAGAAATGAGCCATGCAATATACCAACTGTTTGGTTCTTAACATGAAAATAGAGAAAGATTCCAAGTAGAAGGAAAAGAAGTAAATATTTACAAGTTAGAAAAGGAGTAGTGGCACTAAATTTTACCAGGTAATAAAAGTAGATTGAATGTTAAATCTATTAATGTTTGTAAAGGACTTAGAACTGTGCCTGATATATATGAAGTGCTATATAGATATTTGTTAAATAAAATAATTTCAGAATGAGTAGAATTAATGGAGAATGAAATAATTAAGACAGCTATTCTTGCAGTTATGTATAAGGAAGATTAAGCAAGAAAATGTAAGCACAGAGACTACTGTATAATCCATTCATGAGGTAAAATAGAATGTATTCAATCAGATAATAATCCTTATTATAAAAAGCTGCCTGAAAGCTTGACTAGAATCGTTTAGAATTCACTAATCTAGTGAATTCACTTTAATTCATTGAAACCGTTCTAAGTTAATGTTGGCCTGAGTAAAGAGTGAATTTTGAATTATGAAAAAAAAATTGGACAATAAGGTAAAAAATATTAAATCACGGAATAAGCCACTGAAATTAAGACGCTGTTAAATATAATTGATTTGATGACTATGGTGTCAATATCTGTAAAACCAGTAGACAGGGCAACCTACCTATTAAAGGTAAACCAAATTGCAGTGCACAAGCTGGAAAAATTCATGCAAACTATTATGATTGTACTATTACTTGGAAACCTTGTTTTATGATTTAAAATTATACAACATGAAGCCCAAATGGAGGCAAGGATAATGTGCAAAAACTTTCACTTGAAACAGATTGTTTCATAATCACATTGGACTTCTAATGTAGACCAGCACACTCTAACCATGAGAGGCAGCTTGCTTGCCTCTTAGTGATAAATGCTCTGATTTTGTGTGTCATTGCATCTCATTTCCAATGTTGGCAGGATGTAATAATTTGATAACAAATGAAAATGTCTTTAAGCACATAGTTGGATGCAAACGACAATTGGTAATCTCCCGTTTTTATTTTATTTCATTCCGTTTATAGCTGCACTTGTAATCAAGGAGGGAGTAAGCCAATGCTGCTTGAGCAGACATACCAGCATAGCCTCAAAAATAGTAAGAGCCACTAACCAAATGAGAATTTTGTTTAAATGTTAGTGTTTCAAACAAAACATTATATTTATATTTAAAACACTTTTAGCTGGTGAAGTTGAGCAAAATCTATTGAAAATGTTAAGTCGAAGTAAAACATAAATTTAAAACATAAATCTGAGGCAAATGGTATTATGAATGACTTTTAGTATAAATACCCTTTGAAATATGCTTCTAGCTGCATATAATGGGTGCAGTAATATAGAAGATAGCAAACTATTCAACATTTCTCTAAGACACAAAACTTATTAGGGAAATAGAATGTCATAAAACAAGGCACTTAAGTCAGTATAAATTATGAATACTAAATGTTAACCTAAATTACAGTGCTTATGTTCTGTTAGAGGCTATGTCTTGTCTTCCTGAAATGTATTCCTTCCACTGCTCTTTTACATGGAACCAGTTTGAATAAAAACACATTGTGCTTAACTGAGCAGCTAATTATGTGAAAATGACTGTCAGTCAAGCAATAGCAAATGGCTCTTTTCAAAATAAACAATGGTTTAGTGAATTTGACTATCTTTTTTTCCCTACATTTTGTATGTAGACAATTCCATATGTTGTCTTGATAATTGATCCTAATTATCAAGTGGAAATTGGGTATTAAAAATAGAGGCAAGAGTTAGTCAATATGAAATCCAAGTGGATCCTCTGAGTAGCTTCCTAACACTCCCCGTGCTAGTAGTTGAAGTTACTGGAAAACTACAGCCACTCAAAACAGAACCATTATTGCATAGATACTTCAGAAATAAAAAATTTGTTTATCTGACAAGTTAAAGAACTATAAGTAGATTAGGGGCTGGCTGAGTATAAAGGGAAACCAGAAGTATGATGGAACACAGAAATAATACGAGCTTCTGATAAGTGCCAGACAAGTATAAAAATGAGAACTGCTGTTTTTAAGTGTACTATCTTCCTCACTTTGATATGTATATATTTGTTGGTATATTAATTATATATATTTGTATATGTTAACATACAAGTATGGGTGTGTCTATTTCTACATATTAATATATTTTATTTGTACATATATACACTTATACTATCTATACTTCATCATTATATATAAAGTGTATATTACTTTGTTAGTATTATATTATCATTAGTAATGTATACACATGCATTAATGATAAATTTATTTATAGATTTATTTGTGTGAGTGTTTATACTTCCCAAGGCTGTTATAAAAGATCATAATAGATGATCAGTGGGAGGCGGGGAATGTTCTCTTGTTCTGAATGATAGATAAAATAATCACATTTAAACATCAAATTAACCCATCATAAATTATGTAACCATGAACTACTCTGTATAACATATGAATCAATAGTCAGATATAATCAAACAAGGATGCTATGTTTGTGTTTTGATAAAATAATTATTTTAAAAATAAACGTAAACATTCCATTTTTAAAAATTTTGTTTCATGCATTAGTAATGATCAAGTAAGAAATAAACAGAGTTATGTCATCCTGTTTGGCACCTGCATCCAAGGTGTTGTGAAGCATTTCAGATATTGGATGTGGGGCATTATGTAAACTATTGAAAAGAGAGAAAAAGCATATTCTTAAATCTGTTAATGAGAATGGCAGCAGACAACTTTTAAATATATGAATCCAATCATACTAAAATAAATTCACTGGGAAAATGGAACTTAGTAAGAATATGATGTTTCTATTTCTTATTTGTAAAAACAATATCGGGCCGCCCGGTGGCGCAGCGGTTTAGTCCGCGCTTGGCAGCCCGGGGTTCGCGAGTTCGGATCCCCGGCGCCAGCCGATGCACTGCCTGTCAGCCATGCCGTGGCAGCGTCCCATATAAAGTAGAGGAAGATGGGCACGATGTTAGCCCAGGGCCAGTCTTCCTCCTCAGCAAAAAAAAAAAAAAAAAAAAAAGGGGAAGATTGGCAATAGATGTTAGCTCAGGGCTGGTCTTCCCCACAAAAAAAAAAAAAAAAAAACAATATCAATCTTGCTTTCTCATTTTTTCCCTTTTTGTGTTTCTAGACAAAAAGAATGTTTATTTTTCTACTTTGTTTTAGATTATTGGATATACTTATACTATTTCTTAAAAATCTTGGACTTGGGATTCTACTAAAATATCAATATCAATAATATCTTAAAAACATATTTCATGATTTTATGTAAATTTACATATAAATGTTTATTAAAGCATGGGCACAAAATTACAGATAATTTTGGAATGAATGAAATCATTGATTGGCAAGTGACAACTAGCTTGGACATAATTGTTTGGATAGTATTGATTAGATTTCTCCATTTTTAAATGGATTTGAATTTCCTCTAATAATGCCTGTTAAATTCATTTCTTAACATAGTCATAAGTACTCTCTGTGTTAAAAATTTTGCTTGACTATTATTTATCTTATGATTAGTATGCTAATTTTCTTTGTCAAAGGGATTGAACAACTGACCTGCCTCAATAGCTTTCATAATTTGGACTCAACTCAGCATACATTTATTTAATCCTTTATACATAATCTCCCCTGTGCCAGGTATTGTACTGAAGTGTGGGTGGGAAACATAATCTTTCCCCTACAGAATATTTGAAATAATGATGATTTGCCAAAGGAAAACAATGTAGAATAAGAAAAGGAGACATTCTGTAGCTGAATTCTTTGGGAAACTAGTGGATATAAAAGTATACAAAATTATTGACATATTAGTCAGTAATAGAGAACAAATCAGTATTCTTTCTTTTAGAATGAACCAGTAGAAAGAGAATAACCAGAAAATCTGAATTGGAATTCCCATAAAAAGTATTCCTTGAAGAAAAACTTCTTTCTTTAATAATGAAAGGTCATGCTGAGTGTCGATCAGTGTTAATAAAAAGAAGGACCTGATCTTAGAATTACTCAAAAATTTTCTGAACCTCAAAGTTAAAAGATAAATGCAACACACAGTTACCCACACTGCGAAGAGAAATAAAATATGTAAGAATTTTTGCCTTCGATGAAAATAGAATCAGAATTGCATCATAATGTTTTCCTACAGCAGTGATTGCTAATAGACCAGAACAAAAGTTCAGACAGCCAAGGGAAAAGAATTGTGGCCCAAGATATGTAGCACTAAGTGAAGACATATTACCTATTTTGCACCTGTTTAGTATGTTAATAAATAATTGCATAATATTTAAGTAAACTCTCTTTAAGATAAATATGTTGTAACAAAATGTTACAATCTATTTTAGAAATGTGTCAGGACTTTTAGTTCCAGTCACGACATATTATTTTGTCTTGGACTAGCTGTCTCCTAAAACAATCTATAAAAATTGACCTAGCAGAGAACTGATTTAGTTCTTCTTATGCCAAGAAATAACTGTTTAAGCACTTTGTGGTATAATGGTTAATCCATACCGAAAGCTCCTGTATTAGTATTGGAGAAACTGAAACTTACAGAGGCTTAAAAACCGTACTTGCTTTTCCAAGTGTTAACAACTAATAGACATTCTTTTCAAGTGATGATGAGACATTTTCAAAAACACACTATATCCTGGGCCAAGAAACAAATTTCAATAATCATCAAATAATTGAAGTGATAAGGAAGATTATTCTTTAACCATAGTAAAATTTAGTTAGAAAGTAATATAGAAAATATCCAAATGTTTGGAAATTCCCATCACACTGTTAAAATAACCCAGAAGTCAAGAAGAAATCTAAATGAAAATTAAAATATCTAGAACTGAACGATAATACTAATAATAATGTGTCATAACAAAGCTTGTGGAATGCAACTATTATGGAGTTTAGAGGGATATTCAAAACTTTAAAAGCAACATTAAAAACCTGAAGGTTGAAAAAAATGATCTAAACTTCCATCTCAACAAGCCATAGAAAAAAATAGCAAAATAAGACTAAGAAGAGTAGAATGAAGAAAATAATGTAGAAAAGAGTGGAAATCAGAGTAAAAGAGAGCAAGTGTGCTATGGAGAAAATTAAAAAGCAAAAAAGTTGCCTCTTCAAAAGTTTAAAATGGATACATTTGTAAGCAAGATAATTTAATAAAAAAAGAAATAGAAAGTATATATTACCACTACCAGGAATGAAAAATTGACATCATTATAGATCTACAGACAGTGAAAATCAGTATGATTGCAAAGAAAAATTGCATGTCAATGAATTTGAAAATTTAGATAAAATTGAAAATTCTTTGAAAATGCATATTGCCAAATCTGTAAAAAAGAAAATTTGAAAAGAGTCCTATACCTATTATAGACGTTTAACCCCTCATTAAAAATGTACCCACAAATAAACTTCTTAGTAAGATGGATTCAATGCTGAATTTTTACAAATATTTGAAATATAAACAATATCAAATTTATTGTAATCTTCCAGAGTGGGTAAAAAAAAGACTACTCATGTTATAATACAAGTCCACCTAAATCTTGTTATAATAAATTGACAAAGATATTGACTGAAATGTGAATTATAGGTCTATATGGTTATTAATTATAAATGCAAAATTTCTAAAACAAAATATAGTCAAATTGAACCCAGTTATACAAAATATATATAATAATATATCATAACAAACTGAAATTTATTTCAAAAACAATATTTAAAAATCAAAGGATATAGTTTACCCTACTGACAGAGTATAAGAGGAAAGCAAAATACTCATCTAAAACGCATAAAAAAGCAATTCATGGGGGCCGGCCGCATGGCCTAGTGGTTAAGTTCAGTGGACTCTGCTTAGGCAGCCTGGGTTCACAGGTTCAGATCCTGGGCACAGACCTACACCACTGATCAGCCATGCCATGGTGGCAATCCACATGCAAAATGTAGAAGAAGATTGGCACAGTTGTTAGCTCAGGGCAAATCTTCCTCGGCAAAAAAACAAAAACAAAAAAACCATAGCAATTCATTAAATTCAACACTTGTTCATGATTAAGAGAAAACTTGTCATCTGAATTGGAAGTAGAGTAAAATGCCCTTCATTTGATAAAGGTTGTATGCAAAAACTTGCACAAACATCATGTTTACTGCTGAAATATTGAATGGATTTCCCTTAATCAGGAACAATTCAAAGATAACCATTATCACCACTGGAAATTCTAGCCAGTACAATGAACAGGGAAATAAAAGAACATGTAAAAATGGAAAATAAAGAATCAAATGCATTATTAATCACAAATGAATTAAGAGTACATATAGAAAATCAACAAGAACCTACAAACAATCAAATAGAATTTAAAAATAAATTAACAGGTGATATAATATGAGATCAATATAAAAATAAATTGTATATCTAAATAATGACCACCTGTCTTTTGACAAAGCTGCTACTTGAAATGGCTACAAAAATAAATAAAATTTAAAATATTTATAATAGCATCAAAAAACAAACATCTATCAATAAATCTAACAACATTTATACAGCATATGTTCATCCAAAATGATAAAACTGTGAGAAAATTTAAAGTTCTAAAAAATTAGGGGAATGTAACATATTCATGGATAAAAATAATTAATATTGTAAAGATGCAAATTATCTCCATATTATTTGATATGATTTAAAACAACTCTAACAGACAGCAAGTTATTTCTGGAAATTGATGAGCTGAAAATAAAATATGTATTGAAATGCAGTAGAAATAGAATAGCCAAGACAAACCTGAGGAATGAAAAATGTGGAATGACTATACTACTGATTAACAAAACTTCGTATAAATCTGGAGTAACTAAAAAACTGCAGTAGTATTCGTAAACACATTGTCAAATGAAATCAAATAGAGTTCAGAAAAATGTGGAGCTTATATATATATATAATCTATTTATATCCATCTATCCATTTATCTATAATTTTTTACAAAACTACTATTTGAAATTCAGTACGAATGGATGATCTTTCAATAGTGTTGGGTCATATATCACAACTGAAAATAAAAATGAACCTCTATTGCTAGCATGCACAGACATTAATGTGAGTGGAATAATAGACCTCCATCTAAAAGCTAATAAATTAAATGTCTAAAATAAAACATGAAAGAATATCTTCATGACTTTGTGGTAGAAAAAGATTTTTTATAGCATACATAAAAATAACACTAACCAGAAAAGACAATATTTATTTGTTGGATTTGATTAATACCAAGACTTTCTAGTCTTCAAAAGACACCATTTAGATAGCAAAAAATTCAGGCCATAGACTGGGATACTATATTTGCAGTGCCTTTATAAACAAAGAACTCATATGCAGAAGATATAAATAACTTCTATAGATCGACAACAAAAGAAAGACCATCTAGTAAAAGTACGGTCAAAAATTTGAACAGATACTTCTCATGCAAAAATATTAAAAGATACTCATTATCATTAGACACCTGGAAATTCTGATTAAAACACAATGAAATACACTATATACTGAAAAGAATGGCTGAAATTAAATGGACTAATAATATCAATACAAGTCTTGGCAAGAATGTGAAGCTACTGGAGTTTGAATCCATTGCTTTAGATTGATAAATTGCTGCAACCACTTTGCAAAATGTTTGATGTAAGAACTAAAGAGAAACTTACAGACATTCTCTCAACCATTAATTTGACAACTCCTCCACACACATACACCAGAATTTTCATAACAGCTACACTTTTAATGAAAAGGCGTTGACAGTTTTTGTTCCAGAATATCTTTTCAAGGATATTTATATAGCAAAAATCTTGTAAGATAGAGATAGTGGTTCCCTCCAGGGCAGAGGGAAGACTTGTTTCCTGATCAGGATAACAAAGGAAATTTCTTCTTCTGGGACGAAGATTGGGCAGATTTTCCAAAAGCCCCTTATGAGTTTAGGTATCCTAAACTTCGTGTTCTTCACCTGTGACACAAACCCATTGCACGGGCAGTATTCACGTGGGCCTGCCTCAGCATCACACTCATGCAACTAGGCTGGAAGATGGCAAAGGGAACTGATAAGTATATGAGGTTCATGATACCTTAGCAGGTTAGCTCATTAGCTTGCAACTAGAGTAAAGTCTCAGGGCTTTCATAGTTCTTGACATAGGTAACAATCCAAATGCTCATCATTGGTAAAATCAATCAATAAATGTATTATAGCATATTCATATAATGGAATGTAACATAACATTGAAAAAATTTTTTAAATGTTACATACTGTTATATCCAAAAACATGGGTAAATATTGTGTAAAATGAGACAGACTCAATAATTTGTGACTCATTTACATGAATTTCAAAAATGGGCAAAAGTATATATTGTGATGAAGATCAGAACAGTGGTCATCTTTGGGAGTCATTAGTAGGGAGAAGATGTGAGGAAGACTACTGAAATGATAGAAAGATTCTATATTATGGAGTGAAGTGTGGTCATATTTGTTTATACATATATAAAAAATTCATCAAGCTCTGTAATTTGAATTTTTGTACTTTACCTAAGTTATATCTAAATAAAAATTAAGCAGAGAAAATATGAAAATAAGAACCTTATTAACAAAATATCTTTGATATAGTTAAAGCTCCATAGTGAAAATATCAATTGTTGAGTCACTGTTATTAAAAAAAAGGATGATAAAATATAGTAAATATTGAGCACAAAGGGTTAATTTAGGGAAAAAAAAGCAAAGAGAAATGTAAGACAACACTATTTATGAAACAGAAATAGATAGAGTTCTACCTGACATTGTACTATTATAGCCAGAACTATTCTAAGCATGTCAAGTGATAATATTGGATAATTTTTAGAAAAAGCTTTTAGGATTGAAGAATTAAAACTTAGAGAAGAATTTTATAGAATGTAGGAAAAAAATAAGTTTCTTAGTTCAATGAGTTGTGGAAAGATTGTGTTATATATGGTTTGATAGGGGTTTTTTTTAACCATGGAAGATCTTAGCATCTTTGCTAGTTTACATTTCATATTTGTTGATACTAGCAAAAGTTTAGAAACAAAAATCCATTAAGCAGAAATTGGCTAAATAAATTATAATTCCTCTCATAATGGTATATTCTGCAGCCACTATAGTGATTACTTTATTCTATATTTACTAATATGGAGATATGACCCTAAAAATTTTACTTAAATATCAGTTTATAAGACAGTATGTAAGGCATAATATCTTATTTATAGATATGTATATAGGTGTTTGGAAAGATATCTTTACACATAGAAACACATGCACTTATATACAGAGAAAACAAAAGTTGTGTTAAGGAAAAAAGTGTTGAATATAAGAACAATATATAATTATTATATTATGTAAAATGATTATAAAATTTGGTGGACATTTTAAGGCTAGATCCTTTAAACTATATGTAATATCAAAATATATTATGTGGGATTTCAGACATTATTTATATTCTGTGTAAACACTTGACTTTATTAAATATTTGCATTTTATTACACTATTTCATAAAGGGGATTTATAATTATGGCATCAACATTACTTGATAGACAAACAACTACTTGAATAGACAAACAACTTTTAGCTTAAGTCAATTAAAATATCTGGAAGTAAATTTTCCAAAATAGTAATGTGTTTATATTTGAAATTTGAAAAATAGTGTATTATGTCATTTCAATATTTTTTGTAAATTTATTTATGGACTAAATATATAATTTCAATAATCCTGACAATCAATTTTTAAAAAATATCATGGAGAATAATAACATTTTCCAACTGGATAGAACAGTCAGGTAAGACGAAAATAGGAGACTCAATTTGGCAACTAGCAGACAATTAGTAGTCAAATCTAGGAGTTTAAGCAAAGTAAATTTCATACTCTAAAATGTAATTCATTTGGGTGTAAAATATTCCAATGTGTAGAGTAATATGATTGACTTCCTGTCTCCAGCATCTGGTTGGACCGTTTACAGCTCTCATAGGAATAATTTAATTCATCTACTTTTTGACCAACAAAAAGAAGAAATTTAAATAATTGTACTGGATATAAATAAGAATATCCTCATGGTTCTACCACTTTACTCAAAGCAAACTTGAATTTATTTTTAAAAATAGGTGTCTGTTGAAAACAATAATTTTAATGCCCTGCAAATTTCCTTGCGTTAGGAACATTCTATTTATTTATGCTTATCCTCCAATACTCTGTTCTTATTTTCTATCTTTTCTTAAATCACAGCTTGTGTCTGTACTAATTTCCAACCTAGAGAACTGAACCATCTTGCCATTTTTCTTTTTGGAACTTATTTTTGTTTGTGTATGTCTATTTTTTCATAATCTCAAGACATTTTTAATTTGAATCCAGTTTCCAACACGTCATCCAGTTGTTGTCACCGGGAAATTTATAGAGCACATTTTATCACATTAGCCAAGCTACTAACACCTGAACTGTCACAAAGTAACTGTGAACATTTACAGTACACATAACTAAGATAAAAATATGTTTTGCAATAACTTTGGTGCTGTTATTAACTTCATAAAGTAACAGCAAAATAGGAGCCATGTATTAAACACCTAAAGTCAACTCAAAAGGATAGATCTTTGCTGTCATATATGTTGCAGAAACTTCTCTCAGAAGAAATATCAAGAGGAGAGGTATTGATTTTTTTTCCCCAGGAGGTAATATTCTTCCTAATAGCCTCTGAGGTATAATATTATCAACAGTTAATTGAATTTTCTGATAATTCTAATTGTACCATCATTCCTATCACTGCCTCCATTTGTTTTAAATAATCGGCTTTAACCAGATCAACATACTTAAATTTTACATATTAGATAAAAGCTGCTAGAATTTTAATTATCAGAAAAAAAAAATCCTAGATTCCTAATTGGCAATATTTGTTTTAAAGATTTTACTCATCATTTCTTCCACAGAATAGGCACAATATGTGCAGAATACACAATCATCAGGTACTATTGATAGAATACATTTTAGTGAATGAGAAAAATGCAGAATACATTAGCGGTTTTTCAAAGCAATTAACTGAAAACACAAAACAGCCAAAGCAAGTCCATTATGTAATCACCTAGCTGTTCAGAGCTGATCTGTATTGAGAAATGACATCGGATCCCTGGTAAGGAAATGAACAAAGAGGAAGAGGTGTGGATTGATAAAGTATCAGCCTATTGTGGTTCTATTTTGTTTCATAATGGGATCTCTCACTAACCCTCATTAAAAATTAAAATCGTTGGGCAAATGTTGAATAGTATTGCCTGCGTGAATGATGGGGCACTATAGAGGAAATTATCAGTTAGTTGATGTTACAGTTGAGAAAGGAAAAATATACATGGTCATTGGGGATATCGTGGACAGTGAAATTGGGAGATAACGTCCTCTGAATAGGGAAAACTTCAATTAAATGATATCAAGCCTTAAGGAAATCAGAGAATTTCTAACCTGGGGTAAACATGGTCACTGAAGAGAAACAACCGAAACCCAGTGATAGGCAGGAACTCAGCACTTTTGTTTACATTGGTTGTGCATGCCTCTTCATTGCAGTCTGGTTTTCTTATTCACTTTAATTCACTACCCTAAAATTGTTTTTTTTTTCCCTTGAAAGTATATGTTAAAAATAACTGAAAAAAGAAAAATAAAGTAGTTGGAAAAAATGTCATTTGAGCTTAACCTAAACACTCGTTTTGTCCAAAAAAAGCAAACTGGAATAATTTCATGGATATTCAAGTTTTCACTGGTATTTCTTGATCCATCTAGTGTTGATGTCAACACTGTACCAGTTTACTTTTGAAATTATTTACCAACATTCTCCGCCTTACAGTAAACTTCCATACTTTTTTTCTTATTATCAGCTTAATTAAATACTACTGAAAATCAACTAGCATTAGGGCATTTTTACTGACACATTTGACTCCTGTCAATGATGCATTTGTGAATATAGTTCAAATTCTGGTCATAGATTTTCTGCCGTTAGCAAACTATGTCCTTCTGTGTTGTTTAAAGTTGACACCAGACTCTTCCGGGTTATAACCCAAGAATACAAACTAATAATGGATTTCACAGAGCAGAAACTGAAAAGGAAAGAAAAAAAGTTCAGAAAGAACTAATATTTCCTTCTTAAACTTTCATTGCCATTAACTATTCCTCTTTGCATAAAAAGTAACTCAATAGAATTCCAATATGATGTTTTCAATATTTTATTACTCTTTCCTTTTCTCTGATTTCTTCTCTCTTTGAAGATAAAAGAGGTATTTTAATTAGGATGCGATGGGGATAAATTCAGAATTAGCATGCGTTGGTGTTCAATATATTCGGTTTTAATTATAACCTTTTCCTGTTTGTTTCAAAGATTCAGGGAAACAAAACACATCAGAGGCAAAACGAATATGTCTTAACATTTTATATTTAATGATATACTGCCTGGAATGTCATTTTGATGGGTTTATGTGTATTTTAATTCTAAAAGCCGGCTTATCCTTCTAGAGGGGGGGGAAAAGGAAGAATATGTAGAAGCCCTCCCAGTGCTTTACGTGGATGAGGGAGAATGTTTTTCTACCTGAGCACTGGCAGAACTGGTCTGGAAAATACTGTTTCATGAAAAAGATCTAGAATTAGGTGGTCAGTGCCCCAGGCACAGTCCATGGTAGAGAAAACCAGAACTAGCATGGCTATCTACAAAACTCAAAGATGGTAATTGACTTTATTTACCTAATGACTTAGAGTTGTCTCCGCAGGTTATCTGAGCATTATTAGAATTTTAAAAATCTTTTTCTCGGGCACTACACAGAGGAAAATAAAGTGAGTTCAAGCATTTCTAGAAATTTTAGAAAAACTCAAGGAAGAATTCTCTTCACAATTCTGAAAGCTAGAGGTTGAGGTTAACAACTGTAGAAACATGTCTGCATAATAGGATGTATACTTTCTATTATATCAAATTAGAATTTCAGATAAATTACCTCTGAATATTTATATGTAGAGAGCTATGCTACATTGGATATGTATTCTCAGTTTCAAATGCATGCAGACATCTAGCTTTTTCTCTTTATTTCCCACTTAGTTTTAATTATTTTATGTTGGCCTCCAAATATATTTATGGTGATCATCTTTGGTTTTATTAATTATGAGGGGGAAATATAGGGCATTTAAGGTATATTAGCACATACTTTTAATAAGTCATGACAAAGGAAACTGGAAACAGTTTTGGTCTCAACCAATTACATTGTATCTGAAAATGTATGTTCAATTTCTCAATCTGTAGATATTCTAGGGAAAATTGTTTCAGTTTAAATTATATGAACTCATGAAGAAATAAAAACCTTACCGTATGATTTAACTAATTGATTTATACTTCAAACTGTACGCATGAATTGGGCGATTGGATCTCAGGATGCATTTTGACATAGAGGCAACATTATATCTGGTTTCTAGGTTCCCCAGTTTGGCAATGTATCAACAAGGTGGCTAAAATTCCATATATTTGCAATTAAAATTGGAGAAAAGGAAACAAATACAGTACTAATAAAAGAAAATACTTTACAATGAAATTAAGAAAATAATAGTTTACTAGATATAAATGAGCAGTTAAATTCAATTTTGTTGAAGATTTTTAGGAAGACTTTATGTATTCTTTAAGAGCTTCAGAAACTGATGATACTTTGTATAAGATTTAATTGAACTTCAAAATTTCTAGCTTTATTTAGCTAAAATGAAGACCTATCTCTAGAACTACCTCAAAACTTGTTTATCATAATCACTGTATTTTAAAAATATTTTATGTATACATTTTTTATGATTGTAAGGAGAAAAATAATTTTAGAATGTATGTTTTTACATATGATATTAGATTGCCTGGAAGAGAATTGAATGTGTTCAATTTTGTAAAGAGGGAAGTGTACTGCATTGTTTTTACGACCTCCCTCTGAGAAGGAGGAAATTACCTTTCTAAACAAGCTTTCTGTTTACCATGTGGTATTACCAACCAAGGACAATCTTATTTTTTTACAGATCTCGAAAGAAATAAACTTATTTGGGGAATAGAGAGCAACTAACTTCTCAATGTCTATATGGACCATATGATGATTTTTAGAATAATCTCAGAAAATCATAAATAGAATTGAGACAGTTTATGTGTGGGGTGCATCATTTGTTCTGGGCATTTCAGACACTATTTATTTAGAAAATAAATAAGCAAATAAATCAAATCATCACCAAAAGGAAATGAATTGATATCAGGTGTCTAATCATCTCAAAATACAATGAATCTAATGAAATCCACACCAATAAACATTATATGCAAATTGTCAAAAGTCCAAGGCAAAGAATTTTGAAAGCAGTAAGAGAAAAACAACTCTCACATACAAGGGAATTCCCATGGTATAGATTAAATGTGTGTGTCACCCCGAAATTCACATGTTGAAAATCCTAATCCCCAATGTGATAGTATTCAGAGGTGGGGCCTTTGGGAGGTTATTAGGTCACGAGGGTAGAGCACTCATGAATGGGATTAGAGCTCTTATAAAAAAGACCTCAGAGACATCCTTTATTTCTTCTGCCTTGATCATAGACTTCCCAGCCTCCAAAACTGTGAGAAATAAATATCTGCTGTTTATAAGCCATTCAGTTTATTACAGCAGCCTGAATGGACCAAGACACCACATAACACTATCAGCAGATTTCTCAGCAGAACTTAATAGGCCAGAAGGTAGTAGGATGATATATTCAAAGTGCTAAAAGGAAAAAACTGCCAAGGAAGAATACTTTATCTGACAAATCTGTTCTTCAAAAGTGAAGGAGAGATCAAGACTTTCTAAATATATTCAAATTGAGGGAGTTCATCACTACTAGAACTTCTTCACAAGAAAGTGTAGAGAATCATTCAAGTTGAAACAAAATGAAGCTAAACTGAAACATGAAAGCATTTGAAAGTTAAAGCTCACTGATATAAGTACATACTCAAACAAGTACAGAATAATATAATACTGTAATGACAGTGCACAAATCACTTTTAATACTTGTATAGAAATTAAAAGACAAAAATATAAAAAAACCTATAATGATAAAAATATATTATGAATATGCAGTTTAAAAAGATATGCATTGTGATATCTATAATATAAAATGTGCAGTGGGAGAAGTAAGGCTGTCATGTTTTTGTATGTGATTGAACATAAGTTGTTATCATCTTAAAATAGATTGTTATAACTATAAGATGTTTTATGTAAGCCCCATGGTAACCACAAAGAAAACATCTATAAAAGATACACAGAAGAAAATGAGAAAAGAATCAAAGCATGTAACTATTATAAAACAAAACAAAACAATACTAATGAAACATAAAGACATATAAGAAAGAAAAGAGGGAAAAAAGAACTACAAGACAGAAAACAATTAACAAAATGGCAATAGTGAGTCCATCCCTATCAACAATTACTTTAAATATAAATGGAATTAACAACCAATCAAAACACATAGAATTCCTGAATGAATAAAAAAATAAGATTCAACTATATGTTGTCTACAGGCGACACATTTTAGATTTAAGGACATATATAGGGTGAAGGTGAAAAGATGGAAAAAGATATTTCATGCAAATGTTAAAGAGAGAAGAGGTAGACATACCTATATCAGAGAAAATAGACTTTAAGTCAAAAACTGTCACAAGAGACAAACAAAACATCATATAATAATAAAAGTTTCAATTAAAAAGGAAGATATAACAGTTATAAGTATATATGTACTCAACATTAGAGCACCAAAATATATGAAGCAAACATTGACAGAGCAGAGGGAGAAATAGATAGCGACATAGTAATAGTAGAGGATTTCAATATACCACTTTCAATAATAGATAGCATATCCAGACATAAGATCAATAAGGAAACAGATGGTTTGGACAACACTATAGACCAAATGGACCTAACATATATATATACATATATATATATACACACACACAGGACATTCTACCCAACAGCAGAAGAGTACACATTCTTCTCAAGTGCATATGGATCATTCACCAGGAATGATTACATGTTAGGTCACAAACCTTAACAATTTAAAAAGACTGAATTTATGGTAAGTATCTTTTATGACCACATGGAATGAAACTGAAAGAAGAGAGAGAAAGAAAGAAAATTGCAAATTTCCAAATATGTGGAAATGAAACAACACACTATTGAACAACCAATGGGTCAACGACAAATCAAAGGGGGAATTAGAAAATATCTTTAGAGAAATGAAAATGAAACACAACATACCAGGACTTAGGGGATGCAACAGAAAGTAGTACTGAGAGGGAAGTTTACACAGTAAATGCCTATTTTTTTAAAAAAAGATCACAACTAAACAACATAATTCTACATCTCAAGGAACTATAGAAAAGGAGAACAAACTAAGTCTAAAGTTCACCAAAGGCAGGAAATAATAATGATTAGAGCAGAAATAAATGAAATAGGGAATAGAAAAAACGATAGAAAAAAATAAAACCAAGATCTAGTTTTTTTAAAAAGATCAAAAAAGTTGACAAAGCTTCAGCCAGACTAACAGGAAAAAAGAAGACAAATTCAGAACTGAAAGACATTACAACTAATGCCACCAAAATAAGAAGGATTATAAGGGATGGCTGTGAACAATTACATGCCAACGAATTGGATAACCTAGAAGAAATGGATAAGTTCCTGGAAACATCCAACCTACCAAGATGAAATCAGGATGAAATAAAAAACCTGAACAGAACTGTAACTAATAAATAGACGAATTGGCAATCAAAAACATCCTAAAAACGAAAACTCCAAGACCAAGTGTCTTTGCTAGTGAATTTTATCATAGATTTAAGGAAGAATTAACACCAATCCTTCTCAAACTCTTTCAAATTCATTGTATGAGGCCAGCATTACCATGATACCAAAACCAGAAAAGGACATTATAAGAAAAGAAAACTACAGGTTAATATCCTTAATGGATATAAATGCAAAAGTCCTCAACAAAATACTAGCAAACCAAATTCAACAGCACATTAAAAAGATCACATAATGTGATCGTGTGGGATTTATCACTGGGATGCAAAGATGGTTCAACATATGAAAATCAATCAATATGATATACCACACTAATAAAATGAAGGATACAAATCACGTGATCATCTCAATAGATGCAGAAAGGCAATGAACAAAATTCAACACCCTTTCACGATAAAAACAATCATCAAAGTAGAATAGAAGAAAAGTTTCTCAACATAATAAAGGCCATATATGAAAGCCCACAGCTGTGTCATATTCAACAGTAAAAAGCAATGTTTTTCTTCTAAAATTAGGAACAAGGCAAACATGCTCACTCTTGCCACTTCTATTCAATGTAGTCCTATCCATGGCCATGAGGCATGACAAACAAAAGGTATCCAGATCAGGGTGGAAGTAGGAAAATTGTCTCTTGGCAGATGATATGATCGTATATGTAGAGTACTCAAAAGATTCCACAACAAAACTATTAGAACTAGTAAACAAATTTAGTAAAGTTGCAGATACAGAATCAACAAACAAGAACCAGCTGTTTCTATACACCAACAATGAACAATCCAAAAGAAAATTAAGAAAATCCAATTTACAATGGCATCAAAAAGTGTAAAATACTTAGGAATAAATTTACATAAGAGTCAAAAGACTTGTGCACTAAAACCTATGAAACATTCCTAAAAGAAATTAAAGAAGGTACAAATAAATGAAAGACATCTCATGTTCATGGATTGTAAGACTTAATATTTTTAAAATATCTGTAGTACCCAAAGTGAACTACAGATTCAATGCAATCCCTACAAAAATCCCAATAGCGTTTTTACTACAGAAATAAGAACGATCCTAAAACCCATATGAAACCACTAAGGACCCTAGATAGCCAAAGCAATCTTGAGAAGAAGAACAAAGCTGGAGGCTTCACACTTCCTGATTTAAAAACATATTACAAAGCTAAAACAATCAAAACGGTATAGTGCTGGCATAAAGACAGACATTAGACCAATGGAACAGAAAAGAGTCCAGAAATAAACCTACACATATATATGGTAAACAAAGTGCCAATAATATACAATGGAGAAAGGATAGTCTCTTCAACAAATGGTGTTTGGACAACTGGATCTCTACATGCAAAATAATGAAATTGGATCTTTATCTTACATTATACACAAAAAATCAACCCAGAATAGATTAAGGATTTAAACTAAGACCTGAAGCTATAAAACTCCTAAAAGAAAGTATAGAGGAATACCTCATGACATTGGTCTTCACAAGGATTTCATAGATATGACACAAATAAAACAGGCAAGCAAAGGAAAAGTAGGTAGGTAGGACTATATCAGACTAACAACCTTCTGCACAGAAAAGGAAACAATCAACAGAACAAAAAGACAACCTACAAAAAAGAAGAAAAATAGTTGTAAACCATGTATCTGATAAGGGGTTAATATCCAAAATATATAAGTAACTCCTATGACTCAATAGCAAAAATCAATTAACCCACTTAAAATATGGGCAAAAACACTTGAATACACATTTCCCCAAAGAAAACATACAAATGGGCAACACGTACATGAAAAGGTGTTCAACATCTCTAATCATCTGGGAAAAGCAAATCAAAATCACAATGAGATATCACTTCACACATGTTAGGATGGCCATTATAAAAAAATATGAAAATAATAAGTGTAGTTGAGGATGTGTAGATATTGGAAACCCTGTGCACTTTTGGTGGGAATGTAAAATGGTGCAGAGAATAGTATGGAGGTCCCTCAAATATGAAACTAGAACTACCATATGATCCAGCAACCCCACTTTTAGGTATTTATTCAGAAAGAATTAAGATCTCAGAGAGACATATGCACTCTCATATTTATTGCAGAGTTGTTCACAATGGCCAAAAGGTGGAAACAACCTAAATATCCATCAACAGATGGATGGATTTTAAAAAGTGTGTTATATACTTACAGTGGGATACTATTTAGCTATAAAAAAAGAAGGAAATTCTGTCATATGCTACAACATGGATGAACCTTGAAGACGTTATGCTAAGTGAAATAAGCCTGTCACAGGACAAATGCTGCATGATTCCACTTTCCTGAGTTACCTAGAGTTATCAGACTCATAGAGGTGGAAAGTAGAACGGTGGTTGCCAGGGGCTGAAGGGGTGTAAAATAGGGAGTTGCTGTTCAATGTGTGTAAAGTTTCAGTCATGCACAATGAAAAAGTTCTGGAGTTGTGCTGTACAACACTGTGCTTATAGTTAACAATACCATAATGTAAACTTAAAAATTTGTTAAGAGAATAGATATATTATGCGTTTTTTACCACAATAAAAATATTAGTATATTTAGATCAATCAGTTTTTGTCTCACTATCTCTTAGTCATTAAATAAATACTTTGAGTATTTTTATTTGCCCTAGGACTCTAGAAAAATGTAAATTTTGTATTCATGGTGGCATTATATGAAAGTCAAACACTTTCATTTTATTCTATAAGACATGTTTCCTTGCTAAAAAAGTTGTTTCTTTTTTTTTGCTTATAGAATTTATTTCCTGCCTCTTACAAGTTTACACTAATGTTTTTAATGATTTTTTTTTCTTTTTTGACTGATTATTTTATCATCATAGACTTGGGATCTTGAGTCATTACTTCATTTAGCTTGATGATTTTTCTTGTCCATGAACAATGTATAGAGACTGGATCTAATACAAGATAAAGTTTTAAGTACAACACTAATTCCTCAGGACAATTATAGTATCATTTTGCTCAGTGTCTCTTGACAGTCCTAAGAAATATGATTCCCCCCGCCTTACCCCGCTTAAGATCTAACATCAGTGTAATGATATGACACACCATCAACAGTGTGCACAGCAGACAGGTGGTTTATTCTAGGATACTATTTTCAATAAATGTTACTACTTTATTTTGACAGATTTTCTAATAAATCAACCTTAAATTCAAAGTTGCATTACTACATTTGAATTTATCCATTTAGGAAAGATAATCTGTGCTATTGGATTGGAAGATTTCACATAGTTAAAAATGTCCATATTTCCTAAAGCAATATATGGATTCAATGCAATCTCTATCAAAGTTCCAATGACATTTTTCACAGAAATAGAACAAAGAATCCTAAAATTTATATGGAACAACAAAAGATCCTGAATAGCCAAAGGAATCCTGAGGGGGAAAAAACAAAGCTGGAGGTATCACAGTCCCTGATTTCAAAATATACTACAAAGCTATAGTAATCAAAACAGCATGGTACTGGCACAAAGACAGATGCACAGATCAATGGAACAGAATTGAGAGTCCAGAAATAAACCCATACATCTATGTACAGCTAATTTTCAATGAGGGAGCCAAGAACATACGATGGAGAAGGAAAGTTTCTTCAATAAACATTGGGAAAACTGGACAACGACATGCAAAAGAATGAGTGTAGACCATTATCTTACACCATACACAAAAATTAACTCAAAATGGATTGAAGACTTGAATGTAAGACCTGAAACCATAAAACTTCTAGAAGAAAACATAAGCAGCATGCTCTTCAACATTGGTCTTAGCAGCATATTTTCAAACACCATGTCTGACAAAGCAAGGGAAACAATAGAAAAAAATAAACAAATGGGACTACATCAAACTAAAAAGTTTCTGTATAGTGAAGGAAACCATGAACAAAATGAAAAGACAACCTAACAATTGAGAGGAGATATTTGCAAACCAAATATCTGATAAGGGTTTAATATCCAATATACATAAAGAATTCATACATCTCAACAACAAAAAACCTAACAACCCAATTAAAAACATGGGCAAAAGATCTGAGCAGACATTGTTCCAAAAAAGATTTACAGAGGGCCAACAGGCACACGAAAAGATGTTCAGCATCACTGATTATTAGGGAAATGCAAATCAAAACTACAATGAGATATCACCCCATGCCCATATTTAGAATTTAGAATGCCCAATTTAAATATAGAATGTCTATATTTAATAAGACACTAAATAATAAGTGTTGGAGAGGATGTGGAGAAAAGGGAACACTCATACACCGCTGGTGGCAATGCAAACTGGTGCAGCCACTATGGAAAACAGTAGGGAGATTCCTCAAAAAATTAAGAATAGAAGTACCAAATGATCCAGCTATTCCACTGCTGGGTATTTATCCAAAGAACATGAAAACACAAATGCATAAAGATATATGCACCTATATGTTCATCATGGCATTATTCACAATAGCCAATACTTGGAAACAACCTAAGTGCCTGTCAAGGAATGAATGGATAAAGAAGATGTGGTATATATACACAATGGAATATCATAAGAAAAGGGGAAATCTTGCCATTTGTGACAACATGGATGGACCTTGAGGGTATTATGCTAAGCAAAATAAATCAGAGGGAGAAAGTCAAATGCAATATGATTCATTCATAAATAGAAGATGAAGACAACAACAACAAACACATAGATACAGAAATTAGATTGGTGATTATCAGAGGGGAAGGAGAGAGGGACAAGGGCGAAAGGGGTGACTGGGCACATGTCTATGGTGATGGATGGTAATTAGTCTCTGAGCGGTGGACCAGATGTAATCTACACAGAAATTGAAATGTAATGATGTACACCTGAAATTTATATAATGTTATAAACCAATGTTACCTCAATTAAAAAAAGCAAAAAAAAAAATAAAAATAAATTTATCCGTTTACTTAAGTAGTACTTATTTGGGAGTCTACTATTTTCACACAATATTTTTGTTGTGGGTTATACAATGGTGAATGAGTTAGGGCATATGCCTTCTTAGCTTATAGTGACCAATGAGGTGGCATTGGGATATAAATTCTAGTTCAAAGGCAATTATAATCCAGAACTATGACAGGAGAGTAAAGAAAAGGAAACAGGCAATTTAGAAATGTAGCTTTATGGTACACAAGGATGATATGCTACAAGGCATTTTAAGATCTACTGTAGAGAATTATTTACTTCTAGACCATAGTGAAGTCTTTTAAGCATTTAAAAGAGTTGAGGTACATAATTAATCAAATGTCACAGAAAAATATCTCCAAGTTCATTGAGGAATAATGTGTGCTGTGGTGAAGTCCGGAGACCAATTAGGGAACTTTGTACAGATGGGTAGGTATGCCTAAATTATGGTGGATGAAGATAGAGTTAAGAGGTAGACAAAATATAAAGATAAATAGAACATAAACTTGATAGAATCAATGAATGATTGGATTGAGGGGCAAAGGAAATGAAAGACTATAGGAAGTCACCTGGGTTTATGGCTAACATATCTTTGGTGTTCTGTAGACTTTTGTGCTATTGAATGAGACGAGGATCTGACCTCGTCTCAGTTTTGGACCTAATAATACTAAAATATGGAAGAGGTCTCCGTAGCAATCTTGCTTCAGCAGATGGAGGTTGCCAGGATGTAGTACTTTATTCATCTGAGAACATACGGGCATAGTAAATGTTACCAGAAGGTTAGGGTATGCAATATACTAAAAGGTAAATGACAATTTAGATAAAATTAGATAAAAAATGAGAATAATGAGATTGTCTTGAGTCTTTATATGTTTATATTATGCCAAAACATTTTTCATACTTATTACTTTGGATTACCTATGTTAAAAAATATATAGACATTTCCCCTTAGTATCTTAATGAACCAGAAAAGTCCTAATTTTATGCCATCATTGTAATCATTTTAAGTAGAAAAGAGGAAATGTTACCTCAAAGTTAGAAGCATTGCCTTGATTGTGTCCATAATGCTGCCCATGTATGAATCTTTAGGTCTCTCCCTCCAGAACTGGGGTGGAGGGCTCGTTCCAGCTTACTGTGAACTTTCTACCTGCCAGGAAGAGTGACCTCATCAAATGTCTTCTGAATAACCAACGCAAGTAACGTGATTTTACTTATATTCTTATTTTGAGAAGAAAAAAGAACTTTGTTGAAAATTATTTCTGACAGTTATCTATCTCTGAGTTCTGATCATGATCTGATTTATTAAAATAAATTATTAATAAGTTAACAAGGAGAAAGGAACATCCCTGAAATTTGTCCAAGAATTCACCTAATATAATGAATGATATTCAAGGGACAGTGTCTCATTGGTTCAGATGTTTGGAAATCATATCAGGGCATGATATAGATAATGGGAGATAATTGGTAATTGAAACTGTGGGAGGAAATAATATTTCCCAAGGAGAGTGTGTTGAGTGAAAGGAGAGAATAATATAGAAGAGAATCCTGAAAACTATGATAGTTGAATGGACCAGTGTAGGAAGAGTGCCATAAATAGGAGATAGATGTTCCAATTAGACTGGTATGAAAAAAAAAAAAAAAAAAAACACCCTCAAAAACCAGAAGAGAAATAAGGGAAAAGACCTAGTGGTCAAATGCTTTGGAGAGATTATGCATAGAGTGAGCACTGAGTTAAGCAACAAGGCAAAAAAGAGTTACAGCAGGGTGATTGAGGTTGAATCCAAGTTTCATCACTTGTAGCAGGAATGGAAAATGATAAAATAGACATAGAAACTGGAAAACTCTTACATTAGCCATTAGAAACAAAAGCATGGCTTACAACTGAAGTGTGGTACTTGGGATCATTTAGTGTTTTTGGTTTGTTTGTTAGTTTGATTTTTGAAAGAGGTTTAAATTATTTTGGAAAGATCCTAATAGGATTAAAAGCCAGATGGAGAGAACAGGGAAAAACTCAGTTTAACAAGGCCCCAAAGAAAAAAAGAAAATGCTAGCCTTCAAAGTACAAGTTATGTGCTGCATTTAAATATAACAGAAGAGACAGGAGAAATAAAATCATTTCTAGAGGATATAACCTTACAGGTCTTATGACAAGAAAATGAGCATGCTATCATTATCTAACTGATATTTTAATTGTGAAATAAAGGCATGGCCACCTGTAAAAGTAAGGGATTGATATATCTGAAGATATATGGAGAAGTTTCATGAAAGCATCGTAAAATAGAGTATCACTACAGTTAATTTTTCTTTTTGTGTGTGTGGGGGGGGGGTGTGAGGACGATTAGCCCTGAGCTAACATCCACTGCCAATCCTCCTCTTTTTGCTGAGGAAGACTGGCCCTGGGCTGACATCCGTGCCCATCTTCCTCTACTTTATATGGGACACCGCCACAGCGTGGCTTGACAAGCAGTGCGACAGTCTGAACCCAGGATTGAATTTGTCAACCATGGGCTGCTGAAGCGGAGTGCGCAAACTTAACCACGATGCCACTGGGCCAACCTCCTGGTGTTGTTTTTTGGTGAAGAAGATTGGCCTTGAGCTAACATCTGTTTCCAACCCTCCTCTTTTTGCTTGAGGAAGATTCTCACTGAGCTAACATCTGTGCCAATTTTCCTCTACTTTATATATGGGATGCCACCACAGCATGGCTTGATGAGCAGTGCATAGGTCTGCACCCGGATCTGAATCTGTGAACTCGGGGTAGCAGAAGCAGTGGGCATGAACTTAACCAGTACACCCCGATTTTTCTTGTTTTTTAGGTTAAAAGACACTAAGTTTGATTTTTGTCCCCTTTCTAATGAGGAGATTGAGTCACAAGATAGTTAAGTAACTCCTCCAAAGTCACACAGCCAGTAGGAGGCTGGAGTCTGTGTTCTTTATCATCATTCTATAGGAATAAACAAACAGTTTCTAGTCTGAGGGTTTTAGGAAGGTGATGTAACTTAGTGAAGAGAAAACTGGCTGGTGAATTGGATAACTCAGGTCCTAGTCATAACACTTTATTAAGCAGCTTTGTGATCTTATGGAGAGCAAATCACTTGATCTAGTTAATTATTTTGATATCAGTCCCTTTAATTACAGAATAAGGCATTTAGATTAGATTATCTCTAAGGTCACTTCTGATTTTATGATTTTGTGAAATTATGATATAAGGACTATAGAATACGTAAGCATCGTCTACTAGAATAACAGAATTAGGTAATAAGAAGACTGTCAGTTACAGCATTTATCCTTATGCAGTTTCTCTTGAAGATTGCTTTGATTGCTAACGGGAGGATCATATAGTAATAAATAGCAATAAAATGCCTCTCTTTCCTAAGTATTGTTCAAAGTTATAATAACTTCAATGAATTAACCAGCTTTGGAAAGGTCACTTTTCCCATAAATGGCAAATGAAAAAAAAGAAAGGTTAATAAAATGATTCAGACTCATTTATTGTTACTTACAAGGGTTATGCTGTCTGACATCTATATGTGCATAATTATAGCCAAAGCTCTAAAATTGTACAAAAAGCTTTTTGCCTTTTTTTCCCAGTCAGCAGAGCAAAGATTATATCTAACTGCTGCATTTTCACGTGTTTGAAAGCAACCTCTCTCCTCATAAATGTGCAACTGTTCTGGTTGGAAACAGCTACAGCTGCTGCTAGACGTTTTCTGCCTGGGGGTGTGTGATTGGTAGAGAGAGCAAAGAATGTAGAGTGGTTTTCACATTGGGAAGGAGGGTCTAGCCTGGGGTTGAGAGCAGGATGCGGAAAATAGAAGCCTATTATAATAGGTAAAAAGAGAGAAACAGAGGCATGATTCATTTCAGGGGCAGTACACAGATACATAATTTAGAATCTGATTTAAGGAACAGAGAAGTTGATGTTACCTGTTACCTTCCTTTCTGTTTTCTACCACCTGGGTATTTGCATTAGGGCCTGTGTCAGCAACAAGAAGCTTACTTTGAGGAGACCCTTCAGTTTAAATTCGTTATTCGGGAAAAGATATATGTATATTCTGTTTTACTCTAGCTTGAAAGAAACTATTTATTTAGGATTTGTATATTTTTTTATAAACACAAAAATTGGTACAAAAGTTCTTTCTGGAGGCTTTTTTGTGAGGAAATGTTATTAGCGACATGGAAATTCCTCGTTTTTGGAATACAAAAATATAAGGCACATAATTTAGATCCAAGGAAAGGCCTCAGAGGCAGAGTGGTGGGACAGATTTGAACACCACCTGGTGTCAGCCATCCTGTTGTTCTCCCACTGGGGAGTCAAGGAAGTGGCAATAGAAAGAGATAGAGAGATAAAGAGAGAGAGAGAGGAAGATTGCGATTGTTAAAAAAGATGCAACAGGCCCCAAATGGAGTCCCTTGTGCTAAGCCCCACGTCAGCAAACCAAGACTTAGCATCTAACCTAATTGCAAGTTCAGCCTCTCCCAGGAATGTAACCTTTAACCAGTCAATCTGGAATTACCTGGTTGGCACTAGTGAGGGAATCCACCTGATAGACCCCTTCCATCTGCCATAGGAAGGTGACTTGCCTGAAAGAATCCACTCTTTGCTAATAAAATTCCTTTTCCCATCACCTTTCTGCCTTTAAAAACCTTTCCTTTTCAGCAGCTCTTGGGAGCTCCTTTCTGTTTGCTAGATGGAATGCTGCCCAATTCATGAATCATTGAATATAGCCAATTAGATCTTCAAATTTAATCGGGTGAATTTTGTTTTTTTTTTAATAAGAGAAACTAACATATTCCAAATTTTAATTACATAATAGGCACTGGGAATCAAAGACAAGTAGGACCTAGACCCTAAGATATCTGCAGTGAATATTGCGTAAGACAGACAGATAAACAAATAGGACATCTGTGGTTGGTTTTATTGTGGGAAACTAAAAGGCCACACTATCCAGACTGAAGGTAATCTGATGTGACACTAGCATGATTTCTGAAAGAAGGGTCAGAGTTATTCAGCTAAAATGTAAAGGAGTATTCTGGATTAAAATAGGGAGTTAACACTTCCTATAAAATGTTCTTCTCCTTCCCCCAATAGCTAATTAATAGCAACTATAGAAGAAAATGGAGATTATTCCAGTGTAAGAAATAAAGTAAAATCTGAGTAGTTATCTGTTGTATTTTTTTTTTTTCTCTTCACATAGGAGTAGTAAGAAAAGCTCTAGGAAGAAATAAGTGAAACAGAAAAATAGACACTGTGGACAATGGAGGTGATTCCAGAGTTATGGATTGAAATGATAAAATGATTTTAAGCTCAAGAATACCCACAAAAAATTATTCATTCACCCACCAAATAATTAGAATGAATATTGGTACAAAAGCCTTAACAAAATCTCAAAAGAGAGCACACTACTTCCCTGAAGTTTTCTCCTTTGCCATTCCTTCAGGCAACAAAAAATTGGTAGAATAGGACACCATTGTTCTCAAATCACAGTTTGGGGGTGGCTATGGGGACATTCTCAGATACTTAAGGAAAGAGTTAAACCAGAGCAAGATAAAAATAGACAGCTTGGCAGTTATGCGTGCATTCTACAGGAAGAAAGAAACCTGCCCTGAACACAACAAATAAAGAATGAAACCTAGACAAAAATGTATCTCAGTATAGAGAAGATAATTTCACATCATTCCATGATGCAAAGAATGACTTAATTAGACCATTATCTTAATATAAAAAGCAATGAGAGGAGATGATAAAATGGCAGAATGAGATAAGGAGGGTGATAGCAAAAAGGACAAATAGAGGGTCAAACAGCATGATTGAACAATTATTGAATAAATTGAAAACACCTCTATGATGGAATAATATAGGGAAAGATTAAGATAATAATAGAATACACATGAAAAAGACAAAAAGGTTCAAGCATTTAGAGATACCATCCAACATAAAAATAATTATTGTGACCTTGTTGGAGAGAGAGACCAGATGGAGTGTCATTGAGGACCGGGCATGTGAGTGAAAAGTCATCGCAAGTGTTCCAGCCTCAGAAGTTAGAATCATCTCAGGTGATGCCCCAGATACCACGCTGCAGACAGCAGCCATCCTGCCAGACTCTATCTGCATTCTTCGTCCACAGAATGGTGAGAACAAATACAATGTTTACTGTTTTAAACCACTGAGTTTTAGGGTTGTTTATGCAGTGGTAGATATTTAGAACAATTTATTTAATCAAAATGTTATTTAAAAATAAGAGCAACAAACAGACATTCTCAAATATTTTCTTTTAACTGAAGGAACACAGTACCTATTAATCATTCTTGGTAAAACTGTTATCCAATCAAGATTGAATTAAAACATTCAGAAATGGAAAAATAGTGATAAAAAAGGACTAGTTAGCATTGGATTCATTCAGAAATAATGATGCTACTGAAAATTTCCTTCTGGTATAAAACAGAATTATATGAACTTGGACAATGTTAAAATACCATAACTAAGCAAAATTATAGCGAGGGCAGAAGAAAATGGAGAATTAGGCAATTGCTTTTATCATCATGTTTCTTAGTAAAGAGTCAATAATGCCACGAAGCTTATAAGAATTGTAATGACTACAACACCTTAATGCCTTTCAAACGTTCTTAACCTTAGTGAGATCTGTCATAAAGTCGTATTCTTTATTTAGTAAATATATTTATTTCAATATCAACAATTTTTCCCTTTTCCTTTTAGCAAACATGAAGTATATGCTACAATATTCCAAATAATATCTATAGAATTTTTAGAAGTGTTTCTTTGTTTTCATCTGTGTATATACATTAAATAATGTCTATAGCTGTGCTGTCTAATACAGTAGACACGTCACATTTGGCTATTTAAATTAAAATTAATGAAATTAAATAAAATTAGAAATCCAGTATTTCATTTTCACTAGCCAAAACTCAAGTGCCCAATCATCATATATGGCTTGTGGCTACCAAACTGGGGGTGCAGATACAGAGTAAAGTGGACCTAATGTTCATAATGGTCACTTGTACTGCAATTTGGGATGTTATTTTATGTTTTACTTTTGTATTTGTATTTTCTAAATTGTTTGAATAATTTTGGTGTCCTTGTAGCATTTTTTACAAGAAGAAAGCAGAAACCAGAATGATTTTTCTTTTTAGAAAGTCTAGAGGAAAATAATAAAATATTAACACAGGTTAATTCCGGATGGTGGAGATATGGAAGATTATGATTTTTATTTGTGTATTTTTAGCATTTAAAACATTTTTAAAAATACAACATGGGATAATGGGAACTCTCTGTACTCTGCTCAATTTTTCTGTAAACTTAAAACTTCTCTAAAAAATGAAATCTATTGAAAAATACAATCTGAAAAAAGTTGATAAAATATTCTCGGTAAAAGTAACAGTCTTTGAAAAACTCGGAGATGAGAAAGATCATAATTTACATGGAAAGTTACAAGTTCTTTAGTATATTTGTCCCACTGAACATGATTAAGAAAGAATTAAGACTGAAGAGCTGGGCAGAAAATCTTGAAGAGCTCTATGAATTGCTAAAGTATTTGATTTTATCAAAAAAAAGTATGAGAAAGTACTGATTGAAACCAGAATTCTTTCACTTGAGAAGCTGGTACATGACAGCCCGGAATACTGTATGGATTTGTCAAAGGTTCTAGAGCACTCATTTCAGTCTTAGTTTAACAGTAACGTCAGCTTGGAGATGGATTTTACGAAATCAGCGTAGCTTCAATGCGATATCTGATTAGAACACCTTCTCTATAGAACCAACAGCAGCTGTAGAAATATGAGACCCCAACCTATGTGAGCACCAGGGATCTTGGCATTAAGTCCCCTCAGGAGAAGAACAATAGTGAGTGTCATTCACTATCTAAGAGGGCTGATTGAGAGTGTCATTACACCACCACTGAGGATAGATTAGTATTGGGGTTGGGCGTGTATTTTGAAGAATGGCTGCCAGTCCTGTAAGAATTCGTGATGACAAAGGTAAAGAAGTACTTTTTATACTTCTATTGTGCCCATAGATTTTACCCCAGAATTGTATAATATGGTATGGAACAGCACCAGCTACATAAAATTATTTAAAACTTAGTTAAAAAAAATATCTTGTGGTGAAATGGGAGGGACAATCAATTCTTTATTTAAAATACTACAAAATATTAGAATTTGGATTCTCTTGATTCTCAGATCTACTAGCCCCTCTCTGGTTGACTCAACCTTTTCAGTGGATTTCAAACCCTCTTGAACTATAATAAGAAAATAAGAGGCCATTTAACTTTGAGGTAACCTACATATTTCCCATCTCTGCCCTTTTCCCATGCAAACACACACAAGAAAGTGATCTGCAGTTTTCCAGGTGATGGTTCTGGCCAAGCACTAACACTGCCCAATTGATTACTCCTTCATCGTTGATACAGTCTCATCATTGAGTTTCACCGCATACAGTAGATTCCCTCTCTGAAAGCAGCCTCTCTGCTGTTCCATACTGCCCACTCAATCATTCCTTATTGATTGATTTCCTATATCTATCATGATTGTTATTTTTGTTGTAAAGGACAGTGTTCGTTGAAAAGGAATATAGTTCATACATAGTATTTTTACCCCTAATTGTTCTCATGTGAACATACATACTAACATTGTCAGCAGTGTTATTTTTGAAGACAAAGTATGAGCTATATTGCTTTGAATGAGTTTGCATTTGTATTTCTTATTCTGCTAGATTAAAAGTCACTGGTTATTTTGGGTGTGCTTGCATAAGCACATTATTTTAGTGCGTGAGTAATAATGCTAATAATGATAATAACAATGACAACAGCGGCTATGTACAAGATCACTTTCAAGACAGAAAAGGAGGTGCAATGTGGCAACTCTCAAATTTCCATTTACTAGCAATTAAAAATCAATTGGGAAAGAGAAAGAAGCCAAGAAAAGTTAGATTCAGAGTGCTGAGATAGATTCTATATAAAAAGAAAAAAAAACAGTATTGATTTTCAGTGCTAGCATTATGAAATCATTTTTTGATCTTCGATTAGCCTACTGTCATGTACTCTTTATTTTTCTGTAATTGGTACACACAAAAACAAAACCTCTATATTTGTATTTAATTAAACACACATATGAGGCACTAGAATTGGATATATCTATATACTTGATCTAATTTTATAAAATGTTTAAAGATATTTAGCATTAATATTGATTCATGGAACTCAGCCAATTTCTGAGAAGAGTATTGTTAAAAAACAGTAAATTCAAAAATAAATACCTCTCTTGAAACTAAAATCTACTCATAGAGTACTGAATAAAAGAGCAGTGCTGAAGAGTGACTTGGAATTAAATGTTAAGATTTCATTTATCTTACATTCTCTTTAATTTTCACAATAAAAGTCAACCTGCAAATAGAATGCAAGCAAGGGAAATCATAAATGTTTATAACTGGGAAATATTGATATTCTTTATATCTATTAGAAAATAGCAAATCTTCCATTTTGGTTTGAATATGTTACCTTTAGCCTCAGTTCTGCATTATTTGAGAACAACGATGGTAAATGTTTTCCAGTCCAATCTCTGCACCCCTCTGTAATGTAGTGATATCGCTAAGTGTTAGGAACAATCCAGGAAACATACTACAGAATTATTGTTCTTGTGCACTTGCAGTTCTGCTCCTCCTGTAGTCACAGGAAGAAGCAACTTGTGAATTCATTGATAAGTCAAATGGAGCTCAGGGCAAACCCTACTTTTCCTGCTGCAATGCTGCAGCATCTTAGATGAGATCTTTGATCTTGACAGTTCGTTTCTTTTCTCTATTAAAGAAAATGGGAAATTTTGAAAAGATTTCTTTAAATTCTCATTAAATTGCCCCTACTCCTTCAAATTAGAATATTTTAAATTAAATTTCTAAGACTCAATTAAGCAAAGGACGAAATTTATACATCACTTGGAATTTTCTCAATCTTGTTTATAGCTCGGAAGACACTCTACCCTCTTCAACTCTGCTCCAATGTTATTGCCAAGAAAATTGCAATGAGGAAGATTGTGAGCTTCTTTCAAGTTCAGTAGGAGAGAATATGATGATTAATTAGTGATGTCTAAGGGTCCTGTAGGGTTGTGCATTTGCTAGCCTTGTAAAGCATCAATCATGGTCTTAGCGTGTTTTTCCATACAGCATATGATTTCCTGTTGAAATCACAAGTTCTAGAATGATACAGCCAGAAAAAGATAATTGATCTAAACCAGAAGGCTTAGGTCCAAGAGACAATATGCTCTTACTAGCTCTTTGATTTTGGATATGTTTTAATTCTTGTTGATCATTTTTCTCTATCTCTAAAATTATATAAAAAATACCTATTTATAATAATGAGACATAAATAAAATAATTTATGTGAAAGCACTATGTCAATAATATATTACCCTAAAGTTATATATTCATTATTTTATTACATACATCATATTTAGACTCTACATTTATATTTAGTATGAGACATAAATTTGGGTTGAATTTTTCCAATTGATAAATGTAGTCTATTTCAGTGGGTTGCAAAGTCTTTACTTGAGCTCTTTGAAATCACTTGCTTCTCAAACCATTATGCCATTTTAATGAAAATTACTCTGCATTAAAATGAACATGAAAAATAAACTATTATTCCGCACCAGAATTGTGATGATGATGGGCATTTTTTACTATTGAAAGGATAAATCAGGTATACATTCATACGCTTTCATCCATATTTGAATGCCATTTATAAGGTAATTAATGCTTATTTTTTTTCTTGGTTCTTTTTGATTGAGTATCAAAAGCATTTCATTTCCTTTCATTTTTATATAATTGATTTTCAAGCTTCTTAACTTCATGACTAAGGGAATCAAATATATTTTCTGGGTAAAAATTTGTGTCCAACTTCTCCAAGTTCATATAACAAGAACACATTTTAATTCTCTTGTTTAAAAATATGGGTAAAATTGTACCACTTCTTAAATTTATACTTTAAAAAGGATCCCACATCTAGAACTTCCGCTCTCAGAGTTGTTTTTTTTTCTCCTGCATTACTCAGGATTTCTCTCTGTCTTTTGTCCTCTAAATACAATTCCTTAACAACAACTTTTACCTCCCAAATATCTCTTCAATCTATTCATTTCTTTCCATATTTTGTACCTGTGACCTAATCCCCAAATTACCACTATTTCTGTCCCAGACTATTGCAATAACCTCCTGATGGGGTTATCAATATTCCCTCTGGCCACTTTCCTAATCCATTTTCCACAGTGAAGTCAGATTAATCATTCAAATAAATCAAATCTGATCTTGGCACACGTCCCTGATGAAAATGGCATTTCTTTGGCTCTTACTTCTGGTCATTTCTCTAACCTCATCCAGTCCCATACTCCTCCTTTGCTCCCTCCCCTTCAGCTACACTAGTCTTCATTTAGTCCCTCATCTTTCTCCCTCCCATCATAGTAACTTTGCTCATGGTGTCTCCTCTGTCTGAAATGTTTTTCCTTCTCTCTTCATCAAATTAAATTTTCAGGTCAATCATATTTTCCTCAGAGAAGCACTTTTGGAATTCAGTTAATTTTCCTTTTCCCCAGTGTAAGTTTCCATAGAACTATACTCTCTTTTTTGTACTTTTCAACAGAGAAATATTGCATTAGTATGTGCAAATATATTATTACTGTCTATCCTTACTTTAGGATATACAGTACATGAACCAGCCAAGCCAAAAACAACAATAGGTAACTATGGCAGTCACTTGTTCTCCAGTGCAGAGGTATTTTATTTAACCCACACTATAAGCCTATAAGCATATAATACCATAAGAGTATAGGTATTATTATTATTTTTAAAAAAGATGAACTGGAGACAGAAAGAAGGCAAGTAAATTGTGGAGGCCACATAGCCAGTAATGGAAGAATTGGGTTTTGAATCAAACTCTGCTGGACTTTGGCTCCAGAAGCCTGCTAAGAACTTCTATGATGTGCTGCCTCATAGGGTAGATATCTACTGAACATGGGTTGAATGAATAGCTGTCCTACTTCTCAGGACAGTCATACACCATGCCGAAATAAATGTGTGTTTCTACCCATACATTCAAAAATTGGATTTTGCATGATTTATTAAATGTAAAATTTAAGTTGAGCAATATCAAATATAGACTCCAGATTTGATGAAATCCATTTGGTGTTTTTTATGTGATATAGTGCAGATGAACAGAGAGAATGTAATTGTGTTTACATAAGATTTGTCAAAAGTTATACAGCTACTGTATGTAGGCTAAAAGCTGCAAACAAATATTTGAAAGTTTTCTTACATAGTGAGTAATGTTCAGATATTTAGTAAAGACTTGATGGTGTTTTCTCAACATCTTATTCAGACAAGAATTTAACTTGATAATTCACTTGATTAATGAAAGTTAGATCAGGTTTTATCCTGTTGAATCTGTTATTTTAGATCATGACATCTTTCTTCATACAGAATTCACCTACTTTCTGATAGGCACCTAGGGGTTGTTTATTTAAATATAAATAAAGCAAATGCTCTACTTTCTGTATGTTTGGTCCATTGGGAAAAACAGAAAAGATACCAGTGCAGTTTGATAGGTGTGTAAAATAGAGAGGAGTAATTTATTCATGGAAAATTTTCAGGACTGATAAGAGTTAGCCAGTTGAGTATTGGAAAGAAGAGTTGTTCTTCCTTTGTAAAATCATAGAGTTATGAGAGTTTTCACTTGGAGACCCAAGAGTAGTTTATTATGACTGTAGTATAGGATGTGATTGATTAGATGCTGCAGAGGTAGACAAAATGGGCATGGAGATAGTGAAAAACGAAGCTAAAAATGTCAGCATTGGCCAGATCATGAAGAGGCTTGATGTTGTGCTAAGGATTATCAACTTTTTCCCGAATGTTAATGGACATAGAAACATGTAGCAGAAGAGTGACAAATTCACATTGTCGTTTTAATAAAATCATCTTTGGGAAGAATGTGAAGATAGATAGGGATGAGGAGGAAGTTTTTTCCCAGTAGGAATAACAGTTAGAAGCCCATTTTGGTAAACCAAAAATTGTGAGTGCTATACTAAGGTTGTTGCATTAGGTCTGAAAAAAAAATTGAAGAATCACCTGATATGGTTGACTTATTGAAAATGAGCGATGAGGGAAGGGAGGAAGCAAGGGTTAATATCAGATTTTGAACTTTCGCAACTGATGCAACGTGTAGGTTTGTCTTCTTGTCCCAGGGAAACTGCCTTGGAATTTGTATATAATAAGATCCTTATTTTGGCGACGGGAGTGGACGGTTGGGGTGGGTTTAAGCATGCTCTCTAGATGATTTGATTTAAAATCTCAAAATAAATAAAACATAAAATGAGGCATGTTACAGCTCCATTTTCAGGTAAGGGCATTCAGGAATAAAGAAAGGAACTTCTCAGTTACATGGCTAAACTAAGAGATGAATCCAGATCTATCACTCCCCATGGGGATTACTCACTATTGATTGTTTGCTGTGTGAAAGATGAAATGCATCAAACAATTAAGGAGATGATTTTATTCAGGCTATTACAGTAGGAAATACTCTTGATATTAAGTATCATTTCAAAGAAGTGGAGGGAGCACTGGGGTTTATAGAGCAGATAAACAAGGGAGTCATCCGCAAGTCTTACGGGAGTAATGAGGAATGATGAACAGCCAGTCTTATTTGAAGGGTGTACACAGTTAATTTGTAGAATATGCAAGGGTAGGATGGTCCTTTGAGATTAGCTGTTTTCAGAAAACAAAAGGGTGGCAGGAATTTCTTGACTGTCAATGCTTTCCAGCAACTAGGAGTCAGATAAAGTTCAACAATGTCATCTGTTACTCAATTAAATGATTGTCATCTGATACTCAATTAAAATGATTTGTTAAAGGAAAAAAGCTATGTAGTAGAAATAATTTAACTGTTCATGCTAAATAGAGGGTGACTATATTTTTTTTAGTAACCCCAGTTATTAGAGTTACTCTATGTAACATAATGGATTTGTACATAATAGTTTATTCCAAAATCTCCACATTTTTTCTTATTTTCCCTAGGCTTCAAAACTTGTTTCCTGCAATGTATTCTATGTTTCCATACTTATATTCTCTAAGAAGTTAAGGTTCCAAATGTTCACAACCTAACTCATTATCATCTTTTCCAAAACATGCTTATTCTATATTCCTTCTACAAATATCCATCCAAACATTCACACTAGAAACACCAGAGTAACTCAAGACTCCTCCCAATCTCTCACCCCACTGAGAGAATCAGCATAAAAAAAATCTTGCTAATGTTACAGTCTAAATTGCTTTATCATCTACCTTTTCTTTATATCTCACTGCAATTGCTTTAGTTACTTATTTAAACAGTTGCCCTGTCTTCTTACTCTTATCTCAGTCCTAGACCATCCTATCCCATCCACTCCGTTGCCAGTTAAGTAATAATAAAAAATATTTCCTGCTTTCTAAATAAAAAAAGGAAAACAAGAATGCATCATTTTTCATCTCTTATGCTAGGATTATGAGATTTTACCAAGGTACGGTTGTTTTATGTAAGGGTGTATTTTTGCCTGTGTCACAAAGATCTTTATGCCATGGAACCAAATGGTTTTCCCAGCCTCCTCTGCTCTCAGTTCACATCATTTTTGGCCTTTACTCTGGCATCCAATGTGCCTTGCGTATGCCTTCCAAAGTATGTCTCCCATTCCTGGCATACAAATGCCCTTCTTACCCATTTGGGGAACGCCTGTGCATCCTGTAAGACACAGCTCACAGTTAATTTTCTTTCATATACCTTTGACAACTATTGTTTTGAACGTAGACTTCTGTGCCTTTTTACTTTCTATTCTTATCTCTTATTTTAGCCTCTCTTTCTCTAATCTAGACTGAGAACTATTTGAAGGCACAGACCATAGTCCAAAGCAGTATAAGAAGGTAATTAAAGGTATAGTCGTAGATTACAATGATTGAATTCCACTTCTTACCTCAGCATATATTAATTAAATTGGGGAAAATTGCTTAAGATCTTCAGATCTCAAATTTCTCATCCATAAAATAGAGAAATTAATAGTACTTACCTTAGAGGCTTATAACATTCCTTAATTTTATCTGTGTAAATCAGTTAGAGAAATGTTCATTATGTTAGGTGCTTACTATAATAGGAGTGATATTTTTGTCTTTTGCACTTTTGTAATTATTATTTTTGAATTTTTAGTACATAATATAGTGCCTATTAATAATAATAACAACAATAATAATAGTTTTATTGATCACTAATGGTGTGTTAGCTGGTGTGCTTTGTAATATTAACATATTTAATCCTCACAATGACTTTCTGAGTTCTGTTCTATGATCATTCCCATTTTACAGATTGAGAAAATAAGGCATAGAGACATTAAGTTGTAGAGGATTTAAACTCAGGCAATCTAACATCAGTGGACTTGTAAATAACCACTATGGTTTAATGCCTCAATGGTGAATAAAATGTTTGATTGTGAATGAATTTATTAAATGAGGTTTGAATAAGACCAAATTTTACTATACCTAAACCTGTCGCTTATACTATAACTATTGCTTCCAGTTTACAATGCTAATTAAGGATATTGACTCTAATAGAGGCTACAACTAAAATAGGTATACATTGCATAAAGCTTAATTTATTAGAGTAAACACTTAAATATCAGATAGGAATTTAGGATAAACAAGGAAACAGATCAATTGCAACCACTTACTGTGCAATGGGTAGTATGAGGTCCTTGTGATTGCACACCTAGGGAGATTGCACACTTGTTGTGGAAAGCAGGTACCTTCTAAGGAAGATGAATCATCAAATTTGAGAAGTGGTACCATTTTAGAAAATTAAATTAAATTTTCAAAAATTAAATAAGATTTTTGGAAATGATGTTTTTCCCATTCTAAATTTGAAAATGTTATTTTAATTGAGATGTAACTTTATCTTTCATGTCTTCATTATATTAAGGTTATACTGGGAAAATTCATTCAAACTATTATTTTAAATTGATCTATTGAAGCCCAGGATTTGTAAAGGTAATTCTTCATTTTTATGCCGGAATTTTAGACAGATTTATGACATTATGATCTGTAAACCATATTCTTACTTTTAAGTGCTCTCCCTGATCCCTCACATTAGACATTTAAAGGATTGCATCATGTTAACACGTAGAAATGTAGAGATTGGGTAAAAAGGAAAGACAATCCACCTAATGTAATTATCACTATTATTTAAAGGCCCTTATCACTTATTTGAAACACTCATGAAATGTGTATGAATTTAGAATCTTTAAAAGCCATGTATTCATCAGTGGAATCTATCTTACACACCGACATATAAAATTAGCAATAAAACTATGTTGTATTTTAAACTCTTGAAGTACACATACATATATATCATATTTATTTATTTTACCAATATTATCACATTTATTTCTCACAACAACCCTCTTAAGTAATTCATATTTGTATTCCCATTTTAGGGATGAAAAACCTGAAGCTCAGAATGATGAATTATTGCCACAATATACATATTGAGTTAGTTGGCAGAGCCAGAACATGAAGCCAGACACTTTGAATCAAGAGCAATAAAGATTTTAGGGAATCCTCTTATTCTTGAGGCATACCATTTCAATACTTACTAAAAAATATATTATTTACATTAAATAGATTATTAAAATAAACAATGTAATTCAAATGTATCCATCGTTTCTGATAAAATGGATGTTAATGCTGGATTATGAAATTTTAGATGATAAAACAGCAATTTCACAGAATATCCTACTATCTGGGTTGGCCCATTTGTGGCAGTGGAATCTTGATTAGTTGAGATGAAGAAAAATATTTTCTTTTCAATACTCGCTGGATTTCTATTTCTTTTTTTAATTCATCGATTTGTTCAAGTGCTTGTTCATTTATTCCATAAATATATTTGAGTATGTACTACATGCCAAGCACTCTGCTTGGGGTATTCAATGCTGAAAAGACTAACATGGTTTCTGTTCCATTGTACCCGACTCTAGCTGATCTTTATTTCATATCTTCATAGAAAACAAACAGGCTATTTAAGAATGACAGGAATGGCATTTTTGAAATATTTAACTAAGTGTTGAAGTGCTGCTGTGAGGAATAATCATATTCAGGATCTGTTTTTCTTTTGTCATATCGGCCGTTAGTCTTTTCCTTATTTTCTCGTCTGTTGCATTTCCCCATTCATTTTGATGGTTGCAGTGTCAGTGAGCTATTGTGCAAAAAGAAAGAGTTGTCATTCTCTATCTGAAATGCTCAAAGTTTATATTTTAGGCCAATATATTTTCAAGATGTTTTCCTTCCTCTCTGCTCAATTTCAGTTGTATCTATTTCTGGGGTAGCTCTCTTCTAATATGGGTACACTCTACCAGGGATTTTGCTGATAAGGCAGAGTTTTAAGAACATTCTCGTACCTGGTGAGAAAAAAGAGGGGCAGCTAAATCAAATATCACAAGAGTCCTCTCATTCTAAACAGTGTACAAATTCCTATCTCTTCTACAGTGGTTAGGGGCTTTTTATTATTTAACAATTGTATTCCCACCACATCTACATATTAGTAGAACAAGGACTTATAAAATGACATATAAAATAAGAATTTATAGATGAAACTAATATCACAATTATACCACAGAGGTCAAAATACTTAATGATTATTTTAGTGTCACAGGGAAATAATATTTTAAACTAAATGTAAGAAGGAAAATGGAAAAAATTTATAACCAGGCATGGAAATTTTACTTTACCAACTTATAATTAAATGTTCTAAATTACCCTTGAAATTAAAAAGCAAAGAAAAATCAGTAGATATATTCAGACGGTAGATAAGCCTAAGAAAATCTGCTCAATTAATTACTCATTAGAATTCTGTAAAAAAGTAAAAATGAATCAGAGAACAGTGCTTAAAAGGTAAAACCTTATAATTTGCACTAACATGACAATTAATTAGTATGTAAACTAAATATTTAGAATTTCTTCTACTTCCCTTACATAGAATTATGCTTTTCAGTGTTTTTTGGCTAACATAACCCACTGTAAATTGACAAGGGACCAGGGAAAAGCCATAGATATGAAAACGGTATCTTCCTAAGATGCCACCCAAATGTTAAGTGTGCTGTGCCACATTTAAGAACTTTAAGATGCAAGTGGTCATTATAAAATCACTATGTAAATATATCATTCTTACTCAGCAATTGATTACCTCCATTCTGTTGAACTTCAAATACGAGATAATTTGGCTTCGTTCAGCTGCTTGAATATTTTTGTTAAACTGCTTTATTTTTTTATATTGTTTTAAAGATCACCAGGAGAATTAAAAAACAATTTAATAAAATAATATGGTCTTGTGTTATTCGGTGAACACAGAAGATGAAAACTGAAATCTCCTATGGTTTGAGAGCAGTTTTCTTTATTATTAATTGCTTAGAATGTCGCTATATGAGAACTTTGATATCTTCATTTGCTTCTCCTGCTGTTGCTTCCGCTCCTGCTCCTGGTCGGCTCCCACTTTCCTTCCCCCTAAAAGAGATCTGGGAAAGAATGGAAAGTCTCCAATCAGCCCAAAGCTCTGCACTAGACCCCTACTCCTTTACATGGTCATGCTGACCTACTGTGGGTTCAAACCCTGGGTAACAGTTGTCACCCTCATGTTGTATGATTTTCTTCCGCTAGTAAAGAGCCCCACTATGAATGTTCAGGTGAGAGCGTCCCTCCTCCTTTTGAGGCCCCAGCCCTTCACTGTCTTCTAGAACACATTCTCATTCGTTCAGACAGTAAATAATACATTGGATACCTACTAAATCTCAGGCAATTTTTTAGGTCACGAGATAAAATAATGAACAGAACAACATCCCTTTCTTTATGCAATTAATATTTTTGTAGGTGGGAAAATGTATAAATATTGAAGATCATTTCAGATAGCATTCTAGAGGAGAATGCAGTGGGCAAAGGGAGACCTTCATATCTGAGACCATTTATGCCTCTTAGCGTTTCTCTTAATGGACACTGCTTCAATAGGCCTAGTGTGGGTCCTACTTGGCCATTGTCCTTGTTTTCCCAGTATTTAGGCATTTATGCAATGGCTACCAAAACAGATTCATGTCAAGACGTTGATGGAATGATAACTTTCACAGGCACAATCTACCTTGAGATCATTATTAGTTTCACAATTATCATGACTACTGCAGGCTACATATACACAACAGAAGTAAAAGAATATCAAAGGATAAGGGGAAATTCTATCAACTTCTGGAAGTAGGAAGGCTTATTAGAAAGAACCCCAAATTGGAAGTTATGAAACAGATGTTTAGCTCTCACTGAGGTCCTAAGTAACTTCAGAAAATTATTGCGTTTTGCAGCAGCTGGTGACTTTAGAAAAAAACATATTTTGGTCTCTCAGCTTGCATGATTAAGGCTGGAATTGAAGATGCTAAGTGCTTAGCCAAAGTTGCAAAAGGATAATGTGAGAAAAAGGAGCCAGATCTCCTAAAACCCAGGGTTTTTTTTTTTTTTTTTTCAATCTGCAGAAATCATTTTCAAAGTGTTCTTTCCTGTATCACACCCTCACAGCTAAAGTTAGAGGTGTAAAACACTTATGTTATTTTCAGATACATGAACACTGAATTAACTTTTTAAACAAATGCAATGTTTACTTACAAAACTCTACATATTCTACTACACAGATGAGTGTCAAATAAGTTACATAGGCACAAACGTTTAATTATTGATTTCACTGAAATTACAATCAAATTGCCTGGAAATGTATCTGTTTGGCAGGAGAACTCATGAAATTTCCATGAAAATATTCATGCTGCCCTAAGTATTTTCTACCTTCCACTGTAATGCACAATCTGCCTTGCTAATTTGTTCACATATGATTTGCAGAAGATAACTATCCAATTCAGTATTTTTTCAAATAAATTTTTGTGGATATGTTTTTTAGTTTTCTTTTTGAATTATGTTTTAGTTTATTTTTAATTATTCTTGGAAAAAATGACATTGTTAGTAGATTAATTGGATATTTCCATTAGATCTCTAAATCTGTGATTTGTTTACAGCATCTCTATATTTTATTTAAAAATATTTTTTATGTATTAAAATCTTCCTTCTAATTTCTACTATCAGTGCCTCGCTCACAAAAACCTTTCTTATTTAAAGAGAACTCCATATTTTGCAGACATTTTTTTCCCAATGATTTCTGGAAAGTTTTTATTCTTGTATTTAAAATTGTGGTGGAGTGATGTTAATGTAAGTACCTCAATGCTTCTTCCATCAACACGTGAAATTATTTACTAATTATGGGAATTTTCCTATTTAAATATGGCATCCTTGCTTAATGTTTTGAAATGACATATTTATTATATACTATATTCTTACATAAAATTATTTCCATTTCTTAATTTTCTTTTTCTTTTCTATTACGCTTGTCATTCTATTCTTACTCTTTACCACATTATTTTAGGTATTTATTTCCGTTGTTGCATTTTCTATGCATCTCAAACTGAACATGCCCCTCACCAAATTCAATCCACTTCCTGCATATTCCCAGCATTCAGCAGAGCCTTTCACTCTGTCAGGTAGATGGTGGCTTGTATCACAGATCCATGGTGTTTGATGTGGATCTCTGGGCTCCAAAAAACAGATTCCTGTAGGCTCCATTCCTCAGACACGCATCTGTGCCTCACCTCCCAAATCCAGTCCAATACCAATCACCCTAAAAGGAGCTCTAAAATTGTCTCGATTTCTCTTCATCTCCATTTCTCTTCATCTCCATCTCTTCATCTCATCTCCAAGTCAAACATCATCACTTGCTGGCTTACTCTGATGGCATCCTACCTGAGTCTCTGCTCATGTCGTGATCCCCTCCAAACTAGCTCTCCTTCAGTGATCTTTCAAAATGCAAAACTGAGCAACATTCCTCCTTCTTAAAGTTCTTCATTGCTCTTAGGATAAAGACAAAACTAATCTAACAAGAACTATGAGGCTCCACCTGCTCTGTTTCCTGCTTACCTTGCAAGCTTTACCTGATACCTCACTTGACTCTAGCCTTCCATCAGCTCCTCAGATATATTTGTTTGTGCTCGGATATATTTGTATGTTTGTTCCAGCCTTGGAGCTTATACCTGCAGTTCTTTCTTTCTTTCTGACTGTAAAGATTTTTCATCGTTACCCTTTAGTTGCCACTCATCTTTCAGATACAAACAAAAGCACTTGTGAAGCTCTCTCTGCATTTTAAGTCCCTTTGTCATCTATTCTTATTTGACTAGTTCCATTCCTCTCTGGCTCTTATATCATTTTGAAATTGTATGTGCAATTTGTCATTTATTTCATTAATGTTCATCTTCCCAGTTAGATAATACGCTTCATGAACAAAAATGCTTCCTGCATCATCCTGACATAGCACGGTACTGAACACAGTGTGAGAGCTAAAATAATTATATAAGAGTAAACAAATGGGTGCTTTCTGGTGTTACTGTTTTATATTACTGAATCCTCTGTAAACTGAAGGAGACAAACACAAATCTATAGGCTTCTTTAACCTTTTATCTCCTTTAGTTTTTCTTTCATTTACACTTTGATACTATTTGTATAAATATTTTATATATAGTATATATTTACCATACAACAAGAAAAACAGTTACATTCACAGTGGTTCATATTTTCTATCATTACAAAGTTGCCTTCTTTGTCTTGATAAACATACCTCTCTTTTAATTCAAGTATTTCATGTTTTAAAACTTGGTTTGTTTCCTTTGGTTTTTGCATTTCCAGGCTGACCATTGTGCATAGTTCAACTTTAGCCTTTTGAGGCACTTTGTTCTAGGCAGGGCTCGTAGTTCAATTTATGTGGGGTCTATGTGTCTGTGTGTCTTTAATACTATGAGTTTATTTTTTCTGTTAATAGCTAAACATGTTCAATTGCTTTAACTGACTTTGAGATATATGATATGAATCATGCGATTTATTCTTTTATTGACAATAACTTTCTATTTCCTTTATTAAATATATTTTTATTTTATAGCTTTCTATATCCTATTTTAGATATATGTTGCTTTTTTGTTTTTACAATACTGCTTGATTTACTAAACACATTGCTGGCATGAATTCTGTAAGTGCTCATACTTTTAACATTAAATAATATACTTAAAACTGTGTTTTCCATATACAAAAGTTGAGAATTCAATCTTTTGATCCTATGTGAATGATGAGAAAAATGGTATACCATCACAACCTTCTATATTCCTTTCACAACCCCTAATATTGTGTTCAAATTTTCCTGTGAATTTTTATCTGAGATAATTTTTAAAGTAATATTTTTATATTATATTATTATATTTAATTAACCAGAGCAAATTCGTTAGTTAGTCACTATATAAACTCTGTTAATTTAATTTCACATTTAACTGGAACCAATATCCATTGTCAATATTTTCTTTCTTATTTCTTGCCTCCCATTTTGCAAATTCTTTACCTCACTTCATCTCTAATTAGTTAGTATGCATCTTCAAATGGATTTTTTGCCAAAAGAGTAAGTGCTTGGAGTCTTTGTGTATTTGAAAATGTGTCTCGGTTTCCAATTTAGTCTCTATTACAAAGGTCTTGGTCACAATCTCTTACATGTGAAGCTACAGATACTGCTTAACTCTTTCCTGGTTTAAATTGGAGCATTAAAGAAGACCAAGGCTTCCTCACAGCAGTCTTCTAAATTAGTTGCTTAATCTTCGTGAATACTTGTATGGTTCTTTTTATCATTGAAATTCAGGGTGGCAAAGAAGGCTAGTGCTCTGCTCACCTCTGTGTTCTCCTACCTTGTACTGGCCCACATCTAAACTGTATTTTCCTACCCTCTTGTAGTTTGACTGGATCATATGATGGGATGTGTCAAATAGAATTTAAGTACAGCACACTTTTTGGCTTAGCAAAATCTCCCATGAGTGATTTTCCCTTGTCTGTTTTCATTTAGGAATGACTTTGTAGGCTATGTAATTAAAGGTGGGGGCACCAAAAATGGAAGGAGCCTGGGTCCCTGAATGCCTATGTGGGAAGTTGCTTGACAGACACTGGGCAAAATATTTTACAAACTGTTACCTGCAATATTTGGAAAGGCAGAGCAAATGCTTACTAAGCTGACACTTCCAGAGAAAATAATGAGGATTGACAGAAGGATAAGAAGGATATATGGAATATTGGCTGTTTGAATACATTGTGAGAAATTTTCCAGCTCAACTTTGAAGAAATATGTGAAGAGTATATAGAAAACTAAGTAACACATCAACACACCCACACACGCACAATCTTTAACTGCAGTATAAGCAAAAACATCTACAAGAAAGAAAATACAATCTTATTTTTTACTGTGTGGCTCAGCACTGAGCAGAATCTGCATAGTTATAATAATATGAACAATGGATATTTATTTGACTGTACATTGAGATGTAACAGTAATCAAAATATATGGAGAAGAGCTGTGTGTGAGAGAGAGCAGAAGTGTGAGAAAGATAGAGAGAGGTCAACATAACCAAATGTTAGGAAAAAAGAAGAGCAGGATAAGCATATAGTATGCATTTTAGAAATATGAAAGTGAATAGTAGAATAAAGAGCTGAAACCATCACTAGTAGTTGCTGTCAAGTAGTAGGAATGAGCAGGTAAAAGGTAAAGAGAAGAGGAAATTTGCTGTTTTTATGCCCTGTTTTACCATTTGACTTTTTATACATAAATAAAATAATGTATGTGTATTATTTTCATACAAATAAAATTAAACAAAATTAAATATAGTATTAAATTAAAGTGATGCCTACATAGACGCTCTTACATTTTAAGGAATTTAGAACTCCTGAATTGTTTGTGTATACAAGATTTACTGAAAAAAATATTTCTTCATAGTTTCCAAAGTGTATTTTATAACATCTAAGAATGTTGATGTTCAGGACAGGGGTTTCTGTGTTCAAATATATTTGAGAAACTTTTTGTATTTACCTTCTTGAGAGTCACAATTCACTTTAATGCATTTAGATGATTATGGAAGTCCATGAGGAAAAAAGTATTTCAAGTTTGTTTGATCCAGTTTTATCACAAACACATTTAAACCTAGAACCCTTTGTTTTTAGCTTAAAAATCATCTTGCCAAATAGCACTTTGTGGGACACTGTATTGGAAACCCTGTTCTGTGTGTGTGTGTTTCTTAAATCTATTACATAATATTTCCCAATGATTTTACATAAAATATTGTATAAAAAGGTCTAAGTCTTGAATATGAAAGAACGTTCCTTAAGATTCTATAAATCCATAATTCTATTTTAGTCCTTATATTGCTTAGGATCGAAATAAAATACTGCTTGTATACAGGGTCTGCTGAAAATACTATTTATTTATTTTTTGGTGAGGAAGATTAGCCCTGAGCTAACACCTGATGCCAATCCTCTTCTTTTTGCTGAGGAAGACTGGCCTTGGGCTAACATCAATGCCAATCTTCCTCTACTTTATGTGTGGGACGCCTGCCACAGTATGACTTGATAAGTGGTGTGTAGGTCTGCGGCTGGCGTCTGAACTCGCAAACCTGGGCCACAGGAGTGAAGCACGCAAACTTAACCACTACACCACTGGGCCATTCCCTGAAAATCCTATTTTTGTAAGCCTTATTTCAATAGAATCTCAACTCATAAGAATTGAAGAACAGATTGGGGGAGCTAACGACACAGGTAAGAGCACTGCAGTACAGTGTGGTAAGGGCTGGAAGGTTCAGATCCAGACTAAACAACAGCGAACAAATCAGTGCCGTGTTGGCAGCAGGGCTACTGAAGGAAGAAGAGAGTATCAGTGCATTCATCTGTAAAAGCACTGACATCAAATGAAGGTAAACAGTTGTTATGGCAATGAGAGCTGCATTCCAACAGATGCTCCATTCTACATCTCAGAGTTAGAACATGCAGAGTTTGTACCATTTCCTGACAACTTGTGATAAAGTTCTTAAAGTCCTGCTAGCATAGGACTATCATTTTGCCTTTTTCCTTTTGTTTTAATGGTTTTATTGAGATACAATTTACCTACCATATAGGACACTAATTCAAAGTATACAGTACAATTTAAAAAAATTATATGCACAGAGATGTGCAACCACCACCAAAATCTAATTTAGAACATTTTCCCCATTCCAAAATGAAACTCTATACACACTAGCAGAAATTTCACATTCTCACCCACTCACAGCCCTCATTTACAGGCAATCAATAGTCTACTTTCTGTCTTAATAGAGTTGCCTATTCTAGACATTTCATATAAACAGAATCATAATATGTGTGATTTCATGAGACACTTTCTTTCATTTAGCACAATACTTTCAAGGTTCAGCTATGTTGTAGCATGTATTAGTGCTTCATTTTTTTCCCTATTGTTTGGTTCATTCATGAATTTCTGAAATGTTTAATTTTAGTTGTTTTGCCAGTATTTTTATTATTTTTGTGGGAGAGTGGATCTCCTCCCTGAGAGAGAGCTTTATTTCATCATTCTGAAGTCAATCTCCTCATTTTTGCTTTCTAAACAAAATATTTTACAAGTTTAATATATCATCTATTTTTGGATTATTTTTATATAGTTTATCACTGCATAATATTGCTTTCTTTTTATCCTTTTGATATCATAAACATCAAATAAATAATATAGACCCAGAAATGCCAAAGACAAAAGTATGGATCATGGATCATATGAAAAATATATATCTTAACAAAATAGCATGTATTCCAGTTATGTAATGTTGTTGAAAATGCTTATGGTCTTACAATTTGTTTGCAAAAGAACACTGCTGCAGTCTTATTATAAAATGAGCAGTATTTTGGACAGGTTTCCTATGGTTTTCTCTTAAAGCTCTGGGATTTTTTAAAGGTCAGCAAGCAACTGGTTTGTCATTTGATACATAGGTGACTGGAAATAAATCAAAACAAGGAATGGAAAAATATTTTTAAATGAGAATTGAATGGTGGACATCCAACAGAGAAACCTTTATATATTTTAGATCCCTGAAAATATAAGGGGAGGTAAATGTTTTGAAAAATATCCATAGGGTGCCCAAAGATAAAAAGGTACAAAAATATAATTTGTAAAATATTACACAAAAGATTTATGTAGTATTCATAATGTAGATCTTTATCTTATGAGCAATTATCCAATGCCTAGGGCATTGCCCAAAAAGGAATAAGTCCATATAATGGGACCTCCTGTTGTATTATTTGAGAAGAGAACTCTGTAAGGATCATGAAATGAAAGAACAAAGCTGCTTTCACTTAGAAACTTGAAACAACTAATTTAGATTAGATTTAACTTTTTTCTTGGATATGTAGCCATGGGCATGAAGATTTGAAGGGACCTCAGTTCACTGCTTTAATAATAAATAACTTCGTCAATGTTAAGGGTCAAATGTACACCTGGAATGCAGGTCATTCATTTCTTCAATTAAAAAAAATAAAGAAAAAACACATTGAAGCTATAATATAATACTAGATGCCGAGGTGACAATGCTGAAATGTTCTTTTATATCACAGAGAATACTGTATTCAGAACACTAGATACATATTTTGCAAAAGAATATTTTTAAGAATATAATTGCAAATATGATATTTTAATATGGATTCTAGAATAGAAACACCAATTCAAGTCCCAAAAGAGATAGGACTCTAAAGTTAAAATTATTTGATTGGATAAATATGAGTTTAGGAATATATACTTTTTCTTTGATAGCTGTTTATTATTAAAGGCTTAATATCATAATTATATATACACACACACATATATAATTACTATTACCTTTATTGTAAGTGGTGTTGGGCTTCTTGAAATATTACTTAATAAAAATCTCTCCCTGAAAGTCATGCTCTCTGGCTAAACAAATACAATATTTCTCTTTATGAAGTCCTTGAGTGATCCTACAAGCATCATGGGGTAGGGGCTAAGTGTGTTTTGTTCACAACGGAGTTCCTGGCATAATGTCAGGAACATGGTAGGTATTCCATAAATATTTGTGGAACGTATGAATGACTGAATCATTGAATGAATTTATTATTGTAATACTAAATGAAAAATTGTAAATCTTATCTAAAATGTCCAAGTCGATGAAAGAAAATGTTATCAATAAGTTACCAGAGCTGAAGTGATGTGATCAGTTAACAATTTTTCAGTAGTTTCTAAAAGGGAAAATGCGTAAAAGCATACATATTTACATGACCACTTTCACTGTTTAGTATATAATCACTGATTTTAATGATTTCCATATTTTATCAGATGTTTTGATGACCTACTGCTGAAAAAAAATTTTTTTTAAATGGAGGATTATATTCTAAAGTTTTGACTGAGTTCCTGTTGCAGTTTAGGTGGGAAATTTAAGAGACATGGAGTGACTTACATCATTTGTAAGTATACTAAGAAAATACACTAAAACGGTAGTATAAACCACGATGTAAAACCATCTGCTTTGTCTAGAATTTATCAGAACACAGTAATAGTGAAAATGTATAGAAAACGCACCTCATATTGTAAACTAACTCCTGCTCTCCTTTTATAGGCTGAATTAAAACTAATACTAATAGTGTGTCAGAGTACAAGAAAAATAAACTATAATATAGACAACAAAAACAATCAATAATTTGGGAATTCAGATGGTCCTGTTGAAATATTTTTAGCTATCTTACCGGAGTCAGATCTTTTCTGTTTCTTGGTGCGCAGCTTCCTCACCTGTAAATTGGATTATTGGACTTCAGAAATACTGAGATTCTTCCATGTCTGATATTTTATGTGATTTCTCAGTCATTAAAGGCAATTATATATTGAGTCTTTTTACTTAGAATCATTGCAAAAATAATGTTTTGTAAAAATTAAAACTATTTTAATTACATTTGCTATATTACTACTAAATTACTATTTAATTACTGAATAATTAAAAACTTATCTTTATAAAATATATTTAGATTTATTCATGGAAGAAAATTTGAAATATAATAAGAATTAAAATTCATCCTACATACTCTCCCTGGAAATGACCACTCTGATACATAATTTTGCCTTTTTACTCTGTTTTTACATTGTGTGTGTGTGTGTGTGTGTGTGTGAAATAGAGGGAGAGAGGTATCTATGAATAAGAAAATACATTGTGATGTTGTTTTGCAGTCTACTAAAGAGTTAACTTGGGAGTACACTTTTTTTTTTTTAATTTTGGCCCCACGTGGCCTGGCCTGTGTCTCATTCTCCAGTCTTAACCACTAGCTTTTATCGTGTGTTATTTTGCAGCTTCCTTGCTTCCTCCATCAGAAAGTTGGGGGGCCGTCCGGTGGCGTAGTGGTTTCGTCCGCACTTGGCAGCCCTGGGTTCCCGGGTTCGGATCCCGGGCGCCTGCTGACTCACTGCTTGTCAGCCACACCGTGGCGGCGTCTCATATGAAGTAGAGGAAGATGGGCACAATGTTAGCCCAGGGCCAGTCTTCCTCAGCAAAAAGAGGAGGATTAGCAACGGATGTTAGCTCAGGGCTGGTCTTCCTCACACACACACACAAAAAAGTTGGGTGTATTTTCTTACCTCCTTGTTTCCAAATTTAGCCAGGAGAGTTGCTTTGGCCAATGAGATATTTGTAGTTGTGACAGAAGCAGAGGCTTGAAAACTGTTCATGCATTTCCACTTCTGTCTGTGCTCATTTCTTTCTGTCATTAAAATGCGCTTGGGCTAGCCTGCAGAACGAAAAAGAATGCAAATCTGAGGCCATCCCAGACAAGCCGAAAGCTGATCAGCCTTCACACGTGATATTGAGTGCACAGCCAAGATATATAGAGCCACCTAGCTGGACTGTAGCTGACCACAGATGCATGAGTGAGCCCAGCTGAGACCAGATGATCCACATAGTTGGCCTCCAGTCTCGTGACCTAAATTAACGGTTATTGCTTTAAACCAATGAGTTTGAGGTGGCATTCTTGTGGCATATTGGCACATTCTTTTGGCAATAGATATTGCAAAACGTGTTTCATATAGATGTCTTCTTTTTAAAAACAGTGTTATTGAATCAGAATTAACATACCATAAATTTCAACTGTTTAAATGTACAGTGCGATGAATTTTAATATATTGGTAGAGCTGTACAATCTTTAAAATAACCTGTTTACAACATTTCCATCATCCTAACAAAAAAAGTGCTCAGTGCCCTAGGCAACCAATAATCTAATTTTCCGCCTCTTTATATTTGCCTTTTTTTGAAATTTCATACAATTGGAATCATACATTGTGTGTTCTTTTGTGCCCGGCCTCTTTCACTTAGCATAATGTTTTATAGGATCAGCCATGTTGTAACATGTAACAATACTTAATTTCTTTTAATGATGACTATTATTCCACTGTTCAGGTATACTAATTTCTGTTTATTCATCTTGATGGATATTTGGATTGTTTCCATTTTTTAACTATTGTGAATAATGCTGCTATGAAAATTCATATATAAGTCTTTGTGTGGACATATGTTTCCATTTCCCTTGTATTTATACCTAGGAGTAAAATTGTTGGGTCCTATGATAAGTAAACATTTAACGTTTTGAGGAACTGTCAAATTGTTTTCCAATGTGGCTGAATAATTTTATATTTCCTCCAACAGTATATGAGGATTCTGATTTCTCCACATCCTGGCCAACACCTATTACTGTTTTTTAGGTTATAGCCATCTTGGGTGTGAAATCATATCTTATTGTGATTTTGATTTTTATTTCCCTGAGTGTCTTCTTTATGTGTTTATTGGCCATATGTATGTCGTTTTTAGAAAAATGTTTCCTCAGATCTTTTGCTCATTTTTAATTGAGTTGACGTTTTGTTGTTGAGTTGTAAGAAGGTTTTTTATTCTAGGTACAATTCTATTGTGATATATATATGTGTGTATATGTATATTGTATATATATGGTGCAATTATTTTCTTCCAGTGTGTGGGTTCTCTTTTCGCTTTCCTGATGGTGTTTTTTGAAGAGATAACACATTTCATTTTGATAAAGTCTGCTTTATTATTCTTTTTGTTTATTCCTTTCACTATTGGTGTCATATTTAAGAAATCATTGCCAAACTCAAGATCATAAATATTTACTCATATTTTCTTCTAAGAGTTATAGTTTTAGCTTTCATATTTAGGTCTGCCATCCACTTTGAGTTCACTTTTTGTGTATGGTGGGAGGTGCAGCTCCAACTTCAACTTTATTTTTTTCGATGTGGATAAACAGTTGTCTCAGCACAATTTGTTGAAAAGATTACTTTTTTCCCCACTGAATCTTGACATCTTTGTTGAAAATCAGCTGACTATAAATGTAAGGGCCTACTTTTTGGTTCTCAATTCTATACCATTGATCATATGTCTTATCCAAATGCCAGTATCATGCTGTGTTTATCACTGTAACTTTGTAGTAAGTGATGAAATTGGGAAACGTGAGTCCTCCAGTTTTGCTTTCTTTTTCTAAACTGCTTTGGCTAATCTGGGCCCTTTGCATTTTCAGATGAATTTCAGGCAATCTAGTCTGGACCAAACACTATAACCCACAGTGATTGACTCAAGCTGAGTAGCACGACTCCTATAAAGCCAGCCAGAATCTATCTCTGGAATTTTGTATTTTAATGCTTCAGGACAGAAGTCTCTTTTACTTTGAGTGTCTAAGCTGGCTTGATAAAAATCCAAAGCTACCTGTTGCCATTGTTACACACACAAACCAGGACCGGACTCTCTATCTGTACCAGGAGAGAAAGGTGATAAAATACATAAGACAATATGGATAAGAAATGAAGGAAAACTCCTGCAACTATTCATATCCTCTCAATGTATTGAACCTGACTCTTATTCAGCTCTTCCTTTTCATGATTTAGTTTTGTTGAGCCACTCAATCCTCCTTTTTGTTGTTTAATTTAAAGATACATTTTTATCGAACAGAAAGGCTTGTAATTAATACAAACTCATATTTATGATTTCTCTTATGTGTATATACCATTGTTTATTTCAATTGGCATCTTGGGAAGTGTGAAGAAAGATATCTTTGCTTATTACTGTGTAACACTCAGGTCCAAAGTACTTTTTTAAATTATGATACAATAGTTATATCACCATAGAATGCTCCATTTTTCTTAGTTACCATGACATATTAATAAACTAAAAATTATTAGTCACTTTTTCCTTTAAGATTGTTTCTTGAACTGTGCTTTTTAATCAAGTTATAAGTAATATAAATTCTGGATATTTTCAGTCATGTAACTAACTGTTTGATGACATCAACATTCTACACAAAGAAATTTAATGTCTCTAAGCAATATTGTTTTTCTTCATGAAACTTGACGCTTATTCAAAACATCTGAAACCATCAAATCTGGAAAGAATCTGTAATAAACAAATGCCATTATAAATCACTGTATAGCATTTCTGCCTGTCAAGATGATTCATTAGTTATTATTCCATTTTTAGCTCTAAGCCATTGACATATAATCAAGAACCAGGCAGAGAGACTGGATAGTTTGTAAAGCTGTGAATCCACCAGCATTCCAGTCTGGCCAATAGAGCGACAGTTATGGTTTCTTGCAAAAGAGCATTTATTGAAAACTGAAAACTGGGAAGTTCGATTTAAAAACATCCATTTAATAAACTAGAACAGCAGTATCCTGCCATTATCTTTGCTATCGTATTCCTGAGGTTTATCTTACAGAACCTCATCAGAGGTGCATGTCCCCGTTACCAACAGTTTGTTATAGTAAAACAAAATTCTGTTAACAACTGCCCTTCTAACTCCTTTCAAGTCGTTTATTTCCAGATAGGAGTAATCTGAGTTGGTCCTACTTTTGATTTCTACTGCACAGGGCTTAACTATGTTTCTTTTCGATCCTGCCTTTTTTTTGGGAGGAGGCAAACCTTTACTTTGAATATTCTTCATATATCATTTCTACTATTTATCTAAATTGAAACCAATTTTTCTGTATTTCAAACTAGCTGCCAGTTATTCCCAACAAAAGCCATTTGCAATGCAATGGTCCTATCTATGCTTTCTCTGTAACAGATTATCCTCTTATTTTCACCGAATGCTTAGAATTTTAACCTTATCCACTTTACATACCCACTGGCGGTTTATGAGGCTTTCAATTTCTCTGTGTCTTCTCCAACACTTGTTATTATCTGCCTTTTTGATTATAGCCATGCTAGTGGTTGTGAAGTGTTTTCTCATTGCAGTTTTGACTTGCGTTTCCCTGAGACTACCGATATTTAGCATCTTTTCATGTGCTTATTGGTCATCTGTATATCTTCTCTGGAGAAATATCTATTCAAATCATTTGCCCTTTTTAAAAATTGAGTTATTTGTGTTTTTACTGTTTAGTTTTAAGAGTCTTTTCTACAATCTAGATACAAGTCCATTCTCAGATATGTAATTTGCAAATATTTTCTCTAAGTTCGTGCATTGTCCTTTTATTTTCTTGGTGGTGTTTTTTTGAAGCAAGAACTTCTTAATTTTGTTGAAGTCCTTTGATCTAATTTTTGTGTCCTTCAGTACTTCTGAAAATTATGTTAATATGTGTTGTGCAGATCTTAAATTTAATAGTTTATTGATGCTATTATGTCTTGAATTTTTCCATTTCATTTTTCTATAAGGTAGTTGAATGTGGAACCCTTTTGTTGAAATGTCCCTTTTTCCTATTAAGTACAGAGGGTAACTTTGCTGCTTGCATTGTAAATAATTCCTCAAAAATTCCTTCTTCCAGTAAATACAGAAAAATTAATCAATAATTTCTTTAAAGAGATGATGGAAAAATACCCTTTTATTTTCCTTGGTTGATAAAGTCTCTCCTTCTAACCAAAGGCTAGTAGTAGTACTGCATTAGTATTTGCATTTCACTCCAAACTTTATAAATCTTTACCATTGAATAGATTAATTAACTGACATTCTCCCTTTTCAGATTCTGTGAGTATAATATATTGCATCAAAAAAAATAAAAAATTTAATATACATTTTAGTAGAGTAAATCATAGTCAACATATTTTAAAATATTCCCAGCATTTGCTTAACACTTCATAATATTCCATGTCACTTTAATAGGAATTGAGTCATCTGACAGCACAAAAACTCAACCAATTGAACTAGTCAATGGTTACAATGAAGAAACTGCACTGCAAATAGATAGATAGTGATAGAAATATTTTAATTTGCTTTAGTGCTTTACAATTTACAAAATAATTTTACTGTCTCTCTTATCTTGTCACTGATTTTATGAGGTGTTTGTAGGGTACTTCAATTTCTGGGGCAACCTAAGGGTTATTCATTAGCAATAAATTACACAGGCATCTAAATAAATATATGTAAAATAAAATTTCATCCTGAGTTTCTAATCAAACATGGAGTATTATTTTTGTCATATATTAAATAAATCAGAGAATAACAAAGATGATAACTAGGCATTTTCCAGAATATTGGGTCACCAAAAAGAAACTATTATCAGGATAGAAAATCATGCATATAAATATTCCAAATGCCTATTTACTTGAGTAATAGAAAAATGTTTACCATTCCTTAAATATGACAAATCTTCTAACTTATCTAAACTAGTTAGAAAACTTGAATTTCAAATGAATACTCCTGGTCTTAAAGCTATTGTTCCCCTGACTTGGTCCTTGTCTCTGCTGCCTGAGTAGCTGAAGTTTTTTCTGCTGCCTTTTGAATGTTTCCCCTCCTTTGTCCATTCAGCTTCTGCACTTAATTGTTGCTTGCTTAACAAGTTATTTTCCTATTTATTTCCACATCATCTGATTATAATAGCTCACCTCCTGAGTGATCCATCTAAAAGTGTTATTTATATTCTCATATTTTAGACTCTGAGATATTCTAAATATCTCTTTTCCTCCTCTTTTCCCACTTGGACCTATTTTTGACAATTATAAAAGTTATTTCTCTTTAACTGGTTTACTATGATACCAGTATCTCACCTTAAAAAAAGCAGGATTTGATCGCCCTCCTTACTTATAAGGAAACTAAAAGAACTTGTGCACTAGCCATTTTTCATTGTTAATGTACTCTTGTAACAACACTGTGAACCCAAAAAGTATTCAATACTATTGAAGTGGTAGAAAATGCAAAATAACACAGCCTTAATACAGATAAAAGATTAAGTTTCTTCCACCTCAAAGAAGCCCAGAGGTAGATTGGCCAAGTGTAATATATTGGCTTGGCTCTACAAACTCTCCAGGACCCAGGATACTTCCAATTCTCCGATCTACAATCCCGAAGATATGGCTTTTATTCTCACGGTCCAAGATGACTACTGGAGTACCAACCATCACAGCTGCCTTATATTTTAAGAGAGGAAACAGAAGTGAAGACCACAGGCCCTCCTTTATGGGCTTTTCCAGTACAAAGCACTGCCGTTTACACGGGAGGAGCTGAACCTTAGAAATGGACCAAATCTGCAAGAGAACCTAGAGAGAGTAGTGTTTTCCTGGGATCAGTTTTTTAACCTAAAAATTGAAGTTCTTATGACTGAAAAAGAATAGGAGAATGGACATTTGAAAGGAGTGGCACCTCTGCCACAGTACCATTGTTTCAATTTATTCAGGAAAGGAAACCAAGGCTCATAGATGTTAAACTATTTGTGCAATTTTATACAACTGAGTGGTATCAATTCATTTTGAATTTAGAATTACTACACAGCCTTGTTCTTATTTATGCAGCATGTAATCTCCTATTTCAGGGTAAATTTTTAATAAATTATGACTGTAACCTATGTTTGATTCTTTATCTGCTTTTCATCTCATCATATTTGTATTTATATTTCTGCAGCATATTTTTAATCAGAGAGAAACTACTGCCACTCATATAAAAACTCAAACACTGTCATATTCTGCTTTTTCTCCTGTGAATTCTACTACATGGGATACTTTTCCTATTCAATGTATTCATATTCATTCATCTTCAGGAACTGTCTTGTTTAGATCCACCAAGGAAAGGAATTGTTTCCTCCATTGTATGCCTCACCTCACAGAGCATTTATAAGTTTTTGTAATCATTGTTACTTTATAGTCTATTTCCACTGTTATTCTCTTTCCATTTCTAGGGCACAAAAAATTGTTGGCCACATAGAAGTTCTTGTGAGCTGAATGTGCCCCCCAAAAGGTCTTTGTTGAAGTCCTAATCCCAAGTCACTTTCGAATGTGACCGTATTTGGAAATATGGCCTTTAAGGAAGTGATTAAGTTAAAATGAGGCCATTAGAGTGGGCCCTAATTCAGTCTGACTTGTGTCCTTATAATAAGAGGAAATTTGGACAGAAAGAGAGAGAGAGACCAGGGGCTCTCACACGCAGAGGAAAGATCATGTGAGGACGTAGAGAGAAGACAGCCATACGCAAGCCAAGGACAGAGGCCTCAGAAGAAACCAAATACTGGCTTCTTGATCTTGGACTTCTAGGCTCCAAATATCTGAGAAAATAAATTTCTGTTGTTTAAAAAGCATTCAGTCTGTGGTATTCTTTTGTGACAGCCCTAGCAAATTAATATAAAAATCATTTAATAAATATGTAGTTAATGAAATGTTTACTAAAAATCCTTACTTGAGAAGAGAGGATATTTGTATCAAAAAACAAAGTAAGTTTATTCCTGTAAATGTATATAACAGGAAAAAACATCAGGATACCTTTTGTGAATGTATCACTCCTCTTGACCAGAATGGCATCCAAGAACCTGCAATATATGCTTTCTTAAAAGTTCATTTCATAGATTATAATACAAACATTAATTAACTTCTGTCTTACCTAATGGGCAATATTGAATGCACTAATGCCTTCTCATCCTTTAGCTCTTAAATTATTACTTTTGACTATACTGCTTGATCATTACATTTTAAAACTTAAGCAAACAAAGCCTGGCAGGACTAGCTACAAAATTGAAGGGGCCCAGTGTAGATGAAAATGCAGGGCTCCATGTTCAAAAAGCCTTAAGAATTTCAAGACGGTGACAGTGGGGCATGAAGCCAAACACAAGCCCTTCAGAGTGTGGAGCCCTGTGTGACAGCACACCTTGCACACCCTTGAAGCTGGCATTGGAGCTCCATGGTTGTGGACTAAGACAGACATCGTCTGTGGTTTATCATCAGTGAATGGCACGTTCCTTTCCTCTGGTGGTTCCCTACCCTGCTGATGACCAGAGTCACTTGCCTCTAAGGTGCATTTTCACAGCATTGTTGTCTTGACAGCCCATTTCCAAATAAACTAGAACAAGTATCCTATCACAGAGGACCCCATCCTAATTCTCCAGGGTTTTCAAGGGTACCCAAAAGATTCATATTTCACTCCCTCATAGGGAATGTATGCACGTGTGTAGGTATAAAGTACAAATACAAACTTCACCAACCATGTGTTATACAAACATAACAAATGAGGTGGTATATAGAAAGCCATAATTTACATGAATTCTGTGCTTTTTTAAAAAACAAACTATATTCCACATTTTATCTGTTTTTTGAATATTCAACAACCTGTTAAATTAATTTGAAGTCAGAAAACTATTATGCTGATTTGCATTTTTAACTCAGGAAATTTTTTTGAAGTAAAACATCTATCTCTGCCAAGTGCAATGCTGTATGTTCTCAAAGTTGTAGGGCTCTGCATGACTCATTGCCAATCACTTATGCTGCTGCAAAATTGAAAATCCTCACAAAGAGTTCCACCAACAAAATCCTTAATGCTCTGATTACGAAATAGGAACAGCTTTAAAGTGCTTACCTCAAAAAAGAACAAAAAGAAAGAAAGAAAGACGTAGTGACTTTGCACACTATTTTCAGACATAAATTATCTGGCAATGTTGCTAAGCTTCTCTGAAAGCTGCTTTCTCATAATTATTAGATTTTATGCACCTAACTACAATGAAAACAAGAGACTCTCCACCATAGGAGCTAAGGTAAAGTGGTATTTTGTGAAAATAGGTTTTTGTTATTTTTAAATTACAACATGCAACAATAGACCTAGAAGTGGCATTTTAAAGGTGTATTCTATTGCACATATATAAAAATTTCTATTATTATAGTTAGAATATATATAATCCTTACATTGCACTCTAAGGAAGAAAGGTCAAACTTGGCTCAAATTGGCTTTAAAAATAAGGGGATTAATTATTTTACTTCAAATACATCTAGAGATATGACAGACCTCAGACTCAACAAATTAGGGCTCTGATTCTGGTTTTCTGTGATTCTCTGGGCTTTGCCTTCCCCCATGATTATTGTGAGATAGCTGTAGCAGTTCCAGGAATTACATCAAGAACACCAGAAGAAAGCTAGAGGCCATTTCCTTCATCTTCAGTGTCTCCTAATTGGAGCAAATAAACTTTTCCTGGAAGGCTTTCAGCAGAATTCCTGAATGGAATCAGATGTGGATTCATAAGCCAGTCGCTGCTAAGATAAAGTGAGTTATTTGGAGTGGGGTACCTATCAGTCCACTTACTCTAGGTTACATTGCTGTTTAAATTCAAAGTCTTACTGGTGCACCAATAAAACAATATTTCTTGTCTATATTGAATGGCCACCCTGGTTCACTGTCAGCTCTGCCTCATGTTATCTTCATGCTGGGCCTAAAGCTGAAGGAGCAGCTCATATATGAGAAACGGCAGAGGAAAAAGAGAATAAAGGTGAACTACACACTGACTATTAAGACAGAAGTGCACACTTCACTTCTTTTCACTTTTTGTTGTCTAAAGCATGTCACGTGCCCAGACATGACATCAATAGGGCAGAGAAGAGTTCCTCCTCAAAGAGAGGCCCTGGAAAAAGGGGCCCCATGGGGAAAGAGAATTCCTATTTTGACAGCAAGGCAATATATCACAGGGAGTCAATACTAAAGCCCATTACTCTTCACCTTTGGAGGATCCTTACCATTCATTGCTGCTCTTCAGTGTAATTACATTTCTAGGACAATATGTAGTGCCATAAAACAGGACAAATTGAGGTCTACTTAGAAACTACTAGAATAATCTAACAATTCAACCCTTTTGATGGAAACATATGTAAGAAGAATGTTTTTACCTCTGACCCAAGTATGGGAAATGGATCTAGTTACAACTGCCTATTTCTCAATTTCCTTAACTTCTGCACATATTTTGTTTAGTTTACAAGCTTTGAATGAAATCCTTGTTAATTTTGTTTTTTGCCTTGTTGTTTAAGGTAATAAAAAGCACTACACACATCTAGGACTTTTCTTTATAGATATTAACAGCATATCACTAGTTGTTAAATGTAATTAAAAGTTTAAAAAGCAAGAATAATCTTATGTGTTGTCTACCGAAGTTGTGCACATTTTCTTTTTCATATGTCATTATATTTTGTATTAATTTCAAAGGGATATCCCTTTTAATATTAAGCCATTTTATTTAACTCTTTTCCCTTCATCATTAAAATATGTCTTTATAGATATGTGTAGCATCAAGCTTGGGGAAGAAGTAAAATCCCTATATTTTTTGTGACATGACTGTTATCTAGAAATCGTAAGGGACATACAAAATCAAAAACATGAAAATAACTACCAATGATCAGTGAATTTAGCAGGGTTTTTATAGGATTAGGAAAGGCTGAGTATGTGTCCTAGCAGTTTTAGCTAAGGCACCAGGCTTTCACTTTAAACAAAACTTGGGGTTTAGGATCATTCTTGATTTATGCCACATGCTTAAGGTCTCAATAAGCATCAGAACAGTGTTTTCCTGAGAACTGTTTTGGCAAGTGTTGTTGTTTGTTGCCTAGTCAGAATTCACTGAACATTAGGAGATACACAGCCAAAAGGGGAGAAGACTGAAGGAAAGGGGGTATTCCCAACTGGTGACACTCCATTATGTCTGTTTTAGTCATTTTACAGTCTTTAGGAGTGACACAGATGATGGAATAATTGATTTAAGCAAAGTACCACTTTTTCAGGAGGAGGACATATCTCAGAACTAGATTTAGGGGACAAATTCCAAGAAGCATCATCCATATTAAATATTTTTTCCAAAATGGATTATTCATTTTCAATTTTACCTATCATTTTCAATTTTAAACTAATTAAGCATTGTGATTATCCAGGTCAGAGCATTTTGTATTGTCAGATATGCCTCTTGCTGGGGAATTTATAGTAATTAAGAAATTTCCTCCTCAAATAAGGGAAGGAATTACAACTAGTTCTCACAAAAACTTTGGACTGGGAAAGGAGGAGATGAGAAAACAAATTGACTTGCTTGTTCTTGCTCTCCCTGCAAGTTTGTTTCCTTCATTTCTCTCTACATAACTTTTTCTTGGCAAACGTACTTGCCTATTTAGGTTTGGCCAAGTATGCTCCCAAATGGTGGCTTTAGACCCTAAGTCTACATGATTTTTTTTCAGTGTAGAACCTATAGCATTCAAACCCATTTTCTTCATCCATCAACTTCATATTCCTGTGAGAGGGAATTACTCAGGTTGAATTTGGTGTCTTTTCTCTTTTAAACAACGTGGTTGGGGGGTGGAGTGAGGTCATGTATATAATCTTACCTGCCCTTTCTGTAGAACAAGGTGGGGATTAGCTCTAAAGAGAAACTGCGGATGTGGAAGAGGAGGAAATGATTGTAATAGGTCATTCTTTCTAATTTAATAGGCTGAGGCTGGTGTGAATAATCAATGAGTGGGAAAGTGCTATATTATGTTCATTGTACTTATAATGTTTTATGGATGGTAAGAGATTTTGGGGCAGTAGGCACAGGTAAGGAGATATATCTTTAGCCCATATTATATCAACCACACAGTAAATATGGTCAACTGATAAATTATAGATTATTGTTTCTTTTCTTCTTTGTTGATTTTAAGTAAAATTATTCATTATAATTCAAGTTACATGAAAAGCAAAAATTTTTTAGGTTTTCATGTTTCAAGGATTTATGCTATGTTATAGAAGCACCATACAGACCACTAAAATCTAGGGAAAGAAAATGAGAGCAAAATTTCACTTATTTAAAAGCTTGGCAATTTCATTAAAACAAATAAAAATAAATAGAATAAAGAGAGGAGAGATGGGTAGGAAGTTGGTAAGAAAAACATTAACATGATTCATTTCAATGTAGGATATTGAGTGGAAAGGGGAGATGTAAAACTAATAAAAAATAAGAAAGAACACTTTGATGGTGGAAGATTGAAGAATGTCGCCAAAATCTTAATTTTAAAAAAGCATTTATTTTTTCTGCCCCAAGACTTCTTTCTTTTAAAAAATTATCCTCAAATAGAATGTGAAGGAGACATAAATAGTGTGATAATGGAAGATGAAAATTTCCCATGTGGGACGTTTGCTTCAATTGCTTCTAAGCATCAAAAAAGCAACATAGATGCCTGAAGCAGCCACATAGACAAAAAGAATGCTTAAGCCATTGGAGATCTTGGAGAGTAAAGTCCCAATCTAATGATGTTTATACTGATAATGATAAGAATCAAAACATTACTGTCCTGGCAATGAAATATATTTGAGGGCGTTTGAGAACCCCTATATGCAGTGGAAAAGGGATTGAACAGGTTTTTGCTGTATTTCCCACATTAAAATTCTCTCTTTCAAATCAGGGACTACCTTCTTGGTACTTAAATACATAGAGATGACATACATTTTCATAAACACCGCTGTAGTTTTATTTTATATGTCTCATATTTATTGTATTATTTATCTTTTGAAAATTTGGCATTTTTGTATGCTTTCCTTGAGAAAATTAATTTACTATCATTAGGAAAACATGACAAAGAGAATTAACCACACGTACTAAGCCTGTGTTTGCTGTCTATGAAATTCAAAGTTAAATACACACACACAAGAAACGGAAAACACCTTCAGTTCACTAGCTGCAGAATGTCTGAAGCTCAAATGATAATTGAATTTCATGGGCTTTAACTTTTTCTTGGATGATGAATATTCCATACTCAAAAACAATCATTATAAAGTAAATGAAATCATTACCTAAGCTAAGCACGTTGATTTGATTCCCTTTTGGCTCAAATGAATACGCCAGTATACATATAAGCCTTTATAAAAGGAATATTGCTTTTTGAAAGTAATTAAGATTTAAAAAAATTAAAAAGAGGATTAAAAATTTCACCTTTAGGGGGATGATGATCTAATGTAGATTTCCATTGTTATCACATTCTAAGCCTCATTTCTGTATTTAAATGCCTGCTAAACATGTTCACATAGATCTATTACCATCCTGTAATATTTTTGCCAATATAGCTGTGACTTCTGTCCCTTAATACAAACTCAAGATCAGTGCATGCAGTATAGTAATTGGTATTCATAATTATTTTAAACTTGTTATTCTTTCACTTTTATTAGTACTATACACATATATTAAATGTTTACCCCTTATCTTGTGTTGAGTGATGGATATTACAGTCATCTGGAGGGGACCATTTTGTTAGGGAAAAATTTCTTGAGTGCTATCTCTTACCTAAGCAAATTTAGGGACAGTAGGCATCTTTTCTCATGGGATCATAGGCCAAAAAAGAAAAAAAAAAAAATACTTTGATGTATTTGGGATTCCCTGCCATTCTGGCTTTAAGTAATTGACTGGATAATTTAAAGCCATGCAATAATATTTTTACCCACAATTTGTGGAAGAGTTATACTTTAGGGTCTTAATTCAGGATGTTTAAAAATCTTCATTGCCTAATCAGTACTGGAACATTCTGATGTTAAAAAGGTGGTGTGTGCTGTTGAATGACTATCATGATGTACAAAATGTACAACTGATTTTGGAAATACAAGTAGACTCTGATGAGACCCAGCTCTTAAAGATCCTACAGAGAGTTGTAAAATTCATTATCAAGCATGTAGTGGCCAGTCTAATATTTAACGTGGAAGGCCTAAATGTAGAAGCTAAATAGGTAAACCTTCTAGAAAAAGCATAATATGATATTTTTATGATCTTAGGACAGAACACAAAAAACATTAACCATGAAAGAAAATACTAAAAGAAAAGATTGATAAATCATAATTCATTAAAGTTCAGACTTGAAAAGGGAATTTTTATGCATATATATGACAATGTACTCATATCCAGAAAACACAAAGAACTCTTACAAATCAATAAAGAAATCATAAAGACAAGCCAATTAAAAAATTACTGGGGCTGGACCCTGGCATAGTGGTTGGGTTTGGGATGCTCTACTTTGGCGGCCTAGGTACGTGGGTTCAGATCCCAGGTGTGGACCTACACCACTTGTCAGCCATAGCCATGCTAAGGTAGTGACCCACATACATAATAGATGAAGACTGGCACAGAAGTTAACTCAGGGCTAGTCTTCCTCAAGTAAAAAGAAAGACAAAGATTGGCAACAGATGTTAGCTCTCGGTGAATCTTCTTCATCAAAAAAAAAATTGCCAAAAAATATCATTTGTCAACAGATAAATGCAAATTAAGCCACACGAAAATATTAATAGATATCCATCAGAATGCTAAAAGTAGAAAATGTAGTGACTATACACATGTTGAGAAGAATAAGGAATAACCATAACTCTCATGAGAGCATGCATTTAAACAATCACTTTAGGAAATGTTTAACAGAATGAACTACAAGTAAATATACATATACTAAATTACAATGTGTATCATCTTCTGGGCATAAAACCAATCAAAACAAGTGCATATGTCCACCAAAATATGTACAAAAATATTCAAAGAAGTTTTATTTGAAACATTCAAAGTAAGAGAAATCCAAATGTCCATCATCATCAGAATATGTTATATTACATTTTTTATATAACGAAATAATACATGGCAATAAAAAGTGTACACTATCTCTAAATATAGAGATGTTCTGTGATCATGCATTGGAATACTCAATATTGTTAAGGTCTCACTTCTTCCCAAATTAATCTGTCATATTAATCAATAACCCAGCAAGCTATTTTGTGGGTTCACAAAGTGATTCTAAAATTTATGTGGAAAGGCAAAAGAAAAAAAAGGCAAATGAAATATTGAAGAAGAACAAAGTTGGAGATCTGATATTACTTGGTTTTGAGTCCAATCTACTATAAAGCTACAGTGATCAAGAAAACATGGTATTGGTGAAAAAATAGATGCAGAGATCAATAGAAGAGAGTAAGCAGCCCGGGAATAGATCCAAACAAATATAGTCAACTGATGTTTGACAGAGGGACAAAGGCAATTCAACGGAGAAATGATAGTCTTTTCAACAAAGGGTGCTGGAAGAGTTGGATTTCCATATGCAAAAAAAAGGAAGGAAAGAAAGAAGGAGGAAAAGAAAGAAAAGGAGGAGGAGAGGAAGGGGAGAGGAGGAAAGAGTAGATGCCAACTTTATACCTTTCCCCAAAATTAATGGATCATAGACCTAAATGAAAATGTCAAACTATAAAACAGCTAAAACATAACGTAGGAGATAATCTAGATGATCTTGTGTTTGGCAATGAGCTTTAAAATTAATATTTTTAAAATTAAAAATCTTGGCTTTGCCAAAGATATTGTTAAGTAAATAAAAAGACACAGACTGGGAGAAAATATTTATAAAACACTCATCTGATAAAAGACATGTATTCAAAATATGCAAAGAACTCTTAAAACTCAGCAATAAGAAACATACCACCCAATTATAAATGAGCAAAGGCTCTGAAAAGATACCTCACCGAAGAAGATATACAGATATCAAATAAGAATATAAAAATATGTTCATCTTTTTGTGGTTAGGGAATTGCAAATTAAAACAACAAGATACCACTACATACCTATTAGAATGGCTAAAATCAAAACTGACAAGCCAAATGTGGTGAGGATGCAAAGTAACAGGAACTTTATTCATTGCTGATAGGAATGCAAAATTTTACCACCACTTTGCAAGACAATTTTGCAGTTTCTTACAAATCTAAACATGTGATTATCATATGATCAAATAGTCACATTCCTAGACATTTATCCAATTGAGTTGAAAACTTCTGTCAACACAGAAAACCAAAATGAACACACGCGGCAACTTATTTCATAATTCCCCAAGACTGGAAGCAACCAAGAAGTTCTCCAATAGATAAATGGATACACAAATTGTGATACATCCATACAACGGAATTCTGTTCAGCAATAAAAAGAAATGAGTTATAAAGCCATGTAAAATATGGACAAACCTTAAATGTGTACCGCTAGGGAAAGAAGCTAGTATGAAAAAGCTACATACTATGTAACTCCAATTATATGACATGCTGGAAAAGGCAAAACTATAGAAATAGTAAAAAAGGTTACTGGTTCCAAAGGATGCAGGGGTAGGGAGGGAGGGATGAAAAGGTGGAACATGGGGGATTTTAAAGTGGTATAACTTTTCTGTATGACACTGTAATGATGGATACGTGACATTGTTCACTTCTAAAAACTTATATAACTTTGTAATACAGAGAGCAACACTTAACGTAAGAAATTTTAAAAAAATCATTTAGAAGGTTAGTGGATTCCAAGACAGTAGATAGGCTATAACAAGAGAATCTAACTGTCCTATGAATATATGAAACATTCTCACTAAAGGGGGCAGAGAGAAATGTGCAGACCTAGTTAACTTTGGAAATGAATGGAGTCAGCAAGATTAAAGGCAAAAGGAATTGCACCTAAGTCCTGTATGTTAGTGGATAAAGTTGTTTCCCATGCTGTATGGTTAACAATTCTGATACTGCTATACAAGTATGTTGGAATTGAACAATTAGGTAAATGGATGGCACGTGTAAGAATCAGGTTTCTCACTGTTACTTGGGAATTTATAGATATGCAAGGGGAAGAAACTGGAATTATTCGTATGGTAATGCATTGGACTTGGAGACATCAGTAAGAACTCATATGTAACTTAACATAGATACACATAGTTATATATAGATGTATTTATAAATATCTATATACACATGGGTTAGTGTGCACTTGTACCTCCTTGTTCTGTCAGCTACAAGGGCCTCAAAGAGATGACAACCTGTAGCAGTGAGCATGCCTACTGCCATAAAGTTGGTTTCTAATACCGCTGTCCAATAAAAGGACCAGGAGAAATGGCTGATTATAGGACTAGAACAAGAAATATACAAGATAAGCCCAGAGCATCTTTTAGTACAGGTAAGAAGTCTTCAAAAAACAAACAAGTGAAAAAACCACTATGATGGAAGTGTATCAAAAGACATTGGAGCCAACAAAAAGAACTCCCAATGGCCAAAGCTGGAGCAATTTGAGCAACAAAATAAATAAAGTTGTATTGGTTATAACCTAAAGTATAAAATTATTATCCCTGAGTCCATGCTGTAATAAAATTGATTGACTAAATTAAGTAAAGTGGGAGAGAAAAATGTCCCATTGAGAAGAATCTCAAATCAGTGATGTAAATACTCCACTCTAAATAAGAAACATAAGTCCCCATTCCTTTGGTTGTGCATGGTGACTTCCTCCCTAAGATTATATTATCAAAGGGGGGGAGATGGTGTAATTTCACAGGGAAGAAACCTAACAAACACTATACCAGCCAGGTGATCAAAGTTAACATCAGTAGTGATGCTGTGTTGATAGTATGTACCCTTAAAGGATGTGATGAAAATGACATTTTTCTCAAGAAAACATAACCCCAGTCTAGTCATAAAAAAGTTCCAATAGAAGGGCATCTTATAATATCCTTCATGAATACTCCTCAAAACTATCAAGATTATCCAAAACGAGAGAAGTTTGAGAAACTGCCACAGCTAAAAGGAACCTAAGAAGACATGACAACTAAATGGAATGTATTATCTTGGATGAGATCCTGGAACAGAAAAAGGATATTAAGCTAAAACTAAGAAATTCTCAATAAACTATGGACTTTACTTAATAATAATGCGTCAGTATTGGTTCCTTAATCGTGACAAGTATACCATACATGGGAAACTGTGTGTGTGTGTGTGTGTGTGTGTGTGTGTGTGTGTGTGTGTGTGAGGCATGGGGTCAAGTAATATAGGAGCTCTGTGTTACTTGCTCAATTTTTCTGTATATTGAAACTATTCTAAAAATGAATTCTAGTAGATTAATAAAAAATGTGCACTATTCTTACACTTGAAACATAAATAAATCACTCAAACAATGTAGATTGAAATAAATAAGACAAAATGTATGCATTTTTATGATTCTATTTATATAAAGTTTCAAAAAAATAAGGCAAAAGTTACTATGGTGATAAGGTTCAGGGTAATGGATACCCTTGTGGTAATATGGACAACAAGGGGGCAATAGAAATTTTCTGGAGTGCTGGCAATATTCTATACACTGATCTAGGTATTGGTTACACAGTTGCTTATGTAGGTAAAACATTGAATATAAGTCAGACCTCAATTAAGAGACAGAGCTCTACCCTTTATTTTCCAAGTCCATCTTCTTGCTCTCTCCCCTTTCCCATGGCAACTTCTTCAAAGTGTCACCTACATGGTTCATTTTCTCCCTTTCCTTTCCGTCTTCAGCCCTCTGAAGTCTGGTTTCACCTCTCATCAAAAGGCTCCAACAACGATCATGAAAGCTTTGTTGCTAAAGCCAAGGGACTCTTTTCAGACCTCACCTTACTGGGACTAGAGGCAGTCTCTGATGTTGCTAGCACTCTCTCCCCATTGAAATTTTATTTTCCTTTGCTACTTCTTCTATAAAAAGGGTTAATGACAGTGCACATCTCATTGCAATGTTGTTGCAGTGAATTAAGCTTAAGTGAATATCTATATGTAGAGCTATGACTGGAACTTAGGAAATGTCCCAAAAGTTATATGTATATTGCTCAATTATATATACATATGTATATGTGTGTGTGTGTGTGTGTGTATATATATATATATATATATATATATATATATGTGTGTGTGTGTGTGGAAACAGAGAGAAAGAGAGATAGACAGATGGACTTTCTGTTAAAATTATGAATTCTGGAAACAAGTGTTAGCAGGTTGGAGGAAATAGGGAGATGATTTGCTAATCTTGGGAGTATAAATTCATACAACTATGGAGAAGGAGGTTTTTTTTTTTTTTGTGAGGAAGACTAGCCCTGAGTTAACATCTGTTGCCAATCCTCCTCTTTTTTGCTGAGGGAGATTGGCCCTGGGCTAACATCTGTGCCCATCCTCCTCTACTTTATATGTGGGACACCTGCCACAACATGGCTTGATAAGTGGTGTGTAAGTCCATTCCCGGGATCCAAACCTGAGAACCCCGGGCCACCAAAGCAGAGCACATGAACTTAACTACTACACCGCTGGGCTGGCCCGATGGAGAACATTTTTAAAAATTATTTTCTATAAAGTCAGGGATGTGTATACATTTCCTGTAGTCTCATTACTAGGTATAAATGTTTGAGGAATGTTTGCACAGATACACCAAATCCACATACAAAATGTTCATAGAAATATTGCATATAATAGCACCAAATGAGGACAAACCAAGTGTACATCAATAGAGGAGGGATGAACAAATAATGTTCCATTAAAAGAGTGGAATATCACAGAGGAATGAAAATGAACACACTACAAAAAGAGTCCTCAACTTGGATTATTCTAAAAACAAAAGTTACTCTAAAACTCTACTGTACTCTACTCTAGAAATGTAAGGTTGAGGTAGTGTCAACTCCCAGGAAAATACACAAGATGGATAGTTTAATTCATACCTTTTTTCACACTGATTTTTCTAACATGTAATAAGTACCTCTTCTACATAATTTTAAATATGATTATAGTAAAGTGACAAATTAGGTTTTCTTTTCTTTTGTGTCCATGGTACAGTGTATTATTTTATTTTTCATAACGTCATGAGAATGCACATATGTTAAGAATATAAAAGAGTAGACCTTGTTCAAATATACACCTAGCAAAGAATATGGCAGACATAAATATAATTAATTAAACCACACTGCATAATTTTAATATCATGGCATTTCAAAAGAAAGACTCGAATATAGATTTATATATTATGCTACATTCTCTTCCTTATCCTAGTTTTCTTCTTTGCCTTTCCTTAAGGTACACAACATTTTGGCCCAAATGATCTAAGCCTGAATACAAGAATGCTCCATTCCTTTCTAAAGAAGAAAATGGGATAGCAAATCTATAGTATTAATATTCTAGAACAGGGGAGGGCAAACTACAGCTTGCAGGCTAGCTCTGGCTTTTTACCTCCTTTGTACTGTGTATGAGCTAAGAATGCTTTTTTATATTTAATGGTTGGGAAAAAAATCAGAAAAATATTTAGTGATATGAAAATTATATGAAATTCAAATTTCTCCATCCACAAATAAAGTTTTATTGGAACGTAGCCATGTTCATTCGTTTACATATTGTCTATAGCAAAGTTGAGTAGTTGTGACAATTGAATAGCTGCCTATACAGTCTAAAATATTTACTATTTGACCCTTTACAGAAAAAGGTCATTGATCCCCGGCATAGAATATATGATGGCAATATCTATTCAATTCTTTTCTCATTGAATGGCATGTGTAATTTTAAGTTTTTCTCTATAAATTCAATTTTATGGCGATCTGTCATTATTCAATAAAAATAACATTTTTTTAGACTCTAGTTTCTTGAAGTTTTATATTTTACATATGTCTCATCCTTTTGGAAATAATGCTTCATGATACTGATAGGTGTTTTATGAAAATAAGCATTTCTTCGTGGAATAAGTTTGGAAAACTCAGGGTTAAATAAGGTTACACAAGTTTTCACTGGAGAATGTTTCCTCACTTTTGATGTGCCCATACGTTCTGTGAATTTTCAGTGGGGAATATTGTGCATAGCATTTCTAAACTTATTTCACCTCAAAGTCTTGTTTATGCTATGTTGTATTCTGTGGAATCACCTGATAAACAATTGTGCTAGACATAAAAAATTTACAAGGGAAGTACAACCCTTTGAGGGTTCAGCCATTTTTTTCCTTCAAATAGTTAGAAATAGCATATAGCCAATTAGTAAAATCCTTAAGCAATTGTGAATATCATTGCAGTTTTAGTTATCCCACTTTTAGAAAATATCTGATGTGATTGTTTACCTTTTCATTTGCTGTAATTTAGTAATACATTTGCAAAGCATGTCTGACAATTTAATATGCTTAATATATCAATATGATTTAATAGAATTTTTCACTGCCAGGAAAAGTCACTTAACAAAATAATCTGTCTACAAAATTTTGATTTATAAAGAATCACATGATTTGTTGTTAAGCTCCTCTAGAATTTATTCTTGCCTAGGTTTTAGAGTAGGATATCTCCATTCTTTAAATGTTTAACTGTTAGCCTATTATCCTTAAATAGATGAACATTAGAACTTTGCCTTTTCAACCTTCATAACAAACATGCCTTTAATTCCACATTCTTTTCTTTAAAAAAGTAAAACTTCTACCATATTAATATATTTCTTCCCTTTTTATGCAGTTACTGTGTTTGGCAGGAAATGAGCTCACATTTCCCTCTGCTGAAGAAAGCAATCTGTGAATCACATACAGTTTGAGAAAAGCATCAGTTTATTCAAAAGATAAATCATATGATATTGTTATACTGAATGAATAAGAAAGCATGGATTGAGAATAGATTAGATGATTGCATTATAAAGACATCAAAGTAAACTGATCTGAAGGGTATACTGTGAATGGACTGAAATTCAAAGATATTACATTGCCACCTAAGTCTACGGGAATCTAATGAACAAATGCTGATTTTCTACTACAGACTATCCTGAAGACTGAGAATTAATGTGAGCCCTGTTTTAGAAAGTCTATTATATTTATTACCCTCATTATATATGGAATAATATGCTCAAATAAATGAATTTTACTAGTAAAATTTGTTTTAAAAACTTCTCACTTTATTGATTAAATAAAAATTATTATACTTTTACTACTTAAAATGCTATATTAATTTCCAAGGACTGCGGTAACAAAGTACCACAAACCGAGTGGCTTAGAATAATAGAAATTTATTGTCTTGAAATCCTGGAGGCCAGAGGTCTAAAATCAGGGTATCAGCAGGTCCATGCTCCCTCTGAAGCACTAGAAGGATCTTTTCCAGGCCTCTCTTCTAACTTCTGATGGTTTCTTGGCTTGTGGCAGCATATCTCTAATCTTTACATGGAGTTCTCCATGTGTGCTTGTCTTTGTCCACGTTTTCCCCCTTTGATAGGGACACTGGTCATATCGGGTTAGGGCTCACCTTAAAGACCTATTTTTAACGTGATTACCTCTGTAAAGAACCTATCCCCAAATAAAGCCACATTCTGAGGTATTGGGGGTTAGTACTTGCTATAATGTGTCCTCCCAAAATTCATATGTTAAAACCTAATCCCCACTGTGATGGTATCTGGAGGTGGGGCCTTTGGGAGCGGATTAGGTCATGAGGGTGGAGCCTTTATGAATGAGATTAGTGCTCTTATAAAAGAGATCCTATGGATATCCCTTGCCCGTTCTGCCATGTGAGGACACAGTGAAAAGATGGCCATTTATGAACCACGAAGTGGACTCTCACCAGATACTGAATCTGGTGGCAACTTGGTCTTGGACTTCCAGTCTCCAGACCTGTAAGAAATAAATTTCTGTTGTTTATAAGCCAGCCAGTCTATGACATTAAGTTATAGCAGCCTGAATGGACTTAGAGAGTATTCCAACATATCGATTTTGGGGGACACAACTCAACCCAAACAAGTATTGCTTTCTCTTTCTAGTAATCCCATTGTAATTGTCCTCAAGTTTCACGGCAACGGTGACAAAGTTTGTTCTACTTTTCTTTTAATTGAAATTTCAATGAAGCCACCAAAGTCCCTGACTCATTCTCTCTGAACATATGGCACCTTTAGTATATTGACTTTTGCTTTTCATATTCTTTCTGCATGTTCATTCTATGGTTTCTGTAACTACAGGCAACATGTGTTCTCTAAAGAAGTGAGAAAGTGAAGAGAGCATCCATTTCTTTTACAAAGACAGCAAATCCTTCCCAGATCCCTTCAACATAATTCCTCTTAAGTTCAATTGCCAGGATCTGGCAAACGGGTGAAAGATAATTTGGAGTGACTAGAAATCATGAGTCATTTCCTGCTTTTGAGCACATTGGTCCCTGAAAAAAGAAAAATTACAGTTCTGCAGCAAGAAAGGATGCATAATGTCTCTGTTGGGTCAGCAACTCAAAGTATTTACCTTAACCATTGTGAAATACTTGTAATAATGAGAATTTGGTGGTGTCTGGTTAAATTGGTGATCCTTCTTTTGTTTCCTAGACCTCCAAATTAATCACAAGCGGGATTTAAGAAAAGAACATAAAAAAATGGATACTGAGGACCTGAAAGTGCCATCCTGATGTTTGAATAGAGTTTATTTTGTCATTGTAATCAATCTATCATCTCATCAGTTACACATTTTAAGTTAAATTGAGCTTTTACAAAATATGAACATGCATAGAAGTATATGAGGGAGGCTTTACTTAAAAAACAGCATACTTTTTTCCCTAAGTGCATTTTTTTATAAATTCAAACGTATTTTCTCCTAATGATGCATTTTAACATGGCTCATTTCTTCTAATATATAGGAAGTATACTTGTTTAAATATTGTACAGAGAAACAAAATGTCCCAAGCAAAAATAATTTTAATTAATCATTTAATAGGGGTCTTGACATTTTCTGTCATTCTAGTTCACTACTCTTACTTATGAATAAACAGATAATTTTTTGTATTAAGAATTTTTTTCTAATAATTTCATATACAATGAAATTGTATATTGACATTTCTGTGTACCATACAGCCTTTTTTCTTCCAGTATACTTTTGTAAAATTTTCTGGGTGATAAAATATATTTATGTTTATTTTTGTCAAGATAGAACTGAAAGAAAAAAGACTCATGTTCTGTAAAGTATAAAAAAACAACTGTCAGATGACTGTGTGTCAGGTACCAACTAGAACTGAATCCTTTCAGAGCAGACAGAAGTAAAAATAAATGGCATTAAAGTTAAACACTGTTGTTGAAAAGAGAACTTAATGAAAACAGTGAATCAAAAATAAGATGTCTTGAGGATAGTAAAATGTCTAGGATAACATAAGACTTATAATTTTTGTTTATATTATTCCACATATATCATATAAATGGCACTGCCTGTTCCTGGGAAAACAGTAAGTAATACTTAAGAAAAATAATCTTTTTCAACAGAGACAATGTCTAGCTACAATCAAACATAACATATCTAGATGGTTCTGCGATTCAATAAAATTGATTGCAAATAATTTGAAGCAAGTTTTATCAGACAGAATAATTCACAAGTAGAAATAATCTTCACAAAACACTACTTCAAACATAAATTTGGCAAAGTACAATAAAATATCCACTTAAAATTTTTACCATAAAAAATCACAATCGAAGTTGTAGTGAACTATCTTATGATATGTGAAGTGTCATAAATCTTCCATAATTGTTTTCCATTTATGGAAATGCAATACTCTATTCAAACAGCTAAAGCCAATATCATCATTTAAGTAGAAAGAAATGTGTAATTGTGAAACATCAGGAGAATTTTACCTTTAGATATGAGAGATTTATTCTTAACGTTCATTTTTGTTTTGAGTAAAGACATACATGATATTCATTGACAACTTTAAACCATAGAGACATCCATTCAAGAATTCTGAAGAGCAAAATATACATAATCAGTTTATTGACGGTTTATTGGGTAGTTTCAACTTAGTGAGATGTCATGAAAATGCCATTTCCCAGAAAGCATCCCTTTCCTGTGCTATTTTGTTTTTTGTTTTGTTTTGTTTTTGTTGTTGTGTGTGAGGAAGACTAGCCCTGAGATAACATCTGCTGCCAATCCTCTTTTTTGCTGAGGAAGACCCGGCCCTGGGCTAACATCCGTGCCCATCTTCCTCCACTTTGTGTGGGACGCCGTCACAGCACGGCCTGACAAGCGGTGCATCTGTCCACACCCAGGATCTGAACCTGTGTAACCCCAGGCCGCAGAAGGGGAGCCTGTGAACTTAACTGCTATGCCACCGGTTTGGCACCTCCTGTGCTATTTTGAACCCCTCATTTGCACCAAGAAGTGGTCATCTTAATTTTTAAATTCCATTATTTTCTGGTTATGTTATTTATTTAAACTTCATCCAGTCTGGTTTAAAACTCTACTCTTAAATCCATTTTGGAGTTTACTTACTCTCATTTCCACAACACAGTCATCTCTGGTTAGAGGCAGGGTCTGTGCCTGGCTCTGAGACATCCACTCTACCCAGATCCCCAGGTGTGGGGCAGAAAGAGATAAAAGAAAATGCAAAGATTGTCTTACATACATGGCCAGTTATGCCACGCTGAGGGGGTGTCCTTATCTCATCTCCAGTGTTGTCAATTTCCCTTCCTGTTGCAGGTTGCCTCCCTGGATGTGGTGGGTTCCCTGTAGGAGGACGCATGTTAGTAGGGTGTAAAAGATTTCTTGTGAGCTGCCATCATGAACTAACTTTATCCCCCACTATTCCTTCAAAATGTTTTAAAATAGAGTGATTTCTTCCCCTGATCCTTAATGATAAATCGGTTAGTTCCATGAAAAAGCAATTTCATGATTATGATTTTTTTTAATCATTTCAATGTAATAAATACTCTGTTCTCTTTAAAAAAATGTCTTTTGTTATTGTTTTGGGGCCTGATGTGGAGAGGACAGAATGGGTAGTTGGCAGTGTGGTGGACAAAGATGTAGGGCTGTTCTGCTGCTTTTATGAGCATGAGTAGGGGGATGGTAGGGGGTGAATTCTGGCTCATTGATACCTCTTTTTAAGTTGTGACAATGAGTCCTGTTGTCCTCTGACTTGGATCTTACCTGCAAATCCAAGGCTAGTGGGCACATCTTACTAACTGCCCCTCACATATAAATGAGTTACTTAGGATTTCTGGATTGGAGTGGTGAAAGAAACTAAAGTCTTTTTCTTTTCATCTTGTTTCTCTTACTCTATAACCCACTATACCTCTCCATCATTATGCTATTCCAAAAAGTGTTATGAAGGTTTTTTTCACAAACTCAAAAGTGAGTAAACTTAAAATTCTCGTTTGCCAATCCACATGCTCACCCCAAGTTTCGGAAGAGGGATTTTCCTACATTCTCCTTTAAGGTATTTGCTTTGAAATTCTCCATGATAAATTCTTATGTGTAGAATTATAATTAATATGACTATCAGTGATCACTAACCATCTTTATTCCATAGTTTTTCATAGATACATAATTGGTATGCTTTATTACTTTTAATGTTATCTAAAATGGGACTTCAATCAAACTGTTATATTATATTTAGAAAATACATCACATGAAGCACTTTTTTTTCCAGGCTTTTTATTGATGTTTCTAGGTTAACTATAATTTTTCACATCTCTTTATATTCTGTATTCTTCTTAAGGAAATGTATTCAGAAAATATCCCTACTGTGTCCTCTGTCTAGTTGGCATGGAGGGGGAGAGCATTGCCTGGTGCTGAGACACTTCCTGCTTGAAATCTCTTGGTCTGAGACAGAAAGGGGTAAAAGAAAAGCAAAGATCTTGCAGAAACAATAATACATCAACTATACTTCAACCACAAAATGCCAGAAAGTTTAACAAGGTTTTTCCTCTGTTTAAAATGTTCCTGGGGCCGGCCCAGTGGCCTAGTGATTAAGTTCGGCGTGCTCCACTTTAGCATCCCAGGTTCACGGGTTCAGGTCCCAGGCACAGACCTACACCATTCATCAGCCATGCTGTGGCAGTGACCCAGGTACAAAATAGAGGAAGATTGGCACAGATGTTAGCTCATGGTGAATCTTCCTCAGCAAAAAAAGAAAAAAAATGTTCCTGAAATCCTTTCTTTTATCATTTTATTGGAAAGTCTCCACTCAGAAACTTGTCATGAAAATATATTTTTCCAGAAACCATTTCTGAATGGTGCTATTATGAGCTCCTTATTCTATTACATGTAGGTTGCATGAATTAAAATATTTAGGAATATTTCTTGAGATACCTAAAAATTGTGTTATTATTTAGTATTATCAATCAATATAATTGTTTTAAATAAAGTATTTAAGCAGTGTTTTAGAGGAAAATGGTTGATATTATAGAAATCAGAGCATGAATCAGCAGCTCCAGTTTAAAGACTAATAAAACTTACTTCAAATTCTGGCACTGGCAATTTACTAGCAATATGATCTTGACCAAGTTAAGATCATTCTAAACATCATATATTACAAATATAAAGTTAAAATAATACCTATGTTATAGAGTGGGTGTGACAAGTTAACTTACATTACTTATGTAAATTATCTGATAAAAGACTTGATAACAATAAAAGGGACTTAGTGATATTATGTGAAGACTTTAAGATTGTTATTGTAAATTAAGTAAGAAAATCTGGTTTTTAATAAAGTTATAGAATAATAGTATAACAATCTAAGGCAAAATTAAAGGTCAAAGTTCACACACAAAAATAAGATTTGTCAATGGTTGTAAGAAACACCATTATCTTCTTTAATTACTGTATTCAAATATTATATTTCAATAAAGAATAAACATTTATTAATTTTTGTGACATGAGTTTAAAGTATTCGCTGCATATTTGTAATGCCATTGGGAAAATTTGAGCTCAGTGCCCATAAAATAATGCAATTTTAAAATTCCAAATATTGTATAAACCATCAAAACTTGTTAAAAATACTTTCACATTCTATTTATGCGTTTCATTTTTAGTACTATGAGTAAATATAAATGTATTGCCTGGCAACAAATCTGCTAAAAGCAGGCAGTGTAATAAAATATATCTATATTGACTATCTGCCTATCTGATTTCACTGCTCTATAAATCTGTAAATAAAAATCTGTTGAGTATTAGAGCACCCTCCTTAATGACAGTTATTTCTATCACAACTTTTATTAAATTTTATCGAAAATTTGATACACATAAACATCAATATAGCTTTTTATTTGCAATTTTTAGAGATTTTTGTAGTGAATTATATTGATTTAGACAGAGTTCTCAAGACATTCATTTTATAGTATTTAACATGGATAGATGTTGAGGTTAAGATATACTATTTGTAGAACAGTTGTGGTTGACAAGCATTATCTAAGTGAATAAAATAAACTACAGTGGGTTTTTAAACTATAACACCATAATATTGCACACAATGTGGCCTAACTAGCAAAGAGATGGAGAGGACATATTGAGAAGAGAGTACTCAGAAAATATCACAGTAGCCATATTTCTGTATTCTCGAAGATAGGGAGAGGAAGAGGAAATCTGTTCTTAACCGGGATTTCAGTTTGGAAATTACACTTACTGTCTTGGAGGAAACACAAAGGAAGTTCAGCATTTCAGAGAATGAATAGCCCTCTTAGAGGTCAGAGCCACAGACACGCAGGATGTGTAAGGATCAAGAAAAAAAACCTTTCTGCAGCAGTGTAAACGGGGAAGGAGGAATGTATCTGGAAGAGCATGTCAGAGAAGAGTAAAATCTGTTTAAAAATAATGAAGATGTCCTATTTGAAATGTTCTTTGAGGAATTACAAATGCAGAGGCAGAATTTTTCACCAGTAACTATAAATGTCCTATTTCAAGATAACGTTTTTTTGTGTGAATCATTTGATGTGAGGAAGATGTGGGAAACATAGAAGAGGATTAACAAAACTTGAGTAACAGAAGAGAAGATTCTTGCCCACACTAGAACAAAAAGACTCTCCCAGCCACACCTGCCTAGAATTTTCACCAATTAGTTATAAAGAAATATTTATCAACACAAGAACGCCTCTAGTTTGTAGCTGGTTTTACATAATCATGCTTAAGTTAAACAGAGGACAATGCTTACAGATCTTTCTTCCAAAACAACAAAATAAAATTGAGCACTACTATGTATTAGCAGGGCTCTGCTGAGATTAAGATAAATAAAATTTGACCCTCAGCTCTCAACTCTCCATAGACTATTAAGATGTCTACTTTTTTTTTCATAGAGTGGCATTAGCCACTCTCAAGAATTCTGTTATCTTATTAAAATTCTCAGTAAAGAACCACTTCCAGGGCTTTGGTCCCTTACGTGTGTGACTCTAGACAGTGAAACATATACTTGTCAACTTTGAAGTTACTATAGTTATTATCAGAAAATCTATACTTCAAAGCTAAATTACTTGAATTTGTACCTCATTTTTTAAAATGTTCCCTTTTTTTGTTCTAATAGAATTATTTCCCACTGGGGCCTGGATTTATATCTAGACTTTCCTGACAGACATGGAGTGAGTAAGCCATGTTGACACATACTTATAAAAGTGTTTAAGATTTTTATTTTGAAATATATAAAATAAACTAAAAAAGGACATAACACATTATATTACATAAATACCCAGACTTAGTAGATGTTAATGATTTTGTCATTTTGATTTCAGCCTTTTCTAAAATAAAAATAAAACATTAAAGACTTAAAAACACCATCTCCATTGCTTCTTTCCTTCTGCCCTCTCCAGAAGTAACCAATAAATCAAAAATTGATTTTTTTCACTTTCATACCTGTTTTCTATTTGTTTAATCACTTACTTTTTATCTCTTACTAGGTATCTCAATAGGAAAGCAAGGAAGAGATTTTGGTCACAACAAATATTTTCCTATGTTTTCCATGAATAATATAGTGTTGCTATCCACCAAACGTGACTACCTACAACTTACCAGATAGTATTCTAGGTTCTAAAGATACTAAACAAAGAAGTTTTTCACCTCAAAAAGTTTAAAGTCATTGTATGTCCATTACAATGAAAGACAATAAATATGTTAATTAATAAAACTATATGCAAATAATTCAATAAGGCAATTTAATTTGTGAAGTGCTATGAAGATAATAATATGGATGTGGCAAGATTATATCTCAAAATATTTATTTATGCTTTTCATGTGCTTCTCTCCCTCTTTGTGCCTTCACTTATACACTGAAATCCATTGTTTTAACCCTATGCTTATCTAAGAGACAAATACTCGAAAGTGCCTCTAGCTGAAGTGAATGTCATTAAGATTCTGGTGGCAATTTTCAGAGTGAATTTTCAACACCTCAAAGCTGCATAAGACTGGAGACAGTCTTTGGGTTGTGGTGAGGGCGGAAGACTCAAATTAAGAAGGAGATGGAGGGACAGGTGCTTCCATATGAGTAAAGATGGATTTCAGAATTGAGTCTGAGTGCTGCGTAGGAATCTTGGGAATTCCAGGGGTACGAGTTGCCAATGGCAGGTGGCCCATCAGTCTTTGAATATCCACTTACCTCAAGATTCTACTTAACAGCCCTGCTCAGCAACCATTCCCACAACCTTCTATTAATGGTGAAGGAGTTGGACACATTGTGTACAAAAAGGGCATGAAAGCAGGTTCTCTCCTCTAACCAGGGTAGTTCAGGACGGTGTGGAAGCAAAACTGACAATCTGCCCTGAATAAGCTTTCACATCACACTCCATAGTCAGAAAACAAAACAAACAAAAAGGCTACATCCTGAGCTAAACTAAAAATAACTAGATCACTCTACCCAGGTCAATCTCCCTAAAAATATAAAACTTTGCACATTTCCCATAAGTTATTGACTCCTAAAAAGAATTACTTTATTTCTGACTTTTACAATGCTATCTCCTATTTTTTCTTTATAAACAGAATAAATGTAATCTCAGTAACCTTGGAAATCTGTAGGTTTCTTCACTTAAATACTTTGGGGGTGTGTGTATGCACATGGGTTTTTTTTTTTCAGCTTTATTGAGGCATAATTGACAAATAAAATAGTAAGATATTTAAAGTGTACAGTGTGATGATTTGATGTACATATACAGTGTGAAAGGATTCCCCTCAGCAGGTCAACACATCCATCACCTCACATATTTACCTGTTTTGCTTGTTTGTTTTGGTGAAAACATTTAAGTTCTACTCTCAGCAAATTTCACTTATACAATTCAGTGTTCTCAACTAGTCACTGTGTTATACATTAGATCCTCAGACATTATTCGTATTATAGCTGCAAGTTTGTACCCTTTACCAACCTCTACCTATTTTCCCTATACCCCAACCCCTGGCGACCACTTTTCCTTTTTCTTCTTTCTTTTTTTTTAGATTCCACATATAAATGATAATGTAGAGTATTTGTCTTTCTTTGTCTGTCTTGTTTCACTTAAACTAAGGTCTTCCAGTTTCATCCATGTTGTTGCAAAAGACAGGATTTCCTTCTTTTTTTTAAGGCTGAATAATACTCTGTTGCATGTATATACATATACATATACATATATATACAGTATCTTATTTTTATTGTCAAAATGATTTTCTAAATTAGTTGCAATCTCCTAAGGTCCAGACAGAGATGAATTCAGAACCACTCCCCTGCTGTTGTGTCATCATCGTACAGTGTCCAAGTGTGGCTTGAATACATGTTAAGGAAGGAGTTTGGGTCAGAGGAGAAGTGTCATAGGTCTTGGCTTGAAATGGGGCTCTACTTTTTACAAACCCTAATCTGGTGGCCAACACAGCTGCTTATGGACCCCTTAACATAAGAGAAATGTGTTGTTAAAATTTTAGTTTTTCTTTACCTCTTAATAATAATTCTCATGACTAGATTTTCATAAAATGATGTCCTCCAAATGGTTTTTCTTTTGTGAGATGAAAAGAGTGCATATTTTTACTTTCGTATATTAGTGTGACAAGGTTAAAAAATTTATATATCCATTCCTTGTGGTTATTATACTAGTTTATAACAGTCGCTCCTTTACATACTATCCTCCTTTGAAAAACTGACCTAAGCAAAGCCATTTTAAAATTGAGCCACAGCAACCATTCCAAAGGAACTGCCTTGCTCATTTTGTTGCTCGAACCTTGAACTGGGCCAAACGTTTGGACTGGGCTCAAACGGTGATTGTTTTACAAGCAATTGTTTGAGAAGTCAACAGGAGAATGGACATCCTGATCACAAGACTGATGATTTCTGAAGATAGAATCAATAACCAATCATGTATAGCCAAGAGTAGCTTAGCTTGTCAGCATGAACTCTTCTTAGAAACATCTTACCTCATCTTCTTCCTTTTTCCTATAAAAACCCTGAGCTCTTCTCCTGTAATTGGGACACTATTTGAGTTTCTACCTGAATCTGTGCCTTCCAAATTGCAATTCTTTAATCCCAAGTAAATGCTTTGCCCTTGAATTGGTTTCTGATTTTTATAGGTTGACACTCCTAAAAGAATTTAAAGTTACTGATTTCAGGTTTTTGTTGAACACTTGATCTTTAAACAGAAAATAAAATTTTTGTTCTCTCTACCAGATTTGTCCAGGAATAGTGTTTTCCAAAATAGGTTGTAACAAGTAGTGGTTTATGGAATCTCCATATTGAATTTTGATCAACATTTTAAAAAATAAGATAAAATGTAAAAGAATATACTAGAATAGAAAATATTAGTGTAGATTAAACTGGAGTCTATTTGACTAAAAAGCAAGGAAGATGTAATCTTTGGATATAAGAGTAAATACAGATTCATTACTTTTTGTTTCAATTTATATATGTATGTACTCATAGATACACACATATCCACACATACATACATTTGTGTGTGTGTGTGTGTGTGTGTGTGTGTAGGTATAGAGACAAGATAAAATGTTTTCCTTACTATGGATTGTATTACAAATTTTAAAAAAGGTTTGAAAATCATTTATCAAGACCAACAGATTTTCTTCGACAAGAGATAGAAAAAAATCTATCTCATGTTGACAAGTCAATTTCAAAGGTAATTTACAAGAGATCAAAGTGAGCCAATAATAACCAGAGTGAGCTAAAAGAAAAAAGAAATAACAAGGAACAAATAGGCAGGAAGGCACAAATTGGAAGATTAGGAAAATGAGATGAAGACAGTCTATGATTTTGATTTCTTCTGTGTGCAAAACAAGCATGGATTCTTCAAATGTAAGAATAAATCATCTGGGGCTGGCCCAGTGGTGTAGTGGTTAAGTTTGTATGCTCCGCTTGGTGGCTTGGTCTTCACAGTTTCAGATCTTGGGTGCAGACCTACACACTGCTCATCAAGCCATGCTGTGGCAGCATCCCACATACAAAGTAGAGGACGTCAGGCACAGATGTTAGCTCAGGTACAATCTTCCTCAAGCAAAAAGAGGAAGATTGGCAACAGATGTTAACTCGAGGTGAATCTTCCTCACTAAAAAAAAGAATCATCCATAAATGTATCTATGTCCTCTTTAAGTTAACTTCTTTACACTCTCTACGATGAAGGAAGTCTCTAACCTGAAAACATCCCTGCATGTCTCTGAAGTACGTATAAGGAAGATATTTTATTCCTAAATTAATGACCTGTCTAACCTCTTACACGACATTTCAGGATGAGTTATATACTCGATTCCCATTCAAAACCAAAGTAAAGTCCACTTCACTTTCATTCTCTTTGCCACTTGTAAAAACCAAGGTTTGGATATTTATATGCGTTATTTCAGACACATTGAAATGGAGTTCTGGGCACTTGATTTAAAAGAGTACATTTTTGCAAGAAATCTCAACCATGCCAAGCTTCTGGTTTTTTTTTTAATCTGTATAATGGGAATAATAATTTCTAACCAGTCTGCTGCACAGAATTTTTGAGATTTGGTAGATAAACATAGTCTGTATAAGCAGTATAAAAATGAATGTATCCTTAATCATGTTTTTAATTTTGTAGTTTGAATAGAATCCCTCCTTTACCTGTTCCCCTTATCAATAAGGTAAAAGAAGGAATAAAAAGAACTGAATTAAATTTGGACCATATTTCCAGGACAAAACAAGAGAACCATTTGCAGCTAATGGAAGCTCTAGAAATGGAGCTGAGGTTAGGAATGGGGTCCTGTAACTGTCCCTCCACATGATTATGTGAAGTTTGTGGTTTCAGAAATGGCAATGCCAAAGCCAAGGTGATGGGGGAAATGAACTTTTATTCCCCATGTATAGTTAGCCTATAGTTTTTCGGAGTGGCGTAGTTGTTTGTTTTTCTCAAGGAAAGTTAATTTGTACGCATTAGGGAGGTGTGCCTACCTCATACTAAGGAGAATCTATTAACAGTTCAGGTGACTGAAGCGATCTCAGAGCACCCACTTTTGCCTTAACTGTGGAACTATAATCCGTTTCCACCAAGCCCTAGTGACTGAGCAGATAATTAGAAGGGGATCTCCTGTAGCTTCTGGCCAACGCCTGAGAAGCCTAGTTTTTAAGAGACAAAGGGTGACAGAGAGACTAATGGGATTCGTGAGGAGGAGGGAACTTGGTTGAGGAAAGGGGAGAGAGAATAAAGAGATAAGTGGTGTGCGTAATCAGAGAAGATCTCACCCTACGTGATACCCATTTCAATATCTGTTGTCCCATCACTGTGCAGCTGTGCTGAAATCTACCTTGCCCTTCAACAAAGAACCCCCAAATAATTCCCATTGCAAATATGCAAGTTGCTCTGGGGAAACATGGCAAAACAGAATGAGCAACAATGGAAGATGATTGGAGGTTAGGGTAGGGGGCTTCTAAAAAGCAGAAGGTCAGGGTCATTACACTCCAGTGTGGTTCATGAGCAGAGAAGGAACTCAAAACAAGAACAATGGTAAAAATGTATTCCTGAGCACTTTTTACGGATTGATGAATTTTGTCTTTCAAGAAAGTGAAACTTTATCATGAAGAAATATTCAGTCTTACGTCTTAAAAAGCAATAAAAATGATGTTTCTCAAAGACTAAAGAAATGAGAAGAGACTATATTTATGTTATTGCATTTAAAACAATTAAATCTCTCTAGCCTCTATTGACAAAAGCACCTGCCTACAGCATTAATATAGTTAGTGTAAATAACTATATTAATATGTATGGACAATATACTAATAAGAGTTTTATCACAACACCTCTTCAGGGCTTCTTTTGTAATTATGAACTATCTTCTTAAGATTCAACTGTATTATATTTTTGAAAATTATTTATAGAATACATTCTCACAGTTTAAATAGCCTTCTTAATAACTTAAAATTCTTAATAAATAATATTGCAAATACTATGTAACAGAGCAAATAACTGAGAAACTATAGAAAGGTTAGAAAAATACAAAGCCTTGAGAGCAGGGGGGAGGTTTTTGAGAAGCAGGAAACTAGACTTCACTGATATTCTTCACCCAAACTGTAGAAGAGACCATAAGTGAAACTGTGTAGAAACTTCACAAGTGATGTCTAAGCATGACAAGCTGATGAGCTGATGTCCACATCAGGTAGGGAGGGAGTGGATGCTTCCAGTAGGTTGGCCTAGCTTTGATGAGCAATAGCAAACATTTATTTAGTACATACTTTTCAAAAAGTTTTCCTAAATGCTTTACATGTATTAAATCATTAATCTTGACAACACCCCTATAAAGTAATGACTATTCTTGTTTTCATTATAAAACTTATGGAATTGAGGCACTGAGAAGTAAAATAACTTGCCTAAGATCACATAGCAAGCAAGTGATGGAACTACTGAGGTGTTAAATATATTAAATAATACTAGATTAAAAGCAAGATGTTCTCCAGATTAACTTGATTGTATAAAACACAGTATTCTTGTTTAATTGCAATGAAAAGAGAAGGCACCTCACACATATATGATTAAGATTTTCAGGAGTACAGTTGCTATATGCTAAGGAACTTAATTTAATTTAGAAAGATAAAGAACTGCGATTTTTCTTGGATCCTAATGTCGTAGAGGAATTCATACATGATTGATATAAACCAGCACTGGATTTTGGTTTTTAAGTGTTAAACTTGTATATCTATACAAGTGGCTTACAATGAGATCTTTTTAAGGACAGAGAGTGAGGGTGGGGCTATATCACAGTCAAATAAATGCTCATTCAGCCTATTTGGAAACTCTAGGGGATAGGGAGATCCCTCACTCCCACCCCCAGTGTTGTGAATATGATCACTCTCGAGAGGTTTTTTTTTCCAAACCAAATATCCTGTGATTTATATACTACAACAGAATTTCTCTGCTTAAGGGTAAGATTGCAAGTTAATATATCATATGATAGAAACTTGCCATAACGTAGTGATTATAAATTTTTTAGATTTCTGTTCATAAATAAGGATTTATGAGCAGGAGTTACATTTTTCTTTTCTTTCATGTATAAATTAGCCTTAGGATTTTATGAATAATTCAATATGAAAAATATCATCTTTTAAAGCTATGGTAAATCGGAAAGCTGTGTGTGACTTTGTGCAAGTGTGTCTATGTGTATACCTAAATAACACAGGGTGTAACATGTATACCAATTAGGAAACATTATTTTAATGTTTTCTGAATTTTTGAGCATTTTCTTAAAACGTTATATGTCAAAATACATCCTGTGGTCTTAAAAGACCTAGAGAGTAGTGTGATTTGTGAAGTAAACATTTTATTTAAGATATTTAGATAATGATTTACGTGATATGTTTCTTTTGCATGTATTTGACAATCTAGAAAGAGTAAGCACAGATATTTTTAAAATAATATTTTCAGTTTGAGTTAAGGTGGCATTCTTTAAGGTATTGATTCACAATACTGCCAATTCTCCTGAAATAGAAATAAAGTTAAGGAAAGCAAAGCTTTGGGAATCAGCCCAATCAATTTAACATTGCCCTTAAAATTCTTTTTGACTTGAAAGAAAACTTTTTTGAATTTAGGTCATATCTGGAATACATTTAAAACATTTATATAATGTGATAAATTCCTTATCCTTTGGCAAACTCATTAATATACTGTCTAGAATTCTTACTAAGTATACTAAATATTTTACACCCACAAATTTAGAATATTTTAATAGAAGATGAAAAATATGAAAGAACATGTTCTTAATTTTGATTTGTTCTCTGCTCTAATTAATTCCAACAATTAATATTTCTAATTTTTTGGAAAACATTACATGGTGCCATTGCAACTAATTTTTGAGTCAGCATTCCATTCAGGTTGTGATCACAGGATTTGTGCTCGTTTAGAATTATTGTGGGATTCTCACTCCGGGTACTGACTTACCATTTCTGAGCTCAGCTTCTTTATCCAGAAAACAGAGAGAACAATAATACTTATCCTGTTGGGTTGTTCTAAGAATTAAATGAGATAATGGAAGTAAATTTCTTTGCATAGTGGCACTAAATAATTACCAAATTATTAATTATTAAAATTAAATATTCACTATTATTATTTTATTTTGGAAAAAGTGGCCAAGTAAATTTGGTGGCTATTGGCAACAACGGAAAAGTAAATCTATATCACCGAAAATGTGTTTTCTTGCTATTTTTTCCAGGTTTATTGAGCTATAATTGACATATAATGTTGTGTTAAAGGTGTACAACATAATGATTTGATACATGTTTATATCGTGAAATAATTACCATAAGTTTAGTTAACATTCCTCACTTCACATGGTTACAATTTTTTATCTTGTGATGGGAATTTTTAAATTTACTCTCAGCAACTTTCAAATATACAATTGTTTTCTTGCTATTAATAAGAATAATAATTAGAAAAGTAATAGGATTAATAACAATGACAATATTGAATCTTTATTAAACAATTAGTGTGGAAATGGCATATTACCCACCTAATTTCCCTGAATCATTACAGCCAGCTTTTGCAGTAGGTTATATTAATATCCCCATTTCACTGATAAAACAACAGAAATTGAGATAAAATAGTAAAAGAGAAAGGATTTTGAATTAAAACTGTAGAAAAACTCCCTTCACAATTTGGTTTTACCAAGTATACTATTCTGTTCGCTCCCACTAGGTGTATTTATGTACACACACACAGCAGTGTTGAAATTGAAATAGTTATATGACAGCTTGAGAAAGAGGAGAAAGTTTTTCATTAGGGTTTTTATTTAAGATTACCTGCATGGCTCCCCCTTTTCACTTAATATCTACACCCACCCAACACTTCCTATTCCAGTGGTAATTGTTTAACAGCCTCTGGGGTAGGTCAGAGAAAAGGGAGCTGCTAATTGGTAGCTTTTACTACTTTCCAATTTTTATATTGTAAAATACTCTCACTATGGCTTACTTCAAGCTGCCAATCGTTGAAACTTGAAACAACTTGCAAAATTTCTGAAAACATAATAATCCATTAATAATCAATTCTACCGAGCTGGTATGAATCAGCTCCAGACAGCCACTGCATTACTCTATTTTGTATTAAAACACTTACTATCATGTCCATTGGGTAGATGCCCAAGAGGCTTATGCACCCCTATGTTCACTGCAGCATTATTCACTATAGCCAAGAAGTGGAAGCAACCCAAGTGTCCCTCCACTGATGATTGGTTAAAGAAGATGTGGTATATATGTACAATGGAATACTACTCAGCCATAAGAAAAGACACAATTGTCCCATTTGCAACAACATGGATGGACCTAGAAGGTATTATGTTAAGTGAAATAAGCCAGAGAAAGAAGGACAGACACTGCATGAACTCACTCATATATGGAATATAAATGAACACATGGACAGAGAGAACTGATTGGTGGTTACCAAGGGGAAGGGGGGTGGGGGGTGGGCACAAGGGGTGAAGGGTTACATCCACATGTTGACGGACAAACAATAATGTACAACTAAAACCCCACAGTGTTATAAACTATTAAGACATCAATAAAAAAATAATTAAAAAAACACTATCACCTAACATGTTCTATATTTACTGGTTAATTTTAAAAAATTTTATCTCCACTCCTGTCCTGACTAGAATTTATGTTCCCCAAAATAATAAGAATAGAGATTTGATCTATTTTGTTGAGTGCTCTATCCTCAGCGTCTAGAAAAGTGAATAGGATATAGTAGGCACTCAATAGATATTTTTGAGTGAATGAATGAATGTTCAGTTATTTTTAAATTTTATTCCATTGAAGTCATCTCTTATCCTGATTTTCTTGCCCAAACATCCAGCTGTAGTTAGGTGGGTGCCATTATTTTATTCAGGGTCATATGTGTCTCTACTGTGATTTATTAAAATTATTAAAATAATTCATTTACACTAACATGAAGGCTAATTTATTTTCTGGGTTTGTAAAGTAGAATCCTAGACACTAAAAATTTAATGTAGGCAATCAATGTCAGATGACTATACATGCCTTTGAATATGTATAATATTTATTCTAGTTTTCTTTATTGAAACTGTGTGGATGTGTTTATGTTAGAAAAGGACTATTCAAAGCAGAAAAATGAATTAGACTATTCAGTAACTTGGCCATGTTTTGTCCTACTGGGATCAACTCTCATGATTTGAGTTAAGGAGACAGGATTTATTATTGGACACATTTATTTACAGTTTAAAAAGTCCTAATTTGTTTTAGGGGGTGCATCTGAATTATTTACATTTTGATTCAATGACACGTTTCACCTAAGAATTATCCTTCTTTCTTGTAACCCAACCGACCTTAATAAAGCCATTAGCCAAATTTTATATGTATTTGCATCTATGTTGATATATTTACAGGTGATGATATGTATATAAATAATTTTATTTTCAACCTTACTATTTGTTATTAATGCCCTTGAATCAATTCCAACTCCTAGCGACCCCGTGTACAGCAGAGCAGAACCTCGCTCCATCTTTTGGCTCCATCCTCTCACCTTCTGGAGCTATATCAGACAATGCTCCACTGCTATTCATGGGGTTTTCATAGCCAATTTTTTCAGAAGTGGGTGGCCAGGTCCTTTTTTCTAGTCTTTCTTAATCTGGAAGCTCTGCTGAAACCTGTCCACCATGGGTGACTCTGCTGGTATTTGAAATACTGGCAGCATAACTTTTAGCATCACAGCAACATGCAATCGCCACAGTATGATAACCTCTGACCGGGAAACAAATCAGGGTGCTGTGGTGAGAGTTCCAAATCTTAACCACTAGACCACCAGGACTGGCTGCATCCTTGCTATATTGTTATTATACATCATGTGTCACTTAATGATGGGGATACATTCAGAGAAATGCATCAGTAGGCGATTTTGTCATTGTGCGAACATCATAGAGTATACTTACACAAACCTAGATGGTATAGCCTATTACACACCTATGCTATATGGTACTAATCTTATGGGACCACTGTCGTATATATGGTATATGATTGACCAAAGTGTTCTTACGTGGTGCGTGACTGTGTACTTTTAAGTGCGTTTAACAGAGACCAAAAAATGCATAGATCAGTGCCTTAATGAAGAGATGATCTTTCAGAAGTTATTTTGCTTGGTGAAATGCTGTAGTTTGTGTTGTTTAAATTAAGATTTATGGTATGACGTATATATTCATGAACAGCTCAGTACCGTGCACATTGTAAATTCTCAATGAATGTTAGTTCATCTGCATAGTGTAGTTTTAATCAAGCATATCAGTCATAGATTTTGCTATTCATGATTATAATGTGAAGTATTTCATTTGACTTCTCAGTTTTAGCAAACTATTTCTGAAACCCAAAATAATGAAAGAATTTAAAATCTTATGCTCTTTTGGTTGTGAGCAATAAAACAATGAAATAAAATGAATTTGAATTTGCATTTATACATGGCTTCCTGATCAACATTTGCAGGTGTTACTCTAAGAATATAAAGAAAAATAGGTTAAGTGTGTTTGGAAATGCTGTTTAGTTATTTACATGTCTGCATATGACTGTCGGGTTATTTTTATGTGCAGAATACATGGGGTTGAAGGTTAAGATGTGACATACAGAAGTAGTAAAAATCTTGAAAACAGACATGTGGAGAGTGCTGTCCCCTATGCACAGCACTGACCAGAAATGCAAGGAACTGCCCAAGATACTGTGTTTGATGTTTCTTGTAGTGAGCACTCTGATTTGCTGAAATCTCTAAATACTCATTTACACAAATAGCAGTCATGGGGTAGTTTCACCATACAGAAAATATAAACCCAAGTAAAAAGAAAATAAAAAGGAGATTACTTTTATTAATGAATAATTTCACAATGACATGTTAAAACATTTGTCTATGGTTATTCAAATCTGGAAATTATTAAAATTTAATTTTAATGATATTGTAGATGAGGCAAAGAATGATTAAATTGTTATATGGTGTGATTCTTTTGTAGATGACATGGAGAAAAGTTTCTTGATGACAACTGAGCAAAATGTGGGGTTTGCTATTTTCCACATCATTCAGTAGATTTATTTCTTTCTCCAAACTTTGAGAAAAAAATTAATTAATTTACCAATTAAACCAATTTCTCCCCTAAAGGTCAGCAAGTTTGCAACGAATTTCTGTAATAAAAGTGTTTTATATTTTAAAGTCATATCACTGCATGTTCTTGGAGGTAATATGTCCAGGAAAGAGGCCATTTAAACTAAGGTGGTTCCAATGATAATGGATCCACTATTGTATAATGATAAAAACACAAATCGTGTAATAACATTTTAGCACTATTGGTACCATGCCACCAAGTAACCAAATACATGAATATTTTGAAAAGCCCATTTAATCAACTTCTCTAAGCATTGAATTCATACCTTATACCAGTGAATCTCAATCTGTCTTGGGCAAAAGATTTACTTGGGTTGTTCGCTTAAAATGAAGATTCCCTGGTTGTCCCGTGATTCCTTTCTTGGTATGTGTGAGGTGACTTCAGGAAACTTGTATTTTTAACAAGGCTCCCCTGGAGATTTTGTCGCAGGAGATTATGTGCCCACTCACACTTTGGAGAACACTGCCATTCTCCACTGAAACTCCCCATGTAGCAGGCTAAAGATGACTGTCATGGATGAGTAACCAAATCGCATTAAGGGAAATTTCCTCAGAGATTTTGTGTTTGTATCAGTGGAAAGACCATTGCATATGTCACCACAGAGAGAATGAAGATGAGAATAATATGTGAAACCTCAGTGTAAATGAACATCAGGGCTTAGGAATTTGTTTTAATAGAAGCAAATTAGCATCTGTAAGAGATTTAAAAGATGACCAATTCATTCACATTCTGCAGAGCTGGAAAGAGAAACCTATAACTTTAATTAGTTCAAAATATTTTTGGAAGCTTGTGTACGACACACGAGACACTTAATCGTTTTGTAAGTTAAATCACTAATTTATATAGGCTGTAATAAGTCTTCATAATACAAAAGTAAATGACAATGTTAGTATAAATACTTAAATAGAATTTTGGATAAGTGAAATTAAAAAATACGGATTTTTTTTCATTGTAGTTTTCTTTTTCTCTCATAAATGAGGTACTGTGTTAAAAAGAAACAGCTTCCAATCGTGTTAGTTTATCCTATAGGCAGGAGTCAAGTATTCTTATCAGAAATAGTATAGCTTGTTCTTGAGAAGCTAAATATAGCTACTGGGGAGCAGTGTGATTCAAGGTCTCTGAGATTCTGCATGGGTCAATAGCATTGCTATGGTACATAATGTCTGTTTCTATTGGCAGAGCAAATTTTAGCTACTACATAAAAGATGTAAATTCAGGTCAGTGCTTTAGTACAAAAAATGTTATTAGCAAGCTACCAAGTTTTCCCTTCTCCACTTGAGGTAGTCATTTTGCTTTTTCAGTAAATTTATATTTTTAAAGTGCAGAATTTATAATGTTGATTCAACACAACTATACATCAAACTTTATAAAATTTCCAAATCCATACAATGAAGGCAAATGTGAAGAATGCTTATGAATCAGGGAATTAAGATTATACCCTTTTTATTTTTGAAAACTGAACTCCATTAAATTGTAATCACTTAGAATAATATTTTACTTTATTTACAATCTCTTACAGCAGGATAGGCAAAGCTCTGGAATTAAATTCATTTAAAAATTCCTGTGTATTATGTAGTTCCCTTTGAATATAAAGGTGTATCTGCCTCCACAATTTTCTATCATGCAGTTTACATTGTTTGCTTACAGACAGGAATACTCATGGAATTTCAAAGAGCCCCTCAAACAGTCCCTAGTCTCTCTACAACTACTAGACCTGCAGAGAGTTACAGTCTAAGGAACACAAAAAATGAAATTCAAGCAGAGAGGCACGTAAACATTCAACATGTATAGATCTATTTATTTGATTATTTTAAGACTATTTGCTGTATATGAATTTTCTCGATCATAGGTAGTGAACGTAGATGAGGGTTTCTATAAAATTGTATAATATAAACTGATCTAGGAGGTTTGACCAAATGTGGTGGCCATAAGAATCTGCTTCTTACATCTCTGAAGGTAGTAAGTTAATTGGTCAAAGGCCCCATCTGCTGCTCTCTGAAATCTATGTTTGCACTGAAGGCTGAGACCAAGCTTCCCAATGCCTCAGCCAGCAGGGATACTGAGGCACGCCTGTTCCTGGGAGAAACAGGACTCCTCTGACAGACGACTTTGCCTCATGGACTCCCTAAAGGCCTTGGTAAAATTGCCTTCGATATGATGGCAGTCTAAGATGCTTTCACCCAATCTTCTTTCCATCCTTCTTAACTTCCTTCCTTCCTTCCGTCCATCTTTCCTTCCTTCCTTCCTCCCTCTCTCCCTTCCCCCATTCTTTCCCTCTTTCCTTCTCTCCTCTACTTGGTCACCAACTTGAATTGTGGCCTCATGGCTCTCCCAGCCTTCCCAGGCTCCCTTCCCATTTTCTCTTACAGATATTTTCCTTCATACACTTTGAGCATATTTAATTCCAACATGGTATCTATTTCTAAGAGGACCTGAAATAACACACCTATAATAACAATTTGTTTTGGATAACATGGGAAAGTATCTGTCAATGCTTTCTCCAATGTTTCTCCCTAAAAGAAGCCAAAATTAAGCTGGGAAGTATCAAAGCTAACTTATCTTTTGTGTTACTCGGTGTGTGCGTGTGTGTATTGGGCAATGGGTCATGAGGATGGTGCATAAAAACTGCGGTGAAATTGTACATGTAAATAACATTTTTTCATCTGACCTTTAGTAGTTGTGCTCCCAGATTTGAAACATTGCACCCAGATTGTTTAAAAGAGCACTATGATATTTAGAGACATTTACTGTATAGACCTAGCCATCAGTAAGAGTGTCTACTAGTGTTCACTCATTTATTTTATTATTCGCTCAGCCAACATTTATGGGATGCCTACTATGCATCGTGCATTGCTAGCTGTACATCAAAAAATTCTGTTCTTATAAGGTTTCTGGAGTGGAGAGAGGGAGAGGCAATAATAAATAAAGGTGAAACATGGAGTATGTCAGATGGTGAGTAAGTGCTATGAAGAGAATTAAAGCAGAGTAGAGGGATAGTGAACCCTGGTGAGGGAGTAGTGGGAGGTAGAATTTTTAATAGAGTAGTCAGGGAAGACTTCACTGAAAAGGTGAAATTTGAGCAAAGACCTAAAAGAAGTTTGAGAGATATCCGGCAGAAGAACACTCCAGGCAGAGGAAACAGCAGGTACAAAGACCCTGAGACAGAAGCATGCATGCTGTGCTCTAGGAAGAGGAAGAGCAGGATGGCTGGAGCAGTGTGGAAAAGGGAAAAGTAGTGGTAGATCAGAGACAATACAGGGTTGAGACCTTCTCGAGCCTCTCAAGAGTTCTTTCTTTGACTAGGATGGAAAGGCACTGGAAGACTTGAGTAGAGATGATAGACATCTTCTAAAAAGAACATTGTAATGTCTGTGTATAGTATAAACATTAGGGGGCAGAAATAGAAGGGAAACAGGTTAAGAGGCTACTTTTAAACCAGAGGAGAGAAGATGGTGACTTGGAAATAGGTGAAAGCAGTGTTGAAAAGAAGTGGAGAGTTGCTGGATGTATTTTGTTAGTAGAGATGACAGGATTTGCTGACCAGGTAAGATATGGGATGTGAGGGAAAGAGTTAAGTTAAAGATGACTCTAAGTTTCTGGCCTGAACAACTGGAAAGATGGAGTGGCCATTTGTTAGGTTGGAGTAGATATGTATGTATGGGGGGAGGTAGTGTTGGGGAGATCATCAGATAAGTTTTTACCATATTAACTTTAACATACATAGGAAACATCAAAATGAAGTTGTTTAAACCAGGAAAACTAAATTCGGGGGTCACTCCTGTACAGACAATACTTAATCCTTGAGATAACCAAGCAAGTGAGTGAGAATTAAAGATAGAAGAGGTTCAGACTCTGAGAACTGAAGGATTCCAATCTTTGAATATTGTAAATGGAGGAGAATCCTTTAAAAGCCCCAGCAAAGGAGGATATGCTGAGTTAAACCAGGACTACGTGGAGTCGTCAATTTCAAATAAAAAATGTGTTTCAAGCAGGAGAAAGAGAATAACTGTAATAAATACCAATGGGTGAACTGGGAATTGCACAGTGGGTTTAGCTATGTGGAGATCAGTGCTGACTTGAACACATATTAGGAAAAAAATTGGATAGAGTGTACATGAAACCACAAGGGTAGAGAAATCTTTAAACTATTTTTGTTTGATGAGAAGTAGAGAAATTATCGATATGAGATGGCAAAGGAAATTAAGAGAGGCTCTTTTCCTTTAAGAAGGAAGAATTAAAACCCTATTTATATGCCAATATGGAAGATCTAATCGAAAGGAAAATGTTTGTAAAGAAAGAGAATGAAGGGAGGATTGTTGGAGTGGCTCCCTTGAATAGAAGTTAGAAGAAAGGGAGTGGGTTTGTTGCAGACTTTGTCAGGGCCCAACCCATATGCTTCAGAACAACCCACCCATGTACCTCCATTGAACAGCTTCCATCTCCCCCATATGCATTTCTATGTCTGAAGATTTTTTTTTTTCTAGAGCCATGGAAGGCCATCTATATGATTAGCTGAATGTTCCAGGGAATTAACATTTGCTAGGAACAACCCTCAACCAAGGACCTTAAACATTTATGTATAAAATTCTCATTTCCCTTATCCCCCGAATGGATAGTTCTAAATTTTGCACTTTATACTATTTCCTAGAAGCTCCCCAGGTGACAAAAGTGTATTCACTCACTGTGGTATCTGGTTTAATAGTGCATACTTTATTGGCTGCCTTCCGTGCCCTTCATCACTTCTAAATTTTTAAATTATATACCATATACTCTCCTCCCCTAAAATCCTCTTTGCATTCAAATCCTTGTCTCAGAGTTTGCTTCTGAATTTAAACACAGACTAGGGCAGGACTTCAGTGTACAATGGAGATTTTAGACTTAGCTAAAAGTAGAGAAGAATGGAGAAGAATGAAGTATGCGGGCATAGGTGCCCTTTGTCGTGTGGATAAGTTGATGTGGATAAGTGTAAATACTCTTCTAATTTCTTCTAATAATCTGAATGAAATTCAAAACTCATCAGCTGAGAATGAGAGTAATGGAGAGATTTTGGTGGCCGTGAGAAGGTACTAAATAAACACCTAGGAGAAAGGAAGAACCAACTAGAGTAGTGATTGCCCAGGACTGTTAGGGAACTACATGAGATTAGTGATCTTAAAATTGAAGTGAGACCTATTTTCACCATTGTGTTTTTTCTTCAGTCATATTCTGCTACAAGGATACAGGTGCAGATAGTTAGAAGGTTGGATAGTCCTGGATCAGACTGTAGCTCCCCAGACCCCATACCTTCTTGGATATATAGTTAAGTTTAGTGAAATCCAACACCACTTCTCCCTAGGGTTCTACCCTACCATACATAAGAAGGAATATGGGAGCTCCAGAAGTTTGTGTGTTTCTGGCATCATCCACTCAAACCTTTTCAGGTGGTAGCTATTTTCTTTTCCTCAATCCTAATGCAAATGGACCTGGGTGTGTTGTAGCTATACTCCTTGAATCTCATAGCAACTTCCATATGATTCTCCCTCCTTCCGTAAGAATCCCAAAGTATGAATTTCGTATCATCAAATTTCTTGTTACAGTTAACCACAAATGCTTGGGTCATTTTATTATTTTTTATTGAAGGATAATTGACACAAATATTATTATTAGCTTTAGGTGTATAACATCATGATTTGATACTTGTATACACTGTGAAATGACCTTAAGTATTTTAGTTCACTACTTCTTTCATAATATTTCTTGTTTTCAAAAGCCTTGGATTATCCTTGGATTTTAACTTCTGTTACTTTCTTTTTTCAAGTAATCTTCTCTTCTGCTGTTAGCCACTTTCTCCCATGATCATATCCTCGATATTGTCATTACCGACAACTACTCCTCCATCTTAATTGCAGATGAAAACATCTCACTCTCAGACCAACAGCCTTAATTCCTACTTCACTCCACCCAATACTTCTACTCCTTCAGTTATTCAGTACTCAATGTGACATTGAAAACTATTGATCCTAACCCTTTTTTTTGACTATCCGTCACACTTTCTGTGACATGGTTTCTTTTCTTATTCAGCTGAAATTCTATGATTCTTTATTATAATTAACCCTTTATTTACACCCTTAACTCTACTCTCCCTGGCAATTAGTCATGCTTAGCTGACAAAATTAGTTAAGGTAAAGAATAATCAATAAATCCACAGATATTTTAAGTGTAGGTTGATAAAAGATAAAAATATAGAAAAGTATTGGGGCTGGCCTGGTGGCATGGTGTGTAAGTTCACGTGCTCTGCTTTGGTGGCCCAGGGTTCTCAGGTTTGGATCCAAGGCATGGACTTACACACTGCTGATCAAGCCATGCTGTGGTGGCATCCCACTTACAAAAAATAGATGAGGATTGGCACATATGTTATCTCAGGGTGAATCTTCCTTAAGGAAAAAGAGGAAGGTTGCCAACAGATGTTAGCTCAGGGCCAATCTTCCACACCAAAAAAAAAATATATATATATATATATATATATATAAATATCTATTAACCTATCTATATTTTAATAAATGATCTTGAGCATGCAGTGTCCTAAACACCGTGAAATATAAACAGTTCAAGAGGCAATCCTTCCAATGAGAAGCCTGCGTTTGGTTTGTGTGTGGGTGTGGGTCACAGGCCTACTTACAAAATTATTCCTTTGAAAAGACCTATTTACAAAAGTATTTTTATGAAAATGTAAAATACGAACATTTGTAATCTAGTCAGTACATATAAGAAATGACCTTCTGAAAGCTTATAGTTGGAGTAAAAAATTATGAATGCAGAATGTCAGTAATATTTAGGAAACAAGCAGAGGATGAGGACTACTTTAAGTAGGCAGAGAAAGTTTCATCAGAGAAAGAGGAGGAAAACTACTGGCAAGGAAAGGAAAAGAGAGAACAAAACAGGGAATTTTAAGAATGAGAGAGTATTCAATAGAGATGAAATGATGCAGGTAAGTAGAGAAGGATGTGAATCTACAAAGTTTAATTTTGCAATAAGAGATCACTGATGTCTTTTGCCAGAGAATTTTCTGTGGAAAGCTAATGTTGGAACTAAAATCGCATGGAGATGAAAAAAAGTGAGAATTGCAAACATAGCTCTTTTATCAATATATTTGGTCATAGTGAGAAGAAAGATCATACAGGGAGGTAGAGAAAGGTGAGGGATATTTTATGATTGAGGAGAGATTTTGGTTCAACATCACTAAGTAGGAGACTCAGTGAAGAGCAAGAGATTAAAGTTTTTTTGCTGTGCTCAATTCCCTGGAAACCACAAGATGATGCTCAGTCATTTGATGTTGTTAGGGCTTGCACTGTTAGGCAACAAATATCTGTTTATCTGCTGACAATCTTCCTTGAATCCTACGTTCTTCCACATGGCCAGTATTAAGGTTTTTAATCTTTTCCTGGGCAGACACATGGTTGATAGGCTGTCACAGTGTTTCTAGATCTTGCCTATCACAAGAGATGATTTATATATGTCCCCACAAGGGAAAAAGTAGAAACATATAATGTGCTGCAAAAATTTTATGTTTTATTCTCTGGGGGAAAATATACATACTTGGTTATTTGTAATCATTCAGTTAGATAAAAGAAAAGGTCACCGTTTATGTCCCAAAGGAGAAATGTTTCAATGGAATGTCACACCTTCAATCATCTAGATTATAAAGGAGGGTGTCAGCGCATTTTGGAAGGAATTACTAATCACCTTCATTAACACAGCAGTACTCATATAGCATAAAATGTATTTTTGCCTCCTTCCCCACTCCAGGTTGTGTGGCAGAGTTTTTCCACTTTTGAAATAAAAAATAAACCAGTTTAGATAATATTTTACTATTATTTAATATTATATTTAGTAGAAAATTTAAAAAAGAGTCTTGTGAAATAAAATCTAATGTAAACTAAAAACTCTCTTGACTATACCTGTTTCTTTTGTTATGGATGTCCACATCATGCTTTATATAGTACAAATTAATTAAGTAGGTCTTAGCAGAGAGAAGAGAATTATCCTGGTACTTTGGCAAAGTTTCTAAAAGTAACATCTAATAAAAGTCAGAAGTAAACGAAAATAATGAGAGCACTCTACAAAGTGAACTAACAGTATGATTTCTTATAAAAGTCTTCAGATGATGCCTCCTTTCTTCCTTGTACTTATTGATTTAGAGACATAAAAAGGATAAGCTGTGCCATTTTTGATTAGTTGTTTTGAGCTAAAATCACTCATTCATTCATTCATTCATTTAGTTGAGAACCTACTATACAACCACTCTTCTGATCCTTGTGTGTAGAGAGAGTAAGCAGAGACAGAAGGAGGTATTGAGGTCAGAATGCAAGCTAGGGACCAGATCCTGTACGAATTTGTAGTTCATGACCAGCGCTATGTATTTGCTCTAAATGTGATGGTTTCCCTTAAAGGACTTTAGGAGGGAAATGAATTGACTTTTTTTTAAGCACTCTGTGTTTTGTGAAGAAATGAGAGTAGAGGTGTGGGATAGTGTATTAGTTTCTAGGGATGCATAAAAAACTTACAAACTGGGGGGCTTAAACCAACAGAAATTTATTCTTTCACAGTTCATGAGGCTAGAAGTTCATAATCAAAGTGTCAGCATGTTGACTTCTTCTGGAGACTCCGAAGAAGAAACTGCCCCATATTCTCTTCTAGCTTCTGGGGTTTCCTGCAATCTTTGAAGTTCTTTGGTTTGTAGACCCCTCACTCCAACCTCTGCCTTGATCTTCATCTTGCCTCCTTCTCTTTGTGTTTCTCTGTGTCCTCTCCTCTTCTTATAAGGACATCTGTCATTGGATTCCTAAATCCAGGAAGATTTATTCTCAAGATCCTTAACTAATTATATATGAAAAGACTCTAATTTCAAATAGGATTGCATTCTGAGGTTCTGGGTGAACGTGTATGGGGGGGGCTGTTCAACCCACTACAATTGGTAGAAAGAAAAACAAGATTAGGTAAGAGATAATTTAAACAACCCAAGTAAAAATTATGATGGTGTCTTGTACTATAATTTCAAAAGTGGAATGGTAAGTCGTGATTATATTGAGGGTATTTAGAGCCAGTAGACCTTGCTGAGGTAGTAGAGAAATCAAGAGTGAATGAGATTTGAGGACTGCCTACTGGATAAATGGTAGTGAAATTTACTGGGATGGGAAAAACTAAGAGAGAGGTAGGTTTTCAGGGAAATGGATTAACATTTCTGCTTTGGACATGTTAAATTTGTAATATGTGTTAGATATCCAAGTTAAAATATTAAGTGGAAAACTGAATATTAGAAAGGCTGCTATCATATTGGTTAGTAGAACAAAACTTTGGAAATAAAAACTCCATCAATTTCTTTCTTTCATCCATAGAATCATGACTAAAGACACTTCCTTTTTCTTTCTCTGTGGTTTCACAATTAGCATGCTGTGATCTTGTCTCATTCAGAGCCTACTAGAAGTGTATTGATCATCATTGCCATATAACACATTTCATTCCTGCTATCTGATGAGACCAAGGAAGGCACATATCTTCTGACGGCAACTCTCAAGCCACTTGTTATCAACAGAATGAACTAGAAGTAATCAAAACCAGGCACTCATCTGACCTGCTCTGTTTTCCCACTGCAAGTGTAGGAAGCCACATCAAGTGGCTTTGAGGAAGTCACTTGGACTCTCAAAAGCATCCATACCTTCCTATTAAAATGGGACAATAGTAAGACCTACTTCTCAGAGACTGCGTATAAGATCGTGAGCACATAGTAGGTATTGATGAATGTTTGTTCCTGTCATATCTTCTACTATCTCTTTTTTATAATTTCCTAGACCTTCCTCACACATTATACATTTAAAGTAAACAAAATTAAATAAAATATCCATTCAGCAGAGAAAAAAGATGCAACTAACATATTGAGGAACAGGAGGAGCAGCTTATAATTGTTTTCAGGTCCGAGAGTTTAATGTAGGAGAAGCTAAACTTATATCTTTCAGGTTAATAGTGTTGTTTGTATGGAGACAGAGAAGAATGCTGTAATTTAAATCCTTCGCATGCCATTCTGTATGAGATCACTGATACTGTGGTTTGACAATTTAGCATTTTTATTTCATAGCTTCCTTGAGTAAATAAAAAGTGAGACATTGGGGATATACAAAATTTTATTAATACACATTCTAATAGCATCTCCCCATTCTAATTGCCAAACGACATCTTTACATATCTACTACATTTCAGAGCTCATCACCTTCCGGAAGCTTTCTGCAATTATACTCACCCACAATCTCAGCCACTAGACACATAAATCTCCAACTTTATTTAGTAACCTAATATAATGCACATGACTCTTTCATAAAAGGAAAGAAAAAATTTACTAAAGAAATGAAAAGTAAATTAGTAAACTGAAAAAAAAAAAAAAAGATGTTACAGAGAATTCAGTCAAATTTTCCCTTTGATTGGCCCAGCAGATGTAGAAAGGAAGCAAGTAAAAAGGATTGAGGGAACTAACATTTATCGAGCAACCACCAAATGCCAAGCATTTTATAGAGGGCGTTTCATTTTAGCATTGCCACTCAGCAGTGAGGCATTGTTTTCCTCACTCCCCGCTTGCAAGATGTCAAACCTGAGCATTAGTGAGATGAAGTAGATCAAGGTGTCAAGTTTTAAGTAATGGAGCTAAGAGTCAAATCCCAAACTATCTGACCTTGGTGAATCTAAAGTACAATCTATCTTACTAAATTGAAAAGTGGTTATAAGAGAAATAATATGTCCCTAATATAGGACTTACAGAGAGTATATGCTCCCCAAATATTACTGCTTTCTTGTGGGGAAAAAAGAAGTTTGAATAAGTGGTCAGGAATAAATAGATTTTAGCAACACATTACTGAGAACAAATTATTGATCAGATTTAATGGGTCTAATGTTCATTCTTATTTTTTTCACAGGAAATTTTGCATCACTTAAAAAACCACTCCTCTACTCATCACCATTATGTAATAATTTTTTTCTATCATATTTGTCTTAGATTATGGGATAGAATTTATGACCTCTTTATAAATTTATATAACTTCAAATTTAGGTATAAATTAAGTATTTTAATCCATTACAGATTATACCATAAATAATCATGCTTGAACCAACAGATTATACCAATACAATTTTTTGCTTTGAAACACTTTATAGTGATTTTATTCTCATACTTTTCAGGCAACAATATTGTATGTAACAAATGTCATAATTTCTATGAGTGCAGGTTTATTTTTTGTCTTAAAATATGCTTCATTCCACTGATACAAGAGGACTAACTAAGAAATTCCAAGCTTGCGGTCAATAAATGAATTCTAAGAGAAGGATGGCCCACAGGAACATTATTGTAGTAGGTCTTTCATTACAGAACTCGAATCAGAATACCTGAGAGAGTTAAGCCCCACCTGAGAACCTAGACGTGTAATTGAAATCAGATCCACAACCAATCCAAACAAGTGACATTCCTAAACACTTTAAAGCCTTCAGCAGGGAAAGAAAACAACACAAAAAATTCAGCCTACCTTCACAGGAAAAATATCAGACTGATTTCAGACTTCTCATCTGCAACACTGCATTGTGAAATGTACTGGAACAATAGCTTCAAATTGGAAGGAAAAAAAAAAACGTACATACTAAGCCTAAAAATTAGCTGTGAGAACCTATTAAAGGCATATTGTCCATTAAAGCATTTAGATATCTCTCTATATATATCCAATCAGAAAAATATACTTAAATTATTTCAACAAAATGAAGAAATAATTAAAGCAAGATGATGTAAGAGACAAGAAACGGTTTTAGATAATTATTATGCAGATGAAGTAAAGAAGTATTAATAAAATCTTGATTCTTATGGAGCTTCCTTTAAGCAATAATATTTTAATTATCTCTATATGTGATAACATATTGTAATTACAGTAAATAATCACACAATCATTTAAATATTGTTTATATTCAATATTTAGAATCACTCTATAGTAAAAAAAAATCACTGAATTATGGATAACTAACACAAAGTAAATAAAATCTGACAATGTAAAACAATAAAGTATGTAACCAACTTTATGAGTTAGACAGTATGAATTTTGGAAGAATAATTCCCTTGTCTTTCATATTACATCTGCTAGGTAGCATAATATTGACAAAGTTTTCGGTATAGGAGATGTCAGAAAATTTGGAACGCTCATGTTTTGTAAAATAAAATTGCCTGGTTCAATTTTAAAATAGAAAACGCTTTAATATTTGGCAATTTTATCACCTGTCAACCCCAATAAAGTACAAGAAATTTTAATATCATCTTTTATTTCTTTTTTTTTTTTTGTGGGGAAGACCAGCCCTGAGCTAACATCCGTTGCCAATCCTCCCCTTTTTGCTGAGGAAGACTGGCCCTGGGCTAACATCCGTGCCCATCTTCCTCCACTTTATATGGGACGCCGCCACGGCATGGCTGACAGGCAGTTCGTCGGTGGGCGCCCAGGATCCGAACTTGCGAACCCCGGGCTGCCAAGCGCGAACTAAACCGCTGCGCCACCGGGTGGCCCCCTTATTTCTTTTTTAATAATAAAAGTTAAGTGTTGAGACATTACTATGGACCAGGTACTATTCTAAGTACTATATGTGTGTAAACTCATTTAATCTTTATATCCCTACTTGAAATAGGTACTATTATTCATCCCCATTTTGGAGATGAGGAAATCGAGGCACATACAGGTATATTAACTTTCCCAACATTACCGGACACCATCTGAGAGCCAATGCTTTGAAAAAGGGCAGTGAGATTCCAAAGATCATACTCCTAACCAATATGTCATTGTCTGCTATTTATGTAATGAACTTTATAAATACATGTAACTAGACAAAAAAAATATTGAAATTGACTAGGAAGAATAAACAAGTGAGAGAACCAATGTGAACCTCCATGTATGGCAAGTAGAATCAGCTAGTGCCGGTCAGTCAGCTGATGGTGCTACAAATAGGGTCTTAGGAGCTATTCATTGAGAATTTGATATTTGAGCAAAGACTTGAAAGAGATGAAAGACTTATTCATGTGATATCTGTGAGGAAATCTTTCCAGGTAGAGGGAAAAGCTGGAAACTTCTTGACATGTCCATGAAAAGAGAAGATGTTACTCTTTGGTTCCAGTGAGTAGATTTGGGCTTTTATTATTTAAAAAAATGGATCCATTGCAAGGATTTGGGAAGAGTTGCAAGGTGACTTTGACATTTATTTTTAAAAGACCATTCTTGTCAACTATTTTGAAAATAGAATGTAGAGAGGCAAAGACCTCAGTAAGGAACTAATACATTAATCCAGATGGGAGAGGAAGGTAGCTCAGAGCTGGGTGACAGAGGTGATGTTTTCAGACATGTTTTAAAGACAGAGCTAAAAGAAACTGCTGCTGGATTGGACGTGAGGTGTGAGAATAAATGTTTGATCAATGAAATTTCATGGATTTTGCTCTCAGGAGCTGAAAGGATGGAGTTGCCACCTATTAAAATGGGGAACCTGGGTAGAGCAGATTTTGGGAGGAAGAATAGAGGGTTTTATATATATATAAGTTAATTTATAGATATTTATTTTTTATCTACATAGCAGGTAATTGTAGGTTAAAAAATCTGGACTATAACTAGAAATGCTCATGTCTTATCTCAGCATTCTCTGATGTGTGTGAACATGACATTGGCCTGAACTAAGGTGATAGTAGTGGGGATAGAGAGAATGAGGAAAATATTTAGAAGATATAATTGGTGGGTCTTATGATTGATGCTAAGGGGTGAATGATGGAATGAAGGAAAAATGGGAAATCACAAGTTGCATTTGTTAAGAAACATTTTCATGAAAATTTTGTAAGTTATCACAACATCTTTAAGTTGAGATCAAATTCTGTTGATCTTATGGTTTTCTTAATTTGACTCAAAAATAATTTTGGGAACACAGGGAGTTCTGACACTTCCATATTGACTTATAGAACAGCATCTCTCACTTATGTTGCCTTCACAGAAAATTTATACTGCTTATTTTATAGTATTCTGATTAAGGGAGTCGATCATGTCATGTTCTTCTCTAATACAGATACTTGTATTTTTAACAATGGAATGACAGTATAATTTATAAAATGTTGGGGTTAAGTTTTTTGATTTAAGCACAGGGAGCACAACCAAACTGTCCTCTGCCTAGCAATAATGAAAATGAAGAATAATTTAAATTGTACTAATCATTACATGTTAAATATTAATATTTGAATAGGATAAAGTTAAAATGCAAATAAGACTAAAAAAAATCAAAGTGTCAAAATTCAAAGAATGTTTAGATAAATATTTTTTCTAGTGGATTCTTTGTTGTAGCTCACTCACTTTCACCCCAACATCCTTGAAGAATGGCTTTCTGACTACACAAGCTGGAAAGCTAAAAACTACGTCCCCCTCCCCACCCCAGCTCCGTAGCAGTTTATGTTTCAAATACAACTTTTGAGAGACTTGTGCCCAAAACTGTGGTAAGTAGAGAGTGAGTTTGGATAAAAATAAAGATTTTCTAGTGTGTATTATTGCAGATGCGAGGCAGCTCTGTGTATATTAGCTTCCTGATTTGGTGACCTCCTGAGATGCCAAAAACTGTCAGCTTTATTAAGCAGAGGTGATGTGACGCTTGCTAGTTTAGGGTTTGCTCCTCTAGCCACAGAACAATTTCCCAATGCCACTGACATAATATGTTACAAATTATACAGGTCACATATGGATACTTGCTCAAAAAAATTAAAAGGGCTGAAGTCTCTTCACATCAGGGAATCACTTTACGGATTGGCGAATTTACTTGTTCATGTTAAATTTACTAAGATAATTTTATACATTGTATCACTTAAATTTCATTTCCTGTGACTTAATCATTCTCTATGTCTTGAAGATTCTTCTACCTCTGTATCAACACATATATGTATGACATTCTTTTAAAATTGCGTGGCAAATCACAGGATATTAAGAAACATAATATAATTAACTGGGCCCATTTTTTGGTATGTAAATACATTTTTAGAGTAGATTTCCAGCAGTAGAATAGCTATGGACATTTCAGAATGTAAGAGATACTGAAATATGTCCTCCAAAATTGCTGTAATAACTTACCTTAACACCAACAACATATGAATGTACGCATATTACTACACTCCGCTTGCCATTGGTAATATCTTGAAAATGATAGAGCTGGGACTAAAACACAGGTAATCAATTAGTCCAGTGGCTTAAAGGTTTAACCACTACATAGTTATCTAGAATGATTGCAAGAAGGACTTCTCATTTTCCTTACATTTATTTTCTCTGAATTTGGAATTTCTGTTGGATTTTATTGGGCAATTTTATTTCTTAATCTCTGAAGGATTTTGAGCCATGGTACTATTCCATTCTTATTTCTTCAACACGATCTTGTCTTTTATTAATCTTGTAGGGATCTCAGTACATTCTGGTCTGCTGATATAATCATTCCACTTTTCCTCCTGATCTAATATTGATTTATTCCCTTTTATATATTTTCTGCTATTTCAATGGGATTTTCAAAGAGCATTAGACTCATGTGATCTTTTTGTGTGTGTGTGTGAGGAAGACCAGCCCTGAGCTAACATCCGTCGCCAATCCTCTTCTTTTTTGCTGAGGAAGACTGGCCCTGGGTTAACATCTGTGCCCGTCTTCCTCTACTTTATATGGGATGCTGCCACGGCATGGCTGACAAGCAGTGCGTTGATGGGCACCTCGGATCTGAACCCGTGAAACCCAGGCTGCCAAAGTGCGACCTAAACCGCTATGCCACAGGGCTGGCCCCTCCTGTGATCTTTTAAAACAAATTTTTGCTTTTTTATGGTTTCCACTACCTTATTTTCAGCATAACTTTTTATCATATTTTTTTTGTATACTTATAAAATACTACATTTAGATCATTCAGTGTTTGTAGCATTAAGTTTATTTGCTCTGACACTCATTTTCATGCTGATTTTTTTTTTTGGTTTTGTATTTGCTACTATTCTGTTGGTTGCTTATTTTCAAACACTTCCTTACTTTATTTTTTTTTTCTCATAGGTGTCTATCTTTTTAAAGACAGAATTTGGGATTGCTGGTTTTTTTTTAAAGTTGTTCAATGTTGTTTGTCTTTACAAAGGTAATCCATGTTTGCTATAACCGGCATTTTGATTTTTAACCAAATTAAAATACATATTTATGTTGCTGCAAATTAAGAAAAATTAATACTCATATTTCATATCCTATATAGGAGATCACATATGCTGTCCAGTTTTTGACTTTACCATGTTTGAAAGATTTACAGATATACACAACTTCCCCAGTAGGTGAAGAATGTATGTTGTAGCACTGGGATGGTGGGAAGAAGGCTTATGAAAATCCAAGAGAGTGTACACTATCTAATGTTATGCCACTTGAGAGAAAATATTTTAAATTTATTTGGGTATAAACTAATAGCAAGCTTAATCATCATTTTTTTATATTACCTCACTTAATTCATCCAATAGCCTTATGAGGATGAGAGTGTTGAATCTCCATTTAACTTTGAAGAATGGAGAGACTGAATGATTAGTCAAGGGCACACAACAAGAGGTTGGAAGAGCCAGGATTCAACCCAGTGCCCATGTAGGACACCATTAGGTTATTCTGCCTTTCAATAAAAGATGACAGCATATGACCCAGGAAATGGTGTTTTTCCTCTGAAATAATATGAATGAGCTTCTACTCTGGAAGTTTATGACTGGTGTTTGAGCTTCTCAGAAGCCCTAATTAGAAATATCTGTATTCGTAGTATGTTTTATGGTTAAGACAGTCAAATATGTGACATACATATACGTTATTAAATATATATTCACTTCATGTTTTACAAGAGTTTTGCTAAGCACTTTGACTTTTACATCATATTTGAAACTTTTGCTACTTCTTACGTATGTTGAAATTTTTTCTTATTTAAATTATGAGTAATGGTCCTTGAGTCATTTATTATACCACTAATCTACTGTGTGTTGTTTTCTTGATGTGAAAAACGTTTAGCCTAATAATGTGTTAGGTAAAATTTATTCTCTCAGGTGTAGTGTTGTTTTTATTTCTCCTGACATTAACTTAATATTTCATTATATTGAACTTTTGTATGGTAAATGGAGCAATACTTATTGTGATTGAGCTAATCTTAAACACTCATATAAGCCAAAATGATTATTGTTTAAATCAGAATTGAAATGAGAGAGTAGAATGATTTGTTTATAAAACACTAATGGTATACAATTATTCACTCACAACAGGCATGCTTTGTCTTTTGTATATTCCTTCATCATCGAGAATCATCTATATCAGCACAACACTTCAGACTTTCAGTATTCAAGTAATTTATGATGCTTAGAATTACATGCATTGGCAGACTATTTTTACGTTTTAAACAGATGGTTTTATATCAGAGATTTTTATAAAGACAAAGAACAAATAGAAATAAGTTCTTTAAGGCCAAATTGTCTTTCACTCTATGAATTTCTGCTACCTCAAGCATATTGAGTGTATTTCTCTCTGAAATTCTATTTCACAACTTATAAATGTGTCTATGTCAATGTCAAAGGATGCAATTGCAACAAACATTTTAAAAAGTTGAAATTTTTTTATGATAACCTATTTGTTAATGTATTTTGAATGAATTTTCAGGATAATTACTCTGTTAAAAATAGGTTGCAAGAATTTCCCTTGGGGGAAATCACTATTCAAGACGTACTTTTCTATGACTGAATTGTAGACTCTGCTAGGAAAATGGGTTATTCTAAACCTTGTGTCTTAGATTCTGTGCCGAGTGTACAACATTTAGATGTAAACTATAGTCAGATTAGACCAGTGAAATGCTGTATAAAGTGGGAATATTCTCATATCTATGGAGGAATATAAAATTATGACACATTATATAATGAAGCTAGGAAAATTGAGGTCATGTCTATGTTATAGTTGAACGAATAATTTTACAAAGTTACAATCCTACTCATCTCTAAAATATAAGAATTAAGCTAGAATGATGTTAAATTATTCTCCAGCTTCAATATCCCATGATTCCTAAGAAATTAATAAACTTGTAGAAAACTTATTTGCTTGTTGGGAAGCACTCATCCTGCCTTATAAAATCCTTCACCAATTTTTCTTTTAGGTAAACGTTGACAGGATGTTTCCAAAAATATGCTTAGAAATATTGGTCTCATGTAAACATAATAAGACATTATGATAAAAAGCTTTCTGTCATAAAGAGAGAATTTGTAATAAAATAGAAACTCCAAAGATTTTGTGCAATGTAGACATGAAAATAAGAATAACATAAATAACTTACTGTATGTAAATGTTTTAGATTTCTGTCATCTATTCAGTGTTATACACTCTTTTATATATCAATCTGGTAAGAAAAATGTAAAGACAGACACACACAAACATGAAAAAACATTTATGCATGCTTTATGTATAAGCCTGACTTCTACTAATATGCAATCAGAGGCAAATGTCTATGTGTTTGTGTGTATTTTTTTTCTCTAACAAGTGCAGTATATCTTTGAAATATAATGGTTGGCTCCATAAACTCAAAAGCTTATCAAACAACTGGAGGCTAGAAAGAAAGTAAGTTTATTTGGCCATCTTAGATAGCATTGAAGCGGAGTGGACTAGTAGGGTATGATATTGGATTACAGGCCAAGTTATTGTGACCAGGAAGATTATTTTATGTCTTAAAAGCATCATGATATTTATAGGAGGATCGCCGGAGATGCCTGACTGTGTATATGAAAAGACAATGGTGAGCTGTCCCGTTGCACAGTGGTTAAGTTTACGCTCTCAACTTTGGTGGCCCAGGGTTCATGGATTTGGATCCCAGGCACAGACCTATGCACTGTTCATCAAACCATGCAGTGGCAAGCATCCCGCATATAAAATAGAGGAAGATGGGCACAGATGTTAGCCCAGGCCCAATCTTCCTCAGCAAAAAGAGGAGGATTGGCAACAGATGTTAGCTCAGAGCTAATATTCCTCACACACAAAATAAGACAAGGGCAATACCAGGATGACAAGTAAACCCTCAGAATGAGACAGGGATCCCTTCCTTATGATTCTAATTTGGCACCATGCATATTGTTAAATCATCTAGCATCCCTTACACTCCTAAAATTAATTTTGTTCTATTCAACATCCTATTTTCAGAAGTTTCTAATCAGTGAAGATATTTATTTTAAGAATTTAGATTTAACATATAAGTTATTATGGTTCACAGTTTCTTTTTCCTTTAAAAATTCCTTTTTTTTTGGTATTGTCTACATATGACTGAATGAAACATAGAATAATATAAACTTATAGACCAACTTAAACAATATGGTTCCAAACCATTTAGTAAGCATTTATATTCGCTAAGCTGTTTCAGGCAATGTACTAGGCAAAACCATATGAACCCTGAGTTCTACATGCTTTTCTAGAAAAGCCTCTCAATTGGGAAAAATGTGTTGTAAAATTTGTTTACAGATAAATACTAAATATATGTTGATTTTCACACCTGTTTATTTAGAGAAGAAAGAAGAAAAGTATAAAGCATTTAGAAATATCCACAAAGTGTTCTCATGTATGGACATATTTTGGTGCTGGGGCACATATAGCATTTAAATATGTTTATTATCCAAATGTGTAATATATTCTGAAGTAACTACATATGACTGTACACAAAATGACATCCCTGAATATAGGACACTCCTTAGTTTGAGAAGCCCCTGATACCTAGGGATACATCAATTTTGGATAAAATATTTGATTAAGGAAATAACATATGCAAATACTTGCATGTTTAGAACGTCTCACTTTACCTCGTATAAGAACTGTCTTTTTAAAAACTGACAGATAAGTAAAACTTGATGAGTCAAACTGCCAAAACCTGTATTCTAGAGTTCACTCTCGGAAGGTAGCTGAAAATGAACTATTAAGTTTTCAAAGTCATGAGATGCCAGCCAAGCTGATAACAATACAGGTTTACAATCCATAGTGAAATCTGGAAAAGCTGAGAATTGGACATTTCTAGTATCCAATAAATCACGTAAGGCTCTGCCATTCTTTTTCTCTCTCCTATATAAAAATTTTAAAAAATCATGTTGGCATTATTGTTAGTATTATAAATGGGAAAATTTAGTTATTGTAGCAAACCAATGTAGATAAATGAATAAGGTCACTAGAAGCTTTATCATAAACATTACAAAATAAAATTTTGAATTTATTTCCCTAAGGACAATAGTGTACTATATATAAACCAGAACTATTGAATGATGTAGGTTCAAAAACAGTATTGATCTACAGGATAAACAAGTTAAAGATATTTATGAAATGAAAGTCTTAATATCTTGCTGCTAATTTTTAGTAACATAAGGTCAAGTATACAAAATATGTTGTGGCTAATACAGAGAGATTTTGGAGATCAACACCCTTTAATATTCAAAATTCTTCCCAGAAAATTACATGAGTATGGCATCTCTAATGTTAGAGCAATTAATCCCCAAATTTATACATATTGCATGACATGAATATGTTATAAGGAATAAAAGCATCAATACAAAGATATTATCTGACATAAATATTTCTAATATGAGAAGTCTTCCACGCCATTGATTTTTTTGTTTTTAATCAAGCCATGTAAGGAACTCTGAGAAGTAGGCCACTGTCTAAGCACACGGAGGATTGTATGTAGTAGAGCTTTAACCAGCACAGCATTTCATTCAAGAAGAGTGCTTCAAGACTTCATTTAAAATTATCAAGGGCACATTATCTGGGTACACAACAAGAAGCAATTATTGGTTTAATTAGCCAGCATTCACCACATTGCCCTCTTTCTCTTTGTTCCATTGCCAGGCAATTTTCTACAATCATTAAGCAAGGGAACTATAATTCCACAATGACCTAATCTACAGTTCCTTCTTATCACATTGGAATATTTTAAAGTTATTTATGAGTGTCCTTAATAAGAACTAAGTCCATTGGGCAGAAAACACTTCAGGCTTAAAAATTCAATATCCATTGCCATACTTTAAATCTTAATTATATTTAATAATCGACTATGTTTTATTTTAGATAGATATTTGCCATGAAATCAGGCAAGGATATTTGATTGAAAGAGAGTGTATATGATCTCTTTTACAATTTGTTAAAATTCTGCAAGCAATTTATGTATCTTTTACAAGTATACATGTATAAGAGTGAAAATATGAAACTAAATTTTAAAAAGTGAAGCAACTTTAACATGTAACTTACCAAAAACAAACAATAGACAAATAGACTTATTCTGAGATATTTTTATCAACCAAACTCTTGCAGATGGTCCAATGAAATTATTTGCCCACAGCGTTAACCATTGATTTAGGTGAATTCCTAAAATTTGAATCTTAATAAGAACTTTTTATTGTGGCATTAGAAAACATGAGTAAGTTAAAAGGCATAAAATTGTTTCTTCTGTGAGGCCATAGTTAATTCAGGTATCTCTGTGGTGCAAGGACACTCAGTGGAGGATTTAGAAGCAGTAACAATGATGCTCTGTATTAAATAATTCATAAAGCAGGGACTAGGCCATGAACTATTCTGGAGGTAATTCCCTGGGTGATGAGGAGTCTGGTCATCCATCTAGCGGGTGCCATAATTCTTACCTTATTAAGCCTTATGGTCCATGAATATTTTTTACAATGTTCTCCAACATAGAGACAATACCCAAAAGGTAACTGCTGTCTGGAACCCCACAGTGATACAGGAGCACAAATCTTGCTACATCCATCAGCTTTCGGTGGACAGAATGTTCTTGTTTGAGGACCAACTCTGTATCCCAGTAAGTTTCTCCTCTCCACTGCCGCAAACTAAAAAGCGTGTTTCCTCCCAGTCCTGCTCGCTACCCAGTCCACTCTTCACTCCCATCTTGGAGACCACAATTCTGATCCTGCCTATCCTTCTGGGAGCTCAAATCAGGTCCTGCCTTGCTCACATGATGCTTTAGATTTCTATTATCTTTACGGCAGTAATGAGCAGCATATTTATATCTTCTTTTCTTTTGAATTTTAAACAAAAATAGAAAAAAGGTAGAGTAAAAGTGATAAAGGTATAAAAACAAATATACTTTCCTAAAGAAACAGGTTTTGTTAACAATAAATTATATGATAAACAAACATAAGAGTTGATGAATATCATTCAGTGACACTAGTGTTGACCGTCTCTACCAAGTAGTTGGCAATTGTATATCTAAGTGGTGTGTGTATGTTGCATTTTTAATTACTGAATAATACACAAATCATTTTTGTTGTAAGAGGTTCAAACAATGTAGAAATATATCAAGATAAATGTGGAAGTCTGCTTTTCAATAACTTCTCTTCTACTGTCCCCTCTTTAGGAATAACTACTGCGAACTCTGGTAGCTGTGCATCCTTCCAATCCTGTTTCCATGTGTTTATTACAGATGACCAAAAAAAAAAAAAATAGATGTCCATGCATATAAGGTTTACCCAAAAGGCACTATACATATTTGTCTGTGAGATTTTTATGTTTTTACTTTGGAGATCTTACTAAATATGTTCATTTCTGTCTAGCCAACTGTTTTTAATTGTAAAATAGTATTCTATAGATTATATTTCATATATATATAGCCTAGATGTCATATAATTAATTCCAACTCTCCCGTATGAAAAGCATTTGGGTTGTTTTCACCGTTGCACTGAATATGTTTATACCTAATTTTTGGACACAAATGTACTAAGTTATTAATGAAATCTTACTCAGTACTTACAAATGGCCTCAAAATGTTCGACATTATATATTTTGCAATATTTTTGCTTTAAATCCTAATTTGAAATATTCTTAGGCTATAATTTGGAATTCATTTTTAAAATTTTTGGCATTAATTAAAATGGGTCAATTTTTAAAATGTTTGAATAAGTGTGGGTTTTTTGTTTGCTGAGTACTACATAATATATATGGTCAGCCTTGTTAATTGTGAACACATTGTATAGATTTTAAATTATTCACTTATTTTATGTTCTTATTCACTTTCAATCTACAAAATATATTTGTGGCATCTTAAAAATACCACTATGATGTTGTATTTATTAATTTTTCCTTGCATTCTGAACAATTATTTTTTTCATCAATATTTTACCATTTATCATTTTATCATTTTTACTCTTAGGTGTGACACTTGTAAATAGCATGTTGCACTTTTTGTTTGTTTGTTTTAATCTTAAGTATTTTGATTACTCATGAGTTGACTTTTTTTTATTCCTAACATGGTATTTTATATTTTCTATTTGGCAAAATTTCTTGATATTTTCTCCTACCTCTTCATCAGTTCTTTCCTTCCTTTCTTCCTTTTCAATTTGTCTTTTCACTCTCTTTTAAGGTAGAATGGGTTTTCTTAGTTCGCACCCTTATTGATTCTTAGGTTGTATATCTCACTTGTGATCTTCTAACTGTCATTGTCAAATTTTTATTACTCATATTCAGAAAAGATAGATTGGCTTCTAGTGTTAATAAGTATCATTGAAAACTAAATAAGATCTTTGAAGATATTAATCAATTTGCTTCTACTTCCCAGAGTTACAAAGAAAACTTTACATAACTCCTATTCCTTCATTAATTTAACCTTTCAGAAGTTTAGATTTTTATCTTTAATATGGGCGTATATATATCTATATTATGTGATGGTTATAACAATTGATTGAGAAAACAGGTAGTTGTGCCTGTGCTAATTACCTGAAACATGACAGATGGTTAGCAAAAGATATTCCTCTTATCCCCAATTTTTAAAATCATTATATCTATATTACAATTATAGAGCTATGGTAGTCATAGTTTTTTCAATAGAGTATAGGATTATAATATTTTAAAGCTAAAGCTGAGCTTTACTCTTCAAACCAAATCATTTCAATATCTCTCTCTACTGTACCAGATGATAAGGTCATGTAAAGGAAATAGGAATATGATATATAATTTATCTTTCATAAAGTAACACCAAAATTTGAAGTTTTTAATAAGATGTATCAGCTAATTTGTGTATAAGCACATAGTGCATGGTACATACTTGAATAATATTAAGTATAGCAATATTTTTATTATCATTTAATTATTTGAAATTTTCTTTTAGCACATACTTTGGTCAGGTTTATGAGTTGTAGACATTACCAGATATAGGAGAATATTTGCTAATTCATGCTCTAACACTATGAAGAGTGTTGAAAGTATGTAAAGGAAGAATTGTGAAGAAAATCAACACTGCAAGAGGCACAGTTAATATTCAAGGTGCAAAGGTTTTTCCTAAACAATCAAGGAAAAGTTACAGGAATGGGGAAAAGAGGAGACAGTCAAGTCAGGAGGGGAGTGAGATGGAAATAGCAGAGCTACTCCTAACATGCAGACAACTAGATTTCCTTTATCTTATTTTCATGTTTGGCGCATGACCAAGTGATATAGTGGACCACAGAGTTTTGCTGCTCAGTGGAGCTGGAGATGAAGGTACCCTGTGGGGCAGGTGTTCAGAGAGATGCAACGTTTCAGCATTGGAGAGAGACATGCTCCCACTGAACAGCATACGGATATTAAAACAGAAAATCCCCCAGATGAGGAGCCTTGCTTGAGAACAGGATATTCTAGCCAGCATGATATTTGGATATTAATATGGTTAAAATGTGACATCTCAAGTGACCATGACTTGGGGGAGTTTAATATTATTAGACATAAATGAGAACATTTCCAAACCATTGTCTTTATCAAAAGTATTTTAATTAAAATGTGCATATTTTAAAATGTCTTTTTTCCATTGTTTACTCATTCACGTTGATCATTGTGTTGTGTGTTAACTATGTGCCAAATACAGCACTGCGCACTGTAGGAAATCCCACATTAAATCCCATCTTTGTCATGTACTAGGTATTTGCAAATTAAAAGTTACTTCTTCTGTGCCTCAATTTGTCTTCTTTTAAAGAGGTATAATAAGATCCTAAGGGTTATAATGAAAACAAATGAAGTAATTTGTCCAGGAGCATGCCGGACATGTATTTGGTTCATAATAAATCATAATTTCCACATTCCCCACTTACAACTAGAATCTAATTAGTCACAACAATATGCACAACAAATATGATTAGGCAGTTACCATTCAAATATGTGTAAAGGGGAAATTATTTTATTTTCTTAATTACGTATGTCTTTCTTGGCATTGAACCAACCTGCATTTTCCTGAAGCAGTCATCTGCTCCTACGCCAGTTCTGGAGCAGTATTCTGGCAGCGACCCACCACCCCCACCCCACTCCTCCCATCCCAGCTTCAGCACTTTAGTTCACTGACTTCTGAATACTGGCTGCATCCCTTTGCCTTCAGGCTGTCTTGCCTCTAGACCCCACTTAAACACTCGTACAGCAGGCCATACATGCTGTAGAATTAACATTCCCACACACCAGGACAGAACCAACAGGAGCCGGTGTATAAAGACCCCAGCTCTCTCGCCCATCTGGTGGATAATTCTGATATGTGTGCTCCTCATTGTCTCCAAGCGTGTCCCCAGTGAGATTGGACTCCAGTGGTCCACACTGGCAGCCGGATTGATAATGTACCCTTTTCACTTCTCCATTCCTCTCTTCTCACCTCACAAATAAACTACCTGCACTGAATTTTAGTCTTGGAGTCTGTTTCTAGGGAAAAACGAACAGATTTTCCCAGTCCAGAGCAGAGACCACAAAGCCTACACTGGTATTGAAATTCCAGTTGCTGTCCAGTGCTTCAGTTGCCCAGTTATATCAATATCAATGCTTTCTTTCAAGGGTATTTATCTCCTTCTCAAACTTGTCACTTTTCCTGCTTCTTTTCAAAGGATGTGACTCTGCCTGGGAGCAGGCACCAAAAAGAGGAGTCTGATTACATGATGTAGGGCTCATTAAGACAAATAGGGCAGTGCCAGATTGTGGTTTCAGCCTAATTCAGAGCCAGTCCAGGTGGTCTTGACACTGCGGTCTGTGCACAGCGCGTGTGTGACACATTTGGTGTTCTCCAACAGTACTCTTACACAGCTGGTTCTCTATTGCTGGGACTCCAAAGTGGCATCTGTGTCTCCCTCTCTCTCTCACCTGCAGCACACCAGCACATGGCCGAACTCTTTCCTGTTTTGTATACTGCTACTGTTTCTGTCCATCATTGATTACCAAGGTCCTTCAAAGAGTCTCAGGAACAGAGGGGCCTTTTTACTTCTCTGAGTGTCTATGGTTGCCATTTGGCCTGTGTGTTCTGGATATTCCAGTAAATCTTTCATCTTCAGATATTTCTATTTAAGAAGAAATAGGCAATAGTCTTTTTTTCCCCTCTGGATAAAACTCTGAACTCTGAAGGACACATGTATTCTTCCTACCTTCAAAGCCAATTCTAAGAGAATGATGGGGTTGGGGGGGGTGCTGAAAGGTGCTCACAAATTCAGCTCTTTCTGTAAATGACTCCTATCCACTTCGGAAACATTGTTTTTTCACATAGACAAGTTTGTGTGGATTGCCATTTACAATCTACTGGGACATAGCCCTTAGAAAGTAAGGTAATGCAATATCTAAAACCACAGCCAGTGTTGCTTTGAATGTGAAGTGAAGAGCATTCTTATCCCGAGATGTGGAACTATCCCTTGCAAAGCTCTGTTATTTTGTAAACGACTTGAAATCATTTTGATGAAATGATGCACACACACAGACAGGCACATCTATGTGATACATATACATATACATATACATATACATATATATATATATATACATATTTTTATTTATGTGGAGTTAGCACCAAACAATTAAAAATCAATATATTGGTAATGTACACAAAAATATCAATCTAATTTATTCATTATTGGAGTGAGTAGAGTGAGATCAGCGACAAGAAGTTATTCTACACACTTGGATATCTTGTTTAGACAGCACCCATAATGCTTTACCAGATCTTGTCCCTCCCCCTCTCTCCCACCTCACTTTCTACCATCCTCCTACTTGGATGACACTCTCTAGACCCACTGTTCTTTCTGTCCATGAAAAGAGCAGGATTCCTTCTTCCTTTGCACTAACTATTCCCTATGCTAGCTTTTGAATGTGCTGTTCCTTCTACTTGTAATATTCTTCCAAGATATCTAAATAACTTTTCAATGGCCTTCTCTTCCTCATCCGTTAAATCTGCTTAAACATTGAAGTGCAGTCATTATCATTTCACACTATTTATTTCATAGCACCCATAATAGCCAAATATTATACATTTATTTGCTTACTATATTTTCTCATGAAGTTATAAATTCCACTTGCTGAAATCCTAGTGTCTAGACCAGTGTTTGACACATAGTGAAGTTCAATAGCTATTTGATAAATAGGAGAAAGTATAAATGAAGGAGACCTGAGATAAAAGTCTTGTTAGAATTAGTTTTTGCCCTGCTAAGTTTGTTCATTAGCACCATCCAAGTTATCATTGTTTTTCTTATGTGTCATTATAAGCACATGCAAAAAGATTAAAGCTTTAACAGATTAACTTTCTTAAAAAAAATATAATAGAAGCAACATAACTTATACATTTAGTAAAACTTTAAAGAGATACCTAAATTTTTAACTAGGCCAATTATGAAAATAAAAACTTATGATACTAAATTTTATTTAGTGTTAATTGTGATTGATTATCAAAATCCCAGTATTTTGTAATAATGTTGAAATGAGATGCCTGTGAAAATACAAATTTTTATCTTCCAAAATGCATAAATAACCAATTTTTATTAAATGGAGTTAATGATTTTCCTAAACATAGAAATTCAGCTTTAATGTCAAACCTTGAGAAAAATAAGTTTGCTTAATTTTCTGGGTTATTAAAGTAAAACTAATTTGTTGAAATTAAGCCAACTCTAGCTTTAAGCATTTCACGCAACTCCTTAGAAAATAACTAAACGTAATGAATTTTACTTGAACAACTTATTATGTGTAAAGAAATTTAGAATGTGTCTACATTTATGAGGAACAGAAGTAAATTTTTCTCCATCTTTGTCCTCCAAATTTTTATAATGTTCAAGGTGGTGGATAAAAGCACTGAATTGCTTTCGTATTTATTCATTTTTGTCATGTCAGGAGAAAACATTTACCATACAAAATGTAGGGATGAATAAGTACATCTCTGGATGTAAAAATGTAAATGAAATAATTTACCACAAACTAGTATTCTTCTCGTTCATTCATTCAACAGATTTTTATTGGACACCATTAATGTCTGGCACTCTTCTAGGACTGAGACACTGTAGTGAACAAAACAGAAAAAAATCTCTCACAGAGCTGACAATTTAGAGGGGAGATCAAACAAATATGTAGTGTGGAATCATGATAAATGCTACAGAGAAATTATAAAGCAATGGAGAAATGTATGACTTGGGGAATTAAAATTGTGGACGGGGTAATTTGGCAGATACAGAACACATGAAATGATCAAACTTTCAGATCATACTGATCTAGGTTGCAATTGAAAATTCTGTCATTGATAATAACCTCAAATATCTAAGATCAAATGAATAGATAAAAATGATACTTGGCTTTCAATGTTATTAAATGCAAGACAATACAGTTAGGGAAAATAATTCACATAATAGTTTTATGACTATGGTTTGTGTCTGTCTATTACAGTTTAACATCAGGGATTCAGAATATAAGAGCCTTTTATAAAAATGACTATCTTCCCAACCCAGTGCATCATTCCCAAAAGACATTTTATGGAATGCTAATATCTTATGAGTCTATAGAGGTTTTGTGATTAAAGCAGTCTATATAATCAATAATTTTTCTTTTCTTTTTCTTTTTTTGTGAGGAAGACTGGCCCTGAGCTAACATCTGTTGCCAATCCTCCTCTTTTTGCTGAGGAAGACTGGCCCTGGGCTAACATCCATGCCCATCCTCCTCTACTTTATATGGGATGCCGCCACAGCATGGCTTGATAAGCAGTGCATCGGTCCATGCCCAGGATCCAAATCTGCAAACCCTGGGCTGTCGAAGCAGAGCACGTGAACGTAACTGCTACGCCACTGGGCCAGCCCCAATAAATTTTCTTTTATACCTTATATATATGCTAAAAACATTTAATAAATCCATATACATATGTGCGAATATGTTTTCAAAATTTCCCATGAGATATCTGATTACCAAGTAACTATCATATTCTGACTGACCTATTTAATAATCAGCTTTAAATGTTATGGACTTTGTCTAAAATAATCAATGTACTATTTTAGTATTATTCAGTCCATGCTAAATTAAATAGCACTGTGCTGTATACACTAAATTTTGATAATTTCTTTCACCAACTGTAAAAAGTTTTATTGTTTTAAGCCCTAGCTTTTAGAACCTCCTTTTGGTTATCTTAAAGGTTCTATTAATGTGATAAACTTTGAAAAAGACAAAACTTCACAAAAAAAAAAGGAGTTCAAAAGGTAAGTTACTAAATACTGTGTAAAACTTGATTCTAGCCAATTAGTCCTATTACATGAGAAATATTCCAGTACTTTTAATTGGTGTACACCAAGAAAAAGATAACAGAGATGGACAGGCCACTAAAATGATGAGGGGGTAAAAACTGAAGATATGAAGACTGGTTAAAAGAAACAGACTTTAACTATTGTGATTCAAATGATCCTTGACTCCATTTTCTCCATTAACTTCAACTAATCACTAAGTATATATGTGCATTCTCTAGAGTTTCTTTCACTGGTACTTATTTATACAGGTTTATGATTAACTTGTTTGAGTCACAGACTTATAGCCGACTAACCAAGGCACAAGGTACAAAGCTAGAAGATGCATCACCTTGTATACCTGCATACAGTCAAGAATATTAGAAGCCTGGGAACCCAGGAAATGTTCTCTTGTCCTCTATCACATTTTTTTCTAGAAAAAGGCAATTTTTTTCTACAGTAATATAAGGACAGGAGCTACAGAGGTGCAAAAGTTGACATCGAAAATTTATCTATACATATATCTAGAACATTAACATAAACATAAAATATGACAATATTTAAGGGTAAAATATTTAAATTTGTACAAAACTTTATAACTGGGGAAGTGGTTCAATATAGAATGTTTTCTTTAATCCTCATAAAATCCTTTGCTGTAAGAAGACTTTCTCTAGGTTACAGAATTAATAAATGGTAAATATTGATGAATTCTTGGTCCATATCAACATGCTTGTCTTGAGTCTTTCCCCTGTTCTTCCAAATAGTTTGCAACCTTCTGACCCTGGTACCCGAAGTCACAATCATGCCACTCATTAACATGATCAAAATAAAACCTCTTAGAGTTGGTTATTCTTATTTACAGCTGCAGTCTTGGCATAGAAATCTCTATGATTAGAAAAGAGCTACTTAATTAGAATTTTTGGTAATATATCATGTTTCCTATTGTATAAGAATAAAAGTTATTTAATCATAAATCATACAATCTCATTGTTTGATGGACATAAAGGTCATCTCATCCAGTAAGACGTAAGACATATGTGCAAGTAAATCCAAGTTATATTAACATACCTGCCCTTTTATTTAAGAAATAGCATGCTTTTATTTGACAAGAAACTATTTAACCTTTACCATAAGAAGTAGATGGTTTAAATTTTCTTTTTCATAAATTAAGCTAATATTGCTCCAGGAAGAAAGATTAGTATTTAAAAGTACTATCTATTATATTTGGGAAACTGTTCAGCAGCTGGACTTTCATATATGCATGAAAAATTTACTCTTGCCTTTCCCCTGACATTTGTTTCCCAATGATATATGTCAGAGTAAGATCTGAGCCTTCTACAGAACTTAGACATGGCATCAAGAGACTGGTGAAGTATGTGAAATATACTAAGTCTCTCTTATCCAGTTTGCTTCCAGTTTATTTCCCCATCAGCAGACTTCAAGTTGTACAATATTTTGAAACTGATTCTTCTTCTTTATCTAACTCACCCTGTTTGTTCATCTTCCTTAAGATATTAACCATGACACCTTCTCTTTCGAAGCCAGGCACTTCCTAAGTTACTAAGCTAATGTGAAGTACCCCATTAAGTGGAAGAAGATTAGTTCACTTACCCTTTCATCCTTCTAGTTAATTTATATGCTTTTAAAAATGAGTTTCTGTATTATTTACCATTTCCACTTTTGAAATAAAAACAAACTTCTCAAAAATGTAGCCAGATATGAGACTGGTGATGTTTAGGTTTGGCACAGCCATTTAGGCTTCTTCAAATCACATCACATAGGTAACTGTCCCCTAGTCCTTTCTGTCATAATTCCAACATACATTTTATCAGGACATATAGTTCCATAATGTAAAAGAAAATTAGGTAAATTTTGATTGGGACAGATGCTTAAATACTTCTTAGTTCTGCTTCTTTCCATGTTGTTTGTTTCTTGATAAAACATTCAAAATAAGCTCTATCAAGCCTGATTTTAGTTGTTTTTTCTAAAGTTACTAATGTGGTGTGAAAACTTAAACATTCAGATTCATTGCGGCATTTCAATTACCTGGATGCTATATCATATGTAGTTTTGAAATTATTTTGAAAGTTTGCTTTGTATTACATCTTGTCCATTTTAATGATGCTGTTAGAAGTTCTGAAAGTTATGAGCTTTTATTGTGATCACTTGATTCATTTCAGAAGTTTGTACATTTTTCAGTGTGATTTAAGTTTATATTAATATGCTATACAGAGTGTCATTTTTTATTCAGTTTATAAAGTAGACTTTGCTAAATATATTGACTTGAATTTAATTTATTATATTTCTGATTAGAAAGATTATATGTGCAGTGTATAATTTTGTTTGAATTAGTGGATGATGATTTAAGTTCTGTAGAGACTTTATTAAATTTATTGTGTATAGACCTTAATTCAATATTTGATATAGAAAGTAATAGAGATTTCAGTCGTTAACATATTCATGAGAGTAGATATTCATGAGTGGATAACTGATGTGTATATCTCAGTAATAACAACTGCAATGAAATAGAAAATCACTTTCAGAGAAAATAATCATTTTATATTATACCTTGCATTACAAATATAGTTTGATATCTTCACAATGTTTATTACGGAATTTTGCATATAGTAAGGACCTTAGAGATTTGGTTCAGTCTGAAGAGTCATATTATGTTTCTCAGAAATCATTTTTAAATAGTCATCTAAGAAAAGAACTTAATAGCAACTAAGGATTTTTTCAGAACAAAATATATTAGTCATTTTTTTATTTTGGAGAAGACCAAGAATTACCTTTAGAAAGGAACTGAACCTTAAAATAAATAATAATCCAGCCACCATTGTTGAGATTTCTGATTAGATGTACTCTGATTTTGAAATTTCTTGACACATTCTTCTCTGCCCTCAGTCAGGTCATAAACATTTAGATGTACTATTTTCCGCCAGATTTTTTGATGAAAGTTGGCACCTATAGTAATCATGTTACTAAAGAATCTGACTATAATTGGAAAAATAGAGCTACAGATATTTAAAATACTCAAACCTTTTCACTTCTCTTCTGATGCCAGTTGAAGTCTGAGTTCTTGGCAGCATATTGAATTGCTAGAAAATATGGGTTAAAGGAGGAAATTCATTAATGAATTAGTAAATGAATGAGGAAATATGGCATATGCGATAGTCTTTGGAACTGCTGATTTGATTATTACAGGAATACTGATTCACTAGAACACTTTCAAATAAAATAAAGTGGTAGTGCAATCATCAGAAAGAATCTTCATGTCTGCATCAGTCAGGATTCAACCAGAGAAGCAGAGCCAGTAAAATTACATATAGCTAGACAGATGATAGATAGATAGATAGATGATAGATAGAAAAATAGATTTTTATATTTATATATTGCATATAAAAATATATATCTATTATGGATTTTTTTACAAGGAACTGGCTTATGCAATCATGAGGCTGGCTAAGAAAGTTAGAAGTCTACAGAGCAGATCATCAGGAAGGGAAGGTCATGAACAGGATGGAACCCCATAGGAATGAGCCAAAGCTGTAGTACACTGGTGGAATTTTTCTGTCCCTCAGCCTTGCATTAAGATCTTCCAATCAGTTGAGTAAACCCACTGAAGATCCCCATTTAAAGTCAACTGATCAGAGCCTTTAACAAACCTGTAAAATCCCTTCACAGGATCACCTAGGTTAGTGTTTGATTGACTACATTGGAACTCCAACCTAACCAAGTCAATACATCATAAAGCATCACAATGCCCATCAAAAAGCCCATTATACTTGACTTTATCTCCAATTTTTCAGCCTGTGTAAATGTAAAAGATTTTTAGGTAACTTTGTTCTTTTGGAAGAAGTGGGTAACACTTCCATTGATTCCTCTGCATTCTTTCCCACATTCCTATTTATTCTCTCTTTTTGGATATTTAGGTCAAACACAAACCCAAGTATTTTGGAGTGATATAGCCATATATTTTAAATTGTGAAGTCACTAAAACTTTTCTTGATCATTGACTAACCCATCATTATACTAAAGCACAAGGGTGATAAATGGATTGACTTAATGACTAGATCATTTAGAATACACAGACTAGACCATTTAAGATACAAAGAGACTTCAGTAACTGATGTGTGACACATCACACTAAGTTAATTAGGAAGAAGCTATACCGCTATAACTCTAGTGAGGATATAGTAAGTAAATGATGAAAAGCCCTTAAACCTAGCTCTGAGCAGAGCAGAAAAGCTGAATATATGTTAGCAAATGGGATTTTGATTGGGATTTTGTTGAATCCAATGATCAATTTGGGGAGAACTGATATCTTAATAATATTCAGACTCCTGACCAATGAACAAGATATGTTTCTCCATTTCTTTAGGTCCTATATAGTTTCTCTCAGTTATATTTTCTTTTTCTCAGTGCATCCTGATTTACCTTTTGTTGGATTTCCTTAAGTTTTGTGTGTGGGTGTGTGCTATTGTAAACACTATTTTCTTAACTTATTTTAATTTCTGATTGTTTATTGCTAGCACATAGAAGTACAATTGATAATTGAATATTTATCTGATATATTTTACATTTGCTAAACTCACTATTAGTTCTAGTAGGATTTTTTTTTTTTTTGGTGAGGCAGATTGGTCCTGTGCTAAGATCCATTGCCAATCCTCCTCTTTTTGCTTGAGAAGGACTGGCCCTGAGCTAACATCTGTGCAGACCCTCCTCTACTTTGTGTGTGGGATGCCGCCACAGCATGGCTTAACGAGCAGTATGTAGGTTTGCGCCTAGGATGCGAACGCACATACCCTATACCACTGAAACAGAGCATGTGAACTTAACCACTATGCCACCAGGCCAGGCCCTCTAGAAGCTTTAAAAATATTCTTTCAGGTTTTCTAAATAGATGATCATGTTGTCTACAGATAGAAACAGCTTCACTGATTTGTTTCCAATTTAGATGACATTTTTTTTTTTATTGCCTGATTGCAATGGCTAGAACCTCAGGACAATGTTGAATGAAGTCATGAAAATAGACATCCTTGTCTTGTTCCTGACCTCAGGGAGAAATAATTCATTATTTACCATTCAGTATGATGTTAGCTCTAGGTTTTTTTCTAGATGTTCTTTATCATGTTTAAGAAATGCCTTTCTGTATCTATTTTGATGACAGGGTTTTTTTTTTTTTTTTTTTTTTTTTAAGGAATGGATGTTGGATTTTGTTGAATGTTTTTTAACAAATGAAATGATTATATGGATATACTTTTTCAGTTTGTTAGTAAGGTGAATTACATTTTCTTAAAATAGCAAGCCCCTTTCTGAGAAAAACTCCACTTAGTGGTTCTCCTAGAATTTCTCTGAGAGAAAACATAAGAAGTTATCTTTAAAAGTTTGAGTGGATTAGGCAAAATTTATTATACACAACACCAAAAGGATTAAAAAAGATAAAAGTTTTATGAATGAGACTGCATTAAAATTAAGGATTTCTGTTAATCAAAATATACCACCATTAAGAATGTAAAAAGGCAACCACAGACTGGGGAAAAAAAACATCAGTGCTACTTTCCAACCAAGGATTTCTATCCTTTATAAATAAAACTACCAATTAGTAATCATAAGACAAGAAACTAAATTTAAAAATGGGCCAAAGTGCACATGGAACATTCTCCAGGATAGATCACATGTTAGGCCACAAAACAAGTCTCAACAAATTCAAGAAGACTGAAATCACATCAGGTATCTTCTCCAACCACAATGATATGAAACTTAAAATCAATAACAAGAAGAAAATTGGAAAAAACACACAAAAAATGGAGATTAGACCACATGCTACTGAACAACCAATGGGTCATTGAAGAAATAAAAAAAAAAAATAGCTAAAGACAAATGAAAACAGAAATATGACATACCAAAGTCTTTGGGAGATAGCAAAGGTAGTTCTAAGAGGGAAGTTCATAGCAATACAGGCTTACCTCAAGAAACAAGAAAAGTCTCAAATAAACAATCTAACTTTACACCTAAAAGAGCTAGAAAAAGAAGAACAAATGAAGCCCAAAGTCAGTAGAAGGAAGGAACTAATAAAGATTGGATCAGAAATAAACAAAATAGAGAGTAAAAAGACAACAGAAAAGATCAACGAAACCAAGAGCTGGTCCTTTGCAAAGATAAACAAAACTGACAAAAGTTTAGCTACACTAACCAATAAAAAAAGAGAGAGGGAACAAATAAATACAATCAGAAATAAAAGAGGAGAAGTTACAACTGATACCACAGAAATAGAAAGCATGATAAGATGCTACTTTGAACAAATTATACACCAACAAATTAGACAACCTAGAAGTAGTGGATAAATTCCCAGAAATATATAATCTTCCAAGAATGAATCATGAAGAAATAAAAAATCTGAATACACTGATCACTAGTAAGTAGATTATATCAGTAATCAAAATCCTCCCCAAAATGAAAGTCCAGGACCAGATGGCTTCACTGGTGAATTCTACCAAACAAGCAAAGATTTAATACCTGTCTTTCTCAAACTCTTCCAAAAATCGAAGAGGAGAGAATGCTTCCAAACTCATTTTACAAGGCCAGCACCACCCTGCTACCAAAACCAGACAAGGACACCACAAAAAAAGAAAATTATAGGCCAATAACCCTAGTGAGCATAGATGCAAAAATCCTTAACAAAATATTAGCAAACCAAATTCAACAATACATTAAAAGGATCACACATCATAATCAAGTAGGTTTTATTCCAGGGATGCAAGGATGGCTCAGCATTCACAAATCAATCAATGTGATATACCATGTTAACAAAATAAAGAGTAAACATTATATGATCATATTAATAGACACAGAAAAATTATGTGACAAAATTCAACATCCATTTATGATGAAAACTCTCAACAAAGTAGATATACAGGGAACATATCCAAACATAATAAAGGTCATATATGACAAATCATATTAGTGGTGAAAAGCTGCAAGCCTTTTCTCTAAGAGGAGGAACAAAACAAGGATGCCCACTCTCACCACTTTTATTCAACATAGTATTTGAAGTCCTAGCCACAGCAATTAGGCAAGAAGAAGAAATAAAAGGCATCCAAATTGGAAAGGAAGAAGTAAAATTGTTACTATTTGCAGATGACATGATGTTTTGTGTGTAAAACCCAAAAGACTCCACCAAAAAATTGTGAGAACTAATAAATGAGTTCAGTAAAGTAGTAGGATACAAAATCAATATAGAGAAACCTGTGGTGTTTCTATATACTAATAACAAACTGTCAGAAAGAGAAATGAAGAAAATAATTGCATTTACAATTGCATCAAAAAGAATAAAATACCTAGGAATATATTTAACTAAGGAGGTGAAAGATCTGTAGACAGAAAACTATAAGACATTGATGAAAGAAATTGAAGAAGACACAAATAAATGGAAAGATATTCTGTGCTCATGGATTGGGAGAATTAATATTATTAAAATGTTAAATTGTAAAAATGTTATGATGTTAGAACCCAAAGTAATCTGTGGATTCAATTCAATCCTTATTAAAATTCCAGTGGCATTTTTCACAGAACAGAAACAAATAATTCTAATATTTGTGTGCAACCACAAAAGATTCTGAATAGCTAAAACAATCTTGAGAAAAAAGAACAAAGCTGGAGGTATCATGCTCCCTGATTTCAAACTATACTACAAAGCTATAGTAATCAAAACAGTATGGTATTGGCATAAAACAGGTACACAGATCAATGGAACAGAATTGAAAGCCCAGAACTAAACCCACACATATACAGACAACTAATTTATGACAAAGGAGCCAAAGATACACAATGGAGAAAGGAGAGTCTATCCAATAAATGCTGTTGGGAAATCTGGACAGCCACATGCAAAAGAATGAAACTAGACCACTATCTTACACCATACGCAAAAATTAACTCAAAATGGATTAAAGACTTGACTAGTAAGGCCTGAAACCATAAAATTCCAAAAGAAAACATAGGCAATAAGCTCCTTGACACCAGTCTTAGCAATATTTTTGTGGATTAGACTCCAAAGGTAAGGGAAACAAAACCAAAAATAAACAAATGGGACTACATCAAACTAAAAAGCTTCTGCACAGTGAAGGAAACTATCATCAAAACGAAAATGCAACCTAGTGAATGGGAGAAAATATTTGCAAATATATATCTGACAAGAGGTTCATATCCAAAATATATAAAGAACTCATACAACTCAACAACAACAAAAAACCAAATTAAAAAATGGGCAGAGGATCTGAACAGACATTTTTTCCAAAGAAGACATACAGATGGCCAACAGGAACATGAAAAAATGTTCAACATCACTAATTATTAGGGAATGCAAATCAAAACTACAATGAGGGGCCGCCTGGTGGCGCAGCGGTTTAGTCCGCGCTTGGCAGCCCGGCGTTCGCGAGCTCGGATCCCGGGCGCCCGCCGACGCACTGCCTGTCAGCCATGCCATGGTGGCGTCCCATATAAAAGTGGAGGAAGATGGGCACGGATGTTAGCCCAGGGCCAGTCTTCCTCAGCAAAAAGGGGAGGATTGGCAACAGATGTTAGCTCAGGGCTGGTCATCCCCACAAAAAAAAAAAAAAAAAAAAAAAAACTACAATGAGATATCACCTCACATCCATTAGAATGCTATTATCTAAAAGACAAGAAATAAGTGTTGGAGAGGATGTGGAGAAAAAGGAACACTTGCACACTGCTGGTGGTAATGTAAATTGGTACAACCACCATGGAAAACTGTTTGGAAATTCTTCAAAAAATTAAGAATAGAACTACCATATGATCCAGCCATTCAGCTTCTGAGTATTTATCTGAAGAATACAAAAACACTAGTTTGAAAAGATATATGGATCCCTATGTTCATTGCAGCATTATTTACAATAGCCGAGATATGAAAATAACAAAAGTATTCATTGATGGATGGATAAAGAAGATGTGGTGTATATATACAATGGAATATCACTCAGCCATAAGAAAGAGTGAAATCTTGCCATTTGTGACAACATGGATGGAAATCGAGGGTGTTATGATACATGAAATAAGTCAAAGACAAATACTGTATTATTTCACTCAAATTTGGAATCTAAAAAAAGCAAACAAAATAGAAACAAAAATAACTCATAGAAGTGGAGAACAGATTGGAGGTTACCAGAAGGGAATGAGGTTGGGGGGGGGTAGGTGAAATGGGTGAAGGGAGTCAATTGTATAGTAATGGGTGGTAACTAGACTTGTGGTGGTGATCACTTTGTAGTGTATACAGATGTTGAATTCTAACATTGTACACCTGAAACTTATGTAGCGTTATATATCAATTTTACCTCAACTGAAAAAAAAAAAGTGCCTAAACTTTGAATGGGCACTTCAATTAAGAAATGCCAAATGACTTGTATGGACGTTGCTCCGTACTTTAGTCAGCAGTCAAATGCGAATTAAAATCACAGTGAGATATCAACTAGAGAATTGAAAGGACTAATAATAGCAAGTATTGGCAAGAATGCCAAACTCCTGTAAAATATACATTTTTGGAGGTGGTGAAAGTTGATACAAACCACTTTGGCAAACATTTTTATTAATATCCATTAAAGGTAAGCATTTGCTTTTTTTCTTCTTCATTTAGAAATTTCAAGTATATAGGTTATGTAATATTATCTATCTATCTATCCATCTATGGAAATAATCTTAAATGATTACCAGAGAAACATGTACAGGACTCTTCATAGCAGCTCTATCCAAAATATTTCCAAAAACAACTGACTTCCTCTTCAAAAGTAGAGTCAATAATACAACACTGGTGTAGTTATACAATCAAATATGATACAGTAATAAAAAAAGAACTGCTGGGTAGAACAATATGAATGAAGCTCATATACATAATGATGAGGAAAATAAGCCATAACCAAAGAATACATATTGTCCGATTCTGTAGTTCAAGAGACAAAACTAATATTGATGATAGAAGCCAGAATAGTGGTTATTAAAGTAATTAAATCTCAAAAAAGTTCTATGCTTTAAATAATTTTTTAAAAATTTTGTTAAATATAAATTCTACAGATTTATATTTCTACAACCTTTTACAGAACCAGGACTATGTTTTTCAAAAACTGCAAAGCTGCAGAGAGATAAAACAGCAGGAAAGAAAAGTTATGTCTGGATATAAATGTGAAGTATGGAAAAACTACAAGTCAAAAAGGTACTTATTGATAAATTACTAAAATACAGCATTAAGTAATTCAGGCTACCTTAAGCAAAAATGGAATGCACTTGAGTGCATATCACATTATCACAGAAGATAATAGGTTGGAGGTATGGGCTTGGAGAAAATGTAGGAATTAAGGAAGATCCAAAGTCTAGACAGCAGGAACCATATGAAAAGCCAGGCACAGAAATATTTGCTCACAGCCTGTAACATCCACACATCTTTTCTTCACTGAGTCCTGACAAATGTGTGGGGATGTCGGAGAGGGTGGTTCTGAGAAGCATCAGATGGGCTGAGCACCATAATGTATCTGGTCCTCAGAAGCGGGGCTGTGGGGCAGATCTGCTCCCTTATGCTTCGGATGGTAGACTCTCTGTCCCTCCAAGATCACACACATACAGAAAATTAGAGTCCTGGAGTGGAGGTGAGCGATGTTAGTTGCTTGACATCCAGAAATTAGGAAATAATTTAAAATTTGAGAGTATAATTAAGGGCAAAGGTTAAACGCATCCTCTATGTCTGAATCTGCTTTATCTCTTAAAATGCTGAGAGATTGAGAATAGAATGCATGTTTCTGGGTGGAGCTAAATGGAACTATTTAATAATTTTGCTTTTCATGATCACAGTTGCCTTTGAAAAATGGAAAATTGCCCTCCAAGTATAAATTATTAAAATGATTATGAACCATTGAAGGAGAAATGATTCACCATAGAGTGAATTAATGTTTGTGCACTTAATTAGCCTTAATAAATATAAATAAACTATCGTTTAGTTTCATGAGTTAGCAATATATTTCCTGAAATAATTTTAACTGACGTTTAGATACATAGTGTTTAATGCTGCAGAAGAAACATATATTCATTATCTCATTTATGAAGAATAAATATGAAATACTTAGCAACTAGGTAAAACATAAGCAAACACTTTGGGTAAATTTATGGGTTATTACAAATAATTTAAATTTAAATAATTAGAAAATTTCTTTAGTATAAATCAACTACATTTTGTGTAAAAATATCTGTTTTCAGGTTTTAGAAGTGAAATACCAAATACAAAATCTTTAAGAATTTCAAGGTGCCGGCCTGGTGGTGTAGTGGTTATTAAGTTCACACGCTCCGCTTCGCAGGCCCTGGGTTCACAGGTTCGGATCCCAGGCATTGACCCACACACCACTTGTCAAGCCATGCTGTGGCAGCATCCCATAAAGAAAACGGAGGAAGATGAGCACAGATGTTAGCTCAGGGCTAATCTTCCTTGGCAAAAGGAGGAAGATTGGCAATGGATGTTAGCTTAGGGCCAATCTTCCTCACCAAAAAAAACAATTTTTTTTCAAACATGTTATTAAAAGTAACATTGTCACCAATTTATTACAAAAAGATGTGGCTCTAGTTTACAAAAATCCTGAAAACTACATTAATATTATTGATACAAAGCTAATAAAAACAGAATTATGGTAAGAAAGAGGGTTGGGAAATATGTCTTACCTTGTTCAAATCTATTTCCAATTCCTTTGTTTAAACGTTGTGACAAGTTCAGGTGTCTGAGATATTTTCAAGCTATTTAACACTTAGGACGAAAATTTAAAATCTCACCTATTTCTCCATTTAAGTGTGCAATTGAGATGTAAACTTTAGCTTAATATATGAGCCAAAGTACTGGTATGAATCTCCTCCCTTAAACCCCACAGTACTACAGCAGAAAGCCAAATATCCCTTCTATCATAAAAAATAAATTAAAAAATGAAGTGATAATTTTTCATTTATGGAGAATAAAGGTCATTTATTCTATGCTTCTCCACAGGTTAAGTTTAATTTAGAAATTTAAGAGAGAGGAAAAAAAAGAATCATTTTTATCCCTTGCCTATTATTTAGTACAAATTAGAAATGAGATGTGATTTATGCAATTAGATTAGCTACATTAGATACAGCTCTACTATTCTCAAAAACTGATAAATTACTAAATCGAAGAAAATATCCTAAAGCTGATCATAACTTGCCATTAAGGCATACTTAAAATAGACAGTACCCCGCTGGTTCTCACGGCACCAACATATTTCCAGTAATTCAGAGTAAGAGATTTAGTTGAAATGCTAATTGCATACATGAAACTAGGTCATATAATTTGCCATTGAATTAATTATATAAATAAAGTGAATTGTGCTACACTTTGTATTTTAGCAAGTTAGCATCTTGATTATGTTAGTTTGCACTTTAAAAGAATATTTTATTTTTACTCAGAGGAAGATTTTCCAAAAACTTAAATTATTACTATTTTTCAGAACAAATTCTAAAAGGTAGTTTTTTCACTTATACAATTTATACCTCTCCCTTTTCCTTTTTAAAAATATTATAAATTAAGATGTGAAGGTTAAAGTTAACTTTTAGTCAGTATTAGAGATAAAATGATATTATTATTATGACAGATGGAGAAGTGATGTGCTAAAAATTACTCTAAGATGTTTTTAAAACCAAAAGAGTTATCATTATTATAAACCAATTTTCACCTTCAATTTGAGAAATAAACTCAATATATCTATGATAGAAGACAGTTACATTTACCAAAAAAAAAAGATTATTCAGAACCACGGGAAAGTCTGTACTATGTGCTCTCTAAGTCATGCTCTATAAGTACATTATTTCCATATAGATAAGGTTTGGTCAATTCTGTCTCGACAAACAATATCTAATTTTGAATTATTATGCCTTTTTGAATAATGCCAAAGAATTTTAAAAATAGAGTATTATTCATACTTTAAAGACAACTAGCGTTTCAGTATTTTAATATTCTACTTAACAAAGTTAAACAATATTTTAATTCCAATATGGAAATCCAATTCCATATTTCCTAGTGTAATACACGTGTTACATTTTATTTTTTCCAGAGTAAATTTCATTCTGATAAAGAATGTTAGTATTGAATATTATATATCTATAAGATGGTTATTGAAATTTTGTTTTTCTTCATTTTTAACATTTGAAAAGTATAGAAATTAAGAAAACATATCAATTTAAGTTCCCATGATGAGATTATATTATTATTATTTTAGAATCATTATTTATTTTACAAATGTAATCACAGTGAATTTAAAATAGTGAAGATGAAGATGAAGATTTAACATGTATATTCAGATTATTAAGGATTTTCAAAAATATAAACCTATTCCTCAGTAAATGCTCTATGACAAATATGGGAAAAGGAAAGTGAAGAATATATATATGTATATGTCCCATAAAGTATGAATGGTCCTCAGAAGTAGTGATCTGTTTACTACTTTTCAATAAATAAATTAAAGCTGGATGTATAGTGCCCCAAAATATTTATCTCTTTTTATGAATATTATGAATATCTCTTTTATGAATATTGGTGTAAATTATGATTATGTCTACTTTATTAGCTAGCCATCCCATGTACCTCATGTAATCTGACTTAAACTATGCAAATTGGGGCCGCACGGTGGCGCAGCAGTTTAGTTTGCACTTGGCAGCCCAGGGTTCCCGGGTTCGGATCCCAGGCGCCCGCGGTCTCACAGCTAGTCACCCACGCCGTGGCGGCGTCCCATATAAAGTAGAGGAGGACGGGCACGGATGTTAGCCCAGGGCCAGTCTTCCTCAGCAAAAAGAGGAGGATTGGCAACGGATGTTAGCTCAGGGCTGGTCTTCCTCACAAAAAAAAGAAAAAAAAAAAACTATTATATACTACTTTTAATACCAAACTTTTCCCCATATGTATATATGAATAAGTGTTAACACATCACTTCAAATTTTTCATATAAAGCTGAAAAATCAAGACATTCAATTTTTTTTTAAGATTAAAATCAATTCAATAGAGAAGCTATATCACTAGGTTTTCAGTTTGATATCAGGCTTAATTCTTGATACGTTTCAGGTATACAGATACTGGGGCAAATTTGAGAAGAAAAAAAGTAGTATTATTTAAATGTGGTATAAGTATGGCAGACTATAAAATAAAAAACATGTAAATGGATTTGTCAAAATATTATTTTAAATCATACAACATTTTATAGAGATACCAAATCTTATTACATGGTTGACTCCTATTTATGACAATAACACCCAGAGTTTAAGTGAGATTATATAAAGTACATTGCTGTTCAATTTCTACCATTGATTTACCATATAATCCTGGACTAATCAATTAATTTCTATGATTCTTAGTTTTCTGTCTCTTAAAATACTTGAAATATCACTATATAATATAATAAATAATGATATAAATATTTCTTTACTGAGTTTATTGAAGATCCAGTGCAATAAGGAATATGAGAACACTTTTTTAAACAGCCTGTTTTGCAATTTTAACAACAATAATAACAAGATTAAAATTGCTCATCACCATCAATAATGTTATTTACTCTTTTGTGACCTGTCTCCCTCTCTCTCTACTGAGTACTTAGTAATTTAAAAAGCAAAGCAGGCAATATAATTCAAGTCACACACTTTTTTGGTTTAAAAAAATCTTATGGGAATTTTTTATTTGGAAAGATCTTCTTCTGCATAAATAGCTCTGATTTAGAACTTAAAATTGCCAAATCCTATTTTTCACAGTCTTCCAAAGCTGAGTTGGTAGATACTTCCATATGAATCCTATTAACTTACTTGAATGAATAAAATATCCATTTTTCAAAACCTAGTGCTAATAGAAGCATCATGGTCTAGATCTCAATGAATAGTAACAGTGATGAGGATGAGGATGAAGGTGATGATAAAGAAAGAGTTACCATTTTCTGGGAAGGTTAGGATGAGATAGTCTCTATATTGCGTTCTTTAAATTTGTTAGCTCTTTAAATTGTCTTAACCACACTGCAGTTTATATAGCTATAGCTCAAAGACAATAAACTGAGGTTCAGATAGGTTAGGATGTGTGTGAAAATAGACAGCAGCAAATGACAGATGCACAACTTAAACGGTGGTTATCTTTACTCCAGAGTTCATGCTATTTCCACTATATCACGTATCCTTAATCTTCTCTTGAATTAATAGAATAAAACACGAAAACAATGTTATACAATATAAAGTTCGTAATTAGTATTAATATGATAGCTTCTAATCTGCAGAATGATTAGTGTATCTTAAAAAGATAAACATTATTAACCTTGAGTACATAACTAGCTGAAATATTTTAGTTTTGTAAACATTACCTATAACTGAAAAAATATATATATACACGCAATTATGTATTTCATTACTAAAACAAATTTACTACTTTCCCCTTACAAAGATTCTTAACACTTCCAAATCTGCAAGGAATCAGCAGTGACCTTCCTAACCAGAATAACCATCTCCTTCCTGTTGGATGACCACATAGGCCACTTAATTGTTCTGTGTTTCCTCTTCTGCTACCTCAAGCCTTTTTCTCCATATTCAGTTCCAGAGTACAAAAATAAACGGGTGGAACAGTGCCAGAGTGGTCTTCTAGATATTAAATAAGCTCACATCAACCTTCCACAGAAAAAGTTTAGAAGTTTTTCCATAACACTTAGGGTAAAATACAAACTCCATATCTCAATCTTTAGTCAGTGCAACAGTTTGACTTGTATGCCCAGGACTGTCATGGTTTATGCCTGTTGCTATTCAAAATTGTCCTTGTTTGGCTCTGAATTATGTGGACAGTCCACCCAAAAGCCCACATATGATCTGACCCCTGCCTACCTCTCCCACCTTAGTAATCACCACTTTCTCCTATGCTCTCACATGCCAGCCACACTCAGTGTCAATGTCTTTTGAACACACCAGGCTAATTCTGCTCTCATCTCTATACTCTTAGAACACTTTTCCCAAGATTTTACAATGGCTTTCTCATTCACATCATCATGTCTGTTAAAATAAAACCTCCCAAAGAAGCTCTCCTCAGCAATCATTTTGAAAATTGCTCTCATCCCTATCACTCACGGGCTGCTTACTCTGCTTTATTTTCTTGCTGGCACTTATCACTACATGAGCTTTACTTATATTTTTACTAGCTGATTTTCATCTTTTTTCATTATAACATAGCAAGCTCTATGAGGGAACATATTTTGTCTTTCTTATTCATTTCTGTATCTCAAGAACTGAGTTAGACGCATAGAAGGATCTAACTAAAAATGTTTTCAGTGAGCGGATAATGAGTGATCTGGCAAAAAAAAAAAAACAATCATTAACATCTTCTTTGATTCTGCTAGTTAAATATCCAAAGAGAATTGCAGATAAACATCTCTAAAATTACTTCTGAGTCTTGGGCTTTAATAATACTTTCTAAATTTTCTTTTAATTTTATGTTTTATTGAATTATTTCTTAATGCTGTTGTTGCAATCAAGTATCATTTAAATATTATTTCTCCTGAAACTATGAAAGCTTTTCTTTTGCAAAGTTTAATACATCTTAAAAAGTATAAACATTCCTTAATAATTAGGTCACACAAAATGGGATAATGTAACAATTATGCCATATTATTACAAAATTTACAACAAAAATAAATGATTGACATTTCTCAAATATCTGCAAAATACTTTTTTTAGTCTAATGTGTAAACCATTTCAAGATGATCATTATAACTGATTTATGGATCTTTAAAATTAGATAGCACTTCTCTTTTAAAGAATAGTAAAAATTAAATGTCTGAGAAAATCCCCCACAACAAAACACCTAAAGTTGTTGCATAAATAAAACAAACATCAATTTAATCGTATGGTTGTAGGTAAAATTCCTAAGGCTCAAAATGAACAAGATATAAAAACTGGGGTGGGTGAGCAAGAAATCTCAGGTTCCTTTCCTGTAGTAAGACCCAAAGCCTTAAGTTTTTATTTTGGTTTGGTTTTTCACTGAGAAAGATTTGCCCTGAGCTAACATCTGTTGCCAATCTTCCTCTTTTTATATGTGAGCTGCCGCCACAGCATGGCCACTGACAGATGAGTGGTGTAGATCAGTGCCCAGGGAGCCAAACCCGGGCCACAAGTGGAGCATGATGAACTTCACCACTAGGCCATCACTGGCCCTAGAGCCTTTAGTTTTAAAGTGGCCAAGGGTCAGGAGCCTTTGTGTCAGCCCACTGAGTGGGGTAGGTGAAATGGAACTGAGACCATTGCACATTGCAGAGTCCCTTGAAGAAACATTCTCAGGAAAGGATATGCTAAGAAAAAAAAATCTATTCAGCAGAAAATTGAACAAATATGCCAACTCTAGTTTCAGAGTAGGTTCTCATTGGGACAAAAGTCTCCACTAAGAACCTATAATCAGAGTTTGGCCATCATATTCATTGGTTTATGGTTTTACACTATTCTATAAAATGTAATAAGAGGAAAGATTCAAAAAACCCTGCTTTCCAATAATACTTATGAGGGTAATGTAACTTATGAAAAATCAGATAAGGATATTAAAAAAAAGTAAATTACTGGCCAATCTTACTTATGAACATATGCAACAAACAGTAAATTTGTGTCATACACACATACACACTAAAGTAATTTATAGAATTAACAGAATAAAATAAAAATGACTATTGAAGCAAGACAAGCAGAAAAATATTTTTTGATAACATTCAAAAAGGCAATACACTAAAATAAATAATGAAACCTTTACTAAACTAGAAATAGCATGATACTTTTCAACCCATTAAAAAGGTGTTGCAAAACAAATATAGGAAAAGATACACTTAATGTTCAAATATTATCCACACTTATTTCAAAATAAGAGAACAGATTACAAGGCTTACTATCACCAAATTCATTCAAAATTATATGATAAAACAGGGAAAAAATATAAGGTTTGGAAAGAAACAAAGATTTCTATAGTCACAAATAATATTTTTATGTGTATAGAAAAGTCAAAAGGGAATATATATGTAAATTATTAGAATTAAGGTGAGGATTTAGCAAATTTATTGGATAGAGTATCAATATATAATATCAATTGCATTTTCTACACCAAAACAACAGAATGTGAATGTTTTCTAAAAAGATACTATGTACAAGATCTTCCCAAAAATATAATATCAAATATTTAATCTAACAAATCAAGTACTTCATTTAAGTGAAGAAAGCAATGAAAGACATTAACACAAACCCAGGTAAGCTTAGCACAATCATATGTTCATGTGTAAAAATACTACTTAATGTTGTAAACATGTCTATTCCACTCAAATTGTAGAACTATTTATAAAAAGAAGGCAATTCTAATCAAAATAGCAATAATAATTTATGTAGCATTTGAAAAGCTGATTTAAATACCTATTTTTAAGAGCAACTCGCAAGGATAGACAAATGAATAAAAACAATGAGGGGGGGCTTGTAAAACAAGAGAAAAAGATATCTTAAGAGCTACAGTAATAAAGGGCATGTGGTGGTGTTGTACTAAGAAACAAATAGATCAACAGAACAGAAGATACTGCCCATAAACCCATGCCTAAATAGAGACTTAACATACAAGTGAAGTAGCATTGCACAACAAGTAAGGGAAACCCAGACAATAAATTAAAGATGTTTAATTATCCATGTGAAAATATATCCCTACCTCACACCATACACAAAATCAGTTTCTATTGGATACAAACCTTAATATCACAGGGACAAGTAAAAAAAATCCAAATAAATTTCAAGGGAGCATCTTTATAAAAAGCATTAATAATAGAGAATTATCTAAACTTTGGCTACATTAAGTTATAAACCTTGAGTACAAAAAGACACCATAAAATAATTAAAAGGACAGTTACATTTAGGAAGACTTTATTGCAAAAGATTGATGCTAATAATAATGATTGTACACACATATATGTAATTCACTTAATAGTATATAAAGAACTTCTACAAATAGATAAAATATGATAGGAAAACAGATAAAAGATATGACAAAGCTATTTACATAAAAATAAATCTGAATAGTCAATAAATATGTGAAATGAATTGTGATATTACATCAAAAAAATTAGAACTACAGAGAGAAATTTCACACCGAAGATATGGGCAACTCTAAAAATCTGAAAACAGTGTATGTGGCACTGCTTGTACAGTAATGGAAAAACTCATACTGCTGATGCAAATGTAATTTAGTATGACCACCTTTGAAAATTCTTGTAAATGATCTACTCAATTTGAAAACAGCTTTTACTTTATTACCACTAAAATTTTACTCCTAAGAGTGTACACTAGGGAAATACTCACAGGTGTACAACAGAGAAATGGATATAATGGAACTCAACAGCAAAAAATGAATGAAATAGAGCCATACATATCAATATGGGTGTAGCTCAATCAATTTTGAGGGGGAAAAAACTCAATTTCCAGAAGAATTCAGAGAGCATTGTACCAGCTACAAAGAGTTTTAAAACATACAAAAGAGTAATGCACTTTCTAAGGAATATATCTCTATAAGGTAAAATTATAAAGAAAACTGTGAAAATGATAAACTTTAAAGATTGTATTTTTCCTCTGACAGGAGAAAGGGGTGGATAATAAGGATCCTGAATTAGGAAGAGAACACAGATGTCTGAATTCTTAAGTTCAATGGTGAGTACACGGATATTTGACATATAAATCTTCTTATATAGTATATCCTTATATAGGATGCAAAATAGTAAATTTGCTAAACAATAACATATAAAATTGGGAGCTGACATCTCACCTTCTTTACTGTTAAAATAACTCCACACTCAAACCATCCACTTCTACTCAGGGAAGCAGTGTTCCTCTTCTTTTTCCTAGGGGTGTCGCTGACTGGACCTGGAGTTATTACATAATCCTAAAGCATGTGGTACCTTGAGCCCCACTCAAACAGAGGTAATCCTTAAGGACAGGCCTCATAATATTTCAGAGAACTTGGCAGTTAACCTGGCACATAAGATATCAGATATCTTTATGATTAATTTTCATGTTTTAATAACTAGTAGGGCAAATAATCCTTAATACATTAATCACCCTTCCTTTTTCATAATTTTCCCACCTCTTCTTGATTATTTTTGGTATAAACATCTTACAAACTTTAGAATAAGCTTTTCTCGTTCTAAAAGGCCTGTACTGACATCTGTTGGAATTTCTTTTAGTTAATAATGGAATGATCAAGTAATTGAATATGAAATGCTTATGATACCTGCAAAGTAACATGAGTATGTGTTTCTGCCCCATCTCCCTCCTTTCACTGTGATACAAAATGGGGCCAAGGAAGCTTCTGCTCCCACCTTATGCACCCTAAATCTGCTGTTCTAAACAAATATTTGAGAATACCTACTTTGGAGGACAAGATTCTCTTCCATTTGGCTGATAACTGCACATTCAGACATTCTCTTTAGGTTTCTTTTCAGATTACGGTTTGATCTTCCTTGCACTTGGCAGCTTGCTCTCAAGAAGTCTGAGAATAAAAAGAGAAGGGCTCTCTCCATTCCATTACTTTAAACATAGAATTTTCTGACTGTTTCTTGAATCTATAAATGCTTTAATGTGGTACAATCATTAGAAAGGAGTATTAGATGACATACAGTACAAAGTGGGGACATCAGTAATACCAAGTTATTGAAGAGTCTCTTCAGGACTTAATGGAAAAACTTTAATGCTACTATGATCTGTATGAAAACACTAGTGATAATGGGATCTGATTAAATATCATCTTGCTTTACTTTATAGCATCTCCAATATAATCAATGATGATATTCAAAAGATTTAATGAGCACTAACCAATCAGAATCAAAGCTATCCTAACCTTGGAGCATGCTAAAGGAGTGTTTCTGCTGGCAGAATTGTATGAAAGTTGGGGCAACCTCTGGTAGGATTTGGGGTGGCTGATGCCTTTTTGGGAGGGGGATTTGAGGACTCAACCGGTGACTATTTTTCTCCTCTACTAAAATATTTCAGTATTGTATTAATCGGCATAGCTGTGCCAAAGCCTACTTGGCTAAATATAAACTCAAAATAGTAACAACTAAAAGTCTTGGTCCTCACATTTCTAAGGCCTTTAGTCATTCAGTTAATATTTTGACAATTAATTTTTGAAAAGAAAATGCATACTTACAGATTTTGCATGGAAAAGGACATTTTAAGTTACTATTCTAAAATGTATGTGTGTGTGTGAATGTGTACCTATGAAGAAAACATTTTTGGTCAATTAAAATATTTGGGTGATATTTTGACATTTAAACTCTATTTATATTATATATAATAAGTGAGTTCAAAAGAATACTTGCAAGTCTCAAATGCGGTGAATGAAAAATATGCAGCGTACCCATTTAAATATAATTTATATAATGCTAGAGTAAAAGAGCTGACTTCTTATTAAAACAAGATAGAAATCTTCTGAGCCCTTGGGAGAAACACAACTAAGCATTATTAGCATTTCTTGGAGGCACTGTATTATTTTCCAAAATGCAATTGAAGATTCATTAACATACATTCAATTATAAAACATATTTTATTACCCAAATAACTGCATCAGTCTTACACTTTGGGGAAGAAAATGAACCATGAAGATATTTCTAAAGACAATTCCAAATACTTTAGAGAACTTGTGTTTTATCCAAATGAGCATAAAACTGTCACTTCCAACCTGACTTGACTATTTTCTTACTTGAGAAAAAAATCTATATTTTTTGACATACAATGGTCTTTCTGTCTTGGCAATGACTTTCCACATCACATATTTTAATTCCCTTGGCAACCCCATAGCCCATTTTATTATTCATTTTTACAACTCAGATACTCTGGCTTACTGTACAAATTTTAAATGATTAGATAAAAGAAACATTCAAATATTCAATAAATATTTATTAAAAGGCAGCTATGAATTAGTTACTGCATGGACAAAGGAGATACAAATGGGACACACAGTTGATATGCAACAGGGTGATTTGGGAAGAAATAAATATTCATGGGCTAATTGAATTTTCTTTCTCCATAATCACATTATGAAGCCAGTGTGAAAGTACAATTGAGGGGAGAATATGCAAAGTTGTCCCAAAAAAGGAGAAGAAGAAGAAGAAGCTTGAGGGTACAATGCGGAAACAATTGGATTTGAAATTTGGGAAATTCTCCTCAACCCTGGAAAGAGGTGGGTTTGGCAGGGTTTTGCAAGCCCTGTTCCCACAGCAAGGCATAAAGAAACTTTTAAATTCCAAATACCTTTTCTTTATGCTTCTTCATCAATACTGAATATTTTGTACTCTAGACACTGTTGATGCTAACAGACAATAAATTCCTTGACCCGACCATATTTCTTTTTCCCTTGTCTCCCTGCATCCTCACTTCTCCATTGAAGACACCATGGTCCACCTCTATAATTATCCACTTCCAGCATTCTTTTTTTTTTTTTTGCGAGGAAGACCAGCCCTGAGCTAACATCCACTGCCGATCCTCCTCTTTTTGCTGAGGAAGACTGGCCCTGGGCTAACATCTGTGCCCATCTTCCTCCACTTTATATGGGACGCCGCCACCGCACGGCCGACAGGCAGTGTGTCGGCAGAAGCCCGGGATCCGAACCCGCGAACCCTGGGCTGCCAAGCACAAACTTAACCGCTGCGCCACCAGGCGGCCCCCACTTCCAGCATTCTTAACTGTAATTCCTTGTCCCTCCCTCTTTCACTCAATGTTCATAGTAAATTTGAACAATTCTTAGATTCAATTTTCTTCCTCTTCTACATTTCCCTAGTATGAATAAATGGGGGTAGAATGAAACAAAAATATTAAACTGAAAATCACAATATGAAAGTGGGCCATCTACACCGCCTAGATTTTCTTGTCAATTTATTCTCCCATTCTTCAAGGTGACCATTCCATAACTGTTTCCTCTATTGAACCTGCTATCACCAATTTTGTACATTTTAAATTTGTTCATATACTTTTTAAAACTTTTACTTAAACATAAATATAATCTAAAATACATCATTCTCTCCATCCACATCTTATAACCCATTTATAACTTTTTCTATATATTTTGCATTCTCTCTTATTATACTGGATGCATTTTCTCTGTCCCATCATAAGACTAACCCCTCCAATTGTGTACAAGGTAATACTTATCCTCTCTCACAGATTAAAGTTTAGTTTATACTGGAATTATCCCATCTATATCCTAAATAATCCAATTTTCCTTCTTTAATGACCATCCCTAAATAATACTATTATTAATAAAAATACCTATCACTTTTGAGTGTTTATAGTAGACTGTTTTGTGCGCACCCTGGCTCATTTGTCTCTATTTGCTCTTTCACTTCTTTATCTCTCATTTGCTTGTGAACCCCCTACAATGAGGCTTCCTTCCCAACCCCTCAATGGAACTGCCCTTTATCAGTGCCCTTAATGACCTGCATCTTGACATGTCAAATGTTCAATTTTTGGTCTACCCTTCATTTTACATCCAGGCAGCATTTATTACAATTAAATATTTTCTCCTCTTTGAGCCTTTTATTCACTTGGTTTCTGGGGGGGTCATAGACCCCTAGTTTACCTTATGTCTCATTAGCTGCTCCTCAGCTAGTTTTCTACATAATTAGCAACTAAATTTTCTCAGCTTTAATGGAGAAAGTACTTGGAAACGAATCTTTGCTCCTTTTCTGTATCTACATTTGCTACCTGGATAGTCATATAATACCATATTTTAAATAATATTTATGCATTAATATATCTCAGTTTTATATCTCTAGCCCTAATCACTGCTTCAAATTTCTGCATCCAACTGCCTGCTATATAGCTACACTTGGATATTCAAAAGACATCTGCAGTAGATGTTACTAGTGAATTCCCAGTAAGCTCCTGAACACATGGAAGGCTATACTTCCTAGCCCCTTGCATTTTGGCAAGCTCATGTGAATAGTTTTAGTCAATGGTTTTGAGAAGAAATGTGTGTGACTTTTACACCTAAACACAGAGACTAGACAGTCTTTATGTACTAATTTGTCTTGCTTTAAGAACAAGAAGGTCTTGTCCAGATGCTGTGGCTATAAAAGGTGATATCTGCTTCAGTCTGTGTGGGCAAAGCCCTATACCGATTTGCTAATTCCTGTGAGATAATTTCCCATTGTGTGAAAAAAATATTAAGATTTGGGAGTAAATTAATCGTTGAAGTGTACCTTAGAACACTTCTGTGAATATAATATCTAAAAATTAACATGTCTAAAACAGACACTTGATTTCTTTCATAACAAACTTTATTCTTCAACTACCCCGTAATCATAAATGGCATCATTACCCAATTGAACAGATCAAAAATCTAGGAGTTATTCACCGCACCCACATCTAGTCTATCAGAAAATTCTATTAGTTCCAACTGCAAAATATTTCCTTAACCCTACCACTTTTTGTCACTGCCATCACAGCCACAGCCACGCTCATGTAAGCCATCATCATCTTTGCCTGAATGGTTTGCAAAAGCCTCCCAAATAATCCCCTTTTCTAATTTTATCGCTCACACTATATTTCCTACAATGCATTCCCCAATAAAAGCATAACTGCTCTCTTTACAACTCTTCTATGACTTCCTATTTCATGTAGAAGACAATCCAAATTCTTCTCATAGTCTATAAATTTATATTATTGTCGCTACCTACCATAATGATGTCATCTGCTTTAGGTCCTGCCCTTGCTCAATGTGCTTTAAGCATCCTGATTTTCTTGGCAATTCTCAAACAGGAGAGATTGTTTTCGTCTTGGGACTTATTTCTTTTTTTTTAACTTTTGACCCCCTTCATCCAAAAGTCTTGGGGTTTATGAAGTGCCATTCCCGCTCCCTCAAATGTTCTTCTCCAAGGTCTTTGCTGGTTTACTCCCTCAATATTCTACTCAAATGCCATATCTTCACAAAAGCAATCTCTGTCATACCACAAACTTACATCATTCATTATTCCCTTGTCTTGTTTTATTTTTCTTCATAGCATGTATCACTGCATATGTGTATGTAAGTCTATGTGCACATGTACATGTATGTGTGTGAATGTGGGTGGATGTGTGTGTGTGTGTGTGTGTGTGTATACTTCTTTCTTATCTATATCCAATAGTGGATTGTAAACTCCATGAAGGATTTTTTTTCTCTGTTGTTCACAATCCTATCTCTGGAACTAGAATAGAGCCCAGTACACAAGTCTGTGCTTAGTAAATATTTGTTAAATGAATAAATAAATTCCATTATCATTATTCTATAATAATTCCCAAGTAATAAAAGAGGGTTGCATAATAAACCAAATAAATAATATTCAGCTAAACCTATGAAGTTATTACTTCCTGTGTTTGAAACTATACATAGCTGCTTAGTCCTATGCATTTAAATTAGAATCTCAAAATGCCGAGATTTCACAATTGGTTAAATAATAGATTGTCTATTCTTTTTGTTTGTTACCTAACTACATAAAGAATTCTAAGCAAGCAGAGAAAATGATTCAGCTAAGATATTTGTACTGCATTAGTTATTTATGCATATAATGTATTATTAAGATAAAGTTATGTGCTTTTGAAATCACTGTCATCATGCTTACCTATATTAAAATACCTTTGCAAAATCAGAATTGATAATCAGCATGAAACGAATTCAGAAAAAGTTGAAACTAAAAGTAGAAGAATTACATTTTTCATATTTTTCTGATAAAAGACTTAAAATAGTATATAATGCACATTAACTCTTTTAAAGACTTAAAAGGTGAAATGGTTATGCTATCCTTATCTCCGAGCATATCCTTAATTCACTGAAATTGCAGATGATTTTATCAAGGATACAGACCCTCTAACTGTAGCTAAACTAGTGGAAACGCCAAGTTTTTTATGCTTGTGACACTGCTATTTGCCTATGAAATATTCTCCTTTTGCTTTTCTGACACTACAACTCTCTCCTACTTTCCCTCCAGATGTTCTCATGAGTTCTACTAAATTTTTTTCCTGAAAAATGTTTGTGTTTCTCAGAGTTCTTTCTAGTGTTTGTTTGTTTTTCTGCTCTTACCATGAACATTCACTGTAGTCATCCATCCTAGGCAATCTCTACAATAACAGCAAATTTTAAAGTACACCACATATCGATAATATCAATAACAACTTCATATCAATAATAACGTCAATCTTATCTAGATATGATCCAGCATCTTCCCTTGGATGTCCTATAGTCTATAGAAAAAAGTCAGTGTGTCTAAAACTAAGATCATTATTTTCCATCTAAAACCATCTTCTCTTCCTTTTTTTTGGCTTTATCTATGAATTTCATCAATAGGCATCAACGTTGACTCATTCTTTGTTTTTACTTCTCATATACAATACCAAAATTTTGAGCATTTTATCTCATAAATATTCTGTGAATCCAATCTGTGATCAATAATTCCAATGTGGCGTGTCAGTTTCGTTTTTACTCCAGGCATTTAGACTAAGCTTTCCCACCCCCTTTGAAGACAGAAAAAGGAGTCCTTTTAATAATAGTCTTGATATACATGCTTTGTTAATTACATGTGTGGAAAATATTTTCTCCCAGATTGTAGCTTATCTTTTTACTTTTTACTTTCTTTAGGTGTCTTTTGGTAACCAGAATTTCTTATTCTTCGTGCGGTTAAATTTATCTATTTTTTCATGGTTAATGCTTGCGTGTTTCCTGCTCCATGACTCAAAAGTTTCTATTTCTAGATAGATACCTAGAGACATTATCGTGCATCGTAGTGTGAATATTCTTTTAACAATATAATTTGTAATAGAAAAAATGGAAACTGAACAATGTATCATTGACTTCAGAATGAACAAATGCATGGTAGTATATTCACAGAGTGAACTATGTATACCAATGATATGTATAAGCTGATACCACATGTGAAAAATATGGGTGGGTTAAGCAGGATGAATAAACTCTAGAGATCTACTGTACAACATTGTAACTATAGTCAACAATAATGTAATGTACACTTAAAAATTTGTTAGGAAAGTAGATCTCACGTTAAGTATTCTTACCACAATAAAATACACTAAAATAAATATATAGGGATGGATCTTTGTAATATAATGTTTATTATGAAAAACAAATTCCAAATGATTACACATAATTTGAAATTATTTTAGTAATGTCTAATAGCTAGCAAGACTAAATAATATAAGGTTTAATCAGATAGATAGGTATGTAGATAGATACACATGTAAATATTATATATAAATCAAAGAAATGATTAATAGATAATTCAGGACAGAAGTTACATCCTGTAGGTGTAATTGTGAGGTAGGGGGAAACACAGATTAACATAAGCTACTGGTAATGTTGCAAGTCTTGGCTGAATCTTGGGTTCAGAGATATTCATTATGTTATTAAAATGTATGAATAAATTAATTAGATATAAAAGATGAAATGAAACCTGGCGATACATAGATCAATGACAATAGTATATCATGAATTAAGGATCAGTTCATTTTTATGTATCTGAGTTAATTTTGGTAAAATAGTATATTCAGTGATACATAGTCCTCTACTGCTCTAGGGAATAGGATATGCATATTTGCCTCATCAATTGTATCAATATTTACTTTCTTATTGAACCATAAATTTTCTTCCATATGCCATATAGCCATCCCCCCAAAAAAACACAGACAAATTATTTATAGCTACTTTTTAAAAAATAAAAAAACATAGCCTAGCACTGCAAATATGCTTTATTAACATGATCTTCCTCATGTTTGTTTTACTAGTTGATTTTGCTTAAATTTTTAAAATTATCTTGACAAAATTTTTTCATTTTGTCCTCAATACTATTGAAAATGTTAAAAAGATGAATACTTAATTTTTAGAATCAGTGTATATAATATTTTAAAATATATATCATTTTAACTCAGATGTTTTTTTCAAAAACACTTTTAAAAAACATAAAATTAGCATATGTCTAGAAAGTCAAGATTTTTTTATGCATATATGGAATGACTATTAATAGGAAATAATTTCATTGTCAGGAATTATGAATTAGCAATGTTATCATCATATTTTATCACATATATGTGCATAGAGAATTAAATGTTTATTATTTAATAACCTTCAGATTTATTATACCTTTTAGTATGTGGACAATATTGCTTATAAAATTACATGCCTGTACTGTTTCTCAATCATTTACTAAAAGAGATAAGTAAGAACAACTTTTTGTCATATTTAGAAAATACTGAATTTTATTTTTACAAACTTCACAAAGTCACACGTGTAAATTATGAACTTAAGCAGTATAATTTTATTCTTATTTGAAATTTAGACTGGTTATAAGTCTTCCATTTGTATCAGGTAAAATAATCCAGGAAAAAATTCTTTTTTAAGCTGGAATTCTAAAGAGAATAAGGGAAATGGCAATAATTTTCATTGAAAAAGTCTTTGTTATCACAGATGAAATCCAAATGAGTTAAAAATGGCACAAGAATAGTAAAATCTTGATTTCTTTCATGAATATTAAAGACTCATTTGCTTGTGGGAGACTGAAAATGTAATTAACAACATAGATATTATTGTAAGGGATTTGTATTGAAATATCTGGTATCCCAGTAGTTAATCAAGACAAACAGTTCTTAAAGGCCAATAGTCAAAGGGAGTTTGTCAGCGCAAAACTAAGAACAGAGGGAGAGTCTCTGAAGTGCTGAAAGATCAATGTTTTCAAAGACATGTTCATCTAGATTTTATTGCATTCAGAAGTTAAATCATGTAATTGTCATTTCTATAAAATAAAGAATTTATAAAAATACTAGCTAACTGGCCTATAATTTTCACCCTAGCCCCTGGCCCCATAAGACATTAACCTCAACCTTGCTCAGAAGAAGCCTGGCATGTTGTCCATAGCTTACAGGAAACCACAAAGAGAGGAAGGAGGAGATGGCTGAAACATATAGTTGAAACCAGTTAAAACTGGTTGAAGGCAACATGGCAGTTTGACTTGACCTGACATAGACCCCACAGCTCATTATGCACTCATTGTAATACATCACCATGCTACATAACACACCTACCAATGAGTGACAGTTTACAACTGCCATGGCAATGTCTGGGTATAACCAAATAAGGAAAGAAAAGAGGTGGCATCCTTGTTCCCCCCCAAACCCTGCCCAGTTCCTTGAATACCTATGAATATCCCTCACCTTCATTACCTTGACCCTTTATAACAGCTGCTTAATTGCCCCAAGAGCTGAGAAGTTGATTTGTGAACATGGTTCCCACTTCTCCATTCTTTGGCCATTGAATAAAGCTTGTGCCGTAGAATGTTCAGCTTCAGTTTTGTTTCAAATCTGCGACACTGAACAGAAAAGAACCCTCTGAGGAGGAAAAGGGATGATTGTAGGTTTGAGGCCCATCAGCCCTAGCTCTTCCTTAGGTGTCCTCTGATTGTGGGTTCAAGTCCCACCAGAGGGAAGCAAAGTTGGTAACATAATTACAACATAGTAATAGACAAAATTCAATTGAGTTAAAATATCAATCTGTTGCATTGTCTTTTCTCCTGGACAGTTCCTTGTGATCTACATTCTGATGGACTTTCTACTCTATAGATACCCAACTCAAACCTCTACCACATCACATGGTGACATGATTGTTACAATCGAGATACTATACTGTGATTTTAAATAGTGCCTTTTTAATAATTCCACTTTTCATATATCCCAGAAGAAAAGCCTGCACAAAGAGTGTGTGTGTGTGTGTGTGTGTGTGGTGTGTGTAATTGAATTAGCTCCGATAATGTGTTTGCAAGTAATGGAAGCAAACTCTGACTAACCTGGTAAGAAAAAGGATACTACATTTAACTCATAATGAACAGAAGAGAAAAACAAGCAATCTTTGAAAAGAAGAGTCTGGGAACCTCCTGGGAATCTTTAGAAGAGGACATTCATTTGATTGTTAAGTCCTAATTCCCCTGGGTCCCTTTGTCTCTCCACACAAGACTGAAATTATAGAACATGTGGCATAATAGCTTCAGCTTTAGTTGTCTGCTTCTACCGTGCTTGGGATTAGAAGTAAGGCAAAGGCAGACCCCTAAGGAAAGGATAATGGACAGTCTGGAATAACATAACTACCAAAAATAAGGCAAAAGTCAGGATATTTACCAGGCATTTTTTTCATTTTACTGTGTTTGAATTTATACCTACCGTGAGCGAAACCCGAGGTGGAATCGTATTTTGAAAATGACAGATGTTCTTTCTTGCACATTGGCTGAAAGTCTTTCCACTGAGGATTCTGGGAACCTTCTCTTTTACACTTCCTTGGAATCCATCTGGAGTAAATAATAATAACAATAATAATAATAATAGGGTCAATTGTGGTATTCCTTGAAAATCCAAAGATTTCTTTAAAAAAAACTTATGAAAGTATTTTTATAATAAAATTTGAAATTCAGCTAAATTATAGCTCTTCCTGTCTTTGATTAGGATGACATCACTAAGTCATTATAGGTAAGGCTAGAGCTGTGAGTAGGCTTTCAGTAGTGTCTTCTGAGGTCTCAGGCACTAAGGTCTCTTCCTTTAGGCATATTTGCAATTGATTTCCATGGCATAGTTAGATAATGTCATAGTGGCAGTCTGAAATTAATGAAAATAGTTCACTGAAATTCAGCTATTTGGTCCCACATGGTCTCATGATATTCTAACCAGCCTTCACTTGATTGAATGAAGAGCAACGCTACACTTAAGGATTCTTTTTTCCAATTTGGAAGCTAAAGTGATTCTAAAATTAATAATAATCCAGTTTCAACAATTATGATGAATTATGGAGACAACTGAATAATGATGCATGTGATCTCACTTTAAGCATGTTTATTTTAATGATTACATATAGTAATACATGCTCATTGTAGACTTTTTAAAAAATACTCTAAAGGCATAAAAAGGATAAGGAAAATCATCCATAAGCCCATCACATTAAAATATGACTAACATGGGGTGAAACAGGGATCAGAGAAAAGATGGTTTTGAATCTACAACATTAGATGCTTCTCCTAACTATACAGATATACATATCTATTATATATAAAATATATCCATCTGCATTTTACTGCTTTATATTTTATTGTGATATTTTGCATGTCCCTAGGTGTCTTTCAAATATATATGCATTTTTAAAGATTTTGGAATCAATCATGTAATCTTTTACATCCTGGGTGACTTGGAAAAGTTTCCAGGTCTCATAGAGTCTTCATTTCTTTATCTATAAAATGGGTATAATTCCTGACCCTGAGGGTTCTCAAGAGGATTTCAGCTAATATCTAAAAAAAGATGTTAACACTGTAACTTGGCCAGAGAAGCATTAAACAAATGTTTGAAAGTATTTTTAATTGTATGTATAAAGTTCTATCAAATATATATACTAACTTTATTTTCTAAATTATAGGTCTGAATTATTATATATTGAAAATATATATTTAATTATATATCTTGAATATACTGGACATTTGAATTATACTCAATTTTTCAAATGATAAATAACAATTCTCTTATATGTCGTTAGAAAACTCTGTTTTCTACGTTATTCACTTTTAAAATAATTTAGACTGATGTTCCATTACATTAACAAAGATAATGGAAAGTTAAGTTTTAAAAATTTGGAAATGTTTTCACACTATGTATAACTCTGAAATTTGAGATGAATAGTTCAACAATTTCTCTTGTTTCTAAATGTACCTCCTTTTTCTTTACCATTTCAAATTATAATGTAATTAATTTTTTATTATTTGGGAGGAATATCTAAATATTATCATTAAGATTGAAACATGTCATTTCTCACATAATAAAAAGAACATCAACAGTGGAGCATTTTTTAATGTAAATTATTTTTGCCATTATAGAAAGGACAGTGGGACTCTTGTTTTATTGCTGTCTGGTAAAACATATCTGGGGTCGTGATTCTAGGATGGTTAGTATGGATCAACTCTATGTGAACCACAAACTTTAAGCAAGGCATAAGACCAAATTGAAAGCAAGTTATGCCACTCCCAAGGGTCCTTTTACTTTTCCTCATGGCTCTCCTGTGCCCTAGAGCATATCTTATCTGATACATACACACAGGCGTTCCTAAACCTGCAAAGGACCAATGTCCCTTCAGGACCATGGATAGCCACTTCCATAACATCCGTGTAAGAAGTGACCCAAAAGCAATATGAATTTATGATGGCCTGTGTTTATGAGAATTATTTTTGTAGCTTGCTTTGGTAGTTGTTAACTGCACAGATTTAGAAGAGTATTAGTTGGAAATAGTGTTCAAACTTCTAAACGGACTTACTAATGTTAAAATTTCCTTGAGATTGCCTATAATAATACATTTGCCCATAGGAACACATTTAAATAAAACATAATAGTATTAAAAAGTTTTTTTCATAGAATAAGGTTGGACAAGCAGAATGGGAGCAGAATGATTAATTTAGAGGTAAAAGCAGGAATCAAATTCTTTCTCTGCCACTTACAATTTGATGCTGTGCTCCTGTTGTACGTCTCTGAGTGCCAGTCTTTAATTTATATAATAGAATATGCTATCTACCTTTTCTGCTGTTTTAGAGGAGTTCATGTGGAATTTGTTTGTGTACATTTCATAGAATACACACCAAAAATTGGTTTTATTAATTATAAGAAAATATGTCAGAGATACAGTATGTAGATTTATTGTGTTTTCCTAAGAAGTATATTACCTCTTCTCTGTTATGGGCACAATTTAAACTAGCTACTGAAATCATATGGAAGGAGATATAATTTAAACAAAAAAGATTATAAATCCCTCTCTTTTGAGCAAGATATTTTTTAAGAAAAACTATAAGATTAATTTAACTAAGGTAACTTTTATGTAATAAATGATTCATAAAAGTCTCTTTCACTCATTATAATTTTTATAATTATAATTCTTATCTGTTTTCTCTGTAATTTTATTTTTCTCTCTGGCTTCCTTCAAGATTTTTTTTAATTTAGATTTTTAATTACTTTGCATATAATATGTGTAAACATGTGTGTTTGTATCTGTTCTATTGGTATTTCTCCATCTTGTTGTTCTCTGGCTTTTTTGAATTTGTGTGGTTGGAATTTTTCTCTTGTTTTTTTTTTTTTTGTAAAATTCTCAGCCATTATTTCTTCAATATTTTTTCAGTCTCTTTCTAGGATTTTCTGTCCTTCTAGGGTTCCAAATACAAATTTGTTAGATCATTAAAATTTGTCCCATAGATCTTCAGTGCCCTAATTTTTCGTTTGTTTGTTTATTTATCTCAAATTTTCTCTTTGTCAGTTTTGGTAATTTCTATTGACCTATCTTTAAATTCACTAATTCTTTCCTTAGCTGTTTCAGATCTACTGATGAATACATCAAAGACATTATTCTCTGTTAATGCTTTCTTTCTTTTTAGCGTTTTGATTTGATTCTTCCTTAAATGTTCCATCTCTCTACTTGAAAATCACCATCAGTCCATGCAGAGCTTTTAACATATTAACCAAGTTTTAACATTTCTCTTTGATATTTCTAATATCTGGGTTACATGTGGCTTTAGTTCTGTGAATCATTTTGTCTCTCGAAAGTGTCTTTTGAGTATGTGTGTTCATTTTTAATTGTTGGTTGAGAGGGAGACATCATGTATAGGACATTTGAGATAAAGGTAAATAATGTTTTTTCCTGGAAACTCATAACTCTACTGCTAAGCCTTTAGTATGTGGGAGTCCAAGGGTGTTTCAGTTTTATTGTGGCTGTTGTTACCTTCAGTGCTTCTAGTGATTAAAATTCCTCTAGCATTCCATTGTGCTCAGGGTCAAGACAGGTTTGCCAATGGATTCTTCTCAATACCTGCTCCTCCATCAGCTTTATCCTTTCCTATACATCTCTTCCTTAGAAACAATCTCTCTCCACACTCTTGCCCCTACTGTAGTGTTATTTTCTTGCTCTTTACTTGGTGCTTGTGATGCTATTGTGATGGGTGGTGGGAGGGGGTGCTTTTCATTGTCTTGCATAGCCTTAGTCTTGAACAACCCTTAAGTTTCAGGGGTGAGGGACTTCAGTGATCCTATCCCTTCCCCAGCAATGGGAGATCTCCGTGTGTCTGGGTCCAGTACAGTTTGCTGCTCCTCCATGTGTTTGAAGCAATGCTTGACTTTTCTCTTCCATGTCAGTGTTCTTGTTCTGTGTGGGGGGGAGGGTGCTGCCCTCTCACAGCTCCTTAAGTCTTCATTTTCACAGAGGAAAAGTGTCAAGTAGGGCGTTGTACTTTTCCTATGGCAGCTGCTGCACTCTTCCTGCAGGACTGCATCAAGTTCATTTGCACATAATTCACAAACGAAACTTTTTTCCTATTTCTTGTCCTGCCCTCAGTCTTTCTCATGCACATTGTAAAGGACTGTGAAAACGAGCCTATCAGTAGATGCAGACTCCCTTCATGGAGACTCCCCTGTGGCTACCAGGGTCTTTATACTCTCCTGCTACCATACATTCAGCCCTTAACAATTTGTTAAAAGGTTTTAGCTGCATTTCGCTTATCTACTTATATGGCAGCCCTGTCTTCCTTTTGTGCTTTGTCTTATTTCTTCTCTCTCATTGGAGGCACTTGACTTTTGACCTCAGTGCATTGATGGATTAAAGAAAAGTTACAATTTTATAGATTTTTTTCTCTTTTGTCAGGGTGTGAGTGATGCTCATTCTGGCTTTTTCTTTCCTAAATAGAAGCTGAAAGTCCCTTGGGTGTATGTAGTAAAATTATTGGTATTGACTATTGTTAATTATATGTAAATGAAAGACTCATTAAAAATAAAAATGTGCATAGCTAATTTAGTCTGGCCAGGTTTTTATTTTGTTTTATTATGACATCAAAAGAAAATAAAGGAGTCGAAGTATTATTTAGCAAGTACAAAATGAATTTAAAAAAACACAACTATAAAAGCAAAAGTAACAAAATGTGAGTAAATCTGCTGAAAGTGTTAGTAAAATAAAGTCCTGGGTTATTTATTGTGCTCCAATTTACAAGCATTATTTATTTTATTAAGAAAAAGAAATCGGTACGTATTATTTAATTGTTGCTAATCACATAGTGTATTTGTGCACAATCTGATAGAAGTTCAGCAACCGCATCCTGAATATAAAACAAAGAAATATAATGGTCGTCATTGGTATTATTGTTATTGCTAGTTAGAATTATTAACATTATGTAGGTCTTTAAGGCAATTGTATTAGTTGTCTGTTTCTGTGCAACAGATGGTACAATCTTAGTGGCTTAAAGCAACCACCATTTATTATCTCACAGTTTCTCTGGATCACAAATCTGGATCTGTATGGATTAGTTGGGTTCTCTGCTCAGTCTTACAAGGATGCAATCAAGGTGCCAGCTAGGCTGCAGTCTCGTCTGAGGCTCAGAATCCTCTTCTAAGCCCTTTGGTTTTGACAGAATTACTTTTGGTTGTAGGACAGAGATCTCCACGTTCTTTCTGCCTATCAACCAAGAGCTGTTATCAGCTCCTTTAGGCTGCCCCCTCCCTGATATGTGGCCCCCTGCACAGCATAGCAGTTTGCTACTTCGAGGCCAGCGGTAAAATTTCTCTCCCTTCAGATCTCTTCAATCTCTTTCAAGGGCTCACCTTATTCGGTTAGGCCCAGCCAGGATAATCTCCTTCTGATTAACTCAAAGCCAATCAATAGGGACCTTAAATACATCTGAAAAAAAATCACTTCTGCCATATGAAATAGCATAGTCGCGGGAGTAATAGTCCATCGTATTCACAAACTTCACTCATATATCCAGCTTCAGGGATTCTACAGGGCTCATACAGTGGGGGGGGGGGGGGCAGGAATCTTGGGGGCTATCTTAAAATGCTGCCTACCCAAGCAATCTTATTTTTCAATGAGACAACAATTATATAAGAGTCAAAACATTCGTTATGATACATTACATTTATTACATAACAATTTTGTTGGTGTGATATTTGTAATTGTTCAAATATTTGTTGTCCTCCTGTGGGAGAGGATAGTGAAACATGGGCTGAAGTGACATGTGTCCCTTCTGAGCAGAATCTCTAAGAGCCAGCAGATACTTTAACATGGTTCTCTCCCAGAGCCAGCTTCATTAGAGGCATTGCCTCTTTTCGGTTGTGTCCTAACCATATTTTCAGGTAATAAAAATGCCTCAAAATATCACTTCAGTGCGTTTATTTCATCCCATAGTAATAAGACTTTTAGTCACATTGCCCGTGGTTCTTGCAGGGATTAACACATTAATTATCACCTTCACCAATAACGTCAGCATCCATCTCAGTTGACCATGCCAGGCCCTGGGCCTTATGTAGCATAGATAAATTGGTACAATTGTATTGGCTCCTATTCTGAATCTACTATCTGTCAGGCTGAGTTGACACTGTATTCATCATATTGGATTTTTAATCTAGCTCATAATTGTTAAATATTTTAGTAAATTTATTTTCTAGGCTGCTTTATAGTTATCTTTGCAACTTATATTTCTTTATATAAATATTGGTAGTGCCCTGCATGCATTCTCTGATAACACCATTATTTTATATCTTAGTAAATCATTTTGATTAGTCAATTATTGTTCTGTAGTCTGCATTTGAGATATTTGTTCAAGAATGAATACATAGGTGCCCTTCCTTCTGAGTGTTTGAGTATATGATAATAACTTTCCATGCATTCACATATAGATCACAATATGTCTGGAATATTATTTGGTATATTGCTTTGTAAAATGATTTGAGAACAAAGTACATGACATTCCTTCATCTTCTGATTCTGGTTATAGCAGAATCATTTTATTTTTCATTTCATTTTATTCTTTCTATGGATACCAAGTTCATATTTGCTTTCTGGTTATAATATAAGATATTCTATTTTATTTCCAGATTATAAAACAAAACAAAACAAGATCTTAAGACTACATTAATAGACATTGTATTATACACCCCAATACTCATTCTACCTCTTTCACATTTTATAACACCTATGCCATTTGTAGGGTTCTCCCAATAAGAGGAAAAAAAAAAGGTCTAGACTAATCCAAGTTGATTATTATAACGCCTGGGTTTAATTATTCATTGTATGATGGTCACCTAATTATGGAAATTTGTTCAATAATGGACAGGAGATTTTTTTAGTTTTTTTCCCTCCATTTTCAGGTCTTACTTAAGATGAAGGGCTAGTTGATATCAGTTTAAATATCAGTTTCAGTTTCTAGTTTTGGCATTAAGAAAAACAAATATCCTGAAGGCTCCAAATTTTCAAATATGAAGATATTTTTAAGTGAATATGTGAGCCTTTAAGAAATTGAAATTACTCTCTAGAGACAAAAACCTAGAAAAGAAGTATACAAATTTATGCTGTATTTACCCTGGAGCAGAATGTTAGTCTGGTCTTGAAATTATCCCTTAGACTTTATAACTATAAACCTGGAAGTTAGCATTGACATTTACATAACCCACACGGATCAGGAACTCTCCAGTCAAAAAAGTAACATAAAATACGGCCCCAGGCCAGTGTTATGCAAAAGCAAACTGGCTCTGGAGGGACTGGTTTTCCACGTAGAAGATTAACTCATAATCCAAAATTATAAAACATACAAGTAAATGAATCTGCAGTAAAAGAAAACTAGCAAACATAACAGACTGTAGTAGTAGATCTGCTGAGCTTCCCATAATAGAAATATTGAATAGGGATTCAGAAACAAATATATTTAATTTAGTTAACACATTGTCAACATACAGAATATGTCTGTATTTGACAAGTTACCTACAGGGCTACCCGTTCATGATCTTTGCTTTAGCAAATGTTTCATTTTCATTGTATGAGAATAATGATTTATGAGACCTCCTTATGTAATTGTGAATTAAGAGCTCCACATCTAAGTCTTTCAGCTCCTATCTTTCCTGCATTGTAATTACAGACCTACCGGGTGAAATATAGTTGCATTTGGATTACTGAATTCTAAATATCAGTGACGATATTTTATGTAATTATCATCGTAACACACAACTCAAATTGGCTCCCTTAGGCTGGTAGTAGATCTCAGTTTGCCTGGAAAGTCCAAGTGTAGGCCTTGTGTCTCGACAAAATTAATAGTAGCATTACCTTCATTCTTAATATTTTCCCAGTTTTGAATGATATACGGCCATCATTATTAAATTATAATGGGAATATATTGTCCCATTCAGTTGAAAAAGTCTAGAAGCAAGGTGATCTTCAGGCAATGATTGTACTGGAACCAGCTTCTATCAGCTAGTGAATGCCATTTGTGAGCCTCTCTTCCCAACTCCAAATTCAGGGATATCAAGTTGGAATCTTTAAATTAGCAATGATGAGAGTTATCTACACTTTGGATAATAGCAAAAGCTACAAATCAGGACTTTCTTCCTTACTCAGATCAGTATACCACTGGCTGTAAGAATAGTTTTTGTTTTGTTTTGTTTGTTTGTTTCCTTTTCAGGGCCTCTGCTTTCTTTTCTTTTATTCTCTTATACTTTCTCAAAGTTTAAGTCTCATTCTCAGATTGTCTTTCCCCATGAGACAAATGGCTGCAGCTCTTCCAGGCCTATGTTCTTCTCACCAAACCATCCAGAGCAGGTTCAGGGGATTCCCACTGCATGATTGTCTGATATGAAAGAGGTGTTTTGCATCTTCCTACCCAACATCTCCGTCATTCACATCATAGCCTCTCACTGTGACCATGCTCATTTGACATCTATCTCGTGTTGTCTTTCTGCTGACCCTATTTCTGCACTGCTAGTCTTTTCTATGCCCTGAATTTTTTTGTGTGTGCTGAGGAAGATTCTCCCTGAGCTAACATCTATTACCAATCTTCTGCTTTTTTTCCTCATGGAAGATTAGCCCTGAGCTAACATCTATGCCAATCTTCCTCTATGTTGCATGTAGGTCACTGTCACAACATGGTTGATGAGTGGTGTAGGTCTGCACCCAGGATCCCAACCCACAAACCTGGGCCACCAAAGTGGAGTGCGCTGAACCCAACCACTACACCATGGGGCCAGCCCCTATGACCTGAAATTCTTTCAAAGTTTTCTCCCAAGTCCCCAAAGAGGTACAGAGAGAAAATCATTAAGCAACTATTGCCCAGGCAGATACCCGGATAAGGCTTGACATGACAGTTTCTTCCTCCTGATGAAAACTTCTGTCTCTACAATTGATTCTCTGAGAGCCTCTCTTACTTGGTATCTGCAGTTGGGGGGTGGGGTGGACGGTGAGAATGGAAAATGTAATCAAAGGCCATTGCAAGGTCCTTCCCTAACAGTTGTGAAGCAATGACTCATAACTCCAATAATTGTCTTTGTATTTTTTCATGTACACTGATTGAGAATCTTTAGGTGACATAATAAGACCAGCTCTGCCCTTGTGCTTTATTCCAGAGAATGACCCAGTGGTTCCATCTAGAATATGAAGGTATTCCGCTTCCAAGGTTTTCAGCCGTGGGGCTTCAAGTGAAAATTTCAGACACCTAAATGTCACATTTAACATTTTGCTACACATACCGCCAAGTAAAGTTTTGTCACCTTCACAAACTCAATTTCCCAGACATGGTCTCCACCAAATATTTTCTGTTTAATCCACAGTCTGACTATGTGTGCCTCTCCCCTGAAGTTTATGTGGCCTTATGTGGCTTCATGTCCATATCTGTGGGCTAATACTGCACACTGGTTTTTAAGAGATCCCCGACCCTTTCAAGAAAGCAAGATTTGTGATTTTACTTTGCTTCCAAGTCTGGAGTATTCTCCTCGGGCATGACTGTATCACCATTTCTGCTCCAATTGTCCCTACTGCCTCCTTGGGTAACGAATTTGTTTGGCAGTCTAAAGTTGGAGGGACATAAACTTGAGACAGTTTTATATTTCTCCAATGACTACTTCCAAGTGTGCTCTCCACAATGTTAATTGCTGACCCCTAGAGCTATTTTGGGAAGATGGCATACTTCTTGATTATGTTCAGTGATAAAGTATCCATCTACTTTAAAATGCCAAATGTATGTCCTATTCAAAATTAATCCCTCCCTTTTTCTCCTCCCAAGTCCCAGCTACACTTTTAATCTTGGGGATTTGGAGTTATTAAGGGGTGTTTTCTCCACCCTTTTAATCCTCCGTGTAGCCCAATCCCCTTGAGTGTGAGGTGGAGGTGTGTATGGGCTGCTTCAGGAATGCCTATATTCTCTCCTTTCTCAAGGTCTTAAGAGCAAATCTACTTCACTTAACTGTTCATGGTATTTGTTACATCCTTGATTATTCTTCTTGCATTTCTAGCTAACACTGATTGTCAGTCAATGTCCTCTGAGCAGCAGGTATTCAAATTCTACCTCTCTCATGTGACTCCACGGGATCATATAACTGCACAATTCCCTGAAAAAGAAATTCCAGGTCCAATTTCACCACTTATTCTCCCCTCGCACCAAGCAGGCCATCCTCTTGAATAAGGTAACCACCAAGACAACTCAATTACACTATCTTCTGCAGTATCTCTAGATCCAATGGGAAATGATAGATCTTTGCTGTGACAAAAAAGCAGGACATTCCAATGCTAATCATTCTCTTTATCCTGCTATCTCTTCAATTATCTTTCTAACCTTTTAGATAGGTGTAGAGAAGCTAATCAATGCTATTGGGTAAGTAGACTTCCAACTGTGAAAATGAAATGCCAGGCTTTCATTCTTCAAGTCAACTTTAAACTTTTCAATGATTTTTTTGGAGAGTAGCCAGTCTCACTTGACTTGAAGTTACATCTGAAAAGTAAGCTCCCTTTATAGAAACCACAAACTTCCCAACTAGGCCAATGACACAATTCCAAATATACCCCTTCACTGCCCTCCACTTCCGTCTACATATGCAGAAGATGGTGGTGATGGCATGCAAAGTCAATGGAAGACTAATTGTGATAGACTTTGATAAAACCCTCTATACCTTATTCTTGGTGGCTTCTTGGCAGCCTTCTCATAGAATGGGATAAGCAATGAGTTTCTATCTTCATCTTTGTATCCTCATTGCCAATTTCAGGACAACAGGAAAAATTCTGTAAAATAATGTGTTGCAATTGTGATCGCTAACAAATTTTAGCTTATATTTCTAGCTTCTTGGTTACCTCAATGGTTTTTGTTATATTTTATCTTTTCCACGTTTGCCTTTTTTGTGTGTTTTTAAAACAGTAGAAAAGTGTGTCTCCTACAACCCTGCTCTAATATTTTACAGTAACAATTATGTTTTGTACTTTTCTAGTTAGGGTTTCAAGTCTTCCACAACTATTTCTCTTTTCTAGACCCAGAAGTTTTATATAATTATGTTCTCCTTTATTTCAATTTGTCATTTTCTCATCTTTGCATTTTTTTATGTCATTTTCAGTAAAAACAAAAACATATCATATGTTTTGAATAGGGAAGATATTCACATGGTTAAAAATTGAGAAGTAGAGAAAAAGCATAGTAAAAAGTCCCCCTCTCACCCTTGTTTCTAAGTCACTGAGCTCCTCTCTCTGGAGGTAACACAGTTACATTTTATATCCAAAAGGAAATTACATAAATATTTTCACAAAATAGTGGCATATCATTCAACCTGCTCTTCATTATTTCACTTAATATCTTTGAGATCCTTCCTTATCAATACACAAGGATAGTTTTAAATTTCTTTATGAGTGCATAATATTCCATTATGTGGTAAATAAATTGAATCAACTCCCTATTCATAGACAGCAAAGGGTATGTGCATTTGTTATCTTGTTAGATACTACTAAATCCTCAATTGAGATTGCAAATATACTGTTTTCAATTCTTACGTTTGATAACATTGATAATTTGGCACTATAATAGGTCAAAAATCATATTTCAATGCATATTAATTCAATGATACATTTGTACACACATGCACACATTCTTTATACACCGACAAACAGAATTCTTATTATTTTTAAAAATATCCATAAAATCTATTCAATATAGAAAATAGAATGTGAGATGCAAGAACTATGGCATGATACATGTTTTTTTTCCCCCTTATTACAAGTCATTAAAAAGAAACAAATAAAAGTAAATAGAAAGGTATTTCTAGGAAGACTAATATCATTATTTTAGTTCTCACATTGGTCTTTAGATCAATACAGTTACAAACAAAATCACAACATTTGGGGGTAAGATAAGATTATTCTAAATTTATTATTAAAGAACAAAGACTAAGATATCCCAAGAGATTGAGGTGATAAAACAATATACTGGGGCCTTCTACGGGATATTACATTGCTTGGCCTGGATTCTAAATATGCATATATTAAATGTATTATTATGCTTTAAAATCTTTCAAGTATTTGTCGTGCTCACTTCATATTTAAGTACTATTTAAATATGCTTTTCTTATCTACAGTGGAAAAGAAGGATGTAGTGAATAATTTCTAGACTGATATCCAATACCTGGCAAAAATTCATTCAGTAAATTTCTTTACATCTCACGCTCTAATTTTTTCCTAACCAAATGTTTTAATGACTGACTCTTTGAATTGGTCGTGCACTTGTGAATCCATAACTCTAGGATGCATTTCTCTGTCTCAAAACTTTATTCATACAAATTTTATCTCCAAAGTTGATTTCTCCAAAACATTTTAAATCATTGTTTTCTGTGAATTCTGAATGGATAGAAAAGTAGTAATAGTGATTGGGTATGAGGAGAGGGTGATATAAAATTTACAATAATGCAGTCTAACCTGAAACAATGTCCACAGATTAGAAGTATGACAGTCTACATTCTTGGCAGCCATGCAGCCAACTGTGAGAGAATTAACATATCATTGTAATACTTCTGAAAAAAAGTCATCAAACCATAAGCAAACCACCTATTGAATACTTTTGTCCATTTATTTTAAACTATGAAGACTATATCTTCATAGTCTAAAACATTCCTTTTGGTCCTGAGTATATGTGTACTAAGACTTTTAATTTTAAAGGTTTGTGTGGATTGATATCTTTTTTCTGCCTTTATTAATTTTTTAGTGAAAACTTGTGAGAAACTATTATTGAGGATAATTAAACAAAGGATATTCTAAACCAGAGCCTTCACGAAAATTCTAAAGTTACATTTTCATGTTTCTGCACCATCCTTTGCAAACCATCCCATCTACATTGAAATGTTTTAAGTCAAATTTGAATCTCAAAGGTAAATCTTTTAACATCATGGATTTATTATATGTACCATGTCTATTGTTACATTGCAACCACTCATTTCTATAATTCTCTATATTTGATCCTCTTTTCTTAAAAAGAAATCTTTCTTTTTTTATATATTATCCTTAATCAATTCCTATTGCAGAGATATATTTAAACTGCAGAGGTTTTAATATTTTACATTCTTATTAGCCTAAATGGAGTAAAACTAACAAGAGTTCTTATGTGTGTGTGTATGTATTTATAGCCATGCCTTTCCTCTCCATCAATTACCCTTTGATGCTTATTTGGTGATAAAGGTTCAAATTCAATATGAGGTAATACAGGAAGTTCTCATGTAAAATAACCGTAGCCCAAATATCACAAATGGGGAAATTGGTGACAGAATTTTGCATTTTAAAGAGCAAAGTTTGAAAGAAGAGAATTTGCCTGGATTTTTGTAGTTGTTAAACCCAGTGGTTAAATCCACTTCACTCCCCACATTACTTTTGAATAAATAGAGAAAATATAATTAACAAAAGAGTGTGTGTATGCATTACTTAGTTATTTTCAAAGGTTAGATAAAACAAAATAGATTTTTAATATTTTCCAAGTAAAACTCATATTAAAAACTGTATATATTTTAATCTTATTTGAGGAACAATTATCCAAAGAAAGAACATATGGCTACTTCATAATGTAGACTACTTGGCACAACTTGAAAGGAATCCTTGAAATGCATAATGAGTTCAAGCAATGTCCAATAGCTATGAATACTCGGTAATTTTATAATAAGAATGTTAGATGGCAAAATAAAATTAATTTATTAGTCCTTTAAAAAATTCACTTACTAGTAATTTCAATTGAAATGTACCTCAGAATAATTTCTTGCCAGAATGAAAATATCAGAAAGAAAGAGCGGGAAATAAGTGAAGTGGGTATAGAAAACTGAAAACACAATTAGTAACTTAATTTTAAAGTATTCTCCTTCATAATTTGTATTTAAATTTGCTCAAAAGAAATTCAAAGAGAAAATCTTATTTTTGGTGTACTTCACCATATTTTACAGTACTCAGCCTGTATTCAGAAATTCAATATTTTTTACTTAATTAGGGCTCAGGCTATTGCATCGATAGTGTTTTCAGAATGAAGGTGCATTTTCTTAAGTATAATAAGGGCTTCTGTGTCCTAGTCCTTCTATGAACTATATGAGCAACACTGAGAGTGTCTTACAATCTAATACATTTATACTCATTCTAGAATTTATGTTTGAATACCTGCTGGTTTTTACTTTTTTCTTTTATAATAAAAATATTATCCTTTCACAGTCTTCTATACAAGCCTCGTATCTCAGATAACTTTTATAAAGTTCTACATATTCTGTTTTCATTCAATAATCATTTCTATTTATATAAGGGACTCAATTTTGCTGCCCACAATTTGACTTAGTATGATGACTTCTTTTGAAGAAATATCCAAATCGTTCATTAAAAATTATTAGTATTCCACATCTAGAACTGTAGTCCTTCCAGTTATGTAATAAAATCTATCCAGAAACTGTAATGAGGCTTGTTTTTCTTATGCCTCTTTCTCAGAAGATGTTTTGATTGAGTGTTGAATTAGTTGACCACCAGCATTAGGCCTCTGGGCTTTATTAATATTACAGACACTTAGTTTGCATATTCTTTGAGGGGAGGGAGTGTCTTCTTCTCACTCTCAAGTGCCTTCAGTTGAATATGACCTTGGTAACTCAGCAGTGTTATACACGGCCTGTCTTGCTTCTGTTCTCTGTATGGATATTACCCAGCTCTAAAAACAATCACAGAAAGTACCATAACCATTAGTTTCTTGGCTGATGTTTTTGGCTAATGTATAAGCCAATGTCCAGTCAAAAATTTTTAAAAACATTCTAAATATTTCTATCAAAGAATTAGAAATAAATGTAGGGAATTCTTTATACACGTAGTAGAAATGATGAGGATCCAAACAGAGATGGTGAAGCAATCCAGAGATTTACAACAGCATGAAGCCACAACCATCCTTAGAGGCACTGGGGTCACCCCAAGGAATTGGGCTCCCTAGGTGTATGTTGAAACCATGCAATTCTGATCTGGATTCTTGTGTGGGCCTGGGTACATGTCACCATAATCCTTGGCATCAAAAGACCTCTGTATTGTCCCATTCATTCTCAAAAACATGCTGGGTTCTCAAAGATTTCCTCCCACTTCACCCCACTTTCCCTCCAGGATCCCCAACACAATCTTTTCATGAGATTAGGTTTTAACAATAGATGGAACTTAAGGTTGTTTGGGCTTTCTCTCCTTCCTAAACATTGGGGGAAACAAATTACAAACTTTGGTTAGTGGCATGCTATGAAGGGCCAAGGCAACATAGGAGGACAAATTTTTTAATAGTATTACATATTATATTTCTACTCACAGAAAAGTGCCATTCTCAAAGAGAGAATCAATTTCCCACATCCAAGACAGTAAGCCTCCTATACAAAGCAGGCTATGTGTGTTTTATTTCTTTAGGATTCTCAAGACCAAGGAGATAAATCTGAGTATTTGGTGAATTTCTTGCTTCTTATTTTCATCCCATCCTTTCCCATTCCAAGGACTCAACTTGAGGTGCAACTTTCTCCTATTCTGGGTAAGCCTCTCAGTGTTCTACTAGTTTCAGTTTGTCACAAGGTTAACTGCCTTGCCTCCTTCTAGTCCTTGCTCAAATATGATTTACACAGTGAAGCCTATCTATACTACCCTTTGAAGAACTGCAAGCTGCTCTACAGTTTTATTCTTTAGCCTTTATGAGTCTCTGACTCTATAGACAAGTGTCTATTTTTTATTTTCTGTGTCCACCACTAGAATGTAAGCTCCACAAGTAAAGGTATTTTGGTCTATTTCCTTCCCTGGATTATCTCAAGCACCTCAAAAAGTGCCTAGTGCATTGAAGGAGGCTGATAAATATTTGCTGAATAAATGAAAGAAAGAAGGAAAGAAGAAAGGAAGGAGGGAAGGAAGGAAGGAAGGAAAGAAAAAACAAAGACAGAAGGAAGGATGGAAAACAGGAAGGAGAATGGAAGGAAGGGACGGATGACTCTTGTTCTACTGCAGTAGTCCTATCCCTGGAAAACAAACTCAATTTTGGTAGATTACTGTTTCAACATAGGCAATATGTCTCCCTGGCAGTCTGTTTTGGCATGGTTCCCCAGGCTTGAGAGGTATGTCTAACCTGAGGCTGTTAAGAGAGCTGATTTTTTTTTTTCAGAAATTTGGAGGAAGGCATCTGAATGTTTAATGTCCATTCCAGTTCTAAAAGATCTTTTAGGAATCTCAGAAAAAAATGACTCTTGCTAGCAAACTCAAGGAATGTTATGCTTCCCACTTCCTTCTGCTGATTACCCTCTATTTGTCCAGCATTCCAAAGCAGTCTGCAGTTATATTTAAATTAGGTATTTTCACAGTCCACCAAGATATCTAACATCAGCAGTGACTTCTGACATTCCACAATCGTATGATATCTGCAGACGGTTCATTGACAGGGACCTGATGATGACTTTAGGAATTACATGCTCCAGTACCAGATAAACAATTCATGTACAGAATTTCTAGCATTAATGGATAAGTTCTCCAGCTATGTCCTGATCTCAGAGTCAGAGGAAGCTCTAAGCTTTTGGAAAGGTCCCTGCCATCATCACTTAGGAGTCTGCATTGCCCATTCTCCCAAACCACACGTCCATCATTCCCAGGAACTCACCTGCATCCTTGCTGCTCCAGCAGTGCCTGCTTAAGAGAGCAGCCTCTGTCATCAGATTGTCTCACTAGTTCCCTGAATCTCTCCCTTGTTCAAAGCTACTGGACATACGGGGGTCCTTACAATACTGATGGCACCATGATCTTTGACAAGTTTCTTAGCTTTCCTTTTCCATGGTTTCCTCACCTGTGAAGTACAGAATAATAACAACATTTATTCTTGGATTGTTGTGAGGATTAAAGGATATAATGCACATGTGACTTCTTAAAAAATGCATAGCAAGCTAAAAGTGTTCTGTGAGTTTGCATTATTGTTATTACCAAATTTAGAATATCTAAATCTTTGGTGAAAGACTTCTCAGGAATCCAGGATCTGAAAAGTGGATTAGATTGCTAGATAAAATACAAGACATCCAGGTATATTTGAATTTTACTAAACAACAAATAATGTTTTAATAAAGGGTGTGCCAATATTGCCTGGGACATTCTTATACTAAAAGATCATCTGTTGTTTATGTGGAATTGAAACTTGATTGGGTGTTCTGTATTGTATTTACTAAATGGAAACCCTAACATAACGCAGTTCACCCTGGATCTCTTGCTACCTCTAGATCTTCTTGAGATTCACAGATCTCTCTTTCCCTCTCAAATTCCTGAATTGTTCCAAGCATGTCCAAGTCACTGGGAAGTCCGGGAGAAATCATCCTTTCATTTGGGCTTTGACTCTTACTCAACATTTGAAGACATTTTTACTTCAGGCAATTCAGACTTTTTGCTTGTACCAAATCCCAAAGGGATGAAATTACAAAGACTGGCTAGAGCTTGAAATCACAGGAAGGGAAAAATATCAGACAAAAATCACACTTTAATAAATACTTTCGTTTTTCTCTGTATTCATATCTCTTAGCTACCACCTTTCTATCATTTTCTTTCACTAAAGATGGTCTTACCTTAAAATTTCATGCATATGTTATAAACAATCTACATTTGCAATATTCAGAATTGAGAGATCAAAAAATTATCTTTAGTAAATAACTGGTCATTAAAAGAACACAAAGTAGTATACATCTGCTTTTGATATTTCTAAAAATGATCATAACATACCAAATAATAAGCCCATGGAGGATGGATCCCTAGTTTGTTTTGTATCCTCTGAATATACTACAGTTTATGGCACATGCTGATAATTTAATGTTAGTTAAATAAATAAGTGAATGTTTTACATGATTCAGTCATCTACAGTGAAAGTCATCATGATTCTTTTTCAATTGATCATTAAATATTAATATCTTGCTATCAGAAATTAAATGTAATGAAAATAAACATTTACAAGCACTTCTTGTAAAATAATGGAAAAACAAAGTACAAAAAATTCTGTTGTCACTCCTACTTAATGTAGATTAAGTGCCCCACAGCTCAGCACAAGAATAATTACATCTTTTTCCCCTTTGTCCTGCCCCCCATAGCAAGGATGAGTAGTTGGATTTATTATCTTTTTATTTTGCATACAACAAATAGTGAGAATGCTCTTTATTTAGATTTCTTTAGTTAAAATATCTAACACTGTCTTTAAAATGTCACAGAGCCTTTGTTCCTAAGGGTTTAATGAAGAGGAGCATTAGAACATATATGTGGGCATGAACATCTTACTCATATGAATTCCAGAAAAAATTATCCAACACATCATTAGGCCAGGAAATATGCTGGCCATTGATGATATAGAGCATGAGCTACATCCCTGAGATATACTGGATGAGCTACAGTCCTTGCCCTCCTTGGGAATAGACTTCAACGGGAGAGACATTCTACTGTGGCTGGAGTGGAGATAGAAAAGGGTATAGAAAAGCTGGAGATTGAGACAAGAGATCAGCATCTCAAGGACCTTTCATGTCATATCAAAGTGTCTGAAATTTCTCCTAAATACACTGTGGAGCCATTGAGTTGTTTTACAAAGAAATGTATCAGAAATTTATTCCCAAAAGTCCTTGCTTGGCTGTAATTTGGGGACTGGAGCAGATTAGAGCAGCTCTGCAGGTATGAGGATCAGTTATAGTTGTTCTAGAAATCTAGGTCAGAAATCAGTTTAGTAGCAGTGAGACTGGAAATAAGTTGATGCGTTTAAAATAAATATTGGAAGTTGAAATGATAGGACATTTCCATCAATACCTGGAGGCTCGATATACTCTGGATTTTGGTCAGCTCTTAAGATTCATAATTCTTTTACTGTCATCTGGGCAAGAATTTATAGGTTTCCTTTTGCTAAAAAAAAAAAAAAAAAAAAATCTCTTATTGCCTGGAGAATTTTTAGTCATCCTCTAGGACTCAGCTCATAGCAATTTCCTTGCAAAGCATTCTCTGGTGGCTGAAACTAAGTTAGGTCTCCCTGATGTGCAATTCATGTGTATCCTGTAATTCTCACAGATCATTTGATGGGTACTAACTTAGTCCACAAACTCAAGGGTGGATGAAAATTGGATTTATTTGTATATTGAACTGAATTTTTTTCAAGCCTCCATTCCATGCAAATTGCAGAAACTGCCTAGTTTGGTGTGTGGGCTTCCCTCCTCTTTTACTCGGGGCTAAATCTTTATTTCCAGTGGGGAGGGGGGTCAAGGCGTCTTGTACCAAAAGTTATCTGTCCATGAATTATCTTCTGAGCTATCTGTTTTACTGTATTCCTCATCTTTAGGTCACAGAGTTAATTGTGGAGATAGTAGCTAGTACTTATAAAATGTTTACCGTGTGATAAATAACGGCTCTAAGCTGTTTTTTGTTTTCATTTCAAATAGTAAATCACCGAATGTAACTGGTACTGTTAGTGATTTCATTTAAAAGTGAGAATACTGAGACATAAAGAAATTTAAAGCAACTTGCTAAAGGTCACCCGGCTTATATATAAAAAGTAGTGGATCCAGATTTGTATCTAAGCAGTCTAGCATCAGATCTGTCATCTCCTTCTCCACAGTTCAATGTCCCTAAATTGCATTCAAGTCTGATAGCTATTTCTCCTAATTTAATATCTCCTTAGGTACCTGGAAATTCTTCCATATCTAGGATATGCTGTGAGGTTTCTAAAGCTCCTTTTGGCTTTAGCTAGTTCTTCTCTCTTTGGGGGCTACCAAATAGAGAAGTGGGCCCTGCTTAGCAAAGTCTTGAATTTATAATCTGCAAAATCGGAAGAAGTCCAAGAGTTTGTTCTACCTACATCTGCCCCCTGGTGGGCATCAGTGGGAACTGCTGCAGTCTATCGGCAGTTCTAAGCTTAGAAATCCTTTCATGGAAAAAGTCCCCTAGATGTCCAATATCTCTTAGTGTTGAAAGCATTCAGCATGTAATATAATAACGATTATAAAATACGGATACAGCAAAAAAAAAACTTTGAAAGGCTAACAATTTCTTTTTGTATGTAAAGACATTCTCTTCCTCTAATGAAGGAAAAATAAAAATCTATTGCTCTTGAGTTGGTTCTCGTGCTAGCAATTAACTATTTCTCCTCAGTTGTTAGCAACGAACTATTGGCCCTCCGTTGTGAAACAAGACTTGGGGGACTATGAAGTTCTTATAGCAACACAGTCTTGACCCGACCTACACATAGGGCAGGACAGGAATGAATGGGCATCCTCCTGAACTACTCCCCCCAAATGCGCATTCTGAATGATAGGAATCAAGATGAGCCCCAATACCCGCCATCACCAAACTGGGATCATCATTTAGAACTTAATAGCTGATCACCTTCAAAAAGACACGCAGCCCCAGGCACTGTACAATAGGGGAAATGAGACGCGGCAGTGAACATAGAATTGAGTATCCTACTCTTAATACACACCCCTGCTCTTGACAGATACCACTGAACTGTGTGTTTTATATATATTACCTTATGTAATTTGTCACAAAGCAAGCCAGCATGGCAGTTAAAACAATTAAAGCCTAATTAAAACAAATCCTGTCTCATTCAAACTGACGCTCAGACAGATTACATGTAATACCCATCGCTCTGCAAGAATTAGAGGCAGAACCAAGATTCATACTTGACACATTTCTGTGATACTCTTTTCTTTTTTTCTACATTTATTTTTGGGTGCAGGTTCTTTGATAGTTTCCTGACAAGTATTTTCGTAAAAAGAAAAGAAAAATAACTGTTTTACCTCTATCATTTTATTCAAAACTTGATTTTTATTAAATTGATGTCTTCATAATTCATTTCTATCTTCATACGTCATAATTGGTAAATGTTTAGGAATGTTGTCAGATTTAGAAAAATTGACCTCCTTTCACATGTCAGGTGTAAGATTTCAGGCATTTCAAGTTTTCTAATGCAACGGCAAATCTCAAATACTGTTTGAGTTTCATAAGCCAGTTTGCTGTCAGTGTTCTCATGGAAGTGTTTTATATAGTTTTTTTGTAAATTCCATTAATGTTGGAATTTCATGTAATGTCCAGAAGAAATTTAAATCTGTTTTTCCTGTGTGTTTATTTGATTAATTTTACTCTGTAGTTGGATTATCAAATAATCCATGAGCTTTCTTTTTAACATCTTTAAAAAATATCTCTTCCACTAATTCCTCTTCAATCTCTAGCACCATTTTCTTGATTTGCAATAAAGATTAATGAAAATTCTGGAACCAAGCTTTGCTCACCCAGCTGGGTCTTCCCAGTCCCTGCAGTTGTGTAGCTATCAGATTTCAAGGTAATTTACACAGGTCCCTGCTCTCTTTCATTATCATCTTTCAGACTCAGTCCAAACGCTCTATTTTTCAAGATGGCTCCTTATTTTAACAATAGAATTTTGTCTCTCATACCACTTTTTCAGTATTTCTTTTGAAAACAAGAAAGATGTCAAAAGAACCAATCTATTTCCATAATATTAGACTTAGCTATTATAATTTATTAGAGTAATAAGTAAAGATTTTGCGTTTAAAAATGAATTTTATTACATTTAAAAATAAATTAAATTTATTTATTAAATTTATTATGTGGAAGTATGTATGTTATTTAATTTCTTTCATCGTAATAATGAAGATGAATAAAATGATAATGATGATGAGAAGGAGACAGTATAACTTTGTGATTAAATATTATAAAATCTGTGAGTTTTTCATTTTTGAATGGGGATGGTAATATGATATTGGGCTATTGTGGAAATTAAGTGAAATTATTCATGTAAAACATTTAATACACAGTCTAGAATTTTAAGCAAATATTAAATATGTTTTATTATTTGAAACAATGTTTACATTTGCATTTAAAACAAAGTAAAAGAATATTATCAAGACCATAATGACCTGGGTGCTCTTTCTGAAAGAGGGAAATGATGTGGAACAGGTCATAAGAGCAAAATGACTAAAGAAGCAATTAATTTATGAAATTTTCACCATGTAACATATTGCATATGAAGTCCCTTTACTTCTTAATTTTCAGTTTTTCCTCCAATAGTGCTAACTGTGAAATCTGAAGAAATGGGAAAAGATTTAAAATTCAATAAATAAACCTAACTTCTATTGTTTATGAAGTAATGAATGCAGATTAATGAAAACGTAATAATTTGGTTTCAACATTCCCCCATTAATAATATATGTTTTGTTACACTACTGATAAGGTCTCATGAGCAAGGTTTCAGAATATCATTTTATTTTAAATCTGAAATGTACAGAAGTGCATTCTTATACATTTCCTCATGACAAATGCCTTTGCTTTAATACATTTGAAATTATATATATTTGTCAGAGTGCTCTATTTGCCTGCATATGTCTTATCTTTAACTATTATATCTACAATATTCAGCACAGTTTCGCACATAGTGTAGATTGCAGAGCGAATATTTTTGAAAAAGTAAAGCATCTATTTTGGATATTTCTCCAAGACACTTAAATACTGGATATTTCTCACCAGAATCACTATACCTACTTCTACGACAACTATAAATAAACAGTGAAATAAAAGAGTTTCAGACTCTTTTAGAGTTTGTATATGATAGCTCTCTAGCACTTTGAAGTTTGTTACTAAATCTGGTCATAAACTCTTATAACTTTGAGGAAACCTATACTAAAACCAAATTTATGTACTCTTTCTTTTATTATTATTTGATAGATAAATGCATAGGAGAAATGGGAAAATATACTTGCTCAGTTTACAACTTACTTCAAGAATTTGAGTAAGACGTTTCTTACAAGAGTCTAGATAAACAATTTGTATTTAAAATTAGGGACTCTTTAAATTGTATTCAATTAATCAAACTTGATAGATCGATGAATTAATTACATCTTTTTTTTCTAATGTGTCACTATGATATAGAATTAAAATATATTTTAGAACTTTAGAACTTCCATGTATTTATTTCACTAATAAAGTACTCAAGATAACGTTATCTAAGAAAAAAACACATCTATTATTAATACTCAGATATATAATTTCCTAAAAAATAATGTTTTTAATGTTGAATTCTAGCATTCGAAGTATAGTGCAATATGTAAACACAAAGTAATGGATATGATTTTTACTTAAATATTCCTAAATTACAAGAAATTTTAAACTTTACAGATAAGGATATGGCACTGCTCTATTTACTCCTGTATATTTATATACAATTTTAAAGGTATGTTACAAGATATTTACTAATATCCTCAAGTTGTTGTAAAGACCTGGGTATTTTTAGAGCAACAAAAGTTTAAAGCTCTGAAATTTAAAAACATATATTCTATATTCCTTCTAGAAGAAAGCATGAACAAGTGTATTATTTTACATTCATAAGCTTTAACCAATATACTTATTAACCATGCTATCTTTTAAAAACCTGAATTACTTAGTATTTGATGCTTATTTTGTCTTCCTTTTCTTATGTAGAATAGAAAAATTAATTTTTGATCCTCTCTATTTTATCTGGTATTTATTAGGTTTTGAATCTTTACAATTGAATGTATTTAACTTCATTTGTGACATAATGTTTTTCATTTCCAAAAAAAATACTGTAGAGTACAGATGAAACATACTTTTAATAAGCTGGACACAAAAGCTTTGCAGATTTGATGGTTTAGTATTATTTCTTAACTTTATACCGGTGGTGTGCACTTTTTTCACAATAATATATTTTCACTAAACTAATAGATACAATGAAACTATATTTGTATCTAGAGATTTCTGAAATTGAAAGAGGCTTTGGCTTAATCCTCAGATCTCTAGCACACAGAAAAACTGAAGCTATTTCTACACAGGTAAATTGAAGAGATGAAGTAATTACATGAATGATTCAGGCTAAAGAAATTACCTTGTCATTTTGCAAGAATAGTTTGAAGTCCAAATTTAGGTATTACCTTTCTAACTTTGATCAAATATTCTAATATCTAGCTAAACTAAAATCACTTTTTCTTAATATTAAAACACTCTTAACTGAAACTATACATTGTCAAACACAATCTTTTTAGAATTCAGAATATATTTGCTAAATACATTGTCTTTTGAGTGTAACTGGGTAAAGTTATCTTATTAAGTTGTAAGATATGAGCCTATCATTAGTGGCATAAAATAACAAATGTTTGAATTCATACTTGAATTTCAACAATATAGCCTCTTATTTTCACAATTAATTTTAAACAAATTATGCAGAAAAATTACATATAAATATCGGTGCTGTGTGCATTATATCCTAAGTCCTATTCTCTTTCATTCTCTATAGAACCCATGCAGAAATATACTTATATCCATTATTAATAACTATTTATTTGTTGATTTAGCCCCATATTTTTTCACCAGTTCAGTTTTCTTCCAGGAAGAAATACCTAAGCACCTGCAAGATATCTCAGAATGTATAATCACAAAACTTTCATCTCAATATATACAAAAACTTAAGTTGACATGTTCTTTAGATAATCTTCCTTGTAAGTTCTGTCTCAATAAATGACACTCATCTGTGAAACCCAATTGCTCAAACAAGAAACTCATGTGTTATTCATGATCCCTCACGCCTTTTTCCCTAACCTTTCAGTCTGGCTCCAGCTATCTCCTACACCAACCACCCATTTATTCTGCTTCCTCCCAGCAAAACTTTGAGTTCCTTTATTACCCTTGCTTTTGCTATAAACTTTTGCTCTATTACTTCTACTAGGAATATTCTTCTCATCTCCCCCTAACCTATTAGCTAACCCTACTCATCTTAGATTGATCTTATTTTAGACACTGCTTCCTCCCAGATGTCATTATTAACCACCAAATGGGCTTCTCGGGAACTATGAGCCCTTATAGTGTCCTGTTTTGTAATTGCCTTTTTACTTCAGAGTTAAAAGCAATTCCCCCAGTAATTTCTAAGTTCCTTTATGGCAAGCCACACATCTACCATGTTCAACTTAGAAATTCCCAGTACTTGGCCCAGAGCTCAGCAAAATAATTCTTTGTTGAGTAAATGAAATTTTATATCTACAAAAAGTTTAGGCTACAGAGAAACACTTCAAAATTATATATAAAACATGCATTGAATATAAGAACTATTGATCTCATGAAATGTATTGGCAATAAATCTTTATAAGAAAAATTTCATTTAGATCTTACAGTTGAGAAAGAGTAGCTATAGAGTAATCATTGTGGATATTCCATTCTTTTTCCAGATATGTGTCTAGAAATACTGATGAATTAGATATATGAATTCAAGTAGTATGAGGTTCTTTTTATTTTTAAAAAAGACTTGTAAAAGACGTCAATTTTTTGTAAAGTTACAGTAATCCTTTATAAGTGATTTTAAATTTACTACAATGTAACCAAAGAATCAGCAAAACGGCATCTTGAATTTGCAATCAAGTTTACAATTTATTGTTCACTAAAAATTGTTTTATGGTTTTTCTTTCAGTTGCACTGAGATTCTAGGCAAGTTGTCTTACTTCTGTTAAACTTGTGCTTATTTTTCCCCCCTTAAACCAAATGTTCAAGTCTAGTCTGAGGTTGTGATTAATAGAGATCAACCCTATGAGTAAGCCCTCTCCTGAGCCCATGGTCTTAGAGATAAGACTTCCTCATCTCAGCTGTTTCAAGAGTGCATGGATGAGTCACCATTTCCTCTTTTTCAGCTTCCTATATGTTTCCCCAGATTTTATGACAATCATATTCTCCTGTTCGGCCTTATGATTTTGTCTCTTCCCCCATCTTTTAGCTCTTCCTTTTTCTAGTAACCCTTCAGAGGAGTTACTTGCAAAGCTTGCCTATTGTAACCAAAATTCTCAAAGTGGTGAGATTGATTTATACAAGTGAAAATTTCCATTGAATAATCTTACAAAGGTAAAATCCAAGTTGTGAAAGCACAATGTTTTCCACATAACTATCATGTGGCTCATTTCATTTGACACAATAGGTTCAACATCATTTCCCCTCTTGAATAAAACAAAAGATGATAATGTATTTACATTGCATCCCTGACATACATAGGCTTTCAGTAAGTATTTAGTGAAAGAACGGAAGTTATTCAGAAACTTAAGCTTGAAGAGCATGATAGAATGGAATCTGTTCTCACCATGGATGGTTAACATAGAAAGATAAGAACAGTGAAACAATCCAAATAAGGAAGTTCAGAAGAGACACAGCCAACACACAGAAAAGCAATAGAAGAAGGGGCATGCAGTGGTAAGAGAAGTTCCTGAAGGAGGGCTTGCTTATTGCCATGCTGTACTTTAGAAAAGGCTTTCTTCCCTGACTATTGTTTTAAGAGGCTAACTTACCCATGAATTCCATGTCTCCATATAAAAGAACACCAGGCATCTCTTATGGTATCAGAAAAAAGAAAAAAGAATCTTGCTCTCTGTCATATATATCCTGCCTTTTAACCATACAAAGTTACTTCTACTCATCTTTGTATCATATTGATTTTTTGAAGGCCAATATAAACCATCCAGCTCACCAATTTTAGACAAGTAGGATCCAGTCCAGATGAAAGATGTGTAGATTGTTCTACTATTAGGTGTACTAATAAGGTACAGTTGTGATTATGAGTAATTGAGCAGAATAGTAAGTAAAAAGCCAAGTTAACCTGAAATATGAAAACATGAATGTATTTCTCTCTATATATGTATACATACATATGTACATGTATTTATGTATATGTATATATATGTTTGTATATGATTTAATTTGATTTATTTACACATATGTATTTTATATGAATATATATAAAATCTACACACACACCCCCTAAGTAAGTAACTAGGTCAAAACAAATTTGTTGCAAATATTTAGAAATTTTAGACTTCATTATACATTGATTATTTGATAGAAATAATTTTAGCTTTAGTTTAATAAAGGAATACTTCTTGGTAATGCAATTATGATATCATTGAATTTCTTGTATATCTGCCCAAGACTAAATTGCATTGCCCTAAATGGAATGAGTTATGCTATAGTAAATCACTCTATAAATTCTTTAAGGATTTAATCCAACTTGTAAACATCTTGGATTTTGATCTGTGACAACATAAAGAGTTTTAAAAACTGTTAATCCCTTTCAACCATGGGTGCAAAAGAGAAGTACTAAAAATGGCTGTTTAAAAATAAGTGTAATACTTCTAAAGTTACAATGGTGGTGAGCTATCCCACCACCCTACCCTCCACCTAAGTATTTGAGTTCCCACACTGACCTACCAAGGTCAGAAACTCAAGAAATAGTAGTATATAACAGACAAGTTAATAAAGTCAGACCCAAGAGGTCAGGACAGACAGTCCTGATAAAAGCTATTGTCAGAACATATTCCACAGTCCCTAAGGTATAGGGCATGAACACACTAAGTAGTCTTATTCTTAGTCCATACTAGGTCAGTTAACCTGCTAACGCCTTATTTCCTTCATTGGCGAAATGAAAATGCTGCCCGGAACATGTAGAAATAAGTCTAACGTATGACTAATACAGACCCCTAAGTGTGCTCTCTTGGAGTTGTGGACTTCAAGTAGTGTGCACACAAGCGGGTATGCAAGATGAGCTGTTAGGATGTAAGAAATACACATTTATGTGTCTGGTCATTTCCATTTTAAAAATAAATTAATTAAGCTTTTCAACATTTAATACATAGATTGGCATTGATGCTCCCTTATGACCTGTATTTCAGACAATCACGTTTCGGGTACAGTACTCAAGGTAACTTGAGAGAAGAATGGGAGTTATTCAAGTGGGGATATGGACAGTGGCATCTCCAGTATTACTATGCATCATATTATCTACTTTAAATTCAACTAAAGCAAACTCCATAAAATTCAAGAGTAATTTTGAAGTTTTTTGTGAATACACAATGGGTTTACGATGACAATGATATGTACATCCAAGAAAAAAAGACAATGGTAGAGCTGACATGTCTACACTTAACTCTGAGTTCACAATCAGTCTTTCTAAAAGGTAAAAGCAATGGTGATCTTCTGGGATCCGAAACTCAAGAATTAAGAAGACTACTTGATATAAAGATTTATATCCACTAATATTAATGAACCTCATTCCAAGTGCATTTTACATTGAGAAATTAATTTATGATAACATCAAGCTTCATATTCTGCAAAGCATTTAAATATTTTTTGAGAATTTCAACTTTACCTGTCTTTGAAAATGATTGTTTGCATTATAGTTTTACATGTATATAATTTATAATAAACATATACATGATAGGTGGGTGTGCTCAAAATTTATTGTACTGATAGGAAAACGTGTTTGAAGAAGTTTGAAGACCCATGCATTGAAGGCCTATATGCTTTGGCACAAGTAATTAGGGGCTTTTGGGACAAAAAGGAAATGCCTGAGACACTGCCTAGAATTAGATGATTCATTTCACAATTATGCACAGATATAACATTGAAAGAAACTAACATATTTCACTCATTTTACTAATACTTATTGCAACTACAATATGAAGGATGAGGATGATTGTGCTGAGAATAAAAGGAAAGAGGTCACTCCAGGCAGAAGGAAGACATTTAAGAACTGGTGAAAAGTGTGTTGTGTGCTTGACCGTTGAGAATTTGTCCTGCTTCAGCCCAGTTTCCCTCTCTGCTACTTCCTGTCTCTGTGAGGGTGGCAAGTAACTGAACTTACTTCACCTCAACTGTAAAATGACAATGATAGTAGCATACAACTCAAAGGCTTATTACTATGGTGCTTGAATCACTGTATGCAAAGCACTTACCACAGTGCCTGCGATTTTCTAACTAATGGCCAGCTGCCATTTTACTGTAGACTCTGCTTTTCAGTAGGCACTTCTCTATTTTCACTCAGTATTGGATTTCCAGCACCTAGCATCTTGTTTTAACATGGCAGCAATTGCTGAGAGAATAAATTAAAGAAATGAAACATTAAGTTCATGCAGTATCAACAGGAGACAGCTGGAGAGGCAGGTTTAGAACAGGCATAACTTGGCCTACCTACTTCTTAAGGATAATCGAGTAGTGGCATGAAGACACAGGAAACTGCGCATGTCTACATATATATAAATATTTATTCATTTTGTATTTTGTATGTTATATATATTTATACATATCACCTGCTAGAAATTCAACTTCATTTGATGCTAAATATTTGTACGTATTCTCTGCCATGGAGACAGACAGACTAGCATTAGTAAACATGTCATGCAACCATAAACTTCAAGATCAAATATTTTGTTCAGTGGCTGACATGTAGAAATGCTTACATAATTAATATTATTTCTTCAGGTACGATGCTTAAATCTTTGTTTACTTTTAAGCTTTCTTTTTCCACAATTTGATAAATACTTTGTTGAAAATTTATGCTTCTGTTCATACATTAGCGTATTATGCTGGTGGCTACTTTTAATAAAATCTGTATGTGATGCATAATAAGGAATTTATGTGATGAAGTTAAGGTCATCTTAAAGGTCATTTATACTCTGATAGCCTACATTTTGTTTTCTGATACCATTTTTAAAGTTATAATAAACCTCAATTAATGATAACTACCTTTTCTTTGAACTGTCATACTCAATTTCTTAGGTATAATTTTGCTTTAGGGTTTTATGTATTAGTTAAGCTCTCCTGGAGACTTTTAAAAAAATATAGCAGTATTAAAAAAAATCACTAATTTTCGATATAATTATTTCAAAAAGAAATTTATAAAGCAAAAAATCAATTTTAAAGTATCTCTTTTTAATATTTCAACAAAATATATATTAAAATGTAAATCTATTTTGTTACTACATCCAAACACATTATTATAAAACTCAAACTCGAATTGCTTTATTCTGCAGGGTTAATTTTTAATTCCATCTTGTTAAAATATGTTACTGAACATTAAGAAACTAAGATGTTCTTAGTTAAAATAATAATATGGCAAAACGTAGAGACTGAATAATGGAGTAAATGAAAAGATACCATATAAGATGAAAATCATATCATTTGCATAAAGACCTACAAATTACTGAAAATGACATCCTCCTTGTTTTATACATTTGGTGTATTTTTTCTTTCTCACTGAATATTCTTATAAGATTAACACTGTAGTAATCTGCATGAATGCTAGCAAAAATAACAAAATCAGGCTGATTGATTCCATTACACATTCATGCTATTCAATCTGGAGCGTTTATTCTTAACAAATGACAATAATCTCTAATTGGCTGCCACAGATATTTTTCAGATTTTAAACCTGAACCATTCTCCCTAGTCTTCTCCCCCTCACTCTCTGCAGACAAATCCGCTCTCCATTTTGTGGAGAAGACAGCAGCCATCTCTTTTGAATACCTTCAGTTTCTCTTCTTAGGACCCATGATTGCCTGAATCTCCTACTCCCTTTTCTTATCTCGAGATTCATTCCTTCTCTTCTACAAAGCAAATCACCCCACTTATACTCTTGATCCCATCTTCTATCCTACATCCCAGGTTTTCCTCCAATGTTGTCCTGGATCTTCTATTTTTTCCTCTTTTGAATCATATCTTTAGTCTACCATGACCAAAAATAAATTCTCCCTCACAAACAAAATAAACTAAGACAAAATTCATTTCAATCTGTGATTTGAATTTACATCCCTCCAACTCCATTTAAGGACCCAGTCTCTCCTTATCTCAACTGGCATTTGACATCTTTCAGTATAACATAGTGATGAAAACGCTGACTTTGTAGTTTGCACCTGGCACCAGCACTAACTCGCTCTGAGACCTGAGGGAAGTTACTTAACCTCTCAGTACCTTTCTTTCCTCATTTCTAAAATAGTGATAACAATAGTACAGACTCCTAATCTTGTTATGAGAATTAAATACATACAAGTCAAGGGCTAATGAGTGGCATATGAAGTACCATATAGACAATTAAAACAATCTTACTATTAAAACAATCAGAGTGCCTTTACTGACTCTACTATCTCATTCCCACCTGCTGTTTAAAATTCCAGTAATGCGACTTGCCATTCTTATTGCAACCTTTTGCCCTGGTCTCCTGGATCTTCAGTTTTCACAGACTTTATTCCTTAACCCATATGCTACTGTTGACCACCTTCTTGAACCCTACTCCTTGCGTCCGTAGGCACTTGATGTTCCTTGCTCCTCTACCTCTCAGCTATTTCTGTTACCTACTCTGTGATCTCTTCCTGCTTTCACTGTATACACTTGGACTTTCCTTCTGGTCCAACACTTCATCTTCTCCTCCTTGTCTGCACATTCTTCCTCTGTTCTATTTATGATCTTCAAGTTAATATTAAATGTTAATAATTAATTAATTTTTAAAATTTATTAATGCAAGTAATATATAGTTGTCCTTCCAGAAAAACTAGAATAGTACATATGATACAGAAGTTATCTGACCACTTCCCTTAGTCCTAGTCTCCTCTTTTTTTCCTTTCAGAGGCAACAAATCTTCTAACCAGCTACAGAACTGCACGAATTATAGGGTATTCTTATGCTTTTTAAATGCAACTTATATCAAATTGTACATCTTCTACACCTTGCTTTAAATCCAAGTCATTTCGAGGATTGTCTATATGGATTGAATGCATCTAGTACACTCCATTTTACTCGAGCAATATCCTCCCTACTAGCCATATCACATTTTAATCAACTCTTCCCCTATTAATAGGTACTCTTTTATTCATTTTATTTCCTTGTAATAGTCGAGTCTCTATAAATCTATTTCTCTACTATAGGAAAAATTGAATATAAATGTATGCTTTCCTTCTAGAACTTTTATGACACAATCACAAGCCATCAGGCCGTGTAGTGTTTTCAGCATACAACTGTGTCTTATTAGTCCACAGGGTATCTCTCTATTATTGTTTCACTGAGTTTTCTTTTTCCTGGATTATGGCTTTAGAAATGGCTAGCTGAGACCTGTTCTTGTAGTGGACATCTGTGGATTTTGCTTGCCCAGCATATTTCCCTTATTCTGATAAAAATATTTAGAATATTCTTGGAAATACTTCTCAGTTGGTATTGTTATTTGCAGAGTGACTTAAAAGTCAATTAATACAGTGAGACAAAAAAATGTAATGCAGAAGTAAATCAATAATTGTTTCATAATTGGCGGGGGATTTTTTTTTTTTTTTTTGTATTTTTGTTTGTTTTTCTTCTCTTCTTTTTTCTTCATTTTCGTGGTTTTTAATTCCAGGTTTTTCAGGGAGCACTGGGCATGAGCCTATGACTTAGCCCTTATAAGTAAGAATATTTTATTCACTGGCTATAATTATTGTTCAGAGATGGGCATATGACTTAATCAACATTAATGGACTCAACTTGGAGAATGCATAATTTTTAACTTTCAGAAAAATATAAGCCTGTGTCAGAGAACAGTTATCAGGTTGAAAGCCTGCCTAGGAGTGACGTCAACCTAGAGGAAAGCCACACCAAGATGAGAGAGGGAAAGACAGAGAGAGAGAGAGCGATCCCTAATCTCCTGCTTCTATGGTGCTGTGCGAACATAGGCACCATTATATTTTACATGAGACAATACCTATGCTTTTTTTATCCGAGTCAGTTGAATTGGCTTTCTTATCACTTGCTGCAGTGGAAATAGTTTCAATGCAATGCCTATCTCAATACAGAGCAGCTGTTTTCTAGGCCATAAATAAAACACAGTAAAAGGATTACAAATTAAATCCAAAGTTATGTTCTGTTTCTCATTAACTAATTCCTACGTAAACTTACCTTCTGGCTCTATCCTATTTTTTTACTGTTGTTCTCAGTATTCTTACAATAATTGGGATAATAAAAACATATAATATAATGAATAACAATGAAAACTTCTGAAATATTATCAATAATAAGATATTGATTTTTAAAACTGATATAAAATTAATTATTCTGTATAATATATTCTATTTTGAAATAGATTTTGCTGCCAATTTAAATATATTCCAAAAATTATGTTACTATTGGTTATTTCACACATAACATAAATAATAAATGTTCGTTTGACTAAATTGCGTACTTGCCTTGTAATTGCAAAGAATTTTGACACATTAACATTTAAATAGTAGTCTATGGCAAATCAATTTCATAGTAATTAATCCTTAAACTGCTAATTGGCATTTGATAAGTGTGTTAATTGATTTAAATGGCATGGTAGCTTATATGTTAAATGTCAAATGTGTATTTCTTATAATTAAAATTTATTAATAATAAATTAGTTACGTATATAGGACCTGTTGTGTAATGTTAATTATATTGGATTCTTGTCCCAGAAACTAATTTTCATTGAATATTTAAAATAACCTATTAAATATTGAATTATTTGCAGATTATTTTTTTGATTAAGAATATTTAGGTTTACCTGTAAAATGGAAAAATTGTACATTATTCCCTCTTATATGGCGATTATAGAATTTTTGAAAAAAATCTATTATTTCCCATAATGCCTGTTAACTATGCATTTGTTTGATTGAAGGGAAAGTAAGCATATAAGAGGGAAAGTGCAGAAAAGAGACTGAGAGACTCTCATCCAGCAATCACTCCTTATATATGAATACAGAGTTAGAGTAGATAATTAATTTTAAATAACAGGAAAGTGTATACTGGTGTATATTGATATTCTTGATGGTATCCCATAGTTCCCTTGTGTTCTGTTTTTCTTCATTCTTTTTTACTTTCTGCTCCTCATAATGGATAATTTCAACTGCCCTATCTATTTAATTTTGCTGATTTTTTTCTTGTTCCTGCTCAAATCTGCTGTTGACTCCTTCTAGTGATTATTTCATGTGTGCTATTGTAGTTTTCAGCTCCATAATACCTATTTGGTCTCCTTTTTATAATTTCTCTCTTTTTATTTATAATCCCTATAGTTTTTCTGGTTTCCTTCAGCTCTTCACCCATGATTTTCTACAGCTCTTTGAACATGTTTAAGCCAATTAAGTCTTTTGCTGGTAAGTCTAATGTCTGGGCTTCCTCAGGGATGGTTTCTGTCAATTACCTAGTTAAACTAAGAAAAAAAGAGTGAAGAAACAAATAGCTAAAATCAGAAATAAAATTGGGACAAGAATACTGACCTTACAGAAATAAAAGGGGTAATAAAAAATATTATAAACAATTGTGTGCCAACAAATTAGATAATCTATAAGAAATGGGCAAATTCCTAGAAACAAAACATTATTAAAATGGAATCAAGAAGAAATAGAAAATCTGAACAGACTTATAACAACAAATTGAATCAGTAATCAAAAATCTCCCAATTAATAAAATCCAGAACCAGTTGGCTTTCCTGGTGAATTCTGCCAAACACTTAAGAAGAATTAAACCAATCCTACTTAAATTCTTTCAAAAAAATAGAAGGTGAGAGAACACTTCCTAATACAATGTATGAGGCCAGCATTACCTCAATACCAAAGCCAGTGAAAGATAGCACAAGAAAAGAAAACAAGACTAATACCTCTTATGAATATGGATGCAAGTATCCTCAACAAACAATAAGCAAGCCAAATTTAATAATACACTAAAGGAATTATACATCCTAAGTGAGGTTTACCACAGGAGTGGAATGATGGTTCAATAAAAGAAAATCAATCAATGTAATAAACCACATAAATAGAATGAAGGATAAAAACAACACATGATGATCATTAGATTCAGAATAAGCATTTGGCAAAATTCACACCTTTTCATGATAAAAACACTCAGAAAACTAGGAACGGAGGGAACTTCCTTAACAAGATAAATGTCATTTATGAAAAACCCACATCTTTTCAAACATTATATTAGAAGTCCTAACCAGAGCAATTAGGCAAGAAAAAGAAATAAAAGGCATCTAAATTGGAAAAGAATAAGTAAATTATTTCTATTTACAAATGACATGATGTGTAAATAGAAATTTGTATAAATGACATGATATATAGAAAACCCCATAGAATACACAAGCAAACTACTAGAGCTAATAAATGAATTCAGCAAAGTTGCAGGGTACAAAATCAACTCACAAAAATCAGTTGTGTTTCTATACACAAACAATGAACCATCTATAAAGGAAATTAAGAAACAATTTTAATTATGATAGTATCCCAAAGGATAAAATATCTAGTAATAAATTTAACCAAGGAGATGAAAGACTTGTATACCAAAACTACAAAATATTGATGAAAGAAACTAAAGAATACCTAAATGGAAAGGCGTGCCATGTTCATGGATTGGAAAACTTAATGTTAAGATTGGAATACTACCCAAAGCAATCTACATATTCAATGCAATCACTATCAAAATTCCAATGACTTTTTTTTTTAACGAAATGGAAAAGCAGATCCTGACATTCATATGGAATTGCAATGGCTCCTAAATGGCCAAAACAATACTGAAAAAAGAAAAACTAAGTTGAAATACCCACACTTTTGGTTTCAAAACTTACTACAAAGCTACAGTAATCAAAACAGTATAGGTAGTGCGGGTATAAGAATTGATATATGAACCAATGGGATAGAATTCAGAATTTAGAAATAGACCCAAATATTGATGGTTATTAATTTTTGAAAAGAGTGCCAAGATCATTCAATGAGGGAATAGAATAATCTCTGCAACAAATGAGGCTGGGACAACAGGATAGGCACATGTTAAAAAAATCAAGTTGGACTTCCTACTCACTCTCTATATAAAAATTCACCCAAAATAGTTTAATGACTTTAACATAAGAGCTAAAATTATAAAAGTGTTAGAAGAAAACATAGTGGTAAATCTCCATGACCTCAGATTTGACAATGGATTCTTAGACTGGACACCAAAAGCACAAGCAGCAACAACAAAAAATAAATACATTGGACTTTGTAAAATTAAAGATTTTTGCCACAGAGGACATTGTCTTAGTCCATTTGAGCTGCTATAACAGAATACCATAGTTTGCATGGCTTATAAAGATCAGAAACTTATTTCTCACAGTTTTGGAGGCTGGGAAGTCCAAGATAAGGGTGTCAACAGATTAGGCATCTGGTGAGAGTCTGTGTCCTGTTTCATAGGTTGTCATCTTCTTGCTGTGTCCTCATATGGCAGGGGTAAGGGAAACTTTCTGGAGTCTCTTTTTTAAGGACACTAATCCCTTTCATGAGGGCTCTAGTCTTATAATCTAGTCTTCTTCCAAAGGCCCCACCTCCAAATAGCATCACATTGATTAAGATTCAACATACAAATGGGGGGGCACATTCAGTATAGTAGACATTATCAAGAAAGTGGAAATACAATCTATAGAATGGAAAAAAGATTGCAATCACAAATCTGCTAAGGGTTTACTATCAGAATATATAAAGAACTCTTACAACTCATTAACAAAAAAGACAACAATCTATTTTTTAACATGAGGAAAGGAATTTGATATTTTTACAAAGAAGATATACAAATAGCCAACAAACACATGAAAAGATGACCATTAAGGAAATGCCTATCAAAACCACAATGAGAGACCACTTCACACCAACCAGAAAAACTTTAACAATAATAATACAAATCTAACAATGCTGGCAAGGATGTGGATAAATAGGAACCCTCATACGTTGATGGTGAAACTATAAGATGGTGCCACTGCTGTGGAAAAAAATTTGGCAATTCCTCAAAAAGTTACTGAAAGAATCACCGTATGATCCAGCAATTCCATTTCTGGGTATGTGTCCAACAGAAATGAATAGAGATACTCAGATACTTATTTATAAATGTTTAAAGCAGCACTGTTCACAATAGCCAGAAGGTTGAAACAACACAAATATCCATCAAGAGATGAGTAGATAAACAAATTATGGCATATATACAGAATAGAATATTATTCAGCCATAAAAATGAATGAAGTACTGATACATGCTACAACTTGCTACATGCTACAACATGATACATACTACAACCTCACAGACACTACACAAAGTGAAAGAAGTCAGTCATGAAAGGTCTGTATAGTGTATGGCAGCTTTTATATGAAATATCCAGAATAGGCAAATCCACAAAGAAACAAAACGGGTGGCGGTTGCACAACATTGCAAAAGCACTGAATGCCACCAAATCATAATTGTGCACTAAATTGTCAATTAAAATAGTTAATGGTATGTTATGTGAATTTTATCTAAATAAGAAAAGCAAAAAAGAAAGAAAACTGGGATAGAAATCCCATATATTAAGGTATGAGGTCATGTAAGATGTAGCTACATTCTGGATCCAGAGTGGTTCATATGCTCATAATTATGGTAAAATCATATTGTGACTGTAAGAGATTCAAAAATATGAAGAAGGAAGTGTCTTTAATAAAGACAATGTAAGTATCCACAATATACAAATTTTACCACTGAATTTTTAAAAAAAGTTTTAGGAAGAAAATCCAAAGGATTAGAAAACTGGTAAAAATAAATTCCCTTTTCAAAAAGAACTGTACAGAAGATCTTTATCAGGAGCTCAAATGGCAATAAGGAAAATTTGCTGCGCTATTTTTATTTTTTGTAAATCTACACTATGAGAGTCTCATCTGACTGATGCGATTTACTATAGGAAGTTAAAATACAACTTTAACAATTCATTGGAATTTCACACCAGGGATTTGGGGGATTATTGTTTTTATAACTATTTGACATCTAATTTTAATTTGGTAATAGGATGAACCTGTATTCTTTCTAGAAAAATGCTTCATGCATACAATTGTAATCTGGACTTAAAATGTTTAAACATGTTCTGAGTTTTTCCATGAGATTCTTGATTTTGAAAATATTGTACAGTCTGTGGAGATAATTTGAGTAACTGAAACATAATTTGTCTCTTTTGCTTCCTTTTCAAATAGTATTGGATTCTCTTCAAGAGGCATTTGTAAATAGCTCACTATAAATTCAGTTCATTTCCACAATAATTTATTGTCTCACCTCTGAGTTTTGGATACAAGAATAAAAGACAATTAAGAAACAGAGACTGTAAAACTGCTTTCCTCTCTCTAGGTTACCTTTCTGAATGTTGGTGTCAAGACACATAGCAAGTTATTAACAAATAAAAAGTTAGACTTTTAAAACCCTCTTCTTCTCTAGTCTATTACCTACAAATGATGCTAAGTTGCATAAAATATAATGTACTTAAATGCAAAACACTACTATTTTTTTCTATTGAGTGTTGTTTTTGGGCTTAACATAAAGTTAGAATAAAAAAAGTAAAGAATGAAATTTCCCTAACTGCACGTAACAAGTTCCAACACTTAAAACATCGAGTTCAGGACAGTGCATCATGTTTTAAAAAACTACCTGTACATTCCATCAATACGAGTCATATACGTGAATGCAAACTGTTTTACAAAACAAAGTTAGACCTCTATCCCTGGAGTAAAGAAGAATGAACCCACATCCATGTTTCCCACTTTAAGCTTTTTTGTATCTTTGTATAATGTCCACATTACACATTGGCTTTTTAGGATGTCATCCAAAACCAAAGAACCTTGACATGAAAAATGATTTGGATGTTTTATTCTAAATAAATAATTGTAGCCTGAATTCAAATGACATGCCAAAACTGTTGTTTTGTACAAAATGGACAAAGGGAAGGCCAGCAGCAATAAACAAGTTCTACCTTTTTATAGGCAATGCACAATGTCATAGACATCACTCGCTGACTGTTACTGTTTGTGTAATTTTCTAAATCTCCTTACCTGTCATTTATTTGCATTTAAAAATACATTAGTATTTTTACTCTTGGTAACACATCAGATTAAATATTCTGAAAACTCTTCTATTATAAACACATAGAAATGCTGAATATTATATAAAAATATACTTTAAAATTTTTGACTGAGATCATAATAAAGCAAGAATAATGAAACAAGGACAGAAATGAAGGGAGAGCTAGAGAGTCCAAAGAAAATACTTAAGCCAAAGTCAAGGTTAGCCTGCAAGTTTCTACTGATACCAGTCTCCTTGGATTTGAATAGGTTTTTGGTGATAAAATGTTTAGCTATCATTACTTGGGGTGTTGTAATAGTGAATGTTACAAAAAGCCAGGAACATTGATAGACTGCAACCTAAATGAAAAGATGAGTAAGTAAAAATATCCGTTGACAAAGGAAATCAACAAGGTAGCTTGTATATCTTAGCATATACAAGGATACAATAAAAGAACTTCCCCTAAGAATTTGTGTAATACAATCCTGCCCTCACATGGCTTTGATACTTGAACTTTCATGATGTGTATGGTCTAGAAAACCAAGACCAAGGAAGCAATGTAAAGACATTGGTTTTGCCTGGGGTTCTTGAAAAAAACAAATGCAAATTTTCTGGGGAAGAACACACCCAGAAGCCATGTCTTTCAAGATTTGCACAAGATTGTGTAGACATGAACTCTCAATCAAAAAGGAAACAAGCTACACAAGTACGAGTCAATAGAATCACAAGCAGCAGAATAAGACCTCAAGACATACTGACACCAGAAATATCAGATAACATACGAAACAGGTATACTTAAAATATATATGAATGTAAAAGACAGAATTGAAAAAATAAACATACAAGCCACAGGAATATGAACACGTGGAAGTATACTTGTAAAGAAGACTAATTTGAATCTTTAAACTAAAAATAAAATGAGTAATAATGGTAAACAGATGGATTATTCAGCAGATTATAGCTGGAAATAAATTTCTTTAACCAGAAGATAGATCTAAATATATCAGAGTACAGCCTAGAGAGAAAAGAAGATATATAAAAGGGAGGGGTGTGGAAGGTATGGAGGATAGAATGAGAAGGTCTAATATGCATCCAGTTGAACTTTCTGGATGGCACAGAGATAAAAATGCAAAGAGGTGTTGAGGCTTTTCCAAAATTGGTGAAAATCATGGCCCTATACAGGATAGACCAAAGAAAGGCAGTGCTATGCTGATACCAGTTCATACTATCCCAACAAAATTCTTTGTTAAATCTTCAGGAATTTGTCAGCTGAGCTTTGAAACACTGGTAACTTGAATTGGTCTTTGAATTGATCAGCAAACATTACAGGTCAGGGATATTTCTTTGGAGAGCCAATTTACCAGTATACCACTGAGAAAGACATATCATCACACAACATAAAATAAAAATATTGCTAAACACAAAAGAGAAAGCATTTTAAAAGCAGTCAGATAGAAAGAACAGATGACTTGCAAAGAAGCATCAGTTTAACTGACACCAGTCAAGTGAGCAGCAGCATTGAAACACACAAGACAGTGAACTATCCTCAAAATGCTGTGTGAAAGAGAATTTTATTTCTGGTAAATTATCATTTAAAAGTAGGTCAAAAATGCAGAGAATGTTCCAACAACAAAATCTCACTGTGAACTTCTAGGATATACTTCAAAAAGATAGAAAACAATCTAAGAAGGAAATTCTGAGAGGCACAAGGAAATGGTGGGAAAATAAATCTTCAAACACCTGGTAAATTTTTAAAAATTATTGAATAAAACAATAAAAATAGTCTAACTGTGGTAAATCAATTAAAAAGGCAAGTTAGAACTAAAACATTGCACAAAAATGATATAGTACTTGGAAAAGTATGATTATATCAAAATACTTAAATTATTTTATTTAGAAAAGACATACTATGCTTATGGAAAGAGACCCAATGTTATAAATTTATCAAATTTACTGAAAGATATATGTAATGCAAAGCAAAATGCCAATATAAATTTTTCTTGATATTGGCAACAGATTTTAAAATTTATGTGGATGAGCAAAGCTATAAGAACAGTCATAATACCCCTTTTTTAATATATATATATATATATATATATATATATATATATTTGCTTTGGACCTTTAATTGTTTGTTTTTTAATGAAATAAAAATATTCAATTATAGTTGAGGTCTCCATCATGATTCTCTTTTTTTCTTCCTTCTAGCTCCTTTTTTTTTTTTATTGTGGTAACATTGGTTTATAACATTGTATAAATTTCAGGTATACATCATTATATATTTCTTCTATTTCTGTACAAATTACATCATATTCACCACCCAAATACAAATTACAATCCCTCACCACCCACATATGCCTAATTACTCCTTTCACCCTCCTTGTTCCCCCCTTCCCCTCTGGTGACCACTGTCTCTCTGTCTCTGTCTCTGTTTGTTTGTTGTTTTTATGTTCTACTTATGAGTGAGGTCATGTGGTTTTTGATCTCCTCACTCTGACTTATTTTGCTTAGCGTAATACCCTCAATGTCTATTCATGTTGTCACAAATGGCTGGATTTCATCATTTCTTATAGCTGAGTCTTATTCCATTGTGTCTATATACCACATCTTCTTTATCCATTCATCCCTTGATGGGCACTGAGGTTGCTTTCAAGTCTTGGCTGTGGTGAACAATGCTGCAGTGAACATAGGGGTGCATGTATCTTTATGTTTTGGTGTTTTCATGTTCTTTGGATAAATACCCAGCAGCGGAATAGCTGGATCATATGGTAGTTCTATTCTTAATTTTTTGAGGACTCTCCATACTGTTTTCCATAGTGGCTACACCAGTCTATACTCCTTCCAGCAGTGTATGATAGATCACTTCTCTCCACATCCTCTCCAACACTTGTTGTTTCCTGTGTTGTTAATTATAGCCATTCTGACTGGCATGAGGTGATATTGTAGTTTTGATTTGCATTTCCCTGATAGTTAATGATGTTGAACATCTTTTCATCTGCCTGTCGGCCATCTGTATGTCTTCTTTGGAGAAATGTATGTTCAGATCTTTTGCCCATTTTTCAATTGGATTGTTACTTTTTTGTTGTTGTTGAGATGTATGAGTTCTTTATATATTTTGGAGATTAACCCCTTATCAGATATATGGTTTGCAAATATCTTCTCCCAATTATAAGGTTGTTTTTTCATTGTGGTGGTGGTTTCCTTTGCTGTGCAGAAGCTTTTCAGTTTGATGTAGTCCCATTTGTTTATTTGTTTCTATTGTTTCCATTGCCTGGTTAGATATGGTACTTGAAAATATGCTGCTAAGACTGTTGTTGAAGAGCATATTCCCTATGTTTTCTTCTAGAAGTTACATGGTTTCAGGTCTTACATTCAAATCTTTAATCCACTGTGAGTTAATTTTTTGTGTATGGTGTAAGATAATGGTCTACTTTCATTCTTTTGCATGTGGCTGTCCATTTTTCCCAACATCGTTTGTTGAAGAGACTTTCCTTTCTCCATTGTATGTTCTTGGCTCCCTTTTCAAAAATTAGTACCATAGATGTGTAGGCTTACTTCTGGGCTCTTGATTATGTTCCATTTATCTGTGTGTCTGTTTTTGTGTCAGTACCATGCTGTTTTGGTTACAATAGCTTTATAGTATATTTTGAAATCAGGGGGTGTGATACCTTCAGCTTTGTTCTTTTTTCTCAGAATACCTTTAGCTATTTGGGGTCTTTTATTTCATATAAATTTTAGGATTCTTTGTTCTAATTCTGTGAAAAATGTTGGAATTTTGATAGGTATTGCATTGAATCTATAGATTGCTTCAGGAAATATGGACATTTTAACTATATTAATTCTTCCAATCCAGGAGCATGAGATATCTTTCCATTTCTTTGTGTCTTTTTCTATTTCTTTCAACAATGTTTTATAGTTTTCACTGTGCAGATCTTGTGCCTCTTTGGTTACATTTATTCCTAGGTAATTTATTCTTTTTGTTGTGATTGTAAATGGGAGTGTATTCTTAATTTATCTTTCGGCTACTTCTTTGTTAGTGTGTTGAAATGCAATTGATTTTTGTATCCTGCAACTTTACCGTATTAATTTATTATTTCTAAAAGTTTTGGGGGGGGCTCTTTAGGGTTTTCTATGTATAAAATCAAGTCATCTGCAATCAGACCCATATGTATGCTGTATACAAGAGACACATTTCAGACCTAAAGACACTCACAAATGGAAAGTGAAGGGATGGAAAAAGATACTCCATGCAAATGACAATGAAAAGAAAGATGAGGTAGCAATACTTATATCAGAAAAAATAGAATTTAAAACAAAAATTCTGACAAGAGACAAAGAATGATACTACATAATGATCAAGGGAACAATCCATAAAGAGGTTATAACACTAATAAATATCTAAGCACCCAACATGGGAGCACCTAAATATGTAAAGCAATTATTAACAGACATAAAACAAGAAATAAACAGTAACACAATAATAGTGGAGGACTTTAACACTCCACTTACACCAATGGATAGATCATCCAAAAGAAAACCAATAAGGAAACTTTGGCCTTAAATGAGACATTAGACCAGATGGACTTAGCAGATATATACAGAACATTCCATCCAAAAACCAAAGAATGCACATTCTTTTCAAATGCACATGGAACATTCTCCAGGATTGATCACATATTAGGCCACAAAACAAGTCTCCATAAATTTAAGATCAAAATAATACCAAGCATCTTTTCTGACCACAAAGGTGTGAAACTAGAAATCAACTATAGGAAGAGAATCAGAAGCCAAAAATATGTGGAGATTAAACAAAATGCTACTGAACAATGATTGAGTCAAGGGAGAAATCAAAAAATACCTGGACATGAGTGAAAATGAAAATACGACATGACAGAATTTATGGGATACAGCAAAAGTGGTTCTAAGAGGGAAGTTCATAGCAATACAAGCCTATCTCAACAAACAAGAAAAATCTCAAATAAACAGTCTAACAGTGCACCTAAAGGAACTGATAAAGAAGAACAACCAAAGCCCCAAATCAGTAGAAGAAGGGAAATAATAAAAATCAGAGCAGAAATAAATGAAATATAGACTAAAAAAAAAAAAAAAAAAAAAGAAAAAAATCTATGAACCCAAGAGCTTGTTCTTTGGAAATATAAACAAAATTGACAAGCCTTTAGCTAGACACCACAAGAAAAAAAGAGAGAAGTCTCAAATAAGTAAAATCATAAATGAAAGAGGAGAAATTATAACAGACACCTCAGAAATACAAAAGATTACAAGAGAATAATATAAAAAGCTATATGCCAACAAATTGGACAGTCTAGAAGAATTAGATAAATTCTTAGAATCATACAACTTTCCAAAACTGAATCAAGAGGAAATAGAGAATTTGAACAGACAAATCACCAGTAAAGAGATCGAAACAGTAATCAAAAACCTCCCCAAAATTAAAAGTCAAGGACCAGACACCTTCCCTGGTGAATTGTACCAAACATTCAAAGGAGACTTCATACCTATGCTTCTCAAACTCTTTCAAAAAATTGAAGAGGAGGAGAAGCTTCCTAACTCATTCTATGAAGCCAAAATTACCCTGATACCAAAACCAGACAAAGACAACACAAAAAAAGAAAATTACAGGCCAATGTCACTGATGAACATCAATGCAAATATCCTTGACAAAATACTAGCAAACTGAATGCAACAACACATTAAAAAGATCATATACCACAATCAAGTGGGATTCATTCCAGGGATGCAGGGATGGTTCAACATCTGCAAGTCAATCAGCTTGACACACAACATTAATAAAAAGAAGAAGAAAAGTCACATGATCATCTCAACAGATGCAGAGAAAGCATTTGACAAGATACAGCATCAATTTATGATAAAAAACTCTGAATAAAATGGGTATAGAGGGAAAGTACCTTGACACAATAAAGTCCATATATGACAAACCCACAGCTAGTGTCATCCTTGATGGTGAAAAACTGACAGCTATCCCTCTAAGAACAGGAACCAGACAAGGATGCCCACTTTACCACTCTTATTTAACATGGAACCAGAAGTCCTGGCTAGAGAAATCAGGCAAGAAAAAGAAATAAACGTGATCTAAATTGGAAAGGAAGAAGTGAAACTGTCAAAATACTCTGGAAGAAGAACCAAGTATAAGGACTTGCTGTACCAGATTGCAAAGTATAAAATGATTGTAATTAATAAAATGTACTATTGTTGAAGTGATAGACAAATAGAATAATGGATGTGTGTAGAGCACATAGCTATGAAACTTGATATATGACAATGACAACATTATCAGGGAAATAATTGAAAGTTGCATATATGGCATTGAGACCATTATTTATCCATATCCAAAAGCAATGGAAATTGATCCCTGCTGCAAAAAACATTCGTACCCAGATGTAATGTAGCATATGAATATGGTAACGGTGAAATAAATTTTAAATGTTTTAGAAAAATATATTTAAGAATATCTTCATGACTTTAGGATAGAGATATTTTTCTGCAACAAGACACAAGTGTAAACTACAAGGAAAGATAGAAAAACATTTTACTATGTTAAAATAAATATTAGTTTTCTTTGTTTATTAAATATTTCATAAAGAGACCAAAAAACCACAAACTAGGAGAAGATAATGATACCTGGAAAAAAGGATTATAATCCAGAATATTTAGGAACACACATAAATCAATAAGAAAAGCAAAATTTAATGGGGGAGGTTATAAATTTTGTACAGGCATTTCCCAGGAATATTCTCAACTTGATTAGTGATCAAGAAAATTAAATTAAAATTCTAATAAGATACCATACGTAGACATCAGAGTCACAAAGGAAACTGAAGTTAAGACACCGTTGATTGTCACAGATGATGTGAAACAATAAGCAAGTTTATTAGTGTTGATGGGAGTATAAAATTTTATATCACTTTTAAAAACTATTAGGAAATACAAAGTTTAATAGAAGCAAAATCTACAATCTAACGATTCCTTCCTTCTATATATTCTAGAGAAACACTTTGACATCTATGTAGGTGATAAACATACCCATATTTTTAGATGCATTATTTCTCATAGCAAATAAATGAAAGAATGCACATTATTAATGGAATAGATAATAAGCTGTTGGACTGATAAAAAATGGAATATTATTCATCAGTGAAATGAAATACACACAGAAATACAAATCAACATGAATCAATCTGCCTTAATTTTTTATTATTCCATAAAAATCATCACAGCTTTGTGGCTTCAAACAATATTCACTTATCTCATAATTTCTCTAGGTCAGAAGTCTAGGAGGCTCAGGTGGATACTCACTGCCTCACTGGTTTAAAATCAAAATGAGGCTGGGGCCACAGTTCACCTCTGGGGTCAAGATCCTCTTCCTAGATGTCTGGTTGTTGGCAGAATTCTTTTCCTTCTCATGCCTTCCACATAGCTCCTTAAATCTTCAAAATAGCAACAGTGCATCAAGACTTTCTCATACTTAGAATCTCAATTCTTCTGCCCCATCTCTCTGATTCAGGCCAGAGAAAGTTCTTAACTTTTAAGGGCTCATATAATTCACTTGGGCCCATCAAAATAACCCTGGTAATCTATTTTATGATCCATAAACTTAGCCACATCTGCAAAGTCCCTTTTGCCATGTAACATAACATATTTACTGGATCCAGAGATTACACTGTGGACATCTTTGGGGTGTCATTCTTCCTATCACACAATCAAAACTAATTTTGTGGAATATAATCAACTTCACACAAACTGTATAATTCCATTTATATAATGTCCAAAAACAGGGAAAGCTAAGCAATTATTATTTTATATGGTTACATATATATGTAAAAATACTGTAAAATGAAATATATTTTGTTAACTTTTTTTTTCAGTTATTTTACTATATTAACTTACTTTTTCAGGGAGAAGAACATGTAAATAAGGAAAGTCTTCAAGATTTCGGTAATTAATACTTCTTTAACTGGGTGATAGAAATCTAGCTGCTTATTTTATTATTTATTTTATTTTATTATTAATCTTTAAAGGATGATTATTTGTAATTTTCTCTCATGCATATATGAACAACTTCACAATAAAAATATAATCCTTGGAAATATTTTAATTCAAAACTTTTGAAAAAACTACATATATATATATGCACATAAAATGGATAATTTCCTTAAAAATATTTCTTACTGAAATGGAAAATAGAAGATAGAGGAAACCTAAAAATTAAAATAATCATTACAAATAGGTCAATAGATAAAAACCACAAACAACCTGAGACTAAAAGGGATTCTATCGATTTCTACTACATATATAAGAATATATGAATAATTTCAATATTATACGAGCATTTGAAGTGAATACAGAAGGAGAAAACGGTTCTCATTCTTTTACATGAGGCTTATTTAAACTCTCCACCAAACCTGACAAGGACAATATCATTCAGAGGCATGGATGAAAAATTCTAAACAAAAATGTTGCATATTGGGGACTGATCCTGTGGCATAATGGTTAAGTCCAGCATGCTCCCTTTCAGTGGCCCAGATTTGTGGATTCAGATCCCAGGCACAGACCCATACCACTCCTCAGCCATGCTGTGGCAGCGACCCATAAACAAAGTGGAGGAAGACTGGCACCGATGTTGACTCAGGGCTAATCTTTCTCAAGCAAAAAAAGAGGAAGATTGGCAACAGATGTTAGCTCAGGGCAACTCTTCCTCAGCAAAAAAAAAAAAAAAAAAAAAAAGTTGCATATTGAATCCATCCTTGTTTAAATTAAAAAAAGAAGCAGCATCTTGATCAAATTGGATTTATTCAAGGAATGCAATGATACAATGGAAATGTATTACAGTAAATATTTTTATTAAAGTAGTCCTGTCGGGGTTAGCATTTTTACAACACAAATAAGGATCCCAGTATTTAGAGTAAAATTTCCAAATCTGCTAAGTGGTAGATCTCTAGAGTCCAAAATGAATGCAATGTAAACCTAATTGTTTATGGTGCACCATTTTTCCTCACATGCAATTTATTGATGAAGAAATATAGAGAAGTTAGCCAAACAAGGTTTTGTTTCACCTGACAAATATTAAAATTTCATTAAGTGGAAATTGATGTCTGCCTGAAATAGTATCAATTAAAAGAAATTCTAAGACCCATAGGTGAAAATATTGAAGAACACAGAATCAAAAAGTTTAGTAGCAAATGGAAACTAACACCATGGGAAATGATCTATTTTGAAAAGCATACAGAAAGAAGAGTTTTAGGAAGCCACTCTAGCCATGTTATTCCCATCATCAACATATTCTCCATGGCCAAAAAAATTTTTGGACTTAGTAGACGAAAGGAAGGAAAAAAATAACATTGATTTTCACTCTCAGTCTTAATTCCAAATTTGCTTACATTTGTTTGTGAAAAAAAATCAAAATTTTTGTCCGTGAGACTTGAGCCACCTATGTCCCAAAGAGCTGAAGAATAGAACTGTGTCAGATAATAAAGATAAGATTTAGCTGCAAGTAGAAATTGAGCATATACTAGATTTTATTTAATGTAGGATAATTTTAAGCATATTCTCTAGAAGAAAATTGCAATAACCTGCTCTGTGGGAAATTTTTATTAATAGAACTGCTGAATACAATATGTGTGTACATATGTAACTAAACTGGTAAAATATGTGCATAGTTTTAAATATAAACAAAATTAAAATGAGGACAATCAGTGGAATCTTAGACTATATGGATTGTGGTTCTCAAAGTTTTATTTCTGTGAGTATTGACTATGATAACACTTCCAAGAAAATTGCCATCAATCATTTCTCTTCTTAAACATATATGTCATTTCCCCATGAAGAAGTAGTGTCTATTCCTTCCTTTTTCTTGAATCAGGGCTTGAGTACGGATTTGCTTGGCCGACTGAATGTTGTAGGTAAGATGTCCTGGGACTTCTGAACTCAGGTCATAAGAATCTTGCAGTTCCTCCCTGGGCATCATGGAACACTCCCTCTTATATCCCTGAGAGACCTTATAAGAGACTTGAATACCCTGGAGAGAATACATGAAGATCACATGGAAAGGGAGGGAGTTCCAGCTGTGCCTGACCATCCAGCTGTTCCCATCAAGACATCAGGAGTGAGGATTAACTTGTTTTTGACCCTCCAAACCAGACCAGGCACCAGCTGAATACCACTAAGTGAACCCAATTTCTGCTGTGTGAAGCAGAATTGTCCAGCTCAGCTCTGCTCAATTTCTTGACCCATAAAATTATGAAATATAGTAAAGCAATTGTTATTTTAATTCAAAATGTTTATGGATGATATGTTAATAATTTGATAATAACCAAAACATTAACAAAGCAAAAAGTCATATGATTTTATGGATAAGTATTACGGTACTACATTTTCAAACTTCAAATTTAGTGGAACGATGAAATAAATTGCCTTAGTGTCTCAGACGTGCAACTCCAGCTAAACTGTGGAAGTAGTTTAAATCAACATCCAAATGATGTCTTTGCTCAATTCTTTATTTTTAATATTTGTTTATAGTCTGATACAAAAGAGTTTCCAGCTGGTCAATATTACTTATGTAAATATCTGACATGATGGAGGATAAAATCATTAATTTATCACAATAATTTTATGTTAAAATTTATTTGGAAAACATGAGTTCCTATTTAATGCATAAATATTTGCATTTCTATGTTCATTCATTTATTTATAATGTAATCATTTATTCACCGATGGGACCCTGACTCTTAGTTCCTGATTTCATGAAACTTGAGGTATTCAGCATATAAAACTTCCAATTGCTTCAAATAGTGCTACAAATGAGGATGTACATTTTTGAAGAAACTTTATTTGGCCTTTGTTTGCTGGCTGTAGTGATGAAGTCTTGGAAATTTACTGAGGGAGGGGAAGACCAATGTGATCATCATTAGCATGAATAAATCATTAGCATGAATACATTTTACAGATTCAAAATAAATAAAGTCATAGCAGGACCTGAGGTGAAAACAACAATAAAAAGTATATCATGAATATGCACAGCAAGGAATATTCCAGAAGAGGGATTTTTCCTATTCATTGTATGATTGGTAGGTCCACTCAGCTTACTGCTCCAAATCTTTTAACCTAGATGGCTCTGCTCTCATGAATTGAGACTATGTAATTAAATATAAGAAATACAGTAACTCTGAGTCCCATTCTAAAATAGTGCCAGTTCTATTGCTGGAGAAAAAGTTATAACTGAGAAATCTAGAACTCATTCGATAAATATCATTGAATGTCTATAGCACGCAAGAGTACAAAGATACATAATACGTGTCCCTGTGCCATATTGTAGTAGATTAATCAGGAGGGCACGGAAATGATATAAATCCACTGCTATTTGGGCAGTGATTTAATAACGGCAAAAGATGAATTCACAGACTAGGAAATAATTAAGCAGGATACTGAATGGAGAATAGTCCAAGAGACATGTAAGAGGGAGGAGAGAGTGCATAACATTTCAGAGGCAACAACAAATATAAATACATGGAGACAAGAAAGACTGTAACACACCCGGGGAAATATATGAGGATGAAATGTCTGAAATGAAGGCCTAAAAGAGAATATTATCAGATGGTATATGAGAGAGAGGTAGCCATTTAATTATGGAAGATCTTCACATTAAGAAAACTAGATTTTTTAAATGACAGAGAATGTAGAGGAAGGTTCAAGAGCTCAGAGCTGGAATCCCAGAGTCTCCAATTTTAAATTGACACATCTAATTTATCAAAATACAAATCTACTTAATGTAAGAAAACATACTTAGACAAAGGTATTTTCCAAAAATCTATATTATGTCATGACACAGGTTACAGTTATAATTTACATTTTGCATATTCATAAAAATAGATGTGGTGATTTTTTTATTTAAAAATGTATTCTATGAATTCTTAGCTCAATGCTTCCTGGGCACAGGAGATATCTACATTTCTCAGTGCTCCCTACAGTTAGGTGGGACTGGGTAATTGAGTTCTGGCCAATGGAATGTGAATTTCATTTTCAGGCCAAGGCAGTTAAGAATCAGTGGATTTTCTGTTTGATCTTTTCTACCCTTTGTTAGCTGGCTGGTGGACTGGATCCAATGGAGAGCTCCAAATATCTTAGTGTTGTCAGAGCCAGATCATGGAAGGAAACTTTCCCCTGATTCACAGTGGACCGTGATATGATCGACAAATACACTTTTATAATGTTAAAAAAAATGTATTCTATGTAATTGTCATTTTTAAAAGCTGTACAAAATAATCTAAAGCTGGAAATAATTATAATTATTCTAATTCAAAGTTAATATTCTTTATTTTATATATTTTTAAAAAGAAAATTATCACCCATTCCAAGTGTAGATATTGGATAACTATGTGTCATGTTAGAAACTGTGGGATGTCAAAAAGCAAAACACAGTTTTGAAATCAACAGTTAAAACCTAACTGGAGGGGGCATCCCATTTTTGATGGAAAAATTGATGTATTGATGAATTTATACACTTCTAAATCTGAACAAAGAAGGAATTTATTTCTCAATATAAATATAGATATAGCTATGGTTTAATATGACTTTATATAATTCTATCCCTTCTAAAATCACCTTAAGTAATATCTGGCATTTTATGTATTCCCATTGGTATAAATGAATTGTATTTTCTTTTAGCCATAAAATGGAATTAAATTAAGTTAGATTTTCATAATACAATTGTGATAATATACAAAAATTATGCATACTAATTTTGGTACTCCATTAATCAGGAAATAAAATATAAACTATGATTTATTGAGGAAAAACGCTATTTTACATCTGGTGCGTGGTATAAGGTTTAATCCTGTATGCAACACATTATGACACTCACACTAACCATGGATTAAAATTAATATTAAATTGCATAATGAGGCACGTGGTTAAAAATCATCTTATTTTATTTGTGATGTCACTTGGAAATTATCACTATCCAAACAGTTGCATATACATCTTTTAAAAATATAAATCGTATTCAAAATATATGAAAAATAGCCTTAACTTTTTACGAATCTGAAATAATTTAGGGAGTGATATATTTCACTTTAAATATTATTCATATTTCATGACAGCTGCTGTCATATGAAAAACACAATAGTCCTACATGCAAGGTATTTAAACAAGAAATGTTTTAGGGTGTCTGAAGTTTTGGCTTTCTTTTTAATTTCACTTTCTTTTAAAAAACTTCATATGATATCCGCAAATAGGCCCTTTGTGCTTGAAGCATAGTGATGCATGAGTTGTTGGGGTTATTGTAGTTTTCAGAAATAAAGGCATGTATGTTAGTTTTATATTGTCAACAGATTTTAGTGAAAGCAAGCTTGCAAAACACCCTGATAAAATGTGATCATTCATCCCACAATAAAATATTTCATTTTTCTACTAATCTATTTTGAAAGACAGAATGTTAATTAAGCACTTGATTTTTCTTTTGTCTTTTAAGTTATAGCACAAATTATCTATTTGAAAGAGTAAAATTTGTATACTTCCAGTATTAATGTCAAAGAATTACATAATCAAAATGATCTCTAGTAGGAATGAAGGCCAGTATAAACATTTCTGGAACTGCAAAGGAAATTTAAAAGAATATAAAGCATCTTCATTTATACATTGAATGAAAATATGCATAGTCTTGTTCAATAATTTTCAGAAGTACTACAATGTTGCATTTAAATTAACAGTAACATTTAAAAAAAAGAGAAAAACTAGGAATGGGTTAACACTATTTATCTTAAATTTTTTTTCCATTAAAATATGTGAGAGTTTTCCTTCCTTTTAAACATGCTTAGCCTTCAGAAACTCTAGATTATAAATTACTTTAGAAATATATCCCCATACTGTTTGTATTTATTTCATAAAACATTAGTTGATTGTTTATAGTTTAGAACCACCACTATTAATTTCTAATATAATAAGATTCTCTTGATGATCAATTTTAACACTTTATCTGTCTCATAAATAAAAAAAGTTCAGTTACATGTACCAAATCTAGTTAAATGTACTAAATTCTGTTATATATACCAAATAAGACAAGGGATAGGAAGGAGGAGGAGTGAATTACGGTTTATGAAAATGTAAATATAAGGCAATTAAAGGAGAAAAAGAGATGTGTTATGCAGTATACAGTTGATGCCAAACTTAGTGAATGTATTGAATAATATATTTTAAAATAGAAGATCAAATCCTTTTGTTTTGGTAAGCTGAAACCTTTTTGCATGTATACCACATAAAATTTATATTTTGAAAGTGCCGTTTTATATTCTGTGCTTATATGAGCCATACAAATATATGCTATCCAAAAACAGTCCTTTGGGTTGAATAAGCCTTGCCAGAGATTTTTATCTTTTTAGTTATACACTGAGTCATATCATGAAAAAGTTCCAAATAAAGAAGTTTGCCTAAATAGATATTCCATTTACTTATAATTATAATGATCTAAAAGAATTATATTAAATAATGAACTTTGCATTTTCTTTTGTATAATGTCTTTATATAGTCCTGAAATAAAGTAATGATTTTTAGGTTTTTTAGATAACGTTATTCTGAAAGAGTACTTATTCAAGAAACGTAAACCAACAACAAAATTAAAGGTGTCAACCAAGTAGTAATGAAATACGCTGTTTCGCAGCACCCACTTTTCTATCCTCTGAAATGTAATTGTACAGGAAACAAAGTTTTCTATCATTGATTAAAGTGAAATATATATTAAGAGATTTATTTGACTTGAAAATCATATTCTAGTGAAAAATGAAAATGACTTTAAAATATGGATTAATGAAATGACACCAATATGTAGTTATAGTTATATATGCTAACACAAGTACTCGCTTTATTTTATTTACTGTTACAGTTCAGTTGACTACATGATTTGTTTTAATAATATATTTCCTTTGAATTCCATGAATAAAGTTAATGTAAAATACTCTGGAACTACATTTAACATTTCAAATTTACTTAACTGAATGATCAATAAATTACCTAAGATAAAACCAAATAAACAATTTTATACCATCATAAATAACTATAATGTCTTAATAAAAGACATATTCTAATTACATCATTCTTTATCTGCACGAAATAAACTTTCAGTTAGCACTTTGTATTTAAGGCACATGGAACACCTGTGGTTTGAAATCTGAAATGATATATTGGGTTTCAATTGCTCCTTTAATTTATTGTTTCTTCTTTTCAAAGCATGAAATACAAAGCATCAATACAGGTTTCATACTGAGCTAAGATGCAATCACTGTAGGCTTAAGTGAGGGGCTCATCATGTTATTACAAAGTTGCAAACAGCTTATTATGCACTAGAGCAGTTTGGACACCTTAAAAAAAACCTTTTAAATGGTAACCATGCTGAGCTTAAATGAAACAATTATGGATTTAAATAGATCTTAGTAGTAATAAGAGAATTATGAATATGTTGAACAGTGAAACCCAAAATCTTTCCAAAGAGTGAAAATGTGGAGTGGTTATTTTATTGCTAATGTTATATTTATATATCTTGATTTTTATTTTATCAGAATTTAAAAGTGAGCCATTTCTCAAATACGGAAGATGAACACATCATGCAATTCTAAAGATAGTGTGAGAAAACGTGTATTGTTGACTAACTGCAAGTTCTTTGTGGAATTTTAGTATTTTTCACTTAATTCTTAGTTTTATGTATCTGTGATTTTAAAGGTAAGAACTTATTTTTCATTATTTACCAGCATGGTGAAAAATTCAAGCCTCCCACACCACTGAAGGCTCTAGAATTTTGATCTCTCAACAGGGGAAAATGGGTTTCCTTTGATGTCTATGAATTTTTCATTTTTTCATTGTCTTATTTAGTGTTGTATAGGATTGTTGTTGCTATTTTCTGAAACACGCACTTCAGAATGCTATGCATGGAGTCTGCATTCTTCAAGAATTCTTTTAAGCATGCTCACCTCTGCGGGGAATGTATTTAGCTGAAAATTCATATGTAAATGTTTTCCAAAAGTTTACTAACCTGGGGATCTACATAGTCTACAGGATCCTAGAGCTTTTTGAGAGTCAGGAAAGAATATTGGGCCTGTTGTCAAGAAGATGTAGATTTCAGGACTGTCTCTTACTCTTCTGAGAAAGTTGACTCTTCTGAGGAGTTTATCTTTGTGATTTGCTTCCAAACTTTTTTTTCTTTTTGTATTAATCACATGTGAAATGTTAGAGTTTCACAAAAAGTTTTTGGAAAAGAATGCTCAGACCTATGGAAATATGAAAGAAATAGGGGGGAAGATTTGAGAAAGAAAGAAAACATAATGCTTATGTGTTTCTCAGCAAAAGAGGAGATTCTGGAAAGGCTGAGGAGTTCCTGGCCCACCGGTAACTTGGGTCTCTGGTAGGACACTTCTGGGCTGGGCGGTTCCAGGCACCTATAGCATAGTTAACATGACCAGGCAGAAAGAGGGCCTAACTGGTTCTCTTCGGTCTGCTTCAGTTTGGGGTGGCACAGATAGTGCATGGAAAGCTAATGGGCCTACTGTCCTGGAAAGCAACGAAGCAGAATAAGAGCCATAGGAAAATGCTAAACAAGGAGGATATACTATTTGAGAAAGGTTTGGAGGGCCAGTGGTACCATGACAGTCAGATTAAACGCTGCCTGAAACAGGAGTTGTAGTGTGTAGAAAGCTGCTGTGATGCTACTCATGAATCGTAACCTTTTAACTAAAGCAGGTATGGAAAATGGCTCTGGAAGCCTCAATTTGCTATACAGTCATTGCATTACTTGATCAAATAAGGAAAAACGATAACTATGCCATGAGCAGAATTACCTAAGGATGGCCCCGGGTGGTGTGGGCCACACTACATTTCCTAGCTGTGGCTCACTACCCCCAGACAAAGGTGCTAAGATAGGCAGGGCTGTGACTCTCCACAGGCACCATGGGAGCTGGTTCCTCAGATGCATTGTAGCCAGGGTTCCCAGGCAACTCCTGTAAAGAGGAGGCATTTCAAACTCAATGGCACCAAGCAGACATGTAGGACATTTTCACACTCTAAGAAAGACACCCACAGAGCAATGTGGGGTCCCACCACTGGAATCAAACCACAGCTAGCTGCAGTTGGGACTATGGCCCTGGCACACGCTCCATGGGATGATAGGGAGACCAGGGAACTGTGTGATTCTTTTTCTTACTGATTCTGCTCTTGTGAGTTTTCACCAATCCCAAGAAAACTCCTTAACTCATGTTTTGCGGCTTTATAGAAGTCTTCCTGACTCTTGGTCCTAGTGGCACCTCTGAAGGGACCCACCCAGAATAACACGTTTTAAACCCTAATTAATAAAAAGTTCCTCTAAGTAGATGAATTACTGTTTCAATCACTGAATTTTGCATAAATCTATTTGAAGAACAGTTCTTTGCAACTTTGGATCTATTAGGGCTTATTCAAAAAACTGAAATTTAGAAAAAAAGAAGAATGTTTTAAAATTAGTTAATTCTACAGTTCATTCTAGTCATTGTGTAACAGTGTTTTCTAAAGAAAACATCCACAAAGGTAATTATTGCCTAGAGGAAGGCATATGTCAAAATGAATTTTATTTTATAAAATGAAAGAACACACTTCGAGAACACATGTCTTGGTCACAAATATACGATAAACAATGTCCACCTGTTTTTAAAATATAACCTTTCTCTGCATGCTTTTCTTTGAATTTGCAGGTTCTGGGATTGGAAACAACATGGTTTTAGCAGTCATTTTTACATAAGAAATAAGACATATTGTTTTAGCAAGTGAAAAGTCACACTACATCCCTGCTCTAACACTCTGCCTCCTCAATTTTGAACCACACACCTCTCCTCATTATTATAACAAGTAAGAAAGTTCAAGTCTGTAAATTCCAAGGAGTAATGAAAAACTCTGAGGAATTAAAATTTTATTCAGGATATTTTCAGTGTTTTTAGATTAGACAGGGATATCGCTCTATTTAGAAATGGCCTGAGCTGTTAGTGAAAGATGTGGTGTACTTGGATTTTTCCGGTGTGGGTCAGGATAGAATGACAACATTATTCATGGTTTTCTCACAGTAATCATGCATCAGTATCTGATCTGAATCCTTGTAATATCTAACTAGACTTTTCAGCATCACACAAAGCACCTACAGCCCTCATATCAAAAACTTTAATTAAAGGTTATTTTAAAGATATTGTCTATCTTAATAACTATTACTAAAATAAAAAGTCCAACTTGTTGAATAGGGAGGATATGCATAATGAAAATATGTGATGGAGAACTCTCTCTTTACAGTTTTTTTCAAGGCATTTAAAATAAAACAAGGTAAAATAAGATTCTTCAGAATAATGTTGAATCACTTTATTTCACTTCAGTAACCCAATCTGAACAGCATCTCATGACTATTTTTTATTTGTTTATTTATTTATTGTGAGGAAGGCTAGTCCTGAGCTAACATCCATTGCCAATCTTCCTTTTTTTTTTTTGCTGAGGAAGACTGGCCCTTGGCTAACATCCGTGCCCATCTTCCTCTACTTTATATGGGATGCCGCCACAACGTGGCTTGACAAGCAGTGCGTCTGTCCGCACTTGGGTTCCAAACCTGTGAACCCCGGGCTGCCAGAAGCAGAGTGTGTGAACTTAATCGCTACACCACCGGCCCAGCCCCTCATAACTAATTTTTAAAATTTGTATTATTTTCATGTTATAGTATTAGATGGCCTATTTTAATATGAAGGTTATAAGATTAGAAATCAGGATTATAAATAGGAAAATAACTCTTTTATTATGATATTTTGAAGATAAGTAGCATTAAACAATGATATAATAAAGTGGGTATTTATTTTAGTAAACAATAAAAATGAATTAAAATCACAAAATAAAGTATACACTTTTAAAATTATAATATTTTGTTTCAAATTTATTTCAGGATTAAATAAACAGTAATAGAGCAATTTCTTGTTAAACTGTAATTGTTTATTTGTATCATCTGCTTAATAAATAAAAAGTAATGCACTAATCAGTACAGACAAATATGTGTTTAGAGGGGGCCAGCCTGGTGACATATTGGTTAAGTTTGCATGCTCCACTTTGGAGGCCTGGGGTTTGCAGGTTCGGATCCTGGGCGCGGACCAGTGCATTGCTTGTCAAGCCATGCTTTGGCAGTGTCCCACATAAAGTAGAGGAAGATGGGCACGGTGATAGCCCAGGGCCAATCTTCCTCAGCAAAAAGAGGAGGATTGGCAACAGATGTTAGCTTAGGGCTAGTCGTCCTCACACACACACCAAAAAATGTGTTTAGAGACAGTTTTAGTGTCATAATTCAAATAAAAATAAAATAGATCTCAAAAAGGCAAATTAAACTCTTTTTGTTGTTATTCAAAGCATGCATTACCTTAACGTAATTTAATTTCTGTAGCTATTTCAGTGGAATATCTAAATCAGATAGTAAAATAAATTATATGAATTTTGCACAAAAATTCTGAATATTTATTTCCTAATGCGTTCTTACATGCAAGACTTGGTGATGCCAAAATTATCTACTCATATTGTGCTGTGCATAGTCTTCATTGCTTAAATTAAGCTTCCTTCAGTTGGAAAATGCCTATCAGCACTGTGTTTTGTGACACACAGTAATTACAAAGTTAATTTTGGAAATCTCATAAGCTTAGCACTTTAAGGATTCATTTGAATTCTTTAAATAATATGCCTAATAATATGTTGAGCATTTTAAACAACTTTATTAAATTTAAATAAATTATTATTTTAGCTAAAAATGACAATAGGTTTCTTTCAAATTAATTTTGACTTTTGTCATCATGAATTTTAAAGGGAGGATTTAAATTTAAGAGATCAGTGAAAAGAAAAAATGACAAAATTATAATAGTCTAACCCCGAAGATATATTCTTGACTAAAATATTTGAAAGTTATTCTTCTTTCTTTAAAGATGTTAGAATAATTTCAGGAGAAGCTGTTTTAGTAGACTATCTTTTTTATTGTATCAGTATCAGTAGTAGCCTTTTTTAAGTTGAATTTATCTCATTATGGTACTCATATATTCTCTAATATTATATTATAATGTCAATTTTTTGAGGAAACAAAATTTATGTAAGAAATTCAATTAGCCATTAACGTCTGATATTATTGAAATGAAACAAATGCAGTGATGAATAATTCATGCATTAGAAAGTGTTTTTGGGGGCCAGCCCCAATGCCTAGTTGTTCAAGTTTGGTGTGCTCCACTTTGGCAGCCCAGGTACAGTTCCTGGGCACAGAACCACACCACTCTTCTGTCAGTGGCCATGCTGTGGTGGTGGCTTACATTAAAAAAAAAGAGGAGGATTGGAAACAGATGTTAGCTCCTGGAGAATCTTCCCCAGCAAAAAAAAAAGAAAAAGAAAAGAAAGTTTCCTTCGCATAGATTTCTTGACCAAAGGCGTGAGATTTGCTTCTGGGAATAAAAAATATATAACATAGGGCCTGGCCTGGTAATATAGCAGTCAGGTTAGTGCACTCCACTTTGCTGGCCTGGAGTTCGCTGGTTCAGATCCTGGGTGTGGATCTATGCGCCGCTCACCAAGATATGCTGAGGCAGTGTCCCACATAGAGCAACTAGAAGGATGTACAACTATGACATACTGGGGCTTTGGGGAGAAAAAGGAAAGAAGGAGAAAGATTGGCAACAGATGTCACCTCAGGGGCAATATTCCTCAAAATATATATATATATATAATATATATATTATATATATATATAACATAGATATGTAAATATACAAATACTGTATACAGTATATTTTATATAGGCATTGTGTAAAACCTACTGAATTAAAAGATAAAGTTAACAAAGATAAAATAATAATAATATTTCTGTCCTATAACTTCTACTTGTTATCAATTTAAAAACATAGAGAAAATAAACTTTTTCTATTATATTCTAATTACATTATCAAACACAAATTTTAAAAGTTGAATTTAAATAAATGAACATGATTCAATTAGGTACCCATGAAAATGTATTTTATTAATTTTTTCACACTTTGTATATTGCTAGTGACTCCAAAATTGAAAAAAATCATTCAACTATTATTGTTAGTGCTTATCAAAGGATCTAGGTCAGGATTTGAATATCTCGAACATTAATAACGAAGTAACACCAGAATTTCCAATTACTATGAAAAGGTCTCTAAGACTGCAAGTTTTAGCATTATATTACAAAGAAAGTTATTTTTCTAAGCAAAATGTACTTTGCGGTAGTTTTGTTTATTTACTATAAACTTTTTTTTAAAGAGAAGTTATAGGTTTACAATAAAATTGAGTGGAAAGTACAGAGGTTTCCCATATACCCCTCCCCCATACATGTATAGCCTCCCCGTTATTATCAATACCACTTACCAGAATGGTACTTTTTTTTTTTTAATCAAGGATGAAGCTACATTGACACATCATAATCACTCAAAGTCCATAGTTTATCTGAGGGTTCACTATTGGTGTTGTACATTCTATGGGTTTGGACAAATATATAATGACATATATCTATCATTATAATATCATTGGAGTATTTTCACTGTTCTAAAAATCTTTTGTGTTCTGTCTATTCATCCCTCCTTCTTGCCCTCCAACCTGTGGAAACCACCGATCTTTTTATTGTTTCTATAGTTTTGTCTTTTCCATAATGTCATATAATTGGAATCGTACAGTGTGTAGCCTTCTTTGGCTTCTTTCGCTTAGTAACACGCATTTAGTTCCTTCATGTCTTTTTATGGTTTGACAGCTCATTTCCTTATAGCACTGAATAATATTCATTGTCTGGATGTACCACAGTTTATCTTTCCACTCACCTACTGAAGGAAGGCTTGGTTCTTCCAAGTTTTGACAATTATAAACATCTGTGTGCAGGTTTTTGCGTGGACGTAAGTTTTCAACGCCTTTGAAAAAATACCAAAGAATGCAACTGCTGAATAATATGGTAAGAGTGTGTTTTGTTTTGCAAGAAACCACCAACTATCTTTCAAAGCACCTGTATCATGTTGCATTCCCACCAGCAATGTATGAGAGTTCCTGGTACTCCAATCCTCACCAGCATTTGGTGGTGTCAGTGTTCTGGATTTTGGCCATTTTAGTAGATAAGTAGTGTAATCTCGTTGTTTTAATTTGCATTTCCCTGATGGCATATGATGTGGGGAATATTTTTATATGCTTAATTGCCATCTGTATATCTTCTTTGGTAAAGTATCTGTTAAGGTCTTTGCTCCTAGGCTACACACCTATACAACATGTTACTGTACCGAATACTGTAGGTAGTTGTAACACAATGGTAAATATTTATGTATCTAAACATATCTTAACATAGAAAATGTACAGTAAAAATATAGTATAAAAGATAAAAAATGGTACACCTGTATATGGCACTTACCATGTATGGAGCTTGCAGGACTGGAAGTCACTCTGGGTGAGTGAGTGAGTGAGCAGTGAGTGAATGTGAAGGCCTAGGACATCACTGTACACTACTGTAGACTTTATAAACACTGTATACACTTAGGCTACACCTAACATATAAAAAATATTTTTTCTTCAATAATAAAGTAACTTCAGCTTAGTGTAACTTTTTTACTTCATAAACTTTGATTTTTTTTAACTTTTTGACCCTTTTGTAATGACACAGATTAAAACACACATTGTACAACCGTACAAATGTTTTTCTTTCTTTATATGCTTATTCTGTAAGCTTTTTCTGTTAAAATTTTTTTCCTTTTTCTTTTTTGATAAAAACTAAGGCACAAACACACACATGAGCCTACGCTTACACATGGTGAGGATTATCGATATCACTGTCTTCCACCTCCGCTTACGGTCCCATTGAAAGGTCTTCAGGGGCAATAACACACATGGAGCTGTCATCTCCTATGATAACAATGCCTTCTTCTAGAATACCTCCTTAAAGATCTGACTGAGGCTCTTGGTGAGGATGTGTCACTCTTTTCAGAAATATGTTCATGGTGGTTTGCTTGGTTTGATTCTTTGTATCATCATAGATTTGCCTGTGAGCAGATAATGCACCACAAACGTTCCCCTCTATTAATGAAAACCTTTCAGTAGTGGGGTCCATATTTTTCACACTTTTTAAGTAGCTTGTTGAAGTCTGCAAAAGCTTCTACTAAACTTTTCACTGTGAATTTTCTTGGAGGTTCTTCTTTTTCTTCTACACTTTCCTTTCCTCTTTCCTCTTCTTCAGCTATGAGTTTCTGTTCCAGTTCCAGCAACTTCTCGTTAGTCAATTCCTCAGGAACCACCTCTTGGAGCTCCTCAGGGTCATCCTCATCCACACCCAGGTTAAAGTTGTTTGCCCTCACAACCACAGTCTTGTTGATTTTTGCAACCTGCTCATCCCTGGCAAATCTTTTGAAGTCATGGACAAACCTCTTGAGTGTCTTCTTCCAGGTGCCAATCATACACTCCTTGGTGACATCACCCCAAGCCCAAGCAAGGTTCTTTATGCAGTGATAGACATTACAATTACATCATCTTCCCAAAATTGCATCAGTATCTCCTCAGTTGTAGCAACAGCCTGGGCAAAAGTCCTCCTCAGGTAGTAGGCCTTAAAAGCTTCAATAACTCCTTGATCAAAGAAGTGGTGTTTGGAGGGAGAAGCAGTGCACTGATATTGGGATAAATATCACCAATAAAGGGAGGATGTCTGGGAACATTATCAACAATAAGCAAAATCTTGAAAAGTATGTTATTCTCTAAACAGTACTTTTCCATTTTGCTGGCATAGCAATTCAGGAGGGCATCTTGGAAGAGGAACTGTGTCACACATGACTTCTTATTCCTCCTATAGTACAAAGACAATGTGTGCTTTTTGATATGCTTAAAGGCCCTGAGGTTCTAACTGTGCCAGATCATAGAGTTTCATTTTGCAGTTGGGAACATTGCCCCCAAGTAAGACTGTAGTCGGTGTCCTTAAAAGCCTTGAAAGCTGTCACTGATTTGGCCTCCTTTTGGATAAAAGTCCTTTCAGGCATCTGTTTCCAGAATAGGGAGGTTTCATCTATATTGCATATTTGCTCTGGCAAGTAATTTTCCTCCACAATCAGCTTATCGAGAGTGTTCAAAAATTGTTCAGCTGCCTTCACATCAGTACTCACAGACTCAGCAGGTACTTTTAGTTTACATAAAGAACACTGATTGTTGAATTGTTTAAACCACCTAGCTAGAGCTAGGTAGCTACTCCTAGAGCTAGCAGTAAATTCAGCATCATAATTGAGCCCAGCCTTTTCTTTCAACATCACAAACTTTTTGCTTTGGCCGTGATCATCATGATGCTAAGTGGGATACATTTCTGTGTCTTGTCTTCAATCCAGATCAGTAGAAGTTTCTCCGTGTCTGATATAGGCTCTTCTAGAATTTTTGTTAGTCTTGTTGCCTTCAATGAATCAAATCCTTTAACAGCTTTCATCACTCTGTTCTTGTTCTGTGGTGGAATGGGACATGCCTGACTGGTGAGCAGTAACCATCACTGATTTTCCACCTTTGTAGTCTTAATCACTTTTAATTGCACTTCCAGGTAAATCACTCAATATAACCTCTTACTGGCAACATTAGCAATGGATTTTGTACACTGTGGGGCATGATGAACAAAAGATGAGGTTAAATCAAGCACAAGAGATGGGGGCAACTAAGATATGCGGTAAACATGAGATGTATGAGGTTCCTGCCACTATAACACAGCATATTGTTTTACATAAACTTTTTTTATATAAGTAGAAAGAGAGTACACTCTAAAATAATGATAAAAAGTATAGTGTAGTAAATACATAAACTAGTAACATAACTTTATTATCATTATCAAGTATTATATAATGTACATAATTGTATATGCTATACTTTTATACAACTGGCAATGCAGTTGGTTTGTTCACACCAGCATCATCACAAACACATGAGTAATGACATTGTGATAGCTATGATGTCACTAGGTGATAGGAATTGTTTAGCTCCATTATAACCTTAAGAGACCACCTTTGTATATGTGGTCCATGGTTGACCAAAACATCATTATGTGACACATGATGGTATTACTGATCTCTTCAAAAACTCAGCTTCCAGTTTCAGTATATTTTTCTGTCTTGAATTATATTGATTCCTATTGTTGTACTCATTAGTTCTTTCACTCTTCTTGTTTTGTGTTTATTTTGCTCTTTAAAAAAAATTACATTGGAAGCTTAGATTATTGATTTGGCATCATTGTTCTTTTAATGTAAATATTGAATGCTATAAATATTCCCCTGTGGAGGGCTTTAACTGCTCCTTACAAATTTTGATGCATTGATTTTTCATTTCTTTGTAAATCAACATATACTCTAATTTCCCTTGTGATTTCCTCTTATATCCATAGGATATTTAGAAGTATGATCTTAAATTTCCAAATATTTAAGGAATTTTCAGATATTTGCTTATTGCTGACTTCTATATTAATTTACTTATGATTAGAGAACATTCTATTATTTTTAAATAAAGTTTATTAGAAAAAATGTGATGAGAGTGGAGATTTCCTATATTTTCCACCCTAATTTTCCCTATTATTAACATTTTACATTAGGAAGATAACTTCTTACAATTAATGAAATAATATTGACACATTATTATCAGCTAAAGTCCATATCTAGTTTTTACCTAACGTCTTCTTTTTGTGTCCCATGACCCCATTTGGGATACCATATTACATTTAGTCATCATGTCTCCTTAGGCTAGCAACTAGGCTGTGATTGACTCTCCCACTTTCCTTGCTTTTGCTGATCTTGACAGTTTTGAAGAGTAGTGGTCAGGTATTTTGTAGTATGATTCTCTATTGGAATTCATCTAAAGATTCTTTTCATGTTTAGACTTGGGTTATGGACTTTCTGTGAGGAAAACTTCAGAGATTAAATATTGTTTTTATCACATAATATCAAAGATATGTACTATCAACAGGACTCCTCACTGTTAATGTTGACTTTGATTATCTGGGTGAGATAGTGTTTTTTGGATTTTCCACTGTGAAGTTATTTATTTATTTATTTTTTGCTGAGGAAGATTGGCCCTGGGCTAACATCTGTGTCCATCTTCTTCTACTTTATATGTGGGACGCCTGCCATAGCATGGCTTGATAAGCAGTGAATAGGTCCATGCCTGGGATCTGAACCCACAAACCCCAGGCCACTGAAGTGGAGTGTGTGAACTTAAATACTACACCCCCAGGGCCAGCCCCAGAAGATGGTTTTTTTTTTCCTTTTCCATAGTGATTCTTTGGAAGGAAGTCACTATGTACAACCCCACTTAAGAACTGGGGAGTTACACTCCATGTCCTTGAAGGCAGAGTATCTACACAAATTATTTGGAATCTTCTGATTAGGAGGTTTGTCTCTTTTCTCTCACTTATTTACTTATTCAGTAATTTATTTATATCCTTATGAACTCATGATTATTCTACATTGATAGAGTTATGTCAAAAGCTCATAAAACAGACAACTGAGGGCCAACGCTCATGGCCCAGTTGTTACAGTTTGGTGCTCTCATCACTTTGGTGGCCTGGTTTGTTTCCCAGTCACTGAACCACACCACCCATCTGTCAGTTGACATTCTGTAGTGGCAGCTTACATAGAAGAACTGGAAGGACTTACAACTAGGATATACAAGCATGCACTGGGATTTGGGGAGAAAAAAAGAGAAAGACTGGGAACAGATGTTAGCTCAGGGTGAGCTTTTCCCTTCAAAAACAAACAGAAAAACCCAGACAACAGAAAAAACTCCTAATGGCTACAGTCAGAACAATTTAAGCAACCAAATAAATAAATTAGTGTTGGCTTATAACCCAAAACATAAAATAAATACCCAAAGTACATACTGATATAAATAAATGATTGGGTAAATAAATATATCAGAGAGAAGAGGCAAATATCCCATGCAAAAAGATTCTAAATAATTTATGTAGGTACTCCACCTTCAAGGAGATGGAGCATAACTTCCCGTTCCATAAGTGTGGGCGACACATAGTGACTTCCCTCTGAAAAGTACACTATGAAAAGGAGACAATCAACTTTCCAGTGGAACATGTGGAGGAAATTTAGTCCACAGTAACTTCACAGTGAAGAAATCTGTCAAACAGCACCTCAGCCAGGTGACCAAAGTCAACATCAGTAGTGAAGATCATGTCAGGAGTATTTACCCTTGATGTGATGTGATGAAAATTGGATTTTTATTTTTGTGTTCTTTCTCCTAAAGACCCATAACTTCAGTCTAAATATGAGAAAAATGTCAGACAAATTCTAATACTAATTTATTAAAGTTTTTGCATTTATATTTTTCCTTAATAACATAAAAAATAAAGATTTTGGAATTTAATAAAGAAAAGATTTTTTTTCTAATGGTGAAGTTAAAATATGTTATTTCTGTTACAAAATAACCACTTTGAAAAGCTCTTTTCTATTTTCAAATGAAAACACGTGAAAAGAATGTATTTGAGCCAATATACAAAGATATTTGAAGATAGTAAAGAGATATTAAAAAACTAATATTCTATCAATGTTTACCACATTTTAAAATGTCATTATATTTAGGGACAAAGGTATTGAAGTATCTCTGAAAGTAATATGTTAGTGCAGTCCTTGTCGTGAAACTTGCCTTGGATAGACCACGGTTCATTAGGGTGGGTATATCTTAGATTCATGCAGAGGGAGAGTGTTGATAGGTTCTCACAAATACGTTCAATGGAAGGTTGGTAGGTAACTTTGAATCCAACTGTAGTACAGACAGGGTTTATGTCCAGTTAAACATATTCTGTGACAGTTTTATAACTTTAATCAATGCTGTCTTTTCCAAACTTACCAATTTCACTAATAAATACCCAGCCAAAATGGAAAATATAATCAAATAAGTTATTTGGAATATGTAGATATAAAAACATTCCATCATTATTTCAGTAATTTCAAGCTTTTGTTTATTCATTTTAACAGTTTTGCCCACATAATGATAAACAAAAGCAAAATTTAAACTAGTTATTTTCTGTGAAAAAGTATTAGTAGAAAAATTGAGAGTTTGTCTGTGAAAGTAAATCTGGATAATTCAAGGTGAACTCCTTTTTTTTGGTTTTATAATTTCTAAAACAGAAAAGATTTCCACATAGATGTATTATCTTCTATCATAATTACTGAGTCTGAATCACTAAGACATACTCTCCTTCAAGTTTCCAAATGATTCTAGGAGCCTATTTTATCTGCACTGGAAGAAATATTTGGATGAAGCATTTTGTAAAATTGAACCAGTTTGTATGTTATAAAACTAACACCCACTTCCATATGCTCATGTTAATTAATTTTCAAAGTGTTAGTTTGCTGTCATGTAGACAAATCCATAAAAGAGCATAGACCATTCCACCCCCAAGATAATGAATGACAAGGCCCTGGCAGCAGATGGTGACTAGGTCATTTCTTTTTCCATCTAGAATCATACTTGACTAGATTAGAGAACACAGAAATATCATGAAAAATGTCATTTATTCTTTGGGTCTGCCCAACTGAGAGAAATATGTAGAAATGTCAACACAAGTTAAATACATGGCTAAAGATGGCAGTGGAAATCAGTGCATTTGCTAATGAACATTTGAAATTACTTTTATTGATGCTACCACTGATTTTTGTACCACATTTTAGATGGACCAACTGATGAAAATCAGACTTATTTCCTAATATTGAAGAGAAAAATAACCTGAAGTCTTACGGATAGTTAGGTTAAAAATAAATAATTTCTCTGGTTCTCTGAAGAGAACTAACCAGATTGAAGAGGAAAAGGCACAGACTTCCAGAAATTATTAGCAGGTAATTGGCAACCTGATTCACAGAATAAATATGAGAGTTCCATATGCACATTGATCATCTAAATCAGCAGCCAAAATTATTTATATAAACACATACAGTTAGCAGAGAAAAATGTTTATTTATACCTACTTTCCACTAAAATGAAGGAGCAAGTGAAGGGAAGAATGAATATCATTCATACTGCATATAATAATTGAAGACAAAATAATTTCATGAACCAAGCTCATTGAAATATCATTGACTTAAATATAGCGTGTAATGACTATTTGCTGACTTGATTGAGTGAGTTAGTTTCTACACATAGTTAATTGGTAATTCTTATAAAGAGCATTCGTACATCAGCTTTCTTCTCCCTCTTTTTTCTAGTTTAAAAAGTTTTAAGTTACAGTTAAAAAAATTTGTTAATTTTACTTTTGTTGATAAAATTTTTTTGTTGAACTGCTTAAATATAGGTGTATTTTCTTCTCTTTTCCTTTAATCTTTGCTTTATCATTTGTTGTTTTTATTGTTGTCATTGTAGTTATTTTGTTTGGCTGCGTTGGATTTGGATGTTGAAACCAAGCTATTAGTTACCCAAGTAGAATTCTCATTAAGCTAATTTAGATTATTTAGCACAAAAAACTAAAGACCACAGTATGAAAACTAAATGGAGGAGATAACACTGACAGCAGAATGGAACACCCCACATTCCAAGAATTAAAATCCCCTTAACCTTACAATGTACCTAGTATTAATAGATCACTGATAAATCCTTAAGGATTATATCTCCTTTTAGAGTCATTGTAATTAAAATTATAAGCTAAGAAAGTGCCCAGATAGATGGCATTTTAAAATAATCTGAATATATGGATATATAGGAAACTACATGCTAAATCAAAGGTGCTAAATAAGAGAGACAACATTATTCTACACCACACTACATAGTAGTAGATTAATATTTTAAGATAAATGTAAGACAATTCTTAGATTTCATTAATTGATGAGTTTATTTTGTGTTATAACATTTAAATATATAATACAGGGGGAAATATTTTTGCAAATAAAGTTAAAATTCAGGGCAAATAGCAATTATGTAGGCATCAGTACATCATATTATCACATGCAACTTTGCTTAATTTTGTTTTCACTTTGTTTAACGCAGAATCAAAATTTTCAGTGTTGAAAAATATAGGGAAATCTTAACTTCAATAGAAAAAGCAGATAGATTTACATCTGAGTTTTTCTTCATGCTTTTATCTTCTTCCTCTCTCTCCTTCTTTTTCTTCATTTGGATATCTCAAATTCACTTAAGAATCACAAAATAGAGCAATTGTGGTGATTAAAACGTGTTAAAAGTATGCTGACATTCTACCTATACAAATGTTTAGATTTGTGAAAATCTATTCATGAGTCATGTGAAAAAATTGTAAAGAAATCTTGCTCAGATACATATCTTAGTTATTAGATTATAAGAGTACTCACATAGACAGTATGTTTATCAATATTTATTTAATAATAACAAGGATTATTATTTATATATAACGAAACTAAAAGATGAGATGTTTTAACTTTAAATACTCACTTCAGAGTATAGAGATTTAAATGAAACTAAATATAACAGATAATACAATTTTGAAGTACTTCTCTGGTCATTTTAGAAGAAATTCAGTAGGACATAAACTAGAAACATATGTATGTAAAAATGAAAAGGATTTTTTTTTAATGATTTAGGAAAACGTCCACTTGTTTATAACTTGTTGTCAAGAGCTAGTTCTTAGTGGTGTAAAGTATGCTTTTTAATATATGCAGGGGTCTTTTTTGTGTGGTAAAACTATAGCTTTGTTTATTGTATATTTTATATAATTTTTAAACAAATTCCCCAATCTATTGTCTGTTAAAAGTGTTTCTGGCATATTTATTGTATATATTTAGTTAATATATTGTAGTTATAATTGGTAAGCTCATCATTAAGAATACCATATTTAAAGCATAATTTAAATTTAATAAGTTTAAACTGAAGTATCTCACATATTGATTTGAATGTATTAATTCATTATGCTTACATAAAATGTAGTATTTTATAATAAAGACTATTGAATTAGAGTAGAAAAAATGATGCTTGTTTAAACTATATAAATTCTATAATATCTTTAACTTGATTTTACTTTTCAGAATTGTCATGGGTTTGATTTTGTTATTCAGAGCCATTGTAGATATAAAAGGTTAATCAAAAGAAGGAACAATAATTATATAATGATGAAAAGATCAATCCAGCAGGAGGATATAACATTTATAAGAACTCACACATCCAACAGAGAAGTACATAAATATCTAATGCAAATATTAACAGATCTGAAGGGAGAAATAGACAACAATATAATAATAATAGTGGACTTCAATACCTCTCTTTTAACAATAGGTAGATCATCCAGACAAAAAATAAGGAAACATAAGCCTTAAATGACACATTAGATAAGATGAAGTTAACATAAAATTGCAGAACATTCTATTCCATAGCAGCAGAATACTCATTGTTCTCAAGTGCATATGGAACATCTCCAGGGTAGATTACATGTTAGACCATTAAACAAATCTTAATAAATTTAAGAAGATTGAAATATTCAGCATCTTTTTCAACCACAATGGTATGAAACCACAAATAAATTACAAGAAGAAAACTGGAAAATCCATGAATATGTAGATTAAACAATATGCTACTGAACAACCAATGGAGCAAAGAAGATATCAAAAGAGAAATCAAAAAATATCTTGAGACAATTGAAAATGGAAATACAACATAGGAAAACTTATGGCATTCAGCAAAAGCAGTTCTAAGAGGGACGTTCATAGCAATAAATGCATACATTAAGATAAAAAGAAAGAGTTCATATAAGAAACCTAACTTTACACCTCAAGGAACTAGAAGAAGAACACATGAAGCCCAAAGTTAGTAGAAGGAAGGAAATAACAAAGATAAAAGTGAAAATAAATAAAATAGTCTAAAAAGAAAACAGTAAAGGTCAATGAAACTAAAAGCTTGATTTTTTGAAAAGATAAAATAGGCAAACATTTAGCTAGACTTACCAAGAAAAAAAAGAAGAGGACTCAGAGAAACAAAATTAGAAATGAAAAAGGACACATTACAAATGATATCACAGAAATACAAGGGGTCATAAGAGACAACCAGGAATAATTATGCACCAACAAATTGCACAACCTAGAAGACATGGATAAATTCCTGGAAACATACAACTGACCAAGACTGAATTTTGATGAAATGGGAAATCTGAACAGACCAATTTCTAGTAAGGAGATTGAATCAACAATCAAAAATCTCCCAGAAAAACAAAAGTCCACAACTAGATGGCTTCATTGATGAATTCTACCAAACATTTAAACAGGAATTAATACCAATCCTTCTCAAACTTTTCCAAAAATAGAAGAGGGAACACTTCCTAATGCATTTTGTGAGGCCAGCATTACCCTGATATCAAAACCCAACAAGGACACTAAAGAAAAGAAAATTACAGGTCCATATCCCTAATAAACATACATGCAAAAGTTCTCAACAAAATATTAGTAAACTGATTTCAACAACACATTAAAAGGACCATATACCATGATCAAGGGGGGTTTATTCCAGGGATGCAAGGATGTTTCAACATTTGCAAATCAATAAATATGATACATTATATCAACAAAATGAAGGATTAAAATCATATGATCATCACAGTAGATGCAGAAAAAGCATTGGACAAAATTCAACATCAATTTATGATAAAAACTGTCAACAAGGTGGGTACAGAGAGAACATACCTCAAAGGATAAAAGCCATATATGACAAGCCCACAGCTAGCATCATGATCAATGGTGAAAAGCTGAAAGCTTTTCTTCTAAGATCAGAAACAAGACAAGGATACCCACTCTTGCCACTTTTATTCAATGTAGTGCTATAAGTCCTAGGCAGAGCAATTAGGCAAGAAAAAGAAATAAAAGGCATCCAAATGGGAAAGGAAGAAGTAAAACTCTCTCTATTTGCAGATGACATGATATTATATATAGAAAATCCTAACTCCACCAAAAAACTGTTAGAGCTAATCAACAAATTCAGTAAAATTGCAGAATACAAAATCAATATAAAAAAATCTGTTGCATTTCTAAACACTAACAGTGAACCATCAGAAAGAAAAATTAAGAAAACAATTTTGTTTATAATTACATCAAAGACAATAAAGTACCTAGGCATAAACTAACCAACGTTGGTGAAAAACCTGTACACTGAAAACTATAAGACATTGATGAAAGAAATTGAAGAAAACACAAATGGAAAGATGTTCTGTGCTCATGGGTTGGAAGAATTATTATTGTTAAATGTCCATACTACCCAAAGCAATCTGCAGATTCAATGAAATCTCTATTAAAATTCCAATGGTATTTTTCACAGAAATAGAGAAAACAATCCTAAAATTTGTATGGAACCATAAAAAACCCTTTATAGCCGAAGCAATCTTGAGAAAGAAGAACAAAGCTGAAGTCATCACACTGCCTGATTTCAAACTATATTACAGAGATGTAGTAATCAAAATAGTATGATATTGGCATTACAGTCTCTTCAATAAATGATATTGGGAAAACTGGACAGCCTCCTGCAAAAGATTGAAATGTGACCACTATTTTACATGATACACAAATATCAACTCAATGTGGATTAAAGACTTGAAAGTAAGACCTGAAACCATAAAACTCCAAGAAGAAAACATAGAGGGTAAGCTCCTTTACATCAGTCTTGGCAATGATTTTTTTGGATTTGACACCAAAAGCAAAGGCAACAAAAGCAAAAATAAATAAGTGGGACTGCAGCAAACTAAAAAGCTTCTGTACAGCAAAGGAAACCATCAACAAAATGAAAAGGCAATTTATGGAATGACAGAAAATACTTGCAAACCATATATCTGATAAGTGGTTAATATCCAAAATACATAAAGAAATAACACAACTCAATAGCAATAGAGCAGAAAATCTGATTGAAAGATGGGCAGAGGAACTGAATGTATGTTTTTCTGAAGAAGACATACAAATGGACAATAGGTATATGAAAAGGTGCTCAACATCATAGGGAAATGCAAATCCAAACCACAATGAGATATCCCCTCTCACCTGTAAGAATGACTATCATGAAAAAGAGGAGAGATAACAAGTGTTGGTGAGGATATGGAGAAAAGGTAACACACGCACTCTTGTTGGGAATGTAAATCGGTTCAGCCACTATGGAAAACAGGATGGAGGTTCCTCAAAAAATTAAAAATAGAATTACCATATGGTTCAGCAATTTGACTTCAGGGTATATATTCAAAGAAAATGAAAACAGAATCTTGAAGATATACCTGCACTCCCATGTTCATTGCAGTATACGTCACAATAGCCAAGATATATAAACAACCTAAGTATAGGTCAGTGGATGAATGGATACATAAGATGTGTAATATTCCATTGTGTATGTATATACATATATGTACACACACGTATATACATAATGGAATATTATTCAGCCATGGGAAAGAGGGAAATCCTGCTGTTAATGACAACATGGATGGAATTCTAGGGCTTTATGCTAACCAGACTAAGCCAGAGAGGAAGGACAACTACTAGCTTGCATCAATTATATGTAGAATCTGAAAAAAAAAAAAAAAAACTCATGGAACAGAAATTAGAAGATTAATTTCCAGGGGCTCAGTGGTGGGGGAAATAGGAAGAGATTGGAAAAAGGGTACAAACTTTCAGCTGTAAGATGAGTAACATCTGAGGATCTAATGTACAGCATGGTGACTATAGTTAATAACACTGTACTGTGTAATTGAAATTTGCTAAGAGAGTAGAAATTAAATGTTCTCACCAGAAAAATAAATAAATAAAAAATAAAGATGTGAAAAAAGGAACAATACAATCATAACATAATTTCTTGATTGTAAAAAAAAAAGACTAGAAACTAATTTGGCTATATTATTTATTTTGGATATATTTGAAAGAAAACCTGTTTGTTTCAATAAAAATTGAAACAAAACCTGTCTGATCTAATTTCATAATTTTTAGCTTCATTTTAAATAGGCTGTGTTAGCTAATTTCTAGGATTTGGATATGTTCTCAGACTCAATAAACTCATAAGAAATTATGTTTATTCAGTTTTAATGAACAATTCTTACTACCATTATAAACATTTTTTGATTACATTTAGAAAACTTTTATCTACCAGCTAATAAAATAACATGCATTACTCTTGCTACTTTGTAAAATAACCTATGAGACCTCTCCCCATTAGTGCAGATGTGGCTTTTTGAATATGTGATGTACCCCAAGAACATGTGAGTCAGTTTTTGCTTTCAAATGGTTTAGTTCTCTTTTTCTGAATTTAACAGCAAGTCGTTTTGCCTCTGAAAGCTCTTACTTCTCCTGTAATTATCTTAGAGGGCTGCAATGATTATTTTATATCAGTGGTTCTACATACAATTAGATGTAAAATTATGGTAGAGATAACTAATTTTTCTGTTATCACCTACTCAGGGTCACTATGGTATAACACTGCTCATTAATTGCTAAACATAATAGTATGATTTCAAATGATGTTTCATCCTTTGTCGATAATATTTTAGATCATGTTCAAAAATAGTTATAATTATGACAAGAGTTATTTTACAGTTTAATTCTTATACCCAATCTTCAAAACACAGTCCATATGTATTCTGTAATAATGGACTTTACTTTTAATGATATTGTTTTCTCATTAGTAAATTTGGGAAGAGTTAACTTCATAATACAAAAAAAGAATGTCATGACAATAATTTCTATGTGTAAATGCTTCTTAGATTAGCTCTTGAAAATTACCTAATGATAAAGGCAGAGTAGCAATAAACTTTCTGATTCTGTGCTCTAACCTCAGAAGAATAGCTTGAGGGACTATTAGGCAAACCATAAAAAGCTAAGTTCACTAAAATTAGAAATAATATGGAAATTTTATGATAAAGCCACATGCTAACTTTTGGAATTATTTCAGTATTTTAATACTTTCTTTTTTCTTCACATATGCATGATACTATTATATATTTCTTTAAAAATATCTCACACAGTTGTTCCTAGGAGAAATAAATACCATTACTTTGTTGGTTATTATCACTTCACATTATAACCTAATATACTTCAAGAATTCTAACATTTGTCATTGACTTGATTGGCATCTTATGCTTTAACACGTACAAAGAAAGCAACCAAAAATAATTAAATGGCAAAATCTTTGGTTAACTCTGAAACATTCTCATGCTACTTTAACTTTTATTTATTTATTTATTTGAATTTACTATAACAGTTAATTTTTCTTCTATAAAATCAAGCTGCCTTCAGTTATAGCTACAGATCTAATTGAGTATGTCAAGTAGTGGAGTTGAGGAGAGCAATTCACCTTGAATCTGTATGGTATCTATTCTGTTACGCAATTTACGAATTCTTCTAGACTATTTATAAATGCATCTCTAAGACTTTGATTTGCATGTGTACTTATTTATTTAAGAAAGGGTATGTTGGCCTCTAGTGGTACAGAAAGAAACATCAATGGTTACATTTCCAAAGCAATAACAATAAAAATAATTTTTTAATAAAAATAAAATGTATGAAGCTTGTGCACTTATTGTCCATGGTGCTCTGTAATTATTTTTGGTGGGGAAGACCAGCCCTGAGTTAACATCTGTTGCCAATCCTCCTCTTTCTGCTCAGGGAGATTGGCCCTGGGCTAACATCCGTGTCCATCTTCCTCTACTTTATATGGGATGCCACCATTGCATGGCTGACAAGCAGTGTGTTGGCTGGCGACCGGGATTCGAACCAGCGAACGCCGGGCTGCCAAGTGCAAACTAAACCACTGCGCCACCGGGCCAGCTCCACAGTGCTGTAATTTTTGCAATAATAACCCTCAATGCTTTTATGCACATAAACACTTAGGAAAATACACTCAATTGTCACATACATAAAGCATATACTTAAGTATATGTTATAGGTTATTGAATGTGTTTCATTGTAGGGGATATGAATTATTGATAAAATAATGAAAATTTAAGAATTTTAGGGGATTTAGTCATATTTTAGGTATGTATTGAATATAGCTGTATTTGGGAACAATCATAATCATAATAACTACAATAATAATAGTTATTATTAACTGAGAAACTATTATGTACCAAGAACTGTGCTATTTTTCATATAGAAGCATTTTGCAATAACCAGCACAATTCACATTATCGTAACTCATCTTTTACAGCAAAGGACACTACGCCTCAAGAATTTACATCTTTATGTCAACATCCTATACTGCAGATGCAGAGGCAGCTTTCACACTCAGGTTTTCTGTCTCCTGAGCCTAAAATCTCAAAAGAATGGTGTGACATTTAAATATAGAATATAAATAACTCAAATATCAAAATTGTGATGATATTTTATGAAAATTAATAACAGTTGAGTATTATAAACGTTTTTAATATAAAAGTGCATGCAATTTTTTGAAAGATTTTCATTAGTAAAATTTATTTGTAATTGTGCTTACAATATACATTAAAATCTCAGTTTCAAACTTTTTATAAAATGCAAGATGTTTTTAATTTTTATATTGGACTAAATGGCTGACATACTTTATTAAGTTGCACCAAACATAAACAGTGAAAACAGATTTTGTTGCTATCTTATTGAGGAAAGTGAATTATTTAACAACTGGGTATTGTAAGTGAGGCAAACTGGTGACCATTTTCTTAGGACTAACTGAAGACGGACTTCCAGGATTTTGCCAAGTTAGCATGCAACAATTATTCCTTTCCTTCCTCCATTTCCCCCTCACTCGCTCTTTCTCCTCCTACTTCCCCCCATTCCTTCCTTCCTTTTGCATTATATCTGCTATTTTTAATATTTTTTAGATATACATGTATTAAAAAGGACTGATTTTGTTGTACAAGTCTGAGTTCAATTACATGTGTAGGATTGTCTAATGACTTCTATGATCAGGATGCAAAAGAGTTCCATCACCCAAAATACTGATTTTTGCTGCCTGTCTGTAGTCAATACTCCCTCCATACCTAACCTCTGACACCCACTGATTCCAGTTCCTGTAGTGTTTCCTTGTCTAGAATATCATATAAATGAGATCATACAGTATGTAACATTTTGAGACTAATTTCTTTCACTCAGGAAAATGCCTTTGAGAATTACCTGTGATACTGGCTTTATCAACAGTTCATTTCTTTTTCTTGCTGAGTTTTACTCCATTATATGGATGTACTACAGTTTGGTTATCCATTCACCTGTTAAAGGACTAAAGTGTCACGTCCAGTTCACAGTAACTGTGAAGAAATTTTCATGCCCAGTTTTTATGTGAACATAAATTTCATTTCTCTAAGGTAAATAGCTAGTTGGTCATATGGTATTGGGTTTCATTTTATGTATCAAGATGATCTGTTTTTAATTTTCAGATTCTCTTTTGAAAAGGATTCTTCTCCAATTTATATTATTTTTCATTTTCTATTTATTTTCCCTGAGCATCTCTACCAAAATTTCTAGCTCGTATTTAGGAAATTCCTTACTGTCGTGAAATTTCTAAGCCTCCATTTTGTTTTCATCGTGGCTTTGAGATGGTCTCTTTCTCTGCTTTCAGTATTTTTTGTATAAAGGTGAAATAACACTGCTAAACTGGCTATTCTATAATTTATTAATATTTTTAACTTATTTTGAAGGGCCATATTATAATTATCACGTAAACATAAAATAAAGACATATTTTGAAATAAATGTGTTTTCTTTTGAAACATGTAATTATGCTGCTTTCTAATTTGCATTTTGGTTTTTGTTAGTTTATCAGGTACGGGCAGACATTAGATAAAGTAGAAGGAGGAACATACACATTATTTTGAAATATTAATTCAGTGGTTCTTTAAATTACTCTTACAGGTTATCAATGGGGCCACTGGTGGGGGGACATGCTGTTAAACTGAGTAGAAAGACAGCCTTCATTGGAGGAGCTGTCATCAACAGCCCTCAGAATAGCAGTGACAGTAATGAGCAATATGATGTCTTAATAACTATCTTAATTGGCTATTAAAATGCAGGATTGCACATTAAAATTACTCTACTACTCTTGCAGAAATACTCGGGAAATATGCAGTTCCTCGACAGTTTTCTGCTGTTTAGTGGTAACCCGTGACATTCACATGAGTTCTTACTTTTTCAAAATTCCTGCTAAAAAAATTCTCCTTGTCTCTCTCTGTCATCTCTCTATCTATCAATCTGTTTATATACATGCATATACATAAAAATACATATATTTATTTTAATAAGACTTCTTAAATTATCGATCCTGGGAGATGATGAAGAGATGAAGAAATCAATAACATAGTAGCATAGTAGTCTCTGCTCATCATGCTAGAATTCAGAATATTAAATAACTCTGAGAAAGTTGTTTTCCCTTATAATATGGTAAGATACACTTTATATTTCTGAATTTTAATGGCCTATACAGACCAACATGAATTTGAGGACATTATTAGACTATGATCATGTCTTTAGCTTCTCCCTCATCCAAATCTCTTATCCTCAATGCAACAATGTCTTGGAACTGGACTTATTTACAATACTTACAGACAAATGTCTTTACCTTTTTTTTTGGGCATTTTTTGCTACATAATATTAAATGATGTAGAAGGCTGAGAGAATACTTTTTCCTAATGTCTACTCAAATTTTCAAATGTTTATTTTAAATATAAAATAATATCGTGGCCTAAAATCCCATATTAGAGTCAAATAATTTTCAAGGTCTCCAAAATTTATATACAAGGTTAATTCATTCCTGAGAAAGGAAAATGGGTCATATATGCAAAAATTAAAAGCTCAAGTTTGAAACAATAATAGATAAAACCTTTTTATAAAATTTGAATTGTAATTATGAGAGGAAATTTGGGTTAAAACTTTTAAGTAGTCCACTTTTACATAGAATTCATGCTCCATATCAAAGAATTAATGTTTCAATAGATATGGAATCACACAAAATGAAAATTGGAAGATGTTATGGAATGAACTGTCTCCCCAAAATGCATATGTTGAAGTCCTAACTTCCAAGGTGATTATATTCGGAGATATGGCCTTTAGGAGATAAGGTTAAATGAGGTCATATAAGTGGGACTCTAATGCAAAAATACTAAAATCTTTATAAGAACAGGGAGAGACACCAGGGGTGTGTGTGCAGAGAGAAAAGGCCACGTGAGGACTCAGTGAGAAGACAGTCATCTGTAAGCCAAGAAGAGAAGACTTAGGAAAAGCCAAATCTTCTGGCACCTTAATCTTGGACTTCTATCCTCCATAAAATAAATTTTTGTGAGAAAATAAATTTTTGTTGTTTAAGCCACCCAGTCTTGTGGTATTTTTTATGACAACCCCAGAAGAATAAAAGAGAAGGAACATGAGTTCAATGGACTTCAAATCAGGACATGAACAGGACTCGGTGCAGAAACAATTATATTTCAGGTTCTGGCAGGATTAAAGCTTTTGTGGGAGCTTGGGTAAAGGGGTTCTGTCATTGATAAAGGAACCGATGTTGGTGTTCTAATCAGATTGTTTCTATGTTCCTTATTTTGTGCCAAAAGCTGTTTCTTGGGCCATCTCTTTACTTTAGTGTGTGACTTATTCCTCTCCAATACTTCATTTTCCTAATTAAGATAACACAATTTGGTTGGAAATTGTGAGAAACTCTAACTACTACAAAGGAACATATCACAAGTAATCTGTATATTAGAATGTAAACTGTTAACTTTGGAATAATGATTTCCAGTTATTCACGTCACATATATATTTCTCTGTTTAAAGATGGAGTAGTCACAGTTTATACTATTTCCTGTCATTTATTTCAACTTATATTATTTCATGTGCATTAATTGATCATTAACAATTTATAAATTTACTTCATAATTATTTATTGATTGCTTAAATGTTTCAGGCACTATGTCAGGTTCTATAGATCTGTTGTGAATAAGCATAGATGAGGCCCTCATGGACCCTGTAGTCCAGTCTAGAGTTTATACTTGACAATTTGTTGTAAAAAATATAAACATCTTTCCTCAGAGACATTTATTTGGTATTAATATTTTGATTATACGTAGTATTATATGCCTGTGTATGTAAATCTAGGTAAACATATTTATTGTGTGTGTAAATCCAGGTAAACACTTTTAATTAATTTCTAAGGATTTCAAGGAAAAAATAGTTGGTCTAAAGGGTATGAATGTTCTATAGTTCTTGGTAAATACTTGAAAATTATTAATGAAAAATTATAATCTGATAAATATTATCTGTGTGTTTTCACTGCATGCCAGTCAGGAATGAAACATAATAAATAAACTATTTGCTGACAAATTGTCTCTTGACTTTTTCATGATTTCTTTAATTATTACTAATGAGTTGAATTGGTCCCCCATGTTAAAAAACTATTACTATTTCAATTTCTTTAATTGTCTACTTATAAATTTTATGCATTTTAGATTGTAGTTCTCATAATTTTTAATTTTTATGTGGATCACTTAATAGCAATGTTTTTGGTTGGCTGTTATATTTGTGGCAAACACATTTCACATTAATCTGTCATTTTCTAAGAATTAAGTAGTATTTTAAAGATTTTAGTGACCTTGCTTAACACATGTATAGCAAATTTTAATCAGCATTATGAAGTAGGACATCGCCTTTATTAGTATAATTAATCTTATAATGCCTAGTCTTTAAATTTGGGCCTTACTTCCCAATTGAATGATATAATTTTCTTCTATAATAATCATTTCATCAGTAAAAGGAATACAATCTAAGATAATTTTTAAATAACATATAAGTCTGGGTCTTCCAAGAAATAGATGCCAATACAGGATCAGAGTTCAGAGACTTTATATTAGGAGACATGCCTGTAGTAGAAATAGGGAATAGGGAAGAAGCCAGGTAAGACCAGGAGAGCCTCAGATGGTGACACAGTGTGATTCCAAGTGAAGGAGGGAAGACAAATGTTGTATGCATAACCCTAAAAGGTCTACCAGGCACTACACTTCTTTCTCTGTGATGGAGGATGCAAAATGCAGCATTTGTCTTTTACTTTGAAGGGGATATCCTAGCACACCACTGGCCACTGGAACCTTAAAAATTTCATAGAAATGGATGGTCACATTTTTTTTAATGTGCAAAGATTTTACTAGGGAAAATACCTGTGTGAAAGCCACCAGTAAGACTGCAAAGCAAATCCAACCTTGAGTAAAAGAGAGGGAAAAAGAGTGTGGGGGGGTGCGTCCTAGGCCACTATGCAGTCTAAGTAAGGTCCTGCAAAGGCAATGGGGAGCGTTCAAGCCAAGATCAGCCATCAGAAAAAAACCTGCGTCTCTTAGGAATGGATTCACCTTGGTATCCCTGACGTAGTCATTCTTAGACTGGGAATCTTGGCCTTTATGAAATGTTTCGGTGGATTTCAGAGTGTAGCAACTGAGGCCCTTGATCAGTTACACTCCCTATAGTCAGAGATCTGCTAGGTGCATTCTCATGGACACTACAACATATTTTGCAGTGTTGCATGTATGTGTTTCATAGCAAAATACATATAACATGGTCTATGATGTCAGACAGAAATAAGATTAGATCCTACTTTCACCAATTTTAGTAGCATGACCAAAATTAGATAATTTACATCTCGAAGACTGTTTCCTCAGCTGAATAAATGGATATAATAACACCGTACTACATGAGAAATAAATAAATAATACGTAAAATATGTAGCTCAGGGTAGGCAAGCAAGATAAATGTTATGCAATATTAGCTCTAAGATTGACTCTATTTTTAGAGTAAAGCTAAAGATTATGATCAATTGTGAATCTGAATTTGGCTCAAATATTGAATAATGTATAAGTTAAAAAAAATATGTATAAGTTAAAAAAAACCATATGTATAAGTTAAAAAAAAATAAGTGCTTCCGTTTCTGTAATTAAGAGTCCAGTCCTCAGATACAGATGTATACTATCGTCTTTGTCTGTGAATGGGAAGAATTAATTGATCACAATGAATATATTGTCAAATACAGCCTATATTTGGCTATAGGGAGAGCTGTAGGATGAAGAGCTAAATCTCTTAGGGACAGACAAAAGAATCAATAGTAAAGTGTCAAGGCATTTTGAGCCTACTCAGATATTAAAGTGTTCTTAAAAGAATAAAATTAAGGGAAAAAAAGCATTTCTACATGCAACAAATACCAGTATATTTATCATTGAAGTATGAATTAAGCTCAAAGATTATGTAGATATTTATTATTTTACCTTCTCTTTCTAAATTTGACTTTACAGTTAATTATGAATTTGTAAAATTTCTGGTACATTCATTATAATTTAGTATATAAAATACCATAGGGAAAGATGTCTTCTACATGCACTTGTAGAACTCGTGTCTAGATCCACCTGGACTTAGACTAAATGGAAAGAAAAGACTACCCTCATCCATTACACATAACTGTTACAATAAAGAAAAGATTAGGTGAAATAAAAATTACATTGCCCAAGTACCTGAAGTATAGGGGGAATTTATCAAGAGGATTAATTCTTTCTAATGAAAAAACACTTTTCTTGAAGAGCAGACTCTTAATGGTAACAAGTATGAATGGTTTAACATGAATCATGTAGATATTCTGAGCAGAATACTTAGTAGCCTGCAGTGATTTGGTCAGTATAATTTTCAAATCATTTACCATTTAATGCTGATGCTCCAACTAAAACAATTCATGCTGGAAACATGCCTATGCTTTAGCTACAGTTGGATTTTCAAAGCTAATATTAATTAAATTATATAGAGCTAAATCAGCATTAACTATATTTATCCAGTTGTTTATTAAATGCTCTTTAATTTCTCTTGACTTCAGTAAGCTCTTACTGTATGCAATAAATTGGATATTATGAATGCTGTTGGCACACAAATTTTATAAAGAATGGTGGAACTGAGGAGATTAAGTTAAAAAGAGAAGGTTAAAAATGTGTTGCATTTCAATAATGCCTGAAGAAACAGGGAAGGGAGTACAGTTTTCTTGAGGCATGTACCCTGTCCCTGTTTATGGACACAGACTTATGTCAGATGCCCACTTTCAAATATATTCCTATTATGAGCTGCAATGTTTATCGTCTGTGGGTTATATTTTGAATAGTTTTCCAATGTTTTATTTCTGTTTTTATTTTTCCTCAAAACTAAAACATTATTTCTCAGAACAAGCATAAGAGCTTGCTAAATGTCTAAATTTTGATTGCTAAATATTTAATTTTATCGATTGGTTTATTTGTTGGGAAAAATTTAAAAATATTTTTCAAGGTACACATACTGGATCCCATTTTGAAGGAGAAAAATCCAATAAATGATTTTTTTATCTTCCGTAAAAAAGATAATAAGTTTGAGGAGTGGGTGCTGATATTTCCGAGTCCCATTGTTGGATTCTCCAGATTCTTTCTAAAAAAATGTATATTTGACATATAACATTGTATAAATTTAAGGTGTACAACATGTTACTTTGATACATTTACATATTATAATATGATTGCCATTGGAGAGATAATCAGCACTTCTGTCTCATTACATAATTATCATTTCTTTTAGTGGTTGAAATAATAAAGCTCTAGCCTCTTAGCAAGTTTGGTGATTATAATACAATATTGTTGTCTATATTCATGATACTCCAGGATTTATTTGTTACTTGTTGCAAGTTTGTACCCTTAAACAACGTCTGTCCTATCCATTTGTGTTACTGCCCATCCCTTGGTAACCACTATTTTACCCCGTTTTAGTGAGTTTGGCTTTTTCAGATTCCACATAAAAGTGATATCATACAATATTTTTCTTTCTCTGTCTGACATCTCACGTAGTATAATGTGCTCAAGGTCCATCCATGTTATTGGAAATGGCAAGATATCCTTCTTTCTCATGGCTGAATAATCTTCTGATGTATATATACATTACATCTTTATCCATTCTTCTCTTGATAGGCATTTAGGTTGTTCCTGTATTTTGGCTATTGTGAGTAATGCTGCAAAAACATGGGAGTGCATATCTCTCTCTAATATCCTATTTTCATTTTCTTTGAGTGTATACCCAGAAGTGGGATTGCTGGATCATATGGTAGTTCTATTTTTAAATTTTTGAGGAACCTTCATATTGTTTTCCATAGTGACTGAACCAGTTTACATTCCCACCAACGGTGTACAAGGATTTTATTTTCTCCACATCCTCACCAGTGCTCGTTATCTCTTGTCTTATGATGATAGCCATTCTAACAGGTATGAGGTGACATCTCACTGTGGTTTTGATTTGCATTTCCCTGATGATCAGTGATGTTGAGCATCTTTTCATGTATCTATTGGCCATTTGTATGTCTTCTTTGGAAAAAAATGTCCAGTTCCTCTGCCCATTTTTAATTGTATTCTTTGTTTTTTTGTTATTGAGTTGTATGAATTCTTTATATATTTTTAATATCAACCTCTTATCAAAAATATGGTTTGCAAAATTGTTCTCCCATTCTGTAGGTTGCCTTTTCATTTTGTTAATTGTTTCTTTAGCTGTACAGAAGCTTTTAAGTTTATGTGGTCTCATTTGTTAATTTTTGCTTTTGGGTCATATCCAAAACATCATTGCCAAGACCAATGTCAAGGAGCTTCTTTCCATTCCCTGGATTCTTGAATGCTAGCCAGCTCTATGACTTTTGCCAAGACTGACTATTCTTATGGGGACAGGAGAAATGACAAAAATAGAGGGGAAAAAGGTCCAGGGAATAATGTAAGACCCGAATGTACATGACAGAAAATAATAAGAATTCCAGCAATATTTCAAATTGTTTCAGTAAGAATAGACTCTTTGTCCTTCACTTTCTTATCGAGAAAAGGTGGATGAACTTAGTGCAACAGAAGGTGGAAAGACTGAGTTTCCATGTAGTCTGAACTCACCCAGTCAATCCCATGAAGGAAGCAAAACTGGAGATAAACAGAGAGCTTTGTGCTTCAACATCCAGTCTAATGAAAAGAACCATGAGCATCATGTAGATGACAGTTGTCATTCTCTAGGGTAGAACAGGTGACTTTGCCAAAAGTGAACAGCCAGTGTTCTGTTGTCGTTGGGTCATCAGAATTAGTAGAGATGAGTTATCCTTAATCAGAAATGTAACTTTTTAAGATAAACAAACAGAAACAACATCACTGAGCACTAACTGTAAGTATTTCTTTTGTACTTTTTCAAGGTTTGATTTCTTCCAAAATAGAATCTAAAGAGTAGAAGCCACTTGTGAACAATCATGACAGGCCCACAGAGTATCAAAGTAGTAACAAGTACGAACTAAGAAAGATGTATAAGAATGGCCTCAGCATTTATGTTTTAAGAATTGACTCACGACTAGTAACGAAGAAGTAAACTTAAACAGATATCCCGTTCATAAACAATAATATATTTTGTTTTAATTGTCTAAGTTTACATCCAGGACAGTTAAAAGTTAATTGTTTAATTTCAGGACATACCCTTTTAGGCTTAAATATATTCACTTTTCCTGTATTAGTTTTTTCACTGACTGAATAGAAATAACGGAAGTATTTACTTCTCTTGATTTCATTCATATGGCCAGTTGGATTTATAGAAACGAATCTTACCAAATCGAAAAATGCTGCCCTGACAAGCTGCGAGCTACGACAATAATTCCACTAATGCAGTTGCTAAGTGCACTAATTATCCTAATGATGATTCATTCGTCTGATACTCACATCCCCCAAGGACCGTATACAGTCAATCCACACAGCTGCAGAGTCCTCTCCAGGCTCATTTTGCTTTTTCCTGTCTCCGTAAAAAACTACATAATATTACTTTATTAGCATAAAATACTCATCATAGCTGAACATACCGACAGCAAACGTGCTAAAGGGTAATCGAGGAGACTCCTACGTGAGGTGCTGAATCCTGTCGTTCATTTCTCCGGTGCCTGATAGAGCCGTAATTTAGACCACAAATCTGCATCCATCTAAAGTAATGGTGTGGATTTTGAAGGAATAAGAATACTTAACTGATCTCCTTGCCTAAATCAATAGGCACACTGCTTGATAAAAATATTTTGAAAATATAAGCAAGTGATGTCTTTATAGGTTTGCTGGCAATGCTTTTGTCTTTCCTTCCTGAATTCTCAAGCAGCAACCAAAAATGGCTTTTAAAGTCTATTGCATTTTAAAGTATAATTTACAATGGAGGAGTATGTGCCTTATCATGGAGGTAAGATAGCAAAACTTGTATTTGGGGAAATGAGGTTTAATGCTTATTTATTCCACATTCAATGATTTTGCAAAATATTTTTTAAATTTTTTCTTCGAACTAAATTTCTTGATTAGACTTTTTCAAGAACTGGGAAAGGTTTGAGATTTTGCCCTATTTGCATGCTAACAGGTTAGTCTGTCACAGTTTCATGATGTAGGCTGAAGACAAGAGACTCCTGGGTCAGAAACAAAACTCTTTATCATTCACTGCACGGCATACAGTATGAGCTACGTGTTTGCATCAGTTCCCTTTACTCACTATGTCCTATGAGGCAATGGGGAGTCACCCACGTGGATGCTGCCCACACAGATAGTTTATGTCACAACTGAGAAATACAAACTTATGAAACCCCAATCTTTCAAAGGATCTATGAGAAAACTTGCCCAGTGTTTACTCCAGAGGGACAGATTATGTTTACTACCCTGAACAGTAATCAGATCTGCTATCTGCCCCACATGGAAAAACTATCCCTATTTTCCAAGACTATTTGTTACCCAAGTGAACAGGAAATCTTCTGATTTTGGGGTCTCTGAAAACATCACCTAACTCAGATGTACGTAGTTTATTTGGGAAGTGACCCAATAAGTACGACTAAAGTAAGCCAAAAGCAGAAAAATTGCGTACAAGAGTGCGGTTGTCAAAGATGCTGTGGTAGATAACATGAAATCATTTCTTCTGGGACCATTGGCAAGTCATGCTTACCATCTAGAATTGTTCATCTGTGGACTGTAACTACCTCTCATTTCTGAGATTCATTTGTCCATAGGCAAGATGGGCTCCAACTTGATCAGAAAAGTTCCTGAGTGAGAAAACAGAAAGAGCCACAAGCACAATGAAGCTAGAAACAGAATTCCATCAACTAGTGGTGAATCTGAGTTCACAGGACATTGTCTACAGTAGTCACAGCTGAAATTAGAGAGGGACCAAGGGCACATGGTGCAGGGCACCAAAGGCATCTGTCTATACCCTTGTATTTGACTACTGTGTATTCTAGGTACATTCAAAGGATCATATACCTTTTCTCTCAATTTGGGAACTGTTTATACTGCTTTCATAGGTATGAAAGGAGTATCTGTGCCATAAATCTTAACCTTCCTGGGATCATTAGATTAATAAATTGAGATGTTACTCTTTTTTTTTTTAAGATTTGCATTCATCCACTACTGTAATAAGAAGAGCAGATCATATATTGTTGTAATGTTACAGAAATTGCCGAGCACCAATCTTTCACAGACTCATTCCTATAATCCAAATACCAATTTCGTGCCATTATGTATGCTTACACAACAAGTGCACTGTACTATTTTCAGTTAGAGAAGGAAGTTAAATAAGGAAAGCAAAGATGTAAGTATGGTATTTAATGGTATCCTAACATCTTTGCTACTATATCCGTGATGTTTCCAGATTCTAATTCTGTAGGAGGGACAAATTTTGATGGCCTAACTTTGGTTTCCCCTTTTGATCTTCTAATTGTCTGAAAAAAAAAATCTCATTTTCTAGGAATAGACATTATTGACTAAGTTTTCCTTCTAGTCCTTTTAACTAGCACATAATAATTTCATAAGCAATCCATCTTTTTTTTTTAACTATTTCAACTTTTCTTCCCACCAGAAACCTCGCTAATCCCAAAGTGATGATGAGGTACATCAGCTCCACCTAAAATCAATGACTAGAAAGCATTGTTTTAAAATTTGGGGAGCACTGATCCTGTTGCCCTCATTCATGACCAAACTGATTGTTTCTCTTAGCAATCCACATGCAGTCTGTTTATAAAATCTCACCTGGAACTAGACCAAACGCAAAATACAAAAGGGGTTGGTTGGAGCTCATGGGCTAGTTACTAATTTTACAATGGTGTTCATTAACAGAATTGTACCCTTTTAGAGTCAGATGATAAACATATTTCAAATTGAATGAAAACTCTGATTAATTGATAGGGGCTGCCTGGAGGTCTGTGTTAAGACTTTCACTGGTAGGCTAAATGAATAAGCACTCCTTGGCTAATTATTGATATCTGCAAAGGTACAAAATAGGGTAGTGGCTGCTCCCAGCTAAGCATTCACACACCCTACCTTGGAGACATTATAATGAGGCAGCCACCGTTAACAAGCTGTGTAAACTTGGCCAATTAACTCGTTTGTGCTTGTTTCCTTATTTATAACATGAAGCTAATATTAGTACCTACCTAAGGCTTTTCTGTTTTTTTGGTGGGTTGAGGAGGAGTGGTGAATAAGTGAAACAAACTTAATAAGTTGCTTAGCAGACTAGCTAACAAAAATTAAGGGATCAATAAATGCTTTATTAAAATGTTATAATAACTGCAGCCATACAAGCCATCAGCATCATTTCCACCTGCATCAGACATTATACTAAGGGCTTTACATCTTTTTTTTTCTTTTCTCACAACAATCATATAAAATACTTATTTTTACTACAATATAAATGAAGACAACTAACTGTCGAGAACATATGTTGTCTTACATAAGGTCAAAAAGTTAGTTTTGAGAGCAGAAATAAATTCAGATCTGTGATTTACTGACTATGGTGACATGCTCCTGATATGTAGGAGCATTTGTATATTCATTCTTGTAACAACAACATGTTTTAGTGGTATGAATAAAATTGATATGAAGAGGCAACCTGCTGAATGGGGAGATATATTTGTAAATGATATATCCAATAAGAGGTTAATATCCAAAATATATAAGAACTCGTACAACTCAATAACAAAAAAAAACAATCTGATCAAAAAATGGGCAGAGGATCTGAGTTGACATTTTTCCTAAGAACACATACAGATTGCCAACAGGCACATGAGGTTCCTCAAAATATTAAACATAGACTGCCATACAATCCAGCAATACCACTGCTGGGTATTTATCCAAAGAAAATGAAAACATGCAAAGGAAAAGAAATATTTTAAAAGATATATGCAGCCCTGTGTTCATTGCAGCAATCTAAATGTCCATCAATAGATGAATGGATGAAGAAGATGTGGTATATATATATATATATATATATATATATATATACACAATGGACTATTACTCAGGCATAAAAAAAGAATGAAATCTTGCCATTTGCAACAACATGGATGGACCCAGAAGGTATTCTGCTAAGTGAAATAAGTCAGACAGAGAAACACAAATACCATATGATTTCACTTATACGTGGAATCTAAAAAATAAAACAAACAAACAAAACTAAACAGAAACAGACTCACAAACTAGTGGTTGCCAGAGGAGAGGGGAGTGAGAGGACGGATGAAATAGGTGGAGGGGATTAAGAGGTACAAATTTCCAGTTACAAGATAAATAAGTCACAGGGATATGAAGTGCAGCAGAGGAAATATAGTCAGTAATATTGTCATAACTTTGTATGGTGACAGATGGTAACTACCTATTATGATTTTTTCATAATGTATAAAAATATCAAATCACTATGTTGTACACTTGAAACTAATATTATATTTTATATCAATTGTATTTCAATTAAAAAGTAAAAATAAAATGGATATATTTTTCTTTAAATAAGATATTTCTTAAAGCTCTATTTGTAATATCTGAACTTGAGATTAGTTACATGAATGTAAATATTAGCCTATGAGTAGACATTTTCTTAGGAAGAAATTTATAGGATATTTCTTTTATGAAAAAGGGAAACAAAGTCATGTTAACCATTTAGAGATGGATATTAAGTATGCTTACATTGAAATCTACAATTTTTCATAAATATTTTATATTGTTAGCATAAACAAGAGGACAAATTACAGTACAACAATTAGGCACAATCTGCCTCCCTAAAAGTAAGTAAATATTTATTTATTTACCCCTAACCTGTTCAAATGGGACTTGGGAGTAAATCAGCTAATGATATGAGAGCTCCTCCAGAAATTCCAGCCTTCTGGAACACACAAAATAAAATATACCAATAAAATGTATAGACCCTACATTGTTAAAAAGGAAATCCCCAAGCCCATATTCTATTGGAAGGTAGGCTAGATTGTTGTTCAACAATGACTCCCCTGCACCACCACAAGAGTATTCCTTCCCGCAGCATGGTATAACCTGCTTTGGTCAGTGTTGTGCAGCCAGTGTGAGCATTCTTGTGATTTAAGAAAGAAAGGAGTCATATTGGCAAAAGCAGGGCAGTGATGGGGAGAGTGGCCAGAGAGGAAGTCATAGAATTATATGCCATAGACAACTCTTTAATGTTCAAAATCTTTACTAGTTATAATTCTCTTAAATATTCTCTAGGATTGAAATTTCTTTTACACTCATTCTACAACCTTATTCCAGAATGTTGGAACCGAAAGAATATGTACATATTTTGGAAACACCAATATCCCTGAATTTGAAAGCCTATGATAGCTTCTTAGTGAATCTCTACCCACATTTTTCAGGATAGAAACTAAAAATGTTTATTTGTGCTCAGGGCATATTTAAAATTATAACACAATATCACTTTTCTGGTTGTCTCCATTGTCATGAGAATGCTTTTTATTTAATGAAACCTATTCTTTTGATATGAAGTAATGAAGATATTCTTTCAATATCTTTAAGGATATTCAGAGTACTTCTAGTCCTCTGAACGACTTCTATTTTAATTTTCTACTTCTAGTGAAGATTTCACATTTATTGTAGCTCACTTCCAGATATGCTAACTCTTTTTGTCATTACTGTGCTCCATTGGAAACCACCCTGGATGCGTCCCTTCCGAAGAACTTCTATTGCTCGTTCTCTGTGGAAAGTTTTGCTAAAGATTCAGGGCTGAATATAGGGGTTATATTATCACAAACAGCTGACTTTTAAAAAAGTAAAATTGGTAATAGATATCCTTGTTCTTAAAAGTCTCACGGTCATCCCGACCATAGGATATGTCTGACCTGCAATTTCTTTCCACTGTTCTCTCAATGTGCTTCACTTGGGCTGTGTTCAGAAGTGGAAAGTTTCTCTGGCTTTTACCAATTTATTCTGGCCTCTCTTTCCCTTATGCCAAGAGTTCTGGACCTTCCTTTACATATCCCAAACATTATTAAGAAGGTTGACCAAGGTTTACCTATCTACTATCATGGCCATAAGGACTTTATCTATCAGTAATAGAAAAAATGGCAGGAACTTTGAAATAAATATCCCTCTTGTAGCAAATGGCAAATCTGAAGAGTGTGACTTCTTTCTCCATCATTCTTTTTATAAGCATTAGAGAGCACTTGATAGATTTGTTTTGCCTGGTACAAAGCTATCCTTTTATTCCTTTTGTGAAAGCAGAAGTGCCCACAGGAAGTTTTGTTTATTTATTAATACTGAAATTTGCTTTTCCTTTCCTTGAATTTCAGGTTTTCAAGGGACCTCAGAGAGCTGATCTATAATAATGCCTTTCTCTCTCTCCCAAAACAGCATTGCCAGGTCTCATAATGGATGAAAATTTCAGAGCTCTGAGTTGTTCAGTTGTCTCAAATGCTGACTTAATAATGTTAAAATATTCCCCATTTTAATGGATGTTTTAATTATGATTTTGGATTTTAGTTATATGCTCAAGTGGCCTCTACTTAACGTTTCTAAAGCAAAAAACAAGAGTAAACTAACCACAATACAACTTTATTTTTGAGATCATAAAAATCTGATTCAATTCCTCCATGATTTTTCTGTAGAAGAGCAATAGCTACATCCATAAGGTAGGTGAAAAATAATTGAAAGGAGAAAAATGCGCGTGTATAGTGTAAAGTTATAATGAACACTGACAAAGATATAAATAAACAGTATTCAGAAATGGTGTGAGTTGATTGGCAAAGATATATTACAGCAGGATTAGTCACAGATGCAAACAATTTACAGTATAATTAGAAATACTCTGGAATATTGACTGACCATTAAAAACTAAATTCATTTTAATAAGTCTATAATTATGATACTCTGCTGTGATGGATTTGTTTATGAATCTCCTCTTTTATCTCTTCACCCATGCACACATGTCCTTCACAGAAAAGCACAAAGGTGCTTCAAATTTTAGTGATTTCTTGTTTTTGGTGATATTGCTGTTATTGTCGATGTTCTAATCATTATGAGAAAAATTGAGTGGTAATCTGAATATAGAAGCCTATTGACCAATATTTTTTTGAAACAAGTGAAACTTCCTAAATATGTCAATAGGCCTTTTAAAATTCATATTCATTTAACATTTTGCATAAGATGTGTGCAAAGGACACAAAATTATGCAAAATTAGTCAAAAATAGTCTAATATTCAAAGACTTTTGAAATTTTGATCCTGTGATTTATTAACTGGCCTTTCTGTTAGCTTAATAATTAATCATGCCACAAAGATGTTTTTACCTGCATTAAAATCTAGAATTAAGTTTAGAATGTTCACCAGAAGACAAAGTATGTCTTCCACTTTTGGTAACTACTATATTTTATGATATATGAAAAGAATTAGTTGACTATGTGATGAATCTAATATGTTCAGTGTAATACCCAATTATATGCAATTTCTAACTCTTCCTGACAACACGTGAATTTGTTGGATTGGTATGTCAGAAAAATTTTGAAACTTCATTCACTAAAAATATTTTGATACTGACTTTAGAATGCAATGTTAGTATATTTTTTGAAGAATATTCAGATATGGGGATACATATCTAAAACCACAAAGATAATTTACAATTTTGTTTAGCTAGGGGTTCTAATTTCTTTTCTGAATCTATATTCTCTGAATACAAAATATAGACTAGTTCTTATTAAACCATTCTTGGTGCTCAGAAATGTATGTGTACATTAAGTACTTATTTGTAAGTAGAATTATATTTGGAGAGACACTGGGAAAATTACTAATTGAGTATTGATTTAAAAATCTACTACATCTTTTAATAAACAGTTTCTTTCATAAGTAAATAATTAAGATTTTTTAATCTCTAAGAAGGAGGTTTTTTAGACATATTTTGTATGTTTGTATATTTTAGTATGGACAGTAATTTCCAATTAAAGAACGAATGATCACAGACAATAATTTTTAAAGTGTATGATCAATAACTTTATTTTTTTAATGTCATATAATTTTCATGAAGATAAATGACTGGATGATGAAAACATGATCATTCATAATAAAATGGGCTATGACTCAGAAATAAACACTGTGTGTGTTGTGTGTGTATTGCTTTCATTTCTAAATAATTTTACATCAGACAACAATTTTTCAGATATTAAAACACTTATTGATGCCTAAATGCTGTCCAGATGTGGTAACCAAAAGCTTAGAGCACTCGTTCAGTGTTATATTAGATAAGAATACAAAAGGAATTGAAAAGACAATTTTGCTCAAAGCAATTACACTAAATTATAAGATGCAAAAGAGACTTTGAACTGGCTTAGGAAATATTTTGGAAAAATACATTAATAAAGCATTTCTGCTAGTAAAGTAAAAACCATTATTTAGTTGGAGGAACCTCATTTCCACTGAAAATATTTTATTACAGTGATCCTAATTATAAACTGCTTGTGTTGGTTATGAAAATTCTAAGTTGTAAGCATTGGGTTGTTAAATGCAAAATGTTAGAACTTTGTAGCTGGAAAAAAATTTTAACAATCGTTTTAAAAACATGTACATTCACATCAGTATTACTAAACAGAAGCCTCAAGTAGGGGAAATCTATTCAAGAGTTTTCTTTCCCTCCCCCTCTCTTCATAGCAGTCCAACTGTGTTAAATCATGCAAAGAGAAAACGAACAAATAATTCACTCCAAGGCTGGAAATCAATGTTGCAGAATACCTGAGAGATGGAGGCCGCTCATCAGCGAGCCCAACCAGGCATTAAGAAATTAATGCTGAATAACCAAGAGGATAGAAACCTGCTGTGGTTGTTTGGTTCGATGCTTCATGGGGCTTGGCTCACACAGAGCACATATACTTCAGAAATGTGAGGTGGATGATGCTTTCTTACTTAGTCTTCGTTGTGTATTTCAAGCAGTAATTGGTTGTTGAAATGAGTTGCTCACAACACACTTAGAACTTAATATCCCAAAGTGTAGGCTAGGGAGGACTTGGCTGTTATTTTTGCTTTAAAATTGGTGGCTTCGTTTGTGTTGTTGACATTTCAAACACTCTTTTGGAAAAACAGAAAATTCTGGAAGTGGAACAAAGAATTACAATTCCCCCAGAATATTTTTGAGGTGGGGGGAAGAGGGATCTAAAACTTGAAACTTGAAAAGGGTTAAAGCAGACAGTGTGTCTGAAAAAGCTCAGAAGTCTCCTTTTATTCTCTCTCCAAAACATCCTTTTTGTTTTAATTGAGCTAAAACTCCCAGATGGGAAAAAGCACGGTACCAACTCAAAAGAAACCATAGCTCTATTTATTTTTCAATCACTATGCAGATGCTTTTGGCTTTCTTCTGAATACGGGCATCCCTCCACAGAATGTAGAAATATTTTGAATAAGATGCTTCACAATGTAAGTATCCAGAAAAAAATCCAAAGTCACTGGTATTTGCAAATTGTGTATTCTTACTTATTTCAGCATGCCTCAACTAATTCACTGTGTGTTATGTAACTTCATTGCACAGATCACAAGATGAGTATTGTTAATATGCAGAAAGTTTCTTCTCAAATACCAAAAGGAATAATAATACATAAATGCCAGTCAATACATGGTATTTTTTCTTATCAATATTTATTTTATCTAGCTACATTTGGTTTCAAAAATGGCAATCTTGGCGGTGGTAAATGTTCAACTGTGACAAAATTTGAGTATGTAATGCAGAAAAAAATAAACTGATGATAATTTCCTTTTTAGTGTTTTAGGACGAAGAGACATCAATTTGGACCAGTACATAGTCAACGTGATTGTGGGTGATATTTAAATTGTATCCAAATCTTTACTGAACACCTTTCAGACACACTGGCCTCTTTGATGATATGCAAACATCTAAACATGCTTCTGTCTTAAATAAGACATTGATGTCCTCTGCTTAGAATTCTCTTCTTCAGATATGTGCATGGCTTTCTCCCTTGACTCCTTCCGCTCTTTGCCATGGAACCACTTGGAGCTGCATAGATTGTGGCCTGCACAATGCAGGAGGCATCCTCCACACAGATTACAGTGTGAATGACCGACTCTGGAGTTGTTGAGGCTGCAGTCCTCATATTTGTATTATACATACGTCACCGTATGAAAGAGGCCTTCTCTATCCCTCTCCAATATCTCGTCCCCTTTCCCTTCTTAGGATGTATCTCCGTAGCACATACAACATATTTTCCCCAATGCTTTTGCTTGTCTCCCCTTTCAAAATGTAAACTCTATGAAAGTACGGGTTATCATCTATTTTTCTACAGATGTATTTTTAGCATCTAGAACAGTAGTAAGCAGTCAATAAATTTTGTTGAATAAGAAAACAATTTATGCCATATCTTGTACTGAGTGTTTAATTGGGGGGGGGAAGCAGAGAGAGAGAGAAAGAGACAGAAGAGAGAGAGTGAGAGAAAGAGAGAGCAAGTGAGAGAGAGAGAGAAAGAGATTTAACTTAAAAGATCTTATGGTGTGAATGGGAAAATAGACAAGAAAAATCTTCCTATCAGGAGGACAAAGAACACTGTGGAATGTGATACACGGTATAGATGTAGAAACTGCTGTTGATGTAGAATGAAGTAACAGCAACATAGGGGCTAATTCAGAGGTCACAAATAGAGATATGTGCAGAAAAAAAATTGACTGTAATAATTTAGGATATTTCCATCCTTCTTAACAGAGTCACTACAAAAAGATTTTGTTTTCTTGAAATTATGGTAAAAGAGGATGTTGTAGTTGGAACAGAGCAGGCAAGTTCCTTCCTTGGTCAACCCAAGCATGTGCTTAAAATCCACCTGATTATTAGTATACTTATTATAGGGGATTTTATAGTCAGGTTAGTACATGAGGGATAATTGGAGAATAACAAGTTTAAGGAATCATCAAAATATTTATATTACTGATAAAACGTTATTTGAGATAAAATTGTTTGCCAGTCACATGGATATGTTAAATAAAGTTAAAGTAGTAATTCAGCTTTTCGTTGATTTTCCTGGTTTCTACTCACAGGGCACAGAGTATAATACCTGTGTCATGCTGACATTTTTTCACCTGAAGCGACTGACTAACAAGTATGAGAACTGCAAAAATATGTGTACATTAAACTTCAAATAAAAAAATCATTCACTTGGTAATTATTGGAGACTTTGTAACATGGGGATAGTAGGGTAATACAATAATAATTTTAAAAATTTTCATCTTGAATATGATACAAAAATGCTAAATAAGACTAAAAGACATCAGAACCCCTTACTAAAATATTTACGGTCCTGTTAAAGTAGCAGATTGTCTTTTCAAACAGTGAAGATAAAATAGATTCTAAATATATTCGAATACTTCAGTAAAAATGTTTATTGGTTCCCTAATGATCATTTTACTTAATTCCTGATCTTTTTCACGCATTCTATCTTCAGAAAAATGGCCTTCGATGATTTCAGTATGCCATTCTCATTGTTATTATAGTCTGTAATAGACCAAAAACAGTAAACTGTTTTCATAAAACAAAAGGTCAAAGTAGAGTCTTGTAAAATCCTCTGTTTATACTAAATGAGAAGCAAGATTTTCTAATAATTTTCTGGAGGAACTGGCTCTATGATAAAAAGTTAACCTGACCATAATCATTTCACTCTTGCATTTTACTGGTTACTATGGTAAATAGCTAAGGCACCTAACCACAGTTACTACCAACTATACGTGGTAATTCTATAAGGGGCTCTAAAAATATATAGGGAAGTGGTTGATATCTTTGTTCACATGAGGTTTCATATTTAAGAAAAATTCTAAGTGTGTATTTTCTTATTTTTCTATGCTTTTCCTAAATGCTTCTGCTTTTAATTTTCTAATATTTTCTCTTTGATGTCAAAAGAAATCTGTGACTCTCAACTGCAGCACATACTTTTGCCAAGAAAAATAGTATAATTGCACCAAGATAATTCTAAATAAGTAATCTCCTTATGCATTTTAATATAAACACATTTTATGTGTGCTTATTTGATTGCACCATTAATATTCCTTTAATCACATAATTTCCCATTGTGTAATTTTTTGAGTTGCATTTCTGACAAAAGCCTCTTTCTACAAATGCATTCAAACGGAAACCATATCATATATTGGATTGTGGCTTAATATTTTGAATCTATTTAAATTACTACAAAAGTCCTAGTTATATATTACCATTAGTTATTTATTTAATGATCCATGTCAGACACCCCACTAATGTATCCACTATGAATATGATTTTTAAAATTTAACATGCATCCAATTCTCTGAGAGATTTTATACAACGAAAATGGATGTGTGCTGTGCTTATAGATGACTGATTCACAAACTCGAGGATGGGTCCCTGGATTTTGGATTTGGGTCATGACCTCCAGATGAATCTGTGGATTAGGAAGCTGATAGTTCAAGGACACAGTTTGAGAAACACTGAATAATAGAGCCAGTATTTCGGCCTCTTTGGGTTATAGCATCAATGTGTTCATAATTGAGCAACTGCTGCTTAGAGCACTTCCCCTGATTTGCCACCATTATAGGAATGTGTAAATTTTCCTAGGGGCTTCAAAAGATGTTTGTTATTAGTTGTTGGCTTTGTACTTAATGAGAATTATCTTATTGAACTAAGGCATTTTGTAGGCCCTTGACTTTTAAAAACATTGAAATATGAAAGAGTACAGGCAGAAAAAGAAGCAAAATAGAAATAGATGTGTCTAATAAACAACAAAAGAAGTTTAAAATAAGATGTAGTCAACACATTAATTGAAATAGATCATTGTTTTCCAACAAATTTGAGACTTTATATATAATAGCTATTTTGGCAAAGAATCAAGGAAATACACACGTTATAAACTTTTGCGGGGACTTAAATTTATATTTTCTGCTGAGAATAAACTAATATGAATTAAGAATCTTACAAATTTCAAACCCTTTTTCAGAGTAATTCTACAGCTTGGTGCAAATCTTAAGGAAATAACACAATGTTGTTTGTTTACTGATGTATTATTTAAAATAGCAATATTTCAGAAGTAATTTAATAAAAATATAGAGTGGTTATACAAATTTTAGTAATGAAACATGATATAATGATTTAAATACTGTTTTCAAAGAATGCTTAATATCAAGGTAAATTCTTGAAAAATTCTAAAGGAAAAAATAAGAAAAATGTATAAAATACAACTATCTTTTAAAAAACAGAGTGATACATACACACACGGGTATGTGTGCACAATGTGTAGAAATACATCAACATTTTTATAGAGGGTATTGCTTACAGTTGCGATTACATGAGTGATTTTCAATATTTTTTTGTTATTTCTCATTGTTTTGTGTTTGTTTTAGACTTTCCAAAAATTATAAAAATGAGTATCTTAAAATTGTCCCATTACTGCAAAGCATTTGTGTTTGTTTTCTAAACATTCTCCTATGTTCCAATAAACATATCTTGTAAGGAGGGTTTAAGACTTTCAATTAGAGAATTAAGTCAGAAATGCTTCAGAATTAATGCTAAGATGAATTATAAACTAGAATAAAAAGTCTAGAATTGCCATATGGACATCACATTTATCTCTAATTTCATGCCCTTAGAAATATGTGCCTTTTTATACACGCTTGAAATTATTAACCTCTTCACAATTTTTAATAATAATATTTATCATACAGTTAGGACTTAGGATGTACCAGACCTCATGGTAAGTGAATCACACGTTTTAACTCATCTAAATCGTACAACAGTCTTAGGAGACAGGTCCAAAACTAGGGGGAACTAGTGAGACACTCAACTTGGCGCAAAATGTAACAGGTCACCAAAAAAGTCAGCAATTAGGATAAGCAATATTTTAAAGCAATATTTAAAAAATAAAAATCAGGGGCCGGCCCACTGGCGCAGCAGTTTAGTTCGCGCTTGGCAGCCCGGGGTTCGCGGGTTCGGATCCCGGGCACCTGCCGACGCACTGCTTGTCAGCCATGCTGTGGCGGCGTCCCATATAAAATAGAGGAAGATGGGCACGGATGTTAGCCCAGGGCCAGTCTTCCTCAGCAAAAAGAGGAGGATTAGGAACAGATCTTAGCTCAGGGCTAGTCTTCCTCACAAAAAAAAATAATAATAAAAATAAAATAAAATAAAATAAAAATAAATAAAAATAAAAATCAATGCAAGAAAATCCAAGGTAAGCAAAATATCAACATTTTAAATAAAGGCAGGAACAATATTACTGATTTTTTTCTTTTGCCTCAGACTCCAATATGGTTCAAAATGGCACTACTAATAGATTACAGACATGGCACTACTAATGGATATGTATTTAAATTACTATCAGCATTTTTTCTTTTCTTTCTTTCTTTTTTTTTTTTTTTTTTTGCTGAGGAAGATTAACCCTGAGCTAATATCTGTGGTCAGTCTTCTTCTATTTTGCATGTCAGCCACGACCACAGCATGGCCACTGACGAATGGTGTAGGTCTGCGCCTGCCCAGGAACTGAACTCAGGCTGCTGAAGCAGAGCACACTGAACTTAACCACCAGGTCACAGGGGCTGAAGCACCATTTTTTCTTTACATTTAAAGAAACAGAAATAATAAAGATTTGGTGACTTACCATGACCACACATCTACTTTAGACTTGATTTGGGGACAATGAACTCAGGCTGTCTGGCCCCAGAGTCCTTGTACTTAATCTCTACACTAGAGATGACACCTTTTTTAACTGTTTACTTTTAATGCACCATATTTTGCCTCATCCTTGTTTTTTCTCTGTCAACTACAATCAAGAGACCGTCTTTGTATCCTTTTTTGTTTTTCTGTGCCCATGACACTATTACCTTCTTTGTGTTGTAAGGTGATAAATGTCACAGTCCAAGAGTATTAACATAAACACAAGATTATATATTAAAGACTTTTTATAGGCCTATTCTCCTGGTCAACATAAAGAAAAGAGAGGTTGATCACTCCTTCACGTCCAGGAAGGAGATGCAGAACTTACTCTGGGAAAATATAACAATATAGAAACAATGTGCCTTGAAACATAGTCAATTAATATTAGAAGTTTAGACTTTAAATAAAAGATTTGAGCATATGCAAGACCTACCTTTATAAATATCTTCATTATGTAATTAAAAACAACTTCATAGTATGTATTTGTACATGATTTGGTAAGATCCAAAATAAGATACAAAGAGTAACAGTTGAATTTTGTCAAACCATTATATAAATTAAGCAAAAATACAAATCTCTTATTTCCACTGCCCCTGGAGTTAGTTACATTGATTTATTTGACATACAAGATAAATATCTAGTTTAATATATGTTTAAGAAATCTAGAGAAAAGCATGTGACTAAATTAGGATCAGTCCAGATTTTCATATATCAAATTTTCCTTACCCGTTAATTTATATGGTACCTAACCAGAACCTTTCTGATTAGTGCATATATCTGAAGGTTAATTTTATTTTAGTAACTCAACCTAAAGCATTCATAACTATCCCGTTGTTGTATTATATTTAAGAAGAGAGCCACAATAAATCGTGGTTTTTATTGTATTGGGTCCAATGATCCCAATTTTTTTTTTGTCCTCCACTTCAGAAATATCACACTGTACAGTTACATTAAAAATATGCAATCTATTGATCTGTTCTTTTCACAAAGAATATTTCCCTCGTATTTAGAGTTAACACTAAAGATATTCTAATGTTCTTGGTACAAGGATGAAACACGGTGGTGTAGTGATCTGAGATGTTCATTGGCAGCAATTGCACTTACTAATGTTTTTAAGAACAAAGAAATAAGTTTGAATGGTAAATTCAGTACATGGTCCTATAGTATGATTGACATCGGTGGGATTTTTCTCAAAATCACACTTACTTTATTATGCTGCCAAAAAGGATATTTCCAATTAATGTGTCTATAAAAAATAAATAGTTTAAAAATGACCTTAGAAATTTAGCATTCTCTATGAGATTAAATCAACTTTGAGGACAGGAAAGTTTTCAGATGGAAGTAGCACAAAAGCCACTGTTCGCTACACTTTATTAACACCTATATACTAGTGTTGTGAGAAAGAAGTGTTCAGCTTGCTGTGAAGGGGTGCAACGATCATAAAGTAAGAGATAGCACAGACATTCATAGATCCTTTTTGGACTATACTACAATAAAAAATAACATTTGAGAGATGCCCAAAGTATATTCCACTTTTACAATGTAGTAAGGTAACTAGGGTAAAGTAGCACACAATACAAAACTAGAAGCGGCAATGTAGAAGTCAAAATCTTATTAGATCAGAATGCACCAAATTACATGTAAGATTTGAAATGCAATATTTAGCTGAAAAAAATTTCTAGAGTGAGAAGCACAGTTTTTTTACACATATTAAGTGCCAAATATCTGACTTAGTTGTAAACTGATCTTTCCCCTTGTTTATCCTCAGTGTGAATGGTAAGTAAAAAATAACTTTTTGTTTGCATGATTTTTTTTTAATTTGAAGACACTGCAGTTATTGTACAAAAATTGTTTTGTCTGTACCTTAAAAAGCCATGTTGTAATTTTTGGCTTCCATTATTCAATCTTACATTAAAGTAACACCTCTCTATATTTTTTTCATTTTAAAGTTACACATTTATATGTACGTTGGAGGATAAATGAGAGTTTGCGTGTAATTGAGCCCAGTCCTAATACTGAATGTCTGCCATGTTATTAGGTACTAATTATTAACATGGGAAGGGTAGAAGGACCCTTAACAATTTTCTTTAAAAACTCACCAGAGCCTATTTCTTACCAGTTACTTAATTCTATTTGATTTAGCAAGAAATTATGGAATGCCTACTATGTACTATGTATTTAGCCAAGTATTAAAATAACACAGCTGTAAAGCTGTTTTAGATCACTACTAGTACCATTTACTAAAGCAACCTGAAGGAAAAACTTCATAGGCCAATCAATATATGAGTACTGAATTACTTTGTGTGCAAACTCAAAGACTAAATATGTGACACAGTCCAAGTGAATTTTAGTTTATAGGTTTATAGGTTTCTACTATGCACCAGTCAAAAATCTACTTTTTATTGTCTAATGATGATTTCCCTAATGCTTCATAAAGAACTGGCTTTATAACCAGGTGTAGCCACATACACATGTGATGTATTTTTATGAGTTCTGGGAAATCCATTGCTTAAAAAGTTAACTCAACCACCTGTTTGATACTTAAATTATATCAAAGTGGGACACAACATTTAATCTGAAAAAGAATGATGTGGCTAAAAGTTTTAATATTCTTTGAAAGCAATACATCATGATAATGTGTAATGAGTTGTAAATAGGGTAAGGTAAGAGAGTAGAGTGTGTGGTTGCCTAACAAATACAGATTTCTTCCTGAGTCAATCAATTTTGAAAATTGAACTTTATCTTAAATTATGTTATTTCCTTCTTGTTTAAGAATGCTCAAGATTTTGCTGAATATAGAGTAGCAAAGCCCTGACATTCTAGAAAGACTATCTTCTTCCCCAGGTTCAACTTTTCTGCTCAGTGAGCCTTTAGCTAAGATAGCATTATTATAGTTCATGAGGGAATTAAAATGTATCCTAATCAAAGGAAATATAAACATGTATATATTGGTTCATTTCAGGCACTCTCTTCAGGGGGCACATCTGAAGTCACTGGGGGCATATAATTTCTGCATACATTTTGCATTGTGAAATGTCAATCAGCTGACTTCGTTACAGTTAGAAATTATTTATGCATTTTGCACTTTGCAAGCCATTTTCAATGAATCAACATGCTGTACGACTTATTCTGTCTTACAGTTTACAAACACTGACAGGGAGTGTAAACCGTTTATAAATTGATAAGCCTGTATGACATAGTACTAGAAGCTAGCAGTTTTAAGCAATTTAAGTAATTCTGAATAAAACTTGAAGGTAGGGATGTTTACTTTAGGAATAGGAGTACACTCTCCTTTTTTTTTTTTTTTTTTTTTTGGCCAGGGTAAACTGACGATTGTCTTTGGAAATGGATTTTATTAATTTAATTTAGCTGTCTGAAAAGTTAGTGACAATTATTCCTACAATATTTGTTAATTTTGGAGAGATCTTAAAAGTGTAGGGAGTGTACAGGAATAAGTGGGGTCGTTAAATAAAATTACAGCTTTGGATTGAATATTCAGAAATCTTGGGCAGCATTTGCTGCAATGTACTTAAAAATTAAATGGAAGCAAGAATAAAAATTTGTCTTGAACAATGTGTTTGCTCTTTTACTTTTTAAATGTTTTTAAAAATAGACACATTTGTAGAGTAATACACATTTTTTTCATTTTTGATATAATTTTTCCTAATAAGTTAAATGAGGATGTAGGTTTTTAACTTCTCACCCTTACTTGAAGAAAACACTTGTACTCCTCTAAACTTCTCAGAAGACTTACCATGTTTGGTTAAATTAGCCTTCAACGTTTATATAGCCAAAATTCTGCAGATATTCGGATTCTTCCATGCACACACACACAGTTTTTCTCTACGAAATACTTTTTGACTCTATTCTACTCTGAATTCCTTTTTCTATGAATCGTATGAGTTCTTTGTCCTTCTTCTTTTAGATAAAACACACCCTTCGATGAACTAGACCATGGAGGATCTTCTGTGCCTGAAAATATCTTCATCTTACCCTCATGTTTGCAGCATATTATAGCTGGGTGGAGAATTTAGATTGGAAATAATTTTCACTCCAGTTTTGGCAGGAATTGCTTTACTATTTTTAGTACCCATTATTGCTAGCAATTGGTGTCATTGTCGTTCTCTTTATATTGCATGTAAGCTACTTTGTTTTTCTCATTTAGAAGCTCATAGAACATATTTTTAAATGTATTTGCTTTGAAATGTTGGAATTATGTAGCTTGATGTTAGTCTTATTTTATTCACTGTGTTGCACATCGTATGGACATTTTTAAATTGGGAAATTCAGTCCTTCAATCTGCATAATTGTCTAGTGATGTATTTCTTTGATCATTTTCACCTCTAATTGTAAATTCACTTTCTGAAATTCCTATAACTCAGCTTTAGAACATCCCGAATCGATTCCTAAATTTTCATATATATTTTTATGCTTAATTAATTCTATTTAATTAATTTATTTTATATTTATTGAAGTAGCTTTGTAATATTATTGTGATTTAAAAAAAGTCTTGATATCACAATTAATTTTCAAGAATTATTTATTTCGTGGAATGCCTCCTTTTCCTTTTTATACAGCACTGTGTTTGTTTATGGTTACAGATTCTTCTCTTAACTCTGAGATAATTAATTACAGATTCTTTGAAGTTTTACTCTGCATTCAGAATTTTTGTTTTATTTTGATCTTTGTAAATTCATGTTAAAGTCCTCCTTTTCTTTTATTCTTTGTTTTTTTTATATTTTCAGTTGAGGGCCTTAAAAAGTAGTTGGAAGCCTGAGAAGAATGCACTGACTGGAGGGCTGCAATCTAGTTTTTCAAATGAAGTTGTGAGTATTTCATTGGAGCTCTTATGGCAATGTGTCCTCTGAATTGGTCCATTTGAACTGGCTGCCCATTTCTTGGACTCCACTGGAGGGAAAAGGAAGAGTATGTAGATTTTAATTTATTAAGGAATATAGAAATACATCCTACAAGGGGCCGGCCCGGTGGCGCAGCGGTTTCGTCTGCGCTTGGCAGCCAGGGGTTCGCGGGTTCGGATCCCGGGCGCCCGCCGACGCACTGCCTGTCAGCCATGCCGTGGCGGCGTCCCATATAAAGTAGAGGAAGATGTTAGCCCAGGGCCAGTCTTCCTCAGCAAAAAGAGGAGGATTAGCAACGGATGTTAGCTCAGGGCTGGTCTTCCTCACCAAAAAAAAAAAAAAAAAAAAAATTCTTTAAAAAAAAAAAGAAATACATCCTACAAGTATTTGAAACGTTCCTTAGATCTAGTTTCCCCATGTTCTTGGTTTTCTTACATGCAGAATTTTGTTTTGTTTTATCTTTTATGGATCAGTATTTCAAGAAAATAAATCTCTTGCTTTAAACCAGAATTACAAAGAGATTCTAGTCTTGACACAAAAAAATGAAGGAGGGCATCTAAGGGTCTAACTGTTCCCTGTACAATATTTCAATCCCACGTCTAACTCCACACATCATTCACTTTAAAAGTACCTTGTACCTTCACTTTCTAAGCCTTGTTGACATTGTTTGACTCCAATTTATTTAAGTCTTGTTGGCTTCTCCCTCTGTAGTAGATGAAGTCACTCCTTCTATTCTATAAAATTAGCATTTGTTCTTCCATTTCCAAAGTTTTTTCATATTGCTCATCTCCTATCATTTTCTCTTCCATTTTCTTTATTCTTGTGGGTTTTATGTAGTTTTATTCTTGCCATATTAGTTGATTAATCAGGTAAGCGGAGGTAACCAATTTTGTTTCATATACTAAATGTCTTTCTCATATTTCATTGGATTCCATAGAGGAAGGAGCGATAACCAAACATATTCCACATACCACGTGGCTTTTTAAATATTTCTTTAGATTATTTCTCTTGCAATAGGGTCTTTTTTCTTTCCTTCAATGCATTTGTACATTTCTGTACACAAGTGTGTGTGTGTTTCTCTTTGGAAAACTACAAGTTTGGTTTTCAGATAATCTAATGTTTAGTTTTTTACCTTTAAATTGATATCTTAAATCTCATCTTTTATTTATAGCTTTCAGAGAGTATCTATGATGCCCTCTAATGAAAAATGAGACAATCAGCTTGTCTACAGTATCTTTCACCTCTTTTTTCCCAGACTTGCATTTGTTATTTTTATTCTTTTAACTATAAGTTCAAACTCAGTCTTTCTCTTACTCCTCTTGCTCTTTCTACATTGGCCGATTGTCCTCTATCCTTTTGAATTGTGGATTATTTGTCTGCTCTATAGATAGGTTTTCTTTGTGATATATGCAAGATTGTCTCAGATAGCCCCAAATGATTAAAATTGCTAAATTCTTATACTCGTGGTTCATACAGTTTTATAATTGGCCTAACCTGGGTCACTTTCCCATTTATTTGACAAAAATAACATTAGAGGTTGTTGTGACTGATAAACCAGTGTGTATCACAAGGAGAGTGTGTTGGGTTGGTTCCCAAAAAGATTGTGGTGTAATCTCACAAATATTGTACATTTTCACTGTTATTAATAGTGTACCTTTTTTTTGTACATTTTCAAGATTTATAATGTTAGTAATCTATTAGATAAACTGCAATATGTCTGGGGTCCTTGAAACCAACCCTAGGTTTGCTGATTCACTAGAAGGATGCACAAGACTCAGCATATAGTTATACTCACAGCTAAGATTCACTACAGTGAAATGATATAAAGCCAAATCAGCAGAGGGAAGAGGTAGATGGGGCAAGTCCAGAGGAAATTAGATGCTAGCTTCCAAGAGTCTTCTCCTGGCTGAGTCACAAAGGATGTGCTTAATTCTTCCAGCAGGAAGTAGTCACAACACATGTAAAACGTACAAGGTTTTTATCGGGGTCTAATCACATAGGCACCTTCTGCCTAGCATGTACCAAAAATCAAGACTCCCAGACGGAAAGCAAGGTGTTCACTATAAAGCCATAGTGCTAGCACGAACAGTTAGGCATAGTTTAAGCGTCCTCCTATCTGTTCTGGCAATAGTTGGAATGCTCCTGAAATTCAAGGTTCCACATGCCAGTCAAGGGCCAAACTTGGAAGCAGGCCATTCTAAGATTAGCAGTCTTAAGCTTACTACGGTAACTTTTTTACACACACAGTTTGTAGTTATTAACCTTAATTCTCTCTATATGAACAAATTTAATACTACTGGTCATTTCAAATGCCACAATCTCTCCAATCTTGAGCCTATGTTTTAATTTAATAGTTTGTTGGATGAATGTTATCATGATGTTTCATCAAAAAATATAGGTAAACAATGCTTCAGAACACTGGCCCTGGAGCTCTGACTTCATAAGATAGAATCCATACTTTTTGTATGATGTTGGCCACCTAACCTGAACTCTCAGTTTCCTTATGGAATGAGGTCAACAATGGGCTCAATTCATTTTTCTTTCTTTTCTTTTTTGCCTGCTCCTTGTCTATGAGCTGATAAAACCACAATATTTCTTTGAGAATACCAAGAATTTTTGTCTGAAAATTTTCTGTATTTTTAAGTCCTCCTTTTGTGTGTGTTTTTTTGCAACCAGCATCGTTTGCTATATCCTTTTATAACTTTGATTTTCTTTTTGTAGTGCCTCTGCATGTGGCTCTTGCTGTTCCTTCTCTATTGCTCATCTCTGTCTGAGGCCAGGTCTCCCTGGGTCTTGGGTTTGCTCACCATAGTGTAAGTGCAGGATAGGGAGAACAAGCAGGCTCCACAGGCATTTTTAATATAGATATTTTCCAAATTTCCCTAGCTGCTGAGACATCTCTTCCAAGAGCATATATCTGTGCTGTTCTCGGTGTTTTTCCTGTTAATAATGTTCATAGCCCGTATCCCATCTCCCCAAACCACTCACCAGGATGGTCTTTAAGATTTTTCTCAGCTCGACTAGACTTTAGACAAGTTTCTTCCTGAGTAGAGGTCCTGACCTCCCTTTCTTAGAGCATTTACTTTAGAAAACTTGCAATTGTAAATTCTTTCTCTGTTCCTTTGAGAAGCAAATCTTCTCCCAGCCTTTTGCTAGTTTCACAACCCAGGAATGTCTTTCTCAAGGACCTGGGAGCCATCCCTTTGAAATACAATGATCAAGAAAGATAGTGCCACCGTCTACCAGTCTCTATGGGAGGGTAGGAGCATAACTTCAATAACTGCCCATTAGCAAACACAGACAGCCTAATCACATTGACCAACATTCACCCTAACATCCTCCTGTATTTTTCCACTAGCTCACCCCCACACTTAAAAACTCTCACACTTTTTGTTTCAGAGTAGTTGAGTTCTGCCTCTCCGCTATTGCATTAGTCTTGAAAAAGTCTTGCTTGCTCATTTAACTCCATCAGGTGCAATTTCTCTTTGACACCACCAAGAACTCCCCACCCTGTTTTACCCTGCTGTACTTTCCCTCTGTTTCACATCATTAATCATCTTTCTATGTATTATATAATTTACTTATTTATAATGTTTATTGTTGATTGTTTGTCAACCTTCTATTAAAATGCAAGATTTGCAAGTGTAGGAATCTCTACCTGCTTTTCTTTTTTTCCCACTGATATATCTCAAAAGCTAGAAGAATACCTGGAACAAGGTAAGCAGTTAACATTTATTGTATGTAAAGTATTCTTGTTAGGTTGAAATTTGGAATCTGAGATGCTTTCTAGTTTCACTGAAGCTGGCTGTATCCTTTATTTTTCCATGGTATACTTGATTTCAGTAGGTTTCAGAGAAGGGAGAGGATAAGAAATGTCTTTAATACCACATTTTAACTCAAAGACTGCTACAGTATTTTAAAACTAATTAACTTTTTTATTAAAATATATTTAAGGAAGATTGATCTAATTTACTTATTATTCATTTGTTAAGCAATGTTTATTACTTACTTTATGTAATAGTTCTCACTCTAAATAAACATATATTTTTTTCATTGTTCCTTTAAAGTTTGCATAAAATGTGCATAGGAAGTAGAGTCTTATTTATTCCTCTACTTCTTTGAGTGATTCCATGCAACTATATATTCAAAATAATCAACAGGGTTTTTCAAATTTGTTTACCGTGATGATGTTTTCATCCCTACCTTATAACCCCCAGATGACAAAACAAGTGCCCAGGTTGAGTGTCCAAGCAATCCCAGCAGCAGAGTACAGCTAAGAATACACACTCCAGACAGGATGTCACCCCAGGAATGCCACAGAATATTCCAGTCTTTGTAGTGTTAAAGTCTGTTATCAATTGGAGAAACATCTTTTTCATCATTAAACTTTATTTGGAGCTTCTAGACTGATATAATCAAGGCAGCTCTTCTGTGCCTTCCATTCTGGGATTCCCGTCTTTCCAGAGGGAAAACATGAGGTACCATGATGGATTCGAAGTTTTCCTTAAAAAGCACAAATGTGAGAATGATACCTACCTGCTTATAGATCTATGTTTCCTCTAGAAAAAATTATTTAAATGCTTATATCTACATTTCCATCTATCTCTCCCTTTATAAACAAAGTACTGCTTCTCAGTCTTATTCTCCATAATTTCCCAAGATTCAATTGCAAATAAAACTTGCTTCATTTCAGCCACACCCAGCTTCTTAATGTCCCCCAAACATGACATGCTGTGTTACTTTTCCACACCTTTGAAAAACAAATGCCTCTCCCTGCTAACACCTACTACTCCTTGAAGATATAATTCAAATGTCAATTTATTATAAAGTCTTTTCTAATTCACTAAGGCTGTTAAATCTGCCTCCATTTTCCAAATTTCTCTGAAAATACCTCTTTTACCGTCTGATAAATTTTATTATAATTAGATATGCTTATATATACTTTTTCAAGTCAAATCTTTGAGAGTCAATAAGATGACTAATAGTTTGGAACTAATATTTTAGAACTTTCTATCCTGAGAATAGAAAGCTATATTTTCAGGATATAGAATAGTGCCTTGCCCATAGAAAACACTTCTAAAAAATGTTTTTGGATGAAAAAAATAAAGTGAACTATATCTGCTCATTATTTGGTTCATAGTAGGTGATTATGGAGTAAATAGTTATGAATTACCTAATGAGATTTATTTCTATAAATGTAGTACATAAAGTTGTATTTGAACATAAGCTATTGTTTCTGCTAAAAGACTTACCCAACATCAGAAAAAAGTCAAGAACAATTTCAATTTATCACAATCTCATTTTATTTCTTGAGCATTTTTGGTTCTAAAATGATTGAGTATGCTATTTTTTTTTCTTTTACACCCGCTTTTGAATTGCTAAGTGACTTGAATTTGCAAATGCAAAAAAATTTGCATAATTAATATCCCTTTCCCTATGGGAAAGCATTTCATGGACATCTATTATGAACTTTTGCCAATATATTATTTGGAATGTGCTATAGACTAAATGTTTGTGTTCCCCCACAAATTCATATGTTGAAACTTAATCCCCAGTGAGAGGGTATTTTGAGGTGAGGCCTTTGGGAGGTCATTAGTTTATGCAGGTGAAGCCATCCTGAATGAGACTAATGCCTTTATAAAAAAGGCCCCACAGAGCTTCCTCATTCCTTCACCATGTGAGGACAAAGTGAGAAGATGGCTGTCTATGAACCAGGAAGTGGGGCCTCATCAAACACCAAATCTACCAGCACCTTGATCTTGAACTTCTTAGACTCCAGAGCTGTAAGTAATACATTTCTGTTGTTTATAATCTATCAGTCCGTGGTATTTTGTTATACCCAGAAGCACTAATATAGAATGCAAACAATGGATGCAAGCTACAAGTATCATCATAATTCGACAACACAATGAGGCTTGCCAACACAGAAACAACCAACTAGTAAATGCCATGAAAATTAAAGAGCAATTAATCCTGATATGAATCACATTCATATCATTTTGGCCATTCATTTATTCTATAAATATTTATAAAGAAACAATACAACATTTTGGTTCAGAGAAAGGACTCTGGGTGAAATTTCAGATAAAATACAGGACAGCTTTACAATGTTTGGGACAAACGTATAGTAAATACATCCCCAAGTTATTCACTGTTTATGTGAAATTCAAATTAACTAAGATCCTATAATTTTTATTTGCTAAATCCAACAACCCTAAAACTGGAGCCAAAAGGCTTGGTTCAAATCTTAGCTCTACAATCGATAGTTTATGTGAACTTGAGTATGTTACTTAAACTCTGTGCCTCAGATTTCTCATTTGTAAAATTCGGCTGATAATAGTATTACCCTCATTGATAGATTGAAGATGTTTATATATATACATACATTAAATATGTAAAGTACTATGATTAGTATCTGGCTTTATGAGCATTATATAACTGTGAATTATGGTATTTTTCAGCCTTTGCTGTGTAACAAAGTTTGGGGTGTAACAAACTACGCCAAAACTCACTGACTTACAACAGCAAATATTTATTTTTTTGTTCACTGGCCTATGGATCAGGTAAAACCTGTTTTAGAATTGGCCAGCCAACCATCTATTCATACTCTTTTGGCCAAAGCAAATCATGTGACTAAACCCAATATCAAGAAGTAAGGAAGTATAATTCTCCTACAGAGTGTGGGCTGAGGGAAGAGTGATTATGTACTGGGAACACGATCTACCACAATTTTTCTTTTTATTGTTGTGCTTACACTATTTCTATGCGCTGGGAACTCAGCAGTGCACAAAACAAAGCCCCCTGTTTCAGAGAGCTTACATTTTGATGTAGAAGAGACACACAATAAGCAAAAAAACAAAAAAAATTCAGGTGGTGTTATTTACTATGTGGAAAATTACTAGACACTAAGGGAGAGAGCATGCTTGAATATGCAACAAAAGACAGCATTCAGAGGGCAAACACTACTGTGAAGCTACACACTGCATTTGTCTCCACAATGCTCTGTGATACCTATTTATAATTCCATCCAACAAAATTGCCCTTCCGCTCAACTCTTTTCACCGTGCCTTTGGAAATGTTCATTCTGTAATAACGTTTAAAAAAACAGAAAAGTGCCTTAAATTTAGTCAATTTTGGTGAAATGGCAGAATCAAATATATAGCCTGGAACAAATATCTTGATACTTATATAATTTATACTTTGGAAACCCACATTTTGCCATAAATTGTTCTAAGCCATTTTGTAGATAATACAAAGAAAGCTTTGTTTATTTAGCAAATGTGTTACTAAACAAATTGGATATTTGCTTAATAATACCACTCAGTAAATTGACTTCTGGTGAACTGTATTTTGGCAAGTTGGCTTTAAGTCAATTGATTGAGAGACATACCTACCATTCTTCTCCCAATGGCACATGTATACACACACACACACACACACACACACACACACACAAATTATACAGAGTTAAAACTGCCAATGACACACGAGGGCAAGAAATGGGGAGAGATGTTGGCAATGGAGCATGCAGTCTTGAAGATGCAGTGCGAACATACAGAGCTTGATTAGGGAGAGTATAGGTGTAGTGACAAGAAGTCTCTGATAGGGTGTGTGCCAAGAGTACGGAGCATTTCAAATAACCTATCTATTCTGAATCTTCAGAAACAGGGAGCTGAGGTAGTGCAGGAGCCAACTTTAAAAACAAGAGCCAACTTTAACATAGCAGAACCATACCAGACAATTATGCCTCATATCCCAAAAATCATACTAGAACCTACACTACAATACAACTAGGAATCTACAACTATGCAAAAGAAATTCAAGCAGTATATCTTGGCCAATGAACACACTAAGGGAAAACCCTTATACCTTCTTGACAAATATGTATCAGGGCAAATATTACTGAAGAGAAAAATTGTATGATACAATTGAAACGGACTGATGAATCAGTGGAAGCAGAGATTCCAGTCTGAAGACTTAGAGGAAAAACAAATATCTTCAACCTGATTTTCTATAAGAAACAAAAGAAAACAAAAAAGGCAGTGGTTCAAATTCACAAAAGAATAAAAGAAACACAAATCATGAATAGAAAATTATTAACAATTGCAGGTTGAAGACAAGGGGGAAAAATTAGGGAGCTACAGGAAGAGATGTAAGAAACAAATTAAAAAGAGCAGAAGATAAAAAGGAAGTATTGGAATGTATCCAAATTTATAACGCTTAATTAAAATGAATATTAGAGATACTAAATTTACACTTGTTATTTGAAGAAAAATCAAAGAGCAAAGAGAGGCAAACTTGAAAAGATTGCACAGAGTATAGGGGAAAGGATAAAAAGATCAAAATGATGTAAGGAAGGAAGATGATAAAAACAGGGACAGAAAATGAAAATCCATTTTAAGATTTGCGTGTGCCACGTGATTCGGCATCCAGGGTCCATGGGATCTGTCCCTGGTTCCGGGCGCAGTAGGATAAACTGGGCCACAGGCGGGGATTTCTGGGGGGCACATCTGAGGGTAAGGTCCAACTCTCTGGCAAAGAGAGAATCCTCTTCCCCTGCGGCCAGATCTCACGGAAACTCCTTAGCCCTGCCATCATAGCTAGTGCCAGGGAGTCCGCTGATGAGCCATACCTGGGAGAACTGACTTCCATAGAAGCCCTGTGTATCTTTCTGGCACAGGACCATAAGTGATCTAGCTCGAACCTTCCCCGCTCCGCATCAGGAGTTCAGTGTGGGCAACCACCAGTCCCAGAAATGGCCTGATGGGCTGGAGTGGTCCCTGCACGCAAAAGCCTAAAGGTCCTGGATGGTTGAGGACAGGTGCACAGCGAGCAAACTGCGCATGCGCATGCCGTCCCAACCAGCGTCCCAGCTCCCTAACATGAGTCTTCCGGTCTGGCCAGTGTATGGATGGGCCTGACCACATGTGGGGACATCTGGGGGACACAAAGTTTTAAAGAAAAAAATATTTGCAGGTAACTTTAAGGAAAGAATACAATGGATATGGGAATTAGAATTACATTCAAATTGGAAAATTATGTCCTGTCAATAAAATAATAGCTGATTATTCTATCAAAGTAAAATATTAACCCAGGTGTCAGTGCTCTCTAACTAAATATCACGAAGAACACACATATAGTTTTAACAAATTGACTATTGACTCATCACAATGAAAGGGAATAAATGCCATAAAGAACTGTAGGGCTCCTCAATAAGAGAATAGTAGTAGATTAACTAGAGGTTTCAAGAAAGCAGTGCTTTGCTCTGAACAGGATGCTGTCTGAAAATGGTGGTAATTCTGTGATTGAGAATCTGAATAGGTCTTATTCAGAAAATGATAAGAATGAAGTGTGGGTAATTATGTAAATGAAACTATAGTCGGATGGACCTCTAATTGTTGAAGAAGCAGCGGCCATTTATATTAGAATAGGTGGATGTTTGGTCATTTTTGTGGTTTATTTTTATGTGAGTTCAGATATGACTATGGAGTGGTCTTGTTTTTGTCTTGATTTATCAAGATCAAAGAGTGGTCTTGTCTGTTGTTTGTATTCTGAGAATTTTTATTTTCAGTAGAACATGAAGACTAGCTGTAATTACCTAGCTGTGAATGGCAGGTCACCTCCTGGCAACAACAGGCCAGTTCCTGGCTGTCAGAGCTGCATTTTTGTACATCTTTTCCTGCTTTTCTGCCCAAAGACAGATGAAGTCTGGCTGCAGAACAGTAACCTATAAGATTTTCACCATTGCTAAAATTATTTTGATCAGGGAGACTGTTCAGAAAATGTAGCCTGTAGTTGTATTGATATTTGTCTCTCCTGCACCTTTTGTGGCAAGGTGAGTTGATGAATGCTCAGACTTGACAATGGATGTGTAATAGCATGTAATATTCTGGGCAGGATATGTCAGTCAACTTCAACACAGGCAATTATCAGAAACAGCAGTGTTAGCTTCAGGTCAGCAGATCTCGGTTGCTCTCTCTCTCTGGGTATGCTTGATCTCTCCAAATACTGGAATGGCAGTTGGCCAGGCCACCTCAATTCTTGGATGGATCCAAGAAAAATCATTGATTTTCAGTTTGTCTAACATTTTCCAATGTCAGCTTCCAGACTGTTTACATCTTGGACCTGCAATCGAAAGTCCATTTAACTATTAATTTTTAACGTTAGGTATCTACAGGTTTTCCAAGTACACACAACAATCTGGGAACTATAGGAGGAATCCCATATTTGAATTAATTTAACCTGATTTTGCAGTAAGACAATTACCAATAAGTGGTAGTACTTTCACAAATTTGTAAAATACACCATAATTTGTCCCAAGTGCAAATGTTTATGATATAATGATTGGGTTAACTTTTTATCTATTGTGTCAATTTCTGTAACTCATTTACTTCCTTCCTCATTATGTATCCTTTCATTTTGATTCTCATTCTCTATAGTTCCATCCTTGTTTTGTTGTTTTGATTTTGCTGTTTCTGTTTTGAATATCTCTAATTTCTTTTTTTTCAAATGTATTTGAATCCTAGTAGAACTTTGAAAAGTATAAACATTAAAAACTTATTTTATATTTTTTGGGTCTGAAGGTGGGATTAAGATAAATTATTTGAGATTAGTGATATTTCTAACTTCAGGATCCCATGTTATGTGATCCAATATAAAGTCCATAAGAAATAAAATAGAATTAGCAAATGTTAATTTATTATTTTGAAGAGTAACTCATACATCGTTTTGTCTCCAAATATATTATTAATTTTTGAAGAGTCAGTATTGATGTGTTTTCTTTTTGCTTCTTGCAAGAATAGGGATAAAAAAGAAGTTTCACATGGTGTTTGAGTAAACTCATATAGCACATTGCAAGAGAAAAAATAATATTATGACCAATGTTCATAAACAAAACATCTAGTTCAATAAGAAATGTTAGGAGGCCAGTTGTCAGGATGGTCTTTTGAGCTCTGCCAAAAAATATATATATATGTATTTGGTTTTTTTCTCCAAATGAGAGCAAAGGGCACAAAAATTAATTTGGTTATGTAATAAGGATGATATAACATCTCACTGTTAATCATGTTTAAGCTATAGTTAATCTAAAATTTTCGTATTAATGATAATTTAAAGACAGAGGGATAAATTATCCCTTAGATCTTTGACTTTTTTTTAAATCAAACGAAGTTAACAAAACAAGCAAACACATAAATCATTTAAAAGGCCATATTTTATCACAATAGATTAAAATAAGATCAACACATTTTAAATTGTCTTGGCTAGAACTATAATTTATAGAAATTCTCTCCATTATTATGTTCTATAAATATCATGAAATGGAAGTAACCTTTCTATGCCACCCACAGTCATTGTAAATGTTTATCTTTAATCACCAATGGAGTAGACTGCTTTAATATCTGAAGATTGAAACACAGGGCACGTGATTTAGTTTTATCAAAAAGTCTTGCAAACTGTAGTTTATTACTGATAGATGGTTTGCGCAAGTGAAAGTGCCAGAAGCTGACATATCTAGATAATAAGCTAAGTCTCACTATTAAGTGAAAAGTTTTCAATTAATTAGTTTGATTCCCTTATTTCTTTGGTAAACATATGATAATATATTACCAGTTTATAGCACATAGACAAAACTTACTAGTCAAAGGTTTTTCTACTAGAAACTAGCTATAAGTAAGTGTGGTATACACATCACGTATGTGCACACATGTATTTGTATGCTTCCCTCAACTTCTGATTCGAGGTCTTTGATTCTTGATATTTAGGTCTTTCAGATTTTCATGTTGGCTTAGTTCAGGTGCTATTGTAAAAATTATAGATGTGGAAATATTTGAAGATCTTACCATGGCAAGTTACTTCAAATTTGAATTAAATTACTCAGTGTATTAGTGTGTCTGTTTGTGTGAATGCTATAAGTTATGCTATCAGAGGAAATTGCTGTCTGAGTCTGTGTATATGAGTTAACGAAGCAACATACTATGAATAACAGCAACCAGCTACAGGGTTCTGGTGACCAACAATGGTTGAATGAAGCCTTATGGAGGAAGAGGTTGCCAGAGTGGAGTCCATACCTATGAAGGAATGCTGGAATTAGAGAAGGTTAGATGAATGGAAAAAATTTTAAAGATGATTTAGGTTAATTTCTTCCAGTTAACAATGAAGAAAATGAAACAGAAAAATGATGAATTAAGTGACTTACTCTAAGTCACAGAAAGAAAGCCAATCAAATTGAAGTCTAAAGTTTGTATTCAGTCTTGTAACTATCCCAGTCAGGAGCAGTGTTTCTAAAATATGTCTTCATATTATACATCAATATTCACAAGTAGACAGAAAAACCCAGGTGTTTAATCTCAGGTACATACGAAGAGGAGGGAATAGGTGTGGATGATTTGGTAAATAGTACACAGGGTGTCAGAGGAAGACTAAAAATATCCAAGATAAAATTAGTAGAAAGGAAATTTCCTCAGCTATTGGTCCACACAAATTATTTTTGTCCCACTTAAAGCCAAAGAAATCAATAAAATCCTTACACCACATATCTAGAATGCTTTCCGGAGGTGAGTGTATAACAGTATGTTTTCTTTCTTTCTTAATTTTGGCAAATATTCTCTATTCTAACACTTATACACATTAGAGCAGAATAAAAAATTCACATAACCAGCTAATAAGACGCCATTGAAGATATCCACATTTAAAGATCTTTTAATAAATTACTGCTATCAGAGACATAAATTATTCCTGAATATTGTTTTCACCAATTTTGAGTAATACTAAGTGTTAACTAAAGAGCCCGTTTATAGTTATATCCATTCATTGATTTAGGCAACTGTACTACTGGTAGTGTACTGTGTTGTTTAGAGTTCAGTGTGTAAAATGTGTTCATTAGTCATTCACTCAACAGATATTTGCCTAGTGTCTATTATGTGCCAATGTTCTAGGTGGTAGTCCTCAGTTAACAAAACCGAGTTACTTGACCTCAGGATATATGTATTCTAGAAGGCAGAAACAGGCAAGCAACAATAGAAAAAAGCAGTAAATTACTTACTGAGAGGACACAATTATGTAATAAGGAAAGCATGTTATACGTACAAAATGAACAGGAGAGTAGGGCAAAGCAAACTGGGATATCTGGAATGGACGGTGGGGAGGTTGCGGTATTCTACAAGGACATCAACAGGAATATGGAATGTGAGTCATGACTTGAAGGTGGAGTAAAATTGAACCAAAAGATGTATGAGGAAAGAACATTCCAGGCGTGGGAACAGCCAGTATAAAGCCTTAAGGTTGGAGGGGGCCTGGATGTTTGAGGAACAGCAGGGAGTTCAGTGTGACTGGTGTGGATGAGCAAAGGGGATAATAACAGCTAAGTCACTAACACCTGTTCTCACCTTAGTTCCTGATCCCAATGTTCATAACCCCTTCTTGTCTGAGTTACCTGAAAGCCTGATCATAGAAGGATCCTGGAAATGCCATTTCTCCACCTTAACAGTGCCATGTGGAAACTTTGCTATGATCCACTCCAGAACAGTTTCTGTGACGCTGTTCAGATCCAGGAACCCCTTCCCCCTACTTAGGAATTTCTTCACAATTTCTGAAATGTTCAGTTCCTCAATACTTAAATTTAAGGTGTGAAAATTATACTTACTTCTATAAAGAAGTATAAGCAAACGTGCTTCTCAGTTCAAATAAAAACAGTATTTGCAGCTAAATGAACTTTATCATGTGTATGATAAAGAGGCTTGCACTACCTTAAGTTACACACTATGATGCCCAAATTGTTTTCAAAGTGCATTGATTTCGTGATGTTCCTGAGACCTCACTTTTCCATAAGTGTGATGTTTTGCTTATATCTTATTTGAAGTAGTTTTATATTTATATTTTTAAATGATTTGTCTTTCTAAATTTACTATATGTTTCAAACTCCAAGTAATAGGGTTTATATTTATTTTCCTCGCTAGAGTCCTAATGGTCTCCCTGTGGGAACCCACTAAATATAATTCGTTTTGAAAGGTTTCAAAAATTAAACTCCGCATGAAAAACTTAATTCTTGCATTTCCTTCACTCTCGTGTTTTTTCTCCTTATATGAAATAACAGCATACACACCAGAAAGTAGAAAGAACATATTCTGAATTATCTTTTTCAATCACCTTATGGTTTCCCAAGCATCATTGGCTGTGTACTCCTGGCAATGGGACATATTTTGGCAATGTAGAAGCATGATTTTCTACTTGATCTTAAATGGGAACCAAATGGCTGAACAGCTGGGAGCTCCTACCCTCAGAGAAGTCTCTTCACAAGAGATCAAATCACTGGCATAGTCATAGCATAATCTTAGTAGCTCCTTGACTGTTGCCTTGTGGCATAGATTAAAAGAAAATAAATTAAAAATCCTAAAATTAAGAAAATAAAAATTAATGCTCTCACAATTTCATAAAACAGTTTAATTTATCTCTCTCTGTAAATCCTAAATCTACAACAAATAGACAAAATAAAATACCTAAAAATGCATGCATCTGAGACATATTCTCAGCCTAGGCAGTTGATTATACTTCGTGTTTTATTAAGGCTTACATCAGTTTAGGGGGTTGAGAAAAAAATAAAAATCCTTAAGACATTTTGTAGTCTTGGGTAGAGAAATTATTACAAAAATCACCCACTAGGCACTTATTTTCTGCCGACTACATGTATCAAAACAGATTATTGAAGTCTCCCGTGTAGGTAATGATCCTTTTTCTATTTTCACTTCTAAATAGTTTTGATTTTCATATTTAGATATTCCATTTGGGACATAAATAATGGGTTTTTCATTTTTTTATTATAACTTTATTCATATAAATACCTTATATTACTTGATACTTACTGCTTTAAACTTCTTTACATTGTTTCCATTGGTCATTGCTGTTTTAGTTATACATTTTTGGGTTTACATATCACTTTTGGATATATTTCTCATGTTGTGCAATTACATGTGCTGAAGATAGCTGAAGATTTTCGAAAGTGGAAATCTATGATACTTTCTTTCATTATCTTTTAACTTCTCTGCTGTGCTGGAATGTAACCTTTTCTGTTAACCCCAGATTTCCAATAGAATTATACCCTGCATGATAGGCCTATGTAAGCAATATTTGGCAGGAAAGTCAAAGAAATTGGATATATCCTATATTTGTGTTCATTGTAGAGAGATAAGGAAAGGATGTGTGAGTGACATCAAGCATTTAATGGCAACATATATGCAACAAAATGGATAAGAAATTTTAGAGAAAAATACTGGTGTCTCACAAGACCTGAGATAGGATTTGTGATGATTATCTGAAAATCCATAAGACAAGCAGTAATCTGTGTTACCTTTATGTCTTATGTATCTAACCAGTCTCATATGGATAGCCTTGAATTTTTTATTGTAATTTGTCTCTTGTTAGTCAGAGCGTGTCTTTATTGTTTTTTACGAAATGTTCTCAGCCTTGCATGTTGTAAAATATCTGTGTGTTCTGTTTAAACTTTAATGATGAATTGAAGAGTATAAGACTCTTTGGTCAACTTGTAAAGTAAAAACATTTTTGCATTTACTTTGTTGTCCTCTACCAATTTAATTTCAGATAAATGCTTTGCAGGTAGCCTATTTGCTCTGCATTGATGTTTATATTTCCCTAAATAACAGTTACTTTTATTACTTTTATTATTAAAAAGTAATATATGGGTGGACTTCTGAAATATTTGTGTAAGGAGCTCGAGAAATCCTCTCTAGAATAAAACCACAATAAAAATGGACAAAATAGTCAAAAACAACCACTTAAAAATCTATGGAACTCGACAAGAGAGAATACAAGTTGAAAACAATGTATTCAAGAAAATGTACTGATTCTCAGTAGAAACAATTGGAGTCTGTGACATTTAAGCCAGGAGCTGCTCCTTTCTATCCCCCAATAAAGAGCTGAGGATGTTATGTTCTGGGTAGTGCTCCCAGTTTCCATCCTCATGCCATTAACACTGACTCTGTAGTCACTTTAGACCAGAAGGGAAGGCCATGAAAAATGGCGGTTTTCTTTCTATTCCCTCTTACACCCAGTTGTAGCTCCAGTGCACAGACGTTCTATTCTAGGTGGCTGTGAGGATGGGAACTATCTAATTTACTTTGGATGTCAGTGGTCACATTGCTAAGGACTTTTGCCACATATTTTTATACAAAACCACTGTTTGCAGATCCTAAATATATATTAAAATATTGAAACGTTTATGTATGTAGTTTGGCTGTAGCTTTTCTTCTGTATTTATTGAAAGTGTCAGACTGCAAGATAAATCTGATTTCAATTGTTCATACTTTATACATATAATAATAACGAAGGCTGTTTGGAGAAGAGAATGTCACTAGACTTTATCAGGGTTCTACTTACTGGAAAGAAATTACAGTAACCTGTGTTTACTGTAGCTTTGTGAGTGCCATGAGAATATGCACAGTAATTGCCCTGTGGCATGTTTTCAAATCATTAGAAGCCCCAGGGTCTTCATAAATCACCAGTTAGGAAGCACTCATTCAATACCATACTTTAGTAGCAAACAGGATAAAAGTTTATATTTTAATTTTACTTATAAGAGTAAAGTTCTCCAATTTTTGGAATACTCAATTTGTTTAGCTAAATCCCAGGTGAGCTTTAAGTATTGCTCAAAGAGTTGAAGAATATCCATGTTCACCTTAACAAGCTAGTAGGAAGAAAAATGAAAAGGAAATAAAGTGATTGAGGAAAGAGAAAAAAAAAGTGCGTGTAGTCTGATGAATACCAAAATATAACTTTCTAATTTATCAATTTGTAACTAGACTGATAGAATGTGCAGACTTAATCCAGAATCAAGGTTAGAATTTATGATATTCTTAAGCAAGGGAAGCAATTAAAGAAATCATAAAGTAATAGTTAAAATATTTTATTACATTAAAAAATTAAATTACTTTTGGGCAAAAGGCAAGGTAACTAAAGTTAAGAGCTAAAAAGAGGAGAGCAAGAAAAGTATTTCAGCTTATATGAGTCAAATGTTAATATAGCTGTGATGATAATTTTATGTGTCAACTTGACTGCCTCACTGGGTGCCCAGATATTTGGTTAAACATTATTTCTGGGTGTGTCTGTGAGACTGTTTCTGGATGAGATTACCATTTGAATAAGTAATTTGAATTAACATTTGAATGATTATCATTTGAATAAGTAATTATCTGAAAATTTGAATATGTAAATAAGATTGTTCTCCCCAATGTGGGTGGGCCTCATTTAATCTGTTGAAGGCCTGAACAGAATAAAATTCTGAGTAAGAGAAAATTCTTTTTCTCTGCCTGAGAGAGAGGATACGTATACATATATATTCTCTGGAAAACCCTAAGTAGTACAATAACAAATATACAAAGAACTGACTACTCAAAATTATGAAAACAATTAATCTAATCCAATAGAAAAATGGGTAAAGAGTTAAAGTAAAAAAACAAATAGAAACAGAAAGAAAGAAAAGAACATGGGGAAAGAATATATACAGGAAGGCACACTCAGAAAAAAGTAGCAATTTAATGATCAAAAATAAATAAATAAATACTGAGAGATTTGTTGTTGCTTATCAGATATACAATATCCAGAGAGGATAAGAGGGACAAGATCTCTCTCATGCATTATAGGTATCTTAGAAACAACGGGGCAGTATCCCAGGGAATCCTCCCTCCCTCCTCTAACTGAAGGTCATCAGAGATCAGGAGATCTGGCATAGAGTCCTTAGGAATGTGAGCTGTCACCACAGTGTGAACGTGTGTGTTACAGGCCAAACTGCAGAGATGATAAACAGAGATTCCATAATGAAACTTGGAGTTACTTATCTATATAAGGGAAGGATGTCACTCAACTATTTTTGCCATTGAGATAAACATTACTGAGTAGGTTGTGTGTGTAATTTGCAATAGACAAATCTGAAGGAAAGTAGGGATAAGAACACGACTGAATGTGAGATTTTTGAGTCAGTTTCCTTACAGATAAGGAGACTCCTTTAGACACATTAATCTATCTGAAAAGATTCTAGGAAAAAAATTTTACCAGTATGCACGTCAGGGCCTGTGCCATTTCACTTTAACCTCTAGACAAACAATCATGAAGGAAAGTTGTGGCGGGCATAATAGATAGAGATCAAATTAAAATATAGGAATGGCAAATAGACAAACTTTATGCAAACCTCTTTTAGTGTGTTAATAAAATTTCAGATAACACTAATGGTGCAATATAACCCACTGTAAATATATATGCTTGCATAAGTAATAAATAGCTCAAAAATACTCAACATCTAACGCACATAGTATTTTATAAATAAAAATGGTTATCCTTCACAACTTTAAAACTTAGGTGCACACTGTCTTCCCTTACTGCCCTCCTAATCAAGGACACTACTATGGCTGAGAGAATTCCAGGTGGACAATTAATGTCTGTTCTCATTGGAGCAATTTCAGTAAACCAGCTTTCTAGCTTAACATAAAAGGGAAAAGGACAGTAAAGGAAAATAAAATGTCTGTTGTTGCTAAACGTATTATACATTCACTAATGTTTATGAAAATTATCTGACCAGTTTAAAGGAAAGTCAAACAAAAAACTGTGTAACTGTAGCCCAACTTAACAAATAAATTTTTTAAAAAAAATTATTTTTGCAAATGCTCAAGAAATTCTTTAGGTTCTCTTCCTAAGGGGATAATTATGGTTAGGTCATATTCAACTGCACTGGTTAATGCTGTCCACAATGAAACTCTGCACATTGAACAAAACAAAGCAGAAAGATGAGTTTATTGCAAGGGTTTTGATCTGCAAGCCAGGAAACTCAAGGCTACAGGAGCAGTGAGTTCTGAGTTGCTCACAGACTAAGATTTATGGGGTACACGTGGAAGTTTCAGCTGACTGGTTGCCTAGTGGTCTTACTTATTTGGATCAGGATAGCTGAATTAGGGGAACAAAGATGTCCAGAAATGGTGTCAACAGACGTGGCTTTTGGGAATTGGCCAGTGTCCTCTGCTGATCTTTGAGAAAAGCTGTAATTTCCTGTAAGGTTAGGTTAAATTTCCTTTATGTGCCTGCATTGACCATCTCCATTTTGTCCCTGACATAAGCGACTCCATTTTAATTTGGTTCTACAATCCCAAAATTTTTTCCAAAATGGTTGCTCCCATTAGCAGTGGATGAGAAACCCTAATGTTTCACATTACTCCCAATACATTGTTTTTACTTAATTTTTAGTCTTTTCCAATCTGGTGCATATAAAATGAATTCACACTGTGGTTTCAATTTTCATTTCACTGATGACTAATCAAGTTAGACAGGGGAGAGAAAGTGATTCTTAGTTAAAAGTTTAAATACATTTCTTCAAATGAAGGATTAAAATACATGCTAGTGTGGGGGATAAGAACTGGCCACTCCAAAATGTGTCTCTTTGCTTGATTATTTTTAAGAACAAAAAACTCAGAAATAAACTTTGACCTCCCCCCACAACTGCCTAAAATAATTTAAGATAAAAGGCCTGTCCTAGGTAGGAGCTGTCACCATAGATAACCCCAGCTATAGTAGGGAGAAAGGCCCATTTTTATCAAGATAAGAAGACCTAGTGAACATTTGTTTACCAAACATTTGCTTTTCCATCTCCCTGTGAATTGCCTTCCTCCCCTTTGAAGTCCCAAACCACTACTTCCAACATCCTTTTCTGTCTTTAGCTAAAGATTGTACTTAAGGTGGTGACTTCTACCATTTTGGAGAGTTACTCAGTTTTTCTGGGTTTCCCCCATGTATACATGTTATTAAACTTTGTTTAATTTTCTCCTTTTATTCTGTCTCATGCCAACATATTCTTAGACCAGCCAGAAGAACCTAGAGGGTAGAGGAATAGTTCTTCCTCCCCTACATTAATAAACTGTATTTATCTTACACAGAAAATCTTCTGATTTCCAAATTAATAGGAAAAAATTTAAAAATTCCTCCAGAAATTTTTAAGCTTCTGTATTAACTGAAACCTACATTTTTCATTGTTCTTCAGGAAAATCTGTGGAACTTTTCAGAAGCAAATTTACCTAAGAATAGCAATCAAGACAATCTATAGAATAATAAAGACATTAATAATACTTTGTTATTGCACATGATATTATTCACTCTCAAGTTTAATGGCTTACAATGCATTTTGGTTTTTTTTTTGGCAGAATAAGGAAATTAGCTCTGTTTCCTGGTACAATTAGCTGTTAGTCCTTCATTTTCATTCTGTTGAAGACTGAAGGACAAATCTGTGATAACTGAATCAAGCACTTGGGTAGTCAGCTAAGATTCTTGTCTAGGAGTAATTTATCATGTAAATGGTGCCTGCTTTTTTTTTTTAATGGAAATTTGAAAACAGCTTTCTGCATGACTGAAGCCTTCGTCAGTAACTCACTCCAACAAATGACAAATGTTACCTTTCTCTACCAGACAGTATGAAGATCAGTGTGATAAACTTCTGAAATGGCATAATTAATTGAATACATGTATTTTTTTCCAAATCTTCTCTTGCTCTTTTGGAATTTTTATATATATGTTACATTTACAATCTAAATAAAGCTTAAAAGATTGTAAAATGAAATTTTCTCCGTGAAAAAAGTAATATTTTGGGAAACCAAATCTATAAAGTGTATATAAGTATATTTTCTTTCCTTTTGACCTATGGATCTTTCAAGCTATTGAAATAATATTAATATACTAAGACAGTGTCTGCATTAAAAAAACTTGTCTATTGAAAGCATCGTAATATGTCTAGCTGGTTATTTGTCTGACACCAGATAACTGAATATCTTAAAAGGTAAGAACACATATTTTCTTTGGTTTTATAGGGGCATTTGGTACCATATAAAGAACTTAAAATACTTTTCATCAAAATATATAATACATGAATATTGATATTGCCATCAATACCTAAAAATATGGATATGCTCAAATATTTGATGTTTATCCCTAAGGAAAAAATATACCAATGGATCCAAGTCTGTCACAGGAAAATTTTTAAAGTAATTTTTAACCCATCCTGGAGAAAACTGTTTTTTAATAATGACATAGTTATGCTTTATTAAAGTCACTGAACTATTATGTTCAATTGACCATATCAGGAATTATGCTGTGAAATCATAATTTTATGAAATGCTTTATATTTTATTTGTTGTCAAATTATTTGACTTCTCCACTTTAGTTGACCTAAATATAGGGCCCATTTTCTTTTACAGTACTTTATTTCTCATTTTAATATGTTCATTCTTTCAATTCTAAGATACTTCTCAAATACCAGTAAGAGAATACTAAAATATTATTTTAACTAAAAAATTCTAAAAATGTCATCTGCTAACTTTGTGTCCTCTGTATTGTGATTCTCTTTGACCATCACAATTGGCCCCCATAATCTTTTGTTAGTATCTCTCCTTCTATTGGCCTCCCCTGTGTATTTGTGTATTTCTGCTGATCCATTTGCATGGTTTACAATTTCAGGATGCCATTGTCTATGACTGTGTTCCTCTGAAGTTGTTTCCATGTCACTCTAATGCCAACCTTTTGGAATTGATTTATCAGCTAGGAAGCCCCTAGCTGTCACAAACACTTCCTTCAAGAGAATTAAATGCAGAACAGAAGCAGTGAGTGGTATTTTAGGCCCTAACAAATCCCTAATTGTAGAATTTAATGAGACTTCTACATCGCCCATTATTTTAAAGTGATGGGAAAATACATAGAGATCAAAATGCTTTTTATTATGTGTCCATCAAAAAACTCAAAGCATTTTACAACTACACAATATTTAGTTATTCCTCATTAACAGATAGGTAGAGCTACATATCTCTTAATTTACTGGATAGGAAAAGTCTGCATTTTGTGCAGCAACCTAATTGTATGATCCATCCTATTTTCTCTTAGAATTTTTAATCCGGTGTTATTTCTTCCACAATTATTATGTGTCTTTTCTGTTCAAGATATTCTGCTTACCATTGCTGACATCGATATTATGGATGTACTTCAGTACAGAGTAATGTATGTGACTCCAAAGAAGTACGGTTCATATATTTGCTATCATTCATGGATGGAATATTCTAACATGCAAAATGGGAATGTAGATTAACTATGTTGGGTATTGTGACTTCGCTGATACCATGGATATGTTTAAAGATTTTGGGGGATCTGTGTAATTGTAACATGGGAAGATAAAACTAGCCATTCCTCAAAAAAAAGCATGAGTGTATGTATACTTCTCTGTCTTCTATGAACAGATGTGTACAAGATGGATAAGACATTAAAAAAATTCCCTTTGGTCTGGAGCTAATGACAGATACAATGTTTTGCATTTGGAATAAAACTGACTTAAGAGACATTACTGAGAAGTTAAGTTGAAGATGTGAAAAGCCTTGGGGCAGGAAAGAGTGTAGGTGTTTTAAGACATTCATTAATTAGCTTATCTACCCAAATCCCGGAATGTAATTTACTCTACATCAGAATATGGCTTGTTCTTCAGTTTAACTGCCGAGCCTCAGCAAGTGTTGTTTTCCACCTTTCTTCTAAGAGAGACAGATAAGCAGCGAAACTGAGTACTGTAGACATTTTAATATTCAGTTCACTTCTTTCACCCTTTGCCTCTGGGCAGCTAGCACACTTTGCACAACCTAAATTTTAGCAGGGTTTGGAAGAATTCACCTTAGGGAAATTAAAACTGCAGATACAGTCAAGGGATCTATGATTACAAATAATCCACAAACCCCCATTATTTGGCAATACTGACCTATATTGGTGCAAACTCAAAGGTTTGATTTTTTTAATGCTTCTTGAGTAGCCACATGTATATAAATAACTTTTACTTTGTGTGTGTGTGTTTATGAGGAAGACTAGCCCTGAGCTAACATCCATTGCCGATCCTCCTCTTTTTTTTTTTGCTGAGGAAGATTGGCCCTGGGGTGACATCCATGCGTTCTTCCTCTACTTTATATGAGATGCTACCACAGCATGGCTTGTCAAGTGGTGCGTCAGTCCACGCCTGGGATTCAAACTTGCAAACCCAAAGCTGCTGAAGTGGAGCATGCAAACTTAACTATTACGCCACTGGGCCAGCCCCAATAACTTTTACTTTTAAGTGTGTCATCTAAATCAGCTTGAATGTGACAACAAAAGCATTTTTTTGTATAATGGACAGGACATTAATAGATATTATTAGATTTTTGTATAACCTCCTTTCAAACAAATGCACACACATCTGGTAGTTCTTCATTGTTGTGGATACTTAGGTGGACCACGCAGAGCCATCTTTCAGAATTCATTTCCCCAGGTACAGGAGAGTAGCCTGCTGATAGCTCATAGCTGAGACTTTCCCTAAGACTATCCTCTGTGGGAAGAAGCTGCCTTGTTCAATATTACCTCCCCCCCTCCTCTCCTGTGTGGCCTTCATCCAATGATTGGTCCATTCAGGGCTTCACATGCCCATCAGCCATATTTCTTTTTTGGACATCTCTGAAGTGGCATCCTAGCTTACATTCAACTTCTCCATCTGTACAGTCCTCCTTTCCTTGCTCCCTCACATGTATTTTTCCCATATCCCTTCCCAAGAAACATTCATAAGGCAGATTTAAGTTTCAAAGTCTGTTTTGAGGAAATCCAACCTATGTATGATAATCAAACAAATAAGACTAGTCTTTGATGGAAGAAGGGGCAAAAGCTATATCCAAGTTCAAGTCCTCTATTCAGCTTGCTTTTTGATGCTGAGCCATTTCAATGCAATCACAGTTCCATTCAGGGAGAGAGCTAAGATCTGGAATAGGAAGTTAAAGGATTTCTTCAAGACTGGTCTTAAGCAAGTTTGGGATGAATTGTAACTTTCTAGCTGCCAATTTTTCTTAGTTGGGAAAGGATTTCAGGACTCCAGGTTTGACCTGCCAATAACTTGGTAATAAAACTATAAATGACATATTTGTTTTTGTTTTCTTCAGAACATTTCCATTTCCATTTTTTTCAGTCAAGAAACTACACTTTTTGTGATGTCTTACAGAAAAGCATGACCTCTCATAACAAAATGGATTTCCTGTCTAGGAAGGAGGCCCTGTCTCTTCAAATATGTAGAATGCCAGGATCTAAGAAGAGCTGCATCCCCAGGGGACCAATGCAGGAATATGCATATTTGGCTTCTAAAAGTCTAACAGCCAATATGTGATTTGAGACTGTTACTGAACCAAGTGGGCTTGCCTCCTGGTGAGTTAAATAAGACTTTACACCAGTGGAAGTTGTCTCACAAAGTAAAGTGTATTTACGACAAATAGGAGGCCATGAGGAACCATTTTCAAAGTCATGGTGTCTCCAAACAAGGGAAGCAGGAACTTTTATTTTGGTTGGGAAATGAATATTCAAAAGAGAGAGGCAGGTATCTGCCTGCACAGGCTCAGTTGGAGAACATGCTTCCACACAATGACTGCTAAGCTCCTCCTGGAGAGATCTTTGCATTAAAAATAAGGCAAAGGTCATGGGCATAGCTCTTGTAGTGAGGCTTGGTCAGATTCAGGATGTTTGGTTTTTACATCTCCCTTGAGTTTCTCATTTGGTCAGTTTCAAGATGGTGGTGGTTACATCTCCTTAACATACAAAAGGAAAAGAAACAACTTGGAAAAACAGTTAATTGCTTCCAAACCCACCTTTGAGTTTCTCGAGACCTCTAGTCAGTGACAAGACCTATTGAAGGATTAATATCCTGATGATACTCCGGGTTCCTCAGAACAATATGTAGTGATCATTTTCTCTTCACTTTTCTTACTCAGTGGAGGTTTGACATTGTACCTTTTTATAACTTTTTTCCAAATTTTCTTGAAATTTCTCAAAATTTCCTATAAAAACTACTCTTAAAAAGTGCATATTTGTAAGTAGTTAAGAGAATGAACTTTGAAATTGATCACACCTATTTTACATTACTGCTATGCTGTTTACTAAATAATAATCTAAGTTTTCTGAGAACTCTAAGAACCAGTATGTTTATCTGTATAATAAAAATGGTAATATGACCTACAGCCAGGAATGACATAAGAATTTAATTACATAATTTATTCAAACCACAAAGCATAGTATTTGGCATGTAGTCAGCACTAAAAAAGAAAACTACAGTAATAATAAAATGATTATTAACTTTATCAGTTCACTGAAAAATTTTAAATCATTTTTATTATTTGTATAAACTTTAATTACATTATTTCCTCTACCAAAGGTAACATTTTAAGTTGGCATAATATATCTTTAAGAATTTAACTCTTTTAAAATTACATTCTTCTTTACATGGGTCTCCTTTATCCTCTCCTTCAGGCATTTGGGCCTCTAAGCTCTTTCTCACCTCTCCCTTCTCCACTCCTTCTACTAGGAAAATGTGCTCTGGAACCCATTTGATATACCATTTACACCTAGTCATGCATTTCCAAAGTATTATCATTTACAAAGATATTTAGATTAGAAAACATATCTTCATAGAGATTGAAGGCAGTTGTACTTTGCCAAATAACTTTTAGGTTCCAAAAAGGAGATAGAGTATAGTGTAAGTGCCTGACTATTAGCTTTTTTGATTATAATGTAAGTGCCTGACATTAAGCTCCTGATTACCGAGGCATCCATTTCAAAGTCATTCATCTGGAATAAACACATTGCCAGGCACAACTAGATAAAGAGCCAAGCCACCCCACCCATGAATTTCCTTTTATAGAAAGCCCCCAGTGACCTAGAAAACTGACCTCTTAATGACCCTGTGTTTCCCTTCCTGTGCTTTCATTCCTGCTCTTAAGTTTTAAATTCACCAGTGAAGAGTGAATCCATGAAACCCTCAGCACCCCATTCTCTACCCTAATAAAGGAAAACCCCAGGTCTGCACTCTCTCTCTCTCTCTCTCTATCTGTGACTTTGCTGTGTGACCCCAGGTGTGCTGTGTAGAGTCGAGGACTTGTGAGTAATAAACCTTATTTTTTCAAAATCCTTTGATGGTTGGTGCTGAGGTGCATCTTGCAATTGTAATAAGAACCACAAGGGCCAGTCCAACCTTTGTGGTTGGCTCCAGTGGGGAAAATGTCTGTGGGGGGCTCACCACAGGTAGTAATGGCCCCAGTGATTGTTGTTAGGCACTCCTAACCAATAGCATCACTATCAATAGGCTGTGACTGACAAAACAAGTGGAATTATGTATTTATTTAAAATTTTCAAATCACAGCAGAAAACAACTACTCAGCCTACATTTATATCACTGATACCACAGAAAGTTAAATGTTTAAGAAAGCACATCCACCCTTTAGGAGAGTACAGTCATTTAGTGCAATTATGATAGTGCAGTAAACAGTACTCTAGTGACCTGGGAGATGCCTCTCTAAGCACTTATTTCCAAAAAATTACACTCACTCTTAGAAGCATCTGGTTCAATATGTGTGGTTAAGATTATTATCTACAAAAGTGCTGGGAAACAGAAGACAATTTCCTTTGCACCTATTCAAGTTTGAATCTTTTTATCCTGCTCACTCCCTCAAATTGTAGGTACACAAATATTTTGTTTATTTGAGATTAAATGGAGACTGTGAAGGTATATATACATATTTCCAGGATGTGCTTATCAAAGGCAGCTAAATTAAATCACAGCATGGATCCAAAGAAAACAAAAAACTCCACGGTGATTTCCAATTCTACAGTCACACAATTCCTAGAAATCCCCAAAATACTAGGTCTGTCAACTACATGCAACATTTCATTGACTTTAACGGACATATATCTATTCAAATTGGGGCTAGCTAAATGTCAAATTATTTGCTCTGGTCTAAATTCACATTGGTTCAGAGTGGTAACAATACTAACACAAGGAAAAGTTAATTATGTATTTCTTAAATCCAGAATGACTGATATAATATGTAAAATATGAAATCATTTGGGAGAAAAAGAGCAAAAGGAAAAAGAACTGATTAAAAATAACTAATTCCAATGGCTATTTTTTGTATCACTTACTAATATTTGCAGCATAACATAGAGAATACAAATATATCCTATTGATATATTTACCCAATTTGGAGTATATAAATCAAGATTTCAGCAAACTCTTCAGCCTTGATTGTTATTGATCAAACAAATGGATATTTATTAATCCAAATTGCAGGGATGTCACAGGCAAGATAAAGGTAAATAAGAAAATTGACAGTTATAAAAGAAGAAAAAGGATGAAAAAAATCACCTAGAATTTTCATGCATATAAAAGGCAGTAGATTTATTGCAACCAATAGCTTTTTTCAGATGCTCTCTGTAAAAGTGTTTTTCACATTACTTTCCCAATCATCATGCTTGGTGTCTGCCACTTATTTAGTTAGCTCTATTAGGTAGCCTGAGAATTGGAGAAGGAATCAGAGACACAATCCCTGTCATTAAAATTCCTCCTCAAAATTTGGAGATAGCAAACTAAGAACATAAAACAATAGGAAAGTTTTAAAAGCTGGTTGTAATTAGTGTAGGGGAGGAAGACAAATCCTCTACTCACTCTGGGTCCTTCTGGCTGGTCTATGAACTAAAATGACATGAGACAGAATAACAGGAGAAAATCAAACAAAGCTTTATAACACGTATACATGGGAGAAACCCAGGACACTGGGTAATTCACCCAAATGGTGAAGGCTGTTATCTTAAATAGCATCTTCAGCTAAAGACAAAGGAGGGTGTTGGGGGTAGTGGTTTGGGACTTCAAAGGGGAGGAAGGCAATTCACATGGAAATGGAAAAGCAATTGTTTGGTAAACAGAACTTTGGATAATAATGCACTGAGCAAGGACCCTCCCAATCTGTGGATACCCAGAATTATCTATGGTGATGGCCCATCCTGGGGACAGGCTTTTCATATTAAATTCTTTTAGGCAGTTAAGGGGAAGGCCAAAGTTTCTTTCAGAGTCTTTTGTTCTTAAGAATAATCAAACCAAGGCAAAGAGACACCTTTGTGGTGGCCAATTCTGATCCCTCACATTAGTATGCAATCAGGGTTAATGCATTGTAGGAATTAGGAGGACAGGGAATATAATAAGGGCTGAAATAGACAAGAACATTGGGGAGATAAAAATAAGCTAGAGCCTACAGGTTGTAAAGAAGTGTTTAGATGAAAGGTTGAGAGGAAATTATTTTGATCAGGAGGGTGAAATTAAGTCAAGACCCACTTTTAATTTGAAATGTAATAGCAAAATTTGGATCATAATTAAGTCTCTGTCTAAAATTGTTTTGGTAAGAATTTCTATGTTGTTTGCATGAGAAATATCTTTTCAGTCTTCCCTAATTTTGTAATTGATATTTGATTTTACTCCTGAGGTTACCATAAATGGAGAGAAGAGTGGATGATATGGTTATGAGGCAGCAATGACAGGGGTTTTCCTTGAATTGAAAATAATGGTGGACAAAAGCTGCTCAGATAATTTAATGTTTGTGCCTGAAGGTTTATTCTGATAGTCCTTTAATTTTAAAGCATCTCGGACTACAGATTCTTGGTAAAGCATTTTCCTAGTTATAGATCCTTTATGTGCTATGAAGTGACATTTGAATAAATGGTCTTTTTCATTAGCCTTGTTGCTCTTTAAAAAAATCTAAGATATCAGACATTCAACATGCTTCAGAATTAGTTGACCTAAACATATTCCTATGCAAATATGCTCCACAAAACAACTTTTATCTGGAAACTCATAGAAGAAAGCAATCATTAGCTTCAGTTTCTCAGCCTTAATTGGATTTGAAAGCTGAAAAATATTAATTCTATTTGATCTATACATAAAAAAATTTTAAAATACAAACAGCAAAACCTCAATGTTTATTGTTTTATTTAATCTTTTTTGGTGGCTTTATCTCAAATGTTATTTATATGATAGATGCCCTAAGGGAAAATAAGATATATGTGGTGGAAATCTTGCGCATACACTTTGGCAGCATTTCTTACTTCAAATGCACTTTTCAACATGAGCAGATAAACCAACAGAAGATGCCTGGAGGAAAATATAAAATCACATTAAAATATTCCCAATTTTAAGACATAAAAACTGAACACCAAAGCCTATTTATTCAAATATCACTATAAACTTTTCAACATTGTTATCAATCAGTGCATATTTAAATATGCTAAAACTTAAAAGAAATTATATTTACATACCACTTATTTTGTTTTTTTCCTTTGTTGATTTATCTCTAAAATATATGTGTTGATGCAGATGTTTGATGTATCATACATCAAATGTGTAGATTTACTTCATTGCCAATACTTGTTAAATTAAAACTGAAAACTATTCTATTAGGGTAAAAGAGAGAGAGAACATTTCATTCAAAAAACTGAACGAAGCCACTTATCGAAGTGCTGAAATTGATGAAGGGCAGGACAAAAAAGGAAGTTAGGGAGGGAGAAACTCATCAGATCATAGAAGTCAGTGTTAAGCAGGTTAGTCTTCAAACATAGTGAGTATGAATCAGAGAAATCATGTTTGCATTTTAGAAAGAACGTGCTAAAGTGGCATGGAAGACAAAAAATTCAACGTTCAACAATAAAATATAAGTAAGATATTTTTATCTACATAAGAAATACATTGACAAATCTGTTTGCTATCTACTATTAACAGAGATATCTGATTTGTTAATATGTGATTATCCATTTAGAATTTTATGTTGAAAAGAATCATTACTAAAATTTTTGTGAATTAGTTATATAGTCCCATGAACTATTGGTTACAAACATTTCTAATTAAAATAGAGAAAATTTTTTTGCCAAGTATCATTCCTCTGGATATCTCAATTACTATTATCTATGGAGTCTAAAAAAATATTACTGGGCCTAAACCCAGATATTCTGATTTAGTAGTTCTTGGAGAAGATGGAAAAAACATAATTTTTCAAACTAACCTAGGTGATTCAAAGGACAGGAGATTTAGAAAGCAGAGTAGTAAATAACATTTGCAGGTAAATGAAAGAAAAGAAATATTGAGTAACATATTTAATAATACCCAGTTTTTTGTTGAGTAATTCCAATGTGTATATTTCAAGACTTAGGTGTACAAATAAAAGAAATGTGGTCAAGTGGCTTGCTTGGAACAAAGACCCAAGGGAGATCAGAAATGATTTTCCTTTCGGCAAAGAAAAACATGAAATGGAAAAGAAGATGAGAGTTCCCAAATACTCGAATAATGGTAAAAAGGTTTTAGTTCCATTGTGAATGATGAAAACACAGTAGAGTGAGATATACATTTTAGAACCGGCAAGGAAGGCTCCTCTCCATCTGGGTAGCCAACCATGACAGTATAGCCTTGGATCTAAAAATGCTCAGTATTTTAAAGGATTTCAACTAGAGTCTGAGGATGATCTTCCATTTTCCATAAATGAAAGCTAAATTGAAACCGTTCATTTTTTTTCCTAGGTCCAACATTCTGAAGATTAAGATTTGAGGAAATAAGGGAATGAAGAATTTGGCAGCTTCATATACAAATGAATGATTAATATTTTCCTACATAAATTAATTATATATTAATTTTCTCTGACCAGTAACTTTCTCCTTTTTGCTGGTATTATGAAGATTACCAAGGAAAGCCTATCACAGGCAGTGAGAGTAATTACCTCAAGAATGCCCAGCTGGGATGTTCATTGTTGGACTTGAATGATAATCCATAATGTCTGACCTCACATCCCATATTTCTTCACTTTCTTGAGATTATTATCATTATATATGAAAGACATAGTGTAGCTAAATATTTATATCCTAGAGTCTTTTAAAAGAACTAACTTGAGAAGATATGTCTTTATCTTCTAATCAGAAAATTTATTTCCCTAACAAAATTCAGCTGCATTTTACACAAGAATCTTCTAGGTAGAATTGAAATAGATAAGGTTCAAAAATAAAGAAATTATATTAAACCCTTTGCTTTCCCTTTCAATAACACTAGGACCCGGGACAAGTTACATAACGCCAGCTACTCATTTTCCTCCTCTCTACAATGGACGCAATCAGTGTACCCTTACTACATATTGTTTTTCAAACATAACATATTATGTGTATTAAACATTTTTTAAACTGAAAAGCTATTGAAATAAAGCAGGAAATGAACTTAAATCACATATGCTTTCTAAATTTTTGTAATTATTAATAAGACATCCTAAGAATTAACCTGAGTTCGTAAGCCAGGTTATAAAAATACAGCTTTTATATGAAAAAACAAATTTGATCCTAAAATGTTTAATACTAATAATTTAAATTATTTTCATTGCTTAAATTGGCAAAGTGCTTGGAAATTTTATATTTAGTATAGTATTTTTTAATTCATAGACATTTTAAGAAAACAGGGAAAGTATGTTCAATAAATATCAATGGAATCTAAATAGAATTGAATTAGAAGTTTCTTTTTATAACTGAATGTCTCAAAATTCAAAATATACATTGGTATTTTACCAACCAAAACAAGTTCTTAATGTTAAAATTTTAATTAGATATTAGTTAAATACATATTTGGATTGATTTTATTCTCAAAACGACACATGGATTGAATATAAATGAAAATATAGATAATACATACATGTGTGAATTATGAGGCAAATATCAGGTAACCATACATACACACATGTGTTTATGTGTGTGTGTGTATTTCCCTGATCCAAGTATTTCTTTCTGTGTAGTATTCTCTTTCTGAAGGTTTTCTTTTGGTCCTTAGATTTAGGCATCAAATTATTTGGATCATGATAATATGATCCAAAATATCTTTTCTGTATTACATCTTCATCTCCTCTTTCTCTTGTCCCGACTTGTAATTTGGCTAATATATATATTAAAATATATATTCCAAAGTCTCCCTTTATAGCAAAATATATTAGAGAAATTGGTGAACATACTGATATACAATATAAAATTCTAATAATATAGATCACTCTGAATTCTATAAAAATGTTTATTGAATTGACACTCAGTATCTTGGACAGACACCTTAAATTTTGACAACAAACTTTATCTGGAAGTTTCAATATATGAAACACTATTTCTGGATTGATCATTCCTTCAATCTGAGAGACTTCCTAAGAGTAATGGGACATGACTCCCAGGCAGCTCTCCCAAAGAGTACACAGAGTGGTTGAATGGTGTAAGCAGATAGAGGAAAGAGACTATAAATACAAATTTGAAAAATACAGTCATACACTTCACAACGACTTCTGGTCAATGATGGACTGCATATATATGATGGTGGTCCTATAAGATTAGTACTGTATAGCGTAGATGTGTAGTAGGCTATACCATCTAGGTTTGTGTAAGTGCCCTCTATGGTGTTTCCACAAGGACAAAATCGCCTAATGTCACATTTCTTAGAATGTATCTCCACGGTTAAGTGACACATGACTGTAGTGGTTTAAGCAAAGTTAAACACTTTTCTATCTCAAAGATTTATTTCATAGAGCATTTATTACACTATTGTATATTATACCTCTCAGAGAGGTCAGAATCCATATTTCTCAAACTAATTTCCGAGGAATGTATTTAATGTAGAACATTTCTACAAGGCTAGAGTTGAGCTGAACATACTTCGGGAAACACCATTTTAAAGGCAGACTGAATTACAGAAAAAAATGGAATGTTCATCTGCTTCTAGATTCCGATGTTAGAAAAGTTAATGAATACGTCAGATGGTTAAGAGTGGGTGACAAGGATAATTTTGTTGAAAAAGAAGAGCTGAGGAGAATGGAAAGGCAGTGAGGTGTACTGGAATGAATATTAGAATGAATCAGTAGACCAAAGTTCCAGTCTTGACCTGAAATAATTAAGCTACATGATATTGTGCAAACAATTTAACAACTTAGTCCAATGTTTACAATGAAGAAGCTCGGTTGAAAGATCTCCAAAGTCTCTCCTACTATTTAAAGTTAACTTGAATACTTTTAATCCCGGGAACAAGCTCACACAGAGTGAGAAGAGTGTCTAAATTAATACACTTCTAGTCATGGAACACACACCTATGCAAACTTAACTCTTTCATGAGTTATGAATTTGATGTTATATTAAAGAGGAGTCCATATATGTAAGCATAGTCAAGCCAAAGATGTTAATAAAAGAGCAAGAAGCATCTAGATTTACAACACCAAGTAAAAGAGTGTAATGACATGTTGACTTTGGAGATGGGGTAGTAAGTTTTAAGCTGGCAGCTGTCATTCTGTAGGGGAGTGGGGAATTGGTGGAGTGAATAGCATCGGCTTATCATCTCACTGATCAAAATAGTGGGAAATATCCTCTCCCATTGTGTGGTTTTCAGTTTGATTTCATTTCGTGTACACAAAGTTTTGACTTCCAGTAATTACCAGAAAATATAAACTTGGGTTTGTACTTTTATTAAGTTATGTGGCTTTTATCCATTCACTCAATATATAAATATTTTTAGACTTCCTACATGTGGAGAACACTATGAAAGTTTCTGGGAAATTATACAAACAGACTTCACACTCGTCCTCATAGTTCTTAAAGCCTAAGAGTGAAGTCTAATTTTCAATAAGCAATTATAAGTCCCAGAAATCAACAGTTATTTAATCTTGAAGTCTCAGTTTCTTAATGTCAAAGATAGGAGCTATCGTAATGTAAAACTGTTGTTCTGATAGAACACATCAGCATATGAGAGTCATCTGGCACAGAGCAGCATTCAAGAAACATCAGGGGCCTGCCAGGTGGCCTAGGGGTTAAGTCAGCGTACTGCGCTTCTGGCAGCTCGGGGTTGGCAGGTTCGGATCCCGGGCGCTGATCGATGCACCACTTGTCAAGCCATGCTGTGGCAGCGTCCCATATAAAGTAGAGGAAGATGGTCACGGAGGTTAGCCCAGGGCCAGTCTTCCTCAGCAAAAAGAGGAGGATTGGCAACGGATGTTAGCTCAGGGCCAATCTTCCTCACACAAAAAGAAACATCAGACTCCTTCCCGGTTTCTCTCCCAGTTTTGACATGGATTCTAAGATAATAAAGATATTACAGTTGAAAGTTAAACTGTATGCATTTATATATACAAAGAAGATTTTGTTTCTGGTTAAAAGTCCTTCATATAAATACATTTGTTTAACTTATTGCAGGCAGTAAATAAACGGGAATAGAGAAGGATTATTATATTTACTATACATGAAACTCAGCTATAAACATCTGCCTATTGCAAAGATTGTATGGCTAGACAAATTATGACTTTCAACACAGAAGAAAACTATAACCTAGCACAAACGTCACGATTCTTTCCAAAATTACTTTACAAATTTAGTGTATTACTTAGAACAACTTAGATGCTTGCAAAAGCAGATTCAAATTTTATGCGTATGTCATCATCATTATCATTGTAACTAACAGATATTGGATGTTTATTAAGTGCCAGATTCTATGCATTATATATTCTTGTCATTTATTACAGAAATGACTGTATATGGTCTGTAATAGTCCCAGAAAAGGACACTTCTATGGTGAAATTTATTTTGTCTGTTTAGAGGAAACAATCCCCAGAGTTCCTATTGAAGTTTCCTGGATTATGTTTTCCTAGAATAGTATTAACTACAATTTATTGTTGTTCTTCGGCTTGGGTTCTGATGTCAACAATAAACATAGCCAATTATCCTGTGTCCTCCCCAGGAGTTGTGAATATATAACTTTCATAACCTGTTGACAACATTCTTTAGAGATTTACATGACATGTTTAAAGAGACCTTAGATCATTTGACTCAAGCCTGCCATATTGCTTGAAATAATGCACATTAGTCAGGATTTAATGGAGAACTGTGCATTATACCTGAAAGATTAATTTTCTAACAAAGTTCAGTTTATCTGATCAGCACTTTCTCTAATCCGTTATGATGGATCAGAAGAAATTAAAGAAAATGGGACTTGGGGCAGGTAAATTGTGGGCAACGGAGTTTAGAGAAAGTGTAATCATGAGCAACAAATAATCAGTAAAAGGTGATGTTGCCCAGGATGCTGCTATTACTGAAATAAGGAATATTTCAGGCAGATTTCATGTAGCAGCAGTATTAGGTCGTGGTTAAAAGTCAACTGGAGGAGGAGTAGCCCTGGATACAAACCCTGGCTATTACGTATATGATTTGGGGGAATTATTTATCCTCTCTCTGTTTCAATTTTCTTATATAAAATAAGAATCTTAATATTAACTATCTCAAATTTTCTTTACATATGTGATTTTGGGGAAGACATTTGACCCTCTCTCTGCATCAATTTTCTTTTGCAGAAAATAAGGATCCTAATAATAACTACTTCACTGGGCTAAAGTGAGTATTGAATGCAAAGCACTCAAGAGCATTTGAGGAGTACTTGGCACATAACAGGCACTATTATCTATTAATAATTTCATTCTAAACATATTTTAGTTAGGTAAGTAGGTAAGTATATAGGTAAATTGATAGTGGCCCTAGACAGTTTATTTTTACTTTTCATGTTTCTGAAAGACATACTTTCCAAATTTCCCTAAAATGTTTATAAATTTTATAAAAATTACTTTCCTTTGATTCACTTATTCTCTTACTAAAAAATCACAATGATTTTCATATTAATACCAACTACAAAAATGTAACTTTTTCCCTGATCATCTTATTAATCAGTGTCACTTGAGCTGAGACGGAGGATTTCACCAGGGCCTATAATATGGACTACCAGCCTGTGTAATTTATTTGATCATAAATTGAAAGAAGCAATTGACCTTTTTTGATCATCATCTGTATGCCAATTTCTGGGCTAGAAAACTTACGTGAATGATACCTTGCCTGGAACAAAATTATTTACAATGGCGAATAGTCCCAGTTAATTCTGTTAAATTATGTGAGTTGTGTACGATGAGGCCCATTTCATAAATGGGATAGTAGAGCTTAAATAATTTATCTAAAGATATCATAGTTAAAGAAGAAAGCTAATACAAAAACAACTGAAAAGTTGAAAAGTGCTAAAATATAAACTTTCTAAGAAGCATGTGGTATTTTAACCCATCATTGGGGACGTAAATCCCAAGTTCTGACTCCAGAATGAATGACTTGAGAAATATATTCCTATGAGAAGTTAGAATACTTTTAATTTTTATTTTATGTATTATAGAATTGTTGTAGTGTAATGAAAATAGTTGAAATTTCTCATTTGTGTCTATTTTTAACTCTGGGGGTTACTAAGTGGGAAAAATGTGATTTTCATCAGAAATGTCCATTATACCTTTTAATTTTAAAAAATTCTGTTTTATTTATCTGTAAAATGTACTTCCTTAGAAATATTCTGAAAATCTGTGGCCGGATTAATGATGGCTCACTGGGGAATAAAGCAATAAATTATTGCAATGCTAAGTGAAAAATATCTGAAATTCTTGGTGAGTAAATACCTGGACTTTCCATTAAGTGGAAACAATCTGAAATTTCTATTAACCATGTTAATGGAACACAATTATTAAAGTGAGAAAATATCTTAAATTCTATTAAACTACCTCTTGAATGGTGTATAAACTCTTACAATGAATTCTGAGGATAATGCATAAAAATGGGGTTAGGTTTTTATATTTACCTACATAATTCTACATATATTTTGTGTATATCTACTTTCATACATGTATCTTTTAAAGCTATAGACGCTGTGGTATAACGACATATCTCACAAAAGAACGGCATATGTGACAGATGTTTGTCTTGTCATATTACTAATTTTTAAAAACGCTATTGCCATCTATTAAAAGGAGTTGTTAGGAGCCTAGACACAAATGGATAGTTGGCTTTTTTCCCCCTAAGCTTTCAGGCTATCTGAATTAATTTTGTTATTCCTGTAAATGTCACATAGTTAATTGAAATGTTTACAGAAAGTTTTACATTTCATGAAAGAAAACACACAAATGTGGGCAAAATATGAGTAGTGTTTGATACTATATCCAGAATTTTTATGGATGCCTTTATTCATCATGCTATGCAGTGCCTGATACACCCACAGATTCTGTAAAAGTGTCTTATCATGAATATATCTAGCAGGTGATAGTCCTTTTCTCTGACTAGTAATCCTATATTTTCAACTATTAAAATGCACTTATTAGTGTACTGGTTCAGATTCAATTTTCCTGTTTAAACAAATTCACATTTATACACTCATTAAAAAAGCAATAAATTATGCTGTCTATTATGTTTAAATCATTCCATGGAGATGATGTAAGCACAAAGGAAGAGGCATTGATTCAGTTCACCAGCAGCTATCATGGGAGGCACCACGGGGTACAGTAGACTAATGATGGTCCCCAGGCTTGTCTCTAGGCCAATTTTTGCAATTTGGAATCTGTCTTTATTAATATAACAAGTAAGTATTTACTGCTTGCACCACCACCACTACTGATATGTATCATCATTCACTGCCATGATTTCCCAGGTAAGTTGATAATTGTGTACATGCATTAACACATGTATCTCTTAACAAAGACTCTCGTCTTTCTCCTTGCCCCTGAAACTCTCTGTTTAACCTAAGGAGGGGTATTTCTGAGTATACGCCTGACTTAACATCAACTCAAAGAAACGTGAACAATGAGAAAGGCATCTTTGTGTGTTAACAAAAAGGATCGAGTTGTCAGTTAACTCGGGGAGATTACAGATCTTTCCCTACACCAAGCTTTACTAATGATTCAAAGATTGCAGACGTGTATGATGCACAGGTGTAATGTGTTTTTCCTGGAGAAATCCCAAAACAGTATGCTGGAGCTCCTTTAAAAAGTTGTCTTTTTTGTTCTGTGTTTTTTATTGTGGGAAAAAAACAGACAAGTTGTTGAGTTATGTATGTCGAAATATTGATATAGAAGGGTAATACTTTGGTTTTGGAATATCTTTCTATTCTTCATTAAGTACACAGCTTATGTGATCACCTCCATTCTACATGCTCCATAAATCCATAAGTTTCAGGTTTATTGTCCATAAAAGATCTAGATAGATCCTTCTACAACCTGATAATACATATCTGTCCTGTTGTATAAGAGATAAATTAGGAGCAACTAACTTATTGGACAAGCAGAAAAAGAAATTCTACTGACAATACATGCAACTTAAGTAGATGTAACCTCTGCATATGATGTCCAGATTTGGCTATCTAGAATCCTTGGTTTTAAGGACGGATAAAGGAACTTGCAGGATACATGATGAATATACAAAAAGAAATTGTATTTATATACTCTTTAAAGGGAAAATCCCGAATAAAATTAAGAAAATAATTCTATTTCCAATAGCATCAAAAAGAATACAATATTTAGGAATAAATTTAATAAAAGAACTGCAAAACTTTACGCTGAAAACTAGGAAACATTATTGGAAGAAATCAAAGGAGACCTAAATAAATGGAAAGACAATCTATGTTTATGGTTCAGAAGACTTAATGTTATTACATGGCAATGCACTCCAAATTACCTACAGATTTGATGTAATCCCTATAAAAATAAAATATTTCTTTCAATTTTGCAGAAATTATCTAGCTGACCCTAAAATTAATATGGAAATGCAAGTAACCCAGAGTAATAAAAACAATCTTGGAAAAGAAAAACAGAGTTGGAGCCTCATACTTCTGATTTCAAAACTCAACACAGAGCTGCGGTATTCAAGGCTGTGTAGTACTGGCATAAGGACAGACATAGATTAATGAAATAGAATTGAGAGTCCAGAAATAAATCTTTACTTTTATGGTCAATTGATTTTTGACAAGGTGCCAAGACATTTCAATGGGGGAAAATAGCCTTTTTAGCAAATGATTCTGGAACAACTGGATATCTGCAAGCTAAAGAATGGATTTGGACCCTTAATGTACACCCCATAAAAAAATGTAAAAAGCTCAAAATGATCATATATCTAAATGTAAGAGCTAAGTCTATAAAATTCTTCAACCAAAACATAGGAGTAAATCTTTTTTACCTTAGGTAAAAGCTTTTTGAAAAAAGACACCAAAAGCAAAAGTGATATGAAGAAAAAATATATACATATAAATGGGACTTTATCAATATTAAAGACTTCTGTGCTGCAAGTGTTAGCATCAAAAAGGTGAAAAATAATTTACAGAATGGAAGAAAATATTTGCAAATTATGTTATCTGACAAAGTATCTCTGTTCAGTATATATAAATAACTCTTACAACTCAATAATAAAAAGATAAATACCCTGGGGCCAGCCTGGTGGCATAGTGGTTAAGTCTGCACGCTCCTCTTCGGTAGCTGTGGTTTGCAGGTTTGGATCCTGGGAGTGGACTTAGGCACCGCTTGTCAAGCCATGCCGTTCGGCGTCCCACATATGAAGTAGAGGAAGATGGGCACAGATGTTAGCTAGGGCCAGTCTTCCTCAGCAAAAAGATGAGGATTGGCAACAGATGTTAGTTAGCTCAGGGCTAATTTTCCTCACCAGAAAAAAAAAAAAAAAACAGAAATAAAACTGGGTAAGGGGCAGAGACTGGGAGAGTTTTGAGATGCATACTAGAAAAAGGCTTCACTGCCATGAATGGACTGTTAAGGGTGTTTCTCACGAGGGCTCAGAAGGAGAGGAGAGCTGTAGACAAAGCCTCAGTCTTAGAGAAAACCTAAGTGGTCATGAACAGAATGTTGGTAGAAATATGGACAGTAAAGGTCATTCTGATGAGGTGTCAGATGGAAATGGAACACTAGGCAGGAGCGAAAAGACCCAAACGGCTGCTGCATCCCAAATCAGATCGTTATTTGCTGATGTCATTCACGGGGTTACTCTAGACCTGAGAGGTTAGACGTTCACATTCTTACCAATCCCAACTTTACGGTTTTAACAATGGCAAATCATTTTATTCACTTATCACAGATTTTTCTCTATACACACTCACCAGAAAATTCCTATTAGCATCTACACAGAAACAATTACTAATGCCAATAAGTAGGTGGCTTTACCAAAGGGCAGATATGACGATTCTCAACAGTAGCTCTTGAGATAGCCATGCCGTTTTTCTCCGTTGATCTGATAACCTGTTAAATAAGAAATATTGAACTATTGAGAAAAGATCGTATGGGAACTATTATTTCCATTTATATTGGATTTTTTTAGGGCATTTCTCTGTAATGCTCTTTCTGTCTCTCCCTATCTGTCTCTGAAGTATTTGACAAGTTTTGGAAGTAAGTATGTTACCTAAAATGAAAAGAATGCTTCCCTTGCTTCTCTTATGATTTCACACTGTTAAAATATAACTACAGGATTCATTTATATGTTAAAAATATTGAAGACTTTACACCCGAATCATTAAAATCACAGACTGCTTTGGCCCATTGACAATTTTTAATTTTTCTTAGTTCTTCTATTTTAGGCTTGTGATCTCTTCACGAAAATTTAGTCTTTTTAGAAACAGTTGTGGGATTTGTTTTACTTTTGCTCTTTTACTATATTTTAAATAATATATTGAGATATTTCTGCATTACGTTATCATTTATATTTTTGTTATGATTACTTTGTTGCTTTAAAAAGTATCTTCTCATGTTTCATATTTTGTCTCTCCTTCATGGATTATTAAAGCTTTTTATTTTATTTCCTTTGAGTAATACCATGGTTTTATCCCATAAGCCATTTTTTCTCTAAAGAATAATGGCTTAATTATTTTTGTTCAAAGGATAAATGCTTGCTATAAAAATAATTAATAAGTAATAATAAGTAAATAATAATAGTTAATAATAAGTAAAAATAAGTAATAGTGAGAAGTATAAGAAGAAAATAAATAGATCCTGTATATCTGCTCATAAGATGACATTCATGAATATTGTCTACACTGATTATTCTTGGGTGAGGAATATATATATATATTTATTAACTATCTTTTTTCAGGAATTTAATAGAAGAGAAAAATAAAGTGAAACTGAGTGACTATTAAACTACAATGATAGATATACATGTAGATATAACTAAATAATTAAAATAACAAAATTTTGAAAACACTATTACAGAATCATTTGAATACTGAGGTCATTAGATATTATTTTCAACTTTACATACAAAAGTGACTTCCTCAGTATGAAATATGAGAAAGTCATCATGTGCATATTTCAGCCTTATAACGTTTTCTTTTATCCTTAAAATTAAAAAAAATTGTCAGCCACGCTAGCATTGAGCGTGTGTGTGAGTTGTAGTGGGGAAGGTGTACTGGAGAGTATTTGCTTTTTTCCATTAATTGTCTTATAATTGTTTGGCTCTCATTTTGTAGGTTTGTGGAGTTTTTCAGATCATTAATTTGTTTTGTTTAATTTTACTTTGACAATTAGTTTCTTCCATCTACGCTGTACTTACTATCTCATATTTATATTATACAGGTATTGAATCTTCTGGAAATACTCTTTGCTTCTCATTGTTTTGTTTATCCTGTTGATCTCCTTTTATTTATATAGGAAAATTTATCTGCTGTGCATCTAATAACCTTATTCAGTTTCCAACTATATCAAATCTACAGGTTGCTATTCTATTTTATTTGATATCCTGCTTTATGTATTAAGTTGATTTTTTCCTGCACTCATTTTTTGAGCAATACTGTCTCAAGTACATTCATTAGTCTCCTGTGGCAGCCATAGCCCACGTCATACAGGCTGCTCTCCCTTTCCACCTTAGTCTAAGTTTACTACTATCACCTCTTGCTCTCTATGTTAGCATCATTGTGCCTCCCAAAATTGCTTCTGCATTTAATATTTGCCCTGAAATAGCTGTCATATTCTCCACTTTGCCTCCGATTTGGAGCTTGTATTAGTCAGGGTTCTCCAGAGAAATGGAATCAATAGAATGTGTATATATAAAGAGAGAGGCTTTTCTTTCTTTTTTTTTTTTTTTTTTGGAATTGGCTTATGCAATTATGGAAGCTGGTGAGTCCAAAATTTGCAAGGTAGGCAGGCAGGCTGGAACTCAGGGAAGAACCAGTGTTGCAGTTCAGTCTGAAGTCTGTATGTTGGCAGAATTCCCTCTTGCTTGGAGGAAGTCAGTCTTTTGTTCTATTCAAGCCTTCAACTGATTGGGTGAGGCCCACCCACATTCTGCAGTGTCATCTGCTTTACTCAAAGTCCACTGATTTAAATATTAATCTCATGCAAAAATACACTCACAGAAGTATCCAGAATAGTGCTTGACCTGAAAACTGAGTACTATGGCCCAGCCAAGTTGACACATAAAATTAACCATCGCAGAGTTTTAGGGCATTGTACAGTTTTATGAAAAATTTTGTATACTTTCTTCTTAAGGATACATCTCTTTGTAAACTTAAATTGTATGCCCTGGTCTTCACTTGTTTAAACCGTATTGCTTACAAATTGCTCATGTTTAACTGAACTGTCCAAATCTGAATGCTTGGAACCTACACCCCTTATTAGCAGGAAGTTTCTTTTTTGGGGTGTTGCTCTCCAGTTGTTCTCTCTAGGAATCTCCGGTTGGTAGCAGCCTGGAGGGGAGTCTTCTCACAAATACTCATAATAACTGCAATCCATTTCTTGGGGCCGCTCTTCTCACAGCCCCTTCCAAGACCACAGTGGTTCTGTGATCAGAGGTCGCCAACATCACAGAACTCTCTGTACCAGCCTCTTCTGTTCTTTTCTTGACCTCCAATCGAAAAGTGAACTTTCCTCTCTACCTCTAATAGAGGATATCCTCTCCTTTGTGTGACAAGACTTTCCACAGAAAGTTTGCACCACAGAACGATTGGGACCATGGTGATGCAGTTCTTGGGTTTATAATATCACAGAGTTTGGGGTTGTGGTGGTGTACGGAGAGAGAGCCATCAGGCAGAGCTTCCCACTGGGCCCATGCACTGTATTCTCAGACACAAGCCTTTACTGCTCTCTCTGAACTCCCCTAACATCTTCCATAATCATTTTTGTCTTCAGAACCCTCAGAAAATCCATATCCTTTAAACATGTCTGTAAAAGTCTTATTCAGGGCTCCCGGGCCTCCTCCAAAATAAGGGAAGCAGTTAAGCAGTGATTTCTCCAAGCATTCCATGACAATTAAAATCAGCAATTTTAAAAAGAGCAATAACACAAGAAAAATAAATAATCAGCATCCAACTTAGAAAGGAAGAAGTAAGATTATCTTTGCTCACAGATGACTTGATTTTAAATGTAAAAAACACTAAAGGATACAAACACACACGCCTGTTAGATCTAATAAAGGTATTCATCAAAGTTTCAGGATACAATCAACACACAAAGATCAGTTGTGTTTCTATGCAAACAATGAAAACTACAAAAAGAAAATTAAGAAAGCAATCCTTCTCATGAGAACATCAAAAAAAAAATACTTAGGAATAAATTTAATCAAGAAAGTGAATTACTTGTAGACTGAAAACTACAAAACATTCATGAAAGTAATTAAATGGATATAATAAATAAATGGACAGACATCCCATGTTCAGGAATTGGAAGATTCATTATTGGAATATCATTAAGATGTCAATATTAGTCAAAGTGATTTACAAATTCAGTGCAATGCCTATCAAAATCCCAATGACATTTTTTGCAGATACAGAAAAACTCATCCTAAAATTCATTTGGAATCTAAAGGGACCTTGAATAGCCAAAATTATTTTGAAAAAGAACAGAGTTGGAGAAATCAATCACACTTTCTGATTTCAAAACCTATTTCAAAGGTATAATAATCAAAACAGTGTGGTACTGGCATAAAGACAAATTTGCAGATGAATGGAATGGAATGGAATGGAACAGACAATCCAGAAATAAATCTTCTCATATGTGGTTAAATGATTTTTGACAAGGATGCCAAGATATTTAAAAGGGAAAAGGACAGTCAAATGTTGCTGGGAAAACTGGGTATCATTATCCAAAAGAAGGAAGTTAGACCGTTACTTTACACCTCATACAAAAATTAACTAAAAGTGGATCCTGGGTGTGGACATATGCACCACTCATCAAGCCATGCTGTGGCAGTGTCCCACACACAAAAAAAGAGGAAGCTTGGCACAATTGTTAGCTCGGGGCCAATCTTCCTTAGCAAAAAAATGTTAAAATGGTAAATTTATAGTATGTATGTTTTGCCGCAATAAAATTATGCCTTTTTCTATTTTTTCTTTGCTTTATAAATTAGATTCCTGTTATGAATATAAGAGATAATGTGAGAAAGAGTAAACTGAATGATTCATTGACTGCTAGTTTTCCATTCTCTAAATGAGAAAAATGTGTTTATCTCCAAATTACATCCCCCTTACCACTACCCTTTCCTTCTCATTCCTAATCCCCCTTGTCTAGCTCTATTCATTTCCAGAACACCTACCATCTTCTAAAATACTCTGTAATATATTTTTCATGGTATTGTATATTTCCCCACCATTGAGCTCCACACAATATAGAGTTTTTGTTTATTTTTTTCACAGTTTTATTGCTAGATCTTAAAATAGTGCCCGCTCTATCATTAGCACTTAGAACAGTGTCTGGTACATAGTAAGTACTCAGTAAACATTTGATGAGTTAATGGCTTTACCTGGGTCTTAGAGACCATGTATTGTAGTGTTTAGGAATAATACTTTGGTGTCAACCAATCCAGGATCTTCCAGTGACTAGCAGAGTGTCCTTGGCCAAGTACGTTGACATCACCAAACCTCAGTTCCTCCATCTGGTAAAGTTGTAAGGAGATTATGATATACATTTTAAGAGCTTTGCCCAGTACCTAATGCATATTGAATGTTCTTTAAAAAGTAACTGTTCTTACTGTTAGCTATACATCTCAAATATACATCTCTACCAGAATGCAGTATTTTGCTTTTATTTTTAAGAGAGTAGGCTTATGACAAGTGTGTGTATATAAACTTTTTTAATGCATGTGAAAGGAAGACTCTCTTTATCTCCATTTCCCAGTTTGCTTTCCGGTGAAGATAACTTTCATGAAATGTCGTCTGGTTTCAGTATTTGGAATATTTATACAACCTTGTATAACATTTAAGGTGCTCATGTGTACGTGATTATCCCAAATGAGGATTATAGTGTACATATTATCAATCCTGTAGAGAATTCCTCCCTTTTTTTGTGATGCATCTTATGAAACCAATGTCACTTTGAATATCATAACAAAAAAACAGAAAAACTATTTAAATGATAACAAATTGTGGACAATACAATCATTTTCAATATTTTTGTTAACTATAAAATTAGTAGTACTTAAGAGTAACACACTAACAAAATATCAAGTGAGTATAGACTAAAATTTTAAATCAATCACCCATGATATTTTTGGTACAGTTCACCATAATTTCTCTGTTTCTTTAGATCGTTGAAATCCATCATTAAATATTGATGAATTATTTATAGCATCAATTTCCTGGTAAGACAAATAACCTACCTTAAGAAAAACTTTGGATTCCCATCTAATCTAGATATAAAAGTATAATCATTTTAACTGTCAGAATAAATCCCAAAGCTTTATCTTCTCACCTTTGGCCAACCCAGAGACCAGGACATAAAAAAAAATGTGAGCTTTTACATTTATTTCCCACAATGAGAAAATTAGAGCAAAATAAAAATGATGCTGACCTTCAGGATTTGCTAATAGTAAAAAAAAAAAAAAAAAATGAGAATAAATGTATAAGGGCAAGAAAGAGAGAATGGTATCTTTTTTCACAAAATCTGTAGATTTTACCTTTATATTTATTTTTCTTTTAATCAAATTTAAAAAAACATATTTACAGACTAAGATATTTAGAGACTCCAAGTTTAGATAGAATGTTGAAGGGCTTTTAAGATTAGATTTAAAATTCAGAAACAGTTGCCAATGTGGAATAGAGAAATGTGTTAAGTGCCTCCACTCTTCTACATCATTTTTGATGTTAGTCTTCAACAGAAAGATGTCTGTGCTGTTAAAAAAACAGCTAAGATCTGCAGGGAATGCTCTCAACCAGAGTAGACAATTAAAAAGATAGCAGTCACTTTAAGTTTAAATTTGAAACTTCAAAACTATGGAAAATATTTTAAATAATATATATTTATGTGATTTATAATTAATTTTCTTCTTGGTGTGGGTTTAATGCTATATTTCAAGTTCCCAAGTCTTTGCTTAACATGTAATCTTATATTTTTATTGCCAAACTTTGATAAAAAGACCCTTTTAGAAAAATTTATGGACATATCAAGGGCATCATCAACCATTCTTCTAATTAATTTATTATGCAAGGACCAAGCTGGAGTTGCATAAAGCTGCAACTGAGATCACACTGTTTTGTATGTCCTTCCCTCATGCTTTACCCCAAAAAGTATGGCTTTTCCTGAGTTGTGCTTTGAAATCATAACGTGGATTACATTTATAGGCCCTAAACTAAACAGTTCTACAAAATCTACTTTCTATCATTTAGGTAGATTGTTGCAGATAGTGACTAACATTGTTTTCCCCCTTTTGAGAACCCTTTAAGAAATTCTCTCAGTTATAAGTGCCAGGAAAAACTATAGTTTTGTGTCAATTATTAATCCTTTCATTTATTGGCTAAAATTTTATTGACTTCCGAATATGTGTCAGATACTATATTATGTCCAGTTGGGTACTACATTATGATCCATCAAAGTACACAAAAGCAGTTCTTAGGCTTCTAAGGCTCAAGTCCAGTGAAAAGACATAAAATCAATAAACGTACAGCAATGACAGCAATAAATGCCATGTAGAAAAATTAAGTAGGGTTAGAGGATGGACTAGAGAAAGATTGAAGTTACTTTTTAAAATTTTTTTTCATTCAGTCAACAAATGTTTATTGAGATCCTTCAAAGTGCCAGACATTGTTCTAGGTACAGGGGATACAGAACTGAACAAAGTGGACAAAAATTCCTGCCCGCAAGGAGCTTTCATTCTAATGGGGAGGGAGAGGCAAAAACAGAAATAAGTGAAACGGTATATTAGAAGCAGGCAGATGCCATGGAGAAAAATAAAGCAAGGAAGTTGGAGAGGAAGTCCGAAATGGTCAGAGAAGACTTCACTGAAAAGATGACATTGCACAGGATTCAAATGGGTTTGCTTTTTTAAAATACAGGTTCATAAGAAAAGACTTGTGACCTTTCAGACATGAAACAAGGGAGCAAGATGTTCACTTAAGAATGCTTCATGTTTCTGGTATAGCAAGTGTTGAGTCCTTGATTTAAGAGCTTTTGTGAAGTGTTCTAGAATGCTGGAAAAGTTTGGTGTGACTGGAGTGGAGAAGAGATGAGAAAAGTGTTAAATGGGCCATAGTGATGTTCAATAGCCAAATAACATGTAGATGGACAAGTTAGAGTAAGAAGTTCACATTTTCTAATAAGGGTTTTGAGTAGCCATTGGAGGTTTTCTGAGAAGAAATGACATAATATATGCTCATTCTTAAAGGATCTCACTTCTGTGTAGAGAACATACTATGGGTATGTGGAAAAGTAGTTGAAGTGGAAGGAGAAGACAGATTAGGAAGCTACATTAATAGTCCACATGCAAGATATTGGTGACTTGTGGTAGTATGAGATAGAGAAAGAGAACAAAATTGTTTAGATTGGAGACATGCTTTCAAGGTTCCCTTCTTGCAAATTGGCATGATTTTCATTTTATTCAACATTAATCATGTAAGTTATCGTGATTCATGTTTTGCTTTAAAAGCTTACAAGCAGAGAATAAAACATTTGCTCCAATTTTACATTGAGTGGGACCCAGAACTCAATTTACCTTGTTTTCTAAATCTTCAATCTTGTGTCTATATTTCTGTTTCAGATTTTTATATGGTAAATATACATATATTTTAGCATTTTGTTATAGACAGGATGGTAAACTACATTAAAACCTTCATGGAATTCAGTGAGGCCTAAATGAATACAAAAAGTAGCAGTTAGCTTTAACTTTGGTATTTGAAAGAACTATGGTTAAATTTTGAGGAAAATTATGTCTTGGCAGACAGGTTCCAATGGCAACATTAAAGAAAATTTACTTAAATAAACAGCATCTGTTTGAGACAGATTATATGACATTGAGTTACTTTATTTGTTTTCTTTTTTGACTATATTTCATACATAGTTTTATGGATGACTAAAACAGAAATGGAAATTAATTCTAATCTACATTAAAATAAATATTCATTTTCCAACTAAAATAAATGACAACACTACATGCAATTGAATTAACTGTTCTGATGCTTCAAATGACTTGTTCATTCACTAATGAAATAGAAATATCTGAAATTCTGGCACTACTGTTAAAATGACAAAGGCCTACATTACTGTAGATGTACAACCATTCTTTCAGGTTGCATTTCATATCTTTATAGTTCTGGATTAAGAATGGGGACAATGAGTTATAATTTTAGAACTTCCGTTTTTATAAAAGCATGAAATCATCGTAAAGATATGTTGATCTATAAAATATAAATTATCAATTTTTAAGAAAAAACTATGCTAAATCATCACTTCCATAAGAGTGGCCATCATTTATTTCATTTTATTCTTATCATCTTTCTTATTTTTGTACCACTGCTGTGTGAAACATTGTCAGGTTATTTTTTTACACAATTTAAAGGGAGCTGGTAGAGGGGATGAAGGATGAACAGGCGAAGCACAGAAGATTTTTAGGGCAGTAAAACCACTCTGTGTGATACTATAATGGTGGATATATGTTGTTATAGGTTTGTCCAAACTCATAGAATGTACAACACCAAGAGCAAACCCTAATGTAAACTATGGACTCTGAGTGATAATGATGTGTTAGTATAGGTTCATCAGTTGTACCAAATGTACCTCTCTGGTGGGGGATGTTGATAATGGGAGAGGCTATGCGTGTGTGAGGGCAGGGGATATATGGAAATCTTGTACCTTCAGCTCAATTTTGATGTAAACCTAAAACTGTTCTAAAAAATGAAGTCTATATTTTTATTTAAAAGGAGCTGATGTGTGAGAATAAGTAGGCAACCGTGACTACGACTTCATATTTGTGTCAACAGACATCCAGCAATTGAAAATGTATGTTGCCTACAGAAACAAGCTTTGGGAAACTTAATTGAATCATATGTTTCTTTACAAACATCTAAAATATAGCAGGCTATAATTCACTGAATTCTGCTATTCTCAAGCTTGATGTCAAAGACTTGCAAAGTAACAGTGCAACATTCGTGCACATTTTTTTCCGACTGGTTTAATCTGACAGTAGATTAAAAATGCTTATCTCCCCACATAAATGTTGCAACACAATCATCAATATACTGTCAAGATCTCATTAAATACATAATGCTATCTCATCTGTCTGCAAAAAAGTTTGGTATTACTGATGTTAATATACACTTCATGATATAGTGTCAAATAAAACAACAATCAGTGAAAGTTATTCCAAGCTTTTTAAGATGATTGTGATATCTTATTTATGCTTTGCCAACAGATTGATGGCAATTGCTGAAAAACATACAAATATTAGGAAAATATTGTGGATAAACTTTTAAAGTATATCACTTTTCCATCAGCTTCTACCATAACATGTTATAATGATTAAAAGTGTCCAATGTTTTGCAAAGATCCTTTTCATCTAACCATAATCATTTCTATCTCTGTCCATATCTTATTCCCTATCTCTACTAAATTAGGAAGATCTATCAAAATATTCTCTTAAAGAGATTTTTATAGAATATACTCTTAATAATGAATTGATTTTTTCTTTTTTCCTTAGTATTAACTTGACAGCCACTTATAAAGACCAGTAGTTCTCAGCAGCTGCATGCAATATATAAACTGTAAAGTTTCTCTCAATTTACTTTATTGATCCTTCATTCCAGAGCACAATCTGACTGAGGTCTCCATCAGTTCTTTCCTGACCAGCCTCTGCTTCCTCACCTCCATTCTTTTCTTCAACTAACACAGATTTCACACTGAATGAGACTTAGCAGTATAAATCCAGGTAATTCATATCTCACAACTCCCTTGTTCATAGTTCTCTCACTAACTCAGCAATACCGAAGTAAAAATGATTAAACCAGTTCGCATGCTAAATTCAGTGTCCCGTAGAAACTGATTCGAATCTCTTTGGCCTTCTCTTTCCCCTGTTTCTTTTCACAAATTCTACACTCATTCACACTGAACTGCTTTTTATGGCTATGAACTGTATTTCCACAACTCAAGTTATTTCCTATAACTGATGTGCTTTTTATTCCTAGGAAATTTGTCAAACGAGTTAAATCGACACTGTCAAGTTTACCTGAGACCTCCAATTCTCTATGGTTAAATTAATCTCTCTTTTCTTTGTGTCCCAAGGATATTCATTTTCAATTCATATACGCTGTATTATAGGTCATTTTTTTCAAAAAATGATTTCCTTTCTAAATGGTGAACTACTTAGAATAGGGGACATGGCTGTCTCATATTTGAATGCTCCATACCCTAGAGAAATGTCTTGCCAGTAATTATTGTTGCATAGAATAGAAAATACATTTGTTACATTATTAATATCATTATTATTATGTTGTTGCTTTACATTGAAGAAACTTAAACTGATGTTTTGAAGATTTCAAAAATTATCAATTTTTTGTTAAATGTTCAAATACTTTTCTATTAGATAATTAAAATTTTAGGCCTTTTTTGCTAAATGTGAGAACCACAACAAATGTGAGAACTACAACATTCCAAGGTAAGGAACATTCATTGGTTTAATTTGGAATATGTTAGCTTATTAATTGACTTATCAAGGACAGTTTTGGAAAGGTTAAATATTAATGACACATAAGACAATTTTTCCATTCTTAATTATCCTAATTTTCTTTAAATTCAAGATAGGTAATTCTGTTCATTATACATACATATATATTATTCAACCTTTCTTATGAACCAAAGAATATGTTAACAATTTGGAATATCATATCTAAAACTGAAATCTTGGCCCTTAAGAAACTGAGAATCTAATTGTTCACCATATTTTTGAAAGGGTCCAGTTTGATAGATTTGGAAATTAGAGTCTGATTTCTTAGTCCAAATGAGAATCCCTGTTTTCACAATAATCAATGCTGAATCTGATTATAGGCACTTCCTCTCTAGAGTACGTGCAAGCACCAGAGTGGCTATGGTATGACACTTTGGGACCTGTCCATCTTCTCTAGTGTCACAACCATCTCTGCATCTGTGGGAACTCCCATGATGGAGGGCTCTACCCAGGGCTTGCGTCTAGTGTGGGGTTGCATTTTGAATTCTGCTACTCCAAAATGGGAGGAAATGCTTGGTGGTTTTCCTGCCCTGTGATTAATTTCCTAGTAGAAGACCCGCATTTCTCCCAGCACTGAATTTCTTACTTTGGGGCAGAGTTTCTCAAGTTCGGTAATATTGACATTTTGGGTCAGAAAATTCTTTGTTGTGAAGGGCTGTTCTGGCAATTTTAGGATGTTTTGCAACATCTCTGGCCTCTACTGTCTAGATGCCAATAGCACCCAGCACCCCCACCCCCATGCCCAGTTATTACAACCAAAGATGTCTTCAGACATTTCCAAATGTCCTTTAGGAAGCAAAACAGCCCCAGTTGAAAACCACTGCTTTAGGATTATATGGCAGGGGAGGGGTTACTTGTACAAGACATGTTTTGGGGCAAGATCTGGTGGTGTCACTCTGGGATGCTAGATGCTTCCCTTCTTATTTTGTGTCATTGTTATTTGGTTTTCAGGAAATTCTGACGCATCTTGCTGTTGAGAACTACTGTTCCAGAGTATTACAGTTACCTGCAACTTTTGCTTAATTAACTTCACATTCCCATTTTGCAATATTGATCACTTATTCCTCTTCGAATTCTCTTTTCCCTTGACTTCTAGATAACATTCTCTCCTTGTGTTTCTTCTACCTCATTTCTTCTTTGGTCCCCAGTGTTTTCTCACTTCCAACACTCCAGAGCCCTCCCTCAATGACCAGTTTGCTTTTGACACTTCTGTTCTGCTGTCATAGCACATGTGCCTACACACTTAGAGTGTAGGTTCTGGGGTGAACCGGCCTGGATTTAAAATGGATGGCCTTCAGCAAGTCTTATAACTATCTAAGGCTCATTTTTCCTAAGGTGTGAGTTAGTAATAGACACCTCATCGTGGTAATTTTTAAAAATGGTGTATACAATTCACTTACCATAAATCCTGATACATAGTAAGCACTCCATAAATGCTGAGTTGTGTTTGCATGGTACTGATCATTTTCCATTGAAATTGAAGATTTGCTTGTGTCCCATTTTGGAGTAACAGAATTCAAAATGCAACCCCACACTAGAGGCAAGCCCTAGGTAGAGCCCTCCATCATGGGAGTTCCCACAGATGCAGAGATGGTTGTGACACTAGAGAAGATGGACAGGTCCCAAAGTGTCATACCATAGCCACTCTGGTGCTTGCACGTACTCTAGAGAGGAAGTGCCTATAATCAGATTCAGCATTGATTATTGTGAAAACAGGGATTCTCATTTGGACTAAGAAATCAGACTCTAATTTCCAAATCTATCAAACTGGACCCTTTCAAAAATATGGTGAACAATTATTTGAGGAAAATCAACAGTTTGAGAACACTGCAGTTAAGAAAATTAATTGTTGAGAATTAGTTAATTTGTTCTATTAGCTAAGATAGTTAACATAGAGAATAGGTTAAAGTTCTAAACTAAACATGATTCATATTTAGGGGAAGAATGAAAATTATTACGTTCACTAAAATAAACAAAACAGGGTGCTATGAAATTTGGTAGTTTAATCGTATGATGCCAGTTTTTAAGTTGCACTAATAAATAGATTGAATAACAGAACAAACACAGGCTGAAGATTAAAGTTATTCACTGGAAATTCTAACTTAAAGATTTCCCCAAAACATAGGCCAAAAAGGAAAAATATGAGTGAAATATTAAGTGACACTAATGACATATCCAGCAATCTCAATATGTTTCTAATAGGCATTCTTAAAGGAGGGAAGAGAAATACCAGAGGTTATTGATCATTAAAATAAATAGTTTAATGATTCTACATCATTGTCCATTTTACTTAATTCCATATCTGATATTTTGCCATAATTGTTATTATTTGGCATACTATTCTCATCAATCTGTGCATGTAGTCTGTGCGGAGATTGCCAGTTATTCCCAAATATCCACGCATTCTCTCTTTCATCTTTAGCAATAAAACCCTAAAGTGTAGCTGGTCATGCATCTATAAAGAGTAAAGACTATATTTCCTAGACTTCCCTGACATAGCACTATTTCCTGAACAATGGACTTTAGCAGACTTTAGCAGACCTTTACTTAAAAGGAATGAGAGTGTTTTCACATCCTCTTTTTCTTTCTTCCTGCTGCCTGGAACATGAATATGGTGGCAATCCATCTTGGTGCATGGTTAGAATTCAATGTGAACATATAATGTTTTGTAGCTATCCTTTATCCAATCTATCATCTACCTATCAACTATCTATCTGTCTGTCTGTCTATCTACCTACCTACCTATATCTATCTATGCATCTGTCCATGTAGATAGATAGATGACAGACAGATAGATAGATAGCCAGCCTATGGTGACATGTAATGAAAATATGTGCAACCAACAATTCATTACAATTGACAGGGATAAAAAGGGAAAGATCCATTTCCAGGTGCTATATTTGAAAAGATGTTTCAGTTAGAGAAAACGAATATATAATCTGGTACAAAGTTGCACTCAAAATATGAGATCCAATGGTTAAATATTTCATTTATAGATTTCTCTAAAAATTAGCATAGATTTGATTTGAGGAAAAATAGTTTTGCTCAGAACATATACAAGAATCAAATAATACACAAATGAGTCTGCTTCTGATTTTAAAGTTTTAACCCTGCATCTCTAGCTTTATGAGGCTCTGTTAATTCCAAGATAATCAGGCCAACTTGTGCATTTCAGATGGAGACAAAGAATCAAACGGCATGACATTAGATGTGACCTGCAGGGCTACTCAACTCAGCACTCTCGTCACCCCAAGGTGACCTCAAATGCCCTATTTTCCCTTCCCATAATCTCTGTATCATATTTTTTTCTCTATGAATCTACAGACTTTATCATCTAGATATGTAACACTGTTTGGCACATTGCAGCATTTCACAAGATCCCTTGAGAAATTATGTATATTTCTGAAAGAGAATGCAAGTTATGTGGGTCACAACGATTTATATCAAGACTCTGTAATAGAGTAAGCTCGGCTATGCTTGCTCCTTGTAGACATGAGCAATGTCTCTGAAGAAATAAATCCCACAGTGATTTTTCAAGGCATTAGAAAGTACACCGGATTTTAAAGCTGTCTTCCAAATCCCGACATGGAACAGTTTTATAGATGAAGCCAAACCACAATGATGGCCATTTGTTATCTCAGTAACCTACCTGCCTAAATGTGATCTAAAAGGGGTCAAATTCATATTGTTCATTCTATAGTGAACAATATTAGAATCAGCTTTCAGTGTGCATATTTTTCAGCACAGCATACTTGAAAATGCACTGGATTTTAATCTAGTATTTTCTTTAACACATTTAGTATTCAGTCTGAAGGAAATATGGGCTTAACTTTTATAATATAAAGAGCTGTACTAGCAATTCTAGGTAATATAAACAAATGACAATTACATATCTACTGAATTTGAATATTTGTATGCAATTATAATTACATATTTAATTACATACTACATAAATACAGACCAATGATTTTGGTCTGGCCAAAATCATTATAATATGCCTAATATATTTCAGTCATGAACTTACATACTTCAACAGAAATAGTAACTTATATAAACTGGTTCATTTTATTATAATAGGTGGTACCAGGGAAGGGTATAAGGGATTGTAAAAGTGTCTACGGAGAAACAAAGTGATCATGTTATGAACGATGATGTATATCATCTCAAGGGGTTCATACTCTACATGGAGAGGACATGATAGGTTCTTAAAAATTTCAAATAGAGCAATAGTTTAGAGTTTAAAACAATCACTCCCTCTGCTGTTTAGAAGAACAAATGGATGACAGGAAGACTAATTAGATGCCTGTTCAATAATAACCTAGCAAAGAATTGTTGTTGATATGCATTAAGTTACTGGCATTGAGTATGTAGACAGTATTCATTCATATTCAATAGTCAGAATGATTAGAGAAATGTTGAGAGTCAAATCAACGCTCAGTCATGAAAATTATTCTTATCTTCAAAGAATACTCCTGTTGGGCTTAATCTACTTTAACAAGGAAAATCTTCATATGTGGCTTTCAGCTTAAATACAGCAAGTACTTTGGAATTTTACATTGTCATTTTTTGTAATTCATCGTAGAAATATAAAATTTAACATTAAGCTATAAAAAATACAAGATTTACATATATTTTCCAGTTACCTCTTTTGTGTGAAAAGTTTAAACCCAGATTAAAATGATTTTTTCCCCACAGATTTTATACCAAAAATATGACAGCAATATAGACCAGTATATTGCCTGAATAATTTCTGAGGTACCCAACTGATTTCCATGCTTCTGCCTTTTGCCTCCTACACTGTGTTTTCAACAGAGCACTCAAAGTGATTTTTTTTAAATGACATCAGATCGTATTAACTTTTGATCAAAATCTTCCCATGACTTTGTATTTCACTCAGAATTAAAAGCTAAAGTCTTTACCATGGCATACAAACCCCTGAATGATTCAGGGTTCTGTTACTCTTTTTCTCTCTTCACACTCTGTTGTAGCTACACAAGCCTCCAAACTCTTCCTTAAGCATAAGTACATCAGACATGCTCCAGCTTCAGAGCCTCGGACTTCCTACTCTCTGACTGGTAGTCTCTCTTCCACAAATCCTGACTGTTTACTTCCTTGTCACCGTCAAGTCTCTCCCAATTATTACTCTCGGGGAGCACTTGTCTGCACGCCAAATTTAAAAGAACAACCCTCTTCATCCCACCATGATACCATTTTCTCTTCCTCTTCCTACTTTATTATCTTTTTTCTTCATATACTTATCCAACCTGATCTTATACACACAGAATTTTTTAATTTATTGTCTGCTATCTTCTGCAACCCTCAAAACAGTGAGAGGAGGGTTATATTGTTGGCCACAGTTTTATACCCATGGACTAGAACAGTACGTGACACAAAAGAGCCATTCATTATAAGTGAGGAATGTAGGCAGAGGGAGAGAGACTTGCTGATAGCAAGTTGAGGGTTTTCCCAACTGATGGATTCTTACCTTTCTTTTTCTGTGAAGGAGAAGGCAAGGTCACCTACAGATGACAAAGTTTGTTGGAGAAAGGAATCTATTTTCACTTAAGTCTTAAATCAGAAGTAACCCTTTATGTCAAAATGCAAGCACTCCTAGTACTTGCTCCTAGTTGCTCCAGAAGAAAGAACCAATGGGGCAGAAAACACAAGCTAAATAATGGTTTCTTTTATAGAATAAACACTGGGAAACCAAATAAATAGGTCATAGCCATTCCCAGAATTTCCAAAAGTGCAAGCAGCCAGCTCTTTGTAGATCATATCATAGGGTATTAATTGATATGAAAAAGTAAATACTATACTTAAGAAATATAGTGGCCATTGGCCATTTGAAGATTTAAAGACTGTAAACTAAGAAATGAAATATTAAAGCAAACAAGCAACATTGTAAAGAGAGAATGATGTTGACCAAGAACAATATAAGATTAGTAGCAGATACTAGGGCATCCCTAGAATGAGTAAATACAGGTTGGACAAGGGCAAACATTCTGCTCTCCAAGGTCTAAATCATAGCTCTATCTTCTACAAAAATTTGTCCTGTTTGGCCCATAAAGTGTCTTAGGGAATTGTGGTTGGCAGAAATCTAAAATAGCAGCCCCCCTCCACAAATTTCCCACCTAATCCCCAAGACTGAAATATGATAGATATCACAACCATGATTGTATGTTACCTTACATGGCAAAAGAGATTTTTTCTGATGTGAGTTTTTCAGATGTAATTAAGGTTACTAATCAGTTAAGTTTTAGTTGATTGTTAGGAAGATCATCTGGGTGGGCACAATCTAATCACATGAATCCTCTAAAAGGAATACTGAACATTCTAATTTTCTCTGAGTGGCAGCAGAGGGGGAAGTCGGAGAGATTCCAAGTGTGGGAAGGATTTGACCTGCTGTTGCTCACTTAGAGAGGGGGCCATAGGGTGAGGAATGCAGGTAGCCTCTCCGTGCTGAATGCAATCCCCAGCTGACAGCCAGCAAGGGAACAGGAGCTACATACTACCAGGAAATGAATTCCACCGAAAACTTAAATGCACTTTGAAGCAGATACTTCCTCAGAACCTCCAGATAAGAGCCCAGTCTGATCAGCACCTTGATTTCAGCTTTAGGAGACCATAAGCAGAGAACTTTGATGAGACAACTTATTTCTGACCCACAGAACTGAGAACTAATAAATTGTTGTTTAAGTCGCTAGGTTTTGTGGTAATTTCTTATACAGCAATAGAAAATTAATGCAATAATGCTATTTAATTTTAAAATAGGAACTTTGGCTTAACTTGTAGAATCAAAAGATCTGGACATTTTTTCTGCATAGCACAGTAGACTGTTCTCTTTAGATGAAACACGATCACTGCAATTGTCACAGTTCCACCCTGGACACATCAGTCATTTAGGTTAAACGTGAAAATATTTGAGTTTTGATCTCTTCTCTAAACCATACTGATCAGGGATGCTCACCTTTTTCTCTATAGATGGGGAAAAAATTCATTGTAGTACTCTATTGTATAATCTTTCAATAGATGTACATGTGTATGCTTATTAATAAATATTTAAATCTATGTAATCTATAAAGTTCTATTTCCAGAGTGTGAACCAAAAGTTTTCATCATAAACTTTAGTAATCTTCAAAGTCTCAAGTTCTCTGGTACCTAAACTTATTGACCCATCTTTCATTATACATGAAAAAAGGTCTGCCTTTGCTCAGGGTTTGCAAAACCAGCTAAACAATAGTTCTTACACAGCGTTTTCCATGTTAAATTTTAAAATAAGAATATACAGTAATAAGTTTGGAAGATAACATTATGTGATGAAAAGCTTAAAATTTATAACAATCCAGTTTGAATACTTAGAGATCACTATTCTAGATCAATATTTTATAATGTTGTATATATTTACAGGGAAGTATAAAAGATTAACTTCCAATCAATGACTCCCACTCCACAAGTTTACAGGGAAAGTGAAAGTTCACGTGCAAGAAAACAACAGTGTCTGCAAATCTTAAATTAAATGGCATGCCTTGGTCAGTAGTAATGAGATTCTGGTAAGTAGCGAAATGTTGTCAAAGTTGTTCAGGTTACATGATAAGAAGGGTGCCAAGACCACTTAAAATTTGGGGAAGGGTGCTTTAACCTACATAAAATGTTCAATGCTGAGCTCTTCATCTCGGTAAGGAGAAAAATATCTATGAATTTTAAACAGGATGACCATACCATCTTCAGGGCAAAATGCTTGTCAATGTGTGATCTGAAAATAGTGCAATCAAGCACATTGAAAATTCAGCAGTTTTTCTCATAGGAACGGATGTCATCCTGACAAGTGAACACTAGGTGTTATTTTGGCCTGGGGATTTGTTTTGATAGAAAAATTTATTTACTGCAAACACATCTTATAAACTATGAAAATGAATCAAACTTCAAACAAGGTTAACTTCTATGCAAAATACACTAACTGCCTGATTCTTCTTTATGATTTCTCTCTTCGAAGAAAAATGTAATTATTCATTAATCAAATTAGATTGAGATTTCTATGTGCCTAATTCCTTAGTTAGCGCATAGCTTATATCACCACACTATACTCTGCCAGGACAGCAAAAAAACTCAGTGCTATGTAAGTATTTATTGATAAGGAACTGTATCCTTTTTCCCTTTTTATTTCATTATATGAAATCACATCTTCAATAAACAAAGTTTTGATTGCTTTATGAAATCGAAGAAAATTTAAATAGTTTTAATGTTTAGGTATTAACTAATGACAAGTGCCTGTATTGCCAGAGTTTCACATCAGGTATTATAGAGGTGAATTACTGTAAGATGGTATTAAAATGCTAACTATGTGTATATTAAAATGATAGTAGCAAAATAGCATAACTTGCTTGCACTATATTCATGTGATGAGATGTATCAGCATGTGAAACATGGACTAAATATTCTATCAAGTTAAAAAAAAAGCAGAAATAACAGCTGAAAAGAAATGAAAGGGAAGAAAACAAAAATGGGTGTTTTAAAGAAATGTTTTCCAGAGTGAACGAGTGGGTGATTTGGGTAGCACATTTTGTGTCTCTATTTGTAGTTCTAGGTCTGACCTGATGGAGAAAACAATTCTGTGTTCTCTGGTTACATTCCTCTGCTCAAATACTCCACTATGGAATCCCCTTCAGAATAAAAGCCAAAGCCCCGCAATGTCTGCAGGCTCTGCCTCCCGTGTCTCTGACTTAACCTGCTGTCTCTTCCCACTCACTCACTCCAGTCCAGCCATCCTGACCTCCCGGCAGTCCCTTCAAACCCAGAGCTTTCTCAGAAGGGGTCCTTTGAAATGGACCCTCCTGGCTGGAATGCTGACCTCCCAGAGCAGCAGAGCTGACTACCTCATTTCCTTAGGGGATGGACTCAAACGTCACCTGTCACCTCTGAGGGAGAAGTTTCCATCACATCCTTTCTCTAAAAGAGCAACCCTGCCTGCCCACTCCTCCACTCCCACACTCACCATTACTGGTACTTACTTTCTCTTCCTCCATAGCATTTCTCCACATCTGACATATTTATATGTATATAGCTTATTTCTATATTTTTTGTCTGTTTTTCAAAGTCATGGTAGAATGTCAGCTCCGGGAGTGCTTGTCGAATAGAAGTCACCCATTAAATATTTGTTAAGTAAATCACTAACTAAACGAATGAATATAAACCACTCTCTTTGAAATGTTTGTCACTTTAGGAAGGGTAGAAGCTTCACTATTAAAAAACAAGTTTAGGGCAAGATGAGCATGGTGGTCATAATACATGAACATGGTGGTCTTGAAAATTAACATTACAGATCAGACTCTATAGCAAGATACGTTAAAGTCAAATATACGTGTAAACTTTCCTTTATTCCCAGATTGTCAGGAAGGACAAATAGGCTTAGGCTATCAAAAGTCAAAACACATTTGTACTCTTAGTTGACCAAGAAGATACTTCAGATCTGAAGGACAGAGCAAGCAGTAATTTATAATTCTTGGTAGGTGGCCTTTCTGTTGGTGTTGTATGTCTCATGTAGTCATACAGAAATTCTTCTCTCTTAAGTCTCCCTGCCTTTTCCCCTTTCCAATCAGCTTTATCCAGTGTCTCGGTCTAATTACTCTAAAGTTACCTGTTTTCCAGCCTATGTTGTTTCCCTTCTTCATCTCTCAATTTCATGTATCAGCAAGTCTGTTTTGGATTCTCACATTATTCAATCTGGGCAAATCACAGGACAAGCAATCTTTTCTCCTGATAATGTTAATTGCTTCTCAGTTAAATTATTCCTCCTCTGCCATAAGTTTTAGCTGGGTTTTATTAACTCTTATCTATTTGAAGTGTCACTGACAATGATAAGAATGCTTGACTTTGTGATACCTGTTCATGAAGCACTTCCATGGCAACGAAGCCTCAAAATCTGTCCCTTGCCAGAATGGACATGAGAACTGGGTTTCAACCTCTGAAATTTTACACATAGACCCGCTTCCTCTGTGGGATCTTCCTGATATCTAGGAGGATACGCCTATCATAATAAAAGAGGTGCTCAGTTGTGATCAGACGTGTTAGCCAGATTTTGACTCTTGGTTTCTATAGCATACAAAATAATACATACTTTATCAGAAAAAAAATGCTTTTAATCAGCTCCCTCCATCAGGCCATGTTCTGTACCCTAAATGTATCAGATGGAAGCAGCACATATTTCTGCCATTTTTCTGTATCTATACTCGATGCCAAAATGTGTATTAGTATCTTGTGGCTGCTGTAACAAATTACCACAAACTTGGTGGATCAAAAAAAAAAAAAAATACAAATGTATTCTCTCACAGTTCTGGAGTCCAGAATTCTGAAATCAGCATCAATGGCCCAAAATCAAGGCATTGGCAGGACCACACTTGATCTGGAGGCTCTGGGGAGAATCTGTTCCTGCCTCTTCCAAATTCTGCTGGCATTTTGGCTTGTGGCTGCATCACTCCAGTCTCGGCCTCCATCTTCACACCACCTTCTCCTCTTTTGTTTGTGTGTATATCTATTTCTATATTCTGGAACACTATACTCTTCTACATTAGACTTAATGGATTGGGTATAATATCTTCTTTTTTATAGAGTAGGGTTTTTCTCTATTTACAGAGTAGGATAAACTTGCACATCTCTTGTTTCTGTACTTTTCCTTCTTCTATAAGTATCTCTAGAACAATCTCTGAGTAGAAACATTTATCTCCTCAGGGCAGCCAGTTTAGAACTTCTGTAATCCAAAGCTGCTTGGGTGCATCCTCGACAGTTGACACTAAGTTGTTGCCTGTACTCTTCACTTTGAAGCAAGTGACCCGTTACCTGCAACCCCTTCTTTTACTAAATAGGGTGTCATGAGAGCTATACCTGTAGGATATAACATTTCTATCTCTTTTGCTTAACCAAGATCTATATTTTATATACAAAGTATGGTCCAATGACACAGTAACTCCATGCTGTTTTATAGTCTCCATCTCGTGGTTCATGGAATTCTTACCTTCCATCTATCAAAAGGCTTGTCATACATTTTAAAGATTTATTTATACTAGCTTACTTTAGTTCCACACCCGTGACCTTGAGATTTTTAAGTAAATGATAGATTGGCAAATAACATGACTTTTACCACAATAATTTTCCTGATACATTACTTTATGAGTATCTGGTAAACATAAAGAACTTCAAAGTAGTGATGATATTCTATTTCTTTAGCTGAGTGATGAGTAAATTTGTGTTTATTTTATTTGTATTCTCTCCCCGCACATATGCACTGTACAGCTAATTTTATAATACCTTTCACAATTTAGAAAAATAAAGTTAAAAAGGTGCATTAACTAGGCTTATTGCCATGGGGAAAAGCCCAACAATCTTGATATGCCCAACACCATCACCTTTATTAGACATTTCTGAGGATACACTACTCTGTGGGGATTCTCAACATTGTCAGCTCTGACAGCTTAGACACCTTCTAACAGTAGTTCCTGTCAGATTTTTCTCCATGGATTTTTCATCTTTGCCTATGCTGATTCTTTGTTTAAACTGTTTCTTTTGTGCCTGTTCTCTCATTTCTTTTTAAAACACTCATGAAAATCAAGCTGGAGGAAAAGAATAAACAGCCATCATTAGAGATGTGTGGAAAACTTCAATATACACCTGAGGTAAGGGAGAGAAAAAGCTTTCATGGGCTTTTTTCCCTATATAAAATGCCTCAATAATATGAGTTTCTATTTAGTTTAGTGTTCAGATAATTATGGGTAAAAAAATTATTGCTAAATTCTAAATATTCATCTTGGCTATGTTCATTTTTCAAATTTGTTGATCTTTCCAAACAACAATATTGAAAGGCTTTGGAAAATTTATAAAAATTAGGAAATGTTGAATTTACTTTAAAAACTATCAAAGATTTTTAAAGCTATCTCCCTTTTCATTGCGTGTGGTATCCTTTATTCAGAATTTTAGTCGATTACATTTTCAAGTTAAGAAACACATACAGTAAATACTGTTCAACGAATACTGACACAATTTGCATGGAGAGAGATGCACTCTTGAGGAGGATGTACCAACACAGCAAGGGAGCTAGAGAAAATTTTATAAAGGGTTTTATCAAAAAATTTTATCAAAGGTTTTGTCAAAACAGTTCCCTTCTAAGGGAGAGGAGGAACACAGATATGACATACGTGTTAAAAATTTTGAAAAATAATTTGATATTAAAGCCAATACGTCTTAAATCTTGCTTTTCTTTTGACTTTTTGCTATATCTTCTACTCTTACTCTTTGTAGGTAGTTATCTTTTTAGGTACCCTAAAATAATTTTCATATGAATAAAATACATTTTATGTTTGTTAACAACTTTATCAGATTGAGATTTTGCATAGGTATGAAAAAGTCTAATTAAGAGAATATGTTTGGGTAATTAATTACACAATATAGGGATTATGGGATACTAGCTAGCCTTCCTGGGTTAGATCCTACTTCTTACCTGCCTACTTACGAGGGGTGGGGAAATAGAAAAATGTGGACATCGCCTGTACCTCAGTTTCTTCATCTGTTAGATAATGATAGTAACAATAATATTCTCTAACTGAAACAGTTTTTGTCAGGAGTTAGTGAAATAATATATTTTCTTTTATTACCTTTATGGAAATTTCTCATGAAAAATTTATAATTGTTTGGTAAGGTTTAGAATTTATACAGAATTGAATAGAAATTCCCTAAAATATTCATCATTAGTTTTTATTAGGGCAACACAATATAATCAGTATTTTTTATTAGTGCAACACAAGCATCCTCCAAAGAGTTGATATCACCCACAAGGAAGAAAAATCTGGTTCTTGAAATGTAGAAAATCTTACCCTCATTATGTAGAAAGCACAAGTATACATACAGTACATAAACAGATATCAGTATATCTGAGGTATTAAAGTTTCATGAGAGTATGTTAAGAAAAAAATGTCTTAAAAAGCACCTTGAGAGGAAAAAGAAAAAAATGTTGAAAGCCATCCACGTGACACAAGGTAAAGAAATAGTAAATTTTTGGAAATGGACGTATAAAAGGAAAACTTCTGTTTTATTATTTATTCAGCACAAACAATACACTAGTGAATAAAATTCAAGTGTTGTTGGTAGACAATTCTCCATGGATCTTCACAGTTCTGTACACCTTTTGAACAGAAGTGGACTGACCTTTTTTCTGCCTTCTCAATAATGTGTATGTAGGGAACAGTGTTAGAGTAGAGGATGTCTCCTTTTGAAGCAGTGGGTCAACATGCTTGCTTAGAGTTCTCCTGTCCTGCAGTCTACTGTATGTGCAGGTGTCACCTGGCAATTTGGGTTTTACTCTGTGGATATTGGAGGTCAGGAAATTGGTAACATTTAAGAAATTGCTGATTCTATGGCTTCTGCTATTGCTCTGATAAAATCCTTTTTTCTTTGACCCAAATGTCCCGTGTCTTCTGCCAGCATCCGTGATTCTGGAGATAACTTGTTAGCTTGCGTGTGGAGTAAAAATTTCAGCCCTTTTAACACTTAACTTTAATTCTAGAAATTTGCTTTTGAATTGCCTACAGTGTGAAAAGTTAAGTAGATTTTCTTTTGTACGTGTAAGCAATTTATTTTGCCAATGTAGCTGTCAGCATGATGTTGTTTTTTGTTATTATAGAGGAATTTCGTTATTATAGGGGAATTGATAGTTTGATCATTGCCTATTTGTATCACCTTTTCAATATTTAAATTTCCTTGTATTTAAAAGAATTATTTGAACTAGTCTATAGGTTCTTTATGGGTTTTTTAAAACTTTAATATTGCTTAAACTACTATAAAGAATTGTTTTGTTGTTTATTGTTTTATAATACATTATCCAGATATAACTTCATGCTTTTAAATATTCAAAATGAATATATTGATTGTTTTTCCAACTCATTATCTATTTTATCATACAAATCATTATTCCAGTACATTGAAATAATGATTTGTCTATTAATAATTACTCTTATATGTGATTCAAATTGTTCACCAAGAATGGAAATAGTTTTCCATCCCCTCCACCCTAGGGAGAATTATGCTTCAAGCTCACTGTCCCATCAGCTTTCTCTAGCTGCCTAATTGATAATCACCAAACTTAGATTTCTTATGTCAAGAAAAATTTTGGTTTATAGCTACAGGATTTTCTGCTGCAATGATCCCACTTGTCTACACTTGTGTCAAATTCTGTAATAGTTATTCCCATGACAGGGTTCATAGGGGCTTTTCTATTAAGTTGAATTCAGAAGTCAAGTTTCCCCTAAGGATTACTGGATGCCAAGCTGACAAAATACCAGAGAGATTTTCTCTTTTTTTTTTCATAGTCGTCTTTTCACTCTGTTTCTGTTTGCCACTTTTTTTAACTCAGCAGAAAAAAAAAATGTGATTTGAAATTGATGTGCAACTTACAGCTGCATATGCTTATTTTAAACTAATGGTAATTGTTACATTAAATAGGAGAATTCTAAATAGAATATGTATATTAGAGGTAATAATGGATAAATATCATATTTCCATTAATTTTTTTCTGTTTTGTTATTCTGATGTAAAACATCACATTAAATTTCTTCTTTTCAAATAAGCATATAGTTGCCAACTTAAAATTAAGCATTGCACCTATTGGTATCTGTCTATAGAATGTTCTGAGGACATGATTTTCAATGAGAGAGACCTGCGTTCAGCTCAGCTGATATTTGGGTTTCTCATTTGCTTGGAAGAATGTCACTGATCTTTCAGTCATGGTCAAGACTGCATTTTTGCATTTCAATTTCTTGCTACACTCTCACCTTGCATTTCTGATTGTCTTCTTTACCATGTCTTCAAAACCAAATGGAGTTTTATGCCCCTTCCAAGTCCTCATCTGTCTCACTTTTCTCTCACTTCTGCTTGGGGGACATGGGATGGAGTAGGTGGAATATTTTATGCCATAACTCTTACTTGTCTAGAACCAACGGGTACACGTAAAGTGTGAAAGGGAATGCTTTAAGCAAAAGTTAGTACTGTGCTGAATTGTGGGAATTTCTTAAGAAATCACCAAGGGGATTATTGGAAAGCGGATACTGGGTAAGGTTGCTTATGGAGAGTGGTGCATAACTCCTCCCATCTTCCTTCTTCTCAAAAGAAAAAAAATTAGTGAAGGAAGTGAGATCCAGAGAAGGAATTGAGACCTTTATTCTTTGTGATTAAGTAGTAGGAGGGATCAAGACATATTTGTGTCTTTCTCTCTTGACTGGAAGCCTGGGGTCACTGCTGGAGAAATATAAGAGGGAACATTACAGCTTGTACCTAATCCTACAGTGATTTAGGCATTTTGCAGAGGAGATTAGAGTCGGTGACAGAATAAGGGATTTTCACTAAAAATTGATCAGAAATAAGAAAAGCAGACAGATTTTTCAGATTCAAGATTAGTGATTTTCAAACACTCTTAAAAAATTTACATTAACAATAATAAAAGGATTTTGTACCACAACAGAATATAGACACACATTTATAGAAATATCAAAGGGAACAACACTTAAACTAACTCTGTTTTGCATTCTTGTATTTTCTCTTCTATTCACTTCAAATCTATATGTTTATCAACTGAATTGATTTCCCATCCTACGGACTGCAAATCACAATCCGAAAAATAAATCTCAAAGGACTGCACTAGTTGCTGTTACTGGAATTATTCTCTGCCATCTGAGAAATATATTTGTAAACTCAGAGGGCAACAAGGGATCTTAGCGACAACCTTCTGTGATCAGGTCTTTCTTCTATATGATTACTCTTCTGTGTTTGTCTCTGAAAATGCTTTATCTGACGAGTTTGAGGCCATGGTCTCCATATGCCTTGGACATCTGCTTTTAGTTGAGGAGTTGTTAATTAGCCTGTGATAGAACTATATGTCATACAATCTTCCAGTTTATAAAATTCTAACCATCCAGGCTCTTTGAATGTATACAGTACTTATCATCTTGGCTTTGCTCCAAAATCCTAGGGCTTTCTTCCTGAGAGTTTTCTAAGTGGACAGTAGCTCCATATATACAGCATCTCTCTCTCTCTCTGTGCAGCACCTTTGAACCTGGTAGATCACATGATCCATGTAGCAAAGCAGATTTCATGGAATCAGGGAATGGCTACAGAAAGAGAATTTAGTAGAAAGAGGTGCAGACTTGCAGTACACCTCTGAGAAGCCTTGGCCAGATGGATATTCAAAAACAAAATGTTTTGATATCCAAAAAAACTGAAATAAGGAAATAAAACTTGGGTGCCCATATGCTACTCCAAAGATATTGTAGGAAATATTTTTTCTTTTTTATTAATGTGTAATAATGTCTATAATTTATTTCCTTATTCATATAGACTGTATTCTAAAAATTCTTATACTTTTAAAATTATATTAACATATATTTTAATATATCAAAATCAATTTGCTTATTACATATTTTAAAAATCTTAAATTTCTTATAGCTAAATTGCAAAAATCATGTTTTGTTTTATCGTTTAAGTTGTTATATCCAATATAAAACCATTATTTTGTAAAAAGAAAAGTTTAGTTCACTTCAAGGGAGCATTGACATATTTTTAACAAATTTATATTTTTGAAAAATTTCTCACGATTGAGATAAATTAGAAATAAAAATCTTGAAACTTTATTTAGGAAGAATTTTATTTGTGCCTTTCCATATTAATGTTTATTGTCTTTAAACAATGAATGATCGACTTAAGTTACTTTTGTCTGATTTTTCTACATTGTTCTCCAAGGATACTGATTTAGATTTAATGTAAGTTATCACTCTAAAACAAACAAAAAAAACCTCCTACCCATTCTCAGGATTCTATCCCTGAATGGAACTTCTACTTTTTGATAAATAATTTTGAAAAGTAACCATCTAAATGAAACATTAAACCTTTTGTAATCCCTCCCCACAAAACCGAATGAAGTCATAGGGGATAATGTGTGGCTTGATACAACACTATCCTTGATAGAACATCATAAAAAGAAATCACTAAGTTTATGGAGGGAAATAAGGAATCAGAGTGGAATAAGGCAATAATCACGAAGTTAAATAAACTTAGAGGTGAAAGCGAGAAATCACACCTATATTTAACAGACTTTCTTAGAGGAAGGCCCACATATTATGCACTTCTGTCCACTGATAGTGTCTAGCATAATGCCTTGAATAAGTAGCTATTTAATAAGTACATCAATTAAATTGTGAGTTAAATATTGCCTAATTAATATGTTTAGAACCTCATTGTATACACTTTTTAAATTCCTATTTGGAGTAAGCAATTAATTTGGGATAATACTTTGTGTCCTCAACTATTGCCATAGTAGAAGGGCTAATTAGTAGTGAAGAGAATAGCAGGGAAAGGTGAAAACGATGGAAAGGAAAGAGAAACTAAAAACCAAATGCTTTTACAGCTCACAACATGAATGAAAAAAAAATTTTCAGAATTTATACTTTACTGCATTACCTTATATTATTCTTTCTTTTACATTAAGATTATTTGCATACTTTTAATATTTTATCATCTTAGAATTTATGCTTTGTTAAGAATCCTTTGACTTTGTTGTTAACAATGTTTTTCTCCCAGTTGCACATTAGCTACTACCACCACATCAGATTTAACACCTATGAACACTCAGGAGCTGTGTGCCTCGGTCCCTCAGTTTTCTCTTTTACATACAGTATTTTTGTGAGATAGAAATGACTTAGCAGATTTAAGCAACTGAGTGCACTTTGAGGATTGTCATTAAGAAAGCATTCCATAAGTGTTAGTTGCTTTTATAAAATTTATAATTAAGGAGACTTATTAGAGGCCATAGAACAAACACGGGGGCTCCGGTCTTAGCCCTACAATTCTAGCCATGTGACTCTCACCTAGGCATTTAAACTGCTTGTTTCTTGATTTCATTATCAGTGAAATAAGGCTAATAAAACCTGCCTTGCATTCATCTGATGAAAATTCTAGTAAACTTTTTCTGATACTTTTAATTTGATCACATCATAGCAGAGTGTAGAGGAACACAAAACCACTTCCTGAAGTCCTGTGGAGCCAAGATAAAATGCAATTCTTTAATGACATGATTGGGAGCACATACTGGCAAGCAAAGCAGTTAACTTTGTTTATTAACAGATTCTGTTCACTTGCATCTTCCTGATGATTGATCTCAGCTTTCCCGTCATTTCCCTTCCTTCCTCTCTACCATATTTCATTGACTGAGTAAAATTACATCTTTCTGCCTCTTGGAAGTTTGGATAGAAATTTTATTTGGTGTTAGTAATGCTTTCATTCCCTATGCAATCCGTATTTCAAAGAAAGGTAATTGACAGATTCTTTGGTGTATCCAACAAGGTTATATTTCAATGTAAAGGAATTGAAGTTCCATGCCATATATGGGCTTTCTTGTGATTTTTCACATTATTTTTATTTTAAGGTGGAAACAATATTCTATTCAAAGATGAAAATCACTACCTATTAACTCCCTGTTGGGTATAGGTTTGTATTTACATATTTTATGAATAAAGAACACAAGTAGGGCTATGAAATCTGCATTTTCTTAGGCTGTTTTTGTTAAATGTATATAATTACCTATGGCAATATTCTTGAGATATTATCAAACTGTGTGGAAATTTCAATTAAAATAATTTTTGTAGTGAATATAAATAGAAATCTCAATGAAAAGAGAAAATAATATTATTTTATTATCATCAAAGCTATTGTTTCATTATATTTATCCATTTTTTAAAAAAAATACTATTTTTTAGAGCTGTTTTAGGTTCACAGTAAAATTGAGAGGTACAGATATTCTCCATATACCCACTGCCCCCACATATGCATAGCCTCTCGCATTATCAACACCACTCACTAGAGTGGTGCATTTGCTACAATTTATGAACCTACATTGACACATCATAATCACCCAAAGTCCACAGTTTATCTTAGGGTTCATTCTCGGGATTGTACACTCTTTGTCTATTTGTGAAGCCACAATACTTTGAAAATTCTATTGAACTTTTGCTGCTATATTTTATATATTTGTTAATTCTAATTCTGGCTTTTATCTTATAATTTGAGGATTAAGCAGTAGGCAATGCTCACAACAGTCCTCAATAGTATTAAATTCTGTTAGTGTCTGTGACACAGACACATTATAAATAATTTTAATCTCTATCATAAGTTTTGCTTGGCTAATATTAGGTCTAGTTGAAGCCTGCCACAGAGTCTGCCATACATTTGCAATCCCTGAACTGACCAAATATGAATTCTTAAAAGCAAAGAGTAAAAGGCATACCATTGCCTTATCTCATCATTTCCTATTGCAAAAGTCACTTATAGCATAATTCACTATAGTTATTATATTTAATGCTTCAGACTATACCTTTAGGTGGTACCCGTGCTGTAGATGTAAATGAGATTTCTTTTTAAAATATATACATTCAACATATTTTAATATGTTTAACAAATTTTTAGTGTTTTGATTTGGTTAATTATTGGTCATAATAGTAGAAAAAATGAAATTAGTAAAATTACTTAGCAAGGTAGGAAGTGAGTGCTTTGGTTTGAGTAGTAGAAGTTGGGATAGGAGTGATACCAATGTTTTACCAAGTAAAGATAAGAACCACCTTCATATGACAAAGGTACATTATTTCATTTTATAGTATCAATAATAAACTCATTATATGTTAATATGAATCACATAATACTATGAAAATTGGCCATATTTTCCCAAATAAAACATGTTCAGTAAGAAGTGGGACATCATTGTACCTTTTTGTGAATCACTTTAATGTCTGGCTTAATACAAGACAGTTGCATCCTCATATCTGGTTCTGCATTCAAACTGTTGTGATATGTCATATACCAATCATCTTTCTCAGGATGCACTTCTGGAATATGGCGGAATTTATAATAATATTGTTTTAACTTGAAAATATTCCATAATGTATAAAATAAATTCAAATTGTATTTATTTTGAAATTTTAAAAAGTCATATAGTTTCTAGAAAGTTCCACTTACATTCATGAGAAAATTAGAATGAAAAAGATAAATATTTTTATCTTACTATCACAATAAAAATGTTTTAATTTTGATGAGCCCCCTGAAAGGGACTCAAGGACCCCAAGAGAGCCAGACAACACTTTCATAACTGCAGTATGGTTATAGTCATGTTATAGACTTTATTTTCCTAATCACAAATTTGAACATTTTATCAATCACACAATTGGTCAAATTACATTTTAAAACTCTTGGAAAACTCAAAATAAATACTAATATAGCCTTATGGGAGGAATCAAATTGCGTAGAACACAACAAGGAATTGGTATCGTCGAGGAGGAAAAATTCTCTCCCACTCTTTTAAGTTCTTCTGGCAGGTCTAACTGAATCAACACCAGACGGACTAATAGAAGAAAAATGAAACAAAAGTTTAATAACATGTATAGCTCCTGTATACATGGGAGAGACCCAGGAAAACTGAGTAACTAGTCATAATGGCGGAAATCACACCTTAAATACCATCTTCAGCTAAAGACAAAAGAAGATATTGGGAATGAGGAGTCAGTTATGGAGGTTCCCAGCAAAAGCATGGTAAATAAGGGTAAGTTTGTTATGCAAATTTAAGTCTTTGTCTTCTCCAATGGTAAGAATTTCTAAAGACTTGGTCATCCCCCTCTTCCTGGTACAGCAAGGGAGACACCCTTACAAATGGAGATTTCTCTTTTACATGTAAATGTCTCTTACAAAGGGCAACTTCAATTCGGTTTTCAGAGCTTCTGCCATGTCTGCTGCTTCTTAAAAATAACCAGCCTAAAATAAGCCTTAAACCAAAGAAACATATTTTGGTTGACAAATTCTGCTCCCCTTCAGTATGATAACTAAAACTGATGGAGAAAATTGAAGAGAAAAATGGACAGTAGAAAATGAGAAGACCAATTTACTGTGTGAATAATCTTATGGTTCTCAGTCTTAGATGCACATTTTAATCACCTGAGGAACTTTGTAAATATACCTATACACAGGTCCAACTCAGGTCCACAAAGAAGGAGGGGCCCCTGCTTCTGTATGCTTAAAATTAACTCCAGGAGACTCTCTAATGTGCAGCCAAGGTTAAGAATTTTTGAAATAACACTGAATTATACTATGCAAATAATCAAAGTATGAAAGTTTAACACGGGAAATATGATACAGGTGTGAGCAGAGTGTTGAACTGGTATATGAATCTTGTACAAAATATGTTTCATTAAGTGTGATGTAAATATGCCTTTTATTCTGAAAATTCTGTAGCATACTCTTTAGGATTTTCTCTGATGCCAATAAGTCACAGGGAGAGAATTTTGACAGAATCTTCATAAATGCATTTTTTGATTTCTCTCTCTCAACAATTTGATCAATGTTTGTAATCTGCTGAGAAGAACTATGTTGTTAATTGTTTTTTCCTTATAATACATGAACAGAGATATGAAATATGTTAATCATTACATTAAAAACAAACTTTATTAAAAACTGATAGAAAACACACATCTTGCACCAAATCAAACTAGGATATTTACATATAATTCTCAGGCAGTGTTTTATTAAACACTTCTTTAATTCATTTAGAAGTTACTCTTTTGTATCCCACTTTACATTACAAAGTCATGAGGACAGAGACTAGCTTACCTGATTTCTGAATCTGTCATGATATCCAAGTAGTACTAGAAATATTTAAGGTATTCCATACTTATTGTGTAAATTAATAAACAGAAACCTCATTTAAAATGGAGTCAGGGGGGCTGGCCCAAGTGGCATAGTGGTTAAGTTAGTGCCCTCTGTTTTGGGGGCTCAGGGTTTGTGAGTTCAGATCCTGGGTACAGACCTACACCATTTATCAAGCCATACTGTGGCAGCGACCCACATACAAAATGGAGCAAGATTGGCACAGATGTTAACTGAGGGACAATCTTCCTCTCCAGAAAAAAAAAAAAAAATGGAATCAGGAGGCCAGAAGGAAGAGCTCTCACACCCTGTGAGGATGGAAGAGACAGCCACAAGAAGAAAAGACTTTGTCTTCTTGCCCAGCAAGAGCTCAGCCAATGAGAGACTGTCACAACTCAGCCAATGAAAAGTCACTATATTTTGAACTCTCAATCCTTCCAAAGGTCTCTGTTTATAATAGCCATCCCAACTTCCTCTTCCCCTCTATAGAAGAGTTTCTCTTCCTCTTGTTGCTCCGAACTTGCGTGTGGCTCACCATGGTTGCAGATCCTGAATTGTAATTCTTTATTGATCCTGAATAAACCAATTTTTGCTGGGAAATAACTGGCTGGCTATTTAAGGTCAACAAGATCTATCTGTATGAATTTTCCCACACAACTAAGCAATATTTTTGTCTGCTGTATGCCTAAGATTACTTTTTTCCTTTCATTCTAAAATGAAACTTCCAAAAGGGTAGGGATCTTTGTTTTGTGTCACTAATGTATTCCAAATGCCTGCAACAGTGCTTGGTACACAATAGGTTTTCAAATAGTAATTAACCAAATGTATAAATAGATGACCACAATCAAGGACTTCTGTAGAAGTTGACCTACATTTCCTTCTTTTTCAAAAATCCATTTCTATGATATGCAGAATCTAACTAAAGAACACATCACTTCATTTATAATATGCTGACTTTACAAAATATTATTGATGACTTCACTTCCCTGGATTTTTAATTTTGCCATGTGTTTTTTTAATAGGAAATATTTTATTATTCACATTAAAATGGCATGGCTGTATCACCTTTCAAATAGCATAGACATAAATTCTCATAGTAGAATATTAAACTTTAAGATATACTTTCTGTGTGGATTAAAGTTATAATTTCTTTTGGCAAACAAATTTCATTCCTCCAACAATCTCTGTATATCACTGATTTGAGAAAAATGAAAGAATTACTGAGAAATATACTCAGGGGAGAGTTTTTATTTCCTACTGAGCTATAATTTTCTTTTCTTTCTTTCTTTTGATATTCATAACAGAGTAAGCATTATTTATGAATAAGAGAAGATAATACCCATAATAGAAATTTTGACCTTTTTCAAGAGTCAAAATATTACTTTGGAATTTACAGGCGTGATATTATATCAAACATGAATGATGTGTAACACTTAGATATGGTGTATTCATATTCATTGTTTATTCAAAAAAATAAAATATCTTAAGAAATTAATTTTTTCATTAGGATTTAAAAATAAATGTCAGAGACAGTTAAAATGTGCAATGCACTCAAATCCTTATTTTCATATAAAATTAAATGCTGACTTTTTTTTTGAAATGCAAAGTTTCCTGAGACTTGTGGTATATATGTTTTTATCCTCCTGGTTTTTTTAGTCCATCAATGAACTGTATCTTCTTGCTTTATAGTCCAGTACAGAGCTGCCACATAATAGCTTTTTGAAAATCTTCTACCGTTGATATTTAGAATGGTTATCAGGCTCTTGATATAATTTAGGGAGCCAATGAAATGTTGTCAGAGCCAAATACTTGTTCATTCAGAAATATGACAGTTTACTGGGAACTGTTCATAGTGTCTTAACTTTCCAGTATTAGCATCCTTTTGGAAAAGCAAATATGTCAAGAATGAGGTTTGACATGATTTTTCTCTGACATATTACTAAAAAACAGGCCGATATCTTTTGACTTTGCAGTTTTAAGAAAAAGGGAAGAAATGTTTTAATATATCAAAGACTATTAAAGAGACGAGTCCTGAATTCTAGCTTAGTACTGTTGCTAGAAATGTAATCAAAGATGAACAAGGTGTTTTTACTTTCTAGGAGGCATCTATTTTAGCTAATTCGAGGAAATGGGCTTAATTCTATGAAGGTAAGAGACAAAACACAACATCAAAAACAAAAGCAAAAACCAGAACAAAAGCACTTAAATTGGTCAATAAAACTGAGAACTATCATTAAAGCCTAAGTCTTAATAAATAACGATTGTGCATTTGAATGAAGCATCCCATAGATTTATCTTTTAATGTATTGAATGCATTGTGCACCCCAGAAGCAAAGAAACTTCTTAGTGTATAGGACCCAGCTAAGATTTAGTTGTGCTCCAAGAGAAACAAGAACATTTTAATTCCATGTATTCTTTTTTATGGTTACAAGGTAAACTTTAGGTAAACTATGAAATATGCAGTATATTTGTTTATTCAGCATACAGTGGTCCTCCAAATCTGGGTTCTTCATTCCTTCATATTAGAACATCTCCCTAATCCAGAGGAAATGATTCACAAAATTTGACCCACACAAAGAAGATGGTGTACTCACATAAGAAAGCCTATACTTTAGCAAAACTGCAATTCTCATTGGATTAGTCAAAATAGGCCAGCGTATGTTTTGGCATAAAGAAACCTAAAAATTATAATGCTTTCAGAGATAGCTTACTTTTTAATTTTTTTGTATAAGGATATTTTATAGGCTTCTATTTTGATTATAATTAAAATGAGATAGTTTACATTTCACTATTTTATATGTGACATATAATTTTGGAAGTTATTTTTATTGGTGATATGTGGATGCTGAATATTGAAGAGAATGTAGTTCTCTAAGAGATATTGTTGGGTTGGACTCAGTATAATCCAGATAAAAATATACACAAATATACTACATTTTTCTATGTATATATTATATATATAATATATATATGTCGTAGCTACCATATTTATATGGTTTATTTTATTTGTCATGTATTAAAATTTAATTTCCAAGCAGAAAATGAAAATAAAAATCACAATGGAAATGTTAATAAATTTGACTAAAGAAAAAAGTCAAAACTTTCTGTTAGCTACTCTACATATAAAACAATATAATTTTAAGCCAAAATACAAAATAAAAATAGTACAATAAGCCAAAAAGTCTAATAGCCTTAAGATGTAAAATACTTACTCAAATTGATGAGCAGTTCAGTAGGTCTTCACTAGAAAAATGAGCAGAAAAAAATTGCCAATAGACTGTTTTTAAACCATTGTTTTTCAAACTTGAAATTACAGAGAGTCTAACAATTTTGGTAAGAGAACATCTATTATGATTTCTCATACATTCAACAGACATTATTAGAGCAGAAATGTGGGGAAGAACTTTGGTGGTAAATATCAAAAAACATGAAAATACTCAAAATATGTGCTCCAGTGATTTCACTTTTAGTAATTTATATAAAGTAAACGTAAAATGTGTATCCAAATATTTATTTCATTGAACCTTGATGTGCGTTACTTATTATGGCAAAAACAAAGAATCATAATTATTTTTACAGAGTAATTGCTATGTCTTTAGGGTTCTTCTAAGTGATTTAAATATATTAACTTATTTAACACTCACAACAACCCTGTGAGATATTATCTCCTCTTCAAATCTGAGAAGACTGAATTCCAAAGAGATTGATTAACCTGGCTTGGAAGTTCTAGGACAGGAAATCGGCCTGTCTGGCTCATGTGATCAAGGCTCCTAACAGTTCTGCCGTGCTGCCTCTCCACTAGGGGATGTTCATACCAACATGTATAAGAAAACTTCTGTATAAGAACAGTGTGTATAAAACTCTTAGCTCCAATCCTGGCAATAAATAAACTACCATTTTTTTAGAGAGACAGAACAGTTTTGTTTTGTTTTTTCTGGGAAACATTTGCTCTAAGCTAACATCTGTTGCCAATCTTCCTCTCCCCCCAACCACAGCCACAGTACATAGTTGTATATTTTAGTTGTATGTTCTTCTACTTCTTTTATGTGAGCCAATGCCACAGCATGGCAAGCGACAGATGAGTGGTGTGATTTCCTGATCGGGAAACAAACCTGGGCCGCCGAAGTGGAGGGCCCAGAATTTTAACCAGTGGCCATCAGGGCTGTTTCTAAACTACCATTTTATTGTTTCTAGTGCTGTACTCCTAGCAACACTGTGTACAGCAGAGCAGAACCCTGCCTGGTCTTTTTGCACCATCATCTCACCTTCTAGTACTTATCAGACAATGTTCCAGTACTATTCATCAGGTTTTCAGGACCAATTTTTTCAGAAATGGGTGGCCAGGTCCTTCTTCCCAGTCTGTCTAGTCTGGAAGCTCCTCTGACAACTGTCCACATGGGTGATCTTGATGGTTTTTAAAATACTGGTGGGACAGCTTTTAGCTTCACAGCAACATACAACTGTTACAGTATGACAACCAACAGATGAGTGATGTGCTTCCCTGACCAGAAAATGGGAAACAAATCCAGGCCCTGGCAGACACAGTGCTGATTCTTAACCACTTGACCACCAGGAGTGGCTAAACTATCATTAAATGGTAGCTATTATTTTCATCATTATAATCAGTGCTAAAAATTATGTGTTCCAACAATGTTTGTTATCATCAGAAGTCTTCTGAAGATATTATTAAGATGATCAGGATATAGAATTGTATATATAGACACAGTTATTTTATCTACATTCAACATTGTATATCATATTACATTTTCTGCATTGTAATTTTCTTTTTTAAAATTTTGAACAATAATTGAATAATACCTATATAACAAGTAAGATTAAACAAAATAATTTAATTATGTGTTATGAAAATTAATTGTGATAAATGTTGGGACTTTTAGGACTTCCGAAAAAGAGGCTGTCCAGAATAAAAACTAGACCAGATAGGAAGCTCCTGTCCCTCCCAATTTAGTTTTTTCCTAAATATACATGAATATAATTGTGCTTGCCACCTATAAATGTGTCTACTTCTTTCACTGAGACCTGCTTCACTATGTTTTCTTTTATTAAGTATTTATCCTCAATGTGTACTTGAGCTGAGCAATTGTCAAGAAAAAAGGACTTGGGGCCGCCCAGTGGCGCAGCGGTTTAGTTCGCGCTTGGCAGCCCGGGGTTCGCGAGTTTGGATCCCGGGCGCCCGCCGACGCACTGCCTGTCAGCCATGCCGTGGCGGCGTCCCATATAAAGTGGAGGAAGATGGGCACGGATGTTAGCCCAGGGCCAGTCTTCCTCAGCAAAAAGGGGAGGATTGGCAACGGATGTTAGCTCAGGGCTGGTCTTCCCCACAAAAAAAAAAAAAGAAAAAAAGGACTTATTTACATCATGAATAGAATTCATTTTTTCATTACGTCTGTATGGAAAGAATTGCTAGTTGAATAAGGAAAGATGTTTCTAGTTGGTTGCATGGGAATGATTGTCAGAAATTCATACAATAGTTGTGTTGCATTGATAGAAAAAAATAGCATTTTGTTATCTATTATCCATCTATCAGTAATTGGTTCTATTCTTTTCTACTATCCAGAGGGACACTTGGATGAGACCCTGCTAGATATGAAGAGAAAAAAAATCTCCTTCATTTCTCTCTCAATTTTTTAGCCAACTAAATTATAGCTAGTTGAGCCCAACAACAGAACTCTCTTGACTAACATCTTTGGGGAAAATGTATCTCCCATGTGGTATCTCCTTTTTTAGAACGTAGAAAAAAATGTCATTCTGAAGTCATCACATGTTTATATATGGAAAAGATACCTGTTGCTCCTAAATCCTGCCCTCAACACAACACAGCAATGTTATTTTCCCAGTGTGAATAATAGATTTTGTATATCCAAATTAAATAAACTTTAAAAGTGACCACATATGTTATTTCCCTGGAATGCGTTTGTGTATGTGTGTCTATGTTTGTGTGCTTGTGCATGCATCAATTCTTTGTCTAGGAAAACATAAGACTTCATTAGCGTCATTAGAACTAGATTCTATGCTATTTTCCCAGAATATATCTCAGGAAATAACAAAATGTCCCTTAGCTTTAAGTCAGTCTAACTGATATATCTGAACTAAATTTAAATATGTATTTTATTGAAAAGGAATATTGAGATGGTTTTTCCTTCTAAAATTTCATTTTAAATTACAGTGAGTAACTTTCATTGTTTGGTATGGCTTCCAACACACCAAAAGCCAGATTGAATTGACCATATTAGAATAATAATATTGTATCTCAAAAATGGATTTTGGAAAATATATTTTAATGGAATATTTGTTTTCCCAAGAAAAATCAGTGGTTCCAAAAACAGAACCATAGACTAGTTCTACTTTCCCTCATGTTTCATTACTTACCTTTGATACTTGACTTCTAGATTCTTATTTTCAGTTAGTGAATAGAAAGGAGAAGATTATTTCCATTTTGAATTAGAGCACTGATATTTTTATACAACTCAGTTCATTCCTCTAAATTTGAATTTACTTATATAGAAAACGAAGGTGAAAATTTTTTCTAACACATTTTCAGGGGTTAAGAACAAAATACATTTAATAAACATTACCTAATATGTTTTTAATATATTATGAAATATCAATATGATATTTTATTTAAATTACATAAACAACACAGCATATATATTTACATTACTACATTTGTTCCTAAAGGCATCAATAAAATAACCAGGGTATAATGGAAAAGGACACTTTTTGTTTTTCTTTGTTTTTAGGTATTTCCTACATCTAATGAATTTAATGGCATATGCAAGTTTCTGAAATCTCTGTTTTTCAGTTTCTTCACCTACACAATGAGGTAGAATTTACTTCATAACTTGTTGCAGGAATTAGATAAGATAAAACCTTAAAAGACATGAAGCAATGGATGGTAGGTGTTAAACATTTAATAACTGTTAACAACAATAACGTTGGCTGTTTATGGTGCTGTTACATGGCTACTCCTCTTTTCAACAAAAACGGGCTCTGGATTGGATGTACTGAATTCAGTTATTACGAGAGTCGTGATTATGAGCATGTCACAATCTTTCTGGGCCTCTGTTTCCATGTAATAAAGATAGTAAACACATCTTCCTCAGAAGAATATCAAAAGAACTGCTAAGTATGACTTGAAATACCTCATCATGCACAAAGAAACATTCACAAATCAGATATCTACTTTTTCTATGTGTTTTGGGGAACTAGTGGTGTAAGATTAGAAGACAAAACTCCCATCCCTTAAGGCTCTCATATTCTAGTGGTCAATGTAACAGTTCAACTGATGAATAAAATAATGCGTTACTTTCATGAACAAAATGCTGAGGAAGCTCAGAAGCTGGGATTAGGTCTGCTTTGGTGAATAAGAGATGATTTCAGAAAGGAGGTGCCATTGGATCTGGAAATCGGTGAGTGAAAAGGAGCTTAACAGGTGATGAGGAGTGGGCCATACAAATGAATGGGATGATGAACATGTCGCATATAATTATGTAATCATGAGAACATCAATATTCAACGTAATTGAGTAACAATCCTTGAGAGGCATATTGGGGCCAGAAGTTTTATATACAAACACACACACACATTCATACACATGTAATACAAAAGAATTAATCCTTGTTGCCTTAACGCATACTGTCACATATTTAGTGGTATTTTCTACTTTTGGCATGATGGGAGTTTTCTTGGTAAAAGTCCACTGATTCTCCCTCTGCACCTATCTTTGTATGCTCTGATTCCATATAAGTGTGTGTACACTCAACTTGCAGTTAACTAACTGTGAACCACAACTTACTCTAGTTAAGGAAATAGTTTAATTCCATATATATATCCCTAAAAGCTTGAAATAAGGTAAGAATCTCAGTACTCAAGTTCAGAATCTCCTTATTTTTTATTAAAAACACATTTTCATTTTTAAGTCTCCTTACTTTGCAGACATACAGTAAGCTTAACGTCAGTCATTCTTGGAGTAATCCCCTCTCCCCTAGGTACTGTGAAGAGGTGAAGGCCTTATGCAATGCTGGAATTCAGGTGTGTGTGTGCAGCCCCTGTGGGTGTAGGTGTGCATGAGGGTAGGTTGGGGGTGGGATGGGTATTGGGCCATGTTAGTTAAGAGTGGGACTATTCATACAGTGATTTCAGCTCCAAAAGTTTTTGTCTAGCACATGTAGGGTGAGGAAGTCTCTTTTGAATTTGCCAGTGTTTCATTTAGTTTTAACCTTTTAGTCCCTGCTGCCTCCAAGCAGTGTTTTTAGAAACTCAGACCAATTACTATGATATGCAGACTTTAAAAAAAAAAAAAAAAGATGTGTGTGTGTGTGTGTGTGTGTGTGTGTGTGTGAGAGAGAGAGAGAGAGAGAGGAAGATTGTCCCTGAGCTAACATTTGTGCCAATCTTCTTCCATTTTATACGTGGGTTGCCTGCCAAAGCATGACTTGATGGATGATATAGGTCTGTGCCTGGGGTCCAAACCCATGTACCCTGGGCTGCCAAAGCAGAGCATGCAGACTTAATCAGTACGTCACTGGGCTGACCTCAAGAGATTATTTTTAAAGCAATTTTATGTTTACCAAAAAATTGAACAAATTGAGTATAACAGAGAGAGTTCCCATATACCTCCTCCAACTTCCCCCTCCCCCACTTCCTCTATTATGAACATGTTGCATTAGTGTGGCACATTTGTTACAATTGATGAGCCAATATTGATACAATATTATTAAGTAAAGTTCACAGTTTACATTGGAATTCACTCTCTGTGTTATATATTCCATAGGTTTTAAAAATGTATAATGAGATGTGTCTACCATTGCAGTATCAAACAGTAGTTTCTTACTCTAAATGCTCTGTGCCTCATCTAATCATCCCTCCCCGTCTCCCTCTGAATCCCCCCTGATCTTTCTACTGTCTCCATGGTTTTGCCTTTTCCAGAATGTCATATAGTTGGAAGACACAGTATGTAGCCTTTCAGATTAGCTTCTTTCACTTAGTAATATGCATTTAAGATTCCTTCATGATTTAATAGCTCATTTTTTTAATTAAAAAAAAATTTTTTTTAATTTGTGAGGAAGATTAGCCCTGACCTAACATCTGTTGCCAATCCTTCTCTTTTAGCTGAGGAAGACTGGCCCTGAGCTAACATCTGTGCCCATCTTCTTCTACTTTATAAGTGGGATACTGCTGCAGCATGGCTTGATAAGCAGTTCACAGGTCTGCGCCCGGGATCCGAACCTGCAAACCCTGGGACACAGAAGCAGAGCGCATGGACTTAACCGCTATGCCACTGGGCTGGCCCCGAGGGTTTTGTGTCTCTTATTCATACCAAGTCCCTAAAACAGTGGGCCTGTAGTTAGTGACTGGGAAAGGAGACAGGCCTTACAACATTTCTAGCAACATAACGGTATGGGATGCTCTTCTAGAATCCACTATGGAGTGATGCTGTGGGGGAGAGTGGAACACATTTGAACTTGCCATTCTCTGAAAGGCAACTTGTATATATTTCCCCAAACCAAAGAAACACTGAACATTGATGAAAGGTGGAGAATTTCTATTCTGAAAGGTTGAGATATATGTTGGGTATTGTCCTGAAAGCCTAGCTAATTGTTCCCTTGCATCACACAAAGCAGAAAGACTTCAATGCAAAGATATTAGGACTGTGGGATATGAATAGTCACTCAAGACTGCTCCTCTTACAACCTTGAGATCTAACTTCTACATGTATAATATGATTTTTACGGCCCAGTTTCAGGTTTTATGAAATTTTATCTTGCAGTAGTCTTTTCAAACAAAGTGGTATACTGTTCCCCATTTATCACTTATTTTGTTTTACGTGATTATCTCAATTCATCATATTTTTATGTTAATGTATGTTTATGCTTTCTGTGTCATCTGTGAGGTATTTTCTTATTATCTCTGTATATTTTATTTTTTAAAAATGCCTCACAATCTCTGTATATTTAGGAATACTTACTTATTGACATTCATTGTCATATTTTTGGTTTAATTTCAATCACCTTGGATCATTCTTGGTGTACATTAGTCTCTTTCCTTTTGATTTCTTCATTTCATTTAGACCGTGACTAATCTAGAAATTCAGATTGTCATTTCTTTACACAATGCAGGAATAATCTACAGGTTTCAAGATAACCCGTGTGTTTGCAGTTATCCTTCCCTACAATTCTCTTCCTTGAGTGACTACAAGCCCAGAAAACAATGGCAGACTCCTTCTATCTAACTCAGTGAAAGTGAACACTTGGATCCGTTTTTGGTTCAGTGTAGCCAGCACAACTTAGACTTAGGGACAAAAAGTGGGATAATTTAATGTATTTCTCTTTCATTCTTGGGCCTTTCTTTTCCTATGTTGTTCTGAGAGTATAACTTTAGTCTCAAATTCCTTGTGGTTAGTGAACTCTTTACAATGGACTTCCTCTCTCTACACTATCTGGTGTGGTTGTAAATATTTTAATAGAAATTTGGGAAGAGGAATATCAAGAACATCAATTCTGGAAACTCCATGGTACAATGACCTGATCCACTCCTTCATTTTTATCCTCTACATTACGCACAATACATGCTAAAGAATTTTTTTAGAAAGAAAGAAATAACTATAGAAATTATTTTATCTTTTTAAAAATTTTAAGTTTTTATAGTCTTATGTGAATAAAGATCTACCTTACCTTTTAATATCACTCTTTTATTTAAGATTTAATGAGATGTTTTCTTCTCATAGATCAAAATCTTTCGTGACATAAATCTGAGAGCAATGCTTCCATGTCTCCATGCACTCATAAGAAACACACTCATTTCAAATGAACAAAGACAGCACAGAAATGTAAGGGCTATGTGTAAAGGAGAAAAAATGAACAAAAAACTAGATACAATACAAGAGAAACAATTTTTCTTTGAATTCTTCTAAAATGTTAATTCTTTTTGCCAATTTTAGTCTCTGGTAAAAATGATTTATGATTAATCCTAAAGCATAGTGCTTCATAAACAATATTCGGTAGATTACTGTAGAAGTGCAAGTACACTTTTTCCAAACATCTAGAGATACATTATTTATGAATAATTTGAAAATTCAGGCTTGTTTTAAAAATCTTAACTTGATAAATAAAGCAAAGATTATTTTCTTGCTTTATTATGATTATTACAATTACCTGAGTATGATATAATTCTGTCTTCTCTTTAAAACGTAACTTGATAAGAAGAAAATTTGCAAAGTGCAATTTTAGAATGATAGGTGGTGCAGTATAGTGGATAAGGACACAGCCTACAGAGCAATAGTACCTGGGTTTATAGTTGACCTCTATCACTTACTACCTGTGAGACATTGTTAATGTGTTCCTCAGTTTCCTCATCTACAGAATGGTTAACAGTACTCACCACATAAGGCCAACCCTATGAAGATTAAATGTGTCAATGTATGTAAAGTCCTCAAAACCACTTCTGGCAGGAAGTAAGAACTAGACAACTGTTCCTTCTTATAAATGGACTCAGTTTTAAAATGGCCAACATGAAAACAGGGCAATTGTATTTTACATTTATTCCACATAATATAGAATTGGTTTATATCCCATTGGGATAGCCAGTGCAAATTCAGAGTGCACTAATATTTATATATATGCGTATATATATATATACACACACACACACACACACACACACACACCCCTATATTCTATAGGTTATAATTCTATAACCTATAGAATCAGGTGGAAAAAATACTCCACACACACTCCATTCCCAAGTCTTGTTACCTGAGTTGCCACCCCTAAGAGAGAAACTTGAATTTTATTTTATCCTGTTTTGTTATTTTATCTTTTGGCTGAAGGAACAGAAATGCTTTATAATTCTGTGATGAGATGAGCACTGGGGGAGGAAATGGAAGATAGACAAATATAAAGGAAATCTGGATGTTTGAAATATCTAATTTCTGATGAATCTCACAGCACAATGTTTTAGCTCATGTAAAGAAAGAAGGTGCTATTTGAACCGGCAGTTTGAAAAAGCACAATTGTAAGAACATTACCACAAAACATTTTTATTTCTGCCTTTGAGTACCTTTTAACATTTGCTCAATGGGTATCAGATTTCCCCTGATGATAAATGAAATCATAGGTGCGCCTCATGAATCTTCCTGTCACTCTTAATCCAAAACAAAACAGTAACAACAATAACAAAAAACACTATAGCTACTTTGAAAAACAGTTACAAGGTTAAGAATCTAAATTTATTTAAAATGGACTCTCCTCTCCTCACTCAAAACAGCCATGCTGTAGGGAAAAAGCTTGCTGCCAGGGAAGGTTATATGGTTGGTTTTTCTCTTTTTCTTGCCTCGTGTTGCTACTGCTGTTAACCAAAGATTCTGACCATTCCTGGGTTGGCCTGTAAGAAGAAGGAGGGAGAACTGAGGCAATAAAGTTCTTACCTGGCTGATACTGTCATGAACGGATGGCAAAGCTTTAGCATCAGTACTCACTGGACTTGGAGAGTGTTTTAATTTCTCTCTCCTGGACACTTTCCTGTCTCACTAGCTATTCTCCATGACTGGTAATATTTAACCTAAAATTTCCTTAATGGGTGAATGCATCTCTGTTTTGGCTGGCCACTCATTACTTCACCAGCCCCTAGGAATCCAGACATATGTCTGCTTCTATCTGCTATGATTTGTTCATACATAAGAAGCCTCTCTGGGCCAGGTCCTAACACAATGAATTTTTTGTGTGTGTGTGGCCTATGTCCCATCCACGGGAAAACTTATGCATCCTTGCTCTGACTGAAAATGCAAGTATTTCTAAACTATACCCCTATTTTGTTCATCTGTCACCATTTTGATTATTATTCATAACTTAGATACCAATTCACTTTGTCCTCTAAACCTCATTACAGATGAATTGAGCTCTTCAAGTAATCTCTTTAAGAACCTTTTCTTTTGTGTGAGGATGTATCTTGCCAGTCAGGAAGGGTAAGATTTTTGTAACACCACTCTATCTAAAGAAATCCTCTTCAAAAATTCCCTGTGTGTACTCTCATTTTTTTGTTTTATAGAAACAATTCGGGATTTTCATAAAAATGTGAAAGTCACACTCTGTCATTCCTGGAATATCCTATTGGCCACGTAAGTCAACTCTATTCATTGTGGGAGGGGACTAACAAGGGCCCAAATATCAGGAAGTGGCAGTCATTGGGAGCCATCCCAGAAGCTGGCTATCACAGTGTTCCTTCTAACCAGCAAAGATTCAGGTATCTTTCACATGCAAAATATACTCCCTCTCTTCCCAAGCCCTGAGAAGTGTCATCCATTAAATTTCTAGAATCTTATCCTCCAAATGAAGTTGTATGTGTAGCTCCTCGAGTAGAGTTGCTCTCAATCTGAAGACCTGTAAATTAAGGAGACAACTTCTCTGTCTCCCCAATACACATATACACAATATAAACTGAGACAATTCTAGAATACCACTATAGGCATTCCTTTTTGAAGGGAGGTGTATGGTAGGAGGCACAGAGGAAGCACTATTTCTTAGTATTTCTGAAGTTCTGCCAGACAAATGTTGAAATTTCCTTGTTTAAGACTCAGTCATCCACTTCTCATGAATTGATTCTCCATGATTCTTTGCTCTGCCTTCTGAATTTCAGAATTGTTGATTTTGCCCTGAGTCATCCTTCCTATTCTAGTAGCAAAGCCCGAGTTTGAATTTGAGTCATTTTCTCAGCCTACTTTCTCTCTGTGAAAATTTGGATTTCTAAAGACCCCTTTTAAGTTTTTACTGTGTCACTTTCAGTCAAAGATGGCACAGTTCCTGCCAATGCTCTTAAAGATTTGTCATTTATTTCTATTGAATTGTCTGTCTTTTTCTCATTGATTTGTGGCAGTTTTTTTACATATTCTGAGTACAAGTCTTCTATTAGTTTTACATGTTACAAATATCTTCTACTATATGGCTTGCTTTTTCAATCTTTTGATATATATTATTAATTACTGTGATTCAATACATCAATCTTCATGGTTACCACTTTTTAAGTTCTGTTTAAGAATCTTGAATCAAAGGGCAAGTTGATATTCTCCAATGGAATTTTCTAAAGACTTGATTGTATTATTTATCACTTTTGGATCTAAAATCCCCCTGAAATGGATTAGAGGTTGTTAGTCTCTTTTTTCATATATGCACTAAACTCCATAGACACATGCCGTGCTCTTTTATGACTTCTCTCACCAAATATTCTCAGTAGTGAAAGTAGTGGGAGGGTAGCCCTGAAGATTCTTCAGATCCTCAAGCTTCCAGCAGCAGAGTGAGATCCCAATACAGTAGTCCTTCTTATCTGCAGTCTCACTTTCATGGTTTCAGTTACCCAAGGTCAACCACAATCTGGAAGCAGATGAACCTCCTTCTAACATATCATCAGAAGGTCCATAGTAGCCTAACGCTGAATCACAATTCCTGCATCACTCACTTCATCTCATCATGTAGACATCGTGTCATCTCACATCATCACGACAAGCAGGGTGAGTACAGTATGATAAGATATTTTGAGAGAGAGAGACCATATTCACACAACTTTTATTACGGTATATTGTTATAATTGTTCTATTTTATCATTACTTATTGTTGTTAATCTCTTACTGTGCCTAATTTATATTAAACTTTATCATAGGCATGTATTATAGGAAAAAACATAGTATACATGGGGTTGGGTACTATCTAAGATTTCAGGCATCCACTGGGAGTCTTGGAACGTATCCCCCATAGATAAGGGGAGAATACTGTTCCTCTATTCTTTATGAATTACAATTTTGAGGCCCCCTCACCTATCTGCATGGGGGTAGCCTTTCCAAATGTGTCTCGCCAAAGAGGACAATGATGATGTCAGTGACTCTTAGTTCTGACTCCCTTTCTCTCTCCTCAGCCATCTTTCCATGAAGGTTGACAGTGAGAAGTGGAGAGCTAGAGTTGGGGGAAGTGGTGGGTTTAGTATGAATAGATTCTATTATCAATTTGCTAGTTCCTAAGGGTCATCTTTAGAACTTGGTACATCATCTCTTTTGTGTCAGCTATGGGTCCTAATTTCCACAGTAGTTCTGTTCAGTCTGTGGTTACATGAGTAAAAACACAGTTACACGAGTAAAGGAGATTCTCTCTCTTCCTCATCAACTTATTTTTCTGTTGAATATTAAATCTGAATACTATTGATGGCATGTATTGAATCCTGATATATTCTTTTTTCAGTATTTATGTCAGAGAATAAACTAGCAAAAACAATTTTTGCAGGAAAGTAATATATTGAACTTTTAAAAGAAAGTGATCCAAAACCATAAAATAATCTGACTTTATTTCCAATAGAATTATCTACTAAAATTGCAGAAACTGTAGTACAGAGCTAGTCTTCCAAGCGGGTGGACAGGTTAAAAAAAGAGAAGAAAAGAATAACTTCTACTAGTATAACTCTTATTAATATTTCAGCCTTACATACCAAGTCGAGAATTTATTCTTTATTATGTAGTGTCTCCTATTCAAAATCATTCAGTGAATCTTTCAGTTATTAATTGCACATGGGATTTGTTTTTGTGCTATGATAGCTCTTCTGGAAATGAAGTTATAACACAGGCTATGTGAAAATTTACAAGGTGCTAATGAGCTTTCTTCAAACACCACAAATTATTTAAGTAACTTAATGCTGTTGTTATTTTTACAGTGTCAGAGGAGTTTTCACACTAATGTGAGGCAGCCACATAATTTATTTCTCTGTTTTCAAACTTTCTAGTATAAATTGAAAACATAAGCATAATGTCAAAGAGAACGGCATTAATTTATTTCTTTCAAATGTTTACGTCAAAAAGTATTTTTAGTCCAGGGAAATATGATACATAATGATATGATTGATTTTGATCTTTAACAATGTGAAAATTTTTATTGCAGCCTTGAGATAGGGCATGTATAATAGGATGTTCACACATTTAAATAGAATATTTAATTTGTATTGATTTTAGTTTTATTCACTATATTAAAATTGGATATATATATGCATATATACATATACATCTTTATGATGTCTTCTCATTCCATCACACTTGAAGATCAATTTGATTCTTATCTTGTGTGGAGATGTAAACATTGAATAACTGTAAGTTTTCTGTTTTCTTAGGAATCCCGGGAGCTGAGAGCTAAGTCTAATTTGCAGCCACATGCAGGGCTAAAGGCTATAACAGAAAGACAGGCAATTCCAAGGGATAAGTGGAGGTTGAGTTCTGGGCTCAGTTGGGTCTAGTACTGGCTTTGGGCTCTTGAGACTGTGGGAGATTTACCTGTACTGTTCTAAAGCTAACAACTGAGAAAATGGAAGTGGAGAGGAAGACAAGATCTCTAATATCTCATCTAGTGAAGAAAGAACCCAGTAAAAAATTTAAAACCTAGACACACAAATTCCCACCAAAGAAAGAATTGAAATGGGTTTAACACTGACTTTTTCAATGACTGAATTTCTAAAGTGATATTCTACTTACATGGCAGATATTTGATACTTTTGAGAATAAGCCCTGGGGTCTGTCAGACTCAGGATTCAACCCCAGGTCAGTGCCTACTAGCTGCCGGATCTTGAAGAATTTACTCACACTCTCTAAGCCTCAATTTGCTCATCTCTGAGGTGGGAATACTAGTAATGCATATTTCATTAGGTCCTTTCTAGGGTTAAATGAGTTCATAAAAGTTAAGTACTTACCCAAGTGCCTGGCAGATTTCAACTTCACTGAATTTTAACAATTAGTTTGTTACTTTTGCTAAATGAGATGATGTACGACCTAGACCAAATGAGTAATAATGTCAATAATATAAAATAATAGTGATTTTTCTTGACTTGATAATGTGTACTAAGGGAATCTCAGTACTTTATATAAGTTCAAGACTTTCAACAACTCTAGATAGAGATAAATAAAGTGGTGCTTAGAGAGTCTAAGTAACTGGAGTAATTCTTACCACTGGGAAGAAACCAACCCCATAGCTAATTTAAAGAGAGATCTGATTCTTACAAATTGTGGATGTCAATTAATGTGCTTACTATTATCAAGAACAAGTGCCAGTTTCATTAAATTATCATTTTAAAATCTTCGAGATGACATCTTCTATATTTGCAAGTAGATCGAATCCAGATCCAGTTTGGAGACACTGAGCACACTAATTGGCTTCTGATTTTAAAACCACATTTGCAAGCATATGTGCCTTGTACATTTCTGTTAGGGTTTTGGACACGAACCAGAACCTAGCACTTTGCCTTGACATTGCTGCTCTGCAAACAGATGGTAAATTCTTTGTTGATTATCAATTAAGTGTATTTTTTTTTTCTGAAGCATTTAAAGTACTAAGCATCCAGAAATTTTGGACACCTGCACATGTAATATTATGGAGGCAGGAAAATAAATTTTTGCAAGTTTAAAGTTTAACTAGATAGTTTCTGAACTGGAGACTTTTTTATCTAAGGTTTTCACACTCAATTTCTCATTGCTTCTTCCATTTGGGCTGGATTTTAGTAAAGCCAGCTCTAATCAATAGTGTAGCTTTTATCTGACTAACCTAACCCTGGTTAGCTGCTGCAAATTGGCTGATAGAAAACACTGAAATATTGTATCTCAAACTTCACAAGGAGCATTTGTCTTTCCTTCAACCGTGCATTTTAAAATAAAAAGACATGCACTGTTGACTTAGGAGGCTGGAGTTTGGAAGTTAATACTTTATTTAATTTTAATCAAAAATTGTATCTTTGTGTATAAAGTACATTAATTTTGATTCAGTAACTATATACGTAGGAATAACAGGAAAAATTTAAAATGCTGCCTCAATATCATATGCTAAGCAAATCTTTATATCTCCTACCAGCTCTATTTTTTCAATCATGATAAATAATTACTGATAAGAGTGGACCATAAAATGTTTATACCCTAAGGGAGCATCGGGGTTATTAGTTTAGTATCTTTCTTTTACAGGTTCAAAAAATAAAGACCTGAAAGGTAATAGAAGTTTCCAAAGTGGCATAGTAAATGGAAGAAGTATTTAAACCTTGATCTGTTTATGGTTAAGTGCTGTTTCCACCACACACTGAATTGTCCTGAAGGGTTGACAATTATGCAAACAAAATTATAGTATTTTCTAATATTAAAGCCACCTCATAATCTATTGTCTTCACAAGGACAATAAAACATAGTAAGATTCTCTTCTGGGTCTCTATTCATCAGATTGGCAAAAAACTAAGTAACAGCAGATAATTCAGAAGGAGATGTAAATCAAACATGCACAGAACTGAATGTGGAAGTATGCGTGTTCACACACACACCCATACACACAGTCACTAAAGCCACACTTTTCATATTTGCCAGCACTGTACAAATACACACACATAACTGCACTTGAAAAATCATGCGAGGGCTGTGAAAGAAGTTTTGATGTAAGAATTACTAGGATGTATACAATATTAATATTTATTTTAGGTCTAATAATGTCGAGCCTTCTGAGTTGAAGAACATTTCATCATGGAAAGAGATTTTGGCTCTCACCAAGATGGAAGGGGAAAAAAACCTCAATATGGGCAGAGCTGTAATGCAGGCATACTTCAGTGCCCTCAGTTCTAATATTAGGTCCTCCTCAAACTCCACCCTATGCATTCCTGCTCCATTTCTATCCTCAAGTAACTACAATAAATACCACTACTATGAATCTATTCGTATGTTGTCCAAAATTCTGGAGAATGTTTAAATTTATTTTGAAATATTCCAGATATACAAAACGTACAAGGAATATAAAAATACTCTATCTCCCCCATTAACAAATAAAATTTAAAGTAGTTAAATCATCCCTATAAACCTTCACTGATTGTACTCCTCTTCCACACAGAGGTGCTTAAAATTCTGAATTTGTGTGTATCATCCCCTTGCACGTCTTTATATTTTACTACATATATCTGCACCTTGAACCATTGTGAATGGAGTAGAACTATTCACATCAACATAAATGAGTCTTAAAAATATAATTATTATATAAAAAATAAAAGAAGCCAGTTGGACAAAAAAACATGCAATATATGTGGTAATCACATGAGGTTTTGCTTAGTTTTACATCTATGTATAAACAAACTTTTTTTATTTCTCTATGTCTTTCCTAATTTCTACCACATGTGGCTTGCTAAACAATACATCATATTTTGTTTAATAAAAACTCTACTCCCTGTTCACACTCACTAATAGATAGAGTCACGTGAACTTGACTCTCTAATCTAGCGACAGTGAGCAACCTGCTCAATTACTGTCCTTATTATTCTGGATCCTTTAGAAGGGACTAATATTCTTCCCTACCTGTCTCCTGATATCTGACATTGTGCCATAGCATCGAAGCTTTATTTACCAAGATGTGCATTACTTCTGAGGGTTGGGATTTGTGTGTGTACCTGAGTGTTGCTGTCATTCGTACCAGCTGTTCATTCTCTATTCCCATGCTGTCATTTCATCACTATCTGGCAGGAATACGTATAGGTCTTTTAAATCTTTGTCATCTGGTCTCTCTGTTGTACAATGTAATATATAGAAAAATACTTGCTCACCAATACCATTTGCCCGCAGGATCTATTTTGCCTAAGACTCACGTCCTTTGATATTTATTAAACAAATGTATTTCTCTGTTAAATGGACCTTGTAAAGCTTTAGTGAAAATATTTTCATAAGGTATGAGAGATCATTTGAATATAACCTTATTAATCTGGGTTGCTGCCTTTTCTCTTCCTCTGTTTGTCACAAAAAGCAATCATTGTGCATTCCAGTGTTATAGAAGCACATCTAGCATAGAGACTAAAATGAACAATTAAACTAATTGAGTATTCTATGCAAGAATAGGAAACAACAATAATTCAAAGAAGAAGAAAGAACACCACTGAATAGTTGATTTTAAAAACCCTAAAGAGATTTCCCATTAGAATTAAATGATATAAAAACCAAAGTTACCCCTAACCCTCATCAAAAGTCTCCTCTTGTGAGACCAGAATCACATCAGACACATGTATTGAGGAAATGTAATGAAGAGCAATGAAACTTAATTGAAGTGCTCTTGGCCATTAGGGTCAGGCCTTCAGTGGATTAGAGGCACATACTATTAGGCCTTGCTCTTACTATTGCTATTTAATGTCAGTTTCACGCAGATGAACCCATTGTTTTTCTCCTCCATTTAAATTAGTCAAAGTTATATTTTGAAATCCACAAATACAGAGTCAACCTTGGGGAAATTTGCTAACAATATTAAATAATCAAATTTACCAGTAAGAAAGTTCGAATTTTATCAACAGTGATAGACACATTCTTAACATTTCTCTATACTATCCACATTTGTGTTTAAATAAGAAACGGACAGACTAAATAGGGTTTATTAATTTATTTTGAAAAATGATATATTTCAATGAATGTTTTACTAAGAAAATAATTGTATTATATCAACAATCAGCTATTTCACTGGAATAAATTATATTTGCTTTCACCATGTCTACATTTAAAATATTTCAAAGCCTTGTCATTCATCCTGAAGTTACACATGCACAGACACATACACATACACACATATAGATACACTCAACATATAGCACGTGTTTGGGCCTGTATAATGAAGTTAATTCTTTTTCCTTCAATTGAATCTTTTTTTTCTCTTCTTTGACCTGAAGTAATAGTTTCCCTCTTGATAATTCGTCCAGTCATTCTAGTTGCAGGAATTCCACAAATGCCTATTTGAAGAAATAGGTGGGGGTCGGAACTTCACACCAGCAGAGCCAGGTGGACAATGCATTTTTTCACTGCATCTCTCCGCTGGGAGATGACCTTCACCCTCATAAGCAGTACTCACCAGATATACTGAAGAAATGTAAAGTGAGACACATAAATAATTGAGTAGAGATGAATTGATAGGATAAATGTGATATATACAAAGATGTGTGCTATTTATTTTTCTTTAAAAATTATCTTTCAAATGTTATTAAATGACTAGATAAAATAAAAAGTTATGAATTATTGACTTTCTCGTATGAACTTGTAAAAAACAAAGTGGGTGTTTAATAGTTCCTACAGTTTTCTAATAACTACTTTGGACATTTATTAACACCTCCCCCCCGCCACACACACACATACCACTCACACTGACTTTTCCTTGAACAGTGGTACTTTTATATCAGTTCTGAATGTTTCTGAGGTAACTTATGAAGAGAAATTTAAGTTATGTGTAATAATGATTTGAGTGACCATATGTTAAAAAATAAGATGGAGGAATTGATGTTATCCCACAGATGTCTTTAGCATTACCAAAGGCCTTTCTTTTGCTTTTATACCTTTTAGTTTTTATCAATAACTTAAAGAATATTTTTACGAAAATCCAGATATCAAATATTTTAGTACTCTGAACAAGAGACTCATAACCCAAAATGATCCTGACAGATTGGAGCATGGGCCTAATATGACATGTTTATATTTAAAGGAAATAAATACATAGACTTGCTTAGTAAAGGCTAATTGATGAGGTCATAAAACACCTAAGAAAGCAATGATTTAAATAAAATATATAATTAATTTAGTTAACTAAAATATATAACACGATCACAAAATTCACCAAGTGACAAAAGCTATTAGATATAAGAAGACAAATTTGAGCTAAGAATAAAATTACTCAAAATAAAAAGTATTTTTATTTTAACATTTTATTGCCAAAAAGGGAATCAGCATATGAATGATGTATTTGCAGACACTGAAAATGTCTAGGAAGACAAAGAATGAAGGAGATAGTACAGATAAGATTAGAAAGCAAAGAAATAGAAAACAAACACAATATACAGAAAAAGAATAAATGCAAAGTTTGTTCTTTGAAAAAACTTAAATGAGATAGAAAAGTCTAGATTGAGTAAGAAATAAAGAGGAACAGACACACAGAAAAAAAATCAGTAATAATAATAGAGATAGTTACATATGAAAGTGACTATTATACTAGTATCTTCAAGATATTGATGAAATGCCAAAATTTCTAAAAAAGGAAACTTGCATCCAAATCACAGAAAACCTGGATACCCCTATAAATTCTAAATAAATAAAAATACTCATTATAAAACTCACAAGGAAAACACAAGGTCCAGGTGATTGTTAAAGTCAAGGGCGGGGCCGCCCCTTGGCGCAGCGGTTTAGTCCGCGCTTGGCAGCCCGGGGTTCGCGAGTTCGGATCCCGGGCGCCCGCCGATGCACTGCCTGTCAGCCATGCTGTGTCAGCGTCCCATATAAAGTGGAGGAAGATGGGCACGGATGTTAGCCCAGGGCCAGTCTTCCTCAGCAAAAGGAGGAGGATTGGCAACAGATGTTAGCTCAGGGCTGGTCTTCCCCACAAAAAAAAAAAAAAAAAGTCAAGGGCTACATGATGTTCTTGGAACATGTCATCCCAATGGTATCCGAAGTTTTTAAGATAATGTATCAGAGGGAATACTCTCCATCTCATTCAGTGGAACCAGATTACCTTCATACCAAAAGGAGACAGAAACTTTATCAGACAGGAATATTATAGTCAATTTATTCCTTAACAAAGCTCCCAATATCTTTAACAAACTATTAAGCTTGAGTTTAGCAGTATAAGTAATAAGTAATTCAACATGAAAAGTTGATTTTATCCTAGGAATGGGCAAGGGGAGGTGAATAAATTAAATCTATAAATACCATTCAATACATTAACAGAGTAAAGATAATAAAGCACATATGACAGATTCAGAATAAGTGTTGTGAAAGTCTGACTTGTCTTCATAATATAAAAATAATCTTAGAAAACTAGGCAAAAAAGAAAATTTCTGTAACATGATGAAGATTACCTACAAAACTCATTGCTTAACATTAATTTTGGAAAATTAGGAAACCTTTGGAAAATTCTGTTAAAATAAAGAATAATACAAGGAGCCCCGCAACCACAGCTTATCTTTAACATTGTACTGGCACTCCTAATTAGCATAATAAAACAAGCAAAATAAATTAATGGCATAAAGATTGGAAAGGGTGACAAAGGGACATAATTTTTCCAAGATAATATGATGGGCTATTGTAGAAAACTCACAAGAATCTGTAAGCACATTATTAGAAAAAATAAGAGAGATTGGTAGGGTATCCAGCTATAAGATTCATAAAAGGAAAATCAATTCTATTACAACACATAAAATTTCCATCTGTTTCCCAACAGCCAGTGTCTCGCATGTAGCATATACAAATTTACTTGGCTCTTGAAGATAATTTATTCCATCATTATAATTCCTGCTGTTATGTGCCGTTGACCTATAAAATAATTATATTATTTTAGATTTACTAATTGCATCTCTCAAAGATATGGTTTTTTGTTTGTTTATATATAATAATGCCACTTTAAAATTTCATGTATATTTAAAAAAAATAATTCTGGTTCATAAACAAAATCTTTATTAGGTTTAGAATTAGATATGTTCTGAAACATGCTTTTTTAAAAAAAAGTGACATTTATTATTAATGTGTTGTCTTGTTTTTAACCCAATCCTATCATTGTATCTTCTGATTTGACAAGGGTTAATCTGTTATTTATAGTGGGGACAGGTTAGTTTTGAGGATATGTGAATTTCACACAATTCCTAACCATAAGAATGATAGATTCAAGCACTTCTGAGGGTAAATATTTAGTGTCGTAAACAAGAACATCGTCTAAGGGTTAGTATAGCCGCTAGTCAATTTTTAGACATGTCATCCATGATAGGAAGTCAAACAAAATAACAAGACATCTCAAAGAGTTAACAGCACGTTACAATGGTGATTCTGAAACACACAATATGTGAACGTGATCCCAGGGCAAGCTGATAGTATAGAAAGTCCATAGCGTGGTGGATTCTGGGAGATTATGCAGTCTTTGTTGAGGAAGGTATTCAGTTCCTACCTTCAAGACCTTGGGAACCTAGACAGGAGTGCTACCCTTGGGTGTAGGATAATGGTACTTGGTATAAATAAAGACGATATTAAAGAAGTGTAAACTGCCAGCAGTGCACAATAGGAAGGTTGCCAAAATATGAAGTAAAAAATAAGATACAAGGCACAATTCTGAGACTTGCTTTTTATTATGCATTTTAGTCACAAGAATTAACGAATGCAAGTCAAATTCAGTTATAAGAATAAATTCATCATGGATGATTGGGGCTAGAGAAGAAAGTAGAAGAGTTGCTAACATTGTTTTACCCAATCAGGGTTAGATGTTCAAAAGAGGAATTAATATTGGTTGCAAAAATCATGAGGCTGAAGCTAAATGCTCTTGGTCATTATCTAAACTAGGGAGACTCTATACCCACCGATGCAGTTGAGTTACTCATGCTATGGAAAGAAAGGGAATAAAGAGGCTACGCTAAGGATGCAGGTTCTTTTCATACTCTTTAGTAAACATCTCCATTTGCAAGCCTATAGGGAGCAGTTAGCTTGCTTCATTAAAGATGTTTGTAAGTAGTAAATAAAAGAATATTACCATGAATTCAGAAAAAATATGGCAGAATTAGATACTTCCTTAACATATAGCCATTGGATATTAAATATATTCCTTTTAAGGCTCTTGGGATATTGGATTGTACTTAATATGATGTCTATTTCCTCATTAGTCTATGCTATGAGCTTTTTGTAGAAAGAGGCTATTGGAAGACAAGAAAGCACTTAAACAACCATAAATCCATAACTGGATTTTGAAACATACCAAAGATCTTTTACTTTTACCGATATAGGAGAGAGCAGCTGTTTTAAATACCATACATCACTTTGGGGTTTTTAATAATTTCTGTGAGAAAATAATTCAATTTAAGGTGCTAACACCTAAAAAAAAATCATTTCAACTGCATTTATATTTGAAATGGGTAACAATGTTTACATTTATAAACTGTCACTATTTACTGCATTTTCCATGGTTTATGACACTCCACAACTATTAAAATTTACTTTACAAGCTCTGACATTCATAAAAATATAACTATTTACAACTTGGAGAAGTCAATCTCTGTAATAAAACTAGTCAACAACGAGAATTTTTATTCATTTCTATTGAATGGAAAGTAAACACAGAGAATAGAAACAGCAAAATGTATCTTTTACCATCGAGAAAAGAGTTTAATGAAAGTTAATCTCATCGAGAAAGTTTCTTAAACTGATTAGTGAATCGATGTTCTTCATTAGGTAGTAAATTCGTTTTTCAGCTCACAGAAGGAAGTTAAATAATTTACCTGAATAAAGAAAGTACTTCTAAGTTCAAAAAAGAGTGCTTCATAATAGCTTACCTTAATTAAAGTATTGTCCCTTCCAAAAAGAAGACATAACTCTGGTACATTTTTCTTTCACAAACAAGGACTTAGTTTTTATTGCCAGGATCATGCCAATTCCTCTACATAATCTTTTTTTAATTACCCAAAGTGAATCTATTGTTCCATATTCTTCACATCCTCAGTAACACATAAATACATTATTTCATTAATCATCTATGTCGGTCTGTGATTCATCAATTAATTGGTTTTATTAAATAAACTATGATTTCCTTGAGTATAGAAACCTTTTATTTGTTTTTGTCCAGTATTTATTTCAATTTGAGAAGAGATAAATATGTAATAAATTGTTTTAAATATATGAATAAAGAGATATATGAGTAGAAAGATGGTAAGTCATATCTTCCCATATAAACCATATTATTGAAGTATCACTTGATTTCCTGTATTATTGCAAAAGAAAACCTTCTTAAATGAAAACATTCAATGACTTTCTCCACTTTTTTAGAGAAATTATTTTCACCATTTTTTGATCTCCTTAAAATATTTTTATTCTTAACACACGTTGCTTAAATAAAATTGACTTTCTAGATATATGTTTTGTCATTAAAAATGTGCTTGTCTTATAAATAATATAACCTAATTTAAACTGTAGGCAATGTGAACACAGAGTAAATTGTTTTCATGTTCCAACAATTGCATCGTCATTCATTCCTTAAGCCATTTATACAAAAATATATAATATATTAAGTGCAACTCATATCCATTAATATTCATATTTCCATTAATTTCAAAATACAATAATACTATGATTCAAAGTTCATTGAATCTTGTACAAAATCAATGAATAAGTCACCTTTTTAATTACTTTCCTCAGAGGCAGTAAACTCTTCATTAACTATGAGATTATGGCATATGTAAAGCATTATAGATTCATTTTAATTTTTATGAAATGTTAAATAGGTACCCATAAAACTTTTATAGAACTTCAGCCACAATCGATATTTGCTTTTATATCTCCCCATGTAATGTGGTTCCATGGTAAATAAATTAGTTTGCTCAGTAATACTTGAAGATAAGCTGCCATTACACTAGCAATATTCATTGAGCATCTACTGGCATTAAAAACCCAACTCTTTATCTATTGATAGATCTTTGAACAAGTGATGCTCATATTGAATTGAAAATGTATCTATCGAACTCCTACTATGTACCAGAAATTATCTGAGGCACTGAAGATAAATGTTAAGGAATAGAAAAGACAAAGTCTTTTGTCATATTGGAGGCTAGATTTAGAGGAGGGAGAAAAACCCACACACATACACACTCATTCACCCAACCATAAACAAAATAAAGAAGCTAAATGATAAGCACAATAATGCGGTATGGGAAGTCAGGTGGTAAGTGTTCTACATTAAAGTGAGCAAAGAAAGCTCTCAGATATGATGACATTTGAGCTAACACAGGAAAGATGAGAAGTCATGCAAAAAGTAAAGGAAAGAAAGAAGAACATTGAAGAGGACAAACTAAGTGCAGGAGTTCTAAAGAAGAAATGAGCACGGCATATATGAGGAACAGAAAGAAGACCAAAGTGGCTAGAGCATAAAGAGGGATAAAAGATGAGTTCAAACAAGTTGGTAAATACAAGCTACAACCACACTGATTCACATGGAAACACAAATTTAAAGATCCGCTTTCACAGATATAAAGAAATACAAAGAAATAAAATGCCTCTCAAATAGAAGCAAGACCTCTTGTGTGGGATGAGGTCAAATGACTTGAACAGGCTAACATTTGTAACCAATATACCCCTAAACGTGCAATGCTTCCAAACAATAGACTTTTATTCCTCATTCAGGTATCCAACTCAAGGCAGATGCAGGAGGGGAAGTGCTCTGTTCTGTACAGTAAATCAGTAGTAAGATATAGAGATACTGCACCTTCAACATATGTCCTCCAAGATTGCCCTGGGTAACAACATCTGGCTGGCAGAGGGGGAAAGGCCTGGAGGACCATGAGTGGAAGATGTTTTTATGGACCAGGGTTGGGAGAGGCATCAGTTACTTCCATTCACCTTCAGCTGAATAGAACTCAATCCCACGGCCACACCTAGCAGGAAGGGAAGCGGGAAATACAATCTAGAAAGAAGTGGAAATGACGAAGGTTTAATAGACCCTTTTATAGTGCTGTATTTCTAAATTTGAGGATCATATCACTCTTGTATGTCACAGAGAATTTGTCCTCATTATTTCGGGAGTAGGCAGTATGCTTTAATAAATTAGATGCACTCTGTTCTTAGCCGATTCTTGTAGCTTATATAGCCTTTTAAAAAAGCACTCTTTTAAATATTTCTTCTCTGATAACTACATATGTATTATTCTTTTCGTGATAAAAAGAGAATTACAAGCTTGGTGTAGAAATATGGTTATTGTTGTTTAAAAATTATAACAACATGCATCTTGAAATCTGAGTTATCAAGAAGAAATGCTCATACACCTCCCTGGAGTTTTGATGCTAACCTGATTAAATTTGCATGTCCAAAGAAAAGTGTACTTAAAATAAAGCTTGACATAATCTTCAGCAACTACTTCATACCACCTATGAGTCTAAATTGAACTAGCCATCAGTGCTTCAGAAATTCTTGATTATATTTATTCATTGTCTGATTTTTAATGCATATGAATGAATCTTCTATCAGCATTTCAGAAAGTCAATGCCCTAGACTCTCATCTGAGAATACATTATTATGTATTGTTCTTCAGTCCCAATAAATATACAGGATTAAAGAAATTATCTGCATCAAATGGCTTGCATGATATCCAATCTAGCCACTCCTCTAGGTATTTTCTGTCCATCCCTAAAAGCCAGACCACACAGACATAAGCTAACTGAGATTTATTTCAATATTAAGCCCTTGATCATTGTCTAAAGAAGTCATATTGTCCAGCAATTTGAAATCTGTGATTTCATTATCTGTGGGAAAAGTGTATAAAAAACTATCATTCTGGGCTCTTTATATTGAGCCTCAGGTGAAGGTTTAAGTTTGTTTTGTTTTGTTTTGGGTAGAAGTATGCAAGGTACAATTTACTTCCCCTAAGGAACCAATGTTCTTTCCTTTCAGATGGTGACAGTTCTGTAAGTGACTGTGTTTCACCCTTTCCCCTTGACTGCTTTAAGCCTGAGCGAACAATTAGAAATTAATTTACGGCCTAGGAATGTGGTCTTCTTTCCTTATAACTCTCTTGCTTATATACCCCTTCTACTGAAACTTTGCTTTGATTTCTATTTCACCACTTTTAGGATTGTCATTGTTACTTGTCTCAATGCTTTATGGGAAAGATGAATATTTGCACAAATAAAAATGATACATCTTCTAAAGATTCACTGAAGCGATTGTTAAAGGTGATTGTCCCACAAGATTGCTCAGGTTCTCATCATTCCACATGTCTGTGGGCAACATGACCACCTACTGGGATGGGCACTTCACTACTTGCTTTGGGAGGAAGACATATCCTCTACCTACTCTGGGTCCTCCTGGCTGGGGTACAAATTCAATTGACATGAGGCAGAATAACAGGAGAAAATCAAACAAAGCTTTATAACATGTATACATGGGAAAGACTCAGGAAAAACTGAGCAACTCACCAAAATGGAGGTTCTCGTCTTGTATACTCTCTTCAGCTAAAGACAAAGGAGGATGTTGGGAGAGTGGGTTTGGGATTTCAGAGGGGAGGAAGGCAATTAACATGGAAATGGAAAAGCAGATGTTTGAGAATGTGGCCCAAGAGACAGAATTCCTGTACGATGGGTTTGTTGGAGTGTTTCTTATCACACTTATTTTATATTATGCTATAGTTATCTCATGGTATTGGCTCCTTCCTAGAACAGGCCTTCTATCTTAAATTCTTTTAGGCAATTAGGGAGAAGGCCAAAGTTTCTTTCTGAGTCTTTTGTTCTTAAAAATAAACAAGGCAAAGAGGCATATTTTGAGGTGGCCAATTCTGATCCCCCACAGCTTCCATTCAAATTTATTTGAGGATTTACATTACATATACAAATTCATCTCCATATAACTCTATACGTGTAAAAAAGGACTTAAACAATTTCCTGGGGTGGATCAGAAGCTGTCTCTAATTGTCCGTAATTGCACTCTTTCATGTCTAGGATGTCCTGTCTTGCATTAATGGGTAAATGCATGCATATGAGCACGTCCTTGGATTTAAACAAAAAATACACACAAGGATTTTTAAAACAGAAGAAGAAATAGACAAACTAAGAAGACTGGGAAGATCATTTTATTGTAGAGCCAAAAAGGGGAACCTGAACTACTTTTAAGCAATTTCTTTTAATGGTAATAAAATGCATACTGTTCTCAATTTCTCTTTCTTAGGTCAGTCTCCTGTCAAACTCTTAGAGCCAATGAAGCTCTGAAAAGAGTCTAGCACTGCTACGCACTGGAAATTTCAAATATCTGCTCAGGAAACAAAGGATGAGTGTTAGCACTTATGTACCAATTAGCTTGTAAAGTGGGTAAATATAAGTAACAATATCGACATAGTACTTGAAATTTTACAAGTTATTTTTACATAAAGTATCTCATTTGATTTTCAGGTAAAAGAAAAAAATAATTCAAATAAATGAATGAACAAAGAAAGAAACATTGGGGTGAAGAAAGAAAAATACTATTAGTCTTCTGATTTCATAATTGTGGAATTTAAAAGCCAGAGAGGTTAAATAAGTGCTCACAGTTTCATGGTTAGTTAACAACACTGTGTTAAAGTTCATAGATAGATTGCCTCATTCAAGACCCACATAGAGTTTCATAACTAAGTTGTTAATTATTTTACCAATTCCCCATGTCTGAACACATAAGAAAGATTAAATCTAGCTAGACTGACTCTGATAACTTTAGTAAATAATTGTATCAGAGTTGTGCTGCAATGTTAATTTTAGTTCAGATTAAAGAAGTAATTTTCTTAAAAGTCCATCTATTTTCACTGAATGTTTATAAATATCAACGTTGGTAACAGTATAGCACAATGTAAACTTTGATCTTGGTTTTTAAAATTGTATTATCCAGTTTCATAAATTCCACACTTGGATATAGCTATAATTTCAAATATTCACTGACATAATTATATCTGGCTGCAGTAAGGCTGTACATAGTACTCTGTGTATCCCTCACTCATCATGAAGCATGTCAGATGCAATGAGCAGTAGAGCATAGCTGGCTTGTGGAAACTTCTCTCTCTTTTCTCTGCTTCAGTGATCTCTGTCTTGACCCAGGAAAGAAATACCAGCATTTTAACATCACAGTTAAACTATCAAACAGTACAAGTTATATCACTAATAAGTTGAAGGAGAAAGAAAGCTATTGGTATTTTGTTTTATAAATCTAATTCATATTTTTGAAGAAAGGAAGAAACATTTTGGCAAAATTAATCCAAAGGTTTGGTGCAAAACAAGTATTTCTTTAAATTAATTACCTAAAAAATGTTGAAAATCCAAATTTTCTGCAATAAAAAGTTTTTATTTCTCAGCAAAATGCTTTCATTGAGAATACAATCCAAAAATTAAACATGGATAGATAAATTTTTATATTTTTGTTTACTATATTAACCTAAATTTACACTTAAGATATCTATATCAAATAAGGAACAGTGAATTTTCCCTTTTTATGGGATGAGCACTGATGGGAAAATACGATTAAAAACAAAATATCCTCCCAAACCAGAAAACCTGTCTGCAAAGATGGAAGAGAAAGAAAACAATTTTTATTATTGAATCAGCGTTAAAGCAGAAACCCATATGCATCGCAGGCAATCCAATATGAGATTTCAAAGACAGAAAGAAGTCTCACTGTCTTGTATAGCCAAGCGGATATGACCATTCCATATGCATTCTCAGTATAAACAATAACTAGCTCTCAAGTAAGAGGACTTGACAGCACCGTTTGTCACACAAAGTTCATCCTAGACTCACCTGGATTGGAGTGGCCATCGGTGTTTGTTAATTGGCTTAATCCAAAGGGAAGTAAATCCCCATCTTTAGGCCAGGAGGTAGTTTTGCATCTTGGAGAAAGGCACCCACATAAGTCAGGCTCTTACCCTCACAAATAAATGGGAGACAGGGGCCCTGTCTTCTTTGATGATTACATTTCAAAGAGATGGTTCCCAGATACTTAGAAAGACACTCCTGGGTATTAAACTTGGCAAGAGACTAATTTAGCTTTTAAAAAGATATTCACAGGGGCCAGCCCCTTGGGATAGTGGTTAAATTCCAAGAACTCTGTTTCAGCAGCCTGGGTTGGCAGGTTTGGATCCCAGGCATGGACCTACACCACTTGTCAGCCATACTGTGGCAGTGACCCACACACAAAATAGAGGAAGATTGGCACAGATGTTGGCTCAGGTATAAAGATATTCATACATTTCAAAGAGGCAGAAAGAATTTACATGTTTTCTAAAGTAAATGCTGTAAGGAAATGGAGAGGGAAGTCTCTTCCCTCACTTTCAACATGGAGAATTAAGCCTCACTTTTTTTGTTTTTGCATTTGCCTTGACATCCCATGTAGATTATGAACCTATTGAGAGACTGGATTTCCAACACGTTCTTTTACTAAATAATGTCATGTGGCAAAAAGCTCATTTTTAGGCCACTTTTTTGATAGGTGAGTTTTTGTTCTTGGAAATGCATGATTTACTTTTATTATTAACTACTATTTTTTATTAAAAACTACTAGTAACTCTAATAACTATTCAAAACTTGATGGGGGAGGGTGGGGGAAGGAGACTGCATCACAGTACGTGATCTTGCTTTCAACAAGCACATGGAAGCATCAGACTGAATCCACTCTGTTATTATTAAAGAACATGCTTTCCTCTGAGACTCTTCCTTAAAGATGGTATTTGAGCCTATTATGCTATCTGGAGGATCTGATTTCCCTATTATCTCCTTTGCCATCTTGCATTTTGTTTCCATACGTATGTATGCATATGCATTCAGCAATCATGGATGAAATTCCATGCCTTTTCATTCATTTCCCAGGAAGGAGGAGGGAGACTTGCACTGAGCTTGAAGTATTAAGCACAAACATTACAGATGTTGATATTATTTTTAAAGTGAATATTTGTTTGCTTTACATTTCTAATTCAGTTACCTTTGAAAAGTTAAGAGTACTGTGATGTAAGTTTGCTCTATCATAATTAGGTTGAATTCACTATGTACTAAAAGGTTTCATTTTAATGAAACCTAGAAGAATAAGATATCAGCTTAAGAAGACCTATATCAGTTATACTTTAAAGATAACTTGACTTCCTCATTTATATGTGTCTGTGAAATTAATATGTGTGTATATATATATATATATATATGTGAAACTGGTGTGTGTGTGTTTATATGTGTGTGTGTGTGTCTGTAATTGTCCCTGTGATACCTTCGGTTCTTTCATTACAGCTTTTTATTGCTTTACAAGAGACAATATACTTGAGGCTGTACTTTTCATGATTGTTGCTATATCCTTCAAGCTTTGAGTCAGTTACTGATGTTGATGAAATTTTTTCACTTTCAATTATAGATTAAGCATAGCGTTTCAATAAAAACCGCAGAATTTTTAGAAACATTGCCTTAGTTTGAGTCCTAGCTACAATAATTATTGGTTGCATGACTTTGAATATGTTACTTCAACTCTTTATGTGTCAGCTTCCTCATTTCTAAAATGAGTATATAAATAGCAATTTCCTCATTGGTAGTTGTGAGCATCTCAATGAGTCAATATACATAGAAAGGGACCGTGTGGTGCCATGAGTTGGAAGTTTGTGGATTTGTGTAATAGTTTCTACTCTGCAAGTAACTATTAAAGCAGTTTTGAGTAAATGGCCTTAACCTCTGAATCTGAAGTTCTTTCCTCTTCTTTAAAACAACAAAACCAAAACAAGACCAAAAACCAAAACTCTGATACCATGATCTTTAATTGTAATCGGCTATGAATTAGGATCCTGTTTCCTTTGGCTCAAAGACAATATGAAATGAACATTTTTTTATCGCATAACAAGACTGAACTCTCTCAGAAACTGCAGACATCCTGTCAGCAAAGAGATAATGAAATAGAACATTATATTAAGACGTCCAAATATCATTGCATGTATTCTTAATTGAAAATGGTAGTTTTAAAACATTTTTGATTACAGAGCACTTTAGTTATATGAATTCTTATGCAGGCAGCCACAATTTAGGAGGTATAGAACAAGCCCATTTGCCATTCCCAGTATGCCTCATATACCAATACACAGAGGTTGCCCTTCATGAAATGCCAGAGAACACATTGTTCTAGAAGAATTTAGTTAAAATCATGTGCTTTGAATCAAATGGATGGATTACTAATCATTCATCAATCTAATCTCTTTTTTTAAAATCTCTTTTTGATACTTGCAGTTACCAGAAAATAACCATGGCTTTTATAGTTTTTTCAGACTAACATCAGTATGGTAAGACAATATCATGAATTAGAATTACAAAATTCAGGAAATTAACCTCTGCAGGGGTGTCAAACAATCAGTAATGTCATGTTTTGTTGGAAGGATGCAAACCAGAGGAAGTGTACCATAAAGTAAAAGATCAGAATTCTACAACTAGGGTTCTAGCAGCAATTTGTTTTAGTATGTTTAACAAATGAAGGGAACTTTGTCAATTCAATAACATCTGTTTTAAATGAGAGTCTCTGGCCCTTCTCAGTCCTCAGCAGAAAGTATTTTCAATTTAACTTATCCAGCTCCTGAAATAATCCTTTTTAAAAAAAGCAAGATGCATATGGACAGGTTCAGATTCATGGATTTACGTGTCTGGAAATATTTTTCTGTATTAAGTTTAGTATTTAGAAGGATCTCTGTTGAGTCCTGGGTACTTACCAGCTCAGAAAACTATAACTTTTCTCTTACTCTGGTTTTTCTTACCCAATTCACATGGCTATTTATATTTTCTTCCCAGTCCCCTCTCTTGGGATGCATCCCAACACTCAACACATATCTAGAGCCCTTGGTAACACTTTCCCCCATTTTTCGCTATAATATTCCCCATTTCTTACTGACCCAATTAAAAGTGCCCCATGACATGTCTGTATAGTGAAGGAATGTTGTGGCCATGCCTCACTCCCTGGAACACATTCATTTATTTAGGAACTTTGGGCCCAGCTCAAGCCCCAGTTTGCAACACCCATTAAATACTATAATGGGAAATTCTGGTTGGTGATAACTATTGATTTCTTGATTTCTGTCTCTCTAATTCCACATTTTTCTCCTTATAATATGGCCTGTATCCTTAAAAACTCAGTAAACTTCACAAGAGTCTTAGCTTTGATGTAATATCGTCAAAATCATGAGTTGATTACAAAGATATGCGGAATCACTTTGTAAATATAAAATGATGCATAATAAAATTTAGTTTGACTTAACATGAAATTTATAAAAGTAACAAGTCCAAAAATACTCAACAACTAAAGACAAACATGAAAACTACATGATGTTTTTCTCATAAACCAAAATTAGTAAAACAGTCATATTGACAATTTGGTAGCAGCAACAGTCAGAAAAAATATCCATGTAATAACCAGAGATGTCATATTCATTTTATATTCAAGTGAAATCACCCTTTTGGCAGAAGATAGTGTCTCTGATATAACTTCAGGATCTGAAATTAATGGCTAACCACTAGATAGATTAAGCATATATATGGGATGGCAGGCCATGACAGAATCTCACACATTAGATGTTTTCAGTCACGCTATACACATGAGTGATTTTGCATCAAATTATATACATAGGTAGTAACTGTAATTTTCTAATACAAAGGACACAGGTATATGGTAAACTCTATTTTTTTTTCTTGCATCATGAGTGGTGATAGAAAATTCCTTAATGCAATTTTATGTAAGGTAATGTAATTTTAATAATCCCTCACATTGTGAAATGACTTAAATCATGTGACAGTAATAGCACAAAGAAGGATTGAGCCAGAAAACAAATTGGTCATGGTTTTATTATTATTTCTCAGGCTAAGTTCACCTTCCCTTAAGCCATTGCTCAGTGCTCAGTGAACTGATTCAATAAATGCTCATCACCTTACCTTTCAAATCTTGAAGAATCTGGAATGGACAGCATCTTCAAGGATGGAGTTTAATAGATGTTAAAGTGTCCCCAAAATTTAAGAAACAGAGTTTTTCATTTGTTTTATATCCTCTAACTCTTAAGGCCTGTATGGAGCACATCAAGTGTGTGGGGGTGTCTGTGTGTGTGCATGTGTTTGTGTCTGTTGTGATGGGAACAGGTATAATATGAGATAATTTGGTAAGGCAAAATGATCGATCCATCGGCCCACTTAATTTTTTAGTGTGTGCCTTATTTGGATTTGACAGAATATCTACATACCTGTTAAATCCTATAATACAATCAAATTAAACAAAGATACAACACGATGCAAAATATAATTCAGTAAACCTTAGTTCGTTAACATTCATTGACCACTCAGTTTAGACTATTGTCTAAATTCTATGTGGAGGATCATTTTAGAATATTAGTACTTATTCTTTGTCTTTTTTGTGTTAACCGTTTCAGTTCTTTAAGATCCAATGATTTGGAAATAGTAATTTTTTATTTCTGAGCAAATAAAACTTGGAGGGTGAATTGCCATGTCAGAGGCATAAAACATTGAATTGCCTAGAATTTTTGGCCAGGTGTCCATTCAGAGCACATACTCAGTAAGCCAGGTAAATATGGAGTGAAATAGAGGGGCTGAGAAGAGATTGCATCCCCTCTTGCACTAAGCCTAGGGTCAATATCACACACGGCCAAACAAAAGACTTTTTATCCCTCATAGAACATTGTAGACAAATTCTCTTGACTTGAGATTTTCAGAGGAGTATCAGATATAAGACCTTAAGAAAGAAAGAGAAAAGCAAAATTAGGAATTTAGAAAAATACAAAGCACAGCACAACAAAACTTGGGGATAATTAATAATCAAACCATTATTTCAGTTTCAGTACAGTGCTACACATACTGCAGATTCAGACAATTATGCATTGCTTCACAAAATATCTTGGTGACCAGAAAAGAGTCCGTAGTTGGGATACTGGAACACTAATTGTTCCTTTTCTCACCAGCTATCTGGGTGATCATGGGCAAAAAACTTATTTGGGTCTCAATTATCTCATAACATATATTTTAAAACTTAAAGAAAAAAAAATCAAGGAATATAATCCTAGAACTAAAATATTTCTCACAACCTAAACAACAGCTTTATTAAATAGATACTACCACAAAATTAAATTTATGAACTTCAAAAATCAAGTAGACCAGTTAAACATTAAAAATTCAACTAGTTATCGGTACACAATAATGAAAAACAGCAAATGCTTTAGAAGTGTCATTTATCCCATCCAAAATTTAAATTAAATATTTAAATATCCATAGCTTCAGTTACAAAAATGCAATAAACTTTTCTTACTAGAGTATATATATTATTCAAAAATATTTTACTACTTAAAACTCAATCTTGGTCAAAATAGAAGAAATATTTTGCTTAAGACAAATGATAGTGCCAGAGCACACACAACAGTCGAGGAAAAAAAGAAATGATGGATGCTGCCTCTAACCAGGTTAACCTTATAACCTGTTGTTAAAAGCTGGAAGTGTTGAAATCAGTACGTCAAATTTTATTTTCTGATATGTGAAGTCTATGGTTTAAAAAATTAAATTTGGATTATTATTATTTTCATTCCTGATAGAAAGACAATCCTTTATCTGGATAATGTTAAGTATATTTTAACTGGGGCTTAATTTATCAAGAGTTCATATGGTCATTGGATAGAAGTGTGCCTATATTCAATTAAATTAATTTAATTAAATACATTGAATAAGCCCACCACAGTACTATATTGTGTAAGTTATAAAAATAGAGTGTGCCTGTGGGAAATTAGACATGTATACAGAAAGAATTCTGAGTATATAATCTTGTGTGGCGCAGTTTAGGAAAAGGAGCAGTTAATGTTGGTTTTTAATAGATTAGGAGGATAAAATGGCAGAATTGATTGGCTGAGAACAGAATAGAATTGGTAAAAATTAAAACTATACAGAAAAAAAGAAAATGTAGAAAATAGCATAATTATCATGTATATTTCACATGACGAGAGAATTGTTTAGAGACATCATAAAGAATCTCTGGAAGAATATAGTTGGATTTTAGGTTTTGGAAAATGCGTTAGTTTCCTAGGGCTGCCATAACAAATAACCACAAACCAGGTGGCTTACAACAATAAAAAATTTATTCTCTCACAGTCCTGGAGGGTAGAAGTCAGAATTCAAGGTGCTACAAGGTTGTTTCCTTATGGAGGGCTCAGTAGGAGAATGTGTTCCATGCTCTTCTCCTAGCTTCTGACAGTTACCAAAAATTTCTGGCATTCCCTGGCTTGTAGATGCATCATTCCAATCTCTACCTCCATTGCCACATGGCAGTCTTCTCCCTGTGTGTCTCTGTGCCTCATATAAGGACACCAGGCATATTGGATTAAGGGCCCTGTCTATTCCAGTATGACCTCCTCTTAACAAATTATATCTGCAAAGACCCTATTTCCAAATAAGGTCATATTCAGAGGTAATTCAATGTATCTTTTGGAGGAAAGCCATTCCGTCCATAGTAGAAAGTGAACATTTGAGAAGTAGGGTTGAATAATATGAATATGAGGTTGAAATTTACAGGAACTCATTTAAGGTACAGACAGAGGAAAAGGCAACCTGGAAAGTGGTATTTGGGGATGATTTAATCATTTTGGATATTTCTATGAAAATACAAATATGAGATAGTGAAAATATAATCTATTTCTAACACAGTGGTAATGGAAACGAAAATTGATCAAGGTTGCTGTTAAAGAATGATATACTGGAATAGTACTGTAGCAAAAAACTAAAAATGCCAGGAAACTACATAAAAATAAAAGCATCTCATGAAATGCATCAATGAGATGGAAAAATATATTAATTAAAAAATTATTAGAGGCCAAAAACAAAGTAAAAGAAATCTAGAGAGTCAAGAAGGGTCATCTGCCAAATCTTGTTGAATTTGACCTTCAATTTTGCTACCACACAGCCAAAGACAAAGTCTAGGGTTTGATTTTGCAGGTAATCGGATAGAAGACTCAACAAATAAAGCTGGAAATCTAATGGCTCTTCTCTTAGAATAAGTGAATAACCCGCACTAAATATGCTTATTTCAAAACATCTTTCTTAAGAATTCAGATTCAAAAACATTCACCTGAACATGACATGTGAATTCACAGTCCTTATGTGTTTCTGAAAAACTCAAGGGAATACTTTTGTTAATAATGTGGTTGTAGGCATATAGTGTCACCAAGAAATAGGGAACACTAAATGTAAGCTATTTTGGGGGGAATATAGCCTTCAAACCAGACCTCAGAAATTACTATTATAAAGGTTTCAAGGAACACAAGCTTACAAACGAAGATCACTACATATGACAAAGGCATCATGAGCAAGAGCCAAAAGGATAAAAGAGAGAATATAATCACTCTCAAATGAACATAGATAATGATATTAAGAGTAAACATATAAAGTAAGTATAATATAATTGCCTAATAAAACAGTTGATTGAAAATATGAGTAAGGAACAAGAAACTTTTTAAAATAGTCAAGCATATTTGAAGAGCAATTAAGGAAGTTCAAGGAGGAAATAAAGAACATTTTATTAATAATTAAATGGACAGTTAGCCAGTTAATTAGATGCAGCTGAAAAAAAATGAGTAAATTGGAAGAAAATTCTAAAATTGTTACAATGGTGTTTATAAGAGAAGTAGTAAGAAGCATGGAAGAACCTGGAAGCTTTGCCATCTGTCTAATAAGAGTGCCAAGAGGAAAGCAGAAATAAAATGGTTAGAGTTAAAATTCAGAGTAATAATGGTGGATAATGTTTCAAAATTGATGGAAGACACATATTCAAATTCTAGGATCTCAATGAATCCCAAACATGATAAATAAAAAGTCTACACCTAGATAAACCAAAGTGGAACAGCAAAACAACAAAGAACAAAAGAAGATCTAAATAGCAGCCAGAGAAAATAGATAAATCTACTTCAATGGAATAACTTCAAAGAGCAAAATTTTCTACAGCTGCAGTAGAAGCTAAAAAATGTTACAATAGTAATTTTGACCAATTGTGCAGGAAAAATGCCATCAACCTAGAAATAAATCTTTCATAAAGACAAAGTAAAAATATATTCACAGAAACAAAAAATTGAGGCTTTGCAGCTAACAGAATCTCAAGAAGCAAAACATCTATGGATATGCCTCAGACAGAAGAAAAGATCCCAGATTGATTATCTAGGACATAAGAACAAAAGCTAAGCAAGGACATTATTTTTGTTTGTTTGTTTTGTTTTGTGGGGAAGACCAGCCCTGAGCTAACATCTGTTGCCAATCCTCCCCTTTTTCCTGAGGAAGACTGGCCCTGGGCTAACATCTGTGCCCATCTTCCTCCACTTTATATGGGACGCCGCCACGGCACAGCTGACAGGCAGTGCGTCCGCCGGCGCCCAGGATCCGAACTCGCGAACCCTAGGCTGCCAAGCGCGAACTAAACCGCTGCGCCACCGGGTGGACCCCTAAGCAAGGACATTATTAACACATAAAACTAACAATAATAAAAAAATTAATAAAATATTTTTGTGGAATTAAATAAAGCCATATAAATCTATTGCCTAGAGTGACAATAGCATGATTTGTTGTGCAAATTTGATTTAAAGTATTCTTAAATTCTAGGTTCTTTTTCTTAGAAGAATATTAAGCCTGTTTAATAAATTTAGAACTTACAAATTATGCACAATAAAATGTTAGTGGTAACCACTTTAAATAAAACAAAAATAATGTCTTTAGTTTTTAAATTAGAGAAAGTACACAAAGAAAGCAAAATAATATCAAACTAAAATAATAATAAAATGAAAATAAAAATGAACACATGAAGCACAAATACAATTTTGAGGCAAAGAAAAACAGTTGCAGAATCAATAAAATGACATAATTTACATACAGTTCCAAATATGCAACCCCAAAAAGGAAAAAAAAAAAAAGAATGCATTCATATCTTTCAAAACTACATAAAAAAGAAGGGAGTGGTTACCATAGAATTGGGATGGTAATTTCCTCCTGAACGAGGAGGGAACATGGGATTTGAGAGAGCACATGGGAGTTTCAATATGTTTGAAATTTTTATTTCCTGAGACTCATGGTAGATACACAGTTATTTGTTTTGTTGTTTTATTTAAAATTAACACATATTATAATATTTTTGTGTACATTAAAAAATTAAGAAGATATTTTTAAAGGGGATGAAAGACTTGGAAGAGCTTACTAAATTTAAAGATTTGCTTGCCAAAAATTGAAAATTTCTTATAAGATTTATCCATATATCAGTGTATTTCTAAACTGAACATTTCTTCTTTCAATGTCACTTTCCATAGTTGCTATAATTGTCTTTAGACAGAAGTCAAGCATTGATGTAGCAACCTTGTCCTCTAAAATTGCTTTGCACAGTCAGGCAAGAGATCTAATTTTCAGAGGTAGGGAGGTAATAACAGAAGCTTATCAAATCAAATGTGACAAAGTCCACTGTCTTTAATGGCAACTTTATTTAATATGCTTTATGGTTCCTAGAAATTTAGTTTTGTCTCCTTAACAATCTTTGGCAGAGTCAAAAGTCATCTCTTATTTATTCCTCTTGAAAAATGGTAACAGACATTGGCGCTATTCTCAGTCTTTGAGATGTTTAATTTAATCCAATTCACTATTAAAACTTTCTTCTGTTATGGTAAAATTTTATGCAGTTAGAATGAGGGAAATATATGCTGAGGAACACATTTTTAGAAAGACCTATATAAAATATGCATATATATTCATTTCCCTATATATATATTAATATTAAATACAAGTAAAAAGGAAGCTGATTACATAAAACACAGGAAGAAGAAAATATTAACTACGAAAATTAATTGAATTACTGCAATTGAGTACACAATTTGACTCTGAGTTTCCTGAATCCCACAGGTCCTTATCAGAGAGAAGCATTCCAACTATCCATGACAGAAACTTGAACTTTAAAGGTCCCTTAAAACTTTTTTATACAGATATTTTCACGCATATAACTTTAAAACTTTACATAAATATGTCAGTGAGACATGATCATATGTGCTGCTTTTCTTTGCAGTCTCTCTCTCTTTTTCTTTAGTTTGTCTAACTAGCGTCCTCTCCTCCTCCCTAAAATCCCTCACCAACAGTTAACTGGTGTTAATTACCTAAGATACATTCTTATATACTTCCTTAATCTGTATATGTGAAAGTATAGCAAGATTTAAGGACAATGTTGACTGTACAAAAATTAGGTTGTGTTATCCATAATTTCATTAGTCATGGAAAGCTCTCTAAATGAACTGGTATAAATCTACCTATGTTTTAAATAAATAAGTAACATTGGATAGTATGATTTTGCCATAATTTTTTAACTTTCCTTAATAATGGGCATTTGCTTTGTGTCTATATTTGTCTCACAATGTATCCTTGGATGACACATATATTTGTTAATATATATAAATTATACATTATAATGTGTAATGTATATAAGTTACACAATAAAATGCTTATTAATGTATATAAATCATGTGTAATAAAATATTTGTTAATGTATATAATTATGTTATTAATTATCAATTGACTAATATGTATTTATTAATATAGAGGTGCTTTAGCTCTTTAGAAGTGATCCTCAGGTGTTGAATTGCTGGATCTAAGAGTTTATGCAATTTAATATTCATTTAAAAAGTTGCTAGCTAGTTTTCCAAATGGCTGTAATAGTTCATGTACGTGAACGCTCCTCTGCCCATCACACGTAGGTATTTCTAATCTGAGGAATTCTGGTTGTATAACGTGATATGCCACTTGTTGTGTTTTGAATTTTTCTATTTATTAAATGACTAATCCGTTTTCCACTGAAATAATACCAACTTTATCACACAATTTTTTCACATATTTTGAGCTTTATTTACATTTTTGCATACTTTCTTTTGTTCTTTCCATCTACTTGTCTTTCCCTATGCAGATACCAGGCTGACTTATTTGCAGAGGTTCTATTGCTTTCTCTGATAATTCCTGCACACTATGCTTTTAAAAAATATGTTTGCCAGGTGCTCTGTATTCTAGCATACCTATTATTCCCTTTGAATTTAAGATCATTTTATTAAATTGCAGAAACAACAATGAACAGGTGCTAAGTCTAAAAGTAAAACTTTAATATTGGGACTTATTGAAGAGATACTGACCACTACAATAAATAGTATACACAAAAAACAATTTACCATAAATGTATAAATGATATTCAGATATCTGTGTCTTATGCTAAATCATTTCTTATTAAAAATCACTCTTTACTTAAAGTTGATATATTACTGGTAGACAACTGTTAGGTGAAATATTATGAGTGCTAAATACAGATGACTTCAGAATATGTTTCTAATCATCTTTCAGATAAGATTTCAATAGAATTGATAACTGGATAAATCAAAATTATGCTGACAACTGATATTCTAGAATTCTCTATAAAGAAGTATATACTTGTATTTAAAACAAGAATATTAAATAGTATAATTGAAATTCTATTATGAGAGTTTTGAGCCCTATTTTTTCCACAAAGAAGTGCATATTTCAGTTTAGTCACAGAAAATATATGGAGGAATATATTTATTAATGATATGGCAGAGAACACAAAATGTAAAGAATACATATAAAAAGTATTAGATTTATTAAGGCATATGTAAGTTTACTCACTTTGAAGAAAGATACTAGTAGGTTGGGAATGTTGTCTGGTTTCATGTCTTTTCCTCTTAATTCATTTTCTACTGCTACTTATTCTATTTTCTTCACTATCCCAGAACGCCAACAAGATAATTGAGTCAATGCTCAAGTTAAAAGAAATATGTTAACATAATGTTATTTATCATTATGATGCTTTGACTGATTTTTTTCAATTATTCATGGCTTAAAACTTTTTATAATAAGCATGCATAATTTTTTTCTGTGCTTTTGGGCCAATATTCTAAAAATAATTTAGCACTTAGAAAAAAATTAAGTGATTTTTAAATTGTTTAAAAATTTGCTGCTGACATCGTCATTCTTTTTTTTTTTTTTTGCAGGGAAAGATTCTTCCTGAACTAACATCTGTTGCCAATCTTCCCCTCTTTTTTCCCCTTCCCAAAACCCGGGTGCATGGCTGTATATCCTAGTTGTAAGTCCTTCAATTTCTTCTATGAGAGCCACCACTGCAGCTTGGCAACTGACAAAGGGGTGGTGTGATTCCACAATCAGGAAATGAACCCAGGCTGCAGAAGAGGTGAGAGTGCGGAACTTTAACCTCTAGGCCATCAGGGTTGGCCTGACATTGTCATTCTTTATTTAAGGATTTTAGGATTTATTTCTTACAGGGAGACATGATGCTATGTTTAAGAAATGATTATTTGCCACGAGTAACATTATTCCATTGAACTGATATTGCTTCTATTGACTGATGGTTTTTTCTGTATTGCGTAAACACACCTTGATCCCATTTTCTTCCTACTTCTCCTGGCTTCCTGTGCCTCCTTTGCCATCCTTTAGGGTAGTTTTGCTCATGGTTCTGTCCTTGGCCTTCTTTTTCCACCCTTACATTTTTTAGCTCATCTAAAAATGACTTCAGATACCACCAAATACCACCTGCATGCTAATGACTGCTTAAGATGTTATTTCCAGGCCAGAACCTCTCTTCACAGTCACAAATGACCACCAGACGGCTTCAACAAAATGTTTAAAAAAAGTTCCATATGTATATAATCATTTTCCCCACCACCTCTCTAAGTATAGATGTAAACCTATTCCCATTCCTCAAGAGATTCTTTTTCTTGTTTATTCCTTTGCTCTGTTTCTCTGTGAAGGGCCACAGAAGTCATAAACCTTAAAGTCTTCCTGTATTTCTCTCTCTCTTTACCTCCATCTCCATCCATGACCACGTGTAGATTTTATCTCCTTACACCTCACATATCTGATCCTGTCCATAACCAGTGCTCCTGTCTTAGTTCAGGCAATTACTTTGTGCTAAGCTGTTGACTCACTCAGCCTTCTAAGTGTTCTACCTGCCTCTTTTCCCACATCGCTCATAAAGCTTGCACACCTGTACCTGAAACACTCTTCTCACGTAATATAATTATATCACTCCGTTACTTGAAACTGATTCATGGTCTCTCCACATTCTAAATCAGCGATTGGCCAACTACGGCCTGGGGGTCAAATCAAGGTCCACCTATTTTTGGACAGTTTTATTGGAATACTGCCACACCCATTCATTTTTATACTGTATTTAGCTGCTTTAGCTCTTATAATGGCAGAGTTGAATAGCTGTGACAGAGACCATATGGCCTACAAAGCTTAAATATCTGAACTTTTACAGAAAAAGTTTGCAACCCTGCTTGAAATACTAAATTCTTATCTCCTGGTGTCTCCCCCGGGTATCTCTGAGTATTTTTTTATACTCTATGCTATAGCTATCAGTATACACACTGATATAAGTATATGCCAGTATATCAGTATCAGCATATAAACTGATACAAAGTGATATATATGTAACTTTATATATGATACATATATATGTAACTTTACAATTCAACAAATGAGAAAAGCTTTTGTTCGACTCTTCTCATGATTCTCTTTTTGCCTGAAATACACATCACGCCTTTCACCTTGCAACTCAAACCTTTCAGTTCTCATCGCTGTGTAACCTTTAAAAATCAAACCAAATTTTCACCTTATGTGTGATGCCTAATCCCAGGGTAAACTAATCCTTTTTTGCCCTGTGCCCTGTTTGCCTCCCTGTGCCCTGTACACAGGTATTTATCACACAGAAAGTGCTCTCCCTTCGTTTGTTCACGGCTTGCTCTCTCCCTCTCCCCGCTACTCGGCACAGAGCATGGTGTATGTTTTATTCTTTTTATTATGCCAACACATAAGCCAATACGTGTCATACAGTTAGCACTCAGCAAATATTTGTGGTGCGCATGCATACATGAATGAATAAATAATAACTATATGTCTTTCAGGGAAAAATATTTGGGAGGGAAAAGTTAATTTGCATCCATGTTATTGGGAAGGTGCTACTCCTTATGTTACTTCCCCCAACTTTCATCTTCTCAAATGAATAACAACAGTCCTGAATCAATTCCATTCAATTCTATGCTATATTCTGCTCATTTTTTATACCGTTTCCTTTCTTTTTCCTTCCTATTAGGCTATATTAACTTACAGTAATAAAACTCTACTCCTCTAGATCTTTTTTAAAATATATTTTCTTCCTTTCTGAAGTAGATTTCTATCAATTTTTCTCTGGACAACTCTCATTCCAAGAACCTAACTTTATTCAAGTCTAATTATAGCCCTAGCACTCTTATTTCTCCAAGAACATATTACTGAATTTGCTGCTGAAAACAAATAAACAACAAATCTACCGAAATTATGGAGTTGTAGAACAATGCTTTAGTATCTCACAATTGATTTTGTTTTCATTGTACATGTCTCTGTAGGAAATATAGAAAGATGCCCTATTACATTCTCAGTTAATAACTTTCTTCCCAGTGTTGTTAGCTAGGTATTTTTTCCTTCATGATAAAATGAGCAAAGATAGCTTGAGGATGGAAGTAAAGATATTGTTTAAAACAATAAAATTTTAATGGAATACTGTACAGGCAAAGGGATGAGATCATATAACTTCTCTAATTCTTGCCACTTCTATTATGTATCTGAATTATATAACAGAATTTTCTCTGTCCCACACTAAAGCAACCTTGGGTAAAGCAAATTTGGTCATACCTTTTAACATATTTAATTAACAGTATCCAGTTTTGGAAAGGAGAAGTCACATATTTATTACGTTCATCCAACTATTTCATGCTCCTATTATAGGTCGGTAGGTAAACACATGTTTATTATCTCTTAAAAAATATTTTATCTCCCATCTTGTATTCAGGATTGCAGCTAAGGAATCAGAAACCAAATTCAGGATAATTAGTCCAAAGAGGAAAAATGCAATAGATGGTGAAATATGAGTTTAAGGAACCATTGCAGATGCTAGATTATCCTAGACTTTACCACGTACCTGAACACACGCACATACACCCACAAGTTTCCAGCAAAATGTTTAAGAGAGTGTGAATTTGATAGTAATTCATTTAGATAGAAAATTAGAAAAGACAAGGCTACCAATGAGGTTGATTTGTTTTTCAGTTTGTTATGCTGAATAGCAAATAGTTAAATTTGGCAGATTGTATAATGAATAAAAAGTAAATATTATTGGTTAAATAATGCTGCACTGCTGCATACAAAAAAACCTCATGTTAAAGTGAATCTAAATTGTGGCATAAATAAATATTTATATTATGAATAGTAAGGAGATAACTACAATCAATTAAACAAGGAAATTGCAATTATACCTGAATGTACAAAAAGCCACAGTTCAATAACAGAAAATTAAAAAAAAAATTGTCAAATCAATTATATAGACCTTAATTATATTTACTTCTTTAGGATACTGAATTTCACTATACACACACACAAACATAGCTTCAAGTATATAAGCAAATCTGGTTATAATTTGTTTTAGCTACTTTATTCACGCAAAGTGGTTGGAGCAATGCCTTCACAAGTCCTGTTTTCAAAGAAAATAATTATTTACTAAAGTAAAATTTATGAGATATTCCAGGTATTAAAAAATGTAGTTGGTATACAGTCAAGCCATACATTCTTTCAACAAAAAATATTACTCACATAGTATATGACAGGTTCTCTTACAGAGGTTGGGGTAGAGAAGTGAATAAAAACAGGCGAAAACACTATTCTCATTGGGCTTACTATTTGTTGAGTGGAGATAGACTCTGGACAAAATAAATCAGTAAAATATATAGTGTGTTAGATGGTGGTCAATGTTGTGAAGAAAAAGTACATTACGAATGGAGGTTAGGGAATGCTGACGTAGAGGAGTTGGGCTTTGAGCTAGAGTTTCAGGCTGGGCCTCACTGAAAAAGCCTGAAGGAAATGAAGAGTGAACTTTAAATATGTGGGGTGAGGATGCTCCTGTAAGAAAGACAAACTGCCAGTAAGAGAGTAGCTACAGGGACAGCAGAGAGGACTGGGTGGCTCTTGTGGGGTGGAATGAGTGTCGAAGCACAGGAAAGAAGGTAAAGGAGGTGGCTAGGGAAAAGAGGGTGGGGATAAAATTCTAAGACAGTGGGTTCTCCTTTTGTAGATGCCCCCCATCCATAGCAGGTCTATGTCACTTACATATCTTAGTCCTGTCTTCCATTTCCAATAGTGCAAGTGTGTGTGATCCATTGGTTTCCTTCCTCCCAGTGGCGGGACTGACCTGTTGGTTTTCAGCTACTGTGGGCTGTAAGAAATATATTCTTCTGAGATTTGGAATCTGGAAGTGAAGCAACAGCCAGTCTGTAGATGACATATATTATCGTTTACGTCCTGTCTCACTCTGTTGGTGTGAGGCAGTGGCCAGAGCAGCAACTGTTCTCCCTTCCCCTAGATTCTTCATCCTTTTCTGATTCCTGGACCAGGGCTGTGTGTGTGTGTGCGCCGGTGTGTGTAGCTCTGTGATGAAGAGCCCTGACTTCTGTGGGCTCTTACCAGAGGCATACCATAAAGGTAAGAGATGACAAGAACTTACACAGGTTTCAGTCCATCCTCCGGGACACAAGCTTGTATTTGCGGGTTCTAGCTTGTTTTTGCTCCATCCACTTTACATCCATCTTCTCTTCTTGACTGCCTGCCCGTGGACTTCCAGTGCCAGCATCAGACACAAATATAACAGCATTATCAACTCCCACGATTGCTTATGGTCCTCAACTTGAATGATACACTAAACAAGTATAAAATATTCATAAAATGATAAATATGAATAAATAGAAATATAACCAATTTACTTTGAAAAGTAGATAAATAATTGATATATTTTCCCTATGTTGAACGGGTCAAACTTTCAAAGAACAGAAGCATTCTGTGCAGAAACTGTCTCAGAGCAGAGAAAAAAGGTATACATATTCTCAATTCATTAACAAAAGCCTAATTTATTTTTAACTCTGATCCCAAGTTCTTACAGACTGAGAAGGAAGGAAGGCAGGAAAAAAAGGAAGGACAGAAGGAAGGAAGGCTGGAAGGACAGCTGATTATACGTATAAATCTGTGCACAAAAATTAAAAAATAGATATTTTAAAAATGTACATGAATAATATACCATGATTATATTTCATATACAATTTTTATTTTTTAATCTTACTTCGTGAATACAAACATTATGACATCTATTAGTACAATACTTGTATGTTAAAATTGAAAAGCTATATGTTAACTAATATATATCAAAAGGCGTTGTTAAATTACAACATAAAATATCCAATAAAAAGTTTTAATATATTAGGAATACTTTGTAAGTCAGGGCCAATACTTTGCTGGTACAGGAAGGAATGTTCAGGCATATTACCTATTAAAAATACTGAAATAATTCCATGTCCATTTGTAAAAAGAATAAGATCTTTAACAATATAAATTCCCTTTACATGGTTTCTGAAATCAAACACTGCATTTTCAAGGAATTTGTCTTCTTGAATTTGACACTGAAGCTAGAGACCCCGCTTTGGCTCTTTTTCTTTATTTTAGTAATCTAGAGTTGCCTCCAGGTTCAGAGCCTTTGGGAGAAAAGGAGGCTGCCACGCCAAGTTGAAAGGAATATATTCCGTGAATCCTTGAAAGAAAAACCTAAGAGGAAATCTTGATTTGAGGCAGATTGCCTCTGGAGAATCCATTGGGGTCCACAGTGGCAGATAAATATTTGTACGATGGCCTATCCCTAATGATTTGGGATATTTGAAAAAATTTCCCCAAAATATGAGGCAGTGCTCCCTGTGCAATATCAAGTAGGTCTCAGGGAAAAGAATCCACCTGAGAATGTGTTTTGTTTTTTGTCTTTAAAATGTGGACTCTAGCAAGTAACAAAATACCTCCACCCTGCCCCCCACCCTGCCCCAGGATAGTTGAATGGTCTATGAGGAGAAGTCATACTTGAACCAGTCAAATTCTGTTGGCCACATTGATTTCTCCTCTCTAGCGAAAATACATGAAATCTCACTGGAAAGGTCCAATAGCATCCCCCTTCAGTGACATAAAAGCCCTCTCAGGCATCTGCAAAGTCCTTAGTATCAACTTAATAAGGAAGACTTGGAAAAATTTGATGCTTTTCTCTTTGTCATATCATTGCTCAATTAGCCAGTGATACATTGTGTCAAACAAGAGATCAAATCAACAATTTATAGTGATCAATAAACAGTTTAAAATTATTAGAATATTTTAATGAATGAATCATACTACAACTTCTATCATTTATTTGGTAGGAAGTTTTAAAATACATGATTTTGTGTATTAAGAGACAAAATGATAATATTTTAAAAAGTATACCTGTTTATATATTGTATTAAATTACTGTATCAGTTGTTTAATATTTTGAATATTGAACCTGTTAGAATGATAAAAAATTTATATATCAAATCAACAATTTTCCCAATGCCAAAAAAAGATGACAAAGGATAATTTCATAAAAACAGGGAAATATAAGTGATTTCTAGTAATATTATAATTTTAACATTATTAAGTTAAATTCCAGCCTTTGAAGAACTTCAAAATATACCAGGTGAAGAATAGAAGTGCATTATTTATAGGTAGTATGGGTGAAATATATGATAATCTACTAAAATCACAAGAATTTATCCTAGTCATCTTGCTGATAAACCTATTAACTTCCTTGTGCATTATCAATAGTGTTATAATTAGTTAAGAAAAATAATGAAGAAATATTCCATCGACAAAAGTTACATAATAATACAGTAACTTCAAATGTGTAGGACTAATATACAAAAAACCACAACTGCCCTATGGGATAATGAGTAGACTTGAAAAATATTAAGAACCATCAAAGGTCTGGATGAAAAGTCAATATTTTAAACAGGTCAACATTTCAAAAAGTAATTCATAAATTTAATGAGAGTCTCATTGTTAAAAGAGCAATGAAAAATTAGAAAATGAATCAACATTTATAATAAATTAATGTCTATAAGAAAAATCAAAAGAAAAGTTTTTGAAAGAAGGTTTTATTTATCCAAGTAATCTAACACCAGAACTATACTACCTTTGTTTAAAATAATCCTTGTTACCGTATAAGTAAATGGAGAATAGAGAAAGGTAAACATAGATAGCCTTCTACATATGGATGGCAACTTGAGTGAATTCAAAGCTCTGTCAATAAGTTAAATAGCAAAAGACAATTTTGGAAATATGGAAAAATGGATAAATTTATCTTTTACATACAGTTAAACTAATTTTGAAAAACATTGAATAGATAATCAAGCTTTAACTTGTCGAAATGCTTGTTCAGTGAATACGTATATATGAGTTACGAATATAATGAATTATGAATACATATACAGATACCATAGATACAAATGTATATATATACAAATAAAAGGCATAATGAATATATATAGTCATGACATAACTACCAATTATTTGGTCAGTTAGGTGTCTTGGTTAGAACCCAAACAAAGGACAAATAATTATACCAAATAAAGAAAATACACCCGTTTTGGATCAGGTAAAGGCTAATTAATCTAAGATTCTAATTTAATCCAACGGTTAATACACATCAAAAATTTTGTCTCATCTCTTTCAAAATACTTTGTATGTGATTTTTAAACAGAATTCTATACTCTCAATAGTAAAGAAATTTGGAAGAATGCTTGCTCTTTAAATGCCCTGTGAAATAAAATTTTGTCTAATTTTGTTTTAGAATGTAAAAATATGTTTGCCTTTTCTTATGGAATAGAAGAACTCTGAAAATTTGATGAAAATATTCTAACAATTTCTTAGGCCATCAATGCAAATTAGCATATAATATTTTTTCCATGGTTTCTAAAGGCAAAGAATAAAATTCCTTTAGTACAAAAATAGATAAGGATATGAAAAAGCATTGCTTAAATTTAGAACTCATCGAGTTATAAAAGTGGTGTGAATGTTCATAGTTGACTAATGGTCATAATGCCATATACTGAATATTAAACTTTTATTTATGCAGTTATTATATTTGGGCTTGTATGCTGGAATGTTTAAAGTATATTTTATTTTCAAAGAAAATAGTACCCAGCTGGCAATCAATTACACATTTTATGCTTTGCGTTACATTTTAGAGCAGGGATGTGGCCTTTGATGATACATATTTGAGATCCCTGTGGCATGATTCCTGTGGCCTTTCCCTGAATCCTGTTTGTCAGTCCAGTTAATCCATTAAAACATTTGATTTACTCTGCTTAACAAAAAAAAAGACTTTTTTTGAAGATTAATTTTATAATGTCATGGGAAAATATATTATTTGAAATATCAATACAGCTGCTTAGAGATTAATGTACTTGTCATTGTACCGGCCTACAATTTTTGATTAATTTTTCAGTGCTCTAAAAAGATATTATGGAGATATTTTCTTTGTAGCATGTCTACTGTTCAGAACAGTTATTGGATCACTTTAGAAAACCATTTGTTAATGCTAAGAGAAGAGAAGTGTTGTGATTTGATATGTTGAAACTTGTTTTGAAAGCCAAGTGATAAGGCAACACTTTCCTTTTGTTCTTACTTTTAGTCCTTTGAAATGTTGTAAATTTATTAAAGCATAACAAAATAATGCAGATTTTTTTCATGAAATTAAGTACACTTTACTCCAGTACTAGTGAGGTTGAGGAATAACAAATTTATTCCCTCCTATCAATGAAAACTACTGAGCACATGCTATATGCATGGCAATGTAAGATTGAGAATTTCATAGATAGATAGATAGATAGGCAGATAGATAGATACACAGATAGGCAGATAGACAAATAGATAGATAGACAGATAGATAGGCAGGTAGACAGATGGATAGACAGATAGATAGGGATGCTGGCTAGTCTCTCTATATATTACCACTTATACTCACTAAATCAGTGTTTGTGAACCATATCACACATTCAACTACCAAATAAATTATTTTCAGCACATGTTTATTTTTTTAACCTGCATATAATAACTATGATTAACATAATTTTTAGTAGTTTTCCCTTGGTTTCTTTGAATATATGTATATATGTAGTCTTTTTTTTTTACTTTATAAAAATGAAATAATACTAGATGTTTTCTGTGATTTGCCATCAAGGAGCTTATAGTTTATCCATCAAGTTTACATTCTATTTGGTAAAAATCATATACAGTGAATTCTTATTATTTGAGGTATGTTCTATAAAGTCACTGGGAACGGTGAATTAGTGACTATCTAACCACTGCTCCTAGAGGAAATACAGAGTCAGGTTTCTGCGAGCCTCAGGTCATAACATTTCTGTCAACTGATCAATAAATAGCCTGTTTTATGTGTGTTTCTGTTTAAAGACATTTTATTTAATATATATTGTTGATTCATTTACACTAAACTCATTCCAACAGCACCATAGCACAAGCCTGAGAACTAACATTATTTAACACATGTATTTTCTCCACAGAGCACATCACAGCCTTCTAACACTTAAGTACATTAGACAGCACTTCTGCACTATGCTCAGGGGCCATTTAAAATAGGAAAATCACCAACAATAACAAAAAAATGTGAAAAATCTGGCACTAAAAATACCCTGAAAATGACACTTATTTACAGTATGAAAGCTGAAACAAAGTCAGAGCATGGCGTTGTTGACTTCAGCAGGGAACATGCATGTCAGGTGACTCAAATTTCCCTCCTCTCTGTGCCTGTCCAAGAATGACCATGAAAACACCTTGGGTATTGATTTTGGGGTAACAAAGAAATTTTAGTGAGCAGGTGAATTCTCAAATACAGAATCTGCAAATAATGAGGATTGACTGTACTGTGTCAGAACATCTTAATTCTGGAGAAAAACTTTTTTAAAAAGCAGAAAAGAATTATGAGTTCTGGGGGAAAAAAATGTGGTTGAAATTTTAAATAGGTTAATCAGGAGTATCCCTGACAAAATTGTCACCGACTAGGTGCCTTGAGAAACTCAAAGGTGGGTTCAGAAGCAGTTAACTGTTTTTCCAAGTTGTTTCTTTTCCTTTTGTATGTTAAGGAGATGTAACCACCACCATCCTGAAAGTGACCAAGTGAGAAACTCAAGGGAGATGTAACCACCAAACATCCTGAAACTGACCAAGCCTCACTACAAGAGCTATACCCGTGACCTTTGCCTTATCTTTAAGCAAAGATCTCTTCAGGAGGAGCTTGGGCCTCATTCTGTGGAAGCACATCTTCCAATTGCACCTGTGTGGGCAAATACCCACCTCTCCCTTTTGAATATTCATTCCCATCTGAAATAAAGGTCGCTGCTTCCCTTTGTTTGGGAATGCCATGATTTTGGAAATGATTCCTCATGGCCTCCTATTTGCTGCAAATATACTTGACTTTGTGTGACAACTTCCACTGGCGTAGTCTTATTTAACTCACCAGGAGGCAAGCCCACTTGATTTGGTAACAAAATGATATTTCAGTAAAAATCTGTAGCAGGTAAGGAGGGTGGGCATTTTATATTTGGAGTGGGGCATTCTAAGCAGAAGAAACAGCCAAAGCCAAAGCGTGAAGCTAGGAGTATGCCTGAAGCATTAACAAGGAAGTAGTAATGATTAAGAGCGTTGCTTGAGAGAGAGAGGAATGGCAGAGGAGGTCAGGGAAGTAATTAAGAACCAGTTCCTGTTGGCATTTGGGGCCCTTGTAAGGATTTGTGCTTTTACTCTGAATAAAATGAGAAGTCATTGCAGGACTGACATATTTCAAATCAACTTCTCTAGTTGCTGATGTGAAGAGACAAATAAAAGGAGCAGGGTGGGATGGTAGTCAAGGGAAAAAGCAAAGGTTACCTTCTAGCATGTGGAGACTAGATACCAGAGATGAGATGGTTCGGACCCTAATGGCAGCAGTGGAAATGTTGAGAACCCATAACACTCTAGATATATTCTAAAGGTATTAGATGTGGGGCATGAGGAAAAAAACAGAATCCATTGTCTAAATATTCTCAGCCCAAGTAACTGAATGAACAATCAAGAGTAAGCCTACCCTTGATCACTGTGGAGGGAGTGCATTAGTTTTGACACGCTGAATTTGAGATGACTATAAGATATGGGGATATCACAAAGGCAGTCACATGTATTAATCTAGAATTTAGAAAAAAAGATCTAAGCAGAAAATAAGAATGTGGTAGTTGGCAGAAATAAATGGTATTCAAAACCAGTACACAGGATAAGTGGACAAGGATAGAGCTCTGTGTTACACCAATGTCAAGAGGGTGGGAGAAGAGGAGGAGTTGGTAAAGGTGACTGAGAGAGAGCCACCAGTGAAGTAGAAAAAAAATTAGGAGAGTCATGTCCTGATACCCAAGGGAAGTGGTACATCAAGGTTGAGTATGTTAAACTGTGTCAAATGCTACTAATAAATCACTTAAATTAAGAAAGGAAAATCGACAGGAAATTTGGCAGTGTAGAAATCATTGGGAATATATATAAGGAACTCTGAGAGCAAAACCTTGGTTGGATTGGATTTAAGAGACAAGAGAAGGTGAGAAGTTGGAAGCAGTTAGCACAGCCAATTATTTCTTAACAGTTTTGCAACAAATGGAAACAGCTGTGGAAGCTGGTGGTTCAAAAAATAATGTTTTGTTTTGCTTTTAAGATGGGATAATAACATTATGTTTTTGTGATGATGAGAACTGTCCAGAGACGGAAAACAATGTAGCTGATGTAGGTGTGGAATTAGGATCCCTAAAAAAAAAGACAAAATAGATTGTGTGACTAACCAGGACCTAAAACAAAACAGGCAAGTGGCCACGCCAGGACTGAGGTGCAGTCTCGTACTCTGTTCTCAGAAAAACCACAACTTGTGCCTGAAACTGAGTGTTCCTTCCTGACGGATGGCCAGAAGCCCAATATAGCTGATTTTAGAACAGGGGAATCACCAAATCAGAGGGCTTTCAAAACAATCCCTGTGGTCTATAGTTTTTGCCTTTATAAGCTCTGCCCCCCCCCACTCTCCCTGGATCATACTTTCAATTTATTCTGGAGGCTGTGTCTCCCCAGTATATAAACAGTCTGAGCAGTCAAGATTTCCTAGCTAAATTCTTGTATTCCAGATATTTTTATTGACAAGGGAGAGAGCCCAAAAGTATTCCTGGGGCTATGTACTGAAGTAAGCAAAGGGTACATGGGAGAAAGTAAGTGTGCAAAAAAGAAATGATTGAATTTAGGCAGAATCATGAAGAGTTCATGTATGAGAACAGGCAAGGATCCGGGATCTGCAGATAGCACTAAGTAAGCAAATGTGGTAGTGGGAGTGTGTAGAGTCTTGTTATTGCTTCTATTTTGACAGTGAAGGAGGAATTGAGGTTACCACCTAAGAGTGAGTGGGTGTGAATATGGTGGAGGTTTGATGATAAAGAAGCAGCTATGAAATAGACACATAGGTGAGGAGAAAAGTGATTGAACAAGTTAAAAGTCCTAGTATATTTGCTTGGTATTTTCATGGGCTCTTTTGAACATTGTTATCCTGAATCAAACTGATGCCAGTTGACACAGTTATGTGTGTGTGTGTGTGTGTGTGTGTGTGTGTGTTTTCCAGTCACTTTCAACCCCACATTTGCATGAACAGATGTATTTAATCAATGGTGTAGTTCGCCAATAAATAGAACGAAGCACAGAAGGATCAAGGACCAGTATTGTACTTATTCACCATTAAAACTCTAAGATTGTATGGTGATCTTATCCAAGATATCATATATTTAAATTTGCCAGAAGAAACAAAAATCTTTCCGCATAACAGGGAGCTTTTTCCATATTAATGCAAGATCCAATGATGCAGTAATATTCCAAAAGATGGTCCACCTTTAGGGTCTCATAGTGCTCCTAGTTGTTGCTAATTTATCCTGCACACTGCTAGCGGATAAATCTTTCTAACTCACTGTTTTACAAATAGTATACTTTCCAATTTAGAAAATCATACATGTCTTTTAGGTGAAAGAGCATATGACAACAAAAAAGCTTTGTGTATAATCCTATCATCAAATAAAAGCCTTTGACCTTCTTTTTGCACGTTACTTTCCACACAATTTTGTGGGAATATATACATTTCAAGGACAGAAATTAATACCATTTATATAGTGATAAATATTAGTTTAACAAAATCATAAAAATATTTATTTGATCTTCTCTGCTTTAAAAATTCTAACCCTGTAATGACTCTTTTTTACCTAAAATACTTTCATTTTTGACATTCTAAGCCCTTCGCTAATTTCCACCCCTATCTTCACTTGTGTCCCACATGATACATATAAACTACTGATGACATTTATTTCTCTAGCCATGACTCTCGACTCTCCCCTGAGCTCAAAATTCATATGTTCTGCTTGCTCTTACCTCCTTCTTGATTTTTATTTGGATATCTAATAGGAAATTCAAATATAATGTCTCCAAATGCCTGATTTCAACTCTATCATGTCCTGGCCCCAGCCTACTTCCCCTTTCGTTTGTAGCACAGGAAATTGCAGCATTATTCACACAGGTGCTCACTGCCAGAGTCTTTGATTTTCCTTTCTTTCACTCCAATCCATCATCAAATACTGGGAGCTCTACCTTCAAAATACAGCCTCAATTGCATAGTCTTTCATTTTAGGAAGTTCTGTGCAACTCCTTATCTGGAGAGATCCTTTTAAAGCACAAAACTCCCCTCCAGCTTTTCATCAAAGTTACAATAAGGTCTAAACTCCTATAATGCGTTGTATGCACCTTACATAGGAACTTCACTCTTGAGATTTTCTTCACCAGAGAAACTCTTCCCTCAGATCTTCTCACCATCTCACATCAGCATTTCTTAAACAGTGCTTCCTCAGGGATGTCATTCACAACTTTCCCATGTGAAATAGTCACCAGCCTTAGCCTCTCTCACCTCATCCTGCTTTTTTATTCTTTCTTTCCTCTAGTCCCCATTTCACCCTCAAATCCTACCCTCTTCTCCAAGTGCACAAATTTGCTATCTTAGCTCGATTTATCACTCACACAAGCACACACCCTTTGTTGTCGTTACTCCTATTCATTCCCATCCTCCTCATTAAAAAAAAAAATGCTGTGTAACAGGGAGGTTTTTTTCTTGCTCACTGTTCTATCATGAGAATAGTGTTTTACATATAAATTTTTGTTGAAAGAAAGGGGGGAAATGCAATAAAAGGAGGAAAGAAAGGAAGAGAGAAAAAGAAGGAACGCATCACAATATCTGAATTCCAGGTTTGATAACCTTTTTCAAGGTTTAGCTTCATTTCAATATCCCTCTATTGACAAGCTCAAACAATGAAAAGAAAGTTTTCTTTGTTGAATTATCATGGTACAAATTATGCAAAAAGAACTATCTTAGCGAGGAAAATGCTATCCCATGAGGCAGTTGGAAATCTGTAGGAGCTTTTTTATGTCTCATGGGGATGGGGAACCACTGCCATTTAATGTGCATGGGCCAGGGCTGTTCAGTATTTGGCACCATGCAAAAGTGGACCTTTGTCATGCACATATTTTAAATCATCCAACATATATATTTATATAAGATAAAAAACTTCTGAGGCTGGCCCGGTGGTGTAGTGGTTAAGTTCGTGTGCTCCACTTTTTGTGACCCAGTGTTTACAGGTTCGGATCCTGGTTGTGGACTGATGCACCACTTGTCTTCCTCATACAAAGTAGAGGAAGATGGGCGTGGATGTTAGCACAGTGCTAGTCTTCCTCAGCAAAAAGAGGAGGATTAGCAGCAGATGTTAACTCTGGGCTAATCCTCCTCACACACACACACACACACACACACAAAAGATAAAAGACTTCTTTATAATTTTCTCAACCTAGAACTAAACTTTCTTATGTGAATACACTGTTTTTTGGAACCATCTTTTATTCTTATAATTTTCCAATAATGTGACAACTGTGTAAGTAAAAAAGGATATTTTTTGAAACATGATAAAGAATAGTTCAATAGTTCCAAAAATTCACTTCACCAATGGAAATGCCACTCTTGATATTGAACTACCTGTATCAGTTAACAGTTGTCTTTTTAATATAATACCAGGGTCTCTGGCTTCTTTATTGTGTCTTCTACCAAAGACATGCCCAAGAATCTGATTATTGAAGTATATATTATTTTAACTTAAATTCACTTTTATAAGTCATTTTATAATATAGTTACAGCATTATATTATTTTTTTATAGCTGTCTGTGAACTTAGGTTATAGTTCCTCTGGTTATCATTGAACTATAAGAGATTCATTCATATGTGGAAGTAGATCTGATAGGTTTGGGAATGAATGGTCTAACCTTTAACTTGTTAAAGCTCATATATTTCTATTTATTGTTTTTCCCCATCAGATACATCTCATCTCTCCACCATTTTGTAAAGTGAATATAATAATAAGAACAAATTGCTACCTTTTTGTGTATCTTCTGCCAGCCACTTTATGTTCATCATTCTCAAACCTCCCAACATGTGTAAAGTTCTGAAGGTATTGAGGATGAAAGAGATGCCTTATCCAAAGATCACAAGGTGAATAATCAGGAGACAAGACTCAATTTCTTGTCTGTATCCCTCTTTTCAGTCAAGGACGCTGTTATTTTTATGCTCCACGGCACATTCAATAGTGCATCATGCATAGGTATTCCACAAACATCACTCAAGTTTCCTCATGAGAAAAAATGGGACACAGGTTATGTTAATAGTCACTCAAACTGAAATGATGACTCCACACTATGGCAAGTGCAGGCTAGTGAATGCTCCGGCTTTTGGGTATTTCTGATCTGGGTCACCTGTTTTCTCTCCTGGCGTGCTCTTAAATGCCTTCATTGCAGTTTTCCTATCCTGGTCTCAGTGGATGGCAGGCACTGTGGCACATGCTTCATGCGGTAGGTGCCCACAACACCTTTAATATTTTTGACCGTAATAAATGTTGGTAAAGAAAGAAAACTCAGTTAAGTTATATATTGCTTAATGAATGTAAAATCGTTCAATCTGAGTATAAAATTCAAAGAATTCATAAATTAGGTAATTTTTGCAATTAAGCAATCTGTTAAAATGTTTTATCAATTCTATTCAAAGGAATTTTATAGTTTCAACAATGTGTGTGACACACTGTTAAGACTATGCTTAATTTCCTTAAAGATAAAATTGTCAGCTCATTAACAGCTGAATTTGGAATTTGATTTTCAAAAATGATTCAAAGCTTAATTATCATTAGCTATTTTTCAGTTGATGTATTTTAAATTGTTTGGAATATTTTTAAAAACCAGGTTTTTTGTTTGTGTTACAAATAAAATTATTTTCAAAAATAGCAATGGAAAGAAACTAATCTCTATATTAGGCAAATGCTAATGTGTAAACGTATACAGCTGGATTTCTTCTGGCAAAGCAGGAAAATTCAATCCCTGAATCTTTTCAACCTTTCAGTTTGAAAATGTGACAGTAATTGGAAATCTTGTTGACATGATTTCCCTATCTCCTTGTAAGCATTTAAGCTTGTATTTGAACAGTCAACACCTACTATCTGTTACTCTGGTTTCCTCTGCATCTTGGAGAATATATTATTAATTCCTTTACTGCAAAGTCATTCCAACTAATGGGTTCATGTTACTAAGAAGAAGGCTGTGTTGATTGATTTATTTATTTGCAGGGAAAGATTCACCCTGAGCTAACATCTATTACCAATCTTCCTTTTTTTTTTTCCTCCCCAAAACCCCAGTGCATGGTTGTATATTCTAGTTGTAAGTCCTTCTGGTTCTTCTATGTGTGCTGCCACCACAGCATGGCAACTGACAGATGGGTGGTGTGGTTCCACAACCAGGAAACAAACCTGGGCCACAGAAGTGGTGAGAGTGCCGAACTTTAACGACTAGGCCATCAGGGCTGGCTCTGATTATATTTATTAATAGTGTATATTTATATATATATATAGCATATTGTTTATATATATTAATAACAAGTTGTGTGTGTGTGTATATACATATATATAAAATCTGTGACAAGCAATTCATCTTTTAAAGATAAGAATTCTTAAGTAAATATCTTAGGATTACTAGTAACATGGATAGAGTATTTCTGATGTGGTGTAAGCTAGGTAAATGTATTCTATCCTGCTCTTTAAACAGTTTAGCTTTAGGAATAGCAAGAGGGCACAATTTGTCCAACAGATCCTCACTAGATAGGAGGCTGCATCTACTCCAGCCTATGACATCAATGATTTCACGTTAAAGTGTATTAATATCTTAGTGTCCCAGATGGCTTCTGATATATCTTAGCTCAGATACAATATTTATCTTGAATTCAGAGGACAATAATTCTGAAAAATTAATTTTTGAGAGGTCCATTTATTTTCCATTGAATCTATTCACAATACTACTTCTAAGTGAATGATGAGAATAGGATTGAGGGAACAAAAGAAAGATGAAAGATCCTATATCTTTCTGACCAGGTTTGGGTACAGATGACCTCTTGTTCTTTCTCTGATTTCCCATTGTTCCACAAGAACTTGCACAGATCAGAACAAGAATTCTTCAGTATCTGTCATGGAGCATTAATAATACCTCTTATCTCTCATGACATTGACCTACAAATAAGTGGCAGCTAAGACTACACACCTCAAGCTCAAACATGTGTTTTAAATAATGACAGTTTAAACATCAGACACCTTAAAATATTAAATCCATACAAATTCTAGATCAGGAAAGAGTTTCTGGTATGGGATAATAATAGATAGTCTGAATATATGAGTGATAATTGTTGATATGGCTCAACTGAAAAATAGTCTTCAGAAGGTTTTCTTTTTTAACCTTATATTAAATATCCCTCTTTATCCCTTGTAATATGACTTGTCTTGAAGTTTATTTTATCTGATTTAATATAGACACACTAGCTTTCTTCTGTTGAATGCATGGAATGTATTTTTATATTATTTTACTTTCAAACCATTTGTATCTTTATATTTAAAGTGCATAATTTTTATAGTGAAAGGAATAATTGTGTCTGGCTTATTTTAAAATTAGGGCTGATGATCTGTACTTTTTAACTGAATTGTTAATTCTATTTATATCTGATGTCGTTACAATGTAGTTGAACTCACATCTACCATTCTTCTACCATCTATTATTTATCATTTATCATTATCTATCTCAATTTATTTATTCACTTATTTATTTTTCTGTTTATCGCCTTTCCTTCCTTCTCTTGGATTGATCAACTATTGTTTTAACCCTCCACTTAAATTCCTTTCTGCTATACCATTCTGTACCCTTTTCCTGGTTGTTTCTCAGATTATTTTATATATCTTTAACAGAGGATAGAGTTGATATTTTAACTTTTATGCAAAATGTAAGCAACTTGTACAACAGTATTTCATTTACCTCAAATTTATTGTGCTGTGGCCACATATTTTACATCCTCATATGTTATAAATCTAACCATAAAATATATTTTGCATTAAATTATCAGCTGTGTATTGAAGTAATTAGAGAAGAAATGAAAAGTTAATTTTTCTCATTTATCCATTGTATTTATCTATCTAGTATCTTTTTTCTGTCCTTTGATCGGTTCCATCTGGAGTCATATGACTCTGTCTGAAAATTTCCCAGAGCAGTTACTTTAGCTCTAATTTTCTGAAAATATTTTCAATTTACCTTCATCTTTGAAGGCATTTTGGCTATATATAGCATTTTTGGTTTTGTTTGTTTCTCTCAGCCATACCTTAAAGACATTGGTCCATTGTGTTCTGGCATTCATTTTTTCTGATTCTTGAGAATTTCACCATTATTTGGACCATTAATCTTCTGTATGTAATGTGACACTTTTTCTCTGGCTGTTTTCAAGATGTTTATCTTTTTTATCTCTCCTTTTAAGCAATTTAACTATATGTCTAGATGTGATCTTATTTTTATTTAGCCTGTTTTAGGGTTCCTGAGGTACAAAATCTGTATATTTGTGTTTTCCTTCATGTTTTGGATATCTTTATCATTATTTATTCAAAATATATATACACACATTTTTTTCTCTTTTTCATATTTTTTCTCTCCTCTCCTGGGAATCTAATTGCATATATATTAGACCTACTAGTTACTGACATCCAATTTATTTATATTTCAATCTGTTTTTCCTGTACTGTACTTCATATTGAATACTTTCTATTGATCTATCTACAAGGTCACTGAAACTTTCTTTTGAATATTCAATATCCTGTTAGTCACATCCAATAAATTTTAATTTCTTAAAGCTTCCACTTTGTTCTTTTTTGGAATTTTCTATTTTTTCCACCTATTAAGATTTTCTTTTCTTGAGTATTTGAACATATTTACAATAACTGCTTTAAAACTACTGCCTGCTAATTTCTATCCCTGGCTTATCTTGGGAAGTGTGTTTATTCATGTTCTATCGCCCATGAGTCATATTTTCCTACTCCATCATATATCTAGTCATTTTTATGGCTTGCTAGATGTTTTGGGTGATATACTGTTGAGACTCTTGGTTCTTTTATCTTTCACTGAAGAGAATTGATTTCTGTTCAAGTAGACAGCCAAACTTTCGGCTGCTCACCGTTAACTTGTAGTCTTGAATTTACAGCTTTAGATTGGGTCTGTTTCAGTTTTACTCTTAGTCTTTGGTTAAACCCACAGATTAGTAACACAGTCTTTCCTTGTAAGGCAAAGTCCTTCTATGGTTTCACCGAAAAGACTAATGTGTTTCCCAAGACCCTTTACGTTGAAGATATTCAAACTGCTAACTCTCTCCCCTGCATAAACAGCTGCTAAACTTCTGTTCAACTTATTCATGCTTCGAGATGTGGTTTTCCGCTGAACTCCATGGCATCTCGTTTTGGGTTTAGCCAAGGATTTGAGAGAAGATTATAAATACGTCTGGATTTTTCATTAATTCTTTGTGAACTAAGCTATTCAAAGGAAGATTGACTGGAATTTAAAATATGATTTCTAAGAATTTCTTTTATAAGAATTATAGTTAATATTTCCCACTTATAGGTAGAAAATAATATGTATATGTTCCCTGCAATACTTAATATTTATATCATTGTCTGCAATTTTCATCATAGTTAAAATATTTGAAGAAAATTCTCTGGAAATTTCTTCTTATATATATTTTTTAAATGACTAGTAATAAATAAGAAAATATAATTGCAAGGGGATGTGGATCATATTTGGTATATATGTATTTTCCATAAATTCACTAGATAATTTAAAATATCATTAAAATCTTTTCAAAATTTATGTATCTAAAATAATAGATTTCTGAGAATACTCTTTTTATTTTTCAAGTTCCTATTTTGTTACTGTATGGTCCCAACCAGTAACCTTGGATTATTTAGTAGACATAATGGAAATTGGTATTGATTGACCCCAACATTCAAATGACTGTACCCCAAATATCCTTTCTTACCAGATTCTTTGGAGGTCAGATGTATTTTCTTATTAAAATAACCACACACATGTTTATTGTTCTAAAATCTCAGACAAAACCATAATTCTTTTCCATCTATAATTAGATATTAGTACTAACAGTGCTATAAAAACTGTAAGCTTCCTGGGAAAATTCTGTTTAACCTCTTAGCTATGGCACCTTGAAGAATTTTCTGCAACCCTGGTGTGGGAAGAGAGATCTCCACATTTATGGTATTTATGAGCATCCTTATGATCCGGGTAGATCTTTAAGTAGGGAGAAAAAAAATGTTGCAGGCTTTTATTGGCTAATAAATAGTATCATATTGTCATATGATATCATATTATCATACTAGGTTCCAAGAGTATATTGGATGTCCCAGACTCCCTTCCTATTTTTCTTCAGCGTCCCTTAAATAATGTGTCCCTTTCCTTTCTGCTTCATTGATCTGTTTATTCTTATAAAAGTTAATCAACTTTCTCACAGATTATTTTTTGCCTTTCTACCTTTAAGGTAAGTATGAAACAATTTTGAAGTTCCCTAAAATTTATTTGTTATGAGATAAAGTTATGTAAAATAAAAAGAGATAAAAATAAGAGAATGAAGCACTTGCTATAGAATTAGACGTGTGAAATCCAAACCCCAAAAGTACAGAGGAGAGAAATCTCATGACTTCTTGCTTTTGTGGCTACTATTGTGTAAAGAAGTCATCTAGTCCACCCACAGGTATTCCAGAGTACATGGTTCAAGACTAATCCACTTTTAAGTATTTAAATTATTTTACAATCTCCATTTTGGTTATGTTCTGGCTTAAGGTCTTGCAATAATTACTGTTACCAAAAAAAACAAGAAAATGCTACTAAATTTGTGTGTGTGTGTGAGGAAAATTAGCCCTGAGTTAACACCTGTTGCCAATCCTCCTCTTTTTCCTGAAGAAGATTGGCCCTGGGCTAACATCCATGCCCATCTTCCTCTACTTTATATGTGGGACTCCTGATGCAGCTTGGTTTGATAAGTGTTGTGTAGGTCTGCACCCAGGATCCAAACCTGCAAACCCCAGGCCACTGAAGTGGACTTTGTGAACCTAACCACTACACCACCAGACCAGCCCCCCAAAAGTGACTAAATTTTTGAAGTCTCCAGACAAGATATACTCAATTTAGAAAATTAACAAAAGCAAACTATTTCGTAAATAAGGAGAGCTACGTAATGGTAACAAAAAGAAATCAGGAAACATAAAAACTAAACAATAGTAATAGTAAATAATAATAAAGATAATTAGTAGAGCTGATGTAAACAGGTACATTATCAAAGAAACTTCCCCTCAAACTATATGTGAATAAGATAATAACAAGCTGAAAAGTTAGGCAAATCACCAATTTCTAAAGGAGATTTACCAGTTCATGAAATTACAAGAAAGTAACCAACCAAAGCCAATTAATAAAGTCTATTATGATTTGTTTCAGGCAGAAGATTTTAATGACTTTTATAAACTCATGATACATATGTAATGTTTTCTCACTCCCTAAGTGTGGAACAACTTCTAATGCTCTGATTCTTACATTCAGACATCATTTCTAGTTGTGTGCACTTGCATTTACAGATTTATCTTCTTTGAGAAGTCTGTTAGGCATGAATATTTCTTTTATTGCTTTTTTTATTGAGGTCATAATAGTTCATAACATTGTGATATTTGTGTACATTGTGTACATTATTTGTCAGTCTCCATATAATGTGCCCCTTCACCCCTTGTGCCCACCCCCCAACCTGCTTCCCCCTGGTAACCACCAAACTGTTCTCTCTGTCAGTGTGTTAGTTTATCTTCAACATATGACTGAAATTATGCAGTATTTGTCTTTCTCTGTCTGGCTTATTTCACTTAACGTAATACCCTCAAGGTCCATCCATGTTGTTGTGAATGGGATGATTTTGTCTTTTTTTGGCATACAAAATTTTTCTTTTTGTATGGTTAAGTACTATGTATATGTATATACCACATCTTCTTTATCCATTCATCAGTTGATGGGCACTTGGGTTGCTTCCACTTCTTGGCTATAGTGAATAATGCTGCAATGAAATAGGGGTGCATAAGCCTCTTTGAATCATTGATTTCAAGTTCCTTGGATAAATATTCAGTAGTGGGATAGCTGGGTCATATGGTATTTCTATTTTTAATTTTTTGAGAAATCACCATACTGTTTTCTATAATGGCTGCACCAGTTTGGATTCTCACCAGCAGTGTATGAGGGTACCCTTTTCTCCACAACCTCTCCAACATTAGTTATTTTTTGTCTTGGTGATTATAGCCATTCTAACAGGTGTAAGGTGATATCTTAGTGTAGTTTTGATTTGCATTTCCATGATAATTGGTGATGTTGAATATCTTTTCATGTGCCTGTTGGCCATCTGTATATCTTCTTTGGAAAAATGTCTGTTCATATCCTCTATCCATTTTTTGATGGGGTTGTTTGTTTTTCATTGTTCAGTTGTGTGAGTTCTTTATATATTATGGAGATTAACCTCTTGTTGGATATATGATTTGCAAATATTTCCTCCCAGTTGGTGGGTTGTATTTTCATTTTGATCCTGTTTTCCGGTGTCTTGCAGAAGCTTTTTAATCTGATGAAGCCCCACTTGTTTATTGTTTCCCTTGTGCACGTAGACATGGTATTCAAAAAGATCCTTCTAAGAAGACTGTTGTCAAAGAGTGTACTGCCTATATTTTCTTCTAGAAGTTTTATGGTTTCAGGTCTTACCTTCAAGTCTGATCTCTTTTGAGTTAATTTTTGTGTATGGCAAAAAATAATTGTCTACTTTCATTCTTTTGCCAGTGGCTGTCCAGTTTCCCCAGCACTGTTTATTGAAGAGATTTTCCTTTCTCCATTGTATGTTCTTAGCTCCTTTATTGAAGCTAATGCTGTCTGCAGATGTGTGGTTTTATTTCTGGGCTTTCAATTATGTCCCATTGATCTGTGTGTCTGTTTTTGTACCAGTACTATGCTGTTTTGATTACTATAGCTTTGTAGTATATTTTGAAGTCAGGGATTGTGATACCTCCAGCTTTGTTCTTTTTTCTCAGGATTGTGTTAGCTATTTGGGGTCTTTTGTTGCCCCAAATGAATTTAAGGATTTTTTTTGTTCTATTTTTTTGTTCTATTTTTTTTGTTCTAACATCATTGAAATTCTGACTGGAATTGCATTGAATCTGTAGATTGCTATAGGTAATGTGGACATTTTAACTATGTTTATTCTTCCAATCCATGTGCATGTAATATCTTTCCATTTCTTTATGTAGTCTTCAATTTCTTTCAATAATGTCTTATAGTTTTCAGTGTAAAGGTCCTTCACCTCCCTGGTTAAATTTATTCCACAATATTTTATTCTTTTTGTTGCAATTGTAAATGGGATTGTATTTTTGAGTTTTCTTTCTGTTAGTTAGTTATTAGAGTATAGAAATGCAACTGATTTTTGTAAGTTGATTTGGTACCCTGCTACTTTGCTGTAGTTGTTGATCATTTCGGGTAGTTTTCCAATGGATTCTTTACAGTTTTCCTTACATAAAATCATGGTATCTGCAAACAGCAAGAGTTTCACTTCTTCATTGCCTATTTGGATTCTTTTTATTCCTTTCTCTTGCTAATTGCTCTGGCCAAAACCTCCAGTACTATGTTGAATGAGAGTGGTGAGAGTTGGAATATTTGTCTTGTTCCTGTGCTTAGAGAGATGGCTTTCAGTTTTTCCCCATTGAGTATGATGTTGGCTGTGGGTTTGTCATAAAAGGCCTTTCTTATGTTGAGGTACATTTCTTCTATACTGACTTTATTGAAAGTTTTTATCATAAATGGATGTTGGATCTTGTCAAATGCTTTCTCTGCATCTATTGAGATGATCATGTGGTTTTTATTCTTCATTCTATTAATGTGGAGTGTATCACACTGATTGACTTGCAGATGTTGAACCCTATCTGTGTCCCTGGTATTTATATCACATGATCTTTTTAATGTATTGCTGTATTCGGTTTGCCAATATTTTGTTGAGGATTTTTGCATGTATGTTCATCAGCGATATTGGCCTGTGATTTCCTTCTTTGTATTGTCCTAGTCTGGCTTTGGGATCAGAGTGATGTTGGCCTCATAGAATATGTTAGGAAGTGTTCCATCTTCTTCAGTTTTTTTTTGGAATAGTTGAGAAGGATAGGTATTAAATGTTCTTTGAATGTTTGGTAGAATTCTCCAAAGAAGCCATCTGGTCCTGGACTTTTATTTTTTGGGAGGTTTTTGATTACTTTTTCAATCTCTTTACTTGTGATTGGTCTATTAATGTTCTCTATTTCTTCTTGATTCAGTTTTGGGAGGTTGTATGAGTCTAATAATTTATCCATTTCTTCTAGACTGTCCAATTTGTTGACATATAGTTTTTCATAGTATTCTCTTATAATCCTTTGTATTTCTGTGGTATCTCTTGTAATTTCTCCTCTTTCATCTCTAATTTTGTTTCTTTGAGTCTTCTCTCTTTTTGTCTTGGTGAGTCTGGCTAAGGGTTTGTCAATTTTATTTTTCAGCTCAAAGAACCATCTCTTTGTTTCATTGATCCTTTCTACTGTTTTGTTGTTGTTGTTTTGTTTCAATTTCATTTATTTCTGCTCTAATTTTTATTATTTCCCTCCTTCTGCTGACTTTGGGCTTTGTTTGTTCTTCTTTTTACTAATTCTGTTAGGTGTAGTTTAACAGAATTAGAATAAGAGTAAGATTGCTTATTTGAGATTTTCCTTGTTTGTTAAAGTGGGCCTGTATTGCTATGAGTTTTCCTCGTAGGACCACTTTTGCTGCTTCCCATATGAGTTGGTATGGTGTATTTTCATTTTCCTTTGTCTCCAGATATTTTTTGATTTCTCCTTTAATTTCTTCAATGATCCATTAGTTGCTCAGTAGCATGTTGTATAGTCTCCACATCTTTGTCACTTTCCCAGCTTTCTTCATGTAGTTGACTTCTAGTTTCATAGCATTATGATCAGAAAGGATGCTTGATATGATTTCAATCTTCCTAACTTATGGAGGTTTGTCTTGTTTCCCAACATATGGTCTATTCTTGAGAATGTTCCACATGCCCTTGAGAAAAATGTGTATTCTGCTTGATTTGGATGGAGTGTTCTATACATATCTATTAAGTCCATCTGGTCTAGTTTTTCATTTAAATCCACCATTTCCTTCTTGACCTTCTGTCTGGATGATCTATCCATTAATGCAAGTGGGGTGTTAAGGTCCCCTACTATTATTGTCTTGTAGTTAATATTTCCTTTTAGGTTTTCTAATAGTCGCTTTATGTACTTCATGCTTCTATGCTGGGTGTATATATATTTATAAGTGTTATGTCTTCGTGGTGGAGTGTCCCTTTTATGATATACTGCCCCTCTTTTTCTCTCATTACCTTTTCCATCTTGAAGTCTACTTTGTCTAAGTATGGCTACACCTGCTTTCTTTTGTTTGCCATTAGCTTACAGTATCATCCTCCATCCCTCACCCTGAGCCTGTGTATATATTTAGAGCTGAGATGTGTTTCCTGGAGGCAGCATATTGTTGGGTCTTCTTTTTTAATCCATCTCACCACTCTGTGTCTTTTGATTGGAGAACTCAATCCATTTACATTTAGAGTGATTATTGATACATGAGAGCTTAATGCTGCCATTTTATCACTTATTTTCTGGTTCTTCTGCACTTCCTTTGTTTCTCATCCCACGTATTTTGGACTATTGATTCAGTTTGGTAGTTCTGTATGATGGTTTTCTTAGTTTTCTCACTCTTATTTGTCACTTATGTCTCTATTCTGATTACTTGTTTAGTGGTTACCATTAGGTTTGTATAAAAAAATCTCATAGATGAGATAGTCCATTTTCTGATAGACTCTTATTTCCTTAGACTAAGCCAATTCCATCCTTTTACTCTTCCCCTTCGAAGTTATTATTGTCAAAACGTATTCCATCTTGTGTTGTAACTTTGTGATTAAAATGACAAGATTATATTTATTATTGGTGTTTTCCTTTGCTTTATCTTTAATGTTATAATAAGTGTTTGCTAACCTGTTCTGATAGAGAGCTGCAATTTTCTGATTTTATCTACCTATTTATCTCCTTGTTTAAGGATTTATAATGCATTTCTTTCTTTTTTTCTTTCTTTTTTTTAGGTATGAGGGCCTTCTTGAGCATTTCTTGTAGGAGGGGTCCTGTGGCAATGAATTCCCCTAGCTTTTGTTTATCTGGGAAAGTTTTTATTTCTCCATCATATCTGAAGATTATTTTTGCTGGATAGAGTATTCTTGGCTGAAAGATTTTGTCTTTCAGAATTTTGAATATATCATTCCACCCTCTCTTAGCCTGTGAGGTTTGTGCTGAGAAATCTGCTGAAAGCCCGATAGCAGTTCCCTTGTAAGTTATTTTCTTCTGCCCTGTTACCCTTAATATTTTTTCTTTGTCTTTGACTTTTGCCAGCTCTACTATTATATGCCTTGGAGAAGGTATTTTTTTCATTGATGTAGTTAGGATATATATTGGCTTCTTTCACTTATATTTCCAGCTCCTTCCCCAGGTTTTGGAAGTTCTCAGCTATTATTTCTTTGAAAAATCTTTCTGCTCCATTCTCTTTCTCTTCTCCCTCTGGAATACCTATAATCCTTGTGCTGCATTTCTTAATTGAGTCAGATATTTCTTGGAGAATTTCTTCATTTCTTTTTAGTCTTAGTTCTCTCTCCTCCTCCATCTGAAGCATTTCTATATTCTTGTCCTCCAGACTACTGATTCTGTCCTCCATAATATCAGCTCTGTTATTCAGGGGTCTCAGATTTTTCTTTATCTCATCCATTATGTTTTCCATCTCCAATATTTCTGATTGGTTTTTCTTTATAGTTTCAATCTCTTTTTGGAGAAGTTCCTTATTTCATTGAACTATCTATCTGTGTTTTCTTGTAACTCATTGAGCTTTTTTATGATAGCTATTTTGAATTCTCTGTCATGTAGATTATGGATTTCTATGCCTTTGGGATTGATTTCTGGGTTGTTGTCACTTTCCTTCTGGTTTGGATATTTAATATATTTTTTCATACTGTTTGATGGCATGGATTTGTGCCTCTGCATAGTGATAGTATCTGGTCACAGCTTCCATCTGCCACCAGTGGGTGGGGGTCAAGAGCTGTGTATTCTGAGCCCACCATGATCTCTGGCCTCTGTAGCTGTTGCTTTTCTTAGGTATGTGCAGGCACTCTGGCTGACCAGTTGGGCTGGAGCACCAAGTAGAGGGAGGGGCACTTTCTTTTGCCTGAGTGAACCTGGGGTGTTCTCTCTCTGCCCTCAGTATCTGCTCTCATAGGGTGCTAGCTTGATGAAGAGATCCCTATAATAGTTTAGTCACCTCTGTGTGGGGCTTTTCCATGGCCTGTGAAGGAAGTTGGAGAGCAATGGTGTTTCCACAGAGGGCTGCTCATCTCTCCTCTCCTCTCAGAGCCACATGCAGTCTGGACCCCAGGGTCACCGACATTGGGGGAGGGAGAAGAGATCCCCTTACCGCTTCATGCAGGGGGTCCAGCAGCTCCACTTTCAGATGTATGGCTGTGTGGGTCTCTCAGGTGACTTTTGTGTTGTGTAAATGTCTTCTGTTGGTATATGAATGCCCTTTTCATTGTATCTTGGTGGGGGAGTCTAAGGGGAGACCTCACTCTGCCATGATGCTGAAGTCACCCCCCTACCTTTTCTTTTAAAAAATTCTTTATATTTATGGCATTTAGACTCTTGATATGCTTTGATAGATTTGAGCCAATGAGAAATTAAATATTGTTTAAATTATATTTAGTATGTATCTACTTATCACCTTGCTTATTTATTTATTTATTTATTTTTGGTGAGGAATATTAGCCCTGAGCTAACATCTGTTGCCAATCTTCCTTTTCTTGCTGAGGAAGATTAACCCCAGGCTAACATCTGTGCCCTTCTCTCTCTGCTTTATATGTGGGATGCCTACCACAGCATGGCTTGATAAGCGGTGTGTCGTTCTGTGCCCAGGATCCAAACCTATGAACCCCAGGCCACCAAAGAGGAACACACAAAATTAACCACTATGCCATCAGGCAGACCACAATATCTTGGTTATTTAAAGCATAAAATAATGAAAATATTTATTGGATATAATTTCCTAATATAGACAAAAGTCTTTATTATTTCTCCTTGGAGTTCTGGACATTTATATTAATTAATAGATGTATATAAATGGATAAATGAAAATATAGACAGAAAAAGACTCCCTCAAGTATTGAATAAATACATTCTTAATGTTCTCCTGAAAGTTGTCATAAATTTTTCCATTTTGGCCACTACTCATCTCTACTCTCATTTCTGAGAATCCCTCTCATATGCACCTTTTTTCCTCTTGTGGTTTGATAAGAACACAATCAAGGGAGAGCATAGTTGGATTTCATTACAAGATGGTTGATAAATAACTCTCTCTTTCTATAGTATATCCATTTAAAAACAGATACATGAGTTTCATTTTTGGTGTGTCTAATTCTTTATAGGAACTAAATAGCTAAACTTCAATTAATTCCAGTGCAGCTCCCTTGGATAGCTAAATGCTGCAAATAAATATTTTGAATAAGAACTAGGGCCAAGATTAGAATAAAGAATGTAAAATTGGTTTTTAGCTTAAGAAATATAAAGTTTCTACAGTAGTATCTTGTGAATATTTAACAAATCCTTATTTTTCCCATACCAACATTCTCCACTATCTCTTAGAGTATTTTAAATTCATATTCTATAAAATGTAATCATCTAGCTTCCCCATCTGTGAATTTTTGTGAAAATCATGAATTGTAGAATCCACACTATTAGGTTTTTTAGTCAACTTTTTAATTTTGCATACTACTCTCTTTACCGTGTCTTTGCCTGAATCCTTTTATATTTTTTGATTATGAGGTAATTTTTACTTTCAAAATTGCATCATTGACACTTTTAAAACTGTTTTTAAATCTGATCATTAATGCACTTTTTTAAGAATGCAAGAAAACAATTTTTTTCTCAAAATTATTGATGCCAGACTAAAAGTTGTCAAAGAATGAAATTAATGATATTATTCCAATGAATTTAAAACAATCATTTGAAATATCATGCATTCAATGCTTAGAAACTGTGACTAGAAGATGAAGTTGATTATCTTTGCTGACATTTTTTAGAATAATAATTTATTGGACAAGTTTTAGTTTATTCATTTGTAAATTGAGATTACAAAATTTAGTAAAAGTTTGCTCAAGATAGGTGTATGAAAACTTTGAGATATATAAACTTTCAGTGTGGAAAAACATTACTCATAATTTTAATTAAACATCAATTATAATTAGCAATCATATTTAAAATATGTAGGGGCTGGCCCAGTGGCATAGTGGTTAAGTTTGCATACTCTGCTTTGGTGGCCCGGGCTTTGCAGGTTTGAATCCCAGGCATGAACCACCACACCACTTGTCAAGCCATGATGTGGTGGCATCCCACATGCAAAATAGAGGAAGATGGGCACAGATGTTAGCTCAGAGCCAATCTTCCTCACCAAAAAGAAAAAGTATCAGTGTATTTTAAATCTTGCAATTATACTTCTCTGCCATATCAGTTACTGTTGTATACTATCAAATATCTCTTTATCAAATAAAACACATTTAGAAATGTCTATTTATAGAGAGCCACAATGTTAGAGTTAAAATAAAGCAATAACTAAAATTTGTCACCTGAAAGGAAATTTCACACAATCTACAGTTTATCAGTATCTTCTCCTTCCTCCAAGTAGTAACAGGACCATTTGCTGACTTACATCAGTATTTTAGTGCCATTTTGTTTTTACATTTCCTAAATTAGTCATAATTCTTATTATTGTTTATAAAGTTAGTACTTGCTCATTGTATAATCAAAATAGAGTTTTAATATTAACTATTATACAATTAGAAGATTAATCTTCTTATGATGTCTATGGGTTCAAAAAGTTAGATCTCATTATAAAAATGATATAAAAGTCTAATGCTTTACAATAATTTTCTTTCTTGGCTATCCAAACTAAGACATCTGTAACTAATACAGTACCAACCAATATGTAACAAGTATACTTCCCTGGGCTTTAACTTATGTGTTTGTGAATTCTAGAATTTAGTTACAGGCAAGAGTGACTTTCTCTGTCTTAAATCAAACTTGTAACATCTATATCTATAGCCATAAAATAACAAATATAAGCAGCACTAATTGGAAGACTTGCAATAATGGCTTTATCTAAGAGGATTAACCACTATGGTTTTGTAAGGCATTGTTCAGAAATCCTCTTCCTTGAATACTCTGTGACAAGCAGTGTAAATACACACTATGTGTGATACACGGAGTGAATTATACACACTGTGTGTAAGCAAATATACATTGTGTGTAGCTGGGGAAATATAAGAAACACTTCATGAAAGATTTCACTCAGGCCCCCCACACTCTAGCCCAGATATATTGAAACTTGCATTTGTCTATTATACTTTTTCTCTTTTTGAATTCAGGGTTGTTTAGATATTGCTATAGACCAAATATTTGTGTTTCCTAAAATTTGTGTGTTGAGACTTATCCCCAAAGTGATGTTATTTGGAGGTGATGCCTTTGGGGGGTGATTAGGCCATGAGAACAGAGCATTGGTGCCCTTATAAAAGAGACTGCAGAGAGTTCTTTCCCACTTCAGCCATGTGAGGACACAGGGAAAAGATAGCCATCTATTAATCAGGAATCGGGCTCTCACCAGACACCAAATCTGCCAGCATCTTGATCTTAGACTTCCCAGTTTCCAGAACTGTGAGCAATACATTTCTGGTATTTATAAGCCACTCAGTATTTTGTTATAGAAGCCTCAATGGACCAAGACAGTTATGATTAAGATCTAAATGAAAACAGATAGCTGAACTCTTCCTTTTGATCCTGTTCCTTATTTGCACATGGGTTTTTTTGTTTGTTTGTTTTCCATTAATAAATTTCAAACTCAACTCCAAAGAGAAAATTATTCTTTCTGGGTTGTTCATCAATGTATGTTGCAACCAATTCAAACTCTTCTAAATACAGCTCTCTCTTGCTTGCTCCTCCACATCCACTTTCCAACCTTGCCAGCTCTGCTCTTGACTCAGGACGCAAGTGGGTTATGCCTACAGGACTCCCATGCCTTCTGGCTTCTGAGTTGCATCATTGGTGAGCCCCAGTAGGAAATCTGAAGCATAAAGGAGAGATAGATCAGGAAAATTATCCTCAGGCTGCCTCCCAGTAGGGTCGACACAGCTTAGCTGTATTCCTAGACTGAAGATGACAAATCCTCAAAGCCATTTCTTTCCTGTATAACCCACACCCTCATCTTCCCTTCATTTTTTCATTTCTGCCAGAACTGGAATCTGCATTATATTTGAGGTTCCACTGCACCTCACCCACATCTTTATAACTAGTACCTATATGAATAAAACCTCTTTAAATTATCTTAATTTGCATATATCATCTGTATCCAGTTGAGATGCTGACTGATACATTTTCAGAGTCATAGAATACATTATTTATATAGCATGTCCTTGAGGGTTCGTTAGTATGCTTGAAATCTAAGACAATTTTAATAGTCTTCTAATAACTTTGTCTAAGCAATCAACTGATAATGTGTTAACAACCAGTAAGTTGCTGAATAATTTCAGTTCTCAAGAGAAGCAACAGGACAAAGCATAGAATGCTGTGAAAATATTTTGGATTCATCACTTATAGGCAAAGCATTTTTCAAGAAGTTACTTCAAAATTAATAATTTGATTTATGCCACAAGAATAATTTATCGAACGTTAGGAGGCCATCATCTGTGGTCAAGTGTTCTAACTCCACGTAAATGCATCAACTAACTAAAGGCATTTAAAAATAAGTTGAAACAGTTAACACTTTTTTGTTAATTACTGTTCCCCATATACAGAAAAATAAGGAAGTTGCACTATTTCAAAATTTCTTTCATTGCTTTTTAAATAATAAGATTAAATTTAGGTGTCCTCAAGAATAGACAACACAGCACACACACAAAAAAAGCCAGAAAAGGTTGTTTAAAATATATTTTGTTTCATATTTGTGAAATATGTCACAGCCATTATGGGATTGAATTAATAAAACCAGGATGGAAAACTAAATTAATTGGCAAAAATATTAGTTATCTCAGTTGAAACTTAAGTATATTATTTACTTTACTTCTTTAGTTATGCTTTCCAAACTGGGACATAATTAACTAATTTGTCAATCTCCCTTCCTGGTTCCATGTTGTTAATCACGCAGTTTGTGGAGTGTAGGCCTACAGGGTCTGGGTGTTTGGCTCAGTTGGTTGGTATATTTCCCTAATAAAGCCAAGGATCTCCGCTAGTCCCAACAGGAGTCACTTAGTTTCACACAGAAACAATAACTACATAATGTATCTTTAATTTCAATACTAACTGGAAAAAATCAGTTGATCCATATACAAGCTTACCTTCTTTGCTTGAGAAACAAGTCTCCATTCTACTATTAATAGTAATGATAATAATAATAATAAATCATCTAATTTACCAGTTTTCTGAATACAGAACATTCATCTTAAGCTCTCTCACATGGAGGTTGCTCATTTCCCACATCTCAAAAATTTGGGGGTCAAGAGGTAATTTAAGCATCCGTTTCATCCCTGCTGCCAAAATGCTCTTTCTAAATCACTGCTTTTTCACAATCTGTAAAAGCATCTGTGAATTTGAGGCTCATGCCACCATGCTTTATAGCATGTTATCTTCAGATGTTTTTAGCTCTTTATTTTGAAATATTTTAAACTTATACCACATTTGAAAAAATATTAAAAAGAAAATCCTTACAAATTTCATCCATATTCTACCTACGTATTTTACAAAACTTGTGTGTGTGTATACACACGCATACAAGTGTGGTAAAATACTAATTGTTTGGAAATCTCACACCCACACACACGTTTGAGAGTAAGTTGCAAATGAGTTGCTCCTTTACCTCTGAATAATTCTGTGCATTTCTTCAAAGGGCAGTCTCTTAAATAACCACAGTTCAATGATAAATATCACAAAATCAACTTTGGTAAAATATTATTTATGTAATACACAGATTTTATTTAACCTTTACCAGTTGTCCCACTAATTTTTTTTTCATCTTGTCCAGGATCACATGATGCCATTATTTGTCATTTTTCCTTAGACCTCTTTGAGATAATATAGTTTCTCAATCTTTCTTTGTTTTTACATGATCTGATACTTTTTCTGAGATCCCCTTCCCTCTTTCTCATTTATTAAATAGCTGAGTACTGGACTTATATCTGCTTTTTCCATATTAGCATCAAGCTGGGTAACTTGAACACGACTGGGCATCATCTCGAGTGCTATTCCCCTTCCTCAGCTCATCCCCTACTTCAGCATGGCTACATCAGGAACCTAGTCAGTACCCCAAAGTGTTCCCATTTCAAAAATATTAATCATCATTCCTATATAGCATCATTCTTGTACTATACTTATTGTCAAATTCCCAAAGAACTCAAATCTCTGTTGTGTTTCTCTTGATCAGATTCCTCCTATCTTCATTTTCTTCCATGTTCAGTGAATGTTTCATAGTCTATCATTCAACCTAAATCTTGTCAGTACTTTAAGTTCCATCAACCCGTTCATTTCAGAGTCCTCACTTGACAAAATACTCATTTCAGATTAATCAAGTGTCTTCCAATGTCTAGCCTCTATTATAAAAGCAGGCAGAATTGTGACTGTAGAGTTAGGATACAAGATCAGTTAGGGTGATTAATGCTTACAGTCAATCCTTCTTTCTTTTTTCCCTTCAAAAGAAAAAGAAATTGGCCCTATGGGCAACCCAACCCATGAAACATGAAAATGAGCCTGGCACAGGCACACCCCACAAAAGGCTCTCCCCTTCCAATGCATACTACCCTCATTTTTGAGCAATCCCTGCTTCTTTACCAATGACAAACCTAACCATGCTTTAATATTCCTACCTCATGATAAAGATTATTGAGAGAGCCAATCACCAAATTAACATTGCTTCAAGTTCAGAAATGGTCCCCTCTTTTCAAATTTTTCCTTAAGCCCCTCCCAAATTTCCCTTATTAAAATGTTCTTTGTTTTTTCCATGGAGTGAGCTTCACCTTGCTTTAGCAAACTAAATAAACCTAACATTGTTTCAATACAAGTGTGTTCTGGATGAGTTTTGGTTGGAGGGGGGAGGTGACTGACACCTCCTTGACTCATTTCTACCCATTCCTACTTTTTTTAACCTTCTTTGCTTATTTTAAACTTTCCTTGTTCTTTTCATTAGTGGCTTTGTCACTTTCTCCTTCACTTTCATCCATGAGATCTCCTCCTATTCTCCAAAGAAAATATAAAAGTCTTTAGAAAATAATTTTTCCTGGCTGTATCATGGAAAATGGGTTGCAAGAGAGTTAAACTTGAGGTAAGAAAAAAGATTCACAATTTCTGGCAGGAAATGACAATAGTCTGGAGTAGAGCCCTAAGATGGAATTGCAGAGAAGTGGACAGAATCCAGGAACATTAAGGACATACAATCATGACACTGAAAGCCAGTTGCTGCTGCCCTTCACTCTTACAAAAGATTCACACATTTCAGATAGCTTGGAAGAAGAGATAAGTGTTAAACTGAACAAGAGTATGAGTCATATGTCTATGATACTGGAATAGACATTTTGTGAAATGAGCAGAACTTTCTTGTGGATAAAAGTGATGCTACTTTACACAAAAAATTTGAAGCCTGCTGAAGAGTTCTTTCTAAAGTGGTGAAGTAGAAATAATCTATAGAGTATTGAGAAAGAGACAAAATATATATGTTTTTTTCCCTGTGTTGCATTATCTTGAATTCAGCTCAATCAGTGTGTTCCTTATGCATGTTATTTTATTGTTTCTCTATTTTTCCATTTCAGTTAGTATAGATTGCATTCCTACTGTGTAATATCATGTCCCTTTCCATCATACACCCCACTCTCCACTCATAGACAACTGAAATATGCACACACACATGAAGACTTTCTCCGTGCATTCTGAAATCTACACATGTATACAAAGACTTTTCTCTGTGCAACTCTGTGCACAGCTCTGTGCAGCTTGGAGAAATGTCTGTGAAAATTATTTCAAGTCTTGGACAATGAATTATTCCTCCAGACTGGATAGGTGTTTGCATCTTTCAGGCAACCTGGCAACCATTAGTCCAGGACCATTTTAATTACATTCATGGCTGGGTTCTTTTTGTGTGTGTGTAACATAGATAATATGCATTTGTGTTGCAAATCCACATGAGGGCATGTTTCTGAGGATAACTTCACATGGATATTTTATTTAATTCTATGACTGTGCAGTAACACTTTCCTCACAGTCACTTAAGATTGGGAGGTGGGACTTCTTTACATCAAGAAGGAATAACTCTGTGGGATCTTAGCTATAAGGGTATTGTCTCCTATTTGACCTTCCCTTGGTTTGGAGCCTCACCCTTCATTCCCAGAAGCCTGAAAAGCAAAGAAAGTGAAAGCCCAAACCAAGGTCTGTAAAGTACTCCAAGCCAAATGTGGCTCTGGTGCTCTGTCTATCTCTGTGGGTTCCCATTGTAGAGGAGGAAAAATAACTTTCCTTCTACCCTTCTGAGTTCTTGGCTGAAATCCCTATAACAGAAAGACTAGCAAGAGAAAAGCAGTCTATTAACTCATATCACACAATAGAAATCTAAACCAAAATAACAAAATGGTGGCTTAGAATTCCAGTGTATTTATGAGCTTCAACAAAGAGTAATAAATTTGAAGAGAAATGACAGTAGAAAAGGGTTTGGGGTAGCGGAGGTAAATTGCAGAGAAGCAACTGGGAAATTAAGGGTTAGTTTAACAAAGCTTGTTTGTACAGGTTTCTTAGCCTCAATTCCCCACTTCTGGTAATAAGAATGTCTTCTTTCTTTCTAGTATGTACAGGGAGGGCACCTTTCACATGGGAGTTTATTTTCCCACTTTCAGGAAGAAAAGGAGTGTCAGAGTGCCTTTTTTGCACTTGCTGTTTCTCAAGTGCCTTTAACTCAAAATAATGAATTTGCCAAGGCGGCATATGACATGCTCCGAACACTTTCACCATCTTATCTTAGATTTTAGCCAAGTAAATACTCACCATCACACAAAGTTTTCAATATATTTATTGAAAAATAAGTGTATTTCTCTTTAAATTAATTTATATTGCTTTTTAAAATATTATGGCTGGCTAAGTATGTTTCTGCAAAATACACGTAGATATACCTAGACAGCCATATATTAGAAAGAGCAATCTAAGTAACACTCTGATATTGTTAGGCTGTAAATGAGATTTAGCCTACAATGAATAGTTTAAGGACTAGCTTTCCAGAATATATAATGCACAAATGTTACAATTTATCTTTAAATATATGTATGTGTGTATAAATATGCAAAAATATACACATATATTACAGTGCTAATTTCAACCTACAAATAACTAATGATATGCTTCCTAAAATAGCTATTCTGAACACTTGTTCTGCATAATAAACCTATAATAGAGACACCAATAAAAGTGTTGATCCTAAATTATAAGCAAATCTTTTCAGAAAGTCATAGTTTTTAATAGCACAGCTATCTTTTAAATTGAATGTTTCTTGAATTAGAATTTAAGTAGCTTATTTGTAACAATTTCAATTTTTTCCTTGTGAATGTTTAAAAATAATAGATTTTTGTCATCCCAATTTAATCATAAGACTAAATCATGATATATTCATAGGTATGAAATTCAGACGTGTCCCATATAACCTAGTTTTAGGGATTTCTTTTATTATTAAATGAAACCCTCTCTTGAGAATGTAATGATACATGAATACAGCAAATCCACCAAACTTATCCAAGGAAACACAATACAGTTGCTTCTCCAGATGACTGAAAAACTGAATCTTATGGATGCTTTTATCAAGTATTCAGAATCAATCATATTGGTCTAGATTCAAAGGAACTCTATATACACAAAATAAAAGTCAACCTGTTTACAGTATTAGCCACAAAACCACGTTTGCTTGTTCAGTTTATTTCACAGTGCACATTTCTTTCTTTTACAATTTTCATTGTATTTTGAACTCTTTTCAACAGTAAATGTTATCTGTCAGTAAGTAAAATGTTCCTTCTATATTCCTGGGCTTTGAAATATATTACAGAATTTATTGAGAAACATCCTTGGGAAACATTCTTTGGATGTTTCTCTATCAGTGATGAAATTAATCCTAAAGATTATTTTTTTCCAGTATGAGCAAACCTTTTATTTATTTAGGCTATGGAATTTTAAAAAATAGTAGCTTTGTTTATTTTATATAGAATTTAAAAAAAATCTCTTAACCAACTGATAGATAAACCCAAATTTTTAGCAATACATGTCAGGTACATACCTTCTTTTGAAAAATAACAAAGTAAAAAGAAGGAAGGAAGGAAGGAGGGGAGGAAGTGAGGAAGGAAAGAAGGAGGGGAGGAAGGGAGGAGGGAAGGAAGGAGAGCAGGAGAGAAGGAGGAGGAAGAAAATGAAAAAAAACTAAGAGATTTATTTCTGGGGCAATGAATTCATGATTTGATGAAGACCACCCATACAGAGTACTTTTGTTTTACAATTTTGAGATTTGAGGACTATGTTAGCAAACTAAAGTGTGGCGTGATTAGTTGAACACTTGAGTTCATCATCTACTACATATTCACAGATTAAGTACCAAGAGATGAAGACACAAAGATGAGGCAAATTTGGAATTCTTCTCCATCCGCTCCAAAAAAATGTAGCAGAGGATGTTTCTATATGCAGCCAGCAATGAACGAAAATAAGCTGATATCCAAAATCCCTAAAAACACTTTCCAGCTCCATCCCCTATTACCCAGTCAGACTTTGGCAAATAACCAGATATGTTCTATTATTTTGAAATAGTTCCCCATCTCCCTTTTGAAACATGCTTTTGTCATACCTTTTTGCATTATTTTAAGCAGTTTTCTCTGCAGTTTTGGGGGGAATTAGAGATATTTGACATAGAACATAAAATGAATATTTGTTGAATAAATGAATGATAAGGTTTTCAGACAAGTTTTTCTAATTTGAATAATGATTAGTTAACCAAATAGAGGAAGTGTGGAGTAGAATATCCAAAGTTGGGAAAAATTATCTCCAGTTAGAGCCATGTTTTCTTCTCTTCCTTGAACAAACCAAGTATTGTCTTATTTTAGGGATTTGGGACATGCCGTAGTGGAAGCTGGGTACCTGAGGGTTACTGTAAATATTCAATAAGAACATGCTTACCCTTTCACCTTGTTCCCAACACAGACACAGATGAAAAGAAGTTAATCCATGCATCATTGCAAGTTTGTTAGTTTGCTGTTTTCTTGTTTAATCTGAGGGGTAACTCAAGGGTCACATGGATATAAACTTGTTTTGCAGAAGAAAAAGAATGCCTTTAGGGAAATTACAACCACCAGATGACCAGTCTCCAGCTAGTTATCCAGAAGTCTGGTTGCCCAAGGGCTTATCTAGAGTGAAAGAAACAGACTTCCCCTTTGTTTCTCCAAAACTCTTCCTCCCAAGCCTCTTAGCTCTGTAAAGATCCCCTGCTTTCTTCTTTCATTAAGGTGGATTTGAGGGAACCTATCCTCCTGACTTCTCATTTTAGACAATTCAAATAAACTTTTCTCTACCTCCAAGCACCAGTGTCTCAGTGATTGGCTTAGTGCACATCAGGCACCACAAACTTGAGATTAGGAAGTTTGGTATCATACTCTCTAACTGGAATAGTAAAGAACAGCATTTCCTCTTAGCTAACTCCTTCAAGTCTTTTCTCAAATGTTACTTAGTGAAGCCATCCTATCTAAAATTGTGACCTTCTATCCCAACACATTTTGCTTCCTTGCTTTATTTTTTCTCCTCAGCCTTATCACCACTAGTATATTATATAATTTCTTCTTTTTTTTTCACTTGCTTTGGTATCTGTCTTCCACCTCTGGAAGGCAAGCATTTCTCTGTCTCTGTCCCTTTTTTACTATATGGTTCAAACAGTCTCTAGAAGAGAATCTAAGCCTTCAATAAATATTCAGCAAGTGAATGAACATATTCTTCTTAGTAAAATATAAAATATAGAAAGTGCTCAATTAATCTTAATTGTTGATGTTATTATTGCATTTATATAACTCAGGATAAGCTAGGTTTTGCTGAATTAGCAAACAAATCCAAAATCTCATTAATTATCACAAAAAAGGTTTATCTTTTGTCCACATTAATTACCCAGTACAGGTCTATGGAAAGCTCTGTCATCACAGTCACAGAGGGACTTAGGCTGAGAGAGGAATTATCTTAATACATGGTCTTGAGCATGTTGAGGTGCTCACTCCCAAATAAAGGGCCAGTTGCTATACCTTGTACCTTGTACTATGAAGAAAGAGGAACAATTCTTGATTGGCCCCTTTTGAAAGTGGAAGTGACAAAATCAAATTTGTATGTGCCATTTCCTCCTCCTGGAATATTCTTTCCCAGATTTAACCCATTTACCAAGTGAATTACTAGGCTTTCAATTTTGGACGGGATGCAGAAGAAAAACAGACTCCCATCAGTTTCAGAATGCAGTGTGAGCTATTCTTCTTTGACCAAATGATCCAGTTTATCTGATCCTATTTCAAGTTTCTCTGGCAGGTAAGAAAGCTTTATGGAACATCTACCAATTATTGATAGCACAGACCCTTAGAGCTTTAGAGAAGATTCATGTTCTCTTCTTGAGAAAACTATTCCCCTTTTTAAAAACAGAAATAAGCTTACTACTGAGCTTTTTTATAGACTGAATGCTTTACCAAGGACCATGAGCCTGACTTATCCATCATAATATGGATTTATGGCATGTAGCAGGATTCTCCCTTGGATAGGAGATTGGATTCCCAATTGTCCTGAAGGAACAGGTAGTTGATTAAGCAAATGGTTAAGATTCCTATGAACCTACTCTTGCTTCAATGCTCCCTTTTTCCAACCATCTCCTATGATCTCACAGAAAGTTCCCTATAAGCAGCTTAATGAAGAAACAAAAACAAGTACTTGTTTGTATACATTAACTTATTTCTCTCCTCTCCCTTCATCCTATCATTTTAATTAAAATTTGTCTGCATATTTAACTTTGCTTTTTAGTCTTTAGACAAGATCTCAAAGGAATATTGATACTGAGTTTAGTAAGGTAAAACATTGTCCAGATATGGATAAAGAGACTTATGAAACTATGTGCTCATAATTTTACAGAGACAGGAAACATACTTTCATTTGTACTAGGAATGAGTTGATAGTTTTAGGTAAAGGAATGATAGAGTTATTGCTGTTTCATAGCTTTACTATAGATAGAAGTTTGTATGGGTTGACAAAGGGTATAGCCATGTTAGATAAAATGTCAGCAACTCAGAATAATTTCTGTCACCTTTACCTGCTTTCTTAGAAATATCATATAGGAGAAGATTGAAAATGCATTTGCCAAAATGCCATTCCAATATGTTCCCAGAATAGGAGCTGACAATAAAAAATTTAGAAGATGGAAGAGAAGGAGATCTCATTCTCTTGCAATAACTGTACACAGTCAGCTGAAATCCTAGGCTGTGGCTTCCAGAATTTCTGAAATTAATCCACCTTATAGACATATAGGATCATTTTGGCAGTCTCTCTGCAATTCTTATGAAATATCTTTTGCCAAAGAATTTTTTAAATGAGTGCTCATTTATATAACATGATTTGAATAGTAATTATTGAAAAGTCAGAAATGAAAATATCATATGTATAGTTAATTTCTATGTTCAGATAAGTAGAAATAAAGAATTTTCATTTTATTACCAAAAGTGAAAAAAAAAGAAATATTTTATTCCTGTAAACATATCTGTGTAGTCAGATTAAAAGCAGAATTTTGTCTAATGTTTGGAATCATAAAAATACAATTAACAAATCCGTTAATTAGGCTAAAGCCTATAGTACTATCATTCAAGATAATTATCTGTAAAGTAATTAAAATTCCATAGATTCACCAGAACTGAAAAGTAAACCAAAATATGAGTGGTCTGACTCTTCTGTACAGCTAAGATAGGGAATTTATGAAGTGAGTAACACAAACATATTTGTGAAGTTTATGAACATTCTCTTTTAAAAGATTGATTAATTACAGTAATTAAAAAATCTAAAATCATCAAGCAACAATTTATATTAAATAGTTAAAATATAACATTAATTAATGCTATTGAAAAGCTTCTCCCTTTTTATTGACTATATATTTACTGACATTCTACATCAAAATATAAATTTATACACCAATTCATATGTATACATATTCCTGGGTCTATGTTTGTATTCACTATGTACACTCTTCAAGGAAAAGGAAAGTCTCATTTATTTTAGAATATTTCCTTTTTTTCTTTCTTAACTTAAAGCAAGACATTTTAATTTCATTTTTTCTTTTTAATAGATGAAATGTTTAAAACAAAGAAATATATAGCATGCCAGATTATTAAACACATTTACTTTGGAAAATAACTAAATAAAGTTGGTGAAAATATATAGAAAAGATGCCATGCAATGTGTAAATATACAATCTTTTGAAACAATGAAAATTGACCATATCTTAGTAACAATGAAAGCATATAATTTTAAAAGGAAACATATTACAGACATAATTCTGAATATATAGAATTAGAAATAGAAATAAATAATAAAACTAGTGCAGAAAGAGATGCTATGATTAATATGCTAAGAGAGCCAATAGATAAAACAGAGAGCATGCAAAAACAGATGGGTAATGTAAGCAGAGAGATGAAAATCCTAAGAAAGAACCAAAAAAAAAAAAATGCTAAAGATCAAAAATAACACAAATAATGTGCTTGTTGGGCTTATTAGTAGACTGGACACTATTGAGGGTAGAATCTCTGAGCTAGATGAAATATCTCAATAGAATTATCAAAAATCAAAAAGTAAAGAGAAGAAAGACTGAAAACACAAAAGAATACCCAAGGACTGTGGGACACCTACAAAAGGTGTAACATATGTGTAATGGAAATAACAGAAGGAGAAGAAAGAGAGAAAGGAGCTGAAGATATATTTGAAACAATAATGATGAGAATTTCCCCAAATTGACATCAGACAATAAACCACAAATCCAGGAAGCTCAGCGAACACCAAGAAGGATAAATGCAAAAAATAAACTCCAACTAGGCATATCATTTTCAAATTACAGAAAATCTAAGATAAAGAAAAAATCCTAAAAGAAAACAGAATGGAAAAAAACACACTACCTACGGAGGAACAAAGATAAGAATTACATCCAACTTCTCCTCAGAAACCATGGAAGTAAGAAAACAGTGGAGTGAAATATTTAAAATGGTGAGAGAAAAAAACCACCAATCTGAATCCTAGAAGATTATCCTTCAGAAGTGAAGGAGAAATGTTTTCTCAAACAAACAAAAATTGAGGGATTTTGTTGCCAGTAGTTCTGATTTGCAAGAAGTGTTTCAAAAAGTCCTTTAGAGCGAAGGAAAATAATGTAGATCAGAAACATGTATCTACATAAAGAAATAAAAAGCACTGAAGGAGGAATAAGTGAGGGTAAAAGGAAAGCTTTTATTTTTCTTATTGCTAGTTGACCTGACAGATAATAATTTGTTGACAATAATAACACAATGTATTCAATTATGTGTGCTTATATTTATATCATATGTATATGCTCATGTATTCTCATATATGAGTGAAAGGAATGACAGCAATGATACAATGAATGGGAGGAAGAAATTAAGATTATTTGATATTATAAGGTATTCACACTACCTGTAAAGTGGTATAGTGTTATTTGAAAGTAGACTTGGATTAGTTGAAAATGTATATTGCAAACTCTAGTGCAACCAATAAAAAAGGAAAACAAAAAAGTTTAACTGCAATGCTAAGAAAAAATGGAATCGTATAAAATGCTCAATTAAAACCACAAAGTGCAGAAAAAGAGTGGAAGACAAAAATAAGCATAAAGAACAAGGGAAACAGATAACAGTAACAAATATGGTAGATATTAATCCAGTTATATCAATAATCACTTTGAATGCCAGTGGTCTAAATGCATCAATTAAAAGACAAATTGTAAAAGTGGATTAAAAACCTATACCCAGGGCCAGCCTGGTGAATTAGGGGTTAAGTTTGGCATGCTCTACCACTTCAGTGGCCCAGGTTCATGTGTTTGGATCCTGTGCATGGGCCTACAGCACTCATCAAGCCATGCTGTGGCAGCAACCTATATACAAAAATGAGGAAGATTGGCACAGATGTTAGCTCAGGGCCACTATTTCTCAAGCAAAAAGAGAAAGATGTTAGCTCAGGGCTAATCTTCCTCACCCAAACAAAACAAAACAAAGACCCAACTATATGTTGTCTACAAGAAACCCACTTTAAACATAAAGACACATACAGATTAAAAGTAAATGGATGCAGAAAGATATACCACGCTAATGCTAATCAAAAGAAAGCAGGGATAGCCATATTAATTTCAGACAGAGCCGACTTCAAAGCAAGGAAAGTTACCAGGGATAAAGAAGGCATTACATAATGATAAAGAGGTCAATTCTGCAAGAAAGTATAATGATTGTTAACAGGTATGAATTAACAAGAGAGTATCAAACTACATGAGGCAAAAACTGATAGAACTGGAAGGAAAAATAGATGAGTGCACTTTCATAGTTGGAGGCTTCACCACCCTTCCATCAGAAATGGACAGATCCAGCAGACAGAAAATCAGTAAGGACATAGTTGAATTCAACAACACTATCAATCAACTGGATATAATTGACACCTGTAGAACACTTCGTCCAATAACAGCAGAATACATGTTTCTTTCTCAAGCTCACGTGAGACATTCACAAACACACACCTTAACACACATCTTAACAAAAAACAATTTAAAAAAACTAAAGGAAACACAAAACAAAGAAAAAAGCCACCAAAACCTAGGAATATAAATGCAAGAGAATTAAAGAAGAAAAAAATAGTTTTCAGTCAATAAATATTTATCAAGATTTTTTTATAAAGCAAATATTATTTTAGGCATTGGAGATACAATGTGAACAAGAAAAAGTCTCCATTTTCTTGGATCAAACATTCTATTGTATTGGGAGAGTTGCTAAAAGACTAAATAAATTAATATGACATTAAATTTATGTAAAAGGGCATGTGACTAGATAAATTAGATTTAGTGAGTGATCATGGAAGAGCTCACTACAGAGGCGCCTTTTAAGATACAAGTATAGGAATATAACTTGAAAATAAATGCAATATGCTGTTATTCAAAAATTCAATAAAATAAATCCTTAGGCAGAAAAACAACAAAAGAAGATCACGAGAGAAAGAGTAAAACTGTAAAGTTGAAAATGAGAAATGAGAAGCAATTAGAGAGTAGAAATAAATAAATTTCAGAATATGATGCACAACCATTGGTTAGAAATTGGTTAGAATAGTCCTCACTGGACTATAAGAATATTCAATTGTAAGTGAACCACGGAAAGAAGAAACAAATAATAATATAGTCTTAGAAGAAATTATAAATATTTCAGTATTTTCCTATTAAAAAAAGCAAAGCTATGGTCATTTCATAGATAAATTCTTTCAAAATATTTAAGGGATAAAATTTTAATGTCATTAAATTGTTTCAGATTTTACGGACTTCCAACTGATTTTCTTAAGCCATTGTGGAACAAACAGTGAAAAAGTTAATACTTGGTTACAATATGATCAATTTAATTCAGCAATATCAAGAAGAAATACTAAATAAAATATTAGAAATAGTATCAAGCAGATTTTTGAAAGAAAAATACCTTATAACTAATAAGGATTTATTCCAGGCAGGCCAAGAATTTTCATTAGGAAGAACACAATGAATAGACTTTTCTACATAAATATGTAATGTGGAAAACTGTATGATTATCTCAAAAGATACAAGGCATTTGATAGTTTTTAGTACTCATTCCCAATTACTAAATTACTGTAGCATATAGTGAATAAGATTAATCTTTCTTGGCATTACCTTTCTGTCTATCTATTTCTCATCATCCTCTAAATTTTCTAATGACTTTATGCATTGAGTTTAATGGTGAAGTGACAAAAGTTGCCTTAGTTTTGGGAACAGAAATAGATGTCTATTTCAAACATTAGTATTTAATCCTTTTAGAGAATTTTGGAACATTCTCTGAAAATTATTAGAATCAATGAGAAGGCTTAATGAAGTGTTGATTAACAATTAATTATTTAATTAATCATTGACATAATTACTGGTTTAATACACAGATGAAGAGAGATTCTGTTCATTATAACAATCAAAATCATTTAAAAACATCTAGGAATAATGTATCAGATCTGTAAAGAGGAGACAAAACCTTTCCTGAGGCATTGAGGGTAAAGATGGCACCTTGTGCAATGAGGAAGAGCATCAGTATGTGATATGACAATTTTACAATTGAGCTGAGTGCAAATAAACTCCTAATTAAAGGTTGCATTAAGTAGTTTGGAATGGGGAAAGTTATTCCAAAGTTTACTTTGAAGAATGAACCAGAGACATTCCACTGTAGGTATTTACTGAGGGAACTACATTAGAAGCCTACAGAAATTAGAAGTGTTGTATTAGCACAGAAAGACAAAAGTCCAGTGGAGCAGGAGAGAGATTTCAGAAAGACTCAATACCATATGAGAAAGTAACATGTGAGAAAACATGCATAGTATAAAGTGGTGTTAGCAGTACTGACTAGTTGTGTGTTTCAAACAAACAAGAAAATAAATACTTGGATATTTGAAAAAAAATGAAACCTTGAATCTTACTTCTTTTTTAAGCCCAACATAAATCAAATATTTAACAATTCATGTAAGTTAATACGTGACAGGAATGGTAATCGCATCCACAGTAAAAATGTAATTTTCTTGATGTTTAAATTGACTTTTTTTTTTGTAAGGAAGATTGGCCCTAACATCTGTAGCCAATCTTCCTCTTTTTGCTGAGGAATATTGGTCCTGAGCTAACATCCGTGCCCATCCTCCTCCAGTTTTTCTATGTGGGATGCTGCTACAGTATGGCTTGATGAGCAGTGCATCAGTCTGCACTCGGGATTTGAACCTGTGAAACCCAGGCCACCAAAGTGCAGCATGTGAACTTAACCAGTACCCACTGGACTGGTCCCTAAGTTGACTTTCTTTAAGATTTTTCTACTTATCTTTACAATAGAGAGAAAAGAAAAAAAAACTGAAATGAACCAAAACAGAATTACAAGAAGATAAAAAAAAGACAATATCTACTTTTGGATTTTGTTAGTTCAGTGTTATAATTCTCACTCAATTCTGTGTAAAAAAAAGATGATTCATTTTTAAATTCATTATAACTTTTCCCATTTTGTCTCTTCACCTTTACCCCCTCACCTCTCCCTCACCCCCCTGCCTAGGAGAAGATGGATTAAAGGCACACTTTACTTGAGTCTACTCTGTTTTTGATCATGTGCTAATATTGGCTATCTACCTCTCTGAAAATGCAAGCTTATTTTTCTTGAGAAATCTTCCATTTTAGAGCTCACCACAAGACCTTCTTTCTGGAACCCCTTTTTTATACTGGTTATGGCAACTCCAGAGTAGGCCCAGAGGCTGTCACTGTAAAAGTACTTTCTATGATTCAGTCACAGGTCATAGGAAATTTATATGTTATTCACACTACACACCCAACAAGAAACTCAAAGTGTTACATCGTATCTTTGTTACACCTAGATCGGACATTATGTCGTTTCAACTGACCACATTTTCCATTATTCACTATTAATATGGGTCACACATATGAGACTGCTTATTCTAGACACCAAATAAGACAGACACCTCTTTATCTCTAAATAATTCAGGCGTGTGCTAAGGTTTATTTTGGACTTCCACTGGCACTCGGTTTGAAGGAAGATGGCACTACTACCTGACTCCTACACTTCCTTTTACCTTTCTAATAATTTTTGTGAAAAACCCTTCTCTCTTCCAACTCCAACCTCAAAGAGTCATTACATAATCTCTCAGGCAAGAAAGTTATTTCCAACCACTTAATTGTAAGATTATTAAACAGCAACCACTTTACCAGTTTGGATGAAAAGAGTGTATCAACCATTTCTTAAAAAATATTTTCCCCTAAAAAATGAAACCATTAAAGTAATATGTATAAATATAATGAGATTTCCACTTGTGGGCAAGATGAGTAACAAAGACCAGCTTTATTCTCCCCTTGAAACAAAAAAACAAGATATCTATAAAACAATGGTTCTCAGGCAACAAAATGATATTTAAGAGACAAGAAATTAATTAAATGAGTCCCATAATTCCCACAATTTATAGTTTGGGGAGAATTACCAGCTCCCCATCAAATATTCAGCAGAGTACTAATCAGTGCTTGCATGTGGGGAAACTACCAAAGAATGGAGGAAGAACTGATACTAAACCTCTTAATCTCAAGTTCATGTGTCTGATGTACAGTAAGCCAATCACTGAGACATCAGTACTTGGAGATGGAGAAAGGTTTATTCAAATTGGCCTTAACAAGAGAAGAAAGCAGGTGTTTTTTATAGAGCTAAGGGTCTTGACAGAAGGAGTTTCAGAGAAATGAGGGAGTAACCCATGTTTCTTTCACTCCAGATAAGCCCTCAGGCAATTTGACTTCTAAGCATCAAAGGAAGCTGGGGGCTGGTTATCTGGTGACTGTAACTTCCTTGAAGGCATTCTCTTTCTTCTGTAAAACAAGCTCATAAATCATTTTGACCCTTGAGCACCCCCCAGTTTAAACAAGAAAACAGCAAATTGACAAGATTAACTTCTTTTCATAGCAAAGTCAAAAGGTAATCTTATTGAATATTTACAGTAACCCTCAGGTACCCAGTTGCAGAAACACCTAAAAAGATGAAAGGAAACAATCTTCTGATAACAGGAGGCTAAAAATGATCTCTGTTCCCATGAGAATGGAACACCATATAACCATAAAATATCAAGGAGAATAGTCAGAAAGCCTTTTCTTGTTCTGGGGGGAAAATTAGCCCCAGAAAAAAATATAAAACTTTTGAGTATTGCCTAGGTCAATTAAACAGGACCTAAAACAAACAAACAAAAGGAGTGAAATACTCCACGGATAAGACAACTAGGCATTGTTTAACTGTCAGTTCTTCAGAAATTAATCTGCAGCAAATGTTTTCTGTAACTGTCCAAATAGTAAATATTTTAGGTTTTGTGTGCCATGTCTCTGTCACACTACTTAACTTTGCCATTGTGGCATGAAAGAAGCTGTGGATAGGATGTTAAAGAACAGGAGTGGCTAAGTTCCAAAAAATACTTGATTTACAAAAAAAGATGGTGAGTAGATTTGGCCCTTAAACTTTATCATGTCAATCCCTGATATAGAAATTAGATGGAATTACAATAAAAATTCCAGCAGGTTTTATTTGAAGAAACAGATAAGCAGATTTTAAAATTCATATTGAAGTTCAGAAGACCTAGAATTGCCACAAGTCAATGATTTTTCTTAGATTCATCAGAAGTTTGAGGTCACAGGGTGAAATTCCACTAAAAATCTGGACAGACTAGTGAATACCGATCATCATAGCTGAAATCATCTTACCAGAATGAGAAATCACTGGAGCCATAAACTGCTAGGAACACTTAAATGGCAATTTAATGGCTTGCTGGAGGCTGACTATGGACTAGCTTGGGATTAAGAAACTCCTAGTCCAAATCTTGAGGTCCCCTCAACACTTTTGTGGATTTTTACCTCCAGAAGTCCCACCAGGTTCTCACGTTGAAGGTCTGAGAAAACTCCCCTCACATTTCCAGCAAGGAGAGGGCAAAAGTAACCATTTTGAAATACACCCAGAACATTCTCCATAACAAAAGCCAACACTCGTAGGAAACTACTTTACCAGAGCCTTACTGAATTGGTGGAAGGACAGTTAGCCAACTCCTATCCCTTCTGGCATTGTTTCCTCATCTAAGAGGAGGGAAAGAACATTGAAAAACAATGTTGGGGGCCACCTGGTGGCTCAGCGGTTTAGTTCACTCTTGGCAGCGCGGGGTTCGTGGGTTCAGATCCCGGGCGCCTGCCGATGCACTGCTTGTCAGCCATGTCATGGTGGTGTCCCATATAAAGTAGAGGAAGATGGGCACGGATGTTAACCCAGGGCCAGTCTTCCTCAGCAAAAAGAGGAGGATTAGCAATGGATGTTAGCTCAGGGCTGGTCTTCCTCACACAAAAAACAAAACAAAAAAAAAACAATGCTGGTGGTTTCCAGTCCAGCATGTAAGGAACTTAAAGGTAATCACTCCCCATTCACACAAGAAAAAAGCTGAACAAACTGAAAATCAACTCCTCTTAGATCCATCAGGGAATTGAAGTCACAGTGCAAACCATTGCCCCCTAAATTGGAGAGACAGACAGGAAGTTACAGGGAATAACTATTCATCAGAGCAGAATCCCATGAACAGAAATCTCCCTGGAAATCAGTATGGGGAAGGAATACCTACTCTGTAATTGGTGAAATGTTGGACGTCCAGTGTGGACAATTTTGAGAGGTAAAAACTCTAGCGGCCATCCAGTCTCTGGGGAGATCCTCATACTTTTGTGAATTTTACCTCCAGGAGCCCTACCAGCTTCTTAGTGAAGACTGGAGAAAAATCCTCTCTTGCTTCCCACACAGAAAGGAGGAAAATAGCCATTTGGAAATGAGCCTAGACCGTTTTGTCCTGTGTCTTAACAAGGCCTGCTCTCAAAAGAACCAATTTTATCAGAACCTAACCAACTGGGGTTTTTCCAGAGTTTAACTGACCTGAGGGAAGGGCAACACTCAACTCCAGCCCTATCTAGCCTTCCTGTCTCACCTAAGGGAACTGTGGGAGACTGAGAAGTACTTCTGAAGGTCATAGCCCAGGGGCACAGGCTCACTAAAGGCCTAGACCTAATTATAGAATTATAATATGCTTTTCTTCCCCCACATATTACCACTGTATCTACTGCGCTCCTGCATAATAACAAGGAAATACAATGGAAAGCACTGCACATTCCAGATCTTAAGAAGAAATCTCTAGGGGAACCCAAATACAACAGGCCAGACAAAAACAAGGACATAAAAGGAAATTTTAGCCTCTGACACCTACCTCTACAGCAAAGAGTAAACACAGCTAACCTCCAGTGAGATAAACATAAAACCTCACATGAAAGACCTATGTAACTCAGTTCCTTTTACCTGGTACATCATATCTAACTTTCAACAAATATTTATAAGGCACAATAAAAGACAAAAAAATCCATTTTGAAGAGACAGGGCTAGCATCGGAACCAGACACAGATATGACAGAAATGTTGGAATTATCTGACCAGGGATTTAAAATAACTATGATTAATATCTAAGGGCTCTAATGGAAAAAGTGTACACCATGCATGTATGGATGAGTAATGTAAGCAGAGAGAAGGAGACACTAAGAATGAATCAAAGGGAGATGCTGTAAGTCAAAAACACTGCAACAGAAATGAAGAATTATAGTTATTACTTCAGTTACTTAACTAACGAATTTTGTTTCAATTCTTTTGTACGAAAGTTTGTGAATGCCTGATCTGAGAACTTAATGTTTATTCTACATATCATTTTTATTTTGGAGTAAAATCAAAATTAAGAGTTATAGGGATTTCATTTTTCTTTTATTTGGTTTACAAGCGTTAAAGTTACTAGTTAATATTTTAACATAAAATAACATAAAACTAACATAAAATTTAGAACTTTCTTCTCTTCATACATATATACATATTTCTTCCTATGTCAAGTGTTAATAATTTGGTTTGGCTCTAATTTTGAATCAAAACTGTTATCTGGCTCTGTGACTACAAGAAAAAGGTCTCCATGCCAAAGTTGTGATTGACTTTATAGATGCAAGGAAATTATGGTAATGTATCATGCAAAACACCCACTTGCCAAAATTATTCTATGACCTTGTGCTTAGGCTGAGTTTTAAATAATTCAGTGATGTATTGAATGAATACATTTGTATCGCTTGTTACTCTAAACAGTCATGCATTCACTTTCCCTTGCCATTTTTAATAAAGCCTAGTTTTCTAATATTCATGAAATATTGCATATCAATTAAAATACATAGGTTTTGAGAAAATAGTTTGCCCTAAGCTGTTTAGTGTTGACACCAACTGTCATTTGCTTTTGCTTTGTTATAAAGCCCAAGAGGCTTTGAGTACAACTAATGCAAAGCACTATCACTCTTTAATGAGATACTTTTTGATCATGTATAACACAACGCTGTCTGAGGAATAGAATAATAAACTCAAATGACATTTTGTTTATAGGGGATATGACATATCAAAATATGCAGAGACATTCTAAATAAACTTTTGCAACTTTAGTGGAAATTTTAAGTGTATGTTGTCCTAACTCTCCTGAATTCTAAGACTATGCATGTAATACCTTATATTTTCTCAAACTTTCTCTTTGTCTCTCACTTGCATTATCTATTTTCGTGGAACATGAATAAATGGACAGAGAGAAGAAGTGGATTTTTGGATTACTGGATTAATTTAGCATTTAAAAACTATAAACTCTCCTGCAGCTTTTACCTTTACCAACCTGTTGAATCTCCCCTATATTTCATGACATTAGTGCCTAAAATAGTTTTGATGCTCTTCAGTTATTTTTTACTGAGTCAGGACATTAGTTCTTAAAAATAAAAGACATTCTATAACTAGAAATAGCAGCAATAATCATTGTGGTTATGAGGTCTGATGCTTTTAACATATTATCCTATATTTAATTATATTACACATACTTAAGGGACTGGGCTATTTTGATAGCATATTTTTAGTCAACTTTAGGCATAATGAAATTATAATCCACCATCCCTTAAGTAAAAGTAATACAAAATTGAAATGTACCATGTTTTACACTTGAAATAACAGATTTAACAGTATCTACATATTAATAAGCACTTTCTAGTTGTCTTAAAAATTTTCATACATTCTATATGGTAACATTGAGTTGATAGCTTTGGCTCATTTCACATTAAAATTATTGGCATTTTCATAACAAAACATTCCTTTCAGTTGTCCTCTCATTCACCTGAGCTCTCTCCTTCTACAAAGGCAGGTGGTTTCAGGCAGCTGGGATTTGATGCCACAAAAGAATTTTAAATCTCCTCCATTGCAGAGGGCTTAGAAAAAGACACAGACAGAATCTGCCACAGGTATTTTGGAAGGTGTTTTCAGTTTTACAAAAAGCAAGGAAAAATCACCCTATGCATTTATTCTCTTTAATTCACTTGATATGCACTATAGAATCCATGAAAAATAGAATAACTTCAAATAGCACAAACTGACACTATAACACTCATTTTCTTCCATGTAGAATATTAATAGACTAATATAAAATGATATAGCCAAATATACTGCAAAATATACCTGTTTAATTGTTTTAAAACTTTTTCTGGGCAGTTTTTAAAAAATTATCATATTAACTTTGATAGCCATTTTCCTCACCTTCTACACAAAAAGGCTCATCTCCAGCCACATAAATAGGCAGACTTCTAAGGTGGCCTCTGGGATTCCTGAATTCTGATGCACATGCTCTGCATAATTTCCTCTTCTTGCGTCTGAAGGCAACCAATGAATATAATGGGATAGCTGCTCTCTTGATTATTACATTTACTGGCAAAAATGATGATGTAGTCACTGCTATGAGTATGTCACAAAGATTCCTGTACTTTGTGCCAAACAAGAGAGAGATTCTCCTCTTAGCATTAAAGAAGTAAGCTGCCATGGTGTGAGAGTGTTACTGCACAAAGGGCATGATCTGCTCACCACAAGACAAAAGCCAATCATCAAGAGGCAAGGTGGTGGATAAGAAAGGGCATTTATTACAGCTTGCTAGCAAGAGGGAAGATGGCCAAATCATGTGCAAAGAACTGCCTTAAGGGGGCACAAAATCTTACAGCAGTTATATAGGCTGGTGGGTTACAGGGGAGGGGATTAGGAATGTTGACCCTTGGGTGTTACAGACTGGGAGTCACCACACCAGATCTTTCACTTGTCCTTGATGATGGCTGTTTGGGGGGTCATCACATTCTTAAGGAGCTCAAGAGAACAAAGTTATCTCATTGCAGCTGGGAGGTACATGCACAAGCAAGGGTTGTAAAATCTACAGAGGAGTTAGATCTCCTGGAGGGTGCAAATCCAGCTGGGTTAGTTAGTCAGAAGTCATTCAAAGTTACAATAGGCTTCTTTTCTACAACATGGCCTCACTTATGTCAACCTTGTGTTGAGCTGGTATCAAGAAGATCAAATAGCTAGGTCTAAGAGCTAAGAGAAACCCCAGCAGACAGTCAGAAAAAATAAATGGAGACTTCATTCCTACAACCACAAGGAAATGAGTTTTGCCAACAACTAAATGAGCCTGAGGAACACAAACTTTAGAAGAGATCACAGGCCCTGCCCACACTTTGATGTAGATCTGGTAAGATTCTGAGCAAAGGACCCAGTTAACCCATGATGCATTGCTTTACTTTCAGAAAGAGTGAGATAAATGTGTGTTGTTTTAAGGGCTGAGTTTGTAGTGATTTGGTATGCTGTAATAGAAAATTAATAGAGCATACAAGGATTTCAAATTTGAACAGATATCAAAAATCATTATAAATATCTTTGAAATGTTTGTTTTAATGTATTAGAAACTATAAATATCAATTCTAAATAATATACATTGGGAAATACTACAGCTTAGTATATTTATATACATATATGTGTATGTCTGTGTGCATGTTTGTATATGTATACATGCGTATATACTGATAGAAAGGATATATACATGCTTACACACACCCCCACATACACACACAAATATCACAAATATGTATCACTAAATGATATGCAGAGATATATAGCCCTAAATGAGAAAGATTAAAATTAAAATTGATTGATGTTATATATCTTGTTCAGAATTAGGTAAGAATGACTACAAAAGAAAAGAGCAAGGTCTTTGTACATAGAGATTTCATTTACCATGTTCTAATGTAGAAAATCGATGTTGCTGATTATATACCTTTAAATTTCTACTATAATAAAATAAAGATGTAAGATATTTAATTGAATAAAATGCAATATATCTTAGAACAATGTAATTTTTAATGTAAATTTAAAATTTTTTTAAAATAATTTATGTTAAATTCTAAACTGTAAATAAAAAATTTAAATCAAAACTGTCATCATGTTGGATCATTTATAAATTTAATAGGAATAAATATTTTAGTGCATAAAAACATATCAAAAAATGATTTTTAGTGTCTCTATGATTTTATACAGTTCTATATTATATTTTTATAGTAATTATTTTACATTTTTATGTAAGTAGGTGAATTTTAATGTAAACAAATCCATTGAAATATGTCTTTTCATATTTATATACACATTTTTCTAAGTCCCCTATGTCATGAGATAAGATGTGGGAGAAGGAAAGAAATTAACTGTAACTAGTGTCTCTTTTATGATAAGAACAGTAGTTTGAGGAGAAAACAAAATATCAACCATTGAAACAGAGGTAAAAGGTGTCTATAATAATATATATTATTATAAAAGATACTTCAACTGAAAAAAATGGTAGTTTAAATTTACAAAACTTCTAAATGCTGCCTTGTTTATCCCAAGAAAAGATTTTAAGTGTGATTACAATGCACAACTAGCCAAACATTTCTTGGTATCATTTACCTCAGTTATTATGCTATTTCCTTTTCAAGGGACTCCAAACTGTGGATGAAGACCCGTACAGATAGGTCATTCCACTATCATGGGGAAATTGCAAATATTTTGATGAAAATGTATTATATTAGCCTAGTAAAACCATAAGAAAATGTCATGGTCAATGCAGTCACTTACTTTTTAAGAAAAATTTTAGAGCCATCATGTATGAGGAATTCCAAAATGAATTTCTAACAAAATCTCTTTTATATGGATTGCCAATATTGCTGATTTTTACACTCTCACCAAAAAATAATAGCATTCTCTTCCATTACTGTCAGGTTAACTATAGTATTGTTTTTCCCTACTTATGAGCTAGTAAAACTAATCTAAGATAATGCTTACCTAACATTTGGAGGTTCCAAACAGAAATGAAAACTTAGCTCTAGTTGGTCAGTTCTGAAATTTGCACTGCTGTCTAGCATTAGGTAAAACTGTTCAAACTACAGTATTGGATTTATATTGTAAATGGGCTAAAATTAAGGGATCAATAAATGGACTAAAATGAAAGGATCTGAAATGTTAATTGTAAGCTTAGATTGGATATTCTTAATGGATTCATTTCTTACTAGAAGAGATTCTACTATAAATTATTCCTTTATAGGATATAAATATGACTTTATTTATTTAATGTATTATGTTAATTTTTAATTAATTTATTATAATAAATCCCAAATAAATAATTTCCACAGATGATCATATTTAAGTTGTTACTTTCATTTCAGATACATAATAATTTTTAAATTTCTCATTTTACTTATATTTCATCATTTGATAGTATTTTGGTGGAGCTTTGTTTAAAACAGTCTTGCTCTGTTATAGATTAGATGTTATAAAATACCTCTTTACCAATGTGCCTCAAAATCAACAATGGTGGGCATATGGCTAAATTCTTACTAATTCTTATTCATCTGACTTTTGGATATCTTTTGAAAAAAATTAGAAGGGATCTTGTTAATTTCATTAAGAAAATCTAAAATTCACACACAGTCAAAAATATATTTTTTGTTGTTATTACTAACAATTAGTTTAAATATATATAATGTACATTATATTATTTAATTTAAATTTATATTTTATGAGTACCTTTAATTTTGGTTGGTGTTTTTATATGGATACTAAATTACTCTTCATTCTCTGATAAATTTGAAATGCAATGCTTTATGACTACTCTTGGGAAACTCATTGATATCCTAATCATTCAACTTTTATATGAAATGAATTAGACATTGAGGAGAACTTGAAATTTTTCTATTCATGTGAATGTTGGTCCAATACCTTGTTCAACATCAGTTATGTATTTTGTTATTACACTGTTATTTCAGTAGATAAAATGAATGCTAACATCCTACAACATTCAATTTATGCAGACTTTAATTCAAAGGACCTATTATCATGCTACTAGAATTTCCAGGGTACATGTTCATGTCACTATTCATATTCATAGTTAAATTCTCAAGTAATTTTTTTTGGAAATATTTCATGACAGGGTGAATTATTCAGTTGCCTGAATCTATGCAACTCTTCTTAATATTTTACATTTTACTGAGCACAATATATTTCACTGAATCATATTTACATACTCATTGTGCAAATCAACATTTTTCTTTATAGTTCCTACTATTTTTTTTCTACATTATCTGTGGTCATAGAAAAGCCTTCCTAACTGGCATAGCTAAGAGATATATAAAAAGAATTATAAAATGTTTTGGGGGTAGTGTCTTTTTTCAAATTTATTTTCTTAATAATATGATAGTTATATGTGAGCACTTTTGATTTCTTACTGAATTAGATATCAGTAACGATATTAATGTAAGCTACCAGTCTCAGTAGTTGGGTAAAGTTTAGCAATGTAATATTTTCCTTTTTCCAAAATAAAGACATTGCTTTTTAGCATATATAAGGGATAAAATCAGAACTTCTCAAAGTAGACAACTGTGTAATGTTAAAAAAGAAAAATGCCCTCATCAGTTTAAAAAATCTGTCTTTCCATTAATGGAAAAAACTTATGAGCAAAATATATAAATGTTACTTTTTTCTGTGGTGTATAATAGTAGTGTTTTAGTATTATTTATTTATTAGTAAAAAATAAACTAATCATTAAATAATTCTAGAATGTGATTACACAAAGATGACATACCCCAAGTTAAAAGCTGATAGATATATGGGAATTCAACTTTCTCTTGACTAAGTTTCTTTAGCTTATACTCATGTTTTCCTATTTTGCTTTCTGTTTACATTGTGTTTAAGCTTAGACTGTCACCTAAAATGTCAAAACTACAATGATGACAGCAGCAGCTTGAAAACTACAGCATATGAATATAAAACCACTGCAAGGTACAAAATAAAAGCACAATCGAGAAACTGAATGGAAGCAATGACAAGCCCTCAGTTCATATCTTTCCCCAAAAGATTTGTGAATCTCTTCTTCTTTGATTCATCCCAATTTAAATTTATTTGTCTGGAACATGAACAAATAAAAGTATAATTTCTCAATGACAACGTTGGAAAAAATTGAGAGTTATTCATTCAAATGTGTCCAATTTCCCTACTTCTTCATGTTTTGGTTGGTTTGTAATATTATTTTTTAATTTTAGGATTTTATTCTAATATTTATAATATTTCAATGATTTTCAATTATTTTGCTAGTTACATAAGACTCACAGTGTTATATATGAAAGCATTCATCCAGGAAATCTAGTGCTGAACTGACCTTATGGTTGGCATAAGTGAAATGTGGCTAAAATTAAAACATTTTAATGGACTATCTTTCAGTTCCCTTTATGTTTTCTTTTCAAAGGAAACAGTAAATTCAGAGAACTCTCGATGCCAGGTACTTTCTTCTTAATTTGTTAGAGTAAGCAAATAATCATATGCATTTGAATTCCATAATAAAAAGGAATTAGACCTGAAACCAATAGTTTCAACCAAGTTGCAGGATATGAGGTTAATATACAAAAGTCAATCATTTTCCTGTATATACCAACAATGACCAACTGCAATTTGAAATTAAAAACACAATACTGTTTATATTAGCATCCATAAAAGTGAAATACTTAGGTATAAATCTAATAAAATAAATACAAGATCTATGTAAGGTAAACTACAAAGTCTGATAAAATAAATCAACACTAAACAAGTGGAGAGATATCCCGTGTTCATAGATAGGAAGACTCAATATTGATAAACAATCAGTTTTCCCAAACTTAATCTTGATGAATGCAATCCGAATCAAAATCTCAGCAAGTTATTTTGTGGGTATCAACAAACTGATTTGAAAGTTTATGTGGAGAAGAAAAGACCCAGAAGAGCTAATACAATATTGAAGGAGAAGAATAAAATTGAGGACTGACACTACTAGCTTCAAGACTTACCGTAAAGGTATGATAATCAGGACAGTGTTGTATAGGTGAAAGCATAGACAAATAGATCAGTGGAACAGAATAGAGAGCCCAGAAATTGACTCCCACGAATACAATCAATGGATCTTTGACAAAGGAGCAAAAACAATACAGTGGAGCAAAGATAGTCTTTTCAACAAATCATGCTGGAACAATTGTACATTCACATACGAAAAAATGAGTTTAGACACAGACTTTGCATCCTTCACAAACATTAACTCAAAATGGATCACAGACCTAAATGTAAAACACAAAACTATAAACTCCTAGAAGAAAACATAGGAGAAAATCTAGATAACCTTGGGTATTGCCATGACTTTTTAGATACAACACCAAAGGCACTGTCCATGAAAGAGGTAATTGATAAACTGGACTTCATTAAAATTAAAAACTTCTGCTATGAAAGATACTGTCAACAGATTGACAAGATGATCCACCTACTGGGAGAAAATATTTGCAAAGACACACTGATAAAGGGCCGTTATCCAAAATATACAAAGAACTCTTAAAACTCAACAGTAAGAAAACAAACAACCCAATCAAAAATGGGACCAAGACTTGAACAGACACCTAACCAAGGAAGACATACAGATGACAAATAAACATATGAAAAGGTGATCTATAGCATATGTGACCAGCAAAATGCAAATTAAAGCCACAGTAACATACCATTACACATCTATTAGAAGGGCCAAAATCCAGAACATGGACAATACCAAATGCTGGTGAGGATGTGGAGCAACAGGAACTCGCATGCATTGATGGTGGGAATACAAAATGGTACAGCCACTTTGGAAGGCAGTTTGGCAGTTTCTTACAAAACTAAACATACTCTTACCATATGATCCAGCAATTGCACTCCTTGTTATTTACATAGTTGCACTGAAAACATGTCCATACAAAAACCTGTACATGGATATTTTAGCAGCTTTTTTCCTAATTGCCAAAACTTGGAAGCAACCAAGATGTCCTTCAGTAGGTGAATGGATGAATAAATTGTGGTACCTTCATAGAATGGAATATTATTCACTGCTAAAAAGAAATGAGCTATCAGTCCATGAAAAGACATGGAGGGACCTTAAATCCATATTACCAAGTGAAAGAAGTCAATCTGAAAAGTCTACATACACTATGATTGCAAGTATACAAGATACTAGAAAAGGCAAAACTATACAGTGAAAAGATCAGTAGTTGCCAGGGATGGGAGTGGGAGGATGAATAAGTTTATTGCACAGCATTTTTAAGTCAATCAAAATACTTCTTATCATGCCATAGTTATGGAAACATCATTATACATTTATCCAAATCCACAAATGTACAACACCAAGAGTGAACCCTAATGTAATCTGTGGACTTTGGGTGATTGTGATGAGTCATTGTAGGTCCGTCAATTGTAACAAATGTACTATCCTGGTGGGGGGTGTTGATAATGGGGGAGGATATGCATGTATGGGGGCAGGAGGTATGTGGGAAATCTCTGTGTCTTCCCCTCAATTTTGCTGTGAACCTAAATCTGCTCTAAAAAAATAATCTTAATTAAAAAAAAAAAGAAATTAGGCGGTCACCATGCTTAACCCCATTCTTGAAATAGATCACTGTTCTAGGTAGAATGCTTTCAATATGAACATGTGATTAGTTAATAGAATAGATTACATTTATGGTTCCCTGGAAAGAGCTATTGATGCTTATTTGATTTGGGGACAGCTTATAAAAAAGCCTTGTAGACATCCAGAAACACAAAAAGAAACATATGCACCCACATTTCTGACACATATAAGCATATAATTACCCTTATCAGATAAATTCACTAATTCATAAACAGCAGGTGATTAATATGTTGATATCTTATTACTGTTTATGGGCTAAAGACCAAGGGAAAACCATGGCAAATGAACTTATTTGTGTTGCTTATACATCTTTTGTTAAATATACTTTCTTTTTTGGAACATGGCTTTCTTCACATGTTATGAGGACTAGTAATACCCAAAAGAAATTAGGAATATAAAATATTACAACTAATGCTCAAATTTGGTATTCATTTTATTTCACCGATATTACTATGTTTTGGCCAAAATCATTACAAACTGAGAGATACTTTATACAAATATAGATTATGAAGACAAAATATTTTTGAGTATTTAATATCCTATTTTTAAAATAGTCATCAGGTTTACACCCAGGATAATTATGTTTTATACTTTAATTATTCAGTGATTTGTGCAGAATATTGAATTCATCTATCATATTAAATCGCATTTTACATACAATAATACCAAACAACACTTAAATGGCATTGGTTGATTAAATAATTTTAAAAGGATATAAGATTTTTCACAATCCTATCCATGCATATCTTACCATCAATAGTGAGTGATTCTTTGCACCTTCCTGCAATTTACCCTGCATTTGACTTTTAAATTTTCAGGTCTAAAAGTAAAAGCTATTAACTTTTAAATATTTAGGACATAATCGTGCTGAAAACTAATTTATATTATGCCATAACTTCCTTTCTTTAAACATTATTAGATGACATGGGGCTAAACTAGAAAAGCAAACTGTGGGCCAACTTAACATTTAATTCACAAGTGAGAAATTTAACCTAAAGTAACAAATAAAAGATAGTTTAATAAAATAGCCCTTAATGAGCTTTGAATTTCTAATCTGACTAAAGAACACTTTTTATAAAGCAAAGACTGAATAATATCAACTGTACTCCGAAGGCTACACAACCTTCTGACTATATTAATGTTGTATCCTGCCTTTATTTGAGGTAACCTAGTGTATTTTTCTTCATGTTGAAAATACCAATCATTATTCAGGTTTCTAGAGTTTTGAAAGTGCCTAGAGAAGTTCATATTCTTTCTGAGGTAAGCTAACCTTACAGAGTTAATGGCTTAAAAAGAAAGCACAGTTTGGGAATGCTAAAATTTAATCTGTTGGATCATAATTTCAGAAAAGAATACTTGCCAAAATTCAAATGCATAAATAAGACTCAGAAAGTGTAGAACACTCAGAACTTGATTTATCTTAAAAATATATTTTTTCAAGATATCAACTGTATAATTTGCATTGATGGCTTTTTAAGCTAGTTCTATTACAAACCACCAATTCTATAGCATAAAAATCAATAAAAATGACAGTTAAGGAGGAAAAGTCGTAAAAGTACTACTTTTATTTTAATTAAATTAAAATTAAATTCAACCTATAAAATAAACTGTCTCCATATTTTATAATTTAAATTTTAACATTTAAAGAAGAAAGAGAAGAGAAGTTTCAATATTTACTCTTATGGCAAAAATCTCTGTGAAATTTGATGTTAGATACAAACTTTATATGATATGTTTTATTTTATGTTAATAATTAATACATTAATCATTCAAAATAAAATAAAAAGAAAGTTATGTATGTAAAAATGGATTTCTTTAAATCTGAGAAGCTAAAGTTTAAAAGGCCATTGTTTAAAGTTCATTATCTGATCACAATATTTGAGCTCTAGGAAGGGAATTTTAGGTAAACTAGGTAAGATAGATGATATTGAGTAACTTACTATGACTCTTACACTTTTGAATCTTTCCGGAGAAATACAATTTCTAACTGAGTTTTTAGATTCACTGTAATCTTCCTAAAGAACAGACCTAATTAGATCCTCAAATAGCCTCTAGCTTCTTTCTACCTGATAGCCTTCACAGAAATAACGTGCCATTATGGGACTCTGTTATCCCACCTCTCTTTCCTTATGACTCTTATTGATCAAGTACTACAGCAAGAATCACGTCGTTGCTGAAGATTTTCCTGAGCATCCATTTCTACCTCCCAGGTTCATTTAGGCCCCTATATGATATATTCTCCCAGAAACATGTGGTTATCCTTGGTTGCCCTTATAAAATATATTTTATTAATTTTTACTATGATAGCCTCAATTTCTATAATTTTTCCATATAACTGTAAGTTCCATGATATCAGAGACTTCTATTATCTTCTCTAATTCTGCATCTATCACTAAGGTAAACATTCACTAACTACTACAGATTTGGGACAGAATTATTTGACTTCAGTGTTTGAATATAATTCTGGTTTTGATCAATTATGAATATCTCCATTTCTAAATCATGTTAATAGATTTATGACCATATGTATCTACAAAAACAACCATTTTCAGCTACATTAAGCTTAATTGAATCAGACCTTATTGCCAAACAATCCAAAAGGCTGTTCTAAATCTTCTCTGGACTTATGGCTTAAAATTTGACTTCTCTTATATGACGAGGTCTTACGATATCAGGTTTCATTGCAAGTGAAAATATATAGTAACTATGAGTAGCTATTCAATACTGATGAAACTGCCCAATAATTAAAATTCTGAAAGGGCCTTTAGCAGCCAAATATCAGAGAGTCTTAAATTCAGATCCTTTGCTCCCAGCTCCCCTCACCTTACTGCTTATCCTAGAAAACTCCACTTAAAAGTCTACTCTCGGTAATAATTCACCTGAACACCACCACTCCAGACCTGCCCCAAACTCATCATTCCCTCTTGTTCATCACACTTTATCTAGTTTATAGCCCTGTTATCCTCTTATAACAGTTACTGCAAAGTATTGTAACTTTTTGAGCCTGTCTGCTTCCTGTAGCATACACTGTTGTATTAAGAATAGGCATAGTATTTTGTTTTGTATTTGCTGAGGAAGATTCATCCAGAGCTAACATCTGTTGCCAGTCTTCCTCTTTTTTTTTTTAGCTTAAGAAGATTAGCCCTGAGCTAACATCTGTGCCCATCTTCCTCTATTTTGTATGTGGGTTGCGGCCACAGCATGGCTGATGAGTGGTTTAGATCAGTGCCCAGGATCTGAACCCACGAACCTGGGCCACCAAAGTGGAGTGTACCAAACTTAACCACTAAGCCATGGGGCTGGCCCCCAGGAATAGTGTTTTATTCAATTCTATATCCCTAGCAAATCTCTCATTTTGCTAAGCAAAGACTTTCTACTATGTGTTTTCCATGTTTATACTCAAGCCTCTATTTGACAATAATGAGAACTTCATTCAAGAATTTTAATTTAATTTTAACACTCTACCATATCTCAGTAGTTCTAACAGTAAAGACCTATATGGATGACCCTTTGTGTAGTCGAGTGACACAATGAAGAACCCAATCTAGACTCACAGACAGCTTCCATGGCAGTTTTTTGGGGTGACGAGGTTCCATATCCTCCTACTATTTCCTGGATAGGAGCCTCACTTCCCTTTACCAAGTTCCTGCTCACCCTAAAAACAATAGAGCTTTGTCAATTGGAGGCTAGCATACAATGAAAAAAGAAAAGAAGATGGAAACAAAGAAATAACATATAGCAATTAAAAAAGAATATCTTCTAATTATACTGGATGGCAGAACACTAAAACTGCTTTTATCAACAGATTTCTCCCCATTAAGTATTAAAGTCAACAACTCCCTATTTCATTCTGCATGACAACTTACTCTCCAGGTTATATTCCTCTGTCTATGTAGCTTATGCTCAGGTCTCTGCTTAGGATCTTCTCTGCTATCCTTTAAATGGCTATGCTCTCACAAAAACCTCTTTCTAGGTTAAAATAAAAAGAATAAACCAATTTTGCTTATTTTCTCTAATAACATTTATTACTGCCTTTTAATTTGTATAATGAAATTTCTTTGAAAATCTTCATAATTTTATTTTAAATTAATGACATATTTAGTTCACCTGTATGAATGAATGATTTTTATAACATCCACTTATGATTTAAATATGTATTAGTATCATTTCTTATTTTAACAGCAAATCTCATCATTTTATCTTTCTTTTACATCACCATTAAATTTACTTACAGGTTTTGTCTTTTCATGTTTCAAATTTCTGTTAATGATATATATCTAGTAATATTAGAAAATTTTTGTATTCATTGGGAATATTGCTTCATCTTCATTTATGGATTTGAGAAAATTATGTAGCTTCCTTTTATATTTTTTCTCAAAACTTGGTTTTTAGACGATGCAACGATATAACTTTATAATGTAATTGCATATAGCTTGTTTGAGTGACTTGGAAAATGAATAACAGAAAGTCTACATCAACTTTTTATTCATGACATTATCCAATATGTTGACTGTCATTCACTGATAATGTCACAAATAACTCTGTTACCTACCACTGGCTTCTGTTCAAGTTGTTATTACTTATTCTCACATTCTCCAATCACTTATTATATAATTCAATGGAGGATAACCAACACATCTGAAAGCTTTCCCTTTCACCCTGCCCCTTGATTGACAGAATTCCTGGTTTCTATTAGGAGTGGATTCATTTGTATGTAAAATATTCTGTAACATTTAAAACAAATTCTGTAACAATTTAAAACAAACAAGAATCAATGCAATTTTGTCCTATATTCAACTGACAAGTGCTGGATGTTGCATATGTTGAAGAAATTCTCAGAGGACTTTTTGTGAGTATGACTATTTTTAAGTATTTAGAGATATGTATCTTCAACAAAAAAACAAAAGAAGCATTTTAGAAGAGGAAATATCAATAACAGTGGCATCCTGGATTATTTGATTTTGAGTCTTGAAGGCAAACATAATTCAAGTGACAGATGAATTTATGCCTCCAGCTGTACCTCTGCACACTGAACTGCATATTTTTGAACATGGCAGCAAAGGTTGGATGCCTACTGGTTTTATAGTTAAATAACACAATATATTCACAGCTTATAGATAGGACAGTTAGATCACAGAAATCATTCACTTGTGGTATTTTAACATTTTATTTTTGCAGTCTTCTTACGTTGTGTTAAAATTTAGGAAATGTGCTTCACTTTTCATTCTAGCAAACAAGTGGCTCATTGTAATAACTGCAACCAAGGCTACATTACTGAAACAAGAGAAGGCAAAGCTTAAATGTTAAAATATTGTGTAATTTCACAACTTTTGTGTGGTTACAAAAGTAACTAAAGATTGTTACCCAAAGCTCCTTTTATTAAAATTATGTTAGCTAAAAAGGTTAGAATTAGACCCTCAATAGCAGTAAGATAATATGGTCTTTAAAATTCAGAAGCATAATGACCAACCATGAGAATAAGCTGAAATTTTCTGTGGTTTGGGAAGAACACAGACAATAAAGTAGTGTAATCATCTACATGAAATGTATTTGAATGTAGGATTATTATACTTTTAGCCATTTGGACAGTCTTCAAAAATCTGGTGTGGCATTGGGGGGAAGCAGCAAAAACTGACTTTAATCACTAATTAATTGAACTGCAGAAACTGACTAAGGCTTTAACTTCCAACCAAATTCTCAAATGGAGTATGAACTAATGCAAAGAACAATTGGATACATTATAGATATATTAAGGAAAATAAACTCAGACTGCTAAAAGAATTTCAATTTGTACCTTCTAAAACATAACTTGCCTGATTTCAGATCATTGAATAGGTTATTTTCATGTCAATTAAACCACAAATCCCTCTTTATCCACACATATGTAGGTGTGTAAAACAATGAAAAATAACTATGATGAGTAATTATAGCCATTAACTAGTTATTTTACTCTAAAGAAGGAACTAAAACTGTTTTCCATCTGTGGAAGCAGAAAGGCATTATCAATTTTCACTGACCATGACCATCTAGGTATCTAGGAGGTGCCTGATCAATATTTTACCTGGAAATGTTTGTGAATTTGCTTTCAATGTTACTTGTTTTGCAAGCCCTCGAACCACTATGATCATCATAAAAAAAGAGTTCAGGACTTATAATTTGGTCAAATTCCACAGATTAAGTAGAGCTGGGTTGTCAGCTGCCAATTCCTTCATGCTTGGGTATCAAATCATAAGTTATAAGTAGTTTATTTTCAAACCTTTAAATCTTAATTAGTCAAAAGATCTGAATGTGAAATATCTGAAAAACAGAATTAAAAGCTCAAAATTTTGTTTATTTGTTGTTTTGGTAGGATATCCTCCTACCAATGAGGTTTTCTCTGCTAGACATAGATTAATTTGAAATTAGCTTTTGACATTTGTTTATTCCTTCTGATTTTTAAATAAGTTCATGATGATACAAAACATGTAGATACTGTTCTCAAGTAATGTGCCAATTGTGAACCAAGGTGACTAAATACACAACAGATAAAGTTAGAGGAGAGAAATTGTAGTACTGATAACGAAACTCTTCAATGGACACATAAATTTCTCATTTAATTACAGGTGGACATCTGTAGATGCCTGTAATTAAATAATATAAATTATTATTTAAAGTAAGCCTTTTGGTAAACAGATAGTCACTGCCAAAGAATATTTCAGTTAAAATAATGAATATAATGCAATTCATTGTTTGCTCCTAGGTACACTGGGGAACTTGGAGAGAGAAAATCATAAGCTTGGTGCTTCAAACTTGAATATTAAAGGCTTGAATAAGGAACGAGAAAGCTTCTAAGATTGTGCTAAACAACCACAATTTCCTGTAGCCACGGGGCTACTATTTCTGAAAACCAAACCCAGAGTCTAAGCCTGTGAGTGGCTGAATTACAACACAAATTGAATTTACAACCTTGTAGTGTCTATTATTATAAAGATAAGACATATTGGGAAATAATGGGAACCTGGAATTGGAATGGGGATTTATGAGCAGAATCTCTTGAAGCTGAAGACATTGAATTCCCAAATTCCTCTGATTCTTCTTGCCAGCAGAGCCAGCCCTTCTTCCTTTCTTTGAGGAATGTAGTATCTCCTTGTCTGAAAAATCTTAAATTGCCTTCCCTGAGGTAGTTTTCTGGTAGGAGACTTCTGATCATCTTCAGGACCATTACTCTAGCCTCTTACTCTGTTAGACCTACAACTAGACTCAAGTACTAGTATGTCGCAGAAGGAAATGTAAAAAGTTTGACCCACAAGGCAGTGCAATGAACACCAAAAATGGCAAGATTATGCCAAATTGCATCAATAAAAATGTAGAGCAAATGTTTTGGAATGGATCCTAAGAGTGTTGTGTTAGAATGAAAGAAATACAATGCTGTATCTGGCTTCAGTCATTGATGGGGATACACTACAGGCATTCTAGGTTTAATATGTTAGCTAGAGTGAATCGGAATGGAGCTAATACTTTGCTTGGTATGTAGTGAAACCTAGACTCAAAGGTAACCTAAATTAAATGAAATTAATATGCTAGAAATTCCCTGATAAACAAAAAAGGATGTTATCCAGAGGATTAGGTACATTCGAATGCTAGAATAGATGTCAGATGTTGGTGTGGACTATTGAAACTCAACTCCCTGTGACCCTCAAGATGATATTCTTATTTGTGTATTTTAACATGGCTAAAAACATTTGGTTCATAGTTGTTGACAGTTAAACAAAGGAAAATAGATTAAAAACAAGTCTCTCCTCAGAGAGAAAGAAAGAAAGAAAGAGCAAAGAACATCTTGGCAAAGTGTAATGAGGAAGTGGGGGCCCAAGGGAAAACCTTGCTTCCCCAAATGAGACAGCAAGAAAACCTGCCAGAGACACAGGGGAAATATGCCAAGATAACATATTTTCTCTGAGGGAAACAGAGTCTGTGAGGAAAAGCAAACTGAAATTGGGAAAATAACTGAAAATAAAATCTGAAGCAGTAAGGAGACAAAAGGTAATGAACACAAGACAGAGAGAGGAGAAGAAATGTAAGATTATATTTACTTATAGATATTTGCCTTTATCTGAATATATATGATAATGATTTTTCTTCTAAAATAATTTTGTTAGCAAAAAGATTTCAACTATTCATGTATATGAGGTTAGTATTCTTATTATATAATGAATTATTGATGATGAGGTTAACAAACTGTTTACTATTAATCATAAATCTGCATTAGAATTACAATTCATATAGTAGCAGCATAAAGTCCCAGTAGCGACTAGGATGTTACAATGCACTTTTGAAGTATGCAATTTGGTTTTAACAGTATGAGATCAGTTTTTTCTGTTTGTTTAACAAAGTCATCTCATTAGTTTAAAGGTAAACTATAGAAGCAAGTGAATAACTAGAGAAAAAAGAAACATCCCAAAATTATAACAGGATAAAATATAGTGAGATAACTCTAATATCCAGCATTTTTTTAACAAAATGTAAAATTGTATATAGAGTTTCACTTCCAAAATGACAAAACTAAATTTCTACAAAATATTGGAACTTTTTCTTAAAATATCTTAGAACATCAACCAAGACAGCAGAGACCACATTAGTTTCCCCAAAAGAATCACTACTATTATGTATACTTTATAACTAAGTAGATAATTTCACCAAATATATTTTATTAAGAAAATGCAGTAGTAATTTTTCACTATATTTTTATGAGAATTGGTCAAGTCATATAAAATTGATTAAAATGTGTAGAGGATTAGGTTTTTATAAAGATAATTTTACTATGATTTTCTACAGAATCTAATGATTAATGCAGCATTTAAAAATGATAACCCAGGGGCTGGCCTGGTGGCGTAGCAGTTAAGTTCACAAGCTCTGCTTTGGTGGCCTGGGGTTCCAGGTTCGGATTCCAGGTGTGGCCCCGTGCACCACTTATCAAGCCATGCTGTGGCGGCGTCCCATATAAAGTAGAGGAAGATGGGCACAGATGTTAGCCCAGGCCCAGTCTTCCTCAGCAAAAAGAGGAGGATTGGTGATGGATATTAGCTCAGGGTTAATCTTCCTCACACACACACAAAAATGATAACCCGATAAACATCTGGAAAGATATAAAGAAGAGATTTTACTGACATTTAAGTTACAAGCTAATAAATACTGTAATAAAAATTGTCAATTATATGTTTTTCTATTGAATATAAAATTATATTGATTTAAAAATATTAAATGGCAACATCATATTTTCATATTTATTAGAAAAGAAACTATTTTTCAGTTGAAATTCAAAAATGCTTCCATAATTTCATATTTATGAATAATCACAACAGTGGAAGAAACATGAAGTATTCAAGTATGAACTCATTTTAATAATGTTCAGTCTATTGATTAGATAAATACAAAATTACTGCTGAAATATATCAAAAGGTGACCTACTTTTAAAAATTATACTTCTTTTCCAATATATCATCTGAAATGACAAAGTGCTTTTAAAATACTCATATCCTTAAGCATTATGATCCGGGTTAGGTCAAGCTATGTAACAGGCAGCAAATGTGCCTTTGCAATACCGTATTGAAAAATGTGTGAAAGGAAATATGATAAAAGTTATTCAACAACTTTTTTTCCCCAGTTTCTGGGTCATTTGTTTGTTCTTTGAAAATATCAGGAGTAAGACAAATATTCATCACTTTTTTTATTCGTTTAAAAAAATATAATGTTGAAATGTTTTCCTGCTTAATGTTTTAATTTATAACACAAGTAGTGGTGGAAAATTCCAAAGCCCTTATCATTTTCAATAGCCTTTACATTTCTGCCACTGATCTGAATGTAATTGATGATACACCAGCATTTTCAGGTTAAAAGTTTTAGAAAACGGGTCAGTGCTACAAGCTTTTTATTTCTGGACTATCTTTCTTCTTTCCATACGTACCCGCTGTGTGATTTAACATAAAAAATATAAAATAAGGTTAACTTAGATTAAAAATAACCTGGATAAAATTAGCTAACACTGTAAATTTTATCTTTATTATCCAAGATATACTTGTTTGTCATACATATTATAAAGAACAATCTTTCTGGTTGCTATGGACTGAATTATGTCTCCAAAATTCATATATTGAAAGCCTACACTCCAGTACTGTAGAATGTGAATGTATTTGGAGATAGCATCTTTAAAAAGGTAATAAAGCTAAAATGAGGCCTTCAGATGGGTCTAATCCAATCTGACTTGTGTTCTTATAAGAGGAAATTAGGACATACAGAGACACCAGAATGCCCGAGCACAGAGAAAAGGCCATGTGAGGACACAGAGAGAAGTGGGCCATCTGCAAGCCAAGGAGGGGGCCTCAGGAGAAAGTAAACCTGCAGATACGTTGACCTCAGACTTTTAGCTTCCAGAACTATGAGAAAATAAACTTCATTCTTTAAGCCATCCAGACTGTGGCATTTTATTAAGGCAGGCCTATCAAACTAACACACCCGTGGAAGCAATTTCATTTTCATTGATCTATTTTAATTTGCTTTCCTCAACCATGAGAAGAAAGTTTTTCCAGTAATGTATCCATTATTACCAAACTCTTTGGTAAACCTACTCATCGCATTTGATATGTTGAGTCTTATTTCTTGTAAACTGGAACTATAGACTATAATATTGCATTAAACTGTGAAAAATAATACTCTTACATAGGTTTCCACATTGGCAAAGCAGATTCTGTTTAATGATCTCCAAAGACTGTCCTCTACAACCAGTCCAGTTCTAAAGAATCACTGTCTAATCTAGCAGACGTTAAAGAATGATAGATGTAATAAATATACTTAGTTTCTTGTTAAATTATTTTATGCCTTATAGCTTTTAATTTCTTGTATCAGAGTAATAGAGTAAGACTCCAAGGTGGCATAGGAACAAATATAATACAATTGAAATGCATGCAGTCAAATTTAGTAGACACCCACTATTATGCTCTACTGTAATTCTTATATAAATAAATTGTTGGACAAATCTAGTTTATTTATGCAAAGTAAGAAATGTTTGGGTGCAATTTAATTATAGGAAATGAAATGAGAACAATGCATCACTTAATGCAACAAAAGAGTTTTGATGTTAAAAGATTATTCATCAAAGAGCCAGGAGATCTGAGTCAAAGATCAGGTTCTAATGAGCTGTGAGACCTTGAGGAATTCACTTAATCTTATTGGCTTTGTATCTATACAAATGAACTAATTAGAAAGAATTATTCTGAAATCCATAAAGCCTTAAGATTCTATGATGGTCAGACACAGAATATTTGAGTTAGATGAATTATTTTTGTGTATAAACCTAAAATTCCAAGAGGTTTTTTTTTAAAGTTGGAATTTGAAAGCCATGTGTTTGTGTCATTTGTATTTTTCAAATTTTCAATGTGTTCACTGGTTCACTGATTGATTATCTAATTTTTACACCACATTTTACAAAAGGAACATGTGAAGATTCGACCATCACTGTTTTCCGGTATTGGAGGATCACCAGGAGGGGAGCAGCAGTCAGTGATGGCCAAGCCCACTCAAGACTAGAGATCAATTAGAGAATGATGTTAATGATTATTAACTTCCTAGAAATGTGTGCTGAACAAGGTCATCTCCTATGACAACACTAGCATACCTGCCACAAGTTAAATGGGATAACTTGTTTTTTTAAATGTGTTAGGCATCTACTATGTACCATGTTTTGTATTAGATGTTGCATATGCAGAAATAAGAGTCTCTATATTCAAAATGGTGAGAATTTAGCAGTGCTTATATATACAAAACATGTATATGTATATATATATATATATATATATATGGTACTTATATATATACTGGTGTATATATATATTTAAATAGATCTTATTTTTTAAAATAGTTTTAGATTCACAGCAAAACTGAGAGGAAAGTACAGAGAGTTCCCATATACTCCTTCTTCCCCCACTACACACAGTCCCCCCTACTATCAACATCCTGTACCACAGTGGTACATTTGTTACAATTGATGAGCCTCTGTTGGCACATCATTATCAACAAAGTCCATAGTTTACATTGGGGTTTACTATTCATGGTGTACAATCTATGGGTTTTGACAAATGTATAATGACACATATTGACTATTATACTATCATACAGAAGACTTTCACTACTCTAATAATCCTCTGTGTTCTACCTATTCATCCTTCCTTTCCTTCTTACTCTTGGCAACCACTGATATTTTTAATGTCTTCATAATTTTAGTTTCTTGAGAATGTCATAGATGATAGTATGTAGCCTTTTTGGTTGGCTTCTTTCCCTTAGTAATATCATTTAATGTTCCTCCGTGTCTTTTCATGGCTCCGCAGCTCATTTTAGTGCTGAATAACATTCTATCATCTGGGTGACTACAGTATATTTATCCGTTCATCTACTGAAGGACATCTTAGTTGCTTCCAAGTTTTGGAAACTATGAATAAAGCTGTTATAAATATCCATGTGCAGATTTTTGTATGGATATTGATTTTCAACTCATGTGTACAAATACCAAGGACTACGATTGTTAGGTCACATGGAAAGAGTGTGCTTAGTTCTGCAAGAAAGTGTCTTCCAAAGTGCTGTGCCATTTTGCATTCCCACCAGCAATGTATGAGGGTTCCTGTCGCTCCACATCCTCACCAGCTTCTGGTGTTATCTGTGTACTGGATTTTGGCCATTCTAATAGGTGTGTAGTGATATTCCTTAAAAATAATAAGGAAATGACCAAAACTTAAGTAGGGAAATGGGCTAAAAACATGGAAAAAATAAAAGCAAATGAATTTTAAAAATAGGGAAAGGAAATAAATATAAAACTACCAAATATAAATAAAACTTTTCATCAATCAGATTAGTAAAATATTTATTAAATCCTAGTTTTAGAAAGATTGGGAAGCAGTCATTTTCACATCTTTTTAGTAGAAGTATAAATTGTCCTATTTTCTTTGAAGGGCAATTTGGCCACATTTATTAAAATTAAAATTTTGCCGAGAGGATATAAAACAGTGAGTGACACCTCATTTACTGCTTTTATCATGCCCGGTGTCCGGGTTTTGGTTTTCAATACCATTCCACAATAAAAGAAACTATGGTTCCTTGGAGAAATAGGGGATTCTAATGCTGAGGCAAAGAATATAGAAGATAAGCCTGGAATATTATAACGTGCGCACTCAAAAATAAAGACAAACAAACCAATGGATGGGACTATGTCAAAGGACATAGGAGAAAACCTGAAAGAGTTCTTAACGGCCAAATCGGAGCAATATGAGAAGCAAAATGCATAATGAATGTAATACTGAATAAACACCTAAAGAATAAATAGTTACTGGTCCATACTGATATAAATAGTTGAGTAAATAAATAAATGGATTGGAACAGATACAAATCTTCCTTACAGAAGAATTACAGATACTTTATGTAGATGTCCCCTCTCGAAGAGGTGAAACTGAATCTTGAATATGGAAAGGGGGAAAACTCACTTTAAGGAGAAACGTGGCAAAAAACAGCTTAACCAAATGATGATGTTAACATCTCTAGTGGTAAGTCACATAGTTAACATGGTCCATGGTATGATGTGACTAGAAGAAATTTTGTCTCCACGGTGTTCTTCCAGGAACCAATATCCAGGGTTAGTAGGGGACAAAGCCTAGAGAGAACCCCTAGGTCACCTTGCTTCAGAGCTGGTGCTCCTAAATGGGGAGCCCCTTCCTCAACGCTAGAGAGCAAAGATTTAATTTAGTAAACAGTGTCCCAGTGAAACCAAAATATGTTGTTATTAAAATTATGTTTTTCACTTACAAAACATTTGTCCTCAGTAGAGTGCCCTGGAGCGGACCTTCCCAACAAGTATCAAGTATGCTGTAGACAGCACTGCAAGCACAATAGAGTGTATTATGGGGCACTGCTGTTCCTGAAACTGTAAAGTAATAAATGCAACCATGATTTACAACCATAAAGAAATTAGATACTTAGAATTTAATTTGAGCTCCACCTGTTTATTTCCTGAATGCAAAAATTATGCTGAAATATTACGTTTACGAATAGCATACAAGCCAGAAGGTGTGATTGAATTGTTACCGCATATCATGATCTTTCACCTCCACATTAAATCTATCTGGTTGGTCTGATTAATATGCAATCTTGACTCTATGAAATTGATGAGAAATAATCATAGAGTAAAAAATGGAAGGTCCATGGGAGACTTTTGTTGTTGTTAAATTATTAGTGTTGCTGTTATAGTATTGTTATTATTATCTGATATTGTTTATTTGAAGAGAAATAGATGATTCTCAATTTTTATGTATATTTACTTAAATATTTACTTATTGACATTTTATTTTAACAGCTAGTCAAAATCTAGTTGTGTTTCTTGTTTGCTATTATTAAAGAAAAGTTATTTTAAAACAATAATGTTACAGATTTTAAACCAATCGTTCTACTAATTGTTTTCTGTAGGCCTTAGAGCTCTAGAAAATTAATTTGTTGAGTATTTTATTACAGACATGTATGTAATACAAATAGTTTGCACATGTATGGTGGTCACATCTCCAGCCTGCCAGCCCAGGCAGACACCTCTCAGTTGGAACTTTCTCTAGGTACATAACAGAACATCTATTCCTGGCTTATGTTGTGGAACAATGTGTATGAAAAATATGGGCAGTATGCACTCTATCACTTCTCATATGAAACGTTTTTTCTAAGCCCATGTTCCATTTGCCCATGTGGCACCATTGGTGTATTCCTGAGATCTTTTTTGCAAGTCAGCAGGTGACTATTACACTACAAATGCTGCTAATCTGGGTGCTATGTGTTCTGAGAGAACACAGGGTTTAAATAGACCTGTGGGTGGAAGTTTTCCCACATAGGGGTGATGACAGCTGGTGATTGGTGTTCAGTAACCAGGAATAGGTAGGGATGCCAAGGAATCTGCTCAGAACTTGACAAATTTATAAAGATGCTTGCTCTGCCTCCTCTCCCCTAAAATGGAATAACAACAAAGGTGTTGGTCATTTGAAGGAAAGCTGTAGTTGCCAAAAAGGATAACCCAGTAATGTGACTGCTGGTGGTGAGAGGATGGAACTGAAAATTACACATGTTTTGTGGCTGGGGGTTGTGAAAATTATAAAATTGAAGAGATAGGCAAAGCTGAGATGGGGCTGCAGTTGCTGCTCAAATGCAATCAAGTTGACCAGTTGATGCCAAAATCTTGAGTGGAATTCAAAAAACCATGGAAATGACATGAGAAGGGTTGAGGACTAGCTCTGAGACATCCCTCCCTTCTTTCCTGCTACGGGAAGCTCCCAAACATCATTGAACTCACTACATACTGGAGCTTAGATAACTCATTCTGGCTTTTGTGTCTGGACTGCTGTTCTTTTGTCATCCTGTATATACAATGTGGATGTTTTAGATGCTCCAAGATTGGTTACAGTCATCACAGCCCATCTTTCTCTTCTTCAAAAATGAGGGAAATGCATCGCCAAGAAGGATCTCTACCTAAGAAGCTGTACAATTGAAATAATGTCTTGATCAAGTAAAAGAAATTGTGCTTAATTTTCTCATAGAAGAATTAGTACAGTCAGAGTTACTACCCAGTGCATTCTTCAAGTTTAATGGCCCTGACTGTACACTGAAAGCCACGGTGCCTAGAGTCTTACAGTAAACTACGCAGGTTTAGGAAAAAAAAGGACTACTTTTTTTCCCACACTATCTGACATCATAAGCATAGCTGAAAATACTGCCACTATTAGAACTTGGCATGAAGCCTTAGGCATTGCTAATGGTTCATTTTTTATAATGTTCTTAAGAGAAAACCAAAATCGGTTTGCCTTTGCCTGCTGGCAAAGAATGCCAATGATGAATCATGAGTGTGTGGACAAGCCCTAATACAGCGTCAACTCTTGGTGGATGTATAAATGCTCTGTTACAATGACTTTTTGATAAGAGCTTCTATGGAAAAATCTGTTTGTATTTTACTGCATGTCATTCTAGCACAACTGGCTGAAACTGGTATATCTTGAATGGGAACAAAGTCCAAGCCCACATCACCCAGGTATTAAATGGGAATTAAATGGACTATAACCCAAAGAAACATTAAAAATGATCTGCTGGATCTGCATCCACCAAGTACATAGAAGGAGATCTAACTACTGATTAGCCTTTTTGGATATGGGAGGCAGCACATCCCTCTCTTGAGGTACTTTATACCAGCCCCTAATGGAACTCATGAAGATGGTCGTATTTGAGTGGGAGTTCCTATGGCAAAGAGCCTTGAAAGCATTCCACACAAAACTATCAGTCACTGCCATGGATCTCCATCTCTTCTTCAGACCCCATGGAATATACATCTTTGTACATCTTTTATCATCCTCACAAATGATTGGAGTTTTTGGCAAATAGATACCACCAGTATCCCTGAGCTGCTAAGTGGACAGCTAGACTGTCACTGGCTCCTAACACAGAAAGATTAGCTCACTGAAAAAAAAAGTCATGACTCTCATACCTAATATTCTCATCCTACAATAGACCCTCCCATTAATGGCTATTAGCCCTGAAGGCCTTAACCCCCTGACCAACAGGCAGCTGCTCACCCATAGAAACAGAGACAATCTTGCTTACCACATCAACTGCCCACAAGGCTTGGCACTTACAATGTGATTCATAAGGGAAACAGCCTGCCTTCAAGGTAGGCATGCCCAGCAGAACACAACAGTGATCCACTATGATGATGGGCTCCTAATGTTTTTGCCACTGGAGATTCCACATAATGGGTAAAACTTAAATGTTGTTTCTGGAGACAAAACATAGTCTAATACTGAAATCTACCTTTACAGACTGATGAGACAATAATGGTCTAACTCTATGATCACTCCTTTAGAACTGAATTATTAAAGATATATACAAACAGAATGAGATATAACAATTTTTGTTTGACTCAATCTTTACATCACATGCAAATGTCAAAATAAAGCAGCCATATCTTAAGAAAAATAAATGGACCATCAAAGTCATCAAATACTGTATTGTAGCCTTCACCTCTACTATGGCCCAAAAGAATATGCTCTATCCCACCATGATACTGAAACCAGCATAAAGGACTAAGATCTACACTAAGAAACTTTTGGACATGCCTAGGGACCACTGTTACTCATAAGGTATTTGGTCTATGCCAACCATATGTCTCTCTAGCAAAAGCCTTCATAAGATTGGTTGATCTTGTCATTTATCACTTACAAGTAATATATGGCCATCCCCCCTGTGCCTCCGATGATTGTATAAGTACCAGAGTCAGGAAGTGGAGAACAAGAATTTGAGAAGAAACTGTATACTTCCCTCCATTTTCAAAACAAAATACTCCTTTTCAGGGTAGTGACCTCTTAAGATGGAATGATAGGATATAGAATGCCTGATTTTTGACCTCAGAGGTTGGATAGAGAGATCAGCATTACTCTAACTAAGGACATCTGAGCAAACATTAACATGGACACTGACTTTGCTTCAGGCAGTTCAATGGGTACTCTCCTCTGTCCCCAGAGATAAATGATGATGTAAACCTGGTGACTCCTGGGTCTCTATGGAATACATCTTTCCAGAAAAAAGAGCAAACATTTTGGATCATTCCCAAGAATGGCTGACATATTCCAATTGGTTGGGTATGGATGGATGTGCCCTATGCTGGGAGGTGAATAATGATCTATTTTTCTGTTACACAGGTAGACAAAGAACCCCAAATAATTTTCCAAAACTGTTCTTAGCCATGTCTTATAGTATGAATTCCTTGCAAGTTTGGATATTTAACTTCCCACCTGACCCAGCAGTGTGAGATCTCATTGATGCCCAACTATTCCTGATGTCAATCAGAACCTATGGAGTCACTTATATTTTATGAGCCTTCAAATGCAATGGAAAGACTGATGAGAGCCAAATAGAGGTTCCGGGAAGCTCATTTGTTTTCTCCTTTTGATAGCTTAGCCTAGAAGAGAGCTGGTTTTGATTAGCTAAAGATACCATTCAAAATTGTTTTCCAGTGCTCTTGGTGTGCAGACTTTGTTTCTCTGTGTTCACTCTCCCTAGTGTTTCTCCTAATAGCTACGATCCCCTGATACTTCATTCATTACTTAGAGAAGCTAAGTTTTCCTTAGTACCCCATCCTTTACCTACATGACAGGGTGTGTGGGCAGAACACATACTCTCTTAAAGTGCTCTCAGTCCTAAAAAAAGTTAAAACTCATATTCAAGTATAACGTAGGTTTTGTTTTTGGTGAGGAAGATTTGCCCTGAGCTAACATCTGTTGCCAATCTTCCTTGTTTTTCACTTGAGGAAGATTAACCCTGAACTAACATCTGTGCCAAACCTCCTCTATTTCGTATGTGGGTTGCCACCCCAGCATGGCTGACGAGTGGTATAGGTCTGCACCAGGGATCTGAACCTGCAAACCCAGGATGCTGAAGCAGAGCATGCCAAACCTAACCACTATGCCATGGAGCTGGCCCCAAGTATAATGTAGTTTTATTCATACAGAAGCTCTTATATGTAGTTATTTAAAAGATGTTATATTAGTTAATTATAACAACATTTAGTTTATACAGTCCACACAGTTTTCCAGTTTATGAGAAGAAATAGCATATTATTTTCTGCAATTTCATGCTGAAGTTCACTGCTACCCAGAGGAAGAGCTTTATCAAGAGTTTATAATCAAGATATTTTTCAAAATATCTCAAAATATTTTGAGAATGACTCTAATATTGCAGGTTTGTGGAAAAGTATTTTTGTCTCCAAAAATGATTAGTAAACTGAAAATTGAATACTTGAATAAATGTAATTGAAAATTACAACCACTCTTAAAATATAATTAGAGGTTCTAACACATTTTATGGATTCAGAGCAAAAATGAAATTTGCGTAAATTTTAAGATGCTCCAGTGTTATTGTTTGGATGGTGTTACAAGTTCATTTCTAAAGATGAGTTATTAAAACTAGTAGAGTAGTATCTCTGTGGGCTTAAGAAAAATCTTCACCATAATTATCCAATTTTTGGTGGAAAATTACTTGTATTCATAGTTCAAGTTGTATTATAATAGCTAATTTCATCATTATATTGTTCAGTTAAAGAAAAGGAAGGGTTGATAGAACTATGGGAAATTTCCACCCTTGAAATACAATTTTACAAAGTTGAGATGGCAAAATTCTAGTCAATAGAGACAAAAACAGTTTCTGTTAATAAGAGAAAAATGGAGAAGTATTCTGCCATTTGCTACCACCTATGTGTACAGAGTTTCTTATCAATTTAGACTTTCACAATGGGAACAGATAATCCTTTAAAAGCCTCAGTAAGCAGTTGGATGTGACCATTGCGAGCATAAAATTTAATATTAAAATATTATGTTGGTGAGTGATGTCAGCATCACGATGGAGTGAGTTGTTCCCCTAGTCTCTCCCATTTAAGTTACAACTAAATAGACATTCATTAACTAGCAGAGGATTCCCTGCAGAGCACAATAGGACTTCTGAGAGATTCATGCAGCTATACATCTGAGGGTGGGTGGAATGGATCCCTGGGAGGCAGTGGAACCAGGTGAGCACATGCCCCCTCCAGTGGCAGCAAGCCAGGTTAGGGATCCTCACACAGTGGCTGGTGTGATGGTAAGAGAAGGCAGGAAGAGCCCAGCCCAAATGAATGTTTTTGGAGTAGCAGCCTGGCCTGCAGGAACACCCACCATGCCACGGTGGCCCCGCCAGTGGGAATACACTACACTGAGTGGCAGTAGTTCAGCCCCTGTGAAGATGCCTGCCAACTGAGCACAGTGCAGGCAAGAAAGTACCTGCCTCCTCAGAAGGTGCCCTACCCATGGAGCACAGCAATCTGTGGGACCCACTGAGTGGCAGCTCAGCACACATGTGGGTGCCCCTTGCCCCTAGTGCAGTGTAGGTGAGAAGGTGCACCACCTACTCAGAAGGTGCCTCACTTGTGGAGAACAGCAGCCTACAAGACCCACCAAGTGGCAGCTCAGTCCCACCATAGGTGCCTCTCCTGCCTAGCATGCAGCAGCTCAGCCAGTCCCCTGCTGAGCATAGAGGCCCTGCCTACAGTGCCTGACCTGCTTGCCCAGCCCAGAGCCCCTGCCCAAGTGAGCACAACCTGCAGAATGGCTGTGGCCAGTCCAGGCAAATGTAGAGTAACCCTACCCACACAACTTCCAGCAGATGGAGTAGGCTCAAAAAACACAGCTCCTTCTCAACCTCAGCAGTGGCAGGTGGAATCTGCTACCTGATCCTACCATAAATGCACTGGCAAAGGATCAATTCATCAAACAACATGAAGAATTACAGTAACACTTTGGAGCAGAAGAAAAATGACAAGTCTCCAGAAACCAATCCTGAAGTCACAGAAATTTACCATCTAAATGACAGAGAATTCAAAATAGTTGCCATAAAGAAACTCAATGAGTTACAAGAAAACACAGAAAGATAGTTCAATGAGCTCAGGAATAAAATTAATGAGCAGAAAGAATAATTCACCAAAGAGATTGATACTCTAAAAAAATGCCATACAGAAATTCCAGATATGAAGAACACAATTAATGAGATAAAAGACAATCTAGAAACCCTAAAAAATAGAGCTGATTTTATAGAGGACAGAATTAGTGAATTAGAGGTGGAAAGATACAAATGCTTCATGTAGAAGAGGAGAGAGAGCTAAGATTTTTAAAAAGTGAAGAAATGCTCCAAGAAATATCTGACAGATAGGAAAAGCAATATAAGGATTATACGTATTTTAGAGGGAGAAGAAAGGGAGAAAGAAGCAGAGAGGTTGTTCAAAGAAATAGTAGCTGGGAAAGAAAATGGACTTACAAGTACATTAAGCCAATAGAATTCCTAATTATATCAATCCAAAAAGACCTTCTCCAAGGTATATAATATTAGAATGGGCAAAAGTCAATGACAAAGAAAAAATATTAAGGGCAGCAAGGCAGAAGAATATAACCTACAATGGAACCCATGTTAAACTTTCAGCAGATTTCTCAGCAGAAATCTTACAGGCTAGGAGAGAAAGGAATGATATAGTCAAAATACTGAAAGAAAAAGCTTTCAGCCAAGAATACTCCAACCAGTGAAACTATACTTCAAATATGATGGAGAAATAAAAGCTTTCCCAGATAAATAAAAGCTGAGGGAGTTCATTGCCACTAATCTCCCTTTAAGAAATGATGAAGGGAAACACCCTACCTGAAACAAAAAGGCAAATGTTTACAAAGCTTTGAACAAGGAGATTAATAGATTGACAAAATCAGAAAATTGCAGCTCTATATCAGAACAGGCTAGCAAACACTTAATTATAACATAAAAGATAAAGGAAAGGAAAGTATCAAAAATAACTCTAAAGACTTCAATTTATCACAAACTCACAGCACAAAATGATAATTTGTGACAACAATAACTCAGAAAGGGAAGAGGAGAGAAAACGGACTACCTCATCTACTAGATCTTTTATAAAAATCTCATGGTAACCACTAAATAAAGAATCAAATAGAACCACAAATCACAAATAAAGGGAAAACTGAGAAAACCATCACAGAAAACCACCAAACTGAAATAGGAGTCAGAAATACAAGGGAAGAGAAACAATGGAAATATAGAACAAAAGATAAAATGGCAGTATTAAGCCCTCATATATCAGTAATCACTCTAAATGAAAATAGATTGAAATCACCAATCAAAAGACACAGAGTGGCTGGATGGATTAAAAAACAAGACCCAACAATATGCTGCCTCCAGGAAACACACCTCTGACATCTCTAAAGAAAAACATAGGTTCAGAGTAAAAGGATGGAAGATGATACTCTAAGAAAACAGCCAGCAAAAGAAAGCAGGTGTTGACATACCTAGATTAGATGAAGTGGACTTCAAAATAAAAAAGATAATGAGAGACAAAGAGGTGCAGTATATAATGATAAAACAGACATTCTATCAAGAGGAAATAACACCTATGAATATATATGCACCTATCACAGGTGCACCAAAGTATATAAAGAAACTACTAACAGATCTAAAGGGAGAAATTGATAGCAACACAATAATAGTAAGGGAACTCAATACCTCACCTACATCAATGGATAGATCATCTAGACAGAGAGTCAACAAAGAAACAGTGGCCTTAAGTGAAACACTAGACCAGATGGACTTAATAGATACATATAGAACATTCCATCCAAAGAGAGCAGAATAAACATTCTTCTCAATTGCACATGGGACATTCTCAAAGATATACCATATGTTAGGAAACAAGGCAAGCCTCAATAAATTTAAGAAGATTGAAATCATATCAAGCATCTTTTCTAACCACAATGCTATGAAACTAGAAACCAACTATAAGAAAAAACCTGTGAAAGCCAAAAATCTGTGAAGACTAAACAACATGTTACTGAACAACCATTGGATCAATGAAGAAATCAAAGGAGAAATCAAAAAATACCTGGAGACAAGTGAAAATGAAAATACAACATACCAATTCTTATGGGATGAAGAAGACATAAAGAAATGGATAGTCCATGCTCATGGATTGAAATAATAAGCACAATTAAAATGTCAATATAACCTAAAGCAATCTACAGATTCAATGCATTCTCAATCAGAATCCTAATAAGATTCTTCATAGAAATAGAACAAAGAATCCCAAAATTATATGGAATAAAAGACCACAAATAGCCAAAGCAATCCTGAGAAAAAAGAACAAAGCTGGAGGCATCACAATCCCTGACTTCAAATTATACTACAAAGCTATAGTAATCAAAACAGCATGGTACTGGCACAAAAACAGACATGCAGATCAATGGAACAGAATTGAAAACCCAGAAATAAAACCACACATCTATGGACAGCTAATCTTCAACAAAGGAGCCAAGAACATATAATGGAGAAAGGAAAGTCTCTTCAATAAATGATGTTGGAAAAACAGGACAGCCATGTGCAAAGGAACTAAAGTAGACCATTATCTTACACCATACACAAAAATTAACTCAAAATGGAATAAACATCTGAATGTAAGACCCGAAACCAGAAAACTCCTACAAGAAAACATAGGCAATGAGCTCTTTGATATCTGTCTTAGCAATCTTTTTGAATACTGTACCGACTCAGGCAAGGGAAACAAACAAAAAAATAAACAAATTGGACTACATCAGACTAGAAATTTTCTGCAAGGCAAAGGAAACCACGAACAAGATGAAAAGACAACCCACCAACTGGGAGAAAATATTTGCAAATTACATATCCGACAAGGGGTTAATTTCCAAAATATATAACGAACTCACACAATTCAACAACAAAATCCAAACAACTCGTTCAAAAAATGGGCAGAGGATATAAACAGACATTTTTCCAAAGAAGATATACAGATGGTCAATAGGCTTGTGAAAAGATGTTCATCACTAATTATTAGGGAAATGCAAATCAAAACTACAATGAGATACCACCTTATGCCCGCCAGAATAGCTATAATTACCAGGGCAACAAATAAGAAATGTTGGAGAGGATGTGGAGAAAAGGGGACTCTCATCCACTGCTGGTGGGAATGCAAACTGGTACAGGCACTCTGGAACACAGTATGGAAATTTCTCAAAAAGTTAAAAATAGACATACCATACAATCCAGCTATCCCACCACTGAGTATTTATCCAAAGAACATGAAATCAACTTTTACTCACCCCTATGTTCATTTCAGCATTGTTCACAATACCCAAGATGTGGAAGCAACTCAAGTGCCCCTCAACTGATGAATGGATAAAAAAGATGTTGTGTGTATACGTGTATATATACATTGGAGTACTACTCAGCTTTAAAAAAAGACAAAATCGTCCCATTTGCAACAGCATGGATGGACCTTGAGGGTATTATGCTAAGCGAAATAAGCCAGACAGTGAAACACAAATACCACATGATTTGACTCATATGTGGAAGATAAACAAACCCGTGGATAAAGTGAACAGATTAGTGGTTACCAGAGGGGAAGAGGGTAGGAGGTGGGTGAAATATATATGTATTGTGATGGATAAAAATTAGACTATTGGTGGTGGGCACGATGCAGTCTATACAGAAACTGATATATAGTAAAGTACACCTGAAATTCAATGTTACAAGCCAATATGACCTCAATAAAATAATTGAAAAAAAATTGTTTTTAGAAGCAAGTTCAACTTTACACTACTTCTGAAAGTATATTTTGCATGTAATCCTCCAGATTTTGATTAAATAAATGCTGAGAAATACACACAGAAACATCTTCCTTTACATATTATTTTGTAACTTTTTATACACAATACATCATGTTGATATTTTATGCCAACAAATGTACATCTACAAAATAAGGTAATGTTAATGAAATGCAAAGCATACATTGCAGCATATAAATGTGCTAAAATTCATATGTAATCACTTCTTCTTGGACATTATGACTGTTTCCAAATATTACTTTTACAAATGGTACTATGAAATATCTTAGACCTGTAGTTTTGTGCACATTCTTATTTATTTCTGGGATCAGAGAGTGTGCAAGCTTTTATCACTTCTGATACAGATTTTGTAATTGCCCTCTGAGCTTTCTAATGTTTTAATTTGCTAGAATAATCAGCTTCAACATATGGTCATGTTCACAGATGTATAACAAATGGCATTTCTAAGTTCTATTATATTTGAGAAGTCTTACAGTATATGCAAGTTATCATCCTAGAGTTAGTATGTCTATGCATTTTTCATGTAACAATGATTCTCTATAAATAAAAGTTTCTTCTCTCCACAAAAAGCTTTTTGTGCAAGAAATTGCAAATTGGTATTGTATCTACATTTAATATTTGTGCTCAGGATTGTGAAATTGCAATGTATTTTAAAACATTCATCTCAGGTTTAAGGCTGTAATCAGGAGTTTAGAAAGCGAGATGCTCTTTCTGTTCAGTAAGAATGTAGTTGACAGTTAACTTAGAATCTTGAGTTTCTGCTAGATTGTTTTTCAAAATCTACAGTTATAATGAGGACAAGAGCAACAATGCCAATTACTTAGTATTTGCAATATCACTAACAGAGAAAAATGGAGCAAAAATTTGAAAACTTGGGAAAAAAAAGATATGGACTTACAGGAGAAAATCTTCGCTAAGTGGCCTTCACTTAAAAAAGATCAATGAGAATCTTAAGTAAGAGAGTGTGAAGGAAAGATCTTTGAACCATATCTTTAGATCAGAATTAACATTATTTCTCTCTGTGCTGACACAGACAATTGGAAAAAGTATTCCAACCAACAGACCCCTGAAGTCGTGTCATTTTCATTTTCTTTAGAAGACACTTATAAGACAGGTGCATCCACTGAAAACATCTACACATGCTAGAAGGGAGCAATAATTGACCAAAATGATAACTATCTGTCATAATGACAGAATCTTATTATCAGGAAGGCATCAGGTGAACTTCTAAGAATTTTTTTAATTCTCATCCCAACAAAGAAGGAAATAATTTCATAGGAATATCTTCAAAGGACACTATACAATTATCTAGACTACTTTTCTTTCCAATCTTTTTGACATCTGTTATTACTCATTTACACATGTATATTATAATTACCTAAAATATTATTTTACACTTTTGCAAGTGAAAAACAAAACAATACAGACACATTTTCTCAGAAAAACTACTCAAATCAGTAGGCATCTGTTATTATTAATTTTGAAGATTAGTTAAGAAGAATCATTAAAGAAAATAAAAATAAAAACAAATATTAAAAATAACAGAGTTGCTCCACCAGCAATATAAAACATATTTCATGCCTAGACAGTGGCGCTCTTTTAAGAAGGACTAATAGACAAATTGACCTGCACAAGTCCCGATTAGATCACCGGTCCTAAGCCCTTTGATTGTCCATGAACCCAAACTAGTTCATAGTAAACAGAAACATGTTTATTAGTGGCAGAAGAAAAGAGTCGAGCTTATTGACAAATAATCAGAGAAAACAGGACGAGGGTTTATATTTATAATTGATATGCACCACTTCACTGAAAATATACATATCATAAAATTCTGATAGCATTAACACACTGACGAAGCTCCACTCTCAATATTTTATATCATTGCCACAATGAATGAATAAGCATACAGAACCAATTTATTCAGCAAAAATTATTTTGTTTTGTAATATAGGGAAGATATTTTAAAGATAGAATTACTAAGGTTTAAAAAAATATTTACATGATTCCTGTCGATATTTTCAAACTTAAAAGAAATAACGAATGACTTAGACTTTAAAAATCCTTAGGAGACCAAAATAAATGCCAATTTAAAGTTTGAATTAATCATCATAAAAATGATGATGTAAAGAAAACATCAGAGGTTATTTTAGACTGTTACAGTTAGTGATGAGTGGCACCTTAGCTTGTGTATATTTGAAATATTTGAAAAAATATCAAATATTTGAAAAAATATAGATCACAGGATGAGACATTAAAAGCATTAAGATGACGGATAGCTGCTAAATAATCAGTGTCCTCACTTTTCTGTGCCCATACTTCATGGTATTTTTCATTTATGTGACAAGACTCGTGGTTGTTTTACTTGTCCATATCTTCTTATCTTTCCATATATGACTTTCCCTGCCTAAAATGTTTTCCCTGTCTCTTAATCTTTTAAGAATGATCCTTATTTTGAAACTTCAGCTTAAGTCTCATGGGCTCCATGAAACCTTACTTGACCAATTTCAATTCTCATTACCTGTTTGCCAGCCTTCATAACATGTGTAATCCATCAGCAATATTTTGACTTAGTGCTATACTTTCATTCTGTATTATGCATCACATATATTTGTATCCTAAAATGAATATTTTTACTGACTATTACTTTAAGGAAGTTTAAAGTATATATAGAAATTGTACCAAGTTGGGTTCTGCAGAAGCAAACACCAAGACAACATTTGGGGTGCAAGTTATTTATTAGGAATGAACACTATCCCAAAGCTGAGCAGCAGGTCCTTCCTTGAACGGGGGCTGCATCTACAATACAACATAGAAACGTATACAAATCATAAGTATACATCTGGCTGAACTGCCTCAAAATAAACACACCATTCCTGTATTTTATCTGACTTTTCTCACTGTTCTTGGATTAAGCATTAGTCAACCAGAAGGAATTTCAGTACAGTGATCCTGGTTACACATATATGTTGGACATGAGATAACTGAACATAGATCCCACACTTCCTAAGGAAAATCTCCATTTTGAGAAGGTTTTCCATCTTTATGATTATGTTAATAAAATGTTGAGGGATAATAGATGTCTCACCTAACTGGAGAAGTTAATCAAATCAACCCAGGCAATACAAATTGGGTCATATATATTCTTCCCTATGTTTTCATTTCATCTTGTATCTACCAATTAAATATAAGTGCCAGGGCCAAAAAAAAAAAAAAGTTAAATCCGATGCAGAGAGTAATTCATTAGTTGGTACTACTTTAAAATGCCTAAACAGCACAACAAGATCTCTAGACAACCCTCGAGGAAACTAACTAACTAATGTTTTATTACATATGTTAAGCAATGTTAGTAACAAGAGATCTAGGATTGAGAATAATATAGAGCAGACCAGGCTTAAAGCATTGAAATGATTAAAGAATCAGGACAAAAATGGTCCCCAGTCTTAAATCAATTTTCCTTTAGTAACAAAAATATATATACAGTACTAGAAGTCATTTATTTTTGCTTTTATAAATCTATAGCATGTATAGAAAAGACTACTAATCATAAGCATACAGCTTGATGCATTTTCACAAATTGAATATTCTTAAAATCAAGAAACAAAACACGGCCAGCACTCCCGAAGCTATCCTCACGTTCTTTCTAGAGACTATCTCCCTAAGGATAACCACAATTCTGAGATTTAATACCACATATTAGTTGTGTTTTGTTAAAAAATAGTTTATTTTGAAGTAACTTGAAATTTGTAGAATAGCTGCAAGTACAGTAAAAAGGACTCTCATATACTTCTCACTAAGATTCATCATTTTGCAATATTTGCTCTTTTCGTTCTTACTCCTTCATCCCCCTGCCCCTGGACCCTTTGGGAGCAAGCCACAAATATGCAGATATGTTTCCAATCCCACTTTGTATTTCTCCAAAAGGAGGATATTTTCTTGAATATTAACCATGTAATTCCCCAAGAGAAAGCCAACATTGGTAATGCACTGCCCTTCTTTCCAAACCTCATTCAAGCATCATAACAATGTCTCTTTTTTCATTTCTGGTCCAATATCTCATCTGGAAACAATATATTTGCTATGGTGTGTTTTGTAATTTTAAACTTTGTCCCCATAATTGGCTGGCCATTCTCTGTGGGAATCCTGATGAAACTTGGTTGAAGCAATTTTCCTTAGAGAGGATGTGTGATTGTTTCTCCATTTTTCCCTAGAAGACTACCATCTCAGAGCCTCTCTTATATTAATTAATTTGTTTGTGGATTCCTGGATGATAGAGTCAATGAAATTTCTTCCAGAATCTTATGTGAGTGTAGGACAATGGATAAGGGAAGTTTTGCCCAACCTGATGATGAAGTTGAGGCAGAACTTTCCTCCTATCTCCCTTGCTACGTAAGTAGATTTTTTTCTAACTCAGGCTTCTCTCAAGACATATAATTTTTGGAGCCCTGACTTCACTCAGGGATCTCATTTCTAACCCTCCATCGTCAACAGTCTTATCTATTGTCTCCCTCTGGCTGTGCAAACCCCAAATTAAATCCTACTCAGCACTCTGATTTTTGTTTCCTCTTTATAATTGGTTCCTGTGGTTTTCCTCAACTCTTTTTCTTTTCTTAGTTCAAACATTTGTTTAATATGATATGTGTTGTCTCTTACCCAGAATTATAGATGTTTTGTAGCAGGACACTTTTCAAAACCTACACATATTTTTTTGCTCTAATGCATTCCTTATTAAATGCAGATTTCCTCTTAAAAAAAAAAAAAAAGGATGGGGCCGCCCGGTGGCGTAGCAGCTTAGTTCGTGCTTGGCAGCCCTGGGTTCACCAGTTCGGAACCCGGGCGCCCGCCGACGCACTGCCTGTCAGCCATGCTGTGGCGGCGTCCCATATAAAGTGGAGGAAGATGGGCACGGGTGTTAGCCCAGGGCCAGTCTTCCTCAGCAAAAAGGGGAGGATTGGCAACGGATGTTAGCTCAGGGCTGGTCTTCCCCACCAAAAAAAAAAGGAAAAGAAAAAGTCTACCTAGTAGACTTTAAGATTAAAGCTTCCTCTAAATCATTTGTTTCAAAAGTCACTAAACAAGTGCATGTGTCTACTTTTTTTGAAGGCCATAGCAACAGCACAAGATATAAGTTGAATTTCAGCAAGTTCTCTTATTATGAGAATTTCAGCGGTCAGTCAATCCTTTTTAACAGATCTGAAACTTCCACTTTAGAACAGGAGAGACAGAACGAAAATAAAACACATGTTTCTTCATCTTCTAAAAGAAATATTTGCTACCCAGAAAAAATCATTTAGTCACAAAAATGAAAATAGAATTTTCATAGATAATTTATATTTCATTAACCAACTCAGAAAGGTATTGCAGAAATAATATATAGACATAAATTCTTCTCTCTGTCTCACTAGAGAGAAAGTTGCCTGCAGGATATTCTCAATTAATTTCCATATTTGATATCTTATAAATGTAAGATGAATTGCTATAAAAATTCAAGGCATGTGGGTGAGATTTTATATAAATATATCAATGATGGATTAAACAAATCTAATATGAAAATAAGACAACCCCTCCAGGCTTAGAATATGCTGAATTGAATTATCAAGGGAACTGCTAGAAATCCACATGAAAAATAGGAAGTGTGTTTCAAAGGAACTAAATTAGAGGGTATTTTGAAATTTTCTGAATACTGCAAATAGATTCACTTTATAGAATTTGTGAAAAAGAATTATTACACAGAAGTGAATAAGATTGTCAATACACTAAACTCTCAAGAATGAGTTTCAAAGAGAAATGACTACTGTGTAAGGGGAAAAAATAAAAACATTACTCAGACTTCCTTCACTTTTCTATGATAATCCAGAATGCCAAGGGTACATCTTCTTCTCCCATCAGTTATATGATATATATAACTAGTTATATGATTATATATATATATATCATATATATATTATGATTATATATATGCTAGACATATATGTGTCTTGGTGTCTAGACATATATATATATGATTATGATTATATATATCATATAACTACTCACATATAATGTGTACATATATGTATACATATATACACCATTTTATTTCTAAATATATAAATAGTTCAAAAATAGAGTGATTGTATTTAATTGTATACGTGAATGTAAACCATTTCTAAATTATTTTTACCTCAATCCTAAAAATATAAACATAATAGACTAAATGGTAAGGTAATGGCTCCTTGAGTAGTTAGACTGATGGCTTGAAAAGCTCTTTTTAATGGAAAATTTTAGTTTTAACTGACCAAAATAGAAGAAAAATAGAACAGAGAGGTACAAGAAAAATAGATGGAAACAATTCTATTTCTCTTAGCAGAAGAATTCCTCTTTTAAAATTTGCATGTTATTGTCTGTCTTCTGACTCACATCATTCAAAAGTTCTCATGACTCTATAATACTGTCTCTCCAATTCCATACACAGTAAACAGTAGTAACAAATAGCTTCTGAAGTTAGAGTCCTATTACTCCCTCTTTCTTCTTTCTGTAGTGTCAGCTCAGCTCTAGATACAATGGCACCATCAGTGGAAGGTATCATACATGTGTAGGCTCTGGTTGTGTCACGAGTTGTTCCTGTCCAGTTTGGGGGTGCTGTGATGACTCATTCCCTGCGGAAGCCAGTAGTCCTGCCTTGACCTCTGGTTGTGAGGTACACACGCTGCTCTCTCTTCATCCCAATACCAGGCCTTTCCTTGTTCGACAACACTCTCAGTATTTCTTAAAAACAGAGTACACCGGGGGGCAGGGATCCCAGGCTGCTTATCTCATAGCGAGCTGGATGTTGCGAGTCCTCAGTCTCAGAGAATTGGTTTCTCCCTCAGCCTTTCCTAACGTACTAGTTGGATATCATATTGCTCTCCCGCTCTGCTCTCACAGAGCTTTATTAAGATATTGCAAACTTCTGCTAAGCCCTGGTGACATGGGCTTAAGACTCCTTGTTCAGTCTTTTCCCAAACCTATGTGGAAATCCCTTCCTCCTTTCTCCTTCTCCCCCACCCACATGCTCAGGGGTTAATTAAGTTTGGGAGCAGGGGTAAATATCACATGTTCAAATGTCACTAGTGAAGGAGCCTAACAGGGCCTCTTTATTTAAAACTGCAGCATGACTTCTATTCTTATCTCATTTAATCTCTTCCAGTTTTTCTTTTCATAAACTTTCATCTTCTAAACTACTATATAATTTAAACATTTAATGTGATTAGTGTTTGCTATGTGACTTACAATGGGTACATGCAAACTCCAGGAGGGTAGGAATTTTATTTCTGCTGTTCCCGAGCAAATAGAAAGGTAGTGACCACAGAGTAGACTGTCAACAAGTAGGTATGGAATAATTGGAGAAGACTTACATGTCAAACTGAATCCCCTCTTTTTCTGCAGACTCCTCCACTCAACACCCATCCTTTAAAGAACTTTTTTACTTCCTCCCTAAATGGTAGGGATCTGTCCTTATCTCATATTCTTCTTCCTCTTTAATTTATCCTTTCATTATAATCTCTATGCTCTGAGTCTGCCAAAATCTCATTATTAATATATAAATAAAAGCTTTAAGAAAACAGAAAATATTCTTTTTCAAAGAAATAGGCAACTGTAAATGTGTAAATCACAACTGCTTTGATTTGAGTATCCTGTGCCAACTCTAAGAAATATATCTGCTAAGCCTATCCGTTACCAACCAGGACAAATCTAACCTCCTTTAAACAGCAGTGATGTTTAATCCCACTTGATCATGGTGTATGACCCTTTTAATGTATTGTTAAATTTGGTTTGCTAATATTTAGTTGGGGAGTTTTCCGTTTATGTTCATTAAAGATAATGGCCTGTAATTTTCTTTTTTGGTGTTTTCCTTGTCTGGTTTTGGTCTTAGAGTAATGCTGGCCTCATAAAATGAATTTGCCAGTGTTCCCTCCTCTTCAGTTTTTTGGAAAAGTTTCAGAAGGATAGTTATTAAATCTTCTTTGAATATTTGGTAGAATTCACCAAACATTGGTGAAGCCATTTGGTCCCTTTTGTTTGTTGGGAGGTTTTTGATTATGATTCAATCTTCTCACTAGGAATCAGTCTATTCAGATTTTCTATTTCTTCATGGTTCAGTCTTGGAAGATTGCATGTTTCTAGGAATTTATCCATTTTTTCTAGGTTGCCCAATTTGTTGCTGTGTAATTGTGCATAGTAGTCTCTTGTGATCCTTTGTATTTCTGTGGCATTAGTCATAACTTCTCTTTCATTTCTGATTTTGTTTACGTGAGCCCTCTTTTTTTCTTGGTGTCTAGCGAGAGGTTTGTCAATTTTGTTTATCTTTTCAAACAACCAGCTCTTAGTTTCAATGATCCTTTTATTGTCTTTTTAGTCTCTATTTCCTTTATTTCCACTTTGATCTTTATTATTTCCTTCCTTCTAGTAACTCTGGGCTTTGTTTGTTCTTCTTTTTCTAGTTCCTTTAGGTGTGAAGTTAGATTATTTGAGATTTTTCTTTTTTTGCTCCTGTTTCACTGTGAATTTATCTGTTAGAGACATTTGCTGCATCCCATAGATTTGGGTATGTTGTATTTCTGTTTTCATTTGTCTGTAGGTGATTTTTAATTTCTTCTTTGATTTCTTTGGTGACCCATTTTTTTATCAGTAGCATGTTGTTTAATCTCCACATTTTTGCTGTTTTCTTTTTGTAATTGAGTTCTAGTTTCCTACCATTGGGGTATCTACATATTCTTTTAAAAAATACAGAAATTTAATGTAATTTCAGTGCAATTTAATTTCCATAGATGATACCAATGTTGGCAAAGATTTATAATATTTTGGCAGAACTTCTAATTGTCAAATTTGATCTAAGAAGTATTTACTGTAGCTGCCATAAAGCAAATTTTGCCTTAAAAAACAGTGAATACATTCAAATTGCTTGGAAACCTTTAAGACAGTTGGCCCATAAATCCTTCAAAAGGAAATGAATTTAGATTTTAGGTTTTTATGTCTTGATTCGTTAAAATATGTTCACTTCTTCACCCTACAGAAACTCTTTAAAATGTTTATGCAACAGGAAGAATAACATAAACCTACATGAGAGAGAAATCATGTAAATTAATAAAAAGTATAATCATCTCCATGAGTCCTGTTAGCATATATCAGACTAAACATCAAGTGCTAACAACAGGGAAATAATTAGCAATATAATTAAATCTATTTTCATATTGGCTCTATCTTTCCAAAGTTAATATGGAATTTATAAATTTAAGTAGATTAAATCTAAATAGTTTTATTTATTAGTATGATTTTATATCATATATACCTTCATATATATATGTATGTGTATATTTGTATGTATTTTTTCAATTCCTTTCATAACTATTGGAAAGTATACAGGCATGGTATAGAGGCAGAAATTCAAATATTCCCAGGAGAGCCTGAAAAGTACAAAACAGCCCCCATTCCTTATTGACTGCCAATCTCACATACACTGCCACTTTTCCCTTGATATATTTTTCTGTTTTTTTGGCAGTATAGAATTCTCAAATATCCAGTGCTCATGCCTTTCCTCCTACACTCTCTAAATCCCTTAGTGGATAACTTCTTCCAAGGCCTGGGATTTCATCTTCTAATCACAACTACTTTCAATGATTCTAATGTTGCTAGCATTACTTAGTAATTTCAAAATTAAAAAAAAAATCTGTTTGGTAAATATTTGTTGCATATTCCATGTCCTAGAAAAAAAACTTAAAGAATTTATGTGATAGGTCTACTATCTAATAACATATTTTACTCTTCAATATATTATTCACCTATACTTCTTAATCATTTTTTAGTGAACTCAACTTTTGCTTTCAGAAAATGAGTGGTATGTTTTGTTATATTTTTGACTATTTCAAAACTCAGTTCATCGTGAAAAATTACTTACTACAGTAAACATTCTTTCCTCAGCAATATTTTGTACAGTAGTTAAAACAGAATGTTTGCTTTTTAAAAAATAACAGTGTGTCTTTGCTGCCAACATTATTTAAATTGCAAGAGTTTTTTTTTAGATAAATTGATAATATGTCTGAAGTACAGTAATCTTATAAAGATAATTTAAAAAGACATGTCCTTTTTCATGGTGACATTTTTCAAATTCGAATTACATAATTAACAAAAGATTTCCCCTAATTAGCTAAACTTAAAGCACTGAATCAAAAAAATAAATAAATTGTCAAATACCTATATTTTCTGGTTTTATGAAAACACATTTTTAAAAGTTGCAGTACTTTATATATAACTGTATTGACTACGGGAGCTAGAAAAGCTTTTTTGTAAATGTAACATTTACATGTGATAATAATTGTTTGTTTCCAATTAAATTTAGCAACTATTTTCTTTTTAAGTTTTTATTTTAAGTAGCTAGCAATATTTTACAGAGCATTCAATATCCTCACCTCTGCTTTCTCCAACTGTGAAATGTATTGGTCCAATCCAATAGGTTGAATGAGAATGTCAGGACCTGTTACACAATTTCTATACCAGTTAGAGTTTAGTCAGAACAGCAGAAACAACTTCAGGAATCACAAGCAGAAAGGAATTTAATTGGGCATTTGGAAGTTTACAGAACCCTGGGAACAACTAGGGGAAGCAGAGGACAAGAAAGTGGTGATGAATGTTCAAGCAATCAGGAAGCAAGAACTGCACAAAACTGGTTATAACACAACTTTCTGCAACACCTCAATGGATCTTTTTCATAAGGACAGAGGAAAAAAAATGCTAGCAATATATAACATAAGCCACCTGGCAAAGCCAAGAGGTCTGCCTCCCACTTGACTAGAATGAAAATGGCTTCATATTGTCTTTTTCCTCTGACACCTCATGAAATGCCTATCATTAATGGAAGCACATCTGAGGAGCTGAAATACGTAACTCTGAGGCTTCCAGCCTCTCTTATGCAGGGAAGAGGATACACAGGGTGAAAGGAGGCTGTGTTGTTAAGAAAGAAGCTAGTGCTGTCCAACCTTCCTCCCACTCTGCATCTCTGTACAGCCCTCTACACTTCTTTACTTTTCAGAAACAATAGCCAAGCAGACACTTCTACCTAACATGACAGGAATATGTCTTGTAAAAATAAAGGGGCACCCACCTATCTCATCAATGAAAGGAGAGCCAAAATTTCTCCATTCTTTCCATTTCTAAAAGATGTTCTTTCTTTCTTCTTCTTTTTTTTCTTCCAGTTTGGTCTTGTTCCACTTTTGATATCCTATCCATTAAAGAATAAATTATAAGATTAACCACCCAAAACTCACCTTATAAAAAATAATAGTATAGGAAAGTGAAGAAGAAAAGTAGAATATGGTTAATATGTAACAAAATGAGAAATAATATGTATAGCTACAGAGTCTTCATTTCTTGCACTTGTCATAAGACCATTTATAACTTTGCCTGCCTTCCTTTCCTTTGCCCCATTCTTCCTTTCTTCCTTTTTTCCCCACTTCTCTCTCCTGCAAGCACAATTTTGCCAGGCATATATTTTTTTAATTGTATTCAATTTGGTTTGAAGTATTTTAATTTGTTATTTTAACCTCAGTTGAGAGTTTTATTTTTTTAACTGAAAATTATATTGAGATAATTGTAGATTAATAAGCAGTTGTAAAAAAAATAATGCAGAGAGATCCTGTGTACATTTTACTCAGTTTCTCCCAATGGAACCACTTTGGAACTATACTATAATATCAAACAAGATAATTTACATTGATATCATCCACCAATCTAATCAGATTTTCCTAGTCTACTCATATTCACTTGTATTTGTGTATGCATGTGTGTTATATGTAGTTCTGTACAATTTTATCACATATATAGGTTCATGTCTCCACCACCATAGTCAAGATACCGAACAGTTCCACCATCACAAAGTTCCCTCAGGCTGCTCATTTATAAGCACATCTGCCTCCCTCTCACCATCCCCACCCTGTCCCCATCCTTATCTCTTGGCAACCATTAATCTGTTCTCGATTTCTAAACTCTGTAATTTCAAAAATGTTATTTAAATAGAGTTATACAGTTTAAAACCTTTGGGGACTTGCTTTTTCCACTTAGTACAATACCCTGGAGATGTATTCAACTTGTTGCATCTATCAGGAGTTTACTTCTATTTATTGCTTAATAGGATTCCATAGTATGGATGTACCACACTTTAACCATTCACTTGTTGAAGGACATCTGGGCTGGAAACCCAGTTTAGAGTTATTACATATGAGGCTGCTATGAGTATTCATGTGTAATTTTTTTCATGAACATAAGTTTTTATTTTTCTGGGATGACTGCCACGAATGTAATTCCTGGGTTGTATGGTAGTTGAATGTTTAGTTTTATAAGAAACTGCCAAGCTGTTTTCCAAAGTGGCTGTACCATTTCTGTTTGTTTTCTTAATTGAAATTTTTATTGAGATAGTTGTAGATTCATATGCTATGTAAAAATATCAGACTTTTATTTTAATAAGTAAATTTATTCTATTTATATTTTTTCTAAATATATGTTCAAGTTTTGTCTGCATGTAAATATGTTTTCATCTAGGCTTATTTTTATCATTTTTAAAGCTTTTAGTATTGTTACTTTCTTAACTATTCTTTGCATTATGTTTGTGTGTCTGTGTGCGTGTGTTTCATTCTGTTTTGCTTTATTTCTTCCTATTCCCTGCTGGTTATTTTGAAATGATATGATACCTTTTCAGTTTTACTTATGGTGATGTTTTAAACTTTGAATGCCATGTGTAAATCCCTTTCAATATCACAACACATATATTTACAATTTGTTCTACTTTCCTAGTTACAATAATGTTCTAAAATTTATGTCCCTATTCTTTGTGTGGTTATATTAACATTGGGATGTTAGTTATATTTTAACCAAAATTATCAGTTACACAAATTAACTTTTACAATGAGTTAGGTGCAGTGCTTATTAAAAATCCTTTCTTCCAATAGTTTCAGCCTTAAAATTATTTATGTTAAATTTTGTTTATTTGAGTAAAGCTGTTAAATATATGTTTAAAAGAAATTCATAAATTGTGTGGTTATTGAGTCCATACATATATGAGAATGGATTTTTTGACTTTTGCATTTGAAATATAGCTTATTGAAAGGTAGAATCCATGAATCACACTGATCTGTTTTACTCAAAGTTTTATGGTAGTTGTTCTATCATCTTATTGTGTAGTGACATTTAATTGTGGAATGGCCTAAATCCAACCTAGCACACTTTAGCTTATGAATGACTTGATATTTATACCTGATCCTGGATACATAAACATTTTTTTCTTTATTCTTGAGTATAAATGACATTCAAAATATTCCTATGTTTCCTTATTTTATATCAATATTTCCTGGAAATGGTGAATCTTTGAGTTTCAGAATCTTTGATGAACTAATTTTTTATTAACTTTTAGGTTTTCTGTTGTAATTGTCATTTTCTATTTGTTTCTTATCTTCTCTGTTCCACTTAGTTTACCTTCAAATACAGGAATATCAGTTGTCTGTAAGTGGAAACTTTGTTGTCCCACCTGATTTCTTCCATCTGTTTTTATCTTTTCATAATTTCTCATGAATTCTGCCTGAAATTCTAAAACTTGTTTTCTGAATCTTAAACTGAATATTTTATAATATTGATACTAATCTGTATCCCTGTTCAATATACAAACTTGTACCTCGTTGATATTACTTTTGCATTAATCTCTATTGTAGACTTTGGCAACTTTATATTTCACTATATTTTCTTTTCCCAACATGAATGGTTGATTTTCTAGTTCTAAATAGACTACAACCTGATGTGCTAATTCAGTAGGTATCAGTGAGGTTATTCTAACTTCAATTCTTTCTTTGTAGGTAGGAGTTTTAAGGTAAATGTCCCAAAGTTTCATATAAGCTCTTCTGTTTGTAGACAACCCTTTTGGATTTGTGGCACAAGGTTGTGTTTTTAACTTAATTGTACTAGCTTTCCTCTTTTTTTTTTTTTTTTTTTTTTGGTTCCTGCTTTAATGAGGTATAATTCACAAATAAGACTGTAATATATTTAAAGTGTACAATATGATTATTTCATATAGATGTACATTGTGAATGATTACCACAGTCAAGTTAACACATCCATCACCTCACAAAGTTATTTTTTTTTTGTATGAGCAAGCTTAAGATCTACTTTCTTAGCAAATTCCAAGTATACAATACAGTATTATTAATTATAGTCACCGTGCTCTACATTGGATCCCCAGAACTTACTTATCTTATAAATGTAAGTTTGTAACTCTTTCATTATTGTTGTTGTTAATTTTATTAAGGTTTTAGGAGGTGAGACTCCTCAAGGCTGAATTTACGGATTTATAGAACCATATTTTCTACTAAGGCCTATATTTATATACTTTGTTATTATGATATATGTGATAATATATATATATCAGATATACGATAACATATTATATATATCACCATACATAAAAAACAGTGACTATTGAATTAGTTAAATATATATTATCTCTGCACACAGTTTATAACTTTGTATAAAATATAGAAAAATTGATAGAGTAAAATAAGACATTTTTGATAGAATATGAAATGCCAATTGATTTATTTCTAAACTTATAAGTAAATATTGCAGACCTGCTCTTCAAATCTAAAGTCTAGGAAACTACAGTTTATGATGATTGTGGGAGGTAATGCAGAGGAGGAGATAAACTTGAACAGACTTTGTTGATTTTTACTGTCTTTGAAGAAATTGAAACAAGTGGGATTTTGACTTCTTATAAGGAAAAAACAAATAACTCTGTGCTGGTATATTTTGTTATAGCCTGAAGTGGTTTTTCTATTTGTATTTTATTACCTACTTGTATTATTGGGAAGACTGTCCCTTTGGTCTTTAAAAGACAATGTTAAATGAAGCTTCCTTCAAGAAAAGTGCTTCTCTTGTTCTTTGGGATTACTCTGAATATTTCATTTCATAGGAAAAAAAGAATCTGAACAGGCTGCTCTTGTTTGTTCAAAAAGGATGTGCTGTAATTTCCAGTTTATAAGCCTCTCCAAATAAGTCGTGTTGGCCATAGTCAGTATATGGAAATGTATTTGAAAATTACATCAGAAAAAGAAACCACAAAAAGCTTTTACAATTCGATGTACCAATTCTTTTTTCGTCAATAAAGTGTTAGTTGTAAGTGAAGTAATTCAATACTTTCATTTTCATGGATGCATTTATATACTTTTAAAAACTTACTCTTTATTTAAAATTATTTTCCAGGACTTTGTATGCATGTAGAATTTAACATACTCTTTATCACATGAATTTGAATATTTTAAATTGATAATAAAATAGGACAGTATTTGAAAGACCCCCATTTTCTTCTTATTTTCTTATCAGAACACTAAATAGTCCGTTATTTTTGAAACACAAAGTCGTATTATGTTTAATTAAAAACACATCTGTTTTCTGTAAAATTGTGCATGAAAAATACAATAAATTCTCTTTCAGTGTTGTAAAGTTATTTTCATGATTAATTATGTAAAGTAAATAACAGCTATGGAACCATGTGGAATTATTTTGAGTTTACTCTCAAATATAGATAGAAAATTTATATCAATGGGACTTTTCTCAATATGAATCTACCTTTATAATTCTCTGAAATCAAGTTGCAAAAAGCACATTACAATAACTAAGGATTGAAGTTAAATCTGCACAAATATATTCTAACTCTATATTCTAACTCAATATATTCTAACTCAATATATTTATTAGTGAATAAAAATTTCTGATACAAATTAAATTACCATGCTAGACTCTTGCCTATAATCGTAATTTTAAGGATGACTTTTTTTTTCTTTATCCTTACCCTGTATTCAAGTCACTTTATTCCAGAGGATTAGCTGACATAAAGAAAAACTTTCAAATAAAACCTGCTAAATATTTGTGACATATGTTTCTCTTCCCCCTTTTGACTTTTATTCTACTCCCTGATCCTTTCCCGTCTCAGTTTCCTTATCTGTGAGTCTTCCCCTCTCACAAGTGTGCATAATTCAATAGATTAGACTTGTTCACAGACGGAAATTTACTGAGACTTTGATAGCTAACCTGTAACTGAAAGAACCCAAAGAGAACTTGACAGTTAACTCACTTGTATCTTCAACCCGCTGGTGTGTCTGTAGTCATTAAAGTATTCTTTATGGCTTCACTGCTTATTTATTCTACCCAAGAAAATTAATTCCAGGATAACTCTTATGTGCTTTATAGCTGTAGAATGGACTCAGTAATTTTATGTTATTTGAACAAATGCATGAGTATAAAGTGTGTTTACTTTTTATTGATAATGGTTATAACTGCTTAAGTTAAAAATAAAACATGTTAATTACCATTCATTCAAAATTATTAAAAAATCATGCAAATCCTCAAAATTTTACACTTTAAGGATTTTTTAAATTTGGAATAATGTCCTATCCCCAATTTAGAAGTTCCTTTCAGTTACATTTAAAAAATACCACCTCTTCAAAAAGAAAAAAACAAAACATCACTATAATCATTCCTGCGTGTATAGGGTCAATTAAAAGATAATTCCCCCCAGACTTTCATAAAATTTTATTTTTCTTTCTCAAGTTGGCTTATTCTATGGAAATCTTTATTACCTTTTGAGTAAGTTAGGAGGCAAGTTCCCTAGCTTAAACCTAATGCAAGCTTATCAAAATGAGAAATTGTATTTCTGACTTCCAAAGGAATATCTTGGTGCTTATACAAAAGAAAAAAAGTTTGAGAATAAATGGGAACAAGGACACTAATATCCCAGTGAGAAATATTTTTGAAAAGCTACAACAATAAAAAACAAGTGAATGAACATCCCACTTGTTTATTTTGGGAATACACACCCAATTTCCCCAGTTATCACGTAAAAATATGAGGGACATTTCATGTTCTGTTGAGGCAAGCTCACTAAGACTGGTCTGGAATGATGTGAATCAACAACTATTGTCTTTAAAAGTAAAGATTACAAGATATTTCACATCAATACCAAATTATCTATTGGAATAACTGGAAATAATAAAATTTTAAAATAAATTAAATGTATATGTATTTTTTCCGCAATCACCTGTATTGCTCTAAAAACTTGCATTTTCTCTTATTATCGTAGGCTCTTCAATTAGTCACTCTCATTGATGTATATAAGGACTCATTACATGTTTCATGGAAATAAAACACCTTTGAGTTCCTTGCAATAACTATTGCCTTTTTGTGTGTGTGTGAGGAAGACCAGCCCTGAGCTAACATCCCTTTCCAAACCTCTTTTTTTGCTGAGGAAGACTGGCCCTGGGCTAACATTTATGCCCATCTTTCTCTATTTTATATGGGACGCAGCCACAGCATGGCTGACGAGCAGTGCATCAGCGGGCACCCGGGATCTGAACCTGCGAACCCTGGGCTGCCAAAACACCAATGATACTGCTGCGCCACCGGGCTGGCCCCAACTATTGCCATTTTTTATGTCCATATACTGCCCTTATCCTAACATGGCTCACTGTAGTGCTTCTAAAACCCTGGAAATAATATCAGTTTTAACTTTTTGAAGAATTCAACAATAATGATCAACAGTAAAATTATGATTGGAAATTGTACCAAATAAGCTGATAATCAATTAACCTATCAAGGAATTTGTTTTCATGATTTCTGCTAACAGATTATATCTAAAACTTGATCATATCAATATTACTTAGCAAATGAAGAATATGTTTGATCTATATACATTATGTATGCATTGTTCAATTTTATTAAATGGTGGCTCTCAAAAGTAGCACTTACAAAAGACAATTTTACAAAGGACCATTTATACCAAAAGCAACTTAATCATTTGATGGATGAATAGTACACGGATTATTTTCCATAACTGACCTAGAAAACAGTTAATGATATGACTCTAAATATGTCACCTGGAAATATCTTGTTTTTTTTGTCAGGAAGATTAGCCCTGAGCTAACATCCGTTGCCAATCCTCCTCTTTTTTGCTGAGGAAGACTGGCACTGGGTGACAATTCATGCCCATTTTCCTCTACTTTATATGGGACACCGCCACGGCATGGCTGACAAGAAGTGCGTCAGTCAGCGCCTGGGATCCGAACCTGCAAACCCCGGGCCACCAAAGCAGAGCGCGCAAACTCAACTGTTACACCAATGGGCTGGCCCCAGTCACCTCACCTGGAAATATCTTGCAATAATAACTATACATTCTATAATGTGGAAATGGGAGATATACATATTACAATATATATATATAAATTATAAATATATATATATATTACACTTTAAAGAGTGTGATAGTCAAACAATTTAAAAGTTGTTTTTTTACCATCAAGAATTTGTGCAATAATAATGAAAAGAACTGACAAAGTTCTGGACTAAGCAAGAATATGCAAATGAATTAGCCAAAGCTTTTTTTTAAGCCAGATTGACATGAACATGCTAATGACTATGTTCCGAGTACCAGAGATTTCGTTATAATTTACATCCTCAATTTGAGTGCTCACAAGCCAGGAGAGCTATAACACTTTGATTTAGTAATGCAAGCTCTGTAACCAGTCTTTCCTGGTTTTGCACCTCACATCTTTTACATATTAATTGTGCATTGACATACAAGTTACCTACATTTTCTGTGCCTCAGTAAAATGAACCAATAAAATTGGTCCTGATGCATGCAATAATTCAAAATTCAATCCTAAAACAAATAAAGCACATTTTATTTAAATGATATTTTTTCCTAATTTACTCCATAATAGTTATTTTGCTAATTATATAGGGTTGATATATTCTTACTGATAAATGTAGGCAATTAGGGAAATAGAAGGAAAGAAAACTAATTTTTAAGGCCCATGAGATGTACTTTAAATAAAATATTTAATCTGCGTTTTCAAAAACTCTAGGAGATAGATATTAATAATAATTGAAATATTAGAATAATATATCTCAGCTACTATTTACTGAGTTCTAACTGTCTTTACTAAGTATTTAGGGATTATTATAAGAAATCCTTACAACAAAACTATTAGGTAGGTATTATTATTCACATTTTAAAGGTAAGAAAACTGAATCAGAGAATTTACATTGTTTGTCAAAGCTAATTCAGCTTGTAAGGCATGAATCAAAGATTCCAAGCCCTTTCTGTTTGGATCCAAAGCACCCCACTTAATCACTATGTGCTTTTGGAGAAAATCAGGTTAATTTTCTTGTTCAGAACTGAACAGTTTGACAGTTGCAGAGTCAGAGCTAATATTCCTGGCTCCACGCGTGGTGCTCAAGTATAGTTTCATAGAAAAATAAAAACAACCAATTATTGTATACTGCTACAAACTAAAACTAAGTAATATAATACTGAAAAGCAACATGTGACTATTATTTAAATACAAGAAAAATTTTTTTAGGAATAAAAAATGCATAGTTATTTTAAAAATCATCAATGTTGCAAGACATACCTTCAAATCTGACATGACTTTGAATGTATCCATGAACTATAAAGATTTTCTCACAAAAGATAAAACAATATATTAAAAAATATCATTGACGCCTGTTGAAAAACAAACATCCATTAACTGTGCCTGTGAATCTATAAATTTTATGTTCCAGTCCTGCCGAAGGAAAAGGCATTTTGTTCTCACAACAGAGATTCAAAGAAGAAAGAAAGAAGACAGAGGAGGGATATCATTTCATTCAGCAACTTCTTTTATGAAGCAATAAAATATCTTTTCAATCAGCCTCTAGCCTTCTGAATTGATAAAATAATGTATACACGAGCTGTGACCTTACCCCACTGCTTTTTGATTCCCTTATTTGTATGTCATCTGAATTTGTTTTTCTTTCTTCCTTCCTTGCAAACTATTCTTTCCATTTAAAAGAATTTTCAAAGTTACATTTTCTCTAATTTTTCTGTTTTTAGCAGGATATATTTTGGAAAATCTTAATTTACCATCTCTGGATTTAGGATAAGTGGTTTATTTCTTACATGTGTTTCTCCAAAGGATTTAGGATAGGAAGTCTCTTTTCTTACACCCACTTCTCCAAAGTTGTAGGACCACTGATGGTGGTTCCATGTTTTCCATTGCTAATAGAGATTTCCCTCCCCTCATTCTGTAGTTACTGACCTTGAAGACAGGAGAAGTTGCTTTCCACCATAATAATGAGGTTGGCAATTAAGTCCAATCTTTTGCTAAATCCCTGTGCTTAAAAGGGGGTGAGGTAATGTTCCTATCTTCTGCATGTGTGGGGAAAGCATTGTTAAGAAGAGTAGACTGGGTGACCTATGGAGATATTTCCAACTCATTGTCAAGCATTCTTAACTTTGTAGGCACTCAATGTTGGACATGCTGTGAAGCTTTTCAAAGGTAAGAAGTAGTAAATCATTCAGTATTCTGGTAATGTAAGGCAGCCATTGACCCTAGTTCCCAGACCCCAATCACCCGAAACCTGAATCCACACGATAAACACCAAGTAGATTGAAGACTAAGCTTTTAGAAATTGTCTCTCTTTTTTCACCCTCGTAATAACTGTAATAGATAAAAAAGGATTCTAACAAAATCTTCACTGAATTTATTCTAACATTAAAATAAATTATTTCATTTTCCTATAATCCTAGTAGTGCCTTGTTCTCGAGCAAATATTTAGGTACACATTCTAACTGCTAAACAGCCTGAGAAAAATTATCAGCCAATTCATGTGACTTATGCCAAGGACTCTGGACAATCCTGTGAAGGAAGTGAAAAATTGTTGGCCATTTGCCAAGTTACAATGCTTCCTTAGTCTATAAACTATGGCTTTGCTAAACTGTCAGTAGCAGAGTCTGATAAAACAAAGTTAATATTGTTCCATTTTCATGGAATCGCTTATGTAAATTATAACAAGAAAAATGAACAAACCACAAAATCTTAGGTGGTTTTAAATCTCACATTGTGTCATGAGAAATTTTCATGCTTTCTGTTTTGTAATATCTCATAGAAATAAGTAAAGGACGGCCTTCCATTTCCATTTTCAATATTATGAAAATCAGGAGACTTGGAATGACCCTCCTATTGACAACAACTAAAAATTTTAAACAAAATGTATTTTTAAATGATAAGCTGCCAAAATATTAAGTAATCTTCTGACAAAGTAAATAAATAAAATAAGCAAAACAGTGAAGTCAATAATTAAATAACATAGCTAAATTTGCTCTGAGGGCATTTGCAAAATCAATGAAATTGAAATTTGGTTTTTAAGTCTCATAAGACATGAAGAAAAGGAGACAGAACTCAGGGCTTTGGTGGAAAAATCTAATAGAAGTCCTACCTCTGGTAAATCTGTGACCCCAAACACCCTTTCTGTCAATGTCTGATAACAGAGAACTGCCCTCTGCCTTAGAGGATGACAAGAAAAATCAATTATCGTAAACTTAGGTGCTGAGTGATGAATAAGGTAATTTGCTGACATTTTCAGACTACAAACACCCCCAAATCACAAAATCAAGATGGTCTGACAAATGTCAAGTTGAGAATCTAATTTCACAAATTAAAATACAAAATTTCTTCGAAGCAAAGCCTCTTTGGATTGGAAGCAAATTCAAAACTTCTTTGAAGGATGCATCTAGGGAATATATCTATAAATCAAGCAAATACTGAATTAACAGATATACACATGTTGGGAGAGGCAGTCTGCCCCAGGCTTGAGCATCCCTGCACATCCTTTTGAGTGTGCATGGCTTATATATCTCCTTAGACTGTAGCTACATAGGCAACTAGGTAGGTCAAGGTGACCACACCAGGACTGCCCTGAATATGCTTACTTCCCAGAGGCAAGGGTGAAGAGGAGGGACTGGGCTGGGTTGTTTGCTGTTTGTAGGATGTTTGCTGCTTGCTCAAAAAGTGTTAATTCCTTGGCCTTGGGTACCAGGTCAGTAATGCAAACCATAGCAGCATGTACAGGCTTTATCTTATCCTAAGTCATGTTGCCCTGAGGAAGTTGGGGTTTAAAAATCCTAACATAGAAAACGATGATAACCTGACTTACTGGTATTGATATGAGTATGAAATAGTCCTTTGTTACTTACAAGGAATCTTCTTCCAGCATCCGTGAAATTGTGACAGGCTAATTTGTCAGCGGGCAAGTAAGGTAAAATCTCAGACCCCTGGGGCCGGCCCGGTGGCACAGCGGTTTCGTCCGCGCTTGGCAGCCCGGGGTTCGCGGGTTCGGATCCTGGGCGCCCGTGGACGCACTGCATGCCGTGGCGGCGTCCCATATAAAGTAGAGGAAGATGGGCACGATGTTAGCCCAGGGCCAGTCTTCCTCAGCAAAAAGAGGAGGATTAGCAATGGATGTTAGCTCAGGGCTGGTCTTCCTCACCAAAAAAAAAAAAAAAAAAAAAAATCTCAGACCCCTTCACAGCTCTTAGTGTTCATCTTCATGCTGTTGACAGGAAGTAGAATGGATTTAAAAAATAAACTCAATTGTTGTGGACAGAGGGCACATTGTGTTGGTAACGGGTCTTCCAATATGACCCAGTCAATCGTATGTCTTCCTGTACACCCACATCACTCTTCCAAGCAAGAGACTGTGTTTTAATTTAGGCTATGTCAGTATCTGCTTTGATGACTGGAAACAAAAGAAGTTTCATTTTAGGAACTCCAAGAAAGGCGTTCAAGTCTGTCAGCTTCCAAATCCTTCCTTTAGGAATCCATCCACCAAGGTCTGAGGAAGCCCAAGCAACCACAGGAACAGACTTGCACGGAAGAGAATTGCAGCACACAGCCTCAACTGAGCTCCCCGCAACGTGCACCCAGCACCAACTTGCCACACGTGAGTGAGTCACCGGCTTCAATCAGTTTTACTAATCCCAGTTTGACTGTTCAAGTTGATGTCATTTAGAGCAGAGAAAAGCTGTCCCTGCTAAGCCCTATCTAAACTGTAAAATTTTAGCAAATGAATGTCCTTGTATTAAACCACTAAGTGGTGAGGTTTTTTGTCTTTTTTCTTGTTTTTGCTTTTATAAACTTTCATTCTGAGATCATTGTATATTCATATGCCATTATAAGAAACAATAAAGAGAGATTCCATATGTCCTCAACACAGTTGCCCCTAACGGTAGCATCTTGCTAAACGATATCGCTATCACAACCAGTATATTGACAATAATATAGTCAAGATAGAGAAAATTTACAAAGAACCTGATAAGATATTGTTGAATCATGGCTAAAATATCAGTCACCATCATGGGAGGTATTACAGATTCTTATATAGGAATCTGAATGAAATGGCCTGTCTCTTTAGAAATAATCAGTCTCATGAATGCCAGAGAAGGAGGGGTGCAGACCTGTAATGAAATCTCCTCAACAATTAAATTTATGCACGAATCTTTAATATGAGGATTTAAGTGTATCTGATGGCACACTAAATTTCTGTATGGCCTCTGCTGCTTGCTCCTCTTCCAGTCCTGAGATGGCTCTGTGGACTTAGAGTCCAATCACTTTCAGCTAATGCCACAAGTCAGACCTGGCTTTAAGTTCAGTGAATACATCTCTATGGGGATAGAGCCAGTTATTTCATGCTTTATCCTTAGGAAGGCAACCAACTACAAGATTACAATCTGTATAACACCACACAACCCAAACCATGAGGCAACACCCATCCAGCTGTGCATGGGGAACATGCCCAACATCCTGGTCCACTGTTTTCCTTGCCTAGAAGCTCATTGCTTGTCTCCAGGAAAATTCATATCTTCAGCCTCACGTTAGACTTTTTGCAAATAGTACTCTCCATATTACCAACTTTGTAAAAGATACCCGTCTGGACAGGGAACACTTGAGGCCAAGACTCTGTGAGTATTTATTTAACTGGCAATTCTTCACAAAACCACTAATCCATCCATTCCCTAAAAGTAAATCTTATATTAGGATGTATCTATTCCCATGACATTGTGCTTTAAGATAATACGATATTCTCATGATTGATATGTTTACATTTAATACACTTTTTTAGAGCAGTTGTAGGATTATAGAAAAAATATGTAGAAAGTAAAGTTCCCATTTACACCGTCTTTCCCTCAGTTTCTATTATTAACATCTTACATTAGTGCAATACATTGTAACAATTGATAAACTAATATTGATACATTATTATTAACTAAAGATCATAGCTTCCATTAGGATTCATGTTCTATGATGTACAGTTCTATGAATTTTGTCAAATGTATAAAGTCACGTATGTACTACTGCACAGTATCATAAAAAGTAGTTTCACTGCCCTAAAAAACCCTGTGCTCCACCTATTTATCCCTCTTCTCTCTTCCCAAAACTTTGTCAACTATTGATATTTTTACTGTCGCTATAGTTTCGCCATTTCCAGAATATCACATAGTTGGAATCATAGAGTAAGTAGCATTTTCAGACTGGCTTCCTTCACTTAGCAATATGTACTTGATGTTCTTCCACGTCTTCTCATGGCTTGATAGCTTATTTCCGTTTATCACTGAATAATACTCCATTGTTTGAATGTTTATTTGTTCACCTATTGAAGGACATCTTGGTTGCCTCCAATTTTTGGCAATTATGAAAAAGACTGCTATAAACATTTGTGTGCAGCTCATTGCATAGACATTTTTCAACTCATTTGGATAAATACCTAGGAGTGTTAATCCTGGATTGTATGGTAAGTCTATGCTTAGATTTGTAAGACATTTCCAAAAAGTCTTCCAAAGTGTCTACCATTTTTCATTCCCACCTGCAATGAAGATGAGTTCCTGATTCTCACCCAAATCTGAAAAGAGTCATACTGGACGAAAATAATAAAAAAGAGAAACTCTAGAGCTGGGCCCATGTTTAAGGGGAATATGGATGAGGGAAAGGTGAAAACAACACATAGTTCAAGAATAAGTCCTACATTAGGACAGTGGCTTTAATTAGAAAAAAGAGTATTGTACTTTGGGAATATGCAATACCAATTTTAGTTGTGATATTATGGAAATAAGACACATCGAATAAATCTAGCTATATTGATTCCCTGGCACAAAATATTTAAAATCATGCAATTATTTGTTGGAATTACTGAGATGCATGTACTTACACCTTAACAAAAAACAGTTCCTTTAGATCAAATAACTTTTTCCTGGGATGAGGAAGTTATCATCAATAGATCCAGTGGATTAATATTCTCTGTGATTTATTTTTTACCTTTAGATTATTAAAAGACATAAAATTATACTTTATATAATATTGCAATTCATATAGGATATACTGCCTGAAAGATTTTTTAGTAAAAGTTGGCCATGTATGCATATAATGTATATTAATGGCTACACACAGAAAAGAGTCTATTGGTACAGTGAACCATTAATTATTTATCCTTAATTGCTTACTTTATAAATTGAAAAAACTAGGTTACCTACAAAGGAATATGGAAATAGTTTTTGTTCATAAGGAAAATCATTTTTAAGGTAATATCCATCTTTGATATTTTCTTTTCTTTTATTTTTTTTTATTTATTTTTTTTGTGTGTGAGGAAGACCAGCCCTGAGCTAACATCCGTCCAATCCTCCTCTTTTTGCTGAGGAAGACTGGCCCTGGGCTAACATCCGTGCCCATCTTCCTCCACTTTATATGGGACGCCGCCACGGCATGGCTGACAGGCAGTGTGTCAGCGGGCGCCCGGGATCCGAATCTGCGAACCCCGGGCTGCCAAGCGCGGACTAAACCGCTGCGCCACCGGGTAGGCCCCGATATTTTCTTTTATTAAATTACTCTACCTTCAATATCTTTTAAATCAATAAAAAATGATTTATCCTACGATTTAAAATTTCAATATAAAACCAAGTACAATAAACAGATTGCTTCATTTGTACTCATTAGAGCAATTTTAACACTATTTTGATGCTGCCAGATAGCAATTTCATACTACTAATAATGAAATGCCAAAATTCAGTAGCAGATAGAATATTAAGGCAGAAGAATTTGAATTCACAATTGGAAGGTAAATGAATAAAAGTTTGCAAATCATTAAAGTTCTTAATTTCTTTTAAAATTTATCACAGTTTTAAGTCTTTTAGATTTCAGCGAGTTTCAATTTAATGTGATATCTATTGAAATAACGAGACTTATGGAAGAGGTGTATTGTCACTTTTAATAGTTATACTGAAATAGTCTTATAACTGAATCCAGCTAAGCATTAAAATGGTGAACCAAATGAACTATTGAGTTCTCAGAATGACAGTTCATAGATCATTCATTACAATTTCAGAGTGGCAAACAGAAAATAAAATGATTTCAAACTAAGTGATAATTTGAAAGACGTGGAAAAGGTTATTAGCACTATATATTGGAAAAGGAGCAGAAGAAAAAAGAAGAATTCAATACAATTTTACAAGTATAATTTCCATTAGCAAGTACAGTAAAGTTTTATGAAATAGAAGCATTTACTGATTTGCCTTTCTATTTTATTATTGAGCATAATATTTAACATTACACTGTGAATTTAGATGAGACCAGCAGAAATATCACAAATGGTACATTTTCTCCCATTTAAAAAATGCACCTGTATTTCTCTGCTTTGTTTAGAACTTGAAACCACTAAAATAATAGCTTGCCCATGAATCATCCAAAGGCAGTCGGCAAAATTTAGAGGTTCCTTTTACAATAATATTCCTGTGAATATATTCCTCATTTCTTCTGCTCCCTACCTACATTTCGTAAGGTAATTTTGCCATTTATGTCTTTCATTTGGTGTACAGCAACTGCTACTTTACAAAAACAGTGCTGAATAAATGAAAGCATGAATTTATGTTGTAAGTTCTGTCTACTGATAGAGGATGATTAATGGGGAAAAGAAAATATAAAATACACAGTATAAATAAGGGAATTCAGAACTAAGTAAGGCTGGTGATCTGCAGCCATCCCTTCTACCCATCTCTCATTTCCTGAGTCCCTAGGTGCCTGGCAAAGATTTCTCATCGAGAACCCACCACATCTCATGCCAGGATTCTTGCAGGGGCCTGATCACTGGTCTACCTACAGCATTTTCTTTTTAGAGGTTGCAGACTGTATATTTTCAAAGTCAAATATGTTGAATAATAAATATTCAGATTCCCTGATAAAAATATGCCAGTATTTTCAAAAGATGCATCCATTATTTGCCTTGAGTATAGATAGCTCATTATGAATTCTCCACATTTTCAATCCTTGCAAATGCACGATTTACTCTTGATTGAAGTTCAGGGTTCCTCCTGCTTTGTATAGAAAACACTCTGTTCTTCCACGTTTCCTTTTCCTTAAATGTTAAGAGCCTAGGTTATCAAGCTCTTTGGATCCAAACTGGCTAAGTAAGGACAGTGTCTTTTGGTAGTTAGCTTCTATAGATCTCAAAAACTGTTTCATTCACTAGCCTCTTTTATACTAACTTGTACATTTGTATTCCATTTTGACTTAATCTTTACACAAAATTCCAAAAATTTCTTTCCTGGGATACAATCACTGTATAATTTGTTTCTTCATGAATTGTCAATAATCATATGAACAAAAATTATAACCTTAACTTATTTGAAATAAGAAGATTTTCAATTTTCTATTATATATCACTTGATTACCTTGAACATTTAATGTCAACTATTCTCTCTAAATTTCTAAGTCCACATGATGTAGTTTTCAATATTTATTAACGTGTGGATTCATGAATCTTCCCTGAATTCTGTTTGTTGTTCCAATCTTACATCAGTTTTCAGGACCAATAAACCAGTAATTTTGGAGTACCCTTAACCAATTTCTTTAATCCAAACTATGTAGTACAATGTAAGTGTAAATAATATTTCTAAAGCATTGCTTTTTTTAAATCATTCTGTTGATTAAATAAATCCATGTTGCCTAATTCATCAATACTACCATATACACACTCTATACATGCTCCTCCACCTAAGTAACTTTATCTTAAACTTTAAGGTTCAAATTACATCCATCTCTTCCATTAATTAGGTATTTCATAAGCATGTCAGTAAATTGTTCTTAGTATATGAAAATTGTAATGTAATCATATTTGCATATCAATATTCCAATCTCTTTACTTATGTGCATTTTCATCTTGCTCTTGTGCATTTTGCCTGGCATATTCTTTGCCCATTCCTCCACAAGCCTAAATCTTGCTCATCCTTCATGACAGAGTTTATGTGTTACCTTTCATTCCCCATAAGATCAGATTAGATATCTCCTCTTTATACTTTCAAATCATTCTCTGCATATTTCCTTCTTTGTTTTTCTAATGTATCATAATGGTCTATTTACAGGTTTATCTTTCCTGCTAGAATAAATCTCCTAACTACTGGGGACATGGTATCTTTTGTTGTTGTTGTTGTATTGAACCTGCTACTCCATATGCATTAAACAAATGTGTGTTGAATAAAGTAATCCATGGAAATTTCTTAGTGTCTCCATAGCATTGTAAAATCTCAAAGAAAAAAAACTATATCCCTGATGTACTAAGATAGTATAAAGATGCAAGCTCTGGAGTAAGACAGCTTGTGGTAGAAACCTGGCTCTATACTTACAAAGTGTGTTACCTCAGGCAAGTTATAGGATACTTTGTTATCTTCATTATCCTGATCTTCAAAATAACAGTTATTCTATCTACCCAAATTGCTATAAGCATGAGAAATAATACAAGCAAAATGCCTAATACGGTGATGGTGAACAAATTTTTAACAACTATTGCTAGCTATAGTAGCTAATAGTAGTAGCAATAATTATAAATTTTTGTTTCTTACACATTGCCTTAGAAAGTCAAAAAACAGTGTAAGATTAGTAAATAGAAGCTCGAAATCAGGTTGGGCTAAATGAACAAAAAAATCTTCCTTATCTTTAGATCAATCCAACTTGAAATAATACAGATTGGACAGAGACTCATACAGGAAACACGTAACATTTTTCAATATAGAGGTGGGAAAAATTTTAAAATATTCATTCGTGAATATGCGTTAAGTATGTACCATGTAACAGGCTCTGAGCTGTGTGCTGGATAATAAGATGAAGATTGAGGTGGGGAGGACAGATTTCACTCATTAAGGTTACAACGCATGGGAAAAGATAGATATTAAATAATTGCACAGATTGTTATTTAAATATAATTATGCTTAATGATATGAAGGAGGAGGAAACAATTTTATAATAGATGAGAAAAGGAAAATGGATTCTAGTCAGCAGAGTCAGGGAAAACTCTCCTTGTGGAACATAAACTGAATCTTGAGGTATGATGGGAGCTGGCTAGGTAAAAGTCGAGCATAGACTCTAGGGAGTGGAAATGGCATGTGGAGGCAACACCACCTTTAGAAAAGCAGCTACCCAAGATTTAGAGTGCTTTCCCAAAAATTATCTAAGTTCTTAGGACCCCTGGGGACCTGCAGGTTCTCCTGGGTGGGGAGCAACATGAGTCCTGTGTCTTTTCCCATGGGGTACCCTATGAGCTTCTTGGTCGTGGGTTGCCCAGTTGTCCCAAGAATTCTGGATCTCCTGCCTATGAGTTTGGTCCAGTGGCCTGTGGCTGGTCCAGGTTCTAGGAGGACAGCCTAGTGAGCAAATTATTCTGTTGGCCTATGCAGAATTTCTTTCACAGTATGATGGTGTAATAATGAATGCCAGAATAATGCTGACTGGTTAATTTGGGGTGGCTCAAATTGTTTATGTAGACAGGAGCCCCATAAAAAATATTTCCTTGAGCCCAGGCACATCCTAAGGACAGCACTGTGTGGAGGTCTGGAGGTGAGAGGTAGTTTGGTGCATTGGAGGAACTAAAGAGAAGTATGGCTGGAACATGGAATTAAAAAGACCAACAATGTATAAATGAATTAGAAATTGAAAATATTTAAACTGATTTTTTTTTATTTTTTCTGGTGGAAAATTAAGTTAGACTAAGTGCTCTTTAATTGATTTAGGTCTTACATGATTCTCATAAGAAGTTAAACATAAAAGTTTACATCTGTAGGTTCTAAAATTGATGCTGAAATGCCCGTATTTATTCTTTCACACAGCAAATTTTTTTATAATCTTTTAAACAGCTAAATCTTTATGAAATATATACTGAGACAATTTTAATTAAATGAAGAGATGTGGTTGGAAAAAAAACGTTGAAACAGTTGGAAATGACCAAGAAGGCCTTAACGGTTCCTTCAGCTTGACTAAACTTTAAGTAAGCATCTTCCTGACCCTAGGCCCCTGACCTCCCTTTTCTTGGAGCATTTACTTTGAAGATTTTTAAGTTGTAATTCCTTTCTCTGCTCCTCAGATATGTAAATCTTCTCCCAGCCTCTTGCCATCTTTACAACCCAGGAATTTCTTCCTCAAGGACATGGGAGACGTCCTTTGAAATGGAATCATCAAGGGAGACAGCGCCCCTGTCTTCTAGTTTCTATAAGGGAGTCGAGGCCTCACATCAGCAGGCACCTTGCTCCAAGTTGTAAAATCACCTCCTGTCATGAAGAGATGAGAAAGCTTGCCTATTTAGTAAAGCCATTAGCAAACACAGATAGCCTATAATTTCCCTCCCACTCCGATCTCACTATGGAGAGCAATATGAAGTTTCCTTAAAAATTAAAAATAGAACTACTATAGGATGCAGCAATTCCTACCTCCTTATGTTTCAACAGCATCCAGCCTGAGTTCTGGCCTCCCATCCTTACTGCAATAGCCTTGAATAAAGTCTTCCTTGTCTATTTAACATTGTCCAGTGAAACTTTTGCTTTGACAGGAAGACTGGCATTTTTTGAACATCTTTTCAAGAGTGTTCTATTATTGAAAGACCGAACTGAATAATTTTAATCTCCAACGAATATGTGATAGTATTTAGTGCAGTTTAGTTGAAACTTACTCACCTGAGACTTTCTTTTCTATTTTTCAATTGTTCAATTAAAAAAGAATAACTTATTTTAGTACCTAATTTAATATCTTATTTATCTTGTCTGATTTCCAAGGAAATAGAGAAGAGATAGAGAAATGGAGAGAGGGATAGAAATAGAGAGAAAGACAGAGAAGCAATCAATGCAATATCATTTCTATGAATGTGCAGTATCAAAGTGTCTGTGACATAGCGTCCTTTATGTTATTAGTTTAAAAATGACATTTTCCCTAATTAAAAAAATGTGAACGTGCTTATAATAAATACAAGGCACTTACTGACTTTTCTTCCGGTAACAATTTAGCCTTCCAACATTACCCTTTTATGAATTCCTGATGTGCTATTTACTGCTTCTAATTTTAAATTTTGACAGAAATTGTTGTGAGTTGAGTGTGCATATATTGGAAATCAGGGTGTGAACAGTCAGTTGCCAGTTATAAGTTGACCTCAATTCAGGAGGCACATTATTTTAACTTTAAAATTTCCATGGTATATGATAGATCATTTACATGTGTAATTTTATTTGTAAGACTTGGACACCAATTATATTTTTGTTTTGCGATAACATATGGTATAAGATATGAGGGTTTTGTGGAGGTTTTTCTCATACTTTAAAACCCTTTGAAACTTATAGTAGTGCATTTGTCCCAGAAAAAGAAAAAAAGAATAAAAATAATCCATTCTTATCACTTCTTTCTTATTCCATAAATTCAATTACCTTTCTATTATCCCCATCACCTTTCTTCTTTAACAAGAATTCCAAGAAAAGGGGAAAATTTTGGAGATCTTTGTGTGCATAAATATTAAAGTAAATATTCTAATATACATAAAACCTTATTTGCACATTAAGTAGAACATAACAAGTAGTTTTATGTAAGTAAATACATGTGTAATCTACTGAAGGTATTGATTAGCTTCTTTAAAAACAGTATCTGAGAAGATAATTAACTTTGTCCCTTAATTTATTTTTTATATTTTAAAATTTTAATTTCTCAAATAGTGATTATTTTATTACAAAATGTGTGATTTGGTAAGAATCAGTTATTTTGACAGTCAGTGATTATTGGCAAATCTTTAAACTTCAAAGTATATGGAGTATTATTTTTTAACAGGATTGAAAAGGTGCAATACATGTTTGAATTTAATTGGGTATACTTTCTCTTGAACATTAAAATTGTCTACTATCAGATTTCTTATTATATTGAATTAAATTTGGGTAAAATGACCACTTATAGAAATCCATTTATGCCCAGGTATATGCTGCCAGAGATCAAGCTGCTTTAACCAGGATTGCACTGCTGGGGCCAACTGTTCTCAAGGCTTTAAGGAAAAATTCATTGAAAGAACCCTGTCATACATTCCTAAGAAAGCAGTAAAAATATTTTCATTTGGCTCTAGAGTAAACTTTATTGCCCATAACTAAAGCAAGCCCAGAATATTGCAATGTCTCTGCCTTCAGGTAGCAGGGTCTCTTGTGATTCCATATCGCCAGCTTCTATTATTTCACACCAGGTCATTCAAAAATGCCATATGATACCACGGGCTCTGCTCCCTTTAGAGTATTTCAAACTTGGAGAGCCAAGGTGTAGAGAATCACATGTGAACCATCTCTTTCAAAAGTAAAGGAAAACGATTAATATAGTTTTACCACTTAGGAGCATAAAACGTAGAACTATAGAGAACTGATAAAATAACATGAAAATGTTAAGAATATGCGTGACATTAAATAACTACTCTACCTTTCCTTGAAATCTGATCATACTTCATTCAATCTCTGAATGTGTTCTCATTTTGAATATAATTTTATGGGTTATTTTTCATCTTTGCAAACATTGACATTTTTTTGATTATCCATTTTTAACCTAATAACTTATACAAACTGCTACACAAATATTTACAGATACAATCACCTTATCTTTTAAAGCAAAGGCGCCACTGATGTGACTAATCAAGTAGCATCATCAATAGAGGGAAAAACAATCCACCACATTATTAAAACCATCAATAACAGAACAATAAGGGGTGTGAGAGAAATTGGGAATGGAAAACTTGATAAACTTGAGAAAATTGGCAGCTGTAGTTGTAATGGCATGTGCTTGCTTTCTCTCCCACTCAGGTTATAATTTCTTTTGGCTCAGAACCAGATTGCAGAGCTGATGTATCTAAGGTGATTTTCATTTCATTCCTTAGGATAGTCATGCATTTTTTTGAAAGGCTGTTAAATTTGAAAAGTCTCACATAGTAAATCTTCAGATTATATGTTTGCATAACTTTTGTTCTGATCTGTTGGAGGACCGACATTATATTTTTACCTACTCCATCATCTCATATACTCAGAATAAAGTACATGGCATTTTAGTTTCCTACTGAATTGGTGATGCAAATTTTTTTGGAATTTCAGAAATTAACCCTAGATTTATACATATTTCAAAGTCTAACTATTCAAAAATGTGACAAGCTTACACTTAAAAAAGAAAGTTACTGAAATTTCCTATTATATTGAGCACAACTCTTGCATTCACTGTATAAGTGACAATCAGAGCCACACATGTACATAAAATCAATCAAGCAGATGAAATTTCACTACCGGAAAGTATTATAATATATCTTGTAAAATTTTATACAAGTTGTATAAGCATTTACTTTGTACATATTATCCTTAAAAATTATTCACCAATGATCATATTTTCAGGTAGTGTTTTTGGTATTACATGCTACTGAATCTGGAAACATGTGAATACATAATAAATGGTTTATTGATAGACGTGTTTTAAAAGTTTAAGGTGATTCTAAGACCAAAAGAGTTGAAAAGCTTTTCTTTAAGTAAATCATGCAGCAGTTCATTAGGGACCACAAGAGAAACATCTCACTAAATGAGTATTCATTTAGTGTAATACGTGCTAGGCCTGGGGATACAACAGAGAGCAAAACAGACAAAAGTTCACACACCAACACAGTTTCATTCTAGTTGGGGAAGATTGGTAATAAGTCTCCAACATAAATAAGTGTATAGTGTGTAAGGAGGAGAGATAGAGAACACCAAGGGGAAGGCAATGTTGTACAGTGTTTAGGAAAAAACTCATTCAAAGGAGGGAGTGTGAGCTCTCTGGCTTTCTGGAGGAAGTGACCTATCAGAAAGAGAAAGAACCAGGCCACGGTTCTTGGGGGTAAGAAGGTGCTGCCCTGCATGTTCTGGGAACCTCAAGGAGGCTGCAGGGACTTGGCAGAGTGAAGGACAGTGAAAGCAGTAGATGAAATGAAAGGGGTAACAACTGAAAGATCCAGTAGTCTTTTTAAGGACTTTGAATTTTACTCCAATTGAGATGGGAAACTGGTAAGTGGTGTTGAGTGTAGAAGTGACATATCCTACTCGCATTTCAATAAAATTACTCTCGTTGCTGATGTGATAATAGATAATATAGGTTCAAAATTTGAAACAGGTGGACTAAATAAAGAGATATTCAACAAACTTGGCAAAACTATTTTCTGGTTGTAATCAGGGTATAGTAGTGATGGCAGTATTACAGGGACATGCCAGTGTCTGGCTATATTTTGAAGGTGGAACCAGCAAGAATATCAACTTGAGGAAATAAAAAAAGAAGCCAAGAGTAACTCCATGGTTTGTAGCTGATTTACAGAGTTGTATCAGCTGAAAAGGTGAAAGTTACAGGAAAAGCAAATGTGTGTTGAGGGTAGAAAGAGTTCAGTTTAGCACATAAGTTTAAGATACTTATTAAACACTCAGTGGACGCATCAAATACACAGGTGTATTTCAGGGAAGAACTTTGGAGTTGAAATAAATATTTTGGAGTGATTGACATACAGGTGATATTTAAAGCCATTGAACTGAATTAGATCACCTCTCAAGAGTGAGCAAAAAGAATAAAAAAGAATTCTGTGGACTGAGCCCTGAGGAATTCCAATGTTGAGAAATTAGGGGAATGAAGAAGGACCAGTTAATAAGATGTATGGAGTAGCCAGTGAAATCTAAGAGAGAGTGGTAACTGGGAACTGAGTGATGACAGTTTTTTGAACAACAAGTAGTAGTGAACAACACTCTTTATTGCATTAGGAAGCAACTAATCACATAACCTAAGAAAAGTTAGTGAATTAGTTTCAGGACCTTGTTTTAAGACAGTAGAAGTTTCAAGGATTTTTAGGTTTTCCAAGCCAGTATGTTGTTCTTCAGGATATTTCTAAAAAAGGATAAGGACACCATAATGGCTTTACATTAAAGATGTGGTAAATGTGATTCTTTGGTTTAATATCTCATTGTAAGTCCACAGAGATATTAAAATACAATTAACATATCCATATGGAAAGTTATCACTAAGTCATTGCAATCATTGTGAAAAGGATACTAGACAAAACATATAATACAACATTAAACTAGAAGCACAGTACACTACAGAATATTGTTTTTTTAACTAAAGTTATTATGTATGAAAATTATGATTTTAAGAATAGTATTATTTTAAATAGCCTCTTTACTTATACTGTTATTACTACCTGTTTGTTAGTCACTTGGATTCATTAGCTCATGTAAGTATTAGCTTATCGTTTTAAGACAAATACGCTTCAAATGTAGTTTTGCCTCCTAGTAAATATTTTATACTGGGACATATACTTTGGAGGACAACCTGTCAGTATAAATTAAAATAAATATATGGATTCCATCTTTTGGAATATACCCTGGGTAAGTACTCTTGTATAAACACAGGGATGTATATACTAAAACATTCATTTAATACCATTTACATTAGCAAAAAAGTGGAAACACCCTAAATGTCTAGAGACTAGAAATTAATGATAAAAATGATGGTTATATCCATACTATGGAGTAGTATGTAAGAGATAAAATAATAAGTTAGCTAGATAAATTAATAGATTACTAAGATGCTAAGTAGTGGGGAAACATGTCTTACAAATTATAAGCATATTATAATTTATGTTAAATATTTTTTCTTCAGGTATATTTAACCCCACATGTATATCTGAAAAGATATGCAGATTACTAATAGATTTATTTGCCTTTGAAAAGAAAACTGTAATGTTAGTAGTCCATTTAGAGTGAGATTTTGAACAATTTTGAGTAAGAATGTGCTCATGCATTGCTAGTATGGTGAAACATTTTAAAGCAGAATGTACTTTATTGTATTCTGTATTTTAAGGAATGATCCAAACAGTATGATTTCCTATATAAATACATCGATAGGTTTAACCACAAAATTGAGTGACTTACTTATGATTTTTGTCTTTACAAATCCATAACATGGAGGAGTTTATTATTTCTTTACTAGCTGATCACTTAACCAGATCTCACTTCATTGCTATTATCATTTAAAGTTCTGTTGATTGTTTCTTCCAAATATAATTATAAGTATAATAGATTGGTTAATCTATTAAATTCAACTGCTGTCTTTCAGTTATGATCTAGAAAAGGGTATCTTCTCATTTACCCAATAACTAGAAATCTACTAAGATTACTTAAGTATTAGAGAAATTTGTATTTAAAAAATAATACTTAAAATAGAGATATATGCACAATCTTTAACCTATAAGTATGGAGGTAAAAGCTGACACCTTACTTACTGCTTTTTATGTTTAGTTATCTATTTTCAAAAAATGGAATTAATGAATTAATGATATGTCAAAGTCGGTGTTTGCAGTCTTTGCACTTCCTTTATTATGATCAAAGAAAGGAATTGACACAGTGATACAACATTGTGTTTCATGGTGAGAGCAGGCAAGGAGATACTGAGAATATAGTTAAGACTGACATTGGGACAAGGGAGGAACATATAGAGCTTTTCAACATAAAGTATTTTAATATATAGATATTTTAATTTAATTTTCTATTTCCAGGAAGAATGTTGGTGAAGTTCATAATGATTCTCAAAATATTTTTTCTAAGGAAACATTTTTCAAAAAGTCCCTCTTCTTCCAGAACTAGTGTATCTCCTGGGCCATATATTGCTGAAAGTGTATGCAAAGGATGAAGTCTAGGCAAAGTACAAAGCATAGGCTGATGTCTGCCATTCTAATATGCACACAAAGTAAAAATTTTTCTCTGCTTGATAAACATCTCTTACACCTATGAACATTGAAAAAAACAATAAAAAGGATATCTTTTCTCATTTGAATGGCAGAGAAAACTGGGAACATTATATAGGATATGCAATTTAAACCGACCTTCCAAATGGGTATTGATGAACCTAAATAAATAAACAAAGAAACAAAATTTTAAAATGTAATTTAGTATGCACGATTGTGACTATAAGTATTCTGTATGTATCCTGAATAATATGAAATGTGTGGCATATTTATTAAAAGTAATCTTGACAAAGTTGGCTGTTCCACTTAAATATCAAGGTAGGCTTCAGCACTCAGAAGTCCTGAGGCTGAGGTCTATTGCTGCTCAAGATGTTGTAGAGCTAGGCCTAAATCTTCTAAAGAGCAGAATAGAGTCTCCTTCAGACTCCTAACATTTTTAGGGAACAAAACCATCTGGGGGGTGAATCTACCTTCAGCAAACTGCTGGACTTCCTCTTAAGATACTTGTAAGATTTTAAACTTGAATTTAGTAGAAGATTGAAGAGCGAGGGTAGAATTTTTTAGGGCAAAACTGAATCTTCCCCAGTGTTGCAGAAGCTTGCTTGAGAATCAGAAACAAAGCAGAGATAGCCTGCGTCTACTAAGATGTCAAACAAGCCCTAACCTAGCTCGATTCTTGATAGGACTGAAGTAAATAGCCATTTTGTGGGAGGAGACAAACATCTGGAGCTTCTATTATTGTTCTGTACACAGTGTTCAGTGCAAAATTTAAAAAAAGAATCCTAGACATTCAAAGAAGCAAAAAAATATGTCTTGTCAACACAAAAATCCAATAATATAAAAATTGTTAGGAATGATACAGATGGAAAACAGATCCAAGAAAATGATATAACTCTGATTAATGTCTTTAAAAAACAAAAACAAATAGATGACTCTACTCAGAGTTTCACAGGAGAATCTGCATATTTTAAAAGTATTTAGATATACTATCTGATTTTTAGAACTAAATGGAAGGGTTTAATAAAATATTGGAAATAGAACATCAAATCAGGAAACATGAAGATAGGAAATTAAAAGATACACAAGCAGAAGTACAGAAAGAAATAAATGAAAAAAAAGAGATGTGGGGTATGCTCACATGTTGCATATTTGTATTAGTGGAGTTATAGAAAGGGAGAATAAAGACAATGGGAAAGAAGCAATATTCAACGAAATAAAAACCAAGAGTTTTCTAAAACTTGTTAAAAAATGTCACACCATAGGATGCAAAGCAAACTCTAGGAATAATAGATATAAAGAAAACTACGCCTAGCCATGTTATAGTAAAAGGGATCAAAAGCAAAGATAAGAGAGAATATTACAAATATCCAGAGGGGGGGCTGCCCGGTGGCGCAGAGATTTAGTCCGCGCTTGGCAGCCCGGGGTTCGCGAGTTCGGATCCCGGGCGCCCGCAGACGCACTGTCTGTTAGCCATGCCGTGGTGGCGTCCCATATAAAGTGGAGGAAGATGGGCACGGATGTTAGCCCAGGGCCAGTCTTCCTCAGCAAAAAGGGGAGGATTGGCAACAGATGTTAGCTCAGGGCTGGTCTTCCCCACAAAAAAAAAAAAAAAAAAAAAATATCCAGAGGGGAAAAAGTGCCACATTGCCTAAAAGTCAGATGTCAATGGGCTGATCTTTTTCAAGTCCTGAAAGAATTTTATAACTCAAGCAAAAAGTATCCTTTAAAAATGAAAGTAAAATTAAAAAATTCGACAACCAAAACCAGAGGATGCTTGGCCAGTAGATTTGCATTAAAAGAAATACCAAATGGAGTAATTTGAGTACTATAACCTGATCTCTGAAAGAAACAGGGAACTGTAGAACGAAATGAAAAGCAACAGAAAGGATAATTATGGCCTTACTGGTGAATTCTTCCAAATGTTTAAGGAAGTAATTGTAAAATAAACTTTTCTAGAAAATAGAACAAGAGGGACAATCTTACGACTTTTTTTAGAAAGCCAGCATAATGTTGGAACCAAAATTCAACATTAACACTACAAAAAAGAAAGAAAAATTACAAGCCTATTCTCCCATGAAGCAAAAATCTATATACTATATTAGAAATTTAAATGCAGAGATTTTAAACAAAAAAGAAGCATCAGAACAAAAATGGGTTCACTCGAGAAATGCAAGTTTCTTTAAACTTTGAAATGTTAATCAATAAAATTCACCATATCAATAGACTTGCAGAATGATCATTTGTTAAAATTCAAGAACCTAGTCAAGATCATAATTCTTACCAAACTAGAAATAAATCCACATTCTCTTAGCCTGACAGATTATCTATAAAAATTCTTGGGAGAACATTGTACTTAGTAGCATTTATTAATATATTTTATCTCTGAGAACCGAATAAGATAATTCCTGCTATTCCCACTTCTACTCAATATTATCCAAGTCTTACTATGTTCTTTGGTAGAGTAATGCTAATAACTATATATCACAATTAAAGTATATTTTTTTTTCTTTTGTTTTTGAGGAAGATTGGCCCTGAGCTAACATCTGTTGCCAATCTTCCTCTTTTTCTTTTTTCTCCCCCAAAGCCTCAGTACATAGTTGTATATCCTAGTTTTAGGTCCTTCTAGTTCTTTTATGTGGGACGCCGCCTCAGCGTGGCTTGATGAGTGGTGAGTAGGTCTGCACCCAGGATCCGAACCTGCAAACCCCAGGCTGCCGAATCAGAACACATGAATTTAACCACTATGCCACTGGGCTGGCCCCTAGATTAAAGTATAATTTTGTTAAACTACGCAGTGTGAAGTCTATGTCCCTCTTCATGATTATCATTATCAAAATAAAAGCATAGCCATGTCTACTTTCTTGGTTCTAGCTACACAGATTTTTATGTATCTTAACATTTATACACATTGTTGTATCCAGGCTACTTTTGTCATTGTCTGTCAGTGATAAAATTAAACTTTGAGATGCTTCTAAAAAAAATTTTATGTGAAAAAAAATAATTTCAAATTAATGCTTAGGCTTATAAATCAGTGATTTTTCTTTCTCAGAAAACTTTCATTTTTATTTAATTCCTTTTTATTTACTTAATTTGTTTTATTTTATTTTCATTTCATTTTTTTTTTTTTGTGAGGAAGACCGACCCTGAGCTAACATCCGTCGCCAATCCTCCTCTTTTTGCTGAGGAAGACTGGCCCTGGGCTAACATCCGTGCCCATCTTCCTCTACTTTATATGGGACACCACCACGGCGTGGCTGACAAGCGGTGCGTCGGCGGGCGCCCGGGATCCGAACCCGCGAACCCCGGGCTGCCAAGCGCGGACTAAACTGCTGCGCCACCGGGCGGCCCCTCATTTCATTTCATTTTAACATTTATTTAATCTTAAAATATTATATTTAACACACACAAAAAATGTTTATAGCAGGGTTTTTTTGTGGTTTTTTTTGCTGAGGAAGATTAGCCCTGAGCTAACATCTGTTGCCAATCTTGCTCTACTTTGTATGTGGGTTGCTGCCACAGCAGGGCTGTTAATGAGTGGTGTAGGTCCACACCTGGGAACCAAATCCAGGCCACCATAGCAAAGCACATTGAACTTAACCACTAGCCAATGGGGCCAGCCCCCTTATATCAATATTTCTATTATTTATTTTTATGTTTGCTGTGGAATATGGTATTCACACATTGGCATTCTTGAAAAGATATAGAAATGTTTGAAACAAAGATTAAAATAAAAGGTCTAAAGTGCAAACCTGAATAAAATGAACTGAAGTAGAAAAGTACATTAAAGTACTAACTTTCCTTCTCCGAAGTGACTGCGTAAAATCCACAATGGAATAATTTAGTTTGCATTTTCCCTGCTGAGTAATAGTTCACATCTGGCCCATTTAATTTCACTAAAAAATATCATGCAGTATTTGAGTTCAAAGGACTTCTCATGTTAAAATACACAGTACACTTTCTTATAATACTTTCTACCTTTTTCAAGTGAGTACTCAAATATATTGGTTAAACTAAAAGAATTAAAAAAAAAAACATATGCACTATTATAATTAAACTATAATCCATATCTGGGGTTGTGAATAAGTTGTTCTGTGTATAATAAGACAAATCTGCTTTTGAAAAAATCTAAAATAAAAAATAGAAAAAATAAACTAAAGTAAATATTTTGTTCTATCAAAACCTAATTTACCTAAGTTTTACAGTTGTTACAGCTGATGCAACTGTGCATCTAATAGCCATAATTTTATTGTATGTATATTATATTTCAATTTGTTAATTGAAATATATTTAACATATAGCACTGTGTAAATTTAAGATGTAAGCCATATGTCAGATATGGAGTTAATATTCAAAATATATAAAGAACTCATACAACTCAATAACCAAAAAAAAAATCTAACTAAAAAACTGACAGAGGAGCTAAATAAACATTTTCCAAAGACATTCAAATGGTCACCAGGTACATAAAAAGATGTTCAACATCATTAATCATCACAGAAATGTAAATTAGAGCCACAATAAGATATCACCTCACACCTGTTAGAATGGCTATAATCAAAAAAAAAGAGCTAATTTTTGGTGAGGAAATGGAGAAAAGGAAACCCTCATGCACTGTTGGTGGGAACGTAAATTAGTTTAGCTACTATGGAAAACAATATGGAGGTTCCTCAAAAAATTTAAAATAGAACTACCATATGATCCAACAATTCCACTTCTGGGTATATATCCAAAGGAAATGAAAACAGGATATATTTCCATTTTTTAAAAAGTTATAAGAAAATTTATTTTCTAATGTACACAGTTTATTGGGTTTTTTGATGAATATTGAATACACATTTTTATAAAATGTAAGCTATTCAACTGTTTCAAAGTCAAATATTTTTAATATAGATTTAAAAACATGTAGGAATAGATTATTAAGTATCACACAGAAAGATTAAAAGGCTCTCCTGATTTGTGTGTAGTTAGAGAGGGAATCTTGGAGCATAGGAGAGGTTTTCTACACATATTTACCTAATACAATTTATTTTTTGTAAATTAGAAGACTGTGATCAGACAGATACAAGGCCGTTTATAATTTATGTGGTTTTATGGCAAAATCATCATATATGACAACTGAGAAGCTTTTCTGTTTAGATCTTGGATGATAGAAATGTGTACGAAGTTGACACTACCAGCTTTAAGTTTACATTATGCTGCACAATTCGCACAAGATTTTCCTATGCCTTAACGCATCCTGAATCTCATTATTCACTCCTGACTCATTCTTAGTATCTTTTAAATTTGTTACGGTTCTGCCTGATTCGATAAACATTTATTTATTGTTTTCTGTGTGGGAGATACCACGTGAGGTGCCAGAAATACTACAACGAGAAAAGGTTAGCCTTTCCTTCAGAGAGTTTGAAGTAAAGGGAAGAGTCGTGTTCTAACAACAGGTCCAGAACCTAGAATACGGAGACTGAATGTAAAGTCAGCAGAAGCCTTGATTGACTTCTCTATGTGTTTCAAGGTCTTACATTTGCACTGTTCTATTTTTTTTTTTTTTAGTATTGTAATAACAAACTTCATGTCAGAATATTTCCATGTTTGCAGATGTAACAGGAGCAGCCAATCTTCATACATGTTAGAACACATGAGTTACTATTCCTGTTCTTCCAGGGTTATCAAATGCTCGGAGACAGGTAGTCTTTGGAGAAGGGGCAGTTTTTAATTTAATTTTCCCCACCTTTTATATAGCTGCAAGTGTTTCTGCTATTGGAGCTAATTAACCGATGGCTCCTGGTTCTAATTGTGAATTTGATGGAATGTTGATGTAGCTAAAATTTTGTACTTCTTATAATGTGCAGAGTTCTATACAAAATCCCGAGAGGCATTTTTATTACTAGAACCTCCTGGCAGGACTGGCCCCAAACAAGGCAGCTTCTGGGAATGCTACAGGTCTCTGATCCATCACTTTCTGTTCCTTGCTTCCCTAAGGCTATCTGGTTTCCTAATTTTTTAGTTATAAATTTTACCTTTTATTTCCTTTATTGTGTCTATGGGTGAGTTGTTTTAATCTTGGTTAAAAACAATATATGAAAGTCATTTGTTCTTCTGAGTCTGGCCATTGTCTTTCTTTTTATGATAATTTTGATAATATTAACATGATTTTCAAGGTAATCCTTTTATAACATTATTTTGAAAAATGTGATAAGGAGCACAAATGGGGTAGAAAATATAGTATTGTGAGATTTTGGTCTATATTTATTACAATTAAATAGGATTTGCTAAAACCATTATTTTTGCCATGAATATTTAAATAGGGTAAATTGGATGACGTCTAGATATAGTAAGCATCCCTGTTTTATTCATTATTTTTGTGGCTAATCATTTAATATCAAAGTAAATTTAATATGGTAGCACAATTTTAAATTTTATTAATCTAGATTGGGAGCTGAGATTATGTGACATCCTAATAGTATTTAATCTATATTTGAGATTTAATGATATGAATAATGTCAAAATTTCTGATGTGGTTACCTATTCCTGGATTTGATATAAAGCAAAGTTCAAGAATATGTGTTTTCTAAATAAAGCATTTTACCCTATCTTCCCAACCCTCCCCTACTCTCCACTCCAGCATTTTTCTTAACTTCTCTCCATTCATAGTCAAGGTTTTTTAGGGAGGTTTTTGCATAAGTCAGCCACCTGAGAACCACCATAGACAATCAGACACTAAACTATAGTGATCATACCTCCTCAATATCTTGGATATAATTTTAATATGATGGTCTGCATTCTTACTCACTTATATTCTCTGCAACACATCCCCAAAGCATTTGATGTTGCAACTCTATTTTTCTCAGCACATCTCAGGAGATTTATGTTCTGAGAAGCATGCTTTAAGCACTGTTGCTCTGAAAGGTATAATTAGCTTCATGTATGAAGTATGTTTCGCTTTCCTAGTTTTAACCCTGCAGTGTTTCTGGAGTCTATGTTTATAATAAAGGTATTTTTAAAAATGTTCATGTAACTACATTAACAAAAAAACATGATTTTTATGTATGTGTGTACATATACATACTTACTGTAATATATATATATCACAGTGATTAAGTTTCAAGATATGAGATTTTTATATTGAATAAAAAAATATATATTGAGAGCATGAGTATTTTAAACTATACATTTTGTAATTCATTCATTGGTTAAAGCCCCAATATATTCCTATGTCATGAGAAATGCAAAAAGCTGATATTTACTATTGACTATATAATTTAAAGATAGTTAATTCATATGCATAAACATACACGCATACACGCATCTATACATTAAAACTATATAATAAATAAATATTCCTGGAAAAGCATATTAGTTTTTAAGAAATTACATGCAACAGAGGCTGGGACCCTGGCATAGTGGTTAAAGTTCAGCGTGCTCCACTTTGGCAGCCTGGGTTCCTGGGTTTGGCTCCTTGGAGCGGACCTACACCACTCATCTTCCATGCTGTGGTGGTGACCCACATACAAAATAGAAGATTGGCACAGATGTTAGGTCAGGGCTAATCTTCCTCAGAAAAAAATGGGGAAATTACATGCAACATATCGAGCATACATAAATCTAAATTTCCTTTTTCTCCTAGTTTTTTTAAGAATTTGATTGACAGATAAAAAAGCTTCCCAGAAAATAATTCTTAAAAGTGTAATTAAAATTCCATTAGTTTCTTAAAGTTATTATTTAATTGTATTCTATTCTTCCTAATCATATTGTTGAAAATTGTATCATGGTTTGGGAAAAAGTAACATACTATTTTGTTTATAGACTACTGTATTAAGTATTACACATTCTCATTACACACAAACTACAGCATGCCTAATGATCATTAGGTTGAAAAATTATAGAACCCTTGAAAAGAGATTTAACATTAAAAATATATCTATAAAGAATAAATATTGGAAAAGGAAAATCTCTATTGGATTATAGTATAAGTAAAGAGAATTATTTTTAGGGTCAAAAAGAAATAAGATAAATATAAGAAACTTGTATTTCTACTTTGTTCTCGAGTCTCATAATACAGAATGTTATTGATAGTCTAGTGGTCTCTCTGTAGAGGCATCACATTAAACAATGAAATCAACAACATTCATACTTCACTTTTGCATAAAACACTGTTTTAGATTTTCAGAATATATTTCACAGCCACAGGGGAAATAGGAAAGGCCCAATAAAAATGGGTTGTTTTCTTGGCAGCAGCAATTTTCTGTCTTTTTAGTTGAATGCAGAATGACAGAAAACATAAAAAGCTGTTCAAGTGTTTATGTAAAGACCAAGTTCAGAGTCCATAAACTGCCAATAATTTCACCATTATGATTATAAGTTTTATAAATATTTCTTGAATAACTTTTGAATTACTTAAGAGTGACTAATATTTTTAATTACTGAAAATTCTCACATAAGTTTGATGATTATATTTTGGAGAAAGAGAATCATGAATCTGTAGAGCAGTTAAACATTATATATATATATATATATATATACGCTGTACTTCTAAAAAATGTAAGGAGTCATAAAATGTTGCAGTCCACACATTTAACCAGATAATTACTCAGGCAAAAATATGGCCAGTTGATCAATATTCTGCATAGACTATAATATGGTATATAAATATTAAGTTTTGTAATAGTATAGTCCTTTTTTCTTTCCAAAATTTTCTATTATAATTGTTGCTGTAATTAAACTTTCCAATAGTGCTTAAGATATTTAAAGAAAATATAGGAAAAAAAAGGAATATGTATTAAATATATTGCACTTAAATTTAATTATTAAACCTGAACATAGTTCTCCCCAAGTATAGACTTTGAAAGCTACAATTTTTTTGTCTTTAAAAGAAAAACACTTTAAATTTTTCTTTTCCACTGTATGTTTTAAAATGTTATTTTTCAGTTTGAAAAAGTAATATATGTACAGGATGTAAAATTTTTTAAATGAAGATATTTACATAAGGCATTAAAATAATATAATCTCAATATCAGACATAAGTATTATAAATATTTTATATAATTATTCTGTCTTTTTAAATAAAATACATACACATTTTAAATTGTCTAAAAACCTGCTACCTTTCTTCAATTTTCCACAGTCTCATTTATTTTGGAAATTTCCTGTGTCATTAATCTTTTATGTTATTATTTTAAATAACTGCTTGTTATTTCATCATGTAAATATACTGTGACATACTTAACAAATTGACTTTTATTCTCAACTTAAATTGCTTCTGTTTTGGTAAAGCTCTACTGAATACCATTGTGCATATATCTTTGTTTACTCTTCTGATTGTTTTCTTATAAGTACATTGAGGTGAAATTATAAATACATGGAGGCTGAAAGGATTAAAAATGTACTATTTACTACATATTACAAAATTGAAACAGATATGTATGTGTATATCCATGTATAATATACAATGGTATTTGCAGAAAATCAAGAAATATATGACTACAAGAGCAGGGATTATTTCTTATAAAATTTTTGTTTGTTTCATATAGTATATTACTAGTTGCAGAAGGTATTGAAGTACCTTTTGTAATCCTGATAAAGTGGGGTTTCAGTAGCAATTGTTTTCCTATTTATGTACCATTTTTGAATTAACTCTTGATATTGTACCGACGTAAAGGAACATTTCCTCAGTTTAGTATGAAATTTCTAAATTTTTAGGGTACAGTTTTGAATTGTTTACACAATCTGAATAAAACAAAGGATCCTTAAGACTCCACAGGATATAGTCAAGTATGACTTTAATAAAGGTAATGTACAGCCAACAGGAGAGAGTACAGACAATGGGAGAAGTATAAAAATCTCCAGGTGTAGCCCCAGGGTCCTTTCATAGTGGTAGAGGGTACACTTTGTCTTTTGGACAGTTAACCACTGAAATATGTTCCATGTCTCTTAGTTTGAGGGGAGTCAAGTTACAAATTTGCTAAGGGATCTTTTATACCTCACTGGTCACATTGCTTAAAGACATGCTGTATAACTAGTTAAACTAGGTGGAAACCATCAATCTAGACCTCTTAAAACAATGGAGAAAATCTAGTCTAGGGTGCCTCAAGGGGAATTTTGAACATTAAACAGCATATTATAGACCACAGGCTAGTACATCTCACCCTTATGTCACCAAGAGTGATTCTCTGACTACCAGGATGCCCAGAGACAGCCATAAAGCTGACCCAGTTCCCCTGTAAGGTAACACAACTATGGCACAAATTTAGTGCACCGAAATAATAATTGTGACATAGGGGTTTCTGACTGTACCATCCCTTAAATCACCCCTAATATTTGAACCAACCAATAAGCTGGCAAAATTTTCAGGTAGATTTTGACTAAAATATTAGCATTATTTCTGATTAAGTTAGACTGGATACTATAGCTTAAACGTATGACCACTAGTACAATTCCTATCACTGTCACCTATTCTTCAGCTTCGAACAACCCACCTGAGGGGAAGTTTGGCCTGTGAAGCAGTCATATTTACCTAAAATCACTACCTCAAACCACATTTTTTTCACCAACCTCCTCGTTGTTAAATCAAAAAGGGTATTTTCCAATTCACTTCTGTCTTCATCCATTGGAACCGTGTGATACTACATTCTATTTTTTAATGCAAAGCTCATATCAGTTGGATTTTGTGAAACATCCAACAGTTTCCTTTGACCTTTCTGGCCACTTTTTCTTAATATCCTTCCCAGTCTTATCTTCCTGATCCTATTATGTTCCATCTATACGTTGATAACATCACTATTTGTATTTCCATCACAGACTGCTCTTTGAGCTCCAGACCTATTGATCCTGAGCATTTCTACTTGAGCTTCAGACAGAAACAAGAAATCTAACATTTTCAAAAATTGAATTCATAAGAATTCCCTGTAAATCTGTTCTTCTTCTTGTATTTCTCATCTCGGAAAAAATGACACTATCCTTAAGCAAACATTGGCATCTTTCCCTATTCCATCTTCTCCCCTACTCCTCAAATTCAGTCACTCAACAGGTACAGACAGTCCTCGCTTTGCGTGATTCTAATACATATGAGTTTTATTTACCATGGTGTAGTCAAATAACACCAGTTCCCGGAGAACACGGTTCAAATTCCAGTTACCACCTTATATTAAATGAAAATTTACGTAAAGTACCATTCGCTGCTAGCTCTTCAGTCTACAAATCACTGTGTAAATAACAGGCCTGTCATGATTAGTGACCAATCGTGCCATTTTTTCCAAGTCCCTGCACATCTGTTACTCAGTTTACACACAGACGACAAAGCAGGTACTTGAGTTGCATCCCTGACTCCCAGTCATAAACCTGAGTGACATTTTACAAAAACAGACAAGCAAAAGAGAGAAGTGGTCGACAAACACGAAAGTTCAAAAAAGAATTTTTTAAAAAATGATAACGCCGACAGTGAAATTCAAATTGAACATAAATGACATGACAGAGGAATATCTGACAGAGGGAGTGCTGACACTGCCCCTGTCAGAGACTCTGGATGTGCAGCTCCTACATCTTGGGAAAAGTGAACTCATGCACACGAGTGAGAAAAGTGTTTGTGATGAAAAGGATGCAGCCATTCCAGAGGAAACGACACCCATAAAAAATTTTGCATTAAAGGAAATTTCAGATATTTCAAGACACTAAGTGATCAAAAAATAAAATGTTGCAAGCTGACTCAAACTTAGAAAGGAGTATGAAAGTTCTCCAAGAAATACAAAACATGTTTGATATTGTAAAAAGCAAGGACTGCTCAAACTACTCTTGATAAGTTTTTTTTTTTTTTTTTTTTTGGTGAGGAAGACCAGGCCTGAGCTAACATCCATTGCTAATCCTCCTCTTTTTTGCTGAGGAAGACTGGCCCTGGGCTAACATCCGTGCCCATCTTCCTCTACTTTATATGGGACGCTGCCACGGCATGGCTGACAGGCAGTGCCGTCGGCGGGCGCCCGGGATCCGAACCCGCGAACCCCGGGCTGCCAAGCGCAGACTAAACCGCTGCGCCACCGGGCCGGCCCCACCTCGATAAGTTTTTGTAAAGAAATTCTACACGTTATTTCTCAATGTTTCAATTTACAGTGTACTATGTAAGTATTGATTTTACTATTTCTCTCCATTTCCCCATACGTTTATAACTGATGGTAAAAGGCATTTTGACAAAAATTTTTAAAGTTCACGAAACTATCATCACTTTTTCCCATTGATTATTCAATTGCTACACACGGTTTCAGCTCACAATTATTTTTATAATGCTGCACTACTACACAAAACAAGGATTATCTGTATAACAGATCTGCCCCTCTCAATATTTTCTAATCTAGCCCCTATATTCTGTTACATTTCTACTGCCATTTTCATGACAAAATCATCTATTACCTGGAATATTACAATAATTTATTAAGTTGTTTTTCTCCTACATTTTAGATTGAGCTTTCTGGAAAGCTATTCTTTTTAGCAAACTCCTATATTTAAAATTTCCATTACTATCAGGATAAAGTCCAAATTCCCTAACACGAGTGAAAAGCTCTTCTTTCTCTGGTGCCTGGCTTACTCCAGTGACATGGGTAAACCTCTCAAAATATATACTCCAGTCATATTTCAATACTCTGTTTCCCAACTATGTAATTATTTTTGCACAAGTGGATTTACTGCACTACTATTTGAGAGTCTACGATGTTCCAAACATGTAAAAGATAATAAGTATATAGTTTCTAGTAAAATTTAGTGAATGAGTCAATCTTTTCACTGTGGCTTGGAAGTAATTATTAAGCAAATAATTACTATGCAATTTTATACTTACACAAGAAATACATGATTCTTTAAAAGAGTATATTAGGAAAGTTCGGGATGAAATCAGATGAATCTTCTTGGAAATAGTGAATGGTATTGAATTCATAGAGATGGTTCAAGTGGCCATGGGGCCTGGAAAGGAAGGTGAAATTAGCATTCCAGGCAGAGGGATAGTACATGAAAAGATCTGTACTGTGTCCTGTCTAGGATTACTTTGATCTTGGAAAATGGAGAGATTAAGAAGCAGGTTGGGGAGAAGCGGGCAGTGAATGAAAGATTTAAAGTGATAAATAACATAGGTGTAAAGACAAACCTAAACGTTTGTCTAAACATGACGGCAGGTATGGTAGCAAAATTCAGTGATATAGAATTCCAACTTTGGAAGAGAGCCAATATTGCCTGGCGAGAGAATGATAAACAAGAGGTTTGTGAAATACTCTGATAAAGTGATTAAGAAGACAGATTTATACAACCAAAACTCTGGCCAAGTCGAGCGTAGAGTTAAAAAAATATTAGCAATTTGATATTGACAAGTAGAAAAGTTCCAGCATATCTGATATTTTCTTTAGGGAGCATATTGGAAAGCCTAGAGAAAAGGGCCGAGAACCAATCATTGAATTAGTCCAATATTGAATGGCCAGGTAAGGGAGGGCGAGAAACCAAAGTAGATGGAGAAGGTAGGAGGGAAAGCTGTACAATATGGTAACACAAAATTCAAGAACAGATAGTATTTCAAAAAACAATAGTGGACAATAATTTTAAATGTGCTTGTGAGTTAAATTAAGTTTAGGAATGGTAAACATACTGTGGTTTTAGTGATATTGAGATTATTAGCCAAAGAGTAACTTTAGTTCGTGTGATATGAGTAGAAGTGTAGTCATAGACTGAGTTAGGTGTGCAGTTGATTAAGGAGAGAAAAAGGTAAGGATATATGTGTATGTGTGCACGTGTGTGTGTGTGTGTGTGTGTGTGTATGTGTTCTAATTTGATTGCAAAGCAAGGATAGTACATAAGCAAACTTTGTTTTGTCTTGGGGAGCAAAAATTCTTTTCTAACAGAAGGGAGTAAGGATGTGGTAGGTACATATGACACAGATCTCATTATCTGGTAGTAGGAAGTTGAAGAACATCCTGTGTGATGGCTTCTATTTCCTTTTTTGTACAAATAATGTAGCTAACTTACTGAGATTAGAAAGTTGTTTTGATAATTTGACCATGTGAGCAAATGGATGCGGTAGTATGGAGAAGAGGAAGTCAATTGAGAGGGGATAGTTTTGGATAGATAGCCAGATTATGTGCATATCACACATATGGGTGCCAAAGTGTGAAATGGACAGGAATACTTTAGACCAATTGTCAAAATATTTATTTCAATGCAGGATAATAACTAGAAGTTCAACAGATAACAGCAATTAGGAAGGGGAGATGATGGCATACATATCCAAATGGCATGAATCATAAAAGAGAAGGCTTTTTATCATGATGATAAATGAACATAGTACTAGAAGTGACAATGGCAGTGGATAGTGTGGTTAAGAGAATATTAACCAGATTATACAACATCCCTTAATGCTGTTGTTTCCTAGGGTATTCCTCAAAAATCCTGTATGCAAATATCAGAGTCTTGGAGTTTGTTCACCAGGGAATCCAAAATATGACAACTCTGAACAGATTAAACACCCTGTTAAGGTTGGGACAGCCAGTAAACCTTTTAATTTGAAAATATGCACAAGTAAAATGAAAAAATTATGTGGCTCTTCCATGAAAGTATATATGCTTAAGATGCTATTGTTGAAAGGGGTACATGATTGCAATAAAGAAATACAGTAAATGTGAGAATTATGTCTATTAAGGGCATATTAATATGACATTTAAAATTAGCACATGGAGCTAATTTTAATAGAATTGATGAGAAGCTGACTACATTTTTTGTGAGAATTGTATTGTTAAAATATCCACAGATTGGAGAAAAAGAGACTATGAATATTTGAGACTTAAAATTACTCTTGTGCCAAACCAACCATAGGCAAGAAGTAACTAAAAAAACTGCTCAGCTCCCAAGATGGTCATATTCCCTGATATCTTCACTGCAATTTCCAAGGAAGATGAGAGGAAAAAAAATATCTCCAAGAGGCAGGAGCCACAGAGAATAAATAACAAGAGAGCTACATTTAGGGGACCGAATTGAACTGATTTTAAAAACTCTGTTTAATTGGAAGAATTGCCCTCAAGCATGTTCTGAGTTGCTCTTTACTTGTACTCTTTCTATAAATGAGAGAGCTGATTAAAAAGAATATAAAAACATCTTGCAACTAGAAAGAATCAGGAAAGTGGGGGGGAGGGGTTGAATCCGGAAGTGGGAAGCTGGGCAGTGTTTCCCTGAACTCAGTCTTTCTGCAGTTAGAAGACCACCTACCTTAGGTTGAGTGTATGATTGCTTTTCTTAGGTTCTAATTACCACCACGTGGTGAATCCCCTTTCTTCTTCTACCTGGTATTTCTCTGAATTAGTTAGAGCAGGTGCCGTTTCCCTTAATAGCATAAAGCCCGAGCAATCACCCTGATGTGCCCATATACAGTGATGAAGATAATTTAAACTAAACCTGCACTTTGATTATAGTGGAGTCTAGATAAAGTTAAATCAGATTGCATATATATATATATGTGTATATATATAAATATACACACACATGATTTTTTTAATATGATATATCTAAAATACTCTAGTGATTTCACTGTGTCTGTCTGTATTTAAAAATCTGAATTAACAGGAGATACGGTTTAGGATTAAATAAATCTTTGTGATAGCTGGAACATTAATAATTAGCTAATTTATTTACCACTTTGTGTGTGTGTGAGGAAGACCAGCCCTGAGCTAACATCCGTTGCCAAACCTCCTCTTTTTGCTGAGCTAACATCTGTGCCCATCTTCCTCTACTTTATATGGGATGACACCACAGCACGGCTGACAGGCAGTGCATCGGTGGGCACCTGGGATCCGAACCCACCAACCCCGGGCTGCCAGGGCATGAACTAAACCACTGCACCACCAGGCCAGGCCCCTGTTTACTCCTTCTTTGGAAGTATGGTCTATGTCTTGAATATACATACATGATAAGAAACAGCGCTTATCCACAAGGAGACACTGGTTTAGATGGAGATTTAGGCAAAGAAATGTGGTGTGATAGTGGTCAACACTGAGGGCTATTTATCAATAAATGGCTATTTATCAATCTTAATGTTAAAAAAAGAAATCCTTAATGTTTTTCTGAAAAAGTGATAACTGAAATGAATGGTGAAGGAGTAGATACATAAGAACAGGAGTGGAGAGAAGGCAGCCTGTGGTAGAGATAAGAAGCATGAGAGATTAAGAGCTCAGTATAATGGAAAAAAAGCTCATTGATGAAAGTAGAGGGCTAGGTAGGAGAAAGACTAAAGAACTTTTGGTGATATGCTAAAATGTATTTACTTTATCTTGAAGGATTTGGAGAAATGTTAAAGGATTTTATACATGACAGAAATTAATCATATTTGCAATTATCATGTCCAGCAGCTTCAGCCCAGAGAAGTATCTGGGATGTCTCTTGGATCCAGAGAAGTATCTATTTGCCTGAGGAAATGATTTCCTTCTCGGGCATGTGTGTAGGTTATCCTGTTGATAAGAGACAATGTAAAAATTTGGTCAAAGAACAATTCCACGATTAATAAGAGAAGGGAAAATTCTGAGTTTAATGTGAAACTTGTCTTTGGGTTTTGGCTTCAGGCTTCATTCAGTTTTTTTCTTTCTTAATTAAAGACTAATTAGAACTCCAATTTGAAATATATATGATAAGCCATTATGTAAAGACAATAGCTGTTGGGCCATGAAAAAAAAGTATTTGCCTACTCTTCAGTTCACATTATTATCAAAATTTGGAAGGAATAATAAGCCCTGTTACCTACCTGTGACTGATTATAGTTAAAAGGCAGAAAAATACTGACTTTTTACCTGAATTTATTACATGTAGAAGATTGCACAGGAAGATAAACTTTGTTAATCTATTAGATGCCAGGTAATTTTCTAAGTACTTCATAATTATTTCCTTCACTATCTAATGCTATTAAATGGGATTTTTAAAACAAATATGTTGTTAATTAATAACACTGAAATTCATGTCTGATTTCTCAGGAATAAAAGATAAGTGTAAACTTTGTTTCATTAAAATAGAGGCACCTACCGGGAGAGGAAGGCATCATAAGACCGTGAGCTTGGTGGCCGCCCACTGCTTCGGCAGTGATCAGAGACAGTGTTGGCAGGCTTGGCATGGAAAAGTAGATAAAGCTCTTGACAGAGAAATAAATGCTTTGGATGCCAGACCAGAGTCATGAGGGCAGTGGAGCCACAACTGGGTTTAAGTCTCCACTGGGAAAATTAGGAAGATTCTGACTTACATAAACTGTCTGAATCTCTCTGCCTCATTCTTAAATACCAGAAACATAGTACATTTTGGATAACTTGTGATGACTAAATATAAGAAGGCATCTTGCACAATCCCTAGCATATTAGATACTCACTAAAAGCTAATTTCATTCCTTCAACTGAATATTTAAAGTTGAAAGTATTTTTGTATCTTTTTGTGTTTATGTGTGTGCGCACCCTTGATTGTGGTGATCGGTACTTTCAGTACATATTCTAGATTGCTTCCGTCTAGATTGGTGGCTCTACTTTTTTCTCTGTTTTCCTACTGACTGACCATATTAAGATGATACTTTATATTGTGACTCGGAATTCACCAAACCATACTTACTTTGGGTAACGACTTCTAATATTTAATTTTGTATTCTAGTCTATTCTTTTTTTATTTTAATTGAAAAAAATCATCCTGATTTCCACACTTTATAAATCCTTGCTACATGGATTTCACAACTGTTAATGAATCACAGTGTGCACTTTGGAAGTACTCTTCTAGAAGGACCAATGTAACTTATTCATTCCTTATTATCGTGCAATGAGAAAAATAAAAATACTCTGGGAAGATAGAGAGCAGTAGCCTTTCAGAGCTGAAGAAAGGCTTTGACAGGCCTCTCTGAATTAAAAATAATGACTGTCCTGTACCCTGTGAAGAAACAAGATGCTGCCTAATAGGCAAGTGTCTCCTTGTAACTCTACTTCTCTGTGTAAAGTCTCAGAATGTAACCACCATACAAAGAGAAGCAATGGAACCTGGGTTTCATGGAACAGCATTGAGGATTGTAACAATTCCTAGACTCCTGTATCACTATCTTAGACTCCTAAGATGTTTATGATTCAAAAAACTTGATTAAGATCTTGACCAAGAAAGAGACAGTGCATTAGAAACATATGAAAAGAGCATGTTGATTGTTGGTATATGACACACATCTTTCCTAAAGAATCTGCTATTAGATATCGTTCATTATAGACTACTGACATGTTTCGGTCTCCATATAGGAGTAAAATGAGGCTCTTCTTGAAATGTGTATGATGTCTCAAAGATGTTTAAGTCAGACTCAAGAATTTATTTTTAACATTTGGTTTATCATAAAATGGAAAATATGAGGTAAAACTTTTAATCATTTGAAGGATCATGGTTTTATATTTAACACTAAATACATGATCTATAACCATGGCCCCAAAGGAAGCAGAATGTGCACTTTCATGCTTGATAAACTAGTTGTGATGAGACATAACCAAAAATTGGACACTGATTGCACCAAAAATCTGCTGTATTTCAACTTCTTATGAATCTTTTGTGACTTTCTTTGACCTTAGCTTGACTCGATTGAAGAGCATATACTGAAAATTTTAATGTTTACATGACACTAGTTTTTAAAATAAAGACTTAGTAAAATTTTAAATTAAAATACATCTGTGAAGCCTTCAGAAATAACATGTGTTTAAAGACAATAGCCTCTGGGAAAAGAAAAATAATCCTTTGCCTGCTTGCCAAATCATATTACCGTCAGAACTGGAATGGAGTAAGAAGCCCAATTACTCACTTGTGATAGCTTACAGATGCAATGCAGAAAATTACCTCATTTTTTATCTTAATTTATTACATTTAAAGATTCTCATATGAGAATATAAAGAAGCCTTACTCCTACTGCCTACTTACGATGTCAACCTATTTTCTAAACACAATTATTTGCTTCACTAGTTAATGGAGTTTCACCTGATTTTTAAACAATCATGTTCTTAGCTGCTAAATTGTATAATATCCTACTTAGATTTTTTAGAATAGTAATTTACATAGGTTTAATAATTAAAACACACTTCACATATAATAGGGGGAAGTATTCAGAAAGTAGTATTTTAATTGGAGGAAAAATATATGACATACTTTTCAAATTACAAAATCAAGCTGCCAACTATTTCCTCATCATAAAGTGTCCTTATTAGAGGGTTTGTCTTTAGTGAGGAAAATAATATACTAATAATACTAAGAAATCCCATCTTTTCAGCCTGGCTGAGCCCTAGGTGATGTCTCTTGTAGTAGAGCAGGTGGCCTCACCTGAACTACTCTGATCATGCCTCTGCTTTTTGCCCAATAAAAACGCCCAGCCAGGTCATCTCTACAGGTGAGTGGGCATATTGTGTTATTTATTTCTGTATTGCTCTCTAATTATGAAGGCATATTTTTATACTACAAATGTGCTTTTTTGTGTGTGAGGAAGACTAGCCCTGAGCTAACATCTGTTGCCAATCCTCTTTTTTGCTGAGGAAGACTGGCCCTGGGCTAACATCCATGCCCATCTTCCTCTACTTTATGTGGGACGCCACCACAGCATGGCTTGACAAGCGATGCATCTGTCCACGCCGGAGATTCAAACCTGCAAAGCCCAGGCCGCAGAAGCACAGTGTGCAAACTTAACCACTACGCCACCGGGCAGGCCTCTACAAATGTACTTTTGATGAGTACATTTTAATTGTACACTTAGTTAATAAAATGTTTTAGGAAGGGTAAATAATGCCAACAATCCGTGGATTTGTGAATCTGCACGTGAATCACATATTGCTGCAGCATGAAGTACTTGGTTTGTCAGCCCTCCCTACCTTCCCTCCACTTCCCTCGGTTTGTATTCTATTTCTTTTCAATTTTTCTGAGTCTGATATTAATATTATAGAGAAGAAGAATGGTTTTGTTTCCTTTATGCTAATAAAAATGTGCTGTTGCCAGTCTTTTAAGAATATCTTTTGCTCTTTTACTGTGTTTTCTTAAGTGATGTTCTTATTTCACTCATCTACTAGCTTATCTCACCTACGTTTCTTGTAACTCCTTCCCCATTTCATAGATACTAGATTTGTAAGCACATTTCTGAGGACACCTCAACACTTTTATAAACTATAAGAAGCCTAAATATGAGAATAGCAAAATGTCAGTTACTCTCTCTTTTAAGGTTATTTTATATTTTTAATTTAATTTTAAAGGTATCTGACAGTGACTCAAAGCCTAGAAGTGGCCATCATGGGAGACATAGGCTTCAAAGGCATGTAGTGTAGGGGAAAAAGCATTGGAACTCTCAATTATTAAGGGAAAAATCTCAAGACTCTATGGTGGCCTTTGATTTAAATACGGTCATATATGGATAGACTGTCGTGTTGAAGGGAAACTAGTTTCTTCCACAGAAACACAGGCAATTCTTAGGTTATGGCAATGCACACTTAGATTCAGTTAAAACATGAATATGGGACCAATTATAGATGTCTCAAATTTTAATCTGCTGAAACTAAAACTAGTAACTCTCTCCATCTAAGATGGCCATACACCTTGAACAACTGTATGGCATATTTTCTCCAAGGGAAAGCTGAGAGAGATAAAATAGGAATCCCTCTATAAACCATAGATTTTGGAGTTAAAGATTTCTTACAATTTTTCTTTTTTTTTTTTTTTTTTTACTTGACACACTTTAATAGGAAAAAAGGCACCAAAATGTAAGATTCAACTTGAAGTATGAAGGTATGGAAGGAAGAAGCTGATTTTTAAAGATTTGAATTCATGTTGACTGAACTCAGTAAACACCATAATGCTAGTTTCTTCTTTTATCTAATACCTCACATATTTATTGTCTACTTGGAAATAATGGAGCTAAGAGAAACCATTGCCAAATGTTGGATTTTATGTGGGATCCTACCACTACTACCTGAGGACCTTTTCTCATGCTCCACATCACAAGGCCCACAGGAATGCCCTCATACAGAAGGATGCACAGAGTTACATAAATTATCCCAGAATAGCTGAAAATTCTGTGGTGGTCAACAATATGTTCACATTTGCCATATTCTTATTTCAAATATTTTTAAGTCATCATATTTAAAAATCATCTTCAAGGATACTCTATTTTATTGATCAACAATAATTCTTACATAAATAACTCTTGACATACTTTACCTCACATGCAGCACATGTAAGTATAACAGTAGTATTTTCCTCACTTTCTCTTCTCTCCTCTAACTTTGAAATACTTTGCTACCAAATAAACTGAAGGAGTTAATGCGCCATATCCTGAGAAGCCTTCCATATCTGTAGCAAAAGACTGCTGTTCCTTGAGTGCCACATCTGATTGGAGAGCCCATGAGTGCACTGTAGCAGATAGCTTATCGCTTCTGCAAGGGTTATTGAAACATGCAACTAAATCCTTGCTTGCAAAAATTGACCTTGATGTGTCCCTGAATTCTAGCAGATTGAAAATCGAGTCTATTGTAAAGTGCATTACAAGCTGGCTATTAGGTCAGAAAACCAGAAACAGTGAATTATATTCCAGGAAGAAGCAAATGGTTTCACATTCATAGCTAATATTTCTTTCATTTACAAAACGCAGAAAATGCATATTAATAATAATGAGAAACGAATTGAATGTGGAAGTAACATAAATTTAGATAACATATGATTCGATGCTGGTATATCGCTTAACGGGTAGAAACCAAAGGGTGAACTAGATGTTGCATGTCTCACAATTTTTATGAAATTCAGTTGGTAAAATCCAAGTATTTAATCACACATACAATATTATATTGTGTTTGGTGGTATTGATTTTAATGGTTTCTTTAATAGGAATTTAATCTTTGGTGTACTTGTCTATGTTAAAACATCAAGTGTATGTATGAGTCACATGAAGTGGGTTCAACACCTGCTTGCACCTCTTAGTACTTCTTCAAAGTCAAAGCAGACAATTGAAAGTACAGAGTATTTTAATAAATTAAAATCAGAGTAATATTTCTATATTAGTAGAGAAAACATATTTTATATGCAAGAGATAAATTTTCCAAGCAAAATTGTCAAATTTAATGAAGCTAATTGGACCCACATACCAGAATACAAAACCATTCAGCTTTTCTCTTTCTGGGAGAAATAAACAAACACCTTGATTCATTTATTCATAGATATTTCTTTTTATAATAATTTTAAATCCTAGAATTTTAGCCTTTCAAATCTGTTTTTACTAAAGTTTCTTCTACCATTCTAAACTCTAGATGTGCCTCTGTTATGTTGTGAATGAAAGAACTCAATGAGTAGATTATTCTAGCATAGAGAATTACCTCTCCCTTCCTTGTGTCCTTAGAAGAAGACCGATATCTTGGAGGCAAGGATGGAGAATCTTGGAGAACTGATTGAAACCAAAATGTGATAGATGAATATGAAAAGGAATCCCTCTTCTGACTGACTCCCTCTTATGCTATGTGATAGGTGTTGGTAGCGTAGGGGGAGAAAAAAAAGATACTCAAGTTTTGCGCATAACTGAGCCCGGATCTTCCTAGGGTAGGTGAAAATATTAATTTTACTAAAGGTATTTGTGCAGTCAAAAAACCTGCATTTTCCTGGAATAAAATTTTGCCATACAAATCTCCAATGGCAAGAAAAACAGAGTAAGTGCCTAAGTGGGTAGTGAATATCTGGTGGCATAGCCAGCCATGAGAGAATTCGAAAATAGAAGGTAGTACCACCAACTTTTCTCCTGCACCATATATACTTTGTTGCTTGCTATGATGGAAAAAAACCAAGTTGACCACCTGAAATATGAACATCCAGAAAGCTTGATAAAATGGTTATTATTAGATAAAGGATTCCAGAAAGTTGGCAATCTAATCATGATTTCCCATTTGTCCTTTATAAACGGAAATCTCTCTGCTTCTCCTGAATCAAGCTTTGGGTAAGTTTTATGCATGGCTGAATGTAAATGAAGTCTTGGGCTTCATAAGAGTTGTGGCAGATAGAATTAAGTGATTTTTGTACACTTTTTTTATAGAGGTAAAACAGGAGTTGGACCTCAAAGATCAAGATGGTCTTGGTAGAAAGGCTAACATGTGACCATTTGATACATGACCACTTACCCTTGACCTTCACGAAGCTAAGAAGAAACTGATAATGTGGGCTCAATTTCGTCTAGCTCTGAAGCTGGAAATTTGTGGAATGGCTGAATAAATTATGGTATAGTCTGTGAAATTCTATACAGCTACTAAAATAATTAAGGGTCCTAATAGTTGACTTGAAGTCATTTTTATGAGGTATTGATGACTATGACAATAAAACATAGGAAGTGTGTTTATTAAAATATGAATTTGGGAAAACAATGACCTCAAATCTCAATATATGTATATCTGTGTTTATTTATATTTATGGATGATTGTATGGTCATGGATAAAATATGAGAGAATACATTTCAGACTTTTAACGTTGGTTTTCTGTGTGTGTGTGTAGGACAAAAGGGGAGTATATACCCTAGTTAGAAAAGAAAAGAAAGGAAAAGAATACAATGCAAGTACAAATTCTTATACCTATGCAATTAGACTCTTTTGGATGGACATGAGACTATATATTTTTTTTTTTTTTTTTTTTTTTGTGGGGAAGACCAGCCCTGAGCTAACATCTGTTGCCAATCTTCCCCTTTTTGCCGAGGAAGACTGGCCCTGGGCTAACATCCGTGCCCATCTTCCTCCACTTTATATGGGACGCCGCCACGGCACAGCTGACAGGCAGTGCGTCGGCGGGCGACCGGGATCCGAACCCGCGAACCCTGGGCTGCCAAGCGCGGACTAAACCGCTGCGCCACCAGGCGGCCCCAGACTATATTTTTGACACGTCACCTTTAGGAATTCTCAGGAACAGCAAAGTGGTATACCACCATTTTACATTAAAAGAGATGGGAGATGAAAAATTATAATTGTTACTTTGAATCTGCTTCCATTTCTAGAGATCATGTTCGATTACTCTGGATAATGAAGCAATTTCTCCTAACTACATTCTTTCCAAAAAAGATACATAATTTGGTTATCAGAAAATCAATAAAGACACATTTTCAGATTTTCTTGTTCAGTTTTGATATCCAGAAAATGGTACTTGGAAATATCTTAACACATTTAAACACAAACATGTGTTATCCAAATCATAACTATGATTTTACTGAGGCTTTCTTCACCTTATAAAATAAAATATAAGGAAAGCAGGCATTTATTTATTTACCTACCTATTTATTTGTTTCTTCTCTCATTCATGTTCCTGTCTGTACTTATTTATTTATTCATATTCATACTTTTTCACAAGTAGTAGATGTTTAACTAGAATCCACACAACAAGAAAAGTCCACAAAAAACAAAATATGAGTACTATTTCCACTTTGTTTATGTAAAAGGATTCTGAGCCCTCATTCTGCCTATTGTAAGACTGATTTTCATCCCTAATGGAGTGTCTCCCTCCCACTATGCCTCCAGGAACACAGGGAGCATGCAGGCCAAATGTGAACACTAACCTACAGTTCATCATTTTGGGTAAGACAGAAACCCACCTCCATAAATCTTACGAGTCTTTTGCTTTCAGCTCTCGAAGCCACTACATTTTTTACTGTTTTGGAAACTCCATAGATCAAAGTCGTATTTTTTTTTTTTTCTTTCCTGAAATTCCAGAGGAGCAAACTGATTTTAAAATTCCAGTGCCAATTTTCTCTCAATACAAGAGCTGGAAAGAAGAAATCCACTTTATAGCGAAGACAGAAATTCAGAATTCTTTGAAACTACTGCTCTAATTTGATTGTGTCCACTGGCCAACCATCTATAGTCACCATATGCAGTAAGGGTGGATGTTCTTTAAAATAATTTTTCTCTTGTTAGCTAGCTAAATTCATCACTAAAAGAAGAATAAACAATAGCCCCTCTATTATAATAATTCTTGCTTTTAATACACATAAAATTTGAATGCCTAATTCTTTCTAGAAAAAAAATAGCATTTTCTTAAATGCATATATATTAGGTAGCACTTATTTGTAGTGGTCAAAAACCATGCTATACGTAAGTGCTGCCTCATATATTATCTCGTTGTTCAAAGTGTTGCCATAGTGCGTCAAAATTCTAGCAAAACAATCAGGAAGGGTTGTAGTAATGGGTACACACCAAAATAATCTGTCTTCTGATAGGTTCCTTCAGGAAGAAGGAATATGATATCAAATGGAAACTTGCAGCTACATATCTGAATTAAAAGTTCCCAGAAATGGGCAAACAGTGGGTAAATAGATCATGAATCTCTCTTACTCAATCTCTCTCACTCTCTTTTTCCAAAAAATTGTCTAACAATGTATTGGTTACAGCAGTAGTAACGATGCATTGTTAGGTTCATAGCAGACATAGAAGTAAAATGTATGACGTTTTTATTCAGGTGGTTTATTTGCAAAAACATGACAGTCTTTGCCAGTGGTTCTCAATGGAGTTAATTCCTTCGTTCCCACTGTCCCTGGGACATTTGTCAATATCTGATGACATTTTGGCTTGAGTTTTCTTGTCACAACTGGTGGGTGTTTATTGGCATCTAATAGGTGGAAACAAGTTACCAAATATGCTACAATGCACAGGAGAGCTTCTCCCAACAAAGACTCATTCCACTCAAAACGTCAACAGTGCCACTGTGGAGAAACTCACGTCTGGATAGGAAGTCTTAGGAATCTATGGAAAGCTACTAAAACTATTAAGCGATTTTTGCAAGTTTCAGGATATAGGTAAGATCAATATACGAAATCAATGACATATCTGTATACTATCAGGAAATAGTTGGAAACTGAAAATGAAAAAAAAAGCAATAAAAAATAGCATTAAAATATGAAATACCCAGAGATGAATTTATCAAACTGTGTCCAAGACCTGTACACCAAAAATTACTAATCATTCCTGCTAGAATTTCAGGAGTATCTGATTCACAGTTTTTAAATAATGTTAAAATATTATTAATATTGTTAAAATGTTGGTTCTCACCAAATTTTTCTATAGATTCAGTGAAACAGCAATTGAAATCTCAGAACTTTTTGTTTAAGCACTTTGACTCAAAGTCTGTGCTCTTTTTTTGTTGTTGTGCTTTGTTTTATTTTTTGAGGAAGATTGGCCCTGCACGAACATCTGTTGCCAATCTTCCTCTTTTTTTCTTTTTTCTCCCCAAAGCCCCAGTACAAAGTTGTGTATCATAGTTGTAGAGTTGTAGCTCTTCTATATTGGATGCTGCCTCAGCATGGCTTGATCAGCAGTGAGTAGGTCTGTGCCCAGGATCCGAACCGGTGAACCCCAGGCAGCTGAAGAGGAATGCTCAACTTAATCACTACACCACCAGGCCAGCCCCTCAGTTAGGACTTTCATAGAAAATCACATGCTGATTCAAAAATGTATATGAATTACAAAGAACTTGAATAGTCAAATAATGTTGACTAAGGAGGACAAATTTGTCCAAATTCTAAATGGATGCTATTTTTACTAATCATGAATATAAAATGTAGAAAATTTGGAGGTGCTTTAACAGGGAGAAAAACTGACAAAAAATATAGATTATATCTCCATTACTGAGGCCCATAAGCAATTTGACTGAGGAGGACAAATTTGAAAGACTAATACTACCTGATTTCAAGGATTACTGTAATTCCACAGAAAACAAGAAATCATGGCATTGATGGAAAGTTGTCCACATATATCAATGGAACAGAATTGAGAGTCAAGAAATAGATACACATACATAAGGTCAACTGATTTTGACAAAGATGCTTAGCCCAAAACAAGTCCATAGAGTTCAAGACCAAAGAAATGACCTTAAAATATATTTTTAAATTATATTGTTGATATATTCACTCACAAAAGATCAATTATGCCATATTTCTCAATAATGCAATACTTGCTTCTAAAATTGGCCAACACTCTCCTCATATAAACAAGAATTATAGTCATTTTAATGTGGGCATGGATAAAATTTAGTATCATGAGTCAGAATGAAGGAAGGAGTCTCTTTTTTTATTTGACCATATATATTGTTATTGGCCTCAGTAGTGGAGATATAATATATATTTTTTCTCAGTTTATCTTCCTGTTGAAGTAACTCCAAATTTTATGCATTTTATATTCATGATTAGTAAAAACAGCATCCATTTAGAATCCTTGAAAAAATACAGAAAAATATAAAAGGAACTCAATGTGTCATTGATCCTATAATTCAAAGATAAGCACTATTAATATAAAAGTTAATGCACTTCCAATCTTTTAAGCTCATATAAATTTAATTTTCATTGGTGAGAAATACATTCTTAAAAACTGGAAAATTACTTGGAATAATTTCCCCTCTCACTTTGGAATCTGAAGGATCTGGAATTAAATTCTATTTCTGACCCTACTGTTTGGCCATAGTAAAGTCACTTGGTTCTCTACAATTCATATTTTATCTGTAAATTGTTATTAATATTATCTAGCTCTCAGTGTAGTTGTGAGAATTAAGTGTTGTAACACATGCTGAGAGTAGGACTGATATCATTACAGCCATTCTGATTTTTAATATATTTAAATACTTCTCTATCAACTAATAAACAGTTATTGTTCTTGGGTCCCCAAAGTTCACACCAACCATATCAGTTGCCTGGACTACTCCTTGGATACCTCCCAGATACTATCATAATCCAACCCTTAAAGGATTATTGTCTACCATAAAGGGGATCTTTAGGACCTGGCTTCATACTACAACCAGTATATATTCTGATTGTGTGTTGCCCATCCCATACTTGTTAAATAAATTCTTTGTCATCACATCTGTTTTTGTTCAGCAGAAATGTTGATCCTGTGCATAAAGGGCCCAAATCTGGAGTACTATTTTCTCACTTCCAATGTTTGGAAATATTACACACTGCTGTCTGTTTACCATCTTCGATTAAAGGATGTTATGTAATGTTAGACTGTATGGATTTCATCATTCTCCTAAATCAAGATTCTTAAGTTGAATTCTTGGACCTAGAGGCAGTGCTCTTATTCAGCCAATTTGGTCGTAAAAGTTGTTTCTGTCATCAGCCAATTTAATCAGATGATGGCCAAATCACATTCAATCTGATTGGTCAACTTCCATGTCATAAACACTGTTAAATCTAATGAGTAGATTTAACATGGATAATCTACCTCAGGAGGATAGAAAACATGGATAAGCTACCTCAAGAGGGTAGAAAATCTCTAAGAATAGAAGTAAAATTAGTACATTCTCTTCTTTTTTTTCCAGGAGAGACAGTAATATTTATTAACTTCTCAATGAGTACAATATGTTGATATATAAACTCAATTCACTTTGATTATTTATCTGATCTATTGCTGCTGGAAATGATAGAGAAACTAGGTGACTCAGTTAAAGCCAACTTGTCTAGTGAGATGTTACAAGATGTCAACTTAAAAGGGACAGACAGGAAAAGACTTTATGGATAAACAGCTTATATTAGGGGCAAAGAAAACTGTGACAGTTTAGATCTTTGCTAATAATGCCTCAATTTTTTAATGATAATTAGAGGAAAATAAAAGTGAAAGCATTTTTTTAAAGTTAAAATTTAAAAAGCTAAATGTCTCAATTTTAAATAAGTACTCAACAGAATGTATGCTTTTGAGTCCAATGGAAGACATCCATAGCCTTATTCCCATGGTGTGCTGCTTATATAACATCAATAAAATCTAAAATTCCTCCAATCTTTTAAGTTTAATCTCTTTCTTAAACTAATATATAACTTGATATAATTCTTGAAATAAGGTAGGAATTTTGGAATAAAACACAAAATTATATAATTGATTTTTGATTGGATACACTCTTCTTTATGACATAACAATAATTTGTAGGGTTTTGTATCTTTTTTTTCTACACACACAGACAGTATTAATATTTGATTTGGGGAAATTTCTATGCCACAGTGAAAACTGTCAAAAATTCTAAAGATAAATGAAAAAGATTCAGTGATTTCGTCAGGTAGTATCAAATATACAAAATAATCAACAATTTTTTGAAATAAAATTAGAACTTTCTGCTTACTATGATCCCTCTCTCCTTGTCTCTCAAGCACATTTTCCCATTCCCTGGACATGATCGGTACAAATAAAAGCACTCAGTCAACTGCGTAGGATTGTTGTGCCTTTGTAAATAAATTAGCTGTTACATTCAAATGCAGTTTTTAGCAGAGTTTTTAATTATCCAAAATGTTAAAAATGTAAAAGAAAAAAAATTAAACTCAACTGAGAAAGTGGCAATTGTTAAATAGTAAGAAAGTGATTTGCCATTGGAGCCATCTCTTTCCCTGCAGAATATAACTCTTAGAATATGTTTAATATATTTGAAAAAATCATTAGCTTTTGAAGATACTGGATACTAAGCAAATAACTCTACTTGTTTAAAGAATAACTATAATCTGAAAGAGCTATTCCCACTTTAAAAGATATTTAATTATTGTAAGAATGAGTTCACAAACTGCTGGAAGCCACATCAAAAAGCCATTCTACATCATAAGCTGCACTTACACTGTCATCAAACAAATGATTATAATATACAATTTTCATTAGACCCCAGAGGCAACACAATATTTATTGAACATAAAAAAATGATTTTTTCCTCTGAAATATTTCACAAAAATGAATTTTTAAGCTATCTAGTTTGGGAACTCAAAAAAGACCATAGATTATTAAAACAAACTATTCCATAAAACTCATCTGAATTCTTCATATATTTAAAACTTCCTCCCTATGTTTTCTGGGGCCTTATAATAGAGAACTTATTTTGTTGCATTGTAGTCATTTGGTTAGGTACTCATCACCCCTGATAGAATATGAACTACTTTGGAGCAAGGCAAATGCCCTAATTATTTTTTTCATATGCAAACCCATTCCTAAAGAGAAAATGGAAAAACTAGAGAAAGAACTAGCACTGGCTGAATGACTACTATGTTTATGCCAGTGTACTGAACACAGAAGATAGTAACTCACTTTATTTTTACAATATTACCATGTGACATGTGCTATTAGCATCAAAATACAGAGATATTAAGCCATTTGTCCAATATTACTAAAATTGTATATGTTGTACAGGGCTGGGATTTTTCCAATTCTAGATGCTCCATTTAAAGTACAAATCTCCCCAATTAAGATAGCATCCAGGGAACATGACGAGGATGTTAAGTGGCCTGACAGTGAGAATGAATGGAATGTGTTTTCCCAGGGAATAGGAGGATTAATGTGCTTTGCAGTGTAAGAAAATTAAATCACTTGAAACATTGGCATGTAGAGCCTGTGTATTTGTTCTCTGATGTCTGTGCAGACTGGATTATAATCAATACAGTTTACAAATATCAGATCTGATTCAAAACAAGGAAGTTTATTCCAACTAATAGTGCTGTCCATCCGCGCAGTGCACTGCTCCGGGAGGTACTCTAATTCCCTTCAGTGGAGTCATTCAAGCAAAGCCTAAATGAGCATCTGTCAGAAATGGAATAAAAGAGATTTTTTCACTGAGTGAGAGTTGAACTAAATGTCCTATATAGCATTTTCCAACCATAACAGTCTATGATTTTATGATAATCATCAAACTCCAAAATAATTGCTCTGACCAGAGCATATTTCAAACTACCTTTGGGAAAGCTGAAATTGAGCATAGTTATTTATATAATAATTATGAGTTAGATCAGGGGTCAGGAAACTTATTTTGTAAACAACTATTAGTAAATGTTTTAGGCTTTGTAGGCTATACAGCCTCTGTCACAACTATTCAAATTGTCATTGGAAAGGAACCTTAGAAAACAGGTAAAAAATGGGCATAAATAGGCATGATTGTGCTCCAATAAAACTGTATGTACAAACACAGGCAGAAGAGCGAGTTTGGGCTGCATCCCATAGTTTTTAACCCCTGAGTCAGACAACTGTTGCAATATGGTGCAAATTCCCCAAACTGCCACTTGAAACACTTTGGTTTAATCTTGTCTCTACTAATATCTTGGCTAATCTGGCATGAGACACTTCACGTTTCAATAAGAATACTTCCATTAGAATGTCTAAATTTCCTCCAGCATGAACATTCATGATTGTGGACTAATACTTATTTCTTGCAAATTATTTGTATAATTCTGCCCCTTTCATCTTCTCAAGCTGCCTTTTATTCATGAATAAAGTTTAGACATTATTCAAGCCAATCAATTAATTGCCTGAGATTCAGATGAACAAATAACTCAGTCATCAGTCTGCAATAATTCAGAGTTTTGAGACACATGATGTGTATGACGGACAAAGGCAGCAAAACTGAACACCTGCAGCAGCAAGAAAATGTCTGCCAGAAACAGTAGGCAATGAGAGCAGTGACACATCTGGTTAAATCTACCAAGAGCTTGAAGCCAGGGACATTTAGTCATCTGAAATAGAGCATGAAGACGCACGACTTTTATTGGTTCCACTTTGTCAGTGCTGAGTAAGTCAGCCTTCTCTTACACACTTGCAGCTTCCTCTTTGGAGCTACAAAATAAGATGGCTGCCCTCCAGGCATTCACTGGCACGATTACTTTTGATGGATTTGTGTTGCCTTGGAGATTTTTGGAAGATATGAGTGTTGAAAGGATAGATTTATACTTGACATAAAGCTAAGGTTTCTAATACTATTCTGACAGCATTTATGAGCACTATTTTCTTTAATAATGTCTTTATTCATTTGGAAAGAGATCGGTATAGTTGCCTGAAATAGTTTCCAACACTTGAAAATTGCAAGTATTACAATTTTACAGTTTCTTTGAGATAACAAGTACACTAACTCTCTCCCAAATTCCAAATCTGTGTCTGGCTGAGTTCTACTCATTCTTTGATTCTCAGCTTAAATACCACTTCTTCAAAGTGGCCCTTCTTGAGTTCCAACATGTTTTCCACCTAAATGCAGTTGTATATACGTACCTAAGTGTATATATGTGGATGTTGCCTGTTTTGTTTAATATGCATGTCTCTTTCTGTGTGTGTGTCTCCACTAAACTTTAAAAAAGATTATGTCTTTTTTCTCTGTCATTGCAAGCACAGCACTGAGCATACACTTTTTGGTACACAGTAGGTTTCAATCAATAATGGTTTAACATGCAAATTTATGATTGAAAAAATGATGATTGAATGAAGACATAATGTGAGCAGAAATATCTTCATTTTAATATTGTTTAATAATCACTATAGAAATTACTTCCATAATTATTTCAGTGCTTCTGGTTAAATCATTACTGAGAGAGTAAATATGTGTGATTAACAAAACAGAGTTTTTTTTAATGCATCATTTTATGTTCAGAAAATGAAGATGAAATAATTTTGTTTATATGCATCATTGCATGATTTACAATAGAATTCTGAGGTAATATCCTGCTTTCAATCCCTGGTTTTCTAATTGTAAATCCTGATGGGAATTTCTCCTGAAACCTCATGAATGCCCATTCTTTGAATTTGCCAGTTGTGTGCATGTGTGTGTGTGTGTGTTTGTATATGCTGAATGGATTTACTTGGGCTCTTTCATAAACGTGATCCACTGTAGCTCCTCATTTCTCCTTGTATAGTCAGACCCATTATCAGTGGCTGCCTCTTCAATGCTTGGAGACTCTCCCTTGGAGAAAGGAGGAAAATAGCAGGACCTTATGAGAAGAGGCAAAATTTGATATTGAGATTCTTCTGCATGATCCCCAAAGCCTCTGTATATTGTATAATAATGGAGACAATATAACTTTGAGAGATGAATAATTCAGTGAGAAGAAATGGTTGTTACAACTGTGAGGTAAATTGATGAAAATTTTGAACATGATGCTTATTAAATGTTACATAAAACCTTACACACAATATTGCTTACATCTAACACACCTAAACCCAAGTGGATATTTTTTAACTATCTGAAGTCTAGACAGGTAATGACTAATTCTGATTAAGTCTAATTAATATCTCAAATACCAGGTAAGCATTGAGTGATAGTGGAGGAAAGCTTAAACCAGAACAGTCCACCTGCCCAGTATGGAAGAAAAAAGGGTAAATATGCACTATTTGCTTTTTAATTTTTTTTTACTTCTTTACTATGGCATTCTCCAATAATTTTCAATCTGGTTGTTTTAAAATTACTTTTATTAGATTTGTATTTTAAAAAGTAGCAAATGTAATAAAAGAAGTGTTCCATTGATAACTATTAGATTATTTCAAATAATGATATTTGAAATAGTAAGAGTACTATTAATAGTAGGAATTTCCTCCATTTATTTTGGAATAATTTTAAAAGTTGATGATGCTTATTTTTTCAAATAATTATTTCCATAGGATAACAACAAAGGAGAATGGCACATTGTTCTAAAATACTGATTTTAATTATTCTGTAGTATTAAAGAGCAATCATGGGGCATTTTTGGTTAGAGTCTGCAGGTTTTAAATTCATCTTTTCCCTTCCCCTTCCCATGAATGCAATATCAATTTTCTGCAATAAAAAATCTATAGCCAATTATTCCAAATAGTGAAGGTGTTTGAACACAATTAATGATAAGCTTAAAGTACAACCTGAGAAAAAAATAGCAATAAAAGTCATCCTAAGCATCAAAGATCTCAGTCATCTTTACTATGTTCAATAGTTCTGGAGTATAAAAAAATGCATCAAATAAAATGCAACTACAGGCATGCCTTGTTTTTTTGCACTTCACTTTATTGTGATTCACAGATATTGTGGTTTTTCAATTTGAAGTTTCATGGCAACCCTGTGTTGAGCACGTCTATTGATGCCATTTTTCCAACAGTATTTGCTCATTTCGTGTCTCTGTGTCACATTTTGGTAATTCTTGCAATAGTTCACACTTTTCCATTATATTTGTTACAGTGATCTGTGATGAGTGATCTTTGATGTTACTATTGTAATTGTTTTGGGGTGCCATGAATTGCACCCATATAAGATAGCAAACTCATTCGGTAAATGTTGTGTGTTCTGACTGCTCCACAGACTGATCATTCCTCCATCTCTCTCCCTCTCCTTGGGCCTCTCTATTCCTTGAGACATGACAATAATGAAATCAGGCCAGTTAATAACCCTACAATGGCCTCTAAGTGTTCAAGTGAAAGGAAGAGTTGTATGTCTCTCATTTAACTCAAAAGCTAGAAATGATTTAGCTTCGTGAGAACGACACGTCAAAAGCCAAGACAGGCTGAAAACCAGGTCTCTTGTGCCAAATATTAGCCAAGTTGTCAATGCAAAGGAAAAGTTCTTGAAGGAAATTAAAAGTGCTACTCCAGTGAATTCCTGAATAAGAAAGTGAAATAGCTTTATTGCTAATATAGAGAAAGTTTTAGTGGTCTGGATAGAAGATCAAACCAGCCACAACATTTCCTTAAGCCAAAGCCTAATCCACACCAAGGCCCTAACTCTCTTCAGTTCTGTGAAGGCTGAGAGAGGTGAGGAAGCTGCAGAAGAACAGTTTGACGCTAACAGAGAGTGGATTATGGGGTTTAAGGAATGAAGCCATGTCCATAACATTAAAGTGCAAGGTGAAGCAGTAAGTGCTGATGTAGAAGATGCAGCAAGTTACCCAGAAGATCTAGCCAAGATCATTAATGGAGGTGGCTACACTAAACAACAGGTTTTCAATGTAGACAAAAAAGAGTCTTATAGTGGAAGAAGATGCCATGGTAGGACTTTCCTAGAGAGAGGAGAGATCAACGTCTGGCTTCAAAGCTTCCAACAGGTTTACTCTCTTGTTAGGGGCTAATGCAGCTGGTGAGTTTCAGTTAAAGCCAATGCACATTTACTATTCTGAAAATCCTAGGGTTCTTAAGAATTATGTTAAATCTAGTCTGCCCGTGCTCTATAAATGAAACAACAAAGCCTGGATGACAACACATCTGTTTACAACATGGCTTACTGTATATTTTAAGCCCATTGTTGAGACCGACTGCTCAGAAAAAAATATTCCTTTCAAAATATGACTGCTCATTGACAATGCACCTGGTCACCCAGGAGTTCTGATGGAGATGTACACCAATATTAATGTTGTTTTCAAGCCTGCTAACACAACATCCATTCTGCAGCCCATGGATAAAGGAGTAATTTTGACTTTCACATATTATTTAAGAAATACATTTATAAGGCTATAGCTGCCGTGGAGAGCAATTCCTTTGATGGATCTGAGCAAAGTAAATTGAAAACCTTCTGGAAAGGATTCACCAGTCTAGATGCTATTAAGAACATTTGTGATTCATGGAAAAAAAGTCAAAATACCAACATTAACAGGAATTTGTTAAAAGTTGATTCCAACCCTCATGGATGACTTTGAGGGGTTCAAGGATTCAGTGGAGGAAGTAACCATAGATGTGGTGGAAATAGCAAGAGAACTAGAACTAAAAGTGGAGCCTGAAGATGTGACTGAATTGCTGCAATCCCTTGAGAAAACTTGGATGGATGAGGAGTTGCTTCTTATGCATGAGCAAAGGAAGTGGTTTCTTGTGATGGAATCTATTCCTGGTGAAGATGCTATGAAGGTTGTTGAAATGACAACAAAGGATTTAGAATATGACATAAACTTAGTTGATAAAGCAGTGGAAGGGTTTGGGAGAATTGACTCCGATTTCGAAAGAAGTTCTACTGTAGGTAAAATGCTATCAAACAGCATCACATGCTACAGAGAAATCATTCATGAAAGGCAGAGTCAATCGATGTGCCAAATTTCATTGTCTTATTTTAAGAAATTGCCACAGCCACCCCAACCTCCAGCAACCACCACCTTGATCAGTCAGCAGCCATCAACATCGAGGTAAGACCCTCCACCAGCAAAAAGATTGTGAGTCGCTAAAGGCTCAGATGATGGTTAGCATTTTTTATCAATAAAGTATTTTTTAATTAAGATATGCATTTTTTTGACATAAGGGTATTGTACACTTAAGGGACTACAGTATAATATAAACATAACTTTTATATGCACTAAGAAGCCAAAATATTTGTGTGACTCACTTTATTTATTTGCTCTGTTGAGGTGGTCTGGAACTGAACATGCAATATCTCCAAGGCATGCCCATATTTTAACTAGGATACTTATTGCAAAATTGTAATAGTTCAAGATGTATATTAAAATTATGGGGGAAATGAAGACAAAGATATCACTTGTCACATTTATGCTATTTCTGAAATTTTTTTAAATTATACTAAATATTGGGGAAAAATATCTTTACACAGTGGAACCAAAAACATAGATCATCCAAGCACATCAAAGCAACTTATTAAAAGATATAGACAAAGTGTCTATAGAAATTTCTGTAATATCTTAGTTGCTTTTTAAAATATTATCCAAATTTAAAACTATTTTAAATATCTATCAAATTGCCACTTATGTACGTAAATCATATCCTGTCTAAATATCTAAATATGAGAGCTTTATGTGGACGATATAAAGATGAAAAATATATATATGTACACATATACATATATAATATATTTTAAATGCAAATTGCTTCTTTGAGGTACAATATGTACTAAATATACCTGGATGACATTGCAAATGTGTCATTATTTTTTAAAACTCAACATTCATTGCCCTCAAGTTTATTTTTTTATTTTTTCCTTTTTTTTTTTTTTTTTTGCTGAGGAAGATTAGTCCTGAGCTACATCTGTTGCCAGTCTTCCTCTTTTTTTTGCTTGGGGAAGATTAGCCCTGAGCCAACATCCACGCCAATCTTCCCCCTCTTTATATGTGGATCGCCACCACAGTACAGCGGATGAATGGCGCAGGTCCATGCTCAGGATCTGAACCTGTGAATCTGGGTTGCCGAAGCGGGGAGTGCGGAATTCAACCACTATGCTGTGGGGCCAGCCCCTCAAGTTTTTTACTGTGGATTTTTTAAACCATTGTCATTCTCATTGATGCCACTTCAAATCACTGATCTCCTCACTTTTTATACAAGAGTACCTAAGGCAATTGTTGTGATTGGTTTCAAATTTTATTCATTCTATTGAATGAATTCCTATTTTATGCTAGTATCGAGATAAGTTGGGGAAATGAACATAAAAATATGACATGGTCCTTGACCTTGAGGGTTCACAGTCTGAGGGAGAAAATATATATATATTTTAATAAGAAAAAAATATAAATAGATATATACATGCTACTCAATATATACTTAAAATATATTTTTCTTATAGTATATATTTATTTACAATATATACATATCATATATTATATATACAATAAGAATAAATATGCATAATACATATAACATGGATACCTTGCATGTATATACACCTGTTTAACAGCTATATAATAATTAGGCATACAACACAAATATATATATATAATTTAAAGGAAAATTGTGTACCTGAACTCTAATTTATTCCAGAACTTTAAATAAAGTATAACCTAAGAATTTGTAGTATATAGACAAGCCTATGAATAAATATAAAGTACATTTTCTAACATACTGATCGTATAACTTTGAAAAGTAAAGCCAAATCAGTGTCAAAAATGAATACTTTCTAAAAGGTTAAATAAATTGTACTGCCACTAAGTTAAAGCTGCTAAGAGATCTTAAAGGTCATCTTTTCATATGGTTTTACTTGTTTACTAACCATATCACTTATCAAGAACTATAATATATGCTTCAGAGATGGGTAGAAACCTTAAGATCTATATGGAAAAGATAATATGTGTTATTTAATATGAATATCATTATTTAACATTCTTAACTTCAAATTTGTATATCAGTAATGATAAAATAAAGAGAACTGGCATCAACAAAATTTACATTTTTGAAACATATATTTTAAGTTCGAGTTGAATGATGAAGTTGCCTCGCCCTACACATACTCACAAACAGAAACACACACTTTGTCATCTTGAAAAAGGGAGAGCTGCTCATAGGCCAAATGGCAAATTGACCAACGTTTACCTGTGTACTTTTACCTCCCTTTAATCCCACTTATCACCTCTGGTCCTAAATGAGTGGTGCATTATATGAATTGATATATGCTTTACAATTTATCTTTTAAAGTATTTATAGTGTTTTAAGTAACTGCTCCTAAAAACTCTAAGTCTAAACACTTAGAGCCAAAGAACAAAATTTAATTAGTTTTTATTATGGATTAAAGATAAAACTTTGGGGAGTAGTGAGAATTACATGGCCCTTTACCAATCATACCATTTTTGAAACCCCTTCTTTAACTTCTCATTATTCAGAAGATTTATTCATTATTCATTAAACTAATGAACATATTGGATGTTTAATAAAAATTTGTTGAATAAGAATATGAGTGAAAATTTTAGCTATTATTGTCTAACATATCACTGGCATGACTTCAAAAGCTAAACAAAACACTTAAGACCTCAAATGGCTCTTGATTCATGACTTAAACCAGTTTTATAGACTCTGGATGAACTCTAAGATTAAAGTAGAAAAAAAGAGAGCAATGACTGGTGACTTCATGTTGCTAAAAGAAGTATGTATCAGAATACACATATTGGCAGAATTATTATAATGTTTCAAAATATTTTATCCTGAAAATGCTTTATGAAAGTGTTTATGTGACCACATTGCATGTTTCTGTCTCTCTTGAGTTAGGAAAATATGGAGAAACTCACACATAAAAGTGGATATTCTTGGTGACTTTAAAAAATATATCCCCTGTATGTGCTCCCTCAATTCTTCTCTTTCCCTCTTTCCACAAATATATATATATATATATATTTATACACATATAAATGTGTATAATTGTTATACATACACACACACACTCATAAAAATTTCTCAATAATGACTGTTACTTGATAGGAGAAAAATAGGAAGAAAATATGCTATACAAAGGAGGCAAAATATTTTACTTTGAGCCTTCTAAAATGACATACGATGACCACAAAATATACTTAAAATTGAATACAGCTCACTTAGTTGTTCATAATCTGGATTTCTAAGAAATATTTTGATTATTTGACTGATATCCAATTGCTAAGTGCTAGGGTTTCTCAAAATAGAGACATTTAAAATTATTGAATAAATCTCCAAGCTCAAGTAATTCTGCTATTGATTTTTAAAATAATTTCAATTGATTGTTCTCATTTTACTTCCTTCTTTGTGATCACTTATTTTCTGTCATAAAATGTTCATAAACTTTCTAATTCCAGTATTCATTTCATCTCTTCAAAGCTACTACAAACTCATGTTACATGGAATGAACATTTTAAAAGGCAGAAACTGTCAAACATGGAAGACGAATGTTAAATTGTTCTATATATGGCTAAATGTGACTAAATATATGAAGCCCTTGAATCAGTAAAGGCCTGTTTTTTTCTTTCAGAACTATATAAAAAACCCGTTCATATTCACTCATAACATAAAAAGTAATGCTATGTGTATAGGATGTGGCATAACTGAAAATGAGACCAAACTTTTTATTTTGTAATTCAGCCAGTGCATTCACAATGAACCCTGACATAAAATGAGCCACTTAAATGCTTAGATTCCATGCTATTCATGGGTGTGCATAAGGAAACTTATAATGATAGACAACTTATATAGAGAGAATTCTATCTAGGTAAACACACAATTCTCAATTGAATTCAATAAACATTTACCAGTTGCCTAGTGTAGTTGTCAAAAATTTTACTTTCTCTGAGAGTCTTACATTGAATTCCTCTTAAGAAGACTCTGAGACAGGATTTGTGTAAAAGGAATTTAGTAGGATGTTTTCCAGAAGCAACCAGGAGAGCAATGGGAAAGTGAGTCGGGAAAAAGAAAGCCAAGCAAGTACATAAGATCAAACAACATCACAAAGACAATAATTTTCACTCAATTCCACAGGGAATCCCTGAAGGCAGTGTGGAGACTGTCTGGAGTTATCTCAATCCTAACAATAATAGAAGGAATTAGAGTGTTAATAGCCCGCCACTTAGCAGTCATTGGTTAAGTTCTATCCATGGAGTAAAGGCATATTCCTGGGCACTCCACTTTTTCACAAGCATAGACAAAGCACTACTGAGAACATACTGGAACCTAGTGCATGACACAAAGAGTAAAGAGCTCTGAGGACATTTGTCTGGAGCACTGACATATCTGATATATAGGTTAAGATGAGAGAAACATTACTTTAGCATTCCCAGAACACAAAGACTGCTGGGAAAAGTACATAAAACCACAGGTGTTGAAACAAATATTTCTCCAAAACAGTAAATGAAACCTGCCTTGAGATCCAGTCACACCTAGTTAGAAGGAAATTAAATTTCAGCAAGTATTATTAATAATGCCTTCCCAACCCAGTGACTTGTGTTGGTTCTGAAGAACTTACATATTGCTGAATTTCTAAGAAAGGGCCCAATGTTTAGTCTACAGTGGTTATTAGTGACATAGTTATTGTCCAGGCAGGTGGGGCTACATACTTTGCTGGACCCAGTGCAAATGCTAGTGTGGAGACCTTTGTTCAAAAAGCAAGAAACTATACCGTTCAAGTACTAAAATATAAAGCATGTTTTTTCTTTTTTCCATCATCTCTCTCTTGACTTGTCATGGTTTTTTTTTTTTTTTGCTATTTAATGTTCTAAGAAAAGAAAAATTAAAATTTAAAATTTTCATCATGAATTTTACTGTTCTTTATATAGTGAAACGCCAGTTTTAAATGCAAATATAAGAGCATTTAACTCATATGTGGAATCACTGAAATTGCGCAATTCGTATTTTGCAGCCAGTACATGCATATGTATTTTGGTCTTTCCAGAGAGTAGAAACACTGCACAAAATCAACTTAGCTGTTTATATTTCATTTCTTGATACTTGCATAGTCTACCTACACTCTCTACACCCTGTTACTGAAAAGAAAAGAAATGATTGAAAGTAAAGGAAGCTATGAGTAGACATATCTTTCTCCTTCACTTCATTTTCAACTTAAGAGGTTAGCTAATCAAAAGAAGTTACACGGGTAAAAAGTAATAAAAGTTTTCTTGGTTGTTTCATAGAACACCATTGACTTCTTTCTGTGTTCGAAGAAATTTCTGGTTTGAACACAAAGAGCAGTCTCTAGGGGCAGTCAGTGTCCCATTTACTCAGTCATCGACGTAACTGGCTTACCTTCTACTCTCTCAGACTTGCTTTAACTCCCATTATGGGTCCACTGGAAGTCTGTGCTCACAAGGCATCGCTGACTCTGTATGTGAATACAGTGGCAAGGAATGTGCTCCACTGTCCCATTAGACTTCAATTACACAGCACAACTTCAGAAACAAAATCATAAAGGATTCAAGATGGCTCTCTTTCTTGTGCCGCCATCCTGCCAGTCCCTAACACTGAAGCCACACCAACCTTTTTGCCATTCCCCAACCAACTCCACACTCTCCACCTTTCCTTCTTTGCTCACCCTTTTCATTCTACCTAGAATATTCCATCCCTTAATCTTTACCCATGATTCCTATCCAACTTTAAAGACTACTGAACTAACCCTTTCTAGGCTCAAGCTTGGAATAGAATCTTTCCCCCAAACTTGCATAAAGCTTTGCTTATTCTCTTTTGTGAGAGGTTGTATAGTATTTTTAAGTAAAAGTTTCTCATAAAGACAAAAATACAGAAAATTCACATTTTTACCAAGTAAACACACCCATTTAGCTATAGCCCAGATCAAGAAGTAGATTATTACCAAAAACCGAACACCTCCCATGCTCCTTCTCCTAGTAAATGTCTCCTGAAAGTTTCTGGTCACACATGGGCCAAACAGTGGAGAATGAGCCTCGCCAGCCCTGGTAGTCAGCTGGACAAAAAGCAGGATGGCACCTGACCTTTAGTTCTCCACAAATGATTCTACTTGTCAAATTGCCCAAGAGATTGCTGAGAAAATTCAACAATGAAATCAGTATGAAAGAAATGGTGAAAATACAACCAAGGTCCAGCCTGATGACTGGAGGGGCTAAGTGAGGAAAACATAACCCTTGGCTTTTTGAGGTGCCAGAGGAGACCAGAGGCTTCGTTTTTGATGAAATCTGGAAAGAGCAGCAGAAAATTCTCCATGAACAGGATGCAGGCCTTGATGCCCTTTGCTCTATCATAAGTTGCCAAAAAACCAATGGGGCAGGAAACTGGGAATGAGCTGGGTGAACAAAACGAGATAATTGATGACCTTGCCAACGTAGTGAAGAATACAGATGAGAAACTTCAAACTGAAACCAAGCATGTGTATACAGTAGACAGAAATGCAACCTCTTGTGGGATGATAACGGAGATTTTATTGCTGCTTATGGCTATTATGGTCATTGCAGTCTGGCCTACCAACTAGTGGCAGTTAAAGGGACAACCTGCGCTGACACCTGCCAATGATGGAGAAAAGCTCAGCACCCTTTTGGTATATGAAAGCTGCTCTCAATAAATTCCCTGTGTTCAGCCCTTCTTGCCCCATTGGTGGTGGATGCTTTTGAGTTTAAGACCAGACTTACATATAAGAATACTGGCCCAAGTTGAAGGACCTGGTATATTGTCTGGCTTCCCTAAGTGCACATAATCACCCTCATCCATGGAGATCTTGCCAAGTCTGTGATTCTCCTTTGAGTGCGAAAGCATATGGACTTTTCATTTGCATGATCTGCAAAATCCTATTCACTTTGCAATTGTAGGAAGTTCTCCAAACATCTTCCCTCTCCAGAATTGTTCTTCTCCTCTATCATATCTAAGCAATGTCATGAATCTGTCACCACCTCCACATCCTTACTGCAGCATACTTCTTTAATCACCTCAGCTTTCCCCAATTAAAAATAAGAGCTAATTGGAGAACTGGACTCTACTTTCTAGGAAATTCTGTCTCTGACCCTGCAAATGTGTCCCCATAGAAGAGGAAAGAAAATAACAGCTATAATTTAGGGATAGAGAATATGAAAACAAATTTATATTAGAGAAAGTAGCCTAAAATTTAGTTTCACAGTGAATGATCCAACCACATACAACATCACCAGATAAATAAGATGTTACAAGAACTTGTTTAACAAGGGGAGAAGAAAGATAGAGTGATTGGATGACTGTTATGCAAGAATGTAAAATAGCTATAGGCTTCAAAGAATAAAGTGAATGAAAAGAGTTTTATGCTTTAGAATTAGAAACTGTTTTTTTAACAACTATAGAGAAAAGCAGTATGTACTCAATGCTAGAAATAACTACACTGCCTTTTATTTTTACGCTGAAGAGTAGCAGATTCACTTTAGCCAAGCTTATAATAATTAGAATAATGATGATGATGAATCATTTCCTTTACTATGACTTACATCTGAATAAGTACAATTTTTAAATTTTCACTCTTTCCCATGGTAGCCAAATTTATAATTTTGCACATTTATCCAAGACATACTACACAAAACTTTAATTTTGGGAAATAAATAGTTTGCATTTCAGATAAGCATATAAGAAATGCATTAAATGAATTTGATAACAGAGAAGCCATTATCCCTTTACATTGACTAGGAGGAGAATTATAATCAAAGATTATTTTTTTCACTTTTGATAAAGAACTGAATATGGTTACGGTTAAGCTTTTTTGGGGCTGTCTCCCCAAACTGATTAGCTATATAATCCAGGTTCCTTTTTCAGAAAGTAGTTTTGGAAATGAAGCTTCGCTGCTGCTGCAGAATAACACATTTACATTGGTTTGGGGATTCATGTGATTTTTTTTTTCCCCATAAGCTTCCTGAAAGGAAATCTGATTCCCTTTTAAAAGCAAACTCTAATTTTTAATCTCCTATTTTCTTTAATTCAAAAAGGGATTATATTATTCTGTTTCTACAAACAATGTCTACATAGTCTCAACATAATATTTACTTATGAGAGAAATTTGTCTGGAGATGCAAAGAGTAAAAATACATTTGCAAAAGTTGTCCAAACAAGTTGAAAAATGAAAATAAGAAAAGATTTGACCTTGAAGTTCAAGAATAGAAATGACAGCCCTTGTTCCAGCTTACGTAAATGTAATATTTATGACTGGAAGTAAAGTAATATATACTACACCTCCATAATGTGTCGGTCACCATGCAAATTGTTTTACATTTTACAATATTTCATTTAGCCGTCACAGAAACTTAACAGGGCAGGCTTTGATATCACCATTTTACAAATGAAGTTTAGCATGATTAGAGTTTAAGCACTTTCTCAAGAGCACAATGCTAAGCAGTAGTGGATCTGAGACTCAGATATCAGGTTCTGTACAAAACCTATTCTCCGAAGGCCAAATAAACTCAGAAGATTTAGTTTTACCACTTTCATATTAATTGACCATAGTGGTTATATTTAACCATGCAAATCTCTCTTTCCGACTTAAAAGCACCCTTTACAGAATTAAAAATAAAATCTACTTTAATCAATGTTAATTTGAAATCAATCATTCAATTACATAATAGTATAACCATATCTTCTCTTAAAGATTATTTACATTCAATATAAAGTGAGGGTTAGTATTTCAAGTAGAGTTTTACTTCAAGTTGATGTGTCTTTAGGTTTGCCAAAGACAATCTAAGATTATATCTGTCACTCAGGCTGTATTATTAATACTTCCCTTTTTTCCTCCCCAATGTGTACTGGTTTGAGTGGCAAATTATAAAGTCCTCCTAGTTATGTTCAAGTGTAAGTGTGTGAAACAAACAAATATCCAAAAATTAAGAACTGCTTATACAAGAGGTTAAAATGTAAATGATAAATCTAACTCAAACCAAATGAATATGTTTAAACAATGACATTTGTAAAGCTATAACTATAATGAAGCTTAAATCTAGTTATTCTTTGATCCAGCAGTATGAAAGAAACGGAAAAAATCTATGATTTTCAGAATGATTCGATCTTGCTATTGTGCTGATGCACCAAAGCTGCAAAACACAATGCAAACCTTAAAACGCTTTGCTAAACAAAGCAAGGAAGTTAAATACTCTAGCATGTTAATGGGAGAAATCAAAAAGAAAACATCAATAAGTCATCAGTAAAAGGTAAAGGAAAAATTAAGCTATAGACAATTAATAGCTTACTGGTATATTAAAAATGTGCTTTTTACTTTTTCCATTTTTACAAAGCTGCTATTAGTTAATCTTTATTAAAAATGTTATTTTTAAAAGTTTTCTAAAAACTATTGCTTCTCAAAAACCCCTTTCCAGCAGCCTTCACCTGGCTACTTATCCTTCAGTGTTCCACTTAGCTATTATTGCTCCAATCAGATTTTCTGCTCATAATCTTTCTAATATTTCCTACATTTCCCTTCATCGTAGCTTTTATCTCATTTTCATAAAGTTGCCTGTTTATTTATCTGCTGTCTTACTGAACTATAAGCCCCTCAACGGAAGAGGCTGTTTTAGCATGGAAGAGTCATGCAATTAATGCATGTTTAATGGATACACCCACACATCCTGCATAATTTACCTGAGACAAAGAATGGACTTTCATCTGCTAGGTCATGTATTTACTCCACAGTATTGTTCGTTTACAGAATATGATGTAGCCTAAATTATATCTGAATACATGTAAAATTTAGCTATCCAGATAGGAGTTGCCAGCATTTTCCATCCTTTTAACTCTCAGAGATGCATAAAAATAAAAACTTGGTTTAAATGGTCAGTTTAATGCTTTTTAAGTCCAGGTCAATAAATATTTGTCAGATATGTTTTAATGGCTGAATGGATTTTTATCCTTCTTATCTGATGATGTGGTAAAATACCAATCCAGTAAATAAATATGGGTGCACAGAAATTTTTTTTAAATGTATAAACAGAAAGTTCTCTAGAAAAATCTAACTGCATTTGGAAAACTCTAAATGAATAGATGAAATGACACAGATGTTTTAAATAACATAGTAATGTAATCATGTTTAGAATTCCCATGTAATCAAGGCTGGTATATCTCAGTGTAAATTTGAATTAACCCCCTGTAGTCTGCATTTCATTGAAATTGATAATGATCAAAGGTATGCACAGCCCAAGGAGCCATACATAGCCTGATTTAAGACACTAGCTGTCTCCAGAGTAAATCCTTATTCCTTTGTGTATATGTCACTAGATTTGGGTTGTGTTTTACTCATGATCTAAGCTAGCCTGATGTCGGTATTTGAATTATAGGGGAACACAAAATATTTGCAGCTCTAGGACATGAACAGAAAATAATTTGTACAGTTTTCAAAAGCTAGGTGTTGATTATTCCTAAAATGGGTCCTGACTGGTCTCTGCTGAAATACAATTTATAAGGCTTATCAGGTTAACAAGAAAATGTTGGTTATAAGAGTGTGGTACTTTTACAAAATGCTTACTCTTTGTAGATAGATTGTTCACAAAATATTTAGAATTTAATTTTAAATGTTGTTTTATAATTTAGATTCAAACGGATCTTCAAATATTTACAAAAGCTTTTATAAATGCTTCTTCTCAAAAAGGTAGATAGTAAAACTGTGCAGTAGATAGCAATAGGACTGGCCCCATGGCACAGTTCGGCGCGCTCCGCTTTGGCAGCCCAGGTTCGTGGGCTCGAATAGCCGGCACAGATCTACACCACTCATCAGCCGTGCTGTGGTGGGCAACCCACATACAAAATAGAGGAAGACTGGCACAGATGTTAGCTCAGGGCAACGGAGGCTAGCTCAGGGGGGATCTTCCTCAGCCAAAAAAACATTGTGTAGTAATATACAAAAAATATTTGGGTATAATAATATAATGTATTCGCCTTGTTTGTAACTTCCTTATATCTTCTATTTCTCTTGCCTCCTGCATAAGAGTCAGTAATAATCCACACTTGAATATCAGCTTTATATGTGCATCCTTTCATATTGCTTTAATTTCTGGCAATTCTCCAACTATCTACACCTCATCTGTAGATAAATCCCAAGACATTGAGATCAGACTTTACCCCCAGCTTCTTTGCATACTAATACTTAGCTTTGAGCAAAATGGAAATGTTCTTTTCCCCACGCAGGCAAAATAGCACTCTTTTTAATTTAATTTTCAACAAGTACATTTTTTTTCTTTCATTCTGAACTGCATTATTAGCTGTTGGCTTCTGAGTCTTTTTGGATTGTTTCTCATTTGTATCTCTACTTTAACACCGCTTCTTCCAAGTCTCTATCACCAATTACAGTAAAACATCTTAGAAAACAAGCTCACTGATTGAGCCAAATTCAAAGAGACATTCAGTAATGCATTCACGTTTGTTTAATAACCTCATCCTCATCCCTAATCCATGAGTTTAATTAAACTCCGTGCTTTTATTTCCAGGCATACGTTTTCAGTGTAATCTTCCTGAATTCAAACTGAGTCTGCCCCAGTCAAATGATACTTACAAGAATTATAAGTAAAAGCAATGAATCAGTGCAAACCATGGAGCTCAGTGTTCAGTCTCATACGAGATATTATTTCCCAAGAATGAATTATATGGAGCATCTCCTCATTTATGCCGTTTAAATGAAAGTATTATGGAAAAGAAATTGGTGAGAAGAGGGCCTCTGACAAGAATATTGCAATACAAATTTATTAACTGGAGACTGGTATATTAAACCCCATTAAGCATCATACACTTAAAATTTGCTGAGGGTAAATGTGAAGTTAAATATTCTTACCACTCACATCATCATCATCATCATCATCATCATCATGATAATAATAATAAACGGGGGGGCAGGAGGAAACTTTGGGAGGTGATGAGTATCTTCATGGCCTTAGTGGAGATAATGTTCCCATGGGTATATAATTATCCCCAAACTTATCAAGTTGTACACATTAAATATGGACAGATTTTTACATGTGAAACAAACCCAGAATAAGTAAATAAACAAACAAATCCCTGCTAGCAGAAAGCTAAAATGACTTAAACAGAGAGGATTATTTGATATGAAACTGAACACTGGAAGAGATGTAAATTTAGCCATCTCTGTGCATATTCACACTTTCTATCACATATCACATTTGCTTATGTATTTTATTGTTAATTGTATAAAGGTATAATTGCATAAAGATATAATGAAAGGCAACAAAAGGTGTTAGGCTGAAGACACTGCTTTCAATTACTAAGTAGAAACTTAAACTGGACCAAAAACAAACAAAACCACTGTGAGTATTCCTATTACTTTGCTGACTTAGCCTTAAAAGTTGAAGATGGACAGTTCTCGAAGAACTCAGGGCTCCCTCAGTCATTTTATTTCTCAACAAACCCCAGTTTCATTCAGCTTCCAATAACGTCTTTATCTCTGATCAATTTCCAAGCATTTCTTTATTCTCTAAACTTCAAACAGGTCTGTTTTCATGGATATATACCGCAGGATTTGATGAGTCCGTTATTGTTGCAGTTGATTCTTTCAGTGAATTCAGTCTTCTTGTGGCATCACAGATTTAATCTCTGCTCCTACTTACTAAAGGACCCAGGAAATCGGTGTGATGTCAGTTTTGGTCAAGTTTCACTTGGGAATAAAGCAGCTCTTTTTTTAACAAAAAAAAATGGAGATAACAAAAAGTATGTAGACTTTTAAACATCTGTTCAATCCAAATGTACTCAAAACATAATCTTTAAACAACATACTATTACATTGTTTTTTCTTATCTCCTAGAGTTTTTTTCCAGTCTTTCATGATCATTGGCTCCATGTTCTTGAATTTTCTTTTTCCCTTCTATTAGAATAGAGCATCCAATTTTACAGGCAGAATGAGGTCTGAGCCCTTCAGAATTGTAATTGACCTAATGAATTGAACATTATTCTGAAATTTTCTGCTCTACATTTCAAAATTTCACCTTTTACCCCTGGTATCTACCAATACCAACAAGCTACCCATTTCCCAGGAGAATATATTCCCAGCGTTTTCTTTACTCTTTAGTATCTGCTGCTTTTGAGTTAAAGTTACAATTTTAGTTATTTTATCCATCTGCAGAACATTAATGAACCAAATATAATAGAATAAAGAAATACATAAATGCACAAATAAATAAAAATAAACCTACTAGACTTAGGAGGAAAGGTTGCCAAAAAGTTCATGTGTTCATACTGTACCTGTTTTCATCAGATTGCATAAGAGATTTGATATTTTATGAATATTAATCAGGGTTCAGTACAGGAAATGAAAACCCAGAGAGGTTTTAGAGAGTGAATTAATTGTTAGCAAAACCATTGCAGGAGCTAGAAAAAACACCTCTGAGCTGGACATTCACAAGTTACTGCCAGCATGTTGCAGAACTCATTGAGTGAGGAGTGAGGTGCTGCCAACGGAATAGGACATCAGATAATACCTTAGTTGGGACACGGTACTCAAGAAGCTAGAGCCAGGAAAATGCCACCTATGTAACTAGGCAGAACCAAGCTGCCCTTGCTGCTGCAACTACCTCTCTCTCAAATGGAAAAATCAGAGACCACACACTAGATGTCAACTTCAGGAAAAAACCCACAAAAACAAATGCCAAAGCAATGTCTCCACAGCTTAGTCTGGTGCATGCAATTGTTACAGCCTGACCTTTGTTCATAGCTCTAACTGTAAGGGAATCTTGGAATTAAATTGTTGAGCTCTCAGGTCTTTCTACTATAGAAAGACTCATGAGAAGACGCGACAGAATGCCAAATGCCTAATTACTCCATCCTGTACAATATACAAGATGAAGGTTACTCATGATTTAGCAGAAGATAAAAGAATAATCATTTGCTTAAGTAATACAAGGGAAGATTCCTTAGAAATATCGAATCACTGAATTAAAAGTTAGTGGGAAATCTAAGAAAAGGGAAAGTAAACCTACTCATCATACTAATTCTTAATATTTTCATTCCATGGCAATGTTTATAAAATAATATTTCCATAATCAAACTGGCCGTGGAAACTGCAAAAGAATCCTAAGTTTGGGGTCAAGATGGGGTTTCAGTTCTCAGGGAGAAGGCATTGCAACATAGATTTTAAAGGGTAGTGTTTTTGTTTATGCTAAGATTTAAGAGCAACTATCCAGATCCTTGAGGGAACTGGAAAAATCCAAATCCTTCCTTGTAAGAGGGTCACTTACAAGAGAAAGCAAAACCGTTTAGCTGCCTATGATCCCAATGGCTATCAGTAGGCAATTAATGTTTGAGATCCATCCTTTCAGTCCCAGTCATTTGCAGATTGTGAATTAGTGGGCATTCAGTAAATGTTTGATGAATAAATGAATAGCATTTAAGATGATTGATTGAATCAACAATAAAGGGCTAAATTATATTCACTCTACTATAAAATGAGTCAGAAAAGTGTGTCATAAGTTATTGAAAGATTTCTAACAGAACGGCTATAATGAAAGTTTCAGTTAGTAACTGGGAGAATTTCAGTCATTAGGATAATTCATGTTTGTGAAATAGCTTACTCACCAGTGATGCCAGGTAAATAAAGCAGAATTATTGTATTCATTTCAGGTAAATATTCTCAACTTAATAAAAGAAGGTTTACAGATATTCCAGTTCTTCTGTTTCAGCATCAGAGCTTTACGAATTGTTTGTACTATTTCTCTTATAAAGATGAAAGCTGAAATAAAGTAACAATATGAAACTTGCCATCTTAAGTTATTTATGATTAAATAAAATAAACCCTGAAACTCACATTGTTTAAAATATTTCATTTCAGAGATAGTAACTTCCAAAGGAATATTTATTTATCATTTGTATAGTCCTGGAATGTACTACACCCTGAACAGTGTATTGCTGCTAAGACTTTGGCTAGGAATGATACATTATTCCAAGTTTAGTTTTTTCTCACACAATAGATCTCTAAAGAAATATTTCATATCATTAAAGATTTTTAAATAACTATTCTCTAGAAGTGGAGTATAATTTACAGCAATTATAACCTATATGTTTTTCAATTTTCAACACATTTCAGAGAATAAAGTAATTGATTTTTATATTGATATGCCCATTTAACATTCATGAGGCTGTAGTATAAGTGAAACCTGGAAACTGACTTTGGCCATTATATCTAATTTATAAAACATTCATTAACTATTACACGCAAGTTGATCACATTCTCTTTCATTAGTGAGTTGATTGAATACTTACCAGTATATTTTATATATATATATATATATATATATATATATATAAAAGTTTAATTTCTAAAATCATTTATATCAAGGAACGAGATTAAGGATATATTAGAAGGGAAACAAACAAAAAATAGGTCTGCATCCAATGTGTGCTCATAATATGATAGTGAAATATGTGGTACCAAATTCACAAAAAAATAATACTAGATCTCAGGGTTTATGGCTCTGAAATTCAATGTGTTGCACATAATATTTGTGATTAAATATTACTGGAAATTTCAATATGCAGTAAAAATTTTTGAAATTATAAAGATACAGTTATCTAACCGAGAAGACATATTTTCACATTCCTCATAGCTATTCATTTTAAAGATATATTTCTCCTTGCTAAATGTACAATGAATGAGAAATGCCTGATAGTAAACTAGCCATGCTAGTTTTAAGTAAGAAAACTGTTGTGAAAAAAATCATTGTTACTGTTAGAAGAATAGATGTATTGACTAGCTTATATGTGGGTGTTACATATACCAACTTTTCCTTTTAGTGTTTCTGAAACTTTAATCAAGAACCAGCCCTGCCCTCTCTCCCCTATTGGAGATTATTAATTATATCAGAGTTAGGGAAAGTAGGAATTTGCTGAGCTCTTGTTCCTTAGATAAATGGTCCTCTATTAAAGTCTGTTGTTTTCTTAAGATGTGTCCCGTATACTTCCAATGAATCTCCTTTGGCTTCAAGTGAGCAAAGCTGGTTTCTGTGGCTTGCAAGGAAATTAAATTAGCTGATACAACTGAAGATTTAGAAAAATGATTGAGGGCAAACAGTTTACTTTTCATAAATTTTACATGGTCACTTATTTCTGTAGTTTACTGTAGATAAGTGCATCTGGAAGTCAAGAAAATAGATTAAAAAGGGATCATGTTTTGTATTGATGCCAGTATTATCCTAACACAATTATTTAAATAGAGATAAATTATTCATGTGATTATACTTTACAGCATTTCATGACAATTCTGACACACTACCTTCGTGAATACCGTATATATAAAAATGCATCTCAGATAAATATAAATCATTTATTAAATTTTTGGTTTGGGGAATTATTGACTTGCTCTCAAACTGTCTAAGCAAAGGTTGGTTATATACGTAGTGTTTAATTGACTCTCTTAAATATACTTTTACATATTGTTGAATACTGTGTTTATTTGTTCTTCTTATGTTTTAATTGCACAATATGTAAAACGTGAATTATTTCAAATAGAGATAAAACCCCATTCAACGAAATACACTGAATCTTACCTTTGCCCTTTTAGTAACTTTCCTGTTTATTCCTTTACTACTCTCTATTCCACTGGGCTTCCCGCTTTAAGTTTATACTCATGTCAATATAACACAGCCTGTAAGAGCTTTCATATCTTTTTCTGCCACATACTGGTCATGTAATTTTTGGCAAGTTACTTAATTTCACTAAGCCTCAGTTACCTTATATATAAAATAAAAATACTTACACTACCTATTTCTAATTTTTGATGACAAAATTAGACAACTTACCTAAAGTATTTATCTCAGTGACTGACACACATTAATAAGAGTTCAATAAACCTTAGCTATTCCTCATGTGTGGATTTTTTGATTGATGCTAAATAATGTAATAAGTGATGTTTTAAAATAAGTGAAAACAGAGATATCTGGTAGTGGATTGGAATAATTCTCGGGTTATCTGGGGTGAGATAAAATATATTTTGCGTGCCCAAAACTTTTTAAATCTCCCTGTAAGATAATTGAAAAGATAGTAAAGATTATGCATTATATTGGAAAAACTGCTTAAGAAAAAAAATTTTTTTTCCTGATCATATATGTGATTTATTTACAGAAAATTTTAGCTGAATGATGTTTACGAGAAATGAGAGCTGCATTTAATAGCATATATATTCATGATGGTACACACCTAAGTAATCTCTTTACAGATCCTTTTCTTTCCAACGCAGTTTGATTTTTTTTCCTATATAAATGGACTGCTTTAAAGATAAAATTTAGGAATATAATAGCATCCTTCAGTATAAGGGTAATTATAGGATTAAAAATATCTCTTTTTTATACCATTGTGCTAAATGTTTATGAAATCCACAAATGGGAAATACTGGGATTGGTTATATTTACAATTTTAAAAACAATTTATTAATTGTTTGACATGTATGCAATTGTAAGAAAAATTAAAACTTTGCATTTTGTGTAGTCCCTATTGTCATCTTTGAATAAAGACAAACAAACAAAATTAAATTCTATGGCCCCAAAAAGATCCATGAGTAAGAGAAGTATACTTTTTAAACTTATAGTTCTTTTTTGGTTACCGTTGTCATGCACTAAGCTAACAGCTCAGTTTGGAGAAAAAAGAAATGTACATGGCCTTCAGTTGTTTGCTACTAAATTAGTTCATACAGATGTTCCTAGTTCATTTTTGTCCTTCAAATTTACAGTTGATCACAGACAATTTTATCCATATCTTTAGATACTTTGAAAACTGAACTAGATTCAAGCCACAGGTGTATATAACCATATAGTTTTGTACATGTTTATTTGTTTTCTCACAAGATTTCATGTGGAAAATGTGGTCTTTTCTATTTTTACTTCATTCCTTAAATTATGCAAAGTATGTGTGTGGCTGAACCTAGAGCAAAACTCTTTTTGAGTTATTTTGCAAGATAAAGTAGAATTAGTATTTGGGTATTTAGGAAAGGGTGAGTGCACTTTAAGAGTTAGTCATTCACTTAAACATATTAATTTTATTATCTATAAGAAGAAATGCTAATGCACTGGTGTACAAAAAGCCATACATAATAAAAAGCTAACAACCTTCAGGGCATCCATTCACCATAAAACTAATTTCACACCTAGTCTATTATGTAATGTGCTATGAAAATAGCTCAGTGCTTCAAGATATCATTATACTAGCTTGCATGTACGAATTTGGTTTTCTTCTTTGAAATAAAGATTGCACACACAGTAACAATCAAACTCCTAGACTTAATCCATAAACTTATTCCTATTTTCCGCATTTAGAAAATCTGTGTTTCGATAATAACTCAATCACAAGAGAGTAGAGGTAGACAAAAATATTTGTTATCCACACATCTCTGTGCTAGGTGGGATGGTAGACTAAAATATGTAGTGATTTCTCTGTACTGATCCTCTCTCACAGATATTTCCTTCTAGCACTTTCTGGCTAGGATGGCTCACAAGAATATTCATAGTAGAAACGTTATCTTATACTGACCTTGTGCACTGTGACACTGAATGATACTCGAGCAAATAACTTAGAACATCATTTTTCAAGATATGTATTTTAGAAGAGAAAAAGTTAAGTCAAATAATAGAAGCTTTATATTGTACCTAAGATGTGCCTTGTACCTTAATTTTGCCTATCATAATTCACTGATTCTGTCCTTTAACAGTCATATTAAAGAATAAAACATTTTTTGACTAAGAGATCCTTATTTTTCTTTTTCTGTGTAAAGATTCTACTGGAGTTGATTAATTAGTAATTTAAAAGACTCTGACGTGGTGTTACAACACAATCAGTTGGCAAGTTTTTTTGTTTTGTTTTTACATATCCAGTTGACTGTGATAATGGGAAAAAAGGAAAAAAAGAAAAGAAATCCCTCTGGAATCTTTTGTAGAAAAGCTGATGACCATAAAAAATGCAAAGTCTACCAAATAGACCATAAAAAATGCAAAGTCTACTAGATGGGCAAATTAAGCCTATAATCCTTAAATTTAAGATTTTTATGAAGTATTAATTATGCAGTATTCTGGAAAATGGTATTGATAACTGAATATACTTCAATATGTAGATGAATTTAAGTAGACAGTATTTTTCTAGTATGTGTGTGCTAGGATTCCTTAATAATTAAATTTGCAGCCAAAATCTGTGAAAGAATAATCTTAAGTAACATGTAATAGTTTTTTATCTACCACTAAGATATTTTGTTAATTATTTTTATTGATTGATTACTGAATTTGGAAAAAGGGATGAATTTTATGGTAGTTGATAGCAAGGTCATAATATCATGAAAAATATGTGCTTTAACTTTTAATGTTATTATAGTATAAAATATTTTGTAACATCTCAATACAGTCATGCAAATTGTTGGTAAAAATTGTTCAGATATTTGTAGTCTCCTTTTAAAGTTAGTCAAGTAATTAAATTAAATTATATATTTTTTTGCTTTAAAAATAAAAACTATGAGTGTCTGAATCTAAAATTTTGCAATTTACATTTATAATTTTATTAGAAAACATCAGGAAAAACATTTAATTTGATAATATTTAACTTATATATTAACTAGGAAAAAGTAAGCACATTTATTTAAAAGAAAACATATTGAAAATATCAGACAATCTATGTGAGACATCTAATTATTTCTTTAATAAAATCAGGTGGAGTAACATTGGGTTAAGTAATTCTGACAACCACTCATAAAAACCAAGAGAAAAGCTTGAAAAAAAAATATATATATCCATCTATATAATATCAAAGACCCATTGAAACAGTGAAAAAAAATACAAGATAAAGATTCAGGAGAAGATAGAAAGATAATAGTTTAGCCAACCATTTTGGAGCATCTTATTATAATAATATTAAATGGTGTTCTTTGGGAAAAAAGAATAATCTCCAGAGCATAGCACAGAAAAGTAGAGTAAGGAAGAGCTTGAAGAGGGTAAATATATGGGTGAAACCAAGAGAATGTTAACTTGATAAAATAAGGAATGCATATGTTAGAATTAAAATCAACAAAATAATTGCATGTAATTTAGAAGATGTAGGAAATGGAATTTTTAAAAGTCTATTAAAGAGTTTGTGTTATTTAGGAAGAAAAAACAATAACATATTATAATTTGCTTAGCCAAGGAAGCATGAGGCATTCTCTACACTAACATTAAAAAAAAAGTTGAACTCACAAACAAACACCATAAAATTGTCAAGCTAATATAGGAGTAATATAGAATAAGAAAACATATCAATCCAATCTGTAGAAAGGCAAACGAGCAGAATTGGAGCAGCCCTCACCAGTTCAAAGCCAATGCTACATATTTTAGTTTTTGGCTCTAGGTCCCAATATCTGTATAAGTCAATTCTTGTCACAATAATGCTATGTAAAAAGCAACCCTGAATCTCAGGGGCTCAGGACAATAAACATGTATCCCATGCAAGTTCTGCAGGGTGGGTGACTGTAGCTCAGCAGATTTAGTGTTTAGAGGGCTGTGCTTCAGTCTGCAGGCTGGTTTTGCTTTCTTCAAAGCTGAAGATGGAGTTCACATATGTTCCATTTTGCAGCCCAGGCTTAACAGGAAGTAGTTCCTGGGGCATGCTATTTTCATGGCAGATCACCAAAGTGCCAGGAACTAACACAACTGTGTCAACACCTTTAAGACTTCTGCTCAAATTACACCTGGTTGTATTATAGTGGACTAATCAAGTCACTTTGCCAACCTGGATGTCAATCAAACAGAGAAGTATATTCTTCTCACAGTGTAGGGGAAGCGAAGTGGGCCAGACATAACCCAAGTATTCAGAGAAAATTTTGTTAGAACTCTGCTTTTCATCTGAAGTTAGAAGAGCTATTCATTGTTTGTGATGTTTCTATAGAGTCAAACAAAGATTTTCTTTGTCAAGATCCACCATCTACACTGTCCCTAGCATTTACTGTACCAGAAAAATATCTCCCAACCTCCACTCTCCCTCCTCAGCACTCTATACTTCACCCCCTCAGTGGGGCCTGCACAGTTGTGACGTATAGACCAAATCCAAAAAGTGAAAAGGATGACTACATTTCCACAATAAATATGTCAAAATTTTTCAGAATTTTATATTTTTTAGTTCTTACCTTTCTTTGTAAATTCAGCTTGCCTGATCTCTTGCTAGCAAGGGAAATTTTGGCCTAAATATTTAATTTCATAACAACCCACAATTTCAAGATATGGATCATTCTTTTAAAATTTTTCTTTTTATTCTATTTGATTTGGTAACTATAAAAGTTTATATTTACATTTGCATATCTAATGCACATATTGAATGCCAATGTTACCATAAAACTTCAATTAGAATGAAGGCTTAGAACTTGCTCACCTTCAAATATGATATATGGGGGCTGGCCCCATGGCTCAGTGGTTAAGTTCAGTGTGCTCTGCTTTGGTGGCCTGGGTTTATGGGTTTGGAACCCGGGTTTGGACCTACACCACGCGACAGCCACGCTGTGGCAGCAACCCACATAAGAAGTAGAGGAGGACTGGTGTAAATGTTAGCTCAAGGCTAATCTTCCTCAAGCAAAAAGAGGAAGATTGGTAACAGATGTTGGCTCAGGGAGAGTCTTCCTCAACAACAACAAAAAATATGATATATGGAAAACTAAGAATTTCTTTTTGGAGCAAAACAATGCTCTGGAAAAATTTTAAAAGATTCAGGAAAGCATGAATATCATGAGTGTTGCTGGTGGCCTACTTTTACATATATTTTGAAAAAATATATTTTAATTGCAAATGATTAATTTATGAGATTTAGTTCTGACTAAATTTTTAGGAATTAACAAAATTGGTATTTCATTGTGTTTCCAGCTAATCTCTTCTGTGGTTATTATAGGAAAATTCACCTTAGATACTTTCCTAAATAAAGGAAGAAGCTACCAGATATAGATAATGTATTAAATTTGTTTTATCATTTAAATTATAGCAGACTTTTATAATACAAGGAGAAAAAGTGTATTATATTGATTTTTCCATTAATTAACATACAATTGGAACATTCTTAATTGAAATTTTAATGTTTTCTGGAATTTCTGTCTCACTATAAAGAAATTTTAATAGGTATAGAGCTTCAGTTTTACAAGATGAAAGGAGTTATGGGGATGGATGGTGGTGATAGTTGTACAATAATGTGAATCCATTTAATTACACTGTACACTTAAAAATGGTTAAGGTGATAAATTTTTTATGTGTATTTTACCACAATAAAAAAAGAAAAGAAAAAGTGTATGTATAAGTACTATACTAAGATTAATTTGATTGTAAGTTTTAGAAACTTTACTCAAAGCAGCTAAAACCCAATGGAAATTGATTCATTTACATAACTATAAGGGTTACTTTACTGAAAGAGGCACTCTAACCTTTGACGTGGACAGATCCAGATGAAGGATGACATCAGAACACTTCTCTTTTACTTTCTCCAACTTTCAGCCCTGCTTTCCACTAAAGTGGCTTTATTTTGAAACAAACCCTGGCCTTTAGCAATGCCAGAAGAAAATACCATCTCTCTCCAAATATCTCCAGTAAATGCCTTGGATATAGTTCTGTTTAGCAAGGTGTTTGTAACATGGTCAGCCATGAACAATGCCTAGGGGTATGTGATGCTCTAATCAGCCAAGCTAAACCTTGTGTCTAATTCTGGAGCACAGGGTTACATTAGTCCACCTGCCCATGTACTGACTGTGGGAGAGAATGCTGTTCCTCAAAGGAAACTGAAAAGCTTTAATGAGAAGAAATATAAATGCATACTGGGCAGGAAAGACCAGGATTTTCTTTAATGTATAAACATTTAGTTTGTCCTGCCTAAGAGCAAATTTCTACAATAAACATTTTGTCTTTAAAGAGAGTACACAAGTTTAATACATATAGAACACCTAATTATATCACAGTGGTTTTAGATTTCAAAATGTGTTCTTCTAAATAACAAACAAAAAATCCACACAAAAATGATTTATTGTAATAGTTATAACAAAATATTCTCAAAACTACCCTAAACACTCCAGGTATTGTATTGAAATTACTTTTTTTCTTAATTACCCCAGCATGCAAACATAATAGACAGCAAAACATAATATGAAAGAAAGCATAACAAAAAAACTATATTAACCCATATAATTCTACATTTTGAGGAAAGAGTTATTAAAAATGAATTGAGTTGTGTATGCCCATATCAGAGCATTGTTGCTTCATTGGGAGACGGCTGCTCCACACTGTATAAATCTGAGGAGAAACTCTTCTGGCAAATATATATATTTAAGTATTTTTTAAATGTCTATTTAGAACTCAAATTCGTTCAATCTATTAATGCCTGAAAAAGTTAATAATGCTGATACACTTTTAATTTGATACCTACTACATTTTCTTCCTCAATTATTATTGCCATTCAAACTTTTTTTTTTTTTTGCTGAGGAAATTCACCCTGCGCTGACATCTGTGCCAATCTTCCTCTATTTTGTATGTGGGTTGCCGCCACAGCATGGCTTGATGAGTAGTGTAAGTTTAAGCCTGGGATCTGAAACTGTGAACCTGGGCTGTGGAAGCGGAGCACGCCAAACTTAACCACTATGCCCCTGGGCCAGCCCCATTCAAACTTTTAAGCATAAGTTCTTTCAAACTTACAGTCAAATGAATGCTAAATATCAGAAACATTACAAATGAGAACCTTTCCTAAAAGGTCTGTACTTGAAGCAAAATGGAATTGCACAAAATTAATAGTAGTTTATTAATTTAGTTTTACTAAGATTGGTCAATATATATGCTTTTAAAATTTTATGTTACCATATTTAATATTTTATTAAATTTGGCTAGTAATTTTTCAATTTAGTTTGAGTAGCATTCATATGCTTAAAAGTTTATAAAGAACGAACATGTACTGCTATATCGCCTATTAAATGTTGAACCATTCCTCTGAAAATAAAGCTCCAAATAATTAATATTGAGTAGATACAGGGACATCACGGATCATGGGTCCAAAAATGTTAATGGATTTGATAAGATTATTTAGTGCTCAGATCTGAATCTGGCATACAACAGGTGCTTATGAAATATTTTTGACTTATGCATCTATAATCATGACATAAAAATTTTTAGATGATCAGAATGTGGATAAAGCATTCCAGAAATTGTATTGTCTAAGGAAGAGCATAAGTGCTTTCACTAGGCCCAGTATAAAGCACACAATCCTCACAACAACCCTGTGAGGTATATGCTATCATTATCTCCAATTTAACACTTGAAGAACTGAGACACTGGGAGTTTGAGCATCTGATTCAAGGTCACCAGCTGGTAAGACGTTCGGCTCAATCCCAGCCTGATTAAGAGCCATCAGCTTCACCATTAAGCTGTAAAACAGTAAGTTTACTTCAAACACTAAAAGTAAATATATAAAGTAAACACAACGGAGCATCAGGTATTTATATTGACAAACAAAAGATAAGTTCAATAAATGAATTAACAAATTGCATAACTGTAATAATTTTGTCTTATTTTATTACTAATAACTGTAGTTTTGCTATAAACAGTTCCGAAATTTTTAAAATCTTTTCCTATGTTCTAGTGGAAGCTCTGCTATCATTCATGCATTGTAATTCCTTGGATTTTAAAATATTCTGTATTTCTAGGGGTCATAGTTAATTGGATTTACTCTTCATACTAGAGCCTAATATTGGATAGAGCTCTTTTTGAAGAAACCAGCTCAACCAATTGAAGTATGTGTGTGTGTGTGTTATAAAAGTATCAATAATCACACATAGGTCAGTCTGATTCTAGATCTCACAGACCTTGAGGTAACCTTCAGTATTCCTTTTATTAAAGAAAAAACAACTTAAGAATACGTCTTTGGAAGCCCCAAATGCTGAAGTAAGCTGTGCCATCTGTGTGGAGTAAGCATCCTCGCTCAGTTCCAAGAACGTTCCTGCTTACATTTGTCTGAATATTAATAACATCAGATTGTGACATGTCCCTTGTTGGGTCTGATTGCATAGCATTTCCTATTTTAACAAATATCATGATAATGGTATATTTTAACCATCTTTTCATAGGTCCCCGCATGTAACATTAAGCAATGCAGTGAAGCATAACTATTTTTTTATTCCGCTGACATGGAAAACTCTAAAAATCTTAATAAGCAAGATGCATGACATCTAACAATTAATTAGACAGAAGGAACATGTCAGATTTCTAGTAACATTATGTGAACCCTAAAATTTTTATGAAAAAAGACATTAAAGCAATAGTCTTTGACTGTTCTATCCCAGTACCTTGTAAGCTCACACATCAGCTCTACATGTTTTCAGGTTTTTCTTTTATATAACAGTTTATTTGAAAAACTTTTTGCTAGTTACTTAATGTGCATGTGTATTAGAACATATTTATAAAGATCTTTCACATTCTTTCCCTTATTACTTCTTTGATAAGACAAAAGCATAGAAATTCTCTTTCTGTTTTTAATTCTCTTTTCTATTAACTTAAATCTTTGTTATAATGAAAGTACTAAATATCATTATTTTCTTCTTATGACTACCATAAGCTTCTGAATTATTACAAATCATCATTCATTACAGGATACAAAAATTCCTGCCATAAAAATGATTATTTTTTTACAAAAATAATTACCAGAGGGAAAAATATGCTTGAAGGCTCAATATACATTTTTCAATATACGTGAAGTTAAAATACTTAAGGACTGTAGGTTCAGTGTAAAAAATGTATTCCAATCTCATAAAGCCTTAAATAACCCTTAATGTATAGGTAATTGCCTTGTCATGCTACTAATGTCCAAACGGGCTTGCTGTTGACAATATGATAAATTCCTTACAAATTATACTTTGTGTTTCTATTTTGAAAGGTAACTAATTGCTTCGGGTAAGGTACTTTTCCTTTTCTGAAGCCATGAACAGCTGAGAGAAAAAATGTGTCATAGGGCCAGCCCAGTGGCATAGTGGTCAAGTTTGCATGCTCAGCTTCAGCAGCCCTGGGTTTGAAGGTTTGAATCCTGGGCGGGAACTGATGCACCTCTCATCAAGCCATGCTGTGGCGGCATCCCACATACAAAATAGAGGTGGATGGGTACAAATGTTAGCTCAGGGCTAGTTTTCCTCACTAAAGGAAAAAGTATGTGTCATATATTGATTAAAATATTTGCATATCTAAAAATATATTTCAGGTCAGCCTGGACTCAGGGCAATGCAACATTTTTGTGATATTATCAATGAAAAATAGCTACACATAGATTAAAAAGTTAATTCATCATCAGAGACATTTGAACAAAATCCTGTTCCTATAAGCATATAAAAAGCAAAACTATATAAATAATGCATTTTCCTATAAAAAATAAATAGAAAATTATTTTATATTTTTAAAATTTATTCTCAGAGCCTTATAGTTAAATGAATAATCACTGAATAGTAGATCTAATAAGAAAACATTTAATACAAAAGTAGAGTAATTGTGGGGATCACTCCGCCCTTCCGCAGTTATTCAATTAAGTCTTTAAAGAAGCTAAACATTTCCAAGTCTCTTGTGTTTGCAAAAGAACATATTGCCAACCCTAAAACAAAACATCTCCCCCCACCCCACATTCCCCATTAGCAGTCTCCTTAGATCTCACCTTCTTTCTGGAGTGAAACTTCTCCACATGTTGACTTCATTTACCATTAACTCCTTGTCCACTCCCTCCTGGAGCCACTTCAACATACCTTGGGCTCCCAGAATCCACCAGATCAGCTAAATGAATCGATGATGTTCGCATCACTAAAGGAGGATTATTTGTCAATCCCAATCGTCTTTATTCTCTTAGTAATATGCAAAACTATTAATCACTTTTTCCGTAAAATGTTCTTTGGCTTTTGTGATACTATAATATGTTCACTGCCTATGCTACAAAACAAACTGCCACAAATTGAGCAGCTTAAAACAGCATCCATTTCCTCCTTCCCAGTTTCTGTCGATCAGGAGTCTGGGCAGGATTTAGCTGGGTCATCTGCTGACGATATCAAAAGGCGGCAGTCAATCAAAGTGTCAACCAGACTGTATTATCATCTGGAGCTCAGGAGTTTCTTTGAAGCTTTAAGCAAGCTTCATGGTTGTCTGCAGAATTCACTTCTTTGTGGTGGTAGGACAGAGGACTTAGCTCCTAGAGGCCTCCCTTTTCCATAAGCAATTCACTACATGGCTGCTTGCTTCCTTGAGGCCATTGATAAAACAGCTCCCTTTTAGAGAACTCATCTGATTAGGCCAAGACCACCCAGAATAATCTCCTTTTGAGCAAAACCTCTTTTGACTTACTAAAGTTAACTGATTAAGAACCTTATATCTGAAAAATCCTTTCTTTTTGGTAGATAAGATAATATAAACAAGGCAGTCTTATCCATTACTTCTACCATTTAATCACAGGCAGAAGTAATTCTAAGGATACCATTCTCATATGTATCCTTAGAATTGCTTGCCACTTAAACGTAAAATCATCACAAATTTATATCAGTGGACTAACTTGTTCTCTGGTCTATTGCCCCAAATCCCTAAATTTTATAAAAAGACACAAAATATGTACAAAATCAGAATATGGTCTCCTCTTCACTCCCAATTCTGATGATTTTCCAGTGTCCTATTTCTCAGTGAATGATAGAATGGCTACCAAGTTTTATAATTCACAAAGTTAGGAATCAATTTTGACCTGTCTTTTACCTTTTCCACTGTAGAACAAATCTCCAGGCTCCACTCGTATTTCAATTTTAAGTATTTTATAATTGTCCACTTTCTCCACTTGCACTCCCACTAGCCCCAAGCTGCCACTCCCTCTTAAACAACAGGAATGATCTCCAGTGGGCTATAGCCACAGTTACTCTTACCTTCGCAGTTATTTCTTCCTCACATGATCCACAATCATTTTTCCACAATAAAAATATGACCATAGCATCTCTATGCTTAAAACCCTTTATCACTCCTCATTGTCATCTGGATTAGTACTTAAATTTTTAATTTGGTTTCTTTGTCTAAGCATTGAAACAGTTTTTTCTCTAACTAGTTCTCCAGACTCTATTTGCTCAGATCTATTAGTTGAGATTGGAAGCCTTATGTGCTCAAGGTGTTTCAGCAAAAATCTCTGAGGAATCTTTGACAATTAAGCAATGCAGATATAGGGGTGACCCCAAGGAAGCCAAGACAAAAGAAAAATAAAACTGAATAGAGTCTTTAGTGGCTGCACATTGTGGGGAGATAGACTTCACAGGTAGTCGATACAAGTTATTTACGGTGGACGGAATAATGGCCCTCCAAAGTTGACCACATCTCAATCTCTGATACCTATGAATGATGAAAGAGACTTTGTAGATGTGATTGATTTAAGGATCTTGGAGTGGGAAGACTACTCTGAATTTTCTGGATGACCTCAGTGAAACAGTCCTAAAAGGAAGGAAGGAGGCTCAAAGTCAGAGAAGGAGTTGAGACAGCAAAAGTAGAAGTTGGAGAGAGAGAGAGAGAGAGAGAGAGAGAGAGATGTGGGAGAGGGGAGAGAAAGAGAGAGACATATTGAAGGGACTATGCTGCTGGCCTGGAAGATGGGGGCAAGGTTTAAAAACTAAGGAATGCAGGTGGCTTCTAGAAGATAAAAAGGTCAAGTAAACAGATGCTCTTTTTTGAGCCCTCAGAGGGAGTACAGTCTTGCTGACACCTTGATTTTAGGAATTCTGACTTCTGGAAATGTAAGGTAATAAACTGGCATTGTTTAAGTCGCTAAGTTTGTGGTAATTTGTTACAGTAACAATAGGAAACATACAAATTTTGGAACCTGGATGTGGAGTGCCACTGTAACAAATACCTAAATTTGCAGCAGTGGACTTAGAATTGGACAATGAGCAGAGGAAGGAAGAATTTTCAAGAGCATGATAGAAAAATCCTAGACTGCTTTCAACATACTGTTAGAAATACAAATTTTAATGACACTGCTAGTGATAACTCAGAAGGCAGTGAGGATATGGTGAGAAAAAACCTGTATTATATTAGAGAATACCAAAAGCATCATGAACAAACTGTTGATAGAAATATGAATGTGAAAGTTGCTGCTGGTGAAGGTTCAGAAGGAAATGAAGATATTGTTGGAAACTGGAGAAAAAGAGATCACTGAGATACAATGGAAGAAAGCTTATTTGAATTGTGTCCATTAGTTCAGTGGAAAACAGAACTTGTAAGTAATAAATTTGGATATTTCGCTGAGGAGATAGCATAAAATCAAAAATATAACCAATTAAACTAAGTATGAATGGACTAAACATTCCTACTTCAAAGGCAGAAATTGGCATATTGAATAAAATTGCAAGAGCCAAATATATGCTGGGTAGGAGAGACAAATTCTAGATTCAATGACATAGATATATGAAAATAATGAATGGGAAAAACTACTAAAAAATAACTGTGAGAGAGGCAGAGTGACCTCAATAAAATCGGACAAATAGTCTTTGAGACAAGAAATATTACTAGAGAAAAAGATGAAAATTTCACAGCATAAAAATTGTCAATGCATCAGGAAGATATATCAATTCTATGTGTTTACACATCAATCATTTCCCAAAATCCAGGAGGCAAAACTGACTAAATTGAAAAAAGAAATAGACAATTCAATAAAACTTTTTGGAGTTGCAATAACCATAATCAATGACTAATAGAACAACTAGACAGAAAATCAGCAAGTATGTAGAAAATTTGAACAGTCCTGTCAACCAACTTGTTCTCACTTATATTTGTGGAATATTCTTCCAACTTATGAAGAATAAATATTCATTTCAAGTGCATATGTGACATACTCTATGATATCCCATATGCTAGGCCACAAAACAAATCTAAATAAATTTAAAATTGAAATCATACAAAGTATGGTCCTTGACCATATAGGAATATAACTAGAGGTCTACAACAGAAAGAAATCTATGAAACATGAGACATTTGAAAATTATTATATAAATTATTATAAAAATTATTATATAATTTTAAAATTATCCATGGTCAAAGGAGAAATCAGAAGATAAATTTTAAAAATTTAATTGAATAAAAATTATAACATTTCATATCAAAATTTTGTAATGGATAAAGCAGTGTTTGCAGGAAGTTTATAGCTCTGAATAACTAGATCAAAAAATAAATGCCAAAGTTAATGACCTAAGCTCCCTAGTTAATGGATTAGAAAAATAGGTGTAAACTAAAAGCAGAGCAATCACAAGTTGGGATAAAATAAAGATTATATCAAAAATCAATGAAACAGGAAACAGAAAAATTGATAGAGAACCTCAAAGAAAACACAGTTGTATTTTTAATAGATGAACACAATTGACAAACCCATGTAAGGATAACGAAGGAAAATTTCACAAAACCAGGAATGAAAGAGAAATCATCACTACTAATTCAAAGTAAGTTAAAAGAAATATGAGGAAATATTAACAAATTTATGCCAATTTATTAGATAACTTCGATAGAGGCAAATTTCTAAAAAGTGCCAATTATCAAAACTGACTAAAAAAGGAAAGATATCCATGTATATACACACTTACAACACTGTAATCAAGGAAAGAATTTGTTTAGCATTTGTTCTATATTGGAAACTTCTTTTAGAACATTAAACATAAAATTGATTTATTTTGCAATATAAATTTAGTGGGTAATAAATTCTAAATAACGTATTTTTATCGATAATTATTTTAAATATTCTGTAATAGCTTTTTTTCAAATCCATTAATGACATCTTTGGCAGAGTCCGCTGATCTCTGGTCACTTTTAGTTACTAAGCTGCAGTTGAATTTAGATATAAAATCTTAGACTGGATGATTTGCATCTTATTTTCTCCCCTCTCCAGGAGGAAGTTTAAGTTCTAGCCCCAGACACCTGAGAGGAAATACTGATGGGACTGCTTTTCCAGTCTTCATTTCCAACACCTTGAAACAAAGTGCAAGGAAGGAGTTTGGTTCAGAGTGTCTCCTTGCCTTTCCACTTCTAGATCTAACTCTTCTGGTGTTGGGAGGCTGGAGGGAGGCAGCTGGCAGAGAGAAAGCAGATGGAACTGTTTCACTGTTATAAATGAATAAAGAAATATTTCTAATTTTATTCAGGCTCTGTCCGCTACCATCTTCTGTCTGCAAAAAAATAGTGAATGTGATTGCCTTAGGTTTTGATTTATCCTAGCCCTTTCCATCACTAAGAATACTCTGGGCCATAATGCATAACTCTGCAGCTAACCCAACACCCCTATGGCGTTACCTCCATGAGATGTGGCAGTCACTACTGAGGCCATCCTCAGTGCCCTTTAAGGTCTGCAGGAAACTGAGATGTTCAATCAATTGTCTCCTTGGCAATCTATACAAAGACCCCTCATTACTTCTCTGCTAAGCAGAGGCTTCTCTGACCTTAAGAAATTATATAGGACACAAATAGTTTTCTCTCTTTTCTTGTAAGCCATAAGCTTCCAAGGGACAGACTCCAGACTCTTTCAATAACTCTCTCAGGGTACCCTGGGCTATGGCAACAAAAGGGTGGGCCTATTGAATTTAGGAGTTCAAGAAGAGTCCAGCTGTGGAGGAGGGGTCCGGCATTGTCAATCTCCGGAAATGCTTTGCTTAGCTTCCATCTCACTATGCTAGAGGTGAGGTGGGGCACAAGGAATTGCCTTCCCTGCAACGACAGTATAAGAAAGTATTTCCCGTGATGACTTCCATCCCTTTCTTTCAATCCCTTCCTTATTTTGACTATGAGTGTTGTGAAGATTAGGTGGTTTTACCAGCAAGCCCTGCCACTTTGCCTTCCATTTTGACAGCCTTTTGGCATGGGAAGTCTTGGTACAATTGCTGGGATCTCTAAGACCAAATACTGTTGCATCTGCTATGGCTTCTCTACCCATCATAGAACAATAGTAAATGTTCCATTCTAGAGTCTGATACACATTCATTGTATGAAATAACCTTTTCAAAAAACTCTGTAACTTCAGTAGTATTACAAACTACCTTCTCTCATGCCCCCATTATATAGATGAGGTTTATAAAAATTACATAAGTTGCCTAAGTGACATAATTAGTAGTAGCTATTTGACTCCAAATACATCTGACTCCAAAATCAAACTCTAAATCATTACAGTACACTGAAAAATGTACAAAAGAGTATGAAAATTGCCAACATATATTTGTAATAGGTCAAGCTCACTGATAATCAGAGGAATAAAATCTAAAACAGGGAGATGCATTTTTATTTATAAACTTGAATGATTTTTATAATAAAAGAATATCCGATCTTAGACATTATAGACTTAAACAAGTATGCCTATAAAATATTGGGAGCACTGTAAACTGTTCAAGTTTCTCTGAAAGCAGTTTAGCAATGTGTGTCATCTCTCCTAGCTTTTCATCATTTAATCCAATAATTATCCTAAATACAACATGTCTAATAACATTTTTAAAAGATATAACATTATTTAGGCATTGATTGTAGCATTATTTGTAACAATGAAAACATAAATTTCAAGAATTAACGATCATTAAACAAATTATGGAATGCCCTATTAAAATAATAGTTTATAGTGATTAAAAATTATATTTATAAGTTGTTTTAAATCAGATAGAAAATGCTTGTTTTTACTTATATAAAATAATGTCAATCTGTATCATATGTTTTATCATCTCAGTTATATAAAAACTCAAAAAGGAATGGACAGAAATTTAATGCAAAGTACTTATTTGTTTCTAGAAAATGGATTTCATTTTTTTTCATATAATTGTGTGCATATTTTCCCATATGCTATAAAAATGAATATATGCCATTTATTTTTGCAAGAATATAGAAAACATTAAATAGCATAGATTGCGAAAGAGTAGTTACTACTACACTACAAAAGTTAAAAGCGAGAGAAATTGACAAAGAAGTTCCCCAGAAGTTAGAAGCATTAGAAGAGATGTTACAGTGTTACAGTATTACAATGACAATCCATCCCATGTTACAAGAGTCTTGAAAAGGTCATATTTTTTATCTTTTCTTCTTTTTATTCCTCTCCCCTTTCATTTTAACAGCAAATTCAAAATGAGAGTATTGACTCATTTAGATTAAGAGAATATCTGAAAAGAAATGTAGAAATGTAGAAATGTAGAGATGTAGAAATGTGAAATTTCTGTAAAGACTAGACTGAGCAATTGTTGTTGCAAGAAAAAACTCAAGACAGTGTTTATTTTAGTGCATGAAATAAGTGTTAGACAAGATAATCAGTGTGTGTTTTGATTATAATAAGTATTAATATCTGGTAGGGAGAGTCTCCCAACTTATTTCCTCTGCATGAGTTATTCCTTGCTTTTTATTTCTAATTATTTTATTTTAACCAGTCTTGCTTGACATTCTCTAAGTCTCTTTAAGGACATTTTTTTTCAATTCTTAAAAGGTCTTTTTATTATTTCTTTATCATATATTTTCCTCCAATCTCTTTATTTTCTCAGTCTAGAACTTCGATTGTGGAGAATTTTAGAACATTCACCATTTTGTGGAGGTTGGTTTGTTTGTTTACATTTTGTCTCATATTTCTTCACTCTAACTTTTATTGTCTTCTCTTTGTACTGTTAGTTCTCTTACACCAGGTCTGTTCTTTTGTCGTTTGAGTTTAGCACCTCTTTCTCATTGTGTCATTTACTTTAAAAATTTAATGTTACTTGAAAATAAAAAGTTATGTTGTTGTTATCTATTTGTGTTTGTATTTACCAAGTGTTTAGCCATCCATTTAGCAATAGGTATTGACTACTTTATGTTTCAACCAGCTACAACTAGTGATGAACGTGAAAAACTTTCTGTCCTTATGGGGACACACTATAAAGGGAGGGAAGAGAGGTAGGGAAACCAGGTGAAAACAAGTAATCAAATAAATTAGCAATATAATTCACTTTGTTATGTGTGCATTCAATAAAATAAACAGCTTGATGAGTTAGAAAGTTACTGGTAATGATTCTATTTTTGATAGGATAATTGTTTGGTCATCTTGTTATTGTGGATATCAAGTGTGCCTGGATTTCATAATTGCTAATCCAATAATGTACTTTGCTTTTTCTTCAGCAATGTCATGAATTCTTTTCAGGTACTCATGACCTTTGTTTCTATGCATTTGAGGTCAGAAATGGGGGCATTTAAGTAGATGCAAGCATTCTACTTAAACTTCCATCTTGACACAATGCCCTTTCATGGCATGCTTTATTTTATGTCTTCACTCATGCAAGCTGTGGCAAGTTTAACAATACAAGTAATCTAGTGTGTCAAAACTCAAATTCTCCTTCCTGGCAATAAGCAGTCAGCACCTACTGTGTAAAAGCTAAAACTGAGCAAGTTTCTCCTACTGTAAGATCAAACCTCCACACAGCCTAATATGTCCCAAAGGGTTAGATAATGACCTTTATCTCCTTTTTCGAGTCTTAATATTGATATCTTGGTTATCTTATTATTGGCACTCCCTATTTTTTTTTTTAATTTCCTCTTATCAGGTTTCCATTACAGCCAAATGTATGTGGAATACAGAGTAGACCACCAGACATGCAGCATCCCTCAGGCTGTTGTGCAGATGTGTCTCTCCTGGATGACCCATAGAACATACACACTTGTCTCCTTTTATTGGATGGTAAACATTGATATCAGAGATCATGCATTTCTTGTCCAAACTATGTCCTTCTGGTGCCTCGCACAGTATCTGGTCAAGAACTGTAAAGGATCTGAGATTGTATCTTGCTTGCATGCTTATAAGTTGGTGTGCCATATTTCATGGATGTAGGCAGAAGACATGACAACCTGAGTTAGACCAAGAACTTTATTACTTGTGGTACAACAGGTTGCAGGAGCTTATGTTTGCGCTGGTTTCCCATGGGGCTCTCAGAATGTGAGGCAGGCTGACCTAGAAGGATACTGTTTAAGCAATGGTTTTATGTCCCAGCTGAGAAACTTCAAGCTTAGAAGACCACAATTTGTCATGATGGATCACAACCACTTCTTCCCAATTTTTGCCTCAAAGAGAGATGTTATTTTTATTACACAGCACACAAACAAGCTTTAGCTCTCCATTCTATACAGAAACACTATCTCTATCTTCCAAAAATATCTGTTATACAAATATCTTTGAAGATAGTCCAGAACAAAAAGTTATCAGTATGTCTAGCAGCAAGATGTTCAGAAACGAGAGAGATGCATAGAGAATTGCTTCCAAACATTACAAACCACGTCTTCATAATTTATACAAATGAAGGAATAAAAAATTTAATCATTGGTTATATTTAATGGCATTTATGAAAATTGATTTAAATATCTATATATGCAGTTTAGCTTATTTGAAGAATTCTCATAAATATATACGATTTAAATTCAAAGTTGGCACTCTGTATGTCTGAATGGTTAGTATATTTACAATAATTTTTCAACATGTTACAAAGGATTTCTTAGAGCAGAACTGTCTGACGTTATTTCATATCTATTAATGACATAAACCTGCTACATATTCTTTTTCACGTAATTAGACACACACTGTGAAACCAACACTCCTCATATCCATATGTATGTATATATGAACGTATGTATGTTTATATTACATAATATCTTCCAATTGAGTCCAACTCACTTCACTTGGTTATTGGGCAGCAACCTCGTTCCTGACTGGTCTGTTACTGAAGGTCTGAGGCTGGTGTAATTCATGTTCAGTCTTTTTAGCCCTATCAGTCCTGGTGGCCTCTTCGATCTGATTTGACCCAGCACTGATAGTGCTAAAAAGACGAAACATAAACAAAAATGTTTCCAAATATTCCAAAAGCATTTTAAAATGATTTCAGTTATATTAACAAAACATTTAAACTTTATGTGAACTTATCATTTGAAATTTAGCAATGATGACTTCTTTTATGGATCATATATTTGCATTTCACCATAAATTCACATTTCCTAAGAGAATAACAGACAAACAAGGAGATGATTTGTTTTATCTTGCCAAGTTTTAGAGTTGAGTCTTCTGAAAATTATTATCCACTCACTTAGGAACTTATAAACCTTTGTGTCTAACAGAAAGTTATTAAAATTCCATAAAATATCTTTGTTATATAGTGACTTTTTAATATTATTATTGAGAATTATTAAAAATAATACAATTTGTTTATTCTAAAAAGGTTGCTATTAAATTTTTACAATCACCTTCACCTCATTAAGGGGCCTATATAATATAGTGAATTAGTACAATGTCTTTTAATATATCCCTCTAAAATCTCAATGCACTGCACCAGGTGATTCACTAGAAATTGTGAATATTGAGGGCATTATTCCATCATTATAAAGGTTTCATATTTTGCCATTAAAATCAAATAACTGCTTGTTTATTGAAGTCAGCAGGATCTCCTTTACTTAATGTCCCAGTGGAAATACTAGAGGATAGTTGTATAATATATTCAGAGAATGAACTGGAAACAACTCATACTCCTATATAAACTCAGCTTTTTTCTGCTGAGATTTGGGGCAAAGAAATTAAAGAAAGAAAAAACTCTTTCAGGGCCGTTTTTGAAATTTGCTGTGCTGGAATTGACACTCTTGTGATAGTTTAAAAACTCATTTGGTCATGAGTAGAAATGTCTTGCTGCCTGTACTTCATTTTGGGAAAAAAATGTTTTAAGAAATTATATTTGTTTTTCAGTGTATATGCAGCTCATCTGTTCACATTCTTTAAAAAGCAACAAATGCAGTCTAAGTAGCAAAAACATGCTACGAAGAGTTGTCTTTCACCATTTTAAAAATCCAACTACAGTGATTGATATCGGATATTGTTTAACAAAGTATTTAAAGCGATGCAATTGAAGAGAAAATACAATGTCTTTCACATGGGCTATTCAACAATAGCAACCCAAGTGGCCCAGCAATGTAACTTCCCCCTTTAAATTGTTGATTAAGAAATTTTATATTTAGTTTAATGCCCTCTTTAAAGAGGAGTTGATTTTTGTTCTCAATAAAACACTGGATTGATAACATAAAATCTTCAATCATGTTTCCTAACTACAGTTTCTCTAAAATTAAAGTCAGCAATATCACCACTTGTTTTATGAAACGTATTCACAAATAGAACCATTTTATGGACTTTAGGTGACATGACATCATTGTTTATGTCGTACAGTATAAACAATTGGTAAAGACCAAACTAGATTGCCATATTGGCTTCCTGTATTAATTTTAATGGGGAGGAAAGATATGTCAATCTTTGCTTATTTAACATGATTCAATTTAAAAACTGCAAATGATAGAGAATTTTTACCAAATCTAATATCTTCATGAAGACATCTACACATTTTCTTGCACAAATGTAGTAAACTAAATTGAAAAATTTTAGACACGTACTCTTCTTAAATATAACAGTTAATAACTTCCATTGGTAAATGATTTTTAAGTTTTTTAATGTATGCTACATATTAAAAAGTTAGAATCACAACAGTACATTTAAATAAATTATGTAAAAGTGAACACCCATACAACTACTAAACACATTAAATAAATAGAGCATTGCCAGCATGACAGAAGTTCCCTTCGTGCCGACTCTGTTGGGGCTAAGTAGCCAAAGTTAGTAACTTGGCCTTCAACAAAAGGGGACCCTGGTAAACTTGACTCACTGGGGGCTGGGAGCCAAAGATCTTTACCGTAAGATTAAGGGTGCACCAGAAATGGACTTGCTCTCATAGGAACTAAAGCCTAGTTTCAAATCGCTACAATTTCTGACCTGAGATAAAGGTATAAAAATGATTTTTCAAAAATCATTTTTAGTTACTCAAAATACAGACTTTTCCAAATTGCTTGCCTATGATACAAACTCAGATAAATATATATATATATCACTATATATAATATAAATATGATGAAAACATATATTATTTTTAAATTAATGCTGGCATTCCATCCTTGGCTATAATGGCAAAATAACAAAAAAAATTCCTAAATGCCCATCAATGGAGAAATGTTACATAAATCATATTTTAATTAAACTTTGCAATACTACACAAATAATTTCTAAAATCTGAGTTTAATAGGCTGAAGGACTTTCCATAATGTGTTAAGTGAGAAAAACCAGTTGCAGAATATCATATCTGTAGGTTCACATGGCCTTACTCAAGCTTCAGAACCTCTCCCTGCAAAGTTCTGAAAATTGAATTTTTCTTTTCCAATAATGTAATTTACGGTAAACTCATTTGGTGATAAAATCTAACCTGAACTAAAGTAAGTTTCTTCCTAATATTTATTTACTTTACTTAGTGTGGATTTCTATATGCTTTACTTCAGACATATTAGGGTGATTGATTAAGGGACAACACACAAACCCTGCTGAGTTACTGACATCACACCACCCTTCTGAAATCTAAGTCCTTAATCCTGAAACACATCCAGCCCCAAGGTTTTCAGATATGCAACTGTGGATCTGAAACATGATTCCACTCTTGTAAAATAAAACAACCACCAGTCCAAAATATATGTGTTTCCAAATGTTTTGTGCTTATATGCATGAAAATAATTATATAAATGGATATATACCATGCTATTAACATTATTTATTTCAGGAAAGTTGAACAAGAGATGGATAGGGTTAGAGTTTTATATTCTAATTTATAGATCTTGCATTATTTCATTAGTTATGGTATCTTGTATAAACACTGTAATTTTAATGTTTTATTATATATGTTTGTATTATTTTTGTTTTATTAAAATTATTTCTTTATTATATATAAATTATTATAATAAGTTAAATGATGACCATTATACTAATGATATATTTGATTGAAATACATAGAAGTTTTGCTTCCATGAGTCATATAAGGTCTGCTAAATCTTATGCTCATGTTTGTATGCTGAAGTTTGTGCCTTCCTTGAAAGCTTCTTGGTTTTCTACTTTATCAGTAATCTCACTGGCTCCCTTTCTTTTTGGCCTCAGCCACCCACCATATTTCAGGGTCCATTCCTCTCTAACCAGAAACCTGTCCTCTAAGCTCATCTTCTAGAACCACCAGTAGTTCATTTCAAAATCCTATTAATGTGTTATGTAAAGTAATTTAATTTTTCTTAATTTAAGAAATTATCCCGATTCATCTATAGTACACCTGAGGAGTCATAATTTTTTTTGTTGAAAATGAACCTTAAATATGCTCCCCTGGTCTATTTATCCTGGGATATTTTTATAAATGCATCAAGCTGTCAGAAAAAAAAATTATTCTGAATAAAAATGTATATGTGATGGACAAGAAAGAAAGAAGGAATAAAATAAACCATGAGAAACATGTCTTAACCTCATTGTGTCATGGCAAGAATTATAATAAATGTTAATAATAGAAGGAACATAGTAGTGACAATTACACACAAAAAAATGCAATTAAAGTACACAGGACAGTACTTACACTATTTTTTAATATATTTTAAATATATTTAATTGATAGCTTATTCAAATACTTATGTGTTCACCATTATGTATACTATGTTTTTTAAATATATATTTAAAAACATATTTAAAAAATATATTAAAATATATTTTAAAAATATATAACATTGTTTAACTATATTTAAACATGTATGCATCATTTAAAATATGTAAATCTCATAAACATGCTATATACATGAAATATTCAAATAGTATTAATTTAATTTTATCACTTAAAAACCTTGTTTCTTTTTTTAATTAAATTGGGAATTTAGAAAAATCAGGTTTAAAAATGTATATTTAATGTTCTCAATAAATGGATTCACAATATTTGTATATATGACTCATGATTATATTTTACATATAAATTTTATTACATGAACACTTATTTTTTAATATTACGGGTACTGAAATCTAATGGCTGAGTACATTTACTTCTCCAACATTTTGGAGAGAAGATTGTTAAAATCAGGGTGGACCCACTGGAGTGTCTGTGTTTATGACAATAACCATAATATGCTTATTGGAAGGAAAAACATCTGATCAATTAATACGTAGGCAACTTCTTCGTTAGACTTTGACTTCAATCTCTGGTAATGTACTCAATTCCTAAAATTTAAGAAATACTTATTTAATTAAGTGAGTAAATCAAATTTTGATGCCAAACACTGTCAGTTTTTGGATTATTTAAATTTCTGGTTTATTCAGTTGCTATTCCTTTTTATTAACGTAGATAAAATTAGACTATTCTATGATTCCTTATTTGAATACTGAATGTGATATTTAATGGCCAAATAATGTCTCTGAAATACATTTTAGAAAACCGTTCCCTTTTGGAACCAGATTAACCGTTGTTTGGATCCATTTGAAAAATGCCGTTAGGGAAAATGTATATTGTTATAAATGTATGTTAATATTTATTTTCAGCTTTTGTGTTAAACACCTTAGCAACCGCTAGGCTCAATTCATAGAGATGTCTCCTGGAATATTTAGTATCATTTTGTTTATAAAAATCAACCTAAATGTTTTCTTTTAGGTCCTGGAGGCCAGATTAAAGTTATTTTGGGCAGCTTTACACAAGCCATAAATAGATTCATCCTCTCCAATAATCAGATAGTCTTACCTTCAGTTGCAATGCCCTCTAATGAAACACCTGTTGCCTAAAAAATAGAATCCATCCAAGAAGCATGTACAACTAGGGCTTTCCACAATGCCCTAATAAAAAAAAAATTATATATATACATAGAGAGAGAGAGAGAGAGAGAAATGGGATATTGTCTTAATTTCCTCAACTATGGGCATGCATTTGTTTTTTAATTGAGTGACAGCCTGAACCAAAATTTTTCATTTATTTGTCTTGTTTATGATGACCCTTAGAGAAGCATTAATATGCAGCTTTTATGACTTGAGTTTAAAAATGTTATCCTTATGAAATAAGTGACAGTATCAGTTGTCACACACAGTGACCGTATATCAAGGAATTACACTAGCATTAGGTAGAACAGCAGGCCCATTTGTTCAAATGCTCACTGAACATATGAGTGATTTTCTCTAACAAGGTCCCCAGGGAACCAACTTGCATCCATCACTGCCTGCATCCTAACTGGAATATAACTATTTTAAACTCCTGCTATAATATGTGACGTTTTAGGATTGAAATAAAGTATGTGTCAGGAGCTAGAGAGAAATATACAGTTGGAATATATACCAGAGAAAATCTGACTGAAACCAGTAACTGCTGATCTAATCAGATTTTCATTTTTGTTCTTTATGTTTTCTATTTTATAAACATAGATTGATAAAAATAAACAATTAAAACTTCATAAGGTTATTCTCACAGAAAATTAGATACTTCAGTTTTCCTAAAATGTGTATATATAACTACAAGTTTTTTGGGTTTTCTTTTTGGTGAGGAAGATTAGCCCTAAGCTAACATCTGTTGCCAATCCTCTTCTTTTTACTGAGGAAGAGTGGCCCTGGGCTAACATCTGTGCCCATCTTCCTCTACTTTATATGGGATGCCGCCACAGCATGGCTTAATAAGAGGTATGTAAGTCCGTGCCTGGGATCCAAACCCAAGCACCCTGGGCCACCAAAACAGAGAGCGTGAACTTAACCACTACGCCACCGGGCTGACACCTACAACTACAATTTTTAAGGTTCAAATGGATATAAAACACACACACGTAATACAAAATGTAACATGTAATATGTTAGTATTTTGCTGGTTTCATTTATTTCTTCAACAAATTACTTTTCTTCTTTCATGGGACTTATACTCTAGTTAAGAAGAAAACATTTAATTGATGAATATTTTGGCAGCCACAGCCTAAGGTGACCCCCAGTGATTCAACCTCCCTTTGACTCTAGGGGACTGCTATGACTTGTGTCTAAACAATAGAACAAGACTAAGGTGATGAGTGGTCACCTTTGCTTAGGTTGTATTATGTGAAAATTCATGCTAGACTACTGGAGCACAAGAGATTCTCCTTGCTGGCTTTAAAGAAGCAAACTACCATGTTATAAACTAACGATGGGGAAGGTGGAGAGGGCTACACAGTGGGAGACTGTAGTCTGCCTCTAGAACCCGAAAGCAGCTTCCAGTCACAGCCTGTAAGAACCTGGGAATCAGAGGACCTGTGGAAAACTTGAGACAGCAAATGCATGTTTTTTAAGCCACTGAGTTTGTGGTAGTTTGTTACTCAGCACAAAAAGCTACTGCAAGATGGATTTATTCATCCAGGATTAATATTAGTATATTGGCTTGAGCACCTTGGAGTGGCATTAATGTTCTGCCAGTTTGCTATAAAGCATGGAGTAGATTTTGAAGTCAGCCTAGGAGGTTGAAATGTCAGGACTTCCTTGAAATAATGTAAAACAAGGAGTCCAAAGTTTCAGGGAGATAGGCATGTAGAGCATTCAAGTTGCTTAGCCACCCCTTAACCATAACTCTGAGAGGTCCAGCTGGGCACTTCCTTCATCAGGGCATTGATATATGCATAGTTGAGCATCCTTAAGTTCTGTAGTGGCTGCCTTCATAGGCAGGAGATTGTGGCAGACGATGTTGACATGGAAATGGGTGCTCTTGTTTCAGTGGTATTACTGGAATCTGGTATTACAGAGGTTGGTGGCAGTGCATAACATTTAGAGATTTTGTAGACACACTACCACAACAAATCAAGGAGAAATGAGTAAATAAAGGATTTTGAAGGATGTGCCACTTATTAAGAAATCTCTTGGCACATATTGGTGGATAAATTCTAGGCCTGATGAGTAGATGCTTAAAGTGGATTGACATAGAAGGGATTATAGTCTTCTTAAATTGTTCCAGATGCAAGTCTGTTTACATTTCCAGAGCCCCTCAATTAAAGGGAAAAACTAGTCTCTCCTGTAGTGCAGCCACTAGTCTATACTCTGACTCTTTTCCCAAGCTTCCTTCAAAGTACTGGTAGCCATTTAACAGGTGACTACATTAGACAAAATTGAATTTGATCCTATATTGGAAGCAACAGATGCTGGCTCTGAACTGATACTAATATCTGGTGATTAATATGTTACCACAATCCAGCAATTATTGTAGTGGATTATGGAGGTGATATGATAAAGGTGTTCTGATAATCTATTTCTGTATAACTCCAAATATGATGGTTTACAACAACAAAAGTAATTAATTTCATTTCATTCACAAATCTTCAATTTGGGCAAGGCCCTGCGGTGTGCCTTGTATCATGCAGTATCAGCGTGATAGGTGATATAGCCCTACTGGGGCTGGAATAGCTACTTCAAGATTAGTCACTCGCAAGGCTGGTAAATTGGCGCTGGCTGTCAACTAGGAGCTTAGACTGGACAGTTGTCCATGGCCTGCATCATTCTCCATGTGAGTCTCTTCAAAGCCCAAGGATGACTTGGCCTTCCGCACAGTATGCTGCCTTCGTTCTGTGACTCAATATTATAAGATGATTTAAGAGGAGGAGACAGAGACCACACCTCTCTATCTACAGTGGATGCAGAGAGACTGAAGACTTATCCTTGACTTCTTCCCCAAGTCTCAGAATTATATGGATAGGAATGAATAATATCTGACAGAATCCCTACCTTAGTTTCCTGAACAATTATTTTGGAATGATGAGTTAAGTGAAAAAAAAAAATCTCAATTTCTGCTCCTTATACCACCAAGCAAAAATGGTAAGAAAAAAGAAGTATAACAGCCTCAGAAGAATTATAGAGATTAGTGTCACAACACAAGACTTTATGCACAGAGTATTATTTATACCCATATCCTTATTTTATAGTTTACTGCTTTGAGTACTGAAAAAGCAAAATGTGTCATAAAGAATATTGTGTAGTATTTATATTTAAAGCACAAATAAATACTGCAAACTCAAGAATAGTTTATGTTCAATAGCTGGAATCTAGAAGATGTAAAAATGGAAAATACGTCTGTCTTAGTCTTTTCAGGCAGTTATAACAAAATATCACAGGATATTTTGTAAACAACAAAAATTAATAAAAAATTAAAAGTTCTGAAGGCTGAGAAGTCCAAGATTAAGGTGCCAGCATTTCCGGTGAAGGCCTTCTTCCTGGTTCATAGCTGGAATTCCTGCTGTGTCTACACATGGTGGAAGGAGTTGGGGAATCTCTCTTACAAAGGCACTAAACCCATTCATGAGGGGTCCACCATCATGACCTAGGCACCTCCCAAAGGTTCCACCTTCTAATATTATCACATTGGATATTAGGATTTCAACATACGAATTTTAGGGAGACACAAACATTCCGACTATAGTATCTGCTAAACAAAATCTAAGGGTTTATGTTAAACTCTCACGTATATATCAGAAGTACCTATTAACATAATGAAATTTATTAATTTTTTAATTCAGAGATATTGTTTGCATACATTGTGCTAGAAATACTGTGGAGAGCAAGAGAGAAAAATTCTTTGCCCTCAAGAAGTTCTTATTTTAACTGGGAATGTAAAAACTAAATAAAAATTAATTTCTGGATATTGCATTTTCTACCTGGCATTATATTTTTAAAACAAAATTCTCTAAGTAGCTTATATTTTTGGGGGTCTTTTAAAATGAGGGGCAGTGGAATAATATAAGAAATTCTCCACAAACTATTTTAACACAAATAAAACACCTGTCCTCCATCTAATTGGTTCAGAAATAAAATTTTATAGCTTGTTAACATTCAATGATTTTTTTTTTTTTTAAACACAGGGACCTGCATTAAGTACAGGTTTCCTTGATGATATGCATTTCCTTTTAGTTGAAGGCTAATTACAATGGAAGGAGCCAGAGGGCAGCAGTCTTGTCTCTCAGAAGACTAAAGACAGAAAAAATGGAGAAACTAATCAAAGAACTCCCTTAGCAATATGGTAGATGACCCCACTGTTTCAAGGCATGAAGAATGAACATTTTCTGAGCATATGGCTACAATTTATTGATACAGAATAGCCCTATTTTGTCCAGTAGGGTTCTTCTGAACGGAGGTTCTCAGATTGGTCTTTTCTTCCTTCAATTCTATAAATACAAGAATATTTCAAACTCAGATTTCCAAAAACTTGTTGTTTTGCAAATATATGCAAACAATACTACCCCCAAAAAAACTTTTCAGACAGTTTATACACTATAAACAGGGTACATATTAAAATAATGTCATAAATAGGACTATCCATTCTTATTGCCTTAGTTTATATCAACTATAATATGTGACTGACAATGAAAGAAAGCAAAAATATTAATGTTTATTTTTATCCTTTCCCAAATTCCTTCTTTTATTTAAACATTTAAGTATAAATATGAGATTTTTAAAATAGGAAGACAATTTTGAAACAATTTTTGGTATGTATGGAAGCAAAATATGTAATAGCAAATATCCTAACAGTAGGTCAATGGATTCTTTTTCATGTATATTTAAATAAACACACTTTTTTTCAAAATACATCCTTTAAACATTCATAATAACCATGTAAATACTATTGGATAAGCAGCAATACAAATTTTAAGCACTTTTTATACACACACACACAAATTTGAAATATATTCATGCTCATCACTGATTGCATATAAATCTTCTAATACATCTTGCATTCTTCCTTGCTTTGAAAATAAAGAACTGGTGAATTACAATTATTATGGTAACTACTTTCCTTATATTTAAATGTAGATTTCTGAATCAATGACAAGGCCTCAAATTGGTTAGTTTACATAATGTGCACAAGTATAGAATAAAAACTCTGAGCATAATTACTGACAGTTGAATAATGAATAATTTTTGCATGTTCAAACAAGTCCATTAGTGTGACACATAAATTCATGAACATTTATGAGCAATTAATATTCTGAAAGTTAGTGGAACTGGATATCTTATATTATCTCCCCTAAGGTAGAGCTATTTACATGCTCTGACCAAGTTAACTACTCCTGTCTTCATACCTTTGATTTTCCTAATAAATATGATTTTTATATTTTAAATCACAAATGAACTTAGTGTCCATAAATTGAAATATTATATTTTTGTTTGAAATTAAAAGCAGTTGTACATCAAGATTTGGTGCATCTCTGTTGCCCATTGGACTAAATTAAACCATAAGACTAAGCTACCAATGATCCTTAATATTCCTACAAATTATATTTAATCAGATTCTCAAGGTAAGTAATAATATTTTTGTTTAAAATATAATCTCAAAGAATTTATACTGATTTGGAGCAATAGCAAAGTGAAATATGAAAAAAGGTTTGTCATTGTTTCAACTCACTGTGTCATTTCTCTGAGATAGAATTTTTAAACAATAATATGATTATTAAGCCACAGAATCTAATATAACTTATTTGATAACCCTTAATTTTCATGGTTGCTTCTGTAAAAAATCACAATATCATTTTTTAAAATGAAGATTTGGAATCAGAGAAAACATTCCTAGAACTGCTCTGATTCAGTTTCAAAATAGTTTTCAAAAATAGTTTTAACTATGTTATCATATAAGGATTTAGGTGAATAGCCCTCCAGAGGTCAATCTCATTGATTTTTTTATGATTTCTAGTAAACTATAAAAGTCCACCGCAGTGTAACCTTTATAAGATTTCAAATATATATATGAATATCTAAAAAAGTTTTAAAAGATATTGGTTCCACTGTTTGACTAAACTTAAGAAAATCTTTATATAATAAGTATTATTTCTTAAAACTAATGATTGATCTCACTTCAAGAACCACATGAGTTTTAATACAAAAACTATAAGCTTATTGGAAATAACTTTTTAAATAATATTTTTGTTTGCTTATCATCTGGTTGTAGCGAAGTTTCCTCTGCTATGGAATGAAAGGCATTGGACACACTACAAGATTTCTCTCGAAATTTCAAATTAAAAATTCAGCAAGATTTCAATTGAAAAAATTAGAAAGATCAATGTGTCATGAAAAAAGTCATGCTTTATTGAGGAGAAAATAGGTTTAATATTTATTTCAGAATGTATGGATTTGCCTTTTGCTTTGTTCTTGTAACAGAGGCACACACACACACACACAAAGTAGTGATATTTTTCATGAGCTCACACTTGTTGACGAGATGGAAGGAAGGGGGTAGTAAAGCCACAGGATAAATCTATAATATGGAATAATGATACAATGTTTTAAGCAGTAAAATATAATAAGCAGTAAAACATAATATTTAATAAATTGATTTTGGAAATAAGAAGTCAGACAGGAGACATTTTGGTGTAGAAATTAACACAGAACAATTCCTAAAGAGATGAAATATTATTTATGATGCTTGTTTGCTGACTAACTGGGTGGCTGGATGGGCAAAATGTACAATAAGACAGAGAATATTCAAGATGAAGGACTGGGAATAGTATGAATCAAGGCAACAGAAAAGACATTTGATTTTTTTTAGCTAAAGTGGCCTAACTAGAAGTGAATATTCTTGTTCAAGAATCATAAAAGAAAATGGAATTATATAAATTGTAGAGAATAATTTGTAAAGAGCTTTGGATATTAAATAATAAGAAGAAAGCTGGTCTTTGTTCTGTATTGATGTCATATGGAGCAAAGATTTTTGAACTAATACTCAAGAGATATATGATGAACAAGACAAATGGCATTTGAGAATTAGGGAAATATGATTGAGATAATCACGGTATAAAGTGAGTTTGTAGTATTGTTATGACATTGAACATTTCAGAAAGGAGGAGAGGAAGGCAAGATCTAATTCAGAGAATGATGCAATAGACAAAGAGCAAAAGAAAGCCAAAGTGAGTTGGAAACTGGAAGATCTTGAACACTACATATTCTAATCTAATATTTCAGACTATTAAACATTTTTTGAATGTAGGAGTAGATGCAGATGAAAAATAACAAATTGGGGAATTGCAGCCCAATGCTATCAATTCAATGTCAAGGCTAGGTTAATTGGAGAGCAAGAGTAACATGATTATAATTGTTTTAAACTACTGTACATATATATATATATGAAAAATATTAAGAATCTCTCAAAGTAAGGAAATGGTCATCATGGAATGGCATTCACAAAATAAAGTAAAAGTACGTTAGAATTAGATTGATTTTAAACATACTAAGGAAGAGAAAAGAAAAAAAAGCTATTAAAACTACTAAAGGTTCACCTCAGTGCTTCAAAACAGACAGCCAAACATCATAGAAAATTCTCTGCAGCTTGTCAAATGAGTCTCCTTAAAAGAACACGGCCTCTTGGAGAGCATGGTGATGCTGATAGTTATAAAAGCATGTACTGAGGTAACAGACTGGGTAGATTTGTCCTTCCCATCTAGCTTATAACCTAAAAGCTTCCAAAAAATCCTGAATAACAATATCATCAGTCTTTTAGATATGAGCTACTGAATGCCACTGTATATCACATCAACAGAAAGACAGCAGAATTGGTAGCTGTCAAACCATCAGTATTTAGTGAGGGACAGGAACATGAATTCTCAAAAAGAAATTACAGATGAAAAAGTTGGGACAATTAATTAAAGACATTTATTTCTTTTCATTTAAAACATGCATTCATATATATATTTACACACACATAAACATATAGATCCTTTTATTATATAAATTTATCTTATGTGGCATGTAATACTAAAAATTTTAAACAAATTTTTTAAATTTTATTCTGTAAATGTATATGTCTCAATTGCATATGAATATTCACATTTGGAATAAATATTTGTCATATCTTTTTCATAATGGCTTGATATAAATATCTTATAATCATGAGTTACTTTTGTAGATTTTTTACTAGATCCTCTGGTGAATACAAATTAAGTATCAGAAACATTTATGAGCTACAATACTGTGACTGTATGCTCTACGTGACAGAATGCTCTATACAGGTAACTTAAGTTATAACAGAGAATATTACATTAATCAAGTGGCTTCAAAATTTCTTCTTTTTCACAAGATAATGGTTTTATTTATTTATTTTACACCAGTAGGAGAAAATACTCTGCTTTTATTTTAAATTTTTTTATTGCTGTAACATTGGTTTATAACATTGTATAAATTTCAGGTGTACATCCTTATACTTTTATTTCTGCATAGATTAGATCATGTTCACCACCCAAATACTAATTATAATCCATCACCACACACATGTGCCTAATCATCCCTTTTACCCCCCTTTCTTCCCCCTTCCCCTCTGGTGACCACCAGTCCAATCTCTGTCTTTTTGTGTTTATTTGTTGTTGTTTTTATCTTCTACTTATGAGTGACATCATACAGTTTTTGACCTTCTCCCTATGACTTGTTTCACTTAGCATAATATCATCAAGGTCCATCCATGTTGTCACAAATGGCTGGATTTCATCATTTCTTATGGCTGAGTAGTATTCCATTGTGCATATATACCACATCTTCTTTATCCATTTGTCCCTTGATGGACACTTAGGTTACTTACAAGTCTTGGCTATTGTGAACAATGCTGCAGTGAACACAGTGGTACACATATCTTTACATATTGGTGTTTTCGTGTTCTTTGGACAAATGCCCAGCAGTGGAATAACTGGATCATATGGTAGTTCTAAATTTTTTGAGGAATCTCCATACTGTTTTCCACAGTAGCTGTGCCAGTTTGCACTCCCACCAGCAGTGTATGAGAGTTCCCTGCTCTCCACATCCTCTCCAATACTTGCTGGTTCCTCTCTTGTTAATCACCATTCTAACAGGCACGAGGCAATATCTCATTGTAGTTTTGATTTGCATTTCGTTGAAAGTTAATGATGTTGAACATGTTTTCATCTGCCTGTCGGCCATCTGTATGTCTTCTTTGGAGAAATGCCTGTTCAGGTCTTTCACCCATTTTTTAATTGGGTTGTTAGTTTTTTTATTGTTGAGATGTATGAGTTCTTTATACATTTTGGAGATTAACCCCTTATCAGATATATGGTTTGCAAATATCTTCTCCCAATTGTTAGGTTGTCTTTTCATCTTGTTGATGGTTTCATTTGCTGTGCAGAAGCTTTTCTGTTTGATGTAGTCCCATTTGTTTATTTTTTTCTAAGGTTTCTGTTGCCGAGTCAGAAATGGTACTTGAAAATATGTTGCTAAGACTGATGTCGAAGAACGTACTGCCTATGTTTTCTTCTAGAATTTTCATGGTTTCAGGTCTTACATTCAGGTCATTAATCCATTTTGAGTTAACTTTTGTGTATGGTGTAAAATAATGGTCTAGTTTCATTCTTTTGCATGTGGTTGTCCAGTTTTCCCAACACCATTTGTTGAAGAGACTTTTCTTTCTCCATTGTATGTTCTGGGCCCCCTTGTCAAAAATTAGCTGTCTGTAGATGTGTGGGTTTATTTCTGGGCTCTCAATTCTACTCCATTGATCTGTGTGTGTGCTTTTGTGCCAGTACCATGCTGTTTTCATTACTATAGCTTTGTAATATATTTTGAAATCAGAGAATGTGATTCCTCCAGGTTTGTTCTTTTTTCTCAGTATTCCTTTAGCTATTCAGGGTCTTTGTTGTTCCATATAAATTTTAGGATTCTTTGTTCTATTTCTGTGAAAAATGATTTTGGAACTTTGATAGGGCTTGCACTGAATCTATACATTGCTTTAGGAAGTATGGACATTTTAACTATGTTAATTCTTCCAATCCAAGAGCATGGAATATCTTTCCATTTCGTTGTGTCTTCTTCAATTTCTGTCAACAATGTTTTATAGTTTTCAGTGTACAGATCTTTCACCTCTTTGGTTAAGTTTATTCCTTATTCCTTTATTTTATTCTGAAAATACTCTGGTTTTAAAGGGCTCATGTAATTATGATATTAGGCTCATCCAGATAATCTTCCTTGGTAACATCAACTGTATCATATGGTTAACATATCATAAGAGTGGTATCTCATCAGATTCAGAGGTTCACCCAAACTCAAAGGGCAGGGTCAAAAACCGTTGGGGTCTGTTAGAATTCTGCCTATGGGAGTCACCACTAGTTAAATATTTTAAGATGATATGATGTATGTAATCAGGTATCTGGCTACTGCAGGAGAGCCCTTGACAACTGAGATCATTTACAATGTGTTAATTCATGCATTGATAAACAGGCTTTTTGTGTAATAAGTGTGTTATCAATCTGTACCAGAACTATCATAATAAAATAACATGTTGTATGAGACAAAGCCACTGGGGCCATGATATTTTAAGCATTTTTCTAATGCAATTATTGGAATATAATTTATCTTTGAATATATTAACACATTTATTATTGCTGTGGTGTAGGAGTACTGGAGATTTCCCCTTATATCCAGCTTTTTTATTTTTCAAATTTTCTATAATATGCTTATATTTTTTAATAAAAATATTATATTATGCATTTTAGAAATTTTTAAATGTATGCATCTTTGTAATTGTGTGGCCCTCACATAAACACTGCCTTGATTAGATTGTGAACAAGTTTAAATGGTAGGGTTCACATTTGCCTTTTCTTCCATAATGGGAACTCCACAATGCAGCGTCTGTTGTTGTAGCTGATTTTTATAAGCACAGAACATAATTGGCATTTTTGACAAAATCAATGACAAAAATTTTAGAAAAATCTGTAATGATTTACAAAGGCAAAACACATAAAGGCAATTATTTGAAGAGTTAGGGAGAATTTACTGGCCTAATATGTTCTGATTATAATAATCAAATTGAAGAACACATATTTAAATATTTCCACATTCATGAAAAGAGTTTTGGGACAGACTATAATATTGAATACTTTTTCTTTATTAAGAGTAGCTTCAATAACCAACATGATATATTTAAAAGAAATTTAACAAATGTCTATTTGTCTCATTAAAAAAACAAATGATTTTAATACATTTTTTAAAGTAAATGATCTAAAAACTACTAGAAATCCTCTGTTTACAAATCTGATTTATAATTATTGACCCTGTGTTATTTCTTCTTTCTTCAATTCTAGATATATCCTTCAAAATAATTTAAAATATATTCTGAAACAAAGCTTAGACATGTGATAATTTTCTCTACTTTTTTTAAATAAATCAAAATTAGGAAAATGGTACCTTACTCTCCAACATTACACCTTAGTAAAAAGTAATATGAATATGGCAAATGCCAGAATTTTCAGAACACTGAACAGAGCACATAAATGATATCAAATAATAGTGAATAATAATTTAAGAGGAAAGAAAGATTACCTTTCTTATCTGGGAATTTGAAAGCCTCCTATTATTTTCAACAAAATATTACAATGACTATCCATTCAAAATCTGAAAGAAATAAATCAATATACTACAAAACAATTTCAATTCAAAAACAAAATTTTAAAAAGTTACAAAGATACAAATGTGCAGTGTCTATTTAATCCAGGAACCTTTGATTAGAGCTTCTATACCTGTTACATTGAAATTCATGAAAATATTTTTATTTATATTTTCACACACACAAACACACACACACACACACAAACAGATGAACAGTGTTTCACTAAAGATTCTCATCGTCCCATTGTAGCATCTAAGTGTTATTGCATGAAAATTGCAAAGTGCTCTACTTAATAAACTACTTGATTCATAATTATTTGATTTTAAGGTAAAATATGAGATTAGTAATATTTATATTTATTTTTATTTTAATGAACTATAATAATAAAAATAAATGCAATCAGCACATTATATGTTACATGATTTTCCTTATTTTATTTTGACAAATACAAAAAACTTAGGATACTAAGTCCATATTTGCAGATGTGAATCAATTTTTTGAATGCAACATATCTTGTGTACGAACTATCTTGTTTTTTCAAGGAAATTAGCCTAGACATAATAAGGTTTATTGACTATTGCCAATTTTTTTAATCCTTATTAATAAAAGTGGAAAGAAATTTCTTTATGTCTGATGGTAATTAAATAAACATCTACAAAAGTGTGTCTTTGTGGTGGGCTTAGGATGTGTGCGTGTGTGTATTTCAGAATTAGGTCCAAGATTTTTAATTTTTAACTTATGACCAAGAGGTATTTCAACTTATAAGGAGTGGATAAAGGAAAACTACCAGCTCTTTTCAGGAAGCTGAAAAACACATCTTTTTTTACCAGAGAGCCTAACTCTCCTACATTCTCAAGAAATTTTTTTACATTGTCTCTTTCAGGATGTGGAAGTAGAACAGGCTATCTGACTGTTTAAACTGCACTCAGTCAATGATAAATAAGTTCTACAAGTTTACCATCACCATGTAATTTGCCCTGTATTTGTGGATAATACAGCCCACATTTTACTAGGTGAAGTAATTACATAGCAAAATGCAGGATTGCTGCAAGCATGGAATTTAAATAATAAAACAGATAAAATATGACGTTCATATTTCTGGTCAGTAACAGGAATAACGTTTCAGTTAAGATCCAGTCAAGAAGTTGCTTTCTCATATGCTGGAGATGCTTATAATCTTTCTCTGTAATTCAGAATGAAGAAAAGTCAGAGGCACCAAGGAGATATAGTTATATAGCCAAGCTGATCCTACAAAAGAATGAAACCTAAAATTCAAATAATAAAAGCTTAAATCACATATCATCGGAAGAAAGAAATACCTCTTTGGTGAAACTATTAATAATCATTTTACTTCCAGAAATTGAAATAACTTTTTTTTCTTTATGCAAGTAAAATAGTGGCTGTCTCAAGGAAACAAAAATCCAGAAAAGGCTAATATAAATGAAAATAACAGGATACCTAGAAGGAAAGCCGTCAAGTGTGTGCAAGGAAAGATAAGCTCAGTTTGCACCAGAGCAGAACAATCTAACAGTTTCTTTTTGGCAAGGCATTGGAAATCAATATTGGGAATACGTTATATATTATTTATAGTCATTTTGTATAATTATGCTTAGTTAACTACTTGATGAAATGTATACACACATTTCTCATCAATTTTGACCCCTGTCCTATGCCCCAGAAACCTATGTTTAAGTGCCAAAGTAACATCTCTGCTTGAAGGCTCAATATACTTCTCACACACAACAGTTTCAAACAGAACTTGTGGTCATTTTCTTGGTTATAAAGCCCCACTTTTACTGCACCCAAAATCAAAGTAGCAATGCCATGCTACGTGTTTGTTGTTGGTTGAGCCCTGAAGTCCAGTCTTTTTGAGCCATCCTCACCTTCCAGTGTTATATCAGACAACGCTCCACTGCTATTCACGGGATTTTCACGGCCATTTTTTTCAGAAGTGTGTGGCCAGGTCCTTCTTCCTAGTCTGTCTTAGTCTGGAAGCTCTGCTGAAACCTGTCCACCTTGGGTGACCCTGCTGGTATTTGAAATACCAGTGGCATGGCTTTAAACATCACAGCAACATGCAGTTGCCACAGTGTGACAATCAGCGGTGTGGTTCCCTGACCAGAAACGAACCTGGGCCATGGTAGTAAGGACACAAATCTTAAAGCACTAGACTACCAGGACTGGCTATTGTATGTGTATGTAGTGGTCAACTCCTCCCCAAACTCGTCCTGCCACTACTTTTACTTATGGTTGACTCTGCTGCCCAGCAACTTGATGAGGTCATTCTTGATTCCATCAGCATCTGAAATCATTTTATTTCTTTACACACTGGTTATATAATATTCATTCCCTTTCGAATCATGTGTTTTTCAGTTAGATCCTTCACTGTGGCTCCTTTTTCTTGCAATTTATTTTGAGTGTTTTGGTAAAGAGTTTCAACTCATAATGGTGACAGAAGTTATTATGGTGACCATGTTGACCCTGAAGGAAAGGATAAAGGAAAATTCTACTGCTGTATGATAAAATGTAATGTTTACTGTGGCTTCACAAGTTTTCAAGAATACAGTTAAAGAAACAGAGGACAAAACTCAGAGGTTGATTATAGATTGGTAGAGTCATTTATCAGCATGAAAATCACAATAAAGCCCAGCCAGCAAGTATAAGAATAGCACAGGAAAAATGGCTAGAGAATTCAAGTGATTTGAAGAGAAAGGAGGGACATTGTCAATAGGGGATTCTGGAAACAAGTCTGTATCAATCAAATAGGAGAAAGAAGTCACATCAATTATTTGAGTGAAAAAAATGTACTACAGAAATGCATTGCTAACTAGGAAGGAAGTTATGACTGTAAGACAAAGAGGCAAACACTAAGGTGTCATTGAGGTCATGCTACTGACAGAAGCTACCATCCCTGGGGTTGATGAAAGAAGAAAATAGGCTGAAATTATTAAAACTCAGAAATTTAGAGGAAGAGAACTGCTTCTTTTGGAGCGAAGAAGTGTGGTTGGGTGGCAATCATAGGACCTACAAGCAGAAATAAACCAATAGAAAACCACCTGGAAAGAGCAGAGCCCTTCTTACTTCTCCATCCTTGCAGCCTTCCTTTAGCACCCCCTACTGGCAAAGTCTAACAGAGCAGTTGGCGAAGGGGAAAAGCCGATTGCAGAGTATCAGCCTCAGCATCATAAAGCTGAGTATGCAAGGATGAGTGTGAATTATAGGGTCAATGACTTAACACCGGTACAGCTCTGCAGAAGCGTTTCATATAATGCCGATCCACTTCAACCTCTCGTTTTCAGGATCTCATATCCACTCCATGATAAATGTGTGTCAAGCAAATGACTTCCTGGTTGTTTTCTACGGCCTACGTAGTTCCTGTTACATGAACTTATTTACTCTCTGAAGGTTTGAAAGAGTTAAAAATAATGTGACTTGTAGACTTGGAAAAATAGGATGGAAAGGTGAAGAACTGGAGACAATACGTTGTGAAAGACTTAGTTCTTGGGGCCGCCCGGTGGCCCAGCGGTTTAGTCCGCGCTTGGCAGCCCGGGGTTCGCGAGTTCGGATCCCGGCGCCCACCGACGCACTGCCTGTCAGCCATGCCGTGGCGGCGTCCCATATAAAGTAGAGGAAGATGGGCACGGATGTTAGCCCAGGGCCAGTCTTCCTCAGCAAAAAGAGGAGGGTTAGCAATGGATGTTAGCTCAGGGCTGGTCTTCCCCAATAAAAAAAAAATAAAAAATAAGGACTTAGTTCTTTATTGTTGCAGTTCCTTATAAGGGAAGTTAAGGTATTTTTCAGGACTTATTTTTTCTCCAGGTAATACAATTGGCATTTTTTTTTTACCTTTGTGCTTTATGTATTTTTCAGATTTTCTACACCAAAATACCACGTTACTTTTACAATCAGAAAAAGACACATTTGTACAAGAAAGAAAAAAACACAGCTAAAAGATAAATGACAGTGGAAAATATTTATAGTATGCACAAAAGACAAACGGTATTTCCGATAATATTTTAAACCCATATAAATCAAAAATAAAAAGGGGACTATCTCAATATAAAATGTACAAAGACATAAATAGGCAAGTTATAGACACAAATGGTTAATCAAACATAAAAGCTGACTTCATCTCGTGAGTAATCAAGGAAATGAAAACTCAAACAAGAAGATACTAATTTTCATCTTTCCTTTCATGTTTCACTGGGTCCACAAATTACGTAATTATATGAACAGTCCTGAGTGTTCTCCTAATATGTGTGTGTGTGTTTCTGTGTAACCAAACAGATATTTGTGCAGCCTTAATCTTAGAGACAATATGTTAGGATGCTTTTCTTCACTTTTCTCCGACGGATGCTGTGTGTTTACCTAGTTTTATAGGTAAGGAAAAATATGTGAAATACTTACCACAGTTCTTCACAAGCAAGTGGTGAACAAAAAGATTAGTTCCCACCTTTAAATTTTTTAGTTCCTTATAGAGAAGGGAGTATGTATGTATATATGGAGGCAACCATTGATATAAAATGAATACAAAAAATAAGAGAAAAATTATGTATCTTCCAGGTTCCTAAAACTATGACAATAAGGTGCACAAATAGTAATATAGAGCCATAAGAAGAGACCAATGAAACACACTTTGAGTTAAAGGATAAAAATACGATCATCACAATTAGACTACTCTGTCATTCAATGCCATTACTATAACAATGGAAGAATAAATCATTCTTAGTCCAACCTACATCATTTTGCTCCACAATTGTAACAAAAATTATCACATTATTCTCTTAGCCAGTGAAAGATAATCTTGCTGATTAATGTTAAATGAATGTCAAAAAAATTAAATGGCAGTAAAGGACTTATTTATTCATCATAAAGATGCCCAAGAGATTTTATACATTTAGCCACTGACTTCCTTAGATTTTAAGAAAGTGTTAACTAGATTTTGAAAGGCAATTCCATACTGAAATAAGTAATATAGAATGTTGCTTTCTCCATCCCTTTATGTAAAATAAATAACCAAAATTATTATTGTTTTACATTCTGTAAGAGAGTATGTATATTATCATTTAAGAAAAAGACATTGATTTATATTAACATAATACATCAAATTATTTTAAATATAATGAATATATTTGTGGTAAATAATTGGAAAAATCACAACAAATTGTGTATTTATGTATATCTTCAACCAGAAGTATATACATGGCATAAATAATGCAGTGTCTTATTAAGTTGAGACTCATTAATGAATTAGTGAAAAAGAACATCAATATATATGGGTTCAAATTGCCATCTTTTAAAGTTTCATAATATGGGAATAGAAAATAGTAGATAATTAATAGTCTACAGGTAATTACTTCCCCCACCCAATTAGTTAGTCTGAACTCTGGTGTTTCCTCCCTAAAGCTGCTTCTTTGACAGTCACCTGCAGCTGTCCTCCTGTAGATGTGCTCATCTGCCATCTAACTAATCTACATGTACATAAGATTGACGATTTTGGTCCAGTTTTCATTCTGCATTCAGCCTCTCTCCTACACTTTCATGATATAAATGGAGATAAGAGCCTATCTTCATACTATTCCTCTTTTCACAGGTAAATTGACAAGATGTAAAGGATAAAAATGGATCAACAGGGACAAGAACTTGTCTTCTGAGATTAATTTGGTGGTAGCAAGTGTTTCGTTACTGTGTCCATCAAACAAATGTGTCCCTTTCAGAAGCCTGAAATCTGAATACCATTATCTTGACATGTGTTTAGCATAGATCTGAAGTATCATTTTCTTTATCTAACATTAAACAGTTTTGTATTTTCTTAATTGGTCTGTCTTTTTAACCAATGTGAGGAGAGCAGCTTCTGGCAGTTCTGTTGAGATAAGAGCCAGCCACCTAAATTTTGTTTTACAGTCTGGTTACAGTAGTTTTCATATAATTTCAAGTCCTTATTTTACTTTCAATTAAAGTATCTTATTCTAATCTGTTGCTATGTCTATCACTTACGTTGTTGACTTATTTAGTTTTTTGCTTTTGTTTCATCATATTAGTCTTGAAAAAACAATGATTTATAAAAATAATAATCAAATTAGGAAAATACATAGATATACATCCAATCCAAATGTAATCAAATCTCAAAGCACAATTTCAGAATTCTAAAATTATTTTAAAAGTTAGACAATGAAAGTTCTCCTCATAAAATGATTTCTAAGCATACAGCAGAGTCAATATAGTCTACATTAGAAATACGGTCCATTAGAAGACACCATCACAGGGCTGATGAAAGTTAGATGTTCCTGTCATTACACAGTCTTCTGTTTTGTTTTCCTCACGCCCTTTATTTTTTTATTTTTATTTTTTGTGATGAAGACCAGCCCTGAGCTAACATCCGTTGCCAATCTTCCTCCACTTTATATGGGATGCCGCCACGGCATGGCTGACAGGCAGTGCGTCGGCAGGCACCGGGGATCCGAACTCGTGAACCCCCGGCTGCCAAGCGCGAACTAAGCCACTGCACCACCGGGTGGCCTCCCTCTCATGCCCTTTAGATCCTGCTTTATATCCCCTGCTCTCAGAATGTTCAACTATCCCAACTGCAGAATACCCCATACTCTGAATTTTTCTGGGCTACTTCATTTGATATCTGTCCATCCTATCCCCAATATTCCACCAACTAACCTCAGTATACACCAGTTATGTTTGCTCAATTTCCTGGGGACTGTGTATTAGGTTCAATAATAGCAAATAAATTAGTTCAATGATCCATACGGATGTGTTAATTAACTAGCACTAACACTTTTCACTATGATAAACTCTTTATGCCATAAAAGGTGTTTGAATGGCTGAAAGTGGGATCCTTCAAAATCTATCAACCTAATATACATGGTATGTGAATAAAAATAGAAAGGTATATATGATAATATGTTTAAAGTAATTAGAAACTGATACAGTTGAGCATATAGATACATTATAACTTTATAAAACAAGGGCATGCTATTCATGGTAACTGAAAGTGATGTGGATTTATAAGTCATCTGATAGCTCTGAATATTTGAAAAATTTGTGATTGGGCAACAGAAGTGTTTCTACTTTACAATATCCTCTTGCATAAACTTGTTCTGTTATATCTATTTTATCCCCTCTCTTTCCAACTAGCTGGCCTGACAGATTTGTTTGGAAGCCTCATTAGATCTCATAAAATAAATAAATCTCTGGTGATATTCACTCTGTAACCCTGTGGGCAATAGGGTTATCTAATATAGAATGTATGTGAGAAACCCCTATATTTGCATATTTAAACCAACAATATGATCTTTCTGTCTTTGTGATTTCAGATGTAGATTCAGGCTGGGCCTTTATGTCTTAAAAGACTTTATTACATCTCAGTTTGAGCTGCAATCATATATTCTTTTTTATTATATTTCTTTTTAAGGTACTCTCAGTGCTCGCCAATGCGAATCTACATACACGACATAATCTATACTTTAAATCAGACTATTTCAGAATGCACTTTGAATTTTGTGAATTTCCATCCTGCTAATTTACATCAATGATTGAGTAAATCAGATGGTGAAGAACCACATTCGTGTCATAGAGAATGTATTGTCATAAAGTTCCTACGTTAGAGAAAAGGAAGCATAACAGCACTACTGGAGGAAAGAGGGAGTAACAATATCACCTTCAAATAGTATCACATAGGGCCTTTCCTTCTTTTCCCTAACCTAATTTGCTTGCTTGTTCTTTACACTTATAACTTACCCTTCCCTCTTAAACTTAAAGTAATTGAATTTTGTTAGTAGTTCTAAATCAGTATAATGATCTTTGTATTCTAACATAATCTGTAACCCATTTACATTTAATATAAAATAGACATGTATATTTTTTCAAATATTGTCTTAAGATCTGTTCTCCATTTTCCCCAATATTTCTGTTTTTTATTCTTCCTTTTTTGCTCTCATTTAAATCATTTTTTTAATTATTCAATTTTTAATTTTTCTGTCTTGGTAGCCATACACTAGTCCTACTTCTTTAAATGGTTAACAAGAGATTAAAACATCCACTTTTACTTTATCAAAATCGAATATAACATGAATTTATTTCTATTTACCTTTCTCCTGATTTTATGGTATTGATCTAATGAATTTTAATTCAGTGTCTATTTTAAACCCAAAACATGGTATTTTATTTTAATGTGGTCAAAATTCCTTTAAATTCACCCTCATATTCACCTCTCCATAGCTGTTCATTTCTTCCTGTGCCTCCAAGATGCCATCTAGGAATATTTTTCCTTTACCTGAGGGATTCCCTTTAGTTTTCCTTTAGTCTACTTTGTTGGTGATACATTCAATGCCTTTTTTGTCTGAAAATATATTTTTTCACTTTTATTTTTGAAGGAAAATTTTATTGGATAGAAAATTGTATGTTGGCATTAATGTGTTTTGTTGTTTGGTAAAGGAGTGCTATTTCACTTTAATTCTTGTTGTTTTGAAGGCAATAATTAATTTTTTATCTGCTTGTTTTCGAAATCTTATTTTTAAATTTGAATTTTAACAGCTTTACTGTGGGCACCTAGAAATGAGTTTCTGTTTTCATTTTGTTTTCGGGGTTGTAAATGTTTCTTGAATCCATTATTTACTGTCTGTTTCCCACTTTGGATATTTATCAGTTGTTATTGATTCAAATATAGGTTCTTCTCCACTCTTCTCTCATCTACCTTCTCTTGTCTACCGGAAGGGACTGCAGACCTTCTAACTATAACTCTATTTTTTTACTTTCTTTTTTATTTTATATCTCGTTATCTCTCTATGACTCATTCTGTATACTTTCTTCTGACATATATGTCAAATCACTAATTCTCTCTTAACCTGTTTAATGTGCTATTAAGCCATCCTTTAAGACCTAATTTGTTTATCGTATTTTAATTTTAAAATATCCATTTGTTTATTTTTACCATTTATAGTTTTTGTATAAAAATTTTAATCTTGTATTTCATGTCAAGTATATAGTCAGCTCAGTGATTTTACAGTCTGTGCCTAATAATTCCATCACCTGGATATCCTGTAGGCTTGTCTTTATTGTCTATTGTTTCTTGTTTTGCAATTATTTTATTTTATTTTCATTTGAGACTAATTATTTGTTTTGAGTTCTGGCTTTAATGAGATAAATGGCATATAAAATTAGAGGCCTAAGATTATGTTGTTTCACCCCCAAGACAGTTTTACGTTTTTTTCCATTCTTTAATGTGTTCCCTTGGCCCCATGAAAAGTACTGCTTAGCAACTCAGCTTCTCAGAAATCTCTTCTGAGCATCAGCAGCAGAAATGTGGCTTCAAGTGCTAGTCTCAACTCTTTCAACCAAAGACTGAAACTGCGTCTAATGAAAAGTCAGTATTTTGTTTTTTGAGAGACTTACTGAAGAAAAGAGGAATAAATACTTCAAATGTAACAATATCTCTAAAATATAAATGCATAGATTAATTGAAAATCATTTTTCATCGTAATTATAAACATCTAGTTAGTTGATAATATTATTTCAGATCTCACAAATTTAGAAGAAACAAAAATAAAATTTTGACAATTTAAAGGAAATATGCTGGTGTAATTAACAGAAACATAAAATAAGTAAGATTAAATATGCTGAGGCTATTATTTGTGAAAATGGGTAAACTAATGTAATATTCTATTTCCTTTAATGAATTGTAAATGATTCCTATAATTAATATTAAAACCCTAAAAGGATATTTTTATCTTCAATATACCTAAATATTTGTGGCTCTGATTGTGAGATTTTGCTCATTGCAAAATTATAGCAATGCCAATTCGTGGGTATAAATATATTGGAATCAGTCATGAAAAAATAGGGTAATGAATGCTGACATAAAGACTGAGATGAGACTTACTAATCACATCACTTAGCAACAACTAATGAGGAGACCATCATGCCAATTTATCCCCCAAATTATATCATTCAGCTGGAGTATCATAAGCAAATTAGAAGCATTAATGATTATCCAAAGAATAACACAGCAATGTAAAACTGCCCAGTCCATCATAGAATTGCGGTTTGGTAAAAAATAGTCACCCTAAAATTGAGAATGTTGGCAGCGAAATAACATCACGTACTAGTTTGAGAGCTTAGAGGGAATCAAGAGTAATGTAAATTACAAATTCTTTTTTTTGGTCCTGTAATCGTAAAGCCTCATAGGAGTGACCATTTTTTTCTGGCATATTTTTAAAAATTAGTATCTATAAGGTTGTGCTTATTAAAATCAATGTAATTTAGTAGTGTTTGCTAATATCCTCTCAAAATCAGTAGCTGTTGAGGAATTCTTAAACATCATAAGGAAAAAAATTACGTATTCTCTCCTGTTACATAAAGATCAAAAGCGTTTGTTTTTGTGTGTCTCAAAAGATACTAAAGGTCAGACAGTAAACCAAAGACATTTAAAGAAACATTTTTCAACCATATCACTGACCAACATTAGGGGTATATTCAGCCATTAAGTATTAATGATGAAGAAATTGACATTGCAACACATACTTTGAATTAATGTAAGCATAGAAAGAATTTTTTTAAAAAGCAATGGGAGTAAACTTATATTTTCTTTTAATTGTGTCCATGGAATTCATATTTATACTTTTGAAAAATAAATAGAAGTAGCAGTAAACAAATTATGCCATTACAATATTCAATGTAACTTTCGTGTCTCTATCTTAGCAATAATGACCTGCACACAGTGTAAGTGAATTTACATGTGTTGATTTACTTAAAATAATACTAAGGTGCCAAGTAATACCTAACAGATACTAAATTAAATTTTAATTAAAAATTTTGTATGGACTCAACATTTGAACTATGTGTATTAATAAAAATAGATCATTTTTGAAATTCTAAGAAAAAAGTGAATAAAGTCAACTTATTGAACAATAGTTTTAGGTATTTTTTTAACTTTAATGATATATTTACAGTGGGGAATAATTGTTTTTCAAAATACATATTGGGATTTTAAACATGAGTCTCTTTAAATTTATACTATATAAGCTTTGAGATTCATAGAAGTAAAGTGTTGACAATTCTGCAGCTGTTTTATAGAAAATAAATGTTATATTTATATTTAGTCACATTCTACATTTAAATTTTGGTACTTTGTAGCACATCATATTTTTTAGAAAAAAATCAGTGGGCACATGTGTATTTTAAATTACATTTTTCCAAGAATGTTTCTTTTATAGACATGTGATTATGATACAAAACAAAAGGGTGAGTAGAAGAAATCAATATTGACAATAATAGCTGGACTTTAAAAAATAACATTAATATGAAAGTAGGAAGAGTGTGAGAAAGAAAAACAGGTAGTGCATAATACAGCTAAGAATATTAAGATTGTCAGATTGGGCAATCAGAAAAAGACAAATCAGAATTAATTGGCATTTCATAATTAACAGATATTCCTGTCAAAATAACTGAAGTTATGGTTGAAGACATAGTTTACTTTCACTGAACACTGCAACATGTTGTATGACTGAAAAGTGTCATTTTTCCCTAAAAGAAACAAATAGTAGAAACAAAAGTATCTCTTTATGTATATTATATATATATATTATTATATTATATTATATATATATTATATATATTATATATTATATATTATATATTATGTATTATATATATATTATTATATTATATATATTATATATATGTATATTATATATATGTATATATCTATCTATCTATCTATCTATATATATATATCTATCAGATATATCTAATATCTGATATATATCATATATATATATATGATATATCTAATATCATATATATGTGTCTGTGTGTCTGTTTATATGTGATTGAAGATCTAGACATAAAGACTACGTATTCTTTCTGCAGAATATGCAGTATGAGAGAATATGTGTGTGAGAGAGAGAGAGAGTTAACAATTATTATCTCAATATACTAAACTAGAGAGAAGAGAAAGCTAATGTTTAAAACCCACTTCATAAAAGTACTTTACCCTATTTACATAAGTTCTTCTGCAAATTTCACTGGCAAGTTCTTCCCTGAAACACTATACTGACACGGGCCACTATAGAATTCTGAGTAAAGTTCAGTAGCTTTTCTTCCTGAATCAAAATCCATTAATTTCCTTTTCACTCTGTGGGTTCTGCTGACCTTTATAATAATGTGAAAAGTATACCAATAATGAAGGGTAAAGATAAAATGAGGCTCTAACTTAGAAAGAAATTCAACCATATTTTTTCTCATGTGAAATCAAAGCACAGAGTTTAGGTACCAATTAAATGATTTCAAATGGGGGTATAACTCACATGTATGACAACACTTTTTGCACCAAGTATTTTTATCATTTTGCCATTTCTTTATTAAATTCAAATGAAGTAAAAAATTATCTGTGTATTACTTAGTCATTTCTTTACCTATACAATTCATGTTAAAATATATTATCGTAGTCATCATATAAAAGTTATTATTAGCAATATTATATAGGTGAGCAAACTAAGAACCCAAAGATCTATATCACATTCTAATCATTTCATCACAACACGACAATCAATCCTAAAATTGATATCCTTTGATTCCTACCTAATTATCCTTCCCAAGAACAGTGATTCCTAAGCTTTCAGTTTTATCACATTTTGTGTTTTATTGTGACTTATCCGTCTGAACATAACTCATTGATCTGAAGTTAATTTATATGCAAATTGGAAGGATTGAATTGAATGAATTTAAAGACCTAACTTACCAGTAATAGGTTAACATTTAAAAAGCTACTTCTATTAGGCCTATTCATACACTACATCTTTTAAAAGTATTTTGTTCCTTTCCAAAGGATGAAGTGGAGGTGATGAGAATACAAGTAATTTGCCTAAATTCGCACAAACAGTAAGTAGTAGAAAGAGTCAAAGCCATGTGTATGTGACCTCCAAGTCCTCATTTTTTCAACCAAACCATAGTACGCAGTGGCTAAAAAAATATAGTAGCATAACATTCCATTCCATCAGACTTCTAGCAAAACTTCCTTTTATTCAAAAGAAGTTTAATCAAAAGATTTAACACATAAGGGCCACTTTCAATCTTGGATCTAAATAATGAAAATTACCTGTCCTTGCTTGTGCTTGAACCATTCAGAAACCATTGTTTGCAAATAAATGCTTCTTTAAGTTGGGAACATTATTTTAAAAATCTTTAAAAGATTTTTAAAAACCTGCATACAGCTACTAATCACACAAGTGCAGGTTACTATAGTTTCTCAAAAATAAATGTTTCTTTAATTTTTTTCTAACCTTAACAAAAAAGCCTAATGTGTCAATCATGGTCTTTGGAGTTCAATGTTATAGATGAATTAGTTTCTCAACTTTATATTTCAATATGTTATTCATTGGTTTGAGGACATAGATTTTTCCTGCGTATGTAGCTGCTGATCACTGATGAAAATTAACATTTAAAAAATAATTTCAAATTCTGCTCTACAATTTAGTTGCTTTTAGAATACTTTGAATTATTTTAAGAAAGGAATGTGAGTTTGGCTATGACTAGATTTGACCTCTTTACAAAATGACTGAGTCCTTTCAAATGTGTTGGCTTCATGGGATTCTGCTTTGTTGTCATGTTGGGTGAACTATTATAGGACCGACTGCTGACAATCAGTCAACTGCATTTGGACCTGTAAGTTGTACCAGCAACATTGTGCTACTTATCCTGAAGTTATTTTGGATCAGGGAGATGTTGTTACAATGTGTATTAAGCTGTTGCTGAAGCTAATTTTTCCGCTGTTGATTTTTTTATCTCAGAGGTACTTGTGTAAGTTTCACTGTAGAAGTTCTTGAAAACACATTTTGCAAATGTAATTTGGGCCATCTCAAAATTTATTAATGTTTGTTGTTTTAATATTATTACTTTTAGCAAACCAACCAAACAGGTCATCATGTGTAAGAGCATACATTCTTAAGTTGTTTCTTGAGTTCAGAATTTAGGATCTACTATTTACTAATGATGTAACCCAGGCAATTTAAATGGTCTCCTTATGCTCCTATATATATTTTTTTCATTCGTAAAATTAGTATAATGATAGAACAGACCTCCAAGAATTATTGAGGTAATTACATTAGATGCTATATGTAAATTACTCCCATAGTTGGCCAAAATATTATGTTCACAATAATAGGTGGATTTATTATTATGCAAATTATATAACTTGAGAAATATTTAATATCATTGACAGATCCATTGAGGGTTTATTCAACAATCATTTACATATGCATTTTTTTATGAGTCAGACAATAGTGCTAAGCCAATGGGTTTAAAGTCAAATAAGTTTCAATATCTAGCTTTAAAAAAATTACATTTTTATAACTAGACAGTAATTGAAAAATTACAAAAAGGTTGATAATGTTTCAACTAAGTTAAGTTTAAAGTACTATGTGAACACATTTGAATATTTTCTTTGGAAAAATGTCTTTTTAGGTCCTTTGCCCATTTTTAAATCAAATTATTTGATCTTTGTCCTATTGAATTGTATGAGTTCTTTTTATATTTAGGATATTAACATCTTATCAGATATATGATTTGCACATATTTCCTCCACCTCATAGATTGCCTTTTCATTTTGTTGATTGTTTCTTTTGCTCTATAGAAGATTTTTGGTTTGATGTAGACACAGTTGTTGAATTTTTATTCTGTTGCTTGTGCTATAGGTGTCATACCAAAAAATTATTGCCAAGATCCATGTCAAGAAGCTTTTTCTCTACTGTTTTCTTCTAGAAGTTTTATGGTTTCAGATCTTAAAGATACCTGCACCCCTCTATTCATTGCATCATTATTTATGATAGCCAAAACATGGAAACAACCTAAGTGTGCACTGACAGATGAATGGATAAGGAAAATGTGGTACATGTATATACAATGGAATACTATTCAGCCATGAAAAAGAAGGAAATTCTGCCATTTGCAATGACCTGGGTGGAACTTGAGGGCATTATGCTAAGTGAAATGTCAGACAGAGAAAGAGAAATACTACATGATCTCACCTACATGTGGAATCTTAACAAACAAACTCATAGAAAAAGAGATCAGATTTGCAGTTGCCAGAAGTAGGGAGGTGGGGGATAGGGGAATTGGGTGAAGGTAGTCAAAAGGTACAAACTTCCAGTTATAAGATAAATAGGTATTGGGGATGTATTGTATGACATGAAAACGATAGTTAACACTGCTCTTTGGTAAATTTGAAAGTTGCTAAGAGAATAGATCCTAAAAGTTCTCATCACAAGGAAAAGAAAATTTTTTGTAATTATATGAGGTGATGGATGTTAACTAAACTTATCAGGGTAATCATTTCACAATATATGTATACCACATCATTATGCTGTACACCTTAAATGTATACAGTGTGGTATGTCAATTACATCTCAATAAAACTAGAAGAAAAAAATAAAACTTATGGCAGTAACCAAAGTAAAAATGAAAGTACAATATGAACACGTAACAAAGTAACTAAGCTCCAACTTGGATCAAAGATTTTAGAGAAGTTTGTTACTCCCAACAGGAAATAATCATTGGGCTGAATTCTGAGGAAAGTGTCAGAGTTAGGCAAATAATAGGTGAAGGGAAAAACATGCTGAGTATAATCAGGAACCCCTCAAAGACCAGGAGCAAGGGGCAAAGATGTGGTGCAATCACTGAGCAATGCGAAGGAGTTCAGCATTTGTGTGTGTGATGAGGCACCGATTAACACGGAATTTGGGGATTGATTACATCTGGAGATTGAAATTTATACCAATAACTTAAAGAATATTTTGAGGGAAAATGACATGATCAGAACTGTCTTTAGAAATGTTTCTGATCTCACTGTGCATAACAGATCGGAATGGGAGAAAGCTAGAGCAGATGACCATTCAGATACTGTTAGAGTTACGGAAAGGAAATATGGATAGGCTGAACCCATAAAATAGTTGATGGATTGTTAAGAGATGAACAGTAATATTAGATCTAAAGTGGACCTTTAGTTAGTAACGATATTCAGTTCCCTAATTTTACAGATAAGTAGACAGATGTCACGGACGTTCAGTGATTTCACCAAAGTTGTATAATTAATTAATGGCTAAAATAGCATGATTGCAAACAAATGTTCTAATATTAGCTTTAATGTTAAATGGCCTAATTCATCTAAGACTTCAACACAGTAGAAATGTGAAATAGCTTCTGAGTTTTTTTTTTTTTTTTTTTTTTTTTGTGGGGAAGACCAGCCCTGAGCTAACATCTGTTGCCAATCCTCCCCTTTTTGCTGAGGAAGACTAGCCCTGGGCTAACATCCGTGCCCATCTTCCTCCACTTTATATGGGACGCCGCCACGGCATGGCTGACAGGCAGTGCGTCGGCGGGTGCCCGGGATCCGAACTAGCGAACCCCAGGCTGCCAAGCGCGGACTAAACTGCTTCGCCACCGGGCCGGCCCCTAGCTTCTGAGTTTTAAAGCATGAACTGGAGGCTCTGAATTATCGCAGGATATCAGGGGAGATAAGGAAAATCAAAATTCTATTCTCTGTGGCATTCAATGAGATCAATTGAAAAGACTTCTGTCAACTTGCATCCTGGAATTGAGACAGATTTTCTTAGCTTTCTAATGAGGACTGTCAGGGAGACTCACAGAGGAGTCTTCTAAGAGGAGCTGCCCTGTAATAGGTGTGTGGACCTTGGAGACCTTCCTGATTTGATGAACCCTGAAGACTGGAGAGGAACTAAATGTGTGTATTGAATTGTTCCTAATTCATATATTTGAAGGAAAACTGCTTCTCCTTGGCTTGTGTCCAGTGAGGCCTATGGAAATAGAGGTGGCTAAGGTCAGAGTTTGCAAAGTTAATCCAACAGATTCACAAGATTAAAAATGATGTACTCTCCTTTGCTTGTTAACCACTGCCCCCAAAAGTCTAACAGTCTGATGTGTTTAAATAAGAGGCAGTGGTATTTATTTTCAATATTTGCAATTACCAACGATAATTAAATAGAAAATTCTGCAGAAAACTGCAGAAGTCAAAGACAATTCATTAATTCAGAAAAAAAGGAAGTTTTTATTAACTGCAGGAAAAATTTAATGATCAGTTGAGTAAGGTAGCCTTGATTCTTCGGTAATTATTACAAGGAAATCATTAAATAAATAAAATGCTGTTATCACTGTTAGGGAAACAACCAGATGAGAGCCCCAAAATTCTCCCCCTTTTGAGTCTCTTGAGTCAAAATACCATTCACATCTCTACGCCCGCTATGAAACAATTGAACTTCAACAGAGGAGAACATCTTTTGATTCTGACCCAAATCTCTTGCTGCAGTTTGCTAGTATAAAAAGGTATACCTTTTTTTTCTCTTGTGAAAAAGTGTCAGATGTTCCAAAGGACTGAGAAAGGAAAATCTGATTATAGGGCTTAAAATAGGTTGCTGCATGGGAAGGAGTGGGAGATTATGAACTGTGTTCAGGAGAAGAGAGAATTTCCATGGGGCATTTTCTTCTTCTAAAATTCAAGTCTTTTTTCTCCTGTATAGTACTAAAGAATATTAATCATGGAATTTAATTTTCCATTCCTATGGATTAATTCTGTTTTTGTTATTACTTTTCCTTCATATAGGGCACATATGAAAGCAATCCCAGTAGGAGAAAAAAGTAGACTTCTTAGTTAGGTACCAGGCATTTGGAGTTTAAGTACCAGCTGTATAAAAATGTGTCTGAAAATCAAGTTCCCATCATCTAGACATCTGGACAGTAGTGATTCCTCTAGCCAGGGATGTGAAGTCTTCAATCTTATGAAAATTCAAGTATAATCTCTTCCTAAGGAGAAGGAATAAACTTTGATTCCTTGACAATCCAGATATGCTAGAATAATTTTTGGAAACTCCTGCTTGTCATACTGCAAAGTTGTAACTTCTGACCTTCCAACAAAATCACATCTATGAGGGGTTGTTACCTTCTCCAAAGAAGAAATATATATATACCTTTTGGTGCATCGATGTACTTCATAGAGTTGTTCTGGAAAAATGCAATACTGATTGTAAACACATTTGAAAATCTGTGAAAGGCCAGAACAAATGGCAGGTATTTTAAGTTTATATGACTTGATATTTTTAGAAGCCTATGTCTGTCATCTCGCTCCAAATTTTACACTGTCTTATGAAAGTCAATGTCAACATATAGCAATAGGAAAAAGAGGACGATGACCAAACTCTGGAGTGTCATCACATCTTGTCTATGACTTAAACAATCAGATGGTGCTCTTGCCCTCGATGCATATCAAGATATTAATTATAAAACTAATTTATAAAATCTCTATCTTGCAATCTTGAAGTATCTATCTAACTTGTGAGAAATAAATGTATCCTTTTGATGTGTACTATAATCAAATATAAAGAGAAAATTCTACAAGATGTAGCTTTGGCTTGGGGGCAGAAGACATTCACCTAGATATTATTCCTTTTCTGATTGTTAATTTTCTCATCTTTAAAACTAGAGACAAGACTAGATCAATTGTTTCCAATGTGATTGGGCAAAACTCATCAAGAAAGCTTTTTAAAATCACAATTCTTTACCCAAATTCAGACTTACTGAGCCATGACATCTAGGAAGCGGGCCTGGGATATCTGTTTTTTCATGAAGATTTTCCATTGAGTCTGATGACTGTTCATGAGTGGAAACGACTGAATGAGATCACTAAAGATTCTCCCATCTCTAAACATCACTGAATTAGTCTATTTTTTCTGCAAACCATACAAATCATGTAGTTGGCTTTTTACTTTCAACATTAGAGACCTTTCTTCAAATAAAATTACACTTAGAATCTCATATTATTAAAAATATATGAGGGGGCCACCTGGTGGTGCAGCAGTTTAGTTCACGCTTGGCAGCCCGGGGTTTGCGGGTTCGGATCCCGGGCGCCGGCCGACGCACTGCCTGTCAGCCATGCCGTGGCGGCGTCCCATATAAAGTGGAGGGAGATGGGCACGGATGTTAGCTCAGGGCCAGTCTTCCTCAGCAAAAAGGGGAGGATTGGCAACGGATGTTAGCTCAGGGCTGGTCTTCCTCACACACACAAAAATATATATGTATCAGGAGATTTTTCTGATTAAGAGGAGCGAGAGTGGAGACCTTGCTCCGCTATCAATTAGCATCTCTAACACATTCACAGAGGAAAGGACACACTACCAGAAAACCTAGGACAAAGCCCAATTTTAAATCTCTTTTCTAAGATTTACCCTGATTTTATAGATGTGTAAACAAAGGTAGTTAGTGATAGAGTCAGAATTATGTGATTTCTGATTCTCCAATCTTTCCACTGAACCAAATAAAAAGGGTAGTTAGTGATACAGTCAGAATTATGTGATTTCTGATTCTACACTCTTTCCACTGAACCAAATAAAAAAGGTGGTTATGAAAATATAAATATCCTTGCATATTAATATTGAAATTAATTCTAAGCAGTTTGGAAAATGACTATGCACACTCAATGTATCATGCATTCTTTTTAAAAACTAAGAGACAGGAATGGCAGATTTGACTAATGAGAGAATGATTTTTTGTTCAAGGTAAAATACAGAAAGAGTGTCCACTCACTCTTTATCCTTGCAATTGGATTGTGTTTTTTTCAGATCCATATGTCCTTCAAATTGGTACTTAAAATATCTAAGCTTCTTAATATTTACAGAATATTGTTTTAGATTTAATTTTTAAAATAAATGTACTTGTGCTTTGATATTTTCCATTGCTATGATGTATTAATTATAAACAAAATTCACAACACACTCCAGTCCACTCTTCTTTCTTATTTTCAACATTTATTTTTGTGATTTTGGCATAACATCTGAAAGAAATATACAGTGTACTAAAAGTAGCCATGATATAGATATTCTTTTGTGATATAATAGTTTATGTCAGTAGAGAAACCCCCATATTTCCTTGATGTGGTATAAGAAATAATTTATTTCTGACTACAGCATATTCTAACAGAAGTAGCAAGGACAGGATTCCTACATTTTAAAAATTCTTCATTATTTGGGATAGAACGGAAATATTCAAAGAATGCAAAGATAAGTCTGAAAATTGTCTGAGAACTATTAAAATTATTAATTGAAAGATTACCATTCTGGAAAAACTACATACTAAAAGAATGTTTAACTGAGTTAAAAATTTCCAAATTTGCTACTGCAAAGTTTCCAAACACCAGGAAGGGATTGATAACCTTCAGTCTGGTGATGTAGTTTATTCTCATTCACATAAAACTTGAAACCCAACAAATTATAATCTGAAAATGTAATGAAACCTCCCTTTAAATTAAATTAGAATACAAGCAGCAAAGTAATTTTATTATAAGAAGTCTCCATTTTTCTTTCAAATATTTTATGTTTCATTCAGGCAGTAGTCTATTTTAGCCATTTAATCCAAAGTTTGCCAATTGAATAATACTACATATTGTGTGAAAACAAAAGATAAATGAATATTCCCCCTTTTCTGTGGCAGTGTCATATTGAAAGGAATTCACTTAACCTTGAATTGAAGGAGATATATCTAAATATTATTCTTAAATCAACTTTGGTAAGATCATTTTGAATTCTGTATTATAATGTCTTTTCTTGTTTAATAATAAATACCTAAGTCTATGCTTGTCATAATAATCATCAAATAACATAATTTGCTTGTCCTGGAAATCACTTTTATGGCAAAAATAGGTAAAAGTTCAAGGATAACCATTAGAATTTCATATTTATTTCCAGCCACTGAACCTAGGAAAACTGAACACAGAGTCCCTTGTTCATTGTACTACTTGGCTAAAGCTGCTGCCATATTTTGGGGGATGACAAATCTCATCTAAGAGATCCTTTGCTGCCTTGTGTAACTCAGAGAATAACTGAAGATGATCAGAAAACACTACAGTCTTGTATTCAATTTGACATTGCTCGAGCAGTGTAATGTCACTGCTCAGGGGTCTCTCCATCTGGTGGTTACACACTGGCAAGAGCTGCCGAATTTCAGTTGAGCTGATATTACCTTCTTGTTTTGCCTTGAAACTCTGTAGTTGGGACTTTTATCTTGTGAATCATACAGTTTATTTGGCTCCTTTATTCTTACCGATTACTGTCCCCTTCTTAGGAAGTCTGGCTCCAGTCCCCAAGGGCTGAGATGGGAAGTTCTTCTTTGCTACTAGTCTGTCTCATGGTGTCCCTTATGGAATAGTCTGCCCTCATGACTTCTTTGCAGTCATAACCATTGTCTTCCTAGGTTACTCTGTGATAAGCTGCCCAGATCTTCCTTCAAGTATGAAGGACTTATTTATCCAGGTGCTGGGTGCTATAGGCAGACAGAATTCAGTCATCAGCCTGCTTTTGGCTTTGCCTTGACTAATGAGAATGATCTAGCCCAAGCTCATGTTCCCTTTCTGGGACAGTCCAAATTTAATGACGGATGGATTCCAGGGAATTAGGAGGTGAGTATGGTTATAAAAGCTTCACCTCTTGTCTCAATTCTGGATAATTTTGAAGGGCTATTCCCCCTTCCAAGCTCTATGTTAGGTCAGTCGCAACCTTCATTGACATGGCATCACACATCAACTTCTTTCTCTGACCAATCCTGTTCCCTTCCCTTCCTATCCACAGATGTTGTTCCAAAGAGCATCTCCTAATAAGGATTCTAAATCCTAATAGTTCAGAATCACTTCCAAGTGAATCCAACCTGTGATACTCCCTAAAATTTGAAAAGGCTGTGTTTTTTTGTCCCTCCATTCCATGGTGTAATCCTGGTATCTAGAGAACTGGTTATAACTCTATCTTGTTACATCTGCTCCAATGTAGTCTAGAGGTTCTGATATCAACGGCATCCATAGAGTACATATACAAAGACCCATCATAAATGTGAAATAAAATGTTGTAAAACAATATCCCCTGACATATCATAAGGGCAGAGATTTTACATAAACTTTAACTCCACATAACACTTTGCCATGCATTTTCCGTTAAGTACTAAATTAAGACACCTCTGCCCCAATAGATGCCCTATATGCGAAAATAAAATGCAGGGAATTTTTTTCCTACATAATATTTCCTCAACTATAAATATTTGTGTTCTGTTATGATTACAGCTCAATTAATTGAAACTGTGAAATGTGGTGGCTAACTTTATAAAGGAGAGGCAAAACGGAGGTGAAAGTAAAAGTTACAGTTTATGTAACAAAATTTTAAGAGAGGGAGGTAGAGTGAGGTGCAGTGGCTACTAGTGACAAGTTATTTGGGATGTTCTGTTGACAAACTGCTTGTTTTCATATCCTAGATTCCACACAGAGTAACTGTCCAAGATGCAAAGTTACTTAATCTCTCTGGGATTTACTTTTCTAACTTGTAAAATAGTTATAATAGTACCGATCTGCAAGGTTACTCTGAGAATTAAATGAGAATATATTTTCAAAATTCTTAAGTGAGTCCTGCCCTAGATTGAATGTTTAGGTATTGCTACACTTTAAAAAAGTATATTCCTGTATAAGATTATTCTCATCTTCCCACTGATGATTTCTCCAAAAATGTTGGTGAGGGATAGCCAAGGAGATAGACCAGTGTTCTTCTGGGAAACTTTTATACATTTAATAGGAAACCCAGGACTTGGTCTCCTACATTTTCTACTTCTGACCAAGAGTTCCCATTATGCCTGAAATTTCTTTTAAATTAGTCCAGACCTTTTGAGGATGTTAGAGAGTGGTTCAGGTATTTTAAATTCTTAATATATTTCCCTCATTAGGCAAACCTCAAAAATGTGCCCTTAGTAGGAGTAGATCTCAGCAGACACTCCATAAATGGACTATAACTTTCACCATATCATCACTTCTTTCAGATTCAATTGAAATGTGCCTGGGTTCAGTGAGTTAAATAGTTTGAACCATCAATAGATTTCAAAGATTCTCTTATTCCCGACCTAGAGGCTATAAATAAATAAATAAATTCAAGCTAGGTATTAGTTGTTATGGATGTAAGCGGTTTAAATTGTGCAGTTGTAGGAGTAATGCTTGCTGCTCTAGGCTTTGGACACAAGTATCAAATTTACTTGTTTGTTTTTTCCTACTGTGCATTAATATCTTTAGCCAGAAGAACTACCCCTTAATTAGTCCTAATATCTGTTTCCTCTCCTGCATCTAGATTTATCATACAGTGTATATGGAGCTATAGGTTGGTATTTCCAAGACATTACTATCTGCTCTACAAGCTGTTTATGGGGCCCTGTACTTGAATCAATACTCTAATAATGAATGATGATTACAGTCATTCTTGGAGCAGGAATGATAAAATTAGCTCACACTAGCCATAAAGATAGGCACAATGTTATCTCACGTGTTTTTTATTTTTTTTTTCAGTGTGAACTTCCCCTTCCTACATCAAAAGTTGAAATCCAATTCCCTTCCCTTGGCAGGCCTTGTGACTTCTTTGATCCACAGAGTATGGCAGAAGTGATGGTATGAGACTACCAAGGCTAGGTCAGAGAAGGCCACTGCTGCTTCCACCTGGTTCTCTAAGGATGCTTGCTCTGTGGAAAGGTAGCTGCCATGTATAAAGTCTGACTCTCTCAAGACCAGCATACTGAATGTGCCACACAGAGCAGTCAGTAGCCATTATCAACTTCCAGCTATGAGAGTGAGCCAAATTGGATATCCAGTTCCTCTTGAACCTTCAGATTACCAGAACCCCTGATGAGACCTTTCCAGATTCCTGACCTACAAAATCATTAGCGATATGAATGATTGTTTGGAACACTTATGTGGGGGGAAATTTTTTATAAAGCAATAGTAACTAGAACAATCACACTGTCAGATAGCCTTCTAGTATTGAATTATATGGTTTAGTTTTCTTGGAAGTTTCTTGAATATAACACTATCTAATATAATAATACCAATCTGCCAATCTGCTCTATTTTGGTGAATACTGTTAATTCAGGGATGAACTTAAACTTTGAGTTGTCACATCATCAATGTTCTTAAAGTTTATGTGTAGGCTTGACAACACTGTTCCTGAGCAAATGAATGAGCCATGGTCCCTGAGCCTCTTTGGACACTGTAGTCTTGACAGTGATGGAAAGTTTTAGAACTGACCATGAATAATATTGCAGAGAGCCTTGACAATACTGGAGTAGTCATTGACAAACTGCTGAGATCATGCTTTTAGACCCCAAGTATATTTAGTTCCCTAAATTTTGCAGGGTAGAGCAAGTGAAGGAAGGCAGGAATCCAGATTGGGCTCAACTTCTGCTGCGAAATCACTGTCCCATCTAATTTACTGAGGTGCTGCAGAAGTGACAATTGTCAAATGACACTTTCAACCTCGGTTCCTTAGGGCATTCTAATAACCTAAGGAATCACTTGTCACATATTTCAATACCTCCCCTCAACAGGGTTTGGCTGCCTAAATACACCTGAATTTCCAAACAGTTCATAGTCTTGGTTATTCTCTTTAGCTGAGGGACATGTTTTATAATCTGCAGCTACATAATATATTTAGAATTGCTTTTGCATTATCAAAGCTATGGAGTTGCAGCAATTCTGGGTTCTACATTAACGTGATTAATTAATAGCCCTTTAATAAATTTTGTTTAATAATTGATTTCAAACAGGACAATTTTTATAGAATTCTCACTGAAATATATGATCCAGAAACTTTCCTCAGTGGACTCTTCCTTTTAAAGAACTCACCTGTAGAACAAGAACTCATTACTAGTAATTCATAGATTTCTTTCTAATAGTGTTTCATTTGATTCAGAATAAAAGCAAAATCCTAAAATTGGCTTGATAAATAATGTGGCCCATAGCTGTTTCTCAGACTTTGTCTTTAAAAAAGATTGGCCTTTAAAAGACCATATGTAAAATAACGATTATTGCTGCCTTTTTGCTTGAGTCAAGAATTTAAGAAAGTGAATGCCCATCAACAAGAAAAAGTAACTGAATCATTGTGTTGTATAATCATGCTGCATGTAATATTTTTAGATATGAAAATGAATGAATTAAAATCATTCAAAATAAATTAGAGCTATAACTCAGGATACCATAATATATTTTTGTATGAGGAAAGCATAATTCAAGAGTATAAAAGATCAATTTCATTACTATATATCAAGAATTAACAAAAATTCCATTTATGTGATGTTTATGTGTATACACACACACACACACACACACACACTTAAATTTATGCATGAATGGATGGCCAAAATATGTTAGCTGTGATACTAGTAGATAATTCCCAGAGAGAAAAATTCCAGGTGAAATTTCTGTATATTTTCTGGCTGTATTTGAGTTATCTAGAATAAACATTATTACTTACAACCATAAAATAATAAGGTTATTTTATTATTTATATTATAATATTTACATATTATATATAATAATATAATATATTATTATATTATTGCTTATAGGGAAATAGAGTAACAGGGACCAGATTTACCTTTCTGCCCGAAAAAACTCCCACACCACTCAAAAAAGAAAAACAAGCAAAATTTATGAAACAATTATTTTCAACACAATGGACATCAAACAATGGAAGACAGTGATCCTTGAGAGATGGGAAAAATACAAAGTGAGATCTCCAATTGCCTCAGCTTCCTGTTTTGGCAGAGTTTCCAGAATGCAGTGCAGGAAGGGTGGCCCAGGCAGAGCCTAGTAGACTCTCTGAGTTGAGAAGATGAAGCTTAGAGCCTGGGGAAACCAAGAGAGCGAGGGTTCTCAAGACAGAGTATGGGAGACTAGAGAGCTGCAGAGGGAGGATCTGAGATTTAAAGATGGTCCTTCTTGAATATTCAGCACAGTACTGATTGGCCCATACCTGTGAAGAAATGACCAGAGGCTAGGGAAATAACCATGCAAAAGAATTAGGAACAGTAACAAGTGCTCATACATAATCAAGAGCATTGCCTGTTTTCACAAGCAAGATTCGAAAATGTACTGCTATGGACTAAATGTTCACATCTCCTCAAAATCCTTATGTTGAAGCCCTAACTCCCAGGGTGATGGTATTTGGAGATGGAGCCTTTGGGAGATAATTAGGGTTAGATGAGTTTATGAGGGTGGGGCCCTAGTCTGATGGGATTAGCGCCCTCATAAGAAGAGAAACCAGAGAGCTTGCCCTCTTTCTCTCTCTGCCATGTAAGGACACAACAACAGGGTGACCATCTGCAAGCTAGAAAGAGGGTCCTCACCAGTACCTGACCATTTTAGAACTCCCAGCCTTCAGAACTGTGAGAAAATAAGTTTCTGTTGTTTAAGCACCCAGTCTATGGTATCTTATTATGGGAGCATGAGCAGACTAAGATATCTCCTAATTATTGAAATATTAATTAGGTTACTCAGAAAGGCCTTTCCTCAGAAGTCAGAAATGATTAACCCTAGAATGAATAATGCTAACATTCTATGTAAAAAATCTTAAAAACAAGACACAGAAAGACCAAACAATTACTGAGTAGCTTAATTACATACCAGGAGAAAGTTAAGAATGTCTATAGCAATAAAAAAATATCCAGTAGCCCTCAAGGTAAAATTCAGAATGTCTGCAACCACATCGATGATTATCAAGCTTGCAAAAAGGCAGGGATATACAACCCATAATAAAGAGGAAAACAAATCAATCAAAACCACTCTGATATTTATCAAGATAGATCATATTCTGAAACATAAAAATATCTCAAAAATTTTAAAGGATTTAAGTCATACAAAATATGTTTTCTGACTACAGTGGAATAAATTAAAAGTCATTAATGGAAATATCACCATTCGGAAACAAACACACTTATAAATAACCTGTGGAACAAAGAAAAATTCAAATAGGAACTTGAACTGAATTCTCAATATATATAAATTTTGTGGAATAAATTTATAGAGCTGTATGTGAATATTAAGAAAGAGGAAAGCTCTCCAATCAAGAAATCATAAAAAGAAGTGCAAATTAAACACAAAGTAGTCAGAAGAGAGCAACAAATAAAGACCAAAGCAGAAATCAAATCAAAAGAAAACAGAGAGCAGTGACTATCAATGAAACCAAAAGCTGGTTCACTGAGACAAATAGTATTGAAAAACCTTCAGCAAGACTTGTAAGAAAAAACAGAGGGAGATTCAAATAACTAATATTAGGAATGAGAGAGGTGACATCATTACAGATTATGTGGATAAAAAGGTAATAAGCAAATATTATGAACAACTTTATGTCAATAAATTCAAGAACCTAGATGAAATCTACAAATTTCTTGAAAGACACTAACTACTAAATTGCACTCAAGAAAAAAACAGATAACCTGAATGGCACAATAAGTATGAAAGAACTTGGATTTGTAAGTAAAAACCTTTCCATAAAGAAAACTGCAGGGAGAGATGGCTTCACTGGTGAATTCTAATACGTATTTAGAAAAGTATTACCAATTATATACAAAATAATCCAGAAAGTCAAAGAGGATGGAATACTTCCCCATTCACTCTAAGAAACCAGCATAACCATTGTGTCCAAAGCAGACAGACATTATCAGAAAGTAAAAAAAATAGACATATATCCCTTATGAGTGCAGATACAAAAATATTAATACAATTTATGTATAATTATTGTATTGTATATATTGCATAATTTATGATGTGAATGATTTAAAAATATTAATAATAAGATTGCTCTTAAGCATTTATAGCTAAAGATCTGAACTACAATATATAGTGTACATTTAAGGCAAAGAGGTGGGATAAAGTAATATAAGAGATACTGTGAATGATGGTTAATTTTATGTGCCAACTTTGCTAGGTTATGGTGCCTATTGTTTGGTGGAATTTGAATCTAGATGTTGCTATGAAGTTATTTCATAATATGATTAAGATTTACAATCAGTAGATTTTAAGTAAAGCAGATTAACCTTCATGACATGGTGAGCCTCTTCCAATCAGTTGAAGGCCTTAAGAGCAAAAGCAACCCTTACCTGGTTTCCCAGCTAGCTGACCTGCCCTACAGATTTTGGACTTGACAGTTCCCACAATTACGTGAGACATTTCCTTAAAATATCTATTTACCTACCTATCTAGCTATCTATCTATTCATCTATTTTTCAATATTACACTAATACAGATAATATTAGACTAATTACACTATGTTTTTTTCTTTGTGAGCTCTGTATCTCCATAAATTAGATTCTTGATTCTTTTTCAACAGGCTTGATATAATATTTCATTAAAATAATCCCTATAATCCCCAGCATCAATTAAGAAAGACAAAGATAAATTATTCTTAGCACTAGCACAATATGCACTATAGTTGATATATATAATGATCTGTGTTGAATCTACACTTAGATACATTGGGGAAGCTATGGCCATGGGAGTTCTTACCCAAACTAAAAGCTGCTACTGTGAGGGAAGTCTAAGGTTGCAGTAAATCTGAACTAGAACTGTGGCAGTTAGAATATGCAAAATTATGCTGTCATAACAAACAGTTCCAAAATATTGGTAATTTTTTTTAGAAAAGTTCATGACTTATTTACCCAAAGTCCACTGTGGATTCAAAGGTACTCCATGTGATGACTCATTAAATGTTTCTTTACTGTTGACGACACAAAGGAAGAAAGTCAGTGAAGATCTGGGCACTGGCAATTATATGCTTCCACTTAGAAGAGACACATATCATTTCAGCATATGTTTTGTTGTCCAATGCAAGTCATATTATCATGCTTAACCTCAAGTGGGTGGGGGTGCTTTAATCTTCTCATGTTCCTGGAAATAGATTGGAAATGGATGTTAATAAATGTGAACAGTGGTAGTATTTGGACAAAGTAAGCAAAACAAAAGAAAATATTTGGATTGTTCAAGTCTTCCAAAAAATAACAAAATAGGAGAGGGCAAGAGCCTCTATACATTAGTTCTTCTATATCTCATGTCCCCAGAATAGTAAACCATGTCAACTCACTTAAATATATTGTATCCAGAGCTCTTTGCAAATTAACTTCTTCTTCAAATTTTAGCTTAGTCAGTACCTCCCGATTCTGGAAACTGTCTTTGATGCTTCCTTGGGATTAGGTGCCCCTTCTTCATGAACTGTAGCACACGGTACACTCACTAATCACCTACTGCTAGTGTCATGTAATGGTGAAATGCAGGGCTCTGAGACAGACTACATGGTTTGTAATCCTGGCTCTGACCCTCCTATGTGACAAGGGCAAATTTCCTGATTAGTGAAGTATAGTATTCTGGTGAAGATCAGATGAATTAATACATGCAAGTTCCTGAAGAGTATTAAATAATCAATGAATATTAGCTATTATGTTTATCATGTTCCTTTTCAGAAAAAGGCAAAGATTTCCCATCCTTATGTCAGTAGCACAGAATTCTTTTACTGACACTTAAGGCACTCAAAATACATTTTTATTGAATAATACACAAAAGAATGAAGATACAATGTCCTTATAAAGAACTTATATTTAGCCAACTTTCTGGTCCTAAACAACAACACTGTGAGTTAGGAAAAAATGAGTTTTTTTCCGATAGTTCTCCTGTTTTCGGTTAGTTTCTTCCTGTTTGAATATTAAGAAACAAGTTGAAAAACTCAATCACACTTAGATGTAAAAGACATAAAATATTTGATTTGTTTTACCTTTATCAGGATGCACAACAGACTTTAAATTTGTATTTTTTAAATCACGCTGTATTGTGATAGATATGAAGTTATCTGACTCTCTTCGAAAGGAAAGAAATCAAATGTAAGTCATTAAAAGTAGTTCTGCTCTTAAAGAGAGTATTGATGATCCATTTGGATGCATTTAAAGTAGACACTCACATGAGAATAGGAGATGTGTTTCACTGTTAATGAAAAGGGCACGCAATTACTAACTTTGGATGTCTCCAAGAGAAGCTGTTAAGCTTGGAAGGAACAATTAAGGGAAGGAAGAGTATGTGGCTCCAAGTTATGAACTCAGCAAGACTCAGTTTTCTTAGCTACTTATGACCAAGGATAAGGCTTTCTATGGAGACCTAGGGAAGAGATGTTTTAAACAATCCCCATGTCACTGCCCATGGCAATGGATTATGTGAACCACCACTTCAACAGTGTGTAGTTTACCAAGGACAGCCTCTATTCAGTGATGAGTGTTTTGCTACTCCATTACTGCAGGAGACACTACAGATCAATTCTCCTGGTAGCTATGTGAGTCTGGGACTGAAGGCCTCAAGCAGCTAAAATCAGAGATTAACTGAGACCATTACTGCACCAAGAATGGGGAAGATGAGAGGAGACACAATAGCTATATCTCAAAATATCCAGCTTAAACCAAAGTAATGAATATTAGAAATGAAGGTATTAGAAAGACGAGAGTGGAAAAGGAAAAATGAAAGGGAATAGGTTTTTATGGGGCCAGAAAATATTTCCTACAAAGCTGAAATTGTACCACATATCACAACATACACACAAACGTGATTCTATTGAAAAATATAGCAAGACAATACCAAAATTAAGATTGTTGGGCTTCTTTGATTTTTACTGTTCTCATAAAATACTGTATAATATACTTTAATTTCAACAGAATATATTTTTGTTCATTTTAACCCATATTTATATGTGATATGTAATAATCATAAAGAAGGTGTTGAAATATTTTTGTCAAGTAATCAAAACTTGTAAGGATTTTAGGCTATTAAACAGTGCTATAGTAAGTGTGAGTGGTTACCACTGTTAGTGTGCTATTAGATCAATAGCTGTTGTGAATAAGTAAACATTATATATCCTGAAATTGGCATAAATAAATCGAGCTGGGTTTATTTTATGTTATAATTGAATTAACTGCTATATAATACAATCTCTCAAACTTTTTTTAGTTTAAAAATAAATGTTTCACTTATAAGTTGGGAAAAGTATTTTCTACTAATAAACAACAAATGATACACATCACCATTATCTCTAAAAAAACAAATCATGACACTAGATTAATTCATTTAAGTTATAAAATTCAGATTTTTCCTTAATCATAATATAGGAAATAATCATTTTGCTATCTTATTATATAACACATGTGGAAAAGATTGGGTCATTATTTAGTACGCTATTTTCTCTGGACAAACTCTAATTCCAGTGAATTTCCAGCTGCTAGGATAATGATTTTCTGACATCTCCCTCAATAGGAGTGCAGCTCCTAGTAATAAACAAATATCACCAACATACAAGAAAAACACCTTGTTAAATGGAAAATACAATAAGCTTGGATTAACATTCTTTCTTTCCACATACTCATTTCCTGGTTAAAAATGTATATTACCTGATTATTCCTAATTCCTTCTAATTGAAAACTTTTTGGTTAAGTTGAATAGTGCATATAGTAGCTCTTTTGTCCCTGTGATAAGCCAGCATTTGTGCTGCTAAACTAAATTCGGAGGACTTGGTGCCTGGTTCTTGTTCCATTACAAACCATAGACGTGGCCTTGGTCAAGAAATCATTTGCTTCTGTGAGGATCTCATAAATAGCATATATAAGTAGAAGGTGGACAAAGACAATGGAATATGATAAGAGTGTAAAGTATTATGGTTACTATTAATTTAGATTCTGCCATTGAGTAAACTTGATCACCTCTTCAATGAAGCATTTTCTGACTTCCTAAGGAAGAACTAATTACTCTCCTTCTGTGCTTTAAAAACCATTTATCCTGTATTTTGTTAAGCCACCTGCCACACACACACACCAGTGGACTGTTCTCAAGGGTTGGAACTGTATGCCCAGCACACTATCTGGAAAAGAATATGAGGAGGGGAGGGAAGGGGAGAAAAGAGGAAGGATAGACTTTCAGGGAAGCATTTTTTATTTTCTATTGGCAGCTTCCAAACTCATATGAGAGAAAAAAACCATATGAATAGACCATTAAAAGAACTGAATAATAGGTTCTGGTCTCCACACAAATTGGCACTGACTTTGTCAATGTTTTCTAGCCATCAATTACAGATTAGCTGTGTTCCATTTCCCAGAGACAGACATATATCTGTCATCCACATCCATGATTTATCTTTTTCAATTTCCAAGCTTTTTCCTATGACTGTGGTATTTTCCTGTTTTGATATCTTTTATAAAATTGTTTATAGAAATACCACTACCATTAAGCATGTGCAAGTAATGCACCACCAAATATTATGGAAATATTAGCCCACAAAGCAAGGAAAAATGAATCCATATGTAGGTCTAACTTTAAATGGTTTTTATTTATATTTGGCTGATATTTGTATTGCTACAATCCCCAAATAGACCACTTCAACATTTATTGGTCAATCAAGAAGAAAATTCCTGATGTATGAATTTAAAAACAGTTAATAAGGTTAATATCATGGATCAGTTGGTTGGTATCTCACATAAATTCTTGCATATATCATTCTCAAAATAAAGGCTCATTTTTCTGAAACTTGAAATCCACTAATTCACCTAAAATTGTGTATTCAATCAGCTTTTCTGTGTATGTTGGTACTGGGTAAGGAGTTAAAACACAATTTTTAATGTAGATCTGAAAGTTAAGATCATTTTTAATTCTTTTCTCTATATTCCAATGGCTGTCAAAGGGTGTGTATGTGAAAGGGAGTAGGATGGAGTGGGAAGAGCATTTGAGACTCATTTCAGTAGATTTGTCCCAAATGTTCCCTTCCTCAAAGTAATAAACTTCTTTTTCTGTGTGTATATGTGAGTGTTCCAGAATATCAAATGGGGGTGGTTCAAGAGGCTCCTGAGATTGTTTCGATATATCCACTACATCTCAATGCCCTTCACCCACCAAACATCACTGTACCAGTTGGTAAATTTTATTTCACACAGAGCTTCATTCAAATTGCAAGTGAATGAGATATGTAAGTGCAAAAGCTTGAGTTGCTTTTTAAATCAGGCAGAAACTGTGTGTGAAACTATCTAGATGCAGAATGGTTACAGAAGTATTGGCCTTGATTGGAAGGGATGAAGATATCATTTTCATAATTGTCATCCTTCAAATATCTATTAATTCTTGAAAATGGGACAGTACTGTGAAATTCAGAGTTTTTCATTTAAGCTGGTCTTAAAACATTAGAACTAGTACAGATTTAGAGTCGTTTGTTCTATACCTTTAATCTGTTCGAACAATATGATGTTTTCTACCTTCTAATTCACTAGTAGAGATTTTATCTTTTAAAACTTTACATGAAACTGATATTGTTGTTAATTCTTAGAATGGTTGGATCATTTAACAGTTGTCTAAGAGCAAGGAGTTTTATTAAAAAGAATAAAGAATTTGTAAATAGATAGCTTATGTTTGAATTCTGGCTCTGTCATTTCCAAATTCTGGGAAATAAGCAAAATAATTTAAACCTCTAAGTCTCAGTTTCCTCGTTTGTACAATGACAACAATACGGCCTTATATAATTCATAAGGGATAGACAAAAAATATTGGTAATATCATTTTTAGAATAAGTAAGCACTGCACATATGTTAGTGACTATCTTTGGCATGCTACAAGCCTAAGGGTGGTTGAAGAATTGTATTCTCACTGGTGTTATAATCTTGTTGATATTTTTGGGCTCCACACATCTAAGCCAGTTACTCTCTTCCTACATATCAACTATGTGCTCAATGTTAATTTTCTAAATTTCTGGCCTGTAAGGTGATGGCTCCAAGCTGTGAGTCACAAGATGGGAAAATCTAAAGCAACTGCCCTCTCACCTAACACTCAGCTCTTAAAGTGAGGTAGTTACTCAAAGGGAAGCATGTCGTTGTACCCCTGCCCTAGCTCCAGAGCTGTGGCTCAGGGAGTTTTCCTGGGGAGAGAAGCAGGCCATAAAATAGAAAGCTTTTAATCTTATCCCAAAGGAAGTGACTTCATTTACAATAGAGTGTGGAGCAGTTAAAACCTAAGGGTTGTCTCAAGATAGTAGAAAGTGTGGTGAAAGTCAATTGAGAGGAAATTGACAGATGTATTGATGATATAGGCTAAACTATAGTTCAGCTAATATACAGGAGAGAACCAGGAAAGGGGACAGCTGGAAGGAGACCTATTAGGGTTGAGAACAAATCTCAAACACTGCCCTCAAGAACTATTTTTCAAAGCAGCCTGTGTGTGATTGGATTTGTTTGTAGAGCAATTTGTGCCCTCAAAGCTTTGTTAAAAGCAATAAAGTAATCAGCCACCAATCTGTGGAGTTTAACACCTGGTTGTGGCCAGGAAAAGAAATAGTCATGGTAAGGCCTGCCAAAACTGCTGTCCTCCCAGGGTGACTGTAGGCATATCCAAGGCTACAACCCCTAAGGGGCAACACTGGAAGCTTAATGCTCCTGGGGGATGGCAGGATAGATAAGTCTCACTAATAGTTGAGACAGTAACTAAAAATTAAACAAGCAAATATGAATAACAAGCCCCTGAGAGTGGCAGTGCCAAGACTTGCAACAATATATTATATAAAATGTCCAACAAAAAGTCCTGAGACATTTAGCAAACAGGGAAGAATGACCTACACATAGGGAAAAAAGCAGGAAACAGACACTTCCTGTGAGAGTGACCAGGAATCAGAGTTACCACAAAAAGACTTCAAAGTAGCCATTGTAAATATGTTCAAATAACTAAAGGAAACTATGATTAAAGAGGTAAAGGAGGATTTGAGGACAATGCCACTTTAAAATAGTAAATATCAACAAAGAGATAAAAGTTATAAAAAAGAAACAAATGGAAATTCTGAAGATAAAAAGTACAATAACTGAAATAGACAATTCACTAGAAGTGTTCAACAGTAGATTTAAACTGGTAAAAAAAAGAACTAGCAAACTTGCAGTTAGATTAGTAGAGGTCATATCATCTGAAGAACAGTGAGACAAAGGAATGAAAAAAAGAAAAAACAAAAGTAATCTCAGAGATATAGGAGATAGCATTATGTGCACCAAGGTATACATGAGAGTATCAGAAGGAGAGGAGACAGTAAAAGGAGCAAAAAATATCAAAGAAAACATACCAAATTTAATGAAAAACACTAATCTACACATCCAGGAAGCTCAATGAATTCCAAGTAGGATAAGGACAAAGAGATACACAAGGAGACATATCATAGTAAAAATGCCAAAACTCAAAGAGAAGGAGAAATCTTGATAGTGGTAAGAAGAAACTACTATCATTACAAGGGAACTCCAATAATATTAATAGCCAACTTCTCAGCAGAAACACTGAAGGTCAGAGGGCAGTGGGAAAATATATTTGAAGTGATAAAATAAAAGACTATCAAAATAAAATCCAAATCCAGCATAGCTATCTTCCAAAATTGAAGCTAAAAGAAAGTCCCAGAAAGAAAAATTGAGTGAATTTGTTGCTAGTTCAACTAACTACAAGAAACAGTGAAGAAATTTCTTTAGACTGGTAGCAATTGACTACAGTAATTTGAATCCACATACAAAACAAACAACATTGATGAAGGCAATTATGTAATTATAAAAGACAATGAAATATATATTTCTTCTACTTCCTTCTCTCAACTGATTTAAAAAGCAATTGTATGAAATAATATTTATGTAATATATTATTGGGCCTATAGCATATAGATATATATTTGCCAATAATAGCACAAAGGAGGTGGTGGGTGGGAGGAAATCTATATTGGCCTAAAGAAATGACTTGTAATGGTGACTTGAATCCTCAGAAACAAATGAAGAGAACCAGAAGTGATAAACAGGAAGGTTAACATAACAAAAACTACAAATATGTCTGTTCTCCTTTGTTTCCTCATCTTCTTTAAACATCATAAACTTATGTAAGTAAAGTAATAATTATAACAATCTATGATTGGGTTTGTAACCTTTATAGATATACTACATGTAAAAATAATACCACAAGAAGGAAGAAAAAGGAACACAGATATATAGGAGTAATATTTCTATATCTTATTGGAATTAAGTTATTGTAAACTTGAAGCTGACTCTGATAAGGTGAGATGTATGTGGTAAGCCCTACAGCATTCACTAAGGAAATAACTAAAAAATATAGTTTAAAAATTATTTAAAAAAATCAAAATCCTACATTAGAAAATATTCACTTAATGCAAAAGATAGCAGGATGAATAGAATAAAGAGACATAAGATATATAGAAAACAAAAGTAAAATTGCAGATATTTTAACTCCAGCTATACAAATAATAATTTACATTTGTTACATCACAATTACACTATGAATGAATTTAACAACACAATCAAAGGCAGAGGTTATCAGACTGAATAAAATACATGATCCAACTAAATGCTGTCTAAATGAGACACACTTCAAATTCAAAGATACAAGTAGATTGAAATTATGAGTATAGAAAAAGATATATCATGTGAACAGCAACCACAAGAAAGCTGGAGGGGCTGTACTAATATCAGACAAATTAGACTTACAAAAATGTTATTGGAAACAAAGAGTGACATTTTATAATAATTAAAGTGTCATTCCATCCAGAAGATATAACTAGAAGCATATATGCAGCTAACAATAGAGCATCAAAATATAGAAAGCAAAATCTAACAAATAAAGGAAGAAATAGATAACTCAACAATAATAGTTGGTGCATTCGATACCCCATTTTTAATAATGGATAGAACTACTAGGCAGAATTTTGACAAGAAAACAGAAGACTTAAGCAACATCATAAATCAATTGGACCTAATAGATATCTACAAAACTCTCAACACAACAACAGCAGAATATATTCTTCTCAACTCCATATGGAGCATTCATCAGGATAGGTGATATGCTGTGCTATAAATAAATCTGAATAAAGTTAAAAAGGTAGAAATAATACAAAGTAAGTTCTCTGACCATATGGAATGAAATTGGAAATAAATAGAAAGACATTTGAGAAATTCAAAACTACGTGGAAATTAAGCAACACATTTCTAAAGAACCAATAGGTCAAAGAAGAAATCAAAGAGAAATAAGAAAATACTTTGAGATTAATGAAAATGATGACACATTATATCCAATCGTAAACGATGCATCTAAAGTCATGTTTAGAGAGAAAGTTAAAGTGTAAATGCCTACATTATAAAAAAAGGAAGACAGACCTCAAATTAATAATTTCACCTTCCACCTTAAGAAACTGGTAAAAGAAGAGCAAACTAAACCTAAAGCAAACAAAAGGAAGGAAGTGTTAAAATATATATGGAAATTAATGAAATAGAGAATAGAATAGAGTAACAATAGAGAAAGTCAATGAAAATAAAAGGTAGTTCTTTGAAAAGTTGAATGAATAACAAACCTTCAGTTCTATTTACTAATAAAAATAAGAGAGAAGACTCAAATTACTAGCAGCATGAAATGAAAGAGGAGACATTACTACTATCCTTACAGAAATAAAAAGGATTATAAAGGAATACAATGAACAATTGCATGCCAATAAATTAGATAATATAGATGTAATGGAAAAATTCCTAGAAAGATACACATCACCAATACTGACTCAAGAAGAAACACACCATCTGACTGGACCTACAGCAAGTGAAATAATTGAATTGGTAATTAAAAACAACAACAAAAAGCCCAGACCCAGATGGCTTCCCTGCTGTATTCTACTAAATATTTAAAGAATTAACAGTAATTATTTGTAAATGCTTCAAAAATTAAAAGAGAAAGGAGATTTCTCAACTCATTCTATCAGGCCCCTATTATCCTGATACCAAACCAAACAAAGACATCAGATCAAAGAAACTCCAGACTAATATCTGTTACGAACATAGATGTAAAAGTCCTCAATGAAACACTAGCGGACAGAATCTAGTAATATATAAATAATTATGCACCATGATCAATTGGGATTTATCCCAAGAATGTAAAGTTGATTTAACATCTGAAAATCAATTAATGCAATACGTAGAAAATAGCCAAATGATCTTTTAATAGATGCAGAAAAAGCACTTGACAAAGTGCAACAAACTTTCACAATGAAAACACTCATCAAATTAAGAATAGAAGGAAATTTCCTCAACCTGATAAAAGGCATTTACTAAAAAACTATATCAGACATCATACTTGATGGTGAAAGACTGGATGCTTTGCCCATAACATCAGAAACAAAACAAAGATGTCCATTATTGCCACTTCTATTCAACATTTCACAGGAGATTCTAGAGAGGGCAATTGGAAAAGGAATGTTAATTAAAACACCCTGATGGTCTAGTGGCTAAAGTTCAGTGCTGTCTCCGCTTCAGGGACCCAGGTTCACTTCCCAGTCATTGAACCACACCACCTATCTCTCAGTTGCCATGCTGTGGCGGTGGCTCACATAGAAGAACTAGAAGGACTTACAACTAGGTCCTATATATATACAACTATATATAGCCATGCACTGGGTCTCTGGTAAACCAAAAAAAAAAAAGGCAGATTGGCAATAGATGTTAGCTCAGGGCAAATCTTTCCCTGCAAAAAAAAATATTTTAAAATACAATAAAATAAAAGCATCCAAATAGTAAAGGAAGAAGTAAAATTATCTGTATTCACAGGTGACACAATTTTGTACATAAAAAATACTAAGGAATCCACTAAAGAAACATAACTAATAAATGAGCTTGGCAAGTTAGCAGGATACAACATTGTTTCAGATTTTCTACATAGATGATCATGTTATCTGGTAGGAGAGTTTTATGTCTTCCTTTCCAATCTGTATACTTTTAATTTTCTTTTCCTGTCTCATTGCATTAGCAAGGACTTCTGGTACGATGTTGAAAGGAGTGGTGAAAGGGGAAATCTTTACATTATACCTGAACTTAGTGGGAAAGCTTCGAGTTTCTCATCACTGTGTGATGTGAGCTGTAGGGTTTTTGTAGGTAGTCTTTATTGAGTTGAGAAAGTTTCCCTCTGTTCCTAATGTACTGAAAGTTTTTATCATGAATGGATGTTCAAATGCTTTTTCTGCATAATAAGATCATGCAATTTTTCTTTTTTATGCTATTGATGTGATGGATTACATTTTGATTGATTTTGAATTTTGAACCAGCCTTGCATACCTAGGATAAAAGCCACTTGGCTGTGGTGTATAATTATTTTTATCCTTTTTGGGGGTTCAATTTTCTAATATTTTTTTGAGGAATTTTTCATTTATGTTCATGGGAAATATGAGTCTCTAGTTTTCTTGTAAAGTCTTTGTCTGGTTTTGGTATTAGGGTAAAACTGGCCTCGTACAATGAGTTAGTAAGTATTCCCTCTGCTTCTATTCTCTGACAGAGATTATAGAGAATTGGTATAATTTCATTCTTACATGTTTGATAGACTTCACAAGTGAACCCAGCTGGGCCTGGTTCTTTCTGTTTTGGAAGGTTATTAATTATTGATTAAATTTCTTTCATAGATATGGGTCTACTCAGATCATCTATTTCTTCCTGAGTTATGGCAGATTGTATCTTTCAAGGAATTGATCCATTTCATCTAGGTTATCAAATTTGTGGGCAGACAGTTGCTCATATTATTCCTTTATTATCCTTTTAATTTCCACAGACTCTATAGTGATGTCTCCTCTTGTTTCTGATATTTGTAATTTGTGTTCTCTCTCTTTTCTTCTTAGTTAGCCTGGCTAAAGCCTTATCAATTTTATTTATCTTTTCAACGAATTGGCTTTTGGTTTCGTTGATTTTTCTATATTGATTTCTTGTTTTCAATTTCATTGATTTCTGCTCTAATTATTTCTTTTGTTCTGCTCTCTTTGGACTTAATTTGTACTTGCATTTTTAAAAAGATGAACAGAGACCAGAAATGGCTAGAGTCAAAAACTGGTGGGAGAGTGGAAAAGTATTTTTAGGTTGTTAATTTAATAAAGTCAACCATCCTTTGAAAAATTACAAACACAAAAGTGATATTAATCTAAAATCACAAATCTGACTCGGCATTGAAAATAATTTGAGAACAGAGTAAGAAAATCATTGCTGGGATAAATGTTTTGAGTTCCCTTTAATACTTTGAATACCAATTCATTCAAGTAGCATATGAGTTGTGTTTTTTTCCAATGATTTTTAGTGTTAATTTGGATCCCAGGCATGGACCTATGCCACTCATCAACCATGTTGAGGTGGCAGCCCACACACAAGATACAGGAAGATTGGCATGGATTGGCTCAGGGCTAATCTTCCTCAAAAAAAAGAGGCAGATTGTCAACAGATATTTGCTTATGGCAAATCTTCCTCACCAAACAAAAGAAGGTTTTTTAGCGTACCTGCCCCAGAAGACACTTGTGATCTTTCTCTAAGAATCACTGACATCAGGAGTTTGTTCTTGGTTGTACTGTACCTCTGTACTCATCTAGATATAAAGGACCACATTTGAAAAATAGGTATATGTATGAAATACATGTATAAGACATGATGGGACCACCGTCTTAAAATCAGTTATAGTCTTTCCTTATTATGAATTTTTAACAGGATATTATTTATGTACTATCATATGAGTCATCCTAGTTTATATGTGTCTATTGTTAAGGATTATAATCTCTCCCTTCTTGCCCTATTTTCAATCTTCATTTTATCTTCTACAGTATATATAACATTTGAATCCTGGCCACTATGTAAGATTTACTTTATTCTCATTAAGAAATAAAAACTTTCAGTTTTTATACCCAACCAGACGATATTTTCCTTGTACAAACATGCTGTCATTTTATAGTTTTTCTAATACCATCTGTGTTATTCTGTTGCATAATATTTTTCATGCATGTATCTTTCTTACAAGACTTTAAGTATACTGAAGACAGGAAGAAACAGATAAAAAATACTTCTGTATTTCAGAGGATGTTGCCTTATATACAGCAGGTCCTGAATATATATTTGATTAACAAAGTTGTAAAAGACAACCCCTCAGGAACATGTATCTTTATCATTATTTTTCCTATAATCACATTTTCACAGCTAAAATTTGCTACCATTTAGAATTTTGGCTCTTTAAATAGAATTACTAATGAAATCCCTATGTATGTGAACATCACTCTAAATTAGAAATAAATTGATGTGCCAGAATTCCTAGCCCGGTGCTGAAAATAAGAGTTCTGGCTTTTAATTAGTTGAGTTTATTTTATCAGTCTGGGAAATTGGACGAGATTTTTAAATTTGACTCATTTTTTACTTTTTAAATTATTTTAATTATTGCAAAGTATCCAGGTGCAATATGGTAGTCATTTATAAATAAATAAATTAAATTAAATTAAATACAAGATCATTATCATTATGTGTAATGTACTAATTACACAGAGCTCTATTCAGGCCAGATTTGATTACTGTGATTCTTCATTGCTATTTCCCTAGATTTAAAAGCCAAGCATTATTACAACCAATTTCTTTTAATTTTATGATGGACTCCTTTTATTATACCCTTTCTCATTGTTGCATGGGAAGAAGTAAAATTGTACTGTGAATAAAACTACATTTTTCTCTTATTTTGAGAAAACTAAGATGTGTCCTTGTTTATCTATGAATTTAAAAGGTACAATTCACAGTGTTTATGTGAAAAAATGAATGCCTGGTATTACAGTATCGGATATTGGATGCTAAAAGGCAGCTTGTGTAGAGGAAGTATTACTTTGTATGTGTAGTCCTATTAACTATAAAGTATGGAGTGGTGAGAACATCAAAAATTTAAAGGAGAAAATATGCTAGAGTTTTAAAGATGGAGGTAACTAACTAGATGAAATATCAGAGCCCGGAGTAAACAATCCACTTGGACTTAAAATAGCATTGCACTGGTCTGTTTTCGAAGGCCCAACATGGATTAATAGTGGAAACTGGTTAAGCTCAGGGTGGACTTAATACTGAGTTTATATAAACTTTATATGATAGTCTAAAAATTGTTTTCACTTAAAAAAATAAGATAAAAACAATTGCTATCCATTTACGCCTACTATGTGATAGTTTTTACGTTAGTTCACTTACATGCACTATCATCTAAATCTCACAACAACCTTCTGGGTCGATATCAGTATTCCAGTTAGAGGAGAGGAAGCAGAAATTTCACACATAGTTTTAAAGCAGTTTTCCAAGGTAACACTGAACATGCCAGAGCTTGGGTTTGAACCACAGCTTCCTGACTACAATGCCTAGTTTCTTTCCACAAAGCTATACAGATAAGAGGAAAGAAAGATTGTGAGCTGAAAGGTGGAATACAGAATGAGTTCTGTTTTAAGGATTTCTGACTGGAATCAGCGAGAAAAGAAACAGAGATGGCTCATAGAATTTTAGGGTACAAGATTAATGAATTACCCTCACTTTTTAAAGCATATCCCTTTCTAAGTCCTGTAATTGTCTTTGTATGATACCACAAACAAAATATACTTCACCCTTTAATAAGATAGAAAACATGATGATCCAAATATTTTTAGAACCTTTTCAAGGACACACAGTAATAGTCCAGACAACTATCAAATTAATTTTCCTTGAAGCCAAGTGGAGAGTTTTCATCCACAGGAAATAATTTAATACCTTCATTGAAAAATATAGTTTAAAAAGGCAAATGTTCCAGTAATTTTTTTGGTTGTTTTCAAATATTTCATTCAAGCGTCTAGTCAACAGTCCAATTATCCCTACTGTGTGTATAGTACAGTTTTAACTTGCTTTAAGAGATAACGTTCTTTTAAAATTTTTATTTTTATGTCTTGTACAAAGGGATGATTTGCATTTAAAACATTAAACTCTAAAATCTTTCCTTCTAAGTGTGTGGTTAGTGTTGATCTTACATTGATAAATGAAAATGTGAGTAGCAAATTAGATGTTGTTGTTTTGTGAAAAGGAAGAAAAACTAGTGTTTGTTAGCAACTGCCAACTGCAAATATGTATATTTATCCCTATGTTGCTATAGATTATTTTGGTGAGGGAATCCATAATAGATAAATCAATAAGAAATAACCTTCAACTTTTGACAACAGACATTGAACCCTTGGTGTGGACTGGTTCTGAAACATCTTGCACCAAAACCTTCTACTAGATTAGCCTTGCGCCAGGAACCCAGGGCAGTCAGGCTACAGACCACTGTGAGGCCTGCCAGAACACCCACTGTCACCAATTTTAGGTGCCTAGCATTATTGAACACCTTGAGACCTGGCCTGAGGGGGAGCGAGGATGGAATGGGAAACTCTTTTGCATCACCTTGAATGTCTTGGAACTATTGACTAAAGTGCTTTAATAAATGGATTTATTTTATTTACCCAAGTTTAGAGAACTTTCACTGTGCTAAAACTTTGTTGGGAATAGAGATTAAGAAAAATTTATCCAGTAAATTCATTCAATGATACTTACTGAGCACCCGCTATGTGTTGGTTGCTGGAGGTATAGTCATCAAAAAGATAGATGAGGATTAGCCCTGGTAGAGCTTACAGTCCAGTTGTGGAGACGTATAAACAAGTCACACAATCATGTATGCACACCGTTGCACATTCTGAAGTGGTTGTGCAGGAAATGCGTGAAGGAATTAGAAAACATTCTATGAGAAAGAACAGTGGGAGCTATTTTTGTGTGGTGTGAGGAAGATCGGCCCTGAGCTAACATCCATGCCCATTTTCCTCTACTTTATATGGGACGCCACCACAGCGTGGTTTAACAAGCGGTGCATCTGCCGGCACTTGGGATCCAAACCTGTGAACCCTGGGCCATGGAAGACAAGTGCAAACTTAACCACTACACCACCGGGCCAGCCCCTGGCAGGAGCTATTTTTAGACAGGGATCTAACAAGATCAGATTTTTAACCACAAGACTGTTGTGGCTGCTGAATGAAGAGTATTGTCAAGGGGCAAGAATGATAGTGGAGAACCAATGATAAAGTTAATATGGAAGTCTGGGCAACAGATGGGCATCATTTGAATTAATGTGGCAAGAGGCAGTAAACGAGAAGTGGATGGATAGGCTCTCACCAGTGTCGTACCAATGAGGCCAGCCTATGAATTTAGCCACAAGGACTAAGCTTTCATCTATAGAAAAAAGTAAAATATAACAGAAGCAATGATAAATAGTAATTAAAAAGTAATAAACAGAAGAGAGTCCAATTTGGACAATAAAAAGTGACCACTAAGAACCTCGTGCACCTAGAGCCACTTAGAGTCATATGAATGCTCTGTATCATCACAAAAACCAAGTTGTATTCTATCTTGACTACTTATTAGAATATTTTTTTAAATTAAAGCTGTGTCTTCAGAGTTAGATATGAACTCTTAATAATTTACTCCTGATATATATATATATATAACCCATAACTCTCCACAGCAAATATCTTTTAAAATCTATCTTTTCCAGTTAACAACATTCAGCAAATGTTTATTAAGCACCCACAACTTATCAGGCACTGTGCTCAATGTTGAAGATCAGTGATGATAAAATGAAAGTACACATTATCTTCATGTATCTCACAGTCTAATTGTAAAACAAGACAAATAAACAATACCAATAAAATGTGATGTACGTTGTTATTAATTAATCTGTAATGAAACTTGGTGGAGTAAAATATTTTAAGATGAGACAGGAAAGATGAAGGGAGTAGACATGCAGAAAGCACGGCAAGTAGGTCAAGTTGAGGGAGAGCATGAAAACAAAAAAGATAATTTTCCAAGGAGAGAGAACACAATTTACAAAGGTTCTAAGTGGACAGATAAAGACGAAACACTGAAGGAACTGAGAGATTCAATAATGTCTGCAGCAAAATATGGCTATGAGATGGTAGGTGGTTGGGAGTGAGATGAAGATTTTAAGTAGTAAAAGGCGTTATTTAGGTAGAGTTTAGTTCATTAAAAGCCACATAAGCCATAATAAAGAGTTTGGGCTTGATCTGAAGGAAAAAAGAATACTACTGAAATGTTTCAGGGAGAAATAGCAGTACTTGCATTTGAGAAGTATAACTGAGGCTATGATGACAATAACGGACATTAGGGGATCAAAGCTGGAATTAGTGAAACTGGTTAAGCAGCTGTTGGAAAATAGGCAAAAGGTGGTTGATGTTACCTGTTAGGATGTACAAAATTGGAAGATGTTTAGAAATATTTAAAGTAAAATCAACAAGCCTTGGTGAAAGTTTTACTGCTTGGGTTGGTTGAGCTATTGGGAGAGAAGAAAGTAACTTCTGGTCAAATGTACTCCTCAGTTTCTGCCATCCATTCTGTGATGAAGATGTGGATATGATAGTAACTTGATTTGCTAGGGACAAATAATGTGAAGAAAATCAATGTATATTAAACACCAGAAGTGTACCTTTTTTACACCCAGCATATGAAGGACAGAATTTAGGCAGAATTGGACCTAACAGACTGCAAAATTGTACTCCCATCAGCACACCAAACCCTGACTCTCCCAAATATGAGCTGGCTTTTTCTCAATGCAGGTGTCAGAAAAGGGTTTTCCTTCACATTGAAGGAAATTGGTTAGCAAAATATATGGTATTTGTAGAAAGTTCATAAAAAGAAAGAAAAAATATCAAGAAATTGAGAGTAAAAGTGACTACTGGTAAAAACTGAAGATGAATGCTAAAATGTAGTTTCTAGTACTTGGGCAATTATGCAAATCATAAGCAGTTCATAAAAGCTGATTACATTTAACTGCAAAATAAATTAAAGAATGCTAAATAGGTCAGCATTATTAATCTATCATCTTTTCAAGTTCATGAAGTGACAAGGGTGAAAAGTTGAGGCTAAATCATTAAATTCTAAATCTTAAGAAAGGAATTAATTAACAATATTAAGATTATTGTTTCCTTACTGAGTACAATGAAAGCATAATTAGAGGCCATTTTTAACCCATTAATTCACTAAAACATACTACAAGATAAGCATATAAATCTGTAAAATATGGAATGAGAAACAGGTAAGAATAAGTAAATTTAGTTTCTAACTTCTCCTGGATATTTGTGCACTTAGGCCTCTCATGTAAGCCAGAAGAATCTGGATATCAGGGCACAGCAGGCAAGTGGTGGCAAAGGAAGAAAATGACCTAGAAAACATAGAAAAGTTGTAAAAACTCTTCAGAGTGAACAGAAGAAATTGCCTGAAACTTAGACCTTTTAGTGGAGCCAGTAAAATCTAATCTTGCTGGAGAGAACTTCAGAGAAATGACATGCTTGAACTTCAAGATACAGCAAACACACTACAAATCATAATAAAAAAAATTCTTTTTCAGATCACGTAGATGCTGGAACAACTAAAAAGGATGGTAAGATACATTCACCGTGCTTAGAAAGCTGGGAGAAGAGACATGCATTTAGAGTAAGGTGTTTAGATGCGCTTTTAAGAGAAGAATGAGTGGCATCAATGGATGGGGTGTGGAATCATTTGGTTTCATCTTTAGCACTCACATGTGCTTGCCTCTATTTTGGAAAGGTTACTTACTATCCTATGCCTAAAACTTTACTTTTCTCTCCATAAAGAAGACCTCTTACTCACAGTCAGCAGCTGGGTCCATGTTCTTACACATTGCTGGGACATTTGTTATATAATAGTGACACAGATGAAGTCAAGGTTATGATCTAAAGTAATATTCTGTTTTATCTATTAGTAGTACTAACATGTGGGTCCACATACTATTTAGTATGTTTTTAGGATCACCATGCTTTTGAAAACAACTAGAATCTACCAGCATAATTGCAACCATATGGCAAAAATTAGTTAATATTTTTCACCTCTAAATTCATATTCATATTTATTGAAGTGAATTATCTACAGTGTCCTCAATTAGTTTGGCAAGGTCAGTTACTTTAGATTTTCCGCATCAAAACTTATCCTTGATCAATTTATTCATTTTCAGGGTTTTTTTTTTTTTTTTCTCGGTGTAGCTGAGCTCTCTGTGTTATGACTACAGTAGATACTGTGCAGATAGTTTGCCAAATCCCGAATTTTCCATATAATTTATAAAATACAATAAGCAGATAATCAAAGCTCATTTTTTCCTTCTTCTGGGAAGAGAAAGAAGAAGAGACAATTAATGAAACTGAATATACAGCTTTGCCTACGTTGTGGATAGCATCAACTAATTTTATTATACTACATTACATAATTTCCTCCCTGAGTAATCAGCTACATACAAAATTTAGAGTTATTGCCTAGTGACACTTTACTGGGTTCTTTACAGTGAACACTTGATTTGGATAGGGAATTCTCACAATTCATATTACAATATTATTTCACTGAGTTGCAAAGTGCAAAGATAATAATTTTCCACTTCAAGAAAATTACTAAATGTAAGAACTTCTTACATTTTTAATGAAATTAATGTGATATTAAATTTGAAATAGGAATTTTGACCTCTTTGAGAAAACTAATTAATTATACTGTTAATTAATTATAAAATAACAGTAAAATTTGATTAACTGCTGTTTAAGACCTTTAGTCATCTATTAGCTTGGTACCAAAAAAATTCTCTTCTCTGTCTCCTTGATATTTTATTGGATTCTTTGTGGTTTTTTAGTGATTTTTGAGAACTTTTTATATATTGTAAAGTAATTATGTGTCATGAATATTCATTGCACATATTTTCTCGAAATTTGTGGCTTGGCTTTTTACTTGATTTGCCTTTTAATAAACAGATATTCTTAATCTTAACATAGTCAAGTTGATCAAATTTCCTTTACACTCATGTTTTTTGTGTCTTGTTTAAGAAATACTTTCCCACAGCAAGGTCAGAAAGGTATTTTTTCCTAAATTTTCTTTGAAATTTTTCATAGTTTTGCCTTTCATAATTAAATCTTTAAAACACCCTGGAATTGATTTTGGCTATGTGAGAGTTGGTGATGAAATATCTTTTTTGTCAGAGTTAAGAAATTATTTCTCTATGATTCATTTAATGATTCTTCCTTTTCCTACTGATTTAAAATGCCTACTCTGACAGAAACTGAATGTCTATTTCTTTCTTTCTCTCACTGATCCATTAATCTATTTTTCTGTGAATAAACTAATCTCTCAACTATTATCACTTTAGAATTAGTCCCTCTTTGTTTTTTGTGTGTTGGGGAAGTCCATCTCATCCCCAACTCATTTCTTGCCAATATTGCCTTAGCTATTCTTGGTTCTTTAAATGTCCATTTCAATTTTTGTTCATCACATAATATGGGAAAAGAAAAGCCTATCACCATTTAGACTGTTTACTAATTTTTTTCTTGTCTTATTGTGGTGTCTATGACCTGCAAATCAATGAAGATTCAATGGTTTTAGTAGATATTCTCGTCTTTTTCCCTCCCAAAAGAAAAATGTCCAATGTTTCACTATTGCATAAGATTTGATAATGTATGATAGACAACATCCATCTGACTAAAGAATTTATCTTTTTTTCTTCATTTTCTAAGAATTTTAATCAATAATGGATGTTGTGTTTAATCAAAAATCTTTTTCTAACTTAATTAGTCAATGATAATGTATATTTCTCTTTATCTATAACTGTGATATATCACGTTAACCTATTGTGTAATGTTAAAGGATCCCAGTCTTCCCTCAGAAAAACCCAACTTGCTCATAACCCAGATGGTCATAAAGTAATTGGTCATGATCATGTTTATGAATCTCCCTGATTTTCCTCTATATGCTAAATAAACTAGAATAAATAAACCAAAAACACATAGATAACTTCCACAACCATGCTAGATAGAAAATTATCCTTGTGAACTCAAAAACACTGATAGCCTACATGACATGCCAAGTCTCAGCACAAATGCAGGAGAAAGTAAAAAGAAGGCAACTGTGTTTGTAATGTCCTTGCTAACAGTAGAATCCCAAATTTTAAAGTGTATTGGGCCACCTAAAAATGGCATCTACTCTGTTAGGAACAAATTTTCAAGTCAGTAATGGACAATGATGTGATAAAATCTAAGCATGTTGGAGCACCCTGTACACATAAAGTCTAAAATTAACAAACTTAAGCTTTCTTTCAAGTAAAAGCCTTACCACTCAGGAAAAACTGTTTGGAGGAAAATCCAAATTGTATAGGACAGTTATAGTACAGGGAAGGGAGGAGAATATTCAGATAAAAGCAAGAGAAAGGAGTATAGAAGACTGCTATCAGAAAGTATGACTTTTTTCCTATTACCTTGTGAACCCCAGAGTAGAGAAAGCTCGAGAACTATGATTCTAGAAACACCTTTCCTGGCCCACAGTCTCTTCTAGAAGTATAGGGAAACTAAGTGCTCATAAAAAATGAACAACAGAAAAGGATTGCAATCAAATCCCATACAAAACCTTTAGAGGATTAAAAGATAATAACAGCAAAATTTGAACCCTACTAATGATGAAAGTATTAAAGAAAGACATCCAAAAGTTACAATCTAATATTTTAAAAAGAACTAAAGATACTATGAAGTTTACAGCAGTTTTGAAAGATCAAAATAAATTATAATTTTTAAAAAACTTAGAAATGACATTGGAGAAAAGATTAAAAAAAAGTCATAAAATTCAAAAAATAATTAGAAATAAAAAAATAAAAATACTTGAGAAATGAAGATTAAACCTAGGTAGAATCCAAGAACAAATAAACACAATGGAAAAAGTCATAAAAATATAACATCAAACAAGGAAGCAATGTGGCTGAATTAAAGGCAAAGAAGGGAATAATATAAAGAGAGGAGCTCAGGAGAGTTACAATGACTCAGATCATTTTAAACTCTTATTCTAATTATGTATTACCGTGGGTTCCTGTGTATCAAATCATACTCTATTTCATTAGTCAGCCTCAAATGGAATGTGTTAAAATAATAATATAATGTAAACAATAATAAAATGGCTTAAAGAATAAGGAAAATAATTTTTATGACTCTTTGTGTTCAATGCTCTCAGGTTAGCATCCATTAAACATTCAAGTTGAGATGTTGAATATGCAGTTAATATTCCAGATTTAAGAGAATGCTTCAAACTGGACATACAATCTTGGGATTCACCATATAGATACTTTTTTAAACCATGAGATTAGGTGACATTATGTAAGAAGTGCATATATATATATATATTATATCTATATAAATATACATGTATATAATGTATATGTATATAAATATATATTATATGTATATAAATATAAGTGCATATATTTATATTACATATAATTGTATATATATTTACATATATATAAAATAGAAGAGGTCAAAGAGGATTGTGCCCTGGCACTGGTGCCATGCCTAGCCATATTGAAACTTAAAGTAAAAAAAGTTAGTAATATTGATTCTGTTTTTATTTAAAATTAGATATTTTGCTTATCATGGATTTTTTTGATGATGTTTTTAAAATATTGAAATAATTTTATCTTTGTTACTAAGCTTTTTGTCACTCTCTCAAATTTCATGCCCAAGATGAGTTGGTCGTTTGTATCACCATAGTCTCAAACTCTCCTGAATAAGCCAATATTTAAATTTTGAGGAGATCTTAATGAACCAGCAAAAGAGACTGAGATAGAGTGGCCAGAAATGTGGGAAAACTGAATGAGTATGTTGTCTAGAATCCATGAAAAGAAAGTGTTTCAAAGAAGAAAGAGGAATTAACCTGGTTAAATGCTTCTAAAGAGTAAAATTAAATGAAGATAAAGAAATGGCCAAGGGATTTAGCAACAAGGTGATTACTGACATTGGAAAGTCCAGTTTTAGTGGGTATGAAATCTAATTAGAGTGAAATCAAAAGAGAGAGGGAGAAAAGAAAATGGAGAGATTGATTATAGACAATTCTTTCTAGGACATTTTCTACAGAGGAGAGAAAAATTGAATGGCCTATGAATAAATGAGATCATGAAGTTTATTCATTTTTAAGATGGGAGAAAAATACCATTTATTTATAAGATGGTCAAGTGATACTTGTATTCTAAAAGGAATGATACAATAAAAGGGAAAAATGATGATATAAGAGAGACAGATGGGAAGAGTAGCTTGAGACATGTCCTTTAGCAATTAGTGGGAATGTGACCTTGTGAACAGCTGTTAGGATTGGCCTTAGGTAGGAACACGGACTGCTAATACCTTTGAAACAGGAAGAAAAGGTAGGGTATATGGGAGCAGAAGTGGGAGGTGATTTGATATAGCAGTGCAAGTTAATCTGTGATCCTCTGATTGCTTCTGTTCTTTCTATGAAATAGAAAGTGAAGTTGAGAGTTGGGAGTGTGGATTGTGGAGGAAGTGTCAAAGGAACAGAAAAAAGTATAGAGGACAAAAATACGAAATAATTATCTGAGCGTCTAGGGAAATGAAAGAGATAGTGAGTTAGGGGAGTCTAAGATGTTATGTTCACCTGTGTACGTGTAGCCATAGACTAAGTGCTCAAGGAATGTCCCATAAAACTCTTATTTTGACACCAAAATTCTGTATTTCAGAGAGTGGGGTGGATTCTTCCATGGCATTACTGTCAAAAAGAAGTAAAACAAGATTATATCTATATTTCCACTTTTAGAAAGTCCTCCTTTTCCCAATAAATGCCAACATTTGAAAAGATGCGGCTAAACGTTTTTGTGAAACATATCAATTCCCAGGTAAATTAAGTTCCCTTCCAAAGCAGTCTCATCTCATTTTGTAGTGATTTCAAAATAGGCAGTCACATTAAATAAAAATATTAATCAACTCTATCATTCTCTCTGACTCATTGGATAAAAGAACTTTATAGTCAAAATGAGTTTTATTCATTGATACTATTGAATAGACTATAATAAACTGCTCATTCCTGTTCTGAAAATGTGGAAGCTGGAATGTTAGATGACCTTTGGAAGTTCTGGCAGCCACATGATTTTGCATTTATATTTTGTAGAAAAATATTCGGAGTAGATTTCAAACTGTTTTTGAAATGGGTTGATAGCTCATTTTGTGGATTGTTTTGAATGGTGCTCCAGCAGGCAGAATACATTAGCATTCATTTTAGAAAGGAAGTGGCAGCCTATCTATTTCTGTAATTCCAATGCAAGTAATCAATTCATTGGGGTTAATTACAAGCTAAGATTAAAAAAAGAAAACTAAACTAGCACTGACTAACCTCATGCTTAGTTGAAAATTTTCCTAACAATGGTTTGTTGGTTCCTGCTTAGAGATTTTGCTCTGAAAAATAAATGTTTTGCTAATTCTTGCATTGAGTGCTGTTGTAAAAACCACCTTAAGGCCAAATTCAGAGGCAGTTCTGCTTAATAGAGAGAAAGGAGAAACATCTTATTTCCCTTATACAACTCCTGTCCTTTCCATTTGTGAAAACAGCTACCTGTGTCTGCCAGTCATTTGTTGTTTATACATTTTGGATGACCCCCACTGGGATCCAAAATTTTTCACCCACATTCATTTTATTCATTTTCTCCAGAAAACACTATAACTTTATTCTCCAGAGACCTGGACCACAGTCAGTTCCTGTAAAAGCCTATTTGTCTTGCCCCCTTACTCAGTTACAAGTATAAAACACTATAATGTATCCTTTTAACCCAAGGGCAAACATTTTGGCGAGGGCAGTTTGATTAATCCCAGATTCTGACAGAGGCACTTATTGACCAGAATACCAAATGCTCAGCTTTCTCTTGCTCAAATTTTCAATAATAAATATATCCTTATTAATTTCAGTATGATTCTGATACTTTTATATTTTTCTACCTGCTCAAAGGGCCATGCTCCTCAGTAAGAAATGTGTAAATCCCTATGCTGGTTATTGTTAAGTTCACTGCAGAGAGTATAAAAGGGAAGGCTTATAAAAAAACAATCTGATGATAATTATTCTATGAAAGATAATATATCAAGTTTTTTCAATATCTCTATTCATAAACATAAAAGTATTCTAAATGTATTATTTCTAATAATTACTTTTGTACTAGAAGTGCAGCACAAGAAAAAATAACAAATGTATGCTTAATTGGAGATATGTTTACCCATTTTCTTAGATATTCACTATCATAAATGTAGGAAGTGAATGCACTCAATCTTTTTTTTCTTCCAAAGGTTAATGGATTAAAGCAGGTGAAGTTAAGAGTTAATAGTTAATAGTCTTTTCTTTAAGATTATCATTAGCCCCTCCTAATTTTCCAAAAAATATAAATATATAGAATTTTAATTTATTGGAAATAACAAACAGAATGTTATAAAAATAACAATGAGTACATTTGTCTTTAGAAAGAACAAATAATTGATGGAAGATGTATCTGGGGAGCATATCCTACGGAACTCTTAAAGTTCTTAATTTGAAAAAATTGTCTCTCATTTTAGGAATAATACCTGATTGTAGTAGGCATGACTTTTTGCAATAAAATATCTGATTTTTGAGAAATATAAAAAATAGATGGCCACTTCATCCTCAACAGAGATTTAGCAAACATCAATAAGTACTGCACTCTATTTATTGAAATTTGCAACTATTACAGGCATATACTATTTCAATGTATGCAGTCCCACATTGTGATGAAGTTGAAAGCATCAGTAAAATGAGAAACAGACAAATAAATGAAAAGAATAGGAAGAAGGAGGGGCAAAGGAATAGAAAAATCTGCAGCCTGGACAATCAGCACCTGAGAAATCAAGATTTGTTTGTATTCTACTTGAGGTAATGCATCTTAGTGCTTATTAACTTCAAACAAGAACTCTTACTTTTTGTCTGATTAATTTGAAGACTTAAGCACCAATTTCTTGATATCACTGCTAATACATAAAACATAACTTTTGAACTTGCAAAACTAATGTATAATATAATATTGTGGGGAGAATCAGTACAATAATACCAAACAAATGAAAAATGCTTACATAGACATGACTTCCTAATGCCTTTTCCTAGTTTCTGTGCTTAATCCAAATACATTGCTCAAGAATGTTTGAGATAAGTAAATTTATTTATTGTTATGCTGAGATAGTAAATTGAGTAAAAATTGTGTGTGTGTGAATTTTCCAATGATGGATCTCATCATCAGACATTCATATGACTTTTACTCACATTACTACGTTACATTAACAATGCTTAAGATATTTCATGAAATGTACTTTTACAGACTTAGATCTACACCACTCAAAGTTTGGCTACGGTTTTTATTTATTTATTTTTTGTTTTTGTTTTTGTGAAGAAGACCAGCCCTGAGCTAACATCCGTTGCTAATCCTCCTCTTTTTGCTGAGGAAGACTGGCCCTGGGCTCACAACCATGCCCATCTTCCTCTACTTTATATGGGACACCGCCACAGCATGGCTGACAAGCAGTGCGTGGGCAGGCGCCCGGGATCCGAACCCGCGAACCCTGGACTGCCAAGCGTGAACTAAACTGCTGTGCCACGGGGCTGGCCCCCTGGTTACAGTTTTTAAATAGTTGGATTTCTCATTCAACCACAAAATTTCTCAATAAAAGAATATGCCTCAATATGTTTTTATTAGCACATATATGCATACATATATGTGTGTATGTGTGCATACATACATTCACACACACATATTTATTTATATTCATCCAATCTAAAATGGATCTAATTGACTGATTCTCTGTCAAATTGTCTAATACATCATTGCTGGACATGTAAACCTTTTTTATTTTGTTTTATTTTATTTCGGAAGCTATAATTTTTCTTTGTAGATATCAGATCTGCTGTATTTAGACCAAAGCCAAAACTTGCTAGTTACTTTAGGTAATAATTTCTTTTTGCTAAAAGTTGAAGGCACTTGCACCTCCAGATCATGCAGGCTGCATTTTATCAGTGGGTTCCATGTTGAATACTTTGCTGGTTTGGATGGCAGACTTATGCTAAAGTTCCCATGAATGTTATGCAATTGAATTTCAACCAAGGTGGTTGATAGAATACCAGTTAGGACTAAGGCAATCACCTACTTAAATTTATAAAGCATTTATTAATTGAGAACCATTTGCATAGATGAACCATTGAGTTTGCAAATGTCCTGAATTTTTTACATTAAGTACGTAGTGTTCCAGGTCAATTTTAAAGCCACAAGCCAATTTGAGTAAATCGCATGCTGAAGATTGGTTAACAAAAATACATGTATGATTGTTAAGTCATAAAACTTCCAAATTTTGGCAAACAACTCAACAGAAATTGATATAAAAACCATTGATATAAAAAAAAGTAAATATCTAACTAGACAAACTTAGAAAAGAAGGAAGAATGCTTCCATTTATAGAAGGTTTCACAAATCAGAGACCAGACTTCTCAAAAGTCCACCATTGTCCATCATTTAATTGAAATGAAATAAAATGTTCAGATAGGAATACTCAACATTTGGGAATCCCCTCACTAACTAAATCACAAGGAGACCTGTAGAGTCTACTTGAGATTTATGCCTAAGTCCCAAGATATAAATATATACATACACAGTCATACCCCACATAAGGACATTCCTGTCAAAAATGGACCACATATAAGATGGTGGTCCCATAGTAGTAGCACTGTATAGCCTAGGTATGTAGTAGGCTATACCATCTGGGTTTGTATAAATACACTCTATGATGTTCATAAAACAATGAAATTGCCTAACAACGCATTTCTCAGAATATAACCCTGGTGTTAAGCAATGCATGAGTGTATCTGTCTATACATATGTATGGACGCACACATATGTATGTGTTTCTGTTTATGTATATGCAGGTATGTATATCTATACCTGTATGCATACACATATTTAATATTGATACAAATATAAAACCTCAAAATAACTTTCATGTTTGTACTAAATGCTCCAGAGTAGAAACTTGGAATATCCCCCCAGGATCTACCTCTTTATCCACAACTAGAATATCAAATAACTCAACCAATAATAAATGTCTCATAGTTTTAAAAACTAGAACTCTGTTAAATAATACTTTTGTAATCATGGAAAGGCATCTACCTTTTATATTAACATCACAAAAATAGTTACAGATACTAACAGAATTGGAATTTTTATTTTCATCGAGAATGTCCTTTCAAAACAACATAAAACTAATTGACAAATCAATGCTTTAAAAAGGAGTCATGAAATCAGAAACATTCTTCCCTCTTCTTTCCATTTATAGTTACCTTGATCAATACCAGCTTTGACTTTCCTGCTCCCAGGTCATAAAGTCATGGATATCTATCATTTATCCATCTACCTGTCTCTCCCTCTTTCTCGCTCTCTCTATCTATGATCTATCTACCTACCTATCTCTATCTCTTGAAACCTCAAGATATTTATGCATTACTCTATCTTCAATAGAATACTATGAAATGTATCGAAATGGGAGAACAAGGAGTTGAACAAATTATGTTTACAATTGCTGTGTTCCTTGAGCTGTTCAGAAAGAGGTGCAGATTTGTAATAACAAACTTTTGTCTTCTCAACCTCTATCCTCTATAAAAATAAGTCATTAAAATACCTCTTAGTGAAAGTTGGTGTGGGGTAAGGGCAAAGAAATGTGATTGAAGAGATACATTTTAAGCACTGGAATAAGGGGCTAAATATAAATGGTGTTATTCATGATTCACTTTATATTTGCTCCTATCCATAATAGGTCATATATTTGCATACAATTTATTCCAAGTGATGAATTGAGATTACAATAAAAGATTGAAATACATTGGTCAGTTATTCATTGCATAATCAACTTAAATACCTGCTCTTTATTGCCAAATCAAAGCAAAAAGAGCTACAATGTTAGTAAGTTACCTTATATTTCATTGTTAATTTAAAGCTAACCTCAGAATCTCCTAACTTTTAGTGACACAAATGGTTCTTGAAGAAGTAAGGAAAGGTACTCTATTTTCAGTGTATTCAAGGTTATTATTCATAGTACAGGTGATACAATATACTCTGCTTTTATCATTTTCTTTATATTAGCTCCTTCTATGCTTTGGAATTCTTTTTTTCACATCTATTTCACTATTTGTCTTCTGTCCCAGAACAGCCTGTAGTTGTTCTATATGAGCTAAGAAGGGAATATATTTTAACTTCCTTTGATTACCAGGAAAAGCAGAAATAAAGCAACTTTAAAGAAAAAAAAATCTGCATTTACTTGTTGCTTTAAATACATATGAAAGTTTAAGAGACTGTACACTCATCAAAAAGTAGGGGATTTTTTTCATTATCACTCATCAGGAATACTAAATGTTCATTTCTGTGTCCAACCTTTTGGAGAACCAGGAGAGTGTCTACAAAAGTAGCCAAGAAGATGTGTATGACACTTCTAAGGAATTATTTTAAGTTAAGACCTTAGAAAGATTTCAAGTTACATAAAGAAATGAATGTAAACTACATTGTAAACAGTAAAAACTACCAATTATTAAGTATAATGTACCATAAACTATACTTTATGGGTCTTGTGTTAACTATGTTTCTTTAAGGCCTCAGCCAAGTCTAAGATATTAGACAGTTTGGTTCTGGATAACTTTTATTTTTTTAATTTACCCAAAGAAGATGAAAACACAAATGCATAAAGATACATGCACCTCTATGTTCATTGCAGCATTATTCACAATAGCCAAGACTTGGAAGCAACTTAGGTGCCCATCAAGTGATGGATGGATAAAGAAGATTTGTGGTATATGCAAAATGGAATACTCCTCAGTCATAAGAAATGATGAAATCCAGCCATTTGTGACAACATCATGGACCTTGAGGGTATTATGCTAAGTGAAATAAGTCAGAGGGAGAAGGTCAAAAACTGTATGATCTTGTTCATAAGTAGAAGGTAAAAACAACAAGAAACAAACACATAAAAACAGAGACTGGATTGGTGGTTACCAGGGGAAGGGGGGAGGGAGGAGGATGATAGGGATGATTAGGCACATGTGTCTGGTGATGGATTGTAATTAGTCTTTGGGTGGTGAACAAAATGTAATGTATACAGAAATTGAAATATAATGATGTACACTCGAAATTTATATAATGTTATAAAGCACTGTTACAGCAATTAAAAGAAAAAAATAAAAACAAATAAATCAGATATGGGTGAGACTCTAGGTATAATCCATTTGTAGTATTTCTGCTGGCTTGACAGTCTCAAGAACCTTGTCCGTTGCTAGTGTATGCCAAGGGGATCCACATCATTAGACACAAAGATCCTCCACAGATCCTTCCTGGGCAACTTCATCTCTGCTTCTTGCTTCTGCTGAGATGATTTATTGCGTCCATATGTCACGTAGCTAAAATCTCCAGCAACAGACTCTTCTCCTCACCCTTGGCATTTTCTCCAGAGTATGCTCTAGCATCTTTTGAGATAAGGATAGGCTGAGAATTTTCCAAACTACAAGTTGTGGTTCCATTTTGCTTTATGGTTTCTTCCTCAATTTATTTCTTTCTTCTCACATCTTCTTGCATAACAGCAAGGAGAAACCAGGCTACAGCTTCAATACTTTGTTTTGAAATGTCCTCAGCTAAATATTCAAGTTTGTTGCTTACAAGTTCTGCTTTCTGCCTGACAGTAGTATACAATTCAGTCAAGATATTTTTTGCCCCTTTATAACACAGATTGCCTTTTCTCCAGTGTCCAGTATCAGATTTCTCCTTTCCTTCTGAGACCTCAACAGAAGCACCTTTTAAGTCCATATTTCCACCAATGGTCTCTTCAAGGCAACTTAGAGTTTTTTATCATGAGCTTCAATATTTGCAGTCTCTACTCATTATCCAATGTCAAAGAAACGTCCACACTTTACAATATTCTATACTGAAGCACCCCACTTCTGAGTACCAAAACCTGCCTTAGTTTTCTAGGGCTGCCATAACAGTGTATCACAAGCTGGTGGCCTAAAACAATAGACATTTATCCTCTCACAGTTCTATAGTATAGAAGTTTGAATTCCAGGTGTCAGCAAGAGACTGTTCCCTTTGAAGACTCTAGGGAAGAATCTTTCCTTGCCTCTTCCAACTTCTGGTAGGCCCAGCTGTTCTTTGGCTTGTGGTAGCATAACTCCAGTCTTTGCCTCCCTCCGTCTTACAATGGCCTTCTTCTCTATATGTCTGTGTTCTCACCTCTTACAAGGACACCAGTCACTGGATTTAGGGTTCACCCCATAGCCAGTGCAATATCATCTCAAGGTCCTAAACTAATTAGATCTGCAAAGACTCTTCTTCCAAATAAAGTCACATTTTAAAGTCACAACTGAGGTTCCAGCTGGATGAGGGGGAGAGGAAGGGAGGAACTAGTCAAAACACTATACTTTCTTTCTATAACGTCAGCAATAGCAAACAGTCAAAAGCTGTTGGATTTGCCATAAAAATGCAGCCCTCCAGTGGTTTTTATTTTCCATTTTAATATAATATACACACTACATCCTTCAAAACACCTGCATGGACAGATAACTGGTAAGCATCTACAGAGGGACAGACTAGGAAGGCTATAGAAAGTCATGGTTTCCTTGGATTTGGTCTCTTCTTAATAGAGTTGAGGTATTTTGAAGTATGCTGAGATTCATAAATATAAGACACACTCAAGTACAAGTATACGTTTCTATTCCAAGTCAACCTCCTTTTTTTCCTGTGAGATATAAACCTTTACCTCCAACACTAATTAAAAGCTTTTGCTTAAAATTACTATTACAAAGTTTGTGAATATTTTCACTAAGGCTGGAAAACCTGAAATTTACTTAAAATCAGAAAATGTATTTACATTTTTCAAATCACAAAATAAGCCCTTCACCACTTGTAGGAAATTAAAACGAACATACTCACCAAACACACACGCATACACGTTCTTCTGAGTTCTACAAGGAAGGCTGCCAAAAAATTATGAAACTCTACAAGTGAATTCCAAATGAGTGATTTTCAAAAGCAGAAATCATTTTATAAAGCTAGAAATGTTCTATTCCACCTTATAGTTTATGGTTGAAGAAAATTAAGACAAAGACATTGAATTTCCCCAAATCACAAAGCTAATTAGTGACAAGGCTGGAGTTGTAAATACTTGGTTTTATAGACTAGGTCTGCTGATTGCTCTCACTTGCAGAATAACCCTTTGTTTGCTACCGATAGGGTCTCATAAAAATGACAAGGACTTTAGCTTTCTCTCCTTCTCTGTGATATTCATGCTGAGTCCTGTAAAACATATGCTGACCCGCCTCCCTCTCCCAAAGTCTCTCTTTTGCAGCAGGGGGAAGATCCTGTACAGTGTGAGTCGATGCTGAGGTTCAGACTGTTTAACCAGACCCATCTATTAAAAAGATATGTAGACAAGAATAGTCAACTCATTTCTTTGCCAAGGAAAACTAACCCATTGTTTCTAAGTCCAATATTATGGGACTATTTAACCATACATAAGAAGGACAGCAGTAATAATGTCTGTTTTAACACACTGTTTTAAGAATCAAAGGAGTCAACAGATGTGAAATTCCCTGACACATAGTAGGAAATCAGTGAATCTTAATGTCCTCTTTACTTTTTAACTGATTATAAAGAAAAAAATTGAGATAACGCAGACACAGAATCTACAAGATATCGAGATAAACAGAAACTAAGAGATTACGAACCAATGAGAGTATTTAGACAGAAGAGAAATTCAAGACATAACACTGACACTTTCTCAAATGTGTCCTATTTGTTACATTGGATGCCTAAGTAATTTGTTATTCATTGAACTTTAGAACTGGAATGAATTTTAGTAAGAACTTAATCTGAATCAGGATTTCTCAACCTCGGCACTATTGACATTTTGGCCCAATCGTTTTTGTTGCTGGGGGCTGTCGTGCGCACTGTAGATTGTTTAACAGCATCCCTGGCCTCCACTCACTAGATGTCCATGGCACTCCCACCTTCCAAGTTGTGGCAACCAAAACACATTGCCGAATGTCCCCTCAAGGGTGAAACTGCCTCCAGTTGAGAACCACTGGTTGGTACTGATCATTTTATTTACGAGAATCAGCAATATCAAGAATTTGCCTGGTGTCCTCTAAATAGGCTATGAACCTCAGTGAGATGAAGAAGAAATTACAATGAACTAGGGAATCCTGTGGATTAGGTTTGGTTTTTCCTCTGCCTCTTACTTTCTGTGTGGTTTGGAATAAGTCACTTATCTTCTTTAGTCTGTTTCCTCTGCATTAGGAGGCAACCCACCTCCACACACACACGCACGTGCACACAGATACACTTGTGTATTATCATCACTATTGTTAATTAAGAGCCAGATTTTAAACCCAATTCCCCTCATACCTCATTTGATCCATTGAAGTAACACTCAGAGCTGCTTATAAAGCAGTATTATCACGATATGTTTCAGCCACCACCTACATAAGAATAACCTGGCAATGCTTGCGGAAATGCAGATACACAGGTGCATTTCCAGTTCATTTAATCTAGCAGTTTAGAGTAGACTGTCGAATTGGCATGGTTAAAGGATAATCTTAGATGATTCTGCTGTTTCCTGTTATTTTGGAATCACTGCCATGATGACCATTTTCAGATGTTTCCAAAATAACTTCTGTGATTTTCAAGTGTTGTACTTTCTCAATTCAATAGTTTCCAAGCACCTCTTATTTGCCAAAAAATCTTGACATACAATTTTTACTAAATCACTCCCCGCTAACTTTCTTCAATGAGTCTTTCTCCTCCGTAGTATAAAATGCGAACACTCTCTCATGGTAGAATAACCTCCTGTGATGTGTTCACTTCTACCAGCTGTTCCCTTTTCTATCAACTGCATCTCCTATATCTTTCTTTTCTTTATCTCCCTCCTCCTTCCTGCCTTTCGTAAAGCACCCTTCCTGGAATACATACCCCAGTACTCACACTTGAGGCTCCTACAATAATAAACTTTCTCCAACTCCCAAACACAGGTGATTCTCACAGATGCCATGCTTTGCAAATGTTTGTCCTCTATTATCCACAGTATAAAATCCTATCCATCTTTTTAATCTCATATGAAACACTCCACAACTGGATATCCTTACCTGACTTCCACAGAGTGATCCCTCCACACATTCCTTAATACTCTTGTTCCTTCTAAATACAGTAGTATAGTGTGTGTGTCCCCCTGGACCACAGGACCACAGTGTTCTCTGATGCCAGAAACAGTACATTTCCAATCAATTATTTTGTATATAGTACCATAATAAGCACATAGTAAAGATTCAATAAATATTTTGTTGAAAGAATGAATGATGCTGTGAGTAATGCAAATACAATTGAGATAAAGTCACAGCTCAGAAAGCTTACATAGTGAATGCGAGGACTATACCCATAGACAAATATAAAATAGAATGCAATGAGTACTCCACCATCTTAATGGTATACATACAATATTATGAGAGCACAAGAATACGATAACCACTTTTGTTCACTTATATTCCTGTTTTTATTTCCAACTAGATTCAAAAGAATTCTTTTGTAAAGTGATTGATTGTATTATATCATTAGTCTGCTTTCTGCAGAGAATGTGGCACAAACCAGTTGCTATTATAAGATATATTTTTAAATACTAATATCAGTATTATCTCAGCCTCAGGAGTGGCCTGTTTCAAAAAGAGGTTTTTTTCATACTTTTCCTACCATTGGTGTTTAGTTTATGCTGTGATAATGTTATGCCTTCTTGGTATAATGGTCTGAATTATTCTTATACCAAAATTTAACCTTTCCTGCCTGAATACTACATAATCACACCAGAACTAATCTCACATTTCTCCTAAAGCAGAGACACCATATAAAGCTGATTTTCCTCTTAGACCCACGCAACTTTTAATTAACAAGATTTACTTACCACCTACTTTCTGTTGAACAATGAGTGAATATAAAATTAATTAAAGAGACAGCTTTTGAAAAATTACAGTAGATACCTATGCACAAACTCTTCAAATGACAAAAAATTACCTTCAGACCGATGTGGTTAATATCTCTAATTCTCTAACATTTGGATGTGTTTTTGATTCTGATGTGAGGTTCCTTTTTTTGGTCCTTACTCAACTGAATCACCAGTTTCCAGCGCAATCCTAATGTCTTCTCCTAATCTCATATATAGAACAACTATTCTGTGTTCTAATATGTGTTGAATGCTGCAGAAACAAGTATGTGTGTTAGTATTTACACAACATGAATAAATAGAAAACGCATTAAATAGCCTTCATTATAATTTCATTTTATAAATTTATCTAGCAGACTTTTTTTATTTTCCTTAATGGGTGATATGCTTTGTTTTAAAGATGAATCGCTCATAGAATAAATCATTCATTTATCAGAAAGTTACACATGACTGTTTTCATATATTCCCAAGCAAAATAAATCTCTCAAAAGTCTAAAGTAGGAAAAATAGTAGAAGTTTTGTTTCTGGTTGATATTCAAAAGGGAAAATATCTTATTATATTTAATATAGTTATTGAGAAGCAACAAGGATCATTTGTGTTTATAGAAAATGCTTTCAAGTGCTTGCTTAGAACTTTCTTTTTTTAATCAAAGATGCTGGTCAATACTTTATAGCTTTTCTGAGCTTATGCATTCTGATCAAACTTTGGAATATAAAAGATTAAACTTCTCAGCTAATTACATGCCTGAAGGCACATTAACAATGCAAGTGTCAATGCTCTGTTAAAAATTCATTTTGCATTTTTAACACAGTCCTGATAGCAAAACTTTGAAGGCAACAAAGTGGAAAGAGTTATATTCTTATTTTAAAAGATAGCCTAGGAAACTTGAGAAATTGGTACTTCGTTATTTCGTATTATGGAAAATATCAGAGGTAGTATGAAATCAAAATGAATTTTTACATACTTAAAAATTTCATGGATCATTGAACTTTAGCGAGAAGGACCTTAAGAATCTTTTGGCCCACCTTTTCATTTCAGTACAGAGATTATTAAAGCATAGAAAGATTCTGACTTGTACAAGAGTACACAGAGAGAGATAGGTCTAATACTCAGAACTATTAACTCTTAAACCAGAGAGCTTTCCACGGTATTGTTGTCTCTCAATGCTGCAGAAACCCATTTTTTAATGTGTTTGAAATACATGGGCTGTGATTGGTGACCCCTGCAAAATTCATATATTGAAGCTCTAAGCCCCAGGACCTCTCAGAATGTGAGTGTATTTAGACACAGGGAATTGAAAGAGGTGATTGAGTTAAAATGAGGCCTTTAGGATGGGGACTAATCGAAACACTGGTGTCCTTATAAAAAGAGGAAATTTAGACACACAAAGAGATACCAGGAGTAAGTGCACACAAAAAAAAGACCTTGTGAAGACACATGAGGAGGAGGCCATCTGCAAGCCAAGGGGAGCAGCCTCAAGAGACACCAAACCTGCTGACAGCTTGATCTTGGGCTTCTGACCTCCAGAACTGTGAGAAGATAAATATCTGTTGTTCAAGCCACCCTGTCTATAGTACTTTGTTATGGCAGTCCTAGCAAATCAATATACCATCTAAATTATGCAAAATATAGTATACATTTTATGATAGAATTCTAAATACTAATTTTTTTAAGCTTAACCTTCCCACAGAACTCTAAATTTACATTAAAACATTCAATCTGGGGGGGGGGGCTGGCCCCATGGCCCAGTGGTTAAGTTCGGCACATTCTGTTTTGTCAGCCCAGGTTCGGATCCCAGGTGTGGACCTACACCGCTTGTTGGTGGCCTTGCTGTGGCAATATCCCACATATAAAATAGAGGAAGATTGGCACAGATGTTAGCTCAGGGCTCATCTTCCTCAACTAAAAAAAAAAAAAACAAAAAACATTCAATCTTATATGAAAAAATTTTACTGTCTTACAAAAGGGGAAATAATTTCTAGTTTACATGGAAGAAAGCTTTACAAGAAACAATCAACAAAATGAAAACAATTTGGTGTGTGTGGCAGATCAGATAAAACTTGAAGATAACAAATAGAGTTGCATATGCATCATAATTGACTATATGACAAAAGTAGAAATCATCATGGAGATAAAAATGGTAAACTGAATTCCACCCATTTTATCTTTGACATTTTTGAATAATATCAAAAATGTGTTGTTTATCCAACTTTAAGTTAAAACCATTAATATATATTTCTTATTTTCATATTGACATGGTATGAACACAATATTAACTAAGTTTCATATTTTTTCAAATAAAAATTTTTAAAGAGCAGGTCAATTCTATTTTTATGAAATTAGGAAAGGAGCTAATATAGTGAAAAGAAATTTGGGCTTAAAGGCAAGAACCTAGAAATATATTAGCCCTTAATTAGCAATATGATCATAAGCACATGTCTTACTTTCTCTGAGCCTCAATTGCCATATATCTAAAAGAAGGATTATTCGAAAGGATCTCAATATTTATTTACTTTTTCCTAAATTAATTCTGTGCTGAAGATAACTGCTCTATTAGAAAAGTTGATATTTCTGACTGGTTGAATACAAAAATATCCATTAGCCCACCTTTGGAAAAAAGGTAAAATGGAGAAAATGTAAACTTCTTTAAGTTCTCTGCTCTGTAATCTTCTTGTGAATCAGAAAGAGAAAGGGTGAGAAACTGGCAGATGTTTAATTCTTTAAGACGTTTGCACCAATAATAGTCTCACAGGATTTCACAGGCTTCTCTGTGATGGAGCCAAAGTGCACCTCAATGCTGTCTAATCAGACTGCTGTTCACCAAACTGAGAAACACATTTTGTACATTTTTTTTTTTTCTCTACAGTTTCCTACAGATGTGACAGAGCAAGTGAGGGCAGACTTATAAACAGTTACTGTAAAACAAAAGGTGAATGTTTTCTTAAGCAGTTGCTCTCTATGCACTTACCTTCCTTAGCTGAAGTTTTACTTGGTCAAAACACTCACAGTTACAAATAGATGTTGATCTAGCACAGAGAGTTTGAAGGAGAAAGTAACTGATTCTGAGTGGACGGAATGTGAAATGACAAGAAATGTGGCGTAAGAGGCAGGAGCCATGTCTTGACTTTGCAAGTAATTTAATAACCATGAGCCCCTTAATCAATAAGAGCCACAATTTACTTTGTGTAAAATAAGTAGTTCATTCAATTATTCAATAGACATTTGTTGAGGACGCAGAGGTGCCACACACATGTGCTAATTTCCTGAGATTAGAAAATGAAAGAAAGCTGCAATTCAATAATGCGGAGTGAGAAGTAAAATGACATTGCCACCCCCAGGAAGGACTGTTATGATAGAGATATTCACACTATGCTGAGGAAGTTGAGTGAGGAGCATCTAACCCAGCCTGGAGGAGAATGATTTTGCAAGTTGTCAGTGTAATTGGCTCTTGTTCTGAGTCTAGAAGTATATGCATGGTCTATTTGAATTAAAAGTCAAGGGAAAGCAGACTGGTGTGCTCAAAATCATCTCACAGATAATAACTGCCAGGAAAGATTGAGCGTGATGCTGGGGTTGGTATTTGTGTCAAGGTTCCAACATGCTATTTAAAACATTACCAAACAGGTATTTCAAACAAACAAACACAAAACTCAGAGTCATTTAGTCCAAGAATACTTGGATAAAAGAGAGGAGTGGAAGTATTAGGAAAAAATCTTCCCCAGACACATGTTTAGAAAGAACTCATTTTCTAGCACTAGGCCGTTCCCAGGAGGAGTACCGAACTGTGCCAAATCTTATTCTGTTTACCTTCAAAGACTACACAATATGTTTTACATGTTCTGATGAGATAAACTGAAAATAAATATTAAGTAGTACAGAAATCTCCCAGTTTTCTCTGATGTTCTAGCAATCCTCTGCCTGCCCCACAATGTAGATGCCATGATCTCCTACAATCTGCTTGCTTCAGTTTTCTCCACGTTGACACCAGGTATGACCAGTTCACCCTCTGGATAAGAGCACAACGACATAGAATTCTTCAGTGCTATGAAGTGTAGTATTTTGGCAGTGAAGTGAGTGAAAAGCGCAGTTTAAGTCAGTACATTTTACTTTAAGGAGTCAGTGATGGCAGCGCAAGGAAAGGAGCTTCCGCAAAGACGATGGAAATTCCAACAGAGCCCATGTGGGAAATGAAACCAGAGCGGCCTCAGCCCCATTAGTTTTGCTGCCTCACCACTTTCCAAGAAAGAGTCTGAGTTTGGAGAATACATCTACCTTTACTAGCATAGAGTATTAATTTTTTTGTAAAAAAATGAGAAGTATTACAGGTTGGGGTCCCCAGCTGAGGAGCCACGTATTTTAACCAGGCATCTAACCTGGGATAATTGGAGGAAGTTGTCCTGTTCAGATTCTCAGCAGGAGGATTGAGCAGATAAATTGGGGAGATTTTTCTCATCTGTATTTGTGTATAAGGTCAGCTAAACAAATGTTTGTTTCAAAAGAAAAAAAATATCAGTGGCAGACCTAACGGATACCACAGAAGAGTACTCTCTCTTTCTCTGTTGTATGGTGTGAGGTAGGGGTGGGTGAAGGAGGAACAGCTGGGTAGAATGGCTGATTTTTAAATTATTGGCCAATCATGTTCCTCCCCATCTTGTTGTATATCCAAGTCACCTTATTAAAGATTCCTCTGAAATCTAAGCCCTAAGTTAGGTTTCAATTCAGACTTCTCTAAGAGCACTTATGCTTGATTTTGGAGTAAGCATTTTAAACAATTTCCATGTAATGCTATTGTTTCCTTTGTATAGTATAAAATGTTAAAATTATTTTTATTCTTAATTTAATTCACATAATTGACTATATTGATTCAGTTATGTAGTGAACATCTAGTAAATACATAATTCTGATTTCACAAGTAAATTAAATGCTAATTTTTCCTTGAAAATCAGAGTGTTACTGACTTGATATTGATATTTACACAAACAAGAAAAATAAAGATTATTTTAAGCAAGAAAAATATGTTCGATTTGAATATGACAACCATATAATGAATCCACTGTGAATATAGTAAGTATGTCTTCTTAAGCCCAGTGTTGTATTCCTCTTCTGAGGTTTATTTTGTCTCCTTAAACAGAATGATAATGCATCATAGTGAGCTTTAGACATCCTTGGGAACAGGGATGTTTTCTCAAATATTAACTCCCCTACTTTACAAGAAGGTACTCTGTGTACATTTGAGAATAACATTGATCTTTTTCACAGTGGCACTATACTACCACTTTAATTCATTACCACCCCTTGTCTTTCTCTGATTCCTGTTTTTTAAAAGCTTTCCACCCTCTGATTTGAAACCATGTCTTTTTGTTTAAGAAATTGTCTGAAGCAGTGATCCACATTAACTTTTCAGCAGGCTTGTGATTTCCAGTCTTTAAATTTTCTGTGTTGCTGCAACTTGAAAAAAAAAAAAAATCCCCACAAAGTAACAAATTTGACTAGAAATAATTTCCAGTGTAGGCATGAACTCCTGAATTTTCAAGAGATCAGTCATTTGTTTCGCATAATATCCAGGGACATAATTTAACAAATGTTTATATAGCTCATTATTTAGTGAACTATTTTGTTTTGTAACTAAAATATCCTACAATGAACATGCACATGCAACAGAATTTTATTGGTCTCTAATATAACAGGCCACGGTGGCAGTTCATCAAGGTAGATGGTTCTACACCACCCATCACACAAGAACCCCGATTCCTTCCATCTTGTTGCTTTGTCACTCCTGGGAGTGGTGTCCTCAGGCTCACAGGTGGCTCTGTTCTCATTGTTGTGTTCACATCCCAGCTGTAGGAAAGAGGAAAGGAAGGAAGTAGAAGGCAAACAATATTCTTATAAATATGCCCTCTGGGAGTACATACATCACTGCCATTTTCATTTTATTTGCTATGGTTGGTAGCATGCCCACACTGAACTACAAAGGGACTCAGAAATACAGTCTCTAACCTCATAGCCCCATGCCCAGCTAAAAGGAAGAAGGAAAATGGATAATCATCAAAACTTTAGTCTTTGTTGCAGCTTATAATCTCACATGGCCCTGTGATTATAGGCTTTATAAAGAAGTTACTAGAAACTTGGAAAAATAAGCTACATTTTCAAGCTAGGCATTTAGTCTGTTTGCACTGCTATAACACAATACTGTAGATTGGATGGCTTTTAAACAACAAAAAATTATTTCTCAGAGTTCTGGAGGCTGGAAAGTCCAAGATGGAGGAGCGAGCACTTTTGGTCTCTGGTGGTGACCTGCTTCCGAGTCCATAGATGGCTGTCTTTTCACTGTAACCCCATGTGGCAGAAGGGACAAGAGAGCTCTCTTGGACCTCTTTTATAAGGACATGAATCCTGTTTATGAGGCCTCCACTCTCATGACTTAATCACTTCCAAAGGCCCCACCTCCTAATACCGTCACCTTGGGGGTTAGATTTCAACATACAAATTTTGCAGGGACACAAATTTTCAGTTCATAGCACTAGGGCACTAAATTTTTATTAGTTAAGGTGGCAGTTTCCAACTATACAATGCTTGTTAAATTAAAATGTTTCTAAGTTCAAAATTCCAAATCTTGAAATAAAATTTAATTCCTATTGATTATATTGCTAAAATGTGATTGGACAATTCAAAAAACTATAATTGGATAAATCTTAAAATAGTATTTTTTCTCACTTTTTCAGAAAAAGCTTGTTTTGCTAGATATATCATTTCTATCTCATTTTATCTTTTAATAATGAAAATTATCTCATGAAGACACAGCAAAAAAATTATGGAAAATATTTATTCTTTTCTGTACTTATCTTCAAACAACATTGCAGCTTATACTTTTTTAATAAAAATGTTTTTCTTTCAAATTGTACCAATGCATCAAAAATATCTGAGAACTTATTATGGATAAGCCTATCCTCACAGCAACACCAAAAATAAGAATACTTTAAATACATTTTTTTCTTTAGAGAGATTATAATCCAGATTAGACTGACATGTAGATTCAAAATTAAATAATTATCATAAAATGTGCTCTGAGTAAGAATAGAGTTGAACCATAAGCAATAACTAACAATAAACTGCTCAGTCTTTAGTTTGCTCTCTGTGTCTCACACGGAAGAAAGCTTCCTTCTCTGGCCTAACATCATAGTGCCAGGCAGACAACCGGGATTCAATGCACACGTTTTCAACAAAATTAAACGGAAGGTTGTATTACTTTCCCAGGGCTATTGTAACACACACATGCACATACACACACAGACACTGACTTAAAACAATAGAAATTTATCCTCTCACAGTTCCAGAAGCCAGAAGTTTGAAATCAAAGTGCTGGCAGATTTGGTTCCTTCTGGAGATGCCAAGGGAGAAGCTAGTCCATGCTTCTCTCCCAGCTTCTGGTGGCTGCTGGCAATCTTTGGCATTCCTTGGCTTATGGCTGCAAAACAGTGATCATTGACCACATCTTCACATGAGCTTCTCCTCTGTGCCTCTGTGTCTTCTCCTTTTCTGTCTCATAAGAACACTTTTCATTGGATTTAGGGCCCACCCTAATCTAGGATGATTTCATTTCAAGATCCTTACCTTTATTATATCTGCAAAGGCCCTATTTCCAAATAAGGTCACGTTCACAGGGAGAGAGGGTTAAGACTTGGTCATAAGTTTTCAGGAAACACTATTTAACCCACTTCAGAGGGGAAGTTAGTTTATAATGAGATGCCTCAACTTTTTCTCCTACCCTTGTAAACCTATCTGAGGCACATATATCCTTAATACCTTTATTAATTTAAAAGGACTCAGTATTAATTTCTCCTGACCAAGTTTCATTAGATAACCTAGATCTAGGTTGACATCCATCTGAAAACCTGATTTATCCATGTACATCTTCTCCCTCATTTACTGTCTCTACTCCCTCGGACTTTGCTTCTAATTCCTTCCCATCTTGAACATAAACAAACAGAAACCTGGTCTCAAAATACACTCTAGCTAAGAATTTTTTTTCTCTCCTCCCTTAATACCTCCACTTCCAAGAATTTCACATATCGTCGACACATTCCCAAATTTCCATTTTTCTCTTAGTCTAGTCTACCAGGACTCTTACATTGTCGTTTCACAGACGCTCCTATTGCCAAAATGAGCAACGTCTTTCACATTGCCCAATTCACAAAGTCCTTTAATTTCAGATTTTACTTGACACACCTGTGATACTACATTCTGCTGTGTAAGACCTCCTTCTCTAATCTCTTTCCTTTCTTGGCTTCTGGAATACTATTCTTCTGTTTTCTTCATGCTTTCTTTCTCAATCTCTCTGTGGGTCTCTCCCTCTTTTTCCTTTTTAACTATTAGTATTTACTAGCAGTTTTTTGCCCTCAGCTTTTCTCAAGCTCTATTTACACTGATAGCTACCACGATCAATTATATGCTGTCAACTTCCAAATGTTTGGCTCCAGCCCAATTTTATATTCTAACATTCAGATCTACTGTTGATCTTTCTCTGGATAAATTCCAGTCAACTGAAAACAGCACATTAAAAACTGTACTCAATAACTCTCCTCAACTAACCAATCCTTCTCTTGCATTTGCTATCCAGTTAATAATTAGGTCAGTCAGGGTATGATCAGTAAGGCAATACAGTTAGGGTACATATATATTAAAAAACAAGTATTTTATGTATTTATGTATCTATATATATATATATCTATATATCTTTTCATCTATAACTTATTCTACCCATCTATAATTTATTATAAGGATTTTACCTTACACAATTGTGGAAGAATACAGTCTACTGTATGTAAAGTGAGACTGTTGTTTCAGTTTTTGGTGCTGGAGACTGAGATCTGAAGGATAAACAGTAAGAAAAGGGAAATGGAGGTAAAGTAAGGAAAGGAAAGACAAACAGGAAACTGAGTCTGAGCTGAAAACCAAGAGGATGTATTAGAACCCTGTATGCTCTATCACAACCTCCAAATCAGCAGTTGGAGGATGAGTGGCCTGCAGGAGATGCTGTCACCCTTCATCATGGAGCTAAATGCACACCTGGCCCAGAGAAGCTAAAATATGAGACTTAGCAGGAGCTGGAACTGCTATGGGCGCATCTATTATCTCAAGCCCACCAAGCAAGTTGACAGATAAATGTCAACATGCATGAGCTGCCACAATAACCCATGTCCACTGCAAAGTTCTTGAGCACAAGAAGATGACTGTTGCTGCTTCATTTATTCCTTCAAAGTTTCATGCAAAATATCTCTTATGGTTCGTACTAACCTGGAAGTAGGCAGAGAAGGAAGCTCTGAGAAATACAGTCCCATCTTAGCTAAGCTGACTTGACATAAATCCACCACAACCATATCAGTGTAATTCAGAAAACTTCAACTTCACTTCCTCTCTCCTTCCACATTCAAACTCTTAATAAATACTGTCCTTTCATCTTAGTAAATATCTATCATTCAGCACTGTGAATGAATCCTCCCCTATGCTTTCGCCTCCTTAGTCAATGTACTCATCGCATTTTATCTTACTGTTAAAAAAAAGGTCTCCCTAATTTTCTTAACAAAGCCTCATTATTTCCTAAATGCATCCTCCACAGATTTATCTTTTATAAAAAAAAAATCTAATTGTGTTTAAATATGCTTGAAACTCTTCATAATATACACTGTCACAATGGATAAGCTCTAAATCAGATCATACTGGTTTTCCCATATTATAGCCTTTGTCCACCCACCCAATGCTCTGCCCTCCACCCACACCACACTCACCATGAGATTTACATATGTTAATTATTTTGTGGTGGTTATATTTTTATCATACTTGTTCTTTTAGATGTGGGATAAATATTCAGTTGTTAATACTAAAAGGCACTGTCAAAGGCTGGTCACACATTAAAAGGGTAGGGTAAAATCGAAAGAAGCCCTTTAAATCTGATCCCACATTTTGAGTATACATGAAGTCATGTTACTTAACTCCTACTACTTAAAAGGTTATATGCTCTTGAAAATTTCAAAGAAGAGTTGCAATATTGCTTGAGAGGCACCTCTGAATTCTTTGAAAATGATTATTGACTGAAATACTTGGCCTCAACAAGATCTAGAGAAGTCCCATTCTATATAGGAGACAGGATGGTTTGAAAGATAGAGAGCAAATTATGAGGAATATGAAGTCAGCACTCCTTCTAGAATCCAGACCAAAGAAGTCATAGTTTATTCGACTGTGCTCTGCCTATTTTATAATCTCTGTTAATGTTTGTTGGCTTTCTTTTCAATTATTATTACATATGACATAAAACAAGTTTAAATTGCAAGGGAAAGGAGCCTGGGATGAATAAATTTTCCCTGGCTTACCTACAATTGAATTGTTATAGCCAAAATGTCAGGACCCTTGTTTTGCAGGAGTCTTTGACAACTATGATTCATAATCAAAATATTGGGGGAAAAAAAGATAGTTACTGTGGAAGATAGTTACATTAATGACTTTGAAATGACTTGGTCATTTAGCTCATTTTTTTTTTTTTTTGTGAGAAAAACCAGCCCTGAGCTAACATCAGTTGCCAATCTTCCTCTTTTTTTTTTTTTTGCTGAGGAAGACTGGCCCTGGGCTAACATCCATGCCCATCTTCCTCCACTTTATATGGGACGCCGCCACAGCATGGCTGATAGGCAGTGCGTCGGTAGGCACCCGGGATCCGAACCGGCGAACCCTGGGCTGCCAAGCACGAACTAAACTGCTGCGCCACTGGGCCAGTCCCCATTTAGCTCATTTTAACCAATGAGACACCAAAAAATGTGACATGAGCAGAGGCTTGATAAAGCCATCATGCACTGGAACTTGTCCTTTTGGCACTCAGTGGCTATATGAGGAATCCTAAGCTAGCTGCTGGAGAGGCCATGTAGAGAATACATAGATACTGCAGTTGACAGCTTCAGTCAAATGACACACATATGAATAAGGAAATCTGGGACCAGACAGCCCTCAGCCAACCTGCCATCTGACTGTAAACACATAAGTAAGCGTTGTCACACTACCTGGCTCAGAGACAAGCCACTTCAGCTGAATTCTGCCCAGAAAAACAGCCCACAGAATTGTGATTAAAAAAAATAAAAGGTTGTTTTTTAGGTTACTAAGTGTGGGAGTGGTTTTTTAGGCAATCATATGTAAATGATACAACTACTAAAGGAAGCTTGTTAGTGTCTTAAGGTAAAGTTTTTCTTACTGTCATGGTCACATAAATGGAAATTATACATTCACTGTTATCCTTAATATATTATAACATATTTTATAAATATTTTATCATATTCACTTCAAAACAGAAAAAAACAAATAATGAAATATGTCTACAATTCATATAATTAACAAGAAGCGATTCCATGTACATCTATATCTACACAATAGAGTAAAATGAATTATCAGAGAACAATTCATTTTCATAATGCATGTCTAGTGTATTGGCGTATTTTGATGAATAACACATTAGAAGAACAGTGTATATTTCTCCTCCTAAGAAATTTAAATATTTTTACAAGGCAAAATGAGACTATCTATATGCTATCTATCTAATCCATCAATCTATCATCTATCTCCAAATAGTCAGTACTGATATGCATTATTAATGGAAAAAGACGCAAATAGTTTTCAAGTAACTTGAAAAACACTAAGAAAATTCAGGTCCATTTTGCCTTATCATGGTGCCTATAACAGTAAGCTTTCAATAAATATTGGTTATGATTATTGTCAGAAATATTATTATACTAGCAAAATCTCCACACACAATATCAACTATTTAAGTCAATTTCATCGGTACCTAACTCCTATTCTATTCCAAATATAATTGACTCTTCTATTTGTTTCACTCATTCTTTGGCAATCAGAATAGTGTCTGAGGATTCTTAAAAACATGATTTTGTAAAACCACTTTGCAAAGGATATAAAATGGATTGACAATAATAACTTCATAAGGCTGCTTTCATTATAATTAATTTGCAACTCAGAAATGCTTTAAAGACAGCTTTTTAGTGATAAATCTTGAAGCATGGCAAGCTTATAATACAGTTTTCTATGCTCATCAAATATGAATTGAGTAGATTATTATGGTGGTAGTTTTGAAATATAGTAAACCTGTATGAAGCACTGTTATAATGGTCTATATCCAATTTGCATAACGTCAATCATTTAGCATTCAACGGAAGGTCTTTATTTTAAATTAAAATAATAATAATAATAATGTTTTCCTAACTTTAAAATAAGTGAGATTGTGAGTAAACTTGTATTTCCTGATCTGTTGAGCCCTTTTTATTCTTTTCAAAAATCACTTATGCGCATAATTACTTCACACAGTTAATGTTAGTGATGTGATCATAAAAGGGGACTTTTAATTGAAATGCAGGTAGACGTAATATTATATTTCACATGTAGAGGTTAAATCATGACAAGTTAAAAATAAAAATATAACATTTTCTTCTCCCAACTCAATTGTTATCATTTTAACAATATCAGGCTTATGCTGTTATTTGATCATCGTCTCTTCGTGGAGGTCCCACATCCTCCATTATATTAATTTTGTTTCTATTCAAATTCTGCTTAACTTTTGCCACGTTGGCCATAGGCTATGCAGACTGTGATCACAAGATAGCAAGATAGGCTCGGTAGAGTCATGGAAGATAATAGGAGCAAAATATAGCTCGTATCATAAAAGTATTATTGCTAAATTCAAAGGAAGGCTTGGATAGTAATATAATACGTGTCCTATTTGAAGATATTGATCTTTAAGCACATTCCTGAGGCAAGCTCTAATTGAAGAAACAATTAAAATAAAAAGGTAATCTAACCCAAACTGCTAAAAAAGCATTTGGATTATTAGCAAAGTTTGGATAAGACAAGGAAAAGAGAACATATGACTGCTGTTGTATAGAAACTAATCTCTTGGTTACATCCAACAAACTGTTTCCACTAGTTCATCCCTCCAGCTCTCAAATGTATTTCCATCCACATGATAGTTTGCTTCATGTTGAGAGTGGATGAATAAGATGTAGTCCCCTTCTTCAAAGCTATTGCAGTCAAATATATTATGATGACAGTCCAAAATAGTTAGGGTTCATGACAGATGTATGAATGGGTGCTATGGATACACAGAGGAAGAGTTTCTCTCTCTGACGCTGAGACCAGGCCGGGCTTTCCAGAGAAGGAAATGCTTGGACTGGAGTTTTGAAGAATTAGTAAAACATAGTTGAATGGGAGTAAAGAAGACCAGGAAAGGGTGGGAAGGAAACGTGTGTGAATACATGAAGTTTTCCAGTTGACACTAGCGAGGACTTCCTCTATGTGAATAATGGAAAGTGAAGCCAAAGTTGGTTAGGGAGGTGGAACATAATATTTTTGTTAGTAATGCTATTCTTACACATCTTTTACAGTTTTGATTCCAATATATATATGATTAAATGTATTGAAATTGAGAGGAGAAAACATATTATTTATATTATCTTATTTGATCATATAATATAAATAAGCAATGATGACAAATAAAATAAATTATGTAAATTGACATTAAGTAAAAAGGGCAGAGGATTGGCTAGAGTGGGTAGGGATGAGTCTAAAGGATGAGGAAAAAAATGAGCCCATCATGGGGAAGTCACATTGTTTGAAAGCCTGATTCCACTCTTGTTCTGGTGTAACAGGGAGATTTTACTGTCTTTAATGCCCTGCACGTGTTTCTTGATCAAGCCAACAACCACTTAAAAGCGTTCACACTGTCTAATATTCTGTATTTCAATAGTATCTGATTTTTCATCCAAGGGACGTGTTTCCATTTAGCTGTTATTTATGATTATTTCCCACAACCTATGGAAACTTTCCATAAAATATGCTGCCATATTTAAAGAATTGCATTTGTCCTCCTTGGTATAGATAAATATCCTGTCTCAGTCTTCCCTTCCTGACTGCTTGAGACACTTTACAGATGCTCAGAGAGCAACAAAACCAGTTAAGAAGCATTGATTACAGACAGCCTTTAACAAGTTTTTTCTCTATATAGTCCATGTTCTATATGATAGAGGGAACAAATCTGGACTTATGTAATTATAAAAGATTAATAATATTAAGCGGTTTGATACAATTTCATAAGGTGCAAAACTAAACAATAAGTAAGAAGAAAAAAATATATATAATAAATGTATTTTTTTAAAACAAGGAGTAAGTAAAATTCAGGATAATGATGACTTCTATCATGGAGGGAGGGGACAATTTCAATATTGTATTATTGGACATATTCTTTGTCTAAAATTTGGTGGCGAGTCACAGGCATTCATTTTCATTTTATTATGTTGATTCAGAAGCTACATATATGTTACATATTTTCTCTTGATTGTTTCAATATAACATCATTTTAAAGGACTGAATTGGGAGTCAAGAGACCTAACGTCAAGTCTCAATTTGGCCATTAACCAATTCTATGATATTTGACAGGGAACTGAATATTTTCTGGCTATAGTGTCATCACATGTAAATGAAGCGGCTAAGCTCTCTATACATTCTACTGTATCTTCTGCTTAAAAATTCTGACTTTATGTATTATACGTAATACTTAATAGAAGAACTATTTCATTAATAAGGGAGACCCGGAAGAACTGTACAATGTTTAAAAATAAGGATTCTGAAATCAGATCAGATTTAAGCCATGTCATCTTTTACCCTGTGACAGTGAGCAAGTAACATAATTATATAAAATCTCAGCTTAGTATCTGATAATTAATTAATAGCTAACATATATTGAGACCTAAGCATATACCAGATATTTTGCTAAATGTATATATATTTTTTCATTTAAATATCATCACAAGACAATGAAATATGTGCTGTTATAATCACCTTATGAAAATAAAAACTTGAAGTGTTAAGCTCCTATCAGGACAAGCCCAATCTTTCTTACTCCAGAAATCTTAATTAATATACAAATTCTTTCTCAATAATAATAAAATGGTTAGAAAAGTATGTGGCACATAACACTCGATAAATATTAGGCATTATGTTTGCCAATTATTCAGATTGTAATTGAGATCGGAGAAGGGTTGTCAGCAATGCAGTAGCAGTAGTGGCCATCATCATAGTAGGTGTGATGGTACTATGATACATCCTCCATGTCTCACTCAGTCATGTAATTTCAGTGATTTGGGCCAAATAAGCAATTACTGGCTAAGATAAACTTAAGAAATTAAAAACAAGGTGAGCAGAAAAGGGGGCAACAAATTAGAGTTGCAGTGAACATTAATTGTTTTGTCTTCCAAGAATATTTCCTCATTTTGGCAGTAAGAGTGTTCTTATGTTTTGATGGAGTTTGCTCTCCCTGACCCCTTGGTTTCAGTTGTGTGCACATGACTAAAGTGGGGCCATTCATTGTCCTCCACTCCTGGCAGGACAGCACATGAACCACACTTGTCTAGGCATGTTTTCAGAGCCATGTGAATCAATCTGTGTCATCATCATGGTATTCATGAATTTCATGTCAGAAGATAGGTAGGCATAGATAGGTGATAGATAGTATTTAGGAGTTGCTAGTTCTTTTAATTTTTATTAATGTGTCTAAAATTTCCCACACAATTAAAAGACTGAGTCAATAAGTTGGGCTTTAAGAATAATTACATTTAAATACAAATAATGATAATAAGGATAAATAGCCATCAAACCGATCACACCTCTGAAATGTTATAGAACTAAACTCCTACCACCATGACTCATCCATTTTATTTTAATAATCAGAGTTCAGGGCACATATTACCAGCCTTAGAAATGTGAACTTACATAGTTGTTCATGATTACTAAGAATTAAAATTGTACTTAAAAATAACATTTACTATATCATATATGAAACACAATGAATCTGTTGCTTTTCCAGTCTTAAATGACCTTATGAGAATCACCTATGTATGGAAGCATTTTTATAAAATCTTCATTTGCGTTCTTTTTAGCCATATGCATTTAAAATAAAAACCGCTTTTAACACAAAATAAAATAAATAAATTGGAGAACAAATACTTTTTTTTCAAAGTCATTCAGTAGTGGTATCTGGAAATTTTGTAAATTAAATGTAAATTTTCCACTAATAGATTCCAATCAGTAGAGATTTCTCAAAGAAACATGAAATCCCAAACTTTGTCATTTGAAATACAATGGTATTCACATGTTAAATAAGAATAAACAGTTCATTTCACCCTTAGCCTAAGAGGTAAGGATGGTGTGGTGAAGAGAGTGGGCATGTGCCAGTATTTACTTCTTAATTGTGTGAACCTTTGCTATAAGTGCCCACAATGAAGGATACCCTTGACTCTTGCTAACTTTCCTTCATCCATGGTTGGCTCATTATATTTCTTTTGTACATGACTATTGGCAGAAGCAGACATAACATTTTAACATGCGCTAAGCCTGCTTCAAGCATTTTAATTGGTTTAAAACTGTTGGTAGCATCTTTTACTGTATTAATTTATTGCTTCAGCTTCAGTCAACTAAAACCTTTGCCAGATGGTAGTGCAGCCACTGCATACAGAACAGGAGATTGAAGGTATTTATATGATGCAAATGCCTCTTTTTCATTAAGTATTCATGAACTTTCTCTTAATGATTATATTGAAAAAGTACCACGAAGGATGAGATTCATGCCTTGTGAAAATTAATAATCTAATTTTGCAAAATGACAGTTTTGTTTAAAAGTGATGGAAGACATAGCTTTTGGGCAGATACTAACAATTGTAAAGAATATCTCTTGGGTGGTTTTGTTTTGTTCAGATTCAATGAAATTCAAAAGTGGCAGCCTCAAAAATAAACGCCCCTCATAGCATGGAATAAAAGAGCATAGTGTTTGTTGAAAGCATTACATGTTTATGCATTTAGTTATAGAAAACACATTGTGCAGTAGTTACATAATAGTCAGTGTGTTTCATAATAGCGTTAGCTTCAAATTTTTCATATAAAAAACAATAAGTTATTCTCAGGTAGAATCTGACATTCTAAAATCATACACACACACAGACACTCAAAGAGCACCAAAATAACATTAAAGCTATTTTCAGTTTCAATCAATCAAAATTTTGTAGCTTTTAGAATCTATTGCTCAAGACTGCACATAAGCAACTTAAATGCAAATTATATTGGCAGCGCTTAAGGGAAGTAGACTGTGTGTTTTTGAATACCTTTGCTGCTGAAAACGTATCTACCTAACATCACAAAGGCAAATATGTATTCAAAAATGATGTAAATACATGTTTATAAGTTGTACCCAGATGGCCAGGGTCAAAATACTCCTCACGGAAACTCTACCTAAACACTACAAACATTTGTGTATCCATCAGTTTTCATTGTCTAGCAATATGTGTCTTTCTGATGTGGTCCATTAAGTGTAGGTAGGGCAGTGCTGCTGGGATCTCTCTCTAGTGGCAGAAACTTCTCTCAGCATATTTGCTGAAGGGAACTTGTGTCTACAAGCCATGCCTTGTCAGGGGGAAAATAGAACAAAATCCTTAGTAATGGAAATTAACTTCCAGGGACCCAAAGAAACAAGAAAAGTTATAATTTATAAAGATGGATCAGTTTTCATTTTAAAAATAACAGTATGGGGCCGGCGCAGTGGCATAGCAGTTAAATTCACACGCTCTGCGTTGGTGGCCTGGGGTTTGCAGGTTCAGATCCCGGGCGCAGACAGATGTACCGCTTGTTAGCCATGCTGTGGGGGTGTCCCATATAAAGTAGAGGAAGATGGACACGGATGTTAGCCCAGGGCCAGTCTTCCTCAGCAAAAAAGAGGAGGATTGGCAAGGGATGTTAGCTCCCAGCTAGCCTTCCTCACACAAAAAAGCATGCTATTATATACAAATTGCTTTAAAACAAGAACAGAGATTTATTTTGTCGATAAAAAGAGGAAAGGATGGAGAGAGAGGAGAGAAAGAGGGATTTATCTAAGAGAAGGTGTTTTACAAGATTCATAATTGTCACAGAGTCATAATTTCAAACTAAACTTGATCTTTTTGCTAGAGTTCACTTATTCTTGGTCAAGCATGACATGCTTTGAAGTAAAAAGCTTGTCTGGCTTTGTCTTAATACTCAAAAGATCTAGTTATTCTTATTAATATTACTTGTATGTTTTCAAATCCAAAGTGATTTATAAAGCAAAGAGAAATACATCCTATTAACCTGTGCATTTCCTTTTTTTCATCTGCTTCTGTTGTCTGCAAACGCCATCCTACAAGTCTCAAGCTTGTGAAACTCTTCCATCAATTAAAATATTTGAAAATCGTTTTTAAATTCCTTATAAACTATAAAGTGTGTAAAAGCTTTTGTTTTCCTACTAACACTCATTGTTTTCAAGCTTCCCAATTTGTTCAGGATTTGTAAGATCCCGTTGAGCTACTACGTGACAGAGAATTGCAGCCCTAGAATTCACAAAGGCTAAGTTTCACAAAATCGTACTTGGTGGGGGGGTTTATATCCAATTCGTTGAGCTACAATTTTCATAAAGTGCACAGATTTTAAGTTTACAGATCAATATGTATTGACAAATATATGCCCTTATTTAAAACTCAATCAAGATACAGAAATGTTCCATTATCCCAAGAAGTTCCTCATACCACCATTGAAGTCTCTCTTTGCACCCCTCAACCTCAGTCAACCACTGATTTGATACTTTTCATCACATCTTAGTTCTGCCTGTTAGAACTTATTAACTGGAAACATGCAGTTCACATTTTATTATGCCAGGCTTCTTTTACTCAACCAAATTATATTCTTTACTTTTGTTTTTAGAGAAGCAGCAGTTTGCTGCTTTTAATTGCTAGGTGGTATTCCATTGTATAAATTTATCCATTTACCTGAAGATGGACAGTTAGTCTTTTGCCAATTTTGGGTTATAATTAAAGCTGCTGACATTTCTGTACATATATTTTCATGCTGTTGGGGTAAACATTTAGAAATGAAATTACTGGTTCATTTCTTATGTGTACATTTAACTTTATGAGGAAAGGTCAAACTGTTCTCCAAATTTTTATAATTTTATACTTTTACATCCTCTAAGACATTTTGGTATAATCAGTCTCTCGAATTTTAGACATTCTTGGGGGTCTAAAGTCGTATCTCGTTGTCATTTTAATTTTCATTTTCTTAAAGACTAATCATGCCAAGTGTCTTTTTATTGGCCATTTATGCATTTTCCTTTTTGAAGTCTTTTTTTTCCAAGTAATTCTGTGTCTTTATTGGATTATTTGTCATTTTATTGATGATTTTCAAGATATGTATATATTGATATATTATTCTGGATACAAGCTTTTGTAAATTATTTATATGGCAAATATTGTACTATTGTATCCTAGTGTATGGCTTTTGTTTTTCTTTTTATTAACAGTGTCTTTTGAAGAACAGAGTTTTTAGTTTTGATGAGATCTGATACATTACTTCTGTTTCTTTTATTGTTAGTGCTTTTTGTGTCCTGTCTAAGGTGTTGCCTTACATTTTCTTCTGGAACCTCTATAACTTACATTTAGCTATATGATCAATATGAACCTAATTTTTGAATGATCTGAAATACTGGTCCATATTAACTTTTTGGTTTGTTTTTTCTTTTACCTATGGTGGATATCCATTTTTGCCCATTACCACTTGATGAAAAGTATATCCTTTCACCATTAAATTAGCGTAGCACACTTGTTAAAAAAAAAAAAATGACCCTATATGTTGGAGTTTATTCTGCATGCCCTTCTGTTCCATTAGTAGATTTGCTATTCTTTTCAACATTGATATTCTGAAGCTTTATAGAAAGTCTTAAAATCTGGTAGCAAAATCTTTCAACTGTATTCTTTTTCAAAAATTTTTCAGCTATCGTTTTCATATATGGTTTAGAAAGAGCTTGTCAACTTCTGAAAAAGGAAAAGTGTGCTGAGAATTTTGACTGGAAGATGGAAGGAAACAAATCTCTTCCTGGGGTAGTCTAGGTCAAAAATTCAGAGGCTCAATTGCACATGCTTAGTCCATTTTTTTTTAAGTATATTAAACAGATATCACTTCTCTCACTATGCTTTTTCATTGAAACTTGTCAAAAACAAATTGTATCTCTGGAATTTCTCTAGGTCAGATGTCTCTTTAGCCTTTTGGTTGCTTTGAGCTCTTTGGCACCTTCTGACTGTCCTCCCTCTTTTGATCCCACACATTCATTCTCATTCCATCTTTAGGCTGAAAATTAATACCCCATTTCTGGACTTACCACCTCAGCCCCACTTTATGACCCCATCTCTGTCTTTTTTCATACACCACAAGTGCGGGAAAGAACTATTCAATTCAGCTCTTAAACCCTAATCTAGCTCGATGATATTTTCTAATAAAACTAATTATTTGTACATTTTATACTGTACATTATAAAGTTCTTTTTTGTTTCTGTATCTATTTCAAAATATATATTTTTATTATTTTCACTTCCACTTGTTTGTACCTAAATATCTTAGTGGAGGAAGAGAGGGAGTCAGGAGGGAATACCATATTTTATTGAAATTTGTGTGCTTATTTTTGATGCCTGGATGAATTGTGCGTTTTCTTTTTTTACTCTCTGCTAGGTTCACTTTTTATCTGCTCTTCAAATCTCAGTGTACTGTCAGCATTTCATATAAATTATAAAATATTTACAAACAAAAATAACATGTTCTTCACAAAATTCTGACAGCTCCAGCAACTGAGATATACAGTATTTTCAATCACATCATTTTCTTTTTCCTTCTCATCTATATCTTCCCAATTCTTCACAGAGAAAACTCCATTATCAAAGCGAGTACTCAAGGATTATAGTTATAACAATGCAACCAAATCTCATCAATAATCTGTCCCAATTCATGGCTCACCTTATCTCTCTAAGAAATAGACATGAAATATACAACAAATTTCAACACAACAATCACTCCTTGACTCTCTCCTTATAAAAACTAACAAGACAAGTTAGTTAGGCAGGATTAACTTTACATTCATTTTCAAGAAATTATGTGGATCCCAGTCACTTGGGATCTGAGCCAAAGTATTAAGGTAGCCAGGACCAATCTAATTACCACATGTCATTCCACAGGTAACAGATGTTGAGTAAATAGTGGCTTGATAAGCACAAAGCGTTGGAAATTAGTTCCATGGTAGTGAACGTAGATGCTCTCTCCAGACGTCTTCAGCGAGGAAGGATCCAAACTGAACTTGAAGCCAATACTCACAGGGGGCAGATACATGAGAACTGTGTTCAAACTAGGCCAGATTCCCGATCAAACCATATCTGTTTTCTGTATTACATCTAGCCCTTTCAGTTGAATGACTCTATATATTCTTGATCGTTTAAGATGATTTGTTTGGGTATTCTGTTAGTAGCAACTAAAAGCAATCTAACTGGCAATAAATAGTACGTCAAAACAGGTAGCATTGCTTAGCCACCTATGTCTTCTATAATAGGAAATATAACTATCTTACAAATAAAGACTTAGACTAGGTACAAGTAAGAAGAATGGTTAGTTCATTAGAAGACAAGGAGTAACCAAAAGCAATCAATAAATCAGAGATTGTTTGGGAAGACTGTAGAGGATCTTGAATGTCAGTCAAATAGGGGTGAGCTTAACAACTGCTCGATCACATTTGTCAACAAATATTAACTGTTTACCAAACTTACGGCAGGCACTGTAGTAGGCCCTAAATATTTAGTTGTAGAGAGGCCCTACCTCCCAGAATTCAACATTTAAGAAGAGACACTTTTGTATATCAAAGTAACAAATGGAAGTTATGGTTTCATTGTTAATTGGCATTTTTTAAAGCTCTCTTGTGGACATTCACTTGATAATTCAACAGTTTTTAATGATCACTTTCTAACATCCATTTCTATACTGAAATTCCTATTATTAATTAGAAATTCTGAATGTTAGCATTATTATGATAATTTAAAAGGTATTTTCATTTTTCCAAAACTTGTAAAGGTTGTTATTTTATTTCTATATATATTTGAAAAATGGAAATAACGTTATAAACACCAAAAATGTTATTATGCATAGGAATCTAATATTTTGACACTTTTATTAAATTCCTAGATTGCTGTATTAAATTATATCTTTTAACAGTATGCAATGGAAACAGAGTTTTATGGCAAAAATAAATGAGCTGATGGGAAATATGATACAATGTTTTTAGAGTTAGAAAGAACAGTTGAAAAATATGTATCTTAGGCTGAAAATTTTTATCAAAATGTATGTGATAATATATTGATAAAAATTACAATTTTTTAATTAAACATTTTTCATTAACCTTAAAACTGAAAGATAATTGTACAAAAAAATCTTTTCTTGTCACTTCAAAAGACCAGACATATGACAACATACTCAATAGGTACACTGCTTTTTACTTACATAATTTTATTTCCCATCTGTTTAAATTTTTTTTTTAATTAAGATGACTTTACATTCTAATGCAGTTGTAAGAAATAATAGAGAGATCACATATACCCTCCACCCAGTTTCTCCCAATGATTGTATCTTGCATAATTATATTATAATATTAAAATTAAGAAATTGACCTTGATATCATCCAAGGACCTTATTTAGATTCCACCAGTTTCACATGCACTTGTGTGTGTGTGTGTAGTTTTATGAAATCTTACCATATATGTAGATTCTTATGATTACCACCAAAGTCATGATGCAGAAGAGCTCCATCATAAGAATTCCTTGTGCTACACTTTATAGTCACAGACACTTCCCTGCCCCCAGCCTCCACCCCCTGACAACCCTACTCTGTTCCCCATTTATGCTTTTGTCATTTCAAGAGTGCTATATAAATGAAATCATACAGTTTGTAGTCTTTTGAAATTAGTTTTTTTCACTCAGTGTAATTCTGAGTTTTATCCAAGTTGTCGCATGTATGTATTAATAGTTTCTTTCTTACTGAATAGTATTTCATGATTTGAAAGTATCACAGTTTTTTTAAAATATTCACTCACTAAAGAGCATTTCAGTTATTTTCAGGTATCGTGTGGATGTAAGTTTTGATTTCTCTGTGATAAACGTACAAGAGGGCAATTGCTTAGTCATCCAGCAGGCACTTGATTAGTTTTGTAAGAAACTGTCATATATTTTTCCATAGTGGCTATATGCCATTTTTATTCCCACCAGCAATGTATGAGTGACCAAGTTTCTCTGCATCTTCACCAGTATTGGGTGTAATCACAGTTTTTTGCTATTGTATGAAGTGTGTGGTCTTCTTAGTGTGGTTTTAATTGGCATTTCCCAAACAGTTAATGATCTTGAACATCTTTTCCATCTTTATATCTTCCTTGAAATATCTGTTCATGTCTTTTGACCATTTTCTAATTGTATCATTTGTTTTGTTACTGTTGAATTTTGAGGGCTCTTTATATATTCTAGATACAAGACGATCATCAGATATGTGGCTTGGAAATGTTTTCTCTCAATTTCTAGTTTGTCTTTTCACCCTCTTTAAAAAGTCTTTTGCAGAGCAAAAATTTTAATTTTGATGAGGTCCAGTTTATCTTTTTTTTTCTTTTATGGTCTATGTATTGGTGCCAATTCTAAGAACTCTAGCTAGTCCCAGGTTCTGAAGGTTTTCTGTATTTATTTCTAAAATGTTTAGTTTTATCTGTTACATTTAAATCCGTGGTTCATTTTGAGTTAATATTTGTATAACACGTGAAATTTAGGTCAAGATTTTTGTTTTGTTTTGTCTATGGACATCCAATTGCTTCAGTACTATTTGTTATAAAAATTACTCTTTCTCCTTCACTTTAGAACTTTTGTCAAAAATCAGTTGGGCATACTTGTGAGGATTTTTTCAGATTCTCTTCTCTTCCATTGATCTATAAATAAATGAACTAACAAGAGTATAGAATAATTACTCAAATATTCTTCAAAACTGTCTTACAGAATTTCTTCCAGATACCCAAATGTTTAGTATTCCAAGATAATTGGGCTCAGCATCATTTTGTTTGTTTTTATTTGGAACTGTGCTAGATACTATGTTGCAAGTACTATGCCTATAGTTTGCTACTTACCCAGCAGAAAGAATATCAAAAAAGTTGGCCAACATATTTATGGATACTATAATTTTAACAATCTTGTTATATAATTTGTTGTTAGAAATCTATTTCAGTTGGATAATTATTGGTTCCCATACCAATGTACTGAACATTCTTAAAGCACAGAAAATTCTATCACAATCTAACATAGATCTCTGGAGATTGGAAGCTGAAAAATCTAGGGAGATAGCCAGGAAAGAAAACAAAATATCCCTCAGTTGCAACAAAAATACTTTTGTTTCTTCCTATTTCTTTATTCAAACATTTTTATATCAGATTCATTTACTCATAACTTGTATCTGATATATGTTTGTAAAATTAAATTCAAAAGGAATTGAAAACTATGTCAATTCTCTTCTTGGGAGTACATCATAGGTCTAATACATTGAATTCTTTTGGGATTTGAGTGATTACACTCTCTTGCATAGAATTCAAGATTACATCTATAATACCAAACTTCAATCTGAGCTGAGCAGTATCACAATGGTGTTCCAGGGTGCATGTGGCCACATTGCACACATTTCTCTGAAATTTAACGCACAAGAGGGAAGATAATATGGTTTTGGAATTTTCTTTTACTTTTTTTTTTCCACACTAACATTTGCTTGGATGCTTGATAATTAGAAACAGTTTGTTTTAAATTTTGGTGAATATCTTCATTGTCATAATTTTATTATCCACTTATCTTTTTGCATTTCATTATGGGAATATGTAAGCGGTGTTATTTAGTCTCACGACATAACTTGTAATAAGCTTTTTGGACAGTTTGGCCAGATGAAATGAGAGATAGAAAGTAGAAAAGAAAGTGAATTTGAAGACTTGGGTATAGAGTATACTTGGGTAGATATAATTAATCTTGAGTATTTTGAACTTTTTCAATCACAGAAATGAGAAGGTGAACCTGTAGTTGGAGAACTATCCACTGCCTGATCTCAAAATATACTATAAATCTACAATAATCAAGATAGTGTGGTGTTGGTGAGAGGATCCACACATAGATTAATGGAACAGAGTAGAGAGTTTAAAAATAGACTCAAATATAATGTGGAAACTTGTGTTTTTTTAATTGATACTTTTTATCTTGATCATACAATGAACAAATATTTGGGACTTTGATTTAATTAAGTATTAAAATAAATTACATATATTTTTCTTTATTTTTTCAACTTTTTATTTTAAAATAACTATAGACACACAGGAAGTTTCAGAGACCCCATGTATTCTTCACTCAGTTTCGCCCACTGGTTACATCTCACGTAACTATAGTGCAATATCAAAACCAGGAAATTGACATTGGTACAATGTGAATGAATGGTTCCAAGTCATTTTATCAAATGTGTAGGTTCATGTTACCATGACTGCAATCAAGATGCACACCTATTTCATTACCACTAAGATCTCTCTTGTGCTACCCCTTGTAGTCACATCTATCCTCTTACCCCACTATCCCTAAACCCTGGCAATGACTAATTTGTTCTCCTCCTCTATAATTTTATCCTTTGGAAAATGTTACATGAGTGGAATAATAGAGTATTTAAACTTTTGAAATTAGCTTTTTATACTCAGCATAATTCCCTTGAAATCCATTCAAGTTGTTGCATGTGATAATACTTCATTCTTTGTTATTCTTGAGTAGTATTTCATGGGATGAATGTAGCAGTCTAACAGTTTGCCTATAGCAAGACATTTTGAATGTTTCTAGTTTTTGGCTATTACAAATAAAACTTATACAATCAATCATTTACAGATTTTTGTGTGGACATAACTTTTCATTTTTCTAAAATAAGTGACCAAAAAGGAGATGACAGGGTCATGTAGTATGTTTTATTTATTTATTTTCATCATTTTTTTTATTGTGGTAACATTGGTTTATAACATTATATAAATTTCCAGTGTACATCATTATAGTTCAATTTCTGTATAGATTACATCATGTTCACCACCCAAAGACTAGTTACCATCCATCACCACACACATGTGCCTAGTTGTCCCTTTTACCCTCCTCCCTCCCCCCTTCCCCTCCTGTAATCACCAATCCAGTCTCTGGCTCTATGTGATGGTTTGCTGTTTTTATCTTCTACTTATGAGTGAGATCATACGGTATTTGATTTTCTCCATCTGACTTATTTCGCTTAGCATAATACCCTCAAGGTCCATCCATGTTGTCAGAAATGTCTGGATTTCACCATTTCTTTTGGTTGAGTAGTATTCTGTTGTGCATATACACCATATCTTCTTTATCCATTCATCCCTTGATGGACACTTAGGTTACTTCCAAGTCCTGGCTATTATGAATAATGCTGCATGAACATAGGGGTGCATGTATCTTTATGCATTTGTGTTTTCATGTGCTTTGGATAAATACCCAGTAGTGGAATAACTGGATCATATGGTAGTTCTATTCTTAATTTTTTGAGGACCCTTCATACTGTTTTCCATAGTGGCTGCACCAGTTTGCACTCCCACCAGCAGTGTATGAGAGTTCCCTTCTCTCCACATCCTCTCCAACACTTGTTGTTTCCTGTCTTCTTAATTATAGACATTCTGGCGGGTGTGAGGTGATATCCCATTATAGTTCTGATTTGCATTTCCCTGATAGTTAATGATGTTGAACATCTTTTCATGTGCCTGTTGGCCATCTGTATATCTTCTTTGGAGAAATGTCTGTTCAGCTCTTTTGCCCATTTTTAAATTGGGTTGTTAGTTATTTTGTTGCCGAGAGGTATGAGTTCTTTCTATATTTTGAATTTTAATCTCTTATCAGGTATATGGTTTGCAAAGATCTTCTCCCAATTGTTAGATTGTCTCTTCATTTTCTTGATGGTTTCCTTTGCTGTGCTTTTCAGTTGGATGTAGTCCCATTTATTTATTTTTTCTACTGTTTTCCTTGCCTGGTCAGACATAGTACTTGAAAATATGTTGCTAAGACTGATGTTGAAGAGCATACTGCTTATGTCTTCTTCTAGAAGTTTCATGGTTTCAGGTCTTACATTCAAGTCTTTAATCCATTTTGAGTTAATTTTTGTGGATGGTGTAAGATAATGGTCTACTTTCATTTTTTTGCATGTGGCTGTCCAGTTTTCCCAACATCATTTATTGAAGAGACTTTCCTTCCTCCTTTGTATTTTCTTGGCTCCCTTGTCGAAGATTAGCTGTCTGTAGATGTGTGGGTTTATTTCTGTGCTCTTGATTTTGTTCCATTGATCTGTGTGTCTGTTTTTCTGCCAGTACCATGCTGTTTTGGTTACTATAGCTTCATAGTATATTTTGAAGTCAGGGAGTGTGATTCCTCCAGCTTTGTTCCTTTTTTCTCAGGATTCCTTTGGCAATTCAGGATCTTCTGTTGTTCCATATAAATTTAAAGGTTCTTTGTGCCATTTCTGTGAAAAATGCTGTTGAAACTTTGATAGAGATTGTGTTGTATGTATAGATTGCTTTAGGACATATGGACATTTAAACTATGCTAATTCTTCCAATCCAAGAGCATGGAATATCTTTCCATTTCTTTGTGTCTTCTTCAATTTCTTTCAACAATGTTTTATAATTTTCAGTGTACAGGTTTTTCACCCCCCTGGGTAAGTTTATTCCCAGGTATTTTATTCTTTGTGTGTGTGTGTGTGTGTGTGTGTGTGTGTGTGTGTGTGAGGATGACTAGCCCAGAGCTAACATCCGTTGCCAATCCTCCTCTTTTTTGCTGAGGAAGACTGGCCCTGGGCTAACATCCATGCCCATCTTCCTCTACTTTACATGGGACCCTGTGACACCATGGCTTGGTAAGTGGTGTGTCTGTCCACACCCAGGATCCGAACCTGTGAAACCCCTGGCCATCAAAACAGAGAGGGGGAACTTAACTACTATGCCACCAGGCCTGCCCCAGGTACTTTATTTTTTTTTTTTGCTGCAATTGTAAATGGGATTGTATTCTTAATTTCTCTTTCTGCTACTTCGTTATTAGTGTATAGAAACAAAACTGAATTTTGTATGTTGATTTTGCATCCTGCAACTTTATTGTATTCATTTATTATTTCTAAAATTTTTTGAACTACTGAAATAGTTTCCAGAATGGCTGTATCATTTTACATTGCCAGTACCAATGATGAGAGATCCAATTTCTCCACATTCTTGCCAACATTTGGTAATGCCACTGTTTTGTTTTTTCAGCTGTTCTAATAGGTATATAGTGATTTCTCCCTGTGGTTTTGATTTGCATTTTCCTAATGAATAGTGAACTTGAGCATCTTTACATGTGTTTATTTGGCATCCACATATCCTCTTTGGTAAAATGTCTCCATGTCTTTTGCCCATTTTATAACTTGGATTTTTTGTTGTTTGTTTACTTTTGAGTTTTGAGAATTTTTAATATATTCTAACTTGTCAGATTATGTGCTTTATAAATATTTTCCCCCAGTCTATAGTTAGTTTTCTCATTCTCTTAATAGGGTATTTTGCAGAACAAATTTTTTTTTTTTTTTTTTTAGTAAGTCCAGTGTATTGATTTCTTTTAAGGATTTAAGGATCTTTCTGTTGGTATCAAGTCTAAGAACTGTTCTCCAAGCCTTAGGTCCCAAAGATTTCCTTACCCTACATTAAATTTGACAATTTATTTTGAATTAATTTTTTTTGATGTGAGGTTTAGGTCAAGATTTTTTTTTACTTGCCTGTGGATATCCAATTGGTCCAGCACCATTTGTTTTAAAGACTCTCCTTCCTAAGTTGAATTGCTTTTCCATTTTTGTCAAAAATAAGTTGGGCAGAGCACAGAGGATTTTCAGGGCAGTGAAACTATTCTGTATGATACTAAAATGATGGATACATGTCTTCATACATTTATCAAAACTCGTAGACTATACAACATCAAGAGTGAACCCTAATGTAAATTATCAACTTTGATTGTTAGTGATGTGTCAATGTAGATTCATTGATATTAACAAAAGTACCACTCTCAAGGGAGATGCTGAAAATGAAGGAAGATGTACATGGGTGGGATCAAGGGGTATATGGAAACTCTGTACTTTCCATTCAATTTTTCTGTAAACCTAAAACTGCTCTAAAATTTTTTTTCTATTAAAAAAATAAGTTGAGCATATTTGTGTGGGTCTATTTTTAGATTCTCTATTCTGCTCCATTGGTCTATATGTCTATCTCTGTGGCAAAATGACATAATCTAAATTACTGTAGCTATATAATAAATCTTAAAATCTTAAATCTCGATTAAGATATAGTTAACACTTTAATCAGAAGGCTTAATGGATATTATGTCCATCAACTTTGTAGTAATTATCCAAAGTAATGTACATAAACAGTGCATAAATAAAGATAATTTGTTATTTCCAGGCCTAATATTAATCAACATTCTCAGCATAGTTCGTGTCATGACATTTGACAGGTTAGCCCACAAGTAATCCAGATTTTAAGGTGGGCTTTTCATATCTTAATAATAAGAAAGATTGTAACTTAATGAGCAACACAATCCAAGACAATGTGGAAGCAAATGTCCAGAGATTTCACATATTTTTATCAGTCTCTGTGACTATATTACTTTTAATGATATTTACTTCAGAAAAAGAACCAAATGATTTTATAATTATAAAGAACTATGTATTTTCTTCAATCACATGTCTTGTACAACCAAACCTCATTGAAACACAAGACTCTTGATTTGATCATAAAACTCTATTTCCTCTATAAGAGGAAACTGCCTATTGAGATATTTACCAGAAAACCTAATACTCTCATTAAATACTTCTGATTACCAGCTTTTCCACATGCCTTCATTACCTCTATTGCTCTAACTGTGCAGCTATTTTTAGCTCAGATATCCCAATGTTACATTTATAATATCCTTCAGTCAATATTTGCAATGTTGCTGATTAGTGTTATATTTTACGAAAGAAATGCAGCTGAATTATTATGTGAAATCTTTTAAAGACTGGTTGTTCTGTCCAGGAACTTTGTGTTTGTAATTGAGTGAAAAAGTACTTCTGTGGCAATTTGATTTCTGTAGCAAGTATGGTGCACTTTATTACAACTCCTTTACTAGACTGATCTCCCCAATGTCATCAGCCATGCTTTGTCGTTTTATACCCAATACCTAGTTCTGAGCAAACACTATAAAGTTTATTAAATGAAGGAAGAAAGGGAGAGAGGGAGAGAGAAAAGAAGGATCTGACTCATTATATACATTATTGACTTTTAAAGATACTTCTTTCTTGGACTTGTCAACTTTATTAGTTTTCTCAAAATAAAATACTGATAGCAAATTAATATTCATTAATTTACATATTATACACGTGTATAAGGTAACATCATAAGAAATGTTCCAAATAATATTTTAAAGATTAAAGCAATTTCTGTGGAAGTTTTGCACAAGTTATTCCGTTTGATCCCACCTAGTTGAAACCATGTTACGTGTGTGTCCCTAGTTGGTCTCTTTCTAGTTCATGAACAATTGTTCTGTTCTCATATGTCATTATATGATGCCTTGCCAACTCACTTGAAGTATTGATGTACAAGTCATAATAGTTTTTGAAGGTACCCCCATCATTACCAAGAGAATGGTCACCAAGAGAATACTGTTAACAGTTCTAGGCCTCTGGGCATATTGCTACATTCTCTGGTCTTATCAACGTCCTGAGATGTGCTGTATTGCCTTTCTCACATTGTGTCACTCTTAGGCACCTGGGCACTAATCTATCACAGTATATTGTTCTAATAACAAGGACACTTTCTTACACTTCTACCTGTAGCCCTCTCTGTTTAGAAGAAAAAATAAGAATAAGAGCACAGTTTGGGACCACAAAAATACACTCAGAAACAGATTTCCCAAACACTTTTGTCTATTTTTTGTTTCTTTTCTTATAAACATTGTCTTCTGCCCTCTTATTCTGTTTGGCATAAAGGCTGTTTATCCCGAGGAAACCTGGTTACAATGAGGAAATAATGTGGTACTGCTGTATTTACTTCAGGATCTCTGTCAGAGCTGGGTTAGAAGTATCTATCAGAAAGATTCATAATTAAATCTCAAGATGATTTGAGAAGTTGACTGAAGCTTAGTCATTAGTAAATACCACAGCTTTCCTGCTTATGTTCTTTATTTTATTTATGTTCTGGCACCATTACTTAAAATGGGATTACATGAATAAAACCAAGAGCGGCTCCTTAGTTCATCCTTTTATTGTTGCACCTAATAATAATCCTCATTTTCTTTTTATGACAAAAAGCCTTTCTAGGTGGAAGAAAAATGCATATGTTTTATAATATTCATATTGTGTTTTTTTAAACAGGACTCCAGTGAGAAACAATATTTTCAGGTGCTTTTACTGAGAATAAAATGGTAATAAAACAAGATATTTCAAATCTATTTTTAAAACTACTGCAAATGTGAGAAGAATAAAAGCCTCCCCTCTAGACATACCCCCCATCTCACTGTTATAAATTTATAATCAGTGTAGATCTTTAAAAGAAGAGGAGGAATTGAAATCAGCATTTTTTCTCCTAAACTCTATTAAAATAATGTCGGAAAGTCCACTAGCCACCCTCAGAAACCACTATATGTCCATTTATTTTGGATCATTTATGACATTTTAACTTAGGCAATTAATGTCTCAAGGTATGAAAGAAAATCTGTTTTTGAAGTGATTTAGTTTCACCTGAAGTTAGGTTTTCCCAGTGTGATGATACTATGAGCAGCATAAATGTTTTGCTTTTTGTCTTTTCTCTCATGCAAACATTTTTATTTTTACAGTCCCTTTTTTATATAATGCAGAGGGTGCACCCCCTCGGCAGAAGACACTCATAAATGGCTGAGGCGAAGCAATGTAGTTGTATTTCTAAGTGCACATTTGTTGAAGGATAGTCAAGGAAACAGCTCAATAGAGCTGAAGGAATATTTCAGTTTAATCAGAATGAGAAGAAAAAGACAAAGTAATTCCCTAATTTAGTTTTCTGAACTCATCTGTTATCCACCACTTTTTGCTAACTAGTGGACACAATTAAATTGGCATATTAGCAGTTCTCTAATAAACAAATTATTTACTGGTATATATATCAAAAAGGATATTATAGTTTACATAACTTTAATAAACCAATTCTATATTTAGCCTATTTAGTTTTCTTTTTACAAAATTGCAATGCTATAAGCCATGCTGACTTTCTAAATGGTTGAAAACAATAAATGTAAATTATATAATGAATACATTTTATACTGTGTACATTAAATTACCATTGCACATTATATCCATTTAGAATGTCATATAAATGGGTTTTCTGATCACAATATATGCTTATTAAATTAATCACTTGCTTATGCTTCCTGAGGTTGTTTAATGGAAAGAGGCAGAGAGAGTTTCAAGTGGTTTTAAAGGCTTTAAAACTAATCAAAAAGCATACTTTCAAATTCCCTTGGTAATAAATATTGAAAATTAATCAGGATTATACTAGGCACCAAGCAAATTATATAGATTATCTCATAATAACATTTTGAGATACCACCATTATTATCTCCATTATACAGATGGAACAGCTATTTCTTAAAGATGCCAAGTAAATAGCACAAGGTCACAGAACTTCTCAAAGGTACTGGGATCTGAACGTAAGTAGTCCAAATGGACCTACCATTAAGACTGTATCAGTTTTTCTTTTTGTAATTAAAGATGACATCTTTTAAAATAATGAATGAAAATCATTATAAAGAAAGATTTTTAAAGTGCTTTTTGATTATTTGAACCAAATGGTGTGTCACTGTGCTTTTAATTTGCATTTACTTGTGACATATGATGTGGAGCATCTTTTCATATGTTTATTTTCCAACTTTATATCTTCTTTGGTGAAGTGTCTGTTAAGATCTTTGACCCATTGTTTAATTGGGTTATTTGCTTTCTTATTGTTGGTTTTAAGAGGTCTTTGTATATTTTGGATAACAGTCCTTTATCAGATGTGTCTTTTGCAAATATTTTCTCCCAGTCTGTGGCTTGTCTTCTAAGTCCCTTGATATTGTCTTTTGTAGAGCAGAAGATTTTAACTTTAATAAAATCCAGCTTATCCAGTATTTCTTTCATGGATTGTGTCTTTGGCGTTGTACCTAAAAAGTCATTACCATATCCAAGGTCTGCATATATCTAGGTCTGCCATATCTAGGTTGTTCTGTGTTGTCTTCTAGAAGTTTGGTAGTTTTGAATTTTCCATTTAGATCTATGATTCATTTTGAGTTAATTTTTGTGAAAGGTGTAAGGTCTGTGTCTAGATTAATTTTTTTGCATGTGGATTTCCAGTTGTTCCAGTACCATTTGTTGAAGAGATTATCTTTGCTCCTTTGTATTGCTTTGCTTCTTTGTCAAAGATCAATTGACTTTATTTATGGGTGTCTATTTCTGAACTCTCTATTCTGTTCCATTGATCTATTTGGCTATTCTTTTGCAACTACCATACTGACTTGATTACTGTAGTTATATATCAACTCCTAAAGTTTAGGTAGCATCACTTTCTCAACTTTGTTTTTCTCCCTCAATATTATGTTGGCTATTCTGGGACTTTCGTCTTTCCATATAAATTTAAGGATCAGTTTGTCAATGTTCATAAAATAAAAAAGACCCTTTCCTGAAATTTAAATTAAAAACAAAATCTTTGTAAGATAAGTTTTCCTTTAATCCCTTAATTTTATTCTAAACCAAGTTGATTAAGTTTGACAAGAATTATGAAGTGTTTACTATGAAGTCAAGGCTATGGTCTAGGATCCATAGACAAATACAACACGGCTTTTAGAGATGCAGGCTATTTGATTAGGACTGGGATATAAGTAGTTAAAGTAATAAGAAAAAACAGTGAATATAGGAAAACAGAATAATTTAGGGTGATCCAAAGTAATTTATATTTGTGAAAAATTATATATGTATATTTAATTTATAGCAAATGCATGTTGCTATTCCAACCACAACTCTATAATTAGATCATTTCATCCAATAGCCCAAGATATGTGTGGTAAGCTAAATAACAGACCCCCAAATATGTCTTCAATCTAATTCCTACAATCTGTGAATGTTATCTCATATGGGAAAAAAGACTTTGCAGATATGATTAAGTTAATAGTGTGAGATGGGGAGATTTTCCTGGATTATCCAAAAAGGCCAATATAATGACAATAATCCTAAGAGAGTGACACAAGAAGAGTCACAATCAAGAGGAGAAGGTGATTTATTCTCAGAAGCAAAAGATTGGAGTGATGAATGTTGAAGAATGAGAAAGGGGACACAGTCAAAAAACATAGGTGGCTACTAGAAGCTGAAAGTGGCAAGGCAATGGATTCTCTCCTCTGAGCCTCCAGAAGAAATCAGCCCTGCTGACGTTTTGACTTCAGACCAGGGAAACTGATTTTGGACTTCTATCTTCCAGATCTGTTAAGAGAATAAATCTGTGCTGTTTTAAGTCATTAGGTTTATATTAATTTATTACAGCAGCAATAGGAAACTAATACAACATATATTAAATTTGTTTCCTAATTTATACTATGAATATTTTGTATATAATTTTGTTAGAGCTATTTTGGTTAAATGTTTGACCATACCTATATTGCGTAAGGTTACTTTGTGGTAATTTTTATCGTTAATTTTATACATACTTTAAACTACTACCAGTTTCTAGTATTTTATCTTCAGATAACTGATTCTGTCATTTTATAGGAATTCTATTTGTTCTACAAATAAACTTTGGAATTGCAGGAAACAAGCTTTATCCTATGTAGTATATCAGATAGTTGAATACTATAAAAACAATAAGATTATTTAAAACTGAAAAATATTATGACTATCATTGAAACTCAATGAAAGAGTTTAACAGCATATTGAACACAACAAAAGAGAGACTAGGCAATGTGGATGACCTGTCCAAAGAAATTTTACAGAGACAAAAATTTAGAAAATTCCCAAGAGTTGGGAAAATATATCAAGTGGAGTAAAATATCAAATACATTTTTTATTTCCAGAGAAGATGAGAGTAAATAGTTTGAAATAAGCATTTTAAGAGATGATTCCAAAGAATTATTCAAACTGAAGAGAGAATGAGCCATAGATACAAACAAAAACAAGACAAACAATCCTCCCAAAGAAACCTCACTATGAATTCCAAGTAGGAATTCTGTTCCTATTCAAAAGTCAACTCTAGAATAAGATCATTGTACCCCATGTGCCATTACATATTGTATAGATGCTTTCTTACATATGAACTAAGTATTTCATAAATTAACTTCTAGAACTATTTAGGTTGACTACTCTATCATATATATATATATATATATATATATATATATATATATGATTTTATTGCATTTTATTAGTAATTTTTGTCATCAATGTCATATGTTGATTTCTGCTTCTAGATTTATCCTCTTATGTGAAACACCTAAAAAACTTAGAAAATATATAAAACAACAGTTTCATGGCCATTAAGCCCTGAAATTAGTGATCCCTGAGAGGCAGGAAACAAACTAAATGAGCTCTACAATTGCCTGAGCCTATACCCATGAAAGTTTTCAGGCTGAGTTCCAAGAATGGGAAACCCAGGGAGAACTAGCTGGATTCTCTGAAATGAGGAGATGGAGATGAGAACTGGAGGAGACCAGGGTGGCTAGAGATCACAGGGCAGTAGTGGAGAGGTTCTGGAGAGGGTAGAGATGCACACAGAGAGAGAACTGGGTATCTACAGATCTAAAACAATGAGGAAACCATACCCTGAGTTTACACTGGGTGGGAATAGTGCCTACTACCATAACCAGACTGGAAAAACTAATTCACATGTACAGAACTCAGAAAAGTCTTGTCTACCTAGTGGGGAATAATTAACCTTACAATAAACACTACTGGTCTACCTACAAACTTTAAAACAAGATGAAAAAAGATTAAACTGTTTCCAATTTTACTCAACTGCATCCTGGAACAATTTAAGAATATAGGAATATATAAATTATACAGTACTCAACAATGTAATATTAACAATAATAGAATCCAATGAAAAATTACCAAGAAAGCAAAGAAGCAGAAAAATAAGCCCCAAAATGAGGGAAAAAATCAATCACTTAAAACCAATCTAGAACTGGCACCAGTGTTACAATTAGCAGACTAGTACAGTAAAGTTATTATTATAACTGCATCCCACATGCTGATTAAAGACTAAATATGTTAAGTACAGACATAGAAGATATAAAAAGGTCTCATATTAAACTTTTAGAAATTAAAATTGCAATGTCTCTATACACCGGATGGAACTAACAATCAATTAGACATTGATGAATAAAACTTGTCGGCTTGGAGACATATCAATAAAAACTATTCAAAATGAAACACAAAGAGAAAAAAAGACATCCCCCAAGAAAGAATTTAACAGTTTCAACAAACTTTGAAACAACTCCAAGCAGCCACTTGTGTGTGTGTGTGTGTGGGTGTGTGTGTCTATATGTATATATATACATATATATATACTAAAAGAGAGTGATGGGCAAAAAAATAGAAATAGTGCTTAAGATTTTTCCCAATTTGATTGAAACCATAAACCCACAGATCCAAGAATCTCAACAACCTTAAGCAATAGAAACACACACACAAAAACTATATTAAGCCACATCATATCATAATCAAATTGCCCAAAATTAGTGACAATGAGAAAATCCTAAAAGCAGATGGAGAATAAAAAAACCACAACATTTTGTATTCGGGAACAAATATAAAGATGGGAGCATATGTCTCATCAGAAACAAGGAAAGTCAGAAGACAAGGTCCCAACATCTTTAAAAGAGTAAAAGAAAAAATTAAATTAGAATTGTACATCCAGCAAAAATACATATCTTTAAAAACTGATAATATAAAAAATCCATTCCTAGTAAACATTAAGCAATGTTGGCAAACCAGAAAAGCACTTTTTTTTCCCTGATACTGTGCTGTATGTGTGGACTTATGTAAGAGTCTGCAATTTCCCCAGGTTGTGTCCTGAAGAACTGTAGTTTGGTTGACTTTATAAAGGTATGTGTTACTTAGAATAAAATCCACAAATCTTTAGTGTACAGATTGATGAATTTTTACATGCATATAAATTCATGTAACAGATCAAGATACAGAATATTTCCACTCCCCTGGAAGGCTCCTTCACAAACATTTGTATTAGCCCTAAAGTAACCACTTTTCTGGCTGTTATCGCATAGATAAGCATTGACTGTTTCTAACTCCAAATAGATAGAATCATGCAGAATACATTCTCATACATTTGGTTTCTTTAAATAAAATATTATGAGTGTGATTTTCCTCTTTGCTTTTGTGTACCTCAGTATTGCTGTGTAGTATTCCTTTGTAAAAAAGAAAAAAAATTACACTTTCTAGTGTTGCTGGATCTTGATTTGTTTCCAGGTTTTGCCTATTAAAATAATTACCTATGTAAATTTTTGTACATTTTTTGGTGGCACTTCCTTTTTTTAAATTGTATTCCTTTTTTTTAAGTTATATATCGAGAAGCAGGTTAGTTAGTTCATAAAATATACTTATCTTTAATTTTTGTAAATACTGCTAAACATTTGTTCCAGAGTGATTAGTCAAATTATGTTGCCACCAAAAATGTAAGAGAGTCCCAGTTGTTCTACATCCTCAACATAACAGTGCATAAGGTTATTTTCAACTTTTCCAGAGAGAGAAACATTGAGCGACAGAGAGACAGAGTGAGAGAGAAAACATTGTAACACCAAAGTACAGTCTATGAAAGACAGTTCTGTAAAGCTTGAACTGAGATAAGAGAACGTGTTTTGGAGCTTACATGTACCGTTGCAGATACAGTGAAGAATATAGATTTCCTACAAAATGAGACAGGAATTCTACAAGCCAACCTCAGTGTTTCTTTAAATGCATTAATCCCTTTCCCACCATTTTGTCTGCCAGCCAGCACTCTTGAACCCAGATTCTTGCACTTTTTCTTTTCCTCCCTCTTTTGTCTCAAGAACTATTTTTAATATATTCTCTATCCTTTTTATTGCCTATCCGGTGCCTTGCCTATAGACAATAATTTTTTTTTTTTTTTTTTTGTGGGGAAGACCAGCCCTGAGGTAACATCTGTTGCCAATCCCCCCCTTTTTGCTGAGGAAGACTGGCCCCGGGCTAACATCCGTGCCCATCTTCCTCTACTTTATATGGGACGCCCCACAGCATGGCTGACAGGCAGTGCGTCGGCGGGCGCCCGGGATCCGAACTCGGAAACCCCAGGCTGCCAAGCGCGGACTAAACCGCTGCACCACCCGGCGGCCCCAATAATAAATCATTTTTAATGATAAAAAACTCTTTATGCTATCAAAAACATTGGCTTCATTTGGCAGCATAACACTGTATACTGCAGAAAGCAGATCTCAGTGTGACAAAAGGAAATATAAGAAAAAACACTAAGAAAAGTAATTTTTAAAATAATACTTTGAGGAAAATGGTAGTGGAAAGGTGCATATATTGATCTAGATTATAGTTGAGTGTTAAAGAATCTGCATACAAAATCAAAGGCTGAATAAATCAAAATCTTGTCAAATCTATTTAATGAAATATTTTTAAGACAGTGTTGTTTAATTTCATTTAATCTCCCCACACTTTTCTCGCATTATATAGCAAAAATAAATAAGGAATTACCAACCACTACTGCAGGCAAAAAAATTGAAAGTAAAATAAGCACAACCTCATCAATTCTAGTCTTTGTTTAGCAAAGTAATAACCATATGCTATTTTCATATCTTTATTTGTACTATGAAAATATTTAAAGGTCTTTATTTGTCATTTCTAAGCAATATTCTTTAAAAATTATGGAGGATAACTAAAATGCAGTTCTCTATATTTCTAGTAGTTTAGAGGTTTGTAGATAGTAAATTGGAAAGGAGATAAGAAACTTTAATTTGAAATAAATTTTTTAACATGTCAGGTTATGATCTAGCAAGTAATTCTCCTAAGCATGTGGTTTAATAGCAAGAGATATTTAAGTAAGAGAAAAATATGGCTAAAATGTACCACATTCAGTGTTTTACTTTGTAGGAAAATAATATTTCTATATTTATCATCTTAATTTTATTACTTCCATAGTTTGTAACATGATGTCTTTATTGATCATCTTTCCAGGAAAATTTGTACACTTTGTTACCTATTAAGAAATTCTAAATCAAAATCCATATTGCCATAAATATGTGTATACTATCAGATTATTAAAAAAAAAAAACTCTTGCTTTTTACCCTCAAAAGAAAGATAACGTATCTCTTCATATACTGAAACTGGAATTAAGGGCAATGAATGAAAATATTAGTTTTAAATAGCTTGAGATTTATAATTTGTGAAATGCATTGAATTAAACAATTCCTATCTATTGGTGTCATACACTGTCTATGATTTTTGTATCTTAGATAACTGTAATGATGGCCAACATAACAATAATTTAAGATTTTTTTTTAAAAAAACACTCTTTTAATGTTTAAATTGTCAATGTTCTGTTTTTTTTATTGTTGAAATTATAATTTGCTGTGATTTACTTAATATTTAGTAAATATTAAGATGATATTAAAAAATCCTGTTCAGAAAGTTGATACATGGAAAATCATTCCTAAGTACATAAACCAGCTATGAATTTTCAATTTACATCCAATCACATTATGTTATCACAAATAGCTACAATAAATAGGAGAATGATTACTGGAAATGGTAAATTTGCAAATAAAGAAAATGAAATTATCTATAGATTCCTTTTAATTGTTTATATATTCATCTTGCCACCAGTATATATGTGCCGCACGAGGACAGGGGCTAAACCGGTACAATACTTTCCAACTAAAAGTAAATTAATGAAATTCTTTTAATTTATGAATGTATTAATGAATAGGTCATCAATTATTTCACTTTTTAAATTATGCAATTTTCCACTATTACTTTATTTGCTTTTATCTTCCCAACATTATCTGATATTGTTGATTACTCTCTCACCTCACTAGATTTTCAGGACTCCATGCTTTGTGAATACCTGAGCAGGATCAGTCTTTGGCCCTCTGTTGACATTTCTTTATAATAAGTCCCATAGAGAGTCTGTACACTCTGACTGCACACCTATCAAGAGACAATTCCAAACCCGCCTCTAGCCCAGGTATCGTCCTGTCATAATTCTATATTCAGTTCCATCTGTGACTTGTCCAAAAAGTAAACTTGTCACTCTCACTCCAAAATATCTGTTTCTTTCTCTTTTCTCGCCTACCATGTTAACACCTTAAATATGCCAAGTATTTTGCTCTTCACAATTTCTTTTCAATGCATGTTTCCACTTCTATAGTCGTTATCCTTGGCAGACAGTAATATTCTCATGCCTGGACAATCGCATTAGTGTTCCTTGTAGTGTTTCTGCTGCTCCTGTCGCTAGTATATTTCATACCAATTGGAATTTCTCAAATATGATTTATGCAAATATCACTAAATGTTATATTTTGTAACATAAAATATATAATTTGGATTTCATACATATAAGTTCTTCTGTAGTTCTCTTTCATCATCTGGATCCCCTCACATATTTTTTTCCACTTTCACATTAGGTTTTGTTTAATAGACCAGTTATTTCACGCAATCTGTTACATTTGCCATTCTTTCAAGAAATCTTGTACATCCAATTTTCCCACATACAAATCTCTCCCAATTTTTGCACTTTAATAGCATTTCCTTTACAATCTGTGCTGGTTATTTTGCTCTTTGGATTCATTCTGTGACCATCTCTTCTAATAATACCACCCTGTCTGGTAGCACATAGAGTAGAGGACGTGATTCTCACTATTGCTAGTCTCTGGGCCCTTTCTTATTAGTTGTTGCCTCGTATCTCCTGAGGAATCATGATTCAAATCAAAAAGTACCTTCTCATTGGACCTCTTTATCCCTTTTTATAATAGTCATTGTTTATGTATTTTGTAACAACTTAGAGTTCTGTCACTTAAAATTGAACCGTATCTCACACCACACACCAAAACCAATAGAATTAAATGAAGATGATAATGTAAGAGAATGCCTGCATCACCTTTGGGTAGGTGAGAATTCTTAAGCAGACACCAAGAGCACAAAATGTAAAAACAATAATTGTAATAAAAAATATATACTCTATGTTCCATTTATGTAAAATTCAACGGCAGGTAAAACTACAATAGAGTGATAGGATTTGGGATAACAGTTGCCCTTGTGGAAGAAGGAGTGAGCAGTGATTGGGATGGGGTCTGCACGCTAGAGGGTTCTATCTCATCACCTGGTGGTTATACAAGTATTATCTTTGTAATATTCTCAAAGGTTTACAAATATTTGTTATTGACCTTTCTATTTTTCTTATGGTCCAATGGAAGAAAAGTTTAAAAATCGATCTTTTATAATTGCTGTCAACACAGAGGTGATAATAAAACCAGGTCCCTGAGAATGTGAAGGGAAGATGCAATCAGAACAAGGGTGGAGGGAGAAAAGAAAAGGAAAACTGGCTATGAATGCAGGTGGATGTATTTTTGGAGGCCAGAGGAGCAAGATCTTTAAAGAGTTTTCATGTTTTAACTTCAATTTCCTCTAAATTAGGAGGAAATTGAAAGTTCAGATAAAAGTTGGTGACATTTGTAAAGAATGGAAATGTTCTGACCATCTTGAGGAATAGAAAAACCAAGCAAATAGTAACAAGCAATAATAGTAGATGTAAGAAAGAATCTGACCCATTAGTGATGTTAGACTACTGACAGCTTGTAAGCTACACCCTTCCCTCTTTCCCTTCTACCCTACATCTGCCAAGCTAATAGGGAATCCTAGGTACCCCTTTCTTTGACTTTGTGGGGACATGTAATCATGCAAGCCCATCCAGACCCCATGCCAAATTGTCACCCACTCTCTAACCACCATGAAAACCTCAAACGAGTTTCCTTTTCCTGACTTCTTGAGACATTTTGGACCAACTTTGGAGGCCTGCTCTGCTCTCTCCCAGAAAGCATCATTCTGTTAGTAATAAACCTTTCATACACTCCTGGTGCCCATGTGGCATTGTCAGCTCCAACATCTAAACCAAATTTTGGGTGGGAGAGTAGGGATTTGATCACATCTCTGTGGGGTGATCATTACAGTAGGATTGATGGGGTAGAACTGAGGACCCTATATGACATTGATGAACACAAAATGACCATACAATGGCAATGGTACTTGTCTACTGTGTGGGACAAGGGTCATCTGCCTAGGTATAGGTAGGAAGGCAGTTGAATTCAGCGAAAGTTAAGATTTTACAAGACAGGTATGCCAAAAGCACAAGCAGCCAGAGAGTGGAAGGTTAACCTAAACTTCCATTTAATTTCATCTAAAGATTGAGTAAAATGGGTACTGAAACTGACTGACAAATACAGAGAAAGTAGAGGGTCCTTAGAGGGAAGGCCCATGAGGTAGAAGGTAGAACACTGGAGTATGTGCTATAGCTAACAACTGCAAATAATATACTCTAGCTACCATCATCCTGAAATATTCACCTCTAAAATATTAAATTTAGACATCTAAAGGTATAATAGGAGGACCAGATGATTTAATTTAATATTTTACAGATGAAATATTTCTAGATATTGGTAGCTACAGTAACATAGATGAGATCACAGAAGATGAGAAGTAAGAACTGAGAAATGAAAATTTTGGTGGTGGGGGCCCACCTGGTGACCTAGTGGTTAAGTTTGCACTCTCCGCTTCGGCAGTCCAGGGTTGGCCATTTCGGATCCTGGGCATGGACCTACGCACTGCTCATCAAGCCATGCTGAGGTGGCATCCCACATAGATCAACTAGAAGGATGCACAACTGTGATATACAACTATCTACTGGGGCTTTGGGGAGAAAAAAATGCCAAAAAAAAAAAAAGGATTAAGATTGGCAGCAGATTGTTAGCTCAGGGCCAATCTTCCTCAAAAAAAAAAAAAAGAAAGAAAATTTCGGTAGATCATCACTTTGGACTTTGAGGTCATATAGCACGATAACATATTTAGGGTAGAAAGTCGGATCCTCAAGTCTTTCACGTATGAAATAAGCGACAAAAAATTTGGTGTATGAGAGTGGCCCAGTTGAAGAACAAACATCTCAAAGCAGCAGGTTATGTTAAAATGGTGAAGAGGAAAGTGTTAAAGTGGAAATGAGGGAAGAGGACCTTCAAACTGAACAGATACATGTGTAGCATGGGAGATGAAAAGCCTTCATTTGAAAAATGTACATGTGCAGCAGAAATTTGGGGAAAATAGTTTTCAGCTGTATTTAGGAACATTAAAGAAGATTGGAAGAAGTGTTGAGAAAATAGAAGAGTTATTAGTTGATGACTAATAGTTGTAGAGGGCATTATGAAGGATTTGGGACAGTTAAAATGGTTTCAAGGATGTGTGATGTGTCACTGGTGCAAGAAGCCCAAGGTAGTGTGGTAATGGCTTATAACTAATTAGAGAGACGTATAAGTGGAAGTTGATTGAAGAATCCAGGTAAGTGAACCCTGAAAGGTTTAAATGGTGAGTTACAAGGTGATCTAAATAAGTAATCCAGTTCTCTAGTGGATGGGAACTTGAGTGCTTTTGAGAATTCTAGAATGGCCACATAATGTGCTCAACAATATGACAGTGGTGACATGAAAAGGCATTCCTAATATTCCACAGGATGAATGTCTTCAGACAGCCAGGACAGGTGGCATGATTTTTCAGATTCCATAAGAAACCAGCTTCATGCTATTTAAAGGGATTATCAGCAGTGAAGGGATTATCAGAACTTCCACTTGGGGATTCATTGTGAAGCGAAGACACTTGAAGTGCTAAATTTGCAGGACGGGCTCCTTGCCATATGAGATTAAGAAAGGCTGGGATAAAACCAGCACAATGGAGGTAATGATGAGGCTTAGCCTGATCTTTGTATTGCCAGAACCTAGCAGAGATCCGTTTGGTAAATAAATGATTTGACAAATCTAAGACATTTATAGATTAAAGAGATAAATAAATGTGGGTGTCAGGCTTGTTTTTATTATAACAGAAAAGCTTTATTTGTATTTCAGGTCTTAAAAAAACTGTCAAAATCGTTTTTGAATTTCAACTTCCATAGAAAGAAAAAAGTAAATAGACTGTAGTCTCAAACAGCAAGTTTTATGCTGAAAGGTATTTTTGTTTTATATATGCATATATTCACACACACACGTGTGTATATGTATGTGTGTGTATATATGTGCACACATGTATGTGTACGGTTTAAAAAATTATATAGTAGCATACTCTCCAAACAGTTTAGGAGATATTCTATAACCAATGTCTTTGAACTCCCAGCTGTGCTTCAATCAGATCTTATTCCTCTCACTTCTCTATTCTGAATAATGTGTGAGTGATTTCAGCCTGGCTTTAGCTGGCATCTCAGTTTTACATGAAAAAGTGGCAGCTGTTCCTCTGGGGGAAACATCCCTCACTAAACCACTGGAAGCAATGCCCAAGGCTCAGTGGGCTTTCCCTTGGAAGCCTGGGCCTAGTTAACTGGAAAGCTGAACTCTGAACAGATCCACCAGGCTGTTGTGACAGTTCAGCCTCAGTGCCACCTGCGTAGATCTGAAAGGGATGTAGTTGTTCCATTCTGTGAGCAGAATTCAAGAACATTCTCATGACACTGACCTATGTTCCCCTTGAATAATTTGGTAATAATTTAATTGACTCTTGAGATATTGCCAATAGCCTAGTTAGCTGTTTCGTCTGCCATTTGGAAAACTGTAGATTAGCGATTAAAGATATCCCTTTTTTTGAACTGTAGGGAAAAAGTCACGGATACTGACTGAAACACATGGGTCATTCATGTAGATTCCCGCAGCATGGACATTTGTTGAGAAAGCATCAACTGGGATCAAGCTGTTGGAGCCTGCACGACTCAGATTGCCACATTGCTGCCTGGATCCAACTATGTGACAGGCATGGCAACACATCCACTATCAGAGGCTGGGCACAAAGTAAAGAACTCTAGACTTCAAATGTGTAGGCTACCACTTCATACCAGACTTGTGATTCCTGCCAAAGTTGACCTGGGTATCCTGCAGTGAGGAAGCTTCATTGCACGGTATTGTCCTTGCCTGCTCCTTGCAGATTAACTACCTCAGACCTTTGTTCATTTCTCAGACTATCAGCAATGTGTCACTGCTCTTGAGGCTTTTCTGATTAAAGAATTGCTCTTCCAGTCTGATGAGTCAAATTGATAGGGAATACTTCTAAGAATGGTATTTGGTAAATACTATTTTTGTATAAACTTTATCAGATTAATAAATTCCCTTCTATTCCAGGTACACTAAGGATACTGTGAAAGATTTTCTCTGAGATAAAAATATAAAGGGCTCCTTAATATTAATCTGTTATCAGTTATACTATTCATCCATCTGTAGAAGGCAAGATAAGAAAGAGGACTTTGTTTACAAACAAGAAGCATGCCATGTATTTTATTCTAAGTGTATTAAAAATACTACGTTAACTTTTGTATGTCATTTTATTTTTGCCTTTATTTCCATTCCATATAACCTTCAGGCCATCTTTCAGGTGCTTTTCTCCTCTATTTGGAAGAAAGCTCTGCTGTGTTGGAGTAATCATGCTTCTCCATTTCAATGCTAGCCCAGGAAAGTGCTCCTTTGTAATAAGATGAACCAACAAACAGCGATACCTCTATCTCTTTGATTTTACAAGGCATGAAATTCAGTCTGAAAATCCTAGTTTTGACTGCCAGTAACCTGTGGTCATAAAAGTGGTTCCAAGTAGAATTATCTCCTTTTGTAACAGCTATCTATTACCAAGATAATAATGCAAATCAAATAACCATTAAGTCTTAGTGACACGCAATGACAAATTGTTAGTTAGCTCATGAGTCAGTAAGATTCCATAGATCTGTACCTGTCTGATCTGATCTGTTGTCCCATATTTCTAAATCAGCAATAGTTCAGTAAGTCAAGTCTGCTGATATTAACTGTGTTAGCTCACATGTGTAGGGCCAACTAGCTCTTGGTTGACATAGGAAGGCTTCAGCTGGAACAGCTGGGGAATTCAGTCCTTTTCTTTCTTAATTTAATTAATTTCTTTATTGAGGTAACATTGGTTTATAACATTGTATAAATTTCAGGTGAACATCATTATATTTTGACTTCTGTGTAGACTACATTGTGCTCACCACTGAAAGTCTAGTTGCCATCCATCACCATACAAATGTATGTATGTACCCTTTTACCTCTTTTGATCTTCCCCACCCCCCTTCCCCTCTGGTAACTACCAATCTGTTCTGAGTATTTATATGTTTGTTTGTTGTTGTTTTTTTATCTGTCACATATGAGTGAAATCATATAGTATTTGACTATACCAGTGATATTTTCTTCTTTGATGATTTTCTTTTCCACTACGTTTCTTTAACATTTCTTGCAAGGACAGTTTCATGGTGATAAACTCCTTTAGTTTTTGTTTGTCTGGAAATTTTTTTTCTCTCTCCTTCCATTCTGAATGATATCCTTGCTGGATAGAGTATCTTTCAGCACTTTGAATATATCATGCCACTCCCTTTTAGCCTGTAAGGTTTCTGCTGAGAAGTCAGCTGATAGACTTAAGGGGTTTCTTTTGTATGTAATCTGTTGTTTTCTCTTGCAGCTTTTAGGGTTCTCTCCTTATTCTTAATTCTTGACATTTTAATTATAATGTGTCTTGATGTGGGCCTCTTTGGGTTTATCTTGTTTGGTATTCTCTGTGCTTCCTACACCTGGATGTCTGTTTCCTTCCACAGGTTAGAGAAGTTTCCAGCTATTATTTCTTCAAATAGTTTCTCTGCCCCTTTGTTTCTCTATTCTCCTTGTAGGACGCCTATGTTAGTATGCTTGATGTTGTCCCAGAGATCCCTTAAATTGTCCTCATTCTTTTTAATTTTTTTTTTTTAACTGTTTGGCTTGGCTGATTTCCTCTTCTCTTTCATCTAGATCGCTGATCCCTTCTGTGTCACCTACTCTGATATTGATTCCCTCTAGTGAATTTTTGATTTCTGTTATTGGTTCTTTTTGATATTTTCTAATTCTTTGTTGAAGTTTTCACTGTGCTCATCTATTCTCTTCCCAAGTTCTGTGAGCATCCTTATGATCATTAGTTTGTACTCTTTATCAGATAGATTATCTCTATTTCATTTAGTTCTTTTTCTGATGATTTGTCCTGTCCTTTTATTTGGAACATATTCCTTTGTATCCTCATTTTTCCTACTTCTCTGTGCTTTTTCTATGTATTAGGTACATCAGTTACTTCTCCCAATCTTGATAATGTGGTCTTATGTAGGAGATGCCTTATGGGTCACAGCAGCCTGCTCCCTTCTTGTCACTGGTGCCAAATGCTCCAGGGGTGTCCCCTGTGGGCTGCATATGCTCTTCTGTTGTGGCAGGGTTGCTATTGCTCTGGGTGCCCGGGTAGGCTGGGTTCTCCCCTGGCTGACTAATTATGAGGCCCTTCCATGTGCGGCTGCTAGGGGCATGTTATTGGGTGTGGCCAGCCCTTGGCACAGCTGTGTTTGAGGCCTGGTAGTGCACAACTACTGCAGTTTTGTTAGTAAGCAAGTCAGGCACCCAGTGTAGCTGGTGGTTGGCCCAAGGGCACACAACTGCTGCAGCTCCAAAGTGTCGTTGGCTACATGGCCTTGCAGTGCTTGGCTGCCTCAGGTACATTGGTGGGCAGGGCAGGCTTCTGGTATGAACTGACTGTGTAGCCTTGTGGTGTGCAGCTGCCTCAGGTGCACTGATGGGTGGGGCAGCCCTCAGGTGCAGCAGCGTGCAACTGTTTCAGGGGTTGGTAGGCAGGGAAGATCCCCTTTGTGGCTGCTTGCAAGGCCCATTTGTGCAAGTGTGCTGTAGGCTTGCTGGTGGGCAGGGCCGATCCCCGAGGTGGGCTGCCTGTGCCGCCTGGCTGTGCTTGATTGCCTTGGGTGCTTTAGTAGGTGGTGCAAACCCCTGTGCTAACAGGCTAAAGGAAGAATTCCAATGGCACCTGCCAGCTTCTGTGTCAGCACAGGTGAACTAGGCCGTGCACCATAGTGGCTGCTGCCAGTGTCTTAGTCCCTGAGGGGATGCACCCAACTGCCTCCTGCCTCTCCAGATTGTGCTCTGAGCTTAGTAAGTGAGTCTGTACCAAAGGACTATGCACTTTTCTATCTGGTGTCTTTGTGCAGTTCTCCAGGTTGAGTGAGTCTGTGCATGGGCCCTTTAAGAGCAGACTTTCCTTTCCCTGAAGTTCTATAGTTTTCTGAGTATATTCTCCATTGGTTTTCAAAGCTAGGTATTTCGAGATCTCATCTCTCTGATGCTGAATCTAAGAGCTGGGGTCCTAACGGGGAGCTTGAATCCTCCGTTTCTCTGGGAAAGTTCCATATCTTTGACATGGCTCCTGACCGAGGCACCATGGCCAGAGTGTGGTTTATTCCTCAGCAGGGCTGTAGCTCTGTCTCTTCCACCCCTCTCTGTGTTGTCCCTTGTTCTGGAGGTTCTTTTTATCTAGTTTCCAAATCTCTCCCAGGGGAAATTGTTCCACAGGTAGGTATAGTTTATTGTGTCCATGGGAGGAGGCAAGTTCAGGATCCTCCTAAGCCGCCATCTTCCAAACTCTCCTGGGGCAATTCAGTTCTATTCCGTGTGTTCCATCCTCCACCAAGGTAGCTCACACGTGTTATCATGGAAAAGGCAGAAGGCATGAGTGAAAGCAAATCCAATCACAGAAGTGCTTAAGTCTTGCTTGCATAAAAATTTCCTAGAACCCTATTGACCAAAGCAAATTGCATGCCTAAAACTGGAGTCAGGATTGTAGACACTACAAAATTACACTAGATTGGATGTGAATACAGAGAGTGGTAAACTATTGGAGCCATTTCTGAACTCCATTATACCATCTCTCCTACATAATTGTATATTCTCAAGTATCTCTATTTTACCTGATTCATTAACTACATATGCATTTATTTATTCATGTATCCACTCAATGAACATTTATTGAGTTACCAGCATGTAATAGACATCTTTCTCAGAACTATATATATAGCAATAGACAAAAAATTTTAAAAAAGTATCATCATAATACATAAATTTTATTAGAGTTGTCATAGACAATAAACAAGTTAAAAAGCTAACATACATAATGTTAGTGAATGTGCTATGAGAAAAATGAATTAGAGAGAATGAAAAGCATTTGTGGGAGAATTGCAATTTAAATCGTGTCAGTTTTACTGAACTAAGTAAAGCACTGTAGAAAATGCAGAAGTAAAGACTGTAATTGGAAGAAGGATAATGTTATTTAAAGAAATGGGAGAGACCTGAAAAGGAAGAAGTTGTCCATTCTTGAAAAGGAGGTCATCTTGACTTTCTAATTTCTAATTCTGATAATACCAAGGGTTAGCAACAGCAAATCTTACACATCGCGTGGAGGCATGTATATTTGCATGCTCACTTTGGAAAATATTTCATCATTATCTATCAAAGCTGAAGTTGTTCATAATTTATCACCTACTAAGTCCATGCCTAGGTCAATCACGTGAAATATCTGGTATATGTGCCCTAGGAGCAGGGCCAGCTTCATCGGTGTACAACCTGTGCAGTCACATAGTGCCCTGTGCTTAGGAGGAGCCAACGTTTGTTTTAATGCTCTTCTGTCATCATCTTGTAATTCGTAATAACTTTTGAACAAGAGCCCCTGCATTTTCATTCTGCACTCTGCCCCATGTTTACGCAGACGGGTCCTAGGAGACATGTAAATGAAGTGCACAGAAAGATTGTGTATAAAAGTAAAATTCTGGAAACAGCCCAAATGTCTCTAACTATAAAATGAATTTTAAAAATATTGTATGTATGTATAGAGAGAGAGACAGGAGACAGAGACACAGAGGGAGAGACAAAGACACAGAGACACGAAGAGAGACAGAGACACAGAAAGAGAGAGGGAGAGAGAGAGAGAGACATGTAACTTGATTTACCCAGTGGGTTGTCAGGGGATGTGACACTAGGCACTCATAATTGCTTGAAATGTGTTTGTGTGGTAGAGCTTTCCCTCTTGCACATCAGGCTTCTCCACGGAATAACATGTTTTGGAAAGCCCACTGGTCCTAGGAAAATAAGAATCTCAGTTCTCCCAGCCGAAATTCAGACCAGCTAACTGCAGCATAAAAGCCCAGGGGACTCGTGGAGAAGGAAAAGGGGAAAAAAAGAAGACTTTAAGCCAAAGTGGAAAAGTGGATTATCTCCTAGAATCAGCTTCTCTCCTCTTCAATCCAATTTGCATTTCTTCCCTCATTCTTTCCTCCCTGCTTCCTGTCTGTAGGGCCAAGCTCCATCACCAGTGAACTGTACCCTAACATTTTGCACTAATATACTAGTGTTTCAACAGTGGAGTCAGAGAGCACTTTCTCTCCTAAGTAATTTGCAACATGATTTTGAAAAGCAAGCTCCAGCGTCCGAAACTTTTATGAGTAAGGGTGAGCAATGGAGATTCCTGCCCAACTAAATTGTTGCTAGTTGACTTCGAAATCAGAGCTCTGCTATTTAATATGAATATTATTCTGCAATTTTAGTTTCTACAAAAGTTTCTATATCTCTGAAGTGAATATAGTAAAATTTTCTTCGTAGATTTATTGTAGGAGCTAAACAAGACGATGAGTATTTATTTCCTTGAAAACTTGGGGATAAAATGCAAATAAATACAGTGAGTATCTGCAGGAGTTTTGTGGATGTAGATGTACACGCAGATTATATGTGGATGGTGTAAGCACATGGAATACATGAGCATGATGAGGGCTGAGGATTTCATCATGGGTGTGTAGATATAGACACACATACATTTAACGACAGACAAAAGATACAAACACAGAAATGCATATAGATGTTTTGGGTAACATGAAATTTTTTTTACCATCATTCTGGAAGTCATTTGGAGAAGTATAAGGTTAGAGAAATCAGTTAAAAGTTACACATGAAAGCTAAGACTGAGACAAGATTTAGATATAATAAGATTTGGGTGATATGGAAATAATATCTTTGTCTTTAAAAATATCTCCTGAAGAATCAGATAGTCTACTTTTTGCCCAGCTGTCTATTCTGAAATCACTGAGTAAAAGTGTTGCCACCTCAACCAACACCTTAGGCAGAACATTTAGCTTTTTCTCTTCCATTCCTCTCATAACACCCACTCCTTAGGAAGAGATTTGTTTGAGAGAATTCAGGTATCCTAAAAATAAGTATCATTTTGAGGAAAAATTGATAATACAATGGACATTAAATACATTAAACTGTAACTCACAGTCCTAAAGAAAAAGCTAAAACAAAACAAATAAACATGCATGCATAAACAACTTCTCTAACTTTTTGTGCAAAATGCCAGTATTACTAATTTGTACTTAGCATCATTGTTTGGGTTTTTTTTCCCCTGATTATTCTAATTTAAACATGAACAGTCTAGTCTACTTTACTGAGTTCGCCTTCAGCAGAAAAACCTTGCCAATGCATTCCCATCTGCAGGTAAATATGCTCTCAGGAAACAGAAGGTTAATATATGCTGTTGGGAAAAAAAAAACAACAAATAAAAACCTTACCTTTTTTCACTTTTACTGAAGACAGGAAGATAAACACCTATAGGCAAATCTCTACCTGCAGGCATGAATATGCTTTAAGAGAAAATCTCTTAAGTTATGCAAGATGCTTTTAAAAGGAATTCTTTAGTGTGTTAGCTAATTACAACCCTGCTGAAAAAAATGTGTACTTTGAATATTCTTGGAGTTTTTCCAATTCCTTCCGTCTGTTTGCTCACATCTTCAGGAGATAAAAGAAATAAGTGCAACATATTTTTTTAAAACATTATTCTAAAATTTTATTAAAAACAGTATCTTTACTCTTGGTTTTAAATCTCAGTTGATGGTTGGTATTATAAATACGAGTTTTTTTAGTCTCAGTGAAATCTGTTCAAACAATGATTGAATAAAAAGTAACTACATGGCATTTATTTCAGAAATTTAAAAAAACTTGTTATTGATGGAGTCAATATTTATACTAACAATAAAACAGCTTATTTTCACTCTTTTATGGAAAATCACAGAAATTAGAAGAAAATACTCTGAGTCTTATCATTAGTCCGAAATATTATTATTGTCAAGACTCTTAATTGTTATTAAATAATTCAAACTGATAAAAGCAGTAGAAAAATTGAAGGTAGGCCAAAACATGTATTTACATTTCAAAATAATAAATGTATTTTGATTCCACAATTATCTGATGATTTAAATTCAGTTTAGAGAAAAATCTAAGAATTTTACTTTATAAGTAATTTATTTCCAATAAATATTACGATTCCACTCAACATTAGAATATAACTCTGATTCATACTCTCTGAATCCCAATCTCATTTTGATTTACAGTAGATTAAAATATACAGATATTTTATTTATTTTTTCACTTGAATATGACTCCCATTTTTGATAATTTAAATTGTCCTGATTTCTTATTTGCAATGCAACATTCCAAAAAAAAAACTACTCATTTCAAGGGTCAGAACATACTAATGTTCTCTAAGTGCAATACATTTTTACTTGCAATGTTGTTGCTATCTTCAAAAGTAATGATTTCCAGTATTTTTATAACTAACTAACATATTTAATGGTGTTGTCAGTCTCAGAGTCAAGGAACTTAACTAGTTCAGAAAGAATATCCCATCACTAAGGTATGCCCTTGGGAAACTCATTTCCTCTTATTATGGAAGCAAATCATTAACATATGTTGAGCCTTCATTCATCTGTAATGCCCCAGTGACATTAGGAGCGTTTTGACTGTGGCAGGAGCACACTTTGTGTGCTCAGTCCATTCAAGCTACCATAACAAAATACCACAATTAGGTAGCTTATAAACGACAGAAATTTACTGCTCACAGTTCTGGAGGCTGGAAATCTGAGATCAAGATACGAGCTTGGTCGAGTGAAGGCCCTCTTGCAGGTCCCAGACTTCTTGTTGTATCCTCACATGGCAGACGGGGTGAGGGATCTCTCTGGAGCCTCTTTCATAAGGCACTAATCACATTCATCAGCATTCCACCCCTGTGACCTACGCATTTCCCAGAGGCCCCACCTCTTAATACCATCACTTATAAAGGTTAAATTTCAACATACGAATTTTGGGGGGATACAAACATTCAGACCATAGTGGTGATATGAATTGCAGGGGTAAGAGGTTGCAAAAACCCAAAGGTTGAAAGAATCCCTAAGACCTATAACTTCCTTTACACTAAGTGACCATAAGGTAAAAGACTCCTCAGTAAGTCTACCAGAACACTAAATGCTAAATTCTAAACATTGTTGTGTTTTGTTTTTTAAGTGGAGATTAGGTGGGATGTACTGGATAATTCCATGAATACTCATCTATGTATGTATGAAAATAGGAGATCCCAGATAAGAAAACCCTGACCACACATTACCTGGATGTAGAATTGAGATCAGTATTCCTGGAGCCAGGAGTGGGTGGAGGTAGCTCAAACTAACATCACCTGCTCTAAGAATAATTGAGCATAAGTCAATCACCTCCTCCAAGCTATTTCTTTATTTCTTTGTTTGTTTTTTTCATGTATTAAGCCTGGTAAATTCTCAACTGAAGAATGACAAAAAATACACTTCAGTGGCATGGTGAAGAGTTGACCAAGATCCTAGAAATACTTCAAGTGAGATGATAGCAAACAAATGAAAGTTTTAACAGCAGATTCAAAGGTTCTTTAGAAGCAGAGTGAAGGTACTTCCCTGTTGTCCCACCAAGTAAGAAGTAGTTCTCACTCAAGGAGATGTAAGTGTACCAAAAATAAGGCTTCAGTATGAACTATTATCATTGTGATGATCTGGTGCATTTTCAGAAAGATTGTGCTATGGAAGAATACTTAAGATCATAATCTAGAGGTCTCTGGGCACTATTAAGAAAAAGAAAGAAGGGAGGAAGGAAGGAAAGAGAGAAAGAAAGAGAAAGAGAATCTCAAACTCAGTCCTTTCCTAGAATGTCCCAACATAGACCTTTCTCTCAGAATCTCTGTGGACCCAAGGTGGCATGGGAGAGTCAAATGTGTTTGTGTCTAGCAACATAATGTCAAATGACATGGTGCAAAAATTGATAGAACTTCAAGGAGAAATAGACAAATATACTATTAGAGTTGAAGACGTCAATACACATCTGTTAGTAATTGACAGGTCCACTACCATCAATCAGGTGTATTTAATTGATATTCATAGAATAGTTCACCCAGCAAGAGCAGAATACACTTCTTGAGCTCACAGGTAACATTCACCAAAATAGACCACATTCTGGACCAAAGAACATACCTTAACAAATTTAAAAGAATAGACACCATACAAAGTATGCTCTCAGACCAAAATGGAATTACACTTGAAATCAATAACAGAAAGATAGCTGGAAAATCCCAATCTATCTGAAGATTAAACAACACTCCTCTAAATAACACATCACTCAAAAAAGAATTTTCAAGATAAACATTTAAAAAATATTTTAAACTAATTAAAAAATAAAATCTATCAAGTTTTGTGTAATATATTGAAAGCAATGCTTACAGGGAATTTTATAGCATTTTATGTGTGTATTAAAAAAGAAAAATATCTAAAATAAGCAAGCAGAATAAAAGAAATAATAACAATCAGAGCACAAATCAGTGAGATATAAACAGGAAAACAATAGAAAATCAAGAAAACAAAAAATTGGTTCTTTGAAAAGATTAATGAAATTGATAAATCCATATCCAGACTAACCAAGAATAAAAGAGAGATGACACAAATTACTAATATCGGAAACAGATGAGGGGCCATAACTACTGATCCCATGTACATTAAAGAAATAATAAAGGAATAATTTTACCAAATCTATGCCCACAAATATGATAAACTAGATGAAATGGACCAATTTCTTAAAAGACAATCTGTCCAAGCTCACACAAGAAATAATATATAATGTGAATAGGCCTATATCTATTAAAGAAACTGAATTAAGAAGAATGTTCCCAAATTTGAAGGCATCAGGCCCAGAAGGTTTTACTGGTAAATTCTAACAAATATTTAAGAAATAAATGACACAATTCTCCACAATCTGTTCCAGAAAATGGAAACAAAAGAATACTTTCTAACTCATGCTATGAGGCTATCATTAACCTAACCAACACCAGACAAATACGTTACATGAGAGAAAAACTACAGGCCAATATCTCTCATGAACATAGAAGCAAAAATCCTCAAGAAAATATTAACAAACCAAATCCAACAACAAAGAAAAAGAATCATACAACATGATCAAATTGGATTTATTCCAGTTATGTAAGTCTGGTTCAACATTCAAAAGCAAATTAATGTAATTAATCACATCAACAGACTAAAGAAGAAAAATCATATGATCATATCATTAGATGCACAAAAAGCATTTGACAAAATCCAACACACATTCATAAAAAAAAAAAACTCTCAGCAAAGTAGAAATAGAAGGAATATTGTTGACCTGATAAAGAAGATCTACAAACAACTAACAGCTAACATTCTACTTAATGGTGAGAAAATAGATGCGTTTAAGATCGGAAATAAGGCAAGGCTGTCGCTTCTCACCACTCCTATTCAACATTCAGTTGGAAGTCTTAGCTAATTCAATAAGACAAGAAAATAAAATAAAAGATATATAGATGAAGAAGGAAGAAATAAAACAGGTTTTCTTTGCAGATGACATCATTGTCCATGTAGAAAATCTCAAAGAATTAAAAATAAACAAAAACTGCTGGAAGAAATAAGTAATTATGGTAAGGTTGTAGGATGCAAAGTTAATATACAAAAGTCAATTGCTTTCCTATATACTACCAATGAAAAATTGGAATTTGAAATGAAAAACACAAAACCATTTACATTAGCACCAAAAATATGGAAATATTTAGGTATAAGTCTAACAAAAAATGTACAAGAGCAATACAAGGAAAACTCCAAAAGTCTGATAAAAAAAATCAAAGATCTAAATCAATGGAGAGATGTTCCATGTTCATAGATAGGAAGACTCAATATTGTCAAGATGTCAATATTTCCCAACTTGACCTATAGATTCTATATCATTGCAATCAAAATATCATCAAGTTACTTGGTGACTATCAATGAATCAATTCTAAAGTTTATATGGAAAGGCAAAAGACTCAGAACAGCCAAGACAATATTGAGGGACGAAGTCAGAGGACTCCCATTACCTGACTACAAGTCTTATTATAAAGTTACGGTACACAAGACAGTGTGGTGTTGACAAAACAATAGACAAATAAATCAATTGAACAGAAGGGAGAGTCCAGATATAGATTCACACAAATATAGTCCACTGATTTTGACAAAGGAGCAAAGCAATCTAATAGAGTAAGGATAGTCTTTCAACAAGTGGTTCTGGAAAAACTGGTCACCCACATGCAAAAAAATGAATATAGACACTGACCTTCTATTTTCACAAAAATTAACTCAAAATCGATTCTAGGCCTAAATACAAAATGCAAAAATATAAAACTTCTAGAATATAACATGGAAAAAAAATACAGACAATTTTTTATTTGACAGTGAGTTTTTAGATAAAACACCAAAAAAGCACAATCCATAAAAAAATTGATGTCAGACTTCATTAAAATAAAAATTTCTACTTTTGAAAAACAATATTAAGACAATTAAAACACAAGTCAGACACAGGGAGAAAATGTTTGTAAAACACATGCTGATATATCACTGGTACTCAAACTACGCAAATAACTCTTTAAACTCAATAATAAGAAAAAGCAACCCAATCAAAAAGTGAGCAAAAGATCTGGACAACTCACCAAAGAATATGTACAGGTGGCAAATAAGCATATGAAAAGATGCTCCATATCTCATGTCATTAGGGAATTGCAAATTAAAACAGCAAGGAGATGCCACTACGTACCCATTAGAATGACTAAAATCGAAAACAATAACAAATGCTAGCAAGTGTGTGGAGCTACAGGAACTCTCATTCACTATTGACGGAAATGCAAAATGATAGAGCAACTTTGTAAGATAGTTTGGCAGTTTCTTAAATGCCAAACAGTTTTATCACAGAATTCGCAAACACAGTTTTAGGTATTTACTCCAAAGACTTGAAAAGTTCTGTCCACACACAAGCTTGCACACTAATGTTGATAGCAGCTTTAGTAGTCATCATTGCCAAAATTGGAAGTAATCAAGAAGTTTTTCACAGGTGAATGGATAAACAAACTGTGGTAAGTCCATACAGTGCAATATTACTCAGCAATAAAAACAAAAGAGCTTTCATCCATAAAATATTGCTAAGTGAAAGAAGCCAGTCTGAAAAGACTCTATACTGAAGATTTCAACTACATGATATTCTGAAAAAGGTAAAAGTAATAAGACAGTGAAAAATCATTGGTTTTCAGGAGTTGTGGGGGAGGAAAGAAATATGCATAGCTAGAACATTTTTAGGGCAGTGAAACTCTTCTCTATGAACCTCTAATGGTGGATACAAGACATTATACATATGGCAAAACCCACAGAACTGTACAATGTAAAGAGTGAATCCTAACATAATCCATAGATTTTAATAATAATGTCTCAGTGACAGTTTATCAATTGTAACAAATGAACACACCAATGCAAAATGTTGATAATAAGGGAAATGAGTGGCGGGAGAAGAGAGGGATTATATGGGAAGTCTGTACTTTTCGCTCACTTTTTCTGTAAACCTGAAACTTCTTTAAAAGAAAACATCTGTTAATTATAAACAAAAATACATTCTGTCCAATATTTTTAATCAATTATTAGTTTTATTTGTTTAAAATATTAATTTTAAAGAAATTGAAATAGTATTTAAGAGATGCTAAGAGCTATTTAAGCATGAAAATGATTCAATCTTAAAACGATTTAAGATTTAAAACGATTTAAGATTGCTGATAGATATTAAACTATATGTTTGAGAATATTTTCCAAATATTTTTGAATTGAAAAGAAAATGTTTTATCAGATTTTTGCTTTTTATTCATAACAATCTATTATTTATTAATAACAATCTACCTTTTAGCATTCTATGGGTGAATGAAAGTACACATAATAGAAACCCATTAGAGAGTAGCATCTTATTCCCTCTATTAAATATATATTCATGACTATTTTGTGATTACAATTATAGGGAAGATTTCTGATTCAAGTTTAAGCTACCATAATTAACATATTGAAGAGCATTTCATGAATAATAATCTGTAAATTTGGGTAACATTCATGAATTCTAGGCTGGCGGTTCTGCAAAATTGAGTAATAGGAAATACATTTATCATTAATTGTCAAGTTAGACAGAAAATTTACCTCTATAGAAATTATTCCCTGACAGAAGAGGTTAAATATGCAGAAAAATGTGTAACAGAATGTGGGTATGTTTTTAGGACTTCCTTTTTTATTCTCTTGGTGTCTCTTGCTAAAAGGAAAGTCATAAAACTATCACAAACTGTTTGCTTTTATTATCTTGAATTCTGCCTATTTTGGATTGGTTTATATGAGGGAAACAGGTATTCTTTATCATGGTTCTATTTAACTTTAAGTTTTTAAGCAAGTTAACTTTATTGTGGAATATAATTATTGGCATATTTCTTTACAAGCACAATTAATAAATAAGTAAAGAACTCAAAATAAGTCATCAGAGCTAATGATTATGAGACCACTCTAATTCACAGATGCATCTTGATTTAAATTTTTCCCTCAAGTAATTTTGGTTTAACTCTACTTACATCTTCAAAACAGACAAAATTGGTTCTTAGTTACTCACTTATCCTTAATGGTTTTAACAAAAATTTTAATAATCAACCGTAAGAATAAGATAAACATGTCATTTTTGTGGTTTCGTAATTAATTCCCAAATCAAATTCTAGTTTTCAGCAATTGTGCAATTTGTGGAAACTGGTAAGTGAATGTTCTCATTTTCTTGAAGGTTTACTGAATTGTTTCCACAAGATTGGGGTAGAAAATACATATCTTAAAATTTAATTGTCCATTGTATGGTGATTAGTTGTGTAAGTGGTTACTGAGGTTATGTGCATTCATCTTGATGCTTTCAAAAATCACAATCAGCTCTAAACTTCTATTGATAGCAATAAACTTGGTTTTTATTAGCAGTGTTAGTAAAAATAAGGTGTGTCATACAAAACCACATGCCACTTTTACCTAATAAATTTTAAGAGCCTATATAACATGGTAAATTATCCACTAGAAGCCTATAAATTCAGTTCTATTCATAATTCTGACACTGACATTTGGTGTCACCTCCATGGGCTAAACAATTTGCTAATTGGATCTCAGATTCTTCATCTGTAATGAAAAGATTATACATCAGTCAAATACAACACAAATCTATTTTGAAAAAAATCAGAGTTTATTTACAGAAGCCGAATATTTCACCTCAACTCTTTTTTAGGCATCTGTCTTAGTCTGCTCAGGCTGATATAACAAAAATACCATAGACCAGTGGCTTATAAACAACAGACATTTATTTCACACAGTTCTAGAGGCTGAGAAATCCAAGATGGAGTTGCCAGCAGATTTGGTGTCTGTTGAAAGCCCACCTCCTATTTCATAGATGGCCATCTTCTCACTGTACCTTCACATGTCAGAAGGGTGAGAGAGCTCTCTGGGGCCTCTTTCATAAGGACACTAATCCCATTTATGAGGGCTCCACTCTCAACTTAAGCACCCCCCAAACACTCTACCTACTAATACCATAACACTGGAGGTTAGGATTAAATGACATGTTCCACCCAAGAATGGGTTATTATTTCCACTTACCATGTAATAAGTTTGCCAACAATTTTTCCAGTAAAGATAAACTTGCTCTCAAAAGAAGGGGGAAACTGGGGATAATAAAGAATTTGAAAGAAAGAGCACATAAATATTTATCCAAGGCTGTAACAAAGGTAGAGTGTGCAGGTGCAAAGGATCTAGAAATAATATTAGCTATGTAGAATTAGAAATAATTAATTAATTAATTTTTATTTTTGGTGAGGAAGATTACCCCTGAGCTAACATCTGTTGCCAACCCTTCTCTTTTCGTTGAGGAAGACTGGCCCTGGGCTAACATCTGTGCCCATCTTCCTCTACTTTATATGTGGGACTCCTGCCACAGCATGGCTTGATAAGTGGTACATAGGTCTGCACCTGGGATCCAAACCCACGAACTCTGGGCTGCTGAAGCAGAGTGCACGAACTTAACAACTGTGCCACCGGCATAGCCCCAGAAATAATTAGCTTTGATTAAACATAATACTGATTGATAAGACAAATTCATAATTGATAAGACAGACGATGCTTTTTCTGTTTGTGTGTCAGTCTTTACTCCTTACCCCATCTTTTAAACACTACTTTTCCTCAAACCATGCATAACATCCTCTAACACTCCCGTGGTGATGCCCTGATTTTTAGTATCACTAAAATAGGGGCAAAGAGATACTTTCTAAAATGTATTTTTTTAACACGTATCCCTTTGATAAGCACAAATTCACGTGCACAGATATGCTCACATTATTTTTCCTGGTTGAGAATCACAGTTTTATCGATGTTCCAACAATATTCTTTTTATGATATTCAACAGGACATGTAAAATAGAATGAGCTAAAAATAAATTATCCCACAATTATATTCATTAATTATTTTATCAGTCACCCATTCAATGGTGTCAAGCTCTGTTCCAGCCCTGGTAATATACCACTGAATGAAACAAAAGGAGAAGTCCTTGCCCTTGAGAAGCTCATATTCTAGTGTAGAAAGTCACACAGAGAACCACAAACAAAATAAATTAACAAGTGATATGCATAAAATGCTAGTGCCAGGAAAACTAGATCAGATTTATGAGGATGGTGAGTTCTAGGGAGAGATCGCAACTTGAAAAGAGTGGAGAGAAAAAAGCTCATTGAGAAGGTGACATTTAAGAAAAGGTTTAAGGGGCCGTGGGAATGGTCCACTGGGGATGTCTGACAGAAAAGCATTTCAGAAGGAGGAAGAAGCCAAGGAAAGTCTCAGAGTGGGGAGCATACATGCCATGTTACACCAACAACAAAAAGGATGTGACTGTAGCTGGAGCAGAGTGAGCTAGAGAAAGAATAGAAAGAAATAAGATCAGAGAGGGAATGGGGGTCAGATCATATGGGCCTTGTGTGTCATAGTAAGAAATGTGTCCTTTATTTCAGGAGAAATGAGAAGTCATGGGAGGGTTCTGAGTAGAGGAACGACAAGACTTGGCTTCCATTATATTGGGCTTGCACTAGTTGCACTTTTAAGGGTAGACTGGTGGAGGCATGGGCTCCAGCTAGGAGTCCACACTGGTTACAATAGTCTAGAGTATGCAGATGTACCAGACAATCCCATAACCTTAGTAAATTACCACAGTAAATTTTACTTCTCACACATACATGTCAAACTCAGGTTTACAGGGGCTCTCTGCTCATCATGGTCATTAAAGAGCTCAAACTGACAGAAGCTCTGTCTTGGTGGCTTCTACCACATGTAAGGTAGGAAAGGGCGTGTGGTCAAACATGCATCAGCTCTTAAAGCTTCTTGTGTCACTGCCATTTGCATTTTATTAGCCAAAGCAAGTCGCATGGTCATGTCTAAATTCAAAGGGAATAGAGAAGAGCAATTTTACTATGGCTCTAGAAGGGGAGAAAAATATCGCAGAGTATATAACCTGGAGTATATTAACTCCAAGTTATAGACTCCAAGCTGGAGTATATTACCTCCAGCAAGAGGTGATGGTGTCTTGGACTAGGATGAGAGTGGTGGAGATAGTGAGAAGTCACTGGATTCTGGACATTTTGGGAATGGAGAGCCAGCAGTATTTCCTGACAAATGGGATACTAGATGTGATAGAAAGAGAAGAGATAGGACCGATGGCGGATAAACAGCTGGAAAGAAGGAGTTGCCATAATTGAGATCAAGGGGACTGAAGGTTAAGCAGATTTTGGAGGGGACTTAGATTTGCACATATTACATTTTAGACATTCAAGTAGAGCTCAAATAAGCCATTCAACATACAAGCTGGACTGCAAGGGAGATGTTTGCATTGGAGACAAAAACAAGGAAATCAGCAGCATTGGGGCTGGCCTGGTGGTGCAGTGGTTAAGTTCAATGTGCTCTGCTTCAGCAGCCCAGCGTCCACAGGTTTGGATCTGGGGCACAGACTTACACCATTCAGCAAGCCATGCTGTGGCAGGCATACCACATACAAAATAGAGGAAGATGGGCACAGATATTAGCTCAGGGATACTCTTCCTCAAGCAAAAAGAGGAAGATTGGCAGCAGGTGTTAGCTCAGGGCCAATCTTCTTCACCAAAAATAATAATAATAATAATGTGGAAATCAGCAGCATATAGGTGACATTTAAAGCCATGAGATTGGATGAGATCATAAAGGGAGTCAACAGAGGTCCAAGGACAGAGCTGTTTCACCAGCTGCTACAAAGTTGCAGACTTTAATATCTGAATTCAGAAGTTCAATACTGTTGTTCTAGATCCATCTGATATACATAAGTCTGGGCTTATAAACATGCACCATGTTTATCATTCCTAAGTGTATTTGGAAATATTTTTCTCTTTCCTATAATAAGATGATGTATCCAAAGTATACCACAACCGGTAAGTACTGCACAGGCGCTAACCAAGTACAAAGGACGTTTGCCAGTACACAGTTGGCACTGCCTGTAACTCCAACTCCTAACTTCCCTTCAAGAGCCACACAGTCTAATATGGGAAACTCAACTTCACTTCCATAGGCAGCATTTAATTATCACTCACCTTCTTATTTTATATCACATTGTACCAAAGCTATATTATAGAATTTATCACTTTATGCAAATGTTAAATGTCTTTTTTCTTCATAAAACACTAAGTTCAGAGCATCTTTCTAATATTTTTGTAACAGCATGTGGCAGATGTCTTGAAAAGAAAAGAATCTTAATATAAGAATATTGAAAAAATAAATTAATAATAATTGTAATTATATTTTAATAACCAAATAAATTGCAACTTTCAGCAATTATCCTAATCCTATTTGATCTCATAATTCATTATTTACCAAATAAGGCTTTAAAAATTTAAAATAAATACCGAAACAACTTAACAGTGTTTTACTAGGCTAAAATTTTAACAAGTACAATAAAAAAGGAAACTATACAATTAATTGTTTTCACATCAGGAAATCCTGCCAGGTTGTGAGGTATTTCTTCACTTATAACATGAGCCTATAGCACAGTGCATGTGACACAGAAAGTGTTTGATCATTTTATTCAACAAATGTTTTTGAGAATCTATTTTGTGACAGGTATTGTCCAAAGATATGGAAAAGAGAGAAATAAACTGGCAGATTAGTATCCTCCTATTTATAGTTCACATTCTAATGGAAGATACAGGAAGTAAATACATACCTAACTTTAAGTTATAATTTCAGGTTAATGATAAGTGGCATACACAAAATTAAAGCAGGATGTGGGAATGAAGACTGATGGGAAGAGAGAGGTTAGGTATCTGGGGGTAAATGTCACCTTTCTGAGATGATGACAAAGGAGAGGAGACAAGAATAATATAAAGAAACTAGCCAAATAGAGATCAGGGAAAGAAATTTCTGATAGAAAAAATAATAATTGTAAATGGACAGGAATGACCTTAGCGAGTTCAAGACTAGCAAGGCCAGAGGGAGTGAATCAGAATCGGTAGGGAAACAAAAAGAAGGATACACAGTCAGAGACAGGCAGGGTGATATTCAGTAGGGCTTTTAAACCAGAGAATTTGGGTTTTTACTCTGGGATAAGAAGCTACAGGAGAGTTTTGAGTAGGATAGAGATATGATTTGATTTACATTTGCAAAGAATTACTTTGGATTCTGCATAGAATACAGGTAATAAATCAGGTGAAATCACAGAGACCAGTTTGTTAATGGGTTTTTAAAGTAATTTGGAAAAGAGATGATGATGGCTTGGACCAGTAGCAGTGAAAGTAATTAGAAGTTGTATTTGAAAGCTTATGTTAAGCTTGCAGACAGTAAGCAACCAGCTTACAGATGGCTGAGCAACCAAACAGTAGGTTGATAGACCGCACGTACAATTTCAGGAAATGAGAGGGAGCAAGGGTAGATCCAGGGTTTTGGTATCACCCACTGATGCAGGGAATATTGGAGGAGCAGGTTTTTGAGTCAGGAAATCAATATTTACTATGTTAAGTTTTACATGCCAAATTCATATTTAAATGAAGATTTTTAGAAGTGAAAATAAATTATGAACTCAGGGTATACATTTGAGGGTTGTCAGTGTATAAAATGAATCAAATCAGTTGGGATGTGTGTAGCCCAAGGAGAGAAGAAAAGATCTGAGCAGTGGGCACTTAGACTTTGGGAACTGGAGAAGGAGTCAGTAAATTAGACTGAATGGAATTAGTTAAGAAGGAAGAAATCAAATCCAGTAGAAGTTTTTGTTTGAGAATCCACAAAAGAAAAGTTTTCATGAATGAAGGAGTGGTTTAAGAACATAAAATGATTCTTAACACCAAGTATGATGATGGTTAAAATTGATCATTGGGATTGGCCAGTGAAGGTTTTGGTAACAATAGTAATTTCCTAGTAGTAGTAAACTATTCAGTCGAAATTAGTATTTGACTGTGTTAAAAGAGAACAGGCAGATGTGAACGTGATAACAACCAGTTATGTGAGGGCATGGGGAATCAAAGAGATTTTTGTTAGTTTGTTTTTAAATTGGAAACATTTCTGCAGATTCAATTGTGACATAGGAAAGCAGGATATTTGAGTGCAGATAGATTGATAGACTTGTTAATAGAAAGATGAGCAGGTCTATTTTTATTTCTTCTATTTTCTTAGTGAAAGAAGAATCAAAGTCACCAGAATCAAAGTCACTGAGAGAGAAGGAAGAGGTGTGAGGAGAAAGAAAAAGGTATAAAACAGTCCTTTGAAGAATCATGAGGAATGTGACTATGGAAATGTGAATTTCTAAAGAAACTAATCTGGGTGGCCAGGGAGTAAAACTTGTAAAGGAGTGATAGTGAAAATTGTGTTAGATTTGCTGAGGTCTCGAAACAAACATGATCAGGATTTTTTTTAAATCTCATTTTTTAAAAATACTGATTTTTAAAAAATAAATCTGGAATATGAAGTAAATAGCCTAATGCAGCTTTCCCCAGACAAATGCTCACAAAAATATTTTTGTTCAATGAAATGAAAGTAGGTTTTCCATAAAAAGAGGGGTCAGTAGTCACATAAGTTTGAGGTTCACTGATTTAACCAAACTGAAACAGAATTTGGTTGATAGTTTGCTTTGTTTTATTTTATATTTTAAAATTGTAGTACTTATCAGAGCCTTCAATAAGCCACTAGGCATTGTGAATCTCCAAGAGGGTGATTTTGAATGTTACATTTGAGATTAGCCCTTTTTTTGTGGAGGGAGGGGATCCCTAAAGAATCTAACTATTTTCCTTCCTCCAGTGCACAGTCACCCTGGTAAATGTCTCAGGTCCCTTTGGGGAAGGCTAGGAGAAAGATAAAAGTATAAATTGTACTGTAATTTAGAGAATACAGTTTGGGAGGATCTGCCAATGTACTTCCGAATTTCAAACATTTTAATCCATTCCCTTTTCATTTTACTTCCACTCCATGGCTGCTTTGCATAATACCTTCCACCACCCTTTTTTTTTCTTTTGCCTTAGATTAATAAAGTAAGTATAATAAGATTTATTTTGTGAGATATGCACAGCTAATATATCAATTTTCCTGTGGTACTCAGACTCTAACCACCTGTTGTTTTATTGATTGTATTATACTTAACTATGGAGGAAGTAGAAATGGTTTGTTTGTATATGACCTCAGATTTCGAAAAATGCTTTCCTCCGAAGAGTGTTACATTTTGAGTAAACACAAATACAAAAAGCAAAACAGCCAACATTTCAAGTTGCTTCAAGCTGTTCCTAAAGACAAGGAACTTGAGTAAAATGCGCCACATTGTTCATGCGAGCTAAAGAGACAACGTGTGAAATCAAGGATGCTATTTTCATAATTCAGAGGTGGGCAGAGACCAAAAATATCTGATTTCATCATTTTGAGAGACAGCTAAACAAAAACTCTCCTGTGCTTTTCATAAGATTTTTCTCCTCCTTTAGTCCATACAACAGAGGTTGCTGCAAATTCCATATGCTAATAACTAGCAGTTGAGTGTACCTGGGTCGGCAGCCTAATGTCATTGTTGAACTGACTTTGAGGATGAAGGCAGCCCCACTTTGTTGAGTGAGTCCCATCTCTACCAACTGGCCTGTGAAATGGAGAAGCATCACCTCAGCTTCCCCTTGTTAACTCAAAGCAGATCACAAGACTCAGATGGAAGTCTAGGGCCCGTGCTCTCTGCTCGCTGCCCACTCACCAGCTGTAATCACATTCTTAACATAGGGAGTTCGTTTTATCTAAGTGCTCCAAGTCCACTGTCTCAGAAAGGGATGCCGCAGGACAGAAGTGTCTTTTATTGAAATGAGCCGAAAGCATTTACGTCCATGAGAAAAGCTGTGCTTTCCTAAGGAAACTCAGAAATGACTAATTGTGTCTGGTGCCAGGTGCAGAAAGCAAATCATTTGGTTTTGCTTTCACAGTTTTTAAGGGGAAAAAGGAACATTGTATGCAAAGAATCAGCATATTGCTTTTCCAAGATGTATTTATTGCTTCTGGGAATGATACCTGCTTTATTTCTATTTATTATTCTAGTTCAAAGTCCTTTATTCTTTTCTTTTTCTCTTTTATTTCCTTATTGAATTGTGATCAGAAGAGCAAATGGAATTGCATTTTGCAAAATCCTCTGTTGATTCGTATATAAATTTCAGAAAATGTAGAGACTGACTGTCAGGAGATTAGCATTTCTTTCTTGAGATGTTCTTGGTTTGATATCCTCCAAACTGAGTGAGATTAATGGGCATCGATAGATCGGAGCTCATGAGGCTGCATATTTTTGCCCAGCAGTTCTTTTGTTCATGCAAGTGCCATAGATATTCTCAATGTTGTTTGTGTTATTCTTCTTTTCAGTTCTACTTTTTATTCTCTGGCTATGTCTTTTTTATCTCAGAAGTGGTGTTATATAATTATCATTCATAATGTTATGTGTCACATTTCAGTGGTTCATTTTTTCTAAGCCCTAAAGATTAAGAGTGTCACTTAATTTGCATAACCTTTTCTAAATATTCCTCAGTTGTCTTGGTTTGGTTCAATGAGATACCTTTCTAGAAGGATTTTTTTAAAGCAAATTAACTGTATGAGGTTTATTTCATTTTGTCTTGATCTATGAATTAGTGGGTTTTTTTCTGGTATAAAATAATTTTAATGTGAGTTTAAATGAGCAAACCCACAGAATATGTATCTATATAACTAGTCTAACATTTAGTCTATGAAATATTCTTGTGGTTAATTTTATTATATTCCTGTGTTGTTATTTTAGTCCTGGGTTGTACCACCAAATATTTAAGGAAATTTTTAGTCAGGGTTCAACCAGAGAAACAGAACCAGTAGTAAACATATACGAAGGGATTTACTGTAAGAAGTTAGCTTACGTGATTGTGAGGGCTGCCTAGAGAAGTCCAAAATCTGTAGGGTAGGCCATCAGGAAGGGAAGAGTGGAACTCTCAGGCATGAATTAGAGATGCAGTACATAGACTTTCTTCTTCTAGGAAACTTAGTTCTGTTCTAAGGACTTTTAATTGATTGAATCAGGCCCACCCGTATTAGCTAGGATAATCTCCTTTGCTTAAAGTCAACTGCTATGAATGTTAATCACATCTACAAATATCTTCACAGCAACATCTAGACTACTGTTTGATTGAATAACTGGGTTCTATAACCTAGCCAAATTGGCACATAAAACTGACTGTTAAAGTTCAACATTTGTCACCTTGGTGTCAACATACATCCCCTTAAACTGTGTTTACTCTCCAAATAAAAACAAAAGAAAGTCATACTTTCTGTCTAACATGATATGACTGTCCAGTCCATGCACAACCAACAATGCACTAACCATTTCCCTGGAGGAGGATGCATGGTCAGTGTGTGACGTTTACTCTTCTCTTTGATATCCTGTAATTTATATACTGTGATGTACAGTTAATTATTATTAATACATCTTATGCTAGATGATAAAGGGATGAATGGGAGGAAAATGAAATAAAATTTTGCTTAATATATCTATATCTATCTATCTACCTACAAACATATTGATAATAAAATAAGGAATAAATACTCAACGATGTTATAGTCCTCATTTCTGCAACTGGTCCTGAGGTCATAGCTAATATTTACAACCACATTTCCAATATTGTTCCAGCACCTCAGCTGGTCATGGTTCTTAACCTTTAGGTGAGATTAACTAAATCTTAATTCCTGAAGTGTCTGGGCCATTAGCAGTCCTACCTTAGTTGTTGTTGTTGTTTTCTATTACTTTAATCACAAGACATGGCAATACTAGGAAATGAGTTAAGGGATCTCCTGTATCCCAGCCATATTCTTCCTTACCTCCACTGGGTAGTAGAAACTGTGTAGTGGAAATTGTGCAAACCAATTTCCCCTTGGTGGTCAGGATCAATCACCCAGTCAGTATCCTTTCTTTGTCTGTTGATTCAGAGATATGAGGAGACCTAAACAGTCAGTGACACACTCAATTTCTAGTTCAATGGGATCACTGTTGTGCCTCATTGTAGAAGTATTCCTTCTTTTGGACTAAGACATCTAAACTAGCAGAGCATAAAGCCATAGGGACAGGAAGCAAAAATTTTGCTACTGGCAGTAGTTAGTGGTGCCACTCCCATTTCCACCCTTTAATTCCTAGAAATGAATACCGGCTATGGGAAAAACAGCATTATATATTGGTCACTGATTTAGAGCATATACAGCCTCATGGAGGAGATTGCTACAGCTCCACAAGGTATTGCCTCCTAGCTGACACTGTAACTGAGTCTTCAAAAGGCCATAGTTCTGTTCTGTCAAATCAGCTGATACTGGATGATAGAGAGCATTGTACAACTGGTGAATTCAATGAGCATGTTTTGAGAGCTGTTTCTCAAAAGGAGAGTAGTTATCTACAGAGGATGACAGTGCTTTGCTCTAAAATCCTAAGGATCTTCTCTGTGAGTCACCTGTAAGGGCCTGTCAAAGGCTCGAATCAGCATCTCTATCTGCCACTGACATTTAAAGCACCATTGCATTTGCTGGATCTTATGGCCCAAGTGGCAGGTCAGTATACATAGAAGCTTGCCACTGTCGCAGAGCTTTTTCTTCTTCTGGACTCTAAAGTAGCAGCTCTCAGGCCATTTGGTAATGGGCCAGAGGAGCATACTTAGATGAGGAATATGTTGCTTCCAAAATCTGAAGAGGTACTCTAGGCACTGTGTCTCTTTTTTGGTTGGCCCAAATGTAAAAAGTTATCTTTTACTTTAGAAAGGATATCTCAACATGCTCCATGCCATTGAAACCCTATAAATTTCACTAAGGTGGAAGGTCTCTGCATTTATTTCTCACCTGTTACATGCAAAGTGATTTATTGGAGGGAATTAGCTTCTGTGATTGTGGAAGCAAGTCCAAAATCCGTATGGTAGGCCATCAGAAAGGGCAAGATAAAACTCTCAGCATGAGTTGAAGCTGCTGTTCTGTTCTTATGGCCTTTCGATTGGTTGAATCAGGCCCACTCAGATTACCTAGGATAATCTCCCTCACTTAAAGTCAACTGATTACAAGCTTTAATGACATCCACAAAATGTCTTCACAACAACACTAAGATTAGTGTTTGATTGAATAACCAGGGACTCTAGCCTATCCAAGTCAACACACATAGCTGATATTCACTGTAGCCTTTGCACAATAATTTATGTATCTCTGGAGATTTTTCCTAATTTGTAAGATAAGGCAATGTGTACATGATCTCTAAACCTTTCCTAGTTCTGTATGGCCTCAGAACTTCCACATGGTATTCCACTGAGTTCCATTAGGTTAGAAATTATATGAAAGAGCAAGTGTAATCACCAACTACTTGAGGTAACATTTATAATCCCAGTTTATCCTAACTTTTCATCCCCAGTTTTTTCAGGATGAATTTAACTCCCATCCTAGTCTCACCATATTTACAGTTTATTATTTATAAAATTCTTCTTCTGATGAATGAATGATTATGCATTACACAAAGATACTAAAAGGAAGAGAAGGAATTTAAACTCATCAGGCATAATGGCATAGAATTCTAGACAGTTTTGAGGTAGAAGAAACATACTGGAAAACTGGGCTGCTGGAATTAGGAGAAATAAACAAAGTTCTAGTAAAAATTACAGTCAAAAATGTTTTTAAAGTTATAACAGGGAAGAAAACACATGTTTCAGCTTCTTCCCAATTTTGATTTTGAGGGGAACTTCTTTATAATCATACAGGAATTATGCTATAATCACTTGATCTTTTGCACAAAATTGGACTTAAAATATCATAGAAGTGAGGTTTGGCTCTGAGGTTGACTATGTCTGATGCTAGTAGTGTGAGATTCAGTATGTTGAATTAACATGGAGTCTTAAGACAGAGACTTTTCTCCAGATTATGTTACTTGGTTGCCTGTGGTATGAATATAAAAGATTTCTTCTTATCATTTTTTAAATTTTTTTTGCCACAGGAAGAAATGAGACTCAGTTGAAGTCAGTGTACCTTAATCTAACCCAAATTATCCCCAAAGGGCTAACCATCTCTACTAGTCAACAGTATATCTTTTTGATGTCTCCTGAAATAGCTGTTTAGACTTGGAAATTAAGAATAGAAGAAAGAGCTTCCTCTGGGTCTAGTGTCAAACGGAGATTTGCTCTGTTAAGCCCAGCTAAGGCAAAAGCTATTCCTACCTTTTGTAATAATTTTCCCCCTCTACGAGATGATACACAATGCAATTCTCTACATCAATTTGTTACAGGAACTGATTCACAGAAATATAAATTTAATTCTGAGTTCAAACCATACACAGGAAGGGTGTATATACAAAACAGAGCAGTAAAGGAGTTAAAAATAGGTCATTGATACTCAAAGAACGAATATGACAAAAAATGTAGAAAAATATTTCTTTCAGTTTCTGTAGTGATCACATAATCTATTACAGGATTTATAACATGATATAAAATTTTGCTAATTATTTGGTTTTATGAGGAAGATTAGCCCTGAGCTAACATCCGTTGCCAATCCTCTCCGTTTTTTGCTGAGGAATCTTGACCCTGGGCTAACACCCATGCCCATCTTCTTCTACTTTATATGGGATGCTGCTGCATCATGGCTTGACAAGTGGTGCATTGGTCCACACCTGAGATCCGAACCTGCGAACCTCTGGCTGCCAGAAGGAGAGTGTGTGAACTTAACTGCTATGCCACCAGGCCGGCCCCGAAATTTTGCTAATTTTTGATAGTTTAAATTTGGTTATTCTTTTTTGAAATGAAAAATACTAAAGAATGCCTTGTACCACTTTTATTACCATATTAGTTATTAACTATGCAAATGAAGCAGAAGAATTTTACAGAGAAATCTTCTTTGTGTACCTTACTCCTAAAGATCCTTTAAAGCCACAGTTTTCAAACAGCGTCAATTTTTCTCCCCAGGGAACAGCTGGCAATGTCAGGAGACTTTTGTGGTTGTCACAAGTGTGGTGTGAGCAGGGGGAAATGAAGCGATTGGTATCTAGTGGGTAGCGGTCGTGGAGGGTGCATACCATTCCACAGTGTACAGGAAAGTTCCCTACCAACAAAGAATTACCCACCCAAAATATCAATGTTGATAAGCTAATTTCTTTAAAGGAATAAAAACGAGGTAACTGATGTATATTTGAATACAAGAGAATTATTATTATACTAATGACAGAATGGTATATTCAACAGTACCTTATAAGGTTTAAGTGGTAAACCGTCACATGAATTATAAAAGTTTCTTCCAACTAGATTCTGCTGCTATCTTTAATAATTCTGTCCTCGTTTTACCTTTTTTTCCCCTCTTTGATCGTCTAAGTAGTATTTCATAGACCTTTGCTTCCTAAGTATATATTGCCATGATAATCAAAACATGTCTACACCCTCCCTTTGCTTATAATTTTCCTTTACTTTAACTTCAGTCACTTCACAAACGGAGGTTAATTCTATATCTTCAAAATCTTGTATGCATGCATTCAACAATTATCTATTAGACACATTTTATGACCCGGAAGTTATCTACATTTACATATTAATTACAAAAGAAAGAAGAAGAGAATGTAGTAAAGAAGTTGGTAACTTGGGAAGATTTCAGAAGGAATCAGCTATGAATTAGGCCCTGAATATTGAGGTTACAAAAAGGAAGTGAAAAGGAGGGAAGATATCAAACAAGAAGGAAAGTGTAGGCAAAGGAGGATAGTGGTAAATGAGTGAGATACATTTGAGGAATAGGATTAAATCAGCTTCAATGAATAAATATGTTTTGCAAAAGCATATGGAAAGATAAGTGTACATTTGTTGATGATGGCTGCATTGAAAAAGATCTTATGGGTGAAGTTAAGTCTGAGTTTTTGTTTTTTAACAAATGGGAGATGCAGAAATCTTTTGATATGGAGAGGAGTCCTGGTCAAGAAATTTTCTAGAATAGCTAATCTGTTTGTAATATGTCAACTGGATTTTGTATAGGGGAAGAGGTCTGGAACAAATTAGATACTGGAGAATGAATTTTAAGAGAAATAGCAACTCTGGAGATAAATATGGGAAGTCAGGATATTAGATTTAACTCCCTGGAGAAAATATAGATCAACCAAGGAAAAAACTCTAATGATTGAATATTGATGCGTACTTAGGAAGTGGAGAGAAGGATAGAATAGTGAAGAATTGATTCAAGTGGTTAAAAAAAATACAGGAAAAAGAAAATACAGTGTAGAATCAGTTAACTAAATCTAAGATCATGCTGTATTAATTATTGTAATACCATCCTGGTTATGATTCACAAATATTTTACTTAGAATTGTTGTTTCCATACTGATAAGCAAAATTGGTTCAGAATTTGCCATTGTATATAAACTGTTTATATAATACTAAGATAGAACGGGTTGGTAAATGTTGTAACTTTTACCTCTGCATTGGAAATTTTTAGAGGCAAAGAAATAATTTTGTCCTTGATTTTACTTTAATTTTCATGGAAAATCGTTATGCAGAAGATTGTGGGTTAAAGACTTAGAGGGCTTGGACATGTTAGTGTTTTTGTTTGTTTAGGTTTTTTGGCTGTTACACATGTATTGGTCAATTTAACCTTTGTAATACGATTTTATATATATTTGCATAATTCACTTATTCCTTCAAAACTCCATTTCATCTGAATTTCAAAATTAATAAGTATGTAATTGAACATAATATCTTTCACACTTAGATTAATGGGCATTAATATACTGGTGTTCATGAGCATGCATATGACAGTCTCAGTCCTTTTCTTAATGTAAGTGCTATGGATATAGAAGATAATAGTTTCATTAATATCGCTAACCCCTTTGTAATTCTTGTTATGGTCATTTTGCCAACAGAGCATATTCAAGTGACTTTATTTTTATGTATCTATGTGTCCTTTTTTTCCTTCTCTTTTGATATTCTGACTTGACGCTTTCTGGGACATTTTGATCCAAATATTTAAGTCTTTCTTCAGCTCAGAGAAATTGCCTTTGTTTCTATGATAGCCCCTTTTTCTCTTGTTTCTATGTTGTACTTTTCTAAAATTTATATTAAATGTTTTCTCAATTTTATCTTATGACTTATATTTTTATGTGTTTGCCCGACGTAGCTAAGGGAAGGCAGCAAGCACTTAAATGAGATCGCCAGCATATCTCTGGGAGGGCTCCCTTCTGTCTACGGGATTTGCCTGAATATGGTCTTTTCCTCAAACTGACTGTGTAGACCATAGACTGGTAGAGTGAGAATAACCTTTAACTGAGAAAGTGAAAAATTATGTTATCATGGTAAGAAGAGTTTAGGAACTTTCTACTCTACCCAGCATCTAGAATCCATTTTTCCACCTCTGGCTACTATGGTGAGATGAAGGTGCCTGAGGTCTTGTCTGGCTCTTCTATCACCAAAATACCTGTTAGACATTTAATATGGCGGACACCGATGCATAGAGGAAACTACACCTGACGGTTTGGAATAAAAACTACAGCTGCATTGTCTGAGTTCATCAATTAAACCCTGGCAGGTTCTTTACCCACTTCAATCCCTCCAGGAAGTAGTCTGTAACTTGCTGGTAGCTTACTTTGGTTTTGGTTTGTTTTTCTTTTATTTTTGGTGTTCTTATGGGAAAATCAATCAACAACCACCTCTACCATCTTACCTCTCTCCTCTCTTTGTATCTTTGTTCTATTTTGTCGATTTTATTCCAACCACTTTAAAACTTGCAAATTGACTTAAAATGTTTGATCATCTTTGGCAAATTACTTCTTTCTAGTGATCCTATGGATTAATTCATATTTTGATATCTTTTCAATTATCTCCTAGATTATATTTGTGGGGAGGATGACGTATGAGTTCAAAGCTCACCTCTTGACATGAAGTCTTTTATCTTCAGTAACATTTTAAAATACCTTAAAATATTATACATTCAGATACATCTTCCTTTCTTAAACTATCTAAAGTGTGCCTTAATTAATACCCTCAGTGAACTGGATGTTGTAACCATTATCTGAGGTATATATAAGTGCCCTAATATTCTTATGCTTGTGTAGGCTTGATTTGGCTGAAACAGTCTTATTTTCCAATATTTGGCATTGAATTCAACTGGTATTCAGTTTAATTCCTCTTACCTTATTATTGATTGGGAAAATATGTTCACAATTAAGTCAGGTCACCAATGTTGGTCTCTTAAGATTTAGAACCCAACTTACAGGAAGGGAAATAGTCTTCTAGACTATTTCCATAGGGACATCCTCCACAAATTTTTACAGCAGTCTAAATTTTATTTTAGGACATAATAATATCACTTCTGAAAATTAATAGAACTTTGGGGTTTTATTTTTTGCTTTTGTAAAGCATCTACAAGGAACTGAAACAAGTAAGAGTCACATACCAATTATTTCCTCAGGAAGGTGATCATTTAGTGGGAGAGGGGCAGATAAGAATAAACAACAGTTCTTATTATCCTTATAGGACTCCTAGTTAATAAATGATGGTCTTCGAGAAGTAACTCATCTTTCAAAGCCTCAGCTTCATGTAGTGATAGAGTCTGTACTTCCTGTACAGGATAACAAGTCGATCAAAGGAAACAATTACATAAATCACTTTTAAATATGTTAAGATATTGTGCAAAAGTGTATATGATTTTATTAAATGAATATACTTTTATTTAACCAAAAATTTCTGATTCTGATCTTGTCTTGCATTGCAGAGTGTCTAACAACTCAGAGGATGAGCAGCACCAATAACATAGATACTTAAGAGAATGCAAAGTGTTTTCTGGTTACTGAGAGGCAGAGATTCAAACCTAAGTTCCCACATTAATAATACCAAGCCCATGAACGTGGAAGTGTACTTTCGTTCCCTTTATTAAGTCTGACATTCTGACCTGTGCGTGCCTGTGACGGTGGATATACTACTTGTAGGGTAGGTTCTCCCTCACATTTTGCATGATTTAGGAAAGTGAAGAGGTTGACATGGAGGTTCTGATATCTTGGATCTTACCTTTGCGTCAAAAGTAGCAGATGACAGTTGGGCGAGTATGAACAAAATATTGAAAAGTGCTTGCCCGCTTACTTCTAAAATGACAAGTTCTTCTCCCAAAACCATCTGCCATGTAATCAGATTCTCTGGTCATCACAGACAAACTCAGTCAAATCAAAGTACAGATGGTCGTTTATTACAAAACAACACAGGAGGCTTAGAATAGATGATACATTTGGTCATTTTTGCACATAAAGTCTCTGATTAAGTATGAAAAATGTGAACATTTGTTTATCTTGGAAAAACTGCTATTACTTGTCAGGCATGACCAATTAGTTATTTCTAAACTGTTATCCATATAATTAAGAAAAACAGCCATCTGTAAAGTCAGAAGTTTGTGTCTCTTTTCTGATCCACATGTAAATGTAATTTCTGTAATCTGATTTACTTAAAAGAGAATTATCAGGCAGCATACAAGACAGATGATAGAAACTGATGTATTTTATAATTTTCTTTCTCTGTTTATTGCTCCATTTATGTGATAGTATATAGCCATTGTGACTGGAATAAGGAAAACCAAAAAAGCATTACAGGAAATCTTACTAGGATATTTATTTTTCAAATATAAAACATGATTTTTATAAAGAAATGTGAAAATGTCTCACAAGAAAGTTTATGTTATTTTTATCACACTTAAGCATTTTACATATTTAAAACAGGAAAAAATGAAATATGATCAAGTCTTTAAAAATAACCTCATTGGAATTCAGTTTTAATATGCATCTATGTGTTAGTAGGTATGTGTATGTGCTTGATCTTTATAAATATTACTTTATGATATTTTAAACATAACTCATATTTAGCTAATTAGTGCTTATAAAATGCTTATTTATACTCAATTCTTACCAATCAGCATTCTTTATTTCAAACAATATTCCTACATTATAGGATTCAAAACCAAACTGTGAGCAAATGAACTAGTCATATAAAATGCAATTCTCATAGTATTTTTTTTCTTCTAGTCATATTCAACACTTTCCTGAATTCCCAGAATGGCAGTGGAGAATGTCACAAAAAAGAATTCATGCATCACTTACAAACTCCAGATGTCCCCTACACTACTGTTCTTGCTATTTAATCATATACCCAGCTGTCTTTTCTTCATTTCACCTAGGCTTTTTTTAATGTTAAACATTTTAAAAGAATGTAAACTCTATTTTAATAGAAATTATTAATGCATAAAACAAAAATACATAGATTATATCTCTTATAACCAACTACTCTTGAATCACTTACTATTCTGATTTGAAAATGCTAGTAAAAAATGAAATTCCATAGGAGGTTGTCAGTGGAATAAATTGCTTATTTAATGACTCAATCATTTTCAATTAGTCACAAAATAAGGAAATTCAAATCCTGGTAACATCCATTTGTATATGTGTGAGTAGCAAGTATTTCTGCTATGTATGAATAATCAGTAGTGAATATTTCATGTTTTAAACTTGTAACATATAATCAGAATATTTGCTCAGGTTACGTTCTACATTGAATGTCATACAGTACATTTAAGTTTGCTTATTAAATAGAAACATTTTTAAAAAAATTAATGCCTTCTTTTACTCTTTAAAAAGAAAATATTTAATAATGGAAATATTGATATGACAGAAAGGACTGAATTCTCATGTTCATGATAAAGAGAGATGAGGTGCAAACAGATTGTTAGACATTTGCCACACACTAGACTTAGTTTTGTAACACTTGTCAAATGATTTCCACAGCAGACCACAAGTCCATGAGGCAGACCTCCATGTGCTTTCTGGCTAAGTCAAATCCTGGCATAAGCCAGAAAAAATATTTGTGAATTGCAATCAAATCATATGCAAAAGTTGTTAGATGGATACTTCCCAATACAAAAGTTACCAAAGAAAAATTCAATGAGATACAAGTATTTGAATAAAATGAACAGATAAAAAGCAGATTGTTGTTATGGTTATTATTAGTATTGGTATAATATTTTAGGTATGAAAAGAAAATTGAAACCAAAAAAATCCATTTCCATGGTTGTCTTCTAGATCAGCTTTTCTGAAACATTTTGGTTTTAAGAGTTCTTTTCTCTGTTAAAACCTAGTGAGGGTACCAAGGAGCTTTACTCTATGTGGCTAATATTTACTGGACTAGAAATTAAAACTGAGAAGTTGAAAACTATTTATTTATTAATCCATTAAAAATGACAACAATAAACCAATTTCAAGTTAATGAAAAATAACTATAATGTCCTAGACATAAAAAAAGCACTATGAGAAGAATGACATGGCTCCATATTTTTGCAGCTGAATTCTATCTCCACTTTTGCTTTCAAACCATTGTGATACCACATATGATGTAGCACCTGGAAATAGACAGTTGTGAGAGAATGAGAGTGAAAAAGGCAAAAAATATCATGGCATTATTATGAAAATAATAGTTTTGTCCTCACTGAGCCACAAAAGGGCTTCAGGACCCCATGGGGCCCCAGAAAACACTATAAGAACCACTATTATAAAGCATGTTTAACACAAAAATGCCTTCAAACCAATGGAAAGTATGACACTTGACCCAGGTCAGTCTGTATAATACATGTATTATTCATACCTGATCTTCATGTATGGGATGAAAGTATATTCATGACTGTATCTGTATCTATTATAGCCATTAGCAGTGTAACCATTTACAAGTGATTAAAGACATAACACTGAAGTATTTTAAGTTAAACAATGATGACAAATATAGAGAATGTTTTAATTGCATGAGTTTTATTGATAACTAAGAAGATATTGAACTGAATACTATAATATTTATCTAAATTGGATTTATAAGTTTATAAATTATATTTTTGGTTTTGCAAATTGAGATGGTAGTTTAAATATCATCTGGATTATAAAGCAAACTCTCCACTTAACTGTCTTAACTTAAAACACTAACTGCCCTCCTGGGTTTTTTTTGTAACACAATGCGTTATTGATGCACTTTATACTCATCTCTTAGTATACCATTGGAGATGAGTTCATAAACTCACAGTGTACTCAGTTACGGCAAAAGAGCAAGAGAAAGCACTTCGAGTCAGACTCCTAACAAGGCTGAATTCTAATGGACCAGAGGCATAGCGTATAATGTTAACTCGTATTATTTTGACTGTCTGCTAGCCTGCCCAAAAGCAAAGGAAATTGGCCATCAGGTTTTAAAAAGGATGAATTAATTCTCCAGTGAGGCAACTGGAAAATAGCATGCATTATTAAATGATTTGTGTAGAAATCCCACAGGATAATCCTTATACTAAAACTGCACAATAATGCCACACATCAGATTCGAGTAACGATGTTTCATAAAGCAAATAATTAGGGAATAACGTAGCGAACAGAAGAAAGACAAATACGAATTTGCTGACCGGATCTGGAGCAGGCTGATGAGTAAGGGAGAACTAAACCAGTGTTGGGGAAAAACGTGAAGGAGCAACAGATTTGTGATGGCACCTGGAAGAGAGGAGAATGTGCTGAACTGAGGAAAATGGACTTGGTGAGAGCTATTCCAGCAAGTCTCCTGAATGGAAGGTCCACTTGAGAGGTGAGATCTTGTTCTCTAATCTAAACCAGAACTCACAGTCAGCACCAGTTAATTTTTAAATATTAAATTTCTTTTCCATGTTATCCAACTTTTAACTATAAGATATTTTCCCTTGGGATGGACGTCTCAGGTCAATAAAGCAAAATACCAAAATTATAAGTGAATTTTTACCATACAAAAACTAAATTGATTAATCAATGCACTCATTCCATTTATGATTTTCAAAAGTTAAGTTTTAGAATAGTCAATTAAAGTGACAGGATTGATTGTCTTTAAAAGTAAGAAAGCAAGGCTATTAATTCTATGTATATTACAATTTGCTCCTTTTAGTCTGATTATTATACTTTATACTCATCATTGTTATTAAGATTTGAACAAAAGGGGAACTTATACTCTAAATATAAATTTTAAGACAATATATCATTTGTTATGATTTAATATTATTAGCCATAGTTTTATTGTTAAAATACACACATATACGTTTACATAAATGTTGAAAAAGCTGAAAATTAAAATATTACCCAAAAAGTACCTCACTGAAATGGGTAATAAGGACCATGTCAGTAAGTGTATGGCTGCAGGGATTTCTAGATATGGTCACAGGTAAGAGTAAGGCTTGGATATTTCAGAAAATTTATGATGATAAAGGGACCAAATTTCAGAGGAGCCCATGGACAGACTTTCATTATAACTTCTTACGAAAAATTTCAATTGATTTGTGCTATATCCGCCTTGAGGAAGGCAGAAATTAGGGAATCTGCTACCCTCTATATAGTCATGCACCACATAATGATGTGTTTTTCTTTTCCCCCAGAAAGGATGGACATCTTTATTTTTTAATTTATTTTATTGATTGATTGATTTTTTTTTTGACTGGGGTAACATTGGTTTATAACATTGTATAAATTTCAGGTGTATATCCTTATACTCCTATTTCTGCATAGATTATATCATGTTCACCACCCAAATACCAATTACAATCCCTCTTTACCCACATGTGCCTAATCATCCCTTTCCCCCTCCTCAATCCTCCCTTCGCCTCTGGTAACCACCAATCCAATCTCTGTCTCAATGTGTTTGTTTCTTGTTGTTTTCATCTTCTACTTATGAGTGAGATCATACAGTTTTTGACCTTCTCCCTCTGGCTTATTTTACTTAGCATAATACCCTCAATGTCCATCCATGTTGTCATAAATGGTTGGAGTTCCTTGTTTCTTATGGCTGAGTAGTATATATACCACATCTTCTTTATCCATTTGTCCCTTGATGGGCACTTAGGTTGCTTCCAAGTCTTGGCTATTGTGAGCAATGCTGCAATGAATACAGGGGTGCATGTATCTTTACATATTAGTGTTTTCAAGTTCTTTGGATAAATACCCAGCAGTGGAATAGCTGGATCATATGGTAGTTCTATTAATTTTTTGAGGAACCTCTATAGTGTTTTCCATAGTGGTGGCACCAGTTTGCACTCCCACCAGCAGTGTATGAAAGTTCTTTTCTCTCCACACCCTCTCCAACACTTGCTGTTTCCTGCCTTGTTAATTATAGCCATTCTGACAGGCATGAGGTAATATTTCATTGTAATTTTGATTTGATTTTCCCTGATAGTTAATGATGTTGAGCATCTTTTCATGTGCTTATTGGTCATCTGTATATCTTCTTTGGAGAAATGTCTGTTCAGCTCTTTTGCCCATTCTTTAATTGGATTGTTAGTTTTTTGGTTATTGAGATGTATTAGCTCTTTATATATTTTGGAGATTTACCCCTTATCAGATATATGGTTTGCAAATATCTTCTTCCATTTGTTAGGTTGTCTTTTCATTTTGTTGATGTTTTCTTTTCAGTGCAGAGGTTTTTAGTTTGATATACTCCCATTTGTTTACTTTCTATTGTCTCCCTTGCCCAGTCAGACACGGTACTTGAGAATATGTTGCTAAGACTGATGTTGGAGAGCATACTGCCTATGGTTTCTTCTAGAAGTTTCATAGTTTCAGGTCTTACATTCAAATCTTTAATCTATTTTGAGCTAATTTTTGTGGATGGTGTAAGATTATGGTCTACTTTCATTTTTCTGCATGTGGCTGTCCAGATTTCTCAGCACCATTTATTAAAGAGACTTTCCTTTCTCCATTGTATGTTCCTGGCTCCCTTGTCAAAAATTAGCTGTCCATAGTTGTATGAGTTTATTTCTGGGCTCTCGATTCCGTTCCATTTATCTGTGTCTGTTTTTGTGCCAGTACCATGCTGTTTTGGTTTCTAAAGCTTTGTAGTATATTTTGAAATCAGAGAGTGTGGTTCCTCCAGCTTTGTTCTTTTTTTCTCAGTAGTCCTTTAGCTATTCAGGGTTTTTTTTGATGTTGTTCCATATAAATTTTAGGATTCTTTGTTTTATTTTTGTGAAAAATGTTGTTGAAACTTTGATAGAGATTGCATCGAATCTATAGAGTGCTTTAGGAAGTATGGGCATTTTAATTATGTAAATTATTCCAATCCAAGAGCATAGAATGTCTTTCAATTTCTTGTGTCTTCTTCAATTTCTTTCAACAATGGTTTATAGTTTTCAGTATACAGATCTTTCACCTCTTTGGTTAAGTTTGTTCCTAGGTATTTATTCTTTTTGTTGCAATTGTAAATGGGATTGTATTCTTAATTTCCCCTTCTGTTACTTAGTTGTTAGTGCATAGAAATGCAAATGATTTTTGTATGCTGATTTTGTATCTTGCAACTTTACCATATTCATTTATTGTTTCTGGAGTTTTTTGGTGGATTTTTAGGGTTTTCTATATAAAATCATGTCATCTGCAAAGAGTGACAGTTTCACTTCTTCCTTTCCAGTTTGGATCCCTTTTATTTCTTTTTCTTGCCTGACTGCTCTGGCCAGGACTTCCAATACTTTGTTAAATACGAGTGGTGAAATTGAGCATCCTTCTCTGGTTCCTGTTCTTAGAGGGATAGCTTTCAGTTTTTCACCATTGAGGATGATATTAGCTGTGGGTTTGTCATATACAGCCTTTACTATGTTAAGGCACTTTCCTTCTACACCCATTTTATTCAGAGTATTTATCATAAATGGATGCTGTATCTTGTCAAAGGCTTTCTCTGCATCTATTCAGATGATCATGTGATTTTTATTCTTCATTTTATTAATGTGGTGTATCACATTGATTGATTTGCAGATGTTGAACCATCCCTGTATCCCTGGGATGAATCCCACTTGATCATGGTGTATCTTTTTAATGTATTGTTGTATTTGATTAGCTAGTATTTTGTTGAGGATTTTGGCGTCGATGTTCATCAGTGATATTGGCCTATAAATTTCTTTTTTTATATTGTCCTTGTCTGGTTTTCGTCTCAGGGTAATGCTGGCTTCATAGAATGAATTAGAAAGCTTCCCCTTCTCTTCAAATTTTTGGAAGAGTTTGAGAAGGATAGGTATTAAGTCTTCTTTGAATGTTTGGTAGAATTCACTAGGGAAGCTGTCTGGTCCTGGAGTTGTATATTTTTAAAGGATTTTGATTGCTGTTTTGATCTGCTTACTGGTGATTGGTCTATTCAAATTGTCTATTTCTTCTTGATTCAGTTTTAGAAGGTTGTATGATTCTAAGAATTTATCCATTTCTTCTAGATTGTCCAATTTGTTGGCATATAGCTTTTCGTAGTATTCTCTTATAAACTTTTGTATTTCTGAGGTAGCTGTTATAATTTCTCCTTTCATTTCTGATTTTACTGATTTGAGCCTTCTCTTTTTCTATTGATGAATCTAGCTAAAGGTTCATAAATTTTGTTTATCTTTTCAAAGAACAATTTCTTGGTTTTATTGATGTTTTCTATTGTTTTTTCAGTCTCTATTTCATTTATTTCCACTTTGATTTTTATTATTTCACTCCTTCTATGATCTAGGACTTTATTTCTTCTTCTTTTTTCAGTTCCTTTAGGTGCACTATTAGATTGTTTATTTGAGATTTTTCTTGTTTATTGAGATAGGCCTGTATTACTATAAACTTCCCTTTTTGCTGTATCCCATAAATTCTGTCATGGCATATTTTCATTTTCATTTGTCTCCAGATATTTTTTGATTTCTCCTTTGATTTCTTCATTGACTCAATCATTTTTAAGTAACATTTTGTTTAGTCTCCACATTTCTGTGACTTTTCTGATTTTATTTCTGTAGTTGATTTCTACTTCATACTTTTCTGGTCAGAAAAGATGCTTGGTATTATTTGAATCTTCTTAAATTTATGGAGACTTGTTTTGTGTCCTAATATGTGATCAATCCTGTGGAATGTTCCATGTGCATTTGAAAAGAATGTGTATTCTTCAGTATTTGGATGGAATGTTCTGCATATATCTACTAAGTACATCTGGTCTAATGTGTTGTTTAAGGCTGGTGTTTCCTTGTTGATCTTCTGTTTGGATGATCTATCCATTAGTGTAAGTGGAGTGTTAAAGGCCCCTTCAATTATTGTGTTACTGTCTATTTCTCCTTGTGTGTCTGTTAATAATTGCTTTATATATTTAGGTGCTCCTATGTTGGGTGCATAGATATTTATGAGTGTTATATCCTATTGTTAGACTGTTACCTTGATCATTATGTAGTGCCCTTCTTTGTCTCTTGTCACAGTTTTTGTTTTATAGTCTATTTTGTCTGATGTGAATATTGCTCTCCCAGCTTACTTTTCATTGCCCTTTGCATGGAGTAACTTTTTCCATCCCTTCACTTTCTGTTTGTGAGTGTCTTTACATCTGAAGTTTGTCTCTTGTATGCAGCATATATACATATATGTCTTGTTTTTTATCCACTCAGCCACTCTATGCCTTTTGACTGTAGGATTTAGTCTATTGACATTTAAAGTAGCTATTGATATGTATGTACTTACTGCCATATTTTTACTTTTTCTCTTGGTGTTTTAGTAGTTCTTCTCTGTTCCTTTCTTCTTCTCTTGCTCTCTTCCTTGGTGGTTTGATGGTTTTCTTTGGTATTATGTTTGAGTTCCTTTTGCTTAGTTTTTTGTGTATTTATTATAGGTTTTTGATTTGTGATTACCATGAGGTTCATAGATGATAACCTACGTATAGACAATCTATATTGAGTTGATGGTCTCTTTAGTTTGACCTCTATCTGAACGCTCTACTTTTCTACTCCCCTCCTCCCACATTTTATGTTTTTGATATCATATCTATCCTCATTTTGTGTGTTTGCTTCTATTGCCCTCTTATCGTGGAAACAGATAATTTTTTCATATTTGTTGTCTTCTCTTTCCCCCTTAAATAAGTCCCTGTAGCATTTCCTGTAGGCTTGGTTTTTTGGTGATAAACTCCTCTAATTTTTGCTTGTCTGGGAAACTCTTTATCTGTCCTTTCATTCTGAATAATAACCTTGCTGGGTAGAGTATTCTTGTCTGTAGGTTTTTTCCTTTTAGCACCTTAAATATGTCATGCCACTCTCTTCTAGCCTGTAAGTTTTCCGCAGAGAAGTCAGCTGATAGCCTTATGGGGTTTCTTTTGTATGTAACTTGTCTTTCTCTTGCATCTTTTAGGATTCTCTCTTTATCTTTAATTCTGGACACTTTAATTATGATGTATCTTGGTGTGGGCATTTTTAGGTTTATCTTGTTTGGTGCTCTCAGTGCTTCCGGTACCTGAATGTCTGCTTCCTTCCTTAGGTTAGAGAGGTTTTCAAGTATTATTTCTTCAAATAGATTCTCTGCCCCTTTGTCTCTCTCTTCTTCTCCTGGGACACCTATAACACAAATGTTAGTGTACTTGATATTGTCCCAGAGGTCCCTTAGACTGTCCTCACTCTTTTTAATTCTCTTTTCTTTATCTGTTCAGCTTGGGTGATTTCCTCTAGTCTTTCATCCAGCTCACTGATCCATTCTTCTGTATCATCTACTCTGCTTTTAAGTCCCTCTAGTGAATTGTTCATTTCCAATATTGTATTCTTCATTTCTGATTGGTTCTTTTTTATATCTTCCATTTCTTTGTTGACATTCTCACTGAGTTCATTCATTCTTCTACCAAGATCAGTGAGCATATCTATGACTCTTGGTTTGTACTCTCTGTCAGGTAGATTGCTCATCTCTGTTTCATTTATTTCCTTTTCTGAAGTTTTGTCCTGTTCCCTTACTTAGAATGTATTCCTTTGCCTCCTCATTTACTCTTTCTCTGTGTTTGTTTCTATGTATTGGATAGGTCAGCTATGTCTCCTTATCTTGGAGATGTGACCTTATTAAGTGATGCTTTATGAGGCCCAGTGGTGTGCTTCCCTCTGGTCACCAGTTCCAAATGTTCCATGAGTGATCCCTGTGTGGGCTACATGTGTACTTCTGTTGTGGCAGGGTTGCTCTTGCCATAGGTGCTCAGGGAGGCTGAGTTGTCCCCCTTGCTGGCTGGTTGTAATGCTCAGCTGTGTGTGGTTGTTGTAGGCCCTTTAGTCTCTTTATTTGGTGTGGGGAGCCACAGCACAGTTGGCTGCAAGGTCTAATAGCACATTCCTGTTGCAGTTTTTCCATTAAATGAGTAGGCCTTGATCGTGGCTGGTTGTTAGGCTCACTGGATTACAGTTACTATAAATCTCCAGCCTATTAGACTCTTGTCAGCTCTCTGAGGGTTGCAGCTTGATGAGGCTGGCCCCAGGCACAAGAGCACCCAATTGCATCAGACTTTGAAGGGTGGGGCTGATCCCCAATGTGGCTGTTTAAGAAGCACAAATCTTCTGTAGCTGAGAAGCCCCACTGCCCACAGGGCCACACACACACACACAGTCAACATAGTCCTGCCCCATGCAAGCACCCTGACTCCCTAAAGTGGAGCCAGTCACTCCAATGCAGGGGGTCCACACTCTCCACCTGCTCCTCAGGCTCTCCCTGCCCCACAGAGGTGGACCTACTTGCCAGATTGCTCCCTTAAGCAGGGCCACATGTTGCTCAAGGGCTTGTTGTTGGATGAGGCCCGTCCCTAGGGCAGGCTGCCTTCCTCAGCTGAGCTGGATTAAATCAGTGCTCTAGTGGGTGGTGCAGGCCCTGGGTTAGCAGGGAGAACTCCAATGGTATCTGCCAGCATCTGTGTCAGCACACCCACACCAGGTCACAACAATGGCCACCACCAATGTCCCAGTCCCTCAAGAGGTCTCCCCTCTCACTGAGATGCACCCAAAGCCTAACAGGTGAGCCTCTTTTCACCAAAGGACTGTGCACCTTTCTTTCTAGTGATTTTTATGTTGCTTTCTGAAACAGGTGAATTTGTGCATGGCCGTTTAAGAGCCAGCTTTAATTTATTTGTGTCCCAGCTTTCCGGGGGTATTCCCCATTGTTTGGGCCAGCAAATTCAGATATTATGAGACTCATCTCAGTTGTGCTGGGTCCAGAAAATGTCTACGGTGGCAGTGCTCCCTGGCTCAGGTAACCCCCTCCTCCAGGGAAGGCTGTGTCCCTCTGGATTGCTCCTGGGCTTCTGTGAAGCACTGTGGCTTGTGAAGGTAGCATTTTTTTTCCTCTTCAGAAGGCAATTTCTGCCTCTTCCACCTCAGTTAGGACTGTTGTATGCTGTGGGATTTCTCTTCCCCGTTTTCAGTTATCTCTGAGGGGTAATTTTCACAAAATTAGTTGTAAATCTGCTGTGTCCATGGGAGGAGGTGAGTTTAGAGTCTCCCTATGCTGCCATCTTGACCTCTCTCCCTGCTTAATGATGTTTCAATCAGTGAGGGACCGCATATTGGATGGTGGTCCCATAAGATTATAATGGAGCTGAAAAATTCCTATTGCCTAGTGACATTGTAGCCATCATGATGTCATAGTGCAATGCTTTACTCACATGTTTGCAGTGGTGTTGGTGTAAACAAACCTACTGCACTCTTAGTTGTATAAAAGTATAGCACATACAATTATGTACAGTGTATAATACTCGATAATGAAAATAAATGATTATTTACTGGTTTACTTATTTACTATACTATACTATTTATCATTATTTTACAGTGTACTCTTTCTATGTATAAAAGAATTTTACTGTAAAACAGTATGCAGTGTTAGGCAGCAGCCTCATATATCTTGTGTTTACTATGTCTATTGCATCATTTTCTCTTGTGCTTGATTTAATTTCATGTTGTTTTGTTCATCATGGCTCCTGCATACAAAATCAACTGCTAATGTTGCCAGTAAGAGGCCACATTGAGTGATTGACCTGGAAACAAAATTAAAAGTGATTAACAACTATGTGGGGGATCAGAATTGGCCACTTCAAAATGTCTATTTTCTCTAAAGGAGGCTTTGACCCCCCCCCAAAATGTCTAAAGGGATTTGGGATGGAAGGCCACCCCTGGGATGGGCCAGTCACCTTGGATAACTCTGGGTCTTGATAGACTGGGAAGGCCTTGGCTACACCCGTTCTTATCAAAGTTCTGTTTACCAAACATTTACATTTCTAAGGGAAATCTCCATTTGTAAAGGTATCTCCTCTGTACTGGGAAGAAGGGTGGATGAACTCATCTCTAGAGACTTGTCAATGTGGAAGGTGAGGCCTTAAATCTGCATAATAAACTTACTGTGCCTTTCTGGTAATCTCCTATAGCTGACCTACCACCAATATCCTCATTTGTCTATTTAAGAGGAGAACCTCTGCCATTTTGTTGAGAGATTCTCTGTTTCCCTGAGTCTCTCCCATGTATACGTTATAAAGCTTTGTTTGATTTTCTCATTCTATTCAGCCTCACGTCCATTTAATTTGTAGCCCAGCCAGAAAGGACCCAGAGTGGGTAAAGAACGCTCTTTCTCCCCTTCAACTACAAAAGTGGAAAATCAGTGATGGTTATTGCTCATCAGTCAGGCATGTTCTATTCCACCATAGCTATGATCTTGAAGAACAAGAAAAAGGTGATGAAAGCTATTAAAACATTTGCTTCATTGAAGGCAATGAGACTAAAAGAAAAATTTGAAATGGGCCTATATCAGACATGGAGAAACTTCTAATGACCTGGATTGAAGACCAGACACAGAAATGTATCCTCTCAGCACCATGACAATTATCGGCAAAGCAAGAAGTTTGTTTGCCATGTTGAAAGCAAACGATGGACTCAATTATGATGTTGAAATTACTACTAGCTCTGGGTGGTTTCAATGATTGAAGAGTCATTAATCATTATATAATGGGAAAGTAAGGATGAGTCTGTGAGTGCTGATGCAAAGGCAGCTGAAGAATCTTTGAAAAGTCTAGATAAGCTGATTGTGAAGGAAAATTGCTTGCCAGAACAAATATTCAATACAGATGAAAACTTCCCACTTTTTATTATCCTTTTTGAGGAAGATTGGCTAACATCTGCCATTCTTCTTCTTTTTTTTTTTTCTCCCCAAAGCCCCAGTACATAGTTGTGTATTATAGTTGTAGAGTGGTAGCTCTTCTACGTGGGACACTGCCTCAGCACGGCTTGATGAGTGGTGAGTAGGTTCGCACCCAGGATCCAAACTGGCAAACCCTGGGGCACCAAAGTGGAATGCATGAATTTAACTGCTATGCCACCAGGCCAGCCTCAAAAACTTCCTATTATAAAAACAGATTTCTGAAAAAAGTTTCATCCACAAGGAGATCAAGTCAATGCCAGTTTTCAAGCTTTTAAGGACAGGACAACAATCTTGCTTGGGAGCAATATTGCAGGCTACAAAGTGAAACTCTTTGTGATCTGGCACAGTGAGAACCCCAGGATCTTCAAGCATATCAATAAGCATACACAACCAGTGTACTACGGGAACAATGAGAAGTCATAGATGACCCAGCTCCTCTTCCAAGATGCCTTCCTGAATTGCTAGGCCAGCAAAATGGAGAAGTACTCTTTGGAGAATAACATACCTTTCAAGATTTTGCCAATTGTTCATAATGCTCCCAGACATCCTCCTTTTGTTGGTCATCTTCATCCCAATATCAATGCATTCTTTCTCCATCCAAATACCACCTCTTTGAGCCAACCAATGAATTAAGGAGTTATAGCTACTTTTAAGGCCTACTACCTGAGGAGGACCTGTGCCCAGGCTATCGCTGCAGCTGAAGAAGCCACTGATGTAATTCTGGAAGGATTACAACATCTATGACTACATCAAGAAATTTATTTGAGCTTGGGGTGATGTCACCAAGGAGTATGTGATTTCATCTGGAAGAAGACACTCAACAGGTTCATCCATGCCTTCAAAGGATTTGCCAAAGATAAGTAGGTTGCAAAAATCAGCAAGGCTGTTGTTGAGATGGCAAACAACTTTAACTTGGATGTGGATGAGGATGACATTGAGGAGCTCCTAGAGTTAGTTCTTGAGGAATTGACTAATGAGGAATTGTTGGAACTGGAACAGGAATACATAGCTGAAGAAGAGGAAAGAGAAAAGGAAACTGCAGGAGAAGAAAAAGAACCCCCAAGAAAAATTACAGTCAGGAGCTTAGCAGAAGCTTTTGAAGACCTCAGTAAGCTCCTTAAAAAGTTTTAGAACATGGACCCCAACACCAAAGGAGGAGAGAGGAATGTTCATGGTGCATTATCTGCTTACAAGCAAGTCTATGATTGAAAAAAAGAAACAAACCAAGAAAACCACCATGGACATGTTTCTGAAGAGTGACACCTCCCTAAGAAGAGTCTCAGGCAGGTCCTTCAGGAGGCATTCCAGAAGAAGGCATTGTCATCATAGGAGATGACAGCTCCATGCATGTTATTGCCCCTGAAGTCCTTCCAGTGGGACAAGATGTAGAGATGGAAGACAGTGATATTGATGATCCTGACCCTGAGTAGGCCTAGGCTAATGTGTATGTTTGCATCTTAGCTTTTAACAAAAAAGTTTAAAAAGTATATAAAAATTAAAATTTTTCAAAATAGAAAAAAGCTTATGGAATAAGGATTTAAGGAAAGGAAATATTTTTGTACAGTTACCAATGTGTGTTTTAAACTGTTATTACAAGAGTCAAAAAGTTAAAAAAATAAAAAAGTTTATAAAGTAAAAAGTTACAGTAAGTCAAGGTTAATTTATTATTGAAGAAAGAAATTTTGTTTTATAAATTTAGCGTAGCCTAAGTGTACAGTGTTTATAAAGTCTGCAGTCATGTACAGTAATGTCCTAGCTCTTCACATTCACTCCTCACTCACTCACTGACTCACCCAGAGTGACTTCCAGTCCTGCAAGCTCCATTCATGGTAAGTGCCCTATATAAGTATACCATTTTAAAATCTTTTATACCATATTTCTACTGTACCTTTTCTATGGATATGTTTAGATGTGCAAATACTTACCATTTTGTTACAAATGCCTACAATATTAATACAGTAATATGCTGCACAGGTTTGTAGCCTAGGTGTGCAGTAGGCTACATCTAGGTTTGTGTAAGTATACTCTATGATGTTCACACAACAAAATCACCTGATGACACATTTCTTAGAACATATCCTCATTGTTAAGTGACACATGACTGTACAGGCATACCTCGTTTTATTGCGCTTTGCATTATTGAGTTTGCAGACACTGCATTTTTTACAAATCTTTCCACTAGTGAAAAGATTATGATTCATTGAAGCATCAGATGATGGTCAGCATTTTTTAGCAATAAAGTTTTTTTTTTTGCAGGGCAATTCACCCTGAGCTAACATCTGCTGCCAACCTTCCCCTTTCTTTTCCTCCCCAAAGCCCCAGTGCACAGTTGTATATTCTAGTTGTAAGTCCTTCTAGTTCTTCTATGTGAGCTGCTGCCACAGCATGGCAACTGACAGATGGGAAGTGTGGTTCTTCAACTGGGAAATGAACCTGGGATGCCAAAGTGGTGGAAGCATCAAACTTTAACCACTAGACCATCAGGGCTGGCACGATAAAATATTTTTTAATTAAGGTATGTACATTGGTTTTTTAGACATGATGCTATTTCACACTTAATAGACTACAGCGTAGTGTAAACATAACTTTTATATGCAGCAGGAAACCAAAAAATTCATATGACTCACTTTATTGTGATATTTGTTTTATTACAGTGGTCCAGAATGGAACCCTTCATATCCTGAAATATGCCTGTCTTTGGAATGAAGGCAACAGAAGGATTGAGAACTGCAGAAATCTGGCACATAACCACTCCACCCAAACTCCTGCACTAAGAGACTTGACCAAACTCGAGCATGGCTTCTAGCAGCATAAGCCTGTCTGCCTAGGGTGGCACTTGCACCTACTCCCCATTAAAATGTGTGCCTACAAAAACTCACCACTGCCTGAAAAATTCACTATTTGTTCTAGCCAACAGTTATGATAGGCCCCTGAGCTCCCTTTCTTAGAGCATTTACTAAAAAGGACTTACAATCGTAAATATGTATCTCCTGAAACTCATAAGCATCTCTCTTAGGACTTGAGAACCATTTCTTTGAAATGTAATTGTTAAGAAGGAAAAGGCCTTTCTCTCCCAGTCTCTGTGGGAGGATGGAATTCTAACTAACTTGGATAACTGCTAGCTAGCAGACACAGCTGGCCTAATCCATTTACACTAACCAGCCTTTTGTACTTTCATTTCCCTGACTCTACTGATGCCCCATACCCTCCCCTTCATCATTCTCCTTGTAAAACACTGGATTACCACTGCACAAATTGGAATGAAGCTCAACTCGTTTCCCTACTGTCAGTAGTTACCGAATAAAATCTTTCAGCACTTTAATGAAAGTTCAGCTGTGTTTAGCATTGACAGTGTCATAGGGAATGTGTCAGCCTAGGTGGAAATAAATAGAAAGGAAGAAGAAACACAAGCACATGTGAATCATCTGGGACAGAGATGAAGCCTAGTTTCCACTTCCTCTCAGGTGTGTAAAATTTGTCTTTATAGTCAGTCAAATATCAAGAAAGTGTCCATGACACTGCACTGAATCTCAGATCTTCTCACCATCTAACTAATCCTGGAATTCACACCAACCCTCTTTCTTTTAATTTCAAAGTCACAATTAAGTGTGACACTCCCACTTTCCATTCTTCCAACAAAACCTCCCAACAGCCCAAGGTGGTCATTCTTGCTGACTTATTATGATGTAGCAGAACTCCCTGTGTTAAAACAAAGTCTCTTACTGATATGGATTTGGAAGTTGGAAACATTGGATCTGTAGTCATATCTGAGATATGAAAATTCATAATGTGTCAGAGAAAAAGGTCATGACCAATTGCTCTAAAATTAAATTTGTTAAAGGCTTTATGCCTTTGGGTGAAATCTTACCTAGACATTTAAATCCCTAAAGGTGATGGAAATCATCAAATTTCCCAAAATAATAGAGGAATGATAGAAGTAATTGGGCTGAAATGTCTTTAAATTTTTGTTTCACATTGTATATAAGTTAAAAGTATAAAGTTGGAAAATGAAATAGGCTTTCATTTTAATAAGTATTTCTCTTAGCTAACAAGTTAACTAAAAGAAATGAAAAAGAAATCAAATAGGAGTATTTTCTCAATTTCCATGAGGTATAATTCACACCTTATAATAATGGTCAATAGTCATGACAGGATAATTTTTGCTTGGTTTCTCTATGCATATCTTCATTTCAGACTAGTTAGGTAACTTGATGCTGCAAATATTAAAATCTATAGAAAGCATAAAATTTATGAACATTTAAGGATTCATTTCTCCTTTGACTATTACATATTTCAGACACGTATCATAAGAAGATTCACTTTGCAGAAAAGGAGATACAAAAATTCCAAATAGGGTTACCTGGAAAATATTATATACTTACATAAAAGACAAATATTAATATTGAATGTATCTTTCTATGCAAATCCCATTAGGAAAGCAATTGTTCCATTTCTAGACACTGTCACCATTATGAATAGGTAAGTGTGTGCATAATGTGATTTTGAAGGTCCCCAAAAGACTCCTATTTGCAATCCACAGAAAAGCACCATCAGTCTGTTCACTCTATTTGTCAATGCCTCATGTTCTAAAAAGAATTTTTGGATGGAATTCTGGGCTCATTAAGTGTGGTTACCTTGGGTGATGGCAAAAATTTAGACTGATTAGTCATTCATACCTTAATGTAAGTGAGTTTATAAACTCTTTGCAAAGAGTGGATTTGCATTTAGGTACTATGAAGATTGAAAGTAATAGTAATCTTTGTTTCAGGGTTCTTTTTCCTCCAATATCTGTGCTTTCATTGGGTGAAACCTCTAGAAATTGTACATGCTAATCTCACTGAAATCTGAGGTGTGGTAAAGGTAAGAAAGAGTGGATATCACTTTCAAATGAGATTTAATTTTGGCTACATAAAGAATAATCTTGTGTGTCACATCCACAATATTCTGTTAAAGTTTTAAGTTATGTTGATTAACATTTTAGGCACACCTGAAAGGAAGAAAGGCATATATTTGAAAGACGAAAAAATGCAGGAGATGTATTTTATATCTTAATACTTATATTTAAGTGTTTGTTTTTCCATTACGAAAAGCCATACAACAATAACCAAAAAAAAAAAGGGAAGGAAGAAAGAAAGAAAGAGAACACTTCATATTATGAAAAGAGGGTAATAAAAAAATTCATTTGACATAGTCAATTGTTTTCTGTGAATCTGATGGGGGTGGAGAATGAACAATTGTTTTTCATGCCTGTCTTATGTCTTTATTATCAACCCTCATCAAATGACACGTCACGAATGGAGTGCGCCGCTTGGGGGCAGATTGTAGGGCATGCCATTCTGATACTGAAGCTCTTAGGCCCGGAGTAGATTGATAATAATAAAGATCTCTTATCATTCCAATTTAAAATGCTGAAATTCTTCCATAAAAAGCACCCTGGTTTCAATATTTAGTAGTGAAAATAAATATCAGTTTACTGTTTTAGCATTAAATGCTGAAAATAGCATTCTTTCACTGATATATATTTTGGGCATTGCAAAATACACAGTTTTTGCATATGATTTTGAAAAATGCAGCCACCAGCACACAATCTCTTAGTGCTTTAATTAAAAATAGACAGGTATATAGTTATCTTCAGATCATAGTTCTTGTACCTCTCCTAGTGATAGGTTTTAAAATATTTCTGAATCATAAATTAAATAATTTGAAATATTCACTTTTTTAAATGTATATCATTTCTTAGGAGAGTGTACTACTTATTGCACTATATTTACCACTAATGAAGTATCCTGAAAATAATTTGATATTTTAAAATTAATGTGTTTGTAACTGTTTTGTCATTGGCTCTGGCAAGCATCAATAATGTATATGATCTGTTTAATGTGTTCTTCATCTCCCAGTTTTTTCCACAGTATCTAAGATTTAATAATTTATTTACTTACATGTTGATTGTTTATATCCTACCACAAGGAGGTAAACTATATGAGAACAACATATGTTTCAGTATTACATTCCCATCACTGAAGACAGTTACTATCTGTAACACTGACAGAGGTTGGCTAATACAGTGTTTATTATAGACTTGTAGGAATCAACATACTTAAAAAGAGAAAAATTATATAATTAATGTAATAGTACCTATGTCAGTTTTTATGAAAACTAAATGATATTCACATAGGATGTGTGCACATTAGCTTGTTTAAGCCAAATGTTTCCAGCGATTGCTATAGGTCTGAGCACATCAGAAACTAGTAGACAAAACTTCTGGGAATACTTTCCTCAATCTTTGAAATAGAGAGGAAACATGAGTTTTTTCTTCTTACCCTTGACCATAATTATATGATAAGAAAACACTGGGATGACAGCTTTTGACCTTGAGAGAATAGCCAAGATGCTTACTTTTGTGAATTAAAGATGGCCAAAATTTCTTCAAACAATCTTCCAATTGAGAGGTTGTCTTAATCAGTTTGAGCTGTTATAACAAAAATGCCATAGACTGGGTGACTTGAACAGCAACCATTTATTTCTTGCAGTTCTGGAGGCTGGAAATTCAGGGAGCCAGCTGATCAAATTCTGGTGAGAACCCACTTCTTAGCTTTTAGAATGTTGTCTTCTTATGGTATGTGAGAACATGGAGGATAGAGAGAGGAAGCAAGCTCTCTTGTGTCTCTTCTGTTAAAGGCACTAATCCAGTCACTATAGCCTCATGACTTAATTACCTCCCAGAGTCCTATTTCCTAACACCATTACATTGGGGGTTAGAATTTCAAAATATAAATTTTGGAGAGACACAAACATTGAGTCCATAACAGAGGTGGAGTCTGTGATCACCTCCCTTTGGGTTTGAGTGGGTTCTCTGATTGCTTTGACCAATAGACTGGACCCTTCAGAGACTGGCAGCTTCCACTTAATGTCTCTTAGGCCACTTGCTCTTAGAGCCGTTAGCTGCCATGTGAGAAATCCAACCACCTGCTGGGTACACTACACAGAGAGAGCCTGCAATGACAGACAGAGGGAGAGGGAGAATGGCCTACTGAAATCTTGCAGCCTTCCAGCCATCCTTTCCAAGGCACAGGCATGTGAGTGAAGCCTTTTTGACTCTTCCAAAACAAACTAGCCATGAACGAATCGCAAGAATCATCCAGTCAAGCCTTGCCCAAATTCTTGACTCACAGATCACGAGCATAATAAAATGATTGTTGTTTTAAGCCACTAAGTTTGAGGTGGTTGATTTTGTGGCAATAACCTTAACACATCTAGAACAATGTTTTTAAACTACTGAATTAGCCAACTTTCAAATTGCCTGTACTAGTTATTGCTGTGCAACAATAGTCCCATGATCTCAGCACCTAAAGTAATACACATTTAGTATATCACAGTTTCTGTGAGTCCGGAGTCTGAACATGGCTGGGTCCTCTGCTTCAGTGTCTCATAAAGTTGCAGCCAAGCTGTGGGCCAGGAATGTGGTCTCATCTGAAGATTGACTGGGGAAGGATCTGCTTTCAAGCTCATGTAGTTGTTGGAGGAATTAAGTTCCTTTTGGGCCGTCAGACTGACATCAGTTTCCTGCTAGCTATTAGATGGAGGCCACACTCATTTCCTTGCCACATAGGCCATACCAATATGACCATTTGCTTCCTCAAAGCCATCAAGGAGATAATCTTCTAGCCAGATGATTTACGGTCTTATGTCATGTAACCATCTGCACATAATCACATACATCCATTGCCTTTGCCTTATTCCATTGATTAGAATTAAGTCACAGTTTCTGTCTATATCAGGGGAGGGTTTCATACAGGACATGAACACAAGGTAGCAAGAATCAGAGAGGCCATTCTAGAGTCTGTCTGCCACACACTCTAGAGTCCTACACCTGGACTTTTTTTTAAGGTGATAAAATAAATTCCTTAAGATTTTAGAAATTTTTTTCATTTGGATTTGCTCTTACCTGTATCTGGAAGTATCTTAAGTGACATAACAACCAGGAGTGGTATAGACTGACAGAAGACTAGTTAGAAAGTTTTGGCATTTGAAATTTAGTTGTAGATTTTGATACTGAAGCATTGGACTGAGGAATTTCCAATTCCTACATTATAATTTCACCCCCATCAAAATAGGAATTGTGTGCTGATACATGCTCAGAATGACTATCCTCATTTCCTTTCTGGAATTCTCTTAACTACTGAATCTGTAAAATTTTAGTATAAAAGTAAGAGAGGCATGGAAGAAAGTGGCTGCTTCCTCAATACAATGAGGACGATAAAAAAAAAAAAAAAAAAACCAGTTTGCTTCACACAGCAGATCAGGTTATAGTGGCAAGGGAAGAAAAAATGTGCTCTAGTAAACATGAACACTCCAGTATGCCGCTTGCAGATTTTTGAAATGCAAAATGTTAGAACTCCTCTCCTGGCTCTGCAACTGCAGGATGCCCTAATGTCTCCCATGTCCACCACAAACTGTGGTCTGTCTTCAATGTGTTGTTGATGGGGTATCCTTGAGCACACACAGTAAATGAACTTTGGAGAAAGTGACCAGGCACTGTTTGAGCAGGTGAGTGTACTGAGACTGTCAAAGAGGGATTACAGAGGAAATGCTTCCTCTTATTAGTTTCTCTTAATAAATATCAACACTTTAGAAAGACTGCCAACATGAACAGCCCCAGACACTAAATCAGAAGCTAAGGTACTCTAGGTGGGAGTCGGGATGTAGTCTCAGGAAACGAGAGAAGCTTCAGATAGCAAATGGACTCTGTGGCCTCCCATTTTGTCAATTCACCCAGGTGGACAGGATCCTAAAGTGAGTGAGGTCAAAGGCTGAAACATCAACATGTTGATCATTACTAACAAAGACTCTCTTCTTGACAAAATTTTAGTCAGGCTCCTCTGAACCCTCTTCTTAACTAGGCCTCAGTCTTAGCCCCCATCCTGTTTTTTGGCATACCCAGTCAAGTTTTAGTAAAAATCCTGTTAAATCAGTTTAGAGAGAACCCTCCCCTTTGATATCTTATCATCTTTGATATCTAATCAAATTTCTTATCCCTTACCCTTAATGCATAACCCCTTGGCCTGCCTGCAGCAAGAATCCTGTTAAATTGGTTTAATGAGAATCCCTCCTACCTTTGATGTCAAATTTCCATCCCCTTGAACCCCTCACTCTGCTCATTGACTATAAATCCCCACCTGTCTGCTGTATTCAGAGTTGAGCGTAATCTCTCTTCCCTTGTGAGTCCTGACATCCATCACAATAGTCCTGAATAAAGCCTTCCTTACTATTTTAACAAATGTCAAATAAGTTTTCTTTAATATTGCTGGCCCTGAGAACATGAGAAGGGCCATAGAAACCCGAGACTGGAGAAACGATGTCTTGAGGTATCAAGCGGACATTGATAGAGGCGAATTGGAAAGTCAACTCACATTACTTGTCCAAATGGAATTTCCACAAGGCTCCTTCAGGCTCATCTCATGGTTTAGAAGTACATACAACATCTGTGTAGAATCAGAGTACAGTCTGTCCAATGTTTCGAACCTTGGATGGTTGAGCTCATTTCTTGAGGAAAAATATACTCTAAGAAGTATTATCTCTTAAAATTAGGAAAAGGGTTCACTTTTCTATATTGGAGACCATGAGGAAGTTATTACCTCAAAAGCTTTGTATGAGATATGTTCAGACAAATTTGGATACTTTTGAGAGAGAAAGGGAAAGGGCAGGCTATGAATAACTAACTAATTTTTGAGGTATTTATTGGCCAATAAGTAGGTTTTATTTTATTGCTGGACATATAGAATATGTTTATTTAAATTATTTTTACACATAAAATGGTTTGTCAATATGCAAAATATACGTGAAATCATTTCTCCATTTAAAGTAACTTAATAGGAAATTTTTCCTGATATACGTTCATGTACTAGAAACCACTTCTTCACCATATCTGCATTTAATGTCTCATCATTTATACTTTTCTCTAGAACTTGTATCTTTTTTGTACTGTCATTGTTTTTAAATTTTGTCAAAATGACCTACAATCTCTCCAAAGTTGTATTTAATGAACAACAAATTTAATATTCTTGGCCATTTCAATAAACCCCACTCTATACCATTATACTATTTTTATGGTAACCTCGCTTAACAGTGGCTAAGGTCCCTGCTAAGCTTAGAGAAAATTCTGAAAATAAAAGATATTCTCAATTCCATTTTTATATTGAAATTTACATATATATCAAACAAAATATTTTCATACATAAATAGATTTTTGCCTCATTTCAGAGTACCTTTCTTGGAGAAATAGTATTACAATAAAATTTGCCATATAACATGTCTATAATTCTTTAGACTATTTTATTAAATTTTCATTATAAAACCAAATATTTCTAAATTTTATTTTATTTTACTATAGAATAAAATATTAATCAAAATTAGGAGCTTCATCAAAAAATCAATCTGGCACCTTGAGATTTACCAAGGTGAATTTATAGAATTCCAAATAAAAAACCTTCTATGCATATTTTTCTTTCATAATTTATTTGTTTCCTTCATCCCTTGGATTTCCAAGTGTTTATTTTATAAATTCCTGTAGCATTGCTCTTGATAAATGTATATTAACCCATCCTTTAAAATTGAAGATATTCTTATTGCTTTATTACTTGAATATTATATTACAGGTTCCTAAATAGTTTTGAAGAAAATACAGCCAAAATTTAGTGGAATTGTCTACAAAATGTCAAATATAACAGTAGGACTCCCAATTTGTTTTTTGGGGTTTTTCTTATAAAGATTCTAAATTAATGATTGGTCACAAAAACAGGAAGCATTTACTCTCATGCTGAAACATACCTTTTATATTTGAAACCATACTTCACACAAAAATTTGTTATTCTGTTGATATATTGTATATATTTTGCTAATTATAGTCCTATTATTAGTGGCACATGACTACTGCTCATTTAGAAATAATATGAATTTTGTATAGATGACAACCAATTCCAAGTACATTTCTGCTCCATGTTTATTTATTTTACTATCAAAAATTTATTTATATTATAGTGCAAAAAGAAGTTACTTTATCTTTAATTTAGACTATCTTAACTAAATTTACAATCACACTTACAGTGATTTCAGATGTTACATATTGATAGAATGAACTTCCAAATGTTTTCCTTTGATTCTGTGAGGTAGGTGAAGAACTCAAGTCATGATTGAAACTACCTGATCTTTTTGAAGCATCTGACGGCACCGGCATAAACTGAACATAGTAAAGATATTGCTTGTTTTAGTATTTGCAGAATGAAACTCGGACTTGAAAATGAGTGACACTATTTTAGAGGACTATTTTGATCTAAATTAAAAACTGTGTTTTATAAAGTGATGGGTAAATGTACTTTCTGCAGCTGAACACAGTCAATTGTCCTCTTTAGACACAGAATCTCTAAAATAAAGATTAACTTTCAGGCAGTGGTTGATGCATCTTCTGCCGATTTGTTTCTTCTGGTTCCATAGGGTCAGTGATAAGGCTCCACTTGTTATTCATTTTGCAAATTACACATATGTCATCAACCGTTAATTCCTGAGAAATGGAAATTTCGTACTTACATATTCATTGAACGCTTTTTTCTTTTAAGATTAGTATTTAAGAATAAGTATATTAAAAAATTTAAAACTGTGTTACAAAGCAAAAATATGTATAGAAAATTGAGATTTTACACCAGAAAAAAATTTTAAACATTATAGCAAGAGCATTCAAGCTATTCTCTACATGCTCTATGCTCTGATGAGCCTTGATTTCCTACATGCAATTTACAAATGATATTATTTTCCTAATTTTCCCACTAACACCACTGACTGTCTATGTCTTGCATGTTAAGGACCACAGCATGACAAATGGCACACTTAGCTGTTTTATCAAATTTCTGGATGGAACATTAGTCTAATACTACTCCTGCCATAACCAGAAAGAGATAGTTAACCCTACTCACTCATACCACAGTGCAATTAATTTTATCAGCTAGTGCTTTCCATCCTGTTCTTAAAAGAAAAGTGTTAGATAATTTCGCACAGAGTTGGGAAGGAGAGGATATATTGGTGGTAGCTGTTCATATTCGACTACATATTAAAACGAGAACTTGGCTCAGTGCACAGCCATTTCACATGCCACCAGCAGAGACCATGGAACAACTTGGATGCACAAAGCAACAATCTACCAAACTCACCCCAGATTATTAAACTAATACTAATAATTGAATGAAAAATAGTAACAAAAACTAATCCATACAGATTGATAGAACAAAAGGTATAAACAAGGACTGTTCTAGGCAAAGCAGAAATGTGGTCACCTAGTTTTGGAGAGCCTGACCCACATATCAGAGGACTGAGCCAAAACATCTTCATGTCAAATGGTGGCATTTGGGGAGGAATTGAAACATCGGGATGGAATGACAGGAAGCACAATTTCCTTCCTACATGCAAATATGTTCAAGATGAATAACAGGTCAGGATAATTTGCTGAGATACTAGTGTGTTTCTGTTTCTCCTAGAGATTTCCTTCCGTCTCCTCTTTTCCAAGAACTTAGCATGACTCATGATAACTCCATGCCTCAGTGATTTGGGCATAAGATCAGAAGCAGCCTAAAGATAATCATTTTGGGTTATTTTCAAAAGTTGATGCTCTTTATGAAAATCGTATCAGGGATCCCAGAGCACTGCAAGAGAGATGAGCATGACATTGAGAAATACATATGAGAGAGGAGCATTATCTAATATTGGAAAGAGGACAGAGAATATAGACCTTATGGGCAAAGATTTCCTGAGGGCGCAGAAAGAAATAACCATAAAATTAAAGCATGACAAAATACACATCATCAAAATAAAAAATAACTTTTGTTCATCAAAACACATCATTAAGAAAGTTACCAGGCAAATCACAGTCTGGGGAATATATCTGCAAAACATATATTTGGCAAAGTATTTATATTCAGGATACATAAAAACTCCTATTACTCAATAATAAAGGAAAAACATTTCAATTATTTTAAAAAGTGGAAAAAGACTTGAACAGACATTTCTCAAATGAGGATATGTGAATGGCCAATAATGATATGAAAAAATTTCCTACTTGAGCTTCAGGGAAACATAATTTGAAACCACATTGAGATACTACTACACACCCACTACAATCACTAAAATTAAAAAAAAGCAAAACAAGTCTGACAATAACCAAATGTTGCTAAGAATGTGGCACACATGGGACATTCATACATTGCTAGTAGATTGTAAAATGGTACAATCATTTTGAAAAAATTCTGGTATTTTTTAATAAACTTAAAGACTATCTACCCTTTGACCCAAATTTCACTTCTAGGTATTTATTTAAGGGAATTGAAAATATATATGTCCACAAAAACACTTATACAAGAATGGCCATAGCAGCTTTATTCTCTGTTGCCAAAAGGAAAAAATAAAAACAGATGCCGATCAACAGGAAAGTGGATGCAATAAAATACTACTCAGCAATAAAAGGAACAAACTGCAAAGACATGCAAAACATGGGTGAATATCACAATAGGGTGACCAACAGTCCCACTTTGCCTGGGACTGAGGTGCTTCCCAGTACATGGGACTAACAGTTGTGATACCAGAACAGTCCTGGGCAAATCAGGGTGACTGGTCACCTTCACAAACATTACATTGATGATGAAAGGCAGACACAAAAGAGTACATGCCGTACAATTGCATATAATAAACTTATGAAACACATTTATATGAGGTTCTGGCACAGTCAAAACTAATCTGACATGACAAAACACAGACCATTGGTTGTCTTAGTAGGTTTGAGGGTGTTGGGCTGGGAAGAAACAATAGGAAACTTTTGTGATAGATGAAATTGAAAGATGGTGAGGTGTGTCAAAAGGGTGAATCTATTTCTTAAAATATAGCTAAAAGTTCTGGATTTAAATATATGTAAATTACACCTCGAAATGGAACTATCATCATCACCATCATTATCATCATCATCAAGTGGCGATCAGGAGTTGGTGGAGATACAGATAAAACAAGAATGGTGGAATGTAGGTGATTGTTGAATCTGGCTTATGGGTATATAGACGCTAGTTATACTATTCTGCTTATTCATTTGAAATTTCTATAATAAAATAATTTTTTAAAAAGAAAATAAAAATATGAAACATTTATTTCACATCCTTAATTTTTGTTTGTAAATTCTCACCAGAAATATGTCTTCACAAACTAAAGATAAGCTTGAGTGTGGTGCATGCCTTAGTCCTAGATGGGCAAAAGAGCATTGCATAAGATTGCTAAGTGTCTAGATGATTGATTTTTCAATGGCAATTAAAAGACATAGGCCTGGAAAAAGTTATCCTGGTCAAATCTGCAGGTAATATTCAGTCATAGCCAGGACTGCAAAATATTCTCTGAGATGCAATAGTCTTTGAGATAAAAATCAGCTTTTCATTATATGCATATATATCTAAATACCTTGCTGGGGGATATTTTTTTGTTTGGATCCTGGCAATAAATTACAAGACCAGAGTCATCACAGAGCTTAGGAAAAGTGGCAAATATACAAAATTGTGTTTTTCATGTCTAAGAATATATTTCCTCTTACTTTATTAAGGGATGTGGAAACTGTTGCATTTCACCCATTTTTCCCGTGTTTTCCTTTTCTTCTTCAATTTTCCTCATGATATGTCTGAATTAATCTTTTCTTATTTTTATGTTTTGAAGTCTTGTTATTTATTAAGACAATTATTTCAAAAATAATCAATTTCAAATGACTCTAGTCAAATATCCCTGGAAAGAATCAGCTTACCGTGTATCATTGTGAGAATATTACCATGGACTACCTGCATTCCCACCAAAGTATGAAGTCTTGAAAGACTAGTGATTTCAATTATATAATTTCAATAGAAATTTAGCAAGGTTTGTTGTTCATTCTCTCTACTCATGCAAATCAGCCTCATTATACTTTCAGCCATTTTTCCTTGAGCGTGATGAGGTAAATTGGTCCCACCTCGAGCAAGACTGTTCATAAATCACTTAAATTCAGTTTAGGTAAATCTACATTTATAAGGTATAACAATGAAATAGTAGAATATGAGGTCACAGATTTCTAGATGAATTTTGCTTGGAATTTAACTGCTTTGGAATTTAACTTGGAAGGAGACTTTCTCCCAGAGCTCCTAGATGAGAACTCAGCCTGGCCAACCCCTTGGAGTCAGCTTTGTGTTACCCTGAGCAGATATCCCAGCAATGTGGTACTGAACTTCTGACCTACAGAAAGGGTGATGTAAGAATTTTTTGTTGTTTTAAGCTGCTAAATTTGTGGTAATTTGTTACATGGCAACAGAAAAATAATACACCTCTAAACATTTCTATCTATGAAATAATACCTATTACCACATAAACAACACATTTTCAAGCAATATCCACATTATAAATTTTGAAGAATGTGTAGTAATTTAACAATTTTATCAAAAAACCTTTTTTGATATACTGCTTGAACACTAGTTTAGTATATACATACACATAAAACACTGTGTATTAGTCAGAATTGTCTTAATCTTTTCCTCTTGTGCATTTTTAAATATGATAAATACTGCAGTGCTTTTGCCCATTTTTCTTTGTAACTACTGTGGGCAGTGATAACGAAATGGAGTAACATATGTCACGGCCTCTAAAATGGAGCTAGGAGGCCATTAAGGAAATGGGGTTTATGCACGTGGAGGTGAAATGTGGCTTTTGAACTGTGCCTCACTGCTGTTATCTAGACTTTCCTGTAAGAAAAATGTTACTCCTTTAGAAAAAATATTGTTGTTCCTGACACCCTGTAGTGCCTAATCCACACACTCTACTCTTAGCCTTCCATCCTATCAGGCAAACATTCACTGTTATATACCTTTATAGCACCTTCTTTAGCATACCCCAAAATCCAGTTCCTATTTGTCTTTTTCTGGGACAATATACTTGTACTGTTAAGCCATAGGGATACACTGAAAGCCCTATCCATTTTTCTCAAATTTTAAAGGCTGACATTTCAGATACTGAATTTTCCCAAGTCTCCTATTTATTACAATATGTAGATGATCTTTGCTCCCCTTCCAAGGAGGCGTCTATGAAGATAGCCTTCATCTCTTAAAGGAACTGGCCAAAAGGGAACATAAAATATCTAAAGAAAAACCATAATTCTGTTTACCTCAAGTTAAACACCTGAACACTTCATTTCAACACAAGGTTTACTTCTTGACCCTGACAGGATTCCGGGAATCTTGTCCTTTCCATGTCCCAAAACCAAACAACTACAAGGGTTCTTAGGACTAGCTGGATACTGCAGAAATTGGATACTTAACTTTTCATCCCTAGCACAACCACTATCTTGTCTCCTTAAAACTGATTAACCTAAGACCCTCACATGGAACAAAGGAGGCCAGAAAGCCCTTACCAAAATTGAACAAAACCTCCTAGCTCCTCCAGCATTAAGAACCCCAATTATGGTTACCATTTTTTCTCTTTGTGCATGAAAAAGAAGGAAATGCCCTTGGGGTTTTAACCCAACATCATGGAGACCAACATAGGCCTATTGGATTTTATAGACAGCGTTTAGATCCAGTAGCCGAAGGCCATCCTCCTTGCATAAGAGCTGCAATGGCAAAATTACCAGAAAGCATAGAAGAAATAATCATGGGTTCTCCATATATGTCCCCCACTCAGTGGAAGCCCTCCTTAATTCCCATCATATTCAACATCTACCCACCAGTGGACTAACCTCCTATGAAATTCTACTTCTGTCACCACCTAATATTACTATTACCCACCATCATTCTCTAAACCCCGCCACTCTACTACCCCTGCCTTCTGACAAAACCCTTCATGACTACATTTCTCTGATGGACCAACTTCTGGCTCCTAGACCAGACTTACAAGAAACCCTGCTGGACAATGGATATCTGATCTGGTTTACCAATGATTCTTTTCTTAAAGATGAAACGGGAACATACTGAGCCGGATATGCCGTTGTCTCCCTAACAGGGACTATTGAAGCTGGGCCATTACCAATAGCCACTTCAGCCCAACAGGCTGAACTGATAACATTAAGTAAAGCCTGCCTTTTGGCTTTAGGTAAAATTCCTAATATCTAAACAGACAGGCACCATGCCTTCGAAGTAGCTCACAATTTGGGCATGCTTTGGAAACAGATTTCTTACCTTCTCAGGGCAAAAGATTAAAAGCAACACACATGTTTTGGAACTCTCAACGCTATTGGAAAGCCTAAATCCTTAGGTATTATAAAGATCCCTGGACATTCCATGGCAGACCTGGAGGAAGCCAAAGGAAACTATTTGGCTGACGCAGCCGCTAAACAGGCAGGCTTCCAAAAGAAAAAACTGGTCTTAGGTCTCTCCTTGTTACTTCCACTCAAAGCAGTTACAGAAGACCTTAAAAGTATCCTTCAGGAGGTCCCCAAATTCGCCTCTGAATAAAAGAAAAATTATTGGACTGAACAAGGCTGCCAATTTAACACCAAAACTAGTCTTTATTATGGGCCTAATGACCAGTTGGTCCTCCCTGACTGCCTTCAGGAAAAAATCCTTGGTTTTATACACGACTTGATCCATTGGAGTTCAGGTAAAATGAGAGCTGAGGAAAGCAATGCTATTGGAAAACTTCACCTAGAATACCTTCTCATGTCTATAAATAATTGTCAAATTTGACCTAAACACGATCCTGGAAAACCTATACATAGTTCCATTGGGCATTTCCCCTTGCCATCCGTACCCTTTGAGGTATGGCAACTGGATTTTATCCCTTGTGGCCTTGTAGAATGAAACAATGGTATAAAAACCCAATTGACAAAGCTTATGGAATCTTTCCATCTGCCATGGCCAAAAGCTCTCACATTAGTACTGTTAAATCTCAGATCCAACCCTTCCAGGAAACATCAACTTTCACCTCTTGAAGTTATTACTGGGAGGCTGATGAGACTTAACCAAGGGGCCTATGAACCCAGTCTACTCAAAGGTGACATAATGACTTCTTGTAAGGGCTTAAACCAAGCCCTCTGAAAGAATGAAAGGCTGGTAGAACAATCATTTTGCAGCACACTCCAGGGAGACAAAAACATCAAATGCCATAGCCTACAACCTGGAGATATTGTTTACTGGAAAAAGTACCTCCATCAGGACTCCCCCCAGCCTCACTGGAAGGAAACATATCAGATATTGCTAACTAAGGTTTGTGCTGAAAAGTTAAAAGGCATTGACTCATGGATTCATGTTTCTTATCTAAAAAAGTTTCCCACATCTACCAGCCCTGACTGGACTTCACCTGTTGGCAATCTTAAAGTTATCAAAACTTGCCCCAAAAGAACAATCACCTGGACGAGAAGCAGAAGACGTCTGATGTAGACTGCGAATCCCAAGACATAGGACCAGGCCTCTATTTCTAATCTTTTATTTGCCCCATCCAGACCCTTGTGATGCACAAATCATATACCTACTTTATAATTACTACAGTAATCATACTCCTGGATATACCAGCAGTCCTAACACTCTTATGTCATCAGGTCACCTTCCTTGTGTTTTAGATTGCCTTTTAGATATTGTTTACCATTGCCCTGTTGTCCTTACCCACCCCAACACTTCACTCCTTATTTTTACCTCCTCTAAATTTCATATAAAATACATTAAAACTTAATCCTAAAGGTTTTAATTCTAATAACTCTTTTATAATAACCATCTAAAATTATTTCATTAAATCACTAACTAATTAACAACAAAGTGTCTGGGATCTGGATGAGAGCTGACTTAACGGTACTTATTACCATAAACTGCAGCCCACCTTGTAACAACTTATCTCACCCTTTCGTCCCGACTCTCCAGAAACTCGCCAAGAATACCAGCCTTACCGATTGCTGGATTTGCGCGAGGGCAAACCACACCCATGACATTCCTGAACTGGTAGCATGGCCTCCATCCTTAGAAGGTTGGAGGAATCTAACCAAAAAAACCTAGGGTTTTCCTATGGCATTTTTGAAACCACCTATCAGCTGCCCTCTGGAAAACAAGCCCTAGATATTACCTCATTTCATTGGGTACCTCCACCTCACCATGGTGTCTCTCTCACCTGAATTTGGATACTCACCCATAATCTTTCCTTAAGTATTGAAAATATAAATGGCATTAGGAAAACTCTGGGTTATTCACCACTTAATATTTGCAATTTCTCCCTTCTCTTTAATTCCATTCACCATGAAATCGCACCTCGCTGAGGCTCAGAAAACCATATGATGTTACATCGCTTCATGTGTCTCTATGGTAGACAGACTCCCAAATTAATGGAACTAGCAATTGGGAAGCTGACATACTTCCCTTAATGGGCACTCATTGGGGGATAGATCAAAAATCAGGAGAATAGTGGAAACTAAATAAAAACTATAACAGCCTTAATGACTCAATTGACTCTCAACAAACTCAATTGGCCAAAATCAATCCCATCTTCTCCAAATTTATAGAAACACTTGTTATTCCTATAATCATTCTCACACTACTAGCTCTGATTACCATGTCCTCTGCAAGAATGGTTACATTTCTGACTGTGAGATTCCCTTTTTGAACCTAACAAAATAGCCTGTGTGCGGAGACCTACTTATGCTACGTCTCTTGAAAACACTGGATGCAGTTTTCTATGTGGCTCCAAAATTTTTTCTACTCTCCCCATTTCCTGGAAGGGACAATGTGGAATAGTATCCCTTACCCTGGATACTGCTATTAGAAAAAATCTTCCTTCCACTACTCATATCTCAATTCTTGGTTCATTCTCATATCAACTCAAAAGAGCGAAAAGAAATGATGACTTTGGCAGACTTTTCTATACAACCCAATTATAGATAATATAGCATTGGGACATGTCTTTGCTAAAGCATTATTTCCCATTTATGGGGTAATTGGCCTTGAAAAGGCCATCTGTAACCTCTCCCTTGTGATGGCTTCAACCTTTAATGCCACCCAACAAGCTATCAAATATCGAAAGAGCCAAATGGACAGACAGGGGTTGTCCTTCAGAATCGAAGGGCTCTTGATATCCTAACTGCTCAACAAGGAGGTGCTTGTACACTCCTAGGAGAAGAATGTTGCTTTTATGTAAATGAGTCTGGTCATGTAGAACAAGAGCTAAAAATCATAAAAGATAATATAAATCTCCTCAATGACATAGGTCATACTATGGGCCTCCTAGACCACTTTGACCTTTTTGGTTGGTTACCCTTTTGGCTCAGAGCTATTTTGAGATCAGAGTTCCAAGCCTTATTCATGATTATTGTTCTGCTTTATTCAATCTTTGCCACCTTTAACCAGCTAATGATTGGCATTTCACGAGGCTGTATATCTATCTCTACTGCTAGGGTGGTGATTACTCAGTGACTTGAGATGATTGACCAATCTTGAAACTCTGAGAAAACAAAAGACTTGATACTTTTTCCAGATAAAGACTATGTGTAAGACTCATTTCCTGACCACCTCCTTATTGCTCAGATGTGCAAAGCCTCTGACTGCATTACTCTTACTGATGGTTGAGATCTCACTTTCCTCCCATGTGGGACATGACTTCCCAAGAATGAGGCTTCCTAGCAATGAAGGAAATATCAATACTTATATATAAATATCAAACAGTTGATCTACGATGCTTTCTGCCAAAAGATCTTGATCAACAAGGGGAAATGTGGACAGTGATAACAAAATGGAATAATGTCTGTTGGGGCTTCTAAAATGGAGTTCGGAGACCATTAAGGAAGTAGGGCTTATGCACATACACCATGTTTCTACCTAGATGGAATGTGACTTTTGAACTCTGCCTCACTGTTGTTATATATTGACCTTCTTGTAAGAAAAATTGCTTACTTCTACAGATAAGAACTTTTTGCCTTAGAGATGGCCTCAGCAACCAATCACAATTGGCCAAGGAATAACAGTTGTTGCTAGCACCAATCCCACATCTTGCAAAACAACCTGTGCAATTTACCCTTTTTTGTTTTTATAAACCCTTGCCTTCTTTGTCTTCTCTGGAGCACATTTTGGGTTTCTGCATGAATCTGTGTCTCTTGAATTGCAATTCCAATAGCCCACATAAATATCTGCTGTTTAAATTGTAGTGATTTTTCCTTGGCTGACACTACTGGAAGATAAAACAATTCTAAGCTTTCACTGTTTTTCATATAATAAAAATCACCTGATTGCTGGTAAGAGCACCTGCTATGATCCTCCCTGATCAATTTTCAGTAACACTCTTCAGGTGACTATTTTTGGTCAGAAATTAAAATATATTTATGTCCCTTAATTCTTTTACTGTGTAAAATTCTAAGCAGACAAAATGTTTAGTAAACTAAACTTTACACATATTATGAAATGTGTATTTCTTGTGTTTAGCTGATACAATTGTCAACAATTCTGTATGTGTTGTAGATAGAACTTATATTTGATAGTACTCAGTTTTATGACTATAGATATTTAATTTTTCCAGGTATAATTTTAAATATGGTAACAATATAAATTAGGTTTGTTTTAAAGGTATTGTTTCATCATGGATGCCACATAGAAAGTTACAGACTTTTATTATGGATGCCACATAAAAGATGGTGCTTCCAAATATCATTGAAAAGCCTCCAAGACGGTTTTGGTAATGAGAGATGCTGTTATACTTTGTATCTATGGATTCAGAGTATTTTTGAGTTCCTATTTGAAATTGAAATTTTCAAATTGCTATTGTTTGAAAGTAATGAAGCAAGGGTGTTTAATAGTTCTGTAATGATTCAAGATTTTGACAGGCAATCCTAGTCATTTTAGACGCGGTAGATGGATCTTAATATACTTCCAAAAGAATGAACGCGTCCTAACATCAGAACACAGGCTGCCATCAAGCTTTTCAATATTTTACAAACTATAAAATTAGAAAGAATTCTGTGCAGTTTCTAAGGTCTAAAGTGTCCAGTTACCTGCAGAAATTGAGATTATATATACAGTTTCCTATCTTTATCTATCATTTTCATCAACTGAGGATATTAGTTGGGTAACAATGAATACAAAAGAATGAGTAGGCTAGTTTTTAGTTTATAACTAAAACATAAAACTAAAAAACATCCTAAACAGAATAGCAGAAACTGCCTGAACACATTAAATATATATATGAGCGCCAATCACAGATATACTCAGCACACATGTATTTAAATATACTGGTATAGAAATCTCTGTTCAATGTAGTTTTTAAAGCTGGGCTCCACCCAACTATAATAAATGCAAGAGAGCCACTGAGAGGTCAATTAAAGTTGAATAACTAAGCCTCAGCCCAGCATTTTTAAGGAATCAGGGTTACAGTTTACCACATATTAAAAGCAGTTCATTAAACAATTTAGAGTAATGGCTTGGAGTTCTGTTGGTAGCTATTAGTATTACTGACTGTGAAGCAGCTGCTTGATTTAATTGGCAAACACTTGTTCTTTTCATTTACAAGCAAAATTAGCACCTACACTCTTGCCAATAAATTAGACATTGTACCTCTTCTGAAATGAGAACCACTAACTATTGATTGTAATTAGAGCAGATAACCCATCACGCTTGCCTAAGGCCTCTCGTTCCTGTTCTTATCCTCATCTTAGAAAATACAAGAACTGAGGCAACTTTGATATAGCAAGTTCTTTTTTAAATGTCACACTTCTTTTAGTAAATATCCCATGGAGTAATGTACCAAATAGTCTCTTAGTTGTTGTGTATGTTGAATGGATTTGCATCATGTGTAAAAGCGTAGATATGCAGTATAAAATAATTTAGTGAAAGTTTGCTACAGAATTGGTTTTGCAAATGTATAAGGCATAGTTTTGTTCACATGGCTGCCTTAAACCGGTAAGAACACAACTTTTATTTGTTAAAAGTACTTGTATTCTTTTAAAAACCAAGATAAGAATAGCTCTATCTTGTTTAGGAACAAATTAGTAGATTTGGCTTTTTGAAATTTTTTGCTAGCAGTGTTCATAACCTCCTTCACCCACTCCACTCCCCCCCCTCACTGGCCCACACACATTTGGCAGAAAAATTTAACCTGAGGTATCCCTAGGAAGATATGACCACATTTACAAGAAATTTTCTAAATATTGAATTACCAGATTGTTCTCAGTCTATATAGAATCTATTTTCAGATCTTCCTTACCAACAAGGCCTAGGCCCAGCACCTGGATTTTGACTTCCATCAGATCATTAAGTGGGGCCAAGAAGGCATTGAGTCAACCTGGTCAGATATCGGGCTCGCTTCGGGTTTTTGTATTACTCAGGTCACCTACAGTGTACTTGTAATTATTATAGGATCCTGGGCTTAGGAGCGTTCCTTGCCCCTGCCCCATAGGCAGACATATTGTTAGTTTGATCACATATTGTTAGTTTGATTCCCCCTATCTTTCTTGGGAATACCAGATGGGCATCCATGGAAAAGAACGTGCAAATAACCCTTTTGTCTGGTTCTCTCAGGTGTCCCATAGTGTCACATTGTCCCACACTTGGCCTTTAGCAGTTTGTTTAAACTTCGGCTGATTTCTTCTTGCCTACCTATGGAGTGGCTTACACCAAATCATGCTCTGCATAGGGGAACCAGTCACTACTTGAAAGATTCTGTCTCTTTTCAGAATCTAGGCAACTGCTTGTCCTGGGACCTCAGTTTTCTGATGGTTTCAAGAAAAGTACTGATTTTATATGTCATCCTGCTCTTTTTTTGTTTTAAATTGGGAAATGATGTTCTTTCTAATTTTCTACATCCGAGACAGAAACAGCCTATCCATTTTGATCATTTGATCTTTTTTTTCTCCTACTTGAAAGGCTTTTGAGATAAATTAGGATTTCATCTGGAATTCCTATTAAAGTGACTCTTAATCTGTTTATAAAACAATTAAGTACTAAATAGCCTCATGGCAATTTTTATATGTGTAACAATTTGAACAATGGCGTTATATACAATAGAGAATTTTAAAAATATGTAAGGAGAATTATGTGATTTTATTTTCTATGTATGTTGTTTTGCATGGGAACATAACACAAATCAGCAGAACCACAAATATGCAGCTCCATTCACTTGAGGAAAAAAAGGAGAAAATCATCCTGCCTGTTGACATTGTAATTTTTACTTTAAAATAATTTTACAAAACTTTCTGTCATTTGTAATGGTATGGCTTAGCTGAAATATTGGATTTCTCTTCTGATGTGTTAAAAAAGAACCAAGTCTATACAATGGAGACAAATATTTTGCACAATTGATGTAAAGAATCTACCACAACACTTCTGACACAGTGTTTTGATTAAGACTATTGCTTTTATCAACTATTTTATTTGTTGAATCAACTCAAAACTATTATATGGCCCCATATTACCTAATCATTCTTATTCCTTACAGTTTCTCTCTACATATTCACAATTTTACTCAAAACATTGTTTTGAAATCCAAATATGTCCTTATTTCTATTTTATACCTTTGTTACATGTTATACGTTCTCTTCCTCATCTATCATTATTCTTTTCCTTTTTATTTTTTCTAATGTTTTCTTTCAGGATTTATCTAAACTGTTACCTATTTCATGAATATTACCCCGATGACTCCATTCCATATTCTTCTCTGTTCCCTTAGCTGGAGAAACATTCTGTGGTTCTGTAGCTCATAATTTCTAGTGAGTGATCTAGTTTGGCATATTGTTCTCCAGCTGTTGGGGTGTTTGTCTTGTCTGCTTGTGCAGAAAGTGAGGTTCCTGGAGAGCAGGGAATGTATACATTTTCATTAAACAATACAATTCCCTTAAAGAACTGGTACAGTACTCAGCACCCTTTATTAGCCAATAATTAATTGGCAATCATTGGTTAATTATGTAGGGAAATTACATAAATACTGTAATTAATTGTGCCACAAAAAATATCTGTGCCTGCGCACATAATAAATTCAGTCACGGTAAAGATCAAAGTCACTTCAACAAAAAAGAAATCTAACTTGGAATAGTGTACTTAGAAGACTCATATCATGTTCTGAATCATTACATGTTTATTATTTTCAGCCAGTGATTTATTGACATTCATATAACCATCATTTGTGAATAGGAAAAAAAATATCATGACTACTGTCTCTAGATATTTCCATTCTTCAGCTCATTGAAATTTGAACTGTGCATTAGAACTAAAGTTCAAATATCAACTGCTCTAGAGGCCAATAGAAAATGATAACAAGGCATTAAAATAATCTAAGCAAACTCAATTAATTTTGAAGAGTGGGTCATTGTTTTTTGAGTTGATTACAGAAATTACATTTGACACACTTTGATATGCACTTGAATACTAAATCAGAAATTATTTTCTCTCAAATTTTGCTTAATATTTTATTAACCTATTTCTACATAGATATTTGCATATTTACATCATTAATTTTATTTACTGTTTTTTTCTTTTATTTTTAATAAACTTTTTATTTTAGTAGTTTTAGACTTTAGAAGTTTTGAAAATGGTATCGTCGCCATATATTCCAAACCCGGTTTGCTTTATTTTAATATCTCATATAAACATAAAGCTTTTTTTTCTAAATGACATCTATTATACCACAAAGCTAGATTCTAATAGGAGTTTCTGTGAAAGGAAATGGTTGAGGTTTTTAAAGTATGAATTTGTCTTTATATGAATACAGTATTTACACTAACATACAAAATTGAGACTGGAGCAAATAACTAAATAATGATAGACAATGCATATTCAATAGTGATAGAGATAAGTACATTTATCCAAAAATGTCCAAATCATATAGGCAATTATATGTTCAGGAGGTATCCTTGCCTTAACATTTTTTTCAAGTTTTAAGTTGTTGCCTTAGTATATATTTTAAGAAGATCAATTGTAACTGAGAGAGGGAGAAAGATGGGGAGAGAGAAAGAGAGGGGAGAGAAAAGATGGGGAGGGAGAGGGAGAGAGAGGGACAGGAAGAGAGGGAAGGGGAAGGAGAGGAGGGAGGGAGACAGAGGGAGGGAGAGAGAGGAAGGAAGGAGAAGGAAGGGGGAGGAAGGGGGAGGGAGATATGGAGGAAGCATCAAAGAGACACAATGTTTCTGGCTTTGAAGTTGGACGAAGAGATTCATGAGTCATGGAAGGCCAAAGACCTCTACAGGCTGGAAAAATGCACAGAAATGGATTCTACCCTAGAGCCTCCAGAAGGAAACATAGTCCTGACTTTAATATTAGTTCAGTGAAATGTATGTCAGACTTCTGACCTGCAAACAATAAGATAATAAATTTGTGTCGTGTTAAGCTTCTAAGTTTATGGTGATGTGTTATGGGTGCATTAGAAAACTAACATACCCCTTCATTTAATAGACTAAACTCTGATCATCCAAAGTTGAAGTGGACAAGAAAGTGAAATAAAGTACAAGAAAGATCCTATTTGATTGCTATTGTCAGCCTGGTTTGGCAGTGGAGTGTTGTTGGGATTCATTTCAGGGATTCGTGAGAAAATAATCCCTCCATCACAGGAGAGCTCTCTCCCTGTTCCATTCATATGGGTGAATGTGTCTCACTAGAGTGGTCATTATGAGTTTCTTTAGGTATGCAGTACTCCCCCTCCATCTTTGGTCTCCTGAGGTTTCCTCATTGCTTCAGACAACCTTGAACTTGATGTGAGGTAACTGTAGGCCATCTCTTAATCGTGTAGCACACAGCAATCCCTATACTCTTTCTTACGAGAGAGTATGAAACTCACAGTAACTTGATAGTTTTCCCCCCAAATCATCATTTGATCTCCTACTCAAGCATTCTGTATCCTCCAGGTATCCTTCTTTGCCAATCCTGCAGAATGGTCTGTTGGGATTCTGGAGGAAATTATCTATTGTTTTGAGATTGAGTCTAAGGTTGAAATATATCAGTTAGGAATGATTTGGGTTACAAAACAGACTACTTACCATCATAGTTATTAAAGGCACTTAATTGTTTTATGTAATTAGAGATCAGAGATACAAAATGTCATATTTGACACAGTGCCACACTATTAAGAACCTAGTTCTCTTAATTATTTCACTCTACTGTATATATTATTTTAATTTTGCCTTTTGGATTGCTCATCTCAAGGATAAGCAACACATCTTCAGAAAATAAGCAGGAAGAATAGGTGAAAAGGCTTTGAAACTGGAATATTTATATATATATATGCCTCTGTTACCAGAAAACTGAATATACTCCAGAAACCATTTTTTTGTCCCATTAGACTTCCTCTTGGGACTCATTGACAATAACTATGCTGTATGACCACTTTATCAGACAATGAGTGGATATTTTAAACTTTTAATTGAGAGGGATCTAAGTCTATGCCTGTATGATGGTTAATTTTGCAGTGAACACTAAAGAATGAAAATAAAAATGAAAAACAACTTCAGTGAACAATGAACTCTCATCATTTAATTATTTAAAAGGTATAAAATATAATGTTTCAAAATGTGTGATATATGGATTAGACAGACCATGCATGCCACAAGGAAGAGTTCCCAAATATGATCAGGAAAAATAAATTACATGTTCCTATTTTTAAGATACTATAAAAAGCTAAGACCAAATTTCATTATTCATGGATTTTTACATCTTCAAAACACTGTCATTATTTTGTGATGAATAGACTAACAGTTATACCATCAAGGACAGATAGAAAATGCCTTTTCTCCAAATTAGCTTTTATCAAGTTAACTATAGCTCCAAGACATACATTAGTTTAGGAAGAGATGATTTACATAGATTCCAATAATAGTCTCACTGTCCTGGAAACCAATCAATAGAGACTTCTTATATTAGTCATTTGACTTTGTCATTTATGCTGACATACAGACAAAGATCACTGTACAGGTTTATAAAGAGATAGAGTTTGGGCATGTTAAAATAATGCTTTTAAAAAGAACTTTCAACTTTAGTAAAGTATATTTTAATGACCTGATAGAATCTACTAACAATGTTTTAAATAACCGCAAGACATCTGTTTCCTTTACCTTTCAATTTCTTCTGGATTTTGGTAGTAACAGTAACGAAAATATACTTGTACATTTAACATCAGATCAATAAGATTATGCTCCCTAAATTAGTTCAAGATATTTTTTAAGTGAGGTGAGTAGTACAGGGGGAGAAGAAAAAAGGGACAACTTGAAGAGACTGGGAAATTATACTTCCGGCTACTAAAATGTATCGTGTTCTCTTGTATTACCTAGTTCTCACTCTTACTCAATCATATATATATTAGTCACTGCCATTATTTCATAAAATGATTTAAATTTTAGCAATTTTTTATCTGACATCCAAAATATCCCAGGCTCCTCCATGTGCTTGCAGGTTTATTTATGAGAAAAATCTCTACAACAGCGAATATCAAAGATCCTGTTCATCAGAGTAATAAGTTCATGTAAACTATACAAATTTCATGAATATAAAAGAATGTAAAAAAATCATTTTCATAAAAAGCAATACAATAGAGATAAAACAAACAAAATATCTAATATCCTCTATGTGTGGAAGTATGGAATATTGGAAAATTATTTCATAATGCAACTTCCACAGGTCTTGGGAAATACTAATTAGCAAAAAAAAAAAAGTGTACACATCTTATGGCTTTGGAATAGAGGCACTATTCCAAACTCATGCCTTAAACCAAAAACAATGACAAAAGATAGCATAATGAAATATTCAAGTCCAGATTAGCAAGTGAGTGGGCATTTTTACTATAGTAGATTCAACTTTATCTCATCACAGTTGAAAACAAAATAGTTTAACAACACCATCAGTATATCAGGAAGGGAAATGAGTATGATACTAAATCGGCTACAAAAGAATGCACAGAAAAATTGAGAAATCTCTCTACTTTTTCAAATATTGAGGGAATCCAGAAGATTCCATCAAAGTAATGCTTTCCCCAGATTCCACCACTCAGGGATAACTTCTATTTCAAAATACCCGTTCAAAATTATTCTCTCTCTCTTTCACAGACACATTTTATGTTGCTTTCGCAAATTGCTTAAAAATATTTTTGATGCGTGTGCAGAAACTCTGTCTTGTTTCTGGAGATTATGACATTGATAGATCCCATTTTAAATTATTAAATAGATATCTCATATTCAATCATCTTAACTATGTTCCTGGCAAGACTATTTTACTTCCTGGCATATTCACTGTCCCACTGTCCCAAATGACTGTTTCACATCTCTTTCCTATGTTCCAATGTACCTTACACTCTCCTCACTCTTACCAGATATTTTTGCTTGATAATTAACTGAGAAAATACAAAGAAGCATTCAATAATCACCTAATCGTCAATCCTTCCACCACCAAATCTGTCAGCATCCATATGTGGGGGCAGGGTGTATATGAGACACCTTTGTACTCTCCTCTTAATTTTTTTGTAAACCTAAAACTTCTCTAAAAAGAGTCTTTAAAAGAAAAAACAAAAAACAACAGTCTGTGTAAAGACAGATTTTGGCTAAATAATAAATGGCTATATTCTTTTACCTTTTCCCCTATTTCTTCTTATGGTTTTAAAGACTTATCGCTATTTGCATTCTCCGTAACCTTAGAGAAAAGGCATACATGTGTACTGAGAATTTTATAAGTACAAAGTCAAACTTCACCTTCCGTTTTACTCTCAGCCATAATACATAGCCAATGGGATGCTCACAAGATGCCATTCACCCAACAATAAGGGGCTTTGCACTCATTCTCTCTTAATGGTATTTTCATTGTATTCCTTCATCAGTCCTAGATTTCCAAACTTCTATGATACTTATGTTAATCCAAACCTTATTGAAGCTACTACTTTTTAATTTCACCCTACGTTATGTTCTGAATATTATCCCATCTCAACACTATATATTTCCTCTCCTGTAAATCCTATAAGTAAAGGTCTATGTAACAAAGAGCAGGTGAGAAATTCCTTGAACCTATGTCTGGATGTCTATTTGCTACCCTTGGTCTTGGGGTTATAAACTCCAGCCTCCAAGATGTGGTGAGTGAAAACCAGGATCAGTGCCAGGGAAACTGCATCGTAAGTGGGATGTGCCACTTTATAAACTACCCAGATGGTGCCATTTCAGTGCTCAAGTTTCTCCAACCATGAAATAAAAATAAAAAGTTTATTTAAAAAAATGTGTGACCACAGAAAAGAGAATCTTAGAATTTTACTCTCAAACTGGATCTTTCATTAATCAGATTGAAACAAGAGCTGATTGTCAGTGAAATGGTGAAAACTTTTAGCATGCTTCACCTGCAGTGGATTGGAAAGAGCCATAGGTGGAACAGGAAGCATTGGCCTGTGCAGAAGCTCTAGAACTTGAATGGTATGAGAGCAATTTTCAAGATTGTGTGTATGTGACTAAGTTAGAAGTCTTGAATAGATAATGACATGCTAAAGTTAGTCAACTATCCTTAGAGCATGTTTTGAACACTGAGGGGCTTGTATGGCAGCTATGATATAAAGACATGTTCATCTCCTACAACTATACAGCAGACTAGGTTGAATATCAGGGACAAAAATTTACCGAGAGTGGCAGAGTTGCAAATTAAACTGGATTTTCCACCTTAAGTGCCCTCCAATGATAAAGTAAGAGTTCTGATAGTTAGACACTTAAAACCAGAATAAGATTATCTAGGTGGTTAGATGTTAATATTGGTGACTATATTTCAATTTGTAGTTTAGCACCAGATGACAGTACAATTGGGCAGGGACTTATTTGTAATAACGAAGACATGTGTAATGATGGTGGTGGTGATGATTGATGGTGGTAGAGGTTATGGAGAAAGGCTAACATTTATTGAAAAGCTGATATGTGCCAGAATTGTTACAATCTCCATGCAATAGTGTCATTATAATAACCATTCCATGGATGGAAACTTAAGCAACCATTAAATCTTTTGGCCTAAACCAAAAATTTAGAAGTCTTAGAGCCAAGATTTCAACCTAAGTACGTTGGCTCCACTGAACCATATATGAAAAAATGCTTTGTGTAATGTAAATGAACTTGGATTTTGCCGTAAGAACTGTTGAAGCCTTCAAATATTTGCAACAGCTTTGATTGAGGAGTTTGGAATTTATTTTAGTATTCATAAAGAGAGAGGATATTGTCCTGCTTTAGAATATTTATGTGAAGATAGAGAGAAATAGACACATTGGAGGGAGGCTTCAAGAAAGAAATTATAGTTCTTGGAGAGTGATTAGATATAGAATGAAATGTAATCAGGTATAATATTCATAGTATTCAAAAACCAACACAGCATAAGTACCAATAAATCAGATTGAACGTCAGATCAATCAGAACAGACAGTAGCAGCTTTACAGTACTAGTGTGTCCTGGCTCATTGTCAGCTCTGGGTCAATGAGAGAGGCAGAAAATATGTGCTTCATGTTTCTGACTTCAGTGAATGGGTGGATGGTCATGCTTGTCTTTGTGAGGGGGACACACTTTGGTACTGAATTATAACGCGTGCTAATTTCCTTCACAAAGCAGTTTTGTGTGTTAACTTCATAGAGATTTATTGTGAAGATCAAATGAAGTACTATATTTTTGCTGTCAATTGCCTAGAAAAAAATGGATCATAAATATTATTTGAATAGTTTTGATTTTGTGCAGGAAATGTATATTTTAAAAAACGCTCTTTTAAATTTTGTATTGATTATATTCTGAAATATATACACCAGAGAATAGACACATGTATTTTGAATGAAGGTATCTATTAATAACATCAATATCCATTATATTAGACATAATAGACATAACTTCAATGCCCAATTATTCTTGGATATTTTAACAAATTATGGTACATTAATATGATGCTATGCACAGTTATTGCCAGAATTACAAAATATATGCACCCACACCAAAAAAAGGTATACATGATTTTGTAGATATCAGTGTGTATGTTAATTATATTACAGGTGGTCTTGCTCCAGCCACCTCTCTTTAATAAATGACCGAAGGTAGATATTCAACAGGGGACCATGAAAGATCAATAGAAATAGAAGGAAAATTAATATTGTACAAATTCACAGGTCTTTGACTTCAAATGTTAGGATAATATATTGATATAACTTATTTCAGGATTATTTGTCAATAATAAATTTAAATGTACATACATATATATTCAGATATGTGCTCAAGGAAGCACATCAACAGATGCTCATTATGTCATGATTTTTAATAATATAAAATATTAAAATCAGCTTACATATACATAGGTAGACAACAATTAATAAGTTTGGTATGCCCTGTGCCAATATACAACAAAAGCCAAAGCAGCAGTTGAAATGAACGAGTTAAATATAACTGTAGACCTGCAGAGACGTTCACAATATATTAGGTGACAAAAGGAATTTTTTAGTATTATATAGTATGAATGATTCCTTTGGTGAAGCTGAGAAATGAGTTCTATTCTTAGGACTCCAAGGCTGCTCTGTGCCCCACTATACTCTAATGCCTTGCAGCCATATTAACAAAAATTAGCATAAATATAACCCCTGTGCCTTAGATTCCCCTGATACAAAGAACCTCTGATTAACTTCAGATTGGGGCATGGGTGCCTGGCAATATAGATCATATTTAATTTGACTTAAGCCTATGCTCAATCCCCAAGAGAATAAAATAAAGCAATGAACTTATTTGTTTACCCTGGCAAATGCATTCATAAGCACTTACAAGGGAATGCTTATAATGCAATTAAGAAAGAACTCTAATTACAGGAAAATGGCATCACTAAACATTATACCTATAATGGAATATTGTGATAGTCTTTTAAATATGTGGGAAAATATTAAAGAAGGAAGGAGAGGAGGAATGAATGAAGGGAGAAAGGAGATAAGGGGTAAGGGAGGGAGTAAGGGTTAATTTTATTTTTCAAAGCCTTCAACACATGATTCTCACATACTTCTGCTAATTTATGCCCCACCCATGCTTCTTTTAAGCATTCATAAACCAATGAACTGAACTGCCTGATTTTCTCTGTATGTCTCGTTTCTGTTTCCATGGGTTTGCTCAATCTACACCCTCTACAGAATTGTCCTTTCCCACATCTTTTTATGTGTAAATCTTGCCTAACTTTGAAAAGCAGCTCAGTGACCACCCATTTCACAAAGTCTTTCTTGATTAATCTCCATCCCAGCCAAACTCTCACTGGAATACATTTGAACATTACACAATCATATTTTATCTGAAACTTTTAATAACAAGTAACCTGTCCTACAGGTGCTAGTAAATATTTTGTTTTTTTCACTTTGCCTTTAAATAAATTACATCCCCCACGTTTCATTATGGAGATATTAATTTTTTTCTTGGATTATATTTTTTGCTTTTAAAAGTTTATCTCTGAAGTGTGTTTGCCTTTTCCTTAGAGTTTTAATAAATATCCACAACTTCATATGTTTTCCTTTAGGTCTTTTGAAATTTTTACAGAGCTATAACTAAGTGAAGTTTAATTGGTTGCTTATCGAAACAATGACTTTATAGTATCATATACATACTAGATTAAAATAAATTCTATTTTGTTATCAGTACCATCATCACTGCTTAAAATATATTTCCACATGAAATTTTAATTTGATCTCATTTATTCTATAAATGTCATAAATCTATGCAAGCTGCTCACTGAAATTCTGCCTTTAGGAATCCTAAAGGCTTAATATAGGCACAAATTAAAGTTATCCTGTACATTATTACAGGAAACTGGTTCTAAAGTTGCCCTTGAACATAAAAGAGTTTGACCTAATTAATATATAAATATTATATAACCTTAATATGTTACATATTAATATTATATGTTAATATATGTGTGTATAATTACTTAGAAAATAAACTGAGGTTATTGACATTTTCATTTCATGTATTTACTTATGGCATGTGTAGATATAGAATTACTTTTCCTGAGGTGCTATAGATGAGACACTCAGACAAGCCTATTTCATGCAGTGAGGTTTTCATGACATTAAGGCTGTCATATTACTATCCACCAGATAGTAATATGGCCAGGTGATGGTATATTTGGATATTCACAAACGTATTATAGATTATTTGGTAGAGAAGGTTTGCTCTATTGTTTTTTGGTTTCTTTGTATCTAATGGCATTTGGTTACTATTGCTAATGCCCTTCCACAAACTTTATAGCTACCCCAATAGTCACCATCATACCAGACAGCACCCCCATGCACCCCAGGGCAAGGCCTATAGCATCTGACCCTTGACTCTTCTAAGCTTACTTATACCATTATCTCTCAGTCCTGTCCCTTAACCACACTAGTCTTCCTTTCCTTTGAACCTGCTGAACTCCTTCGTGTGTTCAAGGATTTGCACATTTAAAAAAAAATTATTTTCTCCAAATTAAACGTATTGAATTTCTTCTTTCTCTGGCTATCTGACTCAACTATCACCTTCACAAAAAGCATTTTCCTGAAGGCCTATTTAATAATCTTTACCCTTTTGGTCACTTTTATTCCATTTTCTATTAAGTGCTATTTCTTTATAGGTCTTGTTACTGAAATCACACTGGTTATTTAATTAACTTGGTTAATCTTTTTCAATTCCATTGGCATGGAAAATCCTTTAAATTAGAGCTCTCTCATGTTTAATGTTGAAATCCCAGTACCTGGAATAGAACTTGGCACACAGTAGGTGTCCAATAAATAAGTTAATTGATGCCTAACAGCCGTACATATGAGGGAAAGTTGTTGTGTTTTTGGTATCACTGAGGGTGAGAGGTGTCGTGTTGCAGAAATTAATGACTCCATATGTCAAAAAATATCTTTTAAAAGCTTAAAATAATTGTGAGTCCCACTTCTTCCTTTATCTTGAATTACCCTATTCTAAAGGCAACAAAAAGTAGTTTTATATTGTTATACACAGAAACACTTAGATCAGGGAAAAGCAATATAATTATTTCAGTAAAGAATGTTGTTCTACATTCTCTGCCCATTGAGAACTGGCTACCGTAGATTGTACAGCTTTTGAATAGATGATGGAAAGAAGGGCAATATTTGGATCATCTCACAGACAAAGAGAAACACAGTTAGTGCTCTGTAATGATGGAGCAGCTGCTGTAGAAGACTAATTGTTGCCAGTTATTGCAGCTTTTCCAACTTGAATAGGAACTCTGAAAGAACAAGAGAGGGAGAGGGAGAGAGCAAGAGAGAAAAAGAGAGAACAAATTACTCATAACAAATTCTAAGCCTGGAATATATAATTCCAAACAGGAATGAGGGAGGTGGGGAGAAAAGACACAGACGTTATGTAGAAACAGATGGATATTGCCTGGTGTGCGTGTGTGTGTGTGTTTCTTTATCAGAGATGTGAAGACACAAAGGAGAAATTCAACTCAAAAATCCTGTTTCTCTTTTTTGTCATAGCACAAAGAGCAGAGGAAGGAAAAACAGACCCTGCAATGAAAATTAAGAGCTATTACTGCCAGCTGTCTTGGGTGGTGTGTCCAGTTTTTGAGTGATTAAAAGAAAAGTGATAAACCACAGTACTTCACCTGCATATTCATATGGGACTTTGATGTTGGAACACAGTACTTGTTTTGGCATGGATGAAATTCACAAGTTTACCTCATTCAGCTCCTCAGGGAAGTTAAGCTACCAAAGATTATTATTTTGATCTTCATGATATGATTTTTTTAAAAATTAAGACATGAGAAATATATTGAATAAATATATTTCACTTATGATAAAAATTTCTATACAGAAACCATTCCTGAGCACATGTAGTTGTAGTGTGAACACCAATAGATAAAACATTGATCTCATGTATTCATTAAGATGATAACAACAAAGGCACAAATAGATGAGCCATTTTGATAATCAGAGCAACTCTACAGCTAAAATAGTCTATTTGGTTTATATATCAGTTTATATAAGTATTATTTTTGAATTGATGGGAACTCTTTTTATAAATAAATGTTTGATCCCTTTTCACACTATCATATATAGAGTACCTGCTCATGTTGGACACTTGTAAGACACTAAAAACACAAACCTAATCACCAAGACTGGTCTGCTCTGTTTCTGCTTAGCAAATACTAACTGGAACTGCTAAATCTGTAGGCTATCAGCAAATTTTCAGCTATTAAATTATTTAATTCCAACATTAGTAAGATAAATACTTATATTTCTTTTAAATTTTGAGGTGTTTTCTGTATTCTTTTTTCAGTGACTAAAATTCTTCTATTGATGAGCGGCCAGGTGTAGAAAAAAGCACCCTATGTTCCAGGCTTCTGGACTTTAAACTGCATTTGATTTAAAGAAAACACTTACTGGGACACATTACACTTATGTGTAACAATAAAGTTAAGGGCATCAATATCTTATACCAGCTCAAATTTAGGAGGGAAGTAGTAGCTATTAACTTAGTTTAAAAAATATCAATTCCAAAGGTTTTCCCTGCAGTTTGTTAATCTCACCCAAAAGTTTACACACATCGAAAACCAAGGGACAACCTTGAGACTTCTTTTCTTCATCTGTTTCATGCAATCAGTCAGCAATTCTTGTTAATTATATGTCCAAAGTATATCAATTCCATTGTCATTCGTCATTTTTCTGGTACCATCAGTCTTGTGAGAGCCTGCACTCTCACAATAGCTTCCTAAGTTGTGTCTCCCCTTTCACTCTCATCTATTTTCCAAATATATTAGCCTTACAGAAATAAATTGGGAACTATTTCCTAGAATAGTTTGTATAAGTTTGTAATATTATTTGGTAGAAGACATCTGTAAAATATCTATGTATTCAATTTCTTTATTGTTTGTTTCCATTTTTCAAATGATTGAGTGGAAATTCACATGATATAAAATTAACTGTTTTAAAGTGAACAAATTAGTGGCATTAATGCATTCACAATGTTGTACAATCACCAACTCTGTCTAGTTCAAGACCATTTCAAGCACTGCAAGGTAGAACCCCTTACTCGTTAAAGAGTTTCTCCCCATTTGCCCTTTCCCCCAGCCCCAAGCAACCACCAATCTGTGTTCTGTCTCAATGGATTGATCTATTCTGGAGATTTCATCTAAATGGAATCACAGACTATATGACCTTTTGGGCCTGGCTTATTTCACTTAGCATAATATTTTAGAGGTTCTTCCATGTTGTAGCACGTATCAGTACTTCATTTCTCTATTTATTATGACTGAATAATATTCCATTGTATGCATATTCCACAATTTGTTTATCCAGTCATCCAGTGATGGACATTTGGACTGTTTTCACCTTTTGGATATTGTGAATAGTGCTGCTAAAAAAAGTGTGTGTAAATAAACTTGTTTGAGTGCATAGTTTCAATCATTTTGAGTATGTTCCTTTGTCTCCATCATTATACTTTTCACTGGAGTATTATTTGTCTGATATTAATATAGCTACTGCAGCAGTCCTTAAGTATTTTCCAGATGTATCTTTACATACTCATTTTTTATCACCTTAACCATTTATAAGTATACGGCTCAGTAGTATTAAGTATTTACATTGCTGTGAAACAAATCTCCAGAACTTTCTCATTTTCAAAATTTGAAAAACTCTGCACATTAAATGACAACTCCCTTTTCCCCCCAGCCCCTGGTAACCACAATTCTACTTTCTTTCTATAAATTTAGCTACTTTAGCTTCCTCATAAAAGTGGAATCATATAGTATTTTTGTATTTTTGTGACTTGCTTATTTTACTTAGTGTAATGTCCTCAAGGTTCATCCATATAGTAGCATGTGACCAAGAATAATATTCCATTGCCTGTATATAGCACATTTTGTTTATCTATTCATCCATTAATGGACATTTTGATTGATTCTCTCTCTTAGCTATTGTGAATAGTGCTGCTCTGAATATGGGTATGCAAATATTTCTTCAAGACTCTGCTTTCAATTCTTTTGGATATATACCCAGAAGTGGGATTGCTGGAGCATATGGTAGTTTTATTTTTAATTTTTTGAGGAACCTCCATACTGTTTTCCATAGTGGTTACACCATCTTACAATCCCACCAAAGCTGAATAAGTGTTCCAATTTCTCCACATACTCAACAACACTTGTCATTTTCTGGTTTTTTGATAGTAGCCATCCTAATGGGTGTGAAGTGATATCTCATTGTGGTTTTGATTTGCATTTTTTTCGTTAGTGATGTTGAGCATCTTTCCGTATGCTTGTTGGCCATTTGTATATGACTTTTGAAGAAATGTCCAAGTCCTTTGCCCATTTTCTAACAGGTTTATTTAATTTTCTGTTGTTGAGTTTTAAGAGTTCTTTATGTATTCTGGATATTAATCCCTTATCAGATATGATTTGTAAATATTCCCTTGCGTTCTCTAGGTTGCTATTTCAATCTGTTGATTGTGTCCTTTGTTGAACAAAAGTTAAAGTCTGATGTAGTCTCATTTGTCTATGTCTGCTTTTGTTGCCTGTGCTTTTGGTGTCATCCAAGAAATCATTGCCAAATCCAATGTCATGAAGCCTTTCCCTATGTTGTCTTTTAGGAATTTTATAACTTTAGTTCATATGTTTATGTCTGTAATCCATTTTGAGTTCATTTTGGTATATGGTATAATATAAGGGTCCAACTTTATTCTTTTGTATGTGAATATCCAGTTTTGGCAGCATCAGTTGTTGAGGAGAATGTCATTTCCCCATTAAGTGATCTTGGTAACCTTGTTGAAGATCATCTGACCATATACACAGGGTTTATTTCTGGACTCTCCTTTCCATTTCATTGGTTTAATTGTTTGTCTTTATGCCAATACCATATTGTTTTGATTACTGTAGCTTTGTAATTTTGAAATAATGAAGTGAATCCTCTAATTTTGTTCTTCTTTTTCAAAATTGTTTGGCTATTAGGGGTCTTTTGAGATTCCATATGAATGTTGAGATGAATTTATTTCTGCAAAAAATGCCATTGGGATTTTGATAGAGATTCTGTTGAATCTGTAGATGTTTTGGGTAGTATGGACATCTTAATCTTAAGTCTTTCAATCAATGAACACAAGATGTCTTTCCATTTATTTGTTTAAATTTCTTTCAGCATTTTTTTTTCCTGTGTACAAATCTCACTTTCTTAGTTATGTTTATGTCTAAGTATTTTTATTCTTTTTGAATCTATTGTAAATGAAATTGTTTTCTTAATTTCCTTTTAAGATTGTTAATTGCTAGTTTATAGAAATGGGACTGATTTTGTATGTTGATTTTGTATCCTACAACATTACTTACTTGGTTTATTAGTTCTAACAAGTGCCTGTGTGTGTACATATGTGTGTGCACACATGCATGCATTACAAACAGATAATTTTACTTCTTCCTTCCTATTTGGATGCCTTTTTTTTTTCTTGCCTAATTGCTCTGGCTAGGGCTTCCAATACTACATTGAATAGAAGCTGTGAGGTAAGGCATTCTTTGTTCCTGATCTGAGAGGAAAAGCTAGAGGGAGAAGGAAGCAATATGACATTGCTTCTGTTTAACTGAAGCTGGATATATTTAAATGTATTCTGATTATTGATATATTGGGTTTCATTTCTGCCATTGTGTTTTCTGCTTTTATTTTCCCATTTTTCCTTGGGGTTCACTTTTTCTCCTTTCTTAATGACATTTAGATTTATTGAGGGTTTTTGTTTATATCCCTAGGTTTTCCTCTTCTGTTTTTGAAAATCTGATCTTAATTTCTCTTCTTTTAATCATTATTCTTGCAATTTTACAATGTATATTTAGCTTTATAATCAGTATCTTTAATCAATATCTTTACCCTCATGAAAAGTATAAGATACAGAATTGAGGCCAAATATATCAATAAGTTTACAACAAGGAAACAGAGGTTGCAATTCTGATAGCAGATAAAATAAAATTCAGGACCAAACCAATGAATAAGATAAGGCGGGACACTTTATAATGCTAAAAGCTACATTTCAAAATGAAGATGTAACATTTGTGAATATCTATGAACCAAATAACACAGAAGTCTCCAATATAAAATAGAATATACAGAAAATTAAAGGAGAAATAGACTATGTTTAGTTCACCTATTAAAATAAAGATATTTTCAAATTGAAACATAATGCAAAACCAACTCTATGCTGTACACAGGAGACAGTTATTTTAAAAATAACTAAAAAATTAATATGTAGACAACATTTAGCAAGAATATGGACAGAAAAATTCTCTTGGTGAAGCTGTGGGAAAACAGTCCCATAATTTGATGGTAATACAAAAACAATACACTACAGAGTGGAATTTGGCAATATTCTACAAAAATACGTGTGAATTTACCCTTCAACCCAATAATCCCACTTCTAGAAAGTTATCCTGAATATATAGCCCCAACAATATGAAAACAAATGCACTTTTATTCATTGCACCATTTAGAATTACCCATATGTCTAAAGATAAGCAATAGTTGAATAATACATTAACATATTGGAATGTTCAACATGGATAAAAGGTAAATGAGTATTATTTATATTATTCTTATAATTTTTATGAGTTTGAAATTATTTATAAATAAAAGTAACAATAGAAAAGTAAATTTATTGTAATTTATCTACTTTATAAACATTTTGCAACAAAATTTTTTTTTTGAATTCTGTTGGAAGTAAAATACTTTCATGTTTCACCCTATATTTATTTATTAGTATGATATAAAATTTTCTGCAAAATAGAGTATGGAAAAATTATACTGAAAATGTCTGAGGAAATTCCACCTACTTTGGCTTTGATTACAAAGTGTTTTGTTTTGTTTTGTTTTTAATGATACTTTTTTTCTGTTACTAGTTCCATAATCTCCCTTTCAAGTTTGTCATAGTCAAACCAGACTAATTATGCATTTATATTACTTATCCAATTTTGAGCTAATTAGATTGTAAATAGCTTGATCTCTTTCATATTTTAATCTCTCTTTTAAAAACCTGTGCATATTTAATAAAGTAGAAACACTCACTAATAAATTAAAATTACAACCTTATACAGATTTTTCAGATACATAAGATACCGTTTTATGTCTTCTGAAATTAACATAAGTTGAAAGATGGTAATGTTAAAACTGATGAACTTATTGCATTTATTTCACCTTCTAACACAATGTTAATGCTTTCATGATGAACACTATTTATGCAAATAGCAAATGTTTTCAGCTGATGTGTTTGAAAATATAGTGATGGGCAGGCTCCAGTAATGGATAATGATCATGAATATGCACAAATGAATCCATCTGTGTTTTAACTTGTTCCGGTCTGACAGTACCCTATCATAGTATTGGACGTATTCATAAAATAATCAAGACTATTTGAAATAATGGAGGAGAAAATATTTTTGTAGGCAGCAGTTAAGGATTACTACCATGTTGATTAATTATCCTCACTTCTGTTAGCTTAAGGAAGGAAAACAAAAAGCCGAAAAATCAAACCCTGGTCACCAGAGTTGATATTTTGTCAAAGTTAAGGGGTTGGGTTGGAGATATGATCCTATTGTCTCTGTAGGATTTTGAGCCACAGAATATAATGGAATGTAAAACAGATGGTAACCTCTATTTAAATTTTATCTACTCCACAAAATTAAAAAGTCTGCACTGAAAATCTTTTAGTGTCCCCTTTTCCTCACTCAAAGTCTCTTATCCTCCTCATATCATTCCCCAGAAATCGATCATCTACCACAACTTTATCTCAGAAAGTTTAATTCTGTAAACTTATTGTCCCTCACCTAAACTTTAGAACACTTTCAACTCTACCTTCTGGAACAGTATGTACCCTCTAAGCAGTAGCAGTGTTTTCTTAGAGTGTTTCATGCTTTAACTGAAGCATGCTCCTTTCTTTGAAAATTACTTTACCTGTAGCCCTACCCACAGGAGATGATTCTGTCACTCCCCATGCACTTCAACTTTGTTTTCTGTCCTTGATGTTCTGTTTGCTCCTTGTTATAACTTCTAGATCTTTATTCACTAATCTTCTTGAAAAAAGTCTGCACTTTGAGCCATATGTCCTTGTGCAATACCACCCAACATTCCTCTTCTTGCTATTATCTATAGCATGTCAGCATCTAACTTCCACCCCAACTATTGCCAGCGTTCTGTGTGAACCCAGTTTGTATACAGGTGACCATTCCAACATTCAGCCTCTCAGTTCTTTATTCTCATCTCCAATGATCTTTTTTCCTCTCCTTCCTCATCCACATACCCCATCATAAGCTAGACTTCGTTTTACCCAATAGTGCTCCCACTACCCACCTTTGCTTCTAATCATACCACTCACTGTACCAACCTTCTTAGCGCCCTTGTGACCATTCTTTGACCTCATGCGAACCTCCACATTTCCATATTTCCTTTCATTCCATGGTTCATTATTTTAATAACTGTCATGTCAACACCCTAAACCTTGTTCCCTTTTTTATTCTCATTGCATCCATGAGACGTATTCTAAAGCTTGATCATTTGCTTTCTCCATTTCCAAACAAGGTCATCTGTACAACTGGAGCAAATATTCAACAAATTGAAGCATTAGCACTATGCATACTGTTCAGTAACCCCAACAATGGTCATCTTCATTCTCCTCATCAGGAATCCTACATAATCAATTTTGTCAACTGCTTACATTATAATGAAACCTTCAACTGGCAATGAAGCATACTCAAGTCACATCATCTTTAAAATAATCTACTGGACCATATGTAATCTACATCATTTCCTTCTTCTAAAAATTTTCTTTAGAGTGGTTGACTTATGCTTTTTGTATTTCCTCACTTTTGCTTTTACTTCTCTGCCAGATTCAAGCTGTCTTGTGCTCCAATCAGTCCATCAAAACAACACTTACTCTAATTACTCAAGACCTTCTGAAGGTTAATTTAGGAGCATATTTTTAGGTTTCTTAATTGTCCTTGGATTACTTCCTTTTTTAAAACATTTTCCTTGGATTTTTACCCAAGCTCTTTTTATTGTATTCTGTTGTGTCTGGCCCCAGCTTCCTGATCTCTTTTTCTAAAACATCACCTCTCTCTCTCAACACTGGAGTTCCTGGAGATTCGGTGCCATATCTCTCCTCTTCTCCATCTCACCTCATCCATATTAATAGCTTCTATTGTCATCTATGTCTAATGGATATGCCAATGATCTTTAAATTTTTATTTAAACTTCTTCATTGAGCTCCAGACTCTTATCTCCAACTCTCTACTTAATATCTAAAGGAACTAAAACCATTCTTGGCACAGCATAGAATCTTAAATAGATGTTAAATAAATAACGGCCAGAGTTAGCTCAAACTGAACATATTTCAAATAAATTCAGAATCTCTTCCTCATTACCCTCCCACCACAGAAAATTAGCTATGTCTCCTCCAGTGTTTCCTATCTCAGTGATTGATAACATTATTCATCTTTATGAACATGACAGATACTAAAAATCATACTTACCTGCTCTCACATGTTATATCCTACTTATCACTGTTATCTGTTTATTTCCAAAATGCCACTAAAATCAACTTCATTTCCTTTCTACTGTCACCACACTAGTTCAAGTAGCCATCACACCCTCCCCACAACCTTACTATTGATTTAGCTTGTAACTGGTCTACTTGGCAACCCCTGTACACCACAGCTCAAAGGACAACAATATTTCATAAACTCTTGCAAAAGTTTTGTGCCCCTTTTTTACATACTATTTCTTCTGCTTAGAAGACCATTCCCCTTCTATTGTTTCCCCTACCCTCTCAATCATATTTCCTACTTAACAAACTTTCACTGTTTAGATATCTGTTCTATATTACTTAATCAAGAGCTCTTCTCTAACTAGCAAGACTCTAATGTAATTCCTAGGCTCTATGAACTAGTTTTATGGATTTTCATTCATATAACTTGCATGGTTTATTTTTATGTACTACACTACATCATAATATGAGAAAATGGTCTGTATCTGTTATTTTCTGACTGCTTTATCCCCAGTGACTAGCACAGTTTCTGGCACATAGCAGGAAATTAACTACTGTTTATAGAGTCAATGAATGAATAAGGAGTTACAAATGCTTTGTTATGGGGGAGACATAAATACTTTACATGTAGCTTATATTATCCAGTACAAGGAAATATGCAGTTCAGCTAGCTATAACACTAACAGAATTCTGACTCTGAATACCAGCAAAATGTACTCTGTGATTCTTATATAAGGGACACATGGGACACACTTACATAAAGGGCACAAGGGAGATAATAGGCAAAGTTTTCCATTATATTGTACAAAACAACTAGGTATTTTCTTTAATGGAAGCTTGTAGATATTGAAAATGTAAGACGAATTCAACTCAGTGAAAGTATTTCTACAGAGAATTAAAATGATTTTTGTTGTTGTTCTTACAAAACTTAATATAGTAACAAATTAGAACACCAGTTCCAAATGCTAAAATGTCAGTCATCTGAAGTAGAGCAAATTAAATCTCCCAGGATTAGAAAAGGGATTTGTTTCAGGATCTGGGATATAGCTGAGCCTGTAAGGGATGTTAACTTGTCCTAGGTATGTGGGTTGGAAAATATCAAGAGTAAGTACCCAGGTAAATAATTACAGATTCTTCCGTGTCTTAAGTGAGGTTTATGAAAGTCTTAATTGTAAATAATTCATAGTTAAATCCTTTGGTGCATGTCTGCAATGAAAATGTTTTGGTTGTCTATTTAAAATAATCCATATGTGTTAGATACCAGATGTTCAGGTGACAGAGAGGATAATTCTGTTCTAAAATTTAGAAACTCGCATCTGTTCCTTCTTAGTTTGAAAGATAGTCTCAAGAGGGTAGGCCAGAGAGGGGCCTATGACCTGACGTTGATTATAATATTCAGAAAGGACTTAGAACTGTGCCTGACACATAGCTGCTGATTTGTAGTGGTAAAATTATTATTATTGTAGATATACTCCCCACCAAAAATATATTATCCTTGTAGAAAATGTACATTTATTTATTTATTACATCCCCATTAAAAATCTGGAATTTAGGTTTAAAAGTATCCTCCTGGACACATTTGTGTACCATGAACAGACTTATTTTGAAATTAACTTGAAAAAGTTCATGAAATAATTATATAGTATTCTACAACTTACTTTTGCTGGTTACATGTTTCATAAGAGGTTAATCCCAATTACTCAAAACATAAATAATTAAGTCTATGAATGGATAGTACATCAAGAAGTCTGACGGCTGTTTCCATATAAGAAGCTAAGCTTCTGAACAATATTTCCATTACTTCAGGGTCTGGATTATGTTAATGAAATTAATTCAAAAAAATGTTTTAAGCTTTTACTATATTCACTATGTAATCAGAAAAGGTGAAGAATGGAAAAGTTAAATTGGGTATTTATTCTCAAGAAAATTTTAGTCTATTTAGAAGAGATAGACACACACAACAACAATAATCATGAGAAATGCCACAAATATTGGTACTTGGAGGAAACATTTACTTCTGTACAGAATAAATGAGCTATAGATTTTTAAGTATGCTGTATAAACAACGTATCATTTAAGGATGTTCACTGTAGGATTTTGCTGATTTCCTTTTGCTCTAGGAACCATTAGACAATTTATTGATTGTTTAGTTATTGAGGGAGTTAATACGATCTCTACAATGACCAATTGAGATTTTATATCCATCAAGGGAGTTTTCAAGAGATGGCTGGGCTCTCTCATGTCTGAATCTCCTGTTTTCCTATTATTGTTCCATGTGCAGGCATAATTTTGTTATGAGGTAAGGATACGTCCTATATTTGATCAGTGGATTGGTAAACACATGTATCTACTGAGCCACCTTACTTTTTTAGCACGGGGACTAGATATCAAGTATCTAATAGATACCACTCTATTTCCACAAATCATTGTCCTGTGCTTCTTAGTTTGCTAGTTGCTACCATTTCTAAGAGTACAAAAAGGGAGAGTTCGCCTCTCTTAAATAACTAGGAAAGAGTCCTAATTTTTTGATCCCATGAGCCATTCCCTGCAGTCTACCAGTATTTCTGTGCCTCTGAAGGAGACTTCTGCATAGGCAATTCCTTGTACCAACTTACCTCTTAAAAACAAGAAGAGAGGAGTGAGGAACATGTATACGAAAGAAATTTCATGCCCATCTGTTCCTTCTCAAAAACACACCTCACCCGTCAATTTGGAACCACTGTTGTCTAAGGTGTGGGTCATTCACCCGACTCTGACTTTTACTGGTACTTATGAGTATGGACAAGCCACTCCAACACACCCAACTGTTAGGGTATTATTTTGCCTATTAGAAGAAAATGCTTTCTGTTTGCCTGCCTGGGAAGGTGGTGAAGGCCAAATGAGATAACATGTGAGGGCTTTGAGGATTATAAGTGATTGGTTTCTAAACTCATTCTAGTTGAAATCCCCTCCCCCAAGCCCTACGTCACATCTAGCAATTAGAACTCTCACTATCAATTAGAACTCAAGGAAATAAAGATTGTCAAAAATTCACAATATTTTACATTAAAAATGACCCATGAAGCTTGTGATATTGTGATTTATAATAAAAAATATATAACTGGACTTTGTCCCTTTTCCTGGCATAGAGCTCCTAAAACTATTGGAATTTCCTAAGTGATAAAAGCCATAAAGGTGTCTTTTGTCATGTTAATGTGGTGACTTTTGGACCTCCACCTAAGGATGGGGGCTGGTTGCCAGGGGACCCAACCATGTGATTGGAGGGTTGGAGTTTTATTCCCACCCCACCTCTGGGGAGGGGAGAGGGGCTGGAGGTTGAATTAATCGCCAATGGCCAGTGATTTAATCAATCATGACTATGTAATAAAGCCTCCAAAAAAACCTGAGGAGAAGGTAGAGAGAGCTTCTAGGTTGGTGAACATGTAGAGATGTGGAGAGCCATGAGACCGGGGAGAGTGTGGAAGCTCCTTGTGACTTCCCACACATCTTGCCCTATGCGTCCCTTCCATCTGGCTGTTCCCGGGCCATATCCTTTCACAATAAACCAGTAATCTAGTAAGTAAAATGTTTCTCTGAGTTCTGTGACCTAATCTAACAAGTTAATCAAACCTGAGACGAAGGTCATGGGAACCTCTGATCTATAGCTGGTAAGAAGCACAAATGACAACCTAGGCCTGCAATTGGATGGAGAGTGGGGGAGCAGTCCTGTAGGACTGAGCTGTTAACCTGTGGGGTTTGAGGCTATCTCCAAGTAGATTGTGTCAAAATTGAGTTGAATTATAAGACACCCAGGTGGTGTCTGAGAATTGCTTGCTGGTGTGGGGAAAAAAACCCACACACTGCAATTGGTGTCAGAATTGTAAAGCTGGTGAAGTATTTCATTGACATCTCTAGTCCCATTATTCTCCCCTCCGGTGTAAGGCAGTTGGTGACAGGTGTCATGGCATGCCTCTCTCCTGATGATTTTAAATAGGTAGACATCTCATTCCCACCCCACACACGTGCACACACACAGCACTGAAAAATGATTGAGAGCACAGGCTCCCGGATCAGACTGCTTGGGTTCAAATACTGATTCTGTTACCTATTGTGTGGCTTAGGGTCAGTCATCTAACGTCTGCGTCTCGGTATCTTTATCCATGAAATAAGGAAAATAAAATTATCTAAAACCCAGGGTTGTTGTCAGGACTCAATGACATAATATATGTAAAGTAGTTGTAATAGTGCCCAGAATACAGCAGATGTTAGCTAATAGTATTTAATAATTATTGTATAATATATGGAATCTTTCTGCCTTTAAAAATTATATAAATTATCTCTGTCTCTTTAACACTGAACATGATGTCACTGGAACTTATCCCCATTGGTATATGGTGCTAATTCTTTCCTTTTAACTGCAATTGATGTTTCATCATGTAAATTTAACGCCAGAAGATGTATAAGTGGTTTTCAACTTATTTTGTTAAAAAAATTTTATAATACTTTTTGTATTTATATATGAGAGATTTCTAACAAAAAATAAACTAGAATTGCTGACATAGGTTAAAAGTAAAATTTTTTTCCCTAAGCAAAAATAGCCTGTTTTCCAAATTAACTATTATTTTGCTTTCCAAACCTTTAGATTTTTTTTAATGACATGTTTGTTAATACTTGATATTTCACTTTACAATTCTCTGAGCTAATTATTAAAATATATCATGCTGATTTTTAATGGCTTTCCAAAACTTCTAGTGAGTTTGGGCAAATTTTTCTAAGTTTGTTGTAAACCTATATTTGTGAATTGCCTGTTTCTGTCGGCTACTAATATTCTACTGGGTTGTCTGTTATTTGTGTTGATTAGGAGGAGTTATTTTTATATTATACATATCTACATTTTGTGGGGTATATTTTTGTGAATATCTTCTTCCAATAAAATAGTTTTTAAAATTAATTTTGCAGTGTTTAAGTTATACAAAGAGATACAAACTTGTTTAATAAATATCCAGGTTTCCCAAATCCACCATAAAAATAAAACATTTTCAACATACTTGAAGCTGCTACTACACCTCTCTTCCTTCCTATCAAAGGTAGCACTACTCTGAATTTTGGATTTTGTTAACATTTTAAATTATTTTAGTATTTCTAAAATATGTCACCTTATTTGCATCCATTTAAAAAATTGTTTCACCATCTTGTTTTATATGTTCTAAATATATTCTCTCATATCTTGCCTTTTAATATTAGTTTTTTGTTTTTTGTTTTTTTGTGTGGGGGGAAGACCAGCCCTGAGCTAACATCCGTCGCCAATCCTCCCCTTTTTGCTGAGGAAGACTGGCCCTGGGCTAACATCCGTGCCCATCTTCCTCCACTTTATATGGGACGCCGCCACGGCATGGCTGACAGGCAGTGCGTCGGCGGGCGCCCGGGATCCGAACACGCGAACCCCAGGCTGCCAAGCGCGGACTAAACCGCTGCGCCACCGGGCGGCCCCTTAATATTAGTTTTGAAACTTTTTCCCATGTGCCCATCTACAAATGTATTACTTTATTTTGATTAATTTATATTTACCATAAATTTTTATTATGCATATTCAAATCAGTATTTTTATTCACTATCTCTATTCTGAACCCGAAATATCCAAACAACCTAAAACACTTTCAATTCAATTACTCCACTACTTATCTTTAATACTCTTGTTTTTCAAGATATTAGTCGTTCTAATATAATATTTTTAGATATATTGATGGAAATTATTTGCTAATATTTATATTAGGATTGTTTCACCTACATTCCTGAGTAAAATTAATCTATAATTTTCCTTTTTTGTAATGTCTATGTCATGTTTGGAATTCAGGTTAGAATTGGCCCAAAGAAATTTTCTTCTTTTCTATTCTGGAGAAGAGTTCATTGAAGTTTGGTGTAATTTCTTCCTTTAATATTTGGGGAAAAAGTCACTGTTGATGTCATCTGGGGCTGCGAATTTCTCTGGAAGAGTCTTAAATTTCTTCAAAAGATATAAGATATAATATATCTTATATATTATATTAAATATATAAGATATAATTTCTTTTTCATTCATGTTTTCCCTTTCTTCAAGTGTGCACACAGGCATGTATTCTTCTAAAGAAATATTGCAAATTGCAATCATCTGCAATTGTTCAAATTGTCAAATTCATTGGCACATATTTCTTTTAGTCAGTGTTTGTAATGATAAATATTTTTCATCCAACTATAAACATACCCTTATCCTTATATTTAAAATATTTCTCTTAAGCAACATAGCTTTGTTTTCATGCATTCTGATAATCAATTTTACTCTTACTATCATTATTCTATTCGACCATCTGCTTTAATTTCCACTTTTACTCCTTTCATGCTATCTTTTGGACTAATAATTTTTAAATTATCACACTTTGTCTTTCTATTAACTTGTTAGTTCCTTTCTCCTTTATAACTTCTTATTCTTATAGCGGACACCTGGAAACATCATTGATTTATTGTAGTCCAAAAGAAATGATTACTTTTATCACTTCCCCGATATTGCTAAAATATTAGAACATATAAACTCTATTTCCCTCTTCTATATTTTATTTTATTTTAGTTCTACATATATTTTAAACTCTATAAACATTATATTTACAGTTAAATTTTATATTTATTCATATGTTTATCATTTTTAATACCCTTCATTCCCTCCTATATTTCTGCGTTACAGATCATATCTATTTTACTTTTGTCTGGCAAACTCTTATAGGTTTTTCTGCTCATTGTTCACAAATGCCTCTGGTTTTGTTTATCTGAAAAGTCCTTATTTCAACGTGATTTTTGGAAGGTTATTTTCATTGTGTATAAAATTCAGCATTAGCAATTATTTTCTTCTAGCACACTGCAAATACCTTTCCATTACGCCCTGACTTTGCTCATCTTTTGAAAAGTTAGCTGTCATTCTCCTTGTTTTCCCTTTGAAGGCCTGTGTTCCCTGCCCCACATGTAAACACCTGGCTGTTTTGAAGATTTTTCCTTTTTGTCCTTGGTTGTCTGTGGCTTTACTATAATGTGCTCTGATTTGGTTTTTATTGTATTTAAACTTTGGACTTTACTGAGCTTCCCAAATGTGTAGATTAATACTTTCCACTAGTTATAGATAATTATCACCCATTATCTCTTCATCTATTGTTTTTGTTCTCCCCCCTTCTCATTCTAGGTTTCTTTCTATATATATGTTAGTCCATTTGAACATGCGTAATATCTCAAGTCTGTTTTCTATTTTTTGATTATTTTATACTCTGTGCTACTTCCTAGATATTTTCAGTTGAAAAACTTTTATTAGTCTGTGTCTAATTTTCTGATAATGTTTCATTTTTAGTTATTCATTTCACCTACTATAATTTTTGTTTTTGTTTTTGTTGTTTGGTGAGGAAGATTGGCCCTGACCTAACGCCTGTTGCCAGTCTTCCTCTTTTGCTTGAGGAAGAGTGACCCTGAGCTAACATCTGTGCCCATCTCTGTCTATTTCATGTGTGAGTCACCTCCACAGCATGGCTTGATGAGTGGTGTAGTTCCAGACCTGGGATCCAAAACCGTGAACCCAGGCTGCCAAAGTAGAGTGCATGAACTTAGCCACTTATGCCACTGGGATTTTGAATTCTAGAATTTTATGTGTATTTTACATTTTTATCCTATTGAAATTCTCCATCCCTTCCTTTCTTTTGTTAATTTTTTCTCTATTTTCTTTAGCATATTAGTTGTAATTATTTTAATACATTTGCTAATTCTAACTTGATCATCTTTAGATATGCTATAATTGCCTATTTATTTTTTCTCTAGTCATATTTTCATGCCTTGCTTCTAATTTCAGCATATATGAGTGCATGTGTGAGTGTATGTGTGTGTTTTTTAATTTCACGTGGATCATTATTCATACACAAACTGTTGATGTTCCAGATGATAATATCCTTTTCCCATCAATGTTCCTCTTTCTTCTATTAGACAGTTATGAGAATGAGCAGCAGGCTTTTTATGTTGATATTTTTTATTGCCAGATTGATCAATCTTTCTGTTTCTGATTTGTATTCATTCTTTCTTCTTTAAGAAAGCTTTCTTCAGTGCAAGATCATAAAATTTGTCCCTTTCTTGTTCCTTGGTAGTTTTCAAGTTTGTGTTTTTATATTTAAGCTATGAAACCATCTAGAATTCTATTTTGTGTGGGATATAATGGTGTGATCTCATATTATTATTTTTTATTCCATTTGAAATGCAAACTGTCCTGACACAACTTATGGGCCAATTCAACTTTTCTTTGTATGTTTTAATGCAATTTCATACTATGCTGAGACTTGTGGTTCACTCCCTTGGCTCTCATTTGTAAGTTTTGTTAAATTTATTCGTAAATTTGGACTTCATTCTTGGCTATACAGTTGTTATTTTAGAAGGTTTTTTTTCAGAAGATGTTCTCCTTTGTGTATTCCTTGATGCAGAGATTATAAAATATCCTCTGCACAATCTTGCCAGGCCTTGAACTTTGAATCTGACCCTAATTTGGAAGCCTAGCTCTGGACCCTTCGCCTGTATATTTATCACAGATTTAATCCCTAAACACAAATATGGTGCAAACTGTGATGTGCTCCATTCTGTCCTTGATTGTGACTGAGGAGATGCCTAAACCCAGGAAGCCATCTGAAACTGTGAGAACCCATCTTCACAAAGGTGAGGTTGTTCTTACAGCCTTCTTCAAAATTTGACACCTTAACCTCAAAAACACATTGACAGCCCATATCTGGTCGTTGGCTGCGATGCCAATACCACTGTATCCTTCCTCTTTTATCATTAATAGGGATTTTCCTTTCTTCTTTTGAGTGCTGCTGCATATTTGTGTAATGATGTATGTGTGTTTAATACATACACTCACACACAAACACGAAATGGCTCCTCATGTACTTGATCTTGCAGTTGACTAGGAAGTTCCCCAAATGTGTCCCACTGTAACAATGAAATAGAATCAAATTTCATTCATAGTCTCATGATTTTATTTCTCATTGAAGAAAAATTATCACCGGGAAGAAAGAAAACTTGAAAAAGATAGAAGAAAGTACTACTTGGGTGTAGTATCAGTAATGGTTGGTCTCCTAATTACAAAATAAACAAAGGTACCAGGATATATTTAAAACACTTAAAAAAGTGTTATACACTTAAAAAAATCTCTGGCTATCTTTAGTTTGTGTTTTAATTTCATTTCTGTAATAGATATGATCATTCATATAGATAGAGTGTAGATAGAGTATAATCTACTTTTTTGAATGAAAAAAAAAACACAGAATGACTGTTAAGGAATCTATTCTAATCTGTACAAACACCTATGTTTACTGACCGCTTTCTTTTTTTAGGCACAAAGAATGTGCAGATAGAAGTGAAGTGAGTTTTGGAGGCAAGGTAAAGCTAATTATTTCAAATTCATTTATAAGGATAGATTTTTATCCTGGAACTTGGTATATGAGATATTTAAAATCCTTAATGCCTTTTCATGTTGCATGTAAAGATTTGAGGACATTCCTTGCAGGCAGCCAAAAACATGCAGCTGTAGTACTGTGTCTATCAAAATGGTATCATGAAGAATCATTTTTAATTATCCTATTTGTGCAATATCTGACTTAAAAATAACAAAATATATGATTATTTCTACTGTAAGTAGACCAATTCTTTTACTAAAACTGTCAATAAATTCAAAAACAGAAAAGCAAATCATTGAAATTTGACATTAAAATAAACAAACATTTTTACAAAAAAACATTAAATATTCAACTACTATTTGTAATAAATTATATCTTTGTTCAAGAGAAGGAAAATGGATAAAAGAATTATTAGTGATTTTAAACCAACTCGTGAGCGGTATAAATCTTATTTGTGGGGCACCTAGAGTCTTTCTTATATTTTACAGTCATTTGAAGAAGTTATATTTTTAAAATATCAATGGTTCTTCTACAAGTTGCTCTATAGTATTTTCCAAACATTTTCCCTTCTAAAACAGCAAATCATCCCTTTTGCCAAGTGGAATCAAATGATTGGAGGATGGTGTTAAACAATATTCTAAAACTAAATGAAAGCCTGAAGGTGGAGAGTCATGATATAAAGACAAATGCACTGGTTTTAAGTAGGTGTCATGGTGGAGAAGAATTAGAAAATATGTACAGAGTATTTGTTGACCCTGATTTAGTTCTTTGCAACCTGCTCCATCAGTCATTTTATCCATCGTGCCAATCAAGAAAACTTCAATGAATGCACATTTCCAAATTTGACATCTGTTTATTTCTGAGCTCTTTTGGGGAAAAAAAAAAATTGAAAAGTAAAATAAAAGGATAGAAATGAAAACAAAAATCATCAATCATCCTAAAAAGTGTAGATATCCACTCATTCTTTTTAGATTTTTATATTTATAGATATGTTTATTTTATTTTTTTATTGAAGTATAGTTAACATCTGATATTGTATTAGTTTTGGGTGTACAACCTTTATATACATTACAAAGTGATAACTCTGATAAGATTAGTAAACTTCTATAATCATACAAAGTTATTACAATGTTGTTGACTATATTCCCTATGCTGTACATTACATCCCCATGACCAAAGTTTTTTTTCTCTGTATCTATGAGTCTGTTTCTGTTTTGTTTGTTCATTTATTTTGTTTTCTCAGATTTCTCATATAAGTTAAATCATATGGTATTCTTCTTTCTCTGTCTAGCTTATTGCAATTAGCATAATACCTTTAAGATCCATCCATGTTGTTGCAAATGGCAGGATTTCATTCTTTTTATGACTGAGTAATATTCTATTGTGTGTGTGTGTGTGTATGTTAACCACATCTCCTTTATCCATTCACCTATCGATGGACACAGCTTGCTTCCATATCTTGCCTATTGTAAATAATGATGTAGTGAACACAGAGGTTCATATATATTTCTAAATTGGTGTTTTTGTTTTCTTTGGATAAATACCCAGAAATAGTATTACCAGATCATATGGTAGTTCTATTTTTAATTTTTTTGAGGAACCTCCATATGTTTTCCATAGTGGTTGCACCGATTTACATTCCCACAAAGAGTCCATGAGGGTCACCTTTTCTCCACATCTTTGCAACACTTCTTATTTCTTATCTTTTTGATAATAGCCATTCTAACACATGTGAGGTGATATCTCATTCTGGTTTTGATTTGCATTTCCCTGATGATTAATGATGTTGAGCACTTTTTCATGTACCTGTTGGCCATCTGTATGTCTTCTTTGGAAACATGTTTATTCAGGTCCTCTGCCCCCCCTCCTTGTTTTTGGTGAGGAAGATTGGCCCTGAGCTAACATCTGTGCTAATCTTCCTCTATTTTGTATGTGGGACACTACCATAGCATGGCTTAATGAGCAGAGTGTAGGTCTGTGTCCGGAATCTGAACTCATGAACCCTAAGCCGCCAAAGTGAAGCATGTGAACTCAATCACTCTGCCACTGGGCTGGTCTCCTTCTGCCCATTTTTTAATAGGGTTGTTTGGTTTTTTTTGATATTGAGTTGTGTGAGTTCTTGATATATTTTGGATATTAACCCCTTATGGAATATATCATTTGCAAATATATTCTCCCATTCAGTAGGCTGCCTTTTTGTTTTGTTGACATTTTTTATTTTGACATAATTTTAAACTTGTAAAATGTTGCAGGAATATTTGTGAGTGTGTGTGTGGTGAATAGGGTAAGCAATAGCAATGAATCAATGTTAAGTTCCTGATTTTGATGATTGTACTGTAGTTAAGAAAATGTCCTTGTTGTTAATAAATACATACTGAAGAATTTAGGGAGAAAAGAGCATCAGGTGTTCAACATATTCTCAAAAAATATATATAATATATACATATACACACATACACATTTTAACAATATTAGGGTTCTCAGGTATGCCCAGTGATTTGCCTGCTTTTTAAATTTGTATGTATATAATTAGTAATTTCTCACCTTTATGGGTTGGATGTTCTCCTTTATCTGTACACTATAATTTATTTTTTAATCATTTGACACATTGTTTCCAATATTTGGTTCTTATTGAAAACATTATCATAAATATCTTTGTCTATAATTATATTTCTTGGGATAGATTCTAATGGTAATTATAACTAAAACGTATTGTGGGAATTGGATATATTAAGACTTTTACAACAGATATTTCTTCTTGGTCTCTATATTTTTTCAGACAATTATTGCCAGAGTTTTCATCATTCAACAAATGTAATCAAACATCATCTTATTGAGCACCTATTAAGGAGTAGAGCACTGTGCATTATTCTTAATACTAAGTTTACCAAAATAAGTAAGATACAATGTTTATCTTGAATGTACTTGTAGTCCTTAAATGTTGAATTAAGGAATTGTTACCTACATAAAAATCACAAATATATCACCATTGCCTCAGGAAACAATGCAAAACATTTTAGACTGTCATCTAAGGCTCGTAATGTTAACCCTATTTTAACTTTATGTTCTTTCACAGTTTTTCTCTGTCTTACATATGGTAACTATGACTGAGATTACCAGAATAAGGGAAACTCATTCTTGCCTTATTATCTTTTCCTAAATCCTGCATAAAACCTACTATTAAACTTTCTCCTTTACTTCAGTTGTCACTACCCTTAAAATCTAGCTCATGTTGGGGCTGCCCGGTGGCGCAGCGGTTTAGTCCGCGCTTGGCAGCCCGGGGTTCGCGAGTTCGGATCCCGGGCGCCCGCCGACGCACTGCCTGCCAGCCATGCCGTGGCGGCGTCCCATATAAAGTGGAGGAAGATGGGCACGATGTTAGCCCAGGGCCAGTCTTCCTCAGCAAAAAGGGGAGGATTGGCGACGGATGTTAGCTCAGGGCTGGTCTTCCCCACAAAAAAAAAAAAAAAAAAAATCTAGCTCATGTTTACCAAAAGAAATGTTCTAGAAAGTTTTATTGCAGCACTATCCTAATAACCCCAATCTGGAAACTATTCAATGGCCACCAACAAAATTCATTATGGTTAAATAAATTGTAGTATATTCAAACAATGGAATAAAATGCCACAATGACAACAAACTATAATTACATACAAAAATATGGATGATATCACAAATATAAAAGTGAACAAAAGCAGCCACACACAAGGGAAGATACTGAATGATTTCATTTATATAAAGTACAAAAAAAGGCAAAATGAATCTATGATGTTGCTATGGAGTTAGTGACTGGAAGGAACCATGAGGGATTTTGGGGGATATTGGTTAAAGGGCTATGTTCAATTTGTGGAAATTCATTGAGCTGTACACTGGTGATATTTATATTTTTTGTATGCGTGTTATACTTCAATGATTTTTAAAATCTATTTTAATTTCTACCTAATTCATTCATTTATTCATTCAACATTTTTCCCTTCAGACAACTATTCTACGCTGGATGATGTGCTTTGCATTGTAAAATAAAAGAATGAGACATCTGAGCAAGAAAGGTTCAAACCCAGATAATTAAAACATGGGTAGAAAGCCAAGTCATATAAAATGTATTATAAAAGTACAAATGAAGAGAAACCAACCTGTCTGAAAAATTGGGAAAATAAAGAGGTAATCAAGAATAAACAAAATAAAGACAAGAGCGTTTACAGCCAGACAGCTCACACAACCGCTAAGCATTAGTCAAAGAAAGCAGAGGCACAAGAAACAACTTGATGAAAAACAGGGACTTTCAGGACATTCGGTGATAGTGAATGTAACAGGATTTTTATAGACCAGGAAGCCTGTAAAATTCAAAAATACAAAGCCCTTAGAAGAACTTCACCGGTAGGGAAAGGGTGATTGGGGGAGAAGCCGTGCTCTTTCCCAGTACGGAAGAGGGCATGGACGATTCTGGAAGGTGTGAATTGGAATGGCCTCTTCAGGAATCATTAGTGTGGTAGAGATGAGGCAGGAAAAACACTGAGGGAGTAGTGGGAATTGAAGAAAGAAATTTAGGTTAGACAATTTGCAAATGGCTCGGTATGCCATACTAAAGGTTCTGTAATTTACCTTCTAGGCAAGGGAGGAGATATTAACATAATTTCAGTCGGTAGAGTAACACGTTTAGTTTTTTCTATAAAACGAACATTGAGTTTGTATGTGCATTCACATGTGGTTATATTTGGATATGAGTGAGCATGGAAAAAGCAGCTTTAGACGTTTTTTGAAAAAATCAATTCCTTACCATGCAGTTCTGCCAATGTCTTTCAATTCTATTTCCATAGCATCAAAAAAGTACAAATTACTAATTTCATAGTTTAATTTCTACACATAAAGAATAAGCTTATTTTGTATGCTGTTAGTATGTTCTCTACACAAAATAATTGCAACCCAGTGATACTTCTGGGTTTTTGTAACTTCATAATACATTAAATAACTTCTCCATATTCGCTTGTGATTTCTTATATAAATTAAGTTTTATAACATTCAGGTATAATATGATATGATATGATATGAAATATGTTAGATATTAAGATTATTATAAATTTTAATATAAAATATAAAGAACAGAGATTAAACTACTTTAAAACATTATTTAAACTTTTATATAGCTTTTTAAGATCTTGTGTACCATCAGTTTTATTTAGAGAATAAGAGTGTACTTATTAATAGTCTTAACAGATATTTAAACAAAATTGAAAGTTGGTAGTGGAATAAATTTGAAATATTTCTTTATTTTTGAATGACTTACATTAATAAATATGCAATCATATACTTTAAATATTTTGAATATATTCTAATGATACAACTATGTTAATCATCATAAAATTAGAAAGATAATTCATCACCCAATCACAAGTGGAAGGAAAACTCTTTATACATGGTTCAATATTAAATGTTTTTGCTTTGTAAAATATTAAATCAAAATAGAGCCACAGTGTCTACAGATGTATTTTGTCCTCGTACAAAATCCCATTATTTGAAAAATATTTGATTTCTATTAGGTTAGGCCACACTGATTTATTATTCTGGTAGGCCAAAACCTGCTGAACATCTGAACTAGATTGAGTGTTCTTGTATAAAATGATAGATAATTACTCCTTTGGGAAATGCTATAGTTTAGTTACTGAAAACTAACTCATTTCTGATCTTGTTTAAACATTAGTCATTGTCATGTCTATGTTAAAAAAAAATTTAAATATGATATATAATAAGTTGAATTCTTTCAAAACATGTACCAAGGAAAGCAAATTAAGCACATTTTCATTAAGAATGTTAGATCTTTATATTTTCCTGCATAATGTGGTCCATTTTCCTCCTTTTCTAACTACCCCACATCCTCACATATTTTTCATGGGCATATCTCTAGATGAAAAAGAAAATGAGGTAGGTGCCCTCAGAACATGCTGGATTGGGGGAGGAGAACTAAAGAGCTATCCCTTTTTTGACACTAGTGCTTGTGGATGACACACCAAAGGGGGACACAACGTGGTGAAGCCTAAGTTGTTTTCAGTGATTCACCCGATGATACCGTTGGTTTCTGACTCCGCCCTAGGAGAAACACAAGATTTAGCTAGTATGCTGGTGGTGTTAGAAATATATTTTCTGTAGAATTCTCACTTATTCTTCTCATCATCCAGACATAAAGAAAGAGAATAGATTACAGGAAAAAGGGGAGGACTTCATTCCCTGCATTCCCTGAGCAGAGGGGCCGTATTCCCTTGAAAGAAAAAATAGAGTTAAATTTAGTAATGGTTTTAAAATTTTAAAAGATTTTTGTTTTACTTTTCTCAAGAACTTTATAGCATCGTTTCATTATAAATGTACCCATGACATTAACTTTCTGGAAATGTGTTCTCTCATTCAAAGCCACATCGGAATACAGGCTCTTTAGGGTGCAGATGGGAAGTCTTATTCATCTTGGTCATGCCCTTTGGTGCTATTCCCTAAATGGAATTTGAAATGACTGTCAAAAAATCTCATCTAGCTAGAGGAATGAAAATGAATAAAAAGCTAAATCATAATGTAAAGAATAAAAGGATTTCACCAGGATTGTGGTCATCTGTGGCAAGAAAAATTATATTTAAATATTATCAACAGTATTTCATAAATACCTGCTTCCAACAATTGCTATAAATGAGCCTAAATGGCTTTATGTGCGTGCGTAAATGAACAAAACCTCGCCTGTTTCAATGGGAAAAGGAACAAAGGCACTAATTAGAATGTTCGTGTTGCTAGCACCAACAGCTTCGAGGTGTCCAGTTTGGCCTTATCTTAAAAGACAGTCAGGCTCCAGCAACACGGCATTTCAAGACAAATGGTCTCACCTAGGTTTCCGTGAAATGGCACCTATCTAAGCCGTACAAATACGGAGGTGAAGGGCTTGAAAACTAGCAGTCCAATTATCCAGTATTACAGAACATTTTAGGTGTAAGCTTTCCATTGCTCAATTTCTATTATAAGCTCATGGTGAGGGATGAGATATACATTCAAAATTATTCAGGGCTTAGATTTTTGTGAAGGCATATGGAAACAGAAATCACTTCGTATGTTTTCCCTTAGAACAAGATAAACAGATAAATAGATTGATATAAATATATACCACGAATACCTGTATCCTTATTTTCTGGAGGTAACAGATCTATAAAACCAGTTTATGAAAGAGTGAGTGAAATTCAGTGATTCATATTTGGAACATAATTAGCAAAATTCTGGAATCCAGGCTTTCCATGCCTGCTTGCCCAGAGATTCCCTTAATTCTCTTATTCTTTAAATAATTATATGCAAGAGTCACCTTGAGAGCTTGCCCTGTCCTGGAAGTTCTGATTCAGTAGTTGGAGAGAGGTCTGGGAATTTTTCTATCAGGCACCTCAGGTGATTCTTACACCCCCAGAGATCTGCAGACTTGGAGAAAGTCTCCTCTAGGTGCTGTCAGCCTGGTACTTAGTTGAATAGATTTTCAGGAAAAAAATTGTTATATCTTCTACTTACATTAAATATCAGCCTGGATGTCAAATCAAATGTCAAAAAGATCTAAAGAACTGTTAACGAAGCAGTGGCTCTTCTCTTTATTCTTTTACTCTGTCAAGCTGTTTTCTCTTGGGTCACTTGGTTCACAGATGCAGCTTAGATTAGATGACAAGGTAGGGACTGCTCATTGTTTCCCAATATCCACCATACATTTCTTACTTACTAAAGTAACCAGGATTTTATCTTGGCTTGAGTTTCTCAGAATAAAGATACTATTTCCCAACATCCATGCAAGGGTTGAAGTTTTGTGACTAAGTATTGTCCAAATGGCTGTAAGATGATATGTCATTGCAACTTTAAAAAAATGTCTTAAAAAAGAAGGCACAATTCTTTTTTCTTCCTTTCTACCTTTTGTTAGATGGAACAAAGATATGATGGCTGGAACTTGAAGGAAACCAAAAGATGTCATCCCCAAATATGCTTCTTTGATATAAAAATTATTGTGAGCTAAAGGCATTGAAAAAAAAAAAAAACAGCAGGTACAAGAAGAGTGCTCTGATCCTCCCCCTTAGCTTCCTGAAAATAAGAGATAAAACTCCCTGTGCAAGATGTCTTCCCTATATCAGAAGAAAAGGAACATTCTTATCAAGGATGAGACATTGAGACCAAGAGATTTCTATACAAGCAGACTTTGTTAAAATTATTCTTATCTCCTTTTAGCCTCCCCACATAGTTTACCACAATTGCCTCTCTTTGTTCAACCCAATATAAAAGCAAGCAGATTTCACCATTTCTTTGGGTCTCCATTCCTTATGAAGGCTCTCATGTCATGTAAAACTTATATTAAATAAATTTGTATGCTTTTCTCCCGTTGATCTGTCTTATGTTAATTTAGTTCTCAGACCCAGTTGAAAAAAAACCCTAAGAGGGTGAAGGAGGAATTTTGCCTTCTCTACAAACTCAAGTGACCATCTTAGTCTTTAAGGATAGCTGCATGTAGAGGATCCACTAGACATCAGACTTCTTGAAGACAGAGATTCTGAACATTTTTAATATTTCACTGCTTTATCTTTAAAGATTACAACAGTTCGTGAAACATAGCAAAGTCTTAATAAATATTTGTTGAACGAGTGAATGGATATTTTTCCGGATCATAATTCAATCAAATATTACTTTTCAACTTTCTAAAGTAAATCAGTCCTTGACTTTTACATTTGTCACTAAAAGAATGACAGTGAATTACCACAACTGGAATTCTTTTGGAAGTAAACTGTTTAGTGAAATTCTTTGCTAGTTGTGGCTTGCACTACTGCAATTAGATTGAACTTGTGAACATAATTCTATGCTGATTTGCTGGCATAGTAACTGCTAATTCTGTTGTAGATGGGGGTTATTATTTGAGAAGAAGCTTACAACACTAAAATGGGAATTTTAGCTATGGCTTCACTCTAGTTTATAGGTAATTCATATCTATGTCCAAGCCAGAGAAAAGGAGGGGGAGAAATCCACTTAGTATTATATTGTGCCATTAATAATTGACTTAGATAAAATTGAAATAGGCATTTCATCATCGGCAATTAAGTTCATGCCTCTGCTGATGCTCTGTTTTCCCAGCTGTTAAACATGAGGACCTTTTCCAAATTCTGACAGCAACTTCTTTAATTAGATTAAAAATATTGTAAGATATTGACCCAATTCTTAACTATTTATTCACAATAGATCATTTTCTATAAAATGCAAAAACTATTGATTACTCCTACGCTACATGGAGATTGTACAAATCTTGATAATATATTTAATTTGCAAAAATATAGTTAACGTAGTTTGCTTTAAACACATAGTCTGTGTTTTAGAAAAGAAGAAATAAAAATACAAAAGTCGTACATTCACTTCTTCTCCCCTCTTTTACCTTACCTGAATGTTCTTATTTCTTGGAAATTTTTTCTAACTAAGTTTGTAATTTTTCAGAAATGTGTTTAAAAAGGAATAATCACAGACTATCATAGGTCATGCCATAAAATGCATAATGGCTTATGCTATGTAATTTTATTTTTGTTTGCAATAAAATATTAAGGATAATAAGGCAAGCTAAATTTATTACACAAAATTGAATTTGCTTTCCTTAATAATGAAGATGGCAATGCATATAAATGATCGATAGCTACTTCAGAAATTAATTTTCTAACAAATTGGCATTTCTTGGATTGTCCTTTTCTCCTTTTGCAGTTTGGTGCATTTGAAGCCATTTGCCATGCCATTCTAGAAATCCTTTCCTCCTCGGTTTTCTTAGCACCACATTATCCTGGTTCTCTATTACCTCTATGACTGTTCTCCATTTTCTTCAAGGACATCTCTTATTTCTCTTGTTCCCTGATTTTGGGAGGCACAGCATCCTTAGTTGATGTGTCTATAACTACACTTTCAGCATTGTAGGAAGTGCCAACTTCATTTTTTTTGTCTTTAAGAATAACTCATGCACTTAAATCACAAACTGTCTCATCTCCCTCCAACTTCAGTGTGGATTTTCTTCTTCCTTGGTCATTTGCCCCAGAATGGAAACTAGAATCGCCCAAACCTGGAAGACATCGAAATGTGGAACCAATTTTCTTTTATTCTCCCATCTTCTAAATCAGTTTCTCTCATTTGCCAATTTCCTTTCGTTCCATAATTTTTTTAAAAAGTGTCTCGATTAAATATTTCATTAAACATTTACCTATACTTATCTTTTCCACAGCCATCTAATCATTACCAGTACTATTGATTCTAAGCTTAAAATTTTTCAGCTTCAAATGAATTTAGCAATGAAAAGCTATTATGCTCCTTCCTTTCTCTCATCTCATATTTTAATTATTCTAGAAAATTCACATTTGCATTTGAAGATTGTCCTCTCTGATACCACATTACTTGCTTAAAGCATAAATTATTACAACTGACCATAAATTGAAATGTTAAATGAATTACACTGAATTTTCAGTTGTCTGATATTTCCCTGTAATTTACAAAAAAGATACCAAGTAAACTATTTGCAAATAATTCATTTGGAAAATAGAACATGTATTAATCTATACATTTTGAATTAGATTGATTATGCATTCCTTGTGTTATGCAAATTAAAACATATTTGTGTGTATTTACTAAGTTAATATAATTGTTCTTTTAATAATAACGTAATGACATAATATGACAGTAGCACAATTATTTTCCGTTTTTTATTTTTTAGCATTAATGATACTATCTGACCAAGAGTAGGTTAGGGTACTTAATTTCAGGGTGAGATTGTCATGTTTTTATTAATAGCTAAATTTCAGGTTTCATTTTATCCTATCTCTCATATTCCTCACTGTTTCCTACTATTGCCTGAAAAACTGCCTATATAGAAAGCATTAGGAAACTGGGCTAATGTCATTACACTTTATAGGACTGAAAGGCCTGGAAGGCAAATTAAAGCTTACCAAAAGCTACTAGAGTTTCAGATCAACACAAAAGGCTTTAAACTCATCTTCCCACGTTTCTTAGAATCCATCAAAATAATGATGTCTTGATTTCCAAAATAAGTTTTAAATTCCTAGTGAAATCTATTTTCTAAGAGATTGTCCTTATTTTGACTAAGACAACGGAAATAAAAGTACATGTATTATGATCTTTAATGACAGTACATGAATATAGTTGACAGATCAATGGGTACTTGAAGCTGCACAGAAAGAGTGACTCAGAATTTGCTGGGCAGAGTTATTTGGATAGCAGCTTTTTGAACTAGAAGAGTTAACTCACTCTGATCAAATGTGACCTGCTCAGATGGACCTTCCCTAAGCATACTCTCTGTTAAAGTAATTAATCAAGGAGGCCATTAGACTAAGGTGGCTTTAATGCCTTAATAGCCCACGAGAAGCAACGCAAAACCTAAGCCTATAATGCCTCATGGTTAAGAAATCAAATCTAAGGACAACCAACTACAAATAGTCAACTAGGTTTTCCCCAAAACTGCAACAGCTTAAGCTATAGCCAGTGAAATAATGTCCTTGCTTTGCTTTTCTGCCTCTTCTCTGTAAAAGCCTTTACCCGAGCTCCTGTCAGGTGGAGTGCTCCCTGACATCTCCAGTTTGATGCTGCGCAATTCAAATCAGTTTTTGCTCAAACTCTTAATTTTTAATTTACCTCCGATTATCTTTTAACGTACCTAAGTGTGTCTGTCACTTTTTACGCTCGTTAATTTTTTTCACAGCACTTATTTTTGTACTTGTTTACTGTCTACCATCATATCAAGAATGAAAAGTGCATGCGGAAAACTTGTCCCATTCATCTCTGTATGTCTAAATATAAAACCAAGTGTTCTATACATAGTTTTGAATGAAGTAAGGAATATTTCCCAAATTAAATTTTATTTCTGTCACAAATTTGAACGACTACTGTTATTGTCATCTAATTTAAACTTACATTTTTAAAAGACATAAATACATCATCGGCCTTATATCATCTCATTTAAAAGTTAGGTAGGGTGCTATCTCAAAATCCCAATCATGTAAATAGATAACTTTTACATATAAAAGGCAATGTACTGCAGTAAAATTTGCAGGAAAGTAAACTTAAAAGATAAGGTAAAATGCATGGAAAATATGGTAAATCTATTTTGCTATATTATTCTAAATTGTTATGATCTAGATTAAATTAAGAAGTGAGTCTGAACCCAATTAGCACATCATACTCCCTCTGAGAATATTTATAATATTCTGATGCCTAGGCCACACTTTTTAGAAATTCTTGTTTAATTGGTCCAGGATATGAACTGAAGCTCAGCACTTTGGAAAAGCTTCCCAAAATGACTCTAACTGAATGCCCCTGACACATTTCTAGCTCTATTTCTAAAATAACATTTGAACACTAACTTTCTTTATGTTTCACATTTTATATACTATTTTCTGTCACATGTTCTAAAATTAGATTTTCTTTGTTTTCACTCATAACAAAGCAAAATAGCAAACGAAGAATTTAAAAAAAATATATCTTAAAATGAAAGATAACCTACATTTAAAGGTGAGATTTTGGTAGTCTCAATTTTTATAAAATACTTTATTTTAGAAATGTTTATTTCTTTAAAGAAAACCAGGTTATTTTTATTCAAAATATTTCTATTAAATATTTGATAGAACATTTTATATGTTTCCTGTAAACTTTGGCTGACTTATCTTTGGGTAGTCCTACAAAACTTTATGAAATAATTTTGCTACAATTTCAATATTTGGTTATGACAGCACAATCACTAAACTGATCAGCTAGCATTTGGTTAGTTCAGATGAAAAATATAAGAAATATATATTTTGCCATCAAGATCTCAGTAATAAAAGAAGAAAAGCATTGGGTATACTGTCTCTATCTTCCTGACATTTTGCACAGCATAGACACAAAATTAAAGCATTACCACATATTTCACACCCTCATGAGTACAACAGAACATCTGCTGAGAAAGGTGACTCTAAAAGACAGAATTGCACAATGGTGCTGCTTTCTTCAGTTTTCTTGCTTTAGGCAGTAGAGTCTTGACAAGACAGTCAAACAGTTTACCGGGTTCAGCAGAGTATATAATAATATCCTTTGAGGACTTCTTTAAATTAGTGCTTTATAAAAATATTGAAAGAATTTCTTCCCAACTGGTATGTATTGCCTTCACGAGTGTGTGTATCTGCGTGTGTGGGTGTAGCGTAGCCCTTAATCCATACAGCCTAAGATAATTGTTCTAGGCCAGCCTAACTCCTCTTTCCAGAATCCCATTCTGCTTTTGTCCCACATACCTGTTCTGGGCTTCAATCATAGGTGGTTACTTTATTTTTGGCCAATAAAATAGACCAATTAATGCTGTTTACACTCTCACCTTAGTCCCTGGATGGCTGCTTTCTCTCACGATGCCAAGACTGTGATTACCTCGTGCTGAGAAGAGCTACTTTAAATCCAAGTAGACAAGAGGCTTTCCGACTGTTCACACACCATAGGCACCTTGATGTTTCCCATGAAATCCATTAAGTAGACCCCTGCGGCAGTGCTTCCTCTTGCTACAAGACTGGACCAATTCTGGGCATCATGATCACCAAGCTTTACATATTCCTTTACTTGTACAATAGTAGGAAAATTAAAGTTAATTTGTTTCAGTTTTCACAGTATCTAAAAGGCCTTTAGTTGATAGCAATAGTATTCCATTTAAAAATGAGAACACAAGAATAGTAATTTCCCTTATCATGAAGTGTGTACATGAATGAAAATAGGAGAGAAAGATGATATTGTGAGTCCTTAATTTTAAAATGATATAATTTTGTTTTGAAAGTTTTTGGTAAAATATCATTTAACCTACCTTTGAATGTACTTTTATGTTGATAAAACAATTGAAATAAAAATAAATTTCAAAATTATTTTAAGCAAAATATAAAAGTAATGCTCTACTTATTAAATACATAGTTCAAATCTCAATAAAACAGTTTTATATCTCTAATTTGTATCTGCTTATTATAAAATAAATATTGGAAGTTACAACCCAAATAATCTTAGATAAAAATATATGTAGATGATAGAAACTTTTAATGTTAATTTTAAAAAATTAGTCTTAGGTAAAGAAAATAACTGAATCCTATTGAATGCTTAAACAATCAATTTATTTAAATCTTCTAATCATGAATTTTTATCTTTTTAAACCAACCTTTTAACTTAAAAATTCACATTTTAAACAGCTTTATTGAGGTATAATTTACATACCATAAAATTCACTTGTTTTATGTATATAATTCAATGACTTTTAATAAACTTAGTGTTGTGCGACCACCACTACAATCCAATTTTAAATATTTTCGTCACTTAAAAGGAGACTTTGTACCAGTTTGCAGTTATTTCTTCTTCCCACCTCAGCTATAGGCAACTATTAACCTATTTTATGTATCTGGAGATTTGCCTTTTCATTTAAATGGAATCATCCAATATGTGTTTTTTTTGTGTCAGGCTTCTTTCATAAACAGAATGTTTTTAAAGTTTGTCCATGTTGTAGAATGTGCTTTGTTTCTCTTTATTGCTGAATAATATTTCATTGTCTGGATAAACCACATTTGTTTATCCATGCACTAGATGGACATTTGAGTTATTTCTAGTTTTTTGGTTTTTATGAATAATGCTACTAAACATTCTCATAAAAATATTTGTGTGGACATATGTTTTCATTTCTTTTAGATGGCGCCTAAGATGGAATTGCTTGGTTGTATGGTAAATTTATGTATATCTTTTCAAGAAACTGTCAAACTCTTTTCCAAAGTGTCTACACCATTTTATATTCCCACTTGCAATGCATGAATGCATGTTCAAGGGCTACCCTACTGTAGAAACCACATGGAAAAAACTTAAATTGTCCCAGCCAACTGACCCAATTAACTGCCAGACATATGATTGGGTTACCTTAGATCATGCAGCACCAGTCAATTGAAGGTAAGCAAGACAAGCAAACAAACTTCCAAGCTGAGCCCAGTCCAAATTAGAGTATCATGAGTAGATAAATGCATATAAATCTCATTTTAAATATCATTATGTCACATAAAATCTTCCTTGTTGCTAACTTATAAAAAAATTTGGATCATATGAAACTTAAGTTTGATTATGAATGACAAGTTCTGTTCCTGAAGAACATTTCAGCTTTTGAATTATTAGTATCTTCACCGGAAATTTTCTGTATTCAGTACTATTGCTAACTTATACATGGAACATGGGACATGGAAAAGAACACGATCTTTTGCCAGCAGTATCCTTGGTTGGCTTTGCTAATGCATTCTGTGAATGTAGTGTCTGGGGGCTGGAGCAAGGTCAAGGTCAACCCCATTCTACTTTTAAATCCTTCACTGAGTGTGGTGTTGGACTCCTGGAGTGCCTTGGTTCACTCCTGCAGTGACAGCAAAAGAAACCACGATGCTTCTGCAGCAGCCCAGAACATCTTAGATGCGGATGGCCATGGCCTCCTAAAACAGTAGCAAGGCCCTCTCTCCTGTATTTTCTGGTCTTTTCACCTTTTAACCCCTCTATCTTTCCTGACAATTTTGTCACCCAACTCATTGCCTTAAATTTCTATGCGTGGAATTTTGAGAGTAGGATCATAGAGTCCTTCTAATTCCTCACTGATCCTTTGTTAAATGTCCCCTGAAAATCCCGTTTGAGGAATCTTCCCTGTCCAACCCTGAAGGTAGAGATAGATTTTGTGGGCACAGCTTTTTTAACATATATTTTGGCAAAATTGTACAGATTTATAATCTGACAAATCTGTTTTCTGTTGAGCAGCAACTCCCCTGGGGACAATAACATGTTAGATAATATTGAAAGAAGAAATGCTCCCCTGGATTCAACTCCCACCCAGTTATCTCATTTCTAGAACAACAAGAGTTCTTTTGTTTTTTAACTCAAATAGTGGCAGGGTGTTATGGTGGGACAAAACAAAGTTAGGCATTCTCTCAGTTCTTCAAATTCTCTCCTTAAATTGAGAACTTTAAACATTAAATACTTCTCCCACCCCTTGCCTATTTTACTTTTTCCCTCAAAGCTTACTCAATCATCCCATCAACAGAGAAGTCTTCCTTCCCTGATGTCCCTGGTTGGGTATGCACTCCCACTGAAACATTTCACAGAACCATGGGTTTCTTCTTTCTATTATTGAAATGTGATTTACAGTTACATGTATGATTATTGGATTGAAAGCTATTTCCACAAGTTACCTCCAAAGTCCATGAATACAAGGCCATTAGTTTGATCATTTTTGTTATTATTATTCTCACCATTAAAGCTCCCAGCTCTAGCCTTAGTTAATTGGTAATTTGAATTCTAGCTTTATTCTCTGTGTTTTCCACCTTGGGAAGTTATTCCATGTTGGTATTTCAGTATCCTAATTCCTTAATAGATAAGTTATGCTAAGCTATATATGAGCCTCAATTTACTCCTTTATTGGCAATGCAACATTGGCAGAATTTAAAATCTTCTTAGTAGTTATTGGAATAAGAATAAGACAAGTGTTATTTGGAGGACAAAACAATGCATATAAAGTGCTTATCATAGTGACTTGTACCTGATAAATACTCTGTAAAGGTTATATTTTTCTTTTTTTTTTAATAGAGGTGATACTCTAAAATGGTTGCTATAATTAAATTTTATATAATATCCTCTATGTAACTTATGTTACCTGTAATAGGTGAACAAGACACGAAAATTATTATAGTTTGTATTGTAGGAGCAGTCTTTATTGTAGGGAGCTGTCTTCATTGTTAGGTAGAAGTTCATTCATTGGAGAGGATATCAGACAGAAAATTGTATTTCTGATTTTGCTACTAAGCATCACTAATTAGCAATGGAGTAAGAGTAATAATAAACTAATGTTTAATGAATGTCTACCATGTACCAAAGACTGGCCAAAGTAACCCTAAGTGGTAGGGTTAGGCAAGAGTTTGAGTTTAAAGCTGACCACTTATTAACATTATATCTTTGGAAAATATTTAACCATTGGTAAAATTCTTTTCCTTTACTAACATAATGGGATAATAACAATACTTACTCTGTTAGGTAGATATGAAGTTTAAATGAGATAATTCACATTCAGTTTTTAGTATAGTGTTTGACCCATTGTAGATAATGTGTTGATACTTGACATTGGTGCTAGTATTCTTATTACTGTATTACCCCCAACTTTAGAGCCTTTCGAAGTCTTACTCCACTTGACCTATTTAACCACATTGCCACACTTCTCCAGTATATATGCTTTTCCCTAACAGATAGATTTTCATTGCCCTTTTCTTTTTTGCTGAGGAAGATTCACCCTGAGCTAACATCCACTACCAATCTTCCTCCTTTTGTGTGTGAGCAGCTGCCACAGTATGGCCACTGATAGACAAGTGGTGTAGGTCCACGCCCAGGAACCAAACCTGGGCTGTAGGAGTAGAGCATGCTGAACTTAACCACTAGGCCACTGGGGCTGGCCCTCTTAACTTTCCCTTAACATGTCATCCAATTTCCACGTAAGTGCACTTGCACATACCTCTATGGGCTTTAGTTGCCTCAAATGGCTGAATTAAGAGAGTAAGCCACAAAGGAGCAAGCTGCACTCTTTCCAGTCTGACTCTTTCTCACTATCCCTTATCTTTCTCTGCTTCATAATTGAAGATAATCTCCTTCAGATCTTTCTTCTCCTTTCTCAACTGCTTTAGGATTTTTAAAATAAATATAAGGGTATTGTCCATACAAGATTGTTGGTGAATTGCATTAACTCGAATAGAAAATTTTGCCAAGGAGTTTCTTTTCTTATCAAATGTCTATGAAAAGTGGTGATATTTTTTCCAGGAAAATATCTGTGAACACTTGTGATCATTGCATCTGCCCATCATATAATCCAAATATTAACTCTTTGACTGGGTCATAAAATATTTACACTGATGCATCTTGCAGGTGGAAGTTCCTCTAAAACAGTATAATAGCCTGGCTCAATCCTCTGACTATGCAGCTGATTGGAAATTGAGAGAGGAAGCTCAGTGGGAATTACAATGTCCAGCTTAAGTCGAACTTGACATAGAGTTTGCTATTGGGCACAGAAAGAACTAAAAAATACCACTTTCAACCTGATATTTCTCAGGCCGATTTAGTTTTCCTACCAATTTTTGAAGTCTACAGAAGCATACAACAGTGAAATCTCCTTCATCAAGTAAAGAACAGAATGAAAAGTGGAATTCCATTGCTATGTTTAAATAGAGTATCATCTTGTTATAATAATCAGAAATTTTCAAAGAAGAGTATTCAGTTATGTGAGCTACAAATTCATCTGTTTGATTTGCAAGCATCATTCTTTCTAATGGGAAAGATTTGAACAAGGTAATTTTAAGCAACAAGACTACTGTAGCTATTTTTGTCTAAATTTAAATTTAAATGAAAGCTCAGCAATCATTCCTTTCAAACCAGAATTTTTCATTGTTATTAATTTATTTTGTCAACAGTGTATTATAGAGTAAATCAGTAGTGCTTTTTAAAAATAATATTGTTAAGTAAAGGGTCTATTTCTTATCTTTCTGATTACATAATACAAGCCACTTTTGAAAGCTTAACAGAAAATTACAAAGGCTTGTCGGGGCCAAGATAGGGGAACTAATTCAATTATACTAAAGAGGATTTAAACCCAAGTCATAAGAGTTCTTGCTTTTATTGATTATTTTTCAAACCTTCTGAAGATTAAAATCAAAAGGCTTTCATGCAGTATTATAGACAAAGCTAATAATCTCAGAAAACTAGTTAATTCAATAATGTTCATAGGAATTAAAATATTTTAGCAGAGGCCACCTGGTGGCGCAGCACTTTAGTCCGCCCTTGGCAGCCCAGGGTTCGCGAGTTCGGATCCCGGGCGCCAGCCCAATGTACTGCTCGTCAGCCACACCGCGGCAGTGTCTCATATAAAGTAGAGGAAGATGGGCATGGATGTTAGCCCAGGGCCAGTCTTCCTCAGCAAAAAGAGGAGGATTGGTGATGGTTGTTAGCTCAGGGCTGGTCTTCCTCACACACACAAAATATACATATTTATATTTTTTATATTTTATATATTTTTTATATTTTATATATTTTTTATATATTTTATAAAATATATATATATATTTTAGCAAATGTAATTAAAATGTTAAAAGTCTAACCTCTGACAAATAAACACTTTCAAAATCCAGTGGATCTATAAAAGGAAAATATGTAGCAAGTCACATCATTGAGATAAATGCAACTATACTGAACCAGAAATTAAAATTTACATGAAAATGTAAAATATTTTGATGCTCTTCAGAAAACAAGATCACAGAGTTCTCTCCTATGTCGCATGCTCCCACTATTCTTGTACCTCAAAGTTCAGTATAGGCCAACAACCAACTGGAAATAGCAAACTGCTACTCTTCACCCCAAAACAGGTTGAATTTATTGATTTAGAAAAGTTTAAGTAGAAATAGTAAAGCCGCTTAATACTGTTTCTTAAAGCAGACCTCTGGTTATGTCATCATTCTCTTTAAAGCCTTAAAGTTCCCATTACTAACATAATAATATTCACACACCCTTGTATAAGTAATGTGATATAAAATGGGACTTGTCCTGTTTTATTTGGTTTGGTTCCAAGAAAACCATGTGTAGGACATGGGAACACTTGCAGGGAGGCAAGATTGACCTCTCAACTCTTGTTAAGTTTTATTTGAGCTGCATTCTTAGGCTGGCTCTGGTGTTTCCAAAAAAAAGGTAAAGAATACATTGAGATCTTGGCTTGTGTCTCCTGGAGTTTGTAAGGATGAAAAAGACTCATAGAAAGGTCTGACTTTCTGTGAAAAGTCCAATGACATCACAATGGTTTTAGCTGCCTCTGATGGCTGAATGAAGAGAAAGCCACAGAAGAGCAAGCCACACTCACACAGATGGCGGGGCAAAGGTGTTTGGTCCTATTGGCCACTTGTGAACCTGGTAGAAAGAAACCAGGACTTGAGTCCTCTCAAAAAGAACTGTGGTCAAGAAGCCAGAATGGAGGGTCAACTTTATCAAGACAGAGAGATTCAGTGTGAGGTGGACCATGGGAAGCCAGGGGTTGACAAGGGGAGTTGTAAGTTGCCAGTTAGTGGAGGCATGACCCAACACTGGAAACTGCAAAGAGAAGATGGGTGAAGTCCTTACAAAACACTCAAAAATGAAATAACTGAAAGTATATGAAGTAATTCTGCAATACCGGCTATGTAAGACCTGCCCAACTTTATTACATCACGCATCAATCCTCCTATTTTTAAAACCCTGGAGGAGCAAGAAGTGTACACAGTAGTGTCAGGGACAGGGGAAAGGGAGAAGGCAGGATCAAGAAGAAAAAGTAAAACAAACACCAAAATCAATCAACCAACAAAAAAATTTGACCACATCTACCATTCTTTTGGACATTCTGAACCTAGTAATACATTTCGCTTCATGTACTTCACTGAGTCTGCTCTCAAATTGTACATGCATCTTCTGATAGTATGCCACACTGCAAAACAGTCCTTGATGAGTGCCTAGCCCATCATTGGCCCTCAGTAAAAACTAGCGTTATTACTCTGTATTTCAATTACACTACCCATAGAGAGAGTACATAGGTGTGTGTATTTTTTCAATAATTTTTTGTGATATAAATCAATTTAATTTTGAAATGAAACATGGTATGTGCTCATGCATGAAGATTATGTAGATTAGATTAGTTCTTCTCTGCTAGTATGTGATATCAGATATATACCAAATAAATGTGTATGTATACATACATCACATACATACATACACATATATAAACATATGCCTGCATATATGTATGTGTGTGTCTATATACGTGTGTATGTGTGTGTAAGGTCCTTCTAGATCTTCTATTTTATTTCATTCATCTGTTTATCTTTAATCCAAATACAGACTCTCTTAATTACTGCAAATTATAATAACTTGATATTTAAACTGTTCTTATTTTGCTGAAACCTTGTGACTTCTCTGCGGTTCTTTTAGCTTCCATATGCATATTAGCATCAGTTGGCCAAGCACAATAATAACTGTGCAATCAGTTATTTCCCTAAGGAGCCCAGGTTCCTTTTTTTGGAGAATAGGTATAAAAATGAAGCAAATGTATGCTTATTGCTACTGGGATGTCATTGCACCTAGGCCTTCTCAGTGTACAGAGCTAGGAAATACCTTAAATGTATGTAGGCACCTATGTGCATCCATATCTATTTTAATATCAATCTGAATATTGATCAAAACCCATAATTTCAAACTGATATATCTAATACCACAGGGTTCACTCAAGCCATCCCCCCCTTTATTTGTAACTCTTCTCTGACAGTGAGAAACTGGATTTCATTATCTCCTGTATATTTACTGATTTTCCCAGTCCTAGAATACCAGTAAAGCAATGTCAGAATTGTATCCTAAACCTCTGGGAAAAACAAATTCACTAGAAAGAATACAAAACTGGTGAACGATTACTTTTCCCTTTAGTATATTTTACTTATAGTATAGTCAATATTATATTACAGTATGTTCAATATTTCCTAGTATTTCTTCTTTTTAACATATTTTCCTTATAGTATATTCAATACTATACTAATATAGTATATTCAATATTTTCTTTTATCTCATATCTCTTCCTTTCTTACATGAAAGATAGTTTACTATAGATATTCCTTTCACAAAATGCTTTTTCTGACCAAATTACAAAAAAAGAAAAGTCAAATGCAACGGAGTGAGTCTGGCAGTTTTAAAGTAACATGTAACTTTTAAATCCTAAAACTTTACATTAAAGACTTTAAATTAGGATTTTTTTATGGCTCTAGCTTTTATTCTTTCAGTTGGCATGGCAGAGAGCTATTTGATTAAATTAACCATGGGAAATCACAAAGTTATACTTTTCTCGGGACAGAGAAGACATCTTATAGGTGTCATGTAAGAAAAATGCTATTTGAAAATTTATATCTAATATCCACATATAAATTATCTTAAACATTTAATAGGGGATAAAAACAAATTAATGTGCCTATTGAATATGTTGATAGGAGGAAAACTTGTTCTGTGGTACTTGCATTAAACTACACAATTCATGCTGAATCATTGCACAGATTCTGCTATTCTGAGGGGAAAATTAAAGCCCTAAAAGTAATACAGAATGGGAAGTGTAAGCCAAACCCACCAAAAATTAGCAAATATTTTCATTCATTTTATACAAAGACTTCTATCTTCCAGAATTTTCTTTGTTAACTTTTACTTATAACCACCAAGGCACTATGCTAATATTTTCCTATAAATAAATAAATGCATTAATGAAAGGAAGGAAGGAAGAGAAGAAAAGAACATTTCACTCTTTTCGGCAAAACTGAAAATAATACTGGGCTGGCTCAGTGGAGTAGTGGTTAAAAGTTTGGTATGCTCCACTTTGGCGGCCCGGGTTCACAAGTTTGGATCCCAGGCACGGACCTACACCACTCCTCAACCATGCTGTGGTGCTGACTCACATACAAAATAGAGGAAGATTGGCACAGATGTTGGCTCAGGAATAATCTTCCTCAAGTAAAAAGAAAGAAAAAGAAAAACTGGAAGATTGGCAACAGATGTCAGCTCAGGGTGAATCTTCCTCAGCAAAAAACAAAAAAAATCAATTCCATAAAATATTATTTCTAGTCAGTTCACTCTTAGACTTAGACTTAGTCAGTTACATGAAACCTAACAGAAACTACATGCATAACAAGTCTCCATGGAGAATGGAGGTGTTTTCTTTCCTAAAATAACACAGTCACTAGGGGCATTTCTTATCCTTCCACAGGTTATTTCTCCACATTTTCACCACAAACACTCCAATTACTAAAAATCTACATTATACACACTATACAGTTTGATCCCAAATTTGATCTACCTTATCATTGAAGTAACATGAATATATTTAGTTTTTCACCTGAAATGAAAAGGTGTCAGATCAATTCTTCCTCTCTGATTTCTGCCTTTGACTCTGGCATTATTACAAATCGCCCTGAGGCCTATCTTTCCTTTTGATACCACATCTCAAATGCAAACGTTCAGCGGGAGTTACTGTTCAACACTATATAACCAAGAAGAAATGCCACCCAGTTATTAAACTGTCAGAACATTAAAAGTGAATAAATCAATAACAAACTTTATAGTGTATAAAGCCATAGCCACATTAGATTTTCTTCTGAAGAGGCCTTATGAAGTGCTTGGATGGAACTAAAGGACCAAAACTGAGAGCAGGAATTTATTGTCTTCAGATATTTTAACTGTGTCATGAAAAGTAACCATTATCCCTGGTTCCACAAAATTAGTAAGGATGTAGAATTTCCCTTGTACTGACCATCCTTGTATTATTTAGTATGTGAATTAGTTAAGGGAATATTTCTAACTATTAAAATACAGTTTCTTGCAGAGTAGCTCTCTAACAGACAACCACTATCTGATATTTCATTTCAATCTGAAGTCACCCCAGAAATCTGCCTGTGAATACTTCTAGTTTAGCTTCACATAAGTTTCAATCACAAGAGAAGCATATTTTTGAATATAAAAGAAATTCATAATGCTTTTATTTACTCCTTCTGTAACCATATAATTGATCCATATCATCTTTAATTACATGACAAATTGTTTTCTAGATTGTGCAAAAATATAAACTTTCACCATATTTCCACTTAGAACAAAGATCAAAAGATTTGTGTATTAACTCAAATAGAATTTTGTTGAGGTAAATTAATTAATAATACACTATTGACCTTTCATTGCAAACCAAATAACCATAATAACAGATCCTATAAAAGAAAAACTTTCGAGATATTTATAACATCCTAAATTAATGTTGCAAATTACAGGGCTTTTTTGTAATTTGCAACAAATTACAAATCCAAAACAAAAATAGCATGGCATTGAGTGACCTAAATGACTATCCTTTCAGAAAATAAATGGGGATAGTTGTAAAACTGGGCATATCCATGGCAAACTATCTTGCCATGTCTTGGAGCTACTCCCTGTATTTTGGACTTAGTACAACCAATGGAGATTGTCAGCAGGTGCTGAAGTAATATAGTTTTGCTCCCCCTGACCATTTGAGATGACCACCAAAGTTGAGAATTGAATTTCAGTTCCAATGAATGTATTCCAACTATTCCAATTAATCTATCATTAATAGTCTCAGTTAATTTATACAATAGGTTCTAGTTCTTATTTCTGCCTAACAATATCACTGTTTGTGAATCTCCAACTCTCATTAGCTTCCTATCAGAAGCAATGAACTTTCATCGGTAATAATATGCACTGCCTGCGCTTCTTGCTGAGACATTATCTGTCCATAGTTTTTAGTACAGAATGACTTGATTGATGATGGTTGTCATCCTCTCATCTTGCAAATTTATCTTAATAATGGGACAATATTTGGCAGGTTTCTATTACATAATTGACTTCCAGATACAAAAGCAGATTGTAGAACATGTCAGTCCATATGTGTAACAATTTCATTTGTTGCCATCAGGTAGTAATTCTATTAAGCCATAATCTAAAATATAAAATTTGACATTTGATATTTTCACATGGAAGTTTAATTTTCTCTGTTCTTTTGGTTGTGATCAAGGAAGAACTTATGAGATTTACACTTTGGAATGAGTGGGAAAACGTCAGCCTATCGTACTTTCCCAATCCTGACCTCCTGACTTGAAAATGTCTCGTAAAGATGAAAGAGAGATTGCCAAGCAAAACACAAAAGAATGTCAAGGTGGAGGTATATCTGAAACTGATTTCTAAATGTCATGCTTTACTGTACATCCTTCCAGGGAATCACCTAGTATACATACTTTAGTTAGGAAACTGTTACTATATTCATCTACTCATCCTGTGACTTGGTTGTTACAAACCAGATGCAGCGGGTACTCCACAACTGAAAAAAGGGGGAGAAGGAAGGAAAAAAATCCACATCAAAACATGGATTCAGTTTTATTACTTTATCTCTATGTTCTTTTGGTGATAAGATGTTCAGTTTTCTCTTTTCTTAGATACATTTAGGCTGTTTATTTGAACAAATAAAATATCATTTAGAGATAATGCAATAAATTTGTTTTTTAAAGATTGTTTCCATTGCTCAACACAAACAATAAATAAAGTGGTGCTCCAGGGAATGCTGCAGAAGGAGGATTTTGAATGCTTGGATGGGATCTTTCAGCACCCCATCGTGAGAAACTTTGTGCAGACAGTTCCATAAGTGTTCCAAATTCTGTGAGAAGTTATCGATGAATAAAAGGTCACATAGATTTAGGAAACTCTGAGTTCACTAAAAGTAAACAAGTTTCTTTCATTCATCTCAGAGCTTTAAATAAATAAATTTGAGGGAGGAAGAGAACACAGCAAAAGACAAAACATGGAGCAACCAATGAGGAATGTTATATAAGGGAAATTTTGGAATGCTAAGCTCAGGCTTTACATTCTAGATCTGTTATAGAGAGTGTTACCTTGGATGAAAGTTTTGATTTCTTTAAACCTATTGTCTAATTAATAAAATTTGAAAATTATACCTATCTTTCAGGGGTGCCGTGAAATTTACCAGTATGTTAAAAAAATACTAAATACAATTTCCGGATAATAATAATAATGACTAAATCTTTTTTATGTATTATTAAACTTAATACTAGCAAAAAACCCCATGAGATAGATATTGTTTTCTGTCCTAATAGAATCTTTAGGAGGATAAACATCTTTTTCTTTTTTCATTTTTCCATTGGTGTATCCTAATGCCTAAAAGTGTGTACAATGAGTCAGAACTAAGTAAAATTTTTTTATGAAGTGAATGAATGAAGTCAGAGAACACTATTAAACTATCAGAATCAAACTATGCAGTTTGATTCCAGAATCTGATCTCAGCCACAATATGTTGTGAATTTCAAGCGCAATTTTTATTTTTTGTTGTTATTTTTTCTTTGGGGAACTACAGACTCTGAAATTAGAAACTTTACACAACTAAACTAATGTGTTTTATTGTTTTCTGCTTCTGTGAGATTCTTATATTTATTCATTTATTTAACAAGCATTTATTAAATGACTGTGTGAGACACTGAGCTAAAAACCGAAAACTGCACAAAAATGAAAAAGACAAAGCTCCTGATTTCAGCTCTAGTATAATAGAGAAGCCCCACATGTAAACAATTACTTATAAACAGAGTTCAAGTGCTCATTTATCTATTGCTTATTGGGGACCCACTATGTTCCAGGCACTACACTATGAACTGATGAGATAATGAGGAAGAACGACTAAATATTTTGATGTGCTTTACACAAAAAGAGCAGAAAGCTTTGAGAAAGGAAAAACAGGTAATTCAAAGATCACAAGCAGCAAGCTCAAAAAAGTGGGTTGGTCATCTCAGAAACCATCTGTCTGCAGAGCACAGAAAGAAAATAGAAAGCTGCTTGTGCCTGCAATCATTAACCAACTGTGAAGCGCATGGCATGTAGTGAGACCTCAGAAGTACTGTTTTAAGAAGTGAAGGAATGATACTATAAAGAATTATTTTTAAGGAGCTAGAAGTGGAAGGGATTTAGGTTGAGAAAATATTTTTAAGCCTTCATTTTGCGTTTTATTTATTTAGGGAAAACTATTATTTACTTCTGAACATCCATTTTCAGTTACTGGTTCTATAACTATCAGACTACATTATAATCAGAAAAATTTACCCTGAGTTGACCAAGTTTGATATAAAGTGGTACATAATATGTACATTTCTTTTTCTGAAAAAAGAAAAAATGGACTCAAGAATACCTGTAGTAATAAAACTTGAATTGATAGAAAAAATTTCTACCAACCAGAGGGTATTTAGAAAAACGTCACTGTACCCTTAGAAACATCTAATGAGCCATTTGAAAAATAAGCATGAGTTAAAGAAAAGGCACATTGGTAAAGGCACCAGGCAAAAGTGATGAATCAAAGGAGAGATGGAGGGTAAAGTAGACCCCCCAGAGCTGTAGATTGCCATAGCAGATTTTCTTTCTTTTTCAGCCGTGACTGTCATTCTATAGCCAAGACTAATATATATTGGTTCTGAATTTTTCACAGAAAATATTCTGTAGTCAAAATGGTCTTAAAATTGCAACATACTGCAGAAATTTAAATATCAAGGTAAATATCAGTCATTCAAAAGCCTGAGTAGAGTGGGATGTACTTGCCTGAGAGAGCCGCTAGCCAACCCCTCGGGCCTCCCAGGGTCACACTGATGACCTTGAGTTTACAGGGAAACAGTTTCTTCCCTCAGCCTTTCAAAAATAGACTACTAATTTTTTTCAACATCCAAATGTAGAATCTGTCTCTGAGGAGAAGATTCAGGTTAACTAAGCTCATAATAATAAAAAAAATAATAAACTGATTTATACAACTTAACTGACAATATACTTAGTTACATCTAGGAATTATTGTCAGACTACTAAAATCATACATAAATTACATGAAACAAAATAAGGTTGTGATAGGGACTCCAGGGAGCAATGGTAGAAGTTCACTGACTCTGTGGTAGTTGCAATGATGGCCTCATTTCCTTATCCTTACTTTTAGCCGTGACCTTTGTCACATTATGTTGTAGTTTCTCACAGTAAAGGAGTAGAGTTTCTTTCCCTAAGCCTTGTCTTTGTGATGCCCTTTCAATTTGTCTTAGGTAAGCAATTGAGGCAAAAATGATGGTACATCAGTTCCAAGCCCAGACTTTAACAAAGCATTGTGTGGTTTTCGTTTGTGCTCTTCACCTTGATAATAGGGTGGGGGTAGCCTGCTAGGAAATGAGCAACATGTAGAGTAGAATCTGAAGTCAGCCTAGATCAGCCAACAGATCTCTGATCTCAAGACACGTGAGCAAGTCCAGCCAAGATCATCAGAGCCTAGTTGATATCTAATTGACTTGAGACACAAGAGTCATAAACTGTTATTGTTGTGTGACACTGAGTAGCATGATTGTGGCAATAGTTAAGTATTAATTATTATTAATAGTCAATCATTAATTATCATTATTATTTATTAATATTAATTATTATTATTAGTTAACCATTAATAATTAACTATTAATAGATATAATATTAAACAGAATCAGATTAAGCTATCCTCAAGACTCCATCCACAACAGGCAGATTTTTGAGCACATGTTCTTGCACCTGTCTCCATACCCCAGTGGCCCAATACACTTGGACTATATTGACTAAGGTGTCCTCACCCAGAACAATATACATAGATGTATACCAATGGCATTTGTTTCCCTCAGTCTCCTTTTCTTATGCATCTGTATCAACAGATTGGTATACATTCATGTCATTTATGACATGTAACATGTTATTATAGATCTAATTCTTTAGAGAAAATAAATCACACACATATATACACATATATTTGTATGTATGAAATACACTAGTATTTTCACCATTTCCTAGAAACGCCACTTACTTTCAAAATATGTTCCTTTCATTTGTGCTCATGTTTTCCACTAATCTGTACAACTTTCTGCCATTGTTTTTGCCCTTTGAAGTCTTTCTTATATTCCAACACTTCTCAATTGAGTATTGTTTAGCAATTATATAATTCTGAATTGTACAGTATTTAAAATTTAGATGCCTAATATCCCTTCTAAGTTCTAAGCTCATCAAGGAAATGACTAAATCTTTTTCTTTTACTTTCTTTGCTCTCCTCCTGTCTCCAGCAATAAGAATAAACCTATACACATAGAAAATATATAAGTGTGTGTTAACTTCAGTTTATTGTTGAAAGTTAATTTGGCACCTAATTTAAGGAATTACCTCTTGGATTTTTTTATTTCCAGGCAGTTTAAGCTCATCATGTCATTGACTTGAAGGTGATGATGCCACTGCATTTTGCTCCTATATTAATTTCATAGGGCTGCTATTATAAGGTAACACCAATGGGGTGACTTAAAATATCAAAATGTATTTTCTCATGGTTCTGGAGACTAGAAGTCTACAATCAAGGTATCAGCAGAGCCATACTCCCTATGAGACTCTGAATAGAATCCTTCCTTGCCTCTTCCTAGCCTCTCGTCACGGCCGGCAATCTTTGGCAATTCTTGGCTTTCAGCTCCATCTCTCCAATCTCTGCCTCTGTCATCACAGTGTGTTCTTCTCCTGTATGTCTGTCTTCTCTTCTTATAAGCAAACCAGTCATACTGGATTAGGGCCCACCCTAATGACCTCATCTTAACTTGGTCACATCTGCAAAGATCCTATTTCCACATTCACAGGTACTGAGAGTCAAGTCTTCAATATGTCATTTTGGAGGACACAGTTCATCCTATGACAACCCCTACGTTCCAGTTGATGTTTTACCCAACCTAATTAATACCCAAAATTATTAAAAACAAATCTTGACTAATCAATAAAATTCTAAAAAGGAAATTTGTTCTTCTGAAATACAATGTCAGACATTTTCCTGTCAGGCTATATATAGTAACCTCCACCTAGCAAACCAGTGATACTATTTACAAACTTCAGAAACCATTAACCATTATATTAAAAGCAGAGGGTACTAAAGATGGAGATTTGTCACATACAGCAACACACCATTAATAAGGTTGTATGGTTGGTTTGACAGGCAGCCAAGTATTTATAACAATTATTTGATTAAAAAACCATAAGCTACTAATTGCCTAGAGCTGTCCATGTGGACCTGTCAATCAATTACAGATAGAAGCCTCTACAAAAACATCAACGGACTTAGATAGCTAATCTGAGCAATCATACAAACAACTAGTTTGTATATAAATATTGCCTACTCTATTAAGATTAAAAGTAATGTAGTATGGGGCTGGCTGGTGGCGCAGCAGTTTAGTCCGCGCTTGGCAGCCCGGGGTTCACAGGCTCGGATCCCGGGCGCCCGGCGATGCACTGTTTGTCAGCCACGCCTAGCGGCGTCCCATATAAAGTAGAAGATGGGCACAGATGTTAGCCCAGGGCCAGTCTTCCTCAGCAAAAAGAGGAGGATTGGTGACGGATGTTAGATCAGGGCTGGTCTTCCTCACAAAAAAAATGTAGTACTTATTTTATAAATCATCAGTTCATAAATTTTATCCATAAGCATAATTTATGCAGAAAATTAGAAAGGGTACTCCATCATCAATTCAAAAGCATATAATTTCAATAGCAATCTCCAGATATTGTTTAGCAAAATAGCCAATGACTATTGGAATTAAATCAGTGTCCTGAATGACCTCTCAGTAACATTTTAAAAATATCATTTAAGATATATGATATATGAAATTTATCTCACCATTATTAAAGTCATACAAACACATATATGTTGCACTTTAGTACATGTATTAAATTGGAAGTGATTTATGCCATCATTTTTATAAGAAAAATATTTAATGAAAGAACTAGGCAGTGGTATATCATCACAATGATATCACTATAATGATATAAATGTGTTTGCCTTCCACATCACCAAATTGTTATTCCAAAATAATGTGTTACAGTGAAGTCCAATTTTAGAATTACTTATCAGAAGTCTCAAAGATAGGTGAGTATGATCATTTGTGCAATACAAATATAATTCATTTCACTCAATTATCAAGGTATAGAAAATGCTGAGACATCGTAGTTCCATTCTTGGCCAGTTAAGAGATTGACTTACGTGATTTTAAAGAAAATATTGATTACATAATTTTCAGCTCTTACCGGTTAACTTCAGAAGTTTCTCTAAAGCTTATTAGCACCACAGCTATTGTATATAATTGCAATGAATATTTTATGCTGAAAATGCCCAATATGAGAGAAAAAATTTGAACATAAAAACTGAGTTTCACCCATTTTGAATACCTAATTATTATAACCATTATTTAATATGTATATATAATTATTATTATAACTATTAAATATATACATAGTTATAAAAATCCTTCTATGTAGCTGTAATATTAGACATAATAGATGAGAAAGAATATGTTGAAGTATTTTTTTAAACACATTTTCCAAGTTCCTGGCACAGATCTAAAACTTTTGGAATTTCCTGAGTGACAGAGTGAAAGGAAGGTCTTTTGTTATTCATAAGCCCATTTCAACCACATCTGAGTTTATGCTAATAAGGTGACTCTTGGAAGATGGGGATTGGATATCAAAGTGACCAAAGCATGATTAGAGGGTTGGAACTTTCAAGCCCACAAACTTCAGGGAGGGTAGAAGGGCTTGAGGTTGACATAATCCACAATGACCAATGATTTCATCAATCATGCCTACCTAATGAAGCTTCCCTAAAACTCTTGAATGGAGGGATTTGAAGAGCTTCTGAGTTGGTGAACACATTGAGGTTTTGGGAGGGTGGTGTGCCCAGAGAGGGCATAGAAGCTCTTCACCCTTTCCCCATACCTTGATCTATGTATCTGTCCCATGTGGCCATTCCTGAGTTGTATCCCTTATAATAAACCAGCTATGGTAAGGAAGGTGTTTCCCTGAGTTCTGTGAGCCATTATAGCAAATGATTGAACTTGAGGAGGGGATTTGGAGACCCTCGATTTGTAGCCAAGTTAATAGAAGTGTGGGTAACCCGGGCTCCCACTAACTGTGATGGGAGAATGAGGTAGGGGGCAGTTTTTTGGATTCAGCCCCTAACCTGTGGGGTCTGCATTAACTCTGATAGTTAGTGTCAGAGTTGCTTAATGTGAGGAGAAAACAGTTAGTGTCGGAAGTGTGAGTAGTAAATAAATAGAAGTTCTTTTAACAGATATTCAGCAAGCCATCATATACCTTAAAACCTGAAGCATTTTTTCAGTTAAAAACTTTGTAAATGTTCTTTTCTCTTTGATCTAGCATTCAAAGTTGTCTTATATTCAAACTAAAATGCCATCTGTCTCACAGACTGAGACATCTCAATATCTTGACAGATAGGACACGCTAAGGGAAGTTCAATCACTTTTGTCCATAATTACTTTTTTCAAGACTACCTGATCTCTTATGACATAATGAGGTATTTAAGGAAATGCTATTTTAGTAGAATATTGGTGAGTTTAAAGTTATCTGTCAGAATTGTTTAACATAGTCATTTGTTAACTTTATTTTTTTCAGAACTTGTATATATAAGTAGGACTAGTGGAAGAATCTGATATTTTGAATGTGAAGGTTGTCAGTTATCCAAGGTCACACTCAAATATCTTCCATCTGTCTTACCATGGATGACATTTTCTGCAATGAATAGGCATTTATAGGTGTTGATTTATATATCTCAAATTCACTTAATTTACATCCAATTCAAATTTAACCCAAAAAACATATTTTAACATTACAGTATACCTAATACTATCTTAGATAAGGCTAGCTCAGTACATAGATGGAATGGTTGATAGCTTAACCACATGATTTGTTGGCAATAGTAAATTTGTCTTAGAAATAAAAAATACAAAAACTCTTCCACCATCTTCTGAGAGGTAAGTGACATTAAAAATAAGTAAATCAGTCAGTATTCATTAAATTTCTAATATGAAAAATGAACAAGCACAGTTTTGGAAACTGCAATAGAACTTCAGCATACAAAACGATCCCATTGTCATTGTCATTTGAATGCAATCAAATCATGGAGACAGAAATTCTAAACATAGAGAATCAGATGACAATGTACAGTTACATCCTAGAGTAGACTAAAATTGGCTTCATTTTATAAAGGAGTTATTTTCAACAGGTCTGTTAAAAAGTAAAAATATATAGAATTCTCAATTAAGTAGCTAAATAGTTATCACCAATGCTGCTTTGAGACTTCTGAAGTTATTAAACAAGCAAACATATAAATATTAAATTGAAATCTGTTTCATCTTTGTTGAGGAGGGATAATTTCTGTCAACCTGAGCAAGAATGAGGACAAGCACTTAGGACAGATTCTATCTGTCCAATAACAAGTAAAAATTGGAGTAGTTTGAGCATATTATTTTCATTCAATAGAAAAAATGTTCTGGAGAAATGTCCTACTGAGTCCCAATCTGGTGAACTATGCTGTGATGGTTGAAAATAGAGCTTGTGATAAAAGTCTTCTAGCTAAATTCAACACATGGGGGAATCAAAGAGATAGGACACTTTGTTTCAAGTACAGAAGGAGGGTTAAAGTGACATCAGTCGCACACATATGTTAATATATTCCAGTTCTTAAAACGCTCCAGAAAGTTGTTTAAGTGTCAAATAAAAAGCACCTACCCAGTACAGAGTCAGCTGCTGTCTTTAGTAATAGAGAATTGCTGATATACGGGCAACACTACCATCAGAAAGATAAAGGCAAATAGTTTCTATGTTCCCCACACTGGCAACTGTGGAAAAAAGGTGGGGTAGCAAAGCTTGCTTTTGTGTTCAGTGCCTTATGATAACACCTTTATGCATACACTTTAAAACCGAAGATGAAGATGCAACTTATCAGTTTGTAGGACCAAATTTGCATCCAATTTTTTGTAGTAATGAATTTATTTCTACTGTAAAAAAAATCTTTGCCTGTGGTATACTGGAATGAGGTAGTTAAAGTTAGAAGAGAATGTTTAATTAAATGAAATCTCAGAAGATTAAAAGAGGAGCCAAAAAGATGATAGGTAGTGATGCCTTTAAAATTATTTCTTTAAAAAGGACAGAAAGAGAAAGCTGCCCCCTCTCCCTGCCCCCTTTTCTCTCTCACTGTCTTTTTCTCCCAGAGTCAGGGCACTGAGTCTGTCTCCCACTCTCTTTTCTGTGTCCAGAGCTTGAAAATATAACAGTCACATGCTTAAGTTGCAGAAAAAGCAATTTAGAATAACTAAAACTAAAACAAAGACATTTCTGGCAGTAATAGTAATAAGTATTAAAATAGATAGTTCTTTGAGGCTGCACACCTAGGTGCATTATCGAATAAAGCATCTGCATAATCACTGGAGCACTGCGGCAGAGCAGTCAGTGACAAGAAAGAACAAACATACTCTGGGTTCTAGAACTGTGCATGATATTAGTGTTGACATACTCAGAAAAGAAAATACAAAAATTTAACTTCTCAACGATAATAGCAAGATAATATGCCCTAATATTCTAAAGCTATGGTAAATTATATATTTTGTGGAAATCTATGTTATACTATATATTTCAAGTGTGTGTGTATATATATATATATACACACACATACACACTTATATATTTCTATAGTGTTCTTCTGCATTGTGAAATTAACATTTGCTTAATTTTAGTAGTTTTTCTGCAGAGTCTTGGGAGTTTTCTAGGTATACCACGATGTGGTCACAAATGACAGTTTTATTTCTTCCTTTCCATTTTTTTTATACATTTTTTGAAAGTTATTCTTCTTGAATATAGACTTCTAGGTAGGCAATTTTTTCAGCACTTTGAAAATTTCATTTCCTTCTATTCTTCGTTGATTATTGTTGCTGTTGTTGTCAGCTCTCAAGGTGTCTTGTTGCTCAGTTAAAGGTAACGGTCTTTTTCTTCGTATGGCTTGTAACACTTTGCTATTGATTTTCAACGGTGATACCAAGATTTGCCTCGGTGTGGTTTTCTTTTATTTTTCCTGTTTGGCATTTACCAGATTTCTTAAATCTGTGGCTTGGTGACTTTCATTAGTTTTAGAAAAAATATCAACTATTATCTCTTCAGATATCACTTCTGTCCTCTGCTCTGGCAATCCGTATATATAACTTTTTCATTATATTCCATATGTATTTTAATATCTTTTGTTGCATTATACCTTTTTGTCTCTTTCTACATCAGTCTGTGTGTTTTCTTCTGACCTACCTCTCAGTCCACCAAATAGTCTATCATTTCTTTTTTGTCATCAGCAATAGCTAGTGAGTTCTATATTTTAGCTACTGTATTTTTCAGTACTAGACTTTCCATATAGTTCCTTTTATAGTTTCTAGTTCTCTGGAAAATTTTCCATCTTATCTTTTATTTTATTGATTGTTAAGTATTATTATTTTAATGTTCATGGCTGATAAATCCATTATCTGGACCCCCTGTGAGTCTGTTTCTTTTGTTTATTTTATCTCTCGTTTTTGATCAGGTCTTGTCTTCTAGCCTGATTATATTGATTAAGTTCTGGAAATTGTGTATAAACAATATTGGAGATAATTTGAGGTTCTGGGTGATGTGAATTTAGTTCCCAACACTGTAAACTAACAATAATAAATCTACTGAAAAAATGGAATATTTTTCTTTAATCTCAGAAAGACCATGGAACAAGTGTGAACTGATTAGGTAAGGTCTGACTACTAAAATTGGAAATAATGCAACATTCAGGCTCTAATTCAGTCCCTGAATTGAAATTGACCATTGACAGAAAAAAATAAATGGTATGAGCATGTGAATTATAGCCACTTCAATAAGTGAGAAAAGTATGGGAAAGTTATGAAATTATTAACAGTCAAATAAAACCAGCTCTGTGTGAAACTTAAGAAAAAAACCAAATAACTATAACCACGTTTGAATTGACAATGGTTATTAAAATTTTTATTTTAAGCTCTAATTATATTTATATTTGTTTTTCTTTTACCATTTTAATCCACAGAAGAGAGAAGCTTCTAAATTTATCTTAATTAAAGCTGACTGTGCTTCTACGCTTTCACAAAGAAAAAAGAATAAGCTACAAAGAAGCGGAATCCTCTCTTGAGACCAGCAATTCTCTAAGCTTTGCTGATATCCTTCTTTTCTATTGACAGGCCACAAATAAACCTGATGGAAAGTGCCAGTCTTTTCTTTAGCTTTTATAAATAAGTGACAAGCAATTGTACCATCTTATTCTTAGACTAAAGGCTATTTAGTAGGAGCCTAATGATGAATTATTTGAAGTAACTACAATAATACTTATAAATTAAAACTAACGTATTTCTTAGAAATGGCATAGCCGGAAAATTGTTAGCAACAACACGAGCATCTGGTACACTTGAGTGAATGCAAGTAATTGTAATTCACTCAGTTTATGGAGTGGGCATTTATCAGTGCATGACCTGTATTTGCATCAATGGGTCATCATGTTCAACGTTATATTATCACTTTCAGTTATATTACAATAATGAGATCAGTTCATTCTATAGTATATCATTATGAATAGTTATATCAAAGAAACTTTTCAACTGTTTATAGACTTTAATTAAAATTGATATATTTATACACCTTGAGAGACTTTAAAATATATAAATAATCTGAGTAAAATGTGGAATTTACTCTTCTCACACACCCCTCCCAAATCCTGATAATTCTACCACACCCACACGCACCCCAGGTGTGGAGATAATTATGGTTTACAACAATTTGGTAAATATATTTCTAGAATAATTCCCTGTCACTAATATAGGTGATCATGTGTCTGACAAACTTTGTTTCTCATTAAATAGCATTCCATATGTATTTTCCAGTTATTTGCCCATTTTTATTTTGTCTCTTTTTTATCTTTGTGCTTCCAACTTGCTTAATCATAAGAATCATCTGGAATATTTTGCTTTCTTCAGCCTTATTTTTCATCAACAAATATACAGAGCACTTATTATGTGCCAGGATCTCTTATAGTTACACAGAAAACATCAGTTAGTAAAAGATCAAAGATCCTTCCCTTCAAATCGTTTTTTAATTGGGGGAATTAGATAGACCAAAAAAAAGTGTGTGTGTGTGTGTGTGTGTGTGTGTGTGTGTGTGAAATGGTGAATTGAGTTAAATGAAAAATAAAGCAGGTAAAACATGTTGAGGGATAGGGAGTACTGGAAAGGGGTCTGTAGCAGGAAGGATAGCATTAATTTAGAATATGATGAACAGGGAAGGCATCATTTAAAATGTGAAATTTGAGCATTGCCTGAAAGAGGTAAGGGACAGAGTTATGTATCTGATGGAAGTAGAAGAGAATTACAGACAGAGTTACAAGTAGTACAAAGGTCCTGAGGTACCAATATGCCAGGCACCTTTGACATTCAGCAAGGTTGCCACTATGACCAAGCAGAGTAATGTGAAGAATCGAACAAGATGTGGGGAAAGGCTCTTGGAAAAATATTGGCTTTTAAACTAAGAGAGTCAGAGACCTATAGAGAGGTTTTGAGTAGACTACAGAATCACTCTGCCTGCTGAGGGAGAATAGATTTTAGGTGAGCTGGGAGAGAAGGAAGAAAACGGAAGGTGTTTTAAGAATACAGTTGGGAGATAATGGTGGTTTGGACATGGAGGTACTGAAGCTGGTGAGAAGTGATCAGATATAGGATACACTTTTGAAGCATAGCAGGATTTGCCACCCCAAATATGCCACTTTCATATAAGGATTATTTTCAGCTACAGACGATGGGGAAGCAGATACAGGAATAACTTCCTGCCCTCCCCTATTTGCCTAAAAGCAGGACACAAATTTACAAAGGTGTCCCTTCTCCCCTCTCTACCAGGAAGGATAAAAGTTAATCAACAGAGACAACTTTAGATCCTTATCAGCCCAAAGAAGGCACCAGAGAAATCTACATAGCAAACTTTACTAACTAGCCTTTATCTACCATTAGGTTCCCCCCACATATTTACTTTCTCAGTTTGCAGCCCTTGGAAGGCTATAACTGCCTTCTTTTGTCCTGTCATTTCTTTACAAATGTATCATTTTTTCTTGAAGATTCTATACAAGCCTAAATTCTAAGGCCCCTCTTGAATTATACACTCTCAGTTTTTCCCATGTTTATATTAGATATACCTGTTAATACATTTCTCTATGTCTTTCTAATGCACTTCTCTATGCCCTTGTTAATCTGTCTTTTGTCAGACAACCCCAGCCAAGAACCTAAGATGGGCAGAGGGAACATTTTTCCTCCTCCACACATTTCAGATAGAGAGGTAATTTATTCCTGGATTGAATGTGGGGTACAGAAGGAAAAAGAGGCTTTAGCATTGCTTTACGTTTTTTGGCCTCATAAACTGAAGAATGCCGATGTCAACACTTGAGACGGGGAAGAATGTTGCAGAAGCAGGTTGGTAGGGTGGGCGAGAAGACTATTTGACATCCAATTAAAAATATCAAATACTAAATTGGTTATATAAGTCTGAGGTTTCAGGGAGACCTACTAGTTACAAATATAAATTTGGAAGTTATCAGCATGTGGATGGTATTTAAAACCATCTCTGCAACTGGAGAAGATCACTGAGGAAATAAAAAGAGGTAGAGGTAAGAAGTGGTTGGGGAATATTATTTGCAAATGTGTCCCCAATTCTTTACTCTCCTTCAGTCCATGCCCTTTCTAATGTGACTTTGTAGTTCCTCCATCAAGAGGTGGCATCTACTCAAAACCCTTTGAATAGAGGCCAGCCTGTGACTTGCTTTGGCCAATAGATTGCAATGAAAGTGTCAATCCAGGCCTCTACACACCTTGTATGCTTCTGATTTCTTTTTTGGAAGCCTGCCCTGTTGTATGCACAAGCACAGGCTAGACTACTGGATACTGAGAATCATACAGTTCAGTCACCTCTTACTGTCCAGGCGAACTAGCCTGCTAGCCTTCAGAGATGTGGGTGGGGCTATTGTGACCAACCACCCATCAGACAGCACACGAGCTGAACATATATGTATGAGTAAGCAGTAAAATCAACAGAACCTGTCCCAGATCAGAACCACTCAGAGGACAGATGGATTCCTGAGCAATAACAAAGACTTTTTGTTTCAAGCCCCTGAGTTTTAGGGTAGTTTATGACTCCACAATAATTACAGAATCAAGGAAGGAATCCTGAGGGCACTGAAATTGTTAAGGGATTATGGAGATGAAAAGGAACCAAACAAAGAAAACTAAGAGAGAGGATCCAGTAAGTTTGGAAAAAATCCAGGTATTCCTGATGTCTTTTAAGCTGGAAAAAAATATTTCAAAAGAAAGAGAATTATCCTCTCTATCAAGTACTGCTAAATCAAGTAAGGTGAGGGCTACTAGTTAACCACTGGATTTAGCAATGTACAGAGAGGAAGTTGGCCTAATTTCAAAGATGCTTCCTGAACCATGTTGACAGAATAAGACCAAGGCGAATTTTATGAAAGGCTCTGAAGAGTTTTCTGAAAAGATTCCTACATGAATTTAATTGTAAATTGTAAAATTTTTAAATTCTAGATAGTCTCATTTTGGCTGAATATGTATGTCATGCAGTATAACAGAACGTACAACCCTCTTATTAGATATTAGAGCAAACAGAAACATCAATTAAACCCGTTAATTATTGCTATAGAGAGATTTCTACTCTTTATACATACAAAAATAAATAAAACAAAATTCAAGCACTATCTTGCAGTATTACCCATTTTGTGTGTGACTTACATCGTACACACCTTCCATTAAACCAAATGACAGTTTCATGTATGACTGCCCACCAGCATGTAAATAAGATTCCAAGGAAATAGGTGGAAGGAATTTTTTTAACAGGGTATTTTTAAAGGCATAATAACATTTCTTCATTATTTGGAACTATTAGTTACATTAAAGATAGAACTACTATGTATTAAAAATAATTTTCTAAGCCAAAGACACATTTTGTACTAAAATTTGGCATTAAAAGGAAATCATTGGTGTTTGTTTATTAATAGGCTTTAATTTTTCTGAAAGTGACATTGGTGGATTATTGAGGCAGATTTTTTTTTTTTTTAGTAGTATTTGCCAAGCCTGACGTAAGATTAAGAAAGGGAATTCTACCTTCTGAGTGCTCACCTTTGTCCCTTTGTTGCTCAGGAGGCCATGTTTATCTTCTCCACTTCCTGTGCTCCCCCCACTGGAGTAGAGGCCATGATGGCGTGAACCTCTCACTTGGTATTTAACACGGGTTTGAGGAGAGAACCCTGAGGCACTTCTGGTAACCTTTGTGCACCCAGGCCCAACCGTGGTCAGAAAGAAATAATTACAGCCACTTCAAAGTGATTAAAAGCAGCTCTGTGCAGAGGGGAAGAATCATTCTAATTGTGCCCTAGGGAAGAACTGCTTCAGAGGGATACTTATGATTACTCTGAAGTAAAAGTAACTACTCTGGCCCTCTCAGCAGGCTTCACTAAGTAGAAATGTATAAGCTCTCCTGGACTCAAGGGAGAGAATAAACTGAATACCTGGTATAAGCATTGATTTCTTAATCTCATGAGGCAAACCCCTGCAGAACATGAGGCACAAACAAACCATGTGATTTCAACCTGAGTGATCCCATTGCATTAAAACTAAATTAGACCAATGTCGATAAGCCTCAAGAAATGAAGGTCCTTCGAAAGAAAGCAATAGTTTAATTTATAATTCTGCCTAAAGGTTTTTCTGCTAAAAATAACCAAATAGAATGGATCTAATGTTTTCTGTTTAATTTAAAATAACATCAAATGAATGTTATAACTGACCAGCAGTAATTACATATTTTGAAAGCACACAATAGTTTCTTTCTTGAAGCCAAAGGAAAACATAAAATTTGTCACCCGATTGTACTCTGCTGCCTGGAAGGAGAGTGCGACTCCTACATTTTACTTGCTTCCAAGCAATGAATAAAAAACTAGGGAGAAGCGTTTATGCAGATAGATTTGATAGTCTAAATTTCCTTTATTAGTAATAGTTTCCATTCTGACCTAGATTTTTGTTATTTAATAGTATGTACTTACTTAAAGACTTTGTTTCCAACTCAGGATGGTACAGAAATTGCATAAACTAGCAGGGATTGCACCTGCTATTTAACTGTAATAAGAAGAGTCAAAACTGGTCTAATTTAAGAATGTGCTCTTGTATAACCACTTTGATTCAATAATATTTTAAATGCTCCTTAAATTATATTCTTTTTTAAAAAATTAGTTTATTAAAAATTTATCACAGGCTTGCCAATTGTACACTATTGCTGATTTTGAGAAAGATAAAATAGAAAATAGAATTATAAGCGTTAGGGACACTGAGGGTATTATTTCAGTCTTGTGTTTAAAATGTAAAATTTAGTCTGTTGTAAGTTTTTGTTTGTTTTACATTTTACAAAGCAATAGTGTCTTAAAATAGAAATTGTTTCTAATTAAATCTTAAGGTATAAAACCATAATCACAGATATTACAAATATACGCTTTAAAAATACTTAAAAAGATAATTTAAAAGTAATGTGTCAATGTTTTTTTCTTTAATTGTTTAGAGACAAATGAGAAGTAACAATGTGGAAGATTGAAATGAGTTACAAGTAGATATGTATATAAACAAATGTTTACATGAGCAATTGGGGTATGACTGTTGCAATTTATAATCACCTATCACTTAGTACATTTTTTTGTTTGTTACTACTTTTCTGGAAAGTTAAACAGTACTGCATGTTTTAGTATAAAAAAATCCTGTAGTTTTATGGAATTATAAAACACAAGTACAGAATAATATTTGTTTTCTGCATTCTCTATTGACTATGCAAGATCTCTTATTTAAGTTTGTTTATTTCTCAGGAAGTGCTAACAGAATAATACTATGTGGAATGGAATATGTTACTTTTTTTCCTCCTTAAATTTTTACTAGTTGTTGACTGCTATTAGAAGACTACCATATGGTATAAAATAAAGATTTCATTTCAGCATGCTACACTATGTCATATTAAAACCATAAGGAAATGAAACTTGGATATAAAGGCCATAAAATTGCTGGAATGTACCATACTGAAAAAGGAGTTGTTACTGTCTAAGTCATCTCATGAATATAATGATATACATTTCAATATGTGCACTAAATGAAATAGATTTAAAATATTTTTAAAGATGCCTTTTTTATGCAAAAAAAAATCACAATAAAACAAGCAGTATGGCAAGCTGGATATTTAAGTCTCAAACGAAAAGTATTTAAGAGCTTGGGTCCACTCACACCTTCAATAAAATTTAGTGATTATCTACAGTATAGTAAACCACCAGGCAGAAAGATGTACAAACTCAGAATCAGTTCTCCAGGGACTTATAATCTACTAATGGTGGTTGTAGATACATAATCAAATAACCATTAAAATTTGTAGATTCTATTTTTAGTAGACATTTTGAAAATTATGTTCTGTGGACCCAGAGAAGAAAGCTCTTAACTCTACATAATGATTCAGGGAAGACTTCCCACAGGAACTATCATTTCAGCTAAAAGTTTTCTTTCCATTATTCAAGTCTCCCCAAATGCCAAATCTATATGTCCATAAGTTTAATAAATAAAAAAGAATGACTGCACAGCTTCTACTCTAGTGCCCCCACAATACATTTCTGCAGAGCAGCAAGAATGATCTTTTTAAAACATTGTTCAAAACAAGCCATTCTTCTGCTTAAAAGGTCTGTAGTCAGTGGCTATCATACCAGGATCCATAAAGTTGAACAAGCACCACATTCTTAATGAATCTGTGAACTCTACTCCTTCTACTCTTCCCTTCATTTACTCTTTACTCTAGACTTGTCTTTGCTGCCTTTGTTTCATGTATTCAAAGACACTTCATTAGGTGTTCATGTATCTTAATCCTTCACTTTATTCCAGTATCTGCTCAAATGTAATCTTGTGAAAGGACTTTTCTGATCACCCTATGAAAAATTCCATCTCCTAGCCAATTGTGGTATAATAAAAAATAAATACTTGATCCTTGTCTCCACTCCTGACACAGAGCTCCCAAAGCCTTGGGATCTCCTGAGTGATAACAGTGTCTTTGGTATGCTAATACCAAAAGAGATGGTGGAAGCTCCTAGACAGCTTTAGGCTGAGGGCTGGTGTCCAGAAAGACTAAGCCAGGGTTGGAACTTTCAACATCTATCCCAACCTCCCTGGAGGTAAGAGGGAATAGAGATTGAGTTTGATCACCAATGGCCAGTGATTTAATCAATCACACCGACATAATGAAACCTCAGTAAAAACCCCTGAACACCAGTGTTCATTGAGTTTCCGTGTTGGTGAGTCCACTGAGTGTGCTGGGAGGGTAGTGCACCCAGAGAGAGCATGGAAGCTCTGCTCCCCAAATCATACCTTCCCCTATGCAACTCCTCCATTTGGCTGTCCTGAGTTGTATCCTTTAAAATAAACCAGTAAATATATGTAAAGTGTTTTCTGAGTTCTGTGAGTTGTTTTAGCAAATTACTGAACCTAAGGAAGGGATTGAGAACATTTCCGATTTATAGACAGTCACTCAGAAGTACAGGTGACTTGGGATTTGCTACTGGCATCTAAAGTGGGAGCAATCTTGTGGGACTGAGCCTTTAACGTGTAGGATCTGCAGTAACTCAAGATAGTGTCAAATTTAAGTGATCTTTTGGACAACCTGTTGGTGTCAGAGAATCACCGACCTGTTTATTATATATTCCTGTTCTGTCTTCTCTATAGCACTTATCTTTACCTAAAATTATAGTGAAAGTACTTTGTTTCCCATAGACCCATAACGCCAAGTGCATTTCTGTCTCATTCATCATAGTATCTCTGAAATCTGAAACACTACTTTGCATACATTAGGCATGCGATAAAATTTGCAAATTACTATATGAATGAATGCACAACCGCTATGTGGGAATGGACTACTATATTGATATTTCTTTTATCATTGGTCACATGGAATATAATGAATATATCAAAAACCAAGCATATGTTTTGCAAGATTGCGTTAGTTTTGTGAAGAAACATTATCAAATGAAGGATGAGAAATGAGGAGACATTTTGTAAACCAACTAACAAGGAATCAAAACTAACACAAGAATCAAACTAGAGAAGTCAAATATCTTTGAGTAAAAATATATTGTGTTCCTTAAAAGCGGTTCTTTTCACTTTGAGTTTTACAAAGTTCATTCTTTGCTCGAAATAAAAATTATGTGGCTTTCTCCCTTGTTTGCTTATAAGCTGTAAGATCTAAGTATCCCAGCAGGTTTTAGCTGCAAATACGAAAGGAGTAAATTCCCCCATATGGTTTTTACATTATCCGTATGAGGGTAATCAAACAAACCAGCCAGGGAAATCAAAGGGATCAGCTGGAGACTTCCTTTTGCTACAACTAAACAGACAAGTTCAAACAATATGCTTCCTTGAAATGTCATTTTGCAATATTGGCTTTATTCTCCTGAAAATTAGACTCTCATCCTTTATCAAAATGGCACATGTTTAAAGTTATTAAGACAATTTGCTCTTTGCATAAGGTATATTTAAATTTGTTAACTAAAATATTTGGAAAATATCTCTCTGCTACCATTTTTCTTTGTTACTAAATTGCCTCTGCAGCAGACCAAAGTCTAACAGTAGCAAAATCTGATTTGAAGTTTTCATTTCCTTAGTGAACTTTTTCTACATTGGTCTGACCAACTGCAAAGACTTTTCACAGAAAATACCAACTTAAGTAATAATATCTAAGAGTGCAGTATTTTCTCATGTAGAGCTGGCATCTTTTTCCTCTGCAGATAATTTATAAAGTTTTTTACTATAGTTAAAAATAGTGTACTGTAGGAGGGGAAAAATAATTTTCCCTCATTCCTTCCAAGTACTGTGGCTGAGAGACCCCTATAATGATAGATAGAGTAACAAGAGAAAAACAAACAGAAGTTTAATAACATGTATATTTCATGTACACATGGGAAATACCCAGAAAAGCTGAATAAAAGTCCCCAAAATGGCCCAAGCCACCATCTGAGATTTCATCTTGGCCTAAAGACAAAAGATGTTGGAGTTGCAGGGAGGCTAGTTATGGGATGTTACCAGGAAAAGTATGGTTAACAAGGGTATGGTTTGTATGCAGATTTAAGTTGGTGTCTTCTCCGTTGATGAGTTTCTGGAGAGTTAGGGTCATCCTTCTTTTCCTGGTACAGAGAGGGAGACACCATTACAAATGAAGATTTCCCTTATAAATGGAAATTCCCCTCACAAAAGGGCAACTTCTACTCTGTTTTCAGAGAATCTCCTGTGTCTGCAGCTTCTTAAAAATAATCAACTCAAAATAATCCTTATGTCAAAGAGGTGTATTTTAGGGTGGCATATTCTACTATATTTCAGTACCAATATTGATTTTCTATTCTTGATAATTTAAGTGTCAACATTAGAGGAATTGTAACCATGGGCCCTCCAGAACCAGTTCAACTGACCCCATCTTAACAAGAGAGTAACTAAGAGTGATTTTTCAGCAACTGAGACCCCTTGTCTAGTTCAGGACAGTTGAGACCACCAACCCATCAAATGGGCCTGCGCAAATGCTCCATAAGTGACCTTTCTTGACATCAAGGAGCTAAAAACTCCACCTTCAGATCATTGTAATGCAGCCATTTTGTGAGCATGCATTCTGTGAAGAGGCATGAAGCTTGACTACACTTGCACAGATCACCTATTACCTCACTCCTGCTCGCCTCCTATCATCTATCTCCACAATTCAGACCACCCTGCCTTTTATCCCATAAATTGTGCCACAAGCCTTGGATCAAGGAGACAGATCTGAAGGCACACGTCCCCTGTCTCCCTGCAGGGTAATCTCACAGAATAAAGCTGATTTCTTTTCCCAAAAGGTGATGCCACAATAACTGGCTTTTTTAATGTGCATCGGGTAGGGGAACCTCGGTTGTGTGGTAACAGAAATGGGGTGAGGGATACAAGAGAATTTTATGTACCATTTTTGCAACTTTTCTAAAATTAGTTTGAAATAGAAGTTTAAGATATAAAAAGGAAGACAATTTTAGCTTTTAGCTAATTAGTAGACTATGATGTAAAAGATATGTAAAGAAAAAAAATGTCCTAAAAGAAGACCATGAGAAAAGAAATCTATTTAGGTGAATCAAGTTTTTTAAAAGTTTTTATACTTCCACTTTTGATCACTACAGAGTATTTGATACTGGACTTGCTTTCTCAACATAAACAATTATGAAACTAGATGAAATATGAGATAACATTTTTGGACATTAAAAAAAAACAGACAGAACATGACTGTGGCTCCTGGGAAATGAAAAATCCATGAGGAAAGCCCCATGATTTATCTAACTCGCTGAGTAGGGACATTTACTCTATTGTGGAAGAGATCAGAGCTTTTGAAGAGGCTGGAATTTGTGGAATTGGATCCTCAAAAATATAAGTGAACAGAGTGGACCCCTAGGAGTCTGCATGGGGATTTACACTGAGTCTTTGGTCAAGGTTTGAGCTGTCTTTGTGCAAGGCGAGAGTCTGTGAGTCCTGGTGCAGCACAGCAAGTTGAGTGTGGAATGCAGCACTAATACGTCAGAGGTCACACAGGAGGGGAGACCTTAAATTTGAAACCCAGGTAGATAAGAGAGACATGACTGTGCTCCTCAAAAATTCAGTTTGGGGACCAGCCCAGTGGCTCAGTGGTTAAGTTCACATGCTCCAATTCAGTGGCCCAGGGTTTGCAGGTTCGAATCCTGGGTGTGGACCCATGCACTGCTCATCAAGCCATGCTGTGGTGGGATTCCACATACAAAAATAGAGGAAGATGGGCACAGATGTTAGCTCAGAGCTAATCTTCTTCAGCAAAAAAATAGGAAGATTGGCAACAGATGTTAGTACAGGGCCAATCTTCCTCATCAAAAAAAAAAAATTCAGTTTAGACACTAGAAGAAATGCCATATCTTAATATTAAGAAACTTATCCAAATATTGACACAAAGTGAAAATAGACCAGCCTCACCAAAGAATTGAACCAGGCCTAACAGAGTTAAAGGGAATTGACAGTAATTTAATTGCCTGCTGAAACAAAATTCCACATGATTTAAAGAAGGTGGCATAATCATGCTTCCGTACAAGATATCCATCAGAATGTCCGATATAAAATAAAAATTGCTAGACATATGAAGAAACAGAAAAGTGTGAAATATAATGGAGCAGGGCATTATTCAATGCAAACCAAACCCAAGAGGATCAAGAATTTAGAATTAACAGACAAGGACTTGCAAACAGCTAAAAAGGATATGTTAAAGAATGTAACAGAAAATATTAAATGAATGAACAGATAGTCTCTATATTTTTAGACAAATAGGAATTTAAAAAGTTGAAATTATAGAAATAAAAAGTATAATATCTAAAATAAAAGTTTTACTTGATATCATAACAGCAGAGCGGAAGGATCAAAATAAAGGCTAAGTAAATATGAGGGCAGTTCAAGACATTATCCAAAATGAAAGAACACAGAGAAAAAAGCTTGAGTAAAAATAAACACACTTCAATGGTTTCTGGGAAAACATCAGACGAACGAACATATAATAACAGTATTCCCCCCAAAATAAAAGAGAGAATAAAGTGAAATAATATTTGAATACTATTTCTGAAGTTTTGATAAATTTTGTTAAAAAACTAATTTACAGAAGGAAGAAAACCAATGAAACTCAATAAACATATATTTACAAAAAAAAAAAAAACCTACCCCTATGCACACCATTGTCAAATTGATGAAAATCAACAACAAAAAAATCTTGAAATAAGACAGAGAAACATGATATTGCATTCAGCAGAAAAATAATATCAATAATGGCAGACATTCTTCTCAGAAATGAAGGCCAAAAAGCAATGGAATAATATATTTAATGTGCTTAAAAGAAAAAAAAAACAAACAACTGGTAAACCAGGACCCTATATCCAGTGAAAATATCATTCCAAAGTTAGTGAAAAAAATAAATAAAGCTTTTTTTATTTTTAATGTTTTTTTTGAGATATAGTTTTATATAATACATATAATTGTATTAGATTTAGATGTACAAATAATGATTTGATATATGTATATATTGCAAAATGATGACCACAGTAAGCTTAGTAACATCTATTACCACACATAGTTCAAATTTTTTTTTTCTTATGATAACTTTTAAGATTTATTCTGTTAGCAACTTTCAAATGTCTGATATAGTATTGTTAACTATAGGCACCATGCTATACCTTACATCCTTAGGACTTATCTTATAACCAGAAGTTTGTACCTTTTAGCCACCTTTACCCTTTTTGCCCACTCCCTCAACCCCACTTCTGGCAACCCCAATCTGTTCTTTGCATCTATGTTTTTGTTTTTGTTTTTTTTAGATTCCACGTATAAGTGAGATTGTACTGTATTTATCTTTATCTGTCAGATTTATTTCAGTTAGCATAATGCTCTCAAGGTCCATCCATGTTTTTGCAAATCGCAGGATTTCCCTCTTTTTTATGGCTGAATAGTATTCCATTGTGTATGTATGTATGTGTGTGTGTGTGTGTGTGTGTGTGTGTGTATATATATATATATATATACATATATATATATATATCACATCTTCTTTATCCAGTCATCTGTCCATGGACACAGGTTGTTTCCATGTCTTGGCTATTGTAAATAATACTGCAATGAACATGGAGGTGCAGATAACTTTTTGAGAGTCATTTCATTTCCTTCAGGTAAATACCCAGAAGTGGCATTGCTGGATCATATGGTAGTTCTATTTTTAATTTTTTGAAGAACCTCCACACTGTTTGTCATAGTGGTTGCACCAATTTACATTCCTACCAACCGTGCATGAGGGTTCCCTTGTCAACACTGATTATTTCTTGTCTTTCTGATGATAGTCTTTCTAACAGGTGTGAGGTGATATCTCATTGTGGTTTTGATTTGCATTTCCCTGATGGTTAGTGACGTTGAACACATTTTTGTGTATGTGTTGGTCATCTGTATGTCTTCTTTGGACAAATGTCCATTCAAATCCTCCACCCATTTTTAACATTATCTGTTTTTAATTGAGTTGTATGAGTCATTTAATATTTTGGATATTAACCCCTTATCAGATATATGGCTTGCAAATATTTTCTCCAAATGTAGGTTGCCTGTTCATTTTGTTGATGGTTTCCTCTGCTGTGTAGAAGCTTTTTAGTTAGATCTAGTCTCACTTGTTAATTTTCCTTTTCTTGCCTTTGCTTTTGGTGTCAAATCCACAAAATATTGCCAAGACCAATGTCAAGGAGTTTACCCCTTATGTTTTCTTCTAGGAATCTTATGGTTTCAGGTCTTTCATTAAAGCCTTTAATCCATTTTGAGTTAATTTTTGTGTATGGGGTAGGATATTGGTCCAGTTTCATTCTTTACATGTTGCTGTCCAGTGTTCACAACACCATTTATTGAAGAGACTGTAGTTTCCCCATTGTATATTCTTGGTTCCTTTGTTGTAAATTAATTGACCATATATGCATGGGTTTATTTCTGGCCTCTCTATATTGTGTTCCATTGATCTATGTGTCCATTTTTAGGTCAGTACCATACTGTTTTGATTACCATAGCTTTATAACATAGTTTGAAATCAGGAAGCATGATGTTCTTTTTTCTCAAGATTGCTTTGGCTATTCAGGGTCTTTTGTACTTCCATACAAACTTTAGCATAGTTTGTTCTAGTTCTGTGAAAAATGACATTGCAATTTTGATAGGGATTGCATTAAATCTATAGTTTGAGTAGTATGGACATGAAAACAATATTAATTCTTCCAATCTGGGAATACAGAATATATTTCCATTTATTTGTGTCTTCAATTTCTTTCATCAATGTCTATAATAAAACTTTCATAAACAAATGAAAACTGAGAGAATTTGACATTAGTAGATCTGCAACATAAAAAATGCTAAAACATTTCTTTAGAATGAAATAAAAATGTGGATTCGCAGAAATAAATGAAAAACCCCACTTAAATGATTGAAGTGAAAATAATTATGTTGTTTTCTGTAGTTTATGATGAACATAAACATAAAATTTTTGACAAGCAAACCATAAATGACAGGAACGGTTAAGTGGAATTATACTGTCGTAAGGTTCTTACATTTTACACAAAGTAGAGCATTAAATCTAAATAGATTCTGATATATTAATAATGCATAGTGTAATCCCTAGAGCACCTACTTAAATAAAACAGTACAAAGAGATATAGCTAAAAAGCAATTAAAGGAATTAAAAGGGCATATGAAAAATATTCAATTAACTCAAAATAAGACAGGAAAGGAATAAGAGAAGAAAAAAAATCAGATGGGACAAAAAGAAAACAAATAGCAAAATAAGAGGAGTTAAACCCAAATATCTGAATAGTTTCATTAAATACAAATGGACTAAACATTCCAATCAAAAGACAGAGAAATGCATGACACAATTGTATGCTAATTACAAGAGAATGACCTGAAATATAATACCAGTGATGGGATTAAAGGATCAGTTATTTCCAGGCCTCAGTTTTATAATCTGAAAATTAGACATAAATTAGTTTTTATCTCATTTGACCATTGTGAGGATTTAACCAGATAATCCACATAAAGCATTTTAAGAGTACTTGGCACTCTTAATATCATAAATAAATGCTTTTAAAAGTACTAGCTATTTGTCAACCAATTATAAACTTATGTCAAGTTTTGACTGTGACTAGGTATATAAGGAGATGTGCAAGAAAATATGGGCATGTTGACTAGGGAGATTTTACCTATTAGAGGTGGCCAGGAAAGTTTTCTACAAAGAAGTAAAACAGCTGAGATCAGAAGGATGCCAAAAATATTTACTAGGATGAAAGATGAAGTAACATTGTCCCAGGAAGAGTATGTACATAATTGCTGGGGTACAAAAGAAGGCCCTTGTTGCATTTTATAATTTTTCAACAGTGGAACTATTATAGTCCTAACATGAAAAGAATAATGAATTTGTTTTGCCATTTTAAACTATCTCTTGTTTAATGTTAATTCTCTGGTGTGAATTGTCTGTCTGTCTGTCTTCTCTATAAAGCATAGCCTGGTTTGACCCTCGTTAGACCAGACTCCTAAGTTGCTAGACAGGTTTCATGCAATTTCAAATAAAACATTGGCTGGCAACGGGAAAACAGAGAAACTAAATTCATAAATCATTTTTTTTCCTCAGATTCACAGTGGTTCGATTTTTTCTTAATTATAAATTAAATAACAAAGAATGGGTACATGTGATTTAACGAAAGTTTAACCTCTCTTTTGGGAAGAATGCTGAATAGCATGTTGTCTCATTCAGGAAAAAAATGAAATTCTCCTGGCTTCTTCTCAAATTTTTATTTGATTTATGTTTACTCATGATCTGCATACTACCTTCTAGAAGTACCTCATTTCCCCAGTCTCTAATCTGGGTATGATAGAGCTGGGTTGCATAGATTTACATTTAATATTACGTTAGAAAACATTTACATGTGTCAAAGAATCAATCAAATACAAAAGCAGGTGGTGCGTATGAATAAACGAAAAGAATACATTATGAATTTACATATTCCTCCATTCATTCAAATGTGTATTTTTTGATTGCCTTAATCTGGAATACACTGTTTTTTTAAATTCTCTGGGATTCAAAAAACGCATGAGATAATCTGTGGCTTTGAATGGCTCAAAGTCTAAAGGAGTACTTTAGATCTACATACATTACATATATGCAGGATTGATACAAACTGTATGCCTACTACTTAACATATTGCAGTAAGATGAAGCATTAGAAACAAAACAAGCTAGTTAGCATCTCATATCCTGGAAGAAATTCAATCCAATAAAAAAACCAAAGTTTGCCAAAGAGAAAACATGTACAAATAAGGGGACTCCATAAGGCCTAAAAATTGTTCGCTGGTATTGATAATTTCAAGGCCCGAAATATACAATTTGGCAAAAGACAGTGTCACCTAGTAACAGACACAATTTTGTGAAACATTGCTATTTATTTTTCACTTCTTCATATATCATTATATTGAGTCTTTAGGTGACTCTAAATCTACTTGTAATTTTTGTGAGTTGTATGCTCAAAAGAAATTCATTGAATTAAACAACTCAATTTAATTTTCATGTGGACTCACTAGAGAAAATTATTGTGAAACATTTTTCAAATTTCAAATGAAAGAATTATAACCTAAGAGTTGAATAAAAATTGCTGACATATAATCTCTTCTATTGGCTATGCCATAGTAACTATGCTCCATGTTTTCCCATTGCCTTGATGTGGTTCTTATTATTTTAGACAAAGTGTTATTTTTTTTTAAAGGAAGCCCCACTAAGGGGCTGGCCCCCTGGCGTAGTGGTTAAGTTCAGCATGTTCTACTTCAGCAGCCCGGTTCCCGAGTTTGGATCCAGGGCGTGGACCTACACACTTGTCAGCCACGTTGTGGTGATGACCCACATATAAAGTAGAGGAAGATTAGCACAGATGTTAGCTCAGGGCTAATCTTCCTCAACCAAACAAACGAGGAAGACTGACAACAGATGTTGGCTCAGGGCTAATCTTCCCCAGCAAAAAATAAAAAATAAAAAACAAAGGAAGCATCAGCTGTTTATCAGGTCCTGATACTATGTGTAATAATATTACTATTTCACTTTATTTTTCGTAATGAGTTTCCAGCAGAAATCCATTCAAACTTTCATGATAGCTGCAGTATATCCTGTACTTTCACACTCAATACAATATTAGATTTAATGATATGGGGTCAACCCCATGATATACTTATCATGTCTTACAAATTTATGACATAAAAAATGCTTGCACACAAAGTAAGCTATTCCTCTTTCCTTACGCTGTTGTTGATTTTAGCATAACTTTAAAAAGAAACATTAAAACTTTGCAATTAAGGATTATCAGTGAGGTTACCTTAACTGAATATAAAACTTGCAGGTTTCAGTTGAAATTTAGCTCTATAGAATGTTGTATCAATTCAGCAAAGTGATAATACTAATTTGTTTTATAACCGTTCTGATTACTATTATTGTATAACAAAACATTCAAAAATTTCTGGCATTAAACAACCGTTTTATTCTCGTAAATTCTGTGTGTCTGGAATTTGGACAAGAAACCAAAGAAATACCTGCTTTTTTTCTACTATGTCTGGAACCTCAGCTGGGAGTATATGAAATCTGAAATCGACTCGAGTCGGCTTCATTCACACGTTTAGTGCCCAGGCTCAAATAATGCAAAGATTCAACTCAGCTGGAACTCCCAATAAGAGCATCTATACGAGTCTTTGCCATTTGGCTTGAACCCCTCACAGGATGTCAACCCCAAGGTAGTCAAATATCGTACATGGCAGCTGAGAGCTACAGCATTAATGTTACCACAGATAAAGTGGGAACGGCATGGCCTTTTATGACCTAGACTTAGAAGTTACACAGTGTAACTTCTGTCCTACTCCATTGCTTGAGACCGTTTTAAGTCCACCCACACACAAGGGCAGGAGACATAGACACTGCCATTCAACAAAGAAGTGTCAAAGTATTTGAAGCCAATTAAGAAAAAATGCCACAATTTCTACACAGAATTATTTGTTTTAGATATTACTGCCACAAGCTTTGGAAAATTACCGGCATTAGTAGAATGTTTAAAACTGAGGTGGAACCTCAGATCATAAAATTCAATCTCCCATGTTTACACATGAGAAAGCTAAAGACTAGAGAAGAAAAATAGATGATAGATAGATAGATAGATAGACAGACAGACTGCTGGAGCAAAGACTGTAAACCAAATCTCCTAATATTTTAGAAGCTATATCTTATTTGGATCTCACAGAAGACATTCTTAATGACATTATTTCCAACATGTGAGTTGACTACGGTCAGGAGGTCTGTTCACATGGCACCATGGTGACTGCCTTCCTTCCATCAAGCCCATTTTATCACACAGGTTAGTCAGCCTCCTTGTGAATAGCTGACACCAATGTACCCATTTACTATTGTAGAAGATCTCTCATGTGTATGTTTGTTAGAAGCTAAGATACTTGAGCTCTTTGACATTATCTGGTCTGCCAGCAAAGGTGGAGCATCAGAGAGTGGATATACTGTCCTAAACCTGAAACAAGCAGATAAGATATATAAACAGTGGTATTCAAGATCTGCACAGGGTCTCCACTCAAGTTTTCATCACAGAAGTGATCAGAACACTCCTGTGAGGAAACTCTCTGTGGCTGGGGAAAGAACCTTGTAAAAGCATTAGAGGAAAAGTACATGGCACTCACACAGGGCCAGGAATTGTGCCTGTTCCCACCCACCGGGTTGGAAAACCTCATAAATCAAGGGGGCTTGGGTAAGTACAAGAGTCTTGTCTCATAGTGGGGAATGATTAGCCCTGAATTAAACAGTGTAGTTGTCTTGTCTAACAAGTCTTTAAAAGCAAGACCTGAAATGGTCAAACTGTTCCCAAGTAGCTTAATTGCATATTAGAACACAGCTTAGGAATATAGGAATACAAAAATATCCAGCACAAACAAGACAAAATATACAATGATTAGGACTCAATAAAAAATTCTCAGACACTTCAAGCCTCAGGAAAATAGGATCCATGATGAGGAGAAAAGTCAACCAATTAAAACTGACCTATAACTGACACAGATGTTAGAATTAGCAGGCATGGTCATTAAAACAGGTGTTATATTGCATTCCATGTATTCAAAACTTAAGTACAGCCATGTAAGATGTCAAAAAAAAAAATCCAAATTGAAATTCTTGACATGAAAACTATAATACCTGAGGTGAAAAACACACTGGATGGAATTAAAGACAGATTCAATATTGCAGAAGAGATTAGTAAACTTGAAGTAAAAGCAACGGGCATTATTTGCTATTGATTATTATTTACCTCTCTTGAGAAATTAAAAATAAGAATATTAGATGTTTACAGTACCACTAGAAGAAATACATCTAGTTCCTGAAACACCATGTGGAAGAAAGCTACAACACATAAGGAAATCCACATTACACACATATGCACATACACATACACACACACGATATAAATATATATTGTCTTGAGCCACTGAAATATTGCAGTTTATTAGTCCCAAAAGTTACCAGCTTCCTAACTAACATGGCAATAACATTTATAATGTTCTTAGAAATTGTAGACATTCTTCCAGAAACTTCATCTGAGGTTATGCAATTTGCTCTGCAAATTTTACAGAGAAAAATTAAATCATGCAACATATTTTATTTTAACCTTATGATGTGTGACAATGTTTCAATTATACATAAAAACTACCAGAACCTATATTAGATATAATGCATGTTAGTGAAAGAAAGTTTTAGTCTAATATTGTATAGTTTAATAATTCTTACTAACCAGAAATACAGGCAGATGTACAGCAGCATACTTAAAGTGTACTAAAATAGAGAACACAAATCTGGCCTCAAACTGTGATCTTGCACAAGTTGTTTCTTTTTTAATCTCCCTAAACCCATTTTTTGAATTGGACAAAGAGGAGATAGTGTATACATATGTATAAACAAATAAGAAAGGAATTCCATGCTCATAGCCATTTGGCTCAAATGTAACCGATGTCTTAAAAATTGAGAAGTTGGGAACCAGTAATAATGTTTATTCATTCATTTAGTCTGGTTGATTTGATTGTTTAGTTTAATAAGTGAAAATTATGTTTTAGGCACTGTGATGTTTTCTGGGAAGCAGTAAAGGGGAAGATCATCTCTGTACCTACATAGTTAGTAATCAGTGGAGCTAATTACAATACAGTGCATGCATGCATAGGGTGGACTGGGAGGCAGCATCCAGCATGGGCAAGTATCTCTACTTTGGAATCAGAGTAGAGTTCAGAGAAAAGATAACAACTTAACTTCACCTTGAATAAGGAGTAATAGAGGAGGTATTGTGAAACACTGTAAGTATAGGTAACTTAGGTAAAAGGTCTGAAATGTGATCATATTGTGTTGAGGAATAGAAAATTGTTTAGCATAGCTAAAGTTTATGGATGAAATGGCAGTGGGAGCTAAGGATTGATCATAGTGGGCATTTGTGATGACCTCTAGACTAGGGGAAAATGTAGACCTTTTCTTCATAACCCATAATTCTGCTGTCCATGTATGTAATTTAATCTTGTTGTGACATCTATATTTTGAGAAAATTCTATTTACATTGTGATCTACTAAAATCCATAGGTCATGCTGTGCACAGTGATGATTTATTTCCCTAATGCCTTAGACTCCCAGTGAAGGAGTGAATCTGCAAAGCAGTTCATACTTCCCACTTCAGCGAAATACCATTACCATACATGGCACATATCTTAATATTAAGGAACAAAATAAGTGTTCACATTTTAATAACTGGTTACACTCTATATATCACTCTTTAATAAAGTCACAGCCAACTCATTGTTTAAGTTCCAAAATAATACAAATCATGACAAGAAAAATTAGCAGGGATTTCTCTGCTGTTTCTCATCTTCCTTACAACCCAGACGTCTTAGGCAAGCAGAAATATGTATTAAGTCTGTCTGTAAAATCAAGTTTCAACCTGATTTCATTTTTGAATGAGTCTTCGTTTGTTCTCAACACTTGGGGATTTCAATGGCTTGACTTTAGATAAAGATTGTATTATAAAAGCTGTAAATAATTGCATTATAAACAAAAGTTGACATAGAGAAGTTCTCTTACAGGAAGAAATATCTAGTTTAACCCGATAGAATGTATTAACATATTGGGAAGTAATGTATCATGCACAAAGATTAGTCAACCTTGTAAATATAAATGTAGAACTACTGAAATAAAAGTTGTTACCGTTCACACAAATACTATCCAGAATAAGTGCAACATAAATCAACAGAATTTGAGTATTTAATCCTTCTTTCAGAAATGGATATATCCTAGTCTGATGTCATTAAAATATTGACCCATCTAGCTCCTCTTATCTGATTCAATGCTCAGCAAGCAATCTTCTAATTTTTAAATAATTGTTATGTAGATCTTCCCACATAGAGAGAGTGTGCACACTGGTCATGTGACCATTAGAGTTCTGGTCCATGTAAAGTTTTATTTATCCAGGAATGATAGTAAATTGGAATTTTGATTCTATTTATTAAAGAATACAGTTAATATGCTCTTGCTCCAAGAAAGAGCTCACTCTTCTGTCTGCACACAAAACAAAGTTCTCAGGCATACAAAGTGCCCTTGAATCTTGGTAAGTACATCATAATAATATTAACCTCTCTAATTCTCTTGGGAACTAACCACCCAGTTTTCCTTGGCAACACAGCCTCTGGTCATATGCTGCTTAAATTTAAAATTGTATCACATGTAAATTATTATCTAAATATACTGTTTCTCTGTCTTTTTTGCCCACCAATTTGTAAGTTATACCTTCCCATTTTATATTCTTGCCTATCACTGGTAGCTCCCTTGTCATTAGTTATGGCCGTCTCATCCAACACAAACTAAACTCAGTCTTTTTACTTACAAGTTCTTTTTTGTTGAATCTTTAACTAAAGGATATTTCCTTATTCCAGCTTTTACTCTGCTCTTATAGAATGACTAATTTATAAAGGATAACTGTTTCTCAGTTATTTTGGACTGGCTACATTCTCATTATGTTTTCTAGTCTTTATAACCAAAGGAATATAGCATTTTAAAAAAATTAAGGGACAGATAATAGGAAGAAATAACCAGATTCTACATCAGAATTTGAAACGAATTCTGATGAAAGTGAAAGAAGAAAGTGTCAAAGCAGGATTGCATTCGAACATCAAGAAGACAGAAATCATGACTAGAGAAGAAGTACACAACCGTAACATACACAATGAAGACATTGAAATTGTTAAAGATTTTGTTTACCTTGGTTCAGTCATCAATTTAAATGGAGACTGCAGCCAAGAAATCAAGAGCAGACCGAGATTTGGAGGGGCAGCAATGAAAGCATTAGGAAAGATTATCAAGGGTAAGGAAGTGTCATTAGAGAAAGAGGCCAAGATTATCCACACCCTCATATTCCCACTTACTATGTACAGAAGCGAAAGCTGAACAGTGAAAAAGTCCGACAGGAAAAAAATGGATTCATCTGAAATATGGTGTTGAAGGAGAGCTCTACAGATGCCCTGGACTGCCAGAAAGATGAATAAGTGGATCCTAGAGCAAACTAAGCCTGAACTATCGCTGGAGGCAAAATGGTAAAACTGAGGCCATCTTACTTTGAGCACATCATGAGGAGGCAGGATTCTTTGGAAAAGACAATAATGCTGAGAAAGGTAGAAGACAGCAGGGAGAGAGAAAGACCCAAGATGAGATAGAGTGACTCCAAAAAGGAAGCCTTAGGTGTGAGTCTACAGAAGCTGAGTAGTGCTGTTGAGGACAGGATGTTGTGGACATCACTCATCCGTCGGGTTGCCAGGAGTCAGAGCCGACTTGACGGCACGTAACTCACACGTACACACAAACTTAGCTTTGCAAATATACAAAGCTGTCAGTGCTAGTAAATGCAACACACCGCCATCAATATTCTAAGCTACTTTTTTGTCCTATTCAAATTTTTGTATAGACGTTCACAGATATGTATACAAAGCAATTCATGGTACCCTTGTTTGCAATAACAAAAAAATTGAAACAGTCAAATTGTTATACTATATCCACAGAATAAAATATTGCGTATCTATTAGAAAGAATGAAGTGAACCTAAAGGGAAAGGTATAGACATAGAAAATGTGTTAAAGATGCATGTATTTAAAAAATTATATTGCCAAATAATATACTTAAGATATGTAAAAGAATATTCATCCATTCACATAGTTTTATTAGAGATGTATATAAAATAATTATGATCATGCTAATTTGTCACTTATTATATTCATCTACACAGTGATGCTCTTGGTAGTAACAATGCCATATCTTTATTATAAAATTTAATTCAAAATGTCCTACACTTGTCATTAGGACATTTCCTGTACCTACAAAAACTGATTATGATTTCCTCAGTCCTAATCAAGCCTGAAGAATATTTTGTTTGACCAGAATCATGAAAAAAGGAGCAATAATAAGAGCATTTTTAGAAAGTTTGCCATAAGGCCTACCACTTCCCGTTGCTGTTCACCCGGACTCTATCAACTTGCTATCGATGCCTGCTTTTGTGTCCAAAAATCACTCTATTGATAGATTATCTAGAAACATGAAGAAACATAGTCAATATTTCTTTGACATACCTTTGTTACTAAACATTTCTCATTTTGAAGGTTGGATCAGTAAAATAATGCTAAATATTTGAGGCAGATATTCTTGGGATATTCAAGCTCTAATATCAAACTGTCACTGAAGGCTACAAAAATGAACTACATCAACTTCCAAAAAGTTGAAGTTTTTCCTCCAGTAACTTAAATCAGCATAAAATAATGTTCTCATTGTTAGTGTTCAAGGTCAAATAACAACTGTCCTGAAATTTTGTCTTCTATGTACTTTTAAAAACATTAACCTCCCAATATGAATGCTTGCTTTCTTCTAATTACTTCTTTTCAACATTCCATAGAGTTATATAGAGGATACATAGTATCAATTATTAAAGTTCATATAATTGTGTTCAATATTTCATTGTAATTATAATAAGTTCAACATATTTTAAATTCCAAAGCTACAAATGGAAAGTTTAATTACCATGATGTTTAAAATTGGACACATTGCTTCTTCATCTCCCAACGTGATTATTAAATTTATCACAGTATTTATCCTATAATGCATCTATTTGCCTAAGCCCATAAAATTTCATACAAAATTGGAAAAAAATAATACTATTGACTTCAAATAATTGTGTTAAGTGTTCTTGAATCTGGAAAGAAACTAAAATAAAATATTTAAAAAGTACTTTTGTAATGAATTTAACTGATGAAATTGTTTTCTGGACAATTTCATAGGTGCTCAAACAAGGCTATACTTAAGAGTATCTTCATATATAATATTTCCATAAATACAAGTAGCCTCGATGCCTTGCAAAGTACAAATGGAATTTTTAAAAGTTAATAAACTTTACAAAGAACCAATTTTACATTCTTGGAACTGTTTGAATATTACAGAAAATTTGAAAATGGTAAAAGTAATGTACTGAAAATAAGTATTTAATATTTTTACAGATATAGGTTAGTAAATTTATGAATTTTTTGATGAATGAATGCTGTCTCTTTTAAAGATTGTGCTGATATTTTCAAGGGAAAGTCACGGCAACACCAGATAGTGTGAAAAATAAGAAAATATATTTATTCTCCTTTGATGACTCCATCATCCTTTCTCTTAACTATATACATGTACTTTCTTATCTTACAAATATTCTGCACTTTGACTTGATTTCTGCCTCCCTGTTGTTTATGATTTGGAAAAATTACATTTCCTGTATCACAATTGCTTTTTTGTGTAAGAACAAAAGCATCTGTTCCTATAACACTAAATAGGTTGTACAACTTAATTAACAAAGTACTCCTATGTTTCACATAGCCCTTCAGTAGACTTGAGGGTATTTAAGGACAATATCTATGTATATTAAAACTACATTCCCTTCCTCTACTGTATGTTGCATCGCACTGTGGTGGGATAACAATGAGACAATAAAACAAACGTATCATGAAATTGCATGTATCTTCATTTTATTTTCCTCACCAGGTACATAATAGGACAAAAGCTAACTGTCCAACTTAGAGGATCATGTAAAACAAGTAAGATAAAGAACAAAGTAGTTAAAAATAAGTTACATTCTGATCGAAGGTTTTAATAAAATAATAACAATGATATCGTTATGAATTTATTTATTGTTTATTAGAATGACTGTTAGCAACTTTATGTAACTTTGTTCATTTCATCCTTACAATTGTGTAAGATAGACAGATATTGTTATTATTCCCATTTTGTAAGTGAGCCACAGAAAATTCAAATGACTATACCAAGTTCTGACCACTAGTACTTGGTACAACTGAGACTCTAATCCTGACACTCTGACTGCAAAGCCAGCACAGCTCAAATAGTGACGAATTTATTTTACTTACTATTGCACTTATTGTTTTTTGAATTTAGATAATTTGAAAATTTATAGACTTTTTAAATGTTTAAGCCATTCAAACTCATATTCTGCAAAATGCAGGTATTATTAAACATTTTTAGATGTAAATATATGAAATAGTATTTTTTCAAATAGAAATTGCTTTATGATCATAATTGACCACTGCATTTTAACAGTGAACATACAAACTTAAAAAAGTGCTTTATTTTTGCCTTTTAAAAAAGTTTTAAAAGCAGATTTATTGAGGTATAGAGGCATACAATAAACAATACATCTTTAAAGTATATAATTTGATAAATTTTGACATATCACCAAAATCAAGATAATAAACATATTTGTCATTCCCAACAGATTACTCCTGGCCCTGGTTTCTGGCCTTATGTCACAGTTCTCAGGCAACCATTAGTCTATTTTCTGTCATTACAGATTTGTTTGCATTTCCTAGACTTTTATGTGAATGGAATCATTTAGTATTACTCTTTCATTGTCTGGCTTCTTTCACTCAGTATGGTGATTTGGGAATTCATCCACATGGTGCGCATATCAGTAGATCATTCCTATTATTTCTAAGTAGCATTTCATTGTATGGGTATACCAAAATTTGTGTTTCCGTTCGCCTGTTGAAGGACTTTGGGATTGTTTCAGGTTTTAAACTATCAAATATAAAGCTGCTATGAACATTCATGTTCAAGTCTTTGTATGGACATATGCTTTCATTTCTTTTGGGTAAATACCTAGGAAAGGAATGGCTGAATCATATGGCAGGTTTATGGTTAATTTTTAAAGAAATTGCCAAAATGTTTTCCAAAACAGTTATACCATTTTACATTTCTGACAGTAATATGTGAGAGTTCCAGTACTTCCATATTTTTACTGACATTTGTTATGTTTAATCTTTTTAATGTTAGCTATTACAATAGGTGGACAGTGGTATCTGATTCTGGCTTTATTTTTTGTTTCTTTAATGAGCAATAAGGTTGAGCATTTTTCATGAACTTATTTGCCATCTGTACAACCTGGAAAGCTCTTGGCCCTCAGAGATTCAAGCATCCCTGAGAAAGTCATTGACATTGACATTGTCTTAATGCTCTCAGGTTTCCCTGGACCCCTGAGGTCCAGGAGGAGCTAAACAGATTCTTTGGCTCTTGTCCATAAGACTGTGAAGATCAGTGATAAATAGGGGCCAGGACACTTCTTCCAGGTGTCACAGCCATAGAATGGAAGCTTGACTAAATTTCATCACCAGGTAACTATACCACGCACTGAACAGTTTTGAAAGTATACTATCGTTTGGGGTAAAAGGATGAAAAATATAAATTTGTATTTTAAAAATACACAGAAAAATCTTTATAAGCATATACAAGAAACTAACAAAAATTTTTACTTTTTGGTAAAAGAAAAATGGGAAGTAGGCAGAGGGTAGGATTTTTAACTGTACTTTCCCACCATTCTGGGTTTTTGAACCACACAAATGCACTTTATTAAAAATAAATACAAAATTAAATGTAATATAAGAGAATAGAAAAAGAATTTTTGTGTGCGTGAGGCAGAAAATAAAAATGTCAATTCCCCATTATTTTTACGTTAATGTGCTACAGTTTCTATTAGAATTTTTAAACAGATTTTGATTTGGGAGGAAATGTAATAAATAGTCTTAATATTCATATGTGAAATAATACATGCCCAAGAATAGCTAAGGAATTATTTTAAAAGTGGAAAAATGATGGGAGACTTTATATCCCAGATATAATACAAAATTAAAAGACAGTCACTCAAATCAATATACAGCAGAATGAAAAATCCAGTATATAAGAATTTAATGGTCAAAGGATAACTTGATTCAGAGGGAAAGGATGGATTATTTACATTTTTACCATAGTGTGTAAGAGGTGTTATCCCTTCACATCCTCACCAACACTTAGTATGACCGAACTTTTTAACATTTGCAAAACTGGCTATCCAACTGGGAAAAAAATTAATCTGAAAGCTTCCTTATACAGCCTGCAAAAAAATGCATTACACTGGCCTGGTGGCGTACTGTTTAAGTTCATGCACTCTGCTTCCGCAGCCCAGGGTTCACAGGTTCAGGGACCTAGGCAATGCTCTTCAAGCCATGCTGTGGCAGCATCCCATATACTAAATAGAGGAAGATGAGTACAGATGTTAGCTCAGGGCTAATCTTCCTCAGCAAAAAGAGGAAGATTGGCAATGGATGTTAGCTCAGGGCCGATCTTTCTCACCTGAAAGAAAAGATTCATTACAAATATATCATATACTTTAATTTAAAAATATCTTTAATCAGAATCTATGAGGAGACTGTAGCATCCAAAGTCTAGATATAGAAATTTCTTAACCAAGAATCCATATAGGAAAATATGTATTTGACTGTATAAAATGCTTTAAAAAAAATTTTTGTAGGCACAGCGGCTTAGTTCGCGCTTGGCAGCCCGGGGTTCGCCGGTTCGGATCCCGGGTGCCCGCCGACGCACTGCCTGTCAGCCAAGCTGTGGCGGCGTCCCATATAAAGTGGAGGAGGATGGGCATGGATGTTAGCCCAGGGCCAGTCTTCCTTAGGAAAAAGAGGAGGATTAGCTACAGATGTTAGCTCAGGGCTGGTCTTCCTCACAAAAAAAGAAAAAAAAAATTTTTGTACAGAAATTTGTGCCATTACTAAAGCAGTCAAAAAAATGACTTGCACGAATAATTGCTATGTATATGGTAGAAAAAAGGGTTAGTACGTATAATATTCCCAGAACTAATACAAATTGATAAATGGGAAAATAGCTCAATACAAAAACAGAAAAAAAATCTAACTGAAAACTCACAGAGGAGCAAGTATCAAAAGCCAATAAACGCATCAAACAGTCGAGCTCACAAGTAGTCAGAGAATGACTATTTGATAATGACATATTATTAACAGGAAACAACGTATCACTTAACATCCATCAGGAAAACAAAAGTTAAAACGAGTTATAACATCTATTGCTGTCAGGGATTGAAGGAGAAGGGGATACTCTCACTGCGTGCTGCGGGTAATGCAGTGTGTCACAGCCATCTTGAATGAAATTTGGAAATATGAAATTAAGAATGCTAAGAATTAATACTTTCTTTGAGAAATTAAAAACCTTTGACTCCGAAAAAAATGTAGTGTGGGAGAACATATATGCGAGGATGTTCATTCAAAGCAGAGAACAAAGATAAATGTATAATCATGTTTCCCATGGCTGAATAAATCAAAGGATATCCATGCCATGGAATACCATGTAGTCGTTGTAAGGAATCATTGACAGATAGGCTAGTTTACTGGGATAAATTTCCATTTTGTAAAAGAAAGTTTGGTTGTACAATTATTTGTAGTGACGTATGATTTGTAAAGCAAAAAGAAAAAATTAAGCCCTATATTCAAATAAGTGGACATAGCATAATAGTATAAATATGGTATAGTATAAATTATATTATAGTATAAACATCTGTATATAATTACATGAGCATAAATAAAATTGCGTTATTCTAAATACTGGATTGTTGATATGGACTACTTTGGGAGATATGAGATAAAAAAGAAAAATACTTAAAAATATGTATTTAATTATAAATTTGTATAAAATTGTGTGTTGACCTTCATAAAAGACTTTCAAAGTAAAATGACCAATGAATATCTTAATTTATTTCAAACTAGAGAGTTCTAGAAACCCATTATCTACCCTCCTGATATGATTTGTGAACATTAAATTATTGAGGGAAATATAAGATAAACAGAAAAATTTTACTAAATTAACTTTCTTGCATTAATTTTGAGATGACTGGTTTTTCTCTATCTCTAAATACAATAGTTAAATCTTTTCAAAAATTGCGAAAGGTGTTATCTTTTTTGCCCTCTCAGTGGATTACTTGTTCCTAATTATATCTAAACATGTTCCCGTTTGCCTTAAAATAGCCACTTATTGCAGCAATTAAGTTAACCTGCAAAAATTGTTTCTGCTAATAAGAGAATTTGATTTAGGTGTCTTTTATTAATATGCATCCAAACATTAAACCAATAAATGGAGTTTAAATACTAGATCTCATAATATATGTTACTAAACATGTTTTGGAAAAGATCCCTTTCATACTTGCATCAATGTTTTGAATAATAATGGATGTTTGGTTCAAATCTACATTTAGTTTTACAAGCTTTTTAAAGAGAAGTCTTTTCTTTCTTTAATTCTATACACTTGGGTTAACAGAAGTAATCTAATGCGTGTTAGCCTAATGAAAGAGAAGTAGTGAATCAAACCACATTTGTTTCTGTTCACTTGTTCACGGGCCCACTCATTTGTGAAATCTAATGAAAGGCTTCTGGAATGAAAGGGAGAAAGAAAGAGAGGCTGTAAAAGATTTGTAGGAAAATCTGAATTAATTTTGAGCAATAAAGAGTTTAAGGAAGCTGATACTTTCTGTAAGAAAACTTTATAACAACTAATTCTACTGAATTCAGGACACGTTATTTCATAAAATTGAATTCCATGTCCAATCAATTTGACTGAATATGTTAAACCATGTTTCATTGTTACTAAAGTTTAGAAATAGTTACCTTGGGCTATGCTTATCCATAGAAAGTGGAGTTATATAGATTACAGTTCCTTAATTGAGGCACAGATTTTAATTAATCACTCACCTGGAAATCTATGAACAGTTCCAGATCACTTGGTTAACTTTAAAAAACATTATTCTGATTAATCCTACTGGAAATTTTCAGCAGCTGAAAAATGTGAATGTGAAGGAAAAATAATAATCACAACAATTAATTACCTGCTAATTTCATGAATTCTTGGTCATTTTAACGGATTATCTGAGATTGTGAGTTTAATCTAGTCTTATAGTATTACTAGTAGGGCAGTAATTTAGTTGTTTTTGTTATTTTATATATACATACATGTGTGTGTATACACATATACAAACACACACACACACCCTTCAGTTCTAGTAAATACTGATAAATAAATCAACTCATTCTAAATCAGTTGTAAAATGTGGTTGTGTGAAGATAAAAAAAAATGCACATTTAACAAACCAATAACAAATGTGTAAGAAATTAGTTGAAAATCTGATAACACAAAACCAGCTAAAAATCCTTTCTTTTTTTAGATTATCAATGCTAACTTTGTGCAGAGATGTGGTAGAAGGATGTTTTGGAAAATTCCAGAAATATGCAAGCCAGAAAACCATTCCAGAATCACTTGACTTACACAACTTAGATGCCTTTATACAAACACATAGTACATACAAACTTGTTTTACACATTTTGGGTCCTGTTTAATCTTAAAAACAGGAAATTGTATACATGCCTTTTTCTGACACTTGATTTACACACATAAAAATGTACATCTGGTACTATCTTCAAGTAAATAAAAATGTATATAATTTAATCCTTTAGGAGCTTCATATGAATGCAAAATACAGTGATTTCGCAATGATTTTAATCCCCTCTTCATGGACATCCAGGTTTTATTTGTTCCTATGAACATAGCTGAAATAAATATCCTGGCTTTTGTATATTTCCTCTTGGACTTCTACTTTTATAGAATAGATAGCCAAAAAATGAGAGTCCTGGGTCAAAAAATATAGGCATTTTTAAGTGTAATTGCTGTGACTAGCCTGCTTGCCAATATTATCGAACAATTTAGATTCCTAATGGTAATGAGAATCACCTTCTCCAGGATCCCTTTAACACTAAATGTCATTTTCCATTTAATATTTATTACTCTTAATGGTAAAATGTGGCAACTTTCTGTTACTTATATTTATTAGTTATCTCCACTAACCACTCTACTTACCTGTTGTCTTTGACTCACTATTTTTTTTTTGCCCACTTTTTTTTTTTTTTTTTTTTTGCTGGGGAAAATTCACCCTGAGCTAACATCTGTGCAGTCTGCCCCTATTTTATATGTGGGTCACCGCCACACCATGGCCACTGAAGAGTGGTGTAGGTCCACATCCGGGAACTGAACCTGGGCTGCCAAAGCAGAACATGCTGAACTTAACCACTAGGCCATGGGGCAGGTCCCTCAGTCCACTTTTCAATCTGGACCTTTAGAAAGTCTTTATCTCCCCACTCCAACCCCCACCCCTTCCAATGTCCCAGCTCCTAGGTGTTATCTTGTTGAATAATCTTAGCACAGGTCATTATTATGTTTCTCTTATAGTATCCCCTCATAGCACTGCATGTATATTTAAATGCTTTACAAGCTTTTATTAATGTCTATTAAGAAAAACGTGTGTCAAAATTTATTGGTCACAATTATTCTCTCTCCTTCTTTTCCCTTCCTTGATATTTCTGGTTTTGTTCAGCCATCAGTTGACAAATTAGTTTTTCAACTACTTTCCTCTGATGGCATATGCCACTAATGTACTCTCTAAAATAATTTCCTTTCCTTAAATATTTTTCTTTCGCCTTAAAAGAAAAAATTATATCTTGTGTGAGTATACTATTCTTGGACTGAGTATTTTTCTCTGTTCCACTAACTTCTACCAGGTAGAACTTACAATGAGAGGATGATGCTAGTATGTTTCTTTTTCTCCTATAAGTAATTTGCTGTATTTTACTGGAGGCTGTGGATTACTTTCTTTATCCTTGGAATTCAAGGTATTTGCTATGATGGTAAAGACATTTTTAAATTAATCCTTCCTGAGACTTGATGAGATTTTAAAATCTTTCTTTGGATCAGATAAATTGTCCCCTTTGTGTATGTGATCATTTCTTCTATACCATCTATTCCTTTCCCTTTTCTATAATACACATTATTTTCATATTATATCTCTGGCAACTATCCTAAAAACTTCTTATTGTTTCCATTACATACCATCTCTATTTTTTTCCTGTGGGTTCTGAGCTATTAATTTCACATGATCTGCCAAGCCACTAACTTGATGCTGAATACTGATGACCTAATCTTCCAAATGTTTAAATGACTTATCCCAATGTTAATATCATGATTTTAATAACTTAATTGGTGCTCCTCAAGGGCTCATATCATCATTTTGTTAAGGTTGTTGTCTGCTGATTCCAATGACTATTTCAACATGAGCAACTTAATTTCTGGGTTGTTTATTCCTTCCTGTGGTTCCTTGTGCTCTTAAGGAGAATATGATTTTTTTTTTCCTTTCACACCCATAGTGATCAGACTGTTATTAGGCTAGGTTGGACCAAGGAAGTGTCACCAAAAGTGTAGCTCTTTCTATGCATCTGACCAGGCGGGAGACAACCTCTTAATTGCCAGCTGTCTCCGGAGACCAGGGAAAAATGACCTTTGCCCCCAGGTCTCACCACCTGCATTTGTCAGACCTCTCCAAGGCTCAGAACAGAAAGCTACTCAGCTCGCTTTGGCAGCTTCTTTCCAGACCAGGAAAGACCAAGCAGGCCTGCTCAAGAGTCTATGTGAGCAAGCAAGTACAGATCTTCCTTGAGCATCCCAGTGCTGAGCTATCACTGGTTATTAGGGAATCCTGTTCTGGCCCTCAACCCAGCACCGAGGAGTCCTGTGCTTCAGGGGATCTGGAAAGAGCCTCTGCCTCAAATTCCCTCTCTAGTTTTGATATTAAGAATGCTATTGTCTTATACCAGAGAAGAAGCCAAGAGATAGAAGGAAGGAGGTATGGTTTTAAGAATTTGGGTTTTTTCCAGAATCTCCCTTCCAGTAAAATTTACTATTCAAATAAAATAATGCAATATGATTATTAACAAACACCATATATCCTTAGATATTAAAAAAATAATATTTTAGACAGTTTTTTTTAAAAATCCATGTGCAAACTCCCTTATCATTCACCTAGGTTTTATTTGTGGCCTGCTCATTTTGATATCAATACTGATTGAGATAGGAGTGGGGAAAGGAAAGAAGAAGGAATACAAGAAGTGGTGTATTTAGCCTTTATAATATTGTGCTGCAATGTAGCTAAGTAGTAATTCTAAGGGAGCATTTTCTTATTTCTGCAGGGGAAGTGATGCAGTGTGGGAAAAGGCAGAAAGGTAAGAGAACCAATTATTTGTTTGCAAGATACAGTGTGAATATTTCTCCCCATCACTCTCTTGTTCTGCCTCATTAATGAATCCTACTTATGAGACATAATTAAATCTAACATACGTGGAGAGATGATGCTGACTATAGAGTGGGTTTTGGAATTTTGTCCAATGAAAGCTTCTCATAATAAATTGACGCTTTCACTCATGTGAATACATCATTCTCTTGAGTATGGGAATCATTCAGGAAGCCCTCTACAAGAACCACTGGCGGGGCACTATTGTGTGTGCATCAGTTGGTTTCACTGGGTTTAGTCCATAACTCACAAGGTTCTTATCCTCGGAAGTGTATAATGACAATAAAATAAGTGTTTAGAGGAAAGCTAAATCCACAGTGTAAAATAAATCCTGTGAAAAGTATTAAGTAGGTTAACTATTGCTGCTGAAATAAACCTAAAAACAAATAAAGGCACAAAAATATTAGGAATTTCTTGTTCATATATTAACCCAAGGAGGTGGTGACGGGAGGATCATTTGTTGCTCAATGGAATCATTCAAGAATCCGGGTGGTTGGCAGCTCTGCCATCTCCAATATGTGATTTCCAAAATTGCTCTGTCGGTTGTCTTCATTTCCTGTCAGTCAGAAGAGGGGAGAGCATAGATGAACAGATATGGGAGGTTCAAGCAAACCAGTCTGGAAGTGGCCCCCACCACTTCTACTCAAGTTCCATTGACTGAAATGCAATTATATGGCCCACCTAACTGCAAGGGAGGCTGGGAAATGTAGTCTAATTCTAGACCTAGGGAGAAGAGAAATAAAGTCTGTGCTTCATGAGGTTAAACTAAACCTAACTAATAAATACACAAATATCAGTTTGAAGTAATATGAATATGGTTTAACATTAAGGATGATTCATACTTATTAGAAGCAATGATGAAATTGGTTCAGTGCTTTTATTTTTTCTACTTCTATAAACCACACTTTCCAAATGCTCAGTGTGGACAGCCTGCTTATAGTAAATGGCAGATTTTTCCCTCTTAAGAGGAGGAATGTTATAGGTCACTCCAGTTTTGGGTGGAAAGAAATAATATTGAGGGAAAAAATGATATATTTTGGGGATATCTAAATTTTTTGTTCCATTATTCTTTAGTAGCAGCACTTCTCTCTGACTTTGCTGGTGAAGTTTGCATTGCAAATTTGCCACTGCGCATAGTTCTTGTGGGAACAGCATCAGCAGACCTGCTCCAATGCCATGCTCCCATTAAATGTCTGGCATGTGCACCAACCATGCTAGTCAAATATATCCCTGGGCATTAAAATCTTACGTGGAATACAAGGAAAGAATGTTGTGAACAGTTAATTCTGGTTAATTATGATGTTAATGCCCTAAAATAAGAGGCATTGCGTTCTGCTGCTGAGATCAAGGAGTTCGCGTTGGTTTTTTTCCTATGTTAAGCCTAGTTTTTAGGCTTTTCCTTTGATTTAGTGAGCAGTGTTCTCCAATTATATATTTCCATGTTTTAACTGATTTTTGCTTAAATTAGTTAGATTGAAGATCTTTTCCTCCTATCTGAGGAAACTAATTCAAAGGCCATCTGAAACCCCTCTAACTAGAGCCGTCCAGGGAAAACACAAGACATTGGACCCACATTTGTAGTTAAAAGGTATACAATTTTAGCAACTACGATCAACTAGTCCTTTTTTTTTGCAAATAATTACTAAATAAATTACTAAGTAGAATTACGGGAATGTATGTTTTTAGTGGTACCAGATATCATCCAAGTAGGCAAAAAAAAAAAAAAAAAAATCGTAGGATTCAGTAGGAAGGAAAACGTTGCCTGTCTGTACAGGAACATGCCACATTTCTCAGTAGATGTGGCATTGCTCCTGTGTGACTCTCAAACATCCATTCCACATAAGGTTTACGAACCAAAAATCAGATTTTCAAGAATCAAATGCTCCCCAGGCTCATTGCTTCTGCTTCTACCCAGAAGGGGAAATCAGTAAGTACTGTTCACTTCCTGTTTACTTACTCACAGAGACTGTAGTTTTATGACCTTGCAGGCATATTATAAAACTTAACTTTTCAGGCCAAGAGACACCAGTTGATAGTTAAAATTCTCATGCTGCAGCTATTTTTATTTTTATGGCTTAAAAATATTTAATTGTCATGTACCCTAAGGCTTTTTGCAATGGGTTTATCTTTACAAATAATTAATAATCAACATTAATAGCAATATTTTAATTTCTAAGCAATTTAACTGTCTAACTTTTGTGTCTGTTGTGTTCATATTTTTGTCAAATAACTGAGAAAAGCAGATACAACAGATGAATATAATCAGAGTTAACACAAAAGGGCCTAAGAAGAATGAATTAAGTTGATTAAGCAAGCAATTTAGATATTACTGTTTTAAAAGAAAAAGTGAATACTATGAATTTATTTTATAATTAGCCTATCAACAGTTCAGTTTGAATGTACATTTACAGCAAAGGCCTAAGGCTATCCTACATGGATGTCAATCTCAGGTATGATGATGTTAACTACCATAAATCTTTACTTCACAGTCAATCCCACCCTTGGTACTCAAGGAAAAGTAAGGTTTTAGGTACTTTGATCATATTATGAAATTGGGAGATTCATATATGGCATACCCATACAAATTTGCATTATTATTGCCATTTCCATTCTGAAGATAATACTACTAACTCAAAGACTTTCTCTCTCTCCCTCCTCCCCTACCGCTTCTCTCCTTCCTCCCCCCATCTCTCTCATCTATCTCTAGCTCTTTCTTCCACCCTTCTGTGAAATCAGTCTAATTCAATGCTTATGTTTATAAATCTACAATTCCATCATTTGGATTTTTCTTAATGCTGATATAATGATCATTCCTTTTAGTTAGCAATATATATATTTAGTTAGTTACATATATATATTAGGTATTATATCGATATGTCTATTGATCTATCTTCTTAAACAACAACAAAAACAAAAACAAAACATACAAGGGAATCTCAATCACTATTTTATGTTTAAGATATTTGAGGTGCTATATTGGTATACTCACAGCTAAGTTTAGTTCAATGACAATTAGTTCAATTAAAAATTGAAAGGTGGGAAACACATACAAACCTGTAAGAACAAGAGAATCAGAAAAGAAAGATTCTCAAAGTCTTCCTACTGTAACTCCTGGACTGAGAAACATCATGATAGTCTTTGTTATAGTGAGGAATCCACTGATCTCCAACCAGGCTGTAATTTCAGATTAGCTCAGTCTCTTTACCTAAACCTCTTTTTAAGAGAGAGAATTGGGGAAGGAAGTAGTTACATTAATGTGCAAGAAAATGAGCAGGACACCAAGGCCAGATGTAGGTTAAAAGATCATGATTTTGCAAGGCCTTGGCTTGGGTTCTTAACAACCAAAGTCTGAAGACTGCCTTAAGAAGAAGCTGACTGAGGATTTTCAGGACGTTGAAACCTCAAGCCTCTATCAGGGAGGGGAAGAGTAGATATTTATGGTACTCTCTAGAAGTATACTTGGGGCTTTAAGATACTTCAGAGTGGAGAGGAAATTTTCTCTTGCTAATATGGATTACTTTTCCTATAGTGACATCAATGTGTTGTCCTAACGTATTGCATCCGCACTAGGAAGAGGATGAGGAAAACAGGAAAAACTATTAGCAGTCAGATTACTTCCCCCCGCCCCCGTCTCTCTATCAGATCAGAGCATTTTTGGTTTTACATATTTCCATTTGGAAGTTTCTCTAGCTTCCCTAAGTAGTATTTTAAAGTGAAAGTTACCACTCCATTGCAATTTTAGGGTTGGTAGCAGCTTCCAGCTACTGAGAGTCCCAGTGTATTTTATCACTCCTTTGAGTCACGCTAACTTTTCCATAGCTTTGTGAATAGTCCATTTATTAAACTCCTTTCTGTCCACACTTTTGGATGTTCCATCTGTTTCCTTTTTGACTGATTCAGTCTTTGATTTCCTTTTTCTTTTAAGTCCCAGAGTGAAACGATCAGCAAATGCAGACATCCCTACTTTAAGTTATATCCATGATCCAAATCTATCTCACCATATTCACTGCTAACCACTTTCCAGTGCTTCCCCTTCTATGCCATGGCACAGGGAGAATGAGACTACTTTTAGCAACCCTGGGGTGAAAGGACAAGGCTGCTCACAGCTGAAATGAGGGGCCACTGGGGACAAGTACATTTAGATCACCAAACTGCCCTTGAGGCCTGAGAAGACTGGCACTTCTGCACATGACTTAGAAACTCTGCTCTAGTTAAGCCGCCATTATCAGTGCTGGAACTATGACAAGAGCCTTCTGTCTAGTTTCTCAGCCCCCACTCATCCCTTGGTCAGAGCAGCTGGGGTTATCGTTTGAATCATACTTAAAATCCCATCATTCCCTGGCCTAAAACCTTCAAGTTGCTTTTCCATTACAAGTAGAATTAAATCCAACCTACAAGACCCATTATAAGGCCTGTCTTCTGCCAACCCTTCCCAACTTCTTACCTCTGCTTGCTTTTACTAGGCACCTGCTTCATCCTTAGTTGTACCTTAGAAATCCCTTGCTTATCCTCCTTTTGGTACATTTTCAGTTGGTCCTTTTCCTTAGATCAGTCCCTCCAGAGATTTACTACCTTGTATACCTCATATACAACTTCTTTCAAGAGCATTTCCTTAGAAAAATCCTCTATAGTCCAAACTAAAGCAGCTTCCTGTACCAGTCACTCTCCATCAACCAGTCACCATTCCATCAACCTCATTTTCCTCATCGCTCATATCAACCAGTAAACTTACCCTATATATTGATTTTTCTGTCTTCTCACAGTAGAATATAGGCTCTTTAAGGGTACAGATATTGTCATGAAGCTGGAGGAATAGCACGTGATTGATAATAGATGTTCAAAATTGCATGTTGATGGCTGAGCTCTGACTTGAGTAGCTTCAATTTTAAGTCTCATTTCTTTCCTTTGAATTGGAGCTAATCGCACTGTTACCCTAACATTGTGTGGATTTGAGGATTATTAGACATATTTAGGTTAGAGTGTTTAGTGTTCTACAAAAGGCTAGATATATGCAAGTGGTGTGTTGCTGTGGTATGCTGGACCCAGCTCCAAGCTTGCAAAAGCTTTTAAATTTTCAGAAATTTTGTGAGCTGGTTGACGTCATGTTGTAGCTTAAGAGTGGCCATGGTAGAAGTAAATATATCATGGAAATTGGAAAATACTACAAATCAGGGCCATTTTGTCCTCAAAGATCTGGTTTGTTAAATATTTACCAGTACATCACTGAAATCCAATCTACATTAATAAATAATCTCTTTAATATCAATACTACAAAGTGTACATTATGAAGAAGTGGAAAACTTAAAAGTAACAGCTTCCTGGGTTAGAAATCTAGATAATATTGAGGGTAGTTTTAAATCATATCGTATTTAATTGTGGATTTGTAATAACTAAGTTATAATATACTTGTGTCATCAAATCTACTATTTTACTATGATGTTCAAAGAAGTCAACACTGTGTTTAGACACAGCCATTTAAAAGGAACATTTATAAAGTCTAAGATATTACCTTTCTCATCTAGTCCTTCTTAAAATTCTAAGACAGTGGTCCTGCTATTTCACTGGAAATCAGAATCACCTCAAGAGCTTTTAAAAATTTCAATGCCCAGGAACGGATGCTCATGACCAATTAAATCTGAATTTCTGTTGATGGAACCCAGATATCAGTATCTTTTTAAGCTCCCCAAGTGATTCCAATATACAGACAAAGTTGAGATCCACTATCCTAAGGCATGAGAGTCTTTAGAAATGGGCAGCATGCCTAATAGATATGGATATAGACATGAATATAGATATAGGCAGAATATTTCTTCTTAAACCCTATGCCAGTCAAGTTAAACTTTTGTAGATACATTATGTCATTATCTCTGAAATGTGTTTGGTTGAAATCCTTGAAAGATAAATGAGCACTCTTCTTAGAAATGGCTTAATTTGGCAGACACCAGTACTTCCATAAACAAACTGTTCAACAAAATCAATTCTTGGAATCATTATAACTTTAAGAATAGGAATTTTAAAACTTTGTGGCAGTTATATGTAGCTGCAGTAAATATAATGGAAACACTTGTACTCATTTCATTATGAATCATTATTATTTCTCAAGGTGCCTGTTCACAATTTTAAACATACACTGTGGCAGGTTGGTTTATCCATAATCCTATACTATTGACTAAACATATTCTCCTAAGGTAAGAATTCACTGCTGTTATCTACATAGAGCAATCTTTAATAGCGTCAGTTAAAATGAACAGAGTGTCAATTGTTTTATTAAATGAAATGAACATGCCAAAATATTTCATAAAAATATTCACGATCACTTCAAAATGTGTTTATCTACAAAGATACATTTACATTTTCATCTATCTCTCTACCTACATACCTACCTATCTATCTAGATTTAGGTAAACACATTTTTAAGCTACAGAGTAGTTACTATTGTTGTTTTCTAATATCTGAGACTTACAGAATGAGTTTGAAAGCAAAATAAAGACAATTGAAATAGAAAAAGTAGTTTCAAGAAACTTATCACAAGTGCCATTGTGAACAATTTCCATTGTTATCCCTGTATTGTAGGAAGTTGGTATATATCTTGAAATGTGTAAACTGAGCCAATGGAGACCCGTGAACTAAAGATTTTAACATCATTGCTCACTATTTGTTGCTCTGAAAGAGATAAAAGTTCAATAGATAACATTTTTGTTTTATTCTCAGTCATTTCCTTTTTCTCCAAACAACATGTTTTTTTTTCCTTTTAGGTGTGATACAGATTTAGAACAATGCTGCATTGTAAAATTGTGTACCTTGCAGAATGCCCAAATAGATAAAATTTAGCTTGCTTTCAATTAATTTTTTATGATAGGTTAAAAACTTGCTTTAAAAAGTATCCCTGTTAATTGAATTATCATTATTTAGAAATCCTTGCTTAAAGGAAAGAAATATTTGAAGTTTCCTATAAAGTAGATTTCTATATATTTTTATTCCACAATGGTTTTCTTTTATACAATTGGAGGCATGTTCTTGTGGAAATTTATCAGTTCCTCCCAAGATAAAAATAAAGAGAACATGAAATATTAAAATGCTAAGAAATACATTTGAAATATGTTTAGAGGTATTTAATGTTAAAATGTTAAATCAAAGTTGATGAATTGTTAATGATTTCCAGCATATCTGGATCATGAAAATATTGAAAATTACAAGATTTAAAACCAGATAATCATTATTTTAGAAGATTGTATAAAAGGGATAGGGAAAGAGAAACTAGTTCATTGTCCTTGACTCCCTCTGTGAATCCACTCGCCAGGTCACCTGACACATAGTCCAACCACTTCCCTCACGTACAGTCATACATTGAGCTTCTATTGAATGGCTCTGTGTGAATGCTTCACAAATGCTTCAAGTATTGGCCTAAACACGTTTCTATTCAAATATGCTAAACCTAATGTTTTCAGGTTCATGCAGAACAATACTATTACCTAGAAACTGATTCTTTACATTAGGACATTAGATTCACCTTGAATGCTAGAATTAAAAATGAGCTAATTTTATAAAAATATTTTGTTATATTTAATTATTTCTTATAAAAACTAAATATAAATTTCAGATCTAAGTAATCTTAATTTAAATTCTGACAGCAATTAATTATATCCATTTTCCTTTAAATTATAATATACAATTTTTGAACATGTGAAGGAACTAACATTTTGGGAAAACATTGGTAGTTATAGTTTTAATATTTGTCTTCAATTTACATGTTTTATGAAATTATATTCAAATCTTTGCATCTGGAAATATATTTACTTATTTTTATAATCCTTTACAAGTAAACATTTTAAAGATATTTTTATCATTTTAAAAGTATATACCAATAGTTGTTGCCAATAGAACACAAAATAAATGAAATCTTCATTAAGGACATATAATGAGTGATTTTGTCAAAATGAAGGCAAGAAAAATAAGTCGTATGAAAAACATAGTATAATTTGTAATAATACATAACTCGAAAAATATGTAATTTTGGAATTATGAAGTCTTTATTTTCTCTCTCATCCAAACATTGCCTACCCATCAACAGAACACTTGAACTGGTACAGTATTGATTATATTCAGTTGTCTTTGATATGTTGTTAAATTTTTGTAATTTAACAAAAATGACAGTTATACATATATTTATTCATTTCCTAGGGCTACTCTTACAAAGTACCACAAACTAGATGACTTAAAGCAATAGAAATTTGTTCTCACTGTTCTGGAAGCTAGAAGTCCAAAATCAAGGTGCTGGCAGGGCCATGATCCCTCCAAAGCCTCTAAGGGAGGGTCAATTCTGGCCCTTTCCATCTTCTGGTAGCCCCAGGGTGTTCCTTGGCTTGTGACGGCATAATCTTCACATGACCTCCCTTTTCACATGGCCGTGTTCCGCCTATGTCTGTGTGTCTCCATGTCTTCATATGGTGTTTTCCTTATGTATCTGTCCAAGTTTCCCTCTTCTTATAAGGGCATCGGTCATTTGGATTAAGGACCACCCTAATGACCTCAATTTATCGTGACTAAATCTGCAAAGACCCTATTTCCAAACAAGGTTTATAGGTACTGGGGTTAGGACTTCAACATATCTATTTAGGGGGCAGAAACACAATTCAACCCATAGCAACATATTTTTTAGCTTTTTGTTATGAAATTATACTTGTTGAGGTAAAAGACTGAAATTTTACAATTTAAATTAGCTAATTTAGTTAATTGTAACTTCTGAATTTTAGACATGTGGTATGTGGGACTTCATTTGTCCTCTTTTCTTCAGTCCCAAAAATATTTAGGATGGACTTTACAGCTAATAAAATCGCATTCTACAATATACAATGGAATAAAATAGTTCTGATTTAGTTCATAAAACTTCTAATGTGGAAACAGTGTATTAATCTTCATATTATTCTTTTATTCCCAGTGTCCAGTGCAAAAACTTACCTGATATTGTATTCAATAAATACTTACTGAAAGAACTTTAAAGAAATAAAGAATGTTGAAAATTTGGAGAAAGAGAGAAAAAAAGAGAGGGGGGAGCAAAAATGTTCTTTTTCCTTTAAAGAACCATGGAACAAACCTATTGCTACGTTTTCTTGTTTTTAAATTCTTACTGGTTTAAAGATTTTTAAGACATGACATTCTAGAGAAAGAAGTTTTTGGTGACTTATTTCTGTTACCGGTAGAACTCAAAGAAATCTAGAAATGGAAGTATGCAAAAACTTAGCATACTATTGTTTCCTCTAACTTCTTGATTTCAAAAGCCATATATAAAATAGCTCATAATGAAGAATACACAGTGATATAAGAGTCATGAAAGCAACAATTTGCATCTGTTTTGCTCACTGATGCATCCCTGGGGCTAGAATTGCCTGGCACACTCCAGGCATTCAACTATTATGTGTTGAATGAATTGATAGCATACGCACTTCTCTTATGACAAATATTTGAAGCATGTATTTATAGTTGAGTTACTCTTCTAAAAAGCAAAATATCTAGAAGGGATCTTTTAGGTGTTTAATAAAATTTATTAAAGTAATGACCCAATCCCATTGTCCCAGAACCATCTGTTTGTCCTTTAATCCTTGCAACTCACATCCCGATATTTTCTTCTTTTTCACTTTTCTAATGGTTTGCATATGCAAGAAAGAGAAACCTACATATGAGCTACAAACTTAGTGAAATGAAGTTGTTAATGAGCTTTTCTTAAAAGCTTCTTTCCTTGAAGGGAAATAAACTTACAGTGAGGAAGAGTTGGCTCAACTGCTAATAGTAATTAGGTCAACTGACAACATTTTAGGTCTGTACCAAAAAAAAAAAGAAATTAAAGAAAAGATTGCATACTATTTTAAATTTTAATTAAATAATATTAAGAAAAGTATCCAGATATTTACTTGCTCAGACTATTTTGTTGTTAATATGCATTGAGCAAAAAAAGATAGACTAGATTTTTTTAATCAACTTTTTTATTTTAGAAAGTTTCAGATTTACAGAAAAAATTCAAAGGTATTACAGAGTTCCCATATAACTCAAATCCAGTTTCCCCTATTATTAACTTTTTACATTATATGGCGCATTTGTTACAATTACTGAACCAAGATCAAGACATTGTCATTAGCTGAAGTTCATTGTTTATTCAGATTTTCTTAGATTTTTATATATATCCTTTTGCTGTTCTAGAATTCTATCCAGGCTACCACTTGACATTAAGTCATCGTGTCTCCTTATAGCATCCTTTTGGCTGTGACATTTTCTCAGCTTTTCCTCGTTATGGATGACCTTGTCAGTTTTGAAGAGTACTGGTCAACTGTCCCTAATTGGGATTTATCTGATCTTTTTCTTTTTCAGATGATTAAATATGGGTTTTTTGGAGGTAGACCACAGAGGTAAAGTGCTATTTCCTAGTAATCTCATATCAACGGTACATATTATCAACATGAATTGCACTGTTGATGTTGGCCATGATCACCTTGCTGAGCTATTGTTTGTCAGGTTACTCCACTATAAAGTTACTGTGTTTTGCCCCTTCCATGCTACACCCTTTGGAGAGAAATTAATATGTGTAGTCCACACTTAAGGAGAGGGAATTTGTGCTCTACCTGCTTCATGTCAGAGTATCTACGTAAACGATTTAGAGTTATTCTACATGGAAGGTTTGTCTGTTCTCCCCCATTTATTTATTCAAATAATTTTTACATCAGTATGAACTCATGGATATTTATATTATGCTTTGTGTTATAATCCAATACTACTTTATTTAATTTGTTGCTCGGTTTTTTTCCATCATTGGCTGGGAGTCCTTTCAGTTGACTCCTATGTACCTTTGACATACACCCATCATTGTGTATGTATTTTCTTTTCCTATTTTTTTTTTTTTTGAGCACTACATGATGCTCCAGGTTCTTCTTGCATCCTATCTGCTCCAGTCCTAGAATCATCCATTTCTCTGAGAAGCCCTGCTTCCTGATATTAGAGAATGGTATTAGAAATCAAGATCTAGGTGCTAGACGTGCTTGTCACTACTGGAGTGCCATTGTTTCTAGGTCCTCTCAGCTGACAGAGTAAGGAAATTGTGTTTACACACGAATTCATGTATGTATCAATATGTATAAATATTTTTGTATCTAACCTTCTGTGTCTATATTAAGCTAAACAGGCGTTCTTACTGATATCTCTAACTCTAGTCCTCTAGCACATGGATCAGTCTAGCTTCTTCTCCCTGCTTATTTGTAAACTCCCTCTCCAACAGTAAGAAACCTGGCTCGTCCCATCCACTGTCCATTTACTTAATTGTTCAATTCTACTATGCATGTAAAGCGATATCAGAACTGTTAACTCACACCCCTATAGGAAATGACATTGTCAAATAGAGTACAGTGCATATGTGCAATTCCTTTAGCCTTTAGTCATACAGACTCCATTTCCAAAGTTACATAGGTCAGCACCTTATCCTCCACCCCTTCAGTGATGTTGTTTCCTAAAGTCAGATTGTGTTGTCACGTTCTGCATTCCATCCTGGGATCCCCTGACCTCCTAAATGATATTTTTTTTAAATTTGCAAACATTGAGGTTCATACTTTGTGCTTTAAAGTTCTATGAGTTTTGAAAAATGCATAGTGTCTTGTATCCACCATTGCAGTATTATACAGAATAGTCTCACTCCCCTAAAGAAATCTGTGCTTCACCTATTCAACCCTTCCTGCCCCCAACCCACGGCATTGCTGATCATTTTACCATCACTATAGTTTTGCCTTTTCTAGAATGTCATATAATTGGAATCATATATTATGTAGTTTTTTCAGACTGGCTTCTTTCACTTAGCAATATGCATTTAAGATTCCTCCATGTCTTTTCTCTTTTGCTAAGGCAGACTCGCCCTACGCTAACATCTGTCTCCAATCTTCCTCTTTTTTTTTTGCTTTAGGAAGATTAGCCTTGAGCTAACATCTGTGCCAATCTTCCTCTATTTTGTATGTGGGACACCACAGCATAGCTGGCAAGTTGTGCAGATCCACGCCCCGGATCTGAACCCACGAACTCAGGCCACCAAAGCAGAGCATGTAGAACTTTAACTACTTGGCCACCGGGCCGGCCCCATTATTCCTCCATGTCCTTTTGTGGCTTGGTTGTGTATTTGTTTTTATAATTGAAGAATATTCCATTGTATGAATGTACCATAGTTTCTTTAAGTATTCACCAATTGGAGGGCATCTTGGTTGTGATGTTCATCAAAATATTTTAGTGAAAATAAAAAATTTGTACTAAAGTGAGCAATCACATAAGAGCTTTATTCTCCTTTACTTTATGTATAGGAATCTTACTCCTAACACACACTGGCAGGATATGATTCAGAACCTTTGAATCAATCAGAATTAAATTCATATTTAGAAGCATACCAATAAAATAGAGTGAGATTATTTTAATATGGTGCCTTTGAAATATTTGAATTTAGTAATATTGATTTCTTAATAGTTTAGTGTATGCAACTATTTATTCACAGCAATAAAGAATATTCCAAATTGGATTTTTTTGCAAAGAAACGTAGTTTTCATGTAATTAAATATACAGTTAAAAGTAACTAAAATATTCTTTATTTGCCCAAGGATCACTTCTTAAATAAGTTGGTTAAATTGCACTCTCATATGCAAACATAGATGAACTCAAAAAAACATATTGTAACTAATTATTTTCATACTCAGGAAACATGGCATTATATTTATAAACCTAATCCTTATTTGTCTTTAAATACATGTATACATGATTTATATAAATGAAATGTTTTTAAAGACATTAATATTTTGTATGATTCATTTAGTTTGAAAGCAATTTTCTTTTGAGAGGTGTATTTTTACTTTCATTGTTTTGTTCTCACAATTAAAAGACTGCATCATCAGTATATTACAAATGTTATCCATCTAACACTGAGCAAGAGAAGGACATGGCAGATTAAGAAATTATAACAATAATGATCATTATCAAAATAAATGATGTGGAACAAATATATTTTAACATATTTACATATGCATGTATCTTTATAGTCTAGTGTCATTGTATAACATTTGGTTTCTAAGAATAACTATTTGGCTAAACTTTCATTTCTAAAATATAATTTTAGATTATAGAAATATATGTTAAACATTTTAGATAAATAGACCTGTACTCAAACAGTTGAGATATTCCTCCTAACACAGATCTATTAAGATCGTGATGGATCATTGTATCCCAAAGAACACAGATTAATATTTGCTCTCCACGATAAAGCCATGACCTTGGTTTTGTCACTTGAGGTCAACATAGTAATATCTTTCTACCTTAATTAATTTACTCATGGCCACCGTATTATTTGGAGAAGGTCTTTAGAAGTGTAAAGTAAACATTCCCTGACTTCATCTTCAGTAGCTTTAATAATCTGTTCTCACAGGAAAAAATATTCTACAACCAATTTACTATTAAAATGAATGGAGAAAACTTCCAGGATGACCTTCTGATGGTTTCTTTCCTGGCCTAACACGGGCTGTGTCTGTGTGACCCAGACCACAATGACATTAGTGAAAATATATTAATCAACTCTCTTGTTCCCTAAGTGGAAATCAAAATACCAGGCTTGTATTTTCACATTTTAACTACTTAAATGTTTATATCATGTGGACATAATTTGGAGTTTTCTACTAGCAGCACTATACGTTCCTTTCCAGCATGAAAATCAAACCATCAGGGATCACTTTGGCATTGATGGGGTCCTTGATGTTGACAGTCATCTTTGTGTAAATGTGACACACCTACCCAGTGATTTTGTTTTCCATATGATATTTTTCATCATCTTATTTTCTAAAACCATAGAAGGTAAATCACCTTTAACAGAGCCTCAAATGTACAATTCATAACATTCAGCTTAAAATTCTAATCAAAACATATGTAGTAGAGTGATGAGAAAAATGTATGTGTCATGTAGTAGGAACATATGTGCATTTAATAGAAATACAAATAATGAGAACGAGACAAAAATATGTTTTCTTCTCATTAAATATGTTGTTACCCACAATTAGAAGAGGAAAATTCGTTTTTCAGGGTTAATACAAAAACGTGTATAATCATAAAAGCATATATTCTCGTTCTTTCGGCACATAAATGTAATGCCCATACCTGAAAGGAGAAAATTTAAGAAAAATATCCAGGTTTATGCCACAAAAATAGGCAAACTAAGGTTTCAGTATAGAAGTATCTGACTCCAAAATCCATGATCCTTGATTACACCATACTTCATTGTTAGTTTAAATTTTAACAAGAGGGAGGAAAGTACAAAATTGCATGCAATTATAGTAAAACCTGGAATCATGTAAGAGTCATGTGCAGGATAAAAGGAAGCATTTCCTAGATTGTAGCAGTTAATAATGGACAAAGGTAGCTTAAGCAAACAGTTTATAGAGTTTTTAAAACTTATTTGGCATTATTTTCTGCTAAACTGCAGTCACACCCACAAAATAATTTTATTCCATACCGGTATCTCTCTATTTCCTCAATTTTAATTTTAACAATATACAGAACTTCTGTGGATTCTCAGACCACTATGTGAGACAAAGAAAATTACCCCAATGTGTAAAATCCTTATTTTTATGCATAGCACTTAAATTGTATCACTAAAAACACATAGGGTTTGAAGACATTGAAATGGTGAGCTTAGGTCCATCTAAGTCAGAGGCCAGAAGAAAAAGAACAGGGAGGCAAACCACTCAGTTTGCAAACCCTATGAGTTTTTATTAATTCATTTGAGGATGACCTAATTTTCAATTATCTCTTTAGCACGTTTTACCTGTTTCATCGCCATATGCTCCTAATAACTTATCTAACCTAGCTAGTACGAGTTTGCATTACTCCTGGAAATGTTCTGAGAACGATAGCATTTCCAGTGAATTAGGCATGCCTTTTATTCATGGGGGACTTCTGTGTTTAAATGAATACTCACACGCTTCATTACAGTATCTCTAAAATACATGCAGACCCTGAGGCATACCAAATTACTGAATTAAGGTGACATAATTCTTAGAAAAAGAGTTCAGTACTTCACTCCTAAAATATACCTCTGTCTCCGAGGTTCTGACTAATTTATATTGCTAGGGGAACTGCCCCAATTTACTTTGGCTTTCAATAAAAAACCTCCAGCTGCCTGCAGCTACAGCTCTGATTTGGGACAGCAGTACCAGCCAAATTAGTGTTACCATAGTGTCATTATTTTTAATAGACCTTCACTTCATCTGAGTGAAAAGATTAGGACCCAATCTAACTTGTTACATTTGTTGTTACTCAGAGAGTGCACCATGCTTCCAAGTGACAGATTAATATTAGTTTGCAGCTGCACTGAAGATAGCATGATCTTTGATATATAAATACCATCAACTATAAAGTTCTGACAATTTTCTTTGTCTCATTTAGTGGTCTGAGAATTCACAGAAGTGCAGAAGATAGTTAAAATTCAAGAAATGGTGAGATGCTGTTATGGAATAAAATCATTTTTTTGTGTGTCCGTTAAATGACAGAACTATATTCTTACCTCTGGAACAAAATGAAGGAACACGATAGAAACATATTTCTAATGTAATAACAGGTGTATTATTTCCACAGCTTTTCCAAAAGCTAAGTTATAGAGTGGCATATATGCTGGTCTTCCTGATATCAGATGGGTGAGGCTGAAGGACATGGCTTTAAACACCGAAAAGGAAGAAGTCTGTCCAATTATGAGTCAGATATAGGTGGAACCGTTGACTCTTGGTTTTCAGTTGATTTGAGTCAGCCATTTAAAATTCTGATTTTAGATTTCAAATTCAGCTGTATGTTGATGCATTACATAACTGAAAGCTGCACATCCAAAATGGAACCAGGTCATTTATATCTGGTAGACAACAGAAACTGTATATAAGACCTTCTATGGTACAGATGAAATCAATCCATGTAAGCCCCCATGGAAAGGGAACAAGCCCCACTATGCAAACATCTGTACTTCAAAAGGCTTTAACAAGACACTGGATCTTTCTTCATCAGCCAAGAGGGTCTGCATATAAACAGGGAGCCTCAGCTGCCGATTTGGTTAACTTTTCTAGAATGGTGAAAATAATGTTGATCCCAGAAGTAAAATCTGCTTCCCCTTATACTATAAAGATCAAACTTGTGATTGCTTCACTCCCCCATTCATATATTGTCTCTATGTCATTCAAGAATTGGAAGTAGCTACTCCCTGTCCCCTTATATTTAAAAGTAAATTTCTTTTGAAATAGAAACATTATTAGTAAAGTATTTCCCCCTAAAACACTAAATCCTCTGTTTTCTATTCTCAAAGATGACTAAATTAAATTATTAATTATCTAATAGTTTACTGAAAGTTATAAGGATACTATTTGTGATTTCTGATTTATTCTTCTCATTTTCCTGTTAAAATATTCATGAAAGTCCAGAGGCCGGACCAGTGGCTTAGCAGTTAAGTTCGTGGCTCTGCTTTGGCGACCCGGAGTTTGCAGTTCGGATTCTGGGCTCGGACCTGCTCACCACTCCTTAGGCCATGCTGAGGCGACGTCCCACATAGAGGTACCAGAAGGACCTTCAACTAGGATATGCAACTGGGGCTTTGGGGAGAAAAAAGAAAAAAAGAGGAAAATTGGCAACAGATGTTAGCTCAGGGCCAATCTTCCTCAAAAAAAAAATAAGTAAATAAATAAAGACACGTCCTTAAAAACAAAAAAATTCATGAAAGTCCAAAAATTTAAAAGAGGCAAAATTTCAAGGTACTGTTAACAAAATTACTGGGCAATAATCTCTTGGATGCAAGAGGACATGTTCAAATGATACCTGAATCCCTAAGGCAAACTGTGGAAAATTCCATAGAAAACAAACTAAGATACCTCCATTTTCTCCACCAGTCCAATCCCTGGATGTAAATAGCCAAAAGTATGCATTTTTTGGCAAACCAGACGTAGGGAAGTCAATGTGGCGTATGCTCTTTATAAGGGAGAGAATGAAATCAAAATGACCAAATAAAGCTTGAGCAAATATAGATCAGTCAAAACCAAATGGCAAAATAGCAGACATTGTGATAAAAATATCTGCTATAATGTGAAATGCATGAAACGAAGCAAAGACGATTATAATATTTTAATTAAGCACACACTTAACAATGAAGATTTGGAGGCGGGAGCCTCTTGATCTGTTTTAAAATCAGGAGCACGTTTGACTCTATTCAAATGGGAGCTGTATGCATGGTGTTAAGATCAAAGGCCCTGGAGTCAGATGACCTGAGATCGCATCGAACCTTCAATTTACTAAAGATATGACCATGTATAAATTGCTTCAGCATTCTAATTCTGAAAATAATCCCACGATAAGATTACTGTGGAGATTAAATAAGACACTTAATGTGGCTACGACTACTGCCTTGACCTTATTTAAGTGTTAAGGGTTATATAACAGATTGTTAACTATAAAAGGGATATGAAGAACCACAATTCTCAAACTTTAGTCTATACGAAAATTACTTAGGAATGTGGATAATGATGCTGATTTATGATATTCACATCCATGGATTTTTATTCGGTGGGAACAGAAGAGGTAACAGTAATGACCATTTCTAACAACCACCTTAGGTCTGTGATTCATACTTTTAGGAGCATAGAAAGGTCAATAATATAATATCATTCATAAGATTGATTTTTATTAATATATATTGAAAATTGAACATTGAAAAGAGAGACTATATCATTATTTTATGAGTTCATGGGACACTTCAAAAACTAGTTTTTAAAAAGCTGACACAAAAAACACAGTTATTTCTCAAGGTCAAATTGTAAGAAGAAACAAAGTCCCTGATAAAAACATGAAAACAAATTATGATCAGAAATAAAAACACAAAGTAAAAACAACAAAACCAAGTGGAAATGGTTTTTAAAACACAATTTGTGATTAATATCAGAAATCAATTTTATTAACTATTAACAAAATAAATATCATAAAATTTCCAAACTATATGATACAGCCAAAATTTTATTCAATAGTTTTCATGGTTATATTTTTTTAAAGAAAAAAAATGATGTAAGATTTAAACTCAGCAATTTCGAAAATTAACGTAAGAAGAAAAATTTATAGATTGAATAAGGTGTGTCAATGTAAGTAGATAGATATATAGATATACATGCATATGAAACTACCTGATATACAGAAAGAGAGAAGAAGAGAGAGTGGGAGGGAAGGAAGGAGGGAAGAAATTCTTGTATTCATAGAATCATCATCTTAGGAATCTGTGAAGATGGAAAAATTGATTTTAATAACAGAAACAACAAGAAAATAAAGTGTAACTCACCCTCAAAATAGTCCAAATTTTGGACATATCTAATTTAATCATCTCAGTAATTATTTGTATTGAGGCCTATAGATATTCAATTTTTCAGAAGGAACTGACACTTATAGGTAAAAATAGGACCTCAGGTTTGGATTTTTGAAAAGTGAAATAGTATTTTCCATAGTGGTTAATGTATAAAGAGAGTATCAGACATGTTCGAAATTACACCTGAACTTCCTAGAGATTGCTGACACAACAGTTTTTCAATTTTTCTTTTTGTGTTGTAACAAGTCAGTTTTCTCAGTCGAGGATCAGGAAAAAAAACGTGAACTGCTTTTAGAAGACTTTCTCTCTCTTCCCCTCTCTCTCTCTCTCTCTCTGCGTTTCCCTGTGTCTGTGTGTTTACTTTATAAGAGCTTAATTGATTCATATCTCCTACTTCAAGTACGCTTTTGGGAATAAGCAACATGATTAAAACATCAGCACAATTATCTATACTCTTAATATTTTTAAAACTCTTATTTGTTCTCTCCCCTCCTTCATGCACAGATAATTGAATTAAGTACGTAAAAATGCTCTAATGCTTCATGTTTATTAAGTACATAATACGTTCTAGAATAGTTGTAAGGTGCCACAAATGATATCTAAAACAGTCCTCATAACTTTTATTATTTCATTATTTCTATTTCATAAATGAGAAAAATGGAGGTCAAGGAGACAATGTAGTATTCTTTTACTCGAATGCAGACATTTTATGTAATCTACATGATGATTTCACAGTCATCTTCGAAATTTCTATGCCAAAAGTCTTGGAATTGAGAATTAATCCAAGAACTGATTTTGCTTTGGAAACTCAAAACTAAAAAAGGTAAGTATGTCTTTAGCAACTGTGATCAATGAAATCAAAGAAAAAATGAAGAATTCTAGATTGCAGGAGCTGAGGTATAAATGTATTTGGGGGCTTTTCTGAACCAGGGAAAGGCAGGAAGCTATGGTTTTGATATCCACATAGAACAAGAATTTTAGGAATCAGGAGCCAAATAAAATGGAACCTGAAGCTGAGCTGCCTACAGAAAGTCAGAAGTCACAGAGTGTGTGTAAAAAGGAATCTGGAATAATTCTGGTCACTGGTTCAGGGAAATACCAAGGTATCTTGCAGTCCTTCAGGGTCTAAGCTAAAATAAGAAACATGCTTGAGAAGTCAGGAACCTCAGGCAGATGTGGGTATCCAATTCACACCACTCTAATATTTTATGAACAATAAGTTGAGAAATTAGTTTGAAAATCTATGATTTCAAAAACTGAGAGCACTGTGGGTCCCATCCTGGGGAAAACATAAAACCTTCCTTTATAGATGTTTCCCAAGCCCAAGACACATGGGGCTGTCACGAAAACCACCCTAGGGGTGAACACAGTCAATGTTTACAAACCATACGAGGAGACCCGCAATGAGGAAAAGGGAACAGATGGAAGAGTTGGGAGAGTTTCCTCTTCAAGTAAAAAAAACATCAGCAGCATTCTAATCAAAATCACACCAGGAATTTTAGCATAATTTAACAAGCTGGCACTAGAATCCTAATGGAATTGTAAAAGTTAATAATAGCTGTGGTGCTTTTGAAAAAAAAGAGGTTTATTATCAAGCCATAGTAATTAAAACTGGCTAGATGGAATGGATCTCGAAGTTCATACCCCTCTAAGCACATATAATACATGATATATGATAAAAATGACATTGCATATCAATAGGAAAATGATTGTATTAGGCTTCTCCAGAGAAAAAGAACCAATAGGATGTAAAATGTGTATGGATATATACAAATATATACATATATTTATATGTTTGTATATGCACAAATATATACATGTGTTTATATGTGTGTATATACATGTGTATATATAATATATGTATAAAAAGAAAGGGGAGAAGGAGGTATTTATTTTAATGACTTGGCTTATAACTGCGGGGGCTAAGTCCATAGTTTTCAGAGTCTGCCTACAGTCTGGAGACCCGGGGAAGAGGGTATGATGCAGCTCAAGTCCAAAGTCAGTCTGCTGTCAGAATTCCCTCTTCCTCAGAAGTCATTTTTTCTTCTCTCTTAAGGCCTTCAATTGATTAGATGGGGCCCACACACATTATGGAGGACAATTTGCTTTACTGAGTGTCTACTGAATTAAATGTTAATCTCATCTAAAAAACACTTTCATAGGACATCTAGAATAATGTTTGTTCAAATATCTGGGTGCTATGACCTAGCCAAGTTGACACATAAAATTCACTATCACAAGTCCAACCCTTGTTAACTTGGCACCCTATACATCTCTTTAAACCATACTTAATCCCCAAATAAAGACAATAACAAATAATTCTGCCTAACACGACATGTAAGATGTGTTGACTTTATATCATAGAGTTTAAGCATTGTTAACTTTACATCATAATATTTAGATTACAGCATATTAAGAAGAGTAAACACCACCCAAGGACTTTGCATCCTCTTCTGAGGAAGGGTCAGTGCTTTTTTGGTTGTATTCAGGGTAGTTGTATCACGTTAGACAGAAGTATGACTTTGTTATTGCGTTTATTTGGGGATTAAGTATAGTTTAAGGAGATGCCTATGGGTGCCAAATTCACCATCACAATGATAGTCAGGAAACATTTCCACTTCTATTTAGAACCCTGCCCCCAATTGCCTGCTGCACGTCTTTCTTGAAAGCCTCAGACTTCACGCTCTGCATGACCAAACTGAACTCATGGTTCCATACTCCCAAACTCGTGCATTTAAGTAAAAGGCAGCACCCCTCATCCAGCTATGTGAGGTGGAGATTAAGGTATCATCCTTGTCACTTTATGCAATAAAAATAAAAGGAAAATTTCAGGGCCAGCTCCGTGGCATAGTGGTTAAGTTCACGCCCTCTGCTTTGGCGGCCCAAGGTTCACGGGTTTGGATCCTGGGCGTGGACGGATGCATTGCTCATCAAGCCATGCTGGGGCAGCATCCTACATGCAAAATAGAGGAAGATGGGCACAGAAGTTAGCCCAGAGCCAGTCTTCCACACCAAAAAAAAAAAAAAAAACAAAAAGGAAAATGTCAATTATTAAAAGTCATGTTATTAATCCCCTTCTAATCTACTTTCTTCAACATGTTTATAAGTTTTCAGAAAGTTAATTAAATTAAGTAACCTAATGATTTCTGGTAGTTTTACTACTTTATAAATTCACAAATCCAAGTTTATTCCTAAGTCATGTACATTTAAAGTACTTTTTTGTTAAACTAAAAAAAGTATTCAAACATTTCATTCAAAATGTAGATCTATATTCCACAATTTTAGAACATTGATATAAACTCTGCCTATAAAAATTTTACACTAGAGAGCTTTACATTTGCAATTAGTGGTAATTGTAGAAAAAAATGTAATTTTAAATCTGACAACCAAAGTATTACTGAATACACATCACTATTAAGAATAGCTTTTGGAAACATGTCGTGCATTTTAATAGAAAGATAACAGGCCCCTCAGGAATCTTGCTGGTTGCTCTCTTTGGTCATTTGCGTTCATTTTTATTTATCCTCTTTAAAAATTTTAGTCCATACTCACGCCTGCTTTGTTAAAATTATCAGCCAAAACTGGGATAGATTTGGCATTTCCTGTACATATATATACTCTGAGCCTTTGATTCCAAACTGATATTTTATTCCTTAAGATGGTGTAAATGTGAACCGCTGTCAAGCAACAGAAACAAGTGGACCAGCCGAAGAGTGGTTGGGAGTGAACAGCCCACTGCAACTCTTCCATCTGAGAACCAGAGATTAAAAGCCAGATCTAAGGACGAAGATCTAAGAACGAAAGATGGAGGCAACAACAGACGGTGTGGATAGAGCTGCTGCTCCTTTGTTGTGATTTCAAAACACACGTACACTCATTCCTAATCAGCACCTCCATCCCGGTGTAGAAGTGTTGTTTCATACATGTTTCCCTCATTAGCACACTTGCCTCTGAGGTTTTTGATCAAGGGGATTCACTCATCTCCATATCCTCAACACATACATAAAATGCCTTAACCAAAGAAAACTGTGTGTACTAAGTGTTTATAATGGAGTGTTACAATGAATAAATACACTGAAGGGTGAAAATAAAGGGCATTAATCACATGTGCATACCCTGTGAATTATTGCATTTTTTGGAGATACAGTCACATACAAACCATACATCTTATTAATAGCACACTATTAGAAAATAGACACTTTGAAACAAATGAATATTATTTCAGACATGATGCTCTTTCGGGCAACAATTGCTAAAGAACAAAGGTTTATCATGTTTAAATATATTTGATTGTTTTCATATCAATGTATTATATACTGAAAATTAGACAGCTATTACTATGATATTTATATATTTATTATTTTAAAAGGAAATCAAATTTGCACGTATTTTATAGCTTTATTTATAAACTAATTTCCAAACAAAACTTTATCTTACTTGGAATTCTGTTTTCAATTTTATGGATGATTTTGTCCTAGAAACATTAAGTTTAGTTCAATATTCAGACTTCATGCAGAATAGCTATAGCTCACTTAAGTGGGATAATTTGGCAGAGGAATGTTTTGAAAAGGGCTAAGGGAAAATAAAAAAGAATATGGCGTATATCTCAGGTCTGGTGACCCTGGGTGAGTGGACGGGTGGGTGATGTCTGCTACCATGTGGGACCTGGGGAGGATGCAGGTGCCTGGACTGTAGGAGAGAGTAACTGAGGAATAAAGAGTCTAGTTTCATTCTCCTCCTGCTTTCTAGGTAAAGATCTGCTGGAGATCTAAATTTTCCAAATAAAGACAGGACTTCCCAATGATGTCTGAGATCGGGAAAGGAAGATAAAATGCCTAGGAGCAGTTTTCATAGACTCAAGTAGAAAAATTAAGGTTATATATAAAGATATAAGGGAGAATTGATGTCTTTCAAGGTATAATTTTGTATTTTTTTTTTTTTTACATCTCCTAGGCTAGGCTTAGCCCAGGTGGTGTAGCCCATTGAAAATCAGTGTTCCAGGGCACAGCAGGGAGGAGAAGAATGGAGGAAGGGTATGGAGGGGCAAATGGAATATATCCAGAACAGCCTATGTCTGTGCCATTATCTTTATGTAATAGTAATAAAGAAAATTGTTGCTTTGCTTTTATTCTATTGTACAAAGAAAGGAGGATAAAATCATATGGATTTCCTTTAGACTATAAAACATAGACAGTAAATAAAATACACGTAAATGAATGTCTCGTTCTTCTCAATGTCTTTTTCAAGTACAGATTCTACTCTCTATAGTGATGACTAGTTCACAGAATGTAAGCCAGGTATATGTTTTCTGGACATGGTGGCTGATTAAATTTGTTAACCCAAAAGGTGATATTAGGTTAAAACACAATTACAACCCATATTCTAGCACATTTTCTTAACAGCTACTCAAATATTAAAAACTTCACACACCAACTCCCCAGAAAGTGGAAAGTCTCTGTGCAGAGTGCATATTCATTTATACCATGGAAGACATCAATTCTCCCTCATATCTTTGTATATAACCTCAATTTTTTGTGGGGGGGAGCTATGAAAATTGATAATAAGAAATTTATCTTTCTTTCCCACCAGTAGACATCATTGGGAAGTCCTATCTTTATCTGGAAAATTTAGATGTGGTTTCAATATATTGATTCAGTAATAGTCTTTTTTTAAACCCACTAGCAGCTTCTCTAGAGAAAATTTAAATTTACTAACAGAAATCATGTGTACATAACAATTTGAATCCATTTAAACAGTTACTTGCCCAAAACTTTTTTGGAAGTTGGTCAGATTATGGTGCCACAACCCTGAATCACACCCAGAGAAATGGAGTTGACATTTTGCTTCTAGAAGAGTGTTCTAACAAGTACTTAAAATAGTAAACACAGGAGAACTCATGAGGTATTAATACATGAACAGCGACATCACTGCATAGCTCAACCAAGCCAGGTAAGCTAAGCAGAAACTCAAGGAAGGAGCAGATGAGTTCTGCTGGTATGCACTGAAGAGAATTTTCCAACATTGTCCTATAGTTGAAAAACTGCAGGATGGAAAACAAGAAAGAGAATGCAGGAAGAATACAATAGGGCATCAAGCAAGGAAAAACCAGAGAAACTCTTCTGAGAGTGACTGCTGGGGCTAACATAAATTTAAGGGGCAAATTCTCAGTGACATCCTCTGCAACAGCCACAGATTGAAGCATTGTCTACATGTGCGCTCACTGTGAAAGGACTATTTGTCATACATAGATAGTTTGAGACACACTTGTTCACACAAAACTTTCAGTCAATAGTATCATTTCTTTATACTAAGAAAAACATAAATATAAAAGAGAGAGATTTTTGAAATCTCAATTGCCTAATGAAAGTAAACATACAAATATTAAATTAGGTGTGGTAAGGCATTTGCTGATTCAAACATATCACTTTATCTAAAGCATTTGTCCCCCAAACATGTAGTGATTTTTTTCATATAAATACTTTATGAGAAACTGAAGATGTTACCTATAGGTTGTTATTAAAGAAGAAAATAAAATCATGCTTACCTTATATAGTGAGCACAGCATAGAAAACAATTTTAGAGCTTGTAACAGTATTTCTAAATAATCTATTTTTTTTCTAATATAATGATCATTAGATTGAGATCAGCACCCAGCTTCTTCTTTTTTAGGACTGAACCTATCTCTTAAAAATTACACAGATATCTTCTATCTATACCACTGTAATTCATATCTATTTTGAAGAATAGACTTGTAAAAATAGTTATAGTGCCCCAATGCTTAAATCCATGTTCTTTTATATTTTCATTCCACTAGATAGAATACTACCTGTGTCTTTTACACCCTTAAAGTAGGCATTTACTGTTCTTGTTTGGTGAACAGATTTTGTCTTGCCAGATGACAGCTGTTACACCACCAGAATATCATCAATTTTATATTCATGTTGAAGTTATAGCTATTTTTAATACTTTTGTTCCTTAACTTTTCCTTATACTAGAGGTAAGTGGTTTACACACCGCCATATTACAGTATTAGAGTATTCAGGAAACTGACATATTGAGCCTTATGTTGTCTTGTAGTTTGGTTTAATTACATAGATATTTGTTAATGATTACTTCCTCTCACTTAAAGTTTAGCATGAACTACATGTTATAATAGGAAAAAAGGCTTCATAGTAAGAAAGTGAAATTCTTATGTGTGATAATAGAAATTTGGTAGATATTGTCTAACAAAGAAAGAACAATACATGATTTTTCAGATAACTGAATAACAGTCATGTATTTATCTTTCCATATATTTTTTTTTTCTTCTAGAGTTAAATTCCAAAAGAAACAACTGAAAGAGTTGAAAGTACACTCCAGCAAGGGGAAAGGAAGATAGAACAAGAAGCTCCAGCTATTTATTATAACATTATGGTACTCTTTGATTTTTCAAACCACATATTTGCACAATTTTAATACAAAAATATTAAAACAAAAGATATCTTAAACAAATCAGGTAAAAATAGAGCTACAAGATGTTGCTGTGGTCTTATACAGGTTAACAAAACCCCCCAAAATATGCCTCCATGTGTACAATATACTAGCACCCTATTTCACTAGGGACTTGGACATTGACAATAATTGACACAAAGGTAAATGAAGAGGAAGGATGGTAAGGATGATGGGACACTAAGAGCATGAGAAAATTGGAATGTTTTCATGAGATGAATATAACATATAATATTAGTTCCTGAAGAGACTTGAAAATTGTTCAGTCAACCTTCCTTATTTTACTAACAGAGAAATCTAGGATTAGAGAAAGCAAGTTAATTGAGGATGGTTACATATCAGTCAACAGCAAAATTAGAGCTGGGCAAACTCTTTTGTTTATAGATCTGGGACCTGTTACACTCCAGTGGTCTAAAATCAGACATTCTCCTTCACCAGGGAGCTGCAAAGACAGTATTTTTCCAGAGGGAGAAACTGTAGTAAGTGATACACTACAGACAGCCTCTACACCCAGAAGTGTGTACAGTTACCACCCAATTATGCACAAGACAGGGAAGCTGATCAATTTGGTCTATTCTGAAAGTGTTCATAAATGTAAAAAAAGATACAAAAACATTCTAAATACTTTTAAAAATCATAAGAAGTGCACACACACACACACACACACACTGTGAGTGGTTAGATGGGTAAAACTTAAATGTTTTAATGTTTGCCACGTTTCCATTTTCAATTTTTTATGTTTGATATTTTATATTGAAGATTAAATCATTTAATTAGTTTTGGATTATGCCATACTTTGAAAAATATTCTGATACTTCTGATAAAAATAGTTAGAAAAAGGCGGACTAAGTTTGATACTAGCATGTAAGTATAGAAGAACAAAAAAATAAAAGTTCTGTATGAGTCTTTTTAGCATATGTATATGCATTGTATCTTCAAAGTTCAAGCTATCATTTTTAATTAATATATTTCTTCATTTAAAATTAACTGCCTCCTGAGAATTTATCAATGCATCAGTGAAAATTCTCTTTAGCTGTATTTATGAAGTTCAGCGTTATTTATTAACATAATTGGAAGTAGAATTGAGAAGAATTAAGAGCTATATTAAAAAAGCTTTTTCTTTAAGGTTATTTGGAGTTATAAAATTTTACAAATTTACCTAAAGAGATCATAGTCAAACTAATTAGTTAATGTAAGAATTTTTTTTAAATGTGAATTTGATGTAGAAATTAGTACAATTACATTATTTCTGCTTGAGTTCTTTAAGTCTTACAAAAGTGATGCCGTCTTTTGAATATTTCTAGTCAGTTGTGTTTGCTCCCCACTGTTAGAATACCTATCCACTGCTTGGAAAATTTGTTTAAATATTTAATGGAAAGCTGAATGATTCTAGCTTATGAACCTGTTCCAGTTATGTTCTAAATATAGAAATTGTTCTTTTTAAATTGAAAATAATACTCATGAGACCTGAAAAAATGTGATTTTAAAGCCATTCAAGTCTGTTTATAGAAAAAAGCCTCTCACAGCAATGTTTATTTATGATTCAGGTACAGCTCTCTGCCATAGAAATCTTTTATTAGAACAAATCTTTAATGTCACATTGTTTAAAATTTTCTTTAAAATTTGAAGCCAATTCCTCTCCACATTTAAGAGATGTAAGTCATTTAGTTACTTAATGGATATATCTTGTTTACTGAATGATATGACAAAATCTGATTTATTTGTTAGAAGGCATTATTAATTAACAGGAAGCTTTATAGAGAAATTATCTAAAGACTCCTCCAAGAATAGAGCTATATTTCACACCTTCTCTAGATATGAGAATGCCTTTCCTTAATGAAAAAAATTAAGCTGTTGTGCATCTGCTAACATTTTTTAAATTATTTATTTATTTTTGGTGAGAAAAATTATCCCTGAGCTATCATCCATTGCCAACCCTCCTCTTTTTGCTGAGGAAGATTGGTCCTGGGCTAACACCTGTGCCCATCTACCTCTACTTTTTTATATGAGGGGTGCCTGCCATAGAATGGCTTGATAAGCAGTGTGTAGGTCCATGCCCGGGATGCAAATCTGCAAACCCTGGGTTGCCAAAGCAGAGCACGTGAACTTAACCATTACACCACCAGGTCAGCCCTTGCTAACATTTTTAATGTATTTAAACTTTAACTAAAATCATCAATTAACACTTTTTTCTACTATCTATTAGGTTTTAATGATTCCCATTTCACTCATGATAAAGTTACCTTTTAATTTTAATAACTGCCAGAAAGTCAAATAAGAAAAAATATAAAACACATAATCCCCTTTTAAATTAAGGGACAGAATCTCCCAATTTTGTCATTCTGATTTTATGCCTACCCAGTATATTTCTTCAAATGTAGAATGCGAATGGTCTATGCTCTGGGTCAAGTTTAGGAACATGTTAGCAAACACAATGGACAACATTTTATTGCAACTAGGTCCCCATGGGAAATAAGAATAGATCAAATGATAGATAGGCATTAAGAATGTAATAATGGTTGGAGGACATGTAAATAAGAAATATAAAAAATGGTTCCAAGTTCTCGATCCATTATAACTAATATGTTACTCAAAACCACTGAAAATTTAGGAACAGAAGAAAATCCCAGTGTGTGCTATATGAAGGCATCTTTTCAGTTGGTTTCAGTTGATATATAAATAGATTCCCTTACTGACTTTTCCCTCACCTTACCCTCCACATTTTTTCTGTTAGTTGTTCCCTTGTCTTGCTTGCTAGTACCCGGCTGAGAAACATCTACACAAAAAGAAATCCATGTCTTTGATCAAATCTTTGATCACATCTATTACTTTCACTTTAAATGTGTAGCTTAAAAATTTTTGCCGTTTATTTCTTGTTCATGTCACAGAAAAAAAGGTGATGACTACATCTCTCCTCCTTCCAGAGACTTGAAATTAAAATCCCCTTTTCTATGCAATGACACAAAATCTAATTTTGAATCACAGCATAACTGTTCTCTAATGATTTTAATGCTAGATAAATAATTAATCTCTCGTGTATTCAATATGCTAAGATTCATTTACGATGCACTTTTAACTAAAAATATTTTTGTAGATTTTAAGTACCTGAAGAATTTTTCAGTCATTCTGAAGCAGAAATTGATCATATCGTCTAATTATGGGTAATATTATTATTGAGCCATAATGCTACCTAAACTGTGTAACTTCTAACCAAGCCATCGATATTCATTTTAATTTCTGATAGCCAAGAAATCCTGATTCCTTTTCTGCATGTTAAAAGTGATAAGGGCACTTTATACTCTTTAAAGGTTTATTCTGAGCTCTTTGCAGTTAGCTGATGCCCTGACCTTCAGAGCATTCTTCATGGATTCTGGGCACTGCCCCATGCTCGTCCTGGCTTGACAGATATTGGGCAAGTTGTGCTCACTGGCACTCTGCCCCGTGTATTTAAGACCCGGCGGTGACATCTTTCAGCTAAGAAAACCCAGCATGAACAACTGTGCTCAAAATTCTACACAATGACATCCAAGAAAAGTTTACTTTTTGGAAAACAACATAATTTAACCCTGCCAAGTCTACGAGGGTATTTCCAAACCATACATATTTCTAAAAGAGAGAAAACTATTTATTTGGCGTTTTCAGACAAAAATAATATTTGCAATAAAATATTTTGAGATCTCTAAATATATTCAGGACTTAATTTATTTAAAAATAAACTTCTAACACTCAAATAAATTTCAGCTCTGCATTCTTATATAATTTTCCTTCAAGAAGTCAGATTTAAGAAGACACCTTTACGTTGAACTGTTTATGCATTTGTGTTTTTATAAAGAAGATTAAAATAGGAATAAAATCTTTATAAGTCTCTGGTTCAAAAGTATTCAAAAATTATTTTTATGCATTCAATTAGAAAAATTTCCTTGAACCTATATAAAAGATGTGTTACTTAAAATTAATTTTCTTAATTATTAAAAAGTTAACTGGATATGTTTAAAACTAATCAAATGCATTTTCTATTAACGCTAAAAATATTAGAAAAGTAAGAAAGAGGTTTACTAAAATATTGGGATTGTTTTCTTTATTGATATGGGAGAAGGTAGTTTTTGCAATAATTCATGCCAGACCTAATTATACAGTATATTCAGAAGTCGAAATACATCTGGCTTCATTGTGTCCTCATTGCATGATGCTACCCTCTGAGTCCACAGGCAGTAATGTGTTTTAAAGTGACTGAATCACAGAGTGAGATGCAAGAGGTAGCAAGCATCTGTCATTGTCTCTCACTAGAGAGACAGTACTATTTTGCTGGCTCCAACAATCTGCATGTAAAGAATAATAGCTTCCACATAACTATACCCTTTATCATTAAGCCTAGAAACCCATATCCCCCTTCTAGTTCTGAGCAAAGGAGAGCATATGTCCAACTGACAACTCAGTTGTATATCAACACACAGAGATTATGTTTAACTCTGCAGAAACTATTTTCATATGAAAATTGTATTAACAGACTATAGTGCAATGATCAAAATCGAGGCGTTCAATCCAAACCATAGACAAGGTAAAATTGAATAAAATTTTAAGGTTAAGGTTTTCCATATTTGGAGCTATCCTCATGAGATGTGAAATACTAGACTGAGATTCTATCCTGTGTTTACCTTTTTTTAAAGTTCTTCGTTGATCACTTATATCATTGACATTTATTCCCTCACATTTTTGTACATTTTCATATTCAACAGAAGATGCACATTCTCTCACAAGTATGTCACATCTGTCCCCCTACCCCATTGCACTGTCACTGCATTTGAAATTGAATGTGTCCATGTGACTCCTCTTGGGCAATGAAATGTGAGCAAGAGAGGCTTGTGTCACTTCTACATTGACATTTGGAAAAAATAGCGTGTGCTTCACCACACTCCCTTCCCCAGACTGCGGATGGAGTGGAGCACTATTTTCTGCCTGCCTTCAATAGACACGTGGCAGAATCGAAAAACAAGCCTTTGTTGCGTCACTGAAGCTTAGCGTGGAGAGTCCTGACTGATGAACTCGAAAGAAAAAAAGCCATAAAAAGTGTATGGACCGGAGACAGAGTTAATTTTGTAGACTCCAATTTTACAAATATTTTCTTTTCTCAAAGCTGACACTCATTTCGTGCTGCTCTATTTCTGATATCCACTGTGTAAAATAAGTTTGAAGACCTCAAATAATGTGAATAAAGTTCCACCAGACAGCACCTCTGCATGCACAATCTCACTTTTGATCTTCCTTTTTCCTTCTCTTTCATAACATAAAATTCTAATTTTCAGAAAGTATTAATACTTTCAATACCAAAAAAGACAATATTTTCTTAATTTTTATTATAACGTTTTTTAAGAATATAATTTGCCATGTTAATACAGGCTGTTTTCACAAAGAATGATTTGTATGGAAAGGTCCTCCTCAAATACCTGGATCTTGTACTTCTATTCTATTCTCTGAATACCTTGTTCAGCATGAAAATCTTGGGAATAACATAGTATATCAATTTTAAAGGACATTCAGAAATCATGAAACTGACAAGATCATGATTCAAAACAATTTTTTAATCTCGTCCCTCCTAAAATTAACTTATTTAGCTAGTGAGTATAATAAAAATATAAAGAAGAATACAAACAAACGCTACCCAATAGGTGAATCATAAGGCCTTTTGTGGCACTTTATGTATTTTGTTTGATGGCTTGCTGTATTCAAGATTTTTTTCCCCCACAATAGGAACACTTTAAGCTATATTACTAAAAGAACTCATACTGTTGGATAATCTTTAATCTGCTTGAATCTTTTGTAACTAAATGGCTTTATTCCAGAAAAGCAGATAAAATTTAAGCTGATTGGAGTCACAAATTATGTCAAGAATCAGTGTAAATCCATCATTAAATATCACACTACAATTTGAGATGCTCTACAAATATCGACAAAATATCATCTTTGAAGTTTTAAAGATATCAAACATATCAACAGGGTAAAAGATACTGCAAAACTTTAAACCAGCCAAAGGCATCAGAAATAGAAATGAGCATCCAAATAAATGTATAAACCATGCAATTGCTTTGTATTTGGAATTATGTTGCATGAAGCATCAAATTCTACTTTATGAATGTTCAATTAAAAAACTCAAAAAGACTTTGATTTATTAAAATGTACTTATATGATATCATTGAATGAATTGGTATATATTAAAATCAAAAAATATTTTAAAAATTTCAATTAGATATCTTTTTTAGCTCATAATCTGGTTTGAACTCATTAATATTTCATTTTACATTAGCAAACTCAGAATCATGTATGCTTATGAGTTTTTAAATGATATTTTTCTAATTATTATATTAAAATTATAGTTAATTTTCAAATAGAAAAGAATACATCAACAGCAGAATACTTTTAAATCTTAGGAGGTAAGGCACTCTGAGATGCTTAAAATGACCCTGTATTTTTAGTGCTTTATTTTTTACCTTTTCTTTGAAATTTATGATTCAACATGAAGGGTAACAGAATATGTCACCCCAAAATATGCCACTTTTGGATTATTTTGAGCTGAAGACAATTGAGAAGAAGCAGATACAAGAAAAGCTCCCTGTCTTCTTGCTACTTGCCTAAAAGCAGGACATAATATACAAAGATGTCCCTCCTCTCCTCCCTACCTGGAAAGACAAAAGTTAATTAGTGGAGACAGCCTTAGACCAATCGGCCTGGAGAAGGCACCGGGGGAATCTACACAAAAGGCTTTACTAACTAGCTTTTATCTACCATTAGTTTCCCCCCACATATTTACCTTCTCAAACACTTTACTGCCCTTGGAAGCCTAAAACTGCTTTCCTGTGTTGTGTTATTGCTCCACAAATGTATTGGTTTTTGTTGAAGATGCTATATATACCCGAGTTCTAAGCCATCACTTTGAGTGACGAATTTTTCCCTGGGTGTCTCCCATTTGTATATGAAGTGTCCATGTTAATGAACTTCCGTGTGTTTTCCTCTTGTTAATCCATCTTTTGTTATAGGAGCCCTAGAGGGAATTTAGAAGGGTAGAGGGAAATTATTTTTCCTCCCCCACAAATATTTAGTAAGAAGTATTAAGAATGTGCATTCTAAATAGTAATTAGTGTGAGATAGAATTTTCAGAGTTGCATCAGATAAAACCTGTATCTTATACCATTTCAAGTAGAAAATAAAACAATGGAAACCAAGGGTTTCTTCTCAAGGCTTATTGTCCCACTTTAGTAGCCATATAGGTGTATTTATTTCAAACAATTATCAAACCTACCCCTTAAAAGTACTTTAATAAAAAGTACCTTTACTGGAATAATTCTCTCAAGGTCATGCTCACTAATTTATGTTATTAAATATTCATGCATTGATTGATTTGTTCAATCAACAGGTAACAAATGCATACTATGATGAATCCTGAAGCAGGCAGAGAGATAATAAATGCAAGATTCCCACTCCCAAGGCTCTACAGCACAGTTTTCAAATCACCCAGAGCAATATGATGAGACTTAACATGCAAATGAGAAATGTACCATCTTTTGAATATAGTTACATTACGAGACCAAGAACTTTAGGTTTTGTTAGATGGGAAATTGAAAACCACTTATGGAACTGACTGTTTCTGCCAAAGGATGAATCTGGCAGCTTCCTTATTTGAGGTCTGTATTCTCCCATGGATCATTTCTTTCCAGTTGTCTTTAGTGGAAATGTCACTCTCTCTGACACCCCATAAACTTCACAAAAGCAAAAAAGGAGATGGAGGTGTTAACACATTCTCCTAGCTCCAAACCATTGTTTCCCACCGTCTGGTAAAAACTAACTAGAAGATTGAACTATATAAAAAAGAAAATATTCAACCATTTTCCTCCTATATAGAAGGCAATTGCATAAGATTCACCCATTATTTTGAAGCTCTCGAGACTTTCTTCTATCCCCTGGTATTACCATTTTGTAGTATCAACAATGCTGATACTTGGCTCATAACCTATTTACCCACTAAAACGTTACCATTCAACAACAATAATTTTCCTGTGTAGACACTGCTATCCACACCCTAATTTCACCGTCTTTTGTTCTCAAATCCATTCATCATCACCTCTGTTCTCCTTCAGCAGCCATTCTTGCAGCCATGGCCTAAACCTTGTTGACTGGATGACACACCAAATGCGTGATCTTCAACCTCTGCTAGGTCCTCAAAGTTGCTTGGACGTCATTCCTTGTGCCCATATCTTCATTCCTCTCAGCATATAAGTAAAACCTTCACCATTTTCCTCAAGTAATTTATGCCTCATTACTCCCCCTGAATAGAGACAATTTTATATCCAAGCTTGCACAGAAAATAAAGGGGAAATACTCTCAGCTTATTGTCCCTTACCTAAAAAGTCAAAATAGTATGTACCTAATTGTGATAGAATTTATTATTGATTCTATTCTTTCCTCTGACATTACTGTAGTGGAATAAATCCATACCTTGTGATATATGCATGAGTTTGTTGTGCCTCCCTGTAGCGTACAAGGAGTAACATTCCCTAAGCCATTACTTTGGGTTTGAGTTGGTGACTTGCTTTGGGTTTGAGTTGGTGACTTGCTTTGGGCAATGTGATTTAGCGAACCTGCCTAAGCAGAAGTTGTAACTATTTTACGTTGCTTTGCTTGCCTCTTGCACCTCAGACATTCCATTCAGCATGACGGGAAATTTCCTAAGTAGCCAGTAGGAGACAGGTGGAACGGATCTGAACCCAACCAATAACCAAGAGTAAAGCCCAGCCAGTCCCAGAAGAGCCCAGCATAGACATAACTTCCCCACAGACCTGAGAGTGAGAAATAAATGTGTACTACTGTAAGCTGCCATAGTGTGTTACATATGATTATTAAATTATTACGTCATTCTAGAAATTCTGTAACATCCTCCTACCTCAATGGAAAGTGTTGACTGCTCTGTCCAAGGGTCCTCTTGGCTGTATTCTGGACTTGACTTTCTTGGGAGTCTTACTTCAATCTGCCCAAGGTGACTTCTGCTAGACCTTTCCCACTTAGGTCAGCTCCTCCTCTCTGCCATTCACTCTCCCTATCCCCTGTAGGACACTCTCCCTCACATACTGCTCAGGCTCCAACAATCTCCCTGTATAACCAGGGATCCTGTCCTCCCTACTTAGGCACTGAATCCCTATGGGATTGAATTGTTTAGAAAATTTTGGAGAAGAGAAGAAAAATAGAAAAGGTAGGATTTCTTTATATATTCTAAGTATGCAATCTCTTCTCACTCTATGCATTACAGATATTTTATCCTACAGTAATACTTACTTTTAAAATTTGTTTAATATATCTTCCCTCCTCCTCCCAGAAAATATGCATTCTAATGAAGTCAAACTATACATTACTCAAATGATCTGTACTTTTTGGAACTTGTCTAGAGAAATTCTTCTTTAACTATGTCATAAATATGTCCAGTATTTTCTTCTTATGACTTAATAATTTTCTATTTTAAGTTTAGGTCTGTTAACACATCTGAAATTTATTTGTTATGTAATGAGCTAGGCTTCTATTTTACTTTTTCCATGTGGCTAACAAGTTTTCCCATCATAATTTATTAACTAGTTAATATTTTCCATTGACTTGTAATTCCTTCTTTCTTGTAACAAAAACATTCATAAGTTCTTGAGTCTATCTATGGGTTGGCCATCTGTTCCATTGGTCAATGCCAAATAATAAACAGTTCCAGACATAGGTAAAGAGAGACTTTATTTGCAAGCATTATTGCAAGAGGGGAGAAAGGGACTATTGCAATAGAGAGAGGACTATTGTAATAGAGAGAACACTCTGAGTGTAATATCTGCAAGCATCTCAAAGATTAGGCAGAAGAGGGTTTTTCTTGTATAAGGAGGAGTAAACAACACTAGAAAGAGCCAGGTGTGGGTGAAATCAGTGAGCAGTTAGTCTTCAATGATTGGGTAGCTAGTAACTAAAGTTTTTTTTGCAATTAATAATTGTAGCTTTTAGTTATTCGCCTGCCCATTACTAGCTGTTCTGCTTTGGCTAGGTTCCTATAGATAACACCTCCCTGGCACCTGGGTCACCATGGTAATGGATACTTGAGATGTTTTTCAGGAAATAAGAGTTGACCCCTGTCTAATTCAAGTCTGTCAAGACCACCAGCCCCCAACTGGGCCTGCGCAGGTGACTGAAAGGTGACCTCCTGATGTCAGGGAGCTAAAAACTTCACCCTCAGATCATGCCTGTGTCACAATTTTGTGAACATGCATCCTCTGAAGAGGCATGAAGTTTGACTATGCTTGCGCAGACCATCATTTACTTCACTCTTCCTTGCCTCCAATCATCTGTTCCCATACTTCAGACCACCTTGCCTCTCTCCCACATAAATAGCTCTAGTCTCCATTTTCAGGGAAGTGGATTTGAGATTTGTTCTCCCATCTTCTTGCTTGGATGTGTTGTGATTAAACCCTTTCACTGCCCCAAACTCGTCGCTTTGGTGGTTGCTTTTCTGTGCAATGGGGCAAAACGAACCTGGTTCGGTAACTTGGGGAAGAGCGATGAGTGAAGGTGATGTAATCAGATAGTACATCACAGAATGTTTAATCCTGAGCTAGCCTGTTCTCAGAAGGGGCTGTTAATGAGAGGTTGTCTGCTGGCTCAGGCTGAGGTGGGTCAAAGTTCAGGTGACTGGGGGAAGCAGAGAAACTTAACTGAAATTTGATTGCCAAATATTATTTTGCAACTGATTAGTGGGGGCAAAACATTTCAGCCAATTTATGTGGCCAAGAATGAAAATATGGAGGTTCTGTGTTTGGCCTGTCATAGGTAAACAAGGGAGACCTTGGGAGTCTGATCTAAGTCATGTAGGGAAGGCTGTTTCTTTGCAGTATGCTATTTCCTGGAACACAAAATGGTGAGGGGATTTATTTAACAATGGCTGTTTACCAGGATTCTAGGACTACTGTAAATTTCAACATTGTGATCAATTTGCACGAGTATCACAGCTTTATGTTCTATAGCTCTGTAAATCCTAATATCTGGTAGAGCAGGTTAGTCTTCCTTAATTTGTTTTCAAAATTGTCCTAGGTTTTATTGATCCTTTTGCCAATTCAAGAATAACTTGATAAGCAATATAAAAATTCATTTTATAAAACTGGAATTGCATTATATTTATAGATTAGTATAAAAATTTTTCAATTTTTTTGTCATTTTTATGACTTTTAATTTTCCTCTCTTTGTATATGGTATATATCTTAAATATATTCTTAGGTAGTTTTTATTACTCCTAAAAAGGAATATTCATATTAATATTATTGCATGTCTAATTTTTATAAGTAATATAAAGGAAAACTATCAATATATATATATTGGTTTTAGGTCCAACACATTGCTAAATTCATTTGTTAGTTCACATTGTCTGTAGATTTTCTTGAATTTTCTATATATGTATTAATGTTCTCTGCAAATAACAATGTTCTTTCTTTCTCTCCATTCTTTGTAACTCTTAATTCTTCTTTCAGTGCTGCTGAGTACTTCCAGTATCCAATATTGACTATAATCAGTGATAGAAGACAGCTTGTCTAGTCCCTGAATTTGAGGGAATACTTTAAATTTTCACTGGTATCCAATGAATTGATATTTCACAAAACACACTTTGCAACTCACAAGTTTTAACAAATATAAGGCAGGGTTTTTTTTTTCTTTTCTTTTTTTTTAGCAGAGGAAAAATACATAGTCTGTATCTACTGATGATATTACTGACGTTTGTGTAGCATCACTTTTCACTTAAGGAAAAAAATGATTTATCAAATGCATTTTAAGCCTGTTCTGCTCTCAAGGCCAGGAGGCTATACTACCTATGTTGCAACTGGAAAGGCATAAAATTAAGTTTGTAAGGACCGTGGTTCTAATCAATATGTCATCATTGAGTTCCTTTCAACCACATGTGGTGGTAAGGAAACACCTTGGCATTATAAAATAGACATTCTTAACCAATCCAATGCCAGGAGTAAAAGGAAATTCCCAATGTACTCTACAGTCTGGGAAAGCAAAAACAAAACAAAACACACAAAAAATAAAAAGCAAACCAAATTCTGAGTAGAGACTCAGTAAATTCCTGATAAGCTTCAAATGGTGCCTAAACAGAAAAAAGAAGAAAACAGCATGTTTTGTTGGACACAAAGCATAATTTTGACAATCCAAGCTTTTGAGAACTTTGGAAATACACAGCATGTAAATTCTTGCAGAGAGTAATGCCTAACTCTGAAGGAAATTCACATAAACAGAAAAATAAAATAAACAGGGCAAGAACACTGAGAATCAAAAAGATTCTGATAATGGATGGGAGTAGAGCCCACAGGAAGATGATTTCAAAAAGTATTTTACCAGCCAAAGTGTGTAACATTGAGAGTGCTGCCTTAGAAGGCAGATCCTGTAGAGCCATAAAGCTGGAGTGTAGGGCTGGAGGCAGAGAATTCTCCTGAATCAGAGAGGAAAGTGTCTGGACAGCAAGGATGTACCCCACAGGTAAAAGAGAAGAGGGACCCCGTGGGGCATCAAGGTGTGGATGTTGCCATTTACTCCTCCTAACAGCCTGGAGATATGCACCTCATTCAAACATGGGAAACAAATAAGGGTTTTGTTTCATCGCACACAAATTATGAGATGAAAAGTGATAAAACAAATAAATAAGGATTCAAGAGAAAATGAGGACACACCGTTAAAATGTAGCAACAAAGCCGGAGAATGTACAATAATCTAATTTTTTGAAGTAAACTAAACTTTTAACAAAATGATTATAGCTTTGGAAGGACAATGCAAATCAGAAATAAAATACAAACTAATGTGGCAGAACTGAAAAACAAACACATATTATATCCATAAGTGTAAATAAACTTGAATTTGATACCATTAGGATGTGAAAAAATTTAGATAAGCTTTACTTCCACAGAACACCAGAAAAAAGTCATGATAATATAAAAACCATGATTATATATAGAAATATCAAAGAGTGACAGAAGCAAAAACCCCTCAATTTCCTAAGAGTGAAACTCTTTATGATGAGATGAAAGGCACATTAATTTCTGAGAGCAGGCTAGATGGAGGTGAAAGTCTGCCACAGAGAATTTCCCAGATCAGAAAGAGGGCAGTTGAGCTATTAGTGATGGGGGTGGGGCAAATGGACCCATTCAAGTCTGAAAGAATTCCAATTGCAAGATTAATTTACTTGGGAAATCATCCTCCTCACCCTTACTGCTTTAAAATATCCTATGTTGTATTTTAATTGTTTAATACATGATGATTAATCAACCAACATTTTTTGAAAAGGAAATACATCTGTCACCAATTGCCTTCAGAATGTATGAAATATCTTCCCATCACCTGGTATGAGGAATAAGGTAATATTGCAGAAATTAACACTTTTTTGGTTCATTATGTGTATCATATATATCGTTATATATAGCATATATGTCATATAATATATATAATGTCAGATATATGTAGATATATATATATGTATATACAGAGAGAAAGAGAGAGTCAACTATGTGGCCTTATTCTTTTATCAGGTAACATGACTCCAAATTAATCAATTCAAAGTGACCTTGAAAATGCAGGAATATCCTTTGTCAAATTTTATTTCTCTCTCCATACATTAATTGAGAAAATTTATTCAGTCCCTACCATATGCCAAACCCAGTGCCAGGGCCAGGAAAAACAAGATGAATAATGGTCTTCATCTTCAAAGAGCTTGGAGTTAGAGGGAATCAGACATGAGGACTGTAATTATAATACCTTATGACAAATGCAGTGATAGAGAATGCATGATTATTTGAACACTGAATAAAGTTTTTTTTATTTTTAACCTCACTCTTAATGATAAATGCTTTCAAATGGTTAAGGAAGGCTTTCTGGATTAGAGGATATCTATCTGACTCTTCAAAGTCAAGAAGGATTAGTCAAGCAAGGGAGGAGAGTGAAAGAATTACAGACTGTGGGAACAGCAAGAACAGGACTATGGTAGATAAGAACAAGATGTGCTCAGAGAAATAAAGCAGATCAGCATTTCTGGTGCCTGTGCTTCCTGGCACAGGGTGGCAGTTATGTGTGTGTTGGGAGCAAAGGTGGTAAAAACAGTTGGAGAGATTTCAAAGACCAAACCAGAAATAGAAATATATGGATCAACTTGAAGCAATGTTTATATTGTAAACAGCCTTGATCAAATTTGATTTCTTTGTTGAATTACCCACCTCCCTCTCCTCCTGATAAATGAATTCTATTTCCAGAAAATACAAAATAAAAAGTCAATAATTATGTCTTGAATTACAAAAATGGCATTTGAACAGATTATTTTTTTTTTAATCCATTGCTCTAGTGTAGGTGTGATAGCTGGATTTGAAGAACATACAACTAAAAGCACAAAAAAGGAATTAGAAGACTTTGGTATTAATGAAGATTAGACTTGAGAATTTATTCTAGAACTATCTCTAGTGGTACTAAAAAGGTGGAGTGGAATAGACCAATTTAATAGTGATTGGGAACTGGGGGTGAGAGAGAAAAATGAAGGTCGAACCCAAGTTTGTAATTTAAGTACTGGAAGTGAAAGAGCAAAGAGTTTGGGTATAGAAAGTAAACAAAATATTTAAATATGAACGTTAAACAATACAACATACTAGAAAGTGATATTGAAATGGAGCTAATCTTGTTTGACAGTTTAAGATAAACAGAGATGAGCATAAGTAATAAGCACTATGTCAATGTTGTTTGCTTTGACAATACCAGGTGACAAATTTTAAAAAGATTAACTTCTTTCTTGGTGCTCTATTATTCTCAGGTAATGGTAGGTAGAAAAGACTAATTTTAAGCAATCATTATCACCACAGATACATTTCCTGGGAAATTTACTCAACATGTTCATTTCAAATAAAAGTTCTTTAGTGTTCACTGTGTAAAATACAGTTTAAATCATGCTGTAGTGATAGAGGAGGATATCAGATACAAATTTAAACAAATTCAAACAGTTTTGAATGAAAGAAAGTCATAGTCAACTAGAATTCCTTGCCCCAAATTTGAGTTTCCTACTCCATGTGTGTTTTCTGCTCATCTGGTTTTCTCCTCTTATGGTTTCTGAGTAATCAGTAGCCATGCACCATTGTATGAAGCTGTGCTTCAAGGAATCCTTAAGCATTCTTCCAGGCTAATTACCTGGAGTTATCCACCTCAGTTTGCTGTAAGAAAATGTTCCAGTTCCTTGGGTTGCAATCCAGGCTGGTGTGTAAAGGCTTTGAAGAGATAGTCCTCAACTGCTTCCTCTAACAGAGGGCTTTAGGGTGAAGAAATAAAACTTATCATTTTGAAGAACAATGTGGATTTCTTCAAATTTTTTCCTTAGCTCAGAAGATAAAATTAGGCTTTCCCTAATAATGTTATCTAAAGAGATAAAACCACACCATCACTTTAAAATGAATGTTAAAATAGCAACCAACCAACCGACAAAATCCACAGAAAATAAATAAATTTGTGGGTTAGTTCTAGCTCTCACCAGTCACTCCTATCTTTACAGGAAAAGGAAATAGAATTGACCTTGTTTACACACAACATTTTTTAATTTTTATTTTAAAAGGATGTAAATCCAGTGACTCAGGTTTACCTTCAAGTTATATTATTTAAAAAATAGATTCTAAACATTTGCTGATACACCCTTGATTTAATGTGCCTCCAGAATAGTCTTCAAAGTAATTGAAACTACTTTGTTTATTCTCAAGAATTCCAAGGTTTGTGGCTTGAAAAACAGAGCATCGGCTCTGAAAGGCAATATGATGAGATTCCCTAAGAAGGCATGGGGACCAGGAAAGAAAACCAGTAGAAAAAAAAAGAGAGAAGGCCAACAAATATTATACATAAAAATGTATAATCTATTAAAATATTTCCAATAATATATCACACTTTAAGTGTTAATTTCAGAGGATTCTATAGTCAAGACCTTTTATAGATATTTAACTGCCAGGAACAGGTAATCAATATGCTTCTTAAACTATTTCAGTGACTAAAATAGAGTTTCTAATAAATTTAAAAGTTATCGCTAATGCAAATGACAGTGAAATATGACAAAATAAAAATCTATAAATTAATCCTGTATAATAGTATTGATTTCAAATGCTTAAATAAAATATTAACAAGTTCAAGTTCCCTTCAGTTCTCATTTTTCATTCTCAACAATAGATGCTGTTTCAAAAATAGTAGTCATTTTTCCTTTCACTCTCATACACAAACATATTTATACAAAAATAATTGCTGCACTTGAAGAGAATAAAAATTGGGGAATGTAGGAGTCAAAACATTATTATTATTACTTGCCATCAGTAGAGAAGAATATGCTGGCCTAAGTTCCTAAAGAAAATTTGTTATTTTCTTTCTTTCTCTTTCTTTCTTTCTCCTTTTCTTTCCTCCCTCCCTGCCTCCCTCCTTCCTTCCAGTCTTCTTTCCTTACCAAGAGCTATAATATTCTATTTAGAATATTTCAGAGATTAAGTGTACCTCCTTTTAACTATATCCTCAACCCAGGTTTATAGTTAGACATTGAAGGGGAGGAAGACTATCTTGTACCCACTCTGGGTCCTTTCTAGCTGGGCTACTAATTAAATTGCCATGAGACTGAATCCCAGGAGAAAATTAAACAAAGCTTTATAACAAGTATACCTGGGAGAGAGCAGGGAAACTGAGTTTCTTGACAAAATGGCAGAGGTTCTCCTCTTAAGTAGAAAGACAATGGAGGATTTTGGGGGTAGGTGAGTTATGGGAGGTTACCAGAAAAGCACAGTAAGGTTATTATGCAACCTCACCCTCCACAGAGATGAGGTCATCCCCCCTTCTTCCCAGTAATGAGAGGGAGATACCTTCATAAATGGAGATTTCCTTTATAAATGTAAATGTCTCTTACAAAGGACAACTTCTACTTTTACTTGGAATGGGCTCAGCAAAGACCCTCCCAGTCTACCCACACTCAGAGTTAAATTCTTTTAGGCGGTTGCGGGGGGGGGGGGGGCAAGATTCTTTCAGAGTCTTTCGTTTTTGAAAACAATCAACGTAAAGAGACATATTTTGAGGTCCCGGTTCTGATCCCCCACAACGTTAAGTACATAAGAAAAGCAAATATATCTTTCTTAATATCCATTTAATAATCTTCAGACAGCCAAAACTTTATTACAGGAGATTTAACATAGCAAGAGGCAAACATCTAATTCTTCCCTTGAAGCCTGCAGAAACTCAGCACAGCTTCTTTGTAATTTCCTGCTCCTTGCTTTGATTTTTGAACTTGCTGTCTCTCCAACCTTACCTGAACTAGAACCAATTTCTAGGCTTCACCTATTAATTTCCAACAAATCTACTTTGTCTCCACAATAGGTAAGGGTATGGACTGAACATTTTTCTGCAAATAGCACAGCATGCTTTTCCCAATTTCTAGCCAATTGCACCTGCCACCCTAGTCTCTTGCTGCTGCTTTTAATGTCTTATGCAGCTGGGCTGTGTAGTTCCCAAATTCCCTCTTCCCCAGTGTGTCGGCATCCTACAATGAAAAAGGAAGCTTTCTTTTGGTCAATAGATGATGGCTATTTCCGAAGGCAACATCCGAGTTTACTAAATAATCTGCTCCTAACCAGAATGAAAAACTATATTACAGGTTGGTAGATATGTTAGTTAAATGAAATTACCTGTCAGATATACTCAAAAAAGTTTGGAATATTGATTAGCAAGGGTCCCAGAAAATAAATTTCCCATTTTTTTCATAAATGTATTTAGGAATATAAAATAATTAAAACAAAATGTTCCTCAAATAAAACAACCTCCATTTTGTTCATGCAGGGAAAATATGGTCTAATTCATAGTCTCAAAATAAAATTGCCTAGGTGGTGTGGTGTGATCTGAGACACGCTTAAAAACCAGCAATTCCCTACATATGCACACTCTCTATTACAAACCTGACACCCCCATATCTTGAAAAAATTATCATCTCCTTAAAGCTTTTACATAGTGCTTATCCTCTATTGATTAAATTATGCAATGAGAAGATATTAATGTGATAGCAAGTGTTTTACTCCCCTTCAAGTTTGGTTCCTTGACCTTAATTATCACCACCCTAGACTCCAGCCAAGATACATTGCTAACTATTTCTCAAATATATATATGACATCTTCTCCTTCCCTGCCTATTTTTACAAAAAGATTGACAACTTTTGGCATACCTTTATCCATATGCAACAAATATTGGAGTCACTATTATAGGCAAGAAATTCAACTGGCTATTGGGAACACAGAGATAAATAAGACAGTGTCTGTCCCCATGGAGCTTACCATCAAGGTATCTAAGAATCTGCTTGTCCTTTACATATCTACTCAAAAATCTCTGGCCATCTTTCAAAGTCAGTCATCAGTTTTAAGGATTCCAATATACCGATATTGGATGTCATTTTAAGGTGTAAAACTACTGGTAGTTTTGATATGATACAGTTATTTCAGATATCACTCTGTAGCTTCATTTACTTTTCTTTGATTCTTTCTCTAGTGGGTCAACTGTCCCATGGCCATTACCGATACCCTCACCTAAGTCTTCTTTTTTCATTTTACTGTACAACCCATGATACCAGTACTCTCTCTCTTTCAAAGAAAATACTGAGAAAAGATGACTTGTATGTAGTTTTCTGAAGCTCAGCTTCTCTTCCGGAGAAGGAGGTGAACAGATATGAATGTGGACAGATCATCGCATCTAGTCTATCTAAAAAGAAAGCACAACTGGCCAGAGATGAGGAGGTGCCCAGAAGCAAGATCCTAAAGTCTCCACTTCAGGAAGCTGTACACTGCAGGAAAGTGCTAGAACAGATACAGCTTTGGTCCAGCTTCTAGAGGAGCACAGTTTTAGGACAAGTTGAAGTCAAAAGAAGCAGCAAGATCAGTGAAAACTAATAATTTATATATTTATAAGTATGTTTTTACTTTAAATTTTGTACTTATATTTCTTCACAGCTCTTTCAGTCTCTACCAATAGTCTATTTATTGCCTTTTCAGCCTTCCCCCACTGTATAGTCCCAAAGCCAATAGTGAATGCTTTAGGTTCCTGTTATGAAAGCACTCCAGATACAAGGGGCTGGGAACACTAAAGTCACATTGCATAGGGATGCATGCTGGGATGGGAAGAATCTTTGGCTAGAGCAGTTCAAGCAAAAGCTTAATAAGAATCAGTTTTCATGACATGATAAGACAAGAATTGGAGTTAGCAAAGAAAACAATGAATTAAAGTTAGCAAATACAGACTGTTCATTCACTGAGTTCTGTATAAAGATAAAGAAATGTTAAGCTAGCTGCACAATTAATTAGGGTCAAGAAAAGTTTTTGTTTTGTTTTGCTTTTTGTTTAATAGAAGCAATAACAGCATATTTTCAAGCTCATGGAAATAACACAGTAGAAAAGGAAAACTAGATAATGCAAAAGAAAAAAGGGAAAATTGTCTGAGTAATATCTTTGTATGAGTATGAGAATCTGCCATCCATTATACAATTGGATGCTTAACCAAAGTCAAGAATAGAGACAGTTCTTTGGTGGTGACAGGAGAAAAAGTGGAGTATTTGGGCACAAATACTACACAGGTGGCATAATGTAGTCATGAGCGCTTGATAAATTACTTTGTGATTGCTATTATTTTCTTTGAAATAGGAAGTGAAGTTACTGAGGGGAAGAATTAGGTAGGAGTATAAGTAAAGGAGCATAAGTAGATGAACTGGTACAGGTTTTGCACATTAGGCATCATTAAGGTTGGACAATATTGAGCTTAAGTGAGATGATCATCTAGTTGTCGTTTTCAATAACCACATTTAGTTCTACAGATATTGGTAGAGAATAGGAGGAGAGATATATAACCTTCATCAAAGTTATGCTTTAGACAAGCAAGTAGACAAAACATGGGAGAGGGGAAGTAGATGAAGATTGTGAGAATGGGATGCTAATGATTAACTATGAAATTAAAATGGAAATGACAACTTGATGGGGTAAAATACATTAGAAAACTGGAAAAAACTAAATATTGTAGGTTACTCTGGGGTAGAGGAGTTGATGGAGTCAGATTCCTAGAGGGAGTGAGCTGGAAAAATCAGGGGTGGTGACTAGAGAGTGGAATGGTTGAAACTAGGATTTTTCAGGAATTGCAGTTATTGATAAAGATAAGATCCACAACATGACCATAGGAATAAACATGATGGGTGTCAAGAAATGAGGGAGAGGAGGCCAAGAAGCTAAGAGATCAGGTTATTGGAAAAATAATTCACTAGATTCTAATAGCTAGAATACTGAAATAACCAGGAATAATAATAGAATTAGTGGTGGAGAGAGTGACAGTGATCTAGGTAATAAAACTCCCAAGTTTCAACAACTGAAAAAGAATAGGTTGGTAGAGTCTTATGATATGAGAATCAAAGTTGGTTGTTATTTGTGGAAGACAGGGGAAATGATTTAGAAGTTGAAATAAGAAATAAGACAGCACACCTACAATGTGATCTGCACATGACTGGCCTAAGCAAACTCAGATTTCATTTTGAGCAAGAGGCAAAGGGCCTGTTCTCAGAAGTGCCTGATGATATAAGAGATTTGATGATGACAGACAAAGAGTTCCTAAGGTCAATCTAAATGTTTGTTTGTTTGTTTGTTTTAAGGAAATGGAGACTGATGAGATGTAATCACACAGTGATCGCGGGGTTGATCCTTAGAGCTGTAAGAGGATCACAACCAGAGGATGATCGACGATAAGGGAGTTCTGAGCTTCTTATGCTATCAGAAAAACAGAAATAAAAGCTATGATGCAGTTGTCTTAACGGTCCCAAGGCAGATATTGGTGGCCAGCTGTGAACGTTGTGGAGAGTGAGGAGTGGGAATGTTACCAGGAGCTCTTAATTTCTGCTGAAGGAAGGAAGAAAGAGAAAGATCAAAATTAAAACAGAACATACATCCCTCCAAAACACTGAAATAATTCAGGCGGGAAAGAAGAGAAATTTTAAAAGAACTCCTATTAGTATTCTCAGAGACTTTTAAAAGTTTCTTGCAGCTGTATGAAAATATAATTGGGTGCAATAGAAAGGAAATAACCCACAAAGCAAAAGAGTGTTCTTAGCTACTAAAAATGATTGCAAAACAAAAAAAGGAAAAGATAATTGACTGATAGCCTAGAAGACGTAGCTGAAGGAAATGACAGAATATAGAGCAAAAAAGGGAAAGAGTCAAAAATCAAGAAAAAGTTAAGCAAAATAGAAAATCAACTAAAAATTCAAACTAAAAAACAAAAAGTAAGCAAGTTCAAATGTCTAGGAAGAATTGTGGGGCTGATACCCAGAGGAAAAAACAGGAAATGTGAACCAGACCTGTGAGTCAATTTTACCATAGAGGAAAACAACAATTCCTGACGAGTGAGCTGAAAGGCTGAGAAGCAAAGCTTCTGAGAGTATCACTGGGGTCTGGGAATTAGAATGTGATGAGCAGAGCCCTCCAAAAAAAAAAAACCCTGTTTAAAATACCATGCTTTGGGGGCCGGCCCAGTGGCGTGGAGGTTAAGTTCACACCCTCTGCTTCGGGGCGCACGGGGTTCACAGGGTCGGATCCCGGGTGTGGACAGACACACTGCTTGTCAGCCATGCTGTGGTGGTGTCCCCTATAAAGTGGAGGAAGACGGGCACGGATGTTAGCCCAGGGCCAGTCTTCTTCAAGCAAAAGAAGAGGAGGATTGACAATGGATGTTGGCTCAGGGCTAGTCTTCCTCACAAAATAAAATAAAATAAAATACCATGCTTTGTATTAAGAATTTCAAGAGCACCTTAGAATAAGAAGTGGACACAAAATACACCAATCCTTGCAGGGACTAGACCTCAATTTCAAATCATCTTATTTTGAAAATGGATCAAAATAATCCAGGATTCCTAGTGCCTTTATTTCCTTGCCAGAGCAAATATAAATTTTCACTGAGTTAAGCTAACATCATTATAGGCTTCAAATTATTTCTACATTCTTTCATGTAGCATGTCCAGATTCAGACAAAATAAGTGAAAAATGATGTGTCTGAAAAAGATAAGAAATAATGTAAAATATGTAATTAACAGGAGATCCATATAATGTACTGATTAGACATAGACTCTTCAGTAATTCAAAAGACCACATTCATAACTTTGACAGAGAAATGGAAATTATTTTTCTAAAAGCCAAGTGGAATTTTAAACATGCAAAATTTAAAAAAATAAACAAAATTAAAAACTCAATAGATGAGATTAACAGCTGATTATATATAGATAAATTGAAAGGGTATGCAAACTGGGAGAAAAGTCAAAAGAAAATATTCAAAATGAAAATCAAGGAGATGTAAAAGAGGAATAAAGAGAAAAGAGACAGAAATGTGAGAAGATCATAAATACTTTTAATGTGACACCCAGGAAGAAAAGAGAGTAGGGGAGAAATAATATGAAAAGTGATATTTGCTATACCTGTTGTTTTAAGTGGAAAAAGACACTCAGTAAATCCACACAGGTTAAATTCAAATAAACTATGCCTAGGCACATCAGAGAAAAATTGTTGAAAATAAAGACAAAGAATAAATAATAAAAGCAGCAGGAAAAAGAAAGTTATCTTCAAAGGAGCAATACTAAGGCTGGGAGCTGATTCTCAACAAAATCAAGAAAAGCAGAAAATGATGGAACTACATTCTCAAAATATTGGAAGAAAAAAAAGCTGTTGATCTAGAATTTGATGACCAGAGAAAATAACTTCCAAAAGTAGAAGTGAAATAAAATCATCTTCAGACAACAAAAACTAAGAAAAATATGTCACCAGTAAATCCACAGTAAAGGACATACTAAAGAATAGTATACTAGTATTTCGTGTTTAGCCAAAAATAATTGTCCAGTTTGAAAACTGAGTGAAGAACAACAAAAAGAATAAATATATGGATAAATGTAAATGAATATATACTATCTAACTCCATAATAAATGTATCATGTGGTTTTAAAAATATATAGCCAACATACAAGAAAAATATAAATTTTTAAGGGAGATAAAGTCTTCTAAAAATCCATACTTTTTCTGGGAAGAGATAAAGTAGTAATTTATATTAAGGCTGACAGATGCAGTATGAATTTGTAAGTTCCAGGATAACTACTAAATGAAGAGTAAAAAAAGTAAATATTTAACAAGCTAATTAATAGCAGAAAATGTGTAACAATTTGTATAATGTTGCAAAATAAGATTCATTAAAAGGAAAAGCAATGGCAGAACAAAGAACAAGAATGGCAGAATAAAAAAAGAAGCAAATAAGACAATAGACTCAAATCCAAGTAATTCTATAATTATATCACAATGTAAATGAGCTCCTGTTTCATTTAGAAAATGATTATCAAACAGGTTAAAAAACCAAAACTGAATGAATGTGTATCATAAATATAAGGATACAAAAAGTTTGAAAGTAAAAGGATAGAAAAACTTATAACAAAAATTTTTTCCAACAGCAAGCTGCTAGAGCTGTGTTAATGACACACAAAATAGATTCTAAGACAAAAAGAAGAATTCTCTTTGATGATCAAGGTTAAAATTACTGGGAGCATACAATAATGCTAAATTTACATGCACCTGACAGCGTAACCTAGTATATAATATGCACCTGATAGTATCAAAATACATAAAACAAATTAATTGCAATAAAAAAGAATTCGAAAAAAATCATCACTATGGGAGAATTTAAAAAAAAAAAAACTTATTTCCCTCAGTAATTGATAGGACAAACAGACAAAAAGTTACAAGGATTAGAAGATTTGGTCAATAGAGTAAAAAAAACCCTGACTTTATTAGCATATATGGGACACTGCAACAGACAACCACAGAATGCACACTCTTTTCAAATATTCACAGGATATTTACTAAACTTCACTATAAGCTGGGACTTAAAGTAAGTCGCAAGAAATAATAAAGGGTTAAAGTTATAGAGTATATTCTCATAACATAATATAGATACAAAATAAGAAAAAAGATAAGGAAACTCCTATGTGTTTGGAAATTAAGCAATATATTTTTTTTAAAAACCAGTAGATCAAAGAAAACATTATAATTAAAAATAGAAAATATTTTGAACTGAATGATAATGAAAATAATATATATCAAAATCTGCATGTTACAGCTAAACCATGCTTATAGGGAATTTATAGATTTGAATGTAAATATTGTACAAGAGGAAGGCTGAAAATCAAGGATCTAAACATCCATCTCAAGAAGTTTGAAAAGGAGCCGTAATTTATACCCCCCAAACTGGAAGAAAGTGGATTTTTTAAATTAAGAGCATCAAGTATTGAAATGGGATACTAAAGTATAATAGAAATCGTCAATAGAGTAGCTTCTTAACTAAAAACTTTTATAACTAAAGACCAATAAAATGTATTTATTCTTGGGATGATTGATATGGAAACATTTACAAATGTTAGGAATAAAATAAGGGATATTTTATGGACTCTATCAACTTTAAAAAGTCATAAGATGGACAAACAAACAAAAACTTTATGCCAACAAAAAAAGAAAACCTAGACGAAATGGACAGTTTCCTAGAAAAAAAATTAAAAACTTGACAAAGCAAACAAAAAATAAACAGAAAAGCTGAAATATTCTATGTCAAGAAAAGTAATTGAATCTGTAATTAAAAATATATTTATTTATATTAATGATAATTAAATAGAACACCGATTTAGAAAAAATAAATATACATAGAATCAAAACATCAAATTTCTGGGAAAAAAATATACCCAAAATTGAGTTAGATCTTTACATAGAAAACTGTAAAATATAATTGTGAAATTTACAAAAAGCCTATGTAATGTAGAGCTATTCATATCCTTGGATTGGAAGACCCCGTACTGTAGTTTCTAATTCTCCTCAGTGTATTCTATAGTTTCAGTGCAACTCCAAGTGCAAAAACTTAATAATTCCTTCTCATCAAAATATACCATCAAGAATGTGAAAGGGAAGCTGAGGCATAGGAGATGATATTTTCAACTTATACAATTAGCAAAGGGTTGAATCCATAATAAACAAAGAATTCTGAAAAACCGAAAAAAGTATGCAACAAAATTTTTCAAAGTGCAAATGAGTTGGACAGTCATCAAATGACCAATCAATGTACAGAAAACTGCTCAATATCATCAGTAAACAGAGAAATGAAAATTAAAGTAAAAATAAGATAGCACCACACAGACCTCTACTTCAAGTTTGAAAACATATGGTACAACAGGTATTCTAATGCACTACTGGAGGGAACGTATATTCGTACAAACATTCTGGAAATAATGTTTGGCATTTATATACCAAATTTGAAAATATACATAACCTATGACACAGCAATTCACCTCCTTGGTATACACCCAAGTAAACTGTGTGCACATTGGCACCAGGAAAAATTGTAGCATTATCATTCACAATATTCACACAAAAACTGAAAAAAACATCTTGATGGCAGAATGGATAAAAAAATTGCGGTATATCCATTTGATGGACATAACACTGAAATGAAAATTTAAAAAAACTGCGTCTACACTCAACAATCTCTAACGATGTCACAAATAAAATGTGTAGAAGTCAGGCACAAAATGCACAGTGGTTGATTTTAACTGACATATATTTCAAACACAGGTGATGATAAATTATATTATCCAAAGTCGTAACAATAGTTACCTCTGGGGAGTAGGGATCACAGTTATTGGGAAGAAGTACGAGGAGAATTTGTTCTCTTTCCCTGCGTCATACTGACATGTGTGTGTTCATTTTGTGATAATCACTGTGCTGTACACCTATGTCTGTACTCTTTGGGTGTGTGTGTTATATTTCAATTTCTTTAAAGTTATAATAACGATAAAAGGAGACCAACTGTGAGAAAACATGTGGCAAAAAGATTAGTTGTGTGGGTCCAATATGTGACTAACAGTATGGAGGGAAAGAGAGAATAAGAGAATTAGTAAATATCCTGGCTCAGGAGTAGGTCATAAGCAGATCATAGAGCTACTGAGGTAATACATAGCCAAGGAGTGGGTCATAGAGCATTTTGAGAACGCTCATGAAGGGTCAAGCAGGATGCATAAAAGAACTTGTACCATTCTTTGGAAATTTCTGAAAACAGGCCACCTACAAAGCACAGAATCATAGTGGCTTAAGATTTTTCATGATGCTTCTTGATGTTAGGAAATGATGAGATAGGCAGAAAGCTGGATCCGAGCTGGGAGCAAGGCCACTCCACCAGTTGCAATGTCCTCATTGCCGGGCAGCAGTCCTTCGGCCTGCCACACTCTCCCGGACCCAGGGTCACTCCACCAGCTGCAGTGTCCTAATTACCGGGCAACTGCTCTTCGGATGTGCACCTCCCCCGGACCCTGACCAAGAGTAGCCCCTAGCCTCATTATATGCTCATTTGCACTGCTGTTTTGACCCCCCTTTGCGAGGGATCATCATCATGACAGTTCTGGAGATAATCTATGTAAGGAAAAAAATCTCCCCTTCCCACGTGAAGGTGGAGTCAATGTCCCAATTGGTCCACGTTCCAGGACCCTCACCCACCCCAGGACCCCCACCTTCCAAAAATACCAATTGCCACAACTTCAGTGCAGATGGTCATTTCCAGCCTGCCCGCCCCCCTTAGGGAGATACTTTCGCTTTACTAATAAATTTTCCTCTATTAGAACTTCCACTGTGTGTCTGCTCTCAAATTCTTTTGTGTCTGTGGACCAAGAAACTAGGACCCTATGGCACTGATCTGACTGGTGGCGGTAACAATGAGAAGCAATGATTTTAAAGTTTTCAGAAAAAAATGATATTCAATCTAAATTCAATATTCAGGCAAGCACCCAGCTAGTTTGACTATAAAACCATTATGTGGCATACAGACACGAAGAAATCAAATTCCATCACTCAGAGATCAATCTTGAAAATAAAAGATATGTTTCAGAAAAATTATGATGAAAATTTGAGAGATAAATACATGAAATTCAAGTATTTTCTCTCAAAATTAAAAGAAAAGAGGAAAGAAGCAGAAAGAAAGAAAAGAGGAAAAGAGAGAGAAAGAGAGGAAAAGAGGAGAGAGGGAGGAAGGGAAGGAAGGAAGGGAGAGAGGGAGAAATTGTGACAGTCTGCAGCAGTCCTTGTAATAAAAGACTCTGGATTAGAATTCTTTATCAGTTGAATTTGAGAATGTGCTCAAAAAAACAAAACAATTTTTGTCTCATATATAAACAGAATAAGGAAGATAGCATTTGTCATGACATAGAAAGTATTTTCTTAGTTTTTCAAAAATATAAAAGTAAGGAAAATATGAACTCCAAAACAATACATAACGTATACACTGTGTAATAAAGCAAGACACTATTTTGAAGCAAACTGAAATAGAGCAAAACGAAAAGACTGTTAGACTATGAACGTTCTCCTTTGAGTGGCACAAGAGTCATGACATTGGATATGTAAAAACGAAAACAGCAACGATAATAATAGCAGTCCTCCTTCATCCAAATCCTACTATTTACCAGGCATTACACTATGATCTTTTCTTCCATTTGATTCTCAGTACAGTCCTATGAAGCTGGTCCTATTTCATATTTTACAGATAAAGAAACCAAAGAACAGAGAGTTTAAGTAATTTGTCCAAAGTTATATTCTTTAGTAAGTGCTGGATCTGAGATTTTAATATAGATAGGTTGGCTCTAAAACTTGAGCCTTTAATTAATATGTTTTTATGTCATCTGCAAAAATATAATTCCGCAAGCATTCTTGTTTTTAAATGAATCAATGTTAATTTCAAACAATTGAGATAAACAATTAAGATTAATGCTAATTTTAGTATATGAAGCATGTTAATCATGATTATTTGGGGGCGGCTCCTTTTTCCTCTTATTTGGTTGGCTCTCTCTTTTGCCTCTCCCTCTCATCCTCATCCATATCATCCACCCCACCTCTTGCTATATTAGTAACTTAATACCCTGTTCATAACCGAGTGTATAATCATACATATTCTCCCATGCTCTTATAAACATCTGCCAGGGCATGAGGACAGATGTTTCAATATACAAATACAAATAATTGCCTGGAACCAGCTGTGTTTCCTCTTTCTCATTTCTTCCTGGATTTTGGTGAGCTCTTTCAGTCTGAACATTTGGATCTATTTTTATTTATTTATTCATTGCTTGTGTTCTATGCTCCTTTTCTTTTTTAAAACTAATCTATACGTATCATGCTGTATGTTTTTCCCTCTTTTTAGACTATTAAAATACACTTTAAGATATTTCTTCTAACTTATTTGCCAGGCCACTAATTTAAGCCTCAAAAGACAATACTATCCTCTAACTAAATTAGGGAAATATTTTGTTGTTATTCAGAATTATTTTTTTCTTAACTAATGTGAGTGCATGAATGTGTGCTGAAACATCAGAATTTCCTTAATTGTTGTAATTAAATTTTTCTGTTCAAATTAACAGCCTCCTTCAGCATCTTTATTGTGGTGGCCATGCATTCTATTGGTGCTGAGCCTTGTTCACTCTCTGGCTGTCTCAGCTGTGTTGGCTCATTGGGTTACTCTCTTAGAGAATACTCGGCACAGTCCCTCAAGAGAAAAGGAAAAACCTTCTCTCCAGCAGTGGACCTGTAATATAGAATCAGGCAGGCCAGCAGTCCCAGCTTCTAGCTAAGATATTGAGAAGGTCAAGCACATCCAGGGGGCTGACTTTAAACTTTCCTGCAACAGTCCACAAGCTCTGAGGGTCACATTTTTCTCAGGAGCTGCACCCTTGTGATCTTCAGAAGTTTCTCTGACTATGGACTCCAGACAGTGTGCCTTGCCCATAGCAGAGAAACCCACGTCAGTTTTCTTGAGCCAACTCCCATAGAGGCCAATGGATTAACTTGGACCCAGCCACCTCCGCTTTCCAGCACAGTTCAAGTCTGGAGAGGCAGATAGATTAATGTTGGTAATGGCAGGGAGCGAGCTAGTGTGAGGAGTCTGGCTCTTGGACACAAATTTATGTGTGATTTTTCAGGCCCAACCACAATCAATTACAAAGGCTTACCTGGCAGGCCTCATGGGGAAGGCTGCCCTCCCCACGCCAGACTTGGTGCACAGCCAGCACATTGCAGTCTCTGAAGGGAGTTACAGTCAAGGACTCAGGCCCCCCTGGCTGCCTGTGCTCTTTATCCTATCTGCATTCCTAGCCCTGGTTCCTCCATCTGGAGGCCTCCTTATGGGGAGGCCAGCTAAGCCCTTCCCCAGGTGTCTCTGCCAAGACCATCTTATGGAGCTGGAAGTGGGGACCTTGAAGACACATTTCTCCACTCAGACTCAGTATTGAATAATTTTCCATGCCTAGCTCTTTCCTTTCATCCCTCCCCCCACCAAAACCACAGGAACCATTGTTCCAGTTTCCTTCAGCAGTGAGACAATCCCCATGTCTACACTGATCCACCTCTCACCTGTTGTTGCTCCATTGGGAAAAATGGAATATTGAGGGAACTGACACTTTCTCTTGTTTAGCCTTTTATTTATGTTATTGCAGTAATGCATTAAAATTTTGACTGTTACTTTCATTTTGGCTTGACCACTCTGATCCTGGCAGCACGTGGTAGTGCCTGGCAGCTCAGCTCTCTACAGTTCATCTCAGCTCTTGACATAGTGGAGGCAGTGATGTGCTGCACAGACATCACTTCAGGACCTAGGCAATACCCCAAGAGCTTCCAACCATCTTGGCTTCTGAGAGTTTTCAATTGGGTTGCTTCCCAGAAATTTCCCATAGCCTAAGGAAGGTGCCAAGGCACAAGTCTACACCCCATCCATGATGTAGCAAGCGTGCAATAACCCATACGAGTGGGAATGAAAGAGTCCGGCCCCTACCACATTGAAGGACACCTCTGAAGAGTCAACCCAGATCCAGGGTTCCTTGTATGACCAGCTGAGGACTTTGATTCCATGTTATGTGCCTGGTGGTTCAATTACCCTCTCTGCCCGATCCTGCTACTTTTAACCCTCTGCAGGTGACCCCAGGACACTTCCTCATAGATGGCATGCACTCAAAGTGAACCTTGCAGTCTGTTTCCCACCGGACCTAAGATAAGAGCTGGCTACAGGCTTTCAACTTGCCCAAGTCCACTGTTCCTTTCCCATAACTTTGCTTTAACTTTTATGGGAAAGCTATAGACAAAGCAGAAAAAAAACCTAATTTTGGTGAGCATAAGTATAAAGGACAGATGTTGGGAGAGAGAAAGTTGGGAAAAGAAGTGGAAGAAGGAAGAAGTGTTAATATTCTTATCTTATATAATGGACATAAAGAGATATCTAAAATTGATGGCAATTGAACACATTCACATATGGACTAGATATTATAGAAGAAAGCATTTTTTAAAATGTGAAAATAGTATTACAGTTATAGAGGAAAATGTCTTAGTTTTAAGAAAGGCATATGTAAATATACAAAGATGAAACGTCATAACATCTACAATTTAAAATAATTCAGCCCCAAATATATAAATAGATATAGCATATATAGAAAAATATTATATTAGCTAAGACTATATGATGAGTATGGATGTGTTCTGGTCTTTGCTTTTTTGTATGTTTGAAATTTTTACAAAAACAGTAAATAAAAGCATGAATTAATGAAATAGAAATTTATTTTCCAGAATACTATTTGCTTGTAAAAGTGACTAAAATTGTCATACATTTACACTAAATTAAATAGAAAGAGGTGACATAAAGTGAATTCTGCATGTTCTCAATTTCATCTACCACAAAAAGAAGTAAAAAAAAATTCTTAATGTTCATATTTCAAGAAATGCTAGTATAAGCAATTACTTAGCATTGTGAAAAATTGGAGAAAAGCAAGAGAACCCAAAATATACACATTTAAAGATCATTGCTTCTAAGGAGGGTAGTGGAACTGTGATTCAGAAAGGGATGTATGGGATGATGTTGCTTTTTTTGCATTTTTTCTATACCATTTGACTTGCAACATCTATAATTGTTGCATCAATAACAGAAATAATAAAGTAGAATTGAATAAATAAAAATAGTGTTGACTATCATGAATTAAATACTTTGCCTTTCTTTTTATCCTAATAATTTTCATGAAATGTATAAAGTGACTCTCTTGCTATGATTTGTTTTGAATTTTATTGGTAGATGACAGTGTATACTTCAAGGACATCTATTCTCCAAAACTCATATGAAGAGAAATAATTTACAAGTTAGGTGCATCCTTCCACGGAGTATGGTCCGTTGTTATTGCTTACCACTGCCACTTTGATCAGGAATGTTCCCTATAGCTCTATAAAGCAAATAATATATTATCAGGAAATCATCTCAAATATCAAAAAAACCTCATCTTGACTATATATTTTTTTCACATTGGACTTCAAATTTACCCAGGGATTTTAAAGTACTCTGATTTATTTTATGATTTGTCTGCATAAAACACAACTTGTTTATGTAACTTTGCCATTCCAAATCTTGTTACAAGTAGAAATGACAGAGTGGTGATGTACCTCAGGATGTTTGCATGTGGTTATTATAGGTCCCAGTCAATTCAATCTGTGTTGAGCTTCTCATGGGCATAGAGTACGGCAGTTGTGGATTATGACTCCAGCAATGTATTTTTCATGTGGCTTACACAGGATTTGGATGTGTGATAGATACTACTAGTTAAAGTAACTCCTGACACTCGCATATCAGTTGTTCCCCACTTTAGCTGCAGTAGTTAATTACTAGCTCTAGGTAGCTCTTTTGCTTTATTCATTCATAGGAATGACAAGGTCTTCTGATGTGTGATAGAACTGATCAAAAGGAATGTGGGAAGCACTGAATCTTAAATATCACTTGTCCTCTAAAGCATCTTATTTATATAAAATAAATTCTAATTTAAAGTGTTCAAAAATAAATTATATATATCTTTATATGGGTAAATTATATATAATAAATATATTTATTTTTATATATAATAAACATATATATCAGCAGTTATAGAGGTTCAGAATTACATTGGAAGAAACAGTCTAAATGATGTGCACGGTTCAGGAAAACTGATTGGATGTTCTGTTTCAAAATTCAATGATGCATTTTATAGAGTGAAATTTGTTATCAACAAGCACCATACCTATATTTGAAGAGGTGTCAAGCTGAGGGTACAATTTACAGATGATCAAGCTTATATTTTTCCAATAATAAAATATTTGCTTATAATGAATAGCCACAGTGGGACACTATAAAAAAAGCTAGACAAGGAATCTGAAAATAGTCTCTATGCAAGTTATTACTATATGACCCTGTTCATCTCTTGTATTCTTTGAAATTCACTTTTCCCATCTGTAAAATGGAGATGAGAATAGTAGCAGCAACCTCACAGAGTTTCTGCAACTATCAATGGAGATAAAGTATATGAAAGTTCTTTGCAAATTTGCTCAAAAATGCTAGCTAATTTAATTTAATTTAATTAGCTAGAGGTCATATTCTAATGTACTTGACATCTACATTCTTTTTCATTCCCATTTAGAGTTAGGAAAAGTCATTTCACTAATCATAAGGTTATTATTAAAACATGTTTATAATTCAAAGGAGGCAAATGTTAATCAGACAAGTTAAAAATGCCACAAATTAGAAAGAGCAACCCTTTCCTTCTGGAGTAAGCATGCCTGGCATATGGGAATTTAGTGTTAGATAGATGGTTGTAGTAATAATGATGGATAATTAAATTTATGTGTTCAAGTGGCCCCATTTCATCTGAGTATGTGTGTATGTATGTGAGTGCACATGAATTCAGAAAATAAGCATTTTAAGGTAATATTATTCCTACATATAATTTGTAGACATTAAAATAGTATTTATTAACATAAATTATATTTTTCCAAATACAATAAAAATATAATATGAATCCAAGGTGCATTTCATTGTTATTACACAGATTCAGAAATATAAAGAGAAATAATGTATCACCTCCTTCCTCCTACAAATCCAATTACATACACAAAGTCTCTTATGAAATACCTTTTTTTTTTTTCCCTGTGCCCACGATGGGAAACTGATTTGCTTATTTATTTGTTTCTTTGTTTTTATTGCAGTAACATTGGTTTACAACATTGTGTAAATTTCAGGTATACATCATTGTACTTCTATTTCTGTGTAGATTACATCATGTTCACCAGCCAAATACTAATTACAATCCATTACATGTGCCTAATCATCCCTTTCACCCTCCTCCCTCCCCTTTCCCCTCTGATAACCACCAATCCAATCTCTGTCTCTGTCTTTGTTTGATTGTTGTAATTTTTATCTTCTACTTATGAGTGAGATCATACAGTTTTTGACCTTCTCCCTCTGACTTATTTCACTTAGCATAATACCCTCAATGTCCATCTATGTTGTCACAAATGGCTGGATTTCATCATTTCTTATGGCTGAGTAGTATTCCACTATGTATATATAACACATTTTCTTTAGTAATTCATCCCTTGATGGGTGCCTAGGTTGCTTCCAAGTCTTGGCTATTGTGAATAATGCTGCAATGAACACACGGGTGCATGTATCTTTACATATTGGTGTTTTCGTGTTCTTTGGATAAATACACAGAAGTGGAAGAGCTGGATCATATGATAGTCCTATTATTAATTTTTTGAGGAATCTCCATACTGTTTTCCATAGTGGCTGCACCAGTTAGCATTCACACCAGCAGTGTATGAGAGTTCCCTTCTCTCCACATCCTCTCCAACACTTGTTTTTTCCTGTCTTCTTAATCATAGCCATTCTGACGGGCATGAGACGATATCTCATTGTAGTTTTGACTTGCATTTCCCTGATAGTTAATGATGTTGAACATCTTTCCATGTGCCTGTCGGCCATCTGTATATCTTCTTTGAAGAAATGTCTGTTCAGGTCTTTTGACCATTTTTTAATTGGATTGTTATTGTTCTTATTGTTGAGATGCATGAGTTCTTTATATATTTTGGAGATTAACCCCTTATCAGATAAATAGTTTGCAAATATCTTCTCCCAATTGTTAGGTTGTCTTTTCATTTTGTTGATGGTTTCCTTTGCTGTGCAGAAGATTTTTAGTTGGATGTACTCCCATTTGTTTATTTTTTCTACGGTTTCCCTTGCCTGGTCAGACATGGTATTTGAAAATATGTTGCTACGATCAATGTCAAAGAGCGTACTGCCTATGTTTTCTTCTAGAAGTTTCAGGGTTTCGGGTCTTACCTTCAAGTCTTTAACCCATTTTGAGTTAATTTTTGTGTATGGTGTAAGATAATGGTCTACTTTTTTTGCATGTGGCTGTCCATGTCCCAACACAATTTTTGAAGAGACTTTCCTTTCTCCATTGTATGTTCTTGGCTTCCTTGTCAAAAATTAGCTGTCCATAGATGTGTGGGTTTATTTCTGGGCTCTCAATTCTATTCCATTGATCTGTGTGTCTGTTTTTGTGCCAGTACCATGCTATATTGGTTACTATAGCTTTGTAGTATGTTTTGAAATCAGGGAGTGTGATTCCTCCAGCTTTGTTCTCTTTTCTTAGTATTCCTTTAGATATTTGGGGTCTTTTGTTGTTCCATATAAATTTTAGGATTTTTTGTTCTATTTCTGTGAAAAGTGTTGTTGGAACTTGAATAGGGATTGAATTGAATCTATAGATTGCTTTAGGAAGTATGGACATTTTAACTATGCTAATTCTTCCAATCCAAGAGCACAGAATATCTTTCAATTTCTTTGTGTATTCTTCAATTTCTTTCAAAAATGTTTTATAGTTTTCAGTGTACAGATCTTTTACCTCCTTAGTTAAGTTTATTCCCAGGTATTTTATTCTTTTTGTTGCAATTGTAAATGGGATTGTATTCTTAATTTCTCTTTCTGCTACTTAATTGTTAGTGTGTAGAAACGTAACTGATTTTTGTATGTTGATTTTGTATCCTGCAACTTTACCATATTCATTTATTATTTCTGGAAGTTTTTTGGTGGATTCTTTAGGGTTTTCTATATATAAAATCACGTCATCTGCAAAGAGTGACAATTTCACTTCTTCCTTTTCAATTTGAATCCCTTTTATTTCTTCTTCTTGCCTGATTGCTCTGGCCAAGACTTCCAATACTATGTCAAATAGGAGCGGTGAAAGTGGGCATCCTTGTCTGGTTCCTGTTCTTAGAGGGATAGCTTTCAGTTTTTCACCATTGAGGACGATATCAGCTGTGGGTTTGTCATATATGGCCTTTATTATGTTGAGGTGCTTTCTTTCTATATCCATTTTATTCAGAGTTTTTACCATAAATGGATTCTGTCAAATGCTTTCTCTGCATCTATTGAGATGATCATGAGATTTTTATTCTTCATTTTGTTAAAGTGGTGTATCGTGTTGATCGATTTGTGGATGTTGAACCATCCCTGCACCCCTGGGATGAATTCCACTTGATCATGGTGTATAATGCTTTTAATGTATTGTTGTATTTGATTTGCTAGGATTTTGTTGAGTATTTTTGCATTGATGTTCATCAGTGATATTGGCCTGTAATTTTCTTTTTTTGTGTTGTCCTTGTCTGGTTTTGGTATCAGAGTAATGTTGGCTTCATAGAATGAATTAGGAAGCTTCCCCTCCTCTTTGTTTTTTGGAAGAGTTTGAGGAGGATAGGTGTTAAGTCTTCTTTGAATGTTTGGTGGAATTCACCAGGGAAGCTGTCTGATCCTGGACTTTTATTTTGTGGGAGGTTTTTACTACCATTTCAATCTCCTTACTGGTGATTGGTCTATTCAAATTGTCTATTTCTTCTTGATTCAGTCTTGGAAGGTTGTATGATTCTAAGAATTTTTCCATTTCTTCTAGATTGTCCAATTTGTTGGCATATAGCTTTTCACAGTATTCTCTTATAATCTTTTGTATTTCTGAGGTGTCCATTGTAATTTCTCCTCTCTCATTTCTGATTTTACTTATTTGAGCCTTCTCTCTTTTTTTCTTGGTGAGTCTAGTGAAAGGTTTGTCTGTTTTGTTCAAAGAACCAGCTCTTTGTTCTATTGATTTTTTTCTATTGCTTTTTAGTCTGTATTTCATTTACTTCTGCTCTGATTTTTATTATTTCCTTCCTTCTACTGATTTTGGGCTTTGTTCTTCTTTTTTCAGTTCCTTCAGGTGCACTGTTAGATTGTTTATTTGAGATTTCTCTTGTTTGTTGAGATAGGCTTGCGTGGCTATCAGCTTCTCTCTTAGAACCACTTTTACTGTATCCCATAAATTCTGGCATGTGGTATTTTCATTTTCATTTGTCTCCAGGTAGTTTTTGATTTCTTCATTGACCCAATCGTTGTTCAGTACCGTTTTGTTTAATCTCCACATATTTGTGGCTTTTCTGATTTTCTTTCTATAGTTGATTTCTAGTTTCATACCTTTGTGGTCAGAAAAGATGCTTGGTATTCTTTCAATCTTCTTAAATTTATGGGGACTTGTTTTGTGGCCTAATATGTGATCAATCCTAGAGAATGTTCCATGTGAATTTGAAAAGACTGTGTATTCTTTGTTTTGTGGATGGAATGTTCAGTATATATCTACTAGATCTACCAGGTCTAATATGTTGTTTGAGGCCAATGTTTCCTTGTTGATCTTCTGTTTGGATGATCTATCCATTGGTGTAAGTAGAGTGTTAAAGTCCCCTACTATTATTGTGCTACTGTCTATTTCTCTTTTTTTATCTGTTAATAATTGCTTTATATATTTAGGTGCTCCTATGTTGGGTGCATAGATATTTACTAGTGTTATATCCTCTTGTTGGATTGTTCACTTTATGATTATGTAGTGCCCTTCTTTGTCTCTTGTTACAGTTTTTGTTTTAAAGTCTGCTTTGTCTCATATGAGTATTGCTACCTCAGCTTTCTTTTCATTGACATTTGCATGGAGTATCTTTTTCCATACCTTCACTTTCAGCTTGTGAGTGACTTTAGGTCTGAAGTGTGTTTCTTGTATGCAGCATATACATGGGTTCTATTTTTTTATTCAATCAGTCACCCTATGCATATTGACTCGAGCATTTAGTCCATTGACATTTAAAGTAGTTATTGATATATATGTACTTACTGCCATATTTTTACTTTTTTTTCTTGGTGTTTTAGTAGTTCTTCTCTGTTCCTTTCTTCTTCTCTTGCTCTCTTCCTCTGTGGTTTGGTGGCTTTCTTTGTTATTATGTTTGGGTTTCTTTTGCTTGTTTTTTTTTGTATTTATTATAGGTTTCGGGTTTGTGATTACCATAAGGATCATATATAACAACCTACATATGTAGCAAGCTATTTTGAGTTATTGGTCTCTTTAGTTTGACCTCAATCTGAAAGCTCTACTCTTTTATTCTCCTCCTCCCACATTTTATGTTTTTGATATCATATCTGTCTTTTCTTTGTGCATTTGTATCCATTACATTCTTATTGTGGAAATAGTTGATTTATCCTATTTGTGGTCTTCCCTTTTCTCCTTAAATAAGTCCCTTTAGCATTTCCTATAGGACTGGTTTCTTGGTGATAAACTCCTTTAATTTTTGCTTGTCTGGGAAACTCATCTCTCTTTCTATTCTTAATGATAAACTTGCTGGGTAGAGTATTCTAGACTGTAGGTTTTTTTTCCTTTTAGCACTTTAAATATGTCATGCCACTCTCTTCTAGCCTGTAAGGTTTCTGCAGAGAAGTTGGCTGATAGCCTTATGGGGTTTCCTTTGTATGTAACATGTCTTTCTCTTGTAGCTTTTAGGATTCTATCTTTATCTTTAATTCTGGACATTTTAATTATGATGTTTCTTGGTGTAGGCCTCTTTGGGTTTATCTTATTTGGTGCTCTCTGTGCTTCCTGAACCTGGATGTCTGCTTCCTTCCTTAGGTTAGGGAAATTTTCAGCTATTATGTCTTCAAATAGATTCTCTGCCCCTTTGTCTCTCTCTTTTCCTTCTGGGACCCCTATAACATGGATGTTAGTGCACTTGATGTGATCCCAGAGGTCTCTTAGACTGTCCTCACTGTTTTTAATTCTTTTTTTCTTTTATCTGATCAGCTTGGGTGATTTCCTCTAGTCTTTTGTGCAGCTCACTGGTCCATTCTTCTGTATCCTCTACTCTGTTTTTAAGTCCCTCTAGCAAATTTTTCATTTCCAGTATTGTATTCTTCATTTCTGATTGGTTCTTTTTTATGTCTTCTATTTCTTTGTTGACATTCTTAATGAGTTCATCCATTCTTCTCCCAAGATCAGTGAGTATATCTATGACTCTTGGTTTGTATTCTCTGTCAGGTAGATTGCTCATTTCTGTTTCATTTATTTCCTTTTCTGGGGTTTTGTCCTGCTCCCTTGCTTGGAAGGTATTCCTTTGCCTCCTCATTTTGCCTCTTTCTCTGTGCTTGTATCTATGTATTTGGTAGGTCAACTATATCTCCTGATCTTGGAGGAGTGCCCTTATGTAAGTGATGCCTTATGAGGCCCAGCAGTGTGCTTTCTTCTCATCACCAGTTCCAAATGTTCCAGGAGTGACCCCTGTATGGACTGCTTGTGTCCTTCTGTTGTGGCAGTGTTGCTCTTGCCATAGGTGCCCAGGGAGGCTGAGCTGTTCCCCTGGCCCGTTGGTTGTAATGCTCAGCTGTGTGTGGTTGTAGACTCTTCAGTCTCTTTATCAGGTGTGGGGAGCCCTAGCATAGTTGACTGCAAGGCCTAATAGCACATTCCTGTTGCAGTTTTTCTATTAAATGTGTAGGCCCCTAGCACGGCTGGTTATTAGGTTCAGGGGCTTGCAATTGCTATAAGCCTCTGGCTTATTAGGCTCTTGTCTGCTCTAGGAGGGTTGCAGCTGGATGGGGCTGGCCCTAGGCACAGGAGGACCCAATTGTTTCAGGCTTTGGAGGGTGCAGCCAATCCCCTATGTGGCTGTTTGAAAAATGCAAGTCTTCCTCAGTTGAGAAGCCCTGCTGCCCACAGGGCCTCACACACAGTCAACACAGTCCTGCTCCATGCGTGTGCCCCAACCCCCTAAAGTGGACCCACTTGCTCCAAGGCAGGGGTCCCACACTCTTCACCTGCTCCTTGGGCTCACCCTGCCCCACAGAGGTGGGCATACTTGCCAGGCTGCAGAGAATCCAGTCAACTCTCTCAAACAGGCCCACAAGTTTCCTGCTTGTAGGACTTGTTGTTGGGTGGGGCCAGTCCCTAGGGCAGGCTGCTTTCCTTGGCTGAGCTGGATTAAATCAGTGCTCTGTGGGTGGAGCAGACCCTGGGCTACCAGCCCACAGGGAGAACTCCAGTAGAGTCTGCCAGTGTCTGTGTCAGCACGCCCACACCACATCACAACAGTGGCCATCACCAATGTCCCAGTCTCTCAGGAGGTCTCACCTCTCATTGAGATGCACCCAGAGCCTATCAGGTGAATCAATTTTTGCCAAAGGACTGTGACCTTTCTGGTGATTTTAGGTTGCTTTCCAAAATGGGTGAATTTGTGCATAGGCCCTTTATGAGCAGCTCTAATTTCTTTGTGTCCCAGCTTTTCTGGGGGCATTCCTTGTTGTTGTTAGCAGCCAGCAAAGACAGATATTGTGACACTTGTCTCAGTTGTGCTGGGTCCAAATAATACCTATAGCGGCAATGCTCCCTGGTTCAGGTCCCCCCCTCTTTCAGGGAAGGCTGTGTACCTTTGGATTACTCCCAGCAGGCTCTGAAGCATTGCAGCTTGTGACGGTGGCATTTTTTTCTCTCCAGAAGGGAATTTCTGCCTCTTCCACCTCAGTTAGGACTGTCATTTGTTGCAGGGGTTCCTCTTATCCAGTTTTCACTTCTCTCTGAGAGTAATTTTTCCAAAATTTGTTGTAAATCTATTGTGTCTGTGGGAGGGGAGTTCACAGTCTGCCTACACTGCCATCATTTTTCTCCTCCCATGAAATATCTTTTTAAGGAAATATGTTGCCTTAAGACACATTCTGAAATTGATTACTACATATATTTTTATTTAAATAAAGTATCACAAATATGCCATTTTAAGTAGAAATTACTTAAAAGTGTGTTCTCCCACTGGAGCTTAAAAAGAAAAGACCACTTTTCCAAAAACTTTTTTACTACTGATGGTTTGTTTAAAATAACACATTGGACCACAGTGAGGAAAATGGATTCAGCATTGTCTTCAGTGGTCTTAACTTCACCTAATTGTTAAGAGTGTTCTGTAAATATTTGTGTAATGGTTTTGCTTAAGACTGTTTAATTCACTTCAAAGTATAAGTTAATACAGTGCTCTCCTATGCAAAGAATTTAAAGTTGTCTTTAGTACAAGTTAATTTGCAAATTTCATAATTTTATTTTTTAGCTGTTTTTGAAGATTTAATAAAAAGAATAAATTAGAAAACTTTCAAATGATAAGAGAAAGCTATTTTTACGCTCTGTACATTTTGTGAATGTTACATTCTGTTAAATTGTACCGTAAAAGGAGGCAATATCTACCAGCTGCATCTATTAAAAGAATGCTTTAATTTATTTTAAAATAGAGAACTGGGGAAAAAAAGAATTCATCACAATTAGTATCACCTGAAAACTTCTCTTTCTATGAAGAGCACCATCATCTTAAGCACTTGTATTCTTAAACTGACTAAAAAGAATGTGAAAGAAACATCGAAGGGTCCCCTAACAAAGAACAGTGGATTTTAAGAGTGACAAATCCTCACAGTTTAAGATTCCAAAGTGTTCATTAATGCTTTTTATGCACACTCTTTTTATTCTTATGAACTAATTATATGAAATGAGTTTTTTCAATATTCACTAAGTTAAAAAGAAGCATATATGGGAATGATCAAAATAATTATCTTCTGAAAGAGAGCTAAGGGGAATCAAGTAGCTACAAAAATATGCTATCAGGGCTAATCCTGAGCATGGACTCCAGTGCCCCACTGTCTGGCTTTATCTCGTGCTCAGCCACTGACTCTAACCTGGTCAAGTCTTCTAACCTCTGATTAATTTTTCTCATGTGTAAAATGAGAGTGATAACAGTATCTACCTGATAGAATTTCTATGAGAATTAAAGTTATAGGCTTTAAACCAGTGCACATAATAAATGCCGTATATTTACATATACATATAAATGTATACATATTTTATGTATATATAAAAAAATATATAAATATATATTTAGCCATTTTTATTGGCAGTTGCTTTCTTGATATTAAATTATCAGCCATGCATATAATTGTTGTTCAGTTTCTTCAGAGAAGTAACTGAAAGCAATAAAAGACTGAGTTAATAATCAAATGCATTGTGGAAGGAAACCATGTGCTAGAAATATAGGAAGACCTGTGTAGAAGAAATAAATACTTCAGAAAGAAAAGGAAAGAGATCACTGCATCTTTCTCCAGCTCTGTTTCCCAGACATTTGTTTTGGAAGTGACCTTTATTTTGGTAACGTACCCCATCATCGCTGTCCAGGACACAGTCTAGTTCTAATGGGTCATAGTAGGTGGTGGCAGTGGTGATGGGGGTGGTGGCAGTGGTGGTGGTGGTGGCGGTTAGGCCTAGATTGAAGGCCAGCTGACTAGTGCCTTGAGTTTCTCTTTTTGATGGTAGTGGTGGCACTGGTGGCGGTGGTGGTGGTTAGGCCTAGATTGAAGGCCAGCTGGCTAGTGCCTTGAGTTTCTCTTTTTGATGGTGGTGGTGGCAGTGGTGGTGGTGGTGGCAGTTAGGCCTAGATTGAAGGCCAGCTGGCTAGTGCCTTGAGTTTCTCCTTTGATTAATTGAACTGAAGTTTCTATACAAAAATATTCTGTAGATAGTTAACACTTTTCATGAAAATATTTTATTTATAGTGCCCAAATTATCTCATTTATTGCCTCTTCTTTCTTTTAATGTAAGATTTTTTCTTGATAGCAGCCTTGTTTCTTGGCACAGTGTGATGTTTCAGCTAATCTTCCAAGTTTCCTCTGCAGCTATTGCTGCTCTTTTTAATGATGAACGGTATTTAGAGAAATCACAATTTGGACGCCACTATGCTACCATTGCTTCTTGACCTTTTCAAGAGCTAGTGAAAATGTATTTTAGAAACAAAATAAATTTATTTGTTCATCATGTATTTGCAACTAAAATTTCCTACCACAGGATTTTCCTAACCTGTTCTATTTCAAATCTATGTTAATATTCTCTTATACTGAAAATTTTGGTTCCAAAATGAAGTCAATTTTGTTACTCTTTTCCTTTATCCAATTATAAATAAATTAGTTTCAATGTAATAACACCAGCATTGCTAATAAAATAAGAAGGCTGAATGAATTTCAAGAATTCTTTGCAGTTCAATTTTTCCTTCAAACACATTTCTCTAAGTTTGAACAGGAAATATAATATGTTCTAAATTAACTTGGACAGAAAAATGTATTTTAAATCAGCCTTGCTGTATAGTTAGTTTCATTAGTTTTGATTTTAAGAGCTTTTTACTTTCTGATTCAATTTTATTTTTTTTTATTATGTAAGACTATTAAAAGGTTGCAAATTAGAAACTATATAACAAGATATTTAGGTAAAGGCTTGCCTCCGTTCTGGTCTCTTCCATTTTAACTCTTTCTCCCTATATAGATAATTGGAAAATATTATATACACTATTCTATACTGTGTCTTTTTCACATATATCATAGAAATCACATTATATCACTGTACAAAGATCATACTATTTCTTATGGCTACAGTGTATCTCATTGCATGATACACAGGATTTAATCACTTTTCTATTGAAGGACAGTAAATTGTTTTCAATCATTTGCTTTTAAAAAGAATACCAGGACCAGCCCCAGTGGTCTAGTGGTTAAATTCAGTGCGTTCTGCTTCAGCAGCTCAAGTTTAGTTCCTGAGTACAGACCTACCCCACCCATCTGTCAGTGGCCATGCTGTGGTGGCAGCTCATATACAAAAAAGAGGAAGTTTGGCAACAGATGTTAGCTCTGAGGGAATCTTCCTCAGCAAATAAAACCAGAATACCATGATGAATATAAGTCATTTCACATTTTTTTCAATGTATTTTGGGGATAGAGTCCTAGAAGGGTCCTAGAACCAGAGAGTTAATTCACTGTGTAATTTTCCTGATATTGCCAACTATTTCTCCATACCTGTAACGCTTCTTTTTTCCAACCTCACCAATAATGTATGCAACTATGCATTTCTCCACAGCTTTATTAACAAAATATTTTGTCATATTTTGGAATTTACCAATCCAATGAGAGAAAAACATTCATTTGTCTTTCTCTTATTAGTGAGTGTGAGCAACTTTTCATATGTTTAAGGACTTTTTTTTTTTTCTGTGAATGCCTAGTGTATCATTTACCCATTATGCTACAAGTTATTGATCTTTATTCCTTGGTATTTAAGAGCTCTTGGTAGATAAGGATGTAAACTCTTTTTCATATAAATTGGAAATATTATTTCCCAGTTTGCTGTTTGGTTTTGACTTAGGTTATCATGTTTTTCCTTCAATTTTCACCCATTGAAAACTTCACACCAATTTTCTTCTAGTTCACCTATACTTCCATTTTTTACATTTTATTCTCTAATCAATTTGGACTTCATCCTGGAGTGGGAATGAAAAAAAGAATCCAATTTATCTTTTATCAAATAGCTATCCAGTTGTCACAATGCCTTAAATAATATCTAAATAAATAAATAAATATCTAAAGTATGGAGTTTCCTTAAATAAATATCTAAAGTATGGAGTTCTTTTTATTTCTGACATATATCACAGATATATGTTTCCCAATTATGGTTTCCTTAAGGTAAAGTGAGAGAACTTAAATATAGACAGTACAGAAACAATCTCTTTGCAGAATTCTTATAGATATTAGCATTTTTGAAACTTTATAGTCCTTAAAAACTTAGAGAACAAATTTTTAGTAACATTAAATTCTTTAAAAATACCTTATTTTCCGTAAAAATTAGTTATGTATTCTCCTCTTATATTTCATCATTTTGCATAATCTCTATTAAAATTTTTATAATAATAATAAGTAATTTTGGCATAAAGTGTTTTGAAAATAAACTGATTCATGGCATTAGAAATTAGCCATTTGTCACATGTGATAAAAGCATTCTACGAGCATGAGTCAGTATTTTTTACAAAGCCAACAGAGTATCAATTAAACCAAGTAGTTGTTTAAAAAAGAGATTATTTAAAGTAGCTTCTACTGTACATAGATACCAGGGATCTCCAAAGTAGCAAATTTACTTTTGAAATAAATGAACTCCTATCATTTCCAATAATAGAAGAAGGTAATATTTGCTCTACAAGAATTCAAAGCATACTCCTTTGGTTTATAAATAAATAAACAAATAAAACATCAGGTACAAGAAGTCTATTTTTCCAGAACTATATTTTAGAAACAGTTTTAGAATAGTTCAAAATAAAACTTGCAATAAAAACAGAAAAACATTAAAAGTTATAGGCACTGAGAAAGACTTTCTATAGGTTTATACTAATATGGTCGTTAAAGCTTTTTAGGCATAAAAACTCATTTACACCTCATTCCTAAAATAAATTGAGCTTCTTAGAAAAGTCAGATCTGAGTTAATTTTCATATCTAATCAGTCTTTAGTCTTTTTGCTCATGTGGATAGATTTAATATTGCAATATATCACTTTTCCAATCTTATTTCAGGCCAAACAATGTGGCTACATCTCCCCAAGTCTGCCTCGTCGCAGTTTACTGCCCGGCAATGACACCCTTTTCAACCTTGACCGGGCATACTTTCCCACCCAAAGCACAAGACTACATTGGCCAGTTTCTCTCTAACCTTCTTAGATTATCTGCTGATGGATGATACACTTGACTTCAATCTTACCATATTTATAGATTATTTTATGAATTTAAGTCTTAATTTCCCAGCAAAATGATAAAGTTTTTTAGAGGAGGAACTGTAACGAAACTTTCTATTGTAACCACATACTAGTATCAATTTAAATTGTTTGATATTGGGGGGTATAAATAGTTATCAATCTCTTACTTGTTTCCTTAGTTTTCAGTTTTATAATAACCAAGTTTGCAAAACCTAGGGACATATAATGAGTATTAGTGTATTGGTATCCTAAGGAAAATAACGAAAATAAAGATCAATCTCAAACATCTTGGATGTATAGTCAGTGCAATAACTATCTTCTTTTTTAAAAAGGTATGAAATTTGTACTTTATATAGAGCATGAATGAACTGGGTAGTGTAGACTTTGGTTGGCTTATTAAAATCTATGGTTGCTTGAACAGTATTCTGATATACTGAACACAAAACTAACTTCTGTTTTCTTTACTAATTTTTGATGTGTTTAATGATATTTAAGGCATTATGAGAAAACATGCAAACTTATCAAGAAATGAAGACTGATATTTTTTGAAAATTCTTCCCATAGTTATAAATATGAGCAGAGAAGTGGAAACAAGAGCTTTTATATATTGCTATTTATAAACTGTTTATAATAGTTTTGATAATATTAAATGAATCTTCTCTTATCTCCACACAAAATTTGTGATTAAAGCCAAAAACCTATTACATGCAGTGTATGATCTAGATAGAAATATACCTAACTAAATTATCAAAATTTGTGATGATTAGCTGTCTTGTTTGAGTTTTTCATTTTCTTTTTCACATTGCCTATATACATAAACAAATGGGAAAAGAGTTCTTGAAATATATAATATTCAAAACAATATATGTTACATATCATAAAGCAAAGGAAATGTGTTGATATTCTATCATTTTGCACACACAGATTACCCTTCTCATGCTCAGGATTCATTTTTTAAGTGTAACTATATATTTAATTTTTGCAAATCTAGTAACTAAGAATATTTCCTTTAAATTTGGGCTGGATAAGTACATATTTGCCAGAGTGCCTAAATCATTCTCCTGGTAGTAAACTGCATAGTTATTAATATTTTACACAATATTTAAAATGCTTTAATAACCCTAAAAGCATTTTAAGTAGAATCGACATACGATATGCAAGAAATGTATACATATTCATAAGGTCCAGAAAATAATATAGCAAATGTGTGTGGGCAACAGTGGGTGTTATGATGGTTTTGCATTTTCACACTATTTAAAATAGCCCTCGGTAATTTTATACGCCCATGAAAACAATACTGATCCTTCTAGGACACTGAAATAATCAAATTCATTGACAGATAATTTCTTACATATTTATATTCCATTAATTCTGATGAAATTCATGTTGCTTCCAAAGACGCAACTCACAAACGTGGAACACAATGAAAAACCAAAGGGTCACACCTAGGGATTAAAGATCACAGAGCATGGTTCACCATGGACTCCAGCGCCTTCCTACAATTCTCTGGAGGCAATATCAAATGAAAAAGAATTTCAAGAGAAGCCTTAATTAAGAAAAGAAGTAGCAAAGTTACAGCATAAAGTTGAGCCTGTGTGTTTCAGACAATCTTCAGTCTCCCATACTGGAAGTATGTTTGATTTTCTTGGAGAAGGATTAGGAAATGAATAGGATTGTAAACCTCCTGTTGCATTTTGTATTTCTCCTTTACCTCCCCTGGTTCTCTCCCTAAATAACAACATTGAGAGGACAGGTGCCAAATCTTCTCAAAAGGGACAGGGAGGTGGCAAGAGACAAGTAGGTTCAAGGCTAGGATGAGCACCAATCACCAGGCAACGGGCATTCTTGTCCAGGAAGATTTTGCTCGATGGATAGTCGTGGATGGTTTGACTTGCTGTCTGGAATAATTACAAAATACTCATTAAAATTTCTATGACTTTAATTTTTAGAGAAAATAAATACATGTATTTTAATACAAAGAAGTATTACCACCGCCTCAAGAACTACTAAATAAAAATGATAAATATTTATTTAAGTGTATTTGATTACTAGAATGACCTTGTTAAGAGATTATTGTTTTCTCTATTTTATATAGATGAGAAATACTAAGAAGTGGAGCTAAAATTCTAAAGTTTATACCATTCTGTTGTACCACTTTACACCTCTATTCTTCATATGTAAGAGCCAAAGACTATACACAAAAGCATTAAAAAAAGCAGATAAGATATGAGGATAGTTTTGGCCTTATTTTTGTTGATAGGTTCTTTGCTATGTTCCAATCAATAGCCATGATGTTAAACAAATTCTTTCTTTAAAATCAACCTTTTTTTTGAAAACGTGCCAATTGACACTGAGTAGACAATTTAAAATTAGACAAAAGTGTATAAAAATATCCATGCCCTTTTTGAAAAATTAAAGCAATAAGTCTTCTGTCAAATGCAACTGATATATTGAGGCTTCGTCTGCACTGTGATGGTATATAAGTTGCCAATATACAAATATATCCATGTATAAATATAGGTAGCCTTTCCGCAACAGTATATTATTTTAGATAAAATGATATATTAAGCATACGGAATTTAGACTTTGCAGGTGAAGAATCTAACCGCCCATGGCAGCTGTCACGTTTAGAGCAGCATATGAGAGGTGGGAGAGAAGTGCAAGTGTCAGGGAAAGGAAAGTCCTTTTAAGTATCAAGATTTCTCCAACAGATGGCTTGATAGCTTATTTCTTATATTCTATGAGTTCTAATTTTCACCATAGTAAATATAATTTACTAATGTCTCATGTCAACTTAATTTGCTGGAGAAATCAAATGGTGGAAAGTATGTTTACAAAATTTTAAATATAGAACTGAAAAGTATTCTTCTTGGTTATATGTCAGACTGAAAGTCAGTGGTCCAAATGTATTGGATTTCTATCCTGCGAGATACGGTAGATGTGAGATTTGGAGAAAAGGCGGAGTGAAGATCAAGAGAAATATAAAGAATAACTATCAAAAAAAACTGGCCTGCTCAACAAGCTCCCAATGGCCAAAGCTGGAAAAATTCAAGCTACAAAATTGACAAAGTAGTTTTAGATTATAACTGAAAGTATATGAGAAATATACACAAGTCCACACTGATATATTTCAATGATTGAAGAAATAAATGGACAAATGTCCTCTGTAGAAAAATTGCAAATAATATATGTAGATAGTCCACCCTACAGGAGGTAGAGCTTAATTTGTACCTCCTGCCTACCCCTACACCCCCTTCCAGGGTGTTCTAGACTTAGTGACTTGCTCCCGAAAATAGAGTAAGAAAGGAAAACATTAGTAATGTTACAATGAAGGAACCCGGCAAACACGACCTTAATCAAGCAGTGAATGTTAATTTCACCAGTGAGATCACTTGGATATTAAGTACCCTCTGATAGATGCCGTGAGAAAGGCACTTCACCTCTGTGCTGTTCTTTCTAAAAACACATTACCCTAGCCTAATGTAAAAAAAAAAAGAAAAAGAAAACAAACCCAAATTGGGGACTTTCTATAAGATACTTGCTCAGTACTCCTCAAGACTATCAAGACAATGAAAAAAAAAAGAAAGAATCAAAAACTGACCCAGACCAGAGGAGACCAGAGAGACAGGACAATAAATGCAGTGCGGCACCCTAGATCAGATCCTGAAACAAAAAAGAGGACATTAGTTGGAAAACAGATGAAACTCAAATAAGACTGGATTTTACATAACAGTAATGCATCACTGTTGATTTCTCAGTTTTGAAAAATGCACCATGATAATGTAAAATGGTAAAAATAGGTGGGAGGGACGATATAAGCAAACTCTCTAGATGCAACTTTTCTGTAAACCTAAAATTATTCCAAAATAAGTTTTTTAAAAAAGAAAACTGTCTTAGACCTTAAAAATTTTTACTGCTGTGATAACCCCCCTTCCCCAAAAAGGGTTAGTGAGTCTAAAGAAACTTGACAACTAAATGTAATGCATAATTATGTTTATCCTAGATTAATAAAACAATCTTACTAAGAGCTATAAAGGGCATTACTGAGAAAATTTGAACATGAATCTTCTATAATATTATTATGTCACATAATATTATTTTATGAAAGTTAAATTTATTGAGTTTGATAATATTATTGTGGTTACAGAGGAGAATGACCCTGTTTTTGGAAAATACACTCTGAATTATTTTAGGCTGAAATGTCATAATGTCTATAACTTACTTTTAATTGGTTTGGCAAATAATATGAAGATAATATAGATAGAGAGGTAACACAAATAAAGTCAAATGTTAAAAATTATTAAACCTTTGAATTAGTTTTTGTCTTTACTATAAGTCAATTTCTTAAAAATATTGGAGGAAAGAGTGACATTGACCCTTTCCAGAATCTTATATTTTTATTGTAGAAGCAAATGAGCTAACAGCCAGAAAAATAAGAATAGTAAAAAGCAGAATTCTGAGAGGAATGAAGCATGGTGACCAGAGTCTTTCGTAAAGATAGAGAAATGAATCAAATTAGAATATCAGATATATTCTAACAGACTAATAGACAAATATTCTAATAGACTAATATTTTGTCTTCTTTGACCTCACTCACCTGGAAACTCAACTAAAGTTATAGTAATGAAAAACAACTATATCAAACTTAGCTTCATTTCATTTCCTCAGTATAAACCCAAAAGTCTTTTATAGAGGTCATAATAGGCATGGTCGTTGACACTCCAATATCCATCCATCATAATTAAAAAGCATAGGTAAGAATTATTTTCCAATTAACCCTGGTAGTGAATTCTTCTGGAATGGGCTTTGTATCAGACACCATTGGTGTCCTGCCCTATTTGGCCCACCCAAAATACTCTCTCTACCTTCAGTGGATAGTTCCTGTACATACCATCAACTTCCTACCTGAATCACTTGCATCATCTGCCTGAGGCTTTCTCTGGCCAATATGAGGTTCTTGACCACGTGCAAGGACGATGGAAGGTCCAGGGAGTACTATCACCTAGAGAGGGATAAGATTTGAAGAATAAATCTCACAATTTTCCTTATGTTCTGTGCAGTCCCTGAAAGGATCCATGACAGGAATGAACTCCCTTACCCAGAGTGTAATTCACTCTCTATTTTTCTTCCTACTGTGTGATCTTACCACTCTTTCATGCTCCTTCCCAGATAGATTATCCTATTCAAATTTTTCTCTCAGGATGGGCATTTGGAGAAATCTAAATTAAGATACGCAAATTACCTAAAGTTTGCAAATGAGTCTTGAGGTGATAGAAGTAGAGATAGGTGCAAGGAAAGGTTTCCTCCTTCTATAAGGAAAAAGTGAATAGGTGGCCATTTCTCCTTGAGGGCACTGTTATGTCTAAATATGATTCCTGGGAATTCTACAGTCCCTTTGACCAGACCTTGAGGATGAATCCATAGGGATTTTGGTTACACTAAAATTTTTTTTTCAAATTAGAGCCCTGGTCCATCATTTATAAAGCCGACCCCATAGCTTTGGATAGCTTACTATGTGAAATGACAGATTTCTGTTTTGTCAACTCGTTTTACTTGGGATTGTTTTAATTACCATAAGCCAAAATTCCTGTAACTGATAAAGAGGGGTGTGGAGAAGAAATTGGTTTAAGGGAGAACTTAGTTAGGGGCTAGGGAGCTGTTTTTGAGGTAGTTACTTAAGAATGAAAAATATTAATTGTGCAAATTCAGGAATGGAAAGGAGCTTAATAGTGATTGTTAGAAAAAAGTGCCTCTTGGCAGTGACAGTGGGTGTGCCTTCTCCCCTACCTCCTCCACAATTAGTTGGACCAATAGTTCCAAATCCTCTATTATTGTTAGCTTATTTACTCAGCAAACATTTATCAATCAGATCCAATAAGTCCAGCTTTGTGCTTAATTCTAGAATGAAGGCCATTGCCTTCCTTTAATTAACACACAGATAATAAACACGGGTTGCCTAAATGTAGGAGAGCTGTAATAGAGGTAGGCACAGGGTGGGAGCTCTGGAAACCCAGAGAAAGTGTTAATTACCTCATTTTATAGTTAGATGGGTCTTACCTATGAGCTAAGTCTTAACAGATGAGTGAGTGAACCAGAAGCATAAGGAAAATTACCAACAAAAGATAGTAGGCATGGAGAGGGAAGGGCATTCCAGGCAAAGGGAATGCTATGTGATGTGAAAAAGCAATGAGGCAGAACAAGCACAATGCATTTTATAAAAGGTACATGTTTTCATATAACTGAAGCATGGTGTACATGTCAGAGTACATCACAAGGTAAGGTTGGAACTAGCTGAGTGTCTTATATGCTATGATTGAAAAAAAAAGAGTTGACTTTATCCTGAAGGCAATACAATAGAGTATTATGATTAGCTTTATATTTGGGAAAAATCATACTGGCAGTAGTGCAGAGAATAAATTAGGGAAATTATAATCGAAGGCAAGAAAGGGAGTTAAGATTCTGTATGCTAATCGAAGCAAGATTTTCTAACAGTAGTGATGAAAGAAAAGCATAGAATTTAAGAGACATTAGAGAAGGCTACGCACATCAGAAGAGCAGGATTAAGTGGACGGAGTCACGGATTAGAGGGCAGAGAAAACAAGATGTTGGTGAGGCTGGTTCACTGTTGCCTGATTGAGTGAGTAGGTGAAGAGTTAGAACAATCACTGTGGTATAGAAAACAGGGAGAGGAAGAAGTGAAAGAGAGAGTGTGAGCAAAGCTTGGACGTGATAACTTTTAGATGCCTATGGGACATCTGAGTGACTCTATATCTTATATAAAAATCTAAATTTGAAGTTTTAGGAAATTGGTTTAGACTAGAGATACATATTTGTTAATAGTGAACATGTAAGCGTGTGTTTAAATCATGGGACTAGAGTGTTAAAATTAGAGAGTTTAAGATTCTCTCTTCCTGCTCACCAGTGTTCTAACCGAGGGATAATAGAAGGACCCAAATGAGAATAAAAGTATCCATTCTATAAATGGACCAAGCAGAGGCTCTGAAACCCAAGAAATAGGGCCACTTAGTTAAGAGTAGAACAGAGAATACAAATGAGCCTGAATGAGAGTAGAACTCTCATTCTCAAATGAACTCTCCAGTGATTGGAGCTTACCCCTAAGTCCTCATCTGGAAAGCTGGAGCACAGGTAAAGGAGATCTTGTTGGAACATCCAGAGGCATCTGATGATTCTTGGCATGGAGACCAGAAGTGCAAGGCAAGCCATTCCACCTGAGCATAAGTCATTGAAAAAATAATAGAGAATGTGCCAGGAATGTGACATGTGGCCTCAATATTTTAGCTTTTCCTTATGGAAAACATTATCCAATAAACATCAGGCTCTCACTGATCTCCCATTACATTCTATTTGCAAATAGGTGAGTATGGAGTGGAGTGAAGCCCTCTTCTCGGAAATTGTTGGATTAGGGAAAGAACAGAGGAAATCTTGATATGACCTCCCCCTAATGGGGAAGGAATCCAAGTTCCACATATAAGAGGAAAATTGTTCTCCCCTAATGGTGATGTCACTCAGGACGGTATAAACGCAGGAGAAGTGGAATAAGGACAAACAGCCAGGAAAAAAAAAAAAAAAAAAAGAGGAGGAGAAGCAGAGAGAAAAAAGGAAGAGACAATTATACACAACTAGCATGCATTGGTTTCTAACACCATTCTCCAATGTCAGGAGCCAGGGCTCCTTGAAGAAATGGCTGACTTTAGGCCAGGGACAGGAAGGATACAAGATGAAACCGGAACATCTCTGTAGTGCCACAAAGTAAGGAAGTGCTCAGAAAAGAAACACACACACAATGATGGAGATATGTCAAACGGACACAGGAGTCAACTGAAAGAGTTTAGAAGGACCAAAACTGGAACAATTTAAGTGACAAAGTTGTATTGGATTATAACCCAAAGTATAAAATAAATATCCATGAGTCCATACTGATACAAATAAATGATTAAATAAATAGGGGAAAACAGACAACTTTCCTGTGCAGAAAAATTACAAATAACTTATGTAGATATCCTGTCGTCAGGAGGCAGAATATAACTCCTGACTTCTTAAATGTGGGCTCTGCATAGTGACTTCTTTCCAAAGGCTACAGTTTGGAAAGAGAGGAAATGGAGTAATTTCACAATGATATTAACCTGATCAGTGTTAATATCAACAGTGTTGAATTATGTTGCTAGCATGTACCAATAATATAATGTGATAAGAATGGCACTTTACCTCAGTGGTCTTCCACCAAAAACCTATAGCCTTGATCTCATCACAAGAAAAATATCAGAAAAATCCTAACTGAGAGATATTCTACAAAATACCAAAGCAGTACTTCTCAAAACTGTTAAGGTCAGCAAAAACAAGGAAAGTCCGAGAGACTGAGACAACCAAGAGAACCCTAAGGAGATACGACAGCTAAATGTGAAGTGGTATACTGGATGGGATCCTGGCACAAAATGGACTTTATTATATCAATATTGTTTCATTAATTGTGACAAGTGTGTCATGCTAAGGTAAGATGTTAATAGTAGATGAAACTGAGTGTGGAGCATATTAGAGCCCTCTGTACTATTCTCTCAACTCTTCTATAAATTTAAATTTATTCTAAAATAAAATGTCTATCTAAAAAAATGGCAAGTGAAGACAGGGTTTTGGTTATAAGAGAGCAGTCAAATAACATATGCAACTGTTAGAGTTAAGAAAAAAATAATGACCAAAGAATATTTACTGGATTTGGTGAATAGAATTTCTTGGGAGGTGCTAAAATAGCCAGGTGAATGGTAGAGAATATAGTTGTGAAATGGGGAGTAAATGATGATTGGGACAACGAAGGCAACATGCTTAAAATACTTCCTTAAAATAACTTTGTGAAACAAGGAAAGAGTGTGAGAGAGAAAGAGATGTGTTTATAGACTACAAACAGAAAAGAAAGGTTATTAAGTAGAAAGTGAAATGAAGAGGAAATGAATAAATAAGTGTGGATATAAAGTTTCCAAGACTGGGGTGAATAATACCTGGAACAGGAAAACTATTAGCCTTGAGAAGTTAGAAAAAACTCTTTCTGAGGCAGGAGGGAAGACAATAGTGATGAATGGATATGCAGATAATCGAAGTCATACTAAGGGAGTTGGGAAGGAAGATGAAAAATTCTCATGCTCTTTGGACAGCATGATATCTCACAAATGTTAATTAATAAGAGGTAATCTTTTACTCTGTTGTCCTAAGAAAAGGGTTGTGTGTTGCTCAGTATATAGTTGTAAAGTATTTCTTTCCTCGAAGTCAAGGTGCTTGTTCCAGATCTCCTTTCTGATATTAGTTATTCTGTTAATATTGAAATTTCTGAATCATATTTTATATTATAAAATTACTCCACATTAAGTTTTTAAGATCTACGCATGTTGACACATACAGGTTTAGTTCACTTATTTTAATGGCTGTTTAACACAATTGTACGAATTAAACAAGTTTATTTTTTCATTCTTCTATAGATGGACTTAGCTCATTTTAATTTTTTCACATTACAGTGCTGCAATGAACATTTGTGTAAGTGTGTTTTGGTGCACGGTATAAAACTTCTCTGAGAAAAATCCAAAAATCTCAATCCCTGTGCCCTAAAGGAGGAATAAGTTTCAGCAAGTGTCCCCTCCTATTCCCTGGGCTAGGGGGTTCAAGATTTGCTTTATTTTCTAATTTGCCCTGTTTCAGGTACAGAGCATACCTCTGACTAACAACTTTGTGTAGGTAGGTACATCCCTAAGTATAACTGAAACTACAAAGAGAAAAAGGACACAATGCACAAAGTTTCATGTTAAAAGAGAAATTGTGACAGGTGCTAGAATAAAATTACCACCTGACAAATACCCAACAGATGGAGAGATTTTAAATTCCAACCAGAGGAAGAGGGTGACTTCATGAATATTGTGGTTTTGAACTTAACCTTAGAAGATCACAATGATTTCAATAGGAAAAAATAAGGTTTGAAGATATGGGAAGCTATTACACGTGAAAGGGAAAATGTTGCAAGGCAAATGAGAGAAAGATTTTAAAATATGTTCAAGAACAATAAATTAATGGATTATTTTTGATGGAGCATAAAAGTTGTGAAGAGTAGTTTGGGAAGATAAAACTGGAAAGGTATGTTGTGGCCTGTTCATACAGGTCCTTAAATACTGTGCTAAGGGTGTTATTATTTATTCTGGAGGGAATAGAAAACAATTAAAGCAATAAAGTGAAGTGACGTGAATTGCAACAGATAGGCCTTTGACTCGACATAATAGCCAAACATAAACCAATATAACTAATTTCAAAAGGCTTTAAATATAAGAGTTTTGTTATATCATACAACAATTACAAGAGATAGTGTGGCTACAGGGTTGGCAAAGTCAATTGCTCAGTCATTTCATTAAAGATCAGAGGCTTTCCATCAATCTGCCTCGTCGTCCATCCCCATGTGCTGGTGATGTCTCCCTGCATGATTGAAAGATAGCTGCACCAGTTCTAAGCTTCATGTGCAGAGAGCTGATGTCCTGTTAAAAGCAGGGCCATTTCCAACCTTGACTCTCTTTAATCTATACTTTCCCAGAACCCTACAGAAGATTTCCTATCAGGTACAGTTTGCTAAGAATGAGTCACAGGCCACAACAAAAACAATCATGTCAAGGGTAATAAAACAAACATGATCTACTTTGACCAATTGTGGTGTAACTGAAGGACTGACAGAGAGAGAAATATTGGCAATAAGCTGGTCAATAAAGGGTTTATTTTAGGAGTTGTAATGAATGCCTAAATTAGAACAATGTCACTGAGAAATGAAAAAATGAGATTGCTTCAAGGGATATTGAAAAAGTAAATTAAAAAGGACTTGTCAAATAGATGCAGAAATAGTTGGTGACTGAGCCTATAAATGGCTTGAATGATGCTTCTAGAAGGATTGGGAGAATAGACATATTAATTGTACAGATAAGAAATGCATAAGGAAAGCATATGAGCATTCAAAATGCTGAGCAGTGTTTGGGTATATTAATTTTAAGGAGCTACTAAGGTACCCAATAAAAAGTCTCTATAAATGCCTGGAAAAGTACGTCAGAAGAATATATGGGCTTTACATACAAATTTGATAATCAAGCACATAAATGTAATTATTTAGCTGGGAAACTAGAGATCTTCAAGGAAGGGAAATGATAAGAAAGAGATTCAAGTAAAGAAACTGAAAAAGGTCTGTATTTAGGGAAAGTAGGAGGAGAATAAGATAAAAGAACATATTTAGAAACAGTAAATGTATGGTTATAGTAAAATCTAGAATAATTCTGTGTTGTGTTAGAAACATGACAATCCATGTATTAAGAAGGCTGAGAAATTTGTGATTAGTCATTTGTGACCTTATTCTCTGTTTCAGTAGAGTGTATGGACTATCCACCAGATTCTGGTGGGTTGAGAAATGAGTGGGAAGTAAATACGTGGGAGCAATGAGTGTAGGCTACTTCTCACTCTTCAGGAAGTTTGGTAGTGAAAGAAAAGACAGGAGTTGGATGTAAGCTCAGCAATTTTCCAGTTTGATAAAGCTTGTTTTATTCTTGTTCCTTTATTTTTATAAACATAAATGACCCCTGACCATGATTATAATGGAGAAAGAAAAGATCTAGGAGAGAAGGAAATATTAAAAATAAAAGATAATGCAAGACCTTAAAAGTTAAATTGTTCTTAGAGGCAGAGAGCAAAAATATAAAGTCAAGAGGAAAAGTGCAGTGATAATCTTTAGAATTCAATACATCTACTTATTGGAAAGAGAAGGAAAATAATAGTTGATCATTTTCTAATATAAATTAAAAGGGAAAACATATCTAGACTATTAGAAGAGGATGGAGGAATAATTGCAGAGAATACCCATCATCACAATCTCCTTGTAAAAAAAGAATGTATTTTAACTCCTCCTTTTACCATATAGAATTCTTTTTAACATTTGTAGTCATACTATGTTTCCCATTTTGGTAAATATCCATGAGTGCGTACATGTTCATACATGGAAAGAAGACAAATGAAGAAACCTCAATCCATCTATCAAAACAAAAGAAAACATCATGTTGCTTGAAGAAAGGAAGAAATACACAGAGGGAAACACTTGATAATAACTGAAGATTAGTGTTAATCAATCAACGAGTGAGGGATCCTACAATCTACACAGGACAGTAGATTGTTATTAATTATAATCGCTGTGCCAATCAAGCAGTCAAACAATCCCTAAGCAGCAGCCTGTTGGCATCTGCTAGGTTGGCTTGCCATGCTCACAGAGATTCATCTGAAACAGACAATGAGTCCGAATGGAGTTGGCAAGTTTATTACTTTCACGCACAGCAAAACCATAGTCAGTGGTGTGGGCTCCTCACATTCCTGGTTCCACAGCAGCACACCAAATAGAAGAAGCCAAATGACAGACAACATGAGGTTGGAGGGCTCTGCCTTTAGGGAGCCAACTCTAAACCGCAGTCAAGCAGTGTTATAGTCTACAGCTGTACCAAATAAGGGCGAGATAGTCTCAGGCCTGACAGAACTAAGGAGGCAGATGAGAAACTGCTTCCTAGCAGCCTCCTACAAGATACGAGGCAAGCAAGAAATGGCCTTGTGACAACTCCCCACAAGATTGCATGTTTCACCATGTTCCAGGGAGGATCACAGCACGTTCTGCCAACACTTGGTTCAGATTATGGTCAAGTCTTCCCTAAGTGGCCAATGTGGAGATGAGCAAGATTGCCAGGGTGCTATGGTGGAGCCATATTGCCTGCAAGAGACTATTCATTTTACCCATCACTTTCTTTAAAACAGTCTTTTCTAGATGTTTCTTATTATCATTGTCTCCAAGAAGACCTATTTCTTCACAAAGATAAAAATTACATGACTTGTTGCTCTTACTGAACAAAGATACTGACATACCTTCATTTTCTCATGTACAATTACTTATTAAATTCCTGTGGTATGACATTTCTTATTAAAGGAATAAATGAATGTATTTTCATACCTCTGTCAATGTAAAATGATCACATCTCTGCATTAATGACTCACATCAAAGACAGTCTAAATCACAAGTCATAAAATGAAGAGCCATGTTAAAATAAAAAGTAAAACTGTAACAGTTGAAAATAAGAACAAAAAGATGTGTATGCAGAAAGAACTACTAATCAAAATTACCCACTCAGAATTTCTTGCAGAGGGAAGTGTAGAACAGTTTAAAATGAATGAACAGCTCAATGAGCAGGCAAATGAGAATGATTAGAAAAACACATTCTCTTACACAAAAATAGAAATATGTAAAATAAAGTATGTGTGCATTTTATACACATTTGGTTGGTTTTCTTTAATGGATTCTGGCTTTTTAGCTATTTTTTAAAATTAGTACTTTAAAATTAAAATCTTAGGTTGACTTATTGAGCCCCAAATTGCCTTTTCTCATTTTCCTTCCCAATACCAAAAGATAAAAATACAAACATTTCTGCTTAACTCTAGATCCATCTCTAACGGAAAATACAAGGGAAATTAAGAGAATGTGTGTACCTATTTACATGCAGGTGTATTAGTCAGGGTTCTCCAGAGAAACAGAACAAAGAGCATATATATAGATATATATAGGAGGAGATTTATTATAGGAAATGGTTCATGTGCATATGGAGGCCAAGAAGTCCCACAATCTGCTTTCTGCAAATTGGAGAACCAGGAAAGCTGGTGATACAACTCGTTCTGAGTGCAAAGGCCTGAGAACCAAGGGGCCATTCATATTGTCTGAGTCTGAAGGCCCAAGAATCAGGAGCTCTGATGTCCAAGGGCAAGAAAAATGGACATCCCAGCTCAAGAAGAGAGAGAAAATTCACCCTTCCTTCGCCTTTTATTCTATTCAGGCCTTCAAAGGATTGGGTGAGGCCCACTCACGTTGGTGAGGGTAGATCTCTTTATTCAGTCTACTGAATCAAATGCTAATCTCTTCCAGAAACACCCTCACAGACATACCCAGAAATAATGTTTTACCAGCTATCTGGGCATCCCTTAGCCCAGTCAAGTTTACACATAAAATTAACCATCACAGCAGGCGAATAATCTAAGTATTTTACATATATGATCTTTTTAAACTATTAACACATATATAAATGTGTCCTTTTAAAGATAAATAGTATTATTTGTATATAAGTATTTACCCCATCCACCATTCACACCTCTCAAAGGTTTAAAAGCAGATCTTTAGAAACTCTCCTTCTTCTAGAATCAATTGGAAGTTGGAGTCTATTCCAAGGACTCTCTGAGTTGTCCACTGGGTAGATGCTCTTATACATTCCATCTTCCTCCTGGTTATATCCACTCCTCCAAGGACTCAACTCATCTCTGTGCCATCTTGGGACTATGTGGCTGATTCTACACCACTGTAGATTCTGAGTATGAATTCAATCACAAAACTCAAGAGTGCAAGAAAGATAACTTTATATTTTCTATAACCCAACTGGTTCTCTAGTATAAGCATCCATTCCACAAGGTGAAGGGAAATTAATCTCAGGCAGTTTAAGGTTTCCCCCATTCCAATAGGGCCGGTATTCCCCTGAAGGGATTAAGAGTTGTCATCTGACCTGAATCATTAAAAATACACCTTGGTATCTGATGAGATGCTTTTGCTGCTGGTGGCAATCTGCAATATGCTAAGGAAACTAACTAGTCACAGTTTTTGCCTAACAATAGGGAACCTCTGAGTTTGACTCTCTTTAAGCCAGATTGTGTTGTCCCACCTAGTGCATGTGATTATTCTGCTGCTTCTCCATCATGATGGAAGCATGAGAAACTCATGGGGACATCTATGATGCTTCACCACTTCCAGGCTGTTCTGGGAGCCATCAGAGTTTTTCTGTTGCCCTCTGTCTTGTAGGGGTAGATCTCCAAGAGTCCTCAAGCCTGTTAGCTAAATACCTCCTGCAACCATTTCTGTTCTGGGCTTCCTTGAAATACCAAGAAAAGGGGATAAAAGTCTCTGAATTCAGATTCCTCAAAATCTACATAGGATTTCTCCAATCCTCTCTCTTTCCCCTGATGATGCATGTGAAGTCAGGGTTCAGGGCTCCAGCCAGGGGTGCTACCAGTATCTTAGCTCTTTGCTCATCCTCTCTGACCCTCCAATCCTCCGCACAGGGAGGGGTTAGAAGTGAGGAACTCTGCTCACATCTCACTTGAATTCTCCTGAATCTTTGTTTTCTGTGGAGATGAGACCTATATGTTTCTCCCAGAAGCTCTACACTATCAAAGTCCAAAATCCAGGAAAAGACTTCTTGTTTTGCCCATTTTTCTGGGACATTCTACTCTTGACACAAAGAGAACAGAAGTCTTTTTTACTGACTAAAATATGTTAAGAAATGAGAGAGGAATGTGGGAGGAAGGTAACAACTATGGGGTAAAAGAAAATATGATGATGCGAATCTGTTCACATGTCAAAACATTACCACGTGGCACAGAGATAAGCTGACAGAATGAATGAGGAATAGCAATTCCTTTGGTTGACCCCATCTTTTTAATTTTCAAAACCATACAGGCATATGTGAGGGTACCTGACCTTATTAAAATGTTTCAGGTAACTAAAGAATAAATAAAATTGTGTAGATGAAATTGTGTAAATAAAATAAAATTCTCCTTTTTACGGAAAGCATCCAAAAAAACCACTTCAGTGAAGAGTCTCCTCCAGTGTCTCCTCACTTTGATCCATTTCCCTTATATTAAATACATATTTGAGGTACCCAAACCTACCTACACAGGTACTTCTGCCAAGGTCCATTTATTAACTAAAAAGGATCACTAATCTGGGTTCATTAGTCCAGACTAATATTAGGTGTAGGAGGTGGAATTTAAGGTGATCCATTATAAAACAGTCTGAGGTAGACTTTGCCCCACTTTTTCTGCAACCCCATCTAGGCGTCAACACCTAGGAGAGTTTCATGTGTACCTATTAATCCCATTAATGGGTATTGCTCAGATAAGGACAGGGATACTGGACCTAAGCTTCAAAATTATTTTATGGGCCTAAATACATTACTAGTCAAGGTGTACTTGGGAGGTGGGTAAACTGTGTGGGAGGGTGGGAAAGGAGAGGGAAGCTGTTGTTGAAAGTTTGTTTCTCCAACATTGGAACTGAGATTGGTCTGTGTTAAGAGAAATGAGGAAGACTGGAGTTAGAACATTGTCAATACTTGCGAAAACAGCTTAGAAACATGAAAACTTTAACATAGCATAGCTCAAACAGCCTGTTCAGTTTAGACTTAGCAGAGAAATTAAGTAGAATAAAGGATACTTGTTCTTTCTAATCACTTACCTCCATGTATTAATTCAACAAACATGTGAATCATGTTCAATGTTTAGGCAGTCTTCTGGGGGCTGTGGGAACAGTGACGATCAAAGCCGGCAGTTCTCTTCCCTCATTTTCGATCTTTTGTGTCCACTAAGTCTGCTTGGTCCTGTGATTCTGCCATTTGTACAATAAGTTCCAATGATATCAGATGATGGCCTTTTACTTTCTAGTTGCCACATACTTATAACTCTACTTAAAATGCTCTCTCCTACACACGGACACCCACAATAACACACCATGTTCTGTGTTCAATAAAATTTTTGAATAAATGAGGTTCTCATGTATTACACGAAGGGAGATAATTCTAATTATATCAAAAATAGTTGTCTTCCAAATTTAATTGCTTGGTGATTATCAAAGCCTACACTTTAAAATGAAAGAAGCACTTTTCTTTTTTAGTTGGCACATGGTGAGGATTCAATTAAATAACTGAATGAAGTCTAACACTATTAGGTTGAAATTAAGACAAGACAAATGGCTGTGCACCTTACCTAAAGTTGTCAAATTAGGTGGGATTTTAAGTTATATATAGACACAATTAAACATAAGTGGATATTTGATACAGAGGTGTATTTGAACTTCAGCTTTAGCACTGAAAATTGAGTACCATTTCGTAAACATGCAGACAGATACAATAGAAAGAAGCGAGGTATGAAAACATCATGAAAACTTCCCTGAACTGAAGAATATCTTATAGAATATAGCAGAACGTGTTCACTGGATTTAATACATTTTATCTCTGTGCGTTTTCAAAGTCACATGAAAGATCAAATATGACTTCCTGTATTTGTATTCTATTTTGTTAGTTTCAGAGAAAATGAAAAAGGATGCTTGAAGGACATTTTTTGCATACCTAATGATATCATTATAGCCAATTTAAGTAAAGAAATATTTCTGTAACTATACTATTATTGCTATTGTTTTATTATAAACAGTTATCATTGTTATTAGTTAAATTAAAATACTAGACGTGATATTCTTTCTGAAGCTACTCTGAATGGAAGCAGCGGGTTTTAGGAAAGCTCACATGTAACACACAGAGTTTGTTTTTTCTCATGAGAATTCTATCTCTAGTTTTCAGTCTCTCAAGGCTGGAATAATTAGTATAAATAGATAGCTTGCATATTGAGGAGCTTTGGAACCAAATATTTTTTGAAGTTTTTTGTTACTGGTGATAAGAGGAAAAAGTACATTTCTTGTTCAGCTTTTTAATGAGACATTTAAAGTTCTTTTTGTTTCAAAAGGGAGAGTAGCTCATATAGGCAAAGGAGTATTATTTTAGAAAACACATGAAGAAAGAAAGGTTATTTATTGCATTTTTATTTATTTTAGTTCAAAAACTTAAGCATTTTTAGAAAAATGAAAAATTTGAAGGCTGAAGTTATGGAAATTATTATGTTGACTATTTTTCCAAATAAGCAGTGCATTGTTTTCCAAATCTTATGGGGATTATAAAATGGTGTGGGAAAATATGCTAAAATATTCCTATCTTGTTTCTTTATTTTCTCCTCTTCATCTTTCTTCACTACCTTTTATACTTTCTTTCCTGTTCCATTCCATTGTTTTCTCCTCATCTTTCCTTTTTTAAATTACATTTCAACTCCACAGTACAAAGGCATTTTAAATAACAGAATAGTCACATGGAGGCCAGCCCTGCTTCTCAGTGTAAAGGGAAAAACTTACAAAACAATGAATCCAAATGTGAATAAGAAAGAGTCTATGTTATGGACGCATCTCCACCATATGACTCAACCTAAGGTAAGTGAAGGGTAGGTATTCATTTCAACAGAGAAGAACCTACGTCTCCTTTGCAGACTCGAGTGGTGATCCCCATAGTTGCAATTCTTACAGCATATTATCCTGCCTCTCTCAGTGCCTGACTGGGACATTGGACAAAAACCTTCACAGCCAGGATCTCTCTCCCATGGCCCCCTTTTCTGCCGCCACTGCATTATATCTTATTTGTTTCCTCAATGGGCCTCTCTTCCACTCAGCCATCTCACTTCTCTGTAGGTGGCATTAAATTGACACCATTGTGAAAAGAAATTAATTCTGGTTGGCCATGAGGTCTAAGATCTCTTGTGTGAGGATGGTATATAGCCAAATTGCTATAGTTCATTTTTAATGCTTGCTTTTCTATTATATGTTATACTGCTTTAAAAGGACATCTGACAATGACTGAAGGTCACTCAAATAAGGTTAAGTATTTAAAAGTGAACCAAATTACAGGGGGGAATGTAATTCAAAAGATAAATATATACCATTATATTTTAGTATTTCAAAACGTTCTTGGAATCGTATTTAAAGTCTATCTGTTTTAATGTGTCAGAGAAAATAAGAGCATAAAGGAAAAATTTTATTTTTATCCTTTGGCCTCTAAGAAGCAAGAAGACTGAAAGAACAAAGATAAGAACAAAAAAAATAATCTAGGCATAGCTGTAGAGCAACGACAAATTCCTCTTAAATCACAGAAGACAAGAAAATTTAAAAGATTGATAACTCTCAATGTAGTATAAATCATATTTTCCATCTATCAACCTAGACCTATCTATCTATATTCTTACTGGAGAAAGTATCATTTTTTTGACAAGCTGTTGCTCTTAGCAACAAGTCATTCTGAAATTTTCTTTGATTATAACGAAACAGCAATATCCATTCTTGTTACATGGGTGTAAAGTATAATTTAAAGCTCATTAAAAGTGTAGCAGGTGTTCATGTATAAATTGCAAAAAAAAAATAGAGGAAAGAATTTCTCTACGGCTGAGCTGTCAGTGCTCTAAAAGCCTAATTTATTTTGCATAACCTTTTAGCAAATAGACATGATTATAATAGAGAGAAGAGAAATGGAAACAATATATGCAGGAAAGTAAAGAGACTTAGCCTTTTGATTCAACCTTGATTCCCACCCTTTGAAAATATTACAGTCTTTTAACAATTGCAGCTTTGACATATAACACACTTTTCTTCCCAGGAGATGGAAGTTTTTGAGACATTTTCTTAGCATAAAAGCTACTCTAAAGTAGAAAATGAGTAGGTGCATAAACTGAAACAGAGTCAGTTTATATTCATTGCAAAGCAGGGAAGAGAATGAACGTTCAATCGTCCAGTCCTTTCACGGGTTTGTTTTTCATGTGGTAAGCGCCTACTCTGCAGAGAGGAAGTTCAAACTCAAATTCAAAAGTGAGTAAAAGTCTAGCGACTGGAGCTATTTCTCAACACCCTCCATTCTTGGCCCAAATTAGGCAAATGGTGAGAAAAAGACCTAAGTACATCAGAACTAGATGGACCAAACTAAAAGTTGTGATTGTTACCACAGAAAAACTATTTGCACTGTGGACTTGCATCACCGTTTCAACCAGTAATTCTAACGAAAGCTCAGGATTGTTGCAGTTCACTGGATTTTGAATAATTCAAGTTATTAATATTTTTCTCCTTTTAGAAAAAGGAAAGAACTATGATTTTTTAAAAGGTGGGGACATTTAAAGGGGAAGTTGTGGTATTCAGGAAGGAATGGTGAGAAATAAAACACGACTTAACCGTAATAGAGTTTTGATATTGTTTTCTGAGATTTCATGCTGTCATTAAAATTAACTTTTGAAATATAAAAGTAAAATATTCATAGCAATGAAAATAAAAATCTGAAAGTAAAATTCCATATAATCTTTACAAAATCCAAAGTGGATTGAAGAAGGATGTAAGTAAAAGTATGCTGAAGGTCTCATGGTGTCCAGTATGTGGGGGTGGAGGGGATAGTCAGGGATACTGTTTATTTTCATTTCCTAGACAAGAAATTTACATTTAAATACAATTGTTTAGATTAAGGAAAAATTAAGAATAGGCATTTGCTTCCTTTTTCCACCAATGTCATTGTAGGGAATATGGTATATTGAGGAATATGAAGTAGCCCTCACTTATGTGTCTAAGAGTTTAGTGCAGAGGATCTAAAAAAGTATTTTGTTTGTCTAGAATAGAGGGGTTTTTGTTGTTGTTGTTTGTTTTGTGAGGAAGACCAGCCCTGAGCTAACATCCGTTGCCAATCCTCCACGTTTTGCTGAGGAAGACTGGCCCTGGGCTAACATCCGTGCCCGTCTTCCTCTTCTTTATATGGGATGCCGTCACGGCATGGTTTGATAAGCGGTGCATCGGTCCACACCCCAGATCCAAACCTGCAAACCTAGGAGCTCCGAAACGGAGCGGGTGAACTTAACCACTATGTCACTAGGCTGGCCCTGAGGCTTTATTTAAATGAGCCAATAATTTATCTAAAAATAGGTACTTAAACACCGTTGAACAATTAGATCTTGTAACAGTGGAGTTGTAGGCCAAGGTTGTTTGCATATAACAATTTATCAGAGTTCAGAAGCAACTGTCCCTCTCCCTCCAACCCATTAGAAATGATCAATGTCTTTTTAGGGTCCCACAATACTCCTTTTAAACAATGCCACCATGTATCTTCAGACAGCTTCATGCTTTTCTTTTCAAGCTTATCCTTAGCGGATGTTTGAATTTGTCACTTGTAACAGAGCACAAAGTGGTGGCTTTATTTATTATTATTAATAAAAATCACAATCTATGTCTCTTGCTTTCCAATTTTTTTACACATAGAAGTTACTAAGTAAATATTTGCAGAATGGCATTGAACTTTTTAGACATGACAATGTGAAAGCAATATTTCTAATACTGCTCCATCCTGGGGCATCTAGCTTTGAAATTTTTAAAGATGATATAGTTCCATATTCGATCAAGAGAATATTTAGGAATATTTTATTTCAGGCAATGTGTTCTGTTGTGGCAATTCTTATATTTCATTCTAAGGGAACTTAAACCCTTTTTGCTATTATGGAATAAACACATATACTTAAAATTACAAACCACAAAATTAACTCCTTGCCATAGATATTTATTAGTCTGTATTTATCAGAAGATAACCTAACACGGAGACTTCCTCTTCTTTGAAAAACCTGATGTCAAGAATGCCCACTTGTGTCAAGTTAGCATTTGTATTAGAAATCACACTTTGATTTCTGCAGAAATCATACTTTTCTGCCGCATACGGTGGTAGATCACACTGTTACCCTTCCATGGGTCCTCTGCAAATATTGGATGTGGTTCCCTAGTAGTGCTCTTAGAGGTCTGCCCTGTGAATATTCCAGCAAAGCAAAATGCACCATCTAAAAATAATCTGCAAAGTGGCAACATGGGTTTGAAGGGTGAAATTATTCACTGTGAGAAACAAAGCTCTCACAGAGGATTAATAATTCTAGCTGTTCTATAATGATGTTATTGAGAATCAGGCCTTCAAAAATGTCAAAAATTTATTGAAAACTTTTATCATAATTGAAACAGGGATTGTAACATTTCACTATGACATATTTTGGGCTACTTCTGGTATCGTGTACTTCTCTTGAGGGCCATCTCTTTTATTTAAAATAGAATAAAAAAATCTTTCATCATAATAGCACTGGTAAGTAAGCTAATATAAAATACATCAGTGTGTCCCCAAACTATCATTATAAGTAAAGGGTCTCCTTAGATTTTATCGTGGAGGCGTATTTAATTATTTACCAGTAGTAGTTTGCACTAGATGTACTCTGCTTCTGTTACCCAGTTTCTAAAAATACTTTTTTTCCCCAGTCTGTAAGTAGTACATACCCATTAAATAAATTTTCTAAATACAGGATGATAATGTCTGTATCCCTGAAGATATGGTTTGGGGGACCAAGAAACTATAGTAATATACACATTCAAGGTTTTGCAGTAGGTGAAATGGCCTAGAATAGAAAAGTACAAGTCATCTCTGTTGACTCCAGCACTGAAATATAGTATCGCAGGGAAATCAAAAATGAAAAGAGGTAAATAAAAGGTCCCCAAACCTCCCACTAAAAAGGAACTACAATATTTTGTTACTGTTGTCTAAACTCTTATAAAAACAATGAAATAATGGATCTAGGTAATGATCTTCAACAGCTAGTAAAATTATTAGGCAAAGTTTTGATGATGAACTCTTTATAATAACCAATCAGACTGACATGACCTGAAACCATGATTAATCTTAATATTACAGTAAAATAAAATGTTACCAGAGGGAGGCAAGATGTAGAACAGACATGATATAATGAGAACGTAGATGCTACTGTTGTGCATGAGGCCCACCTGTACCTCCAAAGTCAATATAAGAATAAATATTTGGGGTGAATAAATATTTAAGGTGAAAGGATGGGTAATAAAAGAAAGGGAAAGTTGCCTTCTTCCCAGGTGGTAGCTCAGGGTTCCGCAAGCGTACCGACGGCAAGCCCCGTGTCTAACATGGAACATGAAGCTTAGATTAGCAGTGGCTGAAGAACATTTATGATTCAGTGGACCAGAATTCAGCCTTATGAGACTCATGAATGCACTTAAAATATTGCAAGGAAAAAGTCAAGACTTCTTGAGCTGGGAGGCTTGTTGGGTCAAGGAGAGAGAGGAGGGTAGTTGCCTACAAGTGCTTAGAGAGCCTAGCAATCAATTGAAACCATTAAAATGCCCCCCCCAAGTTTTGTACAATGAAAGATCAATTTCCACTTAAACAATCTGTTTAATCACCGGTTTCTCAAACAAATGAGCCACTGTCAATGATTTTAGGCCAATGTTTGCATGTTTGTTTAATTCACTTAGATGAAAAAGAAGTTTGTATAAGGAAGGAAACCTTTACTTATTAAAGGAAAAAAAATATCCACAAATATATTAACAGAAACTTAATACATCAAGAAAGACATTGATTCATAGGCTTCTGGTGTTTGATTTTATGCTGTTACCTTTTCAGCTCTCTTTGTGTCTTAAATCTTTACCTTCAACCCCTGCCACACTTTCTTCCCTTTTAATTTCTAATTTATTCTCTATTATGTTCAAAACATAAAACTACAACTTGCTTCTTCTCCTTTTCTCCAAATCTGAACTTTATAGTCCATAATTCCCTTCTGATGAAAGTTCTTCCTCCAAATTACTATCCTTGGTGTTTGCAACAGCTAAAGCAGTTCTTCGTATCATTCACCCTCAAGATAGAGAATCTTAATTGCAAGTTGAGGTTTTCCTTTTTTCTTTTCCTATGAGCAAGCTGTTATCCTAATAAAAGGCTCAAGGTGTGATGGACTCCTTTTTCCAACTTCTTCCAGAGTTGCCCTTAATTCTTCATTCTGCACTCTAGTCTTCCTACTTTACTCTATGGACTACGTTCTTTGTAAACAGAAAATTCCTACTCTGGGGGTGACTCAAACCTTTCTCTATGTCTAGTAAGTGCATGGGGTCCTTGCTTAGCACGCATCTATTGCCCCATGGAGTTTTGGATATAACATTACTATTAATAACGGCAATGGTGATAATATACTGCATGTGGAACACTGTGCAGAAATCTCCACACCTTATTTATTCTTCCAGCAATCTCATGAGCCAGGCTCTATGCCAAACTCAATTTCAAAGATGAGGAAACTAGAACATAGCATAGTTTAGTAAATTGCTCAGATTGCACAGATAATAAGCAGGGCACACAGGATCTGACCCCAGGTCAACCTGGTTCTAGTCTCTCATGTTTGCACATTCCCCTATCTCCTTATACAGGCTACCTAGGACTGATTGCTTATTCTAGACACTACAAATAGTGTTGTGTGTCCTGAAAGCTAATTATCCTGAAAACTCCATATGCAGGTAACCAGTCCTAGATCTGGAAACAAACCTAGAGTCCAGGTTCCATTTATGCCTTGGAATGCCATCTGGGGTTGGCTTCCCGTACATGCTCTCACCCATTCTTGGTTTACAACATAGTATCATACTCTCCATGGGAAGCTATCATACTGATACCCAAAGCGAATGAATTAGGGGTCTATTCTACCAATGAGAATGCCCAGATTAATCAAACTAAAGCAGTTGGAGTAAGTTTATTCTGCTTTCTCTACAACCAGGTGAGAAATGTGTACCTAAACGCTGATGTTTATAGTTAAATATTCTTTTCATCCTGTTTTCAGCCAATCCCTTTCTAACACAAATAACACCACTGCTCTCTGCTAATCCCCTCTGGCCACCTTTACTAAATGACCTTTAATGGTATATCCTTGAAGTAAGTCTTTAAACACAATATAAACCAGACAAAGCACATTATTCTAACTGCAAATCATCTCTTAAGCACAATGAAATGCATAACTGTGCATTCTAACTTACACTGTGACCATATTATCTCATTTCCTCAGATCCTTTTCTGCTTCCCACAAAAATACGTGCAAAGGAAAAAAATAAAATTCCAAGAGTAAAAAAAAAGAGAGTAAGAAAAAAAATCACTAAACATAATTTAACAGTATCATATGAAAAAGTTTATATCCAAATTTTATTTTGAATACATTTCCAGAAGTGTTTTCCATGTTATTGCCTACTTTTAGGAAATATTTTAATGAACGCATGATTTTCCACCAAGAATAAATACTACAGTTTGCTCAACTCTTTCCTTATTGCTTAGTATTTAGGTTGTTGTGAATTTTTGCTTATATTGCTGTATATTTATGCAGTGAATAGCTTTAATTTATAAAACCACTTCTGTGTTTAGAATCAGATTTTCAGTTTAAAACTAACTAGGTCAATTGATACAAACATTTTAAAGACTCATCATATATTAAAAGATTCTTGATGCTAAGGATGTTATTTTCCCCTAGCGAAAAATACATATATTCAATGATTCAAAGCATTGAAAGTGAGTTAGAAGGACAGAAATTATAACTCAAAGTCCTTGGGAATAAAACAGTGATTAAAATGTCACGTGCACATTTCTGTGGGACAACACTTTGGAAGACCTGTTGAGCACTTCAGACGCTGAGAAAGAAATGAGTTCACATTTATTTTCATCTGTATTTAGACGAGTTACTTATGGTCTTTGAATTGTTCTAATATCTGAAACGTGAATAATAATGGTTCTATCCCATAGTTGTGTTTTAAGTGGCGGATGGTAAAATGGTACAGTAAAATGTGGGGTACATAATGAGCCCTCATTAAAGGTAGCTGATTTCTAACTTAGCTGAGCCTTGTGGCATAGGCATAGCCCTGTGCTCCGGAGAATGTGCTCTGGGGACAGGCTGCTCGAGTCTGAATTCCAGATCCACCCTGTACCAGCTGTGGGAACTTCAGCCGATTATTTGAACTCTTCGTACCTCTGTGTCTTCAGATGTAAAAACGGGAATAATCACAGCACTTACATGTAAGGGTTATTGTCTGTGTTACATGAGATCATAAATGTCTACGATAAGATCTTATTGCTATAAGTTCTTATAGTAAATGTGGAATAAAAATTATTTTTACTAGAAATTACCAGTAATATAATTTTCTACTCTGTTTTTAATTAGTGGCTATCTTCATTAACAGAAAATAGATTGGTTAGCAGTGGTCTCAAAGAAAACAAATGCTTAATTTAATTTTTAAAAGACTGTCTTCTCTTTACTACAAACTACCTGGGCTAAATGCTACCTTAAGTCCATAACTGCTGTATATTGCTTAAACAAAGCCACTATTATGCAACACAGAGGCCTGTATACATCCTGTAGTCAAGCAAGAGTTGCTGTGTGTGATTTTAGGATTCTACTATTAAAATAAAATTTTATGGGCCGGCCCAGTGGCGCAGCGGTTTAGTTTGCGCTTTGGCAGCCCTGGGCTCCCGGGTTTGGATCCCGGGCACCAGCCAATGCACTGCTTGTCAGCCACGTTGTGGCAGCGTCCCATGGAAAGTAGAGGAAGACGGGCACGGATGTTAGCCCAGGGCCAGTCTTCCTCAGCAAAAAGGGGAGGATTAGCCACAGATGTTACCTCAGGACTGGTCTTCCTCACCAAAAAAAAAAAAAAAAAATTTAAATTTTAAATAAAAACATTCATTTCAGAGCCTTAAGAAAGACAGATTTTAGTGTAATAGAAAGCTTCAAAGGTAAACCAATAAGTAGCTAGCTATCTTTTTTCAGTTTAAATTCAGTTTTTTCTCCAAACTCTTTTTCCCCTTTTAAATGTGTTCTCAAGGTTAAAATGGCTCTATGATTTTGAGGTCTTTATGGATCAAGTTCAAGTACCATACACACATACAAACACACATTTCACATATATATAAGTTTTAATTTATTTCTAAATATAAGATTAAATGACATTTCTATTTCATTCAAAACTTTTCAGGAATTAGTAAAAAGTTAGGATAGTGAGTTTTTTATTTATTATTTATTTTGGAGTCCTGGACCTTCTCCAGCAAAACTCAGAAAACCATGTGTTTGTTTATTGTAAATGTTTTTTATTAGAGTACTTTCTCAGAACCGTAAGTTTGGGTTTAAAATATATCTTTTTTTTTTTTTTTTTTTTGGTGGGGAAGACCAGCCCTGAGCTAACATCTATTGCCAATCTTCCCCTTTTTGCTGAGGAGGAAGACTGGCCCTGGGCTAACATCGTGCTCATCTTCCTCTACTTTTTATATGGGACGCCGCCACGGCATGGCTGACAGGCAGTGCGTCGGCGGGCGCCCGGGATCCGAACTCGCGAACCCCGGGCTGCCAAGCGCGGACTAAACCGCTGCGCCACCGGACCGGCCCCTTAAAATATATCTTAATTCTAAAATGCCTATATTTTTAATAATTACAATATTTTCCCACAGACCTCTTGGCCAAAATAAAGTTAATATTCTTTCCCTAATTCAAGTTTTTAATTTGGCCCAAATCCCAACTTGGTAGAGGTGAAAATCCCATTTCCTTATGTTTTATGTTCTCCTTCCCCTTTTAGGGTCAGAGAGGGATTTGGAGGGTTTATGTATTGACAAACTATAGGGATAGACCCAAACCCTGTGCCATTGTGGATGACGCCATGTTGCTCCTTCCCCCACACAGTCCTTTTCCTTCTGGGCTCTCAGATGCTCTGGATGGTCTCAGAGATGCCTTCACAGCAAGACTCCTCATGGAGGGGAGAGTCCAGCACAGATTCTCTAATAATTTCTCTGTCACTCACATGCACAGACATACTACAGGCACATAACCACATCAGGATAAGCTGGACAGCAGTTTGCTACTCTTATTAAACAAACAAGAAAACAATCCTCAAACCCTTTCACTTTTCAGTCTTCAGTAATCTCTCCCTGTCATTTTGAATAATCCTCTACACCCTCCCCTCCTTATGGACACTCTCTGCCCTCTTCCTCTCTGTGTCTTTATCCTCTCAAAGGAACAAAGATCTTGGTGAGATAGAGTCTCTCTGAAGTGCCTTTAGGCATCTCATTTTTCGCCCTGAAATATCATGGGTGTTAAAGGCTGCCTGAAGAAAGCGAGCCCCAAATCAGACTGTGGAGACTGTGGAAGTGAAATAACTCTCCATTTTGCAAGTCTCCTGCAACAGTGAGGACACAAAAAAATAGTTAATAACTCAAATTGTCTTACCATCCTTCTTTTATTTGTCTTAAATCATGTTGTACTTTAAAAAGAATAATATAGTAAACAGTACAGATAACAGAACTGTTATCTGTTCAATATAACGGAGAGAAAGTTCAATAGAACTGTTCAATATAATGGAGAGAAAGAAAGAAAATATAGTCTCTGGATTGACTTCTGAGGACAATCTTCATAATCAATGTTGCTTTCAACAGAAAGATAAAGATAATTCAGAGATGAAGGAAAGAGCTTTCAGCTCAAAAGTAGTTTCTTATCCAGTTTCTGCTGCTTGAAATTGTTTCAATTCTTGAAATTGTTTAAACCTGGGATATAACCATTACCATCCATAGCACCATGGCGACAGGTGAAGTTTTTGTTTGGCCAGTAAATAATAGATACGAACGTTTCTCACCCACCCTTTTTAAAAAATGGGCTCTAATATTTTAATAGTGAATTAAGGAAAGTCACTAGAGAAAAAAATAATTTAAATGACTGCAGATACAGTGTGCCTGAAAGAGGAGAGGTAAAGAGAAGAATGAACTCAAATCGAAATAAAACAAACACCAAACAGGCACAGAAAGACAAGCTTCTTCCCCCTCTGGGACCAGAATGGGCAATTCTTCATATAAAACAAAGTTTTGACACAAATTAACAGTTTTCTTTCCAACCATTTCAATTCCAGTATATTGTTAGTTATGCACTTGAAAAGATTTGGAGTAACCACATTTTTGTTGTCTCAATCTTCTTTTGTCTTCTATAAAACAGAGACTATAACACTCAAAAATCCCTTTGGGATCTGCAGATGAAAGCATTAGATAGCTGTTAAGTAGTAACAATATCTATCAGCATAGGGCCATTTACATATCTTCTGTAAACACCCTGAAATTTAAAAAAATACTCTACTACTTAAAATAAAAATAAGGAGAAAAAATATGGAAGCCTTCAGTATAAATGGTAGTTTTCATAGTTTTGTATCTGAATGCTGGACAGGCTATCAAAAAAAGAAATCTGCCAAGAAAGTTTCTCCTCCAAAGGTTTATAAAGGAACGTGAGCTGCCTTAGAGTTTATGAAAATTGTGTCTTACATTCTGGAGATAGTATGTATGTTATGTGAGTGTTTTTCTACCAAAAGGTCACCATGCAAATTGGGTTCAAAATATCTTTGACTTCAATGAACCCTTACTTCATCTGTACTAGAGATTCAGTTGTCCTGTTTTTGTTCTGAAAATGGTATACTTATTTCAAAATTGAAACAGCAATTTTAACTGCCAACCTTATCTCTGTATCTCAAGAAAACCACTCTGTGTGTTTCTGGTTAATGAATTGATGGGGAAATTAAATGAAGATTATTTTATGTCTTAGTCATCATATTTCAGGTTTATAATTCTTTAATTTTTCCACTGGAGTTTTGCTTCAATTTTAAGTGAGATATCTGCCACTGTTCAGCAAAACCAGCCTTGAGAAGCACCTCAGAACTCCAGGCTCCAACATCAAGGAAAGAAGAGGTGAGAAAATCAAAGATTCCTAAGGTATGGTAATAACTTTCATCCAAATGCACTCAGCGCACTTAAACAATAAGAGTAAAGTCAATTCTAAGAGTGAGGTTAAGATTAAGATGACCACACATTAAATTATAAAGCTTACAAAATAGTGATATTATTTTGCACTCATCAAAAAATGCATGAAGATGTCTCCAGAATAAAATACCAACACTCAGTAACTGCTCTCTATTTCAAATGAAGATCTAAATTTAACTCGCTTTCCTTAGTATGATCTTGCCTTTATGATTAAGCATGGGGCAGTTATATTTCTTAATGATGAATCCAAGACATCAATCTATTTCCTCTTCCTAAATATCATCCTCTTTTTGAAAACTGGCTAGACAGAAAAATGGGTAAAAGCTCAATGCCTCCAGGGCTCTGAAACCCAGACACCAAGCACATTATTCTTGCTATACAGGCTCTTTCTTGGCCATGTATGATCAATGCACAGCTACCATAGAGTCACCATGGCTGTCTCAGGAACGGCTCCATCATGGGCATACTCCTTTAAATTCATGAAGCATCCTGGCTCTTGCATAAACACTACATGTAGAAGGGTCACTGTGAACAAAGACCTGAACTGGAAAAGATGAGCTCAGCTACAAATTAGCGCTATAGCATTGAGAAAATAACAGCCTCACTGGTCCTCCATTCCTCAGTAAAAAATAAGCAGGTTGTACAAAAAATCAGTGGTTCCCAAAAGCAGCTACACTTCAGTATGACTTAAAAAGCTTCAAAAAAATACAAATATCTAACCTTATCCATATTATCATTATAGAAAGCATCTGACCACAGAACACAGGAATGCATATTTCCTAGAAGCTCCAAAAATAAGCTTTGGATTCATATTTGGAGGAGACTAGATGATACCTAAAGTCTCTTCATTTTAAAAATACTGAGTTCAAAGAAATAATATAATAGCTATTATCTTATAAGACAGTAGCTCTCCTAAATTTATACATCTTTATACATGTTCTAAATGGTTTTTGCCAGATGCTATGCTGTGCATGGTATTGGTTGGTTTATGTATAATATTTTATTTAATTAATTCTACCACCCTCTAAGACAGTGTTATTTCACTTGATGCATCACAAGAGGGCTTACTTACCTAGATTCACATGGTTAAGCGTAGTGCAGCAATATTTAATCCCAAGGCTGTCTGACTGTAAGATTTGTGATTATTATGCACTGTCTCTCTATTTAGTTTGCTATAACACATGATGAGTGGTATTATTGGGGTACCAAATATTGCCGTGTAGATTATCAAAATGTCACTCTTCAAAATGCCTACAACAAATAAATAAGGTCTTAGAGAAGTAAAAGGAAATGATAAAGAAGGAAGGAAGAGGAAAAAGAGTCAAGTTGTTTATTAATACCCAAAAAAACCTCATGAAATCTGCTTTCCTGAAAATTCAACTTGCCCCAACTACATTAATGCTGCCCAAACATTATTTCCTTGTCAACTTATAAAATGTCTAGGAATGTTAAGATAAACGCAACAAGAGATAATTTAAATAAGGAGTACAATAGAATTCTGATGTATTAACCAATTATTGTTTTGGCAAAAGGTAATTCAGTCATTTGCAATAAGTATTAAAAGTATATTTAGCATCCCCTATGTTTTCCAATAAGGTCAGTTGTGGAGGAATGTAATGTCCTAGCTGTCCAATGTTAAACAAGGCAGAGCCACTTCTATCAAGGAACCTAGAACACATAGAGAGTTACGGACAAACAAACAGGTGGATAGTAACAGTATAGTGTGGCAGAAGCACCGTTAAAGAATAAATAGAAACATTCACAAGAAAGGTGTAATAAGGAGTCTGACTTAATATTTTGATATTTGTTGACAGCTTTTAAGGGGCCTCCCTCCATCTCTGCCCTCTGCCTCACATCTGGGCATACTGAAAGAAAACCTACACGCTTCCTACTTTGATGTCAGTGGAAGATTCAAAACATACAAATCCCTGCCTGCATTCTCCTTTAAATTCATGAAGTGGGAGAACTCCTGCACTGGTCCTACATCTTAACCACAATAAAAAAAAAAAACCTAGCCAGTCTCCTTCTCACCATCTTTCGAGTCATTTTTAGGCCAGCGTGGAGGCCTTTCCTACAGATCCCAGAGAAGTCCCATTGTGTCAGTGATAAACCCTTTCCTGCCTTCTTAGTGTGTGAGCTGTCATCAGTCTTGACATTTGAACCAAATTTTCAGTAGGGATCCATTTCGTCTTGGAAGGACATTCCAAACAAAGGGGGATACAGGAAGGGCTCCTTGCCCAGAGCAAGATATTCATTACAATTTATTAACATTAAAAAATTTATTACAATTTATTGTAATTTATTACATTAAAAAATGAAAATAATTTAGGTAGAACTAATATTGCAACATCTTCTTTTGTCTGGAAATTTGTTTCAACAAAAAATAACCTAAGAACAGATATTCTAACTCTCTATTTCTTACTAGAACAACCCAAAAATCTAATAGGAAAATTTCTGTAATATCATTGGATGTTAGAAAAGAGCCCGACCCATATGTTTGGTCCAGTGAAGACTTTTGGCAGTAAAGGTCGCAGGTACAAGCAGAGAGAATACGCACAGGCCTATTGTGCATAATTTACATAGGGCAACTTAAAAGGAAAGAGAATAGAGATTTTTTTCTCTGACACACTCCCCCCCACCATTGGCCTGCATCCTGTGAATGAAGGGAAGTATGGCTTGCTCAACATTTTAATCTGGTGGACCTCGGAAGATAAGATGATGAGCTTGAAGAAATAATAGTTACAAAGGATATGAAAATCCTCAAATATTCAGTCCAAAGTAAATATTCAGCTTAGAACAAAGATTCCAAATATTCAAGACACTGAAATGAGCATTTAAATAAACCATTTTGGAAAACTAAGTCAAAGAATTCCTGTAAAGCAAAGAAGACATTTAAAAGGGATAGGTACTGTGAAAGGTAAGTTATGGGAATCAGAACATTCCTGGGAGATTTAGTATACATAAAAGAACTCCAGAAAGTGACAACAAAGAGGATGGAGAAGAAAGGATAATCAAATAATACTAGAAACTTCCACTGAATTAAGAAAGGACTTGAATGTGCATGTAAAATGGGGCCACCAAGTTTCAGAAAGAATTTTTAGGTGAAAATCCACACCAAAACAAATTCAGGTGAAGAGTTTTGTTTCAAAGTTAAATTTTAAAAATTCTATAAGCATCTAGACAAAATATCTTTTATCAGAAAGTGGAACAAAAATTACCTTTATCTACAAAACTAAGTGCTAAAAGACAGATATGTTTGAAATATAAAAGGAGTGTAGTGCTAGAAATCTCCATCAGCCAAATCACCATTCGATTACATGGTCATTGTCAGACTTAAAATTCTAAAAATATATACTGAGCATATAAACCTCTGAAAACAATTACTTGTAGAAGTAATCCAGACAAATGGGAAAAAGAAGCAGAATTAAAGATTTTAAGAATGGGGAACTCATAATTAAGAGCTGAGTATAAATAATCATTAACGTAATATTTCGTGTAGGGATAAAGCCATAGCTGCAATTTTAATCTGAGTGTATGAGTGTGTGTGCATAACTAGTAATATATTAGAAATAGGATATGAGCTTTTCAAAGCACAAGAGAAAAAAAGGAATCAACAGAACCAGATATTTTTTTATAAATGTTTTCTAAACAAATTAAGCTCACTCTTTTTCCAAAAAGCCGGGGCGGGGGGGGGGGGGTGGGAAGAAAACTCCAAAGCATTTGTTGAACTAAGAGGGAGAAATAGAATAAATTAAACTGAATATGTGAATAAAATAGATGTCTAACTAAAAATGTATGTATTTACAAAATAACTAATGAAAAGTACGGATTATGATTGGGACAATACCATGGCGAATCCTGAAAATGTTTTCAACCACCGTTAAAGAATAATGGACACAAAGTCTTTGTGGTAAAAAAACTATGAAATATTTAAAAAATAGATTTAAAATGTTATTAATTTCTATAACAATCCTAATTTTTTTAAAAGCTAGAATATCCTTAGCAACTATCGGGATGAATTACAGCAGTAGGAAATAAGGTGACAGTTTGTGCATGAGGGGAATGGGGGTTGTTTCTGTTCTATCAGGTTATTCCCTTTTTTTTTTTTTCAAGACTAGGAAATGCTATGCTAATGTAAACTGATCCAGTACATCTGTTCCCAAGGCCACATCTACTACCTCCTCCTTAAATTAACTCCCCAGAACCTGTACTGGCAAGGCCACTAAAATTAACAAACATTTAAAGTTATTGCCAAAGGAGACAGAGAAGGCGCCACTACAGGAGGAGAAACACAACACTAGGAAATGCTAGTAGTTTTTACAAGGAGGATGTGTACAATATTGAAAATCAAAAGAAACTGTCACAAAGTTAATGAAGATAGTAATTTTGAAAAGTTCATAGTAGATAGTAGGTACGGAATTGCAGACACATGTACTGAATTCCACCCCCAACCTCCTCCATCCATCTGCTACATCTTGCAAAACTTCCTAAAAGTTTCTAGTCTATGAAATGTTTCTATCTCCCAGAGCTGTCAGGGAGTTATTTTTATTTGAATATGACTTTTATCATGCCAATATAATTTTAGAAGGAGGAGACGTATACAAATGGACTCAGTTTGTCACTTTGAACAGAATGTCAAAAAACAACTATATGTGTGTCTATAACTTAACCAGCAAGAAGCAGCAGCTTTAATAGTCTTTAAAAGACAGACATTTTAAATTTCAAGGGAGAACCCATTTTTTTAAAGGTTGGAATTTCAATTTTAATAGATGTTATAAGACTTCCCCCTTATTCATAAGGTTTTCCCTTACTCATTGTATCTCACATTTTATTGGTTTAATAAAAAATAAGTGATTAACATTATGGGAATATTGCCACAGTTTGTATGTTCAGGGAAATCCATGCTATTTTCTTCCAGTTTTACTGTGAATATCATCCAGAAAACAGCTGAATATAAAGCTTAGTATATTTCTTCAAACACACCTTTCATTTATGGGAATTTCTTTAGCTATTATTCCTATTAAAGCTAGTAGTAAGTTTTCAGGTCTATAACGATGTCTACTGAGTTGATTTCACAGCTATCATTTAGTAAAAATAAAACACATTTACATACATAAATATTCACAAAAATAATAAAAAAAAACTGGATTACCCTACTTTTTAAAGTAAATTGATGGACAATTTCCTAATTAAGAAATTAGTCAGTGATCATATTGATTTATTTATTATTGCTGAGGGGAAACTGTTCAAGAGAGAACTTTGTTTCTACAACTTACATTTTGCCATTATTTGGAAATGCACAAGCATTTGCCTGTATGTTACAATTTTCATTTTTTTCTCTTCTGGGAACTAAAAGTATCCTAAGAAGAATAAAAATTGAAGATTTTAATATTGAAGCAAATTCTCGTACATTCTCATATCAAATAAGTAATTATATAGTTACAAAATTCCCAAAATATAAAACTATTTAGATCTCCAGGGCCATTTTGTTCTGAATTGAATTGTTAGTATTTACTAATATGTGATTTATCATACTTATTCTTCCAGATTTGCTGAATAATTTTAAGTAAATAATTTCACTTTTGTAAACTTACTTTCCATAAGCTAACAAGGGTACAGCGAGGTCAATGAACAAAAATGGAAACTTAGTTTTTTAGCCAGAATTGAGGCATTTCTTACAGTAAATATGATTCACTAAAGATATTTTACCTCTTTTATTACAGAATTTTACATTAGCTAAATGTTCCAATAAATGTGTGTGCAAATCTCCCTCTTATAAATATTTTAAAAATTATTCCTTATATTAAATATTTGCTAATACTAAATACAACAAAGATTAAGTTTTTAACTATTTATCAAGGAGAATCTAGGTTCTTGATTCCTCTGCAAAATATAATAAATATATTTTCCCAAGATATTATGGTTTATTTTTCTTATTTCATTCTAAATTTTTGCTTTTATTCTCTTTTTAATAACTTTAAGTGTAGATGAAACTGTTAACTTTTAAATACAAGGTGATTATTTTCACCTATCTCAGATATATTTTCAGATTGTCATATTTTTAAATCTCTAAAATATTCTTCACTATTTTTCTTAAAATCATAATATACAGCATAAGGAAAGCAAAAAGAAGAGTAGATGTAAAGAGGGCTTACCCTAATTTAAGAAATGTCACATTTTCAAAAATTTTTAATATAAATTTTAAATTAAGAGTTTATTCATGCTCAAGAGGGTCTATAAATCATATACCTCTCAAACAGAAATGTTAGGAGTTTGAAATCAAATAGGGCAGATGTTTGAGGAATATGTTCTGAGAAATGAAACAGTTTCTTAAAGTAATTACTTAAATGACATCTATTCTAGAATTCGGTCGTATGATTTACTAGATCATTATTAAAATAATATTTATATTAATTTTTATTTGATGGTTTGTATTTGGCCTTTTAATTTCTTATTTACAAACTCATTCATAGGGTAATATATTTCCCAGCTTCTTTCCTTAACTTCACTTATAAGATTCTCTCTGGTTTATATACTTGATCTTGAGATCAAAATTATTAATACATAATTAAGAACTAATAGTTCACAGAGAGAGTTTCAATATTCTTCTTCTTAAATGAGTTATTAGGGCCCTGAGGGACCCATCTAAATCTACTAGAGTGTTTTAAATTGCTATATTTTGGGTAAATGAGTATATTCATCATTACAGTTATATAATACCATAATTATAATCTTTTCTCTCTTTACTATTTAAAATATTAAATAGTAGTAACTAAAAATACATTTGAACTTATAAGATTATTTAAGTACATGGTATTTCATTTTAAATGTTATCATACACCATTTAATCCACACACCTCTTATTTCCAAAAAAGACAGAGTATTTGCCTGTCACGCAGAAGAAATTTACACGCAGCTTTCTAGAAATATTTGAGGTGGTGAGGTGTATAATATGCAAGAGAACCACAGCACAACTGAGATATTTTATAGTATTGGACTATTTTAACTATTCATCTTTACCTAAATAGTATCATCAGTTTATTTCTCTTAAACTCTACACTCATTCACAAATGTATGTTTTATAGACAATTCAGACTTAAAAGCCCCAAATTAATGTATTTATTGCATGAAACCTACTTCTCATACTACATTGCATTTCTGACCTCAGTTATTTCACCTGGGGACCCAAGTGAGAAACTCCTGACTAATGTTTAACAATTCTACCCTTTCCATCTCACATTCAATCTATCATCAAATCCTTTCTGTCGCACCTTATAAATATATCTTCATTGTTTTCAGATTTTCCTCTCCTTGATATTATTGGCAATATTTTTTATAACTGAATTATTGCAATAGCATCTCAGTGATCTCGCCTCCAATCTCTTCATGCTTGCCTACCATTTTGTGTCTGTTACTTATCTGCTCAAAACTTGATGCTGCAACTCAGTTTCAAAACCCGTCAGTGATTCCAATTTTTCACTAAGATAAAAGTCCAAGTTAACAGTACAGGACTTAACATGATGTAGCCTGGCACACTGCATCTGACCTCTACTCCTCTGTAAATGCCATTTTCTATGTTTAGATTATTCTGTCTTATACTATGTACCATTCCAGGGGTGGACTGTTCAAGCACATATTGCTTCAAAATTCAGGTCAGGTTACATCCTTTAGAAAACCTTTTTGATTCCTTTTAGCAGAGACTACCAGTTGTTTTCTTCTTCCATAGAAATACAATCATAGTGAGGCACATGCTTGCTTGGTATAGATACTATATATCCTCCCAGACATCTTGGAGCTATGTAGCTTCAAAGTAGATGAAGTTTGGACAATGAAATGTAAGCAAAAGTGTCATGTGGAAGCTTCAGGGAACTTTTCTTTAAAGATGATTGACGTAGGCCCCTTGCTCCTCTTTCATTGACCCTTCTGCCTTCTTAATGGCCGGAACATCAGTATGACGCTGGCAACAAGAATGGGCTGACTGCTACTCTAGCAACGACCTGGGATGAAGGGGAGTATTGCGCCTTGCCATAAAGAGTTGGAATGACCCCAGGGCTCTGAGGGAAACAGAGCCATCATACTAACCCTGAATTCTCTACCTCCAGACTTTTAAGTATGTGAGACAGAAATAAAAATCTTTCTCATGTAACACACTGGTAATTTTGGGCTTCTGTTACCATCAACTGAACTTTTAATATTAGGATCCACTCCTCAATTCCAGATTGTCCCACTTATTTACTCAGCATTCCTGCTACCAATTATACATTCAATTACAATGTATCTCCCTGTATTGCAATTACTTGTCTATATGACTTTCTTCTAGTCTATGTGCTCAAAATATTATGAGAAATTGAAGTGCATTTTAATAATTAATATTTTATTTACTTAGTGCTTCATTTATTTAAATGTGTTTCTTCATTCATTTAGGCATTTATTGAATCTTAGACACTACGATAAGAAATCAAGAGATGACTATTACACAGTCTACCTTTTTTATTATCATCTAACACAATTCCTCACAAACAAAACGTGCGAAGATGTCTTTGTTGCATGAATAAATCATATCCACTCCTTAAAGAACTGTGATGTTGGTTAGTGTGATTTATAATATGCTAGAGGCTATTCAACTTAGTTGGTAAAGCACTGTGAAAGGTCATCTTAGCCAAATTAGAGTACCCTTGACCCACAGTAAACCAATTCAAAATCAGAGAATGAAAACAATTCAACCATTTGTAGTACTGTCCAAATCTGGTTAAAAAATATTGTGCAAATATTAGGTGAATTTAATTCTAACTGCTATGATGTTTCTAAAACAAAACAGTAAAAAATAAAAAATAAAGGTTTATATGAAGTTTAAATTGATATATCACCATTCTAATTTAAATTTCAACTTCAAGGAAAGAACTAAAGAAATTTAAATTATAAATAAAAAATGTTAAATGTTGTTGCCAAAAGCCAATCAGTGTATTTAAAATGAATTTTTTTTCCATCTTTTCTATGGAGGAGCTTTCACAGAATTCTCACCTTAGAATATATCTCTTGTAAACTACACTTTCTTACATTTTTCAGAAAAGGTATATCCCCATTCAACAAACCTACATTGGTCCTCTGTTATACATTGGACACTCAAGAGAAAGCCAGGTTTGAGTAAGAAAGATACCAAGCTGGTATGATTTGATGGGTCTAGGCAAGGTGCCTTCAGAACATACCTGTTAAAGATCAGCTAACAAATTTCTTTTACGATCAAAATGTAAATATAAACAGATCACTATATGAAATCACAATTAGGTTGTTAGTTAATTAGTGGAATGTAAATGATGCAAATTTACAACCTTATGGTTAGGTATGAATACATTTTATTTATGTATTTAAGTCTAGGTAAACTTCAAGAAAGAAGATGTAACTAGTTCACTGAAGCAGGAATCTTTTGATCAGCTAGAAAGTAGCATGGGTTCACTGGGACATTGCGTAAGAGTTCCATGAATCCATGAGTGGAAAAGGAAGTCCTTGGAGATTAAAAAAAAGAAAGAAAAAAGAAAGGCAGGCTACTCAGAACAAAGAAGCAAATTCCCAGCTATGCTGAGACAGGCATTAGCTTTCTCCTTTGCATTCTTTGCTATTTAGAAGGGTATTTTTCATTTAGGAAACCTGATTAAATATTGTAGATTACTATTAATACCATACACATAGAATTATACACTTTACAAATAACTTGCATCTACATTATCTCATTCGATTCTCTTCACAACCGAAGCAAGTCCATTTACAATCTTGAGGTAAACAGCAAGGTTAATGATTTAACCTCCATTTTGCATAAGCAAATTATAAAGATTCTAATAAACACCAATCACACACTGTATAATTATTGACTCACTAAACATTGTTATTAAGACCATATTATCATATCCAATTTAAAAGAGAAGTATAATATTAAATGCAATCGAGAGTCACTCTGAAAAACGCAATTTTCTAATGCTTGGAATTAGGCCAAAATGTCACAATAATTCAGATGTTTGAGAAGAGGTTTATGGGAACAAGTGGTTATCGAAGCAGACATATAAATGAAGTATCAGTGAAAATGAGTTAATGAAGTGAGGATGTTCACTTTTAATAGTGGAAAAACATCATGAAAAGAAATATACTCTCGTAAAGCAGAGGGTTTGAGATAGAGTGTGGGCCGAAATGTGAGAAGAACTGTAGGAGGGAAAAAGGAGATATTTAAAAAATACAAGTTGTTTGAACTTGATGTAAAAGCAAGAGGAGTGCAATGTGAGATGTGAAATTTTAGACACTGAAAATCTCAGCTTGTTTATCAACCAGGTACCACTCTGCTAGCAGTAGGACTGGGATTCTTAGCTTTCCTTTTAATTAAAGTCTTTTTTGATAATTGCAGATTAGAGCTGAGTGAGAATATTTATAACCACATAGAACTATTTCCACCATTTTCACATTTTTTATTTGAATGAAACTGACTTTTCATGAACAACTTCCATAAATATATTCTTTTGTAACTAAGTGGCTTTGTCATGGGGAGAGGGATATAGACTCTTGTCATGTCACACGCAGTGCTAATTTTTGATCCATTTACTCTGACTGAAATAGATAAGGTCCAAAATCAGTGCCTTAAACTCTTTGAGGAACAGTTACTACCTAGTGTAAAGCTCATACCTGAAGAGCATAATTGGAATTTTCCTAGAGAGCAGTGTGGAATACTTTCTCCAACCCTGTTTTGGCATGGCATATAATATTGGTCATAACTAATCAGTTATCCAAACAGCAAATATTTATCAGGAAATATGTTGTGGTAACAAATGAAAGGAAGGGTGCTGGAGTCTGGCAGATCTGGATTTAAAACTCATCCTTGGCACTTTTTAGTTGTGTAAACTTCAGCAATTGGTCCAAACTATCCATGATTAAGTCTTAATCAGCCAACAAATTATTTCAATGACACATACATCATGGTGTTGTTCTGAAGATATAAAAGAACATCTAAAACTAAGCCTAGAATACAGTAGAATCTCAATAAATGGCAGATATTCTTCTCAGTGATAGAGATAAGAATGGAATAAAATGCTGCTGCCTCATCATATTCACTTAGGGTCTTATTTTTTTCAAGGAGAAGAGGAAGAGGAAGAAAGGAGAAAAGTGGGAAATCATCAATATTAAGTGAATTAGATGATAATTTAGGATGATGTCCAATTTTGCTCCCTAGGATTGGTCCAACTGTCAATATTATCTATGCTTTCCATTCTCACCTTCTCCACTTGACCCACTTGGGCTGAGACAGTTTTCTCATAATATGAGTAGGTAATCTCTTCTGGAAACTTCAAAGCAGATGATAATATCACCATCACACCAGGAAAAAAGAAATAACCTAATCTTTTATTTACTACGGAATTCCCACTGGATCACTTGGAACAAGCAATAACCAGAAAAATTTGCAACCAAATCACATTTTATACCATGTAGATACGAAGGAAGTAAACTCTTACCATCTAAACTTCCAGAATGACTGCACCTTCCTAGGTTGGCTATATGATGAAACTCTCCTTATTTGTTTAGGATCCCCAATGATTCACTCTACTCCATTTTCCTTTGCAATGATGCTGGTGTTGTTCTTTTGGGGACAATCCCTATAGTATCAATTCCAGCTGTGGAATGAAACAGGATTGCCAGCATTTTCCTGATCCTCATTCTAAACACATTCACAAATGCACCACAAGAATGAAATTCAAAAGCAACAACATCATATATACCACAAAAGATTTCATTACAGAAAAAAGAATACAGGAAAAATATAGCAAGTATGTCATTTACAAAATGTTCCAGAATTGCATAGAACTCTCTTTGCTAATATCACCTTCTAAAGCTTCTGACATTCTTTCAGATTGTTAGTTCAAATCTACCAATCTCTTATCTAGTCTTCATTTTATTAGTATCCACCTTCCAGTGAAGTGTCTTACAGGCCTTGCCTCCATAAAAATTACCCCAGTAATCTTAATATAGCCTGCAGACATGGAAAGGAGAAGTCGAATATGCATTCACGTTAACATAACGAGATGGTGACATCATTGTGTAGACATGCCTAATTGTGTGTGCCAGTGCATCTACACTAGTAGATCCCTTGTTTCCTGTACCAGTTTAATTTACAGAGAAATACTGAAATTTTTATAACTAGGTAGAAAATATTGACTTGGTAAATTCCAGGGTCTTATTTTCAGACCACTTGTTCAGTATAGGAATCATATCCAAACAAATTACATCCTTGGCAGAATTCCACTCCTTGAGACTATTAATATAAAGCATAAAGGACACAAATTTTTCCCCCAAAATATCTATAGCATTGCAAAAAGTTCAGGGAAACTTTCTGTCAAACGAGATCCCAAAATATAGAAGATTTAATATAATGGAAATTTATTATTCTCTCAAGAAACAAACTCAATATGAGTGACTCCAGTTAGCAGAGTGGCATGGCTGTCTTTTATATATCACTTCTGTGTTTATTCCACCCATTACCATTTCCAGTTACTAGACAGGGCAAAGAACGTAAATGGAGAATAAGCAATTTCTTTTCAAGCATGTGGCATGTTAATAACATACATCACTTCCACTCATATTCCTTTGTTGACAAATTAGCCACATGGCTGCATCTAGCTGCATGGGAGTCAGGGAAATGTAAACCATCTCTGGATGGCCATGTGCTACACTAACACCTAGGGGTTCTAGTTCCAAAAGGAGGAAGGCATGAAATGATACAGAGGATATTTAGCTTTCTCTGAAACACTCACTATACTTAGAAACACTATTTTCTTTCAGAGTTTAGGAAAAATATGTATATGTTTGTTTGTGCCTATATGAGTGTGTGTGATATCTATCATGGACTTGGCAGCAAATGAAATAAATTGAAAAAATACTATAATCTTCCTTTTTTTCTGTACCTAATATGAGATGTCTTAGGCTGTGCCCTAGACACAGATTCTGAGAAGGATGTTTGGGTGTAGGAAGGTATTGGGGAGTCCCTCACAAACAACAACTATAAATGAGGGAGAGAGGAAGGACTGGGCAGAAATAGAAGTTGATCTGTGAGGCAATGCCATCATCATCTCAGTCAATCCCATAGGAAGCTTTGAAGCTAAGGTGGTCCTTCAGAGATGTCTGACTTGAGACAAGGTGCCACACTTTTGTACGCCATATCAACCAAACATCGGATGTAGGTAACCCTCTGCGGGGGGCACACCATGGTCAAGTCAGCTCCCTGTGAGTAAAAGTAATTTCTATAGAGTTTGTCTTGGTCACTTTGGGCTGCTGTAACAAGTACCATAGACTGGGTGGCTTATAAAGAGTAGAAATGTATTGCTTATGGTTCTGTAGACTAGAAGTCTGATATCAGGGTGAGGGGCCCTCTGCTGGGCTGCAGACTGCCGACTTCTCATTGTATCATGTGGTAGAGAGCAGAGAGGGAAAGCATGCTCTCTTATGATTCTTAAAAGGCACTAATCCCATTCATGAGGGTCCCACCCTTATGACCTCATCTAATCCTAATTACCTCCCAAAGTCCTTACCCCATAATACCATCACATTGGAGGATAGGGTTTCAACACATAAATTTTGGGGAGACACAAACATTCAGTCTGTAACAGTGCCTCAGCTTCGAGCCATCAGGCACCAACCTTCCCAAGAGCTGAACAAATGAATATGTTGGTCCTTGTATTAGTTGTCTTTTGCTGTATAACAAATCACCACAATTTAGTGACTTAAAACAACCCATTTATTATCTCACAGTTCTGTAAATCCGAAGTGAAGTCAGGCTAAGCTGGGTTCTCTGCTAAGGATCTCACAAAGCTGAAATCAAGGTGAAATGGTCTAGGCTCTTATTTGGAGGCGCTGGAGAAGAATCCACTTCCAAGCACTTTCAGGTTGTTGGAAGAATTCAGTTCTTTATGGTTATAGGACTAAGGTCCCTGTTTCCTTGTTTGCTGGACATGAGGATCAGCTCCCAGAACCCGTTCACATTTTTTGCCACTTGGCTGTCTCCATCTTCAAGCCAACAATGTTGCATCAAATCCTTCTCACACAGAACCTCTCTGACTTCTGCTTCTGCAGCCAGCCAGGAAAAAGCATCTGCTTTCAAAGGGCTTGTATGATTAGGTTAGGCCCACCAGATAATCTCCACATATCAAGCCAACTGATTAGTAATGTTAATTACAGCTATAAAATCCCTTTGTCATGTAATGTAACATATTCATAGATATAACACCAGGGGATGGAGAGCATGAGGCAATCTTAGAATTCTGCCTATCACACTCCTGAATGGATCATCTGAGCAGTTACATCACAACATCCACCATGTCAAGGCAATAAATATTTATACAGACAGTCCAAGACTTACGATGGTTCAACATATGATTTCTTGACTTTACAATGGTTTGAAAGCGATATGTATTAACTAGAATTTTGAATTTTATTTTTTCCCAGGCTGACAATATGCTATATGATACTCCCTGATGATGCTGGGCAGCGGCAGTGAGTTGCACCTCCCAGTCAGCCACAAGATCACGAGGGTAAATGACCAGTACACTTACAACCATTCAACCATTCTGTTTTTCACTTTTAGTACAGTATTCAATAAATTACATGAGATATTCAACACTTTACTATAAAATATACTTTGTGTTGGATGATTTTCCCTAACTATAGGCTAATGTAGGTGTTCTGAGCATGTTTAAAGTAGGCTAGGGTAAGCTATGATGTTTGGTAGGTTAGGTGTATTAAATGCATTTTTGACTTATGATATTTTCAATTTGTGATGGGTTTATCGGGACATATCATAAGTGGAGGAAGATCTGTAGTGATATTCACCTTGCTGGAATATGCTATCAGCTACCTAGGGAGATCTATTGCATATTCATTCATTCATACACTACGTCTCTTCCCCAACTCACAAATACTTTCAATTTTTGTTCAATTTAATTAGCTTACTTTTCTTCCTTATTTGTATACAGGCATCCCTCAGGGATATTGTGGATTCATTTCCAGACCACCACAAGTGAATATCACAATAAAGCAAGTCACACGAATTTCTTGGTTTCCCAGTGCATATAAAAGTTATGTTTATACTATACTGTAGTCTATTAAGTATGCAATAGCATTATGTCTGATAAAACAATGTATATACCTTAATTAAAAAATACTTTATTGCTAAAAAATGCTAACCATCATGTGAGCCCTCAGCAAGTTGTAACCTTTTTGCTGATGGAAGGTCTTGTAAAAAATGCAATATCTGTGAAGCATAGTAAAGTGAAGCACAATAAAATGAGGCATGCCTGTATACTATTTATCAAATCATAACATATATAAAAGAACCCAAATCATAAATGTAAAGCTCATTGAATTGTTCTTATTTTTAATTTGTTTCATCTTTTTTTAATCTTTTGATTCTTTGTAAGCTGCTTCCATTTATTCCTGGAACTAAATAGGGTAGAAATATATACCTAAACTGTATTTGAAGAATAAAATATAATATACATACTAAATAATCAGATTTACTATCAAGACTGAAGGATGTGAACATCCCCATATTTATCGGATTGCACACATCTTTATCAAACTCATAGATAGAGGAGATGACAAAAGTATGAGGGAGAAAAAAATATGATATACACATCTAGGGACATTGTAGCTCATGAGTCCAGTAGAGCAGTGGGTAACCCTAAATCTCAGGCTAATGGACTGGATGGAGGTGTTGAGAACTATTTAAGGAGGTCTTACAATGCTGGGATCTGTTCTGTAACCATTTTTGCTTCACGAAGGGCAGTAAAGAAGGAAAAGCTGTGTGTGGAGTCCTAGGTACACAGCCAAAGGTCTAGGGTAAAACGACAGCCCCTGAGCTACCAGGCTGGTAAGTGAACCTGAGAAATGAAAGTGGAGGTTGTGGAGGCGGGTGGTGAGTATCAAAAAACCAGACGGCAAGAATTGGAGTAATATAGGAAAATGTTCCTTTGTGATTCTAGGATTAATTATATATGAACAATTTGTATATATTGTAATGCTCCTCTTAAGCATATCTCATTGCACCACAGATGGAAGGGGCAAGTATAATCTGAAAATAACTCATATAGGACAAATAAAATACCTGGGATAGTTTCCAACATTTTCTTCTTCCTTGCCCAGAAAGGATGCCATTTAAATAATGCTATGTAGAAGATTTTCCCTTACAGGAAACTGGAGGATGTCATTATACAAAGAGCAAAAGAAGCTTATACAAAGAGCAAAAGAAGATATGTTCATTAGATTTGTATCTAAGTACCACTTTAAGAAATTTATATTTACCAGGGGAGAACATAGGCAAATAGTTTACTTAGAATCTTCTTTGTTTTCCAAGTGTACCATTAAGACCAATTGCATATTAATTCCTATACATCTCCTTTGTAGTATTCTTTATGTTATGTAATACTTCAATACCATTTTGTGCCTAGTTATCTGGAAATAATCTCAGCACTTGTAAAGTCTACTTTTCTTATATTGTCACTTGAAATCAGTTTTAAAATGAAAAAAAAAAAAACCCATGCATTTCTGTTTTATCCTTAAGACTATCTGCAAGAATAGCAATAACTTTTCCACTCCTACAATTACCAGCATATACTCCTGGAAATACCGTCTACAACAGCTGATGTGTTATTCTCTACATTTCCCTTTCCCATCTCTACTCTTATTGGCATTAAATTTTTGAGCAAGAGTCATGTGTAAATATCAAAAGACAGATGATGCACGTTCAAAGCAGGTATATTTGGGAAACTTACAGGCAGAAGCCTGCTAAGTACAAGTTGTCCCAAGTCTCATCTCTCATTATTTTATGGAGAAGTAGCTTGGACTTATTCTCTGGAAGAGAATCTCAATTATCTGCCACGTTGCAAATTTATAGGGGAAATCAATGTCTACGGGGATCAACTGACTATGCTGAAAGCCCTAGAACTGGACAATAGAGGCTACTGCCTGTTTTCTGACATCACTTACTGAGGGGGCAGGTGCATTTATATCATCATTGGTTTCATCCTAAGGCCTTTCAACCCTTCCTGCCAAGTCAGCTCTTTTTCTCCCAGCTTTATTGAAATATCATTGACAGATAATATCTCGTAAGTTTGATTGGACACTATATATATACGGTAATGTGATTACCACTGCATTGGCTAACACCTCCAACACCTCCATCTCGTCACGTAATTACCATGTCTTTTTTGTGGTGAGAATATTTAAGATCTACTTTCTTAGCAACTCCCAAGTATATGACATGGCAATTCAGCTCTTTAAGAAAGCACTATCAGAGCAATTTGTCAGAAACACAGGCTTGCTTTCCTCATAAATGGAGACAAATGGTTGAACACAACTTTCCGTAATACACATCAAAATGCCATGGGGTTAAATCTCCATTCTGAAATTTGGATATGGGTAGGCTATTAGATAATATACAGAATTATTATTAATTTTGCTACTGTGCAAATAGCATTGTTATATAGAAAAATATTCTTAATTTTAGTGATACATACAAAAATATTTAGGCATAAGTTATCATAATGGCTATAGTTATGTCAAAATTAACAACTGTTTAGATGTATGTTTAGAACATACATGTATGTTCACTATATGATTCTCTCCTCTCTATATATTCAAAATATTTCATCATATAAATTTCAAACGAATCCCCATTCTTGTGCAACCACTGTGCATCTTTATAAAATTCAGTCAACGGAGAGAAAAATGTGTGTGGTGGCTAGAATATTCCTCATCCGAGGGGCCTTTTTATCATCTTGGTAGATCTGTTCCTAACTGGTAGTTTCTCTTCAACCTTTAATTATAGAAAAATCGATTTTCCAGTCCAGATACTTGAACTACCTCCTCTAAATTGTCATTTTACTCTTTCTTGTCTATGTCTGTCAGAACCGTCTACTCGCCACGTACAAATGTGATGATAGTTGTTAACATGTTATTGCACTTTTGGGGAGGATATTTAATTGTCCCCTGCCCACTCATATAATTGTGGCACAATTAGTGTGGACAATACCTGGATTTTTATTGCCTCAAGCACTGTGGAAGGAACAAAAAGACTTAAACTTTGCCTTAAATCTTAAAAACCTTATAATCTATTTTAAAAAATAAAGAAATTGCACATAAATGTGCACATAAAATTCAATGCAATATGTCAATATATCAAGTGGGTAATATGTTTAAGTAACCTTCTAACTATCATAAAACAGAATAATTATTACAAAGAGAATTGATATTTGGCATATACTCTTTGAATCATTTGTATTAGTATTTCCCACAATACATGGAGAAAGAAAAAAATTATTCAAGGAGTTTCCAGTCATTCAATTTAAGTCTAACATAAAAAAATAATACCATCACTATGAGAAAAGACTTGCACAAAAATTCATAGATTCTTGCTAACTTCCTTTGAAGACAAATAACAATGCATTTTGAATGGCAAAAGTCACTTTCCTTTTTTTAAAACTTTTACTTTCATTATAAGCCAAATTGGTGTAATTCATACTCAGCAGCTAGAATCAAGAGGGAGAAAAACCCCTTATTTAAAAAAATATATTAGTATCTTAAATTCTTTACAAAAAAAATTCAATAAAATACATACTAATCCATTGTAAAATAGAAATTCTACTTGGTCAACATTCTCTAATATTGATTGTAAATGTATTAGAATATCTTCACATCAATTTTTCTCTTTTTCAGCTCTTTTTGTTCTCAATACAAAGTGACTTCTTTTTCTTTTTAAGATTTAGTATGTCAACCACAGCCTGCTCCATTACACAAAGATGCCTGGTTACTTGAAAGACTTTGATACATCTGTGCTATTTCCTGTGTGCTGACATATGTCTACTTGCAACGGAGAAAAGAAACTTCAAGGATGAGCTCCACTCATTTCGGTAATTGGTATTCCAGCCTGCTAGTTCAGATGGATTATTGTTAGTGAGATAGGCAGCTAACATTAATGTCAAATTAACATAAACTATAAGGATGATAGTATGCTGAAATTTGCATAATTTTCATCAGAATCTAAAGGTTTTTGAAATTGATTCTCAAGGACTAATAAAGACATATTAGTTTACTTACTATAACATTTTTGGGACGTTATTTAAAATGTCACATTCTAATTTTAAGTCAGTGATCTGCAACTTAGGATAATGGACAATATATGAATTTTAGACACAGATTAAATAATTTATGTGAAAACATGAACCCCCAGAGCTATTAATCAGCCTGTGAACAAAGGAGCACTATTTTTTTTTATTTTTTTAATATATAAGGCTATTCAAATTCAATCCTTTGTTAATTTCATTCTAGGAATTCACTGTGTACATTCTCAGGTGCCTTAAAGCAGTCTGTTCAGTGAGTCAAAGTCAAACGTTAATGGCTCTATTTCAGAGTCTTCAAAAAATATGTCATACGTGTGATTTCTTTCCAAGAGAAAAACTTGAGAAAGTTAAAAGTGTTTACATTTTAAAATTTTTCTCTGTTATGTTGAAACATAGAAACACATGGAGAAGATGTATGGGTTGTAAGTGTAGAATGTGCCCATCCCTGGCCTGTCTGGCTTTTGGGTTATTCCTCTAAACAGAGTAACACTTACCAACCATGACGTTGAAATACGGGCTTCTCAAAGCATAGAAACTGGTTTCTCTTTAGGTGTCCCGCCTGCTTGAATTCTGCATCCCCTAAGTGTCTTCCACTTGAGATGTGTTTTGCTAACTCCATCAAAAGGTTCTCGATATACCTACCACTATTCAAAACATCACTATATTGAAGCACAAAACTGCACCACATTTTTGAACATGGCCCTTTCCTTTCCTGTCTCATCTTTTTCAGCAAACCCCTGGAAGATAATCCTAGTTGCTCTATGGGGAGGAGGATTTCATATTCCATGTACTCTGTGGTGTACTGTTAACACATTACTACAAATGCGTGCTTAAGATGTCGTCAACTGAATACATGTGCAACGTAACTCAGCAGAGTTGTATTGGAGTATCGGAGAATTAGATCACAGACATGGCTAGACATCATATTATTGGTCATTAATTGTCACAAATACTTATTTTGTTATTAACAATGAAAGAACATAAGCTTGTTTAGGCACATCTGAGAGGTAATCTTATTTAATTGAAACACCTTTTAGGACAACATCTTTGGATATAGAGGAAAAGCATTAGTTCTAGTTCTAGTTCTCTGGTGTGATGCTGTGCATCCCTGGCCAGCCTTATATTTTTTTCTGATCTTTCATTGTAAAGATAGGATAAAAGAAGTCACCTTGCTTAGTTTCAAGAGTTATTGAGTCATTCCCAGGTTGTAGAACAAGGGCTCAGTCAAGGGATGTTAATCACCCAGATTAGCAATTCTGGCAAAACCTAGATTTCGGAATTGTCAAAGACTGCTGTGTGCCTCTCATTCTTCCTCTTTTCAAATGGGAGGATCTTCTGTGCGTTGCCTGTCTAACAGTTATATGTACATGTGTCATCATTATATGCTGGGTATTTGGAGAGCTAGAAAACTTGTCTCTCTGGTTCACGATTCTTTAAATTAAAAGGAACTGCATCCAAGTATCAACCTCTAGACCTCATGTAGATCGTGAAATCTATGTGGACTCAGAGTGTGATGATGTGGTACAATGAAAATTTGGTGGTTTTGAGGAGCAAGAGTATTTTGCAGATGGAAGGAATATGAATATTCTGGTCAGGAGGTGAATTGTGGTCGTTGATTACAAAATTAACTCCCATTCTTCATCGTTCCCTTTGCCCATGCCCATCCCATTGTGACTTTGCAGCTCTTCTTGTAGAGTGGTAGAGTTTACTGTACTACCCCTTGGATCTCAGCTGGACTTGACACTTACTTTTGCCAAAGTAATGTACTAGAAGAGAGGATGCACCAGTTCCAAGCCTAGGCCACAAGAAGCATTGCATGCATCCACTCTCTTCCTTTGTCTTCTGCTTTCCCCGTGTTGATGTGCTTGCACTCATTTCTTGGCAGGTGGCATACATAGACGAGAGGTTCTCTGGGCCAGTTTTCCCAGCTGAGGCCCCAGACATGTGAATAAACACGTTGGTAGCTGAGAGGCAGCTAACTGCAGATGCATGAGGAAGCCCTGTGGAGATCATCTCAGATCAGCAGAACCGGTCTGTCAATCCATATTCTGGTAAATGTGGATTGTTGTTTGCCACTGAAGTTCTGTGGTTGTTACCCAACATTATCATGTAACAAATAATTAATACAAGATGTTTCCATTGAGGCTGTTCAGTGTGGTAAAAAAGAGCTCTTCAGGCTCTGTGGTCACACAGAACCTGTTTGAATCCTTATTCTTCTAGACACTTCTTTAAAAATGTTGGACAAGTTACCAAACTTATGTAAGTCCAAGTTTTCTTGTCATGAAAATGAGGGTAATGGATAGCAATAGCATTTCCCTAATAAGAGTTGTTTCGAGACCTAAATGTGATAATATATCAAACTGCATAGCCGAGTAGTGGGCATGTGGTAAATGCTAAGTAAATTCTAGTTATTATTCTTACTTTCCTATTCTTTTAAAATAATTTATAAACTGTTTCTGTACAATTATGAATTAATTTTAAACTGAATTAAAATTTAACATTAAAAATTGTGACATAAACAATATGTCATGAGTTATATTTATAATTGAATATTTTTAAAAATACTTAAATAAATGAAAAAACAGGCTCCATAAAACACTGTAATTGCTGCAGGGACAAAGATAAAGTTGCATTCAACTATTTTATTCCTATCACTTAGCATATTTGCTGCCAGATTGTGGATGCTTACTAAATATTTGTTGGATTGAACCTGTGCATAATAACATGCACAAGGACTTGCTTGTTTGCTGCCTTCAAATTGAAGGTTGAAGATAAAATTAATGTAAGCTAAAAATTAGTTTTAATTAAATAACCACATTACCTTACACATAGTGGCCACTCACTAAGCATTTGTTGAATTGCCTATGAAATCAAACAGAAAAACACACAAATGTCATGGAAATTAGGTAATTAGCTTTCTGGAGGTTAATAGGCCAAAATGAATTATTCAGTACAGTTTCTGTATTTCTAAATAATTGTTAATAAATGATTTATCAAATGTCAGCAAGAAAAAGGCATTTAAATATGTAAGTAAACACTAGCAGTAATCTCAGTTCACTAATAATTTGATGATTATGTAACAAACACAAAAATATATACTTAATGTTGTTAATATGCTATTTTTTCAAGAAAAAAATCAAAAATTTGTTGAGGGCCTTTTTAAATTGCCAAGTATTATAATACATGGTAAAGAAAGAAAATGAGTAAAAAAGAGTCATTTTTTTAGAAAAGTCAGAACATAGAGAGACAAATACATAATAAAGTAATTGTAATTATGAGAAAGAGATGCTGTATGAAATGACCAAATATGGAAGCATGTGATATGGAATGACTGTGCCAAAGGGACGGGAGCGGGAGAGACAAAGGGTTTCTTCACTTAATAGCAATGTTTAATTCATTCTGCAAAGAAAATTGGGGTTTATCATGTAGAAAAGAGGGGAGAAGAATACAGATCAAAAACCACTATTATGTGTTAGTAAATACATTTGGTGATATTTAATTGCAATTTCATATATGACTATGATAAGGCTTAAAGACAGGTGTTATTATCTTTACGTTACTAAATTGTTTAAGAGAAATTAAAATTTACATATGTTAAAAAATTAGTAATTAAATCTAGGGTTTTCAACCTTTCAGGGCAATTCACATTCCACTATCCTAGGCAAGAGAATATATACAAAGGCATAAAAGCGTGAAATGGCAGTATTGAATGTGGATGGAAGAGCAAATGCATATGCAGGCAGGAGCTTTGCAAGGGATGGTAACCGTTGAGACAGTAAACAAGGGAAAGCACATATCTGGGCATGAAGAACATGGCTGGATTTTTTTTCTTTCTGTAAGTGACAGAGAATAATTGAAGAAATGCAGAGAAGGATTTATATAATTGGCTTGCATATTAGAAAGAGCTTCTGCTGATTGTTGGGAGAAACATTTGAGGAAGAAAACTCAGGAGACATTGGAAGTTATCAGTTAGGTAACTTATAAATAGTTAAGCCCTGCGAAAAGAAAGTCTTGACTCCAAGAAGTGGCAGTAGGTTTACAGAGGAAGGGATAGAATTCAGAAATAGTTTACAGACAGAATCAGTAGAATTTGTAGCCAACCTACAGGGATAGTAGGATGGAGATCAGAGTTATCAAGCTGGGCTGAGCAAGTGGACTGTGCATTATTAACTGAGACCGAGTGAATAAAAGAGGAGAAGCAGATTTGTGGATACGACCTGGAATTCAGTACGAGTTTGCTGTGGCTGAGGTGACTATAGACCATTTAAAGCAAGATAGTTAGTAGGAAAGTTTAACTTTGCTTAGATATGTGTGCTAAACCTTTTCATTTAGTTTACTATCATATATTACACGTTACAGCCAAACGTAAACTGGGGCACTGAAAAACTATGAAAGAAAGCAAAGTGAGCCCCGAAACTAGTAAAATAAGTATTCCGTGTAAACAGAAAGTTACAAATGAAATGTAATCCATAATAGGGAATGTAAATTCATTTACTACCAATAATCTGTAACTAAGAGAAAAAAACAGAATTTTAATATTAGTAACAAACAAAGAAAGTTTTTGGTAATAAACAGTAACTGTGTCCTAAATATCATATTTTCATTAAGAGAAAGAGAAAACTGTCTTGATATTTTAGAGAAATATCGATCTTAAATATATTTTATTCACATACCTTTTATTAGGGTAAACATTATTAGACTTTTTTGTTACAATGTATTATGTCCAAATCAATATAAATTTTAAAAAACAGAATGCTTAATTTTACAAATGACAATTGAAAAAACATTCCATAAGTGTTTTTCTTATGAAAACATAAGAATAACAAGAAAAAAATTTTACAAGAGAATAACAGAAACATAAAATTATGACTAAAATAAAATCTGAATATGACTATAAATATAAAGGTTAAACTCTCAATTTGAAGAAGAATGCCTTCAAACTGGGCAATTATGCCAAAGCAGAAGAATATAATTAAGAAGACACACATCTATGAGAGAAATGACTTAAAATGATTAAAAGAAGCAGGAAACATGTGACAGGAATGTGCTGAATAACATAACCACCAACAACAAAACAAATGCCACATGGAAATATTAATATCTGATGGAGGAAAAATAAAGAGAGAAAAACCAATCATGCACACAAAGTTGTTTTAAATATGCATGTAAAAAAAAAAATCCAAACCACAATGAAGATGTAACTATAGAAAAAGATTTTCTCATCATGTAAGGTAGGATGACAATATCTGATGTAAAAATCTTAAAGAGATATAAGAATAATATGAAAAAATAGATTTTAAATATGAAGCAGGCAAAACAATGAATAAGTCTACAAAGTATTTCAATAACAGAAAAAAGTACACTACATGTAACCCTACAAAGGTGTCAAGCTCAACATGCACCCATTTGATGGAGGCTGAAGGGAGGAAGGCTGAAAACACAAGCAGAGGTGGAAGTACTTGGAACTCTGTACACAGAACCATTCCACTTGTTGGCCCCACACTTTCCTCTAATTCATTGTACTCCATCTCCAAAAACTGCCTGAAATTTATCTCCAGGTAAAAATATCATTTGTTATTACCTCCAAGGAAATTAAATTTACATTCTGAGAAAAATTTAGAGCTACTAGAATAGTGGATCTGCTTTTTTAAAAAAGTCCTTAATATTTTGAATTATGAATTTCCCAGTGCAAATGCTTGTTGCTCATTTTGTACTAGATAGACCATGAAAGAAACAGCTCATTGAGATGCTCTGCCTCAATACTTAAGGTACCCCCATCAATGTAACAGTAAATGGAAGGAAGCTACCTGAAAAAACAGAAATACATATAAAATACTGTCTAGAGTTACAGAGTTGTTTCTGGAGTCAGATCGATGGCATTGGAATTCTGTATACTCTATTTACCAGCTATATGGCCTTGAAAATGTATTTGTCCTTTCTCTGCCTCTGTTTCTTCACTTCATCTACAAAGTATGGATAGCACTGTTTCTGATCTTATAGAGTTTATGAGAATTAAATAAGTTGAGGCATTGGAGCATTGAGGAAGCAAAACAATGTCATGGAAGAGAATACTAAACTAAGTTTGACCAACTCAGCCCATTGATAAGAATGCTATTTTAGGGAGACGCATAATTTTAAAATAATTCCATGTAAATGAGAATCAATATTCTTCTTAAGTCAAGAAAATTATATAATACAATGAAAAAAATTTACAACAGCAACATCCACCATAACATGAAAAGGTAAATAACCTAGAAATTACCTTTAGCAATACCCAAGCTCTATGTAGAGAAAATGTTAAAACTCCATTGAGGAAGACACACACATGCACATACACACATACACACGTACTTGCCAGACAACCTGAACCAATGGAAAGACCTCTCAACATCAAAAAGATATTTTTTCCTCCTAGATTAATCTATTAATTCATGAAGTTTATGTGAACCTAATAAAATAATTGATAAAATTTGTTTTTGTTGTTATTGCTTGGACTAGACAAGCTGACTCCATAACTCATGTGTTAAATAAAAAATGACATGAGTTCAGATCATTTGGAAAAGAAGAGTGATATAAGGGACTTGGTCCTATCACATATTTGATTATCATATTAAAAACCTTGGATAATTAAAACACTGTGTTTCTAGCAAATTCTAGGGGCAGAGAAATCCAGACGGAGGAAACAGATTCAAAGATTTTAAAGTAGGAATAATCTTGGCACATTCAAGGAAGAGAACACAGCCAGAATAGCTAGGGCATACATAATGAGTGAAGGGGATGTCGTAGTAGGAACGAGGCCAGAAGGGAAGACGGGTGCCAGATCATTTAGGGCCTTGTAGGAAATGGAAGGATTTTTATAATTTATAAGAATGGTCACCTGTAGAACCACTATGATAAATTTGTGAAAAAGATAGAAGGAACAAGGCCAAGAACAGAAATTTGGAATACATACGTAGCAGGGAGGCAGGCAAAGAAGACAGGCAATAGTAAAGGAGAAGTACTCTAAGTGAAATAGGGAGAATTAGGAGATGGAGTTGTCCTTTAAGAAAAAGAAAAAGAAAAAATATGGTTGGAATAAGAAAGGTGCTATTGAACATTTTAAATACTGCAGTGGGTTTAAGAGATATTGAAAAAGAGCCCATTGGATGTACAAATTATGATGTGCTTGGAAAAGTGATTCCATCAATGGAAAAAGGAAACCAGAGTTCCTAACAGGCATACGTAATAGTATTTAAGAATTTTAAATGTTTTGTCTGATATTAGTCCTTGGATGCTGAAAATCAGTAAGGTATGCTCATTTCCATTGATTCATTTCCATAGATCCCCAAGACTTAGAAATCTGTGTACTTTGTATTTAGGTAATAGACTACATGGATATTTGAATATGACATTATTTTGACTCATCACAAGAATGTCAAATAGTTACTCATTAGTATTTATTGGTGACTTCTTTCCAGATCTACTTTGTACCAAATAAAACAATTTGTTTACCTAGAACAGAGTGAAATTATTTGGCACATATTTGAATTTAGAGCCCTTTTAATTCTATGGAGATTATGACCAAATCCATTTAAAAATGGTAAAATAGGATTTTCAAATGTAGTATAATTATAAAGAATATATAGTATATTCATAAAGTATATGTAGTATATTTTTAAAGAATACTTCATAATAACAATTTTAGATAAATATTGTTATTTAGAAAATTATAATAATGACTTAAATTCCATGAGCCCTTTCATGAATGAAAAACCTAGGAAAAACAGTTCTTCTTCAACTGTCTTACACTCTCCACCCCCCCTAACATCCCAGAGCCCCAATACTTAGTGAAGTGAATTTTCTATTTCTGGCTCTTTCTTATGTTTTTTTGTTTTACTACACAAATGTTAAGGCCACAGCACAGCACAGCACACACACATTTAACCAGAGGGTATATTTATTTTAAAATGTAGTGTCGGGAAAGCCTCTCCCTTCCCTCAAAGGTGTATTCTTATTTCAGAAACTTTGAAATAGGGAAGAGATTGTTAATCCCTAAAGACCTGGATACTCGGTTAAGGCCAATTTAAACGTCATCTTAAATATATCATGATCGTCTTTCTCAGGAATGTAAACATGGTGCACTTTTCTCTGGTCTTGACTTTTTATTTCTGTTTCATTTTTAACTCATATTTTCTTTTTAATGGTTAAAATTTTCATTAATAAAACAGAAACAGCATGAATAAATAAAATTTTATTGTCAGGGTGTTTGATGATGATAAAAATCTAATGCCTGAAAAAAGGATAATTTCTCAGTTACAATCAAACTTCTTCAGTTTACTGAAGAATTAATTTATTGTAACCATCTTTCTCAGTTATTTATTCCATTTTGGTGGAATAATTTAGCCATTTCATCACCTTCAATCTTCTTTGTTTCTCACTAGTGAAGTGGGACATGACTTAAATTTATTAAAAATCTTGTTTTTATCAAAACTTTAAGTTTTTCATAATTCAGAAGAGAAAATACAGTGGGTTGTCAAAGGAGTGATCTGCCACCTTGACTTCCACCTTGATGAACTAACATTAGAAGCAATTTATGGTTTTCTTTACTCAGTTAAAAGGAAAATAAATTTCAATAAATTTTGCTTTTTATTCAAATAGTAGTTGTCATAATCTTCAAAAATAGTTTTTGCATATAATTTAATAATTTTCCAAGCTGACCCGTGGCTCACAATCGCATCCTTTCTCTCAGAGGGGATACCTCCATTTACTTGTAAAGTGATATCTGCCTTCACATTCTAGTATTTCATGGAATCTAGCTTGCTTCTCTCCTAAAGCAGATTCTTTCATCTGGCAGTTCCATTCCACCATACCTGGGGTTTTCCCTTTCGCCTGGTCCATTTGGATGTACACGTTTTAGAAATTGTCTTTTTGATTATCGGTGGACTTCAGCACTAGATGTTGCCTTTCTCATCTCCCTTGGTTCAACTCCACAAAACTGGGAATCAACTCCTTCCTCAATGCTAATCTCACCCATGGCTCTTGGAATCCTAAAAAGGTCTGAGTTTCAGTATTTGAATTTTCTTTAAGGGGTGATCAACAGAAAACTATTATGTAAGACAATTCTTAGAACAACCTGTGACAAAAGATAGAAGCAGTTTGCCAAAAGCAATTTTATTATAATCTAAACTAAAAATCTAATTAGGTAAAAATAGCTTAACTGTAGCATGAGGAATCCCACATTACAGTCTTCATATGTATGAAAGTATCAATTTTTTACTCAGTTTTACAAATATTGAAGACATTAATCTGTATTTATTATGGGAACTACACTTGATACTGTGTACTGCTCTGTCATTTGTAGAAAATCACAAGAAACCAAGTCCCTCCACATCCAAGCTTACAGTAGGAAAAGAGACGGTTGGACACAACACCGAAGCAACTCATGTCAAGTAACCCTCTCATTTATCTGTTTGTTTATTTACTTAAAAAGAAACTTTTTAAAATGAGTAGGACATTCAAGATTGAGGAGGCAGATACTGTGATTCCAACAATTGACTATTGCTCCTGGCCACAATCTTAGGCACTACCTCAGGCCACTTCATGTTCATTTGATACCCGTGACAAGCAATGCTTCTTCTCTGGGACTCCTTGGGCATGTGACTGACTTCCAAATCTCTTCTCCTGTTCTGTGTCAGGTTACAACAGGGGAATGGAAGTGATCTATGTCACTCCTTAAGTTATTTTAACTAGCAGGTGTGGCTCCTCCATGCTTTCTCTTTCCCCTTTTGCTGACTGTATTCAGAGCACTCCAAGGCACTAGGGATAACGGAGCCACAAAAATGGAAGGAACTTGAATTTCAAAATGACTGCAAGAGGGAACTTCTAACAGAACATAACTTTGAACTATTATGTGTCATTTCTCCAAAAATTTGGAGTAAATTAATCCAGAAACCAAAAAAAAAGCCATTTCTCTATGTAGTACTACACTTTCTTGGCCACAGAGAAGATGACATGAGGAATAAAGCAAAGGAAACAGAAAGATTATTGACAAATATATATCTGCTGTTTATGTGGAAAGAAATTTGTTTTGTCAATAAAATGTGCCCACAATTCCCAGGATAGTGATGTTTATCCAAAAATGATGTGTTGCCAAAGCAGAGGGTCCTTGAAGAGATTTTTGAAATCCTAAGGGGTATTTAAAATATTCTTTGCTAATGATTATGATACTGAACCTCTTAATCTCAAGTTCATGTGCCCAATGTGCAATAATCCAATCGCTGAGATATCAAGTGCTTAGAGATGGAGAAAGGTTTATTCAAATTGGCCAATTGGCCAAAACAAGAAGGCAGGAGGATAGATTCTCTCAAATCTGCCTTAACAAAAGAAGAGAGCTCTATGGTTTCATAGAGCTAAGGGGCTTGTGAGGGCGAGTTTTGGAGAAGCAAATGGGAAATCCATGTTTCTTTCACTCCAGATAAGCCCTTGGGCAATCAGACTTCTGAGCTTCAGTGGCAGCTGGGGACTTGTTATCTGGTGATTGTAATTTCCTTGAAGGCACTCTCTTTCTTCTGCAAAACAAGCTCATAAATCCCTGTGACTCTTGAGTGGCCCCGCAGGTTAAACAAGAAAACAGCAAATTAACAAGATCAACTTCTTTTCATCTGTGTCTGTGCTGGGAAAAAATGTCCAAGGGTAATCATATTCTTATTGAATATTTACAGTAACCCTCAGGTACCTGGCTTCAATTCCAAAGATATTATTTACATTTTAAAAATATTGATTATGAGTATGCAGTTTGGTTTTTATGTTTCTACTTTCTGAACAACCATCCGTAGCTTTTGTTTTTATGGTTTTTCTAAGGAATAGCAGTTATGTTAGTTTTAGGGCTGGCCTGTATAAATTTCTTCTATTGGCACGGGAAATGAACATTCACAAAATTGGAAAATTTGGATTCCTGTTGTCAGAGCCTAAAAAAAAAAAAGCTGAAGTATCGCTATGTTAGAATATTACTAAATTAATTTTAGTACTGGCTTTTTTATTGTTTAATATGGGTTTCGAACATAATTCTCAGTGATAGAATTTTTCTTTACTACTTTTTGGAGATTATCTTTTGTTTGCTTTGTATTTTTGGTCTTTAATTTTAGGTATTTCTGAATTTCTTTATCGTATTAAATCAAAATGCTTTTTAGTCTGAGATGGTTGAAATTTTAGGGAACATCTGTTTCTTGTAAGAGGCTAGTAGAGATGATATTGTGACCACTGTATATTAGCTATTTTTACTTTCTTTAGAGAGTTGTTTCTTGGTGAAAACCTACATTTGTAGAGGTTTTTTTTTTTTTTTTTTGCATTTTAGTGGGTTTTTTTTAAGCAATACAGAGTAAACATACTTACAGAAGTTTTATGCAAATAATGAGCCTATTTAATCTTAGAATAACTGAAAGAAACAAAAAAATCTATTCATTTTGGGGTGTCTTTAAAGCACTTCAAGCAAAGTTACACATTTAAAAGAGCCAAATTACTAAAAAATGCCCCACTGTGACCTATGCTGTATCCATTATTCTCCTTCCTTCTTAACGGAAACCTGATTCTGTTTCAGGTGTCTATGAGGTCATTTAAGAAATTACCTTTCCCTGATTCAATTGCAATTAGAAATGGAAGTTTGAACATTTGGGCCAATTAGATATAAACAAAATTTACTCTCAAAGCTCTTTAAACGAAGAGACTCAGGTGGTATAAACTTTTGTCTTCTTCATCTTATATCTTCTCACCTAAAATTTAGATTTGATACCATAGGTGAAACAGCCAACCAGTTACCATGAAGCATTGAGCATGAAGTCAAACCTATAGGCTCAAGTTGCTAAGTGAAAAGATAGAGGTCTTGATTCTTAACAACAATTTAGTGCTGCTATTCCAGACCCAGTCTGAGTACCTCTACCCTTCTTATTATCTGTAAATAACAAAATCGTTTACTATTTAAAACCATTATTTCTATTTATTCACAGCCAAATTTAGTCTTCTCTGATCAAACCGGGTCCCCTAACAACAACAATAACAGTAACAATAAAATAAAAAACTACATGCTTCTAATGCTAGAATGGCTAGGTAGAGGAAAACTGGAAAAAAAGTTAAAGAGGAAAAAGCCTCAGACTGAAGGAAAATGGGACAGATGCTACCTGATGTGAAATGCAAAGAAATTTAGATGGTGGAAGGAAATCAATAGTCTTCACAATGATACAGAAGTATAGTATTTTTTTTTTCTTTCTAACAACAGTATTAGCCACCTTACATGAGCTTTCCAAATGGCTACAAAAACACAAAGGGAAGAGGAAAATTGAGGCATCATCAAAAATAAAAATACAAACATAAGCTGAATTAAAATTAAATTTTCGTATATATTACACTTAAAAGGCAAAATAGGTAAAGTTTCTTTTTTGAAGAGGACAATAATCAGTTGCCATATTTACATGTCTCAAAATTTCTGAAAGAATTGCAGCTGATGAGTTTTGTCATTCAAATTGAAATAAGTTTGTTGAATAGTTGCATAGTCAGGGTCTACCTAAATAAAGACAATGAGATGATATTATTTGTAAATTAAAATATTTCATCACAATAAACATGAGCCTTCTAGCTCAAAGCAAATATGTATGAAAGGTAAATGATTTTATGAACAAATAAAGTTTAATGAGCATTATGTCTTACTGAATTGTGCCTTTCTCATTTCAAATTTTTATTTGTTTATTTATTTTTGGTGAGGAAGATTGGCCCTGAGCTAACTCTGTTGCCAATCTTCCTTTTTTGCTTGAGGAAGCTTGTCCCTGAGCTAAGATCTGTGCCAATCTTCCTCTATTTTGTATGTGGGATGCCACCACAGCATGGCTTGATGAGCAGTGTGTAGGTCTGTGTCCGGGAATCAAACCTGGGAAGCCCAGGCCTCTGAAGTAGAGCAGGCAAACTTAACCACTATGCCACTCAGCCAGCCCCATATTTCAAATTTTGATATGGAATTAAATGTGAAGATAAAAACAATTATTTAATCAAGTTGTGTTCTCAAATGTGGGTATTAGTAAAGTCGAATTGATAAAAATGAACAATGTTGCGAATGATTTTAAAGTGCTAATGAAGATTATCTGTTTTTGTCATGTTTGCAAAACTGAAAGTAGGCTAAATTAATCTCAGGTTTTAGTCAACTGTCAGCTCACATATTCAAAAGTAATGTTAGTCATTGTTGTAAAGTGTCATTGTAATGCAGGTTTTTCCAAGTGTTATCTTCCTACCAGTTACAAAGCTTAGGATAATTCAAGAATGAACAAAGAAATCTTTTAGTTGATTCCATCCTGGTTTTATACTTGTAGTAAAAGATCCGAAAGATTCCAAAAGGATCCAAAAAAATAAAAGGTTCGAAGTTGCTCAAATATTGGGCAATATATTGGTCAACCTCATTAGGCAGAATTGTGTCTGGAAATGTTTTTACTATTTTTTTGTACCTCATTCTTATTTCATTTAATCTATCAAAGGGAGCACATTGAGTATAAGGAATATACTTAGAATAAAAATAGCTCAAGAAAATTAATTCATCATGGTGGTATTACAGGTATATTACGTGTCATTAAAAGAAAACATTTTAATATTATTTATATCTGAAATTCAGTTCATGAAAATGGAAAACTATGTTCTCCTATTATATTTACAGAACAATCTTTTCCAAAAGAAAAAATAATTTGAAAGCCTTAATTCTAAAGTCTCAAAAATGTGCTAGCATGTATCCTTGAAAAGTCATATACAGTGGGTTGTAAATGACAAGAGAGCTGATGTGACAAACAGTGCTACTGATGCAGAAATAATTGTTTTGAACGTTGAGAAGCCAAAGGACAAAGAGGACAATATATTAAAATAAATTTTTTAAAATCTAATGAAAAATGACAAATACTTTTGGAAGGCAGTTAGCGGAAAGTGCATATGTCACTTGACTGTTAGAAATTCTATTCGATATCTGAGACTAAGAGCTAGGAGACAAGAGATGGATCTGACTGTGACATCTCAAATTCTGAATTCCACCTCATGCGAGAAACCTGATCATGATTCATAGAAGAATGTGCCTTGTTTATGGAGCAGATTATCGTTCTCATATTTTGGCATCTGAAGGAAACCAAATGGATATCATCCTTGTATGAAAAATCCAAACACTATTTCACAATTATAAATATAAATGCATGCAAAATATCTAAATTATTGTTAGAGTTACTTAAGAGAGAAAAAGCTTTAGCTTAATAAAAGAAAATAGTGCAGTTTAGAATATGTCAATTAATCACGTGTATGACCCGTGCAATCAAATGACCAGTTGAGTTTTGTAAGAGATAGACTTTCCCAAGCTACATTAATATGACTTAATGACTTTTTCAGAGAATCACATTTTAGGCAATATGAATGTATCTTGAAGTAAAAGAGAGTAAGATACAGCTTCTACTTTAACGAAGAGAAGAAACATATGTTGAAACAAGCTCATATTGAAACTAAATGATCTAAAATAATTGATATTAATTTGCTCGATCTATATTTATATTAGTCATATTTCTACTCTGAGAACTGGCTCAGGGAGATAGACACCAGTAAACCCCATGCAAGCCCCATTTTCCATGGGGAACCATGTTCAACTCACATACAATACTACTTACTATCCTAATAGTTATGTGGTCCAAATTGAGAGAGAGATGAAGTCAGAAAGGCAAGCTCTGGACATGACTTCTAAAATTATGGGTCAGGGACTTTGAGTTTAGGATCCCAATATTTCATTCGTTGATTCATTCATTCTTTCCAGGAGAGAAACTTGAGACCAAGTAGAAAGCACAGTCAGTTAATGCAAAATATTGTTAAAGGCTGTCAGTGGAATATGGCTTTTGGTTACCTTTAGTTGGAATTGATAGACAGTCTAAGAGAATAAATATCACAGGAATGAAAGAATCAGCCTAAAGGTAGCATTTGGTTATTTTAGGGTGTCTTAACAGAAATTCAGGATTTCAGACCTTGTTTAAAGGACAAGTCTCTCCCTCGGCAAAGTGAGGAAATAGATACAAGACTCAGAAAAAATTCAGAAGGTTAATGAAAGAGTGAAATTGCCGTGATAGTCTATTTGGCTCAGAAAGGAGACACAGAGATCAGTATCAGTTGCCTAATAGAGAGTAGATGTAGGTTTTTAGAGGGTAGTCTAGAAACAGTGGTTGCCACCCTTCTAGAAACATAATTAATTGCTATTCATGTCCTACTTATTTTATCAGCGGAGTAGGGAAACTAGAAATTAGTAAATATATATTACATGAATTAATTGACACATCATTTGAAATTTATTATTACCATAGAAGAGAAAATTTCAAGTGCTAGAGGCTAGGTAACATTCTCAAGGGCACGGTTTTAACGTGAATCAAGTTTTGTTTTATTCCCAAGACTGTGGCCTTAACCACCACCATACAACACTGCCTTTCTGAAATGAGCCTTTCCAGATAGGAAGTTTAAGGATAAATGCTCATCCCCTGGGAGAGATAGGAAAAACCACATGGATGGGGGAAAGAGAGCCATCTTCCTTGCTTAGGGCAGAGAGAGGCTCTGCTCACTTCTTTCCCTGTATGTTTTAGTATTCTCTGCTCCTTTCATTAAGATAAAGTAAAGATAAGAAAGAGAAAAGAAGATAATAAAAAATTAAAAACTACAATGAAAAATAGATAACATAAAAAAGAAATAATTAAAACAAAGCCTAAAGGTGATAAGAAGAAACTAGGTAAACAAGTAATATAAGAACAAAGTAAACACAAGATAAAAGAAAAGTCTTATAAGAGTGAGAAAAGATAAATCAGCTAAGAACAATTAACCATGAGACTGTAAAAACAAAAGGACTAAAAGATTAAAAGGAAAAGATAAATATGCAAAAAAAATTTAAATGAATTCAAATAATAAGAGAATAAACTAGGGCATAAAATGCTAACTGGAATAAAAGACAGAAAATAGTACTGCAAATTCCAAAGTTCAACATAAGCATGTGTTCGTACACTTAGAGCTAAAATTACTGGACATATTAAGTGGACACCACATAACATCAGGCTCTTGACACTGAGCAGCCAGGCAGTGTCTACTTTGGCTTGAAATCCTCCGGAGAGATGCTGACCATTCTATTTTTTTCTGACCTTACTCTCCAGCCCAGTCTGTGCTCAGAGATGCCAATCAGGCCTTACATTACTTCACAGAATTTCCTGCTGGGTATCCACAGGCACACAAATCCTTCTTTCCCTTGGGATCATCTTTTCCAGCCAAGAACTAGTCTTTGCCAGGAGGAGTTAGCATAATGCCATTGAAGAATTTATCTGAGAACATGAAATGCTGCTCCCCTTAGCTTTAGAATGTTTTTCAAAATGTACTCATCTTTTGGTAAGTTTTATTAATAATTCTAGTTATTGCATCAATCATTTTCAAAAAACACAGCCTACGAAATTATGTGTTTACATATGTATGTCTTACTGTTAAAGAACAAACTTTCAACCAAGTAAATTTAAAGATCTAAGTAGCTTTACTCAGCAATTCAGGAATAGGACACCATCCCATCTAGCAACCAGATAGGAGCTCTGAGGAATTGTACAAAATGGAAGGTTTTTATAAGCAGAAAGGATGGGACAGAGAAGCTAAAAGAGTGGATTATTTCAGGCAAGGTCACCTTCTCTTAAGGGAAGGGAGGAGGTCTTATCAGGCAGATTACCTCACTAGAGTTGACCAGGAAATTCCAGACTGATTGTTTTAAAATTCCACTCCTGGGAGAGGCTGAAACTGCAATTAGGTTAGGTATTAAGTCTTGTTGGGGCTTAGCATAAGTGACTCCATTTTGGGCCTGTTGTTTCCTTTTAACATTACACAGAAGAAAAATAAATAAAGATATGGTAGGATAATACGGTGATACCTTAACTGAAGCATTCTTTTCTCCAACGCCACCCTCTGTCCATCATCTTTAATTTTTGTCATGAGTTATGAGGCCAATGGAAGCTGTCAGAGGGGGATCTGAGAACATATGTGAGAATTATTTAACTTCTGAATGAAAAAGCTGTGTATCTAGATTTAAGTCTGACATATTTAAGAAATAAGCCAAATAATGAAAACTTTTACTGTGATTGCTGCTGTCTCTTTTTCTAAATATGCGAAGAGCCAGTGAAATACAGAAGAGAGAGACTTGAGAAATGAAGGAGCCAGGAGCTTTCAATATTATAGGGAACACTGTACCCTTCTCCCACTTCCTAGAAGTTGGTCCTGGGGAGAAGACTTATTTTGCTTTTACTTTTAAGAAACTACAGTGGACAGAGCCCGTGGCTCGGACACTAGGTGAAGTACAGGAAGCCAGTAAGTTTAATAAAGATTCTTGCTGTCATTGAGTGGTAGTTGTAGAGGAGAACAGTGGTGTTATGTGTGTAAACACAAGAGGACTGGACACATTTCCCTAACTCTCTCATGGAATTGTTGTGACCTAGTATTGCATCAGAATGACCCAAAGAGCAGGCCAGAAAAAAAAAACTTATGGTTCAAATGAGGGGGAGTCAAATTACACATATTTAGTTTGGACAATACCTGCAGGATGTGAGTAAAAATGGAGCTACATTTCAGAAAGCCACACCAGGGACCAGATTAAGAAACAAGTCAGTGCCAGACTGACAAATCGATTGACCAATAGTCATTCACTGCATCACTTTGCATCACTGTGCAGAGGACCAGACAGGTTGACTTTAATGTGGAATGAAGACCAGCCTCCAGCATGGGAAACATCCCCTCCTTTCAAACATACCATGTTTTAAATTGGGTTCTACAAGATATTCAAGTGTTTTGTAGGACATCAAACATAATTAGATTGTATTAATACTGGAATGCCTCAGTTAAAGATACTCCTTGGTATTTTTTGCCTGCCTAGAAATGGAATAGATTTATCACATCCTCATTTTGACTTGCTATCTTGCAACATGCATTTTGTTCTTCTGTCTTGTCTTAAGATTGTCTGCTATCTTCCTCTTTATTTCTTTACCTTTACTTTCCTTGGATATATTTGTAGATTCTGGAGCAGGAAAGGAAGATAAGAAAGATGAAGTATGGGACAAAAGTCATTAAAACATCATTTAGGAAAATTTGAATAAAAAATATCAACTATTACCCAACCAGACTAGCCCAAATGACACAGGGTTGTATTGGTAATAATTCTGTCTACAATCCCCCTACATAATTCCCCACTGAAACATCCATATTAGCATCAGAGGTGAAAGCATTCTATTTTAAGCACAAAATGTACATTAAGTGTCTTGTCTTATAAATTCTGCATTCTGCTCCATGATATATTTATGTTCTTTAAAATATATAAATATTTTAAACACATAAAAGAAAAGAACCAAAGAAAATATTTCTACCTTTGATAAATGGCTGATATTTATTTCATCTTTCAGTTTTCAAAAATCAGATTAAAAAAGAATGATTTCAGTAATTCCATTTCTGGTTCTTGTGACAAATGTGGCATTCCATTAGACAGCTGGATTGGGAAACTGGGTCCCAGAAGGGACAAAAACCCACTTTTTTATGGTCCACAACCATGCAGCAATGCCACAAGCAGCAAAAATTTGATCTTTGCTTTAAGAAATCACCTCAAGAGGCATATCTGAGTTTATACTCTCTCACTAGGGTTATTGCTTGGCAAACATATGGCATGATTTATAAACCAACATTTGATAGAACATTCCCATAAATCCTCTAAATTGGGAATAAGAAGAGGTGAGAATTAAAGCAGACCTCCCCCCATGGCTATTGTCACACAATGGAGGAACCATAAAATCAACAGTCATTCCAACACAATATAGAGCACAGAAGTGCTTCAGATCGCTGAAGATGACCTACTGTGAGTTCACGTGGATCCAACTTGCTTGCTCTGTGGTTTAAGCTCCTGCTGAACTTGCTTAATCTCCCAACATCAACTGAACACAAAGTAATGGATTAACTGCACTTAAACCAAAACATTTGGGCCTTACTTATAGGACATAGCGGTGCCCTGGATACTGTTTGCCTCAAGGGCCAGCACGCTTTACCCAAGTGACTAATGGGACTTAATCCACGTTACTGGTTTCCTTGTTAACGTCTGACGTAGGCACCAGTGGGATAATAAATCACATCCTGAACTCTCACTTCAGTGCTGTTTTCCACTTTCTCGTGGTCTTTCTTCATTTCTCTTGTCAAATTTCTTTCACTGTAAAATCTGGAACCTTACTTATTCCATGATTCATAACTTACCCTATATCCTCAAATATTTCTTCAAGTGTTCCCTCTTTCTCTCTGCATTAAGTGGGGCACTTCCTGCAAGAATATTTCCTCTATTGCAGCCACATTAAAAGAAGAATGTTTCTTCTTTCAGACCCCAAGTATTTCATGATCAGAAGATGTAAATGAATAATTCTGTTGAGCATTTTTTCATATACCCGCCAGCCTTCTGTATAGCTACACTGATTTTTAAATGAATGTCTTATGATCCAAAATTTATCATTAAGTGCAACAACCATGTATTGTTTTCTTCTTTGTATCTCTCATGTTAGCTTGTAAAATGCTTTAATGTAGTAACTTAAAAATTCAACCAAGTCCTTTTATATCCTAAATATTTCTCACATCTGTCCATCACTCCATCTCTACTCCCATAAGCTTTGTCAATACCACCTTCAACTTTGACTTTGTCTACCATATCAGCCACTAATTGTCTCCCTCTGTCATTGTAGCTCTCTGATAAAGCATTCTTTAAACTATAGCTAGTTGAATCTTGTCAATATTTACTCTACTCATGCCACACTCTTCAAAGACTTCCCATTGCTTATAGGATAAAACCCTTCACATGACCTACAAGGCCTCCTGATCTACAAAATGTCTTCTTCTTCAGCCTCATAGGGAAGCTGTCCCACTTTTCTCATTTTATTATTCTCACTTTGCTTCCCTTCCTCACTACAGTGTCTCCTTTATATATGTGCTCCTTCTGTCTGGAAAAATCTCTTTCTACACCTTTTTTATTTTTTAATAAATATACTATACACCCATTTTATAGACCTCAACTCAATCATCACTTACTCAAGAAAGTTTTCTAAAATTTTGATCAAGGTCCTCTTTGATATGCTCTCAAAAAGCGTACTCTATAGCCAGTCAGTGTAATTCTTCAATTTACCTCCCTGAATTAGAACATAAACCACCTGAGGGCAGGTGATGCATCACTTCATCTCACTCTCCAACATACTCTAGCACATAGCACAGAAAGTTGCAAATGGAGCTATTCAATATATATTCAAATCTTATTAAAGATTTTAGTGAAAAAAAGAATAAATTTAGTATGTAGATGTACACAATTATTTTTTAAGTGATAACATTGGATGGTTTTTTCTGAGCAGTTGATTCTTTAATATTATTTAAATATGTATTGTATCAATCAATGTTCCAAAACATTTACTCAGAAATAAATAACCTAGCTGTAGTCATTTGTGTCCATTTAAAAGTTAATACTTTTAAAGACTAGCAACCATGAGATTTCTATAACAGTATATTAATGAAATATGCTTGGTTAATAGAGTTCATTCTGCTAATGAGATAAGGCAAGAGCAATTTGAGAAATACTACTAAACTAATAATAATTGTATGCATTTTCTCATCATTTTTAATGGAGAAATCAGCAATCCAATTACTAATAACATCAAAAAGTTTGAAGTATTGGTAATTATCATTTCTCAGACACACTTTAATTTTTATCCTCATTTAAATAACATCCATTTTATTTTAATACATATAGTATTTATGTATTAAATAAATGTGAAAGTCAAAAGCAGTGAATTATATTGCTCATCAAATATTTACTTTCAGGCTCTACTAACTGTCTAACATATATATCAAGAAAGTATTCTTGTGAAATTGGCATATTTAGAAAAATGTAGCTTAAAATAAATTTATGCAATTTGCTTATCAAAGAGGAAAACTTATGCACTTTGCAATTAAAGAAATATTACTTTGAGTTTTAGACATATTACCAGTTGAGAGATCTTTAGTAAACAATTGTAACTTTTTAAACTCAGTGTGCTAGCCCATTAAATATATTCATGGTGCCTAATTCACAGGGTTATTAGGAAGTTTAAAGAAGATAATCTTATGAAGTTTCTATCATGTTGTGTGGCATAAGAGCAAAAAATAAAAAATAATTTTTTTCCAAACCACTGCTTATTCTCTACTGTAGTTTATAACACTATTTTGTTTGTTTGATGTTTGATCCTATACTGCTTACATGATCTATTTATGTGTATAGCTGGAAACGGAGTAGATTGCTGCTAAACTGGCAAGAAATAAAATTAAAATGTTTATGAAGAATTGTTCTTGTATCTGTTCTTAAATTATGTACCAAATTTTACATGAATTTCAGAGCTAGAAAAAGACAGCAAACAATTCAATCTGTCAGTAGATATTTTTTATTTGCCTAGAGTGTCAGAGCAAAATATCCCTCAAAACACAGGTCAAAAGAGAAGTGCTAAGAAAAGTACTTTTGAAACAATACAGAGTTGTAACAGGGACTGTCTAGTACTTCTAAAATTTATCCGAAAGACCTAGAAGAGAGAAATGAGGCAACGTCTTAATTCAAAGATCCTGTAAACTGGTGGTGGCAGATATCATTCTTGTACAGAAATCCATGGTCTTTCAAGGAAAAAATGATGGAAAAATAAAACTATAAGACAAGTTACAGAGTGCAGAAAATCTTGAGCCCCAAACTACTGGATAAATATGCTATGGACATACCAGTTTTGTGTTTCTAATTTTAAGAAAAAGGAAACATGGCAGTCTTTGCTCACTAGTTATGGCTCTATTGTCTACAAACTTTTTCTTTTCCTTTTGAGAAACTTCCTCTCTTTATTATGCTCCTCCATATGTTACACTCTTGACATCAGCATCATTTTAAATAAATGAGCAAAATTAATATCACTTCTTCTGAAGTCAATATCTCTTTGTGATTTTTTTTCCTCGGTTTCTCCTCCAAAGTCCAAGACAATCCACCAAAGAATAATCTCTCTCAAAAATGATTCAAAATTGAGAATCCTTTTTCCTGTGGTCCCCTGGGGGTATTTCTTGAAATCTGTGCCCTAAACTATTATCCCCAAGCATGAATGGATTTCGTTCTGACAATCTTATATAATCCAGTTCTCAAAGTCAACCATTGTTCTGTCGTCTGGATACTTTTTAAACTAAAATTTCACCTGATCTTAATCATTATTTCTAAAAATATATTTATTTAGCTCATACTATGTACAAGAAATGCTACTAGGTACTGAGAATACACAAGTTAAATCAGAGATTTGGGCCTTGCCTTTATGTCTAATAGGGAGTATACATTGTAAATAAATATTGGTTAAAGTTATAGTTGTTTTAAAGTAATGGGAATTTCAAATAGATTTTTAAACATTAGGCCTACATTCCAAAATTAGGTACAATATCCTTCCACATTGGACTTAGAAAAATTGGGGAGTTGGGGGGAAATGTGTTTGTGATTATTAAACCACTCATCCTCCCTATTTTATGAAAAGCATCTGGAGGAAGATTTGGAGGGGGATTTTTGTGGAAGAAGCTATGTTGTGAGTCCCACCACTTTGCCTCCCCAACTCCCCCACAAGGAGGGGTTCTAAGACTATATTCTTGTTCCTTATACCAAGCTAAGCAAAAGGAATTTGGATAGAACTTAGAGAATATAATATTTATCCATGTTTGAAGAACATGGTGGACCAATCTGGAAAGTTTAAACAAGTAGATATTGGCTGATTGCCTGAGTTGACAGTGAAACTATGGACAGGGTACTTTGTTAGAATCAGTTTCCATGTTTGTCTGGGCAAGAAGTGCCTGTTGCTTTTCTCTGAACAATACGTGGATGACATGCAAAAGAAAACTGCCTTGGATTCCTCTTGGGTCGTGTTTAAAAGAACTGCCTGTAGGGATTATTAGAGCTCAGAAGAAGGAATATGAAGTATCATCACACAACTAGAGGTGAACAAAGGATTATGTGGCTTCATCTTAGGAACTACTGATGGAAGATTCAAAGAGAGGAAAAGCTATAAATAACCCACAAAACGGTTCATGGGGCAAGCAACTTTAAGTATCTGCCAATACTAGTTAGTATTGTTAGCCATGCTGAACTCATAAAAATAATGTTTCTGCTCATAATTTTTCTCCCCTATTCTAGAACTGTCACAACTGTGGTTAACAAGAAGGAAGAGGAAAAAGATTGCAGATGAAGAGAGAGAGAAAAAGTTGACTATATCTCTCATTTCTTTCCACAGCTGTAGGTTTCTGCCTGAAGCAAGACCTAGGGTTACCAAACCAAGTGGGCTCACCTCCTGGTGAGTTAAATAAGAGTCTACACCAGTGCAAGCTGTCTCACAAAGTAAAGTGTATTTGCAGCAGATAGGACGCCATAAGGAATCATTTCCAAAGTCATGGCGTCCTCTAATGAAGGGAAGCAGATACCTTTATTTCCGATGGGGAATGAATATTCAAAAGGGAGAGGCAGGTATTCACTTGTGCAGGCTCAGTTGAAAAACATGCTTCCACATACACTGCGGGTTACGGCAATGAGGCCTAAGCTCCTCCTGGAGGGATCTTAGCATTAAAGGTAAGGCAAAGGTCATGGCGTAGCTCTTGTGGTGAGGCTTGGTCTGGTTCAGGGTGGTTGGTGGTTACATCTTAACATAAATGGAAAAAAACAACTTAGAAAACAGTTAAATGCTTCCAAACCTACCCTGGAGTTTCTCGAGGTACCTAGTCAGGGACAGTAGCTATGAGAGGAGACAGCCTCACATTTATATTAATTTTGGATATTTTATTATTGTATAGGAGTGGATATTTTAATTAACATAATTGAAAGTGAATTTCATTACTTAAAGCAGCCATTTTACCTTTTATTATCTAAGAGTAACTGGAAAAGTAGTGGTAGTTTCTCTAGGTTTCATCCAAATGCAGGGTAAAGAAATAGCTCCAAGAGCTAATTTGAAGGGACAGTGATACAAAAATATATGTATATTATAAAAAATTTCAGGATTTGATTTACTCAACATAATGGTTACTTAAGAAACAAAAATTCACCTTGAACACCTAAGTAAACAGGAAAATTTGTTACAAGGATAGAGTAGGTCTCACAGAAACCAAAAACAATGAGGCAGCTGAGTCAGATGAGAGACGAGAATCAGATAACAACATCAGAGCCGTTTCTTCATCCTGTATTTCTGTTTCTCTTTGCATGTTGAGTCTTTCCAGATTTTCCAACCCTCCCCTTGGTTCATTAAGTAGAAAATGGCCACCAAGGCACCCACAGATCCAAATTCCCTGAGAAACTATATATCTTTCTGCTACCAAGCCAATGTTTCCAGAAAAGTCTCTTCAGTCATGACCAGATGACTAGTTTTATTGTATGAACATAGCTACTACTGAAGCCACCACTGTAACCACGGGATGAGAGGAAAGGTACTCGGTAAGTGGTCACTACAGAAGAGAATGAAATGCTGTGTGCTAAGTGTTATGATAAAAGCAGTAAAGAACACCACGTAAACATGAAGAGAAAGCATCTAAATCAGACTTCAGTGGGTGTGGTGAGAAGGAACATGAAAGTTACTCAGAAGTGATTGGACTACATGTAACAGGGCACAGTTCTTCCATAGGGGTTATTTGCCAATGAAAATTATCTGGACATAATAGGTGATGAAGTAGGCAACTTGCAGCTCAGCTTTTAATTGATTCACCACATCAATACTTTGTTTTAAAGGTGTTACAAGTTAATTGTGTTTGTCTCTTTAGCATTTCTTTCTCCTTGACACAATCTGAGAATCCTTGTCTTTTAGTAGAGAAGCTAAAACATTTATAATCACTGTCATAACTGATACTTTTGGCTTTACATCTGTCATATTGTTTTCTAGTTTTTGCAATGTATGCTTCCTTTTTTATATATTTGTACAATGTGAACTTGGCAAACAAGACCAGCTGCTGGGATTATTTTTAGAGTCAAAAATTTTGTCTTACAAACTGATGTCGATTTTTTTCTCTATTGAGGTCTGGCAATTAGAATCACATTGGAGAAGTTAGAGGATTGTAGCTTTTTATTCCTTTCTAGGTTATCTCCTCTCTGCCTAGATTTACGTGGGGATGATTTTATTCTTTATCTTTAAAAGTAAAAGAAAAAATTATGCAGTTATTTCTAGATATAAATCTATTTTCATTAATTTTGCCTATAAATTCATTGGATTTTTGTTTTAAATTTAAGCTTAGTAGAAGTCTCTTTATGCATGTATTTTATTATTGCTATGGTTCTAACTGTTTTCTCTTAGGAATACATGACATTCTTTGGATAGAACTTTATCATCATTTTTCATGATGTTTATCATTTTATCCTTTTTAAAAAATCACTTCTTTGCATCATGATACATCACTCTTCCACATCACTGTTTTGTCTACAAGGCCTACTCTTCACTGTCCACAGTGCATCCGGTTGTCGAGGAGTTTGGACTTTATGGGACAACTGCTCTTTCCTTTCAGTCAATACCTTTAAAGACTATTTGTCATTGCCTACAGCTTTTGGCAGTCCACAAGATCACATTCACCTCAGCCATGACTGATTTAACAGGAGAGACTAGACAAGGTGATTAAAATCATAGACTTGAGGGAATTCATCTAATTATTGATTCAGAATTTGATCTGTGGAACTAAAGACTGTCTGAATCACATTTATGGAACAGATCTAATGACAAGGTCCCAAACTCCTGCCACTGAAGTTTGTTCCCTTCCTGGTGAATGTTTTTGTTTGTTCCTTTCTTTGTTTACAGCTTCTCCTTGGACACTTCGATTTCTGCATTCTACCGTAAAACCAAACCTCTTTCTTTTAGCTAGTTTCTGTACTTACAAGATCTGTGGTCTCTTTTTTTTTTTTATTGCAAAGATGTTCTTTCCTTGTGTCTCTGTGCTACTATTTTATTGAGCCTTCTTGAATCTTATTAAAATACCAGATTTCTAAAATATTGCTACAATAAATCATTTTTAAAAGGTATACTTTTTCTTTCACTTTCAAGATAGGTTTTCCTCTTTATCAGACTGTAGTGTATTTCCTTAAGTCCAACTTTATTTTCTTTCTCATTATTCATCCTCTAAGGAGCACATATATACCTAAAATTAAACTCTGCCGACTAATCTCTGTGTGTGAAGTGTGCAATCTTCTTTTTCCCGTACTCTGTGTACCAAATTCCTTTCTTTTTTTCTACAGAATGAAAGTTATTAAAAAACAGCAACGACAAAAATGCCCAGAATTTGCCTCAACCTCCTGCCTCATGCCCATGATTCTTCCTATCTGTGCCCAAAGCTGAGCTGTTAACTTGACTGGATTATATACCATTATGTAAATGTCATTCTTGCAAGGCCATCCTTCCCCAGTCCAATAGATCTCTATAGCTGGGTAGTTCCAGGCAGTATCTTCTCTCCAGTTCAGGCCTCGGGGAAGAAGAAAGAATGAAAAGTCTCCCCAACATTGGGCCCATGGGCACCTTGCCATTGATTGGGATTTTTAGTTCCACTCCACAGGGCTTGCAGAAATCCCTGCTTACATGGGGCTGAATATCAATCTTAGTTTTCTCTCATGTTTCCAGTTGTCATCTTTTCCTATTTTTCCATTGGAATTTTAAAGAAGAGTTAGAAAGACTGCATCTGTCCTTATAGTCAGATACTCTGTGTTGGTATTTCAAACCTAAATTCCTAACCCTGAATTTGAACTGCTTTTTTAAAAATTGTTTCAATACATTAATGTATCATTTAGTTTGCAGCAATTGTTTTCCAAATGTGGTTATTTTCTTACTTAAACACAAGTGAAAAAAGAAACTATTCATGTGCTCAATGGAATAATGACACTGCCATTAGAAACGTTATGGGACGGCTTATATGGTAAAAATTCAACAATTCCAAATAAAATTTATTTAAAGAAATCAGGGCTAGAACTGCTTTTGATTCTTACTTAGTTTGGAATTTTCCAAGACAGAATGCAAGTGGAACAATTTGAATTTAGGATTACAATCTGTTTATGTATATTCCAAATCACTACTAAGTCTATGACTAACACAAGAAGTTATTTTTTAATGCTCTCATTCATTCTGTCAACAACAACAAAAAAATGTTGACCACATATTATGTGCCTTACACCTTTTTTGGTCTTTCCAGGATAATAATAAACAACAAATGATCCTGACTTCTCGAAGCTCATGATCCAGTATTCTAGTATAAATTTGAGAAGTTAAATATAGCGTACAAGTCTGCAAGTTATTTTTCCAGACTTAGAGCAATATGGAGAAAAATTCAGGTAAAACTTGATACCAGAACAGGTGCTAAGTTAACATATCCTCTATTAAAGCACATACAAGCTTCTGATTTAGTTTTTTAAACATAAATACTAGCTTCTTCCCTGATGTGATTTAAAGTTATGCTCAGGGGGAATTTGCCTCATCTCCTAGCTTGTATACCTCATGCCCAGGTAGAGTGTTGTGAGTGAAAAATCATTCATGGAGAATGTGAGTTTGGGGAGTAAAAACCCACGAGATACGAGTGTGCTCTGCAACATTTCAAAATGAATTCCCAAACTGTTGAATATATAAGATGCAAAATAAACCCTTTAATGATTCATGTCTCACATTCTAAAGAATCCCTCATAGTTTTCAAGGCAATCAGGCACATACAGAATCTCAAAAGTAGTTTTGCATTTTTTAGATCAAGAAAAGGCTGTAGGCAGTTGGAAATGAATAGTACATAAGGCCTGATTGTCAATAATAATGAAAGCTGTTAACATGCAGATTCAATTCAGAATAACAAATTATTTTTTAACCAAATAAGAGCCTTTTTACTGCTCAGAAATTAATTTTTCTTATTTTGGTACCCCCAGTTCACTTTATGGAAACATATAGGCTACAGGAAGCAATAATATATCCACATGTAGTACTTGCAGACACAGAGGATAACCTGTCAAATATACTGCACGACCATTAATGCAAATTTTACATTAGTATTGTCTATATGACAGAGTAAAACTTAATCATATATCTACTTCAGTTGCCCATTTAAAAATAAATTTAACAAGATACTTATGTTTTCTAAGTGTAATAGAATAGTTTTTAAATATACTACTAATAAAATACACATAATAATAAAATAGTTATTTTTGTTTCATTTGTTCAAATAGGTATATTCTGAGTAACTTGTATTTTAATAAATCCTGAGTTCAGGATATCATTCACGAACACCTTACTAGACTATTGCCTACTCTAATCAGATAATAAAACTAGATTTTTTGTAACCTCCCTATTTCTTGTTATTGAAAACAGAAAATAGGTTTAAAAAAATAAAATGAGAGAAACCAGTGGAAAAGATTATGGGACAATATCAATGAGTGAGAAATCAGATGTAATTTCCTGGGTCTCAGGAAATAAGGATTCAGAAAATTTTCACTCCACCAAAGTCATCATATTTATAGAAATGCCATCTATAAGAGACAGGAGTTGTTTAATAAAAGGACATAAGAATCTTGTGGACAGTCATTATCAAGTAAAATAAGACCTAATTAGCTGCTATCTTGTCTGGCCAAAATTCTGAGCATCAAGATTTTGACTTCTCAAATTGGTTAATTCCACTGGGTTTAGATATCCATCCATCTAAACAGCTACAATTAACTCAGATTTTTTTTAACATGACAATGGAATTAGCCCCTGAGACAACTTGATTTAAATATGTCTATATTTTCCTATGTATAATACAGAAACGATAAATAGATCATTTATCTATGTTATTTATAATGTAGAAATTTATTTATACACATATATAAATATATATATATATCTGAAATAGTATACTGAGAAAATTAAAATGCAGTTCCAAGTTTTACTGCCAAATGCTTCCTATTTTATTACTGGTGAATCTCTTAGCCAAGAATAACTAGGACCGTATATTCTCTTTTGTTATGTTCTGGGTTTTTCTCCTGTCTTAACCTTCTGTATTATCTGCTGATTGACTTCTCTTTTCACTGCAACTTCATTTCCTACTTAGTTCCTCCACAAACTTGCCCGTTCTTTCTATAAGTGCATAACTTGTTGAACGCCTTTCTCCGTGAATGACCCCGACAAAAGGCATGGTGAGCACCCCTGGCAGTTATGTTTGGACTATGCTCTTCCTAATCCAACTGAATGGATATTTGACTGAAGTAGGGTTGATCATATCCTCTCTTCTAATAATTTGCAATTAGGGCAGAGAAAGGACCAATTTCTGTGAGTGATGAAATTCGGAAATTATAGAAAACTCTTATTCCATGGTGGAGAAAGAGGAGGAAAAAACCACGTTGCCTGTGGAGAGAAAAAGAGATGAAGTAAGTGCACTGAGAGAAGCTCTAGTGCCTCCTGAGACAAGCCTCCCTTTGTGCTCTTGGCTTCATGAGTCACTATGAATCCTCCTTATACACTAGATGGTTTTCTTCAGCTCATCTGAGTGGGTTTTTTTATACTGAAACTTTAAGAGGTCTTACTAATATAGTTAAATAATTATAGAATTATATTCTCACATTCTCTATCTGCAACTGTTCAAATCTTATCCTTTAAAGTACGTGTTTCTAGAGCTCTAGATATTTCAGCTTCAAGGCACCTCTCTGCAGATTCATATTTTAGGAAATAAGTTTTTCTGGAAAAACAAGCCCTTTTTCTATGCATTATTCCTATAGGATAGGTTGTGTAGATGTTCTTGACTTTTAGCAAAGTCTTCTTGGCTGAACACTGCCTATAAAAGTGGCATTTCTTTAATAAAAATATCTTTACACTCTGCTTACTTTGTTGCAATGGATTACCATTTTTGTTCCTTTAAGCAATCCCTGTATATGTTGAGAAATACCCGTTTATCATCTTATGGAAGTTTTTAAGTTTGATTTTCCAGTCTTATACACCAACGACATTTATTTAACTACTAAATAAAATTTTTAAAAAGATATATGTACACACATACGTATATACATTTATACTTACACACTTATATTCTAATAGGTCTCTCAAAATAACATGGTCATAACCAAATTCCTTATATTTCCACCAAAATGAGTTTCTCTCAAAATCCCCATTACAATAAATATCAAATCTATTCTTGCCATCCTTCAGTCTGAAAAAACAGATAATATATCCAATCTGTGATCAAATACTGAAGGCTATATCTTCAGAATATATCCAGAAATCTGAACTGTTCTCTCATCTCCACTGATAGCACCTGGTCTAAACCACTGTCTCCACTTGCAAAGATTTTTTGAAATTGCCTCCTAATCTAATGGTCTTCTTGCTTTTGTTCTTGTGCTCCTTTGGTGAATTTATCCCCCAGCAGCTAGAATGTCTTGTTAAAATATAAGTCAGATCATGGCATTCCTTTGCTTAAAATCCTCTAAGGACTTCCCATCTCAATCAGAGGAAAAACCAAAGACCTAGAGACAACCTACAAGGTCCTACATCATCTGTAAAGTTCTTACTACACTGTGCCTACTACAAAATAAGTATATAATCAACAATGGTTGATGCTATTTTTTTATCATTATTTTAAATTATGTATAAGGAAATATAGGCACAGAAAAAAGTGCTAAAGAGTCCTAATTCAAATTCTGGATTTTCTTTCATCAAAGATAATGGAATCTCTTTCTACCTACAGGAAAAAAAAAATAACAAAATAAAAATAAAAAGCTAGTGAAATAAACAAGGTGCAAGAAAATTTGGTAAAATATAAATGTAAATTCTACAAAGAGTAAAACATTTTATCAATGTCCCAAAGGAAATTTGAAAAAAAAATAATGTATACAAATCACTACAGATCAGGAAAGTTATGTGAATTCATTAATGAGCAGAGGTATTTAAGATTATTCTAAATCTGATGCTAACAGAAAAATATATTAAAGTTTATCAGTAAACAGAGGCTATTGTTTGTGACCAGGTTCTCCTTATCTCTTGATTTGAGTATGGTCAAACACAAAAATTTGAATCAGAAAAGATTTAAAATTAAAAATAGAAATTTTTAGCAGCTATTTATCTAATAGGGGAAAATGAGGTAGGAGAGATTCTGCTATTTTCTGAACTATTTATTAATTAACTATCATATATCTCTAATGTCTTCTCTAGGTTCACATTCATTGGCTTGGGGAGTTCCAAAATATGGGTTGTGGGTAGTCCCAGAAATGAAGAAGAAGAGTGGTCACATTTGAATTATTAGGTGCCAGATATTTTGAAGTGTGTGTGTATTTTCACATTACTCTATAAAATAAATTTTTGATTTAGATATAGAAACCAAAGTTTCGTAATATCGTCAAATTTTCCTTGGTGGCCTAGCTAGGAGCTGAACTCAGGTCTATCTGAATCTAAAGCCAGTGTTTTTAACTACTGTGCATGAAAGCCTCTCTTCGAGATACATGGATTCATCAGTGGGAGAGCATCAATGTTCAATGTCTTAAAAGCATTTTTAAATTAAATTACAAATTCAGCAGCACATTAAAACAGCACATCATTCACCATGATCAAGTGGAATTTATTCCTGAAAAGCAAGGATGGTTCAACATATGCAAATCAATTAATGTGGTATGTCACATTAATAGAATGGGAAAAAAAAGAATCATATGATCATCTCAATAGATGCAGAAAAATCTTTTATGAATTTCAACATCCATTCATGCTAAAAACATTTAACAAATTAGACATAGAAGAAACATTCCTCAACATTATAAAAGCCATATATGACAAGCCCAACATCGTACTCAACAGTAAAAGGTTGAAAGCGTTTCCTCTAAGATCAGGAACAAGACAAGCATGCCCACTCTCACCACTCCTATTCAACATAGTACTGGCAATCCTAGCTAAAGCAATCAGACAAGAAAAAGAAATAAAAGGCATCAGAATTGGAAAGGAAAGAGTAAAATTGTATCTATTTGCAGAAGACATATTTTTTTTTTGGTGAGGAAGATTGGCCCTGAGCTAACATCCATGCCGATCTTCCTCTATTTTTGGTACGTGGGATGCCACCACAGCATGGTTTAATAAGCAGTGTATAGGTCCGTGCCGGGATCTGAACCTGAGAACCCCAGGCTGACAAAGTGGAGCATGCAAACTTTACAACTATGCCACCAGGCTGGCCCCAGAAGACATGATTTTATATATGCAAAATCCTAAAGACTCCACCCAAAACTTAGAACTAATCAATGAATTTGGTAGAGTTGCAGGATAAAAAATTAATATACAAAAATCAGTGGTGTTTCTATACAGTAACAACAAATTTTCTACAAAGGAAATAAGGAAATGAACCCATTTACAATAGCATCAAAAACAATAAAATACTTAGGAATAAATTTAACTAAGGACATAAAAGATCTCTACTCTGAAAAGTGTAAGACACTGATGAAAGAAATTGGAGAATACACAAATAAATGGAAAGGTATCCTATGTTCAAAGATTGGAAGAATTAATATTGTTAAAATGTTAATACTACTAAAAGCCATCTATAGATTAAATGCAATCCCTACCAAGATTCCAATGGGATTTTTTACAAAAATAAAAAAAACATTCCTAAAATTTATATGGGACCACAGAAGATCCTGAATAGCCAAAAAAATTCTGAGAAAGAAGAAAAAAGCAGGAGGCATCACACTTCCATATTTCAAGCTATACTGTAAAGCTACAGTAATAAAAACAGACACATAGGTCAATGGAATAAAATCTAGAGTCCAGAAATAAACCCAATATACACAGTCAACTAACATTTGACAAGGGAGCCAAGAAAACTCAATAGAGGAAAGACAGTCTTTTCAATAAGTGGTGCTGGGAAAATTGAATATTCACATGTAAAAGAATGTAAATTAAGCCCTATCTTACACCACTCACAAAAATTAACTTGAAATAGATTAAATACTTAATTGTAAGACCTGAAATGATGAAACTCCTAAAAGAAAACATAGGAACAAAGTTCCTTGACTTGGGTCTTGGCAATGATTTTTTGAAAATCACACTAAAAACATAAGCAAAAAATAAAAAATAGACAAGTGAGACTACATTAAACTAAGAAGCTTTTGTACAGCAAAAGAAACCATCAACAAAGCAAAAGACAATATCTGAAATGGAAAAAATAATTTGCAAACCTTATATCTGATAAGGGGTTAGTATCTAAAATATATGAAGAACTGATACAACTCAATAGCAAAAAACTACACAATTAAAAAATGGGCAAAGGATCTTAATAGAGATTTTCTAAAGAAGATATATGAATGGCCAGCAGGTACATGAAAAGATGTTCAACATCACTAGTCATTAGGGAAATGCAAATTATAAAAGCAATGAGATCTCATCTCATGCCTGGTAGAATGGCCATCACCAAAAAACAAGAGATAACAAATGCTGGTGTGGCTATGGAGAAAATGGAACCTGTGTGCACTGTTGGTGGGATTGTGAATTGGTACAACTACTACGGAAAACAGTGTGAAGTTTCCTCAAAAAATTAGAAATAGAACTACCATATGATCCAGCAATTCCACTTCTGGGGATGTATTCAAAGGAAACAAAAACACTAACTCGAAAAGATATCTGCATCCCCATGTTCATAGCAGCATTATTTACAATAGTCAAGACATGGAAACAACCTAAGTGTCCACTGATGGATGAATGGATAAAGAAGATGTGGTATATATATATACATGGAATAGTATTCAGCCATAAAAAGGGAAAATTCCACCATTCGCGACAACATGGATGGAACTTGAAGGCATTATACTAAGTGAAATAAGTCAGACAGAGAAAGACAAATACTGTATGACTTCCTTTACATGTGGAACATAAAAACAAGAAAAAAATCAAACTCATAGAAAAAGATTAGATTTGTGGTTATCGGAGGTGAGCACTAGGGGGAAGGGGGAATTGGAGGAAGGTGGTCAAAAGTACAAACTTCATTATAAGATAAATAAGTGCTAGGGATGTAATGTACAACATGATGAGTATAGTTAACGCTGTTGTATGATATATAGGAAAGTTGTTAAGAGAGTAGATCTTGAGAGTGCTCATCATAAGGAGAAATTGTTTTTCTTTTCTTTTTATTGTATCTATATGAGATAATGGATGTTAACGAAACCTATTGTGGTAATCATTTCACAATATATGTAAAACAAACCATCATTCAGTATACCTTAAACTTATACAATGATGTACATCAATTATTTCTCAATAAAACTAGAATAAATACATAATTAAAAAAAAATTAAATTACATTGGGACATTTTATATCTAAAACTTTAATATGCATCTTTAAAAAATAAGATCATTTTCATAGATAGCCAAAATATCACTAATACATCTAAAATAATTAGAATTTAATATATCATATAATATTGTCTGAGCTTAGCTTTTTTTCTTTCTACTAGCTTATGTTTTCTCTTTTGGGCCTCGTATCATAGGTATGTTAGTATGTTCTTTACATGCCCTCTGTATCCCTTTCTAATACTTTTAATTTCTTTCTCTATTTCTGTTAAATTTTCATTTCTTTTTTTACTTTTATCCTCTATGTCCCTTACTTTCTTTGCTTTCTCTGTTCTCTTTTCTCCCTTTGTTACTTGTAAATTAGTCTGAATTTCTGAAGTGATTTTTTTCTTTGATTTATTTCCTGATTTCTGGCGGTTTGTACTTCAGATCCTTTTCTTTCCTTTGGTTTTCTGTGTGTGTGCCAGTGTGTGCTTCAGTCACAACTCATTTCATTGACATGGCCATTTTCTTTTCCTGTTATTCATATTTGAGTGAATGGAATTTTCCTGGTCCAGCTATTAGCAGAAAGATCTGGCAGAGAAAGTGTAGAAGGGTAAGGGTAGCTTCTCTGGTTCATCCACTCTAAGGCTCTCTCTTTTGCTACAGAGTTGAGTGGTCTCTTTACAATATGGTGCTGCCACCCCAATTCCCCTTGTGCTGCCCATACTTTATTTCCTTTACCCCCCAGCACAGTGTGCTGCCCTATTCATTTTCAGAAACCACAGCAGTTTCCACACAAGGTAGAGCCTCCTATCTTCTAGGATAAATACCTGCTAGTTGTTGATTGTTTTTTCCCTGGAATCGACCACACCTCTGACCCGTTGGCCTTCCCTATTCTTACTCAACGCCTAACATAATCCTGCAAACATTTTGTTCTTATTATGTGCATTTTGCCCCATTACGTATTAGATATTTTGAGCTTGGCAGCTTTCTGTCTTCAGATTTTGCTGAAGGTATAAGCTATAGCAGGTTTTGATCATCCTTCTGATTACTTTGTATGGTTTTTATAAGAATACTTGGGAAGGTTTTGTTCTAGGTTGCTGCTATGCTCCTATTGTTGGTGATTCATTTTTGTGGGCAGAATAGATAAAGTGTGAAAAGATACCCAGAATCCATAAACCAAAAATACAGGAAATGTCTTTTGGAATTATTTGGAATTTATTCATAATTTTATCTGACATTTACTGAGGGCTTATTATGTAAGATATCTTTTCTTTCTGTTATTTTTACTTGTTCTAACTTATCTAATCCTAATGATGTAAATATTACTATTTATCTCTATTTTAGAAATGGGAAAACTTGGTCACAATAAGCTCAGTTAAGCTGCCCCATATCACTTAACTGTTAATAGCCTAATCTGTACCCAAGCGATCTGACTACAGATTGAGCATATTAATTAGTATGTAGAGAGCCAAAATAATGTGAGAAGAAAAAAAATCTGGGTTTTCTGGTAAATAGGATTTATATTTACATAAACTAGCTAATGCATTCTAAAAGCTCTTCCTGGTTAGTAGAGAATTTAGAATTTAATATTCAATAGACTTGGGGTCATCCTTTAGGACATTATATAATGTATCTCTCTAGTTCATGCATTTTTCAAAAAAAAAAAAAAACCTCAAGCAACTCCTTTTTATAGCATTCTGTAATCATACTAAGAAGTTATACCTGTTGTGATGAGTTAAGGATAAAGATTTTTTTTTATATTGAATTCAATACTTTGGATTTCTTAATAACAATTCCTTTTTCTTTTTTTCCCCACATAATATGGGACATCATCAGTGCTATTTATACACACAACTTAAAGAGTAAAAAAATATTGCCTTACATCCTTCTAATAAAAAAGAATGTGAATACTATGAATTTCAATGTATCTTAAACTATACTGAATCTTTAAGTCTAGATAATAGTTTCCATTTTATTGGCCTTATCTAATTATTGTTCCTATAGTTTTTCTAGGAAACTTTCTTATTTGAAATAAATATTTTCATGGGAGATAAAACTGTATTACCGTATAGACATATTTGATTTTACCTGCAATGTAACAAAAGTGAGAAACTTATTTTCTGAAATGAATATATTCTCATGTAAGTTTTATTCTTTTTATCACATTAGATTTAGCACCAAGAAACTAGCTGAGTGTGAGAAAGTTCTGCTAAATATCATTAGTAAGTCATTATTAATAAATAGTAATATCATTAGTAAATATTTCAAATTATGAAAGTAATTTTATTTAGTGTTACATGAAACATATTTTCATACACTTACTATTTTTTATTAGTCTAACTTGTGCCAGAGCATGGTATTTCAGCACAGAGACTTTTCAAGTATGTAAATCTATATATTCTTCTGCCACTGAAACTCTCACTGTTGCTAGAAACATCAATATGATATTCACTAATTCAAAGTAACTAATTACTTAACACGTATTACATCAGAAATAGAATTAAATAGAAATTGAAGGTGCCCTAAATAGTAAATGATGATATATTTTATACCATTCCTTTTATTATGAAAAGGAGGTGGACAATGGCAATATTAGCATTATATTACAGTAAAATAGTTTTGTTGAATTATATTATTCTTGTAATAATCTCCTTATAAGAAAAATCAAATGTCATCTTAAAACAACATTTATAATTGGCATTTCTTCCTCTGTCATTTGGTTTAATGATCCCCAGGTATTTGATAATAAGGATAAGATTGGAGCTGATTTCTTTGATTTGCTTTGATGTTTTCAAAGCAGGAAATGCTTTCAAATAATTTTCTGTGTGTAATCTGAATGCAGGTAGAGAATTCCTCAACTTGTCAGAATGCTATGTAAATGTAATAATAATTTGTGTAACCTGCTGTGATACTAAAGTGGCTAAGGGCAATCACTTGGGTTTCCAGCGAGGAATGGTTTGTTCTAATGCACATGTCTAATTTAAGAAGTTCACTATTTTATGATCACATAATATTGTCATTTACTTGAAATAATACAAAGCTAGTAGTTGACTGATCATTCCTTAAGAATTTATGGTTTCTGGTAAAATCAACACAGAGAATCTGTTTTCAAAGAAAGAAATATAAAAATTAAGTAATAAATTAAAAATTAATGGGGAAAATATCTTAGATAACTCATAACAATTCCTAGATGTTTTTTATTAGTCCATGATGTTACAATAAGAAAGGCTCAAATTTACAGATAAATTCTTGGTTTGCTATCTTAATCTCTGAGCATGGGTGCTTTGGATGCAGCATAACGGGTCTGCATTCTCTGAGAGAATTAATGGTGGAAAGTTTCATGCCACTCAAATACCTCCTTCCTTAGGAAAAAAAGAAATGATCCAGAAAGTCATATGCTGAAGAAAATCTATTGGAACCTCGGGACATAGGTATTTTTATAATCCTATTTCCTTTTTTCTAGAGCTATTTTGCTTTAAAAAAATTATCTTTGTTCAAAAAGAGCAAATATTTTATTTACTGTAGATGGACAGAACTTTTCTCATATTTTCACAAACGTGAGTGTTTTTCTATTTCAGGAATTAGTTTAAAATGCTGTCATCAAGCAGAATTCCCATATTATTTAAAAATATTTATTTCATTATTATCAAATGTCAAAGGTAATCAATGCTGTTACTCTTGAAGCCCAAAGCAGACGTGGACATGAGAATGCCATCCATCACTACCCCTTACTGTGGTGTGCCGCGGTGGCAGGTATAATTTCCAAAATGCCCCGCAGTGATAGCTCATCCTAATCCCTGGAACCTATGAATATGATGAGATATCACTTCTTTAATTATGTTATATTATGTGATACAATTGACATTAAAATAGGGAGATTATCCAGGTGGGTCTGATCTAATCATATAAACCCTTAAAAGCAAAGACTTTTCTCTGGTGGCAGAAGGGGAAGAGATTTGAAATACAGAAGGGTTTGATGTGGCATATTGATGGCGAGAGCCATGTACCCAGGAAAGGGGGAGCCTCTGGCTGAAAGCTGAAAAAAGAACAGGCACCTCCATTCTACAACTACAAGGAAATAAATTCAGCCAACAATGAATGAGCTTGGCAGTGGATTATTCCCCAGAGCCTGCAGATAACAGTCTAGCCTGAGAGACACCCAGGTCTGCGAGCCAGTTGAATTGGCTCAAACTTCTCACGAAAGAACTGTGAGGTAATAAATGCATTTGGTTTTAAGCTGCTAAATTTGTGATCATCTGTCATGTAGCAATAGGAAACTAATACAGAGTCAAGGGTAAAAAATTATTACCCTCGCCCAGGGTTAAATGCACCTTGTAAATGCTAAATTTGTGTTAATTTGTTACAGCAGCAATAGAAAACTAAAAGTAGAATGTGTGTTCTTTGTTATGCTGGAGAGAGTCTCATTATCTAGCTTTGTCAGTATTCTGAAAAAAAGAATGTCTCTTGTATTTCCCAAATATTAGGGAAATAGCTTACGTATTGAGGTTCAGTTTAAAATCTGTTTTCCATTTAGAACATATAACCTATTTTGGACTGAACGTACAAAAATCTTATGCTGGTCATTTTCCTGTTTGCTCTCAGATCCCCCCTCCTCCTTAGGGGGTGGACACTTGCAAATGATATTCCTCACGCTTCTTTACCCACCGGTTTCAGTTACCTTCAATCAGTGGGGTGCTCTGGTGGGAGACTAGAGAGCAGCAAGAGAAGAAAAGCTAGGGTAACTCCCTTCCATCCTCCAGTGGTATCTCCAGCACATGATATCTCCAGCACAGGCTCAAATTTCAGCTCTTGCCTTGCAGCTCCTCCTCCCTCCATGCCCCAGCTCCCACAGGTAGGCCTAAGAAGTGTCTTCAGCTGAGTGGGTTCAACTCCTACCCTGTGTTCATGGCTTCTGGACCCTTGTAACATCCTTTTCCCTGGTCCCCCCTGACCTAAATGACTTTCTGCAGTTGGTTTCTGGTTGCCTCATATTTCTCCTTTTTTGGCTCTTTCAGTACCTCTATAACTAATTCCCTATACTATACTCACTATATTGAATTATGTAGTGTAGATTTGGTTTTCCTGACATGAACCCGACTAATGTAGTTCTTGTCACTAGAAGCACTCTCAAGAAACAGACCTTTATGCTGGGATTCTGGACTTGGGTTACACACCTATTTCAGCTACAACATAGCGGCGATTTCATTGCCAGTGGGAAAAGGAATACTAAATACCCACTGCATAGTTACATCATTAATACTTAAACACCAGTTGTTGTTATTTGAAAGCAAAGCTTCTGGAGACAAAATTGCTGTTGTCCTTGATCATCATGATAGAAATGATGGCTATGAAGTTCGTGGGATGAGATAGCTACTTCCAGCTATACTGGGGGGAAAAAAAAAGATAAAATTTTGCATTAAAACTATCAGCTCAAGACACAGAGTATCAGAAAGCTTCTATTGTGCCTCTGAAATTATATCTTATTTCTTACAGCCACAGGGTTGACATGGCTAAGAATCAAACTCTAAATTTAATCATGCCAGTTGGGAAATAATAATGCAAATTAAGTGAAGAGCTTCACTGAATTTTTTAAAATGAAGGTTAGAACACTGAAAAGTTCTCTAAGATTTGGAACAGAGACTTTTAATTGGAGTCAGAAGAATCTGAGAAACTTGAACCATTATGCTCCCCCGAGCCTTCCTCTGCTGCCTGTGGGAGAAGCTCTTCCTTTCTTTTCTGAGGAGACATGTCACCCTGCTTAAAGATCCTATAGTAATCTCATTTTGAAATGAGATATTTATTCTCCCCAAGTCCCATCCTCATCACTCCTCTTTGCCCCCAACCCTACAGGGGAAACCATGCCTCTAGGGAATAAGGCACAGTCTGATCCAAGATGAGGTATTATATACACAAAAAGAATTGCAAGATTTGATCATTTATTTTGGCAGGAACCCGAGGGACATGAGTAAAAATAGATTCCAACTTTGCCGGGCACTGTGTAACAAGAATTGAGTCAAATTTATCCATATGTGTGTATTTTCTTAAGATTTTTACTTTAGTGTGCTAGTTTCCAGCAGCAGGAAGTGGATCTAACACTTTGTTTGATTAACTCACTAAAAGCTGTATGCAAAAGAGGTCCACATTCAGTAAGATTGAGATGCCAGAAGGTCCCTGGCAGGAGGGGGAAGAAGGTATCCAAAGATTTAGGAAACGGAAATGTTACAATGGATTTATGATGAGTAACACTAGCTACACCAGGAAGAACCAAACTGTAGTTTCTTTCCCAAAGCTCTGCTAACTAACTTAAAGAGGGGAATACCAGCATCTGTGAAATCTGTGGGGTGGTTTTCCCCTGAAGGCCAAGATTAATGCCGGAAGATACCTCCACTGAAGTGAGCTCTTTGCTGGGTGGATTGACAGATAGAATGCTTTGACATTCAGGCATCTTTAATGGTGGCTAATTGACACTGAATCCCTAGATATAAAAGAATTGTCAGGCTAGTAAAATATTATTTGATCTATACAACTGGAAAAACTACATCTATTAAGAAGAAACTTGGCTTAAGTCAACACAATGGGAAAATGCAGACTCTTGCTCAATTCCAAGACACAGCTCACAGAGTCAGAACCTCTTGACCGAGGGGAAGGTTGGATTCCCTTCGACAATGCCACAAGTATATTCTATAAGTCACTCTACAAGCCAAAGGCCACTTACCAAGGTGACTGTTCTCTGGGGAAAAGAAAACACTATGACATTACAGTGATTATTATAGTGTTAATGTTTTAGAGATAATCTCTGGAGATCCAGTTCACCAAGGTGGCCGTTGGATAAGGGATGGCAATTGTGAGTCAGGTGCCCAGAAAAATTTATTTCTAAAAAAGAAAAATTCTCAGCTTTTTCCTTCTGTGTAGGGAAAAACCCAGTTCTTTCCTACTATGAGTTTTTTTTCCCAGTGTGTCTCCTTTACTACTCACACATAACACTTTACTTCTGATATTTCTGGTGACCAAATACGTTGAAGTTTTTCCCCACACCAAGCTATTCTCTGTGACACCAGCTAGGTGTCCTATAATTCAACTCAGTGATGATACCATCTACCCAGAGATAGCATCAGATTCCACAGGGTAAGGGCTCAGTCCAACAAGACTGCTCCCCCATCCACTTCAGATGCCAGTCACAGGCCCAGGTTATCATCTGTGCTTCTGACCAACCAGCTATAGATCGGAGGTTCCAACGACCTCCTCCTTGGACTTCAGATGCCAACTGCAAATCCAGCTTGTTATCTATACTTCTGACCAAATAGCTATAAATCAGAGGTTCCCATGATCCCCTTCTCAGGTTCGATTAATTTCCTAGAGCTGTTCATAAAACTCAGGGAAACACTTACATCTACCAGTTTACTAAAGGATATGATAATGGATACTGGTGAACATCCGGGTGGAAGAGATGCATAAGGCAAGGTACATGGGAAGGGCACACCACTCTCCCAGCACCTCCACGTGTTCACCAACCCGCAAGCTCTCTGAACCCCCTACTATCGGGATTTTATGGAGGCTTCCTCACGTAGGCATGATCAATTATTAACTTCATTTTTAGCCCCCTCTCTCCTCTCTTGGAGGATGGGGAATGAAGCTGAAAATTCCAAGCTTCTAATCACGGCTTGGTCTTTCTAGTGACCAGCTCCCATCCAGGAGTCATCTGTGAGCCCACCCCAACTCACCTCATGAGAACAAAAGATGCTCCTAGGGCTCAAAACCAGAAGCTCTTGAAGAATGACTGTGGATTTTCATAACTTTCGTCAGATGGGGACTAAACTGCATTTCCCAAACCAGGCATTTTGGAGCAAACCTGTACGCAGTTATCTTATATGTAGCTATTGATCTGGAAACTGCTAAACTCCTACATCAATTAACAAGAAAAGTAAGAAGGACTTTTCTTTTACCTGGGAGTGGTAGCAGTACAGCTCACTGTATTCACTGAGCTTTATAGCAACTTTCGGCCACCTGTTATAACACAGTACCCAGAGACCTGCATGGTCTTGAATTCTGCAGAACATGCTTCCAGTCGCCTTGATGATATCATGCTTAATAAACTTAGAGGGGAAAAAGTAGTAGTTACTTTAAAATAGTTTAGTAGGTATATACATATATGACAAAATGTGAGTGATAAACTCTAAGAAAATCAGGGCATGCCATATTGAAGATGTCCAATGGTCTGGGGCATGTGAAGGTAAATGACTGCACCTTGCACAGCCTACCAATAAGGATGAGGCCGAAGGTTTGATGCATCCCTTTGCATTTGGTGATAAAAGTTGCCTCTAAAATCTATTAATTGAGACATTTTAAATCTACTAGATTTTAATGGGACTCATAAATAAAAGGCTATGTTACAGTCTGGCTGAAGTTCAAGCCACGCTGACACTTAGGCCTTATGTATCAACTGAGGGTTGACATGTTTGTGACATGTAAAGATGCTTTATGGAGCCTCTGGCAAAGTAGGGAAGTTACAGCCTAACTCCAGGATTTTGGAGCAAAACCATGGAGATCCTCACACTGAGTAGAATTTCTATTTGATGTTTACTTTTCCTGGAAGGGATGATGGCCTGTGGTACAGAGGCACACTGATTTATGGCATCAGATAAGACTTTGGAAAGAAAATACAATACTGATGACAACATGCTTGAGAGAGAGGCATATGGACAGATCTTTAGCATGTGCATGGAGTGTGAAAATTTTCTGTTCCATATAAACACCTGCAAATGTTCTCCCACTGTAGAAAAGTCTCTCAATAATCATATGGGTAAAATGGCCCATTCTGTGAGTATCCATGGAACAGACCACTCTTCTATATATGAATTCGTTTTCCTTGCTTGTAGAGCTCCTTCCAGCCCTTCTTATGTTCTTATTTACCGTTGTGATCGATACTATACACATGATTGCTTTTCTCCAAGGAGCTTGTTTCACTGCAAAAGGATACAAAAAAAAAAAATGGCTTTGTACATCCGAGTTTTCATGATCTCACCATATACTCCATTATTCAGCTCCCCAGTAAAACAGTGGAATGAATTACCAATGATTCATTTATGGAGCCAGTTGGGAAAAAAAATACCCCGTAGAATTAGTTTATTTGGCACTAGCTGGACAGATAGAGACCTCTGGTAGAAATCAGAAGAAGCCTCAATTGATGTAGCACATTTCTGAAAAACTGTTTACGTAACTGTTTGAGGCTGTTTGCATAAAGTCCTGAAGAGATCTTAGAGTCCCCTGCATGAAGAAAGTCCCCTCCTCCCCTACATGAATAACCTCAGACTTTGCCATATTAAGTTCAAAGAGATAGTCTATTTCATACAGTAATGAATTTACTGCCCGATTCTAGTTAACAGGATCCCATAGAATCTTCCCGTAGATTCTCATAGAATGTTGCCTTCTGCATAGACTGTGAGACGCTGCCATTCAGTCCTATGTCTTCACACTTTTGAAAATTCTACTGTGTCGTATGTAAGAGGGATCGTAGACAGTCTCTTCATGATATAAAAGTTTTACACTCTCCTTCCATCCTTTCAATAGAGAAATCTACTTATTTCCTCCCTAAATGCCCTTAAAAGATTCTGGATAAAACACTTTCAGAGCAAAGAGAGTGACCTTTGTTTCTCCTTACAGAGTGAAACATCTGCTCTTTGGAATGCCCTTCTGCCTCCATTTAACAAAAGGTGTCAGATGTCAATGGTCTCGTGCTGAGTAACAGGTGCCTCGGTTCTTTGAAGAGGATGAGAAAAACATCCCTGGAGGTAGGACGCCATTAATGGTCAGGGCTGCCCTAATTCTTTTCAATTTACTTTTAAAGTTCTTGGAAATATGATATACAAATTAATAGAAACATTTTTAAAAAGAGTTACTTAACAGTACTTGAATGCAAACATTTAATATTTGCCAGAAAAAAGCTAAGCACTTTTTTCACTTAATACAGAGAATAAATATATGAGGTTGCTATTATTGACTCCTTTTGTCGAGGCGAGGGAACAAAGACTAAGGAAAGTAAAATAAATCATCTGAGGTTACAAAACTAGGAACTGGTAAATCCAGGATTCTCTCTGATGTCTATTTCTAGATCACAGCATTATGGATTAATTTTTATATTATTCATTTTGGCTGATATATTTTGTTTCTAAATTTTCTGTTATAAGAAAGAAACAATTTTTATGAGAACCCTTTGATTAATTTTGTTTATGATGTCAAAAACCTGACGGAAAGAATTTCAATGAAGTCATTAAAATATCTCTCTCTCTGCTTGGCGTTGAGTGCACACAGAGCCAGGCCGTCAGCATTCTGGATAAAGCAGGTGGTTTGTTGATGTTATGAGACAAAAACTAGTGGAGGGACCATGACAAACTGGCAAGTACACGCCTCATTTAACTGAGCTAGTGACAACTTGACTGGCTAATTTTTATCATGCTAAAATCCAGTCACTGTTCCCATATGTTCTGATTTTTTTCATTAAAAAAAGTTCCCATTTCTGGATTTTATGTTAAATCTCCCTACTTTTATTATTGTCACCTAATTCAAAACAATTGTTAACATTGTGCTGACCAAAGTACGTCCACTGTCCAACTACAAGCCAGTTTTTGACCTTTCATGTGGATAATTACTCAAGTTTTAATTAACTTTTTATTTTATTTTTTTACATATATCTATTTATCTTTGTGAATAATGGCCTATGATGATACAGTTTATCTTAATATCTAAACATGAACTCTTGTAAATAGGGCATCTACAAACACAAATTAAAATTAACTTATCCTACCTTTTTGTCTCTTACCGTGAAAGGGTTGTAGAAGTATAATGGCATTTGTTTCCTTTTATTTTGTAATTTTGAGTTCTCACAATACTGAAGCCAGAGTCTAAGGCTTAATTATTTCTGTATGTAGCATAAGTTCCTAATCTAAAGTTTTGCTTACTGGGAGCTTAATAATTGGAAATTTTTTTTCATTTATTTAATCCTTACATTTTTCTTAAGCATTTAAATGCAATCATAAATTTAAAGTTTCCATGTACTTTAAAGTCAAAGGTTCATTATCTGTAAACACTTTTTTTGAGGATCATTTTTTCTTAATTCTACATAAAAATAGAATTAAAGAAAGCAAAATATTTTATTTGCACAATCTTTTCACTTGAACTGAAATAATTATTTAATTTTGTTTCTTGAAAATTTTTCTTCAATAGATGTGTTGTTGTTCTAAGGGAACTTGAGTTATCATTTAGTTGAAAGTATTAGAATGGATCTTTCCCAAAGCAAATCCTCTAATGGAGCAATAAGTATCCAATTTCTTCCATTTCTTAAAGGATAGCTACATCAAGTATTTGAAACAAGACTTTTTTTTTTTTTTTTAATTTTTTGTGAGGTAGTTTAGCCCTGAGTTAACATCTGTTGCCAATCCTCCTCTTTTTGCTGAGGAAGACTGGCCCTAGGCTAACATCTATGCCCATCTTCCTCTAATTTATGTGGGACGCCGCCACAGCATGGCTTGACAAGTGGTGCATCTGTCCGTGCCTGGGATCTGAACCTGTGAACCCTGGGCCACAGAAGAGGAGCGCACGAACTTAACCACTATGCCACCTGGTCACCCCAAAACAAGACATTTTTGTGTACTTCCTGAAGTAATACTCTTTCTTGAAAGCTTTTTCCTCCTCGTTAAAGAAAGCACATCTTCTCCTTTCTATATAGAAAGTATTTTTACATGATTTCTAATGAGTGATATTATTTTGACAAAAAATGCTGCAGTAATCATCAAGATGATTGAATTGGGCACAATTCCTTCATTTTGATGATTACTGCAGCATTTTAAAGTAAATCTTCATACTTCACAAATTATCTACATTATTTCCCTCTCTTTTAATCCTGTTTTGCTCTTCTTTTTCTAAATTTCTAATTTCATGATCATTTATTCACTTTTTAAAGTCACCTCTAATTTATCACTGTCTTCTTTATTTTACTTTTTATTTAAAGGCTGTTCTCATTGCATCCCATTCATCTCATTGTCCCACTAAAACCTGACAACCTTTCCTTATAGTATAACACTCAGTATTCATGTCCCAAATTTCTATTCTGTGGTCTTCCAGAAACAGTATTGCTTTACAATGATGTTGAAAGATTTATGCCATTGGTGACAGTTGGTGAAATTAAATGAAAAAGTAGATGTCTCCATAATTATACTCTACAATATTTTACAAAGTGACTGTTCGTAAGAGAAATTTTACTGTCTCTTTGTTACGTGAAAAATTTTTCTGACTTTGAAGGCTATTGTTATTTGGCATCTGAATATTCTGTTGTGCCAAAACTTTTTTTAAAAACTCAAACTAACAGCATTCAATTCTATCCTGAATATACTTTAATTCAGGTGAATATAATTAAATAATCTACTAGGGGGATTTTTGCATTTTCAGTATTCATTCAATTAGGAAAGAATCCTCATGTGCTTTGTCTGCAAAGAACTGTTTTGTCTGTCTTTGCATAAGTGAGATATCTATGTAACTTGAATCAGAGTTTTTGCCACCATATTCCAAAATGAAGTGAATTTGGGTCACTCGTTCTTTTGTGTGTGTGTGTGTGTGAGAAAGATTAGCCCTGAGCTAACATCCGTCCCCAATCCCCCTGTTTTGCTGAGGAAGACTGGCCCTGGGATAACATCCGTGCCCATCTTCCTCTACTTTATATGGGACGCCGCCACGGCATGGCTGACAAGCGGTGCATTGGTCTGCACCTGGGATCTGAACCTGCGAACCCCGGGCCACCAGAAGTGGAGCATGTGAAGTTAACTGCTATGCCACTGGACCAGCCCCTGGGTCACTCATTCTTAAATGCAATTCCACAGGCTTCAGTTTATTAAGTGTCCTAGTCTGTACTATTAAGTAGCTTTATTCTTTGTTCCCCAATGTATAATATGCAAATAACACATTAATGCAGATTTCCCATCTGTTCAATTCTGGAATTAATCCTAGAGGACCCAAAAAGATTGGAGACTAACATAGGAAGATGGATGGATAGGTAGGTATTAATATTGATATAGATCTCCAAAAATCATATGTAGCTTCAGTATATTTTGAATGTTCAAGAATCAATTCAGAGCTCTGGTTTTGACTAGATAGCAAAATAGAGTAAGACAAGCATAAATATTCCTAATATGAAAAGACATAATTGAGAAAGGTTCTGCTAACTTACACTTGGGAATCACAAGCACTTCATTTGCTTATTTCAGTTGTGGTCAGTAAATATTTGCATCTTGTTTATTATGTGCCTTGCATGGCGAGAAGCTCTGGACCCTACACTCAGGTTATTAAGTTAAGGTATAGACAACGCAAAAATACAGATAGCACACCACAATATGGTTGGTAAATGCTATAATTACAGAACAGAATCCTTCCAATGAGCATTTAGCACACCTGGAGTTCAAATGAAGCTTTTGGAAGTACATACTCTTTAATTGACCTCCTAACTCTTATGATCTCCTGCTCTGTTTCTCTGACAACAGCCAGTATAGTATCCAAAATCTGATTCTTTTTAATAATTCAGGTAATTGCTTCAGCATGATAAGGGCAGAGACCTGCTGATAAGTTTTGTTCAGTCTGTAAGTACTGAGCCAAGATGTCTACACTAAATCCATAAATAAAAGTATGGAGTGTGGAATTAAACTCACCTTGATTTGCAAACTGGCTTCCCTCTTTTTTGTCATCAATTTCCTCACCTGCAAAGTGATGACAAAACCACAGTTGGTCTCATAGATTTATTGTGAGTCTTCTATGTGGTAATGTATGTAAAGGACTAAGCACGATGCTGGATACCTAGTATACAGTCAAAGAGTAGCTATTATCATTGCTCTTTTTATATCTATTGTCTCCTTTATATTCTTTTAAAAATGAAGGAACTCTAATATCCCACTGAAAACTCTGTAAGAAAAGAGAAATTAGTATAACTTGGTTTGGGGAATTAAGAAGACAATAACTTTGTCATGCTGATTTATGCTCCGCTTTAAGCACAAATACTTAAAAGTAAAGTTACTTTAATACAAGAGTATGTCCACAGCACGTTTTTATTGCCCAGTGAGGATTATTACCCCACTGAACCTACTAACCATTAAAATAATGGAGTAATTCAAATATTCACAAATATTTGATTTGATAGTACACAAATCCCTTTTGTGTATTAGGAAATACTTTTTCTTTTAGGAGAATATAATGCTAGAGGAAAAAATCGTCTATTAAGTTACAGTACAATGAATAATTCCAGCAGGGAATAAATGTCATTTCTAAAGGCATAATAAATAGAAATAAGCCCCATATTTAACCATAATAATATACAATTTTCTCAACAAATATTATACTTTCACTGAAGACAAATACATTAGAAAACAGAGAACCTGAAAATTATTACATATGATTAATAATTTCCTTGAAGCTGTATGATAATTGGGGCAAATGTGATAACTTTTCTGAATTATTTTTACAAGTACCTCATCTCCACCTAATTTTTTTAGTGTAGATTACTATACAGAATTTTAAAAATCCTGTTTTTGAACATCCTTGTATTCAGCAAGGTTAAAAATATGTTTAAACTGTTAGTAAGTGGATATTAGAATCTCACACCATGACTTTTAGGGAGATTCTCTAATGAACAATTCATATTTCAATTTCTATTGCCAATTTTAAATTTATATTAATTTATGCTTACTTCAAGTGGTAGCAAAGAGAAAGCCCAGTAGGCTATACAAAGGGACCATCTATTCTTATTTCCATTTCTCTAGACCATTGCTGTCCAATAGAACATTCTACTATGATGGAAATATTCTCAATCGTCACTTTCCAGTACAGTATCCATTAGCCACATGTGGCTATGCAGCACTTCGTATATAGCTCCTGCAACTACAGAACTGCATTTTTAATTATATTAATTCTAATTAATTTAAATTTAAATCACCACATGCCACCAGTGTCTATTGCATTGGACAGTGTGACTGTAGATATTTACCTGTATATAAAAAAATTATATTTAGTTTCTCAACTCTTGTGTTCCTCTTTGCCAAAGGCAGACTTTGGCAGGAAAATTGTTACACTCAATCTCCTGCTTTGAGGAGCTTAAGAGAAAAACTGACCAACAGCCCCCGGTGCTGCTCCTGCGAGTAGCATAATTGACGACAGCGCCAGGTGCTGTTTTCTGAATCCACCACCAGGTGGTGCTGAAGCCCCTCTTCCCAAAGGCTGCTCTCAGCCCATAAATGAGCATAGCAGGGAAACTGAGGCAGGCCCATTCCCTCAAGATGCAGGATACCTCTGAAGGATGACTTTGGCTTGAAGAAACACTTTGGCCTTCAAAGCCCTTTGCTGTTGTTTGAGAATCTCCCTATCAACTCTCCTTTATTTTTGTTCTCCTTCACAGTAGTCAGCTCTGCATCTTAGTCTTACAGTTCTCTTTGACAATTCCAGCTCTCTCCCCTTTTTTCCTCATAGGAATTTCCTGCTGTAAATCTCTTGCCATCTAATCCCATTTTGAAAGCTACTAGAGGACCTGAAGTAACACATAGGCCTTTGCCATTTTTTAATAAAATAATTTTAAGGTTATTTTTCAGGGTTAAAGCGTAGTCAAGAAATCTCCACAGAGAAATAGACAGTGGGTAACAGAGTGAGAGTTAAAATAATTTAAATTTTTTCAAAACAGTAGTGTACAACTCCCTTCTAGGGTGAAAAATCTAATCTCCATGGATATTTTTTGCCATTTTTTTCCCCTACTGAATCTCTCTCTTTCTCTAGCTTATAACTGCATGTTAGATATGATAAAGGTAGGATGATGGATTCAAACCAAAATAAGTTCCCATTTTGGCTCAGTTGAAAAATGTGCATAAATACCTCTTGACCAGTAATTCCTAACCAGGGTGATTTTATCCCCCAAGGGGTATTTGCCAACATTTTGGAGACATTATAGGTTGTCACAATTGGGGTGGTGCTATTGGCGTCTATTGGGTAGAGGTTAGAGCTGCTACTAAATATCCTATAATGAACAGGAGAGACTCCCCACAAAGAATTATCCAACACCAAATGTCAAGAATGCCAAGGTTGAGAAACCATGATGTAGTATAAGTTTCCTAAGCTTATGCATGTCTGTGAATGATCCTCTCAGACTGTTTCCATGCATTTGAAAGCTGTTTCTGGCATGAGGTATAACTAGTCCTGTACACACAGTAAACGTAATATTCTTCTTAATGATAAAGTTTCCCTGGTGTTTGGGTAATTTTGTGCCACATTGATTTGGCATATCCCAATACAATTCAGTCAAAACTTTTGGCTTCAGAAAATTTGTGAAGTCAATGACTGGGACATTATTTTTAATTACTATAGTTACTGTCTGTCATCAAGAAACGTGTGCCAAGCAACTACAAGTCAGGTACAAGGCCAGACATGATTCATTCCCTAATTTCATGTCAATTAACATATATTGAAGAAGACAAGTAAATAATAAGATCATTATATTACAAACTATGGAAATTCATAGAAAAGACATCTAACTAAGAAAGGAAGAGAAATGGAATAAAAGTATTTAGAGTGAGGTATCAGCAGTAGAGTTCCCAAAAAAACCATGCTATGAAAAGGTATAGAATTTAACCTTTTGAGGCTAGTGAAATAACAATATAGATAAAGGGCATTCCATATGAGAAGAAATATAAGCCAATTTAATCATCATATTCAGAGAACTGTAAGTGGATGTAATTAATGAAGAAAAATTCATTTGGGGAATAAAAAAAGATGAGGCTACTAATAACGCAAGAGAATGATTATGAAAGGTCTAGCAGGCCAATACTCCTGGTAGAGTATAAGCATTCACTCTAGGATTGCTTCATTCCAGTGAATTTTTCTTCCTGTTTATCTTGTTACAGTTGTTTCTGTTCTTGCTATTGCTTTTGGACCTTCAAGATATATTGAGCTCATTGATGTGGTTAAATTTTTAATTTCTGAAGTATTTCTGTGGTAGTGTGTGAATAATAGTGTTGCATAATTACATTTCAAAATGTGCATTGAGAAAACACAATTAGACCCCCTCAAATCCATAATGCTGTTTTAGTACACACACACAGAGACACACAATCAAAAATAGAAAGGAGATTAATTTTGAGTCAGAATCTGTGAAGAATCTTTGAAACAGCATATGTATATATGCTGTATATAAAACTGTCACAATTGGATTGAACATAAACCCTAACTCAAAACGTACGTAGTGGGATAATGATATAAAATAGTCATTAGCTTCAAGAATTTTCCATATATCAAGATGGTGGATACCAGGCCCAAGAGAAAGCCATTAATAAATTATGGTGCAATTATTTGTGCTTACAGGTGGTTTTTTCATACATTAAAAGGGTGCAAAAAGATGAGTTGGCCTGGCACATCAACGTTCTCTTCCTAGGCAGCAATAGCCACTGGGCTATTTGGCTCTAGGCACATGCAATGGGTCTGAGAATTAGAGGTGCCTTTGTTGTCTGGGAGAAATGAGGAGCAAGATGTAGCTAATGTCATGAACCAGACTGCCCCTATTATCACTGCAACAAGATCAGAATACAACCTTTGGAAGCATATCTTATCAGTTTCCCAAATAGATTAGACAGATATATGATAGTATTACAGATGATCTTTGCTACAATATGAAGAAACTGTTAGACTCACCAAAACTTTGCCAAGAAAAAGACTAAGATTATAATGTGCTTTCCTTCTGATCTTCCTCCTACTTCTCTTCGTCCTCCTTTCTTCTCTCTCTCTCCCAAGAATTTTGAGGTGTTAAGATATACACACAGAGAATAGTTTAAAGATGTAAAACACCATGCTAGTTTCCTTGTGTAACATATATATAAAATGACTGGTAGGCAGTAAATGTTATCAGAATTTAGAGAAACAAGCAGTAAATGTGTATTGACATGACTGGAGAGATCAAATGAAAACACTGGATTGAAACTGGATCACGGGGAGTTAAATTCTACACACTTGTCACCAGTAAGGGAGGGAAGAGGAGTGAGATCAACGAGTGAAGGTTAATGCAGATGTGGAGATATAAGAGAAGTCCTAATTTAACATGGAGAAGTGGAGGAGTATGAGTAACAGTGACTTGCTGAAGGTCTCAAAGCAAGCTGGGGGAAGACTTAAAATTTGAATGGAAGTCCAGTGCCTCGTGGAGAATCCAATATATATTGAGACATTTGTGAACTGCTTCTCAGTGATTTCTTGGGTGCTTATCTTCAAAGTTTCTTTTTAAAATCACTACAGCTTTTAATACTTTGACAAGAAGTTACTATATCCCAAGAAGCAGCAACTGATGAGCTGACACTGAACTGTTTAATAAAACGTTTTTATAAACATTTAATAAAACATTGTTTTTATTAAAAAATCACCATTTTAAGGTTTTCATTTGGTTATAATTTATCATATGATTTCACTCACCTTTTCTCTCTTTTTTGTTTAAGAACAATAATAAAGGATCATTAAATCTTTTGATCTGTTGTGTTAAAGAATATAGTAGAAACATCTTAACCTAGTACCTAAGTATTTTTATCTAAATGGAATGAGAAAAATCTTCATTAATATAATAGGATCTAGAACATATTATTTACTCTCATTACAATTACATTAAAATAATTTAACAACTAAATGATCCATGCTATTTTTATTGATTTGCTTTACAAAATTAAATCATCTATAAATTCATCTGAGCCCTATAATCCTACAAGGTTGACCAATTCTCCTTCTTAAGGACTAACACTCTCCTATTGCTTGAAGATGATGCAGAAGCCTCTTCTCCCGAAAAACACGTTTCCCCCTATGAGCATCTTCTACCATGCCTTTCCTGTCCATTCAACAATAAGTATGGTTAATGCATAACGTAACTCACCCAGGAACATACTAGGCTTGATAAGGAAGTACTAAGACTATGTCCTAGAGAAGCTGCAGGTCCTACATAGCATATACCTACAGGAGCTGAGAGAATATGCATGGGAATGTATTATGAAATAGCTTGATCTGTTGCGGTAGTACAAAATGTTGGATTAGAGACTATTTATTTGGGATCAAGTCTCCTGAAGTACAGGATTTAACCCTCTGGCAAGACAAACAAATCAGGAGAAGGTACAAACCCTATTAAGATAGCCCCTAGAAGTATGGAAAAAGTGATGGTCCTTACTAAATGTAGTAGAAATGTCAGAATTGTTGGCATGGTGAGAGAAGGAACTCAAAGGCTTAAAGATGTGAACATATTTGAGTAGACATGCTATACAAGACTGGAAAACCCACTAGAGGACTGTGTTTGACAAAAAGTCCTGGAGGATGTACTCATTACCAAAGCAATGCAGAAGATGCTGCAAGAGGGCCACTAGCATCACTGAGAAGTTAATCTGTGGCTGTCCTCTCTTGACCAGGCCTGACAGAGGAGATGCTGTTGCACAATTGGGTTCACTGACAGCAATAATAATACTTGGAACTGATAAAAATAAATGTCTTTCAGAGTCAGGGGGAGACAAATATTTTAATGTATAGCAAGATCAGGGAGGAGGCCAGGGGAGGCTTGACCTGCAAAGTGCTATAGAGAAGGTTAACATAGCCTGATGATGTTAGGGACAAAATAGGCAGCCAGCAAAGGCACTCATTCTGCACAATCAAAGGAAATCAAGAATAGATCCTCAAAGTGTTAAAAGAAGTTAACAAAACAAAAAGTCGTGATTTCTTGCTGAGTTTCCAGATAAGAGACAGTTTGGGACCTGGAAGCTTCTGCCTAAAAGTGAGGTCAGCTCCCCAGAACCTTGGCCCATGGGGTAAGAGAAGTCATAGTGTGGAAGACCAGATGGAACCCTCTGACAGTGATCTTCCCTGACAGAGGTCACAAATAAAAAACAATATTTCATCCTGGATGAATAGCAAAATTAGGAATATTCCTATAAACCCAAAGAGAGCAGAGTGGTGATCCCCATCCATTGATTTCACCAGTCTGACCCCTGAAAACACAAGGCAGATCTTGCAAGATGACAGTGTACCGTAAATGAATGCAAGTATTAGACCCAAGCACAGTTGTTGCACCAGAAGTGGTATCTTTTCTAGAGCATTTTAACACTATTAATTACAATGTTGGCTATATTTTTTCATCAGAGTTAGTCATTGCCATTTGCCCCTACTTTGCTAAGAGTTTAATAATGAATATATGTTGAATTTTATCAAATGCCTCGTCTTCATCTAAGTAGGTGAACATAATTTAATTTTTTCTTAATGTAAAGAAGTGTTGTAGTTGGTATCCAAATCTTTAACCAGTCTGGCATTCTTGAAGTTGGACCAATTTGCCTGTGCAGCATTATTCTTTTTATATTTTGGGGGCTCACATTTTAATTAGGATCTTTTCATCTATAAGCATGAGAAAGATTGGTCTTAATATGTAACATTTTTATCACAAAAATATAAAAATGGTAATTATACTATCATGATCAAAATGTTTTTTTAATGTTGTTATTTTCTTTGATCCTTGAGTCATTTAGAAGTGTTGAATTTGCTTATATTTGGGAAATTTTTGTGTGTGTGTGAGAAAGACTAGCCCTGAGCTGGCATCTGTTGCCAATGCTCCTCTTTTGCTGAGGAAGACTGGCCCTGGGCTAACATCCGTGCCCGTCTTCCTCTACTTTATATGGGACCCCGCCACAGCATGGCTTGACAAGAGGTGCCGCAGTCTGCACCCGGGATCCGAACCTGCAAACCCCAGGCCACTGAAGTGGAGTACGCCACTGGGCAGGCCCCAGAGAAATTTTAATATATACCTTGTTAGTGATTTCTATCTTAACTTTGCTGCAATAGAATTATTTTGAGTGTGTTTAATCCTTTGAAATACATAGATACTTCATGGAAAAAATAGGCACAGTCTTTTTTTTTCCATTTGAACATAATATTTTTATATTTGAATTTATCTTGAAGATATTATTTTACCTTCAAATGTATTATCAAATTTCCATTTGAAGGTAAAATAATAATATTGTTTTCAGTTTTTTAAGAGTTTCTCTCCAAATTTGGTCCCCAGTAGCTTTATTTTGCTATCCTTAGAGTGGTTTCCTTTGTACTTTTTATTTTAGGGTTCATAGCATTTCTTGTAATCCATGGTTTGATGTCTTTAACCACCTTTGAAGAAAATTCAGCCTTTATCTCTTTAAATATTCCTTATTTACCCTTCTCCATTCCTATTACACTGGTGTTCCAACTACAGGTTTGCTTAATTTTGCACTCTATTCCCCCTCCCACTCCCCCCCCCCACACACTCCAGTTTCTTTTCATTCTGTGCTTCAGCTCAAATACCTTCTGCTAACCTTTGTCCCAAATGCTGTTAATCCTATCTACAGAATTCTTAATTCAGTTATTGTACTTTTTATTTCTAGAATTTCCCTTTGAATATTTTTATATGTGCCAGTTCTCTGATGGAATTCTACATCCTGTTATCTATTTTCTTGAACTTATTATTCATAGTTATCTTAATGTCCAAGTCTAGTCACTACATTATCTGAGTCACCTTTGATCTATTTCTATTCCCTGCCTTCTTTTTCTTTTTATATCTGATAATTTTTAAATGAAGAGCAGGCACTTTATAAAAAAATGCTGAGGCTGATAGATGATATTGTCATCCTGGGAAAAGACTCATCTTATTCTTTTCCAGGCAGCTAGAGTATGGTTGGATCATTACAGTCTAACTGGAGTCTGAAATGATTCAAAATTCTATAAATCTGTTTTGTGGTCTTTGGTCCACCTCAAGTTTATACCCATTCCTAGGATCCCAAGTAAGAGTTTGGAGTGTTTATAAGGTCCCTTCTCTTGGAAGATCTTGAGTTTTTTGTCTTCCCAGAATTTGAGGACAGATAAATATTCCGCAATGCTTTGTAGCCACTTTCTAGGCATCTTAAGTCTTTAGCGCTGCGTAGCTTAAACAACGTGGAGTGTTAGGCTCATTTATTAAGCTTGTCTGTGATTTTTTGGCTTCTCAAGGTTTGACTGCCTTGGGGTTCTCCAATGCCCTCAAACATAATTTGTTTTCATGTTTACTTTGGCTTTCTAATTGGTCTTGGTGAGAGTGTTGACCTCCTGTAAGCTACTCCATCATAACTCTAAGTGGAATTCCCCAAAGCGCTATAAAGTCTGGGAGTAAGAAAACATGGCACACAATGATAGCTTCATAAGGTAGCTGTATGACACATTCTTGCTCCCTTTAAGCCTATCTTCATCTATTCCTCCAAATTGATTTACCTGAAATATAAATGTAAATATAACATTTACTTGTTAAAAATATCTCAATGAATATCTGCCACACATGTCAGACTAATTTTATCCATTAGAGGTCCATAATGCCTAGGGTCTCTTAAGATTTTTAACATTTTATGAAAATATTTGAAAAATGAACAAAAGTAACTTTAGTAAATGTTAATTTAATCTTTATAAATGTGACATGTCAATGAGCCAACAGCAACTCAACACATCTCATGTAACTTAATACAAATTTTATTTATTGTAGAATGTAGGAACATTTTAATATCTTTTATATAATATAGGGAGTTTCAAACAGTATGCTTAATGCCATCAAAGTTACTGAGAACTCATACGGTTTTATTTTTTAGTGACTTACCACCCTAACATCACTACCTGCAATACACCTTAACATATCTGAAATTACCTGAACATACTTGAACATTATCATTATTCTTTTCAATTAATCCATGTCTTTATTGTTATTCATTCTACAGCATATAAATAAATGTTACGTTTTATCCACCAGCAGAATACCATTTCTCTTTTAATCCTTTCCTAGTAATTCATTTCATTTGGTTTCTATTACATATTTTATATACTTCTGGTATCTATAAAATGCATCAAATTTATTTCCTTACAAATTTTTTCAGTATATATTTGTCTTTAAGCTTCTTGAGTCTGAGGATCATGTCTTGTCTTTTTGTCTACAGTAAGTAGCAAAAGACATGACATAGTATGTACCGAAAAAATTCATACTTTACTTAAAATGAAATTTAAATAAGTTTTGAAGGATAGGTAGGATTTATACAGACTTCAGTAAGGAGGATAATGTTGTAGAGATGGAATTGGAGCAGCCAACTGCAGGTGCATTTGAAAACAGAAAGACTTTCTTTCTATTTATAGTATATAAATCCAGGATAGCTATAAGGGCAATGTGGTTGATAAGGTCAGAAATATAGGTTAGAATGTTTATCAAAAGTTTTAAAGATAAGACAGAGGAATTTTAAGGATTAAATGTTTCTAAGGAAGAAATAATAGGGGCCAATCCAGTGGCATAATGGTTAAGTTCAGCACGCTCTGCTTGGTGGCCAAGGTTCACGGGGTTGGATCCCAGGCACAGACCTACACCACTCACCAAGCCATGCTGTCACAGTGACCCACATACAAAATAGAGGAAAGATTGACACAGGTGTTAGCTCAAGGCCACTCTTCCTGAGGCAAAAAGAGGAAGATTGGCAACAGATGTTAGTTCAGGGCCAATCTTCCTCACCAAACAAAAAAAAAGAAAAGAAAGAAGAAGAAGAAACATAATAAATGGACATTTTCCTCTAGGAGTAGTTATCTGGTATAGAGTTCATCATGTAGGAGGTATCAATGGCCTTAACAAGGACAGAGGCACTAGAGATCAGAATAAGAGACCTGGAATCAAAAGAACTAAGCAAATGGTTGAATTGGTAGCATGCAGAAGAGAGATAATGTAAACATATTTCCTAACAAATAATTTTGGCATGAGTGAATACTGATCATCTGTATGTATTGGATAATTTATACTGGAATTTGCTGGCAATAATATTACACTTGTTATCCATGCCATGAGACTATGTATTCTGACATATTCTGTTGGTGATTTTTAGAACCAAATCTAACGTACAGTACACTACATTTACAGGATTCTTTCATTTTCTAATGACTAATGTTATATAGGGACTACAAAGTTTGACAGAAAATCAAATATCTATCCACTGTCAAGTAGAAATTGAACTCTTTTCCTTATTTTAATTTTCAAAATTTTTTCCATATTTGCAGGGGGTGTTGTCTTAATCTGCTTGGGCTGCCATAACATAATACCATAGATTGGGTGAGTGAAACAACAGAAATGTATCTTTTCAGTCTGGAAGCTGGGAAGTCCAAGATCAAGGTGCTGGCTGATTGGTTCCTGGTGAGAGCTCTCCCCCTGGTTTGCAGACAGGAGAGCCCTTCAAGGTGTTTCCTCACATGGCAGAGAGAGAGAGGAAGCAAGCTGTCTGGTGTCTTTTCTTATAAGGACACTTATCCTATTAACTGGTCCCCACCCTCATGACCTCGTCTAAACCTAAGCATCTCCCAAAGGCCCCAATTCCAAACATCATCACATTGGGTGTTAAGGCTTCAACATATAAATTTGGGGGGGATACAATTCACTCTATAGTGTCTATAGCTGTATGTGTATACACATACAGAAAAATTTTCTTCCTACTGGGAATGCTCTTTTGGCACTCTCGTTGAGCTGAGCAAATAAAAGTCTATGTACATTAGCTAAAAACAAGATTATGTTCTTGTCTAAAAATCCCAGTACGTCATAGAGAACGGTCAATCCCGCTGGTCTTTGCCTCCCAGGGTCAGTAAGAAGCATTGTTAAAAGGAAAGCCCCCCAGGAAGCCAGTCACTGCCGCCTCTGCAGCATTGCACTCCTAGAGGAGGGGGCCTGCTAACACTTCAGCTGCCTAGCTTCTTAAAGCTGAGGTTAGGATATTAAGATTGGCCTATGGGGGAACAAGTGTCATCTGTTCTCTGAAAGTTCTTGGGCTTTGATTCTGTCAGCAGCTTTTTAAATGCCAGCATATTGTGGCTTTAAGGTTTAACTAAAGGGATTAACATAACAAATCTAGGAAAAAGATAACCATATTACATGGCTTTGGGTTTACCGGTAGGACATAAAAAATAATTAAGATAATTTGACTTTCTGCCTTTGGCAATGTTTTTTCCAGATATTTGCTTAACAATGCACACAAAAACCTGTGAGCAGAGACCAGGCTTAACCATATGTTCAGTAGAGAAACTACCAGAACATGTGTGAACTTGTGCTGATCAATACTAATTTTTAGTAATCACAAAAATGTACTAAATCATGAAATGTGGTAAATACTCATAAATATGTTTCCTTGTAATTGATTTAGCTGGGAGTTTTCAGGCATGTGAAGAAGCTAAACACTCTGTTAAAGTTTCATGTTTTTAAATGAAATTTATTCCCACTATTTTCAGTTAGTGGTATAACTACATGGTGGGAATGGGATAAAGCAATATCGGTTGCTAGCAGTATAAATGGCTAAAGGCTTGCTTGGGGTTGGGGTGGGTGGAAATGTACCTATTGGAGTAATTTACATGTTCAAAACTTGTCTCCTAGGTCAAAGTGCTTTCTGCAACTCACAGATGAGGTTCACTGTGCAATATACAATCCAAGGTCTTTGACAGATAAGCAAGCCACATATCAGGAGGTGAGCTAAGCTTCCGGGGCATATATCCTTCTCACCCCGATCCTAGGTATCTTCTCATCCAATATCTCATATAAAACTAGGAAAGATGGGAGGAAGATTGGCACAGATGTTAGCTCAAGGCCAATCTTCCTCACACAAAAAAAGCAAAAACTAGGAAGGATGTGTGATAGAGGAAGTGGTAATATTGTATCCCTTTCTAACTTTTCAAATGCAAGCAGATTTTCATTGATTTCACTTAATTTTATAAATAATATAGTAAATAAGGCATGCAGTTGATTTCTTTATGATTTTCATTCCAAAATATAAATAATAGAGAGAATTTTTCATTTGACTAAAGTTCACAGTTGAGGTAGAAAATTCACTCATTTTTAATCTTGCTACAAATTCAGAAAAAGAGATGCAAGACAGTGTTCTAAAAGTAGATAAGCAAATAATACACAGCCTGCTCAGACCTCCCTTTGTCAAACTCATGCCATTAAATCAGTCAATTACACATCCCCTGACCTTTCCCAAGTATCTCTGCTTGAATAAACTTATTTAAAACGTATTTTGTTGTGTGTGCTTATTGTTCAGGTAGCAATGAAAGGCAAGGGTTTTACCATTCTCTCTAGCATCATCTAAAAACCAGATAAAAAATGAAACAGACACATTTTAAAGAAAAAAATAGCTGCATGGAAAATAATAAATCAGAATATGAGAGTGAATTGTGTTTATTTGGAGACTTTCCTCCATCCCAGTTGACAGTAAAGGGATATGCTACAACCTCAAACAACTATGTAACTGTCTGTGCACTTAGATTATTTTTTGTACTTTTCGAACTAATACTACTTGCAATACTGCCTAGGAGACAACAATCCATAATTGGACCTGATATCTTGCAAATCATTTGCTTTGTAATAAAATATTTTCTGCCTGGGATTACAACAGTGAGAATAAATGAGAGAGATTGGTCACCTGTGGGGATCTTTCCGGTGGCCATTGTAAGACACATTTTTAAAATATATTGATGATGAAATGTCTCTCTTCGATTTATCAGGAAGAAATCAATCTACAAAGCTCTTACTAAAAAATAAATTCATATTGTCAGTTTTAAGATGAGGTAATATCAAATGACAGAAGCATTTGGTGACTGAAACCTAGAAAGAGGAACTGAAGAGTAAAAAAAATCAGTCAGTGTCGCTTTAGGGGAAATTCATGGGAGTATATGTTCCAGTTCAAGATTATTCATCTTTGTAAATTAGATAGTAAGAGTCTCAAAGTGAAGATCATTGACTATTATAGGAGGATTTGGGTTGTAAATTGCAGAAAAGAGAGCCAAGTGGACTTAAAAAAATAAAGGGAATTATTGGTTCATGTAATTACCTAGCAGTGGTCTTGGCAAAGATTTGTTTGTGATTCAAATAATCTCAGTTAACTTTGATTTACTTCCCCTACTTCTTGGTTTTACTTCCTTGGGATTGGTCCCACTGGGCAAGATTTTTCCTCCTATTATGAAAAAGATGATGAGCCATCCCTAAGGCAATAAACTTCCTTGTTCACGTCCATCTTAGTAAAAAGGAGTCGTTTGTTTCTAAAGACTTTCAGAAGTCCTGATGACTGCCCTGAGATCCACCTAGGACATGTGCATGAATCTGAAATAATTGCATTGGATAAGATTAATATCAATTATATTCATTATGCCTCCACCCTTGGAGCTGGGGTATGGTCAATTCCATGCAAATTAAAGTATCTTTAAATGGTAGGGAAATACAGTTTCCCAAAGAAAACTTGGGATGCTTTCCAAAAGACAGGGATGGGGTGGGAAATTGATGTTTGTCACTTAAATCTGCAAATATTCACTAACTGAGACATTAACACTTAAGAAACAGAAACTGTTTACTCTGATTCTATGTCCACTTTATCAACACAAATTTATCAGCCTAAAACAACACCTATTTATCACCTCTGTCACAAGATAAACTGAGACATAATAAAAATTTTAAGAGTTTGAGCAAAAATCAATTAGTGCTGGGCAGCATCCAATCGAGCAGACAGAAAAGATCTCTGAGGAGCTGTACAAAATGAAGACTTTTATAAGCAAAAGGGAGAGGGAACAAAGAAGCTGTTCTAGGCAAAAAAGCAAGTTGGTTATTGCAAGGTTAGTTTTCTTTAGGGGATGGCGGGGGTCTATCAGGCAGATTATCTAACTAGTGCTGATCCGGTGATTCCTGATTGACTGGTTTAAGATTCCATTTCTGGGAGAGCCAAAACTAAGTTAAATCTCAGTTTGGTGATATGGGACTTAGTATAAGTGACTCCATTTTGGACCTGTTGTCTTGTTTGTTTAACACCTCACGCTTTGTAGTCAAAGTATAGTTTGCCATTCTGCTTAGGATAACACAGGGCTGAAATCAAAATTAGCTGTCAGCCAAGCTGAGTTTTCCTCTGGAGTCTCCTAGGAAAAATCTGCTCACAAATCATTCTTGTTGTGGACAGAATTCAATTTGTGGTTGTACGACTCAAATCCTCTTTTCTTGCTGGCTGGAGGCTGAAGGTCATTCTCAGCTCCTAGAGGCCACTCTGTTCCTTTTGTCAAGTCCCCTCCATCTGTAAACCAGTAAGGGCTCAATGAATATTGCTGGTGCTTCAAATCTCTGACTTGCTCTTCTGCAACTATCCCCAAAAAACTCTCCTTTTGAAACCTGATATTAGAACAGGCCTACCCAGAAAAATCTCCCTATCTTCAAGTCAATTCTGCCGAATAACGTAGTCTAATCTTGAGAGCAAAACTCATCAGATTCAGCTAGGGGATAATTCAGAACATAAACATGAGAGAGCAGGAGATCTTTGGGAAATCTTAGAATTCTGTCCAACACATCCACCTAATTACTTTTGGCCTACAAATTGATCTCTTAAACAAGTTTTTCACATTTATCCACTTTAGAAAAGTATTTTCAATTATCATGCCAGGATATTTTAGGTATAGCAATTAATTATCATTCATGTTTAGTAATTAGGGACTTTGAATTTGAAGTGATTAAATTGATTAATTGTTTTTTCTGAACGTATAATTTGATCAATCATCCAAAGAGTGATCAGCTTTTGAGTCCCTCTCGAAATGGTCAGTTACCATTGCACGCCTGACAATTACAATTTGCTTAATTGTCCTAGGTTCAATTTTCCATACTCCATTATCTTCCCACTTATACTACAATTTGATTGCTAGTTGCTCAAAGGCTATATATTCATAAAAATAAATCCCATATGCAATGCCTTCTTTAAAAAGGTCATTTAAACAAGTGGGTAAAATATAAAAGCTTATGATGGAGAAAGGGATATTTATGGTGCTTCTGTAAACATGATTAAATAGAAATATTGAAGGTTTCAATATACAAAAATAGCTAATTAATGCATCTATTATATTATAAAATTTTAATTCACATACACTCAGAGTTGCCCCTCTTATTCTTTTCCTTTTGTTAGCTTTAGTTTGCCAGAGGATTTAATGAAATGTAACATGTTAAAGATAAACTCAATTACTTCGCCCTTAACTCAAGACTTTCCCATATTTTACCATCACTTTCAATGATACCAGTTGTTCCTTCTTTGACTTCTGCTCCTTCATTGCTCTTTATATTCAACAATAAAGGCATGAATTCCTTGGAGAATCTGATAAAAATCCATTGATCTTCATCCCACAGAAACATGTATACGTGAATATATGCACATATATACAACATTTTGCTTTCAATTTGGAGATTCCTGATCCCCTAAAACTATCTCCATTTCAAATCTCTTAAGTTTGCTATTTATTTCTCTGAAAAGTTTTATATCCACATTCCCTCTCCATTTCCACAGCTCTCAACCTCACACCTCATTACTGCAATCACATCCTTGCTCTTTCCAGACACTTAGTGTATCCATACTCAATGCACCTTACACACAGAGAAGGTTTCACTACTTTTTCTCAAAAAACTCTTTCAATATATTTATTTATTCAAAAGTCTCCCTCTCTGTATTCTAGTGCTCATTCCTCTCATCTAAACTTACAAAGCCCCTTTTCATCTCTTTTCCTTAAACCCACTGCCTCATCCTGTTGCCTAATTACTGGTTGTGGAAAATACTAAACCAAGTGTTTTCCTGACTTCAACCAAATTCAAATAGTTTCCTCTAAGTGAAATTAACTTCTTCCTTGCCTCCTGCAAGTCTTTCTTTGTTGGTGACTTCACAGCCACCCTTTATGCCCTAGCTTCACCTGTCTGCCTTGCTACAGTTATATTTATTTTGCATGTGTGTGTATGTGCTGTTTGATATTAACCTCGAATAATTTTTACTCTGCTCATTTTCTCCATCACTACACTGCAAAGTCAGAAGGAAAAACAAGGTCTGTGTCCATCTCACCTGTATTTCTACCTTGCCCCCCCTTCCCACTTCTAATTAAGAGTATTATGATGACTGTAAAAGCACAAGTACACACGTAGTTAAATACTAGTAGCGAACATAAAAATAAGTCAATAAATTATATTTTCTACATTTTTTTCAAAGAAAGAAAAAACTCATTTTAATAGAACTGAATATAGTGGGAAATTCTGTTTTAAAAGTCTACTGTTAACTATCTTCAGAAAAATCTTTCATGTAACACAATACCCAAATACACATACACACACATATTCACACACATACAACCTTGAAAATAAAATGTAAGGTGAAAAAAGAAATTTCTCATTCTCTCTGACAAAAATAAATGGAATGGGATAAGTTCTTAGGAATTACTCAGAGGTTAACTCCCAGACAAAGCAATTCATTGACAAGGTATTTCAAAAAATGTACTCCAATACAAGAAGCAAAGTTTTTGATCCTGCATTGTACCTGCATCCTGATGTCTGGTAATAGAATGGAGGAGAAAAAGAAATTGTGAATTACATTAATGTCTGGCACCGGGAAATTGTAATGGTTTCAAGAGGAGCCCTTGCCATGAAAAGGCCCAGCTGATACTAGGTGAGTGAGTGATGGGCTCAGTGACCAAGAGGGAACACATAGCAAAGGAATAGCCCATTTGTGGTCGTTAAACTCCTGGTGCAGCCCAGGACAAATGTTTATACTGGCTTCTGATAGCTCTTTTCTGGTGCCATGATCTAGGGCCAGAGTTGAAAGAGGCCCTCTGGTCAGTGGTCTCAAATCAGGAGATGTTAGTCATGCAATTAGCAACGGATGCACGAATTCTTCTCAGGAATTGTCTGGGAAGTATTTCAGTTCTCTCAGTGACATCAGCAAAGTCAATCAAGAATCAATGCAGCTACTTGGACATAGAAATACCTGCAGGGATTATGGGGGGTGGGAGGTGGGAAGAAGATAGTTGAAATTAACCATAATAGCAGTTCCTTCCACTTTTCAATGCTGAAAGACAGAATTTGGGTGATTGAGGCACAAAATAATTGCTACGCTAATAATTTGCACTGTAACTGTACCTCTAGGCTGGTGGCTTAAGGAAACACTTGTTATGTTTATATTTACATTTTAATTGGTATAGATTAGGCATTGTGGGAATTTAGAGGATGTCAAACCAACACTATGGAGTGACATTATAACAACCTGCCTTGGGAGGTGCTGAGAAACCATTCCCTTTAGAACAGGAGAGTTCCTGCTCCCCTCTTCATACTGCACATAGAGAGTCGTATCTATTAGACTAATACCTGCCGTAGAAAAATTTGATTGATTAATTTAAAGTGTAGCTTTTCGGAGATCGTGTGTATGGTATAGGTATCATGTAGTTCATTTGTTCCTCTTATCTGTAAGTTTTTAATTGAAATGCATGAGATGATACCAGTATTTAACAGTGCCTGGATATGTTCAGATATTAGCCTCCTTTACCACCTTCTGGAATAAGCCCAAATTCTTTGACAAAAGTGAAAGTCAAAGTTGAAGTGACTTGTTCAACATATTTAGAATGCTAATAGTGATACTATGTGGCCTGTATATCAGAGTATGGCAGCAGTTTTTACAATTCAACATTTAAGTAGACAAAAAAGTAAACTTTATACAAATCAACAACTAAATTTTATGCTACTAAAATATTTTGAATGAATGTAACACTTGCAGTGAAATGCTTCACTAAAAGAAAGGATTTAGTTTCCAGTTCGGCTTCTGCAACTTAATACCTGTAAGAAATTGTCAATTAACTGAAAGTTAGGAACACATTTTTATCTATTAAACAGAGATTAAAAATTTCTATCTCACAGGTTGTAATGGGACTTAAATGAGAAAATGAGCTGAAATCACTTTGCAACTACAAAGAGGTAAAATAAATTCTAGTTATATTATTGCTGTTAAACAAGTACAGTTAGGATAACCACAGGAAGTGCTATTTTAAACAGAGAGTAATAAACACATAAATTGGTTAAAGCAGACGCCACGTGATGTTAAAAATGATTCTAAAAAGGTGTTTAAATATTGAAAGTGAAAGACATGATGGATAAATAATGGAAAATGGATTGGGGTACTTTTCTGGCTTTTTGAAAACATTATCATTAAGTTCAAAGCAGTGCTTCATAACTAGAAGCTTTGTAAATATGTAATGTCATTTTCAATCTTAATATTAGTTAAATATTCTGGATTAATCATTATAATGCATTAGAGAGCACTGTATAGTCCAAATGTCAATAGTGCCTACTGAGAAACACTGGAAAAAGATTCATAAGGATTGGCAGTTAGTGGGGTCAGCACCCATCTTTGACTACATACCTCAAGCCTGTGTCATTTCTCCCACCGATGATAAGAAAAAAGAAAAGAAGAAACCCAGGCCAGTATTATAAACACATGTGGATAAGCTCCCTGTGCATGTGATACAGATTCTCTGTTTTTATTACTCCAAGCAAAAGTTATAAGAGAAGAAGTAAAAAGGGCAAATGTCAGGAAGATTATGTTCATTGCCAAATATCTTGCATGGAGAGACGGATCAGGGATTGAGTTGTATTGGAGAACTCAAGGGATCAATCTAATTTAATTTAATTTAATTTCTTCCTTCCTTCTTTTGCCCCTCCTTCCCTCCCTCTCTCACTAACTTCCTCCCTTTCTTCCTTCCTTCTCTTCTTCCTTTTTTCCTTTCCTCTTTCCTTCCTTCCTTTTTCTTTTTCCTTTTCTTTGGAGATACTCATGTAATTACTCCAGCAGTTACACTGGTGATCAATAGAACAAGTACTTCATTATGAACTTGAATTAATTGTTTCAGGTCCTTGAGAATTTATACTTTGTACTTCCATTAATTTCATGATATATGGAGGAAGCATAAGAATTCTCATTTCTAGTTGTTTCTCTCTGTTTTCTGAAATTCATCTTGAAACTCAGGGAAGACCAATTTATATTGCTGTATATTTTTGCAAAACTACACGCATATAAGTGTAGTGGTACAATATTTACTCAGGATAAAAATTATAGGATAACTTGGGCCTGAAGGAAGCAAAAATTTGTATATGGCTTCTCTACACAGAGGAAGAACGAGCATGTTTCTTTTTTTCCATTGGGGTATCCATTTTTCTAGCACAATTTATTGAAAAGAATTTTCTTTCACCATGGAAGTGCCTTGGCACATTTGTTGAATATCACTTGACCATATACGTTTGGGTTACTTTACAAACTTTCTACTCAGGTTCATTAATATATATTTTTTTTCTATTTTCTAATAAATACTGTATCATCTTAATTGCTGTAACTTTTTTACAAAGTCTCGAATCAGACAGTGTAAAGCCTCCAAACTTGTTTTCCTTTTCTAATTTCGACTATTCTAGGTACTTTAAAAGCTTGCCAAATGTATCCTCACTAAAGATATTTCAAATCAATAATCAATTGACACTAAATTTAAAGATAAAGCACAATACAATTTCCATAAACATTTAATGCAGTTAATTTGCCTTTCAATGAAAAGTAGTAAAAGTGACAGTAATGCTAACAAATACTGTTGTAATAGAGGTTCCTTTACTGAAATGTTTGTTAGTTTTGAAATACAGAGAGTCAAACACGTGTTTTGATTTCAATCAATATATCTCTTTTAACCAATACTTACAGGCTATTTCTTTTTTTTCTTTTAGAGATTTTATTTGTGAAAAGTTTTTTTTTTTTTTTTTTTGTGAGGAAGACTAGCCCTGAGCTAACATGCGTTGCTAATCCTCCTCTTTTTGCTGAGGAAGACTGGCCCTGGGCTAACATCCGTGCCCATCTTCCTCCACTTTATATGGGACGCTGCCACGGCATGGCTGACAGGCAGTGCCTCGGCGGGCGCCCGAGATCCGAACCTGCGAACCCCGGGCTGCCAAGCGCGGACTAAACCGCTGCGCCACCGGGCGGCCCTTACAGGCTATTTCTAACAAGCTAGAAAGTAAATATACAGTTGAACATAGTACAGAGCGGTCCTTAGTCAATTTGTCAGTATGTAGGACATTGACTGGCTGCCAAGCTACTACAAGCCTCAGGAGACGTTAGATGAGCTTCAATTTTTATATGGTAATTGGAAATTTCAGAACCTAGTGTTCCGTCAGTTAGCAAAAATGGATATGTCTGAAGATATGATAACAATTTGCAAAAAATTGCTGGTGAGTGCAGATATCTAGAAAGTTTAGCGAGTTCAAGTGATAGAATATTGCAAGAATAGGAAAATAATTTAAAAAACATATAGAATCATTCAATTATTTGTGATCTGTTGGAAACTTTGCCAGTTTTCCAAATCTTATCAATTTCCATTCTAAATCCATGGGAAAGAAATGTGAAGCAGAAAATCACTATGCCGATTCTAGCTTATTTTTATATTTTATATTTGTATCTTTATAGCATGGATTAATAATTTGAATATTTGAAACTATTTATAATACTTGACAATGTTATCAATACAACATTTAATATACCACCTATGTTTCTTATGTTTCTTATTTCTTAAGAAATAATTATACATTTGCATTTACTAACTGAAGACATTCAAATAATTTTTGTTTATTAAATATACATTTTATTAAAACTTTTTGGTCATGTAATTGAGGTATTTTATCCATTTTTAATGAAAATAGTCATGATATTCAATATTAATATTTATTCACAGTTAATATATTTATTCATAATGATGTTATTTCTCGATGACAAGGAAAAACATGCATACAGAAGGTAGTATCATTCATTAATTCATTCACTTATGTATTTATCAATTTAACAAATCTTTTTGAAGACCTGTCTTATATGGGAACTGTGCCACATATGAGGGGTGAAAAAAGGGTCTCTTTCCTGAAAGACATTGCACTTGAGTGGGTAGAAACTTTATTTATTAGAACACAAAATAGATAGGAAATGCTTTCACATCAAATTACAGCTAGCCTTCAAAACTTAGCTTTCCTCTAAATTATTCCATATTCTCTACACTTCTATTAAAAACCTGTTCATTGGTTTCTAAATGCACTTACAATTTTCAATATTAGACTATTGGCATGAACTAAAATAGTTTTAATCCTAGCACAGTCCCTTCATTCAGTTGCTCTGAAATAAGATTAACATTGTACTAACCAACTGACAGAATCCATGGGTAAAAGCTAGTCACTTGGAGTGTGAGAAAAAGAATTTCCTAGGCAGAGAAAATAGAATATCAGACTTTAGGCAGAAAAATGGCTGGGTTTATTTGAAAACCAAAAGAAATCTCATGTGGTAAGGCAATATTTATGAAGAAAACGAATGGAAAGATAGGGTAGGGCCAAATCATAAAGCCCATCATTAAAAGCATGGAATTATTTTGAATTTGTATCAGTTTCCTAGAGCTGCTGTAACATAAGTATCACAAACTGGGTGGCTTAAAAGAACAGAAACATATTCTTTCACAGTTTGAAAGCTTAAAGTCCAAAATCAAAGTATCAGTGGAGTTTGTCCTTTCCCAGGGCTCTGAGGGACAGTCTGCTCCATGCTTCCTTCCTCGCTTCTGGAGGTAACTGGCAATCCTCGGCGTTCACACGGCCATCTTCCCTGTGTGTCTATGTGTCCAAATTTCACTCTTAAAAGGAAACCAGTCATATAAATTAAGAGCCCACCTTATTCCAGTATGACCACATTTTAACCCAAATTTCAAACAACTTACATTTAAAGCATAAGTTTTGTACCTATTATTTAAGATATAACATTTTAGATTCCCATCCTTTGATTATTCAATCAACCACTAACTGAGCTACTGGTGTGGAAGAATTTTGCAGATGGATTTAAAATCTCAAGTCACTTGGCTTTAAACTAGGGAGATTATTTGGGTGGGTCTGGTCCAATCAGGGGAGCCCCTTAAAAGCAGCATTTTCTCCAGGCAGGAGCAGAAGAGGGAGTCAGATCTTCAAACTTCAAGGGAGATTAGATGCACTGTTGATGACTTTGAAGATGGCGGAGCCACATGCAAGAACTGGGGCTCTGTCTCTAGGAGCTGAGAGTGCCCCCTGGGTAACAGCTGAGAAAGAAACAGGGACCTCGGTCATACAACCACATACAAATGAACTCTGCCAACAAGAATGAGACTGGAAGAGGATTCTTCTCAGTAACCTGCAGAAAAGAACACAGTCTTGCAGACACCTTGATTTTGGCCCTGTGAGACTCTGAACAGAAAATCCAGCCTTACCATCTAGACTTCAGACTTACAGAACTATGAGCTAGTAATGTGTTTTTTTTAAGCCACTACATTTGTAGTCATTTGTTACACAACAATAGAAAACAAATACAATTTTGGCCTATGTGTTTGATTTGTCATCTTGTGTGTGTGTGTGGTTATTCCTCCCCAGAAAATACACAGCAGTAGTGCCAAGAAAGGACACTTCAGGTTCAATTTCTTTTTTTTCCTTTTAATTTCCTACTTGAATTCCTTTTTTATTTAAAACCTTAGCCAAGTAGGCCATAAAGTATTGTCACACAGTTCTACTCTACAAGATTTTAATGATGTAGTATATAGTCCAGGATATGTGATATGTGGTACATAGCATGTGCTAGACTGTTTTGTCCCCTATTTAAAATTAAAAAATAAAATTTTAGCTAGCCATTATAGAAAAAAGGTAATTAAGCTTAGCTTACTTTCTTGAAACTACTCCCTTTTCATAAATTTTAAAATCTCATTATGTAAATACAATATATTTCTATCAAATAACACACAAGCCAAAATAGGATTTATAGTTTTCTAAACATAAGCTCAATAGGTTTCATTTAATTTATTCACAACATAAAATTTTATTCACATGTTAAGTAGTAAAACTACAAAACAAAGCTGACAATATCAATAAAAATGGAGCCGAAGATATAATTTTATATAAGACTTTAAAAATATTTTTTCTTACCGAGTAGCATGATCAGTTTCAAATACAATCCTAGCAGCTACTAAACTATTGTGCTTTGTTGGTTTCTTGATTTTTTTTAATGGGCTTCTAAAGGCATAGAAAGTATTACTTTGAAACTAAAAGTAAAGAATGAAATTTACCTTTTTATTATGAAACCTGTCCTTGTTTTTTTTTTTGTTGCACAATTACTCAATTCTAGGTGCTTGAATAAGCACACAGAACTGAAATAAGGTCACTTCCCTCCTCACTCTTGCCGCTTGTTAAACAAGAAAACATTTGTGAGATGTTGAACCTATAACAAAATGTTCAGTGCTTTCCTGTGAATGTCAAAACAATCAGCTTTCACAGAATTCCAGAACTTATGTAGGGGCAGAGAAGCAAATCTCGTCTTCACTCTAGGATCAGACTGCAGCTACACACACAAAGTTCTTTCTTTTGTCTCACAGTCTAGGTCTCAGTTTGAGCAGAAGATTCAGAAAAAGGGTCCCTCACCCATTCATACCTGTGCATTCAACTGCAGGGCACACCCTGTTCAATTCTCTCCTGTAGCTCTTCCAGGCGGTTTTCAACAACATCCGAGACTTGCTGATTCCTTTTACATACCCAAGTCCAAGCAGGAGTGGAAACAGTTTCATTTCCTTTTGCAGCTGATTTTTCAGAAGATTCTTTTTCTTTTTACCACATTTTCTGCGAGACCTCACAAAAACTTGTTAAATTGGTCCATGTGTGGAAACACATCTGCTAAGCAGATCAGTTCCAGCAGCCATACTTCGTCTTGAAATTCTCTACTGAATCAGGTCTACTATTTTCTTGAGAGCCCCTGCAATTCACCTGTTAGCTGAAGCACTGTTTTTCTGCTAAGCCACACACAGATTTCTGTAACAAATTTATACTCTCTGACCAGGTGTACACCCCATTTTTAAGACATTCTCAAGTATAACTGGTCTTTGTTTAATAAAGTATTTTTGTAGCATCATTCAAAACTTTTTTTTCAATTCCACCTCCAAGAACTTTGTCACTAGCATTTTTCAGCAAAGAAAGCATTGTTGTGACTACATCTGGATTTTCTTTTATTTAAAGAGACATAAAACCTCTCATGGACCCAAGCATTGATAGGGCGCCATCAGCACAGAAGTCAACACAATTCCTTTAAGACAGACTCTTTGTTTGCAGATAAGAGGAAAAACATCTTGGCCACCGTTGCTTGTTTCAGTCTGCTCTTTGCAGTAGAAAAAAAAATCTTGAATCTCACCATCATTCACAAATCTTACAAATGCTACAGCATGACATTTACTGGGGAAAATTCAGGACTCATCAACCTGGTAAAGGAGCTGTTGTTTTTCGGATTATTACACAAAATTTGTTCAGCATGATATTAATATGTCTTTATCATGCCATCTGAGAGCAGAACCTTTCCAAATTCTCATACACCATCTTGTCCTAGCATTTTAATCACTATAATTTTACATACTGGCATTATTAGGTTCTCACCAACTGTGTGACTTTTCCTTCTCTGGGCAGTAAGTTTGGCTACTAAATAACTTGCTTCCTGAAACTTTTCACTAATGTGGCTTTTTAAAATGAAAACTTTAGTTTGTTTTGTGATTCTAATATCCATTTAAAATAATCGTTACCTTTATGTGTCAAAAGGCTGTGACTTGTAATGCGGTATATTTTCAATTTTGCTGGAGCCATTCCTGGACTCTTAGTTTATTTGCCACAGATAATGCACAGTGGAATAGGAAACTTGGATTATTGGCCCAGGAAAAGCCCACAGATAAGAAACTGTCATTGTGACAGCAGGCTTTTTGTGTGTGGGTGTGTCCCTTGTTATACTTCTGAAATGACGCGGAAGATTCTAGTTGTTTATCACCTACCTTTTCAGCATTGTTCATTGGCTTAGACGTAGAATCTCCTTTTTCTTTCATATTTCATCTTCAAAAACTACCACATTCAACTTTCAGATGTCTCTGTTAAAAATTAAAAAAAGGCTAATAAGATATAAAACAAAAGTGTACCATAAATAGACGAGAAAATTGCAAAAAAATAAAATATGAAAACTTCACACTACAATTCACTTCTAACCTACACAATCCACATTATACAATGTTTGCAACAATAGCAAAGTGTCAAAAGGGGAAGCTAGTTGCAGCGTACAAAATTTTTTCCTTCTAAATGAAACTTTCCCTCTGACTTCTTTTACAATGGTAGAACGTGTTAACTCCTGTGATTTTCCTAAGTCAGTAGGTGGTCCTAAAAGGAGGTTAAGATAGATAATTTGGGAGGGAGGGTCTGATGCCATTAGCTTCTTCTCTTCCCCTCCATGCAATCAGGATTAACCAACTATAAACAGCCTCTCCTATGTGACCTCAAAACCAGAATGAGCACAAACAATTGAGCATGATGCTTCTGCACACTGCTAAATGGGAATGGAAAAACCTCTAAAAATTTGATAATGGGGATGCCCCATCACTGTGAGTGCTAGGATCTTGCACAAAATACAAAAATAGCTTTATTTTTGTGTTATGATCATTCACATTACCCATAACAACATTTCATCTAATCCAGGAGCCCAAGTTGAGAAACGCTATTGTATACCCACCTTGATTAGTATGTTATTTATCATAGTATTTATATTTATCAATAATATTTGGTAATTATTGGATCTTAACTTTAATATATATGTTTGGTATTTGAGTACATCATTTTAAGTGCCAAAATATAGATAAAAGTCATAAAAACTTTATGTGTAAAATAATCTGTTCTATGAATTGTCCAGTAACAACCTATAATGATTTAGAACCAAGACACATAAGCCTATGATCGTGTTGACAATGATGTTGGGAAACTCATATCTGCATGGATGCTATTCCACAAATCAAGTGGCAAGAACGAACAGTAATTTAGATAGGCAGCTTCATCAAGATTGTCTCCACCTTCATGCACACTATTGGAGTTCCAGCACTGCAGGCAGACCGTCAATAGCAGAACCTCCTTTATTAGTTTTGTCATAAACTCTTATTTTTTCTTCCTTCTTACCATTTGGAAAGTTATTCAGGCATTTTATGAGATAAAGTTTTATGAAACTCTATACTGTACATATCATTACAACTAAATCTTATTTTACTGTCCTTCTCAAAAATGAAACCACAAACTGTCACTAGATTAATCAAATCGCAGCAATACTCCCTATTCAAGTGAAGCTATGGTTGAGCTGGAAATATCAAAACTTCACTAAATCACAATACAGATACTGTAGCACAAACATCAAAGCAGAATTTATTTGAAGCTGTAGATTCCAACTCCATCATATGCACTAGTCCATTAATAGCTAGTTTTCAAAGTCAGGGTGGTAGTTAATAGTGCCCTCAGTGTTGGTAAATGTCCTAAATTATCTCTGAGACTAAGTTTTGCAGAAGTAATTAAACTGGAATAAAATTATATGCAAAGCAAGCATGAATAATTGTCAAATTGTCACTCGACAATTAACGAAAATGTATTGAAAGACTTCAAGTAAGCACATATATCTGAACTTTCATTTGTATTTCCTAAATTCCTAATATTGAGCCAATTACACTATTAGACTTGCTGTAGAAATTATTGATCCACCTTTTTCTCAATCTGACTGCACACAAGAATCACGAGTAAAATTAAAACAAACAAAGGAACTAATATATAATTACTGGAATCCATCCCAAAACAACAGACAGACTCTGTTAAGATTGAGGACCAAACACAGATTTTATAAAGCTCCACAACTGATAAAGCACAGACAGAGCTGAAAATCTCTGTACCAAATAATGTAAACATTTAAATCTCATCTTTGTACAATTAGCAAATAAGCTATGTCCATGATAATTTTATCAGTGCTAGTGGTACCTATGATGAGTCATTCATTCATTCACTTAATCAGGAATTCATGCATAAAATTGTAATTAAATGACTATTGCATACATTATATTCTAGGAAATGAAAATACAAGAATGAATTAGGCATGATTCCAAATCTCAAGAAGCTCACCAGTTATGGAAGCCAAGCACTTTAAAAAATTATAATGCAATGTGATAAGTGCAATCACAGAAGTATTGCAATGCAAAAAATATAAATACAACATGTAAGTGCAATCACCGGCTGTACCAAGAAAGTAGAGAGGAAGGATGTTTAAACGTGTTTGAGATGTTAGCATCTTGAGGTGTAATTTACACTTTTTTTAAATTTACATGCATGTAAAGGACACAGGTAGGAAAGCATCTTCAGAAGGAGTAGCAAATGCAAAGGCGTAGAAGAGTAAGAGTTGGATATGGTTGAAGGGTATACATTTGAATAGAGATTATGAAAGATGGGTCTGGAAAAATAAGTCCTTGAACATCCTGTTGGGGATGTTTAACTTCATTGTCTAGGATGGTGATTACACTTTGAATTCACAGATAGATGAAGTAAAAGAAAAGAAAGTATAAAAAAGGGTAAAGAAAAGAAAAAATAGGAATGAAAAAAAGATGAGAGTGACCTTATAAGACTGTCAGTTTTGTAGTTTTACGAGGAAGATTAGGAAATAACAATATTTTTATTAGCCCCATTATTTCAAAATCTTAAAAGCCATTTTAAAATCACAAAAGTAGAGGGGACCAGCCCGGTGGTGTAGTGGTTAAGTTTGTGGGCTCCGCTTCGGCGGTCCAGGGTTTGCAGGTCTGGATCCCGGGTATGGACCTACACACTGCTTATCAAGCCATGCTGTGACAGGTGCCCCATGTATAAAGTAGAGGAAGATGGGCACAGACGTTAGCCCCAGGCCAATCTTCTTCCGCAAAAAAGAGGAGGGTTGGCAACAGATGTTAGCTCAGGGCTAATCTTCCTTACAGAAAAAAAAAAACCCACCAAAATAGAAAATAATGTAAAAACAGAGGGTAATTTGGTGAATTGAACACGTTCAGTTTAATGCACAACTTGTGACATTGTCCTTTTTGTTCTTTTCTGTTTAAAGACAAGTAAAAACTTCATCAGGGTTTTGGGAATCACTTGGGGGACTTGGAAACTTTTAAATCTGGGGCAAAATTAGATTTTATTTTTATCAAATCAATTGTGTCAGAGTAGAAGGAAGTGTTGTGGGGGACAAAATTGCTTCTTTTCTCACAAATTGTTAAGACTGCATTTGGGTCAAGTTTGCTGTCCCCAAATTTTTAACTTCTTTTAGCCAGAGGGTATAATTTAAAGCGTCAACTTTTAGAACCAAACTGTTTGCATCAGGTTCATTAATTTACCATCTTCTTCACAGGGACAAAGCTCCCAGTTTCAAATCATTAGCAGTGTAATAGTAATCACACTGAAAGGTACTTTTTTGAATAAAATCATCCAGTATGCAGTAGCATGTTTACAATGATTGGTTGAATACATAAGAATCAATATATTTATATAAAAATAAGAAACCAAAATGAGCCCTCTCTGATTTTTTTCACTGTAAACCAAAATAAGAAAATTATTTTTATTCCCAATAGATTTTTAAAAACATGTTAGCAAGCTCACTTAATGGGGAATCATTGTTTTCTGACACTACCAAACAATGAATTTCTATCTTTGACACTACAGCATGCATAGCCTTTTATTGTTCTTTTTGGTTCTTTCCACGGGTCTAATTACTTCAGAAGAGTAGACGACAAGGAGCTAAGGTAGCACTCAACACAACGGTTTTGTGCTTCTTGTAGAAGTGTCAAGAGCAATGCATCGTATTAAATTCTGTATACCCTATGTAGAATTATTATATAGAATAATTGCTCTAGATATGAAGTATCTTGATTTATGTCAACCTCTCACCAATTATAAACACTTTGTTAGAAGTTTCCCATATCATCAATGAACAGAATATAAAAGAGCTGGTATGTAGAAGATCAGTCAATATGACTGAAATTTTAAAGTTAAAATGTAGAGCTAATGTCTTTTTTTGGCTCGGGTTTGACTGTTTTAATCTTTCACAATTAAGAATATTGTGAAAAGAATATTAAGAATAAAATAATATGGTCAATATGACAATGAAAATATGTCAAACAAAATCTCAAGATTATAAATGTCTATCCTTTCTGGTTACAGATAAGGTAGACTTAATCTGCTTGCAAAATGGTACTAACTGTATCACCCATGAAAGTGGATCATTCTTACGCTACTGAATAGTATTTTACTTATACTTAATTATCAAACACATAGCTCAATAAAAGTGAAAATTTCTAACGACATCAATTCTAGAACTTCCAACAGACTCTTAAGTTTTAAGTGAGTGATTATAAATACTACTTCCCTATATAATTTTTGTAAGTCTTAACTATTTTAGCTAATTGTGTATATTTCCATCTCTACCTCTATTTGTTAACAGTATAGGCTGTAGAAATTCAATAAAACTAAGTGATTATTCATAGGAATAAAATATCATTTTGTGATATCAGCTATATATTATCATGAGCAGAGAGAGGAAGTATTTTTCAATCATTTCTCCGAATTCTCCTGGATAAGAATGAAAAATAGCTCTCCAAATGCCATTGAACTGTAATGACCATATTTTCCAAACGCTCTTGCTTGAGAGCTAGTCCCTTTCCTTTCTAGAAATCACTCTCAAGATGGCCTTGGTTCCCTTTTTCCTTTAATTTACTCTAAACCTTTAGGGATAATTATTAACCTAGTCTCATAGAAACACTCAACTAGTCAATTCCTTGTTCTCAAGTAACATAAATATTAATACATTCAGTTATATAGTATTTATAGATATACATGTATTATATAATGTGTATATATATACATATATATTTAATGCAACAAAACTGAATCTTACCTTTTGTTATAATGTACATCAGAAATTGAATTAGAGTGCTGAATGACGGCTCCTTAAATATAAAATTATATGTTTTGGAATCATGGAGCACTCTTCAATCTCCCCAAATTAAAATATAATATGTTGTTAAATATCAAAAATTAAGCAAGATTACGGGGAGCGCCCGGTGGCGCAGCGGTTTAGTCCGCGCTTGGCAGCCCAGGGTTCGCGGGTTCGGATCCTGGTCGCCCGCCAACGCACTGCCTGTCAGCCATGCTGAGGCGGCTTCCCATATAAAGTGGAGGAAGATGGGCACGGATGTTAGCCCAGGGCCAGTCTTCCTCAGCAAAAAGGGGAGGATTGGAACAGATGTTAGCTCAGGGCTGGTCTTCCCCACAAAAAAAAAAAGGAAAAAAAGAAAAATTAAAAAAAAAATTAAGCAAGATTAAATCATACCTCCCAACTGTGACTAGTGTAAGCAGCAAGAATATTGTCTTAGTTGGCTTGGGCTACTATAACAACAGACATTTATTTCTTGAGGATCTGGAGGCTGAGAAGTCCAAGATTAAGATTCCTGGTGACGATGTTCTTCCCGATTTACAGATGGCTACCTTGTAACCATGTCCTCACACGGTGGAGAGACCAAGTGAGTTCTGGTCCCTCTTCCTCTCCTTTTAAGGACACTAATCCCATCATGGGATCCCCCACCTTCATAACCTCATCTGAACTGAATTACCTCTCAAAGGTCTCACCTTCAAATACTATCACATTGGGAGTTAGGGCTTCAAACTATGAATTTGGGAGGACACAGACAGTCTATAAAAAAAATCTTTGACCAGACAAATTTAGTTTAATTTTACAGTTGTCTTTCATTGGAAGAACTAAATGTAGCTCAAAGATAAGACAGAAATCTTATACAGTAGGATTCCATTATTTTCCTTGGAAAGTTGCAAATTAATATAAAAACAGTGACCTATGACACTGAATATATTTTAAATCTAGCTGTTTAATATTTGCATCAGTGGAAATTCCTAGACTGCCTTTCTCAGATGAATGCAAATCCTGACTTATAAAGCAGAATACCAAGAAAAATATGCAGTTAAAATTTGATGTTCTCTTGAATGTCAGCAGAGTCAACCCAGCTCATCATTCTTCCAAGCCTTCAGTAAGAAAGGATGTGCTACCAAGAATGCTTGAAAAAATTTTGAAGACTAGACTCATGGGGAAGCAGTTGATGATGGCTTACAAGCAAAACAGAGCCCTTTCACAAACGCTGGATGCACATCGGCTAGGACTGAAGCTTATAGCAAATGTCACATTTGGCTATACAGCTGCTCATTTTTCTAGGAGAATGCCATACACCGAGGTTGCTGATAGTATTGTTCACAAAGCCAGAGAGACCTTGGAATGAGCTATTAAACTGGTGAGCAATACCAAGAAAATGGAGTGCTAGTTTGTATATGGCGATACTAACAGTATGTTTGGGCTACTGAAAGGAGCCACTAAGGAGCAGTCTTTTAAGATTGGTCAGAAAATTGCTGAAGCTGTAATTGCTACCAATCCTAAACCAGTGAAACGGAGGTTTGAAAATGTTTATTTGCCCTGTGTCTCACAAACAAAAAAGAGATATGTGGGTTACATGTATGAAACACTGGATCTAAAGGACTCAGCATTTGTTGCTAAAGGAATAGAAACAATTAGAAGAGATATCTGCCCTGCTGTTTCTAAGATGCTTGAGTGTTCTCTAAAGTTGCTATTTGAAACAGGATGTATAACTTTAATTAAACTGTATGTTCAGTGATAATGTATGAAGCTTCTGAAAGGAAAGGCCAGCATACAAGATTTTATCTTTGCCAAGGAGTACAAAGGAAGTTCCTCTTATGAACCTGGAGCTTGTGTGCCAACCCTTGAACTTACAAGGAAAATCCTTACTTATGACTGGTGCTCTGAGCCTCCAGTTGAGGAGCGAGTGCCATATGTCATCATTTATGGGACCCCCAGGGTACCACTCATTCAGCTAGTAAGACACCCAGTGGAAGTCCCACAGGATCCAACTCTGAGAGTGAATGCCACTTGCTATATCACCAAGCAAATTCTTCCACCCCTGGCAAGAATCTTCTCACTTATTGGTATGGATGTCTTCAACTGGTATCATGAATTACCAAGGATCTAGAAAACCACCAGCTCCTCTCCAAGTGAAACTGAAGAGTGGAAAGGCACTATCCCATAGTATTTCACTACCTTACACTGTCCTGTGTGTGATGACCTGACTCAGCACAGCATCTGCTGTAAATGTTGGCGCCAACTTCAACATGTTGTCGTGGTCCTCAAACAAGAAATTCAGTAGTTGGAATGTAAGCAGGAGCAACTTGTAAAGATATGCAAGACATTCCCGTGTATTTCTCTGAACTGCCCACTACTTTTCAAACTCTCTCCAGTAAACAGAGAATTATCTAAGTCACCATACCTCCAGCAATTACTAGACCAGTTTTAAATTGTCAATATCACAGAATTCCAGCTGCTATTTTTTACAGTGTTTACCACTGGACTGTTGAACATGGTGCTTTTCCAACTTTCATGGAGTCAAGTATGTTCATTGTCTGTCTATTCCCTGAAGACTATGGAGACTTTTATGCTAACTGAATTAAAAATTGTACTTGTTGATCTCTGAATAGCTCACTTCTCACAATGTACGAATTCCTCATCCTTTCACCTTTTTAACATTGTTTTATAATACAGTTGTTGAATTTGCTTCAGTATGTGTAACATCTTGTAAATCCATTTGAGTAGATCATGTTTACTTCCCTGTGGAAGGAGGCCTGAAAATCTCTTTTAAAAAAATCCATTCATGTGTTTTCTTTGAACTGTCTATATCAAGACATGTTCCTTAGTCCATTTACTTTATAATTTTGACTGTGAAATATTTTGTAAATACACTTTTTTACTTTTCAAACAACTGAGTATAATAATGTGCAATGAATTGCATACACAAGATTTCCAAGTTGTTTGGTATATTTCCTCCAGGTTTTGCTTGACTCAGAGTTGTAATTTTGATTAAACTGTGAAAACAGTAGTACTGTGTGCAGCACTTTGAAACATTTTTTTTCTAAAACTACTGTTTTGCTTTAGCTGTTAATGGGGCATTGTGAGGAACTTTGCAAAGAAATTTTTGTTACTGACCTGTACGTCTGTTGTAATACTTTAAAAATTAAAACTTTTATTTAATGTTGTCTTGTTTTGTATAGACATTTCTATTGCATCTTAATATGGTTAAATATTTTCTTTCCTTATATACTGTACAGTTAGTCTTATTTGCCATCATCTTGAACACAAAATGTATTTAGAATTTTTTCTATAACTGTATAAAATGAAAATGGAATTATGTGGTTGGTAATTTGTTTTCTAAACTGGAAATCATTTTGTTTTAAAATTTAAAAATGAAAACCATATGAAAATTGAATGAAATGTGAACTATGAAACACAAACAAAAATTTGATGTTCTCATGGAAGATACTTCAATGGTATGGATTATAAAAATATTTACTCCATATGTTGTCATTTCTTACATGCAACTCCTTTTCAGAATGGTTATTCATGTGTGACTCTTTGATCATAAAACTCAGTGACAAAAAGCAGGTTACCATATTTTACCATAATAAAAAAAAAGCAGGCTATTTAAAATAATGGTGGATTATTTTGCAACAGGGCAAAAATGTCAGTGTATGAAAATTCACATCTTTCCTACTAACTCCTGCCCATGGGAAAATTTTTAGCCTAGTTGCCAAATAAAAAAATATGGAAAATAATGAGGAGAAGAAAAAACAAAAGCCAGATGAAGCTGTAACTGAATGAATTTGAGAATTTGCCAAGTGAGGGGTTTGGAATAACTGCCTTCTAGAAGACTTGGAAATTGGGAAGGGGAGGGATTTTTGAGGAATGTTGCAGGTGTAATGAGTAGAGTTAGTATTCTTTGAGAGATTAAATACAAATGAAATTCCAGTTAAGTTATTTTGACCATTAATGTGAATCCACACAGAAAATAATCCATATAATAAACCCCCCCACTGGTAAATGGTTTCCTTAGCAACAATTCTCGTCTGCTGCTATCCAATTTGGGGGACCAAAAGTGTTATATTCACTAGTGTCCTTGATTAAAAATCACTCTTCAATAACATGAAAGGATGATTCTTGAATAACATGAGAATGCCAAAGAGAGTGTAGAAAATATTCTGAAGTTGGAGTTGCATATTTGGGGATAGCTGATGGTTAGAGATTGTATACACTAGCTAGAAAATTGAAAGTATGTACAGCAAAATATAGATTCACTACTTTGTGGACATCTAAAAGTATCCTGCTGGAAGTGTTAAAGTAAAAATTAATTGTTATGTCCAATTTCCAAAGACCCTTAATTTATTTGGAAATTATGATCATTTGGAAATAGTGAGAAGAAATCAATATCAGGATTGGTTAGATTAGTTCAAAGTTTCAAAGTCCCGCCTGACTCCACAATCGAACAAAATACTTATCCTTCAAGTTTTAGAATTGCTGATACAGGATAGTTGCAATGAATAACTTGATACCTTTTTCAGTAATTACCGTGTCAGGGATCAGAGAAAAGGATTTTGAATCATGGTGAGAATATGTCATAATCAGGAATGTGCATGTTAAAGTATGAACTGCAGTGTTGGTACCAGAGGCTGTTCCTGGACCCAAAGTTATACTAACTGATGTCTCTGCAAAAAATTGCTTCACTGCCGTGGACTATATGTATTTAGATCAAGGTGGCTACTGAATGGGGTTGTAATTTAAAATTATAGATTATCAACCAGAGCAGCAGTGTACATGCATACAAGGACTAAACCAATCATCTGTCAGGTGTGGATAGACTCAGATTGAAAGGTCAGAAGAGTACAAATGAATATGTAGGAAGAATGAATAATAATGGATATAACCACTACCCAGATCTTTTCTAATTCTTTCTGTTGGTGAAATTAATCTTAGTTGAAGAGGAAAAGAAGGCATCTCCAGTAATACTCCAGGCATGGGACAAAATAATAAAGTTCACACCCCAAACTCAGGGCAGACTGGGAAAGTCTGAGTGATGTAGGTACACATAAGAACTTTGAAACTGAAATCTCAAAGAAATCCAAGTGCATAGGAATAAACAAATTTCCATTTGGATACTATAAAAGTAATCACCATCCACAGACTACCCCATTATTTGAGAGTCTAGAAGAGATCTGGTTTTGGCATTTTTTTTTAGCAGAGTAGCTGAGTGTCTCTGTACACCATCATCCACCCAGTAATCACAAACCCTCACTTTCCAGAAGGAGAAGTTGAATATGATGTTTATGTTTACTCTCTAGGAAGTTACAATTTCCAGCCTCAATCTTGGATTGAGGGGACCCTCATTGGCCCAACCACATTTGACATGACAGCAACTACTGAGAAATTAGAAAAGAATCAAGCATACTCCCAGTTAAATAAGAAACCTGAAGATCTTGGGTTGTAAATAGAAGTCCTTAATCACTCATGGTAGAAATATGATGATAAAAAATAATTTAGTAAAACAATGTGGGAGTGTTTGCAAAATTACATCTTTCTCTCCTTCTAATTTCTTCCTTGATACTTGCTAGGCCCTCCCCCACCATTTGAAAGATATGAATAGTATAAATATGATTTCATAAAGCAGATGAGCCATATATCCTTTTCTGGAATTATAAGAATAACAGTAAATACATAAGAATCTCCTGGATGGATCAAATTTTATCCCGTAAACAGGTCTTATGGAGGAGATTCACTGAAGCTATTTTGTTGCCATCTGTATCAGTCAGAGTCCAGTCAGGGAGCAAAGTATACAGTAATTTGGACAGGGAAAGTTTAATATAAAGAATTATTAACTTTAACAGGAGATTGGAGTAATGGGGGTTTGGTTATTAAGAGGTAAAGAGAACAATGAAAAAAAATCATAGAAATAGCAAATATAAGGAGCAGCCACTAACCCTAGGGCTGAGATAGAGCGCCCAAGCAAGAGCACTCCGCCCCTACAGAGGGCTTAGATAAAGACCTCATTGGAGAAGTTGCAGCCATAGATCAGTGGATGTTGGAGAAGTTTCCTGAGGTTCTGTGTTGTCAAAACTCTGCCCTCTGAGATGCCAGGGAAGCCCTCCATGGAGAGGTTCCGTATCTTGGTACTTGATAGAAAGCCATCCAAGTGAGTCACCAGCATCATTCTGATGTGAAGACGCCTGAGGAAATACGGGGCAAGCAGCTGCGCTCTATGCACTGCAGGAGCCCGATGTCGGAAAAGCCACCTCCCCCACCTCAGAGGAGCCTGGTAAGAGAAACACATTAGAAAAAGAAAACTCTTTCTCCTCCAGTGCCCTCTACTGACAAAGCTTAACATTGTGCCAGCTGACAAAGAACAAGTTACAGGACTGGCTTCCATTGTTGCAGAGTAGCCAATTAAGTGTGAACTTAGAGCTAACAAGCAATAAATTGATAATGGCATACCATCCCATTGTTAAGTGTCGATGAATCTTAACTCACAGCTTTGCTTTTACGTGGCTTGAGTATTCTTTTTTCTCTACTTCAACTCTTCTGGCCCTTTAGTCAAATTCCTCATACTCTATGGAGTAGATGCTTCTAGAACTTTGTAACAATGTAGTAGTATTTTTGTACTTGTATTGACAGTGTACTCACAGTTTAGCTTTCTCATAATTTTGGTTCCTGCATGGACTCTTTATGGTTACCAACTTTCAGATTCTCTTCACTTTTCCAGAATCATATTCTAAAGAGAGAAAATGGGAGACCTTGCTCAAAACTAACGCAGATTTTGCACACAGCAAGTCCATATTGGGGGCAGTGCATTGAAGAAGATTGAGGTAAAACACTATTCTGTGTGATATATCAGATCTGAATGTGCTATGCAGTCTAGGGTGATTCTAGAAACTGCTCAAAAGTGTTAGCCCCTTAGTAACTAGAAGAATAGTGGAATGGAGTGCAATCATACAAAAAAATATATGTCAGTTCATGTTCCATATCCTAAAAAGATATCACTTTCATAATGTGCTATGGTATGCCCTAAATACTAGAAAGTTCCTTTTTGTTTTGTGGAAATTTGAACTCCCAAATCTGGGAGTTAGAAGATAAGTTTTGAAATTGTTGTTCAAACTATTTTTGATACTTGCTAAATTGGAAGCATAGTGCTTGAGTTGAAAGTATTGATTGACAAGGACATACATGCTATACAATCTTTCAGTTTGTGAAAACAATTGATAAATATAAAAACTGGGAGAAAAGATTGGAAACCATTTTAAAATTATTGAATTAAATACTTTTAATAACTAAAGAAATCACATATTTAAAATCTAAATTAATCTCAAACATTTGTCAGCAAATAAAAAGGATTTTAGTTAAAAATATGCTTATAGGGGCCAGCCTGTGGCATAGTGGTTAAGTTCACGTGCTCTGCTTCGGCAGCCTGGGGTCTGTAGGTTTGAATCTCGGGAGCGGACCTATGCACCGCTCATCAAGCCATGCTACGGCAGCATCCCACATATGAAAAATAGAGGAGAGTAGGCATGGATGTTAGCTCTGGGCCAATCTTCTTCAGGAAAAAGAGGAAGATGGGCAACAGACATTAGCCCAGGGTCAATCTTCCTCACATATATATACACATATTTATAAATATGTGTGCAATGTGTTGGAAAATACCCACTCTTCCTGTGTGTCTCTGCTTCACTCTTACACTACCACCACAATCACAACACTTCTGACACCAGATGTGTGAAAGTTTTCCCACACCAAGCAGTTCTCCAATTCTCAACAAACACTGATTGGATGTCCCACAAATTTAACGCAATTCTGACACTCTACCTGGAGATAGTATCAGATCCCACAGGTTAAGGGCTCAGTTCTCTCAATTCAGATGACCAGTCGAAAGTCTAGATTGTCACTTGTGCTTCTGACTGACCAGCTATAAATTGGAGGTTCCCATGATCCCTTCCTCAGCTTTGATTAATGTGCTAGAGTGGCTCACAGGACTCCGAAAAACAGATTACTTACTAGATTACCAGTTTATTATAAAAGGATATAACTCAAGAACAGCCAGATGAAAGAGATACATAGGCAAGGTATGTGGGAAGGGGTACAGAGCTTCCATGCTCTCTCTGAGAGCGCCGCTCTCCCCAGATCTCAATGTGTCCACCAACCTGGAAGCTCTCTAAACTCTGTCTTCTTGGTTATTTATGGAGGCTTCATTACTAGGCATGATTGATGAAATCATTGGCCATTGATGGTTGAACTCAACCTCCAGCCGCTCTCCCTTTCCTAGAGCTCCTGGCGTTGGACTGAAAGTTCCAACTTCTAATCACATGGTTGATCCTCTGGCAACCAGTCCCATTCTTGGGTGCTTTCCAAAAGTCACCTCATTAACATAAACTCACGTGTGGTTGAAAGGGGTTTATTATGAATATCTAGACACCTTTATTACTATTATCACTTAGGAAATCCCAAGGGTTTTAGGAGCTCTGTGCAGAAATGGGGATGAGGACCAAATATATATTTCTTATTATAAATCACAATATCACAATGTGGAATCATGATACAGGATATTTGAAATATCAAGAATACAAACAACACATGAACCAATTTTATTTAGAAAAGGCCTGTCTGGAGTCTTCTGCTTTAATTAACACTTGGTGTTGAGGAAAGTTCAAGCTGTGATGGTTGATATTTTATTTGAGGGCAAATACTAAACAGAGAAAGAGCTAGAAAGGGAAGCAACCCTTAAGGGGCTAAGGGGCAGAAATTCTCTTCTTCCAAACTTTTAAATTTTATTTGAGTATGTTGTGATGCATGACACAATCTACATGAACTCTGAGAAGCTGTGCAAAGTCTTTTAAAACTCACAGCTTCTCCCTTACTTATAAGCTATAGTGTCCCCTGTTTAATTTCTAAAGCTGAGAAACTACCTCCTATAGTATACCTTACAAAGCATATCTCCTTTAACATATATAGCTATTTGGATGCAGACAAAAGAAACTTAGTCTGGCAATTTTGAATAAAGTTGATATTTATTTTAAGGATCTAAAGGGAATTAAAGAATTAAACTGAAACTTTCAATCCAGCATCAGAAAGGACATGATCCAGAACTTTAAGGATCTTAGAGGCTAAGGATGAACAAAGCACATTTCTCTATAGCCTAATGTGACCTTAACCAATGTGGAAAAAAAAGGTAATTCTCCAAGAGAGATTTTAGCATTTATTCCAAAAGAAAGGTGAGTGATTTCTGGGTGACTGAAAAGCAATAAATATCAACTGTAATCCACATACACATGTCCAACTATTTCAAAATAGTCAGCAGGTAATTGTGGTGGGACATTGCCTAGGAGAGCAATTTTACAGATGTGCAGGCTTATGCTTCCATGATGATTTACTCACAACTTAGTGAAACATTCTACTACCTTAGTCCCATATTTGTTTATGAACAGTTACTGTTATTTTTTCTATTGATTTTGGATGTTTTTCTTTTTTAATTTGATGCACTTCTTATCTTTTTGGTCTCTCCTTCCTGATGTTTTATATGTCACTGAGAACTAATTAAAATGCTCTAATCCACCTATTGATTGACATGATATGTGATAAAGTACCAGTATTTAAATTCAGCACTGTGGTTTATTCATCCTTTCAGCATGTCTTTATTAAATGTCACCTATGTATTGGCCACCATTACAAGTGCTAAAGAATTATCAGTGAACAAAATGAAAATTCCTTCCTTATTCTTAATAAAAAGATGCTTTGGTGTAATTGGAGCTTTTCCAGAATATATGTTACTGTATTTCTTTCACAATCAGTTAACTACAAATGCCCTGAATATCTATTAAAAATTATAGCCATTAAAATTCTTTTGTAAAGTTCAACATTTAATTTTATATTATAATAAGTATCAATTGACAATGAAGATAATCAGTTTGGAATACTATCGAAAATGGGAGACCTGAAGTGAGTAGAGTGATCTGCTTTCTATGCTGAGAGACAGCTGGATACATGTCCCTGTCTCCCCAGATCTATCTTGGTGCACATATTGTAAGCCTTGGTCGTGATAGCTCTTTTCCTTACACTGGCACCTGTATTGTTTTACCTAGTTGCAATATTTGAAATGACTCAACACACTCCACAGAATATTCTCAAATAAGGCTTTTGTTTAAAAGCAAAGGATATATGCAGGGAGAGAAAGGGAGTGTGGTATGTATCAGGTGTCCAAGAGGCATTTCTTAGCACAAGCTCCTCATGGATCCAACCATATGTATGAAATGTGCTTAATGTGCCTTCAACTTCGAAGATCTGTGCAAGGAACCTCAGCTTCAGGACAGCCCTCAGTGAATGAAACTTTCAGTGAGGGGCTCTTATAAATTCCCTTATTCACATAATCAAGCCAAGCTTGCCAAACCAGTTAGGTTAGCTGTAAGCCATCATTAAAGACACTAACCACGGAGGTTGTCAGGAGGAGTTTCAGACCATACACAGCATATCAAATCCCACTGCGCTTATCTTAGCAAAGAGTTAAACACCAAACATTGAGGTGTTCCCAAAGATAAAGACAGAAATCAATCCACTTAGGCTGTAAATCAACTGTGTCTCCATAATACCTCACTTAATCACGTCCAAATCTGTCAGTATATTGAATCTCTTTTGCCCCCTCTGTAGATGGCCTCAGAATATAGGCCCTATATCCTAACCTATGTCAACACAAATAATCCATAATCAGCCTATAAATCAAAATTGGGATGAGTTTATTATGAGTCAAATTTGAGGACCATATGGCCCAAGGAAAAAAGAGCACCAAAGTAGTGGGGTGTCCCAAGTGGTTATATACTGTCAAAGAGCATATATCACATATGATTGCAATGTCCTTTTTACAATAGTCACGAGATTGCCCTGTTGGTACAGCGATTGATGGGCATAGCAGGTAGCAGGCCTGTTGTCTGGAGCTGGGTGGTCACAGGATGAGCACAGCAATCAAATCCTAGCCAAGGGAGAAATGCTTATCCTTAAGGAAATGCCAATGTGGGGGAAGTTGCATACTTATCTTAAGGCATTTGCTCTTATCTCTGGGACATGGTAAATGCTCAAAGCAGATATACAATGCATGTTCAAAGGCCAGCCAGGCCCTTTTGAAAAAATAAGGTGAGGCCGAATTAGTTTTACACAAATGGCTTCCTCATATGCCCCAATATACCCTATGGCTTGCCATTTATTTATCACCTATAAAGTTCAGACCCTTTATGTAATTGAGGACCACTACATTACAGTTTTCTGCTGTGTTGATTGCTTTGTGTCAACATGAAAGGATCTTTGTAGGTTGATCCTCATTGTTCTCTTTTATCCGGCTGCCAGTATCTGCTGTGCTCTAAACCCATATCAGAGCTTTGCTAGCAGTCAGAATGAGAAGGTCTTCACGTTTTATGTTTTCATCTACTGGAATGATTTTCCCCAAGCATCTTCATGATTAGCCTCATCACTTCCTGAATGTCTTTACTCAAAGGTCACCTCCCAAAGGAGTTTGTCCTGGCCATTTTTTAAAAAAGTTTCAACCACTTCTTGTCCAGTCATTTTATATTCCCCTTCTCTGCTATGTATTGTCTTCCTCTGAAGGACTTATCAAATACAACATTCATAATATTTTACTTATTTATTTTGTTCACTGTATTTCTACCTTAATCATAAGTAAGCTCTGAGAGCTTACATTTTTTACTACTGTATCACCAATGCCTACAACAGTATCTGACATAAAATAGGGAGTCAAAAAATATTTGTTGAATGAAAAGATGGATGACCCCGATTGTAATCAAGCCAAAATACAAGATTCTCCCTCATTTTGACACTGATTTGGAATTATTTTCTTGATGATGAATTTCTTTGAATCAGCAAATACTGTCACCTACATTTTGGTATAGTACACTAAACAGATTCTAAGATACTGCACAGCTCATTATGCTTTAAACATTTTTTTAAATTGTTTTATTTTCACTGTAGGTTGCCCAGACTAAAGATCTTGAAGTCATTCTCAACTCCTCTCTTTGTCTTACACATCACATTGAATATACAACATACTGTGGTGGGTTCTATGTTTTCACTCTTATTCTCTGCCAATACCAAAGAAGCCAGAGGCATCTTTTAAAAATGTAAATCAGATCATTCACTCCAATAGCTTCACATCTGGCTCAGAGTTAAAATCCAAAGTCCTTAAAGAGCTTGCATGGCTCTGCTCACTCTGGTCCCCTATTGCCTCTCTGACCCAGTTTTCTACTTCTCTCCACAATGCTCCAGCCACAGTGTCCTTGTTTTTCTAACACGGCAGATATGTTCCTACCTTAGCACCTTTTCATTGGCTGAGCTTTCTTCCGCTGTGTTCTACCACTCCAATATCCACATGGCTCACTTTCTTTCCTTTTGTAGGTCTTTGCTCAAATGTCACCTTTTCAATGAGGCTTTCCCTGTCCATCTTATGTAAAATTGCTATATGCCTCTCTCTAACATAGCATTCCTGATTCCCCTTATCCTGCTCTATTTTTTCTTTTTTTCTCTCTCAAAACTTAGTCATCGAGGCTGGCTCCATAGCCGAATGGTTAAAGTTCCCTGTGCTCTGCTTCAGCAGCCCAGGTTTGTGGGTTCAGATCCCGGGTGCGGACCTGCTCCACTCACCAGCCATGCTGTGGCGGTGTCCCACAAGCAAAAAATAGAGGAAGATTGGCACAGATGTTAGCTCAGGGCTAATCTTCCTCAAGCAAGCAAAAGAGGAAGATTGGCAATGGATATTAGCTTAGGGCGAATTTTCCTCAGCAAAAAAACCCACAAAAAACTAATCATCTTCTAACATAATTTAATTTACATATTATCAATTAATAATATTTATAGTCTCTCCCTCCCCATGAGAACATAAATTCCATGACACCAAGGATTTTTGTCTATGCTTTTTCACTGATACATCCCAAGTACCAGGCACAAAGTAGGCATTTGATAAAAACACAGGGAGTAAATTAGTGCAAGTGTTTTTGTGAAAGAAGTTATTTTGCACTATTTTTTCTTTGCTTTATGTATTGTGTTTTTAGTAAGGTATGTATATGGCCAGTGGATTATTAAATTGTCTTGAAGTCTAAAGGAAAGAGCAATTTAGGAAGAATTTAGAATGTACCATTCATTCATTGTTTGACAGATATTTAGCTATCTAAAATATCCCAGGCCCCAATTTAGGTGGTGATAGGAAGGTGAACAAGTTGCACTTCTTCCATATCCTCAGGGAAAGTAATCAGACAGGTAATTGCAACAAAGTGTGGTTAGGGCTGTGATACAATCACACTGTACTTTCAACTTTCTCCAAAGTGCTCACTTTGTGTTCTAGTTCCTGGCTTAGAAAATATAGAAATATAGCATGGTCTTATGACAGTACATTGAATCATAAATGGTAAAATACGTATTCAAGTGTAACTCCATTAGTGTTAATGACAGCAAGAACATACACCCTCTTCAAAGCATCATTATGCTCCAAGAATGTTCTGTGAGCTACAGTTCTTTTGGGATAGCTGTTGATTACAGTACTTTATTAGGCATACAACACCACCTACTGAGGACTCTACTTTTTTTTAATTACAAGACTATTTTACTCAAAAAGGATTTTTAATACTAAGTATATATTATTAATGGAGGCATAATAGTCTGTTTCATCTTTTAAAAATATTTTAGAAAAGTTGCAGATCTCTTTTAAATGATTAGACCTGCTTGGGTTTTCCTTGCCCAGGGGGTGCCCTGCTCCGTGCTGACTCTACTGCCTGGGGCCGCAGGGTAAGCTCATTTCCTTTGTACCCAAATTGAAAGCTGACTACCTCTTGGTTCAAGAGTGCCTTACTGCTCATCAGGCATTATATCATCTTGCCAAGCACCACAGGAGAGTTATCATGGGGATATAGCTGATTGCTAGGCTGCACTTAGCGCTGATAAATATGCAGATGTGTAGAATATTAAATGACTTTATTAGCAATCAACATATTGTGCCATTAGGTTCATCTGTATGATCAAAAATTAGCAAAAATTAATCTAATATTTTTAAACCAATCTAATATTTTTTAACTCTCTTTTTATCCTTTTGAATACAGTTTCTAGTTTGGGTAACAGGTAACTTAAATCATGTGAAATCACCAAAGCTCTATGTCCCTGCTGTTTTCCTCTTTTGAATGAATAAATATCAGTAATTTAAAGTGACAGCAATTTCATAAGCTGAGTAGAAAATTTGGGGGCAAATCAACATCTTTCTGTTCAGTAAATCAACAACACAGTACCCACACAAATATAAATGTTAAAATTGAAGACTTTATCCAAAGATTAGTGAAAGGCATAAAAGTAAGTTTCATTTTCTAATTCCATTATTAGAAATGTAGATTAGATATATTAAAATTAAAGTGTCCATTTCCTGTAGATTTTTTTTCTGAAACACATCTGAATAATCCCAACATAGATATTTTGTTTGCATGTATATATCCTGATATATTAAATTCATTATTTTATTTCAAATGATTGGATGTCTGGAAAATTTTAGAGTGGGCTTTTGTCATTTTTCTGTCAGTAACTATGGCAATATGAAAATTTAACAAATATAAGTAAAGTTCATATGATTGTGTTTCAGAGGGACTAGTGCTTACAGGATATCAATAAGGAGCTGTAAAAATATGAGCAAAAATATGGAAAGCAAACTTGAACCTCAGATAGATGTTATGTATTTAGATTTAAAGATAAATTGAACTAAGTGAGCACTAGCCACTTAACTCTGAATACCAGTCTGTTGAACATTAACTTATAATCAACTAATAAATATATACTGATATTCAACACTATGCTTATATGTGAATTTTATTGCCAGTCTCCTGGGACATCTGTATGCATGGCAACACACTAGATCTTACCTTCACAATAATTCCTTTTGTAAGAGGTTAAGATCAAAATTTCCATTCTGAACACCAGTCTTCTATTTTCCTAATTTCTTCTTCCAGATGCTGCCCCTACTCTCTTTTTTCTACAACTTGAGAAAAGTTGACCCCCTAGTTCTTGACCCTCTGGTTCTTTCTTTGTATCTAATCTATCAAACTCCTTCTATTTTGGCCTTCACTTTCATATCCCTTCCCAGAGTACACCACTTTATGTCCTTTCTTGCTAATGTTCTCCATTCCCTCATCCCATTGTCCTTGTCTCATCCACCAAGTACACTCTCATTAATCCAATGGGTTTGCCCTACCCCTTTCCTATTACTTCACCTGGCCTGTAGAATGCTACTTGGATATAACTCACATAGCTGCTAGACTGGACCCAATATAAGTCCATGAACTCAAACCCAGAATGTGGTTTTCACTCTACCCAGATATTTAGTTATGCTTTCTGATTCAATTGTCTTTCCATTCTTCATATTAATTATTTCAAAATTTTTCCACTCTCCTCAAAACCTCAGCTCTTCCACTGAACTCTTTTCTGAGAGGTTGAAATTATCTTTTATTTTACAGAGAACACTGAAATTTCAGATAACTTCCTGACAGGTTCACATTCAACCTATGAGATCCATAAAAGAAAACTTTATTTCATTTACACTCAAACATTCATTTTTCTACCCATTAAAAGAAGAATGTCATTTCCTTTCAAAGACTTATGCTTTCACCTGTGTTTGTGATCTCATCCTTTCCCAAGTCCCCAGGGTCCTCGAGGAACTGGCTTATCATACCTCTCCTATATTTTCAACTCCTTCATTTTACATGCTGCATGCAATCCGACATATTCTTTAAAATTAATTAATATTTCCTTGACAATTCCTGCCTCATGATTTGATTTTTCCTTTTGGACAGCTATGCTTCTTAAAAAAAATAAAAAGAGTCATTGTCTTATAAGCCAATAAAACCTGAGTGTGTATGCATCTAATGAATAGTTGCATGTGTGTGTGTTTGTGTTGAATAAAACTGAAATTGATTTTTCAACAATGAAATAGGAAGAGGCATTTTCTCCGATCTCAAGACATTTTCTACACAAGTGAAAAAAAACTAAACACTAATGTTTACTGGAAAGTACGTAGTTCTAAATTTTGTGGTTCAAAATGTAAATGTTATATAAATACAATTATAGAGATGTTAATGAAAACTGAAATAGTCAAGGAAGACTTTATACATTTAGGAGAACATTGAACATTTTTTATATTGAATTTATATGTGACTTACTTCTTTCTAAAATAAATAGAAGCACACAACAAATGTAATATATAGTTAAAATAAGGTAGACTAGAAAAGTAGTTACAAAAAAAGAGTAGAAGAAGCAAATATGCTAACAGCTCACTTTCTCTAGATTCCCAGTTCCATTATTTTTGAGATCCCACAATCAATTGATCCTACCTCTTTTTCTACGTACATACATACCTCATTTCTTAGCTTTTCTTCTTATCTAGCCTAATTTCCATGGTCAGGCATTAAAATCATTGCTTTACATAAACCTTTAATTCTTCTGGTTATCTTACATAATAGAACTCCCTTGGCTAAAATATTGTTCTGATTATATCAGCTCTTCATCCATTACATGTCTGCAACTGCTTAACTGAACCTGACTGGAGAAAAACACAAAACCACACTGACTTTCCTTATTTTAAATCAGTAGCCACTAATCTGAACAGCTATAATATCCTTCCTAAGTCTATTGACATTCTTATTCTCCTATTCAATTGTCACATCTTTTATCCCCCTTTAAACCTACAAAACATCCTTCCTTTTCCTCATTCTCAGTTGGTAACCTTGTTTTTGTTTTCAATTAAATAATAGAAACAATTAAAAGAAATTCTTGAGCTCCCTCCACTGTACCCACTTACTCATCTACTTGTGTCTATGTCTACGTACTCCATCTCTTAGTATAAATTATCTCTGCTCCTAGCAAGGGCCAAACTTCCATTTGTGCATTATATTGCATCTCTTTTCATCCATTCAAGAATATTGCTCCAGAATGTTCTCCTCTCTCACATGCAGCAGCAGTTTTTCATGATCGTCAGGGTCTTTCCCATAAGCCTCAAAACTAGATATTATTTCTCTCTAAAAATCACCTTCTTGATGTTTCTCCACCTTTTCTCTCTCTTTTTTTTTCTTTTAAGCACAAATTCTCAAAGGACTTCCACACACTTTGAGTCATTTTTCTCATTGTCTATTTTCTATCTGACTTTGTCCAATCAGAATATCTAAGCCACCAAATTACATTTATCAAAGTCAACAATAAACACTATAGTGCTAAATCCAATGGTCGAATCTTAATCCTTTTCTTATCTGACCTATCAGGAGCATTTCACCAAATTGGTCATTTCTCTTTGAAATATTGTCTTCTTTCAGTGTGCTAAACATCATACTCATCTTGTTTTCTTTCCTTCACACTCTTTCTCATTTTCTTTTCATTTCCCTTGCTGTTTCCTTGCCATCTCCCTATGTTCCTTAAACATTGGAGTGCTCAAGAGGTTAATCTTTGGACCTTTTCACTTTTCTATCTATACTAATTTCCTCAGGGATCTCATTCATTTCATGGTTTTGATATCATCATTATGATGCTAACTCACAACTGTACATCTCAGGCTAGACCACTGTCCTGAATTTTTATAGAATGCTTATTCAACTTCTAAGCTGTATAAATGGAGAGAACTTAGAATAACTATGTTTTTTTTAAAATGGTCCATTTGGAAATAATATCCTACCTGATTTCAAAACTTACTATAAAGCTAACCACTATGGTTAACAGATTAAAACTGTTGTAATGATGCATCATGAGTTGACTTGTGTGTCCCCCCCACCAAAGATATGTTGGAGTCCTAATTCCCAGTACCTCAGAATGTGACAATATTTGGAGATAGAGTGTTTACAGAGATGATCATGTTAAAATGAGGTCATTAGAGGGGTGTCTAATCCAATATGACTGCTGTCATTGTAAAAAATGAAGAAATTTGGGCACAGATATGCACACAAGAAGAATGCCATTTGAAGATTGGAGTTATCCTTGCACAAGTCAAAGAATTACTAAAAGCTAGGAGAGAGGCTTGGAATAAATTCTTTCCTAGAACCTTCAGGGAGCATGGTGCTGCCAGTCTTGTACTTCTAGTCTCAAGACCTGTGAAACAGCAAATTATGTTGTTTAAGGCACTCAATTTGTGGCACTTTGCTACAGCTGTCCTAACAAACTAATACATGGTGTGAGGATAGACATATAGATTAATGGAATGGAATAGAAAAATTCACAAATAAACCCAGACATCTATGGTCAATTGATATTTTTGACAATGATGCCAAGAATATTTAATTGGAAGTTAGTCATTTCAACAAACAATAAAGTAACAATTGGATATTCGTATGGAAGGAAATTCTCCTCAAAACTTACTTTACCCCAGATAAAAAAAAAAAAATTCTCAAAGTGGATTGTATACCCAAACCTAAAAGCTAAAACTATAAAATTTCTAGAAGAAAATGAGAAAAATACAAGAAAATCTTTTTAACCTTGGGTTTGACAAAAAGTTTCTAGGACCCAAATATATGAATAATAAAAGAAAAAAGTATGTAAAGTGTACTTAATCAAAAAATGTCATTTTCAAAAATACTGTCACAAAAATGAAAAGATAGGTCACAAATTGAGAGGATATATATAAAAGCACATATCTGACTAATGACTTGTTCCAGAATATACACAAAATTTTACAACTCAACAACAACAAAAAACAAAAACCATTTGAAAAATGAACAAATTCTGAATAGACACTTTACAAAGGAAAATATATAAATGACCATAAGCACATGAAAAGAACTCTAGGTGTCAGAAAAATGTGAATGAGATACCGCTAAACACCTGCTAGAATTCAAATTTCTACTAAAACATTTTGCTGTCCAAACAGTTCTTTGATGTGGTCTTAAGGTTTACAAGTGAGCACTGCTGAAGAGTCAAGATTCAATCTTAGAGAGGAATGACAATAATTAGTGGAAGGATCTCGAGCACCAGTCAGTTTGGTTGAGGTTCAAGGCAGACTCACATCCCTGCAAATACCTGGAGTGAGAATCAGGAAGCAGAACACCAGAAAGGAGGCCAATAAGGTGGACTAGTCATGAAAGTTGAGGGTGGTAGAGTGATCCCTAAATAATTATCAGATAGAGTTTATAGATGAATTTGTTTTGGTTTTGGTTTTTTTGGTGAGGAAGTTTTGCCCTGAGTTAACATCTGTTGCCAGTCTTTCTCTTTTTTCGCTTGAGGTAGATTAGCTCTGAGCTAACATCAAAGCCAATCTTCTTCTACTTTGTATGTGGGTCACCGCCACAGTATGGCTAATGAGTGTTGTAGGTCTGTGCCCGGGATCTGAACCTGTGAATCCAGGCCGCCAAAGTGTGGCATGATGAACTTAACCGCTGCAATATGAGGCCAGGCCAAGTAGGTGAATTTTTTTAGATTATATTCACTAGTGGGGAAAGGAGTTCTAATATATTTGTGTTGGTTCATTATATGAATAGATTTAAGCCATCAAGTGACAGGCAAGTGTCAGGCACAGTTATAAAAGGCAAAGGCAAGAGAGGATGGATAGATGAGAGGTCAGTCAAGCTTCAAGCAATATTATAGTATATTTGACATATTTCTCCATAAGGTAAATATATAACAAAAGTAGCTGAAACTTACTTGCTTTTCATGTAAAATGTTCTACTATAAAATTTCACCTACACTGGGGAATAACCTTGAATTGGATTTCAGAGGATGAAAAGAAGTTAGATAGATAACTACAGTTAGGGTAGAATATTGTAGGAGAGGGTTTTCAAACTGCTTCATAAGAGAAAATGAAAAAAATTCAGACATGAAAATGGTGCTAGGTAAGATTTTATTCTGACCTGGAGGATAATGCTATCCTTTTGTTTGTTCTGAAAATTAGTCTGAGTAGATACAAGAACATAAGCCAATTAGAAACAATAATAATGCTGTATTATTAAAAATGTAGATTTAAAATTTGACCAAATCTAAGACTCTCATTGTTTGTGACTACTTTTAAATCACTTTAATAAAACACATTTTGAATTAGTTCAAGATAATAGAGTCCCTAGTATTATCTATAAGTAGCAAATATCAACATCATGTGAAAATGCTTTTCAAGATGATAAACTGTTTTCCTTAATCTGCATAAAGAGATGAACGTGGATACATTGGGTCTGTATCAGTTAGGAGCTCTTTCATCAGCTAGTATCAGAATATTTGACAAATAATAACTTAAACAATAAGACAATCATTGATTACCTAACAGGGGTGCAAGGATAACTCATATAACTGGTTATACAACCATTATCACAATTTAGAAGATTTTCCTCACTCAAAAAACTCAAGAACTCACCAGCAGTCACATCCATATCTCCCTAAACCCTTCTCAAGCCTTAGCAACCACTAGTCTGCTTTTTCTATCTACAGATTTGCCTATTCTGGACATTTGAATAAAAAGAATCACACAGTATGTGGTCTTTTGTGACTGGCTTCTATAACTTAGGATACTATTTTCAAGGTTCCTCTATGTCTTAGCATGTGCAAATACCTCATTCATTCTTGTGGGCCATTAATATTCCACTGTGTGGATATACCACATTTTATCTATCCATACATCAATTTATCGACATTCGGGTTGTTTCCACTTTTAGGCTGTTATGATAATGCTGCCATGAATATTTGGGTGCAAGTTTTTGTGTAAATATATGCTTTTATTTTTCTTGGGTGTGTGCCTAGGAGTGGAATTACTGGGTCGTATGGTAATTATACATTTAACCTTTTGAGGAACTACCAGACTGTTTTCCAAAGACATTGCACCATTTTACATTTCCACCAGCAAAGTATGAGGGTTCTGATTTCTCCACATCCTAACCAACACTTGTTATTATCTGCCTTTATGATAATAGTTATCCTGGTAGATATGAAGTATTATCTCATTGTGGTTTGGATTTACTTTTCCCTGATGGGTGGTGATGTTAAATATCTTTTCATGTACTTATTGGCAATATGTGTATCATTCTCGGAAAAATGTCTATTCAGATCCTTTGCACATTTTTGATTGGATTGTCTTTTTCTTTCTAAGAGTTCTTACTAGTTTTCATTTTATATACAAGCACCTTATCAGACAATATGATTTGTAAATGTTTTTCCCATTCTGTGCGTAGTATTGCACTTTACTGATGGCGTTACATATGACAAAGAACATTTTTATTTTGATGAAGTCTAGTTTATCTACTTTTGTCAATTGAGCTTTTGTTGTCATATCTAAGACTTTGCCTAATCCAAGGTCATAAAAATGTACTCCTCTTTTCTTTTAACAATTTTATAATTTTTGCTCTTATATTTTATGATCCATTTTGAAGTAATTTGTGTTTATGGTATGAGGAAGGCATCCAACTTTATTGTTTTGCTTTTGTCCCAGCACCATTTGTTGAAAAGTCTATTCTTTCCCCCACTGGATTGTCTTGGTATCTTTGTCAAAAGTCAAAAATTAATTGATCATAAATGTATTGACTTATGTCTGTATTCTCAGTTCTATTCCATTCGTCTCCATTTATCTTTGTGCCAATATTACATTGTCTTGATCACTGTAGCTTTTTAGTAAGTTTTGAAATCAGCAAGAGCAAGTCCTCCAACTTTGTTCTTTTTCAATATTGTTTTGGTTATTCTGGGTCTGTTATATTTCCATATGAATATAAGATCAGCTTGGTAATTTCTGGAAAAAGAACAACTAAGGTTTTGGTAGATATTGCACTGAATCAATTTGCAGAGTGTTGACATCTTAATAATAAGTATTCTGATCCATGAACATTGGATATTTACCATTTATTTAGGTATTCTTTAGTTTCCTTCAATAATATTTTATTGCATAAGTTTTACTTTTCTTTTGTTAAGTTTATCTCTATGTGTTTTACTTAACAGTATTAAACGAGTAATTGTTTTATTTTCTCTTTCAGAATGTTCATTGCTAGTAAATAGACATAATGTTGATCTTGTATATTGATCTTGTATCCTGCAACCTTGCTAAACTAGTTTATTGGTTCTTTTGGGTTTTAGTGGATGTCTTAGAATTTTCTGTATATAAGAAGATTACATCATCTGCAAACAGAGATAATTTAACTTATTCTTTTCTTGTCTTGATGAACTTTTCTTTTCCATTTTATTTCCTAACCTCCCTGATTAAATGTTGAGTAGAAATAGTTCAATGTTGAATAGAAGTGGTGAGAGCAGACATTCTTGTCTTGTTCCTGATTTTAGAAGGCAGAGGCAGAATTTTGATAAAAGAAAAGCAGAAATTGTTTATGGGGTCCTTTGCTTCTCGCTCTGTTTCCCCTTAGTTAGACAGCAGTAATATCTCTCCCTCTATCTTCTGCTCCAAGGCTCAGGGTGGTTAGAAGAGTGTTGCTTGTTCTAGCTTGGATATAGAGTATGTGCAGTGTTTCCTGCAGCCCAGCTAAAGTGGGAACAGTCAGCACTCAAGAGTTATAAAGTGGAAGAAAAAATAAAACAACAGCAGACACTACCTAAAATTTCCATTGAAATTAAAGTGTCTCTCTCTGTGAACAAGGATTTTTTTTCCCTGTATTGTGACTTCTGAAAGAACACGTGCAAACACATATACATACGAGGATAAATGGAATAAAATATCATCTATAAAAAAGTATGTATGTGTGCAGGTGTGTGCACATAATTTCTCTCTACATAAAATTTTTACAGAAAATCTGAGAGAAAATGAAGTAGCAGAAAGAGTACAAGTTTTGTAGCCAACCAGAACTGCAGTGAAATCCTGTTTTCTCCAGTTACTACTTTTGCGATTACTTTGGAAAATTACCAATTGCTCTCATCCTTTAATCATAACTTGTAATTCCTAAATTACAAAAATATTTTGGGAATTGAAACTAAAGTAAGTAAAATTCCTAGAAGAATGATAGATACAGTAGTAATGAGTACAAGGAGCACAAACCAAAGCAAACAAACAATAACAAAAATGATTAGGTAACATATCTAAATATATTTTGTGATAATGTCTCAAATATTTTAAGAAATGATTCTGGAATTATGATTATTCAAAAAAACTTGTGGGATCCTTACATGTTGATAATTTTCATCAATCAATAATTCCTGGAATGCCCTACATTTCTACGTACGTCCAGTGATTTTCTCCAACTCATGTTTCAAAACCGAACCTAAATGTCTTTGTAACTTGTATTGTTCTCAAAAATGACTTTGTTCTCCTATACCATATCTTGCCTATCTCAAATAAGATACTTGCATATGTAAGGGAAAATACAAGTAGAAAAAGAAAAAAACTACTTGTTTCTATTGAAAATAAGGGAAGAGACTTGACTTCCATCTCCTTCCTTTTCTTAGAGCATTTACTTCAGAAAACTTGAAATTTCTTTCTCTGTCTCTTTGAAATGTTTGTAAATCTTTTTAAAAGCTAAAGAGGGCTGGTGCCAGCCTTAAGACCCAGAAAGGTCTTTCTCAAATACCTGGGAACATCTCTTTGAAATGTTATCATCAAGAAAGATAGTGCCCCTATCTCCCAGTTTCTGTGGGATGGTAGGTGCTTTTTAACTTCTGTGGGTGCTTAGTTACAAGTTGCAAAACTACTTCATGTCATAGAGATGTGAGAAGTTTATTTTTCTTTTGAGTAAAGCCAATTAGCTAACACAGATGGTCACCCCAATTACTAAGCGAGTATAGGATGAGCTATGTGTGACAAATGGTGTTGTCAAGTCCTCCTATTGAGGACTAGTTATTGTTTATCTTGAGAATATGTATGGTATGGGTTGTATCTGCCTGGCTATATAAAAGGGTGAAATTCCTTTCTGTCTTTGTGATTTCTTAGCAGATTGCTTCAGATGTGCATCACATTTTGCTTTAATGCTTATTTAATAATACAACTGTTTTCATTTTCTTTTCCCTTTGTGGAGAGGTTTTCTGGGTGGGGTGATTTGTTTTTTATTATATTTCCTTAATGATTCTGGTGATGAGGAGGGGATGTTTGATAATTTCTGAACTGAGTGGATGAGCCAAAGGTCTGTGGCCACACAACAGTCAGGTAAGAGACCCCGAATTATAAAAAGTCTCCCTTCTACTTCTCTGCTCTTTTGAAATACTAGCCAGAACACTCTCTCCAAATTCAAGATTTTACTATTGAATATGCATGGGTAATACAGGCTCTAAAATCCCATAAGATCGCGATATGGTTTTAAAATACGGGAAGCCAGGAATGTTGCTTTCAGATCTTTCTCTTAAAGGGTTAATATTTCTCTGTCATATTTTGGAATGAATACATAAGAATCCAGTCTCGCATATGCCTGAGGATGGTTCTTTTGATTTGGATAAATTAATTAACATATTTGCTGGAGTTCTGAGACAAGTCTCATTCCAAGCAAATGAATTACTGGTTGTTATGGGATGAATATCATCTAAGGAGAAAATTAGAAATGATTTGGATAGCCGGAGGAAATGATTGAGAAAAATGGAAGAGCTATGGGAATGAAAGGCTTTCTTTCACAGAACTCTTCTTTCTTTTCTTTCTCCGCTCCCTCTGCTTCCCCTGTGTCTCTTCATCGATCCCTGACTCAAATGGACTCTGAAAAGGGGGGTGATGGGTAGTTCCCTTCATTAGTGGATTTCCCTACAAAAAGCAACAAAGGCACAACTTCTTTAACTAGTAACACATTACCTGCCCTGTTTGAGGAGAAAGGTTTGCACGCCTCATAACCTAGCCCTGAGTCCACTTCCTGTCTTAGCCCAGATCCACCTCCATGAGTATCTTTCATCCACATACCATGTAGCTAGGAAAGCAGTTACGATCAAGAAACTTGACCTAGGAATAATTGAGAACTTGGATAAAAATCTGTGTCCCCATAGAAAGGCAACTTGGCAAAAGGCCAACAAACAGGGTGTTAAGCTCGTAAATGTCAACATGAGAAGAGAAACCAAAATGCTGCAAGATTTACATTTTTCTCATATAAAGAAAAATCAGCCCTTCCCATTTGGATTGTTAGCAAAACTGATTTCATTGAGAAGCTACCCAGGACTCCTGGGTAATTGACATGCCTTTTTCACCTGCTGATATTACTCATTTAAAGGCTTCTTTTCCTGTGACTTCAGAAGGTTATAGAAGTACTTCAGCAGCATGTTATCAATTTAAAGCCCAACGGATGGGGATGTGCACTGGCTATGCAGGGAATGATGCAAACAGCAGACTTTGCTTCTTTGATGGAGCAAGCACGTCAGGGTCTGGAAGATCACCAAACCAAAAGGTATGGTGGCGAAAGGAAACCACCTATCTGCCACTTCCTATAACCATGGGAGATCTAAGGGCATTAGAGATCCATCAAGAGGTGTTGCTAATGGCGGTACCTGGAGCCTTCTGCTAAAGGTCAGCTGGCAGAAGTTGCAGAGATGTGCCCAGGAGGGGGGTGAGTCCCCCAATTGATTTAACCAGGGGTTATTTGAGACTTCCTCAAAAATTATGGCATGGATTTAAGGGTAGATCAAATTCACCCTTTGTCACTAACCACATTTGTCTTGGCTCTCTTGCCAATTATCAGAATCCAAGTTAAGGAAAATGTGGTAGGAAGGCAAGGAGAGACTTACTCAAATCTTAGCAACAGCTGCTCAGTTTGGGCACAATCTAGAGTAAGACGAAGAATAAAAGAGATTAAAGACTGCTGTGTTGGCTGCTCAATTAAAACTCTTTACTAAAGGGAATAATCCCTTCTGGCCAACCTATGAAGGGAGCTCCAAAAATGCTCCATCCAGACTACAGAAATTAATCTGCACAAGCAGACGATTAACAGCAATTACTAGAGCTGCATTTTTTGGTTCTGGATTTTAAATGAATATATAATATATCTACTACTAATAAATAGATATTTACTGTCATGCAACAAAACAAAATTTTAAAAACAGAGAACTTTTTCCTTCTGTGGGTACTAAAAATATCTCATGGAAGATTGACAGCTGATTTGTTAGAGGCTTTACAACTGTCTGCTCAGATTTCAGTAATTCATTTTGCTGACAGAGCTGCAAAGGCTGCTATTAAAACATGGCAAGTTCCAAACTTAGAATAGCCCCTTTTGATACAATAAGACATTTTTTCATTTTCAAAAATATGCTTAACAAAATAAGATAGATTATAAAAGGGGCTAGAAGAAATTTGACTGGACTGTGCCAAATTACCTAAAAAATAACTCCTACACCACAGTTTCTATTTGCTTGGTCACTGTTGTGTGCCATCAGTAGAATTATCTGAATTAAACAGGGATTTTAAAGACACTAGACTTTTTATCCCTACCAAAAAGATAACATATTAAAAATATATTAAAGAGATGTGCTATTTGTCTCATTTCCAATCAGCCCTAAATTATACTTCCAGTGTAAAGAGGGTGTAGATTTATAACATGAGCAATCTGATTATTGACAGAGTAAAACTGGGGCCAACTTCATTACTAATTTTTCATAAGCGGAAAGTAAAGGTAACTAGTATGCATCTGGGTACTCAAGCCCTAAACTTGATGCAAACCCGTTTTGTTCACTGGTTTCATTAGAGTATGAGGTAGAAAAAAAAATCTTCTAATAGACAAACAGAAATCTGGCATTTACAGATAGACTGAAAAGACAGATCTAACGTCACTTGATTAACTTTGGGATGTTAGTTGTCCCCATTCCCAATATTGATAGGTGAACAAAGGTGAATGTGTGTTAGTCATGGATATTTAGTTGCCTGTTATAATAGAATGACTATTGATTTAGACTCAGTGCAGAAAGAGGCGGGGGGCATAAGGTGTGTTTGTCCTCAAGACTTAAAACAATTAGAGCCATGTGCATTAAACACTGGACTTGCAATCTACACCTTTCGATGGGTGCCTCATAACAAGACTTTGATACCAGATGATGGCCCTGGGTGTTTTTGTGTTCCCCATCCGGGAATAATCATTTAAGAAGATAGAACAGTTACTAAAAGGCCTAAATTGTTGTATAAATGTGATGGAACTTATGTGATTGACTGAGACTCTGGAGAAATTTATTGGATTTTACAAGGAAAACTCTTAATTAAAAATTTAGATTATCAGGCTCCAGTGTTAGGCTACTCTTTAGGCTTGGATTGGGTGTAAGACTTCAAAAGGAACTAACAAATAATATTTAGACAATTATTCACTTGAAAATGCAAGAAATAAATATATCACAAAAATTTATAAAATTAATCTAAGCAAAGAAAAATTTTTGTGTGCATTACTAATTAAGAATATGATTTAACCATTTACCATTTGTACGATATACTCAAAAGTTACTACCTCAGGCAAAGAATGTATAGACTTTTAAAAAATTTATTAATTTTATTATTTTATCAGAAACTGACAATTGCTTTGTCTTGTATTTTGCTATGGACTTGCTGGTTATTTAGAGGGCTGTAACTTGCCCAGAGAAATGAGCAATGGAGTGAGAAATTCGTAGTGTCACTATTTTACAATAACAAAGGAAGAGGTGGGTAAATACAAACGGAAAAAGAAAAATAATTAATCCTTCCTGTTGACAATAAGAGACTTCTATCCCCTCCCTTTTCTTAGCACATTTACTTTAGAAACTTCTAACTGAAAGTTTTTTCCTCTGTCTCTTTGCAATGTATGTAAATGTTTTTAAATGCTAAATAAGCTTCTCGTCAGGTTTATGGCCCCAGAATGTCTTACTCAAGGACCTGGGAACCATCTCTTTGAAATACAATCATCAAGAAAGATAATGTCCCTGCTCCCAGTTTCCCTCGGATGAAAGGAGCCTTGTTCTAAGTGACAAAACTTACCTCATGTCAAAGACACGAGAATTTATTTTTCCTTTGGATAACACGTAAGGTCATCCTAATTACCAAGTGGATTTAGGATGAACTGTGTGTGAAAAATGGTGCTGTCAAGTCCTCTTAGTGAGGACTAGTTATTGTTTACCTTGGGAACCAGTATGTAATGGGCTGTATCTGTTTGCCTGTATAAAAGGATGAGATTTCTTTCAGTCTGAGATCTCTTAGTGAATTTCCTGTGATGCGCATCACATTCTGCTTTAATGCCTATTCAATAATAAAACTTTTCTTTCTCCTCTGCCTTTGTGGAGAAGTTTCCTGGGTTGGGCAGACTTTGCTTTTAATTATTTATCCCCAACATACAGTGTGATAATTTTATTTGGTTACCTCAATCAAAAGACAGTGAATGACTTAAAGGCAGAGTTCATATATTGCTTATATTTTTGTACCCATACCTAGTAGTTTTTAAGTAATCAATAAATGTAGCTTTAATCTTATTATATACAGTGGCTATTATATTAAATGTATGTATGATGATGAGATTGTAAAAGAAAAAGCACTTCTCCTTCAAAAGCACACTACAGCTCTTTGCCTATAGTCTGCTCTTGTAGCAGTTTTTCCTTCCTCTCTCACAAATAAACCACTTTTATTCTCTGGATTTCCTGAAATATTTTTCTGTAATTCCTCAAATCTTCATTTTTCATGGCCCTGTACATTTACACGGATCCCTGCTCCCCCTGCCCCTGACTCATGGACGCCCTTCTACAAACAAATTCTTCTACTTATGGCCTATGTGAGATACTGGGGAAGAGAAAGTATAGCTAAAAGAAGTGGGAGGTAGATTTACTTTTGAAGTGTGCATCCATGTGTACCTTTTAAATTCTCTCCTATATATGCATAGCTATTAAAAAGTAGATAAAACATATTGAATATTAAATATATTTTGATAGGCAAAACTTAATACGAGTCACTTCCTGTAGGAATCCATCCATTACTCTCTGTTGGCTAGGCTGTTAGCCACATTAAAGTAGAGCTTGCTTTGGACCCAGTCACATGGTCACTGCTTAATAAAGAATTGCTGAGTGAATGAATAAGTAGGAGGAAGCTTGTGTTATCAAGTTATCAATGGCCCTAGCATTTTTGAGGAAAAATCTATTCCAGCTGCTGTGGAGAAGAAGTGACAAAGCTCACCTCTAAGCTTTCTGACTAGAGAAAAGAGGCAACTTTTAGAAAGGAGTTCATCTCTATCTGCAATCAACAATGTCTTGCTCATGAGCATGTTCAAAACAACTTTTAAACACAAACTCCAGATGAAACAAGTCTTTCTCAACCAGAGCAATGTCTGTTCCTGATTGTCACCGGATTGTGTTCAATCATTTCACTTCAGCGGCTCTCTTAACATAGACGCTGTAAAGTTAAAAATTCCTTAATGAGAAAAACAATTTCAAAAATAAAAACCGATAATAACAGTGATTCAATAGCATACCTCTTTCAAGAGGTATTTGCAGTATGTTTGGTATTATGCCTTTTCTGGTACCTAAAAATACTAAATAAAATTAAAATGCTTACTAAAAAGCAAAATAATCCTAATCATGATATAATATGATTATTATTATCATAAAGGATCAAACTACAGAGTGTTTTTTTTTTTTCTTTTTTGATGAGGAAGATCACCCCTGAGCTAATATCTGTGCCCATCTTTCTCTATTTTGCATGTGGGACGCTGCCACAGCATGGCTTGATGAATGGAGCATACGCCCATGCCCGGGATCCAAACGGGCGAACCCCGGGCCGCTAAAGTGAGGCGCTTGAACTTAACCACTATACCACCGGGCCGGCCCCCAGAATGTTTGTTTATTCAATATTATTTCTGTGACAGATTCTTAGAACATTAAGCACTGAATATTTCCCTCTGATTTAGTGTGCCATACAAAATGTGGGACATTCTGAAGTAAACTGTATAAAGTCAAGAGAGGGAGAAAGTAAAACAATCCACTTTCTTTCCAATGTCATCTAAGTTGAGAAATTTTGCATAGGGAGTAACTGGATAAAAGAAGTCATTCTAGATGAGTTAAGAAATAGCAGTGACCATAAGGACAATGTTTTTTAATAGTGCCTTGAGTGCAGTGCATATTTGTTTCGTAGACTGTCTTTGCTTAATAATTAGCATACAAATGGTCCCAACTAGGATTGGAAGTTAACGTTTCATTAACCTCACTTACAATACCTAAAGGAGGCATCCACATTTAAATTCAGGGGGAAAATTAGTCTAACTAAGCTCTCCTGAATATAATAATCTTGAAACAGCCACAACCACACTGAGCACTGATCAAGCTTCCCGAGTTCCATTAAGAAACATATACACACACTCTTGGCAAGAATGAAAACATTCACTGACACTACTTTCTCAAAGCAAATCTTTAGTGACATCTGAAAATATTCTCTTCTAGTATTAAACCATATATTTTATCAAAAACATAGTCCTTCATTTATTTATTCAATCATACGGCAATTCATTTCACCTTTTATTCATTAATTTGCTCATTCCTCATTTAACAAATGTTTAAAAAGCATCTACTTCAGGTAAAGCACAATTCTGGACCCAACAGGAGACTCAAAGGAAAATAAGACGTGATCCTATCTTTATGGGTCCTGCTGTCTAGTAGGGAAGATTAGACTACAAACAGGAGCAAATACAAAAGAACATGATGAGTTTTTTAAAATCGAGTTCCTACTATGTGGCTAGCACTGTGTTAAGCAACCGCTTCTATGTTGTGATGCCATGAAACAGAGCTTAGTAAAACACAAAAGGAGTTCAGAGAGATTTCTACTATGCAAGGGGCAGAGCAAATAACCATAAAGAAAAAGGTCACTCAAACCATACTGCTTCAGTTTGTATCTTGGCTTGGTCATTACTTCCACTGTCACCTTAGGCAAGCCATTTGACTTCTCATTGCCTCATCTTCACCGTGTATAAAAGAGGAATAATAATAAGGATGCCTATCTTATAGGTTTACTGTGAGGGTTAAATTAGTTAAGAAATGCAAGGTGCTAAGAACTGTGTCTGGTATGTAGTAAATGGTGTAATAAGTATTTTTTTTCATTTTGATATGCATAGAAGTTTTCCAAAAGGATTGACACTATAGCTAAGAGATACCTCAATTGTAGGTTCTTTTTTCTTTCCTTTTTTTTTTGAAATGGAAATTCCTATTTGAGGAAATGAGACTAGATCGGTGCTTCATTAGCACTAAATGTTCAGTGCCCACCCAGGAGGACCTCTCTGGTACTTTAGAATTACAGTGTTTGTGTTAGAAAAAGCACTGAACTCAGAGTCAAGCATACCAGTGATAGTTCTAGTTTTACAGTAATTGTTATATACCTTTCAGCAAATTACAAAGTTCTAAACTGTAAACTTCAATTTCCTCGTCCACAAAATAAGATGCATTGTTGTGTGTATATGTATAATGGGGGTGGAGCGTCCTGCTGCAACGTATTCAAATGCTACAATAGGACTCGAAGGCTCATAATATAATACAAGGCACTTTTGAGTCTTATACTCTCAAGATTTGCACCATGTGCTGCAATTTGTGCTTCATAGAATTTAAGAAAGTACAAAACCATCTAGCAATCGTAAAATAGCAGTCTTGTTGAGATTAGGAACATTATGTTCTGCTGGTAACCAACAGAATACATGAAACAGAGAACTGAAGTTTAGTTGAGAGATGTTATGCAGAAATTTTATTCTTGGATCAATACCAACTCTCTGTCTGTGTCTGGCACTTGTCTGGAATTTATTTTCTCACCAGGTGAGAGGAAATTGTTGTCACATTCTTTAAGCTCTATTTGAAATTGGTCTACTTAAGGATATGATGAAATAGACATTTTAATTACAAATCATATTCAAGTTGAAAATTTTAAAATGCACAAATATATGCTCATTGCAACATATCCAAACAATAAAGACGTGTATAAAGTAAAATGTTAAAATGTCTTTGCTCCCAATCCCTGCCTAATGGCAAGGCCCCCACCCACATTCCTCTATTTTTGACCTTTCTAGGTACAATAATTATTTTAACTATGTGGTATGATTCTGTTCAAATTGATTTTTTTATGTATTTATGTGCACATATATGTACACGTACACTGCATATACAATAGGTTATATTCTATGATTGAAATAATAACATTCAGACTTCTGGTATCCTGTTACATATTTAAGGAGCTTGGAAATTGCCATTCCATCAAGCCAAAGGCTGAACACATTGAGAAATCAACAACTCTTCTAGGATCCATAAGAGAAGTAAGTACGCAGGGCAAACCACGGCCCCCATGACTGAGAGACAGACAGGTGAATACTGGGAGTCACAGTTTACCAGAGCAGAGACTCATGAGCAGAAATCACTGTGGGGACCAATGCCAGGATAGGAAACCTAAGCTGTAATTAACAAATTGCGGAAGGCTCAATGTGGACAACTCTTGAGAGTTAAAAACTCCAGGGGGGCAAAAGAATGACAAAGAAAAAAAAAAACAACTTGGAACTAATAAGCAATTATAGCAAGGTTGCAGGATACAAGGTTAACATCAAAGTCAATCACTTTCCTATATTCTAGCAATGAACAAATGGAATTTGAAATTAAACACAATGCCATACATTAGCACCCGAAAAAATAGATTACCTAGGTACTTTTCTAACAAAATATGTGTAAGGCCTATAGAAAGAAAACTACAAAACACTGATGAACAAAATCAAAGAACTAACTAAATGGAGAGATATTCCTGTTTATTGGCAGGATGCCTCAATACGTCAAGGTGTTGGTTTTTCCCACATTGATATATAGATTCAATGTAATATCAATCAAAACCCCAGCAAATTACTTTTTGTGTATTGACAAACTAATTCTAAAGTGTATATAGAGAGGCAAAAGATCCAGAATAACCAACATAATATCGAAGGAGAAGAGCAAGTTGGAGGACTGACACTACCCAAAAGGCACATCTGGTAAAAGACTGCTATCCAAAATATACAAAGAACACTTAAAACTCAAAAATAAGAAAACAACCTGATTAAAAAAAGAGACAAAGACCATAACAGACATCTCACCAAAGATGATATACATCTGGCAAATCAGCATATAAAAAATGCTCCACATCATATGTGATCAGGGAAATGCAAATTAAAACAATGAGATATCGCCACACACCTATTAAAATGGCCTAAATTTGGAAGACTGACAACACCAAAAATTGGAGAGCAACAGGAACTCTCATTAATTGCTGGTGGGAATGCAAAATGGTTTAGCCACTTTGGAGGATATTTTGTTGGTTTCTTAAAAAATTAAGCATATTCTTACCATAAGATCCAGAAATTGTGCTCACTGGTATTTACCCAAAGGAGTTCAAAATTTATGTCCAAAGAAAAACCCTCACACAAATGTTTATAGAAGTTTTATTCATAAATGCCAAAATTTGCAAGCAACTAAGATGTCCTTCAGTAGGCGAGTGGATAAATAAATTGTGGTAGATCAAGACAATGGAGTCTTATTCAGCACTAAAAAGAAATGAGCTATCAAGCCATGAAAAGATATGCACAAACCTTAAATGCATATTGCTAAGTGAAAGAAGTCAATCTGAAGAATGTTACATACTATACGATTCTGAGTATATGACATTCTGGAAAAGGCAAAAAAGACCAGTAATTGCCAAGGGTTAGAGGGGAGGAATGAATAGGCAGAGCACAGAGGATTTTATGGCAGTGAAAATACTCTATATGATGTTATAATGATGGATACATAGCATTATACATTTGTCCAATCCATTCAATGTACAACCCCAAGAGTGAACCCCTAAGGCAAGCTATGTGCTTTGGGTGAATATGATATGTCAATGTAGGTTTATCAATTGCAACAAATGTAACACTCCGGTGGAGGATATTGATTAAAGGGGAGGTTGTGCATTTATTGGAGCAGGGGCTGTATGAGAAATCTCTGTACCTTCTGTTCAATATTGCTTTGAACATAAAACTGCATTAAAAAATAAAATCCATAGAAGAAAACAAATAAACCATCAAATGATATGCTTCCCTAGAAAAAAGCACATTTTTTAAGCTTCATAATTACAGCTAGATTAAGCAAATTTCCTACCCTTAATTGGGCATTAACATTTATCTTTTGTGAAACGTCTATTCATAATTTTTGCTCATTTTTTTCCTTTTTACATAAGACTTCTTTATAGTTTTCCTTTTCTGTTGTATATGTTGCCAACATTTTTGCCTAGGCTCTCAATTGAGCTTTAAGTTTGTTTCATGGTCTTGTTAGAAATACTTTTAATTTTGTAGCACCAAATCATCATTCTTTTCCTTTAAGATTACTGTTTGCTCAAAAGCAATTTCCTACTTAAAGCTAATAAAATATTGTTCCCAATTTTCTCATATATATGTTTATATTTGTGCGTATGTATAAGTACATTATGCTGCTCTGAAAACTAAATTTATTTATACATACAAATATATTTAATCCATCTTGATTATATTTTTTGTATCAGGTATGATTTTTAGTTTTCCTTTTTTATTCCAACAAAGAATTGTTTATTTTCTCAACATCATTTCTCACTTCTAGCTCATCCTTTTACCACAGATTTGAATTTCCACCTTCATCATATAATAGATTCCTACAGAAATATGAGTAAAACAATAACTAAGGTCTATAATAGTAAAATGATTTGTATTATGCCACATTTTTTGTTTTAGATTAAACTATAAAATTGCTTATTGGAGTTTGTATAATTGAGATTTAAAGTGTTAAGCGGAAGAACAGTATTAAAAAAAATGCACTGGAAATAATGCTGTAATATCATTTATCTCCTTGACATGAGTGTAATTCACATAAACTACGTCATAGTGTCTAACATGGATATATATTACAAGCCTGTGTAAGAAATACCAACGTAATCCATCCATATCCAATATTTAAAAAGCAGAAATCTCATACTAGAGTTATTTTTATCTGATAAACTTTGGCAGTCATGGGAAAAGAGACAACATGTCGGTTTTGCATTTCACGTGACCTTAAGTCAATCATTCTATGATTCTATGAGGTGAAATGCAGAAAGATCTTAAAAGTGCTTTCAAACACTGTGTGTTCAGTGGATCCCTAAGACCACCATTGGGTTCCATGATTCACCAGAAGGACTCACACAACTCAGAAAAGCTGGTATACTCACAGCAATGGTTTATTCTGGTGAACAGAAACAGATTAAAATCAGCAAAGGATGAAGGGCATAGGGCAGAGGTCAGATGAGACAGGTACAAGCTTCCAACTATCTGCTCCCAGTGGAGTCATGCCAACAACACGTAATCCTTCCAGTAAATATACGTGACAACACATATGGAGTATTGCCAACCACGGAAGCTCATCCAAGACTTGGTGTCCAGGGATTTGGTTGGGGATTGGTCATGAAAGCATGGAGCACCTGCCTGGCTGACCTTATTTTTTCAGTCTCCAGCCCCTCCAGAGGTCAAACTGATACTGCGTGGCCCAAAGCCCCGAGCTAAAATTATATTGTTAGCACAGACTTCCTAGAGTGACCCAAGGTCCCAGGTAAACAAAAACACACTTATTAAGCATGATATTCCAAGGGTTTAGAAGTGATCTACCAGGAGCTGGTCAAGGACTAAACCATTCTTTGGAATTTGTAGGGTTTGTACAACCCAGGCTTGCTGAGTTAATTCTTTACTGCACAGTGCATGACTTGTCAACTAAATGGATATTGCAGAGATACTAAATAGGAACATGACTGAAAAAAAATAAAGTCAATATGCATCCTATTTTTAATGTTCTAAAGTAAATTAATAAATAATATTCGAAATATGGTCATGGGTATATTTCAGATTTCAAAACCACAATGAATAATACTCTATTACCCTGATTTTTAAAAAATAAATTTCCTCCAACAGTAGAAAATTCATATTTTGGAAAAATCTCACTTCTCATTTTCCATACAAGTTGAACAACATAATGAGCAATTAGTAGATGCAAAGAAGCACTGCAATCTCCAGAAACCTCTTGAGGGTATCAGAAAAGTATCCTATTTGAATATTAGGAAGTAAGGAAGTCAATCTGATCTGATCTATGCAACTTGGCCTTTGAATACCTAAGTTGCCGTCAATCATCCTTTCTGAATTAATGTTTAGCACAGCAGGAAATACTAACTTATGCAAAACCAAACTGTTGCCAATAAGAAAAAATTAAGAAGGAGTTTTCTATTTGCAAAAAGGTGCATTTATTGTCAAGAGATATTTCATTATTTTAAAGATATCTTTGTAAGTACACAAATAAAATGCATTTCAGTTGTGTAACCCATATTTTTCTGTTAGAAAAAGACATTAAATTGAAATATTTCATTACTGAATTTCTTTTTCCTTTAAATGTTTTTATGCTATGTAAATAGAATGAGTATTGTAGTGCTCCAAAGACATAATTTATGAAATAACAAAAAATATTTTTCAAAGATCAAGTCATACATTTGAATATAATTAATAATAGTAATAATGATACAACCCATCAACAAAAATGTTAGTTTCTTAAACATGGCTATGCAAATATACTAGGTATAAATTCTTCCTTATACACTTTAACTTTATGCTAATAAAGGCCTTGATTGCATTGACTCAGAAAATGATTTAAAGGAACTAAATCATCAAGTGTTGTTTCAATTTGTTTTCTTACTTTTTTAATAACTCACATGATTTTTAGAGAGGTTAACTGATGAAAGGTAAAGAAAGAAAACAACATGTACTGATGATTGCAAAGGAATGTGTGTCAGGAATGTTCTCTAAAATCTGTCCAAAATCAACAGTACACTCTTAGCAATGGTCATACTCTTTTGAATAAAATGGATCTTCATATATTCCAGATTTTTAAAAAAATATAAAGCAAACTTACATGGTATTTAGTTCAGATGACAGAAGTACTTAAAAATTTTTTTTGAGAAGTATTGAATACTTGCAGGATATTGAACAATGTCTCATTTTACTTGAAGATAGTTACCTGGTCCTTCTCATTCATAGAAAAGAAAAGTCCCAAATAATTCAGTATTTCCCCAACTATTAGGAAGGCGGTAGAGTATAACTGTTAAAACCTAGGCTTTGGAGTCTGATTACCTGGATTCTAATTTTGCTTGTACCAATTACTAGCGGCAAAATATTAGTAGGTGGGATACTAATAGTATGTCAGTAACACAGATTTTTGAGGATTAAATGAGCTAATCCATGAACTCACCACAGGGTCTGGTGCATTATAGTCTTCATTAAATGTTACCAACTTTTATTTTTTTGTTTGCGTTATTAATTTAAAGAAGCTCTAGACTGTTTAGAGAACAAGTGTTAATTGACCCCAAAACCGTTTTGAATAATTCTGTCTCCATAATGGCAACTATATAGTGCTGTACATTTCAAAAATTAGTGTAGTCTATATCAGTGCCAACTAATAGAAGTTTCCGCAATGATGGAAAGATTTTATAATCTGTACTTTCCAATAAGTCACCAATAGCCACATGTGACGTGGAGCACTTGAAATATGACAAGAGCAACCAATGAATATATTTTTAATTGCATTTACCTTTAATTAATTTAATTTAATTAGCTGCATGTGGCTAGTGGCTACAGGCTTGCACAGCACAGGTCTATGCATTTTCTTTTTAATACATTTCTCAGCTAAAACCAGATGCTTCCAGCTATAACTGAAAAGTAAATCACATTCAATTGCACTTGCGTTAAGGAAGGCAATATCTCAGTTTGTTTATGTCTTTCCTTAGACATAAAAGTAGTGTTTTTCCTCTGTTCAACTTCAGAGTAATTAAAACTTGATTTCACATTGGGATCCTGGGGTGCAGGAGCAGAACTATCTGCTGACACTGGCCCTGAAATTCTACATGGAGATTATCATTGAATTCAGGCCATCTGATGGGAAGCCGATTCCTGCACCTTGGTGGACACAGAGAGGAGAAATGGCACAGAGGTCAGATTTTGGATTTTCAAGGATCAGGGTGCATAACCACGGCAGTTCTAGAAAGTCTCCTGAATGCCACTAAGTGGCTTCCCGAAGCAAGCAGCAGTTGAAAGTCTCTTTCAGGGCTTTCTTTGCCCTGAAGATATAATTCCTCTAATGTCAGTCCTTCAAAATTCTCTGATGCTTCTCGTTGGCTCAGTCCAACTGAAAGCCAGAGGGCATGAAAGCAACTGCCGCTGATGCCAGCCATACAGCTGTGCCTCCTGGGGAGAGGGAAGGAAAAGAATGGAAGTGGAAGATATAAGGCATATTCTATTTACAACCTGAAACTGTGACGGGAATCCAGAGACCTGTGGCGTGGTGATCCTATTCTTAAATCACACAGGTAGGCCTGCAAGGAGAGAGGACAACAAAGCAGATGCATAACAAAAACACAGTTGAGTTATAGAAAGTGCTGATAACGTTCAATTCCTTCCAAGCTATACTTCTGCTCTTTATATTTCATGAGACTGTTTTGCAGTACACATTTATAAAATGTTTCTTCTTTTTTTGCTTAACCTGGATAGTTTCTGTTTTTTTGCAATCAAAAATACTTGACTAATATAGGCTTAAACATTCTATACCACTCTTTTATTCTCCTTTCCCAAAGAAAGTGAAATCAGATCTATATTTAATTTTAAAGAAAAACCATATTAATTTTTTATTGAAGTATAACTGACATACAATATTACACTAGTTTCAGTTGTAAAACATAGTGATTTGATATTTATATACATTAAGAAATGGTGATCACAATAAGTCTAGTTACCTTGTCACCATACAAAGTTACTACGATATTATTGACTATATTTCCTATGCTGTACATTACATCCTTGTGACTTATTTATTTTATAACCAGAAGTTTGTACTTCTTAATCTCCTTTGCCTATTTTGTCCATCCCCCAACACCCTCCCACTGGCAAACACCAGTTTGTTCTCCATATCTATGAGCCTGTTCCTATTTTGTTTGGTTTGTTCATTTGTTTTGTTTTTTAGATTCTACATATAAGTGAAATCATATGGTATTTGTCTTTCTTTGCCTGACTTATTTCACTTAGCACAGTATTCTCAAGGTCCATCCGTGTTGTTGCAAATGGCAAGATTTCATTCTTTTTTATGGCTGAGTAATATTCCATTGTATATATATGCTACATCTTCTTCATCCATTCATCTTTCGACGGACACTTAGATTGCTTCCATATCTTGGCTATTGTAAATAATGCTGAAATGAACATAGAGGTTCATATGTTTTTTCAAATTAGCATTTTTGCTTTCTTTGGATAAATACCCAGCAATTGAATTGCTAGATCATGTGGTAGTTCTAATTTTAAATTTTTGAGGAACCTCCATACTGTTTTCTACAGTGGCTGCACCAAGTTACATTCCCACCAACAGTGCACGAGGGTTCCTTTTTCTCAATAAGCTCTCCCACATTTGTTATTTTTTGTCTTTTGGATAATAGCCATTCTGACAGATGTGAGGTGACCTTTCATTGTGGTTTTGATTTGCATTTCCCTGATGGTTAGTGATGTTGAGCATCTTTTCATGTGTCTCTTGGCCATCTGTATGTCTTCTTTGGAAAAGTGTCTATTCAGATCCTCTGCCCATTTTTTAACTGGATTAGGTTTTTTCTGGTATTAGGTTGTTTGAATTCTTTATATATTTTTGATATTAACCCCTTATCAGGTATATCACTTACAAATATCTTCTCCCATTCAGTAGGTTGCCTTTCCGTTTTGTTGATGGTTTCTTTTACTGTGCAAAATGTTTTTAGTTTGATGTAGACACAGTTGTTTATTTTTGCCTTTGTTGTCCTTGCCTGAGGAGACTAAACCAAAAAAAAAGACTGCTAAGACTGATGCCAAAGAGCTTACTGCCTATGTTTTCTTCTAGGGATTTCATGGTTTCAGGTCTTATATTCAAGTCTTTAATCGATTTTGAGTTTATTTTTGTATAGTATGTAAGATAGTGGCCCAGTTTCATTCTTTTTCATGTAGCTGTACAGTTTTCCCAACACCATTTATTGAAGAAACTGTCTTTTCTTCATTGTGTATTATTGCCTCCTCTGTCCATATTAATTGACCATATATGTGTGGGGTTATTTCTGGGCTCTCTATTCTGTTCCATTGTTCTATGTGTCTGTTTTTGTGCCAGGACCACATTGTTGATTACTGTGGTTTTGTAGTATAGCTTGAAATCAGGGAGTGTGGTACCACCAGCTTTGTTCTTCTTTCTCAAGATTGCTTTGGCTATTCAGGGTCTTTTGCGGTTCCACACAAATTTTAGGATTCTTTGTTCTAGTTCTGTAAAAAATGCCATTGGTATTTTGATAAGGATTGCACTGAATGTGTAGATTGCTTTGGGTGCTATGGACATTTTAATATTAATTCTTCCAATCCATAAGCACAGTATAGCTTTCCATTTACTTGTGTCATCTTCAATTTCTTTCGCCAATATCTTAAGTTTTCAGTGTATAGGTGAAAGAAACTCCTTGGTTAGATTTGTTCCTATGTATTTCATTCTTTTTCATGCAATTGTAAATGGGGGATATTAATTTCTTATGATCAGTTAAATGAAATCATGTTACTAAACCACAATTTGAACCTCGATAAATACGTTCTCATGAATTAAATATCTTTGGACTCCACAACTAATACTAATAGTAATACCTTTTTAAAACAAAGTAAGTGAAATAGTCTCACTCTACACAGGAGTAAATTGGCAAAGTGTTAATCCATTAACCCAGGGTAAGCCTATACAAAATAGCTGAGCAGCAACTCAAGTCCAAATCTAACTCCAAACTCTAAACTCTTAATCACTATGATGAAATGCCTATTGTATTCTACTTTTCCCTTCTTACTTTTGAAATAAAATACATATGAAGAGAAATTGAATCTTCCTTCATAGAAATGCTTAAAGCAAACTATAAACTGTAATCTTCTGAAATAAGTTAGCTGTAACATCTTGGTAGAAAAGACAATGGGTGGTATTTTCTTCCAAACACCCATTTAAATTCTCTGATTTTGTAATTCTACTAATTCACCCTCTTAAATAAATATTACCGATGATAGTGTCTCTTGAAATAGAAGCTTAATTTCATGCTAGAATTATTTAATTTATAGCTTTGTAAGTGATAATCAAGTTTAATTGTTTGAAATGGGGAGGAGAAATGAATGCCATTTCCTCTTATTTTGGTGAAATTATGTCCCAGTGGTTTACCTTAAAAATACCCTAGGCCAGTACATTTTGCTAGATTTGAATCTGTCATGGGTTCACTGGCTATTGTGGTGGCTTGTTATAGTAATGGCCCCCAGTGAATCACGTCTTCCCAGGATCCACAACCTATTTTATTTTCTGCTTACAATAAATCTGGGCTTGGTCATGTAGATTGTGATGGCCAAAAGGAAATCAGCAAGTGTGAAGCAAACAGAGGCTTATGTGTTGTTGCTAATCTTCTTACAACAGAACTCTGAACAACTGTTCCTTGCAGTACTTGAAAAAATGTGAATTTGGATAAGAATAGTTTTAAGCATAATATTGAATATGCCAATTGGATTTTCCTAGTTGTGTATTGATAATATATGGAAAGAGAGATGAAGGAAAATAATTGTTTCATTTGACAGCATAATTTAGAGGAAATATAAAAGGCCCAGAATTTGCTGGTTTGGAAAATAAAACTGTCTCTTATTCTCAGTCTCCCACATAATAAAAAAAAAATATTCTGAAAGATAAAAAAGGCCTGAGGCCACAAAACAAATCAGTGTTGTGACCATAAGATATCTTGCTAGGACTTCTGAATATTTTCAGGTGGTGCCCAGTAGACCCACTCAGCTAGACAAAAATACTGTTAAGAATCTTATGGGTGTTGTCCTGCAGCAGCCTCATACATGGCCCTAGTTAAAGAAAGGCCTGTCCTGAAAGAATTACGGATATGTTTTTTGAGAGCCAGTGTGTACTCCAATAAGATTCCTTAAAAAAAAAAGATTTAAAAATAGTTGTATTGACAAAAACACCAGTTTAGATTACAAGAAACTCAAATACTTCAAAATTAAGAGAGGCCTCTGGGCCTCCACTGCATATGGGAAGAAAGTATACTAACAAAGGTAGTCAGTTGCAAATATGTGTCATTTCTTAATGAAAAGTGAAGATGTCTCAGAGTGGGAAGACCAGACCCCAGAAGGTACAGCCAAGAGAAAAAACAGTAGAATAGGGACCTATCCCTAGGAAGCAGACCAAGATTCTAATCAAGGACTATCCCCTGTATCCAGACTTAGGGGAACTAGTAATATATACCTGGTTGGATTTCAGAATTATTACAGAGTGGCAGTTAATATGTCCTTCCTTTTCTTCACATTTTTGAATAGGAGTATCTATTGCAGCCTTCCTATCTCACCATGTGTGTTGCTATGTGGGGGGCAACTAACTTGTCTCTCTAGTCTCTCGATCAAAAGATGCTAGAGGAACGACAGGGGAGAAGACTTATCTGCATCTGAATCAAATGAAGATAATGATATCCTGGATTTTGAGATTGAGGTCTGTCATAGGTTGAACTGTGTCCCTTCCATACTGCTCACCCCATTCATATGTCGAAGTCATAACCTCCCATACCTCAGAATGTGACCTTATCTGGAGATAGAGTCATTACAGAGGTAATCAAGTTAAAATGAGGTCGATAGCATTGGCTATGCCTGGTGTCCTTATAAAAAGAAATTTGGAGATACATATACAGAAAGAACACCATATGAACAGACGTAGGGAGAAGACAGCCATCTATAAGCTAAGGAGAAAGGCCTGGAAGAGGTCCTTTCCTCACGGCCCTCAGAAGAAAGCAACAACAGGACACCTTGATTTCAGACTTCTAGCCGATAGAGCTTGGATACAATACTTTCTGTTGTTTAAACCACCTTTGTTATGGCAGCCCTAGAAAACTAATAACAATGTCAGAGTTGACACTAGACTTTTGGAGATTCTGGGATGGCATATCTTACAGGTAAGAGGAATGTAAATAATTTGAGGCCAGAAGGCAGACTCATAGATTATTGCATGGGTACAAAATACTTCCATCTTATTACGCAAGTCCCCTTTGCAACGTGACTTTGCTGCTCCTCTCATCCAGAGGTAGGATCCGTTTCTCCACCTTCTTTGAAAGTAGTTGGGCCTTGTGACTATGTTTGATCAATAGAACATGACAGAAGCAACGTCACACAAGTTGTGGAGCCTATGCCTCAAAAAGCTTTGCCACTTCCAGCTTCACCCCCTTGGAACACTGCTCTGAAACCTCCATTTGAAAAAGAAGATATGGTCTGGCCCAGTGGTGTGGCGGTTAAGTTTGCACATTCCACTTCTGGTGGCCTGGGTTCGCAGGTTCGGACCCCAGGCGTGGAGCAACGCACTGCTTATCAAGCCATGCTGTGGCAGAGTCTCATATAAAGTAGAGGAAGATGGGCATGGATGTTAGCCCAGGGCCAATTTTCCTCAGCAAAAAGAGGAGGATTGGCAATGGATGTTAGCTCAGGGCTAATCTTCCTCACAAAATAAAAAAAAGAAGAAGAAAAGGCCCTTTCTAGGAAAGGAGGACAGTTAAATGAGAACTCATGTGCCCCAATAAACACCCAGTACCAAGTTCCAGACATGGGAGTTTAGCTATCTTAAACCACCCAGCCTGGCAAACTGCCAGCTGAATGAAGCCACTTGAGTGAGCAGATGAAACCAGCCCCACAAAAACCATTATTTTTGGGGTGGTCATTATGTAGCAATAGATGTCTAAAACAATAATATTCAGGAGAAACAAGACAAATTGTGATGCTTAAATCCCATACTTTACTACAAAGGATTAGTTCAAAACTTTCTGTTCTTTCATTTGTTTTTTTATTTACATATTTGTTTTCAGATAGGAGTCTTGCTTTTGTCTTTAGCAAGCATTGAAGATGAGACCAAAGGCAAATGACATATGTTTTCGGTTAAATACAAAATAGTGTTTGACACCTTGTCTTATATAAATTTATTTTACAAATTTGGAGATATGTATTTTTTGATTAAAAAAAGGAAGGGAGGCTTCATTTTATCCCATGTTGTTATAACATCCAATATATGATTAAAAAAAGTCAATACACATTATTTTTTTTCTGTTCTTAAAAATAAGTCAAAAATATCTAGATTATGATTTTCTGCATTCATTCAGATGATTTGGCATCAATGGATTTAGCCATTTAATGATTTTAAGTAAATAACATTAACAATAGCAATAATAATATTAATAATAACAACAAAGTAATCTGTATTGATTTAAGAAAAGAAGAGGGGGCTGGCCCAGTGGCATAGCACTTAAGTTCATACATTCTGCCTCGGCGGCCTGGGGTTCGCTGATCCATATCCTGGGCGCAGACCTACTCACCACTCATCAAGCCATGCTGAGGTGGTGTCCCACATAGAAGAACTAGAAGGACCTACAACTAGGATATATAACCATGCACTGGGGCTTTGGGGAGAAAAAAATAAAAGAAGGAAGATTGGCAACAGTTAGCTCAGGGCCAATCCTCCTCCTCAAAAAAAAAAAAACCAACAAAAGAAAAGAAGAAACTCAGTGGCATATAATATTAAGGGCATTGTAGAATACTGTCCTTAATGAAAATAGTTTGAAATAACATTGCCTTGTCATTTTATTTAAGAAATGATCAATCTTAAAACTATCATTGCATATTTTTATTTAAACAAGGTCACATGTAACATTGTCAAGCTTGAAACTCAGACCTATTGAATCTGCAGAAGTTTAAAAAAATAAAGTTTCATAAATATAGCAAAAATACAAAGTATAATAATTATAAAAATATTGAGGGTTATGAGAACAGAGTCCATGTGAAATTTTCTATCATCCATTTTATCACTGTGATAAAAATTTAGGCTAGAAGCAAGATTAATTTATTTATTGTCACCTTATCCTGGGGACATATTCTCGTTGTTTCCCTAAAAAATCTTACATGATTTGATTTTATGCAGTAAATGATTCATTCGTTTAACAAATTCTTTTAACACATATTTGTTAAGCATCTACTATACATGAAGCACTGTATTAGATGCTGGGGATCCATTAACAACAGTATGTTATATCTGCCATCATGGAATTTATGATCTGGTGGACAATAAAAAAAAAATGAATGAATAAAAAATACTTTTTGTTATGAATTTAGATAAAAGCCATATGGAAATGTTTATTTTCTTGGTGATTTGTAGGCCTGATGGATGAGGAGAACCAATGGTTAAGAAGTCAGATCCTCCACAAGGAACAGAAGTAATGCACATACTCTAAATTTAAAAAGCTCAATTAACAGAGATATTTAATATTATATTTACTTGGATAAACACTGTGACAGCTTTATTGACCTAACTATTTTCTTTCCTTGGACAAATACTGTAACACCTTTATAGATACTGGATATTTATTGAACAAATAATTTGACTTCATTCAAATGCATGTTATCACTCTCACTCTCAAAGAATCTACTTGAAGTTTGATAATTCATGGCCACAGAGTCCACTTTTCACTTCCTTGGCCAAAGTCTTGGTATCTCATCTTTCCTATTTTGCATGTCATGAGGTCCCTCTTCCCTTGCTGACCACGAATCTTAGAGGATTGTTGATAATATACAGGAATAAAAAAGAAATCTACCCTTTTGATATGTTAAGAAAACTGAGTGTGATTATGCCCAATCCTCGGCTGGCGAGCACTCTCTCTCTTTCTTGCTTTGCTCTGGAAATGCAATATTTATAATTGACAAAGTCCTTTTCCCCCCTCTCCTTTTATTAATTTTGGGTTTTGGACTTTTATTACAAACTCTAGCCAGGTATAGAAGATGGGGAAATAATATTTCAGGCAGGGACTAGTGCATTTCTAGTATTTTCCTCAAAAGGGGAAATAATTCCATTTGAAATCTGTTAAATAATGAAGCCATGAAAAGATTTTAACTTACTGGTTCCACTTACTGGTAGAACTTTTAATGCATTTGATAAACCAGTTATATTCAAAAGTGATAGTAGCTATAGGTTAAGCATTAATGCCCTGGGATCTGATTACTTACATTGATTTCTATGTCTATATTTTATCAGTTTGATTTTAGTAAAGTAACCTGACCTTCTGTACCTCAGTTTTCTCAGCTGTACAATGGGGATAAGTAAGAGGACAATGAGAGTTTCTGTCAGAAGTGCTTGTTCTCAGCTTTAGTAAATCCACATATGCTACCTGGCACATTATGAGGGCTAGCTTAGGCTACCTATTATTACCTTGCCATTATCAAATTTTTTTCAACTTTTCATACAGCACCCTTTTTACTAAAATATAGCCCAGATTGCCTCAACTCTTATTCCTCAAAATTAAATGTTATTTCCCAGTTATTTTTTAGTATGATATTGCTAATGTTAGAGAAATATGCTAAACTCAGTGGGAAAAAAAGTACTCATTAAAAGCTTAAGGTAGATTATTTAACCATTAAAATGGGATCCTAAACACAACATACTAAAACTTGTGGGATTCAGCAGAAGCAGTTCGAAGAGAGCAGTTCATAGCAATAAACACCTACATTAAGAAGTAAGAAAGATTCCAAATGAGCAATCTAACTCTACACCTTAAGGAACTAGAAAAAGGACAAACTGAGCCCAAAGTTAGCAGAGGAAAGAAAATAAAGATTAAAGCAGAAATAAATGAAATAGAGAACAGAAAACAATAGAAAAGTTTAACTAAACTAAGAGTTGGCTTTTTGAAAAGACAAACAAAATTGACAAACATTTAGCTAGATTAATCAAGGAAAAAGGGGAAAGGACCTAAATCAATAAAATTATACACGAAAAAAGAGACATTACAACTAATACTACAGATCATAAGAGATTACCATGAACAACTATACACCAACAAACTGGACAGTCTAGAAGAAATGGAAAAATTCTTAGAAGCATGCAACTTACCAAGACTGAGTCAGGAAGAAATAGAAAATCAGAACAGGCCAATTACTAGTAAGGAGATTGAATCATTAATCAAAAATCTCCCAACAAAGAAAGCCCAAGACCATATGGCTTCACTGGAGAATTTTACCAAATATTTAAAGACGAATTAACACAAAGCCTCAAACTTTTCCAAAAAATCAAACAGGAAGAAACAGTACCAAACTCTTTATATGAAGCCAGCATTATCCAGATACCAAAACCAGGAAATGACACTACTAGAAAAGAAGACTACAGGCCAACATTCCTGATGAATATAAATGCAAAAATTCTCAATAAAATACTAGTAAACCAAATTCAGCAGCATATTAAAAGAATCATACACCATAATCAAGTGAGCTTTATCCCTGGAATGCAAGGGTGGTTCAACATATGCAAATGAATCAATGTGATATGTCACATTAATAGAATGAAAGAAAAGAATTATACAATCATCTCAATAGATGCAGGAAAGGCATTTGACAAAATTCAACATGCATTCGTGATAAAAACTCTTAACAAATTAGTCATATCTCAACATAATAATGGCCATATATGAAAGTACATGGCTAACATCATACTCAATGGTGAAAGGTTGAAAGCTTTTCCTCTAAGATGAGGAACAAGGCAAGAGTGTCTACTCTCACCACTCTTATTCAACATAATACTAAAAGTCCTAGCTAGACTAAAGAGGCAAGAAAAATAAATAAAGGTATCAGAATGGGAAAAGAGGAAATAAAATTGTCTCTGTTTGCAGAAGACATGACATAGACAAAATCCTAATGACTCATCCAAAAAACTGTGAGATCTAATTGATGAATTTAATAAAGCTGTAGGATACAAAATTAACATAAAAAAATCTCTAGCATTTCTATACACTAACAAATTTTCTGAAAAAGAGATAAATTGATATCATTCACAATAGCATCAAAAACAAAACACTTAGGAGTAAGTATAACTGAGGAGGTGAAAGATGTCTACTATGTGTGCAAGACATAGATGAAAGAAATTGAAGAAGACACAAATAAATGGAAAGGTATCTCATGTTCATGGATTAGAAGATTTAATATTGTCAAAATGTCAAAAGCCATCTATAGATTCAATGCACTCCCTATCAAAATTCCAATGGCATTTTTTACAGAAGTAACAAAAACACTCCTAAATTTTATATGGAACCACAAAATTTATATGGAACCACAAAAGACCCCGAATAACCAAAGAAATCCTTAGAAAGAAGAACAAAGGAGGAGGCATCACACTTTCTGATTTCAAGCTACCCTATAAAGCTATGGTCATCAAAACAATATAATACTGGTATAAAAATAGACATAGACCACTGAAACAGAAGTGAGAGCCCAGAAAGAAATCCAGGCATATATAGTCAAGAAATATTTGACAAGGGAGCTAAAGATACTCAATGGAGAAAAGAGAGTCTTTTCAATAAATGATGCTGATATAATTGGTTATTCACACGTAAAAGAATGAAACTGGACCCATCACTTACAAAATTTAACTCAAAATGGATTAAAGACTTAAATGTAAGACCTGAAATCATGAAACTCCTGAAAGAAAACATAGGAATAAAGCTCCTTGACATGCGTCTTGGTAGTGATTTTTTGGATATGACATCTAAAGCAACAAAATAAAAAATAAACAAGTGGGGATACCTCAAACTAAAAAGCTTCTGAACAACAAAAGAAACCATCGACACAGTGAAAAGACAACCTATGAAATGGAAAAATAGTATTTGCAAACCATATATCTGATAAGGAGTTAATATCCAAAATATGGAAAGAACTCATGCAGCTCAATAGGAAACAAACAAATCACTCAATTAAAAAATGGGCAAAGTACCTGAATAGACATTTCTTCAGAGAAGATATACAAAAGGCCAACAGGTACATGAAAAGATGCTCAACATTACTCATCATTAGAGAAATATAAATTAAAACCACAATGAGATGTCACCTCATGCCTGTTCGAATGGCTATCATCAAAAAGACAAGAGAGAACAAATGCTGGTGTAGATGTGGAGAAAAGGGAACCCTTGTGCACTGTTCATGGGATTGTAAATTGGCACAGCACCTATGGAAAACGGTATGGAAGCTCCTCCAAAAATTAAAGATAGAACTACTATATGATCCAGCACTTCCACTTCTGGGAATACATCCAAACGAAACAAAAACACTAACTCGAAAAGATATAAGCACCCCCATGTTCATAGCAGCATTATTTACAGTAGCCAAGAAATGGAAACAACCTAAGTGTCCATCGATGGTTGAATGGATAAAGTAGTTGTAGTATATATAGATAGATAGATAGATGTTCCCTGACTTACAATGGTTTGACTTTATGATGGTGCGAAAGTGATATGCATTCAGTAGAAACCGTACTTCAAATTCTGAATTTTGATCTTTTCCTGGGCCAGTGAAATGTGGTATGGTACTCTCTGGTGACGTTGGGCAGCAGCAACGAGCTACAGCTCTCAGTCAGCCACACAATCACGAGGGTCAACAACTAATACATTTACAGTCATTCTGTACCCATACAATTAATCGGTTTTCACTTTCAGTATGGTATTCAATAAATTTCATGATATATTCAACACTTTATTATAAAATAGGCCTTGTGTTAGATGATTTTGCCCAACTGTAGGCTAATGTAAGTGTTCTGAGCACACTTAAGGTAGGCTAGGCTAAACTAAGGCGTTATGTAGGTTAGGTGTATTAAATACATTTTCAACTTATATAATATTTTCAACTTACGATGGGTTTATTGGCACATAGTCCCATTGTAAGTCAAGGAGGATCTGTACAATGGAGTATTATTCAGCCATAAAAAATGAGGAAATCCTACCATTTGTGACAACACGGATGGACCTTGGCATTATGCAAAGTGAGATAAGTCAGACAGAGAAAGACAAACCCTGTATGATCTCACTTGTATATGGAATCTAAAAAAACACCCCCAAAACAAAACAAACTAATAGAAAGAGATCATAGTTGTAGTTACCAGAGTCAGAGAGAAAATTGGAGGAAGGTGGTCAAAAGGTGCAAACTTCCAGTTATAAAATAAGTAAGTGCTAGGGATGTAATGTAGAACATGATGACTATAGTTAACACTGCTGTGAGATATATAGAAAAATTGTTAAGAGAGTAAAGCTACGAGTCCTCATCACAAGGAGGAAACTTTTTCCTTTATTTTTTCTTCTTTCTTTTCTTTTTTTTGTATCTATATAAGACACATGTTAGCTGAACCTATTGTGATCATTTCACAGTATGTGTATATCAAACCATCATGCTGTAACCTTAAACTTATACAGTGATGTATGTCCATTATTTCTCAATAAAACTGAAAAAAAAAGGGATTCCATATTTGCATAAATAAAAATATTCATTTGAATCACAATATTTTAAACATATAATTTAATCTTTAAACATTGGTATCTAAGACAAGAGCATATGGACCACTTTCCTACAATTGAAGTCTAAGAATACAAATAAGAAATAATTTCTTAGTAGGAGCATTTTTTTTTTTTTTTTTTTTTGTGGGGAAGACCAGCCCTGAGCTAACATCCGTCGCCAATCCTCCCCTTTTTGCTGAGGAAGACTGGCCCTGGGCTAACATCGTGCCCATCTTCCTCCACTTTATATGGGACGCCGCCACGGCATGGCTGGCAGGCAGTGCGTCGGCGGGCGCCCGGGATCCGAACTCGCGAACCCCGGGCTGCCAAGCGCGGACTAAACCGCTGCGCCACCGGGCGGCCCCTTAGTAGGAGCATTTTAATTTTTCAAAATACAACAAAGGTAATTGAAATGAAATGAAAGTCCCATAATTGGCTACTGGACTGATTTGTACATACATACTTTCAAGAGTAGTTGATTATCACAGTGACACATTCCTTTTATCGATAAAGATTACATTCACTTAATTGATTCATTGAAGTATTACCTGGCCTTTTTCTTGTATTCTCAGGTCAATTTCCATTTTTCATTTCTTTAGTTAAAAATCCTCTGAATTATCAGAGTAGAAACAAAACTGGAGCTGGCAATACTTTGTAGTGGAAACTTGGATTCAAGACTACGCCACTGCCCAGTTATGTGACTTCAGGCATGTTATTAACTAGCCATGTGATTTGGGCAAGTTAATTAATTTTCTTTACTGGCTTTTGCATATCTATTGCATATAAGATGACAGCCTTGAAGTATATTATCTTCCAGCTCTGATCTATTATAGCTCACACTGTGCTCTGAAATTTCCAATTTGTTTTATTTTTTGACAACCGAGAGAATAGTGAATTATTTCAAAGGACATTATCAAATTCTCAAATCTTTCTTAAAATATTACTGAAACCATAAATGCAATTTGTAATAAGTATTTTGGGTCAGGTTTGTATCAGCATATCAAATAGACTATTTTAATGTATTGCAATTGAATTGTATTGAGAATTACTTAAGTATAATCTTGCAAAAACATCATATAGATGTAACACATACTCCCTCACTTGCATTTCAATAGATAAAAGAGGGGAAAAAGTGTTACTTGAATGTCCTCAAACCTAACCATCCTAATTAAATCACATTAAAAGTGAGATTCATAGTGTGCTAGACGGATGACATTCTAAATGCAGAAATGCAGCACATCAATTTCTTTTTTGAGGTTTCTTTCCATCTCTATTTTCTTAGAGTTCCCAGAGTATTCAAGGCACTGTTGAATCAAGCCCCAGGGCTACACTCCTCAGGCTTGTGTACCATGTTCCTGCAGTCTCAGAAAACACTGCTCTGCCACTGACTGCGTGTGTCACCCAGGAGCTTCAGGAGCCACACCCATTTGCCTTCATTACTCTGTGCAAATCTGCCCCAGAGAACCCGCCAGCCCCTCTCTCGGGTCCTGCTGCCGTCACTCCCCCTTTCTTGCACTGCCAACGGATGCACTCTACCACGTGACGTGGACAACGTTCCCATTTCTCCTTGCTCATGGGGAATGCTTCCTCCTTTTCTATCTATGAATATTTTAGGGAGATCCCATAGCAAAATTGCTTAAGGGCCCAGATCTTATAGCTCTTTTAGTTCTATAAGCAGTCTTTTCTTCCTCAGGTCACACAGCTGTCCAGGACTGAGTGTTCCATTCTAGGTCCTGTGCTCAGTCCAGTGAATTGTGTTGGATTCCTTGCTGGTTGCACCTCTCCATAGTAGTTCACCAGACCCCTCTGTGCATATCTGAATCCCAACCTCGAACAGAATTCAAATGTCTGGGCGAATCAGCAGATGCAGGTAGATATGAGGTGGGAGTTGGTGCTGGAGGTGGGCAGTGCAGTGGGGTGCTGCCCAACAAGACCTGGACAATCTATCTGAATCCATTTCCTGAGGCAGATACACAGGATTACATAAGGAAACCTTGCTGTAGTTCGTCCCAAAATTAAATCAAAGATGTTTCATTAAGAATTCTAAATATACTGGGGAGATTTATAATCCACACTAACTAGGGACAAGAAGTTTATAATAGCAATAAACTGAATTTGTGTTCAAATTCTAAGCAATATTTTGACAAGTGAATGCATTTTTAATGAGTTTTCAAACAAGTAAAATAAGAAAAAAAATTTTTTAAGTGAGATAACTTTGCAAAAAAGTAATTATAAAAAATTATAAAACAAAAATAGTTACTCTAGTTAGAAACTAGAAAATACAATACAAGTGGGAGAGGTTTGGGGGATAGACTGAAAATCATCACCTTAAAATAATCCCAATTTTGTGTTGGAATTTCCTTCCCAGTTTAATTCCTCTGTGTAGATTGTTGCTATTGGTGTTGGTATTAACGTTGTTTTAATATTGCTGCTAGAATACTGTCCCCACAATTTCATAAACTTTGCTTTTCACTTAAGATTATTATGTATTTGTCTATCCTTGCCATTACCCAGAATTTATAACAATAACTGTAGTACACAATACACTAAAATCTATGGCTCTAGCAAAGATTATTAAGCCCTTCTCAATCATTGACTATTGAAGTTCCTTTCAACTTCTCACATTTTCAAATTGTTTTAATAAACATAGATGTGCTGAACATATTATATTTATTTCTGATTATTTCTTTAAGGTAGATTAGAAAAGATATTTGGCTAAAGTGTGTAAATATGTGGAGACACTCAATACCTATCATCAATTGCTTTTCAAAAGAATACCAACTTACACCATCAGTTGTGGTGTATGAGAGTACTTAAGAAACATTTAAAAAATTGTATTTTCAAGTTGAAATTTTATAATTTAATAGTTGAAATATGCAATAAACAGTTTTGAATAAATTAGCAAATTATTTCAAATTAATTTCATTTACTGAGAAGAGTCATTAATTATATGTGGGTAATCTAGTTCCTTATATTAGCCATAAACTAATATAGGGGAAATTATCATGTGGGTTCTTTAGAAGGCTATTTACCAAGGTTTCCTTATCTGAGAATCATGAAGTTATTTATTTTATTTTTCTTTCTGAAACTAAGGCTGTCTAAATTTTGCTGAGATAAATGGTGGAACATAAAAAAAGTATGATTTCTCCCCACGTATTATCTCAAAACTCATCTTCTGACTGTTACTCTTTCCTGAAATAGACTCCTAACTAATAAAATATATACATTATAACTATTCATTACAATCACATATATGTTTTTAAATTGAAACTCAGTGTTGGGTAGACTTATCCTGTAACACACAGCTAGAAAATGGCTGGTCTCTCTCCAAGGGGACAGGGCTGTCCTTGTAAAATATATGGGATCAAGCATTGGAGCAGAAAAGATACTTCCAGGGGACAGCCAGATCCCCAAGAGAAAGCAGGGAGGAAGGGACTAGGTGGAATACACACTTCCTCCTCTAACACTTACCAAACAGATCGGTCCATCCACCCTGTTTGAAAGAAGTAGTGGGAAAAGGTAAAGAGTGTTTAAGGGACAATCCTGCCTCATGTAGACTAGGGAAAAGAGGAAGAAACTTCTTCCATAATTATATCTGATATCCATTAAACACTTTGTAGGGATGGTTCCAGGTGCTTTACATGTATTTCCTCATTTACATCTCCCAGTAATTTGACTGGTAGGCAGGTACTGTGGATATCCTGACTACACAGATGAGGAAACAGACACTAATGGAGGCTAAGCAGGTTGCTTAAGGTAACAAACATAGAAACTGGTAAAGCTGAAATTTGAATGCTGGAGGCTAGACTCCAGGGGAGTTCTTCATCAGTTGCAAAACTAAATACCACATCCTCATAAATTTAAATGCTATGCTATGCTTTTAAAAGGAATCGCTTACTAAATGAGTAAGTCAAACTGTACAACTGTATTAGAGTTAAATTTAGCCACAGAGTAATTGGTTGCTGAGTAACACAATGCAGGACCTGGATTGATTCACATGCCTCGCAAATTGGTCTAGTTTGGGCCTAGAAATTTAGGGTATGGCAGAGTGTGAGAAATTGATGAGGCCAGGCTCTGTCATTCATCTTGTATCATCAAGAATGCCTGCTTTGGAACCTGGAAGACGATAACACTTAAGTCATCTTCCCTTTGCATGAACAGATGGATGGATTAATGGATGGGCTAATATATAACTAGATGAAAGGAGCCAGGCTAGACTTAAGTCAGGGTCCTATAAATGGCTTAGATTTTTTTTTCTTTTAAAGAGGCAGTGACCTTGGAAAAAGAGTACTGGCATTCAGCTAATAAAAAATACAAATACAAATACTGAGAGGCTGAAGGTACATCACTGCAGTTCTTTCTAAACTTTGATCCCTGGGGAACTTGCTTCTTGCTGCTATCAAGTGGAGGTGCCTCTCAGTTCCTAGAGGCATCCTCAGTTTCTTGTCACATGAGTCTCTTTAAAGCCAGTGAAGAAAGAGAGAGACTCCAGCAAGACCAAAGCTGCAATCTTATATAATATAATCATGTACATCTCATCACCTTTGCCATATTCTATTGGTCAGAAGCAAATCACAGGTTGTGCCCACATGCAGGGGGAGAGATTATGCAAAGGCATGTATGGCAGGAGGTGGGACCATGGGAGCCACCTGAAGAGTCTGTTCAGCGCATCCACTAGCCTCTCTCTGCTAACTCAGAATTGTTTGTGTATTATGCTTATGCACACACATCATTTTGCTTAAGACATTACTAAATGTGCATTTACATATAACATCCACTTTAAGTAAATGATTAACATTTGAAGGATGTTATTAAATGATCAGTCATTCTCAATTTAGTGGGTTCACTGTAATTTTATCATTCTTAAAAAAAACCAAGAAACAAATTGTTGAACAGGTTAGATCAGTCTTGAAAAGTACGGCTCTTTAAAAATATCTCCATATTAAACATATGGTTAAGCATGAATCACTGAAACAGAGCCATTTGCCATTGAAGATTTAGCTGACTTTACAGTTTTCCCTGGGGTGCTTTTTCTGGAATGTTTCTTTGAGATAAAAAAATCTTTGTGCAACTGTTTCAATTAAGATTGAGGTATATTGAAAAATAACAGAAATGAGGGCTTAGTTTTTGATTACAGCTGTAACAAATTACCAAGAATGTAGTGGCTTAAGACAAAACAAATTTCATTCACTTATAGTTCTGGACTTCAGAAGTCTAAAATGGTTCAACAAGTCTGTTTCCTTCTGAAGGCTTTAGGAGAGAAGTTGCTTTCTTTCCTTTTCTAGTTTCTCAAAGATGTGTGTATTCCTAGGCTTATGGTCCCTTTCTCCATCTTCAAAGCCTGTAGTGTGGTGTCTAAATCTCTTTCTGACTTTGACCCTCTCTCTCCTGCCTCTCTCATTCACTTAAAATAACCCTTGTGATTACATTGGGTTCACCCAGTAATCCAGAGTAAAACTCCCATCTCAAGCTCTTTAACTAAGTCACATCTGCAAAGTCCATTTTTCCATGTAAGGTACCAGAGTCAGAGGTTCTGGGGATTAGGATGAAAGCATCTTTGGAGGGGCAATTATTCACTATATCACAGTGCTAAAGTAAGGAGCTTATTTTCCTTATGTAACAAGAAATTGAGAGATAGGAATATAAAGGATCAATAATGTTCAAATTGATGATTATCTCTCATTTTGAGGAGGGTTTTCCCTCATAACTGGAAGATGGCTATTGCATCTCACCATCATACCCATGTTTATGTCAGGAACAAGGAGGAAGGAAGAGAGAAAGAAAGCATGAGTTAATTTCAAAGTATAATCTATTAACCAGAACTCTTCTACAGAATCATTCTAGTTGCAAGATGGAGAGGGCTTTCAAGAATCTAGCTTGTGTACCCAGAATTTTAGAGACCGATAAAAGGAGAATGGTGTTAGGTTTGAATATTTGGTGAGCCAGTTGACAGTTTATGCCAGATTTTCAGTACCTTATTGTAGGATAATTTTATATTTTGTTAATTGTTAAATTATGAAGAAAATGTGCCCTATGTATTTTCCTACTTGAAAAAGAAATATTTCTTGATAAATGAAATGATTTCATCAGCCACCTTTATGAGAACTACTTGAATAAATGTGATTCCTTTTCTTTTCAGAAAAGCAGAGAATTCATGACTGCGATTTCTATATTTACACTCTTATCCTATATAGAGTTCCATTAGTCCTATGTAATCCCCCATTATTTGTTTCCCTCTTGGGACAATGAGTAGAGATTTAGAAATGAACCTAAGAAATTAGGTTCTGTAGCTTTCAGCTGTCAGTGAATTAAAGCTGTAGCCTTTCTGGTTTCAACCTTCATGGTATGGTAACTAGAGGGCTGTCAATCAAGTCCGTCTGCATATATTTTCAGACAGAGTGGAGCAGAGTAAATGCACATTGGAAATGAATTTTGAATAGTCCAGCAGGAGAGAGGTTTTCTCTCATAGGAACAAGGCATTCAGCAGGAGTTAAGGTCAGAACTGACGCACTTCTGTCAAAATGCTCTCAGATTTACTCGGTGGAACCCAATAGTCAGCTTGGAATCCCCTGCCTGTCCTTGTCTGAACAGGGGTCCCAGCGGTTTTGACCTTCAGGGCACTAAACAGACATTTCTTTCAAGTTGGCTTAGTTTAAGACATAGAGAACATTGTACAACATTGTGTATTTTCTTTAATGCTAATATTTAGTAACTCATCTTTATTATTTGAACATTTGAAAGAATATTGTATCTTATTCTGTGCATAATTTGAGTCATTATAGAACAGGTTAATGTTTTAAACACTTGAATAATAATAATCAGCATTTTTCTGAGTCAAAGCAGTTCTTCTCCTACAGGCATATGACCTGTGCTAAGACCTGAGCACAATTTGGATCAAATTTATACGTTGGCACAGTTCTATTTACTTTTATGTTAATTTGGGGTTGTATCAAAGCCTTATTTTGGTTTATTTCCAAGAAAGACAAGATCGATTTCTACCTTCGGAATATGAGAAAGAGGAAATATATTGAATGGCTCTTATTTTAAAATAAATTTGAAAAAAATTGTATATCCTTACTCTGAACCTAAATCTAAATGTTATATATTATCTTTGAGAGTAAAACTTTAATTGCATGGCTCTCTGGAGTGGAAAAGAAATTTATAATAACCTTACAGTCCTAAAATGAAAATATTAATATGTTTTTCTAATAATAGATCAAACTCCCAAGTTTTTAGAACTCAATCATAATTTATCTGTCAAAATTAAACATCTGTTAAAAATCCTTTCAGTAATTTCTATTATATTAGTGAACTCCAGAGCTTTCATTAAATGCGTAAAATCTTTCCTCTTAAAGTGTATATTCCAACTTTACTTTTAAAGAGGAAAAAGTCTTATCTTTTCTTGCTCCAAATTTTTCTACTGTATTGGAGCATGTAACAGCCCCTTTTTGGGCCATAAAAGATTTGTGAAATCTCTGATAACCAGAAAAAAATTAAAGTGCAAAAAAGTATATGTTGATTTGCGTTTTCCTTTCACTGTGTTTACTAGTCCATGGTTTTAATTTTTATAGTGATGTACATATATAACTCTTTGAAGGACAGACTCATGTTTGAATTATGTTTAAACACATCCAGTTTCTGAAGTATACCTCATACATAAAAGGCACTTAAATCAATTTTTCTTGGAAAATTGAGACAAGAAAAAGGCATAGAATAATTACTACAGCTCCATGTTCCCTTTCTCTGTCTGAACTCACCCTCTTATTCCTTGTGCTGTATACTGATTAACAGTGTCATCCAATACAAACTATAGAGTCTCTCTAATCCTTCCTGGACAAAACATAATTCAGATTTCCCTGAGTGCTTCTCTATCTTTTGTAAACCTCTGTAACCACTGCAAAAACTACATTGGATTTGCCTACCTTTTACTTCTAGTTGAAAAAAATTTAGAATAACTGTAAAACTTGATAATGGATGATGCAACCCTCTGTCTTGAGTCAATTAAATGGTTTCCATTAAATTGGCATGCTTCTGCTAATTAAATCACTTTTGTTATTAAGGCTTTAGTCTGTTTATCTTAGAGTAAATTTAAGATATTTTTCATTAGCTCCTAAAGGAATCATGTACAAGAAACATATGTGTCATGGATTTAATTTGTACATGTCTGATAAAAAGTTGAGTAGGATTGATTTTTAAGAGTTATGTATTTAAACACTTTAAGTAATTATTAAAAGTAACCATAGCCATTTAATACTAACAAAAAAAAATATTGTTAAAGAGTTATGTTATTCATTTAAATCTAGAACATGACCCAAATCAATTTCTATCAGTTATCCAAAATGTTATTCAATTCTCCTTCATGTCAAAATGAAATAAAGTATAATTCAGAAACCTTTCTTCAGGTAAAAAAAGTCATTGGACAAATGACCACTTAAATACTTGGTTTCTGAGAACATTAAGGTCACATCTGCACTAGAAATGTGAAGACATAAATGAGACAAATTTCCAAGATGAAGTTAAGCTGAAAGCTCTTTTGCCAGAGCAGGCCAGCTGCCTAGCTAAATTATAAAACCATAATGTGCATGACTTTATCCACCAATAAAATGGGAATTATACTACAAGCCAATTCTGTCAGAGGATGTTATAAGATAATGAGATAATGTCTTTTAAGTGCCTTCGGTGTTTCGGATGAAAGAAGATGACTTTTTCCATCCTCAGTAAAGAGGAGACCCATGATCACCAACACTTTACATTGCTAAATGTACCTTCTTTAGAAAAGTGATGCTATTAAAATAATGATACATAAAGCTCCTCTACTAACCTCTTGTAAAGCTGTATTCATCAATAATGAAGGCATAGATCTGTGGCTGACGTTGGTGAGCTTCTCTAAAATTATCAACTGTCTCCTAAGTTTAGCCGCCACGTTCAAGGGCATTTACTTCAAGGCTGGCTGTATACAGGAAGCATTCCAAAACAGAACACATTTTCTATCAGCAAGGAGTTCCTCTAGTGAGCATGCGTATGAGAATAATAAAAGGTCACCCTCTTCAATGTTAACTAAAATGTGACCTAGTATATATAACCTGGATGCTTTCTTAAACTGTCATTTCCTTCCGCTGTCCCATAGAACTCATTATCTATAACATATTCGACTCATCTGTCCTCTGAGCCACCACTTCTCAGTGACATAATTGATTTTAGTTGATTCAACCAAAGTGAAAGGAATATCTAACGCTTATATAGTATCAGATTGGACTGTGACCCTCTCTCCAACTCCCATCCTTTGGTTCAAATTTGATAAATAATTAATTAGCCATATTATCAATGAGTGATATTAGAGGGCAGTTTCTTTTTCCTTGCTTTTGGCCTCAGTTATTTATAAAGTTGGTGCATTTTCTGGAAATAACCTAGGAAGAAAATAAATACCTAAGAAATTAATAAATGCCCATAGCAATTATGAAAAACTTCAAATCTCCAAAGGAATAAATTGTAGTAAAATAATAGTAATAAACGTCTTATAAGAGAACCTGTGAATGACAAAACAGACTACAAATTGTTCCTGAAAGTTTCACTCAAATGAAAGTTAATTACTATTTTTAGTAATAGATTTTGTCTCAGTCATAAAATACTGACGGCCATGTAAATGTTTAATATTTTCAATTTGGTATTTCTCTAATTATAAAATATGTAATTATTTTCCTCTTGCAATGATTGCCTTAGGTAGGTCCTGGTGCCCCAGTTCCAGCTAATGAGAAGTTAGAAGCCTTCTGGGAATGGAAGGGTTAATTAGGTCATAAACAAGACTTAAGGAAAAGAGGATCTCTGTTCTGCCTCCAGACATGGGTGTATAAGAATATGATGCCTGGAGTTTCCACAACCCTCTTTTGGCAGAAGAGGAGGGAGTCAATATGTTGAGGGTGAATGAACAGAAAATGAGGGTGAATGAACAGAAAAAAAAGAAAGGAACTTACACCCTTGAGGAAGATACTGAATTGACCAAAGTGGAAATAATTTTACCTCTACATTTTGTAATAAATTCTCTTAATGTTTGTGTCATTTGAGTTTAGGTTTTCTAGTATTTGCAGCCCCAAACAGCTTAATTTATACAGGTAGCTTGTGAGAACCGTATCTAAGTGGACATCAGATACTGACCTAGTGGATTCTGACTTTGCTCACAGGGTTAGTGGCAATGGCCTGGGGATCCTCAGGATTGTGTAGCTTGGTTAGAGCTCATCTTTCTGGAAATGCCATGACTTTCAGTCTGGCAAGGCCCACTGTGAAGAGGAAGAGCACCGTTGGTGAATGGCAGTGATATTTAGGGGCTTGAGGAATTTCATTTGGAGGACCATTCACCCCTATACTTTTCCTTTGTATTGAGTTGAACACAAAGCAATTACCCCCCCCCCCCCCCCACTTTGAGAGACTCTCTCTACTTTGAAACACCTCAATGTTTTTGTTCAGGCAGGCTAAACTCTGGTGGCAGTAGCAGGTAGGAGGCAGAATGTATATGAAGACACTAATACTAACTTAAAAGTTTGGGAATCCAACATCCTTGAGGGCTCAAAATCAACAAAAAATCAAGTATTTAGTGGAAATATGCTCTTTTATTGTAATCCCAAGCTAGTGAGGTCTTAGTAAGCTTTTTAAAATAAAACTTGCCTGCAGTCAAGCTAGTCAATGGCATACTTGGGATTCAAACCCAAGCATTCTGGCTCTTTGTCATTAAAAGCAGTAAGATTAAGTCCATATTCTTTTTTTTTGGTGAGGAAGACTGTCCCTGAGCTAACATCTGTTTCCAATCTTCCTCTTTTTGCTTGAGGAAGATTGTCCCTGAGCTAACATCTGTGTCAGTCTTCTTCTATTTTGTATGTGGGACACTGCCACAGCATGGCTTGATGAGTGGTGTGTAGGTTTGCGCCCAGGATCTGAACCTGTGAGCCCCAGGCTGCCAAAGCGGGACATGTGAACTTAATCATTCACCCACTGTGCTGGCCCTGTTAAATTCTTATTCTTAATCATTAAGCTATGCAGCCTCTAACATAGAGTACAATACATTAAAAAACAAAGAGGCGTTCAAGATAAGTGGTGTCCCAAAGGAGGAGTGATTGGTTTGGGATTGGACCTGCTTTGTATGAGCTTAGTGTCAGAGTGGTTCATAGTTTGTTTGCCAGAGGATCTGGTTTAAGATGAACCTTTAAAGAATGACTAAGAACCGCACAACTGGTCTGCCAGGAAAAGATTATCCCAGTAGTTGGAACAGCATGTACTAAGAGAATAAGTGAACTTAATTCAGGAAACTGCTTATTCTTTAATCTCTCTGATCTAAAGTGATGCCAGTAGATAGATGAATGATGAGAACAAACTTATGTGAGGAAGGAATAAATCCCCCCAAGGACTGATTAAATAAATTCCTTGTATATGTTCACATTATACCCTTTAGCTCACCTAATTTATCACTTAAGTTCATAATACTATTGCTGCCTGTTTACATGTCTATTTTACATTGGCCTTTAATTTCTATTCAGGTAGATACTATGTCTGCCTTGTTTACAGTTGTATTCTTTAAGACATAGTAGAGTGTCTGACGCATAGAGTCAATTAATAAGTATATATAGTTATACCAAGATGATGTGTTTTTCCAAACTCTTTTTACCTCATTCTACCAAAACCTTCCTTCAACTCCTCTTCACAGACAACAAAGATAGAATTGAAGACTTGAAATAGGAATCTAATGTCCACTGTCAAGAAGTATTGAAAGGACGACTCTCAAGGAAAGACAAGCATGGAACACTGGAAAAATTCTGGAACAAAATTATTTCACTTTTTCTTTTTTACTCAAGGCTATGTTCTAACAGAAATGAATGCTGAAAATATTTAAATATTGATAATTAAGATCATGATAAATATTTGTTATTGTTTTATAAAATAAAAAATGTTAAACAATAAGGAACTATGCTTGGAAAACTAAAGAAATGTTTTAGTAATATTAAGTAGAAAATGAGAGGACTATTGTGATACCAGTGTCTGGGTACTTGGACAGCAGACCTAAAGACACAGACTTTTATGAGTAGTAAAGCTGACATTTTGATATACATTTGAATAACCCTAGTGTCTATTTATCCTTTAGTTCTAACTTAGATTGAGAAAAATGGCATCACTTTAAAGATTTAAACTTGACACCAAGTGGAGAGAATATATATTTTATCTGGAGATCTGTGATGCTAAGAATGTCATTATAAAGGAGACCGCATCTGAGTTGCTTAGGTCCCTTACTCAACAGGGTAGAGAGAAGACCCACAGATTTGAAGGGCTAGGAAAAAAATTATGAACTGTAGCATTGAGAAAAACATCATGCAAACATTTTCAGGAATGACAATAAATTGACTTCCAGAAGAGCCAGGAGAAAATTGGTAGGAAGTAAATCAAAAAAGGTAAACTTGGTTATGGAGGTTACTGAATGCCATATTAAGAATTTTGAATTTTAAGATCAGGCAAGCCATTGAGTGTTTCTGACCAGTTCCTTGTTCTAAAAAAAACATGGGAAGCCATTAGGAAAGTCTATTGAATATGTTTGGGGGGGCAACCAAGGAGAATGGAGTGTTGAACAAACTACTGACTCTCTCTGCCTGTGCCCCTAAACTTATAAATACTTACGTGTCTCAGAACAACCTGTGATAAGTTCCACTGTCTTAAAAGGAGCAAATTGAAATGAATGAATTCTTGGCTTTGAAGCTACTGGGTTTAGGGTGCATTAAAGTGATCAAAAAGGGTTGTCCAGTATATGATCACAAAGGTCAAACAATTTATGAAAGTGTCTAGCTTCCTCCTCTTGCTTCATTTTCCTTCTTGCGATCTTTTTCTTTATAAAAGTACACAGTTTACCCTCATGAAGCCAATTTAGAATTGAGACTTTGGCTTTTACTTTTACTATATCAAAGACATTATACTTTAGCTCAGGCCATTTGTTTTCTTTGTATTCAGAAGTCTGGGGACTTTACTAATAACATCACTGAAATAGAGGGAGAGCTTCGACGAATGAGTAGCTGACACTCAAGCACCATTTTCATAGGACTTATCAATTCCTGTCCAAATCCGTTCTACTTTTTCTTAGCATTCATTTCCTTTGCACCTTTCAAAACACCTTTCACATATCTGAAAATTTTCAGTTTGGCTTTGTGAGAAAGTAACATTGTTTTAAGTCATCCTGAATGTTAATTACACGGGAAAAACCATCCCACCATCTATAGGGATCATTAATAGTTAATGTGTTGCATGTGTTAATATTAAATTCTCACTTTGCTCTGAAATTTTTCTGCCTCTTTAAAAAGTAGCTAGTTTTGTTTAAATAAAATAATCTTAAAACAGCAACTTTCCTTAATATATCTTTTTTTATTCATAGAATATTCTTTCTGTTTTATGTAGTGGTGGGTTCTATTTTCTAATGTTTTCTTAAATATTTTTGCATCTAGACTTATGAGGACTTTTGTTCAGTAATATTTTTCTCTTTTAATATCTCTAGCAAGGTTTGGAATGAGGAATATGTTACTTTCAGAAAATGATTTGGGAAAAGTTTCCTCCCCTCTATTTTCCTGAAAGGGTATATATAAGTTTGACATTATTTCTTCTTAAACATGGTATATAATATGTATATCAAAGAAAACTGGAGGTTTCTTTTTTGTAAATATTTAATAACCAAGTATATTTTCTGTATCAATTTTGGTAGGTCGTGTTTTTTTAGGGATTTTTTCAATTCACCTATAATGTGCAGTTTATTAGTATAAAGTTGTTTATAATTTCTTATTATTACTCTGTAGGTTCTATAGTGTTATAACTTCTTTCATCTCTGATATTAGTAATTTATCTCCTTTCTGTCTTTCTTGATCTATTTTGTTAAATGTTTTTCAAATTTGTTAATATTTTTGAAGAGTCAACTTTTAGTTTTGTTAATTTTTTGCATTGTTCTTTTGATAGGATTGATTTCTGCTCTTTTCTTTATTGTTCATTTCCTTTGTGTTTACTTTGCTCTTTTTTTCTAGCTTTCTAATAAAGAAGTTTTCGATCAATGTTTTGAAACTTTGTTTTTTGATATAAGCATTTGACACTAAAATTTCCTTGTGAGCATTGTTTTATCTGTGTTGTTTAATATTTGAATATTTAGTGATTTTCTAGATAAGATATTATTGATTCTGATTTAATTCCAATGTGGTCAGAAAATATATTCTCTAATATTTTATTTTTTTGATATTTATTGAGACTTTTTCTTGGTCAGCATGTAGTTTATCTTGGTGAGTATTTTATATGCATTTAATAAAATGTGTATTCGGTAACTGTTGGGCATAATATTGTGTAAATTTCAATTATGTCCAGGTAGTTGATTGTCCTGTTCAGATCTTCTATGTCCTTACTGATTTTTTCATCAAGTGCTGTATCAACTGCTGAGACAGATGTGTTAAAATCTCCAATTATGATTGTGTATTTGTCTATTGCTTCTTTGCTTTTGTCAGTTTTTTGCTTCCTGTACTTTGAATATCTATTGGGTCCATACACACTTATAACTGTTTACCCTTACTGACTAGTTGATCCTATTGACATTTAATATTTCCTTCTTTATTTCTGGTAACAATCTTTGTACTGAAGTTTATGTAGTCTGGTAGAATATAGTCACTCAAGCTTACATATAATTAGTGTTTTCATGGTGTGTCTTTTTCCTTTGTTTTACCTTGAACATTTCTATATCTCTGTATTTAGAGTCTATCTCTGATAGACAAAATATGGTTGGGCTTGTTCTCTTTTTTTTAAATACACAATCTGCTGGTTTCTTTTTTATTTTGGGAGGAAGATTAGCCCTAAGCTAACATCCCTTGCCAATCTTCCTCTTTTTGCTAAGGAAGAGTGACCCTGGGCTAACATCCGTGCCCATCTTCTTCTACTTTATAGGGGACGCTGCCATAGCATGGCTTGACAAGCGGTTCACACCAGGGATACGAACCTGCCAACCCCGCGGTGCCAAAGCAGAGGGTGCAAATGTAAGCACTAGGCCACTGGGCCGGCCCCACAATCTGCTTTGTAATTGGAGTGTTTAGTCTAATTAATAGAATTATTGGTATGGTTGAATTTAGGTCTCGCATTTACAATTTGTTTTCTTTGTTCCATTAGTTTTTTTGTTCCGAGGTCCCTCATTTCCTACCTTTTACTGGATTAATTAAATCGTTTTTAGTGATCAAATCTTGGTATTTCAATACACATCTTTAACTCATCATAATCTACTTAAAGTTAATATTGTAGTACTTTGAGTAGAATATATAAACCTTATAACAGTATTATTTTAATTACTTCTCCATTCTTCATGCTATTGTTATAAACTCTGTGTTTTGCATAATAATTGTAACTTTCAACAGTCATAAGTCTTTTTACAAAATTAGCAATTTTTCTCTCTCCCACATATTTATTATTTCTTGTGCTCTTTATTTCTAACTCTAGATATGAGTTTCTGTCTGATGTTACTTCACGTTAGCCCAAAGAACATCCTTTAGCATTTTTTGTAACACAGGTCTCCTGTAAAATAACTTTCCAGTTTTCTTTTATCTGAAAATGTCTTTGTTTCAACTTCAATTTAAAGACTAGAGTTGCTAAATATATATTCCTGTGTTTATATTTTCATTTCCTTTCAACACCTTAAAGATTTTCCTCTATTTCTTCCTGGCCTTCAAGTTTTCTCTTGTAAGAGATCAGCCTCATTCTTATCATTGTTTCCCCACATGTAATATGTCAGTTTTCTTTGGCTCCTTTCCTTATCTTTACGTTTTATCAGTTATGCTATGAAACGTTTAGGTTTGGTTTTCTTACTATTTATCTTGTTTGGCATTCTCTTTGCTCCTTCAAACTGTAGATAGAAATTTACAACAAATTTGGAAAATTTTCTAATATTATTTTTTCAAATACTCTTTCTGTTTTATTATCTTTCTCTTCATCTCTGGGCTCCCAAATTAGATAAATTTTAGACCACTTAAATTTGTCCTGTTGATTACTGAGTCTGTTGCCCAAATTGGATAATTTCTACTGATACCTCTTTAAGTTCACTAACTTATTCTTTTGCACTCTAAACACTACTGTTAAGCCCATTCAGTGAATTTTCCTTTCACTGATTGTACTTATCAACTCTAGAATTTCCATTTGTTTTTATTTTTATAATTGCCATTTCTCTGCAGAGAGGCCTTCTACTTCAATTCATTATGACTATATTTTCCTTCTGGTTCTTGAACATATTTAAAATAGATCCCTTCAAAGCTCTTTTCTGCTTCTTCCAACATCTAGGTCATCTGGGGATCTGATTCTGTTGACATATTATTTTCATGAGTATGAGTTATGTTTTTCTATTTCTTATTCTGTTTGATAATTTTTGTCTTAAAATAGACATTTTGAATAATATATTGTAGACACTCCAAGTTTAGTTATAAATGAAAGTTATAAACTGCTTTGAAGAGAATGGATTTTTGTTCTAGGAGGGTATTAACTTGTCCGGACTCTGACCCCAAACTCTGTTTTCTCTGGAGTGGAATGCGGCAGAATTCTCTACTCAGTCTGTCAGATTACAGTTGCTGGTTTCACTAGATACCCTGCAGTCTCTTTGCCACATGCATAATTCAGTGACCAAGCAATGATTTGGATAAAGTTTATTAAAAAATTTTAGAGTTCAATCCCTCTATGTCTCCCTTTGTCTGGACTTCTGCTCTAGTTTTTGTTTTTATAATCTACTCTATTACCCTTGAGCTCTGTATTCTGACTCCTCAAGTATTTAAGATTGCCTGCATTGCTGTGCTGTACCTAAGAGTTTAAGGTATATCCTCAGCCAAAAAAGTTAGGAGGAATTAGGTCCAGTGTACTTCAGTTATTACAAGGGTCTAATTTTCTCAATTTCTGCCCACTTATAGTCAGCCCCACTGCCATCAAAACACTGACTTTTAAAATATTTTGTAAATGAATTATAATTATTATATGTGGGAAGTGAGTATGACCAAGATATTCCACATCACCAGAGTATTTGTACTAATTTAAGTAAAAAATATTTCCTGTCTATAAAAGTATAATGGGTAATCACAATAAAACATTAGTCAATGCTTGAATATTAATCATTTGGAATGTACCTACTTCAGGATGACATATTCAAGGATCTTCTCCTAGAAAAAAAACATAGAAGTGCAGGGGGTTTGGGGGAAAATAGAGAGTTTGGAAAAGAAAAGAAACTTTAAGAAAGTAGGAAGAAAAAGAAATTTTAAATAATATAGAACTTACAAATCAGATGGCTAAAAGTATCTTCTATTCCTGTCTGTGATGAGAATGAAATTGTCCAAGCTAAAACTATTTGTCTTCTCTCATATCAGGAAGCATAGAACAATCATAAATTCCTCAAATAATCCAGATAATATGTCTTTGCAATGGAATCTCTGACTATCCTAAAACCTCATATTAGGAACTGACCTCATTCTTAACATTTCTCTCCTGATGAACAACCATAACGATCCAAGCATTTCTAGGTGGCTAAGACCAATCAAATAAGTGCTCAAACCAATTCCATCCACTGGTTGAGAATTTATGAAATTCAAACAATCATGAAGGAGCTCTGTGTAAAAGTCCCTTGATTTTCAGGCTAAAAGATAGGAAAGAGAAGGAAAATGAATAGAGTGCTTCCTGATTTCATTTTATTCTACTTCAGTAGAAATGCTTCTGCTTCGATATAGTATCTAGGGTGTGCAAAGTGGCCCACAGGGGTGGAGATGATGAGCACTCAGACATAACTGGAGCCATTCTGGAACACCAGAGCCAAGAATAAAGCTTCGATATAAATCAAGAGACTACAATTGAAGAAGGCTATTCCTCCTTTTTTTTAGAATTTATCATTACAAATTCAAGATAAATAGATATCAAGGGAAAACAGGAGAACTTTTCACCTAAGCTTACATGCCAGGTAGTCAGATGAAAATATCAGCACTCTTCCTAGTTTCTTCACACTAAACAGGAGGAAAAAAAAGTTAGATCATCTGAGACCTATAGAAATAAAGTTTCATATACCTGCTAAAATAATTTGACTGAAAACGGCTCCTTAAAGTCACTTTTTCCTCCATCCAAGTCAAAAATGACTCTGACTTAACATTATTAAGAATAACTGAAAACAGAATATAGCTATATAATTTCAAAAGAAATCCTTTGACTAAATTACATATATTAAATAAATGTGCTCATCAATCTTATTTTGTCACAGAGCAGTCTTATAATTTTTTTAATAACATAAAATGTTGATTTTGTCAGCATTTTTGATGCAATATAACTTCTATAAAAATGCTGCCCACAAACATAATCAACTGCATCCCAAGTGATGTTAGATATTTATAATTTTCCTTGATGCAGTCTGCAAATGTTTACAATTGAGTAGCTATATTAAGTACAGTTACTTTCGGGCAGAATGCAATTTTTGACTAGGCAATCATGTTTATCAAGCAAATTCATTGTATATTACTTGTACCTTAAAGAAGCATTTTTGTTTTCAACAAACTCAGCACTCTGATAGCAATGCTTGTTTATGACAACTGATTAAAAATAACTGTGTGAGAGAGATGGAGATGATTTTTTTCTGTTTTCTTTCTTTTTGCAGAATAAATTATATAAAAGCAAAATTACATGTATGTTAACACTGTATAATTTTTTATGTTTCTTAATTCTCCTCTTAAAATTATATTCTTTGTCACGTGAACATATATTTCAAGAAAATGTCATTACAGTAGTCCACTTTATCCGTGGTTTCACTTTCTGTGGTTTCAGTTACCAGTGGTCAGCCACAGTCCGAAAATATTAAATGGAAAATTCCAGAAATAAACAACTGGTAAGTTTTAAATTTTGCACTGTTCTGACTAATGTGATGAAATCTGTCACCTACCCACTCCACTCCACCCGGGACATGAATCATCTCTTTGTCCAGCATATCCACACCGTATAGGTTACCTGCCCACGAGTCACTTGCTAGCTGTCTCCGTTATCAGATATTGTCACAGTATCACAGTGCTTGTGTTCAAGTAACCCTTATTTTACTTAATAATGGCCCCAAAATGCAAGAGTAGTGATGCCGGCAATTAGATATGCCAAAGAGAAGCTGTAAAGTGCTTCCTTTAAGTGAAAAGGTGAAAGTTCTCAACTTAATAAGGAAAGAAAAACAATTGTACACTGAGGCTGCTAAAATCTATGTTAAGAACAAATCTTCTGTCTGTGAAATTCTGAAGAAGGGAAAAGAAATTCTTGCTAGTTTTGCTGTTGCATATGTATGTATAGGAAAAAACATAGTGTACATAGGGTTCAGTATATCTGTGGTTTCAGGCATCCACTGGGAGTCTTGGAATGTATCCCCCACAGGTGAGGGGGGACGACTGTACATTTCTTTTAATTGAGTAAATGCTTCAGATCCCAATCTGATATCTATATGTCAAAGTGATTATTTAAATAAATTAAGAAATCAATGTTCTATTTCTCTTTAAATGAAATTATATCATATAAAAATGAATACAGTACAAAAGGAAATAAACTGTTAAAAGTAGTTATATTAGAAAGAAATATAAATCATATGCACAAGTGAAATTAGAGGTCCAAGTTGAAAGTAATGATGGATGGTTAAGGTATAACTTTGCTCTTACACTTTAAGATTTCCTCCTCTGAAAACTGAGAGAGGAGGGATAGAGAAGTGGGAGGAAATGAAGTAACAATTGAACAATCTAGGGCCTACATTTGACCCGTGTACTCAATCTATTTATTAATGGTAATGAGTAAGCTGTTATCAAGTCTTCTGCTAATTTTAAGGGAGAGTGAACTAAAAGTTTTCAATTCCTGCTACGTCAGGCACTTCACCCAGAAATTTCCGTATAGTATCTACTTTCATAAATTTGATACTGTTGTAACAATCCTTTTCAAGAAATGGCAGCAACAGTCTTAGTAATGATATGTATGTTTTCTGCAAGGTGGAAACAATATATAGGGGCCATGGTGCTTTGAGTCTACCTACATTCTAATACTTAGTGTTTGCCTAAAGATAGAACTTGCTCCTTACAAAATGGTGTCTCTACAGGCAGTGAATTCTGAAACTGCATTTGAAAAGTTGTCATCTAAATAGTTAATTCTAAGTCATGTTAATGTTAAGTCTTGCACCTTCCTGCCGGCGTTCCTTCATTTCTTTATTGCCAATGCCTCTCTACATTATTGTATTAAGAATTGGCCTAATAGCTGAGAACTGGTCCACGATATTCAATTCTGTTTTATAACTATATACTGAATGTTAAACTAAATAAAAATGATTCAACTGTTAACATTTTATTTGTATAATTATCATTTCATTGTCATAGGATGCCACCATATGACAGTCTTCATTTCACATTTAGCTTCAAAAGAAAGAGTACCACAGAAAAGTTATTAATAAAAATAACCGAGGACTTCAGTTTTCTCACAGACCTCTCACCATCACTTGATATTTAAATCATTCTCTTTCACAAGCTCTTTATCATCATCTTTTTCAATGGTCCTTTCAGTTGTAAACATGTGAACTCTGCCATATGCACAGTTTTCAATGGTTTTAAGTGATAAATAAATTTGCTCAACATCTCACCTTATTGACTCATGAAATTCTGCATCTTTGCCAAAATTTACCTTGTAATCACTCTCCTTTTTATTTTCATTCTGCTGTGAGATGTTTACATCATCCAAAAATTAGCAAAATATTTCCAGGGATAAATGCCTGTATTTAGTATGTATATGTGTGTTTTCGGGGGGCGGGTGGATGTTTGAATAGGAACTAATTTTAGGAGTTGATATTTTAGTACTATATAATTCCACATTATAAAATTATTTATTCCTTCTTGCAAAGTTGCAACTGCAGGGATTCAAAAATTTAGTACTTTGATGATGAGGCTTCTTTATCAAAAAATTGGTAATAAGGACCCTGAAGCAAGATGCAGATATCTCAGAAAAGAGAAGAAGACATGAGACAAGAGGAAAATTAGACAAAACAAAGAAGAATCTAGACTAGACCATCACCATTTTCTTAGCCAAACCAATTGTCTAATCACCAACTCTTCAGTGATGAAGAATAAAGATTGATTTTAGAATCAACCTTTGTTGTTGTGTGCTTATTCTATGTATATGATTATTTTAAAGTGCATTTGAAAAGGTATAATCCTTCCCATACATTTTCTTATTGTTTTCAGAATGTGCTGAGTTAAGAATTTCTTGAGGTAATAATATATCAATGTAACAGGAAGGAAAACTAAGAAAAGTAAATGGTCACAGAATTTCTAAGCTTTAGAGAATGGGGATTTATGACATAGGAAGAAGTGGAAGCTTTTGGTTAGGACAACTCATTATTGGATCTTTTTAAAGTAGAATTTTAGATTGAAAAAATGAACCTGTTTGTGAGTTTCTCCTTAGCTGCTCCTGAAGGGTTGTGGATATCAGGAAGTGGAGAAGAAGAGAGATGATAAAATGTTCTGCATGAAGCCAGAGGACATATTCAAGGTCAAGATTAGAACACAAATACAAACATAAATGATATATTCCTTGGGTGGAGAATATTGAGGCACTTTAACAAGAGTGATATCTACTTTTCAATATTAAGCTTTTTACTATTATATGCAATTATGTAATTTTTCTGTATTGTAATGAGTCCTTTATTCAAAATCTATTAAAATCAATAGCCTTGTGCTAGTGGCTCTATGAGAAAATGAGAAAAGTCTTTGGTTTTATGTGCAGGGAAGTAGTGAGTCAATACGAAGAAGTAAAGATCTGAGCAGAAAGCAAGAATTTGGAGTAAAGTTGACCAGAGGAACCAAATATCCCTCCAGTTTACCCTCAAAGAATCCTCAGGAATATTGAGGGATTGGGTAGGATAGTCTGCAAACATTTTGAGGAAAGACATTAGAGTAAAGAATGACCCAGGAAGAATGGGTGATTTCAAGCAATTTGTTCTGACAAGGCTAGATATTGTAAGACTGTGGTGTACAACAAAACTTGACATAAAGTCAGCCTTTACAAGACACTAATTGGGTACCAAATAGTATACAGGCAAATGTTGAAGAACAAAACATGTGATCACCTGGCAATGTTGAGAATGCCAGAAAAGGTGCCCTGGAATAGACTACTGACTGAACTCCTGACAGCGTCAGGAACAGGCTGGCAGATAAAGCTATACCTGAGAATCACCTTCTAAGGTATCCCAGTCTAGTTTTCTCAAATGGAAATTTACCAAATCCTCCTTAGAATAATTACCTTTACTTGGTAGTAGGAAATCTGAGGAAAGATTTTGGTGTACCTAAAGAAAATAATTGAATCTGGGTCTTCCCTTTCTTGGTATTGGGACGCTTGTCAGAAGGAAAATGTCCTGATCAACAATGCAAAGATGTTAAACCCCTACTTCTTGTAGGTCTTTATGATCTACGTGTCAGATAGGGCAATGTTTTCCTTTATTAAGGTACACAATAATATGAATTAAGCACATATCTGTATTGTGTGAGCTTAAGATCAAAAGAAAAATGAGGCATAATTCCTGTAGAAACATTCATTGACTTATTCATGAGAAATATACTGTGATAGAGTTGTTAAGAGGACAGAATGTGAAGTTAAGGGAATCTGGGATTGAAACCTGACTGTTACTTATTAAATCTCAATGTTGCTTTGAGAAAGCTACTTACATTTCTTTGCTTTAGTTTACTTATTTGTAAAACAAGGATGATAGTATCTACGCCGTCCCTGAGATTGTGGGTTGTGATAAGAATTACAATACATAGAGCAGTATTTCTCGATGCAGAAATGTGTAACACCGGGGGTATATGAGGTATGTCAAGCTGCTGCTGGAAAAGTATTGGTAAAATATTATAATCGTGGCATATTTAAATAAATGTGTGTGTCAGAAAAGAATATATAATTAGGAGACCCATAATTTCACAGAACAAGAAAAAAGAAAGAATGAGTTCATTATAAAGAAAATTAAGCAAAAAACAAGTACATCTTCAATGTGGCAAAATATTAAAAATGAAGTTTGAAAATAATTGAGAAAATATACACAAAATTCTCAGAAGAGCAAATGGCATGTAGAAAGCACTCATTACACTGTAGTTATTGTTACAAAATGCCAGGCATTGTCCTAGGGGCTTTCATATACATTACGTTCTGAAACCCTGTCAGCAATGCCATGAGGCATGAACTGCTATTCACATGTTAGAAGACAGATAATCAGCAGCTCACATGCATTTAAAAGTGCTTTGGGGCCAGCCCAGTGGCAAAGCGGTTAAGTTTGTGTGCTTTTCTTCTGTGGCCTGGGGTTTGCAGGTTCCGATCCCAGGTACAGACCAATGCACCACTTGCCAAGCCATGCTGTGGCAGCATCCCATATAAAGGAGAGGAAGAGGGGCACGGATGTTAGCTCAGGGCCAATCTTCCTCAGCAAAAAGGAGGAGGATTGGCAACGGATGTTAGCTCAGGGCTAGTCTTTCTCACCAAAAAAAGAAATAAAATAAAAAGTGCTTTGCCCAACATCACATAGTAGGTTTGGCTTATCAGAGACTCCAACCTAAGAATTCAGAATGCCACTGACCTTTTGCAATTTCACTCTGTCACAGTTGCATCTCCATATAGTTGTTCTTTGCCATCAATGATGTGTTTATTTTAGACTCTGGGATTTTTTTCTGACCAAAAAAATTCTGTTTGCTGACATCATCTAGCAAGACTATTTCTTTTTAATTTAAAAAAACTATATTAGAATTCTACTAGCACATGTAATTACCCTGGCAATACTAAAAGAAGAAATATTTCAAGCAAACGCTGAGTACTATAAGCTGCTCATGTCAGTAATTACCTCATTCATGCAATCCTTGCTGGAATTCTTATTAACTAGGGTCACCACTGTCTCTTTTCAGGTTAAATGGGGAATTCTCAACAAAAGGAAGAAAAGAAATAACCATCGTATTTCATAAGATATGGTTTTTAATAAGGTGACTTTAAAAAATTAATTGGTTCTATAATGATAGCCAAAAAAACCCAAATGAAGTCAGAATCATAAATGAATCGAGCAATAAATTTAGATCTATTGCATAAAATTGCAGGGGTTAGCTGAATTTTGGAGAATAATAAGCATTTATTAAATTGCTTACTTGCTTTCACTCACTAATAGATGCGGCAGTAAATATAGGAAGCAGGAGAAAAAGCCTCTTTAACTCTTGTTATGTGGCAAAGCCATATATTTGGGAAAAGAACCACATGAAAGCAACATGTGAGGGAGTGAGTTACAGAGTCTCTTTGTAATTAACAGAGAAATTCTAAGTAGAAGAACATTTGGGTCAAGATTAAATAGAAAACTATGCGTGAGAAAATAGTGTTTCTACTGGTTCTTCAGATAAAAGTGGGCTTTGGATTGAATGCCATGCAGAACAAATTGAAAGATTTCTGTAAGGTTAGTTTAGATAAGAGGGTTATGGAAACCGGTTATCAGCTTATGATTCAACTCATGACAAACAAGTAAATGGGATCATTAAGCAAGGCTTGCCCATAAATACCAAACTTCAAAAAAGCAAGGAGTGTGAGAGAGGATGGGCTATGTGATTCCTTATAAATTCATTATTGAAATATTATGTACATGTAATGGGATATTTGTATAAATTGTCAGAACTTTAAAGTATACCCATTAATTCAGAAAGAAAATACTGACCAGAGAAAATCAGGAATTCATACTTCCTACCTCCCTCCTTTCTTCATTTCATTTCTTCCTTCAGTAAATGTTTACTGACACTAAACTCCATGAAAACTGTTCTTGAGTACTAAGGAGGAAGGGACAAAAACCAATATGAGATCTTCTCTGCTGACAAATACGCATATGTAGTGGAGAAAATAATGCTGATTGTAATGTTGCTAATTCAGGTAGAACAGGCTAAGTACTATGCCAGAAAGAGTACAAATTAGATGAAAATTAATTCCTGGTAGAGAGAAAAAGGGAAGGTTCTGTGGAGAGAATCAGCAAGTCCATGAACTCTACCTAGAGACTGAACAGACTGGGCTGGGGAGAGAGGGAGGAGGAGGAAGAAAGGCATTTCAGTGTCAGGACTCTGGTAGCAAAACGGTCAGGGTGAAATTGAAATATCTGTTGGAATTGGCCGGTACTCTGTTTTCCTAGAATAGAAGGGACATAGGGGTGTGTGGCAAGAGGTAAAGCAGTAAAGGTCAATTGAGTCCAGACTCTGTGTGTGTGTGTGTGTGTGTGTGTGTGTAGGGATGGGGGAGGTTTTGCGGTAGATTATGAGCTTTACTTTTTTTCTTTTTTCTGGTAAGGCTTGGAGGAAGGCTTAAAAGAGATTTTGAGCAAAAGATTGACATAAAAGTGTTGAAGCTCTAATCGGAAAATAGCAGAGGAAGGATGGATTGGAAGAGAAGAAGCTTTGAAGCTCATACAAGAGAAAAATTGAGAAGCAATGAGATCCAAATTAAAGGGGAGGGAAAAGTTCAAAACAGAGCACAAGACATATTCCAGAAATAAAATCAATGAGACATATGAATAAGGCAAATTTTAAATTTTGGTGATGGAATTGAGGAATACAGAGGAGGAGCTTTAGGAAATAGGATGGGCGTTTCTCTTGTGGTTCTCCTTCAATTTAGTCCACGACAAACTAAATTGTTAAAACCTGCCACTACAATTGTGTGATACTGAATGCATCACAATTGTTAAAAAACAAATTCAAATATAACACTGAAAATTTAAATGGCCCATGAATTTAAACCAGATTATTACATTGCAATTATTTTTATAGTCTTTTGAATTGGTTCCTAGCATTGAGAGCTCACAATATAGTTCAATGCTTTTGTCATTGAAACAGGCTAAATAAACAGAATACGTTACACTCTGTTCCATTAGCTTCAATAGACACACCCTAAAGCACGGGCTACATTTCTATGTAAAGTTATTAAGGACTTAAAAATTCAAAATTCAAAAGATTTTTTATTGTAAATTTAGACCAATTAAGAAATTTGATTTAGGAAAGAAATTCTAATAGGGTTTCACCCCAGTACTGATTATAAATATATTTAGTTTCCTTATGTAAAAGGGAAGCTGTCTTAAAAATTAAATCATATTTTAAGTTCACACACTCACTGTCTCCTGAAATTTGATTCTAAATGTCTATCATGAAAGCTATGATACAGTTACATCTTAAATTAAACATCATATATGAGTGTAAGCCAAATGTAATTGCATAATGCCTCTTAATTACTTGTTTAATAACTGTCAGACCTCATAGGATCGCAGAAATTAAATATGCAAAAACATATTAACTCATCTATTCCATCCTCCTGACAGTGCATGAATATACTCTGTTAAGAAAAATGGTGTTTTACAAAGTGCTGTTTCTAATCCAGTTTTAAATTAGGTTGTTTTTGTATACCTGACAACATTGTATTCTGGTATGAAATGATTCCTAGTTTTACTTTAACAACAGGACTAATTTTTTGAGGTAGGGGGTTAGGGAGGGAAGTCAGAGATCAATGGATTCCAAAAATATCATGTTACGCATGTATACATGATGAAATTAACTAACACCAGGTTAAATAAAAATATAAAATATTAATGGAATATAGACTTTACATATATTTTTGTATTAAATAATAAAAAGCAACTTTCCAGAGATAAAATTGATAGGACTTGGTAAATGATTCAACATGGCGCTGAGGTAAAGAGGAGTACCGTGAAACGTCTAGAGATTTCTGGTTTGAGACATCCAAAGTGAAGATGGGAAGTTAGCTCTGGTGTAGGTCAGAGCACGTGTGCATAAGAGAGAGAAAGAGAAGATCTGCAAGGAGGTCACACCCTATGTACACGTCTTTCCCATTTCTCTGTATACCAATTCCAGGCTCTCTTCTCCAGCTGTCCAAAGCCCTTGTTCTACTCTTTGGCTGCATGGAGTTCCATTGTAGGGCTTCAAATCTCAACCTGCTCTCCCCCAGAGATACACAAGATATAGCAATGCTACTTTACACATTTTGTGCACCTCACAATATGCTAAGCATTGTGGCAGAACTTGAAATACATGAATTTTTAATACGTTGCTACTTACCACAACCCAGATGAGTGTGATACTCCACATTTTGCCGAGGAGTAAATGAGGCTTCACAATTTTAAATCATTGGAAATACCAGAAGCCAGTTCTTCAGCTCCCAAGCAAGCATTCTTTTCTCTCTTCCTCGCTTTCTCCAGAATGACCAGAACTTTGGTGGTGCTTCTAATATATTGCACGTAATTAAAGCACAATTTACTAAATCACCCAACAGTCATTTTAAACTTGTTGCTAACAGATTTGCCAAGCGGCAGAAATATTTTAAGTGAAATGTGTGCCATTCAATACAGTTTCTAGTGATATAATAATCCCTAGAATTTTAGCATTATAGATATCTATTGTGTGCATTTAAAAAATATATTGATAATATTTAGAGTTGTATTCCTACAACAAATAACAGCATTGAGTCTGATGAAAATGCACCCTTTTAGTAATGCTCTTCTTTTCTGAAATGGGAGAGTATAATTTTTGCTATCTAATAATTGTCGTTCAAAAATTGTTCTTCAGAAAAGGTGAAATGAAAGAGGTTATTGATTTTTGCTTTGAAATCTCAAGTTGATGAAGATAACACTTTGACAACTGAATCTCTCATGAAATACATTTCATCAACAAAAATCTCACATATATCATGCAAATTTACTTAACAAGTGGTATAACTAAGTCGAGTGTGTAGAAACAGTTGTATTCAAATGTAGGACAATTGTAAATTAGATTTTATGATGACACTTTATGCATGCTTTTTTGAGGAAGAAATGTCAAAACTATCAGTTGAACAAGCCACTACAGGAGGAAAGAGACTTATCTACATTAAAAGAGATTCATAATAAACATAAAATATATAAATAAATAAAATAAGGTCAAAAGCTGAATAATAAGATATAGATGGGTATGTACTTTTTTCCTTTTTCAAGTCCAAATGAAGAACGTTATACTAAGTTTGGACAACAGTTTTGGGGGTTAATTTTTGTTGAAATAATACATATCCACTTTGATATTAGAATTTTCAAATGACTGACAATGCAATTATTATATAAAACATTTAATTTAAGAATTATTTAAATAATTCAAACGAAATGATTCCTGTGCTTATCTTGAAGGATGTGGTTGGTTGAAAGGGATGCTGAATGGTATCCAATGTCCTCCACGGGGAAGAATAATTAGTCAATTCATTAACCATGATTCTGCTTTGAAAGCTTACTCTTTTAGCTAAGTTTGTGATACTTTTATGTGGCCTTAGTCAATGTGCTATTAGCATCTATGAAATCGAACTCCATAAGCACAGAGGATTTCTAGCTAGCTATTCAGGCACATCAAATGTTTTCTTTCAATTCAGTTCAATAAAATGTTTTTCCTTTTCTGTGAGAGGACCTATGCTGTATCCTGAGACATACAAAGACAACCAATACATGGGCTTTGCCCTCCAGGAATTGAGAATTCCTTTGGAGAAACAGACATCAATTCCAGTAGTGGGGGAACATCTCTGACATGGGTAGAAGGGCAGAAGTAAAATAAAATAATATCTAGCACTCAGGATTAAAAGATTACAGGCAATGAACTGCATTATCATTCTTCTTTACTATAGATATCAGTAATATTCAATTTAACCTGTGCAATCAATGATTTTTTTTATTCAATGATGCAACCACTGGCCATTTTCTATTCATGTGTTTTATTTCCTAAATACGTTTTCACAAATTTAAGAAATTTTCTTATTGTTCACATTCACTTAAGATCCTAGTTTTTTTTCTTTTTTGTACTTTTTTTTTGAATTCTCTAAGTTCTGATATAATTTGAATATTCTTGTAAAATTATAGAGCTGAAAAATTAGCCCCACCCACATCTCAATACGTGTTAGCAACTAAAAGGTTGAGATGATTCTTCTTCCATTTAAAATATTTCAATGTGCAAATCCACATAAAATCATTGTTGTTTCTTGTATTTCCTCTTAGCTTTAATATCCAATCATTAATCATTCAATCAGCAAATATTATGGAGAACCTGATATGTGCCAGATACTGCTCTAGGCACTGAAGGTATAGTAGTGAAAGATACCGACAAAAGAAAAATCTCTGCCCTCATACCATTGTCATTCTAGTGTGGGAGATGGGAATTATGGAAGTAAAATACATTGTATTTTATATAATGATATGGGCTAAAGATTCAAATCAAAAAATAGTATCTTATTGCCAAACATGAATTACACACTGAAATCTGGATATAAGGGAGTCTGAAAAATCTAGTTACCAGGCTTTTAGCTCTTGTGATAGAAGAGATTAGGAGAGTTTGGGAACAAATGCTGGGTGCCAAAAGAAACAACAGGTAACAGAATATACACCATTTTGCCCATATTTAAAATTTCAAACTGCAGCAATGGTAAAAACATGATTCTTTCTATTAAAATAGAGCTATTCTTCATACAAATATTTCCCAATCTCTCCCCCCAAAATTGGGTCCCAAAGTACCATCAATTACATTATCCATCCCTAAGTGGTATTGAGTCTTCCTTAAATTCACTTGCAACCTCTTTGATATATTTAGTCCCTAAAAATTAATTTATATGAACCACCAACACTTAACGTAAATTAGTAAGTGAAGAGAAGATAAGAAGTGCACTAATATAGACAAAAGATATACATAATAAAGCAAGTAAGAAAATATAAATATGCATAGTTATTAAAGTTCTCTTTTCTGCAATGGGTCACAAAGGTGTAGTTTGCACTTTTTACTTTCTCCTTCCACTAACGATTCATTGTTTCCTTGCTCTCAGCCACCATTTAGCTGGTGTGATTTAAATCTTCATTCATGAAGAAGTCAGAGACTTTGTTGATCCTGTCTTTAGTTAGTTGCTGTAGCTTTCCAGGGAGTATTAAAAGGTTCCCCCAAAAAAGAGAATCTCTTGAGATTCAGACCTATGCCTCTTCATGGTTAAGCAATATTGTGTTGGACGCTTTGCCAGATCCTAAATGATAGAGTATGTTAGCAGTAGTGCCAGGAAATAGACCCAAAATGGAAATCTGAGATGAGTTTTCTGAGCTGACTGGGCTGGAATTGATTGATAACTTCTTTGCCACCCTGGTGCTTGCTCAGTTGGCTCACACTGAGTGTGGCCGTGGTGGTCCAGGTGAACTTTACACATAGGGTTTAAACATGAACTTTTCCTCAGCAAAGCTATCCTGCCACCACCACTTCTGGTGAGTGTCTAAACAGCCAGCAGCAAAGGTCAACACTGACTCACTAATAGGGCTTTATGTCCCAGGGGAACCAGCCAGTCACCTGGTGGTAGGGTAATTATAGGAGATCCTTTTCAGTATGGAGAGGCCAGAGATTTGCCCTCATAAAAATAAACCTGTTGCATATAGATTATTTTTCTCCTCAATGCTTGCAGTGCTTCTGCAAAAGCCACCTTCCTTGACATTCTGAATGTTTTATTTTATTGTAATGGTGTCCCAGGGCATTCGCAGGGGAAAGATCTAGAAGTTGCTGCAAAGTGTCATGTCTGTGAAGCCCATGTGTTTCTGAAGCCTGTGAAGCCACTGCAACACAAAGCAAAGGTTTCTTTTTTATTATTTTCTACCTGAAAATCTCATGTAAATATATTTGATTGGCAGAATGTTAATCACATTGAGGATCCTTGAAGAAAGAGAGTCTGATAAATATAGTACCAGAACTTCTAGTCCTTGAAATACAAGAGAGAGTATAGGAGGGTGTGGAGATGACTACAGATTGAAATATGGGAATGCACTGGAAGATTTTACTCAGACAGATAGCATGATCTAACTTTCCCTTTTAGACCTCTGTTCATATGTGCTTTGCCTGAATCAGGTGTTTCTTTTCTGTCATTTTCAGATTTAGGCAAATTGTCATAATTGGTTAATGAAACATAGGAACTATATTCAAGTTTTAATATAGGTGGGACATTTTTCTTAGGAATCAAGGTTTTCATAAGGGATATCCTATGAAAATCTCTTCACACACTGAAACTGTGTTAATTAGATGTAAGGACTGAGAATATAGAGTTTAATGACCCAGGCTTCTGGACACAGGATCCAACAGTTAAGTTGGGAATACAGTTTTTAAAAATATTATATAAAGTTTGGTCAACATTATGCAGAAATTTCAGAGAAGAGTATTTGATACATACTGTGAGTGAGAGAAAATATTTAAAGACAATGTATTGGTTTAATTGAATCTTGAATGATGAGAATAAATTAGGCAGTCAAAGATAAATGGGAAAGATGTTTTAAGAAAGCAGAGTAGATGCTAAATACAACTGTGAAAACATATGCTCCCTTCAGGGAGCAACAAGCAATTCCTAAAATAAGTAGGTTGTTAGAGTAAGGTGGGAGACATTCCAATCTCTAGAGGAAACTCAAAACTGTCTTTCCTCCTGAAGAGGTAAAGCTTTGTTGTACATGCAGGAGAAAATGCATTACTTAACAATAAAATTTGACCACTCTACTTGGGTAGGTCTGAGTGGAAGAGGAAGTTTTGCCAATAAGGATAAAAGGGTTATGCATAGAACTGAAAAGTCCATGTGTTCTTTTGACTCACATCATTTGCTCTTAGATACCCTTGTTCCATCTCAAACAGCTGCTACGTTATTGTAGTCCTGAGTAACCTAGAAGAGACATTCAACCTTGGATAATCAAAGGGTAACCAAGCACACCTCATATTGAAAACGTGGCAGGAGTAGGCCACGAAAACTTCTCTGTCATGGGCTTGTTTTGATGGGAGACATCTTAGCTTCTGGAGGTCCAGCCCAACTCAATAGAATCAGAAACCAAGAAGAGTTTTGTAGGCCATGTTCCAGCAATAAAGGAGAGCGTGCATTTTCCAGTGACGTTGTCCATGGTATACTGAATAATCATCAGATTAACAGAAGTAGCCACAGAGTAGGTGGATCTGTTTTGTAATGCTAATTTGACTTCTGAATAAGATAAACATGAATTCAAATCCAAAAAATGAGATTTCCAAAGGAGAATATGTGGTAGTCTAAAAGCCTTACTTAACTTTATAGTTCCTGATAACTTTTGTAATAAATTATTACTGAAAATTTTTTGGAAAGTTCTACAGTGTTGGTAAAATTATCTGTCAGGCTTTATATAAGTTGCACAGGTATGGGGTATGCATCTGTGTGCCAATGTGTATTGTCTTGGTGCTATTCCCTCCACAAAAATTAGCCCCACAGCTTAGAATTTAAATTTATGCTGCTGTTTTTTGATGATACATAGATACTATGAAATATTTTGCCCTGGGAACTGCTGAAAGGATCCTATTTATCTCTATCTAATTTTGAGCTTTATCATCAACAGACGCTTAGTAGAGGTTTCCTCAGTAAGAGATGGTTTTATATCACACGTTGTAAAATCACAGTTCAAAATTACCTGAGTAAATTTATTTTCTTTAACAAGTGCTTTATAAATATTCATTTAAAAAGTCATGTTTATAAATTGAAATGGTTCTTTGTAAATGTCCAATTACAATCATTTGACAAGTATAAATACACTTTGTGGCGAACAATACCCTGATTTATGCAGATCCCATTAGATATGACTGTGAACTATAATTATCCTAGTGGACTATAATTTTGCCTGCCCAGTCATTCATAGAGTTTAATACACTCAACTGAGACTGAATTTTCAAAGCTGTTTCTAACAGTGGCAATGATGTATGTGTCACCGCCCTTTCTAATTCTGTTTTTGCTTGAATAAATAATCTCAGCAAGAACCTCATTCATGTTACTTTGCTAAACTCAACAGGTCCAAAACAAAATAAGAATAATATTAATAGTAAGTCATTTTCACTGAGTCTGAAAGAAACTTGTTTGCAACCTTTGTAGGTATTTTTTCTTTTTTAATATATTTGGTCACAAAAGGTTAAACACATCGGTGGTTAAATTATTGCCTTGATAAAGTAAATTGCCTCTTTAGAGAATATGATATATGGGCAAGAAATTACAGCTAAAATATATGTGTCAAGTTTGAACAAAAAATTTCATGTTTACTTCTCTATTTTAAATGCATGACCCATCATTTCTCTTAACTTGGTAGATAAAATCAGTTTTTAAAATTTAATATGCCTTTAGTAATGGTAAATAACAATGCATAACCCAACTTAATCACAAGACAGCATATACAGGGGATCTCTTTAGCAATGTGTTTGCATGACTCCAAAACAGCCAGACAGTTCAGATGAATCACCTGTTTTGGCGTTATTCACAAATCCATGGATGTGAACATAGTGTTACATAGCAGTATATTGATCCTGAACAGTCTCCATGTTATAAAGTTTTTCAGTTGACATTCACCAAATAGTTGTGGATTGTAGCCCTATTTTTCTAGATGACACTCTATGGGGAACAGAGTTTATTTCCACAGAGTGATTCTTTCACTTCGTCTCAACTCAGCATTAAGATTCAACTTATAGGGATTATTCTTTCTAAAACTATGGTAGTATTATGTTGTCTTTATTAATTGATTTCTTAGCACAGAATAAGGTAAGCTATGCGATTCCAAACAAAATTCCAGCAAGTTAATTCATAGATATCAACAAACTGATTCTAAAGTTTATATGGAAGCAAAAGACCTCGAATAGCCAAAACAATATTGAAAGAGAAGAGCAAAGTTGAAGAACTGACACTATCCGACTTCAAGATTTACTATATAGCTAAAGTAATCAAGAAAGTAAGGAACTGGCAAAAGAATAGACAGGTCAATGGAACAGAATAGAGAGCCCAGAAATAGACCTCCATAAATACAGTTAACTGATCTTTGACAAAGGGGCAAAGGCAACAAAATAGAGCAAAGAAAATCTCTTCAAAAAATGGTCCTGGAATAACTGAACATCTTACGTGCAAAAGAAAAATGAATCTAGACAGAGACCTTACAGTCTTCACAAAAATTAACTCAAATTGGATCATAGACCTAAAAGTAAAAGACAAAACTATAAAACTCCTAGAAGATAACAGGAGGAAACATAGATGACCTCGGGTACAGCAGTAACTTTTTAGATACAACACACCAAGGACAAAATCCATGAAAGAAATAATTGATAAACTAGACTTCATTAAAATTAAAAACCTCTGCTCTGTGAAAGATAATGTCAAGAGAATGAGAACAGAAGCCACATACTAAGAGAAAATATTTGCAAAAAACACATCTGATAAAGGACTATAATCCAAAATATACAAAGAACTCTTAAAACTCAACAATAAGAAAACAACCTGATTAAAAAATAGGCCAAAGACCTTAAAAGATATCTCAACAAAGAAGATTTACAGATGACAAGCATATGAAAAGATGCTCCACACCGTACGTCATCAGGGAAATGCAAATTCAAACAACAATGAGATACCACTACACATCTATTAGAATGGTCATATCTGGAACCCTGACAACACCGAATGTTGGCGAGTATGTGCAGCAACAGGAACTTTCATTCATTGTTGGAAATGAGATTGGGGGGAATGCAAAATGGTACAGCTACTTTGGAAGACAGTCTGGTGATTTCTTACAAAACTAAATGTGCTCTGGCCATGCAATCTAGCAATCATGCTTTTTGGTATTTATTCAGAGGAGGTGAAAACTTACGTCCACACAAAAACCTGCACCCAGACGTTTACAGCCACTTTATTCATACTTGCCAAAACTTGGAAGCAATAAAGATATCCTTCAATAAGTGAATGGATAAAGTGTGGGACATCCAGACAATGAGTATTATTCAGAGCTAAAAGGAAATGAGTTATCAAGCCATGAAAAGACACAGAGAAAACTTAATGCATATTACTAAGTGAAACAAGCCAATCTGAAAAGTCCTACATATTGCATGATTCTAACTATATGACATTCTGGAAAAGGCAAAATTATGGAGACAATTAAAAGATCAGTGGTTACAGGGGTGGTGGTGATGGTGAGCAGAGAAGAATAGGTGGAGCATAGAGGATTTTTAGGGCAGTGAAAATATTCTGTATTTTCTGATATTATAATGATGGATATATGTCACTGTGCATTTCCCAACCCATAAAATGTACAACACTGAGAGTGAACCCTGAGATGAACTATGAACTTTGGGTAATGTGTCAATGTGGTTCATCCTTGATAAAAAAAAAATGTAACATTCTGGTGAGTGAAATTGATAATGGGGGAGACTATGCATGTGTGAGGGCAGAGGTTATATGGGGAATATCTGTACCATCCTCTCAATTTTGTTGTCAACCTAAAACTGCTCTAAAAAATGTGTTTTTTTTAAAGGTAAGCTTACAGAAAATTGGAAATTATAGAATTGAATGCAGCAATTTTAAAATCCATTTGTAAAGCATAAATATTTGCTTCACAATGTAAATATTTTTTCTTAGCCACTCATTTATTAAAGCTACTGTCCCTGAATGTGACTGAAGACTACATCAGTATTTGTCTCTGAACTGATTTCTATAAAACATACATTCAACTGTTTGGTGACACTTGCTTCTAGGATCTGCCTTCCTTGTGATAGTTGGAGACACTATTATTACCAAGAAATGCTACAGTGAGATTGATCCCTGTGCCTTGGGCATAAGAGTTCTGGGCCCCAGACTGTCAGAGTGGTCTTGAATACAGTGTTGTGTTCTATGACAATACAGGGAAAATATTTCTCTTGTATTTTTTGGTAACATTACGTTATATGAGTTTCAAAACAATACTAATCTGTCTCCACATATATCATTGAAATTTAACAAAAACACGTCTTTCAGTTTTTATTTATAACCTTGTCTCAATCTTAAAGTCAGTCATGAGCCCATAGGAGACTGGGCATGGTATATTCAAGGTGGTGAATAAATGTGAATTTTAATCAAGAGCTGGCATGTTTAAAACCCAGAGAATTCAAAATCTACAATCTTATGATTCTAGATGGGTGTGCAAGGCAAACTCCCTTGGAGAGTTTTTCCCCAAGACTTAAACTGTTTCTTTCCAAGGATGTTTCAATCTCTTTAGCTCTTTGCTCTGCCCAGTCACCTCAGTTCACTTCTGGAAGTCCAGCAATGTTTGCAACCCAGCAAAGAGCTCAGTTTAGGCTTATGATAGACTTCTGCTAAGCAACAAAATTATAAAGCAATGTTTCTTAATTCTATGTATACTACTAAATCTACTGATAACGTGTTTACTCATTTATTTTCTCCCTCATCTTTAAATTTTGTTTCTATGTTTTATTCTAAATGTTGTTCTTGTTATTGTTTGTATTAAATAATTATTTTTGATAACTTTGTTATTGTCTATATAGAGAAATACACTTTTTTTTTTCAATTTTACTCACTTGGAGTTAAGATTAAGGAGAAAGGTCAACCCATTTGACCTTTGTGGGTTTTTTTCCCCACAGCAATTGCAATATCATAAAAATTGCTAAGCTCTTAAATTATTATGGTCTATGTCCACTAAACTTCTACTCAGTTTTGAAGATGTATTACACTACTTTAGAGGATGCTTGAGATGAAATTCCTTCCATAGTAAGAAACTATGATTTCTGCATACTTGCCTTCTAGACATAACACGACCTTTGGTTTATAGTTTTTGTATTCATCTTTGGAAACCACAAAGTCCCAAATACCACATTCAGATGGTATTACAAATTAACTGTTTTGTTAAGAAAAAGAAATGCTTTTTCGAGATAAAAAAGACAGTAGCATAGGCTCATTCACGCTCCATCTGTTGTTCCGCTCTCTTCAATGTTCCGCTCTGCCTTCAACTTTAAGGCATATTAAACGTACCGAATGTTTCCTAAAAAATGCCTGCACAATAGACCCACTCTGAGAGACAAAATCAGAAGGGTTCCATAGCAAAAAGGAATGTTCCCTTTCTCAGTAGGCTGGTTAATTGTATGTGCATTCATTTTGATTGATTTTTAAGACCGATGGAAAGAAAGTAACTTCTGTGCAGAAACAATTACAGCGGGAACTGCTATCCTTTACTGAATGAACAATGCTATTTATAAAGGAAGAAAATTACAAAGGTTTGTTTCCTGCTGCTAATTTTGCTAGGGTACTGAATTAGTATGATACTGCTGGGAACTGCAGGAGACCTTTATGATACAGGAGCAGGAAAGAGCCGACCTGATGAGCAGTGTTAATCATCAAAAGCTCCAGTTAGTGAAGAGTCAACAAGGGGCCAGAGAGGAATTACTCCGCTCCCTCCTGCCAAAGTCAGTGTGAAGGTAATGTTAAGTAAAAGTGAAAGTGACCCAAATCATTGATTAATTTTTAGTTGAATTAATTAGAGGTAAGAAACAAAATTCTCGATGAGAACAAAGTGGTTATATTAAAGGAAAATCAACAACAAAATTACTTCTTCATCTCTATTTTCTCCTTTCTAGCTCTGAATCTAATTTATATTAGTTTGCTAGAGCTGCTTTAACAAAGTACCACAAACAGAGTGGCTTCAACCAACAGAAATTTATTGTCTCACAGTTCTGGAGTTTAGAAGCCTAAAATCAAGGTGATGGCAGGTTTGGTCTTTCTGAAGGCTGTAGAAAGAATCTGTTCCACGCCCATCCCTTAGCTTCTGGTGGTTTGCTGACAACTTTTGGTTTGTAGAACCATCACCTCATCTCTGCCTTCATAGTCAAAACTGGTAAACAGTTAGCCATTGACAATTAAGTAGCTAGTAATTAAAGTTATTTTTCCTTTTTGTAATTACCGATTAGAGCTTTTAGCTGTTAAGCCACCCATTGTTAGCTGTGCTGTTTAGTCAGTATTCTATCTGACTCCCACGAGGTTCCTAGAGATAACATCTCCCTGGCACCTGGGTCACCATGGTAATGGGTGGTTGAGCTGTTTTTCAGGAATTAGAACCCCTTGTCCGCTTCAGCCCCGCTGAGATCAACAGCCCGTCAACTGGGCCCACATAGATGTCCGATAAGTGACCTTTTGACATCAAGAGGCTGAAAACTCCACCCTCAGATCATGCTAACGCCACCATTTTGTGAACATGCATCCTATGAAGAGGCGTGACGTCTGACTACGCTTGCGCAGATCATCAATTACCTCACCTCTCCTCACCTCCAATCATCTGTCTCTGCATTTCAGACCATCTTGCCCCCCTGCCCCACAAAGGGGATAAATATCTCAATATCCCTGAGTCTGTATTTTGGGGCAGGTGTATTTGAGACTCACGCTCCCGTTTCCTCACTTGGCTGCCTTGTGATTAAACTCTCTGCTGCAATGTCATCATCTTGGTGTTTGGCTTTCTGGGCGACAGGCAGAAACAAACCTGGTTTGGTAACATAGTCAGATGGCTCTCTTCCCGTGTGTGTGTGTGTGTGTGTGTGTGTGTGTGTCTATCTCCAAATTTCCCTATTTTTATAAGTCATATCAGACCAGGGTCCACCCTAATGACCCCATTTTAACTTGATTATCTCCAGAAAAAGCCTATCTCCAAATAAAATCATTATTCTGAGGTGCTGAGGGTTAGAACTCCAACATATCAGTTGGAGGAGGGACACCCAATTCAACCCACAATATGATTAAAAAATAGTTAGTGAATAAGTCATACTTTCAATCTATAGCTAAAACAATTTGTAGTTTGCTTGAGAGATGAAACATACACATCAAAATGTTTGCAAGGGGCAAAGCATGGAAATATGTGCATATAAAAGCCCTGGAAATATCTGCAAATTAAAACATATTTTCTTGTGTTATCTATAGAGATAGGATCATTGAATGTTAGTTCTGGAACTCCATTCTTTTACATGAAGAAACCAAGTTTGGCTTGATGTTGAAAATCCTGAAGAAATTACAAAGCTATTCAGAGGTAGGACATGCCCATTCAGTATGAGTGCTACCAGAGCACCCCAAACAGAAGGCAGACACAATTTGCTCTTTCTGGGTAGATTTTGTACTCAGCAGGTCTTTCACCTTCTAGTGCCACAAAACATGCAACTTTTTAAAATTTTGTTCTCTGAATAAATTATCACCTGTAGGTTCTAGAATGAAGAGTAAATTTAAAGATATACATGGTACTTCTGTGGGCAGATAAAATTTTCATTTTATCTGGAAGGAAGAACCCTGTCAAAGAGAATTAACACAGTATGTGTCAGTGCTGAATTTAAGAGAATCACATTTTAAATTTCACAAGCCATGTAACATCTCTATTGTTATAAGGTCACTGCAGGAATAATTGTATTACAAGGGTTATTTTTCATTTATAGGTGGTAAATGCCAATGCTTTTAATCATCAGTGACCGTATTGGACCTATCTTGCAAACTCGTTTGGTTCCCACACCATCCATGTATCCTAGGATTGATAATTATCCTACTAGAAAACTGTTGCCAAGACAGCTTAAATAATAAAGTTTTATTTTTTTGTTTGTTTTTATTTTTTTAGACCATGCAGCTGTGGAGGGCCTAGTCCTATCTTCAGAGTTTTCCTTCAATCTGGGTTTAAAATGTGGGATTCTTGCCTCCCTAAGGCTATTTCCAATGGTTAGGTACTGACAAGCAAGTCTGACCACTAACCTACTCCCATATTCAGCTAATTCTGTCTGACAAGAAAATCTTGATTCAATCAGAACATTTAGCAACTCATTTCATCTCCAGAAACTTTCAAGCTTTTCTAGAATATTCCATAACCAGCTGCTTGCCATTTGCCTGTGTTTAGTCAAATGAGAGATTTTAATACATTATATCATGAGGAAAGCAGGCCACGTTTGCCAACATGAAATAGCAACTATGATAATACCACTTACATGAGAGTTTTATAAGTTTGGTAAGGACTCCTATTATGCCTATGTTTTTTTAACTCAGTCTTTGGAAGTGGGTTGGCAGACATTAATGTCATTTATAGCAATGGAAGTTCATATTGACGAAATAATTTTTAAAAAAATATGTATTTGGAAACTAAAAGAATATTCATTCTTAAAACTTCACTTACCATTTTTCTTTATGGTTAAACTTACTATGTTCACCCAGGGGTAACACCCAGCATAATGCTGCCACATAACAGATATCAACTGAATAGAACTCTTATGAGAACAATCAATAATTATTTCAGGCTTTAAAAAAATGCACTAGACCCTTTTCAAAGCACTTAAAATTGATCATCTTATTTAGCTATCTTAACAGCCCTAGGAAGTAAGTACTATTATTATTCCCATTTTATAGAGGAGGAGAAGGCTAAATAAGACCCTAAATGTTAACAGAGTACAGGTGGATTTTGCATCTAGGCTCTCTAACCTCAGAACCCATGCTATAATTATTACACTATACTCCTTTCTAAGTGTAGAGATATTTTAAAAATATCAGGAGCTGGAAAATGTGTCTTATTTTTATTACAGAATAATCTTATAATGCATGGTGGCATTGAACTTCTTAGAAAGTTCTCTGAGATTGTTAAACTAATGGCCTCACTTCCTTAGTCTGGGTCAAGGCAGCCTTGGTGTTTTCCCTCTAATGAATTTAGATTTAGGATTATGAGCATCAGATATGCTTGCAATGATTTAGCAGGAATTCACTATCTTGGGTTCTCACCATGAACAATCTTTAAATAGGAAAATGTTGAGTAACTCCCCTGCACCTTTCCTGAATCAGTCATGTTGGCCTCAGATATAAATAGCCTCAATGCCAAAGTTCTTTATGTTTTCAGGGTATATTCATGTGAGCACAACAATCACAGAAAATAATTATGGAGGGCCGGCCCAGTGGTGCAGTGGTTTAGTTGGAGCTTGGCAGCCCAGAGTTCGCGGGTTCGGATCCCAGGCGCCTGCCGATGCACTGCCTGTCAGCCATGCCGTGGCGGCGTCCCATATAAAGTAGAGGAAGATGGGCACGGATGTTAGCGCAGGGCCAGTCTTCCTCAGCAAAAAGAGGAGGATTGGCAACGGATGTTAGCTCAGGGCTGGTCTTCCTCACACACACACAAAAAAAAGAAAATAATTATGGATTATCTAGTTCCAAATCATTATTCAACAGATAAAAAAACAGTATTTTGACAACAACCAATTTTTACTGAAATATTGTTTAAATTAGAGAGAGAGAGATTTATATCTTGGAGGAAAGATTTGTAGAATACAAATAAACTCTGTGACATTACATGCCCCCTCATGCTAATTTAGATAAGGATATGCTAATTACTTGACCATACTTGGGTCATACTTCCCAGCACTGGAAGCGTATTCTCATTTAAAAGCCATTGTTATTTGTAAAATCGCCTAGCATACGTATGCAATGCTATTTGTATTTAGTGTCCTTTTTTGAAAATATCAATTTATATATAATTTCAGTGAAAATAATTTTTAAAAATTTCTTATCGTTTTTTAAGGACCGAAAGAGAACAAATAATGAGGGTTTAAAGTGTGCAGTGGCAGAAGATCTAGACTTTAAATATTTTACAGCTATGTCAAGGAGGTAGATATAATTGAGGTATGAATCTGAGGAGCAAATCTAATGGAAAGAGAACAGAGGAGGAACAGGCACTGCTATATTTAGTAGCTGTCCATTTATTTGGAACCGATTACCTCGGCTAATTCCAACTGTTGTAGAATTACTCAGGAAGAAGATCTTCTGTTGTGGGATGACTTCTCCTGTTCCCTGAAACTATAAGTTATTTATGACTCTCTGGTAAATAACATTTGGGGATGTTAAAGAACAGAACAAATAAGGTCAGCCTCCTCTGGAAATATCTGAGGTTCTAGGTGTTGTTTGAATTGTGCCAAGCACGGTGCTGAAATTGTAGAAAAAGACTTGCTTGCGTGAGCACGAGTCTAGCTTCCTCTAAAAGTAAGTATTTACGTGTGCATGGTCTGTAGTGCTTGTTGATTTTTGATTAGAACAGCTGGACAAAATGTGGCCACAGAACTCCAACCTGCATTTCAGAAATACCTGTTGGCCTGGAGTGTAGCTGTTGTGGAGTACTTAAGCGTGCTTGGACCACTGGCTTGTGCATTTTGGGGAGGTTATAAATATCACTCATTACATTGTGTACCCCAACACAGAAGAGTGAAGTCATCATTAAGCACCTGTCATCGGATCAATATCAATCTTTTTTTTTCTACAGGATGAGGAGAAATGTATTGGAGCAGAATTCTCCCATTCCAAACAACATAGGGGGGGCCGGCCCAGTGGCGCAGCGGTTTCGTCCGCGCTTGGCAGCCCGAAGTTCGCCGGTTCGGATCCCGGGCGCCCGCCGACGCACCGCTTGTCAGCCATGCTGTGGCAGCGTCCCATATAAAAGTAGAGGAAGATGGGCACGGATGTTAGCCCAGGGCCAGTCCTCCTCGGCAAAAAGAGGAGGATTAGCTATGGATGTTAGCTCAGGGCTGGTCTTCCTCACAAAACAAACAAACAAACAAACAAACAACATAGGGGAAGTCAGCACTCCCAGTCCGGGTCACCCATTTTGGTATGAGCCTCGACTGAGATTCTAGCCCCATTTGCAAGAATAAGATGACTGTCCAGTGCTCCAGGAGTCATTATTGTAAGTGCTTGAACTGAATGTTTGTGTCCTCTAAAAATTCAGATGTTGAAATCCTAATGCCCAATGTGATAGTATTAGGAAGTGGGGCCTTCGGAAAGAGCTTCAGTCTTCAGGGTAGAGCCCTCATGAATGGGATTAGTGCTCTTAGAAGAGACACCACAGAGCTCCCTAGACCCTTCCACCAAGTGAGGTTCCAGCAAAAAGACAGCTATCTATGAACCAAGAAGTGGACTCTCACCAGCCACTGAATCTTCCACAGCCATGATGGTCTTGGACTTCCTAGCCTCCACAGCTGTGAGAAATAAATTTCTGTTGTTTATAAGCCACCCAGTTTATGGTATTTTGTTGTAGCAGCCTGAACAGACTAAGACAGGAGGGTTTGGAGATCAGTCCTGCCTTTACTTAGTGGAACTGGCAGCAAGAACCTCAATTTCACTTGTCCTCTATAGCTTTTGAGGCTCTTATATTTGGGCTTTTGAGGAGGACAGAATGTGGTATCTTTAGTGACAGTCTTTATGCCATATAAACCTTGCTTCCACAACAATGGAACTGGCCTTCCTATGGGAAAACTATGCTACCCTTTTTATTTGTGCTTATTCTGACGGTGGCAAGAAAAGTGATGGCAGTGCTCCACCATTTACTTTTTATCTGTCACCCTGCCCCATGGATCCACCTCAAGTGATTGACTCAACTTGAGTAATGACCTATGAGGAGTCATAGATGGTTCTAATTTGCAACCACATGGGAGCTGGCCTGGTGGCGCAGCAGTTTAGTCTGCGCTTGGCAGCCCGGGGTTCGCGGGTTCGGATCCCGGGCATTCGCCGACGCACTGCCTGTCAGCCACGCCGTGGCGGCGTCCCATATAAAGTAGAAGAAGATGGGCACGATGTTAGCCCAGGGCCAGTCTTCCTCAAGCAAAAAAAAAAAGAGGAAGATTAGCAACGGATGTTAGCTCAGGGCTGGTCTTCCTCACATAAAAAAAAAAAAATGTGTTTTCTTCATCCTGCTGGTTGATTGTGGAGCACTAGTTGGCTTATCGTGCAGCACTTAGCTGAGTCTTTTGAATCATTTTCTGGTTGTGGATCCTTCTAGAAAAGAAGAAATAAGAGTATCATTCTGTAGTATACTGGCTATCTATATCTTTCCTTTATGGGAGAAAATAGATTGCAAATTTTTCTGCATCTTTGTAAGCAGTGCTGTGAAACTTTCTTGGAAGTGTGATTTAAAAACATCTGTAACCATCACTGAAAGGACAGCCAATTTGCATGAGCTAGTTAATCCATCTTTCCTCCATCTGGCCAGCAGGATGTGAGAAATGAGACCCTTCTGATTTCTTCTGTAGAACCCTATCCTGAATCTCAAAAATATACAGCTTCATGTGGAACCCAAATGGCTTTTTAATAGGCTGCCCAGTGTTTCTCTGGAACACACAAAGAAAGGCATTGTTGGGGGAAGTGGGCTTTCACAGCTGTGAGAAGTGAGATCTGTAAGTCTGGAGAGCAGCTTATACACAGTTAAGAAAAGTACGATATTGTATGCATGCTGTTTTTCTCTTTAGTGCCATATTCTTAAGCCTCAGGGCCTGGAAAATGTCCACAAGCTCACCAATGTTGTTTCGGTCAGAGGCTTGCTCTTGGTCTCTGGTAAAAATATAAAAATTTCCTGAAACCTTTCTTTCATTTGAACTTGTCTAGATTTCACAAGAGCTAGTGTACCAGGTTCTAAGGAAACTACAAGGCAGGTATGGCATCTCTAAAAGATGGAAATCAAAGAGCCAATCTAAGTTAAAGACCCATATGGACAACCCAGATGAATATAGTTCAGGAGACAAGAATGACAAGCAAAAAAACCAGGAACCAACTAAGTAGGGCAAAGAACTGAGAGAAGGTATATGGAAGTATGAACAAAATAGAAAAATGTTGTGTATAAGCAAAGAAGGAAGACCCATGATTCAATGCCTACCAGTGTCCTTTATTGCTTGGCAACTGGCTAGTATATGATGGATTCAGAATGGCAAAACACTTAGGACTGCCATAGGTAGGGCCAGGGATTGTTTAAATTATCAAAGTAAATGTTATCACCCAAGAGGTGATGCAAGTGAGAAAAGAAGTCAAGGTAGATGCCAGGAGGGCATGGGTTTCTAATTGGCGGTCAAGGAAGAAAGGTCCACAAAGAAGGCAGGTGAGTCAGAATGGTGAACCAGGGGAGCCACTGAAGAGGGATATTCCCACAAGAAGGAAGGAGTGGTGAGAAAGGTCATGTGCTAAAGAGGATGGGGAGAGGGGAAAATACTAGCAAGTGTGATGATTAGAAAACCATCAGTTCAATGAGAACAGTTTCAGTGCATCAACGTGGCTGAAGTCAGAAGTGTGAAGGAGACAATAAATTCAGGTGTGAAAGTAAAGAGGCAAATGGAGGAAAGGCGCTGATTGAGGGAGGATTGCTTATTTTTCTGATGGGAGAGAATTGCGTACACATATAGACAATGAAAGAGATAAAGAGGGAGAGTTAAAATTATCTAACTGGGTAATAAAGATTTAAAACTCATATTTATATATAAAATTTTATATGTTCATTTATATATAAGGTGGAGTGTGGTGAGTCAGATCTTGAAAATGAAGTTTGTGTTTCCACGCCTATAAGGGGAAAAATAAGTAACCTGAAAGGAATTAAGAGCCTGGGCAAGTTTTGACATCAAATTATTATGATCCCTTGACAGAAAGTAACACCAGAGTAGAGGAATCCTTCTCCTCTCCCCTCACCATCACTCCTGCCCAGAAACCTGGTGGCCCTGTGGCTGGTCCCAAAGGAATCAAACTGCGTTGGCTAGTGCTTTCCAGATCTCAAAGAGATGCACGTGAATCTGTGAATCTATGTTCAGGAGACAGGAGCAGTGAAGAACAGTGCCCGCTCCCCTCGCCATGTCCACATATACTTGAAAATAGTTGGAGATTCCTGGACAAATAACATTGAGGGTAAAGCTGGAGGTGCATAATATGCTGAATTTTTAAAAAATTCATCTGGGAAAGAGAATATCTAAGCATTGCTAGGAATGCCACTTACAAGATTTATTCTAAACCATCAAGCACACGAGTAACCACAACAAAATGTTTTGCTTCCTCATTATAATTAATTAGGAGATTTAAAAAATGCAAAGAATCAAATACAGATCTCTCTTCTCTTGCTGCTCAGAGACTATTATTGTTAATGTTTTGGTGCTTTTACTTTGAAAATTTTAAATTTATTTGAATCTGATAAAGATATAGTGAAAAATCTATTTTCATTTAAATATGCATAATCATTTTCCTGTGTTACTATAAAACTGTGTGAAAATAGTCACAGTAGTTTTATAATATTCCATCATATGCCAGCAAATTAATTTATTAAAAAAGTCTTAGTGTTGAAATTTAGGTAATGAGTTAACTATTGTAAGTATTCAGTGCATTTTTGAGGTATTTCAGGGTTTTTCCTTGGTATATGTTCTCAGAAGTAGAATTACTGAGTCAAATATATAAAGTTTTAAATGGATCTTGATACTGCAAAATTTTTCCCAAGTGCAGAACCAGTTTAAATTCCCACTTATCGTCAAAAGACTGCATGGTTCTCTTTATTCTCAATAAACCGCCTATTGCCTAGTCACATAAAAGTCCACATTTACTTCTGGTAAGAAAGTATTTTACTACTATTCACATTAAATGTTACATTTTTAACCAGAAAAAAATTCTACTATATGTTTATCATTTGTGGTTTCTCCTTGATGATATATGTTCTGAAGACCTTACAATACTCTCTATTTACTTATCTGAAGTTTAAAATGCCCTCAATAATGTCCACTTCCTGGGGTGAGCTAATCCACAATTGAACATATATGTGTAAAATTCAGGGAGAGGAGCAGTTGAAGGTTTGGGGAAAAGAGAAGTTAAAGTGAAAGTTCTGAGGCCTATGCCAAGAGGTTCTGAAAATAAGAGTTTGAGGCTCAGAGACTGGGGAAAGAAAAGAATGGTCCAATGGACCGAGGATCCCAACAATACTGAAGAACGGATGCAGTTGTTTTAAAGGAAAGAGGGAGTCAGCAGGGATAAGAAGTCAGTTTTCATTAAAGGCTGAACAATGAAGTTTGTTTGTGGTTCAAGAACTCCTGGTTGATGCTGATGTCCAGAGAACTGTTACAGGAATCAAATGCTGAGTGAGGTGGAAGTGAAATTACTGGAAATGAAGTGAAAGGAACATGGGGTTATTGAAGCTGACATGTAATTCACACATTCAAAGTAATGGTAGAAATTGTTGCAAAGTCTCTGAACCTGAAAGCCAAGATGAGAGGTTGAGTAGATGTATCCAGATAGCTTAAACTTCAAAGAATTTCTTTTTTCTCACAATGAGAAAACAGTTATTTATTGGGACCAGCCATAATAGGTGGTCACACTAATGCTAGAGTTTTCTTCCAGCCAGGTAGAATGTGGAACATATGATATTTTATAAGCATCTTGGCCAACTATTATATAGAAAATCATATAATATGGATTTTGCTAATTCTTTCCTTACAAATCAGTTTTGAATTAAACAACTTTTTGTGTGTCAAAAATATTAGATGAGGGATTTTCCATTGCATAACATTATGAGGCACATAACGCCATTTTGTCCTTATCAGAGATGCCAAATTTGATCATTTTATCTGGTGTTGCCTGCTAGATTCTTCCCTCAGAAAGAAAAAAATTTTCCTTTGGTATAATGCAAATAATATGTGGGGTGATGCTTAAAACCTGTGTGAATGGTTTTTAACATTCGTTGATAATCTTTGCTTGAATAAGAAATTATTATGATAATAACAAATGCTGATTTTCAAAGTCTATTTTCCTCTACATGCATTAGCTGATATCCTTCTGTTAAAAGCTGTCTCCTCCTCCAATTTTGTTTTTAAGTAGCACAATGGACTCGTGCATAATATAATTCAGTGTGTTATAGTTGGTTACTCTTATTATTCTTTATGATGTTTATTTGTCTCTAATTTGGTTCCTGGGCTTTCTAGCTGGATCCTGTGCACTTGGACATGTTCCCATTAGTTTTGGAGCACGTCCTTGCTTCCTGGATCTCTTATCCATTTGTAGCTATCCTCTTATGTGCAGTGAGGGATGGGTCTAACGTCTTTTTCTTTTTTTCCAAATGATTACTTAGTTATCACAACACCTTTTAATAAAAATTAAATTCATCAGTGAGAACCCTTTAAAACTAGAGATAAACATTGATTTGTGATGCCGTATTTATATACGTAATGCAGTTTCTTAAATGTACTTTTATCTTTTTCTATAAGAAACCAACCTCTTTGAGCTTGAGTTATAATTGGTTAACTTTATTCCATAAGTAGTCTTTATATATAAAGGGAGCAAATATATATTTCGAAGACTTCATATTCAACAATTAATTCTCTTTCTTTCTCTCCCTATTTCTCTCTCTTACTCTCATTTTGGACTTGGCATTAATCTCTTACAACAAATGATTACAAAGACCAATATAAAAATAAAAAAGAGGGGCCTGCCCAGTGGCCTAGTGATTACGTTCTCATGCTCTGCTGCGGTGGCCCAGGGTTCGCAGGTCTGGATCGTGGGCACGGACCTACGCATCACTTATCAAGCCATGCTGTGGCAGGCATCACAAATATAAAGTAGAGGAAGATGGGCACGGATGTTAGCCCAGAACCAATCACCCTTGGCAAAAAGAGGAGGATTGGCAGTGGATGTCAGCTCAGGGCTAATATTCTTCAAAATAAATAAATAAATAAGTAAAAATAATAACAAAAAAATAAGATCTGTTTTTTAATCTTATGTATACCTATTTTGATGTAAGAATTCTGAAAAACAGTAAAAGAAATATCACCTAGCTTTAAAAACTATCTCATTTGCTTTAATTTCATGCACAATGGTTTTCTGTTTGCCCTATATAATCTCAAATCTGGTTAAAAATGTTATTCTATTTTAATATTGTCAAAATAATACTTTTTATGCTTACTAATTTTACTAGCATGATGGGCTAAGGGGTCATTTTAAAAATTACAATTCCCATGCAGAAAAAGATAAAGTACAATAGAGTGTTACTTTTTACTTCATTCATTAGGCTTCAAACTAGTAACTGATTTGTAGAGTTGTAGAGTAAATTAGCCAAAACTGTTTTATTTGATTCTAATTATGATTTGTCATTTGTAAACAAAGATGATAGTACTGACACAATACCCATAAGTGATGCACTTTCTGTGGTTTCCCAGAATGATGATGGATTTTCATGGATTCACTCACAGTTTCTTAACCTGTCTCCTTGGTGATTACTGTTTCTCATGAAAAAATGATATTCTCTTGAGCAAGATATTTGACTTGATTCAATCTGTGTTTCAAGTAGCTGCACTAAACACACACTGGCATATTGTTGGCTCTAAAAATAATTGATTGTGGAAAATTAAAAGAAAAGAAGAACTTATTAAAATTTGAAAGTCTGTGGAATGTTAACTGCAGTGTGATTATGGGAATTCACCACAGAACCTGAATTTAAAAACCTACAAGATAATTAACTGGAAAATATTAGGATTGTGCCAACTCCCTAGTTATAAAATGTTGACTTCAGGTCACCAATCTTACATTTAAGTTGGAGATCTTATTATAGATCCTTCTTACTAAGTTATGGGAAAAATTCAATTGCCCAACAGATATAAATAAAGAAGCAAATAAATAACATTTAATGTGTCTTACCTGAAAATTTAAGAAAAATTAAGAACTACCTTATATTTATCAGTAGAAACCTCATTTGGTTTCTGCACTGATTCTGAATCCCATTATATTTTTAGAATTAATGTTGATGAACTGATAATCCTAAACTGATAGTCCTAAAGATTAGATAGTTTTGTCACCACCAAAAGGGGTCCTCTACTTGTCACAAAGATAAGCCAACAGTCCAGAGACAAGGTGGTAGGAGAGAAAAGGTCTTTATTATTACAGCTTGCTAGCAAGGGGAAAGAAGGCGGATTAGTGTCCTAAAGAACCATCTGAAAACTACAAAATTTTGAAGCAGTTACATAGGGCAAATGGGCTTAAAGAAAGGGGTTCTTGGACTGTGACCATCTGGTGGTATAGTCCTTGAGACACCAGATCATCTCTCTTCCTGTCACTGGTGATGGATGCCAGCATAGGGCTCCTTCCTGGAGTTTGTTATATTCCTGGGAAAACTGAAAGATCATAGTTATTGCCTTATTGCAACAGGGGCGTCTATGTATAAGCCACGGCTGAGAAAGTAGCAGAGCATGCATATTTCTCACAAGCGGGTGTGAACTTATCCAGGCTACACACAAACTGAAGCATTGCTGACAAGCAAAGGGGGTGTCTTATGGATCAGGGTCATTTATAGCTTCCACATGATTCCCTCTACAAGATGGCTTCCCTTATGCTAACTTATGCTAACCTTTGGCTATATCTATCATAGCTATTTAGGCAGCACTAACAGTTTGATGATTTTATCAACTACTTATTCATTCTAAGGAATACTTCACCATTGCAAAAATTTCAATTATTTTCCTGTACAGACTATGATATTTCGGCAGCTTACTCACAAACTCAAACCTCAGAGACCAGACTGGAAATTTGCTGGGAAGGAGAATGATACTCATGTCTCCTTATTCAGGTAATCTGCCCATCTCTAATACAACAAAGAAAATGATGATGGCCATAGGTGCTCAGCTTCTGAGCCTCCCAGGTTTTCAGTTTCCTTCTGGGTTCTCTATTTTCTATTGGCTCTATTATGTAATGTTGCCACCCAGCTTTTCAGAAAATAATGAAAATTCTTTACAATCAGAGAAATTAACACTAAACAGGTAAATCTGAGGTCTTGATCCTAAAAGGCAGCAATGCATTTAGACATTTCTCAGAACAGCTAGTACCATGGATGTTTTCTAATCTGAAGGGAACACTCAGGATGGACATGCAGAATGTATTAAAAGATGATAAGAACTCCAGTTTAGTCAGCCATTTCATCATTCTCAGCCCTTAGGTTTCAATGGAGTGACTGATGTCACAGCAAAATCAACTGCAGTTGGGGATTAACACCATCATCCCTGACACTCTTGAGAACAGAAACTGATAGCTGGTCTTAGTGGACAGCTAATCCCAGAAAAATATGAGCATCTTTTAAAAAGGACTCTACAATGTCTTTTAATTTCCTTCATTATATTGTCTTTCATATTTTGATAACAATGATTCTTTCTTAATTTCTAAACTATTATTTGGATATCTACTGTAGAAAGCTTGTAATGCTTCCAAATAGAGAACTTCCTTGTACATTTAAACAATGTTAATGTGTCAATGTGACTTCTTCCTTTCTTTCCTTCCTTCCATCCTTCTTTCCTTCTTTTCTCTCTCTTTGTTTGGTTCTGAGAAGAAATAGCAGCATTGTCTAATAAAGGACCTGATGTTCACCAAAAGGAGTAAATTAAAAAGGAGTATTAAATTAAATTAAAAGGAGTATTAAAAAGGAGTAAATTCATTAACAATGAATAATGTTTACGGTAAGATTTATGATAAACTTAAATGAAATTTATTTTACTTGTGGGAAATGGAAAGATAAAAGGAAAAAATATTTAGCCTATGGAAACTTTAAATCACAAAATTTGTGCTAGGTAATTTACACCAATTATATATTATATAGTCCACTCAGAAAAAAATAACTAAAATGCAGATATTATTTAATGCAAAGATTTAGTATCCTGATCTAATTACTGAAGATCTCAATTAAGACCATATATCTAATACATATTTGATAAGGAGAAAGAACTCATTAGGTGATTATAATAACAGGTTGAATGGAACCTTAACTAGATAAAGTGCTTTCAGACTTTACAAGATGATTTTAGTTCCTTAAAAGAGTGCATAAGTTTGAGAGAACATTTCTCTGGGCTTCCATGTTGCCTCTTTGGTTTCTGTCTAGAACTGAATGATCGGCAGTCATAGATTTCTTAATTCTTTGTAAACTTCTCAATTTGAGAGAGAATTAGTTTTAAGTGGGTTTCACCACAAAGACACAAAAGCATTCAGAAAAAATTGCTTTGTGAAAATTGCTTTTAAACTCTTCTTTATCATAAGAACAGGGTTTCACTATCTGATGAGAACTGATCAAGTAGCAGGGTTGGAAAGTGGGAAATGATTCCTACATTCTTGCATCCCTTTAAGAAATTACTTGCATTAAGTGCTATTCTCTGTGATGAATTCAAATGAAGAGAGCAAAGACTCTGTCAGGTGAAAGATTTTAGGCTGTTCACAAATTCTGGGGAGAATAAGAGAGGTTCTGAAGCTTTGAAGAGCTGTTATGAATACAAGATTAACCTCAGTACTAGAATCTAGTCTGCTCTTCAAGTTTATCATGCCTTAGTCCTATAAAGTCCAAGTTTATTGGATATAGAAACAACAATTTCACAAGTATGCTGTTGGCTGCAAAATTGTGACTATTATTGTGCTGTTGATGAACCATAGAGATTCATAAAATCTACCATAATTGCATGGTTGCTCTTTTAAATATTTTGGTTGTTGTGAAATAATGAAGAAACTGTTTGATTTTTTTTAAACTGAGAGTTGTTCATATTTCTTTTGCCATTCAGTTTTAATTTCATATTAGTTCTACCTGTTCTCTCATGTTTAACATATATTTTAAATAACCCTCAATATTATATACCATGGCCATTATTAAAATAGTTAATGCTTTGTTTCTTATACATCGTGTGAGACAAGTATCATCAGAGAGGAAAATTCAAGGTAAAAGTGGAATAATATAAAATTATGATCGTTTCTAAAAAGAATGGTTTTAAAGAGGTGAAAGACCTGTACACTGAAAACTATAAAACATTATTGAAAGAAATTTATGAAGATGTAAAAAAATGGAAAGATATTCCATGCTCCTCAATTGGAAGAATTAGAATAGTTAAAATGTCCATACTTCCTAAAGCAACCTACAGATTCAACGCAATCTCTATCAAAGTTCCAATGACAGTTTTCACAGAAATAGAAGAATCCTAATATGTATACAGAATAAAAAAAGACTCCAAATAGCCAAAGGAATCCTGAGAAAAAAAGAACAAAGCTGGAGGTATCACACTCCCTGACTTCAAATACTACAAAGCCATAGTAATCAAAACAGCATGGTACTGGCACAAAAACAGACACACAGATCAATGGAAGAGAATCAAGAGTTCTGAAAGAAACCCACACATCTTTAGACAGCTAATTTTCAACAGGGGAGCCAGGAACATAAAATGGAGAAAGAAAATTCTCTTCAACAAATGGTGTTGGGAAAACTGGAAAAGCCATATGCAAAAAAAAATGAAAGTAGACCATGCACAAAAATTAACTCAAAATAGATTAAAGACTTGAATGTAAGACCTGAAACCATGAAACTTCTAGAAGAAATCATAGGCAGTATGTTTTTTGACATCAGTCTTAGCAACATATTTTCAAGTACCATGTCTGACCAGGCAAGGGAAACAATAGAAAAAATAAACAAATGAGACTACATCAAACAAAAAGCCTTCTGCACAGCGAAGGAAACCATCAACAAAATGAAAAGACAACCTAACAACTGGGAGAAGATATTAGCAAACCATATATTTGATAAGGGGCTAATATCCAAAATATAGAAAGAACACATACCTCTCAATAACAAAAAAGCTAACAACCCAATTTTAAAAATGGACAAAAGACCTGAACAGACATTTCTCCAAAGAAGACATACAGATGGCCAACTGGCTCATGAAAAGATGTCCAACATCATTAACTATCAGGGAAATGCAAATCAAAACTACAATGAGATATCACCTCACTCCCATCAGAATGGCTATAATCAACAAGACAGGAAACACCAAATGTTGGAGAGGATGTGGAGAGAAAGGAACTCTCATACATTGCTGGTGGGAGTGCAAACTGGTGCAGCCACTATGGAAAACAGTATGGAGATTCCTCAAAAAATTAAGACTAGAACTACCATATGATCCAGCTACTCCACTGCTGGGTATTCATCCAAAGAATGTGAAAACATGAATGTGTAAAGATATATGCAACCCTATGTTCACTGCAGTATTATTCACAATAGCCAATACTTGGAAGCAACCTCATTGCCCATCAAAGGATGAATGGATAAAGAAAACGTGGTATATATACACAAAGGAATACTACTCAGCCATAAAAAGAGTGAAATCTTGCCATTTGTGACAACATGGATGGACCTTGAAGGTATTATGCTAAGCAAAATAAGTAAGAGGGTGAAAGTCAAATACCACATGATCTCACTCATAAATAGAAGATAACAACAACAACAAACAAACAGAGACATATTGGATTGGTGGTAGGGGTGGGAGGAGGGAAGGGGAGGAAAGATGGTGAAGAGGGATGATTAGGCACATGTATATGGTGATGGATTGTAATTGATCTTGAGGTGATGAACATGACCCAATCTACACAGAAATCAAAATATAATGATGTACCCCCAAAATTTATATAATGTTATAAACCAAAGTTACCACAATAAAAAAATAAAATAAAGAGAGTGGTTTGCTTTACTGGAAAATTCAAACAATTCTAGAAAGTATCTATTCTCATAGGCATATTAGATTTATTAATCAGAGCTTAAGTTTACTGGAGGAACTGAAAATGAAATCAAGAATTGTGTAGCAAGACAGCTAGTAATTCTGTTAACACACATAATGAAACAGAAAATTGAATCATATTAAATTAAATTTCAAAGATAAACATCTATATAAATCTAAGGATGCATATATTGATGAAAGTTAGTAATATTTATCTCTAGGTGCTGGGATTTTCAATACAGTTTTTACTTTTTATTATTTAGGCTCATTTCTATTTTCTAATTTTTTATTATTAACATAAACTTCTGCAATTACATTGTGAAAGTCTGAAATTTTCATCAAATATTGCAAGCCCTAATGATTTTCTGTAGAGTAAATGAATTCCACTGTTTTTTAATTGATGTTTTATTCTTGTTTAATCTGAATTCTTTAGGCATCATTTATAATCCACATAGTTTTGAAGATAATTTTAGATGGTTCATGACAAATACAAACACACACACACACATCACAATTTATATCAATTTTTTTAATGAACTTATAGTAAAACTAATGCACCTTTAGAGTTTGGTTAAAATAATAAGTGGTTAGAAACTACACAATGAGACAGTGATATGTTCATTCTTTGTATTTGAATCTGAGCTTTCTCACATAGGTTACTTAAGATGAGATATAATACCAATTCCTTAGATGAAATTAATAGTTTTCTTGCACTGAATTATTTAACCTTTTACCCCCATAAAAATGTAAATTAATCTTAAGACTGATGTCATGAGAATGCAAAGGTAAATAGATCATGATTTCCATATAATTTTATGACACACAAGTAGAGAATAGAAAATAAAACATAACACTATTATGATGGTTCTATGAGGACAAAACTACTGCATTAAGAATATGTCTATTTTCAAAAAATGAACTGATTTCAAAGGTAGAATCTAGATTACTTGAAGAAGGGAATAAAATTCAAAATAAATTGAAAGATTTCCTTCACAACATTCTTTGAACTGGGCTCCTATCAAAAGGAGCAGGAAAAGAGGTAGATTAAGATTGATTTCTTATACAAGGGGCCAGGATCCTAGTATGCTGTGCTGTTGAATGAGGAGCCATGGTAGTGAGGATGCTCCCCTTCACAGAGGTCAATCAAGATGGGTAGAAATGGGGTTTACATCTTTTCACTCCAAACTGATATCAGATCTCCCACCCAATTTGGGGAGAATTGATCATCGCAGCAGAGAAGCTGAACAGCTTGACTCTCACTTTCCCTGCTCACTTAGCAGCTTGGGCATTTGCCTGTGATACAGACTGGCCAGTCTGAGACAGAGAATAATAAGTGTGAGATGCACAAATAATAGAGAATTATTCAGTTATGTGATGACCATGGCAGAAAAAAAAATCTAGATCCAGATACATTGGAGGACTATTGCCCAGTGCTGCTAGGGGTAGAATGACAATACTGTTTTTCAGAATTCAACACTAGTGGCACTTTCCTCATTCAGCCACTTGCTGTGGCATGATTCCAGCTGTGATGTTGGCTTCTGAGTCTCCTTTGGTGCATGCCTATTTTCTGAGCCTGACTCTATCCCACTCATCAATTCTGTAAGCCAGTCAACATTCTTTCAATAGATGCATTTTTCTTCTAAATGATTGGGAATTAGCTTCTTTTGCTTATAACAAAGGGCTCTGACTGATAGACCATGCTAAGAAGCCACTTCATTAAATTTAAGATGGCAATAAATTTAACTTTATAGTAGTTAATGTTTTTAAAAAATGATTAAAGAAGACAATTTAGGTGATACAAACATTAACACTTCCTGAAGTGGATAGTCTCCTTTCGGAGAACTGCAAAATGGGATGGAAGGCAGGAAGCTTTGATAGGATAAAGAACAAAGAAGACACAAATAGAAAATATCTGATTGGCAGGGGCCACATAGTCAACCTTGTCTGGGGTGAAAAGGCCCAGAGTTGGCATGGCATTTGGGGATTTGCTGACTGAATATACTTCATTTGTGGTCCAGTGGAACATTTATAGGGACACAAAAGTTATCTAAATTTTGATTTGCTGACATGGCACCCTGGGCAGGAGTGGCTCCACCTTAGGCCTAGAAATTTATTTCAACAGTCCCCCCTTTTGATCATCCTCTTGACCATTCAAGAGGTTTGAGCAAAAATATCAGTCTTAGCATGACTCTCACTTACCCTTGCCTCTTCAAGTGTCAGTGTAGTATTCATAAGAGACAATTTCAGGCTTGTATCCTTAGAGCTGGTTACATTCTTCTGTTCTTTTTTGTTGTTCTGGTCAGAGAGAGACCATCTGTAGGCTGATCAATGGCTGCCCATAGGCATTTGAAACTTTTGAGAGAACACAGTGTATTAAGGAGACAACAATAATTATTAGCAACAAAACAATGCCCATAGTTTGGAGAGCAATCCTGAGCCAGGGTCTTCATGATGCAAACCACCTAGAATCAAATGTCAAGAAATTATACCAAAGAGAGGGATACTTCTTTAAGCCAGTCAGCCTGTTTATATATTTCATGTAACTGTGTCTCCACTTCCCCAGAAGTGTTTGCCCAGTGAGCTTGTTCCAGAGAAATTGAGGCGTTGGAAATCTGGGGGAAGTTTGTGATGGGCAGAAAAGAACTACAGGATCACTAGCATCATAGCAAATCCAACAGTCAGTTGGAGGTGGGATTACCCTCCTGTGCAATGGCCTGAGATATGTGAACAGTGGCATAATCTTTTTAGGCCAGGGCAATGAAAAAGTGGACAAAGAATCACAAAGACCTTCATAGTGTAAAAATTAGGAAAAGGATGGTCAGAGAAGGAAAGAAGAATGTAAAGAAATCTTCTTGATCTGATGTCTTAGGAGGAAGCAGTCTACCCCTATGTCAGCTACTTCTCTTCCTAGTGAATTTTGTTTTGAGGTCACTGGCATTTACACAGGACTAGATGTCAGGTGGAAACTTCTTCAGTTGTGAAATATGCACCCAAGGTCTGACATCTTGTAATTTGGCAGCTGTGTCAGTGGTCAAAAGTACTTGGTAATGTCCTTTCCGTGAATCTCACTTTTGCAAAAATATCAGAGTGAAACAGTAATTGTCTGTAAATTACACAAGACTTAAAAATGCCCATGGTTAAAGATCTGATGAGAGGTCATTATAATGGAACTGACAAGGAAATTTGATTATTTCAGTAATGTTCAACATTTTAAGATGATAACTAGAATTAAGACAGATAATATTATACCAGGATATATTGGATTTTTAGGAATTTTATACAATTTCTAGAATATTGATATTAATAACATGTACTCATACAAATATAACCTAAGAGGGTTAAACATCACTCCTTATTTGACAAATCTTCCTATATAATTTAACATATCAAATAACCCCAATTAGCTTAACATTTTTCTTTTTATAAGGAGAGAGAACAAATCTTTTGAGATGTTCTGGGGGCCTTTTGGAAAATCCTAAAGTTTGTTGGAGGTCATAAGACTTCATTTAAAATTTGACTTTTGGGATGTTTGTCAAAAAATATCCATTTAACCAAAGTGACAAAGACTTCAAAGGCAAATAGAGAAAGTTACATAGTTGTAAAAGATCTTAGTTCTTTTAATATTGAGAACACGGGGTTTCTTAAGTAAGGAAAGATCTGATACAGACAATGTGAAGCACCGTAACACAGTATTTTGGTAACACACAAAATCTCCACTTTCCAGGCAGATTACTTAACAGATAAAAACACCCTTTGTTTATAATTTCTTGTTAAGAACAGGCCAATAATCTAAGAAAACTTTGTCATTTTAGCAGAGAGAAAACCAAATACTAATTTTGAACCAGTGTGCTTTTGATATTGAAACTCACTTAAAAAAAACAACTTAAATAAATCCATTCCAATCTTAGCCAGCTTGACCACACATAAAATCCCTTTCCCAAGGTTCCTTTTCCACAAATCTTCTACAATTGCTTATATATATTCAGATTTTGTTCCATTTTTTTCTTTCTTTCTCTTCCTGGAACAATCAGTTGTTTTACTTTAGCACAAAATGGCTCTTTTTCCCCCTTAACAAAAACACATCTCCAGACCCCCGCACTTTTTCACACCAAAAACACATCCTACTTTCCGTGCATAGAGGTGTTTCCTTTATTATTTCTAGGAGTTTTAGTCATAAATGTTAATTAGAATTCTTAACCCTTAGAATCCTTAATTCCTAGTAAAAATTAAGAGTAAGCAATTTGTGGACTGTCTTTTACAGTAGCATTCTGTGGGCTAGCAAATTTATAAATATGTTTCATAGCTTCTAGAAGTATATTCTTCCTGATAGTAAATTTTTCAATGTGGTACAGACAATGCTTACTAATAGACCCAAATATTTTTAGTTTCTCTGTAAAAGGAAGCCAAAAGTGGATAAACCTATGAGCAGTAATTAATATTTCAGTAATTTATCTTATTTGGAAATGATCTAGATATTCAATGAATATTCATCATTTAATTTATCTCAGTGTGACTTTAAAGTTGCAAGTTGCCAAAAAGATATTGGAAACTATTTTTAAGTAGGCATAGCATAAAGCATAATTATTGTTGTAAAGTCCATTTGTAAACTTTTATCTTACTTACATCTACTTAATTTGCTTCTCCTTAACAATTATATTTAGAGTACTCATGAAATTTTCATGAGACATTAAGCAGCTAACCATTGTCTTAAGTTATCTTTCTTGCTGATAAATCCATAACAGAGATAACATGAGCTTATTTGACTTTTAGTAAACCTAGGTAGGTAGAATAAAAGTTTATATCCAATGCTGATAACTCTAAAGACATGCCTGTTTTAATTAAACTGACAAGCTTAAACTAGTTTTTGTTTGCTTAAGATTATCCTAAACCACAAGAACTTAAATAGAGCTCGTTACAAATAATATAATCTGGAGGTAGAAAAAAGTCACACATTTATAACACACATACATACCTACAGAGAGAGGCAAATAGAGACCTCGTAGCTTTTGTTTGAAAATTTTAGCCATGAGTTGAGTATAGTAATGCAAAACTCACTAGTTTATAAAAGAACAATTCATTCCAAATTGTTTCTGGCAGATGGAATAGGTTAAGTTTACCTGCTCAGATGGCTTAAACTTTTTATTAATATTTGTGGAGAAGAGTTTTAAGATTTCTTATTCATCTGGCTTTCAAATAGCCCCCCCACCCTTTTTCCTTCTAGTAAGAATTACCTCCTTGAAATTTGCATTTCAAAGAGATAGCCCTGAGTTCCTAGAGAAGATCTGGTAGAATGTTTACATCTCAAAAGCACAGAGAAAGAATGGGAGCTCCTGCAAGAAGGATTTTTGTTTCCTAAATCCAGAATGTTTACAACACCTACAAGCCTTTTGAGATGAATAAGGGAAGTTTGGTTATTAGTAAAAAGGACAGGTGAGCTTTTCCTCTCTTGTAAAGACTCAATTTGTAAGACAAGTTGCACAAGTTGTCTCAATTTGTAGGACAATTATTTCTAATTCTTCAAGGAATTGGGTTGCAACTTGAGTGATATCAAGGGGCTGGTTCACCCACCCAACTACATTATTTTCAACTTGCTTCTTCATATCAGGGAGAAGATCTTCAACTAAGATAGAAGTAAAAAAATTCTATATTCTAGATTTACAGCTGTTTTTCTTTAGAGTGTTTTTCTTTCCTCTGGGTGCATAGTTTTATTTAGCTTAGGCAAGAAGGCCTTAACAAAAGTTCTTATCAGATGCTGAATATCAATTTCCAACTTGGCCAACTTCTGACAATAGAGCTATGTTAAAAAAAAGTAAAAAGTCCTTTTAAATATCTTGTCAGATTTCACCTGGGACAAACAGTAAATGAAAATATTCCTGGCACAACTGAACAACCTCAAAGACCCAAGAGACATCCCTAAAGTGGGTGCAAAAGATACTACCCTCCTAAAATCCAGAGCCACCCCCAAAGATAGCCCAAAGAAAGAGAGACTTAGACAATTCCCTGAGAACTGGCAATGGTTTGTAGTAATACTGGCTCAAGACAAGGTTGACATAAGAGAAGCCACATTGTAGAAAAGAAACCCTATTGTAACTTTGAATGACCTCTGACTAACTCTGGATTTTATGGCCCCTCCCAGCTGCTATAAGTTGATAACTTTGTTCTTTTGAGTTCCTTAGGAATGTGATGACCTCCAGGAAGAGAATTGATGCTGATAGCCATCACCAATGACAACTGAAAGATCAGGATATAGGGCATTGCTCTGGTCTCTGATGCATATGAAGTAAAACAAAAGACTATCAGGAACTAAGATCAGATGGATGGCCCCAGCCTGAGACTAGACACCTCCCCCACCCGGAGACCAGCCCTGTATATAACCAGCCTGTAGTCTTGGTTCTGTGAGATGGTTCTTTTGGACCTGTGTCGGCCATCTTCCCTCTTGCCAGAAAGCTGTAATAAAAAGTCCTTTCATTCCTACCTCCTTGCCTCTTGACTATTGGCATATCTTGTGGTGGGCAGACGAATCCCCTTTTTGGGTGGAAACAGTAGGATCCCAGATGCAAATGTAGTGCAGCCCATATTTGCATCCAGTCATATTTTGGGGCCCACCAACCTGATTATTGAACCACCTGCATATGCAAGAATTGACAACCTGTGTGTCCCAGGCAGACAGAAAGCCAAACCAGGTTCTTAGGACACAAACTGAGGCAAACAAGAAGGCAATAGCTGTCCCTGGGAGAGAAAGAGATTGGTAACCAATAAGGGACAATGTGAAATTTTACCTTCCTCTCTTGACTGGTCACTACAGAGATCTGGGAGAGCTAATTCTGGTAATTAGCTTGGCTGGCTTCTGCCACTTTTCCCAGGATCCCATCTGCAGGCTCTGAAGGAAGGAAGTGGGTTTAAAGGAGAGAGTGTAGCTCCAGTACTACTACTACTAGAATTTGGCAGCATTTTCCATTAATTTTAATTTTAGTTTCTCCTTCACTGTTTAAGGTAATAACTGGCAGCAGTTTACCAGAGAATCCCTCAGTGTCCTGTCAACCCTGGGAGGGGGCTACATAGGGGCTCTCCTCTAAGAGTAGATATGTGGACATTGGAGTTGGTGTGGAAGGCTTTGACTTTTGTTTATGGTCTTATAATCTTTTCAGAGTGGAAAGGCAATTCAGATAGAGTATTAGTAGACTGAGACTCACATAAAGGAGGATAGAGGGTTGTGGAAGGAGTCATGTTAGTCTATGGTCTTTTATTTTAGGTATCTCCTGTGTCTTTAATTTTTCGTTAGCCTTTTGCAGTGAATCTTTGAATGAAGCTATTTTGGAATTTTTAAGTTTTTTGGAGCCTTCTGCATGCCAATTAAAATAGGTATCCCATTCTGTTTGTTTGGTTTGGGAATTCTTGCTTTCAAGAGCACTTCTTAAATGAATGATCTTGTCTAATTGGAATGTTCCCCATAAGGTCCATTGTAATTTTAGATTGTCTTAGTAAGTTTTTTCCATTTCTGTAGATATCTAAAGCTTCCAGGACCACAGTTCTTACATATAAAATAAGCAGATGTGCTGGAAGGTGGTGCACTCAATTCTTTGAAACCTGAGAATCCCATTTCTTTAGCTAAACCTTGGGTTTAGAGCCAATTTAATACCTAAGAGAGATGTGCCACTGGGTTGAGGATTGTGGTGTTTTACAGTGTACCTCAATGCACAAAAATTTTCTTGAGGCTGGTGGGTGATCAAGTGTCAATCTAACACATTCTGTAACCAAGTTATCCCAGCAGAGGGCTCTTAGAATTCGGTGGCAAGACCTCGAACAGCTTTTCTTTGTGTGTGTGAGGAAGATTGACCCTGAGCTAATGTCTGTGTCGATCTTCCACTCTTTTGTACGTGAGACGCCACCACAGCATGGCTTGATGAGCATTGTGTAGGTCCATGCCCAGGATCTGAACCCAGGGACCCTGAGTCACCAAAGTGGAGCACATGAACTTAATCACTATGCCACTGGACCAGCTCCTCTAACAGCTTTTAAGTGCTCAATCCATGCTCACCAGTTTTGTGGCTTTGGTTTTGGAATTTCCCATTAGCAACAGATCTATTATTTCTTTCAGGAGAAGATTTATTTATAGCAGTGGACACCCTGATGGCTTTTAATAGTCTGATTTATGCCTACTTAGATTTTGATTTTGGTGGTCCAAGCAGTCTGAATTTCCTGTCTTAATTTATTTTTCCAAGTGCCCCAGCAGTTCATGCTATGGTCTTACCTTGAGGCTTTTTGAGTCCCATAATGGCTGCCACCTGATGTGAACTCCTAATATACTTATCCTGTGACCTTTCTGGGACCTCATAACCTTTCTGGGAACTTTAACTTAACCCATAATCTTTCTGGAAAAAAATATATATATATATTTTTTATATATATATATATTTATATATATACATTTTTTTTTTAATAAAGTTTGTTTGGATCAGAGAGCTACATGCAAGGGAGTGGAGCTCGAAACTGAGAGTGACTTACCCAAGGTCCTCAGTAACGATGAGAGGAACAGTGAACTCAAGGGGTCAGCAGATGCCTTGCCTGTGCATCTCCTGGTCCCATATGCCATTAGCAGTCAGCTTCAGTTTCCATTCCTCATCGCCAAAAAACCGTTAAAAAATGATTAAAGAAGACAATTTAAGTGATACCAAAAAACTTTAACACTTCATGAAGTAAAAAGTCTCCTTTTGGGGAACTGCAAAATGGAGCAAAAAGCAAGAAGTTTTCATAGGATAAAGAATAAAGAAAAAGGAAGAGACAAATAGAAAATATCTAATTGGCAGAGGCCACATAGTCAATCTTGTTTGGGGTGAAAAGGTCCAGAGTTGGCTTAGCGTTTGGAAATTGGCTGACTGAATATACTGTGTTTCTGGTCAAGCGAAGTATGTACAGAGACATGAAAGTTGTTATCTAAGTTTTGATTTGCTGACATGGCACCCTGGGCAAGAGGGGCTCCACCTTGAGCCTAGAAGTTTATTTCAACAATAGTAAATTGTTCTTTCAGTTATAAATAATGGGATTTAAGTCTCTTTCAGGAAAATTTTCGAGAAGAATCATATTGTGTAATATAGTGGGGACCATGGTCAGGTGCTGGGGATATTGATTATATAGTTTTCATCTTTGGAAGGACATCCAGTTTATATAAGTAAGAAGTTCAAAAATGAAAATTTTGTGGGCTTTGGGGAGAAAAAAGAAAAGAACAGGAAGATTGGCAACAGGTGTTAGCGCAGGGCCAATCTTCCTCAAAAAAACAAAAGTGAAAATTTTACTAAAGTAAAGGAATAAAATATCATAATATTGGCCTGAGAGGGCATTACTTCAGGGTGCAAAGAATAGGAATGTTGGTTGTATTGTAAATATTTTTAATTTTCTGCATATTGTGATATTTTGACATCCTAAAAGTCCTTTCTGGCTGGGGAGAGACTGCCCCCCCTTGGGCTAGGCTTTCTTGGAGATAGCGAGATAGAGAAGGGTCCAGCCAGGAGCATGTCTTTGATATGCAAACTAACCAACCCAGAGCCATTCCTCCTCTGTCTGACCCGAGAAGGGGGACAATACTTCTCCGTCCCCATCATTCTAAGGCCAAGTGTCAGACAACCAGACAACCACGGACCACACCTACAGCCCCAAACCCACCAAAATTATTCAAACAGGCCAATCCTAACCTGTTCATTCTGCCCTGTCTTGCCTTTCCTTTCCTGTGTAAACCCCAATAAAGGCAGTGACCTAAACCTTCCCCTTGTTTCTATCTTCTGCCTCCTGACTGCCCTGGTGTCTTTCCTATGTGGCACTGCATGGTGTGCTCTACCTCCTGTCTCCGGGACCACTGAGGATAATAAACTTTATGGTTTCCTGAGCCTCTCCCCTGTCTCCTCTTGCGGTGGCACCTGACTGACCATGTCATAAAAGAATACCAAACATTGGCAATCAGCAGATTATAAAGATTATCTATTCACTTGATATATGAACTTACGCAAGTTATTTAACCTCTGCCATGGGGAAGAGATAAATCTCCAGAAGTGCTGTGCAAGAAATAATTATATTTACTTGCAGCACTGATTGTCAACCGTGGCTTTACATAAGAATCACCTGAAGAGATTAAAAACAAAAACAGAAGCAAAAAAGTAAACATTCAATTAAGTAAAAAATAGAACAATTAAGTCAAAACTCCTGGTGATGAAGCCTGGGCAATAGTGATTTCTTGCAGCATATGCAGGCAGTGTTGAAAACATCTCATGTAATGCAAAGGATGACGTAAAAATATTTTCTTTCACAGAAAGCAAGATTTTACAGTTGATGGAATATCCAAAGAAACCCAGGAAAAATCAATTGCATTTTCGTATACTGAAAACAATCAGTAAATGAAACAAAAATACCATAAAAAAGACAAAATATTTTGGGGTAAATTCAACACAATATACGAAAAAGCAATATAACAATAATTACAAAACATTTTTGACAATAATTTAAAGAGATCTAAAATTTGGAGAAAGATACCAATTTAATGGATTGAAATTAATGATATTGTGAAGTTCTTTGTTCTCCCCAAATGGATCCATATTTTCAGCATAATCCTATTAAAAAATCATCATAACATTTTTTTTTGGTTTTGTTTTGGTAGAAGTCGACTGATTCTAAAATATGTGCAGAACTATGAAGTCATAAAAAAGCTAAAATAAAATTGAAATAGAACAAAGTTGGTGGAATTACCCTAATGTACTATTTTAAGACCTATTCTCCAGGTATCAAGTGGTGCGGTATTCACACAAGGATAGACTTATAGATCAAATGGAACAATTCAAAGAATACAGAAATACACTATTCATCCCCACTAAAATCTGCCTGTGTCCTTTGCTCAATCCACTAAAAACTAAGTTTTTCCCCAAATCAAATTAATTGGTTTTTGACAACGCTGCCATGGGCAAAGAATGATCTTTATACCAAAGAATGGGGGTATGGTGGAATGGATAGCCAAAGAAATGTACCCTAACCATTTCCTCTGTCCAAATAGTTATTAACTTGAATCGGGTCACACACTTAAACATAAAAAAGATAAAATTGTAATAGTTCTAGAAAGAAATATAAGAAAAAATTTCTCCAATATGGGCAGGAAAAAGATTTTTAAAGAACTCAAGAAACTCAAGGTATACATATTTCCATGTATACATATGTGTGTGTACATATATATTTATATGTATTTGTACATATATACATATATATACACACAAATTTGATATAAACCTACAACATAAAACTGTGCAGTAAGGAAGAATATGCTATGGATATACATGGATAAATCTCAAAAGCATTTTGCTAAACAAAAAAGCCAGATATGAAAAGAAAATACTGCACTATTCTATTTATGTGAAATTCCAGGTCAGGAAAGACTAATCTACAGTGACTGAGAGCAAATCTGTGATGGCCTGGAGCCAGGGATAGTGGGTGGCTTAATGCAAAGGGGCACAAGGGAATTTTGAGGGTAATAGAATATGGAATTATTTTATATATCCTGATACGTGGTGGTTACACAGATAATAACATTTTAAAATATATGAATTGAATATTTAAAATGAATGCGTTTAATCAAAATAAAGTAGATTTTATAAAAATAAATGTGCAATAGCCAAATAACAAAATAATGCTCAAGCCCTATCACAATTAAATAAGAGCAGCTAAATAAGAATTTCTGGTGGCGAAATCTGTGTATTAGCATTTTCTACAAAGCTTTCGGGCAAATTCTAATATGTAGGAATGTTGAAATATCTTTTTTAATGGAAATTAGAGTCTCATTCTTGTAGATTTCTAGTAGTCTACTTAAGTCTTGGTTACTAGTAAGGGATGTAATTGTTATTTTTGTTTTGTTTTGTTTGTGTGTCCTTAGGCCTAACTCATCAAAGATGTGCTAACTCGATTATAAAAATCTCCTGATAAGCTTAGCAGGACAGAATATCTCTTTTAACTCAAAAAAAGAGGAAAAAGTTGATACACTTTCATACTAAGGGGATTCTTCTTTTACCTTGCCTATCGGCAATTTGAAAACAATGGTAATAAACATTTTACGAGAGGGGCTGATTTATTCAACCAGTTTTTTACACAGCATTTTGTGCTCAAAAATATTTCAAACAAATAACACATTTGATTCATGTGCAGACTCAAAAAAGTCTGAAAGACGAAAAAATATCAGGGTCCCAGTGAGAATTTGTTCTTGAGGTTGTCAGTTGTCACAAACCCTGAATTGAGCAAAAATGATCAATAAAATAGACATGTTGAAGACATATTGAAATAACAGAGTAGACAAATCTGATTATGGATTGTCTTCTTCCAGAAGATTGGAAGATTCAAAACTTGACTGATGCCTCTTACCTCCTTCCTACCACTTCTGCATGTGTCATGGCCAAGAGTATGGGTTTTGGACCTAGACATTTGGAATTTCAACCCTGTCTCTATCATTTACAAATCAGGTGGCTTAGTGCAAGCAAACTCATCTCTCTGGACTGCATCAGTAATCCTGGATAAAAATAATTGCTGTTGGATAATGTGAAGATTGATTGAATTAATGTATGTAAAAAGCCTAGAAATTTGTTAATTAAAATAAATTTTAAATACCATTAATGTTATTATCATTTCAAAATGTATCCCTTGTTAATGATCATACAGGATAGAGATAGTGACTTTTAAATCATCCAAATTCACATATGGCATGATAAAGCAAGAACTAAAGCTGTTCAAATAAGATGACAATGTATAGCCATTTAATGCTCTTCCAAGTAATGGAGAAAAAGCTAATCTTTTAGCTCTCCTAAAATATACTATTACAGGTTTGCAATCTTGGGGGAGGAGGCTCTAATTTCAAAAAAAAGATTTCCAAAGCTTGTGTAAGGAAACCAGGTCTCCCTTACTAAGGCAATAATTCAAGGTTGGCAAAAACATGCCATGCATGCTGCCACCATGGCAGACATCTAATAGATCATGAAAGTGTCCCACTCTGCCTGGCGAGAGTCCAAGAATCTCTCCTACTTTAAAGCTCTAGGCTATCTCTTCCATTAAAGTTGACATTTCTGATAGACTGCTATAAAGGGATATAGATGATCTTTATAGCTATAACCATTATAAACATTCTTGCTTCTGTACGTACAAACACGAAAACAACATCCCATGATGTTTAAATTTAAAAATACAATTAAAACAACAGTAATAAAAATTAATAAAGTCAATGTGTGTGGAGAGGAGGGGGGTATATGAGAACTCTAGAGTCTCCATTCGATTTTGCTGTGAACCTAAAACTGCTCTGAAAAGTAGTCCATTGATTAAAAAAAAATTAATACAGTCAAGTATAAATTATACTTGTGACCAAATATAAAACAGGATGGTTTTGAGTCAAAGTAATATAAATCATAATTGAAAAGGATAAAGTAGAAGAAAGATGGGTCGGGGAAAATTGAGCTCCAATAAAAAGAGTAAAACAACAAACTGATTAACACACTGAGAAACTGAAGACAAAACAAATCTCAGAGGTTCGTTACAGTTGGAAGCAGGACAGTGTTCTAGAGCTTCAGCCCTTTTCTCAGAGACACCCAGCCTCTCTACACTGAAAGAGACGGCAGGGTCTGTAGACTTTGAGGTTAGACTTCACCCAAGATTTAAGGTCCAAGACAGGTTTTTCTCCATTTCAAAAACTAAGAGCTAAGAGCAAAAACGTTTGGCTTTTAAAACACCATTGTTCATATTTGCCAGCTTGAAACTTCTGACATCTAGCCAATATTTAACTGGAGAAGGCATGACAGACACCTCTCAAGTGTCCTCATCTTTCCAGGCTCATGTCTGGTCATCTCCCAGTGGCAAAGTATAAGCATCAACTATGTCTATTATATAAATTCATAGGCTAGGCACACAGTTGAATAATCAAATTTAAGTGCTAGTTTCTAAAAATGAAGGAAACAAAGAAGTATGTCCATTTCTTCTTTGATTTGCCTTATAAAATACTGTATACACTTGTGTTGATGCAAATGAGAAGTTGATTGATTTCTTTTATCTTTAAATACAGCAAAAATAAAACTCTTCTTGTTCTCTTTAAATCTACTCTTGTAAACAAAATTCTTCCATTTATAACTCATTCCATGTTTTTTACATACATCTGATTATTATGTCTAGAATAAGATAATCCATATGAAAAGCAGATTTTATAGCTTTGGGTATATTTGCCAAATGATTTTAAAAAGGAAAATATAATGGGTTAGATGGATTTAAGGGGCAAATGACCTACTCTTGGCAATAGAATGCTAAGAAAAGGCTGGTTTAAAAGTTAAGAAGCTCATAATGCCAGCTCCAAATGTGTAGCTAACAATTTTATAGGCCAAAGCCACTGCATAGGCATCCTTACCCTACAGTGTGAATAGGATTATCCTTCCAAGTATTATCCTGATGTGGAATTAAACTGTGAAGTTGGCTTGCTTGCTGCATGGACTTGAGCATAAGATGTATGTAACTCTGGGTAAAGTTCAATATTGCTCCATCTGTTAAGCAGTTTTTTCCTCTAGAAATACAAAAACTGTAAACACACATATGCACAACATTCCTGTTTAAGTACAGAGTCCTTGTGGATCGACTTAGTGAGAAAGATGATAATAGTAATCCAGATCAATCTTTATTATAAATTCACTTTTTTCCTCTTTCTCAGAAGGTTCTATTTCTTAAAAAATTTTCTAGTTCTTAAAAAGCTGATGTAATTTGAATTATCTGTTTTTAAGTAAAATTGAGGTAAGGACCATCATCAGAAAAACCAAATATAAATTATATAAAGTTGGGAAATGAATATAAGAATTTGCCATCAATGTCGATCTCTAATAGCAATAAAGTTATCTCCATAGCTAAACTTCTTTTCTGTGGTCATTAGAAACTCTTTGAATTCTTTTAATTATTTTGCGTTCTTTTCCATGACACATCTTTCTTGGTAGAATCACTGTATTTTAACCATGATGATTGTGGAAAATTGCAACGATAGACAAGAAATTATTAATTGTTGAAACAGTGGTTGCATAATAATTTACTAATCTGAATCACACTGACTATAGAAAAAAAAATAGCTAAAAGTACCTAGCTTCATATAAGAGAAGAGATTTAGAAGAGGCAATATTTTAAAGTAGTGGGATCACAAGTTTTAAAATTGCTTCTTTGGGGAGAAATTTGTAATTAAGACTTTTTCCATAAACACTTAGCTAATATCTTTTTGAACTGGTGTTTTTTGTTCTATTTATTTTTTTAATAGGAAAATTTTCACAATCATCTCACAAAGATAATAAATTAGCCCTAATTTGATATAAGTATTTTCCATGCATTTCCTTTAAATTGCTTCTAAGGAGGCATAAGCATGACTTAGTAGATACCTGGCCCTTATTTTTCAAGAAAAATACTATGCTATTAAGTATTTTACATTATGCTAACTCAAGAGGAAAAGCTGACTTTCCTCTCTCTCCCCATTTTTCTTATTTTTAGGAGAAATATTAACAAGGGGCAGGAATTTATAAAATTCCATACTCTTAACATGTTTCGATCCATATTTAGATAAATGAAATAAAAGCAATTATGTAGATCTGGAGAACAGAGTCTAAAGAGAATCTTTTTGTGACTAAATTCCTAAATTTTTGATCATAGAGACTGATTTATGAGCCAATCAATTTTGATAGCAAACATAGGGATTTTTTTCTTGAGTACTACAACAAAGTGATTTTTTAGCACAAAAGTTAGAGGGAAAATGATTTATATACATTTTTATGCATTTTTTCTTATTCATAGGTAATACAGTAAGCTATGCACATATAAAATCGTAAAATCAATGATTGGAAGCAACAAGACCAACTGTTAAGTGGTTAACTGGGGAGGGATATGTGATTGAGAACAGAAGGCAATAAAATGTGTGTGTGCATGTGGGAGAGGGGAATGTGCTGTACTATATAGTATATATATAGTATATAAAATGTTGATTTTTTTTTTATCATCAAGGGTTTTTGAATGAAAAAATGCAAAAACTAGCAGACCAGCTTCACTGTATACTGTGTTTTTACAATTGCCACAAGCCAGCATCACTTTAACTGATAAACCAAAATATCCACTACTCTCCTTTTTTTTCAGTACATCCTTTAAACCATACCATTTTTAATGTGCATTGGAATTTCCAGGAAATTTTTTATGATACCTGTGCTGTTATTTTGACATTCCCTGTTATTATAACTTGAAAATATTTTTATCTTATGACAATATCATCTAAAAATTCATTAAATAGTAGAACCAGTGCTAGTTTTGAAAAGTGCTGCCAGGCAAGAAAAACTTTGGAATCCAATCAGATGTTAAATTTCTATGAAGAAGGTCAAGTTTTTAATTTAGATAGCTTTATTTTAGATAAAATAAAAAACATCATTAGAGAAAAAGTACAAATAGGAGAAGTATGTGCTGTGATTAGAAATGTCTATTTTCTAAGACTGCATTTCTCTGTTGCCTTTTCTATGGGAAAAATTAAGTTTGAACTATTTTAGGCTCAAATTATGCAAACTTTCAATTATGTAAAATCCCCAGAAATGCCTCTCAAAATAAAATACATCCTTCCCATATCCCAGTGTTTGAATCTTTTATAATGAGAAAAGTACTATTTTATTTTGCAAACAACCATGAAGAAGGAAAGCAAAAATGATCATTATAGAATTTTTAAAAATATAAAGATTTTTTTAAATGCCACCAGTAATACTACCTACCAGAGATAATCATTGTTAATATTTTAGCAGGTTTCGTTTTAATATACATGTATACATATATATAATATATAATAACATATTTTATTTAATTTATTTTACATTACATATATAATATTTTAGCAGATTTCCTTCTAATATATACATATACATATGTCTTATAAACTGTATGTAAATAGGTACATATTTTCTCTTATCATTGTATTGTGAAAAGATGTCCATGTCAATAAGATATTTTGGAAAACACAATGCGTATAGCTATATAATATGCAATCATTCCTGCTCTTTTCTTAATATAAATAACACTGTACTATTATGGAGAATTCCTGGAGTTTCTGATAATTTCCTTATGACAGTTTCCCTGAACTGAAATTACAGGATATTAACTCTTTTAAAGGTTATTTTAAGCTTTGCTATTTTGTGTGACTGACCATATTGTACCAAATATGAATTGAATTGTCAAAAATCATGTGCAAAAACCTCTATCACAAAATGGAAATCTACTTTATTAGAGCAAGTATTTTCCATTTCTCTAATTTTTTAATGCCTGCCTTGGGCAGATCTCTTAGGCACTAACACCCCAATAATTCTTCATAGTCCATTTGGTCAAGCATTTTCTCTCTTCATGAGGATATTTTCTCCTCGATTCTGGGAATGTGGCTGCTTCTGTTTTCCTCTGCTCTAGAGAGCCTGCTTCTTGGCCAGGGAGAAGGAAAGAAAATGATGATTGCTATGTGGTCTTTCCATTGACTTTTAACATCCTCAATTAGAACTCTGTTGGTATTAGAGTGTGGCTATTCTTCCTCGTGTGGAACTGGCCAGACCATTTCAGAAAGTTTAAGTTTCCTCCCCACCACAACTCCTCCATCCCCACCCAAATAACTGCCAGTAGAACCTCACCAGGCACTGTGAACCAAAAATCACTTTGACACAATTCCATATGACCTTTGGGTGCTGGCACTGCCTGGGAGATGGAAATAGGAAGGCAGCTTCCATTTTCTTGATCTCGTCAAGGTACTCAGAGATGCTGAACTCTATGTTTGGTTTTTATGCTTTTATGTCATTTCATGTTTACTCTCCTCCAACATATTGGTTGATTTTTATTGTAATTTGGCCCTTTTAATAAAGATTTGATGAGGTAAAAATGATATTACATTAATGCCTTTCATTAGCACTTCTTTTATTAATACAGTAAGTTTAAATATATTGTAAATTTGTATTAATTCTGTAAGCACTTTGTTCACATTTTTGCCTGTTTTGCTTGTTGGCTTTCCATATTTGACCAGCTCTCCATATAGAAAGATTATCCACAATCAATCTGTTCTCAATGTAGCTGACATAGTGATGTTTCTAAAATGTATACTCCGTTCTATTGCCACACAGCTTAATGCCTTCAATCATTTTCCCTCAGTTAAAACAAAATCCAAAAATCATGACATAAAGGTTCTCACCATACCATTCTATTCTAATCTTTCCCTACCTCAAACTTGCCCAAACTTACCAATTCTGCTCTCCACATTAGGTTTCTTTCAGTTCCTAACATACACCAATGAACGTGCAGAGTTTTTCTTACCTTGTCCCTAGTCACAGAATTTGCCTGCTTATCCTTGGGCCGTGATATGGACGAAATGTTTGTGTTCCCTCAAAATACATATATTGGAGCCCTAACCCCTAATGTGACTGTATTTGGAGATAGAGCCTTTAGGGAAACAATTAAGGTTAAATGAGGTCATGAGAGTGGAGCCCTCATCTAATAGGACTAGAGACGTGATAAGAAGAGACACCACAGTGCTCTCTCTCTCTCTCTCTCTCTCTGTGAGCACAGAGGAAAGGCTACATGAGAACACAGTGAGAGGGTGGTCATCTACAGGCCAGGAAGAGAGATCTCACCAGAAACTGAATGAGTTAGAACCTTGATCTTGGACTTCTAGCTTCTAGAACTGTTAGAAATAAATGTCTGTGGTTTAAATCAAGGTATTTTGTTATAACAGCCCGAGCAAACCAATACACATTTTGGTATGATGAAATGAGATGCTGCTATAACAAATACCTAAAAACATGGAGGCACCTTTGGAACTGGCTAATGGGTAGAGGACTGGAGGAGTTTGAGAGGCATGCTAGAAAAGGCCTAGATTGCTGTGAAGGGACTGTTGGTAGTAATATGGATGTTAAAGGTGATTCTGGGGAGAGTTCATAAACAAAAGAGGAGAGCTGGAGAGAAAGCCTCCATCCTTAGAGAATATGTAAATAATCATCAACAAAATGTTGGTGGAAATATGGTAATTAAGGGCTATTCTGTGAGGTCGCAGATGGAAATAAGGAATAGGTTACTGGAAACTGGAGGAAAGGTAATCCTTGCTAGAAAGTGGCAAAGAACGTGGCTCACTTGTGTTCTAGCGTTTCGTGGAAGATAGAAATTGTGAATGATGAAACTGAATATTTAGCTGTGGAAATGTCTAAGCAAAATGTTGAAGGTGTGATCTGGGTCCTCCTGACTGCTTATAGTAAAATGCAAGAGGAGAGAAATAATTGAAGAAGTAATTGTTAAACAAAAAGAAACAAGAATGTAAAGGTTTGGAAAAGTCAGTCTGTCCATATTGCAAAAAACGAGAGAGTGTGTTCTGAAAAGAACACCAAGGGAGTGGCTGGACTCTCATTCAATAAACAGATTATGGGATTATATGGGTAGAAACACTGCCAGTTTGAACTGAAAGGGACAGAAATAGGAAAATTGAGGGAAGGCTGTAGGACTTCTTAGATTCCACAGGATAGGGCCATAGAGCAATTTGGCTATGAGCATACCTTCTCTGTAAAGAAAGGTAAGAATGACCCCAAAGGAGATTCAGAGGACATCAGGGCTGCCACTCCCACCACAGGTCCAGGGAGCAAGGCTGTTTCTACCTTAGTTTCAAAGGGTGGGGCCACCATCAAGATTTCAACAAGCTGGGCTGCCACTACCTTGAGCCTAGGGACATGTGGAGTCTTAAGGGCAAGGTTGCCTGGTGTGCTGGGGGTGGGACACTGCCTGCCAGAACCTTGGTGGCAGAAGTCCAGCTTGGTAGAGCCATGTGTTCAGACTGCAGCCCTGTGGGTCCAGAAGGTGAGTATTGAGCCAAAGAAGATTATTCTCAAGACTAAAGTCCTAATAGTATTTTCCTTGCTAGGCTTTGGACCTCCTTGGGACCCATCACCCCTTCCTTCTTTCCTATTTCTCCCTTTAGGAGTAGGAATGACTATCCTATGCCTGTCCAACAATTGCATTTTGGAAGCTTGTCTGGTTTCACAGATTCATAGCTAGAGAGCCATTTTGCATTGGGATGAACTGTACCTCCAGTCTCACTAATACCTGATTCAGATGATATTTACGTGAGACTTAGAACTTTAGAATTTAGAGTTGATGCTGGAATAAGTGAAGACTTTCAGGGCTGTTGGGGTGCAATGAATGTATTTAGCATGAAAAAAGGACATGAAGTTCGGGGGGTCAGGGGTGGAATGTTAGGTTGAAGTCCTAACCCCCAATGTGACCATATTTGGAGATAGAGCCTTTACAGAAGTAACGAATGTTAAATTCGGTCATAAGAGTGGAGCTCTGATCCAGTAGGGTTAATGTTCTTATAAAAAGAGACACCAGAGAGCTTTCTCTCTCTCCATACAAGCACAGAAGAAAGGCCATGTGAGGACACAGCAAGAGGACGGTCATCTGCAAGCCAGGAAGAGAGCCCTCACCAGAAATTGTATAGGTCTGAACCTTGATTAGAATTCTAGACTTGAGGACTGTGAGAAATAAATTTCTGTTGTTTAAGACACCCAGACTGTGGATTTTGTTATGGCAGCCTGAGCAGATTAATACAGGCTGTGACTTAAATGCTATCTCCTCATGAGGCAACCAATGATAACCTTTAAAAGTAAAACTTCCAGGGGCCGGCCTAGTGGTTTAGTGGTTTAGTTTGCACTTTGGCAGCCTGGGGTTTGCAGGTTCGAATCCCAGGCACCCAGCATCGCACTTCTTGTCAGTCATGCCGTCGTGGCATCCCGTATAAAGTAGAGGAAGATGGGCACGGATGTTAGCCCAGGGCCAGTCTTCTTCAGCAGAAAAGAGGAGGATTGGCAACAGATGTTAGCTCAGGGCTGGTCTTCCTCACACACACACACACACACAAAAGTAAAACTTCCATCCTTCAACACACATACACACACAGATACACCAGTGTTACCTACTACTCTATTTCTTTCAGATCACTGAACACTTATTAGGATTTGGATTTAAAAAATATTTTTAGCTTTTTTTAACTTGTACTTTTATTTTCTCATTTGTCTTTCATCTAGACTGCCAACTAGACTATCAACTTCACATGCAGAAATCTTTCTTATTTCACTCATGTTTCTTTACATCCAGACTTAGGACAGTGTTGTGTACATAGAGCTGCTTAGTAAATATTTCCTAATTTTTTCCTAAATATTTCCTTTACAAGTTTTCTCATATCTATTTTTCCAAAAACCATGTTGTATATATATTATTATTATTATTATTTTGGTGAGGAAGACCAGCCCTGAGCTAACATCCGTTACTAATCTTCCTCTTTTTGCTGAGGAAGACTGGCCCTCAGCTAACATCCGTGCCCATCTTCCTCCACTTTTTATATGGGACGCCGCCACGGCATGGCTGACAGGCAGTGCGTCGGTGGGTGCTCGGGATCCGAACCCGCGAACCCTGGGCTGCCAAGCGCGGACTAAACCGCTGCGCCACCGGGCCAGCCCCTATATATTATTTTTTAGAGATGAGGAAATAATGTATCTAGTCCAGGAATAAGACTTAGTGTCAAAGGAGCTGAGATTCAAAAATGGAGTCTGTCTCCAAATCACTCATTCTCCACCATGACAGTATGTTATAATTTTTCCAGTAATGAGTGACTTATTTGAATGAATATCACCGTGTTGACTGTCCTTTCCAACTAATGTTGGAAATGTATTCCCACATTTTCCCCACATTTGCATTTTAATTAATTTACTATGATTCTTTTAATGAATTTTATCTTGTATGTCATTCATACACTCAGTTTAAAAAATCAAATAGAACCAAAAAGGCTGATAATGAAGAGTGGCCTTTTTCCCACTATTTCCTAATGATCCCTAATCCCATTTCTTTGTTTCTTTTTAGCTGTGTCTTTCTATATTTACTTGTGCATATACCAAATTTATATCTGTACTGCTATTTCTAGATATATAATTTTAGAGAGTACTTATTGTTTTGTATTATGATGTGTAAGATTCAGACCTCTAACACCAAAAGCCCTTCCCGTTGTTCTCTCTCTACTCTACTCTTACAATAAGCTCATATCACAATATTAGGTCAAATAAATACTCAGTATATATTACTATGCAATTACAATTACTATTCAATGCTGAGCTAAGATTATACATGAGTAAGCACCTTTAAAAAACTTTTTAACTTTCCTGAAATAGTCCCCCCATTTTTGAATTTGTATTGTTTTCTAATAAATATAGTTTCTTCTTCTGAACAGTCCATTAAATTTTAAAAAGTCTCTCAGTGGCATTTTCTACATACTCAAACCCATCAAAATATCCTTCAATTCATCATTTTCAAGGGGACCTGTATCCTAGAGCCCTCCTCCTTCTTCACCTGCCCCCATTGTGCTGCTGTTCTCCATGCCTGTTGTACAACTCTTCCTGGCATTTCCTTTTACCATCATCCTTTTGCTAGGACTAATTCTAGATCCTCTATTTTCCAGAATTGAGGTCTTCTTTTTTCTTGGTGTATTCTCTAGACTTTTGGGGAGCACAGCTTCCAGTAGTTTCCATAAAAGGTATGAAAGGTAATATTTTGAAAGATGCACATCTACAAAAAAAAAATTACCGTTCTACCATAATACAATATCCTTGTTTTGCCTTGGTATGGAAGTCAGGGGAGAGAGGTAGTGCTTTTTCTTGGTATATGAAGGTATTACTCTCTTATCTTCTAACTTCCATATATTACTGAAAATGTAAATGCAGTTCAGCTTGATCTTATCTTTATCCATTGTCTTCTGAAATTTTATAATGCACTGTTTTAGTTGGCATGTTTTTCATTTTGCTGGAAACTCGATGGGCCTGTCAATGTGGAAACTCATACCCTTTAATTCTGAAAAAATTTTTCATCATCTATGATTAATGTCTTTCCTCAGTCTAATTATGTTTGATTACCTAGTCATGTTAAAGAGAAGCAAAGCGCTGAAAGGCAGTTCGGTTTGAATGGGTAGAATTTGTCCAACAGTGTGTATATTAGTTTCTTTTCCTTATTGTCACATAGGAAATTACCACAAACTTAGTGGCTTAAGAAAACCATCCATTTATAATCTCACAGTTCTGTAGGTGAGAAGTCTGGGCATGGTTTGGATTAGTTTTCTGGTCAGAGTTTCACAAGGCTGAAACGAAATTGTTGGCTCAGCTGCATTCTCAGCCAGAGGCTTAACTAGGGAAGAATCTATTTCCAAGCTCATCTACGTTGCTGGCAGAATTCAATTGTAGAAATTCTCACTGTTACAGGACTGAGGTCCACGTTCTCTTGCTGGTAGCTGGCCAGGGGTTATTTCTAGATCCTAAAGTCTGCCCTCAGATCATAATAACATGACCTCTCTGCAACATGGCAGTTTGCCACTTCAAGGCCAGAAGGAGTACTTCTGCTGCTGCTTTAAGTCTCTTTTAAGGGCTCATCTGTTTAGATCAAGCCCACCCAGGATAATCTTCCTTTCTATTAAGTCAGAGGCAACTGGTTAGACACCTTAATTACATCTGCAAAATCCTTCCATCTTTACCAAATAAGGTGACCATATAACTGAAGTGATATCCCTTCATATTCACAGGTCCCTCGCATGCTCAAAGGAGGAGATTATATAAGGCTGTGGGTCATTGGGAGTCATCACAGAATTCTGCTTACCACAACGTGGGTCACAGTACAGTGATCCAAAAATTGAGGCTATTCCACTGTGGACCTGTGCACTCCACTGAGTATTCTTTCTTTTGTGCTGATTAGCTTAAAGGGAGGAATCATGTCTCTTAAAGTGTGGAGGTTATAACTCTAATTTTAAAAACAATCTAGGAGATTATCAGGAGACTCCGGCTGGGTTCCTGCTGATCACCAAGTAGACTTCCATTAGTCAACGTTTTTTTAAATTTGGCACTCCTTTCCCCAGCTGTGCCCAAATCCACCATCTCTCCAGAGAGTAAACCATCTGTCTTTTGTCAAAATGGCAAGAGATAATGTTTTGTTTTGTTTCTGGTTAGGAGTGGGAGAGGACAGTCTGGAATCTAAGTTCTCCTTTTATTGACTTTCAATTATTCTTCCAACTGTTTTCAATTCCATCTATATTCTGTCTTACAGCATTTGTCTATTTGCCTTACAGTTTTCAAATTGTGTTATCAGCTTCCATCTGTTATGATGTTCTTTCTTTTCTTTTATTCCTGTATTGGATACTATTACTGTGTAATACATTAGTTCAAATTTTAGCATGTTAAAACATCAAATTTTTAACATCTCCCAGTTTCTGTGGGTCAAAGATTCAGAAGTAGTTTAACTGGGTGGTTTTGATTCAGTATGTCTCATGAGGTTATGGTCTAGACGTTGGCCAGTGCTGCAACCATCTTCACTGGGACTGGAGAATCTGATTTTAAGATGGCTTACCTAATGGCTGTTGGCAGGAAACCCCAGCACCTCAACGGCATTTCACAAGAACCCTCAGTTCCTTGCTACATGGACCTCTCATTAGACTGCTTGACTGTCCCCACAACATGACAACTGGCTTTCCTCAGAACAAGTGATCCTTTAATTTAATTGTAGTGTGGATTGGGGAGGTACAAGAGATAAATGCACGTATTAATATATTGAGGTCTGGACAAAAAAAGTCCATTCCATTAAGCTGTTTCTTTTTTCTTGTTGTTATTTCAAACGTCATCTCTCCATTTGTCTTGTGTCTATAAAGTTTTATCCTTCTGGAAACTCAACATTAATGTGAAAAATTCATCATATCAAATATCTAGCTATATCTACCTATGTAGTAGATAGTCTTGTGAATTTTTTTATCTGTCATCTAAAGTTTTTCAAACAGATATTTTGGTCTAATACATTATATCACTTTTAGAACATAGTGTTTCTTTTCCAGTGGGGTAAAGCTCCTTTAAATCAAAATGCAGTCTAATATAAGTTGAGAAATGACCCACATTTTTCTCACACAGCCCTCAATAAACCTCACTGAAAGCTAAGTGATGGTTCTGACTGTTTCTATGTTGTTGACTCTTAAGAAAGATATATATATATTTCCCTGGAAATTCCCTAAAATGTGATGAATTGAATTTTTATTATGGAAAGAGTTTCAAAGCATTATTTTTTCTTTTTAGTATTCTGGGCCTCAATAGCCAATAAATATTTTTTCAAAAAGCTTACAAATAGGGAGGAAGCTAGAAAATTCCAAACAGTCCACTACTTGGGAGGAGGAGATTTCAACTTTAAATTTATATTAACTTAGTAACTACCTATGTGAGTACACAATTATTTGTTTTGTAACCATTTATTTGTTCATATCACAAAGTGCAAGCATTTGCCAGCAAATTATACCATTTACAAGATTTTTAATACTACTGGAACAACAAGACAGAAATTATAATATTGAAAATATGATGAATATTACTCTGATTCTTTAGGCTTTGTAACCAGTAGTGTAAATGGTTCCCTTGCTTGGGAATTGGCATTGTTGTTAAAAAGCCTAGCAATCTCGAGATACTTATCAGAGTTAAGACAACTATCTCCAGTTGTCAGCCTAGCTCAAATTATATGTCATTTTTGCCTTCTATGAACACTAGATCTGTCTATTTGTTTGGTACAATTTTCCTTTGATATGTGACTAAAACCCTAACAATTTTGACCTGATGATGGTGTGGCTGGAAAGAAGAGAAAAAGAAAGTAAAACATACAGGCATATGTTGGAGATATTTTGGGTTCACTTCTAGACCACCTCAAAAAAGCGAATATTGCAATGAAGTTAATCACACAAATTTTTTGGTTTCCCAGTGCACAAAAATGTTATGTTTATACTATCCTGTAGTCTATTAAGTGTGCAGTAGCATTATGTCTAAACAATGTACATATGTTGATTTAAAATATTTTATTGCTAAAAAATGCTAACCATCATCCAAGCCTTCAGTGAGTCATAATTTTTTTGCTGATCGTGGGTATTACCTCGATGTTGATGGCTGCTGACTGATCAGGGTGGTGGTTGCTGAAGGTTGGGGTGACTGTGGCAATTTCTTAAAATAAGATAACAATGAAGTTTGCCACATTGATTGACTCTCCCTTTCACAAACTATTTTGCTGCAGCAGGTAATGCTGTTTGATAGCATTTTACTCACAGTAGAAACTTTTTCAAAATTGAAGTCAATCCTCTCAAACCCTGCTGATCCTTTATCAGTTAAGTTTACATAATATTCTAAATCCTTTCTTGTCATTTCAGCAATCTTCACAACATCTTCACCAGGAGTAGATTCCATTTCAAGAAACCACATTCTTGCTCATCCATAAAAAGCAACTCCTCATCCATTAAAGTTTTATCATGACATTGCAGCAATTCAGTCACGTCTTCAGGCTCCACTTTTAATTCCAGTTCTCTTGCTATTTCCTCCACATCTGCAGTTGCCTCCTCCACTGAATCCTTGAACCCCTCAAAGTCATCCCTGAGGGTTGGAATCAACTTCTTCCAAACCCCTGTTAATGTTGATATTTTCTCCTCTTTCCATGAATCACAAATGTTCTTAATGGCATCTAGAATGGCAAATCTTTTCCAGAAGGTTTTCAATTTACTTTGCCCAGATCCATCAGAAGAATCACTATCTATGGCAGCTATAGTCTTATGAAATGTATTTTTTAAATAATAAGATTTGAAAGTCTACATTGCTCTTTGATTGATGGGCTGCAGAATGGATGTTGTGTTAGCAGCATGAAAACAACACTAATCTCATTGTACATCTCCATCAGAGCTCTTGGATGACTAGATGCATTATAATTGAGTGGTAGTATTTTGAAAGGAATCCTTTTTTTTGAGCATGGGTTTCAATAGTGGGCTTAAAATATTCAGTAAACTATGTTGTAAACAGATGTGCTGTCATCCAGGCTTTGTCGTTCCATTTATAGAGCACGGACAGAGTAGACTTAGCATCATTCTTAAGGGCCTTAGGGTTTTTGAAGTAGTAAATGAGCACTGGCTCCAACTGAAAGCCAGCTGCATTAGAATCAGTCCTTTGAAGCTTGAAGCCAGGCATTGACTTCTCTTCTCTATCTATGAAAGTCCTAGATGTCATCTTCTTCCAATATGTCTGTTTCATCTACATTGAAAATCTATTGTTTAGTGTAGCCACCTACATTAAATTATCTTAGCTAGGTCTTCTGGATAACTTGCTGCAACTTCTACATCAGCATTTACTGTTTCATCTTGCACTTTATGTTATGGAGATGGCTTCTTTCCTTAAGTCTCATAAACCAACCTCTCCCAGCTTCAAACTTTTCTTCTGCAGCTTCCTCATCTCTCTCAGCATTCGCAGAATTAAAGAGAGTTAGGGCCTTGCTCTGGATTATACTTGGACCTAAGGGAATGTTGTGGCTGGTTTGATCTTCTATCCAGACCACTAAAACTTTCTCTATATTGGCTGTAAGGCTATTTCACTTTCTTATCATTTGTGTGTTCACTGGAGTAGCACTTTCAATTTTCTTCAAGAACTTTTCCTTTGCATTCACTATTTGGCTAACTGTTTGGTGCAAGAGGCCTAGCTTTTGGCCTATCTTTGCTTTTGACATACCTTCCCCACTAAGCTTAATTTCTAGCTTTTGACTTAAACTGAGAAACAAATGACTCTTCTTTTCACTTGAACACTTAGAGGTCATTGTAGGGTTATTAGCAGGCCTAATTTCAATATCATTGTGTATTGGGGAATAGGGAGGCCTGAGGAGAGGGAGGAAGATGGGGGAACTGCCAGTTGGTGGAGCAGTCAGTACACCCGATATTTATCTATTGAGTTCATCATCTTATATGGGTGTGGTTCATGGCACCCCCCAGAAATTACAATGGTAACATCAAAAATCACTGATCATAAGAAATATAATAAAAATGAAAATGAAATATTGTGAGAATTACTGAAGTGTCACAGAGAGACATGAAGTGAGCAAATGTTGTTGGAAAAATAGTGCCGATAGACTTGCTCGATGCAGGGTTGCCACAAACCTTCAATTTGTAAAAAATGTATCTGAAGCAGCACAATAAAGTGAAGCGCAATAAAACAAGGTATGCCTGTACTTAGTATCATCTTATGGCTAACTTCAGTGGTATTTAATTAAAGCAAAAGGAAATCACAACCAGATATAAATGAATACTGCAGCAGATAAGTGGATTCTGGCAAAATTGCTTTGATTTAACAATTTTGTGATGGAAAAATCACATACACTCACAAGCAATGTTTTGTTTATAATTTATGAAATAATAATAAACATTTTTAATTGTTACCTATATAGAGGTACTGTTCTAAGCATTTAATTCTGATAACCCTTTGATTCATGAAGCATTACCTCCATTTTTTAAAAGAAAACTAAGGAAGAGGTAAACAGCTCAGCATCACACAGATAGTTCCCAAGTGGAGCCAGGATTTGAACCTGGACAGTAAGAGTCCTGAGCCTAAGAAACTCGTTTCCATATAGATCAGAGTTTCTCAACTTTGGTACTATTGACATACTTGGATGGATAATTTTTGTTGTTGGGGACTGTCCTGTGCCTTGTAGAATATTTAGCAGCATCCCTGGCCTCTATCGACTAGATGCCAGTAGTTCCCCCACTCCTTGTTGTGGCAACCAAAAATGTCTCCAGGCATTGCAAATGTTCCCTAGAAGGCAAACTCACTCCCAGTTGAGAACTGATGATGTAGATCTATCTGCTCTATAGTTAACACAATTTTATAGTAACTTAAAATAAAAAGATGTCATATAGATGGGTTTGGTATGAAAATATAAAGAAAAATTGAATGAAATTATCAATTTTTTTGTTCATCTGGCATATCACATTCTTATGTCAATAAGGAGAAGAATGAAAGTAATAAGAGAAGAAACTAATTTGAAAATGCCATTATAAAATTTTTTAGAGAAACTTGTAAAAATTAAAAAAAAAAATTTAAAAGACCCTTGAAAAGAGGGAGACATAAATAAGACTAATACAGTCAGAAGTTTCAGCTGGCACATCAGAGGAACAGAGTCTTACAGAACAAATATTGACAAATCTAAGCAACTTGCCTAGATATAAAAATCAGGGGGTCCCAAAGTTGACTGGAGAGTGCATGTCCCCACTAAAGCCATCCAAATTCAATTTTTTTTTAATGTCAGCTAATTACATTTTTTTCCAAACCACATTCTCAAGGATACTAATTTTTGAGACCTAAAGTAGTGGATTTTCTAGGAAGAGAAGTTGTCATGTGAGTAGGCCCACATTGGAGGGAACTGAAAGTTGTATAATGTAGTCGGGCCGTAAGATTTGATGAGAAGATAAATGCCTGGAAAAGTAACATATAGACAGAGTACTGGGGCTTTGTTTGCTGTGCTAAGGAGGCTGAGGTGTATCTTAAAAATAGAGGCCATCGAACATGTCATAGAAGGACAGCATGATTAAATTTGCATTTAGAACATCAATTTTTTGAACAATTTTGAGGTTGGTGTGGAAGATACTGGTTGTAAGAAAGCTGTGAAATATTCTGCCATTCTTGATGTCAAGAATCACAAAAGTAACAATGATTTTGGGGAGAGAGAAGAATGAATTCAAACACTAATAAAGAGGTAGCAGCCAGCTTGGGTGTGATGTAGCAAATGCATGTAAGGATTCTGTAAGATTCTAAATTGGCTCCCAGATTTCTTGTTTTTGAAATTAGGTGGTTGGAATCACTCCCAGCAGATATGCAAGAGGAGGGGTGTGTGAGGAGGGATAGGACGGCTGGATGATGAGTTCACAAATAACTAGATGTGGACACCAAAAATGTTTATCATGTAAAAGTTTAATTTTAGCTTTCTCTTTACCTTTTTATCATGCAAAAGCAAATTGGCATTAGTGTTCAGTTTAAGCAATTTTCAGCATTAACCTGGCACCAGCTTTTCCCATTGGCACTCTTTAACTTGCCCTGGCTTCAGTACCAATACTGCCAGGACGTACTTGGCAGTCACAGGATCGAAGTGTCAAGTTGTAAAATTATTCTGTTCCACTTTCTTTTTAGATAAATGATTTTTGCAAGCTAACTTTACTTCCTATTTAGTGATTTAAAGTGAATTTCTGAGAAATATTTTTCATAGAAGTGTTTAGTGCTGAAATTCAGTAGTTCCACTATTTTTCTCATGATCCTACCCATTTCACACACCTGTCACACGCTTTTATGTCTTTTCAATTTACTGAAATATTAGCCCTTTCAAAAATAGCACTATGTACCTGAAAAACCACTCCCCCACAGGCATCACTTCAACGGTCATTCATTTCACATTGGATTCCCTGGAAACAGATTTTGAAACAGGGACGTCTGTGCAGAAATGCTTACTGGGGAGTACTCTTGGGAGAGAGATCCATCAGGAAGTAAGGAAATCAGGACCAGACAGATGAACTATTGCAAAGCTGTACAACCAAGATTTCAGCTAATCCTACATGGAGCTCTGCAGCTGGAATGGCCCTTCAGTGTGGTTCCAAATTTAGGCAAAGGACCAGGCCTTTGTATCAGCACATCAGCCAATCTCCTGGTCACTCCTGGGAAGGTACGTAACCTTGAGTGGAGCAGTTTCCTGTGACTAAGGTGATTTGCAGAGAGGAATAGAGTGATGGACAATCAGCAGTCAGCACTGTATGCTTGGCTGGAGGATGGGTGCCTTGGGGCTGAAGAGGGGATCTGAGTGAAACACCTCAGAATCGCCACCCTATCATTCATACCATTTCTGAGCCCCCCTCTCTTCCAGGAAGCTACTTCTCATTCTCAAATCCTCATTGTCCAGTTGGAACTCTATGGTCAATTATATCTTTACCTTTATCTGTATAATCTATAAATCAGAGTACTATCTATTCATTTTTTGGATTCTAGGTCTTTTTTTCTTCTTCTCTATTCTGTATATTTGGATTTAAGGGATTGACAAAAAAGCAGCCAGATCTAAATGGAATGTGGTATAGAATTACACATAACATTGAGCACAAACACTCACTGATCTTGAAAGAACTATGTAATCCTACAGTATAAAAATTTGAACAAAATGTATAGAAAAGAAAGCTTGAGAAAACTTAAATATGTAACGTATATAAACACCAAGCCCAGTTCCTGGAACAAAAATATCTCTTTCCTTTCTTTAGTGTCTTTCCTAAATTGACGCAAAATACTTAACTAATTTTGGTTAGATCACCTATTTAACTAGTTAGAACTAGTTTTGTGTTTTCATTGCATGATAGTGAAAATGCTGATAATTGATAAATATCCAATACTAGATGTAACAAAATGTCAAGATCTCGAGCACATTTTATTACAGTTTTAGTGAAAAATACCTGTTCTTTTCCTGATATCAGAGGGAAAGCATTTAGGCTTCCACCATTAAGTATCATATTAGCTGTAAGTTTTTCATAGGTGCAAATTATGAGGTTGAGGAAGTTCTTTGTATTTCTAGTTGGCTGAGTTTTTATTATATACATATATGTTGAATTTTTTCAAATGCTTTCACTGCATCTATTGAGATGATCATTGATTTTTATTTTTCTAGTCTCTTTATTTTGATTACAAACTTTACACAAACCTTGCATTCCTAGGATAAACTTGGTCATGACATACTATCACTTTTATATAAATTACTGGATTGAATTTGCTAAACTATGTTTAAGGATTTTACATTCATGTGCATAAAGTGAGAAGTGTTTGCTGCTCTTGTCTTTTCTGGATGTGTTTGTATGAAACTGTTAATATTTCTTTTTTAAATGTTTGGTAGAGTTCATCACTCAATGTATCTGGACCTGGAATTTTCTTTGTGGAAACATTTTAAACTACTAATCCAATTTTTAAAAATAGATACTATTCAGTATCTATTTCCTCCTGGATGAGCTTTGGTAGTTTGTGTCTTTCAAGGAGTTTTTCTATTTCATCTAACTTATCAAATTTGTTGGCACAAAGTTGTTCACAATATTCCCTTCTCATACATTTAATGTGTGTAGGATCTGTAGTGCTGTCTCTGCTTTCATTACTAATATTGGAAATTTGCATTTTCTCTCCCTTTTGCTTTTCAGGTAAGCTGGAAGTTTATAAATTTTATTGGTATTAAAAAAACAAGTCCTTCATTTCATTTTTCTGTTTTCTATTTGATTGATTTCTACTCATATTTCTTATTTTATTCCTTCTACATATGATGGGTACACTTTAGTTCACCTTTTTTAGTTTCTTAGGGTGGAACCTAAGATAATTGATTTGAGGGGTTATTTTTATATAACCATTTTAATACCTAATTTTCCCCTTAAGAGCTGTTTTAGCTGCATCCCACTGTTTTAATATGTTGTGTTTTCATTTTAATTCAGTTAAAAATATTTTCTAATTTTTTTTGTGTATCTTCATTGCCAATTAATTATTTAGAAGTATGTTACTTAATTTCCACATATTTGGTGATTTTCCAGTTCTGTTTCTGTTACTGATTTTTAGTAAAATTCTATTGTAGTCAGAGTTCATACTTCATATGATTTCACTACTCTTTATTCACTAAGATTTTTTATTACACAGCATATAGTCTATCTTGGTGAATGTCCAACACATATTTGAAAAGAATGTGTATTTTGCTGTTGTTGGGTGGAGTGGTCAATTTGCTTGGTTTGGTTGATAGTGTTGCTCAAATTATCAATCTGCTCTTTCTTTCAGTTAATGAGAGGATTTTTGAAATCCACAATTACATTTATGGATTTTTGTATTTCTCCTTGGAGTTCTGTCATTTTCTTTCATATATTTTAAAGTAATTAGGTCCTTACACATCTACTACTGAGTTTTCCCTTTTTTTGGTGAGGAAGGTTGACCCTGAGCTAATATCTGTTGCCAATCTTTCTCTTTTTGCTTGAGGAAGATTATCTCTGAGCTAACATCTGTGCCAATCTTCCTCCATTTTTTATGTGGGATGCTGCCACAGCATGGCTTGATGAGCAGTATGTAGGTCCACACCTGGGATCTGAACCTGTGAACCCCGGGCTGCCTAAGTGGAGTGCGGGAACTTAACCACTATGCCACTGAGCCAGCCTTGAGTTTTCCTTTGGATAAATCAAAAAATGGATTAAATGTCACATTTTATCTTTTGAAATATTCCTTTTTCATAAATATACTTTGAACTTATAATTGATTTTTAAATTAGTTAATAGAAGACAGGAGAAAAATATGCCTTTAAATTGTCTTTTATAATTAAATAATTACCTTTACTGGTGCTCTGTTTGTCATGTGAATTCATATAACAGTCTGGAGTCACTTGCTTTCAGCCTGAAGCACTTCCTTTAGTATTGCTCTGCTAGCTACAAATTCTCTCAGTTTTTGTTTATCTGGGAGAATCTTTGTTTCACTCTCATTTTTAAATGCTAGATTTGCTGTATATAGGATTCTTGGTTGACAGTTATTTGTGTGTGTGTGTGTACTTTAAATATATTATCTCCCTGCCTTCTGGCCATAGGTATTTGTGTTTTAAGTTAGCGGTTAATCTTACCAGAATCCCCCTGTAAGTGATGTGCCGCCTTTCTCTTGCTTCTGTCAAGATTGTCTCCTTGTCTTTTACTCTCAGCAATTTTTATATGATGTGTTTTTGCAGGTCTTTTTATTTTCATCTTACTTGGAATTTGCTGAGCTTCCTGGATGTGTAGGTTATTATTTTTCAATAAATTTGGGAAGTTTTCAACCATTATTTCTTTGAACATTTTTGTTCTCTCCTCTCCTGGCACTCCCATTACACACATGTTGATGCCCTACTCTTCCTTGAAGTTCTGTTCATTTTTCTTCATTTTTTTCCCTATCTCTTCTTTACCTTGCATAATCTCAATCAATTTAACAAGTTTGCTAATTATTTCTTTTACCAGTTCAAATCAACCATTGAGCCCCTCTAGTAATTTTTTTAAAATTTCAGTTATTGAACTTTAACTCTAGAATTTACCTTTAATTTTCTTTTATAATTTCTATTTCTTTATCGATAATCTCTACTTAATTCAAGATTCTCATCATACCTTCCTTTACTTCTTTAATCACACTCTCCCTTACTTCTGTGAGTAAGCTTTTAATGTCTACTTTGCAATCTTTTTCTGTTAAATGCAATATCTAGTTGCTTTCACAGTCAGCTTCTCTCTCTCCGACTTTTTCTCCCCAGTGTATGAGTCACACTTTCCTATTTCTTTGCCTGTCTCATATTTTGTTGTTGGAAATTGGACATTTTAGATAACATATTGTAGGAACTCTGGGTACTATTCTTCCTCCTGGACTTGTTATTATAATTTGCTTATTTATTGGTCTAGTGACTGGTTGGATTATTTTACTGAAGTCTTCCTGTTCCTCACCCACATGGTGTTAGGCCTCTGATGTTGCTCTTCAAAGAGTCACAGCTTTCAGTCTGCCCACAGTCACCATGGCATGACAGTGCAACTGGTCCTGAACACACCTATCTGTGAAACTCCACTAATTGCCTTGCTCGCCAATTTGTCTACTATTTCCAGTAAGGTCCTGGGGCAAAATTACTCTTCAACTAATCCAGTCAAATTTGTCTCCTTTGAGGAAATAGTTTCTGAGATCAACATTTGATATTTGTTCTGTGTGCTCTTCCTAGCCATCTTATCCCACAGTTTCCTCCTGCAAACTAGTGGGCCTACAGCATAAGCTGTATCTTCAGTAAAGCCACCAGTCTCCTCCCCAATGGCTTTTCATCAAAACCTCAACTGCTCTTGATAGTGCCCTTAGGTTTAAACTTCTCCATACTCTGTTGCAAAAGAAGTCAGTTTCTTTGGGAACAGATTATGAATTATCTGTTTTACATCCTGCTTTTCCCCGAGGGCAAAAATCTCTGAATCAGGACTCTGGAGTTGGGGATAGGACAATGTAAAACTCTCTGCATGACACCTTTGCTATGGGAGCTGAGCACTCATGGAGGGGCAGAAGACAGCCTGCAGTTCTCTCAGCTTGCCTCTCTGGTGTGCTACCACTGCTTCATAAGCTGGAGGAAGAGCTGAGGGGCCCTAGTATTCTCAACAAGTCACACCCAAAGTAGAGCCTCTATTCCATGAGTGGAGGTTGCACAGAAGAAGGAAGACCCCTCCTCTAGACTGCACTTGCATGTGATTTAGCTTCAGCAACAGGTGTCTGGGGCAGGATGAGAGGTGCTGAGGTTGTGCCTCTCCTGGGAAGAAAGCCGTCTGGCTGGGAGCTGGGGAGAGAGGGGAGCCCCATTTCTTGGCTGCAGCAGTCTGGAGTGGAGTCTCTTTCTTGCTGAACTGGGAGAGGGAAATGTGGGAGTGGTCCTGGTTCAAATATCACAGACTTTTGCCTTTCCTACTAAATTTTTGTAGATTTTCTTGAGTAGATGTTTCTTCATTTGCTGTTTGCCTTTAGGACTATTTCCAGAGGTTTTAAAAAATAATTTCCACCAATTTCACTGGGGAGCTGGCCAGCAAAACTCCTTATGTCCCTATATTGGAAATCAATCCTTTTACCTTTATTTTTGATAAGTATTCTTGTGGGTATTGAAAACAGTTTTTTTGTTGTTGTTATTACCTTAAAAATAACATTCCAATACCTTTCGACTTGTATGGTTTGGGGTGAAAAGGCTGCTGTCAATCCTATGTTTATTCCTTTGTAAGTCATAATTCTTACTTCTGGCTAAAGATTTTTCTTTATCACATATTTTCCTCAATTTTATTATACTATGCCTAGTATAGTTTCTTTCCTGATTTTTCTGCTTAGAGTTTGATGAACTTCCTCAATCTGTGAGTATGTAGTTGCCATCAAATTTGAAAAAAAATTGCCATTATTTAAAATTTTTTTTCCTGCCTCTCCAACTTCTGGTACTCAAATTACACAAGTGTTGAATTTCTTGATAATGCCCCACAGAAAATATGAAAATTCTGTTCATTTTGTTAGTCTTTTTTTTCTTTGCATCTTCACTAATCTTATCCCGTGGAGTATCCAATCTGCTCTTAATCAAATTTGGTATATTTTTCATTTCATTTTGGGTGGTTTTTTTTTAATCTCTAGTAGTTTGATTGGGTGATTTTTTTTATGTATATATTTTTTCTTCTCTTTTTTTTATGGTGAAGAATATTCATGCTGAGTTAACAACTGTTGGCAATCTTCCTCTTTTTTTTGTTTGAGGAAGATTAACAATGAGTTAACATCCATGCCAATCCTCTATTCTGCATGTGGGATGCCTCCACAGCATGGCTGATGCGCAGAGTAGGTCCACACCCGAGATCTAAACCCACGAAATCGACCTGCTGAAGTAGAGAGCATGGAACTCGAACCGCTCAGCCCTGGGGCCAGCCCCTGATTGAGTGATTTTTTTTTTTTACATCTGTACTTTCTTTATTCATCATACAGTCTTGAACATATGTAATAAATTTAGCGTAGCTATTTTGACATCTCTGTGCTAATTCTATAGTCTTAATCATGACATTTTTTTCTGTTATCATTGATTGATTTTTCTCCTGGTTATTGGTTGTTCTCTTACCTCTTTGCATGCTTATTAACTTTTAAATTGTGATTACAATTTACTGCTCCTTTTAGATCCAGTATTTTTTCTTATATGACGGCTGCTGTGGATGATATGTTGCAGTGAGACTGCAATACCTTTAAAGGTGATGACTTCCTTTTTTCTAATACATTTCACTGAGTCAATATATTTTAATTATTTGAAAATGAATCTAACTACAACTTCATTTTTACATGTGAAAGGTAAAGAATTTGTGCTTTTTAGCTTTGGGCCAAGTGGTAAATCACTTTTATATCATGTTGGCTGTTTTCTAGTCATATCCTACTATTTTAATCAATAGTGAGTCAAGCTATATTCCTCCATTTATACACTAGTAATGTAAAAATCATTATTATAGATGGAGAAACTCACAGACAAGGATAATTTTTTAATGTGATCACAAATAGACACAGTGTAAGAATAACCATGACTTATAGAAGAACATTAAGTGTGCTGGAGTGCTTTGTTTTTTTTTTTCAAATATACTTTGAGGGCAGGCACTGCATTTCTCAGTATATTCCCAAAACTGAGTGGCAGTCCGATAAAAGCTGCATTAAAGTAAAGGTCAAGTAATGACGACAAGATTCCTTCCGTTTCACTTTGCCCCAGTTTGACATAAGCTGCGATTTATGCGATGTCACCAACCATGAATCAATCACCTATGCAATGCCAAATAAAGAGATGAAATGGTTAAGTAAATATATCTGTTAAAAAATACAGAGGAAAAAAAGAAATAAAATCAGCTACCAGCTGTACACTGAGAAGACATGGCTCAAATCCTCTTTTTATTTGAAGCGCTGGTATTTTAAGGGCACGGACACTAAACATTGCCAGTTTTCCTTTTCCTGCATAATACATTAACTATTTTGGTCCCAGAGTAGTTTTATTAACATACTACAGTCTCAGTTAATTCAGTTTCCTAAGAAACCCTGAAATAATTCTTTTATTCTTGAATAGTTAGTATCTTATTGGTAGGCCTTGGGTGGCTATGCTCTAAAGATTACTGGTTTCATAATATTTTATGAACTTTTTCTCAATCAATATTTTTGTTATTGTTATCAAAGCAAGTAAATTTAGATGAGATGAGGATAATGATAACAACAGTAATTTAAAAATTAGTTAATGTTTTTGAGCATATACTATACATCCAAAACACTTTTAAGAAACACACAACTTAAAATTTCTAAAAGGAAGAGACTATTATAATCTTTCTGAATTGTAAAGCATTGTCTTAATTTCTTGGGTTTCTGCAGAAAAATTAAGAACATTAGGAGGAAATTGTTTAGAAATAAAATGAACAATGCTTAACATCTTTCCTCTAAGTGACAACAGATAGACTTAACAGAAGTAATCATTTTGGTACAGACTTAGGAAAGATATAAGTTGGCATGAGGAGACAAGAAAAACGTAACAGAAGATGAAAGCAGTGGAGGGGCTGAACAAGACCATAGGGATATCGCATCAAACCGTACCCACTAAGAGCCATGCTAACATTTGGAGAGAAAGAATTGTAAGTTAATATCAAAAACATGGTGTGATTTCATATGTATATTATTTGTAGTTTTATTCATCTTTAAGTTTAAATAAAAAAATAAAATTTTACTTCATGGTATGCTTTAATTATTTTCTTCTCAAATTCTTTTGTTATTAACTTTATGATATTTCATATTAAAAGATATTTGAAAAGTGTATTTGAAAAGATAGGTGCAATATACCTAATGGATCCACGAAAAATTGCAATCCAGTACCGAGTGGCCAAAGGGAGCAGAATGGAGAACTCCATGCCTTACAGGCTGATTTATTCTACACCCAGTTAATTAAGCCCAGGACAGAGCCCTAAAATATGCAGAAGCTGATTTGTGAGACAGTGCCTGGTAAGACCCACAGGTACCTGTGTACTCACAGCAAAAAATGACTTAGAAAGAGAAGATGCTTTAAAACAATTTTAACAAGGAATAAGTTTGACTTTCTTCTTCATTTTAATGGCATTTAAAAGTAGTATAATGATGCAAAAGTAGTATAATGACACAAGCATGTACTCTATTTTTTTTTTTAATTTTCTCAAGGTCCTCTTTTTTAAGACCCTGTTTCTTCACACATTTTTCTAAGAAAAAATGGTTTTATTTTAACCAAATAATATGGCTATTAACAAAGAAATGTGATCATTTCCACACTAGGATTTTTGTGTTCTGGATATTACACAGAAAGGTGATGACAAAGGGTCTTGACTTCAGAAAAAAATGGAGAAGCAAACAATATTTATCTCGGTGTTATTTTTGGCAAGCAATATAAAATACTACATGTATTTGGATCCAAATATGAAACATATCAGAAAGGCCAAAACCTGATTTCAGAAGTCTTTACTTGCTAGTCAGAAAGAATTTTAAAAAGGAGTGAAACTAAGTGGTGGCCCAGTGGCATAGCCGTTAAAAGTTTGCACACTCTGTTTCAGCGGCCTGGGGTTCACAGGTTCAGATCTAGGGCTTGAACCTACGCATCGCTCATCAAGCCATGCTGTGGCAGCATCCCACATACAAAATGGAGGAAGATTGTCATCGGATGTTAGCTCATGGCCAATCTCCCTCACCAAAAAAAAAAAAAAGAGTAAAACTAGCAACTATAATCACTTTACCAAAATGTACTGAGATAATTCTAGTATTTTCACATTTTCCTCATAAATGTTTATCAAAATTACTACCCAGAAGCCCTTTCAATTGCATGCTTTGATGAAAATGGCTTCATTTTCTTATGTATTGTCATTAAAAATAAAGAGGGGAGAAATAAAAAAGCAAACAAAAACTAAATAAATGGATTTTTTCTACAAAAATTTATAACTATTACATAAATTAAAATAGCTTGTAGTTATAGTATTTCATTTGTTATTCATTTTTTATACACCTTAAAAGGCTTTACAAGGAAAAACATTGCATAATATTTAAGATCCATTTAATAAACATTTACTGAATAATATCTTATGCCAGCCACTATCTTAGCAACTTGAACTATAAAAATGGCAAAAAGTCAGTTTCTTTGCTCAAGTTCAGTCCATTGGGAGACTATAGAACACAACAAATCATTAGTATAAAAAAGATGAATGCACATTTGTATGAATGGATTATAATACAGCAACATGGTAGAATATGTTTTGAAATATGACATGAAAATATCCCTTTCTTTAATAAATTTTATACCTGAATTTGTTCAGGAATATAATGTCTAATAATAATTTTAGTATAGAACAATAATAACTGACTTTATTTTATAGTTCCTAATTAAGAAAAAAATATTTTTAATCAATGAGGAAACTTTGTATTATTCATGCTAGGGAGCATATTTTAAAATTTTAAAAAATGTTGGTGTGAACTTAAGGGCATCATACTAAGTGAAATAAGTCAGACAGAGAAAGATAAATACTGTATGATCTCACTTATATGTGGTATCTAAAAACAAGCAAACAAACAAAAACCAAGCCCATAGGTAAAGAGAACAGATTGGTGGTTGCCAGAGGCAGGGGATGGGGGTGGGTGAAATGGATGAGGGGGGTCAAAAGGTACAACCGTCCAGCTATAAAAGAAAGAAATCACCGGGAAGTAATGTAGCTCATGGCAACTATAGCTAATAATACTGTATTGCATATTTGAAAGCTGCTAAAAGAGTAAACCTTAAATGTGCTCATCATAAGAAAAAAAATTCTGTAACTATGTATAGTGACAGATGTTAACTAGACTTATTGTGGTGATCATTTCAAAAAATATATAAATATCGAATCATGTTGCACACCTGAAACTAATATGATGTTGTACATCAATTATACCTCAATTTAAAAAATGATGGTGTGTTCTCTGCATGATCTCTGTCATGCAGAGTCCTCGTGCCATTTAAGCTTTGTGCCCAGGAAACACTGTAATTTGCATAGCTGGAACCAAAGGAGTCTATCTATGCATGTTTATTTTATGTTTAGAAGTGTTACAAACTGTGTCTAAAATCAGAGGCATCAGCTATATGTGTATGCTATTGTTGTACAAACAAAACTACAGGTGGCTTATTGGCTTAATTTCCTCTTCATATGGTTAATTTACCTAGACCTTTCCTCTGAAACATTTAACTTGACAATATACCATATGATCGTTCACATAGTAAATACTACTACAAAAATAATATGCCTCTGTAATGCAAATGTTTTCTTTGTGAATTCATTTTATTTTTCAAAATTTAGATAAAAACAGAAATTTTGACATTGTTACCATTTGTAGATTTTGCCTCATACTTCTTCTACATTCCTGGACACTGGCTAGTGGCTAATTGCATTCCTCTATAAAGTATCCAGATCTCATTTCAAGGCAAGATAGAGTGATTTTAAAGATTTTGATAACTTTTCATTTCTCATTCCCCTATACTACTTTCTGAAGAAGCTGGGCATGTCTGCATGTGGATGTAAAATTGCCTATCATCTGGTTGATCCACTTTTTCATCTTCCTTACTATTTTTAAGAAAAAATGGTTCATAGTGAGCAATATCAACCGATCACAATTTAAATAAGGAAATATACAATGTTTTGCTTTATTTAATTTTATTTTTGTGACAATGAGAGTTCTTTCTTGGTGATAGCATCATAAAACAAGCCCATTACTGGAGCAATCAATGTGTTCATAAGTAGTTTGTGTGAATATAAAGTTTCATTCTTTCATAATAAAAAATACATATCATTGAACTTAAAACAAATGAATAAGTGTAGTGTAAGTTTAATGTGAACTGATTTGCCTTGCTTAATATATTTTTCTCACTATGGATTACAGCATTTTATACTTATGAGAGTCTTGAATAACTCCAAACCAAAGGATCTGCGGTCTGTTTTTCATAAGATGGTGTTTCATGCAATAAAATTCTCCCTACAAACTGAGTGTTAGAATCCTGGAACAATATTCATTTAACAGGAAAAATGCCACACATATCATTAGCATGATCTCTTCTGACATCACTCGTCACTGATTTGTAGCCTAGGTGAGGTGGTTATAGTCACAATGTCACATGGTACCAATGATATGTGATTAGTCATGAAAATAAGCCTTCTTCCTCCCAAGAAACACTCTAGTCGTAGAAGGGTATGCACACAAAACTTACAGAGTTGCTCACCCCAGGCTGGAGAGCACATTAATAAATTTGTCAAGGTCAATATTATGAGTCAAGATTAAAAATAAAGCCTCTATTTTATTTTTCTGCATATAACTTGAGATTATTAAAATTCCAAGATCAGTCTTCATTAGTTTGATCTCATGTACTTTAATATATAATTATTTTAAAACGAGAACAAGAAAAGGAAGGAAAAGAAATAGAATAAGAAGGAAAAAAAAAGAAGGAATACATCAAGTGTCTGAAAAACATGTTATTAATGTTTTCATTTATTTTTACTTGCAATAATCATCAATTACTAACGAAGATGTAGAAACTTGCCAAAACAAGGCTTATAATACTTTGTATGAGCTACAAATAATTCAGGAAATAAGTTGTATGCTAACCAGACCTTAAAAGGTAGCACTCTTATTTGTTTACAACTTCCTTCGAAGGACTCCACAGGCTTCATTAAAAAGAACAAAATCAACATTCAATCATTGGGTTATTACTATTTGCAGGGAATATTCTAGGTTTGGGAGATACAGAAGGAAACAAGATCGCCAAAATCTGGGGCCTCTTGAGGCTTACATTGTAGTGGCATAAATGACAATAAACTAACTAGTAAGTAAAAAAACAAATAAATAAAATATATTGTTTGCTGATATCGATAATAGCACAGTTCTTCGGTTGCTTGGAAGAAATGTTCTCCAATTTAAAGCAGCCAAAAGAACTAGTAAATGAATCAAAGAATATGGACAGGAAAAACGACAAAGGGGCAGTTGTTGCAATTTTATTTAAGATGATCAGGAGTTTCATGTATTTTCACTGCAATGATAATATTTGTGCCAAGAAATGTCTAAAGAAGATGAGCAAGCAATCCTTGAAAACATTTGGGGGCAGAGTGTTTTAGCGAAGGCAAAAGCTTGGGCCTAGCCTGGAACTTGTTCTGCAGCCTCTGGGAACAGCGGGCCTGTGAGTTTGGAGTGAAATGAGCACCAGAGGAGGCAGCACAAGAGGAGTCCAGGGAGGGCAGTGTGTGTCGGGCCTCTTTGCCCCGTGGCACAACTTCATCTGAAGAACAATCGTCAACATTCTGAATGACTGGAGACAAGTGGTTACTAAGACGACATCTCATCATTTACAGTGGTCATATCATCTGGCATTGACTAGTCCCCTAATCCTGTGTTGTTCTGGATTAACAATGTCAGTAGTCAGAAAATACTGCCACTTATCAATGGTCTTTCTATACAGTTTAACCTAAGCTTACCAAAAAAAAAAAAAAAAAAAGAGAGAGAGAGAACGTTTTACTTTAAAATATGAACAAAATAATCTATGAGTAGTTGTCTATATTCTCCAGTTTATATTTCAACATTTGTGCAAAAGAAAATTTGTTCCAGATAAATTTTTATTAAGAAAGGAAGATGGATTGATTTCTGAAACTAACTGTGTTTGACCTTGGACACATCACTTCGTCTTTCTGGGGCTCTATGTGTTTTTAATCTGTAAAATAATAAGGGTGAAGTAGAGGATTTAGAAGTGTCCCTTTGTGCTCTGAAATGTTATGATTTAAAAACGAAAATGATATTGCAAATATAGCATATACATCACAAAATCTATTTAAAAGGGCAGATTGCTAATCTTCTGTGAAATTAATACGTAAATATTATATATACAGGCATAAATATGGTGTGAAAAATCAAAGAAACATAGGAAGCATACGGAAAAACTTTTTTTTTAAAATCACCAGAAAGGAGAGTTCTTCCCACTATTAAATTTGAGAACATTTCTTCCGAGCAACCAAAGAGCTATGCTGCCACCTACTGGCCGAACGGTTAGCACCTACAAGATGTTACAATTCCTTATTTTTTTAAAAAAAGTACAAAGAGTAATAAATATCTACCTGGGCTCATAATAGAGTCCTCACATTCTAAAATAAGAATTATAAAAATACCTGTGCATTAATTTAAAACAATACATCGGTGAAATTCTATTTCGATCTATGTATTTATTATAAACCAAAATAACACTGCTATTTTTTGAGTAGTCTTATCCGGTGATAGTGGAATACATTTCTCATGGCCTTTCTAGGGGGAAAACATCATTGATACTTTGATCAATGCTCCAGTATTCTATTCGTTTACAGTCATAAAAAGAATGTATTTTCTGGGACTCCCAGAAACAAAGCAATCGTTTTAGAAGCCAAAATATAAACAGCTTTTAAAAAAGGAAAACCCCAAACTAAGTCTTGGTTAATGACTAGCTATATTAAAAGTGAGTCATGAAGTGCTAATAATACACTGCCTTTTTTGAGCTCTAATGTCCCTAACACATCCGTGGCACTTAAACCCCTTTCATTTAGAAACGTAAGCACCTAAGCATCTTACAGAGCTGCTGAGAAAGTTGCCATTTGTTCATCTGTAACTCCTCATTTTCGTCAGAAAAGGCCTGGCAGCCTGGGCAACTGCGAAGGTGTCATGTTGCAATCACACTCCAGCAGAGAATCGCTTTGATGAATTTATGCCGCATCATCCGCACCCCCGATTCTGAGATAAGGCAGTCCTCTGCCACGATTCTTATTCTTTTGAAATTTTTTCACATCCAAAACAAGCACTTCTCTTTTTAACAAACAGAAGCTCTTCATTCTGATAAGGCAACAGAAGATATAAAAATTGGGAGGAAACTAGTAATCACGCATCTAAAAAAACTAAGCCAGCATAATGTGTATTCCACACTTTGTTCCAGAAAAAGATCTTGATGTGTGTGTTTCCTGACTTTCATTTGAAACGCAAAATGGAGACATTGGAGAAGGGACGGGTGCATCAAATAACTTCACGCTTGCTCTCTGAGAAAAGCCACTCCCAGCCAGCCTGACAGCTTTGAACCGCCTGGCTTTAATGTCCCTATCCCTGAATCCTTAATCAAATAGATTGCCTCATCAGAAAGATTTTTTTTTTTGAACAGTTGCTTAAAATTTAATTTTCCTTTAACAAAGCAAACTCCCACATTTTCCCCAAATATATTTCATACTCTGCATGATACTTAAACTTTTGATAAGAACCATATTATTTCTTGTTTTCTCTTACTATGTATACATATTTTTCCCTCTCCTCTTTGTCATGTTCTCTCACATTCTCTGCCTCTCTTTCTCATCTTACTTCTTTGCTTTCTTAACTCTTTTTTTGTATATGTCCATATTCTAAAACATCAAATAACCAAATCTACTGAAGCAAGCACAACCTCTCTCTTCCATTTTTACACAAAGCATTGATTTAAACCTATGCACTACTTCTTACAATAACTTGACTATCCTTTTAAACCTAGAATTTAAACAAATTAGTTCATTCGTGATAACATTCTGAGGGCTAAACCCCACAGCCCCTGGCAATCACTTTTCTACTCTGTTTCTATGAGTTTGACTTTTTTTTTTTAAGATTCTACATATAATACCACACAGTATTTGTCTTTGTCTGGCTTATTTCACTTAGCATAATGTCCTCAAGGTGCATCTGTGTTGTGGCAAATGGCAGGATTTCCTTCTTTCTTGTGGCTGAATAACATTCCATTTTAGCTGTATATACTACATCCTCTTTATCCATTCATCCATTGATGGACACTCAGGTTATTTCCATATCTTGGCTATTGTGAGTAATGCTGCAGTGAACATGGGAGTGCAGATATCTCTTCAATATTTTGTTTTCATTTCTTTTGGATTTATACACAGAAGTGGAATTGCTGGATCATATGGTAGTTCTTCTTTAGATTTTTTGAGGAACCTCCATTTTTTGAGGAAAACCTCCTGTTTTCCATATAAAACATTTTATGTGTTTTCAGTTCATTTTTAGACTAGATCATCAGAAAGGGGTTCACTGAGTTAAAAGATGTTTGTGATTTTAAGATTCTTGTCATTTCTCCAAAATTTAGGTTAAATCATCATGAACCAAATCTAAAACCATGGGATCTGTCATTGCTGGAGAAAGGAGCCTGGAGAGGTTCGTTTGCCACTTTCCGTAGAGTAAAAGGTGTACCTTTGGAGCAGTGATCAAAGAAGCTGTGTTAACCAAGGGTGTGGTCTTCCTTTGAAGGCTTTCATTGCTTCATCTTTAGGTCCACAACTTGGGAAGGAAAGATTGTCAACTTTTCTCATTTCTGGAAGGGTAGAGGAAGCCCTGGAAGTATATGTGGTAGGTATAACACAAACCATATTGTATAAAAAGAATAAAAATACTAGGTTATTTGTTTTGATTGTAATCCCATAAACTCTGAATGAGAACTTCAATTTAACATGAAAGAGAATAAAATTCTTAAATCTTGTGGGATATGTCATCCGGGAATAATGTTAACCTGAAGTCTCATTGGATTTAATGCATTTCTTAAGTTGGTTGCAGTTCAAATATTAGTACATTTGCTATAGACTTTTAAAAAACACTTTAATTCATGACTATAAATGAGTATAAATAGGTGTACACACATATCAGGAGATATTAACTAATGCAAAGCAAAATAGCAAATAATTGAATCAATCCATGTTTATTTTTATTAGTTTCATGGTAATTATTCACTTAAAAGACTGTGCTTTGACAACTATCAGGCAAGTGCATGAGCAATTAAACAAATTCCTTTGATGTTGATTCCATCATATATATGTGTAGATTAAATTATAACAACTAAATAACATGTCTTCAGTGTAGGATAAAAAGAAATAAAATTGAACCAATGTTCTAAATGTTATAAATATTTTAAACATTATTTAGTTATTTCACATGTTGAATAATAATACTAGTATCTTCTTCCATTCCATCGCTGTTACAACAACCTCCATATGTTTCATGTCATTACAACTTTCATTTACTGTTGTTCATCTAGAAGACAAGTTGAGAATCTGAAGTGCATGTGAAGGTTTGTATACAAATGTCCAGAGAAATGAGTTAGGTTATCAAAGGGTCATGTAAAACAAACAAAAAGATGGAGAACCACCGAAGCGACCCCTGTGTGTTTTGTGTGTTTGGTGACCCCTGTGCTCGCTACATTCAGTTAAAAGCTGTCCCAGTCATTAAAAATAAGGTTTGGGGCAGCCAATGGCTTACAAAATATCACCAGAATGCATCCATCTAATCTTCTTTAGTTTTTAATACTTTTTTCTTAGGTTTGACGCTTTGGGAAATTTATTCATGATGTGTATTCTAAGACTTCAGAAAGACACTTGGGAGACTATACATGGAAAGGAAACAAGAACACTAAAGCTGACTGCACGGAGTTATGCACGTCTGTCCCTCACTATGGAAATGTGGCCCATTGAGGGCAGGGGCTGGGTTTCATCCATGGTGTACTTGTTTCATGGCGCATAAAAGCTACTTTTTACTGTTTGTTGAGGCAAAGTAGGAAGGAAGGGTGAGGGGAGAAGAATAGAGGACTTAAGGAATGATTAAGAACACTACCTAGTTAATTTTATTTTCACAATTTTAAGATGAACTCTGTTAAATAAAATTAAACTAACATCCGCTAGATGAGATAAATCTCAAAATATAATTTACACCCTTACTTTTCACACACAGTCTTCCTGAGACTTTAACTTCATCCTGAGTTTAAAATTATTTCAAATTTCCTAAATATTTGACTCCACTGCTTGATTAAAGTCTGAAAGGGACAAAGTTCTATTTAGTCATCCTTCCCTTCCACCTGACATATTTTAATTCTAAATGAGTTAAGATCCTGATGGCACACAAATTGCCCAATCTGCTATGGGTAGTTGTTATAATCGGGGTAAAAATAACTTTTTCTATGCAATTTAGTGTCTACCCTCGGTTTTAATTAAAGGTAAGTGGCTAGCCTATTCTAACTTTTCCAAATGACCCCTGTACCCAACGTATCGTTAAAATGGAAACCTCAAAGTTCCTTAATTTTCTCTGTCCCTGTGTTTATGGAAATCCTCAAGGTAATTCAGATGAGAATAGTCAAGTGATAACCGCCTTTCTTTTTATCCCATAGCACATTAATTATAAAGATACAGAGAATTAGTTGGAGGAGAAAATTCCAGGTGTATGGACACAAGAGTTCACATGACACTTGGGCTTAGTTTTGTGTCAAGCAAAAAAAATTGGTTTTGCACAGAGAAAAATTGTTTCACACCCTCAGATGATATCTCTAATCCTATTCAGTCATTCAATAGCTGCTGTTATTGGTAATCAGAGAAACTTAGAAAAGGAGTATTTGAGAGCCAAGATAGCTCTAAATCTATTCAAAACCCATCTAATAAAAGTAAGACTGTTTAACCTATTGAGGTTTTATAAATATTACAAATAATAACTTGCCTTTTACCTCAAGGGGGAAATTTCCAAGGCACTGTTCCTATATGTAAGTCACTGACAATGCCGTTGGAATGTCATTTACACAAACACGCACAAACTTGTCACATTAATACACTTCTCACACTCATGAGTATTATTATCTTAGAATTGAGATGGGGAAAGAGGGGGGGGAGGTCAGTAAATGAAGATTCTTTCATACGGAGTCCTTAAACTTGAGTTAAAACTGAACAGAAAGACAGGTTGCAGTAGTCAAGGACACTTGCGATGTGTGTAGGAGGAAGTGTAAGGAGCCCTTGGGTAGCTCTACTCCGCAAGTCAGCATTTCATCATGTGGTGACTTATGCAGTAATCATTTATTTTATTTCACTGTATTTTATTTTATTTATTCATATTTGGGATCAGTGAGAAACACATAAGCAGATTATATATATACATAACTTTACAATATTAGTAAGCATATTTTACAAGGCAAAAGAGTAACTTTTTCCTAATCAGTTTTAAAATAAAAGTAATAATTCAAATTATGTCTTCATGTATGGTACACTGGGTTTTAAAAAAATCTATGTGTACATTATTTTTGCCTAACAAACTTGAGAAAAATTATGTCAGAGCCAAGAAATTTGAAGCATATTGCAACAGCTAGATGTTTTACAAACTCATTCTACTTACTCAATTGTTGGGTTAGACCTTAACTTAATTCTAAGATGACTATGTTTTGCATATTGAGGAATGCATTATTCATAGGGTATTTACATATAGCATAAATAAACAAAACATTAAATGCCAACAAATATACAAAAGAGAAATAATCATCAAACATCACATCTAAACAAAAGACGTTAGTAGATAACTAGTAGATGGTTATCTAGGTCATGTAGTCATAGCTCGTATTTTCCTGCTTCATGTACCAAGATATTTTGTTTATTTCTTTATGGAATAATTTGAACAATATGACCTTAGTGCTTCTCTTGAAACATAATATTGCATTTCTGGTAGATTTCACTTTAAGAAAAATTTATGGGCTGAACATTCAACCTCCTTTTTACTTGATAGTTTTTACTTGTTGTATGCAGTTATGCTCTTTCCTGTTCTTCAATATCCTCAGTTCAGATTAACCTACAGAGTCGGGTCCACTAGAGACAATTTATTGCAAGTTATATAACTATTAATTAATTTTGGTTCAAGTGCTTTGGGTACACATTTTCAAAGAATGACATCTATTTTTAATGAAGATAGTAAATGACATATTCATTGTGAAACATCAGTAAAAGGAAATATGGAATACTTCTCAAACTGAGAGAAAAAAATTCAAAAAAGTTCAAATAATTTTCTCATGGGAGACATGGACAAAAAAAATCAGCTTGTTTTCACTTTTTGGAAAAATACTCTGAAGAACAGGTTCTAAGAGTGCCTTGCACTATATGCAATATGTAATAGTAGATCATATCTCTCTTCGTTTCCTCCGCCACTGTCACTGTTCAGAACAGTTTGTTTATGGGAGGCCTCATTAATGGTTCATTACAGCTGACCCCTGATATAGAGGGTACTGCTGCTCCACAGGTTTCTATCACACAATTTTCTGGGCATGTCAAAAGCATATGTCAGAGCAGAAAGGGCAGAGATACACCTGGGGGATTCTAAAGAGTGACACCCGGCTGGAATTCAATTTGACAGGCAATGTAAAGCTGTGTTGCAGTGTACCAAGAAACTTGGGGTTAACTTAAAATGACTCATTTGCTGGAGTTTAAAATTAACTCTAAGGACCCTCTGTGACAGTGTTCAAACTCTGTACAAACATAATGCAGAAATATTTAAACCCAGTGCAAATTATGTTTTGATTCAAGACAATGAATATGCTTAATTAAACTGGCACTGAAAATGTAAATATTTTAGCTAGTATCGCATTAACACTAAAACCCTGGGAATTAAATTGTACATTTCTAATCTTTCATAATGATGAAATTCAAAATGTTATTGTTGTGTTTATAAAGGAGTCTATTGTTAGGCAGCATATTCATTATGAGACAATGGTTACACATCTAATTCCACAGCAGGGAAGGGATTCAATGGTTCAATATTGCATGCAACAACAAGTGATTTTACCAAAAAGTCAATATGATGAAATATTGGATTCTAAAATCTGAAGTTGTTAAAAGAGAGGAGGTATCACAATCAGCTGATATTTGTAATTATAGTCATATTCTACCTTAGTGAACACTGTCAGCAAATTATTTTGATAATAAAATAAACTGGCATTCTCATTAACTAAACTAAAAACAGTGGCCCTTTCAGGGGAAAAATGCTATGCTTTATCTAAGAACTAACAGTAAGCAACAACAAAACAAAAACAAAAAAACAAGTCAAAATACCACCTTGATTTTCTAAAGTGTGTAAATGTGGTCATTTACCAAGGAAACAATTCCCTATGATTTTATGTAAAGTCATTTTATCATTTTTTGATCTAATGTTGACTTCACTTGGTTCAACAACTTGGTATAAAGAAAAAACACGATAACTGGATATCTATTACTCCAATATTAGAAAATCAATGCTATCAAAATTATGAAAAAATCTGCAATTCAAAGTTTGGTTGTCTTTTGTTGAATTATTTAAACATGATCCTTAATGCTGGTGGAATCTGTCCATATTTTAAAATATTTAATTGAAATGGCTATTTTGAAAGTGATAAGGTGTGCCTCTGTAACATTTAAATTTATTAATCTTCTCCTTTTATATGGTTAGTTTCTCACCCTACCCCATAGTCACCCACATTGCCAAAACAGGATTATTTTAAGGCTGTCTCCAGGTTTGTGTAAGTGTAACACTCTATGATGTTCACACAATGACAAAATCACCTAGCAACACATTTCTCAGAATGTATCCCTGTCATTAAGCAATGCACGGCTGTATTTGTCTCTGTATCAAATCACGACAAACAAAAGCAGCCCTGGAGCTTAAGTGTTTTCACTTCTATGTGGTCACCATAATTCCCAATACAAGTCATATTCTTCATTCTCAAGTTTGGGAGGATTTAATTGGAAGTCTACTGAATAAAGTAGACAACTTGGTTTTTAAAACTGAAACAAAAAACAAACATAAAACACAGAATTTGTAAATGTTTCTAACAAAAAGCAATGACAGTCCAAAACACATGGTTTTTGACAGAAGCATTAGTTTTTTCTTATAGCAACTAGTTTTATCTTACAAAATGTAACAAATCTTCTATTACTGTGACATGTTGCTAAAAAACTAAACTTAGAAACAAGGTGCTTAGTCGCTACTGTTTTACTCATACTAGTTATTTTTGTACCCATTAGTGGAAAAAAATATAAGGGTGGAAGTAAGTTTTATAATAACTGACAACATAAAGTTATTATAGATATTAGCTGATTACTCAACATCAACATGAAACATAAAGATGAGGGGCTTGGTATGGTAAATACAAAAGTTGTTAATAGAGTAGATTCTAAGAGTTCTCATCACAAAGAAAAAAACCTTTCTTTCTTTTTCTTATTTTTGGTATTCATGTGAGGTAATGGATGTTAACTAAACTTATTGTGGGAATTGTTTCACAATATATGTAAGTCAAATCATTATGCTGTACACCTAAAACTTATATCATGCTGTTTGTCAATTATATCTCAATAAAACTGGGAGGGGAGGATGAGATGCTCAGATCAGAACCAGAGCTGCTTCATTTTTTGCTTATCTCTTGGCATTTATGGCCAAGGAGTTTACTGATACTTAGTCAGAAGAAATTGTTAGGTAATATCACAATCACACTGCAAGTGTGCCTATCTATTATTTTCTATGTGTATACTAAGTATGCATTTTCTTATTCAATAGCCACTCAATACATGTATTCATACACACCAACACACACACACACACACACACACACACACAAGACTGATTGAATTAATATATGAATGAACAAGCTAGACACTTAGTATGTAAAATTCTTTACACAAGGGCTGAGTCTCTTTTTTGCTGTGTTGTTATATCACACCATAAAATGTATTTCCAGTTACTTTGGCTAAGGTTAAAATAACTTGTCTTACTACTGTGCTAGGGTTTGCGGTTTCCCCATTTAGTTATTAATCTATGTAGATTACATTCCCTAAGAGTCCATAAAATGTATACAAGGCAACATAATTAATAGTTACTATTAAAATGTATTTTATAATGATCGAAGGATCAATCAATCATAAAGACACAACAATATTAAATTGTGTATGCACCAAACAACAGAGCCTAAAAATACACACAGCAAGGCTGATAGACCTAAAAAGAGAAATAGACAAACCCACAAGTACAGTTATGGACTCCAACATTCCCCTCTTGGAACTTGGTAGAAATACTAAACAGAAAATCAACAGGGCCATAGAAGAAATAAATTACACAAGCAACCACCAGGATCTAATTGACATACAGAACATTCTAGCCAATACCAGCAGAATATACATTTCTTTCAAGAAGATATTCACCAAGATAGACCATATCATGGGCTGTAAAATAAATCTCAAAAAATTTAAAGAACTAAAATTATGTAGAGTATGTTCTCTGACTATAATGGAATCAAACTAGAAATCAATAACTGAAAGACAAGAGGAAATCTCCAAACACAGGACAATGAACCACACACTTCTAATTAATCCATAGTCCGAGGGAAAGTGTCAAAAGTAAACTTAAAAAAATGTATAGAACTGAATGAAAATGACAAGACAACATATCAAAATATGTGGAATTCAGCTAACACAGTTCTATGAAGGGAATTTATAGCACTAAATGCTTCAATAGAAACAAGGAAAGGTCTCAAATCAGTAACCTATGTTCTACCTCCAGGAAAATTTTTTAAAAATGTAAAATAAACACAAGGCAAGCCAAAGGAAGGAAATAATAAAGATTAAGGCAAAAATCAATAAAATTAAAAAGAGGGAAACACTAGAAAAAAATCAATGAAACTAAAGGTTGGTTCATCAAAATAAAATCAATGAAATTGAAAAACTGCAGAAAAGTGGACATGGATAAAAAGAGAGAAGTCTGAAGTTATCAATATTAGGAATAAAACCAGGAATTTCCATTATAGTCCCTGTCAGTATCAGAGGGATAATGAGGGACTACTGTAAATAATTTTATACTCGTAAATTATACAGTTTAGAAGAAATGGTCCTAGGATGACATACTAGTATAACTCAACAAGATAAAACAGATAATCTGGGTACTCCTAAAACTATTAAAGAAATGAAATTTTTAATTAAAAAGCTCCTACATGAGAAATTTTCAGGCCCAGATGATTTCACTGTAGAATTCTATCAAATAATTAGCACAAGTTTATGTCTTCTAAAAAATAAAGATGAGGAAACACTTCCCAACTCATTCTATGAGTCTATTCTTACCCTGATACCGGAAGTACACAGGGTATAAAAAAAGATTACAGACCAATATCGCTCACGAACGTAGGTGAGAAAATTCTCAATAAAATATTAGCAAATTGAATCTAACAATGTACAAAAAGTATACACTATGACCAAAGGAGATTTATTCCAGGTATGCAGGCTGGTTCAACATTAAAAAATAATTAATTAGAATCCATCACACCAACTGGTTTAAATAGAAAAGTTATATACCATATCAACTGATCCAGAAAAAAAGCATTTGATAAAATCCAACACTCATTTCTGATTAAAAACTCAGGAAACAAGGAATAGAGAGAAACTTCCTGATATGGGCTGAATTCTTTCTCTCTCCATGCCTCAAATTCATATGTTGAAGTCCTTATCCTCAGTGCCTCAGAATGTGACTACTTGGAGATAGGGTCTTTGAAGAGATAATTAAAGCTAAATGAGGTCATTGGAGTGGGACCTAATCCAATATGACTGGTGTCCTTATTAAAAAAAAGAGAGAAGATTAGGACATAGACACATACACAGGAGAGACCATGTGGAGACACAGGGGGAAGGCAGCCATCTACAAGTCGAGGAGAGAGGCCTCAGAAGAAAGCAAACCTACCAACACCTTGATCTTGGATTTCCATGTAAGGAAACAAATTTCTGTTGTTTAAAACATCTAGTCTGTGGTACTTTGTTATGGCAGCCCCAGCAAACTAATAAATCTCCTCAACTTGACCAAACAACATCCACAAAATTCTACATCTGATGTGACACTTAGTGAAAGACTGAATACTTTCTTACCAAATTCAGGAACAAAGGCAAGGATGCTCACAATTCTTCCATCATTCTTATTCAACATAGTGTTAGAAGTTCTAGCTAGTACTTTAAGGCAAGAAAAAGAAATAAAAGGCATATGATTGGTAAGGAAGAAATCAAACTGTCCATATTTTATGATAAACTCTTAGAACTAAGAAGTAAGTTCAGGAAGGTTGCAGGATGCAAGATCAGTATATAAGAGTAAATCACATTTCTACAAACTAAAAATGAACATGTGGAAACTGAAATTAAAAACACAATGCCATTTATAGTTGCTTTAAAAAAATCAAATACTTAGGTATAAGTCTAACAAAAGTAGCTTAAGGATTTGTATCTTGAAAATTACAAAATTCTGATGAAAGAAATCAAAGAAGACCTAAATAAATGTGAAGACAAACTACATTTGTGATTTGAAGACTTAGTATGGTAAAGATGTTAATTCTCTCCAAATTGACCTATAGGTTTAATGCAATTCCTGTCAAAATCCCAGCAAGTGTTTTTATAGCCTAGATAAACTTATCTCAAAATTTATATGAGAAGACACAGGACCTAGAAGGGCCAAAAGAAAAGTTTTGATAAGTGGCAATAGTGCGAGGAATCTATCTGATGTTAGGTCTTACTATATAGCAACTGTAATGAATACAGTGTGGTATTGGTGGAGGAAAGTCATATAGATCAATGAAACAGATAGAGAACTGAGATACAGACCCACAAATGTGTGCCTGAGATTGAGAAAAATGCAAAAGCAATTCAATGGAAGAAGTATAGCATTTTTAATGAATGGTGTTGAGGCAATTGTACATTAATAAGCAAAAGCGAAAGAAAGAACATCAACCTAAATATCACATCTTAATACAAAAATGAACTCAAAATGGATTGTGTTCTCACATGCAACACATAAAACTGTAAAGCTTTTAGAAAAACACATAAAAGAAATTCTTTGGGCCTAGGGCTATGTGGCAAGTTCTTAAACTTGTTACCACAAGCACAATCCATAAAAGGAAAATTTAATAAATTGGACCTCATCAAAATTGAAAAAATTTTCCCCTGTGAAAGATTCTGTAAAGAGGGTAAAAATAAAGCTGAAAACGGAGGGAAAAAAAATACTTGCAAGCCACGTATCCAAGATAAGAATTATATCTAGAATATCTAAAAGAGCTCTCTAGTCAACAAACAACAAATGATCCAATTAGAAAATGGGCAGAAGACAAAACAGTTATTTCACTGAGGAGGGTACACAGATATCAAATAAGCACATAAAAATATATTCAATTTTGTTAGTCATATGGAAAATACAAATTAAAACCACAATAATGTTTACTATACATCAATAAGAATGGCTAAAATAAATTACAGTGATTACATCATACGCCATCAAGAATGTGGAGGAACTAGATCCCTCATATGTTGTTAGTGGGAGTGTAAAATAGGACACCTATTCTGGAAAAAGTATGACAATTTCTTAAAAACCTAAATATTTACTTACCATATGACCAAGCAGTTGCACTTTTAAGAAATGAAAACATACATTCAACCAAAAGTCTGTATATAAATGCTCATTGCAGCTCTATTTTTAATAGTCCAAATCTGGAAACAACTAAATGTCCTTCAATGGATGAATAAATATATGCTGTTTCATCCACACCATGGAATACTACTCAGTCTTAAAAAGGAGTAGACTATTCATACATGCAAAAATTTGGATGGATTATAAAGGAGTTATGCTGAGTGATAAAAAAATCTCAAAAGGTTATGTATGATTGCATTCATATAACATTCTCGAAATGACAAAATTATAGAGATGGAGAGCAAATAAGTGGTGATCAGGTATTAGGGAGGGGCAGAAGGAGGGAGATAGGTAGCTATCACTACAAAACGGTAGCATGAGGAATCCTTTGGATGGAATTGTCCTGTATCTAGACTATGGTCATGGTCATACAAATCCATGATAAAATTGCATGGAACTAAATACAGACCCACACATACACAAATGAGCATATAAAGCTAACGAAATCTGAATAAGGTCAGGGATGTATCCCTGTCTATTTCCTGCTTGTGACACTATACTACAGTTCATGCAAGATATGAGCTTGGGAGAAACTGGGTGAAGTTTATATGGAATTTCTCCCACTTATTTCTTAAAATTACATGTTAATCTACAATTATCCCAAAATAAAAAGGAAAAAAAGTATTTTTCATGATAATCAGAACTTAATGACCATGATCGTAATAGCTAATTACCGGCCATCAAGTGCAGTGCTAAGCCTTTATATTTTTTTAAACTATTGTGAGAGCTTTATGAGACAGGCACGTGTTATTAATCCCTATTTCACAAACAAAACACTGATGTCTTGAAAGTTAATAAAAATTTCGTTAAGAGGATATAGTTTATTAGTAAGCAAGGAGGGATTTAAACTCGTGTTAATTTGAATACAGAGCTAAGGCGCTTGGCTACAATACTTTTTTGTGCTATGAAAAAAGCAAGTTTATTATCTCATATGTCCTTTATATTTACACTTGGCATAAAGATTGGCAATAAATTTATAAATATTTATGAATAAATGAACATAGTTATTAAGCCATCAAATTTTATTCTTTAAAAGCACAGGAATAATGGCATAAGGGAAAGAGCAAATTCTATGTTCCTTCAAGTCATGGAATTTGGAAAACTAAATCAAAATCTGAGCTTCAGTTTCTTGATTGCCTGACTAGGGAAATGGAAGCTTCATATATCTTTTAGATCCTTTCCTATCAAGCAAGTTTTTGGCATCACAGTTAATTTATGATTGACATTTTTAATGAGTGTCTGAAATGCCAATATTTTGTGTTGTTGATAAAACGATCCATATGTTTTGCATTTCAGATACTCAGGCAGCTGAATTGACATTCTGTTGTGAAATGTTAGGTTCCTAATATGATTCCAAATCCAGACAGTAAGCTAACCCATTTCCATAAGGAACTTAGAATAAGCTCAAGATTTTATGCTTGTTCTCATCTGAGACTTTGAGTTTTGAAGTACCTAGAATGTGCAAAGACAAATGTTGCAATAGATTAATCTTAATCAAGAATAACAAATGCTTGTAGAAGAATTAACAACATTATTTGTTAGCAGAAGGAACTGAGCTAGTAATTTTGTATCCACCCATCTTCCTCTACTTTATATGTGATACCACCACAGCATGGCTTGACAAGCAAGCGGTGTGTCTGTCCGCCCCTGGGATCCGATCCTGCCAAATCCTGGGCCACTGAAGCAGAGGGCGTGAACTTAACCACTACGCCACTGGGCTGGCCCCGATTTTGGTCTTCTTGATGTTCAAATGCAGTCCTGCTTTGGCACCATCTTCTTTCACTTTTATGAGAATTCATTTCAAGTCATTACTGCTTTCTGCCAGTAAGATGATGTCATCTGTATATCTTAGATTGTTGATATTTCTTCCACCAGTTTTCACTCCTTCATCTGAGTTTTGCCTAGTTTTTCACATGATATCTTCTGTGTACAGATTAAACAGATAGGGAGATAAAATGCACTCTTGTTTGACACCTTTGCCTGTAGGAAACCATTCTGTCTCTCCATGTTCTGTCCTGACAGTGGCGTCTTGTCCACAATACAGGTTACATTTCAGGACAATCAAGTGCCAAGGCTGCCCTTATCATTCAGAGCTGCCCATAGCTTTTCATGATCCACGCAGTCAATAGAGAGTGCTAAAAATCACCTATGCTTTTTGTCTCATTCAAAACTTCTTAATTGTATGTTTTTTCTTCTTTAGAATAGCAGCAAATCAATACATCTCCCACTTATCACCTTCAACTTGAAAACAACGACAGTCTGTACCCCATTTAACACTGGAACATATTAAAGAAAACCACATCCCCAAAATAACATTTTTAAAATAGAAATACCATTTTCAAAATTAAAAAATTATCTCATAAGAAACTCATTGCTTCTTGTGATATAGGAAATTACCATTAATTTCTATTACTCATAATTAAACATTCTTTTAATTAATTTCCTCAGCTTGTATTTTTATAGTTTACCTTTTGTAAGTTTCAGAATTTGATCTAATGCTCAGAAGTACATTTTAAAATAAAAGTCAGCAAGGTAGATCATTGACACTCTGTGTCAGGGATTCTCTACCTTTGTTTTTCAGTAGCCCAGTGGGGACTTTCTATCCTGCAAATGAACCAGACTGGAGACAATAATATCTGTTACTAGCATTGTCCTCCAAGTTTTACACTATGGTCCACTCTCTCCTGTCACACTTTTGATTTACTCTATCAGGACAGAAATGTCATTGCAAATAACTCTGTCTCACTTTTTGCAACCTGTCAGAAGTTTAGTCAAAAAGATTGCATTCATTCATTCACTCATTCATTCATTCATTCACCTAAAATGCTCTATGCTAGATAATGAGAATATAACATTGATTTAGACACTTACGGTTCCTTCCCAGCAGGACTTAATGGCTTTCTCCTTGATTTATAAGAGTTCATAGCTATGGTCAATTTTCTCTATTTCTGTTGTACTCACCATGAACAGTTAAGTGCAGTGAAAGACCCTTAACATTAAGGATCACTTTGGAGAGAACTTAACTCTACTTTTAATTCAAGATGATGACATTGATATCTTTCCAGGAGTTCATTTTATACATATACATACATTATAGTTATACCTTCAAAAAGATCTCTTATTCTCCTCCTCTTGCCTCTGACTGGGAGCTCATCATTTTTTCATGATTCTTGCCTTCCAACTTTTCCTTTATCTTTGGTTTCTCTCTGCAACCATGCTTCGTATTTCCACTAAAGTTATGTAACTGAAACACAATTTTTTCAATGGTTGCTTATTGCTTATAAAACAATCAAAAACTACAGTGTCAAAAACTACTATTCCAGACTCATTCCCTCCCTCTTTCCCAGCACTCCAACACTATTCACCTACCACACCACGCCAGTTGGCACACAGGACTCTAAATACATTCTGCAATGTCATGTCTTTGGTAAGTTTCTCAGGTGGCTCCTTCTGTATGGGTACATTCTACTCTGATCACCCTACTCATCTGCCTGCCACTTATCTCCCAATATTCTTTTTCTGTTGCAGTTTGTAGACATTTTCATGATAATTCAACTCATTATAAAGAGAAGTATTTATTTAAAGCTGGATTGTAACCTTTTTGAAGATAGGAATTTTGTCTTACTCCATAATTACGGCATTTACCTTATTGTCTATACAGAAAGAAAGAAAAAGAGAGGGAGAAGGGGAGGGAGGGAGGGAGAGAGAGAATGAAGGGAAGGAGGGAGGGAAGGAAGGGATGAAGGCAGGAAGGAAGGTGAGAAAGAGACAAAGAGAGAAAGAAAAAGGAGGGAAAGAAGAAAGGAAAAAAAAAGGCTTCTGACTGGAGATGTTATTTATAGGTGCAGGGTATAGTTCTACTAAAATAATTCCCATACAATGACATTTTTATGTAGTAACTTTCATTTTTCTTATGTGATTTATTCATCTGTCAGCTACATGTGATTATATATATGTTGTATATTTACAGTTAATATTGACTTATATGGTTGCTGTGAATTTGTCCACATTTTCTAAAATAATGTATAAGAAATTGAAGGGAGGGCAGGGGAACATTAATTCACTTGTCCAGCAAACACTTTGACTGCAAGTGAGAGTATTTATTATTAAAATTATTAAACAAAAATTCAGAAAGCTCCATTTTTAAACTTTTAACATTTTTATCAATTATAAAATAACTATATTGAAAATACATTCTCTCTCTCGTTCTCTCTTCTGCTCTCTACTCTCTCTCTTCTGAGAATAGGTAGATTCTCTAAACGTACAAGCCAGAAACATTCACTGTTTTTATTTTTTTTTCCATTAACTACTGATGCTTTTCTTTTTTTCACCAAGCTTCCACATTATTGAATAACTTATTTTGATTTATCTCACTATTGGCCCCAAATATGTCTTTGAATTACTATTTATTTCCAAGAAGTAAATTTTTTAAGATTTTCTATGACTAGATATAAAAATTTGAATCATAATGTTTTACTCAAAATTCTATTGCAATGGATTCACTGTTTTGGGCACTTATTTTTATCTTTGACAACTCTCATGTCTCTTATTAGGCTCCAATTGTTGTGGGGTTTTTTTTTTTTTTGGTAGTGGTTTTCTTTTTATATTTCTGCATGAATAAGTATAGTTTTTGTTGTTGTTTTTACTGTTAAAGTGCAATTACTTTCCTAAGATGTAGGTCTCTTTTCTCATCAATAGAGTCTAGTATGGAGGATTTTAGAGTGAAAGGCTCAGAGAAAAGCTCTGGGTTTGAATCAGGATTTAACTTCCATCCTGCACTTCAATTTCTGCCTCTGCAAAATGCTGATGATAACAGTGTTCCTTTAATAGGGTTTAACAGGACTAACAAGTTGTGAACATTAAATCAGCTGATAGACATAGAGCACTTTGGAAGTTAATGATTATTAGTTTAGAGTCAGTTACCACTACACCACCATTCTCAATTTAACATAGTACATCATGAATGCTCACATTAAAAAAGAAATTTTCTTCAACTTCTTTCTTATCTTATTTCTCCAGTACTGCTCATCCTTCATTTGTCGTCCTGAGATTCTGTTTATAATACTATTAAAAATTGGTAATATCTCACTTATGTTTATTTCTCTTATTATTTTCATTTTTACCTATATCATTTATTTGTATTATATGGGAACTTTTTAAGTTTTTTTTATTATTTTAGTGCGTTTTTTTTTTTTTTTTTGCCTAAATGACCCAATCTGATATATATTTTTTGGAATCAGAAATTCTCTTTCAAATTCAACAAAATTCAAGTCAACAAATATTTCTTGAGCTCCTACTTCATCCCAGGGGCCATGGTCCTTTTCTACTCTCAGATTCTTCCTCTTTGTGTCTGCCATCTCTATATTCCTGTATAAAAATTGCTCTTGAATTTTTCTTTAAGAATAAAATCTGTGAAAGGGGACTATAATAGAATTTATTATAGTGGTTAGATGTTAATATTTGTAACACCCTTAGAAGAGCATCCAGCACATAGTGAGTGTTTTGGAAGTTGTGTTAAGTTTAACAAATAAAAAAATATGAATAAACAAAATTATATATTTTCTAGACTCATAATTCTTTGTCATAGGGAGACATTTGTTTCTTCATATTGTGCTCTTTCTTATGAATTGCAGCATTTTTTCTGGTGTCAGATAATCTTTCTCTTTGTCCCATGTTTAACAGGAAGAGGAATTAACTTTCATACTGTAAATTGAGGTAGGTTCTGCCAGAAATTGTGGGAAACCCTCATCTCTTCTTTCAAGTCACCCTGAAGGAGAACATTTGGGTTTTCTGCAGCCTATTTGGCTGTTAGAGAGATTTGACAATAAGCAAAATATTGAGAGAAGACAAGAAGGAGAGGATGGTGATTTTCCTTATTTGTTGTGGAAGTGTCTGGACTCTGCCTGGAGCCAACAATTCATCGCCTGGCATGAATGTGCTAGCTGAAAAGCAGTGGGGCCAGTTCACAGTCACTTTGCCCAGCCCAGATACCAGCTCCAAGCTGCAGCCTGGAGTAATCGGCATATCAGCATCTCTATTCAACATGGCTACAGAGGTTTCAGAGAAACATTGCTGGAAAGGTGACTGATTTCCCTGATGCAATCTAGTCCTTACCCAATCAAATTATGAGTTCCATTATCAATTTCCAAGTGATTTGTGGCAGGTCATGTGCCACATTTTCCCTTTCATTTATCTGTTTTTACTTGTACTTTGCTGGTAGAAATATCTGTATATTTTTGGCATATATATATATATTCAACTTTTTTCTGGCTTATCTTTTTCCTCTTTCATAGGCATTTGATTATTTGAAGATGAATCTGGGTTGTGGGCAACTTAGGAACATGTTTCCACATCTCACATTGTAGGTTTGATTCTTACTAGTATTAAAATAACATTTTGATGGAATGTTACTGGACTTCACCATGCTCATAAATGTGATACAACAAAGAATAATTTCTTCCTACACAAAAATGCAAACAATTACTGAGGAATGACAGGAATTTAAGACAAAACTTTTCCTAAAACACAGCCTCATATTTATTCACCTCACACAGACTTTGTTGAATATGTCTCATGTTAATGCCATGTGTTCATATGAATGTTAAATGAATAGTTCTGTCCAGTGTAAATGAAAGTAAAGCTTGAAGTGCAGTATCTTAATTATAAATGTTATGGGTCCACTGTTTGAGAGAGCTTTTCTCCAGAGATTACAAATAGAATGAAGTACATCCAATTAAGTACCAGATTGACAAGAATTTTCCTTTTGCTTACTGGCAACCCTCAGATAACTCATCCAGAATTAGAGATTCAAGTACACTTAATGACAGCAGGACTCCACTTTCTACTCATTTTGACATTTCTGTCTCTGCATAATGGAAATACTGGAACCTCTATTCTATTAAAGTGTGTGTGTGTGTGTGTGTGTGTATGTGTGTGTGTGTGTAGTGAAAGTAACAAAAAAAAGGAAAGAAAATATATTGCTGCCCATATTTCTATGCATAAAAAGAAGTTCTTAAAATTTCTTTTCTGGACATGTTATCTACAACTGCATAGCTCAAAACCAAATTAAGAACCATCTTCTTCATAATAATGATTTAGTGTTTATGTAAAAGGAATTTACATGGAAAATGTACACATCCATATGTTAAATATATACACTCAATTAATAATAATATTTGAAATTAGGATAGTATGATTTATAATAAGAGATCAAGCAAATTGATACAAAAAGTTTTCAGAAAGCAGAATTCCACCTTTATAAATTTATAAAAATATAGTCTTAAAAATAGATTAGTTTGCCTGTCTACCACTTAGCAAAGATGAATACTCAATATAAACAGAAAAATTTTTGACAGCTGGGATAATGTGCCTTAATGGTTCATTGAGAGGCAGACTGGTTTCAATCATCTGCATATTTATTTCTATTTCTGTGGTGGTCCAGCTGCAAGTGTTACCACATTTGATAATGCCTTCAATTAGATCTGCACTCTTAATGGATATCATTATTTTTCATAACCATCCTCCCATGGGTTTCATTCAAAGTAGGCAACAATAAAAATATACAAGTGATACAGTTAACATTCAGTAATTTTATGTCTCATTTTACTATAGGAGTGACAAATATTGATAGGTTTCAGCAAATGTATGGCTTTATACTGATTTAATGTATCTCAGTTTGCCTCCCCAGTGATTTTGTGAACTAATCCATTATGACTCTTCAAAATTAAAATGTATTCACCTGGTACATTTCACATGAAAGAAGTAGGTCATGTGTATTAGTGGACACCTGAAAATCTGTTTCTACTTATTTTCCTTTATTTTTGTGACTGATTCCTGCCTTGTTCATCAGCTCTCCCTTTAATATTATAGAAATACTTAATGGTTCTCCATGAAGTAAGATGAAAGCTGAATTACAATTCATTTTTTCCTTAGGGCCTCAAATGATAAAGGTGGCTTCAGAAATCTGAGACATGCTGAGATTTAGCTGAAAGCAAGAAGAGACTTAAATCATTCCCACAACAGAGAAGCCTGCAGGCAAGTAAGGTGGACCAATTAAAGCATTCCAAGTCATTCCCAATTTTTCTTTAAGTCAGATGTTAATTATCACTAGACTCACTAGGGATGGAGCATTCTTTCTGTGTATCCAGACCTCCTTGGACCTTAAATAGGCTTTGTCAAAATAACCTTTGTCTGTGACAAAAGTGTTCTTTAACTTGTAAGGCTGATTAAGCTCTGCTATATCAGAATGGTGAGCTAATTTTATTTTGAAGCCCTTTGATATCCACACTAACTAAATTTCTGTCCAGAATACATACACCAGTTAAATATTTTCAAATGAATCCCCAGATATAATCTTGAGCCATTTGGAATGTTTTTATTTACTATGTAGAGCCAGTATTCTTACAATATTTATAATCGTTGGATAATAGAAATTGTTTTTAATGGCTAAAACTTTTTGTTTTGTTAAAAAACATCGGAAAAGAAAAAAGTGAAACTATCTTACACATGACAAATACCATGGTTCTAGTTTATTGCTTGGAGAAAAACTTTTCGCTAATTGGTGGGTACCGTCTTTGCCTGTCAATCATGAACTAAGACCTCTGTTGTCAGAGTATAATATATACACAGAAAATCTATATTACCTTCTTTTGGGTCCCTGCTATCTCCACCATTCTTTTTTAAAACAAGACAACGTATTTTCCATGATGTATCTATCTCTTGCCCATTATATATTTTGTGACAGAAGTGTTTTTTTATATTTTGTGTGAGGAACATTGGCCCTGAGCTAAGGTCTGTTACCAATCTTCCTCTTTTTGCTTGAGGAAGATTGTCACTGAGCTAACATCTGTGCTAATCTTCCTCTAGTTTACATATGGGATGCCACCGTGGCATGTCTTGATAACTGGTGTGTAGGTCTGCGCCCAGGATCTGAACCTGCAAACCCCAGGCCACTGAAGCAAAGCATACAAACTTAACCACTACACCACTGGGCCAGCCCCATGTGACAGAAAATTTTTAATCAGACTGACACTTTGAAGCTGAGCTTGGTGGTGTAATTTACAAGGCACATGTTTTAGAGAAACAGAACTAGATTTGAGTCCTGGCCCTTTCTCTGTTGAGGTAAGTGGCCTTTGGCAAATGACTTACATGAGTCTCAAATTACTCACCCTTAAAAAGTGGATAATGACAAGTGTGCAGGATTTGTTGAAAGGATTAGACTTTAATATATGTGATGCACTAAACACAGTGCCTGGCAAAAGCTGAATGTGTGTTAATATGCCTTATTATTGTTATTATTATTAGAATTCTTATTCTGTTAGAGTGTTTCAAATTATCTAATGACTGCTATGTTAAGAATCCTACATAGCCATGGAAACTTACTATGTCCTCTGTAATATGATTTTATATTTGGAGACATAAAGAATGAATGCCTCTTGGATATTTTAAATGTTGCAGCTTCAGAGTTATCCAGAATATTGTGTCGAAAGTTGTTTTCTGCAAATCCGTCGATGCTAAAGAGTTTAGTTTAATTGTAAGCACATGGTGAACGTGGGAACATCGAGAACTGTCTCATTTGTGTCTTTCTGTCTGCCAAATCATACAGAGCCTACTAAAATAAGTGAAGTGGAGAATGAGCCAATTTTCTGAGAAGCTTTAGGAAGGACATGTATGATATACTGGAGGAATGAAGACCAGAAATAGACAGTAGTGTAGCACAGTCTCTTGCTAAGAGTGACATTTCCAAGTTTGGGCTAAATTTCATCAGTTCCCTAAGATGCAAGCCAGGAAATGATTAGTATGTAACTCTGTATATGGCCTAGTTAGAGTTTCTCTCAACTTTCAAAGATATAAGTTCCGTTTCCTCCAAATCTCGAAAGGTTCCATTTTCTGGTCAATTGGGGTGAGTATAAAAGTATACGAGCAATAGAAATTGAAAGAATAATATTGGTGGTTTCTGGAAGTCTTGCTCGACCACGACGTAAGCAGAGACAGTAGAGGCTGGGGTCAACAAAACAAGTGCCCCTATCTGACAGCTATTTCAGACAAGAGACTTTGATATGATCTAAAGTTAAATGCTTTTATACTTAAAGGAAGACAAACAGTCATGTTATATTTAAAGATGGATACTCTCCATTATAAGATGAAAATAGCTCTATGGTTAGGATGGATTTGCATCCAAAGAAGCTAAACTCAGATCATCATCACATGCAAGTAAAATGCCAGTTACCAAAAGTTTCCGTTAATTTTTATAACCCACTAGAAGATTAGAGAAACATTCAGCGATTCCCCCACAGTAATTGTAATCACTACTGCTGTGTATAATGTTCTGAGAACATCAATTGCTTATCAATTGATAACAGTTCCACCCTAGAATTACATAGCCAATTATGTGTCTCTTTCATTTGTCACACCAGATTAGATTTCTGGCCCATCTAGTTAGGCAGATTGCCTCTGCCAGTGACCAATACAAGCAGTGTTGCAATGTGAGGAAAAGAGAACACAATATAAACAGTGAAATAAATGAGCAGGTCTCAATGCATATGCTTCCTGGGAATACTAGCATGAAATCATATATCCAGGGCTTATTGACATATATAATACAAATATGTAATATATGATCTGATACAAATGCATCAAGGTTTGACATAAAAACCTTTAAGGGTATTTAAAAAATCTTTCAGGACATTTGTTTCTACCACTCTGAAAATCACTTAAAAAGCATTGTCATACCGCCGGTTTTAAGAGGAAAAAAAACTCCTCAATTATCCTAAATAATAAAATGAATACATTGACTCACAGGACTGCAATGCATAGAGTTAAGGCAGTACCCAGGCAGTAGTGCCTGTCGGAGCTCTAGCTCTATTCTGTCGCCCCCATTCCAATGCCAGCTTTGTCTTCAGGCTAGCTTTCTTCATGGGGCTTTAAGCTCCATAGTTCCGGTTGGCACATTATTGTTTTTTTCCACATAAAAAGCGATAGAAGCCATCCTGTCCTACTACCAGAAGACAAAAGACCTAAGTTTACTCTATTTTGATCACATCCTAAGCGACATATGTTAGAAAAGAACGTCTATTTTCTTGGTTTCCCATTTCTTTCAGGAGACTTTTGCAAAAGTAGCATTACTGGCCATTCTTTCCACATTTTCCTCTCTCATTATGATGGAGGAGGCATTTCCTGTCCAACTAGTGAGGAGCTAAGGTCTTCCATCCTGTAGCAAATTCTTCCTGGGAGAATAAGGTGTTCTTTCCTGTACTCATGTAACTTCCTGTGCTTACTTATTTGTTGCAGCAAATATCACAGTCTCCTCTGAGGTTTTCTTGTTTCTTGGCTGCAAGCTTCTCCAAGGCAAAGATGAAATATTTATCACTGTATCTAAAGCCTGTGGTACAGTGCTGAATTCATAGAAGGTACTTGATATACGGTTGATGATGAATACATTAAACTGAAATTTAATTAAGTAGTATTGCAGCATGTTTTAGATATGCCTGTATGAATTCCTATTGCATTTCTCTGCTGACTGCATCATTCCTTCCTCCTGCTCTCTTCAGTTTCACGTGCTATGTGTTACTCCTTTCACTTGGAGAAGAAGTATAGTGTGAAAACTTGATCCTTACTTGTTTAAGTTGCTTTTAAAGATACTTGTTTGAGGGTTGCTGAATTGGGTATTCTAAGTTGAAGGAAAAAACAGATGTTCTCAGGTAGAATAGTGATGTCTAGGTCCTGTGAACAGAAGATATATCCAAGTTCATGCATAATTATCGAAGGAGAATACACTATTAACTAATGCATCTATCTATCTATTTATCAGCTTTCTATCAATATTCTGGGTAATTTATATGTCACTTAGGGGCCATCCCTAAAGAAAGTCTAATCATCAATCCTGCTTGGGGATTTCAAGTGGAAGTAGAATTCATTCTAGGAAAAAGAGTACAGAATCAATGGGGGAGAATGAATTCACAATCAAATCCCTTGAGAAGCTTCTTGGTTGGTTAAGAGACTTGCTCTGAGCTAGATGATCCAAATTTTGCAGTTTTGGTCTAGCATTAGAAATAGTCCTGTAGCTTGTACTACCTCCTACAGGGAGTCTGTGCTGCAGTTTTCTAATAATATGGAAGGAGAGTGAAAGATTTTGTTTTCCTCTCCACCATGCACCTTTGATCACCATCTCCAAAGCTGGTAGAATTAAGACACATTTATTGACCACTTGCTTTTTTTGTTGCCTAAGATACAATACCCATATTTTATCTCATGGACATATGTCAAAGATCATTAGCCCTCTAAACAAAGACATGTCTCTCTTTGTAGCCTCCAAACTGTATGTTTCCCTTTGAGAAAGAGATGGTAAAAGAAGAGAAAAAGTGTAACATTAATTGCATCATATATCTCTAACATTAGATCCTTGCTTGGATGCTGTTGGGGTGGGGAGTAAATATGGGAGCAGGCAACTCTCGGCACATGAAGAAGATGTCTTAACTATTAAACTTGAACACTGGGCTTTGAGCTTTCACTCTGGCATTTTAGCTGCAACAGTACAACTCTGTTAGCCATGGTAGCATGGTAATAAATTAATCATTTGAGTACCACAGAGTACCTCATTTCTATCATAAGGACTATGATTTCAGAGGTAGCAAATATGAGTGCTAGGCTACAGCAAAAAGTAGATGGGCTTTCTGATTTGAGGGAAGATGGCCTTTGCTGAATTCTGGAGTCTGATAATAAGGACACAGATCATACATTTATGGTATTTTTTATCTAATGGATGCTAATTATTCACATAGCTGAATGTCACCCCTAAGATTACTTGTGCATGTGTGGGTTTATTTATTTATATTTTGGTCACCTTGTCTTCAGCAAAGAAGGTGCCAGTTCATTGAGAGTATCTTTTTCTAAAAGAGAAATAAAGACACTTTGAAAAAATAATAGGTAAATTACATAAGAATGACAAATTTAGGTGAATATTTTTATATTCAGGAAAAGGTGATATAATCAAACTATTTACTTTACAGAAGTCTAAAAGAAAAAGCTGCCAAATACTTAGAACTAGATACTTGGGGGGTAGGAAAAGTTCAGTAGTTTTGGGTCTATGAGGCAATAAACTCCAGAATCTCTCTTGAATTCATCCCTCTGGAAGGTTTCTGCATCTGTGGACTGAAGTATCCAAGTACTAAGAGCTACATCTTTGGGAACCCAAGTTTTCTCATGCCTTTCTGATCCAGGCAACAAGAGAGGGAGATTATCCTCTCTGGAAGAACACAGTGGGATGTGCAAGCTACGTAGACAAGAGATTCATAAAATAAAGGTCCAGCATCATGCATTTCTGTACAGTTGAACTACGAAGCAACATGTTCACAGGTAGAAGCAATAGATATAGTGAGCTGATTCTACTACTGGGATCCTTTAGTTTAGATGTGAAAACTGGACATTTTAGACTATAACTTTTTGCCACGGTCTTTGGAAAATTCAGAGAAAATACTGGACTTCCTGGTACTATGGCCAATGGTAGTTAGCGCAATCAATGGAAAGATAATAAAGACTTTAGCACACTGATTTAGTGGAATACTTTATTCTGATAATTAAGACATTACGCTAAGTAGTTTTCTGAAAATTAATATCCTACAGTCTGCTTGTAAGTTTGAATGAGTTTCTTCTTTAGAGTTCTGTAACATCGTACACATCACTTTGTTGTAGCTCTTCTCATATCATACTAGAAGAGTTTGTCTATGAGCATTTGATAATGAGTATGCTGTCTTACTGACTGTGAATTCTCAGTACCTGCTATAATTACTAGCACACAATAAGAATTGAACCATTTTTCTGGAAGAATTGACTGAATAACCAGATTTCTAAAAGTCTGTGATCAGTAGATCTTCAGCTAGCTTCCAGTCTGATAGAAAATTGTTTAACTGCAATTGGAAAAGTAGAAAACCAGTATCTAATTATTTTGCCTTGCTTTCTTCCAATAAAATCTAAACCCTAATTCTTACATATACAGAAGAAATATCTCAGGAAAGTACCTAAATTTGTCTGAATAACAAAGAAAGAAACTGTGCATATTAAATTTCCTTTATCGTTTGTGTCACAATGATTTTATGATGGCTGGAGTTCCCAGAAAGAAAAATGATGCTGACATATACACATGCAAATTATTGCTATATATAACTTTTATTCAGGTAGAATATTTATCATCTATATGTTTTTAGCATCTAGGATAGGAGTCACAACCTATGGCCCTTGGGTCCAATCCAGTCTTCAGCCTGTTTTGTAAATAAAGTTTTACTGGAACACATCTACCCCATTCTTTTATGTTTATCTGCTTTCAAGCTACCATGACAGAATTGAGTAGTTATAACAGAGACCAATGATCTGCAAAGCCTAAACTATTTACTATCTGCTTCTTTATAATAAAAAGTTTGTCAATCTCTATTAGGACACAAATTCACTCAAAGTTCCATTCCTTAGCAAATTTTTAATGTCTTTCATAAAATTCTTAAATTTTGTATGATCTTGCATAGTTTTATAATTAAAAAGAGTTGTGTCAACAGTACTGTTCCCTGTTGTCATCTTTAATTTATCTTTCCAAAACATTTTTAATATGTTATAGACTAAAGGTTTTTGGTGTTTTAATAGAAGGCTTGATGATTTGAACCAAACTGGTTATATGTATTTAACTATTTATGCCAACACTTCTTATTTAAATACATTAGAAACCCAATAAATTTCCTTGGGAAAAGAATGAACTAAGAGCTTTTCTTATCCTTCTTGAAAAAAGACATTTACTCTTTATATTAATTTGCTTCAAACCTAAAATTTTTATATTTCCCTATCTAGGGTTTTTTTGGGGGGGTCAGGGTGGGGAGGGTATATGGTCATATCATGAGAATTACAAATACCAATTTCTGACTTAGAATAACAGTAAGCCATCCCTTCCCTGATTCTCTTCATTTTCTCTCTTTCTGACCCCAGCCTTGGCAGGAGAACAATTTCCAGGATCCACAGGCTTTACTTCCTGGAGAAACAGAGGCAGAACTGGCAAGGACTGATCAACAAGGATGACTTTACTACACTGCTCTAGCAGAGACTGACAGATCAGGGACATTATGAACAATACACGAAGGAGTATTCCGGAAAGTCGGCCGCAAAAAGTTGCCAGAGTCCAGATTGTCCTGTCATTAAGAATTTCAAGGTACGGTTAGTTCTCCTTCATATCTCCCCAAGGTATCCTGAAATTAGGATGCTGCTTCACTTGTCTTTGGAAAATACCTTTTGCATCTGATCAGGGTTTCTCTTTCTTCCATACCAAACTAGGATCAGAACAAAAGCTCAACTATCTTTCTAACACACATGTACACAAAACCTTACAGGTATCCTCAAGATTGCTGCATTTAGACAAAAAAGAAGAGAAAGAGAAACAGAGATCCCCTTGGTCCTGGCTGTTTTCCATCATTATTCAATTATTAAAACTTTTTCTCTTAATGAAACCCTCCGTTAATCAATTATCATACAGCTGCTTCACTCTCTTTTCCAGGACAAAGTTAAATTTCTTGAAATAACCAGTTAAACTCGTTGTCTCCTTTTCCTTCTTAAGTGATTGCTATTAGTTTTCTGCCCCCATAAATCCCCTGAATCCGAGATCAAAAATCTTTTAATGTGTTTACCCTAAATTCACTGAAGGTATTTTTTTCTTTGCATATAAGTGACCTTTCAGCAGCATTTGTTTCTTTTGATCCCTCCTTTTACTTCTACAAAGCTACAAAACCATGTCTGAAATCACACCGCTTTTGTTCGCTAAAGATGTATGTTCAACTGCCTATTACGTATGTTTGCTTGAGTGTCTTTTAGACACATCATCATCTCCCAAATCTGCCTTCTCTCTAGCAGCCCCTTTTTAAGTGAATAGTATTGATGTCTACCAGTTGCCTACCCTGGGAGACATCCATTTGATCATGGCACTTCTCTGTTTGCAACTTTTCAATGGTTTCCATATCCTTTTAGGAGAAAATCTATTCTCCTAAACCTCACTTACAAGTGCCATCATGATCTGGTCCCTTCTTCCCTCTCCAACCTCGCCTCTTAAACTAATATCTTTCAGTCTCTATAATCTAGTAACTATCAGTGAATATTTGTTTCAGTCCCTTGATGGTCCCGTGTTTTTCTCATCTAAATCTTTATGCTCTCTCTCCCTGCCAGGAATACGTATCTCCACTCTGGTGATGAGTATGGTGGGGATGGGGGAAGGCATGTCTGTTGTGTTACCATTATATCCCTAATCAAAAGACAGGGCTTGGCTTATCATTCCCCACCCCCCGACCTTTCTTACTTGCTGGTTATTTTGTTTGCCAGTATAGTTTTAAAAATTTAGATGCATAGACTAAAAACAAAGAAAAAATGTTAACATAATTTTAACTTTCATATTTCTAGCTTTAAATTGGTGTAACTAATAATATGAACTTGAAAGCTGACGCATTGACTTACTACATAGACTTATCAAAGTTAACTGTTTCCTGCGTCTATATGATGAGCTCTTAAAGCATAGTGGTAATATATTATTTGTGTAAATTGTGAGAAGGTGTGAAATTCCATTTATTTTATATCTGAAAGAACTTTAGTTCATCATAGTAAAGATGCTATGATAATTAGAGGGTATCATGGATAGAATGTTGTATATGACAACTATGTTTTTCCATCCTGGCCCAATTTTATGACTTGTACCCTAAGTTAGCACATGCATAGCACATCTGTGCAAGTAAAAATAACATATACTCCTAAGAGATATACCATTTGAATTACAGAATATGTAGCATCATAAGGTTAATTTTCTAGTATTCATTATTTTGTAAATGACAAATGGCTTAGAAAATTGATCATCTTGAATATATGAGACTCACATGCTCTTATAAATCTTCAAATATATTTGAAAAGGTGTCATGTTCCTGTTACAAATACCAAGACCTACCACCTCTCTGGTTGTGCTTCTCTTAGGACAGAAACAATTTCGCTGGCAGAAATAAGGATAATGCATTGATCATAGATACCCCCACCTGCACCATTTGCCACAGCAAAGAATTTGTTCTGAGCCAGAGACGTATTTTAATCAATAACAAATTTGATGTCAATAACTTCTCAGAAAAACTTCCCATCAATTGCATTTTCTCACCTACATGATGGACTAATGATCCCCTTTCATATGAAAGGGTTGGGGAGGAGAGTGAGTTTGTCCTAAGACAAAAATAATTTTAGCAGAGAGGGAGATTGAGGCTACAATCCCATCCCATCTCTGTTCTGGTGGTGGTTTCTCTCTCTCTCTCTTCATTCCTTTTATAATACTTTATTTTCCTCCCCAGTTCTTATCATCTGGCATACTAGGTAGTAGTCTCTATTTTCTTATTATCTGTCTCTTCTCTGTAGTACATAAGCTCCATAATGCAAGGATTTTGTCTGTTTGCTTGACTACCACATCTCCAGTACTTAGAACAGTGCCTGCCAAATAGTGCGCACTTAATAAATATTTGTCGAATTAAACCTTTCCCTTTATCCTGAGAGTTCTTATCTCCTTAAATAATATCCCAAATCACCCATGACCAGATTGTTTACTGCCTTTGCCAAATTTCAGAAACAAGCTGGCTACATAACTTGTGCAGCCCAGTGAAAAACAAAATTATTCAAAAAATTCTTAAGAATTTCAAGACAAAGACAGCAGAGCATTATACCCAGTGTGGGCACTTCTGAGTGTGGGGCCCTGTGCAACTGAATAGGTCTCACACCTGTGAAGTGAGCTCTGTTCAAAATTCTTTATGTTTAGATTTTTATATCACCAATAAGGGAATGAAGGTATTCTTTAATATTCCTAGATATATCATCCTTTATGGATACCTGGCTATAAAAGGGATCAACATTGGGATACATGTTTGTTTAAGTGAAGTATATGAACTGAACCAACAGAGAAGGAAAAGATTCCAGGGAAGGCAGGATTGAGTGATGTTGCCATTTAAAATACCTTTCATAAAAAAAAAAAGCAGAAATTTTATGTACCCTCCAAATTCACTGTTAATTATACATTAACATTAGACCTCTGTATGATTAATCATATTATACCTCAAAACTATGCGCATGTTGGGCTGTGACATAGAGTGTTGTGACAGCTGATGATGATTCTAGGTAAAGTGGTATTTACTCTCAGTTTAACAGCCAGTGGATACCCAGGACTGAATTAGACATCTTTCAAATTGGAGGGGACAAAGTTGAAAGATTGCAAAGAAGACAATTGATACGCCAAGTAGGATTGCCTAAGCAGCAGAAGAGACAGAGTTAATCAGACTCAAAATTAGTGTGGTCCAGGGCAAAATGAGATATAATGGATCAGATGAAAAATTTTGGTGCAAGTGTCATATTTGCAATTCTGCTACTGTATTCCTTTTATAAGCACTTTGGCATGTCAGACAGAAGTGAACTTAGCAGGGTCAGAATACAAAATTTAATCATGTACATTTCAGAGCTCAGGTTTTTTCTGGAGTTTAGCATTTACATAATCACACTCCCATAAATGCCAATCACAGTAATTACATAAGTATATTTAATCTGTTGTAAAGCTACTTTAACCCAATAAAAAGCTGTATTTAAACTAGTTGTACAGTGCCAAACTTACACCCAGGATTTATGCCAATGCCTTTAAGTGCGACTCCAAAAGAACCCATTTTGCTCACACTTCCACTCCAGGACCTTAGAATCCCATTCTGTGTGTGGTACTTCCGAATATGCCCAGTATCTGGAATTAGAAAATATAGCTAGTTGAAGGACACTGTGGAGGAGAAGGAGCACTTCCTTTTTGACATATAAAGGAATGCTCACTACTCATTTTAAAAAGAAAACACACATTCAGGCTAATGCAGCCTTACTTTCTTATTCCAATGTGAAGTTGACGTCTTGTCTATAAGAAGAAAACACTATAAAGACATGAATTTAACATGTTTATTTTAATTTAACCATTAATGATATCCTCATGATATGTGTTCTTTGGTCTAGAAGCTTCTCTACCTTTACCTTCTAACAATTAAATACTACCATGCCTGGGACACTTGAGGTTGGATAGTTTCTGGTGATTTACTTTATATCGATGTCACAGATGAGTAATAGTTGTGAACTGCAGTTAGTAGCTAATGTTAAGAATTTCCCCAAAGGGAAAGGATTTATGTGTAAAAAAGGATGAAAGAAATTCTCATGGAAAGATTACATTTGAAAATAGGGTATTTAGAGGTGGGAAAAACGGTTTTCTCAAAGTAGTGATCATACAAGAACAGCTGTGATGACTGGATCTCAGCCAAAACCTTCACAAAATCTCAACCCTGTTAGAATATAGCGACAAGGTGTCAAATTCAACCATTAGTTAACAGGAGATAGGTCTTAATTAAATCCTGGGCTCCTGCCATCATCATTATGTTGAAGGCAAATTAGGCAGTAGAAATACATGAAAATAATCATAGGACAAGGTGAGAAATATACCTCCGTAAAAATATTCAATTCAGGTAACTTAGAATTGTGCCCTTTCCCACATATATATATAATTCTGACACATTTTGTCACTTGATTTAGAAATAGAAAATCTAATTACACAATTAGACACCTGAGGTTTAAAGAGAAGGTAATGAATCCTTTTGTAGGTGACCCATGTTAGGCCTATGGTTGCATATTTTCTCCTTGAATATTTTTGTCACATGCATGGAAGCAAGAAATCAACAAAAAAAATGCTTTCTTTATATCATTCTCTACCTTTCAAAGAAAGGTTTTTTTGTTTTTGTTTTTGTTTTTTACTATCAGAAAATCAAAAAGTTAAAAAGAGGGCTGTAGTGTCTTTACAATCAGCCCAAATGTCTTTTCCCTCCTTTCTGTCCCTTCACTTGACATCATTGCTCCCTTACATCAGGGTCAAAATGTGGTTCACTCTTCATTAAAACTCTAACTTTTTGGGAAACTTAAGAAGTAACCTGCAGTTGTAAGACCTGTGGTGCTCTTACAAACAAAAAGTTGGAAAATTGTGACAAATCATAATATATAAATTTTTTAAATAAAGGTAATTTAAAAAAGAAACTTCACCTTTTACTTTAATTCTGTGTTGTGTTTTTGAGTTGTGGCAATAAAAACACTTACCCACTAGTTGTTGTGTCAGATGTGAACAAAACATATAACAGATTTCTGTCTTCATGTACATTATAATCTTAATAAGAAGAAATGATATACCACACAGAATTCTTTAATAAAAGTGAAAGATCATGTGAAAACAACTGCTCAAATGACTTTCTCCTCTACAGGCAGGAATGTAAACTCCACACAGGCAGGAATTTTGAACTTTTTCTTTCCTGAATCCCCAGATTCTAGACCAGCAGTAAGACACAACCACACACAGTCTCTCTCACACACACACAGGCATGTGTGCACACACACAGAATAAGTAATTTGTCATAGACAATAAATGCCATAAGATATTAGTTATGATAAATATCATCAAGGATTAGAGTACTGAGGAAAATAATAAATATTCATGCTCATTCTAGCTCTATACATTTAATTGTTGAAATATGTGCAATATTTAGATAGGTAAAGTCTGAGAGGGCATTTCAGGAGGTAGAAATTGTAGAAAAAAAGACATGGGGCATAAAATGAACATTATGTCATCGTGGAGTGGTGGTGCAACCAGACTGGTTGAAAAGACAATCAATATCAGACTGGGGTGTGTTTATGTGTCTCTGTGTGTATACATAGGGGTAGAAGGAATATGCTGAGGACAGATAGTAAGGATTTGAAAGTCGGTTTGAAAAATTAGTCAATAGAAGAAGAATATATATATGTAGCAGGGTATTTTTTTCCCTTGAGATTTTATTTCAAGATAATTTGATTTCCTGATTTTTGTATCCTGAAATTTTGTTTCAAGATTATTCAAAACTAAATATACTTATGGTAAAAGATGACAAATAATATAATGATGCTCTAAATCAGAGGTTAGCAAACTATGACCCATGGGCCAACTGCATCAGCCACCTGTTTTTGTAAATAAAGTTTTGTTAGAACACAGCCACATCCATTCATATTATCTATGGTTGCTTTCAAACTACAATGACAGAGTTGAATAGTCCTTACAGAGAACATCTGGCCCATAATGCCTAAAATATTTAACATCTGGCTCTTTACAAAATAAGTTTTCAAACACTTGCTCTAGATAAAGAGCAGAAAGCAGGGTGCTCACTGGAGGGGGTGTATTTCCACAGAAATTTATGCACCCTATGAAGACAGTTCACAGAGAAGAGACCAAATAACTCTTCCTGAATCTGGACAAACTATGGGTTCAGGGAGTGGATTAAGGTCCTAGAGTCACAGTTACATCTTTAAACCTTGAGTCTCAGGTCAGGACATATAAGGCACCGCCATCTGTTAAAGTGAAAAGAGTAGTGTGAGTGCCGTCAGGGCTGGGAAGATATAAGTGGTTTAGCAACCACTGCAAGAATATCAAGAAATCGCATAACTAGCTTGGTAGCTGCTCTCTGCTGCATAAGATAACTCTTCGCAGGTTAATTTCTCTCTCTCTCTCTCTCTCTCTCTCTCTGTCTCCCAAACACATACAAAAGCAGCATTTTACTAAAAGCCCCCAAAACACTGATAAATTTTATAAATTCAGGGGAAAATCTTATTTAATCTGGAGTTCAATTACTTTAGCCCTCAATTTCTGTGCAGTTTGGGAAATCTATATTTTAATAAATAGTATTGGAACTTTCAGTTTGGTTTTGAAGGCACCAGATGTGTACGTTAGCTCTTTTCCAACCCAACAAGATTTGTTTCAGAGTAAACATATCAAGGCACAAATGGATAAATAATTAAGTTTATTCCCTTGCTCTCAACTAGTGCTCAGTATATGTGTATGCTGCAGATTATGAAACTGGTGATAAAAATATGACAATAAAAACACAAAATATTATACATGATATGATTAGCCATATTTGCAAAGTTAATCTTTGGGTCTTCTGTACGTCTTTCTTCAAAACACTCCATGATGGAAAGACCATGGTCTTTAGAAACCAAACAGATTTGGCATTAAATTTGAGCTCTCTCTTTGATTAGATACACGATGTTTGCAACTTGCTTAAACTCAGTGAGTCTGAGATTCCTCATCTGTAAAATAGGGACAATAATGCCGGCCAAGTAGTATTTCAGAGAGTGAGAAGATAAAATGATGGAAAGGTCTAACACAGTGACTGACACAGAATAAATACAGGTACCATTGTTTTTGTTGGCAGATACTTATGCCATTTGTTTAGCCTAATTTTTTACTAAAGTTTTGCTTTCTAAAAGTGTCATTTTTTTAGCCTTTTCCCCTAAATCACAAGACCACTTACTGTTGGACAGCTATGTACAGAGTGCACTGTTGACACTGACATCCCAACAGGCTGTACGGTCCACGTAGGAGCTCTCACATGAATAATCCTGTAACAGATTACAGGTCATTTTAAAGTGTCACGTTTTTATAACATATCAGATTCAATTTAATTTCTTCAATACCATAGTTTGCATCATGCAGTCCAAACCCTCAATCCAAATAACAGCAAATATATTTTAAATGTCCTCCCTGCCCCTAATGGTACCCTTCTCCAACTCAACTTCATGGTGTTATCAATTAGGATAAATTTTTACTACCCAAACCCCACTTGGAACAAATAGGGAGATGGAAATCCAGAGCCAGTGCTGGCTTCTAAATATTTATATTTAGAAGCCCAACTTCAGCATTTAAAACTCGAGTTCTTTCTTTCTCTTCTGGTTCCCAAATTGTCAACTTTTTCATACAGTAGTTTTTTTTTTTTTTCTCCAAGATTCTAGGATGGTTGCCAGTAACAACCAGGGCAAGAGAGTACCTTTATACAATTGGCTAGAATTGCATTGTATTGCATGACAGATCCAATTTCTTGGGGTTGATTTATCTTTAGATCAAAAAGCTGCAACCCTAGAGCTGAGAGTACAGCCTCCCCTTAGACACTTGAGCTGCGTGTTATCTGTTAGGATGAGGAAGAGGATAAATAGATGCTAGGTAATATTCACAACAAACAAAACTTTTCCTACAATATTACTTTCAGGACCTCCCTCAGACCCAGGAGATCTAAGGCTCTTCCCCATCTGTGACAAAGATATGGGCCACCTTCAGTTTACAGAATCTGTGGATAAACATATCTTTTATCTTGTGCAGCCCCTATTGTTGGCACTCCGAGTATTCACCCCGTATCTCCCGCAGATTCTGTGCCACATGTTTTTCAGTCCCCCAGGGGTGACTATGTGTATCTCCTGCAGGGTTGTTGAGATTGTTGCTCTGCAACACCAAAGGGTCCTTCCAATTGATGTCCTCAATTGCCTCCAGTCGATGTGGTGGGGATGTGCTCTCCTGGGTTATTAGCCTTTAGCCATGTCCAAAGAGAGACTGATAGTCCTTTTGCAATTTAGACTTCACTTCATACTCCCCCCACAGATCCTTTGCCTATCCCCCTCACTAAAGGACAGCCAGGGTGTCATAAATATTGAAAGAGATCATTTTTTAGAAATGCAATGATTATGACCTAAAGAGCTGGAGAAGACATGGTTGGAAGATGTGTTGTTCTGTATTTATGCTATAAAATTCCAAATGGTAAATTTAACAGGATCAAAAAATGAGTTATCTTTCACCTTTTCTCTACCCATTATTCTAAATCTTCATTGACAGATCACTATAGCTCACACTGTCCTATGAATTTTGTGAAAGTCTTTAAATCTAATTGTTTATACAGAAAGTAACCCCCAAAAAGTATTTTGCTGAAGCTTCAGCCACCTAGTAGACTTAGCAGCAGCCCCAGTTACTCCCTTGACAAAATAACACTAAAGACTATGCATTGCCTATGGTATACACCTAGTATCTCCCAAGTTATACATTAATTTCTATTCTTCCAGTACATGGACTAATTAATAATATTATTATGTTGGGCTTATTTTTAAAATTTTTTTGTGAGGAAGACTAGCCCTGAGCTAACCTCCATTGCCAATCCTCCTCTTTTTTTTGCTGAGGAAGACTAGTCCTGAGCTAACATCCATGCCCATCCTCCTCTACTTTATATGGGACACCACCACAGCATGGCTTGACAAGTGGTGCGTCAGTCCGCGCTGGTGATCCGAACCTGCAGAACCTAGGGCAACAAAAGCAGAGCGCATGAACTTAACAACTACACCATCAGCCGGCCAGAATTATGTTGGGTTTAAACAGCCAGACATTGGAATCTCTGCAAATACATCTCCCAGAGTTATTCCTAGGAAAGAATATAAAAAAAGTTCCATTTATCCCACCACACGTTTGTAACTGTATATTCGTACATCTTTATTCATACCCACAAATTGTAGTTAGATTACATATTCCAAATTTGATTATAATGGTAACTGAGTAAGTATTTCACCAAGTCTTCTAAGCAATATATTTATAAAATATCTCTTTGGAAAGGCACCTATGTGGGTGGTTATGCCATTTGTTTTAGCCTAATTTTTTATAATAGTTTTGCTCTCTGAAAGTGTCATTTTTCTAGGCCTTGTCCCCTAAATCACAAGGCAATTTATTGTTAGGTACAGAGTGCAGTGTTGACACTGACATCCCAACAGGCTGTACAATCCATGTTGGAGCTATCACATGAGTAATCCTGTAACAGATTACGGATCATTCTAAGGTGTCAGCTGTGTGCTAAGGACTGACAACTAAACCGTATCTTACATGCAGCCAAATCCCTTCATAAGGGCTACAGCACTGAAAGCTGTCACCGAATTCTCATGCATCAGCAGTAAGCTTTTAACTGATTCATTGAAAGTCAAGTCAAATCAAGAATTGAAAGATAACATGAAGAAAAACAAGATCAATAATATCCTCGTGGTCATTTGGGAGACCCACTGGCAGACTGTGGCTTCAATACAGCGTGAAGCTCTCAACCCAAAAAATGTGCTGGTAGCACAGGTCTATTCTACAGCTGTCCATGCAAGAGGGTAATGCTACAGTTGGACAGACAAAGGAACTGCATAATGGGGTGGGGGGTGAGATTTTTAGGATTCTCCACATTAAGTAAATTTTCTACCTATAGTACAGAAGAGAGTTACAAGAAATATTACCAAATATAACCAATTAATAGTTTTCAAATCTAATATGTTGGAATCCAACCATTTAGGATGAATAGATGAGGTTTTACAAAATAACAGCATAAAGTTTATGCAGATAGAGGCCTTTAATTGTTTTTAGCCTATCTTCTCTGATTGTAATTCAACTAGAATATAATGTTTTCTTTCTAAACTCAGTAGTATATTTGAAAGACTTATCTGACGTCATTGGGAAAGGAATTTGGAGAAGTTCATAATAGACAAGTGGTTGTAACTCCAGTTGTAAAAATTAAGCATCCTCTTTGATTTTACCTTCTTATTACACACAGAACAAAATGATTTTACTATTTGTTTTGAAATGTCTCCCCTATGCATTACTTCCCTTCCTATCTAGTAGTCATAACTATAATACAAATGCCATCATTAATGAACTCTTACATATTTTATAGCACTATTAGAAAAATACTTCTTCAAATAAACAATGTGATATAAAGGTAGACCATTTTAAGTGTAATAAAGTATATCACATAAATTCAAAGTTACCATGATAACTGAAATATGAAATATAAATCCATACATAATAGAGTACCTAGCATTTGGTTCTGTCATAAATTATCTAGTATTTGGTGCTGAAAGGAAAGATGTTAACAATGAAGTTTTTAGTTCAATGGGGTAAAGTGATATTTTGAACAGAAAAAACATTTATGACATCATGCTGTTTTGAGGCATAAAGTTCTAACAGCCCTTTAGAAAACTAGGAAGTCAAATTAGAGGGAGTTGATTTCAGATACAAAGCAGACATTTTCAAAAGTTTCTCTTTCAAAACTTATCTGATTAGGAATCTCAGATAGGGACATTTAACATTCAGAAGTTGTTTAAGACTAACAAGCCTATGAATAATTTGTCACAAAATTTAAGAGTTAAACTTCATAGATAGTGCAAGTTCTTTTGTGAAAATCAATCCCTCTTCACAGTAGAGTTTTGTTTTAATAGAAACTCCAAGATGGTCAAAATTTTAATACTGGCCTATGAATTTTGATAAAATTAAATAATAATGTAATTATTAAATTATTAACATTTAATAATTTCAATATGGAATTTTAATACTTACCTAATACTATCCTCCATGTTTTAATTTCTCATTCACTTCATACATGTTTATTGAAAACATGGCATATTCAAATGCCTATGGGAGCCAGGCAGCTAACTTGCAACAGTGAAATTGTGGTAAGAGAAAATATGGGAATCTCTGGACCATGACAAACTGGATAAAAGACACGAGATCTGTTGAGGGTGACGAAGAGGCTTCTCTTTGCAGATACCGTTTGGGACTGTGGTTGGGACTAGTGTTTCTCAGATTTTGTTTTTTCTGAGGAGCCAAATTATTGTGTAAAATTTCCCAAATATTAAATATTAATTCAAAATAAAATTTAAATACTATAGAGACCCAAAACAAAAGGTCTGCATGACAGATCTTGCACATGGGCGAAAAGTTTGCTAGTTCAGGTTGGAGAAAGCCTACTAAATAATAAAGAAAAACGTGCCGGCCTGGGGATATAAAGATAATTAAGTGTTTTTTGTCTTTCAAGAAGTTCACAGACTTAGTAAGGGAGATTAGGCCCACCCATAACATCTGCATTTTCAGGGCCAAGTCAAGAGTACAAACGTAGGTACCCAGTGCGTCCCCTTCTCTTCCCCCCAATCCCTCACTAAACGGAATGTCTTAGCCCTCACACCCATCTCCATGCACAACCCCTTAGTCAACAATGAAAGCTCAGGCCCAACATTAGGGCCTGGTAGTGAGCACATTAGCAGTAAAGTCACCTTTGTGTAGCCTTGGGGAAAAGGACTATGGAGGGACTAGAGACGGTTCCAGGATCTAAGTTCCATGACGGGGCAACAGGTTCCAGGTAAGCATCTATGCTTGGCTCCTACAGTTCACTCACATCGAAAGGGGTAATGACCAGTAGAAGGCAAAATGCGGGTCTCTAAAGCATGCTGTAGAGAGCAGGTTCACAAAGGCTGACTGTAAGGGTTGTACTGAGGGAGAACAAGAGGAAAACATATTTTTGGCGTTGCTTGATCACTTACCCTTTGTCCTCAGCTTTATGTCTAAAGAGGTTTATCCCTTATGTAATGCACTTTGTGGCCACTTTCTCAACAGAACATTCTGTTTGTACTTGAATGTAGAAAAGCCTATATAACCTGCTTTCTCATATCTGAGGGAATGACTAACCTGCTAAATTGTATAGAAGAATTATTTATTTTGCCTAGAGAATATTCTGCTAAGAAAGCAGCTTATGAATGTCTCTTACAGGGGACAAAATCATGAATAGTTTCTCCATGGGGTTTCCTGCCTCTCCATGTTAAAACACTCTGGACTCAGGAACATGCAACACTTAGTCATAAAGCACCATATTCAGAGTCATAGTTTTAAATGTTAAATTTTTGCTGCCTCCTATATGTAAGTTGCAGGTCTTATATGTTTTTGAATCCTTCGGAAAAGATAATATCATAAGATATTATTAAGAGAAAGAAAGAAAGAAGGGAGAGAGAGAGGAGGGAAAAAAAGGAAGGGGGGTGGGTGGAGAAGGAAAGAAAGAAAGAAGGAAACTAATATTTCCTAAAAAAGAAAGGATGATGTTAGGGTTGTTTGAAAACCTAGTTTGGAATACCTCCCACCATTATGGCTTGTTAGTCCACAAGAAGGCAGTGCAAGAGGAAAGTGAAGTGCATGGGTTAAGCATTGCCAATAGCATAACAGTAAAATTGAAGCAGCTGTGCTAAAACACTCGGCAATTTTCAAGCAGAGTCAGTAGCACAGGTCCAGAAAAGGGCATGCTGGTATCACAGGGAATAATTTTAATAGTTTTGCTTATGCCCAGTGCATTGAGCATCCTCATTTTAGGGCTGAAATAACAGCCATAAAGGCAACAAAGTTGTGATAAAAATGGATAATGAAGTTTATTTGCCACTATTTTCCTGTTCAGTTTAGAGTTATATTGTTCATAAACACTGAAGCATTGGTGTATTTGAAAAATTCTTTTCATGAATATATAAATGCATAAAAAGCTTGAACTTTAAAGTTTTAATTATTAATATATGTATATTGTCCTGCATGGGAGTACTAAGGAGAATTATGACCACAGGTACTTGTGGAAACTGAAGTATTTATAAGGATAAATGTAATGAATATAAAGGATATTTAGAAACAATTTACAGTTCAATTATCAATGAAACCATTCTTTAGGAATTTATGAGCATTTGTTGGTTACAAGAAATATACAGGAAACTTGGTTTCCCATGCTTGAAAAGTTGAACTCATTCAAACTATGTCAGAAAGTCCAGAGTGGAAAATCTCTCTCTGACAAAACCTTGTAATCAAGAATTAGATTATGTAGGTCAGATTATCCAGAGAGGACCAAAAATGATTTCCATCCAGTAAGATATTCTATTTGCCACTTATTCAAATTTTTTTAAAAGCTGTAATATTGAAATATCTCAACTGAAGCTATGATAATAGACCTGTTTGACCACTGGAGTAGCTGAGACTAAACACAGGAAGATGCAGGAGACAGATATCGAATACAAATATGTATTCTTAACCAATACAAAATGAATTTTAAAAGAGCATATGAAAAATTCAAATATTCTCTAGTATAATGTTTTATGCTGATTTTTAATTTTTTTCTTCTATGCAGATAATTGCTTTCACTAATTATTGAGATACCTTAAACTTCTAAATCAGGTACTAAATGTATATGAAAAATTATGGGATACTCTAAAAGTATTACTTCATCTATGCTTTTCATGTATTCTGTCATTAAGAATAATTCTGTCACCATTAAATACTATTACATAGCTTAAAGTGCCTCGCAAATTTTACTATCAAGCATTTGGAAATGAACGCCTTATTTATTTGTTTCTAGCCACTACTATACATTTTTCATTATACAGTATGATGATATAGCACATTGTCATATTGTTTACAAATAAACCACAAAAATAAAACCCTGAAAATGTGGCAAGTTCACATACAGTAGAAGCTTCCTTAATAACCTACTAATTAAGCAACTTGCTGGATTCCAACCTATTTCCTCCATTCTCTGTGTAATATATTTACTAATAAGCATGACTTTGGAACACTGATGACTATTAGGTTACTTACGAACAGATCTTGGCACTTGTAGTTACCATGACTTGAGCTGAGTGCCAACTGAGAATCCGCTGAGGTTATTCGCAACTCACTCACGCCAGTTAAAACCGTGAAAGGTGTTCAGTGATTTAATTATTACATAATTTGCTGATATCTATGTGCCAAAGAAATGCATGTATATGTGTGTGTGTGTATTTACATGACAATTCTTTCTAAAGCTTTGGAAAGACTCAGTAAAAGAAAATTAATTTTAAAATGCTGTCAAATTAGCTGTGGTTAATACAACTGTAAAATATTGGAGGAAATGATAGAATTTAAAAAAAATCTATATTCAAATTTAATTGAGTTGATATTTAAAAATTATTGTTATATTCCTCCTCTTTAACTTCTCACCTCACACTTAATTTTAAAACAAAACCTTACGGGCCTGCCCAGTGGTGCAGCGGTTTACTTTGCGCTTGGCAGCCCTGGGTTCGCGGGTTTGGATCCTGGGGGCCTGCTGACTCACTGCTTGTCAGCCATGCCATGGCGGCGTCCAATATAAAGTAGAGGAAGATGGGCACTGATGTTAGCCCAGGGCCAGTCTTCCTCAGCAAAAAGAGGAGGATTAGCAAGGATGTTAGCTCAGGGCTGGTCTTCCTCACAAAAAAAAAAAACCAAAACCTTACAATCACTGACACCACATTGGATTGTAAATATGGGGAGAAAACTGGTCTATAAATCCATTTTCAATAAAAAGACCATAGTTCTACTTAAAAAATTTGCCAGTAACAGTATATTAACATGCTTTATGTTAAATATTACAAAAATATGCACATTTTTAAAAAATTCAAGCTTTTTGTAACTATTTCAATTCCAATGGCTTCAGAATAAAATGGCTTCTTCTCTGTGTTCTTCTTTTGGGTCTTTTTAATGCAGGGATGTACAATGCACTTCTTGAAAGATGAATTAATACTCTAAGAATTTAATTTGATCCTATTCACTTTCTAAAAAGACAAGATAGCTTCAAACGTAATGAATTAATCTACATATGTACAAGGAATCTTTCAGAAATACTTGTGAAAAACATGGAAGGATACCCCTACTGGGTTTAGTGGAATCCATGCTCTCATGTTATCTTTCTGCATAACAATGTTCATTTTGACAGCATTTGCTCATTTATCTATTCAACCATTTTACTTATTGCCAAGCAGATACCTTGCTTAGAATAAATCACTTTCTCAGTTCAGAGACCTCATTAACTTGCGTTTAGAAGGATTTGGGCAAGGCCAAGATCCATTGTCCAGTTAAACACATAGATTGAATAAGCTGGTGGATTCAACAGCGATCAGGGGAACTTCTGAGGAAGATGAAAACATGAGCAGGTCCTCTAACTTTCTTTCCAAAACCAGAACTAAATGATCAAACAATATAAGAAGAAAAAAACCTTTTTCTGTATAAATGTGAAAATCAGAAAAGTCTGCCACTTCCTACCCCAAACTCCTAGGAATTGTGCCTTATTAAGTCAAGATTTAAAAAGACCATAAAGAGGAACCTCAAACTTTTTTTCAAAAGAAAGCAGGAAGTATGTGGAGAAAAGCCTAGCAGGGCCTCTCCAAAATGTCTTTAACTGTAGAGAATTAAAGGCTCTGGGAGAAAGATGGACACTCTAATTTAAATAATTTTCCATTGAACATTAGACAGCATCTGTGGAAGCCATGAAAATACACCTCTCAGATCTCCTGCCACAAAAATCATAACTGATCAATGACCCCAGCTGCTGCCTTTCTGGATCCATCATCACTTTCACACTATGGTCACCCTTTCCAAAGGCTTCTCCCGGCCAGTGACTAGGCACAGCAGTGGTCCTAATGCAGTTCCAGTTCCATTCCTGTGAGACATGAGACTCCCCCAACTGGAGATTTTGGCCCAAGGACTCCCTTGTAGCCTGGCTGAACCTGTTTTGGAACTGTGTTGTACTCTGCATCTTTACCTACTAAGCCCTCTTCCCTCCCTCTCTCCATCACTGATGGAAAACCTACATGGTGTCTGAAGGCTCACCCTGCCTTCTTTGGTTTCCTGCTAATTGTCCTTCACAGTCGTTTCCATATATAGATCTCTTGCATGTGTAATCTCATCTTTGTTTCCTGCTTCTCAGAAGATCCAAGAGTTGTCTAAGGAAAGAGGCAATGGGATAGGGATTTGGCTCTGACTCACTTACCACTGGGCAGGCTAGAAGATGCCATTCTGGGTAGTATGTGGTCATTGAGAGTCCTGAGTAAAAGGTGGTCACCCAATTGTTAAAGAATTAACGTGTCCCAGGATGAACTGAGAAAACATCTTAACATAGGAAAAGCCCCTCCAGGTGCAATATTTCAGGCATTTTGAAAGATATGGGGGGAATTGTGACTACAAGGACAGCGGAATTGGTTGGTTACTCTTACAATGAATTGATGTCTGTTGAGGAACATTAACACACAGTTATAAGCTAAATACAATGTCTCTTATCCCCTGCAATGGAAGCAGACACAGCAGACTGAAAAACCGAGGAACTGATAGTTGGAGCCATAGAGTTCCAGAGACATTTGCATATGAGATTTAAATGTGCAGCTCAAGCAGGTCTGTCATGCTGAGATCAGGGTGGTGGTTAGGAATTTCTGGGATCCTGGAATATGAAATGCAGAAATCTGTAGGGATGCTCTGAGGATTTTTATTCTGAAGATTTCTTTGGAGCCCTCAGAGCTTGTAGAGGTGATGCGTTCTTCCTTAGTAAGACCTAGAACACATCCATTGTTGGTAGATACTGCAGAGGCCTCTCTCCATTAAGTCAACAGTTACTTCCCAAAGAAGATTCTCTACCTCCTCTCCTGGCCAGTAGCTAGGGTTAAATCCCACCATAAGACTGCTGAGGACAAGCTGGGCCTGATGATGGAGAAAAGGCATTATTCACTGAAAGAGCTATAAGAATTTAGCTAGCATGTTCGCATAGGAACCTAAGAGGCATGATGGGATTGGATTTTGAGAATGCTGTATAAAGAAGGGCCAAATGTAAGACTGGATTAAATAAGAATTCATTGATTTGGGGATACTTTTTCAGGGACGTGTGGTAAGTACACCAATGGATGGGGAAAACTCTCTTCCTTAGAAGCCGAGAGAAAAAGATGTCTAAAGTTAGTAAAATAGAAATAACAAAGAGGCTGAGGGAAGTGGGAATGCTAGAGTGGAAATATCATGCAAGCCCAGATGAACCACTAGAGGATTATGTTCCACAGAAGGCTCAAATGTAAAATTCACCAGCACCACTAAGAAGGTCAATGGTAGAATTCCTCTGAAGACCAAAGAGGACAGGATGAGAGGAATTCAGAGATGGGATTGTTAATAGTCATAGGAATGACAAGGTCACCAAAGTTATAGAAGCCTGGGTAGTGAGAGCTTGAACACCAGAAACCAGCAGGCCAAAATTATCATAAAGACAGGCAAGCTTGCCCACAGGGAGTCATGGAAATAGTTGATAAAGTGTGGATGGAGTCCCTAGGAACAAAATAAGCATGCAGCCAACAATCTACTAAGCATGTACAACCAGAAATAGGAAAGAATGTAGGTGCAGTAGACTAATGGCAGCCACCTCAATGAAAAGCTATGATATCTCATGAACTTCTCAGACTTTAGACCCAGAACCCATGAAATGAAAAGGTGTCTGTGTTCCTGGAAGGAAGACACCTAAAGTAATGTGGCAAATATAAACTCTAATGACTAGTCTTTCCCTCTTAGGAACCAATTATCATTAATTCAGGTGACTGTACTCCAGACAAACTATAATGTTTAGACATTTCAGATTATTGTACTTGTACTCTGAGTTGGCATGGATACCTAGAACCCCAAAGCATCATCCTGGGCCTGCGGGTAGAGTGGGAATTTATGGTAATAAATTTAAGGTAATAAATGGAATCTTTGCTGACGCTGGCTCATATTGAACCCAATGGGTCCGAGGATCTCTCAGCAGTTGATCACCCTCCAGTCACTGGATGTATAATTGGAATTGATACACTTGGGAATTTGCTTAAACCCCACATTGGTTTATTAGTCTGTGGATTAAAAGCTATCTTTCTCTGGAATACCAGATAGAAACCACTGAAACTGCCCTCCCAAGCCCAAAAAGTAAATCATATATAACAATGCACGGGCAGGGGTAATGGCAAAGATTAGTATTGCCACTTGTATTAGTTTGCTAAGGCTGCCATGACAAAATACCACAGACAGAATGGCTTAAACAACAGAGATGTATTGTTTCACAGTTTTGGAGGTTAAAAGTCCAAGCTCAAGATGTCAGCTAGTTCGGTTTCTTTTGAGACCTCTCTCCTTGGCCTGCAGATGGCCACCTCCTCCCTATGCTCTAGTGTGGTATTTCCTCTGAACACACATGTCTGTGTCCTAATCTCCTCTTTCTATAAGGACAGCAGTCATATTGGAGTAGGGCCCACCCTATAACCTACTTTTACCTTAATTCTCTCTTTAAATCCATATCCAAATACAGTCACATTGTGAGGTACTGGGTGATAGGGTTTCAACATATGAATTTGCGGGGACATATTCTAATCCATAACATCACTAAAGTGTAAAAGCTGTAGGAATGGTGGGTATTCTCTGTAATATCTCTATTTAATTCTCCAGTCTGGCCTCTGCAGACACTTGGTAGATCCTGGAGAATGACTGTAGACTATACAAGTACAACAAAGTAGCAGCCTGATAGCAGATGCTGTGCCAGGCAGTATACATTGCTAGAGTACACTGATAAAGCCTCAGGTACATCGTATTGGGCCATCGGCTTCTTGACTGATTTCTTTTCTATTTAGATTAGAAAGATCAAGAACAGTTCGCAGTCATGCGGGGCAGGCAACGATATTTACTCCAGCTTTGTATCACAACCCTGTTAACTCTCAAACCTTCTGTTATGACATAGTCTGAAGAGACAGCCTGAATTAAATATTCTGAACAACTTGGACATTCCACTAAGATTGTAATGATTTCATTACACCGATGGAATCATGCTGATTGGACAGGTTACGCAAGAGGGGACTAGGATACTGGAAATCCGGTCAGACAAATGTGATCCAGAGAGTGCAAGTAACCCTAAGAAGATTTAAGAACCTGCAACTTTTGGGGGGACCAGGGGTTAAGGATGTGCTATGATCCTTTCCAAACTAAAATACATATTATTGTGCTTTACATTCCTTGACATAATAGTCCTGCTCTGGTCTATACAGTAGGTAACGAGAAAAGATGCCAACTTTGAACGAGGCCCAGGCTGGGAAGGAGGCTTTCAGAAGATTCAGGCTGGAGGGCCTGCTGGTTGGGTCGTACAATTCTGCAGGTTCTTTGGTGTCTGAGTTGTCTATGGCAGGAAAATATGCACTGTGGAGCTTATAGCAAATCCCAACTAGGGCATCACAACATAAGCCCTCTGGATTGGAGAACAAGGCCATCCATCTGCACCAGAAAATTATATGTCTTTTAAGAAACAGGCGTGGTAGAGACAGAATGTTTGACTATGGTGTTTTAAGTGACAATGTGTACAGAATTGCCCATTTTGAGCTAAGCTCTATAAGACTTGGCAAATCATAAACTTGACCATTATAGCACAGAAAAGGTACATCTGGATTGAGCCTCTGTAGGACAAGAGGACATAAGTGAGCCATATGACCAGATATTCCAGACCCTCCTGTCACCCACGAGGTTTGCATCAGTGCCCTTCTTCAAGTTTGTGCTTTTGGCTGTACTGGAGAGGAGGAGCTCCCATTTGATCAGCTGAAGGAGGAGGAAAAGTTCTGAACTTGGTTTACGGGTCATCAATCTCAGAGTACGGATGCAAGATGAAAACTGGTGTCAGCTGTACTTTGGCTCCATTTCAGCACGGCCTTGAATGACAGTAAAAACGGAAGGTATTCTATATTTCAGAGTTGCAAGCAATGCATTTGTTTATCCACTTTATGTGAAAAGAGAAGTGACCTGATGTAAGAATATATATGGAAGTCTGGACAAGAGTAATGTGGTTGAATATACAGGAGTGGGCACAAAGAGAGAATACTTTTGTATTATAGGTTAATGACCACCAGAAAATATAATCAGAGAAGAGGCTCTGAACAACTAAGTAAACAAAATTACTTATGACAGTTCCTGATAGCCAGCCTTTGTCATCAGCCTCTCTTAAACTGGTGCAGTGGGCACAGAAAGATAGTGCGATGGTGACCAGACAGATACCACATATGGCACCAATAGTGTTAACGTCCAATTATCAATGTTAATCTAATCACTGATGCCTTTGAATGTCCAACTTGTTAGACGTAGAGACCAAAGCTAAGCCCCCAATATAGCACTATTCCTCAAGGAGACCAACGGCATCTTGATGGCAAGTTGACTACTTTGGCTTCTTTTGATCTTGGAAGGGCTCGTGGTTTGCCTTCAGAAGTACGGATTCCTCTTCTGGATAAACATTTGTCTTTCTTTTCAGTAAAGTGTCTGTCAGAAGTACTATCCAGGGGCTTGTGGAATGTCTCAACACTTTTATCATATGGAATCACGTACAATATAGAATCTGATCAAGTGATCCACTTCATTGCAAAAAATGTGTGGGAGTGGACCCATGTCCATAGTGTCAACTGGTCATATCACATATTGCACCATCCAGAAGCAGCAAGCCTAATTTAATATAGGAGGAGCCTTCTAAAGACACAGTTGAAGTTCATGCTTGAAAGAAGCATTCTAAAGAATAGGATGCCATGCTTTAAAATGCAATGTATGCATCAAATCAAAGACATTTATATGGCACTTTATCTTAAAAAACAATGATGTATGGGTTGAGAAACCGAGAGGAGGGAGCAGGGGAGGCCCTACTTAGCTATCATTCCCAATTATTTACTGAGGGATTTTATGCTTCCTGTTCCCACAACTGTGGAGCTTGAAGGATTGGAGGTCCTGGTCGCCAAAAAGGACACACTCTTCCAATGGAATATTGCAAAGATCTCTTTGGACTCTTTGAGTCCATGGACCAGCAGATGAAAAGAGAAATCACTATCATGGCTGCCTTAACACAATGATGGCAGGAAGGAACATGTGTGGAACCCAGGTTATCCCTTCTAGTATTTGCTATACTCACTGACCCGTTGTAATTGCAAATGGACAGAGACAACAACCTTGGTTTGAAAAGGGTGTGATTACCAAGGGCTCAGACATATCACAAATGAGTGTTTGGGTCATAGCACAAGGCAGGCAAGCTACCAAGATTTACCAAGGTGATGTCGGAGGATGAGAAGAATTTTGGATAGGTAGTGTAGGAAGAGAAGGATAAATACCAGTTGTAAGTCAGAGATCAAATGCAGTGAAACAGGCTATAGTTTGTCCCGCTAGCCTCCCTCATCCAAGTTTCTTTTCAGGAAAAGATGTCATGGAAACCATAGAACTGCTACAGCAATCTACATGGAGTAGTAGACCTGTGCAACAAAATGCATGGACAGTGGTGGCCATTAAAAAGCCCAAGCAGCCACCTTTTGGGAGTTGTAATCACATTCACACCAAGGCCACACTTTCCTTGGCCTAATTCCCATGAATGATGACTGAGCATGGCAATGGGACCAATGCAGGCCAGTTCCTGCAAGATGTGAAATTCTTCCAATGGGTGACTTCAGCTTGAGGACTCATCCTTATTTTTGCCAAAATATTCATAGAACTATGTTACAACCTGAGTTTCTTCTCCAATTTTTCTTACCTCACTCTCCTTCCCAAATGTCAGACCTACATCACAGACTGAAGGCTCTCTCCAGTCTCACTAGATTGTTCCCCTTTAACTTTTAAAGTTATTTCCCTCCAATAAATCTCTTTCACATCTAAACCTACATGTGTCTGCTTTTTAAACAATTAGATCTGAACTAATACAGCATCTTAGAAGAAACTGCCCTTGCAAGACTAAGCACTATAAAATCAGCTTATTTATACTAAAATAAAAACAGCTCATATTTCTATTTGAGATCACATTAAATCTATAGATCAATTTAGGAAGAATTTTGCTTGGACCTTTAAATCAACAAAACACAAAAACAGTTTCTTGAAACACTCAGGTCAAGAAGAAAAGGACTATTTTGAAAATATTAATATGAATACTATGTTTAAAAATATATGGTATATAATATACCTTGCAAGCAGAGGAATATTAACATCAAATTTTGTATTGCTATATAAAAAATGAAAAAAACACTATTAAATTCAATAATCTGGAAAACTAATTAATGAACTTTATGATAATAACATAAAGGAAAGCAATAAAAAATGAGAGCAGCATTAATAAAAAATAAGAGATGAACTATAGAATTCATTTAAAAAATCACAATCTGTTTATTTGAAATGGCCAGTAAAATATACAAATCTCTAGGTAGAGTAATAAAGAAAACAACACTTTCCTGCTCCAGGCTCCACTCAAAGTTGGCTGCCTTCTTCATCACCTGCTATATGGGCTGGAGCAGTATTACTATGTGTGGACGTGTTGCTTTCAGAATCCAAAGGGATCTGCCATGCACTGTGCAGAACCATAAGTATTTTTAATTATAAATAAACTTTATGTGTAACTCTCTACCAATAAATGCTGAAAGGAGTAGATTGTTTTATATAAAATATAAATCAACAATTTATATTGTCTGGGAGAAACTCCAAAATAAACAGAGTAAGAATGAATAAAATTAGAGGAAGTTTTCAGAAACATTACTATAATCAACAGTGATGATTATTAGCCAATTTTAAAAGCATACTACTTCAAAATTTCAAGAAACATTTGACTGCTGTTACATAAGGACAACTTAGAAGAGATGAAAAGCTTCCCATATTATGTCCACCATTGATACCAAACTTGGAAAATATAAGATAATAAGAAATCTACAGCCTAAGAAAATTTATCAATATTGAGGCAGAACTCTTAATGAAACATTAAAGTAAATCCCATCATGTGTTTTTTAAAATGTGACCAAGTCGGTTTATTACAGGAAAACATAGATGGATAACAATTAAAAATGACTTTACATAATTAACAGAAATAATTGCAAATAAAGAAAAATAGTAATTTATATCAAAATAAGGGGAAAATAACATAGTGTATTAAAATAAATGCAAATTTCAGATTCCATTCTGGATTTAAAAATATAGACAACTTTGAAAAACAAAAAAGCTGAAAAATTCCTATACAAATTTTACTGAGATATAAAAGGTTTGCCAACATAAAAAAAAAAAAACCCATGAGCTTAAAGATAATATTTACCAAACTAATGTAAATATTTAATGATATTCCATTAAAAATTCAATGGAATTTTATAAAGTAATTTGAAAACATTAATTTGGTAGAAAAAAGTCAAGTAAATATATTTATAAATAGAAATTAATCAAAGGGGCCTTTAAACTATCAGATAGAAAAAATAAAAAACAGAAAAATGAACTTTCAAAAACTATGCTTGATTATCTAAATTTTGAGCTCTACCTTACATCATACACCAATGTACGTTTCAAAAATATTAAAGGAACAAAAATTAAAAATAAAAGAAACAGATGCTAAATTAAACAACAGAAAATATAAATTATAATATGCACGTTCCTGGTCTTGGGACAGAAAGGAGCTTTCAAATGGGATATAAATAAAAATATACTATCAAAAATAATTGGTAGAAATCAATACATAAAGTTTTCAATATTCAAATTTAATAAAAACAAAAAAAGCAAAAGGAACGTGAGGGAGACTATTAGCCCCATATCTGGCAGACTGTGAAAAAAAAATTTAAAGTTATATAAAAACAATGAGTATTACAGTTGAAACTGGAAAATGAGTACAAAATTTAAATGGATAAAAATATATGACAAATCACCATGCTAAACTTATTGTACTTGGCATTGAATAAAAATAATTCAAATTAAAACATCAATAATGTTATATTTCTCCTTTAAAGAGAAAATTATGTATCCAACATAATATTAATACCAAGGTTGGTGATCATGCCAAAAAATATAAAACAACTCATTTACAGAAATCTCTATAAAAGAATAAACACCTTTATGTTTAAGAATTAGTAATACATTTATATGAAAGGACATTTACTAAAACATTGTTGTGTTGAGAATTTGGAAATAGCATAAATATTCAATAATAGGAGATTAACTTAATAAATTTGAATACGACTCCACAGTAAAAGCTGTATTATAGCAGGGATTTTAATCAGAAATGAAAATGTTCATATTTAGTAGAGTGAAAATTATAATGTACAAATTTAAATACACAGTATGATTTCCATGTTCTAAAATATGATCATATGCATATGGACAAAGATCATATACATATATGTATATATGGTTTTATATTTAAGCTCCATTTTTTTCCTCTGGGTGAGTGGCTTATTGATGTTTAAATAAAATTTGTGTACTGAGACTGGGGAAAAAACCAGTTCTTTGATTTTTACAAGCTTACTTGGTAAGGGATTAAGTGAATAGATATCCCTGAAAAAAATCCCCTGGATGTCCTTTCTTTTCCTATAAGGAAATACAATGATCACTTTCACTGAGCACTTTTTGTTAAAGCAAAATTACTTTCTTGCCTTTTATCCATTGGAGAGCAGTTACACACCCAAAATCAATCAGAGTGAAAAACACCACATAGGATTCTTTAGGTTTCTGTATGTTATACAAATGTTGTCATGGCATTTTGCTGAATAGCAGCATAGGGTGATAAAATCATAAAATAGTTCCCTAAGTTCAGTAAAATATTGGACATAGGACACTGGTGATTGTGCAGAGCTGCTGGCTAGCACTACTCTGCAAATAGATCAGGCAGAAACACTAATGCTTAATCCAGGAGAGAAAGAGATAAAAATATGCAAGTAAAATTGTGTTAAACATTAAACTTTCACAAAGCAAAGGAGAAATATATTCTACAACACTGAAATTAAATGAATGATTGTTCTAATAATATATAGTGACATTATATCTACTCACCACCAATATGACATTTTTATAAGTAGATAGACTAAATTATTTATCTATTCTTTAACAAAAAATGTTCTCCAGTAATTGGTACTCGATACTAACCAGCTTTCAGTACATTTTGGGACAAGTGAGTAGTGGACCAAGATAGAGGAGGCTTGGTGACAGTGTTCTGAGGCATTGTTACATGGAGAATGCAGGTTTTAACCTTTGTGAAATCACAGAATCGTTAGGTTTGACTTCACCATTATGGTCAGAATTTCTCTCCTCTCCTTTGTCTTGCTCCCCCAGCAGAGAAGCAGTTCAACCTTTTAATATTTAAAAAGTCTATTTCTAGGCTATTAGGAGAGATAAAGAAAGAATGGTGAAAAGGATTGTTGTTAATTTGATCTGTAATTTTAGGAGTAGCCAGTGGCTGAGAGTTGGGGATCAAGTGTAATGATTTATAATACAAGAATAACTTAACCAGCCTGTTCTGTGACTCTACACATACCCACCCACCCACAAACACACACACTATGTTAACCTAGGTTAAGCTATTTGCCAGGGAGCTTCTGGGAACAAGAGATATCTGTACACTCAGTTTTTAGGCAGATTATATATATGGAGAAAAGGGTAAAAGTCATTGTTGCATAGTGGAGTGCAGAAAAAGAAGATCCCTAAATACCAATTTCCTCTAGTGCTTTCTGCTCCTTTATGACACAGGAAATAGAGGGACCGAGTGTCCAGAATGACTTTAGACTCCTGGCTTATAAAATGTCAGTGAAGGACCACAATATCTCTAGCAAAAGAGGGATGTAGAACTTGTTAGGCAGGCACTAATTGATGGCCAAGCAATTATATCTTAAAATGACATATTTAGGGTCCAGTTTCCAGTTCTGCATATGAGGATCTTGAAAGTTGCCTCACTGTCCTAACAATAAATAAAAAGCTGAACAGATTGAAAAATCAACAACTCTTCTTGGATCTCTCAGAGTGGGGAGGACACGGGGCAAACCACTGCCCCCAAGATTGGAGAGACAGACAGAATACAGGGAGTCTGGGCTGACCTGACAGAGATCCCAAGCTGAAACCACCATGAGAACCAGAGGCAGGAGGGAGGGTAGGAAACCTGAACTGTAACTGAAGAACTGCTAGAGGCTCAATGTGGAAAAGTCTGAGAGTTAAAAACTCTGTGGGAACCCAGTCATAGAGGGGCCCACACAACACCGTAAGATGTACTTTGAAGAACCTGACCAAGTTCTCACAGTAAATATTAGAGGAAAAAACCCTTGGGTTATGGCAGGAGGAGGGGAAAAGGAACCATTTTGAAATATTCCAGGGCACTCTGTTCTTCTTAACAAGATCTGCCCTCTGGGGAAACTAGTTAACTAAAGCCTAAGAAAGAGAGAAAGGAACAGAAGAAACAATAATGACTGAGAATTTCCCCAAATTAATGTCGGACACCAAACCACAGATCCAGGAATCTCAGAGAAAACCAAGCAGGATAAATGCTAAAAAAAAAAAAAAAAACCCTACAAGTAGGCATAGAATTTTCAAACTCAGAAAATCAAAGTTAAAGGAAAAATCCTAAAAGAAGCCAGAGGGGGAAAAAACACCTTACCTGCAGAGGAACAAAGATAAAAATTACATCTGACTTCTCCTCAGAAACCATGAAAGCAAGAAGACAGTAAAGTGAAATATTTAAAATGTTGAAAGAAAAAGAAACGAACCTAGAATTTTGTACCCTATGAAATTATCGTTTAAAAGAGGAGAAAAAGACTTAGACAAAACTTGAGGGAACACATTGCCAGACACTTGTCTTGCAAGAAATGTTTTAGAAAGTTCTTTAAAGATGAAGACACAGCAAGAGTTCTCCCCAGGGCTCTGGGGCACCCTCAGCCAGGGCTCACCTGAGCAGCCAAGCATCCTGGAGGGAGTAAGTGGCCAAGGCTGCTGAGTGCCTTCAAGGCCACCATCTTGACCTGAAGAAGAGGAAAGTGGAAAGCGCTTCAAGTTGGTGCTGCCGAGCGGAAGACTTTTCCTCTCCAGCCTGGCCTGGCCAGGTGCCCAACATACTGCATGAATAAAACCCTGATGTTGAGTTGCCTCAGGCCCCTGAACCCTGCCCTGCACGTCCAGCTCACTGGCAGAAAAGACTCTTTCTCTGCTGGAAGGAAGGAGGCCCATTGAGGAGGGGGCAGATGCCAGGTTTTTCATTCAGGGGGCCAGCGGGCAGCCCTTGAGGCCAGTGAAGCCTGTGGAACCAGCAGGCAGTTGTGAGTGATCTTTCCTACGCTGGACTCACCTCTTGGCTGCTGCAAGTGCGGGCACTTGGGTCCAAACCTTGCCTGCAGTGGGAGCCCAAGCAATTACGAACTAAGGCGAGACAATTTCAGATGACTTCCATTTTAACACTTCAAAAAATCTTCTTAGTACCTCAGAATGGACCTCAGATTTTCTATGAGACCTCTAACTTGTTCTTTCCAGCCAGGAGCTGCCCTAGCTGTCCAGACCAGACTGAAGACCTTAACCGAACCCAATGTAAGAAGTATTGTGGTGTTGGATGGTTTTGCACTCCATTTTTGCTGTCAGGCACTTCATATAAAGACCTGATGCCACATGAATTGGCTAAGGCAGCATTTTCAAGTTTGTTGCATTGGACCAGTGTCCCAAGGGAAGTTGTTGATTATATCATCTTTGGTACAGTTACACTGGAAATGAAAACAAGCAATGTGGCTAGAGAGGCTGTCCTTGGAGCTGGCTTCTCTGACAAGATTCATGCTCACACTGTCACCATGGCTTAGACCCCTGCTCACTCCGTCACCATGGCTGGCATCTCTGCCAGCCAAGCCATGACCACAAGTGTTGGCTTGATTGCTTCTGGCCAGTATGATGTGGTCATGGCAGGTGGTGTAGAGTTAATGACGGATGTTGCTATTCGTCATTCAATGAAAATGACTCTTGCTCTCAAAAAGGGCATACTTTGGATCAGCAACTATCTTTAATCTCTAAATTCAGATTGAATTTCCTATCAACTGAGTTCCTTGAGGTGGCTGAGTTCTCCACCAGTGAGACCGTGGGCCACTTTGCAGACCTACTGGCCACTGCCTCTGATGTTTCACTACTAGAACAGGATGAGTTTGTGCTGTGCTTGCACAGCCTGGCCGAGAATGCACAGGATGAAGGACTTCTGTCTGGTGTTGTACCCTTCAGAGTACCAGGAAGATATACAGTTACCAAAGATAATGGCATTCATCCTTCCTGCCTGGACCAGATGGCCAAACAAAAACCTTCATTCATCAAGTCCTATGGCACAGTGATAGCTGCAAATTCTTTCCCGACTGATGGTGCATCTGCAGTGTTGATTATGGCAGAGGAAAAAGCTCTGGCCATGCATTATAAGCCAAAGGCATGTTTGAGGGACTTTGTGTAATTATCTCAGGATCCAAAAAATCAACTTTTACTAAAAGGACCATACGCTACTCCAAAAATTTTAGAACAGGCAAGATTAACAATGAATGACATCGATGCTTTTGAATTTTACAAAGCTTTCTCAGGTCAGATTTTGGCTAGTGTTAAAGCCATGAGTTCTGATTGGTTTGCACAAAACTACATGGGTAGGAAAACTAAGGTTGGATTGCTTCCTTTGGAGAAGTTTAACTGGGGTGGATCACTGTCCCTAGGACACCTGTTTGGAGCCACTGGCTGCCAACAGATTACAGAAGGAAGGAGGCCAGTATGGTTTAGTGGCTCTCTGTCCATCAGGAGGGCAGGACCATGCTATGATAGTGGAAGCTTATCCAAAATAATAGATCAGGAAGAGGTGACCTGGAGTTTCTGTGCAACACGAACACTAGGCGATACTATTTCAGTGCTTTACTAAATGGCATCTGTAATTCCTAGAGCCTCTTAGGAAAACAAAATTTGTTGCCTTCTGTTAAATACTTTGCAATTATTCTTTGCTAGTGTTCTGAACTTTGCAATAATCTTGGTTTATTGCTCTTTCAGGGATTTCTTAGTCACCAGAATTTCACATGGTGATATGTTTAAGCACTTGTTTTTGGCCTCTATTTTCATTAAAGACTGAATGAATGGTTCCAATTTGGGAAAGATGTTAGCTGAGATTTGGAATCATCTTTGTAACATTTGCAAATTTTACTTATTCCTATTTGGGACCTAAAGGTAAGTGTTTTCTATAAAATATAAATGAATGTACCTAAATTAGCTTAATTATGGAAAGACAATTCAGAGTCTAAACATCACTGAAAACTTACAGTAAATGTTTAGATACATAAATGACATATTCGTTAACCTTAATAAAGTGGATAAGTTTCGGAGAAAGGAAAAGTTCTTTAGAGACAAAGAAAATAATGTAGGTCAGAAATTCAGAGCTACATAAAGAAGAGAAGAGCATTAAAAAGGAATGAGTGAAGATAAAATAAAAACTTTTATTTTCTTATTCTTAGTTGATATAACAGATAAGTTTGATCAAAATAACAATACCAACAATGTATTCGATTATGCATGCTTATGTATATATCATATATATGCTTATGTATGCTTATATATAAGTGAAAAGAATGACAGCAATGATACAAAGGATGAGAAAAAGAAATTAGGATTGTTTTGTTATTATAAAGTAGTCACACTACCCATGAACTGGTATACTGTCATTTGAAAGTGAGCTTAAATTAGCTATATGTCTATTGCAAACCCTAGGGCAACCACAAAAATAGTAATAAAAAAAAAGACATATAAGCTATATGTTAAGAAAGGAGAGAAATTGGAATCATATAAAATGCTCATTTAAAACCATGAAAGGCAGAAAATGAGTAGAAGATAAAAATAGGAACAAAGAACAAGATCATCAAGTAGAAAACAGTAACAAATATGGTTGATATGAGTCCAAATATATCAATAATCTCTTTGAACATCAATTGTCTAAATGCACCAATTGAAAGACAAAGATTGTCAGAGTGAATTAAAAAAAAGACCCAATTATGTGATCTCTACAAGAAACTCATTTTAAATATAAGGACAAATATAGATTAATAGTAGATGGATGAAGAAAAATATACCATGCTAATACTAACCAAAAGAAAGCAGGAGTAGCTATATTAATTTGAGACAGAGCAGATTTCAAAGCAAGAAAACTTAGGGATAAAGAAGGGTATTATGTAATGATAAGGGGGTCAATTTTCCAAGAAGACATAACAATCCTTAACATGTATGTGTCTAATAACAGAGAATAAAACTATAAGAGGCAAAAACTATGAACTACAAGAAGAAATAGATGAATCCACTATTCTGGTTGGAAACTTCAAGACCCTTCTTCCAGAAATGGGCAGGCCCAGCAGGTAGAATATTAGTAAGGACGTAGTTGAACTCAACAACACCGTCACTCAGCCGAATATAATTGACATCTATAGACTAAATCCTCCAACAACAGCAGCATGCACATTCTTTTCAAGCTCACATGGAACATTTATCAATATAAACCACTTTCTTGGCCATAAAAGGTACCTTAACAAATGTAAAAAAACAGAAATCATACAATGTCTATTCTCAGATCACATTGGAATTAATTAAGCTGGAAATCAATAATAGATAACTAGAAAATCCCCAAATACGTGGAGATTAAACAACACAATTCTAAATAACACATAGGTCAAGGAATAAATCTCAGGAGAAATTAAACATTTTTTCCTAGATGAAAATGAAAAAATAACTTATCAAAATTTGTGGAATGCAGCAACAGCAGTGCTTACGGGAAAATTTATAGCATTGAATGCATATATTAGAAAAAAAGAAAGATCTACAATCAGTAATCTAAGTGTTCATATTAAGAAACTAGAAAGAGAACAACAAATTAAATCCAAAGTAAGCAGAAGAAAAGAAATAGTAAAAATTAGAGCAGAAATCAATGGAATTTAAAACAGGAAATCAATAGATTAGATCAACAAAATCAAAATCTCCTTCTCTGAAAAGATCAAATAAATCAATAAGCCTTTAGCCAAGCTAAATAAGAAAAAAAGAGAGGACACAAATGATTAATATCAGAAATGAAAGAAGTGACATCACTAGACTCCGTGAACATTAGAAGGATAATAAAGGAATACTATGAACAATCCTATGTCCACAAATTTGATAACCCAGATGAAGTGAACCAATTTCTTTAAAGACATAATTTGCCAAAATTCACACAAGAGAAATAGATAATATGACTAGCTCTACATCTGTTAAAGAAATTGAATCAATAATTAATAACCTTCCAAAGCAGGAAGCACCAGGGCCGGGTGGGTTCACTGATGAACTATACCAAACATTAATTTAAATCATAACTATTCTCAACAATGTTTTTCAGAGGATGGAAGCAGAGGGAATACTTCCTAACTCATTCTATGTGGCCAACTTCACCCTACCAAAACCAGACAAAGACATTATAAGAAAACTTCAGACCAATATCACTCATGAACATAGATGCAAAATCCTCGTCAAAATATTAGCAAGTTGAATCCAACAATGTATGCAAAGTATTATGCACCACAACAAAGTAGGATTTATCCCAGGTATGCAAGGCATGTTCAGCATTCAAAAATCACTTAACGCGGGCTGGCCCAGTGGCACAGCAGTTTAGTTTGAGCTTGGCAGCCTGGGGTTTGCCGGTTCGGATCCCAGGCACCTGCCAACGCACTGCTTGTCAGCCATGCCGTGATGGCGTCCCCTATAAAGTAGAGGAAGGTGGGCCAGATGTTAGCCCAGCGCCAGTCTTCCTCAGCAAAAAGAGGAAGATTAGCAATGGATGTTTGCTCAGGGCTGGTCTTCCTCACACACACACACACACACACAAATCACAACGTAATCCATCAATAGGCTAAAAAGCAAAATCACATGATCATATCAATAGATACAGAAAAAGTATTTGATAAAATCCAACCACCATTTATGATAAAAACTTTCAATAAACTAGCAATAGAGCTGAACATTCTCAACTTGATAAAGAATAGCTGCAAAAACCCTCCAGCTAACATTGTACTCCTGGTAAGAAACTTGAAGTTTACCCACTAAGATCAGAACAAGGTAAGGATGTCTCCTCTCACCACTCTTTTTCAGCATTGTACTAGAACTTCTAGCTAATGCAATAACACAAGAAAAGAAAGTAAAAGGTAGATAACATGATAATCTATGTAAAAATATCTGAAAGAATTGACAAAAAAAAAATCTCCTGAAATTAGCAAGCAATTATAATAAGGTGGGAGGGTACAAAGTTTATATAAAGAAGTCAATCACTTTCTGATATATCAGCAATGAATAATTATAATTTGAAATTAAAAACATAATACCATTTACACAAGCACTCAAAAAATAAAATAGGCATAAACCTAACAAGATATTTCCAAGATCTATATGAGGAAAACTATAAAACAATGATGAATAAAATAAAAGAACTAATTAAAGAGATAGTCCATATTCATTTACAGGAAGACTCAATATTGTCAGGATGTCAATTCTTCCCATCTTGATCTATAGATTCAATGCAATCCCAATCAAAATCCCAGCCAGTTATTTTGTGGATATGGACAAACCGACTCTAAAATTTATATGGAGAGTCAAAAGACCCAGAATTGCCAACAAAATATTGAAGGACAAAGTTGGAGGACTGACACTACCTGACTTCAAGACTTACTATAAAGCTACAGCAGTCAAGAAAGCATGGAATTGGTGAAAGAATAAAAAATTGATCAATATAACAGACTAGAAAGCCCAGAAGGAGACCCACATAAATATAATCAATTGATTTTTGACAAAGGGGCAAAGGAAATATTATGGAGCAAATATACTCTCTTCAACAAATGGTGCTGGAACAACGACATCTACATGCAAAAAAATGAATCTAGACACAGACCTTACACCCTTCACAAAAATTAACTCAAAATGGATCAAAGATCTAAGTGTAAAATGCAAAATTATAAAAGTCTTAGAAGGTAACATAGGAGAAAAGCTAGATTACCTTGGGTATGGCAATGACTTTTTAAATACAACAGTAAAGGCATGATCCATGAAAGAAATAATTAATTGATAAGCTGAAGTTCATTAAATTTACAAGCTTCTGATCTGTAAAAAACAATGTCAAGAGAACAAGAAGACTAAGCCATAGACTGGGAGAAAATATTTGCAAAAAACCCATCTGATAAAGGATTGTTATCAAAAATATACAAAGAACATTTAAAAATCAACAGTAACAAAATAAACAAGCTGATTAAAAAATGAGCCAATGACCTAACATATACCTCACCAAAAAGATATATAGATGGCAAATAAGCATGGGAAAGATGTTCCACATCACGTCATCAGGGAAATGCAAACCTATTAGAATGGTCAAAGTCCAGAACTCTGACAAAAATGCTGGTGAGTATGTGGAGCAACATGAATTCTACTTCATTGCTTGTGGCAATGTAAAGTGGAACAGCCACTTGGGAAGATGATTTGGTGGTTTCTTAAAAAACTAAACATACTCTTACCATATGACCCAGCAATCGTGCTCAATCGTATTTACCCAAAGGATTTGAAAATTATGTCCACACACAAAAACCTGCACATGGATAATTGTCCAAACTTGGAAGCAACCAAGATGTCCTTCAGTAGGTGAACAGCTAAGTATACTGTGGTACATCCAGACGGTGGAAGATTATTCAATGCTAAAAAGAAATGAGCTATCAAGCCATGAAAAGACATGGGGGAACCTTAAATGCACATTACTAAGTGAAAGGATGCAATCTGACAAGGCTATCTCTCTCTCTACATATATATTGTATGATTCCAACTCTATCACATTGTGGAAGAGGCAAAACGATGGAGATGAGAAAAAGGTCAGGGGTTGCAGTTGAGGGGTAGGAGGGAGGGATGAATAGGTGGAACAGAGAGGATTTTAGGGCAGTGAAAATTCTGTTTCATACCTAATGATGAATGCATGTCCAAACCCGTACATTTGTCCAAACCCATAGAATGCACAACACCAAGATTGAACCATAATATGAACTATGGACTTTGGGTGATTATGATGTGCCAATGTAGGTTTACAAATTATAACAAATGTACAACTTTGTGGGGGATGTTGATAGTGAGGGAGGCTGTGCATGAGTAGGGGCAGGGGGTATATGGGAACTCTCTGTACCTTCCCAATTGTTGTGAATCTAAAACTGCTCTAAAAAATACAATGTTAATAAAATGATAAAATATTTTTGAATCATATATTCAAAAGAGAAGAAAAATTTGGTTTGTTTAAGAGGTGAAGAGGAGGAAAAAACCCTCGCACTGAGCATGTCAAATTATATAAAGTAAAGGTAGGATCAGGAAAGAGATAAGCAGGAGTGTGAATTGTTGGATTTAACTTGAAAGTAGAAGAGGCAGCAACCAGGGAATTCCCCAGGATATAGTTCTGAAGAGGCCAACTGACTGCCAAAATCCATGCTTTAATAAGATTATTTGGAAGACTTCTAGACCCCTCTCAACTTTGTCTTCCTTTTTTGTCATAAGACACCTCCCATCAGTAGCTTCCAGAGCACACATGTAGAGAATAGTCAGTTATGTCCTTGAGAAATTTAATTTGTCCTGTAGAAGACACAGGACACATTAATAAAAACCCATTACTCTAATCAATATTTCAGGAAGCTTGGAGACCATATGCTTGCTGGTGACAATCTATATAACTGCTCCAAAGGAATGGTGGGCATTCCTTCCTAGCCTTTTTTCTAGATGCTAGATATTCCACCAGAAAATATCAAACTATTCATTTCACTAATGAGGAAGTGCTATTTGATTGAGGAAACTATTGGTAGTCCAAAGGTAAAAAGCAGTGACACATTCAGAGGGAAATGGCCATTTACAAATGAATATTCCCTCACATTATTGTAGAACAATTACTTGAGGGAAAATATCCTTGGCAGAACTAAAGACATGAGAAAAAGACCTCTATAATTGCTATTGTGATCAATTCTAGTCCTTATATACTCATTCTAATACTTCACTTTTCAATGACAACTTCTAATTTCTAAATACAGGGAAAAAACATCACCAGCACCAGGCTGTTTCTTCCTATCCCTTTCGTACATGCAAGTATTTAGGATTCCTAAATACTAAGTTCCTAAAACATTTTCAAAGAATATATTGCTTCAGTCTCCTTATACATTTACTGAGTCAACCATGTGTCTGTTTACCTACCTAACTTTCTACTGCCTACTATCCATTATCTATCTATCCATCCATCTATCTATCTATCTATTTATCTATCTATTTATTTATCTATCTATCTATCTATCTATCTATCTATCTATCTATCTATCTATCTATCTATCTATCTCTGTCTCAACAAGTTGCACGTGGCACACCTTAAAACAAGTTATTCTTTGTTGGTCATTTATGAGACACTGAAACCTCTTTGACCTTTTGTCAAACAGTGATTAACTTATTTGTTTCCCACTGCCCAATTATGAAATTCTCTCCTTTAGGAATAGGTAAAGAATAGGTAATCTTTATGATTTTGCATCTTTTCTTATTTAGGTGCATTTAAGGTGTTACGTAAAATCCAGGAATGTTTGGTAATATGACATTAAAATCATTCTATACAGAAATTGTCACTGCAATATAAAACTAGCAATATGTGTTCAATCTGTCTTGTTGGATAAAGTCCTTTTGATTTGTTTTAATATTAGTCTGAATTCAAAAATTTACCCATTTTGAAACTCTATTTTTTCTGTTTGTACTCAAAATTATTCTTATTTAAATGAATCTGCTATCATTTGAGCTGAATTAATTCTATTCTTAACAGGATAAGAATATTTTTCTTATTAAGCTAAACTCTGTTTAAGGCATTTGTACGATACTTTAACAATAAAAGTGAAAAATTCTGAGGTAGAGTTAGATCTGATAACTTTATGTATTTAAAATCCTCTTTGTTACTTTTAATCCATCTTGTACATATTCTCACAGAATGCAATTCAGTGTTTGAGGCAAACTCAATTACCAAAATTCACAGTGTATGAGAAATTTTAAACTATGTTTAAAGATACTATTGAGATGTGGAGGAAAAAATGTGGACTACTATAGAAAGCTGTACCCAGGAGAGTAAGAAAAAGATTTATCTGCTCAAGGGAAAAATGTGTAATTTCTCTTGAGATTTGCAGAATTATCTGATATAATCTATAGTGCTTTTTCATATTAAAAATCAAATAATTGTTGGGGCTTTAAACATGTTACAAGCATCCAAAAGTTTAAAAATTTACCTTTTTTTTGCTTACATTTATATCTGCAGTTACTATATTTTGTAGATTACTAATATATTTGTTTCCCACTATATATATTATTTCAGAAAGTTTCTATATATTAGAAAATTTTTATAAATATAAGGGTTTTTAAAATAGCTATATCTGATATTTTATCATCAAGAAGAAGAGAAATGTCATCATAATAACATTGACAGTGTACACTTTAAATTCCCCTACCTCCATGTTCCCAGGTGACTAGAAAGGAGAGGGTATGACATAGGAAATCAGGAGAGGGAAAAGAAGAATTTAAAAAAAATCTAGTGGTTCTTAGAATAAGAAAGGAAAAAAAAAATGGAAGGAGGTGAAAGGAGAATATAAGTTCCTTTTTAGATCAAAATGCCTGCTACTGGGATAGAGTGAATAGAAATGATTGATAGATAATAGATAGATAGATGTGTCCCCACAAAATTCACATACTGAAGTCTTAACCAGTACCTCAGAATGTGACTGTATTTGAAGATGGGGCCTTTAAAGAGGTAATTAAGTTAAAATGAGGCCATTAGCGTGGACCCCAGTCCAATCTCACTGTTGACCTTATAACAAGAGGAAATTCGGACACACAAAGAGACAACAGGAGTGCACTTATACAGAGGGACAACCATCTTCAAGAGGGAGGCCATCTATAAGCCAAGGAGAGAGGCCTCAGGGGAAATCAACCCTGCTCACACTTTAATCTTGAACTTCTAGCCTCCAGAACTGTGAGAAAATACATTTCTGTTGTTTAAGCCACCCAGTCTGCAGTATTTTGCTATGACAGCCTAACCCAAATTAAACAATAGATGTTTTCTCTGTCCCCATTTTAGATTCTGTGAGGAAACTGCCTTTTAGAGTGTCCCTGTTAATCTGGAACGGGCCCAACAGAGAAATGTGCTACCAGGGCTTATGCCCACAATTTCTGTAAACTCCTGCAATTTAGGTGAGAGAGCTTTTCCTGTGTGCTCCCTGTGGGAGACATAGAATCAATGGACCTGCCATTGTGAAGACTCTTCACTGTGCTAAGGGGTAAAGTGACCCTAAATGGAGGCAGTAGTGTTGGATGACATAAGCCATAAATACAATAGAGGCTGTGACTGTGTCACAGAATACCTGCAGTGTTAGCAAGGGCTGGCCAGCAAAAGCTGGCAAGGAACCTAGCATCTAATATGATATATTGTCACCAAAACTACCAAAAACCCACGGGTCAGTAAAAGTACAAACAGGTGGATCTAAAGCCAGCTTCTCTTTGCAATAGAGGGAGGTAAGATTTCCTATTAACACAGATACCAATTTGAGAAGGAGTAAGGAAGGAAAAATCCTAAAAAAAAACCCTATGTATTTACAAAATATCAATGTTTAAAATGGAAGGTACTGTGATATCTTTAAATCGCAGCAGCAAGTCCACTGTGCCTGTGATGCCCACACTACCCCAGCCTAAGAGGACTCCTGAATACTAGTGGGCACCTCGATTTTCAGTTAAATCACATATATAAGCAAATAAACCATAATCTCCTATACACTCCCATTATTCATGTATAAATATAAGATTCCATCACAAGTACATATTTCTTTTTATTGAACTCATAAAAGACAACTCTAGACTAGGCTGTTAGAGGTATTTGAGCTAGTGAATTTGCTGCTTGCCGTGATGTTTGAGTTGATATTAAAATAGAAGGACACATTTTATTATTTCATAAGAAAAGAAGTCTGATAGGAGTCAAGGAAACTAGTCTCTAGAAGGGTGGCCACTGAGTGGAGGGTCTAAAGGACCTGAAGCACAGCAGTGACTGCCATGAATATCTTAGGGAATGGAGTGAATGTGTCTTCACTGAGGAAGCATAAATAAAACTAATTATTAGGAACTGGGAAAGTAAAGAAAGGAAAAGAAAGGTGGGGGAGGGGGAAATAAGGGACAGCAAAATTAATACACACTAATGCTTACACCTTATTTAAGTTATATAATTTCAAAATATTCCCATCAAAATATATTTCTAAGAGTTTATGACAAGGGTTAGCAAACTATAGTATATGGGGAAATCCAAACTTTTGCCAGTCTAACTAAGAAAAAAGAGAGAAGACACAAATTACTAATATCAGAAATGAAAGAAGGGCTATCACTACTGATTCAATGGACACTAAAAAGATAATAAAGGAATATTATGAACCATACATCCACAAATTTGATAACTTAGATTAAAAGGACCAATTCTTTGAAGCACACAACTGCCAAAACTCACATAAGGATAAGTAGAAAAGAATATGAATAGGGCTATCTCTTTTAAAATAATTGAATCAATAACTAATAAACTTCCAAAAAACAAAACAGGAGTCCCGGATGGATTTGCTGGTGAATTCTACCAAACATTAAGGGAAGAGATGATACTAATTCTCTATGCCTTGCTTCAGAAAATAAAAGCAAAGGGAACATTTCCTAACTCATTCTATGAGGCCAACAATACCCTAATACAAAAACCAGAAAGACACAAAAGGAAGACTACAGACCAACATCTTTCATAAACACAGATGCAAAATCCTCAATAAAATGTTAGCAAGTATAATCCAACCATGTACAAAAAGAATTATACAGGGGTCAGCACCATGGTCTAGTGGTTAAGTTTGGTGCACTCTGCTTTAGTGGCCCGAGTTCAGTTCCCGGCTGTGGACTTACACCAATTGTTGGCAGCCATGCTGTGGCAGTGACCCACATACAACATAGAGGAAGATCGGCACAGATGTTAGCTCAGGGCAAGTCTTCCTCAGCAAAAAAAAAAAAAAAAAAAAATTATACACAGTTATCAAGTGGGATTTATTTCATGTATGCAATGGAGACAGAGATTGGATTTATGTAGCCACAAACCAAGGAATACCTGGAGCCATCAGAATCTGGGTGAGGGAAGGAAGGATTTACTCCCAGAACATTTGGAGGAACCACGGCCCTCCTGGCACCTTGATTTCAGGCTTCTATCCTCTGGAACTGTGAGAGAATAAATTTCTGTTGTTTTAAGTCAGCGAGTTTGTAGTAATTTGTTACAGCAACCATAGAAAAATAATACAATGCCTAACGAAGTAACTCAATATTTTGAATCCAAATATCTTATACTTTGCTAATATTTGTAATGTGCTGAGGATTGTTGAGAGAGATCCTGTCTAGTCATTCAAGATAACTCCACCCAGAATCTCTGTTAGACACAGAGTCAAGTGAGAAAAGGAACATGATTTAACTTTCTGTCCCGTATCCCACTGTACCAGTGTCAGAGCTCTTCTCAAAACATCCTTTCTGATGAAATTTGGAAAGCATAAATGCGATTTGGATATTATTGCTTAGTGCAGAAAAATGGAAAATTCACTGCAGGTGTGATATAAAAGTTAGAAAGTGATTCTTCAAGCAGTGAAAGGAAACAGAGTAATAAGTAAACACTATTGGCCATCTACTTAAAAATAAGAAGAAAACTAATTTGGTCAGGCCTGAGCTAATTACCATATTCTGAAATTAAATTAATAAAGTTGTAACAAAATTTTTACACTAAGAAATCTCCTGTCTTTATTACAGCTGGGATGTGAGCTTTGGAGATATGTTTAGTAATGTATTAAAAGAGATTGTTTGAAAAATAGATTTGACAGATGGTGTAATGGATGCGACAACTCAGCAGAGTTTATCCATTCTTAAAATTTTACAGCCATGCTGATGGTTGCAGTTTTATGGGCTTTTTTCCTAGGTTTTAAAAAAATTTTGCAAAATAAATCATTCTACAATTGATTATAACTTACTAATGATCTCAATAATAAATATAACTACTTTGGCCACTAATAAAAGTAATACTATCTTTTGAACTTGAAAATAAATCTTTACATAGTATGGGGTTCTGTGTTTGTTTCATAAAAACGTTAAGATTACTTTTAGATAGTGCAAATAAATGCATTGATGTGTGACAATCTATGACAAGTAATATTCTAAGATACATTTGATAAAATATCATGGAAAATCATGGTGAAAAGCATTATGATAACAGAAATAATGCAAAAATATGTCATTAAGAGAAAAAAATACAAAAAAGTTACATGACTGATCCAAGTTATGAATAATATATCTATATATGTATATATGTACATTTGTGCATTTTTCCATAAAATACTGTATAAGCATCAAAATATTCACAACAATCATCTCTATAGCTGGTTTTAGTTTTCATTGAATTCTATATTTTCTAAACTTCTTAAAATGAACCATAATTCTGCCCCAATAAAAATGTTATGTCTTTGCATTTTGGTCATTCTAAAATATTTTTGATTTGCTAAATCTGAGTTTCTCTGCATATCCTCCAAAAAACCACACAGATCAACAAGGAGTGAATGTAAAACTAAAGATAACCCACATCTCAGCATACCAGGAGATAGAGATTACAACAAATATCAATTTATACATAACTAGAGAAATAAACATAGTCCAGCAGATGTCTCATACCAGAGCTTAGAGTTGAGAGTGCTTGGAATCTGAACAGACTGCATGCAGAAGAGAAGAGGGGAGCAGAGGGTTCAAGGGTGATGGAGCATAGAAAAAAATCATCTCAGAAAGAAAAATTCCTTTTTCTACATAAAAAAAAGAAAATTACTGAAGACGAGTCTAAGACATAATAGATCTCAGCAGGAGATAAGGGGAAACATTTGAACACATATAATAACTGAGGTGGAATTCATAAATACAGTTGCTTCTGGGAGATTAGGAAGTATATAGATAATGGGCAATAATGTATGGGTGAGCAGAGGTGAAGAGGAAGGAAGAAGAAAGTGAGGGAAATAGAGGGATCCTGAAGAAATAAAAGCAAATTATAAAGTTGAAGGACACACTAAATGCTCCCCTCAACACAATCAAAGGAAAAAGTTATGTGTTAAAAACCAAAATTACACTTCACTATATGGACTGAAGGAGTAGTCTTGAACTGATAGCTTGTAAGACACTTATAACCCCTAACAGTTGCCCCCCAAAGAAACAACAAAAAGGAATCTAAAATTGGGCAAATAACTGTTGAGAAGACAATAGAAAGTCAGAAACAAAATATGTCAACAGATAGAAATTCCTCTTAAATAAAGCAGAAGAAAACTCTAATGGAAAACTTCAAGCTCAATTAAATATAATTTAGCAAGCATTTGGAAATATTAAAGGAAAAAAACACCATAAAAAAGAACTGCAGAAACTAAAAACATAAATGGAAAAAATCCAGGAAGATATCAAATAGTGATTGAATTTAAGATCAGAAATGAAGAAAAAGGCAAAATTATATCAGAAACAAAGACTAAATGGCAAGATTCGTAAAGAGGGAATAAATCCAACCCCAAATACTGCATTTGAACATCAAGAAGACTAAAATGACTACAGAAGAACTACACAACGTTAGCATAGATAGTGAAGACATTGAAATTGTTAAAGATTTTGTTTACCTTGGTTTAGTCATCGGTTTAAATGGAGACAGCAGCCAAGAAATCAAGAGAAGACTGGGATTTGGGAGGGCAGCAATGAAAGAATTAGGAGAGATCATCAAGTGTAAGGAAGTGTCATCAGAGACTAAGGCCAAGACTGTCCACACCTCATGTTCCTGATTACCATGTAAGGGTATGAAAGCTGGACAGTGAAAAGGCTGACAGGAAAAAAATTGATTTTTTTGAAATATGGTGTTGGAGGAGAGCTCTACAGATACCCTGGACTGCCAGAAAGATGAGGAAGTGGGCCCTAGAGCAAATTAAGTATGAACTATCACTAGAGGCTCCATAAAGGAGCCATAGGAATGAGTCTACAGAAGTTGACCAAGGTTGTTGAGGACAGGACATTGTGGACATCACTCATTCATAAACTTGCTAGGAGTCAGAGCTGACTTGATGGCATGTAACAACAACACTGAAAACTACAGTAGGGAAACTAAGATAATGAACGTAGGAGATAGAGTTTAAAAGGACAAGGGGGAAAGTAGGTCAAGTTGTAGAGCAGCAAAGAACAAGTACACATGTAATTGCAGATTCTGACGAAGAAAAACAAAAAGCAAGTAATAATAATTATACCTGTGATCCAAGAAAAATCTCTGGAATTAAAAGAAGATTGTATCTACATGCTGACAGGCCCACCATGCATCTGAATAAATTAATCTTCAGTAGTTGACCATAGATATAGCCTAGCAATTTTTTTAAACTAAGAGAATTATTAGACTTGACAGAAAAAAAAGTTCCCTGGATTCCTAGGAAACAGAGCAAATTTCATATAAATGTAACCTCTTTTTAAGTAATCTGCTAAAGGATGAGCATTATCCAACACAGACATGACCAGGAAAACTTCAGGAAAAGAACTGATAGTGAGCATTTAATATATGCAATTATAGATTTATGACTAAAACAAAAGTTGGAGACAACGGGATAAGAATAAGGTATAAACGTTCTGACAAAATAGATAAAAACAGATCTAAAATATAGGAGAAGAGGAGAAAAGGTGAAAATAGAATAAGCTCATTGCTGCATAAGTAATAGGGGGTAATAGTTGGGTATCAAAATATACTATTTAAATAGTGCAAATCAGATGGTATTAGGTTGAACGTATGCAATTACCGATATTCAGCCATTTTTGAAATAGCAATTCAACTCCTAGGTATGTACTCTATATAAATATTTATGTCCGTCAAAATATATACACAAGAATGTACATAGAACTTTCATTTACACTAGTACCAGATTGGGAATAACCCAAATGTCCATGAAGAGTATAAAGGAAAAATAAATTGTGGTATATTCACATGGTGGTACAGTACAGAAAATAACAAGGGCAAATTGTCTCAAGCTCTAACATGTATGAATCTCAAAGACACTGTGTTGAGCTGAAGAATACAGGCAAAAAGAAGTATATACTGTGTGACTACATTTATTTGAAGCTCAAAAGTAGGCAAATGAATCCACGGTGGCAAAAGTTAATATAGTGGCTACCTTTGCAGACAGATCAACTCTAGGCTTAAGGAGCTGTTATTGTTTTGTGTCTTACAGTGAGTGGTGACAATACAGGGGAATATATTTGCATGAATTCATCAAGCTGAAGATTTAATTTTTGTACACTTTATGTAAACTTTATGCATTTACATAAAATTTTAAGAAAAATTTTAAGAAAAGTAATACTATAAAAAGCTTGTGTTTTTAAGGTAAATAGAAGACAAAAAAATTCAGAACAAGTTTTCATATTTAGTTTCTTCATTATGCTACTTAGCAACTGATCAACATATAAGCCTAGGAATTCCTAATCAACTTTATAGGGTTGCTTTCCCAAGCTCCTCCCTCTCCATGATCTCCCATGGCTTTCTTGTTCCCTGAGAATCCTTTAATCTGTCCTCACATCAGAAAGTTGGGCTTTAAATATCCTATTCTGCCACAAGCTTCCATAACTGTGCCTCTGGGTCGAAAAGGTGGGAGAACAGGGAAGGTTTGCCCCATCCTCTTAAGATTATAGCTTCACTGATCAGAGATGAAGTTTCCCTTCCCTGAGATATTTGGCTTCTGTGGACTCCTGTATCTGCTGCTGCAACTATGGCACCATGCGGTCGCTTGGGACCCAATAGAATGGAAAAATGAAAATGAAAATTCCAGGTATTTCTGCACTGTGAATATTAGGAGTTCCCTAACACATAAACCCTGTAGTTAGCATTAGGTTTTTATTCAGATTAAGATATAATTGATACCGAACCAAGTGGGCTCACCTCTGGGTGAGTTAAATAAGACTCTACACCAGTGGAAATTGTCTCAGAAAGTAAAGTGTATTTGCAGCAAATAGGAGGCCCTGAGGAACCATTTCCAAAGTCATGGTGTCCCTGAACAAATGGAAGCAGGAATTTTTATTTCAGTTGGGCAATGAATATTCAAAAGGGAGAGGAGGGTACACTGCAGATTATGGTAATGAGGCTCAATCTCCTCTTGAAGGAGTTATGTTAAAAATAACATAAAGTCATGGGCATAGCTCTGTAGGGAGGCTTGGTTAGCTTCAGGGTGGTTGCTGGGTCTGTGTCCTTAACATAAAAAACAACTTGGAAAAACCGTTAAATGCTTCCAACCTCACCCTTGAGTTTCTTAGGGCACTAGTCCATGGCATAACGAGTGTCCAAAATTGTATATGTTCATATATGTTGGTGTGCTTGCATGTATGTGTGTGACAACTTTCACTCAATTATCCCACAGAAAAATATAAAATCATTTTACATATGTATCATTGAACCTACTTTTCAAATTCTTTGTCATTTTACCCCAAATCCCTTTATGTGTTTGCTGAAAACAGCAACAAATCAATGTTGAAATGTTAATAGTGAAGGATTTTTAATGTATGAGGAAATATAAGAACGCTTTAGAACAATTCACAATAGAATAAAAGTATGTCCCAAATTTCTGCACTGTTTTTACTTTGGTATGTTTGAAACTTTTAATTGCTTAGTTTATTTTAAATCTCTCAGCTGTGAAGTGTTTGTATTGCAAGAGAAGTAGTATTCTTCCTGCAATATGGCTGTTACACAAGAAAATCAGCATCAAGTGGAGTCGTATAAGTCATAATAGCAAAAAATAAGTATTTTGAATTAAATACAATATGTTCTGCTAAGAAATGAAATGACATATTTTGATCAAGCCTTGAGGAAAAAACAAGCAAATCCATTTTAACCACTTCAAAACCTATCTTAATAATATTCAGTCCTCTTTATTTTATAAAACATCCTGCATATTTTATTAAAAACACATTTAACCAGAGAAAGAAACCATACATGCATGTAACTTTTGCTTAGTTTATTATCGACAGTGTTTATCCTTAAAATGTACTAATTCTTTTATTGAAAATATTTATGAGGAAAATGTATAATATACTCATAAATGCAAAATACAAAATAATTTATTAGAGGATACAATTGATTTTGTCCATTTTGAAGTTAAAGAAGGGTTTTAATATTATTCCTATCTTTTTGTTTTTTTAATAAAATTTTATTTTAGAATACTTTTAGATTTATAGACAAGTTATGAAGTTAGTACAGAGTTCCCATATACCCCACATCCCGTTTTCCCTATTACTAACATCTTATATTAGTATGGTATATTTGTCACACTAATGAACTGATATTGATACATTAATTCATATGGATTTCCTTAATTTTTAGATAATGTCTTTTCTATTCCAGCATCCCATCCAAGACATAACACTGCATTTAGTCATCATGTCTCTGCAGGCCCTTCTAGACTGTGACATTTCCTCAGACTTTTTGATGACCTTGACAGTTTTAAGGAGTACTGATAAGGTATGTTATATACTGTCCTTCAGTTTGGGTTTGCCTGATTTTTTTTTTCTCTCAATGATAGACAAGGCTTATGGGTTTGGGGGAAGGAAAATCACAGAGGCAAAGTGCCATTCTCATCACACCGTATGAAAGGTACATGCTATCAATATCACTTATCCTTACTGATATTAACCTTCATCATCTGGATGACACAGTTCTTGTCATGTTTCTGCACTATAAAGTTACTATTTTTTTCCCTCATTTGCATACTGTACTTTTTGGAGGAAAGTCACTTTCTTAAGTGCACACTTAAAGAAGAAAGAGTTATGTCCCACCTCCTTGAGTAGAGAGCATCTACAGAAATTATTTGGAATTCTTCTGTACATATTTGACTATGATCTTCCCATTTTATTTATTCATTTCATCATTAATCTGAATCAGTATGGACTCTTGAATATTTGTTTTATACCTTCTTGCTGCTCAAATTATTCCAGCTTTGGCCATTGGGGGCTCTCTAGGGTGGCTTCTGTGTCCTTTTAAAATACCCCCATCATTTTAAATTTCATTACTTCCTGGTGCTGAAAGATGTTCCATGTTAATCTTTGATTTTCCATGCCTCAGCCCCAGAATCAGCTATTTCTCCATGGCACCTGGGTCATTGTTACTGGCAAATGGTTTTAGAAGTCAAGATCTTTGCACTTGTGTGTTCCTCTTATTTTAATGATAAAACAGTATGTTAAACTGGTTAAAAAATCCATATCAGAGACAATATATTCAAAGAAAAGTATTTCTCTTACATTCACATTCCTCTTTATTTTCTCAAATGTACATACATTTCAGATGTACTTTGATATTTTCCAGACAACTATTAGCATCTATCTCTCAAATCATTTTCTTATCTATTATTTCTAGTTACATAAACAGAAAGATAGGTGGCACACCCACTGAGTCTTATTTCTTTTCACGTCATTTCACGTAGAAATGGTAATTATATAGATAGGCAGAGATTGATAATCCATTGTTAAGATAGACCTTAATTTTTGAAATTTTTAAATGAAATTCAACAATGGACTTTTAGTTTGTTTCCATCATGCTGATATTTTACAAGCATCACTATGATAAATATATAATTTCATAAATTAATTAATACTTTTTTAATGAAAAGAGGCAAATATGGATGGCTTTGGAATTATGTCTGGCAGCTTAATAAAAGTCTAGTTAAACAGAACATAAGCCTTTGGATGATACTAGCAGCTAGTTCTAACAAAGCTCCAAGGGACCAGGAAGCTCTAAGTGTTACATGGTTGAATACATGTTTCCTATCCTCCTTCAAGTCTCCTATAAACATGTAAATTATCACAAGGCGGGATCTCTTTTCTGATATTCTCTTTATGATATTTTTAGCCATGCCAGCCCCAACTAATCTTTCTGTAGGATACTTAGAGCTTCAGAACCATGAGTTTCTCCCACAAGCTCAACTTTACATTAATGCAACATGGCAAGGGTGGTTCATGTCTATGTATCCCTGTGTGGAAACTTTTGGATCTTAACAAGGACTTACGTATATTACTTGTGTGAGTTCAGCTAGTCACAATGATGGTGAAAAGCAAAATCGCAATTAAACCCAGGTTAAATCAGAAATGGATTTGGCTGCTTCTGCTAGGCAGAAACACATGTAAGCTAATAGGCTAATGTGAAAATGCAGAACTGATTTTACTTTTAAGGTCAGAGGCAAGAGACAAACAGAGACAAAGACTAGGATTGAAACTCAATTTTCCATTCCCTTTCCAGGAGGAGGCTAAACATCTTCATAAACTTACAATGTACTGAAACTTACAAGGTTATAATCATGGTTATTATTATTATTATTATCATCATTTACATAGACAATGTCTACTTTTTTTCAGAGAGCTTATATAATTTATAGTGATATTCTGCAGATGCAAGTGTGTGAATATACTCATCAAACATGTGTTCTAGGACCCTACTGTTAGCTTCTAGAATGGTCACACAAATGAACAGCCAAGGACACCTGTACTCCTTACAGCTACCAAAGGAATAATGAACTAATGTCTACAAGAGAAAAAAATTATCCTTCTCTTACAAGATTCGTAGAAGTCGGGTGTTATGCATCATTTTCTGGAAGCCATCTCTGTTTGGCACTGTACTATAAACTACCAAAGATTTAACAGGAACATCACCATTTTTTGAACATACAGCAACTGAATATTTTGCTGCCTTTACTAGCATTTTGATGTAGCCTGTGACATTGCTAATGCTGTCTTTTCTGCACTCATCCGAAAGATAACAATCAGTCTGCTTGCCTCAAGAAGGGCATACACATTTGACATCCTTTCACAGAGATCTTTTGTGTGTGTGGGTGAGGAAGACCAGCTCTGAGCTAACATCCGTCGCCAATGCTCCTCTTTTTGCTGAGGAAGACTGGCCCTGGGCTAACATCCGTGCCCATCTTCCTCTTCTTTATATGGGGCGCCGCCACAGCATGCCTGACGAGCAGTGCCTCTGCGGGCGCCCAGGATCCGAATCCATGAATCCTGGGCTGCCAAGCACAGACTAAACCACTGCGCCACCGGGCGGCCCCTCACAGAGATATTTTAATTCTCTTGTATAACATTGATGGGTTGGATACATCTTTATACATTGTGACACAAGTTGGTGTCCAAATATTTAATTATATTGGTAAAATTTTTATATTGGCCACCTCCACCAGCATTGCATTTCGTGCTTTCAAAGTATTCCCTATTCAAGAATGAGAAAAAAACCCACAGTTGTACAACTTGGGTGTAAAATTTTTATACCTAATAAGAAAAAAAACACTGGATTTTCAGGCATCAATTGTAAAAAAGTTAGTTTCTTTGAATGTAATATATGACACAACTCATACCTGGAAATTTAACTAAATCCTTCACACCAAGTAATCAACAAGCATCTCAGATTGAGTAGGGGAGGCCCTAGATATGAAATCCCTAGAAAGTATCTTACTACCAAAAAAAAAAAAAAAGCCAGACATTGGGTCTTCTATAACCCTCAGATCTTATGGAATTACAGGTATACATGACTAATTTTACAGTTGAAGGAAGACTTTGGCAACACTACCATTTTTATTGTTGTTGCTTTGTTTCCACAAACCCCTAGGCTTTTTGATTCAGACTTTCACCCAGTATTAAAAATAAAATTCCTCTGTTAAGTTGTTCCTTGGCACTAGTGGAAGCAGAACACATAACCAAAAGAAGTGACTTCCTAACCCATCACAATCTTCTGGAAATGAATATCAAAAGTTCTTAAGTTGGTGCAAACTCTAGAAATTTCCACTCTGGAATAACACTTGCACGTCCAATCAGAGCCTTAAATCTAAGCCAATGTTTGAAATACATGGTTTCCTACCCTCCAGTAGGCAGGCAAAGAGAAAGTACTGTCTACTTTTTGTGCAAATCACTACCTCAGAGAGGACTTCACCCACAGGATTTTACACAAGCTGAGAAAACACTCATTAGTGATTAAACATCCCACTGTTTTTTAACTGTCCAATGAACAGTTAATTCAATGTAGGTAATCTCTAGTTTTGAAACTATCTGCCATGGTAATGGCAAAATGCTGAGAGCCAAGCATTGGATATTCTGCACATCCATTAAACTTAAGGCAGTGCTCTCAGCCACAGAGACTACTGAGGCAGTTCATGTCCAATGACTGATAGAGGCCTGGACATCTTAGATTAATTTGGTCCAACTCTGAAGAGATAGTCTAACTCCAGAACTTCTGAGGGCATTGAGTGAGGGCAGGGTTAGGTTGTTTTTAGGCCTGTATTGCAGATCTTCTTCTCCCTCTGCTCAACCTTGCTTCCTTCTCTTCCTTTCAATAGGCTTGGATGTGAAGAACACTACTTAATAAACAGCCTGTACCTTAAGCTCCAACTCAGAGAGATTTCTTGAGAACTCAACATGTAACACCTGATATTACTATAAAAAAGAAACTAACGTAAAATTATTCTTAAATGATGTAGTTTTCAGTGGGCAAATGCTCAGGTATGACTATTCTAGAAGACGTGATGCTGGAGTCAGATGCTTGCACCTCTATGTAGAGTAAGTGTGAATGTGACAGCTATAAATACAGCACTGATGCAGGTTTTTGTGTTGATAATTGAAATACTGCAGGTGTCTAGGGTTATTTTCTGTGATGTAACTTTTTGAAATGGTAAAAAAATAAAGTGGAAAAATTCTGAACACAAAGCTGCCTTCTTATATTTTTATGAGATTTGCATTCCTAAAACATCTATTTTGTATCAAAACTATCTAAAAATATTAAGTGGTTATCCAGAAGATGGTGTTGAGTTTCAGGTTCAAGATTTTTTCACTTGATGAATGCCTGGCATAAAATTCAAATATTGAAGGAACATGAGAAAAATCATTCTGTGGGATTTTCCTGAACATTGTAGAGCATCTAGCACCCCACTAAGGGCCAGTAGATCTCCACAATCATTGATACCACAAAAATATTCCCACAAATTTCCAAAACTTTTCCTAGGGGTCAGTATGTTGAAAACCAATGATGTAGGAAATTTTAGGCTATTGAAGGACTTTGAATGAGATAGGAAGTCACTGGAGGTTATTGCTCAAATGAGCACATTATATAACTTATTTTTAATAGGATTTCTAGCCTGTTGTAATAAAAACTGTCTAAAAGCGGATAGGCAAAAATGTGGTAAGTATGCATTTATTGTTTACATTTCATTTTATTAAACAAATTTATTAAGGTGTAACTGTCAAACAATAAACTGCATATATTAAATTATAATTTGGTAAGTTTTGACACGTATATTTCTGGGAAACCATCACAACAATTGAGATATGAACATATTTATCACCCTGAAAAGTTTACATATATCCCTTTGTAATTCGTTCACACTGGCCCTTTCTGTGCCCTGCCAACTACTGGTCTGTTTTCTGTCACTATAGATTAGTTTGCATTTTCTAGAAATTTATATAAATGAAGTTATGTGGGATGTACTCTTTTTGTCTGGCTTTCTAATAGTATTTTGTTGTGTGGATATACCACAGTTTGTGTATCCATTTACCTACTGATGGACAAATAGATTGTTTCTCAATTTGGCTGCTAAAAATATACCTGCTATGAATATTTATGTACAAGTCTCTTTATGGGCATATGCTTTTTTTCTTGAGTATATGCCTAGGAGTAGATGAGTGGATCATGTGATAATCTATGTTTAATCTCTTGAAAAACTGCTATCCACCGTGGTAATGGCAAGTTGGTTTTATTATTTTACATTCCCACCAGCAGTATATCATAGTTGCAATTACTCCACATCGTTGCCAACATTTGCTATGTTAGGTTTTAATTTTAGACATTTTTAATTTTAGACATGCAAATAAGTACTAGTGGTATCTGATTATGTTTTTAATTTGAATATTTATTTGTTTGCTTTTTCTCTTAAAAGTGTTTATCAAAGAGCAGAATGTTTTAATTTTTATAAAGTCAAACTTGTCATTTTTTCTTTCACGATTCATGCTTTTGGTATTACATGTAAGAAATCTTTGTCATACTTACAGTCGTAAAGATTTTCTCCTAAAAAATTTATACAAAAAATAACTAAAAATGGATCAAGGATCAAAATATAAAGCCTAGAAGTATAAAGAGTTTAGGAGAAAACATAGGAGCAAATTTTTTTTGTTTATTTTGCTGAGGAAGATTCACCATGAGCTAACATCTGTGCCAATCTTCCTCTATTTTGTATGTCCATTGCCACCACAATGTGGCCACTGACGAGTGGTGTAGGTATACACCAGGGAACTGAATCTGGGCCACCGAAGTGGAGCATGCCGAACTTAACCACTAGGCCCCAGGGCTGGTCCCCAGAGAACATTTTTTATTCTTGTTTATGAAAAGATTTGTTAGAATCAGCACCAAAAGCACTATCATCAAAAGAAAAAAGTGATAAGTTGTGTTTCACTAGATGTAAATACTCTTTGATAAGCATCATTAAGGCAATGAAAAGCCAGACACAGGCTAGCAGATGATACATAAAGAACTTTCAGGACTCAAGAGTCAAAACAAAATCCAATTAAAAATTGGCAAAAGAATTGAACACTTAGCCAAAAATTCATATGGATAACAAAAAGCACATGAGAAGATGCTCAATGTCATTCGTTGGTAGGGAAATACAGAAGAAAATATCAATAAGGTATACTACAGAAATATTTGAATGGTTAAAATGATAATAAAAAATAAATCTTACAATCCTAAGTTAGGAAATATGCATAACAACTGAAACTCCTGTATAATGCTTGCAGGAATGTTAAATGGTACAGTTACTTTGGAAAGTATATACAGTTGGACATAAAATTACCAAACACTGTCACTAGGAAGTTTTTAGAAAAGTAACATGAACATTTTTGCTCATGGAAAATCCTATACAGAAATGTTTATTGTGTCATAATTTGTAACTGTCCTCGAGTGGGAACTAACCCAAGTTTCCTTCAGCAGGTAAACAGATGAATAAATTGTGGTGTATCCACAAAATTGAATACTATTTGGTAATGAAAAGAAATGCTTAATATACATAGCAACCTGGATAAATCTCAAATGCATTATGTTAAATGAAAGATAAACTCAAAAAACTACCAGATCTGAGCACGTGATCAGATTCAATTATATGATACCATTTATATGACGTTCTGGACAAGGTGAAACTTTAGGAATTGGAAACAGATCAGTGGTTACCAGTTGCTGAGAGTGCTGAAGGGTTGAACACAAAGGGTTAAGGGAGAATCGGGTGGGGGTGGGTGGGATGGATGGACTGTTTAATGTCTTGATTATGGTGGCAGTTACATGACTGTGCATTTGTCAAAACTCAGAAAAGTGGACGGTAAAAAGGGAAAATTTTACGGCATAATGATCATCTCTATTATGAAAAGGAGAATAAGGAATTCTGCAGCGATGTATTGGCTGTTGTATAACATCAAAATTTATTTGCCATAGCCTAAACAAAATAGGTCAATTTACTCTATGGCCTTCATTATTTTTTGTCTGTGTGAGGAAGACCAGCCCTGAGCTAACATCTGTTGCCAATCCTCCTCTTTTTTGCTGAGGAAGACTAGTCCTGGGCTAACATCTGTACCCATCTTTCTCTACTTGATATGGGATGCCACCATAGCATGGCCTGACAAGCGGCGCGTCTGTCCCCACCCAGGATCTGAACCTGCGAACCTCGGGTCGCAGAAGTGGAGCACGCAAACTTAACTGCTACACAACTGGGCCAGCCCCAACGGCCTTCATTATTTATATCACTTTTCTGTCTTTAAAAAAATAAGACGACAACATAATTACCCCTAAAACTGTAATTTAATCCCAATTGTATTTTTCCTATGACCCCTTTAATCTATATTTTATTTTTAAAATATTTTAATGATCTATGTTTCTTATTTGAAAATGTCATTTAAATTATTACCAAAACCTGTGTAAATAAAAGAGATGGTGAATTTTGCTTTTCAAAAATAAAAAAAGAAATGTCTGCATATTTATTAGTTATTCAAATCACATATATTACAGAGAATATTTTCATTACATATATATTTTTTGCAAATTATTGTGGTAATCAAGTAAATTCCTTTTAGATTATACTTACAAAGAATATGTTTTATATAATTTATCTATATAAAGCATCATAAATATAACAGTTAATAATAAGAATAATTACATTAAATATAAAAATTTGTGACACTAAAAGTGGCCCCCAAATTATTCTGAAACAAAAAATACCCTTTGCACAGTTTGGGTATTTGGGTAACTTATCTTTCAGCCTAGATTTTTAAAACGGCCTAAATAACACAGTGCAATATTATTACCTTACAGAATGTTGAGGGAAGGATATCAAATACCGTAAGGAAAATGTCATGTGTGAGGAGAAAAGCAGGTAGATCATTGCTGGCTTAGTTTCTGCTAGTGGTATGTTTGCTCTCTCTTTAAAGCTCCAGGATGTACACTTTTAAGAAGTTTTATACACTTGGTGTTTTCAGTCTCCACTTCTATAAACTCTCTTTTTCTTAGCACAGTAGACTTATGATCCTGGGTATTGTAAAATACGATTGTTAAAATATTGATTTCCCAAATGTGCAAAACAAGTGGCACTACATAAATATTTTATGCCCTCTGTTGTCCTCTATCATTACCTCCTCATTGTTAGCAAACACCTAGGGATATAATATAACTTCCCTTACCATTCTGTTTACCATGTTAGCAGAACAAATGGCATAGTTATACAACACTGCCTAAGTTCAAGAGTAAATTAACAATATATAAAACATTTCCTGTCTTAAATACCATAAATCAATTATTAGCTCTGTATAAAGTAGCAATCATCATAAAATAGAAATGCCAACAAATTGAACTAAAAAATATCTAGTTGTTTTGTGTGTGTGTGTGAAGAAGATTAGCCCTGAGCTAACATCCATTGCCAATCCTCCTCATTTATTGTGAGGAAGATTGGCCCTGGGCTAACATTTGTGCCCATCTTTCTCTACTTCCTACAGGATACCACCTCAGCATGGCTTGACAAGCAATGCCTCAGTCCGCGCCCAAGATCTGAACCTGAGAACCCTGGGCCACCAAAGCAGAGCACGCAAACTTAACCATTAGGCTGCCGGGCTGGCCCCCAAAATATCTAGTTTTTAAACAGTTTAAATTGAACTGACAGAAAATTGATGCTACCTAAAAGTAGCAAAACATTTGTAATGGCTTGTGGGATTTAATTTAAACATGATATGTGTGAATTTAATCAAGTATGGGATGTATTACAGGACAGAAATTTGACTTCCTATCATCCACCCAATTGAACAGTTCTCAAACATTTTGGTCTCAGTCACATTTATACTCTTAAAACTTACTGAGGACTCACAAAACCTTTTGTTTACGTGGGTTATGTCTATCATTATCTAACATATATTATTAAAATAGAAAATTTGAGAAATATTTTTATTAAAATTACAAAGAATAACAATAATAAATTTAACTACTATGAATAATTGTCATAGTATAACACAATTTTATTAAAAATAATAAAACATGTTTTCTAAAACAAAGTATTTAGTGAGAAGGGCAGCATTGTTTTACATTTTTGCATATCTCTTTTATGTCTGTCTTAATAGAAGTCAGGTAGATTCTCATATCTGTTTCTCCATTCAATATATTGTTTTGGTTAAGTATATGGAGAAAATCTGATCAACTATTAACATGCAGTTGGAAAAGTTAAGGTCGACTTTCAGGTAATTTCAGATATTCAATTTTCACCAAAATTTAACAAGTGATAGCTAATTAAAGTTTGATTGCTATATGAGATCTGAAACCATACCAATAAACTTTGGTACTCCTTTACCCTATAATTCATTGGTTTCTCTTGCACTTTGAATGAAACATTTACCCATGCATAGTTTTGTAATATCATGCATTGTTCCTTTTGAAAATATTGATTCACTGAGTCATCCAAATCTCCCAAATTTGGACAGAGTATAAAATATGAAAAATATATATTTATTAATATCACTACCCATCTCATTAAAAAAGTTTTTAAGTATTTGAAATTGCCAAACTCACAGAAGAAGATACAAGATTTCCAAAACTCCAATTTTTGCTCAAAAGCTCAAAATTTATTATTGGTAATCAGTACTGTCATTTGCTTTTTTCTGTAGTGTCAGTCTCACTTTTTGTTTATTTTTTCAAAAAAATCTTTCAATTACTGAAGTCTAAATAATCATATTTTATTTTTCTTTCACTTTTAAATAAAGCTACATTCCATAAAAAAATGGCTAGTTCAACTGCAAACTCAGTGTATTCTTTTGTTTCTTGACATAACCATGTTCTTCCTTGAGAAAACCATCATAATTTGTCACTCAGAGGTGCTTTATGCATGCTCCCTATCTCATTGCACAGATATTAAAACTGCATCAATCAACTAATAAAATTAATTATTTTTACTATATCATCTAGGGCATTTTTACATAAACTAGAATTCTTAATATTTTTGCGGGTGTAAGGCAGTGAAGAAAACAATGACTGCTGTGACTCATGCTGAAGTGACTGCAGTATGATCTATTATATATTTTGAGCCATTAGTGCAAATGCTAACACACTGAAAATGGGAAATTTCATCTTAGCATTACTAGGAAAAGAGTTTTATCCTTGCAGAATCTCTTAAATTGTCTTATAGCCCCATAATGTTCCACGGACCACACATTGAGAACGGTCACTTTAATCCATTATGGTGGTTTAATTATTAAAATAACATATAGTTTCTTGATGGTTACAGAGGCATTTAATTTTTGTTTACTTTGTTGATAAAACTTGGGAAATGCTAAGTGCAAAGGAGAATGCAGATTCTTACTATATAAGAATCGGAAGTATTGAGATTTCTTTAAAAGTCAGTAAACAATTATGTCTAAATAAAATATTTTACTTAATTCTTTAAATTTCTAGTTAACTAAAATCAGAATTACAGAGTGGACAAATCTTAACACAGGTATTTTGATTAAACTCTCCAATTGCTTACATTAAATATCATTCAAACATATTTTAGCTCACAATATAATGTGATGAATCACAAAATCTAACAACAGTAATTGTTTTAAAATATTTATTATTATATGTGTTTCTAGTACTTACAAACCACAATGAATTTAATGTTACTAGCTTATTCAGAATTGATTGGAATTAAGGATTGAAAAATAAAATAAAGTGGGTTAATCCTTTAGGTAAACACAGAATAGCATTTGTATAATGTCAAAGTTTCTCAGGAAATTCATTCAACAATGCATTGGTTAAAACTGAGTTAGAACAGTTGAAATATTAGGATAAATGTATTGGTACTTTAATGTTCTTATCTCAATTTAGTAATCTAAGGTATCATCACTATTTGCTGAAGTAAGTAAAATATTACTCAATAATTGCTATTATTAAATTATTGAGAATGACTCAACTAAAATGATTTGATGAAGAATTTCAGCTTCTAGTCATGATGGACTATGGACTAAAAAAGACCATATAAACCTTATTTCTGTAAAATACAAAACAGAAAACCTGGACAAAAGTTAAGTAAAAATTATTTTCTGACTTTACACACAGGCAACACAAGATTCTGGTCCCTAAGAAGAGGACACAAACTAGTTGATATCTACCATTCCCTCAGCTTTCTTATAGGAAGCACATTCCAGAATGCTGATCAAGGAGAAGGATCCTCAACAGAACATATCAGTCACACTGACTTAAATGCAGAATGATAGGACTTGACAGATAGACGTTGCAGAGAAGAGCTCCAGAGAGTGGGGAGCTATACAGGAAAAGAATACATATATGCATGCGTATTCCTTTGAGTCTCTTCTGAATACTAGGAAGTACATGCAAAGCAGTTCTCAACAAATACGGTGAAAGACAGAAGATGAGAATTTTAAAGTACTGAGAGAAACTGTTAACCTATATTTCTATAATCACTAAAAATATCTTTCAAAATTTAAGACAAAATAACGATTTTTTTTTGAACAAACAAAAGTTTAGAGATTTTGTTTCCAAAAATCCTGCAATATAATACACTACAAAGGAAGCTTTCAGGCACAAGTAAAATAAAATCAAAAAAGTTGAAAAGTTGTATCTATATGAGGAATAAAAATGTGAGAAATAATAACAACTTGAATAAATAGAAAATATTTTTCTTATTCTTTAATTAAAAGATAATAGCCTAAATAGTCTATATAAAAAATAATAAGGTTGTATTATGGGGTTTAAGACAAGTGTAATAGTAAAAGGTTTGGCCATTATATGAAAAAGTATGTGTTAGTTTCCTAGAGTTGCCATAACAATTTACTATAAATCTTTTGGTATACAACAGCAGAGCCTTATTCTCTCATAGCCCTGGAGGCTAGAAATCTGAAATCAAAGTATCAGCAGGGTCATGCTCCCTCTAAAGGCTCTAGGGAAGAATATGTCCCATGCTTTTTTCCTAGATTTTGGTGGTTGCAAACAATCTTTGTCATTCCTTGACTTGTAGCTACATCATTCCAAGTTCTGCCTCCATTTTCACATGCCTATATTCCCTCTGTGTGTGTGTTTGCATTTTTGTACAAATTTCCCTCTTTTTATACAGATACCAGTCATCAGATTTAGGGCTCATCTTAATCCAGTATGACCTCATCTTAACTTGATTACATGGGCAAAGACACTATTTCCAAACAAGGTCATATTCACAGGTTCAGAATGGACATACGTTTTTTAGGGAGAATATCCATCCCAGTACAAATTACAAATAACATAATGGATGTACATAATTGTAAGGCATATACATTATACACAAAGTGGCATAATATTATTTGAATGAAAACAGTAGTATATTAAAGATGCAACTGTAAATTCAGGACAATCAATTAAAAAATAAAACAAAGTGACACATATAAGAAGCCAACAATGAAAACAAAATCAAATTCCCCCAAGCATTCACTTTATATAACAGAGCAGAAAAAAGAGAGAAAAGGAACCAAAAATAGAACCAAATAGTATAAACACACAACCATAACCGTGATGGTATTAAAAAATAGCATCAATAATAACACTGAGTGATTAAAGAGTCTAAACAGTTTAATTGAAAGACTAATATTTTCACACTGGATCAGATAGCAAGACTAAACTATCTTCTGTTAACAAAAACCACATTTTAAATATAAAGACAGATATATATTAAAAGTAAAAGGATCAGACTCATACTGACCCCTAAGTAGTGAGACTATAGGATAAAAAAACAGGCAAAAATATGAACAGGGGCATCACTGTCAGAAAAAAAAATCAGTAGACTTGAAGACAGATCAATAAAGATTATGCAATCTGAAGGCCAGAGAGGGGAAAAATTGTAAGAAAAAAAAGGAACAAATGCTCAGAGAAGTATGGGGCACCATTGGGTGCATTAACACACACTTAATGAAGTGCCAAAAGGAGAGGAGAGAGAAAGAAATTAAAAATATTTGAAGAAATAGTGACTAAACACTTTCCAAAATATGGTGAAGGAACATTATTCTACACATCTAAGAAACTCAGCGAACTACAGGTAGGTAAATGGCACAGGGATCCACACTCAGACATATCCTGGTCAAAATGTTGAAAGCCAAAGATAAAGACAAATCTTGAAACCTATTAGAAAAAAATGATTCATCATGTAAAAGAAAACCCCCAAAAGATTATTGGCTAACTTTTTATCATAAACAATTGGGGGCAAAAGGCAGTGGAATGACATCCTCAAAGTGCTGGAAGCAAAAAATAAACAAAAACAAAAAAAAATCATAGACTGCTTCACAAGGGAATTCTACCAGACATTTAAAGAAGAGTTAATACCTATCCTTGTCAAACTATTCTAAAAAACTGAAGAGGAAGGAATGCTTCCAAACTCATTCTAATTACCAGCATTACCATGATACCCAAATCAGACGAAGACACTACAAAAAACGAAAATTACAGGGCAATATCTCTCATGAATGTAGATGAAAAAATCCTCAACAAAATATTAATAAACCAAATTCAACAATATATTAAAAGGAGCATATACCATGATCAAGCAGTATGGATTTATCCCAGGGATGCAAGGATGGTTCAATATCCACAAATCAGTCAACCTGAAACACCATATTAACAAAATGAAGCATAAAATCATATGATCACCTCAATAGATGCAGAAAAAGCATTTGACAAAATTCAACATCCATTTGTGATAAAAATTCTCAACAAAGTGGGTATAGAGGGAACATACCACAATATAATAAAGGCCATATGTGACAAACCCAAAGCTAACATCATATTCAACAGTAAAAGCTGAAAGCATTTTGTCTAAGATCATGAACAAGACAAGGATGCCCACTCTTGCCATTTTTATTAACATAGTATTGGAAGTCCTAGCCACAGCAATCAGACAAGAAAAAGAAATGAAAGCCATCCAAATTTGAAAGGAAGAAATAAATCTTAAAGACTCCACCAAAAATATTAGAAATAATAAATGACTTCAACAAAGTCTCCGGATACAAAATCAATATATAGAGGTCTGCTGAGTTTCTATATACTAATAACAAATAATGAGAAAGAGAAATTCAGAAAACAATCTCTTTTACAATGTATCAAAAAGAATCAAATACACAGGAATAAATTTAACCAAGGAGATGAAAGACTTGTACTCTGAGAACTATAAGACATTGATGAAATTGAAGACAATACCAGTAAGTGGAAAGATATACTGTGATCATGAATTGGAAGAGTTAATATTGTTTAAACTTCCATACTACCCAAAGTAATCTACAGATTCAATGTAATATCTATGAAAACACCAATGGCATTTTCACAGAACTAGAAGAAAGAATCCTAAAATTTGTATGGAACGACAAAAGACTCTGAATAGCCAAAGCAATGTTGAGCAAGAAGGTATCGTACTCCCTCATTTTAAGCTATACTTCAAAGCTATAGTAATCAAAATAGTGTGGTACTGGCACAGAACAGACACAGAGATCAATACAACAGAAATAAACCCATGCCTATATGGGCAATTAATCTATGACAAAGAAGGCAAGCATATACAATGGGGAAAAGACAGTCTCTTCAAGAAATGGTGCTGGGAAAACTGGACAGACACATGCAAAAGAATGACACTGAACGATTTTCTTATTCCATATACAAAAACAAACTCAAAATGAATTAAACACTTAACTGTAAGTCCTGAAACTATAAAACTCCTAAAAGAAAATATAGGGAGTAAGCTTTTTGCCATCTGTCTTAGCAATACATTTTTAAATATGTCTCCTCAGACCAGGGTAACAAAAGCAAAAATAAAGTGGGACTACATCAAATTGAAAAGCTTTTGCACAATGAAGAAAATCATCAACAAAATGACATGACAACCTACTGAATGGGAGAAGATATTTGCAAATGATTTATCCAACAAGGAGTTAATATCCAAAATATATAAAGAACTCATACAACTCAATATCAAAAATCAAATGATTCAATTAAAAAATGTCAGAGGACCTGAATAGACGTTTTTCCAAAGAAGACAAACAGACACACAAAAAACAGACACTCAGTATGACTAATTGTCAGGGAAATGCAAATCAAAACCACAATGAGATATCATCTCACGCCTGTCAGAATGGCTTTTATCAAAAAAAGACAACAAATAATAAGTGTTGGCAAGGATGTAGAGATAAGGGAACCCTTATACACTGTTGGGGGGATGTAAATCAGTGCAGCCGGTATGGAAAACTTATGACGGTTCCTCAAAATATTAAAAATAGAACTACCATATGATCCAGAAATTCCACTTCTGGGTATTTATCCAAAGAAAATGAAAACACTAATTTGAAAAGATGTATGCACCCCTATGTTCATTGCTGCACTATTTACAATAACCATGATATGGAAGCAACTTAAGTGGTCATCGATAGATAAATGGACAAGGAAGATGTGGTATATATACATATACAATGGAATATTACTCAACCATATAAAAAATGAAATCTTGCCATTTGTAACAACATGGATGGACCTAGAGGGTATTATGCTAAGTGAAATAAGTCAGACAGAGGAAGACAAATACCTCAAGATTTCATTTACATGTGGAATCTAAAAAGCAAAACAAAACAAAATAGAAACAAACACATAGATAACAAAGAACAAACTGGTGGTCACAGAATGGGGGGTTGGGGAGGATGGGTGAAATAGATGAAGGGGATTAAGAGAAACAAACTTCCAGTTATAAAATAAATAAGTCAGGGGGATGTAATGTACAGCACAGGGAATATAGTCAATAATATTGTAATAACTTTGTATGGTGACAGATCGTTACTAGACTTGTGGTGGTCATTTCATAATGTACATACACGTCAAATCACTAAGTTGTACTCCTGAAACTATATAATATTGTATGTCAACTATTTCAATTTTTAAAAAAGTTTATATAACCTGCAATTAGTAGATAATTGAGTCCTAGAGATCTAATGTGGAGTATGGTGAATATAGACAATAATATTGTATTATAATCATCAAACGTGCTAAGAAACTAGATTAATTATTCCTACCCCCAAAAAAGAAATGATAATTATATGATATGACAGATCTGTTAACTGTCACTACACTGGCAATCAGATTACAACATATAAATGTATCAAATCAGTATGTCGTACACCTTAAATTTATACAATGTTGTGTGTCAAATATATTTCAATGAAAAAGGCAAAAAAAGAGAACGTTATATAAATGAAATTATACACTAAAATAAAAAATCAAAAAGCTATCAAGTGTCAACAAAGATTCTCATATCCTGCCAAATTATACTTCAAAAATGAAGGCAAAATAAAGATATTCCTAGATAAACAAAAACTAAGAGAATTTGTTGCTAGCTCACCTGCCTTATAAGAATTACTAAAGGAAAATCTTCAGGCTGAAAGCTAGTGACACCAGAAAGTAATTCAAATTCACATAAGAAAGAGTGACAATAAAGGAAATTATGTAATAATAGTAAAAGACAGTAAAATTTCATATCTTCTTTCTTCTTTTAACAGTTTTAAAGTAAAAGCACATAAAATAATATGTGTATAATTTCATTCTTGGGCTTTTAACATGTAGAAATGTAAATTGTTTGACAATAATAGCACAAAGGAGGAAGATGGGAACAGCTGGATGGCAGCAAGGAAATGACACCAGATGGTAACTCAAATTCATAGGGAGAAATGAAGAGAACCAGAAAGGGTAAATATAAGGTTAATATAACTAACTCTATAAATATACACTTATTTTCCTTTTTTCTCTCAGCTTCTTTAAAAATATAAAATTATATAAAGTAATAACTGTAAAAATGTGTTCATAATATATAGACGCAACATGTATATCAATAATAACGCACCAAAAGGGGTGAGAGAATAGGTCATATAATAGTTAAGTTTCTATATTTAACTTTTTAAAGTTATTACATATCTGAAGTAGAATATGTTAAGATGTGTATTAGGCAGGGTTCTCCAGAGAAACAAAACCGATAGGATTGTGTAAATATACAAAAAGAGATTTACTTTAAGGAATTGACTTATGCAATTATGGAGGATGGCAAGTTCAAAATCTGCAGGCTCCAGGTCTAATCCATCCTGAGACACAATACCTCTACATTTGTGAACCCGTGAAACACGAGAAACAAGTTATTTGCTTCCAAAGTACACTAGTCCTAAGAAATTTTGAATTCCAGTCTGTCAAACTCCGTTAGGTTTCAAGGCCTAGAAATGATCCTCTATGGTTCAAGGCTCTGCCCTCTGAGTTCACGGCTTCTCCCCACAGGCCATGGCTCCACCTTCAGTCATCCTTCCTTTTACTTGAAGGGTAGCAATTGTTTTAAACTGACTAGTTTTATCAGCCGATTTCTGGCCTATAGAATTTTGAGAATCTGACAACCTTCTTTTATTTTATCCTCTTTCTGTCCCTATCAGCCCAAACCGGTATAAAATTTTCAAGAGCCTTGTGACTCTCCCAGGAATATCACAAAGATTTACTCCATTAGACAAGAGTCTTCCCCACCAATTTTTCCAGGATAATCCTAATTCTTGGCTTCTGCTGAGGTGGCTGAGAGGATCCATGAATCACATGACTAATCTCTCGATTTTTTGAACTTTCTGAGGAAGTAAAGGTTGTCTACATCTTTGGCCTTCTTGCAGAACACACTTTTCTGACAGTGAATCTCCTAATTTTAGCAATTTTTGCGATCTGGATAGACTGAGAATTTCCCAAATCAAGTACTGGTCTCTTTTTGCTTGACAATTCTTCCTTCTTCCATTTCTCCTCACATTTTACTGTAAGCAGCAAGAAGAAACCATGGCAAACCTCAAACACATTGTTTGGAAAACTCCTCAGCTAATTATACAAGTTGGTTGTTTATAAATTTTTCACATAACTACAGGCTGCAACTCGGCCTCGCTTTCTTCTACTATACGACAAGGATCCCCTTTCTTCTCATTTTCATTGACATCTAGCTCAGTTACATCTGGGCCCTCTCTGGCTGTGCCTTTAAAGTTCATATTTCTACCAACGGTCTGTTCATAATGGTATATGTTTTCTCTAACATGCCCCTCGTTTCCTACTACATCCTTACTAGCAGAGCTAGCATTCATATTTTTACTAACACTCTGTTCGAGACAATCTAGGCTTATTCTATGGTGTTTCTCACTACTCTTTCAGCCTCTTTCCATCACCCAGTTCCAAAGTCACTTCCACATATTTATGTTTGTTACAGTAGCATCCAACTTCCAGGTACCAAAATCTGTTTTAGTTTCCCATTGATGCTGTACAAATTACCACAAATTTAGTGGCTTAGGATAACACACGTTTATTACCTTTCAATTCTGCAGGTCAGAAGTCTGACATGAGTCTTACTAGGCCAAGGTTAAGGTGTTGTCATGGCTGTGTTCTTTCTGGAGGATCCAGTGAAAAAATCAGTTTCTTTTTGAAAAGTTTCTGAAAAGATGCTGAAATTGACATCTAAGAAATAATATCTGAGATATAGCTGGAAATTCCATAATATTGTGATATATTCAAAGCCAACTACATTATTCAATTGACACACTCTGATCCAAGTTTTTTTTTAAATCATTATAAATTTTTTAATGCATTTTTTTTGAGGAAGATTGGCTCTGCACTAAAATCTGTTGCCAATCTTCCTCTTTTTTCTTTTTTCTCCCCAAAGCCCCAGTAATCGGTGTATATTATAGTTGTAGAGTTGTAGGTCCTCTATGTGGGACACTACCTCATGGCTTGATGAGCGGTGATAGGTCTGCACCCAGGATCAAACTGGCGAACCCTGGGCCACCAAAGCAGAATGCACGAACTTAACGGCTACACCACAGGGCCAGCCCCGATCCAAGTCTTAAAGGCATGTCCTTTTTAAGCAGCTGAGTAAGGTAGCAAGTAGATAAAATTATTTTAAACATTATGTTTTATAATATTACACGATATTTATAATATAATAAACTATTTTAAGCAGCTATCTTAAGTCTGCTTCTTAAAATACTTAGCATCTAAATCAAGTAAAGTACAAAATTTTAGTTTATTACACTGTTTCAGGGAATATTGCAACATGATTATCAAACAAATCTTTGCGCACAGGAGTTTTACACAGGCTGAAAACTCTTGACTCTAGTCATAAGCATTAAAGAGGAAGGAAGTCTCCTAATTTGTTAGCAGCTCACGAGCAGTACCCTCTCCTGACAGAGCTAGCTCCCAAATCTTACTTCTTCACCGATCTCAATTAAAAGTCAGCTGCATTTAGCACCGAAAATATGTGGTAATGACAGGAATTATCTAGCAGCTGACAATCCTAATCAATTGTCATCTTTCTTTTTTTTGCAGTGTAATGTCAAATTTTTAAATTAGGTTAATAAAATTTTTAAGTAATAAGATTGCATTAGTAATTAATTTTTGATATAATTGCAGAAATCCATGGTTATGATAGAATAAGCCTTGGCTTCAGCTTATTACTGCTCTTACGCTTCGCCATTTGGCATTTGGCTAAAATGCACATTCAGCACAACTCTTCAGTGAAACCAAGAGAAGAAGCAGTTAAAGAGCTCAGCTTTAGAGCACATACTTTTTTGGTTGGGAAAGGGTGAGCTGAGAGGGAGTTTAGGAAGAAGAAAATACCTTTCTCAGGATTAAAGAGATTCATATCAGTGTAGTTTCCATAAACTTAAGAAAACATTGAATTCCTAGAAAGAGTAGAGAATTACATATGCAAATTTTGATTAGAGATCAAAGAATATAAATTGTCATAAGACACCATTAACTTTATTTACTGTGAAGTAAATTGTCTTAGAAGAGCAGGTTCATCAAAGGGATACAACAGAAGTTAGATCACAACTAGTTTGGAGAGAAAATAGAAGCAAAACCAGTGTACAACTTCATGAGAACAAGAGAAAGTAACTGATGGTATATTTTCCCTGTGCAGTTGTATATATTCTCTCAAAAATTTCCTAAAATTTATATGGAAAAGCAAAGGACCTAAAATATCCAAAACAATTTGGAAAAAGAAGAACAAAGTTGGACTTGTACTACCTGGTTTCAAAACTTACTACAAAGCCATAGTAATCAAGATAGCATAGTGAATAGGTCAATGGAACAGGATTGAGAGACCAAAAATAAACCATACACTTATGGCTGATTGATTTTCAATGAAAGTGCTTTGAAAAACAGAATACTCACATGCAAATAATAATAAAATTAGACCCTTTCCTCACACCCTAAACAGAAATTAAATAAAAATGAATTATAGACCTAAATGTAAAACTACAAAACTTCTAGAAAGGAACATAGGAAAAAGGGCTTCATGATCTTGGGTCAGGCAATGATTTTTTAGTCTTCTCATGAAAGTCCATAAAAGAAAAAAATAATAATTTGCACTTCATCAGTATAAACAATTTCTTCATAAGACAGCACTAAGTGAGAGAAAAGATAAGACACAGACTGGTAGAAAATATTTGCAAAGCATATATCTAATAAAGGACTTGGATCCAGAATATACAAAGAACTTTTACAACTCAATATTAAGCAAACAACCCAATTAAAATAAGCCGATGATTTGAATAGGCATTTACTAAAGAAGATGTGTAATGACTAATAAACACATTAAAAGATGTTTAATGTCATTAGTTATTAGAGAAATGCACATAAAACCACAATAAGATACCATGACATAAACACTAGAATGGCTCTGGTAAAATGCAACAGAAAATGCCAGGTATTGGTGAGGATGTGCAGAAACTGGAACCCTCATGCATGCTATTGGAAACACAAAATAGTACAGCCACTTTGGAAAACAGTCTGGCAATTCCTTAAACATTTTTACCATAAACTTACCATACTTCATCATAATTCTGGAGGAATCTACCCAAAATAAATGAAAACACAAGTCTATCCAAAGACATGTATGTAAATACTCAAAGTAGCATTATTCATAATAGCCAAAACCTGAAAAGAATCAAATATCCATTAACTGGTGAGTGGGTCAATGGTTGCCAAGGTCTTAGGGAGGGAGTGGAGACTGACCGCAAAGGGACAGGAGGGAAATTTTTGGAGTGTAGGAAATGTTCTAAAACTTACTGCATGGTGATGGTTGCACAATTCTATAAATTTAATAAAAAACATTTAATCGTACATTTACAATAGGTGAATTTTATGTTACTTAAGTTATCCGACAAAAATCTGTAAAGAAAACTTAACATTTGTTGAGGTGTGGCCCTCATGACACTACTACTTTTTGTAGTCTGTATGACTCAGGAGTCATTTTCAAATACCTGTCTATAACATTTCCAAATATTTAGAGAATTTATCCACAACAATTTGCTTTTGATTTAATGACCTCAAATGTTATTATAAAAGTAAGGCAAAAAGAAATAACCTGCATATCTACAAAATTAGGATTTTGAAAACTTTTCACATCTTTGATTTAATGTACAAGCTTCCTCAAACCTTGTAAAATCTCCCTATTTTACAAATGAAAAACTGAATAAGAGAGAGTAATGGTGGTTTGACCAAGGTGATAGCTAGTTGTGCAGAACTTGAATCTGACACCAAGCTTATTTTTACTTAAAATCCTATTTTTGCAATATAACTAATTTTCTCAAAAACAGTAAAAAATAGGTAGTATTTTAGCATAATTCCTTTCCCCTTGCTTTTGATTTTCCAAAATTTAATTTACTACTTTATATGCTTTATGTGTTTATGTTCTATTTTGGGGGGTTTACTAATATTTTTTCTCTTTATAAAAATCATACAAATTGTTTGAAAAATCTAAGTAAAAATACAAAAGAAAGAAAATCACTCGATCTAATTATGAAGCCATACTTCCCGAAATTTAGGCAGCTTTGATGCTGACAGTTTTGTGATTTTACCAGAAGGTGCTAAGGAAGATTTTCACACATCTATGTCATGACTCCAACTAGCTGGTGCTGATTATAAATCTCATTGAATGTAAAATGCACCCATGTTTCAGAGAGGTTAAGACATACATATTATAGACATTTTGGTAGATTTATTTTCTGGTCTCATATTTCTCTTTCTCTCTAGATAGATATAAATATGTACATACATAAACATTAAAATGTAAACATACACACATATATACATGTATATATTTCATAAATATTTTCTCACATCATTAAAAAGTTTTCTAAATCCTTGTATTATACATGTGTAATATTTCATTGTTAGGTGTATTATAATACATATACATTAGGTACATTATAATGCATATAATACATTTACTCCTCATTTAATCATTCCTTTCATTCCTCACAGAAAACATCTTTTTTAAAAATGTGAAACTGGCAATATATTATGAATGAGTTAAAAAAAAAGAGGGCCCACTTTCTGAATTACCTTCCATTGGAGCCACTTTAAAGACATACAACGACGGATAGAAACATCTGACACTCTCAAAACCAGAGAGTCCTGAGTTAAGTAAATCTCAAGAGAAATCATATTATCATTTATGCATAGTGTATGTATTAATTTATTTATACTACACCATGTTTCAGCAGGAGATTTAAGTTTGAAAAAGATAAAAATATGCAAAAATAATATATATCTAATTTGTGGCTCTGGTAATAGCTTAGCTTAAAATAACTTAAGTGAATAAGTGACATAAAGGTATTTTTGGAGTTAGATTTTTGCAGATATTTGTTACTGCTCATGCATCTGCGTATGCATGTGTGTGTGTGTGTGTGTATGTGTGAGACGCGTATGTGTCTGCACGCAGGTACAGCGGCATTTCAACCTAAGATTGACAACACGATATTGCGCACAGTCCTGTAATATCTGACACACAGGTATGTTTATCGCTGCAGGGTTTTATGAACTCCTCCTTGAAATAAAAGACTCTGGGTTATAAATATGCTAATATACTAAATAAATATTTGTACTATTGAATTGAATTGAGCTGACTCTAGGAAAGAAAAAAATTAAAGCAATATCATAATTTAATATCATTTTGTTTCAGACAAAAATGCAGTAGGTTAACATATTTGACATATGTGTCTTAGTATCACAAAGAATTAAAAAATACCAAATAAGTAATTCTGATTTCTCAGATGATTACTTCTAAGTCCTTGGAACTTAAAGTAATTAATAAAACTTTAAAATAATTTATCAATGTTTCCAGAATCTTAAACATTATTGAGACTTGTGGTTAAAGATGAAATTTCTCAAGCTCTAAGTTATCTAAAATTTGTAAACCATATTTAGCTCTAATGAGAATTACCAAAATGTTTGTCATGCTATGATAAACTGCCTTAATTCATTTTAATCAAAAGATATGTTATGAATGACAGAATCAAGTAGATCTGTGTGTTTTATTGGACATGTCTCTTGGAATTATATTTGTTTATGTTAATATTTATTTCATAATAATTTCATCGGGTTGTCAGAAAAATGGCACATGTTTAAGTTATATGATTTTAATTATGCACAAATTACTAGAAAGAATGCTAAAGGCATTTTTTTTTTGTTTTTACCTTTGAAAGCAACTTGCTTTTTCAAAGACTTCAAATATTAGCAATGTTAAATGGCAGTTTTACGCATGCACCGGGAGAATACCGAAGTTGCCATGTGTAATTGACTCAAGATTCTGGCTGATTATACCCTTGCTAGTTTTAATCAGATATCTGATGAGTCAAATTACTGGAAAATATTCTCTATAGCATGCGTGAAAAATTATTTCTTCATTGCAAAGAGTCTATTATTTATGGTGCATAACGTCATGATGGGGAAAAGAGTAATAAACCAACATTTTCATAAAGAGTGCAATAACAAAAATTTTATATAGCCCACCTAATTTTTATCAATTTGTTCTAAAGAAATAAAATCCATAATATGAGTAATAAACATGGTAGACATGTTTTGTGTGTGTAGGAACCAGTGTAGTTTGATTGGAACCTGAGATAGCTCTGAGGGCTGCAGGGAGTAGTAGCTAGATGGAGCGCTCTCTACAGCTTAGGTCCCAGGACACTAGCTGTGGGCAGAAGTTGCTGTGGCCCCTGGTCTGTGCCAAGGAGGGATGGGGGAAAGTCTTCCAATCCTGTTGCTCTGAAGAGATTCCATTTTAGTTAATCCTGATGAGTGACACAAGATCAAATTCCACACCTCTACACTCTTTATCCATAGATTCTGAATTTCAAGATTCTTAAAAAACTATATCACACATCTTTTCTTCCATGTTTTCAGGCTGTGTTTTTCTTTGTCAATTCAAATTGGGCTGAGCTCTACTCAAAAAAATTATGAAAACTTTCTATTACCTGATACTATAAATGATTTATTCTCTACTTAAAATATCATGTGTGTGTAGGAGAATGATTTGGGGAGGAAGTATTGGCTTAGCCCGCCAACTTTACTCATTATTATTTACTTGTTGACCCAGACACAGATACAGAATTTAGATACGTACGTAAGTACATTCATATAGATATGGATAGGTAATCACAGATACTGAAAGAATACTAGCTGTCAGTAACATTTATCAACATTAACATTATTATTATTATACAACTATTAACATATCGTCAACAGAAAGAATTTCCTTAAGTGACCAATGTGTTGACTGGTGATGCTCCAGTTATTTCCCTCTTTTAAACAGTGAATTATACTATTGATAAAATGAATTGTTTAGAATTTTTCTATTAACAAATACATATTAAATATCTACTTAAAATATCAATACCAAAAATTAGATTTCAAGTTTTCAGGGGGATTACAATTAAGCTGATAAATTAGAACTTGCCTGTAAAAAGTAAATATGATAAAGGAGATCTACAATTGAGTTTCAGAGGAGTGCTACTAAGGAATCCTTTGAAGAGAGTGATATTTGATAGCAAAGAGGGAAAGAACAGCTTCCTAGAGTGAATAGGGCTTGAGTTTGATGAATCTGTAGCAGTTTGTTTTGAGATATTTTTTAAATGACTAAATGAAAGCAGTACTTTAGTAAACTATCTCTGTATTAGTAAAATCTAATTTTGATTATAATATATTACAGTCCCTCCCCAATCTTAAAAAATGGAATGGTCAGTAAATAATTATGGTCATATCCACTTCTACTTTCAAGGCAACTGAGGTAATAAGAAGCTGTGTGACTTGCTGAGCGTGGTGCAGCTACCTCCAAGCAACTAGCCGTCTAGAGAAACAGAGAAGCAGAGGAGCTGAGAGCATGGACTCTGGAGCCAGCCTCCCGGGTTAGAATGTCTGTGTCCCCCCATTAACTGCATGTACTTGGTCAAGTTACTTAAACTCCCCATGCCTCAGTTTTCCCATAAGGGAAGGTGTACTGAAAGTACCTAATCCTTGGGGTTGTTATAACAATTGAATGTGATGAGTTCAGGTATGTAAAACAGTGTAATATGTGGATTTTTAAATAATAATTAGTCTAATGAGATCCATATCTTAGGCCCAGATGCATATACTTTTTTAGTCTACTTTTGTGCTACTACTACTATATGAGTGTTTTCTATCCTTACTCTCTTTGAACTACCAATAGTCCATCCTCTGTTCCTCAGTCTTAGTGAGTGCGTATCTGATAGGTCACTCCTCTGCTTAAAAGATCTTGCTCTCTCTTATCTGAAGATGAGTCTGCACATCCTCTTCCATTCCCCTAGAATGTGTGTTATTGTTCTTTTTTGTTGTTTTCAACACTCCACCCACCCCTCTTCATTTCTACTGGTTTAGCAAATTCTTCCTTGTTTCCTACCTACGTGCAATCTCCGCCAGTGTGCCTACCTTAATCCAGCCAATCCAGGTGGGTCTCCTTTTGAGTGGTCTCCTAGCATTCTGCACTCTCATAAGCCTGCATGACAGACAAATTCCTAGTGTACTTCTTGTCTTTTCCACAATACTGTAATTTTTTTCACATTACTGTAAGTTTTTTCAGGGCTATTTTTATTTGAGGTGTGTGTGTGTGTGTGTGTGTGTGTGTGTGTGTATGTGTTTTACACCAATGTCTTGTAAGGGCCTAGCACAGACCGGGCTTTTGCTGTGATTGTTGTTTCTCTGGATTTATTTGTTTCACTTGCTAAAAACATATAACCTCCAGGAGAATACAGCAACTTGTTTTATAGAAAGCTGCCACATAAGCAACTTTAATCTTAGCTTAGTGAGGTTGGTGATGTGTTTGGAATCAGAAAACCGTAGCCCCGCCATTTATTAACTGTATAGCTTTGTAAATGTTACTTAAGCTTTTTGAGCCCCAGATTCTTCCACTCTGAAATGTTATTAACTACTCTAAAGAGTTATTATATAGGGTAAATAAAATAATATAATAAAGCAAATAACTTAAAGTTCTTGAGAATTCTGAATAACATTTAATCAAACTGGAAAAATCACATTTACTATGAATAATCAAAGATTTAAATTATTTTCAGGTACAAACTTAGAAGACACCTATTTTACTAACATTCTAGGTCATCTCATTAAATTCATATTATTGCTTTATGTTTCAACCTTTGACATTAATATTTAATTAACCTGTATTATTTAGTAATGTAGCTTACAGGAGATAGACAATAGTTTCCAGAATCACATTTAATATTACTCACAAATTTCATGAGTGTAATATGGGCAAATAAAAAGTGACATTTGTGGATAGTAATAAAATAAAATGACATAATTCATTGCCCAAACAAGTCCAACTCAGTTTAAGACAAAAATTGTGATGTCAGTAATTTGGAGAGCAAACTCTTATTCACATAAGTAATCGTTTGTGTGCAAATAATTAATAAAGCATCTGATCACTAAAGAATAATCATAAGATAACTGATAAATAACATCCTTTTGTAATAACTCTAGCAGACGTATATTATATTGTAACTACAAATTTTGCAGATTCTCCCGTGGCTAAATACAGTGTGAGAGCTTATGATATATTTACATTTCCTAGATTTATGGGCAATTTATATTTTCTCGTTATATTGTCAACTGGAAGTAAATTAAGCAGTAAAATATGTCTGAGTCCACTTTTTAAACTTTGCTTGATTCTCCTGTCCTCCGTTCTACCACAATTGTTTAAAAAAAAGAAAGAAGATCCAACAGTATCAGGAAGAGACAAATTATCTTTATTCTTTCTCTTTTTGTAGCTTTTTCGTTTTGCTTCGTTACCAACAGAAAAATTATGAATTGAATTAGGCAGCCTATATGGCCATTGTTGCCCAGGGAACAATTGCATCTTCCTTAGATCCCATTAGTGGGATTAGTGGTTTTAATATTATATACATATTTAAAGATAAGAAAACACATGAAAAAAAAAGTTTGCAACACACCTGTATATCCTCAAGCAGTGTGTTTAATATTGATCTCAGAGTATTGTTGTGAGGATTTAATTAGAAAATCCATTTAAAGCACTTAGCATAGTTTCTGTCACATTGTAACTACTTAATACTTACTATTATTTTTATTATTATTATCACTATATGTAGTGGGTGAATAAAACTATGAAAATTATATTACTTTTGTTTATTTCATCTTTTTAGTATCACTTTGTTTTAAAGAGGATTTGAGTTAATGTACAAAATTATGAAAAATTAAACAACAGACAGTGGGTAAATTAAAGCAACAGGAAACATTTTATGTATAAAATTATTATATCATTTAAAAAATAATAAACATGCAAATGATAAAATGTATAAAGATATCCACATACTATCTACTTGTTGTAAAATGTTTTAGTTATCATTAGCTGGGTAGTTACTATGTGCCAAGCATTGTGCTCTGCTCTTTATTTGCATTCATACTGAAAATCCTAACTCTTGAAAAAGTTATCACCACTAAATAGCATATTAGGAAACTGGGGTACAGGAAAATTAACAATTTGCCCACGATCAGATAGTGAGTATTTATAGCAGAATGTAACGAAAGCTCTCTGGTTCTAGAGCATGTGTGTTTCACCACTATGCATAAATAAAAAAAGGAGAAGGAAGGAAGAAAGAAAGGAAGGGAGAGAGGAAGGGGAGGAGAAGATGGGAGAAAAGAGAGCAAATAAGTTCAGGCAGGTTAGATTCAACATCTGTCATGTGAAATCAGCCTTTTTATCTGAAAGAGATAATCTCTAGACAAGAAGCCTATTAAGCTCTATGCAAATTTAAGTAGGTTACTATTTGATTTTAATTGACTTGGAGTTGTATTTCTATCAATTGATTTATTGCTACTACAATTTGCCCTCTGCCTCTCGCATTCAGTTGAAACCCATTTGCTTGGGCTGTACATGTCAACCTCTAAAGACTAATTCACCTTCATTAAAAAAATGGCAATTTGGAGTTAATCATAGTTAAAACTTCATAGAGATTATGGGACGTAATTGGAAGTAATATTTGACATAAACTGGCACTAAAAATGAAATCTAACTAGTTTCACTAAATGATTACATGTAAATTATATGCATAAGTTTTGTCATAACTCTGCCTTAGAAGTGAGGTCTAATGATACAGTGCATATAATAATTGACCAAGAAGTTTTTGACAGCATGTAATCCAGAAACCATTGCTGTGAAAGGTATTAAACAGAATTTTTTGTTTTGAAGATATACATTAATGAATCCCAGTTAAGTAGAAAGTGATTTTTCTCAAAGATTTTTTTTAAGAAAACATTTTATAGATACCTACAATTCTTTTTTCTTTTTGTTTAATTGCAGTAACATTGGTTTATAACATTGCATAAATTTTAGGTGTACATCATTATACTTCTATTTCTGCATCGATAACATCATGTTCACCCCCCAAATACTAATTACAATCTATCATACACACATTGCCTAGTCATCCCTTTTGCCTTCCTCCCTACCCCCTGATACCTACAATTTTTTCTGTAAAGAGAATAAAGACAAAAACCCCACAGAATCCTCAAGTCAGATAGACGCAGCCACAGACAGCATTATTTCAAAGTATATTGATGAGAAAAAGAAGTGTTTCTCTAGAAACAATTGATGAACACCTGAATTCTACACTTGGGTAAGAACATAAGAAAAGGTAGAGACTTGGTACTAGAGTAATGAGATAAGATGTGGCCATCACATGGTAACGCCATGGGAGAAAAGCCATGCTTTCTGCAGTAGTGGTGATCAAAGGGGATTACACTGGTACCTTGATAAAAAATGAACTGGAGATTCATATAACCCACTGTATATCCTTTAGCTTTTGTTGTATTTAAGCATATAAAGTAAATTGAACGTACTGTATTTCATTTAGTACTAAGAAACACATATTTCCCAAATTTTAGCATCTCCGAAATTGGAGTGACTCATAAGTTAAAGTGCCCTACCATAATAATTAGCAGTGTTTTTTCCTTCTTTCTTTCTTAGTGATAAGTTACATATGGGGCTATGTTGAGAGTAGACCATATAGAAGCATAGGTAGAAACAGGGAGAACAGTAAAGGAGTCTATTTCAATAATCCTGGCAGGAGATGATTGTAATTCTGACTGGTAATAAATGCTCACATTCTAGTTAGTCTTGGAAAGTAACGTTTCAATATAGTCTCTCCTTGTTATTCATAGGTTCCATATTTATGAATTGGCCTCCTCACTAAAATTTGGTTGCCACCCCCAAATCAACGCCAGAGGGGGCTTTTGCGGTCATCTGTGGACATGCACAGAGCCACGAAAACTTTGAGTTGCCCAACGTGCAGGCTTCCAGCTGAGGTGAAGCAAGATGATGCTCTGCTTTCGTGTGTCAGCCATTATACTGAAACAAGTCTTCTTTCCATGGTCTATTTAGTGCCATGGTTTTCACATCTTTGTGCTTCTTATTTGTGATCTTGCTGTTAAAATGGCCCCCAAGAGTGAGTAGTGTGGAAGTGCTACCTAGTGTTTCTAAGCCCAGGGAGGCGGTTACAGAGAAAATATCAGTATTAGGTAAACTTTGTTCAGGTGTGAGTTTTGAGCTGTTGGCCTGAGTTCAATGTTAATGAATCATCAAGAATATGTATTAAATAAGACATCTTTAAACAGAAACACACGCAAAACAAGGTTATTATTGATCAGTGGACAAAAATATTTTGACCAGAGGCTTTCAGGAACTTAACTTTGCACTTCTCCTGGGAGCAATGGTTTGGTATTTGATAATTCAATGTTTTTGGCAACTTTTTAGAACATATTACTATGGGTAACAAGAATCGACTGTTTATAAAATGGGACATAAAAATATTACATTTGCATGCTGGTGGAAAACATCCAGGAGAGTTATGAAAAGAAAATAATGATGATGTAGGAAATAAAGAGTGGTTTGCTGAGCAATGTGTGTAAATAAGTAAATGAGTAGGCATGGGATTTGGTATATACGTGGAGGGACTGAACCTAGACAGGACCATCCTAGACATCGGTGATAACAGATGCAAAGACACGGTTTGTGATCTCTAATGAGGTTCATAGATATACATTTCAAACTGAATTGAAAATGAAAATGAAGTTTGTTTCATACATTTCTCCACCCAGATTAAATGGCACAAGTGCAGTTTTGGATCTAACCAGGGTTGTCATTTTGCCAATATAGGGTGATGATATTAAAGAAGAAAGAGAGTTGAGGGATATGCAAAGGAGTAATTATGATACAGCCAAGTATCATAGCCTGGTGTCCCTCAAAAGTAGGATCTGTAAACCTGACAAACTATTGGGTGTATGGGCTCAAAGCAGCAAGAGATAAGGGAGGAGGGGGAGTGACTTACAAAAGGTGAAGAAAATTCAAGGTCGTGCATTACTCTGTTGGCTACAGCTCCCTGAGAATGCACAGCCAGGTGAGGGATCAGTACAACTCAGAATAGTCTTCACAGTAAGTGAGAAGTATTTAACTGCTAGCTCTTTTTTGTCTCCTGGTTCTCGGTGGTCAATTTTGTCCCACAGAGTGAGCGCCAAATTTTTGCATTTTTGAGTTGTGTTCTCCAGCCTTGTGGCAGCCCCAAAGCACAGAGCTGCCCCTGAGCTATGGAGTGGTGGGAGGAATCCTGTCATGTCTACATGGGTCTGGCTGGGTTGCGCATGGCCCTGGATCTGCTGCGGCTTCTATGCTTCATGCAGCAGAGTCTATGCTCAACTGGTACCTGAATAACAAAAGAACCGGAAATGGATGTGACTCACTGTATTTCCTTTAGGTTTCGTTCTATTTAAGCATATAAAATAAACAGAATATATTATAGTTCATCAATTCAAATGATTGGGAACAGGGAAAATGCAAATATATGGCAATAGGAGGATAGCTTGAAATTGCCAAGCAACATCACAACCTTGGAGCAGATACAAATTTTGGTAGAACACAACATCACATTAATTTAAATAAAATAAGTATTTTTAATAAGTCATGAAATTCATGGAGCATAAATGAACTCACAATTAGCCTTAGTTAGGTATAATTCATAACTGTCCAGTGGAGCACCCTGACTCTGCTTTTACCTTCCGTTATAAGACTGCAGACGTTTTCAACTATCCTGTGCATGTAAAATGTAAGGAAAACTATTCAAACAAGGAGTGTTTAGAGGAATACAAATTGGAACAATAAGATATCACTTTTGCTTTGCCCAATAAATTTCCAAACACAAAAATTATATCAGTTTTAATCTATGTGAAGTGAGTTGTAAATTGGCCCAAATTTCACACAGGCAATTTTATAATATGTCTCAAAAACTTTAAATTGTTCACAAGGAAAAACTTAGTCATATATGCAACATTTTCTGTAGAAGATTGTTTCTTACATTTTGCATTTAACAGAATAAAGTTGCAAAAATCCTGAATGTCCTATAATATTGGGTTGGGTTGTCAAGAAACGAGAAAAATTAAGAAACTACTTAATACATATTTTAAATAATACCGTAAAGATAATTGAAAAGTGAAACGAGCAAGCAGTGAAAATACAATTGAAAATAAAATATTTGAGAAGAAAATATTTCAAAAATTTCTCTCAGATTTTTAAGAAAAAAATACAGAGGCAAAAGTGACAAGAGGATAGATCACTAGGGATTCAAAATATATGCAATTACCAGGAAATCCAGGAAAAGAAACAAAAGTAGACATAAGAAAAGAATTAGTCAGATGAATAGTAGAAATACATGACATTTTCTATTTTTCTATTTTGTTGGGCATGGTGACAGTGGCCCTGCAGGCAGGCATCTCTAACGACAGCATGAAATCACCAATGAGACCCAATGCAAAAAATATCCTTAAAGTTTAAGTAAATTGCATATTTTGCTGCCAAGATGTGCTCAGGCAAGGCTTTCTTTTGTTCTGAGTGCTTTACATTTAATAAGTATGCTTTCTGTGGAAGAAGAGATGTCTAGTTAGTTAACTACCATTGAGTTCAATTTGGAATAATTGTTATTTTTCTGTTTCAAATAAACAATGATATTCACTTTTAATAGAGAAGATTTTGAACATTACAGTTTTTCTTCAAAGTGACAATTTCTTACATCAAAGAAATAACAAAAAAAGTCTAATACAGAAAAGAGTCCCTCGAGAGGAAACTAAAGGAAAGTGCTAGATTAGGTCAACCCACAATTTTTTTAATGATTTGGGAATAATTAATTTCCCTATCAAAGAATAATGTATGATTTTAACCTTAAAATAAATGTTTATTGTACTAAATATGCATGTATTAATAACAAAAATAATGTAGCAATTCCACACTAATATTAATTCTCTGTTTATTATAATTTGTGGTAAACCAAAGGAAAGATATAATTATCACACGTTGCATAATGATTATAGGTATTCAAAACTAAATAGCAATAAAACATATTGATTGATTAATATGCCAGTATTAATTCATTAAACATTTTTGTGTCCTTCAGACTTGATTAATATACACTAGTCAAACATCTCATGCAGATTTTTTATTTATTTGGAGGAACATATGCTTATGTAATTTAGCCCAGCTCTTAGATTTGCCTATTATATGAAAATAAGGCTGATATTATTTTGTATTTTAGGAAGGTTCCATATTAAATTAGCTATCACGGGATTATAATATGATCATTTCTGTAGCAAAATGTATTCTAAATCCTACTCAAGATAACGAGGACAGTGCTCTTCCAATCTTTCAAGCTGTGAGTTGTGTTTGTTTGCTTGTGCAAGAGTGAAAGTTCTTTTTCCTGTGTTGTCTCCTTTAAGACATTGACATTGACTCTAAACACTGGCTGTCAGAAACCTTTCCAACTTTATGGGTTCTCTTGGATTTTACATGATCTTCAGAGAGGAGAGAAAGGGGTAACACTACTACTGTTATAAAGAGAGTATTCCAATATGTTGGGGAAAAGGAGAATTGGAATTGCATTGAATTTGCTTTAAGAAAGTGAGAAAATTAATAATTTTTCTAAATTTTGAATTTTGGGGTTGTGATACCTGCCTGTTATTTTTTTATATTAAATTATCTTATACGCATTTTGGTAGGTGACGTATCTTCACTTTATTGTCTGTGTTTCCAAGTCACCAAATTATTATTTTATTTTTAAATCCTAAGATTGTGGGTAAAGAAAAGCTTTTCATTATCTATCCTCATATTACAATTCCCACCTCACCCCGTTCCTACCTCACAACATGCTACTTTCAAATATTAGGGATACTACTTTGGTTCCCAAGATATTCAACGTTGTGCCAGGTTTGCAGAAACTATATTAAAATCTCAAAAAACAGTTGAACAGTACTAAAATATAACCATATTTCACTGTTTAATATAAGTAGATATGTACAATTTATAAATAAGAGAGGATTTCCGTACTTATATTGAACTCATTTCATACTTTCGATTTTTCTTTTCTTTCTCTCGGGGCATTGCCTCATCCACTTTAGATAGAAGGAATAAGATGTAACAAATTGATCTGGGAGAGTTGTATAGATTTGATAGCTCAGCTTTTCAATTATTTCCAAAATAATTATATTTGCAGTTGGGAAGATGGAATATTAAAAGAACAATGTATTAAAAATTCAGTGATAACATTTCATTGCTGCATCAACACTAGGAAAGGAAACATTTTGAGGTATAGACACTGACCATGACTAAGTAAACAAGCAAATACAATTAAAATGACAAAAGCACAAAGTCAGTGTTCTATCTTAGAGGGCTTCGTTATAATTAATTAGATTTTTAACTTGTAAAAATGAGGGTAAAAAACAGGAAAGAGAGTGCATATAGGAAAGTTTCATAGAAATTTGATTTCCTAAAGACAGTAAAGCGATGAAAGATTAAAATCTGGGGTTATAATTTTCCATTAAACAACCTATTTCAATCCTCAGCAGTTTTCACTACATATTATATTGCATTTTATTGCGTTAGAGTTGAACTTGAAAATAGCCTGTCATTTATAGAGGTGAATTGTTGAAGAATGTCTTGAATGATTCCCTGAGGGAGCAATTATAATTGTTTAAGGAGGATGAATAAGAATAGAAAAAGTAGCCATGTCACAGGTCATATTAAATTCAGTATTGTCCATATGGGTGTTGGAAGATAACTATGAGGAAATTGTAGATGAAGCTTCTGCTGAATTGATGGAGTTATTGATTTAAGACATTGGTTTTTGAATAAAAATGTTGAATTTGTGTTGAGATGCCCAAAGGACAGCCCATTTTCTTGGCGATCCCTTTTCTCTTTCCGCAGTCCCAGCACAGCGCCTTATAGGTTCAAACACGCTTTCCGTTACTGCTGAGTGGTAACTTTTAACCTCTTTAAACAAGCAACCTGCAGTCATCTCTAAAACATGAATATAAAGTCCCTCTTAATTCTTAACACATTTTTCTTGCTATCAGGCAAGCAAGCCTTCTGTGAATTTCTGTCTGCGAACACAGAAGTAGAACAGCTCCAAGAACTGTTCTGATCATAACTTCCTCTTGAACTAATCAGTACAGCAGGGCTAAGTGGCATGTCATTCTGAAATACGCCACTGCGAGTCTTGCTTTATGTAGGAAGTTGTGTTGCCAGATTTGAAATGGAAAAGGAAAACAGTTCTCACAAATTATTCTGCTATCTTCTTTATATATATATATATATACTGTATGGTTATTATTTGTGCCTCTTCAACATCCATTCTTTTCTTTTGGGACTTCCAAATTTCCTTTAGGCAAAAAAAACCCAAAACTTTCCTCACTCTTGTCCCACGTGATTCAGATAACACTGGTGTAGTAATGGAAATGGAACCCAGACAGCCCCAAACAATATAATTCCAACCCTGGTCATACCCTTTGGTTCTAGGATAAGACTATGAGCCAAGCTGGTTTAATTAATTTTAATGATTAGACTTATATGGGCACTGATTAAGAGACTCTATTTTTTATTGTTCTCCCTGATTTGAGGCTCGGATGAGGCAGCCGTGTCATTACTGGCAGCCACTGTGTTGAGCTGTGAATAAAACCATCTTAGAGTAGATGAGCAGAGCGGAGAGAGAAAAGATGGAAAATGATAGAGATCTGGTGATATTAAGGCTCTACATTCAAATTCCATCTGAAGCTAATTCTATTTCTGTATTCTTCAGTAGTGTGAACAAATAAGTTCCCTTTTTAGGTTAGTTTTAGTTGAGTTTTCTTATCTCTGTCTATGGAAACCACCCTAAAAGGGATAGTAACTTATCCTGTATTAGGAATGAAATAGAAAATAAAAATATGAGCCTAAAGTCAGGGAATGTTTAGCTAGTGTTATAAAGTTCATGAATATATACACAGAAAGATTCTTTTTGAGGCCAGACTCAATCATGAATCTGCCCTTTCCACTAAAAGCTACTGTGGCTTTTAACACTCAGCACCCAAATTTAATCACAAGATATATCAGACAGCACTTTTAAGAATCTCTTACAGGCATAAATACAGTTGTAATCATCATTTTGTAAAGTGGAACTTAGCAAAACACAAATCCTAGCATCCTGTGAAGCTGGGCTGCAGTTATAGATATAAACAGACAATTAATGATGACTCAGTACATAAAGTTTGAACTTTGAGAAATTGCAAACAGAGACATTGAGAACTCTTTGCTCTTTATGATTAAGGATTTGAAGCTGCAAGCTCTTCTCACTGTGCACGAAGGAAGTCTCAGCAAGATTAGAAAGATCAAATGTTTTCCATTTCCTCACAGATGAAAGAAAAACGTTTAGTACTCAGAGTAACATAAAAATAAAGTGTTTTTAAAAGTTTTTTTTAAGTACATCTTGTATGACACCCAAACTTTGGAGAATGTTATTTAATCTTAACCACAGATTGTCTTAATTATTGAAACTTTGTCATAGAAATAACATTTAATTTAGTATCTCTGATTTCTCAAAGGCGTATATCTTTGTAATTCTTTGATTGGTCAAATGGGATTGGAATCTCCATCTGCTCTTCACGTTGAGAAAACAAACAAAAATACTCTGTCAAATCTCATTTAAATGAAGAATCTGGGAGCCTTGCTTCATTTAAATGAATCTAGATAAACCATGTGACGTCTCATAGTAGTGGTCAGGAGATTTTAGATCAAGAAAGGTTTAGATTTGGATTCTAACTCTGCTTCAATATGACTTCGGGCAAATGAATTAAGCTCTCTGAGTCTTAATTTTCTCATCGATAAAATTCATTTGATTTTATGACTCATTTCAAAGAACCAGCTTTTCATTACATTGAATTTGTCTATTCTCTTCAGTTTCTGTATCATTGATTTTTGTGTTATTCTTTATGATTCCTTCTGCTTGGTTTGAATTTCATTTGCTTATTTGTTTAAAGGTAGCATCTGAGATTACTGTTTTATACTCTGGTTTAAAATAAGAGTTTAATGCTGTAAATTCCACTCTAAATATTACTTTACCTGGATTACACAAATATTTGATATGTTCTATTTTCAATTAGTTCAAATTTTGTTTTTGTAATATCTCTTCACACTTGCTCTTTAACCCACTGGGTACTTAGAAGTGTATTGGTTAATTTCCAAATATTTGGGCATTTTTAAAATAATGCTGTTATTAGTTTTAAGATTAATTCTATTACGGTCACAAATTTATTTTTTATTACTTCCATTATTTTTGTTTGTATGGTTTGTTATATAGAATATGGTCAAGAATATGGTATGCCTTGATCACTGTTCCATATTCACTTGAAAAGAAAGTGTATCCTGCTGACATTAGGTAGTGTTTCACAAATGCCAGTTGTTTCATTCAATGGCGTTGTTCAACTCTTTTCAATCCTTACAGATTGTCTGGCTGCTAGTTCTATCAATTACAGAGAGAGGAGTGTTGCAGTCTCCAGATATAATTGTGGATTTTTCTATTTCTCTTTTCAGAGTTTTTGCTTCCTATAAACTGTAGCTCTGTCATTAGGTACATGCACATGTAAAATTGTCATGTCTTCTTGGAGAATTGACACCTTTATCATGATATAATATCCCTGTTTACTCCTGGTAACATTTATGTTCGGAGTTTATTCTATCGGTTATTAGTTTACCCAATTAGCTTCCTTTTGATCATAGTATATGCATAGTACAATGTTTTCTTTCCTTTTCCTTTTAACACCTCTATGCTTGGATATTTAAAGTGTTTTTCTTATAGATAGCATATAATTGGTTCTTTCTTTTTTTATTCAATCAATATTTGTTATTATTTAGTGTTTTCAACTATATTTAGTGTGATTATGAATATAGTTAGATTAAAATCTGTTATATTCCTAGCTGTTTTCTATTTGCTCCATTTGTATTCAGGTTTTTCCCCTCTCCATTTATGACTTCTCTAGGTTAGTTGAACATTTTATATAGTTAAACTCGATCTACACTATTGACTTATTATTTGTACCTGTTTTAATTTTTTAATGGCTGCCCCAGGTTTAAAACAGATTTTCTTATTTAATCAGAGTCTGCCTTCAAATAATATCATATCACTTCATGTGTAGTATAAGTACTTAATAACCATATACCCTCAGTTACTGATATCCTGTCCTCTGTAATATTATAGTCATATATTTTATTTTTACATATCCTGTAAACACACAATACATTACTATTATTTTTTCTTCAGATAGTCAGTTATTGCTTTGCTTTGATTTTCTTTATAATTTTCACGTCCATCTTATTCCATAATTTAATTTTAGATAGAAATTATAATGGACTCTTTGCACTATCAAAATTTTTTGAAAACCATCGTTATGAAAAGAATATAAATTTTCAGTGTTAAGAAACTTGATCTCCCACCATAATTAAGGACTAGTAAACCATGGATACAACTGAGCCAATAATTTGTTTTAGTATTTAGTTATTGCTATTTTATTTTCAGTTTTTCTATGCCAATTATTTTTGATCAGTTTACCTGGGGGACAGGTAATGAAATGAAGATGTATTGGGGAGTGTTTTCAAGAATAATATCTATAGGAAGTGAAAAAAAAACGGAACTAGGCAGAAGAAGAAATTAAACTACGGTAGAGTTGCAACAGAGGCCTCGACTGATCTCAAGAAGCACTGTGAAGCTGTTGTGGCCTTTTAGAAATGTCCCAAAAGGAGGAAAAGTACTGGGACTTGTAGCCCTGTGTTAAGTGCATTGCATATAAGTTCCTTCCCATTGAGACGGTGTAAGGGTGTATGAGACCTTAGACTGAGGGAAATTCCTGAGGGGGAGACTTTTCTATGAGACATTAGCAGTCATCACACCAGGCAGCTGGGGTAACAAGTGTCTCCACTCTGAAAGGGGATTTATGCAGTAGATCACAACCTCCACTAGAGTCCACTCCTTGTGCCACTGAGATCCACTTGCTTCCTGTAATCAGTTTACCCCATCTGGAAACAGATTCTCCATGACTGTTTTTCTGGGGGAAAAATAATGTTATTGAGACTAACACAAGCCTTTCTCCCCTGGATTCCGCTGGTCTTAGGGCTACAAATGATACTTTCTAGAGTCTTCTCAACTTCAACTATCACTTTCACAAACTAACACAGAGTTACCATATGATCCACTTATTTTATCTATATCAAAAACAGGGACTCAAACAGATATTTGTATGTCAATGTTCATTGTAGCATTATTTACAATAGTTAAAATGTGGAAACAACCCAAGTACCTTTTAACTGATTAATGCATAAACAAAATGTGGTATATACATACAATTGAATATTACTAAGACATTAAAAAGGATGCTACAACATGGATGTACCTTGAAAGCACTATGCTAAGTGAAATAAGCCAGACAACAAAAAGACTAACATTGTATGATTCCAATTACATGAAATATTTAGGCAAATTCATAGGGGTAGAAAGTAGATTAAATGGGGAAGGGGTATGAGGGGAGGCAGGAGTGGAAATTATTACTTAATGGCTTAACAGAGGTGTTGGGGGCTGACAAAAAATTTTGTGAAGTGGATAGTGGTGAGGGTTGCAATGACTGTGAAAAACATTGAATTTAATCAAAATTGTTAAAATGACAAGTTTTATGTTATATATATTCACAGTTAAAAAATAATGTAATATACCAAAGCCATTGAATTAAACAGTTTAAATGGGTGAATTGTATGGTATGTGAATTATATCAATAAAGTTATTTTTAAAAAATTGAGCAGAGGAATTCCAACATATGACTTAATGGATCACCTGAGTGTCAAACATATTTTTCCCTAACCTGTCATTTAACAGCAACCCTACCTCCTTCTGATGATCAAATCAATTACCTCTGCCAGGCTACTGACTCCTTTCTTCCCTGCTGGTCTTTAGCACTAGGACACTGGTGTGATGTGACAACCATAACTTAAAGTTTAATGATACTCTGACTGTGGACCTTGGTAGAAGTGTACCCTAATGGGGAACCTAGACGTCCAGATATGAGGAGAATAGGGTTGTGGGAATGGGAAACACACATTCCTCAAGTGAATCTCTGGGAGTGATGGTAAGCATAGCCACTGCTACTTCCATGTCTTGCTTCTGTATCTCACGTAGTCTACCTAACGAGAGTGGACACCATATAATGACATTGATTTAGTGTGTATACTGCTCCTAAAGAAGGGCTCCCCATCTGAACAGGGTATCATCTTCAACCTAGCTCCTCACATGCAACTCCATTTTTCTACTGCTGCATATTCTTTGCTCTAGAGTCCCTTGTTATAATGTGATGTTTTGCAGAATATCTTGCCGGTGGATGAAACACTTTGTGAGTCCTGAATTCTAGTGCAGACTGAGGCTCTGTGAGAAGGAAAGGCAAACCCTTGTAAGGAATAAGTTAATTCCAGTCACAATGAATTATTGTCCCTTCCAGGGTGTCAGTGGATCTCTGTACTCAACTTGGCATTAAGTGTCTAATTAATTTTTTCAAGATATGTGGCTATCTCGGGGGGTTAGTAGCAAGATGGACAATTAGCAAGAGTAGTAACTCAGTTTTGGTGAGCAGAATCCCAAGTCACACAGTCACTGTGCTATCTCTGGAAGGGCTGCTGAAAGAGGCTGAACATTCACTGGCCGAAACATTCTTTCTAGTTGATTATTTAGCGCATCTTCCACAGTGCATATCTTTGTGATGGCAGATTTTATGTGTCAGTTTGGCTAGGTGACAGGTGTATTCTTTATGTGTCAGATATGTGGTCAAATATTGTTCTGGATGTTCCTGTGAGAGTGTTTTTGGATGAGATTGATATTTAAATCAATGAACTTTGAGTAAAGCAGATTGCCCTCTATGATGTGCATGGGCCTCATCAAATCAGTTGAAGGCCTGATTAGAATAAAAGGCTAAGTTCTACCGAACAAGAGAGAATTCTGCCAGTAAACGGCCTTCACCCTTGAACTGCAGCATTGGCTCTTCCCTGGTCTCTAACATGCCAGTCTACCCTGCAGATTTTGAACTTTTTAGCTTCCATGATCCTGTGAGCCAATTCCTCAAGATAAATCTCTTTATACACACACACACACACACACACACACACACACATTCATTGGTTCTATTTCTCTGGGTAACTATGATTAATACACTATTATAATGTAATGTAAAAATCTTCTCTTGATGTGCCTAACCCCCTCAGTTATCTACTTACCTTACCCTAGACTTTCCTGTCCTTGATCTTCTAATCTTTTTGCTTCCAGGCCCCTAATAAACAAGTGAAGTCCTTCTCCACTGCCAATGAGTTCATATATATTCTAATCTAAGGATATTTTTCTTACTGCACAATGTGAATGACCAGGAATAGTACCTAAAGTTTTGCCCATTTGGAGGATTTCTCCTTACCACTGTCAGTTGGGGTCACCTCTTCAGAACCAAAGAGGTCTACTAGGCTTGGTGCTTACTTTATGGTGGAAAGTGTGAGATACCATAATTTATTTTTATGTTTGAGGGGACATACCAGAACATCCCGGACCACTGGACCCCTAAAAACTTCATTGAAGTGGTGGGTCTCTGAAACATTGTAGGGTGTATTTCTCACACTCTGGAGTGCATGGGACTTACCAATGCCCCCCTCATACTATAGAATTAGTCCATTTTCATTTTTTACCTACAAGTCAATACATCTGTGATATTTTCCTTGTCCTCTTACTTTCAACATTAGCTGTCCATGATGGACTCCCATGTAGCCATAGTGAGGAGCTGAGGATGGGTGCCAGTGCAACAGTGGTGGATAAACTGGAAGTCTGAACCACTTTATGCATGTTAATTACCCCTAACCTTGACCCAGCCCAATTACAAATATACTCCTTCAGTCTCGGAATAGATAGTTCTTAGATCTATTAGGCCACATGATTTGGTGGATCTTACAGAACCCAACTTGTGAAGACTGGTATGTCTACATGGCTACTTGATGTCTCAAGGTCAGTATTTCTCTCATTGCTGAGTACCTATGAAAACCATTTGTGAATGGTGTGTAATTCTCTGTTGTATATGAATGTTTTTCTCCCACAAATATCTCTAATTCCTTAGTGTCTACTGGTCTGGATGGCCCAGCAACAGGAACACTTGCACTGCATCCTGAATCAGCTGCAGAGCCATTCCTTATCTGGGCCCCACTCAAAGGTGGTAGTTTTCCATTCTAATAAGTAAATGGGTAGGAATAGTATTCCCAAGTGTGGAATATGTTGCCTCTAGAACCAAAGAGGTCTACTGGGGAATCATGTTTACTTCTTTATGGTGGGAGATTTTAAAAGTCATAATTTGTTTTTGTGTTTAAGAAGATATACCAGAACACCTCAGACAACAGGATCTCAAAAAAATTCATTGGAGTGTCCAGTCCCTGAAACATCATGGGGTTTATTTCTCACACCCTGGAATGTATGTGTCCTACTAAGGCCTCCCTTGTAATAGCTATGTCTTGCTCATCATTAGTTTAATTAACATAATATGGTCAATATTCTTTACCAGTCTTCCAGCTTCGTACAATTTGATCAGTCATTAGAAGTAGGCTGTTCCCAGGACCTGGGTATAATATCAGGGGAAGGCAATTTCTGGAGTTGGGCTCAGTTTTGAGCCTTTAGCAATCAAAATTCCTAGAAGCTGGAGGAATCTGGGAGGCCCACCACAGCATCTATTTCAGTAACGAGCATTAACTTTAATAACTATATTATTCCAGTCAGCAAGCATATATACCTTTTTTTTTTTTAATTTCAGAGGTGCATTTGTGTAGTAGAAAGAATATATATTGCTCTAAATTGATACTTTTTAAGGTTGGAATATTTTACTTATTCCATTTTAATTGCAGACATTCTAATAGTAATATACAGCAAATGACTATTTGTAAGCAATTACTCATTATTGTATACAAGAAGTCATCTGGCTCTTAGAAGAAATTATATTATTATAATCACATGTATAGATTTCATTGTCTCACTATACTTCTAGCACCTCTGTCCAACTTGCAAACACAATTAAAATCTTCTTGAGTAGAAACAAGGCTTTTAACTCAATTCATTGCAAAAGCAATTTATTACTTAATTTATGAATAGCACTAAATTAAAAACTTAATTTGCTAAAACTTTGAGAAGTTTGGTCATTGAGATTATTCGGCTCAATGAGATATTTATGGAGACTGTTTTCTTTCATGGCATACTGTTTGCAACAATAATTTTTCAGATTAACTTAATTTGAACAATGTATTCTTAACTGAAATTTACGCAATGAACAAGCTACATCAAATTTACATTTGATTAGAGGCAATGGAATCTTGCTAATAAATCATTTAAAACATCAGATTCAGAGAAGAGAGCATAAAATATTATTTAGTGAACACAACTATGTGACATATTGTAACTACATAAACACAGAAACAAAAGTTAAAGACAATGTAAGATGTAATTTTATTTTTTAAATCTTAAATAGTTAAAAAATTAACTAGTGTTTAAATATATCCTATTCGAAAATATAACAGCTGCAACAATATTTTCTTAGCAACTCTATATTCCCATTCTATTGAATAAGCTACAAATGGAAATCTTAAACTACGTTTTATATATATATATATATATATATATATATATATATATATATGAAATCATATAACATTAAAGCTATAGAAAAGATCTGGCAGTAAGTTGATTCCATAAATGCCCACTGAGTCATTTCTCTCTAAATTTAGCAAATTAGTCTCCGTGTGGGCAGTTACTTGCTAGGAACAACACAAATGTACTTTCTTTTTCAAAGTCTGTGAAAATGTCAAGATTCTGAGTGTCAACGTTATTCTCTAAGCTGGCAGTTCCCAATATAATCTTGGAAAATCACCAATCAATGATGAGGTTTTCATTAAATCATAGAGAATTAAGAGAAAGATACAGCATAATTACATAATTTAAATTTATTCTTCAATTTAAAAAAATTCTGAAGTTATATATTCTTACATGTTTTGGCATTAAAATGGTTTTTTTATGAGGAGAAGATGATAGAGTCTAAATTAAAAATAAGTATTTGAATGTCCTTCCCTAAATTTTGTTGTTGTTGTGTTTATGACAACTATCTGCCTCTCACCCCATCTACAACATGAAGCCACATTTTGTGGGGCATTTAGGAAGGATTTATGTTATAGCAGGCAGTTTAAGTTTGAGGAAAGGCCATTTCTGCCAAGCATAGTCCCAGCTCTCCCCACTCCTTTGCACTTCTTAGTCTTTTGTCTCCTCAGAATATGAACTACATAGTTACTGTTCCCTGTGTCCCTGGTGCTTCTCTTGAAGGTCAAAAGTCTGGCTTGCTCCTTGCCACTGCAACCAGCCTTTTACAGTCCCAACAGCTAAATATTCCATACAAGGCCGGGTTGGAATCACCTGTGGGATGCTTCATTCACTGAAGTGGTTCTCCCTGGGCTTGGCATTATAAAATATTGTGATTTGCTCTTCTAGGCATAAACACACTGACTTATCTTGTGGGATACTGAACTATTTCAGACAGAAAGGAGATTTCTTCCTGCAATCGATATAACAATTGACCCAAATTTACTTTCTTTGTAAGTTCCTTTTCCATTTCTTCCAAAAGTTGGCCATAATTGATGTTAAATGGATCCTTAGTTTTTCATACTGTGAAACCATTGATGGGAAGCTTATGATTGGAAATTTCTAGAAATAAAGTGAGCAATTGAGCTTGCAAGCATGCTTTTAGAATTGAGATAAACTCTTACACTAAACTTTTCAAATTTTAGCCAGAGCATATGCTTTTCCACCTCCTCCACAATCAGCCTTGGCTGATATCTCGAACTTCCAGAATTCCTGCAGATTACCTGAAATCAAAGATCAAATAACATTTCCATGCCTCCCTTCTTGAACCAACAGTCTTAAAATACCTATAGCTCACTGAATAATTACTCATAGATCATTAAATTACAAGGTAGCCATATTATGAAATGCAGTGTGTATTCGTCAAGGTTCTCCAGAGAAACAAAACCTATATTTGTACATCCTATTGGTTCTGGTTTCTCTCTCTGTCTGTCTCTCTGTCTCTTTCTCTCTGTCTGTCTGTCTCTCTGAAATGGTTGCTATTATTTTATTTCTTAACCATTAATATTGGATTTCTTGATGTTATTTAAAACTTGGTTCATTTTCAAATCTGTGATTATTAGTACTGTAGGTACAGAAAGACAGAGTTCTTTCAGAGTTTGCCGGGCAGGCTGAACACTCTTCCCTTGCCCTTTTCAATTTACTTTGCATCTTTCTCCACCCTGCTTGCTCTCTCTCTCTCTCTCTGGGTGTGTGAGTATGTATATATACTGGAACTACACCATTGGCTCTCCTTCTTTATATATATAAAATAAAAAATTGGCTCATACTTTATGGAGGCTGACATGTCGCAATATCTGCAGGGTGAATTAGCCAACTGGAGACTCAGGAGAGCCGATGGTGTAGTTCCAGTCTGAAGGCGGGCTGCCCCAATATCCAGAAAGAGCTGATGCTTCAGTTTCAGTGGAAAGGCAGGAAAAAGCCAATGTTACAACTTAAAGGGAGTCAAGCAGAGAGATTTTCTTCTTAATCAGGTAGGGTCAGCCTTTTTGTTCTATTCAGGGCTTCAAATAATTGGATGAAGCCCACCCACATTAGGAAAGACAATCTGCTTTACTCAGTCTACCAATTTAAATGTTAATCTCATCTAAAAACATCCTCATAGAAACATGCAGAATAATGTTTGACCATATATCTGGGTACTATGACCCAGTCAAGTTGACACATAAAATTAACCAGCACATAGCAATTTGGAAATGTCTGTACACATATATATGCTATTACTAAATATAATACTATTGTATACAACTAAAGGAGGAAATGTGCACAGAAATCTCAAAATAATTATTCATTCTATTAAATAATTGGCCATGCAGTCTTTTCTATTTGAAGCTGTCCAGCACCTTTAAAATATGATGCAAATTTTAACAACAAAATTTATATGTCAGAAATGTTTCTTTTATGTGAAGCGAAGAACACCTATGCTTCAGGTTAAATAAAATTGTTAGCTGAAAATATAAAAAGTAAAGTTATATTAACATATTGGAGCTTTATTCACCATTTAAAAAATATATTATCTTTTTTGCTAAGTGAAATGTGTCATTTGAAAGTAGATAGCAACAAAAATCATTGGTAAATTCACTTGATGCTGTTATTTGATTCATGTTTGAGAACGTTCTTTTAGACATTCCTAAATCGCTTTCAGAAATAACAATAAGTCATCTGCCCAAGATTACTGCACGATTTTCAAAAGACAAACCATTTCATGAAAAGTCTGCAATTATGTTCTATTAATGCAGACACATTGCAAGTACCGTGGATTTAAATGGAAATCAAAAGTACATATTGTTAACACATTAAGATGCAGAGAGATGGTTGGTATTATTTTCTCTCCTAACACTTAATACTGGATTTCTTGAAGTTATATAAAACTTGGTTGATTTTAAATCTGTGCTTATAAATACTGTTGATACAGAAAGACAAAGTTCTTTCAGAGTTTTCTGGGACGGCTGAACACTCTTCCCTTGCTCCTTTCAATCCACTTTGCATCCTTCTCTACCTGCTATCTGTCCAGGAGGCAGATATTTATCAGTGCATAAACTGGACTGTCTTGTCCTCTGGCTCCTTGTTTGGTTTGACCAATGAGATGCATTGCCAGGATACCATAGAACAGGAAGAATTAGGGGGTCCACCCCCACCCCAGCTCTTACTCCACCAGGCTACCGGTTGGCAGTAGCTATATTGCTCCACTGAAGATCACAGATCCTGTTGGGCAGCCCTCTTCTATAGCTAGTTTCTCACTGCATTTTGGAAACTGCTTTATCTGATCTTGCTTTTTCTGGCCTGGGTTGTTAGGTCATTCCACTGTTGGTAACCCTCCTGCGGTGATTCAACAACCCTGGTTGGTTTGCAAGAAACCTGCCTGTACTTTTGTAATAGATGTTTTCCTCAAACTCTTTGCCTTTATTTATTTACTTATTGATTTTATTGAGGTGTAATTGATACATAATATTATATTATTCAATTATTCAACATAATTATTCGACATTTGTATATATTGCAAAAAGATCACCACGATAAGTCTAATTAACATCCGTCACCAGACTCATTTCAATCACCTTTTTTAATATACCCCAGCTTCCTGTCATTGAATGATACATAAGTAATCACTGAGTTAATTTTGTGAATAATTTAGAATTACATAAAATTTTATAGAAGATAACTAGTTTTATCTTTGAAATCATTTTAGACTTACAAAAAAGGTTGCCCCAAATATTAACAGTTTTACATAGCCATAAAACAATGATCAAAATCAGGTCCTACCAATTTTCAAAACAACAACAAACACATCCAAAATAGTTACTCCTTACGAGATGAGATATGCTATACGCTACAGTATCTCCATAGGGTTTTCAAAATCCTTCTCCCACACCTACTTTATCTTGAGGCTTCTCTCCCTCTGTCTAAAATAGAAACACCTTACTACAGTCACATTATTTTTCTTTTGCACGTAGAGTGACAAATACGTGAAAACTTGTTTTTTACCTTTATTTACTTAGAAAGGAATGAAAATTTCTTTTGGTGTGGTATCTGATTCCTGCCTGGAATTTTATGAAGTGTTTAAATATCATGTGTCAAAACTGAAGGTCCCTTATGTTTCTTTAGGAATTTATGATATTCTAGTTAAATGGCAAGGTCCAAAACCTAAAAAAAAAAATTTGTAAGAGTCTTTTTCTGGGATGTGGGGCAGAAGCAGAGCTGCTTTTGAACCTGTGCTCCAAAAGATTGCACAGAATTGGAGTGAGAGCCACAGTCTATGTTATTCAGAGCAGCTGCATCACACACCCTTCAGGCCTGGAGGCTTCAGGTGGTTTTGAGAGAACTCTGGTGGCACAGAAACGGGAACGTGTTCACAAAGTGCAGTGAAAGCAGTTTCAGACTTCTCTATTTTTTCCTTTTGAAATAAATGTTTTATTTAGAAAAGTTTTAGGTTTACACAGAAGACAAAAAAAACCAAACTATAGATTGTATAAGTAGCAAAGATAGTATAGAGGGTTCCCGAATGGCCCTCATCCAATTTCCCCCGTTGTTAATAACTTATATTAATATAATAAATGTCAAACTAATAAACCAATATTGATACACTGTTATTAACTAAAGTTCATACTTTATTCAGATTTCCTTAGTTTTTACTAACACCCTTTTTCTGTTTCAAGATATAATCAGGATCCCACATGACTTTTAGTTATCATCTCTCCTTAGGCTCTTCTGGATTGTGAGAATTTAGATTGTCTCGCTTTTTTGGCAGTTGGAGCAAGATCAGAATAGAGCATTTGCAAATATCTTGAAATCCAAAGGAATGTGAAGCCTAATCTATCTCAAACAAATGGTTAGTGATTTTTCAATTGAAATTTCAAACTATATATTGGCTAAAGTTGAGGTACCTTAAAAATATGGAGACTTAAGGTCTATCTTAGCAGGTGCTTAATGGAACAGGTTTTGAAGGCATTTTAATGGCTTATATAGTTCTTACCTTGGCTCGTAACTGTATATAGAATATATATATGTACATACTATTTGCTTTTTATTGGGGCATTTTCTATGTGAGCTATATACTTGAAACAAAATTTTGTTTTATCCAAAATTATCATGCTACTATTGGTAAAAGCAAAGGAAAAAAAAAACTATTTCAGGAAAGGCAAATATTAATACATTTAAAGGGAAATTTGATAATAATAATTCAAAGTAAATTATACATACCATATAATCCAAAAATTTGACTTCCAGTAGTCAAATTATTGCAAATATGCCATATATGCAATAATAGATGTCACGGATTTTTCTTAAATCATTTTCATAATTTCAAACATTGGGAAACAATCTCAACGTCAATGAACAATAAATTGGCAAAATAAGCTGTTATACTTGTGAATTCAAGTACTATATATGTCTAAATGAAATGCTGTACCCCAGAAATACAAACTATTGTAAAAGACTACTGTGAACAACTATACGCCAACAAATTGGACAACCTAGAAGAAATGGATGAATTCCTAGAAACATACAATCTACCAAGACTGAGTCATGAAAAAACAGAATATGAGAACAGATCAATAATGAATAAGGAGATTGAAACAGTAATCAAAAAGCCCCCAACATAGAAAAGCCCAGGGCCAGACGGCTTCACTGGTGAATTCTACCAAACATTTAAAAAAGAATTAAACCCAATCCTCAAGTTCTTCCAAAAGATTGAAGAGGAAGGAACACTTCTAAACTCATTTTATGAGACCAGCATTAACCTGATACCAAAACCAGACAAGGACACAACAAGAAAAGAAAATTACAGGCCAGTACCCATGATGAATATAGTTGCAAAAATCCTCAATGAAATATTAGCAAAATGAATTCAATTTGCACATTAAAGGATCATATACCATGATCAAGTAGGATTTATTTCAGGGATGCAAGTGTGGTTCAACATCTGCACATCAATCAATGTGATATATCACATTAACAAAATGAAGGATACAAATCATGTGATAATCTCAATAGATGCAGAAAAAGCATTGTGACAAAATACAACATCCTTTAATGATAAAAACTCTTAAAAAGTAGGTATAGAGGGAACATCCTCAAAATAACGACATATATGACAATCCCAGAGCTAACATGATGTTCAATGGCAAAAGCTGAAAGCTTTTCCTTGAAGATCAGGAACAAGACAAGGATGCCTACTCTCACCACTTTTACTCAACCTAGTATTGGAAGTCCTAGCCAGAGCAATTAGGCAAGACAAAGAAATCAAAGTCTTCCAAATTGGAAAGGAAGAAGTAAAATTGTCTCTATTTGCAGATGGCCTTATATTATATGTAGAAATCCCTAAATACCCCACCAAAAAACCTGGTAGAACTAGTAAATTAATTCAGTAAAGTTGCAGGACACAAAATCAATATACAAAAATGTTATGTTTCTATACATTGACAAAAACTATCGGAAATAGAAATTAAGAAAACAACCCCAAATACAATTGCATCAAAAAGAATACAATATTTAGGAATAAATTCAACCAAGGAGTTGAAAGATCTGTACACTGAAATCTATAAGACATTGATGAAATAAACTGAAGAAGTCACAAATAAATGGAAGATATTACATGCTCATGGATTGGAAGAATTAAAACTGTTAAAATGTCCATACTACCCAAAGCAATCTGTAGATTCAATGCAATCCTTACCAAAATTCCAATGGCATTTTTCACAGAAATAGAAAAAATTATCTTAAAATTTGTATGGAACCACAAAATATCCCAAATTGCCAGAGCAATCTTAAGAGAGAATATCAAAGCTGGAGTTATCACACTTTCCAATTTCAAACTACGGTACAAAGGTAAGTAATCAAAATAGTATGATACTGATGTAAAAATAGATATATAGATCAATGGACTAGAATAGAGAGCCCAGGAATAGTTCCATGTATATATGGTCAATTCTTTTATGACAAGGAGCCAAGAAAATACAATGGGGAAAGGATAGTCTCTTCCATAAGAGGTGTTGGGAGAACTGGACAGCCACATGAAAAAGAATGAAACTGGACCCTTGTCTTACACCATACGCAAAAATCAACTCAAAATGGATTAAAGACTTAAATTTAAGACCTGAAACCATAAAATACCTAGAAGAAAACATAGACGGTAAGATCCTTGACATTAATCTTGGCAATGATTTTTTTGGATTTGATGCTAAAAGCAAAGGCAACAAAAGCAAAAATAAGCAAGTGGGACTACATCAAACTAAAAAGCTTCTAACAGCAAAGGGAACCATCAACAAAATGAAAAGCCATCCTACCATATGGGAGAAAATTCTTGAAAATCATATATCTCATGAGGGGCTAATAACCAAAATATATAAAGACCTCATACAACTCCACAGCAAAAAAACAATGCAATTAAAAAATGGGCAGAGGAAAGGAATAGACATTTTTCCAAAGAAGACATATATATGATCAACAGGTACATAAAAATGTGCTCAACATCACTAATCATCAGGGAAATGCAAATCAAAACCACAATGAGATATCACCTCACACTTGTTAGAATGGTTATCATCAAAAATATAAGAGATAATCAGTGGTGGTGAAGATATGGAGAAAAGGGAACCCTTGCTCACTGTTGGTGAGGATGTAAATTGGTGTAGCTTCTATGGAAAACAGTGTGGAGTTTCCTCAAAAAATTCAAAGTAGAACTACCATATGATCCAGCAATACCACTTCTGGGTATATACTCAATGGAGATAAAAACAGAATATTGAATATATATCAACACTCTCACGTTCATTGCAGCATTATTCACAATGGCCCAGATATGAAAACAACCGAAGTGTCTTGCAATGGATGAATGGATTAAAAAATGTAGTGTGTGTGTGTGTGTGTGTGTATATATATATATATATATATATATATACATATAGTGTATATACATATAGTGTATATATATATAGTGATAGATATGTTCAAAAAAAGAAATGATGTAGGGGCTGGCCTGGTGGCATAGTGGTTAAATTCACGTGCTCTGCTTTGCCGGCCCAGGCTTCACAGGTTCGGATCCCGGGCACGGACTGATACACCACTCATCAAGCCATGCTGTGGTAGGCATCCTACATACAAAACAGAGGAAGATGGGCATGCTCTTAGCTCAGGGCTAATCTTCCTCAGCAAAAAGAGGAGGATTGGCAATGGATGTTAGCTCAGAGCCAGTCTTCCTCACACACACAAAACTAAATCATGCCAATCCATATTTACTTACTGGAAAGGTCTCTAAAAATGTAATCACTTATGAAAAAGTGCATAATTTTGTATTTAAAATAGTACAATGTCATTTTTTCGCTTATGTATCCATTCAGTTACGTGTATTTGTGAAAATAGTGTCCTATTTCCTACATTTTAAGTTTTTCTAGAACATATAAATAAATTGTTATGCTATTTATTTTTAAAAGAAAAATAACAGTTACCAGAATTTTAGTTAAAACAAAGGAGAAAGCTATACAGACATTTCATCTATGTAATGTTTTAAATAGTACATTAAGTGCGTCATCTGTTAAGCACCAATTAAGAAATACATCCTTTTCCTTCTGCTGCTGTGGTTGTTCTTGTTATTCAGTAAGGGTTCTTGGGAGACAAATTTGTGTCTCTCTATAATTGAAAATGTCTTTACTTTACCCTCACAGTGAATATCATTTACCTGGGAATAGATTCTAGTTTCATAATAATTTTCCCCTCAAATTTTGAAAGCTTTGCTTTAATGTGTTTTTTCCTTTACTGTTAATGTGAAGATATCTGGAGCATACTCAATTTCTATTCATTTGTAGATAATCTACTTTTTTTTCCTCAGAAAGTATTTTTCTTTCCATTTTGATTTTTTAAATATTGTGTTGCTTTAGTGAGAAATGTTGAGTATACTTAATTAAATTTCGTAAGGATGTATGTAATGTGGGGTCTTATTTTTCCATTTTGGATTCTTCTATTGTTCTCACTTAGCAGGACTTTTCCAATATGAAAATCCCTGTTTTATACATTTCTGGAAAATTTTCTTCTATTATTCTATTGATGTTTTTCTTGCTTCTATATTCATTTTACTCTCCCTATAAAAATCTTAGGTATAAATAAAATATGCTTTTATTTCCCCAAAAAAGACACAGCATTATGTGTCTGGAATTTAGAGAAAGATAAAATCAGATTGACGTGCATCACTAACGAGGAGCGACTTATTTTGACTTTGAAGGATTAAAGCAACTGAAGGAGTTGGAGTGAATATTCCTATTTTATGTATCAGAATAATATGGGACTTGGAACTAGGAATGGTAACAATGTCAGGGAATACTGAAGGCAAAGATCTACGTGTAATTCAACATATAGCATTGCATCTGAATAAAATAACGTGTTACGAATACTTATAAATAAAATTGTTTATATATAGAACTTGGCTTTTCAAACTGTAACAACGTATGGAAGCAAATTTAAAGATGATAATGATATTTTTATGTTGTTAGGGTTAAGTCTGGCTAGAAAGATAAATTCCTGCTTGTGGAGAAACTTAAAGAATCATGCTAAGTAATTTGAATGAAAATTATGGCTTTAGAGTAAGTGTTACATTTTAAAAGTATTTGTTTAAAATTATTCTGAGAATAATGGTATATTCTGAACATGAGGAACATAGTTTGGACTCTTAATCTATTTGGGTCTAAACACCTTTAAGAAGCTGACCTAATATATAGACTCTCTCCTCCTGAAATATGTCTAAATTTACACACAAAATTTGGAATTCTATTCTAGTTATGCATGCACCTCATCTTCCCAAATTACCTAAACATATAATTAATAGAATAAGAATATTGTGATAGAGAAATATAAAAAACAAGAATAGTAAGAGAAGGATATTCATTTCCTAATAAACAATCAATTGTAGGCTTCAAATATAAGAAAACTGAATGGAAATACAAGATAAGAACTAGAAAATTATCTTTTTCATCTGTCTATATTTTGTTCTAACAGGGATTGCTGCAAAGACCAAAAAATAAAAATAAAAAAAAGGAAAAGAAGGGTGATAATCTCTTTACAGAAATGAGTTGTAGTTTCTATATCCTGGAGAAATGTTCTGTTTTCCATTATTTTTATGGCTTTAAGAGGTACTTTTGCCCTAAAAACAGATAATTGCTCCTATATATTTCAAAACTTGACTGTCAAGGGGGAAACCTGAAAAGTCATAATTTCAAATATAAACGCTATTTTTAGTTTTATATAATGTAGAATATTGTATTATCTTTTTTACGTAGACTGAGCCATTTTGGAAAAATTATCCAATTGTCCCTCATTTATTCATGTATTCTTTTTAAAAAATACTCAGTGCCAGGACGGTGCTGGGGATACAGCAGGGATTAAGATGGATTTGATCTTTCCCATTTTCAGTCCAGGAAACAAACAGAAGCAAAGACCTTTGCGAGGAACAACCCTGGGGATAGAACATATTCTATGCCAAGATTGTTCTGGGGATACAGCTGTGAGGAAGAAAGATAACAGAACTTGCTCTTCAGTTGTTCTCACTGCTGTAGTGGAATGCAAAGACTGTCTTCTCAAGTTAGGTTGCCTGAGAAACTCCATAGTTCCAAGTTCAGAAAAACTATGTGTAAAGATTTGCAACCATGTATGAATAGAAGATGATTTTATTGAAGAAATGTGTCCTTTCACATGAAGATCTTGGGCTCATTTGTCCAGAAGATCACTGCTGGCTTTGGTGGAGGGGTGTGAGTGAGTGTGTGAGTGGTCACATGCAATGCTACGTTAGCTGCCCAGTTAAAAAATCTCCCCAGTGAGTTGTGCAGGAAGGCATTCTCTCTACTTTTGCACATTATCCAGGACTGCACTGACACCTCAAAGATTGGTTGTTTGGAGAATATCAGGAGAGAGAACTACTTCAATGAACACTGGTGTGCTCTGGATGAGCAATGACAGTAGATTTCTTTTAAAATGGTTTCTTAAACAGAGGAAGCACTGGAAGGATGCCAAAGAGCCAATACAGCCAAAAAACTATTTTGTAAGTACAACAGGTTTCCAATTTCTGACATCTTTCAGAAATAAGAGTGGGCAATATTGCAATAGGCAGTGGAGCTGGTGCAGGTGTGGGTGGGGTCGTGAATAATTAGTGTGATTTCATTTGTGATCACATCTGGAAGTAACTGCTATCATTTAGCTATGTGTTCATATATTAATATCTTCATAAACATTAACTTATGTGTGCATGTCAATATATTCAAAAAATAAGCTTATGGGAGCCTGCCCCATGGCCGAGTGGTTCAAATTTTGCAGGTTCCACTTCAGTGGAGGGAGTCGCAGGTTCGGATCCCAGGCGCAGACGTACTCCACACATCAGCAATGCTGTGGAGGCATTCCACATACAAACTCGAGGAAGATTGGCACAGATGTTAGCTCAGGGCTAATCTTCCTCAAGCATAGAAAGAGGAAGATTGGCAATGGATGTTAGCTCAGGGTGAATCTTCCTCTCACACACACACACACAAACAATATAAATGTATATATAAGCTTATGTGTACATATATCAATAACTTACGAATACAAGCCTCATATGTACATCTCTTGAAATATATTTTATGCCTTTCCTTTGAGACAAACATACATTTCAAACCCACTCTATAACAATTAATTCTTTACAGAATGCATATTAGGGAAATAATTCCTGTATAGATAGGTCAAGAGATGAGGTTGGTATTTGAAACAAAAGTAATTTGGAATGCAGTGACAAAATTGAGATTTGATTTAATAAGTAAACTAGAAAATAAATCACTGAGCTTATTCAGGGATAATATTTCAATTTGCAACCTACACCAACACGGAGTTCACATGAATTCAACCATTAAAAGGTCACTTACAGTTGACTAGAATGAATTTCAACCCCCCAAAACTACCCATTACATACAAATAGTTTTATACTAAATAGAAGAGATACTTTTATAGAGTGAAATAACCATTAAATGAATGAAGGTATTTCAAGGATATTAGATATTTGCAAAGTAGTTCTTTATAAAAATGTTCCATTAGGAATAAAGATCAAATGTTTTCTCTAGAAAATAATGATGGGATTTCATATTAGAGGTGTCAGCTATGAAGACCACATGGTTGTTGTGAGAAATAACATTTAACCTTTCTCTTGTTGCTGATGGAGGCCAATGCAGTATTTTATTATCAACATTGGCAGGTGATTTATTACCATTGTTTCTACTCCAGTGAAGCCACATTAAGCTGTGCTTGATATATCATTTGTTATCTTCAACCCTCCTGCACACTTTCTGAATGCATAATCTCTTTGTTCTAGCAAATTTGAAACATAGAAGAGTAAATATTTAAGCAATTATTCCAGATTCATCAGAAACAATGGAGGTGAAATGGACTAGCTAAATAGATTATGCCAATGTGTGACGTCATCATCAAGTTCTGGCTTCAGGAAGAGTGATGGTTATACATCTGAAACATCAGCTATGCATAATGGTGCATTAGTGTAGATATAGCAGTGACAGAGCATAAATCATAAACACACTTTCAGATGGGAATAAAATTTTGTGGAATAAATGCAGGTCAGAGGGCTTTCAACAGTTTCTGTTTTCAGAACTTACTACCTAAAAATTCAGTCAAATTGTCTGAAATGGCTTGGCAGATGCACTAAGGATGGCTTCCCTATCTTTGACATTAATATGGAAGCAAATTTAGGAACATCAAAATAGTTCTATCCTCTAAAATTCCATCTTTTATATATGTATCCCTGATGAGTATTAGAATCTTTGGAAATACAATTTTTGATTCAGTATAATATGGTTAATGATCATCACTACATTCATTCATCACAGAATGAACTTGTTCCCATGTTTTTCTTTGGGCATATGATCATAAATATTAACTAAACTTATAAAGTGGTGTTAGAGAAAGATTCTTCTCTGTGTGATGTTTTATTCTGCGAGAAGGGTTCTGAATTACCTTAATTCCTAGCCTCTCTCTATCTCTTTATTCACTCTGCTCATGGGAGATGAAGTAATTTATCTGACTGGTAAACTTGGGAATAATTAACCAGGCACAATTTACTCATCTCTGTCCTTCTTTATCCTGATAGTAAGCAAGTCCACAGGGATAATCCATTCTCTGCTGCTCCTTTAGGGGTAGGTCTTCTGCATGTTATGGTGCTACTGGTAAATCTTAATTCTGATATTTAATATAAAGAATCTCATTATTGGTTCTTATACATAATCTATGTCTTCCAACTTACTCTTTAGTAATTACAATGGAATATTTTTGTTTTCCATCTACTACTATTTTTATTTCTCAGAGCTCAGTTGAACAATTTAGAGGGGTGCTATTTATTTAAAGTGCTTAGTAACCCTAACATGTCCTAAAGAAAAAAAAATGATTCTGTTTTCCTCACTATTTTAAGTAGCTCCCTTTTCTAGGATTTCATGGGGTTACCTATCTGTTAGCCTGGTAATCAAAAAGCTTGAATTCATTTCATTCATTAAAAGAAAATAATATGTATGTATTTCCAAAAATGAATTATCATGGACAAACATTTGTTAGCCCCAACCGTATATGTGCCAAACATTCTAAGGGCTTTTGAGTAAAGAACTAAGCAATGTCGTTGGGACTAGAAAATGAACACAAATATAAACAAATAGATGAATCAGTAAGAGAGAAACCATGGAGGTGATATTTATTCAATCAACAAATATGTATGGAGATACTATAGTAGACACGACTTGAATGACATGATGAGGACCAAGAGAAATATATTTGAATCAAATATAACTGGAACTAAATCCTGCCTGTGCTACATATTTCAACCTTGAAAAGCAATCTTCCTGAACCTAAGTCTTATCAATGGTAAAATTGTGCAGAAAACTTTCAAGTCACAATAAAGTTAGGATCTTTTTCTTAATAAGGTATGTAAAATACTAACACATATTAAGGAATCAGTACATTTTGTTTTCTCTAGCTCTCTCCAAAGTTTCTTAAGGTCTGTTTGAGAAGCCTGACATATAAAGAGAAGATGGGTTTAGAGAGTCAGATACAGACCACATACGGGAGAAAAAAAAAAAGTACTCTAAGTACTTAGTATTGAATAAAATATGATAAGAAGAGTAAGATGGTTGTATGCAGATGCCAAGAGATTGGTTGTTGGATCTAGGTTAACTAGGAAAACTTGCTGAATGATATAATATTTTGCCTTAATTTTGTACTCTTGTGTGTGTGTGTGTCCGTGTGTGTGTGAATGCAAACATAAAAAGAAGATGTATATTAGTGAATAGGACATATGTTTCTAAAATATAGGACCACGGAATAATGTGGGTAAAAATTCGGTGATGCTAAATAAGTCTATTTGCTATGGGAGTTATATGTGTATGGTAGTAACTGAGGTGATAGGTGGCAATATACTATAAGTTGAAATAAGGCAGATACGTATTATCCTCATATGAAACAAAGCGCATCTAATGCAACACTTGGAAGATAGCTTTATTATGGATAAAACTAATATAACAGGGGTAAATTAGTAAAGAAGATATGTTAAGACTAGGAATACAAGTAATTATGCATTTTATTTTAAAGAGCATAACTAATATGGCCTAGTTAAGTATGTCTGCTAAATAGCAAAAATAAATCTGAAGATAGCTTTAATTTTGACTGTGTAAATTTGCATGACTATATACAGACAGTAGTTGCATCATTCAATTTCTCTTACCCACCGTAAAACACGTTGATAATCTTACTTAAATATCTGTAACTCTAAACACAAACACAAGCATATATACATATAACAAGTTCATTGTAAAAAGCAATTGTCATTAACATGTCAATTCAAAAGGTGATAAGAAATGGAAGGATTAATTGTGCAAATAGGGTGAACTTGGATAGCCTAGTCTTGAAATTAAACCTGCTTACTTAAGAGTAGCACACGCAAGAGCATAAAAAAATCACATAAAGGCAGAGAGGTTCCAGAAATGCAAGAAAGTTTATCAACTGGAATCACCAATTGGTAGAATCAGGTTATATTTTCAAGGGGTAACTTCACTTTTCTAATGCATAGAGTGTGGCCCTGGGAAACCTTCGACATGCCAACATTGAATGACTTCCAGAGAAGTCAAGTCTAGATGCTGATCAACCAAAATTAGGGATGCAGTCACATTACTTTACTTAATAGGCAGCAATGAGAAGAAAATAAGCTAGCCTAGGTTAGGAGATCACAAGATGAGTAAAGACGAACACACAAAGAAAGGATGAAACCATAGCAATAGGTCACTACACTGGCTGTGCCCTATTTGTTATATGTTACAAGTCCTGGGACTATAGACTATAGAGGGGGCTCTGTCCAGTCAAAGCTTCCTCAGAATAATCAAGGGTTTGCATAAATTTTTTCAGTATTGTTCTTTCATTTTCCTACATTGTAATTCATGCCCAGTGGTATCTAACTGGATTCTCTCAGGTGTACTGGGTTAATCATGTTATGTGTAAATATCTCTATTTCTTTTCCTGTATAAGCTTCTCAAATTATGCTATTTTGTGTATTGGTTCCTCTGAAGATTATTTCATTCCAAGAGAATAATAATAAGAAGGAAATATCTGCTTCTGACCAAGATGGATTAACAGAGTCTGGACTGACTCTCCCACCTGAAACAAAAATAAAAATGAACAAAATAATGAAACAATGTTTTGAAAGACACTGGAAATCAGGCAACAAAGGATAATCATCCCTGAAAGATGGGATACAAATAAGGTGATCCCTATATTAGACCAGTTCATTCCTTTGAGAAAGTTTTGAGTCTGCTGCACAGTGAAGATAAACCAAGGAAAAGCCTGACCAACTTCTGGAGTTGAGATGGAGCTGAGTCTGCAGAGAATAAGACTGGAGTTTGCTGGACAAAGAATTTAAGAGTAGACACCTTTGCAAGAGAGAGAACTACAGGGATCTGCAGAGGTTGCTCTAGAGTATTCAGCTGCACATGGCTGTTGGGAAACAACTCACAGCCAATGAAAAAAAATACAAAAAATGAGAGGCGACAGTGCCCTGCATGCATACACAGCACTGGTAATAGTTCCTACTCCACCAATCAAATTGGGAAACCTCAGAATTCAAGGGGTAATGTGTGGAGAACACAGACCATCTTGCCTCAGTAGTGGGGAAATAACTAGTCAAAGACTGAGCACCGGTTTGGACCTGCACAACAAGTCTTAAAATAAAACACGAAAGGATCAAACTTTTACCAATAACTTAAATGGGCCCCAGAAAAAAAGCTCAAGAATACTTATAGAAGTACAAAAATATCCAGCATGCAACAGGATAAAATTCTCAATGCCCTGGCATTGAATCAAATGTTACAAGGCTAGCAAAAGAAGTAGGAAAACCATGCCCAAAATTCACTAAAAATGTCTAATTTATTCTTTTTACTAGCTTACACAGTGGTCTGCAGCCCCTGTCTTAGGCAAGCAAACACTAGGGTCTTGTTTCTCCCTATAGGCCACCTCTCTCCAGATTTTGACTTAGTGATGGTGAAACATTTAAGTTTTTCAGGGGGAAGCCAAATGCTTCTTGGTACTGATGGTGAGCAATTTCTCCCATGGATTTTAATTAACATACTGAGTTGGAAACTGCTCCATTTCCTAGCTTGTGTTTTAACTCACACCAAAGGCATGATTGTTTCTATGATGCCAACTTCAAACTTAAGAAATTTTGTCTTAGTCATTTAGGAATCTATAAATGAATTAAGCCATTTTTAATTTTAAACTCTCCTGCTTCTGTAAGAACTTCCTGTGGTTTGTTCTGTTTCAACAGATTTCCTGTAGTTCTGATAAAATATTTACTCAAAATTCCTTATATACCATCTCTATCTTCTTCAACATGTTGTCAATATTTTCTTTTTTTAAAAAGTTTGAAGAGAGGAATATCAGAAATGTGTAAAAGTCAAAAAATTATCTTTTTAAACCTTAAGAGGCAGAATAGATATTTACTTCAGATCAACACTGTTGTTTTACTTTTCACAAATTATTTTATTTAATTATAAAAATCCTATGAATTAGATGTCCTGATGTTTTACCTTCCAAGATGAATAGTGAGGCTAAAAGGGTGTTTAGGAGCTAGCTCCAAATTGCTACCGAGCAAGCAGCAAGGTGAAATTCAAACTTGGTTCTGACTTCCAAGTCTATGACTGACCAAAACAAAATGGAGTTTACGGAAACTACACTCGACAGATACCCGGTATTTCACTTAAACAATCTTTCTAACTACTACTCTCTGTTTTTATTTTTTACCCATTATTAGAAGAACTGCATCTAAGAGAAGTCCTATGATTACAGTTCCAAGTATAGAAAGGTAATTTCTATGGGGTGTAAATATAATAGGGTATAGAGATGTACACAGGAACATCGTGGAGGTACAGCGTTACCTACTGAGCTGTACAAAATATGCCGTTTAATTGTGCAAGTGTGGAAGAATTATGTCACTTAAAATAAAAAATGTGTTTTAATACAAAAACACACAAGCAGTTGCAAAATGGCATTTTAACTTAAAATATTGTTATTGTTAGTGCCATTGACTGGATTCCGACTCCTAGCGAGCCTGTGTACAGCAGAGTGGAAGCCTTCCAGTCTTTTGCGCCATCCCCTTATCCTCCAGCGCTGTATCAGACAATGCTCCACTGCTATTTATACCGTTTTAATGGCCAATGTTTGTGGAAGTGGGTGGCCAGGTCCTTCTTCCTAGTCTGTCTTTGTCTAGATGCTCCACTGAAACCTGTCCACCCTGGGTGACCCTGCTGGTATTTGAAATATCAGTGGCACAGCTTTTAGTATCATAGTAACACACAGCAGCCACAGTATGACAACCGACAGACAGGTGGTTGTGGTTCCCTGACCAAGAAATGAATCTGGGTCACTGCAGTGAGAGAGCCCAATCTTGACCACCAGACGGCCAGGGCTGGGTGAGTTAAAATATACATTTACAAAAATTTTTGAATAGAAAATTATTACAAATTCACAAATTCTTAAAATAAAGGAATTATTTATACAATTTTCCTTCTGTTAATTAGAAAAGTGGGACAATGCTATATTTTCTTGTTGAATTTCTAAGCTGAAGTTACAAAACAGGTAAGTGTACCATTTTCAAAGTTAATATTGTTAGCTTTTAATTAAATCAGTTTAGAACTGACATAGGCATTGTTTCAAGTATGAATAAACAGTAATTAAGTATACTAACAGTCCTAGCTCTTAAAAGAAGTTTTTAGAATTTCATAATTGAAACAAATGGAATTCATGCCATAAAACACTGGCTTAAAATGTTTAACTATTTTTATTGTAATTTATTTTATAATTTTTAACAAATACTTCAAAGATATTGAAGACTACTTTATTTCGGAGATTAAAAAATGCATAAACAGAGGTAATTATCTTAGTGAAAATCTATGAGCTGTAATGTCGTAAGTACTAATTCTTGTTCTGTTTTAAATCTGATACTTATTTTAGACATTGTTATCTAATTATCATTTACAATTTTAAAAATGGGATTGCTGATGAAATATTTTCACTTTATTATCTGCATAGATTAGATTGGCTTTTCAGGAAGTGATGCTAAATGTTAGTCAATATGATGAATTCAATCAGAAAAAAGTTAAAAATTAATAATAGTGCATTATATGGATTATTAGGATAAATAGTTGGTCACTACTTTTAAATAGTAGAACTGATATTCCTGAGTTGAAATTTATTAATTTTTCTTTTCCAGATATGTTTCACTGATATCAGTTGGCATGAGATTCCTTTCCACTCTGTTTTTTGAGAAATAATTATGAGAACACAAGATAATACCCACTTTCCCATATCTGTTCCCATGTGAAGAAGTGTTTGCAATATAAATGGAAGTAGTATCAGTGTCAACTCAATACAACAATTAAATTTATTTGTTTATTTTTCTAGGCAAAGCTATTGATTCAACTTTTTCAAGGGAATTTCTTTTTGTGTGTGTGTGTGTGAGGAAGATTAGCCCTGAGCTAACATCCGTTGCCAATCCTCCTCTTTTTGCTAAGGAAGATTGGACCTGGGCTAACATCCGCGCCCATGTTCCTCTACTTTATATAGGACACCGCCACAGCATGGCTTGACAAGCAGTGTGTCGGTCCAACCCGGGATCCGAACGTGTGAACCCTAGGCCACAGAAGTGGAGCACGTGAACTTAACTGCTACACCACCAGGCTGACCCCATCAAGGGAATTTCTAATTGAGGAAAAGAGTGGGTGGAAAGGTGGGAGTTAAATAGAAAGGCAAAGTTTACCTCGAATTCATGCTTTATTTACACATGCTTTATTTAGTCTAGTTTTAAAAAAAAAGAATTCTATTTTAATTATAAGTTAATTAGTAGTCTTGACTTTAGCACTTAACTAAATGCACTTAATAATGAAAAATCCACTTCACTGTTCAGGATCTGAATTCCTCACACATAAGATGGCCATAATAATGCCCATTTCAAGAGTCATTGTGAGCCAGCCCTGATGGCCTAGTGGTTAAGTTTTGGCACCCTCCAGTTCGGGGGCCCAAGGTTCAGTTCCTGGGCATGGAACCACATCACTCGTCTGTCAGTTGCCATGCTGTGGTGGCTGCTCACATAGAAGAACTAGAAAGACTTACAACCATAATATACAACTATGTACTGGGGCTTTGGGGAGGAAACATAAAAAAGAGAGAGAGGAAGATTGGCAACAGATGTTAGTTCAGGGAAAGTCTTTCCCAGCAAAAAACAAAGAGTCATTGTGAGGCTTGATATACTGAGTGGCAATACCTTCTAGTTTACAATGTTCTTTATAAATGTAAGCTAAGGTTATTATTTATCTTCATTGTTTTCCCCCTCTCGGAGATTCTGTTCAAGATACAAATTTGAAAAGCTTAGTAACTTTATTGTATTCTTTCATGTACTAAAGTCCATGTAAATCCCAATCTACATCTCTGTTAAACACAGAAATGATTTCGTTCTCGAATAATACAAATAAAATTTTTTTTTTCCTCAGAACGGCTATGGTGTGATCGGAAACGTTTATGATATGCATGGCACTACTGTCTTTTAAGAGTTCAAAGTGAATGTGCTTGGGTAAGCATCAAGCTTTTTTATTAGCGGATGATTTGGCAAAGAGGAAAAACATTATATAATTGACAGAATCTGTAGCAAGAATCAGAGAAACTTATTTCTAAATCTAGCTCTTCCACTATCACACTGCATTATGTAGTTAGGTGTGGAACTTAGAGTTAGTTTCTTTATCTGTCCAGTAAATATTAGGGTATCTATATTACAGTTTTTGGAGGAAGATAATATGAAATTATACACATACACCTATGTTAAAATGACATACAAAATGAGACTTGGTTTTTGCTTTGTTTTATTTTGTTTTAAACTGGAGAGTGTCTTTAAGAATAAAGTTTCTATTTTTTTAAACTACTTCATGACATATGATTGACATATGAAAAGCTGTACATATTTAATGTATGTAATTTGATGAGTTTGGAGATAAGTGTACACCCATGAAACTATCACCACAATTTATGCCATAAATATATCCATTACCTCCAAAAGTTTCCTTCCACACTCTTTATTATTTTTTGTGATAAATACACTTAATACAAGATCTACCGTCTTAGTATTTTAAGGATACAATAAAGTATTGTTAATCGTAGGCACTATGCTGTACAGTACATATCTAGGACTTATTTAACTCCTATAACTGAAACATTATACCCTTTCTCTAACACCTCCTCATTTCCATCTCCCCACTAGCTCCTGTCAACGACCATTCTACTTTCTGCTTCTATGAATTTGACTATTTTAGATTCCTCATATAAGTGGTATCATGTAGTATTTGTTCTTCTGTGTCTGGCTTATTTCACCTATCATCATATCCTCCAAGTTCATCTATGTTGCTGCATATGGTAGGACTTCCTTCCTTTTTTTCAAGGCAGAATAGCATTCAATTGTATACGTATGCCACAATCTCTTTATCCATTCCTTGGCCGATGGAGATTTAGGCTGCATCCATTTCTTGACTATTGTGAATAATGCTGAAGGAAAGTGGGGGTACTGATATCTCTCCAAGATCTTAATTTCATTTCCTTTGAATTTATACGCAGAAGTGGAATTGCTGGATCATATGGTGGCTTTATTTTTAATTTTTGGAGGAACTTCCATACTGTTTTCCATAGTGGTTGCATCAATTTACATTCCCACCAACAGTGTACAAGGATTACCTTTTCTCCACATCTTTGCCAACACTTTTTTTTAATAGCTGTCATAACAGGTGTGAGGTTTTGCGTATGAGCAGTTCATTTGGTAGGTGATCCCAGGAGACAAGAATAGGGAAGAGAGTAATGAGAATGGGTGGAAGGCAGCCAATTAAAGCCATATTTTCAAGTAAGTCACCACTGTGGGAAATCCAAGCTTAATCCTGCTAGAGAAGTCTGGAGGCCAGTGAACTGTGCATGTCTCATTGCAATACCACTTACAGGCAAAAACTCTGGGGTGTTTTTGCGTCATCCATCCTTGACTGAGGACACCTCCTGAAGGGACCTTGAATCATTGACACTTCTGTTCTGCTGTGCTCACAGGCAGAGCAGATCTGAGGGGAGAGAGAACCTTCAGGCATAGAGATGCAGGTTCTGGCATTTGGAGGTCTGGGCTGCATGCACAGAAATGGGAAGAGTGAGGGATCAGGATGGGACATTGAATGTCCTGCTGTTGACCCATTCACAGCTCAGACTACTCGTGCACTCATGCATATTATAACCACTCCAACCTGCAAATGTTTCTTGAAGGTACTAAGCAGTCAGAATATTTGAAGTCTTTCAACAAGAGGATTAGTGAGTCAAGCTACACCCCTGCTGCAGCAGTTAATCCTAAGTAAATAATATTTATTATTTTTCTACTTTGTCAAACATTCTTGATATTCTTCAGTTCTGACTAGAATATTTGCTGATTTGTATTGCTTGCCATGTGATGTAACCCAAATCTGTATTCCTGAAGTAATCTGAACCTCTGGCTATCGTGCCATATCTAGGCATTGTTGGTGCAATTGCCCAATTACAGTTATGATCATGGAGATAACAAATGACTTCAGAGTGAATCTCTCAAGTCCTAGATGTATGTCTCTGCCCTTGTAATGCAGTAACAACTACCATCTCATGATAATCAGGATTAATTAGCCCCAACATTATATTGCCTCCTTTCTTTTTCTGCTGGTCTACTGAAATAAAGAATACAAATGATCAGGTGGTAGCCTTAGCTTTCGTTTTAGTGGAATCTTTATTCTGTTCATTAGTAGAATTATTTTTCCACAGAAACCTGGACCTCTAGTCCAGGAGATTGTGAATTAGCAAATTGTGAAAATAAGCAGCAGAAATTCCCTGAGTGGGTACTTCTCATACTCTCTAGTTCTGAGACACGTGTATTCTACCTAAAGCAAAACAGCGTCTCATGATAGTCATTGGCTCAAAAAGTCTTGAAACCCTTCAGGATTTCATCCCCAATCTGTGCCTCAAGAATCCATTCCAATATCTATTAGTCTGGTGGTTTCTGGGTGATGTGGTACACGTTAGGATCATGGAATATCAAGGTCATATGCTCATGCAGCATAAAGTGGATCCACCTTGGGCCAGTTGGCTAGCCAGGGTATGTTGTTCTCATGGAAATGGGAAAGACAAGAGAGAAAGAAGAAACGCATGAGGCCTCTTTCAGCCTGGGCTTGACATCACCACACCGTTACCTCTACCTCATGCTACTGGCCAGAGTACAAAGTCAAAGTGTGGGGAAATAAAACCTTTCACAATGATGGCAATGATAAATATGTGGATTCAGGTAGGGATGAAAAGTTTGGGGTTGTCCTAAATTACTACGTTAATTGACTATTTTTTAAATTAATGTCTCATATATATATTTTTAGCCCAAAGGAGAAAAAATAATGTATGAACACCCTCACATGCATTGTTTTATGTACGTTTTCTCAATATTTTACCTGACAAATGCATAAAATTAAGCATTTCGGTCCGTCAACAATACTCATAATTGATTGTAGTTAATTAGTATGCTTGATCTATTGATAATTAGTTAAGGACATGGGATGTAAAATATACAAATATGCAGTTGGGTTCAGATAAACAATATGTTTGTGAAGGAAAATTTAAAAACTCTTACAAGCAATACAAAACTAGTAAAATTGGTTTAAAAGTATCTAAATGTTGACAAGATGTAAAATAAAAACAAATTAGAGTTGAGGGCCATCAACTAAGATGTTTGGTTTAGAAAGATGTGTTTTTGAAAAGGCAGTAAAAATTGAATCAGAAAAGAAAAAGGAGTCAAATTTTAGGTGGTGAGAAACAATTGGTGTTCAAATAGAAACAAGTAGATTAGTTCACCTAAATTGAGTGCCTGTGTTCAAACTAAAATTGAAGTATGTTTGATTCTACCAATATGGCTCTAACATTGTTCTACTAATCTAAGAAGACTAAAAATAGACATATTTAGACATTTTAATATATACTCATAATACTGTCTTTTATTTTTATATTTCGCAAGTTATTTGTAAGTATCTTCATTTTGGAGCTTCCCTAAACTTTTGTGAAGTGTTTACCAGAGGTAGGTGTTCCATGAGAGTTAGTAAATAATCAAGGATTCATGTGAAGCAGCAGGTAGCATCTTCACAACTGGTAGCAAGTGAACAAAGAGCATGACTACAACACATAAAGGTGGTGGTAGAGTAAATTTGGGGAATACACAGATAAATAGAAGTAGTAATAGAGCACTAACTAATAAAGATTCATAAAAACACGAATGGACTGAGGGAATCTTTTAGGCTAAGATCTTATAAGAAGTGACTAATATCAAAACAAAAGAATATCAGTCATCTTAGATACTATGAATTTATTGTTGCTCATAGGAAAAGGACCAAATCTCTTTTAATAATGGCAAGACATACAAGAAGAAAATAAAAAGTATTTAGAAATTGTATTCAATTCATTTATGCCATCATGTTAAGTGTCAACATAATATTACCCACATTGACAACTGATCTGGAAAGGTTAACCATAGTTTAAACAATTAATTCAACAAACATTTTCCCCTATGTTATCTGAGAAAGGATTGAAAATGCATTTGCTTGTACAGATATAGAATAAATATGATTTTACTAATATGAGCAGGATCTAAATATTTCTAATAATATCTGGACTTTCTTTCAAAAAAGGATTTATGCACTCAATAAATCTACTCTGACAATGTCCCAAAGTGCAAGAAGTTTCTGATGTAAAGTATAACATAGAAGGAAATTATGTCCTGTTACCAAAAAAAAAAAATTAAAAAGAAACATTATGGGATCCTCAAATGAATAAGACAGGAATCTTTATCATAAATACACAGAATAAAGACCCTGTCTAGAGCGATTGTAAAAAATTGCAAAACACCAGAGTACATTATGGCATTTATCTTTAATATGACAGTCAGCAAATAGCTAATTATTTTGTTGGGAACCCCTTACAAGATTTTCAGGAGGACAATTTCAATTATTTAGCCTCATGCTATGTCATCTGATGACACATCATTATCAAATAGACACTGCTGTTTTCAGCGAAAATCATCTATCATTGTCACACCCAGCTCTGATCAATACATTTATTCTTTAATACTTGGATATTAATTTGCATTATTTCCCAATTTTCCCTGGGTAATTATTTAAAACGCTGGTCAAAACCTACAAGGGTAACTCATTTTTAACTATTTGAACAGCAACCATAATTTAGAATAAGTGAGTAGCAGCAGCAATTCTTGCCACTAGAGACTAGGCTCCAAAATGACCCCATATGCCATCAAATGAGTCACATAAAGATACGAGCTCAAAATAAGTTGCTCTTAACCTTGAATGTGTGAATAATTTTGCATATCCATAATTGTCAATATGGTACCCTTCAGGATACACTGGTTTCTCTGGGCAGAGAGCCAATCAGCCTTATGTTCACTTATATGTGAGCCAGCTGGACTTCTGACAGGTGCATTGTGGTGGTGATCTGCCCTCATCCACACTGTTTAACTCTCCTATGACTTTGTTGTTCTGAGATGCTTCCTAGGGGAACAGGTCATGACAGAGATGACTAAAGTATAACAAGTGTACCTTATGGAGACGAGTGCATCAGTAGGCCCCAAAAATAATATTCTAAAAAAAAAAATATGCCAATTCTATAGGCTTCTTATAACACGCTTACTTGTGGGAGAAGGCCATTCCCTAATTATCCCTTTAAATAGATATAATTAGGAGTTAGGCTAAAATATTCCACTCTAGGATTTTAGAGACTAATACTGATGTGGATTGTATGCTGGATCAATGCTACCATGTAGGATAGATCCATTCCTAAAAGTTTCCTTAGATTTTTAGACCTTCTGAAACCAAGTAAACTGGTATGCTAGCCGTATCTCTCCAGGAATTGTCTCTTATCCCAGAGAGCGTTTACTGGAAGAACAATGACCAGATGATTAGATGAGCCCATTTCAAAAGTAATTATTGTCAAAAATCATACCTACTGAACCTCTAAAGGCAACAGGCTTATTTAATGTTGTTCCAGGAAAAGTGGTCTGATGTGTATTTTGTCCAATGGGAGGATTCATTTTCAACTCTAGATATCATGGAAATAGTGTAGGGAAATACACAGTCATATATTGATGGTGGAAATACATACTTGCACAACGTCTATAAATATAAATATGAATTTGGTAATATCTAGAAAAAATGCCTATTGGTTTGTCCCTTTACACAGCAGTCCCTCCTTTAGGACTCTCTCCCAACAATATCCTAGAAAAACTGAAATAGCATATGTATGAGGCTATTTATTGTTGTCCTATTTGTCAAACCAAAAAAACTGGAATAATCAAAATGGCCATCTACAGGGGACTGGTTGAATAAACTATAGTACATCCATGGAATGGAGTACTATATGTCTCTAAAAGGAATGAGGAAAATCTTTATATATGACTATAGATTAATCTCTAAAAAGTATTTTAAAGGTGCAAAACAATGTGATTACTATATTACCTTTTATTTATGAAAGAGCATAAAAATGTATATATAAAAGGAGGTAAAAGAAGTGACATCAGCATCATGGCAGTGTGAGTCATTACCTTTGTCTCACTCCTCTTATTTACAACTAGTAGGACATACATAGACTAACAAAAGATCTTCTGTAGAGCACACCAGGGTGCCCAAGACAGCGACACATCTGTACCTCTGAAGGTGGGAGGATTGAACTTCATGGAGGCAGGGAAACCAGGAGACCAGTAGTGGTGGCTCTCGAGACTAGAGGGTCCAGGAACCATGGCAATGCCTGCAATAGAACGTCCACGAATCAAGATGGTGCTGGCAACTGGATACTCCAGGAACCACTGTGGCACACGTGACCAGAGGCTCCAGGAATTGTGGGGGCACTTGCAACCTCCCTCCCTTAGCAGCAGTGGTATATGCAACCCTGGCCCTCCTGGCAGCAGGGGCTGCATCCAAGGCGCTGGTGCTCTTGGCAGTGACAGTGGTGCCTGAGACCTGAAGTTCCAGTAATCACAGCAATGTCCAAGACCAGAGGCTCCAGGAACTGTGGCAGCACCCACAACCAGAGGATCTAGGAACTGCAGTGGTGCTCACAACACAGCCTTCCCCCTAGAAGCAGTGACAGCACCTGCAACCTCAGCCCTTCCAGCAGTGGGGCTGCCTCCAAGACCCCACTGCCCCTGGCAGCAGCAGTGGCACCTGCAACCTGAGGCTTGAGGAACTGTGATGACACCCAAGATCAGAGGCTTCAAGACCGTGGCAGTTTCTGTGACCAACAGCTCTAGGAACCATGGTGGTGCCTGCAATCCAGGTACCTCACTTCCAATGGTGGCTCTCACAACCCTGGCTCATCCAGCAGTGGCAGTGATGCCTACAAACCTGGCACCCCTGGCAGTGGCAGTGCCAGCATCCTCAGAAAACACAGTAGTAGCTGCAGAGGTGGCACATGTGACTCCAGCCCCCTGGGCTGCAGCAATGCTCAAAGCCACAGGGAACTGGGCAGCAGCAGTAGCAGAGCCCACAGCCCCAGTCCCCCCAGGCACAGCAGCACTTGAAATCCTGGGCCCCCCCACCCCTGGCAGAGTCAATGCCAGATGCAGCAGAGGTGCCTAAGACCCTAGCTGCTCCCTTCATCTCCTCCTACCCTCACCATGGTGGTGGAGCCCATGACCCAGAAGCAACATAGGCACTTACCATCCCAAAGACCCCAGTAGAGATGCCTGTGACCACAGTGACACTGGCAGCAACAAGATACCAGTGATCTCAGAGGCATAAGCAGTGACAACAAGGGCACTGACAACACCTGAGGCAGAGGCAGCAGAGGGTGAAAAGTGCTGGCTCTCAAATATAACCAGAGGCAGCTCAGAATCAAAGTAAACATAGCCTTACCTAAATAAGAAAGGTGTTCACTACTACAAATGTGCCAGCAGAGGAACAACTCATCAAGTACCATGAAAAATTATTGTACCACAGTATCACGAAAAGAAAAAGACAATTCTCCAGAAACCAAACTTGAAGTCATAAACGATTGAGGTCTAACTGATAGAGAATTCAAAACAAGTGTCATGTAGCAACACAATGATCTACAAGAAAACTCAGAAAGACAGTTCAATGAGCTCAGGAATAAAATTAATGAACAAAAGGAGTACTTTATGAAAGAAATTGAAACTCCAGAAAAGAATCAAATAGAAATTCTGGAGCTGAAGAACTCAATAAATGAGATGAAGAATACAGTAGAAAGCACTGGAAATAGAGCAGACCATATGGAAGAGAGACTTAGTGAACTTGAAGATAGAAATCTGGAGATGATTCAGGAGGAAGAGGAGAGAGAACTGAGATTTTAAAAAAGATGAAGAAGCTCTGCAGGCAGCATTCAACTCCATTAGAAAAAGCAACATAAGAATAATGGGTATCCCAGAAGAAAAGAGGGAAAAGGTAGCAGAGAACTTATTTAAAGAAATGATAGCTGAGAACTTCCCAAACCTGGATAAGGAACTAGATATCCAAGTCCATGAAACTAATAGAACACCTAAATATCTCAATGCAAAAAGACCTTCTCCAAGACACACTGTGTTAAAACTGTCAAAAGTCAATGACAACAAAAGAATTGTAAAGATAGCCAGGGAAAAAAGGACAGTAACCTACAAAGGAACCTCCATTAGGCTATCAGTAGATTTCTTAGCAGAATCTCTACAGGCCAGGAGAGAGTGGAATGACATATTCAAAATATTGAAAGATAAAAACTGTCATCCTAGACTACTCTATTCAGCAAAGTTATACTTGAGATAGGAAGAAGAAAGAAAGGCTTTTCCAGACAAACAAAAGCTAGGAGAGTTCAATACTACTAGACCTGCCTTGCAAGAAATGTTGACAGGAGTTCTTCTACTAGAAATGAAGAGGCAAAAGTACACAAAATTTTGACTAAGGTGATAAATAGAGAGACAGAACCAGAAAATTGCAAAGCTATTACAGAATCTGGTGTTAAACACTTAATTATAGCATAAAGGTTAAAGGGGGAAAAGCATTAAAAATAACTAAAGCCACTTCAATATGGTAATGAACTCACAGCATAAAAAAGATAATTTGTGACCTCAAAAACGTAATAGGGGAGGAGGAAAAGAGTGGAACCTGTATAGACTAATGAATATAAGATGCCATCAGGAGATAAAGGACTATTTTATCTATGAAATGTTGTATATAAACCCCATGGTAATCACAAAACAAAAATCTAGACCAGAAACATAGAAAAGAGAAAATGGAGGAAAACATCATAGAAAACCACCAAACTAAAATGGCAGACAGAAACATAAGGGAAAAGAAACAATGGAGATATAGAACAACCAAAAAACTAAAGATAAAATGGCAGTAGTAAGTCCTCATATATCGATAATCACCCTAAATGTAAATGGATTGAACTCATCAATCAAAAGACACAGAGCGGCTGGCTGGATTAAAACACAAGACCCAACTATATACTGCCTTCAGGAGACTCATCTCAGCTCTAAAGGCAAACATAGGCTCAAAGTGAATGAGTGGAAGATGATGTTCCAAGCAAACGATAGTGAAAAGAAAGCAGATGTACCTTTTTTTTTTTTTTTTTGTGGGGAAGACCAGCCCTGAGCTAACATCTGTTGCCAATCCTCCCCTTTTTGCTGAGGAAGACTGGCCCTGGGCTAACATCGTGCCCATCTTCCTCCACTTTATATGGGACGCCGCCACGGCATGGCTGACAGGCAGTGCGTCGGCGGGCGCCTGGGATCCGAACTCGCGAACCCCGGGCTGCCAAGCGCGGATGAAACCGCTGCGCCACCGGGCGGCCCCCAGCAGATGTACCTTTTTGTGTGATCCTTATATCAAACAAAATAGATTTAAAGCCAAAAAAGGTAACAAGAGACAAAGATTATATAATGATAAAAAGGACAATCCATCAATTTATTGATGGATTTATTGCTATATGTGTACTCAACATAGGACAACCACACATACAAAGCAACTATTAACAGACATAAAGGGAGAAATTGACAGCATTACAATAATAGTAGGGGACTTCAACACCACACTTACACCAATGGATAGATCATCCAGACAGAAAGTCAACAAGAAACATCAGCCATAAATGATATATTACACTGTATGGATTTAAAAGATATATACAGAACATTCCATCCAAAAGTAGCAGAGTACATGTTCTTCTTCAGTACAATGGAACATTCTCAAAGATAGACCATATGTTTGTTTTGGGAGACAAAACAAGTCTCAACATATTTAAGATTGAAATCATATCAAGCACCTTTTCTAACCATGACAATATGAAACTAGAAATCAACTACAAGAAAATTGGAAAAATTACTAATATGTGAAGATTAAACAACATGCTACTTAATTGGGTCAGTGAAGAAATCAAAGGAGAAATAAAAAACTACATGGCAACAAACAAAAATAAGAATATGACATACCAAAATTAATGGTATGCAGCAAAAGCAGTATTAAGAGGGAAGTTTACAACAATACAGGCCTACTTCAAGAAATGAGAAAAATTTCACATAAACAATCTAACTGTACACCTAAAGGAATGAGAGAAAGAAAAATAAATGAAGTCCAAAGTCAGTAGAAGGAAGGAAATAATAAAAATCAGAGCAGAAATAATAAAATAGAGACTAAAGTGGGAAAAGAAAAGATCAATGAAACTAAGTGCTGGTTCTTTGAAAAAAACAATAAACTTGACAAACATTTAGTTAGACTTACTAAGAAAAAAGAGAAGGCTCAGATAAATAAAATCAGAAATGAAAGAGGAGACACCACAGAAATACAAAGGATCATAAGAGACTACTTCAAACAGCCATACAAAAACAAGTTAGAAAATCTAGAAGAAATAGATAAATTCTTAGAGTCATACAACCATCCAAAACTGAACCATGAAGAAATAGAAAAATTGAATAGACCAATCACTAGTAAGGAGATTGGAACAGTAATCAAAAACAAAAGTCGAGGTCCAGATGGCTTCACTGATGAATTTTACCAAACATTCAAAGAATTAATACCTATCCCTCTCAAACTCTTCCCAAAAATTGAAGAGGAGGGAACTCTTCCTAGCTCATTTTATGAGGCCAACATTACCCTGATACCAAAACCAGACAAGGACAACACCAAAGAAAGAGAAAATTCCAGGCCAATATCCCTGATGAACATAGATGCAAAAATTCTCAACAAAATATTAGCAAACTGAATACAACAACACATTAAAAGAATCATATACCATGATCAAGTGGGATTCATTCCAGGATGCAAGGATGGTTCAACATCTGCAAATCAAGCAGTGTGATACACCACACTAACAAATTAAAGGATAAAAATCAAATGATTATTGCAGTAGATGCAGAAAAAGCATTTGACAAGATTCATCAGCCATTTATGATAAAAACTCTCAATAAAATAGGTATAGAAGGAATGTACCTCATCAAAATAAAGGCCATTTATGACAGACCCATACAAACATCATACTCAAAGGTAAAAGGCTTAAAACTTTTCCTCTAAGATCAGGAAGAAGACAAAGATGCCCACTCTTGCCACTTTTATTCAACATAGTACTGGAAGTTCTAGCCAGAGCACTTAAGCAAGAAAAAGAAATAAAAGGCATCCAAATTGGAAAGGAAGAAGTAGAGCTGTCACTATTTGCAGATGACATGATTTTATATACAGAAAACCCTAAAGACTCCATCAAAAAACTATTAGAAATAATAAATGTATACAGTAAAGTTGTAGGGTACACAATCAATATGCAAAAATTGGTTGCATTTCTATATGCTAACATTGAACTCTCAGAAAGAGAAATGAAGAAAGCATTTATAATTTATAATTGCATTTATAATTGCAACAAAAATAATAAAATACCTAAGGAATAAATCCAACCAAGGAGGTGACAGATCTGTACACTGAAAACTATATGACATTACTGAAAGAAATTGAAGAGGACACAAGGAAATGGAAAGATATTCCATACTCAAGGATTGGAAGAATTAATATTGTTAAAGTGTCTATATTACCAAAAGCAATCTACAGATTTGGTGCAATCCCTATTAAAATACCAAAGGTGTTTTTCACAGAAATAGAAGAAAAAAATCCAAAAATTTGTATGGAACCACACAAGACCCAAATAACCAAAGAAACTTTTGAGAAAAAAGAACAAAGCCAGAGGTCTCACACTCCCTGATTCAAACTATACTACAAAGCTATAATAATCAAAACAGTATGGTGTTGACAGAAAATTGGACGCACAGATCAATGGAACAGAATTGAGAGCCCCAAAACAAACCCACACATATATGGACAACTAATTTCTGACAAACGAGCCAAGACTATACACTGTAGAAAGGAAAGTCTCTTCAATAAATGGTATTAGAAAAACTGGGCAGGTACATACAAAAGGATTAAACTATCCTACACCATACACAAAAATTAATTCAAAATGGATTAAAGACTTGAATGTAAAACCTGAAATCATAAAACTCCTGAAAGAAAACATAGGCAGTACACTCTGACATCAGTCTTAGCAATACCTTCTTGGATATGTCTCCTCAGGCAAGGGAAACAAAAGCAAAAATAAACAAATGGGACTGCATCAAATAAACAAGCTTCTGCACAGCAAAGGAAATCGTCAACAAAATGAAAAGACAACCAACTGAACAGGAGAAGATATTTGCAAATCATATATCCAATAAGGGATTAATATCTAAAATATAATAAACAACTCATACAACTCAACAGCAGAAAAAACAAACAACTTGATTAAAAAATGGTCAGAGGATCTGAATAGACGTTTTTTCCAGAGACAAACAGATGTCCAACAGGCATGTGAAAAGATGTTCAACATAACTACTTATTAGGGAAATGCAAATCAAAAGAACAATGAGATCAACTCAGGTCCGTTAGAATGGCTATTATCAAAAAAACCCACGAATTAACAAGTGTTGGAGAGGACGGGGAGAAAAGGGAAAGCTTGTACACTGTTGGAGGGAATGTAAATTGATGTGACCACTATGGAAAACAGTATGGAGATTTGACAAAAAATCAAGGATAGAACTGCCATACGATCCAGCTAGTCTACTTCTGGGTATTTATCTGAAGAATATGAAAACACTAATTCAAAAAGATATATGCACCTATGTTCATTGCAGCATTATTTACAGTAGCCAAGATATAGAAACAACCTAAGTGCCCACTGATGGATGAATGGATAAAGAATATGTGATGTATATATACAGTGGAATACTATTCAGCGATAAAAAATATAAAATCTTGCCATTTGTGACAACATGGATGGAACTTGTGGATATTAGGCTAAGTGAAATAAGCCAGATGGAGAAAGACAAATACCATATAATTTCACTCATATGTGGAATAAAGACAACAAAACAAAGTAAAAACAAAATGAACAAACAAAACAGAAAAAAAAAACAAACTTATAGAAGTAGACAACAGATTGGTGGTTACTAGAAGGAAAAGGGGTTGGGGGGAGGGCAAAACAGGTAAAGGGAGTCAATAGTATGGTGATGGATGGAAACTAGACTTTTGGTGGTGAGCATGCTGTGGTATACACAGATGTTGAACTACAATGTTGTATACCTGAAACCCATATAATGTTATAAGCCAGTGTTGCCTCAGTAAAAGAAAAAAATAATAAATAAATAGAAAGAGGTAAATATATACTCATCTATATATTAATACACATAATAGATGTTTGTATTTTACAAGTGGAAGTAGAAACAAAAATCCAATTAAAATTATTATCTAAAGAGTGGAAGTAAAGAGACTTAAGGGGAAAGTAATTTAAGGTATACTTCTCTGTATCTTATTTTACAAGTTAGAATTTAGAAACTTCTAATTATTTTACATAATTATAACACAAAATTGAATTTAAATTAATAAGATGATCCCTACAAGTAATAAGCAAAATAAAACTAAACTAAATTGTATATCAATTTAATGGTTTAACCATGCAATATTTGTTTTGAATGACCTTAAAACACAGTAATCTGACTGTACATCCTTACTTGGATCCAACATGGTTAAAAAGAACTGAAAAGAAACCTCAAACTGTATTTGGTGACCATATTCATAGTTATAATATTGGTATTATTACTTTGAAGATATACATGTAGACAGATATATGAGTATACATTGATAGATGATAAATCAAAAATAATTAATTATATTAATGTCTTTAGGAAATACGATTTTGAGTAAGAACAAAGAGAGAAAAACTACAAGGACAAAAACTTTTGGTAAAAACTCTGTACTCTTAAATTTTAATTGCGACTAGAATATGAACTCTTCTGTTTATTTTCTCTTCCACAATATAACATTTATTTATTTTCTGGTTGTTAAACTGAAAAGACCTAGAAGAAATGGCCAAACCAAATGTAAAGAATGCAGATTGTGGTCTCTAAATAACACTTCTTAGTAAAATAAATCAAGACTTCTTGGAGAAATAGATTCTACTGTGACGAGAACTGTACAATTTAAGCTTGAATCTATTTTCATATCAAAAAGCAATACAAAGAAACTATCAAGGACAATTAGAGTCCTGTTGGAAGATCATGGGAGTCAGAGTAAAGGAGTTTCCACCAGTTGAAGACAGTATGATTTAAACATCAAGAACTATAATAACTGCTATGAACACTTCAAACATATTAAAAATTCATGAGTTCATAATAATTTTAAAAAATCTCATTGATCACCTCTGAAGGTTGCTATGGCAACAATTCATTATTCTGGAAACTAACAAATAACAGGAAAGAATGAAGTATTTACCCTCTTCTGATGTACAAATGTATTTAAGGATATTAAATAGTAGATGAGGAAATCTTTTTTATGGCAGAATCACAGCTAATATATCCAGCAAAAATGATAATGTTGAAACAATAGAATTTTGCATCCTTTAATGAAGCAATGGGTATTGCCAATGATCTTGAATTGCTTCTAAAACAAGTGAAAAGATGACAGAGAAATTTAGAACAGAGAGATCACAAAATGAGAAATGACCAGATATCCTGAACCCCATGAGTCATTCTTGACAAAAAAATCAAAATTGAATCTGATCAAACTTTTTGATCTAATCAGTGTATATGAAATACAGGGAATAGAGACATATGTTAAATGATATCATAGGGATGAAATTAGCAAACCCAAAATGTGGAAAATTGTGTAAGACAAATGAAACATGAAATAAATGGCAAGACTTAAGTGAAGGGATTTTATAGATTAAAAGAGACTAAAAGATATATAAAATAAACAAAATATGTAGCACTTTCTTTGGATCATAATATGAAAGAACCAATTATTTAAAAAGACATGAGACAAATGGAGACTTGTGAACACGAAGGAATATTAGATGATATTAAGGAAGTTTTTTCCTTTTTTTTGGTGTAATAATGGGATTCAGGTTATGGAATTTTTTAAAAGTGAGTATTTTTTTGAGATGCATACTTATTCAAGGGCAAAAATTTTTGATGTGTGCATTTACTTTTAAATAATCCAGCTTAATGGGTGAGGAAAGCTGAGTGTAATACCACACCCTCCCATTTACACATCCCACTGAATGTGGAGGAAGGAGTCAGAAAAACTCAGGCACACCAGAAAACTCATGAACAGTGTTCAAACCGGAAAAGCTGAAGTTATTTAGCATTAAAAAAGGTAATCCCTTTATTTTTAGATTACGTTATTTTTCTGATATTCAAATAATTTGTGATCATTGCAGAGTAGCAAAAGTTTTTCTAGAAATCAATTGATAGTTGACTTTTTATATAAAGACTGGGATTTGAGCAAGGACACAAGCAAAGACTAAGAACTTTCTCAGATATGGTAATGAATTCAAGAAGTAAGAAAACTTAGAACTCACACAAGATGGCATGAGATGATATGAAAAATTTACGGACTTTAAAATAAAATTGGATCATAAGAGAGAATGTCACCTTAACTACACTAGTCATAGGTCTTTACCTGCTCTTTAGTGAAGAAAACATGGACAGTGACATCATTTTGCATTCCACTCTATGCATGCTTTATATTTTTTAATGTAATTTACACTTTATTACACACGTGTTATTTCAATTTTTTAATGTAATTTACACTTTATTACACACGTGTTATTTTGAGTTCTGTCCTTGTGAGCAAATTGTATCACCTTCATAAAAATTTCTCAAAGAAGCCCAAAGTCATGCTATATAAAGCTGCATTTGTGTAAATGTGCTCTCTGCCTTGTGGTGGGAGAAGCTGCAACACGAGAAGTTGAATGTCTTAACCATTCTTACATGTAGACGACAGTGACACTCCACATTTCACAGTACGGTGCTAGCCAAGATCTGCTGTCATTTAATCAGGAAATACTCAGATTCTTTCAAAAGTGTATACTTAAAAAAGGTTCTTCAGAAAAATGTTTAAATGTTTGGGGTTATTTTTTGAACAAAGCTAACACTATTAGAGTTAACATTGAAACAGGCTTCACTCTTGAAAATACAATTAATCCCTAACTATTGTCACAACTTATAAATACAGTAGTGACTAAAAAAATCAAACTCTTCACTTTCCTTCCTCTATCTCTGACACTTGCAAACGCTAAAATTTTACAAGAGGTGATTTCAGCTTTAAAAAGGGATTCCCCATGTTGAGTTTAGGAATAAACTCAGGAAAAGAGTTCAATTATTCTGCAGAGAAAAGGAGAGGATTTTATTATTTTATCATTTGTGCTAAATTTTGCCTTTATAAAAAAATGTATAAAATAGGTAATATAAGAAATCAATTTGGATTCAATTGGACTATCCATATGACACATTGTTTGGTTACTGATACTAATTTTCTTCCTGATAATTTGTGTACGCAATTTGAAAAATAAGAAAAAGATGGCAAACCAGAAAAATAAAGAGATCAATTTAAGAATTCTTAAAAATATATAGATACTGTTATAGATATCAGGTGCTTAAAATAATAAATCGCTCAGGCAAAACTTTGTGATGATCTTCAAAATCTGTCAAAACTCTTCAAAATTGAATATGTATTGTAACAAATTTGAAAAATAGCTTATAGAGATAAATTTTTAATCTGTATGTAAATTAGGGAAACAGGCCATTTAGAGAACTTATAATTTATTATAATGATTTTTTAAAGATTTTTTTTAGAGCAGTCTTAGGTTTACAGCAATATTGAGAGGAAAGTATAGAGATTTCTCATATGCCTTCCTCTCCCACACATGCACAGCCTCCTCCATTATCCACATCCCCCACCACAATGACACATCTATTACAATTAATGAACCTACACTGAAACATCACAATCACCCCAAGTCCATGGTTTACACTGAGGTTCACTCTTGGTGGTGTACATTGTATGGGTTTGGACAAACGAGTAATGACATGTATTCACCATTATAGTATCTTACAGAGTAGTGTCACCATCCTACATATTTATACTGATTTTTAATTAATTTGCTGAATTTTATTTTCATTCTCTTGACCTAGAGCCCAGGTACATTCTCTGACCTGGAGAAACCACTGCAATGGTGTCTCCTACAATTACCTCATGGCTGTACTGCTGAGATTTTACACAGTACAGGTGTTTAAACATTGTTAACACCTCAATAAGTAAATGATTAATATGACAAAGTATTCAATTGACTCACTTTTTATGACTGAAAGTAAGTGTAATTACTACACCAAAGGTGACAACAAATCTAATCCCAGTCATAAGAAGAAGAAGCAACTATAGCAGCCTAAAGAAATACTGGCAGAAACAAAAATAATTTTTCTTCTTTAGAGTAATCATTCTGGGCTGCTCAAGTAGCATTTTAATCATAAAATTCATCTTTGAATTGCAATTAGTCGGAGTTCTGAGGAAAACAGAGAGAAAAAATCTTACATGTGACAGCTGCTCAACATTGGAGGATATCAATCATATTTGTTCTTCGGGCTTTTACAAGCTAGACATGGCAAGTTCCCCCAAGTGTTTCATATGTTACATTTTCACTTGATTCCATATCTTCATGTTAGTCTCTATATTTCTAAAAGTATGACTCAGAGCTGGGCATAGCATTTCAAATGTCATCTGACCAGCACGTTTAGAACATCACTCTTCTATGTGACTGTGTTTTAATGCATCCCGTTGTTCATTTGTTTTTTGCAACTCCCTCTCCAACCCCTTATTAGCCATAGTGACTTACACTGAATTTTTGACCAACTGAATTCTCCAAATTTTTTTACAGGAGTTGTTCTCAAAGATGCACTACTTTGCATTTATACAAAACATTTTAATAAAAACAATCAATTTGCGTTTATTCCTAAAAAAGGTATTTATTAAATATCTACTGATTTCCTGCTATATTAACAGTACTATGTTAGGCACTGGAGAGGCAGAAACAAACAAACATTCTGCCTTTTCATTAACTGCTTCCTAGTAGATGAAGCAGAGAAAAATTTTAAAAAATTTTAAATTACATTTCAAAAATAAATTACAAATGTTGATAAATAAGCAAACAATGCTCCGAGAGAAATATAGATCATAAGACACCCAATTTAAATACAACACTTAGGAGGAGGTAATATTGAATTTAGAATATAAAACATGACAGGACTCTACCTTTGAGATTGTGGCAAAATAAAAATGTCCTCAAATTTATTGATACTTTTCATAACAGGAAGTTGAGTTTATGTTTCCTTGTCTTGAATCTAGGTAACTCTGACTACCTTGACTAATAAAATGTGTTTGAAACGAATCTGCCAGGTTCAAGACACTGGCTTTAAAACACTACTTCCACTTCTGATCTCTTTGAACATTCTTGGAGCCCTGAGTAGCCGTGTCCAAATAGCTTGCTAGTGGAGAAGCCCTGAGATTACATGAAGAGGAAAAATGGGCCATCTGAGACCAGCCCCTTCCTCAGTAAGGCACCGGGTTTGTGTCTGAGACCGTCTTGAAGCCTCTAGACTAGATCGGCCACTAACTGTCAGTCTTTCAGCAACTCCATTCCATGCAAAGTGGAGCAGAAGGATTGGCCAGCTGAGTACTGCCTGAATTCCTGATCCACACAATTGTGAGATTTAATAAGTGATTATTGTTTTAAGTGACAAAATTTTGGGGTATTTTGTTATGTATTAATAGACGCTTGGAACAAAAGTGGAGGGTGGAGCTCTCACTAAAGAGGAAATAATATCTACCCAAGTCCCAAACTGAGAAAGAGCTTGGTAATTTGAGAAGCTCATGAACCAGCTATAGTTTACCTAAGGGAAAGGGCTGCTAGATAAGGTGTAGGAGACAGGCAGGCATTAGATCATTTAGGGCATTAAAGTCAAGATAACCTAACTGGAATTTATTTCAATTGCTACGGGAAACAATTGAATGTTTATGCATATAGAAGAGCTTTCTAATTGCTAGAAACAGACTGAGTTGGAAGAAAACAAGAGTGATCATATGAAGACAGTTAGGAAGCTGTCATACTAGTCCAGCAAAAAAATAGGAGAAGTGTGGGTATGTTGATGGCAGAGGAAATCAAGGGAAATTTATGTATTTGAGATATATTTTTGAGATTAATTCACAGGACTTGAATTCACACATAAATCGGATGAGGAGGATGGTAGAGAGGAAAGGAATCAGTGATTATACTGAATAGAGTGATGTCATATATTAAGAGGTAAAATTAGGGATAGAAAACACATCCCTAAAAAAAAATGAAGGAATACAAGAGTTCCATTTTAGACTTTATTGTGGTTAATGCTTTCAAGTAGTGATGTCATACGGAGAGTTGGATGTTAGACAGTGGTGCTATCTAATGAGCAATCTAGACATGGAATTTATGTTAGAAAATAATCAGCAATTAAATGGAAGATAAATTTCAATAAACCATTGACATCTCCTAGGGAATGACTATGTGAAAAGAAGAGGAGAAGGACATGAAACAAGCTCTAAGGAATTTCAAAATTATGAATATAGATAGAGGAAGATAACCCAGCAAAGGAAACTGAAATTGAAGGAACAGGGAAGTGGGAGCAAAATTAAGAGAGTGGTAACATAAAAAGCAAGACTTTATTGTGTTTCTGAAAGAGTTTTGAAATTAGGTGAAAGATCTGAAAAGAAAAGACAGAAATGTGTCTATTGAATTTGTCAACATTAAAGATGGTAGCCTGATACCAATAAATAAGGTGTGGAGAGGAGAGCAAAAGCTAGACATGAGTTAGATGGAGATTCAATGGGTATTGTATAATAATGAACAATAAATGTAATAACTCTACTTTGGCTCTGAGGGGAGAAGACAAATGTAGCAGTATCTAGATATGAGGTTGAGGATTCATTTCAGAATTTGTGTGTGTCTGTGTGTGTGTATGTGTGTGTGTGAGAGGAAGATTAGCCCTGAGCTAACATCCATCGCCAATCCTCTTCTTTTTGCTGAGGAAGATGGGCCCTGGGCTAACATCAGTGACCATTTTCCTCTACTTTATATGGGACGCCGCCGTAGCATGGCTTGACAAGCGGTGCGTCAGTCTGCGCCTGGGATCCAAACCTGCAAACCCCGGGCTGACAATGTGGAGCATGAGAACTTAAACACTATGCCACCGGGCCCACCCTCCTTATTTTGGAGTTTTTAATGGAGATGTCTAGGTCGTATTGTCATGCTAATGGTGATTATTATAAAAGATGGCTGAAAAGGCAAGAAGATAATTTGCTGTAGTGAAATTCTTGAGACGGTGAAAGACTATGGAATCTACAGCACACATGGAGGTACTGAAAGGTGATATGCTTCCTCCATCATAACATAATGGGACAAACGAAGTACATGCGTACGAGTGTAGGAAAATTCTAGGGATTGATTGACTTCAGGTAGGAAAAAGAGAAGGTCATTTTTGGAGGTTTCTAGTTTTTCAAAGAAAAAAAGGAGAAAATCATCTGCTAAGACTGAGATTAGAGGAAAAATGTAGAATTGTGGCATGAAAGAAAAATATAATGATCATTGCTGGGATTAGAATAAAATAAACTATAGAGAAATATGTTAGGATTGATACTACCTGTTACATGCAATTTTTTGTTTTATTTTCGGTTTTGAAAAATCTTGTCTGTAAACTATGTCTCCATTTTTGTATTATCTGTTTTCCTAAGCAAGATTGCTATTTCTTTATTAAAAATATTGATAAATATGTTAGACACAGGTCAAGGTCAGAGAAGAAATTTAACAACTTTATTGAGGTATAATTGAAATGCAATAAACTGCACATATATAAAATGTATATTTCAATAAGTTTTAACATATGTATACACCCATGCAATCTTCATCACAATCAAGACGGTAAATATATCCACCATCCCTGAAAGCTTTCTTGTGCTCTTGATAATCCCTCTCCCACTATTCATGACCCTTATCACCAACAAGCACTGGTATATTTTCTGTCTCCATAAATTTGTTTACCTTTTCTACCTAGAGTTTTGTATAACTGAAACCATAAAGTATGTAATCTTTTCTTTTCTGCCTTCTTTCACTCAACATAGTTATTTTGAGATTCACCTGTGTTTCCACGTGCATCAGTAGTTTATTCTCTTTATTGAGGAATAGCGTTTCATTGTGTGGATATACCTTAATTTGTTTACCCATTCACCTGTTGAAGGACACCTGGGTTGCTTTCAGTTTGGCGCCATTGCAAATAAAGCGACAATGATCATTCATGTACAGATTTCCACATAAACATAGCCTCCCTTTTTGTAGGAAAAATGCTCGGGAGTGTGATCACAGGGCCATGAAGAGTATGTTCAATTTTATAAGAAATGACCACATTGTCTTTCATAGTGACTGTTTCATTTTAAGAGCACTATGTGCTCCTAGAAGCACTGTATGATAAGTTTTTCTATATTTTTGTCAGCATTTGGTATTGTAGTGTGTGTGTGCGTGTGTGTTTATTTGTATGTATATGTATGTGTATATATATATATATATGTAATTCTAATAGGTGTGTAGTGGTATCTCAACATGGTATTAATTTTCATTTCTTTAAAAGCTAATGATGTTAAACTTTGTTTCATATACTTATTTGGCATCTGTATATGCTCTTTGATGAATTGTCTGTTCTTGTGTTTTGCATATCTTTTATTTGGATTGTTTGTATTTTACTGTTGAGTTTTGAGAGTTCTTTATATATTCTGGATACAAGTTTTTGTTGGTTATGTGATTTGCAAATATTTTCTTCCACTTTGTAGCTTGTGTTTTCATTCTTTTGTCTGTGTGTGTGTGTTTTCATCATTTTAACAGGATATTTCACAGACCAAAACTTTTTAATTTTTAAGTTTTGAGGAGAGGATATTTTAACCTACAGATATAATTATTTTATGTAATTATAGAATTATTCTGATTAGCTAATTTAACTTGGGTATTATTTGATAGTTTGTGCCTTTCATGGAATTGGTCCCTTTGATCTAAGTTGTTAAATTTACATAGATTTGTTAACATTACTCACTTATTATCCTTTTGGTATCTGTGGAATCTGCAGCATGTCCCCTCTTTCATTCCTGGATATTCATCATTTTTTTTCTCTGTGACTTTTGCTAGATTTTCAGGAACTTTGTTGATATTTTCAACAAACCGGCCTTTGTTTCATTACTTTTTAAAATATTTTTTAATTTTAAAGTTCATTCTTCTCTTTGCTTTTTCTTTCTTTGGTTTGCTTTAACTTTATTCTGATGTCCTTTTTATGCTTTCTTTTGGTGGAAGCTTAGATTCTTGATTTGGTATTCTTTTCTTAAAGTAAACTTTGTTGCAAATTTCCCTCTCAATACTGTTTTAACTACATCCCACAAATTTTGAAATGTTGTATTTTCACTTTCATCCTTTTCAATGTATTTTTTCATTTGCCTCGAGGCTTCATTTTTGACCCATGAATTATTTAAAAGTGTGTCATTTAATTCGCAGGTTTTGCAAGTTTTCTATTATATTTCTGATATTGATTTCTTATTTGTATCTGAAATGGCAAGAAAATATACTTATTTTAAATTTGTCAAGGTTTGATTTATGACACATAATATGATCTATCTTGTTAAATAGTTCATGTGCACTTATAAAGAATGTGTGTTTCGCTGATGTGGAGTTGAATGTTTTATGAATGTCAATTAGATTCTGTTGGTTGATGGTATTGTTCAGTTCTTCTAACTCTTGATGATTTTCTGTCTAGTGGTTCTAGCAATATCTGAGTGAGTTTTTCCTCAGGTATAATTATGGATTTGTTTATTTCTCCTTTAAGTTTTATCAGTTCTTCTTTCAGGTATTCTGAAACTTTGTTGTTGGCATATACATACTTAAGATTGCTATGTCTTTTTGATGGATTGTCTCATTTTTATCTGTATTTAATGTCTCTTTCTGTCCCTGGTAATATTTTTTGCTTTGCATTCTGTTTTATCTGTTATTAATGTTCTTTGGATTAATGCCTTATATAATTTTGCATCCATTTTCTTTCAATTACTCTGTATTGTTATATAGTTATATTTGAAGTGAGCTTCTTATAGACAGCATATAATTAATAGATTTTTAGTTAATAGGTTTTTTTATTTTTTATCCACTCTATCAATCACCTTACTTTAAGTGATGTATTTAGACTATTTACATTTAATGTAATTATTTATGTTAGGGCATAAGTCTGCCTTTTTGTTTTTGTTAATTCTTTCTGTTGTTTTTTTCATTTCTCTGTTTTCTTTTTCCTTCTTTTCTGTGGGTTACTTAAACGTTTTTTAGAATTCCATTTTTATTTATCCATAGTGTTTTTTAGTGTATATCTTTCAATAGCTTTTTTAAAGTACTTGAGCTAAGTATTATCTCATATACATATAACTTATTTAAGTCTAGAGGGTGTTATTTTAGTGGACTTGGGAGGGGGGAAGCATTGCGTGTGGCCATAAAGGTTAGCCTAAGGGATCTTTAGGTGATGGAATAGTTTGAATATTGATTTTTAGTGATGGTTATACAAATTCACATATGCGTAGATCTACGCACACATACACATACATACATACAAACACACATATGAATTCATGTAAAATAGATGAAACATGAATAAGACCTATGGATTGAAATATTGGCAATTTATTAGATTTGATTTTGTAATTATAGTTATGCAAGCTGTCGCCATTGGGGAAAGTGGGTGAAGGGTACCTGAGGCTATTCTGCTATTCTTTTCAACTTCCTCTGAATCTATAACTATTTTTATATACACAGGTAAAGAAAACTGAGGTCATATTTGATTTTATGTGAGTCAGAGGAAACTAGAACCTTGTCGTGAAGCTTTCAAGTACTATAAAATATACTAATTATAATCACAAATGGCTTCAGCCAAATAGTGGTTTTAACTGGATTTACTAGCAAAGATAATTTATTTACATTATGTATTAAAATTACACAAACATCCTACATATAATTAGCATTACACCTTTCCTTTTGCTCTCTATAAAGTTACAAGTCATTCTTGTTCATAGACATGATTAATATCTTTACATTATTCAGCTAGACATGATCTTCATGGATAATCAATCATGCATTAAACCAATGAGCATGGGCTGTATGACAATAAAACAAACTTTTAGAAACTGAGTTACTTTCATGTAAACAGTTACATTTGTATAGAAAGGAGGAGGGGAAGGAAAAACACATGCTGAAAATAGCCATGTTATATTGCTTAAGGGTCATTTTACGTTCTGTATTTGATTAAAACGTTCCACAGAGAAATGGTTGATGAGTGCACTTAATTCATATGGTAAATGTCTTCAATAAACGCAACTCTAAGGAAACAGAATGAAACAATATATAAATGATATATGCCTCTATTTCATTTCTGCAAGATCTGTTTAGCATAATTTTATTTTTTCTTTTAATAATCATTATTATTCAAAATTGAACATGGGAAAAAGATGGTTCTTAACACTTAAGATGTATTATAATATTTAATAACATTACCAGAAAACAATTAAACACTCACCTCTTACTTCCTTTTTTCCCATTTCCTTTTCTGTCTGAATACACTTGTTTCTATGCACATATAATTATGCACATGTACATCAGTTTGCAAAAATGGGACCATCTCATTTCTCTCTGATATAATAGCATAGACATTATACTCCAAATTGTGTGTAAAACAGTTCTCCACATGCTGAATTTACAACTAATAGTAATAATAATAATAAAACAAACAAAAAATAAACAAGTGTTTTTCTTATGCCTGAGAAAGCCGAAGGCTGTACATTTCTAAAACCTGTTAGTGAAAAGGTTGGATAAAGAAACCATCGTCCCACAGAACTGGAGCCAGACAACTCTTAGCAACCAGAATTTTGAAGAAGTGGACAACCAGAAAAACAAGGTTGATGTGGGACCAAAGGGGTGGAGCAGAAAAGCGTCTAATAAGCCCAAAAACACCAGTGAGAGAAATCAACTTTAAACATTGCCAGCCCCAAAGAGCAGAAAGCCATCAGCAAATGAGAAAACACCCCGTTCCTTCTCTTGTAGTTTCTCCATTCCCACAAGCCAGCTACAAAGGCAGCCTAAAACCTAAATTTCCTCATTTTTAAATTTGAAAATATAAAACAAATGTTGAGGATAAAGTGTTTTCATGGATATAAAGCACATAGGTTTCAAAAATATTTAATTTCTTTCTCCTACATTCTTTTCTGAACCTTTCTTGCTGCCCATTACCTTATGACCCAATAGATAAATTTGCAGTAGTCTTCCTCTTCCATGAAAAGGCATGGTCAATTATCTTTGAATTAAAATTCCAAACTTTTTATAGTTTTACAATAGAATTTTCTCCTCTAGCAGAATCTCTACACTAAAAATGGGAAAATATATTTTATTGTACTATTTTGTGTCTCTGGATTTTAATTTAACATCTTTTTTGGTAGGCATATGGATTAAATTCTTAAGAATTATTCCAGACTCTGAAAAATACACCAGTAAAGGAAACACGAAGAGGTTGTACTATGACTATTTCACATTAATGTATACTTCACAAATAGACATGATTTTATGCATTTATTTATTTAATGGGGGTAGGAAAAGGACACAGGAGCTCTAGGGAAAAAGAAATTAAATATCATTTCACACTCATTAACCGTATAATACCAGATGCTCATTATCACCTCTGTCAAGAAATGCCAATAAACCTGAATGATTGGGAAAACAGAGTGTTTGATTAATGACTTTTTTAAGTTGATTAAAACAGTTTTAAGTTATTTCAATTCCTATTGCTGAAAATATGAGTACATTTTTCTATCCTAGCAAGTATAATACGATAAATATAATTTCATTTTTTAAGTACATTTTTTTCAAATAATCATAATCCTGAATTTAATTCATATAGGATTATGTTGACTAGGAAGAAAATTGGAAATGGACATGACTTTTTCAGAAAACAAACAGAAAAAAATGTTTTTAGGAAAATCCTTTTATTATATTTTTTTAAAATACAGTGATTAATTTGGGTTCACATTAGATCAATCAATTGGATTGTTTTGGCTGAAGCCTCTTTAAACTTTTCTCTTCTTTTACCTTTTAAATAGCAGTATTTTTGTGCCCTGAGATATCAAATCTATTGATGAGAAAGAAACAAACAAACAAAAATGAAGTATATATTTTATCAATTTTGCTTTTGAGGTATAAGTCACATGTGGACATAGTCACACTAGAAATATATACTCCAATATATGTGACTATGAATAATAAGCATGTCTCTGTGAGATAAATTAGCACTAAGTTCAATTTCTAAAATTGCAATTTCTATAACATATAGCACTATCATTTATAGTTTGACATGTTGAGCAGTAGCACATTTCCAACCTTTATGTTGTAAAGACTGAATCTGATCCTATATTTAGATTCACAGCTGTTTGGTTTTTTCACAGATGCTTCCACTACTAAGATGAGCTTTTAAGAACAGATGAACATGTCAAAATGTTTGCCTTTTATAGAGAAAAAAAAATTATGTTTAAAATGATTACTTGTTTTAAGACCAACATGTATTGAGCTCTTTGCATTAGGATTAGAAAGCCATAAGGATATAAATCAAGACATTTCACAGGAGGTCATATCAGAAATGAGACAATCTTAGGTTTGTAGGTCAATACTGGTCCTTCTCTGACTCTCTTAAAAGAACTAAATACTCAGATTACAATCACAGACCAAAAAATTACTTAATTTCCCCTGAAATTAGTTTGTCTCTAATTTTTACAAAATAATTTATTCTTTCCATGTTAAAGTAAGTGTAAGGCAAGTAAGGTCAAATGAAAAGTAAGTCAGGAGCTTGTTACATGAGCTCTATTCTTCCACACTAGATATTATTTTGATTTCCAAGATTGAGTGAAGTACTTAGAGCACAAACTTGGGAACGAGATATACCTGGACTTCTCAACCCAGCCCTTCTGGCTATACAATTGGTGGTTAGTTATTTAACTTCTCTGCCCTTCTATTTCATCTCATCTGTACAACAAGGGTAATAATGGTGCTTTCCTCAGAGTTATCTGAGGATTAAATTACACGTGAAGATAAAGTGCTAGTATAGTGTTTCGCATATAGTAACATTAAAATTGCTTTTATTAAAATTATTGCTATTTTCTTTTTTATCACCAATCTTACACATATTAAAAACCAGAAAGTTCTTTAAAAACTTTTTAAAAACTTATAAAAAAGTGAGCTGTCTTCCCAAACTAGACCCATAATTCCATTCTCAAAACATAATCACCACCAAAAGATCATATGTATTAGCACATAACATTTGCCCATAATTATATGTTTTACTTTTATACAGGTAGGATTATACTATCCACATTTTCTCTTCTGTAATTTCTAATTTTGCTTCTGTGAAGCATTGAAATAATGGGAGATCACACATTACTTTCTCAGAATGGCTGCTGAGTCTGATAGAATATAAAAATTACATATCTTTCTGGTACCTCAAAATTTACTTTTTAAAATGTTTTGGTATCTGTACTATCCTTTGGTTTATAGAAAGCTGAAAATTCAAATAAAATGCTTTTAAAAAGAAATAATCCTGGCAGTGACTAAAATAAGCGATTTTAATCCCAAACAGTATATTTTGGTACTTTTCTCTTCTGTAAGATACTTCCACCACAAAGACATGCCAAAATACAGCACTGGTGAGATCTCCACTTTCTCATCATTTTACAGAATATTAATGGTCTGTGTCCATGTCACCGACTTCCTCGATGGTTTGCTTAAGCAGCCTCTTGGAGGTAAATGATCTTATACCTAGGGTTTCTGTCAAACCTTAGCTCTTAGAAAGAAACATGTTTATTAGTTAAACATAGTGATTTAAAGCATATGGATTTGGCAGCACAGTGATTCACAGAATGCTTGACTACTGTGAGGTGCGCCAACTTAAACAAGATGATTAAGTCTACACATTGCCATCTTGGAAGCAGTAACATACTTTGGCTTATAGCTTCACAGAATCCCAGCGGGCATGCTAGAAATGAAACTTCCTTATAAGAAATTCACTTAAATATTAAGGAAGTAACACAACAGGAGAAAAAGAATTTTCCTCACTCCGGACTTATTTTACAGTTTCTGAAGTACTATTTTGGTGACTGAACCAATTTTTTAAAGATATACCTTATTTAAATTGGACATTTGAAGCAAAATACACATTTTTTAAATAATGTTTCATTTGCATACAGATAGGGTTTTATTCCTTTAAGGTGGGAAAACATTAACATATATTGAAAAATGTTAATTGTTAAGAAATCTACGCCCATTTTAGCAATAAAATATGTGCAAACAAATTAAGGCATATGTAATAAAATTAACAATCTTAGTAACCAACATAAGGGTTTAGAATTTCCTATCAGAAAAGCATATTTGCCTTACCCCTTTATCTATAATCTGTAAAATCAAATTAAACGTATTAACTTAATTATACAAGTAATTAAGCACTCTAATTTATATGAAGACAACTCTTAACGTGTTAGACTCAGAATAAATATTTGAAATTCTCTACTCCCAACCATGGATTCAAGTCCCCACACATCCCTACAGAATAGATGCATATAGTGACATAGAATCCACTATTAGCGAAAGTATCCCATTTCTATTTTATGCAGTACCATATTAAAAGATCACAAACAGTATTCTATATTTAGAGCTAAAATCAGGCTCCTGAAACTTCTACTTGATAAATGTAATTCTAATGTCTTGAAAGAGTCAGAGTAAATCTGCTTTGAGTACAACAATACAACTCTTCACAGTTATGAAGAAATATCATTTATCTTTTGAATTACGTCTATTTCAAATTAAACATAACAAGTTCTTAGAATTCACAGGCAATAAACCAGCATCCTTAGAATAAATAAACAGCCAAAATTCGTCCTTTACGATGAATCCAGGGCTTTGACAGTCATACCTATCTCTAAACATACAACACTAGTAGTAAAGGACATGAAAACAACTGCCACGAAAAGACATTCAACAGCATAATATTTTAACACAAATATGTGAAACTTCCTTATGAAACAGATCTAAGTGGAGCTTCTCTTGTTAAATGAAGTGTGAAAGCTACAAGGAACACTCACTGAGCTTCTCATTCACTTCACCTCCTGTAGCAACCCAGGTTCATCCAAGGAGACACTTTCGTCTCTACGGAATTTAGTTTGAAATAGTTAAACAATATGAAGTTTGATGCAAAAACCTTTGTTTTGATGGATGTGGTGGTTCTTGTCTTAGCAAAAGAAGAATTGTTTCCTTTTAGAATGGGTTTAGGTTCTCAAGGAGAGAGAAACTATTGCTCTATCTACCTAAGTGCAGTGTCAGATACCCACATGCTCCCATTCCAAAATCATTAACAAGAGAAAATATTACATGTAAAAAAATAATTCTAACCCTTTCAGTAAGTGTAATCAATGAAGAGACAAATCTGGGCAACGTTAAGAAAACATTCTTGCTTGTCTTATGAGTGGTTATCTAGTTCTAGAAAGACAAGGTCATTTTCTACTATTAATGTGGTAGGATTGATTCCACATTTTGATAGTACAGTGATGTTGTCCAGTGATAAACCCAAACATTATTAGGCACTTGTATTATACAAAATTCTATAGCAGAGCCCTCTTAACAGACTGCATCTTGTCCATACTGCCCCTTAACTCCATTGAGATTAATACAATTCCATTTAAAGTAATTGTAATGCCTTAAGTTGATTTGCTTCAATTAGGTGGTTTCAATCCATCATTTTTGTAGCATAGTTAAGAGACAAAAATAAATAGATATTTTTATAATTTAAAATTAAATAAACATCATGAAATAATAATATTCTCTTTTTGGAAACACTTCCATCATTAGGAAGTTTGATCCAAATATTTATGGCATCACATGGAAAATACACATTCATATACACTGTGTAATTGATTCATTGATTCAGCAAATATTCATTGAGCACTTATAATATTTGGTGCCACTGTTACAATGGTGAATATTAACTTGTGCTTTTCTTCATTGAATTAAAATATAGTGGTGAAGATAGATATTGATGCATAGTTAGAAAACAAAAACAAATACCCCCAACACCGCCAGCTCTTAATTTTACACAATTCACTCTTTGTCCTCATTGCAGTCATCTAATAACCCATGGTTTCTTTCACTTTTTCTTTGCAGATTTTTGTTTTAGGCTCAGTCTCCATCTTCAGAATAATTCTATCTTAATCACTGGTATGTTATATCATGCCTAATCTTTCTAAAAGTTATCATCATAAATTTATTTCCTCCTGTCTTCTAACTACCCAATTCAACCATTTACTCCAATAGTCACCTACCTCCGACCAATATCTTGAGTGAATATAAATTGAATGTGTGCAGTAACTAAAGGTGTACCAGATTGCATAATAAATAATGTGGTCACTTGATTAATAACAAACTGACCTTTCTCTGAAGTCTTAATTTCAGCCATTTAACTGTCTGGCTAACCACACCTAGTTTCCACCTCATTCCCTATAGTAGCTAACTCCAACAAGATTTTGATCACATTTGGACTTACCATCCATTGATCGTCTCTCCTTCCTCTATCTTTCACCAACCACCTTACTCTCACTTCCACATATATCCATCTAACTTGATCTATTCTGTACCTACTTCCCTTTCTCCTAATATTTGACAAATTTTCTTTGCTTCTACAATGTATAACTCTTCTACTTGCTCACTAAATTCTGTCCCAAATTACCTACTCAAGAACAAAATGTAGTACCTGGGTATTCATTCAACAGGTTGACAGAATGCCCTCACTTTGCCCCGCATATCCAGAATGTGTCAGTCACACAGGACTTCTTAAGATATGACTTTACTCAGCCATTCAGTGACATGGCTTAATATTAAGTTTTGCGGATCCCACATTATTCAATGACAGGATTATCAGGTTCCTAGAATAAATCTATGTCAACAAAATGAGTATATATTTAGAACTAAGAATTTTCCACACCATTCCAATAATCAGTAAATTTTATGTAAATGAAAATTTAAGTTAATATGTTAATAGAGCTGACAAGTTTATAATGCTTAGTTTTCCCAAACAAGAAATTAGATATTAGCTCCAGACATCTACTACTCCCAGTAAGTCTTTTTCATAGATTATATGCAGTTTTTATCAAGTTATTTATTCTTGCAATGCACGGTAAATGGATTGTTTCACAAAGTATATTATAACTGGATATCAAAGATATAAAACAGAGGATGAATGCCTGCAATCCACAGGAAAATATAAATAAAACATAAATTATTTTATATTTAAAAAACTCTTTGGAAAAGGTAACTGTACAATAACATAATACTGTCCGTGAAAGTCAAATATGCAAAAGATGAAAGCTCTAGAGAGGGAAGAGTGAAACAGTACTGATGATATGTGGCCATTTTAATGACTGTAGATCCAATAAGAGCCTGAGAAGGCAGACGGGCCTCCTGGCAGATACTTATGTTGGTTTACATAGAAACCAGCAGAGATTTTAGAACTCACTCTGGATTGAAGTGACAGAATCAGGGAATGGAGCAGTCTCAAAACACAGCTGTTTCCTCTCCAAATTTGTACTAAATTTTGAATCTGCATGGAAAAAGGAAGCTAAAGGGCTTTGCTAAAAACACTATAAGGACCTAAAATGAATTGCCCACAGTCTTTCAGGGCTAAGGAAAGGAAGACTTAATAGGGTTTCATTTGAAATTCTTAGAGGGCCACATCCCAGTTACAAGGAACCACAGGTAGACTGTAATTACTAAATGACAATTCAGCTTTAGCCCAGCTCCTTCCCAGGCAAGAGTGAGATGATCAGACTCATCTCTCTAATATAGGAACTAAGGGATGCTTTCTGAGGAAGGCTAACATTTTATTCTATAGCTAATTTATACAAAATGTTGAATGTATAGTAAAAAATTATTAGACATATTTAGGGCCAATAAATGTGGCCGATATTTAAGATAATTTTCAAGATAAAACCATGTCATATAAGCAGACACTGAGATAATCTAGGAATTAGAGTTATTCGGGCAAAGACTTTAAAATAAATACGACTTACATGTTTAGGATAATAGAGGAAAGGATAGGCAAAATAAATATATATAAGGAGAACATAATCAAAGATTTAATTTACAAAAACATTATAGAACTGAAAATAACAATATTTGAAATTAAGAACTTAATAGGTGGGTTGATGACATGTTAGATATAGCAGTAATAACTAAAAGTGAAATGAACAATAGATCAGTAAAAATATCTAAATTAAAGCACAGAAATAAAAAATAATGGAAAATAATTAAAGCATAAGAGACATATGAAACACTCTGTAAAGGAAGGAAAAGAAAGCACAAATACAAGGCAGGAACTAATAAAGTAAGAGCGTATATCAATAAAAGAAAACAAATGTACAATAAAGAATACCTAAACAATGAAAATCTGATTCCTTAAAAGATTAATAAAATGTGATGAACTCCTAGAAAGGCTAGGTAGAGAAAAAGTAAGAGTGAGAGAGAGAGAGAAAGTATAAATTACTATTATCAGGAATGAAAATAGGGACAGCAACACAAATTCCACAAGCACCAAGAGAAAATAAGGAGCTATTGTGAAGAAGTTAAAATGAATAAATTTCATAAAATTAAAAAATTACAGAAATATCTAAAAAACTACAACAAAATAAAGCTGGCAAAGAAGATATAGCAAATCTGAATATTTACTAACGATATTGAAAATATGACTACAAATCATTGTCACAAAGAAAACACAGGCCATCAATTCATTTTTCTAATAATTTACAGTGACAAAAAAACCCACTAATCTTCCACAGATTAGAAAAGAAAGTAACTCTTACCAAATTTTATGAGGCCTAAATAACATTAATACCCAATCCAGAAAAGGACATAGTAGAGGAAAATTACAACCTACCTCATGAACAAATATGCAAAAACTCATCAGAGATAAAACACACCTTAACAAATGTAAAAGAATAGAAATGATATATTGTCTGCTCTCAGACTATAATGGAATTAAACTAGAAATGAATAACAGAGAAATAGCCAGAAAATCTCAAAATACTTGAAAATTAAAGAACATTATTCTGAATAACACATGGATCAAAGAAGAAATTTCGAGAAAAATTTTAATCTAAATGAAAATGAAACACAACCAAGCAAAATTTGTGGAATGCAGCAACAGCAATGCTTAGAGGGAAATTTATAGTATTAGATGCATGTATTAGAAAGGAAGAAAAGTCTAAAATCAATAATCTAAGTTTCTATATTAAGAAACTAGAAAGAGAATAGCAAATTAAATCCAACGTAAGTAGAAGAAAAATAAACAATAAGAATTAGAGCAGAAATCAATGCAATTGAAAGCAGGAAATCAATTAGATAAAATCAATGCAACCAAAAGATGCACTGAAAAGTTCAATAAAATTGATAAGCCTTTAGCCAGGTTAAGAAAAAAAGAAATGAAAGAGGGGACATCAGTATGAATCCCATGGATGTCAAAAGGATAAAAAAAGAACACTATCAACTTTGCCATAAATTCAATGGACCAATCCCTTGAAAGACACAATCTGCCTCTATCACATACTATCCACACATGTGTACACACACACGCAGGCAGCTCAGAGAGATTATGATTGCAATGTGAAAGGTATAGAAATAATGCTTTAGAGAAAAGTATATGAGAACATTTTCCTGACCTTGGAATAAGCAAAACTTTTTTAAACAAAAACCAAAGATTCTTATCATAAATGAAAATTTTGGTATATCTGATAAAATAGAAACTTCTGTTTATCAAAGTACTGTTATGCGAGAGACAAGGTACCTCCAAAGCAATATGTTTTTCCATGCACATAACCAAGATTAAGAAACAGAACATTACTAGTACCCCAAGAAGCACCACACATGTCCATTCTAGTCATTATAAAACCCTATCCCCTTAAGAGTAACACGATCCTGACTTCTAACACCGTAAGTTATGATCCTTTCCTTCACATAAGTGGAATAATAGAATATATACAGATTTTATATCTGGTTTATTTCTTTCAATATATCTTTGTAAGATGGATCTGTATTTTTGTAACAATATTTATTATCTTTCCTGTAAAGAATTCCACTGTATGATGATATCACATTTTATTTATGTATTCTATTACATTGTAAACATCTGGATTCTCTAGACATAAGGATATTCTAAATCACACATAAACATCTGGAGCTACTATAAATAATGATACTATAAAATTTTAGTACCTGTATTTTGGTGGAGATATGAACAAGATTTTGTTGGTTTTATACCTAAGATAATAAACTGGGTTATAGACTTTATATCCTGCTAGTTTGACACATTGGTTGTACCAATTTACATTCCCTCCAGCAATGTATGAGATTTCCAGTTCTACACCTTCATCAACACTGTTACCACTTGCAAAGGCTATAGGAGAATGGGTGATATCATCAGGTGGAATTTTGGTTATGTCAAAAAGTTGATAGAGGTCAGCCCAGTGACATAGTGGTTAAGTGCACATGCTCTGCTTCAGCAGCCTGGGGTTCACAGGTTCGGATCCTGGCTGCAGACATACACACTGCTCAACAAGTCATGCTGTGGTGGCATCCCACATAGAAAACAGAAGATTGGCACCAATTTTGGCTCAGGGCCAATCTTCCTCACCCAAAAAAAGAACAAAAAAAAGTTGATGGAAATGCTTAGGGATATAATAATTTGCTTGCTAAAGATCCTATGACAGGATAGCACAGTGAAAAGATTTGTGTGGACTGACTAAAAGACAAGAAACTGTCTTTTGAGGGATGAAGTTGGTTTAGAGGATGTCTCTACTCTCACACTGAGTGATAACAACATGGAATTAGGGCAAAATGGGTTAGTTGCAGCAGTCTCTTTGAGAAGTATCAGCACCGGGGCTAGAATCAAAGGATTTACCTTACTTCATATCATTTACATAATCTCTAGGTGTTCATCAAAAAGATAATACTGGTCATAACAATGCTGACTTCCTAGATCAATAGTAAGAAATAAGAAAACTTCAACCATAACAACATCTGGAAGAACGTAAGTGCTAAATAAAATGCTAATATTCCGTATTGCCAGTCCTAATTTTCTCCCCTGTCAGCTGTGGTCTTTGGGGATTTGGAAAATAACAGAAATAATGAGACTGATCTGGCTTACCTACTCTTAGGAGAGTTTGTTTGTTATGACCTTCATGCCTGATGGCATCCCGAGAGCATGCTAAACCTTTGTTAGCCTACAGGGTAAGCTTTTAGCAACAGTCTCTACAATTTTGTTTTAACATTAGGCTTCTACATGGTCCATGTTAGCTATTACAGCACTGGTTCTCTACTGAATGAAATTTTGTCAATGATTACTTAAAACACATAAACATACTCTCCATTTTATCTCAGGATGACCCCTTTGGGCAGCATGACTCAAAAGAAGAAGAAGAAGAAACAGTGAAGAAGGACATTCACAAAACAGAACAGAGATTTTGCTAAGCAATAATAGTTGTAGAGGCCAACAACCAGACTTGTGATCAAAGGGCCTCACAGGCCCATCTAAAATTCAGATAGCCATCCACATTACTTTTCTAGTGTGTTTCCCAACTGCTAGGGAGAGCACTGTCGTGGGGAATTCAGGGTCTGTGGAAATAAAAGAGGAAAACAGTAACTGTTTTGCTAATCTGTACCAAGTCAATAGAGCATCAGCCCAATAACATTGGCCCAATCCCTGAGAAATTTTTCGATGAAATTGGAGAATTTAAGAATGAGAACACTGTTCCATGCCCCCTCCCCTTTCTTTAAATAAAGAATTTTCTTAAATTATACAAAGTCCGAGATGATTCATTTCTGAGAAGGTATTTCTTCCTTAAAACATTCTTTAAAAGAATTTCGAAGATTTATCAAAGACATTTACTTATTTAGAAATTCAACGAAAGAGTCTGTGGTTTTCAGATGAAGATACATGGTGGTGAAAAAGTATCACTACACAAAAGTAAGTGCCAGCAAGAAAACTAAATTTATGATACTGAATGACCAAGAAGATGAATTGTTATGGTAATTTTTCCATTATATGTGGATAGAATAGAAGTGCCACATACCAGTTACTGAGTAGTTTTGTATAGCATTGAAGAATCACATCCTTTCACATTAGTTACATTACTTTCAATTTGAAATATATTTGTCTCTAACTGCCTCTTGAACACTAAAATTGCAATAAATTCTACTAACTGGACTGGTACTAATAAAAATTTCACATTAGGTGAAATTCATCTTTGTAGCTCTGCCACTTTCCATAGTTGCTCCTTTCATTTCCTTAAGAGAAGACTCAATGCTCTAATTTCAGAACAATTGTGACTTTCCCTCTTCCCACTCCATACTTCCAAATTGTTTCCCATTTAAATGATCTCTTATCATATCATTCAAAAAACTAAATACCCTAATGCTCCCTGCTTTCGGTGCCTTGACTACTTTCAATCTTCCACCTCACACTCCAAAATTGTTTCTCATTTGAATCATCTCTCATCACACCATTAAGAAAATTCTCTAACCTTCCTACTTTAATTATCTTGAAAGAATTGCTAATTGGTAGACACTGATATTTTGCTGTAGCACAAAACACCAACAGCCTCTCTCTTGGTTGATTTGCCTCCATCACTTATTACCCCCCAGTCCTGTATCTATCTCTTCTTCCTTAGTGGCATTCATTCCCCTCATTCTACAAAAAGTCTCCATTATTTCTTTCTGAATTATTATTATTATTTTTTAGTATTCTTGTCTCTCTAATTACTGGTATATTCATTTTTTTCTGTTCTCTGTCTTCTCAAGTTGTTGGTACATACTCTCCTACCATTTACAACTCAAGCAGATTTTGGCTGAACCACATCCTGGAATCTGCTCTCAGTACAACAATCATTGTAATGCTTTCAAGATTAATAAATATTTTTCTATCTCCAATTTATTTAATGTCTGTACCTCTCCCTGTCTTAGATTTTGGAAGGAAAATCCAATAGTGCATGGAAATAGAGAGGTTTGTTGCCTAGAGTAAAATGGCTGGCCTCAAAATGGTTCTTTCCATCAAAGAATAGAACTTATTTGGGAAATTCATCCTTTGAGGATCTTATACAGATTTTCAGGTCCAGAAACCTCATTTAATTAGGAACTATAATTTCTCAGATTTGGGAGTCAATCTGAGAATGGCAGTATGGTATATTGTTTAAAACACAGATTCTGGGTCAGGCTGCATGAGTTGAATCCTGGTTCTGCCATTTTCTAGCCACAAGACCTTAAACAAGTTACTTAACCTCTCTGCTCCTTGGTCTTCCACTCTGTAAAATAAGAATATTAGTTGGAATGTTGCAAAGATTACATGGGATAAATACAGATAGAGCACAAAGAACAGTGCCTTCTCATTACAAATGCTTTATAAGTATTAACTATTGTTTAATTAACTATTAACTAATAGGATTTTAAACCAAAAAGCTAATAAGAGAGTGATACGTGACAGTTTGATATAACCCTACACCCTGAAATAATCCTTTGGTGACTGAGACCAAAACTAGAAATAACTGGAAAAGTAATTTGGACAAGTCATCATTCACTGTCAGTAATATAAGGAGTGGTTGAACTGAAAGCCAGGAGATAGTGAAAGAATGTTCTTTTAGAATAAAAGGAAATTGTCATTAGTGGATAGGAAATAGACTGAAAGGTTTATATTATTTGTAATAGCGAGAGATTTGTAATAGGAGAGATTTCTTTTCAGATGCTGTATAAGAGGACCAGCCCCAACTCAGAAAAGAGTCATCTGACTATTGCTTCCTTCAATCCATTGCCCAAAAAGTTCACCTACCTATATTCCCTTGTGAAAGGAGTAGACACTGAAACCAAGGTTTATTCCTACCTTCAGCACAGGCAACAAAACCAAGCTGGAGAGAATGCACTGGCGTTCTGTGGACTCCTGGGTCAGCAAAGTTTACAAGACACAGAGAGGGTCTGAGCAGACTGAACTTTTATTATTTCTTCTTATGAGATTTGAGACAACAGTGACTTTGAGAATGAATTAATATCTATGTAGCACAATCTCCCAAGGACTGGGGCCACTAATATGAGAAATATATACAAAATATTAGATACATTTTTTTCCTCCATAAAATAAATTCCTTTGCTGTCCTCCTTTCACTAAGTTTAAGCCATGTAACTTATTACATAGGCAAGGCAACTGCAAATACAGTGAGAAAGGAAAAGTAGATAATTCTTCTGATTCCAAAAGGAGGGTAGGAAAAAGAAAGGAAAGAGGATAAACAAACTATTTTGCTTTTGTCCCCAAGGTTGAATCAAAAGAAGGTGAGTATTCAGTGAAAAAAATCTCCTATAAGATGCAGGAGGGAATCATAAGTAATTGATGTTGTATACTGCTATGCATTTTGGCCTTTGACAGGAGACTGTTCCTAAGTCAAAAAAACAATGGCTTACTGCAGCACATTAAAAATATAGCTATATATTTTTAGATGAAAAGAGGCCAGAGTTTCTCTTGTTCGACTTTCATGTCTCTTTGAAAGGATACGGACATTCCTGCATGTTCCCATTGGGAGTCAGAGGGCCTGTAGTAGTCCAAAGATGGTGGTGGGTTGAGTAGATTTATGAGAAACTGAATGAGGAAGCAACCAAATTCAGAAAGAAGCAAGATGGTGCTGAGTCATTTAAAGGTGAATCTTAGAATTTTGACAGCACTCAGAGTACAGAACACTTGTATAGCAAATGTCTGTCGGATGCCCTGTGACCTGGTGTATGAGGGACATCTGCATAGAGGTCAGTGAAAGCCTCAAAGTTAGTAAAAGGGTGAACATATGAACTGATTGCTTCTCTTCAACATCCATGATGACACTTACGCTATTTTTCAAACTCAGAAAACATCTTGGGGAATCAATTAACAAAAGAGAAACAGCCCTGATAAGGAGTTAAAACTTTAATAAATATCAAAATAACATAAACACAATTTTATTCTAGGCAGCCCAGCTAAACTGTTACAGATCCCTGTTTACCTTGCAGCCCAAAGTACTCATACAGATGGATGTTAAAGTTGATATTAGACTTCTGGGAAGGTCCTTAAACAAGGGGGAAAAACAGCCAGCCTGTTCACTGTCCTTCCCACTGCCTGAAACATGGGCATTTCAGATGGAATTGTGATGACTTCTTGTCACTGTGAGGTTGGAACCTCATGCGAAGCATGGCAGAGGAGAAAGATAGAAGATGCAGGGTGTTCCTGAAGGACTAGGGAGGTCTCATACCAGCTGTGATCTGCCTTTCTTTGGAACTAGCTGTTAATTGCCTATCATTTGGATAGTGTTATGTGAGAGAAAAACAATTTATTTAAGCCAATATTATTTGTGCTGTCTATTTCCTAAGTGATAACAGAATTTGGTATCTAAAACTGTGATGCTGCATAAATGTGGAGTTGACTGAATGGAAAAGCTGGGAGGTGAGTAACACGGACTCCAAAATATCAACTGAACATTTTAACTGGAAACATGGTGACCCTTGTAATGTAGCAAAAGAATATTTGTTCGAACTTTCACCTTTCTTACCTTCAACTGCAGACTGAGTCATTAGGCTATAGCACTAAAAGAAATGTAAGAAAAGATTCAGAATATTGGTGTACATTGGTTGTTCTGTGTTTAGCAAAATCCTACAAAACACAAACGTCAGACCAGAGCTAGTCACTCCCTAACGCAGGGGAAATCGCAACACTGTTAAGGGGCCCTTTACATTGTTAAGGAAAGGAAAGTTGACAGAGTCCCTTACCTTGGACTATTGCAGGACTGAAGAACCAAATGCTTCTTTTCTTGTCTGAAATGATTAGCAATCGTTGCAAGATAGGAGCCTCTCCTGGATATAGTACAACAGGGCACACGGTAGGTACTCTCCTCTGTTCGAATGCTGGATATTTAAAAAACATTTAATTGATCATTGAGAAGCAAACACTTTTATTGCAACTACTGTGTGGAGAGCAAAGTCAGATTCAGTTATCCTTGAAATCTCCAAAATTCCCTTGGCTTTACCTGGTAAAGAAATATGCAGAATGCGCGAGTTACTAAGAGGCACATAAATATAGGTTTTTGATGGAGGTTTCAGTATAGAGAGTAGAATGAAAACGATTTGAGCTATGGCTCACATACTCCATTTAAGTGCTACAGAAGTGTTCAGTTATAACTTTAACGTGCATTTCAAATCTGTTGTCTACTACACTATTTCAAATCACCATAATTTATGGTTTACTCTTTGGCAATACTCTTCTAACTTGCCTCCTGCCTTCATTAAATATTATTTATTTTGAAATATTTCAGGTATGAAGAAGAAAATTATATATATATAATCATATTGTATGTATATGTTATCATATATTATATATATTGTACATACGATCGTATATAATATATTATATAACACTACAAATAATGGGTAACTGCCACCCAGCCTAAAATGCAAACCATTTCAAGCACAATTGAAGTCTTAGTTCATGTTTACTTCCCTACTGTCCTCTCCCACTAGAGCTAACTATAATCCTGAATTCAAGCTTTATTATTCTTTCTTACACATTTCTTACTTATGTACATGTCTCTAAATAATACTGTGCATATTTTCCATACAAATGGTACTCTATACTGTATGCCCTTCTGAAAATGCTTTTAGTTCAATTTTGTGTGTTTTAGGTTTATCTAATTTGATAAGTGCAAATCTAGTTCACCATTTTTACTACTAGGTTGATTTCCACTGAATGACTATACTAAATATATAGGTTCGGTTGTTTATATTGTTTCAGGATTTCATTATGGTTAATGTTGTTTTTCTATAGCAAAAAATGATGATACAAACATTCTTTCCATATTTTTTCTTGTACACTTGTGGAAGAGTTTCTCTATGTTAATACACTTTGGGCCACAGAGTATGGGGATCACAGAGTAGGCACATATTTAGTTCTACTAACTATTGCCAAATTGCTCCCCAAAGTGGCTATAACAATTTGCACTTCCACCAGCAGCAACATATGAGATTTTCTATTTCTCTACATCCTTACCAACACTGTTATTCGAAGACATTTAAATTATTGTCTAGGTTAGGAGCATGACAGGTATTTAATTGTAGTTATAATTTTACATTTCCATAATTTCTAAAGAAGTTGAAATTCTTTTCATATATTTGTGGATTATACAGCTCTGGCAAGAAAATGAGTTTATATATTTTGCCACTTTTGCAATTTAGCATTTTTTGCAACGTATTTGCTACTTATAGGAGGGTATTTTGAAGTCTAGATACTAATTCTTTGCCAGTTATGCACATTTCAAATATATCCTTCCAGCCTAAATCTTGGCTTTTACTCTTTTTAATGACCTTTTTTCAGGTAAAGCAATAAATTTTAATATAATCAAATTATCACAATTTTTTCTGCATGTTTTCTGTTTTCAGATATCTTAATAAATACTCTGTATCCTCCAGTCATGAAGAAAAGTCATATTTCCTATTAAAATTTAAAATTTTTCTTATATAGAAATATTTAATACACAGGAATTTTGTATACAATGTGAAGAAGGAAAAGATTCACCTTTTAAAATGGAAAACTATTTTTAGCATTACTTGTTAATTTTTTCTTCTCTCTCCATTGATCGATAATTCCACCTCTGTGATACACAAAGTGTTCAAATACATATGGGTCCATATCTGGGCCCTTTCTTCCATGGCATTGATGATTTGTCTTCACTACAGAAAAATTCCAGTGTCTCAATTCCCATTGCTTTATGGTATGTCTTAACTTGTGTCACTGCATTGAGTTCCTTCTTGTTCTTCCTTAAAATTATCTAATCTGTCATTGAGTCCTTGCTAGTTCATATACATTTTCAAATCAGTTTGTCAAGTTCCACCAAGAAAAAAGAGGTTTTGATTAGAATTACAATGAATTTATTAATGAATTTGGAGAGAATTGACATCTTTGTGACAATCTTTTTTATGCATGAACACAGTATATAACTATTCATTTGTTTATATCATTTTTTATGCCATTAACAAAGTTGAAAAAATTTTCTCCATAAAAGACTTAGATATCTCTTGTCAAATGCTTTCCTGTGTACTTCCTATTTTAAATTTTATCCTTTTAAAATCATATTTCCTTATTCTTTTTATCCAGTGAATAGGGATATAATTAATTGAAAAATAATTTTGTACCCAAGAAACCTACTTAAAATGTTGTCCACTCTATCAATTTGTCAGTATATTTTCATTATTTCTTCTCTCCAGTTCCTACATTATTTTTTGTCTTTGTCTTTCTGAGTTGGTTAAGGCCTCAGATACAATGTTAAAGTGGTTAGAAAAGACGTTTGTTCTCATTCCTTGTTTTTAAAGAATATACTTGTAACATTTCACCATTAAATACTATGTTGTTCTTCATTACTTTAGGAAGTGTCCTGTTATCCTTGTTTGCTAAAAGTTTTTATGATAAAAAGGTATTGACTTTCAGTAAAGGGTTTTTCCTCAGCTATGTGCCTAATAATACCTTTTTCTCCCCTTTAATTTTAAAAAAGGAAAATTTTATAAGTAGATTCTCTAATAAGTGTAATCCATCCTTGCATGCCTGGGATGAACCCTACTTGGTCACAGTATACTATATTTACCATAATGCTGGGTTTATTTTGCTAATATTTGTGGGATGTTTACCTTTGTTCATACTGTCATTAACACTATAGTGACCATCCTAGATTTTCTGCCAAAGAGTGAAAAAAAAAAAAGAAAAATTATGGAACACACAGTATATAAAATTTTCAAGGTGTTTTGTATAGATCTCACTTAAACTTCATCACAGCTTTGTAAGGTATAGTCTTTTTATACTCAATATTCAACTAAGAGACTGAAGTTTGGGGAAGTGGAATAACTTTCCCAAGGACTAAAATTGTTTGATGGCAGAGGCAGCATTCTGAAAAACTCAATTATATTATTTGTTAGAGTTTTCATTTGCTTTAGGCCCTGTTTAAACGGAAGATTATCCAAAAAAAGCCTCCATAGACACCTAAACTTTTTTTGATCTTTTCTCTCTCTTCCCCACTCTCTTTACCCTCTGCTTCTGAACACCATGTCTTCATGACTTTCCTAATCCCTTCATTTTGCTTTGCTGTAATACGATTAAATGCACGCTTCTCCTCATGCATTTGCCTTGATTGTAAGCTCTAGAAGGTCAATAAGTAACCCTTATCTGTTTTTTGAAACTGTATGCATTGCCTTGCATATTGCTTTGTAAACATATAATGATTACCAAACAGATATTTTCATAGTGAATTGAATTCTTCTTCCTTGAAGCCAGAGTTAATATTTTGGAGAAGTTGTTGGTTTTTCTTGTACTATATTAGAGAGAAAATTCCCTTGAGTAGTGAAGGAGAAAATTAGTTTAGAAGAGAAACAAAGTAATTAACATAGGATATAAAACAAGCAAGAAAGACAGTCAAAATATAACAAACACAATGAAATTAAAATGGCATTAAGGGAAATATCCAAATCATAAGAATCAAAAATGGTTAACCAAAATTGCAATTTATTAAGTCATATATAATCAACATTCTAAAATACGCTTACAGGGTATTTTTGCAGGCTCTATTGGGTAAAGTTACCAGAAACGGAGGGAATTCAAGATCTCAAGAAAAATGAATGAGGAAACTGAAGGGAAAATGCAGCACTTTATCAGCCTGGGAAAATGACCACAAAGATTCCAGAAGAAAGAGACAGAAGCACCAAAATCTTTCATTTTTGTTGACTAGTTCCATTTTGTTATATGAAATCTATTTTTATTCTTGTTTCACTGCAAACAACTGCAACTTTGAAATCACAGTATAAGAAATATTTTCCCTTATCTAACAATTCTTCTTATATTGTTTTTAATTTTTAATCTTAATAAAACAAGTAGTATTGTGCAATTATAATTCAGATTGTATTTTTTGTCTCTTTATATGAAGATACATTTCTATTCAGAGCATACCTTTGAGGCACAATTGGATCACAATGCACACAGGTCAGTTATCTCATTTATTTACTTTAAAGATATATTCAAATATTCAATCAATTATTTAATACTGTTTTATTTGTATATTAATTTTCCCCTTGGAGGAAGAAAAAAATATATATATAAGATGTGGTTGTAGATATCAAAATAGGCACAGACCATCAGCCTATACTGTAATCATAGAGCAAAACCTGGTGAGACACTTTTGAAAATAACAAAATATATAACTACAATACTAATTATAGCTACGAGAGTTTTGGAGAAAATAGAGTAAAGTTTGGCTGCAAATTTTGGAGGATGTTTCATAGTCTGGATCTTAAAGCATCTATCATATGAGAAATTGTACAAGTCAGATGGGATAACACTCTGAGCAGGAATATAACAAGTTGGAGACTAAAATTAATATTCTATTGAATGGTAAAAATATAGAATTAATTGGAGTCCAAGAGAATTATTTGATAGAAGTGAGAAATTGACAATATTGGCTAAGTAATATAAAAAGTTAGTAAACTAGTTTTATGATGTTTCTGCTGGATTGTAAATTCTTGGAACATAGCTCACCCCCAGTACCTGTGAATGCAACCTTATTTAGAAATAGTCTTTGCAAATGTAATCAAGTTAAGATGAGGTCATACTGGATTACAGTAGGCCCTGTTGCAATGACTAATGTCCTCATAAGAAGAGGCAAATTTGGACACAGAGATATAGGGAGAATGCCATGTGACAATGGAGGCAGAGATTGGAGTGATGCAGCTGTCAAGGAACACCAAGGATTGCCAGCAGCCACCAAAAGCTAGGAGAGAGGCATGGAAGAGCTTCTCCCTCAGAACCTCCAGAAGGAATCAACCTTGCCAACACGTTGATTTCGGGCTTCTAGCCTCCAGAACTATGACAGAACAAACATCTGTTTTTTCAAGCCACTGATTGTGGTGATGTGTTATGGCAGCTCTAGAAAACTAAGATCCCTATCTCAGACCTCTTGCGAAAATGAATTCCAAGTGGCTCAAATAGTGTTTTAAGTTTTTATTTTGAAATAAACATAGATTCACAAGAAGTTGCAAAGAAATGTACAGGGAGATCTTGTGCACCCTTTACCCAGCCTCACCTTTTAACATGTTGCATAAGTAGAGTACAGTATCAAAACCAGAAAATTGATGTTGGCACAATCTATAGAGCTTATTCAGATTTCACCAGTTATACATGCACTTGTGTGTGTGTGTGTGTGTCCATCACCAGAAATCTCCTTCAGGCTAAACCTTTACAGTCACATCCAGCCCTCCTCCTGTCCCTAAACTCTGGTAACCACCAATCAATTCTCCATCTCTATAATTATGTTGTTTCACTAGTGTAATGGAATCATGTAATACATATCCTTTTGATATTGGCTTTTCTCACTTCACGTAATTTTCTTGAGGTTCACCAATTGTTGCATATATCAATAGTTTCTATCTTTATATTGCCAAATAATATTCTGTGATGTGGATATACCACAATTGTTTAACCATTCACATATTGAAGGACATTTGGGGAGTTTCAAGTTTCACACTATTAAAAATAAACCTGCTATGAACATTTATGGACAAGTTACTGTAGGAAAATAAATTTTTATTTCTCTAGAATAATTGCCTAGGAATGAAGTTGCTAGGTCATATGGTTAAGTCTATTTTTGTTTTAAAAGGAACTGCTAAACTATTTTTCAGACTAGCCAGTCCATTTTAAATTTTCATATATGAGTGATCCAATTTTTCCACATTCTCACCAGCATTTAGTTTTATCACAATTTTTTATTTTAGCCATTCTGACTGGCAACTAATAATATGTTATTGCTGTTTTAATTTGTATTTTCCTAATGGTAATGAATTTTAACATCTTCTCATGAGATGATTAGCCATCTGTATATGTTCTTTGGTGAAATGTTTATGCATATCTATTGCCCATTTTATAATTTTATTACTTTTCAATGTTGGTGTTTGAGAGTTCTTTATATAGTAGAGATAAAAGTCCTTTGTTTGGAGCCAGCCTGGTGGAGCATGATTAAGTTAGTGCTCTCTGCTTCAGCAGCTGGAGGTTTGTGAGTTCGGATCCTGGGCGGGGACTGACCTGCCACTTGTCAACCCATGCTGTGGCAGCGTCCCATATAAAGTGGAGGAAAATGGGCACGGAATGTTAGCCCAGGGCCAGTCTTCCTCAGCAAAGAGAGGATTGGCAAGGGATGTTAGCTCAGGGCTAGTCTTCCTCACACACATACAAAAAAGTTCTTTGTTGGCTAGAAGATTAATAAATATATTCTCCAAGTCTGCAACTTGAATTTTCATCCACTTAACAGAGTTTTTCACAGACTAAAAGTTTTTAATTTTAGTGAGGTCGATTATCAATCTTTTCTTTTGTGGATTATGTTTTTGATATCACATCTGAGAGCTCTTCATCTGGTTTAGACCCTAAAAATGTTTTCCCATGTTTTTGTCTTGAAGTGTTATAGGTTTATATTTTAAGTCCATGATCTATTTTGAGTTAATTTTTATATAAGGTGTGAGTTTTACATAGAGATTTATTTTTTGTCAATGGATGTCCAATTTCTCTAGCTCCATTCTTTGAAATGGTATCCCTACTCCATTGTACTGTTTTTGTTCCTTCATCAAAAATTAGTTGGGCATATCTGTGCAGATCTATTTTTTTCAGCATATGAAAATCCTTTTTTTTTTCCTTTGAGGAAGATTGGCCCTATGCTAACATCTGTTGCCAATCTTCCTCTTTGTTCTCCCCAAAGCCCCAGTGCATAGTTGTGTATCATAGTTGTAGAGTTGTAGCTCTTCTATACGGGACACCACCTCAGCATGGCTTGATGAGCAGTGAGTAGGTCCACGCCCAGGATCCAAACCAGTGAACTCTGGACTGCTGAAGCAGAACACACGAACTTAACTGCTACACCACTGGGCTGGCCCTGTGTGGATCTACTTTTGAGTTCTGTATTTGGTTCTCCTGGCAATACCACACAGTCTTGATACTGTAGCATGAACATTGTATGTCCCTTCAAATGTGAAGTCCTCTTTCATTTATTTCATCAGCATTTGATAGTTTTGTTAAATTTATATCTAATTATTTCATTTTCTTTGGTGCAATTGGGAAGGATATTGTATTTTTAATTTTGTTTTTCAGTTGTTTATTGTTGGTATATAGAAATGTAATATATTTTTGTAGGTTGATCTTGAATTCTGTGACTTATTAGTTCTAGGAGGTTCTTTTCTCTGTGGATTCTTTAGGATTTACTACATACACAATCATGTCATCTGTAAACGATTTTATTCCTCTCTCCTCTTCCCTTTACAATCTGTATGCATTTTATTTCTTATTCTTTTCTTATTGCAGTGGCTAGAAATTCCAGAATTATGTGAATATGAATGTTGAGAGCAGACATCCTTGCCCTGTTCTTGATCTCAGAGAGGAAACATTCAGTCTTTCATCATTAAGTATGATGTTAGCTGTAGATGTTCTTTATGAGGTTGAGGAAGTTCTCCTCTATTCTTAGTGTACTAAGAGTTTGTTTGCTTTTGTTCTTATATCGTCAAGGGGTGTTGAATTTCATCAAATGCTTTTCCTGTGTTAATTGTATGATCATATGATTTTTTCCTTTTTAGTTTATTGATATGGTGGATTACACTGATTGTTCAATTATTGAATCAAGCTTTCATACCTGAAATAAGTCTCACTCATTCATGGTGTATTATTATTTTTATATTTTTAAAATTCATATTTATATTAATATATTTAAAAGTTATTAAAAGTTAAAAGTTATATATTAATGCAAATATATAAAAGTTATATTTTATTTACTAAAATTTCACTGAGGATTTTGCATCTATGTTCATGAGAGATACTGCTAGCAGATTACTTTCGTCTTGAAAGGCAACAAGTGATGCTGACTGAACTTTTAGTGAGCCTGTCTAAGATGGTGGAGGGAGGTTTCTACCACTTGAGACAAAGAGGAAAACCTCAGTAGGAAGGAAATAAGAACCAATGCAGGTAATATTGAATAATGCCTTATTTTTATCTTGAGTAGAAAATAAATATACTTTTAATAATATTTTGAATTACTTTGGTCTCCTGGAGTTCTGAATCTTTCAGTCATTGCTTCAAATATCTTACTTAATTGAAGGTATGGAAAGGAGAAATTAGTATCCCTTAATATTTGGAAAAATATTAGTTAATAAAAGGTTTATTAGTTATCTTTTCAGGTTTCTTTAGCGGTCTATGTGCACTGACTAAGTATTGCTCAGATTGTATTTAAGGTACTGTGGAATATTTCCCCATGATACTCCTTCTAATTAACAACAAAATAACATTTCAGCTGTCAAAATATATATATATTTGTGCTGTAGTAGAATTTTCAGGGCTAGCTTCTTAAGTATTTTCCAAGAAAAAAATTCTAAAGACACTTCTGATTACTATACAAACAATTTTTAAAATTCCATTATTTAGAAGCTAAACTACAATCTGAAACATGCATTTCAAAAAGAAATATGGCTAATTCAGAATAGTCAGTCTCAAATAATTTCTTATCAGAAGTCATTAAAATTAATTAACAGGACTTAAAACTTGAATTGCATTTACCTGACTATTTCTTCCAAAGAAAATTTGAAAAAAAGATAATTATAAAGAATAACTTACTCTTGTCTGTTCATTTTTTACTTCTCATTGCAAGTGGTAAATCTTCTGCTTTTTAATTACATGTGCTAACAATATTCTCAGAAAATCTAATGCTGATCTGTAAACATGAGTTAGACAATATATGTAAAACTTGATATAATGTTAATTTACAATTTTCTGCTCTACAAATGTTTGCATAAATAATGGATTGAGGTGTTGCTGTTTCCGTGATCTTTGTTTAATTAGATACTCTTGGCAATTCAACACAACTGTAGGGAAAAAATATGACAGATAATTTCCTCTTTGCATTAAATATAATTATGTGAGCTGTTTGAAAAATACATTTTCAAAAATCTTCTTCATGTTACTGTGGATTTTCTGTACCTTCTAATGAGAAACCACTGCGTTTAATTTTGTTATAAAATATTCACAATTCATTCTAATTGTTCCAGAAAAAGAAGACTAATGATAACTGTTGAAGGCAGGTATTAATAACACACAGATATCCCCTTCTCTGTAGATCTTTCACAGACACACACATAAGTGAAATTGTCTTCCTTGTAGAGATCTAGAGTCAAAGAGATGAGAACACAGATCTCCCATTTAGAATATTCATTATGAATTTATAAAGGAAACAGGGGTGAAATATGGTCCTGAAATTTAAATTAACTTAGCTCTCTCTCACAAATCTGTGTGTACATACCCATACCCCTACACATATGTACAGATACTTCACTAGGACAAAGGAAAATCCTCCATCCTACCACAAAATATTTCTTAAAAAAGTAAATAACTTCTCACAATACAAATGGAGCAGTTTATGTGCATATAACCCTCTCATACTACAGTCCTCTTTGTTATAACACCATAACATCTGACACCAGAGAAAAAACTATCAGCTGCCAAGTTCTGCCTATTAACACACAGCTTTCAGTCAAGCTTATTGACTTGACAAATTATTCCTTTATTGTTAAAAGTAGATTTTCCAAAGTCCTTCAGAAAGAGAGAACAGAACAAACAAAACGAAAATCTATCTTCAAAGACAAATAATGTTACCATAAGAAGGGGTGTGTGTGTCTGTGTGTGTGTGTGTGTGTGTGCGAGATTAAGTATATTCAGAGATTTCAGATGTTCAAGAGATTCAAGAAGTTCTAACTTCCTAAGATAAGGACAGAGAATTAGGAAAGAAGAAGAGAGTATAAGACAGTGCTTTTGAAAAACTAAAATACTGCCGTTGGCACAAAAACGTGTGCACAGAAGGGAAATAATTCTATAAGAGGGCAAGAGTCTCACTGAGCACTGAGTTCCAAGCGATATGAAAATTTTAAGTAATTCACACATAGACAAATTACTGTAGAATTTTATACATTAAAGGCAAAAAGAATGTTCTAAACCCTTTCAGACAGAAACGACGTGGGTAAATAGACTTCTAAGAAACAAGCATCAGAAAAGCATCATACTCTTCACCGGTGAGAGGAGATGTTAAGAAACATTGGAGCAAGGTCTCAAAGCAAGAGAAGGAAAATGGGGAAAAAATCTAGAATTCTATATTCCACCAAATTATTAATCAACTTGTAATTGACAAGAAGTGTTCAGTAATGCAAAATCACTAAACATTTACTTGCATAGAAATTATTTGCATATTGACTTCAGAAAATGAGAGTGAAAAACAAGAATTGTGAATGTATTTTCTTAGTCTTTATTCTCAACTTCTTTTCACCCCTTATTCTCCTAAGGCAGCAGTAGGGATCTGTGGCAGTGGCGAGGTAAGTTTTTTTTTGAAATACTGCTATAGGAAAAAATTGAAATCCTGTCAACTAAAACTATACAGTAAATTGACTTTTAGAAAATGACTCTCCTTCCATCTAAAAGATATCAGAACATGTAGTTCTATCAACAAGCAAAAACAAATTCAATCAGAAAATGTTGGTTGTTGATCATAGTGTTACAAAATATAGTCATAGTCCAAAACGACATAAAGACAAAGTCTTCATGGGTTAAGAGTTAGAAGAATATAAAAAGTAAAAATACATTTGCCATGGACAACAAGAATATTCACTTTTGAATTGCACCGCTCCTGTGACATTAGAAACCTGAAGAGGAAATGCAACTACGCACACCTCTGTTCTGAACTGAACAATAGTTACACAATCGTAATAATAAGCCAATATTTATCAATTATCAACTTTATCAAACTACAGAGAAAGCACAAAACATTTAATTATGCTTAACACAGTAGAGTATATACCTGGTATCAGTTTAAAGTGAAAGTCAAGGTAAAGAAGTAGAGAGGTACTAACATGATCCTCTCACAAAGTGGAAATTCAAAAGATAATGTTTATATTAGTGATTTTAAAAATTAGAAATTTCAGTAGTTTTTTAAAAAAAACTAACAAGGATAATCAATTAAAAAATTTTAAATTGTTAGAATAAGTTAAGAGCTCATCTATCTTAGCCCAAAGACAATGGAAAAATATCTAGAGTTGATGAATTAAAAAATAGCAGGATAAGTATATATGTCAGATATGTGAAGATGAGTGCCAGAACAACTCTAAACAGGGACAATTACAGGTTCAGTGAGTAGAGCTGGGCATGCAGCAGGTCAGGGCCAGGAATTGCTGAGTTTCTTTTTAATGTCATCAATACAATATGTTTTTATTTTTTAAGATCTATGTGTATCACCTTGATCTAGTTTTTATAAATTTAAAAAAATGGCCTAAGATTAACGGCACTTTATTTATCGTGAGGTGAGTATTGACAAAAGTGGTGTTAAATAGTCCTGATAATTTAAAAAGTGATAAATTTCATTCTTTCTGTTGCTATTAAAAAAGAGAATTATTGAGATTTCTAGAAAATATTTTTCTTAATATTTCAGACATTATTTCTATATTATACGTCATTTTTAATTTTTCTGAAGTGAAAAAGTACAGAACTGCACAATGAATTCCAGCTACAATTATTTTTCCTGGGTTTATCTCCTTAATTTTTCTTCTTTCATTTCTGTAAGTATAAACTAAGAGCTTTGGTATTTGAATCTTAAAAACTCAGAAAATAATAAAACCATTAATGTGAGAGTTAACATTATTAATTGAGTATGATGAGCCAGGCACGATGTTATCTGCTTTACATACATCATCTCATTTGTTAATCACAATAGCCTTCTCTCACTTAGCAATTCTTATGACCTCTGTTTTAAAAACAAGGAAGTAGAGGTTAAAGGGGCAAAGTAATTTGTTCAAGATTTATTTTTTCATTTTGTTAATAAATATTTATTAAACAGACACTATTCTAGATGTTTGGCACATGTCAATGGAAAAAAATAAACTAAACCTTTGCCCCAGTGGGACTTACATTCTATTGGGTGGAAAAAGTAACTAAAAAATAAATTAAATAAATAAACTATGTACTCTTCTATATACATAAAATGATAAATGCTATGAAAAATATATAGCAAAAAGCAGTTGGTGGAGCCATTGCAATTTTAAATATGGTGGCCATGGTAGGCATCAATGTGAAGATGACATTTAAGCAACTCTCAAAGGATGTGAAGAAGACAGTAATGTGGCCATCTGCATGAAGGTTATTGAAGACAGAGGGAGTAACCAGGCGAAAAGCTTTAAGACAAGAGCGTGAGGTCAAGGGTGTGTCTGGAGGAGACAGGGGGCTGTCAAGAACAACATAGGGTCCCACTGGCCATTATGAAGATTTTTATTTTTACTGAAAGTGTAACAGGAAGCTACTAATGTTCTAGAAATGTTATGAGGAACAAAACAGTGACTATACCTGAGTGAATGAGGTCACTCCCAACAGGGAAGCCACATGTCAGCTGGGCCTGGAAGTATTAGTAAGAACCCATTGGTCACATCCTCTGGAGAGAGGATGTGGGCATAGATGAGAGGAAATACTGTGTCAAAGGTACCAAGGCATGACTGTGCGTGGGGTGTGAGGGAACAGGGTCTCTGCACAGGAAAAATCACAAGACCGGAATGGAATAGATGTTGGAAATCTGATGCTATACAGAGATTTAGAAGTTGTTTTGTAGGCTTTTGGGCACCAGAAAATGTTCTTAAATGAATTCAGCTCAGGTGTCTCTTCTAAACTTATCCTATCCAACAAAATTAACAACTTTTGATTCTATTCTTTCATTGAACTTGGTTCTTAAACTAGGGATCAAATGTGTTTTTCAGTTAAAAAGTATAAAAACTGATTGGTATTGTGGAGGATTTACTGGACAATTAAAAAAAAAAAAAAAGAAAGAAAGAAACAGATAACATGCACTATTCCAGGATTTTGAGCCCAGTGCTATGGCGGCCCAGAGTAGGAAGCAGTTACTACCTATGTTAGGAGATAAGGGCGAGGTATAGGAGTTGGTCTTCCAACAACATGTGGGAATTGCACTGGTAATGAAGAGGGAAATTTCCATATAGCAGACAACGTGAGGCTTAAAAACAAGAACTAGATGATAACTCTGTTAAAATAAAAAATTACACATGACAGAAAAACATAAACTAGAGCATACTTCACAAGCTACAAAAACAATTTACCAAAAAATTTTGCTTATATTTACCAATTAAAGATGAAGTTTCCATCAGTGAGCACCTTTCCACGAAAATAACCCTTTTTGATTCTTATTTTAAAAATTTAAATTTTGAATTTAGTAACCTTTGGTGTTTCTTTCAGTCCCATGAATCTGTGAAATGCCAAAAGTAAAATTGTATATGTGTATTTTTATTTTGCTAACCTCCAAGTCATTTTCATAATTTAGATCAGTTATTTTTCTCTAATGTGGAGTCTGACTTGTAGTAGATGTTTTGTACTATAAAGCCAACATAAAGGCTTTTATACTTATTCAAATAATCAAATAAATGTTATAAATGCTACATACCAAAATTATTTTTGTCTCCAAAAATATCTAATTTCCAGGTGACCTTTATGTTGCTCATTAGATAAACTATCTCTTTTGTGAGCCTCACACAAAATTATTTCTTCCCACTATGACAACTTCCTTCCTGTCACTAATACATGCATATGCTAATTTTCCCACAAACGAAGAGATATAAAAATTTGTTCAAACATGATGTTACTCCATAAGGGGTAATATAAAATATAAAAGTACCCCGTCTCTTTATTCTTCCATTCTTATGTACTTTGAATTGAAAGCCATTAAATAGAGCTTCAACAGGGGAGAGTGGAATGAAATACCCAGTGATTCTTTTGCAATGAGTGAAAAAACGAGTATAATAACAATATAGGAGTAAGTTTTACACAATTCTTTAGTATATTTATTTTCAAAGGACATTGTCAATACATGTTCACCTTTAGATTTAGGATCGAGTGTTTATGTTAAATATTTTTTCTGTATGTGAATCTTTCAATCATGTTCACCAAAGTGCTATCTATCCTAATCTTTTCCAGTATATTAGATAATAATACTAAGTATCACAATGTACTGGGAAAATAATGTTCTTATTAATATAACCTTGCATATAACACTGGTAGTTTACTTTCTATTTTTCTAAAGGAGAAATTGTAGAATTTGGTATATAATGTAGAAATAAGTATGATTTCAATTCTGTGTTATTTGAGAGACCTGAGAAACCAATCTCTTATTCTATAAGTGGAATAAAACACTGAATTGTTTTAATCTGCAATATAGTTTAAACTAAGAATGTATTTTCAAAACTGTCAAAAATCCTTATTATTATCTCTGAGAATATGACATTTATCAAATTGTGATAATCCCCCATACTGAATGAGAAATACCCTCTTAAATATTTTAGTCTTCGTGTGATAAGAAAACTCTAGTGTAGAAAAAAATAATTTATGAATCATTTTTCTCTCTCACTCCCAACAAAATATTAACTCTGTATCACACTTTTTTCAAGAGATTACATTTTACATATACATATTTAAGCACATTGAATTGAATAAGTCTACCTGTTTTAGATTCATTCATTGAAAATATCTTTTGGGGACCTAATCCATGGGGATGCAATGGTGAATGAGAGAAAAATCCTGCCCTCATAGAGCTCTTGTTCTAGTTTGGGAAACATGGACTATAAATTAAAGAAATAAATAAATTAGCATATCACTTATTGGTAAGTGCAAAGGAGAAAAAGAATAAAGCAGATTGAGGGTTGAGTGATGGAGCCAGTGGCCACAGATTACGTGGTTATGGAAGACTTTCTGATGTGTCAATCAGAGACTTGGAGGAAATGAAGAAGCAAGCTGTGCAGTAAAAGATTAACCCTGACCAAAGAAAGGTCTGACTAGTTGTCCCCAACTCCTGGAAGGTAACCTCTAAGCCTTTGAAATGTCTTGCCTTATAAGAATGCCTTTGTTTACCTGGGGACCTTGGACCATGCCAAATAGTCAATGCTAACAATATAATTTATGGTGGGGCTCTTGGGCCATATGGTATCAGCTCAGCTTCTAGAGGGACTAGAGGCTAAGGTCAGCCACACAGGTGTTCATCCTTGTGTATGTAACCAATCTCCAATGAAATCTCTGGACATCAAGGATCTGATGAGCTTCCTTGGCTGACAATACTTCATGTGTATTCTTGCTGGGAGAAATTAGTGCTGCCCACATGACTCCACCACAAAAGGACAACTGAAAGCTCTGCCCCTCATCTTCCTGCACTCTGATCTGTGCACCTTTTTCATTGCTGATTTTAATCTGTATCCTTTCACTGCAATACTCTATATCCATGAGAATAATGGCTATTCTGAGTTCTGTGAGTCCTTCTAGTCAATTATTGAACTGCAGGGTGGTTCTAGGCATCACAGGAATGTTGCACAACCAGGTGAAAATCCAGAGAAAGTTGATTATTTGAGGAGAAACAGTGAGTACAAAGGACTTGAGGTAAGAATGAAGAATGTTGCAAACTTACACTGGTTATATCTCCAGATCCAGAGAAGACACATATCTCTCCAAGGGATGACCAGTTTTATGCTTACTGACTGTGTGCTTCTCATTCTCTTGTCATAATAGGTCAAGAAAAAGTGCCCCTTTGGTCAACCAGGAGCAATTAAGAAGGGCCCTTCAGGTAATCCCTTAATGGCTCCTTTGAACTTACTCAGGAAAGCCAGCCTCTGTAGTATTGTATATCCAGACAATATCACTTCATTAGGAAGGATCTGGAATAATCCTGAAGAACAATAAAACTTTTTTCCCTATCTGCCAATAAAAACCCCACTTTGTTCATTAAAAAAGAAATCAGTGAGTACAATGTGACTGAGGTTTGGCACATTCAAGAAAGAGTAAAAATAAAACTATGACTTGAACAGAATTAGGATTAAACTAGAGAGTTGTAGAATATGATGTGAGTGAGAAAAATAATATAGGACCATAATAAAATGTCTGGATGTTATTAATAATGTGCAAGCTACTTGAGCAGGAAAGAGCATGATCTGATTTATCCTTTGAAAAGCAAGTCCCAGCTGCCATGAGGAAAATATATTAAAGGGAGAAAGATTGGAAATAAAGACCAGTTAGAGGCTATTGCATTAATGTAGAAGAGAGATGGAGGTGCTTTGCACTTGGTGGGGAAGAGAGGTTAAGATAGTGAGAAATAGATTCAGGACATATTTTGAGATTATAGATAGCAAAACTTACTGATGGATAGGATGAAGGTAGTGATAGAAAGAGGGAGATCAAACATACACACTTCAAAGATTTTGGCTTGATTAACTGGTGCCTCGTGTTGCTAAGTACTGAGATGGGAACACTAGGGGAATGACAGATGTGTAATGGAGATATCAGATATTCTGTTTTAGATGTGTTTAAGTTTGAATTGCCTATTGGATATTTTTATAGAGACATCAAGTAAAAAGTAGGATAGATCATCTGGTACTATGAGATGATGTCACAGATAAATATATATATTTGGGAATAATTAGTATTTAGATGGTGTATATTAGAGCAGGCAAAGTATGGTCCATGGGCCAACTCTGAGGCAACTTCTGTTTCTATAGATAAAATTTTATTGAAACAAAAAAAATGCCCATTAATTTACATATTGCCTATGGCTGCTTTCACACTACTTTGGCAAAGTTGTACCATTGTGATAGAGAGTATATGGCCATACAGCCTAAATCATTTACCTTCTGATGCTAAAGTTTGCTGACTTCTGGTCTAGATGGTATATAAAACCATGGGAATTAATAGGAACCCCTAGGACAATAGTGATTTTCCCTCTCAGAAACTTCTTTTACTCTAAGAATTGTGCCTATTTAAATGATAAAGTATATGGTCACACGCTGAAGATATAAATTTTAAGCTACATGTAACAAATATAGTGACAATGCAGTACCTCGGGACGAGATGAGATAATCCAGGAAATAAGTATAGTTGAATAGAATAAGGAATCTGAGGACCGACTCCTGAGAGAATCTGAAATTTAAAAGGTGGAATGAGGGGGAGCCAAAAGAAGAAATGTATTAGACATGTCAATAGAGGTAGGAGGAGTGTGTGCTGTCCTGGAGAAAAAGTAAAGAAAGATTAGTTAAAATGATGATTGATTCAATATGCTATTGTCCTTTGATTCCATTGTTCAATTGCAAATTATGTGTGAGTATTGTGATACATCAACTAAACTAACGAACCCATTAAAATCATGGTAGCCTTGCCAAACAACAACAACAAAACTCATCATGAAAACATTGATAAAGTTTGTGATTTGGAATTGCCTACATACTTTATTTCATAAAGTTATCTTTGAAGAAAGCCTATATTTTCCCCCAACCAAAAGAAGTTTTGTAGTCAAAACCTATCAAAAATTGTAAGATCCTCAAAATTTTTTTTTATCTTCTGTTTTCATTTTTATCCTCCTATCAGCAGTGAACCGTTTTCTCACTACATATACTCAATACCTTCTTTATTTACTGTCTTCATAGAATTAGCTAATATAAGTTCATCTTGCTAATTGATTAGCCTACTGAACCTGCAGAAAGTTTAATTTAATTATTTTAATCACACACTTTATGTTTACTATATAAAATTATAAATAGCAGAGGATTCTGGGAAGATGGCAGAGTAGGAAACGCCAGGAATCTGTCTCCCCACCTAGGCAAAAATTGTACTAGCACAATCTGATGTAAATGTTTGGAAACTCTAGAATCTATTGAAAGCTTGCAATTTCCAGGGGGAAGGCTTGGAAGGTAAATTGTACTTAATTTCAGTCCATTTCAGCTTTTAGCACAGTAGCAACTACACACCTCCCCCATCCCCCAGTTCCCTGGCAGGCAGCAGTGCATGCATTCCAAAAGCAGCTTGCATATAACTTGTGGGAGCCAGTGTGGACAAAAAAGACTCTGCCCTGCAAATACAGAGGATCTGTTCTCTGATTGCTGATTGCTGCTTCTGATCACAGATGTGCACACAAAGAGGCAGGAGCCATTGTTGCACCTCCTCCCCTTACTGCAAGCCCCTCCTGCTCTGGTTGAAGTGACTTCCAGGATACTTAAAAGTCCCCTTTTGAAAACCAGACATTAAAGATTAGGACATTCAAAAGCAATCTTATATAAGGGAAAAATTAGAAAGTGACCATGCATGCCCAGGAAAAGTTGCAGGCTCATAAAAGACCTGAAATTTACACTCAGGCTGGCAAAGAGCACAGAGACAGCATGAACAATCAACCAAACAAAAGCCAAACAGGAGCAAATTCTGGGGAAGAAAGAGAATCTAATTTCCAGAGTTACCACATTATTAGATTCAAATGTCCAATTTTCAACAACAAAAAAAATCACAAGGCATACAAAGAAGCAGAAAAATATGGCCCATTCAAAGGAAAAAAATAAACCAACAGAAATTGTTCATGGAAAGACCTGATGGTGGATCTTATAGACAAAGATTTTGAAACAACTTTCTTAAAGATGCTTAAAGAAGTAAAGGAAGACATGGATAAAGTCAAGGAAACAACATATGAACAAAATGGAAACATCAATAAGGAAATAGAAAACACACAAAAAAATAAATTCTGAAGCTGAAAAATACAATAACTGAAATGAAAATTTCACTAGAAGGATTCAGAGGCAGATTTGAGCAGGAAGAAGAAAGAATAAGTTAATTTAAAGTTAGGGCAATGGAAATTATCAAGTCTGAAGAAGAGAAAGAAAAAAGATGGAAGAAAAATGAATAGAACCTAAGGGATCTGTGGAACAACATCAAGTGGACCATATACACATTGTGGGAGTCCCAGAAGGAGAAGAATGAGAGGCAGGCAGAGGAAATATTTGAAGAATTAATGGTCAAAAACTTCCCAAATTTGATGAAAGACATGTATATAAATACTCAAAGACACCCTTGTATATATTGTCAAATGATTTTTCACAAGGGTGTGAAGACCATTCACTGGGGACAGGGCAGACTTTTCCACAAATGATGCTGGGAAAACTGGATATCTACATGACAAAGAATGAAGTTGGACCCTTACCTAACTTCATATACAAAAATTAACTCAATATTATTCCGTGACCTAAATAAATGTAAGAACTAGTACTATAAAATTCTTAGAAGAAAACATAAAACAAATTTTCATACCATTAGATTTGGCAATGATTTCTTAGAAATGACATCAAAGGCACAGGCAACAAAAGAAAAACTAGACAAGTTGGGCTTCATGAAAACTATAAAAACTTTTATGCATCAATGGACACTATCAACTGCATGAAAAGGAGACCTATGGAATGAAAGAAAATATTTGAAAATCATTTATCTGATAAGGGATTAATAGACAGAATATATAGAGAACTCCTAAAACTCCACAACAAAAGAACAAATAACCTGGTTTAAAAATGGGGAAAGGACTTGAACAGACATTTCTCCAAAGATGGTATTCAAATGGCCTATAGGCACATAAAAAGATGCTCAATAGCACTAATCATTAGGGAAATGCAAATCAAAACCACAATGAGATATCACCTCACACCCATTAAGATACCTACTATTAAAAAAATCTGAATATAATAAGTATTGGTTATAATGTGGAGAAACTGATAATGTGGAGAAATTGGAATCCTTGTGCACCTTTGGGGGAAATGTAAAACGGCACACCCTCTGTGGAAACAGTATGGTGGTTCCTCAAAAAATTAAAAATGGAATTACCATATAATCCAGCAATTTCACTTCTGGGTACATACTCCAAAGAATTGAAAGTTGGGTCTCAAAACAAATATCTGTACACTCATGTCATAACAGCATTATTCACAAATGTTAAAATGTGGAAGCAACCCAAGTGTCATCGACAGATGAATGAAAAGGCAAAATGTAATATATACCTACAATGGAATATTATTCTGTCTTAAAAAGGAAATTCTGACATATATTACAACTGAATGAATCTTAAAAACACTATGCTAAGTTAAATGTCAGTCACAAAGAGATAAGTAAGGCATGATTCCTTTTATACGATGTACTTAGAGTAGTAAATCATAGAGACAGAAAGGAGAATGGTGGTTGCCATGGGCTGGGGCAGTGGGGGAATGAGGAGTTATTGTTTAATGGATATAGAATTTCAGTTTTTTAGGATAAAATGGTTCTAGAGATGGATGGTGGTGATACTTGCAAAGCAAGGTGACTGTGCTTCATACCACTGAACTGTACACTTAATGGTTAAAATTATAAATTTTGCATTATGTGAATTATATCACAATAAAATAATTGTAAAGTTATATACTGATTTATACATAAATATGGATTCATATCTAACTTTGGAAAAAATATTTTCTGGCAGTAGATGAGATTTGGGTGCAGTATTGTAAATTATGACTATAATGAGCATTATTAATAGCAATTGTTTAAATTTTACTTATCAATGGAATAGAAAAATGATTTTAATATAATTATAATTCTTTACATGACTTTATACATTGCTTTCACCTCAGAATAATTAAACTATAGAACTATAAAACTACCTGTAAATTAATAAAACGTTACAAAATGTAAAGAAATAAGAACTGATGATAGTTTTGCATCAATTATTTTCAATCTAATCTTTTTTGTTATTAATGACTTAGACTACAGCATATCAAATAATTATCATAATGTTCAGAGTAGGAAATAACATAAGTGATATTAATTGGAATTATGCAATAGGTAAACACCAGTTGTTAGTTGATAATGCTAGAAATGCATTTTATATTCTATAACATAGCTGAGAACTTCAAATTTCTTAATAAATAAAATGAGTTGGAATGTACCGCATCACACAGTCAAAGCAAACACTCAAGCGTTCCCCATCCAGTTGTTTTACGCTATTACTGGGAATTGTGGCATTTTATTTTACTCTTATTTTGCAGATTCCCCTCGTATTTGGCACCAGAGGTAATTTTCCATCTCTTTAGTTAGATTATAAACTTCCCTTGCAACTTCTTCCCAAATTGCACTGTTCTGTCTGTCAAAAACAGCTGGGCTGAGTAAGAAAATAATACTGGTCGATTAAAAAAATGCAATCTAGAAATGTGAACTATTTGATTACACCAAAATAGAAAGTTTAAACTAATCATTTGCTAATCTTCTCACATCTTTGAAACAGCTTTTGATGAAAAGGTTAGCAGAAACATCAATTTGTGGGTTCTGAATGGTTTGTTTGCTGGGAAAACATACACAGTATTTTCTAAATGTGCTGTTAAGTAAACTATGGTTGATTTCAGTAAAATTATTTTGGTTTTAAGAGAGATTCTGCATAAATACTCATAAACTGAGCTAAATTTCTTTCAACATCAAACTACATTTAGTGTTAGTCATTTTAAAAGTGTAAACAAAAAATTCTAAAATTACTGTTTTGGATCCAAAAATGTGAAATGTTCTGGTGTATCTAAATTGCTCATTGCCTTATGTTACTAGGAAGAACTATTGAAAAACTCATTTTGTATAATGAGTTTCTAAGGATCAAGTGTAAATTAAAATGCACTAGAGATATACAGCTTATGCTTTTTTGGTTATGAAGTTAGTTTCCCCACAAACTGTCTGCCAGGCTTTGAAAAGCGGAGGTGCCTACTTTCAACTTTATGTTAACTACTGCCAAATATAAGAGCGGCATATGCCTCTCAGATCACTGGAGAATATGGAACTAAACATAAACCACACAGCAAGAGATGATAGAAGAAAGGAATAAATGAAAGAATAAATAAGAGAAGCACAATTATAAAGTTAATAACGCCAAGAATATAAATTTTAACTATAAACAGGAAGGATTTTTAGCTCCCCTATTAAAAGGGCACTATTAAATTGGACTTTTAAGACATCTAAATATGCACTGCCTATAAAGTACACACCTAAAAAATGGAGATATATGTTAAAAAAATAAATAGGCATAAACAAAAATAAAGCAGAGGTAGCAAAATTAATCTCAGGCAAAGTACAGTATAAGATAAAATCACCCCAGTGAGTAAAGATGGTTATTTAATAATGATAAAATGTACAATACATGATAAGTGTATGCTATTCATAAAATTGTACAGTTCAAATAAAGTAACCTCGAAACATATGACGCAAAAGTGTGTGGGTCAAGTAACAGGATTTGTTGCAGGTTTGGTTCAATGGGAAGTAGATTCTGAAGGAATTTAGTGTTCAGGATATTCGTTAAGGAAGGCCCTTGGAGGGAGGGAGAAGAAGCAGGATTGAGCAGAGAAGTCAAGTTAGATTCAGCCCTGAAAACTCAGCCAATACCATGGGGGTCTGTGGAGCTAAAATGGCAGCTCAGAGTTGTTGGTGTTGAGCTAGACTTTACTTTCCCACTTCAATCAGTCATTGGATGTGGGCTACCACCGAAGAAAAAGACTTTGGGCAAAGTGACTCTCCTTGGGTAGTGCATCTGTGTGTCCTCCATGGTCTACCCCACTCAGATCTAATTTTATGTGCACAATCAGGGAGCAGTTCTCTAAGATTCTGTTGAGTCTCTCTTCTTGAAGGAAACTTAGACAAGGGAAGTTGGCAGGATGAACTACAGTCCACATGAGGACAGCTCATTTCAGGGCCAGATGATACTCATTGTCTCCCTACTCTACCATCCCCTCACCCTCCGCTAGAGCTTCTGCTGGCTTAGCTGATGGTGTGACCCAGATCTTCATCGCTGAAGATGGGGACTGGGACTCTGGCCACCATGCCATTCTCAGGCCAGCTGTACATTTACTATCAAAATTGGAGAAGGGATATTAAGCGATACCCAAGTGGATTGTCTGTGTACAAACATACTCCTCTCCAACGGCATTGTTTTCCAGCAACTTTCTTTCCTGATTATCACAATGAATTACACCTGTGAAAATGGTCATTTGTCTTCTTGCCTGCTGGATCATGGACAAAAATGAGCCAAAGTGTCCAGGTAGTAGCCATAGCTATATAGCTCAATAGGACTTTTGCTGAGTCCCAGGCAGAAATGGTCTTCCTTTGGAAACCAGGACCTCTAAAGCTGTGAAGATAGGAAGACAAATTCCTCAAGAGAGTTATTTGGACTGATTATATTAGGGCTATTACTATTTTCATTGCTTCATATGTCAACCTATGTAATCTTCCTATTAGGTCTAAGCGTCACAGAAAGGTGTTTTATGAGAGGATATACTACATCCTGGAGAATGACTCTCTGTCCTTTTAAAGTATCATTTCAGAGGTGACATTTCAACTGTAACTTCAGCATGCTATTCCAATGCTTTATCAAAGTGGAAGCTTTTGGCTGATGTGGTATGTGATAAGACGAGGGAATCCCATTGTCATGGGCCTAATTCACCATATCCTTCTCTATAAAGTGGCTCCTCTAGATAGACTTGATGGTGTAAGGGATCCTGTGCCAATGGATCAAACACTTCATGAGCCTTCAAATAATACTGATGCTGGCTGAGGAACTGAGTACAGAAAAGGATTTGTATCTATTCCTATCAGAATAAATTTCCAGGTTGGAAAGAACCCCAAATGTTGATTTGTCACTGAGTGGCATGTTGATCTCCTCAAAAACTGATGGCATTTTAGGATCTTAGTATTGTTCTCTGTCGCTGGCAGGTTGAACATTTGATTGGCAGTAGCTAGAATAGCCTTGATAGGTGAGGGCCTATGCTGTCGGGTCTGAGCATCAGCTCCATATCTGCCATAGTGACCACTTTTTAAAATGTGTCTATCGTGCCAGCCCTGGGATTGCTGATGACAGAAGCTGACTGGCTCCAATCTGCTGAGTAATTTTGTTTGTTTGGTTGTTTAGTGCTTCTTTCATGGTGGTGATCGCTGATGAGAAGTAACATAATATACAAGCATCTTCATACTTCTTATCCACCCTCATATGTCCATCTATATGCCTCTACCTTAGACAACTTTGCCCTTGATCTTCCAATCGTTCTCCTTCCAGGTACCTGCTGGGCTATTTTTCACTAAGAATGGGTCAGTATATATTCTAACCTTGGTGCACTCTTTTTTTCCACACTAAATCAATGACTAGGTGTAGCGTCTGAACCTCTACCCATTGGGAGATATTTCCCTTGCGTCTGTCTTTCAAAGCCAACCCTGAATGAGACTGCAGTGCAGCTGCTGATTACTTTTAGCTCGCTCTCACATTTGAGGTGACCCATCTGTAAAACTAGATGGACCATCTTCTTCCTCAATTAGCTGGTCATGACACATCTCCCATTTGGCCATGGGTGTAAGCCGAGAAAACAGGGATGGATTGCATGTGTGGTCTGGGCATCCTGTGCATGCAGTTTGTCTGTGCCTTCTGGTCTTGCTAATACTCAGTCTTGGATGTACAATTCTCATTTTACAATGGATTATTCTGGGGCCTACAAAAATTTGATCAGGCTAACAGAATCCATCTCACGATGGACAATCCCAGAATCATAGTAAATCTGTATTCCATGATCAAGTGCTCTGAATTGCAAGGATCCCAGCAGAAAAATAGGAGTTGTTTTCAAAAGATGTGTAATTCTCTACTGTCAATGACATTCCTTTGCTCCAGAAGCATGCGGCCTCCATTGTGATTCTCATGCTGGGGCTCATCACAGATTCCATAGGTAGCTTTGTCTACCACCGATCTCTCTAATACTATAGGGTCTGCTAAGTTGTATGGAGCTGGGTGAAGGGCTATTCACCTTGCAACCTGGACCTGATGCAGAAACCTTTCCTACTATGGGTCCTGCTGAAAGCTTGCAGGCTTTCACTCACCTGGTTTATGAGCCAGAGCAGTATTCTTGGGTATAGAATATGCTGTCTCCAGGAACCAGGTAAACTTAATAAGAATTATGGTTCCTTATTTGTTAGAAAATGGTATGGTTTTCCTTTTCCTTTGGCTGGGAAGTTCAAGCATGCTTCTGACAACTAGACCTCTACAAAGTCATTGAAATGGCAGGCTCCTAAGTCCTCCTAGGATTTCCCTCTGACCAAAATGTATGTGTTTTACCAAGGCCTCCAAATTACTAGCTAATATCTGCTTATCTAGCCTGATTACATGATGTAATCAATGTGGACAAATGTTATAGTCTACAAGATGTCCAGAGATTCCATATCTCTTTGAACCATTTTATGACAGAGCATAAGAGAGGCAACATAGCCCTGGGCTAAAACCATTAATGTACACTGTTATCCATTTCACATTAAAGCAGATTGTTTGATTTCTGATGGAAATTTTTAAAGATGTGTTTGCTAAATCAATGGCTACATATTATATCCCTGTGGTTATGTTTATCTGCTTAGTAAAGATACTACTACAATCAACATGGTAACTGCAATGGAGCCTACCACATAGTAGAGTTTGCAGTAATCTGTAATCTTTCAAGCTCTCTGTATTTTTGGCAAGGGTCAAACTAGTAAATTAAATGAAGACATGATAGGGGTTATCATCTCAGCATTCTTTATGTCTTTAAAGGTAGCCTTAATTTTACAATGCACCCTACTATGAGATGTGATGTTGTTTATGAATTACTCTCTTAGCTGGGGATAGAGAAGTTGATTTCCAAGGCTACCACTTGGCCTAGCCTACTAGGATAGCTCCTACCCCACAGGCCAAGGAACAAATGTGAGAGTTGCACCCAACATCAAAGTATGTCTATCCCAGTTATTCATTCAGGGATCAGGGAAATGTATTGTGGAACCAGTGATGCCAGTGTGAGTCACCTGGGAAGGACTCCATTTATTATGTGCCTCCCATATGCTCTGACTCTAACCAATGGGTCATAATGATTCTTTGGATACTTGAGTATCATTGTTAACTCCGACCCTATAATCACAGTCCTCAAAATATTTGGGTAGTTCTTTTTATCCAGTGTGCATTTGTTTAAGTAAATTACCATAGATACCTTTGGGGAACAACTGGGAGAATATTTATTTTGTACATATGCTGTGGTGGTGTAGGTTCTTTCTCCTGGGAACCCATTCTCTTGTTTAATTAGTGGATTCTGGGGCCAAAAATTTCTTCAGATCTGGAAACTAGGCAAGAGATCATGACATTCTATTTTTATGATAGCCCTCATCCTCCTGATCATGGAAGTACCCCTTTTGACTGTATCTAGTTTTTATTTATTTTTGTTTGTTTTGGTTGGTTAGTTATTGTACATCATAGCTGTTGAATATCTCTGAAGCTGATAAATGAATAAAATTTGGAATATCATTGCATCTTTAACTGGTAAATATAAGAAACTTATATGCTTATATTGTTAAGCAATTAATTGGTAAATTTAAGCAATTAAGAATCAGTCAGCAGGATTTGAATATTTTAACCTATTCTATTAAAAAAATAATGGTTACTTTCAAATAACACGAAACATCTTTGAAGCAGAAACCATTTTATGTTTCACAGTTTCAAAGAATTCTAGAGTTGAAATGAGCAACTAATAATCTTTCCTTTTTAGAAACTTAGGCTCACAGAGGTTAAAAGGATTTACCTAAGACCATGCTGGGTAGAATCAAAGCACGTGTAAAGGACTATTGACACCCAGACCATGGTTCATGCAGTAAATCATTTTGCTTTTCACTGTATTTTATCTACATAATTTTATGTTTTCTCCAACTATTTTCCCATAACTAGATAATGCTGGCAATAGCTTCAGATATGATATTTAATTATATTTCTTTAGATAAATTAATTTTGCATACAATTGAGAGAATTTTGAACTTTAGATTCATCAAATGTCCGATGCAAATGTTTCTAGAAATAGTGAAGCAAATTAACGTTCATCTGCATAGTGTATAGTTAGATGATTCCTCAAATGCCTCTACACAAGATATGTGTTTATTAAAGTGTTCACTTGATTTATCACTTAACATTTCCTGAGGGATAGAAAGCAAAGTAAAAAAACAAGGTTACTTTGAACATCTCAAGATTAAAGTAGTCTTTTGAGTTATGGAAAAAATATTCTGAAACTTTTTTTCTGGTCAATACAGAGATATGCCTTTAGAGAAACAAAATAAATAAGAACACTGAACATCTTTGTGAACTTAAAAGAGGAAAGTTTGCACTTTATATTAGGTAATGTGGAAATTTATATAAGCGTTTGTAATATACTTATTATTACAGAAACAAACACCTGGCTTCCCACATCTGGAGCTTATGTGACCCCAAGCTGCTGTCAGCTTGCCTGGCCCACAGGGTGCACAGGCAGCAGGAAAAGAGTGGCTGATCCATCCTTCTTAGCTTTGGGGATGATCTGACTTCTGAAACCCTTCTGGGACCCTGAAAGCCAGGGAACAGGAACCAGTGACTTTTAAATCTATGGCAGTAGACACTACCCAGAAGGACTAGGTCCAGCTGGAGGTCCATAGAGACTAGGCCTCAGTGGATAAAGTCACAATTGTCCGTCTCCTGGAGTCCTGAAGACTATAGGCTGGCATATGTTTTATGGTAGGGTTGTTATTCTCTGTACAGTATTTTAATTAATTTATCTTCCTCCATTTAAAGATACCAGATTTGCATTTTTAGCTGGGGTGACAAGAAGAGCAAGTGGTAAGAAGCAGATGCATTCTTCAGGTCACTCCTTGAAGAACGGAAGAACCAGGAAGACAGGCAACTTAGAAATAAAGGGATTGAACGAGAAGGAAGGAAAGGAAACCAAGAGACAATAATAATAATTTTGGGTAAATTAAAGTTATCAATGATAATTACCTTTATAAGTAACACACTAATTCTTAAAAATGTACTGGAGTTCCACTACACTGAAAACTACAAAACATTTCTGAGAGAAATCAAACATGACCTAATACATGGAGAACAAGTACTATGTTCAGGGATTGTAAGAGACAATATTTTAAAATTTCAATTGGTTTTATTGATCTGCACACTTAATCCCGATCAGAGTCCCAATTGGGTTTTTTGTGGAAATCAACAAGAATATTCTAAAATTCATATAGAAATGCAAAGACATATATAAGGATAGACAAAAAGAATAATGGAAGAGAATAGCAGAAATCCAGAAATAGGTCTTAACCTATAGAGCCACTAATTTATGACAAAGACATCTGTGCAATTCAAGGTGGAAGGAAATACTGGAGAAACAGGATATGCATTTAGGAAAAGTGAACTTTTAACTCTCCCAAATACCATAAGCAGAAATTAACTCAAGATGTATCTTAGACTTGTATGTAACTTGAAAGCTAAAGCCATTCAGTTTCTAGAAGGAAACATTGGAGAATATTTTCATAAGTCGTTCTTAAACAGGAGTCAAAAACAACTAAATATAGGAGAAAAAGTTGATGAATTAGATTTCATCAATATTCAAAATTTTGGTTCGGCAAAAGACAGTTAAGTAAATGTAAAGGCAAGTAAAGCCAGGCTAAGACTAAGAACCCAGATCCAGAATATATAAAGGACTCTAATAAATTAACTAACAAGCAAACCAACAAACAAAAAATTAGTCAAACACTTGAACAGGCACTTCATCCAAATAGCCAATAAGCATATGAAAAGATGCTCAACCTCATCAATCACAGTGAAATGTAAATTGAAACCACAGTGAGATACCATTACGCACCCACGAATTACTAACTTTTGGAAGACTGACAATTCCAAGTGTTAGAGAATTTGTGGAGCAAATAGAATTCCCATTCATTGCTCATGAGAGGGTAAATTTTTACAACTCCTTGGAAACATTCTTTTGCAGTTCTTGATAAAGTTGAATACATAGTTGAATATCCCATCAACCAAGAATTCCACTCTTTGGTGTATACCCAAGAGAATTAAGTGCAATGACACATACAAGAATGTTCATAACAGCTTTTTCATAACTCCAAACTGGAAACAACCCAAATTTTCATCCTCAGGAGAATGGAAAAGAAGATTGTGTGTTTTTTTTTAATATGAACAATCAAATTTTGTATAGCAATAGAAAGAACATAGTTCTGATAAACAAAAACATTGTAGCATCTCAAAAACAGATTGCGTGAAAGACCAGACACTAAAGTGTTCACATTATGTGATTCCATTTATATGAAATTCAAAAACAGTCAAAACTAATCAATGGTGACGTGTAAAAATAATGTCACTCTGGAGTGGCAGAATTGTTCTGTATATCTCTAGCAGCATGGTGGTTTTCCAGAGATCTGAGCATATGGGAACCAAGGTCACAGATTTCTCTAGTGTGTGTATATGCGTGCACTCACAATTTGACTAATGTCTCTCAAAATAAATATCTTCCTGCTTCTTTTTTTGGGGGGGGGGTTCAACCAGACATAAAATTCAAATAAATGTTATTAATGTGGAAAAGAAATTTGAAGATCCCTGAGAGGGGAGGGTATGTCACTCTGAGTAAAAGAAAGCTTAAGCAACATGGTAAAGTAAGGAAAGTTCATCTTATTTCCACCAGCTTCAAAACCAGCAACCCCCTGTTCCTTCGCTCATTCCTCGGAGGGTTGTTTCTATGGGCCTCTTTGCAATCTCTCCCATATGTGATTTCAGCAATGAATCTCTTTATCAGTTACACCTTAACCTTAATTTATATCAAGATGAATTCTCTCAAATCCAGTATCCTTTGCATAGATAATGCCAAATAGAGTTCAGTTATTAAACACGTGATTGTTGCAAACTGTTTCTACTGATGAGTCCTTATTCCGGTTATCAGGTACTCTGGACATATACTGCACAGGCTACTTTAATACGTCCCACTTTTGTATGAACAAGAAAGCTGTCTTTGTAATTGTCATTATTTTGGAGCCCAATCCTTCACAACTGATCTATTTCTTGACCAGCAGTTTGCACTTGGACAAATTGCTGTACCTGATACTTTTTATCATTACTTTTATCATCGCCATGCTCACGTCTATGTATTTTTTTTTTTGGTCTGGTTTCTAATCCAATATTATTGTGTATCCAGATTCATCTAACCATCTAATACTGAGCTTCTGCTTGTTTTGTATTTAAATACTTCTTATTCAGTCATTACTGCATTTAGATTCAGAAGGAAAAGAAACTCAGTCTATTAACCTTATATCATGAACACAAATCACCCTTAAACTGAATTATTAACCATGCAGCTTTAAAACAAAATAAAACACAGAAGTGTTGTTCAGACATTTATCTTACTATGGGTTTTACTAGATGTATTAAATTAGCTGCGTCAGATCTCTATACAGATTCTAACATATTACTATTGAAATATATAGATAAGAGATTATATTGCCATTTTCTTAGGTCTTTAAGGAATTAAAGTAAATATACAGTCTTTTTTTTCCAGTTACCTGATCCCTATTTAGTAAATCTCAAGAGACTATGTAGCATTGAATTAGAAACTAGCAAAAGTAGATTTTACCTCTGACTGTGCCACTAAATTGCCATATAACCTTGTATAAGCTACTGCATATGTGTGAGCCATTTTTTTAATTAGCCAAATGAGTCCACAGTCATATTCTACTAATTTCATATTAAGAAAACACAAATGCCCCTCCAAAAGAGAATGCTAGTGAAAGTACTCTAGAAGTATGCTATACTTTTATTTATGATTAATATTAACAGATTTGAAAAGCTAAAGTCAACGAGTATTCTATACTAGAATATTTAAATATGTATTGGTGACTGGAGACAGCTCCATTATGTATTGCAAGTATTTTTACATAGGTGACATCAACTAAAATCTAATTTTTAACGAAGTAGATACCATCTTTAGTATTGATATAGGGCTAACACTAATTATAATACTTAGAGTTAAAAAAAGAAAAAGTATTAGCAAATTTATTATCCTCATTTTAGCCACTCAATAATAAATAATATATTTGGCATTCCGTATCTATCAATTTTTAATTTAAATATAATATATTTCAATCAGCATTTCCATAAGAAAAAACCTTGGTCAATGAAAAATATCTGTCTTGATTCAATACCTAGCACTTGGGTATGAGTTATAAAAGTAATGAAATTCTAAATTCTCATTTATTTTTTCAACATGAAATTAAGGGAATATCTTCACCTATGGTAGGCTGAGAAGCAAAATTTAACTGTAAGATATTGACTTAATTTCTCACTTCATTATGAGAAACATTTTACTGTGATTAGATAGAATTTATGCTATAAACAAAAAAAAATCACTAATCATATAATTGTATGTGTCTGTGTATATCTGTGTTCAAGTTTTGACTGCCTTGGTGTGTTTCGGTTTACTTAGAGCAGTCACATTGCTTCAAGTTATTATAGAATTACTCAGTGTGATGGTCAATTTTATGTGTCAGCTTGGCTTGGTCCTGGTACCTAGTTGTTGATCAAATACCAGGCTAGATGTTGCTGTGAAGGTGTTTTTTAGATGTGATTAATCAGCACATTTTGAGTAAAGCAGATTACTTTCCATAATGTGGATAGGCCTCATCCAATCTGTTGAAGGCCTTCAGAGAAAAGACTTAAAGACTTAAGAGAAGAAGGAATTCTGCCTCCAGACTGCTTTCAGACTAGAGATTACAACAGCAGCTCTTTCCTGGGTCTTATCTGTCGACCTGCCCTGGGGAATTTGGATGTGCCAGCCCCCGTAATCACATGAGCCAACCCCTCAAAATAAATCTCTCTCCCTCACACACACACATGCATATGTGTGTGTGCATGTGTGTGATATTAGTTATATATATATATAATATATATTGTTTATGTATTCTATTATATTGTATTTATATAAATGTACATTGATATATATATATATATATATATACGTACACACATGTTTCCTATTGGATCGATTTTTTTGGAGAACCCTAGTTCACTAATGACTAATATTAATACACAGAAGTCCACTGGAGAGAGAGAGCACGCAGCTATACTTGTTTAATTGATTTGTTTCTTCATAGCAGGAAATAGTCAACATTCACAACTTACTGTACCAAGGGAAAAGAGTTAATATGAGGTGACAATTGTTTGTAAAATTTGTTTACAATATTGTCAACTGGCATTTTCATTCCAATAAATTCTTATAGGACTAGCAATGGGCATTTGAGTAAGTCTTCCAGCCAAAGTCAGAGGTATCAAAAGGAGTCATCCAATATATCAGAAAAGGAAAATAAATGCAACACCAGCTTTTTTTTTCCAAGACAAATAAAAGGTTTGGTAAATAGAATATCCTTATGTCATGGTAGTAGATTAATGCTTATTATGTTTTTCTAAAAATAAATGTTCTGTACACATTGATAATTTATACTTTTTGGTATGAACATCTGTTGTTTAATCATTGTTTTTGCAGTAGAGCAAATGTAAAGCATATTTTACCATAATTAACTCATTAAGAGGAAAATAACCCAAAGCATAAGGCTTTTGAGAACACTGATTTTAACCACATCGCTAGGAATGGAATAGTACCTTGTTCTCTTTATAGCTGTGTTATAGCTCCCCGAGTAATTCAATTACTGTACAGCACTGAACCATATCTGCGGAGCATTAAGTGTAGTTAAGCTTTCCAGTCTCTAGAGGTCTCTGCACATCACTTTTTCACTCACCGCCATCCTTGCAACAAAACCTTTGTAAAACAAGCGCTTCAACAATGTGTCAACAGAACTGCTGCTCTCCAGTGAACTCAGACAAATTCTTCACTCGTGTGTCTTTCCTTACCCTCATATCTTACATTATAAAAGAAATTACAAGAATGTAAGAAGAACCAAAAAGATTCAAGAAGAAAAAATTATTTTCTGCCTGATTATGTCTTTAATCTATACAAGGAAGATCTTTCCTTCCTGCAATTATCTCAGGTGCCCCTGGTCTGAAACTATTTCAGCTACATTAAGTGTTTTTAAAAATATACATAACATTTTATGATTCCTTTTAATAATATAGACAGTATACAAGGGCTAATTCAATTCAAGTGTTATTTTTTGATTCTATTAAGTGCTTTAGGATGGGAAAGACAAATAAATGCCATGTCTGCATAAAATGCCCAATATGCAACATGGATGCTGATTCGAATGCTTAAAGATGATTGACTCTTTCATTAACATTCTCATATCTTACTAAAATAAAATTCCATAGCGTCAGAGAATAAGACTTGTGTATAAATTACCATTTGCCACAGTGGCTCAAATCCTGAGGACAGAAAATAGAGACTTATCTTCTAGGCCTCCGTTTCATTTTGCTCCCTCTCTTTAGCATATGTCAAGATGGATCACCCTTCCTCCCTGGGAATCTGGTGTATGAGGAATGCTATACCACGTTTATGAGGAAGGTTATACCACTTTGCGTGACACGCAACGCAAAGCCTATCTATCACTTGGCATGCGGGCCAGCAGGAAGCAAGCAGAACATTTTGATGTAGTAACAAAAAGGATCTCAGTTCATAGAAGGTTTCACAGGGCTGGGATAAAGGGCTGTCTTATTGGGAAATGCTATTCAGGACCTTTACTGTAGAGTTATTTTCTATTTTTTGGTCACACTCAATATTTATGATGAAATGTTGCTTTGATTATTTAAAGCTTAGTGTGTGCCAGACACTAAGACTCGTACATATATTAACTCATTTAATCCTCGTAACGACTTGCGGTGTACATAGTATTAATAACTCCATTTTAAAGGTAAGGATACTGTAGCAGAGGAAGGCTAAGAAATTTTCTTAAGGCTGTGTGAGTAAATAATGTAGATGGAATTCCAACCCATTCAGTCTGTCTTCAGAACCTGGACTCTTAACCTTGATAAACTGTAATCTCTCAAGTAGATATTCCCTATCACAGATTACAAGAGGGAAGAAATGGGATCCACCAGTTGTATCATCTAAAGGAGGCATCTTTCCAAGTTCATGTGTTGAGACCAGAGCCCCAAAAAACAGCGAGAAAACTTCAGAAGCTTTCCACATCACCAGTATCTCTGACAGAATGGCTAAATTATACTGCACTAAGTATAGCCTTTCTCTGCTTGGAGATAAATATTAAATTACTATTCCTTTACTTCTCACATCTTCACTTCGTAGTCCAGAAGACATGTCACAGAAATACGTAAAATATAAGTAACGTATTTTTTATTCACTGGAATGGCTAAGGTAAATAACCAAATTATACCTTTACGCTGTTTCGGTATTCCCAAAGAGACATTTGCACTGAGCTCCTAAAGTTATACCTCATTTATCTAATTTCCTTTACTTCTATGGAAGATGAAAGAGAAATTTATAGAGAGAGACAGAGAGAGATTGTGTCTGTGTGTGAGAGAGAGAGATATGGAGCATCTATACTCGTTTCATTGATCTCCTTTGGGTTGTAGGAAATAACACTCACAATATAGGTTACAGAGCAAAAAACAGTTAAAATGAGGACAAAATTGAAAATATTTGTAAACTCTGGTATATTAATATTTTATGGAAGTTAAAAGTAAAAGCATGGGTTTAGCCAAAGTTCAAATAAAAAATTTATCCCTTGCTTCTTGTGAGATCTTTGGCAATTACCCAAGTAGTCTGATTCCTACTCCTCTGATCTATAAAATGGAAAAAATAACAACACTTACTTGATTACATTGTGAGGATGAAATAAAATAAAAGTCTCAGCAGAATGTCAGGTGATAAATGTTAATTTTAATGATGGTGGTGTCTTATATCTAGTATTCATAATTAAGCTTGGTATTTGTAATGTGAACGATTGCCACAATCTCTCCCTCCTTCCTATTCCCAAGATGTTATTATTGATTCTCAGTAGATAATTTTATACCTTACTTTAATGAAAAGATTAAGATCTCAAACAAGGAGTTTGGAACATGGTCTCACACCCTAGGCCAGGTCCACACTGCTCTCCCATAGCTTTCGCTCCTCATTTTTCTCCACATCCTGCTGAGTTATTGTAAATTTTAACATGTCCCTTTTGGTGATGATTACTAAATTTAAAATTAATTTTGATCCCTCTGATGCACCAAAAACTCAAAAGACAAAAATAAAGAAAAATAATTTTCACCTGCAAATCATTTAAGTTAGGAATATTATTACTATTCCTCAAGGCTCCAAACCTGGAAACACTCTCAAAAATCATTTGACTGGTAACTCTCCTTAATTACTACATCTGAGTCATCATAAAATTGTGTCATTTTTTAATTTAAATATCTTATTTTATTTTCTCATTTTCTCCATATTAGTAAAACTATTCATATGCAGGTCATTATTCCCTCACACAAAGAGTTGAAACAATGCCTTAACTGGTTAACAGGTATTAATTAAAAACCCAATATCTAGTCAATTGGCTCTAGGTATTGTGAGCTATAAAGAAAAAAATACAATGTAAAAATGTAGTTCTTGGCTTCAAGGAATTTAAAATCTAGGTACAGAGACAAAAATACAAATATACCAAATAGAATAGAATTTCTCAAAAAAAACACAGTGAACTAAGGTTGAAAAATCTTCACCATAACTACTGAATGGAAGCTCACTCTAACTAAATCTCAAGCAGCGAGCAAAAGCTTTGATTTTAGCCTTAAAATTTTGGTCTTTGGATAGCTATAATTGAAGCTCAAAGGCCTTCCTGGAAAAGAATGCCACATGAACTAAGACATGGGAGAAAAAGCAGGCCTGTGTGCTGTTTAGCCATGGAAAAGTATCTTTGACATTATATTTTTGAGCAGATTTGAAAGCCAAAGAGCTTCTGGATAATTTTTGAATAACGTGTCATGAATTTGTTTTGGTATTCACAGATGAAACTGATTAGAAAAATGAAAGATCACGCTAATATATATAAAACAAAATTCCACCCTGCATTAAAAAAATGCTGCTGATGAACTGTGCCTAAAATATATTTGGGGAGAGATGAAGTCTCTTTAGCAATTTAGAAATTATGAAAAGAAAAACATAATCTCTCCAGTGTCTAAGAATTATTGCAGAATTGACATAACATGAATGTGGATACCATATTTACATGTTGACAATACATAGAAACATTGAATCAGATTTCATCCAATATCTGCACAAATTTTCCCCCAAATATGCTATTTTTCAAAGGAATGAAATCATATGAAAAGGTAGATGGTTGTATTCATTAATCTTTTCTGTAGAAAAGAGCTCCACCACTGTCATTCCTGTAGAGTCAGGATTTGAGAATCTGTATACGAAGTCCATATCTTTTTCTATTCTGACACTCTCCCATTATTTGGCACCAGGGGGTATCTTAAATATCTCTGGCCTAATGTGAGTAAAATATACTTAATGATCTCCACAAAGACTTTCAAAGTACAGAACTCTGAATAACCTTTTATATTTTACCATCAAAAGGTATTTAAGTAGGTGGCAATCAATCATCAGTAAGATCTCAAGTTTCTACAATATTAGTCCTTATTTGTTCGACTTTGTTTTTGTGTTTACTCCTCCATTCTTTGAAATCGAATCTTTAAATAACCCATTTAGACATCTTTGATATTAATATTTCTCCCAGAAAATATGATTTTCTGTGTAGGCAAATTGGATTTCCAATGATATTATTAATCTTTCTACAATTTCCCGGTCTTCTGGATCTCATGTCTTTCTTTAATTTATAAGCACTTGCATTTTTCTATGTCCTTGACATATTGAAATAGATAGTTTCTATTATAAATCATAAGCATTACTAAAAAAATGCAAGGAGCAGTTAGCTGTAACCTTGCAATCTGTATATATACACGCTTACAAAGAAAGTTAGACACAGTTCCTTAAGTTTACTACAGAAAACATATGAGTTGACTAATTATCTACATCCCCCACCTCACCCACAAACATGCACAAATTGCTCCAGTTGAAATTTCCCAGGATTTTAAATTTCCTAATGAAAGAGAAGAAGAGCAAGAGATGGGAGCGGGGGAGGGGTTAGCAGCTAGATGATAGATAGATATTTAGACGGAGAGCTAAAGAGATAAAATAAAAATGAATTACATTTACTTTTAACTTCTTTTTGTATGTATGCGTGTATTCACCCCGTTTTCTTCTGTGTTTGGATGACGTTTTTCAAAAATAGCCTTCACTGTATTTCCAGTTGTGGCGTATGTTGATGAAGATGTTCGAACACAGCACACCACACTAACATAGGTGTGAGGACACACCAGTGTTCCGCAGATTTTGATAAGCACCTTGTCCTCTATTGTCACCATAAGTGAGAGAAGTAGAGCAAATGACGCACAGACATTTTGTATTTTTTAAAATTTTCAAGCAATTTTAGTAATCAAGTAATTTCAAAAATATATAAGAAATAGATTTAGCCATTTAAATATCTCAATAATTGCTTCATTATAACCAAATTTATAGTATGTTTATTTTTTTTTCTTTTAGAAGGTGGAACTTTTATATAAAATCAACATATGCTGAAATAATTAGGGTATTTTTAATCTGCTCTTTTTTTTCTTTTTTAGTGAGGAAGATTGGCCCTGAGCTAATATCTGTGGAAGTCTTCCTCTATTTTGTATGTGGGACACCGCCACAGCATGGCTTGATGAGTAGCGTGTAGGTCCATGCCTGGGATTCGAACCCAAGAACCCCAGGCTGCCGAAGCAGAGTGCATGAACTTAACCACTATGTCACCACGCCCGTCACATTAACCTGCTGTTTAAACTTCTCAGTAATTGTTTTTTCCTTCCTCCTAATTCCTTCAGTTGTAGAAGGACAGCATTTTTTGAAGCCCAAATCTAGCTTCCCATAGGAAAAGTTTAAGTCAGACAATCCCCGACCCTACTCTTAATTCTCTTAATGAAAAGAAAGAAGGTGCATAATATATGTTCACTTTGCTATGCCAATATATATTAAAGTTAATAAAGAGTGAGTGTATGTTTGCAAAGGCAGTGGTGGCATGGAACAGATATTGTAAATTAACTTTATTTACATGCTCTAGTTATCAGTGACATCATCACACAGTTATTCAGAATTAAGAAATTAGGGTTCATGTAAATTCTTTGGCTATTATATGTCATAAAGGAAGCTCAAGCCAGCCTAGCAGGTAGCATTATCTTGATGGATCAACACAGACAGATGTGTGGTCCAGATTGCAAGTCCAGGACTTGTTCACAACGGGCTCCTGAAGAATTATTCAGGCTAGACTTCTAATTGTCTAGCAGACTCGTGCTACTCAGTGTTGTAGCCACCAACCATACTGAGCACTTTCGATGTGGTGAGCACACATCGGGATGTGCTGTAAGTGTAAAAGCATACCACAGGGTTTGAAGGTAGTACCAAAAAAGAAAAAGGACATAAAATATATTACTAATAATTTTATATTGATTAAGTGTTGAAACAATATTGTGAATTTGGGATATATTGGGTTATGTAAAATTATTAAATTAATTTCATCTGTTTCCTTTTATTTTTTTATTGTGGCTGCAAGAAAATTTAAAAGTACATATGTGGCTCATATTTGGGGCTGGAATTATATTTCAATTGGGCATTGCTGGTCCAGACCATAAGCCCTGCGAACAGAGGGGCCATTCCTGTCTTGTTTTAAATGATATTCTTAATAACTAATGTGAATAATCAATAAACGTGTTGAATTCATTATTAGTGAATGGCAAACAGAGTCTTATAATCAGGGTACCGTCTTCCCTGAACATTGCTGGAGACACTCTAAAAAACCTTTGCTCTCTCATTCCTCTACTTTTTTATTCCAAACTGACCATTACCCTTCTGTGTTGTTTTAGCATCAATCGGGTTTCAATGAATACTTGACTGTTTTCCACTTTCAGATATGCTAATACATAAATGTTTCCTCCAAATTCTAGTCCCTTGAGCGGCTTAAGGTCTCCTTAGTCGATTAATTGCCTTTTCTTGCTTAGGGTGATATGCCGGATAGCCTCTTGTCAACTCGGCATCATCCTCAGCCTCTTCAAAGGCAAAGGAACTACAATTCTCAGGATCTCCTTCTCTGTATAGTTCCGGGTTTCAGGTTGGAATCTGTCAGTGAGAAGCACTGATTCAGAAAATGCTTAGACCACTGTTTTCCCAGGTCAGTTACAGGAAGGTGCATGGGCAGATGGAGGTTCAAAGCTGCTTCCAGGTAAACAAGAAAAAAATAAATAAAACTGTAAATATGAAATTGCTGGGGCCACTGTCACAGTCTTAGAAAGGGTCTGTGCAAGAGAGCAGTGTTGAAGTCCAAACTTCATTAGCTTCACTGTGAGTCCACCCCGACCAGCTGTCTCAGTCAGCAACACAGACCCAGGAGCTCTTTAAGAAGTTTACCGGATGTATTTATTTTCAGTTGTCCTTATTTTTAAATGACTTTAAACTCTTTCCAGATATTCATTCCATAAGTGATATTAATAAGTTGAACAGGTAAGCACTCTCCATGTGTAGGAATACACACATCCACACACTTTTTCATATACTGGTAAAATAAAAGCAGAAGAAAAATCCTGCCATGAAAACCCCACCACTTTATATACCCATCTGCCAGGAGTAGTGCCCAAATAATTCTGATCACCCTTCTGTTGATATGAATGAACCCTGTGCTCTTAATACTTACCTCTCCTCTAGATCCCATCCTACCCTGCCTACTTAAAAACACTGCTCTGGTGATTCATGTTTCTTTGTGTTGTTTCAACTTTTCACCTCTTATTAGTAATTCTCATGAATATTCAAATATGTTATTATTTCTCATACATTAAGAAAAGAAATCTTCTCTTGACCTTACTTTCTTCTTCCCCTTTATGGCAAGTTACTTTGAAGCGTTGCTCATACTCACTGTCTCTAACTGGCTTGTTCTCCTTCTGTTTTCTTTTGAGACCATTCTAATAGCTTCAATCAGCCATACTTCCACTAAAATTCTTTTGCATATTTGTGTGTATGACTTTTTTTACAAGTCGTTGGAGACTGTCAATATCGCTAAGTCTAATAGTCTATTTTCTGTCAGCGACCTACTTGATGTGTAAGCAGTTTAAAAAAACTTCCTTAGTTTAACCGTTGGTTTCCTCTGACCACACCACTGTCCTTGATTTCCTCTGACATCACCAGCCAGTCTTTTCGGTCTCCTTGGCTGGTTCTCTCTCATCTTTCCTATCAGTTAACGTTGGGATGTTCCAGGACTCAATTCTTACACCTCTCTCTTTTTTTAATTTATATATACACACTGTCTCCTTGAGTGATCTCATCCAGTTCTAGGACTTTAAGTAGCATTTCTACGCAGACAACTTCAAAATTTGTAACCCCAGCACAGACTTTTCTCCTGAACTCCAGCCCTGCATATTTAACTGCCAGTGTTATATACCTACATATCTTCAGAGTTAACTAATAGGTCAATTAGACTTATGTTCAAAACTGAATGTCTCGCCTTTGCCAGATGTAACCTGCTCTCATGACCTTCCTCATTACACAAATGGCAATTTCATTCTTCTAGTTGATTAAGCCAAAATCCTTGATTTCATATTTGATACTTCTCTTTTTTTCACATCAAATCTATCAGCAAATCTTTCAGAAGTAACAAGAATCCAATCACTTCTCATCATCTCTTCTACTCAAAGCCACCATCATCTCTCACCTGGATTACTGCTATATCTTAAAGCAACATCCTAATTGCTCTACGGTCTACCCTCATCACAGTGTTCATAATCCATATTGATTCTGATAGGATGTAATTTAGTGCATGTCACGTCTGCTCAAAACTTGTTAACATCTTCACATGTGACTTATCAAAGCCAAATGATATTGCAATCCTCTAAGAGCTTACAAAAATTGGATCCCAGTTACCCTTTGACCTCACTTCCTACTATTCTTTACTTGCATGTTTCTCCAGTCACAGAGAGCCCCCTCTTGAGCTAAGTAGGCATGTCCCTGCCTGGAATGTTCCCCTGGAGATCTGCATGGTCCACTTGACACATTCTCTTACTGAAAATCCACTTTTTATGTTCTGACTTCCTTAATGTGTATGTCTCTGTTGCTTTACTGAAACTCAGAGTTTAAATTTCTGCAAATCTATGGCATAACAAATTCAATGAAACAATAAAATGGTGTTTTAAGTACTTATTTGGACCTTGGGGTTTTATAATATTAGAACTCAAAAAGAAGGGTTGGAATAAGAAAGCTGTAAATTTAACCTTTCACAAATATTAATGGAAATGAAATTTTAGTATTAGATACTCAGTTTGTGTGTGCGGGGGAAGCATATAGATTAATAATTGATGGGCATAATTTTGTTTTCCAAACACCTTTCTATTGTCACAACATAATGCTGGAAAACTTCCACAACTGTTTGATCAATTGCTAGAATTCCAGAGTTTAGAGGACAGAATCTCTTTCTCTTACTCATGAATCAAGCTTGTCCTTATAAAAAATAATGTTAATAAATGACTAGCACTTAAAAAAAAAATCACTCCTGCCACTGGGGAAAGGCTACAGCACTGGAGGATAAATAAAGGCTAAGAACCACTGACAAGCACAACAAACCTCAAGTCCTGTTAAGACTGTTTCCTGAGCGCTTATTTTTATCAACTGAAGAAAGTGCACGTGTACGAATAATGAGACACATTCGGTCAAACTAAGGCACACACTATGAATAATTCCTTAGTTGGAAAGAAAGCCCACTTGAAAATATTTTTGACTGCACAAATTAGTTGAGGCTTGTAGGAAAATAATGGTATCATTTTCTCATAAGTATAGCTAATAAAAGAAGGATTAAGAAATACAAATGGCATAGTGAGCTTAGCAGATCTCCATATAAATTATCTGATTCATGGGTAGAATTTCAGAAGAAAACAAAGCATAATTATTTCTAATTCACTATCCCCATGTTGCTCATTGAAGGTGGTAAAGGGGGGTCCTTGCCTTTAACAAGCATACGTTAATAGAGGGATAAGTAAAACTCTTAATTTCCTTAAACATGGAAGGATCCGACATTACATAATCAAAATAAAATCTGGTTTATGGTGAAATAACCTAGAGTGGTAGGCATAGAATTCTTAGTTACCCTTAATGAAGCTTTTGTAATAAAACAAACATATTTTTCATGTATTATAAAAATCTAGAGATACAACTGTATAATAAATTTATAAAACCCTAGATTTTTAAGAACAGAAAAAGCAGTGAGACGGCAAATATTGTATTTTATTTTCTCTCTGGGCATATTGCTTATTCAAGTAGATACATGTTTTAGTCTTCAATAAATAAATACCTACGTACAGCAGAAATAAATGTTTTAATCTTAATAAACTATCAGAGGCATTTTCCATCCTTCTTTTCTCCCCTTCATTTTCCCTTTGTCTTTCACTATATTTTTATTATTTCAATCATTAACATATACTTTTTTCAGATACTTCCAGGTCGAGGACAACAGATGTCAGAAATAAGAAAAGGAATAGCTTATTTGTCCCCAGTGCTTGATAGCATAAAAATATAACATAATGTATATTTTTTCAGCCTATTCCCTGACTTACTTTTCTTAAAGCAAATAAATTAAGATGGGAGTGTGTTTTATTTGAGCAATTATGTGGTGTCAAATTTACCCTGGGGGAAAAATAAAGGTCAGTAAAAGCCTATTATTTTTAAAAAGCCAAGATCCAAAGTAAAAATGAAAGCAAACTGGAAGGAACGGTTTTTGTCATACACCCAATCCAATTATTGTTTATTATGAGTATAATTTTGAAACTATACATCATAAACTTACAAAGGCAGAGTTTGGGGAAGGTTTTGCTTTTTAAGTTTGGCCTAGTCATAAATGGTGCTTGCTAAGCAAGTGAAGAATTGCTAAGCAATTCTCTATTACGTGAAAATGAACGTCAAATTGTCTGCAATAATACATGGCCACAATCAAAGGAAATATATGTTCTGGTTTATTTCTATGTTCCAAATTTATAAAGGAGACTGATGAAGTGCATCAAGTAGAGAGCTAGAGATCTACCTTTGCATTAATATAGAATACTGAACAACAATGGAGATGTAAAACCATGGGACAAATGTCGAAATAGGTAAGATATTTCTGAACCTCACACCATTTGTTTTAACTGGAAATTTAATCGAATGAGAATCATCAAGCAAAGTACTTCTAAAGCTTTATAATTTTTATTAAATCTAACCAGCAAACAAATTATTGAGGATCTATTATATGCAAAGTCTGTAGTGGTCAATGACTTAGAATCAATTTATGTCCTTGATGATTTATCCCCTAATAATCAGCCATTTATATAGTCATGAAATTCAGATCGAAAAAGAGCTACAAGAAAAATAGCAAACAGGTGATTGTAAGAGGATAAGGAAGAAATTCACGTTAACTGGGTTTCTAGGAAGGTTTTTATCTGGAATTGCAGCCAATCCAGGTTTCAACCAAACAGTGAAAGATTTTGAATGCTAATCATGTTAGGATGATTGGGCTTTCTTCCATGCACAAAGAGGAAACAATAAAGATTTATTTGGGTTTGTGATGTGACAGGTTATCTGCTTTAAATGTGTGTGTATACAGGCAGCGTGGAAAATGATGTAGAAAGACAACTTAGAAAGTAAATGCCTAATTCAGGAAAGTAAATGCCTAATTCAGGAAATAATTCAGGGTCAAGGCAAGGTCAAAGATGTGGAGAAAATGTAACCCTTGTTCACTATTGGCGAGAATGGAAATTGGCGCAGCCACTACGGAAAACATAGGAGGTTCCACAAAAGATTAAAAATGGAACTACCATATGATCCAGCAATTCCACTTCTATTTACCCCCAATACCAAAAACATTAACTTGAAAAGATATATGCACCTTCATATTTATTGCAGCATTATTTACAATAGCCAAGATATGTAAACAGCCTAAGTATCCATCAATGGATGAATGGATAAGGAAATTGTGGCATATATATACAAGGGAATATTATTCAGCCATAAAAAATAAGAATAACTTGCCATTTGCAAAAATGTGGGTGGTTCTTGAGGGTATTATGCTAAGTGAAATAAGTCAGATGAACAAAGATAAATACTGTATGATCTCTCTTATATGTGGAATCTAAAAAAACAAAGCTCATAGATACAGAGAACAGATTGGTGGTTACCAGAAGTGGGGGGTGTTGTTGTTAGTTTAAATAATTTGAATTTGAAAAAAAAAAATAGCTTGACAGCCTCAGCCAAAAAACAAACAATCAAGATTTCACAGGGGCCCTGGTGGTGCAGTGGTTAAGTTCCAGTGCTCTGCTTTGGTGGCCCAGGGTCTGCAGGTTCAGATCCCAGGCACAGACTGGTGCATCACTTGTCAAGACATGCTGTGGCAGCGTTCCATATAAAGTAGAGGAAGATGGGCTCAGATGTCAGCCCAGGGCCAATCTTCCTTAGCAAAAAAAAAAAAAAGAAGAAGATTTCACAACTTTCTTTTATTTAATTTTTCAGTTCTCAAAAGACCTAATGAAACAACAGGCAAGTCTTTATATATTTTTTCTAAAACTATTCTTTTCTTTTTATTAAATGAATAAGTCAATAAATTATCTACTTTCTTTGACTAAAGGACACACATTTCTCAGATACTTGTCAAGAGCATAGGATACATTTTCTTCATGAAAGCTCTGCTTTTTTTACTTCTAGTTTAAAAGAGGGGAAAATTACTGACAGCTTATAAGGTTTCATTTATTTATTAAGTCACTAAATCTAATTAAGTCTATTATTAAAAATGCCATGTTAACTCACAAAGCCAGAAAGACTGATTCCCGTAGATCCCATACTTGAATAGTTTATTATTACTGCAACAGAACTCAGAGCACTGTCTTGCTTAAGAAGCTATCTGAATTTCTATTCATTTGAAAAAAGAAAAAAAAAAAACTTAACCAACTGCCTTATGTATGGAAAGGAGGAAAGCAATAGGAGTTTCCCATGAGTCTAGTTATAGTCTCTTATTCTTCTCCTTCTGTACAACTTGATTATTGAACAAATACAACCGATTCCCTTTCTCACATGGATGCTGATGACCCTCAAAACTATGTATCTTTTCCAAACGTCACTTTTCAATTCCAGACCCACTGTCTCTTGGGTAGCTCTACTTAAAAGTCCAATGAATGAAAGAACACCCCAGATGGCCAGAATTTAAATTATCATATTTTTCACAATCTTACTTCTTCTCTCTTGCCTGCATTTCTACTCTTCAGACAGAAACAAAATCCACTATTCTCTGTATAATCATCGACTTAACCAATGAGAAACCTGAATGTCATAAGTGACTCTTCCATCATCTTCACATCTTTAAAAATGATCATCGGTGTTGACATCAGGGAAGACTAATGGATAATTCACAGACAGAAAAAAATAGTTAAGCTCCATTTCCAAGTAAGCACCTTAACCAAATATAAACAAAGAAACCAACCATGATTATTCTTTAATTCCTACTTGATTGTCTGATCCAAATATTTTATACCTTTTGCTTTATAAACTAAGCTTTACTGAGAAATACACCAGTACAATTCATAGCCATTAGCAAACAGTGAAGCAATTTGATGAGCAAGAGATAAAAGATGAAAATCAGGAAGCGAAGGAAAAGTTATTAGTATAAATGAGGAGAAAATAACAAAAGAAAAGAAACATGCCTCCTTTGCCCCATAGATTACTATTACTTTTGATGCTTGAAGGAACACAACATATATAAAGTTGACATATAAAATATGCTAAATAATTATATGGAACAGGAAGACAGATTTTATTAGGAACACAAGTTTCATTCAAGAAGGATTGCTATATAAACCTCTAAGAATGTGTAACAAAAATAATTCTTGCCCCTTATTTCAGCTAAACCCAGACATGTGGTCTGACTGTCAAAATATATTACGAAAAATCATATCTTTGCTATTATGCTCTGTAAACAAATTAAAATATATATATATATATTACACCAATGCTTTTTGTTGTTACCAAGCATTACACATTTTTAAATGAGCTTTTATATAGAGAGAAAATGGATCTATTTTCTATCATAACTTTTATAGATAATATATTCTAAAAGCATATCAGAGTCAAATATGAAAAAGCCGGATAGAACATTTTTCAATGTTAAAAATAATAATGTGTTTATCTATTTCTAAGACTCATATTTCAGTATTTCTGAAATCAGTGTACATCTTGAACTGATTTTTTACTTGGAATTCAGCACCGTGCATTCTTTGTGAGATACTTTTTAAATGATAATGCATTTTACCATTCATAGTGTCTTAAAAAATCTGGAAACCACATATTGCAAATCCTTAAATAAATCTTGCTTTTCAAACAACATGTTCTTAAAATCTTTCTATTATTTTATGTATGTACTTTATTTATTATTTTCTTTCACAATGGAACACCATCTAGCTTAAGAACAATGAATCTTAAGATTCATCGCCTGAAGCATGATAATAACTTTTAACTTTGCCTCAAAGGAATTAAGTTTATGAGCTGTAAGCTTCTTATCACTTTCCCATTTTCCACTCATTTTAGAAGTAATAACATAAAATGCAATAAAATATTCAAATAATTGCACAAATGCTGCTGTATGAAGATAGCTAGCAGGCAGCAGTACTATTTGATGATTCAAAATGATCATTCATCAGCTGGAATATAACAGTCAGAATTTGGTGTAAAAATAATAGATTAAGAGTGTCAATGTTTAATCTATGACACTGTTGTCTTTATAAAATTTAGCATATTGAAATGAATGTCAGTGAGTAAGATTTTATTACAATTCAACATTTTAATCCATTGGCTAAAGGGTTCACTGTTGAGTGGTAAATATATACTTAAAAAGTGGAAAATTTCTGGCATTTTGACTGGAATGTTTGTTATCCAAGAAGATCCCTTTTTTAAGTGTCTTGTGCTAATATAATACTGTTTTTGTCATGCATGGAACTCTTTGAGATTATTAGAGGCAAGTGTACATAGGAAATATTTAACAAATGGTTAACAGCACAGAGACCCACTATGTGCTAGCTACCATGCATGCCTGCTGAATGTCAGCCATGATAACAGATGAGAAATAAATATCTGCCTCATTACTAATTCTGGAACTAATGGTATTAGTGGCATACACCATAGACTGAATCTTTGTGTGCCCCTTAAAATTCATGTGTTGAAACCTAATCCCCAATGGGATGAAATTTGGAGGTAGGGCCTTTGGGAGGTACTCTTATGAATGGGATTAGTGCTTTTGTGAAAGAGATTCCAGAAAGCTCCCCTGCCCCTTCTGCCATGTGAGGACACAGCAAGAAGATGGCCATCTATGAATCAAAAAGCAGGCCCTCAGCCAACATAGAACCTGCCAAGACCACCACCTTGGTCTTGGACTCCTCAGCCTCCAGAACTGTGAGGAATAAATTTCTGTTGCTTATAAGCCACCCAGGCTATGGTTATTTTTGTTATAGTAGCCCAGAGAAACAAAGACAGCATGTTTGTGTGTGTGTGTGTGTGTGTGTGTGTGTGAGGAAGATTAGCCCTGAGCTAACATCTGTTGCCAGTCCTCCTCTTTTTGCTGAGGAAGTTTGACCCTGGGCTAACATCCATGCCCATCTTCCTCCACTTTATTTGGGACGTTGCCACAGCATAGCTGACAAGTGGCACATTGGTCCGCACCTGGGATCCGAACCTGCAAATCCCAGGCCACCACAAGTGGAGTGTGCAAACTTAACTGCTAGGCCACCAGGCAGGCCCCAAAGACAGCATATATATTTATGCTTTGTGTTTTTTCAGAAATTAATTCACTCTGGTGCTGTGCTCCTTGGCCAGTCCAGGTGTGACTGGGGCTGGCCTTTTGCAGTATAGGCCATTATGGCTGTTGCTCCAGAGGACACAGGGAGCAAACTTTGGTGGTGTCTGCACAGTGCCTTCTCCACTGTCACAGAGTACATGGACCCTGAGGGCATGGCTGCCTCCACCTGGATTTCAAAGGACAAAGGATGGGGTCTCCTAGCAGAACCTTGGGCTCAAGACCCCAGCTCTGGAAATCCATGGGGCCCAGACAAAGAATTTCTTCCAGGCTGTGCAATAGAGCCACGGGGATGACATGGCCACTCCAGTGGGCCTGGAAGGCAGAGCATCAAGCCAAATATTATTAATGTTGTGAATGGATTAACGTCTTTGCCAGTTAGGTTTTGGATTTACCTGGGACCTGTCACACCTTTCTTCTTTTCTATTTCTCCTTTTGAGAATGGGCATATCTGTCTATGCCTGTCCCACAATTGATTTTGGAAGCACATCACTTGTCTGGTTTCACAGATTCACAGCTTTTTGTTCAGGATGAGTCATATCCTGAGTCTCACCCATATGTGATTTAGATGATATTTAGATGAGATTTGGACTTTATGCGGCTGTTGGGTTGGAACGAATGTATTTTGCATGTGAGAAGGACATGAATTTTGGAGAGCAAGAAGTAGAATGTCATAGACTGAATATTTGTGTTTCCCCCAATCCATATGTTGAAACTTAATCCCCAATATGAGGATATTTGGAGATGGGGCTTTTGGAAGGTAGTTAGGTTGTAAATGGGATGAGTGCCCTTATAAAAGAGACCCCAGAGAACTCCCTTGGCTCTTTCACCACATAAGGATTCAGGAAGAAGATGGCCATCTATGAACAAAAAAGCAGGCCCTTACCCAACACAGAATCTATTGGTGCCTTCATCTTAGACTTTCCAGCCTCCAGAACTGTGAGAAATAAATTTCCATTGCTTATAAGCCATCCAATCTATGATTATTTTTGTTGTAGTAACCCAAACAGACAAAGAGAGCATACAAATTTATGCTTTTTTTCTTCAGAATTTAATTTGCTACTACCGTGTGAGCCCTAAGTATAATATTTTTCTAGTTGTATAATGAATTTAAATATAGTTTCTGTATGATAAACATATAAGAAAACAGATACTGAGAAATTACGCGACCTGGTTAATACCGCAATTTTCTAAAACCAAATCAGACATGAAAACTAAATCTATTGAGTTCAGGCCCAGTGTTCTTTCCACTCTTCTAGGAAAAGCAGTAGTTCAGTAGCATCAGTTTTGCTTAGAATTATTAGCACATAAAATTATGTTATTTGTGAAGACCCATGTACTTACTATGAAGTTGTCATTTCAAAAACATGAAGAGTGCAGTGGGTAATTGTTCCGTCTCTGAAGTTAGAGTTCCCTGGTTTTAAAATCCCTCAGTACCACTTGCTGTCTAGTATATGATCGTGGTTCAATCTCTACATTTATGAAAACCTCAATTTTTTCATCTGCAAAATGGAAACACTCATTCCCGCCTCACAGGGTTATTATTAAAAACAAGAGATGATGAAAAGTCGTTAGTAAAGTGTCTCTCACATAAAAATGCTCAGAAATTGCTGGGTATTATGGATCATTATTATCTTACAAACAGAAGAGCACGTGGGCATTGAAACAGAGAATCTGGGTCTGTGAAACTTGTAATCAGAAGACAGGGTTGGATTCTTGGTCTTGCCACTTACTAGCAATATAAGCTGGAGCAATTATTTTACTTCCAAATGTTGATTTCCCTGCTCTCTACAATAAGCAAAACAATGTTATTCCTGCTAATACACAGGATTATTTTAAGTGTCAAATGAGTTAAAGATTGCAACAATCCATGCAAACTATAAAGCTCTATAAGATATAAAGTGAAAAACAGAAAGTTATAAAACTGGAGAGCCACAGTAGCTATATAGAACTTGTAAGGTACCTAAAATAATACTTACTAATAAATTTTAAGGACAAACAAATCTTCTGAGAATGCATTGTAAAATCTCTACCCAGGGGCTGGCCCAGTGGTTAAGTTCACGTGCTCTGCTTCGGTGGCCTGGGGTTCGTGGGCTCAGATCCTGGGCATGGACCTGCTCACCACTTATCAAGTCATACTGTAGCAGGCATCCCACATATAAAGTAGAGGAAGATGGGCACGGATGTTAGCCCAGGGCCAGTCTTCCTCAGCAAAAAGAGGAGGATTGGCAACGGATGTTAGCTCAGGGCTGGTCTTCCTCACACACACACACACACACACACACACACACACACACACACACACACAAAACTCTATCCAATTTATCTAACTTAATATCAATATATTCCATTAACCAACACCAGGAGGAAGAAGTTTAAAAAAATCCCAGTAAAGCAAAATACGCACAGCCAGATTAGGCACAGAACAAGAACAAGCACAACTTGCAAAGTAAACAAAACACAATTTTATTTTTGTGTCCCCATCACCCTCACTCTAACTCCTTAAAATTGATTCCATGTGGATAGTTTTCACCTGCCCCTAGATGAAAATTGTGGCATGCCTACAGCTTTTCCTTCATTCTTGGTCATAACTGGTTCTACAGTAACTTAAGTTTCAAACAATTTCAATTTTGCAATTAGAATGGACAATGCCAGATATAAATTAAAATGCACAACTTGACTTAGAGACAAAGCTTTCCCCTCCCCTAGTTTGGACCTGCTTCAAGCCAGTTTTGTCTAACGGAGGAAAATAGTCATTCTTTCCACTCTCTCCTTTTTCACTTTTCCTTCAATTGTTTTTCGTTCTCATTGTGCCGAATCTTAACTCCAAGTCAGGAGGAGGAGGAGGTATGATAGAATTAGGCAGGTTCTTTCTTAGCTGAGTAGCTTCGCCATCTCTGTGCCTGGTAGATGGTCAAGGCTAGACTTTCTCCTGAGTGATACCTGCTGGGCAACTCTCTCTCAGACTCTCTTGACCAAGAAGGTTGCATCCCCATCCTGAGTGGTCCCTCACCTTCTTTAGCTTCTGTGTGTCCAGCACTTTACATCTAAGCTCTTCAACTAAGAGCACCTGACCCCTCTGGGATCTAGGAAATAGAAGCCAAGACAATCCGAAATCCCTCACCAGCTCTCTTCTTTTAGATTGACATCTGGCCAATGTAAACACTCACTTACCCCTTGCCCTAGCAACATGTTGGATACATCCCCCCTCCCTGACTATGCCACGAAATCTGGCCCTATAAATTTACCAACTTAAATCAATCTCTGGTCCACAATCTACTTCAGCCTTCTTTTGTCAAGCCTAAGTTTTTCATCTCTCCCAATTGCAGTAAGATGTCATCATTTACCAAGTAGTTCCATTGGCCAGCCCCTCATTAACTTGAAGCAAGAAAGTAGCATCATCCCCACCACTCTGAGACTCAGACCATGACAATCCCTTCCTGCAAAGAAATCTCCTCCCTGATCCAATTATCCCTCTTTTATATCTTTGAGATGGCTATAGGTTCTTAAACCATTTTCTTTTAAATCTACATGAAAACATCTACTTCATGTTCAGTGTTGATATCTGCTATGGTTTTGTATACCTCGAGACATCAAAGAGTTAATTTAACACCCTGTTACCTGTGGATAATCCTGCTTACCACACATCGAGAACTGCTTGCATGTGCTCAAGTAGCTCTTCAGTATGAAAGGCTATATGATAAGCACAGTTTAGGCCTTGTGTTTATGAAAGAATCTTCCCCAAAAGAAGCATGAGATGGTATCACAGCTAAAGAAAGGAAACTATCCCAGGAACTAATTTTCTCATAGATGAAATAGAGAGTTCAAAAAGTACAAAGTTCATTAGCGATTTCCTGAGTGGATGGCAGGAAATATATTATGTATTTTATTTATAAGTCCAGTCTGTGTAGCAAAAGTCAGCCTTAGATTATCAACTGAAAGCTTAGTTTTCTTTTTCAATCCTGGAAGATAAGAATTCATATCTTCTTTCTTGGTGCTCCCATGAAGAAGTACTGCAATGAGCTATTGTGATTTTAGGAAGATCTTACCAGTCAGACTGTGTCGACGCCCTAATTTTGTTATTTTATCCCTTATCAGATGTTTTACAGAATAACACGTGCAGGACAGTATTAGGCAAATAGTAAATAATAATAAAAGAAATATGCCCAGGAACACCCTGTGCTTTGTGAATACGTGTGAGAGTGGGAGTAAATATCTCAGATTTCCTATCTTGGACTGAATTTAAAAAAAAATAATTTCTGAATGGGAATGATGAACATGTGGACACAGAAAAGGTTTGATTAATCAGAACGTTCTCCCTTTTTTATATAAAGCACCAGAGAATTGAAATATTACCCCCTCCCCTGTCAAATCACAAAAGTAGAGTATGGCAGGGAATGTTTCTTTAAAGCACTGAAGCCTATCTCTGAAATTCAATGTCTCTCAAGATTGAGAAATTACAGTAATTACAGGAATGGTGAGGTCTCTAGGATGAGTCCAAGAAGACCTTTTTCTAACACATCTGCTCATTTACACATCAAATAATGACCAGTCTCCACCTCCTTACCTGCAAAACAACATCATATTATAGGAATTAAGGAGTGGAGAAAGAGACCAGGACTATGAGGTTTCCTACTTGACTCTGCTTTAAGAACCTAGGTGCAATCATGTGTAATAGGAAAGTTTTACAAAATTGCGTATGAGGAAAACAGAATAACTCTTCTGCAGGAGGGTAACTTTCACCTCAATCCTTTCTACAAATGGTTACAAATCCCAGAGAGGCCAGCAATCTGTGAAAGCTGAGCTCAACGAACACTGAAAACCACTGGGCCGAGCCTGTGTCTACATACACCTATACTGGCGACAGTAACTCTGCACTCTGCTCGAGCAGGACCCCGCGCACAAGAAAGGAGGGACACACTTTTAATTTTGTAGCTTGGCCATAGTTTCCTTGAAGAGGACCTCTACATTTTCCTTTGCGACTAGGTTTTATGACCCAAGTGCCACATCAACTCTTCGCTCTTCACTTCTATTTTAATTACTTAATCCAAAAGTCTTTTCCACATCAAATGGGAGATTAAAATTAAATAGCTCAGATAAGTGAGGACTGAATATTAGGGATCAGTCTTGCAGAGGGAACGACTCCTAGAAGGTTTCTTTTCCTTAACAAAACCTCAGAGTTCCATTAAAATTCCTTTCCCATTTTGCATTAGCCCATATAGAAGTGATCAGAGCAGTCTTCATAAAGTGAGGGGCTTCAACTGTTTCTCAACTTGGCCTTCTTTTGATGCTGGTAAAATGTCAATGAAGAGTTACAGAAAGTGAGAGAGTGGGAAAGCCCAGCAGAAACAAGAAGCAGCTAGTGTGTGTTTGAGTTGTTTATTTGCCCTTTTGTTTTGTATGTTCTATTTCTGAAATAAAGGATAACATTTTCACTGTTTCTCTGTAAGAAACACAAAGTAAAAGCAGAGAGAAATATCCAAGCAACCAACACAAAGACGCTAAAACAATAATTAAGATGAAATCACGCAGGACAAGACAACAGGAGAAAGAGTAACATGGGCAAAGTAAACAGAACCTCAGAAACCAGACTTGAAATTTGACTCCCCAGCTACATGCAACTGGAGAGTAATATTCATCTTTATCAAGAAAACAAAGCAGACAGAAGCACTGCATTATGTAGTTGGCTATCTGAATCTGTCTTAGCTATTTGATAAAATCGTGTCATTTAAACAAAGTGTTATTCATTCAAGGAATTCTTTCCTTTTCATAACAACCTTGATTAAAGCAAGCAAAGGTCATGATATAGAAACTCCTAAGAGCCTGCAGAGACCTTCCATCATCTCAGACAGGGATTAGCTTGACTGGCTAACATACGTCGCTCAGCCTTACCAACACATGCCCTCAATCACAATTTAAACTTTTTCCTTGCTTTAAAAATATTTCTACTAAATTATTATTGTTCTTGCAGGAGTGAAATAGCAAACAGCTGTGAAAAAATAATTGCATTCCTTTCAGAGTTTCAGACTTATTCTTGGCTTTGATCTTAAATGATCAAACCCTTGAAGAGGACATGTGCAAATATTTTAGACCTAATACATAATATCCAATTTCTTCTCAAGACAGAAGAGGGAGTTAATGGATAACATTCTATACAATTATTTTATAATTTTTGAAATTAGTGAAATAGCAAAGCATTCTTTGGTGAAACTGTTGTCACAAGGCAAGAGAGTATTACTCCAATAAGTTCACTGTGATTATTAAATCTCGTAAAAATTTTAGGTCTAATTTATGTCTCAGAAGATAGGATTTTGTCTTATCTACACTATTTGATTTATTTATTCATATTATCTTGGTTCTTTCAAGGTGAAAGTGAAAGAGGTTACCTGGTTAACACAGGTAATGAAATATTATTCTAAGTATACACTGTCAAATGAAGGGGAAAAAAGGAAAAATAGCTCAGCAGGTCTTGTGAAGAATTGAAACATCTTTCAGGGTACAAGAGTAACTCCTGTTACGGTGACACAGCACATGTATCTTGGTTGTTTTCTCCTTCTCCACTTCCTATTCAAATTATTGCCATATACAGTACTCCAAACACAAACTTCCACCATGAGCTCTGATTGTGTCCCTTAGCCATTTTCCAATTTAAGGCATATCTGTTGGACATTATTCTCAGACGCGCAGCTGGCTAATTTAGCATTGCCTTTGGTTCATGCCCTGATTTCATCTCTGATAATCTGTAAGCCTGAGGTGTGACATTCATATACTGGGAGGCATAGTGGCTTATATAGAAGAAATTGTTCACAGCCAATTTCAGGTCACGTGCGCTTTATACCAAGTTATGGATGGTCTTATGCCACTATAGTCTTCCAGTTATAACCAGTCACTGAGCAAATACTCTGCTGCCGTCCCTGTGCCAGTGCACTGAATACATAAACAAATCTTGCCCTCAAAGAACTCACAATGACAGAGAAAAAGACACACGAGGAAAAGATGACAAAAGCACTGGAGAGTGGGGAAATGCTAATAGAGATGTGTACAAGGTAAAAATTTGACAATTGACTTATAGAAATTGCACAGAGAGCCAATGGCGAGAGGTCTCTAGGAAAGATTCACAAGAATGATAACATTTTGAGAAACTGGGCTTGGGGGGGTAGCGGCCTGTGCTTGGTGTGATGATGAATTATCTCAGAAATAATGAGCTCAAGGAAATTCAAATGGCTGGCAAGTAGGCTACAGACGAAGAAATTGTGGAATACGAATCTAAAATTTGTGGGTAGAAGTGAGGTGTTGATGAACCTTGTATGTCACATTAAAGGACTTTTAATTTTTATTTTATAGGCATAGGGAATTATCATGATTTTAAATAGAGGTTTCACGTTATTAAATATATTGTTTGGCTTCACTTTTATAACCATCTTCCTAACCTAAACACTTGTTCTCATTAATTGCTATTCTCCTTACTGCCCTCTCCACACACGGGGGCATCCTACATATGAGCCCTCATTCCAATATTTTGCTTTGCCTGAAATGCCCACCCTGTTCTTCTCTTCCAATCCAATTCCTGTATTTTTTCTCAAATCTAACTCAATGGCATATCTTAAATGTCATGCTCTTTTAGCTTTCTTTCTGTCTCTGTGCCTCCAACATACTTTTCTTTCTTTGAAGTAATTAAAGCATATAAAGGTAGGCGAGAACAGGGTTGATTCTCTTGCCTTGCAACACTGGGTGTTCATTATAATTGTATGCAGGGTGGTTGTTTAATTTTCATATGTGTCTGGAGCAACTCCAGACCTCATAATCAGAATCTGTGGTGGAATAAGCTCAGCATGTTTTGTTTTCTTTTCTTTTTGAGGGTGATTGTTTTTTAATAAAAGAATCACTATTGATTGTGTTGAAAAACATCAGATTGAGGAGTCATTATGTAAGATTTTTTTCCCTTTATGTTAATTCACACATCAAAAACAAAAATCTTTTTTTTAAGACTGTGTACTCTCATTTTTGAGTTTTCTATGTCTTCCCAGGCTTCTCACTAAGTAGATTGTAAACTGCTAAGGATAGATATCAATTTTACTTTTTTATATTTCTATAACCCCTGTTGAGTGTTATATATATCTTAATTTGTCATAATTTATACTTCATTTGAATTTGTCATTCTGAATATACTTTCCTCTATTCATGCAGTGCATATCAAGTCATTTGAGGCAGTATTATCTTTAAGACTGGAAAATGCCTTTGCTTGAGTTTATCCATGTGGGAATTATGACTGAAAACAACAGTATCCTGACTCTTAATGCGTGGGCTACACATAGTGACTTCCTTCCAAAGAGTAGAGTATGGAAAGAGGGAAAAATAGCAACTCTACAATGGAGAATCCTGACAAACACCACCTCAGACAGATGTTCAAGGTCAACATCAACAGCCATAAATCATGTTGATAGTACGCACCCTTGATAGGATGTGATGAAAATGATACTTTACCTTGGTGGACTTCCTCCCAATAACTCATAACCCAATCTTATCATGAGAAAACCGTCAGACAAATTCCAATAGTGAAGCATCCTACAAAATACCTAAACAGTACTCTTTAAAACTGTCAAGGTCATCAAAAACAAGGAAGGTCTGAGAAACCACTGCAGTCAAAGGAGACTAAGAACAAATAAAACTAAATGTAATGTGGTATTTTAGATGGGATTCTGGAACAGAAAAAGGACATTAGGTTAAAAATAAAGGAAATCTCAATAAATTATGGCATTTAATTAATAATATTGTATCAATATTGGTTCATTAACTTAAACAATGGACCATACTCATGTAAGATGTTAATAACAGGGGAAACTATGTGTGGGGTATATGAGAACTCTCTGTACTATCTTCTCAATTTTTCTATAAATCTAAAACTATTTAAAAAAACAGTCTATTAGTGAAAAGACATCATGAGATGAAAAAACAAGTCACAGACTGGGAGAAGATATTTGCAATGCACACAACAGTGAACTAGTATCCAAAATGCTGAACAGAGGGAGAGAGAAGGAACGAGAAAAAGAACCTACCAACCAAGAAGGGAGAAAAAAACTTAGGAAAAATGGGAAAATTTACACTCAGTAAATTGCCTGTGGTCATGCACCCTAGTGGGATTATAACTGGTAAAACCACTTCGTAGAGCAATTTGGCCATATCAGGAAATTCTGAATGTGTTCTTACTCTACACTCAATAATTCTCTCACACGTGTGCGTAAGGAGCTATACACACAAGGTTATTCACAGCATTATTTGTAATATTTGGAAACAATCCAAATGTCTTGCAACATCAGAAAGCCAAAACCATGGTATATTTATAAAATGAAATATTTTACCACAATTAAAATAAATGAACTAGAGCCACATATATCACTGGGAATAAATCAAACCTTATAAATTAAAATTAAACAGAGAAAGTAGCTCAACAATATAATAAAATGGATATAATTTGTAAAAGTTCAAAAACATGAAATACAATACTATATTTTACTTACACATACAAATGCATTACAATTAAGGGAAAAAAACATCAAATCCATAATTATTTGTGCCTCTGGAGAAGGAGGAAGGGACAGAGGAGATTGAGATTAGAGAAACATAAACAGGGGGATTTAGTTTGATCTTTTTTTTTTTTTTATTGATGTCTTAACAGCTTATAACATTGTGAAGTTTTAGTTGTGCATTATTGTTTACCAATCACAATATAAATGCTTCCCTTCACCCCTTGTGCCCAAACCCCCTCCTCCTTGCCCCCGGTAACCACCAAACAGGTTTCTCTGACCAGGTGTTAATTTATATTCCACATAGGAGTGAAATCATACAGAGTTTGTCTTTCTCTCTCTGTGTATATATATATATATATACCACATCCTCTTCATCCACTCATCTGTCGTGGAGCACTTGAGTTGCTTCCACTTCTTGGCTATAGTAAATAATGCTGCAATAAACATAGGGGTGCATAAGCCTCTTTGGATTATTGATTTCAGGTTTGTTGGATAGATATCCAATAGTGGGATAGCTGGATCATAAGGTATTTCTATTTTTAATTTTCTGGGAATCTCCATACAGTTTTCCGTAGAAATTGCATCAGGTTGCCTTCCCACCAGCGGTGGATTAGGGATCCCCTTTCTCCACAACCACTCCAACATTTGTTGTTTTTTGCCTTGGTGATTATGACCAAGCTAATGGGTGTAAGATGATATCTTAGTGTAGTTTTGATTTGCATTTCCCTGATGATTAGTGATGTTGAACATCTTTTCATGTGCCTGTTGGCCTTCTGTATATCTTCCTTGGAAAAATGTCAGTTCATATCCTCTGCCCATTTTTTGATTGGGTTTCTTGTTTTATGGTTGTTCAGTTGTGTGAGTTCTTTATATATTATGGAGACTAACCCCTTGTCTGATATATCATTTGCAAAGATTTTCTCCCAGCTGGTGGGCTGTCTATTCATTTTGATCCTGGATTAATTTGCCTTGTAGAAGCTCTTTAGTCTGATGAAGTCCCACTTGTTTATTTTTTCTTGTTTCCATTGTCCAAGTAGGCATGGAATTCGAAAAGATCCCTTTATGACTGATGTCAGATAGTGTACTGCCTGTATTCTCAACCAGGTGTTTTATAATTTCAGGTGTCACTTTCAGGTCTTTGATCCATTTCAAGGTAATTTTTGTGTATGGCAATAGAAAATGGTCTACCTTCATTCTTTCACATGTGGCTGTTGAATTTTCCCAGCACCATTTATTGAACAGAATTTCCTTTTTCCATTGTATGTACTTAGCTCCTTTGTCAAAGATTAGTTGCCTGTAGATGTGTGGTTTTATTTCTGGGCTTTCAATTCTGTTCCATAGATCTGTGTCTCTATTTTTGTACCAGTACCATGCTGTTTTGATTACTATAGCTTTGCAGTATATTTTGAAGTCAGGGATTGTGATGCCTCTGGCTTAGTTCTTTTTTTTTCAGGATTACTTTAGCTATTCAGGACCTTTTGTTGCCCCATATGAATTTCAGTATTTTTTGTTCTATTTCTGTAAAGAATGTCATTGGATATCTGATTGTAATTGCATTGAATCTGTAGATTGCTTTAGATAGTATGGACATTTTAACTATGTTTATTCTTCCAATGCATGTACATGGGATATTTTTCCATTTCCTTATGTCTTCATTGATTTCTTTCAATAGCGTCTTATAGTTTTCACTATATAGGTCTTTTACCTGCTTGGTTAGATTTACTCCCAGATATTTTATTCTTTTTGTTGTGATTGTAAATGGGATTGTCTTTTTTGAGTTCTCTTTCTGTTAGTTCATTCTTGACATATAGAAATGCAACTGATTTTTGTAAGTTGATTTTATACCCTGCAACTTTGCTGTAGTTGATTATTTCTAATAGTTTTCCAATGGATTCTTTAGGGTTTTTTACTATAAAAGATCATGTCATCTGCAAATAGTGAAAGTTTCACTTCTTCATTGCCTATTTAGAGTCCTTTTATTCCTTTTTCTTGTCTAATTGCTCTGGCCAAAACCTCCAGTACTATGTTGAATAAGAGTGACAAAAGTGGGTACACTTGTCTTGTTCCCATTCTCAGAGGAATGGCTTTCAGTTTTTCCCCGTCGAGTATGATGTTGGCTGTGCGTTAGAGAGCTGCAATTTATCTGATTTTTGTCTATCTATTTTCTCCTTGCTCAAAGCTTTGTATCTCCTTTCGCTTTTGGGGGGAGGGGGAATATGAGGGCCTTCTTGAGCATTTCTTGCAGTGGGGGTCTTGTGGCAATGAACTCCCTTAACTTTTGTTTATCTGGGATAGTTATTATTTCTCTATCATATTTGAAGGATATGTCCACTGGATAGAGTATTCTTGCTTGAAAGTTTTTATCTTTCAGAATTTTGAATATATCATTCCTCTCTCTCCTGGCCTATAGAGTTTCTGATGAAAAGTCTGCTGAGATCCTGATTGAAATTCCTTTGTATGTTATCTTGTTTTCTCTTGCTGCCTTTAATATTCTTGCTTTGTTGTTAACTTTTGCCAGCCCTACTACTATGTGCCTTGGGGATGGCATTTTTTTGTTGATATATGTAGGAGATCTATTGATTCCATTCACTTGTATTTCCAACTCCTTCCCCAGATTTGGGAAGTTCTCAGCTATCATTTCTTTGAACAAGCTCTCTGCTCCTTTTTCCCTCTCTTCTCCCTCTGGGATACCTATAATTCATAAGTTACATTTCTTAATTGAGTTGGATATTTCTCGGAGATTTTATTAATTTCCTTTTAGTCTTATCTCTGTCTCCTCCTCCATCTGAAGCCTTTCTACATTGCTATCCTCAATAGAACTAATTCTTTCCTCCATATTGTCAGCTCTGTTCTTTAAAGATTCTAGATTTTCCTTTATCTCCTCCATTGTGTTTTTCATCTCCAACAATTCTGATTGGTTTTTCTTTATGGTTTCAATCTCCTTTGTGAAGAAGCTCCTAATTTCCTTGAATTGTATATCTGCATTTTCTTGTAATTCATTAAGCTTTTTTGTGATAGCTATTTTGAATTCTCTGTCATTTAGTTTATAAATTTCTGTCTTGCAGGTTGATTTCTGGATGCTTATCATTTTCTTTCTGGACTGGAGACTTAATGTGTTTTTGCATAGTGCTTGAGGGTTTGTTTCTATTCTTCCTCATTTTGAAGATGTCTGGACATAGATTCCACTTGCCACCACTAGGTGGGGTGCTCCAAAACCACTAAGATGTGTGGGCCTTCTGGCTGGACTGAAGTGTGACTGGGCTGATGCGTGGCTGGACTGGAGCTCCACAGTGGCAGGGTGTCACATGCTAGCTGCTGGGCTGGATTTCAGCTAGGTTGGACCCCTGTGCACTTCTGCTGGGCTACAGCACGACTGGGCAGGGTCCCCAGATGTCATGCACCAACTGGTGGGCCTTTAACTCCATGGGGGCAGGTGTCCCATGCCAGCCTCTGGGCTGACATACCACAGGGGTGGGTTCTTCCTGCCACTGGGCTTGGGTGTGGTCGCAGGGCTGATCTCCACTGGGTTGAATCCCTGAGCTCCTCCCCAATCTGCAGCACTTCTGGGCTCAGGGTCTGAGCCTGGCAGAGCCAGAAGCCGAGCAAGGGGGCGTGGCATTCACTTTCACCTCCCTCTTCCCAGGGGCTTCTCATTCATTGCTCTCTCTCTGCTCTCCTGGAGTGTTAGTTTGGAGAGGACACCCCAACAACTCTTCCGTTCCTTCTGTGTGGGGGTTCCCTGCTGTGCTGCAACTTGGAGACTGAAGGTTTTTCTGCCCAGGGCCACCCCTCCCCCTCCTCTCCTAGAGCTGGGCATTCTCAGTCTCAGGGCCACTGCCATTGGGGAAGAAGAGGAGACTTCCTTACCTGCTGCCTCTTCCCCTAAGTTTTCCAGCAACTCTGCCATCTGATGTGAGGCTGCGTGGGGTCTCCCAGACATCCTGTATGTAGTTTGAAAGACTTCCATTGATGTATGGATGACCTTTTTGTTGTATCTTAGTGGGGGTTTGAGGGGAAAAGCTCACTCTGCCATGATGATCTAGTTTGATCTATTTTATTTTGTTTCTTTAAGAAAAATTGTGATGTAAATTTGACAAAATTGTTAATATGTGAGAAAAATGAATAGTTAGTATGCGATTTTGTGTTTTATTATTCATCATGCTTTTGTATATATTCATATTATAAATGTTGATAATAAATTTAAGTTTTTGTATAAAAACATATACAAATCTTCTTAGTGACTGATATAGTCGATATATTCTTTTCTTTTATAGTGTCTTTAAAAAATCACGTGTATTACCTGAATAAATTTAAAGTTTCTATTTCAAGTCTCAGGTAAAATTAAAATTTATAAAGTGGTAATGCTAATTCAACTCTCCCTGCTAATTTGTTTGCCTTCCCCACTGAAAGTAAGGACAAAGAGATATCTTCAGGAAAGTACTAAAAGACAAAGAAAAATTATCTTCATTGCAGTATCTACCATTGTTGAACTACAAAGTTTGAGTTGAGTTAGCAGATGAAGCTACAAGAAAGTAAGGTTAGAAGTATTCAAAAATTTATTAAAATCAATTCATTTATAGCAAGGTGTTGTTAAAATTCAGGAGACTGGGACTGAACACCAGAGATTCCAATCTGGATTTTATCAACCATTTGAGACAAATGCTGTGGTTACCCACTCAGTCCCTCCCATTATAAATACTTACCTGGATAGTTTTTGCTTAGGCATTCTATGCAATTTCTATCATCAGATTCATTTACTTGCAAACCTGGTAGTCAGGTTAGGTCAAAGCTTGGGAATGAAAATGCCCCAGGTATTGCATATTTTTGAAATTAATTAGTACACTAAAATAAAGTTGAAATTGAATACTTGGGAATTTTAAAAACCACTAAATCTGCCATTTTAACACATACGTCAATGTATTAGACTCTTTCATGTTAAGAGAAATTGTTGCTGTTTGTAATGAAACATTCAAATGGGTCTTCAAAACAAGATGAAAAGACTGGGAAGAAGTAATAGAGCATGTAACAAGTTGTAATGCTAACTAGTTAAAATTCAGGTGAGATTTTGTTGATTGCTTTTAAAATTTTGAGGAGTTTGGTATGGACACAAGTTTTATCTCTATCTTTTGAGAAAATGAGTGCTCTCTGATGATGACCATTAAATTAACTTTGTACATAGAAAGCTGTAAATATTTTTTCAATATAGAGTTGTACAATAACCTAAGTCTACACTTCAAATACCAAATACTGTAGGCTACATCTTGAATATTTGGCATAACTTTGTGGCTTATCAGGAGTTGGACTTGGATCCTTGAGAAAAAATTTGTTGGCTTATTTTGCCACTGAGTTAATCTTTTTCAAATCAATGTCTTTTGAACACAGAACATAGAGTAAGGAAAGTGATAATAAATAAACTAAAATTTAGCTTCATTACTTTCCTATAATTTCTCTGAATATTAGGGTAAAGATATAATAAATATGTCAAGCTTATGCTTCTTTTCCAGCTTGATTATATCCTTTGAAGTAGTTCTATCAGAGCAAGAAGACAAGTTTCATAAGGTATTTTTATTTTCTCCATAGACCAATTTAATTTTAATCATGCATTAATGTGCCCAATATCAAGACTTGGACCTTAATGAAAATTAAATTTGAGATTATTGTGAAAGAAGCTTTTAACATATAAAATATACACCATAATAAATACATAAAAGTTTTTGTGATGTTGTCATTTAGAAAATCATTAATTTGCATATGTGAAATATGGCTATTTCCTTAGCACGACTGTTAGCCTTTGAACCACAAAACAATGTAACGAAAAGAACGGTTGCTTTGGTGATATATTAAAGCTAATATCCTAATATCTAAAGAAATGAGCCTTATATTATACACTTGGTGGGTATTTGTGTTTCATTTTTCCTTCCAAGAACATATTAAAGAAGATCAAGAAAACTAATGAACCATTTCAACATTAACTCCAGTCTGTGAAATATGTAAAAAACAAAATAAACAAAAAGTGAATGAAAACTCAATATTTTGTCAGGTTTCTCTGACTTCTTCTAGATTCATTTTCATGATTGGATGCAGTTTGACAGCAAGACAAATAAGTGAATGCATTTTCCTCTCGAATCGATATAAATATAATATGTAATGTGAACCCTAAGTGCTCATTTCTGGATTTTAGGTAGTCTCAGAGAGTTAACGTGTGGTACTGAGTAAAATAGTTAATTTAATTAATCTCCATGACTGCATAATACATCCTCAAGCATGAATAACTTAGCAAAAATTTTATTACTATTGCTAAAAAAATGAGTAAGAAAGTTTTCACTAAGAAAAGTAAACTACTACAAAAAAAGAAAATATTTTGAAAGAACATATTGGAAATATGTAGACTTGAAAGATGAAGGATGTCTAAAATTATTTTTATGTAGCTTAGAAATTTGGGTAATGGGAAAATGAGAGGTCACTTTTATGAAACTCAAGCTGGAGGTACACTTGTTAATGTTACAGCAGTGGCTCAGAACCTATGAATAGTGGCATCTGGAAGAAGAGTTCACTCATTCATTGCTTCATTTAATACATATTACACAATACATATCACATAATACAATTATGTTAATAAAGTCTTGACATCGGGCTGCTTACTTTTTTATAGGAAACAGATCAAACACAGTTTGCCCTGTCATTGCCTGGGGAACTGCAAAGTCCAGTCATGGAGAGAATTCCTGCAGAAACTGAAAAAAAAAAAAAACCTGCAGAAACTGATCTGAAGCTGAGACCTGAAGCACACGTGGGAATAGCCAAGCAAAGAGAGGGTGTGGATGTGTGTGTGTGTGTGTGTGTGTGTGAGAGAGAGAGAGAGAGAGAGAGAAAGAGAGAGACAGAAGGGGGGGGCTTGAGCTGCGAGTTTAACAATGTGAGATATTTTCATGATTGCTGAGACAGAATCATAGAGTAGGGTGAAAGCTATTGTAAGAATCAATGAATCCATATGTATATATGCACCAACCACCTGTAGAACAAATAGTACATCGTTGGATCTCTCATATTTTTCAAATGTGTATAACAATATGTAAACGTATTTAAACTTGATTGCTAAAATCACATTAGATGTATCATTTTTTTTCCAAATGGACACAAAAGGATCAATAGCTATAAAGAAGAGGGACACATAAATTTGAAGTTAAGCATCTTTCTGTGTTGAAAAAGTGGAGAATCTCTGGTTAATAGCATCAATTTCCAATTCAATAAATTTAAAAATGGACTGAAGTATCAGTAGCCATTTTCCTAAGTTGTCTAAAAACTCCAAAAATATCTCATGAAATGGTAATCTCATTCTTTCATACAAGTTTGGACCATTTTCTATGAGTTAAATAGTCCAAATATGTTAGACGTATTAATAACTCTATGATAGTATGATTAACAGTATACTTTGAAATTCATTTTTATTTTCACAATTGTGGACAACAATATATTTGTGGGATCAATTGGAGGAAAGATAGGTAAGAAACAACAATGTGAATAGACCATTGTGGTAGAAAGGATATCTAGAAAAGTAGAATCCAAGATTTTTTTAGAAAAAATAAAATAGAATGACCATCTCTGGTGACTATAGGAGGTAAAGGACAAATAAGTTTCAGATAATTTCAAGTTTTCTCACCAGGGAAACTTGGACCATCAGGGTGGGCCTATTTTTAAGGAAGATCTTTGGCTGAATTCTTGTCAGACAACAAAAAAAGAAAAAAAGTTAAATATGCCAATTCCATGAATAAGAGGAAATTTGCAGGAAGCATTTCCGTGACAAACCCCTCTGTGGCATAACCACTGGAAGGTCAATGTTAGCATTTGGGACACGTAGTTACAAGATACTGAAACAGGAATGGCAGTATACATTACTATAGATGAGCTTCTTTGAGGGCCTCTTTCCCTCACATTTTATTGTCATAGTTCCCTTTTTCAATGGATACCTTAACCTATGATTCACGATGCTGTGGGCTTTGCCTGCTCTTTCTACATGTTACTAGCTGCCTTTTTCAAGATAGCTTCAAAATAAGTAAGCTTCAAACAATGGCTTTGGTGGGACTAGGCTTCTCAGGGTTTTGTTGACATATATTGTAGTGATCTAAGTGATTTTCAGTCACACTGGGGGAAAGAAAGGCAAAAAGTATCCTGAAAAATTCCTTCCTACAGGGATTGTAATGGGGAAGAGCATGGTGTTCTTTTGCCTTGAAGGATTTTTGGATGAGTAGCCATCAGAAATGAAAAGTTAACAATTAAGAGTCTTGGGGTGTGTTGAAAGGTCCCTTTTCAGTCAAGAAGCGAGAACTAATTTGAAAACCACGGGTTCACGCATACACACATGCACTTGCAGACCATTCTTGGAGCCCCTACAACTACTCGACATGCTGAAATCAGAGGTTATAAAACATGTAAGTGTGACTGATATGTGGAAATGTCTGCTGACCTTATTTTTGCAAAGTAATAAATGACTCTATTTAATTGTGTCATCTTGACATATCTGGGCTCTCAGGTTTGCTCAGCATCCAGCATACCTCTTGTGCTTCTTGAAGCCAGTAATAAGCAAAATCATCCCAGATGGAACCAAAGAAGCAGAACTAATCATTTGAGGAGTATATTCCTCCCTTTGGTATGATTTTAATCTCTACTTTCTATACAAAATCAGATTTATTTCAGGAAATAATATGGATGTGGATTGCTCTGTGACTTGCAGTTTTGAAATTTGGAGAACATGGTTGTAATTGCATAGCCAAAGAGAAGGAATTTAGTCCTTTATATTCAGCATTATAAACCAACATTTTTAATATTAGTCATGACCCCAATACCTTTTTAAATGACCCTTTCAGTTATTGCAACAAGAATCAAAGGTCATTTCTCCATTAGAAAGGTAACAGTCAGTTTTCAAACAGTAGTATGAAGGAGCTAGATGAAGAGAAGGCAAATCATTGTAATAAGCCAGGCAATTAACGAAATAGTAGCACCATGCTATGTCAACTAGATGATTTTTAATACAATTTCAGAACATAAATACTGATAATTGGAAACATTTCATTTGTCATATTTTAATAAATGCAAAGAAAATAAATACCACTGAAGTTTAGTTATGAATGCACTCATAAAATCTGTTACTGTCGTCATCTTACAGAAAAACAAAAAAAATTTTTAACATCTAAAAGGTTATGCATTTTTCAAATTCTCTTGGGCTTTTTGAGGTCATTCTTCTGGAGATTGTCTTTTCGCATCAACCAATGGCACGGCTACACCTCTCTGTCTCAATTCATCTTCTGTAGGTTGCCGCATTGAAGTCATAAGAGCCCACTCCTTTAAGAGGTTGGAGCAATAGCGACATCAACCCCATTTTCCTTCCCAATATTGTCAATATTTTAAAGAAATAAAAACAAATAGCTCAGGGTTAAAAGGTGGCCATACAGTCTCCGAAGATCTCAGTTACCTTCTATTAACTGTCCCATATAAGCGTAAATACACAGAAGTGTCGACGTCAACAGGACTAAAAAGAGACAAATATTGCAGTGTTGTAACATTGTCAATCCCGCTAAGAACTGAGAAGTCAAACACAAAAAGTTAAAGATATATTCAGTTTTGTTCTGTCACTGGTGCAGCCCTACTTTGCATTTTATAAGACTTTCTTTAGTATTAATGATAGTTTCATCCCCATTATTGAGCAATACTATTAGACTTTTGTAACTTTAGTCCGCCAACCTCATTTAACTTCTAAAACAATACTTTTAAAAAGATTTTCACTGTTTCATTTTACTTCTCTGTTGAAGATTGTAGGAGGATGTATTAAGCAGACATAAACAATAATAGGTGATTACAAATTAAAATAGCATACACATAGCAAATTATTCTCTCCACTGAACACTTCAAAGTGAAACCTAGGGCACTTTATTTTTGGCGATATATTGTAAAATTTAATAACAACCTAGGAATTTGTCCACTCATGTTATGGTTTAATATAGCATGAATAATCCAGTTTTATGTCATTCATAAGATTCAGCATCTGATGAATTTGCCATAATGTAAAAATGTGACATCATCACAACTGAGTTGCCCTGAGTCTGGAATAAGAAAGTTAAGAGTAACTGGAGACACTTTAACCAGAGTGATGGTTCTCTATGCTTATTCCGAAAGCCAGTGTGGAATTATTTCCTTTGGCTTAGCTAGCACTTAAGAAAGTATGGTAGTTCTAATTTTTTTTGAGACGATTACTTGTTTAACACTAAGGAAGGTTTCAAGAAGAATGTCTCACTTTGAATTTGACAGTCCTATATAAAACAGAGTTCCAAACAGAAACATCTCAGCATTGGCAGTCAGAACTCTAATCAAAAAGTACGGAAAGATTACTTTAAACCAGCTTTATTCCTCAAATCCTCCACTCTTATCAATGTCTTTCCACATCAAAATCCATCCATCTCAATGTTATCAAAGGCTATGTTTTGAGATATAAAAATGACAGTTGAAAAATTTTGATTTTCTTCATGACATACTATTAAAATTCCAGGAGATAGAAAAACTTTGGGACATTTCTTAAAATTCAATATAACTTTCTTTCCTGAAATCTGACATGAAAAATGTATATGGCATCACATTCTCTAGCTTTCTTATTCCAAAAGGTATTGGTACCAGTCGTGGAAGTCAAAATTAACAAGAAAAGGGAAAGGGGAGAAAAATCCCATCTATTAAGCACTTGTGTATAACTATATATTTTTTGGTGAGGAAGATTGTCCCTGAGCTAACATCCATGCCAATCTTCCTCCACTTTGTATGTGGGATGCTGCTACAGCATGGCTTGATGAGTGGTCTGTACATCCGCGCCCAGGATCTGAACACACAAACCATGGCCCACCAAAGTGGAGCACTGGAAGTTAACTACTATGCCACCAGGCCGACCCCATAAGCACTTGTATATTTTTTAATATTGCCTTAAATATTGCATATATACTGAACATATGTTACAATACATTCAAATACAACATAAATTATATATACACAATTTAAATTATAATTATATATGCATAATTTTGAATTGGATTCTCACAAATATATACTGAACTTGGTAAAACCATTTTTATTTTAGGCATCAGGAAATTGCAATTGAGATTGGCAAAATTATACATCTAAGATCCCAAAGCTTGAGCAATACTTCTTCCTTTTAATGTGAGAGAATAAAGGCTCTGAGAAGTGAAGAGATTTCTACACAAGGTCATACAGTTTTTAGAACTGAAATTAGAAGTCCTCTTTCTACCACACCCCTCTACTTCCAAGAAATAAGAAGATAGAACTTTTATTTATTGAAAGTCAATTCTGAGTCAATCTGTTGGGATTCTTACATTACCACTCATAATCACAAAACTCTACGACCTAAGTGCCTTTTACCCTGTGTTTCATTTCATTTTGTTTTTTGTTTTTTCAAAGGTGTGTAGTGATATCTAGAAAAGTTAAATAGGGGCCAGCCCGGTGGCTTAGTGGTTAAGTTCGTGCGCTCTGTTTCTTGTGGCCCGGGGTTCGCAGGTTCTGATCCCGGCTGCAGACTGATGCACTGCTTGTCAAGCCATGCTGTGGCAGCCTCCCATATAAAGTAGAGGAAGATGGGCAAGGATGTTAGCCCAGGTCTAGTCTTCCTCACACACACTAAAAGAAAAGTTAAATAACTTTATCTAAGGTCAAACAGCCAAATTTTCAGATTTAGGTTCTGTTTTATCTGCTTGTCAACTCACTTGACTCAGCAAATAGTGGCAATGTCATTGATTTAGCGTTCACTCTTGAATAGACATTGGTAATACGCCTTAAAATTTTAGACTCAACAGAGCACACATCAGTGATCCACCCTTGCTGTTGGTTCTGTAGAGGAGCCCAGAGAGAAGTGGATTGAAGAATTTTCCTATAGCCCTAATCATTTTTCAGAGCAAATGAGTCCACTGGGTGTTTTGTTTTATTTTCCCATTCCATAAAATAAACTGGTCAATATTTTTCAACTTGTAATAGGGAACCTCAATAACTAACATCCTTGGGTAGACAACATATTTTTCTCTACATAAGAAAATTCTATTTATATCCTATCCCAATAATTATAAACCTATAAACAAAACAAATATACATAAAAAGAAACAACAATAAAACCTATTATGCAATTCCTTCTCTGAGTATATCATAGGATTGTGCTTCACTGTCCTCATTACCTTCTAGGGGGCAATACTCATGCAGGGAGAACGAAGACTCCGAACAACAACCCCAGGCACTGCAGCACCCTGAAGTGTTACTCACCCCAAGTATAACTATGTTCGTTATTATCTTCCCATTATGGGGATTTTCTTGTATGCTGATTTTTTGTAATTATATTCTACACTTTTTTTATTGGTCAAAATAGTAAACAAGAAGACCCCACTGGCCAAATATTTTTGATAAATCCAAGTTTATGTAATTTACAAGATATTGCCTCCATAACGTCACAGTCATATCTCAAAGCATTAGTAAAAGTGCTTTTCAGTTAACTACTTTCTAATCAGGAGGTTAGAGGGCTATTGTCTACTTCACTGGCGCCCTCTACCTGAATTCTCCTACTTTTTATTAAATTTTCTTGTTTTGAGTCTCAATGACTTCATATACATGAGGCCTTTCTGAACAGGTAAATAGCCTTAAGGGTGAAAGAAACAATAGCATTTAAAAGACTTGCAGTCATTCTGCCAGTTTACTAAGAGCAGGGGTTTGAATCTTCATCTCTGGAGTTGTTCATTTAGCTATGCTACTAGACTGTGCTAAGTAGCAAGCCTTACCAATACATCCCTCCGAAAGTCTGGTCTTTTGAGGCAATGAAATTGCGCTTCAGCCTTCTATTTGTAGGATGTGTGCTCCTGCAGCGGTCTACAATTCCAAAATAGAGCCTTTTTAGAAAGGCAATTAAAAAGACCTCTTTCTCTCAGTTAAGTTTTTAAAATTAAAACAAGAAAAGCAAGCAACAGTCTTGACGTAGGCTTCAAACCGTAAGTTGTTAAATATTGGTCATTATATCATAATTTACAATCATTATAATAATTATTATTTAAATGTGTTGCTCTATTTAGTATTACAAAACTACTCTGTGAAACTGTGCCTGTGCTTCTGTGTGAGCTGGAGGCAATAAGAACTGGAACATGACGCATATACTCCTTGGTACTGCTCTTTTGCTTAGCAGTGTGTTATATTTTACGTATTTTGTATGTCATTAATTGTTCTGCCACAGACTTTCTGATGCCCACACAGCATTCCATTGCATGTATCAATGATTGCTCCTGCACGAAAATCATTTGGGGGACTGCTATGGATTTTTCAGGATCCACCACCAGAAATGCTGACTCATTTAGTTTGGGTGAAGTGGGGAAATCTGTAGCTTTAGCAATTGATTTTGATGAGCACAGTCTTGGGAACTACTAGCATAATTGTACTGATATGTTTTTAAATCAATCCTTTATTTTCAAACATTTAGGCTCTCCACTTTTTCAAAATTGCAAACTGTAATCTTTTGTACACATGACTGGCTGTTTCTCAGAGTTAATTTCTCCATGTAGAATTTTTGCAATGTTTACTGGTGTTGCTAAGCATTATTGCTTTTTTTCTATCATGCAATCTCCACCAGGTACACTCACAGTGACCATAACAAATGCAAAGATATGTTAATTACTCCTAAATGATGTTTCGGAGAATTTTTACTGGTGGCATAAAATTATATTTTTACTTTTTTCTCAGCCTGATAGTTGACTGAATTTCAGTTCCCACAGCAAAAAAATGAGCATTTTCATTTTCAGATGATTCATATGTTTGTTTGTTTTTTTATTGTCTGTCTTTTCTACCATGTAAAATCTCCGTGGAGGGAGGAATTTCTGACTACGGAGTTTACTGCTAAATCTCCAACCCCATAAACAGTGCCCGATACATGGTAAGTATTCAAAAAGTTCTTGTTAAACTAATTAATGAATCATTTTTCCACACATCCAGTTACTCAGTCTAAGAAATTTGGGTCATCACTTCCTGGATTCCTCCTTCTGGAACTCTCTTCTATTCCATACTCAATGAATTGGGAAGCTTTGTTGCTTTTGCCTCAAGCAACAAACTTTATCCTTCACACTGATTTCACCATCTTTACTTCCTTTTTTGAGTCTGTTAAGCATTTGTGTGTGTGTGTGTGTGTGTGTGTGTGTGTGTGTGTGTATGTGTGAGAAATTTCTTCGGCCTCTACTTCCAGCACTATTCTACACTGGAGAGAGTAAATCTTCTAATCTGATCTCAAAGTGGCTGCAACTTCCCATCCAAGTCTTACTACCAGCTACCCTCTCCCAACCATACACAGTATGAATACTCACATCAAATTTCTCGTGGAGAATTGACCATCTATTTCTCTGTTTTCGAGTTCACTGAACTTTTCCTCTGCCATATTCAAATTGCTGTGAAGTCCAATTAGTGATTTTCTTCATTTTAACTCTTAACTTTCCATTTTTTTCTGATTTTCATTTCTCTATTGAGATTCCTTTGCCATATTTTCCTTTGATTTTATAAAGATACTTTCTTTTAATTTTATGCATATATTTATAATAGCTGATTTACTGTGTCTTTCTGCTAAATCCCAAATCTGGGCCATCTCGTAGTTATTTTCTACTAACTGTTTTCTTTGCTTTTAAAAAAAACAAAAGAAATCCACAGCTCCCATTTCCAGTTTCCTTGCATGTCTAGTAACGTGTTAATCCTACTAGACATCACTAATGCTGCATTGTAAGGAATCTATATGATGTTGTTTCCTCCTGAAAAGTGTTGAGTTTTGTTCAATAAACTAGAGTGTATGCTTTGTTGGATAGATTTGTGCAAAGTGCAGTGTTTCCCAAAGCCTACAAGTTGTGAGTACTCAACTTCAAAGATCTGCAGGGTTGTTAGGGTTGGCTTTAGGCTTTCTTTAGTGGTGTAGAGTAGGTCTTATTCTAGGGCAGAGACCTTACTCCTAGGACACAATCTTTCTAGTATATCAGATATGTGCAGGGCTGTTAATGGGGAGTTAATGTGGTCTTTCCACTCTGCCTTGTCAGGACCTCAATGTCCCCCAGGACTACTTGATCCCTATTATTTCTATTCAATTCTTAATCCCGTAGCATTTTCTCTGTTGTAAGATTCCTGTAATCTTACCCTGCAAATATGTGGCACAGTCCTCACCCAATCCCTCATGGAAAACCACATGCAGAATTTGGGGTATCCACTCTGCACAACCACCTTTTCTCCTGCTCTCAGTTCCAACTGACTTGAACTCTGACTTCTGCTTCCTCAGCTCAGTGAAACCATTGTGCTCTTCTTGGTCCCAGTTGACTACTCTGTGGTTAAGAAACAGTCCTCATTCAGAGAGCTAAAGATATCATGGGCCTCACTGCATGAGTTTACATTTTCTCAGGGATAACTATAGAGATTACGCTCCCTATGGTCCCATTTCTGAAAACAGTTGCTTCATCTTTTCTTTCCAGTTTTATGGTTATATATGGTGGAAGAGATAGTCTAGCACCCATTACTAGGTCATAATCATGTTAAATCCTCAGAGCAGCTCATTATTATCATTTTTATTTAAGCATTTAATTTTGTAGCCTATAATAATCTGCCAGTCAACATTTGCTAAAAAAGTGTGGGAGGGGGGACGTCTGTAGGGAATTTAATTGGAGCAAGCTGCAAAAATCTCTAAGATGCCACTTAAGATTTTAAAATTATGCACATAAACTCTTTAGTATCACAATGAATTTCCTTTCCTTGCGATCATAAAATCCCATAGTTAGCCAATTAATTTTTCATATAGTTCAATGATTGAGGTACATAATTTGCTGATGGAGCAGCATAGATCATTGTAACAGCTTGTTTTTCAAATCAAATCATCTGAGACTATGTATTGATGATCCAGTATTACAGTTTAATAAATAAGATTGCTTGCTCTTTTTTGCATATTTTGCTGTTTCAGTAAATTGTTTAATTATTATGCTTGCCAAGTTTTACTGACTAAGCTATATACTTTAGCTCTTGATTTTACATATTTTATTGTTCACATTCCATATTTCACAGACTTATCTCATGCATATTCTATATTGTTGATAATTATATACATTACCAGTTATGAGAGTCAAGTTATCTATTGGACTTTGCTCATTTGCATAATTTGCAAAGTGAGCTATATATCAATCAAAGTCTGACATTTGCAAAATAATGTAGCATACAAATATATTTTATTCATAAATTTTATTGACTTACAGAATAGTAATCTTATTTTCATGCCTTTTATTTTATATTTGCACTTTAATATTATTTTACTTGAAATCATTTTGAAAAATAATTTCTCTAACTATTTAACTATAATAGAATCAAGGTAATAGAGAAGATACTTTTCCAGAAATAAGCTGAAACATGAAATTCTAACAACCGTGTATGGTATCTCAAATTGTTTTTAATTATTGAGTGAAAAACTATGCATTTTGTGGGGAAGTTATGTTTTGTGTTTGCAATGTGCTATTTGTAGGAAAAGAATTTTTTAGAAACAGTATTAATTTGTTAGGGCTACCCTAATAAAGTACCACAGACAAGGTAGTTTAAACAGTAGAAATTTATTTTCCTACAGTTCTGGAGGCTAGAGGTCCGAGATCAAGGTTTCGACACGTTTGATTTCTTCTGAGGCCTCTCTCCTTGGCTTTAGGATCATCGAATTTTCTCAGTGTCCTCATGTGGTCTTTACTCCATGCACATACATTTCTGGCATCTCACCGTGTTTCCTAATCTCCTCTTTTTATGAGACACCAGTCAGATTGGATTAGGGCCCTCTCTGATGGCCTCATTTTAACTTAATTACCTCTTTAAGGGCCCTATTTCCAGATACATTCTGCATTCCTATGTACTGGAGGTTGGGGCTTGAACATAGGAATTTTGGAGGGATGCAATTCAGTCCATAACACTAACTTAACGCTTAGTTACATGATTTCTTATTTTAACATTTCTTTTATACATCAGGAGAATAACATAAAATTATAGAAACCACTTGGTATTAATTGTAGAGCAACAGATCTTGTAACTATTGTTATATGGACTTATTTGATTAAACCACAACCTTTCTCATTTTATGACATGTCTTTTGACACATACCTACACAAAATTTTAGTAACATTTCAAACGTGTTTTATATATCTACAAACATCATTTTTATCTTTCATATCATTTAATTCTAATATGAGTGAACTAAATAGCAAGAATATGAAAGATATTTTATTTTGCAATTATACCCTACTGGGAATCTCATATAACTTTTTTTTTTTTTTTTTTTTGTGGGGAAGACAAGCCCTGAGCTAACATCTGTTGCCAATCCTCCCCTTTTTGCTGAGGAAGACTGGCCCTGAGCTAACATCGTGCCCATCTTCCTCCACTTTATATGGGACGCCGCCACAGCATGGCTGACAGGCAGTGCGTCGGCGGGCGCCTGGGATCCGAACTGGCGAACCCCGGGCTGCCAAGCGCGGACTAAACCACTGTGCCACCGGGCGGCCCCTCATATAACTTTATTTTCTAGAATTCCCTGAGGTTGGTTCACTCTTACTATAAAGCTAGGTGGAGAAATTTTGATGGAATACTTACATGAAACATTTGTATGTAATTATACACCTACTCTCCTAGATTTTAAGTCTTTGATTTAAAATTAGAAACTCATTAAAAGAAAATGTTAAGGTATGTTGAAAATACTTCAAGCTTTGGAATAACGCAAATCTGCCATTGATACTATTTCCTCACAGTAATTAGTGATAGAAAGCTTAATGTTAGGGTTTTAACATGTCATTTGAGATTCCCATGTATAGGTTTAAATCAATCCCTGGAAACTATTTGCAAAATTAGTGTTTGTGTATGTGTGTTTTTGTTTTTTCTTCTTTTTGATGAGTGTCTAGAGTTTATTCCATTAGCAAAAAGATTTGGCAAAAAAGAGTCAATTCCCCTATCTGAATATGAAGATAATTTATTTTATTTGGAAGTTGTCGGGAAACCTAGAATTTTGGGAAAAGAATTACTTATTTTCATTAAATTTGGGGTTAGAAAGGGAAAGAATAAAGGAAGAGAGGTGGTTGCTACTCCAAAAGCAGCAACCCTTCAAGGTCTAGAGGGGAGCTGTGTCACCTTCCAAGGTCCTCTCAGATGAGGCTGGCTTCTGGAAAGGAGCCTTATCTGCAGAATAAAGCTTTTCAAAATACAATATAAATATCATGAACCTCAGGATCTTTGCATATGCTATTTCTACTTCCTAGAATATCCTCTTCTCTTTGTGTGATTAGCTCATTTTTATCATTCACGTCTAAATATAAATTTCCCTTCTCAGAGACCTCTTATAAATCAAGTAGGGTCCTAACCCATTTCCCAACTCCCTTATTATTTTGTACCACATGTATGTTCAGTTCATCATAGTTTCACAATTAATAACCATTTATTTATATACTCATTTGCTTATTGAATGAATATGATAATAATTAGTATGTATACATTAAGAAGGAAATATTCTATTTTATGAGCTTTTGCATGTGGGGTTAGCAAATGATATCTTGTACCCACAATCAATTATTTATGGCATAACCAGAGATATCTTCCAAAGATATAAATCTGAATTTTTCACTGTCAGATTGAACTACTTCAGTGATTTTGAATAGGCTTTGGAATGAAGGCAAAGCCCTGGGCTTAGCACACAATGCTTTCAATTCAGACTCAGATGCTGGACTCCAAAATTTGGCTCCCCCAGACAGCTCTCTTAGACCTCCTCTCTTCCTACAATCTACCTGCCCATTCCCTGTGCTCCAACCACACCCTATGCATACCTCTAGTATAGCATTTACTACACTGTAATTCCTTGGATAAGACCTGATCTTATTTGGCTCTTGTATATCCATTGCCAAGATCCAGCACTTTACACATAGTAGTTACTCAATAACTTTCTGAAGAATAGATAAATTACTTACACCTACATTTCAAATGTGCTTAAAATACAAATTAAACATCTTGCCTCTCACAAATCAACTTCTTTCCTCCACCCTTGTTACATTAAGTACTTTCTTCTTATCACTTAGAAATTTGGGAGTATTTTTTAGCTGCTCTAAATCTTCTTTAGTCCTCCCAACCCCCATTCAAGGAAATTGACAATGAATTTTACTTCTAAGTAATCTCTCATTATCTTATTCTTCTTACATTTATTTCCACTTCCTAGTGCTGTACTATTCGGTCCCCACTGTGTCAAGTTAAAATAGATTCGACTGTCATGATCTTCACGATAGTTTATATACTTTCAGACCCATCACATACAACTGTACCTTACAGACCCTTCCCATATTCCTCACTTCCCCCCTGAATGTGTTTGCATATGCTCACCTCTTCTCCTCAATCTCCATGTTACTAAATGTTAAGAAATCAACTTAATTACTGAACTCATGAAACATTATCTTTTCTTTTATCTTAATCTCTTTAATTTAATCTCTCTAATCTGAAATTCCATAGTTCTCTGTTATATCATTATTGCAATATATTTTAGTTTAGTTAAGACTGCTTTTCTTTTTTTTTCTTCCATTTCTTCTATTTTTTCCCTACGATTATCTTTCCCTTTACAATGCTATAATATCTTGAAGAGAGGAAATCCAGCATTTTTATCTGTCCACCCACTGCATTGTCTAGCATTGTCCCTTGCACATGGTAAGGTCTGAATAATGTCACTCAAGTAGATAAATGGGAATGTTTTACTCAGGTTTGACATATGGTGGTTTGTAAGAAAAAGGGAATAAAAACAGCGACTATTTTTCTGGTATCTTTAACCCATTCTGCTATAAATATTTCCTAGGCTTTATTTAAATAAAAATCTTTATTTAGGGGCCGCCCGGTGGCGCAGCGGTTTAGTCCGCGCTTGGCAGCCCGGCGTTCGCAGGTTTGGATCCCGGGCGCCCGCCGACGCACTGCCTGTCAGCCATGCCCTGGCGGCGTCCCATATAAAGTAGAGGAAGATAGGCACAGATGTTAGCGCAGGGCCAGTCTTCCTCAGCAAAAAGAGGAGGATTAGCAACGGATGTTAGCTCAGGGCTGGTCTTCCTCACGGAAAAAAAAAAAAAAAATCTTTATTTACATAGAGTGCCATGCAGATATATATTCTTTGGACTGTAAAATCTCAAACAAGCCAAATAAAGTAATCAGTTGCCAACATTTAAAATCAGTATTCTTCATTTAACTTCCTAAAGTCTTTTGAAAAGTGAGAAGCAGATCTGGAATTATTGGGCAAGTATTCTCGTATAGCCAAAATGGGCTGGAGGTGAGTGGTAATGAACCTTTTTGGCTGAGGCTGCTGTGTTTCAACTTGTCAAACTTTCAAATGACCTATTTACCTTACTTATGTCTTTTGGGCTGGGTGCTCACCTGTGTAAACATTTAATTGTGACCTTTTCTTTTAATCCTTGACCTCTATACTGGTAACGAATAAGCTTTCAGGACTTGCATTTGGAATCAGGGTTTAAACAAGCCCACCAGCTAGCCAAGTCAGCTGAGCAGGAACAGCAAGCAGCTGATAACACTGTAGATAATGAAGAAACAAAGACAGAATGAACCATGGGCAGGACACATACTAGTATATCAAGGGAGAGGAGAAATAACAAAGATCAAGAAAATGTGCCAGACTCTGGGCTAGGCACTATACATTGTTACATCAATCTTTACTATAACTATATAAGAAAGATTCTCCAGCTTTTTCCACTGAAAAGGCCTGGAACCAGTGATACCCCGGTAGCACATCTACAGCTCAGATCTCAATTTCTAAATTCTGTTTTCCACTAAAGGGAACCAGCATTCCCTGGAGAACTGGCTGATGCCAAGGCTGGTGCAGGAAAATTTTCCAAATGAAGCTGCAATTACCTGTTCAGAAAAGAAGGAAGTGTTCAAAGAATAACTGAAGGTGACATAAGCCACAGAAGCCAGATTGAAGGGGCTCCACTGCTAAATCTAAGACAATTTGAGCGCTCAAAGAAATAATGATAAGAGCAGATTGTAACATACTGAACAAAATAGGAAAGCTTTGGTCCATATATTTATCAATTTTGGAAGTAACTATTTGCAAGTTCAATAAGGAAAGCATATTAGAAATATATTTAAGTTCCTCCCCACAAAATGCTTGAGTACAAGGGAAAGGAGATTAACTTTACAGTGAGGAAAACTTGCTGATGCCACTGTGACTGCGTCATCAAAATGAACAACTCCATAATGGCACAAATTGATACAGAACACCGCCCAACAAGATGCGGAAAGTAGAGCAAACATCACTTCTGTGATATTCTGGTGGAATCTAATCAAGAAAAAACATTAGAAAAATCTAAATGTAGGGACATTTTACAAAACTACGAGGCTATAATCCTCAAAAGTGTCAAGGTCATGAAAGTCAACGAAAGACTGAGAAACTGCTTCAAATTCAAGGAGACTAAAGAGATGAGAAACTAAATTCAACAGGTGATTTTAAACTGGATCACTTTGCTATTAAGGACACTATTGGGGCAACTGGTGAAATTTGAAAAGAGTTTGGGGATAAAATGATAGTAAAATAGCAATGATGACTTCTTGATTTGATGATTGTACTGTGGTTTTATACAAGAATGTTGTTGTTTGTAGAGCATCAGATTGGCAACTTACCCTCAAATGGCACAAGAAAAAAGTTCTTTGTGTTGTGCCTTAGAATTTTCTGTAAGTTTCAAAGTATTTCAAATAATTTTAACACACTGTATTTATTGCAAATGAAGAATAATTCCTAGATCTATAGTACATGAATTTATGTTTATAGAAGGAAATGATTTTTATCTAATTGAAACAAAATTGCTTGCTCATTTTACACTAGCAAATACAGAGGCATGGGCACTGATTTTGCTTTTTCTCTTTCTGCTTTAGCGTATATACATACACAGGTATACATATACATACTAAAACATATATTTAAAGGAAAAAAATGTATATAATATAGAGAGATGGAAAAGAGAAGAAAGCTAAGGATATGATTGAAGTAATTCTTTATATTTTAACTAATTGAAAAATGATACTTGGTGTGTCTTAGTGCAGAGATAAAAAAAGAAATCACCATGCTTAATTATTTCAAAACTGTTCTATTGTCTTATGTTGCTCATGTGATTTAATATTTCACACTTTATGTAAAAGACATGTTCCCTTAAGGTATCTCCCAGCAGATGTTTGCTCAGAAAACCAAGCTTTTGAGAATGAACAGCTGTTTTGTCTTATGATTTTCAAAGCTAGCAGCGTAAGCTGTAAAATCAGGAAGTAGCACAGTATCTTGAAATTATAGACAGACAGCAAGAAGAATTTTGTTGCTGAATCAAAGAAATTGATACAATTTAGTGGCAAAGGGCAGAGGATGATACAAGGAAGAGGCAGGAACTTTGCAATTTGACATGTATGAGTTTTACTACCTGTTCTCCATCATATTTATCTATGAAATCATGGGCAAGTTGATGAGCCACTCTGAGTCTTGAGCTCATGTTTGGCAAAATAGAAATATAATCTGTCAGAGCTGTTTCGAGATTAAGTGATATTATAAATGCAAAACTGCTGGCACAGGAGTGTTTGATTTGTTGCTTTTCTTTTTTAAATGGATATGAATTATTGATTGACTCTCCTTTCAATAATCTATTTGACAAATAGACTGTACTTCCTCATGAATTACTGGGCTCTGGATCAGTGGGATGCCAAAACTGAGGATTATGTAGAGTGTGTCTGATAGATTATATACAGATTCTTTCTTGGTTCTGGAGATTCAAATGCATGACCTCAATGGCTCCTGCCAACTCTGTGGTAAGATGGTCTGCTGAACCAGGGCTGTGAAAATGCCATAACCATCATTGTATGCCTTCTCTTGGCATTTAGCCTAGTTTCAAGGAATATATAATTGATCTTCATTATTCATGGATTCTGTATTTGCAAAATCACCTATCCACTAACGTTTATTTGTCACCCCAAAATTAATTCTTATGGCATTTTGTGGTCATTTGTAGCCAGACACAGTGCAGTAAAAACTGACTCTCCTGACATGTACATTCCCAGCTGAGCCTCTTGTTTGAGCTCTCTTACTGTCAACAAGTGTCCGTTTCACAGGCAATTTCGTGCCACTTTTTCCCTCACATTTTTGTGTGTTTTCTTGGTGATTTTGCTGTTTGAAGTAGCCTCCAAGCATAGTGAAATATCCCTCTGCCACTCTCTTATACAGATACGTGTCATTGGATTTAAGGCCCACCTGGCTAATCCAGGATGATCTCACCATCTCAGCATCCTTAGTTTAATTATGTCTGTGAAAATTCATTTCCAAATAATGTAAAATCCACAAGTTCCAAGAATTGGGATATATCTTTTGAAGGTCCACCATTCAACCCATTACAATCCTCCCTGTGGTCCCCCAAATTCACATCGATTACATGTGCAAAATACATTCACCCCATCCCAATATCCCCAAAAGTCTCAGTTCCGAAACTATAAACTATTATATTGTATTAGTGTTACCGAACCAAGTGGGCTCGCCTTCTGGTGAGTTAAATGAGACTCTACACCAGTGAAAGTTGTCTCACAAATTAAAATGTATTTGCAGCAAGTAGGAGGCCATGAGGAATCATTTCCAAACTCATGGCGATCTCAAACAAAGGAAAGCAGGGACATTTATTTTGGATGGGGAATGAATGTTGAAAAGGGAGAGGTGGGTATTTGCTTGTGCAGGCTCAGTTGGAAAATGTACTTCCACGTACACTGAGGGTACTCTAATGAGGCCTAAGCTTCTCCTGGAGAGATCTTAGCATTAAAGTAAGGCAGAGGTCATGGGTGCAGCTCCTGTGGTGAGGCTTGGTCAGTTTCAGGGTGGTTGGTGGTTGCATCTCCTTAACATAACAAAAGGAAAAAGACAACTTGGAAAAATAGTTAAATGCTTCCAAACCCACTGTTGAGTTTCTCGGGGCACCTAGTCAGTGACATTAGGTCAGACAAGTATATCACAATCTCTAGATCAACCATGTAAAAATAAAACAATATAAAGAGCTAAACACAGAAGCACTAAGTATATATTAAAATTGGATACTAAAAGAAGTTCATTTTACCTTTAAGAAGCAAGAAAGGGGAAAGAGAGGATCAAAATATGGGAGAAACAAATGGAAAACAAGTAATAAAATGAAGGATTTAATCCAACACATTAAAAACTGCATTGAATGAAAGTGGTTATAATACAACAACTTAAAGGCCAAGATTGTCAAATTGTATAAAAAGTTATAATTCAATTATATGTAGTCTACAAGAAACTCACTTCAAATATAAAATTATAAGTAGATTAAAACTAAAGTATGAAAAATATATGCCATGTAAACACTAAAACATACAGAATGGCTATATTAATATCAAAGTAGACTTAAAAGCAAAACTATACAATACAAGGGACTAAAATATAAATTACATAATTATAACTGAATCTATTCAACAAGGTCCTATATGTGGATGCACCCAATAAAGCCTCAAAATATGTGAAGCACTAAACTGATACAACTGAAAAGAGAAATAGACATATTCACAACTATAAGCAGGGACTTCAACACCCCTTTTGGGAAGTGATAGACCACTAGACATAGAGTCAGCAAGTGAGTGTTTGACAGTCACTTTGGGATGTAATGTCTATAGTATTGACACAAAAATGATGTAGGAAGAATCCCATTTTAGCAACCTGATAAATATATGTATGTATAATTATGTGTGTATATAAATGTCTATATTCAGATGGAAAGATAAAAAGAGAGAGGGAAAGAGAAAGGAAAGAAAAAAGGAAGGAAGGAAAGAAGAAAAATAATAAAATAAAGATTTATGAAAGCATAACTACAAAAATATTAAAAGTAATCAAGTCTAGAGATAGTAATGTAATATTTATTTTATTCTTTATAAATCTTTGTATTAGCTGAACACTTTATAGTAATCATATATTTGTCTAAACTCAGAATGAAAAGTAATATTATTTCCCTTTTGAAAAGTATGACTGTTGAGTTATCCTCTGATGATATTATTAAATCTGATAATACCCTTCAAGTGTTAAAAAAAATAGTCTTTTTCCCATATTAAATTCAAATAATAATGATTTTTGTAAAGAAAACACAAAATTATACTAAATAGATCTTAGGAATGAAAAGAGGCATATATTACTTATATATTGTTTTATTCTCCTTCTTTAGAAGTACATTTATTGAAAAGACACTTACTATATAAGTTAAGTACACTTATCAACCATTTCTCTGTGAAACATTTCATCAGATATGGAACATAATAATCCTAAGCAGTAAAACATGGTTATTTTAAGCAGCATGGTGTTTTTCCTTTTTTTCTCTTTTTATAAATTTCTACAGAAATGCAATTGCTTACATGAAAGTTATAAGTCACTTAGTTTCTTAAAAGTTTGTTTTACTGTCATATAGCACATGCTCATTGGACTAGAATGCCTGATTGATTATCCATGAAGATAATGTCTAATTGAATAAAATCATGTCTTAGGAACAAGAATGACTTGCTACATTAGAGGGCAAAAAGAGAAGGTATAATGCTAATTATATGTATGACATTTATGTTATTTTAAAATATATAATTTAAGAATTGCAAGATACAATCATGTTTCTAATGAGTCCATTTAAGACCGCTACTTGGCTAATACCATTTTTTGGTTAAAAATTAGTACATTTTATATTACTTACAGTTTTTATTAAATTCATTATCTCCTGACTTAAAATAAAATCAATCATGACCAAATGACTTATGTAACCACTACCAACATCAAGATACAGAACTGTTCCATCACCCCAAAGATCTCTTATGCTACCGTTTATAGCCACAGAGAATCCTCTCCCACCACACTTGGCAACCACTAAAATGTCAACATCAGTAGACTCTAATAAATTGTGTATATATAATCAAATATCTAGAGCAACTACTAAATGAGTGATAGAAAGTGATCCACTCAAAAACACTATAGATATATCAAAATAGAATTCTAAAAAATGTTTAAATAACCCACATCAAGGCAGGAAAAATAAGACTGAGAAATGAAGATTGGAGAGAACAACAGGAAAATAAAAGTAAAATGATACACTTGATCCTTAATAGATCTCTAATTACATTAAATGTAAATGGTCTAAATACATAAGTTAAAAGATAGAGATTGGTAGAGTCTATTTAAAAAACACAACTATTAACCAACTATATGATATCTATGTGAAACTCATTTCAAGTATAACAATACAGGCAAATTGAAAGTAAACAGTAAAGAGATATACCATACAGACATTAATCAAAAGAAAGCATGATTGGCTGCATTATTAACAGATAAAGTAGACTGCAGAGCAAAGAAAATTACCAAGAATAAAAAGGAACATTACATACTGATAAAAATAAATCAGTCCACCAAAAAGACATAGCAATCTTAAATATGTAGACACCAACCAGAAAACTTCAAAACACTTGAGGCAAAAACAGAACCAAAAGGAGAATTTAAAAAAATCCACAATTATGGTTAAGGACATCAAATCACCTCATCCAGAAATTACTTGATAGAATATCAGTAAGGATATAGAAGAACAAGATAACATTGCCAGCCAACAGGATCTAAGTGACATTTCTAGAACACTTAACCCAACAACAGCAGAATACATGTTCTTTAGAAGTGTCATTGAAACAATCAACAAGATAGGTTGATGGGTTCCAAAACAAACCTCAAAAAACTTAAAAGAATTGAAAATATACAGAGTATGTTATCTGAATACAAAGGAATAAGTTGAGCAATCAATAAAACAAGGATAATAGGAAAATCTCCAAGCACCTGGAAATTAAACAACAGACTTCCAAATAATCCAGGGGTCAAAGAGGAAGTCCCATGGGAAATGAAAAAAAATTGAACTGAATAAAAATGAAAAGTGCAACATATCAAAATTTGTGGGATATAGCTAATGCAGTGCTGAGAAATTTATAGCACTGAATGTTTACATTAGAAAATAAGAATCGTATCAAATCAAGAATATAAGCTTTCACCTCTAAAAACAAGTAAAAGAAGAGAGCAAGGTAAACTCAAAATAAGCAGAAGAAAGCAAATAATCAAGATAAAAGAAATCAATAAAATTGAAAACAGAAAAACAATAGTAAAATCAATCAAGTCAAATGGATCACAGGTCTAAATGTAAAATCCATAGGCGAATGGATAAACTGTTTCTTCCACACATTGAAATATTACTCAGCGATGAAAGAAACAACTATTAATAAGTGGTACAATTTGAATGGATCTCCAAGGCCTTGCACTGAATGAAAAAGCCAGTCTTAACATGTGACATAAGGTAAGATTTTTTTATACAGCATTCTGGCAATGAAAACATTATAACTATGGAGAACAGATCAGTGATTACAAGGGTTAGGGTATGATTATAAAGGGGAAGTATGGCAAAGTGTCTTTGGTGAGATGGGACAGTTCTATATATTGGGTGTGATGTTGGTTATATAAATCTAAACATGTGATAAAATTTCATAGAATTACTACACCAAAAAAAGGAGTGCATGTTAAAGTGAGTGAAATCTAAATAAAGTCTAAAGTTTAGTTGATAATATTAATCCAATGTCAATATCCTGGTTCTTATAATTGTACTAAGGTGATGTAAGATTTTTATCCTTGAGGAAGTTGAGTGAAAATTACAAAGGAGTTCTCTGAACTATTTTTGCAACTTTTCAAAATCAAAAGGATTGAACACACGCACACAGACCCCACAGATATGTTTGGTACACAGACCTGCACACAAGAACAGTATGTGAAGATGAAGGCAGAGATGGGGGCAATGCTTCTACAAGCCAAGGAATGCCAAAGACTGTCAGGAAACGTCAGAAGTTACATGAGAGGCATGGAACAGATTCTCTCTCACAGCACTCAGAAGGAAACAACTCTGCTGACACTTTGATCTTGGACTTCTAGTCTCCAGAACTGTGAGACAATAAACTTCTGTTGTTTAAACCACCCAGTTTATGGTACTTTGTTACGGCAACCCTAGCAAACTAATACAGACTATGTAAGAGGCAGTCAGATTTTCAGCATTTATGCCATATTCCCACTGAAAGACTAGACATGTATTTTCTGGTGATGGTAGAACAAAAATTATGTGTAATGGCCAGTCTTATTCTGTTTGGGCTGCCATACGAAAATACCATAGACTGGGTGGCTTAAACAACAGAAATTTATTTTCTCACAGTTCTACAAGCAGGGAATCTGAGATCAGGGTTCCATCATGGTCAAGTTCTGGTGAGAGGCCTCTTCCTAGCTCTCAGATGGCCCTTCTTGATGTGTCTTCACATGACAGAGAGAGAGCTCTCTGATGTCTCTTTTCATAAGGACACTAATCTCATCATGAGGGTCACAGCCTCATGAACACATCTCAACCTGATTATCTCCCAAAGGCCCCATTGCCATATACCACCATATTGGGGGTTAAGACTTCAACATATGAATTGGGTGGGACCCAAGCATTCAGTCCAAAGCAGGCCCAACAGGCACAATTGAGTTAAGTGGGACAGCTATATGGAATGTCGGAAGACTAAGTGACCATTTATAAACTGACAGGATTTACTTGGCAACACATTTCATCCCCAAGGAGATTTTAACAATGTATGACAGCCATAAACTTGATTTGATTCTTGCTGCCAGGCTAGGATTAATTGGCTTTCAATCTCTCAACTACCTTCTCAAATTTATGTCCTATTATTTAAAGTCCTGAAGCAGTTGCCCTTTCCAGCCCTGCAAAGCCTTCTCTTTCATGCTCTAGTCTCTCTTTTCCAGGCAATTCTTCCCTAAGCTCATTTTTTTTTTCATATAAAACCTTGACAAAAGCAGCCAAAAGCACCCAACACACACCACAAGTGTCCATTTGTTACATGATCTGCTTCCCAAGTTATTGCAGGACAGTTTTACCAAATGTTTTGCTGTTGTGTACCATACTCATCATTCTTCCAGCCATGACCACCCAACCATAAGGTGACATCACATATGAAGGTATTCGTTAGAGTAGGACCATAACTCTGTCTCAATGTCCATATCAGTCAGGACAAGCTAAATTATGCTGTGATAATAAACAACCCCCAAATATATGTGGCTTAACAATAACAACAATTAAAAGTTTATTTCTTGTAAATACTATTTGTGAAAAAGGGTCTCAGCTTCAGACACTCACGAGCTAAGGGTGATGGAGGCTTTTCTATCCTGTAGCTGCAACATCTGGAGCACTAGTCCTACACAGGATAGTTCTTGAAGTGTGTGTTAGATCCTATCATGGACATGAAACATTGTATGTTTCTCTTATATTCCCCATTGCACAAAGTAAACACTGGATATAATTACTACTTGAATGAGCAATAAAGAAATAAAAGCAAAATGAAAATAGAACACATTGAAACCACTCCCTCCAAATATGAAATGTATATACTTAAGCTGCTTACATGGTATTAGATGAAAATAATTGTCTACATTTTCCCAAATAAAAGTAGGAGATTTTAACTATTTTTCTGCTCTGTTTAGACTAAATAATAAATTTATGTATGAATTTATCATCAAAAGATAAAACTATTTATTGATCATCTGTTATATTCCAGATATTATATTATAGGCACTATAAACATATGAAGGAAGTAGAGGAGTATTAAAACATTACTTGATAAGAGAAAAAATATCAGATATATAATATTCAATTTTCTAAAGACCTTAAATCGTTATAAGTTCTACTTGGTTTATTAATAAAATAGGGTAAGTATGGAAAGTATACAATTAATGTGTGATTTCAGGAAGGGTTAACCTTAGAAAAAAAATCACTAAATACAGGTCATTCTTGCATCATCTTTTCTCATTTTCTCTTAATGAATACTCGTTTCCTTTCTACTCCATCAGCCTAGAGTCCCCAGAGTTATATCTGGTTGTCCAAGGAAATTACTGGAAGCTGGGATAGGCATTAATTTCTTGCACGGAACTATTACTAACTTTTTTACTTTCACCAAAATATGCCTGGAAAAATTCCAATTTCTAGTTTATCCCATAAATCCACAAGAATGCAAGCAATGGCAATGTGATTGCTGATTAGTTGTTTACATATTAATTGAAACAAATACTATCTCTATTATTAGAAAAAATAAGTCATAAACATGAAATAAATACATAAACAAGTTCTTTTAATCTAAAGAAGGCACCAGGAGTTATGCGTAGGGTAGCATGACAGACAATTTCATCCAAGAAAGGGGGATAATAAAGAAATTGACTTTATTCAGCACACGTTTCAAGTTGTGTGTTACACTACTTTTACATAGATTCTCTCAATTTGTGTACATGTTACGGTCACCAAATGACAAATGAGTAAATTGAAGATTGGAAATTTGTGCAATATAATTAAAAGAGCTAACAAGTTGTATAACAGTTATTAAAAAGTTTTTAAACTTTTATTTCTATTCCATCAAGCTATCTTTCAGCTCTTACGAAACCATTTTATATGGGCAATTAAATAGAGGGTATTTTATTGGAGATAAGATCATAATATGCACCAATATCCTCTCAAAACTTTAGCCAGTAGAAAAAACATTTTGATATAAGAAATTCACACAAGAAAAGCTGAAGAAAGAGCCAGCTCTGATGGCCTAGTTGTTCAAGTTCGGCACTCTCACAGCTTCGGTGGTCCAGGTTCGCTTCCTGGCCTCGGAACCACACCACCCACCTATCAGTTGCCATGCTGCGGCAGCACTCACGTAGAAGAACTAGAAGGACCTACAACTAGGATATACAACCATGCACCAGGGCTTGGGGGAGGGGAAAAAAAAAAGAGGAAGATTGACAACAGATGTTAGCTCAGGGCTAATCTTTCCCTGTAAAAAAAAAAAACCCCAAAACAGAAAATAGTTGAAGAAACATTGTATTCGTTTTCTATTAGTCCTGTACCAAATTATCAAACATTTTGTCACTTAAAACAACACTATTTATTTCTCACAATTTTGTAGGTTGGAAGTCCAGTGTACTCGGCCGGTTTCTCTGCTCATGTCTCAGAAGCCAAAACTCAGGTTTCAGAAGAACTATGCTGCTGTCTGGAGGCAGTAGGGGAGACTGTTTCCAGGCCCATTCAAGTTGTGGGCAGAATTGTACTATGCACGTGAGGTCCTGTTTCCTTGCTGGCTGTCACCTGGGCCCCTCCCATGCCCCAAAGTCCTCTTTCCTGGTACTTGTACATAGGTCCCTACATTTCAGAACCATCAACAGCAGGTGGAATACTTCTCACAATGCCCTATCTCCTCTGCCTCCCATTCTACTTCTAACTTCAGCCGGGAAAGGTACTTCACATTTAAGGGCTTCTGTGGTTAGATTGAACCCACCTAGATAACCAAGATAATCAACTCTTCTCCAATCCCATAATCTGAATCACATCTGCAAAATCCCTTTTGATATGTATACCATACAACAGATTCCAGGGATTAGGACATGGATATCTTTGAGGTGGGGTATTATTCAGTCAAACACCAACAATTTCATTGACAATCTAACAACCACAAAATGGGAACAGTGAGGTTTTTTCCACACTGAAAAAAAAAAATCGCCATTCAGAATTACTCCAATTCTCTCTTTATAATAGCATAGCATACTATTCTTTTATCTTTGGATGTTTCTTTTGAACTGGTTGTCGTGATAACAACCTGAACTCATTTAAGTGAATTCAAAAATGCTTGGCATTTGCTAAAAACATTCAAAACAGACTTCACTATATATTATTGCGATGAGCTCTGTTATTTGCTAATTTAAAATTCTGGGTCACAAATATTACAGTAGCATTTTTTTCTCTTCCAAGTGTGTTTTAGCACCTGATTTTCTATACAGCCAATTAAAAGGAAAGGATGTGATTATCATTGTATTATGATTTCTTTAAATGTAAATTTTAAACATAATTTTTATCGAGTCTGAATAAGAGGCACATATGTCAAGAAAGTTATGCATCTTCATTCTATAAATAAAAGAGAATAATACAACTATAATAGAGTAAATGCCAGAAGATGTTTCTTTCAAAAACAGATTACTAATTGACCTTTTTCTGCATTTACCAGACTATTTATCATTTCAGCAGTTAGCTATCTTTCTGACAAGTGAATTTCTTAAAAATGTGTGTGACATTTAACTGGATAGAGTTATTTGTCATTGAATAATTTAATGTCATTTCTTATTGCTTCTATTTAAATGGTTGATCTAATTTTTATTTGCAATGTACAATTTAGATGACTCATATTGCATTGGTTAATGTCTAAATACTTTAAAAATTTAGATGAATGTGCTTTTCACTTGTCAACATAATCAAATGGGGCATATGGGATTGAAATTAAACAGTTGATTACATCTCATGATAGAATACATTTACTTTATCCTCTCCCTTCCATCTTGCTTATTCACATCTCCTCTGAATCCTTTCTAGAGCCCACTTTACATCTCCAGATCTATAATAATTTCATGAAATCATCAACTGAGCTCCTTAAACTAATATCCCCTTTTTCTTCATTGCTTTATTCTAAGTTCCAGGGTTCATATTTACCTTTTCTTTTAACCTTCTGCATTTACATTACACCTCCTTTCCTAGACTGAACTGAAAATGAATTTCAATCCTATAGATAGCATTTACTTATTTATCTACCCTTTACTCACTACAATTTTCATGGTTTATTAACATATTTATATCTATCAATAGATAGCTCATTTATATCTATCAGCTTCTATCGACATTAACTTCTTCAATACTTTTCAATAGTTAACCTACTATTTTTCTGAAGATAAACCCTATTTTTATCACTCTTTTCTGATGTATCTGATATTAAGTATAGTTTTGAAAATTGTAGATAAATTGCCACAGTACTATGTGTGTGTGTGCATGTGTGAGCGACAGAGAGAAAGAGAGAGAGAACCTGCTAAATAAATCTGATTAATCAGTTTTGTCCTGCACAGAGAAGGATGCTGTAAGTTATTTCACTACTAAGTATGATACTAATTCATTTATTTTCCCTTTCCTACTTGGCTTATATCTAATAACATTCAGGCCAAATTATAATCTCTCATGCACCATTACATTCTGCCTCCAACTTTTTCTTTCTTGGAAGAGTGGCTTATACTGGCACTCTCACTACACCGAATCATCATTGGTAGCTAACATGAAATATGTCTGCAACTCCCAAACCTGACCTGCCACTTGTCTTTCCTCAGTCTTCACCCCGACCTATTGATTTGCAGCACAAATAACCATACCCTATGTAGGAGAATGACCTTATCCCTGTTTCTCCTCAGAATCTCTGTCCATTCAACCTCTCATTTTTCTCCATATATTAGTGAGTGTATATAGTCACATATATTGAAAAAAATATTATTTTGTAAGATGTTATCATCTTCTTGCATAAAGGAGGGATTTGGCTTGCAAAAATTATGTATGTGAATTTCACAAATCACAAAAACATATATGTATAGAGAGAGAGAAGTAGTAAGTTGGATCAAAGGAAAGATAAGTTGCTAAGGTTAAGTTGCAAATTATTTCTGATTTCCTGGAGTCAATGTGAAAAGGGATATTCTATTAGTTAGTGGCTATATAGTATAGTGATTAACAGTACAGACTTTGTTTTCTAAAAATGTTCCACTGATGACTAAGAAAGTTTTATCTTTTCTTGTTGATGTCATTAAAAAGTCATGGACTTTTGTATGTATGATTGGTTGAAATCTATTTCAATAATTATTCATTTTTATTTTGCCATAATCATCCCGTTCTAGGCTACCAAGAGTATTATAAAATTTGACATTTCTGTTCCTTTCCTTTGTAATTGGGCTTTTCTTTGCACATTTTTGGGTTGGGTTATTTATCTTTTTCTTCTTAATTTATAGGTTCTCTTCATCCATTGGGAATATTAAAGGGTGTTTTTTCCTTTGCAAATGTCTTCTTTGTGTTCCATATTGTCAAATTTATCCATCTTTTCTTTAGTTTCTACAAGGGGAATAAAAGTTATGGGTAGAAAAATTCTCCCTACTCCTAGGTTGTAAACAATTTCATTTCATTATGGTTATTATTTTTTGATACTTGTATATTTACTTTTAAAACTTTGACCCACTGAAATTTATCTTGACAGATTTGGTGAGGAATGTATATAATTTTCTCTTTACTACATGGCTACTTACTGCTTCAAACATTATTTATTAGTGAAGAACTGATCATAGCACCACCTAAATAATAAGACTAGTAGGGGCTGGGACCTTTCCTACAAGATGAAATATACATTTCCCTGAATCTGCAAACAATATATCACATCGTTTCTCCTCTAGTTGGAATACATAGGTCTGGGAACCAAGAGATGGAAGAGACACTAGTTCCTCCCACCTATACTTCTAATGACCCTTCACATTTACTTTTCCCCCCTTTTTAATATTTTCAACTCTGTTAGTTTAGAGATCTAGTTCTAAGACAGCAGTGTTTCTGCCCAGGGGCACAATGGTGGTTCCAGGTAGCTGCAAGTCAAGATGTCCATCCCCGCCTTTTGGGCTTTCTGAGCCTCTGAGCCAAGGGTCAGAGAAGAGTTTACTCTACCGGCTTGCATGATCAACCTTTATTATCAAGAGGAGTTGGGGTTTCTGCCACATAATGTGGGAAAGGGGAACGAACAGATTCTCTAGGGTATCTTTTGATGCTTTACATCCAGTGGTAAAAGTTAGTGGAAAACTATATCAACTCAATACAGGCAGGAGTAGTAAAGCTCAGCATTTTTAGGAAAAAGGGTTTTGAGTTACCCTATCAAGTACAGAGCCCTGAGTTGGCCTTTTGACAGAGCAAAAAATTATATATAATGGTTAGTGGCACCAGTTATATTGAATTCTACATTAATGGCACACACTTGGAGCACAAAACTAGTTGCAGAATATAGTGTGAAGGGCAGCCCCGGAACTATGATTTCATAACAAATACTGTGATCATGATACAAATATTCTTCCTTGTTTTATACTCTGCAATGCCATGATGGTAGCAATAGAAATTAAATTTATAGGCTACAAAAGATCAATTCGAAATCTTACCTGAACAATAGGAAGAATGATCATCACCAAAAGATGAAGGCATTCTTTTGTGAGGAGAAAGTGACCATCTGTTTGGAGAAGAGACATTGCACTGTCTTAGGTAGGCGTATTAGCTTTTGCCATTTCTGCTGCCTATTAAGTTTGTTTGTGGAATTCCCTAATGCATGAATTAGGGCAGATCCTGTGGAATGGTTCATTCAAAAACTATCCCAACTCCCTGTAGGTATGCCTTCCAGTGTTGTGGATTCTGGAATGCTAATCTCTCTTTTCCAGATTCCAGATATAGCCAGCATCCTGGATATGATTCAGATTTCACAAATCAGATACTCTCATGGGGGCATTTGGCTGTGAAATGGAGTTAAGTGTGAAGAAAAGCAAGATAAGAAGCATTGCTTTGCTGGCATGGATAGTGGTAGAAGTGGCATGGTTCTGCTGTCAGCACATGTTGGAAGATTTCACACCTTTCTGCAGGGTTTATGGAAGTTTTAACCATCCTCCAGAGACAGAGTGACACTAGGATCTGAAAGATATTTCTGGAAGCATGGACTATAGTCTACTATTCTGGACTTCCAACAATGTTATGTGAAACCTAACATGTAACGATAAAAATCTTTAAGCTAAAACTAGTGATTGTGATTTCTGTTGTGTGCAACTAGACCCTGAGTGAAACAGGCAGTATTTCCTGTTTATCAAATTTATACAGTATTTGCCAAAACTAACTTCTCTCAGAGATATCATATCAAGCTTTTCAATTAACCCAGGAAAGAAAAAATTACCTGTTGAATTCTAATTTAAATGAAGAATATGGTAACCATTGGAAACTGATATCTGGTGAAGAACTGCAATATGCAATAGATGTCCACTAAAACAGTGTCATATTGGAAAAATGACAAAAATGATATTTCTATCAAAGCAAATGATGTACAATTTATATGACATATTATTTTGCTAAGTGTAATGTATCAAATAAGGCTATATAACAAAAGATTTTTGCTATAACTTATTAGTGTCAAGTCATTTTTTTCTTTTCCAAGGTCTCATATTTATTTATTTCCCAAGCAATCCCTAATTACTTGTTTCTCCCTCCATTGATTCCTAGTTGATATAAGAGTTGGTTGTATTGCGATAACATGGATGGACCTTGAGGGCATTATGCCAAGTGAAATAAGTCAGACAGAGAAAGACAAATACTGTATGATCTCACTTATATGTGGAATCTAGAAAACAAAAAGCAAAAACCAATCTCGTAGATACAAAGAACAGATTGGTAGTTGCCAGAGGCTGGGGGTGAGGGGTGGGCGAAATGGGTGAAGGGCGTCAAAGGGGCCAAACTTCCAGTTATAAAATAAATGTCATGGAGATATAATGTACAGCATGGCGACTGTAGTTAATAACATTGTATTGTATTTGAAAGTTGCTAAGAGAGTAGATTTTAAGTTCTCATCACAAGAGAAAAAAATTCTGTAACTATGTATGGTGAAGGATGTTAACTAGAATCGTTATGATGATCATTTAGCAATATATACATGAATCAAGTCATTATGTTGTACACCTGAAACTAATGTAATGTTGTGTGCCAAATATGCCTCGATAAAAAAATTTCGGAGTTGATTGTAAATTTGTATTGTTTTACCTCTTATCTGTCATCTTATGAATCAGATTTTCCAAATGTAAAAGGCAAAGCATTGTCATGAAGAAAAACAAGATCAAACAACCAAGTGTCTCCTGAAAAATCATAGATCTTTGCCAGGTATTTATTACGTATTCATTTTATGAGCAGAACATTCTATACAGGTTTTAAAATGGCGTTCCATATCAGAAAACACTGATTTAGGGGGAGGTCGTTCATTCTTTCCAGGGCTGATATTCAGCTACTATTAGTCCTAGCATTTATCTTAGGCACTCAGTCCTATACCAGTTGTTGCTTTGAATATTACCCTGATCCTTTCCAACTGTAACAGAACCAACTTGCTACCCTTGATGATATGGTCTACTATGGTTACTGCTCATGATTTCATTTTTAACAAATTGATTCTCCAAAGCTATAAACCTCTGGAATCCCCAAATGCACAGAACAGTTCAGTAGGCAAGGTTATGATGAGCCCCTTTCTATATTTGCATGGGCTACTTTCAATCCTCATCCAGGATTTCACCTCATTGTTTGCTCCATAAATTTCCAACAATCTAGTTCTCAATCCATTGGCTGACACACAACCCACCAACAAAATGGCCTTTGGATAATATTCATCAAAGATATCACTAGTGAAACTATCCATCTTTGCTCTTGACATCATAAACAATAACATAGACTTTGGTCATTTTGATCTCACTCCTGGCAAGGGTGCCATACTCTCCAGAGAGTATAATTTTATATGACATTTTGGGTGATGTGAATTCGGAGTATGTTCCACATTGATTAAACTTGTTGACACTCCTGGGTCTTGCGTAGGTCTCTTCAGAGATGTCATAGCTGCAGGCAAATCATTGGCCCCTCTCAGGAGCCCAGGCCGCCAGTCAATGACTTGCTGCACTGACTGAAAGGAGAAGGTTCACACCCTTCCTTTTAATGTTTACCTGACCTGCTACCACCATTGTTCTACCATGGGCAGGGCACATGCCGAGGTGCATGCCAGGAACATAAACAACAGCTATAGTCACTGGGTCCAGAACCACGCCATAGATCTTGCTCCAGATCCCACACAGACCTACTCTCAACTAATTTTTTGCATAATGAAAATACCATGACAGGGAAATGTGAAGAGAATTTTAAAAACCAGCCAGTTACATACACTCTGAAATGAGTTTAATATAAAATTGAATTTAATATTACACATTTCTACTGACTTCAAACACCTCAACATTAAGAGAGAAAAAAAAAGAAACACAAAACAAGCAAAAATCACCCTACAAATTGCCCAAAAGATGTCTAGCAAGTACAACTACTAGAGTTGTTCAAATTTTTTTATTTATAGGCATAAATCTAAAGGAATCCTCAAAAAATTGAGGGATTTATTGTATTTTAAACTGAAGCAAACCTTTTCTTTTTCCTTGCTGAGGAAGATGTGACCTAAGCTAACATCTGCTACCAATCTTCCTCTTTTTGTATGTGAGCCACCACCACAGCATGGCCACCAACAGACAAGTGGTGTAGGTCCGCACCCAGGAACCAAACCCAAGCTGCTGAAACAGAGTTTGCTAAACTTAGCCACTAGACCACTGGGACTGGCCCTGAAGTAAACCTTTCATTTTTATTATTATTATTATTTTTTTTGCTGAGGAAGATTTGCCCTGAGCTAATGTCCAATGCCAATCCTCCTCTTTTTTTGCTTGAGGAAGATTAGCCTTGAGCTAACATCTGTGCCAGTCCTCCTCTATTTTGTATGTGGGACACCACCACAGCATGGTTGGTGACTGGAGTAGGTCCATGCCTGGGATCCAAACCCACAAACCCAGGCTGCTGAAACAGAGCACGTGGAACTTTAACCACTCTGCCACAGGGCAGGGCCCTCAAGCAAATGTTTTAAATGGTTCCTTGCTCCATCTGCAATGCAAGGTAAGGCATCAGGATTCTACCATGTTGGTTACATTTTAGTTTTTCCTTCTTTAATCTAAAGAATTATAGAAGAGAAAAAAAGACTGAAGGCCATTTACATAAAAATAGTCCAGAGAGCATTACTAGATTTATACTATATTTTCATAGACTTTTAGAGTGAAACATAAAAATCACAATTATGTTAATTGTATGATGAAAAGGTGAGACTTAAAAGTGCAAAACTTGAGTATTCCTCACCTCATCCCTGTGATTGTACTAAACGCATACAGACACCTGTGCTATTTTGTTTATCTTTAATATGTGTTGAAAAACAATACAGTCTTCTCCTAAAGTACTGTGAATAATAATTAACAGAAAGGACTCCCTGAAGATTAACAACAGGGCCTAAGTTCCCAGCTAATGTTACATAAACACTACATAGAAGGAATGCATATAAATCTATCAGACATATTTTATACTGGACAATTCAGCCATCTGGGAGGATGCAGGAAATTTATGGCTCAAGTGCTGTTGTTGTATGTCGCTCTCTCAGTGTTATTCACATCTCAGTAGTTTTATCTGGAAAGTTGTTTTAACCATGGTTTCTCACTCATTATCATTAACAAATTTCTAAGCTATGACCTAAGTCATCTGCATTAGCCATTTATTACATCTTTCACTCAAGTCGTGGACAATTTTTTTTATTGCTTAGAAATCTGTCATAATTAACATTTATATAATGGCTTTAAGCCCTAAGTGTTTTACTTAGATTCTTTCAATAATCTGCTCAATTTCCCTGTTTGGAGATTATTATTCTTAGTGTTTTCCTGGTTTCAGAATTGACAGATAAATTTATGAAAATGATACATTTAATAAATGTTCTTGATAAAATGGAAATTTACCTTGCCTTAAGATTTTACTTTCCATAAATGGTTCAAGAAAAATGTTACTATTAATTACTATTAAAAACAACTCTGGTTATACTTTTTACACTGTATGCACTTTCCTCATTTTCCAAAGGATGTATACACCTAGAAAAACTAGAAGTATTTAATATGTACCTTTTACTCACAATTCCTTTTATTGAATCACTAGTAATAGAACTAAATGTGGAAAGGGATTGATTTAAGGTAACTCTAGGAACCAGCATGAAGTCAGCAGACTGCTAATTCCATTAAAAAAGAAATGTATTAGGAATTGTACTCTGGTTTATAAGCATACTAGTTTTCTTATTTTTGTGTCTTTTTACAATTTGTACTAAACATGCTCCAAAGTCTCTGTGAATAACCATGAAGAAATAAGACTGAAATAATTTTAAAAGAGTTTGAAGATTTTTAAAAACTTGTATTAAAACTTAAACCATTTCTACAGTGACAAATGAATGCATCTGCACTCATCATATCTGGTATTTCATCATTTGTTTCCCGTGTGATGACGAGAAAGATGAAAACTCTTAACTCTCCCCTACGACCAGGAAGAAAAGATCATCTGTGTCTCTTGAGTAAGAAAAATAACAGAACTGCGTCATGGCAAATGGATTATGATACATGATTTAAGAGGAAACAATAAGTAGATGGAAGTCTTTTAGAAGTGAATTGTGGTTGGGTCAATTGGAAGATACCACTTCACATGTCACCAAGGACTGACTCAGCCAGAACTCAATAATTCATTGTGCTATTCTGTCTCAGATAGGACTAGACTTTATGGGACAAAGACAAATACAAAATAATTGCTAACTTCAAGGAATTTATTATCTGATAATTCGTGTACCCAGATCTCACAATAAAATAGCTCAATATCATAAGAAATATACAAATAGAGAACTACACATTAGAGTACAATTTTGTTTTTCTGTTGAAGTAGAGGAAATCAGGGAAAACTTGAGGTAAACTTCAAATGACCCTGAAAGATGAATTAGATTTTGGCAGAGAAAAGACATTCCAGGTGGAAGAATTAGCATGAACATGAACAAAAGGTATCGTCTAGGAAAAAATTTGGTCACAGGTGTGTAATAAGCAGCACCTGAGAAATGAACGTGGATATATTTCCGGGAAAAAACATGTGCATTTTGTCTTATTTTCTGAGTTAAATAAAAAATTTAAAAGTTACAAAATGGTCACTGTGAAATGTCTCTTTCCGTTATATGCCAAGTCAGAGAACCGAGTCACAGAGTTCTTATATAGCTTTCCAAATATATTCCATGTGTGCACAAGCATATACATTATTAATTCCTATTTTAACTTTTACACAAATAGTAGCATAAGACATATTATTCTCCTTTGTGATTTAAAAAATAATATCTCACTGGCATTGTTCCTTATCAGTTACATTCTTTTTATGTCTATGTAAAATGAAAGCTGAGTTGACTAGTTTCAGCAAAGGAGTAAGAGTTACAGTCTGATTGCAAAGGTCTATAAAGTGAATTTTTGACCGGAAAGTGGAGACATCTCGTGTAGACTACTATCAAGGAGTGATAGTGAAAGGAAGAGGCAAAAAGAGACAATTGCTCAAAGAGCTATTTCAGAAGATTGCAAGTAGTAATGGAACAAAATCAGCTTTGGTGATAGAAAGGCTTCTAGTTAATTCCAAATTCCAACACTTATTAAGTCTACAACTTTGGGATAATTACCTTTCTTGAGCTTCAGTTACCACACCTGTACACGGAAAATAATGATAACTAATTCACAGGGTCTTTGTAATGTTTAAATAAACGTTTAATTCCTGGCCCACAACATGCGTTGTTTGGTATTTTATAATTGTTTACTAAGTACCCATCATTTTAAAGCAAAAGCCTGTGTTATTAATGTCTCTTAATTATATATGTGTTACATTTGTCTTTAGCTTTGATTACTGTCTTATATATTTAGTTATTTGTTTAACGTTGTGAGTCATATAAAGTAGACTGCAGTGACTAGCGGTTTTATTCGGGTAATGCTAGTTGCTGGAACAAGCAGACTCCAAAATAGCGGTGGCTTCACGCAATAGTTTACCTTTCACTTATGAAATAGCCCAGCGCAGCCCAATATTCCCGGTTAGTGAGGGACCTTCCCCTACATAAAGACTCAGAGATTCAGGTCCCTGACACTTTATGACTCCCCAGTCCTCTAGGGCTTAGAGTCCTCCGCTTCCAGACAGTGGAAACAGAAACTGTGGAGAAGTCCCATCTGCTCCTTAAATGCCCTTGTCAGAAAGAGAGACTCATTATTTCTGTTCACATCTCACATGGCTACAAACGCATGTGAGCAGCCAGTTGCCTTTCCATGACAACTCTGCACTCTGGAAGGAGGACCATAAATTTTGGTCAATAGCTAGCCATTTTGGTCACATTAGTCCTACATTTTCATTCACAAAGGAAGAAACTTAAGATCCAGAAATTGTTGGTTCAGCAGAGATATTTATTGTTTTCTTATGGTGTTTCCTTGATCTAATGTTATCTAGTAACACAATGGGTAGAATTTCATTAAACTGTGCACAGTGTGAAAGGAGAAAATGTTCAATTATGGTACCAGGCAAATAATAATGTTGGTCAACATATTTATATTTAATTATAGGATATAGAGTTTCATTTTTCCTTTTAAAATAATTATTTAGTATTAAAGAATTATCATAAAATATGACATTGTTAAGAAGAGCTATGATTTTGGTGCCGAGTCTCCATTTAGAAATTTAGCACCCTGGTTGCATACATCATGATAATGAAAAGCATTATTCTGCTTCCAAAATAAACAGTAGAAAAATGCAAACTGCCTGTGCTGCATGAGCCACAGTGTAACTGTACAGAATACAATCTAAATGGAGGACGATAAAAATTTCCAAAGCTGTATTTGCAAAACTTGTTCCAAAGTTCCCCATTAATCAGCATAAATACTTTTGTGAGTAAACATTTAAAGGCCTTTGCATCTAAACTCAATTATTGAGGCAGCAGGAAAATTATGCTCTACGTGTACAAAATATTGCTAAGTTATTCAAAGAAAATGCTATGAAGCTATTTAAAGAGGCTACTATGATATAGAAAAAAATCTCTTATGCAGCTATGTCCATTATTGGTTTCTCGTCAGTATATCTGTTGGGTTCTGTACCAAGAAGATGAAATTGTTTTCAAATCCTGGTTGAAAAAATGAAGAAGGAATATTGTATTATATAAACAGAAAGATTTATTCATTCAACAACCAACCGAACACCTACCATGTGCCAGGCACTGCTGTGGACACTAGGGATACAGCAGGGAATAAAATATATGAGTTTCCCACTTGCCCGTTTTTCCTTTATTTTATAAACCTGGAACTCTTTCTTTAAGCAACAAATTAGGAAAAACTACACACACTCAGGAAGCCATCGTCGAGGAATAAATTTGCTTGGGTTGTCTACTTTAGACATCAGAACTTTCAGTGGGTGTGGAGTAAAGACACTGATGGACAAAATTAGTGAGAAGAGCCAGCAATTCCAGCAGAGGGATACCACTAAATTGTAAGGGCCAGCCCAGCCACACAGAGGCAGAGCCAGCAGAGGGAGATGAAGCAGGTTTGTGAGACAAGCTCTCAGAAAATATCCTTGAACATGCTATGCTTCCAAGGACTAGGACTTTGAGAAATAGTACTGTGGACCTTTAAAGACTATAGAACATCATAAGTCTTTTGGTTATGAGAATTTACCAGTTGCCAAATATATACTTTTTAAACTTTTCTTTGAAGAAATTACCTTCTGGTATATGGTGGGTGATGTATTTAGAAGTTAATGGAGTTGGTGCCAGATTTCTGGTGGAGAATTAATTTAGTCAAGATGTGTTACATCTCTATAAAGTAACTTTGGCTTTTTGGGTCATGAGTTTCACATATTTTGGTCATAATTCACAATTATTAGGCAATTTAAAAGTGAATAATCCTCTAGCAAAATCAATTTTTGAAAGATGAGTCAGTTTTTAAAGTTGGTAACATAAGGGCCGAATATATTTTTAGTAATTGGAAGATTGGTTGAGTGAAAGATACAACAATTTCTGCAAAATTCATAAGTATTTAAAAATCTGCGTCTTGGCTTATACTTAATATATACTATTGAAAAATCTTTTATGAGCCTAAAGTTCATAAATATTTTTCATTCATATATTATGCTATTGCTTATAAATTTTATTCCATTGCTCACTGGTAAACTGTAGGTTTATGTGCCTTTATGGATAATAAACCCAGTGATATTTAGTTATAGAATGATATTATTTATATATTGAAAAAATCTATTTGTTTGATTTATGGGTCTATTTAATAAGGCCTTTACATATTATATTGTGGTTTTTATTTTTCCATATCATCATCAACATTCTGCATCATTTGAAAACATCACTAATTAAGAAAAAGGGGGAATTTCATTATGGGATTAGTAACTGAGGTGATAACAGTTTATAGTTTGTGTCCTTTCTATTTAAAATGTGATCCACAAATTAGCAGCATCAACATCACCTGGGAGCATATTAAAGTCAGAATCTGCATTTTAACAAGATCCCGGGTGATTGTATGACCATGAAAATTTGAGAGGCCCCGGTCTGGTCTATGCAAGAACCTTCTTTTTGCTTCATCTTTGCTAATGGGACCCACATTTTGTTCACATTTTGGGTGGTCATGTTAATCAGGATCCCTTCCCAGCCCCGGGCGACAAAGGTTGATTAGGCTAAGCCAAGCATAAGTTAATTTCCTTTTCCTCTGACTATTTATGTAAAGGCGTGTGATGCAACCCTAAACAAAGTAGTGTAGGAAACATTTTGGGGGCTTATACAAAAAAGATGTCATTACTCTCAAAAAGGTACACAAAACAAGGACATGGCTCCTCTTTTGCTCTGGATATTTTCTTTCTGCAAGCAATGTCTGCAATGGCCACAGCCCTCTTGGGACTGTGAGGAGAAGAAAGGGAATAGCAGAGAAGCTGAGTTAGAGTCTTTGAAGACCTAAACTTCTTTACCCAGCCCAGGAACCCCTCTGCTGCCAGCATGCTTGGGATGAATCCCTTCTTGTTCACTCACTTTTGGTTGGCCTCTGTTACTTAGCCAAACGAATATATTAATTTAAAATAATCCTTCAGATCAATAGCTAGATTAACCACATTATTTGTCTTTAAATCTCCACCTTCTAAATCCACAAATGGAATGATTTTTGTGGATTTGTGTTAGTGAATTACAGACAGATGGTATGTTCCCAAAGGAATGGCAGTCTCTAAATCAGATTTACTTGCTAGATTATCATTGAAATAGAAGTTCAACTTAAATTTCCCCGTGGGGATTCTTCTGCTATTTAAAGAGTAAAGTTATTGGTTTTCTATATTCTATTCTATTGATTTGGGGAAAAAAGAGCAAAACAGTAGCCCAAATTTGGATCATGCTAGTTTTGATTGAATAAATGTTTTCAGTTTTTAGTAACTTCCCTAAATAGTTCATAATAATTTAATTATTGCCACATTTAACGTATAAAAATCATTCTAGGAAAGCTCAATTTAAGAGCAAGACTAGGGCTTACTTTCTGCTTTTACTGTACATAGCTGAAAAGGGTTTTTCATTAGATGTATGTTTTCATTAGAGATATTTTCATTAGATATGTACAATATAAATTCTACTGGACAATATTGATCTAATATATTGCACAAGGCCTTTAGGAAAACTGTAAATTTTCAGCTCACTAGGCAAGTGTACTCACTTAGTGTTTATTATATGTATATCTTATTTCTTTGGTTAAAATAATTACTATTTATAACAGTGTGGCAGATGGTATTTTCCAAAAATTGCCACAGGATTGTTTCTGGTCCCAAATGCTATTTCAGAACCTTGCCACTTCCCTTCAAGTGGTGCAGTTCATTGCCTCTTCCCTTGAACCTGGGCGTGCTTGGGACTGCTCCAACCAATGGACTGTGGAGGAAGTGACACTGTAACTTCTGAGGCCAGGTCAGTAAAAGGACATGGCTTCTGCTTGACACTCTCTCTTTCTTGTTATGTTTACCTCAGGAACTCAGCCACTTATTCTAAGGAAGCCCAGGATACCTGGAGGGGCCACAGGTAGATCTTGGACAACAGCCAGCATCAACAACCAGAAAAGCTAGTGAGCAAGCCTTGAGCTGATTCCAGTCCTCAGCTCCTCCTTCCTGTCTGACCGAAGCCCCAGACGTTTTCGTGTCTAATCCCTTGGAGTGTTCCCTGACTGAATTCTTGACCCCCAGAAACTGTGAACACAATAAATGAACATTTTATGCCATTGAAGTTTGAAATTTTATAAATGAATAAATGTACTCACTCAAATCTTAAAAAAATTTCATTCAACATGTGTGTTAATAATTAGGATTAAACATAAAATGTAAAACCTAGTGGTCACCACATAGTAGATAATTAATACATGTGTTTGTTATTGTAACATATGCTTTGGATGACTAGGAACTTTGTTAAGAATAGTAATTATGAGCATTTACTTGAGTGCTTACTATGTGCTAGGTACTAGGCAGGATTCTTGGCATATATTGTCTCAAGTAGTACTTAATTTATTTAACACATTACATTATTTTATATGCATTTGATTTATGTCTCAGAGACTCATGCAACTAATTCATTCAATAGAGAATGTCTGTTCAAAATTGTTAGTGTCAGCTATTGTCATTAAAAATAAAAATTGATAAGATTATTTTTAAAATATAAGTGAAAGATCAAAATATAGAATACTAATAGAAAATTCCAAATTACTGTAAATATCTTTTTACAGACAAGAAATTCTAGTTTAAAGAGTAAATCTAAATTTCTAGTAACATAAGAGAGGAAGTAATGCTAAATAATAACACTTACATAATTTCAATGTGGTACAGCTCTGTGGCTGTCTTGTGCAAAAAACATGTATTGCACAACCTGTAAACATCTGGGATTAAAATATGTAACTAAATACAAAAAAAAATGGGTTTCAATGTGCTACATCTATTAATACGGGCTTTATTTATAAAGATCCAAAATATTACACTAATGATCCATTATTCTTTGATTTCACATTTGAAAGCGTAGGCTGAAAAAACTAATCATATGAGCACATGCATTTTCAGAAACATGTAACCATCTGGAGTACTTTTAGCAGCAGAAACCAATATTTGTGCCGTTATTTTCATTACAGCCCTTTCAATGAAACTCTCTAGACAAGCAGGGATCCAAGAAAAGAAATTAGTGGCCATTCAAGGACATGGCTCAAAGACAATTCTATTCTATTAGTGCATGTGTAGCTTTTCTTAAAGCTGTGCTAAATTTCCCCAAAATGTGGTTGGTCCAAGAGCAACATCTATTCAGACCATGAAATAGAGGAAAAACTCTGTGGTTCATTTAAACAGGCTCCTTAATGTTAGAGAATTTTTAGCTGAAGAAAGACATTGCCTTTATTGCTAGCTTATGTTGAATGAATAATTCAGAATGAAAGCAGTTGCAGCATAATGATAAAATTACATAAATCAAAGGGTAGCTGCTCGAGCCAAATATCTGCAGGAAAAAAATCACATTTCCCACTCTTGTGTTTACTTAGATGGTTATTTTGTTTGTGCAGATGTTCCAAAAACTATCATTACACGTGTTTTTTTGTGATATTTATAACCTAGTCGAAATGCTTGCTCTAAGAAATTTTACTTCTCTGTTCAACACATCCTTCAGCCTGATTGGACTGTTGGCATCCAGCAGAATCTATACATTAATGACAGGCAAAGTTCAAGGTAAATGAGCATTTGAGCCCAGAGTAGAGAGTGGGAAGAACGGAGGGAATTAGTAATTATGCCTGTTTTGTGCTAAGTTGCAGGTAGTGTACTTTGTTTTTTCATCACAACAGCTTTCTGAGTTACAAAAATTATTCTGATTTTTCACACAAGGGTAGTTGAGTGTAATTTTTTCTTCTCTCAGATCACACAACTACAAAATGGTGGAATCACATTTGAATAGTTCGACCCAAACCTCCTGCTCTTTCCAATATATAAGAGAACAATCTGAACATTTTAAGTCGTCATTAAAGTATAAGTGGCTTTAAGACAAAATATTTTTTAAAAACCAGAAATGACAAAGTTTTTAGGCCCAGAGTTGAAAAATAGAATGGCCAGTACTTGGATGATTTAAATCAAGTTTATTTAAAATTCTTATCTTTGGGAGGTACCTTTCAACAACGAGATTTTTTCCCCTTGTTAAGGCAGAGTCACATTTTAATATGCAGGTTTCTGGACTGACTTGCAAAAGAAATCTTAGCCTGAAGCTCATCGCTTGGAAACAGACCTCTCCTCTGATTAGATTCACGCTAAAATCTGCCACATGTCAAATCGACTTAAGAATAAAAAGTCATATCTGCACAATTGCCTGAACAGCTTATTGATTCAGATTTTTTAAAATAGTGAGTTCAGCAAAATCAGAAGGGCAACAAAACCAATCATTTCAGCCCAAATGGTTCATTCCTAGCTGCATGCAGTCACGAATAGAAGAGAGGGCTATCTCCATCAGCATAAGTCTGCACATTGTCACTCTCTGTGTGCATTACCTATTTTCCCCACTGAGGAGGAAATCAATGCTGCCACTTTTTGCCCAGCATTGCTTAAAATATTCATAGAAATTTTTTCTAGTGAAGGTCAATTTTGATGCGTAAACTTTTACATTCTAATCGCTTATTACAGTGTTTCTGGATAAAATAGTCCTTAGTAATAAAAATATTAGTTTAGCCACTATTGGTTTTTAAAAGATATCAAGTTCTATGCTGTGGTTTTCTTTTCATGAGTCTATAACAAGGCAAATAATTGCATGGAATTACTGAAGCTTTCAGGTAAAAGAGAATATTTGAGTTCACCAGGGCCAACATCCATATGGTGTATTAAACAATGAATTATCTTGGAAATTATCTCTATTACATATTTATTCAACTTCTGTATGGATGCTCCAAGTAAGAAGGTATGTCTCTACCTACAGAGAAAACCGACTCTCGATTGACTTTTGAAATCTTTAATTCCTTTTCCTCATACTTCAACTTTTTAGACCTATATTTACCATTAAAGAGGTCTATAGTCTCCTTTACATGCCAAAATACACTTGATTCGCTATAAGTTAAAAATAAGAGTGCATATTGGAGTTGAAATCTTAACATATTTTTGACCTAATAAACAAAATATTGACATAACCCATTTTTATTGTTCTAGTAAAGAGATTTTTATTATTTTATGTAGAGGGACGTAATGGTAGAGGCTAGTTATTTGGTACATTAGGCATCTGAGTGTCAAAGAGAAAGCTAGAAAATAAGAGAAAGTTAAATTTTCATTTAATACATGACATGAGGGAAACAAAAATAGAACTAAACAGAATAATTATTACATCTTCTAAAAACCTCAACCAGTTATCGCCCAGATAGCTAATATTTAGCAGAAGATGGAAATAACTTTCTGGTAGCTAATACACATTTTTTTCAAACCTCTATCGTTAAAAGTTGGTGTACTTATCAATAAGTAGCCTATTAGTCAAATTCTAAATTTTCGCCCATTAAGATTAGTGATTCCTTTCATGGAACTATATTTTATACCACATGAGATGTATTTACATCTGCTACATCAAAATAAAAACTCAAGGAGTCATTATATAACTCGTTATTTTATACATTCTTGTCTCTTGGAAATTCATAGAAAATGATTTGATGCTCTAAATTTGAGATGCAGTTGCCATGACAACCAAGAGGCACAATGCTGCATACCACTGTTCAAATGGCATTTGAATATCAGAATGAATCGACTATGTTTTGTATTATTCTTTTTCTGGATTTAAATAATAATCATCTAGTCCTTTGTTTTGTTTTTAAATAGGTGCATTTGTTATAATTTTAGCACAGGAGGTTGGTTTAAGAAAGTTGTATAGATATGTAACAAATGAATCATTGTGAGGAATTTCATGATTTTTCTGAAATTTCTGATTTGCATAAATATGGCACACTGAAAGATTTTCCTTCATATAAAATAAAGATGTACATAAATATAATATTCAGTAATTTCAATGGTTTTGTGATATCCACCCTAACGTCAATTTCTTTCAGTGCACATATCCAAGCCTAACCCCTCTCAAATCTTTAAGGTCACATTTCCAACTATGCTTTGTTGTCTCCACTAGAGCAACCTCATAAGCACTTAAACATATTTCCAGACTGAACATACTGACTTTCCCTAAACCTGCCTCCTTGCACATTCCATGAATTTTGCTACTGGCGGCACTGTCTACCCAGTTACCCAGGCTCAAACATCAGTCATATTTGATTTTTTCTTTTCCTTATCATCAGTATTTAATTCAATAACTAATCCTATTGAGTCTACCAGGTGAATAACGATCTGGTGTTCCTTTAATTTAAATATTAGTTCAATATTTATTTTGTACTGTCAGAAGAAAAATTAATTTTCTATTAATAAAAGTCAGCCTATTTTTATGTTAAATATGACATGTTTCCTAAAGTAGGACCTATTGTAGTGACACAGGTATGGGGAGATGGAGGAGTGGAAGAGGTTAGAGGGGCAGGTGATAACAAGACTGGAGGAGTATGTGAACACTGTTTGGATTATTATATTGTTTGGTTTCAGAAAGGAAATTACTTAAGAAAATTTTGGAAAAAATGATTCTTGTAGAAACATGGAGAATGACTTAAAGGAAGAGGTTAGTGGCAGAAAACCAGATAGAAATCTCCTACTATAGTTCTGGAAATAGACAAGAAGGATATGAAATAGGGTATTGGTAGTGGGATCTGAGAGTTGATGAACTGAAAACTTGTCTTGGTACTTTAAAACAAGGAGACACATTGACTGGTTAAAGAAAGAGAGAGAGTAGTATTGTAGAAAGAGAGAGAGTAGTATTGCAGAAGGATCTCGAAGGATAGTTAGGATTTTGATAGATGAATGGAGAAAATGGGGAGAGTCTTTGATACAGAAGGCAGGAACACATAAATAAAAGAATTGAATGAGCAGTGTAGTGCTTATTTATGGACAATAAGATTATTGTATAAATGAGGGACCTAGAAGAATAGGGAAACTAGAAAAGTAAAAATACACTTAGCATCTTTATGAAAAAGTCAGATCATAAAAAGATTTTTCATAAATCATTTGCTAAATATCACACACTCTTCTTCAGAATTCTGAATTATTTTAATATAATGCAATTTGATTAAATCAATAACCAGTAATCTAATTTTACTATGCAATTTTGACAAACAGATTAATCTGAAATTTTACTAACTATATTTATGCAAAATCAGGACTGTACAAAGGAAACGTGTATTTTATTTATGGAATAAATTTAGAATAAACATGGAATATTGAACACAACTACAACAGATGAGATTTCAACAGTTTTTTGAGATAAAATGAAGAATAAAAAGGAAAGGGAATGGAGAAAGCTGAATACCAATCGACTACAGAAGAGGAAGACAGTGAGATCATTCATGTAGCGGAACCAGAGAAAGCCTCGGGAATTGAAGGCACTAGCTCAAGGGATAAGTGGAGGTGCAGTTAGATACTGAAAAGAGGATTGGTCAAAATTCTGTAATAAGGATTATTTAGGCTAGCTCATGCTCTCCATTGCATTTCTGTAGGTAATATCTCTTCTCCTCCTTTAGGAAATTTATTCTGTACAGAAGCCAAATTAGAAAGCCTTCAGCTTTGGGGACATTAGACACTGATGAAACTGAGGAGAGCCTTCTTACGTGAAGCATGGGAGAGAGAAATCTCCCTATTTATACAATGACTCCTAAAGGTCAAGTACATCTGAGCTTAAAACAAGTACCACCTAGGAAGGAGACTGGATGATTCTTCTCAGGAGGAGAATTGAATTATCTTGAAAATTTTCTTTTTAATTTACATTTTAGAGTCTCCCAGTGAAATAATATCAGTTGCTCTGACATCATCTCAAACACCCTGCTCTCATACTAGAGCTTCTAACAATCATTTTATCATTTTTAGAGGAATATTAGAAGGATGGAGGAATAGTTAATATTTAAATTCTGTTATCTATGGAACAACATAAATCACAAACTTCTAACATGCATCTAGGAGTAATTGTCTGTGACCTGGACCATTGAACCTCATGCTTTTCCCCCCAGGGTTAAATGTTTTGAGCAAATTCTAAAATAGTTATCCAGGACATGCTAGAAAGATCCTCGATGATCCTAGATGGTCCTCAAATAAAATGGTAGAGTGAGTATTGTATACAATGAATTACCTTATCACCTTTCAAAAACTCGCTGGAAGCTACATCTATAATAATAAAAAGTCACATTAATGCACTTACATTGTTATTTTTATATCTGAAAACTAAAGGGCTATACTTACTATGAAGCTACAGTAATTAAGACAGCATGGTATTGGTGAAAGAATAGATAAATATATCAATGAAAAATAAGAGAGAACCCAAAAATAGACCCCCATAAATGTGGTCAACTGATCTTTGGCAATGTAGCAAAGGCGACACAACAGAACATAACAGTCTCTTCAACAAAGAGAAGAACTGGGTGTTCACATCCAAAAAAAATGAATTTAAATGCAAACCTTATACTCTCCACAAAAATTCATTTAAAATGGATCATAGACCTAAATGTAAAATGCAAGACTATAAAACTCCTAGAAGATAACATAGGAGAATACCTAGATGATTTTGGGTAATGTAATGCCTTTATGGATACAACACTCAAAGCATGATCCATGAAACAAAGAATTGATCCATGAAACAAAGAATCAACTTGATTAAAATTAAAACCTTCTGTTCTGTGAAGACAATGTCAAGAGAAGGAGAAGACAAGACAGATAGGGAGATAATATTTGCAAAAATCACATCTTATAAAGGACCGTCCAAAATACTCAAAGAACACTTAAAACTCAACAATAAGAAAATAAACAACTCTATTAAAAACTGGGCCACAGGGCTGGAGCCGTGGTGAAGTTCACGCACTCTGCTGTGGTGACCAGGGATTTGCAGGTTTGGATGCCAGGCATGGACAGACACACGGTTTATCAAGCCATGCTGTGGCGGCATCCCACATACAGTAGAGGAAGATGGGCACGGATGTTAGCCCAGGGCCAGTCTTCCTCAGCAAAAAGAGGAGGATTGGCAATGGATGTTAGCTCAGGGCTAGTCTTCCTCACACATACACACACACACATACAAATGGGCCAAAGACCTTAACAGACTTCTCATCAAAGAATATATACAGACGGCAAATGAGCACACTAAAAGATGCTTCACATCACAAGCCATTAGGGAAATGCAAAGTAAAACAATAATGAGACACCACCATATCCTACTGGAATGGCCAAAATCTGGAACACTGACACCACTAAATGCCAGAGAGGATGTGAAGCAAGAGGAACTATTGTATATTGCTGGTAGGAATGCAAAATAGTACAGCCACTTTGGAAGACAGTCTGGCAGTTTCTTACAAAACTAAACATACTCTTACCACAAGATCCAGCATTCACTTTCCTTGTTATTTACAGAAAGGAGTTGAAAACTTATGTCCACACAAAAACCTGCACAGAATGTTTATAGCAGTCTTATTCATAATTGCCAAAACTTGGAAGTAACAAAGATGTCCTTCAGTAGGTCAATGGGTAAATAAACTGTGGTACATCCAGACAATGGAATACTATTCAGGGATGTAAAGAAGTGCACTATCAAGCTGTGAAATGATGTGGAGGAACTTTAAATGCATATTAATAAGTGAAAGAAGCCAGTCGGAGATGGCTATATACTCTATGATTCCAACTATGTAACATTTTGGCAAGGGCAAACTATGGAGAAAATAAAAAGATCAGTGACTGCTGATGGGGGGATGAGTTTTTTTAGGGTGGTGAAACCACTCTGTGTGATACTATAACGACAGCTATATATCCATTTTACATTTGTCCAAATCCATAGAATGTACAACACCAAGAGTGAACCCTATAGTAAACAATGGACTTCTGACGATTATGATGTGTCAATGTAGGTGCATCCTTGATAATAAATGTACCATACTGGTGAGTGATGTTGATAATGGGGGAGGCTATGCACGTGTGGCTGTGGGGAGTATATGGAAAGTCTCTATACCTTCCTCTCAAATTTTGTTGTAAACTTAAAATTGCTTTTAAAAAATAGTCTTAAAATAAAACAAAACTAACCAGCTTCACTTGAGTGGATTATTTCATATCATATTTAGCATCACTATATATACATATTCTCGTAAAATAAACATAAGCCTGTATTTCAACTAAAGCAAAGGGTCTACTATGTATCTTGATTTTGCTCAACAATGCTGAATAGAATACTCCATGTTGCATAAAGTACTTTTATGTTTTAAAACAACAACATTTATAATGCTGTTGCTTTTTGAGCCCTTATTATGTTCCTAGTGCTATTAAATTAATGCTCATATGAGGTATGTATGATTTTTATATCCATTTTATGGATAAGGAAATTGAGGCATAGATATGTTAAGACAATTTCTCAGAGTTACATCACTAGTGATTGTCAGAGCCAGAATTCCAACCTAGGCGGTGTTGCTCCAAAGACACTATAGTATACTGCCTCTAATGGTCACAATTTAAAATATAATAATTATTTTATACTATCTTCACTCACACTTGAATTTTGAGGTTAAACATTAATGTTTTTCTCTGATCTCTTCTTACCAAAGCTGTGGAAACTGTTTAGTTCTTCTCAATTCACTCTACTTTCTTTTTCACCATGGTTGTCCGTTGTTCACCACTGTGGTCAATCCTAGTCTCCATGCTCATTTCTACCTCAGACAGCTGATGATTTCCTACTGCTTTATAGTCAGTGTCTCTCAACGTCTGATTCCTAGACCACCTGCAACATCATTACCTAGGTTGCTCATTTAAAATGCAATTTCTCAACCCCAGTCTAAACTCAGTCAGATACTTAGAGGTGTGGCACCCAGGAATCTCTGTTTTGTTACAAAATCTTTAACGTGTGTGAATTTTTTATTTACACAGGCAATATATGTTATTTTCGTATTTCAAACAGCATACATAAGAAACTGTTATAGTAATTTTTCGTCTCTATCAAGCCAAGCAAAGGAAATAAGACTCTAGAGTAATAGAGACACTTTCAATTTTTAACCAACATATTTTGTTTTAGAATGTTCTAAATTATTTTTTAATTTCAGACGTACCTCATTATATTTCAATTTCTGTGTAGACTACATCATGTTCACCAAACAAAGACTAATTGCAATCCACCACCACACAGATGTGCCTAATCACCCCTTTCACCCTCCTACCTCCCCACTTCCCCTCTGTTAACCATGAATCCAATCTTTGTCTCTATGTGATTGTTTGTTGTTTTTATCTTCTATTTTTGAGTGATATCATGTGGTATTTGAATTTCTCCCTCAGACTTATTTTGCATGGCATAATACTCTCAAAGTCCATTTTGTCACAAATGGCCCAATTTCTTCATTTTTTAGGGCTGAGTAGTATTCCATTGTTTATATATACCACATCTTTTTTATCCATTCATCCCTTGGTGGTCACTCAGGTTGCTTCCAAGTCTTGTCTATTGTGAACAATGCTGCAATGAACATAAGGGTGCATGTATCTTTACACATTTGTGTTTTCAAGTTCTTTGGATAAATACGCAGCAGTGGACTAGGTGGATCGTCTGGTAGTTCTATTTTTAACTTTTTTGAGGAAGCTCCATACTGTTTTCCATAGTGGCTGCATAGTTTGCACTCCCTCCAGCAATGTATGAGAGTTCCCTTCTCTCCACATCCTCTCCAACACTTGTTATTTCCTCTCTTGTTAATTATAGCCATTCTGAAGGAAATGAGGTGATATCTCATTGTAGTTTTGATTTGCATTTCCCTGATAGTTAGTGATGTTGAACATCTTTTCATGTACCTGTTGGCCATCTCTATATCTTCTTTGGAGAAATGTCTGCTCAGATCTTTTACACATTTTTTAAATTGGGTTGTTAGTTTTTTTTGTTGTTGAGATGGAAGAGTTCTTTATGTATTTTGCATACTAACTTCTTATCAGATATATGGTTTGCAAATATCTTCTCCCAATCATCAGGTTGTCTTTTCGTTTTGTTGATGGTTTCCTTTGCTGTGCAGAAGCTTTTTAGTTTGATGTAGTCCCATTTGGTTATTTTTTCTATTGTTTCCCTTGCCCAGTCAGACATCGTACTTGAAAATATGCTGCTAAGACCAATGTTGAAGAGTGAACTGCCTATGTTTTCTTTGAGAAGTTTTATGGTTTCAGGTCTTACATTCAAGTCATTAATCCAGTTTGAGTTAATTTGGGGGTATAGTGTAAGATAATGATCTACCTTTCATTTATTTGCATGTGGCTGTCGAGTTTGCCCAACACCATTTTTGGAAGAGATTTTCTCCATTGTATGTTCTTGGCTCTCTTGTTGAAAACTAGCTGTCCATAGATGTGTGGGTTTATTTCTGGGTTCTCAATATGTTCCACTGATCTGTGTGCCTGTTTTTGTGCCAGTACCATGCTGTTTTGGTTACCATAGCTTTGTACTACATTTTGAAATCAAGGAGTGTGATTCCTCCAGTTTTGTTCTTTTATCTCAGGATTCCTTTGGCTATTCAGGTTCTTTTGTTTTTCCGTATAAATTTTAGGATTCTTTGTTCTATCTCTGCCAAAAAATGTTGTTGGAACTTTGATAAGGATTGCATTGAATCTGTAGATTGCTTTAGGAAGTATGGACATTTTAACTATGTTAATTCTTCCAATCCAAGAGCATGAGATATCTTTCCATTTCTTTGTGTCTTCTTCAATTTCTTCCAACAATATTTTATAGTTTTCAGTGTACAGGTCTTTCACTTCTTTGGTTAAGTATATCATAGATATTTTATTCTTTTTGTTGCCATTGTAAATGGGATTGTATTCTTAATTTCTCTCTCTGCTACCTCATTGTTAGTGTATAGATACATGACTGATTTTTGTATATTGATTTTGTATCCTGCAACTATCATATTCGTTTATTATTTCTAAAAGTTTTTTGCGGATTCGTTAGGGTTTTTTAAATATAAAATTGTGTCATCTGCAAATAGTGACAGTTTCACTTCTTTTCCAATTTAGATCCTTTTTATTTCTTTTTCTTGCCTCCTTGCTCTGGCTAGCACTTCCAATACTATGTTAAATAAGAGTGGTGAAAGTAGGCATCCTTATCCTATTCTTAGAGGGAAAGCTTTCAGTTTTTCTCAATTGAGAATGATATTAGCTGTGGGTTTGTCATATATGGCCTTAATTATGTTGAGATACTTCCCTTCTATACCCATTTTATTCAGAGTTTTTATCATAAAGTGATGCTGTATCTTATCAAATGCTTTCTTTTCATCTATTGAGATGATCATGTGATTTTTATTCTTCATTTTGTTAATGTGGTGTATCATGTTGATTGATTTGCAGATGTTGAACCATCTCTGCATCCCTGGAATAAATCCCATGATTTGGTCACAGTGTATGATGTTTTTAATGTATTGCTGTATTTGATTTGTTAGTATTTCATTGAGGATTTTTGCATCTATGTTCATCAGTGACATTGGCCCACAATTTTCTTTTCTTTTTTTTTTTTTTGTCATCCTTGTTTGGTTTTGTTGTCAGGGTACTGTTGGGTTCATAGAATGAGTTAGGAATCTTCCCCTCCTCTTCAATTTTTTGGAAGAGTTTGAGAAGGCTAGGTATTAAGTCTCCTTTGAATGTTTGATAGAATTCACCAGGGAAGTCCTCTGGTCCTGGACTTCTATTTTTGATTACTGTTTTGATCTCCTTACTGGTGATTGGTCTATTCAAGTTCTCTACTTCATCTTGATTCAGTTTTGGAAGGTTGTATGATTCTAAGAATGTATCCGTTTCTTCCAGATTATCAAATTTGTTGGATTGTAGATTTTCACAGTATTCTCAGATAAATATTTGTATTTCTGAGGTGTCCATCGTAATTTCTCCTCTTTCATTTCTGATTTTATTTATTTGAGGCTTCTCTCCTTTTTTCCTGGTGAGTCTAGCTAGAAGTTTGTCAATTTTGTTTATTTTTTCAAAGAACCAGCTCTGAGTTTCATTGATTTTTTCTTTTTTTCTTTTTTTTTTTTTTAGTCTCTGTTTCATTTATTTCCGCTCTGATTTTTATTATTTCCTTCTTTCTACTGATTTGGGGCTTTGTTTGTTGTTCTTTTACAGTTCCTTTAGGTGCACTGTTAGACTGTTTGTTTGAAACTTTTCTTATTTGTTGAGGTAGGCCTGTATTGCTATAAATTTCCATCTTAGAACCTCTTTTGCTGTATCCCATAAATTTTGGCATGTTGTAGTTTCATTCTCATTTGTCTCCAAGTATTTTTTTATTTCTCCTTTGATTTCTTCATTGACCCAATTGTTGTTCAGTAACATTTTGTTTAATCTCCACATATTTGTGCCTTTTCCAATTTTCTTCCCATAGTTGATTTCTAGTTTCATACTGCTGTGGTCAGAAAAGTTGCTTGATATCATTTTGATCTTCTTAAATTTATTGAGACTTGTTTTGTGGCCCAATATATGATCTACCCTGGAGAATGTTCCATGTGCATTTGAAAAAATATGTATTCTGCAGTTCTTAGATGGAATGTTCTATATATATCTACTAAATTCATCTGATCTAATGTGTCACTTAAGGTCAATGTTTCTTTATTGATCTTCTGTTTGGATGATCTATCCATTGGTGTAAATGGAGTGTTAAAGTCCCCTACTTTTATTGTGTTACTGTCTACTTTTCCTTTTATGTCTGTTAATAATTGCTTTATATATTTAGCTGCTCCTATGTTGAGTGCATAGATATTTACAAGTGTTATATCCTCTTGTTGGATTGTTCCCTTTATCATTATGTAGTGGCCTTCTTTGTCTCATTACAGTTTTTGTTTTAAAGTCTATTTTGTCTGATATGAGTATTGCTACCCCAGCTTTCTTTTCATTGCCATTTTCATGGAGTATCTTTTTCCACCCCTTCACTTTCAGTTTGTGAGTGTCTTTAGGTCTGAAGTGTGTCTATTGTATGCAGAATATATAGGGGTCTTGTTTTTTATCCAATCAGCCCCCCCTACACCTTTTGATTGGAGCATTTAGTCCATTGCCATTTAAAGTAGCTGTTGATATGTACTTATTGCCACTTTGTTACTTTTTTTTCTGGGTGTTTTAGTAGTTCTCTGTTCCTTTCTTCTTGTCTTGTTCTCTTCCCTTGTGGTTTGCTGGCTTTCTTTAGTATTATGTTTGGGTTCTTTTCTCTTAGTTTTTTGTGTATTTATTATAGGTTTCTGGTTTGTGATTACCATGAGGTTCATATATAATAACCTGCATATATAGCCATTTAAATTAAGTTGATGGTCTCTTTAGTTTGACCTCTTTCTAAAAGCTCTACTCCTTGGCTCCTCTCCTCCCACATTTTGTGCTTTTGATATCATATCTATTGTCTTATTTTGTGTGTATATGTTAACCTCTCATCATGGAAATAGATAATTTTAGTAATTTTGCCTTTTGACCTTCATCTTCACAGGAGGTAGATCTGCTATCTTTACTGTATTTTTGCCTTTACCAGTGATTTTACTACTTTAAAAATAATAATTTTTTTATTCCTATTTGTGGTATTCTCTTTCCCACTTAAATAAGTCCTTTTAGCATTTCTTGTAAGACTGATTTTTGGTGAAAAATTCCTCTAAGCTTTGGCTGTCTGGGAAACTTTTATCTCTCCTTCCATTCTGAATGATAACCTTGCCAGGTGGAGTATTCTTGGCTATAGGTTTTCTTCTAAAATGATATTGAGTCCCTCTAGTGAACTTTTCATTTCCAGTATTGTATTCTTCATATCTGACTGGTTCTTTTTTTTTATTTTCCAATTCTTTGTTGATGTTCTCACTGAGTTCATCTATTCTTCTCCCAAGATCAGTGAACATCCTTATGACATTTTGTCTACTTGACTCTTTGTCAGGTAGATTGTTTATTTCTGTTTTGTTTAGTTCTTTTTCTGGCGTTTTGTTCTGTTATCTTACTTGGAATGCATTCATTTTTCTCCTCATTTTGCCTCTTTCTCTGTGCTTATATCTATGTATTAGATAGGTCGGCTATGCTTCCTGATCTGGGAGAGGTGGCCTTATGTAAGAGATGCCTTATGAGACCCGCAGTGTGTTTTCCACTCATCAGCAGTTCCAAATGTTCCCAGAGAGTCCCATGTGGACTACATGTGTTCTTCTGTTGGGGAAGCATTGCTCTTGCTGCAGGTGCCCAGGGAGCCTAGGCTGTTCCCCTGGCTGCCTGTTTGTAATGCTCATCTGTGTGTGGCTGCTGTGGACTCTTCAGTCACTTTATCAGGCATGGGAAGCCCCAGCACAGTTGGCTGCAAGGTCTAACAGCACATTCCTGTTGCAGTTTTTCTGTTAAGTGAGTAGGCTCCCAGTGTGGCTGGTTGCCAGGATCAGGGGCTTACAATTTCAGTAGGCCTCCAGCCTGTAAGTCTGTTATTAGCTCTCTCAGGATTCCAACTGTGTGGGGCCAGCCCCAGGCATGGGCCCATCCAATTGTTTCAGGCTTTGAAAAGTGGGGCCAATCCCTCATATGGTTGTTTGAGAAGCAAAAGTCTGCTGAAGCTGGCAAGCCCCACAACACACACAGGGCAACACACACACTATCAACACAGTCCTGCCCTGTGTGTGAGCCCCAAACCACTGAAGCAGACCCAGTTGTCCCACTGCAGAGGCCCCATACACTCCACCCCCTCCTTGTGTACACCCTGCCCCACAGAGGTTGACCCACTCACCCAGCTGCAAAGGTTCTAGGTGCCCCTCCTATGTGGGCCCACAAGTTGCCTGAGGGCTTTCTGTTGGGTGGGGCCAGTGCCTAGGGCAGGTTGCCTGCCCTGGCTGAGCTGGATTAAATCAGTGCTATTGTGGGTGGGGCAGACCCTGGGCTTACAGGCCAGGGGAAGAACTCCAATGGTGTCTGCCACTGTCTGTGGCAGCAGACCTGTACTATGTCACAATAAAGGCTGCTGCCAGTGTCTCAGTCCCTGGAGAGGTCTCACCTCTAACTGAGATACACCCAGAATCTATCAGGTGAGTCTCTTCACCAAAGGACTGTGCACCTTTCTTTCTGGTGATTTTATGTTGCTTTCTGAAATGGGTGAATTTGTGTGTGGGCCCTTTAAGAGTAGGCTTTTTTCCCCTTAAGTCTGATAGCTTTTCTGGGGGTATTCCCTGTTGTGGTTAATAGCCAGCAGAGACAGACGTTATGACACTTGTCTTGGTTTTGCTGAGTCCAAAAGCTTCTTATAGTGGTAACGCTCCCCCACTCAGATCCACCACTCCTCCAGGGAAGGCTTCATATCTTAAGGTTGCTCCTGGCCAGCCGTGAAGTGTCATGGGTAGGGAAGGTGGACTTTTTTTCTCTCCAGAAAGTAATTTCTGCCTCTTCCACCTCAGTCAGCACTGTCCCTTATTGTGGGGGTTCTTTTTATCTAGTTTTTGGTTCTCTCTTAGGGTTAATTGTTCCAGGATTAGTTGTAAATTTATTGTGTCCATGGGAGGACGTGAATTCAGAGTCTGCCTATGCTGCTAACTTGACACCATCTCCAGAATGTTCTAAATTTTTAATGAGAATGGAGAATTCTTTTTTCTAATTGTGTATTATTCATTTACTTATTTTTATATTTTTAAATAATTTTAATTGTTTATAACATTATGTAAATTTCAGGTGTACATCATTATATTTCAACTTCTGTGTAGACTCCATCATGTTCACCAGCAGAAGTCTAACTGCCATCCATCACTGTATGACTGTGCTCTTTTATGCCTTTTGCCCTCTCCCCTCCCTACACTCCTTCTGGTAACCACCAATCTATTCTCTGTCTATGCATTTGTTTGTTGTTATTGTTTTTTTTTTTTTTTTTTCTTTTTTGGTGAGGAAGACCAGCCCTGAGGTAACATCCGTTGCTAATCCTCCTCTTTTTGCTGAGGAAGACTGGCCCTGGGCTAACATTCGTGCCCATCTTCCTCCACTTTATATGGGACGCCGCCACGGCATGGCTGACAGGCAGTGCGTCGGCAGGCGCCCAGGATCCAAACCAGCGAACCCTGGGCTGCCAAGCGCGGACTAAACCGCTGCGCCACCAGGCCGGCCCCTGTTATTGTTTTTTTATCTTTCACATATGAGTGAAATCATACAGTGTTTGTCTTTGTCTGGCTTATTTTGCTTAACATAACACCCTCCAGTTTCATCAACATTGTTGCAAGTGGAATGATTTTGTCTTTTTTTTTGTTTGGCTGAGTAGTATTCTGTTGTATATACATATATACCACATCTTCTTTATCCATCCATCCATCGATGGGCACTTACATTGTTTCCAAGCCTTGGCTATTGTGAATAATGCTGCAATGAACATAGGTATGCATATAACTTTTTGAATTAATGTTTTTGTGTTGTTTCGGTAAATACTCAGAAGTGGAATAGCTGGATCATATGGTAGTTCTATTTTTATTTCTTTGAGGAAACTCCATACTGTTTTCCATAGTGACTGCACCAGTTTACATTCCTACCAGTTGTGTGTGAGGGTTCCCTTTCCTCCACATCCTTTCCAACACTTGTTATTTCTTGTCTTTTTAATAATAGCCATTCTGACAGGCATGAGGTGATATCTTGCTGTGGTTTTGATTTGCATTTCCCTAATAATTAATGATGTTGATCATCTTTTCATGTGCCTGTTGGCCATCTGTGTATCTTCTTTGGAAAAATGTTCAGATCTTCTGCCCAGAGGTTATTTGTCTTTTTGTTTGTTTGTTTTTGAGTTGTATGAGTTCTTTATATGTTTTGGATGTTAACCCCTTATCAGATATAGAATTTGCAAATGTCTTCTCCCAATTGGTAGGTTGTCTTTTCATTTTGTTAATGGTTTCCTATGCTATGCAGAAGCTTTTGAGTTTGATATAGTCCCATTTGTTTATTGTTTCTTTTGTTTCCCCTGCCTGAGGAGACATGATATTCAAAAAGATACTTTTAAGAGTGATGTCAAAGAGCATGCTGCCTGTGTTTTTTTCTAGGATGTTTACGGTGTCAGGTCTTACATTCAAGCCTTTAATCCATTTTGAGTTAATTTTTGTGTATTGTGTAAGATAATGGTCTATTTCCATGCTTTTGCATTTGGCTGTCCAGTTTTCCCAACACCATTTATTGAAGAGACTATCCTTTCTCCATTGTATGTTCTTGGCTCCTTTGTCATAAATTAGTTGTTTATATATGTGTAAGTTTATTTCTGGGCTCTCAAGTCTGTTCCATTGACCTGTGTGTCTGTTTTTGTGCCAGTACCGTGCTGGTTTGATTACTATAGCTCTGTAGTATATTTTTTAAAACAGGGAGTGATAATTCCACCTTCGTTCTATTTTTCTCAGGATTGCTTTGGTTATTTGGGGTCTTTCATCATTCCATATAAATTTTAGAATTCTTTGTCTATTTCTTTGAAAAGTGTCATTGGGACTTTGATAGGGATTGCATTGAATCTGTAGGTTGCTTTAGGAAGCATGAACATTTTAACTATGTCAATTCTTCCAATTCACAAGCATAGAATATCTTTGCATTTCTTTGTGTCTTCTTCAATTTCATTCAACAATATTTTCAAGTTTTCAGTGTACAGGTCTTTCACCTCCTGGGTTAAAATTTTCCCTAGGTATTTTATTCTTTTTGTTGTCACTATAAATGGGATTGCATTCTTAATTTCTTTTTTTTGCTATTTCATTGTTAGTGTATAGAAATACAACTGATTTTTGTATGTTGATTTTGTGCCCTTCAACTTTACTGTATTTGTTTATTATTTCTAATAGATTTTTGGTGGATTCTTTAGGATTTTTCTCTATACAAAATCATGTCATCTGCAAATAGTGACAGTTTCACTTCCTTTCCAATTTGGATCCTTTTTATTTCTTTTTCTTGCCTAATTGCTCTGGCTAGGACTTCCAATACTATGTTAAATAACAGGATGAAAGTGAGTATCCTTGTCTTGTCCTTCCTCTTAGAGGGATAGTTTTCAGTTTTTCACTATTGAGTATGATGTTACCTGTTGGTTTCTCATATAAGGCCTTTATTATGTTGAGGTATTTTCCTTTATTACCCCTTTTATTCAGAGTTTTTCTCATAAATAGATGCTGTATCTTGTTGAATATTTTCTCTGCATCTATTGAGATGATCATGTGATTTTCATTCTTCATTTTATTAATGTGGTGTATCATGTTGATTAACTTGTGGATGTTGAACCATCCTTGCATCTCCAGAAAATTCCACTTGACCATGGTGTAGGATCCTTTTAGTGTATTGTTGTATTTGATTTGCTAGTATTTTGTTGAGGATTTTTGCATTGATATTCGTCAGTGATATTGGCCTCTAATTTTCTTTTTTTGTGTCATCCTTGTCTGGTTTGGGTATCAGGATAATGTTGGCTTTGTAGAATGAGTCAGGAAGCATTCTCTCCTCTTCATTTTTTGGGAAAACTTTGAGAAGGATAGATATTAAATCTTTGAATGTTCAGTAGAATTCACCAGATCATCTAGGAGGACAGATAATTCTTAAGCCCTTAATTTAATTTAATTTTGTATTATTTTGTGTGTCTGTGAGGAAGACTAGCCCTGAGCTAAGATCTGTTGCCAATCCTCCTCTTTTTTGCTGAGGAAGACCAGCCCTGGGCTAACATCCATGCTCATCTTCCTACACTTTATATGGGATGCTGACACAGCATGGCTTGACAAGCGGTGTATCTGTCCGTGCCCAAGATCTGAAACTGCAAAATCCCGGGCCACTGAAGAGGAGCACACAGACCCAAACACTATGCCACCAGGCCAGCCCCTTAAGCCCTTAATTTTAGAAAACCATTTTGTTATGCCCTCATTCCACTAATAGTCATATTTGCCTTCCTCTCTAGAGTGCACCTGATGTTAGGACAATTAACATTGCCTGTTTGTTTCCATAAGCCCTAAGGCATCTCCCAACTTAATTCCACTGAGATACTATTAAAAATTTCTTTTATTCTTTCCTTTTCACCTGTGGTTTTCTCTGTCTGTCATTGTTCATTTCCTGGCATTAAATGTAAACTCTTTTAAGGAAATGAATTTGTTTTGTTCACTTTTTTATCCAAATTGGTTTAAAAAATATGGGGTACAGAGTAGGCATTCAACAAATATTTGCTGATTGACTGAATGAATGAAAGCTTAGAAAATATTAGGTGTTCAACACATTATTGCATTACATTGTATTTTTGATTTTAATTATTTGAGATGCAGTTTTATCATTTTTTCTTTGATTTTGTAATGATTTCACTCCATAAAATTTCAGAATTACATGTTTTTTTAAGGTAAAACATTTACTCTATTACTTTAGAATTTCATTTTTATTAGCATACCTTTTCTCAAATTACACAGTGTATAAAATTCAATGATTTGATAGAAAGAATGCACAAAGGGTTAATATCACAAAGTTTTAGAGTGCTTTTTTGCCCTATGCAATCTGATTCTCAAAATGAAAATAAGCCCATTTTCAAACATTTAGATACACAATTGAAACTAACTACAATCTTGTATCAAAATTCCCTGAATTCACATGAAAGGAGGCTGAAATTAACTGTATAGTTTCATGCAAAAAAACTATAAGAAATTTATAAAACTATAAAAAATTTTCCTGGGACATTTATCAGTCCATTATTTCTTTAAAAAATGTGTTTGATTCATGATGTGTGGAGTTATTTTAATATGTGAAGATACATTTAATGGTAAGTGAACATAAGATTTTTCTTTCCATTTTTGTCTTTTTTTCCACTATTATGTACGTGGAATTTGCAAGGAGTCTGGCATAGGCAAATGTAAGTGAATACTACTGCATAATGCAGGTATTAGCCAGAAAAAAAAATTAGGCTTAATAAGGGGTCTTATTTTCTCCTCATTTAATGCATTTTCTTCTTGTAGAAGTTAGAATATGTTATAAGCCAAGGTGTGGCAGACAAGGCAGACTGCCTGAGTCAAAGTCCAGTCCAATCTTCTAGCATATGTTTTGGTGAAACTAGGAAGTCTAAACCAAACTCTTCTAGACTCTCTTTTGTCTCGAGTTCTCATATGACCACTTATGGAAAATGATCATACAAAAGAAAGTGGGATTAGGGAGATTAGATTTTGTAGTGGAAGTATTTGATTCTTCTGATATAACTGTGTTCAATTCTATCACTTGATTTCCTAGATTAATGGGTTCAATGTAATTTGCATCAAGATCAGTGGAGTTTCATCGCTGTATAGTATACAGGATTGGTTTTGTTTTCTTTCCATATACTTAAGCTTCTAAAATTCTCTGGTAAATCCCTTTATGTGGACTTTGTGACTCATGACTAAAATCATGACCTATAAATATAGGCTTCTAAAACTACTTTATAACATTAATTATAATGTATTATCATTTTTAAATTTCATTGCCTTTCTCTTTAAATAAACTGTACACTCTCCCTTATTCACAAATGTGTACTTAATCCCTTGCACAGTTTTGGAACATACAAGTTTCTCATTTAGTGGCATGAATAAAAGAGTGAGTAAATGTATAAATAAAGTTATTAGTAGTATTATATAAAGCAGGTAAAGAGAATATAATTATATATTTTATATATAGTGTATATATAAATAATTAGATAAGGTCTATGACTGAGGGGAAATGTCTTATCTCTCCAAGATTCATTTTCTTTAGGTATAAAGTAGGTATAATACTTTTTACCTCATGGTTTTATTGTAAGAATTAAATGAAATAATGCCTTTAAATCACTCATCAGAGTGTCTGTTATATAGTTCACAATATAGATGTCAGTTATTATTGTCTGCAACTTTCAAGAGATTAGTTATTTGATGGATATTAACTGCAGAAGCACAGAACAAAGGCATATTAACCAAATATACAAATCATGGAAATTATGACCTTTTTATCCTTATAACAATTGTTGCTATTTTCATGGAAAGCGTCCAACCAAATATAAGATCTTACAAAATCTATATACATTTTTATCTCCTTATGTATGTATTTCCTAATAACCTCTCATTTTTTAACAAAGTAACAATGCCACATTTAAGACAAAGCTTAAAACATTTTAATTATTACAAGAATGTAATTGAAAATTATTTCAGTTGTTCACATTGTAGATAAAGCTGCAACTCTATAATAGTGTATATCAATACATGGCATGCCCCACAAAGAATCCTTCTGCATTTGTGTTTCAATGTTCTGGTAGGTAAGTATTTAATTCCTGTTCTGGTTTACTATTCTGATGTACTATACATCATATGAATAAAATTATTTTTGTTTCGACCAATGAAATGCATATTATTTCCCTAAAATTTCAACAAATCTGCAAAAGTAATATCAATTTTGACTCATTAGAATTTAATGGAGCAAATATGTCTTAGTCATGAAGCTTCAGTGTGATCTTTCATGTTCATTAAAAACTATTCCTGACATCACTTTGGTTATCTGAACAGAATATTTACTGTTGTTGAAAAGACATCCCAAAAAACTGGGGCATTTTCCTTAGGCATTATCTATGTACTCATTACCTAAAAACCAACTCTTTGAATAAAAATTGTTGTGATAAGTGAATCAAAATTATTCTGTTTGTAAGTACAATATCATAGCAGCAGTAGTAATTATTATAATAACAATAGTAATAGCTAAATATATAAAGATTACCCACTATATTCCAGAAATAATTTACATGCATTATCTTATTTAATCCTTATGACAATCCATGAATAAGACATTACTATCTTCAGTTCACAGAAAGAGAAATGGAGGGTTAAGATAATTAAGTGAATGTCCTCAGATCACACAGGATTTTAAAACCTGCAGTCCAACTATAGAAAGTCTCTAAATAAACTTTTATTAATTGTCAGGGTGTCAGCACATTTATTTTTTGTTTCAAACGTTTATTTAAGAAATCTAGAGCAACCTTCAGAACCAGAAATACCGATGTTATTTCTACATATTAAAAGATACTGCTTAACATATGAGATTGCCCAAGATTCAAAAATTTATATGCACTGTTTTGGAAAAAGGAAACAAGCATTGTCCGTTATTGTCAATGGAGCATAAATTATTTAGACTACAGTAGGCAGCAATTTGGCATTTAACTTAGCAATGTTACTTTTTAGTACAATTTTTCATTGATTCTAAGATGCACATATTGTTTCCATATTTTATTATTCTAAGACATATTTTAACATCTCTAAAATCTAGGTGTATTTTATAATTGATGGGGTATATTATTTATATGGTAGTGTTTTTTCTTTCTTCATGATACCAAATATACTGGCATATCTTACAATCAATAGTGAAACAGTATAGGTGAAATGTGTTGTTTATCTGTAGATATACTTATCTAGGAATACACACACAAATGCAAGTTAGTATTATCATCAATTTTAATACCGAAATATTGGAAACTATAAAAAATAAATTGTGATATACACATACAATGGAGTACTTTGCAGTCTTTAAAAAGAATAAGGCAGAACTATATGAACTTTATGGAATTATTGCACATTATAATATGTGGAAAAACATCAAAAAATACTGTGTAAAAATGTTATCATGGTTGCTTCTGGGAAGGGAGAGATAAGGTGACAAGAGTAGGGAAAAAACTGATTTTCATTGTACACCATTTTGTAAATATTGAACTTTTACTACAAGTTTTACCTTTCAGGTAATCAAACACATATTTTAAAATATTATTTTAAACTATTATAACCATAACAACTTGCTTCTCACTTAAATAATTCTTTCTAATTTTGAGATTTACTACTCTTACATGACTCCTAAAAAAGAAGAAATTATTCTTCTTAAAATTAGAGTATAAAATCATTATTTTTCTTCTTCTTTGCATGTCTCCCTAAAGTTGTGTTAAACTAACTGTATGTTACTTATGATATTTGTCCCACAATCAGACTATTTTGCCATGTTTGGAATTGGGTTTTATTTGCTCAGTTAGCCAGCTAAGTATGATTACATGGTTTAATAAGGTTTCCATTTAGAAGTAAAAAATATTTTGTACTGAATTATTTCCTTTATGACTGTATTTTGGAGATATACTTAAGTTTTTATTTCAACATTGGCCAATGTGGTATCACTTTTCCTTTAAGTTATCTGGGATACATTTTACATCTTTGACATTTATTGACTTTCTCTCAAATCTCTGAGGAATATCTACTTCATTTTTTTCTCTGGTTTTAAAAATTTACTTACAATTTTTCACTTGGAAATTGGTCAATGGTTTTCAAAGGGTTGCCATATATTTTATAAGAAATCTACGCTGTGGGATTTGGGAATCGCTTCTTTTCTTTCAGAAAGTGAAATGTATAGAATTGAACCATCAGCAATAACTTCAGGGTCAAGAGCCTCAAGAGTTAACTCTGTAAATGATGTTAACCCTAAACAGGCAACAGCAAGCTTCAAGAGCTAAAAGCCCAGGAACAAAGTCTTTATATAACTGGAAAAGAATGGATGGCCCCTCAGCTACATGTTGCCTTCTATGTCTATTGTTTGTGTAGCAGAAATTAAAAAGTCTTTGTGGATACATCCTGGAGTTGTTTACTATCCCCTATGAAGACAGAATCCTAGTTTATAGACTTATCTAACCTTCTTCATTGACACTTTATAGTATGTGCTCCTGTGGACCATAAAAATGCTCCTTGTAAGAAGACCCATCTGTTTCTTTAGGAGGTTTGTTTTACCCAGAGTTTTATATGACTGTCGTGACTTTCCTCCTGTTGTTCAGTGCTTTCCATTTTTATTTTTCCTTTTGAGTCCCTTTGGAAAAATAGAATTTGGAGTTCCTATGCATATTTACATTTTTACTATTTGCTTCCGTCAAAGAGTAGCAGCAATAAAATCATGCTGAGTTTACTTATTTAGAAACCTAGACGTATATATAATATTTAAAAGTTTAAATTAAATCTAGGAAATCTTGCAGAAGTGACTTAGCACAAATAGAAGCTATAGTCACATGTTGAAATGAAAAATGCAAAGAAAATGCCATGCACTCCTCTGCTGTATTTAAGTGTAGGTGTTCCACAGAAAACGAAGTGCTGACATTAACATCATCAATGTGTTTATTCTTGTGAAGAGTGCACATCTTAATGTCATCCTGAATAAATAATGTGGTTTGTGCTGAACTGATCTCTGAAGAAAGTACAAGGAATGTAGCTAGAGGGGCCTCATTTACTCTGGTGAATAAACTTGCTTGCTTGTGTGGGCGCCATATTTATATGCAGATGAACTGAACACCTGGAATCTTAAAAAGAAACCATAAGCTACTTACAAACTTCTCTTTGCTTTTAGTGTACTGATATATAAATATTCACAGAGGAAAATCATCCATCAAAAACTAATATTTTGTAGTTAGTTTTTCTAGTGTACAGGAACATAGAACCTCACAGGATTCAGAAGAATTACAACATAGGGGTTTATGTATAACCTTTCTTTCATCTTCCTTATTTGTTAATTCATATATAATTTCTCCATTTTCCAAGAATGCTACAGAATAAGTTGTATGATATTGACATTTCCCCTCCCTAAAATTCCTAATGAAACTTCAGTGGAATAGCTCAGAAGAAGGGACAGGATCAGTCCTATAGGATCTTTGGATGCAATTTAAAATAGTCACCATCAGATGGTGATGGAAGTTGAATAGTCATGGAGTTTTCTCTACTTTTGATACTAAACATAGAGAGCTCTGAACGTACGGGAAACCAAATTATAAACAATCTGTGGATAACAAGACGTGTCGGCCAGGCCTGAGGTATATCACTCTTCATGTTTGGAATTGGTTACCTCCAATCTCCAATACCTACACTTGAATTTGAGGCTTAGACGATGTTAGCAAGATGGAGTTCCTCCTTCTCTTCTTTCTGTATATTGATTGATAGCTGCTAATTTACATTATCAGCTGAAGCATCCTTTGGAGATAAAAGAGACTTGGATTCAACCCACATTGAAGCTATACCACATAAATATTTTTGAGGTGAACCTGAACTGACACCAAAACTACAAAGTAGGGCTCTATTCCAATGACTGAAACTCTACCAACGTTAGGGGGGTAAAAGAGAACCAGTCATGGGTTCAGTACCAGAACTAAATGTCATCTAGTCACTGGGTCACCATTTTGGTGGTGGCACTGGTGAAACTCTGAGGTAAATATTCTCGCCTTTCTGTTTGTGTCAATGACCGTAAAATGAGAGGAATTCATCATTTACAGCAGTAACTTTTGATATCCTGGTAATTTTGCTGTGAAATGCTTCCCTACTGTACGTAACACAGACCTATAGATCTTTTGCCCTCTTATAGTAAAGCTAGCAGTGGTCATTAAAACACCTACAATGTTCATAGTTTTCTGGCTTGGTAAGGGTGTTGCCAAGGAGGAGGGCCAATTGCTCCCAGTTCCACAATGTTGTAGAGAAAGTGGACATGCTTGGGGCAGTTAGCACTCAATGAGAGCAACAGTGTCTTGGACTCATTGTTCCTTCAAGCTTTTGTGGAGGAAATTGCTTTCCTACTGTAGTCAAAGCTGGCAAGCAAAAGCTTAGTCTCATTTGCAGCAATCTTGGAGATGTCCAGAAATTTGAAGGCAGGAGTTTCTGGTGAAGACTGGCATCCCAATTGGCAGTCAATCAATTGGAAGATTACAGCATAGAGGTTTGGATTATTTCTGTAGATGTGGCTTCTTCTACATCCATCAATACAAATAACTATTAAAATATTCAAGTGGGGAATTTTTCTCTATATATAGCAAGCAAAATTATCCTCTGTTTCTTAATTTTGAAGAACTAGTGAACGCATGACTTACAGATGGGTTTTCTTGTTCATATCTGTGAGAACTTTTGTTGTTTGAACTTAGAGTTTGAATTTTGAATATTATTTGAATGAGGATCAGTTTCTGTTCCAACTTAAATCTGACACATCATTTCTCCCTTCCCTCACCCTTGAAACATTGATTGAAGACTCTGATTTCCCTGCTAAGGCCTCCCTAACTGAGTATTAAACTATGTTTAACTATGAAGAAACAGTTGATTACTTGCCTTTAAAATGCAATTAAAATACTGCCACATTGGGTATATACGCTATAGATTTAGCTAAAGAGCTAATGAAAAAAATGCCAATAAGAGAAAGACAGGATTAAAGAAGGACATGGACCTAGAAAAGTAGAAATTCAGGAGATCCATGTGGACAAGAGGAGCTGAAGCAATACACAGCATCAGGCAAAACACCCCAAGTGGGAGAACTGAGAAAAAAAAATAGAACCTCACAAAATACTAAGATTCTAGTGTTGAAAATGAAGATTCCTGAACAGAATTGGTAAGCAAACCCATGAGGATAATTACTTTCTGAGATGAAGACAGAAAGGATGACTATAATGGGTACATAAATGAGTGGAAGAACTAATATGTAAATCTTGAAGGGGAAAATTACTGTGAAGTATAAATTAGAATTAAATTTGCTTATATTTACACATTCTTCTATATAAACACACATATAAATAACTAGAGTTTCATAATGACTATAAAGTAGTTTTATGATGTAAAGAAGCTCTATATAGACTGGTGAATATTAACTCTATTGTCTGAATATAAGTAATATTAAATAAAGATGACAAGAGACACTAGGAATCACTGTCTATATATAAAGAATAAAAGAAAATTCTCCCATTTAGGAGATATTCTCATAATTATAGGGTCAAAATGTATAAATTTAGTATGAAGATTCCTTTTAATACAGTGCCAAAAAACTTGCCAGAAGTAACAATGTAAAGTTCACACCAGGGAATTCTGCCAAAGCACCTTTTTAGCATTGAGTAATATATTTTTAAAGTTTTTCCAGTTTCTGAGGTGATCATGGTATTGTGATGACAAGAGACTTTCACAGATTGGGATACAAGGGATAGCTATTCTGGTTCAAAACAGAATCAGCCTGAACTAAAGAAGCCTGACTTGTGGCCTATCAAACACACATTGTATATCTGCTTTAACTATTAAAGTAAGAATGCATTAAACATTATCTCAAAGAAAAAGGATGCACTCTCTCATAAGATAAGAATGCATACTTCCCCTCCTATGATGCCAGTATTGGTAAAGTCATGTAGGTAACACCCATATTGGTATTCCTGAAGATAAATTCCCTTTACCCGCCATCAGGGTCATGTTGACCTGCTAATTTGCAACTGAACACTTCTTTGACACTTTGATGAATATGGATCCTGGGCATGTTTAATGGATGTTCTCTGTTCTAAAAAGGTATGACTGCACTGAAAACCATGCTTCTCTAGAAAGCTTTCTTCCTTTGTGGAGGCTGTCTTCCTGGATTATAATCCTCACCCTGGCTCACGTAAAACTCACCTTCTCTCTCTTATGTATAGAATGGTTATTGGTTATTTTGCATCAATAGTGACTATTCATGTTAGTATTTCTTTAATTCCTAGTGAGCTTGAAAAATTTCTCAAATGTTTATGGGTCATTTGTATTTCATCTTGCAGTTGTCTGTTATATATATTTTTCTGTTTAGATTTTCATATTTATTGAGTGTAGCAGATAAATGATCATTAACAGTTAGCATCCACTGTTTGGGGAAAATGTTTTCATTTAGCAAAATGTCTTGAAAGGTTACTCTCAGACAACATGGCATGGAAAGAAACAAAGCGATGTTAAATTACTCTGCCTAAGAAACGAACAGTTAATCGGGGTAAGGTAAATCAAAGAAAAGAGGAGCCGGGAGGAGGAGAGAGGGAAGAAAAACAGGATTAGGAGGCTGAAGCTTGAAGAAAAGGTAGCAAGCAACGATTTTCCAGTGTCAGGATGACCTAAAACTCAAGAATAGCGGTTTCGCATATTCACATTTTCTGATGCTATAATGAATACCAAGTCTATGAATCAAAAGAAAGTGATAATATAAGCCCCTGGAAATTTGCACAATATTGGGGACAGCATTGGCCTTATCATTAGAAGCAAGATTATGACTTTAATCTCTAACTAATTATATTTTTATCATGAAGAGTAACCTCGGTTGACCTCCAACTTGGCATAGTAATTAAGGTTCTGGAATCTCACTGCTTTGGTTTATATCCTGGATTCCACAATAACTGGCCTTATGAACTTAATCTCTCTAAAACTCCTCTCATCTGTCAAATGCAGATAAAATTGGCACCTACATTATAGGGTTCTTATGAGGATTTAGTGAACTAATCCTGATAAAATCCTCCACTCAGTGTCTGAAACAAAGTAAGCACTCATTAAATGTCACCTTTATTTATATCTGTCTGTGTACATGTGTATATTATACAATTGTGCACAAAGAATTTGTCACATAATAGAATTTCATATCCTCAGTTTTTTACCAAACATTCCAATGTCTTTTCTCTGTGCTTTAACATTTTTCAAAACTATAATTTTAATATTATATGGATATACCTTATTTTATGTAATATGTTGTAGTAAAAACTACATTACTTTTCCAATTTTTATTATATATTTATATATATGCAGATATAGGTATAAATATTTTCCTGTATTATAAATTATTATTTTAATCTGTATTTGCTGGAAAACTAATATAACCAAAATGTTTTCATCACTTATTGATATGGGATTACTTCTTTTTTAATTGGTTCTTCATTTTCTCTGTTTTTGTTTTCTTTTTAAGTTGGACTGTTGGTATTGGATCAACATTAACATTACTGAAATATGAAAATATGTATTATGCTCTAAACAAATAACTAGCAGATGCACTTTTTGTATTCAATCTGTTGACAATGTGAGATTTACCTGATTTCTGTTCTTTCTTTATTCATTTGTGTGTTTGTTTATATTCCAGAGATTTTTATAGACAGAATTAAGGCAGCTTACAAGAATGTTAGCATTAAAATGAGAGATCCGAAAGGAACTTAGGATAGAGTATAAAATGCATAACATAAGATAACAAATGCCTCTGTATTTACTCAGGTTGGATCTAAACTCTGGCAGCAAAATTGGAAAAAAAAGTTCTGATCAAGTAGGAAACTTGCAAATTACATAAAGTAAAAAAGAAAGCAGTTCCTTCTGAATGAAAACAAATGATGAAAAACACATATCCTTTTGAAAAAATATGCTCTATGTTTTCTTTTTTTCTAAAAGACTATACATTTTGCTTTCTTATTATTCTTTCTGTTTGTCTATTGCAACAGAAGGTAAACTCCATGAGAGTAGGGAATCTTAGTGCATTCATCAATGGATCCCAAGATTCTATAAGAATGCATGACACAAAATTGTTGCACAATGTATACTTTTGAATGTAAATGTTAGCACAAACAAAAAAATAGAACAACGAAGAAATATATATGCACCACTCTTTTGTTTACAAGTTACTTTTCTCTCTCTCTCTTTTTTTTTTTTTTTTTGTTTGTTTGAGGCAATACCTTAAAGGGTGTTGGGGGCAAGATGTTTAGATTCGATAATGTCTTCATTGCAATATAACATGCCACTCCTATAAAATCCCTCAGAATGCTGGGAATTAATTAAGATTCTAGTCTAGAGCAATTATTCTCACAGAAATTCTCTTTAATGTGAAGTTAAAGGAGAGGACAGGGGAATTTCTAAACTGGACTCATCCTTCCAACTTCATCTCTTCATTGCCATTCTGCTCCTTCTTGGGGTTAGGACTGCCTCCCTGTTATGCCCTCCCCGTCCCAATATATGAATAATCTTACATCGGAGAGGAAAAAAGTGTCGAGAAGTACCACTAGGCATTGAAGAGCTAGGAAACTGAATAAAATATGCGATTTATGTCTAATAAAAGCTAACAATGACCTTGAACAAGTCATTAAAACTCGTTGTTAACTGTCTCTACGTCTGAAAATGAGAGAGTTTAACTCTGACCTCTAATATCCCTTCAACATGTTATAACATTTAAATTATACCATTAAATTTCACTATCTTATATAACAGTTTCCTGAAATGGTTTTCTTTTCTTTGGTTGAAAATTCATACCAGGCTGGAATTTTATCACAGATCCCAGTATTTAATAGGGGTCACACTCCAATATGAGAAAAAAGCGTGGCATACAGAACTAGAATTTAATGTTCATGTCAGACAGATGCTTAACTCAGGGTGCAATCCTTTCTCATTTTTCAGTCTGATTTGAAGCCTTCACTTTTTGCATGTGATGCCATTGAGGAATTATTTGAAGAAGTGAAGGAAAGAACAAAGAAGCAAATTTGTGTTTATTAGTTTACGAGACATGTGGCTAGACGAAAACTCCCACAGCCTCCCTGCCTCCACCACCACCACCATTTCCCAGGTTTGTGTGGCTGGGTTGGAATTGAATGAAAGAAGACTTTTACTCCTTTCGTTCTGATTTAATTCTTATGGAAAAAATCAATAGTTGAGAGTTAAGGGAAACAGGAATGCACATTACGATGAAAATATTTCCAACACAGGGCTTGTTTAAGATCATAATTGTCTCCCATATTACATAAATATATAAGAATATATATTCTATATTTGTCACACGAGAACACTTGTATAGTGATAATACACATTGCTTGTATATTCAAAACATGAGACTAGTTATATAATGATAAATTGTTAAGTAATGTGCATATTTTAACCCTCATGGATACATATTTTATATTATTTCTTGAAGTGATAAGAAAGTGATAAAAATTAATTCCATCATCAGGCTAAACAATAAAAATTCTTATATAAATATGTTTGAAAACTAAATAGTATGTTACTGAAAATGGAGCATGGTGGGGAGAAGTGTGTTCCAGAAACTTTTTTTAGAAAGAGGAAGATTAAGTGTCTGAATTCATTACTGTGTGAGCTTTATACACATTTCCCATTAAGTATGTACATAGTTGTAAAGAATTTATTCCACAACGTATATTTACCCACTATTAATACTCCTTCAAAATAACTCTTTTCACATGTATGCACATGTGAAGGCAAGAAACACTCATTTAAATTTCTACAGAGGCTTGTCAAAAAAAAAAACTTAATATGAGCTTGCACCAAGCTGAAAATGCAAACATTTCTACATTTTTAAATGTTGCTAAAGATTAAAAATAAAGTTTGTAAATAGCAGAGTGAAATATCTAGAACTTACAAGATCATACTGAAACATTGTAACCCATCTATAATTTTAACTTTCTTCTCTTAAAATGGTGTGTGACAAATAATTCTACCATTATAAATAACCTTCTTTATAAAGTCATGCTAAATGGTGCCAGAAAGGTATTACTTGGTATATTTGCTACATTTTTCTCTCCTTTGCTTTTGAAAAGATTTATAGTTATTTCTCTATTTAGCCAGCAGATGTGAAGTGATTTGGGGATGATCTGTAGCCATCAGAAAGTGCCACATGTTTCTTATTTAACTCCATTTCCATGGAAACCTAAAGACGTCTCATGCATCGTCTTTCAGTTTCCTGAAGAAAAATAGCTTTCATTATTTTGGCACTAGACACCCTGAGAATGCCCTTTGTCAAGAATAATTAGAATTTCACTTTTCAGCATCTCTCCTGCAGTATAGTGACTGTCTAAAGGAGGCTGGCTGTCTGGTGTCTGATAAACGTGTTCTTAAGTGTATGAACTGAAGCGAATCTGAGCCAAACCAGTTAGAGCTGTCCATGTGAAAGTCTAGATAAAGGGGCAGAAATGTACACATTGATATCATTAATTTACTTCATGACTATTCCATTTATTAAATAGAGGTTACTTTGACAGACTAGCTCAAATGCTTTGTCCATAGAGAACAAGAAAATACACCCAACTACATGGTTGGCACGGTACTTTAAAATTGAGTTTTAATAGTTACTTCATAAAACAAAGCATCTGATTAGCACTGGGCCTAAAGACTTCTGCAAACTGTAAGTGTGACAAAGGAAAGTTCATATGAAATATTGGAAGAAATGAAGACAGTAAGAGAGAGACAGCAGTTATTTCATACAAAGTCACCCCAAACTCCTCATCATGACTGACCTCACACTGCCCTCCCACATGTACCTGCCATTTTACAAGTGATCCCTCTGCCTAGAAGGTTTGTACTGTCTCTCCTTCCAGACACAGTCCAATCCTCTTCTTTTCCCTTATAACATTCCAAGACTTCTGAAGGTTGTTCTTCCATAGCATTTCCCCCATACCTTAATTGTGATACTTATCACATTGCAAGTTAATTTTATATATACTTTTTCTTGTCCCATTACACTTAAGCATTTTGAATACAGCGACATCTTGCTTTTTATATACATTCAAAAAGGTTTGATACAGAGTTTATCCTCAAAAAATGCTTAATGAATGAAAATGAATGAAGAAAAATATGACCAACTGCATCTTTACAACACTGGATAGAATGAAAACTCTGCATTCAGTGCCAGTGTCAGAAAGAATTAGGAGATTTCCACTGGTTCTGAATTCAGATAGGAATGGCAAATTCTAAAGAAATTCATCCCAGACATTATTTTAATATTAGACCATATCTCCGTAGAGAAACTGTTCCTCATTTTATTTTTATCTTTATTTTTATTCAATTTTTAAAATCATAGAACTTACACGGCAAACAAAAAAGTTGCCGGGCTTGTCTGACAACATAACCTAATGGTCGTAGAGTGTATAAAACACAATAGATTAGTCAAACTAAGGAGCCAGTGTGAGAAAAATGGAAGATTTTTAATAGCTGAATCTGTAAATAAGCACTGAAAAGTGAAGGACTTTTAAATTCAAGAAGTAACATGATAGAGAGGGGGAAGAATATGTAGAAAATAGTTTGTTTAAGATGTAGCTGTATTACAGTAAGATGAGAATAGAAAACAGAAAGATTAGCTTTTCTTAATTAGTCGGATATAAATTATGAGGGCTTTGATGAAAATAGGACCTGTGTAAGTAGAAAGGGAAGAAAAAATTGAGATCCTTATTTGAGAAAGAATAGCAGAAGTTGATTGTATGAATACATGGGAATTAATGAGGTGAGCAAAGGAGCTCCAGGGTTGCTTTCTGCCCGTGTCACTTTTTTTTTGCTGAGGAAGCTTGGCCCTGAGCTAACATCTGTGCCCATCCTCCTCTATTTTGTATATGGGATGCCGCCACAGCATGGCTTGATGAGCGGTGCATTAGTCCATGCCCGGGATCCAAACCTGTGAACCACGGGCCCCTGAAGCGGAGGGTGTGAACTTAACCACTACTTCACCGGGCTGGCCCCCAGGCCACTTTTGAATAGAGATTGGTATTAAGGTAGCATGATCCTGAATCAAGAATTTTTGCAAATGACATATTTCTCAGAGAAGCTAATAAAATCAGCCTTGACTTGCTAAGTTTGAGGAAGAATTTGCAAATAAAGGCGGAGAAATCCTGACACAGTTGAAAGTCCCAGGATAAGGAAAGGATAAGTCTATTGGAAGTGATCTGTTTAAAGTACTTGAACGTTATAAAGGAGAGAATAGCAAGTAAAACAAACATAGACTCAAGAATTAAATATGGGGTTAATGGGAAAGGCAACAAATGGGGGGGGGGACCACATAAGAGGTAAAGAAAGAAGATCTAAGAATCATGAAAGTGTGAATACACTTTTCCAAAGAAATGTCCAAGTAGAGGAGCCTGCACAATTGGCTACAATTGTGCAGGGGAACTAATCTTGATAAGAACAAAGTGAGTGTAGTGGATTTGTCTAGGGTATCATGGATAATTAGTGCTAGAATGGTAAAGACAAAATTAAACATAAAGGAAAAAGAGAAGAAAGAGAGGAAGTTGAAATTTGCAATGTGCTCAGAAGAGGCTTAGCCAATATATGTACTTATTTAATTCTCACAACTTTATAAAGTAAGCACTGCTTAAGTAAAAGACTGAAGGCCACACAATTACTCACACACCTGGATCCTCAGATGGTTGGACATACAGAAATGTATGGAGACAGGCTCTTTGTGGCTTATCAAAATTGTATCATGAAGGATAAGAGAAATTAAGATACAAACTATCCAGAACTATCACAAGCCCAAGTAAAGTTTTTGTTCTGGACTTTTTAATTTAGAATAAAGCCAAAATTGGAGAATATCTGAAGACAAGTAGACATTTGGTAATAGAATTCTGGGACAAGAGGGAATAACATTTTATTGTTCTCACAAAAATTGTCCTTGAAAACCTATAGTTAAAGAATAGAGAAAACTTTGAAAAGAAAGCAAAATGCAAAGCATTACAATTTAGGCAGAGAAAAAACTTTTATAGCAAGACATTCAAAATGCTACCTCATATCTAAGCATGGGCAAGTCATATTGCTGAGGTATGAAAGAAAGCCAGCTCCATCAAGGATCCTATTTTTATAAAAAAAACTGAAAACTACATAAAAATGAACAAGCAATTCCTGGCTTTTGGTGATAAAGCAGATGATTCTGACAATTGTTCAAAACAACACCAGCTAAGGTTAATAGGTTTGCTAGAAGGTTGGAAGTTAGGAAGTCGGCCAATTTTATAGAGGTATACTGTGAATGATATACCACCAAATTCTCCAGAGTTATTTATGTTTTTTTAGTGTCAACAGAATGTGTATGTCAGGTGCCAGCTCCCTTCATCTCACTGAGAACTTTCCTGGAATAATGTTCTCTTATGGCTTACATTCTGATTGATAATTAAAACAATTAAGCCAAATTCTATTATATTGGAGTAGATGGTGAGTGGTAGTATCAATTATTTGCATTTTGGAGCTTTGTTAAACATTTTGAAAAGCTAACAATTTACTAAGGGTATAGGCATTGGAAACAGTTTAAATCATGATTTAACCCCTTAGTACCTTGAAATTTAGTTCTTTAGATATAAAAGGAGCATGATGGCTACAGTGTGGAGCTCTTAGAATTGAAAGGACTTGTAAATCTACTTGAATAGCACTTGTTACATAGTAGAAGTAGAAAAATGACAATAAAGGTCTTGAAAGGCAATTGAAATGTTATCTATATTGTCAGTAATACTAAAGTACATTTTTTAAAAAGGTAAAATCATGACTCTCATCTAAATATAATATGAACACATTTCAATTATGTAGTTTTACTCATTAACTAATGAGAGAGCATGAAAGACGTTACATTTGGTCAATGGATTATCCTTAAAGCAGACACATGTATAAGCAAACAAGAATGCTGAAATTTATGTGCTTAATAGATTAAAAAATTGGCTTTTCCACAGGGATTGTGGAAATCAATTGCACTTCTAAGAGTCAAAATCCATCTCTATGTGTATGGACAAGAATTATTTGCATCATTATCAGTTATTTACTACTTACAAAGTTGTAAAATAGCTCAAAGATAATGAAAGACAGAGATGACCAGGATGTGTGCACTAAACAGGATACCTAGTAATAATTTTTGCCCATTTTCATTTGTGCATTTACACTTATTTTTCAGACAGTCTTCTCACCTTCTGTTCATCATAATATCAAAGAAAGATGATCATTGATCACAGAAAAATGGACTGGCCTCATTGGGTTTGGTCTAACTATTTATGTAAGTTCAGCAAGAGTCTCAATTAACTCTGAAGGCCTTCTTGCAAGTTCTGCAAATCAAATGCCATAGAGTATTGAACAACCCACAAGGACACAAAATTCATTTCTGTCTAAACGTTTTTATAAAGAGTCTCACATTGTACTTTTAAATGCCTCTATTTATTTGCTATCCGGAGGATAGGAAAACAAACCCAAGAAACTATCTCCACCAAATTTCAACTACAGTGCCTATAAATCTGTGTGAATTCTTCTCTTCCAGAGATTCCCCCAAATTTCCTAAGGCTCCTGGCCTGCCAGGAATTTACCTTAAATTTTCCTAAATGTATTCCTTAAATTTATCCTAAAACACCCAGCCCTGTAAGCCAGGTATAGGGCCAGATTTCCTAACAGAACTTTGTAGGCATTGGCTCTGTCACTAAGGCCAAATATTGTTATTTACAATGGGCTTTCACACCTGATTCAGTGAGCACCATTCTCAAATATGACACTCCAGGTCTGGCCATGGTTATGCAATTCGTCGACTATGTGCTGGTTACAAAGAGAACAGATTCTTATGGAACCCATGTAATCTACTTTCTTTGCCATGAAAAGTAAGGACACTCAGTAAGATTTTATGAATTCTGGGACACCAATGAGAACCAGATATCATTTCACAATGTCTTACTTCAATGTACAAAAGCAGAGTTACTAAATTGTGGGTTGCAAATAGTTTAAGAAAAAAGACTTCCATATATATCTGAAAAATAGAACATTAAAGCGATGTCAACAATATTCTAAATAAATAACCACAATGTAATTTCTCTCATCAGTTCATTCAATTCTCTGTAATTAGTTTTTGTTCTGCTGGATCCTGGGTTAGCCATCCACTGGCAGGTGACTGCCTTCGTCTGGACTAACATGAGTCCTGGAAATCCTGACTCAGTCACTGGTATGGTGGGACAGTTATCTAAGTGATGTCTGCTCAGAGCCTCTACCCACAAGTCTACTCTTTAGTATCAATAGTTTGAAGTGACTGTTACAGTACTTTTCCACAAAACCTGAGACTTTCCTTCTTAAAAGCACATTCTCTGGCCTATAGCTTATAGCAGAGCCTTCAAAAAAGCCTAATAGTAAAATAAAAACTATCCATAGATGATAGAGGATTAATTTCTGACTGTAACTAGTTTATTTCTATAACCAATAATATCAGGATAGAGGAGAGCAAAATTCTCTCTTGCAGTGGGGTAACTATCTCATAAGAGTTTGATCAGTGCTTTCCCTGAGGGTAAATACATATTACGGAAAGAAGCACATTGACAAATCTGTACAGTCTTTCCATAAAGCATATACTTTCTAAAATATTTATATTAATAACTCTTTGCCTATACAAACTTAGGGAAGGCTGAGCATATCTTCTGATATGACTATTTTCTGTGCAACTCTTATAATAGTAACACATCAAACAAACCTAATGATTTCTAGCATCTCCTTTTATATAAAGAAAAAAAGGAAATACGTGTGATTTTTCTAGGAGGTGTCTAGAAAAGCTCAAAGAAAATTGTAAGCATATTTTTTACAAGTTTAGTGAAGATTTTGGAAAGGCAAAATCAAAAGAGTTGTCAGAGATTTGGGCACATGATTAGGATAGGATGGTGGGTGCCTGAGAAGCAATAGTTGATTTTGTATCTAATCAAAGTGACAACAAAACATTTTAAGGAAACATAAAAGATAACAGAACTATAAAGAAAGATCTAGGGAAAAGCCTGGTGGCCTAGCAGTTAAGTGCGGGTGCTCCACTTTGGTGTCCCAGGGTTCGCAGTTTCGGATCCTGGGTGCGGACCGACACACTGCTGGTTGGGCCATGCTGTGGCGGCGTCCCATATAAAGTAGAGGAAGATGAGCATGGATGTTAGCCCGGGGCCAGTCTTCCTCAGCAAAAAGAGGAGGATTAGCAACGGATGTTAGCTCAGGGCTAATCTTCCTCACACACACACAAAAAAAGAACTAAAGCTCTTCCATAAGTGTGGAAACTGGCCTTTTTTTTTCTCCTTTCCTTAAGGAGTAAAGAAGATTATAAATACAGCATAAGGCACAGAAAGTTAATCTGATACAACACAGAATCTCTACTATCTAGGCAGATTGCATCAAATTGAAAAATAATCTCTCCTGATGTAGCTAAAGGCAGTAATTAGAAACTACAGAAGCAAGCTCATCCAAATTGAGTGAACTCTGCTAAAATTTTAACATATTTCATAGCTTTTATTTCAGACAAAGATATTATAAGCCAAGGCAAATAAAATTCACTTTCCAAATGTGATTCTTCATTATGCTCCTTCATTTTGTGGAACTAAAGGACTCTCTACTTTAAGACAGTGGTTCTCTCTGGGGGTCTGCTAAGTGAAAACAATTTTCATAACACTACCAAGATGTTATTTATGTTAACATATAATGTGTTCTTTATTGCTGTCTTCAAATGAATCAATAAGTATTAAAAATGTCAGTTTCTATTTCCAACACAGTGACTATAGATGGCGGACATACATAAACAAAAGCTCGCTGGGATCCATGAAAGTATGAAGGGGTCAGAGGCTAAGACCGGTGAACTCCTGTATTAGGAAAAACTTACACTTTCTTCTTTGATAAACAAAAGCACACACACAATTGTATTTCTTTGTCACCATTATTTCTAGTATAGGTAACTAATATTTCACAGAAAAAGCAAAGGGTTGGATAAATGAGAATTTACCACAAGAATTTACCAGATTAGCAATTCCGTGAACACACATAATAAAACTTTCTAAGGTCACACACATCTCATTTACACATTCATGGCCCCAAACTATAACCTCTCTATGGAATATTAAAGTAAAAAGGCATGTAAAATCAAAATGATGCTTAGTAACCATGCTTTGCTTTGGTAATCTATCTTACTTAAAAATTATTTAGGGATACAATGAATATCCACTAATTAACTTAAGGTAGTATCAGAAAGAGATTTTAAATTATTTAAAGATTTCAAAAATTCCCTTTGAGCTGACATATTACAAACCATAATTGCTGTAGAAATAAAAAGTTTGACAAAATAATTATTCAATTTAGTTGAAGAAATTTAAAATTTTCTTAACCTTAAACAGTACTCATGAGTAATTATTACTTTATTTGATCAGTAAACTTGTAAAAGTTTGGGAAAATGAACCCAAATAGAATACATGTATCTTTTATTATACTTAACAGTAATAAGTCAGAGAAAAGACGTAGCTGGATTTTTAAAACAAAAATTATTCAATGAGTCTTGTCAAAGGTCATCCTAATTATGTGAATTTGGTATCTTAAAAATTTTTTGAGTTATTTTCTGTAAGAAGAAGTTTCTTTAAGTTTAAACATGTAAATTATTAACATTTTAATGTCCTTATTTTCTGGGAATTTTAGGAATATTCAACTTACATAAGTGCTTATTTATCCCTATAAATCAATCAGAACAGAGTTCCTATAATTTAAGATACTTTATAATCTAATTTGTTAAGACCCGCTAGAGAGAGTAAAATATTTCACACTCACACAATGAGAGTTAAAGGCCTTTCTGAATTACAGACACAAAGATACATAGACACATAGAGTGTTTATAGCTTCAGATCTGTAACTTCAGCCATAGGTCAAGAGTAAATATAGAAACACAGATATTAAAGAGCGATTTTCCTTCCTGTGGGCATATACTTCTTAACTTATTTGAGCTCAGTTTTTTCAAAAGAAAAACAATCACAAAGAATAATAAACCTTATTCTATGTCATCTCTCCCCCAACAGAGAATAGATCTCTATAATCCATCTATAGAGATTGCCAAATAGATCATAAAACCAAATTCCTAATCATTGTTATCACCAATGGAAAATAAAATACACAAGTGGAAACAGAAACCAAACCAAAACACAAGATCCGTGGAGAAGAAAAAAATGAAAGAAACACAAAATCAACACAATTAAAGTTCTATTGCTGATTGGGTTTCAGTCCAGGAGCCAAGAAAAGACCCGCAGACCAGTAGCAACTGCTCTGCCAGGTGACCCAATTGAGCCCCTTAGTGGGACCTCCAAGATTTTAAATAACTTTTTAAAAGATAAAATCATGACCTTCATATGATATAAAATGAACATGTATCAGAATGTTTCTTTAATTCATCAATTAATGAGGGAACTAATAAGATATTACAAAAGAGATCAAGGGAGAATTGAGAGACACATATTAAGTAATCAGGAATGTTTAAATGAATTTGATCAATAGATGGAAAACTGACTTTTTTGGGAAAGAGAAGGAAATCAATAGCACCTCTACTGGACAAAATTTATTTGCTTGTCTTTGAGAAAAGTCATATCCATTACTATCAGTTATTTACAATTTAGAGTGATAACATAGCTCAAAGACAGTGAAAGATGAGCTAGACAGAACATCCAATGATCTTTTTAGTGCATTTCAAAGTCATTCACAATTATTCCTGACTGTATCATTGAGAGTAATTTGCCAGATTGTTCCTATTAAATGAACTGATCTCTAATTTTGATAAAGAACAAATGAATTTAATCAACAAAGGTCCCAAAAGAACCAATTATAACTCAATGAAGAATTTAATGAAATTTATAAAATTGCATATATTCGGTTTATAGAAAAATTAGATGTGGTAGGATACAATCAGAGAGAAACTTTATTCTTCCTCATAACTTTCCTTTTCAGTACATTCTGTAGGTTAATTTTCTTTCCTAACTCTAAACCAAATCTCAGAGAGATCTCATAGATTTTTGGTTCCTTTTAGATAATAAAAATCCCTGTCAGTCTAATATCAAATCTTTAACTTCTCTTCAAGTCTATGATTTCTCTCTCCTCAGCTGATAAGCAATCAAAGGAAAGGAAAGGCACAGTTGCCTTGTCTTGATCTCCTGCCCTACACTGTGGCTCTTTAGGGAACCTTCTAGTTTGGAGCAAGAGAAGTGGTGAGAGACAAGGGTCAGAAGGTCTCATTTTCTTGGAAAGGTTGTAGTCCAGCATTAGTACATTTGGGTTTAGGATGTGCCAAAATCTAACTCTTTCTCTTGTGAGACTTTCTTCATGGTTGCATAGCTGCACAGAGTTCCTGAAGTGATTGATGGTGTTCCTTCTGTCACATCATTATTTATGTCCCATCTCCTATAGGGTATTCTAGGCTTCTGGTCTATCCTGTGGAGGTTACCTCACTCCTGGATGGCAGTCCTCTTGGAAATAGTCCTTTAGAGATGGCTCACTGTTGGTTCCATTGTTCAGTATTCTTCTCTAGCACATGAAAATCAATACCTCTGCTTGGCAGCCAATAGAAGTGCAGCTCTCTCTCAGAGCAGTACATTTGACCTAGTTCCAAAGAAATCAGCTCTGGCCTCTTGCACTTAGACTTTTCAGACTTGAATACAGACTTGGTTCACTTGTAGTCCACTCTCATTTGGCTTAAGATAAGGAGGAGGCACTGCCTCAACATAGGAGGTTAGAGGAAACCCCTCATATACCAGCAACTCCTCTTCTCTAAAGAAGACCCATTAAAATGTCTTCAACTTCAGGGGCCGCCCAGTGGCACAGTGGTTAAGTTCATGCTTTGGCAGCCCAGGGTTTGTGGGTTCGGATCGCGGGCACGCACTGACGCACTGCTTGTCAGCCATGCTGTGGTGGCATCCCATATAAAGTAGAGGAAGATGGGCACGGATGTTAGCCCAGGGCCAGTCTTCCTCACCAAAAAAGAGGATTGGCAACGGATGTTAGCTCAGGACTGGTCTTCCTCACACACAAAAAAATGTCTTCAACTTCAGATTGCATATTTTCCTCTGCTCTTATATAGCTCACAGTTACCTTATAGGCTAATGCTGGCAGACTTTTTTTTCACAATATTTTAGAATTTGCATAAATACTCTAGGAACTTCCTTAAGGATTTCCTCCTATATGATGTCTTTCTGAGGAAACTTAGAAAAAATGTTCAAGATCACATTTAACGTTTGTTACATGTATTTAATTTTCACATATCATGAATTACATTGAATTATATTTTTGTGAAATCCTTGAGTTATTTATCTTAGTTTATAAAAACTCAAGCAGTTTGAATTATTTAAGCAAATTTCTTCAGAATAACATACAGTGTGAACACTCATTCATATGTCACCTTTTCAATGTGGCCTACATTCAACTTCTTATTTAAAATTGAAACCATATCCGTGTCTAAAACTTGCCTGGTGCCCTTCCTTGCTTATTTTTTCCCCACAGGACTCATCATGACATAATAAGCATAACTGTGCTATATATATTGTACTTTTTATTTTTATTTACTTAGTGGCTACATAGAAAACAATAAGATGGCTATTTTGCAGTATTCCACTGGAGATAATGATGATAGTGGGAATGAAGAGAAGTCCTCAGATTTAGTATATATCTCAAATGTAGAGGTGACAGGACTTATTGATGTGTTGGATGTAAGAGGTGAGGGAAAGAAAGAAATCAAATACGTGTTCTACTTTTTGAGTCAGAACAATCAGGTGTTGTTGTTTGTTTTTGTTGTTGTTTTTCAACAATTTACTGAGAAATTGAAGGGATTAAAAAAATGTGAAGTTCAGTGAAGTCCTCAATAATTCCCAAGAAACTAGAACACTGAATGAAAAGCTTTGAAAGACGAGGAAAGGAGACTAAGAAGAAACAGCCAGAAGGCTAGAAGGAAAACAAGGAGAGTTGGGATATCGGCATCAATGGATGAGAAAGAGGAAGATTGAATATAGAGGAAGTAACCAATTCTGTCAAATGTTGCTCAAGTAGGACATGAAAAAGCTGGGAAAATATCCGTTGTATGTATAGATATTAAGGTTACAGAATACTCAGAGGGATTTGAAATGAGGGATGAGGGCCAAATCCAGAATGGATTAGTGAATGGGAGGTGGAGAATAAAGAAATCAAGCATAGCAAGTCTTTCAAGAAATTGGGGTGGCGCCAGTGCAGAGAGGTAGGAGATGACAGTTGGAGAGGGATGCAGGCTAGGAGAAGGGATCCAAAGAGTATTTGTTGCTGTTTTTAATGGAAGAAATCTGAGCATGTTTATAGATACATAGAAATGGATCAGTAATTACAGAATATACAAGAGACAGAAATGACACTTTTAAGTGTAAGTTTTCTGAGCAGATATAGAATCTATGTGTTTTATAGATAGAGCTATTGTCTATAAAACAGGTAAAAGGCATATCTTTATTTCAAACCATACATATATGCTAATGATAATAGTTATAATAGTAGAAATCATATTGAGTGTTAACTCTGTGTAGGAATGAATGGTAAACAACTACTTCTTTTATCTCAGTTACTCATATCATTAAAATCTATGAAGCAATTGCTATTATTATTGCCATTTATAGTAGAAGAAACTGATGCTTAGACAGTTTAAAAGATTTATCTAAGGTCACCCAGCTAGTAAGTGCTTGAATCTGGGATTCAAATACAAGTTTTCTTGACTGCAAGGCACAAACTCTTAAATTCTTGAAGTATAGTGGTGAAAAGAGCTAAGGGGAAAAGATGAAGGGAGGTTTTTCATCTTTATAACCAAGTCTAAACGATAATGATATTTGACATGTGGGGAGAATAATTAGGGATTATGAAGTTTTATTTTCTTTCATAATTATATTAGAAAGCTAAGAATCGCTTGGTGGATTACAATTACTCTAATTCAGATAATTTCTGGAACTTTATGAAAATGTATGCCTTCATTTTGTAACAATTACTTTTCCCCAATGATTCTCTTGCTTCAGTAAAGTTATTGAGCTTCCATAAATAGAAACATTTACATTGGTAAATATATTATGCTTGTATATATATATATATATATATATATATATGATAATGCATCTTACCTCTTGTCTTTTGGTCATATGTAGGGAATATAATAAAAGAATGACAATCACCAGGCAAATTTCTACAAACATTTTACTAGTTTAATAAAAACAAGCCCATGAAATGTGTACATTCCAGTATTTCATCTATTAAATTGCATGGAATTGAAGTGGTGTCTAAAGGCCATTCCACAAGCAGCAAAAATTACCATACATACATATTAATATGCATGGGATTGATAAAGTGAGCCAGATTTGCATTCCATACATAAAACTGTCAACTCACATTTCCGTGATAAATCAGGAAAAGAATAAAGGGGTTCTGAGGCATAGGAGCATTGCATATATTTTCTGGGCTGGCAAAAGCATTATCTCTGTGTGTCTAATTCATTTGTTGTGCTAATTTTCAGGACACCTGACATTTTACCAGAAAGTTAATATGATAGGTATATCTTAAAACTGTCATAGTGAAAAAATACTGCATGTTTTCACAAATCTACAGAATATGGGCCATAAAGTTTTAATTTTTTAAATTCTATTTCCTAACATATTACAGATTTGGGTAAAATCCTTATCAAAGAATCAGAAATTAAAGAAAAATATTTATTCTAAGACTCAAAGTATTAAATTGACTACCTTAGGACAGAATATAAGCTTTTATTATTATCTAATAATACCATCATATGAAATAAGAAGAAAACATGGTGATGTTTTCATGTTTTATATCACTAGCTCCTATGTAATAAATGACTATATGTAAACAACACTGAGCAAAAGCGCGTGAGTCTATTCAACATACACACAAGATGTCTAGTAGACAGCATATCAACGTTTCTTAAACTCCTTATGTTCTCCTCCAAATCTGTCCATTGCAAATTTCCCAGGAATGTGTCCACTTTTCACTTCTTTCAAAGATACTCCGTGATCTGAGATAATATCATCCCTCTTCTGCAATATTCTGCTAACTAGTTTCCCTGCTTCTCTGCCTGGCACTGCTAATACCTATTCTCAATACAACAATGACATTGAGATCCTTATACAACAGTCAGCTCACGTCACTCATCTGCTAAAAATCCTGCAATGTCTCCGTATTTCACCTAAGTAAAAGGCAAAATCTTTCAAGGGCTTATAAAGCCCCTAATGATCTAGCCTCTCATTATCATCCTGATATCATCTCCTACCATACTCCAATCCCCCAGACACACCCCCCTCCAGTTATACTAGCCTCTATTACTCTGACTTGCCTGCTATGAACCTGCCTTAGGGCCTTTACACTGGCTGTTTCCTCCACCTGGAGCACTCTTCCATCCCCCCACCCCCACCCCTAGGGCAGGATATTGCTAACTCCCTAATCACCAATCAAGTCTTTACAAAAATGTCTCCCTCTCAATGTGGGCTACCCAATCACCTTATTTTACTTTGCAACCCCAACTCCTGTCACTTCCATTTCCCTTATACTGTTTTACTTTTTTCTTATTTCAATAATATTTTTATTTTCTAACATTCTGTTTGATTAATGCATTCATTACGTTTGTCTACATCAATTAGAATATAAATTCTACCAAGAAAAACTTTTTGTCTATTTTGTTCAAGGATGTATTTCAAGAATCTAAAACAGAACCCTAGTAGGTATTCAACGAACATTTTGAAAAGAATGGATTATTTGAATTTGTTGCTAGTGATAAATCATACACATACAAATTTAATTCTAGGAAGAGAAAGATAAGCAAGACAAAAAACATATAAAATACTGTTGGTTTCAAAGGAAAAAGAATATATTGATTTGGAAAGAAAGAAAAAAATAAATGTATTATAGAAGATTGTATTTGAGATGAGCCTTTAAGTATTGGTAAAATTTCAACAAGTGGATAATCAAGGTGTGGGCATTATAAAACTTAATCCAAAAAGAGACTAGGAATGAAATTAATTACTGCTTGGTTTTTCTGTTTCATCACTCTCCTCAGTGCTGGGAAAACAAAGAAGGAAGAAGGAAAGGAAAACAAAGAAGGAAAACCTGATAACTGATTTCAAATTGTTTGCTGCTAGTGAAATGTGTATGTGTATTCTAATTCTAACCACCAATCAATAAATAAAGTGCTAAAATAAAGAACATTTAGAAAACTCTTCTGAGAATATTTCTCAGAGAAAGATGCAAAAGAACAAAAATTTAAAAACCAATTTTTTTAATAGTTAATAAATAGACTTTTTATCTGGCACGTTTGATGGTACTGCCAAGGGAATAAAATGGTAGAGCGTCTGGATAGGACCTCAGTTGATGCTCAGTTGATCTGATTTTATAAAGCTTATCTCCCTAATGGTTCAGTTTGGACATCATGTTGACACCATCGCATATACCAAATATATTTTTTGCCCAACCCTAAGGATTGGCATCCAGGGAGACGAATAAAAGGGAAGCTTCCAACAACTTCATGACTTTTGTTCCTGGACAGAAAACTTCTGCTATTTTCTTCCCATTTGTCCTATTCCAATAAATGTGGTTGAGGAACTTAAAAAAAAGGTCCTCAGCCTTATCACAGCTAAACTCACAGGCCAATCCTAAGCTTTCTGTCTTCTAGGCAAGTCCCATTTCATCAGAATCTTCCAATATTCCAAAACTAAAATTACTTCCTAAAGATTTTCTACAGATGAGAGAAAAAAATGGAGAAATGAGAATGACTTGTACATTGCTCCAAAAGTTCACCAAGAGCCACCCCACTGTATCACACACTCAGAATTCTACAATCAATCCCCAAAACCGCATAGGAAAAAGAACATTCATAGGCTTTACCTCATTTACCTGCAGTACATTTGAATTTCATTTTGGTTTATTTGTCCTTTTTGCCAAAGCTAGATCTTTCCATGTGTGTTTTCAACTCCCAGAAGGATTAAAGAAAAAAAAAAAAGAGCAGCTGCTTCCTTTTTATTTTTTGTTGCGGTTAACTCATTTTCTCTCTATCTTATATTCAATAAATTCTGAAAGAATAAGTATAATCACTGTAAAGGGAAGAAGATGCTTTCCTTCAAAATGTATCCTCAAAATGGCCAAATTCTCTCTTAAAGAGCAGCTGCTACATTTTATCTGCCAACTTTTATTAACATGGATATCATAAACTTACAGATTTTTTCAGTCGAAGTCTTTACAAATACCTTATATGAAGTATTATGATCCTTGCAATAATTCTATAATATGAATCAATGCATAATTACCAAGGTGAACAGCAGCAAAATGTTTCAGTGGCGATATTTTCCCTTGCCTTTTCTCCCTTTTGGTTTCAACTGTTAGACATCAGTATTTTCTGGCGGCCATTTATCCCAGCACGTTTGGGCCATTATTTACAGAACTAAAACAAAAATATGTATACAAACTGGCCAAGTATTTTTAAAACATGTGTAAACTTAGATGAATTAAAATTATATTGGAGACAGGAGGACAATAAAAATCTTGTTTTACCATCTTATTTTCTACTGAAGACTGGAACTACTAAATTACTTCCAAAAGAACCAGGATTAGAACCCGGGTTACCTACTCTAGTTCTGTGTTCTCTTTCAACTCTATCACATTCCATAGTGCCTCCCTACATTTTATGGATGATAAAATTATCAAAATAGAATACTCCATGAAATTATAACATCTCTTAAATTTTTACACATTGATGTAATCTTTATTTTTATTACTTTGTTAAATCTGTAGTCCATCCTTTTAGGTATTTTAGGTATCAGAGTTACTATATAAGGTCTTTAATTATGCAGTATTGAATATTTCACATAGAAGAATGACATATTTCTGGAAGTTTCAAGGAAAAATTCATTTAAGACAGAACTAAAACAAAAAATAAATAGAAAACTTCTTTCAAGAGGAACATAATATTTCAGACCAGGAGGCTAAGTATTTTAGGATTCCCAATTTCACGTGCTGTTGCCCTGATATTTTGAGCCTTAAGGGGCCCCTTGCTCTCAGCAGATGTGTTTCCACGCAGTGGGAAAAACTACCACCTGGCTAGTTCCCCTATCAGCTGGACCAGCCGACCTCCTCAACCTAATGGGTTTCACTTGCCTGTAAGCCCACAAAATTGTTCAGACAAGCCAATCACATCCTCCCACAGAAACCCCACCCTCTTTTTACTGCAAAGCTTGCCTCCTATTGCAGCCCCTGTTTATTCATTGTATTCCTGAGTGTTACCTCTGTGTGGCTCTGTGTGGCATGCCATGTCCTCCTCTGGGCCTGCAAGTATGTTTGATTAATAAACTTCTGTTTGATTGTTGGGTGTCATGTATTTGGCCATCTCATACTATTTAAAGCAGAAAATCCATTTTTTACCAGCAGGGTGAATAGAAAGCGATCAAAACACTGTATAATATGGTGCAAAGAAAGGACAAAACAGAGTAATTTCTCTAAATTTACGTTTTGGGCAACCACTGCTATACTTTAGGCTCCAGGTGTCAGCTTTCAATACCTTTTTCATCTTCTTAGGTTGCATTACCTAAACGTAAAGACTTTATTCCAACTACAAAAAAATAATGGCATTGCATAGAGTAGGAGAGTACCAGAGAAGAACAGAAAATCTGAGATCCGTTCTGAACTTTTACACTGCTAGAAGAGATACATAAGTCCTGGCTTGAAGATTTCTGTATTCATCTAATCCCTTGTAAACTTTGGTGTTCCATACAAATGAGATTTTAAAAATTAAGATAAGAAAACACAAGAAAGCAAAAGAATGTTGGTGTTTGTTAATTTTAGTTCTCTTTTGATTTACTATAGTATAATGAAAAATGTTAGTTTAATAGCAATTAAGGACTTGAATTTGTGATAACAATGAAATACATATTACAGAAATGTGGCAAAAATCCACAAGTCTTTATACATTCAGAGATCATGAAAATGCCTGATTTTGATATTAAGAAATTTTCCATTTTATACTAGAGTGATTTATAATAGTATAAGCTAAGTTTACACTAAGTTAAAGCCAATGATTTAAAAATGTTTCAAAGTCAATAGATCATGTTTTATATTATACACTTAACATTAATTTAAGAATATTCAACAGCTCTAAATCCTAGAAGATTTGGGAGAAGAGGATTAGTTTAAATCACTTTTTTACATTCAATTCCATTGCGAGTTTTCACCGTTTAAGAGTAGCATACTCTCACATCACAAAGTGTGCATTATGAAATTGAAAGCATGAAGTAAACGTTTTTATTTTAAAAATGCAAAGTTTTCCACAATTTAAAAAATACTATTCATTTTATATTAAACTGTGTAATTTTTCAAAAGCAAATGGCTTATATCTGTCAATTTCCTTCTCAATGAGCACATCCAAGAGCACACTGTTTTGTTTCTTCCCACAAACTACAGATATTTATGAGGCAAGTCTCCACATGTAGCACACTTCCTGTCATTTTATTTGTTGCTTTGTCCTTGTAGATTAACTTTATGAGTTTGATTTTGACCTATTATTTATTTATATTATATTTATTATATATAATTATATATTTATTATATTTATTATTATATATAATATATATTTATTATATTTATAATATATGATACTTTGAGAAAAGATGCAAAAGCGTTTCATTTTGATCCCGCACCTGGATAAACATATTTTCTTGACATTGCAGCCTTTGTATGAGGACTGAATTTGTAGAGATATTTTAGACAGACTACTCAGAACTTTAGATATTAACAATGTACATTACTGCCTTTCTAATTTGGAATTTACTACAGTTTAACTTTGTGGACTAAACCAAGTCATTAAGCCTTCTGAACCTCAATACTTTTCTTTTTCCCAGTGAAATAAGAAATCTGAAACTATTTCAGCAACAAAATGCTATTAATATATAATTTTGACTCATTGACTTTTAAATTTTTATTTATTTTCTTTCTTCACTCATTTAGCATATGCAATACTTTTACAAAGTTCAAAAATGCAAAAGACAAAATTGTAAACAATGAGAAGTCTCAGGCTCACTGAAATACCATCAACCTAATTTACCCCATCACATTCCAGCAGAGACAACCACTGTTATGACTTTTGGGTACATCACTCCAGGGCTGCTTTGTTACAGTTATAAGCACATATACTTATTTTTCCCCTTTCTTCCAAAGGATGTAACTTGCTATAGACAATATTTGCCAATTGTCTTTTCACCTGATGATGTACCTTGAGCTCTTTCATATCAGTAGGTAGAAAATTCCTTTATTTTCTTTTCCTTCTTTACAACAGTGGTATTTTACCAGTACACTATCGATAAACACTTGGGTTGTTTCCATTCTTTTCATGTTACAGACAGTGAATTACTTTACATTTATGTCATCTCATCTATGCATAAATGTATATCAGATAAATTCCCAGAAGTGAGATTCGTTGGTCATAGAGTTAAGGCACATGTTTTGATATATTGTTAAAACTCTTTTTATTGGCATTATACCATTTGTCTTCCCCTTAGCCTGGCCAACAGAATGTTTTCCCATCCTTTTGAATTCTTTTAAATTGTCGAAGTGAAAAATGGTATCTTGGTTTATTTATGACTTGCATTTCTCTCATGAGAGAGGTTGAAAAAAAATTTAATTATTCTTTAAGGTATATTTAATTTTGTTTTCCTGTGCTCTATCTGTTCATTCTCTCATCTTGTACATATCTGTGAGGTATTTAAATAATTAGGACAATTAGACCTTCTGGTAGATGAATTGAAAATATGTTTTTCACTTGTTTCTAGAGTTTGTTTACAGTGTTTATTTTTTTTCTTTATTTTGCCATGCAAAAGTATTTGACTTTGGTGTAGTCAAATTTATCAATATTTCCCTTTATGGATTCTGAATATTGATATTATATTATATTATTATATTATTATTATATTATATTATTATATTATATTAATTATAATTTTCCAATTATAATTGGAAAAGCCTTCCGCACTCTAAGTTTGTAAAGTAATTTGCACGTATTTTATCTTAGTATGTTTATTATTTCATTTTTTTACACTGAATTCTTGATCACTTCTAGCCCATTTACGTTTTTATTTATTTATATTGAAATCTTGCTGTACATCCTGCTGCAATGTGTAAGGAGATTTTCTAACTTACATTTGTCCCGGTGACCATTCAGTGGTCTGATCAGCAATTTTCTACATGTCCACCTTTACTCTGATTTGACACACCACATTTATTATACATTAAATTTCTGTCTGTTTGGGTCTATATGTGGGCTTTTGTTCAAATTTTTTATGTTTTATCTATTTATGAATCATTACAATGTTGTATTAATTATTGGAGCTTTATGCTATATTTTCACAATTGATAGAGCTATCACCTCCTATTACTCTCTGGACCCTGCCACTCTGTTTTTTTGTTTGTTAGTTCTTTTTTTTTTATTAAACACTTTATTTTTCTAGAGCAGTTTTAGGTCCACAGCAAAACTGAGAGGAAGGTACAGAGATTTCCTATATACCCCCTGCCCCTACACATGCATAATCTCCCCCATCATCAACAGCCCCCACCAGAGTGGTACATTTGTTACAACTGATAAACCTACAATGACACATCATAATCACCCAGTATCTATAGTTTACATTACAGTTCACTCTTGGTGTTGTACATTCTGTGGGATTGGACAAATGTATGATATATATCCATCATTATAATATTATACAGAATATTTTCACTGACCTAAAAATCTTCTGTGCTTCACCTATTCAACTCTCCCTCTCCCCTAATCCCTGGCAACCACTGATCTTTTTACTGTCTCCATAGTTTTGCCTTTTCCAGAATGTCATAGAGTTGGAATCATATAGCAGTAGCCTTTTCTGATTGGTTTCCTTCACTTACCAACATGCATTTAACATTCCTCCATGTCTTTTCATGGCTTAATAGCTCATTTATTTTTAACACTGAGTAGTATTCTTTTGTCTGGGTGTACCACACTTTATTTATCCATTCACCTACTGAAAGACATTTTTGTTGCTTCCAAATTTTGGCAATTATGAATAAAGCTTCCATAAATATGTGTGTGCAGGTTTTTGTGTGGACATCACTTTTTCAACTCCTTTCAGTGAATACCAAGGAGTGCGATCACTAGATTGTATAGTAACAGTAAATTTTGTTTCAGAAGAAACAACCAAACTGTCTTCCAAAGTAGCTGGACCATTTTGTGTTCCCACCATCAATGAATGAGAGTTCCTGTTGCTCCATATCCTCCCTGGTATTTGCTGCGGTCAGTGTTCTGGATTTTGGCCATTCTAGTAGGTGTGTAATGGTATCCATTATTGGTTTAATTTGCATTTCCCTGATGACATAGGATGTGGAGAATCTTTTCATACACTTATTTGTCACTTGTAAATCTTTGATGAAATGTCTGTTAAGGTCTTTGGCCCATTTTGTGTGTGTGTGTGAGGAAAATTAGCCCTGAGCTAACATCCATTGCCAATCCTCCTCTTTTTGCTGAGGCAGACCGGCCCTGGGCTAACATCCGTGCTCATCTTCTTCTACTTTATATGTGGGATGCAGCCACAGCATGGCTTGACAAGCAGTGTGTTGGTCTGTGCCTGGGATCTGGACCTGCGAACACTAGGCCACCAGAAGCGGAGTGTGTGAACTCAACTGCTACACCACCGGGCCAGCCCTGGTCCATTTTTTAATAGGGTTGTTTGTTTTATTAATATTGAGTTTTAAGAGTTCTTTGCATATTTTTTATATTTTGTAATAGTCCTTTGTCAGTTGTTTCTTTTGCAAATATTTTCTCCCAGTCTGTGGCTTGTCTTCTAATTCTGTTAATACTGTCTTGCAGAGCAGAAGTTTTTAATTTTAATGAAGTCCAGTTTATCAATTTTCTTTCATGGCTTGTGCCTTTGGTGTTGTATCTAAAAAGTCATTGCCATACCCAAGATCATCTAGGTTTTCTCCTATGTTATATTTTAGTAGTTTTATCATTTTACATTTTACATTTAGGTCTATGATCCATTTTGAATTAATTTTTGTGAGGACTGTAAGGTCTTCGTCTACATTCATTTTTTGCATGTGGATGTTCCATTACCATTTGTTCAAGTACCATTTGTTGAAAGACTGTCTTTGCTCCATTGCATTGCTTTTGTTCCTTTGTCAAAGGTTAGTTGACTATATTTATGACAGTCTATTTCTGGATGCTCTATTCTGTTCCATTGATCTCTTTGTCTATTCTTTCACCAATACCACACTGTCTTGATACCTGTAGCTTCATAGTAAGTCTTAAAGTCAGGTAATATAGGTCTTTCAACTTTTTTCTTCTTCAATACTGTGTTGGCTATTCTGGGTTTTTTGCCTCTCCATATTGACTTCAGTTAAATAACTCCATATTAACAGTTTGTCAGTATCCATAAAATAACATTCTAGGATTTTGCTTGGAATTGCATCTATAGATTAAGTTGGGAAGAACTGACATGTTGACAATATTGAGTCTTTTCATCCATGAACAAGGAGTACATTTCCATTAATTTAGTTCTTTGATTTCATTCATCAGAGTTTTGTAGTTTTCCTCAAATAATCTTGCACATATTTTGTTTGATTTATACCTAAGTATTTCATTTGAGGGATGCTAATGTAAATGATATTGCATTTTTAATTTCAAATTCCACTTGTTCATTGCTGGCATATAGGAAAGCAATTGACTTTGGTATATTAATCTTGTGTCCTGAAACTTTCCTATAACTGCTTACTCATTCCAAAATCCAAGATCAAGTCATCTGCGATCAAAATCAGTTTTATTTCTTCCTTCCCAGTCTGTACATCTTTTATTTCAATTTCTTGTCTTCTTGCATTAGCTAGTACTTCTAGTACAATGTTGAAAAATAGTGGTGAGAGAAAACATCCTTGCCTTGTTCCTGATCTTAGTGAGAAAGATTCAAGTTTCCCACCATTGCATATGATGTTAGCTATATGGTTTTTGTAGATATTCTTTTTCAAGTTGAGGAAGTTCCCCTCCATTCTTAGTTTACTGAGATTATTTATCATGAAGGAATATTGGATTTTGCTAATACTTTTCCTGCATCTATTGATATTATCATGAGCTTTTTCTTTTTTTAGCCTGTTGATGAGATGAATTTCATAAATTGATTTGTGAATGTTGACTCAGCTTTGCATACCTGGTATAAATCTCCCTTGGTTGTGATGTATGATTCTTTTTATACATTGTTGAATTTGATTTGCTAAAATTCTGTTGAGAATTTTTGCACTTATGTTCATAAGAGATATTGGTCTGTAGTTTTCTTTTCTTTTAGTGTCTTTGCATGGTTTTGTTATTAGGGTAATGCTGTCATCATACAAAAAGTTAGGAAGTATCCCCTCCTGCTTCTATCCTCTGAAAAAGATTACAAAGAATTGGTATAATTCTTCATTAAATGTTTGATAGTACTCACCAATGAACCCATCTTGACTTGCTGCTTTCTGTTTTGTAAGCTTATTAATTATTGATTCAGTTTCTTTAATAGGTATACACCTATTCAGATTATCTATTCTGGTATGAGTTTTGAAATTATGTCTTTCAAGGAATTGGTCCATTTCATCTAAGTTATCAAATTTGTGAACATAGACTTGTTCATGGTAAATCCTTTATTATCCTCTGATGTCCATGAGATCTATGGTGCGGTCCTCTCTCATTTATCATATTAGTAATTAGTGTCTTTTCTCTTTTTTTCTTAGTTAGCCTGGCTAGAGGCTTATCAATTTTATTCATTAGAGTTAGATATTTCCCTTCCTCCAGGTCAGTTTGGCTCTGATAACACCCTAGCAAGTTAAGCTCTGCTTAACTAGCTTCCCCTGAGGGGAGACCTTATTAAAAAGATCAGAATACTCCAGTATTTCAAAATGGTTTCTTTTCCTTCCTCCTTGCCAGAAGACTGAAGGGATTTTCCTCCGGTATTTACTGTGGGAACCTGGTAGAGCTCCTAGAGGTAAATCTCAGAATATTGTGGGGGACTCCCTCTGACTACGTTCCCCTGGAGTTGTTAACTCTCAGACTTGTCCATACTGAGCCTCCAGCAATTTGTCAATTATGGTTCAGGTTTTCCTTCCTCAGCACAGGTTTCTGCAGTGGTTTCTGCTTGTACATCTCTGCTCTGGCAAGCCATGGCTCCCTGTATTTGCCTGTCTCTCTCTCTCCAGTCTTGGGGACAGAGGTTTGCCCTGTGTCCTCCCCTCTCTTATGGATCCAAGAAAAGTTGTTGATTTTTCAGTCTGTTCAGATTTTTACATGTTAGGACACAATGATGATTTCCAAACTCCTTATATGTGGAACCAGAAACTGCCCCAATCCTTACTCTGATATTTTACTATTGGATTCTCTTTCTGCACCAACCAACACTATTGACGTCAGAGGTCCTAAAAATTAATATTTTGATAACTAACTTCAATAATTTTCTTTCCAATATAACAATTTTCCTTTTTATTCAAGATTTTTTTCAATATAATTTGACGTACGTTTTACTAAAGAAATAAAAGTAGTCAGGGCAGGGGCAGGAGCACAGCAGTTGGGGACAGATATCCAACTCCTTGCCAGATGCTTTCCTTTCCTAAGAAAGCTTAGTAAAAACCATGGCTAGCAAAACTCCTCAAGGGGAAGAAAAAAGAAAAAAATTTATTTTCCCAAGGACCTGGGGATTGGAGACGCTGGGCAAATTGCCAGTCTCCTGCATTTATCTCTTTTGGCTCCAGTGCAGCAAAATATCTTCCCCTAAACACAACCAGGCTTGAAAGAGAAAAGTTAGTTAACCCTTTGATCACCATATCTGTAGACCAATTCAATATACATTGGAATCATGGATCTGTCTGGTTATAGTGAAACTGTTTTGACAGGTTAGGCAAACATTCACTCTCAGAATCTCCCTAACTGGTCATATATCATGCATTCACTTATATCATTCAAAGGGAAGTTTGGGGGTAAAACTGCTTTTTATATACATTTTAGCAGTGAAAATTCTGTGTCATCTAAGTACTTCTGACTCTACACTTGAAGGAATATGGTCCAAGTATGAAATCATTTCTGAGATCCTATACTCTGAAGATAATATTTTAAAAAGTAAAACATATGTATATGTATATATATAAATTATATATATGATTATGAAACTGTATATGAAATTAGATATGAGTTATGAATAGAGTAGTTTCAAAATCATCAAGCTGCATGTTCATACCTCATTCAGAAAAAAAAGCCTGTAAAAACAGAGATCAGCTATTCTTGTATATTAAAAATACAGTTAGTACTAACCCTTATACTTGAAATTTTCTTTTCCTTACTCTGCAATCTGCCTTTTTCTCTTTTCCCCTCTACAGAGAGCTTTGAGTTGGTTAAAGTCAAAGAACTTCTCAGCTCTCGTAAATTTTTACTTATGACAAACTTCTATTTCAGAGGGGATGGGTTTGGGGGGCGTCCTCTGACCCATCAGCATTTCTAACATTAACACCCCAAGTATTTATGCACAAAAACATAAGAAGCCACAGCTTTAGTTTTTGTTTTTCTTATCTACTACATTCCTGGTGTAATGCTTCTTACTTTCAGTCTGTTGGAAACTCTCGGAACATCTCTACTTCTTTGGTTAAAGCCAAAGAACTGTAGAATCTAAAGGAGAAATGCACACTTTACCATTTTGGACTATAATTTGTTTTTAATCCAGTATGCTGAACTGTCACAAATCTTGGGAAATATTGGTCACATTTTACTGAAAAAAATCCTTCCTCACTGGTAAGCATTTATAGGATCTTAGTTAAGAATGGTGTGGGTGTAATACTAGCCTTCTAGCATTATTTTCTTTCCCAAGTTTTTGTTGTTGGTGTCCCTAATTCTTCCAAATAAACTACTATTTAGGTTCTAGGTCTTTGTGCCAGTCCCTATTCTGACATCAACCTTTGATTAAAAGATATCAACTGACAAATTGATTGGAAAAATTGATTAAAAGATATCAACCGACAAAGATAAACGATATAACCTGTCTTAAATGGAAAAATAAGTGAAAAACTACCAAGACAACCATATAAATCTGAAACAATGCAGCATATTCAGTCTTTCTAAGTCTTCAATTCCCTATGAGGACCTATTATTTCTGCAGAAGATTCTTCCAGCCAAAAGAAACTTGCCTTGCTATTAGGAAGAGAAATTTGTTCCAGTGACACTTCTGGAAAATTTGGCTACTAAGCTGGTATAAATAACTAATACAAATAATCTCAGTCCTTTTTAAAAAATGTTCTTGGACATGGAATGAATTAGAATTACCAGTCTTCAAGGCAGTCCATGGCTTTATATTTGCTTGAGATAAGTAACTTGCCTGGCAATCCACAGGTGAAGCCAAACTTGGATTCAAAACTAGGTCACTCTCCTTACACACTCTGCTATACTGCCTGGACATAGTCGTTGACTCCTGGACATAGTCATTGACTCCTGTAGAACTGATTTCACCCCATTAAGCTTTGAACTTTCACCTCAAATTATAGTGATAGAGGGATAGAAGTAGATGCAGAGCTTGCTATGCATTTGTTAAAAGCTCATGAAAGAAATTACTTTAAAATATAAGTATTTAAAATTCCTGTCTCTCCTTAGTACACATCATTTTCTCACGGACAAAGAAAATTATGTAATTAGCTACATTTTCTGATTTTATTTTGGCTTTTGGGAGGCTTGGAGTCCAATTTGGGAACACATTTTGTAATGCATAGGAAATTCTGGCCTCATTCCATCTGTATTTACCTTGAAGTTGCCAATTATCATTTTTATTTAACAATGTTTCTTAAGAACAGAAACATCAATAACTAATATGGGGATAATAACATAATAACAAATAATGACTGATTTTATTTCAACTGTTTTATGTGAATTATGTTATTTAACTCTCACATTTTTATTGCGAAGTGTAAACCATTGTTGTCCCAATAAATAGAAATAAAGAGATTCGACGACAACCTTCTTTAAGGTCGTGCCATGAAAGCTGTATATAACTCTGCTTGCATCCAAATGGACCCAGTGCAGCCATACAAGGATATGCTAGGGATGTGATTGTAGATGAGTAACATTCTATTTGTATAACTGTTACCGGAGGTCTGGCTTCTTGCCGTCCCCCCAGGATAGAAATCAAGAGAGACTAGGACCGAGAATGAGATGTTAGAAAATTTATTAGCTTGTGCACAAGGGAACCAATCACGAAAAAGGAAGAAGGGAGAGAGAGAGAGAGTTGAGTGGCTCCCCGAATAGCCACACTGAGGGGTTTTTACCAGGTTGGGGCATGAGATGTGTCTTCTGTCATGGCACGTAGAGGTGGGGTTGTGCTCGCGCTGGCGCTGTCTCGTAGCATGCTACTACGTGCGAGGCACGTATCATTAGCATGCTAGCTCTCCACTCCAGGGTGTGATATTTACTATGCTAATGGGGCTAAGGTCACCTTCAGTTGGGTGCTAGGGTGCATGCATAAGCCCAAGAGAGTCCAGAGGCTGTGGAATGTGGATCTTGGTGGCCTCTGTCTGATTCTCTTAGCTTGCACATTGGTTAGGGGCCTTATCTTATTAGGCCAGGGGTTTTGCAGATGACCCTGTCTCGTTAGGCTAGTTCTTGTCTCATAACTAAAAGTAGGGAGAAGAAAATGGACTGTGAGGGATGGAAGAATCCATCAGAGCTTCCTAAGACAAAGCTGAGAAGAAAGAAAAAAGCATCTAAATTGATATTTGTTTAGATACGAAGCAATTTGGCCTGAACTATCCAGTTAGATCATTTACATTGCTGATAAAAACCAGTAAATTTTTCCATTTCCCTCGTCATCTCTATATATAAAGATCAAATTATGCTCCATCAAACTTTATTAAAGAATATGCAATAATATAATAAAAGATTTAAAATTGCTTAAACATTATAAATTGTTTGAAGAATATTCTATATTTAATTTGAAAATGCCTTCATTACCACCCATGCCCTTTTACTATGATTTTAGCTTACTTTCCTATAAAAAATACATAGGTGTCATTTATTAATATTTATATTGAATATGATTTATTACCTTCTCTTTTATTGGGGACATGTCAAGTACATCAAATTTTAATGCATTGGCTATCCTGCATGGCACATATTTAATTTTCTTCTACTAGTCATAAATTTGGCAATAAATTTGTGTCACGAAACTGTTTTCAATAACTACACTAAAATTAACTTGTATTGACCTCAGTATTTACGAGTTATTCTGAAATATAACTATAGATCAATAACTAATAAAATTCAAAATAACTCTGTTTTGACAACTTTTTCCTTATTAGGTAGGTCCCATCAAACCAAATATTTATTGGGTACTGCGGTATAATCATTTTTATGTCTCTAGTATTGTCTTAATTTCTAGATGAATATAAAAACAGCAGGAACCATGGCCTCCTTCTACAAGATATTTGGAGACTGAGGCCTCCTGGGAAGACAGACCAACTTAATCAAATATATCAGGGCAGATTCAACTATGTTGAGGATGGGAATAGGGGTAATTTTCGCAAAAGGAAAAAAATTGTTTAGCCTTGTTTTTGGAACTATATGGAGATAGTATGCTTTATTTATAACTTTAAGTGGTATTTCTTTTCTTTAATAGTATTGAATTTAAAAATAAAACTCATCTTTTCATATCTTTGTTGCTTATCACCCTTCTCTCTGTAGCTGTAGAGTTCTTAGAATTGATCTAAATCAATTTTCTACTTTATAAATAAGTAAATAGGACTTTAAGAGGATTAAATCACTTAATTGAAAACATGCATTAATTAATGAAGAATACATCTATGTATTAATTTAACAATATTTATTGAACACCTGTATACCAGGACCTGGAGTAGGTGTTGGAGATAGTATGGTAAACAAAGCAGCTACAGTCTCTATCCTTAAGGAGCTTTGAGACTAGTGAGGAAGAGGGACACATCAATTACATATGTTGTGATATGACTAAAAAGTGCTGTTAATATTATGGAGGAAATAAACAGGATGTAAGCAGGTGACATCAGGCTTGTAGGATCAGGCAAAGCTTCTGTGAGAAAATGGTCTTTTACCTAAGATGTGAAGGAGGAAGAGATGTTAACCACTTATTATTGATTCCATGGTGCACTTTTTTTCTGTCCAGTTTCAACATTTCTGAATTCAGGATATAACTTACAATCAGTGGAGCTTTCTTAACTGGTAGTCTTTCTTGCTCTCTCACACACATGCTCTCTCTTCCCTCCATCCTGCCTTCTTTATTTCTCAGCAGTACATAAAATACTATTGTAAAATCAAAGTAAAATATCACTTTGCATCTATCAGAATGACTTTAAAAAATCACAGCAAACGCTAACAAGGATACAGAGAAACTGGATCACTCATACACTGGTGGGAATGGAATGTAAAATGGTACAGCCAGTCTGGAAAACATTTAGCCAGTTTCTTGTACAACTAAACATGCACTAACCATATAATCCAGAAATCTCACTCTTGGGCATTCAGTCCAGAGAACATGAATGTTCCTAGCAGCTTTATAAATAGCCCCAAACTGAAAACAGCCCAGATATCCTTCAACAGGTGAATGATTAAACAAACTATGATACACCTGTACTATGAAATACTACTCACCAATACAATGGAGCAAACTCCAGAAACAGACGTACATACTGGGCAGACCTAGAATCCAGATTTTAGTTTCTAATACCATTCTTCCACAAGAGGAACCAGGGATCTTTGGATAAATGGCTGATTCTCAGACTGATGAAGTAAATGTATCAGATGAATCTGGAACATCTTGTACTGTCAGTAAGTGAGGCAGTAACAACAACAACAACAATAAGGAAGCAAAGAAACAAACACAGTGATGGGGGTATGTGAAGGGTACACGAGAGTGAACTAAGGGAGTTCCCATTGGCCAAAGGTGGAACAATTTAAGCAACAAAATAAATAAAGTAGTATTGGAATATAAAGTATAAAATAAGTACTCAAAGTCTGTAATGACTAAGTAAATGATTGAATAAATAAATAAAAGGGAGAAAGAGACAAATCTCCTAAGCAGAATTCCGTACAGTGTATGTAGATACCTCATCCTCAAGGAGGTGAGGCATAACTCCCATTTCTTAAGTGTGGACCTCACATAGTGACTTCCTTCCAAAGAGTACCACTTGGAAAGGGAGAAGAAAACTTTTCACTGGAGAAATCTGACACATACTACCTCAGGTGGTCAAGGTTAATACCAACAGTGATAAGTCATATTGATAGCATATACCTCTGAGAAGAGGTGATGAAAATTACACTTTACTGTTGTGGTCTTTTTCCCCAAAATGCATAACCCCAGTCTGATCATGAGAAAAAACATCAGACACATCCAATTGAGAGACAATCTTCAAAATACCTGAGCAGTCCTCCTCAAAACTGTCAAGGTTATCAAAATCAAGAAAATTCTGAGAAACTGTCACAGCCAAGAGGAACACCTAAGGAGACGACAACTAAATGTAATGTGGTATTCTGGATGGGATCCTGGAACAGAGAAGATGACATTTAGGTAAATACTAAAAAATATGAATAAAGCATCTACTTTAATGATAATATATCAATACTGTTTCATTAATTGTAACAATTTTACTGTATTAATGTAAAATGTTAATAATAGGGGAAACTGGGTGTGGGGCATATCGGAATTCTCTGAACCATCTTCATAATTTTTCTGTAGATCTAAAGGTGTCCTATGAATTAAAGAGTGTATTAGCCAAAAAAAGCAAAGGAAAAAAAATTTTTTTAAACTTACATATATTCCATTTATATAATATCCTTCAAATGACATTAGAGAGCTGAAGAACTATTAGTGGTTGCCAGGAATTATGAACAGAGGAGGAAGGAGGGTGGCTGTGACTACAAAAGGGTATAAGAAGGGATCCCTGTTGGTTACGGATCTGTATGTTGGCTATGGTAGTAGTCATATGACTCTACACATGATAAAATCGTGTTGAAATATATACACACAAATGAGTACATATAAAACTGGTGAAAACTGAATTATCCTGGTGGATTGTGTTGATGGTAATTATCTGGTTGTGATGTTGTGCTGTGATTATGCAAAATGTTACCTTTGGAGGGAACTAGGTGAAGGGTTGATAGGATATCCCTGTATTAATTCTTAGAACTGCATGGGAATCTACAATTACCTCAAAATAAAAAGTTGAATTAAAATATTATTATATCTTATAATCATGGCAATAGATTTAATGGGGTACAATAGGTGAAGTAGGATAGGACATAAGGTTGTGAAAATCTTTCTAGATAGGATATCACACGCAAAAAGACTTGACATAGAATAGATCATGTTGCACTCATTGAACAAAGATAACAAAGAGCCCATGTGGCTGGAGTTTCAGAGTCTAGGAGATAGTGGTTCAAAGGAGGATCGTGGGAGTAAATAGTGACCATATCTCGTTGAGCTTTTTAGGATACATCAGAGTTTTGTTCTTAATTTTAAGTGCCTTTGTAAGCCATGAAAGCGGGAGAAGTTGTTCAACATTACCTTCATAGCAGATACAGCCAGGGATAAATTTATAATCTAGAAGTGCTGTTACACTTAAGAAATTTTTATTCTTATAATTATATGTGCTTTCTTGAACAAATTTTCCTATATTTTGTACCACAGGTCCATATTCTTACTGAATGTTTGACCTTGAGCTAGTTATTTAACCCTTGTAAACCTCAGCTTTGCATGTTGTGTTTACACAGACTTGCCCATCTAGTGATCACCAAATCCTCATGAGTATGCGACCAGGATTAAACAAAATAATCCATGTGCAGCACTTAGCATGGTGTTCGGCACCTATTAAGTTTTACCTGTTAGCCATTAATTTCTGTTTCTCATAGACTTTTAAGAATTATACAACTGATATAGATTAATTATATAAAATGTCAGAAAATAAAGATGAAATAAAGTTTAAAATACCAGTTATGGTACCCTGCACCCATAATCACTGTTAAATGGCCATGTACCAGTTAAAGTCAATTACAATGAAAACGGGAGGTAGTGGGGGACAGCTAGGAGTCTGCCACATTAGTCTTTATCACTAATTGTAGGAGCCCAGAACAACACTTTTCCACTGTTATAGCTGAAAAAAAGAAAGGAGCACAATAAATATTTGCTAAATGGATGGGTAAATTAAAGTTGATGTATAATGGCCTCCATTTTCCCTGTGAAGTAGTAGGCAAGGTTTTCAACAAAGAGAGGAGTGAGTATGGGTGAGAGAGAGAGAGGATTTAAGGAAAGTGGTGAATCTTTGAAATAACAGCTACAGAGATGTAAAACATAGCAGACACACAAAAAGGATTAATGCTAAAACGTGTGGAAGTTCCAGCTGAATGTGAAGACCATACAAGTGCAGTATCATAAATTAAATATTTTTCTGTAATATTCTCTCCAGCTATAGCCTAGGATTAAAATCATAGAAATGTGTACCCAAATTGAGCCAGTAGTGAGAGCAGGCAGAACAAGAATGGTGAGAGTAGAAGAAACAAGACACGTAGGTGTTGATTAAAGAATGTATTCCACATAAAAAGAGGGCGGGGTTTGGGTGGGGTAGGCTGCAGATGTTACAAAAAGGGGATGGAAACGTGGATATTATTGATGTACGAACAGATTCGTTATAATAGGACTAGGATAGTGAAATAGAACCTTAGAATGCTGAAAATGTTATATTCAAATTGTTCCATGCCTCATCTTTCAACAGGGCAATGATAACGTTCAGGTGAGTTCTTGGATGCGTTTTATTCACTTTATTATCTTCATATATTGTCAATTACTTTGCCCTGTCTTACATGTTATTAAATAATTTGTATCTAGGTCAAATTATAAATATAGAAATAATTGGGATGGGTGCAATAATTATTTAGGTGTGTATTTTTCATGTTTAATCAATTAAAATGTTGAATGTATGTTTCATAATGTATAAATGTATTTGTATAGTACTATTTTATTAAACATAAATAAGTAAATATAAATACATTGAGAATATATACCATGATTTCTTTAAGGATTAGGTACACAATCAGAACAGACTTGAGATTAATATCCAAGAGAAGGAAAGAACAGATGCCAGTAGGTAGTAATTAGAAAACACATATTAAAGGAGAATTGAGTTGGAGATAAGGAATAGTTATCGGAAATTAACACTGATTTTCAATTTAACCTGACATATTTATTCAGGGAAAATTTATGCTTTGAGTAGAAAACATCTTTCAAAAGAAAATTAGAAAGAAAAAAGATGTAGAAGGCCAGCCTGGGCAATATATTAAACAAACAAACAAAAAATAAACAAACACACTGCCGCTGAGGAAATCATTTAACGTCTCTGAGTCTCAATTTCCTCATCTGGAAATGAAAATAATTGGTCTCTATTTCTAGTCAGAATATTTTTTCCAAAAGTTCTTTAAGACAACATAAGAAATAAATATGATAAAGTAATTTTTTAAATTTCAGGATAATTTGAATGAAGGTAAAAAAGAAGGAAGACAATTAGATAAGGCCAGGAGAAATAATCCTACCTATCAGCAAGATTATTGCATAAATTTATTTTAATGTGAAATTATTTTGTAAGTCACAGTCTATACAAATGCAAAGAATTGATTTTGTTGCCAAACATGTGAGAGAAGAAAAGAGATCAGGGGCTCTAGTATCCAAAGAACTAATGTTTCCTATATCAGCCCTGAAGTATCACTATGACTTATTCTGTTATTTATGCAAGAAAGAAGCAAAGGTTTTAGGAAGATGCCTTTAGTCCTTTCTACTCTCACACACAAAAATGGCACAATTCTTTAAAACAAAATAAAGGTCACTGATGCAGCACCTCCTCTCCAGAGGAAAGGGATAGAAAGAGCAATGAAGCAATAGCGCCAACAGGAGAAAGACTCAGATGGAATGGCCAGATAAACCACAAGTTTGAACCAAAAGAAATTTGTTGGAAGAGATTGAGTCAGTCTTTTATCTTTTACACAGCTGGTCAAAGGAATAAACCACTTCTAAAAATATAATCACTGACTATTTTTATACAACTCACATAAAAAGAGAAAGACTTTTCAAGTGGCTCAAATCCTTTTCAGACTTTCAATCCTGTGTATCAGACATTGCTTTTTTAAATTCAGTTACTTTAACTCTTTATTTTATTCTTTGAGATTGAATTTTCTGCCCATATGGATTTCATAGTAGTGCATATATAAAGCTGTGTGTGGCAAGCAGATATAATTATTAAATTATACCCACTTCTTGGTATCTTTGGAAATGGTGGCTGCCCCCCCGAAAAAACCCAAAACTGCATAATGATAATTATTATGCTGATAATGTTGGTACCATATATATGAGTAAATATATGAACAAAGTTGAATGACAAAAAAGGAAAGATCTTCAGACACAGTGTATATAAAGATGTGAGAGTTTTAAAACTATAAATTTTAATATCCAAAGATAGCATTTTATAAAATGTACTATTTGGCATTCTTTTATCACTTTTTAACTTGTAATCAATAACTGTCTAGCTGAATAGTCCCTTAGTTTTGAAATCATTTATTTACTATTACTTTAAGATTCTATTATATATGACTTTAGTATCCATTCTTTACTATTTAAAAGAAGAATAGATGCTGTCAATGAGTACCACTAAAGCATTTTTCTATAGCGTATGTACCAGTTTGTCTTTTTGTGAACTTGTAGTTGTAATCTAATTATCAATGGTATTGGAATGAGCTAAATTCTGGAAATGTTCTCAGATATTTTTGGCACATGTTTTTTTTTCTTCCTCCTGATTGTACATGAGAAAAAGAAAACTACCAATTCTGATAAAAATTTCCCAGAGTAGCTATTCAAATGTAGCCAGCAGATGTCTCTCTTAGACTCATCCAGTCAACACAATATGTTCCTTTCTCCTCCTTGAGTTGGAACTCAACATGCAATGCAACTTTGGAACATTAAGATATGTTACTTATCAGGCACTTGTTCCTTGAAGTACTGTCAATATAATTTAAGCAGACTGCTAAATGTCAAGGTGACCTAATTTCCAAAGCAAGGCAGAAGAAAAAAAACTAGTCTTTTATTTTTAGAGACATAACTCTGCTTGGTTCAAGAAGAAAACTATGAGACACAGTGAGGCTGAATGTTTAAAAGTAATGGCAACTAAAGCAAAAAAGCTCTAATCCACATCTATGAAGAAATAAATAATAGATTTATCAAGGAAATATTTAATAAATGCCAACAATATGCACAGCATTGTGCAACATTTGTCATTTGTATACATACAGATTTAGTATGCTCTGAATTTACTAAATTCTGATTTACCAAATAATGAAAAAAACACAAGGACTGAAATTATATGTGTAATCGGTTATTTATATGGACAACCTGGGGAAGTTAGAATTTAAAGGCATGTTCAATTCTTAATGTTCAATTTTTTCCTTTATAGATGTCTCCACGGCTTTTTATAGGCAAAGTAATCTACTCCTTATGCTCCCTTTGCAATTTATATCATGTCATGAACTGTTATCACACTTAACGAACGAGGAATCATATTTTAAAAATTACTGAAACTATAAGGGTCAGTTTTCAAAATTTCACACCTATTCTGTATATCATTTTTCTTTAAGGTTTATCCACTTTTTTGTTTTTATCACTGGTTATATATCCCTCCAATTAGTTTCTAAATATTTAGCTTTAAAACCTGACACCCAGATATGCATGTACATTTCCAAAAGTGGAAAAATAGTATTTTTCCTGATACAAATGCTATAGTTATGTTAAAATTGGCACTGATCTTTAGATCTGAGTGTTAGAGAAGGCCATCTAGAGGATATGACCACCGGTTGACCCCTGAGCTGGACCTGGGCAATCGGAGGCTTCTTACCCAATCTCCTGTCCTTGGAATTTACATTTATCCGGCTATTCCTGCAATAGGAGCCCACTGTTCCTCAACGATATGACCTTGAGAGAGCAATGTGTTGTTGAGACCAACTGGATTGTATTGGTAACTGAACCCTGTTAAGGCTTCTATATTAACTTTTAAGATTCTGGCGGGTAAGTGTGAAGATCTACTTGTTTTACAACCGCCAAAGAGAAGCTTCATGTGTTAAGTTCCCTCGCTCGTGAAACCTGCCACCTAACAATCTGGAGTGGTCTGTCTTTTTTCTTCAGTCCTCCTTGCCCTCCATGTATGGAGGCTTTCAAACTTCACGCAGAAAACTCCCAAAGTTGTAAACCAACATTGAGCTCGATCATTCTGTTTGGTGCTTTTAGTGATCATTTTTAATAATTTGCATGGACTGAGCTTATTGTCTCCTATAATTCCTGTGTTTTTCAATAAAATTTTGTACTCATTTTACAGTTAAAATTTATTTCATCCAGCTCTGTCATGTTACAATCAAGTTATTTATAAACATACTTGTGCATGTGACACTTTGTAAATTGAATAGGTTATACTTTCGGAAATGTTGAATAACATACAGGTTGGCTTTCTTACCATTGCTATATGCCATTTCCCCAGTTTCTTTATCCATGGACAAGTTTTGAGACTAGCCTTTTCTCTTCATAAAGATATTGGATGCATTTTAAGCATATTTAACTGTCTTTTGGATACAAATGATAGAATACCACATTGTAGAAAAACAAAAACTAACAATCGCACAAACCTGGTTAAATCCAAATCTTCACCCACTTTGTGCATACAGCTGAACATCTGGTCATGACTGAGAAGAAACACACAGTCATATTCATTGGTCTCACTTTACAAAACTCAATCGAGCCGTTAATAATCGTACTTGGCAAACATATAACTTTACTTAGTCTAGTCACTTTTCCAATCCCCAAGGTGACTATTTCATCCTTCCTTCTGCTTCTTAAATTCCCAAAATCTTCTCCTTCACTCTCATCTGATGGCTTCACTTCCTATTTCACTGAGAAAACAGAAATAATCAGAAAAGAACATTGTCCACCTTTACTAACCACATCTACACCTGTTCTAGGTAGTCGGCCTTCTTTCCTATTACTCTGGATGAGCTCCCTGCACTCCCAACAAAGATTTACTACTCATTTGTATACTGGATGACATCTTCTCTTGTCTACTCATGGGCTTGATTCTAGTAAGTCTTCTCTTTTTCTACTACGTCTCTAATTGTGCTCTGTTGGATTATTTTCATGATGTCATTTCTATTATTTAAAACACAATTATATAAACCAGCAACCTCTCTTGATCCAGTTTCCTCTCCAACTATTGTCCCATTTGTCTCCTTCATTTAAAATGAAGTTATTTGTCACCAAGTCCACTCTTCCCCTCTGTCTTGAATCTAACTATATATGGTAAATATAATTGTGTGTATTATATATTATAATCTAATTATAATGTATAATTAGATTCAATGGACATTGGAAAAGAAGATATTCTTAAAATTAACTAGATTTGCTACATTAGTTATGTTATTTAGGTATATTTGTCCTTAATTTTTTTTTTGGTTGATATTTTGTCAGTTAAGAAGTGAAATAATGTCTGTGATTATTCTTGTATTTCCTCTAGATTTTGCTTCATCTTGGGTGCTGTGTTCTTTTCTGCCTAATTATTCATAAATGGTGCTCTTAATTATCTATCATACTGTATTAGTTTGCTAGCACTGCCATAACAAAGTGGCATAGACACGGTGTCTTCAAACAACAGAAATTTATTTTCCCACAGTTCTGGAGCTGAGAAGTATAAGATCAAGCTGTCAGCAGAGTTCATTTCTACAGAGGATTCTCTCCTTGGCTTGTAGATGGCCATTTTCTCCCTCTGTACTTATGTCCTAATTGTCTCTTCTAAGGAGGCCAGTCACATTGGATTAGGGCCCACCCTAATGACCTTGTTTAATCTTAATTACCTCGTTAAAGGCCCTATCTCCAAGTAACAGTCACATTCTGAGGTATGGGGGGTTCAGACTTCAACACATGAATTTTAGGAGGACACAATTCAATCCATAATATATAATCTTCACAATTAAAATACCCCCTCTTTGCTTGTTTAATTTAATCATAAAATTAATCTTGTCTATGTTAATATCACACATTCTTCCACAGTTTAGAGCCAAATTTTTTCAGCTATACTATGTAACATTTTTTAGTTAGCTGTTATTATTTTTCCTGATTTAAAAATCTATAAAGCCATATTATAGAGAATTGGGAAATATAGAAAACTAAAATTATGATAACAATATTACCCATAATTTTAGAAACATGTTAGTGTTAAATAGATACCTTTTCTCATATACACTCAAGTGTGCGCATACACAAACACACACAAATTTTGATCATAGTGGAAATTCAATCTTGGTTCATACTCTTATTCAGTTTACATGCTAACAATCATCTATGTTATTGTTTTTTTCAAAAATCTCAGTGTTAATGCATGAGTATCTTTCTTCTGTATGACAATAATATTGCTCAGAATTCATATTTTCAACTTGTACATTGAATAAGTATGGTTCACGTAATCTATCTTTACTTTTGCTTCCCTGCCCCTAAATAAATACTGAGCAGGCTTTTGGCTCTTCTCAGAACCCTCAGTAATAAAAATACTCACAGTAATGTATCCTTATAAAATACTGTCTCATTTGGATAGTTATTATGTCCAGTGCCATGTATTATCGAAACTCTAAAATTGCTTAAACGGTAACTGACAGGCTTCCTCAGGAAGTGGTGGAAATATGACAATTATTTTTTCTTCTACCTTTTCCAACTTAAGCTTCTACCCCTCATTCTTCATCATGGTAATCATGGTTTCTGATTGGTGGTTAGGAGAATGAATTGTTTGGGGCCCCTTATCACTGCTAACCTCTCCCTTGGGTTCCTTCTGGTTAGGTGAATGCACTCTTTTCTGGAAGTCATTTACTTACTTCTCAGACCCTAGAAATCCAGCATTTCACATCCAGTTTCTCCTTTGCTGAAGCCTATTTGCTGCTATTTGCTTCTCATCATGGCTTATAGAACAAAATCAGAGAAGACAATAACCTCCCACAAAATTTCTTTCCATGTGGTTCATGGAAAACTTCGAGATTCTTTCTATGGACACACTCTGAGGCTGGAGGCAGATCTCAAAGCATCAGTGACTCTGTTCCCACATTACCAAAGTATCTGGTCAACATGTCATCATTTGCCCTGGATTTCTGGAAGTGCAGAAAACACAAATCAAACTGTCACCTCCAAATAAGCTTGAGGAAGCTCTGCTCTCTTGACTTAACATTAGACGTAGCCCCAACTCACCCCTCCTGGTAGGTGGGCTGGAATTTACAGAATTCCAGCATCTCTCAAAAAAAAAAAAAAAACCCCAAAAACCATCCTTCTCACAAAATAAATCCTGTCTCCTGTATGTCTCCAAACTTTCCAATTATTGTGGTGGTGGTGATTGTGGGCATAGTAGTAGGTAGAAAGAAAAATGATAGAAGCTAAAATAAATTTTAGCTATGTATGTAATATTTTATTATTTAGTAAAAACAGAAATTAAATGGGATAAAATATCAATAGCTGTTAATTCTAGAGGACGGAATATATGCTTTCATAACTTAGTCTTTGTTCTTGATGGTATTTTAAAATTTTCTCAGTAAGATAGAAATAAAAGATTGTTAGCTCAGGTCGGCATTTGTCTTAGCAACCTATATATCATTTAAAAATGGTTTAAAAAAACTATCTTTATCCCTACCCTAAGCTCACTATCTTAGTAATACAAATTAGAGTTTATAATAATCTTGTTATTAAAAATGTACAGATAGATTTTTAAATTTTTTCTTTCTAACTTCTCTTCTTCTCAAAACTTCAACTGAAAGAAGAGAGGGCGACATGATCCCTACACTTCCTACTCCTTATCCAGTATAATACTCTGAGGTGTTGAAGGTGTCGTGTAAACTCCTGTTGATAGTGTCGTTCTTTCTCACTCTAGTTCATAAGACCGAAATTAGTTCAGCACCTTTTAAAAATACTGGCAAATTTTTCACCATGCCCTCGGATAAACTGTCCTATTCTATGTTATGCCATGTCATTCTAATATTTATTTTATTCAATCAAATATTATAATTAAGCACTACCCTGTACCTAATGCTATTCTATGCATGAGAATATAGCAGTAAAAACTATAGAAATTTAATTAATTAAAGCTAGCAACCACACAGTCTAACAGGTGATTTGAGGTGCTCCTTATAGTTGAGTAGTCAGATCCAGAGATAACTGACGTTAATATTGAGACTTAGCTGCAAGAATCGTATTTTAAAGGCACTATTTCAATTCCGGGGAGAAGTGACACTTGAAAAAACCATATTTCTGTACAAAATAATGCACTTCAATGGGAGGTTAAGAACTCAGATGTCAGAGAACATTCAGGGGCTGTGTTAAGAATATAATGTGTGAGTTCGTGCGTGTGTGTGTGTGTGTGTGTGTGTGTGTGTGTGTGTCTGTGGTGGGCAGGGGGTTGGTTTCAAGGCCTGGAATGCAAGGACTCATGAAGCAGGACCAACAACTTTATTGATTCAATGCTGAGAAGATGACCTGCTGTCCTGTTTCACTGATACAAAATGAATTTCTAAATCTGACTCTATCAAGCTCACACAAGACAAGACCAGGCCAAGGCCTCACTGATTTGACTAGTAAAGATACAATGACTCACTTTTAGATTCAGAGAATTTATTACTTACATAGAGGAAAAAAAGATTAGCTAAAGGTGCCAGCTTCCCGTTGTCTTTGTCTTAACACCGAAAACCATGACACTGAAACAAAAGGGGCCAAATGGCTACGACATAAGTAGTGGGCTACCCTATTTCTGGAGAGCTCATTCTAGACTGCAGCTGAGTGATTTTGATTTGAAGCTTTGTTCTGAGTGTGAAGTTTCAGAAGCCTCAGATTTCATCAGAACCCAGGAGGAGATGAGCAACTGTCTCATGATAACTTCCCAGGGGAGCTGAGGGGAGGGCATGAGTGGGAGATGGCTTTGTAGAAGCTCTTTATATGCTTTGTGTGGTCTTGTGTTCTGGGAGTATCACAAGGTATTCTGCCAAGACTCAGATTAGCTGTGCTTCAAATCTTTGCCTGCGTGACCTACGTGGATATGTGCAAGTTTGCCAAGGTGCCGTGTGGAGTTCTACGGGGGCATGACCAAAAAATTTTGGAAGTCACTGAAAATGTTTAATGTATTTCCTTTTAATTTGTCTCTATAGATATTTCTAACATGCTATATAAGAGAAATGGAATCAACTCACGTATTTGTGCTGTCAGTTGTAAACATCTTTCAGATTATCCAAAAAATAATATATGTTACCATTATTCCCAGCACTCCACTTCATTAAATTTCATGGGTAATAGACTACCTTCACCCACTATTCAGAAAGACCTGTTTTACCCCAGTGTAACTGAATATTAAGCCCCACTTCAGTGATCACCTGTTCAGTTATTCCAATTGAGTAACAGATGTCCCTTGCCCACCATATTATTTGTATTGCCATTACTCTGCCTCAAACACAATGCCTAAAAATGGCTAGAAAAATCCCCAAGTAGTTTTTCTCTGTATAAATAATGTTTCGCTAGTCTGATAAACCAATATTTTATTTTCTGCCTGCTTTTAAAGAATAAACAGCTTTGCAATGTTTAAAGTGTAATCCCAAACTGGTTATTCACCATGGATGTTAGTGCCTAGTGGTCTAGTATTTATTGCTATACTTTTTTAGAGACGTTAAACCTAAATTAAAACTTGAACCCTGCAATTATGCACAATGCATATTGTTAAGGACAGTTAATGGATTCTATCATTTTGGTGCTAACAGCTGTTTTCTCCTCATAAATTCTATTCATAGATTCCATCTACACTACCAACCAAAATAAAAATAGGAAGTTAGAGGAGAGAAATAGAGCAATATAAACATTTCTTTTAAAATTACTTTAAAAATAATTCTCTACTGACCAATGGAAAACAACCAAATAATTCAGGCATATTTGAAAAAATATCACATTTCCTGCCAGGGGGTCATGGAAAGAAGAAGGAGAAGAGAAAATACAACTAACACATTAGGAATAATCATTCAGACTTAATGATGTAGACATTTTGCCATATCTGATTCTAATATTTGTGAAAGAACTAAAATATTTAAGAGAAGTTGAAATCACTTCAGTATCTTTAAAATTCCCTTTCTTACGTTTGCTCTACTAAAGTAAACATTATTTCAGTTTTGTGATACTCCTGGGCTTGCTTGAATAAGTTTACCATATGCGTATCCAAAAATTTCTTTTGTGTATTACTAATATTTATATTATTGTAATCATACAAATACCATCATTACAATAAGTGTTGATAAGCTCCCTTTTATTTTTCTTCTTTATCAGTGTTGTGGCTAATCTTGACTTTTTTCACTTTTGCATTCATTTAAAGAAGAGTTTGATCAAATTCTATGAAATATAATGGATGAATAGATTTGCTTGGCCAGAACTGGCATCTTTACAATGCTGAATTTTGCCACCCACAAATGCAGTTCATGTCTTCATTCATTTAGCGTTCTTTTATTTCTTTCAGTAGCTTTACAAGCTTTTTCCATAAATATATTACATTCCCTTTGCTAGACATATTCCTGTATAACATAGTATTTCTTACTATAGTTGTTAATATTTTTTCATTAAATTTTCTTTTTCTCTTTTAATTTTGTTTTATTTTGTCAAAATTATACATAGAGTGAACTTGAGTATTTTTAAATTATCCCCAAACTCCTTCTAAAAACCAAACAAGTCAACATGACAGAAAAAAGAAAAAGAAATACTCATTACATCTTTTAAAAACCAGGCAACAAGAAACCCCATGAATCTCAGAGTAAGGATGAGGTAGACCAAACAACCACAGCAGCGGCAATAGAACAGCAGCTGGGTGGTGGGAGAGGCAGAGTGAAAATAAAATACAAAAATACCCACAAGTCGTGGAAATACCTCTCCCTCCCAAAAAAGCCAAGAAATTCTTACCACATAACACAATGTATTCTACCCTGTGTGGAAACCTGAATAGATGCAATGAGAATGACCAGTAAAACTGGGGAAATTCCTCATAGAAGCTGAGCAATTGCAATGCAAAAACCTATGAACAGATACAGAAGATTAAATATTTCTATTTCAGCACATCCTCCTGAGAATTTCAGATATATCCAGCTAATACTCTCTTACAAAGGAAAATGGCTCACACAGAGACCAAATATTAATTGCAGAACTGAAATTAAGCAGGACAAAAATACTGGACCGTCAGTTCAGATAGTGTAGGAGGATGTCACAGATAGCAAATTCTTGAAAAAGCCATGAGGTTTGAAAATATGCCACAGCTGTTTTCCCTGGAAAACCCTCATCATTTAAACATAGGATACTACAAGTGAAATAAAATAAAATCTAACCCCATGCAAGTGAAACCAGCAAACAGCTATTGATGATTAAGTGGCTAGTGACGGGGACAGGGAGGGGAGGATCAGAGTTGGCCACCTCAAAGTGTGTCTCTGCCTGAAGGACACTTTGATGGCCAACCCCCACTAACTGATCAAAAGACTTTGGGATGGGAGACACGCCGCCAGAACAAGCCGTCACCATCGACATCTCCAGGTATTGGCGAGGGTCTGCTAAGCCATTCTTAGTTCTGGTTACCCTTTGAAAGAGACATTTACATTTGTAAAGGAAATCACTTGTAAAGGTATCTTCTTCCCTGTACCAGGAAGAAGTGGGGGGGGATGGCCTAACCTAGAAACGTCAGAATGGAAGGCGAAGGAGAGGACTTAAATCTGCATGATAAACTTACCCATTGTTAATTGTGCTGTTCAGGCAATACCCTATCTGACTCCCACTAGATTCCTATAGACAACATCTCCCTGGGGCCTGGGTCAAAATGGTAATGGGTTTTTTGAGCTATTTTTTCAGGAGCCTCCATTCTGTGGACATGCATCCTACAAGGATGCATGATGCCTGACTCTGCTTGCACAGATCATCAATTACCTCATCTCTCCTCACCTCCAATCATTTCAGATCACCTTGCCCCCTACTCCATAAATAACCCTGAGTCCTTATTTTGGGGGAAGCAGATTTGGGATTCACTCTCTTCCGTTTCCTCACTTGGCTGCGTTGTGATTCAACTCTCTCTCTGCTGCAATCTCAACATCGCGGTGTTTGGCTTTCTGGGCGGCGGGCAAAAACTGACCTAGCATGGTAACACAAGTGTATTCCAGGAAAAAAAATATAAAATAAACCAGATGTTTCAATAAATAATGGTGAAACACCAGAAGTAAACAGCAACAAAGATAAAAACTGTAATTTAGTATATACAAGTTGGTAATAAAGAAAGTTTAAAAAATTATAGAAGCATTGAAAGAGCAACTAAAATTAGATATATAAAGCTCAGAAATATATGCCTAGAAAACCAGAAGGTATAAAGCAAGACCTCTCAGATATCAGGAAAGAGATACTTGTGAGAGAAAACAAAGCAGAAGAGCGAAGAGATACTACAGGAATAAAGAGCAAGGAAGAAACAAAAGACAGAAAAGAGGTATACATAAAAATGTTAGAGAAATGAGAAAAACAGAGGGAAGAGAGGAGAAAAGCATTTTCAAAGTCAAATGAAAATAAAGAGTAAATATATTTTGAAAATTATAGGTAATAAAACACAAACTCTTGCCAAGACATAATAACGGGAAACATTTATAATCCCATCTGAAACAACCAAAAAACAGACCAAAAAAAATGAAACAATAGTGGGATTTTTTTGCATATTTTAAAATGTATTTTCCAAATTTCTTTGCAGAGACATTGTGTTAAATTACATTTTTTTCTCAGTAATATGTGAGAAACTCTCTGCCCATTTTTGAAGTCTAATCTGATGGGAAAATCTTATTGTTTTAATTTGCACTTCTTGATTATTCAAATTGAAAATCATTTATATATTTATCATTTTCCTCATTTTGTCTTTTTTTCCTGATTTTCTGGTAGTGTGTATCTTTTTTTTTAAATGAAGACTTTATTTTTAAAGAGCAGTTTTAGATTCACAAGAAAATTGAGAGGAAGGTACAGAGATTTCCCATATATTTCCTGCCCCCAGACAAGCATTATGTCCCCCAATATCAACATCCTCCACCAGAGTGGTGCATTTGGTACAATTGGTGAACCTACATTAACATCATAATCAGCCAAAGTCCATAGTTTACACTAGGGTTCATTCTTGGTGTTATACATTCTATGGGTTTGGATAAATGTATAATCACATGTATCTATCATTATGCTATGATACAGAGTATTTTCACTGCCTTAAAGAAATAGTTTTGAAGACACTAAACATCAGACAACAAAAGATAGTAATACCTGAGAGAATAGAAGCAAAACAGAAGAGCCTCACATTTATCCCAGCTTATTGACTTGAGAAAGGTTCCAAGCCTGGTGCAGAGCCCTGAAGACTCTCTGAGTTAAGGAAACTGAGTGGAGACACTAGGGAGAATTGGTGGCTATAATTTACAAGAGAGAATATTGGGGAGGATAGAACTGCACAGAAAGAAAATTCTGGATATCTGCAGAGAGTCTCCTTTTGAGTATTCAGCAAAGTACTGAGCAGCACATGCATGTGAGGGAAATATCTGAGAATGTGGGGGAAGAATATTTGAAAAGATTGGAGGGTACAGTCCTTGGTGCTCACACAGGGCAGTGAATAGTATCTGTTCCCTCCAGTCAGACTGGAAAATCTCAAGATTCACAGGGAATTAGATAGAATACTCAGGAGAATCTTGCCTCAGTAATGAGGAATAATTAGCTTGATACTCAGCACTGCTGTAGAACCACCTAAAAAAATCATAAAAGCAAGACCAAAATGGATCCAACTATTTCCAAGTAACTAAGCTGCCTCCTAGAACAAAGATCAAAAGTATTCATAGGAAATCAAAACTATCTAGCAACATTTGAGTGTAAAATTCAAAATATTTGGCATCCAATCATCGAACCAGACATGATAGGATAAAAGAAAATATGACCCCTATTGAGGGGATAAAACAATTATTGGAAACTGAGAGAGAACTGACACAGATGTTAAAGTTTGTGAAGAAGGACATTAAAGCCATTATTGTAACTTTCCTATGTTCAAAAAAAAAGAAAAATCCAAATTCTAGAGACAAAAACTACAATATCTGATATTAAAATATACACAGAATGAGATTAAGAGAAGATTATACATTCCAGTAGAAAAGATATGTGAATTTGAAGTCAGAACAGTAGAAACTATGCAAAATGAAACACAAACAAATAAAGGTTACCTCCAAAAAAATCTATAGTTAACATCATCCTTAATATTGAAGATTGTATGCTTTCACCCTAAGATTGGGACCAAGGCAAGAATATCTACTTTCACAACTTCTATTCAACATTGAATTCATAGTTCTAGCCAGTACAATAAAGAAAGATAAAGTAAGAAAAACTAGATTGGAAAGAAACATATAACATTTTTCTTATCCACAGACTTGACCACAAGTTTATTTTTCAATATTTATCTTGTATCCAGCAATCTTGATGAAGTCTGATTTTAAGGATTTGTTTTTTCCAAATAGACTTTCATATTGGAAGATATTATGAGAATTGTATTTCTTCCTTTTTAAAGCTAATACCTCTTATTTCCTTTTCTTTTCTTTCTACACTGACTAGAAATCCCAGAAAGTTAAAGAAAGAAAAAGTCCTGTTTTGTTCCTGCTTTCAAAGGAGATATTGCTATTATTTTATTGTTACTTTTGAGGTTTGCTGAAGGTTATGGGTAAATACCCTTTAACAGATTAAGAAGATCTTTCAATTACAAATTTTACATTTTTATCATTAACAACTATTCAGTATTATGAAATCTTTTCCTATCTCAATTGAGTATTGCATGTTCTTTCTTCTTTAATCTATTAACACAGTGAATGCTAAATAATCATTTAATAACAAGATTTAAGTCTCTGATGATGAAATAAATTTTGAAAAAGCAATTAGTTTAATATGTTGATATTTCACTTATGGTTTTGACTTTTTATTCATTTATTAAATAGACCTGAATTTTTTTATATTCCAATAGCATCAAGATTTTAAAAAAATCAAATTTATATATGCAACATAAAAGAAGAGAGGCATTCCCTGTCCTTCTGTCTTGGGAACAGATTGTATAATATAGAGGTTGGCTGCTCCTTAAAGATTTCTTAAAAATCATATAAAAGTATCAAACTAGTATTATTTTCACTGTAGATTTTTTGATTAGTGATTCTATTCAAAGTTTCTATTTATGTTTGGAGTCAAATTTTTTGATATTTATTTTTAGAAATTGTTCATATAATATAAATATTCATATTTATTGTTTCAGATTTTATAGTATTCCTTTCAATTTTGATATTCTCAAGCAACTTATCTTTCAACATATATATGGAACTTATCAAACTAGTTTTCAAGATGCTAACATGTCACACTGATAGAATTTCTTATTCAACTAATCGAGTTTACTAATTACATCACAGTATGATTAAAAAGTCATAACCTTTATATAATAAAAAATTTTATAAATTTTATATATAAAAATGTACAAATAATAATGTAACAAATACTTTATCTATTCACTGCTCAGCTAAAGAGATGAAAGAGCACAAATGCTGTTGAAGCCTTGTGTGTACTCCTCAGATTATAGGCTTTTCCTGGATTCATCCTGCTTAAGAGGTGAATGTCCTGAATTTGGTGGATAGATTTTAATTAATTTTTAATAGATAGATAGATTTTCACACTTACTATATATATCCATAGTACACACATACACACACATTTATTATTCATTCATTCAACCAACAAATATTAATTGAGCACTAAGTGCCACATCCTATTCTAGATACTGGATATAGAATAAAGGAAAAAACACACACCAAAACCCTTCTCATGAAGCTAACATTCTAGTAGGATAGGCAGACAGTTAACAAAATAAACATCTAAAGTATGTAATATGTTATAAGGAAGAGTGTGATCAGTGTTAAGGAAAGTTTTATGGACAATGTGATTGTTGAGTAAGGCGTTAAAGGAAATGAGAGAGCAAGTGATGTAGGTAAGCAGGGAACAACAGTGCAGGGAGAGAAAAAGCAAGTGGAAATTCTTGAGGTAAAAATATACTGGCCATGTTTGAAGAACAGTGAAGAAAAATAGGAAGATAGGAAGAAATTAGCAGGAGATGAAGTCAGAAATAAAGAAGAGTGAAGAAGCTGTATAAAAGATGTAGGCTGGAACCACAGGCCATTGGAGTGACTTTCAACTCTTAGTGAGATGGAAACCTATTGGTAGGTTCTTTATGCAAAAGAGAAGCATGATCTGACTCACACTTTTAATAGGAAAATTCTGGTATGTTAAAAATAAACTGCAATGGGAGCAGGGGCAAGGAAGTTCACTTGGGAGACTGTTGCAATAATCCAGATGAAAGGTAATGGTGACTCAGGTCAAGGATTTAGTTCTCAGCAGTTTGAAAGAGAGTTATCACTAACAGAAAAATGTTAAAAATCCATAAGTAGAGTATGTTTGGAGGCAATGGAATACAGAGACCAGGAGTTCAGTTTTGAACATGGTAAATTAAATATGCACGCTAGACATTCCAAGTGAAGAGTCAAAGGGACAGCTGTACACATGAAGCTGGATTGCAAGGGAAAAGAGGTCATAGGTATATAATTGGGAGGCATTACCATATAAATGACATTTAAAGGTCGCCAAGGGAGTTATCAAAAATGGAAAAGAGAAGTCATCCAAATACTGATTCCAGTGAGCTCAAATATGATTGTGAGATGAGGAGGAACCAGTTAAGGTGCCTGAGAAGAATTATCCTCTGAGAAAGAAGGAAAGCTAGGAGAGCGCCATGTCCTCAAAGCCACTAATATGTCAAATGATGACAGTAGATCAAGTAAAATAAGACTGAAAAATAACCACAGAAGTCTCTTATTGAAAGTCATCAGTGACCTCAAGAAGAGCTATTTTGGTTGAGTGATGGCAATGAAAGCCTGTTGGTGGGGTTTCAGTAGATAATGGGAAAAGAAAAATTGGAAACAATGAGTATAGACAAGGAGAAAAGTGGAGCAGTCCTGCAAGGGATGTAAAGTGAAGATAGGTTTTTTTTGGTTTTGTTTTTTTGATGTAAGAAACATGTGCATGTCTATGTACCTAGCAGAAAATTCCAGTATAGAGGGAAAAGTTGATGACAAGAGACAGAAGGAAGAAAATTTCTAAGCAAGGACATGGACTATGATAGATGATGAGATCTAGTTCACAAGGTGGGAGGGTGAAGATGTGTGGAAGAGAAGGTGATATGAGTTTATATACTGGTGGATTATTGGAAATAGTTGTGGAGTCTTGTGGCAAATCTCTTCTAATTGTCCTTATCTTCTCAGGTAACTAGGCAGTAAGGTCATTAGCTGAGAATGAGGTAGTAGAAAGTGGGCTGGAAGTTTGAAGGGAAACAAGGGGATGAAATACTCACAGAGAGGCTTACATGTATAAATTAAATAATAAAATGTAATATGATTGTTAGGAAACTTAAAAGCATGTAATCAAGGTTTATAATTACAAATTTTAATTGAGAGCAGGCAGTGTGTGTCTCTGTGTGTGTGTGTGTTTGTGTTTTCCAGCCATTTATGGTATGCAAGTGTATAAATGGAATAATGAAAAATTACTGGTTCTTTCCATGATAGCATGATGAAATCAGAGAATTCATCTGGATAAAACTGGTTAAAAAAGAATCGAATCATGCTGTGTCTGAGGAACAGAGAAAATATGTTAGGATCAAAGGATTGTAAGTGTTCTGGGTTGAATCGTGTCCCCAAAAGATATGTTCAAGTCCTAACCCCTGGTACCTGTGAATGTGACCATATTTGGAAATAGTCTTTGCAGATGTGATCAAGTAAAGATGAGGTGGTGCTAGATTAGGGTGAGCCCTAATGTAATGACTGATGTCTTTAGAAGAAAATGGAAATTGAACACAGACACAGAGGTAACACAGCCACATGAAGACAGAGACATTGGAGTTATGCTGCCACAAACTAAAGTACACCAAGGAGCTCAGAAACCACCAGAAGCAAGGAAGGATTCTTTTCTAGAGCCTTCTGAGGGACCATGACCCTGCTGATCCTTGATTCTGGACTTCTGACCTCCAGGATTGTGGGAGAATAAATGTCTGTTGCTTTAAGCCATCCAGTTTGAGGTATTTTGTTATATAACAGTCCTAAAAAATTAAAACAATAAATCATGGTAAGATCAAAGGTGTGGTGACACCAGAGAGAGTTAGCCAGAGAGACAGGAAGTGATGGCTGGAGAGCTCAACGATTGAGTGTTTGACCACGAGAGTGAATGGTGGAGGTGGCATGAGGATCATTGGAGGAAAGAACTTCAAAAAACTGAGATGCCGGGGCCGCCCCGTGGCGCAGCGGTTTAGTTTGCGCTTGGCAGCCCGGGGTTCGCGGGTTCGGATCCCGGGCGCCTGCCGACACACTGGTTGTCAGCCACGCCGTGGCGGCGTCCCATATAAAGTGGAGGAAGATGGGCACAGATGTTAGCCCAGGGCCAGTCTTCCTCAGCAAAAAGAGGAAGATTAGCAACGGATGTTAGCTCAGGGCTGGTCTTCCTCACAAAAATAAAAAAAAATAAAAAAATAAAAAAAAACTGAGATGCCAAGGAATTGCAAGCATTATCTTTGCAAGAATTATCTTTAATATCTTTAATAAAGATATGAAAATCATCAAGAATTGTGACATCAGTAGTATTGGAAAGAGTTATGGGGATACAGAAGTCAAAATATTACACTAATACTGGGAACTGACCTTAGAGTTTTTAGATGACAGTAAAAAAGGGGAATGGGCAGAATCATCTGAAGACATGAGATTTAAAGCTGATATTATTTGGAGGTTTAAAAGCTTCATTCAGTTGGTGGCATGCTGTACGTATGCAGTCTTCAAATTGAATTTTTACGTAGCTTTATATTTGGCATTTATCCATATAAATAACACCCTTATAAAACTGACAAAGTTGATGTTTGAGAAAGGGGCTTATATCTGCAGTCAAGTGTTCATTAATTTCTTCTATGTAATATTCCATTGTATAACTATGACTACTTTATTTATCAATTCCTCTAATAGATGTCTACATTTTTCCAATTCTTGACGTTAAAGCAAAACTCATTGCTTTTTGTTTTTATCCTACTGCGCCTATAGCTATGCCCTCATCATTTTTAAATTGTGCCTCCTGTCCTTTTTTTTTACCCTATCCTCCCAGAATTTTTTCTCTCCTATTAGCCTTTATTTCTAGTTTCATGGCATTGTGGTCAGAAAAGATGCTTGGTATGATGTCAATCTTCTTAAATTTATTGAGGCTTGCCTTGTTTCTCAACATACAGTCTATCTTTGAGAATGATCCATGTGCACTTGAGAAGAATGTGTATTCTGCTAGTTTGGGATGGAATGTTCTGTATATACCTATTAAATCCATCTGATCGGGTGTTTCATTTAAATTTTCTATTTCTGCGTTGACTTTTTGTCTAGATGATCTGCCCACTGATGTAAGTGGAGCGTTGAGGTCCCCTATGATTATTATGTTCCTGTTAATTTCTCCCTTTAGGTCTGTTAAAAGTTGCTTTATGTACTTTGGTGCCCCTGTGTTAGGTGCACATATCTTAATGTGTTATGTCCTCTTGGTGGAATGTCCCTTTTATCATTCTATACTGTCCCTCTTTTTCTCTCATGGTCTTTTTTAACTTCAAGTCTGCTTTGTCTGATATAAGTATGGCAACAGCTGCTTTACTTTGTTTGCTATTAGCTTGGAGTATCATCTGCCAGCCCTTCACTCTGAGTCTACATTTGTCTTTAGAGCTGAGATGTGTTTCCTGGAGGCAGCAAATTGCTGGGTCTTGTTTTTTAATCCATCTAGCTACTCTGTATCTTTTGATTGGAGAATTCAATCCATTTACAATTAGAGTGATTATTGAATATATGAGGGCTTAATACTGCCATTTTATCCTTTGTTTTCTGGTTGTTCTATGTTTCCATTGTTTCTCTTCCTTTGTATTTCTGACTGCCATTTCACTTTGGTGGTTTTCTGAAGGGGTTTTCTCAGTTTTCTCTCTTTTTGTGAATTGTGCCTTTGCTCTGATTTTTTGTTTACTGGATACTGTGACGTTTGTATAAAAGATCTTGTAGATGAAATAATTCATTTTCTCATAGCCGCTTATCTCCATTAACCTAAGCAAATTCCATCTCCTTCTTCTTCTCCTTCTGAGTTATTGTTTTTACAAATTAATCTGTTTTTAGTGTTGTGAGTTTGTGACTAAGTTAAAGTGTTGACAGTTACTTCTGATGCTTTCTTTCCCTTCATCTTCTAAGTTTTAATTGAATATTTGCTTCCCTCTTCAGATGGAGAGCTGCAGTTTTCTGATTTTGTCTGTCTATTTACCTCCTTGCTCAAAGATTTGTATGTCTTTGCATTTTTGTTTCAGGTAGGAGGGCATCTTTAATTATTTCTTGTAGGGAAGGTCTAGTGGTGATGAACTCCCTCACCTTTTATCTGGGAAAGTTTTTATTTCTCCATCATATTTGAAGGAAAGTTTCACTGGATAGAGTATTCTTGGCTGAAAGTTTCTGTCTTTCAGTATTTTGAATATGTCCTTCCATTCTCTCTTAGCCTGTAGGGTTTCTTCTGAGAAATCTGCTGAAAGCCTGGTAAGGGTTCTTCTATAGGTTATTTTTTTCTGCCTTAATGCACTTAATATTTTTTCTTTGTCATTGACTTTTTCCAGTTTTACTATTATATGGCTTGGAGAAGGTCTTATAGCATTGATGTAATTAGGCATTCTATTAACTTCATGTTTTTGTAGATCCAGTTCCTTCCCAAGGTTTGGGAAGTTCTCAGCTATTATTTCTTTGAACAACTTCTCTGCTCCTTTCTCCCTTCTGGAATACCTATAATCTCTATGTTGCTTTTCCTAATTGAATTAGATATTTCTCAAAGAATTCCTTAATTCTTTTTAAAATCTTAGTTCTGCCTCCTCCTCCACTTGTAGTATTTCTATATTTTTAACCTCTAGATCACTAATTCCTTCCTCCATAACATCAGCTCTATTCTTCAAGAATTCTAATTATTTTTTATTCATTTACTTATTTTTCATATCCAAAATTTCTGCTCAATTTTTTTTTATAGTTTCCATCTCTTGGGGAAAGAGATTCATCTTATCCCTGATCTCATTGAATCGTCTTTCTGTGTTCTCCTGTAAGTTATTAAGATTTTTTATGACAGCTATTTTGAATTCTCTCTCATTTAGCATGTAAATTTATAAGACTTCAGGGTTGGTTTCTAAAGAATTGTCATTTTCCTTCTAGTCTGGATTGTTGCTGTTGTTTCTCATGGTGTTTGATGAACTAACCTTTTGTCAGGGCATTTGTGGTAGCATTAGGTTGCAGATTCCACCTGCTACTGCTAGGGGGAGCATAAGCAGAGTTTCTGGGCCCACTCTATTTGCTGCAAGTTGTGGGGGTACTATGGGCACTTGCACTGGCATGGAGACAGTTCAGGCACTTGTGTGGACTGTGCTTGGTGGGCAGGGCTTCCTCATGGGGACTGAGTTATGGCCACTCCTTGGGGCCACAGGGGCACAGTGGGCTCCCCCACTGCTAATCACCAGAGGGCTAAGAGCCACCGCAGCTTCTCACTACAGTTGGCCTGGAGTGTGCTCCATCTTTCAGAGCTCAGTGGTACTATGGGCGCTCACATGGGCCTGGAGTGCACTTGCCCCCGTGCATAGATCTGTGTAGATCTGCCGCAGTCTCTGCTTGTGGTCCTGCCACCACTGTGCTTTCTGGGCAGGGCTTCCTTGTGGGGACTGAGCCAGGGCTACTCCTTAGGGCCACAGGGGCACACTGGTCTCCCTCTCCTGGGCTGGAAAGTGATCACAAGTGGGCTAAGCGTTGCCCACCTCTTCCTACAGTTGCCCCAGGGCACGTTCCCACTTTCAGGGTGCTCAAGCCAGGCTGGAAAGCATTCGTGTGTATGCACAGAGCTGCTGGGAGAGGGTAGGGAGTTCTCACCTATGTCCACCTATAATCCACTCAGATTATAGAGCATGTTAATCCCAGAGGGCCAGTCAATCCACTCTCAGATGTATAGTTGCATGTGTCTCTCAGGTGTCCTGTTGTGCTGTGTGGGCTTCCTCCATTTGTCAATGAATGTCCATTAATTGTAGTTCAGAAGGAGGAGAGACAAAGGGAACAGCTCACTCTGCCATGTTGCTGACCTCACTCCTAACATTTTTTAAATCTCTTTTTAGAAGCAGATTACTCCTAATCATACAACTCTACGAATTTTCTCAAAGTGATCATGCCTGTATAACCAGTTGCCAAGTTAAGAGCAAAACATCACAAATATCCCAGAAAACCTCTGGTGCTCCCTGCCAGTCACTATCACTAGTTGCTAGCTTCTGTGTGGTATGTTAGGTGACTTCCTTAGATCTATCTCCCAGTTCACTAATTCTCTATTTAGCCTGTCTAATATCTTTAGTCTTCCCATTGAATTTTCAGTTCAGTAATTATACATATATTACTTATATGTTCTATTTTATTTTTTTCCAAATTTGTTCTTTTCTTCTTTTGTTAGCTCTTCAATATTTTAAGCATATATATTTAGTAATTTCCTTCTTATTATTATGTTACTTTTAAATGTCAATTTCTGTTTCTTGCATCTACTAACACCTTCATGGAGGCTCACTTCCCATTTTTTATAAGTGAGTTTTACAAGCTAATTTTAATCAAACATTATTTTTTCACATGTGATTATATTCTTTCAGTTTCCTTTTTTCTGACAAGGTTATATAGGTTTCAATGCTCCTGAAAAAATTGTGGGTAGATATTATGAATTTGAAATCTAGGCATAGATGTGTTTGGCCCCTAGGCTTTGATTGTTCATAGCTGCCTTTTTCCCCTTATGCTCAATACTCTAGACAGAACAGAAATTTTATGGCCACATCTCCATTTGTGTGTAGAGATTTTCTAGTTCATTTTTAATGAATGAAGAATCTCCATGAAAAGATTTTCAAGCAGTATTTTATGCAGGGTTAGAAAGTAGAGTTTAACCACCTTCTACAGCCAAAGGCCATCTCTCTTGTCTTTCTGTGTGGATTAGAAGGCTAGACTTCAGTCTTTAAAGCCTAAATATTGGGTAGAAACCACTGTAGACCATCAGGCCATCAGCTCATACCATACTGATTTTTATTATTCTTTGTGCTTCTTGAATCTTTCATTTCATTAATTTATGTTTGACTAAATGTTATTTTTAGAGCTTTATTTTATCTGTGATCTCATGTTTGTAGCAGAAGGGAGACTATCTAAGTCCGTTTAGGCCATTGTGTTTTTAATAAAAGAAAGCAGTGTAAACACTTAACTAAATTATCCTGTTAAAAATGATAAGCAGATGGACCCCTCACATCTGTGCCTCCTTTACTGTGCTTCTCTCATCCTCAATCCTCATGTCTCCTCTATTTTCCCACATTTCTCTGCTAGCCTCTGTTTTCTCTCCCAAAACAACCAAAGAGACCTAATCTCACCATTTGTATGTGGCAGTTCTTCCATTTCACTCAATTTTTCTCCAAACGCCAAAATCCTTTTCTGGGTTTTAATTTAGTCAAATATAATTCCTAGACATAATTTCTCTCACTACATATTTAGGGAAATCAACTGATAGCTCTATTTTTTTAAAAGGTCTTTAAATGTAGATTTTCAATAGTCTGCTCTAGAAGAGATACTTGCTCTGTGAGAGAAAACGGAAAACGAACCCGACAAAAATCCTAACATGCTCTAAAAGACTTATAACTCTAAGATAAGACAGGACTTGGAAAATCTTGCACACACACTGTAAGGAGATGTAAAGCTATCATGAAAACCATGGCTTTGCCACAACCCTTCGTTAGCTGGAGTAGCACTTTGTTAGATATCTGAGAACACATTTAAAGCCATTAGTGAACAAAGAGTGGGATCATTCCAATACCTATTTCAGATTTTTGTTTTTGTTTCCTTGTATATTCTTGTTTTGTTTGCTTGTACATTCTCTCAAGTCAAATACTTTCCCTGTCTGATTTTTTCGAGCTACTTGCTTTTATGTTTTAAAACACACTATGCTTATTAAAAGTGAGACTTTTTGTCGCACATTATGAGTGTACTAAATGCCACTAAATTGTACACTTTAAAATGGTTAATTTTATGTTGTGTGAATTTCACCACAACAAAAAAAAGTGAGATTTTTCTCACAACCAATGTTGATAGAGCAGAACCAATTAATTTTCGCTTAGGCACTGAATTCACTCCTGATTTACTCCTTGATTAAAGTCAAATATGGAAATATGACACCTGAGAGATTTTGCCTGGCATCCCCTGTGTTTTGTACCCAGTTTCCCATGAATATGTACATTCTGTTGAGTTGGAAAAGATTGCCTACCTTATGCTTGCTCTTTCCAACAGCTTACCTCCTACTCAATTTTTAAACCTTCTATTATCTGGCTTTCATTGTGCAATTCCAGGAATGGCTCTTTCTAGTGACAGTTTCCTACTGTTTGACTAATACAATGGGTACTTTTTGCCTTAAGCTTTCTGCAATATTGGAAGTGAAAGTAGCAATCTTCTGCTTGAATATCTCTTTTATTTTTTTTTAATGTCCTTGTCCTATCATCCTCCTATTTTCTCATTCCTTAGTATACTTTTCTGGTTCTAATTTTTTTTCCTATCCCTCTGATGTGGGAATTTCACATTATTTAGTTAAGAGGCATCTTCTCTTATAGTTCTATATACATCCTTTGTGCAACTGAAGCTCACACAAAACTTCTAGGAACACCAACTGTTTTGCTAAACCTCAAACTAATGCAATAAATTATGTGTAATCTTTACTGCTACCAACAGGCTGCTGAACACCTCTAGATTAAATCAATTTTGAAGAATGCCAATTACATCTTTTCCAATCTCAACTGTGCTCTCAGTTATTTCTTTCTACGTCTTCAATCAACTGCCTCCCTCATTTTCCAGAGCAAACATTCTAAACCTCTAAACACTCTTTTCAAGAAAATTCAATTAAGGGGGCTGCCCGGTGGCACAGCAGTTTAGTTCGCGCTTGGCAGCCTGGGGTGTGCGGGTGTGGATCCCAGTCGCCCGCCGACGCACGGCTTGTCAGCCATGCTGTGGTGGCGTCCCATATAAAGTAGAGGAAGATGGGCATGGATGTTAGCCCAGGGCCAGTCTTCCTCAGCAAAAAGAGGAGGATTAGCAACAGATGCTAGCTCAGGGCTGGTTTTCCTCACAAAAAAGAAAATTCAATTAATGTCAATTTCATGAGAAAGAGGCCATATTAGCCATTCCATAAATATATTGACTGAATGAATTAATGAATGAAAATCTGTATTTTACTTACATATTTGGCATCTATATTTTATAGATACATCAAAATGTTGCCTTCCCTACATTTCTTACATAAAGGTAAGACACTATATACATATATGTTCAATGATTCATGTGTGCAGTAGGTAAATTTTGTATTACAGAATAGTCTGTTCATTTTTACTTGCTTCTGTCAGTAAACCTTAACTGAGATGCAGCTTAATTACTACTGACAATTACTTCTTAGATGTAAAAAGCTCCTCTTAGACCAATGTCGATATTTCTACTCTAACATTACTTTCTTAAAGGAAAATTACTGCTATTAAACTTAAAGTTAAGGAAGGAAGAAATGCTGTATTCAGTTCTGGCATTAAATTAAGTAGTGAGTAATAATACTGTTCATTTGAAAGAAAACAATTTCTACCCGCATGTTTTAATTTGGCTATATAAAGATATCTTTTAAAGATTATGCAATGATTATAATGTTTACTATGTTAATAAAATATCCCAATTTTGCAATTATAAGAGAATATAAGAGCTTTCTTAATTCAGCTACAGTTAAAATCAATTTTATACAATGTCATAACTTAGAAGATATTTCCCAACTATGATCAACACCATGTGATATCAAGATAGTGAAGTTATAGCTCTATTCTATCAGTCCTTTTTACATAATTTTAAGTTAACATGCTTGTGTCGCCCTATCATATTTTATTACAAAAGTTTACCTTTAGGGGCTGTCCCAGTGGCATAGTGGTTGAGTTCATGTGCTCTGTTTCGGTGGCCCAGGGTTCACGGGTTTGGATCCTGGATGCGGACCTACTCACCACTCATCAAGCCGTGCTGTGGCAGCATCCCACCTACAAAATAGAGGAAGATTGGCACAGATGTTAGGTCAGGGCCAATCTTCCTCACCAAAGAAAAAAAAAGTTTACCTTTATATTTTAAATCATTTTCCCACTTCTTAGCCATTATTGGAACATAGTACATTCCTTATTATACAAATATCATTGTCATTATATTCAATCTCTCCCTTCTGCTAGTTTTATGCTGTTTCTAAGCAGATTCAAATGTTTTGATTTTTAAGCCATTTACTATACTACTTTTCTGAACAAATTATTTGTACCCACATGTCTCTTAGTCTTTTTCTTCTTCTCATAGGCCACTCAAATTATTTAAAAGAAAAATTGACATGCTTTTCAATGTTTTCTCTTTAATTCAATCTATCCTGGCTAGAGGGTATCTGGAGGCTGACAATTTAGTTTAGACTTTTTGTGAAACAATGAATAAAGCTGAGCCGAGGCACCACAGCAACACCAAGAAAGAAGCTTGCCCACATGAAACACCACTTTGATTTTTCTTTCCAGGAAGCTACTTTATTCTCATACCATCAACTGCCTTGACCAAGTCTTGATTGAAACTCATTTTACCATTGACAAGCTAAGTAGCAAATTCAGGATGACAATCATTTAGAAGAATATAAATGCAAATACTATTTTGTAGTTTGGAAAAATAAGAAGAAATACATAATAACAAGGCAAACATATTAAAAAATCAATATTCATGCCTCTATTTTGGAGAGTCTTTATTTCCTCTTATTTCATGGATATTCAGAAAAAATTATTGTCACTGAGCTCTCTCACCCCGGATCTCTCACTCACTTATAATTCCATGAAATATTGAATTTTTTCTGGATTATTTCCACATGGAAATTAAGCAGGATGCTTCTGTATTATGCAAATATCCTTGTACTATAAAGATCTGTGTCTACCTCACAGCCCCCATGCTTTAACAGCTTTTACCTTTCTAGGCAGACTTTGGTAAAATTTCTCCTTGGCAGACTCATTCCAACTAAGTTATTTTTATCAACAGAAGTTTGTGTAGACATGTAAATGGGCCTGAAAACCTTAAAATAAACTTACGCTAATGTAAATTAAAAGAATAAGCATGGGTTCGAAGTCTAGCTTCAGCATTTAGTACTTGCATGAATTTTGCCAAATTATTTGACTTCTGTAAAACTAAGATTCCACAAACATCGTAGGATACCATCTGTTGTGCAGTTCACAGCCTAGGAAATAATGTATAATAGCCCACGACAATTTTCTTTTATCTGTTGAATGCGAATGGTAATGCAGACCTCATTTTTGTGTGTGGGAGAAGGTTAAATTATATGGTTGGCATAAGGTATTCAGAAGAGCATCTTGAACATAGCACTCTCCCAAAGATTAAGGGATATTAGTGTTATAAAATGCTTATATTTCTCATCTACCTTTGCTTCACAACTACTTTTAAAATATTTTAAACTGTAATATCCTATATTTCACAGACTCCAATTAATCCATCATCTGTTGCCATTCATTTTAACTACTCTGTCAGAAGTAGCATCAAAATTTGTCATGTAACCCATTTTAATGTCTAAATTTAAAAATTTAGGAATCTGAGACACGCCTTTTATGAGACAAAATGTGAAAAAATATTTTGCTATCATATAAGGAATAATTAACCTTACTGCAACATCTATGAATCGATGAGTTTATGATGACTTATTTTAACTGCATCTGACAATATTCTTGTCCAATAACACTTTACTGCCTCAAAACCCTTTGGAACAGAGTATATAAAGACACAACAGAAATCTGCTAAGCACTACTTCATTACTCTAAAATAATTCATCATAATTAACACATAATGCAAATAATTAACTTACCCTTGCTCTGCCTCAGTCTCTTTTAGAGCATTTTATATTGGAGATGAAATGATATGCTCCAAAGAGAAACTTTACTGAAGACAAATTTAATTTGAGATCAAGAGAAGAAAGACAAAAGAAAAAGCATGATGTAACTAACAGTGTGGAGTTGCCCAATGTCCTTTGTGCTTCTTAGTTGTCTTTCAAAAATGAGATTGAAAGGAGGTTTGGGGATCCTCTCTGATTTGTAGTATTTGTTCTGAATTGTCTGGAATTCTATTTGTTTTCTTACTCATGCTGACATGGGGTTGATGGCTGTAAGTTTCTTGCCCTTGTCCCCACAGGATCCTTTTCCTTATCTGCTCTCGGCAGATTGTGACTATTTAAGGAAAGACTTGACTGGTTTATCAACCTTATTTTCATAGCTTCTTATTTCCCGGTGTCAAAAAGTATTATGTACACTAAACAAAAGTGCACTCATCCATGCCAGGCAGTTGTAAGTAGAATTGTATTTTAAGTGATATAGGAAACAAAATTGACCTTGGTAAGCCTCATGACTTGTCAGAAATACAACCATTCCTTCAATTTGAGTTTTATTTATAGAACACAAGAGCTGAGCTTAAGGAAAATGGACTGTTCTAAGAAGAGAAGGGCATAGTTATTTCTTAAATATCATGCCAATTGTGCCCTCGTCAGCAAATGACAGCCTGGTATTTTATTTGAACAAAATGACTAGAGTTTAATATTCTCTCATGTCTCACAGAGGTGATTTCCAAAGTGTGGTCCCCTGACTAGCTGCAGTGGTATCACCAGAGAACTTGTTTGAAATTCAAATCTTCAGGCCCCACGCCCCAGAAATACAGAATCAGAAACTCTGGGGTGGCGGCCCAGAAGTCTGGCTGGTTTTAAACAGTCCCCCAGGTGATTCTGATGCACGCTCAAGTTTCAGAACCACTAGAATAAGCAAGCTATAAGCTGTAATTACGAGCAAGATGAGTTCATGTTTTTTAATTGCCATTTATTTCTACAACTTCCCTGGTCATGAAATTCATTATGTGGGAAATAATTAACTAAAGGTCACTGAGCGCAGTGTTTGGGAGAAAACTAGAAAATGATAGCTTACAAATTTGAAGCCCATCAATACACACTATTATCAAAACTCACCAAGGGTGGGGGTGTGGGTGGCAACTGAAGTGGAAAATGCATATGATAAATAGAACAAAACCATAAAAGGAGCACAGGAAAAGTAAGAAAGGAAGGAATTCCAATCCCAAACCTTACAATGTTCCCTTTGACTCACTGAGAGTTAGAAACAATTCCAGTGATTTATGACCAAACAAGGCAAGCATTCGGGACACACATGTCGGGGATTTACTCTACAAGGCAGCTTATTAAAACAGTGAACCATTTGCCACCATGAAAAAAGTGTGTGCTATCCAGAAACTTCTTGAGAAAATATTGCCAGATTGGGTAATATCTTGATGAAGAAGACTGGAAAGTAAGGGCTTCATGGAGCTTAATAGTCAAGACAGAATCAAGGAATTGGAAAAGATGCATTTTACCTTCAGTCATTTGCATAACAGAAGTTTTACTTTAAAAGGTTCCATGCTGAAACCAGAAAGGCTCTGAAAAAAGAAACGGCGAGAGTCCGCATTTTGAAATGAGCTGCTAGGAGCGAAAATATGGCCAAGCGGGCTGGCTGCATCCCAGGATCTTTGTAAAAATAAGTTATGGTGAACCCAGGCCTGAGTCAAAGGCTATGGCCACAGAGGGCAGGATAATGGCTGAGTGCTGAGGATTTCATTCCATTCCCATCGCTATGAAAATAGAAAGCAAATCCAAAGAATGAAGCTTTGGTGTGCGCAGACTCTGCCGGCTGTTCAGTTACAGAAGAGAAGGTTTGCTCTTTCCTCATGAGGAAAGGACATATAAAACAGCGTATATTTTTCTTCAAATTCAGAAAACATCAAACATGCGTATACTACTACTAACAACATGATAATATCATTGCCCCATGGGGTTGTTTTTTGTGGAAATTAATACAATTAGAGTGAATCACTTCTTACAAGAATTAAAAAGCTTTACTTTGTGATATGCATTTTGTGATGCAAAGGCTCCTTTAATCTTGAATGGCCAAATTTTGAAAACAAATTTTGCAACCTAATATGACTTCCAAACAATAATCTTTAACACATAATATGGCTTTTCAAGTCCTCACACCTCACATATAACACTTTTTTTCCATATATAGTTCATAACCAGTTGACTATCTCAAAATAGTAATGTTCATTGAATGTTTACATAATGTCAAAGTCCATATTTTGCTCTTGGCCACTGCATTTCCTACTTGGTAATTTTCTCCATCAGTCTTTGAGGTTGACTTTCGTTGTTTTATGAAAGCAATTTAGCTGTGACTCTAAAGAGAAGAAAACAAATCTCAGGCTCAGTCATTGAATGCAAGCCATCAATTACCAATTTCCTACTTGGAATCAAATCATTATAAATAATGTATCCATTTCTATCCACTAAAGAATAATTTTCTGTACAAAGAGTCCTGAAAATGATAATATTTTAGGACTACAAAAATCTTACTGAAATATTGTCTAGCGTAATTTCCATTGCACAGATAAGGAAACTGAACTTCAAATTACAGTAATTTGCCCATATCATGTAATGACAGAATTAAGAACTGAATGGATTCCCAGCAGATTATAAACTCTTTGAGGGAAGGCACTATTTTTTACCCTTTAAAGCATGAGGAGTACATAGCACAGTGCCTTGCACATATAATCACCGTGTAATGTTTAATGAATAAAATATATTTTACAGCTTTCTTCAAGTTGAAAACTGGGGATGATATATGTGTGTCCACAAAGTCCAGACAGCGTTTCAGCTCATGGGAATGTAAATTTCTCAAGTATATCGGGATAATATCGTATTTATTGTATGTGTCTCAGAGCAAAGCACAGTACCTAGTACATTGTAAATGTTTACTAAAAAATATTTGAATTCATGAGTATAAAATATATTATTCATTGGTTGCATTAATTAATAGTTGACTTAATGAATATAGAATATATTATATCTAGAATATATCTCACTTTAAAAGAAAGCAAACTACCAAACCAGACAATCAGATGTGATAGGTAGTTTTATGCATCAACTTGGCAAGGCTGTAGTATCCAATTATTTAAACAAACAGTAATCTGGGTGTTGCAGTCAAGGTGTTGTGTAGATGTGGCTCCGCTACAGTCAGTTGACTTTAAGTGAAGGAGATTACCCTGGATAATGTGAGTGGACCTCATGCAATCAGTTGTCGGCCTTAACAGCAAAAACTGAGGTTTCTTGGAGAAGAAGGAATTCTACGTCAAGACTAACGTGGAAACCCTGTATGAGTTTCCAGCATGCTAGTCTGCCCTACAGATTCAAATTTGCCAGCCCCCACAATCACCTGCACCTATTCCTTAAATTATATGGATATTAGAATATGTTAGGATATTAGAATATATATATTACATAATATTCTACATAAATATACTATTAGTTCTGTTTTTCTGGACAACTCTGACACACTAGAATTATAAAATCAACTTGGGAAATATTTGGCACCTATGTTACCAGTTTTGTTAGAATGGCTCTGTCATTCTTAACATTAGACAGTTTAAACTGTTTAGCAATACAAGATCAAAAACAGAAAATAACTGAATATTTTGCTGATTAGTTGGCCAAAAATGTGTGTTATCTCATTTATCTGTTTTCTCTCTCCTGAACAAAACATTCAGACTCTTAGCCAGGGCTTTCTCTTAGGTTATGATTTTCGTGAAGATATTAGGGTCCTTTACAAGCAAATGTGGTTTAAATACTCCTACTTTGTGACCAGCTTTATATATTCAATCCCTTGAATATCATCACCTACTTCTCTATTGTATATCTAAAAGACATCATGGATAAGAAAACAATGTTTTATAATATATTCCAGCCAAATACTGAAATATCTTAAATTAACTGATTTATGTTTTAAAAAAAGAAAGAATAAATTTGTAGAAACCGGACACCTGAACTGGTTGACTTACCCTTGCTGAGTATGTGTTTTGAGAAAAATTTTATTAAAACCATCTGTTGATGACTCAGTCACTGTTGAATCATCTAAAATATTTTTTCTCCAATTGGTACCAATGCTGAACAAAATAACTTTCAAAATTTCTGAATCACCTTTTTTTCCATTAAAAAAATAAGCCAACCAAAGAAGTTAAGAATCAGGGAAGCTTTTCTGGCAATCTATATCATCATGTGATTTTTCTCATTAGTCTGCTTTTGTTCTTCTATGTAATTTTATTTTAAAAATTTTTTCCAGCTTTATTGAGATATAGTTATAATTGACATAACTGTATAAATTTAAAGTGTACAACAGTGTTGATTTATAAATTGCAAAATGATTACCACCTCCATCCTGTCACACATAGTAATCATTTCTTTTTTGTGGTGACGATCTCTGAATAACATTCAAGTATAAGATACAGTATTATTAGCTATAATCACCATGCTGTACATTAGATCCCCATTTGTTAATCTTATAAATCAGGGTTTGTACGCTTTGACCAATATCTCCCCATTTCCCTCACCCCCAGGCCCTGCTAACCACCACTCTACTTTCTGTTTCCCTGAGTTTGTCTTTTTTAGACATGTAAGTGCTATCATACAGTATTTATCTTTCTCTCTCTAATGTATTTTGCTTAGCATAATCCCTCAAGTTCCATCCAGGTTGTCACAAATGGCAGGATTTCCTTCTATCTCAGGGCTGAATAATATTCCATTATATATATATGTGTGTGTGTGTGTGTGTATATATATATATCATATCACATCACATATATATATATATCACATCTTCTTTACCCATTCATCTGTTGACAGGCACTTAGGTTGTTTCTATACCTTGGCTCTTGTGAGTAATGCTGCAATGAACGTGGGAGTGCAGACATCTCTACGAGATCCTGAGTTCAAATATTTTGGATATGTACCCAGAAGTGGGATTTCTGGATCATATGGTAGTTCTATTTTTAATTTTTTGAGGAACTTCCATATTGTTTTCCATAGTGGCCATTTGAATTTGCATTCCCACCAACAGTGTGCCAGGGTTCCATTTTCTCCACAGTCTCCCTAAAACTTGTTCTCTCTTATCTTTTTGATGAGGTAATATCTCATTGTGGTTTTCATTTGAATTTCTTTGATGATTTGTAATGTCGAGTGGTAATTAGTGATATTGAGCACTTTTTCATGTACCTGTTGGGCATTTGTATATCTTCTTTGGAAAACTGTCTGTTCAGTTCCTCTGCCCATTTTTTCATTGGGTTTTAGGCTTTTGCTATTGAGTTGTGTTCTTCAATATATTCACAGTCTGATTCCTAGCACTGACAGCTCTTTGTGACCACGGATCAACCAAAACTGAAAGGACCACAGGAACGATATGGAGACCTCCGGGGACAGTGGGAAGGAAACAGAACCTCCAGGGGACAGGGGGAAGGAAATAGAAGCCTCAGAGGACAGCAAATAGGAGGTGACAATAAAAGTAACAGATTCCAAAACTAAGGCTAGAAGCAGAGTTTCAGTAAAGCATTTGGTCAGTAATTTGAAGTCAAGGACAATTCTTTTTCTGTAATATATAGAACTAATAGTCAGAAAATCAGCAAGGCTATAGAAAAATAAACACCATCAACCAACTGGATCTAACTGATATCTACAGAACACTACTCTCAACAACAGCAGGATATACAGACATTTCAAGTGCACATGGAATATTCCCCAAGATAGACAATTTTGGATGTTATAAAATGCACTTCAACAAGTGGAAAAGAAATGAAATAATACCAAGTATGTCCGTTAACTATAATGGCATTAAACTAGACAAATAACAAAAATCATCAAATATCTGGAAATTAAGCAGAACATTTCTAAATAATTCATGGGTCAAAGAGGAAGTCTCAAGAAAAAATAGAAAATACTTAGAACTGAATGAAAGCAATAATATAATATATCAGAATTTGTGGCCACAACAGTACTCAGAGAGAAAGCATTAAAGCAATGCTCAAGCAATGAAATAGCTAAAGCAATGCTTACAGAGAAATTTATAAATGCTCATATTAGAACAGAAGAAGAGTCAAATCAATAATCTAAACTTCCACTTTAAGAAAGTTAAAAAAAAAAGAAAAATTAAACCAAAAGCAAGCAGAAGGAAATAAATAATAAAGACAAGAGCAGAAATTAATGAAATTGAAAACAGACCATTAAGATAATGTGATAAGATGATGAATCAGTGAAAGACTGATGAGTTATCAGAGAGAAGAAAAAAACCAAGAGATGATTTTCTTTGCATTTTAGGAAGAATTTTCAATAGAAATATGTTGGTCAATAATGTTAATACTGTAAAGATCAAATAGGAAAATTAGAAACAGTGGGTTAAGTGTGACAATTAGGGAATCATTCCTGACTTTTGATATAATGATAAAACCAAGGTGGTGTAGAAGACTTCAATAATCTGAATGGTAAGTAAGAGATAAAGATATGGAAGTAATTTTGTCGACACTCTTGAGGAGTGAGTGGAGCTTGATCAGGTGGCAGGACTAAAGAAAGGCATTTTAGGATATTTTATAATTGATCATGATTGAAGGGCTTGAAAAAGAGCTATAGGGAAGGAGTAAATAGAAGGTGAGTAATTAGAAGATTAAAGAATAGAAGAGGAAATGATAGATGTAACAAGATCAAGGGAATGTAGGTGTGATGGATCACCAGACAGGCTGGAGGTATCATGGTTGGGAAAGGCAGGAGGATGCTAATTTGGAACAGGAGAATGATAATTCATCTTTTGAAAAAAGAAGTGATGATAAGCAAATTATGGTGAATGTGCAGAGAAATGTTGACAGTGACAGACAGCAACACTAAAGAAGTTCATATAAGATTGTTTTTTTATTCATAAATGAGTAGTGAGAGGGTCAGAAAGGTCTGAGCAACTTCACAGAGGTGAAAAAGCTGCAATAACTGCAATTAAGACATATATTGGGATTTATTTATGATTGAATAAAAAGAACACTGTGTAATATGAAGTCCAACTGAGGTTAGGTGATATGGATTTCAATGAAACAAGGAAGTATGACTAAAGAATTTCTCCAAAATCTAGTGACAGAACATCTCCACCAGCTTCATGATACAGGAGGGAGAGGAATGGAGCCGGACAAGGGGGTGGACTTTGGACGTCAATCAATGAGCACCTGAAATTTAAAACATTTCTGTGACACTAATTGAGTTCTAAAAATAGCAAGAGATTTTTACTGTTCCCAAAAATCTAATAGAATACAAAAAATGGTTTTAATACTACTTCCACTCATATTATAGTCTGCCATCTAAACTCAGTTATTTGTATTCCTCTCCTGTATTTTTCTAGACTTCTTTGTTCCTTTTTCTCTCCCATATCTTTTATCTGTCTCTTTATTCCATAACTTTACTTTCTTTTTATATATAGCATGCATTCTCTTTCTCATCATTCCTTCATCTAACTCTCCTGGAAGTCTATATTTTAGCACTTATTTAAATAAGTCAGTATTTTCTTCATATTTTAAAAAGTTGAATTCTCTAAGGAAAAAAATTTATAAAATCATGATTTTAAAAATTAAATGATACTCTAATATTATAGCAATCTAATATATAATATTAATTTTAATCAATGATCAGATTTTCAGCATAATCTAATGAAAAAACTAAAAGCGTGTGTGCAGGACAAAACTATCAAAATAATAGGAACAATTCTCTTTTTCTTCATATTTGGCTGTTACTTGACCTATCATTTTTGTTACTTTTATTTACATCTATTAAAGTATAGTACTTTTCAGAGAAAAAAAAGCACTTTAGTTGAAGTTTTAATTTCTAATCGTAAATGTTGTTAGCAATGCAGTTAATAAAAAAAGAAGAGAAATTTAGCCTTGAATGAGAACAAAGTTCTTTTGCCACAAAGTTCTACTAGATTTCCAGAATTTTACTATTGTCTAAGGCATGATGCCTCTGCTGGCAGTGAGAATCCATCCCAGAACAATGTTAATACTTTGCTTCACATTTTCAAGTTAATTAAAATTCTCTCCTGTCTTTAAACTGTTTTCCTTTACATCTGAAGTTAAATCCCTTTGTACTCTCTGCCTGTGGGCCCAGAATGATTTATGTAGCTGCACTGGTAGACAGTTCAAAAACATGCTTAGAATAGTTGATTCCATTTTCGTTGTTTTGATTTAAATACATGCTTCAAACATCAAGGGCAATCACTTCTTGAAGCCTTTAGGAAAATTGTACGAGGCTCCTTTCTAGTCTCCTCAGTAATCATGGCAGTACTAGATCCACTAACATGCCGAGTCTGAGGACTACATGTAGAAGCATATCTAAGCCGTTATAGAACAATTATAACTAGAAATGACATCAAAGCTGAAAAGCATAGCCTGTAAGACATATTCTTCATAGAAACCAGACCTCGGGCTTATAAAAACTTGCTCAATCTTGGCCTGGCACATAAGTTCAACTGAAATGAAGGTGTGACTATAACATATTTTAATTTATAAATTGTAAAGCCAATTATGTCGGTAGCAGAGATTAGAAATATGTCACCCCCAATAACAAGGTAAAGAATCGGAAGGGCACACAAGAGAACAGTATTAAACAGCATTCTCATCATAATTCTATGTGTGAGGAAGTAATTATTACTCAGTCAAATCATAAGCTTTGAAATCAAGTATTTCTCCATGTCCAAAGTGTAGATATAAGACATATGCAAAGATTGATAATTTTTTTAATATGGAATATCCTAGGTGTTAATTTTTCCTGCCATAGGATATGACGCTTTTATATTAAGATACATTTCTCAATAGCCAATAATGTAATTATGGATTCTTCAATGCACACACACAAAACAAATAAGTAGTTTTAGAGAAATACTCTCAAATTGTATGGTGAATCCTCCAACATCAACTCCTATATTTATTTATTAAACCCATATATAGGGTTTCTCGTGGGCCACAAATTCTTCTAAGCATGTCATAAATACAAACTTATTTAATGCTCATAACAATCCTAAAGTTATACACTATTAGTGCCACGATTTTACACATGAGGAAACCGAGGCACAGAGAGGTTGAGTAACTTGCCCAAGGTAGTAAGTGTCAGAGCCAGATTGTAAAAAGCTTCTGAGAAGGGATTCGAACCTAAGCACTCTATGTGTTTTCTTTTAGCAGCGGCTATGTCAGCTACTACTAAAAGAAAGCAAATTTAGGGTCACAATTCTTTACATATCATCCACGGTTATCTATTTTGGATAAGTAGACATTCTCATCAAAGTGCCAACATCATCTGACTTTTTTCCTTCCTCCCTCTTCCCCTCACCACCTTCATTCCTTCCTCTTTTATTTTCTCTCACTGCTGAATGACTGCCAGGCATTTTGCCAAAGCTCCAAGGATACAAAAACAACAAGCTTTCAAAACACTTAAACAAATAACAATGCACAGATAAGCATATAGACCATTGTGGGCTGTATGCAGATGTTCACGTTATATTAACGAGCACGTAGGATGGAAAACCTTACCCACCCTGGATGCAGGACTTACTAGATTTCCTGAAAGTGACAAACTAAACTGGGCTTAGGTAAAACTGGTGATAATTAAACACCAGAGGGGTGGATAGCACAGGGAAAATGATACAAAGATCAGAGAACACATATAGTTCTGGGAACTGCAAATAGTACGGTATAAAACCAGAACGGTAATCAGGAATTAGAAACATTAAGAGACAGATTGTGAAGGTCAGATTTTCTTCTCCAGATTATCAAAAGACATTGAAGAATTTCAATTAGGGAAGTATCTAACTTCTGTGTGGTAATGAGGTCATCCCAGAAAATACACCAGTTAAACAAGAGAAAGTGTCTAATCATTCACATATGAAATTCTTAATGATGGACAACTTGACCAGAGTAGGAGAATGAAGAAGAGGGGACATATGTGACAAGTATAGTTTGGGACATTTGTATGTTGAGGTCACTGTGGAACACTCAGGCAGTGATGTAGAATGGTATTTCAAATAGAGAAACAGCATTTAAAGAAAGGTCTAGATTGAAGGCAAACCTCTTGGAGTCTCCATCTTATGGAGGATAGTTGAAGTCATTGGAAATGGTGAGATTTCTCAGAAAGACTGCATATAATGAAAAGAAAAAAAGGCCAGGGATCAAATAGCAGAATGCACTAATGTTTAGAAAGTGGGCTTCAGGTGGGAAACTGAGGACTTAGAAGGTATAGATAGGTAGGAGGAAAATCAGAACAGACAGAGCCAGGAAAACCAAGGGGAGAGATGTTTAAAGTATGAAGACTTACATGGTTTCAAACGACACAGCGGTACTAAATAAGAGAAGAGGCTGTTAAATGAATTTGGCAACAAAGATGTAATTAGCAACAAAAACAAATATAATTTTGGTGACTTGTCGGAGTCAAAGATATTGTAGTGACATGAGTACTGAATGAGCAAAGAGGAGTTGAAAAAGCAAGTATATGATACTTTTTCAAAAATACTTAGCCACAGAGTTCCTTTGCTTCCTCATGCCAATAAAGTTTCTCCTCCATTCACATTCATTCTGTCCCGGCGTATCACAGCCACAACTGAAACTTACGATTAAGTGAAATTTTTTCACCTGCAACCACAGTGTACTACCCCACAACCTCTCTCACACATTTCATCAGGCCCACCACTGCTGCTCTCACTGCCTCTCGACTCTGTAATGATCTTTCTCTATAAATTCATAATCTCTCTATATAACTCAACATGATCAGGCTATTAAGTGATACTCCCCTAAGCACTATAGGATCCTTTCCTCTGTGCTTTAGTTAGACTCTTGAGGCTGCAAGTGACTAAAATTCAACTCCAACTAGATTCAGTATAAAAGGAAATTTATTGGCTCATGTAACAGAGAAGGCTATGAGTACACTAGCTTTAGGCACAGCTGGATTCAGGTGATCTAACCATAGCATTATGAACACATCTCTCCATTTCTTGGCTCTTCTCTCTTCTGTGTAGCAGTAATTCTCAGGCAGATGTTCTTAATGTGTTGGTGAGGAAGATGACTCCCAGAAGCTCCAGACTGATATATTTGTTGTTACCTGTGTGGTATTGTGATTTATAATAAGAAATATACATTTGGTTTTCATCCACTGTTGCTGGCTCAGAGCTCCTAAAACCCTTGGAATTTACTAAGTGATGAGAGAGAGCGAGCAGAGCAATAAAGGAGTATTTTGTGATGTTAATGAGGTGACTTTTGGAAAGCGCCTAAGAATGGTGGTAGGTTGCCAGGAGAACCAACCATAGGATTAGTCAATTGGAAATTTCAGTCTCATCCCCCAACCTCCAGGGAGGGGAGAGGGGCTGGAGATTGAGCTCAATCACCCCTGGCCAATGATTTAATTAATCAATCATACCTATGTAATGAAGGATCCATAAAAACCCAAAAAGATGGGGTTTGGAGAGCTTCTGTGTTGGTGAACATGTGGGATTATGGGAGAAGTGGCATGCCAGGAAAGGGAGAGGAAGCCCTTCATCTTTTCCCCCTACCCTGCCCTTTCCATCTGCCTGTTCCTGAGTTACATCCTTTTATAATAAACTGGTGATCTATTAAGTAAAATGTTTCTCTGAGTTCTGTGAGCTGCTATAGTAAATTAGCTGAATGCAGGGAGGGGGTAGCTGGAATTTCCAATCTACAGTCAATCAGTCAGAAGCACAGGTGATAACCTGGGCTTAGCTATTGGTGTCTGAAGTGGAGGGGGAAGTCTTGGACAACTGAGGCCTTAACCTGTGAGATCCGACACTATTTCCAGGTAGACAGTGACAGAATTGAGTTGAATTGTAGGATACCCAGCTGGTGTTGCAGAGAATTGCTTGGTGGTGTGGAGAACACCCCCCAACACACATTGGAACTGTGATCAGAATTGTAGTTTTCAATTCATGAGGGTGAGGGGCTCTTCATTAACATTTTGATTGGCCTACTAGCCTATCCTTGAAGGTGGGGGAAAGAGTCAGCCTCAGTAAAGCACATAGGATGAGAATGGGGAAAAGTGGCTTCTGAAGAAAAGAGAAGCTCTGTTTTAAAAAAAGGGGGGGTGGTGCCACCTGGCAAGTGAAGCTAATGTCCACACCAAAACACTAACCATACTTCCCTACATGCCTTTCCAATCCCTAAACCTGATTTCTTCATTTCTCCAATATACTATATTGGAAAACTCATGGGTTTGAGTCAGACATACTTGGCAACAGCCCATGTTCTGTCAGACTGCTCTGTCAGAGAAAGCGTTGGCCTCGTGTGAATATCTGTGGAAACCTACTACACCTAGTGCTTAGGGTAGTTGTTCCTGGTCCCCAACCCCATGATCATGCCAGGGGAGAGGCTGGCCTCTCCCGACATGAACACTGACAGGAGACATTCTGTTGCTACCTTGCCTCATCAGAAAGCTGCGACTACAAGGCTCGCCATTGACAGCAGGGGAGGAACTGGTTCTCTCACACACAATCCGTAACCACAAACACTGCATGGACAAGACAGGGCTGGAGCAAAGGTTCTGGCAAGGCCTGTTGTTACAGTACCTGGCTGGGGTTGATCACACCAAAACCCAGAGCCCACGGTCACGTGTCCTCTCCCAGAGTCTGAAGCCTGAACCTACCAGACTTCCATGCACAGGCTTAGAATGGATACTAGGCAGCAAAGGACCCACAGCGCTGTTTCTAAACACTTCTGTGTCTTCCTGGATGACCTCTGCTCCCGCAGGCCTGCTATGTGTGTGGCCCCACATCTGCTTGGTTGTATGGCACAATATCTATTTCACGTTGAATTTGTTGTTTTTCCTTAGGACAATTACTTTTAACCACAGTGTCTCACTACACAAATTCACCGTTGATTACTGAGGAAAAGATCATTGTATAAGCACTTCATCATCCACTTCCTTGTGTATGTAAAAATTTCCTGAATTCATTCACATTCAGTTAATTTTCCAAGATCTTAGATGAAGAAATCTCCGTTTTGTTTTCCATGCTTAAATCTCATATCTATGCCCTTCATCATATACTTGCTACAACAAAAAACTTTTCTTATTTTGTTTTTGGTTTATACTAACAACGTATATTACGAATTACTATTGTTATTATTATAATTCTCAGAAAAAGGAACAAAACATAAGTTATGCTATGAATTATCAAAAAGCAAAAACCCATGGAACCAAAACCAAGGTCAAGAAATATAACATTGTCATAAACTAAACTAATTCCTTTCCCCAATCAATAGACTTTCGCACCAATCCACACTGGAAAACTTCTACCTTGACTTTTACAGTAATAATTTCTTTGTTTGTTCGCATGTTTGTTGGTTAATAGTTTTGCCACCAAACCAAGAACACCTAAACACTATATTTAATTTTTGCCTATTATTTTATTGTTATTGATGATGTTGATCTTTAAAGAAATGATAAAATATGATTCTTTTGGGTTTGCTTATTTTTTCTCAACATCTTCATTTTTCTTTTTTGCTTGTGCGTTTTTTATAACTTTTTTTTCTTCTGAGGAAGATTCACCCTGAGCTAACATCCACTGCCAATCTTCCTTTTTGTATGTGAGCCAACACCACAGCATGACCACTGACAGATGAGTGGTATAGGTTTGTGCCGGGAACTGAACCGAGGACTCCAAAGGGGAGCATGCAGAACATAACCACGAAGCCACTGGGGCTGGCTCATCCACATCATCATTTTTAGATCCATCCATCTGGTTGCAAGTAACAGTAATTAATTTACTTTCATTTCATTTCTGTATAGTAACCCACAGGTCATGCCAAGGACCAGTGATACCGTGGACATTCTCGGACACATCCCTGAGTGCATATGTATGTGCATTTCTGTTGTGGATAAACCTAGCAATGAAATTGCCAGGCCCATCTTCAACTTTAGTAGATAATACAAAATAGTGTCCCAAACTGATAGTAACAATTTTCACTCCTACCAGGGTATTAGAGTTCCTGTTGCCCCACATCTTACCAGTGGCATTGTCAATCTTTTAAAAATTTAGCCATTCTGGTGGTTGTCTAGTGGTATTACATTGCAGTTTCAAATTGCATTGCTTTGATTTTCATTCAGGTTGAAACTTTTTATTATATTTATTGGGCATTTTATTTGGAGATCTCCCTATGGAGTTGTCTGTTTTTTTCTTATTGATTGTTAGGAGTTTCTTATATACTCTGGATTGACCATTTGGTTAGTTACATGTGTTGCAAATATTCCCCCTGGCCCCCACAGCTTCCTTTTCACTCTCTTAATGGTCGTTTTAGTGTTTTACTAACCAACTTGATAAAGATGAATGATTTAGATTAAGAGTACTATACACCAAAGGGAAATGTAAAATATTTTCAGCACCAGTTAACTAGAATATGAAACCACAGAAACTATCACTCTACAGGAGACACAATATTTAAATATAAATATTTTTGAAACACATACAAATCATCGGACTTCATTGAATAAATACCTGTGTTATCAATTTCAAGGTCAAGGAAAAAATATTAACAATCCAGAAGCCTCTCTCTTGCCCTTTCCTAATTACTATCCTTTCTTCCTCTTTGGAGATAATTCCTAGTCTGCCTTTTAAACCAATGTCCAGTTTTGTGAGATTTTGAATTTTATTTACATAGAATCATTCTTATGTATTCTTTTTGTGTGATTTTTTTCTCACTCACTTTTATACTTGTCAGATTCACCCATGTTATTACATATGGCAATGATTCATTATTTTTGTTGCTGTATAATGTTTATTGTATGTGCTATGTTTTATTTATTCCTTCTATTCTTGCTATCCATTTAAGTTATTTCCAGTTTGGGGCTATTATGAATAATGCTGCTATGAACATTCATTATTCATTTACATCACACACACACATGCACATGAAATTCTGTTGGAAATCCACTTAGGAGTGGAATTTTGGATTCTCGGGTACGCATATTCCAATTTTTGCTGAAAATACCAGATGCCCAGAATGATTGTATTTATATACACCTCCTTCAGCATTGCATAAAAGTTTTATTTGCTCCACATCCTTGTCAACACTTGGTATAATCAGTCTTATTCGTTTTAGCTATTTTTATTGGTATGTAATGGTATCTATTTGTGATTTTAATTTTCATTTACCAGATGAGGTTAAACATATTTTTATAAACCTATTGGCCACTTGAATATTCTCTTTTCTTAAAATAAATGTACAGTTTATTTGTCCATTTTTCTACTGGGTTTACTCTTTTTTTATTGGTTTGTAGGAGTTTATATGTATTTTGGATATGAAGCCTTTTAATTTAATTTATTTAAATGTTTTAATTTTTATTTGGATATAAGCCACAGATACCTTTTTCCACTTTCCTAATTTTCTTCATTTTTACTCTCTTAATAATGCCTTCTGATGAAAAGAAATCCCAAATTTGATATGGTTCAATTCATTAATCATTTCCTTTATGTTTAGTGCTTTATATATTTTGTTTCAGAAATCTTTCTAAACCTTAATTGCATGATGGATGATATACACTTATGTTATCTTCCAGAAGCATTTTGCTTTGCCTTTTGTCTACAGAGCTACAAAATACCTGGAATTGACTTTTGTTATGGTGCAAAGTGGGGGTCAAGTTGAATTTTTTTCTTGACTGACCAGGAAATGGAACTGACCCAGTACCATTTAATAAAAATAGCATCTTTTCTTATTGCTTTTACATTGCCATTTTTGTTATATATCAATCATCCCATTGACTTCTGGCTTCCAAAATTCATGATGAAAAATCAAATACTAGTCTAACTGTTGCTGCTTGACAAATAATGTATTTTTATATATGTGTTTCAAAAGCATATCTCTTCATTTTTATTTTCACCATGTTATTATAATATGTATGCATACTTTTTTTTTTTTGTCCTGCTGTGATTTTTGTGTCTTTCTTTGCTACTGGAAACTTGAGCCATTATCTTTTCAGATATTGTTTCTGCCTCATTCTCTCTCTCCTCGGTTTCAGGTTACATACCCATTGGACTGCTTCACTGTAACCTCTAAGTTTCTTACTCTCTCATCATTATTCATTATTTTTTGTCTCCATACTTCATTCTGAATGTTCTGATCTAACTTCCAGTTCCTAATTCTTACTTCAGCTGTTTCTCACTTGCTGTTAAATGTAATCATTGCATTTTAATATATTGTTTATTTTTACTTCAAAAAATGTTTGTTAATCTCTCATGTCTTTTTTTCTAATTTCCAGTTTTTTGATAAATTCTTAATCTTGTTTTTTAAGCCACTGAGAAAGAGAAGATTGAATATTTAAAAATATGGTAGAAAACTCTAGTATGTCAGGCCCCTGTAGGGCTGTTTTTAACTTCTATTGTTTTTGCTGGTTCTTTTTATATTCGCTTTCCTGTCATGTACCCGGGTCATTTTATATAGAGTGACAGGATTTTTATTTGAAAGTTTGTTAAAATATTTCAGGCCTGGGATAATCCCGCCTTCCTCCAGAGAGGATTGCTTTTAGCTGGTACTTGGGTGGTAGAAATCTTGGATCAGCCTTCTTCAATTTCAGAGTGAAACCTCTAATCATCTCAAACGAAAGTATGAAGAATTCCCACACCAATCTTCTCCCTTCATCCCCTTGGTATGCCTTGATCCTCAACCTTGGTCACATTAGACCTGAGATGCTTCAAAATTGCCACGTGGGCAATTTGTTTCTTCTCTGTTTCTTCTAGTATCAGCTAACACCTCCAAGAGAAAAGTGGCTCCAGACGGGTGCCTCTAGCTAATTTATCTGGATTATTCTTCTCCATTATTTTTGTCAGATGATTCTTCATTGGTTTATTGGATCCCTGATGCTTTGAAGAAATAAAGTATATATTTTCAAGACTTTCTGTTTACTTAATGATGAAGATCGACCTGAATTTCCAAATCCACCATTATTAGAAGTGAAGAATGTCCAGTACTCTGGACATTTTTTTGATCATTTAAAATCTTTTTCTTCCTCATTGGTATGTTCTATTCTTCCTAGTGGAACATTAAATACCTTAAAAACTAAAAGTCTCTCCCAAGTAAACTAACCTTTTTGAAAAATAATCAATCTAAACAATACAATAGCATTATGTACTCATCATCATCACCTTCTAATGACTCATTCCCTTTCTTAACAACATTTATAATATTGATTTGGACCTGTATACATTCACCAAGTATTTTATTGAGTACCTAACATTCAGTCAGTCTACTTATATTGATTTTTTTTTATAGATAACTGAATTTTTACACTTAATTAGAAATTCAAAACCCTTTAAAATCATCAAACCCCAGTAAAACAGGCTGAGTCCTACTCTCTGTCTTATCTACAGCTTTGACCCTTTGGATAACTCTTTTCATTTTAATTTGCTGACTACGAGTAATCAGCATTGGCTTAATCTTTTTGCTTCCTTGATTCCTTTTCTCTTGCTGTGTTTTCTAAAGCTTTATTTATGGCCCCCTTATGTGTCTTTCTTTGTAGTTTTGAAGTTCAAAGTAATTATTAGTTGATTTGGGAAGAAGGCTTTGATTCTCTCCAAAATGCCCTAAAATGTTTTTCTATGATAATTATCTATGAAGCACCTGCATAGTACTCTGCAGCTATGCCTCTCCACCGTGAACATTTGTTTATGTCCCCTCTCTTCAATAAACGAGACTCTGAGTATTCTGTTGTAACGGGGAAACCTTTTAGATCTGTCTTTAGAAGTAAGAGTTACTTTCTGATTGGATTCGAAGCTGGAAATGAATTTGTCACATTTTCTGCATTACCTTCTCCCAGAAAGAAAAGGGAAGAGTCTAAGTACCACTATTATTTAACCATTTCATACACAGTATTATGTAGATCCATAATTTCCAAATTGGATTGGTTTTTAGATCAGTTTTTCTTTTTTTACTACAGAAGCTCATGGTGCAATGTAGATTTACTGAATCAGAATTCCTGAGGAAGAATCTAGTAACTTCTTGTAGTTTTGTTTTGTTTGACTTTTGACCTTCTTTGATGACTCTGATAATTAGCCAGGACTGAGATCTGCTGCAGTAGATTGCTTATACCTCTCAAATCAATTCTTCTAGCCAAAAAACTTAACACATTAGTTTTTACTTGTTGCTTGTCTCAGTTTGATATATCTCTACTTAAATCTATGATTGTACTAATTATTTTACAATTCCTAGCCTCCTAGGATTGTAATGTCAAAACTACTGTTGACTTTTTTGTCTCCTGCCTTTGCCTCTCCAATTTCCATCCAGTCTCCAAGACATATTGATTCTGTTTCCACAATATTTCTCTCATCTGTCTTCTCGTTTATATTGCCAATGTAACTACTCTAATTCAACTCCCATTTCTCTTGCTAAGACTTTTCAAAGAGGCTATTCTTCCTGACTCCAAGATTAACGCCATATAATCCATCCTACACCCTAATCTCAAAAACCGTAGCTTGACCTTAGCATGACTTTTGCAAACATATTGAATAGCTCTTCATTTTCTACAATGTAAAGTGAGTGTTCATAAGCTGGCATTCAATACACCATTACCTGGTCACAATACACCATTTTAGCTTTGTCTCCCTTTTTTCCCTTCATGCAATTACTTTTTAGTCAGTCTATTTCTGCAAACATGATCTATACTTTTTATTTGCTTATGGCATCCCTTTTATCTGATTTGCCCTTCCTCCTTCCCTATCCTTTCAGATATTACTTATATTTCAAAGAAAAGTTCAAATGCCACCTTCTTCAAATCTTACTTGATCTCACATGGTTGCAATGATCCATTAGTCTTCAAAGTCTTATTACTTATGTTGTAGATATTTTGCTTGTAGCTTTTCTGCCTTCATTGTTTGTAAGCTCACTGAAAGTTGAAACTGTAAATTATTCAGCTTCCTCTGCTCTAGAATACTTGGCACAATGCCATGCACACAATGAGGGCTCAGTAATTTATGGAATAAATTGGTGGGTGCGTGAATAAATGGCTATACTGAGAATCATAAAGTAGCAGTAGAATGACTATCCAGGCATCACTAAAATTTGCTTACAAGATTCTAATGGGAGAAATTGAAAGTAATAGAGCAACAAATATATTAACATTATCTAAGAATCTTTTCACTTTGGTGAGATGCATAAGTGATTATCTCTGCCTGCACATATAATGACAGAGAATGTAGAAAGCTCTACTTAGTGATTATTTAAAATGAATATATTTCTATCATAATATTTAGGTGAATGAATTCCAAATATAGAATATTACATAGTCTGGGCAAGAGACTTTTTTAATAATTCTTATCTGGAAAAAGTAACTATTTTTAAGATTAGGTAACTAATATTTATATCATTTCTAAAAGCGAATTTCTCAATACATTTGTGGTTATTACAGGCAAAAATAAGCACTTAACTCTGCATTCATTATCTAGACCACCAGTAAGTTGCTCTTCAAAGTAGTCGCCATTTACTGAGGAAAAATGCTCCTGCAAAGTCGTTTGAATTACTTGCCTCTTATGGAGTTTGTTTTCACTTATCTTAGCCTACGCTGTGTCTTTGGTCTTTAGAGGTAGTAATATACGTATGCCATTTAAATACAAAAATTTTGGTCTGCTTATTGTCAAGATATCAAGAGTTTACGTTTAAAGTACTCAGCTTGGTTTCAAAGTGGGCAGGATTTGGAAATTTAATATTTCTGTTTCCAGCAGAGAATAACATTTACTGTGAAAGGATTCTGCAAAGGACCTTCTGATAATATGTTATCTTCTCTAAAAAATGCAATTCACTGTTTATGGTTTAGAGTTAAACACATATTTTCAAATATTAGTTTAAATGAAGAAATGACTCCTGATGGTGTTTATAGAATTCATGTTCAGGTAAATTGAAGCAAATGATTAAAATCTTAGCCATTTTCCTTATGTTTCTTTCCTTTCTGCTCGTATTCCTCTTAATATTGACTCCCCTTACTTTATAATTCGGCTCACTGTCATTCTTCCTCAAACTGCCAGAGACTGCTAATGGACTATGCTCATTCTTTTTTGATCCCTTGGTATTGTTTTTTCCCCTTGGTGTTATTAGTTTGTTTATTTATTTGGTTTTGGAGATATTATAATATTCCTTAAAAAAGAACTATTGATTGCTGTGAAAGGTCTGGCTTCTTTACTATGCTACCGAAGTTAGTCCCCTCCATGAAACAAAGTGAACTCGCTCCATGATGCTTCTTTTCCCTACATTTAAAAATGTTCCTAAACCTATAAAAAGAAGGTATGTGACAAACGCATCAGTCCTTAGCAAAAAAAAAGTTAGTGTTGTGGTTTTATTTTCATTTATTTCTGGTATTCTACCTTTAGGCTATGCAGTTGCCTAGCATGGCTATATAGGGTGATAGTTTTCATTTAGTATCCTGAAACTAGAAAGATAGATAATTTTCTTCATTTTCTATAGGAGGCAAATTAGCCTGGATCTTTTTGTATACAAGAGACAAAAATCTATCCCCAAATAGATTAAACACTGTAAAAGGAAGTTGTTGGATTATGCAGCTACACTCTAGGATAGACATGGCTTTAAGCAGGGCCTGATCCAGGGACACAAAGGTTGGCATTAGGACTCCAGCTCCTTCTATCCTTCTGTTTCCTATGGTGAGGCTTCCTTCAAAAACGTAGTCGCAGCTCTAGGGTCACATCCTCTTTATAATTTGTGATCCTAGAGAACGTGGTGTGTGTTTTGTGATAGCACTAGTAATCCAGGGACAACTCTACCTGGCTCAGCAAAAGATTCTGCATCCCATGTTGGCGATGTGGACAATGTGATTGACAGATTTATCAAATGGGAGGGGATGAATCCAAGAATAAAATAATGCATGAATGACAACCAGCAACTCTAAAGGTGCATTGATAGGTAAACATCTGAGGAAAGAATCCCCAAAAATGGACCACCTACTAAAATAGTTTAAATACTCTAAAATAGGACAAAAGGCTTATTGGAAAGAAGACTAAAGACATTAAGAACTAGATTTTACCAATAAGTGGTAATTTGTTTTCTTTTCTCAGATGAAGCATCAACTTTTTTGCATATTAAAACTTTTTGATAGTTTATATTCTTTCCTTCCAATATGCCCCTCTCCTCTGAGAAATAACAGTCTTCACACATGTTTTCTCTTGTATCTATAGTAACAGCTAACTGAAGAGGCTTGCTGTATTGTTTCCACCTACTTTTTTTCTTTCTGTCATTTTTTTCATTCATTCAACAAATGATTTATTAATTATTTACTCTGAGCCACACCGTGCTAGGCACTGGAAATAATCACCATGCCTGTGCATTTATAAATTTTTTTTTAATTTTATTCAGGTCACATTGGTTTATAACATTGTGTAAATTTTGGGTGTGCGTCATTGTATTTGGCTTCTGTATAGACAACTCAAAATGGATTAAAGTCTTGAATGTAAGACCTGAAACCATAAAACTCCCAGAAGAAAACATAGGCGATATGTTCTTTGACATCACTCTTAGCAATATTTTTTTAATACCGTATATCCTCAGACGAGGGGAACAAAAGAAAAAATAAAGAAATGAGACTACATCAAACTAAAATGCTTCTGCACGGCAAAGGAAACCATCAACTAAATGAAAAGACAACCCTCAAACTTGGAGAAAATATTTGCAAATCCTATATCTGATAAGCGGTTAATTTCCGAAATATACAAAGAACTCACACTACTGAACAACAAGAAAACAAACAACACAATCAAAAAATGAGCAGAGAATATGAACAGACATTTTTCCGAAGAAGATATGCAGGTGGCCAATGGGCACATGAAAAGATGTTCAACTCCACCCACTTGTTTTTTTTACTCAACTAGCCTATCACTAACTTACTTCACTCCTGTTTTTTAAATATGTTTAGCTCATTATCATCATCTTACCTTGCATGACATTAATTTAGGCTGTCAACATAGAGTAACTCTACTACCGAAATTATCTCGAGCAGTCTCAACGCCTACATTTTTTTCCTTCTTACACATGGTCACAAGGGTGGCGGTGCTAAAAAGCATATCTAATCAAGTTAATGGCTTACCTTAAATTATGTCCATAGATGAGTAGATGGCTCCCATCAACTACATTCATGATATGGCACAGCCTTAATCTCAATAACTTCCCTGACCTGTTGTCATCACGCTCCTGTGATATAGAAGTACTTCTACTTCTCTCATTATGCTTTCGTATTAAGTAGCTCCATGTATTGATTGCTCCAGTGCAAAGTCAATAACTCTCCTTCAGTTCTGCTTTTCTATACATATTTCTATCATCGCATTTACACAGAGTACTTTCATCTGTTTACATGCCTCACTCTCATTATCCACATTAGGCTCTGTTTCTTAAAAGTGTAATCTATGACCTTGCCACTTAAAGTGGTTTTCCACAGACTCAGAATATTGGGATCACCTAGGAGCTATATATAAATGAAGAATTTTGTGCCTCACTACAGGCCTACTGAATCAGAATATGAATTTTAACAAAAACTTCAGGTAATAAAATATACTTTAAATTTTCAGGAACATTGATGTATGACATATTCTGTTTCTTTTTTTTTTTTTTTTTTTTGGTGAGGAAGTTTGGCCCTGAGCTAACATCTGTTGCCAATCTTCCTCTTTTTGCTTGAGGAAGATTGTCACTGAGTTAACATCTCTATTTTGTATGTGGGATGCTGCCACAGCGTGGCTTGATGAGCAGTGTTGTAAGTCCATGCCTGGGATCTGAACCTGTGAACCCCAGGCTGCCGAAGCAGAGTGCATGAGTTTAATCACTGCTGGGCCGGCTGCATTTCCTGTGTATTTTAATACAAAGTGTCTAGCAAATAGGTACTTATACCTGGTATATAGTAGATGATTTATATATTTTGGATTTAATTGAATTGAAAGAACTTTATCCACATCATGATATTTTTTTGAGCCTTGGTAAAAAATCTGCACCCTTCCTAGAAATATCGTACAAGGGGTCTTGCCTCCTAAGATAAAGATCCTATGATAGTGTCATATTCCTAGACTACAGATTTAATATTTGGCTACATCTCTTCCTTCATATCCCAGAAAAGTTCTTCCTGTTTCCTCTAAGCTCACCAGTTAAACAGGAAAGAGAAAGCAGTGGAGAGGAAATACATTAGTGAGAATTCAAGCTGAGGTGCAGCCTGTTGCAGGAGATGGATGGCATTATTGGCTTTCACTTTGATAGCAGTTGGTGGTGCCCTCCCACACTGACTCTGGGCTCGGGCACATGATTGCTGTAGCTAATGGTATGGGTATGCATTCGATGTGAGCAGAGGTTTGTGCACTTCCATTTCTTTCCTCTTCCTCTTTGCCTTCATAACTGGAATAAGGAGCAGAGCACAGATGGCCCAGTTGTACCTGTCAAGGCCTAGACAGGACAGAAGGCTCAGCCAAGACCAGCAAAGCCAACTTGCAGCTGATGATCAGCTGACCACAGACATGAGTGAGCCCTGCTGATCTCAGCTTAGGGAAGCAGAACTGTCCAACCATGAGCAAAATAGAACATAGAACCATGAGCAAAAATATTTATTGATATATCATTGTATGTCACTGACGTTTTGTGGTTGTTTGTTATGCAACACTATGGGGCAAATAGACAACTGCTACAGCAATGGAATGTCGTTCGAGCACATTCAGTTTCAGTTGTGGTTCATTCACAACTTGAATAATTTTTTTCAATTGCTTAAACTTAAAAACTAACAAAAAGTGTGCTCTATATTTAAATACCTTAGTTATAAATCTTTCTTAATAATAGAAAGTTGCTGAAAAGAGCATATGTATATTCAACATATACATCATATATATTTATTCAATATATATATCTCATATATATAGCAAAAAATTTGTTAAAAGTGGAAATGAAGCAGTTGGATGAGTAAATACTTCTAAGAAAGGAAGGGTAGAAGGAAGTTTGGTGTGTAAACATAATTCTTGCTTTCTTGTTAGGTTCTCACAATTCCTTATCGGGAAATCTATTCTTTAGATTATACCTTTGCTAATTAATCCTTTCTATTTTTCAGGTAGTTTGGATCATATTTATTTTAAAAAATAAAGGAGTTTGAGAAATCTAGTGACTCTGCTTGTATTTTAATGATACAGAAGCAACAAATAGCTAAAATATATACAGAGTAACAAGAAAACGATGAAAATTACTTTTGAATAAAATTATTAATTCAGCCGTTGGCCAGGCTCTGGAGATGGGGTGGTAAGCTGGAGTAGGCAGCAGCTGGGAGTTACCAGCCAACATTCACAGCAGCTGTGGAATGGGTTTATCACTGGTGAAAGCAATCCAGGCTGATGTAGGGGAGGGGAGGGTCTCAATTTTTCTGATTATAAATCTGAAATTTTTATTCCTGAATATTTTCCCACTCATTCTCTTCTTATGCAATCAAGTGTTCCTTGCTCTTGATTTTCAGATTCTTGTAGCTCTTTTCTGCAGATGTTAACCAAAATACCATTGTTTGCTGTCCACTCTGCATAAGTGAGATGACGCAAGAATGAACTAATTGAGTCTCTAAGTGATTTTCAAGTAAAATTCTATTGCAATGCCTAGGAATGATTGGTGATGTTTTCCTTTATCATATTCTTAGGTTATTCTATAATATACATTGTATATAGTATGCATTTACCACTTTCAGCTTGGCCTGAGTCTACTATTTACTCCAAATTTTTTCAAAATTAGATTATAGCAACTGCATGCTTAATCAGTGAGGAGTATAATTTTCTTGCTTACACTAATGAAAGTAAATTAAATTTTATTGATGTATTTTATATACATTTTTCATTATAGAATTATAAAATGTTTCATTTATCTTCTAGATATTTTTAATAGCTGCTCTTTTGGAATAAAATAATTCTGTTTATTTGCTTTTCTTTAATTAAATCTTCTAATACATGTGTGACAACAATCCAAGGAAGAAACATAAAAGTACTTTTTATGTTTGTTTTCTCTACATCTCTATAAATTAAGATTTCCATGCTGCAAGAAGCTTGCTAATATTTTAGATGGAAAATGTAAAGTAGGAGTTCATTTACTTTTTCCTTAAATGTGGTAACTATTTTCTAAAGACTATGTGTCTTATGTATAAGAGAATAGAGGTTTCAAGATTATGCTAAGCAAAATCTAAAAGAAACGTAGTGCTTACCAAAAGACAATGACACAAAACAATTATGGAATACCACCTATTGTAATTTTATGAAGTGATCACTTATAAATTAATCTGTCTTCAGTTCAAATCATGTAAGCATGTTAAGAGGCAAGACATATTCCAAAAATCACATAAAATTGAATATTTCAGAAATGTTATTTTGTGTCAATACAATGGCTAACTTCTATTTTCCAATTTTAATTTTAAGAAAATTTCTAAAAGAATTAATATTTTATTTGCTAATTTTAGAAATTTAATATCCTTTATTATTTTATCATTTAATAATCTCTTATGTAGTATATATTCAGTGTTCAGAAATTCTTAATATTCTGCCTACTTTGATGGCTGAGGAAAACCAATAAATTTCTTAGCCTATCGACAAAAGTCATGAGGCAAACCAGTAGTCTAAAGGCACAAAAGTGACAGAATTCTCACTCAATCCATTGCTCTGCCTCTATTCAAAAATTGATCTATTTTGTTACAAATTGTAAAATGCTATATCCACCAGGTAAGTTGGATTATACAACGATTATCTTCTTTTATAAAGAAAACTGGCAAGCTGGAAAAATTAGGGACAAAAGTCAACTATCCAACCAAAATAAACACACAAGCAAAAAACAAAACACAAAAAATTAGAATTTATTTTCCAAAGTATCTTTTTCATTTATACTGTCAATTTTCATGTATAAATTGAGTTATATTTTTCATGTATATCTCTATTTAATATGCTAGTAATATAAACCAACTGAGAGTAGCATTGTTGTGTTCATATAATGGGAGAAAAAGATAAACTGTATATGATTCCTATTTTTTCCTTCAGATCTTTATGCAATTATGGAAACTAAATAATAAATTTTGCAATATATTGTTAATCTTGGCCTCAGATAAGTAACAGATTACTAAATATAGAGAGTATCAATACAATCATTTAAGATATTAATAAAAATTTATTGACTATTTTATATCAGGCATTGTCTTCATGGAATATGCTTCATCTTGCATCTTTGTGCTTTGTAATTTCAGAAATCAACAAATGAAGTCTACAAACTAAAATTCTACCTTTCGATAGAAATCAAACATTTGACTTCCCTAAATAAGGGTTGTTTTAAAAGAAATGGCAAAAGTAACAGTATGATGAGGAAATATTAAGACTCAAGATAATCTGTCCAGAGTTTAAAAAAAAGTTGTTCATGGAATTTTCTTCATAACAAGATGAAAATATAAGGTCTCATGGGGCCTCCTGAGTCATAATAAATGCATTAAGAGGTGGAAAATGAAGTTATTTCATGCCACTATTTCTTGGCATACTACGTTACGCCTATGTATTAGTGATAAAAATTGTTACACTTCTTTCAGACATGAATACAAATAATTTATCCAAATAAAGCCCAATACTTAATTAGGTCAAAAGGAGAGGGAGAAAATATTATCTCATGTCTTAAAGATAAACAATCAAGGGACTGATGAAACAGGAAAACAAAAAGCTTTTAAAGGACAACCACAGAAGTCTCCCTGCCAATAATCCTCCATTATCCAAGCTGGGGATCATGAGTTAGACTGCTCCTGCCAGAACAAAGATAAATTGTAGTCCAAGATTTCTATGCCAAGAAATATCCAGAGCCGAAATCAAAAATATCCCAGGAGGTTAAAAGAAGAACACTTTCAAAGGCTTCCAGCAGAGCAGCTGGTATCATCAAATGGTTGGAGAAATCTCAGGCTGGATGGTTGCTATGACTTTATTGTTGGGTTCACCTGCTTGAGGGTTGATGGAATCTCTATCCTTAATGCTTGTTGTCTAGACTTAAATATTTAAGGAAGTATTCTGACAATTCCAGTCAAAACCTTACATCTTCAAAAAGAAGTATACTAAAATCTTGTACCAATTTATCAAATATCATTCTGCCATCATCTCACATAAAGTGAAATATTCTGGTTACTCAATTCCTTTATTTCAGAATTTTCTTTGTCTTTCAGATTTGTTTTCCCAGAGAAAAGAAAACTGTCAAGTTAGAAATTTAAATTCTCAATTGGCTAGAATGCCATATTGCCAGATCACACAGCTTAGCCTATTCCACATCAAGTAGGTAGATTTAGATGCTGAAAAGCAAACTGGTCATATATGATCTGAGAAACACGGGAATAATAACTACATATCTGATCTAGAATGAGGAAGTGTAAATTTACAAAGAATATCCTTATACATCACTTCAAAAACAGAATAATGCTGACATGGAAATGAATTCTATAGTTAGTAGAAATAGATGGATGCCAAAATGGAGACATTTATTCTAGTGGTTAAGAACTGTTGTGTCAGAGAATCCTGGTTTTATACTCAGTTTCATAGTTAGTATTAACCCTGAGATTATGGACAAGTTAATATCCCTAAGCCTTAAATTTCTCATATTTAAAATTAGGATAATTATTGAGTCTGCCTCAGAGGATTGTTGAGAATATTAAACAAGTTCTTGTGGGTTTAACATTTAGCATAATGCCAAGTGTATTACAGTTTCACACAAAAAACAGAAAATGTTTCACATCTATTATATTTTATCATTTAGTCAGTCTCAAATACATTCCTGACAAAGTATTTTGTAACTCATTGAATTATTCCAAATCATTACAACAGCCCTACACATTGATATATTTAGCCCCATTATATAGATGTGGAACTTTAGATTCAGAAAAGGTTTTATTGCTCAAATTGACATAATTATTAAGTCATTTCATGACAATGGGATTCATATCTGTCTGATTATTTTTTTATTCCACAGGTACAATTGGAAGCAAGAGTTTCGATAGTAAACGACATCTCAATTGTACGTGACCTCAATTGTATGTTTCCTTTTCAGACCTAGTTGGAACCTAGCTGTGGATCTGGTAATTTCTGAAGGATTCTTCAAAGGATATCTACCTCTTACTTCCAAATATTATTCCTATTTTCATGACACAATAAATCACACAATATGATTCCCCTAAGTTAAACACTTGTTCTACAAACGTGTCTCTCTTTTAAAGTACAAATATTCCCAGAGAGTGATGAGCTATAAGAAATTGAGAGTGACTCCCAGTACGTGTATTTTTTAGTTTTTTGTTTAAGAGTTCGTTCTTTGTTTTCATAGCTTCCAGAGAAGATTCATGGTAATGCAAACCATACTGGGTGCCTAAAAGAGTGAAAGCAAAAATAACTTAGGTCACCAAAGATAAATTTCTAGTTTAAAAATGAATTCTCAATGTCTGGCTTGCCTTTCAAGCAGCTCTATATTACTCCAAACCCCTGTTGAGTCTCTGCTTGCTGAATATGAAATATTTTAAATTTTATCATGGAGGCACCCAGAAAACTCTTAGATTCAAAATGCTGCAGCAGCCTTGAAGTCAATCAATCCTATGCGCCTCCAAACAACTTTCTATATACTCTTTTTTAAAAAGAAATATGAAGGATGCGTTTAAAGAATGTTCTGGTAAACACCAGATTTATCATCTCAAGTAATCATGTCTCATAAGATCATCTTATCTATTATAACATATAATTAAATTTGTAGTGAGAGAGGTAAAAACCTAGACTTGAAACAAAGAATTTAGATACAAAAAAGATTTTCTGAAAATGTTATGGCAATAACAGCATTTAACCTTTTTAAAATGATTACCAGATAAAGTATAAATTCAGAAGTGAGATATTCACAATCAGATATTTAACTAAATTTTTAAAATCTTTTCCTCATGAGATAATTACAGATTTTCATTTGAAAGTCATTACAATCACAATGGTTCCAATAAAAATGGAGTTTTTAATAATATTCAGATGCAATCATAGTAAAATAAATAAACCAGAAAGTTTGCATCACTAAGAAATGGAAGCAGATTTTCAAGACCCAGACAAAACTCTGAATGACAAGGGGAGGATTTTGACTTGAAGTGTTCAAAGCTTAGCTGTTGATATGCCCGTTTCCTTTACCTCTTCTTGTCACAATTGAAAATGAGGCAGAAAAACTCTTAAAGGCTCAAAACATCATACAAGTTAAGATTTTTCTGATCCCTTTTGGGATCATACAAACCATCAAGTTGTTAGAGTACATTCTCCATAGAACAAGTAATGAGGTGAGAAGTAGCTCCATTTCTGCTTAAGGCCAGTTGGTAAAACACGTGCAGCAAAAGTCGGACAGACGCAAAGTAAGCCATGAGCCACATGCCATTGTCTGAAGTCTGAGACCAGGAAGCATTACACATGCGCACATCTGCATGAGACCATATGCTTCCCAGATTTTTGCTAAAGAAGAAACTAATTCTTTATGAATCAGGGGAACACAGCACATTACTCAGTACAGCTGCGAATGAGAACCATAGAGAAGGATCTATGGAGACTAAAGTCACAGTGAATCGCTAATAGCAATAACACATTTCAAAACTGAAAATTCTTTTGAATATATTTATTTTGTTTGAGACCAATCACTCTTTCTGCCCCCCTGTATTTTTATTTCAAGTAGTATAATCCTTTCTCAGGTTTCACATTTCTAAACCACAGTGCCAAATGCCATGTGGTCTTAATAAAAATTAATCTGATTTTAAGCAGAAAAACCAGAGAAGATTTCTTCTTTGCTTCTAGATTCCTTTTTAATAAATTTGTCTCCTAATATTTATAGTTATAAGTATCTGTTACTTAAAATAAGTCACATAATATTATGTTAATAATATTATATATATGTAGTATATAAGTAGAACTCTTACCTAGCCATTTAAAATTCTTAAATGCTGTCTCCTCTGAAAAATTCCAATCTAATCAAAAGCATAGGTGCTCAAAATTTACCTGCCTGGTTAGAGTCATCACAAAAGTCTTCCCCCTAGACCCACATTATAAGTGAGGACCTAAACCTTTTCTTCCAAACCTACCAACACCCAGATGCCATGATGAATTTATACCCTCAATTTCTTTCCTCATGAAATAAGTCAATTTTAAACTGACACATATCTTTACAAATCTTAGAACTGGTTTCTCCAAAACAGTTGCCAAAAGATGACCCAAAAGATGGAAGGAGCAGTGCAGAATCTCTTGGAGAGGAATCTCTCTTCCTCTAGATATCTAAAGATTTTCAGAGCAGCACTAATTTTATCTATTTAAATGTTAGGCTTTGCAGCAAAATTTCTTTTAAATACAGGGATATATGTTCCTTAAAGAAATTTTGGAAAATTCTGAGACATTAAAAAAAAAAAAACAACACACGTTGAGGACATTAAATGACTTGCCAAAGTTAAACAATATGTCAAGGATAGAGCTAAACTTACAACTCTACTCCTGTGTCATGTAGACTACTCACATGTAGGCATCTTTCTGACTTTGTTTTTTCCTTCTTGAATTAAGTAAGAAGCCCCCGAGGTATGCACAACCTACTTTCTCCTACGCACTCAGTTGAACCTGATATATTTCAACCTATGTTTAAAATAAAAGTTCAAAATCCAAGAACAGATAACCCAGTGCCTAGAGTTGTTATACAAATATAGGAAACTCTTAGAAAATGTCATAAGTGTTTTAGCAATACACACTTGAGCACCAAACTGAGAAAATTAAGTAATAAATATCGACAAAATAATTTTCACTTTTATATACTTGTGTCCATTACACTAACCTTTATTTACCATATTAAATGTTCAAATGAAAAAGTATAGTCTTATAGAATAATATTTTAGAATTCAAAGATTCTTGTTTTAAAATTTTAAACATTTTAATTTAACAAATTGTCAGAGATATGATTGTCTTTTCAAATATATTTCCTTCATTAGTTTGTTTTTTCAGCACCCTTGCCACATCTTTACAGGATAACAAAATGTCATTTCCAAACCCACTCTTTAGATATATTCTACTAGGCTTTTAAAGCAATTTAGAAGAGAGCTTTAACTGCCTAAATTGAGAAGCTTAAAGTAGAACAACTAAAATAAAGTGATTTACAGTCTAGAATTATTTGCAAAAGTTTTAGAGTAAGATAAACTTCTAGAAGGCTGATGTTCCATACATATTTTAGAGTTCTGAACTATTTTGTCCAACTAAAACTAAAGTTCGCTGGCAAACTGGGCAGTTAGTTTACTCAAGGTTGAAAATTCCGTTTCATTCAAACTGGATACAGTAGTTAAGTAAAACAATGGGGCTTCTATTTTCTGCCACATGTTATTTTTTTAAGACCGTATACAAGAGCTGTCATATGAGCAGCCTGTTTGCCTGCTCAGTGCAAGGTTTTATGTTTCTGAAAGGCCTACACCCCCATCTCTTAAAACTGGAAATAAATCAATTTCATCTGTTGGTTGTTTTATTTCTAGGGTTTTTTTTTTTTTTTCCTGCTTCCTTTTAGACCAGTTTCCAAAAAGCCATATGGCAGCTGAGAGAAGGAAAGCAATGAGCTGTATTTTCAGATCAGAACAAAAGGGGCTGTGGTGTCAAAGCAGCCCATGAATGCATGAGACACAGTCATGTATAGAAGGGCCTCCAGTCCTGTCAGTGAGGACTAAAGGGAAGGCTGATGGAGCTGCCACTGCTTAAACAGAGAAATATGGAGTGCTTTCTTTGCTCATGTCATCCGCTTTCATCTACCCCCACCTTTACCACATCCCTTCCCAGTTGGTTTGATGCCAAAATCGCATTAGCTATATTAATGACGTATGGTTGGAGGAAGAAGTGTGGGGCAGGACGAGAAAGGCACAAATTGAGCATTCTTTCTATTCATTTCTGATATTGGTATCACAACATGCAAGAATCTCAACAAAGATTGTGTCCATAGTGTTTTTAAGAGCTCAGAATGCACTACTTAAAAGAGCCCATAAAACATGACTTGTCTCCCATCTAGTCTAGTTGAACTCTTCTGTTCTCTAGTAATAGAAAATATTAGGCAGACCTCTAAACATTTAAAGAATACGGCATGTTGTTAGACTTTAAGTTTTGAATTATAAGTTTTCATAGAGAGATGTTCAGAAATCCCTGCACATGTATACACACACACACACAGTCACTTGCTGACTCACACATCTATTCTTTTGTAGTTTTAGACTAAATATATATATTTAAATATTAAAGTTGCAAACTTTTGAAATAGTTAAGCTTCAAATATTTTTAGCCATGTACAATTGCATAGCATAGAATAAAAATTTTGTTGGTCACCATTTAGAATAACAAATCATGATGCATGTAAGACAAGGATAAAAAATTTTCAAAAGGAGAAAATAAATATATATGTTGTTCCCCCTCACACCAATGCCTTATACAGAACTTTATATTCACATTGACAGGTAGTTAATAGGATGGGGGAAAAGTATGCATAATACTTATCTTTTCTAAAGTGAAAACATATCAGAGAGGAAAGGAAGATATGAGGGATAGCTCCTACCAATACATGTGAGTATCCCTTTAATTTCCATCACTTTTAAAACCATGGCCAAGGGCCAGCCCAGTGGCATAGCGGTTAAATTCCTGCATTCTGCTTCAGCAGCCCTGGGTTTGTCGGTTTGGATCCTGGGGGCAAATGAATTCATGGTTTATCAATCCATGCTGAGGCAGTGTCCCACATAGAAGAACTAGCAGGACCTACAATTAGGATATACAACTACCTTCTGGGGCTTTGGGGAGAAAAAAGAAAAAAAGAGGAAGATTGGCAACAGAGAGTAGCTCAGGGCCAATCTTCCTCAAAAAAAAAATGGGACCCTAAAATGTCTTACATGCACAAATTTAAATGGAATTAAACAAAATTGAACAGATTTATTAAAAATAATAATAAAATGAAATAATAAAAATAAAACCATGGCCAGACAAATTGAAATATACCACTCAACTGATTCTAATTCTGCCCAGCCTTTCTGAATTATTTACTCAGTAACTGGATATTAGAATTATTTTTGAAGAAATAATATCCATTTAGATATTTAGGTCATAAGAGAATTACAGGTATGGAGGAAGAGGTTAATAGATAATTAATTATCTACCATTAGAAAAATATGATAGCTGAGGGCAGGGAAAACTAGTAGTTCTGGGATTTGAGCAATGATGATGATGGTCTAAAAAAATGGCTCATGATAAGTGCTTCAACGTCATACTCTACCTTAGATAGTCTTGGGCAGGTGAATAAGTATTCTGTGCTGCACCAAATACAAAAGTGAAATTATGCAATCATCCTAAAAGAAAGGTTTACAAACATAGGTAAGTATGCTAGAATAGCTTGAAAAGAAATGGAAATCAGAGTGATAAAAAAGTATTTGGGACTTCTGATAATGACAATTTCTACCATAGATAACAAGCATAAAAACTACTAAATCATTGGAAACAACCAAAGTCTGAAAAAAATTAGAAAAGTTTATTGAAAAAATACTGCCTCATTGGGTAAGAAATGCGAGTGTGTGGTTTTTTAGCCTGAGTTCTTTCTCCAACTCCAGTTGCTGTGGAGGAAAGCCACTGCCTTACCAGCTCAAGGTGGCAGATAATTGAATTCAGGGAAAGAAAAAGAAAGCCATCAAATGGCTAAAATTCAAAATTTGAATATAAATTCTTCCCAAGTCTCTGGCTGACTAGTCACTAAGCAGGAATGTGGTAGGTCCTTGACAGCCTGAAAGACAAGCCTATAGACCCTAGGAAGGGTTCTACCCTTGAAAGACATAGTTGTTCCTGGTGAGATTTGAGATTTTGCTACAACTTTGACTTCATATGTTCCCGTACCTGAACACAGCATGGACATCAAGCCTTACTGACTCTAGATTAGAGAAATGAACTCTGGGTTGACTGAGCAATTAGAAATTTAAAGGGGAACTACAGAAGAAAGAGCATTACAGAAAAAGTAACTCCCAAAATCTGAGTATAATTTCCACCCAAATCCGTGGCTGATCTCTAAACTATGCAAACACAGGAAAGCCACCAGGTAGCCAGGATAAAAAATGGGCTACAGGAATCTGAAATAAATTGAGCAGAGGTAATGGCTATTGACTATTGTTGGTAGACAAATTTCACATTTTTATTTCAGTCAAGTTATCTGCCTACTAAAATAAAAATTAAACAGTTCTCAGAAGGAAAAAACAGAATTAACGGTCAAAAAACATGATTAAAAGAATGTCTAGTTTTCAACCAAAAACTAATAGATATCAAAGAAACAGGAAAATATTACATATTTTAAGGCAAAAAAATGAGGTTAAGAGACTGACTCCAATTGGATTAAATATTACATTTAGCCAATAAACACTTACATGGGGCCGCCCGGTGGCGCAGCGGTTTAGTCCGCACTTGGCAGCCCGGGGTTCGCGAGTTCGGATCCCGGGCGCCCAGCGACGCACTGCCTGTCAGCCATGCCGTGGCGGCATCCCACATAAAGTGGAGGAAGATGGGCACGGATGTTAGCCCAGGGCCAGTCTTCCTCAGCAAAAAGGGGAAGATTGGCAACAGATGTTAGCTCAGGGCTGGTCTTCCCCACAAAAAAAAAAAAAAAAAAAAAAATTAATTAAAAAATATGCTCAAAAATTATAGGAAACTGTGTTTAAAAAATTAAAGAACAGTATGAGATTAATGAGTGAACAGAAACCCAGAGAAATGAAAACTATTTTAAAAATGGAAAAAATCTAGAGCTTAAAATTGAATAACTAAAAAAATTTTTAATATGACAAAAGAATACCTTGAAGAAAGATAAATAAAAATTTACAAAACTTAAAAAAATGAATAAAAATCAGCAGTGCCTCAGACACCTGTAAAAAATGATCTAACCATCTAATATTTCTGTAATTGTACTAGAAGAGAAGGAAATTGGTGGTGGGGGGGGAATAGTCAAAGAAATAATGGCTGAAAAATTCACAAATTTAGTGAAAAATATTGTTACAAATTTGAGAAGCTCAAAGGGCCCAAAGTAAGATAAACATAACACAAAGATACAGCATAATCAGACTTAAGCCAAATGAGAAGAGGAAATCTTGAAAACAGCAAGAGAAAAATAACACATTGTATACAATTGTATTGCATTAACAATATGATTAACAGCTGACTTCTCAGTAGAAGCAATAATACCAAAAGATATTCAAATACTTAAAAGGAAAAAAAAAAGCCAAGTAAGAACTCTGCACCATTTAATCTACCATTCAAAAATGAAAATAATGTATATTTTCAGCTAACCAAAATCAGAGAGGATGTGTTGATACCATACAACAAAAAAAAGAAAAATCAAACAAAGTCTATAATGCAAAGCAAGAATGACACCAGAGTATAACTCAGATATGAAGGAAGCAAATTGTAAATATGTGAATATATGTGTATCATTGCTTAAATGATAAAGTTCATTACTGCTTTGATCTTCAAAGCTTATTATGATTCTCCACAATGTATTTTCCCCAATATTATCCCCAAATATCCTATCAATATCAACAAATCGTGGCATAAATACATATAGTGCATTCTTCCTAAATTTTTCTGCCCTGCGTGAAATATCATAACTAGGTTCAGAATCCCTAGTACATGCTCACATGGGATTTTACAGTTTTTTTCAGGGTACTGACCGTGGTTGCCCACCTACTGCCCATTTTTCTCTTTTTCCTTACTACTAGGACTCTGATACTTTTTAACATGGAATTTCACCCGTTTAAATATATGTGAATCCATTTTGGCGAAGAAGTCAGAGGAATTCTACAAATTAAGGCTTTCATAAAAGCTATACTTTTTCTCATCAGAAGAACAGATTCAGCAGACATAACCTTTTTTCCTCCTTTTAAATAAACACTTTTATAGCACTCGTTATGTTCCTGGCATAATTCAAATGCTTATATAGTCGTGTGTTGCTTAACAATGATGGGGATATGTTCTGAGGAATGCGTCATTAGGGGATTTTGTTGTTGTGAACACCACAGAGTGTACATACACAAACCTAGATGATATAGTCTACTACACACCTAGGCTATATGGCACAGCCTATTGCTCCTAGGCTACACACCTGTACAGCATGTTATTGTACTGAATCCTGCAGGCAACTGTAACAAAATGGTATTAGTGTATCTAAACATATCTCAACATAGAAAAGGTACAGTAGAAGTATGGTATTAAAGATAAAAAATGGTGCACCTGTGTAGGGCACTTACCACGAATGGAGCTTGCAGGACTGGAAGCTGCTCTGGGTGAGTGAGTGAGTAAGTGGTGAGTGAATGTGAAGACCTAGGACATCACTGTCACTACTGTAGACTTTACAAACACTGCACACCTAGGCTGCACTAAATTTATTAAAACATTTTTTTCTTTCTTCATTAACCTTAGCTTACTGTAACTTTTTTACTTTATAGACTTTTAAATTTTGTTTAACTTTTTGACTCTTTTGTAATAACACTTAGCTTAAAACACAAACACATTGTACAGCTGTACAAAAATATTTTTTCTTTATATCCTTATTCTACAAGCTTTTGTCTATTTAAAAATTTTTTTTTTTTTTTACTTTTTATGCTTTTGTTAAAAACTAAGACACAACCACACACGTTAGCCTAGGCCTATACGGATCAGTGTCATCAATATCACTGTCTTCCATCTCCACATCTTGTCCCACTGGAAGGTCTTCAGGGGCAATAACATGCATGGAGCTGTCATCTCCTATGAGAACAATGCCTTCTTCTGGAATGCCTCCTGAAGGACCTGCCTGAGACTCTTCTTAGGGAGGTGTCACTCTTCAGAATTATGTCCATGATGGTTTGCTTGGTTTGTTTCTTTTTTTCATCATAGATTTGCTTATAAGTAGAGAATGAACCATGAACATTTTTATTAATGAAAACCTTTTGGTATTAGGATCCATGTTTTCACACTTTTTAAGAAGCTTGTTGAGGTCTGCAAAATCTTTTGCTAAATCCTTCACTGGGAACTTTCTTGGAGGTTCTCCTTTTTCTTCTCCTGCAGTTTCCCTTTCTCTTGCCTTTTCTTCTGCTATGCATTCCTGTTTCGGTTTCAACAACTCATCATTAGTCAGTTCCCCAGGAACCATCTCCAGGAGCTCCTCAGTGTCATCCTCATCCACACCCGGGTAAAGTTGTTTGCCATCTCAACCACAGCCTTGTTGATTTTTGCAACCTCCTTATCCTTGGGAAATCCTTTGAAGTCATGGACAAACCTCTTGAGTATCTTCTTCCAGATGCCATTCACATGCTCCTTGATGACATCACTCTAAGCCCAAGCAAGGTTCTTGATGCAGTCGTAGATGTCATTATCCTTCCTGAATTGCATCAGTGTCTTCTCAGCCGCAGCAACAGCCTGAGCAAAGGTTCTGCCCAAGTAGGAGGCCTTAAAAGCTGCTATAACTCCTTGATACATTGGAAGAATCAAAGAGGTGGTGTTTGGAAGAAGAAATACCACTTTGATATTGGGATGAAGATCACCAATAAAAGGAGGATGTCCAGTTTGCTGGCATAGCAATTCAGAAGGACATCTTGGAAGAGGAGCTGGGTCATCCATGACTTCTTACTGCTCCTGTAGTACACTGGCCGTGTGTGCTTACTAATATGCTTGAAGGCCCTGGGGTTCTCACAGTGCCGGGTCACAAAGGGTTTCAATTTGTAGCCTGCTACACTGCCCCCAAGCAAGACTATTATCCTGTCCTTAAAAGCCTTGAAACCTGACACTGACTTGGCCTCCTTATGGATTGAAGTCCTTTCAGGCAACCATTTCCAGAATAGGGAGTTTTCAAAGATATGGAATATTTGCTCTGGCAAGTAATTTTCCTTCACAATTAACTTATCTAAAATTTCCCAAAATTCTTCAGCTGCCTTCACATTAGCACTCACCAACTCACCCTCACTTTCACATCCTGGAATGAATAATGATTCTTGAGTCATTTAAACCATCCAGAGCTAGCAGTAAATTTAACATTGTAGTCAGGTCCAGCCTTTTCTTTCAACACCACACTTTTCACTTTGGCCATGACAGTCACGGTGCTGACAGGGATAGAGTTCCACGTCTGGTCTTCAACCCAGGTAATTAGAAGTTTCTCCCTGTCTGATATAGGCCTTTTGTGAATTTTTGTTAGTCTCATTGCCTTCAATGAAGCAGATCTTTTAACAGCTTCTGTCACTTTGTTCTTGTTCTTCAAGATCGTAGCTATGGTGGAATGGGACATGCGTGACTGGGGAGTAATAACCACCACTGATTTTCCACTTTCGTAGTGTTTAATCACTTTAATTTAGTTTCCAGGTCAATCACTCAACATGGCCTCTTACTGACAACATCAGCAGTGGATTTTGTATGCTTAGGGGCCACGATGAACAAAACAACATGAGATTAAATCAAACACAAGAGAAAACGAGGCAATCAAGAGACTTGGCGAACAGGAGATGTATAAGGCTGCTGCTAGCATAACACGGCATACTCTTTTACAGTAATTTTTTTTATAAGTAGAAAGAGTATACTCTAAAATAATGATAAAATGTATAGTATAGTAGATACATAAACCAGTAACATAGTTGTTTATTATCATTATCAAATACATGTAGTGTACATAATTGTATGTGCCATATTTTAATACAACTGTCAGTGCAGTAGGTTTGTTTACACCAGCATCACCACAAACACATGAACAATGTCTTGTGCTACAACCTCACAGTGGCTACAATGTCCCTAGGCAATAGGAATTTTTTAGCTCCATTACAATCTTACAGGACCACCATGGTATAGGCAGTCCTTCATTCAGTGAAACGTCGTTATGTGGCGCATGACTGTACTTATTAACATATTTGATTCCTATAAGAAATCTACGAGGCGGCTACTATTATTAACCTCATTTTACTAATTTTGAAATTGAAGCAGAGAGAGTCTAAATAACTCATGCAACTTTTGCCCTTATTCTGCCTCCTGCATGGAATGGTACGCATCCCTAGAAATGTAACATCCATCTTATGAATATGAGCATAAAATTAACATGTTTGAAGTGGCAAAGCAGAAAGACAAGATGCTCTGGACTGTTAGCGTTTCCTATGTTTATCTACGCCGTGTACAGCCCTCGGGATTTGATTGCTCAGATGTCATTTCTTAACATTAGCATCTTTTTTTATTTAAACAGGCAGGAAATGAGAAATGAATTCATTTTTTGAACTCAGCAAGTCCACTTTTATCTAATGACTCTTTTTTCAGCCTAAAACTTTCCTTTCTTGTTTCACTATAGGCAGCTTGAAGAAGGTAGGCAGCATTTTCAACACTTTGCCTGGTTGAATGCATAGGACAAATATGCTATTTTTCATGTTCCTGCAGGTGACAGAGTGTCTAAACTTTCTACTACCACCCCACAAGTGCTCCCTTTCCTCCAGCTTACGATGAAGTTTTTCTTAATTTCCTTAAAGCTCCCACCAACAGTCCTTTTGAGGGCCATGAGGCTTCAATTAATGGTCTCTCCCTTTTTGGCTTTTCTTAACTCTCACTTCAAGATTTTTCAAGCTTCCTTTTGCTCACTTGCCACTAATTCCCAAAGATATGTAAATTTATATATATTCATATATATAAAGATATAATTTATATAGGTATGTAAATTTTACTAGCACACCACTTATAAGTACCACAGTTAGCTCAAACAATCTTAAAACTTAGTGGCTTAAACAATTTTAATTTCACTCACAAATCTGCAGGTTGGTCAGAATTTATCAGGGACAGCGCATCTCTGCTCCATAAGTGTCAGCTGGGAAGGGTTGAAGACAGTTGGAATCATCTGAAGACTCACTGGAATGATAGATGTTGGTGCTTACTGTTGGCTGGGACTTCAGCTGGACCTGGGGCTGAAACACCTACACATGGTTCTACACGGTATGGTAGCTGCTTTCCAAGACCAAGCATCCCAAGAGGATGAGGCAGAAGCTTTATTTCCTCTTAAAATTTAGTCACATAGTATCACATTTGCCACAGTAGAACCCCACAAAATTCAAGAAGAAAAAAACTAAGATGCACCTCTCAACTGGAGAAAGACCATTTAAGATAGAATATACTGATGTGAGCATCTTTGGAAATTATAATCTGTCACAACAGAACTTCTTTAGTGTGAAAAAATAAATCCATATTTGATTAACCCATTGCAGTCAAATTCCGGTAATAAGCATAAATTCTGTTATGGATGCATATTGTATATATTTTTGTTTCTATGTTTAATATCTGTTTCCACTACTAGACTGTAAACTCCAGGAAGGCAGAGACTATTTCTACAGTGTTCCTATTTCTACACTGTTCAGACTGGCTGTTAATTTTAGCAAGATTTTGTTGAAATGAATAAATGGATGTACACTGAAACAGTAAAAAGAGAAGGCTGAGAGCTTTGGGTGTTAAGCGTCTTTCACTGAGGCTGAATATGAATTTCATGTTGTGTCACTCTCTGACTCACAGTCTCATTAGGATGGAGCCTCGTGGATCTGATCTACCCGGAATCCTTGAAGGTGGGCTTCTCTCTTAGAATGATCAGAAATTATAAGTAATTTGCGTGTGTGTGTGTGTGTGTAAGTAAAGACTACGAAAGAAACAGCAAGTGAAGAATGAACACAGTTCCCTGGCAACAACCTTTGAAGGTCATTTTATTTGCAAGCTCAGTCTGCTCTACAATCTTCTAATGAAAGCAATTTTTTTTTTTTTTTTTTTTGTGAGGAAGACCAGCCCTGAGCTAACATCCGTTGCTAATCCTCCTCTTTTTACTGAGGAAGACTGGCCCTGGGCTAACATCGTGCCCATCTTCCTCTACTTTATATGGGACGCCGCCACAGCATGGCTCACACGCAGTGCGTCGGCGGGCGCCCGGGATCCGAACCCGCGAACCCCGGGCTGCCAAGCGCGGACGAAACCGCTACGCCACTGGGCGGCCCCTAATGAAAGCAATTTTTTAGTAACCCTGAGCTTGTACAGTAGGGCAAATTGGAAGAGGTAAGAATGTTTTTAATTCAGGCAGTATGGCATGAAAATGTTTGAATTTTACATGAAAGACCATGAAAAGCAATGTCAATGCGGGAACCTCTGAAATTATATACCCAGAAAGCACTAGAAAAAACAACATAGCAGTAAAGTCATTAGTCATTTTATGTTCACTAGAAATAAGACAAACTATTAGTAAGATTATTAGATGTATTATTTAAAGTAGTTTTCCTATGATTTCATGTAGTGGACTGCAGGATATTTACACTTCTGTGTCCTCCCAACTATAAATTCAATGATGAAAAAAAAAAAATAGTGTCTCATAGAAAAAATTGAAACTTTTTTTCTTCCCTTATGACACATGCAATTACCTCACCCTCTAAGGAATGTATGTTGTAAATACTGGATTTATAGCAACACCTCAGATAATTACACAGTTTTAGGGGTATTGAGCGGAGAAAGAATTGTTGACTGTCCACACAATGCCCTCTTTTACTCAGTATTAGTCTCAGAAGAACGTGACAGTATAGGTTAACTACATTTATGTTGTCCTTAAGGAGAAGAAAGTTTATATATTTTTAGAGGGCAATATTCTTTTAACAAGCTAAACCAACTTATAGGAAAGAAATAAAGCCTTATAAAAATTGGAATAACCGTCTTCAAACCAATATGTTATTTGAAACACTATTTTACATGGTACATTCATTTTTGTCTCATGCTCACATAACTGCAAATAGCTATTGAATTCAAGCTGTCTCAAGGGTAAAAGCATAAAGCTGAATGTTTCTGTTGGACTTAGTTGAGCTCAAAGAGCGTCTGGATTTGTTGGTCATGGCATTCCCTCTTAAACTCTCAAGTGTCTATTTGATCCCAGCTATACCACAACAATTCAACAATTCAGGGTTGCCTTTTCCATGTAAAAACATCTGTTTACATGTCTTATGTCTGAATGAATATGAGCACGTTATCATTTACTGAAAAAATGACAAGATGGTACTTACTAATCTTTATTCTCTTCTTATGCTTCAATACTTTCAAAAATTTTAGGATAGGGTCTATTCTCTTTGCTTTGAACTATTTCTAGTAATAAATAGTCAATCAGAAAATGTAGACTTCAAAGCTAGTCTTTATAAAAATATTTTTTTAAATGCTATATTTTTATTTAGGATTATCAAAAAGTATAAAGGCAAATACGTCATCAGGAACACTAGTACTGCTACATCCACTTGTGTATAGATCTTCGTAAAATTCAAATGGATACATAAACTGAAGAATGTAACTAACAAGATGAAGCAATTATGCTCCTGGACAGTTTTGTGCGTTCTTTGGAAATTCTCTAACCCTGGGGATATCTGGGCTACAATTTCCCTGTGATGAGTGCAAGAAATTCTGTGGCTGGCCATTTGCAACCCCTTGCTTATCTGTCAGACATCTGGTAGTTTGATCATTTCTTTGGCCCAAGGTATTTTCACCTTTTTAGTCAGCTCCCTTTGATAGAATCAAAATTGACCCTTTTCTGACTATCCTTCATAAGTGAACCCATTTGGAACATGTATAATCACAATTTTTTTTTTCTGCAATAAAATCTGACTGCATGCTGACTTCCCATGTAGCTATCACTTCTCTCCTATTTGTGTGGCCTCAGTTCTGGTCCTTGAGTGAATCCCAGGAAAAGCATATCAAGCTCTCCTCTTGATCACTTTGAAGACTTCCTCTCTCTACTTAAAGTGAGGGGCAAGGACCTGCCTGTCCCAGCCCCTTCTAGCAGGGGTGGGGGTGGAGGAGTAGGACTCAGGCCTCAAAAAGAGTTCCCCATTTAAAATCCCCTTCTCACATTTAACAAGCTTTCTCTCTGCCTCCAAATCTCTTCTATGGGCTGTTAAAGATAAAAATCAGTTTATTCAGCTCATATTATCTAGACATTTCAGCTGAAACTGAAAGTAAAAGAATTGTATTTATAATCCTGTTGCATAATTATAACCACTATATTTATGCTCTGATGTAAGTTAGAAGTTCCAGACAATCCATTGAAGGAACGAGACTTGTCCAAAATAATAGAACATGAGATTGCATTGCTACACTGACACCAATAGAAGGATTTTACTGAGCCTTGAGTACACAACTGGTTTTATCTGAATATGGAATGCCGATCAACATTCATTGGATACGGAAACTATTATTTCTTAAGTATCTACCACATGGCAAATCCAACATGGAAAGCTAATTTTATTCCTAGAATAAGTTATTACGTAACAGGGCATAATTATTTTATCCAAAGCTTATTGTTTCAGGGATAACTTGCTGCCTCTTCATGGACTAGGAAGTTTTTATTTACTACTACTATAGTTTTAGAAATTTGGAATGAATCTTATGGTCCAAAAATGTGTACCCCATTGAACATTGTATGCTTCCTCTAAAGTCTGTATTACCTAGGTTCTTTGGCTATGATCTTGCTAATATGCATATTTTAGAATTTTTTAGCAATAAATTGTAAAGTAGTTTTGGAGATCATATAGCCAGTAACTTAGGGAAAGTAAAAAGGATAAAGAAGGAAAAAATTTGGAGTACAATATTTGCAAGATTATGTATTTTGGGTTAATCCAAAATAATTGTGCCAAAAATGGAGTTAGAGAAACAATCAGTTGCCAGTATAATCATAGGAGGTATATTAAGCAGTGGCCATAACAGAAGTGATAGAAGTGACGAGACAAGTTTCCCACATCATAGGCCTTGCAACCAAGCTTGGATCCTCAGTAATCTTCTGTTAGTTTGAAAAACCTTCAATTTAAGAAATTACTAATTGCTTTTTGTTGATTTGATTTTGCTTAATTTGCATCTTTAATAGCAAGCAGCAAAGACAGACTTTAGTGAGATGATTAGACTGAGTTTAAATTTCGCATACACACAAAAATTACATGATTTTGTAATTCATTTTGTCCCACTGTTATTGCTATGGTCTGAATGTGTTCCCCCAAATTCATATGCCCAATGTGATGGTATTAGGAGATGGGGCCTTTGGGAGGTGATTAGGTCATGAGGGTGGACTTTGCATGAATGGCATTAAGGCCCTTATAAAAGAGACCCCAGAGAGCTGCCTAGCTCCTTCCACCATGTAAGGACACTGGGAGAAGTTCTGTAACCAGCAAGAGAGCCCTCACTTGACCTCAGACTTCCAATGTCCAGAATTGTGAGAAATAAATCTCTGTTGTTTATAAGATACCCAGTCCATAGTGTTTTGTTCCAGCTTCCTGAACAGACTAAGAACAGTTATAAATATGAGCAAAACAATTCTGCACTTTTTAATATGAAACTGTGGACATGAATGTCAATTTCTCATTATTTCTCATAATATTTTTGTTGCCTTTAGTGTGTAAATCACACACTTCCTCATTTATGGTCAAATGCTGCCTTTGGTTCCCAGGCTTTTTTCTTGCCTACGGCAATTTCACCTGAATATAATTACTTAAAATGTAATTGATTTAGTTTAAAAATAAATTCCTAAATTACAAGTGAACTAGAGTGACTTTTAAGTTGGTGATTGATCCCAATCAGATATTCTGGATTAATGTCTGATCAATTCAATGTGTTCAACCAGACATCAATTATTAAATTTAGTCTTCAGGATAAAACTTTCACTAAAGAGAATAGCCTAAATATCTGTCTTCCTTTCATCATTTGGATTAGTCAGGGAAGAAGGAGGTATTACCGTGAGGTGACGTGCAAGTCAAGTTTATTGCCAGGGTTAGTAATAAGTATTTTCTGAGAACTATCTAGAGAAAAAAATGAGATGGTACAATTAACAGGGGTTTAAGTTTCTGTTAAAAAAATAAGAAGAAAACTTTCTTCCAATGTATTTCCCTTCTTCTATGTCCTAATTCCATAAACCATGATCAAAATTGCAAGTTTAACATCTCAGGTCTCTGTGGCTATAACAATTTTTCCCAGCTAGTGACTGATTTATTTCTGCTAAAATTCTATTACTCTAAGCAATTTCTCTCAGGGATTGTAACAATTCTTCTGAAAACAGATCAGCAGCTTTCAGTATAATCTTACTTCATCTAACTGGAACAAGGTCCACTTCTGGTAAATCCTGCAACTGGATGTGACAAGAATAGAAAACTCTATTTCAGTACCTTGCAGAGCATGATGAAAGGTATTTGGAAGGTGGTTTGGATTGTTTTCTGTTCTGTTTTGTTTGCCATCTTTCTCATAGAATTAGCTTTTGTTCTGTTTTATTTTCAGTAATGCTTTAAAATGACAGCTTTCATATTTAAAGCACAAATAAAATAAAGGAATAAAGGAGAGCTCTCTTTCAAATGTTTACTGAACATATAAAACAATATAAACAATGACCTTTTGGAAATATTTCGAAATTACATTAAAATAGGTTCAGAAATAAACTGCTGAGTTCTACACTCAGCTCTGTTCATTCACAGGTTATAAGCACACCTGTACGTATTCAAAGGCTGATACTAAAACTGAAAGGAAAAAGAATCAACTTTGTCTGAATGTATATCTGAGAAAGACAAGAGAGAGGGGAGACAGAAAGAAAAAAAGAGAGAAAGAGAGAGGGCAGCAGAGAGGGAAGAAAGAAAGGAAGAGATAGAGAAGCTAAAAATCACTTCAACTGTGTTTACTTTAACAATCCACAATAGCTTGATGAAATTCTTTGAAGTTTAATTTGCTCAAGAAAGTTAATTTAAAGAAATTTTAATTGAAAGTTTAATTCAAGTGAAAAACATTTCATGAAGAACATCTATTCCTGAAGACAGTTAAATTACAGAGAGGTATTAATTATCACCTTACAAGGAATCTAAGTGATCTGCCTAAGGCTATGGAGCCAGGGAGCAATACAACCAGGTCTGCGACAAATAGAAACAAAAAAAGAAAAAATAGCCAATATATAGAAATCTAACATCTAAAGTTTCTATTGATTGAAATTGATATCAATTTTCTAAAATATTTTAAAATATTTAACAATTCTAGAACAAAATGTTTCTGGGTGTATTCAAAGTAATTCTTTCTAGTGTTCATAGTAATCTTTGTAAGGATTACAGAGCAGGGAATATCCAGCCCTTTGGGGAGGCTTTTTTTGCCTTTCTCCTAACTCCTTTGTCCCTTCCCTTTACCCTCTTCGTTTGTGTCTGTGTTCATCTTCTCTTCCTTCTCCTCCTCCTCATTTAACAGCTACCATTTATTCGGTACTTATTAGCCTTTCTACTGTTCCCCTGCAATGCTGAGTATTGGCACATGGTATCTGGCCCCATCTTCAAAGCTATTCTACATTGTAACTTTTATTACCCCATTTATAAACAAGAACATTGAGACCCAGTTTGGAGAACGACTAACCCTAGCACTGTGATTTTTATGCCACAAATTGTATTACAATATTTTGCAACTGGAGTGAACAGTTGCAAAGAAGTCAATACATATAGTGTGTCAGAACAAACAAATGTTATTTTTTTTCTTTCTGGAGGGGCTGCAGAAGTTAGGGCTTAGGTTAGTTGGTACATGTGGCTAGGGCTTTACAAGGTAAGAGGAGAAAGAAGTATATAAAAAGAAATACAGTATGTTCCCTTCACTTGTCAGCAATCTAGAGTTTTAGAAGTGAGAGCAGGCAAATATTATTTTGAGCTATTCAGACTGCTTAAAAATTGTCTTTTAGCCCTTTCCACTAACACAATAAGAGTGTGAATAAGGACACCGTGGTTTGAAAGACTAACCAAAAGAGATCCTTTTGATTAGAATAGTTGTGCTATATTAACAAGCAATATCTTTGTACTAATTCACTCCACATTGCCTGAAGTTAAAATAAAAATGAAAAATCTGAGCATATTTAGACAATCAATCTGAATAATTCTTGCCTCCAAACTGGGAGTTTTGAAAAATGCATGTTAGAACCTTAATTTTCACACTCCATAAAAATTAAATTAAATTATATATTTTTTAGTTTCCTTCAAAACCTTTCATAGTTGCATAAATGTTAATTGCCAAAAAAATTTAATGTTATAAAAGTAGCCAGTTAACAATGTGTAGCAAAAATATTTTAAAAGGTAATATATGGCCAATTAAACAAAATGGTCATAAAATAATAACCCATGAATGGAAGAAATCACTGGGGGCTGTGGAAGTTGTCTGCTTTGTATTGTTTGTTAAAGGACAGATCAGCCTAGGGGCAGGAAAAAGATATCGGAGGGTGCTCCAGAGAGAAAAATAGCTTTGTTAAAGTGGGGTCCTGTGTAATGATAGACTGTGCAGAGTTGGAAATCAGAACCAGAAACAGAAAGCAATACAGAGACTCTCTTAAAACCATGGACCAAGTATATGGAAGATGGTTCAGAACCAAGAGGTTATAAAATAAGAGAACAGAGAGAAATAGAGGATTCAAAATTTCCAGATATAAAATCAACACAGTACTTCAAAGAAGACGTGAAGTAAGGAAATAGAGGGGAACATTAACTTCTGATCTAGGCAAAGAAAAGGGACAATAGCCAACAAGCAAAACTTGGGGAATATAAGACAGTTTGAATCAAAATAATCAAAATGCTTCAAGAACCAGGTAAATACACAGGATTCGGAAATACACAAATAGCAGATGTTGAAGCAAGGAAAAAAAGAAATCTAATAAGCAATCAGGGTAGGAGACCAAAGAACTGGACAAAATTAGACTTTGAATTTTAAATAACTTCCATCTTTTTTTTTTCTTTTGCTGAGGAAGATTCATCCTGAGCTAACATCTGTTGCCAATCCTCCTCTTTTTGCTTGAGGAATATTCGCCCTGAGCTAACATCTGTGCTTGTCTTCCTCTATTTTGTATGTGGGTCGCCACCACAACAAAGTCACCAACAAGTGGTGTAGGTTTGCACCCGGGAACCAAACCTGGGCCACCGAAGAGGAGTGTGCTGAACTTAACCACTAGGCCATGGGGCTGGCCCCAATAACTTCCATCTTAAAGGTCTGATTCCTTCTGATGTAAGACACAATCTCTGGGGGAAGATGGATTAGTGCTTATAAGACCAGAAAAGCATATTATAGAGTTTAGTAAGTGGGCAACACTGGGGGCAGTGAAAAATATGGATCAGAGCTTGTTAGATGTCAGCAAAAGCATATAGGTGAAAGGTAAATGCAAATACAAAAGAGAATTGCAAGTTGAGCAGAAGTTAAAGTAAGTTAACTTCTATTATAAATAGACTCCAAAATGTATATTGCTCCAACATGATATAAGTTTCTTTCTTTCCCAGATAATGATAACGGGAGGTGCCATCCTCCATGTACTCATTCAGGAACTTAAGCTGACAGAGTTCCTTCCATCTTCAACACATGTCTTCCAAAGGGTTTATCTTCATCCCAAAGGGGAGAAAAGCATTCTGGACTCTAAGTCAAGAAAATGCTCCTCTCAAACCTCTGACAACAGGAAGCGAAACTGACTGATGGTCCCAGCTGCTGCACTCAAATTCCACACTGCATTTGTGCCAAAGTCACATTCCCAAAGCCAGTGACTGCACATGGCAAAAATACTAAGGCCGGCCTGTTCCCAGGAGACAGGCCCTTCTCTGATGTGCAACTTCGGCTTCAGCACTCCCCATCTGCCTTGCTGAAACTTTCTTAGAATTCCACTACAGTCTAAGACTTTCCCTACATTATTTCCCTTCCTTCCCCCTGCCCTCCGTAGGGATCAGACCTGCATTAAGTTCTGAGCACTCTCCCAACCTCTTCTGACTCCTCATTTTCCCTCATAGATGATTTTTTCCTAATAAATGACTTGCATGTCTAAACCTGTCCAATATCTGCTTTTCAGTGGACCCAAACTAATGCAAGTAGTGCCAGGAAGAGGGCAATAAAAGGGAGTCTGGGATTAGGTCACTCACTGACTGGCAGACAAAGAGGATGCTATTCTGAAGAAGGTGAAGCACAGATAGTCTCTGGCAGATGGTATGCTCGAATCACTAATGATTTCACCAGGGGTGACCTGGTGGGAAAATATCCCTGTGGAGAGAAATGCCTTTATAGATTTAATAATTCAGGCATTTGAAAGATATTAGGGCAATAATACTTAGAAGGCATCATAGCTTTTTACTGCAAAGTTGAATTATTGCCCTGCAGAAAGATATTGTGAAAATCAGGACTTAGACTAAGTGTGAGAGCCAGAGGGCCTCTAGCTTACAGGAATCCCTTATCCTGCAGTGGAGGAGAAGACACAACTAAGCATTTAATAAAAGATCTAATGGTTACAGCTGCAGAGTTTTGAACATGTTTAAATGCCCAGCTAAGGTGAGGGAGCCATGCTAAAATCGGGGCCTTGATTGGGACCCTGAAACATAGGACAAGGACTTCTAAAAGGACCCCTCTGAAGGTGTTGTCTCTGCAGACATTCCTGCTCCAAACCCTCAGAGTTCACACAGTTTGCCTACTTTTCTTTAGTAAGAGCTATTTGCCTTCCTGGAAGGTGCTGAAGAGGCCCATTCCCTAAGAAGTAACAGGGCTCCTCTCAAGAGCTCCCCACATTTCCTCTCCTGGATACTAAGCCAATTATAAGGGCTAAATCACAGGATGACCTGGCTGGAGAAATGCTAGGCCAAGAAGGCAAGAAAGGAGTTATACATAGAAGGAAGTATAAGAATTACTTATATAACCGGCAACTTGCCAGGGACTACCTCTATGATTGGATTTGGAGGGAACTTGGTCAAGGGAACTAGTATATATGACTAGATAAGCAATATTTCATTGACTTAGGGACACAGTCTAGAAATACAGGGATTTATCACCCTAGCACGGATCACGGGGACTGATACATACTACTTACCACTAGAGTGATGCTGATAGGCCTAAAAAAGGGCTATGACCAATGCTGAGAAAAGTTGGAAAGGCTCAAGCTGCCCTGACTGATAGTAGAGGAAGGAGTAAAGAGACCAGGTAAAGTGGCCATGCTGGAGTAGATATATTATGCAAGGCCAAAATATCATCAGGTCATGTTCCATTCAAGGTTCCAAAAGACATACCATTTCCCAAGGCCATCAGAAACGTGCTGGTGAGAGGGGAGACATATGACACAAAAAGTTCAGTAGCAGCCCTTCTGGCCCTCTTCTGCAGTTACAGTGCTGACTCTTTAACATCCATGACGCTGATGTGCCATAAAGTAATAGAGGTCAGATGGCAGTTCTTAACTGTGGGAAATCAAGAGGCCAAAAGTACCTTGTAAACATCAAGGTTGGAGAAGCAGCCAAAAGGGGTTGACCAGCAGGGTGTTTGGAGATGGCTCATAGACAACGGCATCCTTAGGGGCAACTAGACCTGTAGCCAGTAAGGGTGCTGCTTAACTTTTACAACCAGAAAAAGGCAAGAATGGAGGGACAGGTGGATAAGGGTAGTTGTCCCAATAGAAAGTCATCATTACTTGCTCAATTCTCAAACTTGAACTAATTTTCAGATCCAGAACTTACTAGCTGAAGAAATTGCCAGGTGTCAAGATGGAAGGACTCTGCCGTACTCTGGCAAGTATATACTGTGATGATCACCTCCGTTCTTCCCAGGAAGGATCTATGACTATTTATTCTGATGAGTATACCGGGGAAGGTAGAATACTCAAATGTTTCCAGGATCATTAAGCACCAGGTCTGAGTTGACATTCATAACCATAGACCTAAATTGCTGTCAAGTCTCCCTTTACAGCAGAAGATTACAGGTGCCAGGAAATAAATGGAGCCTAGGAGAAAGTTTGCTTTAAAGTGGGACTGCTGGCTCCACAGACTCGTCTAGTGGTAATTTCACTAGATCCCAAATATATAATTGGATTTGACATTGTTAGCAGTTGAAATAATCCCCATATAAGGCTGCCAGTCTGTGGGCAAGGCCAAGTGGAAACCTCTGTCACCACCTTCCTCAACAGCCAAAATTTTAAATCAGAACAGTATTTTACCGAGGGATGGGAGATGATAGGAATTAGTGCCACCATTAAAGAACTAAAGGGTATAGGAGTAGTGGTCTTTATCATATCTCTGTTTAATCACCAGTCTGAGCCCCACAGAACCAAGTGGATTCATAAAATATATGTGGACTACCACAGGCTTAACCAGGCCCCAATCTCAACCAGTATGCTGTGTGTAGTATCATTGCTCGAGTGGATTAATAAGACCTCAGGTACATGCTATTGAGCCACTGATCAGACAGAAAGACTCTCTTTAAATCCAGTCAAGAAAGAAGATCAGAAATGGTTTGCATTCATTGGGAAGGACAAAAATACTCATTTAAAATTTCTTCTCAGGACTATGTTAATTCTCTTGCCCAAATCATAATATGCTCCAAAGAAATTTGAACCAAGTTGACGTCCTTAAGAACACCACACTGATTCATTACATCGAGGACCTCATGCTGACTGGGCAGAATGAGCAAAAAGTGGCTAGGGTTCCGGAGGCATTGGTAAGACACATGCTCTCCAGAGATGGGACATAAACCCAACAAAGATCCTGGAACCTTTTCTTCAGAGAAAGTTTTAGGGTTTCCATGCTCAGAGATATGCCAAAATTGTTACCCAAAATAATATTGTTTCTTGTATCCTCTACTACAAACAAGGACGCATAGAGCCTGATAGATCACTTTGGGTTCTGGTGGCAACACATTCTATACCTAGGAATATTGCTCCATTCCATAATCCTGGTGACACAGAAGTTAGCTAGCTTTGAATCAGACCTGCAACAGGAAAGAGTTCCACAGCAGGTTGAGGCTATAGTGAAAATAACCCTGTCATTTAGCCCATGTGACATAGCAGACTATATGACACTGGGAGTGGGAAAAGATGGAGGATAGATCTTATGGCTGACTCCTGTGGAAGAATTGTAGTGCAGTATCCCAGGATTCTAGGGCAAGACTATACCATCTAAATCAGAGAAGTATACGCCCTTTACTAAGCTTTTGAAATGTCACTTAGCACCAGAGAGGTAGAATGCTTGGACCATGGGGGACCATCCATATGTCCATGTGTCTGGAACTACACGGTGCCAGCTGGGTTCTGTTGGACAGGCCAAGCCACAAAGCCAGATAAGACGCAATGTGTGATGTTTTTGACATCAAGTCTGAGCAGGGAGAGAGAGGTAGCCCAGACTCCATGTCATTCTCAACAGTTGCAACACTTTTTCGCATCTTACAGTTATGACTATATGGGTTAGGGGAATCGCATATGATACACTGAAATAGACCAAAAAAACCCTCAGAGCTTGAGTTACAAATGGGTTGACTCAGGGGGTGAAAGCAAGCTGAAAATGGATGGTGGCTGCAATCCGGCCACATTTAGAGACTACTTTGAAAGAGAGTGGGTAGGGGCAATATTTCTAATGGGTAGAAATATCATCGGTGCACCTGGTCATCCATTTAGTGTGGAGAAAAAGTGACCCAAGGTGAAATTACTGGTCAGTGACAAATGGGCAAGGCCTTGAAGAAAAAAAGACAAGAAGATCAAAGACAAGTGGGTCTGGGGTAGAGACACGTAAATGCATATATAAAATGGGCAAGAAGAAATGAAGATTTTGTATCACATGATAATGCCCACCAGCACAAATCCCCCATGGAATAGGCACTGAAAACCAACTAGACAAGATGACTAGGATGGTAGATTTTAGCCAGTCTTCATCATTGGCCATCCCAGAACTAGCTAGATGGACACATGAATAGTGAACATGGAGACAAAAAGTCTGTATGAGTCCAACAGCATGACCTCCTACTTTCCAATCCCTGTCCAATATTGCCTCTGGAAGTCCAATATGTCAGCAATAGAGACCAATGCTGAGGATCCAATATGGCATTAATTCTCATGGAAACCATTCACATAATAGAAAGATGACTACGTTAGGCCACTTCCACCCTGGAGCGTTAGTGACTGTTCCTGACAAGGACCGTTACCTATTCTGGGTATCAATTTGTCTCTTATTCCTACAAATCCTAAGCCAGTGCCACAATCTGGAGATTTATGGAATTCAGCCTTCGGAGGCTTCATTTCGTAACACAAGAGGTATGAGAGTGAGCCTATGCCCATATGATCCACTGGTTATATCACATTCTACATCATCCAGAGGAAGCTGGCCTTACAGAATGATATAATGGCTTTTTAATGGCACAGCTGAAGCACCAGCTCAAAGGCAACACTCTAAAAACATGCAGCTCTATCCTTCAGGATGGAATATACATATACATTAAATTACATTATATTAAATTATATATTAATTAAAGATATATACATTTATATAATGCATATACATTAAATTAAAGGCTTTGAGGTGGTACTATATCTCCAACAGGAAGAATATATGTGTCCAGGAACTAAGTAGTAGAAACAGGAGTATCTCAGTTACCGTCTGTGGTGGTTAATTTTGTGTCAACTTGGCTGGACAATGGTGCCCAGATATTTTGTCAAACATTAATCTGAATGCTTCTGTAAAGGTGTTTTTTTAGATGAGATTAGCAGTAAACCCATGGACTTTGAGTAAAGTATCGGTAGACCTGATCCAATCAGTTGAAGTCCTTAATATAACAAAAGCTGACCTCTCCCAAGTAAGAAGGAATTCTGCAGCAGACTGCCTGTGGACTCAAACAGCAACTCTTCCGTGGGTCTCCAGCCTGCAGTCCTAACTCATCAGATTTTGAACTCACCAAGCCCCCACAATTGCATGAGTCAATACCTTAAAATAAATCTCGCTGTATATATACTCACAACCTGATGGTTCTGTTTTCCTGTAGCACACTGACTAATACACCCTTGTTCCCAAAGACCCACTAGGGGGTTCTGTGTTTCCAGTTTCCACAACTCTGGGTCTTTGCAGGGTTAGGTTTAGCCCCCAAAGGGAGTATACTTTTGTCAGGGGAAATGATAAGGGATCTACTGAAATATGAACTATGAAGCATTTTAGACTCCTTACATCAGGGGGCCAGGAGGCAAGAAGGGTGTCACCATACTGGCAGCAATAATTGACCCTGATTAGAAGTACAGCTGATTCTATATTATAGGGGTAGGGAGGAATTTTTAACCCGGGTGTTCCCCTGGTAATTTCATGCCCCACTGTAACTGAATGGACAGGTGCAAGAACCCTGCCCAGAGAAAGGTACAACTGGCAATGACTCAGACTCCTCAGGAATGAAGGTTTGGGTCATGTCACCAGCCAAGTCCCCAGGAACTGCCAAGGTGAGAGCTGAGGATAAAGGGAATTTAGAATGGATACTGGAATGGGGAGGAATGAGTGCTAGTTATAATCCTGAGAACCACTGCAGCTTGGGGGCTGTAGTTTGTCCCACTAACCTTCCTCTCCTGGGTTTCTCCACAGGAAGTGACCCACAGGAACCAGGGAGAAGCTGCTACCTGAATCTGCATGGAGAAGTAAACCCGTGTGGTGAAAGGAGTAGAATGTGGCAGGCAAGTAAATTCACCTCTCAGATCTCCTCCTGCAAGGAGCCTAAGCGACTGACAGTCCCAGTTGCTGTCCCTCTGGATCTGCCACCACTGTCACACTGAAGTCACAGCTCCTACAGGCTGTCCCCAGCCAATATCTGAGTGCATCAAGGAGAGTAAGGCAGACACAATCCTGGGAGATGCAGGACTCCTCTGACAGGCGTCTTTGACTTAAGGACTCCACCTTGGCCTTGTAGAAACTTTCCCAGAATTAAACCGTAGTTAAGACATTTCTTACCCAACTTTCCTTTCATTCTCTCTCCTCCACAGGGCTCAGACCGGGAATGCATTCTGAAGCCTTTTCCACACATGTCTCCTCCTTATTTTCTCTCACAGGCATTTTTCCCAATAAATCTTTTCCACGTCTAACCCTGTGTTGGCACCTACTTCTTTCAAGAGCTGAACTAACACAAGGACCGTGGAAGGTTTATATGCGGGAGACCTGGAAAGGGCACCCATCCCTTCCCCCCACAGTGCAATGCCTATAATTCAGTTATACAGCTGCACTAAACTAGAGTTAAGGAAATGTGGTCTAACCGTGCTTGGACAAAAGAGGAAAATATGGATTTAATGGGCAGAAAGAAAATGCTGTCACAGCAGTGCTATAGAAGACTAGTGGTATAGAGAAACTGAGGGAAAAAAGTTAAAATGACCTCTTCATAAGTATTCAATCCTCCAAAGATAGAGGACTGTTTTTTTTTTTTTTGGTGGGGAAGACCAGCCCTAAGCTAACATCTGTTGCTAATCCTCCCCTTTTTATGGAGGAAGACTGGCCCTGGGCTAACATCCGTGCCCATCTTCCTCCACTTTATATGGGACGCCGCCACAGCGTGGCTGACAGGCAGTGCGTCGGCAGGCGCCCGGGATCCGAACCCGCGAACCCCGGGCTGCGAAGCACGGACTAAACCGCTGTGCCACCGGGCGGCCCCGAGGACGTGTTTTTGTTGTTGGCTAGTTGGTTTTTAGTTTGGTTTTTTGTTGCACGTGTACACAAGTACACACATATATTATAAAATTATAGACATATGTATAATTGAATCATTCTTGACCCAATATAGATATTCTGAGATAAATATAAATTCCACAATTATTTTAATAACTTCATAATATTTTATCAACTGTCTGTACCATAACTTACTCAATCAGTCATCCATTATTGGACTGTTAGTTTTTTTCTTTCTCTCTAATCATAGACAAGGCTGGGTGGTACTTATATACATGAGGCTCTTGTTTATCAATTGGTTGGCATGGGATATTTACCTAATGTATGCATGTAATGTATGTATATATGTATGTGTGTAATGTTGGTTGGTGTGGGGCACTTACCTAAATAACTCCTCATATTTCAGCTCTGAACTTGAATATCATTTCCTTAGGATGCCTTCCCAAACCCTCTCGACTACAGCTTATTCTCTCTCTTTTATGTTATCACAGAATGCTGTATCCCTCAGCATGTGTTATAGTTTGTTGCTATAAAATTTTGCAACTATTTAATTTTTAAAAATTCTCTCTTTTCCTCACCAAAATGTACTATGCATGAGTGCAGGGACGTTGTTGACTTACTTTATATATTATCCATGGCACAGTAGTCACCTCATAACATATATTCCGTAATTATCAGTTTAATGAATGATCAAATTTGCTTTTCAACAATTTCTAGCAAGACTGAGATTTTCTTTATGAATGCTTAAATTATTAATCTATTTAAAAAATACTATTTATATATGGAAACATCATGTGTGTTTAATTCATGTGAGCTCTTTGTTTAGTAGGAAAACTGGCTTTTTGAGATACTCAATACAAAATATTTCCTTACAACATGTTATTTCACGTTGTAAAAGATTGTTTAAGTTGATTAATTGGCAAGATATGTGAAGAAATCTATGGTCAATTGCTAATACATTTCACTTCACAATGTAGGGATGTGGTCTGCATGAGTGTGAACGTGTATCTTCTTTTAAACCTGTAAATGGTCACACTAAGAAGCAAGATGGTAGTTAACTGTCAATAGGAATGGAAGTTTGCTTCTAATAAAACAGATTAGAGTCAATGAATAACCATGACAGGAGAGTAACCTAAGGGTAAAGTCACACAGATATGTTGTAAATAAAGCTATAGAAAAGAATAGACAAGCCTAGTGATGTGTTAAATGATGATAGAAGAATGTAGCTGTCTGCACTACTGCCTCTCAAGAAACAAATAAATCAGCCAGCCCTGTGTTGGCAATGCTATCTTACCCTCCTTCCTTTTACCTCTTTGAAGCTTATGTCATTTGAGGGAAGAGGGAATCCCTCAGGCTGTAGATTAATGTCATTGTGCTTCTTCTAAAGTAGTTTTGAATCTTTATACAGTATTGGATGGAAGTAATGTTTGCAAATCTATAAAGAAATGAGGAAATATCTTTTTGTTTTAACACAGATCAAAAATTCCTCAGTTGCCACAAGCAGAGTAGATACTTCCTGGGTCAATTGCATCCATATATTTCTTCATAGCTTGGACAAATCTGATTGGTTGAAGAAAAGGATCAAGTCAAACAAACTTGATAGGAATCATCTATCTACACATCTATTTCCATCAATCAACTGAGCACCATATGGAGCATTTTGGCATTGTGTGTGCATTTGTGGGGCATGTGATATTTTAAAAGATGAACAAATCTCAATCCTTGTTCTCAAAAGTCACAATTTAATAAGGATGGGAGAGAAAATGTATTTTCATTTTTAACTTTGCTAAATAAGCACACTAAGCCTTGCATGCAAGTAGTGCCATTAGCAAGACACGAGTGATCTGCTGGAGGATCCGTCAGAGCAAGATACCCCTCTAAGGTTTATGAGTATCGGAAACAGCCTCCAGGTGGTGTGGGACTGGAGTGCAGCCTTTAGCGATGGGTGGAATTTCAAGACGTATAAATGAGAAGGAAAGACATATGTTCCAAAAGAAGGAATAACATGATTAAAAGTTCAGATATGAAAAACAGAAGACCCATGCATTGAACAGAGGAATTTATTTGCTGGAGTCTAATGGAGATGGATATACGGGAGGACAGACGGTTGCTCCAATCCTCTGAAGGGCAACTGAGAGCTCTTGTTCATTTGTGAATTGTGGCTATGTTGAATACTACATTTAATCTCACAATGATGCAGGATGTGTCTGAGTTGAGAGAAGTAGAAAGGAAGAAAGATTTATTAAAATAGACTGGAATTAGACTGAAATAGGGAGGAGTCAACACAGAAAAGAAATTTATAGCTGTGAGAAGCACTTTCAAGTTAAATGTATAGAACTTCGCAAAACATTGCTTAAGTGAATATTATACAGAAACTCGAAAAGACAAACGTGACCCCAAAGTTTCTAACCAAGGGAGCCAGTGACATTTAGAGAAGTGGGGGAGGAAAAAGGAGATGTTTCGTCCTCAAAATAACTTTTTCCATTTTTCAATAATTACCAGCTGAATCTAGTATATGTCAGCCACCGGCCATAGATCCTGGAATGGTCTAAGTTAAAATGAAAACATTGAAAGTACAAGATTTGGTTTACATCACATTGAGTTTTAATTGTCCATTAGGTCTTGGTAGAGATGTCCAGATAGCAGGTGAAAACGAAACCTTGAAACTGGATATTATGGACTGAATGTTTGTGTCCCCTCAAAATTCATATGTTAAAACCCTAACCCTCAGTATGACAGTATTAGGAGATGGGGCTTTTGGGAGGTAATTAGGTTTACGTGAGGTCACGAGAGTAAAGCCCCCAGGATGGGATTAATACCCTTATAACTGGAGCAAGAAACTCCAGAGCTTCTTCTCTGTGCCATGTGAGGATACAGTGAGAAAGCAGCCATCTGCAAGCCAGGAAGAAGGCCCTCACCAAGAACCAAGCCTGCCAGCACTTAGAACATGGGACTTCCAAGACTCTGGAACTGTGAGAAATAAATGTCTTTTGTTTAAACCACCCAGTCTATGGTATTTTGTTATAGCCACCCAAGCAGACTAAAACACTAGGTCTGAGAAGACTAAACTTCAGCAGTAGATAAAATCCATGGAATCCAAAGAATGAAATTTTAGCAATAGCTAAAATCCAAAGAATGAAATTTTAGGGAATTCCTACATTTAAGGGATCACAAAGCAAATTAGTGAGGAAAATGACAAAGTTAAAGTTTTTGGATAAGCAATAGGATTAGAAAGTATGGAATCAAAGAAGAAAGGAGGAGAATTCTAGGAAGAGGTATTCAATAGTGCCATATCATACTTTAGAGGCAACGTATAAAGAAGCTTGAGAAAAGCAAATAAATTTAAAAAGTGATCACCTTAAAAGGGAGTAGGAGAAGCAGTGGGATTCCCACAGGTATCAAAAATTTTTATTTAATTCAACACATATTAACACTACTATCTTCAAGATGCTCTGCAAATCCCTGCAGATTCAGAAACAATGCAACAAGATAGACACAATCTTCTCTTGTACAGGAGAAAATCAAAATAAACAGTCAAATAATTTTTAAAATATAAATTGTGAAAGAAACACACAAACTTTGTGACTGAGAATAACAGAGCACCTACACTGTGTTCAGGAAAGAATATTTAAACTGAAATTTGAGGATGAGGAGGAACCAGCCATGAGAAAATGGAGAGTTGAGCATCCATGTAGAGAAAAACACCATATGCAACAGCCTTCTATGGGAGTTTACTAAACTCCAAGAACTGAAAGAAAGTGATTAAGGCTGGAGCATAAAGAGTGAGGAAGAGAGTAGATGGATGTGAGACTGGAGATGTAAGAAGGGGAAAGATTATGAAATGCTTGTTCAGCAACAATAAGGGGTTTGAGGTTTTTTTGGTTTTTTTTTTTTTTTTCCTTTGTACAGTGGACATCTATTTAGGATGTTTAGCATGAGTGTGAGATGACATGATTTCTGTAAACATAATAAACATTGACAGCATTATGTAGACAATATTAGATGGAGCAGGAGTGATAAAGAATACTAGTAAGGAGTCTATTAAAGTATTCTGGAAAGAGAGAATGGTGACCTGGATTAAGTGTTTGGGAGAGAAAATAAATAATATGTCATAGCCTAGGAGGTACTCAGTTAAAAATTCATGGGTCTAATAACATCTCTGTCATGTACTATATTGTGACATTAATCTCCACTTATTTTTACAGAGCCTCAAATTTACATATATAAAATAGAAGTGTTGCCAATCAAGGTGACTAGGGAAGAGATTAGAATCTTTGAGTTTATGAGACAGGACTCCTCAGGATCAACACCTGTGGCAGGAGTAAAGAAGCAGGACTGAGCATCTATATGGGAATGAAACCAACTCACAACAAAACTAAGTTTAAAAACAAGAACAAATTTGGAGACTATAGGCTATCTGATTTTGGGAATTATAAAGCTATAATAATCAAAGAACAGTATTAATGAAAGGGTAAACATATAGATCAATGGAATAAAATAGAGAGTCAGAAAAAACCCCACAACATATATCATCAGTTGCTTATAAACAAAGTTGACAAACTTTAGCTAGACTCACCAAGGAAAAAAGAGAGAAGGCTCAAATAAGTAAAACCAGAATTGAAAGAGGAGAAATTACAACAGACACAGCAATTACAGACTCAGAAATACAAGAGATTATAAGAGAATACTGTGAAAAGCTATATGCCAATGAATTGGACAACCTAGAAGAAATGGATACATTCTTAGAATTATACAACCTTCCAAAACTGAATCAAGAAAAAATAGAGAATTTGAACAGACCAATCAATTACTGTTTTGAATAGATCAAAACAGTAATCAAAAACCTCCCCCAAAATAAAAGTCCAGGACCAGACTGCTTCCCTGGTGAATTCTACCAAATATTCAAAGAAGACTTAACACATATCCTTCTCAAACTCTTCCAAAAAATTGAAGAGGAGGGGAAGCTTCCTAACACATTCCACGAAGCCAACATTACCCTGATATCAAAACCAGACAAGGACAATGCAAAAAAAGAAAATTACAGGCCAATGTTACTGATGAACATCGATGCAAAAATCCTCAACGAAATACTAGCAAGTCAAATACAGCAATACATTAAAAGGATCATACACCGTGATCAAGTGGGATTTATTCCAGGGATGCAGGGATGGTTCAGCATCCACAAATCAATCAACATGATACATCACATTAATAAAATGAAGAATAAAAATCACATGATCATCTCAATAGATGCAGAGAAAGCATCTTACAAGATACAGCATCCTTTTATGACAAAAACTCTGAATAAAATGGGTATAAGGAAAGTACCTCAACACAATAAAGGCCATATATGACAAACACACAGATAATTTCATCCTCAGTGGTGAAAAACTGAAAGCTCTCCCTTTAAGAACAGGAACGAGACAAGGATGCCCACTTTCACCACTCCTACTTAACATAGTATTGGAAGTCCTGGCTAGAGCAATCAGGCAAGAAAAAGAAATAAAAGGGATACAAATTGGAAAAGAAGAAGTGAAACTGTCACTATTTGCAGATGACATGATTTTATATAGACAGAAATGTAAATAATCCACCAAAAAACCTCTTAGAAATAATAAATGAATATGGTAAAGTTGCAGGATACAAAATCAACATACAAAAATCAGTTGCATTTCTATACACTAACAATGAAGTAGCAGAGAGAGAAATTAAGAATACGATCCCATTTACAATTGCAACAAAAAGAACAAAATACCTGGGAATAAACTTAACCAAAGAGGTGAAAGATCTGTACTCTGAAAACTATAAACATTGTTGAAAGAAATTGAAGAAGACACAAAAAAATGGAAAGATAGTCTGTGCTCTTGGATTGGAAGAATTAACATAGTTAAAATGTCCATACTTCCTAAAGCAATCTACAGATTCAATGCAATGCCTATCAAAGTTCCAACATTTTTCACAGAAATAGAACAAAGAACCCTAAAATTTATATGGAACAACAAAAGACCCTGAATAGCCAAAGGAATCCTGAGAAAAGAGAACAAAGCTGGAGGAATCACACTCTCTGATTTCAAAATATACTACAAAGCTACAGTAACCAAAAGAGCATGGTACTGGCACAAAAACAGACACACAGATCAACGGAACAGAAACAAGAGCCCATAAATAAACCCACACATCCTTGGACAGCTAAGAGGGAGCCAAGAACATACAATGGAGAAAGGAAAGTCTCTTCAACAAATGGTGTTGGGAAAACTGGACAGCAGCATGCAAAAAAATGAAAGTAGACCATCATCTTACACCATACACAAAAATCAACTCAAAACATATTAAAGACTTGAATGTAAGACTTGAAACCATGAAACTTCCAGAAGAAAAAATACAGTACACTCTTCGATATCAGTCTTAGCAACATATTTTCAAGTACAGTGTCTTGAGTGGGCAAGGGAAACAATAGAAAAAATAAATGGGACTACATCAAACTAAAAACTTTTGCACAGCAAAGGAAACCATCAACAAAACTAAAAGACAACCTAACAATTGGGAGAAGTTATTTGCAAACCATACATCTGATAAGGGATTAATCTCCAAAATATATAAAGAACTCATACATCTCAACAACAAAGAAACTAAAAACCCAATTAAAAAATGGGCAAAAGACCTGAACAGACATTTCTCCAAAGAAGGCAGGCAGATGGCTAACAGGCACATGAAAAGATGTTCAACATCATTAACTATCAGGGAAATGCAAATCAAAACTACAATGAGATATCACCTCAAGCCCTTCAGAATGGCTATAATTAACACACAGGAAACAACAAGTATTAGAGAGAATGTGGAGAGAAGGGAACCCTCATACACTGATGGTGGGAGCGCAAACTGGTGCAGCCACTGTGGAAAACAATACGGAGACTCCTCAAAAAATTAAGAATAGAACTACCATACGATCCAGCTATTTCACTGCTGGGTATTCATCCAAAGAACATGAAAACACCAATATATAAAGATACATGCACCCCTGTGTTCATTGCAGCATTGTTGACAATAGCCAAGAGTTGGAAGCAACCTAAGTGCCCATCAAGGAACGAATGGATAAAGAAGATGTGATATACACACACAGTGGAATACTACTCAGCCATAAGAAATGATGAAATCCAGCCATTTGTGACAACATGGATGGACATTGAAGGTATTATGCTAAGCAAAAGAAGTCAGAGGGAGAAGGTCAAAAACAATATGATCTCACTCATAAATAGACGATAACAACAACAAACAAACACATAGAGACAGAGACTGGAGTGGTGGTTACCAGAGGGGCAGGGGAAAGGGAGGAGGACAAAAGGGATGATTAGGCACATGTGGGTGGAGATGGATTGTAATTAGTATTTGGGTGGTGAACATGATGTATTCTATGCAGAAATAGAAGTGTAATGATGCACACATGAAATGTATGCAATGCTATAAACCAATGTTACCACAATAAAAAATAAAGTTCTAAGCAATTCAATGGGGGAACGAAATATTCCAACATGTGATGCTGGAACAACTAAATATCTACATCTATATGAGAGAAAAGTAAATATCAACACATGTCTCACACAGTATATGAAAATCAAATTTAAACGGATCATAGATCTAAAAGACAAAGTTAATAATATAAAACTTCTGGAAGAAAACATAATAGAAAATGTTTAACATTTTGGAGTAGAGAAACATTTCCTAAACAGGACACCAAAAGCACGAGCCTTTAGAAAATGAACAGAATTTTCTCAAAATTAAAAGCTTTACTTTCTTTGAAAGGCACCATTAAGAAAACTAAAAAAATCAAGCCACATAATGTGAGATAGTATTTGCAGTGTGTGTTTCTGATAGAATACTTGTATCCAGATTATATAAAGAACAGTCACACCTCAATAATAAGAATCCAACAATGCTATCGGCAAAGATTTCACCAGACACTTCACCAAAGAAGTATACTAAGTCTGGTCTCACTGGTCAGTAACTGCATGAGAAGCTATACTACATCACTAACTACCAGGGAAATTCAAAGTTAAAACACAATAAGATAGCACTTCACACAAACTACAATGGGAAAAATCAAAAAGACTTATATTACCAAGTATTGGCAAGGATATGAAATGACTGTAATGTCAAATGAAGTTTCTGCATCTTTGGGTGACATAGATCAAAGTTTAATAAACAGAGGGGTCTCTAGGTTCCTCTCCAGCCATAGCAAAGGAGCTTGTTTCAGACCAATCCTCCCTCTGACATCTGAGAACCCCAAAGATGTATACCATGGCGGTAAGGGCTTACAGGAAATAAAATTCCTTCCAGGTACTGAATCTCAGCTTTGAAGCATCTCAATTGCTAATTAGATTAAGTTTTTCTGCCCTTAATTAAACTGACTGCCAGAAATGAAACCAAATGCTCTCAGCAGGAATATAAATTATACAGAGCCTTAAATTGAGTCTAAAATTTTTTGTTTATAAGGTCTGGCATTTGAGCAAAATTAACCTAGCATAAATGTATGCAACAACTGACAAAAATCAAAATAAAATATAGACAATAGAAGCAGAAACACAAGGGAGCCGTATATTGGAGTTGTCTGACAGAGACTTTAAAATAATTGTGATTAAAATGTTCAGGTTATTAAAAGAAAAACTAGGAAATTCTATCAGAGAACTAGAGTCTGTAAATACACAGAAATTCTAGAACTAAAGAATATCGTAACTGAAGTTAATAATTCAACAGATAGCACACACACTAACGAATAGAGACTAAAGGATGGCATGTACCAAAATAAAAATATTTTTTTAAAAAACACAGCAAGGGACATATGGTATTTACTAACAAGTATAAGATACATTTAATTTGCTGTCCTAGAAGGATATGTACAGAATCAATACTTGAAGTGGTAAGAGAATTTTCTAAAATCAGTGAAGGAATTTAAGTTACAGATGCAAGAAGTACTGTGAACCCCAAGTTTGAAGAATGACATTTCATAATGATGAAAGAGAAAAGCCACAAAGAATATATAACAATTCCAAATTTGTGTGTACCTAGTAACCTAGCCTCAAAATATATAAAGCAAAAATTTTCAGAATTAAAAGGAGAAATAGACATCTCTAAAGCCAAAGTGGGAAATTTCAACATACCTCTATTAGTTATTGATAGAATATGCAGACAAAAATTCATCAGAATATAGGAGATTTAATATTATGCTTAACAAGTTCAATCTAATTTATGTATAAAACCTTGCACAAAACAATTACAGAAAGGAACATTTAGCAGATCAGTGTCCTCTCCCAACTCGTGTAAGGCCAGTTACATTTAAGAAATGCATATTTTGAGTTCGTGACTATTTTTTTCATCCCATCTTTTTATTTTCTAAAGTCATACCAAATAAGTATATAGTAAATAAAATACATTGTCTTAATAAATCACAGACTTAAAACTGGAAGATTTTATCAGGAATAACATTTGTTTACTTGAGGGCAAGGAAGCTTTCATTGTTTAAATATTGGCTTTCTGATTATTTTGACTCCAGAATCATGTCTCAACTTACATTCTTTCATCTATCTTTTAAAACTTTTTTAATTTTCAGAAAGAAATTCTTAAGATCAGTAATCATATCAGTTTCTATGTACCCAACAATACTGAACAATTATCTGCATCAAGGGTCAGCAAACTACAGTGGGCAACCTGTTTTTGTAAATAAAGCTTTATTAGGACACAGCCACACCTCTTTATTTGTATATCATCTATGGTGACTTTCACATTAGAATGGAAGACATGAGTATATGTGACCAAGACCATAACGCCCACAAGCCTGAAATATTTACTCTCCGGCCCTTTAAGAAAAAAAGTTTGCCAATCCGTGATCTACATGTTTGAACAAGCAGATGCTAATTTGAAGAAATGTAAACCACATGGCTATCTTAAGCCTATTACTCATTTATGTTTAAAAATTTGCAAAAATGTCAATTGTTGCATTGTTCTGATTGTTCAAGTACAAACCCTTCATATTAGAAATTGCTGTATGTAAGGCCCTGGGAAGTTATATTGGAAACTTCAAAAATCAGAACTAACATTGCAAATATTTTAATATGGTATAAAAAATTGTGTAAATGTATAGAATTATCGCATCCTTCTCTGCATATTAGAGGAATATTGGGGCAGGGAAATTTTTTGGAATCTGATCTAAATATTCAAATTACTCTCAGGACCACCACCCAATGAGTTGAATAAATAACATTTTTAAAGCAGATAGAAAATGACAACTTATCAACTATAACTGTCTTCTCTTTCCTTAGCATGTGCTTTTTTTTTCAATTTAATTATAAGAATATCAAATGCATCCCAAACTCACTCCACCATATAGTTGTTACAACAAAAGAAAGGGGGAAGAAAATAAAAGATGGGAAACAAAATCATGTGTCTACACTTCTGGAAGCAATTGTGCCGTATGAGTCAGACCGCAGGTCAGTGCTGTTTTGCAAGAATGCCATGGTATAACTCTATTGGAAAACCAAACCAATACAAAAAAGTAGTAAAAAGAGAAAAAAGGGTAAACTTTAATAATATTGCAAACTGTATAGTTGGATGCCGTGTGGATGGTCTTCATTTATGGCAGGTATTGGAAGACATGCTGTGAAGAGTAGCGATTATACCTCGAAAGTAAAAGACTGGCAGCAATTCCAGGATAAACATTATAACGACTGTCTGATTTAAAGGGAGTCTTTCAATATTTAAGGCCACCTAGTGCCTGTCTGTCAAGATGTGGAACCATAAATTGTTTTCCAATTTAATCACACCTCTCTATATACATTTTGTGCTCCATGTATCTTGTAATAATTAAACTTTATACTGTCCTTGAGATGTATATTGCTAAACTTTAACTCCAATATACCTATTTTAATTTGGCTGTGCATTTTGTTGGTTTATTTGCTTACCCACCAGACAAACATATTAACCAGTATAGAATAGACCTGGAAAACACAATTTTGAATTCATGCTTGAGGGTATTGGTACATTTCTGGATCTAAGCAATTCCTTTTATTTTATTGCTTCTCACATTTGTCTAGTGGTGATAACATATCCTTGTTGTGTGTGTGTTTATAACATAATTATTTATAAATATAATATGTATAAAAAATTTAACCAATGTATCAAGCATAATAAAATTTATTTTTCTTTATGAACCCCATGAGAAAAAACAGTAACAAGTTAAGGGAAAATATTGACAATTTGATACCTTGCATAGGGTATTAAGTTGCATAGCGTTTCTGTAGTCTTATTTAAGCCCTTATGAAGAAAAACAGTATATATATATAGTTATGGCTATCAGTACTATCAAAAGATGAATAGACAGATGATAGGACAGGTAGATAGCTGACAGATAGCTGAAGATAGATAGATAGATAGGAAGATAGATACTGCCACATACACACACACACACAAACACATGTACATATATACACGCTATAGCACGACTCAAGGCCACTTGGAATTGATGATCATAGCCAGTAATGAGTGTTTGTAAAAGGCGTCTGAAAATTCTGTTTAACTAATTTGACATTGTTCACTAACCTTGAGAATGACTTAAGTACTCAGTAAAAACATTAAAATTTTTTCCTTTTAATAATACAATTTCTATATTCTTTCAAGTCAAATATTTACTTCAAAACTGTGAACAAAAGACAAGTTTTAGCAACATGTCATTTTATCTTTGTAAAGTCTACAATAAGATTGTTATTTATATAGCCCCCATATTTCTTCTTTACCTTAAAGACTATTAATTATATGTAGTATTTTGCACATATATTAATGATACCATTAAGAATTCATTGCAAAATTTCTGCAGTTTTTAAAAAAGTAACATGTATAAATGCAATATCAAAGAATTGTGGAAGAAACAGATCAATTTCATTGTAATTATGTTTGTAAATGAAAATAAACATTTAATAACAACTGTTTGTTTTCAGAATAGATTAGGTTAGACAAACATCAACCACACTTTTTTTTTTTTTTTGCTGAGGAAGATTGGCCCTGGGCTAACATCTGTGCCCATCTTCCTCTACTTTATATGTGGAACGCCTGCGGCAGCATGGCTTGGTAAGCAGTGCGTAGGTCCACACCCAGGACCCGAACCTGCGAACCCTGGGCCACCAAAGTGGAGCGCACGAACTTAACCACTATGCCACCAGGCCGGCCCCAACTACACATATGTTTTGACAAATTAATTTCCATTATTTAAAATTTATTCTTTAATAATTTTTCAATAATAGGACACAAGTAATATTGATAGGTGGTTATTGATAGAACTGATGAAAGGAGTTCATTCATTTATCCATTCACTTATCAGATTGTACTATTTCCACACTGAGTTTTAAACAGTCTGTTAAATTCTTAGAATACAGAAATGAAGCATTATCCCCACCTTTGTAGACTCCAGTCTAGTGAGAAATATTGACTTGTGAACATTCAACATTATGCATTCAGTGCTAAAATACATACCCAAAGAGCCCCAGAACCCTTAAGAACTTTTTTCTCATACATTTTTCTCGCTTTCTTCCGTTTGCAAATACAAGGAATTTCTTAATAAATTTCTTCTTTAGAATAATAAAGTCTTTGTCTTCCTGTTCTTCATTGTTGCTTTCTTTTGCAATGTCTCCAGTAAGTGCATTCTCATATCAGCTGTCCATTTGCTTTGCTTATGCCTAGAACAAGACAAACAGAATGTAGTAAACGTGTTAGTCAAATTAGTTATACTGAAAATTATTTTACCAAGTGAACCGACCTGAAAATTGTGGATTCCTCCTTTTTGTTTTTCTAGTATAAAACTTATATGATTTTAGATATTCTAGGTAATAACTTCTACAGTTTGCATTTAACTATTAAATTAACTTATAGATATTAAATTTAAACTCTGAGCTAATATTTGTTTTATCTTTATGTCATTTGTCTGCCAGAGTTACAAAAAATAGTGGGAAGAGAGTTAGGTTTGTAGTGGAAGCCCAGGTACTGTATTATCATGTCAGTATGGAAGTTTTGTAAATTTCAATAGGTATTTTTTTTTAAAGAGGCATTAATTCTTCAAGAATGAGACAAAATCAACTGAAAAAGCTGTTAATGCAGAATTTTTTTGTTCTAGGAGCAAATGTGAAAAATGAGGCAATCTGCTGACAATAAAACTGTGGTTGTTTCGAGGTCAAAATGATCAGTATTATTTTCTCTTGAGCAACACAGGAAGTGAAGGGACTTTTTTGTTAATTCCATCTGGCTCACAGATGTCATTGATTGTGAAAATTGGAAATATATGAAAACCTTATGGCTAATCTGTTTTGAAACACATTCATTTTCATGGAAAGATAAAAGGCCCAGTAGATGTTATAGACATGTTTAAAGAGGATATATTTATATATTTATGAAATCTAAAAAATTTATGTTACTAAATGGTAATTTTTTTCAACTAATGATTTTCATTTAAAATCATATTCAATTTTTTTACCAGTCCATAAGATGATTTTTTGAATAAAACATATTTTAAAGAAATGTACTTTTATTACTAAAGAATATATGGATACATGTAGTGATTATGTTAGAGGAAAACTAGCTTTCATTTAATAATATTCTTGAAAAGTTTTGACTTATGGATCATTTCTTTGGAAATTCTGCTACATTTTTTGTTTCCACTTAAATTTGGCTTCTAAGAAAACATTAAGTAGATAATTCAAATTTGTCTTTTAGAATGTATATGTAATATAACATTAAAAAATTTGGTTTTAAAAGTGTACAAGTAGACCTTCAAAATGATGTCCATATAGCCAGTCATAAAAATAAATCCGTAAAAAAATACATATAGATGGTTTTCATTCCATATCTGGCTTTTTCACCACAACTGTCTTAAGCATTAAAAACCACCTGGCTGATAATATGGTGTGTAAGTGAACTTGAATGTGGCGCCTGATATTCTTCTCATATAGTCAGTTATCATCCAGAGCCTGAATTGCTGAATCTTACTTCTCTACTGTTTTCCCAATGGGGCATAATTTCTCAAATGTCTCTGGAATCCCTGCAGATCGAATGTCATCCTCCTTCCTGCAGGTCAGCTAAGAGGGAAAGGTTGCAAGTTCAGAAAACATTGCTGAACCAAGCAGCTTATGATTTCGCCTATAAACTTGTAGGCATACAAATATATTTTCTCAGTATCACATAGAAAGACGTGAACTGTTGCCTGTAGTTTCAGGCCAGGCGTCTGTGCTGAGATGATAACACAAAGGTCCAGTGAACACAGCATTACTGTGATATACAGGTTTCTCTTTAAACCAACAACAAGATTACACTTAATTATAGCCTCATTGAAGCTGAGTTAGATGTGCTAAGGGCAAAAATAGAAGTGGGAAGGGAGAGTTAGAGGAGGTAAATGCATGAAAAAAAATGCTTAGCTGTGCCTTTACCACATGTGAAAACAATTTGAAATTTTGATTCCACAAATACCTCCTACATTCTTTTCATTTCTTTGACCAATATGTACGGTATTTCCTAGACGAGGTGCATATTGCTAAAATGACATCAGGAATTTCATCATTAGGTTTAGACTGGAAGAACTGAAATATGTCGTAAAACTAAACGTTATTCAATTCAACAAGGATAACAATAGCTTTTCTGAGCCTTTTGGTGCACACTTTAGGCAATGGTGGTCTCTTTTCACAGATATGAACACGTCTTTTGAGAAAAATGGATAGAAAGTAAGCAAACAGAATAATAGACAAATGTATCCAAATTGCCTACCAAGTCCACTCAGCTGAGACTTGGAAGACCTTCAAAGTCACATGCAATCATTAAAGCGATTTACAATACTGCTTACCCTATGAGACACTCCAGTTAACAGTGCAAATGACCATGCTATTCAATATAATTTTCTGACATAATTACTTGGGGCTATAGGCCTACCGCAAATTTTGAGCTTCTGAAACTAAAAACTCTACAATCAACTTGAAATCAATAACAGGATGTGATTTTAGTCGTGTTTGTTACCTTCTAGAATTCTGATAGGTACGATAATTTTGTAGTTTAATCAATATGCTATGCTCTGTGTCAACATAAAAAACACAAACATCAATTTCACTTACTTGGAAAAGTTTATAAGGACTCATGAATGCATTTCATCTATCTAACATTCCCAACTACACGTGTTAGCAAATTTATCCTTTCTTTATGAGCATGTATCTGCCCAGGAAAATCAAGCATTCTTGTACTATTCAAGTGAAATCACCTGTGTTAGAAAAATGTTTAACGGTTTTGTTGATTGTTTTCCAGTTCCCTGACTGATCAGGGTATATTTATAATGGAAAATCTTTTGCATAAAATATAATTTTATTATTCAAAATGTGGATCTGGAGCAGATTTATCAGCTGTTTTTCAGAGTGTACACTTGCAAAGCTTTTAAAAGAGAATGCTTCAAAATAACAACATTAATTTCCTTCCTTGCAGCTTGAATCCTCACTCGTCCTGGTGTGTGTGTTCAGCTGATTCTCTAAACCTCGGTCATGGTCTCACTGACCTTGGTTGCCTAGTTACAAAGTCCTCTTTGTGATTTGTGAGATGCTTGTGATGGAGAGCCATGGATTTTTTTTTTCTAAAGTAAACTTAAGAGAGTTTCTATTTCAGAGTGGAACATATTAAAACCAGTATATCTTGCCAAATTTATAACTTGTACTTCTTTGGGACTAAAATTATGAACTGGAATTTTTTCTGTCCAAATTCTATTTAATATTGCCGACATTTACTTCCTGGTCTAGAGAATAGCACATCACACAGCTAGGATTGCAGTCTAAGCTCCTTAAAAAATGAAGCAACGTTATAAAACATGAGTATGTAATGAAATGTCATTTTATGTCTTCTGAAGACAAATATTTTAAAAATGAATCGATAATGCATAATACACTTAGTTTTTCCAACCTTTCCATAAGTGAACTTGAGTGGAACTATATTGTTAATATTTTTTGATGTTAGAAAAAATAATTTGTGATGTACATTTCATTTTGTTCACAGTCATAGTATTTTTCTCAAGTTCCCTATCCCTATGTTAGTGTAAAAATATAACTTTTTACCAGTAAATAAGATCCAACGGTGTGTATATACAATTAAGCAGTAATTTAATGAGCTTATAGAAACAAAAATAATAACGCTTGCTTATTGTGAAAGCATAAATATATAATTCTGGAGATTACCTTAAACAGGAGCTAATGGGCAAGCTGAGCATATGCACTACAGTCAAGTTACAGAATAACAGGTCCATTTTATCATAGATCCAGTTTGCTACTTGGACACTTGAGCATGTAGTCCCACTGAAGTTAGTATAATTGGTACCAGCTGTTTAAGTGTTGCTTTTTTTTTTTAGTTTTGGACAAGAGCCAACTTGACTGGAAAGCAGTGCCACTAAAAAGAAGAGACTGAAGAATGATGCCAATGTAGATGTATGTGTTTCTTTCAAGCTATTTTCCTCAAGTAGTTCATCTCCAGGCCATGATGATTCAAAAACAATAGTAGTGATAATGGGTTGTTTGAGTGCTGAAAGGCAGCTGGACTGATTGGAGCCAACATGAGTGGGAAAAAACATTTCACTTTTAAACTTTTTCTTTATGAAAGAATAATTTCCCTTCAACAATGTGGCAAATGATTTATTTTCATCCTCCCAATATTTTCTGTAACATAATCTTCTATAAGATTCATTTGTAGCTAAGGTAACAAATGGGCCCTGAGTCTCCAAATTTTAGCCTGGTAATTTTTTTTTCCTTCATGAAAGTATTGAGCAAAAAGTATTTTTCTGAATCCAAATATCAGATAATATTCTTCCTTTCCTCCAGAATCATAGGGACATAAAGCATGGTATAACTGAAACGTATCACAGATATCATTTAAAAATTTTATTGAAATTCACACAATTACTTAAAACCTGGATTCACAATTAAACTCTCTTAATTCCTAGTTAATGATAATTCTACTCTATGATGTATTGGCCTTCTTACCTATTTTGCCAAATACTGATTTAAAAAAAATATATATAGTAGTTTAAATAAACTGTAAAATTCCAATCTAATTAGTGAAATTAAAGTGATAAACCAAAATTTGTTAAACTAAAAAGATAAAAGTTTCATTTCAAACAGGGAGCTTTTAAATGTGCTAAAAGTAGTGAAAGGTATGTTATATAAGGAGTAATTTGGCAGCAAGATAGTCAAAGGATGTTATTATTAAAAACATAAAAAACAACCAGGAAACCATGGCAATAATGAAAGCATCTCCCAGGATGTGACATTCACAAGAGAAAGGAAGCAAAGAACGTTAGAAAAGCTGTCAAGAAAGAAAAGTCTGGGCTTGAAAACCACTGGATAAAAGAAAGGAGGAGTATTAATACATTAAAGGAGAGCTCATGTTTTGCATAATGAACCGTTTATTCTTCCAACCAATATTTATTGAGCACCTATACCTGCCAAGCATTCTTCCATTTATTGTGATTAATAAAAGAGTAATGTGTCACTGATAGAAACGGACAGAATTATAGTTGCCATGTTTATCATTGCTCAACATTTTTGTCCTTTAAACACATTTGTTTGAATGATTTTTTCACATTTCTTATGTCTCTGGAAGAATGTAGAAAGAAGTAAGTATCTAATGTATAGATTAATAGATAGAAGGACCCTCTACTATGACACAGAATATTTTGCAAATGAGTAATTTGGCCCTCCTGGAGATAAAAATGAATTGCCCTACAGAGTTTGTTTTATGAATTACTCTCCCTCCTCTCTTCCCAGATCTCCTATAAGTACCTTCTACTTTCTCCACTACTGGTTATCTTACCTCTTCTCAACTAATTCTGAAGTAACCCTGAGTCAACATGTGATTTATGGGCAGGGGAAAACAGATTAACTCAGTCCTTCCTAACTCACTCTGATGATGCTTGTTGTGATGGAGAGCAATGGATTTTTTTTTTCCTAAAGTAAACTTAAGGAAACTAGTAAACTAATTAATTGAGTACTCTTACCAAAAGGTCCTTAAAATTAAGAATAAATTAGATTCACAAAGAAATAAGTATTGGCATTCACTCCTGTGTCCCACGTCTATTTTCTCTCCCATTATAATTAAGCAGTATGGCCAGGTGAGGGTTGTCTTGTACTGGATACAATATAGCTTTTCTTGGACCATAGTTTTATCAGTAGGTGGAAACAACTTTATGGGACCCCAAGCTATTTGTCAACAGGAGAAAACAATAGATCTGCTCAGAGTTCTTCCACCTTGGCACTATTGACATTTTGGGCCAGATAATTTTTTGTTGTGAGGGACTATTTTGTGCTTGGCAGGATGTTTACCAGCATCCCTGGTCTCTACTCACTAGAAACCAGTAGCATGCCCCTTTCCCCCAAACTGTGACAATCAAATGTCTCCAGACATTTCCAAAATCACCCCCAGTTGAAAGTCACTGGTCTAGCTGGACCACAATCCATCATATAAATACCCAGAAGCAGTTCAGTTTATAGGGGTCAGACCACTTGACCCGTGCTCTCAGACCTCATATGGTGCCTTCATCCATCTGTGGATCAAAAGCATACCTTAAGTTTTTATATTGGAAATAAGCTCTTTCTTCTCTGTGTCTAAAATACTTTTAGATCTATTTATTGGAAACAGGGGCTGAATTCTTATCGGTTTAGGGGTTTTATCTACTTAACAAGGTGAGGGTTATTAACACTGGAAACTAAAATGCTTTCATGGTCAGTATTGTCTGCCAGTAAAAGAATTTTACTCTTTCTTTGTGATACCATTGTATAGCTTTTATAAAACAAATACAGGCTTGTTCTTTTTTTCTCATTTCCCAAATCCAAATAATCACAAACAGAAATTTACATCAATTGATCAAATTTACTTTGAATTCTCAGAGTTATCAATGTGCCGACCCACACTTAACCACATAGGCCCATATCAATTTGGGGTTTGTTTTGAACAACTCAGACTTTAATATTCTGATGATCTATATGTGTGTTTTATTAAATAATCGCTCGTACATCTCACGCAGTAGGTAAACATTAAGCTTAAATTTTAATTCTTTGGCCACAAGAGATAATGCTTATGTTTTTCAATAAAAGTAGAAAGTATCAGTTTAATGAAAAGAATCCCATACATCATGTCTGCTTCATGCTCAATCAACATTTAACAGGAATATGTGTTCTCATCGGATCTTTATATTTCTAGATTTAATCAGGAAGAGAACAAATTAAACCAAGTACTGATGATAATTGAGACTATAAACTGAAGCAGAACATTTGCCTGTATATCCCTTAAGCACTGAATAAAAAGATATACATCTTCTATTCTTTAATATGTTTCAATGCTCTAATGCTTATCAAACTCATTTTAATGCCATGACAATTCTGAAATTATTCTTTTGTAACAATGATTGGGTTTTAGCTATAAAATAACTCATTGCTGATGTTATCAAGGGCCAGATTTGAATCATTTGGAGTTGTCTATTTTTTTCTTCTTTAACATTTCTTCACTTAATTAGTCAATAGTATGCACTGAATTTGCAGAGTAAAGCCTGCAACTGATCAGTTTCTAATTGGAATTCATCCTTAGCAAATAATGTCATAGCTAATGTTTAGAACAGAAAAAAAATATTTTAAAATCTTTTCACTATATAATATTCTCTCATTCACTTGATATCTTTATAAATGCTGTACTGATCCTGTTTTGAAACTTATATTTTCACAAACTTTCAGAGGACTGTGTTTCCAGAAAGAACCTTACAGACTTCATGTATATGTCTTTTTTCACCAGGTATATATATTGTAATCCTTGAGGTCATGAACTATCTCTTTGTATTCTGTATGGGGTCTTGTGCACAGTAGGTGCTCAATTAATATTTGTTGATATTCATGCATGTGATGGTTTTAAGAATCTAGCATTTGATTTTATGCTTCTCTAAGACTGAGTGGCAGAAAAGTAGAGAATTTACAGTAATGAGATTAAGAGGTCTTACACTGTGGGTGAATTAATTGTACCCATGGTTTCTAGGTAAAAGGTATCCGAGTATATTAATATTAACTTTTAAGTGTATATACTGAGTATATGATATTCAGTAGGTAAACTGGAATCTCAAATGTGTTTAAGATGCTACTTGGCATACGTTGAGCTTTTTCATCTTATTTTACTTAGAGTTTACTTTCAGAAAATATAATCACTTCAAAATCTCGAAAACACTCAAGAAGGAAATAGCTTTGCCTATGTTTTTGGCAATTGAACATAAAATACAAATCAATAATTTCCTCTGGTTAGCTGATTTTAATATTTGAAGAAAATTATCTGGAATATTTCATACTTCTGCAAGATAGTTTGACTTCCAAATTAAAGCTATGTTTGAGGAAGATGAAAATGTATAATTTTATTTTCTCTGAAGATAATCTTTAATTTTTCATTGCTGTAATCCTGCTATATGTGACTCCTTGTCCATTATTTCCACATATAAACCATCTCTTTTCAACTGCCTTGGTGGGACTTTTGGATTTTGTCTAAAATATGAGTAGTAGATTATTATCAGTGTCAGAAATGATTTCTTATAAAGACCATATTAAAATTTGTGTAGATGGGTCCAACATCTTGTCAGAGAGCCTGACCCAGGCTCCAGTTAAGACCCCTCGAGTCATCCCTTGGCTCTGCTTCTGATTAATCATGTGGGCACGATGAAGAGCCACACATTTGTTTATTGACCCTCATTCAAAACTATGAGCATTTCACAATAGAGATTCACAAATTAAAATGATTTCTTAAGGTCACCTTATTATTTATGTACTGTGCATTTTAGAACTCACGAAAAAGGTAAGAGATTTTAACATTTACTGTGCACTTATCATTTATTAAGTACAACTTAAAAAATATGTATGGCTGATTTTTTAAGCCTCTATCCAAGTTTCTTCCTCACAGGGTAGTCACTTGGGAGTTTATAGTCCCAATCCAGTGATGGTCCCATCTCTTTAGGCATTTTGGAAAAACCTCTTTTAGAAATAGCTTTATAGTCTGTGGTATATTTTATTGACTCATCCAGTAGCATCAGACTTTTGTACTTTAAATTTGGATTTTGTTTGAGAAAAAAGATGGAGCTCATTTGGAACCAAGATTCATGAAAAATGTAAGTGATGGAATGGTTGTGCCATTTTTAGCCTCTAAACAGTCTACGTTTTTAATAGTTCTAAGATTGATTTTTGTTTCTGCATGACTCACATATTTGCAAGAAAATACAATAAAAGAGGTTTTCCAAATTCTTTCTGTAATGGAATAAGTAGACCCTCTCCCAAGATGTCCATTTTAAAAGACAACACTCCTCTGATGGAGTAAATTTAGGCATGTTTAAAAAAGCAATTATTTATAGTCACACTTTGTACTTTCACTTAGGAAGAAGAAGGGGCTATCAGATTGCACAGGGGCAGGATCTGGCTTCCAGAGATTTCCAAGACATCCAGAGGTGGTACCACAAAACTGTTGTTATCAGTAGCTTTTTAAAAATTTTTTGAAAGGCAAAATGTTTTTCTCTGTGATCTTCTAACTTGGTTCTTACTTTTATTAAATTAACTTTTACTGTGTTACTTGAATTTTTTAGCCTGAGAACTATTTGGCTTAAACAATTAATATAAACTAATAATTTTGTTTTCCTTACTATTCTAGTAGGCAAGAACTAGGCGTTTGTCCAAGAAAGAAAATGTTGATTATAAATCCAAAAACTGAAGGAATACATCCTAGTTTTTCAGTTGCTGCCTTAAATGGGGGGAGGGGGAGTTGGGGTTTAAAGTGATGTTTTAAAATTGAGTCTAAATGTTTGTAAAAAGCACAATAAAAAGTGAGTTCCTCCTAGAGAACCCTTGAAACCAGCTATAACTGGACAGCTGTAATTTTGTAGACTTTATTTCCATAGAAAATTAGAGCTTCTCTCTAAACCCTTTCTAATTATATATCTTCGGAAAGGGCTTCTTTGTCTCCTGAGGTTGGGCCCATACTGACTTGAACATTGAAAGTTTTAGGTCATACTTCTTTTTTAAGTCTTTTTTAAGGTAGTTATTGATCTTAGTGTTTCTCTCTCCTTTTAAACTAATGTCTTAGTAATAATAATTAGGGCTTCATGTAATTCATATGGCGTTAAAAATCTTAATTAATAACATCAGAATCAATGAAGCATTATTTTCAAATTCACTCACACATTCGTTTAATATATATTTAACACGTGTCTTTTTTGGTTTGGACACAATGCTATAACTTAGAGCTATAACTGTAAAACAAAAATGAATAGACTTTATGCCCTAGTGGATCTCAGAGTTTATCAAAATCAAGAAATTATTTAAGGGGATTATTATCATACTGTAAGCCACACATCTTAGGTTCATCTAAATCATCACATATAGGTAAAGAAAGCCAGTGGTATTATCATCCATACTATCATCTTTGAAATAGATATTTATAATAATGAAGCATATATGTAAATATTAATTTTGAAGAATTACTTTCATGATCATGTGACATTATGATTGGATAACACTATATACAGTTGTAATAGGAATCAGTTGTATGGCTTAATTATAATTTCAGAAATTTAATTCATACCCATAGTTTTTATTCCTTTACACAAAACAAAACAACTCCTAGTGTATCATCCATTTGTTTGTTTTGTTTTTCCCAATAGAAACAGAGGAAACTATTTTTACAATATTAAAGCCAGTATTTTGCACTTAATTGACTTCTTTGATGATAAGGACTCCAATTATTTTTACTGTTGTGTGTGCATAGATACTTCATTTATCCCTACTGATATGCTCTATACTTCCAGCAGACACATTTTTCTTTACCGTGTCTCTTGTAAAATAAGGAGCTAGAAACCTCTGAAGCAGATCCAGTTTCTAAGCACAAGAAGTATTAGGATTAGGGAAGGTATTTAGTGAAACAGACTTGACCATTTCAAGCAATAAATTATTGTGAATTATTGTGTTTGATAAACCAGTTACAAACTCACATTAATTTTGTGTTTAATTTAACCAATATAAAATGTTTGAGTAAGAATATTTTTCCCATTATACTTCCAATTTCGTGCTATAAAGAAAATGATAAGGTTTTTTTTTACACATTTTGTGTTTGAATCTGAAAATGGTATAAGTTGTTTCTCGAAAGGAAAAAAGTTTTTTGGAAAAATAAATCTTTCATTCCTTTTGTCTTTTACACTTAATTAGAGTTAATGTCAACATATGATGCTAGATATTGTAAAGTTTAGAAAATTAGCAGTACATATAACATTTATTAAGTGAGAACATTTTTGTTTAGTTTAATAAACAAAAAAACTAGTTAGGAGAGCTACATTTAAACCACATTTAGCCACATCTTAAATAAGATTTTTCAATTTAGAATAACTACCCACTTAATAATAATGTCATCTATGCATACTTTTCCTTTCTTCAGTGTAATTGAAAGCATTTTGTTAACAATCTCTTCACGCCAGAAAATATTTAGAATGAAGAGAGAGATCAGAAAATATTATGATGACTATTTTATGGGATATACACTTCAAGATCAGCATGTCATACCCAAATTTAGTTGGCCTTATATGTGTAGTCAGAAGTAGTATGATATTGACCATCAATACAAGACTTACTGTGTGTTATTAGGTTCTTTAAGTAAAAATGCAATTTTTTTAGCCCTTATGAACGGCAATGTAATGGGCTGATAGATATGAAATATACTGATAGTGAATCATAAGCTGATGATGAAGGAATTATATGCTATCAGTAGAAAATAAATATGCTATTCTAGGAAATAAACAGTAATTCTAGATATGACATTGTGGAAATAGATACAAAAGAGATTATTTTCCTTGAAAAATTTGCTGAAAAAAAATAGATATGCTCTATCTCAAAATTACATGTTATATGAATGTGGTGACTGTTAAAGAAAAGAACAAAAAAAACCCACGTAAATAATGAACAGCAGTTAAAAATGTATAATGTTGCATTTTTCCCTTGAATATACGACTCTGGACTATTCAAAGGCATTTTCAAGAGTGATCTTGTGGATATAATTAACATATCGATAACTGCCAAAACCCATCTTCAAATCTACATTTTAATTTTCATTGGTAACTGTATTAATGAATATATTTGCTAGGCTTTATAACTTCTTCTGTCAAGACATTTCTTGGGTGGCAACCTGGCATGATAGTGGTCATTGAATTAACAATTATGCCTGATTAAAAATCATTTAGACACGGATTCTGGTTTACACAGTTTATACCTGGAAATAGGGATTAGGGTAAAAATGAAAGATATTATAAGAAAAATAAGATACTAGAATATTTAAAGGAAATTTTCATGTTATGGTTTGCTAATAAAAGTTACAATTAAGAGTATAGTATTTGCTTTGGGCCTTGAAGAATAAAAAGGTACGCAACTGAAAATACAAAACTAGAAATACACATTTGAAAGACGTCTTCATTGAAGGCGTAGTAAAATCCCATGATTAGATGAAATGGACAAAGAAGGGAGAAAAGCAAATCTATATACAAGGCATATACAGCAGCTGCCTGCTGTATACAAGGCATGAAACTTGCATTATTCAATTTCATTTTATCATCCAGATAGTGATGTAGGTTTTATTTCCACTTATTACAGATCAATAACCTGAGGCTCAAGCATACTATGTAACCTGTCAAAGATTCCAAAATTTATAAAGTGTAGATCAAGAGATAGATCTGGTGGGACTGACTCCAAAGTCCATGCATATATGTGGAAGATACAAAAATGAGCAGGGCCAAAGAAGATGTAAAAGACGCTGTGTATTTGCTACATTCTGATCTTGATGCCTTAGTTGATATTTCCTTTTCATGAGCGAAGCTCGTTTGCCACCCACCCTGTATTTATTACACGGGCAAATATGACAGCCTACAGTTGAATCATTTTCTTGAAGAGTAAGATAGTTGTCCTCAGATTATGTGGCATGAATTAATCTGGTAGTATAGACATAGAGGAGTTCAGCATCCACCTCAATAATTACTCTTAATGATATCCTAGGTGAATCAGTCCTAGCACACACTTGTTCATGTTCTCCTTTCCCTTCAAACACTTCAGTGAAATATTATATTAGCAATGTTTGAAAGATTGCCATGTCTGTGTTTGTAGGTAAAAGAAAACATCCTCCCTTTTAAGATAAAGAAACATGAAGATATCTAGGAAATACACTATACTGGAGGGCAGAGTAGATGAAGATTAAGTTATTGGGCTTTGTACTAGAGGTTCAAGTCTTGGTCAGCACTTACCAGGGAAATGATCTGGGTTAGGCTGTTTAACTATTACATAATGGTAGCCATCACTCATTGGGTTCCTACTATATGCTAAGCTTTCCAATGCATACTTTTCTCTGATTTTCTCAAGTTAATGCAACAACCCTTCAAAGCAGCTATTATATCTTTCATTTTGCAATGAAGGAAACTGATGCTAATCAAAGTTTAAATTTGGTCCGTTCAACTCCAAATAACTTACTGTTACTCACTATGCCAATTTACCTGTCTTTCTTTCTTCTGAGCTATGGTAAATCTGTTCCTTCATCCTTCTCACTCCCTTCCATTCATTCCATCTTAATGAGAATCTGGCTCAATGGAATAACCCTCTCACCACTCTTCTAACCTCGAAATCTCCTTTTGGCTCCTTCTCATCAAGATCTAAGGCTCAAGTCTTTCTTATCTCAGATTTTTCATTTCATTCTTAGGCAAACTTTGTCACTGCATAGATTCCTTCAAAACTTGTTTACTCCTCAGTCCTCAGATGAAAACAATTTGATGTCTGCCCCCATCCCTCCAGGGAAATAAACAGCTTCTGCAAATTTAAAACAATAAATTTTTCACTAAACCATATAAACCCTAGTTAGAGTTTATTTCACTCAACCACTCTTTTTGGCAGCATCTCACATTCTTGACCACACTCTTCTTCCCAACATATACAAAATACTGGTTAATATATGGGCATTGGATTTAGTATACATGTGTTTGAATCCCAGTTCCATCTCTTAATTGTGAAATTCTAGGCAGTGTTTTAAATTCTTCTTTTGAAAATTCATAGGGATCTATTTGAGGAGACAAAACACACACACACGTAAAATATGTTGTTATGCAGGGAATTAAAAATAAGAAGCAATAGAAAATGACTGGTGTCTACTTGAGATTGGATAAACAGGGAGAACTTTTCTGAGGAGGATGTGTTTAGGCTCATACATATAGTCTCAGGCCAGTCAGAAGCAATAAACTTGCTGATTTTGAGGAATCAAAGGAAGGCCTGTGTGTCTAGAGAAGACTGAGCAAATAGGAGAGTGATATGACACGGGTGGAAGAGAGAAGCAGGTGCTAGAAGATGTAGGGCTTTGTAAACAAAGGTAAGGAGTCCATATTTTATTCTAAATCCAAAAGGAAGACATGAAGAATTTTAAATAGAGAATGACACAGCCATAATTATAGTTTTGAATGCTTATCCTTGCTATGTATATAATCAACTATATATGAGCAGTTGATCAAAAGACTCAATAGGAAGCTGAATCTCATTTGACTATAAATCTGACATACTTGGGGGAGAACAGGACTGGAATATAGAGATCCCCATTTTATATCAAGGGAAAATCAAACAAACAAAAAACACTTAGTTCAACTATAGGTGAGCAACAAAAGCATTCAATTCTGGAGAGTTCTGCTCTATCTACTATTTGCACTTATGGATTAAAATTGGCAGGTTGTAGCCAGTCCCCCTTACCCAATGTTGGTGGAGACACTCATCCCATTCATTGGTGATATTCTTTGAATTACCAATATTGGTGAATTGACCAATATACAATTCAAAGGACTTTGATGAACAGTTCAAGGGATTTCCTTCATAATGATTTACAATTGTTATAGGGATTAATACTAAAGCAGTTAGTGCAGCGTTTGGAACATAGTAGGTGATTCTGGTGTTGATAGATGGATATAGATATAGATATATATATAGATGATATAGATACAGATATAGATATAAGCATAGGCATAGATGTGGGCATATAAATAGTTAGAGATTGCCCAGAATTTAAGTTGAGATTCCTTTGTATCTTTATTCTGTCATAATACAAGTTAGTTTTAGGCCTCAACTCTATGTAAGCTGAGAATTTGAACAAATTTCTGAAATTTCATATTGATTTATAGTGTCCACTTAAACTTAAGACCTGCTTTGTCTTATTGTCAACCCAAAGGTCTGGAAAAATAAGTATAATAAAGGGAGTTACAAAGTGGCTCTGAAACTTCCTCAAACTCATACAGCTACTCAGCTCTAAGCCTAGAGCACACAAACTCTTTTATAAATTTGGTTGCCTCATATTTATAATGTTACAAGCATTTATTAAAAACTTTGAAATATTATAAATGGGTAGATCATCCTAAGTAATATGGGAATCTCAGCTGCCACAAGCAAAATGAAAGGTATATGGAACTAGATATAATGTGTTTAATTATATGGCAAAAAACACCAAAATCCAGTATATAGAAAAGTGTTAACTTGGAAAATATTTGCAGCACAAATGCTAGAGAAGGGATTAATGCTTACCATAAAAATAACAAATGTGGATTTATGCTTACCATAAAAATAACAAATGCAAACTAATTAAAAGACAAATAACCAGTAACATTGGCCAAAGTTATGGCATTTCAAACAAGGGGAGTCCAAATGGCCAACAACAAAGAAAATACGCTTAATCTTAGTAATCAGAGTCAGAGAAATACAAATTAAATAAACTAATGTAGCACATTAGTTTGACAAAAATTTTAAAAAGGAATAGTACCTAATGATGAAGTAAATTCTCACTCTGGTGGAGTAGGAATTTGGGGGCCCTTTGGAAGTAAACTGGGAATTGGCATAAAAAAATCTGTTAATAGCTGATAAAATTTAAAATGTCATGATCTTTTACCCAGAAATTTTATATATATTTTTTCAATTTATTTGATATTTATTGGTTATTCAAATTTCTTTTTATTGATTTCTTTTTAAATTATTTCCATTCAAATAATTTTCTCTTAAAATTATTCAGTTTGGAGATATTATAGTTTTTTTTTTTTCTACTTGACGAGAATGTAATTTATTGATGTCTTAGTTTATAACACTGTGGGGTTTTAGTTGTACATTTTTGTTTGTCGGTCACCTTGTGGATGTAACCCTTCACCCCTTGTGCCCCTCCCCCACCGCCCTTCCCCTTGGTAACCACCAATCAGTTCTCTCTGTCCGTGTGTTCACTTATATTCCATATATGAGTGAGTTCATGCAGTGTCTGTCCTTCTCTCTCTGGCTTATTTCACTTAACATAATACCCTCTAGGTCCTTCCATGTTGTTGCAAATGGGACAATTGTGTCTTTTCTTATGGCTGAGTAGTATTCCATTGTATGTATATACCACATCTTCTTTAACCAATCATCAGTCGAGGGACACTTGGGTTGGTTCCACTTCTTGGCTATAGTGAATAATGCTGCAATGAACATAGGGGTGCATATGCCTCTTGTGATGGTTGATTTCACGTCCATTGGGTAGATGCCCAAGAGTGGTATTGCTGGATCATACGGTATTTCTATTTTTAATTTTTTGAGGACTCTCCATACTGTTTTCCATAGAGGCTGCACCAGTTTGCATTCCCACCAGCAGTGAATGAGGGTCCCCGTTTCTCCACAACCTCTCCAGCATTTGTTGTTATTTGTCTTTGTTATTATAGCCATTCTAACCGGTGTAAGTTGATATCTCAGTGTAGTTTTGATTTGCATTTCCCTGATGATTAGTGATGTTGAACATCTTTTCATGTGTCTATTGGCCATCTGTATCTCTTCCTTGGAAAAATTTGTTTGTTCGTATCCTCTGCCCATTTTTTGATCGGGTTGTTTGTTTTTTTGTTGCTCAGTTGTATGAGATCTTTATATATTACTGAGATTAATCCCTTGTCGGACAAACGATTTGCAAATATTTTCTCCCAGCTGGTGGGTTGTTTGTTCATTTCGATCCTGGTTTCATTTGCCTTGTAGAAGTTCTTTAGTCTGATGAGGTCCCACTTGTTTATTTTTTCTTTTGTTTCCCTTGTCTGGGTAGACATGGAATCTGAAAGGATCCCTTTATGTCCAATCTCAATTAGTGTACTGCCTATATTTTCTTCCAGGAGTTTTATAGTTTCAGGTCTCACTTTCAGGTCTTTGATCCATTTTGAATTGATTTTTGTATATGGCGATAGGAGATGGTCTACTTTCATTCTTTTGCATGTTGCTGTCCAATTTTCCCAGCACCATTTATTGAAGAGACTTCCCTCTCTCCATTGTATGTTCTTTGCTCCTTTGTCAAATATTAGCTGTCCATAGGTGTATGGTTTTATTTCTGGGCTTTCAATTCTGTTCCATTGATCTGTGTGTCTATTCTTGTACCAGTACCATGCTGTTTTGATTACTGTAGCTTTATAGTATATTTTGAAATCAGGGATTGTGATGCCTCCAGCTTTGTTCTTTTTTTTCAGAATTGCTTTAGCTATTCGGGCTCTTTTGTTGCCCCATACGAATTTCAGTAGTTTTTGTTCTATTACCATGAAGAATGACATTGGGATTCTGATTGGGATTGCATTGAATCTGTAGATTGCTTTAGGTAGAATGGACATTTTAACTATATTTATTCTTCCAGTCCATGTGCATGGAGTTTCTTTATGTCCTCCTCGATTTCTTTCAATAGTGTCTTATAGTTTTCATTGTATAGGTCTGTGACCTCCTTGGTTAAATTTATTCCCAGATATTTTATACTCTTTGTTGCAATTGTAAATGGGATTGTCTTTTTGAGTTCTCTTTCTGTTGTTTCATCGTTAGTGTATAGAAATGCAATTGACTTTTGTACGTTGATTTTATACCCTGCCACTTTACTGTAGTTGTTGATTGTTTCTAGTAGTTATCCGATGGAATTTTTGGGGTTTTCTATGTATAGGATCATGTCGTCTGCAAATAGTGAGAGTTTCACTTCTTCATTGCCTATTTGGAGTCCTTTTATTCCTTTTTCTTGCCTAATTGCTCTGGCCAGAACTTCCAGTACTATGTTGAATAAGAGCGGTGAGAGTGGGCACCCTTGTCTTGTTCCTGTCCTCAAAGGAATGGCTTTCAGTTTGTCCCCGTTAAGTAGGATGTTTGCTGTAGGTTTGTCATATATGGCCCTTATTATGTTGAGGTACTTTCCTTCTATACCCATTTTGTTGAGAGTTTTTTTGTTTTTTGCGAGGAAGACCAGCCCTGAGCTAACATCTGTTGCTAATCCTCCTCTTTTTGCTGAGGAAGACTGTCCCTGGGCTAACATCCGTGCCCACCTTCCTCCACTTTATATGGGACGCCGCCACAGGATGGCTGACAGGCAGTGCGTCGGCAGGCGCCCGGGATCCGAACCGGCGAACCCTGGGCTGCCAAGCACGGACGAAACCGCTACGCCACCGGGCAGCCCCCTTGTTGAGAGTTTTTATCATAAATGCATGCTGGATCTTGTCGAATGCCTTCTCTGCATCGATTGAGATGATCATGTGGTTTTTATTCTTCATTTTGTTAATGTGGTGTATCACGTTGATTGATTTGCGGATGTTGAACCATCCCTGTGTCCCTGGTATAAATCCCACTTGATCGTGGTGTATGTTCTTTTTGATGTATTGCTGTATTCGGTTTGCCAATATTTTGTTGAGGATTTTTGCATCTATGTTCATCGGTGATATTGGCCTGTAGTTTTCCTTCTTTGTATTGTCCTTGTCTGGCTTTGGTATCAGGATGATGTCGGCCTCATAGAATGTGTTGGGAAGTATTCCATCTTCCTCTATTTTTTGGAATAGTTTGAGAAGGACAGGTGCTAAATCTTCTTTGAACGTTTGATAAAATTCTCCAGGGAAGCCATCTGGTCCTGGGCTTTTATTTTTTGGGAGGTTTTTGATTACTGTTTCAATCTCTTGTGATTGGTCTGTTCAGATTCTCTATTTCTTCTTGATTCAGTTTTGGGAGGTTGTACGCATCCAAGAATTTGTCCATTTCCTCTAGGTTGTCCAATTTGTTGGTGTAAAGTTTTTCATAGTATTCCCTAATAATCCCTTGTATTTCTGTGGTGTCTGTTGTAATTTCTCCTCTTTCATTTCTAATTTTATTTATTTGAGTCTTCTCCCTTTTTTTCTTAGTGAGTCTGGCTAAGGGTTTGTCAATTTTATTTATCTTCTCAAAGAACCAGCTCTTTGTTTCATTGATCCTTTCTACTGTTTTTTTGGTTTCAATTTCATTTATTTCTGCTCTGATTTTTATTATTTCCCTCCTTCTGCTGATTCGGGGCTTTGTCTGTTCTTCTTTTTCCAACTCTGTTAGGTGCAATTTAAGGTTATTTATTTGGGATTTTTCTTGTTTGTTAAGGTGAGCTTGTATTGCTATGAATTCCCCTCTCAGGACTGCTTTTGCTGCATCCCATATGAGTTGGTATGGTGTATTTTCCTTTTCATTTGTCTCCAGATAGCTTTTGATTTCTTCTTTACAGAAATTTTATATTTTTAAATGACCTTATGGAAATAAAATAGCCAGGACATAACGTATGTGCAAGAATTTTTGCTGCAAGGATTTTTATGTGCAAGGATTTTATTATATTTATAGCAGCATAAAAAATAACAACAATCATCAATGCAGGAGTTGTTCAATAATTATGTCAAATTTGAATTAGATGTATATTAGTTTACTGACCAAGCTCAAGATATATAAATTATAAAAATATGAATAAATGTACAGCCTTTATTGTAAACACCTATTACAATAAACCATGCATATATGTGTGCATATTTTATGTATGTCCATACGAGAACTCATAAAGGTATGGAAAAATACAACTCATGCTCTTATTATTGGTGAATTCCAAACAGTAGAGGGAGATTAAGAACATTGGCCTTACACTTTGGATTGATTTGCTGGCTTAGATAAACATACGTTACTTTAATAATTTCACAGAAAATACATTTTTAAAAGAAATAGAAACTATTTTTAATGGAATAAATGCAATAGTATCACTCAATTTTCAGAAAAAATATTTTGTTATTGTCTTCTGTCTTCTCTAGCTGCAGTATCATTTCCAATCTTGTTTTTCAAACTCACATTCTTCTCGATTGTCCATTTGGATATTTCTCTGATCCATGTTATCTCAATTCTAATTAAAGGTTAAAACATATGAAGTATAGTTTATGCCCCCATGGAGCCCTAATATGGCTTAGATTATGTAGACATTTGACAAAGGAGGCAAACACAAGACTACTTTCTTTTTAAGAAATGAGAATTGTATCAGCTCAGTAGAAAACATTTGTTCTTTCAGGTTTCTCTGCTTTCTCTGAATAATTCAAAACATGGCAGCATAATCAAACAACCAAACAATGCTTATTTATCTCTTAATACACCAGTGCTCTACTAGCCAATGTACCAAAGAAATTAAACAGCCATTATCACTTTATCCCTGCTGCTCAGAAGCTAATAGAAACACATTAATAATAAAGTAGTTAAATATAAAGGGCCATGTAACAAGATGAAGCAAGAGAAAAAGTAAACATTACAGAATTAAATACACACCTCCAAAAACTTCTCATCACTGGAACTGGCCTGGCTGCAGAAAGAGCCAGAGTTATGATTAGAGAAAAGAGAATGAATGAGGTTAAAATATATATGTACAACGAAGGCATCTAGATTGGATTGAGACATGTAAGGGTCTCAAGTTGAATGATTGATTCTTTCATAAAAAAAATAGGCTATGTCAAATTTTTAACAAAAACAAAACAAAATAACTTATAAGGAAAACTTCAGAAAGCTAACATACAAACAACACCTATGTTCTCTGCAGGACAGAGTCAAGTGAACAGAAGTGACCATTGTCTAACAGTGTCTGAGGTGCCCTAGATTGTATAGATGAACGTGTCCACTGACAGCATAAAAGATATATATCAGTGGATAAGACCCAGTCATTTGGAGGTTAAAGTACATAGAACATTATGTTAACTTAGAGGAATAAGGCAGGATGGCTAGAATCCTAGTCACCTAGGAATTATTTGAAAAAATCCAAGATAAATCCCACTGTTGGTAGCCAATTCTCCATGAGCCTCACATTTCTTTACATTTTGTGAGCAGAAGCATTGATTACTTTTGTCCTGGCTGTCTTTTTTTTTTTTAATTGAAGTAACATTGGTCTATAACATTATGTAGTTTTCAGGTGTACATCGTTGTGTTTCAATTTCTGTGTAGACTACATTTTGTTCACCACCCAAAGACTAATTACTATCCATCACCATATACACGTACCCTATCACCCAGCTGTCTTTTTAAGGATGTTTGTATAGCAAAAAGACTTGGACATTAAAAATAGTGTCCCCTTCTAGGACAAAGACCAGACATGCTTATTGTCTGGCATAATAAAGATAGCAACTCTCACAAGAGGAAAGAAAGGCATACTTATTCCCCATTATAAAAGATCTGCGTTCCCTAAGCTTAGCGTTCCTCTCTGCAATGCAGCTCATCTGGGCCCATTTGCGTTTCCTTGTGGGACTTGGGACAAGGAAAACTGATGCAAATATTTGTTCTGCTACTTACTGTGCCATGAGTGATAAAGTCCTTGTCTTTGACCCAGGAGTCTCAGGTATTCCCCCAGCATATGTGAAATTTGGCAGATTAACTTGTGAACTTGCAAATAGGGGAAAATCTCAGACTCTTCACAGTTCTTGACAGTATTGGTGACAAGAATGGGATAATTAGACACATGGTTTTTTGGAAGAGGGAGAATGAGGACTTTGTGGCACAAATATGGGGATTCATTAGAAGTCGGCCGAGATCAGTGGTGAACGTATTGTATTTTAGAAAAGTATTTGTTTACAATGAGTTGGAAACTTTAGAAAGAAAGAGAGAAAGAGAAAGAGTAAAAAAGTGAGGGAGGGAGGATGGGTGAGAAGAAGGGAGGTGGGAGGGAAGGTAGGGGAGGAGGTGGGCCCTTTTACCATTATTTTTGAAACATTGCTTTATGGAACTCTTTTAAATCTGAAAATGTATGTAGATTGTTATAACAAGAAGATTCTGTTGGTTTGATAAATTCAACGCTATTGTAATGTTGTTAGTTGATAAATGTTTTGATATGTTTAAAATATGTGGTTTTAAGATGGTGTTTGCTGAAAATATTTTGTCAATTAAGATTGACCTAGACACCCTTCCCAACAAAATGTGACTTTTTATTTTAAAATTTAACAAAGCCATACAGTCTCTTTGCATATTATTCCAAATGTACATGATTTGCAGCAACGTCATGTTATGTGTGTGATTCTATGATCTTCTTTCTCCTTCTCTGTAGGAAGTACTCAAATCAAGAGATTTATTCTAAGTTTAGAAGGATAATTTAAAATAAATGATGAAGAAATTCTGGTTTACTTAAGTAACAAATATATATATGGAAATCTTGTTAAGAAAAGCAATATTATTATAATTTTGCAGACCTTCTATGACTATTGATCAAAGATTGGGAAATAGCTTAAATGAGAAATTTGGATTCTTACTGTATCAAAGGCCACATTTTAAAGAGGTCTCAGCAAATTCTCTCAAAAAAGTAAAGATGATGATTGAAAAGAAAAATGAAAATATTCATGTGCTAGGTTTCATACTGAGTCTTTTCAAGTCTTGTGGCTTATTTGAGCTTCCTTTTTTTTTTCAAAGTGTTCTTGGGTTAACACTCATTAACTATACCCTGCTGCTAACAAGAAATAAATTTAATAGGCAGCTGGGCGAGAATGAATGTAGCAGAGTTGAAATTACCTTGGACTAGTGATCCAAAGACTTATTTTTCTCCCATCCCACTGCTTGCTAAACATGTTACAAATAAAATGTATACTAAAAATTTCTTTAAATTCTTTCACATGTATTATTGAGTACCACAGTGTACTCAAATAAGTATTGGTTGTCAATATACATATATACACACATTATACATATATGTGTGTCTATGTGTGTGAGAGAGAAAGCAAGAGAGAGTGTATATTTATATATACACATATATGTACATATAAACATATAATACACACAGAAATCATGAAGAACATTAACCTGTGGAGCTCAATATTCAACCCATCAGCACTGAATTGATCCTAATATTTGATATCCACAATTTTATATTGGAGAAATTGAGTGACATAGGAAAAAGTAATTCTATTTAAAAACATGGTTTAAATAAAAGTTCATGATTTCCTGGCTTAGTTGAGTCCATAGTACTGTTTATCAGTCTTCTCTGGTCAACATCGATTCCCATAGTCTCCAAAGACTTTTCCAGATATTTTTTTTGTCATTAAAAAAATCTACAAATCTATCCACTTCATTCTTAAATCTTCATTTATATAATACTTCCCTCTTCTAATATCTTATTGCTGAAGGCTGAGTTGTACGTACGTCATCCAGTTCCCAGCTCAAGAACTGTGTTCTAGCTATCACATCCTCCTTTTCTTATATTGGCATCACTACCTCTCTACTAGTTTCTTCCTATTATACTGTGATCTATTCAAGTCTCTGGCCCATAAAATGATCCTCTTTTAACTTCTGATGTCTTTTTCTTTTGCATCTCAGGCACACATCCTCAAAGAATTGTTTTCATGTTCCCACCAACATTTCATAGGTCATTGCAGTCTAGCAGGTAACCCAACCCAGCGGCAAAGGTACACAAGGACCCGATGGCTAACTTCAGTGGGACTTTCTCTTTGTTTATCTTACTTGACCTTTCAGGTGAGTTGAACACACTTTCTTTTTCAATATTCTAAAGTCACAGATGCCACAACTGTGATGTTCTGATTCTTCTCCTACCTCTCTTTTTATTCCTTTATTTAAAAAAAAATTGATGCTCTTTGTCTTTCTCTTAAATATCAATGTAACTAATCCTTTAAAATATTTTTTAGCATTAACAACCCTCTTATGATTTTGATCCAGCTTTTTCAACAGTAGCTGCTAAATCTCTTTTCTTAGCCCAGACCATTTATATTAATGTTTATGGAGCTTAGTAGGTACATATTAAATAATTTACTAAATGTTGACCTAGATTTCCCAGAAATATTTCAAATGCATCATTTCTGAATTCAACTGATCATAGTTTCCCTGAATTTGCTCTTTTTCTTGAATGCTTTTTTTGGTGGTTCTTTCTAATTCTCAAACAAAAACTTAAGAGTCATGCTAGAATCTTCCCCAATCATTTTCCCTACATCAAATTGGTCTTCGAGTTCTGTCAATGACTCTTTCTTGCTATTTATTTATTATTCTTTTCTTTTGCATGTTAACTCAGTCTCTCATCAACTCTGTTGCCAATTATTTCATAGCTTCCTGCTTCCAGCCTTGCCCTCTCCTTCTAGTTTATTCTTCCTGTTGCCACCAAATTGATCCCTCTATAAAACACAGTCCTTGGCTTGATTCCTCTGCTTCCAATGTTTATGACCCCTAACTGCTTATAGTGTAAATCTCATGCTTCTTTGTTAGCTTACAAAACCTTTTTTGATATGGTCCCTATCTAAATCTCTTGCCTCGTCTTTTTAAAACTTATTTTATGCTTTAGCACAATAGATATTTTACATGTCCATTCTTTAATATATAATATTTCTTCAGTTAGAAATAGTTACACACACACACACACTCTCTGTGTCCTTGGAGTACTCCTAATAAGCCTGGCGTGGATAGCTAGAAAAAATTCTTTACATTCATACATACAGATAATTACTACCATATATGTGATAATACTATACATAACATATGCCTCTTACTATTAAATTTATTATATTGAACTGCCATGTATTTGTGTCCATACTTGTTTGCTTACTTTAGTGTTCTAGAAGCTACTTCCCTAATATTATTCTTTCCTGCATCTTTAGTGACTGGTATGAAGGGACTCAAAAAGCGTGTGGTAAATAAATAAGTGGATAAGCATTTATCTTTGTGAGGAATGATATGATATATTACTGATGTAGAAAGATGATGAATTATCATCAAAATATACACTAATAAGATTTAATGAAGAGTTGTGAGCATACTACAAAGAACCTGAACTCTCTTTGCTTCACAGTTAGTGTGTGGACATGCTTCCCAGTTGGTTCTGTCATATTGTCTATGACAGAAATATCACGTAAGACTATATCTGAATTAAAATATAATCCTCTGAATTTATTGAAAACTTATATAATGCCCATTCTATAAAAATGTTGTACTCAAAAATGTTCTTTTAATTCAGCCATTTGGAATTCAGGTGCTTTTTTCTATGGAAGTAGTATTGTGGATTGTTAATTTTTTCCAAGCAGATCACAAAAAGCAATTCTACCCATAAAATATATGATTACAATGGTGAGGTCTTTTTCAATTACACTTAATCATTCTGAAACAGGTGTGTTCAAAACCATACATTTTTCTCCTGAAGGACTGAGATTCTCCGTCTCTCACCAAAGTGTTCTTTAATCGGAATGCTGAATCTTTGGCAAGGAATGGGACTTGGATTCAATGTTTTCATATTCCAATAGTTTATCTACATTTTTGTAATAGTGTCATGCAGTTGAAAAGGTAACCATCTAATTTAACCATCATATTTATGCTCCCATTATATCCTACGTATTGTAGTAGGTACTGTAAAAGTAATACAGAGGCAAGACACTGGCTAGGTTTCAAGGGCATTGGAAAAAGTGGGGAACTCACTGCCCCCACTTGCCTATCACATAAAATACTCAAAAATAAATGTGGCTGGGGAAATGTGAGCTGAGGATATTTCATATGGGTTCTTGAATGTCATGCTAAAATTTTACCCTTAAGTAAGAGGCATTAAGATGTCATTAAAAGTTTTGGACATACACTTTAGGAAGTTTCATTAGGAAGTGGTAGGTTTGAAAGCTTAGAAGGAAGAATGACTACTCAAGGACCAGTTATGCTACCGCAACAGTTCAATCTCTTTCCTTAAAACTGAGGAACAATGATCAAATGTCCCCAGTGTAGGAACAAAGCCTACACAGGCACAAAACTGTTCTGTCAAACTTCACATGTAACAGTTTCGTAAGACAACGAGTGTTACTAATCCTTAAAACATCAATATTACAGGAATTACTACATTGAAGGTAGCAAGGAAGCTCAAATATTTCACATCAGGTAACTTTATACTAGGCACCTAAGAGCAAATTACTATCATTTGAGAAAATGTTTCCTTTTCTTAGGCTGCATAATGACATATAAGCAGGTTGTACGGAAATATGCACCATGAGGATGAAAGCGCCTTGAAAAAGATGTGATTTTGCCATCCGTTATACAGAAAACATGAGTGGTTGTATAAAATATTGTAGGTATGTCAACTTTGAGGTCTGAAAATAATGCTCCTGACTAACAAAAATTAAAGTTAAAAAAATGAAACTTTAACACATGTTTAAAGAAATCCTGACATTAAGCATATTGAAGCAAGCCTAAATTTTTGGATCACTGAGATCCCACTCTGTGGTGGCTGCTTATAAGAAATTATTAAGCTCCATGAAGAAATGTGATAATTAAAGAATTTAGTGGCAATGTATATGCCATCACACTCTGGCATTTTCCTTTTCAAGATTCCACAGCAGAAGAAATTCAAGCATGTAGTGGTGTATGGCAACTGTCTTTTTCTATCAAGAGCAGGAAAGAATTCGGTTTATTATTTTTCCTTTTTACATATATACACACACATGAAAAATCCCACCAAATAGTTAAATAGTTATAATATACTTAAAGATATATATTTTAAATACAAATTGAAAACTTTGAAATTTTTAAAAGGAAATTTCTTTTGACACAGAGAAAACTCTCTAAACATGATAAACTTACTACATGACCCTTTCTTTGCAAATTGAAAGCTATGTAACTTTGGATACTGAATCTTTGGTAAACTATAACATTTAGGTATCTGATGTTTCAATAATTTTCCTTTCAGGCCCATGACCAGGCAGTCAAGCCATGGGTCACTTCCAGGAATCTGCACATAATTCTCACCTTCAGCCCCTTTTCCTTCCACATAAAGTGGATGCCCAGGTACACTACTCACAGTTTTGACCAATGGGAAGGTATTTTCCTAAATGTCTTTCACAATAACCCCTGAATGTGACTGTCATAGAGGTGTCATCCTTTCTTAGCTTTTGCCTTCAAATCAAACTGACCTCTCCATAAATCAGAAGTTGGGAATTTTCCTCCTCTGTTAGCTACCGGTATAGACTTCCTATCCCCCAGTATGGTCATAGGTCAGAACTGGGAAGAGGTAGTGAGTGATCTGGGGGTTCTGGGATCCCTGTTCATTGAGTTAATCCATGTCCACTCTTACTATTCAATCTCAGATATACAATTTCCATCAAGATGAACTGTTATTTGTGCCCATCCAACTTTATGACTTGGGGGGTGTCTTAGTCTGTTCAGGTTCCTATAACAAAATACCACTGACAGAGTAGCTTATAAACAACATAAATTTATTTCTCACAGTTCTGGAGACTGGGAATCCAAGATCAGGGTGCCAGTATGGTTGGGTGAGAGCTGCCTTCCGGGTTCCAGACTTCTTGTATCCTTGCATGGTTCCACCCTCATGACCTAGTCACCTCCCAAAGGCCTCACTTGGTAATAGCATAAGCTTCAGGAGTTAGGATTTCAACATATGAATTTTGGGGAGACACAAACATTTAGATCATAGCAGAAGGTCTGGCATAACCCAGATCATAGGAGCAGTCCTCTATGCATGGTCATTTGGTGGCCTATCATCTGATGTTCCATCTGTACAGAATCCCAGCATGCCGAGAGCTACTTCTAGAGAGGCGCACACATATCTGCTGAGGATAGATTGGCTTTGTTCTAGAATCCCCAGAGACTTTCTTGTGATTTTTCCAAAGGGGCTTGACACATATTACATACTGTATATTTCCCAATCCTGAGATCTCTAGAATCATAGATCTTAAGTTGTCATGTGGACCCAGTAGCAGAACAACTTGCTCTACAGCTTAGACCTGCTACAGAACTCTTTTATGTTCCGGGTGCCACTCAAAATCTGATAGCTTCTGACACTCAAATCAGTGTCACCTAGTATGTCACGCTGGAGCAGTATTCCTAGGTCTGGAATATGTTGCCTCAAGAACTCAAAGAGGCCTATCAAGAGCTGTGCTTCATTCATTGTGGTTAGGAATTGGTATGCCCCTGACTGAAGTGTCAGGTCACTGAATCTTAATAGAGTTTATATTCCACCCTCTGGAGTATTAGTGTGATACGCCAAAGCTCTAATAATTTAGCCACCTCTTGCTCATCCTGGCTGATCAACTCGATGTCATTGTTTTAATGGATCAGTGTGATGTCCTATGGGGTGTCAAGGCAGTAGACATGCCATCAGAATATGACAGGGGGTAGAAGAGTTAACAAATCACTGATGCAACACTGTCAACAAATATTGTTGTCCACCTTGGGTAAATGCAAACTGTTCCCAATCCTCTTGGCTAATCAGAATAGCTGCATACCATATACCTAAGGCCTTATTAATCTGCTCTGGCAAGAATTCCACATCCATCACAGCAGCTGTGATTGGGGCTACCACTTGGTTGAGCTTGCAGTGGCCTACAATCATTTTCCATGATCCCTCTAGTTTCTGTGGGGACCAGATTAGTGAAATAAGTTATAAGATAAGGAACATTATTCCTCCATACTTTAGGTTTTTACTGGTGGAACTAATATCTGCCATGTCCCCCCACCCCGGGGATATAAAATGACTTTTGATTTATTATCTTGAAAGTCATTTCCTAAGGTTTCCACTTGACGTTTCCCAAAGGCCTTCCCCAACGACAAAGTAGCCAATGTGGAGCTTATTCCAACTGCCAAGTATATCAATTCTAATATCACAATGTAATAGTTGGGAAATGACCATTGGGCAGGTATGTGGACTAAGGTGGCCCACTGTGAGCTGGGCTTCAGCCAGGACTCCATTTACTACCTGGCCCCATAAATCTCCATTCTAAGAGTGGGACCACCATGATGATACTTTGAGTCTCCAGGGATCAATGCCAACTCAGATTTTATGTCCAATAATCTTCAAAGCGTATAAGAACCACTTTCTCCAGTGGACCTGAGTAAACAGCCATAATTTCCTTTGGACAAGGCCTAGAGGAATCATTACCATGTGTATTCACTGCAGTGTCACAATTTTTCTGTTTTCCAACTTTCTAGAATACTCCTATTTTATTTTCCAACGTTCCAAATGAGTATTTATAAAAACTTTCTGAACACACACATACACACACATGCATTTATATTTTTTTCCCCAAGAGTTTCTTTTAGCTCTCTGAACACTCATTTGGTTTCATGGCTTATAATATCTTTTATTTCTCTGAGTACATTAGTAAATTACTTGTAATTTTTAATTGCTGAATTGTTTCTGTTTTCTCAAATTTCCGCTTTACTTTTTCCTGTTGTGTATTTTGGTCTCTATCTTTTCTGTTAGAGTTTTCCTCAAATGAATGATCCCAATTATTGACTAATATTTATGATTAATGCACGAAAAAGAGGATTGGGAATTCTCTGGGTGTGAGTGCAACTTATGTACCTATGGGCTTACAGAGCCTCAGGAAAGACTCTTCTCTCTTCTGTCTGTGAAGATTAAATTTATCTGTGGACATTTTGATGGCCAAGAGAAGAAGGGAACCAGAAGTCACAAGTCTTAGTATATGAACTCTCATGTTATCCTCTATTTTTAAATGATAAACATCCTTTTAAACAAAAGATAGAAAGGAAATTTCTCTTATTTCTTGTCTATTCAAATTATGCCCAAATTGTTATATATTTGTGTAAAAGTTAAATATGTATGCCTTTTAGATAAGCATACTCAACATACAAGTAAAAATATAAAAGAAAATACTCTAGAATTTGTAGATAAAGATGTAAAGGTATATGATAAAAGTACAATATAATGTAGTGCATACTATGTATTCATATAGAACATACCAAGTCACACTTAACAAAGTGTTCCCATGAGGATCAGGTTGGAGCACAAAGCAATCATAGTTTTCCCAGTCATATACTGACCATCATTCCATTTTGTGGCAAAGAGGCCGTTCTATATCATAAATCTGATTCTGGAAAAGAATTAGAATTCCTTTACAATTATATTAATTTGCATTGGACTCTACTGTGTGTGGGAAGCCATCATTAGTTTCTTCATAATAACAACATGGAAAGTCTTCACTAAGATTTGAACATTCTATTCTCTGCTACTTTATTTTGTAGTAGGGTATAATATCAAAATATCTGTCTATATTATTTCTTTTCTCGTTATTCTTCAAAATTGAGACCGAAGATAAATCCTCATATGAAAAGATTCCCATCAGTATAATCATTTCAAAATCTTCAGTGAAGATTGAGCTTCCAGATTCTTTCATCTCTTTAGATAAAATTCACAGGTACTGTCATAGGATGTATGATGGGTGATGGAAGGAAGGAGTTGACGAATTTTAAAAGCTTTTTCAATATGGGCGAGAATGGTTTATAATGTATATAAATCTTTACAAAGTGTTCGCCCTTGAGCCAGGTATGGAATATGGCAATACCTACTTCTATGCAAGTATCAGACTTCATAAAATCAAATCTCATAAAATTCAGCAAGCCAGAGTATTTTCTATCTACTTTAAATTACTTGGAAATTTCATACTATGGAGTGATTGGGGCAATTCAGGTAGCAGTAACTTTTGCTTCACCAGTCAGTTGTGAATTTGGTACTTTAATACATGTTTTGTGATTCTACTAGCCTTAATGAAATACACCTGAGCCTTAAAACTTCATACTTTCACCATAGCACAAACAGTGGGATTTTGGAAAGCTTTGGCAAGTGAAACCGCCCCTCATGACTGCATGTGGCAGAGAAAGTCTCTTTCTCTAGTCTTTCCCTACGGAGAAAACATGCATTTGACTTCCATTATGTTCGGTTATTCAGAAGAGTCCTTGCTATGCATCAACAGATTTACTCCTTTGCTTTCTTTAAACTGGGCAGAGAGGTTTTACAAAGCTTGTTTATGTCATCAGCTAATGCTGTACATCAAGGAAAGATCAAGGTAGTATAGTAGGTGGGCAAGGGGAACACTGAATTCACTCCCCAAGGGCCCCAGGTTAAACTGAGACTATCCTTTTGAAACCTTTAGTCTGAAACACACTATTGCATTTTTTACTAGGTATCATTTGATACTTTTCTTTCAATATGAGAAATTAAACTATCTGTGTTTACACTATACTTGTCTCATATCGTTACCCCGGCTCCTGGCCCCATAAGACATTAACCACAACCCTGCTCAGAATAAGCCTAACCTGTTGTCTTTAGCTCACAGGAAACCACAAAGAGAGGAAGGAGGAGATGGCTGAGATAGTTGAAACCAGTTAAAACTGGTTGAAGGCAACATGGCAGTCTGACTTGACCTGACATAGACCTCACAGCTTATTATACACTCATTGTAATACATTACCATGCTACATAACACACCCACCAACACCATGACAGTTTACAACTGCCATGGCAATAGCAGGGTATAACAAAATAAGGAAAGAAAAGAAATGGCTTCCTTGTTTCCCTGAAAAGTCTGCCCAGTTCCCAGAATACCTATGAATATTCCTCCTCTTCATTATCTAGACCCTTTATAATAGCTGCTTAATCACGCCAGGAGCTGAGAAGTTGATTTGTGAGCTCAGTTCCCACTTCCATTCTTTGGACATTGAATAAAGTTTGTGCCTTTGAACGCTCAGCTTCAGTCTCATTTCCAAGTTGCTACACCAAACAGAGGAAGAACCCCAAGAGGAAGGGCAAGAGACCCTTCCTCAGGTCTCTCCCCAGTTGGGGAGAGAGTTCAATTGGTAAAAGTATTAGTGAATCTACCACATTAAAGTGCACTAATATGGTCCAGGAGGAAGTCTGCTGAAACCTATTACTACATATAAAATGGCATAAATAACAATGATAAAAAATATTGCTCATAAATATCACTACCCAGAAAGCTCATCAGCAGTAAGCCTAAGAAAATAAGTTAAAACGCACTTGATATTGATTCTTATTGCAACAGGTCAGGAAATGCTACTTAATTGACCTGAAAAATTTTAACACCAGGTTTATTAATACTGATTTTGAAACTTTAAGACAGGCTATAAAAAATATCATACACATTGGCAACAACCTCTCCTGACAGAGAAGCAGAGTGACAAGGAATAAATAAGGAAACAAACAAAAGAGTGCATAAATGAGCCAGCAGAGTCTACTGTAATACAGATTCTCCAGAAGAGTTAAGTTTGGGGAAAAAAATATTTATTCAATTTTCATGACTTTTCACACCATACGTTTGCTACTAATTTTTTCTTTAAGTTTATAAGGGACTATTTTGGGAGTGGTATGGAGTAGATAGAATCCTCTCTCAGGATTAATCATTTTCTCTTTACTTTGATTTAAAGGCTATTGGAGAATTTCACATTTCCCTTTAATCTCATTTGTTTTTTACATATAGCACATTTACAGAAGTAAATGGAAGGATCCATTTATCCTATGTCAAAGTGTGTCTAAGAATCTATAATCGGTTGTATTTAGAAATACTCTAATTCTCTAGTCAAGCTTACCTAATTTGGATTTGCTAAAATATAAACAAGCTTAATTCGGCTCCTTTTCATCATTCACTATTATCACTATCAAAAAGCATTTGTTAAAAATGTATTCCCACTTAACCTAGTGTGATTGCTACACATAGAATTTTATTAAATATAATTATTGGCTATTAATGACGAACTCTACGATAGAAATGAACAGTAAATCAGAAATTTGTATTGCAGTTTTCCAATGGTTTATGAATATAGTCAGATTGTTTAGACCAAAGTACTTATTCTCACATATGTAAACCAAATTTAAATAAATTGTTGAATATTTAAATTTTTTTCTCACTTCACATTTAACACAAATAATCCAGCCTCTAATCTATAAAGAATTAGAGTGTCAGGGTTCATTTACTTCTCATTTATATACTTTCACATGTAGAAATGCTCTTATAAAAACAGAAGTCAAGGTCAGAATATGATCTCGTGCACTGAAGAGAGTTTTAAGTTGGATCTAATGTTCCATCAGTTCCTTCATTTCGAGATGCTCTACAAATCCTCCGCCGACAATGTCACTTAGAATTTCAGATCAGAGATTTTCATAATTAACAAAGCAATAGTAAAAAGGGAAATTCTTTTCTTTGAAAAAAACTGAGTTCATGAAAAATAATTTGGAATGAGAAACACAAATAAAGCTCAAGGTGGGGAAAGATTTCTAAATGAACAGGGGCTCAGAGAGAGGTTGCAATTTGATACATCCATGGTGAACCCCCAGAGAGAAGCAGCAATGTGGAATTACCATTAGGTTTCTGGGAATGTGGAAACTTTATTTCTCGTGCCAGGATATGTGAAGCAAAGCCTAGTTCCCAAATGTGAAACTGTCTGGCAAGCAGAGTTTTATTTTTAAAAATTTTACAACTGTTGGTTAAAACTTCAGCCATTTCGAGACACTGGATGGATTTTTAAAAAATCCTATAGCAAAAGTATTGATTTGTATTCATTCAAAGTTTGATACTATCCGGAAAAGTTAAAGAGAAACAAATAGCTAGATAACTCAGGAAAACACATTTGCTTTTGATGGAAAAACAAACAATAAAAACCATTTGGGTTTTACATTTCAGTATATTGCGGTGCTGTTACTGACTGAGCGACGGAATGGCATTCTCAGAATAAGAATGGGGTAGAAGAGGGGACAAATGTCTCAATTAAACGATAAAATATCAGTGAACACTTTTGGCTGTAAATGTAGCATCTTTTTGAATGAATGTGCTAGTCTGCTTTCTTCTCCCATAACAATCAGATTACCCTATTATAAAAATGAAAATACTTTCAAATGAACTGAAACATTACTCTCATAGAAATGTAATCTTCAGTTTTCTCCATCACATAGAAGAATTGAATGCGGAACAATGTTTTAAAATAATATCCTGCTCGTATGATCATTTCATTTTTATGTTTTAAAAAGCATTATATTAATTACAGTGACATTTTTGGTGATTTTTAGCTCATTCTTATTTTTACATATTTTTATTCAGTTTGTATCCATTTACATTTTTTCACATTAAAATTTTAAATATACTAATTACAAACACTGTAACTAACATTTTTAAAGAGAATTATTAGTGTGGAAACTTTGGTTCTATGCTAATGAATAATGGAAGATTGTGTTGATGATCAATGGACAAAGCAAAATGAACAGAATGCTTAGAAAATATAGAAAATTTTTATCTTGAATATGTTTATTCTTTGTATTTATAATTTTATTTCAATGTCTGTATTTGGTCTTTAGAATTAAAGGACTCACAGCTAATACAGCTGGCATAATTGATCATTTATGAATTAATAGTCTCATACTCTCAGAAGTCACATATCACATATTCAAGAAATAGAGTTGGATTTTCCCAAGAAATGGAAACTCTTATGAAACAAACATACAGAAACACCTTTTTGTGGATACTTAGATACTTGGAATTCTCTCATCTTTGGAATTTTACCTGCATCCCTTTGCCTTCATATCTTCAACTCATTCATCACTGAAACTACTTTTAACTTGTATGATCTGTTTCTATTTGTTTATTTTTCATTTTTTCCTCTTCTTGTCCTCATTTACCTCCAGCTCTGAATTTTCTTTCTTCCTTCCTTTCTTTTTTTAAATTAACTTCTCATTTGGGAAAGTGACCATTTTAAAATCAGCACTCTGCTCTATAGACCTTGTCCTTACAATTCACCTTAGTAGAGATACATACTCTGCATTTAACACTTTCTTATCAACTGGCACTTAAACATGTTCCTGACCTTGACCACTCTCCTAAAGCCTTGCTCTACAGACCAGTGTCCTTGGATTCCTGCCTCTAGGCTTTCCTAGTGCCATCCTTTGTCTGGCATTCAAAGCTGAGACTTTTAATTTTCACCCTCATGATACCATTAGCTAATCTCATCTCCAGATTAAATATGCAAGACAGATAAAAAAAATACTTCTGCAGTATTCTTTAAACCTACACAGCATGAAAGATAACAGAGCTTTTATAATCTTTTTTCTCTCTTGTTGACCAACAAAACTCAATTGAGAGCTTATATGTCAATGTTAATATCCACAGCTATGATATTTGGGAATTCATCCTAGAGATTTGGGTTCTTTTCACAAAATTAATCAGCAATATTAAGAGCTTCTGCAAATAGTACACAGTTCTTGAGCTTTATATCACGTCTTCCCAGTTTGTGAGTAAGCAGGTCATGTTAACCTTTATCTCCAAGCTGTAATGCTCTGAAAGTTCCACCGCACAGCTCCAGGAAGTCCAACGTATCACAATGAACTCCTTTCTAAATATTTCCAAGAATCCAAGATGCAATTTCATCATCCACAGACCTGGCCAGTTTGTGGTTCAGTTTTGCCACTGCTCCACTGGGACTACACAGCTCAAGCGTGACCAGTCCACCAAGATTCTGCCTTGAAATGGCAGTTCTACTCCTAACTTTTTTGCCACCACTGCAGTTAATGTTACAACTGGAATTCCACTTCATCATTCTTCTGAACTGAGAGGAAAGTGTCATTATCCATGATGGGGAAGGGAGATTTCACAATAAGTCTCTTCAAGACTCAGAAATTTGCAGTGATAAGTTCTACTGGTTTTGTCCTCTTCACTATGGCCGGCTAAGATGTCTTTCATAGTCTAGGCTTCAACAAACAAAATGTCCTGATAGACATTTATCATGACAATTCTATCTGGTCACCATTGTCAGAGTTCTCACTGCCATTATTACTGCTGCGACCTGAGATACAACTAGAGAACCTCTGAAATTGCAATTGAGGATGCAACCTATGCCAAAAGTTTGCAGCATGGACCCTACTCCAGTTTCTGCCTGCCTTTCATTGCTCTCCAGTGCATTCAAAGAGTTGTTTATTAAATTTTGTCCAGTGTTTATAAATACTATCCATTGGAGGCGTAGTCCAATGGAAGGTACGCTGTCATTACTAGAAGAGGATCCCATATTGTATTTTAAATCTTCCTTCCCTATTACTCTGTCATAGACATTCAACAGACTGTGCCATATTAGAATATCACAGGGAAATTCCTTTAGACTGAATAGTTTTATACAGATCCAAGATTTGCTTCCAAAAAATTTCACATAAAGGGTTCTCAATCTCTTTTTCACTTCTACAGTTCTTTGTTATCTTTGTTCAATATGTTCTTTACGTCTCATTAATTTTCACAGCTAGCTGCATTCTTCTACTATTAAGAGCTGTCCAAGTTTTTTCTTCTTGTCATAATTCTTGATACATAAAGCATTAAAAAGACATGCATACAAGAGAATGGAATGACTGTGTAGAACCACAAACCTAGTATATTTTACACCATCTATTTCCAACTCCATAAAATAACTGGCCGTAGTTCATATCAAAATTTTTTGAAACATGAATTGTATAAATAAATAAATACCAAGAATGCAACCTTAATTTTTTCATTCTCAACTTTCTGTTTGGAAAATTAATTATTATAGAGTATATCTATTATTTTATCCAGCTTAAAAATTCTATAACTTTTTTTGTTTCTTTCCTATCAAATTCTCCTGCCAAATTTTAACTCCATGCTTTCTTTGTTCTTTTCTTCTTTAGCTCATTTCCTCTATTAAGGCAGCTTATACAAAAAATGTTATATATCATTTAATCACTCTATTTTGTGGTATTTTTGAAAGTTCCATTGTGGTGTCTGTCCTTGGCGTGCATCACTCAGATCTCCCTTCAAGGGGACCTACTGTTTCAGTAACACTGACAGTCTCCAACTGGTACATCTTCAGATTCTCTGTGGGGCTCAAGCTTAGGCTATACATTCTTCAGGTTGCTGCCAGACAATGACTGAGCATATTAGGGATACATGGACCATTTCTGTCCAGTATGTCACTCCTTTAATGAGAAACCATTCTCAGTTTCTCTCCATCAACTTTCTCAGAGTAGTTCTATAACACTAGCTCTTCCTATCTCATCCTCCTTCTTTCCCTCTCTTCTTTCAAGGTGTCAGACCTGCATCATGTTGTGAAGCCTCTTTCCACCACTCTTGAACCCTTCTCCTTTAACTTTAACAAGCACTAACCACAATAAATCTCATTTATGTCTAACCATATCTTGATGTCTTCTTCTCAGATTATGTGAACAAAGTTGGTACTGAGAGTGGTTAAAGAAAAGAAGCAAAAAGATGGATTTGGGTACTGGCTCACTTCCTGCCTGGCTGGTAAGGAGAATCCAATCCCAAGGAAAATATGGGATAAAAAGTGGTGACCCAGTTGCTTAATAGTTCACCAGTAGTGACTTAGGGAAATGCCATATTGGAAGAGAATATTCTTGCTAGTGTGATGATCCAGTCATTTGAATGATGAGGATGGGGGTGGGAATTGGGATTGGGGCAATGCTACAAGGACAATGGATTTAGATAGTTATTCCTAAATTATTTTGATATACTGCAGAGGGAAAATGGTAAGGTAATGGACAATAAATGTTACTTTGGACATGTATAGTATGGCCAGTAAAAGGTAGATTGCTTTATTTTGCATTCCCTATCACAAAAACAGAAGCACAACGTCTGGAGAGCCTCTTAGGATTCCAAAGGCAACACATTCCACAATTAGAATTACTGCCTTGGCTCACATATCAGGAGACTCAGAAGGCTGTTAGACTTGAGTGAGGTTCTGAACAGGAAAAGGCTTCGCAGCAGGTCCTGGCTGCAGTGCAAGCAGCCCTTGGCTTGGATCACAGAATCTGGCAGACGTTACAGAGTTGGAGATTTCAGTGGTGAGAAGACATAAGTGTAGTGTTTATAGCAAGATCCAATGAGAGAATCATAGTGCAGTTCCTGGGGGCTTGAGAGCAAGGCCATGTAATCTGCTCTAGAAAATTATACATCTTTCAAAAAACAGCTCCTGGGGTGCTATACAGCCCTGGTAGAAAGAGAAGGCTGTCTACGGGACAATAATTCAACAGGCATCCATAAATACCCGTTATGAACTGAGTCTATCAGATGGACCCAGTCATAAAGTCAGACAGGCCCAGCAGCAGGCCAGCAGTCCATTGCTAGTTGGAAATGGGACATCAAGGATCAATCCAAGAAGGATGAGAGGGCATGAGTAAGCAGATGAGCAAGTAGCCCAAATTTCCATACCACTACCCAGACTGCATCCACATCCATCCTCCACCTTGTACCTATGACCATACGGACTGTACCTATGACTAGCTGAAGGAGGAGGGAAAAGCCCTACTTGGTTTATGGATGCATCATCTTGGTGTGGATGCAAGCAAAGATGGAGGCTGCATTACAATTATCTTCAGGTAGTGAGTGAGAAGACGATGGATAGGGAAAATCCTCCAATAGGCAAATCTATAAGTGGTACACCTGTTACACTTTAGGGGGAAGCAAAAGTAGCCTTAGGTGAGACTACATACAGATGCTTGTGCAGTGGCCAATGACCTGGTCAGTTGGTCAGGATCCTGGAAGGAAAAAACTGTAAGACAGAATGAGGAAGTCTGGCATGGAGACAAGTGGGTGGATATATGGGAATGAGCACAAAGTGGGAAGATTTTTGTATCACATACTAACACCACCAACTCTCATGGAAGAGGTACCGAAAAACCAAGGAGAAAGATGACGTAGTCAGTAGATGATAGCCAGATTTTGTCAATGGCCAACCCCAGAACCAGTTCAATGGGCACATGAGCAGAGAGGATATAGTGACAGAAATGAAACCCACACATGGCCCAACAGGATGTTCTCCTATGTACAAAGTCCACTTTTTGATCGCTGTCACCTCCAAATTTCCAACCTGCCAGTAACAGAGACCAAAACTAAGGCCCTGATATGTTATTGTTTCTCAGGGAAACCAACTGGCCACTCAGTGGCAACTTGACTACATTGGACCCCTTCTGTCCTGGAAGAGGTAGTGATCCTACCTCACTGGGTATGGGTTTTATATTCTTGCCTGCAGAGCCTCCTCCAGCACCACTAACCAGGGGCTGACGGAATGTCTGATCTATGAGTGCAGAATCCCACAGAGCAGTGGCTTTCTGTTCAGTTTCTTAATCTCTTTCTTGCCAGCTTTTAAATTTAGCAAATGTTGGCAAAATGTAAACAGTAGCAACAGTGTAGAGTTCACTTCCTTATGCCTACCTCTCTCTAGGCTCTTGCCCCTCAAATCTCTGCTGCCTTGGCAACCCTGAACTCAGATTTTTTGTCTCTCCAGCTATTTGGTATTTCCAATTGTTCTGCTGGCTTCTCTGCTCCTTGCCTATGGCCATCTGCCTATGTCTTATTCTCACACAGAGACAAGTATTGGCAAATGCCCTAAAAAGAAAAACATCTTGAGGAACGAAGACCAAGTTCTCTGTGGTTTCCTTCTCTCCGGACTCTTAGTCTCTCCAGTCCTGGTTGTGTTGGCAGCTTCCAAATTCCTTTAAACAGAATATTGTGGTATTTTACACAGATTTTTCTCGCGGTGGGGGGACATTATAGTGCCACAGGATACTTATTCATGGCGGAAGTAGGAGTGCCTTATGTGTGCTTAAATAAAACCCTAACTGCCAAATGTCAACAGTTACTCCTGTACAGATTAACCATTTAGTATTGACATTTGTGATTTTTAAAATATTCCAATATCAGTGTTCAATTACCTATTAAATACTTCTTTGAATCATCTTACTTTTTTACTTCCATAAATGGAAAACCAATATCACCTGAAATAAACACAAAGTAATAAGAGAAAAAAATAAATTCAATAATTAACATTTTTTGAGCTCATAATGTGTGACAGAAATGTGTTTTTGAAATTCTTTACATGAATGAATGTTATCTAATTATAGTGTAATACCCTCAAAAGTAAGTATTATCAAATATGAAGAAAACTGAAGCACAGAGAGGTTAAGAAACTTACCTGAGATCATCAAGCCAGTAAGTAGTAGAGCCAACGATTGAACAAAGGTAGTCCAGCCTCAGAGCCCAAGGACTTAATGACTGTATTTTATGATAACAGTAAAAATATTTTAATAATATTAAAACAATTAAATTCTCTCTCCTGTCAAGAGAGAATGGAAAGTGTTAGAACAATGTTAAAACATGCTAACAAGAAGCTGATTTTTCTCTTTGATGCATTAAAAAGGATTGAAACAGAACTGATAAAGAAATAGTTGTCTTGTGCAATTCCATGCTACTTAGTTCTCAGTCTGTCTACCAGCTAAAATCATCTTATGTACACATCTTCACCTTGGAAAACACTGTTCTAACCAATAAGTGTTAGCGAAAATGGTTGTTATCATTTGCTTTGTCTAAACAAATTAAGGGATAGATATGCTTGTAAAAAATCTATTGTTAAAGTTCTATCAGGTTCACTCTAATAAAATTTCTATTAAGAGATTTTGGATAAATTTATTATGTACTAAAAACTATAGGATACTGATTTTCTACTTTCAACATCTTTAAGGTTATTTGATCAAAATGAACAAATTCTCATCTTTGTGGTTCTCAGAATTATGAGGTTTGCCAATGCAAGATAAAATTAATAAAAATTTAAATGTCTCTGAATAAATGGGGCAAAAGGTTAAGAAAAAGGGAAGTTGTTTTATACTTATTTTAGTTGAATTATCTAGGATGTCCATAGTAATCAAATTAATCAGATAATTTATCAGCTTTTTCCCTAATATTTTTTTTCAAAGCTCCTTATCCTCTACCAAAAAAGAAAAAAATGCTATAAGACTGTATTGATTGTGTGCTACTAAATGCTGGTTAAGATCACCAATTAGTTAATGTTTCTTTACAACAAACATCAGCTGACATATTGATTCATTTTTTATTCATTTTCAGTGAAAGCAAATGATTGAAAATCATCTGGCGTGACACAAGGTTTCTTAAAATCACTTATATTTTCAATTTTCTATTACTCCAAAAGAGACTTTATGCAGACATCCTGAGTAACTATTACTTATACCTGTTTCTATGTCACTTCAAGGCACTGTTTTTAACCAGATGCACACAGAAGGGTTTGAGAAAATTAAAATATTATTAACTTAGTTTTTGGATAAAATGCTTCTGTAGTATCATGTGCTTTGTAATCTTGCAGCTGATGTTCTGGATCATTTAATTAATGGGAAAATGTCTAATATATAACCTAATTCCCAAAGTCAGACCTGCTGTCAAACAAAACAGTAAGAGCATATTTACCTCCTGTGAGAAAAGCCTGACTTCATTTTCCAATTTAAAGAAACGTGTCAACATGCATCTCATAGCAGCAATCTCACTTTTGAATTCTACTTCTGAGATACATAGACAATTAGATGATATTAGGTAGGTGATAGACAGATACGTGGATGGATAAAGCATGGGAGTTTGCTGTGAATTTGTTGCCTGATGGCGTAACGCTCTGCTGCTTTCTTGCTCGGGAACAATGCATTATTTGACTACAATTGCACAATCAACAAGCCAAGGTCATTAAATGAAAGTCATTGCAGCAAAGTCAAGAACTCATGAGAAGTTTACCTCTTTTTTATAGATGAGAACATGGCAATTATGAAAAAGAAGGTGGAAAAAGAGAAGCTGCATAATCATCTCACCCATTGGAAAGAATATGCATGGAAGTTGGAAATCTGGAAATTGATTTGCTTAAAACTATCTGTGCCCATTTACCATGTGGAAACTCTTCCTGACCCCCTAAAGGCACTCATTTCCCAGTTTGATGATCATTACTATAAAGATATTCTGTATCATTTGTTTATACTCAAACTCTTTTGAGTAGTTTATATAATTAATCTAATCGTTTTGGAGAAAACCTTAAACGCCACATCCTAGGATAAGATATTAATTTTATTAGAGTTTAAAGTTGACTAACTGTATTTTCAGTTACCCTAAAAATGTCATCAAGGTCTAGTATAACATGGAAGATATTTACAGTTATTTATATGAGAAACCTATTAAACATTAGCAGCAGTTCCCTCTTCTGCAGCACACACAGGCATTATTTTCATTGTCTTTTTCAATTTTGAGTATTTCCTTACTATAGTTAGCATAATATATCAGATCTACTCACATCTGTTTATAGAATAATAGAACAAGTTACAACATACCATCACTCAAAGTTTGTTAATGGGTTAATTGTATTTCATGTAATAAAACAAAGCAAGAGAAGAGGTAGGCATAATTTAAATGGTATTTTGGATATCACTACACATACCCAACAGTAGATATTCAAATGCACAGCAAATGGCTGCTTCATAAATTTTCTTTAAAAATTCCAAAGAGAACATATTTTCACGAGTGTTTAAAATATAATAGGTCTTTCTGAAGAAGTCATTCAGTTTGACTCAACAGTAGAAAGAATGCATTCTAGATCAACGGACCTACTTAAGACAGGGCTGCTGTATTGTTTCCAAAGTCCAAATAGATCGTCGAGAAAGGTTACTAAAAATGGACTCAAATGGTAATGGAGAAAATAAAAGACAGAAAACTTTTTAAAAGCCATGAGCATTTGAGTCCCAGGTATACGATATTATAGCTAGGAGCAGAGCTTTTGGCTATGGTAAAGCTTTCCACGCAATAGAGAATAATAATAGCAATGTTTGCAAGCCCCTTATAATGAAGTGGAATTTTAAAGAACGTCTTTGTGCCTCCTGTTTTAACAAGGAAATTTTACAGAAATCCAAGAAATAGAAGTTAAAATAATTCCCCCAGACAGGTTTCAGGTGCATTGAACCCTATTTCAATGTTGCTGAGTAGTTTCAGTGTGGTTTTGAATAATTCATTTCTAGATCTTTTTTTTTTTTTCAGGAAGCAGACTTGGTAAAGAAGCCTGTCCTATTCCGTTGCTGACTCACTTTATTTGTTCCTCCTTCCCACCTGACAAGTCTGTTTCTAATTGAAATGCATAGTAAAGTTTGCTTGCTCAAGAAAAGAAATGGAGAAAAATAGTTTAGAGTTAATCTTATTTTAGTTTGGCTGCTGAAAATCAAAATTAAATCCTCTTGAAGTCTGAATAAAGAAAAAAGGATAAGGTCACATTTGTCAAGCAACATATATTGCAGACATTTACAGCAAGAAATAGATTACTATTTCTAAAATAAATTCTTTTTATAATAGCACAGTTTGTTTTATATCCCAGATGTATGGGTGAAAGAGCAATGTATTCTGTAGAGAATTCTAATAAAACCACATTGGGCATGCTATAATATTAAGAAAACTTATATACCTCATACCTCTTTATTATTTATAATGTAAAGATTGAAAAGTTGGAACAATTGTATTAAAACTCGTTGCCAAGTGGTACAGGCTTTTGGAGTTTTCGATGTTGTTCACAGTTTAATGGGACTGCTCTTAACACTGCACAGCTTTCCTCTGTTAACCACCTTCTCCATACAGTTAATCATCCTCACTCCCAAAACAACCTGTTTCTTTTTTTTTGGTGAGGAAGATTTACCCTGAGCTAACAACTCTTCCCATCTTCCTCCTCTGTATATGTGGGTCGCCCGCCACAGCATGGATCCTGCGTAGGTCCACGCCCAGGATCCGAACCTGCTAACCCTGGGCCGCCGAAGTGGAGTGCGCAAACTTAACCACTTCACCACCAGGCCGGCCCTAAAACAGCCTCTTTCTTAATATGCCTATTCTGTCAATGGCACCATCAGCTAGAGGGGCTGGGTAAATTCAAAGGATATTTAAGAATGAATAGACATAGCCTTTGTTAACTAGATGTGAGGATATTTTTAAAAACATATTGATTATATCACTTCCTTTTCTAAAATCCAGGAATAGTTCATCATTTCTCATAGAATCTTTAAAAGTTCTATAAGGACATGCATGTTCTGCTGCTTTATTCTTCTCCACCTCATCTGTCATCACACTTCCCCAGACTTCTTTCCCTGCAGCAACTCTGGCCTTCTTTTAGCTGCTCTCACCTGCTGTGCTTCCTCTGACCTGACAGCCTTTACACCTGCAGTTCCCTACCTGAGTTGCCTCTTTTCCATCTTATAAATCAGTTAATACTTACACTTCATACCTTGGCTCAAATTTCTCTTCCTCTGAAAAGGATTCTTTCATCTCCCTGATTAGGTGGAGTGTTGCATTATATGCTGTGCTAAAACCAAGAACCTCTCATTCTAAACTCTTAACATAGCTGGATTTTAATGGGATTTTTTGTGTGTGTGATTATTTGTTTAATATCTGTCTCATCACCTAGTGTGAAATCTTCAGGAAGGCAAGCAGTGTTACCACTGAACTCTCAGTGCAGAGAACAGATGCTAGTACATCAAAAAGCTCTATGATGATATTTAATACAATAATGAATTAATAAACTGATAAATGGGAGAGGAAGTAGTCAAAGATATCTTTAAGATTTATGACATGGTTGGTTTTATGTTTATTGAGTAGGAAACAGAAAAGCATAGGGAAATATAGGAGACATGACTACATTGACTTCCAGTGTAGGATTTTTGATGTGCCTAAGCAGAATGTGAGTCTGGAGATCAGGAGGAAAAGTCTGAGTTAGCGATAGGCATTTTGAACCCTTCATTGTAACTGATGAGATAACCCAAGGAGACTATATCTAATGAAATGGGAAGCCCAAGAATGGGATCCTGAGAAATAACTGTGCAATGGAAAGTCAGTGTAAGAGAGGTCTGTGAAGAGATCTGATGGTACAAAAAGAGTGATGGAAAGAAAATCAGGTAAGAGTATTTAGAAACCAGTAGGAAACAAGTTTCAAATAGGAGGAAACTTCGCTGATGGACACTGGAGTGCGTCAAGTCTAACCAAACTCATTTGTAAGTTACTTATTTTAAAGAGCATATAGATGGAGATAAACAAGGTTGTATCTATGGTAGTACATATTATTTGGATATAATTAAGATTCTAGAAATTTCCCTCTAGGGAAGAGAAAAAATTCAGATCATCTATTAACCACTGGGCTTTGTTAAGTGTAAGAATGGGAAGTCATATAGATTTGGGAGATAGCTAGGATATAATAAACATGGACTAGGAAAATCAAACCTTTTTATATTTTACTTGCATGACTCTATTTATATTTCTTCAGATTCCTCACATATACATCGGAGGTAATAATACCTATTTTTCAGAGTTATATGGTTTAAATAAAATATGTGAAGATAGTTATTTTATCATTTGGTCTATATTAGATATTTGCATGGAAACTAAATCTACTTTAATACTTTGAAGACTGAGAAAGGTAAAAATGCTGGCCTAACTTTTCCCTAACGGTAATATCCTAAAAAATATTTAGTATACTTCTTAACAGAAAATGAAGCAGGAGTGCATTCCAAAAAATGCTATAGCTTTAGCAAACATCTATGTGAAAGAGTCAAAAGAATTCAGAAAATTCATTTTATAAACTCCTTCATCTGCAACAGTATAAACAAACACTATAAGCAGAATCCAAGTTCAAATTCAATTCTAGATATTCAATTCCCTATAGACATCCTAAAATAGTGTGAATAATTATCATCTAGCTCTATTTAAATCACTCAATATTGTTTGTAAATAGCACTGCAATATACAAGAAAACAAGACAAAGTCAAGGATGTCTGAAAATTCCACTCAGCATACAATATTTCTACAGTAAAGTGTTTCAACCACTTCAGAATCATCCATAACACAATCTGTGCTTCATGAATAAATAATTTCTGGACAGTTTTAAAACATGGTTCTGCTCCAAAGAAATTCTTTGTCAAATAGCATTTTGAGAGTTGGTTCTTGCTAAAGTGGTGTTATGTTATCCCAGCACTAATTTGAAGAACTTAATCAAGTGGTCATCATAGATATGGAGTATGAGAATACATTATCAGAAGATCTATCTTATTCTTCTTGAAACTACTCAATTTCCAACTATAACACTGTATGCTCCCATACTGGACTTTTACTCTAGTATTTTAGTTGCTAATTGATTGCATACATAACATTATCCGAATGCCTTTCTTAAAAGGTGGTATATACTACCATAATCATTAAAAAACATATGTTAAACTGGTTAAGGTCATGTATAAAAATCTGTCCAAAACTTGAAATTGTTTTCTTCACGCTGTGTTTCTATAATAATGAGCGAAATGATTGATATTTTCCTTGAAAATTAAATGTTAAATTGTCTAGAAAAATAAAATATGCAGAAAATATTCAAACTGTCTTCAATTTTGTTTCCCAGGTTAGATAAACTCTGAGTAATCTCTAAATACATTATTCTATTCTATTACAATACTCCATATTATACCTATTAATAATAATATATATATGATTGAATATAGTAATTGTAATAGATATTTCATGTCAAATAAATCTACGTGTTATTTTTAATAATGATCTATCATTTTGTTTAATATACACCTTTAATCACCATAAATTCTATAGAGGAAAATAAGAAAAAATGTGCTCTTTGTCCAATAAGCAAAAACACAATCTATAAAAGAGAATTTACTTTTTGAAAATTTACTTTTTGATAAGCTAGGATATTTTCTCGTGAAGTAACAAAGTGACAATTTCTCTATGTAATCTGATTAATAATGTTAGCTAAAATGGATGATTCAGAACTTTATCCAACCCTCAATGTTTTATTGTTCAGACTAAATAGGATATTCATTTCAATCTTATCAAGGATCATATAAAAATTTTATGAAAGCACATTAAATAGATTTATACATTTTGATATATTCACTTTATATTTTTATTAATTATATAAAACATATGATAAACAAAGGAAATATACTAAGAAGAACATACAAATTAAGGAAAGGCAAGAATGGAATCATAAGTAAAGCATACAATCATTTTGATTTAAGGAAATGGGCTAAAATAATTTAAATTCCAGTGTTTGAGGAATCATGTATCGATTAAGCTTTTGGGAAATTTAGCATAGAGGAATTTAATGGCAAGAGATAATGAGGAGATACTCATTTTTAAAATCAAACTTTTTTTTAAGTGGATGAATATTGCCCAAACTAATGATGGCTGACCAATTTTCATGTATGACCCTTTTTGATCCACACAGAAATAAAAAATAAGAGAGACATAGATAAATGGAATATTTGAATCATTTTGCTCAGCTTTGAAAGGAATGCAATTTTAGTGTATTATACAGCAACTGCTAACTAGCTGTACAGCAACAGAATCTGGCTTTGTAATTTCCCAATATTTTTAATACAGACAATAACTAAAAGGTCATTAGCAAAAACTCAGATGTCATCGTCATCTCTAAACGACACACAAAATAAACAATTTAGGGACCTTCAACATGACAGATAATATCTATATGTGAGTTCTAAACCCGACAAATAGGTTACTCAGGATCCTAAATAGATTCATGTCACCGTCAAAAAAATTATTGCTGTAGTGAAAAGCATTAAGAACACATTCTTTCCAGAATAAAGTTTCCATTTAGGCACAATCAGCAGGGCTTAATTAGAAAACATGAATAATTGAATGTGCTACTGCTCTCTGAGCAACAAACTGAAGAGTTATGTAGAAGCAAATTCTTGTTAGACAAAAGGGCATGTTGTACTGAATCATTCTCGAATGTTTTCCCCTCTCTGACAACAACCTTTTCAGTGATAATTCAAATGAATACCCTCTGAGCAAATACTATAAATATAGATCTTCGGTTAAAATAGAAAAAACAGCAAACAAAAAGATTTATGCAGTCTCCACATAATCCAAGTTTCGGAAAATATAATAGAAAGAGAAAGGGGGAGAGGAAAAGGGTATGGATTGAAAAATCCCTAGAATATGGAAGTCTTCATAGAATTCATCTTTCTGGCAACAGTATTTAAGGCCAAGCTCAACAAATATTCTCTATTGAAACACAATTTGAATTTATGCACCTATTTCTCACTTTATATATGTCCCTCCCTAACTGTATGCTAATAGAGCAAATGCTGAATGCTTGCCTACAATTCTTGGTGGTTTTAGTATGTTTAGGGCTCTTTAAAAAGACACAGAAGTAGTTGAGATGATTAAGAATATATTCATTGAGAAGCAGTATATAAATGAAGTAAAAAAAAATGTTTAGACATAAATATACAACAAAATCCAAATACCTAAAAACAGTAACAAAAACAGAAAATAAACAAATAAAACAAAATCACAAGTGTTTAACCACCTGGCTGAACTGACCAAGCATTGATTTCCCTGGAGCCATGCCCAATACTGCTATTTCTGTGTTTCTTTTGTTTTTATTCTCTTTTCCTATTCTGAGCCATGTGTCATCTTTTTGGATGCCCTGTTCATTCTGGAGAACTAACCAAAGGAGCCTCATTCGTCTCTTTCTGTGTTTACTGCTTTGTCTACTATAACAAGGACGCGACCCACTCCCTGAAAGCTGGGGCTACTGTTTCTGCTCTTGCTCTCGCTGACCTTGCAAGACATTCCTCGCCATCTCTACAAAATTCTATGAGGTTACTCTCCGCCTCTCTCAAGTTACTTCTCTTTCCATATTCTGTGCTATGCCTCCAGACTCCTGGACCTGAAGAAAGCACTTTAACAGCCTGAGACTCCGTGAGGTCAGAGGGCAATTTTTTCTCATTGGTAAGACAAACTGTCGGAACCCATCACAGACACACCAGTACATGCTGACTAATTCTTCTAACTTTGCTTTCTTGGCTTTCTCAATCCCTCCACTTACTTCTCTCAGCTCTTCCAGAGCAGAGAAACACAATGTTTCCATTTGAAATAACTTTCCAGGGGCTTCTGTTTAGAGAATAGCTCTTCATGCTAGCCTGGAGGAGGTCTACTCTGTTGTCTCTGCAGCATAATATCCAAACTCCAGGATATTGGAGAAGGCATTTACACAGAGTTACTGCCCAGGAAAGACCCTGAAACCTCTTTTAATTCTTATCCAGGATATTTGAAAAACAAACAATTAACTCCATAGCCAACTCCCACTTACTTGTAGCTATCCTGAAATATTTTGTGCATAACATTTCAAAAAGGATCATCCAAAACACCTCAATTTGGAGAGGCAGAATAGTGCAGTGGTTCAGAATGCAGACTATGACCAGACTTCCCAAGATTCCAGTCTCAAGGCTTCTACTTCCTTCTCAAAGGAACTTCGTTAAGTCACTTTACCTCTCTGTGCCTCAATTTCCTCATCTGTAAAATGGCACATTTCTCTTGAGGTTGTTAGGAGGAGTAAATGTGCTTAATCGTGTCAAATGCTTAGAAAAATGTCTGCAACATAATAAGCACTATAGCAAGTGTTAGCTATTAATATTGTTATGACAAATATTGACAGGAGAGGGTTGGATGTTAATCTTTTATTTTTTGCTAATTCACTAAATGATTTTACAAGCATTTTAAGCTCTTTGCAGTGTATTTTACTATTTAAGAAATAATTGCTAGCTTATATCCAAGATTTTTTCCAACATTAAAAATATGAATTACTCAGGAATTTCCTTGGGTAACCATACCTTTTAAACCAAAGCAAGGCTGTTCATAGAATATTTACAATTAAGAGTATTTAGGGCTGCCTTATTCTTGAATTACATACTGTCACAAGACAACCTCTTAGATATGATAGAACAAATACTTAAAATGTTTTAACATATGTATATTTTACATTGTGATTTCATTTTAAAATTATATTAATAGATATTTTTCTCACATTACTTTTTTTGGCATTGTTACTACTATATGCATTGTTTACCTTGAAACACTATTTACAATTATTTCTAAGAAGAAAATGTTAAAATTTGTTGTTTCCTTTTTCAATAATGAAATCTCATGTAGATGGATAGATCTGAAATTTCTTCTCATTTTCAATTCATTTCGCATTTTGTAATATTACATAGCCTGAAGTATAAACAAAAACTAAAAATAAGAACACATATTTCTTATCTTGTAATAACCATGATATGCTTCCTATAAATAACAAATAACCTTATCAAGATAGCAGTTCCAGAAAACACCCCCTCAAAGAGAAATTATTTAGAAAAAATACAATCTTAGATTTGAAAAAGAACTGAGATGTCAAATAGTCAAATTTTCCACCTAATATATCAAACACTTATAAAATATCCTTTTTTTCTAGTAGTTATTAACCATTGCTCAAAAATAGCCAGGTTTGGGGAACTCATTACTTAACAAGGCATCAAATTCCATTGCATTTCTGGAACATCCAAATCGAGTCAAAACTCATCTCTACGTCATTTCTCTTCACAAGCCCTGCTTCTACCATATGGAGTAAGAAATAAGTTCATTATCTTAAGATACTTCTTATGGTGTGATTTCTAGTTTTTAACTCCTAATTGTTCTTCTCTAATCATATTCTTCTTTGCCAGTGTTCCTCTGAAAATTTCAGGCAATTTCAAAATCCTTTCTCATTTCATTTTAGACATAAAACATAAATTTCAATTTAATGAAGCCCATAGTTAAAACTCAGAGGGCTGAATTATTTTTCTTCTTCCTATATTGACAATTTTTATTCTGCTTCTTCAGCAGTTTCCTTAGAAAATAGCCCAAGAAAAACATACATTTAGAAGCCAGCCCTGATGGCCTAGTGGTTAAAGCACAGCACTCTCACTCATTCAGTGGCCCAGGTTCATTTCCCAGTCACAGAACCACACTACCTGTCTGTCAGTTGCCATGCTGTGGCAGTGGCTCACATGGAAGAACTATAAGGACTTACAACTAGGATATACAATCATGCACTGGGGCTTTGGGGAGAAAAAATATTGAAGAAGATTGGCAACAGATGTTACCTCAGGGCGAATCTTTCAGAAAAAAAACAAACAAAGATTTAGTCCAGGTGTTAGAATGACCTTTCTTGGTATATCGTCAAATCTAAAGCATGCCATGAATCCGTTTGCGTTCCATATTGCCATCGAGCTCTATGTTTCTAGTTTTAAAGTCCAGTTCACTGGAGTCAATTCTAAAAAAAGTAGTGAAACTGTTATGACTTAATTGTAAAATTAGGAGATAGGAAATGAAACTGATTAAACCTATTGCTCAAAATTGCAAATGACTGTTAAACATGAAATGATTCTCTCTTGTCCAACTTGTAAGAAGTTAAGCATATATCTTCTCAAGGATAATAAGAAGAAAAACTTCCCTCAATGACTCATCTCTGAATGGATAGGTGCATATCTGCCATCTTAATCCATTCTTAGTGGAATCCCACCTGTGGATTGTACAACTATAGGGATAGATGTTTAAAAGAGACTGTCACAAAGGATGTCCCACTCAGGATTTCAGGTGGTTGCTTTATATCTGGGGCAGCATAATAACAGAACTTCTCATTTATATGTGAGGGCTAGAGGTAGAAGATGAAGAATGATTATGAAAAAGGAGAACGGAAACATATTCCTTTTTGGAATTTGAAATAACTCATGGTCTAGCCAAGTTGATTTTTACAAAATTACATGAAAACACCAAAAATCAGTGGGTATGAAATTGCTGAATTGCTGTTAGCAATGGTGCTGGTGGAGGTTGGCGGGAAGGACACGTTCTATTTGAATAAAGTAAATGTAGGTGAATCATAAATTATGGGAAGAGAAATAGGCATTCTAATAATTTTGCATTTTGAAGTATGTTTTATGCATTTATGAAAATGTCCTGTGAATTAAGTAGTACATTAACAAATGAGAGAAAAAGCAAACATTTTATTGAAACCAATTGTTTCATTTCCCAATTTTATCATATACCATGGAAAAGTGATTCAAAATTCATAACTAAACCCTGTTTTGCATCACAAAACAATCTTCTATTCCATTTTAAAACTTATTTTTATTTTTTTATTTATTTATTTTTTTTGTGGGGAAGACCAGCCCTGAGCTAACATCCGTCACCAGTCCTCCTCTTTTTTTGCTGAGGAAGACTGGCCCTGGGCTAACATCCGTGCCCACCTTCCTCCACTTTATATGGGACGCCGCCACGGCATGACTGACAGGCAGTGGGACGGCGGGCGCCCGGGATCCGAACCGGCGAACCCCGGGCTGCCAAGCGCGGACGAAGCCGCTGTGCCACCGGGCGGCCCCTTAAAACTTATTTTTAAAGGGACATGCAAGATTTTATATCTTGCATTAATAATAAAACTTCACTTTTTATATAACATTTTGGACAGAAACCCTAAGTTTTTGTTTTGTTTTTGTGAGGAATATTAGCCCTGAGCTAACATCTGTTGCCAATCCTCCTCTTTTTGCTGAGGAATATTGACCCTGTGCTAACATCCGTGCCCATCTTCCACTACTTTTATGGGAAGCCGCCACAGCATGGCCTTGCATTGGTCCATGCCCGGGATCTGAACCTGTGAACCCCGAGCAACCAAAGCGGCACGTGGGAACTTAACTGTTACACCACCAGGTTGGCCCAGAAACCCTGAGTTTTATCCTGTGTACTTACATTTATCTGATGCAACCTAACAATAATTCTGCAACAATGTAGGCAATGCTAGTAAAAAAGGTTTTCAGTTAAACCAAACCAAAGCCCTATTGAGGGTTGTGATACCATGCACTGTAATTTCCAAGTGAAGTGGGCAAGCTCTAATGTTACCAACTCAAAGATAGTCAGGGACTGTACTTAAGGAAACTATTACATACAACTTGAAAACAATACCAGGATTTAGTCTAGGACCTTCATGAGACCTGGGAGAGAATTTTATTCTAGCTTATGTCTGGGAACCTAGAGAGATAAATAATTTAATTGCATATCTTGGAATTAGAGTCCAAAGTGCTTATTCATCGTCTAGGAAAGCACAATTGACTAAAAAAAAAAAGAATGAATTTTTTAAACTTAGAATGTGTTTGGTATTGAATTGATATTTCTTTACTAGTCCTTGTCTATTTAGTATACCATTCTGGCCACTGAGTATGATGAAACTAAATTTGGTACTTTCAGGAGAAGTGCAATATGGCTTTTGCTGTTCTTATTCAATGAAGAACTGCATTTCAAGAGGATCATTCAAAGTCACCCCTATGGTCTATCAATACAGCGCAGGGACCTGTCTCAGTGGTAAGCCATATACTCTGAGCATTGTGTGAATGTACAGTTTGCAATTTTTATACTTATCTATGTATTAGGTCACTAGAATTTTGTATAAGATATTATTTAACCTCTTGAGATAGAGACTGACTAATGCCTAACAAACACATAGTCATAAGAATACCACTAATTACCCATGCTGGGGAATTTATCTAAAGAAAATAATTCAACAGAGGAAATTAAATTTACAAATATTAATTACTGTATTATTTATAATTGCAAACAACTGTAAATATCCTAAACGTTCAATGACAGAGAAATAAAGATTTTTGAACATCCCTTTAGATAAATATTTTTAGCCATAAAATTATATTGATGAAAATAATTTGGTGATAATAATGAAGATATTTATGAAATAATGTGAACTGATAAAAGTACAATATGATTTCAATGCTATAAGAAATAAATATGCATGTGAAATTGGTTAGAAGGACAAATGGACTTAGTCTTGAGAGGATTTTTATAATTGTAAATAAATTTTCTTCTTTAAAAATGTTCTGTACTGTTACTGTTTCATATACATATGGATGTATATGATTTTCCATTGCATAAAATAAAGTCAGCCCCATCATCTGATTTGCAATAAGACAGAAACAGCAGAATCCTCTGTCAGAAAACTGTCCATGTTTTAAACATGTCTAAAGTGATAGAGTCATATATGTGTGACTTTACTCTTTTCTAAGTAAATATTGCACACTATAGACTAGGAAATAAGATCTATGGTGATATATAGAGGGAAACAAGTTTAAAAATATATAGACAATAACATTCTATTAAAAATGAGCCAGAAGTGCTTGATTAATTAATATTAATACTCGTTTTGAGTCTGTAGGTGCCTTTCACTATGCCTGATATTTATTATGTCGCTTAATTGCCACAATTATGCTATGTGATTGCTGTTATTATCAACCCTATTTTATAGATGAGAAAATCAATTCTTAAAGGAATTAAATGACTTACCTGAAATCACAAGGCAAGTAAATGGCCCAATCAAATTTAAAGTTGGCTCTGTTTAGGCCAAGAAACTTTGACTTTAATCCCATACTGTACTCCCTCAACAAGAAAATGATCTGGTTCCTCAATTACTCCACAGAAAACCTGGATATAGTGGGATATGGAGAGCCATAGTGGTTACAGTGTAAGTTTTGTTGTCAGGTTCAAGTTGCTCTTTTTGAGCACAGGCAAGATTTTTTACTTTGGCCAGTGTCAGATTCCTCTTGGTAAAATGAAAATAATATATGTTTTTTTCAAAGGGTTGTTGTGAGGTTTAAAGATATAAAACTTGTCATTTCCTCCATTCATTCAGTCAATGTTCATTAAACAGCTACTTCATACCAAGCTTCCAGTGAGGGGTTTGGAGATAGAAAGATGAGTCAGTGTAGGAAGAGAGAAAAACATTAATTAAAATACTAATGTAAATCAATGCATGATTACCTAATATATTAAGTACTCTGAAAGAAAAATAAAAAAGGGAGAGGAGTATTAAATAGTTCAGAGGGTAGATAAGTCCTTCGTGAGGAAGTAGGTATCCTCAGGTATCTGAATGCTAAGTAGAGAATTAATAAACAGAAGCTGTGAGGGAGACTTTCTGGCAGTGGGCAGCCTGTGTAAAGACCCTGAAGCAGGAAGTAGTGTGTTTGAGGAATCAAAATAAGGCAAATAAGTGACATTTTGCTCTTGAAGCAAGGGAGCTGCATAAAATGATACTGGAGAAAAAAGCAAGGGCTAGTTAAGGAGTCTTTTAGACCCTTGAAAAGATGTCCATCTTTCTAGTAATGATAAGCCATGTAAGGGTTTTGAAGAGAGGAGACACCTAATCAGGTCTGCATAGAATTGAGGAACGCTTCTCTGGGGGAGAGGTTTGGAGCTGATGGATGTAGGGAGCTAAACTAGCAAATGCAGAGGGAAGAGTCAGAGATACAGGCAGTTTGGACTAAGTGTAAACTCTGAGGTTTCCAACATTTAAATGTTGGACGAAGAAAATGAGCCAAACAAGCCCCTTGACAAAGAGCAGCTAGAGAGACGAAGGAAAATCAAGGCTGGGCGAGGTAGTGGAGCCAAGGGCACCTCTCAAGGAAGGAGAGGTTAATACTGTGAAGCGCAGTTTAAACGTCAAGTAAGATTAAAAATAAAAACGCCGTTGGATTTAGGGACATGGAACACATTATAATGGAAAATGATATCTTTGTTTTTCTTGTTCCCAGGGATTTAGATTTTTGTTCTGTTAAAAGATAGGCTGAGGCATATTAAAATTTTTAAGAGTTTATTGGAGTAAACATTGATTCCCATCGGGCAGCGCCAAACCAGAAGTGGTTAGGACTGCTCCACTGACAGAAACTACGGGTTAAGTGTCTATAAAGAAGAAGTGGAAGCAAGGCACTGAAATTTTTTGATTGGCTATAGCTTAAGGGGTTGTATGATTTGGGAAAGCCTAGTTGGCTGTTTGTGATTGGTTGTTCTCTTACCCATGAGGCATTTATAGGTACTGACTCTGGTTTAGTTTTCTGTTTACTTACTGGGCTACCAAGGCATTAGAGCCGCCTGTCTAATAGCCTCCTTGTTTGATTAGTCTAACAGTTCAGCTTTCTAGTCAGATTTGTTTGTTTCACACTTACATTTTCTTTGTTAAATAACAGTTGAGTATCACCATTGAACTTTGGAGTATTTTACAATGGCATTCCTTTTTTAGAATGTTTAAGCCTTACTAAAAATAATGAAAACAGAGGCCTTTGGCAGCAACAAAAGCAAATCAATTTCTACTGAGTCTGGATTTTTCCTGTGTTTTGCCAGTTAAACAGACTGTTCTAAGTTCTAAGGTTACTATTTTCAAGGATGACTAGATACTTACTACTTACAAAGATGACTCCAAAACCTTCAGTATATGAAATAAGAAGAATGAGACTTAATCCAGAATTTTAGGCCAAGGACAGTAAACTGAGAGCAAAGTTAATTTGTCTCATTTATTTTCTAAATTGGCTCCCAGATTATTTTATAACTCATGAATATGAAATGTAGTCCTATGATCAAATCGAAAAAGTTCCAATCAAACCAACATTCATATTTTCTTTTCCGGGAATTCCAATCCTTAAAAGGTTTTATAACACTTCCACTTGATTTTATTGTTTGATTCCAAGAAATGTTATTTTCTGAAAAGAAATCCCATACCTCTTATCTATAGAGAATATAACTTACTTCTTCACTCTATGAGTTACAAATTAATTGAATTAGTAATTCTTTATGAATCTTTACATCTTGGGTTTTTTTTTTTTGTTTATACAATTTCTTAGAAAATCAGGGGTTTTTGGCCAGTCCCAGTGGCCTAGTGGTTAAGTTTGGAGGGCTCCACTTCAGCAACCCAGGTTCAATTCCCAGGCGTGAACCTACATCACTCATTGGTAGCCATGCTGTGGTGGCAGCTCACATACAAAGTAGAGGAAGATTGGCCACGGATGTTAGCTCAGGGCAAATCTTCCTCAGCAAAAACAAATAAACAAAACCAAACCAGGGTTTTTCCTCCATTTTAATTCTCTAAAGAAAATTACCCTCCAAATCATATGTGAATTCATATTTTCTTTGCAAACATATCTTAATATCTAAACTTTACTTCTAACCTTTTGAATATATTCTTATAGCCAGTAATCTTCCTATGGGCAAGAAGTAGTTAGGATTTGTGAGCAAATAAAGGTATGCTGAACTGTGTGATAATGGATGTCGGATTTCAAACCAGTTTGACCTTGTAAACTCTATATAATATCACATGGTAAAGAATAAATTGCTAAAGTAGAAAGGAAACAACAAGAGAGGATATGAATTTAATCAGACATTTTAGTGCCTTGGGGAACTAAACTGTCTCATTCTTCATGAACTGAATGATATTTATAAAAATGTTGCTCTTTCTTCTCTTTTGATCTTATGCTGTTTCTCCTCATCAGCTTTTCAAGTCTTGCAGAAACTGGTGCTTTTGTTGTTGCTGTTACTGTTCCAGAGAAGTTGCTGTCACATATTATGTGACAGACATTAACTCAAACTAGAACATTCTTACAGGTTAACTTCTAGTTGAGTGATACTTTTGAAGGACTGAGCAGAGCTCTTCTAAAGTTTAACTGATAAAGCACTGAAAACTAAGAGCAAGGGTGTATTAAAATCTGTCTTCGTGTGAAAGTATGCTAGTATTTATGCCCACACATCATAGGTGTAGAACCTGTTTAATTAGAAATGGAACATCAACACAATATTAATTGAATTATCCAGTATTGATATATAGTAAAATTTTGAGTGCTATATTTTAAAAAATTCCATATTTGTACTAAGAGGATAGCAACATAGTACAATGTATTCCATTTTATGATGAAAAATAGATAATGACAGAAGAGAAATACTTGCTGCCTCAGTGGTTAAAAATGTTATTGGGAATAAATTTTTTCACTTTTTTCTTTCTCACCCTTCCTTTTCCCACATTCCCTAATTCTGAATTTATTAATTTGTAGCTTATTTTAGGAAGGGGAAGCCTGCTGTTTCATTTACTAATTTTTTTCAGCAAATATTTACTGAGCACGTTCTTTCTGTCAGGTCCTCTGCTAGGCTCTGGGGATGCAACAGTGCACAAAAACAAACATAGCCTATAGCTTCATGGCACTTACAGTCAGGTGGTTAAGAAAAAACCAATCAAATCCCCTCTGAAATAACCCCCAAATTGCCTTTTTGCAATTGTTGTAGAGCAAGGGTGCATATGGGAATTCCACGTGACCAAAGAAGTCAAGGAATGCTGACTCAACTAACGAAGGAATCTACTCGAAGAGGGGAGTGGAGAGCATATGGGCAGATGGAGCAGATGCTTTAAAGGAGTACAGTGGAGCACAAGAAATCTAAATAATTCTACTATGGCTGGAGCAGAGAAAAAAATGAGGGCAAAAATTAAGCTAGAGAGGTCATTGAACATAGACTATGTAGAGTCTCTCAGGCTAGGTTAAGAATATTGCTTTCATCCTAAGAGTAACTATAAGGCATTGAAATATTTTGAGCAGCTGATAGAGTTTTGACAGGCTAGTGTGACTGCATAGTGGAGAGTGGATTGTAGGAGGACAGCACAGGTATGTATGAGCCAGTGGAATTTAGTTTTGCACGTTATCCAGGTGAAATGTAACAGTAACTTTAATCAAGGTGATGGAGAGCTCTTCAAGGGATATAATAGGAAGTGCTGATGGATTAGATATGAAAGTTTTCAGTAAATATCAAAGGTTCCAGGGTTACACAATTGTTTTTTTTTTTTTTTTCCAACTCCATTATTCAGTGAGATAAAAGGCTAGGAGTGGGCACCTTGGTTGGATTTTGTACATATTGGGTTTGTTTAGCATCAGAGAAAGATAACTGTTCTCAAGAACAGGAATCAGAAAACTACAGCCAAATCCAGACCACTGCCTGTTTTTAGAAATATAATTTATTGGATCACAGTCACATCTATTCATTTATGCATCATCTATGGCTGCTTTTGCACAATGTTAAAGTTTAGTAGTTGCGACAGAGGGTAACATTTACTTCCTGGCCTTTTACGGAAAATGTTTACTGACCTCTGCTCTAGAAAATGGAGATCATCTTAACTTTTATTTTCCTCGTTATCCACCCCTTTGATGTTTGTGGACAAAAAGATAACCTCTCGTCCTAATCAGGCACATTAATTGATTTACTTACTCACTTAAAAGTTAATTCTTAAATTTCCACTATGTGCAGGCACTGGCAGTATTTGGGATAGTGCTCCTGGTTTAAGGTGACTCACATCCAGTGTGTAAACAATTACATCCAGTTAGTGTGCAAGTGCTATGTGTGTGGTTGATCCCTTCCAAAGCATCTTTGCCCAAAGAATATTCACTCAAAGCAGAAAATAAAAACAAAACCCAAACACACACAGAGTCTAATTTTTTTGATAGCTTTTAATATTTTAGGAAATGATGGGGCCGCCCGGTAGCACAGAGGTTTGGTCTGTGCTTGGCAGCCTGGGGTTCGCAGGTTCAGATCCCGGGCACCGGCCGATGCACTACTCGTCAGTCACGCCATGGCGGCATCCCATATAAAGTAGAGGAAGACGGCATGGATGTTAGCTCAGGGCCAGTCTTCCTCAGCAAAAAAATAGAGGAGGATTGGCAACGGATGTTAGCTCAGGGCTGGTCTTCCTCACCAAAAAAAAAAAAAAAAAAGACTAATGCGTAACTTAGTTTTATTTTTTTGCTTTAGTATTTTTGTGTTTCTATAGTGCCTCTTTTTCTACTTTATAACATAAATTGAGACATAAAATGCGCCTGTGCTTACACAGTGACAGAGCCAGGATTCTAAACCACATTACGTGTTTATGAAACTGCTGTCTTGAACCCAATCAATTTAATGTACTGGAATGACCACTGTAGTAGGATTTGAAATAAAAGTTGAGCTGTGTATGTAGCCTTGTGACCTTGTTGCCTCATTCAGTTCAAACAATAAAAATTAGAAAAAATATTTAAAAATCTAGTGCATACAGTAGAGCAATAGGTATCGCTTTTTCTAGAAATAAAGATTTCTTGGAATGCATAAACCATTAGATAAAAATGGAGGATTTTTGAATCCTCCATGCAAAGATTGTTTTTCCAAAGTAAGATCTCCAAATGATTATGGAACAGAAAAATTTGTGGAGTCTTTTATTGATGACAACTTTTCCAGTATGTCTTCTTAAATAGCCAAAGGGGTGAACTAAATTACCTTGCAAGCAGTACCTCTCAATAAACCTTTATGAGCGTCATACTGCTTCCCTGAGTGCAAACATGTATCAAACACAGAGGAAAGAGATGTGTGAATAATATTGTTTGGGATATTTTCAGCATCATCCTCCTGTATAAAGAAAACATCTAACTGAATATAATTGCATAAAGAAACAACCACTTATTTCTAGAAACCACTTATTTCCTGGAAGGAAACTACTTATTTCCTGGAAGGAAACTACTTATTTCCTGGAAGGAAAAACACCAAAATATTAATTTGATTTTCTTTGGTGGGATTCCTGGTACATTTTTTATTCTTGTCTAATTTCTTGGTTTTCCAAATGCACATCAGTGAGAATGCATTGCCTTTTCAATAAAAATACATTTAATATAAAAAGGGTAAAGTATTATTCAATTTTTTTAAAGATTTGTGCACATTAAATTTAATCTCCATTGCATGTCTATGATATTGTTAGAAAACAAAATGATCAGTTTATAAATTATGAATAAAATGCAATTTCAAGGCTAGTAGCTAGAGGCAGAAGTTAAATGATAACAGAACCCAAATCTTCTGATTTTTGAGCCATGGATCCAATGATATTGACTCTCCTTCATAATATAGCATAGTGTTGTATACTTCATTTAATAGTAAACAAACAATTTTTAAATTATGCACCACTACCTGTTGGTGACAAATGGCATTGTGAAGCATATTAATGAGCATGAAAAAGTGTTCATTGAAAAAACAGTATCTTCCTTCATTTGTGTCTTAACTGGGGTATTGATTGATCTTAAAAAGAGTGCTCTCACAAAGAGGTTTGGAGAAAACTGGATCTCTTTAATTTCTTTCTTACTCCCAAATGTTGAGTCTTAGCTTCTTCATCTTTAAAAATGGAGTTAAGGGTCAGCCCTGGTGATCTAGTGGTTAAGTACAGGGTGCTCTGCTTGGGTGGCCCAGGTTCGGTTCTCAGGTGTGGACCTGCACCACTCATCTGTCAGTGGCCATGCTGTGGTGGTGGCTCACATACAAAAAGAGGAAGGTTGGCAATGGATGCTAGCTCAGGGTGAATCTTCCTCAGCAAAATAAATAATAAATAAAATAAAATGGGGTTAAAATCTTTTACATTATTCCTAAGTATAAATTTGTATTTGTAACAATAATAGCTAAATTTGTGAGTGTTTCCTGTGAGAGAGGCACCTTGCAACTATTAAAGTTACTTAATTAAAGTGAGTTCTATTAGAATCCTCGTTTATAGTTGAGAATATTGAGGATTATGGTGGTTCAATAACTAGGTCAGGGTCTTAATAAATAGTGGGAGATATCTGGGAATCACAACCAGACAGTCTAACGTTGGAGTTCAAGCTTGTAATAGCTATGGATACATCTTCCTCTTCTCAAAGAAACTTGATTTGGCTTTTTCATCCCAACTGATCTGCTAATACTGATACTTTGGTTTCGCTAACCTTACCAGATTTTTATTAAGTTCAGGGTGCTCCACTTTTATTAACTCCACTTTCTTTTCTATCAAAATTTTTCTTTAAGCCTTCAGATGAAAGAAATTCATAAATTGAGCCAATCTCCTGCCTTTAGTGACAAGCATTTCTCCTTGATTTAGATACAAAGAAATCTCACAAATGATTTTATAGCAAACCTCTGTTACTTGTCTGCTGATAATTGGATCTGAGACAAAGCAAAAGAGAAGGAAAGCTTTTTTTGTTTTTTTTTTTTTTGACTTATTAATCCTCACAAAATACATCCTGCTAGGAAGCTGCGGGGTACTTTAAACCAGGTCATTTTAACTAAACATAAATACAGCACAAATTGGATGTCCCCTCAGGCCTTTGAACTGACTCGAAGCTAAGACTGTACACAGGCCTTCAGTTTTATCTATGCATGTTCTTGGAGTAGAGTCAAATTCTCAGCAGAAACACACATTTGCAAGAATAGGACCAGCTGCAGAAGGTTTTGAAACTATGAGCACTAGCACTTTATAAAAGCCGAAAAATACAGACGGTCTCTGAACTTTAATTACTTGACTTCTCCAAAAGCACATGTAGAAACCCCTATGTCTATGCCTAACTATTCATTGCTGTGGGGTACGATGAAAAAAATATTAGCTTTGGAGCTTAACTGCTTTTGCAATCCTGGTCTGCCATTTAATTGAGGCAAATCATTGAAGTTTTATCCTCAGTTTTATCAAATCTTAATGGATTTTTCATGTGTTCCTAGAATGGAACAGAATATCAACAAATAGTTTTATCATTGTTATGTTGACCACTCTGCGTTACCAGTATTCAGAAGTGCATGCTTCTGGATATTCATCTCTTTAATAAGGTTTAAAGCCTCTTTCTCCTTCTATAGTCTTCTTTCCTTTTCCCATGGGAAACAGCCTCCCACTGTAGCTGTCTCTCTAATGACTATCATTTCCCACCATCATTGTATGGAAGCTCATCCTTTATAGCAAATAACACATTATGATTTGTAGAGCATTCGTGAAATAATCTTTTAAACTTATTTAAGCTGAAGTGATATGGCCTCGAGTACCAAATTCCTAAGAAAGACCGGAAAGGTTTTGGAGTTCAAGGGGGGGGGAAGATATTCCCCATCTTATTAAAAGAAATGTGTATAAACAGTTAAATTAAGAAAGACAAAACAGATTTGCTCTTTTAAGTATGACAGTGGGAAGAGGCATCTTGACAGGTAACGTCTTCCGAATTCAGGAATATTTATTGATTGTTTTTTTCAAGATTAGCTCATCTTACTAAATTCAACAACTGTATCCTGTTATCAATATGTGGCCCAGGTTTAACGGCATCGGGGATGGACTGCCTTTCCTTAGGAAAGGATGACTAGGCTGAAGGGGATCGTCATTGCTCTGAGTCCAGAAATAGAGAGAATACCATATCCTCTTTCAGCAGTGTGAACACCACTCTCAAGCCCGCCTTTTCATAATACAAGGAAAAAATGACAAGTATTAACTCTGGAAGACTACAAAAGGAAAGAATTTGAAGTGAACTATAGAAAACCTGTCTATTTTCTTTTTCTGGGTTCTTGGGGCTAAATGAGGTGCCAAGAAATGCTGTTCTAAGGTATACTGGAGACCTTTGAAATTAGTCCAACAATTTATAGTCACTTAAAAACTTGAGATATCTGAACCAATATTGATTAAAAACATTGGCTTCCAACTGTGCTGAGTGTTCTGGGGTTAACAGAACTTTCTAGCATATACAAAAGACATTCACAGCTGAAACTCTGGGACGCAGAAAAGAAGACCTTCAAAGTCTTATGAATTATATGCCAACCCAAGGTCCTTGCAGCAGCCGACTAGCTCACACTTAGAGGGATAAATCAAAGCATTAATGGGTCTTGTCAGTAAAGCAGGTGTTTTGACTGCCTTTATGGTTCATTTTCATGCAAAAGGGTTGTGGGACACAGAAATCACAAGGGATTGCAAATAAATGGCACTGACAGGATTGATCCCATCAGGCGAGGGAGCCCAAGTCGGCCTGTCTTTTCATATTATGAAATATACCTAATAGCACTGCCTCCTTAAGCTCTAGCTCTACAATAGCCTGTTTGTGAGTTTAGGATTTTTCTTTCCCTTTTTTTCTCGTCCTTTCTCTCTCTCTTTCTTTCTTTTTTTTTTTTTTTTTTGATATGCCAAAAGCATTTCTTCTCTTTTCATGATAAACTATTTCAACAACCACAGCAGGTTTAGAATGTTAAAGAACCATGGCACACATGACTTGACAAAAGGATTTTTGTTTTTAAAAGATTTTAAGACAGGATGTACCAACTGTGTGATCAGGTTCCAAGATGAAAGGAGAGGAGGAGGAGGAGGAGAGGAAAAGCCTCCAACCCACTCCCCTTTCGAAATTCAGTGATAACAGAAATATCATTGGAAAGATCCAGGAATATAAACAACTCTCAAGATACTGGTTTTTTAGAAATTTTCTATTTTAAAGTGTGGCTAAATTTGGAAAAATAAGTTAAAACTTGAAAAATCTCAAGTTTATGGTCAATCTGATATCTTATAGAAAAGACAAGTTTGATTTCTTATTTTGCAATTTGACTAGATTTGTTGAGTGAACACTCATTGATGTAGTTACATATAAGTTGACAAACATAACTTGGATTACAGCTGTAAATTCTCTTGTAGATTTCATGATTTTTCTTCTGTCTGGTAGCACACTTTTGATAAATTCCAAAATTACATGCCAACTAGTTAATAAGCAATTATTGAGTACTTATTATGTTCTGGAAATTATTCTAAGCACCTGATATGTACAGTATTTATAACTGTATGTGGCAAATAATATTATCCCCATAAGGAAACACAAGCACAGAGGATAAGTAATTTGTTCTAGGTCATGTAGCTACTAGACTGGAATTCTGACACACTGACTGCAGAGCCCTGGTGCTCATCCACAACTCTCTTCTGCCTTTAGAGAATAACTTCTTAGATTCCTTGTTCTCAATATTAGTGTTAATATTTTGAAATGTTATACTAAATATATAGGTCTTTTGCAAAACAAATTTATTTTTTAAAGAAAGCAAGCTGAATAAGTAGTGAATTTCTTAAGCCAAATGATGTTTCCCACCTGACTTTACATAGAACCTCTAGTTCATAATACAGAATAAAATCTTGCTGGAGAATTCATACTGTCTTTCGTCATAACGATTTTAAAGAAAACCTAAAAATTTCCTCATTTTCCTGAGTGTTCTAGAACTTGTGATTCAGAAACAGGAAGTGGCCTTGAATGACGAAGAAACTTAAAGGTGATTTGGACAAAACATTACCTCAACTTGCAATCTGATATAAATCTTGTTTATCTCCATGTCACGAGACTGGCAAGAACCATCAACATAAGATTTATATGCGAACTTCTAGAACTATAAATTTCCAAGTGAATGAAATTGGTCACGTCATCTGGCAAGTACATTAGTGCCGTGCAGACAATCTGCATGAGGAATCTGCTCAAAGCCAGGAATTTGCTTGCTGAATACAGATCCCCAGAGGAAGATTAAAGTTGCTTACATAATGCACATGTTTTGTGACATCAGGTTAACAATATCCCATATATCCATCACTACAAAAAGGAGATGGAATTCTTGAGTTAGAGTGGTTTCTTTGGTATTAGTATTTCCCTAGGTGATTCACCTTTTATTACAATCTAAGGTTGATTAACCCCTTTCGGTTTACACGTTAGTTTTAGAGTTGTAAATACAGCATCTAGAATCATATAGCAACCACGACTTGCTGGGTTGGACATATTTTGTCTCCTTTGGAAAGAATTCTTAACACAAACATTCATGGATAGATCGCAAAGGCCCTGCTGCAATCACATATTAATTGAAATTGAATGAATTTTCATATTAAGAGCTTATGAACCTGTGCATTTTTCTGAGAACATAATCTATAAATTGTGTCGTATTTTCAGAGAATATGCTTCAAAAAAAAGTCAGAGAACCTAATGTAGTAATTCTGTAAAATTCTGCTCTTATCCGCTCATTCTGTGTTGCTAATACATTATAACACCCATGAGGGCAGTCTGATGGTGGTCCATTAAGAAGAGTCTACAGTTATTGTTAATAACTGATTTTTTCCTTACTGATGAATAAAAGAAGACAGAGATATGCTCTCTTTTTTTACTGTGATAACATATACATAACATTTTACTGTTTTAACCATTTTAGGAGTACAATTCAGTGGCATTAATTACATTCACATTGTTCTGCAACCATCACCACTATCCATATCCAAAACTTTTCATCATCCCAAGATTATGTTTTTTCAAAAAACACTTTGATAGCATTCCTAATTTTAAGCATGGATGAAATAAACCTTATTATTTTGGTTAAGACTATTATTTTCTAACTGATTTTAGTGCCCATGCTTGTTCCAAATAAAGTTTATTCTTGTGTATGAAATACTTCTGAGATTGTGTTTTAAAATGGCCCAATATGAACACTTACCTCATTTAAAATTTTTTAGCTTGAGCTCAGTTTAAAATAATCTAATGCTAAAAATGGACTTTTAAAAAAATAATGTTCTTAATTCAGAAATATGACTATGGTTTTAAGAGAAATTAATCCTTTGATTAAAAAACAGAAATGAGGGGCTGGCTTGGTGGCATAGTGGTTAAGTTGGCACACTCTGCTTCGGCAGCCTGGGGTTCACAGGTTTGGATCCCAGGCGCGGATTTACATAACATTCGTCAAGCCATGCTGTGACAGTGTCCTACATAGAAAACAGAGGAAGATTGGTGTGGATGTTATCTCGGGGACAATCTTTCTCAAGCAAAAAGGGGAAGATTGGCAACAGATGTTAGCTCAGGGCCAATCTACCTCACCAAAAGAAAGAACAATAAAACTCAAAAAAACAGAAATGAGAGTATATTAACTTGAAAGCCTAAGAGATTAACATAAATTTTCCATTAATGTTATTGAAAAAGATGTTAGCCTATTTTTTCACTTTGTAAAGTTTTATGTTGTTTTTAATATCTAATCTAATTGAATTACAGAATGGATCCTTATTTAATAACAAAAAAAGTCGTTTTTCATGAATGAAAATAATTACAGAAAATGTAAAATATGAATAAAAGTGGAAAGAAAGAAAAAAACACATAAGCCTATCCACACCATCTAAAAGTGTGCTTACTTTTAGGTGATGTTGTTACAGTTAAAAAATATTACGTTCTTTATAAAAACTGTATCTTTACTTTTCTGGTAACCTCATATTTTAAGCGAAAAATTAAAATTCATATTTACAAATTTATATTAAATTATTTTGAAGTGCACTGTGGACGCAACAACATGAACTCTTTATCATTTATTTAACAAATATTTATCGAAGCATATAATGTGTCCTTCTACCGTAATTATTGTAGAAAACATTTCCACTCTCTTTATTGTTTATGTAGCACAGAAAATATGGATATAAAGAGAACAGATCAAGCATTAGTTTACAATTTACGATAATGAATTGAAAACAACTCTGAGGAGTTTATGGGAGCATATTTATTTCCAAATATGATTTAGAATGCTTTCACGGGATTGTATGTAGACACTTTCCACAATTAAGGTTGGTCAGGAAAATGATGTGGAAATTTGCTCATCTGGAGCCTGTTCCAGAGAGCAGCTTTTAAGACGTAAAGTAGCTTAAGGGAACCACTGTATTGCCTTAGCATTCATTTTTACAGATAGGCTTTCTGCAGACACGTTGACTTCCTGGTTTTATTTTTATGTAAAGACAAATTGATCAGGGCTGTAGGAAACGGAGTTCCTAACTCTACAAATAACCTCTGTAAATAATGCATCTAGGTAAATTCAACTACAAGTTGTATAAGTGTAGAAGAGAACACATTGATTTTTCTTCTACATTTGAAGATTCAGAGAGTAATATACATGTATTAAGAATATTAATATAAATGATGATGAGTTAAAAAAATCTAATTCATAACATCCATTCAACTGGGCTTCTGAAACACATTTTCTAGCAACATTAATAGCCAATTTCAAACTAAAGATGTCATATATTCTTAACATAACAATTTATTTGGGGAAAGAAAGAATGATGAAGAATAGTTTAGAAATATATTTACAAATGTTGGCTTTCTTATGGAAAAATAAAAATGTTTTAATAAAAGCACCATTTCTCTAGGGGTATTAGAGCTAGTTTCAATGGAATAGATTTTAGTTCCCAAATATTCTGCAAGAGATCGATCAAGTCCCTCTTGGACAACTTAATCCCTAACTCCCAGTCAACACCCCAGATTCCAAAGGATGGCTTCTATGTTTCCCATCCCATCAGCAAACTTTATCCTTTCAACCCATGTTAGTTATTTGCTAACATTGCAACACTGTAGCCTTCTCAGTGATATACGCAAGTCTGAGTTCAATTTAAAAGCAGGTTATTTAGCTCATGTTTAGAAGACTCCATACAATCTATATAATTCTTTTATGGAAGAATATTTTAATTTTAGAAGTTTCTATCATTCATCTATAAAATTGTTAATCACCTAAGTATTATACTTTTCCTTTACATTCTATCCTTTTTCTCAGACTCCACAATTTCTTCTGGAAGAAATGTCCTAATTTAACTTGAAAAAAATATATATCTTTAATTTTTTATGCCATTTTATTTCATAACTCTAGGCAATACTTTTTAATACATTCTGTGGAGTGAGGTTATCTTATAGGTAGGAGTGTTTTATTATGCAGTTTTATTAGTTTCTGATGGATAGTACCGTTTTTAGTTGGTTCAAGAGATATGCTTCTTATTCCAAGTTCTGTCTGAAGCCAATAATACTAGAGCAAAGTTCCGATATATTTCTTTTTTTGGCTTTTCTAAAGGTTAATCATCTAGTTTCAGAAATAACCATTTAGGAAATGTTAACTTTATGCTAATTCAAATTACTCTCCAAAAATCTGCCCTGAAATAACCTCTTGCCATTTTTATTCTATACCTGGAAGAAAATAAAAAAGCTAAGATTCCCATGGTGAATCTTGCAAATGGAACGAAAATTCATTAAACATGTATATGACTACGCCAGCTAAAGGAAAGTTTGTTTTTTTGCTGGAGCCATTTTGGCATATATCTTGACGATTTCTTTTAAGTGGAGGAAGTTAAAAATAACCATTAGTGCACAGAGTCAACATTTTCGCCTTGGTATTTATGCCAGAAGAAAATAAACCCACTTAGAAAACAAAAAAATGTTCAGATCGGTAATGTGGAGCCTACGGTTTGAGTGATGAACAGCAGCTTAGAAGTGCAAAACTGAGAGAACTGATGACCCAGGGCTGGTTTGGAGCATAAATTTGACACTTGTGTTCTTTGAAAATTCATTGAAAAGAGCTACATGAGTAGTGATCTTTTCACAAAGTTTCAGACATCCAGAATATCAAGACAAAATATTGCCTGAGGGGAAAAGGTGAAATTTTCCAGATGCTTTAGAGTTAAAATATAAGAGCAAGAAGGCGAAGGTTTTAACAATAATTGCTGACTCCTCTTTTCTCTACTATTAGACAGTTTGCAATCTTCAGATATTTTCTGTCCCATTCTCAAGGCTAAATTCGTTAAGCTCTACCCATTTTCTTTAAGCAAAAAATAGAACTGCATCATCATTTGTTATTATTTCCTTCCAAATATTGCTGCTTATATAATGTGTAGGGCATCAGAAAGTAAGTAGCCTTGGCAAGCAACATTCTTTAAGTCAGTACTTTTCTAACTGTTGTAGGCCGTGTCGCGTTTTGAAAAACAAACAACAGGGGCTGGCCCAGTGGTAGTGGTTAAGTTTGCGTGCTCCACGTCAGCGGCCCAGGGTTTGCAGGTTGAGATCCTGGGTGCAGACCTACACACCACTCATCAAGCCATGCTGTGGCAGGCGTCCCACATATACAGAGGAGGAATATGGGCACAGATGTTAGTTTGGGGCCAACCATCCTCAGCAAAAAGAGGAGGATGGGCAACATATGTTAGCTCAGGGTTAATCTTCCTCACTGAAAAAAAAAAAAAAAGAAAGAAAAGACACCAACAAAAATTAAAAAGTCAAACCTAGTCTTCTTTTATAATGCTTTGAAATTTCCAATTAGAATAAATATTGTGACTGCAAACAAATAAAAGGAAATAAATGGTGAAATGTGTCTTTTATAACTATACATTTCCTTTCTGTTAAATCAAAAAATCTGTTATATTCCCTCAGCTCTTCTCACCTATCCCGACCTGGTGCCCCAGGATGAGAATCACTGTGAGAATACTATTTTTCTGGGTTTCACATTTTAGGTATATAAATCTAAACCACAATGATAATTTGTGTTTTCCTCAGTTTAGATATCTACATATCATAATACCAAGATGGATTCTGTGGCATGGACAGATAGTCAAAGAGCTCCTGGAGCAAATCTCTGAGGTCCACCAACTCCATTAGTGAGTAGAAAAGAAGTGAAGAAAAGGTACTTACGGAAACGCAGCACCCAGAGAATCCACAAAAGAGTCCTTAGAATGTTGTGATTAGAGGGCTGCAGTGGTTTTAAAATAAGTCTACAAGTTCTTTGATGCTCCTTCCTTCAAGACGTAGAACTAAATTCTCTTCCTCTTAAGTGTGCCTGGACTTAGTGATTTGCTTCTAATAACTAGAATAAAGCTGAAATGATGTGGTGTGATTTGGGAGACTTGGTCATAAAAGGCACCGCGGCATCCTCATGGGATGGGTCACTCCTTCCTGGGTCACTCAGTCTGAGGGCAGCCAGCTGCCATGTTCTGAGGGGAGGTCCACAGGGTAAGGAATTGTGACCTCCATCCAGCAGCCATGAGAGTATCTCCATCCAATAGCCATGCAAGTAAGTTATCTTAGAAGCAAATCATCCGGCCCCAGTTAAGCCGTCAGATGACTGTAGTCCCTGTCAATATCCTGACTGCAACTTCATAAGAGATCCTGAACCAGAGCCACCACGTGTGCCACTCTGAATTCCAAACCCATAGAAGCTGTGAGATAATAAATGTTTGTTGCTGTCTCAGTTTGGGGATAAGTTGTTACACACAATATATAATTATTACAAGAGCCAAAAGAATAATAACATTTAAGGAGAGATGGTATAACTGACAATGTCAAATGTGGTACAAGCTTATGTAAAATGAGGACCAAAAGGCATCCACTGGCTCTATCATCTTGGTCAGAGCAGTTTAATGGAAAAGTGGGAACAGAAGATAGGAAACCATCAAGAGGTAGAATGTTAGAAACTGTGGCTAGTGAGTATGAAAAACGTATTTAAGAAATTTGATGATGGAGTATAAGGGGAACAGGGGGTGGTAATTGGAGTAGTGCCTGTGTTCCAGAGAGAGTTATTTAAGATGAAATGGACAAGAGAATATATTAATAATGTAGGATTTGACATGCAGAGAGGATAAATAGAGTCTAAAAACACCAGGGGGAAAAAATAGGATAATATCCCTGGGGAGGGACGGTTGTAGAAAAATGGTGGTGACACAGCTCTACACATTTATTCATTCCTAATGAAAAGGGAGTATAAGTGATAGGTACTCACAATTGGAGATACATTTGCATGCAAAAGGTTATAATATGTCTGATTGATTATATTACCTCTGTAAAGTTGAACTACATATTAAAGAAAATGAAGAGTAGGAATCTTCAAATAGTAGGATCAAGACAGAACTTCCCCCTTTTTTGCATATCACCCCCAAATCAACAAAAAGTAATAAGAGAAGAAGTAATGTCACCAAGATGGTAGAGTAGGAGACCCTAACCTCCATTCCACGAGAACAAAAAGTAGATAGCTATCTACAACCGAGTACAGCTCTGGGAGAGCTCAGGAGTCCAATTAAGAAGCTTCAGCAGCACAGTGGAGCAAGAAACCCAAGAAGAACTGTGCAAAATGGGTAGGAAGAACAGTTTCAATTTTCCTGCGTTATCCCATCTCCCAGGCGGGCACTGCTCAGAGCCAAGAGGGAACTCCCCGGCACAAGATAGTTCCCCTAACTGGGAAAAGGAGAGTGGGGTAAGCAACCAGCTTCCCCAGCATTTCAGGGATCTGCACAAAGGACCTCATTCACTTTCACCCCACCCAGAGACCAGCGAAGCTAAGATGGTCTAGAGATGGCCGGGAACAAGGAAGAAGGGCAGGGACTGCTAGTATCAGCCATGTAGCAGGAGCACGGCAGTTTCAATAGCCCTTGCTGAAGCCGCAGACCCCCCCAACCCACCCAGTTTTCATCACTGAGGACCTCAACATGGACCATAGTAGACAGCTCCACAGAGGACCCCAGCTGCTTTTGCCATCACGAGTAAACCAATGGCTAGCTCTGCCACCCCAGAACCCCTACAGATTTTACAGCTGAGGTTTTTGCACCACAAAATTCTGTTTGCAGTTGCCACCTGCCTGAATCCCTTCCTGCTCCATCTCCCATCTTCACACTGGAGCCTGGAATCAGCATGAGCAGCCAGCCTCTGCCTCTGTGAGTATGCATGCAAGATGCCAGTCCAGGCCCCTACAGGGGTCAGCAGTCGTGTGTGTGCCTGTAGCTAGTCCCTGCAGTTGCATGAGTGCATGCCAACAGCCTAGGCCCCCACAGCAGCTGGATCTGGCCCCAACTGCTGTCACTGGCCTGCACCACCATACCTGGCATCAGCATCAGCGGCTAGCCCCTGCAGCTACACACTTGCACGGTGCTGGGCCTGACTCTCATCACTGGCCGCCAACACTGTGCATGTGCCTGCGGCTAGCTCTTGTAGTTACACAAGTTCATACTGACAGTTAGGGCTTTTACAGCCAACCCCCAGTTGGCTCTGGCCCCTGCTGCTGGCCCCATCCCTTGCCACTGCACTTGTGCCTGCAGCCAGCCCCCACAGACAAGTATGTGCACACCATCAGCTCCAGCCACCACCCACCTGCCCTGGGCCCTAACCCTGGGCCTGAGGCACCACTGAATACCTCAACGGTCAAGTCCATGAAGCTCATACGTCCCCCAAACAAATTCAATGCAAAGAGATTTCTCCCAAGACGTACGGTAATAAAGCTATCAAAAACCAAACAAAAAGGGAGAAGCTTGAAAACAGCAAGAGAAAAGAAGCTAGTTGCTTACACGGGAACCCCCATAAGGCTATCAGTGGATTTCTCAGTGGTACCTTGCTGGTCAGGAGAGACTGGGATAATATATTCAAAGTGCTAACAGAAAAAAACTCCCAACCACGGATACTTTACCTGGCAAAGTTGTCCTTCAGAAATGAAGAAGAGATAAAGACTTTCCCAGGGAAACAAAAGCTAAGGGAATTCATTACCACTAGACCTGTCTTATAAGAAATGCTGAAAGGAGTTCTTCAAGCTGAAATGAAAGGAAGCTAATTGGTAACAGGAAAACATATGAATGAAAGCATATGGTAAATGTAAGTCAAATTCAGAATACTCCAATATCGTAATATGGCAGTGTGTTAATCGCTTAACTCTAGCATAAAGGTTAAAGGACAAAAGTATTAAAAATAACTATAGCTACAATAACTTGTAATGGATACACAATATAAAAAGATGTAAATTGTGATATCAAAAACATGAAATATGGGGGAGAGTAAAAGGGTAGAGTTTTTGTATGCAATTAAAGTTAAGTTGTTATCAACTTAGACTGTATTTCTATAAGATGCTCTATGTAAATGATAACCACATACACAAAAATCTAGAGTAGATACACAAAAGATAAAGAGAAGGAAATCAAAGCATATCACTATTGAAAATCACCAAATCACAAATGAAGACAGCAAGGGAGGAAAAAAGGAACAAAGAAATTTTAAAACAGCCAGGAAACAAAAAAGAAGATGACATTAGTTAAGTTCTTACCTGTCAATAATGACTGTAATTGGGGACCTAATGTACAGCAAGGTGATTATAGCTAATAATACTGTAGAATACACCTGAATGTTGCTAACAGACTAAATCTTAAATGTTCTTGCCACAAACAAGTAATGGTAATTATATGACGGGATGGAGGTGTTAGTGAATGCTGTGGTGGTAATCGTTTTGCAATATTTAAATGTATCAGATCAACAGATTGTACACCTTAAACTTACACAGTGTAATATGTTAATTATATCTCAACAAAATTTGGGGGAAAAGTAGTAAAAAAAAGTCATATTTTGATAAAAGGTATTTGTAACCTCAAACCACAAATTACAAAGAAAGAATGATCATTTTTGCCAAAGTCAGAAAGGCAAATAGGAACATACTAAGATCCTGGAGTTGATTGAATAATGGCCCTCAAAACAATATGTCCACTCAGAATTTGTAAATGTGGAGAAAGTCTCTGCAGATGTAATTAATTTAAGAATCTCAAGATGAGATTATCCCAGATTAGGGTGGGCTCTAAATCCAATGCAAGTGTCCTTTTAAGAGAAGGGGCAAAGACAAGGCGGAGAAGGTCATGTGAAGACCCATGTGAAGATGAAGGCTAAGATGGGAGTCATGCTGCCACAAGCCAAGGAATGCCAGAGTCCACCAGAAGATGGAAGAGGCAAGCAAGAGTTCTCCTCAAGAGCTTTCAGACAAAGCATGGCCCTGCTGACATCTTGATCTCGGACTTCTGGCCTACATTATGCTGAGACAATATATTTCTGTTGTTTTAAGCCATTCCATTTGTGGTAATTTATTATGGCAGCCCTAGGAAACTAATGCAGATCCCTTTCATTTTAGAATTCAGAAAAAGAAGCAGAGCACATTCTCCAAATAATGGTCCACTCTGTGAACAATTCACCAATCAAACGACAGTTTGGAAACCTGGTTGAACAGTGAGACTTTAAAAGAACTGCTTTGAAACAAAGCCTCAGGATTCAGAGAAAACAGTCCTGAAAGAGGAGTCATAAACTTAAGCCATATTTGCGATGAAGCATTCTCAAGCTTAGTGAAGTGACCACCTTAGTAAAAACTAATAGGCAAAATATAGTTCAAAAGCTCAGGAACTTACCATGAGAATTCAGAAGGAAATGCAATATGAACAGGCAAAGAACAGGAAGAAAGCCTAGAAAAACACAAACATAAATCCACACACATACAAAACCATCAAGGAAATGAAGCCTCCTTGGATTGAGCGACTAATGAATTAGACATTGCTGGAAACGCAGTAACTGACAAGGAGGATAAGATTGGGGAAAAAAGGTAGATGAATAATAAAAGGAAGACAAACAGAGTATAAAAAAAAATAGAGAACAATGAATGATAGGAAAGACAAGCAAATTTGTAAAATTGGTGTCCGAAAAGAAAATGAATTGATTACTAGAAAAGAAAACAGCAAAAGTATTCTAAAATAAAATGTTTCCAAAATAAAATAAAATAATATAAACTACCTAAAAATAAAAAATGTGAATCTAAAGATTAAGAAAAGACATTTACCATAAGAAAAACTGATGCAGAACAATCAATGTATGAATACTGAAATATAGCCTGTTGATTTTACCACTCTGAATAAATAGGGAAAAAATGTCTTTTAGGAATCTAAGCAAAAAAATCAAGTTATCGATAAGGGAAACAAAATTATTCTGGACTCCCAGTTCCTTGTTGCATCATTGAACACTGAAAGCAGGAGAGCGGTGTTTATAAAGTCTTCAAAGTAGGAATGGACAATGTTCTATGTCAATTTATCTGTCTAAATATTCTATGTCAATTTATTTAAATATCAAGGCAACTAGGGCAAAAGAACTGCCAGTGGACATTAAATTAATGTACCTGAACAACTAAGATAAAAACAAATGTGGAGAATGTGATTACATAATGAAAACATTATATACCCTGAAAATGTAGCAATGATGTAAAATTATAGCAGGAGGAAAAAAATAGGAACTATGGCGAATGGGATGATTGTCTCATTTTTCATAAATACAAGTTAAATGAAACCATTTAAAGGTATAAATAAAGTTACAAGTATGTATTTTAATGTATAAAGCTAAACAACAAAATAAGGGAAAAGGCAATAAAAGAGAGGAAGAAGGAAGTAGAAATATTGAAGTATGCCCATTGCCCGTAGCAGGAAGTTAATAGACATTGTTTAAACAAAGAAGATTAAATTTTCTATATAAAGTTAGAATTATAAATGTATAAAAACCAGAAAAAATAAGAAAAATGAAACTAATTAATATAAAAAATCACAAAAAGAAACAATAGGGTAACCTAAACAGAATTTGAAGAGCCGAGGCAAAAATATATGTCAAGCCACTAAATGTAAATAGACTACACTTATTTATAAAAAGAATAAAATTCTCATGTTGGACTACAAACCACCATATGCTGTAATAAGCACAAATTCTTAACACAAAGATATTTATATTGGCTAGAAATTAATAAAGGGGTAAAGGGATACCAGGCAATTATCTATACACCAAAAAAACATAGCTTCAACATTGAGGAAGCAAAATCTACAGAGAAAATAAGGAGAAATAGAAACACATAGTAGTAGTAAATTCTGAGTCACTTCTCAATAATATAAACATTATTATATATTCTTCACTAAATGTATTTGTAAATATGTATGTACATGTGTGTGTATTTCCGAAAGATGAGAGAATACATATTCTTTCCAAACTCCTAGATGATATTCACAAATTGACCATATACTAGGCCCTAAAGGACAGCATAAAAAATTTCAAAGAGTAAAAATAATATGACTTCAATGCAATAAAGTAGAAATTAGTTACAAGAAAGGGGAGTGGCCTTTCTACCAGGAAATGTAAAATTTTTCTCCTACACATCTCTAATATAAAACAGGAACTCCAACAAAAATTGGAAATGATTTACAAAATTACATCAATTAAAATATAAATTTCTAAACCTATGAAAATCACAGCTAAAATAGTGCACAGAAGAAATACAATATATCATATCAAAAGCAGCATGCATCCAATTTTAAATGTTTGAAAAAAGACAAATGTAAGGAAAGAAGAGAGTAATAAAGATAAAAGCAAAAATTAAGCATAAACAGTTAAATGTTAGAACCAATAAATAAAGCCTATTGCTCTCTTGTGAATAAAATTGATAGCATGAATAAAAAGGACAGTTAACTATAAATATAATTACCTTATAAATGGTAATAAAGAAGTAACCACAGACATTGTAGAAATTAGTAGAATTCTAAAAAACTAATCTTTTCAAATCTTCGCAAATTGGTTTGAGACATGGATGAAATGAATGTTTTTCTTGGAAAATATAAACTACCAAAACTGACCCCAAAAAATGTGTCTGGAAAACTGCACACATGATTTACCATTCAAGAGATAAAGTTATCTGATAGCTATTGCCCAGACAGTTTCACAAGGGAATTCTTCCAAAACTTCAAGTAATAGATAACTGCAATTAAACTTCAATTGTTCAGAACATAGGAAAAAAAAAAAAAAGAGAGAGAATTTCCTACCTCTTTTACACCATATGCATCACATCAATACCAAAATCCCATTAAAGATACACACACAAAACATTCAAACATATTAAAATAAAAACATTTTTAAAATAACTACCAAAATTCAGCTGTTTATTTAATAAATAGTAAAGCAAGTGCAGTTTATTCCTGGAATGTTAGTGTGGTTAAATATTAGGATAGCTATAAATATAAGTCAACATATTTAGCAGGTCAAAATAGACAGTCATATAAATCTCACTGTAAAAACATTCTTGCAAGGGGCCAACCCTGTGGCCTAGTGGTTAAGTTCAGTGCCCTCTGCTTTGGTGGCCCAGGTTCGGTTCCCAGGCACAGACCTACACCACTCATGGGTGGCCATGCTGTGGCAGCGACCCACATATAAAATGGAAGATTGGCACAGATGTTAGCTCAGGGTGAATCTTCCTCAGCAAAAAAAAAAAAAAAAAAAAAATTCTTTTAATAAAATCCAACACCTATTCTTGATTTTAAAAACCATGATAGTATAGGATAATTTCTATATGTATGACTATGTTTATATATATATGCAAAAATATCATATATGTGCTAATTGAGAAAAGATTAGAAACATTCTCTTTAAAATCAATAATAAAGCAACAAGATTTGCTATCAATATTTTGATTATAAATTTGGGGGAGGCACTAGCCTTGGGGAATGAATTTAGAAACAAAAATTGGAAAGCAGAATTTTAAATTATCATTACTTGACAATAACATATTTTTTTCCTGGAAAATACTAGAAGGATCAATAGGAAGACTATTGTAAATAACAATACAAAGCAGTTACAGGGCTGGGCACAAAATTGATACACAGGAATACATGGGCTTTCTTATATGGACAATAACTAGGTGTATAAATAAAATGCCAAAAGATAAAATATAAAACTTATTAAGAAACATATAAGATCATGTATAAAGAAAACTGTACACAACACAGAGAAACACAAAGGAAGGCTTTATCACAAAAGGAAAGAGACATTCTTGGAAAAGAAAATGTAACATCATAAGAATGTTAGTTCTCCCTCAAATTAATTTATACAATTAATGTGATCCTAGTGAAAATGCCAACAGCATATTTTTGGAAACTAAATAAATTAATGCCAAAGTTAAAATAGGAATAAAATAATCAGAAAAATAGATAGACAAAAAAGTGAAAGAGAGAGAATTAAGCTTCCCTATCTCTATCATTTTGAGCACAGAATAATTAAAATAGCATGATACTGAATAGAAAGGCAATTTATGTACCATTAAGCATGACAAGACTGTATTTTTATGTTATTGTTATTAGTTTTATTTTTTTAATTGGAAACTAACCAATTGCTTGACATCATACAATTCATTTTTTATATTTTCAGTCAAAAGATTTTTTAAATGAAAAACATAGTTGAGAGCTCTATATAAAAAATATATTATACAGGGGCCGGCCCGGTGGCGCAGCGGTTTAGTCCGCGCTTGGCAGCCCGGGGTTCGCTGGTTCGGATCCCGGGCGCCCGCCGACGCACTGCCTGTCAGCCACGCCGTGGCGGCGTCCCATATAAAGTGGAGGAAGATGGGCACGGATGTTAGCCCAGGGCCAGTCTTCCTCAGCAAAAACAAGAGGAGGATTAGCAACGGATGTTAGCTCAGGGCTGGTCTTCCTCACCAAAAAAAAAAAAAATATATATATATATATATATATATTATACAAATCAGAGGAGAACATTTATCAGCAGTAGCTTTTCCTTTGAACTAGAACCAAATAAAATGAGGAAAATATGAAGAGTAAGGAGAGATGTGATTAAATGAAATTTTCTTCTCATAGAAGAGAGTGATATTCAGAATATGATATCCTGAAGAGTGCTTAACTTTTTGAAGGTATGTTAGCAGAAAAAAGAAAATTGAAAAACACTCAGAATAAAAATTTCTTTAAGAAAATATGTTCTAACAAGGATTAAAATGGATTATTCTGAGTCACACTCTAAACCACCATCAAAACTATGAGCAACTAGGGGACTGATCCAATGGCGTAGTGGTTAAGTTTGGTGTGCTCTGCTTCTGTGGCCGAGGTTCACAGGTTCGAATCCCAGGCAAGAATCTACATTACTCATCAAGCCATGCTGTAGCGGCCACCCTCGTACAAAATAGAGTAAAATTGGCACAGATGTTAGCTCAGGGCAAATCTACAAAATAGAGGAAGATTGGCACAGATGTTAGCTCAGGGCAAACCTTCTTCAGCAAGAAACCAACAAAACTATGAACAATTAGTAAATACTTTTGAATTTGGTTATTTTCATGGAAACTCAGAAAGTTAAATATCAATGGAGATTTTTCATGCTACATGAGAAGAAAGCATCCCTTCACATTAAAAGAAATTACGGAGTTGAGATATTCTATAGAAAGCCAGATATTCTATAAATCATTCACACTATGTATTCTTTCATCTGGTTCATTAGTTTAATGCATAGCATGTCTTCGTTTTTATCAGACTAGATGTATTATTAAAAAAATGAGGCATATGGAGGAGGACATTATGCTTTCGTTTTGGTTTTTTCTCACCATTTCTTTATTTGGTTGTTTTCGTAAAAGAGCTAGTGCTGTGAATCACAACCCTTCAACAATGACTCACCCAATAGGAGAGGAAGGTTTCCGCAAATACTTTCCAGTGGTGAGTGGCATCTCTGTAAATGTCATGTGTAGCCTCTAAGACCCTGTGGGCTGGTTGGATGCTCTGAACCGACAGGCCACCATCAAAACCAGGAGCAATTAGTGGGTACTTCTGAATTTGGATATTGTCACTCTGACAGCTTTCCTGACTGTTTCATTATTATAATTTTTGAGCAACAATCTTTTTGCTGCTCAAAATCTTTGTGTGATAATTCTGGGTAAGTCTCAGATTTCACTTATATTAAAGCTAAAAAGAAATACTCCAAAAGTTCTTTCAGAAAACTTGGTAAGAATTTTGTCTATTACATACTTATAGTTTTACACTATCTATACCATATATTTTGGGGGGAATATACCTACTTTCCCACAATATTTGCTACACTGGTAATGCACAGAGATTTCTCCCCTGTGTGACAATTTGCGTTTCTGCAAAATAAAACAGAATCATAAGATTTTTTTTTTTTTTAAATATGGGAAGACTCCTTCAGCGAAGGTTGGTCTTCAGTGTTCATGATGGTTTCTTCAACCCTGCTCCCCTGTCACAGCTGATGATGTGGAAATTAAGATGATTAGATCTAACTAGATGCTCCTTTTCCTAAGAAACCTAAAGTTGTAACAGGAAGACGAGTGGCTAGGTCACAGAACGCAGTCACTGTCAATGCAACATTGTACAGAATAGCCTGCTGAGAACTCTCTCTGAGCTGACTTGATGTTGGATTAGAGAAGATTTGATCTGATTCAGTGAGAGGTCTCCATATTCTCTATTTTTGTTTCTCAACCATATTTTTTAACTGTGAGTTTTTTCAATTTCATTGAGATATAATTTACAAACAATGAAATGTACAGACGTTAAACATACATTTCGACGAGTTTTGACAAATGTAATGTATCACCTCCAACCGAGTTAAAGAACATTTTCTTTACCATAAAGAGTTCCCTTACTCTGCTTTGCAAGCAATTTCCTTCCTTCCCCCCCCCTTCCCTACCCCCACAACCAGGGAAACACTTTTCTGATATCTATCAGAATTGGGGAAAAAGTAGTCATATTTATTTTGAGAAAAAGGTCAATTCTGATAATAACCGTATCCACCAACCCTTCCCCACATACTCCCTGCCTCCCCCCTCCCCCAGCCATTAAGCATTACTGTATAGGATTTGGATGTTATTCTTTCTTTCTTAGTTTTTTTACTTATTCATAGATTGAGTACCTTTGACAGGTCAAAAACTGTACTAGTCTCCGGAGACACAAAATAAATCAAAAGTAATATAGGCTCCCTCTGTCAAGATACTGAGATTCTAGTGTGGGAATTAGAGAAATAAAGTGAAAATTGCTGTAGAAATTATATAAATGATTTGTAGTGACATTTTGAGAGTGTGGGAACTCCTAAGGATGGCGTGGTAGAGACTGTGCTGCTCACCAAAATATAGCAGGTGGCATTTCATAGACTCCCTATGAGCCATGTGATGGTTTCTAGTCAATGAGCTAGAGTGGAAGTGACATATGACACTTTCAGGCTTGGTCTCTGATGACCTCCTCATTATACTTCTCCAGGACCATTCCTTTGTGTCTGGCTGGAAAGGTGCTCTCTCCCAAGGTAACCTTGGAAATGATGGATTAATGATGGTGGAGTCTCTATGAGACTGGTCTTCAAATGACCGTCGCTTAAGACTGACTGTTACCTGAGAAGAAAGAAACTTCTGCTATAGATGAGAAGCTATTCGTTCTGAGCTTATTTTTAGCAGCTGTTAGCTTTCCCCACTAACACTGATAGCAACCATAGTTTCTCTTTTTTATATAAAATTATTTTTTCCTTTCAATCCGTCTGGGAAAATCTCAGATGGTAAAGACATTTATTATTTAACTCTCCATATCTGCACCCGAAGTAGAAAAATGACACAGAAAACAATGTTCCTGTTATAAATTCTCCTGTATTTTCCTCTTCCAATTTAAAGATTTCATTATTTGTTTCAGTTGAGGTGAATAGTGTTATTACTATTATTAACATTGCAGTCCAAGTGTGAGGACCAAATTATTCATCTGTTATGTGACTTATTTAAGTCGTACTGCCAGAGAGGGGGTGGTTCTGGAACATCATCTTTGAGATTTTGACTGCAGCACCTAATCTAGAAAAAAAAAAAAAATTCCAAAGAAAAGTGCAAAATATTCCAAAGTTTCTAAATGGTCCTTAGAAAAGTGATGAAAACAAGACTTATACACTCATATCTGGTCTCAGTTTTTCTTGATTTCCAATTCCTGCTGCTGGCAGAAAACTTTGAATTTTATTTTATTTAATGCTCTCTTAGTTCCTTGAGGCTTAAAACTTAAGCATATTTGGGTAATATGTTACCAGGTTAAACACCTGATCTGAAGTTTCTACCCATACTGGTAATGTGTGTGGCCTGGTGGGTCATGACAGTTATGGTCTGGTACTTTCTCCCTTCTGGCTTTGCTCTTCATCTCTCTCTCTCTCTGTTGCTTTTTTTTTTAAGGAAGATTGGCCCTGAGCTAACATCTGTTGCCAATCTTCCTCTTTTCTTCTTTTTTTCTCTCCAAAACCCCCAGTACATAGTTGTATATCCTAGTTGTAGATCCTTCTAGTTCTTCTGTGTGGGATGCCAGCTCAGCATGTTTTGATGAGCGGTAAGTGGGTCTGCGCCCAGGATCTGAATCAGTGAACCCTAGGCTGCTAAAGCGGAATGCACAAACTTAACCGCTACACCACCAAGCTGGCCCTCCTCTTTCTCTCTTTTTTAAGACAGTTATTTCAGAACAGTTTTAGGGTGACAGCAAACTTGAGAGGAAGATACAGAGTTTTGCCATGTACCCCCTGAACCCACACATGCAAAACCTCCCCCATTAACATCTGTTACAATTAACGGACCTACATTGATACATGATAATCACCCAAAGTCTGTAGTTTACATTAGGGTTCACTCGGTGTTGTACACTCTGTGCGTTTGGATAAATGTATAATGACATATATCCATCATTAGGGTATTAACCAGAGTATTTTCACTGTCCTAAAAATTCTCTACGCTCCACCTGTTTATCACCTTGCCCAACTTCTGGCGACTACTGATCTTTTTACTGTCTCCATAGTTTTGCCTTTTCCAGTATGTCATACAACTGGAGTCATACAGTATGTAGCTTTCTCAGATCAGCTTCTTTCACTTAGTAATATACATTTAAATTTCCTCCATATCTTCTCATGGCTTGATAGCTCATTTCTTTTTAGCACTAAGTAACATTGCATTGTCTGGATGGACCACCGCTTATTTTTTCATTCACATACTAAAGGGCATCTTAGTCGATTCCAAGTTTTGGAAAATTTGAATAAAGGTACTAAGAACATCGGTGTGCAGTTTTTTGTGTGGACATAAGTTTTCAACTCCCTTGAGTAAATACCAAGGAGCTCAATTTCTGGATTGTGTGGTAAGAGTATGTGTAGCTTTATAAGAAACTGCCAAACTATCTTGCAAAGTGGTGCACCATTTTGCATTCCCACCAGCAGTGGATGAGAGTTCTTGTTCCTCCACATCCTCGTCAGCATTTGGTGTTGTCTGGGTTCTGGATTTTGGCCATTCTAGCAGATGTGTAGTAGTTTTCATCTCTTTTTTGTCCGTTTTGTTCATCAACGTATCTCAAACACCTAGATCAATGTCTGATACGATGCCTGATAGGAAGTGCATAATAAATATTTGTTGAATTAAGGAATGATTTATATGCTGCCCCTCTACTCAGATGCCACCCAAAGAGAAAGTGAGAAGAAAGGAAGAGAGAAAAAGCCATAAAGGACTAAGTCAGTCGTAGTGGTTAGTCCTTTGTAGCTTTTTCCTACAACGATACCTTGCTCATTGCCAGGTGGCCTTATTGTGCAGGCCAACCTACACTCACAGCAATTACCAAAAATCTCTAGAGGAAGTTCACAAAATCCACACTGACCGCCTCCAGGCACGAGTTTGCAGAAGAGATCCAAATCACAAGGCAGGGACTAGCAAAATATTTTTCTGGTTAGAATTCACTAAACATTCTTAATTATCTTTTTTGGATATTACATCTCATGTAACAAGATTTACTGGAAATTGTGTAGATGATTTGGAACCGAAAACTCTATCAAGAAAGTCTACTTCTAAAAGAAAAGTCTATGCTTCTTCTGTCTAGAATATTTTGTGGTTAGTTATTTTAAGCTGCAGAATGTACCTTCTAATAAAACAAGAATGTATACCTGAGGCTTTTAGAAAGCTTTCCTTCATTTAGATAAAAGCACTTTGAAATGGAATATAGTTTATAATATCAACCCCTTCTTCATTTGGGCAAGGAAGAAAGTCGGAATCTCCTACAGGCAATCCAATGGCAGCGAAGAGGAGAGATGCTCTCCCAGAGGCACATGCATCTTGGCACCACTTCCTTCCATGTCTGCACTCCTGTGCAGGGAAGGTCAAGGAAAGGAGAAATATCTTCCCCAAAGGTATTGCTTTGTTCTACAGCTTCTTCTAAAGATCATTGAAGGTGGGAATAAAGAAGACACTAACGTCTGATATTTTACTTTTCTCAATTTATTCATCTCTAGGGCTTTATGGTCTCAAAAATTGCCTAAGTTACCTTTCTTTTCTTGGCAAGGGACCTTTCTTCCTTAATATTCATTTTTTTGCACTTAACTTTGGCTTATAGAAAAGTTTCAACCTTACCTTTCCCAGCTCAATCCTTAATACATAAAGAGGAGTGTTTTATATTTAGAAAAAAACAATGTCCTCTCTCAGTAAGTCAAGTTTTCTACACTAGGGTCTCCCTAGGCACTCAAAGGCATTTAATTTAAAACATAGAACAAAAGAAATGACCCCTTTGTTCTTAATTGTATAAATTTACACTTTCAATAAACTAATAAATCAGAGGAGCAAGGTTTATTGAGAATGAAAAGGTATTAGTTTCATATCTCAAAAATATGATCCCTATTATATTACTAACAAAGAAAAGGCATGGAAAACATTGATAATATCTACGTGGTTATATAAAGAACTATATACATGTGAACATTTGGAGAAAATTGCTATAAAATGTGGACAGTAGGATAAATTATCAAGTAGGAGTGCCATAAAATAAATAAATTGAAGAGATAAAATCTGAAAAAGCAAACAAGAATTAGGAGCAACTTGCAGAAGTCATAAAAGGAAATAGAAAACTATTATTTTAAAGTGCCAGGGTAGGATGTGTTATTGCAATTTTAAAAGTCAGGAAGTATGTAAATTTCTGTAGCAATTTTTGCAATGCCAGATCCCCATAAAATTCTTTCAACAGCTCAACAAGTTGTATAAGCTAGAGTATAATAAAAATATAACTAGTGAGAAGTATATACCATCATTTTCAGATCTATTATACAGTGTCTACCTACTTAATAATTTTCTGATTTAGATTATATTAAAGGTCCTATTGTTTCTGGTATATAAAGTGTATATACTTGACTATGACTCCAGTTTCACAAATGAATAATGAAACCACAATTTGGGCAATAAAATTTTTCTCATTTGCAATGTACTACTTTAGATATCATTCAGCTATTTCAAAAAATGACTTACTATTTGTTCAAGGAACTAAACTGAATGAAATAAAGTTTTAATTTAATAAATTAGGCTCTTTGGGCCACTGAAGATTTCTGTAACCACATAGAATTACTTCTATCATTCACAGTTAGAGACATCCTAATATATTAAAAATGATTACAATCACTATGGCACCTTATATGTTCACAATTTATAAGACAACTTATAAATATAGTATAGCATTGTTTTATGAATTTGACCTATAATTAAGGAAGTCAATATGCTGGCTTTTTTGAAATGTCTGCACTGTTTTTATTCTTTTTAAAACTCAACATAAATCTTTAAGACTTTCATATGGTTTGAATTTATTTTTATATAGTGATATTTATTGTCTATTCAGAGTTCAGTGTATCCCTAATCTTTGATACTGTGATGATACATTATCAAGATATATTGAATTGAAACAGAAACATCAAAACCTTCTCAATAGTTTGGCAAATTGCCTGGACTGCCAGATGAGTTCTATAAGATCAAGCAGGGTTGAGGGTTGCTATGTGAGACAATACATTTTTCACCCATACAACTAATTTTTAAATGGACTTACAATTTTAATTTTAATGTGCTGATAATTCCAACTCAGTTTTGAATATTTTCTGACATTAGTTGGCATCAAAAGAATGAAACAAGGGGACTGGCTCCATGTCAGTGGTTAAGTTCAGTGCGCTCCACTTCAGCATCCCAGGTTCCCGGGTTTTGTTCCCAGGCATGGACCTACACCAGTCATCAACCATGCTGTGACAGTGACACACATATGAAAGAGAAGATTGGCATGGATGTTAGCTCAGGGTGAATCTCAACAAAAAGAGGAAGATTGGCAACAGATGTAAACTCAGGGTGAATCTCAGCAAAAAAAAAAAAACAAGAAACAAAGAAGCTAAGCTGATTTTCATAAATGAGACTGCTTCAGTAACTCCAAGAAGACAGTAACTTACCCATTGTTTCCCTTAATAGATATCTATTAGTAAGTGGCAAATTTGATATATGTGTGACCAGAGGAGCAAGAATTTAAATGATTAACAAAGTTATAAGCCCCATCTGCTAAATTCCAAGAAAGAAAGAAATGATAAATGAATAACAATGTTAATAACTTGTAACAATTTGAAGAAAGCCAATTCTAATTATCCTATAAACAAGCATTTAAAAGAAAAATTTGTTAAGCAACAGATTCAGTGTGGAATTACATTTTTGGAAGATGATTCCCTTAATATGTTTATCACTGAAGAACATTTAAAGGAATCAAATGGGGCCAAAGGAATTAGGAAATAATGAATGAAGAAAGGAATCTCCTTGATTTAAATGCTTTTTGTTCATTTCAATGTGAAGAGGGTCATGGTAACAAAGAAGAGGGAATATAAATTTGATGAGAGGTTGGGTCACTATGACAGCACCAGACATTCTAGCTTTCACTCAGATAATATTACCTGTGAAAGAAAAAGGTAATTGCCCTAATGTCCCCTTAACCTGTGGGCATGAAAATCAAAAATGAGAAGGCTGGAGAATCAAGGAGTTTGAGACATGAAATGCTTACAATATACAATATGAACAAAACACAAGTGTTTTGTGTTTAATATAATATTGCATTTTATTTACTTCACATTAGTCAAACATTGATTTCCAGCTTTGCTTCCTAAATTACTGTTGGTGCTTTAAATTAAGAACAGTGGAGTTATGAAAGTCTTTTTCTTAATGATAATATGTATTGAAAGGAAGTGAATTTGAAAAGCAAAATGCTTTTAAATGTGGTTAGCATTTGTGTGTGTAATCTACTGAAAAAGAAACTGAAATTTCACTGTAATTGCAATCCCTCCTATAAAGGAAAATGTGCCTTTTGAAAGACTTAACATATCTATTTGATGTGGTACTCATTTGAGAATTAAAACATCTGAGTCTAGCCACTTTTAGGTTATTTAACTTTCCTAGTATTTCAATTCCCCACTAGTAAACCATGGAGAATAATATTCTCACCTCTTGTAAAGATTGTAAGCACACATTTTTTTTGACAAAACTTAATACAAAAAGTTATGAATTTTTTTTAATTTGAAAAATGTTTAAGCAGTTACTATTTGATTATTCTTTTTTCTTTACACCTTAAATGCATTTAATTCTTTACTTTACTGGGAATATGATAGACTACTTTCATTTTCCCACTACAGTTCTCAAATTCATTTCTTTTCCTTTGTGCTTTTCTTGTTTGCAAAGCCAGCTGAATGCTCCATCTTTATCATTCCAAACCCAACACTGAATTATCCTCTCATGAAGGGTATGCTTCATGCAAAGCTTTTGAACGTATATGCAGGAACAGGAACCCTGATTTATTGACAGTTCTTTAGCTTTACTTTAATTTTCCTTTTATTTTCATTGACAGTAAAGTTTTCTGGAGAGTACAATCAAGATAGTGTATTCATAGAAATAACATTAATTGAAGCTTGGTCATAAACAAGAACAGTCATAATAACGATCTCCCTTACCAAGGCATTCCACACAGAGAAATAACAGCACAATAAATAAAGAATTTGTTGTTTATCCCACAACAAATAAAACAGAATTGCAATAACAAAAACGTAATTTTATAAATGTTCTTATACTAAAAATAAAAGCAAAAATATAAAATCATGCACTGGAGACAAAAGCTAAAAGTGAATAGTTATAGCAAAAACATCACAAAAGATAAAAATGTTCAAGTATTGTGAAGGGAGAGGGCAAGATTCAAATAGAATGGTTTCAGAATAAATCAATTATATTTACTACCCTAGGAGGGACACTGACATAACTATCTCTGTCCATTAAGACTCTATGCTGTTAGAATACATACTGCTATCCATTTAAAGGACAGATTGCATCTCCTTGGAGCATGTCTCTTGTTACAAGGTTGGAATGAAATTTATTGTTTACCTTGATTATAAATAGACAATAATACTTAAGGAGAAATATTCTCAAGAATAGGCCAGTGTGAGGCCTTGGAATAGTTGGGGCCTGGGAGTTAGGAAACATTGACTCTAGTCCTGTTTTCATCATTGTCTGTGAAAGATACTTCCCAGTCCTAAAATAAAATTTCACCTCATGTTTCAATTTTGCTGTAAGAGTTGAACTATCAGAACTAGCAGAAAACAGTAAAAATATCAATAATAATAATAAAATAGTTTAACATTTTTATTGATGCTTAATTTTTAAAAAGTATTGAAAAAAGAAGTTGGATCACTTAATAGAACTAAGAATTATATAATGCTTTAGTGGGGTTGTTTCTACAGCATAACAATTTCCCAATATAACTAATGTAAGCAGTGCCTTTATACTTTGTGGTTGAATAGTTTATCAGATTTGAACAGTGGCTAGTTTCTACATGATTAGGAAAGACATGTTTGTCATGGGAGTAAAAAAATAAAATTTGTCTGTTAAATTACACATAAATATAAGGTACAAATGTATTTTTAAAATACAGATTAAAATAATCACACTTGCATTGTGTACATACGAAAATACAGTATTTAATATTCAATATACACAAACACATTTATGATAAATGCAACTATTTGGCAATGCCAGTTCTTTCAGGGTTCTCTCTGTCCCCTATTTCCATATAAATGGAAACAAAAATGCTTCACTAAAATCTCCTAGCTCTGGCGGACATCTTGGAGGAGTTTGTTAATCTCAGCCACTAGCTCACTGGCGTCCATGAGTTCATGTTTCCCGTCATTGAGGTGGTTGAGCACATTGTCAAAATCATCTTCTTCATAATTTTCCGGGATCTCCTCCATGGCCGGCAGCCATTTTGAAGAAGGTTGCACACTGGAGTGAGTTCCAAGCGGGGGCCCAGAGTTGGTGGTGGGATTTTGAAAATGCGTACTGGCAGCCCAGGCCGCCACCCCTTGTGGGTAACCCACAGTCTTGGCTGGCAAAGGTCCCTTCCGGCGTTCCAGAGAGTTGGACCGATCCACCTCGCTGCACTCAGAGTAGGTGTCCAGGGAAGGGGGCAAGAGGCGCTGGAATACACTGCTCATTTCCGAGAGCAGAGAGGATGTGCTGGTATCCCCAGAGTCCTCATCGTTTGGGGAGTCCTTCCCAAAAGTGGAAAAACTCTTCTTCTTCTCAGCGCAGTCTGCAGGCTGGGTGTCATCCTCAAGACTCTGATGCGGATGCTGCTGCTGGGGTTGTGCTGGGAATTCTTCCCCGGGAATGAACATGTTGCTCCTATAATCCGAGGATGGGGAGGGCAGCGGTGGCATCCAGCACTGGTCAGAGTGTCCCAGGACTCTGCACTCCTCCGTGCAGAGCCTCATGGCTGCACTCAAGGAAAACGATGGGGATTCATTATTATACTTAGCATGACTCAAAATGATGGGAAAACTGTAATTTTATTTTTTTTAAAAATCGAATGAGACAATTTTAACCTACTGTCGTGATGCCAACCAGCTATTTTACGCATTACATGGACTACAATTAATACTCTAATTTGAACGCCAGTTTTATGGACCTCTAAAAGTCCTATCTGTTGCTGTATTTTTTTTTCTTGTTTATCAAATAAGGAAAGGAGGGTTATGACTCGTATACTTCTCAGAAATATCATTTCTGCTACTCAAGTGAAGAGAAGATGGATTAATAACTTATACAGGAGGAGGATGGAAAAGAGCTAAGGTGTGGGTGATGAAATATTTGCTAAATATAAATTCTAAAAATAAAAAAAGAGCTATAAGGTAAAATATATAACTTTAGAATGCCAGCAGACAATCCTTGAGTAATAACTTTGAGTAACTTTCTAGATATTGAGGTCTACCTAACCTACTTTACTTTAAATAGAGACATTGAGAATATAATAAGCTAGAAGGGCATTATACTTATTAATCTCTCTTAAAAGTATTCTGGATTATTTGTTGACTTGTCACTTAAAATAGCAGTGTAAGGTGTTCTCAACTACCAGGCATTAGTAGTTACCCAGTTAAGAAGTCTTCATTTAAAGGCTTAAAATTCAAATAAATGAAAAAGTCATCAAAAGATGAAGAATACGAAAAACTCACTGTCTAGTTCTTCTGGATGTCATGATGCCCTATTGGGATATGAGTGACCGCACTCAGAGAAAATGACAGATGATATGAGAAAAGCAGAAAAATAAAGAGGGGAAAAAAATCTCTAAGTTTGGCAAATACAATAACTAAACTACACAACAACTAGGAAATGCAAAGATGTAAAAGATTCTTCACAAATTATCCACATCTTTCAGTGACAATTAGGTCTCTTCAATATTATGATTTCATTTCAGAGCAAATGACAGAATGCAGAAAATGCAAAGTGATTATCTTAGATTTGAACAAAAACTGGATTGATATCAGCCATACCTATATATTCAGAGCTAATTCTGTAGATCTGGTTACTTAAGAAAGATTTCTCTTCCTCCCCAATTATTGTTAAAAAGCAGTGCCAAATCCCTTGTCAGGGGAAGCAAGTGTCTATTGTATTGATTGCTGTATGCCCAGCACTGGGTAAAGTGTCTGCATGGAATAGGCATTCACAACACATTTTCTAATCATCAGGGAAATGTAAGTCAAAACCACAATGAAATATCACCTCAAACCTGTCAAGATGACTGCTACAAAAAACAAAAATAACAAGTGTTGCTGAGGATGTTGAGAAATCGGAACCTTGTACAAATGGGAATGCAAAATGGTGCAGCCACTATGGAAAACAATATGGAGGTTCCTCAAAAAGTTAAAAATGGAACTATCATATTATCCAGTAATTCCACTTCTGGGTATTTATACAAAAGAATTGAAATCAGGATCTCAAAAAGATATTAGCACTCCCACGTTCACTGCAGCACTCTTCACCACAGCCACGATGTGAAAACAACCTAAATGTCCAGTGACAGATGAATGGATAAAGAAAATGTGGTATATGCATACAATGGAATATTATTCAGCCTTAAAAAAGAAGGAAACTCTGAAATATGTGACAACTTGGATGAAACTTGAGATCATTATGCTTAGCAAAATAAGCTAGTCGCAGAAGGACACATACTGCATGATTCCACATATATGAGGTATCTAAAATGGTCAGATCTAAAGAATTCAGGGGTGGAATGGAGGATACTGGGGGCTAGTTGGATAGGGTAATGGGGAATTGCTAATCAACAGGCATAAAGTTTCAGTTAAGAAGATGAATAAGTTCTAGAGATCTGCTGTGCAACCTGGTTCCTATAGTTAACAATACTGCATTGTACAGTTAAAAATTTGTTGAGAGGGTAGATCTCATGTTAAGTGTTTTTATACAATAAAAATAAACTTTTTAAAAAGATTGATGTACCAAAAAAAAGAAAAGTAAAGAGTAAAAGTTGCCTTTCAAAAAAGAAGAAGTAAAGGACTTGGCTAAAAGGTGTGGAAATCACTGCTCTTCATTGCTTGAATCTTTAAGAGAATTTGGTTCTTATACCTCATCAGTTCTGGACCTCAATTCTATTTTTTTTTTTTTTTTTGGTGAGGAAGATTGGGCCTGAGCTAACATCTGTGCCAATCTTCCTCTATTTTATATGTGGGATGCCACCAGAGCATGGCTTGATGAGCAGTGTGTGGGTCCACACCCAGGATCTGAACCTGCAAACCCTGGGCCACCGAAGCAGAGTGTGTGAACTCAACCACTATGCCACCAGGCTGGCCCCAGACCTCAGTTCTTAATGGAGACGGGGATAAGATGAGAAACAAAAATTGAGCAAGAATTGTGAGTGAGAAAAAAAGTCTGATTGCTAGCAAAGCTAAAAATACAAAGTAGGGAAAAATGCAGAGATAGTGTGAATACCGATTCTGTGGGAATCACTGTGGGGTTAAAGAAAGAGGGTGAATATCAAGAATCATTGTGTAATTTTTCTATGAAGAAAGGTCAAATTTAAATAAAGAAGGATGATTAAATAAAAGCATGATTAGAAGTGCTGACTTCATGCATTACTACTACTTGGAAATATTTACCAATTATTGTTCACCATTTAATGTGGCCAAAACCAAAAGGAGTTGTAAGTAACTGGAATGTCTTAATAGCAATGAGGTCTTCTCAGCAGTGAAATAACTATCAAAGTGGTAATGAGTTTTTTTCCTAATTTCCTGGGTCTCTGAAAATGGAAAGAAGACCTGACTGTATTGTCTTACTCACATCCAGTTAGAAGGAGAGGGAACAGAACTGATGCTACCGCTTCATTTGTTTTCTATCTTTTAACTCTGTGGGAAAGATTTGATTGATTGGATTTGTCTTGTTTTAATGTTTAATGACAAGGGGAAAAAAGGGAAAAATTACATAGTCTTCTAAGAATCCTGAGCATGATCAACTTTCTAGGGAACTGAATACATTGAAAATAATCACCAATACAATCTGGGTGATTAAAATGACAGTTCATGTTCAAAAATAACTTTAGTCACAGGAATTTTTAAACAGGAAATGCTATTTTACAACTTCACAATAAATAAATGGGGCTTTAAGTGTAAAATAATAAATTAACATAAAATTTAAAAATTCTGAAACTATTGAAAAATGGATGAAGAAAGACTAATGGAGAGAAGGGTGGCAAAAATAATAGAGATGAAAAAGCAGCAGTGCAGAAGAGGGATTTCTCAGTTTCATTGATATTTTCAACCTTTTCCCTGGAGACTCAACCGTTTGAAAACATTTTCAGTGTATAAGTAATTCAGTGCCACAGATGTTCCATACCACATCCAAGGAATCTGGACTTGTTGGCAAGTGGTGCAAGTGGCTAATCTTTCTGTCACTCCTTGAAATCTCTGCCAGGTGGTAAATTTACTCTGTGGAGGGAATCATGTGGGGGAAGCAGAGAATTCTTTCCCACTACATGACTATAGATTTTGTCACTGTACTATACCTTATAGGTAGGGCAGGAAGCAAGCATCAAATATAATAAAAACTTATGTCTAACTTCCACCAAGCCATCAGTCACTGGGTCATCAGTCAGCTACCTACTAAGAGCCTGCCATGTGTGAAGTGCGATGATAGCTCCCTGCCCTCAAATGGTTTCAGATCTAGTTCTGAGTCAAGTGTAGCAAATGAGGCCCTACAGGCCCAGAGTGTCAAACTGTATAATATTGAGGGCATGTCAAGAAAAGAAGAAAGAGTGGTGGAGGAGGCCGAAGTAGTTCAAGAACGAGCAACTTGAAACAAACTTGAGAGACGAATAGGATTTAGATAGACAAAGTGAAGAGAAGAGAATTTTTTCAGATAGAAAGAAAGACTGCATATGTGAAGAGACGGCTCTGCCTACTGCAAAAGATACGAAAAAGCCCAAACTGAAAGTTAATAAACTAGCAGTGGATTTCATTGTCCTTGAAATGCCAAGATAAATAGTTGAATTAGGTGTTGCTGGGCAACAAAAGTCAACGATTGATTCTGAACCAAAAAAATGTAAATTATTTTGTATAATTATAAAATTTGAAAAAATTATTCAAGCTGTACAAAGGAAAGCTTTGACCAAGGGAGAAACGACCAGAGAGTCAATGTCAGCTTGTACGCTGGTGCAGTAAACCAACCATGGAAAAAAGGCCAGAAGTCGGAGACCAGCCATGAGAATGGAGAGAACATGGAATTAAAGAGGAATGTTTGAGTTAATAATCATAGAGGACAGACTGATGAAAAGTGGATGAGCTCACAAGAAGGAATATTACAAAAACATCCCGGTGCAGCTAATACATTGGGAAAATGGAGATTTTGCGGGAATATTTGTAGTACCGTAGTTTAAAGTTGAATGAGTCAGGAAAAAAGTATGTTGACAAATATGAGCCAACAGACAAAAACGCATGCTAATTTGACTGCTCAGAATACAGGATATTTCTGTGGGAATAAATAGAACGAATGACCAGAAATGACCCTGTTGGCAGGCAATGCGACATAACATAATCTATATTTGATCACAGTCTAATGCAGAAAAACAGTTGGAATAAGACACTTAAGTCCTAAAAATATTCGTGCTTTAGAAAACTGCTCTGGTTTCTGTTAATGGCATTCAGATGTGGACTCACATTTTTTTCTGCTTGGGATATTTCCTGGGAATCTAACATTACAAAGCACAAGTTTTACACCCTAATGTGCCGCAGAAGCTGCCGGCGTGAATAATAAACCAGAATGTGGGTGAAATATCAAAAGAATGATGGTCTTAATTAAGGGATACTTATCTCTGTATAGATACTCAGTAAGTGCATTTCTATCTATACTAGCCAAACATGAAAAAAGCATAAAATATTTTATGGATCATTGCTGATTTCCTGGTGCTGTATGCCTCCAGAATAGTTTCCACCACACCCCACATGGAGGCAGGTAGCTAGTAAGGCAGAGATGTATCTACTGTAACACAACCTGTTGTAATGCACTGCCATGCACCAGCAAAATAACTCTCCTACCACACACCTGGAGTCAGTATGGTTGTGTAAATATGGAATTGTTTTTTAAAAGATTGTCTATAAAGTGGTGTTACTAATGATAATATAAAGGTGAGCCTCTAACTTTGAGAAGAAATGTAACTTGGAAGGAGTCTAATGTCACTCACTAAATAAGACTCACATCTAGAGTTTATCAGTCTCTACCTATTGTTCCCCCAATATCTTAACATTTATTTTTATTTTATTTTTTAAATTCAAGTCTTAGATAACTCTCCTGCCATGAATATATCTGATGGTGGTAACTTTAAAAATACAGGAAAAAGTAAAAGAGGAGTATTGCCCTTTTTAGAAAACATAAACCATGACTACCTATCAGAATTATACAATTTCAGAATTACAAAGGATTTTAGGCATCATTTAGGCCCACAAATGGCAAAGTTGTCTAAGTAGGGGCAGTTATTCTCCCCTTAACTATGCTTATAAATTGAAATTTCAGTGAATGGACTTCACACAATTTTTAAAATAACAACACAATATAATATTGATATTATGCCATTTTGTTACTTTTCTGTTTCATGAAATAATGCAATTTGGGAAATCATATTATTCAAAATTAGGGATCAATATTCAAAATTAGAGTTCCGTCAGTAAAACAGAATTATAGAAATTCAGCCCTTTCATGGGTAAGAATAATAAAACTGATTCTCTTTGAGCAAGTTGTCTGAGGCCATATGTAATTCCATTAGATTTTCAGAGATTTCTCTTTAAATTGGTGTAAGGAGTCTATGAATTTAAAAAACAGAAACAAAGACACCTTGGAAATCTGTGCAAACACTGACTCTCGTGTACATTGATCGTGACCCTTAAGGCCGCTAGAAGTCATTTCCATACATTCATCCTGCCAGAAATGCATACTGCAATCACGTAATTAAATAAGCAGCATTTAATAGTTTCATGGAGGGTAGTAAGACTTTAGAAGGTGAGAACAAATATGTCACTCAACTTATTTAAAAAAAACCCCACAAAACCTGTTATTTCATATTATTCTTAATAGATTAATATTTTAGAGTATGGGAATTGGTTCAAATCTCACCTCAATCATGTATAAATTGCCTGATTTGGGACACATTTTTTAGCCTTTATAAGCTTCAGTTTTCAAATCTACAACAATCTGAACACTACTGTTACTACCAGCACCATTACTAACTCCAGTGTCAAAGTGCGGGGAGAGGCAATGCAGGTGCAGAATTCCTCAGGGGCCCGGAGTAAATGCTAGGACATGGTCGGTAGCTACTCCTGGGACAGCTACAGCTAATACTCCCACCGCTGCAGCGGGTGCTCCCACCAGGACTGCAACTTACAAGGGCTATTACTGATTTCACCTGAATTTCTGTGCCTCTCTGAAGCTCCCTCATGTCTATTTCCTACACTCTCTTACTCATCTGTATTTAGAAAATAGATGCTCCATGGAACTCAGATGGGTAATATAGCTTTGTTCTGCTTTTCTTTCATTTATCAAATCACAGTCATTTGATCAACCTTCAGTGGAATTTAGAAAGATGAGGAGCCGAAGGAACATTTCTGTGTTCCTAAGAGCTGATTTAATATTTCAGTCTTTAGTAACAGAGTTGCTACAGTGATGCAGTCAGTATCTACCCAGTTGGTTCAAAGAGTTTCTACCGCACAATTAGAGAGAAGAGAATCTAAGGAAAACGTGGCTCATAACTTACTAGCCTCTCCTCCATCTAGCTGTGTCCTTATAAAGCCCTCTCTTGGACTCCTTTTCCTCTTCTACTACAGTGCAGACACAAAATGAAAGGTGGCAAAAAATTCTATACTTACCACCTACAAAGATGCATTCTTTTTCCTATTTTTAGTGATTAAATTGTACCATCTCCTAGTGTATTTTAGCCTCTGATTCTGTGAGTTGGTTCCCATCACAGGAAATGTGTCCTCCAAATTATAGTCCCTATCACCACTATGCACCAAAACAGGCTGTCTGAATAAAAACCACCACCCAGTAATTTCATCAAGAGTTGCTCAAGAGTGTTCTATGGCAGTACTGGATGGGGTAGAAAGAGGAGGGAAGTGGTGTGGTTTTCTATCCTCCTGTCCCCACTCCTTCCTTCTTGTCCTGTTAAGCTTACTCCTTCTCTATCAACTGCTTAATGTGAATTTCAAGAAAATAATTTTAAAGTCTTTCAGTTTATGTTCATTGCTAATAGTGTGCAGATTACAGACACTTAACCACAAAGGACAAGAAGAATATAAGCACGGGAGAAATTGTTCACTTTACCGGTTTAGTAGATCTGAAAATAAGGATTTATCTATCACTACCCTCTTACCTGCTGGAATTCTTCCATCTGTAAGAAACAGGTCGCTGAATCCTTCGCCCAGCAGCCTGTCTATTGGAGAATCTCGCCCCAAATCATAATCACTGTCTCCTGCTTCACTGTCACCACGGCCACTGTCTTTCAAGCTAAATTTGTCCATGTCTTGAAGGGCATATCTAGAAAGATAAATCAGGAAAGGTAGGGTTTTTACTCTTCAGCATTCATGTTATTGAGACTTAATAGGTAACATGAGGATAATTCATACCTATAGCTCCTGGAATATTTGTTTCCTCGAAAACTTGGCCTTGGCTGATATTGTCCCTGGTGAAGCATTGAAAGAAGCTGGGAGACCTGCTGGAAACCAAATAGACAGAACTGATTCCTGGAAACAAACCCCCAGATACTCACAAGCTTTAAGCAAGGAACAACAGTTACTCACTATTTCATCCTAATACATTGAGCATATTATCTCTGTTTTAAAGATTTACATATGCTGGACTGTGGCAGACTAGGCAGCCAGCCACCAAATATAACTGAATATATCCCAGAGAGATTTGAATGATTTAATACAACTGATTTTTCCTTTGTGAAAGAGGACTCCTTTATAAATAACAGACTGATTTTCAAAAGTTCAACAAATATAATATGCATTGAGATGGAATTCTGGAGGCCTCAATTTTTGATTTTTCAGTACAGACCACAGCTATGAGAATAAAGCAAGCCCCTTTATTTTTGGCTTTCAGTATGTTAATCTGGAGAGTAAGGGGATTCTAATTAGATAGTCCTTGGCCAGCTTCACATTTATTTTTCAATATTATACAAAGTACATGCAAGTCAATTATTTAAGAAAAACTAAGACAGTATGCTAGGGTGTGTTAACTTGCTACATATACGTGATGTAACTTGTATCCTATTTAATTTGCACATCGTTCATATTGTTTAAAAGAGCTAACACAGGCACAGCTTCTGAACACTAACAGCTGACTTTGTCAGTGAATTGGTGCAGTGTATGATCTTACCTCAACAGCAGGAGTGGCATGGGTGAGTTCTAATGAGAAATTCTCTGGCACGTGGTTCGATGAGATTGTCACCAAACTGTTGAGAGACTGGTGACTGTTGTGACTCTGCCGGCTGCCCATTTGCCCTCTTTCTAAGGTAGGAGATGAAGATGGAGACGATCTGTGATGAGATCTGATGGGCAGAGTGCCATTTATGGTAGGCACCAATGTAATGTCCCCTTTGTGAATCTGCCTGGATGGTCTTTTTGGGTGGTGCTGGTAAGTTGATTCTGCTACCCTACAGTTGTAGGATCTGGTGTCTTTCTTTTCTCGATTACACCTTGTTGCAAACAGCACCATAATTACCAACAACACTGCACAAATTGCTCCTAAGGAAATAATTATAATCATGGAGACATCCAAAGATGCCTGGCTTACTGAGGTCATTGCTGTACTTGTCACTGACTCTGCATATTCAAGGATCACGCACTTCAGAAGGACTTTGGTACGCAGCTGAGGATTCCCTTTGTCCTGGATGATAACCGAGAGCTCCCATTCTGTGTAGGGAACAGACTCCATGCTCACGTTGGTATGGATGTCACATGATCGTGGATCAATTACAAAGATATTCTCCTCGTTACCTGCTACTATGGAGCAGCTGAGTTCAGCATTCACACCAGAGTCTCTGTCAATTGCCCTTATTCTTGTGACATGAAAGCCGCTGTCAGCCCCTTTGGGGATGGAGATTTCTGCAGTATTATTGCGCAGTGCAGGCCCTATAACCACAGGGACGTTGTCATTTTCATCAATGATGGTAAGCACAACTGTGGTATTGCTTACAAGTTGCTTCGGACTTCCTCCATCTCTTGCTTCCACCACAAAAGTGATCTGACTCACTTCTTCATGATCAAAGATTCTGAGAGCATAGATGGCTCCATTAGATGGGTCAATGGTTACATATGTAGTTATGGAACTTCCTAGGATAAAACTCTCCAAAATGGTATAGGTAACTTGCCCATTTTCTCCAAGATCCGGATCTGTGGCTGTAACAGTGGTGATATACGCCCCAGGCGAGTTATTCTCTGAGATTGCAAATTCATATCTACTTCTCTGGAAGTGGGGTGGATTGTCATTTATATCATTGATTTGAACAGTAAAATGTTTTACTGTAGAGAGACTGGGTGTCCCCTTGTCCTCAGCGATTACAGTCAAACTGTATTCAGATCTCTTTTCTCTATCCAGTGTGGCATTTGTCAAGATTAAATAATTGTTTTCATAAGTCTTTTGAAGTTTAAAGTGACCATGTCCGTGAAGCTTGCAAACTATTTCTCCATTCAGCCCAGAATCTTTGTCCTGAACCCTGACCAAAGCAACAAATGTGTCAATAGGATCCCCTTCAAAAATATAAGATATTTCTTCTTTTCCAGGAGACATGAGGTTTATGTTAATTTCTGGTTTATTGTCATTAACATCCACAACCTTAATTATAATTTTGCAATGAGCTGGGATTGAATTCGGACCCAAATCTTGAGCCTGAACATCAATCTCATAGGATTTGGTGATTTCATAATCCACTTGCTTGAAAAGAGTCAAATGTCCTCTTTCTGAATCAATTTTGAAAGTCTCTATAATTTTGGGAGACACATGACTGCTGAAGGAGTATACAATTTTCCCATTAGCGCCCTCATCTGGATCAGTGGCGTTCAGATCTAGGAGCAAAGTGCCAACCGGGGAGTTTTCCAAGAGTTGTATTATATAAGACTGCTGCTCAAAAGCAGGGCTGTTGTCATTGGAGTCTGAAATGCTTATTTTCAGAATGGATGAGCCGGACCTCTGAGGCATCCCCATGTCCGAGGCAGTGAGCCGAAGCTCATAGCTTGATTTCAGCTCCCGATCCAGCTCTCTGACCACTATGAGTTCTGCATACTTGGCTCCATCAGTCCTGGTTCGAACCTCAATGTTAAAAAAATCATTGGCAGAGAGAGAATACGTGTGGAGGGAATTTTCCCCAACATCTGGATCAAATGCACTGTCCAGGGGAATACGAGTCCCAATGGCTGCACTCTCAGAGATCTCAATAGGTATGAGAGATCTTGAAAACTGGGGAGAATTGTCATTAATATCCAGCACTTCAACTTCAATATGGAAAAGCTGCAGATGCTCAGTGGGTAGAGTGATCACATCAAACTCTATGGAACAGTTCAAGTTTTTCTGGCATAGTTGTTCTCGGTCAATTTTAGCCCCTATGCTTATTTCCCCATTATCCTCATTTACTACAAGTAGTGGAGAATTTCCTCTTTGCATGGCTCGAAAACGAACAGTGGAAGGATTAGGTAGCTTAACTAAAACATCAGCCACATCCTCCGATAGTCTTGCAATTACTGATCCAACCCTCTGCTCCTCATAAATCCTGTATTTCAAATTCTTGCTCAAGACATCGCCGTTGAAAGATACCATCAGGATTGCAAAAACGAATCTAAAGTGCATTTTAGCATTCATTTGGTACATCAGTCAGTTTATGAGATTTCCTCTCACAGAGCAACTTAAAACAGCAAAGCAATTCCCTCAACTTCCTTTGGCAACTTAAAGCTAAGCGACATTTGGTACTTGAAACTTGAAAGCGTCTCTTAATAACAGCACAGCAATTAACAGCTCGCAAACTTTTGTTATACACACCGTGTCACGACTTCCAGATATTACCGGCATGGAGTCCAATCCTTGCATTTGTTTGGCTATTTGTCCTCTTCGCAGGCAGACGTGTCACCTCCGCGTTTTCCCCGTTGTGTAGTCGGAATCCATCTATCGTAGGGTGCCGGCGGAGTCTGCAGCGGCTCTTTCCGGAGCGATTCTTTCTCCCTTTCTCTGCTCGGCTGCAGACTAAACACCCGTGATTGCTGACTCCAGTCTAAAATCTGTACAACTTCACTTCAACTCAGACAAAGCTCTCTTGCCCGGCGTGTGTTGAATCGCTTCCAGCCAATCAGCGTACTCCCAAATCAAAAGCTGATGGAGTCCCCAAAGCCAGGGCGGACGAGAGTGGAGGGTGGGAGAGGGAGAGAGACTGAGAGGAGGGAGGCGGGGGGGGGGGGGGGGGCGAGAGGGAGAGGAGGGAGAAGGGCTGGTGGGGGCTGGGGGAGGAGGATGGAGCAGCTCCTTGACTGCTCCTCCCTTCCTCCTCCCCACTCCCCCTCCTCCTTCCCATCTACTGCATTCACTTTCTCTGAGCGTGCCACGACAAAGGGGAGACAAATTACAGAAGAAAAACTTTAAATCAACTTCTGGTCGCCTTTATTTATGCGGCATTTTACATTGTTCTGGTTTTCTTAATTGCCCTTTCTTCTTCCACAAACATGTAATCATCCTGCTTTTCATAGTCTTTAAGTACTGGTTTAACTTAAAATACCTCTAAGTGCATTTTGTTGGTGGAGGAATTTAATAAAATTTGGCGAAACTTGCTTCTAATTATGCTTCTCAGACCGCCTCCTTCCCCTCCCCCTCTGTAAATACTTGGGTCCTTCCCCTTCTTTGAGCACGAGAAGATTTTCTTGGGGCTCTGTTTTAAAGAACAGAACAAGTAAAGAGGTTCCATTTTTTTGTTTTTCTTTCATCTTTATTCTTTGAAGACAAGAAAAGGGTTATTTTCCACTCTTGATTTCTCTTAATTAGCAAGATTTAAAGGAACACCTTAGGATTTGAAACTAATTAACAATATAGTTCCACCTTACATCCCCTCTTTCCTTGAGTTTGGGCAAAATTGGCTATGATATTTCTTTGTTCTGTACTTCAAAAAATCTTATTTACCTTGGGTAAAAGACATTTCATGCTTTAGCATGCCAATTTTTACCAGAAGATACTATCTGTACATAGTGAATCTTCACCATGAATCCTGGGGAGACGTGGACTCAATAGTTTACAAGTCAAATTTTTACAATATATGTCTTATTTATGAAAACACTTTTCAGATATGTATTTAAAAAACCCAAAGCTTGTTTACATTGAAGAATAAAATCCCTGAGTCGAAAATTGCTTTTTTGCCTGCATCAAAATGCTAGGAAATATCATGGGAGGCTTGTGCTCTATCCAGGTCGCAGAAACTGATATGGTATTCTTATTTGAAAATAGGATTATTTATGCTGTTCTTTCTCCTCTACAATTCCTTTTAAGTTTATCATCGTAGCTCTATTCTTGCTGCTTTTTTTCATCTCTCTTGCATTATTCCTCAGCTGTCTTCATACACTTGCATATTTGCTGTTTTACATAATCTCACTGTCACTTTTTTCCATTTATTTTCACCCATTCTCCATTGTGCCCCCCAGAAACATATAAAAAAAGTAATTTTCTGATTTTTCCACTTTGCTTACTCTCAGCAGAGCTTGGCTAAAGTCACTAAGAAGGTTCTTTCCAAAAAAGAAAGCAGAGGAGTCTCAGCGTGAACTCTCCTCCTTTTTAGGCATTCAAAAGCATTTTATAAGCCATTGTCTTTTTTCCCCCTCCAGAAACCAGTGCTGTGTGGCAAATTGTGCAGAATAGAAATGCCTATAATGAATGTATTTAGTACTGGGTCACGCTGATGAACATTCTGCCCCCATGAATAATACTGTTTTACAAGTTTGTAGCCCTTTCAAATTGCTGATACCCAAACCCTGTGGGCAAACCAGAAAAACTACCACAAGCAACTGGGACTTTCAAAACCCATAGCCATCTGGCCTAGGTCTCTAACAATCTGAGCCAATAATTATATCAATTCAGGCTTTAGTGAACCCCTTTGCAGACACCAAAAGAGCAAAGAAAGGAATTAGTGACTATTCAAAGTCGGGGTGAAAATTCAAAGGTAATCTAATTCCATTAGTTCTAGGAGAGTTTTCTTTGTGGATGATAAGTCTACCCCCCAAAACTCTAAGAGCAATGGACTTGACTACCTTAATGTAGAGGACATTTTCCCCTAGTGCTTAAAAAGTAAAAATAATTTACAAATCTCTCTTTTATTTCTGACAGTGAGCTTGAACAGAATTAATCATTGAGCTTCAGATTAACTTACTGAAATATTTAAAGTAGGTTGTAAATTAATAAATACTCATAAGATTATGTTTCTATGAGTAAGTCTTCAAAAAACTTGGAATCCTTTCATGGAGAGTGGCTTTTTTTACTTGTGGTATCATTCTCATCAAATATCATCTCATTTTCAGCTTGCCAAGCTCTCTCTGAGAAACTACATATACCTACTTGACGGTTGTGCTTTTGACTTCTCCTTAGTATACACTCCTCTGGTTTTCAAAAAGTACAAAATAGAAAGTAAATCTTTCCTTGCACTTTTGATTAGTTCCAGCAATTCAAAATGTTCTTATTTGGTAGCCCTGAAAAGAAAATACTGCGAGAAAACTCTCTCCCGTATTATTTGCTATTTAAGAAAGCGTTTGTATGAGGGGAGAAAACTGATAAACTTCTGTTGGTTGTCAACTAATGGTGATTTGATTGAACCTTCTCCTTCTTCTGGAATTTTACAAAGTCATGAAGAAGTGGTAACCGTCTAAAACTTCTCGGGTATCCAATGAAGGAGAATTGATTGAATATTCCTTTAAGTCCACCCACCTTTGATATGGCAGCCTTTGTTGACAAAGAAAGAGATGGCTCTGCCTCTTGAGGAGGGTGGCATTCTGAGTGATGTTAGCAGGAGAACAAAGTACTCCTAAGCTCTTGGAGGAGAGCCTTGGCTCCTTCCATACTGTTGTGCATATTTTATCCGCAAGGCTCATTTTACCACTTCAGCCCAAGTTGGCTGACAATTGCTAAACCTAGAGACAAGATAGCAGCTGGCATTTGCAATACATTCTGTCACCTCTAATAACACTTTTATTATGCCATTTATTTTGATTACTTTTTTTTAAAGAAAATAAAGCTTTATAATTCTAAATCTTTAATATTTTCCTTCCTACTGAAGAAGGGAAATGTAAGTCTCAGTCGTAAATCTTAAATGTCTCTTCATTACATGAAGAATAGTGTCATTTTGGGTACTGGAATACAAAATTAAAATCACTAAAATTTCTTACAAGTAGTATTTTTTATAAGCAGGATTTAGTTTAAAAGTTCTTAGCTGTTAATTGTATATTATTAGAGCATATGAAATGCAAAAAAACAGGGAGAAGAATAAATAATCACTTCCACCTGACAATATCATCTTTTCCATCATCAAAAGAATACTATGGAATCTTACATTATTCCTGTAGTTTGACATAACATTACCCTCTTTCCTCATAGCATTTGTTGTGAAATGCCTTGTAGGAGGAACTCCTGGTCTGCCTGACACCATATGTCCATAACAAGCCTAAATAATACTCTACTGTGTATCTTGAAACATGAGAGAACAAAAGTTTACCAGGCAAAAGTTTATAAAGGTAAGGAATCCCGATGCTCTGGAACTGTTTAAGATAAAAAGCTTGACTTTTTCTATGAGCCCAACAAATGTTTGAATGCAGGCCCCACCAATTGGTAACTGTGTAATCCTGAACAAATTATTTAACTTCTCTGAATCCTTCTAATCCTCTTGGAATAATAACAATTTACTATAAAGAATTCTTGTAAGAACTCCATAATTGGGGCTTTTCACAGAGGCTGGCCTGAAGTAAACATACAACAAAGGTTAGTTTCCTTTTCTTAGCCTCTGTGTGTCTGTTTTCTTCCTAACATTCATTAGGAAAAAATATATATATCCGTAGTCCTTGTTGCTTTCCATACTTTTTGTTTAGATGCTTATATAGTTTTATGCTGGAAAGATGAAGTTCTGTCCATTTTTGATTTATGAAACTCACCTTTGAAACATTATTGCCCAAACTAATAGTACTGATCTATGATGATGTTGAAAACTTGCTCGTTTACAAAGAATATTCCACAAGATCTATCAAATATACCTAAATATACCTCCAGACCCTAAAACATAGAAACTTATCTAATAATACAGTCAAAAGAAGTCTACCAGGTGCTAAATTATATTTTATATTTGGTGGGATACACATCTAGTATTTGCCTCTTCTCAAATCATTTGAGATAAACAGGTTTTTTTTAATATCATTTCACACTATACTGGGAAGACAAAAGGCTATAATTTGATATAGTATCTTGACAATGACAAGGAAAGATAAAACTTGTCAAGATTTCATTTAAAAAGCACTATTAGAGCTTTTATCAATCATATTACACCTCTTTATATTGGTTTCCGTGTATTCCATTTACTAATCTATTCAAGAATATAATAATGAAAAACCACTAAACAATATGAACCCTTTATTGGAACAAAGTTATCAACATAAGATCAAGGGTTGTGAAAGGAAAATGGATCCCAAACTATCCTTAGATTGTAGAATAGAAATAGACTTTAGTAGAATTCTGATCAAAACTGAATGGGATAAATGCCCATAGGAGGGCCACACACCTGGAGGCATAACTGTGCAAGTGCCAGGAGGCAGCATTAGCAAGGGACCAGGAAGAGCTGGAGTCCATGAAATACAGTGACAGACGCCAGGTCAATTTGGTCTGAGTGGGCAATCAGTATTTGAGATGTCTTTCCAAAGGTATCATGCCAAGTTCCAGCAGGTGACTTTGGGTCTGGCAACAGGTAATCAACTGACTCCAGATGCAAGGCATGTAGGTGAGCTGCTGTTCATTTTAGGACTTCAGACCTTCTCAGCCAGCCTGATATGGAATTTGATATTAAAATGGAGAGAACAAGACAGGCATCTAAGAAACAGTATTCTGAAAATGGGCAGATGATCTGAGACCAGATCATAAAGTTAAGCTAGATGGCAGCAAGGTTGATTTTAGAGTTAATCATCTGAACTATTATAGAATCTCTTAAATTCCTTCTCATCACGGCAATATCCTGAAGCTGAAAACTAAGCCTACAAATTGTGTCCCAAAAGTTGCTGCTGATAAGATTTGAGGGACTTGGGGAGACAGGGGTAAACCCTTAAGTTCTTATTTTAAAGCACTGCTACACAGTGAATGATCCATACACCAGCAGCCTGGGCATTATCTGGAAGCTTGTTAGAAATGAAGAATGTCAGCACCCGAGACCTACTCAAACAGATTCTGCATTTTAAGATCCTAGGCTGATTCCTATGCACATTAAAGTTTGAGACATAATGCTATGAAGAGTAATCTATTGTGTGAAGTGGTGGAAATCCTAACAGGATGGTCCTCGCATCCTATGTGCTGTGAGATTTTGCTCCTCCAGGGAATTTAGACAATTGGCATATGGTGAAGATTACCATAGAAAGGGCCAGGGCTGAGGTGTCATTATTCAAGACTATAAGTAGAAGTGATATAAGAAAACTTCTCCATTTAGTTAAATTAATAGAAAGAGAAGGGAAATTAAGCTTCCCTCTAGATCCATGTCTCATACCAGTTATCACTCTTTCCTCATCCATTTAGGCAGTACGATTCTTGTTAGGAAAGGAAATACTTTTCAGAAAAAGGAACCTAATTCTTTTTGAAGAGCTATCTCTGAAGACGAAAGCATTTCCAATGTTGTTACATATATGTGTATTTGTACATATGTATATGCTTAGGAATCTCTGGTTGAGTATTTTGCATCTGTCAAGTGTATATAAATGAAATCTTGCTTGATGTTTTCTTCATGCCAGTATTCCTTCATCATTCAGTGGTGTGAGAAGGCAAATACTGAAAACACTACTCATTTATCCTTAGCTATTTCTAGTTTAGAATTAAGAAAGGAAATTGAAGTGTGACAAAAGTTTATTGCCAATGCTTGAATCTTTTGTGTTCATGTTAAAATCATTCATATACAGTACTTCTGGACACTCACAATACATATCTAATTTATTCAACCATTTTTTTTCCAACTAGGAGCATCCTACTAAACATAAGACTGGCATCTACTCTTAAAATGTCCAAAAGTATAAATGAGGACTAATAGGACTTAGAAGTATGACCACCCACTTAAATGATGAAAATCAAATCAATGCTATATTAGATTAGATTAAAACTTTTTGAAAGGGGATGTTAAGCTTAAATAAATGTCTGTTGAATATCAACAACAATTATGTAAAACAAATTACTATTTGTATATACAGCTAGGTTAATTGTGACTTCAGTGTCCAACTGCTTATTTACTTCGAATTTGTAGGAAATTTTTCACTTTACAGTTTCCATTCACCAGATGAACCACTTTCAATGAGGAGCAATCTAGGATTTGTAGTGTTAAGAGAAATGCTATCAAATTGAGGGATGCTTGATTTTCCAAGGAAAGGAAAAGGTTCAAGGTATTCTGTCAAATGGCAACTTTTATCAAGAATAATTAAAATTTCATAAAATAAAGGAAATAAATGATTACTAGATTTAGAACATGTATCAGATACACAGCTATTTAGCTGGTCTCTGGAAATGTGTGTGCTTCTCCTTCCGTTACCAACCTACAAAAAAAATAAATAAACAGTTTGCACACACTTTTTACACAATAAATGTCTGAATATATATCAATTGGATAGAAAATGTTTCAGTTGTAATAAAACTGAGGAAAGTTGCTAGGCCTTCATTGAAAATAATGCCTATTTCCTATAAGAGGCTACTATTTGTGACAACATAGTGCCTCTTTATTATCATCTAGTATTTATTTTGAATTTGGACAAATTAATTTAGTTATAATAAACTAATCAATTTTAGCCAATATTCCCTGACCACAGGAATTTAATTTCCAAAGAAGATTCTCATTTACACAGTAAAGCAGTTTAGAAAATACCTGCCTGAAAAGCAGTAAAACATTTTAGAAAAGATCTACTCTAAAACATAATTAAGAGGACAAATTTAAGAGTTTACATTTAGATTGAGTTATTCATGAAAAATACCATCTAAAATAGTAACACTTCACATAGCAATTAAATGTTAGGGTCCTGGAACACAATATAAATAAAGGTAATAGTTATTGAACACCATTATGAGCCAAGTGCTTTATATATATATATATATATATTTCCTCATTTAATTCTTACTGTAATGAAATATTTATAAATGCTAGAAAAATGTGGGATACAATAGAACCTAGCCAAAGTGTCAACAAGAAGGAGTTTATTATCTCAAAACACAAGATACACACAGATAGGACATTTCTGACACTGAATAATTAAGCAGCTCAGTAATGCCATCTGAACCATGTCGTTGTGAACCATGCCATCCTTTTACTCTTTCATCTTCAATGTGCTGTCTTATCCTTCTTCTATGGGTTCCTCACCTTCCCAAGATGATCGTTACAATTGTAGGAAATGTCGCCCCACTCAGCTGAAAAATAGAGTAATAAAAAGGCAGTATTTTCTGTATAGATCTTCTTTCATCAAAGAAAAATTATGTTCTAGGAGCCTTCCACTGACATTCTCTTAAAGCTCATTAGTCTGATTTCTGTCACTTGATGATTCTTTAATTTCTAGCAAGGAGAGCGGAATTGTTATGATTGTCCTGGAATAACAAAATTTTAGCCTTGGGGTACAGGAATAGCTCCTTCACTTCATGCAAAGTGCTAAAATATTAGGATTTGGTTAACAAAGTGGAGTGGAGAGTAGATGTTGAGTGGAGAGCAAGGATCGTCTGCCACATTAATCCTAGAATCATTTTATGATAAAAAACAGATGCACAGGGGGCCGCCCGGTGGCGCAGCGGTCCGCGCTTGGCAGCCCGGGGTTCGCGAGTTCGGATCCCGGACGCCCGCCGACGCACTGCCTGTCAGCCATGCCGTGGTGGCGTCCCATATAAAGTGGAGGAAGATGGGCACGGATGTTAGCCCAGGGCCAGTCTTCCTCAGCAAAAAGGGGAGGATTGGCGACGGATGTTAGCTCAGGGCTGGTCTTCCCCACAAAAAAAAAAAAAAAAAAAAACTAAGATGCACAAAGTTTAAGTAAATTTTTGCATGGCTAATATGTAGTGGATGTTGAATTTGCATATCTATGTCTGCTTCCAAAATCTACTTCCTATACAGTAATAACTACTTGGTTTTTATATATTCAATAAAAAAGGCTGCCCCCTTTTTGAATTCTTTCTTTTTTCAAAACAATGAAGCTATCAGGAAAGATAGCAATATGCATCAAGGTAAATTGTCTTGTGGAAAAATATTGCAATCCATACAACAACAACAAAAAGTCACTGCTTTGTCCTTTGGGTGGCATCCTTGAAATTATTAATGCTACAGGATTAATTGAAGCGATTCCTAGGCAAAGCTAGGGAAAACAGAGGAGCTAAAGATAGAGGTTATATTTTTCTGACTCTAAATATCCCAGATCCCTTAGGACATTTTCACATACCATGTGATGTTTTCCTGAGACCAGGCTCATCTAGAAGGAAACAATTCAATCATCTATTGATTAAAAGGTGCAGATGGAAAGTCTGGGAAACTGAGAAAAGGAGAGTAGACATTCAGATTCTTACTTATGTTATAATCAGAAACATTACAGTGTTTGAGCAAAAGCCAACCAGAGGACTGGCACAAGGGAGTAGCATAATGCAGTACAAGAGATACTGACTTGAGATCAAAGAAACCCACTTCCCACTCAATGACCCTTTGATGTTGTATCTTTGTTCATACCGTCCCCAGTCTTCCCAGTGATAAGTCACTCTCCATAAATGTTTCCTTGTATAAAAAATTGAATCCTAAATTTGGGAGGAAGACATAAAAAGTGCATCTGGATATCCTGCTTACATAGAGTACTCCAGAGTATATTATTTATTTTGACAAACTTTTTAAGAAACTCTCTTTCTGTTGTGAGGCTAAATGAAAGACACTAACATTCCTGGCAAAGAAAGTAACATAATTTAAGGAAGCAAATGTGCTTTATCTTCCTCAGCCAAAAGCATTGAATTTAACCATCTAAATAAATAACAACAATCTTTCCTTAACTTTTAAGAAGCATATATAGTCTGCACATCAAGTCTGCACAGAATTTCTGAATCTCCCACATTAATTTAATGAAATAATAAAATAATATTCACTTTCTCCACGACTCCCAATACAGTTTTCTTAGACAAAATGGTTGTGCATTTCTGTTTTAATGTGTTGCTCCAGTAACAGGAATATGAAAAAACAAATTGCAACACCCCACCCCCATTTTTATCCAGAGCAGTTCACCAAAGCACAATACAATTGTTTTAAAATAATTTTGCTAGATGGATGGTGTTAAACTAGAAATCCCTGATTTGCAAAAAAAAAACACCATATTTGAGGTTTTCCACAAATAATCAGCAACTACAACATTTGCTGTTGTTCTTTCTGTTTTGCTGTAACTACAATATTTTAAATTCAGAAGGTTTCTGCTGGAATTGGATTATGATTATTATGCAGGAGCATATCCCAGTATAAACAGCTTGCTTGGCATTTACATATTGCTCCCACATGCATCCGTATCTGACTTCTTAGTAAGTCAGAGGCACATATTTTATTATTATGAAAAGAGCACAGCTTTTTATTTACTATGGAATCTTGGGTCTTTACAAACAGAATAATCTAGCACCATAGAGCTTATACAGCCAAAACATGAACTGATAATAATGATATAAATTTACAAAGCATGTATTTCAATTTCAAATCTGTATTATTAATGCAAGATCATCAAACGGTGTCCACAATGAATTCAGAAATTCCAGCCTAATTGCTTTTGTAATAACGAAGGGCAACCAGCTGAACAAAAATGAAAACTTAAGCAGTTTTGTCTAACCCGGACAGAGATGTTCAGCCTGTCTCCTAGGGCACTATAGACACAACAGATCCACCATATCTGCAGTCACTGTTGAAACAAATCCTATTTTCTAATACTAGAAATAGGTCCACTTTTTCCTACAAGGAATATAATACCAAGATTTCTGAAAAGCAGGTACGTACATCCTCAGATATGAAAATAACTAATATACAATAGAATTTCTTACAATTTCATGCCATTCTGCTAGCCTCATGGAGAGCCCTGAACTGCCATATGGAAAACACTGTCACATAAAGCCAAACGCTCACTATTGAGGGACACTTCTAATTTTGCTTGCCTTCATTCTGATCATTCATTTTTCTGAGACAGGGCATCCTGGCCTTCCTAGTCTCAGATATGTAAAGAATTAAAATTACTACCTGATCAGTGAGCCACAACTCTTAACTCCATAAAAACAGATCATTCTCCGAGCGTTTTGGCTAAGATGATTAAAAAGGTCAAGAGTTTTTATTTTTATTTAGAAATGAATATTTCTGACAATTCTACATCCTAACCTTTTTCTCTTTTGAGTTTTCAGTAGGGATAAAAATGGCCCCTTTTCTTAATGTCATCAAAAGCATGTGGCCTTGTAAATCTGCTGTAGAATAAACAGCCTGGGGGGAGTTAGGAGAGGAAAAGGCAGGCATGGTTTATCAGAAGATTATGCATCATATACTGAACATCAGTCTTTCCATGTAAGTTGCCAACTGTTTTGGGTGCAAATGTTTCTCTATAAAGAATCAGATGTTCCTTTTCCTTCCATTCCACTAGTATGGTAAAACCAGTGCCATAAAGTCATTGCAAAAGACAGCAAACAACTTTGTTATTGTAATGGGCTTTTTTTTTTTTTTAACAATAGGTCTAGCAGGTGGCATGTGGCTGTGGCTGGGTCTATCTCCATCTCCAGGGTGCCAAGATGTCCCTCAAAGTTTCTGTGGGAGGAATTTGTTGGTGGGATTTGGATTGTAAAGGCACGCGAGCATCTGCTGCCTCCCTGGTCTCATTACCATTCACACAATTAACTCCTGCGGCTCTCCGCTCAGCAGCCAGAACCAAGGACTCAATTTTACTGCCTCTGTGACAGTGCTCATTATCATTCATCTGAACTTAAGAGTTCTCAGGCTTTCAACTCAGTGGAAAGTTTTCTCAGGAAAATAGATCACACACAGGAAAGCACTAGGAATAAAGAATGAGAAGCAGAAAAAATGGCTAAGGACTCAAACCAACACCTGGAAGGAACTGAGGTTCTGGAATGTGGAATTTTATTTCACTTTGCAATAGCATGCCACATCTTTCAAGACTGTATCATATTTCAAAGGTCTATGTTTGATCTTCTAATATTTTCAGTTAAAGGAACTATAATCAGTTAACAATAGTTATTTCAACCGTCCTTATTGATTCCAGTTCCAACTTTGCATCCTGTAGAAGTTTTGGTTAGGGGGAAAAGGGTTTTGAGTAATTTTCAGTAGACATTAAACAGAGGAGTCTGAAATGCAAGGAGGGAAAGAGTCACAGAAGATGTGACAAATTCAGGCACGCCTAGATTTTTAAAGCCTCGGTCAATCTGATTAATCAGTGTTACATTGCATAATTATCAGAAATACCACCTGAAAATTAAAGTTGTGCTGTCTCTTTAACCACTTTGTCTCATGATAAATATTCATAAGCTGCAGTTATTAACAGGTTTATATTGGACCAGATTAGGTGATAATATATGACTTTTTTCTAAGAGGTTAAAAGAGAGCCTCCTTCCTTGTTACTAAATAAATGATAAAAAACTGCACCTTCTCTTAAAGATAAAACAATTTTGAGAAAGAAGCATTTAAAACAATCTGGCTCAAATGGAATAAAGCTTCTTTGTTTGAAACAACAAAAGAATGATAGGCTGTTAAAAGCTGGGCAAGCTGTGTTATGTGGTGAAAGCTATGAAGTTTTATTTGTACTTTCATGAAAAAATTAGGTTGTGAAAGAGAAAATTTACAAAACTATCTTTCTGCAATGAGTAAAACTTTACTCCAATGACTGCAGTCGAGAAAAAATTTTGATATTTGTGATATCATTATTGCAAATTTTGCATTTATTAAGCTTTATTTTTCTTTAGAAATGGGAAACAATCTTATTGATCCTGATTATACTGCTTTTCTTTTGAATTCCATGAGTCAAAACATACAATTTCATTAATGTACATATTTTTAAAATTTGGTATCAGGGATAAAGACATTTTCTTTAAGATTATAAATGTATTATTATAAATTTAAATTACCTCATTTTATATTCTATTCTATACTGCCCTCCAAAATGCACGTCTTCTCAAGTAAAACAGAAGAGAAAATAAAATAAATGTTTGGGATGTGATATAATTCAAATTCACCATCATGTGAATGGAGAAAAAACTTCACTTTGGGTATTCTAATGCTTTTATATGTTATAATTCATGATGGGAGGATAGGTAATGTGTAGTTGAATCTGCAGAAAATGCGTTGCCCCCAGGCTGCTGAGACAAAATAAAAGTGAGTGTCTGAATTTTTTATATCTTGTCTTGATATAAGTGATAACACTCCATTAAGAAACTTTATGCACCTAGAATTTCTTGACAGCTTAGAATAAAATGGTTGAAGTTATTTCTGTATGCTAGAGGTCTGGTATAAACAAACATGTCTGGGACTCACAATGCCCACACAGGCTCTCACGGCAAGGCTATAGACCCAAATCCTGACTGCTCTTTACCCTGCAGAAGCCTGGGAATGAAATTGATGTTATTTGTTTCTTGACTCTGATATTCATATGAAACGCTATCTGGTTCACAATCTTTCTATCTGTCTCTTTTCTCATCCCAGAGCACTTGAACCCCACCCCTTGCTCCTCCAGAGCTCTACCCCAATGTTGGTGGTCACCAATAATTGATGCTCCATTGAGTCTGACCCTAAGCCTGGTCCTCGGCTCTAATTAGACCTCTTCCTTATACCTGATGTGTCATCCTTAGCTACTGTCCCAGTTCTAATAGTTGACCTTCATATGTTCCATGGTTTTGCTAGTTTTATTCTCCTTCCATTCCAAGTCCAAGTGACTCAATCCTGCTCCACACTTTTTTGTCTCTTGCCCTTTTATCAGCTGGTGAAATTCTGTGATGCTGATACTCCTTTGGGAATCTCTGCTGGAATCCTCATTGTTTGCACCACCTACCCATGAGAGTATCAATGATCTCACGTTAAGCTGCCAAGTACTCATGGAGTGACAGTTTGTGGTCTGCTGCCAGACGCTCTGATGTTCTGCCCACCCCATTGGATCTTCTTTCAATGCTTTGTATGAGTCTCCTAGCATTTGCTCAGCCCCAATAAGAGGTTTTGTTTACAGATTCTCTCCTCTCAGGACCTTGCGCTATCATATGGTTAACCAAGCTTTGCTTGTCATGCTTGCCCATGTCCATAACATAAACGAGGTTTTAGCAATATTTCTGCTTGTTAATGCATCACAGAAAATGTGAACTTCATGGAAACTGAGCACATGCCAACTACTTAAATTGTATTTCAAGTATTGCAGAAGTCTACAGTATGAAACATTGTTAAAAATAATGGAACACTAGCATATATGTTATTAACATAATTAGATCTTCAAAAGCAACAAATTTTGTCTTATCTTTGTGAATCACGTTAATGATGTTTTAGGTATCATTTTTTTAAATTATAACTGAAATAAAACAAACCTGTATCAATAAGCCAGGATATGTCAATTAAGTCAATTTCAGTAGTTGGTTAAATCCTTATTATGCTAAAGGAAATAAGCCTTATGTATAACCATTATAGCAAACATATTTGCTATATTTTCTCCAAGGATTCCAACATGAGTGTGTATGTATACAAATAGATATGTGTATATACACGTATACTTTCATTATTTTCTTATATATATAATAGTCATATATCAATATAACTCTTAAAGAAAATATAATGACATACAGCCATGTGCTAAAATATAATTAAAATAAAATAATAGAGTGCACTTTCTCTCCAGAGTTGTAAGTATGACAGCATCCAAATGTTTACTAGAATGTTTTCTAAAAAACATATGCTCCCAGGCACAGGAGGTAAATCCTTGAGCAGATACAATGCATAATGAAGCAGCTGGTATCACCTCTTAAAAATTAAAAATATACAAATTTTAATATTTTCATGATGAGAATTAAAAGTAACCTGAATTTTTAAACTCAAACATACATACAAATATAAACAAATGTTATCTTTTTCTTCATGTGTGAAAATAAATCACTTTCTTTATAAAAAATAAGATCTCACCATTTCTTAGGAGAAATCTGTGTATGTCGCTAACAAAACTGATGTGCTAAATTTAGTTTTTAGATGGAATATCTGCATTATACTCATGTTACTAATCAATGTTAAAATGTCATATTCACATTTTGCCTTTGAGTGCCCTTTTAAAACCATCATGTTATTAAGATATTGTTTGACTGTTTTGCCCTTACAAAAGTCCCCCTAAATCATAGGATAAGGCTATTAAGCAAATGTAAAATAAGTCAACCATGCATTGGATGGCATATGGGCAATTTCCATTAAAGAAGTTTGTATGTGGATAAAAGTAAAACTCTATAAAATGGAATATTGGCATCTAAATGGATTTGGAATAGCTATTATGAATGCTGTACTAGTCAAATTCCTTGAGTATGCTGAATATTATTCCTAGGGTTTTTATTCTGTATCATGAATAGGTAATTTAAATATTAGCACTTAACTCTTTTTAAAAATTCATAATATAGAGGCAGGTTATATTTTAGTCTTTAAAATAGTATTTTACCTTAGCTATTTTTTAATGACAAATAATAGATTGGTTAATGAGGCTTTTGATGAGTGATTGTTTTACAGAACTGATGACATTGATTCACAAAACTTTCTCTGCTCGGGGTCCTGATAACCTTCCTTATTAACCATGGCTTACTTATTAAGTAGTGATTCTTAGCTGCAACTGTATGAGCCTTAGAGAAAAGTTTTTTGTTTTTTGTTTGCAGGGAAAGATTCACCCTGAGCTAGCATCTATTGCCAATCTTCCTCTTTTTTTCGTCCCTCCCAAAAAGTGCATGGTTATACATCCTTGTTGTAAGTCCTAGTTCTTCCATGTGAGCTACTGACACAGCATGGCAACTGACAGACAGGTGGTGTGCTTCCACGACTGGAAAGCAAACCCGGCTGCCAGAGCGGTGAAAGTGCCACACTTTAACCACTAGACCATTGGGGCTGGCTCGAGAAATGCATTATTTCAGTGAAGAGCTTTACAAACTACTGATGCCTGGATCTCATTCCTAGAGATTCTGACTTAATTGGTCTGTTTTGCTTCCTGGGTGTTTTGAAAAGTACCCCAGGTGATTATAATATGCAGTCAAGATTGAGAATCATTTCAGTTGACACTTTCTAAAAACAAGCGATTTGACTCCGAAGAAGATTATGTCTGTATTATGCATAAAATATTGAAACAAGCAAACTGATTTCTGATTTGATAGCAATATTGGTGTTATTTATATCTCTTTTCAGATTTGAGTATAGCAGTGGAAGAGGCACATAAAGGACAGGGGCCATGGTGAGGAAACAGAAGGGGAAGGAGCATGAACATGTTGGGGAGAGCAGGAAGGGAGAGTGAGCAGGTGTGCAATGGAGGGAGACAAGGATATGGTGAGGAAGAGCATTTCTGTCAACCTTTCCCTACTTCATAATCCTCTATCTTCTTATTCACATAAGGGAACAAATTATGTATAAATGATTGTATATTGGAAGGAGAGAAACAACAAAACACCTGCATTAAACAATAGTTATTTGCTGCTCCGTCTTAAAAAAAAAAGACTAAATTGGAAACAAATCCTGCCTTTAGTGGTTCTCTTGAAATGAGTTGCTTCTTGACCAAGGAGAAGTCAGGACTCACAGGTTCATATATGATGGCTCATATTTCCATGCAGGTGTTCTAACTATGAAATCTGGTCCTTGATTCTGGCTTAAAATTCATCTTTACTCTCCCTGAAAAACAGACTATCAATTCAGAGGCAATCCAAAGAGAAATGGTGATAGATGTGTTACAATACAAACGTTACACTTTAAATAATTTAAAGTGTTATGAAAAGGGACAAATAAGGACTCTCTGAGGCAAATGGGGAAGCCATATGGTCCTATCAAACATGTATTTCAGCTCAGTGGTTGCCTGAGGAAATTGGATTTGGCCTTTTGTGTAAGGGAGATGCGATGTCTAGGCTAGGCCAGGTGAAAAGAGATGGCAGAGGGTAGAGTTTTAAAGAATTAAAGAGATTTCTTTATTCCCATCGCTATGGGGCAGTGCCTGGAAGACTATTTAATACCTTAAACATGTGCCAATTTACTTGAGTAATGTGAAACTGAGGACTCTATAGCTCAAGTACTGAGATTATTAAACATTAATTTTTCTCTTAAATGGTATAGTGTGGACAACGATGAACAGAAAAGGGCAAGGGGCAAGTGTTAAAAAAGAAAAAATAGATGAACAAAATGAAAGCAGAGGCATGATATCAGAGAATTAGAGATAAGAGTCTGGCTGGGGAAGACTTCTGATGGACACCATGCTGAGGGTGGTCTGATTTATCCTAGACTTTGCCACTGACTTGAGATTTGACCTTCAGAGAAATTAAGTGTGAAGAGATGTTACTCTCTTTCTGTCCTAATTTCTTTCACCTCTATGCATTACAATTATTTGACTAGATCAATCAATCAATCGTTGATCAACTAAAATTATATTCTTAGCACTATTTTTTTTCTGACCAGTAGTCATCTTTCTTTATTAAATGTAGTAATTACCTTAAAATGATTATTATAAAAATCAAGTCATAAATGGCAATAATACAAAATCAATTATTTGGACAAAGTTATTCATTGCAGCACTATTTATAATCACAAAAAAATAAAAAATAGATTTGAAGTGGAAATAACTCAAATACCTATCAATAGTGTACTGTTTGAGTAAACTAGGAACAAAATCCACCCTGTGTAATACTGTGCAGCTGAAATGAGTAGCCATTCTGTGGAGTGACCACTGGGACATGGAGAAAATGATATAGACCATGGTGCAGGTTATCTCAGAGGTATAATCCACAAAAGTTGAAAAAGCTTATTGATGGAGAAAGAGAATAGGGTGGAGGTGAGAAGGATATAAGCTGAATTTCTTTCTATATACCCTGCTTATATATTGAACTTTGGAATCATGTAAATATACTGTATAATTATAGAACAGAAGTAAATTTTTAAAATATTTAAAAATCAAAAATAGCATCAAACAAATGAACATAAACATGTATTTTATTTTTTAAAACACAAACACATTCATACATTGTTTTCTATTTCTTCCCATTGAAAAGACCTAGAATCAATGATCAATCTTATAAGAATGAATTCCTTTAGTGCCCTAATTGTGGTTTCTCAATACCAATTTTTATTGAAAGGATCTAGGGTTCCTTGGAGAAAAGGTTGCTTCCAGGTCCGAGACAGGAAATGTATAAGATGAGTCTGGATCATCTTGTAACAGAAAGCAAAAACGTCAGCAAAGCCTAGAAGGATAATGACTTTAGGACCAGGAGCAAACTTGAATAGACCCCCACTAGCCAAAGATGGAATCATTTGATCATCATTAAGGATAATAACTGCAGTGTATTAAGATATATCAAAAATGTTTAAATCCATGAATTCATAATGATGAAAAAACAAAAATAATTATTAGTCACCTTTTAAAGGTGCTAAAGAACCCAATATCTTGTAAATAAATTGGAAAAAATTGGACTTATTCTGCTTTTTCTAAATAACTTCTACTTACAGTTAACCAGAGTTGATATGGGAACATTCCTCCTTTTGAGAACTATTCTATCTGAAAAAAGAAGATGAATGTTAAAATTAGAATATTGTAATTTTTCAATCTATAATGAAATAAATCACCTAGGGAATGATCATCAATGACTGACAATATCACAAAATGATAATCAGAGACATTATGGGCCTCCTGATGGAAATACACAATACCACTTAGAAAGTAGACGTGATAAAACACCTAAAAGGAATCTGATCAATCCTCCGGATTACCAAATTACAGGAAATACAGGGAAAGAAAATCATGCTAAAGACACTGGTGGGATGCAATCAGCAAACCCCAGAATGTGGGAAATTCTACAGAAAAACTAACCTGGGTCTTCAACAAAAAATTTTTAGAAAAATTAAAGAGGTGAAGTGCTAAACTCTGCATTAAAAGACATTTTAATTAATCATAAAATATGGCCCTTTTTGTTCACATTTCAAAGAAACAAAGTAAACTTTAAAAAAATTGGAAAATTTATATGTTATTAAGAATTATTTTTTGGGGGCCGGCCCGGTGGCGCAGCAGTTTAGTCCGCGCTTGGCAGCCCGGGGTTCGCTGGTTCGGATCCCGGGCGCCCGCCGACGCACTGCCTGTCAGCCATGCCGTGGCGGCGTCCCATATAAAGTAGAGGGAGATGGGCACGGATGTTAGCCCAGGGCCGGTCTTCCTCAGCAAAAAGAGGAGGATTAGCAACGGATGTTAGCTCAGGGCTGGTCTTCCTCACCAAAAAAAAATAAAATAAAATAAAGAATTATTTTTTAAACATGTGACAATGATATTGTGGCTATGTTTGATTAAAGAGCCCTCATGAAAAAAAATTCAGTAAAAAAGCATCACTTTAATCCTTAGACTTTTTCTGAGAAGCACCCTAAAAGATAATTTCCACAAAAATAATTAAATTTGTGATAATAATTTTATATTTTAAAAACCTACTTATACAATTAATAGCACTAGAAATTACTCACTTATTTCAGATGCCACTTAAGCTTGTAGATTATTGTTGTTGTTTTGATCAATAAATCGATATGGCAATATCCAGTGCCAGTAATTCAGAAATTGTTCCAAGCAGTGTGGCTTTCTGGCAACTGTCCTTCCTGAATCTGACATTCAGTCTGAAAGTACTAGGAATTTATAATCTCTTATTGATTTATATGCTAACAAGTGATTTCCAGGCTGTTGGTACCCATATTTGTGTCTTGGTCAATAGAAATACGAACATTTGATATTGTGTAATTAATAGGTAGGAAATAGATCCCAGAGTAACTGGAATAGATGAGAATGAAATGGTAAATTATAGCTGAAGCATATTCATTATCAATGAAGCTCCTTCTTTATGTATTTCATTTAATCACCCAAGGTCACAAGTTTATAAGCCATCCGTTTATATTATTTCCAGAGATTTATATTTTTATAAATGCCTATATGGGTATGTTTATATATGCATGCGTTTGTGGAAATGTGTGTGTGTGAGAAAGAAAGGCAGGCATCTCACAGTGGTAAAGAGCTCAAACACTAAGGAGTTAGATGTACCTGGGGACCACTCCAGTTTTGGCTCTGGCACTTACAAGTCATGCAGACTTGGCCAAATTACTGATACTGATTTAATTATCTCACCTTAAAATAGGGATAATAAAATCCCAACCTCATAGTTTTGCTGTGAGTATTAAGTGAGATAATGAATTTATGGAATTTAGCACAGTTCCTGGCACCTGGTCAGCACTCAGCAAGTAATACCACAGATAAACCAGGGTGAATAATTTACATCCCAGCTTTTTAAAACAAATTACTAGAAAGTACAATATAGAAAGAGATTAAGAATGCATGGAGGAGAGAGTTGAATTCAGAAGACACTCTTTTCAATATTGTTTCTTCTTTTACCTGTATTATCTTTATTGAGCCTGAAAAAGTTTATTCCAAACCACTAATCCTGTAAGGAAGAGTCTAGAAGTCTGTGAACGCTTTCCCCTTGACTAGAAGTAGCATAATTAATGGTCAAACTTGCTCTTTAGGTTTGTCGTAAAGCAGGACCCTCAGATTAGAACTCATTCAAATATTTCCATAGAAATATACGTTATGCAACAAAGTGTCTCTAAGAACACAAAGGAATCAATATCTGGCCCTATATCTCATGCCATAAGATAAACAATGTTTCTGGAAATATAGAAATTTACAAAAGATCTCAAAATATTTTAAAATGGTGTCAGCATTGCTGTTAGTTGTTTAATTTTCCTTCAACAAATTGGATTGATTATAATGAAAATGCCAAACTTAATGATAAACAGTCTCTGAAAAGCTCAACTCTTTCCTTCAGAAAATTCATATATTAGACTAAAGCAATGTTTCATAAATGTTAGTCATTCTTGTAACACCTATATGGTTACAAAATTATATTTTGTAATGTTTTCACTTAAAAATTTAAAAAAGGACAATTTATATTATCACTATAAGCAATGGTAGAAGAAAACAAATGGAAAACCAAATCATTTGCCATATATTAAAAAAAAGGTATACCCAATGAAAACAATCCATTATTTTAAAATAAAAACAAGATAATGATTAAATCAATATCCCTCCATCATAGATTTTTATAGTCCATACCATAGTAACCTTCCATACCTTAGATAGTCCATACCATAGTAACCATTCTAGGTTCTTCTCTCATTGTGCTTCCCCTCGCTCTCTTGTGCAGGAAACTAAATGTCATTCAAAACTTTGTACTCTTTGTGATTCCTCCTCACAGGGCCTTGCATGTATCATTACCTCTACCTGGATATTCTCCATATCTACGTAATGATGATTTATTCTTTTTTTTTTTTTTTTTTTTTGTGAGGAAGACCAGCCCTGAGATAACATCCGTTGCTAATCCTCCTCTTTTTGCTGAGGAAGACTGGCCCTGGGCTAACATCCGTGCCCATCTTCCTCCACTTTATATGGGACGCTGCCACAGCGTGGCTGACAGGTAGTGCGTCGGCCGGCGCCCGGGATCCGAACCGGCGAACCCCGGGCTGCCAAGCGCGAACTAAACCGCTGCACCACCGGGTGTCCCCCATATTACTTTATATTTGGGAAGATTTCATGGTGTACAAAGCATATTCACATATATTATGTGTTTTGATTCTCCCACAAGTCCTAAAACTTGGGCAGAGCAAGCGTCTATATCCCCATTTAATAAACGTGAAGGCTCAGTGAAATGGCCAAGATCTTACTGATATTATATGGTAGGTGTTCTGGTTCCAAGAATCATACTATCTTAGAGTTAGAAGCGACTGGTTACTAAAGTGGAGTAGATATTAATGAACATCAAGGAACTCTGAAGTTAGTATTGGGAGGACCTCCATATAGATATAAAATTGTGTACAGTAATGGAAGGAGTATGGTTAGAAATGAAACAAAGGTTCAGTGTACCAAAGATTTCAGTGAATGGTGAGGAATGATTGAAGTATTTGCAGATAGAAACAATAGAGACAATAATCCAATAACTTACAATATAATCAGGTGAAGTAAGCCTCAGAGAAGAAAGGGTTTGTCAGAAGAGGGAGATAGTGGTGAGGAAGTGTCAGTGGGATCTAAAAAAATATCAAGATTACCTCCTAATTAAATACACCTGAGACACAGGAAAATTAGGGTTCTAGACTCAAGAAATTTGTGAAAGAATCAACAATTTTAAGGGAGAGGCCAGTATTAGTTATGCCAAGGAAGTTCAGGGATCATCCTATGAAACATCTGAAGCTGTTTCCCTGTGAGATGGGAGGGGCTACAGTAAAGAGGGGATAGAGAAAACAACTTGGAGCAGTTGGAAAGGAGATAAGAAGAGGAAGAGTGTGTGGAGGAGGAGGATGTCCACAACAGAAAGTGAAGAGATCAAGAAAGAGCTAATCTGGGAGACATGCATTGCGGGGAGGGAAGGACAACTACTGACTCAGTAGGTGTCTGTAGCTTTTGCAGAATTGTCTGCACATCTGTAAAAAAAGAAAAGCCCGGAAATATAGAGATAGCACATGTAGAAATACGTAGCTGGAAAGAAGATCTTTTGTGTCGCCTTTGGGGCCATGAAAGTGACAGGAAAGTGACAAAAGGGTGAAAACCTCTGTACTATTTTCTTTGTATTTGCACATCTGCTGAGATTCTCAAAGAAAATCAACAAAACCAAACTATGGCATGGTCAACCTTGTAGTTACATTTTGAATTCAAGGAATGAAAAAAAGTGTTGCCAAATGTTAAGTTTTTAAGAAATAAGTTATTGTGTTGTTCCATAGCAATACTAGAAGATTGGAAAAAGTATTGGAATTCTACAGTTTACTCTTCAATACCATCTCCCAAAGGAGAAAGTGGCAGAAGGAAAAGAAAGGAATTCGTGGGTAAAGACAGAAAATAACTGAGAAATCTTGGTAAACAAGGATTTCTCAGATAAATGGTCCTTATTTTACTCCTTTTCTTCCTCTTACTTCATCATGGAATACGTGGAGAGTAGATGGCTTGAAATAAAGTGGGAACTCAATTTGATTTCTCTCAATACCTGTGACTTACTCTGTAATACTCGGAACTAGAATTTGGAGGTATGAAATAAACAAGGCTTCATAGACATTCACTCTAGCAAAGGGGGATGAGATGTGCATAAGACAGTAACACAAAACACAAGTGTTGAATTGGGCCATAGTTGGGAAATGAGGCTATAGGAGCAAGAATTTTAATTCTTCTTAGAAATGTCACCAATTATGTATAACTGGACCCTGAGGATTGTGTCAAATTTGTATAGGTGGAGATGCAGTAGAAGGGAATCACAGAAGCCCAGGAATATTAAGATGGAGAATGAGTTCTAGGATGGTGTGTTTTGTGGGGGATGAAACTGGAAATTCAGACCAAAAAAGAAATATGGAAGGTCTGAAGACCTTCTAAAGGCCCTGTTAAAAGGTGTTTGCATTGTATTGGTTACAAATTCCTCTGCGGATCCAACAAAAACTTTTGCTTCTCACGCACAGTTGCACTTTCAGGTGATATTTTGCACACTGTTTCAGGGTTTCACACAAGGCCTTGAGCCATCAATAAGTTCTGATTGTAGGCAATGGGAACTAAATAAAAATATGAAGGTAAGAAGATAAAATGCAAACAATTTCTTTGTTCCATGTGAATCTCATCATCACCAACTAGAACCCTGGATGCAACGTTGACTTAAAATTCTGAGGGTACTTCCTAAGTTTGGACGGATCAAAACCCTTCTCTGAAGAGGGCTATACATCTCCAAGGGTAGATGATTTCAAGATGTAAACATCATCTATGAGAGCATACATCCCTGATTGTGTGCATGCAGAAATAGCTTCTCTGAGAAGCGTACCACTTAAAATGAAAAGAATGTATCTATTTTGAAAGCTGAGAAAAATGACTGAGTTTTGTTCCTCCCATGTTATTTGCATAAAGGGATTTTTATCACGCAGACATTTCTTGAATTAGAAAGCAGCTTTCACAGATTTTACCCTTTGAAAATGACAATATCTAATCTCTTTGCTTTCATGAGCCAGGCCTGCATTGCCAAATATCGCAGAAGGGAAATAGTAAACCATTTTTCACAGATCCTCCATAATAGATGAGATATGAAATAAATTTCATGGAAGCTGAGCACCCTGGAGGTTATTAGTTTGCCATAATACATAACATCGTTCTGACATCATATCATTATCATCATTATTTTCTTGTGCAACAAACTTAAAACATTTGAAAAATTTATCAATTTTATCACTTATGGATCTTAATAAAGAACATGTGTCCTTTTCTTAAGACCATTAAGCTATGAAAGACATTTAACATTTGAGTTACACATACATGCACTGAATGTTTAACATATCAACTTAAAGTATATTGGGAAAATCACCAATACCCAGTTAAAACAAGATGCAATTTTCTTAGAGAGGACAACATGTATTCAATTAAGACACTTAATATTATGAAAATGTATGAGAATATACACCTGCAATAGCAAAGTTTTAAAAAATAAATAGAACTTTAAAAGCCAAAATATAATAATAACTAGTGATCATTTTCTAAGTATTCTGCTTATGGTGCAACTAACGCATTTTTTAAAATATTAGTATGTGTATATGTACTTTTTTTCACTCTAGTTCTATGAGAGGACTGAATATGTATATTCAGTCTCTCAAAGGTTCAGTTTTGAAATTTTCTTAAGTATTTTCAAGCAAGCTTCAGAGTCAATTTCTGAAAGTTGGGAATTCAGAATCTTGTCTGTTATTGACAATTTTCTTCCCCAAAGACTCTAGAAATGTTATTAAAATGTTAACAAAACACAGCTGTATATGTTTGTCCAAAATAATAGAACTATACACGTAAAAGAGAAAAAGTCATGTAAGTTAAACCTCAATAAATCTGACTTAAAAATACTGTGCATAAGAAAAAGGATGATGTAAAACTTTTAATGTATTTTATTTTAAAAAGATAGCAATATTGTTTACAATCACCAGTATAACCATGAACTAAAGACACTTTTGTCAATCAAAAAACATTTGTCCTAGAGAGGGTACCATTAGAAAAAAATTCAATTTCCATTGATCGATAATATCTTTTCTTTTTTTAACGAAAAAAAATGTTAACTTAGCATTAATTTCACTACAAAAAACGCCCAGCGCATTAAAAATTAAACACATACCTCCTCTTAAGTTTCTGGTAGGAGATGTCAAAGAGTTTTCCTGATATATGTACTACATTTTCTTGTTTTTATCATTTAAATGATTTATGATTATTTGTCTATTTAGCTAGCAGATGGGAAGTGATTTTGTGATGTTCTATATTCATCACAGAGTGACTGCTCATTCCTACTTTCCTTCTACTTCAGAGGAAACTAAAAGAAAAATAACTTCCATTACACTGGTGCTGGTTTCATTACTGTGCTATTGTCAGGATCCTTTACAGTAATGCGAGATATGAGTCTAACTACTGGATAGTCACTAAAATAAAGCACGTAGCCACGTGTACTGTACCCAGTACTCCAGGATGTTTGATTCTATTATGCTCCTCCTGTCAACGGGCTCTGCACAACTCCTCCTGTATTTGCTGACCCATTCTTCCCTCTCAGAATTCGATTGTCTGCCTTTTCTGTTAATCTCCTATTGCTCCTGCTACTAACCCTTTTTCTTGTCTTTGAGTTTTAGGTAAGACCTTATTCTCCCATTGTTAGCAGCAAAACTAAGATCAAAGAGCCAAGGCTCTATAACGGGTCCAAGGAGTGTTACTCCTTTCAAAAGGAAAATAATGAATGCTCTCCTCTTCTCTGTCATAAACTATGTCATAAAAAGGAGGGGCATGATCTAGGCATCTAGATCTGGTGTGAGATGTTCACAAACTTTCCATGCCCCTCGCTGAACGTGGAGAGAGTAAGAGAGAGCTAACTACCAGCATTTGAATCACTAAATATCCGGTTCCCCCAACTCAACTAGGAACAGCATGGGATTTCTCCCCAACTCAAGAACAGACACGAGAGCCTGACCCTCTCCATCCCATATGTTTCTCTGCCTCAGCCCCAGGAGATAACTCTCTCACAGCTCTCTTCTCCCCAATCCAAGGCATAACCTATCTCACCTGTAAGTGAGGAAGGTTCTATCCCTTTCCAAAAAGCATCTCTTGACAGATTGTTGTTACTTAGGCAAATCCATGTCCTCTATTCAAAGGAAGAGAGCTCTTCATGGTGTACGTAAGGAGAATCTACAAAAGAGGAGCCCATACTACAGTTTGCCCTTGTTCTTTTTCACCTGTTGCATCATTCTTTTTAAGGTCCCTGTATTTCAAATGAGCTGAGACCCTGTTACGTTTGTTCCTGGAGGGAACCTTTGTATCAATTCCAGAACAAGTATTTAATGGTATTCTTTTCATTCCATGTCTTAGAAAAGATTTTCTATTTGCATTGTTAATAAATATGTTGTTAAATCCCAGCAGGTTCTGTTTAGCTATTCTTAAAACAACATTCTCAATAGCTTTAATTTTAATTCATCCATATGAAGAGACACGTTTTGAGTATGTGGTTTTACAATGGAATGAATTGAAATATACTAGTTTCTCATTAGCTGACCATTTGCTCCTACATAAAGATAGCACTTATGAATATATGTTGGACCCTCCCCTGGCAACTTTACACATATTATAAAATTGGTTCCTTACCAAAACTTTATGAAACAAGTACTATTATTAATGCCCGTTTTAGTATTCAAGAGAATGAGGTGGAACTCTAATAAGCCACTTGCTCAAGGACAGGTGGATAGCAAAAGGCTGTATTTGGATTTGAATCCAGAAAGTCTGGCTCCAGAGCTCATGCTCTCAATCAAGCCTCAATTCAACTTTAGCAGATGTCCATTTTAACTGAGGCTCTTCCCACTTTCCAGCAGACACCTGAGTAGATTGTTATGACTCAGTTTTAGTAGATCAATCAACTCTGACTACTCATCCCGTTGTCATCTTAATAGCCCACAATGTTTGAAATAGATGGATCCCACCAAAAGATGTCCTGCCAAAATGTAAAGGCATAGAAGAATTTTCAATTACTGGATGGCCAAAAAACTGACAAAGAGCCACTACAGGATGGAAATAAGATCTTGAATTATTAAAATTTTCAAATTCCTAATCAGAAGCATGTATATCAATATGATTTAATATAGGTCTTCTGAATTTTTATCCCTCATTCCTGAAGAGAGCTCATTGATCTTTCATCTACTTGTCATTACATACTTCAAAAATTATACATAAGAACTGTGAGTCTGCAAAATATCTAGGTTTTAAAACTTATTTCCTTCCTCCATATTACAACTTCTGAAAAGCGATATCATTTTTCCAAAGATGAATTACATCAAAAAACAGTATTTATAGAGGCCATCCCTCATGCCATTCTTATAGATTACAAATTCCAGAGAAAGTAAAAACTCTTATCTATTGTGGTTTAGGAAATTACTTTCTGTATATTCTTGGATCTTTTTATCTCACCCCTTTTAGTATACTTGTAATTTTTTGTTTTCGTTGTTTTATACACAACTTCCTCCATCATTAATAGAATATGTACTACTTTATTGTCTTAACCATGGATTTCTCAACCTCAATACTAGTGACATATTGAGCAGGATAATTCTTTGTTGCAGGAGGCTGTCCTGAGTATTGTATGATGGTTAGCAGTATCCCTGGCCCCTGTCCACTAAATGCTAACAGCAACTCTTCCCCTCCTCTCCCTTTTTGTGACAACTAGATATGTCTCCACATACTGCCAAATGTCCTCTAGGAGACTCCTCCATGCCCCTATACTAGGTTGTGAGCTTCTGTCTTAAAGCCTGAAAAAACTTTCTAAGTTTCCTATACAGGGTCATCTACATAGTTTTCAGCTTTAAATTCTACTTCAAGGAGAATTTAATGTGTTAAGATACACAGACAATGAGAGGCAGTTATATAATCTATCATGAACTTTGGATTCAGACTCTGCCTCAAGTACTTAGTAATTATGTACAATCTCTTACCATAGTCTTCTCATCTGTAAAGCTAAGATGACTTTGTGCTGATTATTTTCTTTTGCTCCTCCAGATTGTCTCTGCCCTTGTCTTCCCTGCCTGGGAGGCTGACCTCCCAAGACTGATCCCATTTTCAGCAGAAGAATCTGAGATTCTATGATCTTAATAGGCAATTTGCCTGAGATTATAAAGCTTGTATATGAAAGACGTGGGCTTCATAACTAGGAGCACTGTCTAAAATCAAACCAGTGCTCTCAACACTAATGCAATACTAACTTCCTATTTTAACAATTCTACTAATCAGGAGAGTTTTATAACCTTTATTTAATGTTTACTATGCCTCTAGAACTGTACTTAGTCCTGCATATGCTTTCTATTATTTAATTCTCAAAAATGTGTGTAAAGATTATCATCCTCCTCCTTTAACAGATGAAGAAATTCAAGCCACAAAGCTTTTGTATGCTCTTACCCTTTGAACATTCTTTCCTCAATCTGTCATTGATTTGTTTCCTCCAACAGTAGGATCTTATTGTGGATATCACTCATCTGGGAGGATTCCTGTGGCTACCATGTCATCTAAAGCCAGTCTCCTGTACTCCTCATTAATTTCCTTTACAGCACTTGTCTATAATTTCTAATTATTTTATCTCTATGTTTGTTTACTTGGCATTTGCCTGCCTCTCCATGATTTAAAAGCAGAGGATATGGCTGTTTTGTTCACTATTGTCTCTCTACTGCCTAGCATGTCAACAGACACCAATGTTTGCCTATCAAGTGTTGAATAAATGAATGGTCACAAATCAAGAAACGGTAGAATTAGGAATTAAACTCAGACATTTCTTAATTAAAGCAAAACTTTAAACCATTATGGTTATTACTTTTTGCAATCTAGAGGAATCTCTAATCCTGAGATAGAAGGGTAGCCAAGGGATACAAGCTTCTCCCAGTCTTAGCATATCAGTTTCATTCTTGAAGTTTCTCTTACTATTGACCATCCCCCCCTCAACACCCTCTACCATTTGTCAGTTTTATTGTACCATTTTCCAAAATACATAGTTAAAACAATCACTTATTATTATATCTGTTGCTACCTTACTCCATGTAACATCCTTCTTTCTATGTTATAACACAGCATTCTTTTTGGTCTTCTTGTTCTACTCTTTCTCTCTTGATATATTCTCCATAGAACAGTTGGTAGGAATTAAAAAGAAAATATCATAACATTATATTATTGAAAATGTTCCAACCATTTTCCTTTAAAATTAGAATAAATACAAACTCATTAGATTAGCCAATAAGACCCTTGTCCCGGTCATCATTGCCTACTGCTCTCCCCCTCACTCACTGCTTCTCAATGTACTGGCCTTCTTTAAGTCTCTTGAACAAGACAAGCTCATTCTTTTCTTTGTTATCTCAGATCATTGTGTGCTATCATCATTCAAGGTTCTGCTCAAAGAAGATTTTGCTAACTACCTATCCTTTAATAGCCCATAACACCTGTTTTTTCCTTTGTTGCATTTGTTACTACTTGAAATTATTTATTTATGTGTTTATTTATTTGTGTGTCATTCCACACTAGAGGTTTTAGAATCTTTATCTGGGGCATAACTGTACTTGCATTCCCTAGAGTGATGCCTAGCACAAAATAGACACTCAAAAATAATTATTGAATAACTACCAGATGATACTCATTCTGGACTGTCAGAGGACTTTGAGAATAATGGTTCTGTATCATGTTCCCTTTTCTTTGTCTCCAAGAATGTTTTTAAGAAACACTCAAACTAAATCTAATATGCTTGAAATAAGGTAGGAGGTTTTCAACTGCAAATGTAGCTCCTGTATCTGAGAAAGCCAAGGGGCTATGCTCAAACTAGAGCCTGAGGTTAAAACACTGTTGGATGCTTTGTCCCTCTCTCTCTGCTTTTCATTCTCTGTTGGCTTCATTTTCAGACAGTATCTCTATAATTGGTATCAATGTGACCACTAGCCATACCAGGTTTACAGTTGCTGATCTCGGTAAAAAAGCAGCTTTCTCTCTCACAGTATGCATAGAAATCTTCTCAAATTATTCTTTTGCTCTACCCCAGGATGTGAAACTATCTCAGTAGTAGGGGAAGAAGGTATATCTTTGTGTTACAATCCCAGTAGAACTACATGGAGTAGAAGAGGAGGAAGGACTCAAAAATTAAAGCTCACAAAAGAAGAAAGAGCACTTAATGGCAATCATGCCACAGTGAGCCCTTTCAGTGAAATAGAATTACGGAGGGAAACATGCCAGCCATTCAAGGCCACCCAGAATAAACAGATCTGGGTTTAAACCAGCCCTAGAAAAATAGACCCAGGTCTATTTGGCCTTCTTTTTGGACCTGGGTGGTGACATAACTGGTTCAGCCTCTGGGATATCTGTTTACTTGGGTTGAATCTAACTATGAGACAAGAAAGTATGGGAACGTCAAATGTTCCAACTAGTTACGCTCCATTACTTACTCAGTGATAGTAAGTGAGAGGTGAAAGATAAACAATGCATTTAGTTCTCTATTAAACCATTGTAGCCGTTTGCTATTTTTAACTTATATAGGCTGTGGTGTTTCTATGTATGTGTGAATACTTGCATATTCCCTCTGATATTTGCATAGAATAAACAAACATCCCTAATAGTGAAGATACATTTCTTCATTTTAAAGATATCAATCACCTATGTATATATTCTAGATTACATAAAACATCAATCCCTAGTTTGCCAACATTTGCTGGAACAATTTTTTAAGAATTTTAATAATTTGGGGGTAAGTACAGCAGGAAATATTGTAATTCCTAACACTGAAAGTTCCCATAAAAACCAAAAGATTATAGTTAAAATAAACCATAATTTTGAAAAATACTTAGCTAAAAAACCTATTCCACTAAACTGCTTATCTAAATTATTCTTTAAGCTTTAATACTACAGGGCAACAAATTAAAAACAATAACTTCCTGTAAGAAAGCATGTTTGGAGGACTCTTTTGAAAGATTTGAAAAACTTAACATAAGTTTTATGGGAAGAAAAATCTTGCTAAGCAACCAAAGTGATAGAGTAGAATGAGATAATTTTCAATCATTGACCAAGTTAACTTAAAGCTTGATTCTTTACAATAGCAGAAAAAAAAGCTTACATTGGATGCTAGGTTTAATTCTGAGATGTATTAAAGATTCAAGTGGATATTGTTTTAACAATGACTAACATTGTAATTTTAACAAGTGTTTCTCCTGACTTTGAGCTACCTTACTACTCCTTTTTTCTCCCATATCTTAAGATACGAAGTTGATAAAAATTCTAATAAAAATAGGATTCAATCCATAATAAATTAATATAAAAATATCAGTGGATTCACACTACCAAATAAACTTATTATTCTATATATGTGAAATATCCTTTTCCCTGATGTTTTCCCTAAAGTTCCCAAGTTAGATCAAGGAAAGTAAGTAGGATCTGATCTAATGATCTCTCTCTACTTAGAAAATATGAAAAAAAATGCCCTCTAATAAAGAGGATTATTTGCTTTTTGCTATTTGCAAACATCTCTGAATCTCTCTCATATTGATGTGTTTAATAATTTAAACAGTATGAGGTAAGCAGTAAAAATTGAGTACTAAATGATGAGCAAAGATATATTTGCCAAATCTAGTGGTCTCTTTAGTTTTTAACTTAGAATTCTCTACAGTCTTTAATTAACGCTCATAACAATCCTTTCTTTTTGACCCTTCTGTTATTCTTTCTTTCTTTTTTTATTACTCTTCCTCTCTTTCTTTTGCTGGCTTCTCTTTAGGCGTTTTCCTTCAAAGGACAAAAATTCCTCCAGTTTAGGTTCTATCTTTGGCTTTTTAAAATCTTATCTACTTATTTGTCACCTATCTACCTATCTATCCATGTACCTATCTATCAGTCAATCATCTATTTTCTCTCGTGGAAATCTCATTTGCCATTTAACCATTTTTCAAGCAGCATTGAAATTCTCATTTCTTGATCAAACTCCAGACAGGCTTTTTGTATAATTTACATCACTTATCTCATGTGGCTAGTCCAATGTGTACAGAACTCAGCTCAGCATCCTCCATAAAACCTTTCATCTTCTCAGTTCCCTCTCTCCATTAATGATCCTGCCATTCTTCCTATTCTTAGGTGTAAAACCTCAGATTATATTTAATTCCTTACTCCCTCAAACCAATCACGACGAATTAGTATTTAAATAATGTGATTCTAAATTTCAAAATATCTTTCCCATCCTCCCATCCTCTTTCTAATACTACCCTAGTTATTATACAACTCCTACTAGATTATAGGCTCACTTATAGTTTTATGCCTTGGAGCATCTTGTACAGAGCCCTATACCAATTAGGCATGACAGATATTGTTGTTGAAATTTATAATTTATAAACTATAATATAACTATATAATTTATAGTTTATAATTTGTGGTTTTTGTTTTCCAAAGAAATCTAAGCTAAAATCTGGAGCTTCCCCTCAAATAAATCACATGACTAGAAAATGATATTAAAGTTAAATTTTATATACTATAAAAAACAACTCTACATGATGTATTTTCTACCACCCCAAATTTAGACTTTATGTTAATGATTATATAGGTTGGGAAAACCTGATTTTCAGGTTGACATAGCAAAATAATAGCAACTCATGAAAAGTAATAATTTCAGTTTGAAAATTGGGCAAGAGAAAGGAAGCTGACATTTATTGAGTGCTCAATGTTGGCAGGTACGGTGATGGAGACAGTACATAGGCAGTTCAACTTAAACCTTACAATAAGTTGGCGGAATTATATCATTTTATGGCATTTTACACATAGGGAAACTTTCATATTTTTATTTTGCCATGATCACACATCTAGTAAATGTTTCTCCTGAAACTCAAATCTAACTTTTTACTTTTTGCAGGAAAACACCTAATATGTAACAGCCTTCTGTCTTACCATGCAATGTAGATACAATTTAAAAGGAAAAAAATATGTTGTATTACATTTGGGGATTTTTAAATAAGAAATAAAAGTTTTGGTTAAGCTAAAGCACTTTCAGATCTCTAAAAGCATCAATCATGCTTTACCTAGCCTCCAGGCATTTATACAAACTGTTTTCTCTGCCTAGTAAGATAAAAGCATAATATCACAATAAGTGAATGGCATTGGAATCATTCACACATTCATTAATTTAATAATCAAAAATTGAGTTCATATTGTGTATGGTGGTTCCGTTGTTCCTGGAAATTACAGTCTAATGAGGAAGAAATGTATTCATCAGATGGATATTGTACTTATTAGCTGTGTGACCATGGATAATCCACTTATATCTCTGAACCTTACTTTCCTTACCTGTAGACAGGATTTAAGAATTCTTACTATATCCAACTGTTGTGATGAATAAACATAGAAAGATTGTAATTTGCTTAAAACAGTTATGGAACAGTGATGTTAGACTTGAGTTTCAGCCACATTTGCGTTCTTTTTTTTTGTTACCTCTTCACTTTCCTAATTCTTACTCATCACTTAGCAATCTGATTGCCACATCCAGGAAAGCAATCTGATTGTACATCATTCTGTCCAGGAAAGCTTCTCAGAAATCCCAGCACAAAAGGAAGTATCATTTTCATATATATTCACATATCCATCTGTATATATCATTATCATATTACAAATCCCATTATTTTGTAATAGCCTACATGTATTTTGTGTCCCAAATTAACTGTAGGGTAAGCTGCGTGCTGCTCACCAGTGTTCCTAGCACCTACCACGTTCCAGACCACAGTGGACTTCTTGTTATTTCAGAATGAATGTGCTTAGAGTACAGGGAGGTGGCAGGGAGGTAGGAGTGGTGAACTTCATGACAGTTGTTTCAGTATTTCAACATGAAGTGCGTCTTCAATGGATACTACAGGAAGGCTGCTATCAACCCAACAGCCATTTGAATGCTTTAGCTCTCAGTGCTGCCTTTTAGTTTAATAGTACTCCATAATGGGAGTGCAAAAGAGGCTGCATGTGCCATCTTTCTGGGATATTATTGAAAATGTCCATATATTAGAGGGAATGCTGGACTCAAGAAAATTCTCAGACACCAAATAGAAATGTATTACTAGTTGGATCTTGCTTAAGAAAATATAATACCTGGTAAATAAAATTTGAAAATATAGCATTTATAATCTCATTATTTATGAGGATTGAATACTGATACTTGGACAGAACTTGCAGACTCAGGTAATATTAGTTACAATGTGTCATGAGTCACATTATTTCATTATGCTGGCTATAAGGATTAAAAACTTAAAAAAGATGCAGAATTTATATTCATTTCCTTTAAGTAAGTGAATAAGTTCACTTTTGGAATGATTTTCAAAGCATTTTTATTCTAGCAGTGGCTTTTTATGATAAACTGGGAGAGCTTCATCTTTCCTTCATGGATATGTGCTGCTCTGCTGATGCGACAGATTTACTTCTCTGTAACGTTTTCCTTTGAGAAACATAGTCGCTCACTTTCTTTTAACAATTAAGCGTAGAATATAAGAAAGAAAACTATAATTTATAACCCTCTTCCGAACACAGCAATCTAGAGAGGGTGTTCTTCATTCAAAGGAAATAGCAAACAAAACCAAACAAGGGAACGTGAAAAGAACAGCAGCAAGAACAACAAAAGAAAGAGGGTGGAAAAGCTTTCAAAACTTGTAAAGCTTTAATACGGTGTATTTGACATGTCTCGGTGGAGTGCGCATCAGAGGGGAAAAAAAGCATGTCATTGCTCTGAAACTGTCTTTTCTAATTCAGTGCATCCATGTATTGTTATAAATCTGTTTCCCAATCTTGCTTTCTCACTGAAAGATGCAGACACAGGGGAACAAGCTTCACTGCTGTCTATCAGCTCAGATAAGGACAAGTTCCTCTCAGCCTGACACTGACAGCTTAATGAAATGGAGGCTGAGATGCATGCAAATGAGAGAAAGACTGGTAAGGTAATGACCATACGTGGTACTTAAAATGGACAAGAGGTAGGATGACTTGTAGCTATGTTTTTATTCCCTTAGGCAAGGGCAGTGAGACTAAAGCAAAAAGATTGCTTTCTATGGATGGATTCTGGAAACTACTGTCACAACTGTATATATACAACTTAAATATGGCCTAGTTAAGTAGTTGAAGATTTATAGCTCTTTTTTTTTTTTAAAGAAAAAGGCTGTAGGGGTTTTTTTTTTTTTTTTTCCATTTTGATAACTGAAGACGATGCTAGGATCTCAAGTTCCATCATGTAAACTTGTTGTGTATTGTGATTCCATATTATTCCTTGAAGTTGAACTTTTTAAATCTAAGGATCAGAGAGATTTACATAAAGTGAACTGAAAATTGACCCAATCCTTCACTCAAAACATAGCAAATATTTGTTAGCATTCATTTCCCCATTAGTTTTTATTTTCACATGACTCCACCCTTCCTTAGCATCTGTAAAAGAAGGAGAATGGGGGAAAAAACAGAACTTCCTTTCACACACTCCAGACTATTAAGTGAAAGCAGGAAGAACTTAACATCTCATGAGAAAATCAGAATTGTGAGAGAATTACAGCATTAACTTTGGCAAAAGAGGTGATGGTTAAGGTGAAAATGTTTTGAATAAGAATATATAATTTAGTGGGTACCCAGATTGAACCTAATCACTAATCCGTAAAAGGATTACCTACTGATGATTCATTCCTGATTTGTACCCATTTACACTGAATAGTTGGGAACAGTGTCTGCACATTTGTTTTAAGTTAACAGTGTCCTCCAAAACACACAAGTCACCTTGTAGAAATATCTCAGACAAAAGTAACATAAAGATATTGCTGTTTCTAGGATTTTTACCCATTATTTGAATGTCTATATCATTAGGATTACTAGTGGAAGAGAAACCTGATTTGCACCAATCATAGTTAGATTTGTATTTAATGCCACTCTGTATCCTCAGGGCATTTTAGAGCTTACACCAGAGATACAGCTGGAATCAGAATTAGCAGAAAGATTAATGCTACAGCTTTAAGGAATATGGGAACCATTCCTGAAATTCTGAAATTCTGTTCTTAAAGCAGTTTAAACCAGGTGCTTCATCTTCATATGTGGAAGGTTTTTGACCTCCATTCTATTCTCCATCATTTTTTTCTTTACTCTCTTAACTAGAGCCACAAGGAAAAAGAAATTGAGATGTATTAAATTAATTCACTTTTTCATTTAAACTTAAGGGGTACGCACTACTTCACAGTCACTGAATATTTATCAAAAGCCAAGATGAGAGACATAATACTGAGAGAGGATTGCTTTAAAAATATCTAGTCAGTCCATGAACTCTTCCAGACTTTTAAAGTATATTCTGAGATTGCAGTAGATCACCAGCAATCTGTGTACCTAGTGATTTATTGGTACTTCGGAAAAAAAATGCATTTCATTTTGCCATTACCTTATGGCAAAAGCTATTATAAAAACAAAAATGCTAAGGAACTCATTGAGGGATCTACTGTGCCATTTTTTTTCAGCTAAAATTGGCTAATAGCTCTAAAGATTGTTCTTTATTAATTTCGGTATTTCTGAGCCCCAGGAGAATTCTCACTGAACAATTTGATAATATTGATTTTCTTATGGACAATGGCTATTGTGTAAAGGACATATCTCATTTGTCCTAATGTAAGTTATAAGTCTTAAGGGTGGTTTAGATATACATTATCTTCAGTAAAGTCGTCTCACTTTCTTTATTTATTCCCTGTTACATAGCTGATAAATTTGTCATATATTTTATGCAGTTATATGAACTAATTGATGCTTACTGTAATAAATCCATGAGCAGATAAATAAACAACTATACAAATAAGTAAATACATAGACAATTACATAAGTAGATGGATAGATAAGTATCTAGGTTGATGATAGAAAGACAAATCAATATACAATCCTCATTATGAAATAATATATTGTGCTAGGTGCTGAGGCTGCAGAGACAAAAGACTCCATTCTAACTTTCTTAAAGAAAATTACAGTTTGATGGGAAAGACATTAAAATGACATATGTATAATGACAGTTGTAAGCATAAGCAGCATTAAGGGCATTAAACCCATACAAGGGTGGAGGAAGAGAGATGGAAGTTGATAGCCAATAGAAACTTCTTGCAACAGAGGAATCTCAAAAAATTAATCAAAGGTGGAAATATTCTGAGTTGCTGGAGAGTCATATACAAAAGCAATACAATATGAGAGAATGACACATGTTTGGGAAACTTCAATGGAAGTTCGGTATGGTGCAGCATCATGCACAAGGAGAGTAGTGGTCAATAATAATGAGCCTTATGTTTAATGCAAAAATAAATGGGAATCTAACCTGTAATGCAATGTTATATAAAAATTGCCTAAAGATCCTGTTCAGTAGGTAGAGATTTGAAATATTCATTTTTAGCAAATATCCCAGTTGATTCTGATGCAAATAATTAGATAAAACTTTTTGGAAAACTGCTTGATAATGGGAATCCTTTCAAAGTGTTCACCATATGGTAACAAGGGAAAATTTCTTTTGAAAATAAAAAACCCTCTGGTAGTTGGGTATAGAAATGTGTTATAACAAGTTGGTAGTTGGCAATAATACAAATTAGGAAATTGCTGACTAATCTAGGTGAGAAGTAATGAACGCCTGACTTAAGACACTACTGGGAGTGAACAAAAGATATAGAAAAGATACAGAATCAATTGGACAGTACAAAAGCCATCACTTGTGTATACTAAAATCCTTACACAACTTGAATAAATTAATCCTCACATATCCATATTGAGTATGTGTATTTCCTTTTATAGATACAGAAACTTTCAAAGTCAGTTTAAAGAACTTCCCCAATGTTACATGGCAAAGAATAAGTTGCACAGGATTCCAGTCCATACTGATTTCAAGGCTTATTATTGTCAATACAATGATAGACCTCTTTTGTGAAGCAGAGAATATGAACTCCACTTTGGAAAAATTTGCCTGAGAAAGGAGAGAAAGAGGCAGACTTATAACTAGAGTGAAATTGATAGGCTAGGGAGTCTATTTCTGTGGTCATTGCTGTGATTTTTAAGAGGGAGTTGATTTAAGAATGTTTATTTGCTGAGGGCAATATGTTAGTAGAGATGGAGACAAGGAAGAGTGGGAAAATTTATACGACACGATCGTGGAGAAGCAGGAAAGATGGCATCTAAAGCATGGTTAGGAAACAGACTGTAAAGAATAAGATGGATGCTTGCTCTTCTGGGTCAGAAGAGCAAGATGTGAGGATGGGCATAAAGGAACAAAATGTCGAAATTGGGAGAAGAGAGAATTGTGGGGAAGGAAGCTGATCTTCCTTATTCACTGTGGCATAATCGTGTTTGAAATGAGAGGTCATAGCATCTAAACTGTATAAGAAAAAGCATGAATTTCATAGAGGGCTGATAAGTGGGATAAAACAAGGCAATCACTATGTAGAGTCTTCATGAGGTCAAAGAAAAATTACATGAGATGTAACTGATTGAGAGCTGTAGAGAACGGTTAAGATGGGTACATTACATTTTTCTGAAGGCAGAGGAGTTCCATGTAAAAAAAAGTTTCAGGACAGGGCCATAGATATAGGTGAATGAGGGTTTCCCTTGGATTGAACCAACACATATTTGTAGGCACAGAGAAAAGTGCCAGTGAAAGAAGGCATTAAAAATATTGTGGCAAATATAGAAATCTTTTCAATAGAAACTCATCATTATAGTTTATTTCTATATAATAAGTCATTCTAAACTTAACTTCATATCAGGAATGACTAATCTGAAGCAGAAGTGCTATTACTTCTCTCCCGTAGCAGGTATTGCTTATCAACCTTAGTGCTCATTCATTAAAAAAAAAAGACAGCCTCACATTCTGTTTTAACTTAGGACTCTAGGCAACCACATTAGTTTGTTAGATTTCCTTAAATCTATTTACTATACTTGATACATGGTAAATAGCTTACATCAACAATTTTATAATAACATCGATCATTTTGACTCCACTGCCTTATGGTTTCTAATATTTTATTAATATAAAATACTCTTACTACTGAAATTATTTTTAAAGTTATTTGGATATTATCCTAATTATGAAGGCAATTTAAAGGATACAAAACCTATCTAATAATTTAAATATTTAATACTATGTTAGATTTTTTCTAAATGTACATATTGGTACTTAACTCAATATATTTTAATTTCTCTATTGGAGTATTTAGAAATATGTAGAATAGAAAGGAATTAGTAGGGAAAATGAGAAAAGTCATGAGATTACTTAATATACAGGAAAAAAAAGAAATTGAATTTTTTAAAGTGCCTTCACTTTGTAAGTTTCCTGACACTTGGAATCCCTCTGAACTCATATTTCCAGCTGCAGAAATGGAGCAGTTTGTTCTGTAAACACTGCTACCATGAAGACATATTGTGCTCCATGCTCTCCATTAAGTTTTCATTTGCTAAACCTGAGTCAACTAAAGCCGGAGAAATATCTTTTGGGAGCAGGATAGAAAAGAATAGTTTATAAAAAAAAAATTTAACTGGTTTTTGACAGATTCTTTGTCAATTTTATCTTTGTCAATTTTATCTTTTCTGCACAGAAAACTTAATTAATTAATTAATCTTGGAGAATGATAAATGCTAAGACTGCAAGAGAAAGAACAGTTTAATGCTCCTTTATGGCCTGGGTTAGTAGACTCTTCCCTCTCTTATATGGGCTTGTTTATTTTTCCCCCTTGTCCAAATGTGTTGGTGGATACATCTACTTTGATACAAAAGAAATAAATGATACGATATTTTAAAATCTCCGTCTATCCATAACCTGTGGGTGAAAACATCAAGTGAATCCAGGTAAAGAAGGGGTATACATCCGCTACGCATGAAAACCCCCACATTTTAACCATGACTTAATCATCTTAACTTTGTGTTCAACTTTGGAAAAGCTAGAACAGATAAAAACCAAAGACAGCTGGAAATTATTACAAGGAAATGAAGGAAGGTGGGTGTCATCAAATCTGAAAATAAACAATGATAGTTTCTATTAGTTTGTTTTCTTTTTAATACAATAATCTCATAGAAATTAGTTCCTTTAGCTTTTTCCTTTGACCTTAAGTTGTTCAAGCCTAGAGGAATTGGCAAAATTCCTCTTCTGTCACCGAACTCTATGTGAACATAGATGTTTTGTAGTTCACACAGCTCACAGACTTTTGATCTAAATATATGAAGAACAGGGAGAGAAAGTCAGGAATTTCTAATAGAAATGTAAGATAGCTTTTTCCAAGATAAGGGTCCATTTGGATATATTTTTAAATAGTGTGATAAAAACCAGTGCTTTTGAGTATTCCTCATATGACATTTCTGCCACTTCCGCCATAATAATCGTCTTCATTACTTTACTCTCATCACCATATCTGACCCTACAAGGTTTTTCTTTTTCTTTTTCTTCAAAATAGGATCATATACACAATATATCTGCATATTAGACTAATTGATGACAAGTTCTACCTGTGCAATACGATGGTAGCACTCTGTAATGGAATTGTAGTATCTACTCAGGTTATAGTCATTTGCCATCAGGGCTATTTCTCTGTGTCAGTGATGAAAAGGCGAGTGTAAATATGGGTATTCACCTGCGCTTGCCTCAACACCACCGTGTAGACCAAGTATTCACTGGTCTGTGGTGAAATTAGAAAAATAAGAATAATATGGGATATTTTTCATTGTTACATGTATTCGTTTTTGAAAGTACTCTATATATTTAGTATATTGACATATATAAATTCTTACTTTTGGTGCAAAAATGCCCCTCTTTTGGGGTAAGAGTATATGATAAGATGAGAGCTCAGTTTTGTTCCCTGTGTTCTCATTTGACAACCTCCCCACACACATACGTGCACACTTACTCACAAAGCCAGGCAACCCAGCACAATGGTGGCTCCTTCATCCACCATCACCAATTTGAAAAATAATTTTAATTAGTCCTTTAAAAGAAAATCTGAGCATTTTTGCCATTATGATTAAGAAGTCCAAGTTTCACCTAAAACTATGAAGCCATGTATTATTATGGTTCTTCTTGGTCAACTCTTTTATGAGATCATTTAGAAATAGGGTGATTAAACAGTATATTAACAGTATATCAACAGCTCTTGAGCATTTTAAAATGTGCAATCCAGAGCTTGAAATATCCAACATCCGTGATTACATCCAGGATGATAAATATAGAAGAAAACAACTTGAGGAAGTCCTTTGCATGATGATAAAATAATAATGATTCACTTATGCTTCTTGACCGTACATGTAATTAGGCAAAAACAAAAATTCCTGCATACTTATTATTAAAACTCTCATTCTTGTTAAGTTAGGGTATATTTTAAGCAAAATTGAGATTTGTATATTGTTCTGATCTCGGAAGCAAAAATAAAACTTCGCTCATTTTTTTGCTGTTTTATATTTTATATTAAAGCGTATATATTTCTTACTTGAGTTTTGATGGTTTGGGAAGTGTTCTGGGTCATCTGTTACTTCTTAACTTTGCTCAGGTCATGTAATTGGATAATGGGCTACCTTCTGTCTGTATGTATTCCACATCCATGGATAATCGTCAACCGAAATGGATCCTGTTTCCTTTTAATTCTTCCAATCTCATTAACAGAAATTACTGGTTCTGTATTTTCACATATACTCAGACAATTTTTCAGTGACTCTCAATCTGAGTTCTTATGAACGCCATTTTTCAACATTCTTACAACAAAAGAAGAATATTTTCAGTTCTGCCTTTGACGTGTATAGAATTACATATAGCAATAGAGCTCATCTTTTATTTTCTCTTAATACTAAATAATACACATTTTAGTTGAATTCAGTCTATAACCATCAAATATAACTTGCAGGAGTAAGGATCTCATGAAGCATCTTACCAAGAAAACAAACATTCATAGTTCTTTACATTTCTCTCATAGGAAATCCCAGGTTAGCAGATACATGTTACAAAGTAGTGCAGTCACTCACATTGCTTTAGGTTTCTCTTTGTGTAACTAGATGATACCATATTGCTAAAGTGTTATTTGTTGAGGAGCCTGGCTATTATAAGAACTGACATAAAATCAATTTGAGTTATATGTACTATCAAATATGGGTAATTTAGAGACGAGAGACAGATTAGCAGAAGTTCTTAATACATAGATACGTACACATATACAGAGGTCTGGGGGTTCACAATGTGATTGGAAATGGGTGGGGGTGGGCAGAGAAATCATTCTTTTTATTCAACAATGTCTACGTGAAGACTTAGGGTAGGAATGTGGACAATGGAGATTAGTTGATTTGTTTTGAATTTATATGTTCCTGTGCTTACTGAGATTGAAGGCTTCTTTATGTGCTTGAGGGGACCGTAAGAAATTATGGTGGGGGGGTGCTGATATACTCAAAGTATTGCTAATATATTCTCATAAAATACAGAATCACTGAACATTTTTATCCTTGCTTAATGACTGTGTTGTTAGCTTATTTATCTCTTGTCGTAATGTCTGTTTCACACAGAACAAGAAGCTGGTTTACTTTAAATAATAATCTTTGCTCCATCAAATCACAGTGATTTACTTGGGCACATTTACATCACACTATGCTTAAAAGTTTTATCCTGTAGTTAAATGAGACTTTGAAACCTAACTGTTTTTTTAAATGATATACTTGAATTTCCAATCATATACTTTCTTCCCATACACTCTTCAGATAAAGAAAAACCTTCTATTTTCACTATCTTAAAAGAAGCATTTTCCTTGGATAACAGCTGTAATCCTTGCATTCATGTACAAGCACTAGCTTATTAACTCAAAATCAGATATTTCAATATATGTGATACTGAAATTAGAGTCTGAGCTAAAAATTTACTTTTGCATGGTGAACTCTATAAAATTTTTGCATTAGTCCAGGCCCAGAAAAATCCGGGATTTTCAAGCAATTATCACACCAAATAATACTTTAAAGGAGATGTGGTCGGGGTTGGAAAGTCAGTTAAGTTGTTCCATACCTTTTATGCCTAGTTTCTCAGTCAAAGGCAAAAACACAGTCCGTTTGTGTCAACTTCTGTCTTTAAAACTCCCCTACCCACAATGATCTGTGCTCCCTAGGAAGCTCTGTTCCTTAGAAAACAAAGTCAATTTCAGTCTTTGCCCCAACAGAAACTTATCCCTGTTCCTGAGAATACTAGGTTTTTGTCAGCTACTGATTATTCTAGACCTTCGTGTTTTCAGGCTAAAAGACAGCATTAATATTTACCTCCCCCAGCTCAAATGTATGTCCAGACTTTTACTTGTCCTCTCTCATTCAAATCAAAACAGTAACAACATAAACAGTAAAACTCCTTTGGCATAAAACCATCTGTGTAGAGCCCTATTTGTCATCATTTTAAAACTTTAAAACATGCTCATGATTTTAAAAAATTGTTTATTACTAAAGGGCTATAATGAAAGAAAGCGTACCCATTGCTCAAAGGTTAACCCACTTTAGCTTTTATGTCTATTAGTTGACCACTCTTTTTTTATATATGTGTAGTGATAATTCAGTAGTGTAAAATTAAAAACAAAAACAGTTATTGAATTTTTGTTAAAGCTGTAAGTTGGCTGGGAGATCTGCTTACTGGGTAGAACTTGGCTGATCTTGGCTGAGCTTGTGCCTTATTTGTGTTTAGCTGGTAGGTCAGCTTGGGGCATATTGGTCTAGTGTGGGCTCGTCTGGTTGACTCAGCTACCCTCCGCAGCTTTCTCACATGCACAAGTGTCTCATAGTCGTCCAGCAGACCAGCCCTGTTCTCTTCACATGTTCTCATGGCAATTTACAGAAGCAAAAAGGAAGGAAAAATGTACAAGTACTCTTTCAAATCCCTGCTTGCATCAAATTTACTGCTATCCCACTGTTCAAAGCAAGTCACATGGCCAAGTGCAGAGTCATCTTGAGAGGATATAATCAAAGGGCATGGAGACGGGGAAACCGTTGATTAGTCCCATAGATGAAATCAAGCTGGCTTCCTCTTTTAGAATATGACAAGTGTATTCTCAATTAGATTTCCAGTCAAAGAGATTAAATTATTTGATCACTGTATACATGGAAAACATCTATCCTCACATAGTTTGAAAGTTTGACTGGCTATCTTAGAGAATTCTAGGTTGGAAACCATATTTTAGTCATAAATGTGAAGTTGTTCTTTCATTCTCCTTTAGGGTCCAATATTGTTATTGAGAAGTTTAATGTCATTTTTTTCTTGTTCTTTTATTTATGCCCTATTTTAATTTCTTTGGAAGATTTTAGAGTATTTATTTATTGCTTGTCTCTTTTCCTTTTATCCTAGAAATATTTTAATGATGTGCCCTCATGTTGATAATTTGTTTGTCTGAGCACCCCTTTGGCTCTTTTATTACAGAGACTCATGCTTTTTAGTTCTGCAAAATTTTCCTGTATTGTGTCTTTGATAATTTCCCGCCTTCTCTTTACTCTAGTCTCTCTTTGAAAGTCTCAATTACTTGGCCGTTAGACTTCCTGAATTATTCATTTAATTCTTCTATCTTATTTTGGCATCTGTAGTCTCTCTGGCAACTTCCATTAACTTATACTACACATGTGGACCTCCAACTAGTCTCTTTTGTTATTGTCCTGCTCCTCAGCGTTGCTCCCTCACAGACCTAATGTTCCTCAGTTCTAAGCCATTCTATTTTAGTGTTGTCAGAAATTAAATTCCAATATTCTTGCCTTTCACTAGAAATTTTGTGACATGAATTCTGTGCATGGTTCAGGAGAGAAATCTTCTCTTCCTTATACTAACTTCCAAATATTGTGCCATCGCTCCTTCATTCACACTTTTGACTGTAAAGCAGTCTTCCACTTGCTAAAGATCTTTCAAAATATCTTATATTCTGTTGTCTTCTCTCCCAAAATCATTAGCCTTATTGGTTTAAACTTTAAAAAACTTCCTTTACTATCATTTCAGCAGTGGCCAAGAAAGTAGTTAAATGAATGTGGCAAGTTTAACATCTCGAAACATAATCCCATTAATAATGTTTGTTTATAATATTCAAATTATTGCTCTCTTGCCATCAATACAACTTCTCTTTAGGCATCACTGTGTGAACGTTCTACTTCTGATTAGAATCAGTATACTCCCAAATTAAATCACCCTCCTTTCTATACTATGTATAAGATCTCAAGACATATTCTGGGATCTGGGAGGAAAAAGATTTTATATAGTACCTGAAACAACAGCCACACACAAAGACGGGAATGGATATAGATACTTATACTAACTCTAGAGAAGTAAATGAGCCACACACATTCAAAATTTACAACTTATCTCTTTATTTTTTTCGGTTTCTAAAAACATCTATAAAAGCACAGGTCAGATTGGGCACTTAGAAAATGGTAGGCAAAACACAGGAACTGGGAAGAGAAAAAGTCAATAGTACTCAACACAGGAAAGAAAGTCAGTCCTAAGCAGAATAAGAGGTAAGAACAAGACACTATTATGGCACTGAGGTGCTGGGGTTGAATTCAAGGCTGTACCATTACATAGCAATTCAGATAATAAATAAATATTCTAGATGGAATAGGATAGGGGAAACAAAATAGAATCCCAGGCAAGTGTAGTGATGACTCTAAGGATTTTTAAAATGTGCATTTGGATGTGATTATGTTTGGCGACATTATGTACTGAGAGCAAATGTCATCAAATGAAACTCAAGGAGCAGAATGGGAGCTTACCATTTATTCCAGAGACTATATTTCCTGAATCTATGAGGGAGACAATGCCATCATTGAAGAGATTGGTAGAGATGAGAGACTGTGGCTATTTGCAAACACTGCACAGTAGGGATTGATCCAGGAATAGTGTATGTACTATGACCATATTGAGAATGGAGGGACATTAATAGTTTCAGCGTTTGGTAGAAGAAAGGAGATGGTAGCTAACAGTTGCAATAAAAGCTGTTTTTTTTTTTTTTTTTTTCTGGCTGAGTCCCATACATCCTTAATTACTCATTATGATCCTTAAGGCTTGAAACTTTAGAGTTGTTTTAAACCTTTCCTCTTCTTTTTCAATTTAAAATCAATGGAAAGATCAATTCATTGACTGCAATGTAACCTACTGTTTTTCTCCTTTAAGTTGTCATTATGTCTCATTTAGATGATTCTAATTGTCTTTTAAATACATTTTATTCCCACAGTATCCTGTGGGACCCCAGAATGGTATTTTTTAAGCATAATTCTGACCATGAACGTTCTTGTTCTAAAATTTTTGAATCCATATTATGTACAGAAATTCATATATTATTATTGAATATTATTCAAGTCTTCCTCATAATCTGATCTGAACCTCCTGTCATTCACATACTATTTCCTAAGGCGCTCGTGATTTCTCATCATCCTTAAACGTACACTGTACATTGTCAGTTCTGTTCCTGCGTTCACCTCATTGTCTCTATAAAGGATATCATTTCCGTCTCTGACTGTGGAAATCTTATCCATGCACCCATCTCCAGCCTCTCCTGATTCTCTAGGTCATAATCGACTTTTCCCTTCTCCCTGCTTTCATTGTCCTTGTTTTGTTCCTCTACATTAGATTTTATTATGGTACAACCTTCAGTCTGACGTATTGATGCACCTCTGTAGCTCCCATAACTGTCTTAGAAACAGAGGCAGTATCTTCTTTATCTTTACACTCACTTAATTTTTTTGTTGAATGTCTTGTGCATAGTAGTTGCTTAATAACTGTTAGTTAGATTGAATCTGATGGTCTTCCTCTTCTTTGTGCTGTCCTACAACACTTTCTACTTTTATATTCCATGTGAAATCCACCATCTTTCAGGCCTTTATTTTTGTGATTACCAATACCAGAAAGTTTATGTTGTATATTGTGTCCCTTAATATTTATTAAGTTAGCTAGTATCCTTAAATTATGTGTTTTTGTTTTGCTCTTCTCAACTATTATCCTGGTGGTTTGTTACAAATTAGAAAATGGACTCGATTTAGGCATGCGAATAGTAACACTTAGACTGTATATGAGACTGGCGAATTATGTTAGCTTCATGCAGGGGGGTCATCTCAATGCTAAGAATAGTCAAATGCGGGTTAGTGCTTTTGATAGCAAATATATAGCTCTCTTTTATGAAGACAATAAACAGCAAGTTAGACCAATTCATTTGTGTTCCAGAATCCGTTCAATGTCAGTGTATAGACAGATTTCCACTTCCAAAAAAATACCTTAAGCACAGAAACAATCCTTGGGCCCAATATTTTTTGAATGCTCTGTAACTGAGTATTATAATACTATTATTAGATAATTAAAAACATCCATTTCAGCATTATAAACACAATATGTGAAACTGGAAAGTTCTCAAGGAAATAAGTTTGAGGATGACGACCTTCGATAGCATGGACAGTAAGTTAAAATAATCAAATGAAATGAATCAGTTGTTCTAAGAAGAAACAAATAAGATAAAGCCTAGGGAAGTTTATAGAAACAGTATTTTTGAAAATAAAGACATCCTCAAAAGAAATGCATGTGAAATACTAAATTTATATAAACAAAAATTTAAATGAGAAGAATCCTGTCTTCCATGGGAAATCTGAAAAATGATGAAACATATTTATTTACAACATAGCTAAACACTCCGTGGAATAGAGAATGAAGTGGAATTAACGTTAGCAAGGTAGAAAAAGTGGACCCTTAATTCACAGAAGTCATCTTTAAGTATTTTCAAAAGTTATTCTAGAACTTTGGTACTACCCTAATTTGAGACATAAGGAGAAAAAAGAGAGATTTATGTGCCTTTTACTGAGTCACTTTTACTCATGTTCAGCCTTGACATTATTCTTTTCTTTCAACTGCATGGATATATCTTGGGATGAATAAATAATTTGCAAATATATGAGTCAACAAAGAAAGAAATGCAGAGTTGCAGAATGATAATGGAAATTACAGGGGTTATAAAATACCATATATTGTGTTGCCATTAAGACGAAAGGAATACGGGAAGTTATAAATAATCCACATCATTTTTTAAAGGACTGCTTTTTAAATATTCTTTGTAGAAGCATAACTGATAAAAGTCCAGTCATTTTTCATGTGAAATCATTCTTCTCAATTAACAACTTGCTAAAGTGAAAAGCCAGAAAAAGACAAAGTGGCATTGTTTCATTCAGTACTTCTGAATGAAGTGTCATATCCTGCCTACAGTCTCATACATGAGTAAAATGTTGAATAGCTTTTAATACACAGGTGTTACCCAACAAAAGTGTAAAAGTCTATAAAAATAATGCTTACATCATGGAATAAAAAGCAACTGCAAAGGCAGGAAACACATGATATTGTCAATTTTTACAATTGATCTTTACAATTTATAAAGTATTTTCAAGTACATTATTCAATTTAATTGTCCTAAGAACTCTGTAACCTAGCCATACTTAGTGACACAGATACCTAACATCATTACATGGCTTGCCGAAACTCACAGATTGTTAGATCTTCTGATGTTTAAGTCAAGTGGTAGAGAAGTGATAAATGTAGGAACAGGCAGGAAACGATGTGAGAGAGAACAGTCTCTGCTATTTGCGAGAATGATTTAGGGCTCAGGCTTATTAAGTGACTTTACTTGCTGTACTTCCTGTGAGATAGAAAGGAACAAGATGTCAGAGAACAAAAAGGAAATACTCTATTGAAAGAATCGCGTACTGATTCTCAGATTTACAAAACAGTTTAATATCATTTCTGGTTATAAATTAGTTACATAAATTCTGCAAAGTAAAAGAGACCAACAACTCAAATTCCATGTTGAGCCGGTAAGAAAGCTGGGGCAAATCGGATCTTCTAACTTCTACTGACAGCTGAAGGTGAGGGGGGGCAAAGTTGAGGAGAGGGATGAGTTTGCAGTAGATGGGGCATGGGGAGGAATAGTTTATTTATTTAATCCATACTTGCTAAATCACCCAACAAATACCTCATGACTGTCACCTTCGTGAGAACAATTTTTAAGAGTCGTTGAGGATATACACAGCCTATTTTAATGGCAAAGATATGATTCTGGCAGGATCTTAAAATATTAGATCCCAACATCAACATTAGAGTATCATTTGTGTACTAATATATTTATAGTAGCTTCCAAAGAGGCTAAAATCTAATAAAATTCGTTTTAAAGCAGAAGAGTTATTCAGAGGAACTAGTGTGCTGAAAATTGATTGGCACATGGATACTCTCTGATCAACTAGTTACTCCATCTATTTTCTTATTTCAGGGAAATACTTGTCAAAACACTTTCTCTTTGGATAAAAATGACTAATAATTGTATATTTTCTAAATATGTAAATGAACTAAGCATCTCAATTTATTTGCCCCAGAATCAACTTTCCTTATCTATCTCTCAAACTTAATTTTTTGCAGTTAACTACTAATTATAAGACTAGTTTAGCTCTAAAAGTAAAAGCCACTAAATGTAATCATTTTTGAGTCTCTCTTCCATGAAAATGATTTTATTTATGTTAAGCCAGTTTTTTAAAAACATGTTTGTGGTTTTGTTTCTAATTGTCTCTTCATGAGAAAAATTGATCATTCAAACCTACTTAAAATTCTGGCTTAGCAACATGTATTTACCTAAACAAGCCTGCATGCATGTGGAAAAGCAGGCGTTTAAAATTACTTCCATTTTCATTAACAATGTGTCTAAAAATATGAATTTTCAAAGAAAAGTACCCATCCATTGATTTTTTTTCTAAGCAATGCTAATGACTACGCTGGAAAAATCCAGAAGCATACACATTTTCTGAGACAAGATGCTCCTATACTACGAAAACGTTTTAACAAAATTAGTTTTTCCTCAAAATCCTTGGGCAAAATGATACTGCAGGAAGATGAACCACTTTATTCTGTAGTTTAAAGGATCATTGCCTTATAGATGAAACACAGTGGACATTATTTTGTTACTTTTCAGCTACCATATTGAGATTCCTTGGTCTGGAGCAGAGCTGCTGTGTTCCAGTCTAGAAGATTATTTTGTCTAGAAAGGCTGTTGACAAAATATATTTTATCCTTATTTAATGGAAATAGTTTTATTTTCAGCTAAATATAAGTTCCCATCTATTAAAAGTATTGAAAACGCAGAAAAGTATAATGAAGAAGGCATAAATCATATGTGTCTAATCAATCTAATTTTGGGGTCTATTTATCTGCTTTGTCTTTTTCTTGCTCTCTTTCTCTCTCTCTTTCCTTTCTATCTCTGTCTGATCTCTCTTTTTCTGTATGTTTTTTTTTTTTTTTTTTTGTGGGGAAGACCAGCCCTGAGCTAACATCCGTCGCCAATCTTCCCCTTTTTTTTCGCTGAGGAAGACTGGCCCTGGGCTAACATCTGTGCCCATCTTCCTCTACTTTATGTGGGACGCCGCCATGGCGTGGCTAACAGGCAGTGCGTCGGCGGGCGCCCGGGATCCGAACCGGCGAACCCCGGGCTGCCAAGCGCGGACTAAACCGCTGCGCCACCGGGCCGGCCCCTCTTTTTCTGTATGTTTTAAAGAAAAATGGGACATTACACAGTTTTGTAACCTGCTTGGTATATTTAATACTAAATCATGCATTTCTTTCCATGCCAATAAATAGAGATTTATATCATTATTTTAAAGGGTAACAGATATTTCATCACATGAACAGTAAAAATAATTAGTTTTTTTTTCAGTATATTCAATTAATCAATCCTATCTTGAAGTATTCTTATTTTGTTTCCATTTTTTTCCAACTATAAACATAGTAGAGAACATTGTAAAGCTGATGGTTCTTTAACTGTGAATTTTAACAATAGAACACCTGGTACAATGGTATGCACATTTTGGGGGTTTTGATCTATTTTATAATATCGACATTTAGAAAGTATATGTCAGTTCTACATTCCTATCAACAAGCTATGAAAGTGCCTTCTATCCTCCTTTCTACTGGTTCTTAGTCTTAAAATTCTGCCATTTGTAATGATCAATAATGCTTTCTTATAGTGATTCTAATGGTTTGCTTTGAGTCATAATAAGATTGAAAATATTTTTATATCTTTTTGCTCATTTATATTTCAGATTTTATGAAGCACCTGTTCATATCTTGAATTTACCTTTATTTTAACTGACATCACATATTTTATATACTAAGGATGTTCAAACGTCTTTGTCTTATTTCTTACAAAATCTCTTTTCCAATGTTTCATTTGTTTTTCAATCTTGATTATGGTATTTTAGCCATTCATATTTAGTTCTATATGCTCAAATCCATTTTTCTCTTTATATTTTCTGACATTGATATACTTTTTGAAATGCATTCAAGGCAATCTATTAGATGGTTTTCTGTGTTACTTTGCAGGCTAGTGGGGAGTGACTAAGGAAACATCAGGAATATCAACTGTTGACAGCTGCTCCACTAATTTGACTATCCCCAGAGTGTTACACAGCCTGAAAATATTTTTATTGATGGGGCCCAAGTAAATGATCTATTTGCTTTCTCTCTATTAATACATATTTCCCACAACACCCGCATGATATTGGTTACTATTATCATTCCTATCTTACATATGGGGAAACTAGGACACAAGAGGTTAAGACATTTTACTAAGTTTGCATGGGAGGAATTGGCAGAGCTGAGCTTTGAACCCAATCTGTCTTATTTCAGAGTACTTACTCTTAACCCCTTCACTATGACTACTTCTTGAGTGTGTCTTGGCACTCTCTTCAATGAGCTTCCCGGTAGGTCCCCTGTGTGACTGTGTGGCCAAGATGTATCCCTTTTGGAAGCTCAAACTGTTTTTTTTAAGCTTCACTTACATGAACCTCATTTATGACCTTTTCCTGCAGAGAATGGTTGCATTTTAAAACTGCACTAATTTTCATGTTCCTAGCTTCTGTTATAGACTCAGTTTAAGCTTTTTGTCTGTCCTTGGACCACTGGGAATTGCCAGAAGGAAATTTTCTTTGAGCTCCCTGGTGTAGGTATTCTAAATGCTGGCTTTAAATGGAATGGCATTCTTTGATACATTCAAATTACTTATGTAGAAATGTAGCATTCCCCCCAAACTTTAACTTTATTGTACATTTTATTATGCCTTTCAATGCAATGTGAGTTATTAATAATTGTGAGCAAGCCTTGGGTATATTTATCATAACTTTGCTTCTGCTGCTTTTAGTTATGGCATTTTCACAGACTTCAAAGACTTCTCTATGTGGCATAGCACAGGAACATGTCACACACTGTTATGGCTAGTATTCACTGATTGACTTCATCACTGGCTGCTTTAGAAAATTCTTATTTGACAGCTTCAATTTTTCTAAGGAATATTGACTATTTAGAAGATGTATTAAACTAAGGTATATACATGGAAGACTTAGGATGACAAGAAAACCTGAATATAAAGTTAGAAGGCCTAGGTAATGTTTTATTTTTCTCACTTTATAACTTTGTGATTTAAAATGTTAAGCTTTCAAATCTTGGTTTCTTCAACTGTAAAATGTAAATAATAAAATGTCACTTGTACATGGCACAGATACTGAGATAATTGGAATGGAAATGAAGAAATGAAGTAATGGTAGGTGAATATAATTTGTTAATAGCACCCTGTACAAATATGATATCCTATATGTTATTTAATATAGAATCATCAATAAAAATTATAGCAATACCAGAAAACGTATATAGATGACAAAGTATATATTCTTAAGTGTAATAAATTATTTTTTTAATTTAAAAACAATAAATATCCAATATTACTGCTTTTATTATAATTCTGTCTAGCCATTTTGGGGGTAGATTATCAAATAAAGATGGAGTCAGTCTCTCTTTGATGAGCAAATATTTGCCATTATACAGTAAACCATTCTTAAATATGTTTTAGTATTGCAACTTCTTGTTAAAATTGGAGAAGTTAAAATTTGTGTGTATGTGTGTCTGTGTGTTGTGAGTGTTTTATATGTGTCAATGAAATTAGGTTTAAGTTGTAATTTGTATGTGTGTTAAATAATTTGTTCATTTGTTTCTTCCTCATTTTGTGTTTTTAATGGATTTCACTAAAATCCATTGAACTTTGGATTTTGGAGGAAGTAACAATACATTCTGAGTGAATTCAGTGATTTGGAATTAAGATTTATTTACATAAATCATTGTATTTCACAAAAAAACTGTTTCTAAAAGTGACTGCTAATTATCCTCAGAGATAAAAAGACTTGTCTTTTATTACCAGAATAGCTTGCCATGTTTTGCTCCGAAAACAACACCTGGGGAATGTCTTCCGAGGGTGACTTCGGTTATGGTGCTTTTTAAGACTGCCTTTAATTGCTTTTGCACCAAGCTGTATTCATCAAAGAATGAAGAGCAATGTGACATTTTCAAGTTTTACTAAGTCAACTAGCATCCGTTGCCATAGTACTCAGAAATGAGGAAACCAGGAAAAGGAAGAGCTGTTTTTCATTTTGTGTTGAAAGATGTCAACAAGATTAAAGTGTCAGAGCAAGAAGCAAAAGGGAAAAAAAAAAAAAAAGATGAAGATTAAGTGCATTACTTTGCAAATGGTTATAAATGAATATAAAAAGCAAACATAACAGCCAACATTTTTGGGAAGAGAACAAGATACGGAAAAGATGTGTTTAAAGGAGGGTTGCCTTTATTATTTTTATAAAGCATTCAAAAATGTCTGAACATGATCCTTCCTATGTAAAAAGAAAAGTAATCTCCATTCACCTAATGTTTCCTAGTTTGGGAAGACTCTCTCCTCTGTTAGGGAACGGATCAAGTTGATTTTCTGCCTTAGATGGGAAAAAGATGTCTGAGAATAACTTTGTGCTCTTAAAATATACTTCGACCGAAATTAATATTTAAGCATGTACTTGATCATTAGGCTGGAACTTTGTAAATGTGTATAACATTTAAAAATAAAGATCCAAACTTATTTTAAAATGGTGGCTTTATAACCTGTCCTTATAATTCCTTGATTTCTCAGTGTCTATGAATTTTGATAATGATACAATATTTATGATATAAACAGTCCACACATTTGGTGACACCACTGCTCCAATCTCTCCTTCTTCCAAGATCATGATTTCTGAAATTTCCTTCCCTGACCCTTACTTACTAATCTGAGGTCTCCCTTTTTCTTATAAGCTGAATTTTGTCCTCAGTGTACCAACAACTCTAGGGCTTGACTTCCTTCCATACTTGTGCTCGACTCCGAAATCTCCGTGGTCTTGACTTTCTGTCGCAACTGCTATTTAATCCCTCAACCCTCTTCCTGATCTCTGAGCACTGCTGGAGAAAGCTAGCAAAAAGAGGTTGATTGGATACACTACAAACCTAAGCTACCAAATCTCATGCAGGTCTGCATCACGGCTAAGTAAACTGGAATTTCCCAATTTCAATATTTTCTCTTTCAAATATTTTCAAGTCTCCTTAACTTTAGTCTAGTCTCCCATACACGTTCTAAATTATTCTGTCCTCCTACTCTATATTTACCATTAATATTAAATGAAACGATGTCCCTCAACTTCCCTGTTTCACCAAAAAATGTATCTCAGTTGTCACTCACTTTTTTTAATTTTCCATCTCTCTGAATGAATACCAGACCTTTTATCCAGACTCTTGATCTCATCTTTTTCTATTCCAAATTGGAACTAGGACCCTAGTTTAGCAGTAATGCAAGCCTAAGGAAAATCCTTTATAGTTTACATGTGTGGAAAATCCATTTAACATTATTCTAAGACTTTCTTCAGGAAATCTTAGCCATTTAAAGTCATCCCTTTAATATTATGGTTCTGATTGGAACCAGAGTTTAATGGCTACCCAAAGCCAAGTGCTTTTTTAGTAAAGACTGAATTGAAATAAGCCATAAGTAAGCAAACAAACCTCCACTCAGCATAGGCACTACTTTGAATGGTGCTCCTATTTCTTTTGTCTTTTCTAATTAACAAGATTCTGCAAATAGCAGCTCATATGAATTTTTCACACCTTTTTACCAAAATAATACATCAATTAGAATATTGTTCACACAAAAAAAAATCTCATGATAAAAATATGCTTTATTTTCTTTCTACAGTTAGAAAAATTGAAATTGAGAAAGAGATTTCCCTAGACCACAGGGGGAAAAAAATGTGCTCCCAAATAGATTAAAATAAATTTTCATCTTGTAATTTAGTGTTAATCTCAGTGAAGCATGTTGTCGATAATAAAATTTTTCAAATGCAGCAAATGTTATTATGGAATGATGACACAGCTAAGCCTCTATTTGCCATGTCAACATTGAGGTAGGAGGACTTCTCAGATGAAAAAGTCGGACTCAGATAAAATGGTGACTCAGAAGGGAGAAATTCAAAAAATGGACTCCTAGTAAATTTTGCCAGACTCCCTGAGGCACTTCCCCATCTGTATGTGTAACATGCATTCAGCTATTGTCAAGTTTCTCTAACAGTCCTGGGAAGTGCTAAGACAGTAACAAGGAAGATTGATAGCAGATTCCATGCCTCTTTGTTAATCACATTAAGAACGCTGCTTTGTACTCTTATATCGTGTCTGGGAGTATATATGCCCACCACACCATATTGAAAACTTTCATCCTATTACCCATCTGCTGCCAGTAAATGATCAGTTTAAATGAAAAAATAGGTGAAGGGGGTGTGAAACTCAAAGGTTTGCCAAGCACACCATTTTCTAGCTCTCATTCTTCTAATAACCTTTGGGAAGCAAAAGAATCTAACACATACCACATTTTGAAATGTTTCCTTAGGGGATCTGAATAATATTTTATGTAACTTGAGTTATGTGATGATGACAAGCATGTCTCCAAACATTCGAATTGATAATTTTAAACACATAGATTTGGCAAGCGACTGTTACTTGTTTTTCATCATAGAGTTTACGATGCAACTCAGTACTAGAATCTGGAGTTTATGAAAACATATTTCCTTCCGTTTAGCTGGAGGAGTTTCTCATACTGGTTGATCGGTTCCCAGGCCCTACAGTCAGATAAATAAAAAGCCCTTAAGAGGAACAACTAATGGTGAGTATATTTCATCAGTTGGGGAGATAAAATTTATTTCTTCAATTACTTTGTGAACATCTGCAGGTTATAAAGAGGAATGTGCATTAACACAATTAACCATTTATTTTCTCTTTTAACTGCATTCATGGATTAATTTCTAAGTATTCTAATCAGTTTTTCTCTGGTGTTAGAAGTTAAGGGCAATATAAAACATTTTCCCGAATAAAGAGATTACTTGCATAATAAACCTTTTAATGCTTTCAGAAATAGGGAATAATAATAAAACAATTCTATAACAAAGATACAATCAGTCACACCAGTAAGTTGTTCATCAGAAATATTTGACAAAGACTAGACCTGTATCTAAATTGGAGGCAAAATTATTCAGTTCAATAGAGCAGTTGCAATATTCTCACATAGTGAAATGACCAGTTGGGACTGGTAAACAGTGTAGCACAGTTGTCTTGTGCAAGGGATCAGTAGGCATAGTGTCTGGGTCAGATCATGGCTGCACCACTTTCCAGCTGTGTGATCTTGGGCAAGTCTTTCATCTGTAAAATGATGCTAAAAGCTGTACCTGACTCTTAGAATTGTTGTAATATTAAATTCACAAATCGGAAAGACTTTGCTACTGTACATGTACTATCCTATTATTTAAAAATTTTGTGAATAAAACTAGAACTCTCTAGATGAATCATGAATGAGCCCTAGGAATACAAATTACTGTGTAGGATAATGGAACATCCTTGGAAGAGATCTACAGTTCTGGAGAAGCACAACCTAAGAGAAAGAGCCTATCTCAAGGAAGAGGATCAAACCCATTTTCATCTTAATGGATGTAAATGTCTCATTGACTACATTATTGGTGAGCATTTTTTCATATATGGCTGATTTTCTCAGTAAAGACTACAGCCAGGCCTCATTCATTCCCCTAACAGGGATGTGTGTACTCCCAGGAAATGCAAACTAATTTAAGCTTGGATGGAAGGAAAACACATCAGAACATGTAATAGTTGTATATTAATGAAAGGTCAACCAATTTCATACATAACAAACCAAAGTATTTTAGTTTAGGTACTTCACTTTTACTTTCTGTCTTCCTTCCTTTCTTTCTACAAAGAGTTAGGACTATCACTTTCTAAGGATTTAGAAACAGGGTCTGTTACATCACCAATGAGATACTTTCCAATAGTTACCTGAGAGTCAATAAAATTTAAGTACAGTCTTCAAAGAGGCAGTAATTGCTAATCATTACTTTGACATAGAATCTCAATTGTTATAGCAATAAACAATCCTCCTTCTTATTATGGTTATTTAATACATTGCCCTCTTAATTATTATTTTCATAGTTAGGAAGGTATGCAATAGTCTCTCTATTTAAAAACACTTTTTGTAGGTACATTGAACTATGTGCTTATCCCCATAGTAACCTTGGTCTCATAAACTAGATCAGAAAAAATAACAAAGGTAGATTTAGGGTGTTTGGCATGCTAATAGTATTGTTTAGAAGGAGGAAACTTGAATCAGTTTATGTTGTGGTTGTGGTTTGGAGAAGGCAGAGGCTGGAGACAAGAGTAAATGTTGGGATTGTATTGAAATAGTCTGGGCAAAATGAGTTAAGAGATAGATATCTAGGAACACATTGTCCTGAGACCTCAGACCCTTGTTCAACAAGAAAAAATCTGAACAAAATGGGGGGTATGGTGGGGGAAGGGAAAGGAAGTGAAGAGAAAAGAAGGGAAGAGAAGAGAAGAAGAAAGAGGTATGTTCTAAAGAAATGCTAGAAAGAAGGAACTACTAAACAAGTGATAAAACCCACAGTAGCCCAGGGATTATCTGATCTGATTGGAACTCTAATCATAAGGGCTGCAGCTTATAGGTCTAAAGCAGTAGAGGAGGCATGGACCTGGAACTAAGACCCATGCAAAAAGCCAACACTCTGGAATGAACGTAGTCTCCTTGAACAAAGGACAAGAAAAAATACCCACTGACCCATAAAACATCAGGCTATTTGTTTCTCCTCATGGCTCCACATAGAAAAAAATCAGTGAAAAGTGAAAACCCAAGCTTCGCATGGGAATAGGTCTAAAATTACAGTATTGCATGATGTCAAACTCAAGAAATAACCATTAGAAGTTCCCTAGGAGAGGTCATCCTGAGTTACTTACTAGAAAAAAACATGCAAAGTGGCTCTATAAGGACACTTCCACCATCCAGAGCAATGGTGATTGCCAGGAGAAAAGGGGAAATCTTTTGAAGCAATATCTTTGTGAAAACTTTTGAACTACAGAAGAAGTACTATACCATGAAGTAGATTCAACAGTCACAGTAACAAGATTAGCTCCCCAAGAGTTTGAGTTAATAGAACAGTATAAAAGACACTTTTATAAATTATGATGATAATTGTTAATGTGCTACAAGAAGGAAGTTGAATCATAATGCAAAAGGCTTTGAATGAAAAAGAGGCAGACTGGAAAAAGAAAGAAAGAACCAAATAAATCTTTTAAAAGTGAAAATGTACAAATGAAAAGTACACAAGATTTAGAAAGGCCGAACAGCTGATTAGGAACACAGGAAGAGTGTTGATGAACTTGAATATAGATCTGAGGAAAGTATCTAGAAGCTGCAAAAAGAGATAAAGAGATAAGAAATATGAAACAGAAGTTAAGAGATATAGGGGGTAGAAGGGAAGGGCAACGTATTTCTAATAGGAGTTTGAGAATGGAGAATAAAGAACAAAGACAAAGCAACATTTGGAGAGGTAATAGTTGAAAATTTTCAAGAAATAGTGAAAAACATAAATATTGAAGTGACAAAATTACAGAATATTATAAGAAGAGTAACAAAATCCAAATTTTTAAAAATATAAATTCAAGATGAATTAAAAATAAATCTTTCTTTAAAAATGTATAAATATCTTTATCTTATCAGGGTAAAGAACAATGGTTTTAGCATGTGGCAAAAACAAAAATAAAACAAAAAGCTGCATTATTATGATTATATTATTATTACTGTACTATAGTATGACCATGTTAATATTAAAACCTCACTGTGACAAATGACAGTATAAACAGGATAACACCATAGACTGAATGTATTATAACACAATTATATAAAAAATTTATAACACATGAAAGAGCCAATAATCTAATCCAAAATGTTTTAAAGGATATGATTAGGCAATTCATAGAAGATATAAATGTGAATGGTTGATCATCATATGAAAAGATTTTTAAAAGATGGTAAGCATTTAAGAAATCTCATCTATTACAATTCTATAATGACTTTTGCAAGCAAGTATGTAACATTTATTGAGACAGAAACATGTATATCTTATGATCTAGGAATTCTAATTCAATTTCCATATTGTTTACAATAGCTACATTGGAGGATAAATAAGCAATGTTAGCTGTATTATTACAAATGGATTACCACATAGCATTAAAATGTGAAAAGTATGGAACCTTATCAATAATGAGGCTATAAAGCTTAATGGAAAGAGATTATTAAAATTAAAGAAAACATTTAAAAAATAATTCCCTGGAAATAAATTTTCAGACGACTTTAACATAAACTATTCAGGGAGGGTTTCTTTAAAATCTTGCTTACGTTCTTATTTTGTAGTATGTATAAGATTACAGAGTCTGATTCATTGTAGACATTAGTAGAAAAATAAAGTTGTTAAATTTTGGAGTGACCACTTGTAGAATAGAAATAGACGTAGAGTTTCAATTCAGCAAAAAAACAAACAAACAAAGAAAAATTATCTAGATCAATCTGGAATAGGTTAAGGAAGAAAAAAATTAAAAACTATAAGCAAAGAACCAAATGAATAAAATACAAGAATAAGAACATTTGTTATATGACAGTAATTTTGAATATCTTAAATCGCTTACTAAAAAACAGCGAAGTTAGAAACGTCTATTAAATTAAGTAGAGAAAAAATATTGCTATAGGGCACCTTACACTGATAGATTCCTCAGAACTTATACAGAACTGATGAAATTATAATGCAGTAGAAAGACAAATAGACCTTTTGTCCTGACTCGGATACGTTTACTCAGTGCATACAATTCAAGAAATATACTGCAGGGGTTCAGAACAGGCCTCCCCATGTGGATTGTGGAATATTTTGAGCGAAAGGCAATTGAGAGCCTGCAGGTTCAAGAGAAACTTTTACCTCTCCCTTAAAGAATTTAAACTGGGAGCTTTGCCCATAATGAGAAATAACTTTAATGACCTATCTATATGGGAGAGTAAACCTCTAATTAGTGAACATCTGCTCTTCTTATCATCCTGTGAATTACCCTCCTCCCCTCTGAAGGCTCAGGCCCCGCTTTCATCCCTTAGCTCAAGATGCCATACATACGTCATTTTACCTTTTTGTCTCTGAATCTATCATGTAGGTGGAGTCTATGACCCTCTTATGTATGCGGGGTTCTCATGTTTACAGAATTAAATTTGATTTTCTCCTGTTATTCTGTCTTATGTCAATTAAATTCTTAGACCAGCCAGAGGAACCTAGAAGGTCAGAGAAAACATTCTTCCTCTCCCACAATAAATACATAACCTATATGAACCTCTATTTTTAAAATGCAGATGTAGGGTAATGGGAGCAACTTCCTCTAGTGTTTAGGATAAATTGCGGATTGTACATCACGACAAATGAGGCCTATAAGACCCTTCCGGAGGCTTCAGGAGCCTCATCTCCATCACTTTCCTTCTCTGTGGCACCCTTAGCTTTGTCCCAAAAAACTATGTGCAGTTACCCCCACAGTCTCCCCACTGTTCAAGATGTGGATTTCAGCACTTGCCATGTCCACCGAACTCTCATAAGGGAAACGACACTGCTGGAAACACCTACTGAAGAAGGAGAACCTAGGGCATCTCTTTTTTTTTTTTTTTTTTTGTGGGGAAGACTAGCCCTGAGCTAACATCCATTGCTAATCCTCCCCTTTTTGCTGAGGAAGACTGGCCCTGGGCTAACATCCTGCCCATCTTCCTCCACTTTATATGGGACGCCGCCACGGCATGGCTGACAGGCAGTGCGTCGGCGGGCGCCCGGGATCCGAACTCACGAACCCCGGGCTGCCAAGCGCGAACTAAACCGCTGCGCCACCAGGCGGCCCCCCCTAGGGCATCTCTTGAAGAGAGTGACCACAGATTTCACCAGAGAGGGGTACCTAGGTCAGCAAAGCTGGTGGTGTCTTGCACAGAAAACTATGCCTAAGAGGGAAAATGGCAATGTGATGAGTTATTTATATTTTTTCTCTGGAACTTCAACAGAAAAATGTTAGGATAGCCACATAGTAGCAGAAATAGAAACAAGAAAATAGATAAGAAGAAGCAGAGCAAGAGGATGATGATATTAACAAAACTAGAATAAAGAGAGAGTCAATTTCCTTTCAATTAATTAAAGAAATTTGAGTTAATCGTACTCTCTGGCACCCTATTGGAAACAGATGTTTTTGAACTCTAATTTGAAAAAAAGTTAGTGTAGATAATGTAAAAATATAACGAACAGAGTTGCAAGGCTAAATTGTTGTTGCTTTTTTCTTTTGAACTAACTTTTTTTTAGAGGTGTTTAATTTTATGTTTAAGTGGAAAATTTCTCAAGCTAGAAAAATTACTTACAAAACCTATTTACCTAAAAATGAGACAAATGAAAAACTTTTCCACATTTACCAGTATGATTCTCTCATGTGTTGTTCCTAATGTTTTGAGGCTGCATTTATTTTATTAAGCAAGGTTTAACTATATTAACTTAATTTTTTTTTTTATTTTTGCCTCAAAGTCGATTCTCCCGTTTCCTGATGAAACAAATGATGGGAATTTGGTTCTTCAAATATATGACGTCTGAGTGAGAATTTTTTTTTGCTATTAAAATAATGGAGTACAAGAAATACAAACTAGTATTAAAAATAATAAGATAAAATCATTTATTAGTTAAGAAGAGGACCATAACCATTAGTTAACCACTTCTCTAGTCAATGGCGGCTGTGGTAGCAGTAACAGTGGTGGTGGTGGGGACGGACGTTGGTCCGATAGTTTTGAGCAGATTCCATTCCCATGAACATGAAAATAGAAAGCAAAGGAGGCAGGAAGCAGCAGTGCCTGCAATAGTTAAAACTCAGCTTGCCATGAAGAGGAGGGGGGCAGGGTGCAGAGGAAGAAAAAAGCAAGAGAAGACAGGTCATGTAAACCATGAGCCAGGAAGTGAATTCTTTAAAATGATGCTTGCCAGAAGCTAAATTCTTGTAAATGTGGGTCTTTTTTTCCTCTATGCTATTACTATTGGAATGAGGAATACTTGGGGACCGGATGAGAAAAAGGTCAGAAGTCACTAAATTGTTTTATGAAGAATACAATTACTCTGCTTCAGTTTTAACATTAAAAGCTATAAGCCAATGAAAGACAATTCTCCTTCTCATGAACCACCATTTCCAACATTTCTAGAAGATTTATATTGTATGAGAAATGAATCTTATCCTAAAGCATTGGTTTATATTTTAAAAATATGTTTTTAGTTTAGAGTTACTGGGAGGAGGTGGGAGGGGGCTGTGGAGTGGGGAGGAAGTTGTTAGTCAAGAATGGCTGCTTCTTGGGTCAAAGATGGAGGAATCAAAGAGACTTAATAATTTCAATTATCTGAGGAAGTTAGTCTGTTCCTTTTCTCAATGTCTAAGAGAAAAATAATTTTTGGCTAATAGGCATAAAAATGTTTCAATTATTAAGACCTCGAACGTATGGTAATCCAGAGTTCAGGTTAGCATCAATGCATTAAAGACGAGGTTGAAAAGGACATGTTTATGCCACAGTACATATACTCAAACATATAATATTGATTTCCTTTTCAGTATTGAAAATCGTGTCAGGCACATAGCTGTAATAGACTTTAGTGTTAAGAATCAATTAATGAAATGCATGTTTTATTTTTAGCAGTGTTTTTTGCAATTGCCATAAGCAAACAAATCACTAGCACGTAAGCCTAGGCAGCTACCACCCAGCAGATGAGTAGAATGACATTAGAAATATTAAAAATTTAGGAAAGAAGGGGAGGGGGACAAGAAAAGACCTCTTTTGTATTATCCTCAATTATGTCTCACTGTATGAACTTTAGTTGAGTGTAAATGTATGCTTGCAAACGTTGCACAAACTCTTAATGTGACTTTTATCATGCAAAAGTAGCTTCACTTTTAAATTTCCTTAGTGTGACTGCTTTTACACATCAGATAAAATATGTTTAAATTTCAAGTACTTGACATACAACAATGTCAAACATATAATGTATAAATGCCTATCTGTGTTCAAGAGGAAATCTACCTGCTCAAGGGATTATTAACATCCTTTTAAAATAAATTTTTGTTCCTTCCTTTGGATTTAAGCTGTTTTAAAAGTCTTCTATAGAAATACACAATCAAAGGGAATAAATGCTAGATAAATAAAATGATTCAAACACCCGAGGACATACATTTTCCTCTTTGCATAGTTAGTGATAGATTTTATATTTTCATGTTAACTGATAGTATCTTTCAAACTAAAGGTTCTCTTTCCCAAACACTAAATTGCTCAAGAATTTTAGGAACAATTTTTAGTAATCCAAGGTTCAAGAGCTATTATGGGTAATAAATTGCATCCCACTTGGGCTTTGGATCAGACTGCCTAGAGAGCTTTTAGAAATGTGAATATCCAAAGAAAGTAAAGGTAAGATACAGTAAACAGTATTTTTTTTTGAAACATAAGTTTACTAAGTCTCCTTGAAATATTGACAATTAATTTATAATTTCAAACTAAATTTTATTAAAAGAACTATATATGATCTAATCTTCAATTTCCTCAACTATGGAGTTATATAGAGACAATTTTTACTCTATATTTAATAACAGCTGTTTCTTTTAATAAGACATTGTAGGCGAGGAAAAATATCTTTTTCTTACCCTTCCAGATTCTTGGCTGGGTCTCCGTAACAAAAGACAGATTAGCAAGAGAAAAACATACAAATTTATTTAATGCATGTTTTATGTGACACAGGAGCCTCCATAAGGAAATGAAGACCGAAGAAATGGTTAAACTTGAACATTTTTATGCTAGGTTTGGTGAAGAGTGGAAAGTTGTGGGGAAATGTGATAGGACAAGGAATATGAGCCAAGTATAAAAAACCGGGGGAAACAGCAAGGCTTATTGGTTCAGATTTCTCTGTGTCCCTCCATCTTTGGCAATAAAGATGCTCTTTTCCTCTGAGTGTAGGGAGGGCACCTCTCACGTGAGGGTCTTATGACCTGCCTCAGGGAAGAACGTCAGAGAGTCCTTCCAGCACCTTCCATCTCAAATTCCTTCAGCTTAAAATATTCAATATGCCAAGATGCCTTATTTTGGGTGGTGTGTCCTAAACCTCATCAACATCCCAGGGAAAACTCCCAGTGTGTAAATTCCAGAAAATAAAGTTAATTAGACAAGTAGGGTGTTGACCTCATTAAGATATCTGGGTATTTTTCAGAGAAAGCAATACCTCAGTGAGTTCATCAGAACACAAAACAGAGATAGTGTTACCTTAATTGGATTCCAGTAACAGTGAAGGGCAAATTTCAGTGGGTGTCCTTTATGAGAAATCTGGATGGTGAAAAAAGGATTAGACTCAGGCACTCTACCAAATAGTCTAAATGTTGTTTAAATTCAAAACAGGAATTATGCTATTAGAATATGTTAGTGAGCATAACGTAAGACCCATGTGAAAGTAAGTGTTTCCCCAGTATTCTCTGGGGTGTCTGCCTCACTTGAATATCTCTACACTTGGTATAAAAATAGTCTGTCAATGGTTAAAGCAGACTGAGAAATAGCTGTCTTGACTCCTCTGGCTCATTTTCCAAATTACCTTTGTGCACCAGGGAATGAAGCTTGCTTTTAACCCAGTGGCTGTGCAACAAACATATTCCTCATGGAAAACACGTGTAGGAGGTCATATTTCCTCATCTCAGCATGTGTCAGTCCTCTTAGAAAAACAGAAGAAAATGAAAGCAATTATTTCACCTCAGTTAATTTGTGAGTTTCCCCAATAAGGCTTGAGTTTCAAAATATATTGTAGTGAAGAATGAATTTACCAACACATTGAAAGTTTGAGCTCTGTTTGTGTGTGCGTGTGTGTGAGAGAGAGAGAGCGAGAAAGAGAGAAAGAGTGAGAGAGGAACTCATGATGTAGTATAGAAATTCTTGTTTCTCAGTAAATAGCACAAATTTTCCTATTTTTCTTTTAGATAAATTAAAAAATAAAATGTACAGTTTGAAAAAAAAAGGATGTTGTTTGTAACTAGATCCATTATTGGTCAGGATGGGGAAAAATGTCTTACTGATTGAAAAGTTTACACTTACGACTATTCCATGCCTCAACTAAGCAAAGCACTGCCCAGGAGAGAGATTTCAGAGCCTTCTACTGAAGATATCCTAGCATGTTGACTTTCATTTCCTTTCTAACCATCTGTTCTTCTACTTTTCTTATTGAGTAACTATTACATGACAAACACCACACTAAGCTTTGTTTGATAAAGAATGTTAAAATAGAGACCTTGATCTAAAGGAATTTACATTCTAATTGGGAAAATAAACACACAAGAAGAAAAGAAATTAGCAATTATTGAGCACCTACTGTATTTCAGTCACATATTCACATAAACTATATAATTTATCCATTGTAAAATCCTTTGAGGTGCATGCTATTAAGATACCTGTTTTGAACATAAGGACAATGAAGTTCAGAGGCCCAAGGTCCTATTACTAATGAATGCCAGACCCAGGGTTTGAACCAGAGGGTTCTATCTCCAAGCCACAGTTCTTTGCTGTGTACCAAGCCCCTCTCCTCTGCTACTATTTCCTCCAATCAATTTCTTTGCTACATTCCTCACCTTCTACTCATTTATTTCGCAACGAGAGATTATTCAATAAGTGCAGAAGGGCTAGTTGTGATGTCCCCAGTAACAGCCAAGTAATAAGAAAGGCAGATTTTTCACAAAAGCACAAAACAGAGATAGAGTCTCTGTGGGACAAGATGAAGTTAAGAGGGCACTTCACTCAAATAAATCCTACAAAAACATCATGTCCGCAATAGAAAAGCCATTGTTATTTTTTAAGACTTAGCTCAAGTGGCCTTTGTCTGGATTACAATTAAAGATAGGTGAAATTAAAGATGATCAAAGGCTCAAACTGTTAATGTGGTATATCAATTTATTTTGCATTGTTATTTAGACAGTACACTATGTAAGAATGTACTGAGTGAGATGAATATTCAGTAAGCCAAGAGGGCAGAGTGCCTTGTGAGAGGACAGTACACAGACAGAAGACAAGAGCTCCAAATTTAAGTTCTGTTATGTCACGAGAGCATCCAACCTTCCAAATGACTAAGGGATCTGATTTTGTCAATATAAAATAGGATTTTTATCACCTATTGGTCCTATTTGATATTAAACTTACTGTAGTAGAATTATTTGGAGTTGAAGTTACAAGACATGCATTCAGTTCTGGCTCTGTTTTCGTATTAGGTGTGTGATTTGGGACAAGATATTTTAATCACTGTTCATCTCAGTTTCAGTAGCTGAAAAATGGGGATGGCTGTATATATCTTACAAGCTAAAACAAATATTAGCTGAAGGGAGGCCAATAAAAACGACCAGCTTAATATCTTGTACATAGATTTTAGATGTCACATTACAATGGGGATAGTTTGCCCAATCAGGAAACCTTGGGACTTAGCCCATCTGCCATGTTTGGCCTCTGTTACTGGTCATTTGCCCAAGTTTGATCGTGGCTGCTTAGACAGTTTATACAGAGTGAGCTAAACAGAAACCACTATTAGAAGGAAGAGGGGAAGGACAACCTATAAGCTGGCAGCGTACTCTTTCAAACAACGAGGTGAGGCTTCAGAGTGCTGAAGGAGAGCAACAGCACTTAGAATCATTCCACAGAAGATAAAAAGAGTGGATACATTAGGCAAAATCTAGATTATAACTACAAGCATAAAGAGCAGACATTCAAAGAAATGAACCATCTAAGGATGGCATCTGTAATCTGAAATCAGCATCACTATTCTTTTTTTTTTTGGTGAGGAAGACCAGCCCTGAGCTAACATCTGTTGCTAATCCTCCTCTTTTTGCTGAGGAAGACTGGCCCTGGGCTAACATCGTGCCTATCTTCCTCTACTTTATATGGGACGCCGCCACGGCATGGCTGACAGGCAGTGCGTCCGCGGGCGCCCGGGATCCGAACCCGCGAACCCCGGGCTGCCAAGCGCGGACGAAACCGCTGCGCCACCGAGCCGGCCCCATCAGCATCACTATTCTTATCAGTAATAATTTCCATCAGTTCATAAATTCAATTCAGTTCTTCTGCTGCTTGACAACGTGATGTGGACCGGATGTGTCCCCCCAAATTCATATGTTGAAGCCCTAACCCACAGTGTGATGGTATTTGGAGAGGTAATTAGGTTTAGATGAGGTCTTGAGGGTGGGGCCCTCATGATGGGATCAATGTCCTTATAAGGAGAGGAAGAAACCAGAGTTCTCTCTGCCATGTGCGGACACAGGGAGAAGACTGTATCTGCAAGCCTTGGAGTGAGGCTTCACTAAGAACCAAATCTGTGAGCACCTTAAACTCGGACTTTCCACCTCCAGAACTGTGAGAAATAAGTGTCTGTTGTTTAAGCCACCCAGTCTGGTATTTTGTTATAGCACCCTGAGCTGACGAAGACACAGTGTAAGCACTCACTTACAACCACACCCTCCTCCCTTAACATCTCATGGACTGAAGCTCCCCTAAGTTTCTGAATTCAACCAGTTTGCTAATTTCCTTGAAACAGGTTATCCTCATTTTTGAAAAATTAAAGAAACCAAGTTGTGAATATTAGATGAGCCCTAATTGAGATCAGGTTGAGGTTGAGATCAGGCAATTCTGTCTTTATAGGCTATCAAGTAGAAATTCTGTATATTTTGAGATTCATTTGAGAAGAAACATATCATAGTGATGATCAAGGAGCCAGGTGTCCCCATTGCTAATCAAGGTTTCTCTCTTTTTTTATTGCTCTAGTTAAAACCATAAAGAGCAGGTTATGTAAAATTAAATTGAAATATCATGAACTTCTAAATTTTAAAAGGAGAAACGTGACTAAAAGTGATTTCCATACCTCTGACCTTTATATATCATTCAACATTTTATTAGATCAATACGAGTAATAAGCACACTTTTGGTGAGTATTTTATATGTGCCAGAACGTGTCTTAGAGGCATTTATTACCACTATCACCACAATGGTTTGAGGTAGGTCTTATTCTCATATAACAGATGAGGAAACAGAGGTTCAGAGTAATGAGCGTCTTGACTAAGCTATTGAGGCGACTAAACATCTCAGCTGGGACGTTAAACAATGCTGATGACTCCAGAAGCTAGGCTCTTCAGTGTAAAAGTAACCTCGGATAATTTTGTTTGATTATGTTGATTTCAAAGGGCCTCCTTTCCACGTTTTGAGTACTTTTTCACTAAAGAACTTATCCTTGGCAGGTTCTTGTGATGCATGGTGACAATAGAAGAAAAAAAAGTGAGGACAAGAAATAGGCTAATTAGAACTTTTGTCTACTTCTGAACAGAGAAATACTATCTTCTCACCATTTACTAAATGGACAAAGTATACCAAATATTTTGGCTAGAATAGTGATGCAATATGTTTTCTTTCTGGTTTTTCACTTAATTTATCTGTTTTGAGGTAGCATATTTAGGCCAATTTAGGTTGCTACCTTCATTTTTCTAAATATCAATTACTTTCCTCACTATGGAATATTAATTTTAACTTCTTCTCTTTTATTGGCAGCTTTCCTTTTACCTTAAAGTCAGTTCAGTTCGGAGAATGCTGTTTAGGAGTTGGTCCTGGCATCTAACAGATATCAATTCCTCACTTTTTGGAAATGGATGAGAATAAAAGAGGATTAGCAGGTATAAAATATATTTTGGTGAATCATATATATTTAGGCAGAAGGAAATAAAACCACTATTATTCTCTAGATCTATTTAACAGATGTGGTAACTACAATCTAGACCTCACAAGAAAACACATCTTATATATTTTCAATGATTCCTGTGCCTCATGTTGCTACTCTCACAGGAAGAATTTTTTGGAGGGGAAGTTAGAAAAGTGAAAAGTGCTATGGAAAATAATATAACAAGGAAGGGGACAACATGTGCTGGGGGGAGGGTTGACATTTTAAATGGAGAGTCAGGGAAGGTCTCACCAAGAAGAAAGCAAAGTAAAAGATAGATAAGCAAACACTTCAAGGAAGTGAGGAAATCTGAGGAAAGAACATTCTAGACAGACAGCACAGCTGGTGCAAAGGCAGGAGTGTGAGGAGTGAATTTGCTGAATAGGAAGGAAGCCAGCGTGGCTGAGACAAAATTAAAGAGGTAATGAGTGGCCAGATTGTTCACAGGTTCTTATACATAGGACAAGATATAACATAAAAAATATTACAAGGTTTACCCTACCTGCTCCATTGAGAATATAGTATAAGGGCAAGAATGGATCTAGAGAGACAAATAAGGAGTTTATTGCAACAATTTAATAGAAAAACACTGGTGTCTTGGATCAAATGGTAGCAATGGAATTGGTGAGACGTAGTTGGATTCTGGATGTAAATTGCAAGTAAAATCAACAAGGATTGCTCATGCACTGGATGTGCGGTATAAGACAAAGGGAAAAGTCAATAATGATCCCAAGAATTTTGGCCTGAGGGACTAGCAGGATAGAGTTGTCATTAATTCAAGGCTGGGAAGCCCATGGAAGAAGCAGGTTTAGTGGGTGCAGATCAGGAATTTAGTTTTGGACACATTAAGTTTGAGATACCTATCAGACAAACAAAAGAATACACTGAGATGGCAGCTAGAAATATACAGGTAGAGTTTAGGAGACGTGACTGTGGGTGTTGTCAACATATGGATGGCATTTAAAGCCATGAGATTAGATAAGATCCCCAAGGGAGTAAATGTAGATAGAGATGAAAAGAAATCCAAAGATGGAGCTTTGGCATACTCCAACATTAGGACATAGATTATGCAAAATCAGCAACATATACTGAGAAATAACTGCCAACATGCAGGAGTAAAACTAGTAGAATGTGGTGTACTGGACTTCAGGTGAAAAACGGAATTTCAAGCAGGCTGTATTCTGTATAATAGGCTGAATAATTATATCTGAAATAAATACTGGGTAACATATCACTCTGTAATTTGTTGATATTTAAATATGCCTTGACGTCTGTGATATAATAATATTTCACATAACGTTATCTTATCATCAAATGTTATCAGGTCAGAATTAAACATGAAATATTGGGCAGCTGCACTACTTGCTGTACTACTTTCTCATTGAAGAAATGATCAAACTCATCAAGCTATTCTTATGGCAAAAGAGCAGTACTTCTGCCTCTTTTGACTCATAAAACATGATAAATATGGCAGTATATTGTATTATGTGGAAAATAAATGGAGGAAAAATCAGATGTTTTGCCATAAACTTTTTTGAAAGTGCCAGAACATATTGGCATTATGTATTCAGGCCACTTTGACTTTAAAATGTAAAAATCTTCGTATACAACCCTATAAATTAGGAGTGTTCATGTGCTTTAATTAAAAAAGTATAAATTATGTCACGACAGGATTTATCATAGACTCCTGAAAAAGTAGCCTCCCCAAATGTCTTCAAAATAGCATCTGGTATTCATAGAACTATTTGGGAGAACATCTACTGACTAAGGGGAGATAAACTCATGCATATTACAATTTTCTTGTGAAGACAGTGGCCCTACAAAATACTAAAAATTATCATAGTGCAGGTATGTGAGATTATGCATAAAAACACAGCATATTTGATTTTGTTAACAGTTCATTATGATAATATAAAACAATGTAAGCCCTGGCCATTAGGAATAATAGAAATAATTTTAAGATTGAGAACAAAAGATGAACAACTGTAGTGGACTGTAGTTTTCTGTTTTAAGCACCATATTTGGAGAATCAGCAGAGCCTGCCTCTGACAGGAAAATAGCCTGATTGCTTATCTGTGAGAAGTTTCATATTCCAAGAACATCCGCTCCCCACGCTCCCTCCATGTCCCCCCTTTACCCTCCCGCTGCTTCTGAGCCCCACCTTGCCCACTCGCCCCTTTAACACTGGACGTAAATCAGTTTCATTTGCCGCCTCTTGATTTTCTTTCTTCTCTTCCTCTTTCAGTGTTTCCCTCTCTCTGTCTGTCTTTGTACATCGGTCTCCACCACACCATATGGCAGCTGAGAGAGGGGAGAGTGATGATCTGGCTCTGAACAAAAGGGGCTGTGGTGTCAAAGCGGCCCATGAATGCATGAGACACAGTCATGTATAGAAGGGCCTCAGCCCCGTCAGAGGACCAAAGGGAAGGGGGACAGTGGGGACTCTGTATAGACAGAGAAAGAGGGAGCTCCCGGGCCTCACATTTAAACTCTTTCTCTCAGTGTGTCCTTTTCCCTGTCTTTTTGTTGTTGTTGTTTTCTGTTTCTTTTGTTTTTAGTTCTTTGCTCAAATCATTTTCATTTATTAATGACAAAGTCAGAGTATGTAGCAGAACAAGAAATTAATGAATTAAAGCAAGCTATATTATTTACACACTTTTAAATACCTCCAGAGAGCACATAAAGAATTACTCAAGTGTTTTAACATGTAAGAGGAAAACAGATAAATGTCAAGAAGATCACATCCTTTTTTCCTTTCTCCTAAAGAATAATTCTACACACGTAAATGAAGTAACCCGTGAAAGAACAACATCTGGTTAATACAAGAGGATACAGGCATTAATGAGAGAATTCTCTCTGATTTTAACCAATTCACTGCAGTTTCTAAGATTATGCCTTTTATTATTTATTATTATTTAGTATGCCATTCAAGAAAAGGGGCACATTCTCAATGTTTCCCTTGTTCTCTCTTTCTTTTTCTTCTCGAAGTTGCATCCCTCTCCTGTGCCTGGATATGCATGATTTGTTTCAGTGGAGAATTTCTGCAGAGCAGACGCAACATTTTTATTAGCGAAGTTAACACCATGCTAGCAGAATGGTAAATTCAAGCTGTAAATCCACCAGCATTCAGGAGACTCATTTATTCTGTTCCATATGAAATAAAAATCGACTACAGGGGAAGAGTTGAATATGACCGTACACATTTATGAAGGAACATTTTATGCTTTATTGCTGTAGGTTACTAGTGGCCTTTGAGTCTGGTGTTGATTTTATTTGACTCAAAATAAGAGTATAATAAAAGGTAGAGCAGGCACCCCCAAGCCCCTCACCTCTCTCAACCACTGCCCATCTACCCACTCAATCAACGGGCCATCCTGGATCACAAAATGTCAGGCCTCTGGGGTTATTTAAAGGAACCTGGGCAGGCTTCCAAATTCTGGTGTCTGACCTTTTATAAGTAGTCAACAACAACAGTTCCTCCTGAAATAAATCGATGGACATGTGTAGCACACGTCAACAATGCCATGTACTTTTCTACCAAAATCTTTAAGATTAGACTGAAGGTTATGTTGCTCACTTCAACACATTATCTATGCTCATAACAGGGCTTTTCAGAAATATTTTTACTATGAACATACCTTCTGTCTCTCTCTTACCTATAATGCTATGTAATTCCTATTAATAATAAACTCGACTTTTAAAAATTCATATATAGTGTTTTTGTTTGTACGAGGCAGTCTGAGACTGATGGTTATCTGTTGGTAGATTAAAAAGCAAAATTACAGTGGCTTTTCAGTAATGTTCTTCATAAATTCTCTTTCAAAATTTCCATAAATGTTTGGTCTTACATGAAATGTTCATTAAAAGAAACAGAGCCAAGAGCTGAGGGGCCTGTGTTTAGCAAAGATCAGGTTCTGTATGTTTCTACAGGCAGTAAGTTATGTGGTACATCATCTGCCAGGAAGATTTGTATAGAGAGGACCCTCTGTGGGACAAACAGAAAGCAAGCAACAAAGCAACTATTCAACCTTGTCTATTCACTGCACCCACATCTGTTTACATGGCCTCTGCTCGATCCTGAAAGGTTTTGTCCTCCCACCTTCATTTCATTTCACACAGCTCTGAGCGGCTGGTGGCTTGGAAGATTTTTTTTTCTTTTCCTTAAGAGCGAGGGATTCAAATCTGCTTTGTGAAACAGAAATCCGAAAAACAGGCTTACAGAGAGCAGTTGGCCCTTTTTCTAGTCTCTCCAGTTGGAGTTCTAATGAGGGATAACTATAAACTCCAACTCTCTCACTAATGTTTAAAGTAAATTTAACACACAAGACAAGTTGCTTTAGGAGACTAGGAGACTGTATTATTTTCCCAGTTCTGCTCATTACTAAATGTCGTTTTGCCTTCTTCGGTTTGACATAAACATTGTAGTTTTAAAAATGTACTTCCTGCAAGCGAAATTGTAAGAAATGAATATGCTATCTAGAAATAAAATGTTATGGAAATCTCACTATGTGAATACTTTATAATAACAGATTATATTTTTATGACATTTTACAAAGTGATTTTACACCCATTAGCTCATCAGATCCTCAAAAGAACCTCAGGTAGTTAGGGCAGATATCAGCATCAGCATTTTACAAAAGAAAGACTGAAGCTCACGGAAAGAGCATGGGATGACCTCTACACCACAAGCTGCAGTTTGTAGCTCTGTTGACACAAAGGCCAGATTCTCCTCTGTTGTCTGGTACACAGTTAATATCTTACGCACAATTTTATTTTCACAATGAGTTATCAGTATGACAATCTTTAATCCTCTTCATATTTCTAAAGCTCTATGGCTCATAATCTGACCCACAATGAATGAGATATGAAAAAGGAATATTCAAGATGATTACGCTCATATAAGTGTTGTAAAAATTGAAATCTAAAGTATTTACATTTTAAACATACTCATAAAGGTAGACAACAATTTTATTTTTCCCTATTTTCTAAATTGTACTAGATTGTCTCATGTAGTAGTTAATTACAGAGACAGAGGAGAAGCTTAGAAGACATTTAAATAATATATTCAAGAGGTACTGGGTTCAATCTTGATTCTACTACTTTGTAGCTGGGTGATCTTGTCTATATGTATTAACGTGTCTGTATGTATTAACTCAGCTTTGACAAGGAGCGATAACAATAAACCAATGGTACACAATTTTAGTGAGAATTAAATCATCTACTTACTATCTATGAAGAGGAAATGGTAAACTGCCCTATACCCACATGAGCGACTGCCATTAGCTTTGGTTGTTTCTGAATTGTTCAACAATTGATTCCAAACATAGAAAACTTTGAAATGTTTGAAAACCAAATACTGAAATTCAGTAATAGTAACAGGAGAAGAGTAGCTTGCAGAAGAAATTCTAAAAGTATGCTACTTGCCACCTGTTGGTTTATGTGAAAGAAAAAGAGTGGATGAGAGAGAGAAAAAAGAAAAACCCTTTACTGTCCAATAACATTAGTGAAGGGGATAGAAAACTGTATGGAGATGCTCTACAACCATATTTCTCGTCCCATATTTTAGTCAACAATATTTTCTGAATGAATGAATACCTGTGGCCCAGAAAACTTTAAAAAAGGTCGAGGTGTGTCAGTCCTGGGTAAGTTTAGAAATATAAGCCAGGAAATTTTAGCAGAAAAGAGAATTTTAAAGCTATCTCCCAATGAGAAGCAGCAATATCATGTTTCTTTAATTCTAATTATTTTTATTATTTATTAGAACTGCCATGTAAATAACTTATGGTAATTGATATTCAAGAAATAGCACATTCTAGTCCATAAAAAACTTTTAAAATTAAAAATGGATAATCAGTCTTCAGCAGACACAGAACTGAGTTTTAAGAGAGCAGAAGATATTTCCAATCTTGCTTACAGTTGGCTTGAGTATGTGAAGAAGGATACATACTAAACTAAACTGTGAACCAGAATCACATTTTTTTATTCAGAAAAAAATTCCTTGAGAAAGGATCAAACATAACTTTAAAAAAAAAGATAAAAGGCGCAAAAATAAGTGACATTGATGGGGCATTGCATGTAGTTGCCAAACTGGAATTCAAAACCATATCTAAATTTTTAGGAGTTAAAAGAAAACAAAAACAACAAAGATAATTGGTATTTCCTGAGCTTAAGAACTAGCTTTAGCAGGACATATGGTTTCCTTTTGGGGTCTCGAGTTTCTTACGAAAATGTTACTATTTCTGTAGGCATCTTCATTTAAGGGAATGAGAAAAATAACTAATTCAACCAGAGTTAGTTTAGCTGATTTTGATTTTATCTTATCTTTTGGTTTTTACATTTTTAACATAGCAAATAATAGGATTCTTTGAAAAAAAGTGCTATTGAGTAGGGGAAAAAATAAAGCATTAAAAAATCGCATTGTCTGACATACATCTTAAATAGTCTGTCTTCAACACTTATAAATTTCCTTTGATCTATTTCATTACTGCTAAGAAATTTTATCTTCTTTCAACTTTACAAGTTTTTTATGGAATGGAAGGTGCTATTTTTTGAATATCAATTTACCACAAGTTGTTTATGTGACAATTCTAACAAAAAATAAAAATAATTGCCAAGAAGTCACAGCATCATATAATCAAGTCAGTGTTCGCTCTGTGATGCATCCAAACAACTAAGAAAAGCAAGACTTCAAAATTTTTCAAGGGAAGTGGTATTTTGGGGTGTTTAGTTTTTTTTTTTTATTAAAAAGTCTATACCCAATCCTAACATGATTTTTTTAAATTGGAGGCATCTCATCTCATTTCTTAAACACCTACACATCACAAGGCATTATGCTAGGCTGCATACAATATGTATACGTAATCATATCTTCCTCGACCAATGGTCCATTTGATGTGATAGTTATATAAAATATACATTAACAATTTTTAAAATATTGTATTTAATGCTAAGTAATAGATGTACATACAAAATATAAGAGGAAATCGTTAACTATGCTCTCTTAGTACATAGTTGCAAAGGGTTAAACTATATTTAAAAAGCAGATCAGAATAGTTGTTCTGATTCCACTCAAAAGCAGATTTTCCAAGAGTCATATGCCACATTGCTTCCTTTTTATGACTATATGTAATATATAGATGTATATATAATATAGATATTGATATATAATATATGTGTTGACCCAGAAACTACCAGGCCAATGTCTGTTTTAATTTAAGTAAATTCACCTTGCTTGTAGAGTCAAAGTGGACACCCTACACTCCCCCCTTCCCCCTTCTACTTCCCAATCTAAGGTATTAGGAAGAAGATTCTCCAAAATAACAAACTTTTTGCTATCATATACCCTGGGGCAAACACAATAAAAAATTTAGGAGTTTGCTAAATCTTCCTCTTCCAAAAATATTCTAATTCCAAACTTGTTTTAGTTGGACCTTGAGATAAAAAATACTTTTCCATTAGTACAATGATTTTCCCATTATAGAAAAGTACAGAAATAGTACTAAAAGAGAAAACTCTAAAGACATATATTCAAGATGAAAATGGCAAAGACAGAGGGAGGGATAAAAATCTTTGTAGTGACTCCCATTACCTCCCAGATTTTGTCTTTTTTTTTCTAGGACTCAATAAATAAGGTCAAATTCATTGACTAGGCTGTTTGTTCAAATAAGGCAACACTGGAACAAGCTTTCTTGAATAGTAACTGGGGTAAAGCTGTTTAGTTTAATTTGTTTCTTAAAATATATGCTTATCTTCTACTGAATGAAATTGATTTTGAATATTTCTCTGTATTAAAGAGAAAAGACCAAAATCTACCCAAATATTTATAGGGAGTTAAATGTTAGTACAGCCTTGATGAGATGAATTATGGACTTCCACTAGTGAAAGGAAGTCACTTGTCTCATATCTTATAATTCAGTAACAGGGAAGGAAGTATATGCCAAAAAAAAAGGGCAGATTTTGCACATTCACATGTATGAGTGGTTTTGTTTGAATTTTTTTGATCAAGTTTTCAAAAAACAACTCTGCAGTATTGCCACTTCCATTAAGATATTCTTATTTTTCAGTAGTCATCTAGTACTAGTAGAAAATGACAAAATATGAATCGTTCCTATAAAAATAATGATCTCCAGCTGACTTACAGACAAGCTTTGTGTCAATGTACCTTCCCTTTTGTGGTTCTGTCTCATTAAGACATCTTTAGTTGGGCACAACTGGTCTCCAATTAAAAAGCTCAAGTCTGATGCAAGTGTGGTTATTTGGGTCTGGTCTACACAAACAGCATTTGTTGTGGCTACATGGATTACTATTTACCTTTGCAGCATTTGTTCCTCTGATCCTGAGATCCTCAGAAACCAAAAGGAATGTTCTGGGATTTTATGGTAGAATGACATTTGCTTTTTTTAGCTTGGCAGCCACCACTAAGTCTAGGTTTGTTTCCTCTGGGCTATTGCTTACTAATTAGCTTGGCTTTGTGTGATTCCTTTTCTACATATGGCACTCACAGATCTTTGAAGACTGACATGCACACTCATTCAAATGGTTGTGAATCCAACACGCATTCAACTTGCCTATCAAGAGAAAGGAAGTTTAAAAAAGAACAGAACTATTTGGGTGAACCCTAAAACACTTATAAATAGTAATCGTTTCCTACCCGGGTTTATTGGGGATTATGCTTTTGTGTTGTAAAAGTTACAAGACATAAAAAAGGGGTTTGGGTGTTTTCTTAATAAATTGGCAGACTTCTTATGCTGCTGCTAGGGATGGAGCTACAGACAAAGAGAAAAAGAGGCCATTGCAAGGAAATGGGAATGAGGTGGTATGTGGATTTATTCAAGGGGCAGAGAGTTACAGTGAATAACAATTATATTTAAATAAACTGAGTAAGAGCAATTTAGTCAGGAAAGGCCCCAAAATTAAGGGCATTTTTTTCTAGGAAGGAAGTGTAAGTCTAGGTGGGGGAAACTTGCAAAGAAATAATGGTTTTGTTCCAAGGGAAAAATAATTATTAGAATGATTTCACAGAAAGCCGCTCTGATCTGAAAACAAAGGGAAATACCAAGATCCCAAGAGGAGAGGATGACCCACTATTACTGGGAGAAATAGCAAATTGACCGTGATAGACAACTTGATAGACATATGATGAAATAATATTTTCTTAATAATCATCACCCTCCCTGTAATCCTTACTTGAACTCCCATGAAAGCTTGATGCTTCCTCCCTCCTAATCCCACAGATGCCAAAGTCTGATATAAACTCTATTGTGACACTGACCCTAGTGTTTTGAGTGTTGGTTTTATTTTTCCATCTCTCCCAGAAGACTAGCATAGAATATGATGCATAGTAGGCCCTCTAAAATGTTTCTTAAATTTGAAAAATCAAGTTCATCTGTATTGTTTGCTATAGTACACCTACCTAAGTATGAGTTTTATTCCATATATCTTTTCTCTTATAAAAGATCCATTGGAGAATAAAAATTTAAGTCTAATTATGATCAAAAGAATGAGAAAACAAACCATGGACTGGGAGAAAATATTTGCAAAAGACGCAGCTAATCAAGGACTGCTATCCAAAATATCCAAAGCACTCTTAAAACTCAACAATAGGAAAACAAACTACCTGATTAAAAAATGGGCCAAAGACTCTAACAGAAACCTCATCAAAGAAGATATACAGGTGGCAAATAAGCGTAGGAAAAGTTGCTCCAAGTCATTTGTCACCAGGGAAATGTAAATAAACAACAATGACAAATGACTTATATCACACCTATTAGAATGACCAACATCTGGAAGACTGACAACACCAAACGGAGGCGAGGATGTGGAACTACAGGAGCTCTCATTCATTGCTGATGGGAATGTAAGATGGACAGCTACCCTGGAAGACAGTTTGGCAGTTTTTATAAAAGTAAACATATTCTTACCATATCATCCAGCAATCATGATCCTTGGTATCTATTCAAAGGAGTTCAAACTTTACGCCCCCCCAAAAACCTGGAAATGACAGGTTTATAGCAGTTTTGTTCATAATTGGCAAAACTTGGAAGCAACTAAGATGTCCTTCAGTAGCGAATGGATAAACTATGGTACATCCAGACAATGGTATATTATTCGGTGTTAAAAAGAAATGAGCTATCAAGTCATGAAAAGACGTGGAGGAGCCTTAAATACATATCACTAAGTGAAAGGAGCCAATCTGGAAAGGCTACATGATTGTATGATTCCAACTCTATGACATTCTGGAAACAGCAAAACTATGGAGGCAGTAAAATTATCAGTGGTTGCCAGAGGTTGGGGAAGGAGGGATGACTAGGCAGAGCACAGAGGATTTTTAGGGCAGTGAAAACACTCTGTATGATACCATAATGATGGAAACAAGTCATTATACTTGTGTCCAAATCCATAGAGTATACAACACTAAAAGTGAACAGCAGTGTAAACTATAGACTTTGGGTGATTTTGATGTGTCAATGTAGGTTCACCAATTGTAACAAATGTACCACTGTGGTGGAGGATGTTGATAATGGGGGAGGCTGTGCATGTGTGGGACAGGGGCTATATTGGAAATCTCTGTGCCTTCCCCTCAATTTTGCTGTGAACCTAAAATTGCTCTAAAAAAATAAAGTCTTAATTAAAAAATAAATTAAAAATCCAACTGTGGTTTGTACAAATAATCGAGATAAATGGGGGGAAGGAAAGGATATGACTTTAAGGCTAGACTCTCAGTTTGCCTCCCTTAAGATGGAGCAATAGAAAACTAACTGCAGTGAGTATCAAGAAGCTTATTGTTTGGGCCACATGAGGGATCAGGTTAGAATTTTACAACAGGCACTAAGAGATTGGGCCGTGCTGGAGGCAGTGTTGCCCAAAAACTGTGAATTGATTCCAGATACTAATGGTTCACAGTTGGGAGAGCTTAATGAATAGAGACCAAGTGGATGAGATTTAACTGCGCTATTTGTGCAACTGAATGTGCTTGACACACATGAGTAGAACTGGGGACCTGATGGGTGTGTTTTGCTACCACATAATCAAAAGGACTAGTGTATCTAGACCTCTGCCATTCAGTCTGGCTTTCAGGTTAATTTAATTGGATTGATACATTTTATTCAACAGCATAAATGAGGTCTACTCATATCATTATAACAAATAAAAAAAATTTATGGGTGTTTTCTAAGATAAAAATATGAGCTAAATGCAAGTAATTACAGGAGTACAAATAAGGAAAAATATATGTGTACTGTAGTTGGACTGATATAGTGATTTTGATAATTGGTTGTGTAGGTGCACAATGGGAATTTTGGCTTGGCACATGCTCATAAAACAACAAAAGATCCTTTTATATTACTCTCTTTCTGTCATGAGTGGTGATGGTGCTGCCCTGGGATAAACTGAGAAGGGTCCAAAATTTTTGATGAAAAGTTCTTAAACCAACCTAGCTGGCAATTTGATCAGCAGTAATTGTCTTTCAAATGTCCAACTCAACAGTAAATATGTTCCATATGAAATAAATATGGAAAATTGTATGTGAAATACAAATACGTTCAGAAAAAATTTAGGTCACTCCAGGATCTTTGTCCTCTCATTTTGGCTCCTTGCCAGGTCCAAGGAGAGCAGTGATCAGCCTGTGAGCCCTTTGTTTCCCTAGCCAACATGAGAAATCAAGACGAGAAAACGCACTTTTATTACACTTGCTAGAAAGTTTTAATTTAGAATACATAAACTCTCTCATTTAGAATATATGCAGCTTAACCCTCAATTTGTCGGGAAAAATAGTCATAACTATTTACCCTCTGGGTCTGATGAACACTTTTTATTTAATTTTTAAAATATTTTGTCATTTTACAAGTAATCTATAGAATTTTTAAATTAAAATTTTAGTCTAGTTAATTTTATTAAAAATGTAATCATAATTTAGTCACAGCAAACTATCAAGTATTAATAGTATCAAGGCACTATTGTTCCTATCAAGTAAATTTTGGCAGGAAACATCATAAAATATAAGTTAGCATAGGCAGGCATCCTTCTAGCAAAATGGAATGGTCTAGGTTTTTGGCAAAAATTTTATGTTATGAAGTCCTTCCTCTTGATTGACTAACCAGATGAGAAAATCATATTACCTTTTGTCCTTAGAAGTATATTACTTTCTCTTCAATTTTGAGTTTGAGAAAATTCTTGTAAGCCTTTGTCAATCTGAAGACCCTCAGTCTGAGATTTTGCTTATGTGACCAATTTCACCATCACTTGGTACAGAGTGCTGTTCTCTGTCTTTTTGCGTTCATCTTCTGGTTTGTCTAGTGATTAGGAAATATCTCCGTCAATTTTCTCCTCTTTGTTAACATAGGTAGAAAAATAAAAGTTCAGAATTTTCATGTGTTCAATGAAAGCTAAAAGCAGATTACAAAAATAATGACAGGCAGATTTCTTTTATGCCTTCTTGAAAGATGATGCATTTCTTTAGACAACACAACAAGAAAGCTGAAAGATTTCAATTTATTTCACTTTTGTTATCCTCCTAAATGTTTCATTGTTCTTCTTATTCTTATTATTTTAGGTTTTTTCGCATAGTTGAGAATAATTGAGTAACGAAGAATAAAGAGGAAACAATTCCTAGGATTATGAAATACCAAAATATTTCAAGATACATGAAAAATAGATCATTAAGAAGTCATATTTTTTAATGTTTATTTAAAATAAAATTATCCAATGGATTCATATGGTGATTACAAAATTGAATTTTATTCTGTTAAAAAATTTCATCTTTGAACTTTGGAAAACCTTAAGAATAAAAGTCATGAACTATCAATCCTTACGAAATGCTCAAAAAAGAAACTCTAAAACTAAAATTGAGTCCAATGACCCTGAATGCAATATTGATAGTTAAAGGAATGAAGCTAATAAGTCACAGATATACACGAATCAATAGATAGTGAAAAAATCAAAGATTGTGTACTGAATGTATCTGCTAGGGTGTCCTGAAATTTTGGAGAGAAAGTCAATTTCTACATGAGATAAATACTAAGAACGTAATAATAAACTGTATATTCACAAATCAGTTGTGATTTCCATATGTTTTAAAAGGTCCACTTATGGAAAAATAAGTAATCTAACCATTTGGTTCCTAAAAAGGAGCTTATATAAACAATCTTATTGTATTGAATATCATTATTTTGGCTTCACATAATCCAATTTGGATTACTTTGTTTTATCCATCTTGAATTTACTTACAAGGGTAACTCTCTGTAAGATTATGTATCATGATCTGAGTGATACCAAGAATTTCTAGTCCAAACTCTTTTCTTATCCTACATTCCTTGTTGTCTGGTATTCCATCATTGTCAAACAGCTTAATTCTTTAGTTATAAAAATATACTTAATATTCACATATTTAAGGAAGGATAATTCAATTGAGCATCAGTTTTAGTTTAGGTGTTTTTTTTTCCATATTGTATGTTCCAAAAAAGAATTTGAGATTTATGCTTTGAGGCAATAGATGTTTTCCTTGCTGGTAAGTAGAACATGCCCTTCTGAAGAACAGGCCAGTGCTTTCTGGTGAGTGATTTTGTGTCTAGTCAGAGGACTGCATGAAGAGGATTGCCCATGCCCCAGAGAGAATAGATATTTGGAAAAAGAGTATTGCACAAAGAGGAATGAAATATCACCACCAACGGACTTTACCACATGATTGGTCACTTCAATGATTTAGTCTTCTCAATACCCCGTAGGCCTGACTTACAAAGACAAATAGTTCTCCAAGAGCTTGTGTACCTACACCAGAGAGAGAGAGAGTTCTGAAAACACAGCAGTGACGTGTCCTTCAGCTGCAACATGAGCCTCAATCTCTTCAACCAAGTACAGACAAAAAGAGAATATTAATGCTTTAATGCTTGCTTTCTTTGTTTCCTATATTCAACAATAAGAAGGAGGAGAGGAGAAATAGGAGGAGAAGAGAGTAGGAAGAGAAGAAGGAGGAGGAAGAGGAGGAGAAGGGGGAGGAAGTGGAGGAGGAAGGAGAAAGGGAGATGGGGAGGGGGAAAAGGAAGAAGAAGGAAAAGGAGAAGAAGAAGGGAAGGAAGAAAGGAAGGAAGGAAGGACGGGAGGAATGAATGAATGAATGAACAACCTAGCCTTTAAAAAAATATTTGAAACAAGTTTTGGAGAACTTAAAAGAGAAAATATAGATGTCACTTTGCACTGTCAGTCAGATATGCAAACTGATATGGTTGCCAGCATCTTTTAGAAATCATAGAGGGATCACTTGACAGACTGGGGATAAAGCCAACAGTAGGACTGTGTATTTGGGTTTAGTTCGCATGATATATTCATCTTGAACAGCAGGGGGTAAATTTTCTAAATAGGTCACTGGGGATCCTCACAAATCCCATTAGCTGGTAATAGGATTTGTGTGCATAAATTGTCTTGCCCTGAAAATTTAGATTTTGGTGCTTAATTTTCCATATGACCTGCATACCCATTAGTGTAAATTAGAAGGAGCTTCTCTGGGAAATTCCACATAGTTTTTCTTTCCTTTCGTTAATTCTTTTCTAAAAAGACAACTTTTTCCAAAGGTTAATCTTTGAAAAATTCTTTAGTGTCTGAAAGCATCTGAGGGGGGATTATGCAGCAGAGGAAATCTTGAAATACAGTTATTTATGTTTTTTAGCTTATTAGGTAAAGCTCTAAGGGAAAAAAATAATCCATAGCTTTTATTATCCTTTTAAACCATTAGAACAAGCAACATTACATTAATATATTTTTAAAACCTCTAATATTTATTAATTTTTTATACAATCAAGTTAACATAATTTTTCTTTGACCACAGTATGCATCCAAGATAATCTTACCAGTTTGGATGTTGGGAAAATAGTCTGTCTTTGGGTCCAAAGGCTAATGGAGGATCATGAACTTGGCAAGTAATGATAGTCAAGAAAAGCAATATAAACTTCTCAGTCACCTGCTATGAACTTAGGGGAGGAATACAGGAGATAAAGTCATAATTAGGAAAAACAAACTTGGCAGACTTCTGTGAGTGTTGTTTTGAATTTTCAGGTTCATTTGAACCCCAAATCAAAGTAAAAACGCGAGGAGTTTACCCTTTGAGCATGGACATATAGAATAAGGGCAAAAAAATTATATGTGCCCTGGGCTCCCTCAGCTGAGTTTCCCACAGTTCCATTTGACAAAATAATAAGTACCTTATTATTTATGATAAGTTGTACTGTTTAATATAAGTAATGGCCATTAAATGTTCCTTGTTTAACAAAAATAGATGGTATAATATGAATACTGCAGGACACATATCTTTAGTTAAAAAAAAGAAAATAGGCTGCCTATAACTTGTCAGATGTCTCAAATATGTTTTTCTTATTTAGCCCTCTTAATAAACTGAGAGAATAGATATTTATCCACATTTTGGCAAAGGAAGACAGAGATTCTTGGAAAACTTACTTAGCTTCCCAAGCATACAGTTAGTTGTTGCCTAGCTTTAGTAACCTGGTTCTGCCTAGTTTCAAAGACACCACCATGCTCATCCAAGTGTGCAATTTAGTCACTCTTAACCCATCCTAATTTGTATCATCTGAAGAGGTGTGATTGCTAACGCAATGGCAAGTTTTAAGTTTCTGTTTTGTTTTCATTTAGTGGCCATACATTTGGATAATCTTAAACACTAGATTTAAACCTCAAAGTAATTCAGGTGTAAGGGAGAATATTCAACTCTCCTTGCACAATACATGGGTTTTTCACTCTTTCCTTAAAAAATACTTTGCATTTTTCCATTATTTCAAAATGAATTTCTTTTAACCATGGCTGATAAAAGAGAATCTGCACCTTGATTAGGGACGTGACTGTGCTGTTGCAGTGTGGAGAGAACAGAGAGACAGTAGACAAAGAGACTAAACGGGAGGAGGCCTGAAGGCTTTGGTGTCGGCCTCACTGCTGTGGAACCAGAGTGATTGATATTGGAGCGTCAGTACATCAGTTAACAACCGCTTCAATAATCATGCATAACCTACGACCACAAGTTCTCAGCAGCACACAACATAAGAACTGGTTTAGCTCATCCATCTGTGGGACATCTTGGGGGTGGCTAACCTCATTTGGGCTCATCTGGGGCAGCTCTTCTCCACATGTCTGTCATCTCCCTTTGAAGAGCTGGATGTTCAAGGCAAATTCTTTCCATGGCATTGGCAGAGGATTTGGAAAGCAACTTGAAACGTGCAAGGCCTCTTGAAGCACAGACACAGAGCTGGCATGCCATGGTTTCTGCTGTATTCTGTTTGCCAAAGCAAATCTCATGCCCAAGCCCAAAGTCAGAGGAAATGAAATATTCCTCTAGAAGGAGGAACTATAGTCACGCGGGAAAGAGCAGGCATACCAGAATAGGTGACGCATTGGGGTCATTAATGCAATTTAGTATAGCCAGCATAACCTCCGACTAGAGAGAAAAGACTGAGGAATCATCCCACTCCAATTCAGGAAGTTGAAAAATTTATTCGCTGGGTGAATATAGCTGTTGGATCTCAACCCTTGTGAGAAAACTCAGTTGCCAGTGTTTTGAGGAATCTTCAGGCAACTGCGCTAATGCAGAGTTTGTAAGATTTAAAGAACTGAGGCAGCTGTTGTGCTGTTGAAAATATGAAGAGGTATGTGATATCTTGGGCAAACAGATTTTTCAACATCTACACCTCAGACACTACCCTCTCCATTTTTTTTTTTTTTTTGAATGAGAAAAGAAGTTTAAAATGACTGATACAGAATAATTAATATCCTATTAATTTAAACCTCTTCCATGTCCCTAGGCCTTTCATTTGGTAAAATAGCTATAATAACTTACCATTAAAACTTCACATTCATATTGTGCTTGAATTTTTATGAAATGGTCTCACATCTATTATCTCAACTGATTCTAAATAATCCCATTGTGTGAGAAAGCCTGAGATTAATCACACATTAAATGACACATGAATCCACCTAATTAAAGTCACTTTGCTAGTTCCAGAATTGTTCAAAACCTTAAGTTCTCTGTTTTCCCTTTACTTCTCATTTCCCTCATCTCCCTCCTACTCCGCCATGCCTTTTCTCATATCTCTCACCGATCCTAACTACCCTATATAATTGGTTCTTAATTTCCAAATGTTATTCCCCGGGGCCCAAATCTGGCCATCTTCCTACTTGCGCTTCCCTCTGGCAGGGAGATAGCAAATAAGAGCACGAGTTTGTGCAGCAGTGGGCTTACTGAATGTAAACAACCATGCTTTCATCCGGCCAAGAATTCGAGCCCTCTGAGCATCTCTGATAATAAAGCTCCCAAAGAATTTACCCAGGCCCTGTTTGCAGAAGGTAATTGGCTCAAAGTTCTTCCTGGAATAGGAAGAAAAAGAAAACAATACTGGTACCATGTGTTGGAGGTGGAGTGGTGGCTATTTTTTCAAATAATGAGGATATAGAATGAAGGTGGGTGTTCTTAGTTGACTGTTTTTTTCAGCATCTTGTTTGGCAAACCTGTGCCACATAACCACCTCTATACCCTAGTCCTAGACAGTATCTACCTCTCAGAATGGGACAGAAAGAGGATGACTGGGTCTCTTCTTAGTAGAGAATATTCGTATCACCTTATTTTTTTTTTAATTTATTTTTATTTATTAATTTTTTTTGGTGGGGAAGACCAGCCCTGAGCTAACATCCATCGCCAATCCTCCCCTTTTTGCTGAGGAAGACTGGCCCTGGGCTAACATCCGTGCCCATCTTCCTCCACTTTATATGGGACGCCGCCACGGCATGGCTGACAGGCAGTGCGCGTCCGTGGGCGCCCGGGATCCGAACTCGCGAACCCCTGGCTGCCAAGCGCGGACTAAACCGCTGCGCCACCAGGCGGCAGTATCAGCGGCTATGAAATTTCTATGTGGGGCTCATTTTGTAGAGCTTCAAAGGATATGGACATAAACTCTTTGAAAACACTGCTGCTGTTATTAGAGTTTTTTCTAAGATACCTACATCACCCTGCGTCGGAAGCCACCACGGATGTAGCCTGCCGGAATGGGTGGGCGGTGCCAATTACTTTCATATGTGGTGTCAGAGCTCCTTGGAGAAGGTGTGATTTTTTTGACGTTGCTAGGGAACAAAGAGAACAGTGTCTTATGTGTCATAATCTTTGCAGGTGTTTTCCTGTGCATTTAAGAATTCTCTTTCATTCCTGATGGGTACAATTTGAGCTCCCTTGGGAAGTTACAGGGAGGAATTGCTTTCTTATCTTCCCAATCTGTTAGTCTCATGTAGGGCCCTTAAGTTTATATCCACGTGTGCCTGGGGTAAATGCTGAAATAGGTTGCTCCAAATCGTATGTCATTAAGTAGTTTGCTTCACAAACAACATTTTTTAGAATATTGGTTATTATGAGGTTTTAAGAGAATTCATAGAAATAATATAGGCAGATGTTATAAGAATAGATTTACTAGAATTAAAGTATATTTATTAACATGGAATTCTGCATTTTCTTTGCATGTGTGTAGTTGTGTGACTTTCTTTTAAAAAATGTAAAATTTTACCATAGAACATATGCATATTATATTTATTAAAGGTGTGAATTGTTATCCTAGTTTTCTAGATGTGTAAAGAAAGTAAATTACTTTTTTAATGTCTTCTAATAACACCAATGACAACTATTTACCCAGCAGATATCATGTGACAGGTATATTGCTAACTCATACTTGCATTATTTCCCTAAGTCCTCAAAACATGCTGAGATATAGATATTTATTGTTATTTACACTTTAAAGATGGGTAAACTCCTGTTTAGAGGGTTTGAGTCACTTTCCAAAAGTCACACAGGTAATAAGAGGAAGAAGCAGTTTTCAAAACCAGGGTCAGCCAATGACGTAGGTCATTGTTTCAACCACTGTGCTTTATTAATACCCAGAACCAGACAGGAAACTTTAAAGCAATATGAGTGCCGATTGCCCATTTGTAAAATGTTTCTTTTTTTTTTTCCATCCTATCATAAGAAATAGAAAATTGGGTTGATATTGAGAGAGTTGCTTTCACAGAGTACAAAGTAAATAAAACAATATCTTAAATAAAAATGTATGGAAGAAAAGTTTTTTTTTTTTTCCAACTATTTGAACACTCTCTTGTGTGTTCTAGACTTCTGTATGGTACAGAAAGGCATCATCAACTGTTGGACAAAAAGGAACTATGCTGAGAGGATAATGTCATCTCATCGATGTCATGGAAATCCATGATTCGTAAAGCAGTGGGGCTCAGGAAAAATGGTCACATCAAAAGCAAGCTGTCTGATTGGCCAGGGGATTATAATAGCTTCTAATGTGATTAAGGACTCTACCTAAAAACAAAACATTATACCAGAGCCAAGGCTGAGCTGTCAGATTGTGGAGATGGAGCCAACAGTGGGGCTATTCATTCAACCACGCACATGACAAAATTCAGAGCTAACCACAGGGGGCACATTTTCAAATGAGGCCTCATAGATCCTATTATTTAGTAATGGGATTTGTGGGCATCAAGTCCCATGCATGAAAAATCTACATTTAGGTGACCAATTTTCCATGTGACAGAGCAATTTCTTATCTTATAAAACTGAGCAAAATAGTGCAAATATTCTGGAAACTTTCAGTTTCCTTTCTCTTATATCTCAGCTTTGTCAAAAATGATATATTCATTGATTGGTAAACCAAGTCCAATGGTAAACTTACATCATAGAGTGTAAAATAATGGTATGATATAAAGTGAATTTAAAAAATGACAGGGCATCTATGTTCGGTGGAATTTCTCTGATGGAAATAATAACGTAAGTGAAAGGAGCCAGCAGAGACCCTGGAACATAGGAAAGACTCCTTGGATATGTCTTGAATCTGGTGGAAAAAGCTCCTTTAAAAAAGACTTAGTTTTAATTATTAAACTGCTGCTATCATACAGATGCTTTCTGGATAGAACTGTATAATTTTCCTTTCCTTAGTGATCCTGGAACTGGGTTATAAAATATGCATGTTTTATTTATTTATTTTGTCTTGGAATTAGTGACTAAGGACTTCTTAATTTCACAACCATGGGTTTCTTCATTTCCTTTCCTCTCTTTCAGAATGTGGAGAAAGATTTTTATTCTGGGGCATAAATTCTGTGATTCCATTTTCCTCACATTAAGTTGAATTTTTGCCAGGTGTTAGGTTAGATGCAGTCACTGCTGGGGATTCTGTGGGTGTTACTGAAAATTACTTGGACAGAAAAACAATAGGTTGGCTGAGAAAGTGGTGATGCAGGGCAGAAGGGAGTGCTTTGCAATATGTGGCAGTGGCTGGAACTCTTACTGCATCATTTCCAACGAAAACATCTCGACTCAGAGCTTTGTCACTTTACAGTGACATATTTAGGCCAAAACTTCTTAGACTGATATCTTAGTTTAGACATTTTTTCCTAACTTAGCACCTACCTAATCCAATAATTTTTAACACTGTTTAAAAACAGGAAGTCTCAGTTAAAAAAGAATGTGAAAATGAATAACAAAATTATCAAGGAACATAAAATCTTGATAAGAAAAATTTTAAAGAAATAAAAGAGCTTTGGCCAAAAATGAAAATAGAAGTTTTCCTTCCTATTTTCTCTATTTTCATCTTTCACTACCACTTAGTATATGTCTCCTTCTTGTCTTGACCTGGCATATAAAAGGACCATCTGTTCTTTAGCTGTTCCTCCACGTCAATGATTTTCAAATCCTTTAGTCTCTCTCACCCTCACTTCTGGTTCCTTAATCCAACTAGTCAAATAGAATTTTCCTTTTAGATTGTGTGACTACAACTCATTTTAATTTTTTGTAAATTTATAAACATAATAAAATATATTTAACACATTTTTTTATAAATTTATAATTTTTGAAGACCAGCATACATTCCTTTCATAATCAAAAGTAGGGTGACCAAGCATCCCAGTTAGCCTGAAACTGTCTGGAAGTCCTGTGCTCCGAGAAACCCAAGAATCCCAGGCAAACGAGGGCAATTGGTCACTCTAAGAAGATAGCAAGAGTTCTAAACATTCTGATGGCAAAGGCAAAGATGAAAATTTGCTATTTATTATATAACTCATTATTGTGAGGAATAAAATATATTAGTTCTCCCATGGATCCTGGTTGTGTGTGTTGTTTTCTAACTACTAAACTTGTAGAGAAGTTAGTCAGATTAGGTATTATTTAGGGGGAACTGAGTAATATACAGGATTCTATGTCAGTTTCTCAAAAAGGTACAGAAATAGAACCTAAAGGGCTAGTTTTTACATTGATTTTTGGAAAAGGAAAGATCTAAGCCTGGACTGAGTTAAATAAAGGTAATTCTGAGGGCATCTAAAGAGCTCATGCAACTTTCTGGGCAGTTATATACACATAAAATACTTAAGGACAAGTAGCTAATGTGTCTCCTTAAGATTTCATCCTATAACGATGATTTCTCTCTACTAGACATTTACTAGGACCTGGATAGCAGAGTTGGAGTTTACTGGTTTGGTCAAGGGCCTTACTGCTTGGTATTCCAAACTGCTCATCAAGACAGACCAGAAAGTGTGACAGTTTTTTGTTAACTAAAGTAGTGAGTCTAAAGTCTTAGGCCATCCAAACTTTGCTACCACCTAAACTTTTCCAGTATTTTACTAACAAAAACTTCCCAGTTTTACCCAGGCATGTGCGCATATTTTCCATGCCTTCTCTTTGCCTTGTTACTTCCCAGGCTGAGCCTGACCTCTTACTATGAAATATTCGTTCTTTCCTTTTGTATTCCACACATGTTTGTTGAGCACTTACTCTGAGCCAATTACTATTCTTGGTACCAATGGTATAACAGTGGATACAACAGACACAAATCCCAGCCATTATGCAGCCCACAATCTACTGGTGAGGTATAGACAATAACAATGAAGACAACAAAGATGGCAATCAATTCTTTGGAGAAAGGAGATTGGAAAAATTGGGAGAGTGTTTTCATTTTAAATAATAAAGTAACATTGAATAAAGGTCTAAAGGAGATGAGAGAACACTGCATGGAGATGTAAGGGGAAGATCTGGTAACTCATGCATCTCTTTTTGACACTGCTTTTCCTTGTATCACTCTGCTCTAAATATCCATTGCTTGGGGGTAACATAAATAGAGTAATCATGAGGCCTCATTTGGAAATATGTACAGTTAAAGCAATACATTAGGCATAATATGGGAGTCTTATACCGAAATTGGAAAACAGTTGTAATTCTAATATAACAATTTGGCCATAATAATCTCAAGGCCAAAATAGGGTGGTATTATGAAAAACACTACCAGAGGGTCAAGAAATCTAGGCTTGGATTGTGGCTACACTTCTAACCAGTTTTGACAGTGTATGACCCATATTCTGGTTCTTTCTTTATTTTTTAAAATGATAGAGAATGTCAAGGTGCATTCTACAGCAACTTCTCCTTCTATAATGATAACAACCTAAGGTTCTTAAATTAAATTGTATCAATTCAAATCATCACTCTGTTGTAAAAGAAAAAAAAAATATGCTCCTCATGACTCCTCACTTCCCATCTCAGAAATTTACTATCCTAATACTCTGATGTAACCAGCTCAAGAACACCCTAGAAAGGGTGTGCCCCACAGTGTGAGGCAGAAAATTCCTAATAGAGGAAGATCTCTCTTTGAACGGTTTGGTAGGCAGAGTTCTAAGATGATCCACAATGACCCATGCCTTTGTATAATCTCCTCTTTTTGAGTGCTGGAAGGACGTGTGAATATGAGGGGGTTTCACTCCCAAGATTGTTACTTTATATAACAGAGGTTAAAGAATGTAATTAAGGACTCTAATCAGTTGACTTTGAGTTTAATAAAGATGAATGATCCTGGGTGAGTCTGACCTAACCAGGGAAGCCATTTAAAAGCAAGATTAGGTTTTCCCTGAGTTCAGAGAAGGCTTGAAGAAGCAAGCCCCCATGAATTTATACCTGCAAAAAAAATTAATTCTGCCAACAATCTTGTGAGCTTGGAAGTGGGTTCTTCCCCTGTCAAGCCTCCAGACGAGACCTCAACACTGGCTGATACCTGGATTGCAGTCCTGTGAGACCTAGAGTAGAGGACCCAGCTAAATTGTGCTCCTGACTCATGAAAATTCTAAGACAATAAATGGGTTTTTGTAAGCCATTCAGTTTGTGATGATTTATTCTGCAGTAATAGGAAACTAATGCATTGGTAGAAATGGAATGGCTATGGAGATCCCACCTAATTAAAACAAAATCAAAATACACTGAAAACCAAAATCTCATTTACTATCACAACATAGATGAGACACTTAATATTTTAGTGAATTTTCTTCTAGTACATTTCTAAGCATAGTTTTTTTTGTTTTTTTTTTTTAATACCAAGCCCAAACATGCTGACTATGCTGCCACCTATGGCATTTGCTGTAGCTTCAGAGAGCAATGAGCATGTGGGCTTTGGCAGATGGAAGTTCTGTTGTGGCCAGCTGGACTATACTTCCCCATCCATACCCAGCTTTGAGGCTACGGGCCAGTTATGCCATTGACACCTGCTTCTTACAGTTTTCTAATTTAGGATTTGAGCAACAAATTTCTGACTTTTAGGACCAAAACTGAGGTGGCAAAACTCAAACCCAGTGACACCCCAGCTACATCTCATTTGTCACTCTCTTAAGCCTTTCAATGATTTTCAAAGCTCCCAAATTCTTGTTTTAAATTTCTTTCTGTTCAAACTAACTAGTGTGGTTTCTGTTTTCCTTAATAATCCCGATGCATAACAATACATAAGAATGATCTAATTAGCATTATGTTAGTCAGTTTGATAACTAATTAATTACTGTTATTTTATTATAATTGGTAGTCATAAGTAAAACCATGCAATTAAACTTTTTTAATATTTGAAAGGTTTAATCTATATTGATACTTTCCCTGGCTTCATATTAGACCTGTGGAGTCTCAAACGTTCTGATATCTTATTTATACCTTTCTCATCTGAAAGAAATCTTTGGCAGGGATAAGGTAATTTAGCAGATTCTGGGATGTGTTTAAATAAAGTTAGAGTCACTCAATCTAAAATTCCCATCACAACTTCTCACTTCCCACATCACCATTCACTTCTGACAGAATCACCTCTTGGGGTGACTATTCATGACTAAAACAAACTTTAGGTCTTAGATATTCCCTTGGCCAAAAAATAGTTTCATGTTGAGTACCTATTATGCATTCTTTGGTTATTCTTTTTCTTAATGGATTTATAGTTTTATGAGTAAAAATGAATGACTAAATACTAAATGTGATATATAGAACATTTACAAGTGAATAGAACTACTTTTTATTTATTTTTTATTGAGATATAATTGGCATATAACATTATATTAGTCTCAGGAGTACAACATAATGATTCAATATTTGTATATTTTGAGAAATGATCACAACAAGTGATCCACAACAAGTCTAGTTAAAATCCATCACCACATCTAGTTAGAAATTTTGTGTGTGTGATGAGAATGTTTAGGATCTATTCTCTTATCAACTTTCAAATATACAATACAGTGTTATTGACTATAGTCACCATGCTGGATATTACATCTCAGGATTTATTTATTTTGTAACTGGAATGTTCGTATCTATTGACCACCAGAACTATTTTTTATAGTGGGATGAAGAGAGATAGAAGCATATCTCTTTTGAGACCCCTGAAATCCCAACATGGATGCTTAACTTCTCTCCCACTCTTCAGGACTCCCATGTCTGCCACACGACTTTCCTGTAACTAATGCTATGAAGAGAATATCTCAAAACTTACTCTCAAACCAAATATGTACATGCATAAATATTTAATATACATCTCCAATTGAACTTTAATTTAATTTCTCTACCCTTGCAGATTGAGAGGTATGGGTATGTATATTAAGAATCTTAGAGTTTTCAAGGACTTAACTAGCCTGTGTTGAGACAGGCTATCTCATTCCAACAGACACGTGAAACGAGAGCTGTACAGAAAAAGACCATCTCGTGGTGCTGAATATGAAATCTGCTGTCTGACAGGGTGAAGCATGACCACTGAACTATTTCTTTTAAGTTCCATTTCCCCCACAAAGAGCTATTCTTTAGCCCTAAAGTTCAATTCACATCAGTATAATGCGAATCTTTGATGTCTAAAGCTGGCTTAAATACGGCACAGAAACGTGAAGCTGTATCATTGTGTGTGTATACATGGTTGATCAATAAATTATATGTCTTGAATAGGGATCAACAAATTTAATAGAGACATCTTAATTATCACATCTAAAGTATAATTCATAAGAAAATCTGAAAGCTTTAGATGAAAACTTCTGGAGAAAAAGACGTAAAGAGTTTGCACTAATAGATGAAGAAAAATTTTATGTTTATGTGGTAACAAATAAATCTTCTTTTTTTTCTTAATTTGATTTGTTGAAGGGGAGTTAATCAAAATTAACAATTTTTATTTCCTCTCAAGATCAGAGTTTATACTACAGGGAGACTATACTCAAAAGGCTAAATTCAACTTTTTTCAGGTATACATAGATTCTACCAAGCCATTGCAGGATGGAAATATATCACTTATACCAGTGTTTTCCAGTATGTGGTTTGCAAACCATTGGTGGGTTATGAGATCAACAGAATAGGTCATGAAGAGTATTTTTTTAAAAATTAAGTAGAATAGACTAAAAAATAGCAGAGTATATCATTCATGGTAAGGGTAAGTAAAGTTTCGTAAAAGTATTGTTTAACATTTATTTAAGTTATATGTATAACTATATATTTGATTAGAGTATAAATGTGTATATGTGGTTGCAATGTAAAATCTATTTTTTACTTAGTCATAGTAAAAAAAAAAATGTTTTAAAGCCACTAGTTATAGAAATTCCCTAAGGAATTTATCCTGTGTGAAACAGAAGGACAAGAAGACAAGATGCAAAGTGTTGCTGCAAGAAATACGATGATGGCAAAATACAATATGTTTTCATAAAAAATTTCTTTGGAAATGGAAAAGTAGAAAGATAGGCGATTTTGTTAATTACATCAATCATGATGAGCCATCTAAAGAGCTTTACTTTATGGGAATAGCTTGTGTTATAGAGACAAGATCTATGTCTCCCCATCTTTATGTCCTCACCTCAGTTTTACAGTAATTATGCCTTTTTGGAGTTCACAGTTCACAACTCACCTCCATCATCCACAAACTAAGCCAAAGAGAAATAAAACAAGAGTAAAGTGTAGGAAAAAAGGCCACCATTACCACCAGCAGCCCCTCATTGGTTCCTGAAGGTCCTGTCGACTATGAGAGAAAGGTTCCTGGCATTTCCTCATGCAGGTGTTCAAGAGGGAAGAAGAAGCTTTTATTTCGCTGATTCACAGTTCCAAGCATTGGAACAAAATCATTCACAGTAGCATTTCAAATAGGTGAAATGGATCTACACTGAAATGCAAATGAACACTGGCTGCATACCTTGGGGCAAATACCAGCCTTTCTTCAGCCTACTAATAGTCCTCTTTTCCTTTTTCACACTGAGGAGTATGTGATTAAAAGAGAACAAGTGTGCATTAATGCAGCCCCTCCATGAACGCTGTAGCTGGTACACAATAATGATTGACTGTCTTTAATCAAGCAGTAAAATACAAAGGGTTAAAAAAAATCAAAATTTGGGCTTAAAACTTCTCCTAATACATAACATAGTAATAGTAAAACTCACATGCAAAATAATAGTTTAGGCAATAATTCAATATATGATGGAGTAAATTTTTTACATACAAAAAATGATATTTCCACAAGTTCTGATTAAACTGTTTTCAGCTAAGTCGTGTTTAAGTGTAACTAGCAAGGCTGGTTGTATTTACAGGCAGTCTACTGTCCTCAGTAATAAATCCTGGATTCATTTAAGAGTTGAGGTTGCAAACAGCAAATCCTGATCACCAGCTCTCAGAAGAAAAACCCAAATTCAAATTTTAAATTCTGAGCTAGTGTACACTCTCTTTTGAATTAGGAAAGCAGTATAGATCAAGCTACCTCCCAGATTTAGCCTTCCAATTCTAAGCATAAAATAGACTCTAATGTGGGGATTGTAGAAATCATTACATGAATACTGCTTTGGATTTTGATCACACAAAAAATGAGGTAATTTCAGAGACATACTGTTAGTGTACGAGACATAGGAAATGAAACCTCTTTCTGAAAATAGCTTCTAGATTTATCTGTGGTCACTTTTCTGAGTGCCATTTCTGTATTGAAATTAAACTTTCTAATTTTCTTCCCTGTAGGAAAAAAATGGTGTGTCAAGTTTTATGATGCCATTAACAGACTCTTTGAGTGCTGGAGTTGCAACAACATAAATTGCCATGCCTGTGACAATAAGGACTGAACCTTGGAGATTATATATTTCTAAGTGTGGCATTATCTACACATACAGAGTGAAAATAGAATTGAGACATGTAACTCAATAAATCAGTCTAAAAAACATGTCCACTAATTGAATCAAAGGAAGCCTCAAATTTTCCAGATAATGTCTAAACTTCCCAACTTCTCATTTTATTTATAACTGGAGCCTCTGTGCATTAGCCCAAAATATTACTTCTTGAATATGATGTTATTCCTTAAATCTCAACAGAAAATAATGTCTAGAGTCTGAGAATCATTTAATAATGTAATAGTTACCATGCATTCAACAATTTATACGGATCAGGAACTGCTCACCAGTTGTTACATAAATGTCCTCACCCAACTATCAAAACACCACCTGAAGGTCCATACAATGGAATAATACTGGTAGGCAAAACCACAAGGGTAAATTCTAAAAGCATTCTACTAAGTGAAGGAAGCCAGACACAAAAGAAAGACAAACTATAGTGACAGGAAGCAGATCTGTGGTTGCCAGGGACTGGGCTTCAGGGAGGGAATGACTACAAGGTGGTACAAGGGAACTTTTTCCAGGGTGGTGTAAATGTTCTATATCATGCTTGTGTTGGTGGTTACACTACTGTATACATTTGCCAAAACTCATCACAAAAAAACTAAATTTTATTGAATGAAAAGTGTATCCCAATAGAGTTGATATTTGAGAATTAAAAAAAAAAAATCGCCTGAGGTAAATGTTGTACCTCTGTTCGTTTGTTTTAGAGGGTGAAACTGAGGTCGAAGTTGAATACTTCACACAAGGTCACACAGTGAACTGGACCCGCACTTGTTTGGCTCCTAGACTAGGAATTCTACTCAGACAGGTAGCAATTTGCATAGCTTCCCATTACATCCCAGTGTCTGTTGCCGGGTCTTGTATACAGTAGACACTTAACGTATATTTGCAATATATATATAAATAGGTGCCTGAAGCCCAAGTTCTGCCCACTCTACTGCACAGCTGTGCTTCAAAATAAATGTTCTCCCATTGTAGTCTTCTGTTTCTTTAGGAGAATCTGAACTAGAAAATCAGAAGTTCCCCAAATGGCAAAGATGGCATATAAATGTATTAAATCTCTCCGCACTAGTAAGCAATAAGCTCTAATATTTACTTTTCAAATCAGAAATAATTTATTCTGAAGGATTAGAAGTATGAATTGTTCTTGTTGGTGCTGAAATTCTAGGGTTTAAATCTTACATAAACTTCCTTTGCTTTCTTAATGCATTCCTGAGTAAGAATATTGGAGATTTATACTAATATTTTCTTTTTAAGTTGTTGTATTTCGGCTTTTCCCATTCACAGTTCTCTCTGAGTTTCATCTAAGACTTTCACCCCTTGAAAGTGGTGCAGATATCCAATGCTTGTTCAAGAGGCCCAGCCTTGACCTGTCTGGTTTTCATTCTGTTTATAAATAACCTTGTATCCTACCATATACTCTCTGAGCGTACCCAGTTTTTAAAATTTTCTTTCTCAGATATCAGATACCACAATCTCTCCTTGCATCTGGAACACCCGCCTTTACCGGAGAGTTTCTTATAAACAATTTAAATGTGGTTGTCAAAAACCCATGCCAGCTGCTTCTGCTTCCTCCTCCATATTCAGGATAATTACATCTGCAAATTGCAAGGAAATAAACAAGGTCTCTCTCTCTTTTCCCTTACTCTGTGTCTCTGTCTCTCTTTTCAAAGACTTCCAGATTCACTGCCTGGGTCTATTTTAGATTAATGAAAAGTATAATTTAAAGAATAGTCTTTCTTCGCTTGTCCTACCAAATAAATAAATAAATAAAAGGCTTCAATGGAGATAAAGATTGCCTCTATATGAAGATCATTCAAGATGCCATTTAAAAATAGAAAACAGGATCAGACATAAAAATGAAGAAGTGGATTTGGATTAGAAACATTTGCCTGTAAGGGTCATAAGTGTCTTGCTATCCATTAGTTGGAAATACTACCAAATGATCCATTGTATTAGCATTTAATGTAAGGAAGTAAAATAATGAAAGCAATACCAAGGGCAGTAGCAGGACAATCATGTGTGCACAAGTGAAGAAAACTCATTTCATCCCAATTATTTAAAGCTATGCATCTAGTTACTTTATGCCTTGCAAGAGGTGTATGATACGTACACAGAATCCAAGAAGAAAGAGGATGTATTATTGCATTTACAAGCTTGGTCAAACTATTGACGGTAATAAATTCCCTCAAAAAAAAGAATTAAAGATGCTTTTCCTTCAAGCACTCAACTTACAGTCTTCAGATGAATCAATACATATGTCAATATAATAAGCACTGCACCTTTCACTGACAGTGACTAGAAGTTAAGATGATTCCACTTAAGTACATAAACTGCATTCTTTTTATAACTAACTAGAAAATTCTTATAAGGAAACTGAAATGGTATAGGAACTAGGAAAAATGTTCCTTTTAGGAGTCTAGAAATGTAACATACACAGATATTCTTGGTGACAGTATAGATACATTCTGACAGTAGGTAATTCAGTGTAAACTACAAATGAAAATGCACATAGGAACTTGTTGAAGGGACTTGGGTCAAGGTTGACAGATTTTGCAAATAAAAATATAGGATATTGAGTTAAATTTCCGTTCAGGTGAATTACAAATACTTTTTCAGTATAAGTATGTCCTATGAAATGTTTGGAACACACTTATGCTAAAAAAATGATTTGTTGTTTGTCTGAAATTCGAATTTAACTAAATGTCCTATATTTTATTTGTCTTTCGTTTCATCTGGCAATCCCAACTTTGATGTAAAAATGGTGTAAAAGCAGAGCTATGAGTTACTCTGCAAGAACTAAAATGACTCTAAAATTAATATTATACAAAGTAATCTTGAGGTTCGTTGTTCTTTAGAAGATGGGACAGTACTTGGGGCCAGACATCAAGCCTTCATTTGTCAATGAAATTATGCCAATGAAAAAATTTGTCAAAAAGAAAATTTTGCCAAGAAAAATAACGATCAAGTGTAATAAAGGTAAAAAATATAATTAAATGAACTTTAGAAGAGATGATATTTCTGCTATTGTTTTAAAATATGCTTAGTTGATGAAATAAAAAGAGGACATCACAATATTGGTCCTTCTTTTTAAGGTCTGTAAAATTCAGAAGTTTCGGTACTACTGGATTTTGCTGTTCTTTTTTCATCATCTGAAGTCCTATTATTTTTGTCTAGGTAGTATTAAAGTAAGGAAACTCTGTTTTGCTTTGTCATAACTCTTTTTCCTTCCATTAACTCATGTTTACATAATTATAGCTCCGTTTTGCTTTGGTCCAGTCGCCACCACACTGAAGGGAGGAGAACTACTCTCCTATTTGTAGTAAAATCTGCTCAAAAAATTTTTTTAAAGGCTTGCGCTATCAATTTACTACTGATTATATGGCACGGCTTGATTTGAACCACCTTCATAGCTACCATCTTAGTCCAATTTACTCTCTCCTGTACATCTGTAACAGCCTCTTAACTGATTCCTCTCTTTTCACTCCTGTCTCACTTCAGTTTACTCTACACAAAGTAGCTGTCTGACATTTTTAAAATACAATCAGACAGTATCACTTCCTTGTGCAAAATCCCCTAGTGGCTTCCCATCACCCAAATCCCAATTAATGACCAAACGCTAATGATTTGATGACTTTAGCACCTCTCCAGCTATAATGTCTACCACTCCCTCCCTACCCTTTCTTGTTTCTCAAACATGCCCCTAAGTCATCCTCTCTGCAGGGCATTGCTCTTATGTTTCTTTTCTGTGGAACTTCTTTCCTTTGGGTCTTTTCAATGCTCACTTTCTCACTTTATTCAAGTCCAGGCTGTAAGATCGCTGCTTCAGTATGTGTAACAAGCCATTACCTAGCCCCATCCTATATATACACTTTACTTTTTTCTCCTTGTCTTTTTTTACTTTTATTCATAGTACTTCAAAATCCCCAAAACTATTTACTTATTTTTTATATAACTCTACATATTAGAAAACAGGAGCCACTAGAGAAATAACCTTGTCTCTCTTGTTTCTTGCGTTAGTACCATTATCTAGTACCTAGTAGTTGCTCAATAAATATTTGTGGAATGAATAAACGAATTGAACACCCCTCGGCATAGGAGCCTGGCCTAAGTCTCTTAAGAGTCTAGACCAGAAGACAATTTTAGTAAAATAATCTTAGTTATATTTAAATTATCCTTTCCCTAGGATCTCAAACTGTGCCTTTTTATGCCTTCCTTTCCAAGAGAATTTCAGTGTCTCTTGAGAACGCTGACCTAGAGGTTCAGAAGCATCTGTGGCATAGAGGTATTTGCTCCAGGGGTTAAAGGGGTATTCTTGCTACTTCTCCTACTAGCCTGTCATATCTTACCCAAACCAAATAAATTATAGGAGACACAGAACAAAGGTCCTCATTCTGGTATTCTTACTATAAATGTTCAAATAAAAATAAAAACCTTCTCACCTCCAGGCCACAATAATTGTTCTTCCACCTAATTAACAGGAATTTAATCAAGATCCTTAAATAGTTTTTCCAACCGGAGCCAAAATATAGCCCCAAAGATAGAAATCTTCTAAGATTGTTCTGTCTGTGGGTTTCCTGCATTGAATGATCCGAAGAGATCAGAGCATTATTGAGTAGCTTGAAGGAGAGTGTTTACACTTGGTAGAGATAAACATGCTGGAAAAAGTCAAGGGTGAAGGCGTTTTCCAAGGGTTTGGCCATAAACAACATGAAAAGCATCGATAGAATATATCTACCATATAGTAGCTGCTCAATAAATATTTTGTTGACTAAATAAAAGAATAAATTAATAATTTAACTCCCTTTTCCCCTTTGAAACAGTTGAAAAGCTATAGTTCGCGGAAAATACAGTCTGGAAGCTCCAAGATTTTTCTCACAAAATCCAAAGCTCTATTTTAATTCTTCACTATTTTCTACTTAATAGATGTCTTCCTCTTTGAAATTTTCTCTTCATTTATTACTCCGACACTGTGCAAAACTGAATCCTTTTTCAACTTTTATGTTTTTTTCCTACTCTCTCTCTTTTGATTTCTTCTCTCCCTCCTACTAGCCCATGTGTCTAAGTTTGTCCATGACTCTGTATTTACTAATGACCCTTTAAGTTCACTCCCTTAGAGAGTTCACAGATTCCCCTAGCTCTAAATATTTCCTCTATGCTGATGACTCAAATAGCATTTCCAGTCCTCACTGTTCAATGAAGCTGCAGTCTCAAGAATTAGAAAGCCTGCTGCCAAATTTCTGATTCCAAAGAAAAAATGTTTTTTAAGAATTCACAATGACTCCACTTTGCTTCCTAAATCATGTTGAGGAAACGACACTTAGAATTTAAACCTGATTGTCCAGTTGCTTTTCCCAGTGTGTCCCTGTATGAACTCTCTCACAGTGAAGTCGCTGGTTTATAATTACTTCCGCCTTCTCCACATCCGGGTCTATAGTGTCCTACAGCTATTCTCTCCCCTCGGAATGCCTCCCACTCTTCATTAAATACCACAAACCAGTAAAATGCTGTCCACGGGATGATTTGGTGGTTAAATCAGGGGAAAAGGGAAAAAAAAAGAAAAACCAAAACACTGGTCATAGAAGGAGGAGAATTCAATTTGCATCTAACTGGGTTACTCTAGGAAAACAATTTTTCCCTAAACCTCAGTTTTAACAATATGGGATGTTTTGGGGGTTGATTAACTAGATTAACTCTGCGGTCCTCTTCAGTTTCATTAGCTCTTTTTCATCTGAATACAAATATTTGTTTTAAATAATTTGCCCTTTTTTTCCTCCAAAACTCCAGGTACAGTCTTCTATTTTCCAAGCCTAGCAAGTTCACCATTCTGCCTATATTTGCTGGTGGAGATGGAAATACTCCTAACAAAAGTCTACATTTTTATGACATGCTTACTAATGAAAACTCACCTTCAACAAATCAAATTTAAAAAAAAAGAACTTTATATGTTACCAAAAAGAGAAAAATTTTGGCATCAGTGAAATTAGCTATTTCATATCCATCACATGGAAAAACTAAAATATGCTTTTTAGATAATTATAGAAAAAATAAAACAAAGCATAGTAGAAGTTAAATTATTTTCTTTTAGGAAAATAATTAAAATAATAAATGTTATTTTGACATTTTTATCATTTAAACCAAATCAAACATTTGAGGCAAAGCTTTGTTGGCATTTGAGACTGAGAGGACTTCTGGAGACTTTGATTGATCAACATGTGACCACTCCCTCCCTCTCCAGTCTCTGTCCCCAGATGTGATTGCTTGAAACACACTCTTAAATGTTCTAGTTGTTGAAAAAAAAAAATTCCCCTAAGGGTGGAAACCATATCTAATTTAATAAAACTTAGCCCAGATGGAGAAATGTCTCATCTCAATGAAGAAGTAGTGACTGACAGGTTTCTTGTGGTAGGTTTTTTCCTGACAGAAAAAGGGCACTTGAAGCCAGGCCAGGCCTACTGCTTACTGTGGTCAGGTGACATGATGGCATGTATACTTCCCCCTCCCGTTGCACTATAGGACCACGTCACTGTGACGTAGAGCTGGAATTAAAACTGTGTGCATCTGTGTTTGAGAAAGAGAGAGTATGTGTGTGTGTGTGTATGTGTGTATATGTGGATGCATGCCCAAATGCACTAGGCAAATGGATGTGGAAATAGAAATAAATTCTTGGATGACAGAGCTAGTAGAGTGTGAGGTCATAACTGTCAACAAGCCCAAAGGCTTTGGGAGTTTTGAGTGTGTTATCATTGAGAAAGGGAACAAGTTTGTCTTTAAAAGATAATACTCATATTTTTTTCCCAAAGGATTCAGGAAACATGCAGGCACAGATATGCATTACCTACCTGTGAATAAAGAACTTACTATTTTCAATGTCCATAAATAGGAAACACAAAAATGAGATTCCATAATAATTTGAGTCTAATGCAGTAATTCTAAAACTAAGCTGTCGTATGTAATGAGTTTATTGAGAAACCTCAGATGACTAAGTTGTAAACATGAAACACTCATGTTTTTCAGTAACTGCCCACATCTACGCAGCGTGGAAGCTCATACTCTTGCTGGATAAAAGCCACATTTGTTAATAATTTTTTGGCCCAATCTCATTTTTCAGCCACTTTCAGTTATTTTTTCTCCTCTTGGTCTAGATGACTCATCCTTGTTCATTTTAAAACTTTATTTCATATTCTAAAAAATCCTTTCCTTTCCTCCAGTTAAGTATGAGTGGAAGTTCTAATGGCTACCAGATGGGGTGGGTTTGATGTGGCTCCCACATTTCTTCCTGCTCCCTTTTCTTGATGCCGGCTTCTCGGGTATTGGTGATGGAAGAGGAGAGAGAAAGCACAGATCCTTTCTTACCTGACAGCTGCAACACTTCCGCCTCCCTTTCCAATCACTAACCATGCCCACTGTTCTAGCACCTTATTCACAGGCTCATTGTGGAGAGATGGTAGCCCACTTCTGAGCAGCAGACTTAGGCATTGGCAGCTCCTTGGGAGTTTACCTAGGCTCTTCCAGCAGAACCCCAGGAGGTGGGTAGTCTCAAACAGTAATCCTCTCTCCAGCCATCTCAGCAAAACTGCAGACCCCAATTGCATCCATTCGAGGGTTAATTCTAGGGCCTGTGGTCACCTACAGGATCCATCTCCCATATTGCTTGGGAAGTGGGATTTCCTGGGGGAGGAGTGTGGTGGTCCTCGCCCCTGGCCCCTCTGCCAGGCCTTTCTCAGCATGCTCTCTCACAGTTCATTTCTCCACTGTCCCATTAGCACAAAGCATGACAACCAGCAGATTTCCAGGAATGGAATACCAGTTTTACCTTTCTGCAACTTCCCCTAATTGCTTAGCTTGGGGAAAAGAAAGCAGCTCCTAGTTTCTGATGGGCTGGCCTGAAAACAGGGCCACCCAAGATGGCCGATTTCCCGCCAAAGCACTCGGAACAACAATGCCACCTGAAACTAAGGCGGGAAGGAAAAAAGACTTACCACAAAGAGACTCCCCAGATAACCCGCTCGGACTTTTCAAACCCTCCCGCTGGCCAATCACGATTGACCACGTTTTTCAAACTCCCCCCGCTGACCAATCACAGTCGGCCACCCTCTACCTAAAAACCCCTGTTGCTTTGTCTGGCGCGCGACTTCCTCGACTCCCCCTTGGAGTCGCGGAACCTCGCCCGAGGGTGCTCGCAATAAACTCGTCCCACTGCCCATTCTGCCTTGTGATCTCCATTCGCCCGCTGGTCATTACTCATTCCGAAAACCTGACAGTTTCCAGAAGAATGAGGTTACATCTTTGTATTAGACAGCATTGCAGGAATCAGAGAATTTTTTGCTTTCCCTCATGCAGACAGACTTTCTAAGACTGACAAAAATGTCTTTTCTTTCTTCTTCTTTACCTATTTTATTCTATGAAGTTTCCATGACTTTATATAAGACAATTTGTAGCCCTTGGCATCTTAGCATTTCTACAGCCAAGTAAGGCAGAGCTATGCACTTCTGGCAAAACAATGAGATCTGAAGCTCAGCAGGAGTGTGATTTTATAATAATGTCAAAGGACCAAACAACTATAATTTTTAACCCTTCGTGTTTGGAGTGATGATTCGAGGCAGTTTTATTACTCGATTTTTCAGTCTCTCTTTTCAAGTTCAGTCCTGAGGTTTGATTCCTGAGGGAGAAAAAGTACTCCATGCATCTTGAAGCAGCATGGCATTGGATTTCTTACTTCCTTCTCATTGTTTGGTTTAGCTGGCTGACACTCAGAGCTGACTGTGAACTGCTTTGGGAGTTGTTGGGAGGTTAACTATTGGGTTTCATCTCTAGCTTCATGTGAAGCATCTGCAAATAATCAAGATACAGAAAGAAGCTCAGAGTGGGAGCAGCCTTCAGGATTTGATTTAACGAAAACTTCCCCTGAGCCACATTTCTTTGTTTACATGCATTCCTGCTCTAAAGGCCAACTTCCTGTCATAAAGCTGCATACCAATTTTGAGTATTTAGAAAACAGTGTGGCTCAAACCATAACTGTGGAAACAGACTTCAAGTAATTATTATTTCTAAAGGATGTGTAATAAAATGCAGCACGTCCCCCCTACTGCCATGATTCAAATCCTTTTCATGTAATCACACACATTCACACACACACATATACAAGAAAAGGGAAATCAGTGCTGTTTTCTGCACAAAAATATCTGTAAGTACAGACCTTGTTTGGAGACACCAAAGTGACGTGGTACAATGACTAAAAAGGAAGGGAACATTTTTCAAAAGTGATAAATTCCTGAAGAAGACAATGTGTGACCAATCCCATATGGTATAAATTTGAGCAATAAGTTTCTCAAATAATTCAGGTGTTGTGGTCCTTCTGGCTCCTTTAGCGTATCATCGTTTATCAGTTATTTTCTACTTTTTAGATCTATAGCTACCTTTTTTAAAAAATATTAATATATCTTTTCCTACTCTCTCTTGATACTTGATTCTCTCTTTCTCCCAACAAATCTCTTAGTTTGCTTTCCCAGGTGATACCTATTTTTAGCATATACTAAAAACACACAGTTATATCCCTCCTTTCCTAGCCTACTACTCTCCAAGATATAAATCATAAAGTTCAGTTTCAAGTCTATGATGGATCTAATTAAGACTTAATTAGATCAGGCCTCTCCCACTCAGAAATCATTCTTTCCATACTTAACAATGACCTCCTTATTATTAAATCAAAAAGCAATAGGCAGCTTTCACTGTGTATTTATTATACTTGCACTACAATTTGGCTCTCTGGACAGCACCCTCTTTGAAACCTCATCCTCCTTGGTTTCTGTGACATTTTCTGTGTGTGTGTTAATCACCATTATAGACTCCTTTTCTTCTCGCATACTTTAACTCTTGAGGTTGCTATGGTGCCATTTTTAGATGTAGCTTTCTTCTAATCTAGGCATGCAACCTGTTCCTCTTCCATAGCGATAGTTGCACAATAGACGCTGATGATTTCCAAATCTACATATCCAGCCTGTGGTTCTCCCTCACTTATTACGTCATTTTAGTGAGCAATTCCTATCCATCCTACCTATAAATTTCACTTGAATCTACAATTTACCTCTATCTCCAATCTTAGAAACAGTATAATACACAGCACTCCAGACTCAGACTCCCTATGTGTAAATCCTGCCTCTGCCTCCCGCTAGTTATACAACTATGGTAAGTTATTTACCCTTTGTACCTCAGCTTCCACATGAGTAAAATGAAGATTAAAAAAGAGTAACTTACTCACAAGGTGTGCTGCTGTTATTATTATCATTATTATAGTTCAATTCATCATCATTTTTCAAAAATCTCGATAGTTGTAATCACCACCTTACAGCCACCGCCCCTCCCCCATTTTGGCTCTCTTAAAATTGACAGACTGATCTTCCTGAAGTGTTAGCATGTCTTTTCAGTGCATAAAATTCTGAGATGGCTCCCCTTAGTTTTCACAATATAATTCTGATGAACCACGCTCCACTCACTATGATTCCTGCCAATCTTTTGGACCTAACCTATTGGCACAGAGGAAAATGGAGGACACTAGATTCTTCCTCCAACTTTCAACCAGATTATGATGCCATATATCCAACCTCTCAATAACAGAATTATTTTCCCTTTGGCAAAAATTTCTGCTAGTCTATTTCTTAAACTGCATTCTAAACAAACAAGCAAGTTGAAAATGAGATTTAATAATTTTTGTGGGTATAGCCAATTCATATATTGAGGCAGAAAACCTAAAATACAAATATCATTACACAACTTTTATGCATGGCCACCTATCATTTATATTCTTTATTTGTCTGCCCGCCTTTACATTTTGTTCCTAGTGTTTCATTTCATTCTGTCATGCTTCACTGTACTGAAAGCAATAACCATGGACATGAAATAAATTGATTGTGTTCAAGAGAGATAGTGTAGATGGTGGAGGTAATTAAGTATAGAGGTAAATTTTCCTACAAAAGCAAAATTGACATTTTTTCTGTAGTCCTGAAACTTTAGTTACTCCACTTTGAAAATGATATTTACTTAAGCAAAAAAAGAAAAGAGACAATCCAGTATATATTACACTAATGTGAGTTCTAAAAATTGGGCAATTGGGGATAATCATGAATTAGTATCCTGAGAGTCATCAAAATTGTGGAGAAAAAATTAATCAAATTAATTAAAACAGTCCTTTGGAACATTGCAATATACAAGGGTACCACACTACACAGTTTCTAAGTATTTTAAGGGACATAGAAATAATATTTTTTGCTGTTCATTATGGACAACTTACACAGTGTATTTTTTTACTTAAAGGAACATGATTAAACTTCCAAATAGTGTTGTGTATTCTCCTCACTTTATATATGATAAACAGAAACATAGAAAGACACAGTGACTTCATAGAAACAAATCACATCATTGGAAGAGTAAAACTACCTACACCAATTTCTATATATGTATTGATTTCCTTCTTGTTAGTGGTCTTAACATGAAATGCTTGGGGCAGTTTTATTGGACAAAAGAATATAATCTTTAAAGATATAATTCTAGAATTCCCTGTCCAATTTTTCAGATTAATTAGAATAATAGAGTTTAGTTAGTATCAGTATTTTAAGTATTGAAAAATACATAAAAGATTTACACCTTCATTATTGTTGCTGACATTAGTTTATATTTAAATGTTACTTACAGCACCTTCTCGGTAAATCATATCTGAGATAATGGATAGCATTACACACTTATTTTCTACGACTGGTATGAATTGATTATTAGCAAACTTCTATATTACTGTGTTTTGAATTTTTTGGAAATAACTAATTTAAAGCTTCTCAAATGATTTAAACAACCTATTTTAATAAATACTATTTCATATACTTACTATGATATGTCAATGCTCAGAGATACATGAGATGCCATTTACCAAAGATAACACTGCATCAAAACTTCTTTCTCTGTTCATGAGCATCATGTAGGCCGCAGCGCTGTGGCTTCTCAGGTGTGGGAGTATCGATTGCATCACAGCAGCAGAGTAACAGGAGCGCCAGAATTCAGTTTGCCATGAGTGGTGCTGCCTCATCAGCCTCTCAGAATTGAGGCAGGGAACTGTCAGCAGAACTGCTCCAAGGTTTGCTTGGGAAGGCAGATAAGTGGTCCCTCAGGTAAGGAGGACTCAGACAATAAAGCTTTACAGATTGCAAACACCACCTTAATTGTGTTGGAATGCGAACAGGAAGTCAATGCAGCCCACCGCTGTAAATGAAGTTTAGATTCCTAAGTAAGCGTGTGCTTTATTCTGAACCCTTAGAAACTTCGGAATAGATGCCAACATGGTATCAATACTTGATCATCTGTAATATTGCAAAAGCCTTGATTGGAGGCAGTCAGGATGCACATAGAATATATTATCTTCCTGAATGTAATATTTTTATGCCATAATTGGGTTTGAGTTTATCCAGATTTAATGAGATATATTGTACATGAGGAGAATGGCTACATGTAAAAATATTTTATCTCACTTTAACACATACCATCCAAGTCCTTCCTTTGCTATATTTTCCACTATTTCACACTATGGCGCTAGTTATAAATTTTGCTTTGTTTAAAGATCTTTCTTACCAGTTAGACTGTAAGCTCTTTGATGTCAAGGTCCGTGCCTGCCTAGATTTATTACTAAATAATCAGGAACCAGTTTAGTCTCTGGAATTGGAGGGATTTAATAACTACCAGTTGAATGCATTAATGCTCTTTTAATGTTTTTTTCAAAGGTGTGGGGAAGAAGATAGTTCTGTTTGATTAAATCCTAGAGCATACAGTACAGTGATGAAATATAGCAAATGCAGTTTACTTTTAATATATAAATAATATCAAACCAAGGATTCCGTTATAAAAACTCTTACATTCTTGTTATGAAAAACAACAAAAAACAAAGCTATTTGTACCACATAAAATAGTAAGAAAAATGTAACATTTAAAAAAATTTTTTTAAGTTATAGTTAGAATTTCAAATATCAGCAATATTTTTCCAGAATCTATCCTGATATTTTTTGTAAGCAGAAAAAAAATGTATAGAAAAACAATATGGTTATGTCCTTAGTACAAAATAATACAATTGCTGACACATCATAATTCTAGGTTTCCATACTTTGACTTGTCTGGTCCCTATTGTGACAAATAGCATGGGTTTGTAAAATGACTGGCCAGGGAAAGGGACAACACCTGTGTCCATGGAGTATAGGAAAATTAACAGACCTCCACGGGCATTAAACTCATGGCTTCATTGTTAGCACAAGCCCTATCCCAAGGGAGAAAAGCAGCCAGGATTTGGGGTCTGTTTCTTTTCTCACACAATGTTCTTTATAGCTCATCATTGGGCTCTGCTTTTTTCATAGCATTGCAGCTTGGAAATTCCACAACATTCTGATTGTACAGCTAATGTAAGCTCCAAATCACAATCGACTCCTTAGTATAAGCACATGTTCAAGACCATTTCCTAATATAGAAAGATAGGCCTTCTGTTTCGATTACATTCTGCAGCATTTGTTTATTTTCCTATGGCCCACCCTGAACCTCATTTTAATGTGGAAAGCTCTCAAATATTTATCTAGGAGTATAAATAAAAATTACTTCCATCTTCTCTTATAAATCTATTGCTACTGTTACTCCTGACTCTTCTGCCGTCACTTTTGATTTTTCTTATTTGACTGAAACCAAAATTCTTGATTTCTGAGTGCTCTTTTTTTCTCACACATATAGCACTTAAAATATTCAAGTGTTTCATTAAAAATCAATTCACTTAACTCATCCACATGCTTCTTTGTTAACATTCAGTATCTCAAACAATACTTATATGTAGTAGTTGCTTAATAATTATCCTATAACTATGTTGAAAAAATAATTGTGTAAAAGTTAAATTCATATTCTGAAAAAATACATATATATTTATACCCATATATAAATATAAATATACATGTGTGTGTGTGTGTGTGTATATATATATATATATATATATACAGAGAGCGAGAATACTATGGAAAACAAATATCTGGCACCATGTCACTCAAAATCACCATAGTAGTTGTGCTGTGAAGGCATGATGTGACACAGTTTATTTATAGTTGGTACTTTTGAGAATAAATATATCAATCCCTCATTTCAAGAAAGTCTTATTGAATCTAGAAGTAAGATCTAAATGAAATGTACCAAACTGAGTGTCAAATAATCTTCCAAGAATAATGTATGTCATAAGCCAAGAATTGCCACAATGTTTTGGAAAATGGCCAAAAAATAACATTCAACTTCAACTTCATCTTCAGTGCAAGGAAAACTCCTGGGCTGTTGAAAACCACTCACTCTAGACTTTGACACAAACAATTAGCAAATCATAATCAACAGAGATGTTGACCATACACTTTGGTGCTGTAAGAGTATACTTGTAATACTTTGTTACTAAGGAAAAGGATAGGGAAACGGGATGTGTGGATGGGGAGAGGATGAAGAGGGAAATATTTTTCAGAGGAATTTTGTTTGTATTTTTATCTTTAGTGAGATACTTATAAGTTTACTGTTTTTATTTTGAAAAACAAAGTATTTTGAATATTTTGAAAACAAAAATGATAGACCCCCTTCCCCTACTCCCCCCAGGGCCGGCCTGGTGGCGTAGCAGTTAAGTTCGCCAGCTTCCATAGTTGGCGGTTCACAGGTTCGATCCTGGGCACGGACAGACGCACCAGTTGTCAAGCCATGCTGTGGTGGTGTCCCATATGAAGTGCAGGAGGATGGCCATGGATGTTGGCCCAGGGCCAGTCTTCCTCAGGAAAAAAAGAGAAGGATTGGCAATGGTTGTTAGCTCAGGGGTAGTCTTCCTCACACACACACAAAAAAGATAAAAGAAAAATAAAATCTGAGCTTTTAGTATAAATCCAGTCTTCTCTGAACTCCTTTTCCATATAAAAAACCTATTTCTTCTCAGACAGAAAAAATTCTCTATTTTATTTTATATCATACATTTAAATAATTTTTGGATATGAATATTTTGTTTAGGTGAGACAAGGAATGAGGACATAAGACTATTTTCAAGTTACTGATTGTGTTGAAAGTTAGGATATTTCTTAGGTCTAAATATCAGAAGGCTCAATGTAGTCTTACTTTACAAAAGAAATCCAAGAATCAAGTTTCTGTTTACAAAGCTATAAATATCTGTTTCAGATAATCCTCCTCCTCCTAGTATCGTGCTATCAGTTTATTGTAATTTAATTTCCTATACTTTGTTAGAATATCACTCTTCTTGTTTTCACTGATGTCCATTCTTCTTATTTACCATACTAAAAATAGCCAAAGATACAATTCTAGCTGAGTTAGGGAAGGCCACTCTTCCTAATGGTGGTGTAGGTTGTCTGTATGTATGTTTATTGTTTTAATTTGCTTGACTCTAAAAAAACATTATCTTGCCCAGTTTTTTTTAACATTCCTTTACTCTTTAGGAAATTGAAGAATATTCTTTATGCTTTAAGAAACCAGGGAAACCTCACCTTGAGTCTGTGATGACCTTACTACTCTCCATCTTCCCCGGGCCTGGGATTGCTTCTCTCCAGTTCTCTCAGAAGTCACTTCACATCCCAGAGCCAAAACCTCTTCCAGCCCCGCTGTGCCCGAGATCTTACAGTGACCACACACCCTCCATTTCTTCCCACACTTACTCAAGACCGTTAGTAAATTCCGGCAATTTAACCAGTCTTCATGCTGTATGTATCGTATTTCTCAATCAGTGTCCACAAATAACGGCTTTACTCTGGGAAAGTGAAACCAAGGGATCTGTCTTTCTGTCCAAAGTTGGCACTGGCTGGAGAAGGCATCATTTAACCTGAACTACCTTTTACTTCAAGAAACAAAGCTTTAGGTTTTGTCCTCAGTAACACAAGGCAAGATTTCCTAATGTGAGTATGCAGCACTCCCTTCCTATAGAATGTTAATAGATGCCATGTAGAAAAGAAAATATTTTCATTAAAAAAAAATCTTTTTTTGAAAGGATGGGTTAAAGAAGTTAAGCAAGTGTCTTTACTGCAAGGATCTTGGAGTCTTTAGTACGTTAAGGTGCAGCGCCAGTCTACAAAACGTAATGAACTCTATGGGAAGCGCAAGTTTAACCCAAGCTCCACTGTTATGAGTCAGCATTAAAGACAACTGCCTCCACCCTGAAGGAATGTCCTGTACTGACTCAACCGCATTCTCTAAGAGTAAAATTTCCAAAGAAAATAAAAGAGTGCACATGGGCGTAATCTCTATCCTCTCTTTCCTCCTGTAAAGTCTATAAAGGTTTCTACAAAGTGTTTACCATGGTAAACACTAATCCTGAGAGTGTAGAGTTATGCCGAGAACTATTTTCCCAACCCTGAAAGGCCTGGCACAGGCAGCTCCAAGACCCGGAACCAGAAAACCGCTTTCTCTTACTCTCTGTCTCTACATAGAAGGGTGTGATTAATTCTGATGCTTGGTTCTAGACTTTTTTGGCCCAGTCTAGCTTACTCAAGTTTTCCATCAGAATTTCAGAAAACACTGTAGTTAACAGCATTTTGTTATTTTTGTCTCCCTCCCTCTTAAAGGCTTTGGGAGTCAGGTTATTTTGACTGAGAGCAGAATTAAAGCATCGTGTGTACGACTAGCCAAAATCACCTTAATATTATTTGAAATCACACCTTAAATACATCCTTTCTTCAATATTTCTTTAATAGGTAACATTTCTAAACTTGCTTAATCACATAGTTTTGTTTTTTAATTTGAACCTATGGAACAGCTGCTAATTTAGTAGGGTTCAAATGTTGGCTCCTCTACTTACTAGTGAGGTGGTCTTCATTTCTTTTCTTAATCTCTTTGAGCCTCAATTTCCTAGAATATAAACAGAATTATTAATACCTACCTCATAGTGTTATTCGAGTAATGACTGAAATGATAAATGTAAAGTCATTAAGATAGTACGTGGCATGTCATAAGGGCTAGACAAATTGTAATCGCTACAAATTTGTCCTCTTAGAATTTCCTCATATCCAGCACCAGATCAAACCATATCATCCCTTTGCTTAATACAATACACTGGGCACCAAATGCCTTTCAAATATATCCCAAACTTCCTGAAATTCACATATGAAATCAACCCCTTCCTATCTAACTGCCCCCATTTTGTGCCACTTTTCACTTTCTGTATCTCTTTGGTTCCACCGGCCTTTAATCTATTCCTTTACCGCACTAAGCTTGCCCTACTTATATGTACTTGCTCTGCTTATTTCCAAGAATTCTAATCTGTAAATTTTTGGGGGGTTGAATCCTTCCTGTTACTCGGTTTCAATCCAAATGTCACCTTCCTTGAACATATAAAATGCATTATTTTAAAAATTTTTTAAATGATATTTCCCACTAGTTGGAATTCTCTTACATGTTTCTTTGTTTACTTATTTTTGTCTATCTCCACCGGTAGAATGGTACAGGATGTAGGGGCCTTCTCTGTTGTGCTCAACGCTACATTCAAAGTGCTTAGAGTAGCGTTTGAAAGAAGATAAATGCTCAATCAATTTTTGCTCAATAAAATAAATGGAGTAGACTGCGGCCATTTAAGTAACTCTGCTGTGGGTTTGGCAGGTAACAGAAGTTGTGGATATTCTGGTATCTGGCGCCAGAAGGAGGTCCCGGGGGAGAGCTGAGAGAGTAAGATATTTAGTCAGCAATCTTAGCTCTTCATTCTAATCATTCTTATCTTTCATAATCCATATTATAGTTCAGAAAAGGAAGAGGACAAAATTGGGACATTATATACTTGATGCACCAATATATATTCATGACTAGCAGTGTCAGGAGATAATAAAACCACCATCATACTCTTGTGGACTGGCATTCTGTATTTACTCAGAGCTGGAAATATCCATCAGAGGGACATGTTTGGGACTTAATCAAAATACACATGGGAGAATGATCCCCCAAATTTCTGCCTATAGGATAGAGTTAGACATCAAAAATACCCCAGGGCACCCAGCACTCAGCTCTTGGTTTCCAATATCATTGTTCAATAAAAGGAACTAGGGCTACTTGGAGAAATGGCTGAGTCTAGGATTAGGGCACAGAATATACAAGGTGACCTAGAGTATGTCATAGTGCACCCAAATAAAGAAGTGATCAAATAACAAAAAAACTCACAGTGATGTACGTCAAAGTTACACAGGTACCAACTGAAAGAGTTCTCAATGGCCAAAGAACGATTTGAGCAACAAAATAAACTAGTACTGGATTAGAGCCCAAAGTGTAAAATAAATATCCAAGAATCTGTACTAATATAAAGAAATAATTGAATAAACAAATAAATGGGAGAAAAGAGACAAATCTCCCTTGCAGAAAAATTCCAAATAATTTATATACTCTACTCTTTGTTAACTACCACCTCTTAAGTGTGAGATGCTCATAATGACTTCCTTTTAATGAGTACAGTATGGAAAGGAGAAGAAAAGAATAACCTTATAGTGGAGAAAATTGACAAACACTACTTCATGGGTGGTCAAGATTAACATCAATAGTGATAATCACATTATAGTATGTCACCTTGATATGATGTGGTGAAAATGGCACTTTGCCTCTGTGGTCTTCCTTTCCAAAACCCATAACCCCAGTCCTATCATTAAAAAAAAAAAAAATCAAATAAATCCCAATCGATGAATATTGTATAATGTCCCTGACTGATACTCCTCAAAAGTGTCAAGGTTATCAAAACCAAGAAAAGTCTGAGAAACTGTCTCAGTCAAGTGAAACCTAAGAAGACAAGGTGACTAAATGTGTAGTGGTTTCCTGGATGGGATCTTGGAATAGAAAAAGTACACTAGGTAAAAACTAAATAAATGTATATAAGGTATGGGCTTTAGTTAATAATTTATCAATATTGGTTTATTAGCTGTTATAATGTACCATACTAATGTAAATTGTTAACAATAGGGGAAACTGGGTATTCATTGTTTGGAAACTCTCTGTGTTACCTTTGCAACTTTTCTGTAAATCTAAAATTATTCTAAAGTAAAAAGTTCATTTAAAAAAAAATCCAGGATAACAATTTATGCTTGACTTTATAAAAACAAGTGATGCGTATCCTGAGAGTGCCAGTTTAAAAATAATTCAGAAACATTTATTTAATATTCTACGGTTGTTAATAAATCAACTTGTGTTTATATTATGCATGTAGCAAAAATGTGTGATTTACAAATGAATGAATTGATGAAAAAAAGCAACATTTTTGCCTATTTTACTGCAAAAATTTCTTTTTAGATATTTTATGATTTTGAGAGGAAAAAAAGCAAACAAAAAAAATTTAGGCTTGTTAGATTAAATCAAGCAGAGAAACAAATCCTTAGGTAATAGTTTCATTTTAGCTAAATTTAAAACAAAATAGTAATAGCATAGTTTCATGGGATTATTTTCACCATATAAATCAAAATATTTTTAGAGACATTGTCTCATTCCTTCCAACCTTATTGTGTGGATTAAGGTTAAAAAAAATCAAGCACATCTTTTTTATATAGGGATAGTTCTATAAAAATTCAGGCTTTAACAAACATTGTTTTATTTAGTCATTTCTAAGCCTCAATCGACCAACTTCCTTTGAGATGAGTAGCTATTTTTAACACAGGGCAGATATTTATACAAAATTCCCCAAGGAAACTATCTACTCTTGTCTCTATTCTCAGAGTCCTGATTAAAAAAAAAAAAAAAATGTAAAGAAAGAAAAAAAACTCATGAAAACAAGATAAAAAGAGCAGGAACTTTTCCCATATAAGGTTTATTATACTTAAATAAAGACTTTTTTTTCAGAATTTGCAAAACTTCAAATAATGATAATGATATATTGGTAAAATATAGTGAAACTGAAATTCTTTTACATCATTGGTGATAATGTTGATTGATTTCTTTTTGGAAAACGACTAGAAAAATCTCTCATATTCCACTTGGAACAAGTAATCTCACATCTTAAAATGTAGCCAAAGCAAAGAATACAAAATATTAAAAGAGGGAAAAAAAACCTTAATGCCTGAAAATGAGATTTAATATAATCTACTTTTTGAAATTAAAGAAAAAGAAACTATTTAAAATGCACAAGAATAAGGAACTAGATAAGAAAATAATATTACATTATTGGAGAGATTTATAAGGTCATTAAAATATTTGCAAAGAATATAAAACAATTTAATGCCTTAATAAAAAGCAAGTATGAAAAATGGATACTCTCATAAACGTTAGCTTAATATTTTTCTAAAGTTTACATATCAGTTTTTGACTTTTCTCAAAGTTCAATTGATCTCTATCTTATATAGAGCAGATTATTAGTTTTCTCTCTATATATCATATTGTAATTGATTCACTTTGGTAGGAGTATGGAAAGCCTTGTTGCCCAAATTGGCTATTCTTGCAAGTATCATTAAAGCTTTTTTAGAGTTGTGATGGTTAACTAGTAACATGACATTAAAAATTTTCCTGGTCAAAACCATGTTAGTCACATACCATTGAGTAAAATTTGAGGAACTCAAGCAATTATTCATATGTTGAATTGGACAAAAAAAAGTACCTTGAAAAATAAATTGTGGCTTTGGTTTTAGGAATTCTGTTAGTTGCAGACTTGTGAAGGAGACCAGATTAAGCTTCTAGATTTTCCATGAAGGTTTACAAACTCATCTCCTACCACCTTGTTTCTAAAGCATATGCTCTATCAGTAAGATGACAACATATAAGATTAGTGTGGTAGGCAGAATTTGGTCCCTATGATCTTCATTCCCTGGTGTTATACCTGGGAATATGTTACCTTACATGACAAAGGGGACTTTGTGTATGGAATTAAGGTTGCTAATCAGCTGACTTTAAATCAAGAAGATTATCCTGGGCTATCAGTTGTACCCAAGGTAATCATGTCCATTTATAAGCAGAAGAGGTTTATAGATTTAAATATTCGTTAAAATTTTCTTTACAACCATCATTTGAAGAGGGTAATATTGTATGCCAGTTATCTAGACTCACTTTCCACCCTTTTTCACTCTGAAAAAAAAGGGATGTGGGGTGGCTTCCAGAAGCAGAGGACAGGCCACACTGACAGGCAGTCCTACAACCGCATGGAACTGGATTTTGCCAGTAACCTGGAGAATCCAGGAGACGGATTCTCACCTAGAGCCTCCGGAAGGGAACACAGCCCTGCTGACACCTAGATTTTGGTCTGTGAGACTAAGCTGAGGAATTAGCCTATCCCCCTTGACTTCTGAAACTATGAGATTCCCACCCACGCCTACGGAAACCCACAACCTACAGAAATCATGAGATAATAAATCTAGGTGGTTTTACGGCACTAAATTTGTGAAATTTGTTACAGCAGCAATATAAAACTAGTACACTAGTAGACCTACTGCCTTCATCAGTGAGTAGTGTTATCTCAAGACAGCTTCCTTCAAAGGCCAAAAAGATAAAGAGGCTATTTTTTAACGAGTTGGAAATATACAAAGCACACATTCTCTTCTAATCACTTAAATTGAATTGGATTAAGTCTGACAAAATTACCTTAGTTCTGTTTCATCTTCTTTCTCTTGGTTGGATTTTAACACTGCCTTTGCCCTTATAAACTTATTTTGGAAGAATCTGCCACGTGAACACTAATACTGTTCACTTTTAAAATTTTGAAAAATTTACTCTGTGCCACTCTATATTGTTTCCATTTGATCAATCACTTGTGTAACTACATGATGAGGGAAAAAAGCTTTCTTTTTTTCTGAAAAACTAGTATTTTCTTTTATTTACTGAAACTTTGATAAGTAATTATTGCTGATTCTCTCTCTCTCTTTTGTAATTGCTGGGAATCCTAGAGCCAATTCAATATTCAAATATAAATATATAGTCTTTATGTCATAAATAAGACCAAACATATGTATGGTCTGTGTATTATTTTTACCCCTTTATTGACTTTCTAGTTATATTCAAACATCCCATGTTTTGGTTTTTAATTTCTTTCATTTAAGCTTATTGCATGACTTTATTTTTGTAAGAACTTTCAAATTCTTTGCAGATTGAGGTGGGAATATATTAAGAATAAATACTGTTTATTTCTGACAATTTATCCATGTATATTTTGTTTCTGAGATTTCTAAGAATTTATCCATGTCTACTTTTTGTATCATTGGCTAAAAAGAGCATCTAAGCTTTGGAGTTTTTGTTTCCCTGCTCTACCCATTTTTTTTTTTTTTCTCCTTGAATCTGTGGGTGAAGTATGTCCAAAGTACATTTCTCTGGCAGATTCTGTTTAATGCAGCTACTGGTGTTTAAGATATGAGAATTGTTTCAGAGGAAAATAAAATCATAACTAGAAAACCAACACTTACAAAATACCTTATCTTTTAATATTGTTCACAGATAATTTTGTCATTACTCTTGGTTTTGTATTGAATTGTGTTCCTCCCCCATCGCAACTCACCCACTCCTGCAAAAGAAAATATGCATCCATTCCTAACCCCTAGTATCTGTGAATGCGACCTTATTTGGAAATAGTCTTTTCAGACTTAAGTTAAGGATCTCAAGATCACATCATCCTGGATTTAGGGTGGGTACTAAATCCAATGACTGGTGCCCTTAAAAGAAAAGTTCAGAGTAACACACACGCAATAACACAGAGACAAGAAAGCCACGTGAAGATGGAGGTAGAGATTGCAGTTATGCTGCCGTCAGCCAAGGAACGCTTGGGACCATAAGAAGCTGGAAAAGATTATACTATCTGTATAATCTCCCTCATATCCATTTCTCCATTGGAATCCAACAAAAAGAAGAAAAAGCAGCAGCAGCGGCAGGAAGAGGAAGAAGGAGGACTAAGAGAAGGAGGTGTAAGAGTAGAAAGATGAAAGAGAAAAGGAAGAAGAAGAAAAAGAAATGGCAATACATAAAAAAAGAGAGAGAATGCAAAGGAGCTCGGAGATATTTAGTCTTAAACCACCCCTTATTTACTGAGTCAAGATTTTTGACTTTAGTTATTGAATCCAGGTGAAAGGAATTATCTCTTTTCTATTTATAAAATTAAAGAGTTCTGAAGCACAGATGTTGAACAGATTGCATTTGCACTTTACCATCTCAATATTGTTTCACTAGAATGAACAGAAAAGACCACTCTTCAAAAGAACAGGTGTGGAATTGTACCCGTGGTTCTCCTGTTTATTCCCTTTGAGTTTAAAAGACTGGATTTGTCTATGGAGGAAAATTCTGGTATCAAGTTTGCTATGGCTTAAACCAGCCAAAGTGTCTTTAATTCTTCTCTTAGACTCAATTAGAAAAGCATAATTATCCCATCTCCTCTTCTTCTTTTCCTCAGAAGTATCTTCGTTATTAAGATAACTCTAGGCCTGCAGGGCAGTGGTTAAGACTAGAATACCCCCCATCCCAAAACACTGAAAATCCGGGTTAAGTTAAAGAACATTTTCATATATTAAAAAATAACAATCCATTCTGGGATTGGCTCAGGGGTGAGTTAGTTCTTGTTAATGAATTTTTTATTGTAGGGGAAAATCCCCTTTTAAAGCTCCCCTATTGTGGCTGTTTTTGGAGTTGGCCAGAGGAAAGAAATTTCTTAGAATAAGTTTTTTGCACAAGGGAAATGTTTAAATATAGTTGTTGAGTCTGCTCCCAAATACTTAATAAAGATCGAAGTTGCAAAAAGCAACTGTTCTAGGAACTTAATAGTACCACATTCAACTTTCCTATACTGGGGGCTATTAATGCTAAATGTTAGTCTGAAAGTCTATTCCAATGTTCTCCCTCACCACTCTCAATCCTCCACATTTCCTCTGAGCGTGGATAAGTGTTTCAGGCTTCTTTCCTCTAACAAATAGCCTGCAAAGAATAATGTGTTTCCCAATGTTGATAGGAAAGTAGGACTGTGAATACAGCACAGAATAGATTCAAATACATACTCTCAGAGAAAGACTATAAAAATAATCTCTGTGGAAATTCACTCAAGCACCAAGCTGTCCCTCTTGATGCTTTCCAGGAAGGTACGATTGCCAGCATTAACTCTGAGAATCTTACAGTGAAGCTTGGCTAGAGAAGTTTCTACCACCATCTCAAACCAACCAGTCTTAAACAGAGAATTTGTTGACCTGAATGATGGTCCAGTTCACTAGTGTGCACCCAGAATAGATTGTGATGTCTCCAGTGAAACTAAAATTTTAACAAGAATGGATAGATAACCATCAACACGCATTTGCTCTCCAATATGGGGGAGGAGGTGTGGATGTTGCACATGCTTTCTGAATTTCTACTTCAGGCTGTTCTTTATGGTTCATTTCTAAATCATTTTCAGACACACGCACGCACACACTCAGTGTGGGAGAGACAGGCATTCCTCGTCCGTGAGCCTTATATAAAATGTTAAAGCATTTTATAATAATGCTACTTTTCCTATATTACAATTGAGATTTTACCTCGATATTTCTCATCCATCAATACTATGAAAATTATACACTGAAAACTATCCTAATGTTTCCTAAGGCATACATGAAAACTGATCATTTTTATTTTTTGTGCTTGGAATAAAAAGATTTCAAGTGTTAACTGAGTAAAGATACTTTCAAAGTAGAGACTATTTAATGCTAATGATAACATTAATTTTATGTGCTTCCAACAATGTGATCCTTTGAATCTTTAGTCACCTTTACTCAAGTTGCATTATTAATATTATTTTTAAATAAATTAATTTTGTAATGTCATAACAATTTGTATATCTGTAAGTTTATAAGATGTGCAGGGCATCCACTTTTCCTCGATCAGATAAGAACAAGGGGGAAGGGCTGCACAAATAACTATTTGATTTATTCAATCATAACAGGATGAAAATTAACCAGAATGAAGTGATGAAGATCAACACCGCATAGCTTGGACAATTCAGTAATTCTGACATGAGGACCTTCTCTCACCAAAGATATTAATTTTTTTCAGGATGTAAGCATAAATAATCTCTGCTTTGCAGTGAAAGTACAGAACTGTTGAGAGGCTGAAGATGTTTTGTTCTCAACGTGAATGGGGCCTTGCCTTGATGTTCAGAAAAAGGGACAAGATGCAGGCAACATCTTTCCCCCATGTATTCTAGACTGACAACTATAACCATTCCAAAAGTTGTGGCTTTTTCCTTTAGAATATAAGTAATTTAAGTCTCTGTTTGAAATATATTACAAACAGGAAAGAGAAAATTTTATAACAAGGAATGTAGAAGTGAAGAGTGATGGTGGAAAAGGAAAACAATATCTTTCCTGAGGATCTTGGCCACCCTATTAAGATGCCTATTGATCACATTGAGAGACTTCTAAGCAGGAACAGATTTGAAAATAGCAATAACAAATGTGCAAGTCACCCTATCTATCAATACTTGACATCTGTATAATAAACCATTCATTGATATTTGACAGTTATTTATGATTTTCAAGTGAAGCACTGTTGTTCATTTGGAATTTGATTTATAATTTGAAATAATCTTCCCAGGAGAATATTGAATATTGTGCTTGACACATTAGTTGAAGTTGAGTCATCATCTATTACTGAAATACACCGATATGAAATATTAGGTGCTGTTCTGCCAACCTGAAATATTTCTGACAGTGAATCTTAAATAGATCATTAATGTTCACACTTCTGTTGCACAATGAAAGATTCAGTTGATGATTGAAGGGCCTTTTTAACTTTCAGAGTTGTGTTCAGTTTTACAGATCATAGAATCATAGAGCTGGAAGAATCCTAGTTACTATTTAGGATTAGAACAGATAAAATTTCAAAGAGAGTAAGTTATCTTTAATAACCTACAATGTAAAATTTATATTAAATAAGATGACCTTTTTTAATGAAAACTAAACAATAATTCAATATATCAGAGAAATATGCAGAAAACATTTCCAGTCTTGTGAATGACATTGTGTCTGATAGTTCCAAATGAACTAGTACTCTCGATATTGAAGAAGCTGGAGAAGTATGTTCCATCAGAATGCCAGAACATGGTGCAACTAGATAGGTGAAACCTTTTTAAGTAGAATTTCTAGAACAGTTTAGTGCCATTTGGACAACAAATTTTCTACTCTGTCAATAGTGAAAAGTCAGTGAAATGTTCTAATAAAATTTAGATAGTGGGACTTTGATAAATATTATTCATCCAGTTAAACAAAGTTTCTTACAAAAAGTAAGCGTATTGGGGCCAGCCCAGTGGCACAGCAGTTTAGTTCGCGCTTTGGCAGCCCAGGGTTCGCGGGTTCGGATCCCAGGCGCCCGCCCGCCGACGCACTGCTTGTCAGCCATGCTGTGGAGGCGTCCCATATAAAGTAGAGGAAGATGGGCAGAGATGTTAGCCCAGGGCCAGTCTTCCTCAGAAAAAAGAGTAGGATTGGCAACGGATATTAGCTCAGGGCTGGTCTTCCTCACAAAAAAAGAAAAAAAAAAGTAAGCGTATTAATATGTTCTATTATGTTGATTGAAACAATGCAAATGGGAAAAGCCCAAACTACACAAACGGGAATCCATTTGCCTTCCAGTAATTTATTTTCACTTCCTGGCCTCCAAATTAATAGTAACTAAAATATGTCTGGAAAGAAGGCCTGATTATTACATTTCTCCCTTTCCAGACTATGCAAACTAATAAATCAAATTAACATTAGGGACACTTTAAAAAGTATCCATCTACAACTATTTCTATAAAATATAATTGCAGCTACACATTTATGCCCCTAAATCCCTACTTAAATACTTTTTTCATAAAAACACATTTGTTTAAACAGTAAATACTTCTAAGACAGCGGAACTGTGGTACTTATATCTAAACATATTCTGTTCTTATTCACATTGGTTTGCTTTTTAAATTAGTAGACATTCTATTTTCAATGTAGCACATAATTTCTCCTTTACTTATCCATAATGTCATTTAGTTAATCAGAAGATGCATTTTATTATCATTTTGTCACTAACTTAAAGAGTTATGTATATTCCTAAACTGAACAAGTTGCTATATTCCCACTTAAGAAAAATTAAGGCATAGTCAAACGAGATACCTATTAGATAATAAGTTTCAATATTGATAAATGCCTCCTTAACGGTGCTAGCTACGTTTAATTCATTACTACAAATAATATAAATGGACCATAAGTATATTGGTTCAAAGAGTTAAGAATTCAAATTAACTGAGACAATTGTAGTATTAAAAACCTACTTTGAACTTCAGGTAAAGAATATGAAAAAGTGTGATTTTCCACCTCAGATTGCTATTTAAAAGGTTAATTCAGCATGTGTATTTGTTATCTCAAGTTCAACATGATCTATTTAAGAGGCAACCTATGATTTGGTAAAGGTCACCGGAGTCAGAAATGCAAGATCTCATTAGTCCTCCTCAGCTGATATAAAAGTTGCCTACCTGCCCATATGCTTAAAGCAAGGTTGCTTGATTTAGTTGTTAAATCATTATATTAAAAGTCTATGTTTCCGGAAACATATTTTGTTCCAGGAAATGAACTTTTTAAAAGCTATTGCATTGTATGTTAACTTAAAGTTTAAAAGATTTCTGTTCTCCTGGCTTAGACACTTTGTCTTATTGAACTGCTTTATGCATACATTTGACCATAACTAGAATGTTAAAAGTTAGCACAAACAAATGTATGCACAGATTGATGAATTTCTCAAATTTTTATGAGGAATTCATTTTTTTTTTAAATTCATGAACTTAAACAGAAAGCTGAACATTTGTGCATATGGTCACACTGTAGTGAGGGTAATTGGAACCAGCTGTTACACTTTGTAGTTTCTGGAAGACTGTGTATTGCCTTCTAGCTACATTGACTTTGTGCAGGCCTTAATAAAAGAAATTAAAGAATGTGCAAGCCTGAATGACTTCCATGTCCTTCTTCAGAAGAGCTTTAATTCAGACCAGACATGGGAGGCATGGTTTTCTGGTGCCACTTGTCCATAACCCATATGCAGATGAAACAACAATTTCTTTATTGTCATGATGTAGTGAATTGCAAACTTAAACTACTCTTCTTGCTTCATTTCAATGTGTCTATTTATTGTAAAGCACCTTACCATGTTATAGTCAAGGATTTTTAAACACACACACACCCCACCCCAACGATATCTAGCATCTTCTTCTATTAAGTAAGTATTTAGATGTAACATATTTAAAATATGTTTAAATATTTTAAAATATTTTCTGATGTAAGGTGTAATAAAATAAAGTAGCACGTATTCAGCCAGACAAACATTTTTATTTAAGGGAAGCATGGTAGAATTGTAATATTTCAAATTTATCTTCTTTCAAAATTTCAGGCTTATGATGGTATTTAGTTGTGGTGAGCAAAAGATGATAGCTCAGGAGAGGATTTTGAGAAGATGGTGGCAGCATCTTTTTTTAATCTCATTGAATAACTACTGTGATAGAATAATAATGACTCCCACAAAGATATCCCAAACTCCAGAACCTGTGAATATGTTACTATAATGGCAAAAGAGATTTTGTAGATATGATTAAAATGAGGATGCTGAGGTGGGGGAATATCCTGGATTATCCAGTGGGCCCAATGTAGTCACAGAGGAAAGAGAGAGACAGAAGTATCAGAGTCAGAGGTATGAGATAGGAAGATGCTACACTGATGGCTTTGAAGATGGAGAGAGAGACCATGAGCCAAGGAATGTGGGCAGCCTCTGGGAATTGGAAAAGGCAAGGAAATGGATTCTCCCCTAGCACCCCTACAAGGACCACAGCCCTGCTGATACCTTGGTTTTTGCCCAGTGAGACCTATTTTGGACCTCTGAGCTCCAGAAATTGAAGATAATAAATTTGTGTTGTTTGAAGCCACTACATTTGTCATAATTTGTTACAGCAGCAATAGGAAACTAATAAACCAGTATAAAGGAGACAAAAACAACTAAAAAGCAAAATCAAAATCACATGGGCAAGATTTAGAACAAAATTAGGTGACAAGGTATTCCCATGAGCACCCAAATCTTAGGTGGGTGAGAACATCATCTACAAAATATCAGCATCTCTGTGAAAGCAAAAAGAAGGAAGAAACATGCATCTGAAAGCAGGAGGAGGTCAGCTTAGTGGAAAGCACTCAGGGCTGAAACTAGCACGGGGCAGGGTCCCTTTAACAGCAGGTGAGTGCAAAGGGCTGACGGTGAGAAGGAGCAAAGGGCCTGGATCAGTTGGATCCCTAGGAGCCTTAGAAATGGACCAATTGGGACGCCCTTCAAAGAAAAGGAGAAGGCTGTGAGTGAAGTCAAAATTGAACAAGGTAGGAATATCCAAAATGAAGTAAAAAGAAGATTTTACCAAAGTGTTAGAAGGGAGCAGAGCCAGAAAATTGCAGAAAACAAGCTACCGTATATTTTTATATCATTGCCAAAAAAGGGGGGAGGGGGAGAAAATAGAAGCTCTGTGAAGTTAGAATGCTATCTAATTCTAAAAGTCTAGGAAAACAAATTTCATATATAAATGAACAACAGAAAATTATTGGACCAAATCTCATACAAAATTACAGTAAAAAAAGGAGAATAAGGGGCCGGCCCGGTGGCGCAGTGGTTTAGTCCGCGCTTGGCAGCCCGGGGTTCGCTGGTTCGGATCCCGGGCGCCCGCCGACGCACTGCCTGTCAGCCATGCCGTGGCGGCGTCCCATATAAAGTGGAGGAAGATGGGCACGGATGTTAGCCCAGGGCCAGTCTTCCTCAGCAAAAAGGGGAGGATTGGCAACGGATGTTAGCTCAGGGCTGGTCTTCCTCACCAAAAAAAAAAAAAAAAAAAAAAAAGGAGAATAATAAGTTTTCTAAAGACAATGAAAGCATATTCTAAAGATGTACTCAAAAAACAGATCAAAAGATATTAAGAACACGATAATAAAAGCCGGCCAACATAAGGACAGGAGTCCCTGAGTAGAAAACTAAAACAGAACAGGTCAATCACTAAAACCAATTTCAAGTAAACTTTCCAGAAATAAGAACTTTCCTAAAATAAAAGATTTTAATTTACATGTCGATGGGGCACACTGTGTGCCAACATCAAGGCATTCTAATAAAATTACTGGTCTTTCAGAAAAGAAAAAAAAAATCCTTTTGGCATAAAAAATACTCCATGATTTTTCATCAGGCTTTTGGACAGTAATGCCTTATGCCAGAAGAAAATGAGAAACATGTTAAAGAAGGCCAAGGAAAGAAAGTGTGTGCCAAGGATTTCATATCCAGCAAAACTGACTTTCAAGTATAAAGGACACACAAAAAACTATGAATATGCAAGATGGAGAATATTGTCCCTTGAGTACTTCCTCAGAAGTTGACTAGAAAATATACTTCAGATAACCAAAGTGACTAGAGACATTAACATAGGAACTGGTGCTGAGCTCTAGAATGGAAGATAAATGAAGGTTAAGAAGGAATGAGCATAGAAGGCAGTGGTTATGTGCTCTGATAATGTAGAAACGTACAACTATTAAAAAATGAGGGAAGAATGGGGAGAGTATATGCAAAAAAATTTAATGTTTTCATAATCCTGTTAATAGTAGTATTACTATTATCATTTTGCTACTCCTGTGTGTAATATGAGGATTAAACAAGCAAGCATTTATGTGTGTCCTCAAGAACCAGGATTCTTGGTGTGGAAGGAAAGACACAGACATCGTTGAGAAGGGGTGAAATAAAGGCTATCTAGCTTTGATGTTGAATTGGAAATATAAATATAATTTTATGAGGTACTTTGTCTTTGCATATATACACATATATGTTTCCTTGCTTGTTCCACTGAAAAGACCTAGAAACAATGACCAATGCAATAAAAATCCACATCTCTAGCATCCAGTTGAAATGTCTCGAAATAGCATTTCTCACCAAAATAAAAGTTTCCAAGAAAAATGGCTAATTCCAGTTCTGGGGCAGGACATATCCAATATGATCCACATCTTTACACACCATATAGCAGAGACTTATTAGGGTTATGCCGAAGGAACTTAGGAGTCAACTTCAAGAGGCTTCCCCTGGCTGAAAACAAGACAATTTGAGCTTCAATGATAATAATTGCGAGGGACTTAAACCCATCAAATATGTGTAAATCAATGTGTTTATAATTTTAGTTAAAAAAAGATCTGGTCACCTTTAGAGAATGGTAGGAACCGATTTATAAAGTGAAAGAATCAAACATTTATACTGCTTTTCCCATATGAACTGTGCCACTGGATCACCAAATAAATGATGCTGGGATGTGTCCCTTTATAATAACAACCCCAGTAATAAATAGAAAAGAGAAGTGATAGAATAAGAATACCATCATTTTGCAACCTTCAGTGAATTAATAGACTTGGGCGTTAGTATCAATGGCTCCTAACATCACAGAGAGAGAGATAACCAGTTAGCATACACTTTCTATAGATCTTGCCAAACATTATGTATAATCATGCCAAGGGATCCAAATCTCTGCATCCTGCAGCCATTTTGCAGGAAGTACAGAGAAAATGGGCTACCTTGAACTAGACCATGAGCGGGAATCAACAAAGTCCAGCTTCTTTGGTGGATAGATTGTAAGAAAAAGGAAAGGATTGGAGGTAGTACTTATAAACTAGGAGATATTGCTTACAATCTTATAAACTTGTAAACTAAGAGGCATTGTTAAATTTAACTAATAAAATGTTAATTCCTAGTACATAACTGATGCTGTGCTATTTTTAGATTTCTCTTTAATCCTCACCACAATCCTATAAATTAAGCTTTTTTTTTTTTTACCAGTTTACAGAGAAGAAAATTGAGGTATATAAAGTTTAAGCATGGTCAAGTTAAAAAAACCCACAAGTTATGATTCTAATATTCCAATCCAGACCAATTGGAATAAAAGCCTACAATTTTAATACTAACCTATACTTTGGACTATATTATATATTATATAATTATAGTGATTCTTTAAGGAATTGGAAACGGGATAGATATGGAAATTTAAACAAAATATTACAATATAATATTATAATTAAAAATTTCTTTCACTCTAAGCACTTTGTATTTCATAAATATGGCACAGTTAAGGACTTGAATCACTTTGTTAAAGAAACATAGTACTTTGCCAATGAGAGTTTTGATTCACAGATGAGACGAGTGATATAAAACTTCAAGAATGACCAGGAATTCATTAGCTGGCTGGGTGCAGGTGGAAGTAAGGGGGTTCCAGGCAACACACACAGCATCTGCAGAGGCACAGAAGCATGGTATGCTCTGGAAACAGATATCATTTGGAGGAATAAGAACAAGGGATGTTTCATCAGGGGAGCTGTAGTATGTAAGAATGAAGTCATATTGTGTAGAACCTTGTCATTCAGGAAAGATGTTAATATTTTTAAATCAGAACATGGCATAATCAGAATTGTATTGTAGTAAATTAACTCTGGATGCTATATCTAGGAAAGGAGTTCTCAATCAGCTATATGGACACTAAAAAGATCCATAGATAGACCTTGGAGGTTCTGGAAACTTGTGAAATTTTGAATGGTATGTTTGTGCATCTTTCCTGGGAAAAGTTCTATATCTCTCAGAGGATTATCAAAGCGTTCCAGAAAGAATCATGGTATTAGGAAAAGTTGTGGATACCACTTAAGAAACGTATTAGGCTCCTAAGGCTGCTGTAACAAAGTACCACAAACTGAGTGGCTTAAAAGAACAGAAATTTATTCTCTCACATTCCTGGAGCCTAGAAGTCTGAAATCAAGGGATCAGCAGGACTATGCTCCCTCTGAAGGCTCTAGGGAAAAATCCTTCCTTGCCTCTTCTAGCTTCTGGTGGCCTTCGACATGGCTTGTGCAGGATAACTCTGCCTCTGTCTTCATATGACTTTCTTCTCTGTGGCTGTCTCTGTGTCCTGTACTCTTCTTATAAGGACACCAGTCCTTGAATTCAAGGCGCACCTTAAATCCAGAATGAGTTCATTTTCAGATCCTTAGCTGATAACATCTGCAGACTATTTCCAAATGAAGTCACATTCTGAGCTTCCAGGTGGACACGAGTTTTGGGGGGTCACTATTCAACCCACTACAAGAAACTATTATTTTAGTTCAGGAGAGCTCTGATTCCATAGAGGAAGTGAAAAATAAAAAGGGGAGTGTTTAGAACACCAAATTTTTGTGTATGGCTGGATTTAATGATTAGGGGGAAGAAAGAATTGAAGATGAACTCCAGGTCTCTAGCATGGGAAATGGAGAGATTGTTATGCTATTAGCTGAGATAGGAAATAAGGGATGTAGGTTTGAGAGTAGATCTGTGTGGTATGTTTGGTTTGGACATATTGACTTGGATATGCTGTCTAGAGAGATGTATCAGAAGCAATGGGAAATAAAACTCAATCTCAGCCTAAGCTGTAAGAGAAGTTTTGATAGAAGGACAAAATTGAAAAAGTGCAGAGGAAATTCAGAAAGCGGAATTCTTACATGGGAACATCTTTGAAAATGAAGCAGCTCTGGATGCTGAGTTGTTTCCTTGAAGATTTTAGGAGACAATTCAGACTGCAGGGGAATCAAAAGTCAATGGGAAGAAAGGAAGGCACGACAGAAAATGTCAACAAACTTTCTAGGAGATAAGTGGAAAGAGAAGAGAGAGGCAGAGGAGACTACAGAATCAAGTGAGGATTTTCTTTTTTGAGGTAAAATAAATATGTTTCTGTGCTAAAGGAAAGGAATCAATGAAAAGGAAAGTGATGAAGAAAAAATAGAAAGGGAGGAATTTGTTGGGCAAGTTATAGGAGAATGGAAAGGGATGGAATCTTTAGCACATGGGGTAGTTTCAGCCACAGTTAAAACCTCCCTGAAGAGCAGAGAAGGTGCTAAGCTGGTTGTATGCAAAAACACTTAGTGACAGAGGCAGGAAATGGAATGAGGTCACTCTCTGTGTCTTAACTTATCTGGAGAGAAGTAGAAATGTTACTTGTTGAGAGTGAGGTTACTAATGGCTTGAGGAGTGTGTTGACAGTTTAGAAAAGCCACTGCAAAGCAGAGACACCAGCAGAAACTAGAGGGTTGTCACTGAGATTCATTATAGTTCCAGTAACCTAATCCCTGAGAATGGCCCAGAAGGGTGAGATTTCTTACTGCAGTTCTGGAGCAATACTGAAAGACTCCTTGAGGTTATTTACCTCTGGGCTGGTAGATGACATTGCCTTCAGTGCTTGTCTACAAAAACCAAAGAAAAGTCAATTCTATAGTTCATTATTTTCTAAAAGGCTGTTGGAAATTTATTCAGGATATCAGCTTCCACAGAGCCTACAGATTGTATTTATGTCCTGCTGACATCAAGCAATTTCTGAAGCTAAAAAGAAAGATCAGTCTTGGAAACAGGGTCATAATATTTCCCTGTAGCTATCACCTAAGTAAAGTGAAACATATTAAAGAACTCATTATAAAGAAAGTTATCATACAACAGGCTCTGGAAATGAACTCAGAAAGCATGCCAACTACTTTTGAGATTCAAACAATTTTTTAGAGTAACACTTGGTCCTAAATTTAGTCTGTAACAAAAGAAGAAAGTGGAATTTAATTCGTCACACCACTTTTCAAAGTTAACCAAAGAACTGGTCGGTGATTAAGAGAATGGACTCTGGAGCCAGAAGCCTGGGTTTGACTTTGTCCCTTATTACTTCTGTGACCTTATGTAAGTTACTTAATTTCTCTGTACCTCAGTTTTGCCATATGTAAAGTGAAAATGAGAATAGAAGCAACCTCATGCCCTGTTATAAAAAATTAAGTGAATTAATATTTATAAACACATAGGGAGCACCTAGAAAATAATGTTATAATTTTAAAGCGTTCCATTAACTATAAAGCTTTAAGGATAACTCACATTTCATAGAATAAGAATAAATTTACACACAAGCACATGCACACGTATATAAACACTCACTCTCACGCACACTCACCCTTTATTGTTTTTCTTATTGGTGGATAGTTGGAGATGAACAGTATCTCTTTAAGGCCAGTAGGAGAAAATTTAATTCTATTACAAAATACAACATAGATTAGCAAATTATTTTTTGGTAAATATGTAGATGAGTCTCTGGACATTTATAAGGAATGCATTCTTATGTCTTTTCTTGCTCCCAAAGTATTTAACAAATAACTGATTATTATGTAAATACAGGATAATAGTTTAGATTCACTGCTGCGCTGTTCGAATTCTTTCAATTCTTTCTAAATAAGTTACATATATTATTTCAAACAACTTCATATAATAGGTAGGTAGATATTGATATTTATTATATATTATAAAATATCATACACCTCTTAAGTCACTTATGAATCTGTGAAGGTTACATTTAAATATACTGAGGATCCACTATGTATAAATTATAGTTGTATGTGTCTTCCCTATTCTGTATGTACAGAGAATTGCACATGTATTTACAAATGTGTACTGAAAGTCCATGTGCAATCTGAACAATTCTCCAACATTTTCATTGGCTTCATGAAATTTGGCATTGTTTTCCAAATGGGCGTTTTTCACTTAGCAATCAATTTGCATGATTTTCCCACTGGATTTTCAGCAGTGTATGCTAGTCTATCATCAGCAAGGTATAGATCCACAAATATATCAAGGTCATTGGGTGGATTAATTTTGTAAATAGGTAATTAGTGAATATGTTTGTCCTATGGGCATTTATGCCTCATTTTGTGGCCTCATAACTTGGGAGACTCGGATATAAACTCTTGCTCTTTAATGTCTCTTAGAGTTACTGTGACTCCCTGAACTGAAAGCTGACCTCAAGAAGTGCAACATTGCACCGAAATGTGTACCCATTAAAGATACATCAACAGCACAACATTTAACATCAGTGCCTAATTCTAAAGGCACCCAAATTTTACAACTTGATATGCTGGAGTCCCCATGTGATTTAATAGTGTATATTATCTCATAGTGCTATGGAATTGGTTTGGCTATTCTCTTTCATACTTAAGAGATAATCTGAAATAACTTATCCAGAGAACCTAACAGGAGATACTCATATGATGCCCCAGGATAGACTGTTGCCTTACTCTCTTGTCTGTCTAGACACATTCTACATATACTTTAGAATATCACTCAAATTCCAAATAATCCATTAGAGTCCATATTAATCTCTCCGTTTCCCGAATTTCCACAGCAATACTCTATTCCCAGGAATTTCCAGTTATTTTTTTCAAATATTCATATACTGACATGTGCTCTTATTTGGAAATGCCATGTGTTTATGATTTGTTTCCATGGTTCAGTTGTAAGCACTGTGGCATGCTTCTTCTTTCTCTTTGAAGGGCCACAGTGCTTCCTTTGGTGATTCACATATAGCATGAAACAATAGACACTTGGAGAATCAAAATTAATACAAATTATGCATATCAAATGCAGCATCTATATTTCTTTTCTTCTATATTATCCAGAAGAGCTGAAAGGCCATAGTACTTTTCCCAAAAATACGTGCATAATGGGTGTTATCCTACTGATAGCCACGTAGAAAATCTGTCAAGACATTCAGCTGGCTTTAGGAAATGTGGCAGAACATAGAAAAAGTAAAGTATTAATTTCAAAAGTAGGGTAAAATTATCTTTAGTGATTCATAGATGGTATGTATTTACAAGGAAAGGTATGCGTTTATACAGAAAGACAGCTGCCACTTAGAAGAATAAACATGGAGTTTAAAATCTGATTGGAGTTTTACTCCTGGCCCGGTCTCTTAATAGCTGTGTGATTCTGAACGCATTTTTCAAAACTTCTGAGCATCATTTTTTTTTTTATAATTTTTTTGTGTGTGTGAGGAAGATTAGCCCTGAGCTAACATCCACTGCCAATCCCCCTGATTTGCTGAGGAAGACCAGCCCTAAGCTAACATCTGTGCCCGTCTTCCTCTACTTTATGTGGGATGCCGCCACAGCATGGCTTGATGAGTGGTGTGTTAAGTCCACTCCTGGGATCCGAACCTGTGAACCCTGGGCCGCCACAGCGGAGCGCAAGAACTTAACCGCTACACCACCGGACCAGCCCCCTGAGCCTCATTTTTTTATGTAAGATGATAAAACTTATTCCACAGGGTTTTGGTTTAAATAATGAATGTGACAACAATGACAAAAGTGCTTTTAGCTATACAAAGTTAGATTTTTCAAGTCATTTTGGTATTAAAATGTTACTTCAACACAATTTTTCATATTTCAGTTCTTAAAAAATTTAATCACTATCCTACCTAAATAATATGGAACCACATACAAATATTCTCCACCAAAAAAATAAAAGAGCTGAGAATAAGAAGTAAACAAAAACCATCTTATAGTTTTAGAATATTTACTTTGTGACAATTTGTAATTCAACCAGAATTTATTGAGTACCTACTGAGCACGAGGCACATTGTTATCTATAAAGAAAAAGAAGTCCTCAAGAAATGAAATACCAAATCATCCTTTCATGTTGCTATGCATGCATTTTTATTAATAATTTTTCAATCAACACTTGAAATGAAACTGAAGACATTCTAAAACACTTATTGTACTCCACCTCCCACAAGTCTAAGAAAAGTTTGATAAATTCTTAAGGAAATCAAATCCTAACCTATTTTCTATTGTTTATTCATTCATTTGTTCATTCATGCATTCGTCAAACAAATATTTACTGAATAATTATTCTTTGCCAGGCATGGCGGTAGATTCTAGGTATATGGTTGCAGAGTACACACATGTGGACTCTCTCTTCATGGAGTTTATAGCCTACTGGGGAAACAAAGTATATGTAGATAAACCATTTAACATATATAAATGCAATTTGTGATAAATGAAAAGGGAATGCAGAGTACAGATTTTGAGATCAGCAATATCGGACCTACCTTAAAAGGGAAGGAAGGAAAGTCTTCTGCAGTTAAATGACTTGTAAGTTGCACCCTGGAGGATCGGGAGTCAGTGTTAAGAAGAGCAGAGCAAGAACCTCTGCAAAGCCCCTAGAGGAGGAAATGTCTTGGTGCACTTGATGATATGTCAAGAAGCTACGTGACTGCAGCAAGTAGACAGACAGAGGTGGGGACAAGAGATGACAGTGGATAGGCTGTCAGGATGGGGATCAAGCAAGACCTTGCGAGCCATGGTAAGAATTTTGGATTCTATGGAAGTGAAAAAGTTAGTGATGATCTTAAACAAAGGGTAAATGAACTAATTTATACATTAAAAAATTAGAATTTATTTTTTTTAAGTTAGAAGAGAGTGAAAGGGGAAGTAGGAAGATAACAGGAAGCCTCCTGAAGAAGCCTGTTTTGCCTAGGGTGACAGACGATGGTGGCTCGGACTAGTGCGGTAGCAGAAAGTAACAGCATCTGTCTATAGCACATTTTACTTTAAAAGTGGAACTGGCAGTGGAAGAAATTGAACTGGCGGTTCACTTAAAATTCTTGACTTACTTTGGGGAAAGGAGAGAATAGAGATTTTTATTAACTTCACTGCTACCAGTACAAATATATTCATAGAACTCATATCTCTGGTCTGCCTGGTCCTAAAATACTTTATCTTGGAACATTCTATTACTTCAAGGAAGTTATGCTCTACAGATTGTCAAACATTATTTTTTACACATCTATTTAGCACTTTCCGTGTGCCAGATACAGTGATGGATGTTTTCTGTATATATTTTCATCTAATTTCCATAACAATACTACTATCTCCACCTTGAGCTAAGGAAAGAGAAGAAACTTGTCCAAGGTCATACCACTCGTTAGATTCAGAGACTAAACCTAAACTTACCTCTGCCTGACACTAACCTTGTGCTTTCTGTTCTAATTCACCAGTTACATCCTTACCCCTTCCTTCCTTCCCTCCATCCTTCCTTCCTTCCCTTTCCTTCCTTCCTTCCTTTCTCTCAACAAGGAAGGTATTAGTTTATTCATATTTCAATTTTTTACATTGATTTATTTATATTCTTTTATTCATAAAATTTACTTTCTGTGATCTACAAACAATTTCTTAATTTCTTCTTACCGTTCTGAAACTCTAAAACACAGAGGGGAGCTATTAACTGGTACTTCACCCTGAAATAATTCTAGATCAGTGTTTTCATCCTAAAATGTCCAGATTCCCAGAGAAGGCCTGGCTCTTCCCCAGCATGCTGATAGAAACTTGTATAAATTTACTACTTGTCAGTGGCCAATGGGACATATTCTGACTATGACTGCCTATCAAACATCTCTATGTCTGCCCTACAAATATTTCATGTACTCAAGTGAAAATGGCCCCAGAATGGACCCTACTACTCTAATTTATTTTCTATAAGTCATTCCTCAGAACTTGTTAATATGAAAACAAATGGGTAAAGAGTTAAACAGTAGAGAAACCATGTGAATCCGTTTGAAGAGAATGGGGAATCATCTAAAAGAGCAGTTATAGGACAAGCAAATTTTAATGGAAAGGAATATCCTTGACTGATCTGGATCTTTGTTTCTCAAACTTGGTACTGCTAACATTTTGGGCTGGATAATTCTTTGTTGTGGGGGCAGTCCAATGCATTGTACGATGTTTAGCAACTGTAGCCTTTACCCACTTGATGCCAGTAGCAATACACCCCTCCTCCACCAGTTATGATGGCAAATAATCTCTCCAAATATTGTCGAATTTCCTGTGGGGGCAAAATCATCCCTGGTTGAGAATCATTGAGCTACAGCACAGGAGTCTACTCAAAGAAAATAACCCTGCTGTCAAAAGATACAGAGTTCCCAGAATGTTCTCAAAATGCTGACTACTGCCTGGGATATAGAAATACATAAGAAATTCACTAAGCATTGGGGAAGGTAAATTAATAATTACCAAATGGTACGGTGATAAAGGTTCTGTGTTAGTTCAGAAGAAAAAAAATGAATAACTTTGACTAGAGTTTGGGCTCCTTCAAAAACAGCAGAGTCTAGGTGGCTGCCCTCCAGGTAAATGGGGCAGGAGCAGTGATGGGTACAAGAGCATGATATTCCAGATAGAAAGGAAGTACCCTGGGCAAAGAGACCATTTGTGAAGATGCTGGTTTTTATTTGGAGAAATGAACATTATTTACTGTACAGAGTAAGAAAGAAGTTTGCTGACCTGTGATTGACTCAGTATAAAAAGCCTTCTGTGCCAAGGAGTTTATGTCATATTCTGGAGGTAAACAGAAGTCCTTAAAAGGTTAAAAGCAGAGATTTTGTGAAATACTTATAGAAATGGATAGATGTGTGGGTAAGAAAGGTAGAACATTTGGAAGTCTATATTCGAGGTCAGCAAACTACAGCCTGTAGGGGAAATCCAGCTCACTCACTGCCTTGTTTTGTAAATAAAGTTTTATCAGAACATAGCTATACTCAGTCATTCATGCTACACAGTAGAGTTGAGTAGCTGTAAAAGAGACTGTAAGGTCCAAGAGCCTACAATATTTTCTATCTGCCCCTTTACCAAAAAGTTTGCTGACTCTTATGGACTGAATTGTGTCCTACACCACACACCCCCGCCCCACCCCATTCGTATATTGAAGTCCCAACCCCCAATGTGGTTATATTTGGAGATAGGGCCCAAAAGAATGTAATTAAGGTTAAATGATGTCATAAGTGTGGGGCCCTAAGGTGATATGACTGGTTTCCTTAACGGAAGAGGAAAAGACAACAGAGGTCCTGCTTTCTGTCTGCACATGCACAGAGGAATCGCCATGTGAGGACACAGTGAGAAAGTGGCCATCTACAAGCTAAGGAGAGAGGACTTACCAGAAGTCAACATGGCACCTTGCTGCTGGCACCTTGATCTTAGACTTCCAGTCTCCAAAACTGTGAGAAAATAAATTTCTGTTGTTTAAGCCACCCCGTCTGTGTTTTTTTTTTTGTCATGGCAGCACAAGTAGACTAACACACTGCCCCTTGGCCTAGAACATTTATTTATTCAAGAACATTATGCACTTACAATGTGACAGGAATTTCATAGAGCTTTAAAATTACAAAGATGAGAAAATCATCGTTTCTACCATATCAGAGCTTATAGTCTAGTAGAGGGAGACAGGCGTACATTTGGCAGAATATTCTACATGCGGTATTCAGTTTTAATGTACAGATTCACCTGGTTATTCTTCTCATTTACTATAAAAGGGAATGAAAGGAAAATATTTTTTCTTATCCACTGGGAGAGTTTGAGGATTTGGCCCTCTTGCTTTAAAAAAAAGATAAATAGAATTTTTGTGCAAATACTTGGTATTTCATTTTAATGGTTTATCAAAGAACTTTGTCAAAAACGAAGGTGATTTGAAAGAAGAAGGGAAGTGACATGAAGGTGCAAGAAAAGTGCTTATATCACACCGGAAAAAGATCACCCAACTGGGGATGGCTGGAAAATTATATCTTGTCCTAGGACCTCAACATTCTGGGCCATCTTCCCCGGCAGCAACTCTAGGACATGGCAAAGCTCCAGAAAGGATGGCTGCATAGCAGATCTGGGGCATGCATTATCAGCAAGGGTGATATTGCTCCAAGACAGCAAAAATTCGTTCTTGAGTGGTAAAAAAAATCTTGGTATTATGATACTTTATGGCTTCCAAAAGGAGCACAGAAGAATATAAACAAATAGACAGTGTGGCTGTCTAGAGAGCATGATTAGGAAAAAAAGGTTGAGAAACCCTGGTCCGGGGAGATGGACCAATTTTGGGAATCCCACTGAGACTCCCACCTCTCTATGATGCTCATGTCCCAAGCTTAGCACAGAAGCAGCAGAGGAGCCACATCTAAGGACCATATGGATATCAAAAAAGGATATTTCATCAGTAAACTAAAATGACAGTTGACTGAGGGGTCTTATCGCATTGGCACTACGTTAGATTCCTCCAGAAACTTGGCAATAACCTTGAGAAACAAGAACTCTAAGAATACCTGTGGTTAAATTCTTCACCGTAGTGGGGGCTCACGTTGGAAACTTAGGAAATGGACTACTATGAGTTTCTTGTACTGAGTTTATAGAATGAGATTTAGACCTGCTGCTATGGAAACAATAATAAGGAATAAAGGATTAATAGACATGATAAAATTCGGAAGGAGGGGGTGCTGAGAAAACAAAGGAATAATAAATTCTACGTAAGACAGGAAGTAGAGGGAGGGGTAGAATGTTATTAGGAAATGATCAATAGGTGAGATTCCAACCAAGGTTGATTGTAGCCTAATGGAAAACAATGGTAGTGTGCATGAAGGAGGTCTTGAGGATAGCTCCTAGAAAGAACGTATGAAGAGAAACTGAGGTCATGGGAAAGAAAATTTGCCAGTCTCCTTAGAACAAACCCAAATTTCGGAATGCTTTCTAAGAATCAATTCTGGTAAGGATTGTTTGTCTTGGAGAAAAGTTTGTAACCTGATAGCCACTATGCCAAATGTGGCGCTCAGATGGCTTTGTTCACAGCATCCTATCGGCAGCACTTTTAGGAATATCAATATTCTTTAAAATATAAAAAAAATAATTTGTCAACATTTCTAAATCATTCGTCTTCATAATAAACCAGATTTCTGAATCCTTGGGCCTTTATTCCCACCTAACAACAACAAAAAACTCAGCTAGAGCTGAGTAGTAGAAGCTTCCTTTAGTTGAGGCACATGGTCTCCAGTTCACCAAAATCCTCCCCACTCCCTGAAGTCTTCCCCTCTGCTTTTTTCATTGCCTGTCTGGCTTCATAGGACTCCAGCAAGCCCCATCACTAAGAAATGAAACTGTCAAAGACATCAGAGAACAAAATATGCCTCCAAATCAGAGAATAAAGGATGTGCAATATGAAAATGGAAGTTTGTCTAAAGTCCTTCATTTGCATGCCATTCCATGTAAGCAACATTTCAAGAAAAGAGCAAGACTAGCCAGGATAGTTTCACAAGAAAATAAAAAGAAACATGAAATCAGAAAATATGCATTCAGAAGAGAAATGATAAAATAAATACCATAATTGAGAGAAAAGTTCAGGTAGACTTTCTAATTCTGGTAGAATTTCCAATTCTTTCCAATTCTGATTATGTAGGCTTTCTAATCTGGCTCCAGAATATAAACTTTAAAATAATTATTTGTTATTATTATTGGTTATGTTTATCTCTCCCCAAGAAAATTTGCAATCACTAAATTATCACATAATGCTTACCTCTTCCGAAGTTTTACCATTTCTACCCACCTATCTTTGCCACATTCATACTTATTTAAAAGCTCTTCTCCTCTTGAGCTGATTTACTCCAGTACTAGAAACAAAAGTGCTAAAGAACAAGTTGGTTTTATCAGAGAAAGTTCACTGTGGTGACATTTTTCTCTGATTTCTGAAAATACTAAACCACTTTGCACCCAGCTTGACCCAACAGCTGTAGCTCTTCTGCTCTCACTCCCTAATTTGTTTGCATTTGGCTTATATTCCTAGCTCTTTGGAGTGCTGATAATTATACTTGTCTGGGAGGCTTAGAGGCTGTAAAAAATCTGGACCTCCTCACATTTCAGCACAAGTAGACAAGGCTCAGGCTCCAATTTGGAACTGCACAGACTTAAATGGGGCATGTGAGCTCAGAGACATCAATAGCAGCCTGCCAGCTTAAAGACTCTTCTCCAAAACCACTCACCATATGTTTGGCTACAAATTGTGGACCAAACAGGCCAAGATGTTACACAGGACCTCTGTTAATGTATATGGCTGGCATGCGGCAGGGGAAGGATAGTTAGAATTTCATGTAACAGGAATATTTCAGTCATCTTAGAAACACCTTAACAATCTGACTAATTAAAAAACATCATGAAATACAATGATCATAGAGTGTGCGGAATGGAAGGAAAAGTAAGAGTAATAAAATTTTACAATGAAGTTTGTTTTTAAGAGATGTGGACAAGAAACAATGTTAGATGTGTTTATCTAGAAATGACAGTGATCATATTAGTTTGCAAAATTTTTAAAGTTATGGAAGAGATTATTCAGATGTATCGGGAAAACTAATTCTTATTTATCACTTATCAATAGCTAATAATGAATTTAGTACTGGGGCTGAGTATATGGAGAGATTTAAAAGTTAGCTCTCCCTAGATTTATAATCTAAATTGAAAACCTGAAATGTGTTTTAAGTTCATGTTAAAACACTAAAAACTTTAAGCTGGCAACCCACAAGTTCAGGGATTTGGAAGTGTGTTATAAAACATTTAAACTTGATTTCTTCTGTTTTGCACTGACCTAGTCAACAAGGAGCCAAAGACAGCCCTAGGAAGGGACTTCATCACCAATATTAAAGTTATTTCTGTTCAGTTTTTGGAGAAGAAGCAGTCACATTGGTGACAAAGTTACTCATCTTAAATGTTTGCCCTTGTTTAAAGATAAAGTAAAACCTTTAAAAAATCAGCCAAGAATTTGAGATTTAAAAAATTTCCTAAATGGAGTCTTCTTTTAACCTGTTTGGATTTGAGATTGACTGACTAAACCATTAGGAGAAGATTACATTACTTCTCCCTATTTTCTAACCCCTTCTGTGAATACAACCACTACCTTATACTTCAGAGATGCCAACTGCTTCAAAGAGCTATTACATTTACTTTTTTTAAAAGGTGTTTTTTGTTTTCTAAAGACTGCAAAAATAACCCACCTACGAGTTGTTAATTATCACTCAACAGTGAACACAGACATTTTTAGAGTGTTTCTCAGTCATGTCGTTATTCCCAGGAAGAAGGGGAATTAGAGGGACATCAAGCGTGAAACATGTTTTGAAAAGTAACTTGACACACAGGACTAGAACTTCACATGGAAACTTACAAGACATTTTGTTTAGTTTTAGCACTTAATGAGATAAAGTTCACGGTTTGGAAATCTGGCTGCCTTGGAAAATAATATTTGGAGAATGTGTATGAATCTAGAAAAACAAATACACATTATAGAGAGCTTTTCAACATGGCTGGAACTGACGGAAATCCAGATGTTCTCTTTTTATATTCGTGGATCACCACCAAAGAGCGAAAAATAGCATTGATTGGTGCTGACCCATATCACTTGAAGAGGAAATACTAGCCCTAAGACAGCAGGAATTATCCAACATTCTTCAACAGAGGGCTGGGAATCCTCACAACTTGACACCACCATTTGCACATACGAGTCCCAGTTATACTTGCCGTAATGAAAATATTCACTTGACTATATAACATCTACCATCTACACACATTCAAATCAGTTAAATTACCAATTTTGTCGAAGCTTCTGCTTTTAAAACAAATACTGAATAGATAAGGGCTCTGGCTCTTCTGAATCAACAACAAAAAAAACACCCAGAACATAAGATAAGCCTACTTCAAAAGCCAAACTCTTGCCCACCAAGAGTGTGATAGTCTGCCAGGGTGAAAGTTTGAACACAAATTCTAATCTTTCCATTCACCACCCCGTTTTTCCATGGGATCTCTAAAGGACACAGTCTGACAAAAGTACCATCCTATGAGGGCATAATTTCCTTTCTCCTTTCATTTTTTTTTTAAAGTAGAATTAAGTGAAGCCCTAATTAAAAGAGTAAAATGTGTTACAAATAGTTGAGGACTACTATAAAACAAGGAAGCTGCTTCTTACTCATTAATTGAGTGAATGTCTGTGTTCATGCATGGGTGTGTGTTAGACGTCATTTTCTGGAGTCTATAGAGACAAGAGCTGAGTAAGTATGGAGTGTGTTGGGGCGTGGGTGGGGGTGGGGAGAAGAGATGGGGGATCAGAAAAACGCAAAGTGTGGGAAGAAAAGAAACAGAGTCTGAAAGCTATGGGAAATCTGCTACCTTTGTCTTCACAGAGAAATAAAATGTCTATGGGAAGATAAAGGGCAAAAAACTGAAAAGTATTCCTAAAGTAAAAATAAAACAGCCGGGGATTAAAAGGATCAATAAAGGTTAAATCAGTGAGAAAGCAAATATTTGAGAATTAAGAATACAAGCACCGCCCCCCCCAAAAAATTCAAGGTCAGATGAAAAGTAAATCTTCATTATGCTATATTTTGCCTTAAAATGCAAGCATATTTTTGAAACACAAAATTTCATAATAAAAATTCAAATTTATTAATTTTATCCACATATTTCAAAAGATATGTTAAGATCAACCTGAAAAAAGATATAGTCAAGTTTTGTGATACTCCTTTCACTGAAACTCATAGTTGTTCACTCTGATAAATATATAGATTATTTTAAGTCAGGTATCTAAAGAAATAAAAGCACACTTAGAAAATAGAATACTACTACAATTCCATTTTAGCTAATTTGTTATGTGGATATTTATTTTAACAAGGAATATCATTGTCTCAATAAGCTTTCCATTTTTCAGTTTTCCTAAAGATCATTCCACTTCTGCACTGTGCAGAAAACGGTTTGGGCTCAAGTCGTGTGATTTTTTTTTTTAAACTTTTTAATAGTAAACTAAGATGACAACCCTAGGGAAAGTTTTTAAATACATTTAAAAAGTAATGGTATTTCTAGATGCATCATAACTACACTTTGAATACAAAAGAATGAATAAACTTAATGCAATTCATCAAAATCCATAAAGAGAATTTTTAATACGCAGCAGTCCCTGTCGAGTTAATGAGTTGTTTGACTCTCAGAATGATGACTTCCGTCTGCATCAGCTCTTGGCAGGTTGATAGGCAGGCATTTAACTGGATCTCGAAAACTTGATCCAGTCAGCTAATGACCAAAACAATCTGATGGTGTGCAATTATTTCAATCAATCAATCAACAAGGATTTTGAGCACACATCCTTTTTTCATTATTGTGCTAGATGTAAGGGAAGTGTGTAAAAGATAAATAAAGGAAGTGTAAGACATAGACTCAAACTTAAAAAGTATGCAAATTGGCCTGAAGGGGTAAAAACAATACACATGAAACAATCAGCAGAGTTAACAGAATATTCTTAAAGGTTGATTTACACTGAAGGGCCATAGAATGTTAGAGAGGGTAAGATAAATAAATGTCAGAATGATTGGAGGCAATTTCAAGGGTACAAAATTTGGAAGGGAGTAAGGTTTAGATAAGTAAAAGAGAAGGAAACTGCTTGCCCCTAAATGAATTGACATGCATAATATAAACATGGGAGACACAGGAAAATAAGTACAAATTTCAGCTGAGAATGTGGGATGAACAACTTGATCAATGCAAGTGGATGTGTGGGAGAGCAAAGCTAGATACAGACTGACAACACGTAGGATGGACATGGGGAGCCTTGACAATCAGGCAGGATTTGGGTTTGATATGATAAGAAACTAGGAGTTGGTAGTAATTTTAATGCAGAGGGAAATCTGATGAAAAGGTAAACCTAACAGAGAATGCAGATGAAACGAAGAGGAGAGGAAAGGCAACTTTTAGTTTAGGCTATAGTGTTCTTCATGAAGACAGAATTTAAGTTAATATTATTTTTAATATTATTCAAAATTTTCTTAGTAAACCTGGTTTTCATCAATCAACTATGCAATGGTACACGAAGTCATTTAACTATAGACTTAACAGCAGAGACCACTGTGTGCTCATCTGCAGTATTAGATGATGGTGGTGTTACCAGGGCTCAGAGGATGGTGATAAAAAGGATCAGTTCAAACGAATACTAATAGAGCAGAAAATGAGCAATATGGGGCCACACTCTTGCTCAAACTTCAATTAATTTCACTGCTGCCTCTCAGTAGGCCTCGTTTTTGTGTGTGTGTGAGTGTGTGTGTGTGTGTTTTTGCTTTTGTTTTGTTTTTTATGAACTATCTTCCAATGCCAAAAGTGAGAGAACAGTTACAATTTTCTCCATCTGCCCAATAAATTCTTCCTGGTTTAGGCAGAACATTTTGATGTTGTGTGACAATAGGGCAAAGCCCTTTTCAGGAAGGTATAGCATGCAATTATTTCAATCAATTTCATTAGATTTTTTTATTAAGGCCCATATTAATTTGGTACAACACTATTTTTGAAAAGCCACTTGGTAGACTATTCAGGTTCATTGTTGCGTTGACTATTTCTGTCCTTTCATTCTTTTAAATGTTCCTGCCCAATTAAGATACTAAGAAATGGCCACTAAGAAGAAATTCTATATTTGCTCCCTCTATTGACATCAGACAGTCACATGAAAATAAATGTTTGTGAATGTGTGAGTATAACTGGTTGTTCTTTTATAGCACCCACATTTATGACTGCCTTAAAAATCAATTGCACTGCAGCATCTGTTCATAAGCTTCTAAAATCTTTTAGAAGGCCAGAATGACACTAATCTGATGAAAGTTCATTAACAACATTTCACAGATTGTCATGTAGTCTTAATGAGAAAAGAATGATCAAATTGACTCTTTTTGTCCCCAGTAGATGAGATGAAGACTTCAGACATCCAAATGATCTGTTCATGAATACTTATAAAAACTTATTGATGTAAAAGAATAGTAATTATTGGTATATATTACAATTGTATGTTGATATAGGCTTATTTCTTCAATTCAAATATAGATGAATATTCTACTAAAATCAGTGTCTAAATGCATCAAGACAAATATATTATTAATATGTGTTAAAATGGTGCAAGAGACAGAAAGAGAGCATTGGAGTAGGGGCATTTTGTTTCCAATAGTGACTATACCACTAAATACATATGTCTTGGGAAATTATTTAACTTCCAAGGATCATGTAATTTTCATCTGCTAATTGATGTGATTGGGCTAGGTCAATGTGTCAAAACTGTATTACAGCAAATAAAATAATTCTGTTGGATATAAACATTTGTTAAGGAACAGAGGTAAATTACATTAGCTTTGTAAACAGCATTGTAAAAAACTTAGAGAAAATTAAAGACGTTTCTTTACTGCAGAAATTCCCAGGGACTTTGATATACTCAGATGTCTTAATGAATATTTGTTTTTCGTTATTCTCCAAGCAGAATGATTAGAGAGTTGGGTATAAAATCAATATGACTTTCCACATTTATTCTGTGATGTATAATCTTTTATGGTGACACTTTAGGAAATACCCTACTCTTACATTTTACACAATACTGAAAAATCTTTTGATGCTATCCTTTGCCTGCCCAATAGAGATGACTTCTCTAGTGATCTGCATTTCTTAAAGGGGTCTGTCTAGTTCCCAGATCTCCTGGATCATTCTCTCTGAGTATTTGTTCCAGCAGGTTATGACTGGGAATCAACTGGACTGATCAAAGCTTAAAATATTTAAACAACAACAAAAAGAAAAAACAGTAAAACAAAAAGCTGGCACATGACTCAAAATGAGGATTTTTAAATAAGTATATTACATGGTTTATTATAATAATACCACATTATTAATAGCTTCTCAAACCATTTTGAGAATGAAGTGTTCTTTATATTGCTTTCATTTGACGATTATTATTTGTCTTCTTTTATTTGACAAGTTTATGTTTTTGAGTGGTTTTACTATTTAATGTCAAATGAATACAACTGGCCTTATTGTTTCACACTGATGAGCATCTAATCCTGCAATTGGAGGTGACACTTTCACAGATACCCTCCTTGTCCCACCAGACCAGGTTAGGTTACCTGGTAATATGATCCTATACCACCCTCCATTGGTCATCACACCACTTAGGGCAGTTTGCAAACACATATGTACATAAGTGTGTGTATGTGTGTATGTATGTGTGTTGGTGATTATTTGATTAATTTTGGTTGTTTGATTAATTCACCCCCTCTGCTCTCCTCCCAGATTATAAAGTATATGAGGGCAGAACCTAATCTGCTCTGCTCACTATTATTTTTGCTAAGTCTAGCACCATGCCTCACCCATAGTAATTCCTAAACAAATGCTGAATGCTGCACTTCAAAGGCAGTTGGTTAATAGACTTCAACATATATATATATACTTGCTCTTAGGTACAACTGCTCAAATTTAGCAAATAGAGGCTAATCAATTTCTTTAATTTAAAATTGTTGATTCTTATGAAAATAAAATTTTTCCTTCTAGGAGTGATGTTTTAAACCATCATTAGCCATTCTTATCTTAGCTGAGAATAAAGTATCTGAGAACAGTATGAAATGAGAAAGAGACTGGGGACAGGAGATAAGAGATAGGAAAATGATAAATAATAGATATATTTTCTTAAATTAACTTTACCACCAAATAATTGTGTCTAAATTTGGCCCTGGATTCAAAGTTCTCTAACAATTCTCTATGAAAAAAGAAACCTCAAATATACTCTCTTGCTATTTCATTTTAAAAATTGGCATGTCATCATTACCTTGTAATGACAGTGTGTATTCTAAGAGGAGCTAAAGCACTTCTTGATTCTATTTAGCAAGTCAATAGAGAAATGGGAATTAAACCAAGGCCTCAGAATACTTCTGTGCAACTAGCAGGGATTCTGCCCATAGTCATTGTAAAACACACTGCCAAAAGATACATGGGGAAAATTTATCCCCATCTGTATAGAACATATTTTGTTTTTGAAGTGTAAGTATTTATTTTTTTAAATGAAACACAAAATAAGAGATAATTATTATGTACAAAACTCTACCTCAGAGTAGTAAAAATGTTGAACTATTAAATATGTATGATGAATATGAAATTATGGTCCCCACAGTGACCATAACCTAGCTGTCAGGTATATACATAGGAGTTTGTGATATTTTATACAATGCAATGCTGTGTGCCATAAAATAAAATAATGTTGCTTACTAGTGGCTTTTGGAATTGTTTTAGTTTGAAAGTTTAAAGTTTATGCCACTAGTCTGAACTGATTTGTTTTTAATAATAAATTCACAATTATATTTTGTGATATGATTGTAATTCTTTGCATTAAACTTTGTCCAATGAAAGGGACAAGAGAAACAAGTAGAAGAGGTCATATATTTCTACTAATTTTTTATGGACATTAATACTTTGTTACTCTCTGGTATACTATCAAAACAAAATCAAAATTTAATTTCATAATAGTGTAGCTATAATGTGCAAGCAATTGTGCTAGCGTTTGTAGGAAATGAAAAGATGACTAAATCACAAATGTTGCTGCTTTAGGAACTAATGCCCTAGGAATTAACAATCAAGCAGCTAAAAATATGGTTACATGCATGAAACAAGAGAGCCTTAGGGAAGAGCCCCCAGAGAAATATAAAAGAGGAGGTGGTCACATTGACTTGGGGGATCAGAAAAGGCTAGACCTAAGAGGGTGAGTTGATCTAGATTTATAGGAATTAGTAAAATTGCAACATGAGCCTTCTACACAGATAGATTGTATTTTAGCTTATCACAATTAAATTTATTATTAGGATGTGGTTTGAAATGGCTTTTCTATACAACCAGCTCTTTTGATTCTAAATCCAGATAGGACTCTATCATGATGTTGGTAAAAATTTAAAAGGAGCTAACTTCTTAACATCAGTGTTTTAGTTTGGAACCACAAGGAACTGTGAAGAAACTCACATTCCAAATCTGTATATCTTTACCGTCAGTACATATACATGCAGATACAAACAGACACATATACACATATATGGCACTAGGCTGCAGGCTGTCTTAAAGATAGGGACATGACTGTGTTAGTTCATCTCTCTACTATCTATTTATGAAGCTCCTTCTATATGGCAAAGTGCTAAGTGTAGGGATTCAAAAGTTAAAAGAAACAGGAACCTTCAAGAGAAATAATTTTAAGTGCTCTTTTATTCAAAGTACAGGCAGTTCCAAGAGACACCAAGAGTCTATCCACTCCAGTGGGATTGAGAAGTAAAAATGGATCTCTTAGCTGAGATACAAAAAATGCTTGAATATTAACCAGATAATACGTGCAAAGTGATGGGAGGTGTGTTCTAATCTGCACAAAAATGAGATGATTTTCAGAAGTAAGAAAACAGATAAATTTGAGAAACAGACATTAGTCATACATACTGGTACTTCATAATTTATTTTAAGGATACTAGATATTGGATGGAAAACTTCTAAGTGCTAAAACAGAGCCACTTATTACATAAAACAAAATTGAAAAAATATAAGGAGAAATGTATAAGTCCATAATATTCAGGAGACCTTAATATAATTCTTTCAGAAATTGATAAATCAAGCAGAATAAAATTAATATGAATACAGAAGTTTTGAATACAACACAGCACAAGGTTGATCAAATGGTCATGGGTAGGTCACCATATCCACAAATAGTAATATACATTATTTTCAGGCATGTATGGAATCCTTAAACATGATAAAATCCAAAAATAAAACACTGATTTAAAAAAACCTATTGAAGAATAGATAGGAAATTAATGAAATAGGATTGAAGTGGGGTACACAGGATAGTTCAGCTTTATATGTATTGTTTTAATTCTTTAATTTCTTTTTTGAAAAAGAAAATGTTGAGAGTTGACAAAGCTTGGTAGAAAGTACATGAGTTTTCATTACATTTTTTATACTTTCCTGTAAACATGAAATGTTTAATAATTAAAGGAAAAGGGGTCAGAAAAGAGAAAAGCTTGTAATAAGACAAAGATGAAGGAACCAGAGAGGAAGGTAGATTTCCAGAAGAACATGTTTGTGGAAACTAAGAGAAGGAAGGAAGTGTTCCAAAGATGATGCTCAATAATGTAATAATATAAAATGCTTGTGAGATACCAAGTAGGTTAATTATACACACACACACACACACACACACACACACACATGCAATTAAGCTGTAGATGAAGATGATCTTGTTGAGAGATGTTTAATATATCGGTGGAGGCAAATGTCAGATTTCAGTGCGTTGCAGAATGATTGGGAGAGAGGAAGTGAAGAAGGAGCATATATATGCACAGCTCTTTACTCAAGTATCACTACGAAGGTAAGGAGGAGATTGGATAGGAGATTAGCTAGCGGGAACTGAGGAAGGTTGTTTTTCAATTTTTTTTAAATAGTTGGAAAATCCTTGAAATTATTTAAATACACATGAAAGGAAACTAATAGAAAGATGAGTTGATTATAGTTGTCAGATGAGGTAAAAAATAGAGTGGAGTCATTATGAAGGAAAAGTTTAATGAGATCTAGAGTACCATTACAGGGATTGACCTGGGGCTGGAGAAATGCTCCTTCCATTCTATCAAGAAAGCTAGAGGAAAGATGCTTACAGGTACAAGTAGTGTGGCAGAAAGTTAGCGAAGATCTCTGGATTCAATACACTTTGTGATTTAAGAGGCAACTTCTTCTAAACTAACAGTGGCAGATTTAGCAGAGTAGTTTTGAGGAGAGTGATGACTATTTTAAATAGCAGTTGTGGCGTGTGAGAGAGGCTGATAAATAATCTGCTGGCAGCTCTGAGGACCCAGTTAAGTCTGGACATCATGTTGCAGTAGGAAGGTGAATGTTTAGAAGAATCTTTAAGGTAAGCATTTGTAAGGCATGTGGCAAAAAAGAAGGTAAATGTCAAGGTAAAGATGACAAGAAATTTAATTACAGTAATACAGAATAAATTGAAATAATGAGTCATTTCTCCCTCCTTGAGTCTTTTCTCCTCCATATCCAACATACAATGCCTTAACAATTTTGTTAAGTTATTGAACTATATACAGGTAGTTCATAACTGTCAATACACAGTAATATATGTTTTATTCATTTATAATATATCAATAAGAATATTTCTTTGCACTTCTCTGAACATATATTTTAAAAGATATTTTAAAAATCACTATATTACCCTATTCACTGTTGAAAGCTAATAGAATATTTCTAATTTCATGGGTAAAGATTTTATTTCAAAGGTGTCAAGTAATTGGCGACTAAGACATTGTCAAAGTAGATAATTTATGTTGGTTTTGATATTATAAAATGTCACAGTTTATCTCTGCTAATATTTTTTGCTTTAAAGTCTATGTATAGAACTCTACTACTGTTCTGGCTAGTCTTCGTATGGGAAACTGTTATTCATGTTTTACTTTCACATTCTGTATTCTTAATTTACCTTAAGCTTCCTATAAGCAGCATATAGTTGGGTTTCTTGTTCTTTTTGGTGGTGGTGTTTTTGTTTTTTCTCTGATCTAGTCTTGTGTCTTTTAATTGTAACATTTAGCCCAGTGATATTAACATGATAAGTATAGTTGGGTTTAAATCTACCATCTATAATTTCCATCTACAAATCTACCATCCACAATTATATCAGCTGTTCTTTTTTTCTTCTTTCTTGCCTTCTTTTGGGTTAATCGTTTCTTATTATTTGATTTCTCCCCCACTATTAGCTTACTAGTTATAATTCTTTTACTCTTATTTTCATAAGTTCTCATTATTTTAACTTATTATTATTTAATATTTACTGTATTCTAAACTTATTACAGACTACCTTAAATTATACTTTTACCATATTCTGGACAATGCACGGACATTACAACACTTTATTTCCATTTATCCCCTCCCTCATTCCACGCTATTTTTGTCATTTGATAAAGTCTACATATATTTTAAATCCCATGTAGTCAAAACTGTCCACCAGAGGGCTTCTAGAGCAAGAATCTGCAAGTTGCCTGAGGAGTTTTCTTGCCCCCTCAAACCTACTTTGCCTGCACACAGAGAAGGCTAAAATGCCAGGAAGTTAACAATTCAACCAAAGAATAAAGGGATTGATGGATGAAGAACCCAGCTTTCAGCTACTGCACCTTTTGTTTGGGAAAACTCTGAGATGTGATCTATACTGTCTCAGAGTTTTCTAATAGGATTGCGCTCCAGTTGCACCATATCTTTGAAAAATTAGCTATCAGTTCTATTGTTGCCCTTTGAAGGTAACATGTCTTTTGTCTCTGTCTGTTATTAAGTTTTTCTTTTGTCTTAGGTTTCAGTAATTTCACAGTGCTGTGCCTGGATGTGGTTTTCTTTGTGTTTATTCCTCTTAGGGTTCACCGAGTTTCTTGAATGTGTGGAGTGGTATCTTTCATCAGTTTTAGAAATTCTCAAACATTATCTCTTTAAATACTGCTTCTACCCCATTGTCTTTTTCCTCTTTTTCTAGGACTTCAATTACGTGTTAGACCTTTTCATTATAGCCCACGTCTCTAATGCACTTTCTTTTATTTTTCATCCTTTTTTTTTCTTTTCATCATGCTTCAGTTTGGAGAGTTTCTTCAGACTTATCTCCTAGTTTATTACATTTTCTTCCACTATATATTATATAGAATTCTTAATTTCATTTACTGTATTTTTCACTTTGGTGACTTACAGTTGATTATTTCCATAGAGCACACTAGCAAAATTCTCTTCTTTTCATCTTTTTAATCATAGTTTTAAAAGACCATACCCAATACTCCAGTATTTTTATATTTGTAGGATTTTTGATAAATATTTTTCTTGTTATGCAGTCTTTTTTCCTGTTTTATGGAATATTTTGCATTTGTTATTTAAATGATAGAGAGACATTGTGTATGAAAAAAATGTAAGATCTCTGAATGTTATCTTCCACTGAGAGGACTTAATTTTTATCTGGCTTGCAAATCAGGAATGAGCAACAGATAGAGGACTATCATTTTGCTCAGTGATCATAGGTATTATACACATAAAATCCTACATAAACATGATATCCATGAGTATTTTTTGAATACAATTTTAATAAATCATGGAAAGCATTTTCAAGCAAAAACTTTAAACATTTGCATGTATTAAAAAAAATCTTACAGGGGCTGGCCCTGTGGCATAGTGGTTAAGTTCAGTGAGTTCCTCTTCAGTGGCCTGGGTTCAAGGGTTCAGACCTCAGGCGTGGACCTACACCACTCATCAGCCACACTGTAGCGGTAACCCAAATATAAAGTAGAGGAAGATGGGCACAGATGTTAGCTCAGGGCGAATCTTCCTCACAAAAAAAATTGTTCTAGAGACCCTGAAGGACCATGCTCTCCAGAAAGCAAGACCCATGTAATAGAGAGAGACAAACATTGACGATTTGGGGAGTTAGAGTAGATTTCTTCCTCAAGTATCAGGACCTTCCCAAAAAGGTCTGCAGTGTTATAAAGTTAAAAAAAAAAAAATTAACCTTATAAGAAAACACGAGTAGCCAAGAATAAAATGAAAGAATTTTTCCAGAGTCTAGAATAATCAGAATGACTGCTCTTGCCTTGCCATTGGCCCTAAAAGATCAGAATCTCACCAGAAAGCCCATTTTTAAATGCCCTGCCCTGGTATACAAAATCTACACATGTAATATTAAAAAAATTATATCTCCAGTTGACTACTGCAGGCTATTTGGAGTAGCTTGTATCAAACGAAGCCTCCAACTGAGAAAAACTATGAAAGCTAGATTTTTTTAAAAGTGGGATATTGGAAAACAACCAACGCATCTAGGAAGGGAGGACTTGAGGGACAAGGATCCCTGAGAAAAAGAAATCAAAGAGGAGTCTAACATTCTAGCTGCAATTATTCCTCAAGGCATTTGCCAAATGCTGTATGTATGAAAGACAAGGCCAAAACACCAAGCAGAGAGCACTTACTAAGAGGCTAAAAAAGCTAAACAGGGCTCTTATGATCTCATTCTCCTGGGGATATAACACCTGGAATTTGAGACCCAACAAGAAAGAGGGGCCCTTGTAAACATCACCAGGTCTCAGTTCAGGTGCTTAAAACGACCTTTTGAAAATGCTTTCGATGTTTTATTTCCTATATATGTGTAGATGTAGAACATTGGAGCACCTACAGGCCTATTCAGATGACACTAATAGTCAGTTAAACTTTTTTCTAACATGTTAATTGTTGGAACTCTGTTTCACAAAAGTCCCACTAGTCCAGAATCAACCTGTACTTAACATCATTTATCACTATGATGTGTATGATGCTGCCAGGGTATTCAAGATAATATCACTAGAGTATCAAAAATCCATCAAAATACTTTAACTTATCAAACCTTTGTTTAAGAAATACTCATGGCTGTCATATTTTCCAATAGACTTTTAGATATATTTTGTCTGTGTGCAGTCAGCAAATATAGGATAACACCTCTTTTAAATATTAGTTTTTAAATCTTTGAACTAATGAGTAGAATAATAACTTTATCTTAATTATTTCCAAACATCGCATGTCCTGGAAACAGCAATCTGTCAATGGTGAGGCAGTGGTTGTTTAGGTCTTTTAATAAAAATAGCTTTATTTTTTTTTAAATGTTGGTGGTTATTCCTAGAATCACAATGACCAGATCCATGCTAACATGAGTTCTTCCTTAGAGAATGTAAATCTTTCTAATTCTATCACTAGAATCTAGTAGATATAAAGCAATTGGGGGCTATTATTCACTTGCACAAATGTTTATTAAATATCTATAATGTGCCAAAAAAATACTTGGCATTACAGGGATACAAAAACACACATGATAACACCTTCTTCCAGAATCATAGATTCCTATAAAAAATTGTTCCCAAAAGGATTTGAGATATTTTTAAAAGCTATGATAAAATAGTCACAGCAAGAAACTATAAAATGATAATAACTTCTATTGAGTATTATTTTTTATTATGTGCTAGACATTGTGCTAAGTTGTTTAAATTTGATCCTCACAATTATGAGATAGATACTTTGTATGCCAATTTAAAAACTGTGGATCCTGAGACATCACATGCAAATAATTTAGAAAATTTCACAAAGCTGTTTGGTTGGAACAATCCTAACCATTACACTTGAACTTGAAAGAGTAAAAATAAAATAATGAAATTAAGATTTGATTTTGTAAGACTGGATATTTCTATTGTGTGCCTGGGCTTCTGCTTATATATGCTAGATTATTCCAACCTCCACCTCCATAATCAACCACATTCAGTCAACTCAGGTTACAAAAATCTTAGTATAGATCTGATCATTTTGATAAAGCAGAAAAACAGTTGGGTTGTCCTTATGGCTGTCTCCATGTACTCAGAAGTATTCAGCAATGTATTTGTCCATTTAAAGAAAGAAAGATCCTTCCCCTGAATTAGAGTAATCCAGCAATGCAACATGTGAGGTTCTATTGTAATTCATAGCAAACACACACACATACCATAGTGAGATCCAGAAAGCTGTGACACTAGATTTGACCTCCCAGTTCAAATATTTAATCAGGGATTGTTCTTCTTATTCTTAAGAAAAAACAAAGACCATGTAAAACAAAAGTTTCACTGCTTCATTATACCACATCACAATGTAGAGTCATAATGCAGTGCTGCATGAGAATATCCTTTCTTTAAAACTCAAATGTTCCATGACTCTCTCTTTTGAGAGTGAGAGGCAGAGTTGCCAAGAGTAAGCTACCTAACACAATCATTTATGTACTGTTTATTGACATCACTAAATGTACTAATTCAGGGGGTAATGACTCCAACTTAAAAATCATCTCTAAGCTAGAGAGAAAATTTTGAAAACAAGTTAGTTATATCTGCATTTTACATCTCTTGTTAGACTCTTCAAATAAGTTTTTCTAAGTGTTTAGTGGTGATTTTTCTTTTTCAAATGCTTTCTCTGTTCGAGGGAAAAAAAAAAACCCATCTGTTCGAGGATAAAACCACATGTTTTCAAACATGTAAAGGTGGTAGACATAAGAAATGGAATGAGATTCTTAAAATGAATAATTTGGAACCAGAGTAAATTTTGGCATGCAGCTGACTAGAAAGATTTGACAGATAGAAAGTTCACTATATTTGACATTCAAACAACCAGTCAATATTTAAAGAGAAGAGTTCTTTTCCTTGTTTTCTGAAATATTGATTTGAGGAGAAAATAAGTTGTTAGGAGGAACTCCAGCTACTTGAAGTTCAAATCTGTGTGCATTTCAAAGCCATCTCAAGGAACACAAGTATCAGTTGCTCTGTACAGATAAAAAGCATAAATACATTAGAAATGAGATATAATTATCTTGAACTTCAGGCCCAATATAAACATGAAAAAGCTTCATTGATATGGATAATTCCCAGAAGGTAACTAATACCAACGTGCTTATAATTGTAGAAATATCTAGGTATGAGCAAAAAACAGAATAAAACATCGATTTTTTCTCATTAATAAAATAAACATTACCATTTGTGCATTATTCAATATGGTTTATATATAAATACATATTACACAAGTAAATATTTTCCTCAACTTGAAAAAAATTTTCCTTGTCCAGAATTCATAAAAAGAAGAAAAACATTGTCTACTTTGTGACTTCATCCTAAAGCTCAAAATTCAAATTATTTTCAAGGTAGAGCTAAATGAATCAGTAAGAATAATTCAAAGAAAGAATATTTTTTCCTCAACTTGCTGAGTAACTCTTTGAGCTTCTAGAATATTCCAAATAATTTAAGTAATGGCTACCTAATCTCTAAGAACTCTGTGCACTTTTTAAAAATCACACATTTTTCAGTGTGGTTGCTACACCTGCATGCAATCAGAAGTTTTCCTGTTTCCTTTTTAGAAGTTCTTTCTACCTCTCCTCAAATATGCAAGTTCACCAGGTGTTTGGAATGTTAGTTTGGTAGCAAAGTTATGAAATCTTAATGGTGCTTTTTCTCCCTGTCACTTTGAACTAACTTCTTCATCTGTGCTGGAATAGACTTGTGGGTAGTGCATTTGTTATGTACATGGTAAACTAAATTATATTCCATTTACTTCAAACATTTCTGTCTTTTCTTTGAGAAAAAAAGAATGAAAAGAAATAATTGTCCTCTGCCCAGCCCCACAGTTTTAATTTTCTTTTTCTTTAAAAACCATAGTCTGTTTTGCTGTAGTTTTTATTTTTCTCCTATCATTAGCTCTCCCTGATTTTCCTTTTTAAAGTTCAGTAGGGACTTCTGAAAAATATTTTAATAAGCAACATAAAAAACCTTCTGAGAAATTTATCAAGTCCATAATCCAAAATTGGAATGGACTTTTAAAAGTGATCCTAAAAAGGAAAGTAGGATCATCTATAAGGAGTAGCCTTTTAAAAAAATATTTCAATTTTCCCTATATCTCCTAATCAACCAGCTAGAAATTTCAATTAAAGATGATGAATGATGCAGATCATAAAGAACATGATCTACATATTTGATCCAGTAATAGGAAAGAGAGAGATGACACAAAAGGTGATTCAATGATACCTGAGAATTTTTCCAATTATAATGTAAAAATATCTGTGGCCAAGTTAAAATGAACATAGAATTCAATAAGAGCATGACACCAGTTGTTAGATACTAGGTTATCTCTATTTAATGGGTAATTTTGAATATTTCTTTATATTTTTCTTTTGTAAATCTCTATTTTATATATGCATCATTATGTAAAAATATTTGCAAGGGAGTAAGAGATTCGGGGAAGATGGCAATGGCGGTTCACAGAAGAGAACCATGAAGAATACGTTAGTGCGGTTAGGCAGGAAGGTGAGAAATCTTTGTGAGGAATTCTTTTGAGAAACAAGGAGCCAAAATATTTATTCAAGAAGGATTTACTGAGCATCTGTCAAGTTATGGTGTATGTTTGAGGGGATCGAAGTAAAAGTCTCCATCCTGACTCTTAAGAAGCTTCTAAGAAGTTTGGGATACAAGATAATAATAGCTTTAGAAAGCAACAACGATATAGATAAATCTCTCAAACACAATATTGAGTGAGAGAAGCCAGACACAAAAGAATGACTTCTATCAATGACATAAAGTATAAAACAGGCAAAGCCAATCCATCCTTTAGAAAGTTACAATAATACTTACTCTTGAAGGATGTTGTTTCAGAAGGTGACACAAGGAGGGGAGTTGGCAATATTCTGTTTCAACTGGGTATTGGGTTCATAGGTATGTGCATTTCAGAATAATTCATCAAGGTATGTGATCATTATATGATAAAAGTGTTTTATTCTATAAATTATAGCTCAAAAGAATTCTAGATGTATTGAAGAAACGACAAAAAGTTAGTTTAGGATTAAACAGCATTGTATAAAGGAATATTTTGAGCAAACTCTTAAAGTGAATGAAGAATAAAGGCTGAATGATATTCTTTATTGAGGAAACGGAATTTCTTCTTAGAGTCAAGATATATGCAGTAAACTTGAGTAATAATCACAATGAGTATAAAAATGGTAGTAATAATAATCACTGTTATTATAATTATTATTATTAGTTAACAGACCCAGATTTAAGCATTTTACTTAAACTAATATGACCCTTACAATGACTCTGATACAGGTATTATATTTATTATCTTTAAAGAATCAAAAATTGAGATACCAAGTGAAGTAACTTGACTAGGTAAGATAGGGAGACCATGTTATTCAAGAAAAAATAATCATATGTAATTAAAAGAATAAAGACAGAGTCTGTGCAGATACACAGGATAGGATAAGGACCTGGAATGGCCAGGCAGTCTTCATCGCTTGAAGAGAAATGTTTCTAGACCTACAAGGAACTTAAAACTGTGTAGAGTTGGCTCCAAATTGTGCCACTAGAAGCTGGAGGTTGGCACTCCCTTCATTCATTGATTGAGGTTGGTCCTGGGCACGTGGTGAACTAGAAAGTCCTCAGGTAGAGAAGATGAAGGCAGGTGCTTCATGTGGGAAGCTTTGAGGATGCAGGGAGGTCCAGATTAACTCATGTGACCCAGGGATTAGGGTGGATTATCAAGACTGTCTGCTGCAGTACCTCCTAACAAACCCCTCTCCTGAAAGATCTCCACACACATAATCTGTCCTGCAGCACCATGTCCTTCCACGCTAAGAAATAAAGTGAAAATTTACAAAGACTATAAACCCACGAAAATGAGCTCTGAGGCCACAATTGGCTCTGAAAAAACAAGAGCAGATGATGTTCCAGAAATTACTAGCTTGAAAAGCCCAACAACTTGAAAGTGACTTCAGCCTGGCCCGTTTCACCAAATCTTACTTGTGGCCCACCCCCTTTCCAAAACGCATCCCCCCAATCACTCAGGTTCCAACTTTGTCTTATTTCTATGAAAAACAACAACAAAAATACAAAACAAAACAAAACTTTATAAAGTCTCCTTTAGCAGGTGCTGTTTGGAACTCTGTTCTTAGCAGTGTTTTCCCTTACCAGGCAACAACATAAATTGTGTGTTTGTTTGACATAGATTTTTCTGCTGTTGGGGTAGGGAACGAATGAGATCATTCTCTCCTCTCGCGCTCTCTCTGAAATATATTCCATTGCTTAAATTTGCGTATTTCACAAATGAAAAATGCTTTTTGCCATTAGTATTTTTCATATCATGATCTCTTTATCCTCTTTGTTTCCTTGCCAACGGGATTCATAATATTTTCTTATTTCTTTGTATAAATTCTTCATCTTAAAGAATGTTACCCTTTTTTCTAATGTATTCGGCTCAAGCATACTGTTAGTTTATTGTTAACTTTTACATTTTTTCTTTATTATTGGATATGGGAAATTATATGTTCAATTTAATTTTGTTCCATCTATTTATTTTTCCTTTGTTGCTTTGTCATTTTCTAAAATTTTTCTAAAATTTAGACAGTTTTCTTTCTTTAGTTTTGGCACATACATATATAGTTTTCTGTAGATCTTATGATTTTATCACAATTTTTTAAATCAAACATTTTATTTTTAATTTATAAAAATTGTATGTAATACTTAAATGCATTCTTATCTTAAACAATAGATAAGCATAGTTAGTTAAATGCTCAATTTCCCCAGTATGGTTATCCTTAATGTTTCTCAAATGCTACTGTTTCTAGGGGCAACCGCTGATGAAAGATTGATGTTTATTCTTTTCTAACATGTCCTGTGAAATAAGCCACATAGAGTTATGTTTTTTGTTTGTTTTATTTAGCATAAATAAACATATGTCTTATACATTGTTCTTTCATTTGCTTTCTTTTTTTTAATTTAATTTAATTTTTTTGTGTGAGGAAGACCAGCCCTGAGCTAACATCCATTGCCAATCTTTCTCTTTTTACTGAGGAAGACTGGCCCTGGACTAACATCTGTGCCCATCTTCCTCTGCTTTATATGGGATGCCACCACGGCGTGGCTGACAACCGGTGCATCGGCAGGTGCCCGGGATCCGGGCCCGCGAACCCCGGACTGCCAAGCGGGAACTAAACCGCTGCGCCAGTGGGCCGGCCCCTCACTTTCTTTCTTACTTACCAATATACTTTGAAGTTCATTCCAGGTCCGTACACAGATCAACCTTGTTATGCTACTGTATGGGTGCGCTATAATTTATTTAACCACATACTGATGATGGAAATATAGCTCCTTTACAATTACTTTCATGTGTATCAAGTATTAAAATTTCACTATATACATTTTTATATAGAGAACAGAAATTTTGTGGAATACCTAGAAACAAAATTGCTAGATCGATGTATTTGAACATGTTACATTTACTGGAAACTGCTAAGTTGTTCACTAAAAGGGCTGTTCCAGTTTATAATATCTAACAATGCAGTAGCATATTTATTTCCTGTGATTAATATTTTAATATCTAAGTAAAAAGAATCTGACATTTCAGTGTTGCTTATTTAAATTTGCCTGAATGATTTGTTTAGATCATATTTTTATAATTGCATGTCATATTTCATTCTGGGAGTAGGCTGTTTACCTTTTAAAAAATTTTTATCAATTTATAGAAGACCTTTCGACATTGAATATAATAGCACTTACAATAGAGAATTAGTTCTGTAGCCACATCTATTATCTTTTCTATGATTTCTGGGTTTGGTGTTTACTTAGAAAGATTTTTCCACTCCAAAATTATTTTTCTAAATTATATCCCTGTAAATAAATGTGTTTTTGTACATATACTCTTAATATTTATATACATATATGTATATTAAACCATACAACAATTCTAAGGGAATTTAAATTTAATTTTCAATCCTTCTGGAATTTTCTATATGGTTGAATAACTAGAAGAACATTTATTGAATAACTTACAGTTTTCCTTCTGGTTTGTAATCCTATCTTTATGGTTAAGCAAATTTTCAGATGTAGACAAGTCAATTTGTAGGATTCTATTCTGTGTTCCCTCGTTTGTTTATTGCAGTTACTTAATCTTTCACTCCTATCATTTCACAGTAATCTTTGATCCTTGGAAAAGATGTCTCCTTCACTGTTTACTTTTTTCAAAACTATTTAGGATATTTATCTTCACTTTCTCTTTCAAATATAATTATCTTCATACAAATTCCTGTTGTGGTATTTTTCAGAAGTACATTGAATATATGGATTTATTTGGGTGAATTGGCATCTTCAGAATGGTTCTTCTTTTTATTCAGGTTTTGGCATATCTCTCCATCTCTTAGATCTTTCAAGGCCTTTCATAAAGTGTTATTGTTTTTATCTAATAAAGCTTACATGCTTTTTGCCAGTTTTATTCTTAAATATTTTATATATTTTTGTGACTAGAGTTGTGTGTTTTCTACTTTCATATAATTTTAAGTTATTTAGTAGTAACATCTAAGAAAGTTACTTGTTTGTATAGAGTGGGCTTCTTTTCAGATATGTTAGTGAAAAAAATATGTTTAAATAGCTAACCAAAGAGTGTCAACATCATTTATTAAATAATTGCCCATTTCCCAATTAACCCCGTTCCTTCCTTAATTACATGTGTTAATACTATTAGTTCTCAAAACATAAATTATTTTCTGCTTATTGTATCTTTATAATGTGTTATGGGATCATGGCCCCTTTGTTTTATTTTTATCCATATGATTTTTTTAAAGGAATTTAAGATAACTTTTTCAAATGTCTAAGATAAAATAAAAATTATGATTCAGGTTGGAATTGCTTTATTTTTAAAGAACTTACATTGCCAATGTTCAAACTTTCCAATCTATAACTCTAAATGCTAAACCTCTCATTTTCTTCTTCTTCTTTATATTTGGTATTTGATAGTTTTTATCACCTTTTTCACATATGACCCATCGTTTTATTCTAAGGTTTATCCAATTATTTTGTGACTATACATGCTATGGTGAATGAGAGATTTTTCCATTATATATTTGTAACTAATCTTTGCAGGATATAAAAGTTAAAACATGTCAATATTTTTCTTATACCCACCTATTGGTATAAACTTTAAACTTTTTTTTACAAATCTAATCATTTATCATTTAAATAGCATGCAGAATGTCATGCCTTCTGTAAATAAAGACACTTTCCTCATCATTTATTTATTTTCTTTTTTACGTCTTCATACATAAGCTATAATGTTTAGAAGAATATAGATAACATGGGTGATGTTAGCTATCATCTCTTTGTTGTTGAATTGGGTAGAAATGCCTCTGATGTGGTAGTTGTTAATGTACTAGGGTCACAAACCCCTTTGAAAATTTTATAAGAGCTACAAATCTTGTTTTTTATGATGACACAGAAAATTTTAGATACATTCACAAAATTCAAATGTTTATTGAAGATTCTCAAAGACCATTTACCCTGATTTACTAGACATCGACATTTTTCATACCTCATAGTTATATAATGCTATTTTTATTTGAATTTATTTGAACTTACAAATATGTAAAATATGAAACAGATTCATTCTATTATTATCAGTATATATACATACTCTGTTTAGACTTGTTATAAAGAAAATAGCATTCTTAATATTAAAAATAAGGAAAAATGTATTGTGGGTATCCTTGAATTAGAAAGTAGTTATGCTTCTGTTAATATAGCTTTTAAGTCATTGTTTTATTGGCCAGTTTTAATATAGAATTTAAATTTGATGTAATAATTTTGAAGTGACACTATTTTAACTGCATGGAAAAGTAGCATTTTTTTGAATAGAGAGCATTTAAGAACATACTTGACCACTGGCACTATTTTTAGTAGTGTAAACAAGCATAACCATATTGATAATTCTACCTGGGAAAAATCAACTCAATAGTCGCCTTTACTCCGAAACACATTATAGAGGTCCCACACTGTAGGAAGATATAGGGATAAAACAAATATGGGAAATTGGTACTTCTGAATTCTGCCGAAGTTAATATCATGATATTACATAGAGTCCTTAAGCTATCCCATGATTTCTTTATCTTCAGAGTCCCTAGACTTTTTTAAACTAGAATTCTTATTTTCCTATCAGAGATAAAACAATATTATATTGGTACCAACTTCTTGAAAAGCAATATCTTTGTCTTTCGGATACTCATAATCTAGTGCAAATACAGCTGTGAAAGCAGAGCATGTGACAATTAAGTGATGCTCTGTTTTCATATTTATATAATATCTGACTTGGGAACATGTTTATTATGCTTGTCTAAGAAATGCACTTCATCTCTGTCATCTCTTCCATCTAGCTGTGCTTCCTATCTACAAATCAATAAACCTTAAAAGTGCCTTGTAATAGTTACAGTATGTTTCTCCAGGGAGAAATTGTTGTGTTAGGGTTTTGATGGTTTTTGACACTATACCAATTTCATTTGACAATGAATTGAATGTCGAACAGTGCACTAAGCCATGCTGGTAATTTAATACTAGCCCTGCAATATTGTCTTTCAACCTTGGACAGGAATCTATTATTTGTGAAAACCAGTCTAAGCTTGTTCTCATATTATCAGTTTGGTTTCTTCATGAGAAAGAGACTAAAAAGTAATATCTTACTATAAATATGTCAGGGTCTTATTATTGTTACTGTTGATAATGTTTTTGAGACTGAATTTCTAAGATGACGTAGTGGATAGTAATTCTTCATCAACACCAATCACCCTGCTTCTACCTCTCTCACAATTGCTTTAATTCTCTGGTATTAAAAATAGCCAGAAGATATTGCCTCAAGTCTCAGCTCTCCCCTCCTACCTATAGAAGCATAAATAGGTCTTTTCAATGGTCTAAGATGCATTTCTTTCAACCATAAGAGGAAATAATGATGAAAAGATTTTGGTCAAATCTAAATTGTTATACAAATGCCATTGTCTTGATTTTGTTGCCCCAATTTGTAAGAGCCCTGTACTATAGCATCTCACAAGGGCAGCTAGCTTGAATCTTTCCTGACCTGTTAAGTTTCTGTTTGTTATAGACGATATTTCTGTCTCCAGAAATACAATAGAATAAAGCTATAATAAGAGAAGTTTGAGGTCAATATAAAGTATAGCTAGGATGATCTAAGTGGAGGAACTGATGAAAAATTTGTTATTTCTAATATTAAATTTGTCGAATAATTATAGAAATAAGAACTATTATGGAAATCCAAGGATGCAAAGAACCTTCCAGACTTGAGCGATACCCTAGGTATGAAAATATGAAATGTCAACTGATAGAAGAAAAGATGACTCACAGAATTTCTTTCTCAGGAGCTTTTCTGTAGTTCTTGGAGCTCTGCTGAAGAGACCAGAATGCAGGCAGCACATTGTGAACTCTGAGGGTCCTTTTCACTGCAGAAGGCTTTTCATGACCAATTCCTTGATGAGGACTGATCTGTCTGATAAAAATATAAGGTGAAAATTTAAAAGATTATAATGGATCCTCACTAGATACTAGAGGTGCTTTGAGGAAGTAATAATTTGGATTTAACTCCTTCTAATTTTATATATGTTGGGAAATTTACCAGAAAATAATTTATGTGAAGTCTATATCTGGTGCCCCTCTGACACATTTATATCTGCTTCAATTTACTAATCTAATTATAATATGGTGATAAAACACAAACCAAACAAGCAGCACACGTAAAAACAAATACCACCCTCCTTATGCTTGAAAGTTTATTGTCCTCACTTTTGTTTAGCTATGTTTTGGTTAATAAAGGGAATGGTTAAACAGTTTGTACATCTTTGCTCACTGTTGGGAATAATTTTTTTTTTAACTTAGAATCCAAAATATAAGAAAAAGGACTTGAAATGATTATTTCAACAGGTTAAACTGTGTTGGGGAAATAAAAAATCAAAGGAATTTTCTTACTTATTTCAACAGATAAAGAAGATATAATTATTTCCATTCTTAAACTTACGGGAAGAAATATTGGGTAGATGAGTGGTTGCTTAGCGTGAAAAGAGTGTGCAACTCTCGATAAACACATTAAGAAGATGGAGTATAGAGTAGGGAAATATTTAAAATAAGCAAGAAGTATTTTGTGAACTACCTTAAGATTAGAGGCCTCCTTTAGAAAATTGTAAATTTCCAAATATAGTCAGGCAGAAAATTGTTACTCTTTTGAAGGGAGTGGTTAAGAAACCTAGATCTGTCATTTTGGTGAGACCAATCAGAATGGAAAGCAAACTAGCTAAATTCCTCATACAAGGAAAACCTTAGTTAAAAAGTACCCACGAGCACAAACACACAACACACACATTTTTAAGTAGTCAGGGAGTTTAAAAATATCTGTTTATTATTTTGATTCTGCTAAGGAAATTGGATGGAATCAGATTTCCAAGGGAAAAGAGGTAAAAGCCTGGAAAGATCTGAAAAGACATGGGCTTTTCTAAATATCCAGGGCTTATTTCTCAAAGTACCTAACTCTACAATATAAAAACTTATATAATGTGCAATGCAAAATAGATAAATACCCATCAAAGAATTCTGCCCAGATATACAATCAATACACAGTACAGTACAATCACTTATATAGAATTCCCCAATGATGATGTGTAAGGTTTCCAAATAAAATGCCAAAGAATAAATGAGTTTCTTAGATTTGAGGAGACAAGAAATGATGTTTTGAGAAGTTTCCTGGATTGATCCCTGGTGTATATCTTGATTGGTGCATATTGGCATCATTTACGGGCTGACTTGTGTTCCCTCAAAATTATACCTGAAAGTCCTGATCCCCAGTACCTCAGAACGTGACTATATTTGGATATAGCGTTTTTAAAGAGGTAATTAATTTAAAATGAAGTCGTTAGGGTGAGCTCTAATCCGATATGGCTGGTGCCCTTATAGGAAAAATTTGGACAGAGATATGTACAGAGGGAAGTCCGGTTGAAGGCACAAGGAGAAGATGGCCACCTACAAACCAAAGAGCGAGGCCTCAAGTGAAACCAAATCTGCTGACACCTTGATCTCAAATTTTAGTCTCCAGAATTGCAAGAAAATAAATTTCTGTTATTAAGTCATCTAGTCTATGGTACTTTGTTATGACAGCCTGAGCAGACTAATATAGCATCCTCAAAAGAAAAAGGCCATCCTGTTTGAGAATGTTAGTTGTCTGCTGTCTTGTGTCTCAGACTGGAATTACTGTAATAAGGTGGTTAAAGGAGATTTTTTTCAAAACATGAGACAATTTTTCCACACTGAGGTGGTGTGCCATGGGGTAGGAAAATTATCCTGGGCTGAAATTTTGTATTTAGTGAAGTGGACGAAGTTTTCAGCGATCATAGCAAACGTTAAGTAAGGATACTAAGTAGCCAGATTTCCAAGAACTCTTGATAGTCTTTTATATTCTTCGGTGAAAACAGTGTTTGAAATAAACGATTTCATGAAATTCTCAAGAGTATTGGCTTTTCTTTGGAAGTTACTGACATGAATACTTATTGATCACTTTATTGTCTATAACCTTATTTGTTGGAGTGGTGACTTAGAACACTAAGGGTCTAAGCAAGTACTGTCACATAATAGCCAATCAATACATATTTATCAAATGAATTTACACAATGGATAATGCTAACTTTTCCACAAACGTTTTACTACCCAGATTTCACTGAAAAAAAATTGATTATATTCTATGGAAAAGATGGCCAAGAAAATTTTATTTGCAAATTGGCTGAGATTATTCCTCTCTTTCAAGTGTTTACTAAATATTACAAAAAAATTTTTTTGCCCCTGGTATTAGCTTTTATAATTCTAGAGATCCTATTAAATTATATGTTTAAAAATTTTTGGCTTTATGGGATTAAAGTTGTATAGAGGACAGGTTTGCTCAAACAGAACATTATATCAATTATATAAATAAATTATAGCATCATAAAAAATGTAGGAGTAAAAATGTATCAACAATTTCATTCATTGACAGGTTCTATGAGTTACAATAAATAGTATTGTGTCTTGATTTCTTTATAGCATCATGTTCTCTTTTTAATTTCAGGGAAGCATACAAGATTAGCATTTATAGAGCTGGGAACTCAGATGTAGAATCATATTTTAGAATCTATTTACTGTAAATCAAAGGACCTACATTTATTTACTATACATCAAAGACACTAGGCAAATATCTTGAAAATAGAATTTCCACTTATTTTTTGACTAAGGAATATTAAGAATCAATTTGAATTGTGAAAGAATATTAAGAATCATTTTGAATTGTGAATATTCCACTTTATTTCTTCTGACATTTGTTGGAATATATCACATTATTTAAAAAATTATTTAGCATAGTTATTTCAGATTTCTTAATTTATTGAAGAGTTATGCATGATTTTGTGATAACTAATAGAGAAAACACTATGACCTTTCAGTAGCTCTTTTAACATCTCTCAGCCTGCTCTATAACGGGAAGACTATACTGACCTACTTAGCTCACAGGTGTTTTAAAAGACAAATAAATTAATGTATGTGTAAAGTGTTTACGTCAATGCACCATATCAGTACAGGTAAGATTATTGCTAACTAGGCTGCCATGATTTTTGTAAATTGCTGAGTACTATCAAGGTTTTCTTAGCCATAATCTAAACCAAGATCTTTTCAGCTCAATCTCATTACCAGAACAGAGAATATATCATATGCGAATCAAGGAAATCTTTAGAGTTTTTCCTTCATAGATAGATAAATAACCCAGTAGTGAAAACTAACAGGAAAAAATGGATGAAAACTAAAAGGAAAGGGCTGGCAGCAATGGGAGAGTATATGGTACAAAGGTGAAACCAGGAGCCAGTGCTTCAAACGAAAGTGTGTGTTCTGCCAGAATTGTTCCCATTGTAAGTTTATAATAATCCTGGAAATGATTAAATTGTATGAACCAAACCAGACAATTGAAGCAGGTGTCTGGCATTAGGAGAGATGAAAATGGTTTCTCTTCTCTCTGCTATCAAGATGAGGGAGACATAATAGGAATATATATCGATTCCAAGGAGAGCACCATGCCAGCTCTGTACAGCAGATGGAATTGTACAAGGCATCCCAAATGATTAAGAATGTAAAATAGTCAAAACAAGGATGCATGATGCACAATAACATAAAATAATTCTGTTTTCCTCTTGAATGTCTATTATGTTTCACAGATGTTGAGACCAGAAATGGCCTATGTTTCCATTGCTAATGACCACTAAAATAAAATGTGTGGTAAATTAAGACAGGATGAATATTTTGGAATTGGTTAAACACAAAATGGATACAACCAATATGAAGGATAACTTTGCACATGATGTTTCCTTCATCAGATGATGGAGATGAGAATCTGGAGACATTGTCTAATGTGATACAAAACACATGAGTCAATTTATGGTCAGATTTGAAAATTTATTATTTTCAAAAACGTCTGGAATTTTAAAAGCTTACTGAAAACTAAGCACATTGATGAAATATTTCACTCTCTCCTAATAGATTTGTAATAAAAGGCATTGCGATAACCATTCAAATTCATCATACACGTCGTATATCCAAAATCAAATATTAATACTAAGCACAAGATTTAAGAAATAATGTTGGATAATATTTTCCCAGGATGTTAATTTCATTGTATTTAACAAAGATTAAAACAGGTACTTATTTTTACAAAGTACTATATAAAGTATTTAAATATAGTTTGTTTGTTTTCTTGATCCAGTTTTACAGCACTGACTAGAGGCTGGTCAATTCTTCTCAGGCAACTGATTAAGTCCACATCCCAACAACTTCCCTTATCAGGCTCTCCCGCTGGGGGGCCACATGCACCTGCCCTGATTGCTCCAGGCCAGGTACCAGAAAACTAGACAGAGCCTCTGTTCCCCAGAGCATGCAAAATTATTCAAGTTAGCCAATCTATAGGGAGCTCTGGAAACCTAGCTGATCTCATCCCTCTTGCTATATATAAGCTTCCCCCAAGAGCTCCAGATTGCGCTTACTTAGTTTTCAGGCGCAAGGTCCTGTGTGGCAACCTTCTTTTGTTTGGAGATATATACCAAATGTTTACCTATGTGACTGTCATTGTATTATGTCTATTATCAAAAGAATCTAAATCTTATAAAACAGATATTGTGAATACAAAGGTGACAAAAAATACACATTGTCTTTAAGCATCTCTTGGTCTATGTGGGAACCAAATAATGAGGAATCTGATGATAATGAATAGCTAACATTTATTAAACACTATTGTATGCAAGGAATGTTACATGGATCACGTTTATTCCTTAAAATAAAATTGAAATTTTGACAATGTTATCATTCCATTTTATAGACCAATTAAAAGCCCATCATAATTGTTCAGAGAAGGGAGGAAGAGAGACACCTAAACATTGATAAAGACATTTGGAAATGGCCTGTAGAGATTTTGAAGAAGACTCTGTGATGATGGAGTAGACACTTCTATGTAATCACCAGAACCCATTTTATTTTCCTTCTGAACACGCAGGTTTTTCCAACTTCCATGCAGTTAGTTATAGCCATGCACAGAGATCTAGTTAATAAAGTTATAGCAGAAAAGGTGTATGCTCTTCTAGGCTTTGTCCATAAAAAGTACTGAAGAATAAGTCTCTATGCTTTCTACCCCAATTGTCTTTCTGAATAGAGATGACCCCCATGGTGACCTCGGGAGCCAAAGGTTAAAGTTAAAGATAAAATAGATAAGAAATCTGCATTTCTTTGTCAATATTGCAGAAGGACTACCAACCAGGAATACTTGTTTTTCACTGTGATGAGTGAGAAATAAATTGTATTGAATTAAGCCATTAAGTTTAAGAGGTTTATCAATCACATCAACTAACATAAACTGGCATCCTTAGTAAGATAAATGATATCCAGTAGTTTGGCTTTGTGACCAGGGATTGTGGTTGGGCTACAAATCAAAATGAGAAATACTGGAAGAAATAGAGGTTCAATATATTTGGGGGAAGGTCATGGCTTTAGTTTTAGACATGTGGATATTAAATAGGTTTGTGATCTCTAAGTAGAGATCTTGTAAGGCAATTGGATGTACACTGATGGAGAAAAAGTAAGACACTTCTGCAGAGGAGATTTTGATTTGAGTATCAGTAACACTAAGTCCATATCTCAGCAAAAGACAAGTAGAATAGAAGATGACCTAAAGAGAATAATGTGAAATAAAAGCCAAGGAAAAGATCTAAGGTATCACCAAGAGCAATGGTGATAAACTATTCAGTTAATTTACTTTAAGTCCCTACTTGGATGATATTTAAACAAGAAAATAAAAACAGTATGAGTTCAAAGTTTCAGGAAATGAAGTTAAATGGAATAAAAATAAAGCTTTGGGATTTTTCTTATAATAAAAGAATCCATCCCATTAAATAAGGGATAACCATGTTGGAGGAAAAGTAACAATGAACATTGTTCACATTAGAATTTTAAATATCGATCGTGGGAGATTCTATTCTGGTCAGACATTAGTAGGTTTGAAAATATGCATACTACTTCTAGTTATGGGTTCGTCTATGATGAAACACAGCTGGCTGGTACATTTAGTCCATACAGCTGCTTACGTAACCCAAGTGGAAACCGTTCCTTTAAATGTATTGTCCTGGCTTGATACTCAGAGCAAATGTTTTTAATTATATAAAACAAAACAGATTCAAACAAAGTCACTCCAATAGGAATTTCATGGCAAATTCATCAGGGGGTCATAACTCTATTTTTTTAATTATTATTATTTTGTAAAACTGATGATATGCCATACTTCATAATGATACTTAAGATGGGAAGTGACTTCAGGAAACTAATGAATAACAAATATTATTCTTAAATGTTAATGAATCAGGAAATAGGTTTGCATTTGACTAACAATCCAATTTTTAAAACATTTTTAGAAAAATTTATCTCAACGTCACAATCAACAAATGGAAAATCTTTGATTTACTGCATATTTCTTGCATCATGCATTCATTTATGCTATTAAATAGACATATTCTTATTGGCTTAGTTTTATTGCCAGAGAACGTCTCTGCCTACACAGTACCTGAAACTTAGTGAGAGTTCACCAAATATCTGTTAAATAAATTAATATATGACAAAGTATAAGGGAACTGTTGTGTCTTTGTACTCCCAAATCCAGTTCTTATTTACCTTAACCTTGAGTTTTTTCTTTTTCCTATTGATCCCTAGAATTCTCTGTGATCTTTGGCAGACATTACTGCTTCCTTAGATTCTAAAGCAGAAAATATCTGAGGAGCATCTCTTAGCTCAGGTCCAAGACAATTTAATCCAGGGCGTCTGTTCCAGTAGGAGTTTAAAACAATGGTACAGTGTCATACAGTTTTAAGAATAAAATTGGCAACATAAAAATTGAAACTCTTCTTCAAAAGGAAAGAACAGAGATATTTTAAAAGACACATATAATTTCTTTTTTTAAAAGTTGCACTTTAAAAAAGGAGGGAAAGAAGTTTTAACCATAATGGCTTTTTTATATCACTTCTTCACTATAAAATTATAACTCAAAATACAATTGATAGGTGTTGAAAATGGCAAGCCATGAAAATTTAGGAAGTTTTATTTTCAAGTACCTAGGGAAGACGTGGGATTTGGCAGGCAATTGCTAATCCTTTAGAGTTTTTATGCTTGTGGCTAAACAGGACATAGTGAACGTGAAACAAGAGACAATGATACATTGACAATAACACACATCACCGTTTGAAATGCTCTATAATCTACATTTGAAGTGGCAGAATACACATTTGGGCCCTACTATTAGTGCTTGATTCATTTATGACATTTAAGAATAAATGTCTGATCACAGTAGCATTTAAATAGGAACATGTTAGTTTATATCCCAAATGTGAGGCAAAGAGTAGGAATGTATTCCTCAAAATCAAAGCATTTTTATCCCCCCATCCTATCCAATGTCTCTGTGCGTGTTCTGCTATGGCAGTGCCAGTCCTTGTGGTTAATAATGTTCCTAATAGCTGAAATTTTTAGATAACTGAACTTGATTTTCTAAAACTCGTTCCAGTAAGGTTTATGACAGAATATATTTACAAGATCCACAAATCCACAAAAGCCTCAAATTTCTTTTTTGTAGACAATTTTAGCCAATATTCTAATCAGACATTTTTCACTCTTTTTCATAGCTATCTCCACCTTGCATACAAGTTACCCTCTGTCACAGTAAAGCCTCTTTTGGAAAGACATCTTAAAAAAAAAAATACTTCATAGAAAATGAATCATCATGAACTAAACTTTGTTGTCCTGATCTTCAAACAAAAATTGATGCGAAACATCACAGACATTGACAGTTCAAAAAAAGTCACACTACTTGAGATATATAAAAGACCTCAGTAAAGAGAAACATGTGAGTGAGAACACTTCTGTTCAAAGAATTTCGCTCCCTAGACATAAAAGGCCTCTAATTTTCTCCAAATGAATGCCAATTATAATATATTTTGTGAGTAACTTCATTGCTGTTAGATCCCAAAATATAATAAAATGACCCTAATATAGAATTCCTCAAAACATTTACTGGACTCTCCAGGAAGCTGTATCAACCTCACATGGGAAGTACTCCAAGATTGTTGCTTAGTAACTCTTTGGGGAGATTTATTTAAAAGAATTTTATCTGAATAAGTAAATCCATTTCATTTTTAATGATTATTTGAAATAGCATTCTTTCATGTCAGTGTTTCCCCCTCTTGAACCCATGTTAGTCATTTTCTGAAGATGGATTGAGTTCTAGCAACTTCTCTGAATACCTGGGAGGAGTAAACCTTGGCTCCTTGCCAATGTTGCAAATACATTTATCTTCTGTCCACCTAATTAATGATTCCTTATCCAGAGATCCCAATGTGATATAAGGTGTTAAATGACTATGGACCACCCTGTGTAAAATAATGTCTACAATAATCACCACGGGGCACATTATGCAAGTAAAACAGAAAAATAATTGTTTCAGTGAAGAAGCTGTCAACTTAAATTAAGATAGTGTAAAATGGCAGAGCACAGATGTTTTGGTGTCTTTTATTAAAATTAAAGCTACGAACATAACACTGGGTCCTGGTGTTCACGCTGTGGCAGTGATTTCAACTTGATAGGGAAAGAGTCCCTGGATAACATGTTCGGAATAAAAAGTACTTATCACTCTTCTTTTTGTAACTGTGAAGAACTGTTCAAGACTTGATTATGGATCAGTTTACTACTGCTGCCAGGGACAGGTAGCTTCACTCACATCCCCGAACTGGCATGGGGCTTTTTTGCTCCCTTCTTAACCTATGCCCACTCCCATCACTTTTGATTGCTCCAAAACCACAGCTAAAAGAAAGAAAAGAGAACTTGTTTCCACTAGAAGGCAAGAGAAAGAATATCTAGAATAAGATTATTCCTCAGTAGGTTAGTTAGGTCTAGATTGCATTTAGAACTAATACATTTAAAGCTACCCAACGGTGGCACTTGTCAATTTCTATCTATTGAATTCCATCTTTTATAAAGTTCACCCATATAAGCTTGTATTGACACCATCATAAATGTCTCCAGCAGTCTTATCTCCAGAACGGAAGGCTGCTACCTGCTGTCCCATATGTTCAATCTTGGAGTTCCTGGTTTCTCCTTCCTTGTCATTGGATTCTATCATAATTCCAATTCTCCAGTGATGCTTTGACTTTAGCCAATTTTTTTTAGCCACTTTGTTTTGAACTTGCTGATTTTCACATCTTTCCAGGATATGACCAACAAAAGGTGAGAGGTATCCTTCTGCAGCCGTGAAGATGCACCACTCAGGTTTCCTGCTGTGGAAACCATGATTGATGCAGGGCCTCAGCTGCTATTGTCTGAATCTACCACCAAGTTCACTCAGAGGCCATACTTCCAACGGGTCGATCTCAGGCAACACTGAGTCTGGCAAGGACCCCGAGGCAGGCCTATTTCTAGGAGTTATAGGACTCCACGGAAGGCAGGACACTTCCGTGAAGACAGAGGGCAGCAGACTGCATCTAAGCTTTGCAAACAATCTCCACAGAACACCAACAGGAGATCAAAATTAAATATTCTGCCTCTCTTCAGGTTCTGTTAGGCGATTCAGGAGAATTAAATAATTACCTTTATTCAAGCAACGTGAGAAATCAGTTTTTCAAGAGCTTGCCTAACTCCAGTTTAGAACTGTTTATATTCATATATTCAGCACCTAATAAGTTTCTAAGAAAGGACCAGTGCCCAATAAATGTTTTTTAACAAATGAGTGTTCATGGAATTAACTGATATCAAATTTTTCATCATCAACTTTAAATGAAACATGAGCAGTAGCACTGTGTATATAAGATCAAATTTTATGTAAAAAATAAGAGAGTCAGGGTTTCACTTTTAAAATAAATGCATATTGAAAAAAGATAAAAATAAACAATTCATGGAAGAAAGCTTAATATTAAGTAAGCACATACAAAGATCCCATTTTAAAAATAATATAACTAGAAATAATATATGAAAGATATATTTATCACCTATCAGATTAGCAAAAGCGAAAAAGGGTCAATGCACAGTGGTTGGAAAGATATATATAGAAGTCATTTTATACATTTCTGAAGTCATACAACCTCTTTTAGGAAGGTAATTTGACAATATAAAGATTTCAAATGTATTTTCCTTTAAATATATAGCAACTCTTAAAATAAAAATACACATGACTTAAATTGCCACTGATACTAATTAAATAATTTGTATATCAGCCATAAAGTGGAACACAATACAACTTAAAAATTAGGAAGCTCTTCCATTAGGAAGATATCTTCATCAGTATGAAGATAACGTCATATATTGTACACCAGTATAATATACATCTCCTTAATTTTTAAAACCGGTTATTTACATGTGTGTGCACGTGAATGTGTGTATGTATGTTTAGTCATGGTTTTTTTAAAGTTTCTGGAAACCATTATTTATAGCATGATCTCACTTGGTTTTAAAATAATAATATGCATAATTGTGTGCTAACAAGAAAAGTCAGGAAAAATCTGATCACATTATCAACCGTGATATACTTTAGGCAAAAGAGAAGATTATTGGGGATTTTCACTTTGTATTTTATAAGATTCTGTATTATTGGAATGTTTTGGTAATAAGCATGAATCACTTTCATAATCAGGAAAGTAAAAGCATTATTTCTAAATTCATTATAATTATGTAATATACTTTCATAATTATAATATAATTCTTCTTTACATTTATACTTTCATAATTATGATTATACTTATTATATCATTATATTTATGTTTATAGTTTTGGTCCCCTTCTTAGAGCTAATTCTCTTATTTCTGTTTTAATAATTTTGGGCTCTGTCATTGAGCAGAAAATATGCTTGAATAATTTAAACTCATAAAAAAATGGTGATTCAGACGATCCAATCATGTCACACTTGGTTGATATATATCTATATATTGTTAATGTGGTGTTTCTGTTTGTGCATGTGCACATGTATATATGTATACGATTCAACTATTTGATTTTATAACGGACAGGTGGTTTCCCATGGACACAAAAATACTCTAAAAATTGCTGCTGCATGCTCTTATGCTCTTTGTAAGTAATGACTTATGATGAAATAAAAATTTACTACCACTCTATCTAGAGTTCAGCCAGCCTATGAGCATAGATTTATAGAGCCAAGAGATCTACTGAAATAGTCATTCCTTAGGGTCAATTTTCAATCTTTGCTTCCCTTTTAATGATTAAGACAATTTCATTGCCACCTATGTTTCCAATTTACACAGGGACTCCTCAGAAGACCTCAAGGGCCCTGTTGACAATTGTTCAATCTGAAGTCAGAGATAAATGATCTGTTGTATTTTACTGAAGAGTTCTAATGCAGGAACTGACAGGCTGTGGGAGTTGCTGAGCTATTAGATCATTTCACAGAGAAAGTACTATCCTCTTTTGCACGTCTCCATTTTCCCTCTACAAAAATGATGATTCATACATAATTGAAGGAATGTCATTTCAACACTATGGCTAGAATTTTGAAAATCTCAAACAGCTTGTATTTTTTTCATCAGACTATAATTCTTCCTTTTTAAAAGTTTCTTGCTATGGGGGAGGGATGAGTATTTTGGCTTTTTCTTTCATGAATGTTCTTGAACAGAACAGCTCTCTAACTTCCCATGCCAGATGGAGGAATAGCAGCATACTGAAGTGATTGGTAAGAGGGAAGAAGAATATTATAAATCATTCCAAAGAGGAGGCACATTGGGGAAATCCCTGGAGAATTAGCCAAGAACATGTGTAGAAGAAAATGGAACCAGGGTATTTATAAGTTGTTTTTATTCAGTAGATAAAAAGAAAGGCAGATATTCAAAGATGAAAGGAAATGTATGCAAGTCTGGTTAATATTATGAGGAACTATACAAACTGAACTGTCTCCTTTTGACAATTATGAAACCTAGACAACAAGTATATACATTTGAAAATTCCTGTTTGAAACTGCATTCACTATTGCCACACTCCTTACGAATGCAAAAATATAGTGAATTTTTCTTCACAAAGAATGAAACAATTTATTGACGATGTTACAGTGGAAGTGGCTTGTTATGTATACTCTGATGACGAAAATGTGTTTGCCTTTATTTTCAACTTGACTTAAGGGAATAATATAATTTTTCATCACTGACCAATACAGTATTCCCAAATAATTGCCTATGCTGTATCATGAGAGAAGATAATATACATGGCTTCTAGTATCAGTTCACGTAGCCATAAATAACCTGAGAAAATAGTGAGCATTAAAACAGGATAAAGGAAACTGATAAGGGTAAGTGTAAAATTTCTCATTTTGAGAATGAACTATCTGAAGTTCAAACAAGCTCAGGAATGACATAGCCCAAGTTCACATGACTAATAAATAATCTATCTGGGACTTAAATCTATATCTGTTTGATTCTAATGCCAATGCATTTTATAACTGTGGTACTTTGCCTTTCTCATGGAATTGTTAAAATTTACCTTTTCTAGAATGTTGCAAAAGTGCTTTCTCCACTGTATAAGAGAAATTATATTATCACTTATGTCCTTTCATATTTTTGGACATTTTTAAATTAGTTCCTCTAATGTTACTTTAAATTATTTACTTATTTATCTTCTACTTTGTACCAAAATTGATTTGAATCAATTTAAAAACTAAAAATAATAAAAATTAAAATAACAAGCTCTGATTTAAGTGAATTTTACTCTTACTTTTTTTGTAAAGTTTTCCCTAAGTAGTAAAGAAGTTAGAAGTGCACTGACAAATTAATGTATTTTATGACTGCTGATTTCACTACACATTAAATGAAGAATACAACAAATATAAACTAATATCCTGAATCCACTGATTTTAATTAAATTTAATTGTTGGTTTTAATTTAATCAAAATTAAATGTTTAATTTAATCAAAATTACATTAGATATGTTTCCCAGTCTACATAAGAGATGTTGAATTTTCTACCCAATTTGCTCATAGCCTTTATTTATTTCATGGAATCTTACTTTTATCGTAATTTCATAGTAATTTCTTTGAGTTCTTTTTTACAATTTATATTTCTCTGCTGATTTTCCTAAATTTTTTATTCATTACGAGCATATTACTCTTTATATCATGAGCAGAGTTATAATAGATGCTTTAAAGTCTTTGTGAATTCAAAAATCTTTATCGTGACATTGATTCCCACTGAAGGTCAAATTTTGTATTGTCTCCTGGACATTGTGAATATTACGTTGTGAAAATTCTGGAATCTATTATATTCCTCTGAAGAGTGTTGATTTTTGTTGTTCTTTTAGCCATCAACTAACTTGACTGGAATCAAATTGCAAACTCTCTTGGACGACATCTCATATCTCAGTTCAGTGCTTTGATTCTTGCCCGGTCTGCTTGAAGCCTACCCCACAAATTCATGGTTCAGGAGTCAACCAGGTATTTGAGCATAGTTTATACACAGAATTTAAGGCCCCCTATCTGTGACTCCATCTTTTCTGGAATTTTTCCCTCATTTTCCAGCAGTTGTGATTGCCCAAAACCAGAAAGATTGTGGGCTTTTTATCAGAGATTTAGCCACCACATATAGCATGAACTGGAAATCTTCAGGCTAAAAACTGCAAAATTAAGAAATTCTACTTATGTCTTCCCTTCATCCAGTTGCTGATGTCCCTCTGAATCTGCTTGTTCTTTGTACTAGTGCCTTCAATATTTTTATCTGGATTTAAGTTTTTGCTTATCTAGGGACAAATTTCTATAATTTTAACCTTACACTATTTCTATCAGTTCTGTGGTATATTAACATGATTCTTGGGTTACAAGTAACAGAAATATAACTCAGTCTATCTTAAACAAAAAAGGGAGGTGAATGGCTCACAGTACTGAAATATTCAGGGTTAACTTCCAGCACAGCTGGATTAAGATTCTCAAACAATACCACCAGAAATTTTCTTTTCTTACATATGCTATATCTTGGCTCAGATCTTCTTCATAGTCTTTGTTCTGAAAGACCCTCTCCCCATATGGTTTTCAAAGCTCCAGACCTATATGTTACCAGATTAAGGACCTCAGCAGAAAGAGAAAGCCTGATATCCACTGGTTGCAGGAAAAGTCTTGGAACCAAATTCTGTGTTGATAAATTCTTAAACTAATCCCTATGACTGTGACTGACCAAAGGTAGGTTATGTGTTTGACTCCTGGAACTGGCTGTGAGTTTAGTCCTATTACAGTCACATAGCCTGAGGATAGAGAAGAGTGGTTGACTAAAGGAAAATCAGGTGGTAATACTAAACAAAAGAGAGGTGGTAGATAGGTCAAACAATAGAATCTCTCTATTGGCACAGACAGACAAAAGAAAAACACGCCGCATTTGGAGAAGGGAAATAACCATTAACAGATGTGACAAAAGTAGGATCTTGTTTATTGTCATTTTTCTCCTTAGTCCTCTTAAGAGCCAAGTCTGAGGCCTCCTCTTGAGCACATTTCCATTCTTTGATTCTTCCCATGGGAATTCTGATCTCCTTTCCCTTTGCCAACAGAAACAGGGGTTTAGTTCAGTTTCATTTTACCAACATAATCGAATTATTTTCCCTATGCTGCAACACAACATCTAGGCACATATATCCAATAAAAACTTCTCCCCTTCTAAAAGATTCCAAATAGTTACAACACCTTGGTTGACAACAATGACCATAATACACTAAGAAAACAAAGTTTCCAACCAAAAAAAAAAAAAAGAAAAATTCAGTAAATACAAACATTTTATAAATGGGAATAGTTAAAAAAAGACTAGTTCTTTTGGATTACAAGATAATTTTTGTTCTTTATGTGATGCATACAGATATGTAAAGAGAATATACAATTTTACTAGGTTGGGGTAAAAATAAACTCACATTTATTTTAATGTGTGCATTGTAATGGCTTTCAGTCCCCAACTAGTTATTGGGGGTCTGTTGTTTCGCTCAGGTTGATCTTTCCTAGGTACTGTGCATTCATCAGACATCTTTGCAATATTAACGAATTCACTTTTAATACTATTATTGCTTATTTTCTCTCTACTAATCATCTCTACAGGGAGAGATCCTTTAATTGTTTTTACTGATCTTTGAAAGTGCTTTTTTTCCCTTCTATTTAGAGAGAGCTACTTCACATCTCTAGGTTGACCTCTAGTAGTCTGTTCAGACTCTCAGCCTTCTAATTCCCCTCTCTTACCTATGTCATAGTCCATTATATGCAGAGGTCCATTGTAGTTAGCAGAAATGCTGGTTCTTATTTTTCTACTGTATGAGGCTGTCCATTAAACAGAAGATTGCCTTGAGATTTTATATTAGAGAAACTAGGTATATTTTTTCCACTTCCAGATGCTGCCTCTGTAAATAGAGGCCAAATCTCAAAGCAGGAATTGGAAATTGGAATCTGTTCTCATTCATACACCTTCTGATAGACATGCTTTCTGCTCTGCCTTTAAACAAGGCCATCACCCTATAAGAACCATTGATGCTATACTCTACGATATTAATTGGCCTTTACCATTTTCTCAAGTCACTGAGGGAAAAAAAAGGCATAAATTACGTTTGGGCCAGACATATAAAGCTGAAGTATTAACTCACTTTCAAAAGATGGGCTACTTTAACCATTCATAAGAGGAAATAAACTATAGCAGATGTCTGTTTTTCTACTTGTCTATGTATCACCATATGAGAATTCACAGAACTCTGCCTCGTGGCATATATAGCATGTGTGTATATGTATGCATGCGTGGATGTGTTTCCACTCATTTGTACACTCATATAGATAGATAGATGTTTATACAATATATATCACATTTCTTGGTACAGTCTTGCATCAGCAATTTATTCATCTACCCTGGGAGCAGTGTTAATTGCTCTATTATACTAATGGTTTATATATAACCCAGTCTTCAAATGAGCTTCATTTCAAGTTGGCAATGCTAGTTCACACCTGCAAAAAGGTGAGTATTTTTCTCCTAACTTGGGATTAGAGGATGCTGTTTCTCATCACTTGGTATATACATAAAGAATAATATTTTAGTTTGCTTTGATTATTATGCAAAGCCACAAGGCAGATTTTATATTAAAAGAAATTTGCTAAAGAACTTTAGGGAAAAATCGTGGCTCTCACAAAGTAACCACATGTGGGACAGGATGTTTATTTAAAACATTTGTTTGAATACCTATGAGGCAGAGTGAATAGGATTTCAGAATCATCCTGCTTGTAAATTCATCATTCCATTATTTAAATAGCATTTGCCAACTTGAAAAATACAATTATTTTTACTTTTATTAAGATATTTTATTAATGGAGATTATATTTCTGGCTTTTTATAACATGAATAGACAACATTCAGCTATTTATGGGTAATCTCATTCTCACACGTAGTTTATTTGAGTATCATAGATTAAGTAATTTAAATATATATGGGGTAATCTAATTTTAACATTCAAAGTGTGACAGTGGAAGTATTAGCTAGAAGCAATCTCCATTGATCCAAGATGAAGCAGTAACAGTGATCTGGAGGCTTTGAACCTTCCTGTCACTTTCTATGTGACATTTTTATTTCCCACTCCAACACCAAGGTCATCTTAAAGTTCCCCACCAGAGTGTAAGTTCCTTGAGGGCAGGGGCCTTGAACATCTTATTCAAGTCTATATCCAGAGTACTTAGAATGCTATCTGGTTCAAGACATATCTGTTTAATGAATGAGTAAGTGAAAACAGAAAATCCAAATATTTGTCTAGAATTTCAAAGTGTATATGTGCATGCATGTGTGTCTGTGTGTGTGTGTGCATGAGAGAGAGAGGGAGAGACTGAGTGCACACTGAGACTTCCTTTTCTAATATTAAAAGCTGTTCCGACCTGAGAGGTTCTGTGAAATCTGGGTTTTTCATGGGAATTTTTGAGTTGATAATTTGGAATGATACATTCTGATGTAGTCTCCTTGATGAAGAGCTGTGTCTTCCCAGAGTTCACATCAACATAGTGTTTATTGAACATCTCCTGTATGCCTACAGGGACTCGGAAAGGGACTGGGGATATAAGGAGGAAAAGCTTGTATGTTTACCCCATTATTTTCATGGTATGATAAATAAATGCTGTCTTTAACTGCTTCAGCAAGTAGTAATAATTTAAGACATTTTCTAAGGAGTTAAAAAAAAAAAAACCTAGAGTGAGAAGCACTACTTATGAGATTCAATTAGTTCTTTTCCATTAGAATAGTTTAACTTTCTTTTCTTTTCCAGGCCTCTAAACAATTAACAAAATAATAGGTGAGATAGAAGACATGTTGATGTCTTGATCTCATCCCCACTCTTTGTCTTATTAATGCTATCATCAGTTATTCAGTATTACTGTTGAAACAAACCCAGATACAGAAAAAGCATCTCCTTTCTATATATAAACCCAATCAATGCAATGAGTAAAATGAGTGCACTTAGGAAAAGAATCCAAGGTATGCTTGCCCTTTACTGTGAAGATGACTGCAAGGTAGCAGAAATTGCTAAAAACCAACATAGATTTGTTTTTGCAATCAAGTTGCCTAGATAAGTAAGGGTTCAAACTCAGAAGAGCTTCTGTGCTGTGTTGGTCTGAATGAAGAAAATAGATGCAGAGATCATAAATTAATGCCTGGAAACAGCCTGTGAACTTCTGCCAGCAACAGCTAATTTGCAACAATGGGGGCTTCGTGAAAATGACAGTTTCAGTCTGCATGGGGAGGCAAGCAGAGCCATCCGAGAGGATGGAGAGCATGATGCCTGCCAATTGATGTTGGCAGGGGATTGTCAACCCACTGAGTACCAGGACTCATCAGCATATTTAATATTATGAGCACAGACATTGTCTTTAAAAACATAAGCCATGAGAGGGCAATGTGAGCTGCAGACTGCAGAGAATAGCATTTCAGGCAGGTAGATGGCACAGATACTTATAAGAGTTGTGGCAAATGGGAAATAGAAATAGAAAGGAGCCAAATACAAGGAGAAAGAGGTGAAAGGCCAGAAGTAAATTCCCAAGAAATGTGAGTATAGGATTTTTAATAATATTTTTCTAATTACAAAGGTAACAAATGTTGAATGCAGAAAGAGAAAAAAACAAATAATGTTAAAAAATGCAGAAACGCACAATGGGAATAAAAGTTATTCTACCACGATCACCACAAATAGTACTGTTAAAATTTTATTCTAAAATTTTTCTCGAATTTTTAGCTCAAGAATTTAAAATAATAAAAGAAGAGAGATAATAAGAGTTATGTCAGAAAAATCTATTATAATGAAGGTAATGTTAGCTTTCCTCCATCATATGTCTTGTATTACGAACAGCTAGTCTGTAAATTAGGGTAATTGCAGCAAACTACCAAAAATATTATGGAGACCTTCTATTAACTTATGATTTTACCTACATAATAGCAAATAGATATTCTGAAAATAGTTGCCCATGTGTGTATATTAATATTAAAATAATTATAATTTTATGTAAACATTAATATACTATATTAATGTTAAAATATAATATATTATAATTAATCATTTGTATTAATATATTAATATAAAATTAATGAGACTATAAACTATTTCTAATTACATTACATTAAATTTCTCTGCTTCAAAATACTTGTGAACAGGTGTTATACACCACAAGAAAACCTTTTAGTTGTTCATTAAATAAATAGTCTTACCAAGTCTTAGGTATGTGATATTTTTTATTCAGTATGGAAATACAAGTAATAATGCATAATCAGGTATACTGGGATAAAATGTTAAAGCAGTAACTGATGAGTTTTCCTGCTTCCGGCTTCATGGAATTTCTCTCCTTGTATCCATATCATCTCTTGCCCGGATATTGAAGCCACAATTTTCCCAAGAAAAATTGTGATTTTAGAGGTAGTGATTCCCACCTGCCCTCCAACCTTCCCTTCTCAAACCTAGAATAAGTAAAGATACTCTCTTTAAGGAGGGATGAAGAGAAGTTAGAGAAAAAGTAAGAGAAGTAGGCTCTGGAGCTTTGCAGAAGTAGAATGGGGCTCTGCAGGGTAGCGGGAGTACCTGATAGGGATGCTGAAAGGGGATGGGAGTGGGAGGTGGTCTTTCCACACCCATTGGGTCCCAGAATGCCACGGAGGAAAATAAGCCAAATTTTCCAATATGTCCAATAAAGTTTCAGGCTTTAGTTAAGAGAAAGAAGCTATTGAGAGGCTCAGAATATGATGATGAACTATAGCAGCAACATGGATGTTGAAGCCTGGGAACTCCTGTAGATACCAAATTGAAAAAGTGTTCTCTACGTCTTCAGAACCATAGGCTCCACGGACTCTGGTAAGAGAGAGTGGATGGTCTCAGATCTACCTACCCTGCGCCCAAACTGATTGCATAATGGTAGATTAGGTTTTTTATCATCAAGTAGAATAAGGCTTGAGACTTTTTAAAAATCCAGTTACAAAATAGAAAAAAGTTACCTCATGTTCACCCTTGAGTATCCAAACTCAACAAACCTGTATACCTATTTCTACTGTATTTTAGAGCTGCTACATACATTCTCAGTTAATCTTACAATAACTCTTCTAGTAGGTCTTACTGGTCCCCACTTTTATTCATTTGTCATGGAAAAAAATTCACTAGCCTATTAGGTGCCCAAATCTGTGCTAGGTTCTGGATAATCCCTGTATAAGACACCTCTTGTGCCCCCATCTAGCATCTGCTGGGCCCAAATTAACTCCAACCATTGTTATGGCAGCCAAGTTTGAGACAGGGCATCCTGACAACAATGTACGTCTCTGCATCCTCAGATACCTTGCACTCATGCAAGCTAGAAATGTGGGGAAGTTACCTCCTTGACAAGTGGGGATTGGGAGCTAGAGGATAAATATTCCACACTTTGTTCCCTGGAGTAAATAATTCTCAAACACATGGTTTGTGGCTTTTTAGAATCTCTTGGCATGACTGAGCCTCAATTGTCCACAGCAGTGACCAACTCACCAGTCAACCTCCTTCTTTATGTCACTCTCCTCAGTTCCTCAGCCTGCTGCTTGCCATTACTTCCCAAGTAAACTATCATACACAAGTGTGTATATGAGGGTATCTGTATACGTGTTGGAGGGAGAGAGCTATGGCATTAATTTAACAAAACAGGTATAACTCTTGGTCTCAGGAAGCTAATGGTTTTTGTAGAAAAAATTTAAAAACTAGATATTAGAGAAGTTTAGAGACTTTTTTGAGACTAAGTAACTAATGAGCAGTGCAGCTCAAATTGGTACCAGGACTGCACAGTCTCAAAATATGTTCTTTACAGTATAAAATGGAAACCAATAATTTATGGTGCTACATATGGTGCTAATCTATGTTGCAGTGTTAAGTTAACATTTTCTAAATATACTATATTTTCTTCAAAATAGGTAATGATATCAGGGAGTGAGAGAAATGGGATATAATATAAAATGACTTAGGTTGAGACGTTGAGTAGCAGGTTCAAAGAAAGGAAGTTTGGGTCAAGAGCCACAGAAGAGAGTATGGGAAAATAAAAACAAAAATAAATTCTATTTAATTTGCAGAGGAGATGAAGTCAATGAGAAAGACATCAAAGAATTCATATAAACCATTTGGACCCTCAAATCCAAATTACTTAATTTGTTTCCATCCAAAAATTCAAAATAAAGACTTCAGAAGAAAAAATATACTTGAAGTTACCAAACTAATTAGTTTGAAGATCTCTACTAAAACTTTAGGGGCATGGCTATCTATTGTATTGATTCACCAGATATTTGTGGATATTTTATTAGAGACTCTAGAAAGAATATTTTTCAAAATTAACATGGGTGGTCTTTAGTTATGCATATTTGAATTTCAATATAATTAACATTATATGATGATATTCTAAAATGTAGGCTCTTTTCATGATGTCATTATCTTCTGGTCAAGGGTTCATTTTCACATTTATAGAAAAATATACAAGCAATCATTAATATTTTGTTGCAGGGAATTTAAAATTTCTTTCAGAGCTTTAGAGTCCTCTTAAATGCCTTGCGATCACAATTAAAAGTTTGGTAGATATCACGAGGCAGGAGCTAGATGGACTCGAGTGCTCCTACCTGGTTTCAAATAGAGCAGGCTTCCTTCCTTTAGCATGTTGCATTAGCTTTCCGGTAAGATATAATTAATAAAAACTTATTTTATTAAAATGAGAAGTAGAAAAATTAAAGTGATGATACCAACTGAAAGAAACATAAGTCATTTGAATTTAAAATAATTGAGAGAAAATTATCAATCTAGATGTGTCAAAAACTTTAAATCTTTAGCTGATTTGCAAAGTAACTAGATTTAAGGAGGTCTTTGGTGCTAAAACAATAAACGCAATTAAATGACAAACGTGACACTCTAGAAATATATGGTTAGGCATTCTATATAAAGATAAATTAAAATTAGAGATGTTTCATAGTTTTAAACACTGGCATTTTAACAAATTCCTTCAACATTTATTGAGCAGCTGCTTTGTGTTAGGCACTTTCTGAAAATAGGGCTACACCAGTGGACAAAACGCCCTCTTGGAACATTCTACTGGAGAAAAGGAGACAACATTAAGAAACAAAATAAATAAGTAAATTATATGTATTAGGTTGTGTAATAGTTTCCCATGGACACTGTAACAATTTAACACAAATTTGGTGTCTTAAAACAACACGGATTTATTCTCTTACAGTCCTTGAGGACAGATGTCTGAAATCAGTTTCATTGGGCTAAAGTCAAGGTGCCAGCAGAACTCTAGGAGAGAATCTGTTTCCTTGTATTTGCTAGCTTCTGGAGGTCACCTGCATCCTTTGACTCATGACCCTTCCCTCACATCACCCCAATCTCTTTCTTTCATCATCACATCTCCTTCTCTCTGTATTCAAATATTATCCCTTTCTCTTCCTCTTACAAGTATGCATGTGATTGCATTTAGGGCCTGGTTCACATGAATAATCCAGGATAATATTCCTGTCTTAAGATCCTTCATTTAATCTCATTACAAAGTTCCTTTTGTCATATAAGGTAACATTCACAGATTCCAGGGGTTAGGACCTGGATATCTTTAGGTGTAATCAGCACAAGTGGTGATTTATGTAATAGAAAAAGAAATCATGCAGGATAAAAGAGACTGAGAATACCCTTGAAGTGCTATTTTTAAGTAGTGTCATCAGAGAAAGACTTCTTGAGTAACAATTGACCAAAGACTTAAGGTAGGGAGTTGGTGATATGGATATTGAAGGCAGAGCACCACAAGCAGAGGTAATAGCCATTTAAAGAGTTTAAGGAGGTGCATCCAGAGTTGAATCAGGAAAGAGAAGAGAAGTATAAGGCAAGTCAGAGAGTAAATGGAGGGGTTATGTGGGATTTTTAAAGGGAGTCAGCAATTATTCTGAGTGAACTGAGGAGCTATTTCAGGTTTGGGGACTGAGAAGTGACATGATATACAACTCATAGCAGATCACTCTGGCTACTGTGTTGGGAATATACTAAATGGGGCAAGAGTGAAAGAAGGGAGACCTGTTGGAGAGATACTGCAAGAAGCTGAGAAAGAGCGTATAGCTGGTACCACAGTGGTATTAGTGAAGATGGCAAGAAATATTCAGCCTCTGGATAATTTTTGAAGATAGTGCCAGCATGATTTGTTGACAGATTGGATATAATATAACAGAGATATTGAGTAGAAAGAGATCTCCAAAGTTTTGGACTGAGCATTAAAAGGAGGCTGTAGGAGGATAAACTTAAGAGCAAGATCAGGAATTCGCCTTTGGATGTGTTAGTTTGAGATTTCTATTAGGCCACCAGGTGGAAGTGTAGAGTAGCCACCGCTTGAGCAGGCCATAGAGGACATAGTGTCCTCAGAAGAGAGCGATGCTTTCAGTTTCAGAGTAGTGGAGGATACAAGGAATTTTGCTAACAGTGGCCCATGAATTCCAGAGGTTGTGGTGGATGGGTTTCACAATTTGGGGAGGAGTTGAAGAAGGGGACCAAATAAAGAATGTGTCAATCTGTATGTGGGGTAAAGGCCAGGAGATAAGGTGTAAACTGGGAGTCATTCCTGTTGCCTTTTAGGGAAGAAACCAATTTTCTCAAAGGATGTTTGGAAGAGATTTAGGTAGGGTAATCAAATCATATACTGACCCTTCTTGGATACCTTGGGGACTGAAGAAGGCATTATTCATAATTCCTGGGATAACAAGCCTAAACTGAGACTATCTCAGGCAAGCTGGGACCCATGTTCATCCTAGGTTAAGAATATCTGGGAAAATCAGATTTTATTCTGAATGTATTGTGCCCTCTTGGCCCCTGGTGATATGGAGTAAATGGTTTTAGGAAAGATGGTCTTAGTCCCAGAAAGCAAGGTTCACTCTCTTAATCTCTGCTGGGAGTACAGCAGATTTATTAAAAGGTTTCCCTTTGATCTGTGCTGCTTAAATTGAAGAAGTCTGGTTTTAATCCCACTGCATGGTGCTAAATGCTGATCTCTGTCTGGCAGGATTACTTGGAGAAAAAGTGACTTCCTCTTGAAGATGATTGATGAAGTTGAAGACATCTGGAAAAATGTACTCTGCTGAGCTTGTGTCTCCTCTGGATCCCTGTGGATGTAAGGCAGAAGCCCTCGGGGAAACATGGTCTTAGTCTCAGAGTGTAGGTTCACAGAGAATATACGCCTATCATTAGACTTTTGTGGATTAGTGCACACTATTTTTCTTTAATCTACTTAAGCCTAAACGAAGTTATTTGGAGAATACACTAAGTTCTTATTTCTAGACATTCCATTAGGTACTTTTCCAAATCTTTTTGTTATTTTTTTATACCAAGCTTTATTTTCATTATAGTTTGTATTTCTTCTTTCATATCTTTGATTATTTTAAAACATATATATTTTGTGGTCCCTTTCAGGTTGTTCTATCATCTCAAGTTCTTGGAGTGGGCGCCAATCCTTCTATTTATTTTGTCTGCCACTCACTTTCCTTAGGGTGAAAGGATCCCATTTTTTTCTTAACTTTTTTACTTTTTAGTTCATTAGCTAGTTTTTATGTGAATGTGTGTTTGAGGGGTAGGGGGGCAGGTTGGGCCTCAAAAGGATTAACTGTTTCATTTTGTTTTCCTGTGGGATTCATATATGACCTGAGATGAGGAACTGTCCTTGAGAAGAAGTTTACACTTGTTTCTACAGGGTGTCTCAGAGGGTTGGTCCCAAACTGGGCTTGATCTTGTTTTCTTGGTGGTATTAATTTTTAGGCTTAGGATTTCCTCAAGATACTCTAAATTCTAATCCACAATATCATACAGTCCAGGCTTGTGTTTTTAGTTATTTATGTCGCCAGCCCTGAGTGGAGACACACTGCCCTGCCACTGCCTTGAGCCAGGGGGCAGTCGTTCCCTAGTTCTCTATTCAATACTTACTCTTTGAGTACTTCTTCCAGTGTCCTGAATCTAGAAGAAAATTCCAATTCCAGCTGCTCATCTTCCATGGGCCCAAGGCCTGGTCTACAGTCCTTGTGTAGACATTAAAACTCTGGCCATGAAGGCCAATGGCTGGTTCATCCTCCCCATGGGTTCCTGCACTGCCTTCTCTGCCTGTGACTCCCTTCTTCATTTCAGGAACTGGGGAGTTCCTTTATTTTGTACATAGCTTTATATTTAATTATTTTATAATATTTGGAAGCACATATATATTCACACTGAGAAGCTGGAAAGTAGCTCAGTCTACCAACTTCATGGAACTGGACTTTCCCCCACTTCTTTTTAAATTTTTATTTCCATTTTTGGATGTGAGTGGGAAAGAATTATTTGTTTAAATATATTAAACTTAATATAAGCCTGCCTTTTATTCTTAATGATTTTTTTTACCTACTTTTGGTTTGATTTTACTAATATTGTTTCAATGATTTCTAAACCCTTGAAGAGTGATCCTGCATGCAAGTGTTTCAAGATAATATTTTTGAACAAAGTAAATATTTCTACTATGGGAAACGCCAACATAATAGTCTCATTATTTGATAATTATATGAACACTCAATAATCCCTACATGAAACCTAATTAGAACACTTACTTTCCAGATTCTCAGCAAATATACTTTTTAAGCAATTGCATTTTATTAGATATTTTAGGAAACAAACCATTATTTAAAACTACTCAGAATTAAAAAAAAATGTTAAATCAGGAAAACTCTTATGGGGAAAATTATTGTATGATTAAATATAATGAAAAAATAATCTCTGTTTCTTAATTATATCAATTTGCTAATTATATTAATATTAGCACCTTGTGTCAGAATAGATGTAATGCAAAACAATATTAAATCTTACTGAAACTAAATGATAAAAATATAAAGCTTCATCACAAAGATTTTTATTTGTATCACAGACAGCATGAGAATTATATGCTTTGGGTATTTTTTTAACTTCCCATTAATAATTGATTTGTTCAAGTCATACTTTATTATTTTGTGTGTGTGTGTGTGTGTGTGTGTGTGTGTGTGTGTGTGTGTGTGTGTGTGAGAGAGAGAGAGGAAGACCAGCCCTGAGCTAACATCCGTTGCTAATCCTCCTCTTTTTGCTGAGGAAGACTGGCCCTGGGCTAACATCCGTGCCCATCTTCCTCTACTTTATATGGGACGCCGCCACAGTGGCTGACGAGCAGTGCGTCAGCAGGCGCCCGGGATCCGAACCGGTGAACCCCGGGCTGCTAAGCGCGAACTAAACCGCTGTGCCACTGGGCCGGCCCCAAGTCATACTTTATTTTAAAAAACAGAATACAATTAAAAATTCAACTTGCCCATTAGAGTAGATTACAAAAATATTTGACTTAGATTCTATATTTTGACCCTTCCAACAAATTGTGTAAAACAGAAGCATCCTTAAGCTTTTTTTAAACTCTATTAAGATCATAGTCAGAAATCAGTGTGATAAAGTAGAAAGGAATAAAATATTGCAAACTAGAATATAAGAAGAAATCGCATAGGGTGGAGGAAAAAATATAACAGAACTTCAAAAACTTATTTGAATGTGACATAAAATTTAAAAAAGAGACTATAATTTCAAACATTGCACATGTGACAAATGAAATATTGTACAATCAAGAAGGTACTCCAATTTGAGGATAATATGGTGTGTGTAAATCTTTTTGTAAGGACTATACTATAAATGATGGTAATCATCAACACCATTATCTACTCACTGTAGTTATCATAATCATTATTATCGTCATTAACAGAAGGCCAGGAATAAAGAATAGAAAGAACACTGCACTCATTTCCCAAAAAACCATTTCAAGCCCTAGTTCCACTCACTTATTAACTATACGATATTGGATTAGGTCCATAAATCCTTGACATTGTTTGCTTCTGAAAAATAGTGATAATAATAATAATGCCTGCCTTGCTAAACTCAGTGTTACAAGAATCAATTTAAAAAATGCATCATAAAACACTTCAAAAGAATGATATTATGTTTTCATTATACAAAAAATAATAGGAATTGAGTCCTCTTTCTAAGCCTAGAACTGAGCTTTATGCTAGAACAATTTCAGAGACTAAGATACCTTCATTTTACCCAATATATCTAAAGCGTAACACCACTTCTTACTATTTAAACACTTACAATCTTGTTTTCCTCTGGTCATAAATATAAAGCAAGCTCATTATATGTATTGTTTCCTCACTACATATAAAGTCACTGTTTGGACAAACCTATGTTACTTGCTTCATTAGGAGCAGCAAACTTTTTACATCTATGCTTATTTGGCTGATTTATCTCCCAGCTGGAGTATTCATTATGTACATTTTTCAGGAAATGCTTTGGCCGGCATCATTTCTAAGTCTTTGCATATATAATAACTGATTTCTGTTGACATTGCACATGATGTGTGATATTTGTTTATACGTATTCATTGAAGGTACGAATGACCAACAATGATGAGAAATAGAAGAGGGTTACTTCTGCCTGCTTCCATTCTTGGTTACTTTTGATTGAATTGTAGCTGCTTCCATACCTGTATTCCATTACAAAGAACTCTCTAGGGCTGTACTGACAAATATGTGTCTATTTAAATTAAAATTAAGTAAATTTAGATAACACTAAAAATTTAGTTCGCCAGTCACACTAGCCACATTTCCAGTGCTCAATAGCCACATATGCCTAGAGACTGCAATACTAGGTAGCACAGATGTAGAATATTTCCAACATAACAAAAGATCCATTGGACAGCATTACTTTAAGGTGTCTGGCTTTGTCCAAAGATCTCTCACAGACACAAATTCAGAACTTGATCCAAGACACTGGATTTTACTTGTACTAAGTTTAGACTTTTTAAATTTTTCCAGGCATCCTTGTAAACCTCTATAATGAATTGAGTGTCTTTCCCCAAGGTACGTGCATACCAGTTTGCCAATGACTTTTTAGTTCTCCAGAATAATTCATTCATTCACGACTAAATTTTTCACCAAACATTTGCCTTGGAATTGAGGGCACTTAGTAGGAAAAGATAAGTTGCTGGGGCTTTTCAAGACAGTGAGGAAAGAGGAGACATGATCTTTAACCCATGTAAAACTATGTGTGATAAATTCTGAATTTATAAGTTCCGAGAGGCCAAGTTCCAGAACCATTATATTATAAAATTGTACTGCTTCTGTTCTCTATGATCACATATATGGTGTCTTCATCTTTTAGATTTTTTTTAAGTAGTAAAACTTAACATAGTAAAACTCCTGATTTTTCATAGTTGTCTGTGCTTACAAAATATACTTTCGAGTGAGGTTCATTAAATTTAAAATCACTGATGTATACGGGAATTACTGCCAAAATCAATGATATATTTTTCTCTCTGGAAGATCCAAAGAGCACATATTGTGATGCTTTGACTAAAGCATGATTTTCAACACAATTTGAGAGAACTGAGATATAAAAGCAAATGTGTTTTCAAACACAGATGTACACTATAACTGAATTCCTGCAAAGCCAGACAAATGGAGCAAAAATAAAAGTTTTCATCTAGCTAGTTATTTGGCACAACACAATTCAGATGAAGAAAAAAAATTTTTTTTTCTTTATGGAACTTAGGGAAACCATCATTTGCATGAAGATAGCCTGTTTCATCCTGAAATAAAGCGAGAGCAAATGGGAAGCTACAGCTTTATTAATTTCACATATTTACTACACGGAAAGATTGTGGTATGAAGGTTTGATAGAGGCCAAATTACAGTTGTAATGATCATATCAAATGAGAAGACCAAGCATGTTGAAATGGCATTGTCAATGACAAATGTCAATGAAATTGGACCAAGAAGGAGAAAGAACTAGATGTTTGAACTGGTGATGAAAAAGAACCAAACTCTCTTTCTCCCTGCACCCCCTTTTTCTCTCCCTTCTATGCTATTCTTCCTACTTTCAGAATCATAGAGGAGGGTGAGTACATAGCTGAGAATGGGTCAATTGCCCCAGAGAGTTTGCATGTTCCCAAATGACCACAAACTAGAGCCCCCAAGGCATAAAAGACACTAGAGTTGTGAGCTAAATGAAAATGCTACCTAGGAGGTGGTAGGTTCCAAGAGGGTAGAACAGGTAAGTTATCTTGAGTGAAGCACAAAGATCAAGAATTTGGAAAGATGGGGAAATGCTTGTCAGTTTTATAAATTTATTCTTCACTTTGTGTTTTTATTTCATATTCTCTGACAAAAAAATATTTATTTTTAACTATACAAAACAACCATGGTATAAAAATGCATGCTTGATACACAGGGAAAAATATTCAGGTTTCAATGTAATAGACACTCCTAACGTTACTTCATAAAAAAGGAATAGTCAGGGCTGGCCTGGTGGCATAGTGGTTAAGTTTGTGCACTCTGCTTCAGCAGCTTAGGATTTGCAGTTTTGGATCCCTGGAGTGGACCTATGCACTGCTTATCAAGCCACTCTGTGGCAGGCATCCTACATATAAAGTAGAGGAGGATGGGAGCGGATGTTAGCCCAGGGTCAATCTTCCTCAGCAAAAAGAGTAGGATTGACAACAGATGTTAACTCAGGGCTAATCTTCCTCACACACACACACAAAAAAGGAATATTCACAGTCACCTGAATCATAATCTTGGATTTGTAGAAGATCGCATATCCCACAAGGGATAACTCTGTTAGAAAAAGTCACACACTATTTTTCAACAGATATGCTATTGGTATTTAGGCCCCAACAGTTCTTCATTTTATGGGATTCTCATATGCATTGAAGGATATTTGACATTCCTGCTACTAAATAGCAGCAGTGTCCCATAGTCATTCAACGATGAAAAAATGCCTCCTTTCAACACATACACCGTGTTTCCAAATATTCCCTTAGATGGTGGGCTGGCTTCATCTGCATTAAATAAAACTAAGAAGGATTATAGAAGAAGAGGGATCTCTAACTACTTGAGAGTGTGAGGGTGTTAAAAGAGATGTGAGAGAGGAAACTTAAAGATGTTAATAGATAATGAATAAGGAACAGGTAGCTATTTTAGATCAGTGTTCTTCAAGTCATTTCTCCCCTGTGATTTCTTTACTCATGTGATGGTACAGTGATTGCTTTTTGATTTTATCTATCATCTATCTATCATCTATCATCTATCTATCTATCTATCTATCTATCTATCTATCATCATCATCATCATTATCATCTATCTAGTGGCTTAGTTATTTAGTTACAAAAGCACACGTTGCAAAAAAAAAAAAAAAAGAGAAACCAAGCAACATAGGGGATATATACAGTAAAAGTGATAGTCCCCCCCATCTTACCACCTCTCCTATTTTTCTCTCCAGCAACATTTTCTTTACTTGATTATAAACAACCTCTCTAAGAATTATGAGTCTGTATTTTAAACTCATTTCAAGCTTCACTTCTCTTTGCAAGCCTAAATCTATCTACATGGAAAGTTCAAAAGATGTTGTTGGTTCTGTTGCTAGATTAACATGATTCCATAGCCAGATGGGGGAAATAACATTTCAAGGGGGTAATGATATCATTTGTTATGATACTGCCTTCTTCTCCCTCTGAAGCCTTCTAACCTTAAACCTGTCCTCTCTGGGTTGGGAAATTGTGTTCTGCAGATGCTTGCAGTTGCAGTCCAATCCAATAGAACATGCACTTTCTGAATTCCCTAGATTTTGCGGTAGTCATATGCAAGACTGTGTAAGGAAGTGAGGGACAGCTCTTAAAACGCCCAGCGTCCAGGTGAATGGACTAACAGTAATGAAACATGACAAGTGCCATCACTGTATCATTGCTGCTCCATCCCCCACTTCTAATCAAGTCTAGTTTAGCCCAGTGTCATCCTATCAGGGCTCTGTGGCTCCACTGGGTAACAGGATTCAAATGATAGAAACTAACAGCTCAAAGAGCTATTAAAGATAAAACATTCCAAATATTTCATTTCATAGTTGGAGAAAATATGATCCAAAGTGATGGTGACCTGTGCACATTCAATCAGTAAGCTCACCCATGATGAATGTTTATGAAGGAGGGTTAAAGGGCATATAAGCAACATATGTGCATTTGGCAATGACTTTCTGAAGATCATGTGTTCAGTTTGGTTTTGTTTTGATTTTATTTAATTGTTTTCTGTAAGGATGCTTGCTTTTGGTGCCATAAGGAGACTATGCACTGGAGAATTATTTGGAGTGAAAGTGAGGTAAAACAATGATCGGTCTGAAGAGATAATTTAGCAAGGACTTTTTTTTTTTTTTTTGTGAGGAAGACCAGCCCTTAGCTAACATCCGACGCCAATCCTCCTCTTTTTGCTGAGGAATACTGGCCCTGGGCTAACATCCATGCCCATCTTCCTCTACTTTATATGGGACGCCGCCACAGCATGGCTGACGAGCAGTGCATCGGCGGGCGCCTGGGATCCGAACCTGCAAACCCTGGGCTGCCAAGTGTCGACTAAATCGCTGCGCCACCGGGCGGCCCCAGCAAGGACTTCTTTAATCGTGTTGCATAAGCATTTCATCTTTGTATGGCCTTAGTTTGTCTAATTAATTCTTTTCCCCCTAAGGTCTTCAATTTCAAAATGATAATTTTTATATAAAGAAATTTTACTAAACACTTTGTAAAAATCCATAAGTTTAGGAAGTGCACTGTAATGATGTGTACTTGATATGCTTACTTCATTAAAAAGATAATCTGTGTGTTGTAATTGAGGATGATTCACTGTTGATCTACAAGAAAAAAATAAAGCTATTCATATGTTTATTATTAACTAATTGATTATATAAATGACCAAGTCACATACAGATGAGTAGACTTGTTTCATTTTCTCCCAATCAAAAGCCTTCTCCTTAAAACACTAAACGAGATGCTACATACAATCAGGTGCTTTCACTAGAAAAAATTACATTCTACTAAAACGCCCCCCAGTAGAAAACCTAGACAACATGACTCATTGTCTTGCTTCCTTTTCATTTTAAAACAAATATTATCAGGAAAAAATGGATACACGTGTATTTTCATTGAAACAATTATTACTTAGCAAAATCTCAAAGCTCTATATGGTCTTCTGTTTTATATAGTTTTGGCTTCCTATCCAACTAAACTACAAATAGGATACATGGAAATTACTTCCTACATCCTTGGGCATCTATTCTCTTCTTGTTAATGGAATGTCTCAGAGGCTCTATTGGGAAAATAAAACATTTTCTCAAATAGGATTAAACAGTTAGATACCTCATTGTTTTGAGGGTAACAGAAGTATCTCCTAACAGCACTTAGCGCTTATTAAATACAAATTGATGATGATTGATATAGGCTACAGCAGGGATTAAACTCTATTTTTGTTACATTTCTTGCCTATGCACACTGTGGGAGATGTTTGTCCTCTATAGATATGCCAAAAATACGAGCAAATGTTGATTTACATAGCGCACAAAAAGTATGATGATTTCAAAAATTTCTACTGGTGATCATAACTCAATGTGCTTATACCATCAGTATGCTAATATTTTGACCCCAAGATGAAAACTTGAGAGTTAAATGAGTAGAGGCAATATGTCAGGACTTATATCTGAGAGAAAACTTGTTAATGGTTAGTGATATGTAATTCAAGGATCATAAGTCTTTATTTTTCATTGCTGGCATATGCTAGAGTGATACTGAGAAAAGCATTTTGATTCAATTTTTTTTTTTAAATATAGTCCAAGTTTCAGTTTGGAGATGGTAACTCCTATATGCTCCTCACCCCACTATCTGAGCAGATAACCTTGCTTCTATTTTAATGATGTTATAGAAACAATCAGACGTGAACTTGCTTGCTTACCTCCATTAAATCTCCTAGCTCATTTGCATTTGTATACCCTGCCTCCCTCCACTTACAATCACAGGAAATCTTATCACTCCTATTAAATGTTAAATGCTAACCTCTCCTGCTCTAGATACCATCTGCTCTTCCTTCTCAAGGATTTTGCTCGTGGATTAACCCTTCTTTCCTGCAACATTAGTTTCTCTTTCTCCTCTCTATCAGTTCAATTAACATAGAAACATGCATTAAATCTCTGATTGTTCAAAAAAAATAGTAAAAATTCTCCTCTCATCTCACTTTTCCCATCTATTGCTAAATTTCTTTGATCCCCTTCATTGTAAAACCAGTTGAAAAGATTGTCTTCAAAAAGAGAAAAGATTGTCTTCAAAAAGACATAACAAAGACCCTAAAGGACATGAGAAAAGTAAATTCTAAGCCAAGAGTGGGAAAAACCAAGACCCAATCTGATGAACAATTCAGAATTCCCAAAAGGCTCAAAAAATGGTAGCACCATTACCTTTGAAAGAGATTATAGAGAAAAGAGAAAGCTACAGTAAAAGGGAAAGTTGAAAGTCTGTGTAACAATAAACTAGTTTCCTAGATGCCCTTCCAGTAGTAACCGTCCTTCTACTACTCTGAATGAAACTGGCCATTTGTTAGAGGTTCTCTGGACTTGAGGACACCTTGCTTATTTGAGAGTGGAAATACTATCCTGCAGATGGGAACATTCAGTGAACGTAGGCACTGGAGCACATGAGACCTCAGCCCACACTCAGGGCTCTTTCACTTGGATCTCAGACCACTGGCAGCCAGAACTTCACTCTCTGGGAAATCTGACCAGCCCAAGAGAAAAGATTAAAAAATTCTGACTTTGGCCAATTAAATGGCCCAGGCATATTACCCTATGGTAGAGATCACAGTTGATAAGACCTAGCCATGCACTCACAGATTCCAATATGCTTTTTTTTTTTTTTTTTTTTGTGAGGAAGACCAGCCCTGAGCTAACATCCATTGCTAATCCTCCTCTTTTTTTTGCTGAGGAAGACTGGCCCTGGGCTAACATCCGTGCCCATCTTCCTCTACTTTATATGGGACGCCGCCACGGCAGGGCTGACAGGCAGTGCGTCGGCGGGCACCCGGGATCCGAACCAGCGAACTCCGGGCTGCCAAGCGCGGACTTAACCGCTGCGCCACCGGGCGACCCCCAATATGCTTTTTAATTTCCTCCTCTAAAGTAAGTGTAATCATACAAAGACTGCCAGGAATATGAAAGATGGAGCCCCAAACAAACAAAAAGGTAAATGGAATTTGGAAGAAAAAGACTATGTTGAAAGATTAAAACTTGAAAAGAAAAACAATATACTCAAAGAGAGAGGAGAATATCTTGAATACAATAGAAAACAAGAACAGGATATTATTTTTTAAAAGAAAGAGGAAATTCTTGGAAATTAGAACTGTAAGAAGAGTCTTCAGATCTCAAATAGCACCACCACATTTTCCTTGTAAACTTCATTTCCTTTCTCAAAAATCATGCTTTCCCACTTTCACATTTACCCTTCTGTCTTCAGACCTCCCACATGCCTTCTCTTCTTCCATTCTCAGCTCATGACCTGGTCTCATATCTCATGGAGAAAACAGAAACAATTAAATAATAGTTTCCTCGGCTTCTCACCACCAAATCTTCAACCTACCACCTCTGCACCCAAGCCCTCTGCCTTCTCTCTTGGTGCAATACTTGTTGTGTTCCTTCCCCCATCAGCATCCAATCCTTTTGCTCTGGATCTCACCACCTTCTGCCTACTCAAAAGTCCTTCTCTGGTCACTCTCTATCTATTGCACCATCAGCTTCTCCCTCTATACTGGATCTGTCCTACCAGTGTACAAATTTGCCTCAATATTTGCCATCTTAAAAAAATGACAACACTCTTTGATCCTTCATCTCTCTCCACCTCCCACTCCACTTCTTATCTTTTTTTCTTAATCAAATTCTCTATGGTGACTGCCTCTGCATCCTTACCTCTTGTATTTCCCTTTACATTTTTCAGCCAAGTGCCTAAAGCCCACTCCACTATTTAAACTAGTCACCAAGGGCTAGAAAAAATCACCAAGGACCCCCATGTTGCCAAACCAATGGTTTCCTTCTGTCTTCATCCTACTGCTCTTAACAGAGTCCAACTCAGATGACTGCTCTTTCCTTCTTGAACACTTTTTTTGCCTAGCTTCCATAATAACTCACAATTAGTTTTCTTCTTACCCCTCAAGCCGAGTCTTCTTTGCTCACTCCTATTTGCTCTCTTGATTTCTCAATATTAATGTGCCTCAAGGGCTTGCTCCTAGGACTTCTTGACTTTTCTTTCTACATCCCTAGAAATATCATCCAATTTCAGGCAGTGAACATTACCTATATCCCAATGACCCCTACATTGGTTTTGTTTCAGTCTTGATCTTTGTCCTGAGTTTCCCATTCATATAACAGTGCCTACTCAACATAACACCATGATTTCCAGTAGGAAACTCCAGCAATGGTACATATCAATTATGTATACTGAATCATATATGTTCTGATTGGAAAGGTGGCCCTTCTTATTAGCAGGTTCCTATGAGACAATCACCTGTTAATTATTTTAATATCACTCCTAACATCTCAAATTTAACATGTTCAAAACCAAACTCTTTACCCTCAAAACTGTTCCTCCTCCAGTGTCTGCATCTCAATGAAATGGCACCACCACAACCTAGTTGCTCAATCCAAAAACCTGCTCACTTCCATGCTTTCTCTTACCCTGCTCTCCCTACTGGCGACTCACACACAGTATGTCACCAAGTCCTGTTGACTCTACTTCCAAAATATGTTCTTAATCCATCCATTTCTCCCCATCTCCCTTGCTATCACCCTAGTCTCCATAACTACCATCTCTCACCTGAACTACTGCAACAACATCTCCCAAATCCTTCTCAACACACTTAAAATTAAAATCTGAATCTTTTATCGCAACTTAAGATCTCAACAGGATCTGGGATCTGGGCGTTGCCCTCTTTTGAATTCATTCTACACCTCTCTCTTTATCTCCTGTACTCACTTCCCTCCAGACACAATGGCTGCATTTCAAATATTTAATTTTGCTTGGAAAAGTCTGAGCAAGTCTAAATTTTCCCCTAAAAGTGACTTGATATTCGTTGTTGTTATCTTTGATGTTATCATTGTTGCCTAAAACTTAGAGGAGTGGTTCTTTCTCTTTGAAGTCTCATAAAGTTAGAACACACCCTGGAGTTGATAAATCCATGTTGATTTTATCTGGAATATACTACACCCTTTCAATCTGTAGATTCAACCCCTTTAAGCTCTCTTAAATTATATCTCTAAATATTTTACTTCTCCATTTCTTTTTTCTCTTCTTTGGGGACATAAATTATGCATACACTGTGTCTCCTTTTGCTTATGTATTAATGACTTTCTCTTTAATTCTTTAAAAAAAATTTTTTGTTCAGTCTATTTTTCAAATATATTCTCCCTGTTGCTGCTCTATTTTCATCCATATCTTTTCTACTTTTTTTCTGTAATTAACATGGCTTCATATTTCTGTGATTAACATGCAACATCCTCCTGCAGTTGGTGGCCTTTGTTCTGTAATTTTTTTTCTTCCTCCTTTTTTTTGACCACTGCCAACTCATTTTTCATCATCTTTTGTAGTCTTCTTATTTCATCCTTAAGCCTTGTGACTCTGCCATAAGTTCCTGATTCATAGAGGGCTGTGTGTCATCCAGTTCTTTGATCACATAGACAACTGCATGGTGTGATTTTCCTCTGATCCACAGTAACATTATTTTGCTGTACGCTCTTCATCTTCCTTTTGGTTTATGGTATGTCTTCCTTCCTTCCCACCCTCCTTCTCTGTCTGTGGCTTGTACTTTAACCCTCTTCAGCTCTTAATTACCTGGAGTGGCCAGTAGCTTCCACAGTGGCCCTTCTTCCAAGCCACATTCACAATCAGCTGGTTGCAAAGAAGGCAGCTCTTCATGTTTCCTTTACAGACCCTTTCCCTCTCACTCTGTGGCTCAGACAACTGTCAGCGGCTCCTGCAGCCAGTACATGTACCCCCACCTTATTACAGACAGGGGACCATGGAATTAGCTCACAAGATCTGTACGTTCATTGCATAGTGCATGCTCTGCCAGCATGGTCTTTACTCCGCTCGCCAGATGTCATCTCTAGGATCTACCAGCCCCAAGCCACCCCCTGGATGTGCACATCTGATGTCATCTGTCAGATCCTCACATCCCACATCCTCTGTCAGAGCCATATGTCTCCTGTCTGTCAGATTTGCAGGTCCAACATCATTTGTTAGATCTGCTTGTCTCAGGTCATATCCTGGACCAGATGGTGTGACATCACCTGTCAGATCCTCATGTCCCACATGGTGTCCAGGATCTGCATGTGCAACATCCTCCTGCAGTGGGTGGCCTTTGCCTATAACCCACAGGAGTGACGCCTTGTCCTATGATCCAGCAGGTGGCTGTGTTTCCATCAAAGAACAACAGATAGGGGCTGGGAAAAGAGGACTCCATACACAGAACCTGGCTGGGACTGCCCATGCTCATAGACATGGAGTCCAAATATGTTTTACGATCTTTGCTGGGGCTGCTGACAAATCCATTTTTGCTAGGAAAGCCTTTTCCTGTAAAATGTAAGCTCTATGACACATCCTGCTAAGACCTGCTTGAGACACTCTACTGTGACACAGTGTTGGGCACTTCCTTCCTTATGTGATCTGACTCTCGCTGGGTCCCTGGCCTCTGGTCTCACCTAAGGTAGACATGATAAAGCCCTGAGCCCCTCAGGAAGCTGTCCTGCTGTATGGACCGTGAGGGGTTGGGATGAAGCACCAAGGCAATGCAAGCAGCTGGAACAAACACCAATGTGTATTATGGTCAACAGGAAATCAAATCAGTTATGTATTGCTCACACAAAGTTCAAAATATGAGCTCTTGATTGAAGGTGTGTCTACTCCCAGGGCAACTCAGGTGCCCAGGTCACTTCTTTCTTATAGCTCCATCAGTTCCATTGTTTGGTTTCCAAGGTCTATGGTTATCTGGGTCAAGCTGGTGGGAGGTCAAGGCATGATGGGAGGTTTGTGGGAGGTTTTATGGGTCAACCCTGGCAGGACAAGCATCTCTTCTGCTTAACTTCTCTGACCTTGATCCTGTCACTTGGCCTCATATAATACCTGGGACCTGAGATGCTTAGTCTGGCTGTGGGTTCAAGAAGTGCAGGATGCATGTTTGGCCACAGCAGCCAGTCCCTGCCCCCAAGAGTCTGTGAGAATAGACATGGGTTGGGAGCAGTGCCATGCAGGGTGAGCTCCTGTTGTGCCGTCAGATTGGGGCTGGGCTCTACTAAATAGGGTCCCAGGGTTCCTGTTCTTCGTGCCCACACAGTGCTTAGGGACGCTGCTAAGCAAACTGCTCATCCCCAGCCCCATTACTCTGGCATTACTTGCGGGCAAAGAAAAGGAAAAGAAAGGAAAGGGGAAAAGAAAGGAAAGGAAAGGGGAAAAAATGGAAAGGAAGGGGAAGGGAAAGGAGAAAGAAAAGGAAAGAAAGAAGAAAGGAAGGAAGGGAGGGAGGGAGGGACAAGAAAAGAATAAAAGGTAGAGAATGAGGGGAGGAAAGAGAGAAACTGCTATTTTGGAATGTATTGAGAGGAGATTTATTCTTATGAAGAAGATTGGGGAATAATTTGATTATAGAAAACAAAACAAAACAAAAAGGCAGGCAATTATTAACCTCAGGGAAATCAGGATGTTATAAAAGAAAAGGAATATAATCATAATAAAACATTCAACACAGCTAAGCCATGAAGTATATTATGATAATACTTCTGAAACCATAGGGTAAACATTGACTATTAATTGAACTAAAAATTATTACATAGCCATCTGGGAAGAGGAGAGGTATTTAGGTGTAGTGGTGGGAGGGAGTGTCATACTTTCTCCTTTACCAAACTTTAAACAGGATCCTCTAAGCCCTCTTTTCTGCTACGCCTCTTCCGTGAGCTCTGTATTTAGTGTGCCTAACCCACTTCTAGCAAGAATCCTGCTAAGTCAGTGTAGCAGGAATTCCTCCCACACTTGAAATCTGATCACTCTTGATTTCTGATCAAATCCCTCATCCCCACCCCGGTCATCCTGACCTGCCTTTAGCAAAAATCCTATTAAGTCAGTTTAGTAAGAATCCCCCTACCCTTGATATCTCCTTTTAGTAATTTTCCATCCATTGACCCTTTCACTCTGCTCCTTGGCTACAAACCTCCAGCTGTGTTCACTGTACTCCGAGTTAAGCCTGATTTGTCTCCCCAGTTGTGATAGCCTTAACATTTATTGTAATAGTCCTGAATAAAGGTTTTGCTTTTTTTTTACTCTTTTAACAAGTATCAGAATAATTTTTCTTAACAGTTGCATATGAAAGACTATATCCTCATCTTTCATAGGGGAAGGCAATATGCCTAAAAAGCAGAATCAAAACATAGCAGCGTTAGCAGGTTTTTAGATACATGGAGGTAAATATCAAATGAAACAACTAATGTTTAAAATGGTTGCTTGTGGGGGTGAGAGGAAGTGGGGAGAATTGGGAATTACTTTGGGAAAGGGAAAAGGAAGAGGATGCTCTTGCTTTTTTTTTAACCCTGTAGAATTATTTGAAACTGTACATGTGTAATGTTTATAATTTTAGTTTGTCTTTAATGTGCATAATATTGAGTTAAAAAATAAAATTACAGCATGTGTGTTTACATATACACACACATATATATTACAAACTATGGATTTTTCTATATTTGGATAGATTGAATAAAAATAATTGTTTATCACATATTAAATTCTTAGTTACTAAATAATTAAGATAAGCTTTAGAGTTCTTTAATGAGGAGTTAGGGCTGTTTTCAGAATAGACGATTTGTGTTAGCTACATGCTTTTCAGTTTGGTCCAGAAAACCGAAGCTGATAATGTAAGATCAATTGACCTAGTAATTTCTAGTCTGATGTACTTCAAGAGTGTACCCTTTTCTGGGTAATAGAAAAGGGCTTCATAGGCAGGATCTCCTCCATTCAGACTGCACAGGAAATCTCAGTTGACACTTCTCACCCTTGGCCCACTGAGGTATGGGCCTTACTTTCTCTTCTGTCTCCTTTATGCTCCCCCACAAACACACAATAGCAAATTCAATCAGCTGTGACTAGGAACTAACCACACTTGAAACAAATCACTGAGTCCCACTAAGCCTAAGTTGATCTTTGTCTCTGAAGGAAAAGAACAGAAAAAAAGGGGAGAGGGAGTGGGTAGAGTATATGCCAATGAAACAAATACAAAGGCTCCCAAATAGTCTCCCTACATGCTTGTTTCCCTTTTCTCCTTTGTCTAATTGGAGGCTGTGAATATCCACCATCCCACTGTTTTTCAGAAGTCTAATTAGAAGCCGAATTAGAATAAGCGCAACATTTGCCGATGACGTCTGTGTTTTGCAGGTGTCACTGCCAAGTGCCAATGCTATCCAATATTTGCTCACCACTGCCCACGTGGGACCAAACCCACACTTAAAAAGACAGCGACTGCATTGTCATGACATATGTGCAATAATATTCCCTGCATTTAAGCCCCAGAAGCATGGTTATTTAGCTAACATAGTCTTCTGCTATAATCATAGCAGTTTTTCTTCTAGCAGTAAAAATCTCACCAACTACAGTTAGGCATTTTCTGCTTTCCAATTACTTGCTGATGCTATGCCAAGTACAGAGTAATATTTTCATGTATCATTAAACAAATGCAGTTGTGCTCCCAAACAGGTTTCAGTTTGGGCTAAACTGCATCCATTAAAGCTTTCATAAATGGCACACCCTTCAGCTCATAGTTTCTTTTTACTCATAAATATTTAAGCTGCACAAATAGTACCTCAACTTCCCAGCAAGTGCTGCATTATCTGGGCAATATTTAAAGCATAAAACTTTGCAGCAAGAGGAAAAGAGGAAGAAAGAAATGAGTTGTACTACTAGAAAAAAATAACATACCAGAATCCTAATATTACCTTACTTTCAAGAGATAATCTATTTCTCTTTTCTATATATATGTAAAAGTAATCATTTGAAAGATATGTATATCAATGATGGTATAGTTAAGTGTACTAAGTACCATGGATTTATATTGAAAGATGGACAGTATTCTTCTTTCTGAACACTTATGATAAAAAAGTGAAAAAAATTACACCTAGGTTTAAAGTTGTGAAAGTAGCAATTATAAGAGTGAGCTGAAAGGATAAATCTAATGATGCATTTTTGTCAAAGAAAGTTTGAGGTGAATCAAGGACTGTTTTACACAGTGAGTGAACTGCCTTGGTGCAGTTAGTCAGGGATCATTTGGTTATTAAGAATGGAAACCCATCCCAGGTATTATAATGAAGGGAGGTTTATGTTATGAATGCGAGAATAGATCACAGAAGCCAACTACAGAAAGTCATGGGGAAGTAACTCTCTCCTCTTTCCTCTAGGCCAAAGCCTCAGGCAGCCAGGCTCTGCCTACCACTCCCTCTGCTCTTTTTAATTCTCTCTAGAAGACCTTTGTCTGCAAGATTCTGTTTCAGTTTCCTTACAATTTTGTTACTGCCAGAGGGGTATGTCTTGTGGGGGGTGGTCTGCCCACCACAAGACATGTCAATAGTTGGGAGGCAAGATGGTAGGAAAGAACAGGTTTTATTACATCTTGCTAGCAAGGGGGAAGATGGCCAACTGATGTCCGAAAAACCATCTTACAGAACAAACACTACAAGCCAGTTATATAGGAGACTGGTCTCCGGGTGGTCACCTGGCCTTAGTTCCTTGTCTTAGGGGGGGCATCCATCTGATTTCCAGGTGGGGGCAGACATCTGGTCTTAGTTCCTGATAACCTTTTGTTTTACTGGATATGCATCAGAGACTGGAGCAATGCCCTATACATGGATCTTTCAGTTGTCATTGATGATGGCTCTCAGTATAGACTCCCCACCTGAGTGTCATCACATTCCTAAGGAACTCAAAAGAACAAAGTTAAGGATTTATTGCAGCTGGGAGGGGCCACAAAATCTACAGAGCACGTATATTTCCTGGAGGGTGCATATCCAGCTGGGTTAGTTAATCAGAGGTCATTCAAAATTACAATAAAGTTTTTTCCCTATAATATGGCTTTCCTTCTGTCAACCTTGTGTTGAGCCAGTATCAATTTCAATTTACTAGAGGATTTGGGTAAACATTGAACTAACTCTGACCACAACTTTGTATAATCCTATGATTCAGGATTATTCAGATGATTCCAGAAACATCACCTGAAAAAATTCTTTGTGTGATTCAATTCAAATTCTTGAGAGAACAGTGATAGAGTCAGCCTGGATCATATGCCCAGCTCAGTTCAGTCACCTGGTACAACCATCGATTTCTAGGTTTACCACATCAGAGACCAGACAATTTAAGGGAGGCAATGTGAATAAGGAAGATATGCAACAAATGTGTACTAAATAGTCTTCAAGAAAACTTAGATGGAGGTTGAAATTTTGGAAGGAAAAGGGGATCATTTTCAAAACAATTATACATTTCACATTGGAATTTACAAATCACATTTGCATAGATTATCATACATGACCTTTATTACATCCTTATGATATATAGAAGGAAGATGATACCATCCCTATTTAAAAAATTAGAATACTTAAGGTCAGAAAGGTGGAATAGTGCAGCTTTTTAGATTAGTAACTTGGACACAGCTTCTTGAAGCACTTCCAAATGCGCTTATACATTTGAAACACTTTAGCAAATTTAAATCATGCTTATGATAATAATAATAAAAAGGGGCTGTATTGATGTGGGTGCTATGAACAAAGTAGAAAGTAATACCAGCTATTTATCTTCTCATTCTCCCATCCTTGTCTACCTGAAGAATTCTTTCAAAGATCAGCTGTTTATCTATTAGTTTGAGTGTGGCTTAAGTTTAGTGTGACCAAATAACTATCTATTAAACTGGTAAAATTGTAAAATAAAAGGGACATTATTAATAATTAAGATAAGATGACAGGCATAAACCTGATTTGTCCTTCATCAATCAAGTGGTATTGCAACCCTTCTTAAGATGGATGTAGTGTTAATAGCTCCTTCCTTCTAGAATACAATTCAAATTTATGGCTCCAATCTTTCCTGTCCTGGGGAGAACTGAAATGCTGTGGTAAAGTTTTGGTTTTTTCTTAAATCATGTTATTTGTTGGTTTGGTATTTGTAGAGCTTCTCTTAATCAGCAAACCAATGCCTTTTTTCTCAATAGTAAAAGCTACGTAATTGTCTTAAATACAGGATATTGTCTTCAAGGTTGAATGTCTTCTATCACCAACTGCACAATTTTTCAAAACATTTTATTTTACTGCCCTCTCCCCATTCAATAGTATTCCCTATTCAATAGTAACTGTGCTGACTTGATATTTGCTTAGTTTCACCAAAATTGTTATCTTTTCATTTGGATTTCAGGAACTGGAACAAGATGAATATTATTACAACAAGAAATACCTTGAAATGTGGCCAGGCCCCAGAATTTTTAGCATTTTCTATCTATCCCCTGTGTGCTGAAGACAAGCCTGGTTCTGCTACCACACGGTGATTAGAAACAAGCCCCATTACCTTAGAGATAGTTGAGTTATAAGAGCTCCTTAGTAAATATAAATGCCCTTTATAAGAAATGTTTTACAAGTGTTTTCTCCCAAACTGTGGCTTGCTTTCGCAATTTATTATTAGTGGCTTTTGAAGAGCAAAAGTTTTTAATTTTTATGAGTCCAAAATATCAACTTTTATTTTATTTTCCATGCTTTTTGTGTCATATCTAAGACATCTCTGTTAACTCAAAGCCACCAAGATTTTTTTTTATATTTTCTTCCAGAAGCTTTCAGTTTTAGACTTTACAGATATATTCAGTAACCACTTTCAGTTCATTTTTGTATAATTTTTGTGTATGCTGTGAGATAAGGATTATTGTTCAATCTTATTTATTTATTTACATATGGATTTCCACATGATCCAGCTAATTAATTGAAAAGATTAATCTGTGTGGCTGAATAATATACCATTGTATGGATACACCATATGTTGTTCATCCATCCATCACTTGATGGACATTTGAATTATTTCTGCTTTTTGCCTATTATGAATATTTGTGTACAAGTGTTTGTGTGGACCTATGTTTTCAATTATCTTGGGTTAATAGTTATGAGTGGAATTGCTGGGTCATATGGTAACTGTATCTTTAACTTCTTGAAGAACTGTCAAAATGGTTTTTGTCAAACAGCTGTACCATCTCTCTTCCCACTAGCAATATATGAGGGTTCCAATTTTTCTGCATCCTTGTCAACCCTTGTTACTGTCTGTCTTTTTTATTATAGCTGTCATAGTGAGTGTGAAGTGGTATCTTCTTGTGGTTTTGATTTGTATTTCCCTAGTGACTAATTTTATACAGCATCTTTTATATGCATATTGGCTACTTGCATATATTCTTTGGAGGAATGTTTATTCAAATCCTTTGGCCATTTTTTAATTGGGTTATTTGTTTATTATTGATTTGTAGGGTTCTTTATATATTAGATATATGATTTGTAAAAATTTTTTTCCTTTTGTGTGGGTTGTCTTTTACTTTTTGATAGTGTCCTTTGATACACAAAAGTTTTCAATTTTGATAAAATCTAATTTATTTTTCTTTGGTTATCTGTGCTTTAGGTATTATATCTGTAACCGCAGGCCCTCCAGGACCCCAACTGACCCCATCTCTTTTCAACAGAGTGACTAAGAATTGTCTTTCAGAAAAACTGCAAAGTCATGTAGCCAGAACATGTGTAAAAGAAGAAATCATGACCTGAAATGACCTTGGAACTAAAGATCCTCCTCCCCATGGAAACCAAGGATGGAGACATGACCTGAACTTGAAAGTCAGACTGTTATCAGAAGCAAGGGGTCCCTCATTCAGGAAAAATCTGGTGTTGAAAGTCCTTCCCCACCTTGTCATAAATGTTTAAAACCTTACCATAAATGCTTAAAGCCCACCAATCAAAGCCTGTCCCACCAGCATTTCCATGGGCCAGCCTGTTCTCCCTAACCTCTTAAATTTCACTCCAAATCCTGAATCGGGGGGACAGCTCTGAGGGCACCTGCCCCCTGTTTTCCTGCAGATTAATCTCAGAATAAAAGCTGATTTCTCTCCCAAAGTCTGATGCCATAATTAATTGGCTTGGTAATTCACATCAGGCAGAGAACCCCAAGTTGCACTAACATATATAAGAACTCATTGCCTAATCAAAGGTTGCCAAGATTTACACTTATGTCGTCTTCCAAGGGGTTGATATTTTTAGCTCTTACATTTAGGAATTTGATATCTTTTAGTTTACCCTACTTAGAGTTTGTTGAGCTTCTTAGATGTATAAACAAATATTTTTCATCTAATTTGGAAAGTTGTCGGCTACTACTTTTTCAAATATGTTTAATCTCTTTGGTAAATCCAACATCTGGATTTTCTCAGGAACAGTTTTGATTGACTGCTTTTTTCATGTATATGCGCCTTAATTCATTATTTCTTTGCATATCTCACAATTTTTTGTTGAAAACTGGACATTTAAAATCATATGATGTAGCAACTTTGAAAAGCAGGTGCTTCTCCTTCATGAGGATTGCTTTTTTTCTTGCTGTTTGTTGTTGTTGTTCTTTGTTTAGTGACATTTCTGAACAATTTCTGTGAAGTCACTTTATCACATGTGGCCACTGAATTCTCTGCTTGGCCATCAGCCAATGATTGGAGAGAGATTTCTTTAGCTGCCTCAAACCAACAAGCCTCCTAGTCTAGGAGGGACTCTGTGTGTGTCATGCACATGCCTTCCACCCTCGTCCAGAGTTTACTACTCCATCTTAGTCTTCACTTCCTTTATACACAGAATCTCAAGATCAGCCAAAGGTGAGACTTCGGGCCTTCTCAGGTTTTTCCTGAGCATGCACACTGCCCTGGGAAACTGCACAGCTGGACACACAAAGGTAACATTCTACATTCCCAGGAATATGCTGGAGCTTTTCAATGTCCCTTGCAGACATCTCATTCCACTGCTTTTCCTTTTAAGCTCTTGGCCAGCCTATTATTTGCCCCAACTTTTCTCTACCTGTTCAATACTCAATAATTGCCTCTGGTTGTTTTTGACAAATGTCTCTGGGAAAAGGCTGTTTGCACTAAACTTACTTAATAGTTCTATAGTACATAGGTGATTATGTCCTCTACAAATACAAATTGTTTTACTTTCTTTCCAATTTGTGTGCCCTATTACACTAGGGAGAACTTTAACTACAGTGTCAAGTAGGAGTGGTGATAAAGGTCATCTTTACTTCTACTCATTATGGAGGAAAGGGACTCACTATTTCACCAATAAATTTGATGTTTTCTGTGGGATTTTTGTCAATGTCCTTTTTTTAAGGGGAAGTTCTCTTCAATATCCAATTTGCTGAGAAATTTTTATGACAGGGTGATGAATTTTGTGAAATGCTTTTTTTGCATCTATTGAGTTAATCATATGATTTTTCCATTTTAGAACCTTAATTTGGTGAATTAAATTGATTGGCTTTCAAATGTTAAGCTGTCCTTTCATTCCTGGCACAAACCTCTCTTGAATATAGGATATATATAAATTAAGAATTTTTGTTTCTATATTTGTGAGGTATATTGCTCTGTAGTTTTCATTCCTTTCTTTTTGGTAATATCTTTGTGTCTTTTGTTTTGATATCAGGTAATATGGGCCTCATAAATTAAGTTGGAAATTGTTCCTTGTTTTCTGGTTTATTTTACTTTTTACATTTAATTAAACGTTAGATATAATTTAACAGTGAAGCCATCTGAGTCTGGAATATTATTTATAGGAAGCCTTTTAACTATGAATTTAATTTCTCTAATAGATATAGAGCTATTCCAGCCATCTATTTCTCTATAACTGAGCTTCAGTAGTTTGTCACTTCTTAGGACTGTATTTCATTTAAATTGTTAAATGTCATATCACGAAGTTCTTTAAATAATGGAGGATTCCAAAGATTTATTTTTAAGTAAGTTACAGATACCTTACTGAATTAGAAATAAAAAATTAAGTATTTAAACAGAAGAATACATATTCTACCGTTCTATTGCCCAATAGAGCAACGGTGTCATTGTGCGATGTGTGGTTTCTGAAAAATTCCACTAAATGGTCATGAAAATTAAAAAGGCATATGATGTCTTAGAATTATTATGAAAATAATTTTGACTTCACAAACCCACTTAAAGGGTCTCAGGGACTTCCAGGGTTTGATGATTTGAGGGCTGCTGGTATAATCCATCTTAGAATTGTCATCACTATTCACTAAGTTGCTTAGACAAGTTGCTAGGAGAAATGCTGCCTTCATTTTTTTCCCTCAAAACCCATATCCAACTCATCAAGAGTACATATCCAAAATACATGTATAAAAGTATTCAGTTGTTTTAGTTGGCTTTAGGTTCAATCTGTGGTAAGTGTGCTATGACTACCATATTCTGTACCTCCCACCACCAGTTTTCAATCTATTATAAGCGTATTCATATTTTATAGAAGTTTCTCTTCTTTCCATCTATTCTTCTATTTCTATTCCCATCTATTTCTTTTCTATAGTTTTAGTAAAGAAAGTGATCATCCTTAGGAAGGCTGACATGTGCTCCACACCACTGCCTGCTCCATCATGTTTTCCTCCTCCTCCTAGTTCTCACACTTCCTTCCTGCCTGAAACACTCAAGCATTAGAACATGAGGGAGAATCACAGATCTCCTAAGGCTTCTTGTAACTGCCTGCTGCCCACTTCACTGGTTCCAAATCCACTTTCAGGTTTACTGTGTCTCTCACACTGCTCAAACTATTGGATCAGCACCCTCACTGGATCCTACCTCCTGTTCCATGGGCAGAGCATGTGTTCTTGGTCTTCCTAGCATTTCATAATAGCTTTTCTGAATTGCTTTGTCCTCCAAATTCTTCAGTTCTGGACTTCCTTAGAAGGGATACTTCATCCCTGGCTCCAGCCTCTGAAAACCCAGCCTCTGACATGGACAACCAGGGTTTTGCCAAATTGTAGCCCTAGGACAGAGGGTGGGGTTCTTCATCTTCAGTTCCTTTATCTGCATTACTCTTCAACTTCTGCTTATTAACACAGAAGCTGAAAAACATAAAAATTCACATTCTTTCATCCTGCTTTACTTTCTCTCCCCTTTACTTTGCTCTTAGGATGATCTGATAAAATACTATTTATGAAGAGTAATAATTTTTCTAAGTTGGATGTTTTAAAGGGAAGAACTTAACATCCTCTTCCAGAATGTAATGTTTATAGATAGCCAACAGATTTTAAATACTATTCAAGGTCTGCCAGCAACATATGGTTTTGTTTGAAACTGTGCTCATATTGAAATAGGATTTTGCACATCCTTTACACATCCAGCCCAAATTTTTAAATGCAGTTTTCTTAATTGTTTACTGAAACCAAATAACATGTCTTGGCATGACTCCAAGGACTCATTAAGTTGAAAGAATCTCATCAAAATTTACAAGAAATGACTCAAAGTCAAAAAGTCAGTCAAAAAAAAAATCACATTTTAAAAACAGCATTTAAGGTTTTTCCCTTACTGTGGAAGTTGGCAAATTTGGGTGCACAGTATAAAAAGAAAAAGTAACAATTTGCAAAAGATTTTATATTTTGGGTGATAAGGGCTTTTCCAGATTATAGTAGGAATCCTACGTGGGTATTAGAGAGAATCAAATGAGTGAGATCACTATGTTTGAAACTTAGGCAGAGTCACAGAGAAAAAAGTTGTCATCTGGATTCTTTGGTTCTACAACAACTTGAAGTTGATATTTTTGCTTCTGTGATGACTAATATTTTAAGTGTTGATATTAATAAACATAATAATAAAGCTGTTCTGGTAACATATAAGACTATTTTATTGTAAGAATCTATCATACTTTATGTATTTGACATACTAGGCTAGATAATTAGAATCTGTATTTCTGTCCATTTGACTGCTTTCTGCATTCCATTTATTTGCTCTCTCAACCACTCAGTGTTTTAATACCTTATTTTCTAGAATCTAGTATTGTGTAAAATGAGAATAATAACCTTCGTTTGCTAGATGGTTATAAAGAGTAATTTGAACATTTGTTATGCACTTTGAAATTTTATAAGAAAGTGATTTTCACATGGTAAGCATTAATATTTATCAAATGAAAATTATATTACCTTCATGAGTCTTATTTGCAAACTCCTGTGGATAAAAACATGGTATGTGACTCTGATTTAAATCCATGTAATTCATAGTTTTAGTTAATGTATATTTCTAACACTTCACATTAATACAGGACATCAACAGGAAGCAGTTCTGAGGACCTGGCTCCTTTAGAGAAAACAAGAGCATCACTGAGAGGCAACATGGGAAGACCTGGTGTGACTTGCATTTAAAGGAATAACATTAATTTATATTCAGTTTGGCTTTACACAATAAGTACAGTGTGTAAATTATTACAATGAAATTCACACCATTCTGCTGACAAGCTGCAAGAACTGTTATGTGTTACTTCATATTAAAAATAATTTTTAGGATAATATCACAACACCTCATTGTAACTCATACCCAATATAAAATTGTTTTGTTATATTGATCCTCTAGATTAGTTTTTGCCTCCTCTGGACTGTCTATAAAGAGCTAATTAAGATAATCAAAATTGGGGCCAGCCTGGTGGCATAGTTGTTAAGTTCACGTGCTCTGCTTTGGTGGCCCAGGGTTTGCAGGCCCGAATCCTGGGCGTGGACCTACACACCACTTGTCAAGCCATGCTGTGGCAGGTGTCCCACATAAAAAGTAGAGGGAGATAGGCACTGATGTTAGCCCAGGTCCAACCTTCCTCAGCAAAAAGAGGAGGATTGTCAACAGATGTTAGCTCAGGGCTAATCTTCCTCACAAATAAAGAAAAAAAAAAAGGAAAATTAAGTTTAGTGGAAACACATTTAAATGAATAATAGATTCCAACTGTAAACTCCTTTTTTCACAAATGTCCCACATTAAAAGCATACCTAGGAAATAATGTAAATAGCATTATGAAAATTTTAAGTTAAAGCTATTCTTATGATAATTTAATCCATCATTTATAATACCAATAAAAACCACCCTAATACTGACAACGAAGGATCCAGGTGATCCCCAAAACATAGATTAGAGGTCATGATTTTAAAGTTTCTGATATTTCTCTTAACTTTTTAAAAATAACATTTAACATTCTTTTGCCTTTTGCTGTATATGCTAAGCACTTTCCCTATATTATTTGTAATAAATTTAGCAGCCATAAGGTACAGATACTGTTATTATTCCCTGTTTAGAGATGTGGTTTAGAGGAATGAAGTCACTTCCCTAAGAATAAACCCACGGATCTCTAACATAGACCTTTTTCCCTACAATACAGAGCATGTTGGTTATTGTGGAGCTTATATGTGATGAGAGTTTAGCAAGACTTTCAATACTAACTTGGACTCATTTATTTTCAAAGACTCAGAATGCTCACATTTATAGGTTTATGCAGTTACATAGAGTTTGTGGTATAGTAAGCAATCGAAATAATACTAACATGATGTAAGATGTTTGTAGAAGGAAGAATGAATAAATTGATGGATGGATAGATGGACAATGAAATTATATTCAGTAGCAGTTGCTTTTTTTCTGAGTGATTATAAGTTAGCGGGTTCAAAGTACAGTCAGGCTTGAAGGAAAATGCTGAGACAAAAAGCTTGTTTCTTAATATTAGAGAAATATAACTATTTACTGTAAAAACTAATCAATCGCTAGCTATTTTACATGCAAACTTGTGATATTTCAATGTCAGCATTTGATCTAGCTAATAATTTTTCCATAGTACCAGTTATCTGAAGGTAAAAATAACTCTTTCCTGAACAATTAAGGCTATTATTCCTTCAAATAAGCTTTATTCTGAAACTGGTAAATTTAAAAAGTATCCAAACGATATTTAATATGGACAGTTAATTGGGTCATTCGATGTGTATATGAATATAAGTCATTATAGATGGAAAATATATAGTTAATTTATTCAAACAATTTCTTTCAAAAGTAGACTCATATCCTGAAGAAAAGTGATTCTGGTTCATCGGTTAAATAAAACATTGTATAAGTTTTTGTGTTGTTTGTTTAGGAAACTGTCTCATGTTCTTCTAAATATAATTTAAATTAACTTTGTTTTCATAGTAAATCTCAGGCTTTATTAAAATTGATTTTTCTTAAGGTTTTTGGAAAAAGAACACCTGACGTCTTTTGAAATCAAATAATTGATCGAAACATTTTAAACTCTCTATATTACACCTAGATGTATGGCTATGCATCCGTGTAATTTTTACCCTATTTAGATTAGCATACCAGCATAAGTGGAAAAAATGAAATTAACTAGAACATCTTTGGTTAATTGCCTCTGCCTTAGTTACAATGACCTTTGTAAAGTGTAAAGTGAAGCCAGACACAAACACACGGTTAGAGGGCGTGGGTACCAACAGAGCAGTCTCTCAGCACACAAAGCCGTGTGCTGGCACGGCTCCGCGGCGCGACATTGGTGACGGCATGTGGGGACACCGAGGCGGTGTTCCTTGATTCCAAACCAAACCCATATGCACAGTCATAGCACTGCAGTGATTGTTTGACTTTTCCAAACTGTTAACAGTCATTTTTTATATTGCTTCTAAAAATGGTAATTTAACACATTTATTCAGCCAGTCAGTCTCAAGGTTGACTGACAAAGATTGCAGGGAATTTATTTACCTTGAATCCATATTCCCTAACTCAAGATGTGGTCAGAATTCTGAAGCTCTATAGCATGCAAACAGGCATCTTGTAATTCCTTAGGGCCTATCTGGGGGAAGTATGTCTAAATTCTAAGATGAAATTTCACATTCATAAATCACTAAGTGGCTTTGTGGGAGCTTGTGATATTTTTCCTTTGAAAAGAGTAGTCAGGTTGACCCACAGAATAAGAAGGTGAATCTATCCTCATTATCCCCAGGGCAAGCAAAACGAGGTGGCTGAGAGCAGCAGCTCTGGAGCCCAACAGCCTGGGTCCATGTCCCGCTCTGCTGCTGACTGTGTGAGCTTGGGGAGGACTCTGCAACCTCTCAGTGCCTCAGTTTCTTCACCTGAAATGCAGATAAAAATAATGCTTAAATAAGGGCTTGTGAGAACTGAATTAATACATATAAAGTATTTTGACTGGAACCTAACATACAGTAAACACTGTGTAAGTGTAAGCTATAGTTAAGCAAACTGATATCTTCCCTCATTTTGGCTGCCTTGTGGCAGACTGTGCCTTAGGGCAGACAGAAAACAAGGGAATATTCTACCAAGGGGGCAGTACAGGTATGACTGTGGTCCTGAGGGTAATGCTAGCAGGAAGTGCTATAATTATCTCTTTTGTGGGTAAGATGCTGCCTGGGCTTGAATCCAAGATTGTCACTTAAAAGCAGTGTTACCTTGGGGAAGTTATTTAACCACTTTGCATCTCAGTTTCCTCTACAGTAAGCTAGCAAAATACTTACCTCTCAAGATCTGAGGGAAGATGAAATGGATCACCAAATATAAAGGGCTTAGGACATATCTGACACATAGTAAATAGTCTATAAAGATTAGCCATTTTTATTCAGACAAAGAGAGTGTAAGGAAGAGATGATTTGGATGGCATTGAGTGGAAAGGAGTAGAAAGAAGTAAGGAATTAATAATGGAATAAAATAATTAACTAACAATAATGATAAGTATTCTCAGAAAGGCAAAGAATACTACCTGATGGCAGAAAGAAGGATGAGATTGAGTGAGGGTCGTCAAGAGTCTAAATTTTAAAAATTCAATCAGAAATGAGTCCTAATATTGATGGACACAATTGTGCAATTTTTTTTTTTCCTTTAGCAAAGTATCTCTAGCTTTAAAGTTTAAGGACTAGTTTAGTTATTCTCCTAATTTTTCTAAAATTGTATTTTAACCACGACTTTATATTTTTTTCACCACCCACTCATACAAGTCACAGATATTTCCAAGATGTTTTAAATCCTTTGATATCTTGGAGATCTCTAACACTTGAAAGATAAAAAAAGACTTGAGGCAATAGTAAGAGTGAGGCTCATTACAAAATAATGCCTCTTTACTGGCATAGTCACAGAACAGTAATGTCATCTCAACGTTGAGATATGAAGGTGCTACATAGATGGAGATAGTTTAAACAAGACATAAAGTCCTACCTAGCTCCATTACATACATACATTCATGCAAACTAATACCTTCCTATTTAGAGATTAATCAAATCAAATAATCAAATCAAACATATTGATTTTCTATTTGAGAAATGCTTTGAAATCCTGGACACTGGGGAAAAAAGTGAATGATAATTATTCAACAGGATAATTTAACACAAAGGACAACATCAGAGGTAATGATATTGTCAGGTGACCATAGACAAAAAGTCTCCTAAAATATTTTATTACAGTCCAAAGAACACACTTGGCATTTATTTAAGCAATACCTGTTCCATAAATTCTTTATTATATTAATTATAATCACAATTAGGTAGTTAAGTACTTTCATTTAGACCCTTGCTACTCAAGGTGTGGTTTATAGACCAGTAGTATTGAAATCACCTAGAAGCTTCTTGGAAATTGCAGGCTTTCAGGCTCCACCCCAGACTTATTGAATTAGAATCCACAGTTTGATCAAGTCCACTGGTGATTTTTATGTATGTGTAAGTTTGAGGCACATTAATCTAGAACAAGTTTTCTCAATACTTGCTTCATATCAGAATCATCTGAAGTATATATAAAAATAGTAATGCCAGGGTTTACTAATAGAGATTTGATTTAATTAGCCTTGAGTGGGACACTAACACTTGTATTTTTTTTAGGTTTCTCATGTGATTCTATTGTGCGGCCAGTGTTAATAACAATTGATCTGGACGAGCAGAATGGATAACTTTTGAGAAACTCAAAAATTTGTTTAAAAATAAGTAGAATCCCTTTCCTCTAAGAATTGAGCTCATCATGAGATATTGACCTTTAAACAAAATTAAGAGAGATATATCTTATCACAACCCAGAGCAACCCTCCTTCTCACCACTCAGGCAGCAGGCTGGTTAAAAGGGATGCATATATGGAGGAAGGAATCTGGATCAGTAACACCAAAGCAAGACTTTGTACACAAATGGGAAGACACATGGATAAAGCTGATTTCTCATAAGTCAATGATCAAAGTAGATAGAAACAGAGTCTGGAAATATCTAAGCATTTTAGAGACAGAGAAGATGTAATTAGAAAAATTAAAACTAGATATAAGATCCAAAGGAAAACATACCAAAAGGGGAAGGCAGTTAAAAAAGAAAAATAGTCAGGAACCAAAATATTCCCCCAATGAGTTCTAGATTTTCTGTTTACTTTCTAGTCTTGATAATATGTTTTTTATTAGTTTATTTTGAGATATTTTGTTTGGCTTCTAGTTCCTGCATGTGCAGAGACCAATTCCAGCTGTAAATATCTCAGAACCCACAGATATAGACATAGAAGTAATTGCACCAATTTGGAGCAAAGAGAGTGGGGATGGGAACACCAAGTGAAGTCATCCCATGTCATCCTTCTTCTCATGAACTGACTCGAGCCTGGGTATTCTCCTCTCTGAGTTTGTTAAAGAGCACTCATAGTGTTCATCACTGTTACACTAGACATTATATATACATCTTAAGTAACGTGTAAATGGTGAAAATGAATGTTTTAGATAAATATTGCCCATTTGGGTAGATAGATGTAATTTTATAAATTCTAGAATGCTTAGGTAATGACTTGCAGATGTGTGGAAGGAAAGAAATATCTTCGTTGTTACTCTTATTACTGAGGGCTTTACTAAAACCTTTGTTAAATTTGCATTTAGTCACATATTTACAAAGTGGTAATTAAAAGTAAATAAAAATTAACAGTTAAATAATCCAATACAAGCCTAAGAATCCGCGTAACTCATAAATGAATTCCTAGCAAAGTAATAGGCAATGAATCTTTCATAGTCCCTTCTTAAAAAGAAAATCAAAGTTCCCTTTTTGTTTTATTTCTATGCCAATAAGAATTGTTTATGTATTTATGGGGACAACATGTTTGAGAAAAGAAATACTAGGAGTGGTGAGAAGTCTTCTTGTGTAAATGAAAGCCTGAGATATTTACAAAATTATTGATTTTTTAAAAAATATTTGCAATGCTGCAGTCTATTTTTGCCATCACTTAAAAATATCATATCACAGATTTTTCTAATAATTTTCATATGGGGTCAGACCCATTGTTGATACAGGCCAACACCATGTCTGCTCTAGCCCCAGGTAAAAGTCTGCTAAGGTCAGGATTATAATGTCTAAATATTAAGGAAAATTCTGAAATATGAAAGACTTTTTAGGTAATCCATTCTGAATGAGTCACTGAAACAGATATTTTTTTCTGGAAGCTGGTTCAATAATTCACGGTAAGTAAATTTAACTTAAAACCCCTACAAAGTTTGAAAATATTTTAATTTATCTTTTTCATCTATTTTAAGAATCACAATATTAGAAGAAATAAAAATACTTGAAAATTATTTCTGCAGTGTTTGGAATTCTTAATAAAATTCCTTAGCAGCATAGGCAATTATAGTTAGACTTACTGGAAATTTAATCCTATGTGATCATTTTATAGAATAGAGAACACTTAATTTGCAGAGTCCCTTTTAATCATAAAATGCTGTCTATTTCTAGAAAGTATATGTGACTGTAAAAAATATGACATAATTTCTCATTTTGGTAAAACTTGACTCACCAATAATCAAATCTACAGTCTCCCTTCATTTTGGATAAGGATAAAACCCTTTCTTCCTTTTTCCCACTCCCTCCCCCCTTTTCCTCTGATCCTTTAAAGATTTCCAGTGAAATTCACTTTTAAACTTACTTTGCCTTTTGAGCTTCTCCTCTGGCATATTCATACCAAAGTATTTCTCCTTCTAAGTCTCAGTTTAAACCCACAAAGTCAACTCTTCCTGCACTCACGGCAAGCCAGAAATGCAATTAGCATGGGGAAGTTTTCTATAGAGTAAGATGAGAATTTCATAGTCTGTTCATTTGGTTGTACAGCTAACACCTCTCAGACTTTTTTGGCTACCTTCAGAGGGATGATTTGGATCTTGGATATAAATGCTCTCAATCAATAAAGGAAACACTGTGATTGTTGTGGGCTGCATGGAAGTTTATTTTTCCAATGAAACATTTCTAAATTTATTTCAGAACCTGGAAGGCTAGGTGGCCCCACACATTCAGTAAACTCTGTAACATAAGTATATCTGTAGATATGACACTAGATTCATTTGAGAAATCAACCAAAATGAAAAGAAAGATTGATAATGAAAGAGAGAAATATGGTCAATGTCCTAGAGAAAACCAAAAGAGATATAACCAATAATAAGCAAAGATGACTAAGTTCAAAAGTCATCCAACCAAGCAACAAATGAAAAGGATGTCATGAGAATTGGTAGAAAAGAGAAATAGAGGAAAAATGAAGGTGATGTACTGAGGATATTGGATGATGTGAATGGGAAGGTAATTATCAAAGGGAATACCAGAAGAAAATCTATGGTTTATGCTGCTCCTAAAGGAGAAGTTGGAATTTATCCCCTAGTGTGTTTCTTGTCTCGAATCCAATTCTCTATCCATCAAAAATCATATACCCTTATTTCAATTATAAATCATTTATTTTAATACTTTTTGATATGGTAAATTGGAGTTGTCTGAAATTTATACATTTTTCAAAAAGGTTTACTTCTTGAGTCTGAATCATTTTTCATCTCAAAATTCTAATAAACTTACCACCATATTGTGTTGTTTGAAAGCATTATGCTGTGCTCTGAAGTGAACAGCTTTTTTTTAATGCTTTTTATTTGGACATTTTGGAGATTTTAAAACATGGCGCCTAATCTTTGACACTCTTCCTCTTCAAGAGTAAAGACAAACTCCCTGCTAAGCCTTGACCAAATTGCAGACTTGTGAGGGAAATAATGGATCATTATCTTTTTAAGTCACCAATTCTGGGGATGGTTTGTTACATACCAATAGATAACTGATATAGATTTTTTTATTTGGAAGGTGGATGATTCCATAAGAAGAAAACAACCTGTGTTATTTGTTTGGGGCTGGGCAGCAGGTGGAAGCCAGAAGGGCCTTGAGGAGAGTGTTAATGAAATAGCCCAAAGGCCATTGAGGAAGCTGTTGGTGAGGATTTGAAGCGATATGAAGGAAATGTTATTGAAAGTGGAAAGAACAGGACTCATTATGCAGTGGTGGAAATGTTGGCAAACTGTCTTCTGCAGTAAATGTGGAAAACAGGAAATGAATCTAATAAACTCCATGATCAAAGAGAATATTGAAAATTCCACATAGCCACTTCTTGCTAGCTATGATAAAAATGCAAGAGGGAGAGTACAAGGTGAGGCAATGCAGCACTAAGTATAAAGGAGTTAGAATTTGCTAAGTTCAAAAATTAAGCACTTTCTCCTTCCAGACCTTTCCATATGACAAAAAATTCTCAAAATAATAAATACTCTGATGCCCCAAATCTAATTTTGTGTGGGACTGTAAGATTATTTTTAATATCTCAGAAAGAATTGAGCTGGTAACTCAGAAACTCTTTCAGACAGAACGGTTTTTAAGAATCAGAAGGGTATGTCTTACAAATCCTCTCCATTAAACAATGGGGCTTCTAAAAGTCTTGTCTCACAGAAGCTTTGCAGGGATCCCAGGGTAGAAAAGGACTTACTGATAAAAGACTTGTGGTTATGCCTTTGCCTAATAGAATCCTAATTATATTTACGGAAAACCCACATAATTTTAAAGAGAATTGTTCTCATCAAAATAACTCCAGCTGATGCTGAAATGGAACGAAGGCTTTGAACCCCTAAACTTTTATGGACAGGAAGCTGGTTGAGAAGAATTCAGAGGGCAGAAACATAAGCCCAGAAAGTAGAGACAAGAACCACAGAGAATAATTCCTGGAGAGCCTCTCTGAGGACTAATTATCAAAGGCCTAATAGATCAAAATGGGCTCAGCTGGAGTTCGCAGTTGTGATAACCAGTGACTGCTGTGTTCCTCCTGTTACTCCCTTTTTAATGGAAACGTCTATGGCAATTATCTTATGCCTGCTTCCCCGTTCTGTGCCATGTGTGTTGTGGGGAAGATGACTGATTTGCTTAGTTCCCATGAATTCAGATTAGCAGAACCATAGTCAAGGAGCTGTCTCCAAGGAGCCTCAGCTGCACCTAGACCTGCTTTACTTGATGAAACTCTGGGCTTCGAGCCTGAGACCAATTCTGTAATGGGATAGAGCAATTTAGGGTCTTGAAAGAGTGTGAGTGTATTTTACATATGGAGAGAATGTAAATGATCTGTGGCCAGAGGCATACTGTGTCAGTTTAAAAACATGACTCCAAAATGCTTTATTGTTCCTTCCATTGAGATGGAGGTTTATGTTCCTTCTCCTTAAATTCAGCTCTTTGACAGCTTGACCAATAGTATATGGCTGAAGTGATTCTCTCCCAGTTTCTGGAGCCAAGGCTTTAAACATGGTGGATTCCAGCTCTTGTATTTTATGATTATCCCTGGGACCTAACTATCATGCTATGAAAGGAGGAGACCCAAGCAGCCCATGGCAAGGCCCATATAAGAGGAAACCAAGCCCTAAGCCATCAATCAGCACTAATTTCCCTGTGTTGTGACTTAGTTGCTTTGGAAGGAGATCCTGTAATCCACAAATGTACAGTTTGGAGAAGTGAAGAACTGATCTTGCTGACTCCTGCTGAAATTGTGTATAAGTGAGTAAAATAAATAATCTATGCTGTTTTATGTAACTAAGTTCTGGGGTGGTTTGTTATGCTGCAATAGATAACTGATACAAATTTACTGTTGCAAACCAAAATGAAGCAATCTTTCACTTCTATAATATGTATCCCTATGCCTTTTTTTAATTCTTAAACCCCAAGAGCTTTCTAAAGATTTCTCTGTTAATTTCCCTGCTAATTGACAAGTTATCGCAATACAAATATATTGCAGTACATTATTTCTACCAGTTCCTTACAGTAACTTAGGAGAGGGCTCTATTATTTGCACATGGGATAAACCATAATTAAAATTTACACAAAAATTAAGCTTTTGTAAGCTGGGATGAGTCTTAATCAGAGTTGTCTAGAGAAACAGAACCAATAGGAGATAAATGTCTCCCTACCTATCAATCAATCAAGAGACTTATCGTAAGGAATTGGCTCATGCTATTATGGAGGCTGGTAAATCCAAAACCCACAGAGTAGATATGCTAGTTGAAGTCTGAAAGTCCGTAGGTTGCTGTAGAACAAGGAAGAGCCAATGGATGTCCCAGTTGGAAGGCTGTCAGTCAGGCGAATTATCTTACTCCAGAGAGGTCGGTCTTCTATTCTATTCAGTTTTTCAATTGATTGGATCAGGTCCACCCACATTTATTGAGGCAATCTGCTTTACTCAGTCTACCCATTTATATGTTAATCTTATCTAAAAGCACCCATAGAAACATCCAGAATAATGCTTTATCAAATATCTGGGCGCTCCAAGGACCAATCAAGTTGACACATAAAATTAACCATCAGTGTATTTAGAACAAATAAATATTTTAAGAAATATACTAGAGAGATATCCGCCCCCCCCACCCAAGAGGTCATCCCTTGGAATCTGTCATTGTCCAAGCACTATTTCTTTTTCTATCTCTACCCTTGAAAAAATAATTTCATTTTTTCATACCCTAGGAGGAATATTGCTGTTTAAGCTAACTCCTTTGTGTGTCTTACTTTTCAATCTATCCTTGAAAGCACCTCATCATTACAGGCTTGCATTACTTCCTCCCACTGGAAATCTTTAATTGGATGCCCCACTGCTTTGTAATTATACATGCAAAGTATAATTACAAGGTCTTGTATATATACCAAGGTCTTGTAATTGGATTCACACTAAAATTTACTCCAAATGAAAGCACTATAGGTTAATGCCAAATTTCCAGCTAGCCATAAATTTTTGAGTGGAAAAATTATTTCAAATAAACATTTCAACTACCCAAATCTTTTACAGATTCTTGACTTTGTACAAATATTTTGACAAAGCAATTGTGAGTGGTTAAAAACAGCAGGTGATTACCCTTTGCTATTCTCAAAGGTACTGGAATCCTTTGGACATTATACTACATTTTGCTACACAGCATCTATGCCAACTAATTGTCATTTAACAGGCAAGAATGTATCTGTCCCAAAGAATTTCAGACACAATTCAGGCAGAATCACACAACTTATTGCATCTTGCTTCAAAATTTGGAAGAGTTGCTTCCCTTTTTCAGAATTAGAAAGTATACTGTCACTTTCAGTAAGTCCAGAAATTACAATGTGACATAAAAATTTGTGTATCCTCTGTTCAGTCTCATTTCAGAGGTTTCGATACTCTTCCAGAGACAGGTAAGTCAACAGAGAAAATCTGAGTCATCTTCACATATATTCTTTGCTTATTTCCCACTGGTTTGTCAGTACTGCATTTTATAATAGAGGTTAACACAAAACTGTGTCTGATATCTGGATCTGTCTGCACTTATTAGCTGTGTGACCCTGTACAATTATTTAACCTTCCTGAAACTCAGTTTTCTTTACTGAAATGGGTATAATCATAGTCCCTATCTGATTGAATGACAGTAAGGATTAGGTAAGGGAGATGTCTGAAATGTTTAGCAGAGTGTGTAGGACATTTTAAACTTTCAATACATGCTATTTATAATTATTTTAAATATAATTTAATTAGTGTTATTTCTGCAATTAATGTGAGAAAATATCCTTGTTTTGATTCTTCAGGAAATTAAGCTGTTTTAAGGAAGGCTTTAAGTCACTTAGAGAGATTTTGGGCTCCTGTGATCGTATGACTACAGTATGTGTTGACATTTTCAAGTGAACATGGAGATAAATTCAAGGGTCCTTAAGTTGTTTTATCTATTACCCCGCCCCTCCACTGTGAGATAAAACCATGTTAATTTTTCATGCACAGTTTCTGGTTTTTCCTATTTGGACCTTTTGGACTTTCTTCTCCCCCTTTGTTCCTGTTCTTGTTCTTTTTCATTCCTAATCAGGCATCTCTGTTGGGTGGATGGCCATTCATATACATGGGGCACAAATTTCTCTTCATCAATAAGTGCCATTTCACAAATTTAGAGAGGGAGGTATAGGGTCATTGCAATGGCTACACAATAAAATGTAAAATCTTGTTGTGCAACTAATCAATATTAACAGCTCCCTTTAAACTGGACAACGGAAATAGCACGTGGGGATATGCATCTTCTCTTTGCGTGACATACTTGTTGCAATTCAACTACTCCTGTCAAACATGGAGCTAAAAAGAACTTAGATGACTGCCATTACTGTTAGCATTTGCACACACAGGCATGCACACACACACACACACACACACACATTATCTATAAACCTCATCAAACTACATATTTTCAAATATGAGCTCTCAGGAACTGGGATAGCCTGAACACATCAACAAAGTTTCTTCCTTGGAAATGTTTCATATAGGTTTGATTTAGGAGTTAGCAAGCTGTGTCTTCATCTAATAATTTGATTTGTGTCTCTTATTGAGTTCTTACATGTCATAAAACATGGTAACATTTTTAAAATATTTTGGAGAGGGAATCTTTCAACGTTTTTTCTTTAGGCACCAGAGGGCATGAAATACTTGCTGAAACATGTGGAAATCACACATAATACATGAATTTTTCCTGAATCAAATTGATAAAATGTGAAGATTTTTATTAAAGATTCATAAAAGAAAAATTACCATAGTCTTACTAATGTAGTTTTTTTCTACTACTCTGATCACCCAGCCATTTCAAGGAAAGGTCTAAACTAAGGTCTATGTTTCCCAGATGAAGAAGGGCACAGCCCGTGTCAGCCTAACCCAGGTTCAAAAGGGTCTGATCTTTCCACTGGGAACAACATCTGCTTGCTCTGGTTAGTCCAATAGTCATGTTCTTATGAAAATAGGGACGGGGAGTAGACTCCATCAAGTGTTGCTCAGGGATCTTTCTATATTGATGCTAAATATGCACTAGAACTATAGTAAATACCTTAGAGATGGAGAGAAAGATCCTACTTTTAATTTCCATGACTACTCTTTTTTTGAGCTATGAAGGGGAAAAATACATTAATAAGGTGCTATGAATCTTGTTCTAAAATTCAAGTTAGCTTTGCTTGTCTACTGTGCTAAGTTACATTATGGATGGATTGAAATAGCTTGTGCCAGCATTACTAAAGTAACAGGAATAAAGTAAACTCTGAAGCAGCAATAAGAATCAGGTTAGTAGCTGTGACCAGAGTTCCACAAATGAGTTAGCATCAGTATATTTAAATTAGAAATGGAATGTTGTCCAGAGCTAATGAGCTCTGTTTGAGGGTCACCATGAGAGAGAATTGTTTTGCCTGTATGCCTTCCAATTCCTGCCTCCTGAGATAGCAAAGTCATCCATTCCTAGAGATACTTTAAAGATACATGGTAATGATTTACTCATTACATAGCCCTCATAATACACAAAACAGCCCTGAAAAAAATCCATTTTTCAGAGTGAAAAATGAGATGCTCATGACTCAGGAATATCCATTAAGATAAACAAGACAAGAAATAAAGTCAAGATTAGAACATAATTTCTCATGTGGCAGCCACCTCACCAGCCCTGCTCCCATACTACTATAAAAGTAGTACCAATTATAAAACAATTTTCCACCACTGCTACTAAGTTTATAAAATCTATTTTCCTCTAGAGATTATATATCCAGCAATAATAAATACAGTGGCAACCTTCCTGGTCTTAACTATGAGAAATTCGTATTGCAATATGAGTTATATTAACTTATAACAGTATTATGGAATGGTTGTAGAAATACATAGGAGAATTTTGTCATCTATAGTGAGATCTTAATGGTATTTAAAGTAACCAGACCTCTTAAGTGGTATACAAGATGGCCTTGTATTTGAAGAATTCTGAATGAAAAAGGCCAATTCTTTAATTCATCCAACAAAAATAATACAATTTAATGTTTATAAGGTACTAACTATAAGCCAGCCATTGTGCTTATTTCTTCATGATGATTACATTGCTAAATCCTAACTATGATCAATTCCATCATCGTTCCCATTTTGCAAATGTGGAGAATACAGCTTGTAAGGATAATTCGATTATATAAGGTCACAAAGCTAGTTGTGGAAAAATCAAGCTTTAAACTAGTATTTATCTTACTATCAGATACAAGCTTTTACCACTATTCTTTACTACCTCAATTAATGTTTTGAACACAAAAATCATGTCAAACATATGTTAAGAGTAAGGGATATATAAGTAAACATACAAGTTAGTTCCCCAGATTTCACACTCTAGCTGGTAAAACTAGTTGATATGATTAGAGCAGTACTGAAAGTCTATGCAACATTTATTGTAGCGTAGGGCAGGGAGTAGTTAACCGTTTTTGAAGAGAATATATCAAACAGAGTCTTTGAACTATGATTTGAAAAATGAATATGTGGACAGCAACAGAGTGGAGGGTGGGCAAGGTAGGTTTGTGTGTGAAAACACATGGGGTGTGGAAAAATGTCATCTGTAGTCAAGGAATTAAAATTTTGCCAATAGATCGCTTTGTCTGGAGTGTGAAAATCAAGCAAATCAATCAGGCTGAAAAGAGATAGGGTTGAAGAGTCAAAGACCAAATGATCTTGCATATTATGCTAAGTAATTTGCATTTTACTCAGTGGATGATGGGAAGCAATTGACAAGTTGTAAAGAGGAGCAACATTAGCAGGCTTGGATTTTAGAAAGTGATAATTTGGAGAATATACTAAGGGAATACTTAGTTAGGGAGATCAATTAGGAATCTGTTGCAATAGTTATTTTCAATTGAAGGAAAAGGAGTAAATTGAGTACAACCAGGTTAGTGATATTGGTGATGGGGTTGATGTTAATAATTTTAAAAACAGACACTTAAAAAAGTTGTGATTTTTCAACCTCTAAAGTGACCCCTTGGCTCACAAACCTGCACTAATAATCAGTGAGCTTCTGAAACTGGGCAGCCCTCAAGAGGTCTCCAAAGGCTGCCGCAGATACGGCTAACGAGGGTAATATATAAGGAAGAATCAACTAGAATGAAAAGCTCAGGTTGTGGAGGACCACTGATGGGAAGTTTCTTCAAGTGGTAGAAACAAGGGTGAAACCAAGAAATTTTTTTCCCAGCAAGGCAGGAAATGTTAGCCTGCACAGCTAGATTTCAGCAGTTTTATGGACCCATGGCCACTGAATGAACCTAGAGTTCCTTTTCTTCAATTGAATGTATTATTTCAAGTATGCTGTTCTTACTTTAACATTATAGTGGCATTAGGACACCATTATTTATTGAGTGTAGGGGCAAAAACTACTTGCTTATTAGTTTGTAGGTCACTGGACCAAGAGGATCCATAGCTGGAACAAATAGAGAGGAATGCACAGAACCCAGAGATCCTTCATTTTGATCATGATAAAAGATAGAAATTAATGAGTCTATAGTTTGCTTTTCAATGTGCATGTATATAGGAAGGAATACATGGATATGGGATTGGCCAGAGGGGAATGTGGTGGCAGAGATAGTCACCTGACCACCAGGATCTAGTCTACCCTTTCCTTTAAATAATATAACAACTTACTGAAATAGAGACTACATTACCTTACTTTCTCCGCAGTGGCCTTGGACCAGGCTGTCACTAGTATAGTGAAAATAAAAGTGGTATGTACAAGTTCTGTATGATTTCCATAAAAGAAAATTCCTTGGTTTCCATTTTTTCTTCCCACAAACTGGAATTCAGATGAGCTGTTGAACAACCTTTGATCAAGTGAATAAGGAATGGGGATGCCCACTAGGCAGTGGTATTGGTTTGTACTGGCTTGCAAGAACTGATTGTTAGATTTTAAAGAATTTTATGAGATGATTGTTAAGCATTATTTAAAAGTAAGTCATATAAACTTACAATGATTTAAATTATATTTTTAAATAAGATATTCAAAATCCATTGCTTCTTAGTTATTGTACTATATCTGAATATTACCTATGCTCTTATACTTATTGTTTACTGCCCTTCTCTTCCCAATGCTGCATTCAGTAATGTCACATTGGTGGCTTGAAATCAACCAGGTTGAAACTATTTCTATCACAGAAATCAGCATTTACTACAAATCAAGGCTTGATTTATTGTTTTGTAGATTGTCTAGAGTTAAGATAATAATAGAGAAAATGTTAACAATGCAGATAAACTAAACTTTAAAGTGCATTGTGCCTATAGCCTTTACACTATGAATAGCACACAAAAGAATTGAGGAAATAGCCTTCTAGTATTCAGATATTATCTGATTCAGCAAAGGAGTCACTCACGATGTTGACCAATAAGTAGTGAAAGTCTGACATATGTTTTCATTATTTCACTTTTTTTGGTCTTTCTTAAAGGAAATATAAATTAACATCATGTTGGAACTACACTTGGAAATATGGTTGTTAAGCATTTACTAACATATTACAGACCCTAGGGGAATGTAGAGCATAAAGATAGAAGGAAGAAACTGGATAGCTAGAAGTACACATGTAGCTTCCTGGCAGTCCGGATCTGTACACCTATGAGATAGAAATAAATTTCTAGATTTGGGCCACAGTATTTTGGGATGTCTTTTTGCAGAATTTTGGCCTACACCTAAAAATAATACAAGCAGCTAGAGACATCCAGGTTGAAGATCTAGAAGCTAGAGGAAATAATCGACGGATCAAAGGGCTAAGTGTGCAAATGCTATCTTCCTTCACGTTCATATGGTCAGGCCAGACCTAGCTTGTCTCTCCGTTATCAGTATCTTTTGAGGCTTCTCTTCCTCAAGTGCAGTATCTTGATACTCGAGGATGTCTTGAGGAATCTCGCCTTTCTCAGATACCCAGTACCTTCCTCTACATCTTAGTGCCTGATAGTGTTCCTCTAGAATGCCCCACCTAGGATGCACATTTTGGTCCCAGCACCTATACTCTAGAGTGTCCTGAACCCTCTTCCCCAGAAGATGTTGTTGTTAGATAAGCCATTCCTTCAAGGTTTTGCTGGTTAGACGTCTAATTTATGTGCATTTAACCTAAATTGTTAAAAAGTTATTAGTCTCAGAGAACACTGTCAATCATTTTAACTTATAGTAGGGAGTACCATGGCTAAACCAGAAGGAAAATATTGTTAGTGTGATCAACTATAAATTGTCCCCAGTTCCCTCCTGTTATGGATTGAATTGTGTCCCCCCAAAATTTATATGTTGAAGTGCTAAACCCTGATACACCTCAGAATGTACTTGTATCTGGAGATTAAATTAGACTTGCCTTTAAATAGGTAATTAAGGTTAAATTAGATCATATGGGTGGACTCTAATCCAATACGACTGGTGTCCTTATAGAAAGAGAAACATCAGGATGTGTGGGCACATAGTAAGCCATGTGAGGACACAGCAGGTAGGTGCCCAACTGCAAACCAACGAGAGAGGTCTCAGGAGAAACCAAAACTGCTGAACTGAGCAATCTCACTATAATGTGCATACTTTCCAAAAATACATAGGTAATTGTCTATGAAATATGACCCATTACAAGGATGTTAGTTTGATGCCAGAACAAAGGCAAAATGGAGCTTCTCTTCCTCTTTTATATTTAGGAGATAGATATACATAAGAAATAATTTAAATCTGAATGTTAGAGTGTGATCTGTAATTATTTTTGCTTGTCAAGTGTATTATTACATGTATAAAATCCCCCCAAAATAATCTTTACAAGAGTCATAGCCACTTGGATAGACCTGCCTGTGCAAAAAGAGATTCAGATAAATGTCTCTTGTTCCACTCTCTACCTCTCTAGGTGTGCTGGATACTTTAGCTGAACAGCAATGAGTTTATGTGCCTAATTGATTTGGGTTATCTTGGTTAATCCTGAATAATCATAGATACAAAAATATTTTACATGTCCTACTAATGTTACAATCTCAATAACTGGTATTTCGAGTATAGCAGAAATATCTTTATCCTGTCTATAGAGGCTTTTCCAAGATTGTCTATTCCTTGTTTTCTTTGATGCTTATGTTCATAGCTGTGATTCATCTTTAGATTCAGTCAAACTCAGAGTAAATATATCAACGCATTTCCCTTAAAAATAAAATCAGTATATTATTCTTACCTATTTGAGCCAATTAAAATAATGATTTTTGATCCTTTAAGAAAAGTATATTGCAGGCACAAAATCAGAGTTGTTGAGTTAAAGGAATGATATACAAATTATATCAAGTGTAAGTTGCATTAAATTCATTTTGGCAACATGCAGAGTGTTTAAATTTAGATAAATCCAACTGAGTTTTTTAAGAACAATTTCAAAACATCCCTAAAGCTATTTCAAGAAATTTTTGTGATTGAGAGAAAACAAATGAGATATATTAAGTTAGTTGAAGCAATTGGCGTCTGACAGTTTGGGCAGAGTAGGAGTTAGATCCCATCAAAGGCAGGGTGGATGCAATAGAAAGAAAAGGAATCAAATATGAAGGTATTCAATTATTTAACAATAATTTACATAGTTTTGCATTAATAAGACTAGACAAGCTTAGTGACTGAAGAAATGTGCATATATTTACTTAAAGATAACAGATATTTAAAATGTTTTTAATCAGTGTCTGTCTCTTTAAAGGGTACATGATATGGTCAACAGAAATCTACATCACTAGCATTCTGATGTCTTATCATTTTGCCTCACTAAATATCAGATGCATAACTAATTGTCATGCATAAATATAAGCTAGCTGTTCAAAATAACTTCAAATGTGCACCATTCCATCCAGTCTATGTCCCACTAAACTTTAAATCCTGTTCCCCAATGGACAGCAGTATTTTTACACAAATCCCTTAATAGTCTATATTCATTGCTCAAAATCACATTTTTCTTAAAATAGATGCTATAAATAGCTGAATTTTAAGTTAGTGCTCTGATAATTTATTTTATCTAGAAATATATTGCATACACTTTATTGAATATAAAATATTCAAATTTTATTTTCCAAAAGCTTGATACTTATACTATTATGGATACTCAGAGAATGTGAAAATCAGGATGCATGCCCATTCTTCTCTGCTCATTAGGGAACAAACATCACTCAAGGGATCAGGTGTCCTCTCCATTCCCTCTGCCAGCTTCCTGCCCACTGCCAAGCCTTTAGTTCTATCTGGATATGTTAACCGTGCACCAGAGGTTGATAGCCCTCTCATGTTGGCTTGAGTCCTTTCTTATATGGCTGTCAGAGATGAATGTAAAACGGACAAAGATGAGGGGCAACTATCACAACAGCCTATGGGAAAGTGCCCAAAATGTCTGAATAGTCATAATGAAAGGAGGGAGGCAATGATACTGCCCTCTTCTGGTTCAAGGAGGAAGGCAAATTATTTAAGATGAATTCATAAAGGGAGCCATCGTCTGGCTTTATGATGCTATGACATTAGGTGAGAAAATAAGATTAAATACATCCATTATCAATGGAATCAGAAAATAAAGTTCTGAAATAGTTTAATTCCCCTGTGTGTATGTCGACATACAAAATGTTAAAATATGTTCTGAACATATATGTAGGAGCAGTTTAGTGTAACTTTTTTGTAAACTCTTCTAAAAAAATATTTTAACAGAATAATTTATTGAATCTGATCCATAAGATAAGTAGTATTTAAATAGGTAGGAAAAGGGAGAATCTTATAGAGAGAAGAGTCACAGGGTCAAATATCTGAAGGTGGGAATGGGCATGAGAGTTCGGAGGTGGGGCTGGTTTTAAGAAGATCAATCTGGCCAGACTAGTGAAGAGTTGGGGGAGTGAAATACAGCATTGAACATTGATAGAAATTTAAATGCTAGAGAACATTTAAAACTGAAAACATTGAGAAACAAAGGACCATGTAAAACCTTAACCAGGATATAAGAAGATAATGGTGATATTTAGAAAAAGTAGACAGCAATATATTACAAAGAAAGGTGAAAGGAATAAAGACTAGTTAAGAGGTTGATAAAATAATGATGTAAATAATAATAATAGTACCTTATTTCATTGAATATTAGGCACCATCTATTGAAAGATATACAATTGTGTATTGACCATTCTAGAATCAGGAGAAAATAAACTCTGGCACATAATCTGACATGCCATTGATTATAAAACAATCTTATTTGAGATGTTGAAATGTGAAAAAAGTGTATCATTTAATAGATGAATATAATGATATCTACTATTTAATGTGTGTTTTTACTTATTAGAAATTGTGCTGAATGTTTTATTTATATTAATTCACTCTCAAAAATTCTCTATGAAGTATTAGTATTGTTGGATATTATCAGTCCCATTTCTACAAATTGAGAAGACCAAAGCTTGGAGAAGATAAGCAACCTCCCCTTGCTATAGAGAAGACAGAGAGGGAGTCAGGATTTATATTCAAATCATATCTAATGACAGAAAATGATGAGTGACTAAACAGTCATTAGGGGGCAAAAGAATTGTGAATATTAACATAATTTATACCATAGATATGAGAAAACTCTATGAATGATTGAATCTAATGGGTAAAGTAAAAACAGAAATTTATGCTCTTTCCAAGTTTTCAAATACAGGGAACTGAAAATAAAGAGGTTATGCTGGCAATAATGGGCATATTCAGAATGGGAAGTGTTTCAGGGAAAACTGTTTAGGAAAGGTCGAGTTTCCAATAATGTCAGGGTAACAAGTTTGTATTGCCATTCAGTTTTTCACTTTGGGGACAGAAGCAAAGGTGAAAAGTCAGGGAGAGGAATGTAAAGTGGTGCTTGAAGCTCTGAGAGGACATGCCGTGTGAGTATTTAAGGAGACCAGCAGGAGACATGGAACCAAATTAGAGTATAAGCCACAGTTATGAATCGAGGAATAGTGACAGCTGTGGAGAAAGAGAAACTAGCAGAAAAGTGCGGAAGAACAAGAGCAATAAAGAGGCTTAAAGATCAAGAGAGTCTAAAGAATCTGAGAGATTTAATAAAACACAAACTCAGAAAAGGTTATTGAATTTGGGGAGGCAGGTGGTGATATTAAGACAATAATTTCGGTAGTAGGATGGTTTCAGAACCCAGATAGTCAGGGAATTAAAACATAAATGACTAGAAGCTGTGGCCCAGGCATAGCTCACACATTTCAGGAAATGGCAATAAAAGGAAGAAGATAAATAGAATGCTAACATGGAACTGTGTGACAAGGAGTAATTTAAAATGTCAGCAAAGGAGGCATGGGCAACGAGAAAGAATAAAATGCAGAACCTAATTCGAAAATAGGGAAGTTTGGGAGGTTTGCTAGAGAGAGAGACTTCTTCCATTCACTGCACATTATTTTATTGAGTAACTACTGTGAACAGCAAAGACTGGGGTTCCAAGGACAACAAAGTACATTTCCCGCCCTCAAGTTCAAAATCTAGAGAGAAAAACAAAACTAAACTAGAGCAAGTAATATGTATGTTACAGTTAAGTGTAGCTGGCAAAGGAAACACAAGGGAAGGGCCTGAGACTGGGCAAGGTCGCCAAGGCAGTGATGTCCAAACTACATTTTAAAACCTAAGTGTGTGGAGGGCAGAGGGGGCAATGAGAAAAAGAGAGAGAGCTTAGCTTTTTCAGAATACTGTAAGTAGTTGAGTGTGGCGTGTGTCTCCAACGAGGAGAATAATAATGAGAGATGCAGTTGAAGAGGTTAGCAGGGGTCATGCCAAGGTGGCTCACACTTAGCTGACATTTAACGATAAGCTATTTAATAATCAGGTTGCAAACACACACAGAAAACACTTGTGGAAAATTTAAACTGAGTGGAAACATGCTCTTCATATGACAATAGAAAATCGCAGATTTTCCACAAAAACCTATTTTTAATACTTTTATTAAATAAGTGGTATAAGTTGTGCGTTAGTTTCCCGTGGCTGTTGTAACTATCACAAACTTAGTGGCTTAAAGCAACACAAATTTATTATCTCACAATTCTGGAGGTCGAGCATGAAATTGGCCTCACTGGGCTAAAATCAGGGTGTTAACAGGGCTGTCCTCCTTTCTGGAGACTCGAGAGGAAAATCTGCTTTCTTGACTTTTCAGGTTCCAGAGGCCACCAATATTCTTTTCATTCTTGAATCTGCAAAGTCAGCAATGTTAGGAAACTCCTTCTCATACTGCCATCTCTCTGGTTCCCTCTCTTCTGCCTTCCTCTACTATTTGTAAGAACGCTTGTGATTGTATTGAGCCTACCCAGATAATTCAGGATAATCTCCCATCTCAAGCTCAGTTGATTAACATGTTTAGTGCCATCTGCAACCTTAATTCCTCTTTGCATTTAACCTAGTAGTTTCTGGGGATTAAAATATCTTTGGGAGGCCATTCTTCTGTCTGCCACAACTAGGTATAGAGTCTGACAAAAAATGGTTCTAAAAATAAAACGTGCGATGGGAAAGCCCAGTAATGAATTAATAAGCATTCAGTGAATATTTGCTGTGTGCAAAACATTTAACTAAGTATTACATCATATTCTAAAATATGAGAAGTCATAGTACGCCCTAAGAGAGCTGAAGAAAGCAAAACATACCAACATGAGACAAACTGTAAACTAACACAGCAAGTGAAGCTAATGTAGTAAAATTTGAATAAAAAGTATGGAGAACAATTAATTAATTTTTAAAGTAATAAAAGTAAGAAATTCTACCCCAAAATAATTTTCTAAAGAAGGTGAGTTGGTGTTCTTGAGGAAATAATAGATATGAAACGATAAAGAATTAGAAAACTTTTCAGGTGGAGGGAGATTTTATATATATATATAGTTTTTTGTATGTGACCAAGAAACCCATTATTCTGGAGGAAAATGTCATTCTGGGGACATTTGATATGTACTGCGGTATTAATCATTGTATTTTGGAAGTTCCATATTTGAAGACAGAAGACCTAAATTCAAATTCAGATATTATCAACTGCTCTGACACCTCGAAAAATTCGTTTTCTCTCTCAGGAAAATAACGTGTGTTATGTTACCTTTCTCTCAGGATTAATGTCATAATCATAATATAAATGTACCTTGCAAACCTTACAGTGCAATGCATGTTGGTTGTGCCGGTAAAGTTACAGAAATTACAGTGGGCCTTAATTGCTAGAATGAAGAATTAAGATTATAATTTATGGAGAAAAGATATGTAATTTTGGTTCTCAAACTAGGAGTAATATGTGGAGTGTTATAGACATTTATTATAGAACTAAAGGGAATCAAGGAGTACAATTTGAAAGCCACAATAGAAGTAGATTAAGGAAGAGATGAGGATCTAGATTTGGGATGAAAACCAAAAACTTCACAGATCCTCAACTAACGCTTTCAGTGAAAATCATCCATAGGAATTAGTGATGGATCTGGCAGAGAATGGGAAGAAGAGCAAGAGCACAATCAAAGGTTGTGCATGGGAACAAAAAAATGCATGTTTGTGGAGGTTTTTTGAAGTATGGATGAAAAAATAGTAAAGATACTTCATTACAAATTGGGCCAGAATGAGGTTATGATTGAAAATACAGATTTGGGCATCCTGACATAGATAAGATAATGTTGTTCTTTGAAGCACAATTTATAAAGAAAATGGATGGACAGATGGACATAAGGAATGGGTAATAGCCTTCTTCTGTCATTGTCACTCAGATTGTAGTTACTTCCTGTAATACTGTGGGTAAAGGGCTCTGTTCAGGCTGAGCAGTGTTATAATATCCATGTCTGTCATCGAAATGGTGGCACATATGTTAGATATAGTACATATCATCTTTTATATAGATAAAGTTCAGAGATTCACTATATATATGCCTATATTCTTTATAGCAATTATCATAGGCACTAATTGTGCACTTCCTTATCTTTTTTGCTGAGGAAGATTAGCACTGAGCTAACATCTGTTGCCAATCGTCCTCTTTTTTTTTTTTTTGGCTTTAGGAAAATTAGCCCTGAGCTAACATCTGTGCCAATCTTCCTCTACTTTATATGTGGATTTGCCACCACAGCATGGCTGACAATTGGTGTAGATCCGCACTTGGGATCCAAACTCACGAACCTCGGCCCCCGAAGCGGAATGTGCCAAACTTAACCACTGTGCCACAGGGCTGGCCCCTTACCTATCTAAATTTTGATTACAAGTTCTTTGGAGACAAGGCTTTGTCTTTCTGTCTGGTATGACCATTGCTTGACATACAGGAGGAGTTCAACAAATGTATGAATGAATCAATTAATTACAGTGCTTTTCTGAATTTGTCTTACACAGTTTTTGCAAGTAACTAACTCCTTTATAAATTGGCAGAGGCCACCTCTAATCAACTTGGGCATCACTAGTCATTCACTGCATAATGCTTTGCAAATCCCTGGCTCTCAATAGTTCTTTCTCAATTGAATGGAGGGCACATAATATTAAAAAAAGAAGAAGCCACAGAATATACAGCCACACACTCTCTAAATTACCCCCCAAATACAAAATGGGTCTTGGAAAACCATATGCTATCATTAAAATGATATAATTGGGGCCGGCCCAGTTGCATAGTGGTTAAGTTTGTGAGTTCTGCTTTGGCAGCCCACCGTTCAACGGTTCAGATCCTGGATGTGCACATACTCACCACTCATCAAGCCATGCTGAGGTGGCATCCCACACAGAGCTACTAGAAGGATGTACAACTCTGACATACAACTATTTACTGGGGCTTTGGGGAGAAAAAAGGAAAAAAGGAAGAAGATGGGCAACAGATGATAGGTCAGGGCCAATCTTCTCAAAAAAAAAATCATGAAAATGATTTAATTGAATCTAGATGTCAACTCCACCCAGGAAATGTCCTGGCATCTTGGTTGTTAGGGGTGGTGGGAAGGAGTGAAGGAGGGAGAAAGAAAGGAAAACTCAAACTCTTTTGGAACTCACTTTTCCCCCTCCTACTTTATATCCAAGCTAAAAAGCTCTTACTATTCCCATAGTGTAACAAGTAAAATTCTTCTTTTAAACTATGTTTTTACGATTGTCTGTCATAAATGGTTACTGACACTGAATTCATAATATATATTTTGTACTTCCTCTGGGGCTTTAAGTCATACTGCAATATGGCCTGAAAATTAGGCAGCTATTTGGTTGGATAACCTGATAGAAAATTCTTTTCTTTGCTTTTAAAAAGTCAGAATAGCTAAAGACTGTCAGTGGGAGAATTTTGCAAGAGATTCTTTTAGTTCCCACATGATACAACATTTTCTTTCTACTTATCAGAGAGAGGCCCCTAATGAAAAAGCAGAATGCCTGCCAGAGTCAACGAGACTCCTTCCCAAAGGAAATAAGAGAACCAAATGATTGCTTGAATACATTTTTAGAAACGCTAGTCTTTTCATTTCATTCCGTAGAAAATAAATGGAAAATAGCATTTCTTAGATGCAGTACTGAATAATGAACTCCAGTGGCCATGCCAAATCCTCAGCAAATTGCACAGCTGGCGGGGAGGTGCGAAGTAGGAGGCAGTGACAAAGTGGGGAGAAAATCACCTTTAGCTACCTACGCTTACTAAAATAAGACCTTGATGGGAATCAGAATAGATAGCAGGTGTGTCACTGCTCCACAAATCTCATTATGAAATAAACTGCATAAATTGTACTTCACCCAGGACAGTTTTACAAACAGTATCATCGTTTGTTCTGAAGTCACAAAGTTTCAATATCTTACTCGTCCAGCTCCTAGGTGTACCAGAGCTCAGAAAAATTAAAAACACCTATCGCCATTTCAGTGCCCTCCTTAACAATAAGCTGCTCCTCTCTGGCCTTTCTGCTTTTAGTGATTGTTAAAGCTGCAGTTCTATTACTGAAGAATGCCTTGAAGAAAATGATACGACTCATAGTTCATAACTTCCTTGGTTCCCTTCAGTTTTCTAAGATAATCGCCAAAGGACATGGAAAATAATAGAGAGCATCTTGCCTGGATGCCCATTGATAGTGGTAGATACCAAAGTCAATTTTCACCTGGCCACTTGTGATCTGAAATGATTTAAAAAGAATTATTTTTCCTAAATTGATTCTAATTGTCTTAGTATCTTCAAAAAACTTTTGTCTAGGCATTAAGTGATGGCAATTATTCAGGTCTGCAATTGAAAGCATTTTTGAGGTTGGTGTACATTTACCTATAGTTTCTTTTGCTTTATTTAGAATTGATTTAGTTTACAACGTAGAAGCACATAAATTATTGACATTACGTTGTCAGAGGATTAACTTTCACAATTTTCACATTTGTACCATTCTTTTTTTGTATATAAACACTTGATTATCTTACTGTGGTTCTTTTCTTATGAGGTTCTGTCAGTTTAAGATGAAATTGATTTACATACATAAGGCAAGGGTGACCAAATATAAATCAATTAATTTACACCTATAAATATGCTTTATCTTGAAAATATATTGCTAACATAGCTTATAAAATTATCTACTTAACCCCTTTTTATCTAAAACGTTTATTGCTCTGATATCGTTCACACAGCATTTCCATTAGGCAACTTCCTTCCTTGGGAATAGGGGCTGCTTAGTATAGTGGAAATAGCATACACACACGCACATACATACATATATACATATATACATATATATATATATATATATACACACACACACACACACTTTGGTACCAGAAAAACTTAGGCCCCACCACCAAATTTTTAGGGCCCCTTATCTACTTAAATTGCACACAGCACTTTAAAACTTTTAGACTCTATTTTTCAAATTATTTTATTGAGGTCATAATGGTTTATACCATTAGGAAATTTCAGGTGTACATTATGTGTCAGTTTATAGACTGCATTGTGCTCACCACCAATAGTCTAATTTTTATCTGTCACCATATGTATGTGCCCCTTTACCCCTTTCACCCACCCCCCAACCCCCTTCCTCTCTGGCAACCACTAATCTGTTCTCTTTGTCCATGTGTGTGTTTATCTTCCACAAATGAGTGAAATCATGTGGTGTTTGTCTTTCTCTGTCTGGCTTATTTCACTTAACATAATACCCTCAAGGTCCATCTATGTTGTTGCAATTAGGACAATTTTGTCACTTTTTATGGCTGACTAGTATTCCATTGTATACATCCCACATCTTCTTTATCCATTCATCAGTTGATGGGCACTTCAGTTGTTTCCACGTCTTGGCTATCGTGAATAATGCTACAAAGAACATAGGGGTGAATAAGTCTCTTTGAGTTGTTGATTTCAAGTTCTTTAGATAAATACTCAGTAGTGGGATAGCTGGGTTGTACAGTGTTTCTATTTTTAATTTTTTGAGAAATTTCCATGCTCCTTTCCATAGTGGCTGCACCAGTTTACATTCCCACCAGCAGTGTAAGAGGGTTCTCATTTCTCCACATCTTCTCCAACATTTGTTGTTTTTCGTCTTGGTAATTATAGACATTCTAACAGTTGTAAAGTGATATCTCATTGTAGTTTTGATTTGCATTTCCCTAATGATTAGTGATGTTGAACATCCTTTCATGCTTCTGTTGGCCTTCTGTATATCTTCTTTGGAAAAATGTTCATATCCTCTGCCCATTTTTTGATCAGGTTGTTTGTCTTTTTTGTTGTTGAGTTTCATGAGTTCTTTATGTATTTTGGAGATTAGCCCCTTGTCGGATATATGATTTGCAAATATTTTCTCCCAGCTGGTGGGTTGTCTTTTCGTTTTGTTCGTGGTTTCCTTTGCCTTGCAGAAGCTCTTTAATCTGGTGAAGTCCCATTTGTTGATTTTTTCTTTTGTTTCCCTTGCCTGAGTAGACATGGTATTTGAAAAGATCCTTCTAAGACTGATGTCAAAGAGTATACTGCCTGTGTTTTCTTCTAGGAGTTTTACAGTTTCAGGTCTTCCCTTCTAGTCTTTAATCCATTTTGAGTTAATTTTTGTGTATAGTGTAAGATAATGGTCTACTTTCATTCTTTTGCATGTGGCTGTCCAGTTTTCCCAACACCATTTATTGAAGAGACTTTCCTTTCTCCATTGTATGTTCTTGGCTCCTTTGTCAAAGGTTAACTATCCATAGACATGTGATTTTATTTCTGGGCTTTCAGTTCTGTTCCATTGATCTGTGTGTCTGTTTTCTTGCCTGTACTGTGCTGGTTTGATTGCCCTGGCTTTGTAATATATTTTGAAGTCAGATATTATGATGCCTCCAGCTTTGTTCTTCTTTCTCAAGATTGCTTTGGCTATTCAGAGTCTTTTGTTGTTCCATGTAAATTTTAGGATTCTTTGTTCTATTTCTATAAAGAATGTCATTGGGATTCTGATTGGGATTGCATTGAATCTGCAGAAGACTTAAAGAAATAGGGACATTTTAACTATGTTTATTCTTCCAATCCATGTATATGGATGTCTTTCCATTTTTTATGTCATCTTTGATTTCTTTCAATAATGTCTTATAGTTTTCAGTGTATAAGTCTTTCACCTCCTTGGTTAAACTTGTTCCTAGATATTTTATTCTTTTTTTGCAATTGTAAATGGGATTGCATTCTTCTCTTTCTGCTGATTTGTTACTAGAGTATAGAAATGCAACTGATTTTTGTAAGTTGACTTTGTACCCTGCAACTTTGCTGTAGTTGATTATTTCTAATGCTTTTCCAGTGGATTCTTTAGGTTTTTCTTTATATATACTCATGTCATCTGTAAACAGCAAGAATTTCACTTCTCCCTTTCCAATTTGGATACCTCTTATTTCTTTTTCTTGCCTAATTGCTCTGGCCCAAATCTCCAGTACTATGTTGAATAAGAGTAGCAAGATTGAGAACCCTTGTGCTGTTCCTGTTCTCAGGCAGATGGCTTTCAGTTATTCACTGTTGAGTAGGATGATGGCTGTTGGTTTGTCATATATGGCCTTTATTTTGTTGAGGTACTTTTCTTCCTTATGAATCTGTTGTTGGCATATAGTTTTTCATAGTATTCTCTTATAATGCTTTGTATTTCTAATTTTATTTACTTGAGCCTTCTCTCTTTTTTTCTTGGTGAGTCTGGCTAAGGGTTTGTCAATTTTGTTTATCTTCTCAAAGAACCAGCTCTTACTTTCATTAATCCTTCCTACTGTTTTTTCAGTCCCTATTTCATTTATTTCTGTTCTGATTTTTATTTCCCTCCTTCTGCCTTCTTTAGACTTTGTTTGTTCTTTTTCTAGTTCTGTTAGGTGTAGTTTAAGATTATTTGAGATATTTCTTGTTTGTTGAGGTGGGCGTGTATTGCTATGAATTTCCCTCTTGGAATCACTTGCTGCATCCCATAAGAGTAGGTATGATGTATTTTCATTTTCGTTTGTCTCCAGATATTTTTTGACTTCTCCTTTGATCTCTTCATTGATCCAATGGTTGTTCAGTAGCATGTTGTTTAGTCTCCACTTATTTGTGATTTTCCCAACATTTTTCTTGTGGTTGACTTCTAATTTCACAACATTATGGTCAAAAAAGATGCTTGATATGATTTCAGTCTTAAATTTATTGAGGCTTACCTTCTTTCCCAACATATGGTCTATCTTTGAAAATGTTCCATGTGCACTTGAGAAGAATGAATATTCTGTTGTTTTTGAGTGGAATGTTCTATATATATCTATTAAGTCCATCTGATCTAGCTTTTCATTTAATTCCACTATTTCCTTGTTGACTTTCTCTCTGTATGATCTATCCATTGATGTAAATGGGGTGTTGAGGTCCCCTACCACTACTGTGTTGTAGTTAATTTCTCCCTTTAGGTCTGCTAATAGTTGCTTATGTACTTTGGTGCTCTTGTGTTAGTGCATATATATTCATAAGTGTTATGTCCTCTTGGTGGAATGTTCCTTTTATCATTATATACTGCCCCGCTTTGTCTCTCATTGCCTTTTTAATCTTAATTAAAGTCTACTTTGTCTGATATAAGTATGGCAACACCTGCTTTCTTTTTTTTTTTATTGATGTCTTAATAGTTTATAACATTGTGGGGTTTTAGTTGTACATTATTGTTTGTGTGTCACTATGTGGATGCATCCCTTCACCCCTTGTGCCCACCCCGCACCCCACTTCCCCTTGGTAACCACCAATCAGTTCTCTCTATCCGTGTGTGCATTTATATTCCATATATGAGTGAATTCATACAGCACCTGCTTTCTTTTGTTTGTCATTTGCTTGGAGTATCATCTTCCATCCCTTCACTCTGTGTCTATGTTTGTCTTTAGAGCTGAGATGTGTTACCTGGAGGCAGCATATTGTTGGGTCTTGTTTTTTAATCCACCCAGTCACTCTGTGCCTTTGATTAGAAAACTCAATCCATTGACATTTAGAGTGATTATTGATATAGGAGGGCTTTATACTGCCATTTTATCCCTTGTTTTCTGGTTGTTCTATTTTTCCCTTGTTTCTCTTCCCATGTATTTCTGACTGCCATTTCAATTTGGTGATTTCCTGTGATGGTTTACTCAGTTTTCTCTTTATTTATCATTTGCATCTCTGTTCTGATTTTTTGCTTAGTGATTACCATGAGGTTTGTATAAAAGATCTCATAGATGAGATAGTCATTTTCTTATAGCTTTTTATCTCCATTAGCCTAAGCAGGTTCCAGCCCTTTCCTCTTCCCCTTCTAAGTTATTATTGTCACAAATTATTCTGTTTTGTGTTAGGAGTTTGTGAAGTGTTTATTTTCAAAAATGAAATGTTTATTTTCAATGCTTTCCTTCCCTTTATCTTTAATGTTATATTTGAGTGTTTGCTCACTTGTTCTGATAGAGAGCTGCAAGTTTCTGATTTTGTCTATTTCTCTCCTTGCTCAAGGCTTTGTAAACCTTTTCCTTTTTGTTTCAGGTGTGAGGGCATTCTTGATCATTTCTTATTGGGGTGGGGGGTTCTTGTGTCAATGACCTGCCTCAGCTTTTGGTTATCTGGGAGTTTTTATTTCTTCATCCAACCTGAAGGATAGTTTTGCTGGATAGAGTATTCTTGGCTGAAAGTTTTTGTCTTTCAGTATTTTGAATATGTCATTTCACTCTCTCCTAGCCTGTAAAGTTTCTGCTGAGAAGCCCACTGATAGCCTAACAGGGGTTTCTTTGTAGGTTATTCTCTTCTGCCTTACTGCCCTTAATAATTTTCTTTGTTACTGACTTTTGACAGTTTTACTATTATATGCTTTGGAGAAGGTCTTTTTGCATTGATGTAATTAGGAGTTCTATTAGCTTCATTTGTTTGTAATTCTAGTTCCTTCCCCAGGTTTGGGAAGTTCTCAGCTATTATTTCTTTGAACAAGTTCTCTGCTTCTTTCACCCTCTGGAATACCTATAACACTTCTGTTGCATTTCCTAATTGAGTCAGATATTTCTCGGAGAATTTCTTCTTCTTTTTATTGTTTAGGCTGAGGAAGGTTCACCCTGAGCTAACATCCATTGCCAATCTTCCTCTATTTTGTATGTGGGCCACCACCACAGCATGGCCACCAATGAGTGGTGTAGGTCTCTTCCCAGAAGCCAAAACCGGGCTGCCAAAGCAGAGCATACCGAACTTAACCATTAGGCCACCGGAGCTAACCCTCTTCATTTTTTCTAAGTCTTGATTCTCTCTCCTCCTCCACCTGAAGCATTTCTATATTTCTGTCCTCTAAGTTGCTAATTCTATCCTCCATAATGTCAGCTCTGATTTTTAAGGTTTCTAGTGTTTTTTTTTTTTAAATTTCATTCATTGTGTTCTTCATCTCCAGCATTTGTTAGGTTTTATTTTTAGAGTTTCAATCTCTTTTGTGAAGATTTCTTTCTCCTCATTAATTTTATTCCCAAGTTCATTGAACTGTCTTTCTGACTTTTCTTGTAACACATTGAGTTTCTTTATGGTAACTATTTTGAATTCTCTGTCATTTAGATTGTAAATTTCTATGACTTCAGGATTTGTTTCTGGAGACTTGTCATTTTCCATCTGATCTCAAGTGTTAATGTATTTCTTCATGGCATTTGATGAAGTAGATCCTTGCCAGCACATAGTGGTAGTATCTGGTCACCACTCCACCTGACATCACTGGAGGGGGGCAGGAGTTATGTTTTGTAAACCCGCCACATCCACTGGAAGTTGTGCCTGTTTGCTGGAAGCTGTGCCAACAGGGCCCATCCACATCTGCTCACCAACTACTGCTGCTCAGCAGGTCACACACTCAGGTGCAGGCATTCTGGTGCAGATCCACTGCCCTGGACAACTGGCCAAGCTGGTGCACCAGGTGGAAGGAGAGAAGAGGGGCCCCCTCTTTCACACACACAAGCCTGCTCTGCACTCACAAGCAGCAGTCCTGGGCTGTTGGGCTTGATGGAGGCACCCACTCAGTGGCCAAGCCGCCTCAGTATGGAGCATCCCCATGGGCTGGTATGCAACCCCCGAAAGCAAAAGTATTTGTTTGGAGGTCCACCTGCTCCCCTGTCTCCTCCAAGAGTCATGCACTGGCCACTGCATGTGGACCCATGCCCTAGATCACTGCCACTGGGGAGGGGGAGGAGATCCACTCCCTTCCACTGCTTCCCGCAGATCCACTACCTCCCCTTCAGATGAATGGCTCCATGGCTCTCTCAGATGTCTTATTGTGCTGTGTGGGTGTCCTCTGCTGGTTAAGGAGTGTCCTTTTGGTTGTATCTTAGAGGGGAGAGACTAAGGGAACAGCTCACTCTGCCATGATGCTGACATCACTCCTAAAACTTTTAGACTCTTACTACTCAAATGTGGCCTATGCACCAGCAACAGAAGCTCCAGGAGGAAACTTAGAAATGCAGAATCTTTATCCCCACCCCAGACCTACTGAATCATATTTGCATTTTCACAAGACTTTCCAGATGAATCTTATTTAATAGACTAAATATTAAGAACCACTGTTTTATGCAGTTTTGTATTGCGTCATGTTCTACCAGAGAAAGGCAGCCACACTCCTGCGCTCATCCCTTTCAAAGATGGATGTTTTTGGAAAGACAAGATACTCATCTTCAAGTAAGGAGGCTTACTGATGGCTTGTCATACAGCTTAGAATCAATATCTTCCTTTGAACCCTGGTCACTATCCTGGGGCAACAACTTACCAATATCCTCACTTCATCACCTCTAGTATTAGCTATTTTTCCAAAGGCACACTATTATTTCCCTTTTTTTCCCTCTTTAGATCATCTTTTGGCACTATCCCAGCAAAGTTCTTTAGTAGTAAACATTAAGTAGCATAGCTCTGGAACAACTTGTATAACATCAACTGGTGACATTTTTTTTCTCTTTCTTCTTAATGTTTCCTCCACTCTAATTGGTGGGAATAGCCTGTTTCTCTCTGCAACCTGTGCATAGAATGTACTCAGTATGTGGTTTTGCTGACAGTGATAATATAATCCAGTTAATTATTTGTCTTAGCATCTGGCTATAGATTCTATCCATTCATTTAATATGAACTTTTTAAGCATCTATTTGAGTTACTATTTACTTGACAAATGTAATACGCCAGACTCCATGCTAGATACTTGATTTTTGCTATTCTAACTAGTCTTTACAAAAATTAGGTAAGTATACTACTCTCATTTTGCAGAAGAGAAAAATGAGACTTAAAATGTTTCAGCATCTTCCCTAAAATTTCACACACTTGCTAATAAAATTCAAAGTCAAGTCTCTCTGATTCTAGTATCTGTGCTCTGAGACAATATGCATATTGTCTGCATTCAAGGTAGTATATAGTAAGTACTTCCAGAAAACATAATTTCCCTTTCACCTTCTTGCTCTAACTGAAAGCTGGCTCTCACCTGAAATCATGTTTCCTGTAAAACTTACTAGTGGACCCAGAAGTGCACTGATATTCTCCTTGCTTCTCATTGCTACTTCCAGAATATTGTCCTTTCTTCTCCATAAAACCCCAGGTTTGAACCTCACTTGCTCTCATAGGCCATATCACCTGCTACCTCTCTTTTCTGCTATCTCTGTGGGCCTTGGATTATTCCTTCTTACTCCTAGAAGATTTTACTAATGGGCTTTTCCAGGATTCAGGACACATCACCCCCAAATATGGCACCTTAGCATATTTAATATTTCAAACTGAAGGAATTTGAGAAATGCCAGGTACAGGAAGGACTTTCTGACCATCTTCCCTGAAACAGGTCATTAGACCTTCATGAGAGATGCCCTCCCTCTACCTGAGGAAAGGAGCATCCTTATCTGCAAAGGAGGAGGAGCCCGCAGAGGAATCTGAACCAATGGGCCTGGCTAAACTCCCCCCTACACTTAGCTCATACCCTTTGTCCTATCACATTTTTCCACAACTCTGATTAAATCTGGCATAAAAACTCCAGTTTAGCTACTTCTTTGGATCTTTATTTCCTTATGAAGTCTCCTGTGTCACAAAAAACTTGTATTAAATAAATTTGCATACTTTTCTCTTGCTAATCTGTCTTTTGTTACAGAGACATAGCTGAGAACCTAAAATCACTAGAGGAAAGATATGTTTCCTCCTCTACAGGTCAATGTAACTCACTCCTGGTGTAATTGTTGGTGATTTCAGTATCTATGGAAATGATCCCAATATTCTTTTGATTTCTTAATTTCCTTCTTTTAAAATAAATATAAATAAATATGTTTTCATATCATTCCTCTGCTCAAAATTCTACAGTGGCTCTTAATTTCACTTAAAAATAAAACAGCTAAAGTTTTTACAATGATATATAAGTAGGATGGCCATATAATTTATTATCTAAACTGAAGCACTTGTCAGTATAAAAGAAGACAATAGACAATAATGCTGGGAAAATAGGCAAAACTATAACCCTTTGGGAAAAACTATGGCTTATAGACACCTCACCAGTATAGCCCTACAAGAGCCAGCTTCTACCCTATCCTCTGATATCTTCTAAAACTTGCCTCCTCACACACTCTGTTCAGCTACACTGGTTTATTTGCTTTTCCTCAAATAAATTGACAATTAAGGACTATACACTGACTGATCCTCTATCTAGAATGCTCTTTTCCTAGGTCCTTCTTTACTTCACCTTAATCTCTTACCAGGGAGGCCTTCTCTAGCAACTCAATAAAAAGTAGCAAACCTACCTTGGCACTTAGAATTGTCCATACCCCTTATGCTACCATTCATTTTTCCTACAATACCTGTTACCTCAGAAAAAGAAATTGCTGTTGAATTCAAGACAAAAACTGACTAAAGGCACTTTTTTCCTCCAAATAACTGACATCATTTTACCTCTAGGGAGGCAGGTTATTTAATTTAAAAAAACACTGTGATCAATCTCAATGGAAATTTTCAGTCAATCAGTTGAATCCTCTTGGGTATAGTCAGGTCCAAGGATGAGATAAAGAGGATGCTGAATTTCTTTGCACAATAAAGTGAGCAATATTGAGTTTCTGTAGGCCACAGAAGTAGAGATATGGCTGAGAATAGTACAACAATAGAAATTTTAGACACATTTACTGTAGAGAGAGAAGAGTGGCCTTGGTCTTTGGACAGTAACATGTTCAGTTTTTCTTTTTTGTGTTTTAGTTACACAACTGCCTTAACATTAAGCCCCCTAAGTGCTGTATATCCTTTCTGAGAGCCACAATGTTGCAGGAACAAATGAAAAAAGGCAGGGTTCCATATTGGTAATAAAGCAGGCAAGGAGAGAAGAAGTGGACCATTTGAGCTTTCAGGGAAAATTGTGACTTTGAAATGAGCCAAAAAAGACTACAGGAGGTCCTACCTAGTTTACTTCATGTGGGTCATCCCCGCCTTCCATTGTTTTTGAGCTATTTTAAAATTCTGTAAGTTGTAGAATACTAATAATAATGCAAATGATTCCTATCCATAGAAATATAAATTTGTTGTGTCCAGTAGAATGCAATTGACTATTGATTGTGGCTAGACCAATTTTTGCATCTATTTGTAAGTTCATTTTAGCATTTCTTTACTGCATACAAATTTTTTAAATTCTCCTTTGAATAGGTAATAACATCTTACTAGTTCCCTCATTGAGTTAAATAAAATATTTGACATGTGTTTATTTTGTATTTCTGAGCCATTTATGTATTTTTAAAAATTTATATTTTTAATATATTAATTACATTAATATATTATGCATAATATATTTAAAATACACTGAAAAGGGTATTCTTTAACAAAGTCAAGACTCTCAGAAGCCAGGCTACTTTGGGAAACTTTGGAGCTCATCTGCATTAAGAAGAGAATATGAAAAGAAATAATTCCTGTTCCCTCCAAAATTTATCAGAGGAAGTTTGCCTTTAAAAATATAAAAGGAAGACATAGAATTGTAGGGTTTTGTGAGTGAAGACATATAATATACACAGCAGTCTATATTGCATGTAGATGTGTAAAAAGTCTTAATCCCCTTTCAACCCACAACAGTTCTGTTCTGTAACTTTTTTTCACTTATCAAATATTTTTAAATGTTTTACTATTCCTGTTTGTTTTAGTAGTTTTTACTGTGGAAAGTCTTAACCTCTAGCTATTTCACAATAACACAGATCAAGGTTGGCAAACTTTTTCTATAAAAGGACAAATAGCAAATATTTTATGCTTTGCAGGCCATATGGTCTCTGTCACAGCTATTCAACTCTGCCATTGTAACACAAAGGCAGTCACAGACACTACATAAACAAATGAGTTCCCGTACAATTTCCTGCACAAACCCAGGATTCTGCCTGTGGGCCATAGTTTGCCAACCACTGAGAGAGATTATGTTTTATTTACTCAAGAGCTTCTTACGAAACTATTAAAATAATGATTATTTAGAACTTTTAGAGTTGCAAATTATTTAATATAATTGAGAGTAAGAAGGAGAATGTAGAATTTTATTTTTTCTGTCATTCTAACTGTGAAAAAATATGCATAGGTGCAAAAGATTGTAAAGAAGGTTTACTACGGATAATAAATATAAAATAATTCTCTAATTCAGTAATATTACCAGAACATGGCAAGATGAATACAAATGAGACACAGCTAAAAAATGACTGCTTAAAACAAAAAGGAATTTTGTCAGAACTACAATAGTAGTGACTGTTCTAGAGAAGGATATAAGAAAAAAAGATCAATTCTGAGGCTTTAAAAGCGAGGTGTTGAAATTTCAGTCTATTTCTTGTCATGACATCAAAACTCAAGAGGAATTTGAATCAAGGGATAGTGCTGATGTGTTACATCAGAAGAATAAAGACAGTAGCCGTGCCAGATTAGACAGATGCTACAACCTCTACAAGCTTCAGAAATTCAGTTTGAAGAGAAGAAATGGATAGCAAAATCTAGTGGAATAATGGAGATACAAACCCTTGCTCTTCTCCCAGAGGACAAAGCAGGAGTTGTTAGCAGCTGAGGACAAGAAAAGCCCTGGTCCCACACAGTAGAGAAAATGTTGTACTATCAGGGCATGTAGCCTTAGGAGCAGCTGCATGACAATTTTCAAAGGTGGCTATCTTCCGTGCTGTTACAGTCCCCTGAAAAGTCAAATGGACCCTACCCAAAATCTGGTTCATGTTGAGACTGATGACGCCACACACACATGCGCGAAGGGTATGAAAAAGTTTATTACTTATATAATTGATGCCTCTGGGGAGTATAGGGCAGCCTCCCAAGCAGGTCTGAAATGCCTTGAGAAGGCAAAGAAAGGAGACTGGCCTGGGTTTTTATTGTGGTTACGGGATAGGGCTGGAGTAAGGGTTCACTTGCGAGAAGAGACTTGCATGGTTTGAATCCTCCCCCTGTGCCAAAGGAGAGTGAACACAGGCTGTCTCGTCAGCCTGATCAGATGTGGGGCATCAGGGGAAGAGGGAGGGGTAAAGAAAGCTATCAGCAGTCAGACATCAAAAAATGAAGTCAGACTCCTAATTACACATACAAATACACCCCTTACCATTTTATGGTCATTCAAATGATCTATATATTAAAATTGAAAACACATATAAAGAAGAATAGACAAAACATGTCACAATTCTATCCCATAAAATCATTCATAGCTAACAACATATGATTCTATATCCATAGTTCTCAAACTTGGCTACATATTAGAATAATCTTAGGAGCATTAAAATATTATTGAAACTTGTATCTCACTGCCAGAAAGTCTGACAGAATTGGTCTGGATTGCAGTCTTGGCAATAGGATTTTTATAACCTCTCCAGGAGATTCTAACATGCAGCAAAGCTTTAAAAATCACTGTTCTAAAAGGGGTAGGTATGTGTGTATGTAATAAACATGAGATCAAACTATTCATAGAGTTTATGAGCATTTTTAATTTAATATACAATAGAATATCTTTCGATGCTCATTAATACAGATCTACAGCATCATCGTAATGTCTTATCTATTACTTCACTATATGATAATACTGCAATTTCTATGCTAACCGGCTGCTGTTGTGGGATATTTATACTATATCCAATTACTTATAAAACTACTTTTGAATATCTTTTGTATATATAACCTTGCTCATTTTTATGACTCCTGGTGAAAGCTTTTTAGAAATATAATTGTTGGCTAAAGGAGTATACATATATTTAAGGCTATTGACCCATCATCCTTCCAGCAGGAAATGAGGTTGTATGTTTCCCTATGACTCCATCATTCTGGGTATTATCTATCTTTCTTAAATCTTTGCCTGAAGGTAGAAATAAAACTATAATTTACCTAAACTTATCAACCTTTTGCATTATGTTCTTGAGTATCATGCTTAAAGAGCTATTTTCCACCACTAATTTATGTAAATAGTCTGCCATATTTTTAAAGTTTTGTCTTAATTATTTTTTATATTTAATATAACTCATTTGAAATGTATTTCAGAATATATATATATGTGTGTGTGTGTGTATGTAAAATATTCTAACTTTGTTTCCTCCTTAACAACAAATCAGTTTCCCCAAATCAGTTATTCAATCATCTTCAATTTGCTAAACCCAGAAAACTCATTTCTAAAGTGAGAAAATAATGAAACCTACCTCACATGTTTCAGACTGAACTAAATGAGTTAATATATGTTAAGTATTTAGAATAATATATGGCACATAATAAGTAGCCATGATCACTATTATTTTCATGATCATCATCATCATGACCACATTTATTATATAACTTGGGTCTATTTCCTGACTCTGAATTCTGAGGCATCGGATAACATGTTTAACCTTGTCCCAGTATCCCTTTGTTTCAATGGGTATAGCTTTGACATGCATATCTTTAATAACAGAAAATGCCCTACTTTATCAAAATTACTCTGGCTATTCTCATATATTTATTCTATTGGAGAATTTAAAATCATATTGTCAAATTCAAAAGAAATTTTCTTCTGGTTTTTATTGTGATTGGGTTAAATATGAGTAAATTAGAGCAAAATTTACATTATTTACAATTATTTATTCTCCTACCTAGTCGAATTGTGTGCCTCTACCTATTGTCAATTCTCCTTTTATGCCCTTCTGTAAGTTCATGTCATTTTCTTCAGAAAAGTTTTGCATATTCTTATTAAGTTTATTGCTAGGAATTTTACAATTTTATTGGGTTGTCAAAGGGTTATTTCCTCGGTTATATTTTGTAGCTGTTTATACTTAGTATATGTGGATGACAGCTTTTCTATATTTATTTGTTAGTGACTTCTTCACTGAACTCCGTGGGTAGTTATAAATCAAGGGCATTATAATTCAAGGCTTCCCTTTGTATCAAGAATACCATCTGTAGCAGCTAAATCTTCATTCCAAATTAGGATGGGATGGAGAGGGAAGACTGGGTGGGGGGATAAACACTTCTTAGTTTCACCTTTAGGATTAAAAAAGAGGCTATCTTTTTTATTTGTGGAATGTGTCCTCCTTTTACAAAGCCAAATATTGACAGTGACTAATTATAAAATGTTTTAGGTAAGAGCAACTAAGAAAATATATTAAATATAGCCCAAACACACAAAATTACCACCACCATCCTTTTACCCTAGCAGTTATAAATGTATCTCTAAACTTTATTTTTACCAGTATATCTTTGAAGTAAGGCAGCTATTTTCAAAGTGTGGTCCAAGGGACTCCTACGGGTGCCTAAGTTATTTTTTAGAGGATTTGTGATATCAAAATTGTCTTTTATAATAGTACTGTTATTTACTTTTCTACTGTGTTGACATTTCCAGTAATAGTAAAAATCCATAGTAGAACTGTTGCTTCCTTAGCATGAATCAAAGCAGTGGTACCAAGTTACTAGTAGTCATTGTATTCTTCACCGTCATGCACTTGCAGATAAAGGAACAGTTTCAATTAAGAATGCCCTGATGAAGCAGTAAAAATTATTAATGTTATTAAATCTCAACTCTTAAGTATACATCTTTTTAATGTTCTGTGTGACAAAATGGGAAATGCACATAAAGCACTCTGCAGAGCAATATGTTGGTTGAGTCAAGGAAAAGCAGTTGTATGATTGTCTGAATAATGAGGTCAACTAGCCACATTTTTCATGGAGCACCATTTGTATTTAAAAGAATGACTCCCAAGCTAATGATTATGCAAACTTTGGTATTTGGCAGATACTTTCATGAAGATAAATTCAGTAAGCCTGTCACTTAAAAGAAAATAACTGACAATATTTGTTATCAATGATAAAATCAGAGCTTTTTTTGTGTGCATGAGGAAGACTGGCCTTGGGCTAACATCCGTGCCCATCTTCCTCTACTTTATATGGGACACCACCACAGCATGGCTGACAAGCAGTGCGTTGGCAGCGCCCGGGATCCGAACCTGCAAACCCTGGGCTGCCAAAGCGCAACCTAAACTGCTGCGCCACTGGACCAGCCCCAAACCAGGGCTTTTAACTGAAAATTAGAATTTTGGAAAGCTTGTATTTGCCACTGTGAGCTTGATAATTTCCAAGTATTTAAAGACTTTCTGATGAGTTTGATGATAACAAATGTGTTTTTTTATTATTGTATAAAGAAATGTATCAATATTTGGTGGACATGTATATGTGGTATATATACCATATCTACATAGCATAAGGAATTAATTTTCTAAATGACCAATTCATGATATTACAAAATCTTGTATGCGCAAATGATCCATTCAAAATGCATGACCAACGAATGGATTTTAATGTAATACAGTACAAAAATTCACTGACGGTTTCAGATTCCACATTGCAGCTAATCTTTAAGAAACTATCACTTGTCCAAGAAGCAAATTCACAATTATTTGAAAAGCCTATTAAAATACTCCTCCCTTTTGTAACTACGTATCTGTGTAAGGCTGGATTTCCCTCATATACTTCAACTAAAACAATATATACAACAGGTTGAATGCAGAAACAGATTTAAAAATCTAGATTTCCTTCAAGCCAGCCATTAAAGGGATTTGACAAAAATGTAAAACAATGCCACTCTTCTCACTAATATTTTCGTTAGGAAAAATATAGTTATTTTCATAATGTATGTTATTTATCTTAAGGTATAATGGGTTTATTATTAAGTTAACTAATATTTTAAAGTTTTCACAATTTTTAAGTGTATAGTATTAAGTATTTTAAGTATTAAGTATAAGTATAGTAAGTATCGATAGCTATAACCCACAATAAACACAAGTTCTTTGGGGTTTGGGATCCTCACTAGTTTTTATGAGTATAAATTGTTTTGAGACTAAAAAATTTGAGAACCACTGGTACAGGGTAAGAAAAGATTATCCAGCATCATGGCAGAATTTGCCTTAAACATAATAAATAGCCTTTGATTGAGCTTTTCCTGACAATGCCCATTAATAAACTCAGATTTCACTAATCCAAAGTCTGTTTCTTATTCATCCTCCCTTTGGGAGTCCTCTGCTCTTGTTAGAAGAGACTGTCTTTTGTCTTGGGTACAATGGTATGAGTATGGGTAGAGAGAAGCTGAGAAATAAGTGTCACAGGGAGCCTTAGGACCTTATATGCATTTTAAATATTTCTAACCATTGGTGACCTTCATAAAAACACACTACCTAAAACAATGTTTCTTGAGATATGAGTCAAACAGCAAGAAGTCTAGATGGTTAGAATGGCTTTTAACCATGCATCCTCATTTAATACCAACAGGTGGAGCAGTGTACAGGTTCAGTGGCTAGGAAAACCTGAAATAAAGTTGTGTGCAGAGACAGGTCCACAAGAAGGTGGTTTTTCCCTTCTGACCTAAAAAGAGGCACACTTTATTACTAAGAAGCTATTGGCCTAAGATTGCCTTAGGCAGGGATTTTTTTTTAGATAGAGGGGAGATATTTAAATCTTACTGCTTTGTTCTGTAATTTGCTTCTTCCTTTATTTCCTCTCCTGCAGTATCAATTTCCATTTTTACAAACATGCCTCAACATGTCCCATCTTAAAATACCATCCTTTTACCCCATATACACTTGTATGACTAAATTGCCTCCCTATTTATTTGTTCCTAGACTCTTGAGAGTTGTCCACTCACATCATGTCCAATTTTTACTATATGTTAGTTCTTTAACATATTTAAATCCCATACTCAATATTTAGCAATTTATTAAAGGAGGTAGCTGAGTTTTTACTGGCTTGCAAGGTGTCCTGTGTCTCCTGCAGGTGAACAAGTGCTAACGTCCTGCATCTCCTTGGAGGTGTCTGCCTTTCCTTAGATCTTGGCTTAGTGGGTTGCCCTGCAACCACGGCTCTCTGAAAGGTTCAAGAAAAGATGAGATTCTGTAGATTATCCAATACTATATTGTTGTCAGAGTGGAAGCAATCCTCTTTTCAGGTTTTTACATCCTAGGAAAGCCCTATTAATTTTGGTTGTTATTGTTGAGTCTCCCTTAAAAATGATTCCCATGAAGAGAGTGGATAAACCTGTTTTATTCACCAAGCCTGACCCTTATTTGGTGAACAATATATATTTGTTGAATGAAGTAACGAAGATTTGAACAAATGAATGAGTAAATAAATGAGTTGTATAGGGGAGATTTAGCAGGAAGTTAATAGAAAAGTATAGCAAATAAAGAAACTTACAGCAAGTCAGTAGAGTAGTCATGTCAGATATAGAGACATGCCATTTCCAAGAATTCTGTAGGAAAACAATACAAAAGAGGAAATAGCTAGTTCCTAGAAAATAGAGCCTGTAGGATCAGGAGAGAGGTCAGGCACTCGCCTACCGAACTGACTCCCATAGAGAATGAATCTTCCTGATGAGAGCCCAGTACCTGGTGAGGAAGGAGAAAGACATAGTTGGTACCCTAGATACCATGAAGGAAGGTGGTGGGGTGACTAGCTATTTTATATAGTGTTGAATACTTATGGATTCAACACCTGATAGGAGAATAGTGTAGTGGTTATTGTGGTGAGCTAACCAGATCCCATTGCAGTCCCTAGCTGCCAGCATTGTTGGCCACTGCTACCTCATAGCTGTGTTCCTCTGCCAAAGGAAGCTGCCTTACTCAAGGTTTTTCTTCCTGCCCTCCACTACCCCTGCAAAAGCTGCGCCAATGAAGGAATACAAAGGCTAGGGCCCCATGCAGTCCAGTTTCTGAGTTCTTTATGAGATTGTTTGAGGTCCCTGTTGCAACTACATCACAGCATAACTTCTTTTTTTAAAATTAATTTTTTGGGGCCGGCCCGGTGGCGCAGCGGTTTAGTCCGCGCTTGGCAGCCCGGGGTTCGCTGGTTCGGATCCCGGGCGCCCGCCGACGCACTGCCTGTCAGCCATGCCGTGGCGGCGTCCCATATAAAGTGGAGGAAGATGGGCACAGATGTTAGCCCAGGGCCAGTCTTCCTCAGCAAAAAGAGGAGGATTAGCAACGGATGTTAGCTCAGGGCTGGTCTTCCTCACCAAAAAAAAAAAATAAATAATTTTTTATTGTAGTAACATTTGTTTATAACATTGTATAAATTTCAGGTGTACTTCATTATCCTTCTATTTCTGCATAGATGACATCATGTTCACCACCCAAATATTAATTACAATCCATCACCACACACATGTGCCTAGTCATCCCTTTTGCCCTCCTCCCTCCTCCCTTCCCATCTGGTAACCATCAATCCAATCTCTGTCTCTATGTCTTTGTTGTTACTTTTATCTTCCATTTATAAGTGAGATCATACAGTTTTTGACCTTCTGCCTCTGACTTATTTTGCTTAGCATAGTACCCTCAATGTCCATCCATGTTGTCACAAATGGCTGGATTCCATCTTTTCTTATGGCTGAGTAGTATTCCATTGAGTATATATACTACAACTTCTTTATCCATTCATCCCTTGATGGGCACTTAGGTTGCTTCCAAGTCTTGGCTATTGTGAACAATGGTGCAATGAACACACGTGTGCATGTATCTTTACACGCTGGTGTTTTCGTGTTCTTTGGATAAATACCCAGCGGCAGAATCGCTGGATCATATGGTATTTCTATTCTTCATTTTTTGAAGAATCTCCATACTGTTTTCCAAAGTGGCTGCATCAGTCTGCAGTCCCACCAGCAGTGTATGAGAGTTCCCTCTCTCCACATTTTCTCCAACACTCGTTGTTTCCTGTCTTGTTAATTATAACCATTCTGATGGGTGTGAGGTGATATCTCATTGTAGTTTTGGTTTGCATTTCCCTGATAGTTAATGATGTTGAGCATCTTTTCATGTGCCTCTGTATATCTTCTTTGGAGAAGAATCTGTCCAGGTCTTTTGCCCATTTTTTAATTGGGTTATTAATTCTTTTGTTGTTGAGATGTGTGAATTCTTTATACATTTATCCAAGGAACATGAAAACACCAATGTGTAAAGATACATGCACCCCAACATTCATTGCAGCATTATTCACAATAACCTCGGTGTCCATCAAGGGACAAATGGATAAAGAAGATGTGGTATATATACACAATGGAATAATTCAGCCATAAGAAACAATGAAATCAAGCCATTTGTGACAACATGGATGGAACTTGAGGGTATCATGCTAAGCAAAATAAGTCAGATGGTGAAAGTCAAATACCATATGATCTCACTCATGAGTAGAAGATAAAAACGACAACAAACAATCACATAGAGACAGAGACTGGATTGGTGGTTACCACGGGGGAAGTGGGGAGGGAAGAGGGCAAAAGAGACCATTAGGCACATGTGTGTGTTGATGGATTATAATTAGTCTTTAGGTGGTGAACATGATGTAATCTATACAGAAATAGAGATATAATGATGTACACCTAAAATTTATATAATGTTATAAACCAACGTTACTGCAATAAAAAATTTTTTTAATTGTAAAAAAAAATAAATAAAAGCATTATCATTTATATCTGCTCCATCTGCTGCTCCTTAAATGTAGTGGGCAGTTGAATTCCTTTCAGCACAGTGCACAAGTAAATGTTGATCAGGGACAGCATGGATGACAGTCGCTTGACCATGGCCATGCTAACCACACTACCACTTAATGGTTTGACTCATTTCATCACTTTGGTGCTTGAATCCTTAGCTTAATATTCCGGCTAGTGACATTTTAAAATTCTTTCTCTGACCTTTATTATAGCTTTTTGTCCAACCTTGATTTCAGCTTCCTTACCTCCAGAGAAAGGAGATAATAGTGCCTTAAATAAACCATATCCTTTTCATCGTAAACACTCATACAAAATTTTCTGCCAATATTTTAATACATGATTTTTTTCTTTCCAAAATACATACCTTTGATCTCTCTGAAACTTAGTTTTTTACCTGAAAAATATGCTGAAATTCAATTAGCAATCATGGCAAATTTTCACTAAGAAGAAAGTTTATAAAATAATGTGTTGAACAGATGGTCACACTGAAAACTTACTTTCACCAAGTGCTTAGTATGGAAAATATAACAAGAATTTCTTAAGGAAACATGATTACAATTAGATCATTTATAGCATTATTCTCCATACGTTTGGACAAATAATTTTAATCTATGCTCTTATAATGATGGATTTCTTGGTGATCCAAAAGTTGTTCAGCTAAAATATTGGAATGGTCATGCCCGTGAATGTGATATATTCTCCCCTTAAGACTTATTTTCTAATCTCAGAGGTCATCTGTCTACTTATTCTTTAATAAATCTCACCATACTCTGCCAATATTTTAGGATTAAATTTTCTGGAATTGATTTCCCCATGACTGAGGTTTAGGTTCAACTATTACTATTTGAGTACCTATTATAATAGGCCTTTTTACATACATTAGCTTAAAAAGTACCTTATTGTAGACACTTTATAAATCTTTGTTATCTAACATAGGAGTCTAATCTATGGACAACAGGTAGGAAAAGAGATTTGAAAAAGCAAATGAATTCCGTGATCCTTATATTGAAATAATTATTAACGTTCAGATGTTTAGATCACATCCTTGTGTTTGTTCATGCAGGGACAAGAGTCTGGTGTACCCTGAGGTACCTGCCCGTTAAAACAGCATGAAGCTGCTGGGTAGGTGTACAGAAGCAGCAAGTGTGTGTACTTTATCCTTGCCTCCCTTTAGCCACAAGCCTGTGTGCAGCTTCCAGACTCCTGATACAGGGAAGCTTGGCACGGAGATTTCATTAGCACACTGCTTTGATGAACTGAGCTCACCAACCATAAACATTTAAAGCGTGGTGACAGTCAGGTTCATTTGGGAAGGCTTTGGTTCTGGGGAACAGAAGAAAAATGATCTACATTATGTGCGAAGCACCTCTGAGAGCCCTGAGTGAGCATCCGGTTTTGTTAACTGAAATAGAAACAATTTCCTCTAGAATTGCTTGTGTTCCCTCCCCTTGACAGGTACTCAATGGAAGAAACTAAAACGCCTAGAGCCGCTCCGACTCTGTCCTCATTTTAAATTGTTTCCGTCTACTTTTGTGTCTCTAAGCTTCTATTTGGTGTTTTGTCCATTTTTCTAACATATTCCTTTACCACAACTATTTCTTCACCTTTAATCACGCCATCTCCTAAAATTCCCTAGTCTCCTGTAGATGATGCACAGCCATAGCTTTTTTACCTTTTTTTTCTTTCATTTTTTTTTGTTTGGCAATGAAGTTCAAGAGCTAATGAGAGTATTCACGTGAATACATCCGAGTTTAAGGAACAAGAGATTTTTAGAATGAATCATATTTCTTTGGGATGAATATTGTTAATGGTAGGATTCTCCCCTTTACTAAGGGCACATTAAGATAAATTTAACATCTCTAGAGCTCAGTCACTTAACAATAAGGGCATAAAGACATTCTGAGGAAATGCTGGACCTTCAAATTTATCTTACACTGTAGCCAGCTTTTATGGCCTATTTTAAGGACTTGGTACTAGCTCTCCTGTTTAATCAGCAGTTTAATTTAAAGCTTAAAATTATTATGTATTCCAATGGAGTCATAAATAATGCAGTTTATAATATTCTTATCAAGCACATAAAAATACATTTGTCCTCCATTAACAACAAACATTTAAAGTAGCTTGACCTCTTCAGATGTATAAGAGCATGCAATTAGTGCAATTTGTCACAGGTCTTTTACATGTTAATAAGATGTAATTAATTGTCTGTTTTGTCTAATTAACTTTTCAGACACTGGCAGCTCTTGTTCTTTTAATACAAAGCAAGTGTGCCCTATTTGCAATTCTAATACTTGACAGGGAATTCTGACCATAAACTCAAGTCTACGAACCGTAGAAAAAGAGCGTTAAGGCAATTAAGAATTTATCAATGAAATAGTATATATTTTCAGTATATTAAGATATTTTTAATGTAAAGAGTAGGAAAAAAATGCTACTCAAAAAAATACTACTGCAAACCACAAGAGTGAAGAAATTCATATTAGAAAATAAATGATGAGAAAACAAATACAGACATTCCAAGGATAAATTAATATATAAGAAGTTCTGTAATTGATTTCATATTTGTTCATTCCTTCAGCCTTTCTCTTATTCATTCAGTTTCTTGAATGCCAACGCTGTGCAAGACAGTTTGTTAGTGGCTAGAGATTTGAGGATTACCAAGATAAAAATACTGCCCTCAACAGAATGTATCTTACTTGACCGTGAAATTAATGATGGAATTAACTGAGCCTTAGAATAGATTTCTATACGCCATGTGTAAACTTGTTTCTCTTAGTGAAGTGTAGACCAAAGTGAATTTTTGTGTCATATTTGTTCAACATGAGCCGATGTATTTGTTCTATTCTTCATGATTTTTAAACTATAAAACTAATATATTTTAATAACAAATACTTGAAAAATATTACAAATATTTTATACAAGTTTAAATATTATTTGAAAATACTATTTTAATAGCTGCAATAATTCTAATAGGTATCATAATTTATTTTACACTGACTCCGCAAGTAATCCCCTGGGGCCTTTTTAAAAATTCGGAATCTGTGATTCTAGGTAAAAACTCTACGGGGAATTGTGATAGACAGTCAAGATTGAAAAGTGGTTTCCCACTATAATGCATTTAGTTGTTTTCAAATTACCAGTGTGATGAATAATGCAACATTTTACCTTCTGCATCACTAAATATTTTCTTAGGGCACTGCTTAGATTTGAAATCCCTGGACCAAAGGCCAAATCTAAATGTCTTTTAAAGCTCCTGATTCATATAGTCAAATCATTTTCAAGAAAATTTCCAGAAATTTGACACCCTATATGAGAATACTAGTCTTACATACACTGCATTAATTATTTTAAAACTTTATATTTGATTTTAAAAAGCTCTAAAATTTGATCTAAAAAGTCTCATCATTCTTTTTGAATGATGTCTCTCCTATACGTATTTGAGTTGTGTACATAATATTAAATGTTTCCCTTTCATATTAATAACAAACTTTCTTTTTCATTTTCCATTTTCATTTTAATAGAATGAAGTACTAGTTAAAGAATATTCTCTGGAGTCAGACTATCTGGGTTCTAATACTGGTTGTGCACTTATTGGCTGTGTAATAAGTGCAGACTATTACACGTGTAAATTTCTTCAACTCTCTGTTCCCTAGCTTCTTCACTCATAAAAGGGGGACAACAATGTCACCTATGTGACAATGTCACTGCAGTGTCATCACTGCGTTATCATAAGGATTAGAAATATAAAACTCTTAGAAAATCTCCCAATCCTTTTAAGTTGATTGCTATCCCTCAGGAACTATAATGCTAGATTGGATTGCCACTCTCTGTTCTTCATCATTTACCCCCCATCTTTCATTAGAATCAATTCTAATCTTCTCCCATGCACAAGAAGCTCTCAGTAAATGTTAGCATTAATGTATTGTCTCAATATGATGTTAAATATACATAGACATTTTAAGTTCAGGTAAAAATTATCAATCTTTTCTTTTGAGTGTGTTTTTTTTAATTGCTATTATGTTTTGAAAGATCTTGACTTTTCCATGATCAGTAAGGTATTAAATTACGTTTCCATTCCACAATGTTTTATGGTCTCTCTCTTTCACATTTCATTTTAATTCAACTAGAACTTATCTTAGCATGTGTGGAGATAACAATCAACTTGATTTTTTTTTAACTCCCAGGTAGCCTTTTTTCCCTACATAATCTCTTAAATAGCTAACAATATATTGGCGTATGTGTATGCCTTTAACGTGTGCTCAGTTTGTATGTAGATTTCTTCTCAGAGCTGTCTGTTCTGCTACACTGATCTATCATTTATTGTGCCAGTTTCACATCTTTAATTACTATGAATTTATAATATTATTGAAGAGCTGACAAGTGCCCTCTTACTCATCTTTGTTTTTAACATTGTCTTAGTTATTTTCCTCTTTTAATTCATCAAAATGGAATTTAGAACCATAATTTTTATGTTTTCTTACAATCTCATTGTGTTTTCTATTATAGTATAATTAAAAACTATAAATTATGCAGGAAAAATTCTTTTTACAAGTCAGTTTTTGTATCCAGGATTATTGAAGAAACCTCAATTTATTCAACTTCTTATGGCTTTTATGAGCAATTTTAGAGATGTATTTCTATAGTCCTATAGGTTCTGTGTAAATTATACTACTCTGTATGTAAATTACATATGTATTTAATAATTATAATATTAGACTTCTTATTCATTTTAGTCTACTTAATGTGCAAAAACTTAAAAGAAAATGTGTTTATTGCTATATAATTTTGTTTCCCTAGGTTTCTCTTGGTACTTTTAAATTTTCTACCATTTTAAGTTTTGATGTATCACATGAAGACTCATGATTATTAAACTCCTATTATGGATTCAGCTTTTTGATTATACGAGAGTATTTTGTTTCCCCTTTTCTTAAATGCTTACAAAAAGAATAAATATATTTACCATCATAATCAAAATGTTTACCTCAATTTCTGAAATTTTGAGAAATTTCTTTGTAATTTCCTTTCTGTTACTAAACAGATTTTATTTGTCTTAAGTTTAATAGTTATTTTAGTGGTAAAATATTATTTTAATTCTTATAGTAGTTTCCCTAGTTTATTAAATAAATACATCAGTAGTTCTCCACTCTAGAAATGTAATAATTCTGGAAAATTTGTAAACTTAGTTTTTGGCTTAATGAGTTTGTGTTATATTGTGTTGCTGTGTTGTTCCCTATAATATCATCAATTTTACCGCTCCCATTCCTTTGGAGTTGGTTCCTGTCCCATCAGCAACTGTATTAGGTTGGATTACCATTCTCTGGTCTTCAATGCTCACACCTACCCTTTCATTACGATCAATTCTAATCCCCCACTGCATTCTTGGTGAGTCTTTCAAATCTTTCAGATTTGTGCTTCAAATCACTGGCTTATGTTTCCAAAATTTTCAAAGATAATGTTTTCCACTAGTGTTTTTGTATTTCCAAGCACTTTTCTTTTGGTCAGTTAATTCACTTTGCATTTTTGTCTTCATCCTAATTTTGATTTCCCCATTATGGTTCCCAGCTCTTGTTTCTAAGAGGCTCTTGTCTTCTTTGATATGTTTGATAACACAAAGCATACAACTCATAAAATTTCCATATTTTAGTTTTAGAAAGTTATTTTTACTGATATACTTAGTCTCTGGTTTTCTCCTAATTTTGGGGGGGATGGAGGGGACTTATGTTTTTAAAAAAGTATTTTCCGATTACTCTCATATTAATAGGGAGATATTTATCTAGGCTTGTTTTGTCAACAAGTGGGGTGGGTAGAGTACTTTTGTTCCCTTTAATTGCTGACATGCAAGCTGGCAAAGTGCTGCCTCCACCCCCAAAATATACCTAGTTCAATTTGAAATGCCCTACATCCACTGAGATGGAAACTTATTTTGATGTATTTAGAGATTTTGAGGGCTGAAAAATATGGCACTAATGAAATATCTAAAGAATTCTGTTGTTAAAAAACATGTCAAGATGTATTAATCATAATTATTACCATAAAACTTATATTATTGTCAAAGTAAACTAACCACATGCAATTCACAAGTGTTATGATCACTGACAACTAGCATCATAGAATATTAAAACTGGAAAGGAACATTATCATTCAGACCAAGCTCAGAATTTTACATACAAAAATCAGTAGCCCAAAGAGGCAAAGTGATAGCTATTAGGTGGCAGAGACTGGAGTTTGACTTGGGATCCCGAATGTCAGTGATTTTTCCATAATATATCACTAGCCCTGAAGGTTCAGGAATCAGGATACTAGGGCAGGAAAACACAACATGTTCACCAGTTTGAGAGGTAGATATCACTCGGCAAAATCAGGTAAGCAATAATTAAGAGTAAAGACAGACTGAACCTCATATGAAGAAAATGACCCAATTTTCTTGGCCACTACAAAGATTCCTCCAGTAATGTCTGAGAAAATGTCATGGCATTAGGAAGTGATGCTGTGCCCACAAAGCCATGGGTAGATGAGCATTCAAGAGCCTGACACTTGAAAATGGAGATTCATAATTTAACTCTCACCTGGGATCCGGTATTAGTTGATAAGATAAAGTTGACAAAGCATGAAAAAGAAAGGACAGTTTTCTTGTTCGATCCATATCTCAAATCTATCACTTTAGGAGTTATCTAAGCTCAGTTGATCCATCAGTAAATTAAGAAAAGTGTAATACTTCCTTTGCCATCCAGTTATTATCATTATCAATGAAATTATGTATGTAAAATCCGAAACTCCATTCACCAGTTCATCTCAATAAAGGATCATTTCGTTTTTTACCTTTAAAAACATGTAGCTAGGGACCAGACCAGTGGCGTAGTGGTTAAGTTTGCGTGCTCTGCTTCGGTGGCCCAGGGTTAGCAGGTTCAGGTCCCAGGTGTGGACCTACACATCACTCATCAAGCCATGCTGTGGTGGGTGTCCCACATACAGAATAGAGGAAAATGGTCACAGATGTTAGTTCAGGGACAATCTTCCTCTCCTCATGCAAAAATAGGAGGATTGGCAACAGATGTTAGCTCAGAGCCAATCTTCCTCACCAAAAAGGAAAAAAAAATATGTATATAGCTAAAGATATCAACCTTCAAGAGAATATCTATCTGCTATTGCTACTGTATTAGCCAGCTAATAAAGAATTGCATTTTTATGAAAAAATACAGAATGTAATGTTTTGTTAATTGGCTACTAGAGTCACACTGCCTGTTTTATTTTTTTATTTGTGAGGAAGACTAGCCCTGAGCTAACATCTGTTGCCAATCCTCCTCTTTTTTTGCTGAGGAAGACTGGCCCTGGGCTAACATCCGTGCCCATCTTCCTCTACTTTATATGGGATGCCACCGCAGCATGGCTGACAAGCAGTGCATCAGCCTGCGCCCAGGATCTGAACTTGCAAACCCCGGGCAGGTGCCAAAGTGTGAACTTAGTTGCCACACCACCAGGCTGGCCCCAACACTGCCTATTTTACTTTGGCAATGGAGACACTACCTCCACCTAATGGCAAGTGATCTAAAATACGGACCAGGTCTGGAAATGCAAGCACATTTTTTTATCCAATTGTTTATTTAGTTAAAATCATTTTCTATGTATCATATACACTTTACAATTAATTTACAGGCAAAATGTAGGCATTATTACAAAACCAAGCTATAATTTAAAAATGGCTCAAAAATGAAGAAAAGTATTCAATATTATTATTTAAAAATAAAAACTGAAAGTACTTTTTGCTTTGTATCTTCATAATGACAGGCTAAGTGAAAACTTAAAAAGTACCTTTATCTTATACTATGAGTGTAGGTAAGCTATATATTGCTATTATTTAAAACAAAATAACTTGATATTGTCATACATTTTAAAAAGCATGGTAAATGGAAGCTTTAGTAAAAGAAACACATTTGGAATTAACTAGGAACTAGTTGGTTTTGTCTCTTCCTCTAGTTTCACATGCGAAACAATCAAACAATGAGAAACAACAACAATAAAAACTCTCTTCATAAATTGATAATGCATGCATGTACTTTTGCTAATCCTAATTGGCCCCATTATATTTTTGGCACTGAGAAATAATTAGTCACACTCTCCAGCAATCCTTGATGAAATCTAGTCACTTCCTCTGGTTTTATGTCCAAAATTGCTTTCAGAAGATCTAATGTCCCCTAGTTACAATATTCAAAGCAAACGTTTCATGTATCACAGAAATGAGATTGCTCATTTGGTCTTCAGTAACATTTCCCAAATTATGTACTTGCTCATTAATTATTTCAAATAAGTTGGGAAAACACTACAATAAATAAAGGCAAGCAGGCCTCAGTCTACTCTCTATTATAACTATCGGAATGTATGTTGAGAGGAGGGCATGTATAACTTCTCAAACTCTCTGGATCACCCTGCCTCCACCCTTTTCCCAGAACACGTAACTAGTCCTCTACAGTACACAGACTAGGAAACAAACATACTCAGAGGCTCATTTTCTTATGTTGTGCATTGATAAATTATTCTGGTAGTTCTGCTTTAGAGTTTATCTTTGAGTTGAAACTGAGATTGTCGAGATAAATGTGTAATCTACACCATCCCTTTTTGTCCCTGTTGTGAAATCATGATTATGAAAAGTATAGACTTGAAAATAAATTGGAATATTTCAACCTAGTATTGTTTGGTTTCTGTACAGTAACGCCATTTTATAAGAAGCAGTAGAGCAGAGTCCTAGAGAGAGAGGGCCCAAGTCTGATTACTGCGGTTCAAAAACCAGCTCTAGTGCCTATTAGCTTTATGAAGCCTTTCTAAGGCTCAAGTGCCTCAATATTAAATAAGAAAATTAATCATCCCTGGTTCTAATTGAGAATTAATTGAGTTAATAAAGATGCGTGGTATTTGGCACATACTAAGTGCTCAGTAAAATACACAGTTATTGCTCATAATGCAACTATAAAAACTAATACATGATCATTTTTAAGGAGATTGTATAGCATTTTAGATTTTTCAGGTAATTAATATCTCTTGCTTTATTAACTAATAATTTCAAGGTTTTATACCTTGAAACTATAACATGTTGAGCATTGGATCTACATTTTTACTTAAACTACTTTGGGAAATAAGTTGCTTGAAAATAAGGATCTGTTTCAGTGCTCAGTTTGCATCCCAAAACTGAGTTGAAACCTAGATTGGTAAAATCATATTTTCTAAGTATTTCAATAACTAGTTGAAAACTCTCATGAGACAATACGAAGCAACATAAATGTAATTTTCTAATGTTTTTTATTAAGTTTCCCAGAATAGTTACATTCTTGAGGAAATGAAGTCTTTCTTTCCTTGTAGTTGTTGAATATTTTATATATATTGCAAAACTTCTACTTAGTGGAAAGTGTTCATGGCAAATAAGTAAAGTTTTAAGAGAAAGAGAGTATTATTTTAAGTATCGGTTTTATGCTTTTGTATAAAATTCTGTGGGGAAAATACCCCAGCTAAGGTGAGGATTCTTTGTCTGATTCTAGAACATCATTGCCAAAATGATGTTATATAAATCTTCCCTTGCTATACTGTATATAGACTGACAGGGACAGAATGAAAACCAAAGCAAATATGAGGTAAAAATGATTTTTTTACTACTTCAGGTATTTCTAGATGTCAGATAAAAATGAGAACATTGCTAAAAATTTTATAGAATGACAGTTCTGCCTTATGGATAAAATTCTATAGTTTGATGTATGAGGCAGAAAATGTGAAAAATATTATGAAGTACTATTCTGACACAATGATGGAAAGCTGCTGGAAGTGTGCTAACACCAAAGAAATATAATAGACTAAAGTTTAAAAAGGAAGAATGCAATTCTTTTGAATCTTGCCTACCCCAGAAACATGAATTTTGGCCTTCAAAAAATGCAAATCACTAACTTTTATTTTTTATTGGCTTCTAAACATTCCACTTTGCTGCCTCACTTTGAGATTAACTTCTCCATGCATACCTTTGCATATCTATCAAATGCAAAATAAATATAGAAATTTCTTTAAGAATCATAATTGATTTGCCATGTTCTGTTGTACTGCAAATTGGTAGATTACAGTATGATAAATGACTAATTCAATGTTGCTACATTTATCTTCTCCCTCTGCATATACTCTTCCATACGATAGTAGGCATTTTATTCCTTAGTCCACATAGTACCCATTACCCTTATTTATGCTCACATTAGGAAAAGTTGCCTTTTAGAAATTATCTAATTCAATATTCCCTACCCTTCATCCTCCAAGAGGTGAGCACTTAACTCAGATTCAACCAACAGGATTCTGTTTCCCTGCTCTTAGGCTCATTTATGTCAATGGTGGTGCCTGAGGGAATTAGCTTTCACTCTCTGGAAACCTGGATCTGCCCTGATTCCTAAACTACTCTAAGCCTGATAGATCAATTACTCTTTTGACTCCATAAGAAATTCCTATCCTTCAAATAAATTTTGTTTTTGTTAACCTAGCTAAAGTGATTTCTGAGGCTCGCAACCAAAAACCCAGCATAGGTACCATACTTCATGGTTGAGCACGTGTAATATAATATAAAGCCTCATGACAGCGGCGTGTGGTTGAATATGCCAGGGTATTCTTAATTCCTTTAATAAGGTAAACTTCTTATTTCGATAAGTATTGCTGACATGGAAGCTCTCTGACTCACTGATTTTTTTTTCTCATGTATTTCTGATGTTAAGACTCGTGAATTAGTAAATTAAATATTATTATCGCACATATGCAGATAGTCATTATCACATCGATTCTACCTTAAAGAAAGGATCCTTCTTTATAAACACCATACATATATATAATTATATGTACTTATATATGACCTAAATTTTTTATAGAATACAGACTAGAATATGAGCTATTTTCCTTTTTTGCCGTGAATATTTTCCATTAAGTAGAAATTTTGCTACATGCACATATATAATAATTTATATATAGAATATTCAACTACAAGGAAAGAAAGACTTCATTTCCTCAAGAATGTCACTATTCTGGACAATTTACTGGAAACATTAGAAAATTGTATTTATGTTGCTTAGCATTAGAAAAACTTAACTTTTATGTTATTAACAAGGTATATACATTATTTGGATTTAATAGATTATAATCAACGAGAACCATACCTAGAAAAAATAAATATGCTAGAGTTTATTTTCCATTGGATATACTTGTATAAATATTGATGTGCAAAAATTAAAGATTAACTGAAAATATTTTTTTACTCTTTCATTCAATTTGCTTTTTATACTAGTAATTACTGTTATACGTAGGATTTTTGTGTGTGTGTGTATGTTAGAAAGACTAGCCCTGAGCTAACATCCGTTGCCAATCCTCCTCTTTTTGCTGAGGAAGACTGGCCCTGGGCTAACATCCGTGCCCATCTTCCTCTACTTTATATGGGACGCCGCCACGGCATGGCTTGGCAAGTGGTGCATCGGCTGACGCCTGGGATCCGAACTCGTGGACCCTGGGCTGCCACATCACAAACTAAACTGCTACGCCACCAGGTCAGCCCCTGTACATAGGATTTTTATGAGTAATAAATGAGACAATCTATGAAAAGCTCCACATAAAACTGGGTACATAACAAATTCTCAATCTATGTTAATTGTGATATTGAACAGTTAATATAATAATGATGGTAATGTGGCACCCATCAATTTGAGAATGAATCTTGTCTAAGTCATTATTTTTTTTTTTCTTTCAACGCTCCCACCAGCTGTGTAGGACAGTTTCTATTTCTCACTAACACTTGCTATAAGACTTCTACATTTTTATCAAACTGATATGTATGAAATTTTACCTTATCGTTGCTTTAATTTGTCTTTCCCTGAGGTCTAGTAGAGTTAAACTCTGTAAATTGCTTAACCACACATTTTGCCTGTTTTTAAATTTATATTAAATTTATTGAGATATAATTGTCATATAACATAATATTAGTTTTAATTGTCCAGCATAATGGTTTGATATATGTATATGTTGCAAAAGATTACCACAATAAATTTAGTTAACATACATCGCCACACAGTTACACTTTTTTCTTCTGATGAGAACTTTTAAGATCTATTCTCTTAGCAACTTTCAAATATACAACACAGTATTGTTAACTACAGTCACCATGCTGTACATTACATTCCTAGGACTTATTTATCTTGTAACTGGAAGTTTGTACCTTTTGACCACCTTCGCCCTTTTTACCACCTCCTCCCCTACTGCCCTCGCCTGTAGCAAGCAAATATCTGTTCTTTGTTTCAATAAGTTTTTATTTTATTTTTTTAGATTCCACATTTAAGTGAGATCATACAATATTTGTCTTTCTCTGCCTGACTTATTTTACCAAGCACAATGCCCTCAAGATCCACCTATGTTGTTGCAAATTGCAGAATTTCCCTCTTTTTGTGGCTATATAACATTCTGTTGCGTGTATATATACCATATCTTCCTTATCCATTCATCCATCAGTGGGCACTTAGGTTGCTTTCACATCTTGGTTATTGCAAATAATGCTGCAATGAACATAAGGGTGCATATATCTTTTCTGGATAGTGATTTTGTTTCCTTCTGAAAAATACACAGAAGTGAAATTGCTGTATCATATGGTAGTTCTATTTTTAATTTTTTGAGGAAGCTCTATACTGTTTTCCAAAGTGGCTGCACCAATTTACATTCCCAACAGCAGTGCACAAGGGTTCCTTTTCCTCCTCATCCTCACCAACACTTGTTATTTCCTGTCTTTTGAAGATAGCCATTCTAACAGGCATGAGGTGAAATGTCATTGTGGTTTTGATTTGCATTTCCCTGATGATTACTGATGTTGAATACCTTTTCATGTGCCTGTTGGCCATCCGTATGTCTTCATTGGAAAAGTATCTCTCCAGATGCTCTGTCCATTTTTTTAATCTTAATGTTTGTTTTTTTCTATTGAGTTGCATGAGTTCTTTATATATTTTGGATATTAACTCCTTATCAGATATATGATTTGCAAACATTATCTGCCACTTGGTAGGTTGCCTTTTCATTTTGCTCATGGTTGCTTTTGCTGTGCATAAACTTTTTAGTTTGATGTAGTCCCACTTGTTTTTTTATTTTTATTTTGTTGCCTTTACTTTTGGCATCAAATCCAAAAAATTATCGCCAAGACTAATGTCAAGGAGATACTCTCTCTGTTTTTTTCTAGGAGTTTTATGGTTTCAGGTCTTAAGTTCAAGTCTTGATTCATTTTGGCTTGATTTTTCTGTATGGTGTAAGATAGTGGTCCAGTTTCATTCTTTTGCATGTGGCTGTCCAGTTTTCCCAGCAATATTTATTGAAGAAAATGTCCTTTCTCCTTTGTATATTCTTGGCTCCTTTGTCATTAATTAATTGACCATATATATGTGGGTTTATTTGTGGGCTCTCTATTCTGTTCCATTGATCTATGTATCTGTGCTCATGCCAATACTATATTGTTTTATTATTATAGCTTTGTAACATATTTGAAATCAGAAAATGAGATGCCTCCAGCTTTGTTCTTTTTTCTCAAGATTGCTTTGGCTTTGAGGTCTTTTGTGGTTCCATATAAATTTTAGGATTGTTTGTTCTTTTTCTGTGAAAAATGTCATTGGAATTTTGATGGGGATTTCATTGAATCTGTAGATTGATTTGGGTAGTATGGACACTTTAACAATATTCTTCCAATCCATGAGCATGGAATATCTTTCCATTTATTTGTGTCTTCTTCAATTTCCCTCATCAATGTCTTACAGTTTTCAGTGTAGAGGGCTTTCATTCCCTTGGTTAAACTTATTCTTAGGTATTTTATTCTTTTTGATGTAATTGTAAGTGGGATTTTCTTAATTTCTCTTTCTGATAGTTTGTTATTAATGTATAGAAATGCAATAAGTTTTTGTATATTGATTTTTTATCCTGCTACTTTACTGAATTTATTAGTTCTAACAGTATTTTGGAGAGGTCTTTAGGGTTTTCTACATACAATATCATATCATCTGCAAATAGTGGCAGTTTTCTTTCTTTCTGATTGGATGCTTTTTATTTCTTTTTCTTGCTCACTTTCTCTGGTTAGGATATTATGTTGAATAACAGGGCAAGAGTGGACATGCTTGTCTTGTTCTTGATCTTAGAGGAAAAACGTACAGCTTTTTATTGTTAACTATGATGTTAGCTGTGGGCTTGTTGTATATGGCCTTTATTTTGTTGAGGTACATTTCCTCTGTACCCACTTTGTTGAGAGTTTTGCCATAAGTGGATGTTGAATTTTGTTGAGTATTGTGTCTGCATCTATTGAGATGATCACATGATTTTTATCCTTCATTTTAATTTGATGTATCACATTGATTGATTGGGGGATGTTGAACCATCCTTGCATCCCTGGAATAAATCCCAATTGATCATGGTATATGATCCTCTCAGTGTATTGTTGAAGTTGTTTTGCTAATATTTTACTGAGGATTTTTGCACCTATGTTCATCAAGGATATTGACCTTTAATTTTATTTTCTTGTGCTGTCCTTGTCTGGTTTTGGTATCAGGGTAAGGCTGGCCTTGTAAAATGAGTTTGGGAGTGTTCTTTCCCCTTCTATTTTTTGAAAGAGTTTGAGAAGAATTGGTATTATTTCTTCTTTAAATGTTTGGTAGAAACTGTCAGCCATCTGGTCCTGAACTTTATTGTTGGGACATTCTTTGTCACTGATTCAATCTCCTTACTAGTAATTGGTCTGTTCAAATTTTCTATTTTTTCATGATTCAATCTTAGTAGGTTGTATATTTCTAGGAATTTATGCATTTCTTCAAGGTTATCCATTTGTTGGCACATAATTGTTGTTCATAGCAGTCTCTTGTGATCCTTTGTATTTCTGTGGTATCAGCTGTAACATCTCCTTTTTCATTTCTGATTTTATTTGAGCCTTGTTTCTTTTTTTCCTTGGTGAATCTAGCTACTGGTTTGTTGATTTTGTTTATCTTGTCAAAAAATGAGCTATTTTCCTTGATCTTTTCTATTGTCTTTTTAGTCTCTATTTTATTTGTTTCTGTTCTGATCTTTGTTAGTTGCTGTCCTCTACTAACTTTGGGCTTCATTTGTTCTTATTTTTCTAGTTCTTTGTAGTGGGAAGTTAGGTTGTTTATTTGAGATCTTTTTTGTTTCTTGATGTAGGCATTTATAACTATGAACTTCCCTCTTAGAACTACTTTTGCTGCATTCCCTAAGTTTTGGTATGTTGTATTTCCATTTTCATTTACCTCAAGTCATTTTTTGATTTCTCTTTTGATGTCTTGTTTTAACCATTGGTTGTTTAGTAGCATGTTGTTTAATCTCCAGTTCCAGAAAACTGGAATTTGTCATTGATTTCTAGTTTCATGCCATTGTTGTTGGAAAAGATGCTTGATATGATTTCAATCTTCTTAAATTTATTAAGACTTGTTTTGTGGCCTAACTTATGAGCTATCCTGGAGACTGTTCCATGGTGCCCTTGAGAAGAATGTATATTCTGTTGCTTTTGGATGGAATGTTCTTTATATGTCTGTTCAGTCCTTCTGGTCAAAAATGACATTTAAGGCCAATGTTTTCATATTAATTTTCTATCTGTATAACCTATCCATTGTTGAAAGTAGAGTATTTCATTGTATTGCTGTCTATTTCTTCCTTTGTGTTAATATTTGCTCTATATATTTAGGTGCTCCTATGCTGGGTATATAAATATTCACAAATGTTATATCATCTTGTTGGTTTGATCCCTTTATCATTATATAATGGCCTTCTTTGTCTCTTATTACAGTCTTTATCTTAAAGTCTACTTTTTCTGATGCAAGTGTAGATACGCTTGCTTTCTTTTGGTTTCCATTTGCGTGAAATATCTTTTTCCATCCCTTCACTTTCAGTTTGTGTGTATCTTTACATCTGAAGTGAATTGTTTGTATAGATATAGATTGGTCTTGTTTTTTTATCCACTCAGCCACTCTGTCTTTTGATTGGAGAATTTAATGCATTTACTTTTGAAGTCATTATTAAAGTAATTATTGATAAGAATGTACTTATTGCCATTTCATTAATTGTTTTCTGTCTGCTTTGTAGTTCCTCTGTTTTTCTTCTATTGTTCTCTTCCTTTGTCATTCACATTTTTTGGAGTGGTATGCTCTGATTCCTTTTATTTTGTGTGTCTCCCAATTTTTTTTTTGCTTTGTGGTTACTGTGAGGCTTACATGAAACAACTTATGTTTATAGCAGTCTATTTTAAGTTGATAGCAACTTAAGTTCAAACGCATTCTAGAGCTCTACATTTTTACTTCCCCCCATTTTATGTTTTTGATGTCACAATTTACATCTATTAAATTTCTTTGTATCCCACTTTGCTTAAGGTACTGTTGCTTTTGAGAATCCCCCCTAAATATAGGGAACACTTTAGATGCTATGCCAAGGTAAATTTAAAAAATCCTTGACATATTTATCTGTGCAAATATTCCTTCAAGTCATTTGAATTTAATAACATCGATCATAAAGGGCTATACTGAGAAACTATACCTTTAGATTTTAAAATATAAATAATTATGGTTTACTTTACTGGCAACATTGACATAATTATAAAATATAATTAAATTTCTTCATTGAGTGTTTGTATCGGGGACTCACTAAAAATATTTCTTTGTATATATTTCTGCTGTGAACTTTGTATCAATGTGTATTACAAAGAAATAGAACAGAATATTTAAGGTATAATCCATTATTTTCTCCTGGAGAATGTAAGGCACAGTAAGATGTGAATATGATGGATTTCTGCTTAGTATTTTAAAATGCTTGTAGAAAATGCCACACATACATAATTCCCTTGTGCTGATGCTGTGGCTTGTTTTGTTCTTAATGGAGTTGGCTTTTTAGTCTCCCTAGTCTTGAATGACATTTTTGTTGTGTAAATGGTTCTTCTATTAGGATGTATGCATTCTTTGTCTAATATGATCTGTTACAATTACATTTTGGAAAAACTCTTTATATTTTGTAGGTCAGAATTAATTATACCACACATTTTCCTTTTGCATTGTGTCTGGGATTAGTAAGTGTGCATCTCAGTGTATGAATATGCAAAATAAACTATGTTATCAAAGCAAAGTAATCACCTAAATACAGATTTAGAGTGAAATTGTGCATGACTCATATTAATTAACACAGCACTTACAAACTCAAGCATACATATGAAGAATAATCATTGCCTATAACACATCTTAGGTGTATATTATCATTATTTTCCCAAATATTATAAACTATAACAATTGGACCACTCTCTTAAATAAGTATTTATGAAGCTCCTGATTTAGAGGAGCTGAAGATGGAAGAAAAGAGGGGGAAGTGGAGTCTTGTGCCTTTCCTATGCCCTTCTCCAAAATTTGTTTCATTTAGAAGTATACAGAAAGAAATGTTAAAATACGGAGAATTTTTGTCCCCGACTCTCACCTCCTACTACCTTTATTCTCTTATATACTCCCCTTGCTCACATGCTCCAAGTGCATTGGCTTTCCTATTGTTTCTTTAATCTTCCAATATTCTCCTGCTCAGTCCTTGAACTACTTGCTGCTTGTGCTTAGAATGTTCTTCCACATGCTTGCTGTGTTGTCTCTTTTACAACTTTGTTTAAACTCTCCTTCTCTCTGGGTCCTACCCTGATCTCTCTGTTTAAAATTGCTATCTCTCCCAAACCATCAAATTTTTTCATCCTTCTTCCCTTGCTCTTATTTTTCCCACAGCACCATTTTCTAAAATACCTTCTCAATGTTAATTATATTTGTATTCACCTCCTCCACTAGAATATTAGCTACATGAGGACAAGCCTTATTTTTGTTTGCTTGTTTTGTTCTTTTCTGTTTTCCTCACAAATGTATCCACAGTGCCTAGAATAATACCTGCCGTGTGGTAGCTATTCAATATCTACTTGTGAAATGAGTAGATGATTAAATCTTCTGTTAATGAAGTAGTCAAATAAAGTAGCATGAGACATGTCTGAAATACTATGAATTCATAATTAGGGGGGATTCACCATACAGTAAATTTGTTTTTATTGAAAAGATAATTTTAAAAAGTTAGTAGAACTCTGCAATCCCACCATTTTAGCAAGCTTATGTTAACTTTTTTATATTATCTTTATTATGTATGCAATATGTTACTGAGATATTATTCTATGTACAATTTTACATTGTTTTTTTCCATTGAGCTTTTTATTTATTTTTGTTTGTTTTAAACATTTTTTCCAGTTTAATTGAGATATAATTGACATAAGGCACTGTATAATTTTAGGTATACAGCATAATGACTTGACTTACATATATTGTTAAATGATTACCACAATAACTTTAGTTAACATTCATCATCTGATATAGATACAAAAAAAAAGAAAAAAAATTTTTCTGGTGATAAGAACTCTTGGGATTTACTCTTTTAACAACTTTCAAATATACCATACAACAGTGTTAACTGTAGTCATCATTTTGTACATTACATCCCAGTACTTATTTATCTTATAACTGGAACTTTGTACCTTTTCACCACCTTCATCCAATTTCCCCATCTCCCACCCCCTGCCTGTGGTAAACACAAATCTGATCTCTTTTTCTGAGTTTGTTTGTTTTGTTTTTTAGATTCCACATATAAGTGAGATCATACAGTATTTATCTTTCTCTATCTGACTTATTTTACTTAGCATAATGCCCTCAAGTTTCATCTATGTTGTCGCAAATGACAGGATTTCTTTTTTTGTGGCTAAATAATATTCCATTATTTACATATTCCGCAACTTCTTTACCCATTTCTTTGTTGATGGACACTTAGGTTGTTTCCATATCCCGGCTATTGTAAATAATGCTGCAGTGAACATGGAGGTGCAGATATCTCTTTGAGATAGTGATTTTGCTTCCTTTGGATATATACTCGGAAATGGAATTGCTGGATTATATGGTAGTTTTATTTTTAAATTTTTGAGGAACCTCTGTAAGATTTTCCATAGTGGCTGTACCAACTTACAATCCCACCAACATTACAAAAGAGTCCCCTTTTCTCACATCCTTGCTAGCATTCATTATTTCTTGTCTTTTTAATGCTAGACATTCTAACAGATGTGAGGTGATATCTCATTGTGGTTTTGATTTGCATTTCCCTGATGATTAGTGATGCTGAGCACCTTTTCATGCATCTGTTGACCATTCATATATCTTCTTTGAAAAAAATGTCTATTCAGGTCCTTTGTCCATTTTCTAATTTGATTAAATTTTTTTATTGAGTTGTATGAGTTCTTTATATATTTTGGACATTAACCCTGTAGCAGATATATGGTTTGCAAAATTTTTTTTTCCCATTCTGTAGGTTGTCTTTCATTTTGTTGATTATTTCTTTTTTATATTTTTTATTTTGGTGAGGAAGATTCACTCTGAGCTAACATCTGTGCCAGTCCTCCTCCATTTTGTATGTGGGTCACTGCCTCAGCATGGCTGATGTGTGGTATAGGTCCATGCCCAGGATCCGAACCCAGCCTGACAAAGCAGAGCGCACTGAACTCAACCGCTACACCACAGGGCCGGCCCCTGTTGATTATTTCTTTTGCGATGCAGAAACTTTTTAGTTTGAAGTAGTCCCACTTGTTTATTCGTGATTTTGTTGCTTGTGCTTTAGGTGTCATTGTCATATTTTAAATTATCTATAATTTTATTACGTATTTTCATAAAAATGTTCATATTTATTTTAAGGTTATAAAATATTTCATCAGGTTTCTGTAACATCACTTCATAAATCATTTTTCTTTGTCAAATTTTTAATTTAGTTTTTTAAAATTTATAAGCACAAAATAGGTTCTCAAAATTTCTTTAATTTGCAATCCTTTATCATAGAGAATAAACGTTTCTTCATTTGAATTTCATCCAATGAACTAAATTGTTAAGGTTTTCCCACTTAACTATTGAAGTATTAATAATTTGATAGCTTTTTAAATAAATTATAGTGACAATAAATATGTGAACTTATTCACCCATTGATAGAAGAAATATTTTCTCATTCTATTGTACTCTTTATTTGAGTTTTGTCATGTTCACGTTACAGAAATTTTAGTTTTTATATATGATCATCTGCCAGTATTTTCCATTGTAAATTTTTCTACTGTTTCAAAGCTGAGAAAGTTGTCCATTCTGTATTTTTCTCATTAAATGATATTGTATCTCTCCTCTTACTCATGAAATATTTAGTTTGAAGTATGATATAAGACAGTCTTTGTCCAAGCAAAGATCAAAATCACATGCTATCAGGAGCACATGGTTTGTTATACAGATTGAAGCCGTCTCCGGTCATGCGATCTTGGGAAATATATTTTTACGAGGGCCTGAGTTGATACTAAAACACAGTATAACTTGTTCTCAAGATGGATGGAACTCAATATTTCCCACTAAATTACTGTATTAAAATAAAACTCTTTATTAAATAACATTCTACAGTAACGTGTTGAAAGTGTGTGTAATCAAGAGATACTAAGGTTTATATTTAACTGATTGAGTTCTGATTTCTCTATTCATATCTTTCTTGATGTTTGCCTCCACAGAAGAGCATTTTTTAAATGTTTGCTTTAAAAGAGTTTAGTTTTAAACTGTCAGTTTCTGAGAGGAAAAGAGCTCAGCTGTCCCATCTTTTCTTTCAAAATGTTCTGCAACAGTGTTTTCTTTTTGTTTCCATATACATTTTGTAAATATTCTGTCAAGTTTCAAAAATGTCCTCTTGAAAATTGTCTTCTTGTATTTGTTTAAATTTATATGTTTAACTTAGAAAAACATATATATATTTTAAAATATTTGATGTTTATATCCAAGAATTTGATATATGTCCATTTATTTTCAGAGCTTTTGTTAATTAAGGCTTTGCCCTTTTTAAGAACCTTGGCCATCCCTGATTATACGTATGCTTTATTATGCGTTATTTGTTATTTTTGTTATAGTAAGTGGAATCTCTGTGTTTTTTTTAATATCTTACTTATTTAGATGTATTTTCATGATGTCATGTTTAGCAATTGATTCTTCTTTTGGAATTTTATATGCAGTTCACATCTCAGCACTATAGGATCAGGCAGAGAAAAAGAAAAATTTTAGTAATAAGGAAGAAGTTTATGTAATGCCCTGGGTGATCCCCTGCCCCCTCTTCCATGTCTTTCTCACAATATCTCAACAGCCTATCCAATGATGACCACCTTATTTCCACACAAATTAAGTTTCAACATATTTATTCAATCATGCAAGCCACCCCTTCAGTCCCTCATCAGTCCTCCACCCCACTAATTTAGTAAAGGGGTGTTTCAATTGTCCGTTGCAATTCTCAACCAGCCCACTACTTTGGTAGATGATAAATCCAGTGTATATGATGCTTCTTAGCCCATTGTTATACTGCACAATTTGTAAAAAGGATTCCTTGGTCAGGCTTAAATAAGCTAGGAATCCACATTGAAATAATATTTTTGGCTCTAGACCTATAGTAGTGTTTGAAACATTTGCTTCAGTTCCTGGGTATGCAAATCCAAATCCAGAATAAGTGTATATCACTGGCAAGACCTACTACTATCACCTGTAGCAATGGGTAATAGGCCATTAAATCTCTCTGTTATGGACTGAATGTTTGTGTCCCTCCAAAATTCATATGTTGAAGCCCTAACCCCCAATGTGATGGTATTAGGAGGTGAGGGCTTTGGGAAGGTTTAGATTAGGTTTTAATTAGGTTTAGATTAGGTCATGAGGGTGGAATCTCCATGATGGGATTAGTCCCCTTATAAAAAAAGGAAGAGACACCACAGCTTCATCTCTGCCATGTGAAGGTATAGCAAGAGGGTGTCTGTCTGCAAGCCAGGAAGAGGACCCTCACCAGGAACCTAATCTGCCAGTACCTTCATCTTGGACTTCTCCAACTCTAGAACTGTGGGGAATAGATGTCTGTTGCTTAAGCCCCCAGTCTATGTATTTTGTTGTAGCAGCCCAAGCTGACTATAGTTGACCCATAGCTGCTCTCAGTCTCATGTTTCTGTGGAAAAAAAGAACGATTGTTACCACATTTCAAGCCCTTTAGTGGCTTAAATTAGTGGGGTATTTTTTTTACCCACCTATTGTTTCAACAATTAAATGCCTCCATGCCATTCATCTCACATACTGGAGAGACTTCTTTGAAAGCATGAATAAGGGCATCTCCTTATTGGTTCCAGTCTTTTTCTGAAGTCAGAAAAAAGGTTCTTTGGAGGTTATCAGCATACCTCCTTGATTTTCCACCTGTAAACCCACAAAGATTTTTATAACGTAGAACCCCAAATTTCAATTTGAATTTTCCAGTTATCTAAGACCCATTTTAAACCATATTGTTAGTCCATTGTCTACCACCTATATGTTGCTAAAAATCTAGATCATGTAATTATTGTTACTATCTAGATCTTCTAGATGCCACTAGGAACATTGCTCTTAAGTCTGCCCATTGACCGGATTCACCTCTTCCTTCTTTGGTCAAAGTACAGCCGTTAGCATTAACAGCCTTTAAGTAAGTGGCAAGGAAGCTGTTTTCAGATTAACTGTTGCCATTCCACCCTTGAGCTACCATCTTTAATTTCTGTTGCTTTTTTGGTATCCTCAGATACTGAGCATAGGGAGGGGACTCTTTAGCTTTAGGGTTAGGTAAACTCCTCAGAGGTGTCTAATGTAAGACTCAAAGTCATGCCAGTCACCTGTTCACAAATGCAATAATTATTCCCATGTGTAGCCCCTGTAACAATGTCCTGAATACACCATTTCTGGTTGATGAGGGAACTCTTCTGTGCATTTTCTTTTCTACTGGAATGCTGTTATAACATAACCCATGACATGATGGGTATTATCTCAAAATAATTTTATGTTCATCTGTTAATAGAAGCAATTTCAACTAAAGCCAAAAAGTAACCCAATAATTGTCTTTCCAAGTGTGTATATTGCAAGTAGACTCAGTTAACTTTCTAGTCCAAAATCCCAGCAGCTGGATAGCAATCATGGGCTTTTGAACAAGTCTCCAGTAAGCATATTGAGTTACCGACACTTTAATATCATTCAAACATTGAGGTCCTAAGAAGGGTAATAAACTGTCCTGATTTGTCTGGACTGTATGTTTTAGCACCAACAGTTCTGAATCCCAGAAAACCCCACTCTAGACTGCTAAAGTTTTTGGTAGTCAATGTAGAAGTTTGTGGAAAAGCACAAAACTCATATGACAGACCACATATAGGGATGGAAAGCAACAGAGTTTTTAGTGTCAAATGGATATTGAATAGATTATACACCTTTCATAGTCATGGCCACTGTTTTTTCCTTGACTGCTGATACAGGTAACCATGATTTACAGTTCACACAATGAATCATCCATTGTTGCATTATTCTAAGTAATGTAATTTAAGTGTGTTGTGATTATTTGTCTGTGATTAACGGTTGTGCCTTGTAAGGCAATAATGTTAGTTTTATTTATAACACTGTGAATATTGTGACAATATTAGATAATGAATATGAGGATGATTACAATACCAGCATCAGGAAGACTCAGATATCACTGACAAAAAAGATTAACAATTAGATTATTTTATTAACAAATGGAAGGCCACATACAATGGCATTAGGACCAAAATGGAGCATACTGTGCATATGCAAAAAAGAATTCAAGATTGAGCATGATGAAGAAGGGGATGTGAAATCACATATGGAAACTGAATCTCACAAGTCTAGGATGGTACAGGCAAGTACTTCTAAATTAATAAATAGGTTTATTGTGTCCTAAAAAGACACCAATGCCCAGTCAAAAATAGTGGCCACTGAATTATCTTGGGCATCCCACATGAACGAACATACATTGTATTCTTCTTATTATTGCTCCCTGAAACTGGAAAAGTTGCATTTCTTGACTCAAAGATTGCAACTAAAATGTCATATGGACAAAGAAAAGGAGAAATTTTGATAACAGATATATTGTTGCCTTAGAGCATCATATTGGGTTGAATAGTGTCCACCCTCAAATTCATATCCTGCCAGAACCTCAAAATATGAACTTCTTTGGAAATAGGGTCTTTGCAGATTTGACTTTCTTGCAGTCAAATCTGGTCTTTGCAGATGTTAACTTAATCATGGTAAAAGTAGGTATACTGGATTAATTTGGGCCCCAAGTTCAATGACTAATGCTCTTATAAAAAGGCCATGTAAAGGCACAGAGATACCCAGACGCAAGAAGAGTTCCATGTGATGACAGAAGCAGAGATTAGAATGATGCATTTATAAGTCAAGGAACACCAAGGATTGCCAGCAACCACGAAAAGCTAGGAAGAGGCAAGAAAGGATTATTCCCTAGAGCCTTCAGAGAAAGCGTGGTTCTGCCAATGCCTTAACTTTGCCCTTCTAACCTCCAGAACTGTGAGAGAATAAATTTCCGTTCTTTTAAGCCACTTAGTTTGCAGTAATTTGTTATGGTAGCCATAGGAAACTAATACAAGGATAGAGCTCATTCTGTCAGAATTTAACCACTGTCATGCTTTCTGCAGTATGTAAAGTGATGTACTGAATCACAGCAACCAAAAAATGTTCTCCCTCACTCTTAGATACTTTGATTTGGAAAAAAAAAAATGTAGTTTCATATCATCTCCTTGTTTCTATGAAGATTTTAATGAAACCACAGAAAACATAATCAAAACATTGCTAATAGCTTGTCAAAATTCAAACTAGACTTTGTTCATCTATCTGCATATTTGGCAGACTTGGAAAGGTAAATTTTGGCAAATCCCTTTCTGTCTATAAATTTTATATTGGAGAAAATGAAAGAATCTCACCAGAAAAATGTCCTACACGTTATAAACAATATTACTTAAAAATAGGGTACGATTTTCTTACCTCTGATACTTATGCCTTCATAAGGAAAGTTCAGGATAAATGTGGTATGTTGAGTAATAATCCCCAAAGATATCCAGGTCCTAATCCCCGGAACCTATGAATGTTACCTTATATGGCAAAGGAATTTTGCAGATATGATTAAATGTAAATCTCACCATTTTGTGACGGTGAGATTATCCGAGATTATCCACAGAGGCCTTAAATGTGATCACAAGCATTCTCCTTAGATATGTGCTCACAAGACAGCTTTCCTTGTTGCCAGCCATGTTAAAGATGCTAAAATGTTGGCCCGTTGTATGCAAATGCTGGTCTCCAAATATCTGCAAAGTATAGGAAAAAGAAAATTTCCTTTTCTAATTTGAAAATGCATTGAGGAAGAGAATGGAATAGTATATACAGTAATATATAAAATTATATGCTGTTTCTCTAAACTGTTAGATGATCTTTAAGGAGGCCATAAGAAGCCTAGAAAAGAATGAACTAACAGCATCTATAATGACCAGTATTATATGTGACAAAAACTCATACAGTGGAAAAAAATCAATCATTTCTTGGGATTAACACTCTTTCAGAATTTTTTTAAAAAATCACTAGAAAAGAGAGCCAAATTAAACAGAACTTTCTCAATTTCTTTACTAAAACTGTAATTTACATGGAATCCAAATTCAGTTTCACAAGATCAACTACCTCTGTGCTTTAAAATCATTTTCCCTGAGAAAGAAAGGCTTAACTTTTAATAATGTCCAATATGCTTCAGAATGTTTAAAGATGATGGACATTTCAGACTTAGTCTAAATGATGAACTTATACAGACAAAGGGCCTTATTGGCAAACAGCTGGCGATCTACCAAAACAAGTCTATGGATACAAAGTGAATGGACACTTTGGAGTGCTGAACACTCATTTCTAAGTCTAAAAATCTGTTGCTAATAAGTACAATCCTAAGTGTTCCGTATTTAAGTGTGTTTAATAAGTACAATCCTAAGTATTCCATAGTAAGTGTTTCACATTATTTAACTTAATGTTATCACATTGGATTGACATCAGGACTTCGTGGAATGTGGGCTTGATCCGGGCAGAGGTGCGAGTGCAAGTTAGTTTTACATTTGACTCTACTCAGTTTACCACTACTATAAGTTTCTAAAAAAAGAAAGTGAAAAGACTTTACTTGCTAAATGCCCTTCACACACAACATTGTTGAAAGTATGATTTGCTACAAAAAAAGGAAACAAAAGTGTACTAAAGGATGCAGACAATACAGAGATGTATAAATTAAAGAGAAACTAGAGAGAGTAAAATGGTCCTACTATATCATGGGACAGAAAGAAATATACTGTGGCTGACAGATGCTAAGGCAGCTACTATGATGCTCACCTCCCTGTTATTCTCTATTCTATGTGACCCCTTCCCCTTGAGTGTGGACAGGACTTGTGACCTGCTTTTCCTTGTTTTATTATTAAGACTTTGTTTTTTAGAGAAGTTTAAGGTTCACAACAAAATTGAAGAGAAGGCACAGAGATTTCCCATATACCCCCTTCCCCTAGACATGCATTGCCTTTCCCATTATCACCATCACACATCAGAGTGGTACCTTTGCTACAACTGATGAACTTATATTGACACATCATAATCACCCAAAGTCTGTAGCTTGCACTATGGTTCACTCTTGGTGTTGTACATTCTATGGGTTTGGACAAACGTATAATGACATGTGACCATCATTACAGTATCATACAGAGTATTTTCACTGCCCTAGAAATCCTATGCTCCACATAATCATCCCTCCCTTGTACCCCCAACCCCTAGCAACCAGTGATGTTTTTTATTGTCTCGATAGTTTTGTCTTTTCCAGAATATCATAGAGTAGAAATCACACAATATGTAGCCTTTACAGATTGGCTTCTTTCACTAAGCAATATGTATGTAAGCTTCCTCTAAGTCTTTTCATGGGTTGATCACACATTTCTTTTTAGTGCTAAATAGTATTTCATCGTTTGGATCTACCACAGTTTACTAATCCATTCACATGCTGAAGGAATCTTGGTTACTTCCAAGTTTTACCAATGATAACTAAAGCCACTATAAACATCCATGTGCAGGCTTTTGTGTAGACATAAGTTTTCAACTCCTTTGGGTAAATAACAAGCAGTGTGATTGCTGGATAGTATGGTAAGAGTAGGTATAGTTTTTTTAAGAAATCATCAAACTGTCTTCCAAAGTGGCTGTGCCATTTTGCTTTCCCATCAGCAATGAATGAAAGTTCCTGTAGCTCCACATCCTCACCAGCATTTGGTGTTGTCAGTCTTCCAGATTTTGGTCATTTTATAGGCATGTAGTGATTCTCTTTGTTGCTTTAATTTGCCTTTCCCTGATGACATATTGTATGGAGCATCTTTTCATATGCGTAATTGCCATCTCTATATCTTCTCTGGTGAAGTGTCTGTTGAGATCTTTGGCCTATTTTTTAATCAAGTTGTTTGTTTTCTTATTGCTGAGTTTTAAGAGTTTCTTGTGTATTTTGAATAACAGTCCTTTATTAGACACGTCTTTTGCAAATATTTCCCAGTCTATGGCTTTTCTTCTCATTCTCTTGCCATTGTCTTTCACAGAGCAGAAGTTTTTCATTTTAACAAAGTCCAACTTATCCATTTTTATTTCGTGGATGGTGGTTTTGGTGTTGTATCTAAAAAGTCACCACCACACCCAAGGTCATCTAGGTTTTCTTCTTTATCTTCTGGCAGTTTTATAGTTTTGCATTTTATATTTAGGTCTGTGATCCATTTTGAATTAAGCTTTGTGAAGGACATAAGGTCTGTGTCTAGATTCATTTGTTTTACATGTGGATGTCTAGTTGTTCCAACACTATATGTTGAAGAGACTTTTTTCTGTTGTATTGCCTTTGCTCCTTTGTCAAAGATCAGTTGACTATATTTATGTGGGTCAATTTCTGAGTTCTCTATTCTGTTCTGTTGATCTATTTGTTTATTTTTTTGCCAATATCACACCATCTTGATTACCATAGCTTTACAGTAAGTCTTGAAGTCAAGTAGCATAGGTCCTCCAACTTTGTTCTTTTCCTTTATTATTGTATTTCCTATTGTATTATTATTGTATTTACTAATACTATTATGGATCTTTTGCCTCTCCATATAAACTTTAGAATCAGTTTGTCAATATCTACAAAATAATTAGCTGATTTTTTGGGGGGATTACATTGAATCTAAAGATCACATTGGGAAGAACTGACATCTTGACAATATTGAATATCTTTCTATCCATGAACATAGAATATTTATCCATTAATTCAATTCTTCTTTTATTTTGTTTATCAGAGTTTTGTGGTCTTACTCATATAGATTTTGTACGTATGTTGTTAGATTTATACCTAAATATTCAATTTTGGGGGTGCTTATGTAAATGATATTGTGTTTTTAATTTGAAATTCCACTTGTTCATTGCCAGTATATAGAAAAGTGATTGACTTTTGTTATATTAACCTTGTGTTCTGCAACCTTGCTATCATTGCTTTAGTTCCAGGAGTTCTTTTGTCATTTTTTTAAGATTTTCTCCATAGATGGTCATATCCTCAATGAACAAAGACAGTTTTGTCTTCCTTCCCAATCTGTATAACTCTTTTTTTTTTTTTCCTGAGGGAGATTTTCCCTGAGCTAATATCTGTTGCCAGTCTTCCTCTTTTTTTTGCTTGAAGAAGATTAGCCCTGAGCTAACATCTGTGCCAATCTTCCTCTATTTTATATGTGGGTCACCACCACAGCATGGCTGGTGAGTAGAGTAGGCCCACATCTGGGATCCAAACCCACAAAGCTGGGCCACTGAAGTGGAGCATGCCAAACTTAACCACTATGCCACAGAACTGGCCCTGAATCTATATACATTTTACTTCTTTTTCTTGTCTTATTGTATTATCAAGGAATTCCCGTATGATATTGAAAAGAAGTGGTGGGATGGTACATCCTTGAATTTTACCTGATCTTAGTAGGTAAGCTTTAAGTTTCTCACCATAGTATGATATTAGCTGTAGATTTTTTGTAGATATTCTTTATCAAGTTGAGATAATTTCTTTCTATTCCTAGTTTACTGAGAGTTTTTATCATGAATGGTGGATTTTGTAAAATGCTTTTTCTGCATCTATTGTTGTGATCATGTGATTTTTCTTTTTTTAGCCTGTTAATGTGATGGGTTATATTAATTGATTTTCAAAGCTTGAACCAGCTTTCCATACCTGGGATAAATCTCACTTGATCGTGTTGTGTAATTCCTTTTATACGTTGTTGGATTGGATTTGCTAATCAAATATTCCCATTTGTGATGGGCAATATACCTTAAACAGATTAATCAGCTGCACACTGGAAGTCATATGACTAAGCAGAACTTGTAATTCAATCTTAGCTTGATCTTCAGATTGAGAATCAACATTATATCATCAATGTAATATATATTACTACTTCCAATTTAATCAAGTATAAGTCTCTTCTCCCCTGGTCATGGCAATAAGCAGGAGAATTTAAATATCCCTATTAAAGCATAATATTACAACTCTAAATGCATATTAGAGTTTGTCCGACATGATTATGCATTGGTTCTAGCTTGTTTTTTTCCTAATTTTCTTCTTTTTTAAGAAAAATTTTTGAAATAGGTATTGAAAAGAAAGTGTTAACCAAACTGAACACAAAACACTGATCCCCAGAACACCAAATACCAATCTCCAACTACCAACTACCATATTGGTGGCACAGCTTGAATTAACACCACACTGGGCAGAACCAATGCTATTGGAGGAACCACCGTGTGTAGTCCTCTGTAGGCTAAAGTTAACCTCCTGGATCCATCACCTTTTTTCCAAGTCCATACTGGACTGTTAAAGAATTTGTGAGTACTAATAGACTGGCATCTAATATATCTTTAATTAAAGCTGAAATTTCTTTATGCTCCCTAAGATTCCAATATTGCTTTAAATTAACCACTTGAGTGTGTTTAGGTAATTGCAGAGCTTCTTACCTGGCACACAAATTAAAACAGTACAAAGAGCAGATTTGAATGACATCTCATTTCCAATGACTGGGAAAAGGATATAGTCTCCCAATCAAACATCACTCTCATTACCATAACACACTCTGGTGGGAGTGAGACAGCAACCACAGATAACACTTGTTCTTCAGTTCTTACTTTAAGCCATACTCATACTTAAAGTCTTTTATAGTTGATCACCATATCTTAACATAATTATATTGCTCTTTAACTTTTGATTAGCAGGTTTAGTTATGCCATTACTCTGTGCACCAGTGTCCAGTGATCCCGGTTCAGTTTCTTCACCATACCTACACCATTCTATCAAAGTAAATAGACTTGGGGCCCCTGCTGGGGTTCTGCTAAAAGACCCCGACAATTTTGCCGCTCAAAATTAAAACCTCCCCTTTACCTCACACCATTTTAATTGGCATTGTTCTGAAGGGACTCTAGATTCCTCCTTTATGTCATTATCTTTTTTTTTTAATTCATCAAGGCTATGGTAAATTGAATAAATCCATTGTGATCTTTGTGCAGTATTGGAAGTTAGTAAAGCAGATAAACCACCTTTTTTTTTTTTTTGGTGAGGAAGATTAGCCCCAAGCTAACATCCATTGCCAATCCTCCTCTCTCACTGAGGAACATTGGCCCTGGGCTAACATCCATGCTCATCTTCCTCTACTTTATATGGGATACCGCCAAAGCCTGGTTTGACAGGCAATGCATTGGTCTACGCCTGAGATCTGAATCTGCAAACCCCAGACCACTGAAGCGGAGCACGCGAACTTCACTACACCACTGGGCCGGCCCCCAAACCACCTATTTTTCATAGTGATCCATTACATTTTTAATAGCTACTTCATCTTTTTCTGTTGTTGTTAGTGCCATCAATTCAATTTTGATTCCTAGTGACCCTGTGTACAGGAGAATAGAACCCTGCTTGGTCTTTCTGTGCCATCCTCTCACCTTCTGGTGCTACAGCAGACATATGATCCACTGCTCTGCTGCTATTCACGGGGTTTTGCTTGAGGAAGACTAGCCCTGAGCTAACATCCATGCTGGTCTTCCTCCACTTTATATGTGGGTTGCTGTCACAGTGTGGCTGATGAGTGGTGTAGGTCTGCGCCCAGGATCTGAACCCACAAACCAAGGCTGCTGAAGCATAATGTGTCGAATTTATCCACTAAACCACGGGTGGGCCCCATGGCCAACTTTTTTGGAAGTGGGTAGCAAGGTCCTTCTTCCTAGTCTGTCTTAATCTGGAAGTTCCACTGAAACCTGTCCACCATGGGCGACCCTGCGGGTGTTTGAAATACCAGTGGCATAGCTTTCAGCATCATGGCAACATGCAGCCACCACAGTATGACAACAGACAGAAGGGTGGTGTGGGTCCCTGACCAGAAACTAATCCAAGCTGCTGTGTGAGGGTGTCGAATCTTAACCACTAGACCACTAGGGCTGGCTAGATAGTCTATCTCTCTCGTCCTTTTTTCTGTCATTTTAAAATTACTATCTGATAATGAGCAAATAACTTCTAATAAAAGGAGATTCTCACAAGCTGAAAAAAAAATTAACTATCTGAACCCATCTACCTGGTTTAATTGCCCCAAGGCTATTTCATCCATTTTATTTGTATTGTTTACTCTCTTCTGAAATTCTATTTTTCCATTATTCAACCCCATTCTGGGGAAGCTCAGCAAGGAAGTACTCCGCAACATCTGCCACGTCATTCTGTTTTATGTAATCCTATTCTGACAATAAGGTCACACAAGGAGTCCAAACAATCGGAACCTCTTTCATCACAGCATTAAATATCACTTGGGTCAAAGGAACAGAATTATTAAAATTACCAAAGTATTAAGGAATACTTTAGTATCATCGTAAAATCAATCCACATGTGTTTGCATTTTCCACATTTCAGCAGCCTCAGAAACAGTATTCTATGTAATAGCTTAGGATGGATTTGGACAATTCCCTTCCCAGGCTTTTGGAAGCACAACGCTATGAGTCTTCTTTCTCTCGTTCAACAGATTGGGAGTTTGTCTATCTAGCTACATTTCTGCAAAGGTTGAAGTTAATGCGGATCCTGAGTAAGACCAAATGTGCTCTTTTATTTGGTAGCAGCAAATACAAGGGAAATAGCTCCTTGAATACCAGTGCATATACTGTATTTCAATAGTGTCTCAAAAGAAAGATACTGACAGTGTTCCACAAAATGACTTTTTTCGAATCAATATTCCCATGTTTTAGACGTCTGTTAATTCCCATACCCTGAGACCTACATAATCTTTTCAGTGATTTATTATTGAATGATGGCCACATTTCAATCAAAAAGATATCTGCCTACCTCTCTTTGCTGTCATGTTTGTCCTCTGAACACACAGGATCATGGGCCATCATTTGGAGGCCTCGGCAGCCTTGAGATTTGATCAGTTACTTTCATTTTCTCCAAAGCAACCAACGTACCATATTAAGTGGCTAACTTCCTCTTTGCTTGAATTTCTTTTTGAATCTGTTTAGCTATTTCCCTCTGTTGTGGAACTACCACCTCCAATTCCCATTGATATATATTCCCTCCTTTCAGTAGTCACAGTGACTGAGTGAGGGCCTCAAAGCAGAGGGTGTCAGCAAGCCATCCTGGCTGTACAGATTCTCCAATCTGCCACTCCTTGTCTTTCTTTTTCCCAAATCAACGCTTAGCAATTATTTATATCATAGAGTCAAGATTATTACAATTATCCTGTTCACAGTGCCAACTGCAGCAATTAAAGGCAGCTAATTGAAAGAACATCCACGGGGTAAACTCATGTAAGGTGTTAATAAAGATAAAGGATGTGGTGCAGTAGGAGAAAGAAAGTGCGGAAAATCATCTGAGAGGTCAGAAAACTCCAAACTCAATCTCTAATGTTTTTTCTCAGTCATATAGAATGTGCTTCATCTTCAAACTGTGTGATACACATGGGCTTCAGGGGAGCCAAGGCACAAGTTGACAGAGGGATCTTCTACATCCCACTAAAACCAGGCTGCGTAACCAGTTAAACCAGGTATAAACCTTTCAGTAAACAATGGAGGTAAGAGTAGAGTTGTCTCCAGGGAAATTGTGAAACTTAAACAGGACATTATAAAGTACTAGCTAGCATAATTTATTCATTCTTGTCTTGGCCAAGTGTTAGTACCAGATTTCCAAATATCACCAGATAAGCATAGAACTACCCCAGACCAGCTGTAAATTAAACCTATTTTTACACATCTATTCCTAATTTGCAAAATTTTTTATTTATCATAGAAGGGTGTTGAATTTTGTTAGATGCTTTTTCTGCATATATTGAAATAATGATGTAGTTTTCCTCCTTTATTTAGTGGTTTGATGAACTAGGTTGATGTTTTTTAATTTTTTATTGACACACCTTATTTCTTAAAGCAGTTACAAGTTTACAAAGAATTAAACAGAAAGTACAGAGAGTTCCTATATGCCCTCTCTTCCCACCCAGTTTCTCCTATTATTATGTTATTGCAATGGTGTGTTACATTTGTTACAGTGATGATCCAAAATTGATACATTATTATTAACTGAAGTCTATAGTTTACATTAGGGTTTATTCTTTGTGTTGTACAGTTTTACAGGTTTTGCCCCATGCCTAATGTCATGTATTCATCATTATTGTATCATACAGAATAGTTTCACTGCCCTAATAATCCCCTGAACTCAACCCATTCCTCCCTCTGCCCTCTCCTCCTCTGCCCCTCACCCAACCATGGGCAACCACTGATCTTTCTGCTGTCTCTATAGTTTTGCATTTTCCAGAATGTCTTATAATTGGAATCAGGCACATGAAGCCTTGCAGACTGGATTCTTTCACTTAGCAATGTGCAATAAAATTGCCTCTACATCTTTTCATAGCTTGAAAGTTCATTTTTATTGATATAAAATATTCCATTCAATGGACACCCCACAGTTTGTTTATCCATTCACCTATTGAAGGGTGTCTTGGATACTTGATTGCTTCTAAGTTTTGGTATTATGAGTAAAGCTGCTATAAACATTTGTAGGCAGGACATAAGTTTGTTTGGTTTTGTTTGTTTGTGACATAAGTTTTCAACTTCTTTCAGTAAACACCTAGGAGTACAATCGATGGATTATATGGTAAAACTGTTGGCTTGGAAGAAACTGCTAAAGTGTCTCCCAAAGTGACTGTACCAGTCTGCATTCCAACCAGCAATGCATGTGAGTTCCTGTTGCTCCCCATCCTCATCAACATTTAGTGTTGTCAGTGTTCTGGTTTTTGGCCATTCTAATTAGGTGGGGAGTGGTATCTCATTGTTGTCTTAATTTACATTTCCCTGATGACATATAATGTGGAGCATCTTTTCACATGCTTATTTGCCATCTGTATATCTTCTTTGTTGAGGTATCTGCTCAAGTGTTTGGCCCATTTTTGTTAATCAAATTGTTTGTTTTCTTATTGTTGAGTTATAAGAGTTATTTGTATCTTTGGGTAAAAGGTTGGTTGATTTTTGAATTCTAAATAAACCTGCATTTCTGGGATAAACTCCACTGGGTCATAATGTACTATTCTTTTTATATATTGTTGGATATTATTTGGTAATATTTTTTAAGGAATTTTCATTGATGTTTGTGAAGCTATTTGTGTTTTAATTTTTGTAATGTCTTTGCCTGGTGTAAAGTTGTTCAAATATTCTCTTACACTTTTAATTTCTGTAGGATTTTTAGTGGGACCCACTCTTTTATTCTTGGCATTGGTAATTTTGTTTTCTTCTTTTTTCTTAATCATTCACTCTAGGGATCTGTCAATTTTGTTGATGTTTTCTGACAAACAACTTTAGGCTTTGTTAATTTTTCTCTATTGTTCATCTGTTTTCTATTTTATTTACTTCTAATCTTGTCTTCATTTTCTATCCTTCTACTTACTTGAATTTAATTTGCTCTTCTTTTCCTAACTTCTTAAGGTAGGAGCTTAGATAATTAATTTTAGACTTTTCTTCTTTTCCAATAGAAACATTTACAGTTATGCATTTCCCTTTGTTTTCTTTAGTTAAATGCTTCAAGTTTTGATGTTTTGTTTTTATTATCATCCAGTTCAAAATATTTACTAATTTCCTTTATCATTTCTTCTTTTTACCTGTGAGATATTGAAGTGTAATTTGTCTGATTTCCAGTTATTTGGGGGCTTTTCTGGATGTTATATATTTATTGCTTTCTAATTTAATTCTATTGTAGTCAGAAAAGATTCTTTAGGAGATTCATTATTTGTTTTTTGAAACCTATTGAGACATTTTATGGTGCAGTAAATAGTCTTTTTTGTTGAATGTGCTATGTGTATTTGAAAAGAATGTGTATTCTGCAGTTATTAGATGTAGTGTTCTTTAATTGTCAGTTAGTCTAAGGTAGTTTATAGTGTCAGTCAGACATTCTACATCGTTATTTGTCAAGGGTCCTTATCAATAACTGAGAGAAGTGTGTTAAGGTATCCAACCATTATTGTGGATTTGTGATTTCTCCCACAAGTCCTGTCAATTTTTGCTTCATATATTTTAAAGCCCTGTTATAGGTTCATATACATTCCCAATTGTTATATCTTTGTGATAAATTGACTTTTTTATTCTATAAGAAAAGTTAATCTTTTATTATTAGCTCTTGCCTTTTTTCAAGTTTAATAATCTTTTTCATTTGTTTGGATTGTTAGGCCCATTTACATTTAATGTAGTTATTAATATGGTTGGTTGTATTTATCTCTGCCATTTGCTTTTTGGGAGGGTGATCACGTTTATATTCTTGTTTATTTCTCTTTCTTTGTCATCCTTTGTGCTGAGCAAAATCTTGATTTGGGGAAATATTTTAGGGGTTTTCATAATTTCCATAAGTTAGAGGAATGTTTGGGGAAGTCTCCATAATATAATTCATTGAGAAAAGAAAAATTTAGAAACTCTATATAATATGGTACCAACATTGTAAAAGAAAAAAAAAGCCAAAACATTCTGTACATATTTTTGTATCGAATACATATATGTATACACATACATACATGGAGAACACAATATATGGAAGAATATATGAAGCATTTGAAAGAGGACAAGAAGAAGGAAGATGGCAAGTAAAACATACAGTTTAGGAGAATTTTTTAATTGGAATTTTACCTTGTTTATAATAGACTATACTATAATATTAGTACTTAGGACTCAAATTATTATAAGTATTTTCAAAATTACTTTCAATTGGCAAATATATATCCTTACTTTCATACAAATATATACACACCTGTGCATGCAATATGTGCATACACACACTTTGTAATAAGAAGGCAAGATTGAATGTAATTTTATTTATTTATCTGAAGAGATTTGGTTTCAAAATATGAAGGATTAGTTTCTGCATTTCATTTTGTTTTTGTTGTTGCATATTTTAATTACCATTAATAGCAAAGATAATACAACTCTTTTAAGAAAATTAAATAATCATTAAAACTCATTTAAAAATTTTATTGAGTACCAGGCAATCTTTGAAATAACTTGTGTTGTTTTATGAACATAATTTTAGGAATTAAGAAATGCAAATTAAGGTAATTATATAATTTTTCCTCTGTCTCATATATTTTATGTTATCAAAAGAATAAAAGAAAGATAGTTATATTTTTCTTAAATATAAATTGCTTTTTTGTCAGAAAACTGAATCAATGTCATAGGCATAGGAAACATTATTGATCTCTCCAAACTAGCTAAAATCACCACATTGAACAGCAAATAAAGGCTTACATTTTCCTAAGAGGCTTGGTACTTTCCCTTAGCTAAATAAGTAACTCACAATTTGAAGATGGCATTTTATTGGGGGCAAAAATATACTACAAGGTCTCTTGCTATATATAATTTTGCTTGATAATTATGGGTTTATTCTTATATATCTGTATATGAATTTATTATTTGTATTAAAATACTGAATACCCTCAAAGTGTCAAAAGCTAGCAACAATTTTTTCATGTCAAAATATACATGTCAACAATTTAAATATTATTCATACTGCTATGCTGGATTTTATTTCATATGGGAAATCATCCTGATTCTTTAAAAATAAACTGGAAAATTGGATTAAATGGATTTCAAATTAATTTCAATGCTCAAAGCAAATATAGCATGTCTGAAGGACGTCACAACCAATGCAAATAAAAGTACGTAAATTTGGCATTTATTATTTTTATAGAATACTAATGTAAACTAGAAATCTTTATTTTTATCAATATAGATGTATTAATATGTAATTGCACTTATGAATTCAACTCACTAGAATTAAGGAAATATATGTAGAATGTGTACAATGTACGAACACTGGGCTAAATACTGTAAAACATACAGAAATGAGTGATAATAACAGATATTAAACATAATGATAAATATAATCAATGGCATTAGATGTTCAAATTGCTTTAGAGTTTTGGAAAAAGAAAAAAATCCCATGAAGTTGGAGGGTCAGGAAATTCTTCAGTCATATAGAAGTGACAGAGGGAGAGAGGAAACAAGAGAGAATGAGGATGAAGAGGAAAGCAGGAAGATGCCTACTCTGAAAGGATATTTCTTTCTTTATTAATATTCTTAGATGAGATGTTTGGAAACTTACAGGAGACCCCACAAACATTCCTCTTCTAAATCCCAGGACAACTTACAGTCTCATTTTCCTATATTCTCTTTTTTATTAAACAAATCACAAATGGTCAAACTATTTTTAAGACAGTGTAGTGAGTGGAACAATTTCCTATTCATAAACATTCTTGTTTCCATCAGACACAGATACAGGGCCTCTTACACCCACTGCACACCTTTTTTTTGATGAGGTTTTACAGATAATTACCTTGAACCACTGTGAAAGGATAAAAATATAATAATTAGGAAACTTACGGAGGTAATAGGATACTTTAAAGTTAGTATTTCTGAACCATCTTCACACTCTCAGAAACCAGCTGTGGTAAGCAGCCTTTCAGATGACCCACAATGACCCCCACCTCGTGGTATTCATGCCCTGTGCAACCCTCTCCCCTTCAGTGTTGGGCTGATATTATCAGCTCCCTTCTTAGAAAAAGAATTGGCAAAAGTGATGACATGTCACTTCTGAGATCAGGTAATAAAACTGTGACTTTGGTCACACCAAAGAAAACCAGCTCCCACATCATGAAGCATCCCTGTGAAGAGGTCCAAAAAGCGAGGGCCTGAAGCCAGCCAATAACCCAACAACCACATGAGTGAGCTTATAAGTGGGATCCTTCCCTCAGTAGGGCCTTCAGATGAGACTGCAGCCACAGTCAAGAGCTTGACTGAAACTTCAAGAGACCATGAACCAGAGGCACCCAGATGAGTCGCAACCAGAACTTGACCTGTGGAATAATAAATATTTGTTATTTTTAAACAGCTAAATTTTGAGACATTTTGGTACACAGCAAGACAAACAATGAGTAACATAAAACATCTCAAAACTCTTAAATTCTTTCACTTTTTTAAAACTGACACTTCAGTCCAAATGTCCCAAATTGTCATAAAGTGTCTAAACCTGCTGAACTCAAATAACATTTGAAGCTACTACTCAAGGACCCAGATTAGGTACCCAAAGTCAGCAGTAACCATTGGAAATAAATTCGAAATGAATCAAAATATATGAGAAAAATTGTACTATCTTGGAAACGTGAATGTACTTTGAGAGACGTTTTGTTTTTATGCATACCATCTGGAAATACACTTATAATTTAGTTCTCAGAGACACAGACAATATCATAAAAATGCAAAACCCTTCGAATAAAACTACAAAGATCTGGTACATTTTCCCCTCACTTCATGCATGTATTTTTTTTTTCACTCACGTAATAGACGTTAGGATGCTTAACACATTGTTGGGATTGTATATTAATACAATTTAATTTAATACAGAATTTGATGAATTTCATATAGTGGTACATTTTATACTGAATATGGTATGTGATAATGCCATAGATAGATGAGACATAAGACAGCAAACTTTGGAAAGGAATAGAATTATAAATATGTTAATGTAATCAGCCATTACTTTTGTATCAATTCATTTTATCTTTTTTCTGTGTCTTGAGTATTTCACAAGACACTTATGACACAAAAGCATATTTTGACTTCCACTTGTAGATAGCAAAGTCCATTTTGCCCACTCTCTTCTTGAATCCAATTCTCCAAGATAAGGAAATAAGAAATAGTAAAGAAAACTCATCTTTGATAAAATTAGGACAAAACACACACAAAACTAAACATAGAGTAAGGTTGCCAACAACAGAAACTATTGGACAAGAGCCATATGGGCAGGAGAGAAAACTGTCTCTGCATATCTAGATCAGAGTGGGAGGCGCACAGAGAACTACAAATTCAGTGTCACTTTCCCAGAGATCATTTCAAGGTGTCCTTCATTGAAATTGCAATGTTTGGATAAACAAGCAAGGAGATGTTCTTGAACCATGTTTATTATAGAGATGAGTCAGGGGGAAAGGAACTAGGAAAGAACCCACTTGGATATACTGCCCTTGTGAGAAGCATGCTGTAGGCAGGAGGAATGAAGGAGAAGCTTTGGGGACCATGCAGCCCTGCGTTTTTGAAGTCTGTCTGCTGAAAAGAAGAAAATGCCACCTTTATCATAAAATGAGCCTGTGAAGGAAGACTGAGAACCGAGGGGACTGCTTACTACCTCAAGGACAGAGAAATTTGGAAGCCACAGAAAAAGTGTTCAAGCTGGGTTATTACAGCGCATTTACCTTTCCCCTCTCTCAAAAACACTTCCACAAATAGCTGGTCCTTGGAGAACAGTCTCTATTCAGGGATGACTGAAACCTTGAAGGGATTAACCAAAGCACCTATGCCAAGACACTCCAAAACAAACGGCCTGGGGTAGACAAGAAAAAGACAAATGAGTTGCACCACAAAGTAGATCAAATTTTAAAAATCAATAATGAAAACAAAGAACAATGAAAAATACACCCTCTTAAAATAATTGCTCAAAAAAGCAATGACAAGATAACGTATAAGATAAAAAGTGAGCAAACTGGTTCCAGGAAATAAATTGAAAGAGACAAAGAAAATATGTAACGAAAATTCAAATAGTATTAGCGAATAAAGGAGTCATTGATCAAAGGTTTGAAAATATACAAAATCAAATTAGGAATGAACAAAGACTGCATAGAAATAGAAAGTTGAGGAGCACCATGAAAAGTAGCATGTAACAAATCAGTGTTTATAAAGAACAGAATAAATAAACCTAGAAATAATTCATATATATATAATCAAAGAAAAATATTTTTTATGATGAAAGGCCTGTAATATCACCTTAAATATCCCAAGAAAGGAAAAAGGATTATCAATACCAGGCCATTCCTGATGAAGTTACAAAACTTCATGTATCAAACAAAAAATTTCTGAGGGAATGTAGGTAAAAGATCAAGTCACCTATAACAGGGACAAAAAATAGAGCTCATCTCAGACTTGTCAATAACACCATTCAGTGCTTAAAAAAAAAGTGCAGCAATATCTAGCATGTTCTCAGGGCTACATCAGAAAGCATAACAAATAATTTATACTCTATATGTGCCAATCTGTCATTCAGAGCACACAAGATATAGATCACTGTTATCAAATAAGACAAGCTCAGGAAGTAAAGTGTCCATTATTCCTTCCCAAGAATAAACTGAAACCAACAAAAATATGCATAGAGATTTTGTGATTAAAAATAGTGTTAAGCAATGAATCCACAAACCACAGTGCCTGAGCTAAACAATGGTGGTGAAAGAAAAAACACAGATGTTAAAAATTATAAGCAAATATAGCTATAGTAAGTTAATAAAGATTTATAAGGAGTTAACTTAGATGAGGGGAAACGGAAATAAACAGATTTCTTCAGCTTGTATAGTGGAATGTAAGTGAATTCTCTCAAAGTTGTGATTTAAGCTATAACTATTTAAGTACACTATTTAACAGCTAGAATAACTAAAACAATATTTATAAGTAGAGCAGAGAAAGAGCAGCTTGGAGGAAGTGTGTATGTACTAATTTTCTTCTTTTTCTTATTAGAAGTCAAGTTAAACTGCTTAAATTTAAAAACTCAAAAAGAAAAAAAACAAGCAGCTTTACACATAAAATAAAAAATTTTAAAGATAACCACTAGAAAACTTCAAATAGAAGTTTAGAATAGAAATAGACTATATAGAATCAATATTATCAGAAAGAGGAAAAAAATGAAAAATTCATATCTAAATGAAAGCTAAAAAGTAATACAAACAGAAAAATTGAAAGTATACATATATAAAATGATGAAAAACAATTGGCGTAACAAAAAATGCAGTGCAGGGGCCAGGCTGGTGGTGTCATGCTTAAGTTTGCAAGCTCTGCTTTGGCAGCCTGGGGTTCATGGGTTCACATCCCAGGAATGGACCTACACCACTCATCAAGCCATGCTGTGGCAGCATCCCATATACAAAATAGAGGAAGATTGGCACAGATGCTAGCTCAGGGTGACTCTTCCTCAAGCCAAAAGAGGAAGATTGGCAACAGATGTTAGCTCAGGGCTAATCTTCACACACACACACACACACACACACACAAATGCAGTGCAAAGAAAGGCAGTATAGATTGAGGTCTTGAGTACATTCTCAATGTTGTGCAACCATCACCTTTATCTAGTTCAAAACATTTTCATCACCCACAAAGGAGACTTCATACCCATAATGGAGGCATTCCCTAATCCCCACTGTCCACAACCTCTTCTCAAAAATCAATTGACCATAAATGTACAGGTTTAATTTCTGGCCTTCAATTTTATTCCATTGGACTATGTTTCTATCCTGATATCAGTGCCACAATGTTTTGATTACTGTAGCTTTGTAGCAAGTTTTGAAGTCAGAGAGAATGAGTCCTCCAACTTTGGTCTTCTTTTTCCAGATTATTTTGGCTGCTTGTGGTCCCTTGAAATTCCATATGAAATTCAGGATTGGGTTTTCTGTTTCTGCAAAAAAGGCCATTATGATTCTTTTTTCAATTTTTACATCATTTGTTTTTATTTTTTTCCAGTTTTATTGAGATATAATTGACATATAACATTGTATTAATCTTAGGTGTACAACATGATGATTTGTATATGTATATATTGAGAAATGATCATCACAATAAGTTCGGTTAACATCCATCTCCTCACATAGTTACAACTGCATTGAATCTGTCGATCTCTTTGGGGAATATTGTCATCTCAACAACACTGTCTTCCAATTCTTGAACATGAATGTCTTTCCATGTATTTGGTCTTTAATTTTTCAGCAATCTCTTTTTTACTTTTCAGAGTACAAGACTTGTACTGTTGGATAAATGTATTCCTAAGTATTTTATATTTCTGGTGCTATTGTAAGTGAAATTTAAAAACAAATTTGTTTTCAGATTATTCTTTGCTAGGGTATAGAAATAAAACTGATTTTTGTGTGTTAATGTTGTATCCTGCAACTTTGCTAAATCTGTTTATTACCTCTAATAGTTTTTTGGAGATTATTTAGTGTTTCATGTAATAATTCAGAACATGGACTCTGGGTCAGTACGACTGAGTTCAAATCCTAGGTCCACCAGTAATAGCTATGTTGAGACCTTGAGTAAGTCATTTATGTTCTCAGTACCTTAATTTCCTCATCTCTAAAATGCAGATAATAGTACCTTTTTAAAAAAATTACCTCTAGAATTAAATCTGTTAATACTTATAAAAGACTTAGAATGAAGTCAAGTATACAATGAATGTTATACGTACTCTAAATAATTAAAGATAATTAAAATTAATGAAGCAAGAATTCTCTAGAAAAATACCACAAATTTCTGTTTATCTATTAGCCCATAATGGAGGAAAGAGTCCCAATAAAATTAAGTGTATAGAGAAATTAAATAACATATTTATGGTAGGATACAAAGATACAGATATGTTTATGCACTTATATACACTGAGCACATAGAATACACTTTGCAAGCACTCAAGAAACTTTTTCATTTAAGTACACATTTTACCAAGACTCCTAGAAATTATTATTAATGAAAGAGTAAAACCACTTTTTCTGATCAAAGTGTAATACTATTAGAAATCAATATATTAACAAAAATAGAAATTGAAAACAGACCAAAAAAAAAAAAACCCTGCTAGAAATTTAACACCTAAATCTTAAACAACTCTTAGCTCATAAAATAAACAAAAAATGAAACTGCAGAATATAAAGGCAATAATACTACTTATCAAATCTTTTGTAATACAGGCAAAAATGCTCAGATGAAAACTTAATACTATTATACACTTGGTTACAAGAAAAGAAAAAAATGGAAACAAAGCAAAACATTGAGTTTATGAAATCATTAAAAGAACAACAAACTACAAAAAAAAAGAATGGAAAGGAAAATAACTTTAAAAGATAAAAGCAAATATTTATAAAATAGAAATCAGAAAAAAGGTAAAATTTAACCACAAATGATATTAGAAAAGTGAATGGCAGAATACGACAGACTTCGTTTTGATTATCCCTCTCAGCTTCATATTCCTCTAAAAACCTGGAATTAGAATAACTAGATCCAAAGAGATGAAAAATCTAAAGAAACAATTCTAAAGAACTTTGAGAAATTTTTTTAAAATTTGAGAATATTATTAAAGAACTATCTGTCAAAAATGTTATGTCCACATATTTTACAGGTGCTTTCTTTTCCATTAGGAAACAAACAGCAGCAATTATATTTAAACTTCTCTACATCATAGAGAAAGGTAGAAATTCATAAAATTCACTTTAGAAAGCTAGGAAAAGACTATCACCAAAACTTGAAAAGGGTAAAGAATAAATTGACTAATATTATTTATGATTATCAGTTCAAAAATGCTAAATGAAATATTAGTACACAAGTACCGTCAACCTAGTGAATTTTATCTAAGGACTGTAAAGATATTTCAATATTAAGACATTTACTAATTTAAGTGCTTCAAAAGAGAAAAACAGATAAGTGCTAGAAGAGGTACTTGATAAAATTCTTCATTCATTAATGAAAACAAACACACTCATACAGACCCTCTAATTAAAATAAGGGTGAGATGTGGGGAAAATAGTCTGTAACATCTTTAAGGAACAATTAGCTAGCAAATAAAAACTTAAAATACATTATCTCAGCTTAATATCATTATGAAAACACAAACTATTCAAAAATAATAATTTTAAATATTCTGATAGTACTAGGTAATCCAATTATGCATGCAATCTATAAATAAGAACTTTTTTTTGCTTGAGGAAGATTGTCCCTGAGCTAACATCTGTGTCAATCTTCCTCTACTTTTTGTATGTGGGGTGCCGCCACAGCATGGCTTGATGACAGGTGTGTAGGTCTGCTCCCGGAATCTGAACCCATGAACCCCAGTCTGTCAAAGTAGAGCACACAAACTTAACCACTACACAACTGGGCCAGCCCCCTAAGTAAGAACATTTTTGGCAGATGTTGTTATTGTGTTTGTGCAAAACTCTTAAGACTCAATCAGAATATAGTTAGAACTTATAAGAAACTGTATTTAAATGGTAAGCTACACAATTAATAAAAAATGTCAATAATTTATGTAATAAATATAACAAAGGAAATCTAACAAGAAAAAAGACCTCATTTGCACAACTTGCTGAAAGAAAGAAAAGAAAAGAAGGAAGGAGGGAGGAAGGATGAGAAAAAGATGACAGATGCTATGCGGTGGCAGTGTACCTAGGAACTGTAGATCTATGTAAAGGAAACTTGACATTTTTGTGTAGGACATAAAATAAGACTTGAGTAAGTAAAATCATAAGTCTTGACTTTTTTTTTTTTTTTGAGGGAGATTGGCCCTGTGCTAATGTCTGTTGCCAATCTTCCTCTTTTTCTTTTTTCTCCCCAAAGCCCCAGTACATAGTTGTGTACCACAGGAGTAGAGTTGTAGCTCTTCTATATGGGATGCCGCCTCAGCATGGCTTGATGAGCTGTGAGGAGGTCCATGCCCAGGACCCAAATTGGTGAACCCCAGGCCACCAAAGCAGAATGCGCAAACTTAACCACTTTGCCACCAGGCCGGCCCCATAAGTCTTGTTTTGAATTAAAAGCCTTTCATATTTAAACGTCATTTTCCCCCTAAATTAATCTGAAATTTAATAGTATCAAATAGTTTCTGGAACTCAGCAGTTCTAATATTAAAGTTCTTAACAAACGTATTTTTAAAAAAGGCCAATATATTCTAGAGAGAAAATGAATAAAGGGTAAATAGTCTTACCAGATAAGTGAAAGATATAAAACTTCAATAATTAAAACAGCTTCATACTGGCACATAAACAGGCAGATTAATGGTACCAATTAGAAAATTGAGAAATAAATATGAACAAGTACACAAACATAATATATGATAAATTGCCATTCCACATTAGTGAAGAAAATACAGGTACTCTTTAAATGTTGGAATACATGACCAGCCATCGGAAAGAAATAAAGCTGATTTTTAACTCCTTTTGAATTGAACATTAATTGCAAATGTTCAAAGTTTTAAAATATTAAAACCTGAATCTATAACAGTGCTAAAGTAAAACAATATATTTGAAAAGAATTTTTAGTTGGGGAAGTCCTTTATAAACAAAAGTTTTTAGATGGAAAGATGCCATTTATTGACGTCAAAAAGAGAAACAATATTCATCCATGTAATTGCAGATAGCAACAGTTTACTCTTTTTCATTGCTGTGTATTCACAGCACAAATGTAACACTTATTCTATGGGTAGTTGCTTCTAACTTTTGTCTTCTGTGAGTAAAGCTGTTATGAACATTCTTTTATCTGTCTTTTAGAGGACATGCACATTCATTTCACCTGAGAACCCACCTATGAGAGGAATCCACTAGTTGTTTAGTAAGTACTATCAAACTTATTTCCAATGTGGTTGTACCTGTTTACACTCTCACCAGCTATGCAAGCAAATTTCACTTGCTACAGAAATCCTTGTCAACGTTTAGTATTGGCAAACTTTCTATTTTAGCCATTGATGGCTGTATATTAATATCTCTTTGCAGTTTAATTTGCATTTCTCTGATTACTAATGATGTTGAGCACCTTTTATATAATTATTATTGATATTAATATATTATTTTGTGAAGTGTCGCAAGTCTTTCGCCCATTTACTATTTGGGTTTTCTCCCTTTTTTTTTATTGATTTGTAGAGGTTCTTTATATAAACTGAATATAAGTCCTTTTCAGTTGTATGTGTTGTGAATGTCTTCCAATCCATCACTTCCTTTTCATTCTCCTAATGGTTTCTTTTAATGAACACAAAGTTTTAAACTTAATGAAGGCTCTTTCAGTTAGTTACCTATTGCTGTGTAACTACCTACCATAAAAGTTAGTAGCTTAAAACATTGTATTATCTACTCACAACTCTGCAGTTTGGGAGGACATGGGAGTCTCTGGTAGCTGGACTTCTTACTTGGCAACTTGTTTCCCATAGCACAAAAGCAGCACAATGGCTGGTCCTCCACGTTCTATTAGTGAAAGCACAGTACAGTAATTGTACAAAGATGCATGTAGAAAGATTCCCATCGTAGCAAAGATTCTATTAGCTAGAATGCTAATAAATGCTAATAAAATGCTAGAAACAAATCAAATGCCCATTAATAAAGACTCATTAGATGTATCATAATAAATTTGTATGATGAAATATTCACTCTGCTGCTGCTAAAATAATGAAGTGGATCTAGCTTGATGATATGGAAATAGTCAAAATATATATTTTATTATTTACCAAAAACAGAAAACTGCACGAGAAGAAACATATATGTGTGTGTATACATAGACATAAAACATCATCTCAGGGCCTAGCCCAGTGGCATAGTGGTTAAGTTTGTATGCTCTGCTTCAGCCGCCTGGGGTTCACAGGTTAGGATCCCGGGCACAGACATACAACCACTCTTCAAGCCATGATGTGGCGGCATCCCATGTACAAAATAAAGGAAAATTGGCAAGAGATGTTAGCTCAGGGCCAATCTTCCTCACCAAAATACAAAACAAAACAAACCACAAAAAATACCATGATCTCATTTTTGTTAAAAATATAAATGTACTTGTGCATATTCATAGGCGAATTATGGTAGGATGCATAAAATAATATTAACAATATTTACATATCAAAAAGAGCCCTGTGGAATACTGTATAGAAAATAACCTTTCCTTTTATGCCCCTTATTTACCATACACATATATTAATTTTCCATTAGAATATTAGTAATAAAAATATGTAAATGTAACATCTCAACATTAGCAAGGTAAATACTGCTGTGTGTATATATATGTGTATGTATATACATACACATACAACTTTGTGTACCTGTCATGAATATGTTGTCATCGTTGTTTTTATTTGGATTTTAAAGTGTAAATTTCTGCTTATATATTTCCAAATACACAATAGAAGAAAACTGAATGGTGACAATAAAAGTAAGATGAGAATCCCAGGAGAATTTCAACATAATCAGGAACACCCTCAAGTAAGAATGAATTCTCTGGGACAATTTTTTGGATGGTTTCAGAAACTAATGGAGACCTTTGAAAATACTACACAAAAGTTCTGAAACTTATATTGGGTACATGTAAAAAACATCCACAGGAATTTGCTTATGCAAATTTCATGATGCCACAGAATATGGGACAGAAATGACGAGGTGGCATCGCTGTATCTCCTAAGACAGCATCTGCCAGGAGTGCAGTTTTCCTGCTTTTGTTGACTGTGGACATTTGCTCTTGCCTTGAATAACCCTGATAGGCAACACCCAGCCTTGAGTTCTATATGCCACATTATTTCACCTGAGAATTAATGAAGGTACAACAATGTATTTTTGAGACACTCATGATGTCTATTTTTTACTTTTTATTTATTTTTATTATTTTATTATTTTTTTGTGTGTGTGGGGAAGACTAGCCCTGAGCTAACATCCGTTGCCAATCCTCCCCTTTTTGCTGAGGAAGACTGGCCCTGAGCTAACATCATGCCCATCTTCCTCCACTTTATATGGGACGCTGCCACAGCATGGCTGACAGGCAGTGCGTTGGCGGGCGCCCGGGATCCGAACTTGCGAACCCCGGGCTGCCAAGCGCGGACTAAACCGCTGCGCCACCGGGCGGCCCCCTACTTTTTATATTTTAAAAAGGCATTAAAACATAGTATTCTGGGAGCTTCTGAGGTCAATTTCCAGTTTCTCTATTGGAATCTGGTGTAAATATTGGCCAGTCTTAAGGATTTTCTGGTTGTATTTTCCAGCTTTCTCTCCCTTGTATAAAATTCTGTTTTCCAATTTATCATTTAATTCATTTTTATTAAAATGTCAGATCATTTCTTACTACCTAGTACCCAGGAGAGTTTTATGCTCCATCGCAGAGACTTTAATTATCACCATACACCTGATTTCTGAGTCAGTCTCAAATGTCATCTCTGTAAAAATTATAAAACATTTGTTTGTCTCCTCGCTTTTGAGAATTTTCCAGTAAGTAGACATAAATATTGATGAGATCTATAAAGTCTAGTACTACTTTATTAATATAGATTGCTCCAAGATTTTTTTACCGTTTGAATATTTAGGGATGGGAGCAGGGGTATGTTAGTGATAATTTCTTAAAATGTAGAAAACGTGAAATGTGACTTGGTATTCAAATAACATTGTTGAAAATACAAATTTGAAAAGTAACCAAAGCCATAAGGTCAGCCCGGAGCAGAGCTTCTAGGCAAGTTAGGGAAAAAATGGCTTCAGTGGACATCTGCCCGTAGGCAAAGACTCTGGTTACAGCGGCTGCTGAAGCATCTGAGTCACCAACTAGGCTCAGTGAGCAACTGGAAAATGCTAAGATTTGACTGCTTGCCTTTCTTTCTCTGTAATCTCTCTCTAGAGTTGGGTGGGGAAAATAAAGTTATAGCCTTGAGAAAGAAAAATGTTCACATTCTACAGCTTTCAACTTTAGAACCTTTGAGCCAGCACCTACATGTTTCAGAGGTTTTGATGAGAAGTTAAGAAAAAAAAAAAATCAATACTTTCTGATTACTGTGATCCTTTGTGATTGCAATAACATTGCATTCACTTGCGTCATGATGAATAAAGTCATTACTGCAGCTGAGTGAACCAGAAAAATCTAGACTCAAAAAGCCAGACCTAAATTATGATATAAAGTCAAATGTCAAAATGAATGTTCACTTTTTTATTGCTTCATGTTTTTTATTTACTGTAGTAAACAATAGACTATGAAAACACAAATGTCAAGTCTTCTCTTCACTAAAAAGTACATGTTCTAGCCCCATACTGTTGAAAAGAAAATTAGTAAAATGCCAACATTGCTCCTTTAATTTAAACAAAGAAATTGAGAGTTTTGATGCTGCCTTTGTTATTTAAAGTAGACAACAACCTATTTTATGCTTTAATTACTCTATATTGCAAATGAGGAAAATAATGATATTAAGAACTGAAGGAAATAATAAATTACAAAAAAAAATTGTGATGCAATCTCCAGATTCAAAATACAAAGGCAAATGTAGTAACAGCAGCTTCAAATACGTAGAGGGTCATGGAGGCACTTTTATGGATTTCATCGCCTAGTTCTGAATTGTATAACCATATGTGTGAGCACATTACTGACGAGAGTAAGAAAGATGTTCCTCATATATTCAGTCCCTAGAATAACGCAAGTATAATAAGCAATGCAAAAATGTCTTTCACCCTTGACTCCTAAGAATGTATGCTCTTTTAGTTTATTATTCATTTTAGGCAACTTATGTCATCAATGAGGGTGAAAGATAAAAAGAATAGGAATAACTGAAGTCATTAATACCCAGTTCTCACTTTCCATTAACAGTTTTCTACATTTCCTCAGTAAAACTATCGTATGTGATTATTTTTGCTTCACCTATATTTATGTTGCAATAAAAGAGTATCCGAGACTATACTCTCTGTAAAAAAGGAAATTACAAAATATCTTGAGGAAGAAAAAAAGGGAGCATTGATTACAAAAACCAATGCCCATTGTAGTTCTACAAACCAACCAAACCCATGAAAATTTGATTTTATGAGTCTATAGGTAAGTTAATATTCACATGAGCCATGAAAAAATAAAAGAAATCACAGAGAATAGGGAAGTATAAGAATTAGAAACTGGGCACTGAATGACCATAAAAGCTAAAATTTATTGAAAATTTTGTTAGGGCTATGCACTATGCTTTGAATACATAATTTCTAAGTCTCTATATCCCTGCAGGTGAGTATTATTATATAATTATGTAGCCAGGGCAAGCTATGTTCAACAATATTAACTAAACAGCCTTCAGCTTCTTCAGCCAGTAGGAGGCAGTACCCGCATTTGAAGGCAAGTCTTTGCCTCAAGCACATGTGCATTTCTTGTTGCTGGGCTGCCCCTCCAGTTTAAGGGAAGGCTTCTTTGTTAAAGAGGAAGAGAGAAGTCTCCCAAACAGGAAGAGCCTGATCTGCAAGTCATTTGACAACAAAACTCTGATGAATTATGTACCAGGAGACTGAAAGCAGTTTCAGACGTCACTAAGCGTGGCTCATGACTGTTGGAAGAATCATGGAGAAGAGAAAGAAGGAAAGAGGTAGCTTGTGTTTTCAAAAGGAAGAATAAATCAGATTCTGTAAATTATAAGCAGATGTGATTATATAGATCCTGGGTAAGTTTCTAGAATTAGATATTTAAAGTTTGTGTGCTTAGAAAATGAAACTATTAATCACTAAGAGTATTAATAGGTTCATTTAGTAAATGTCATTAAGACTAATCTAATTGTCTCTTTCCAGTTATATGGGATTAGCAGGGAATTTGTGGAGGTTTTCATATAACCTAGTGGCTAGGAAAAGAAATGTGGGTGAGGCAGAAAAGTTTATAGAGGAATTTTTTTCACAGTTTAACCAATAATATGAAAAAAGATATTAAATACATTTTATAAAATTTGCAAATAACAAGAGGTGGTCATTGGTGATGTAGTTGGAATCTCAGGGAATTTAATGTAATAGAGCAATCAGCCTAGTAGGATGAACATGAAAGTGGGTAAATATAAACTCTTGCATTTGGTTCCAAAAGGGATGGAAGAAAATAGCAATTTGACTGAGAAACAGCACCTAGGAAGTGAGGAGGCATGGCATCAGAATATCAGTTAGTAAGCTCCATATCAATCTTAACTAATGGGCAACATATTGGTATAATGTGCCAACCCATACAGCTAATACAGTGAGAGCCTACATTAATAGAATGGTAGTTGTGTGAGACTGCAGAATTTCAGACCATTGACTTGGGTTCAGAACAACCAAAACATTTCTCACGTGGAGCTATCCAAAAATGAAAGAAATTGCTTCTGGAGGTTGTGTATTCTTAACTATTGCAGTTCTTAAAAGTGCAAACTCTGGTGAGAATATATCCAAATAAACAATCCACACATAGCTGGGGATATATATATATATACACACACACACATATACACACATATATATATCCATACTCTGTCAAGCACTTCAGAAGTAACCGTTTATATAGAATTGCTATGCTATGTATAGATATTTAAGCAGAACAGTGTAGACTGAGTTCTCAAAATGTTAGGTTTCAGGACCCTTTCACACTGTTAAAAAATATTGAGGACCACAAAGAGCTTTTTAAAATGTGAATTACAGCTATCAATATTTATCATATAAGAGATTAAAATAGAAATTTTAAAAATATGTATGTGTTAATTCAGTTCTCTAGGACTTATTTACTACTCTGTGCAAATTTGTACTCTTAAACAATATCTGTCCTATCCCCCCACCACCTCCTGGTAACCACCATTTTAATCTGTTTTTGTGAGTTTGGCTTTTTCAGATTCCACATATAAGTGACATCATACAGTATTTGTCTTTCTCTGTGTGACTTGTCTCACTTAGCATAACGCCCTCAAGATTCATCCATGTTGTGACAAATGGCAAGATGTCCTTGTTTCTCATGGCTGAATAATATGCTTGTGTGTGTGCATGTGTGTGCATCTTTTTTATCCTTTCATCAGTTGATGGGCACTTAGGTTGTTTCCATGTCTTGGCTATTGTGTGAATAATGCTGCAATAAACATGGGAGTGAATGTATCTCTTCCATATCCTGTTTTTTATACCCAGAAAAGGGATAGTTGGGTCATCCAGTAGACCTATTTTTAATTTAATTTTATTTACTTATTTTTTGTGTGTGTGAGGAAGACCAGCCTGAGCTAACATCCGTTGCTAATCCTCCTCTTTTTGCTGAGGAAGACTGGCCCTGGGCTAACATCCGTGCCCATCTTCCTCTATTTTATATGGGACGCCGCCACAGCATGGCTGACAGGCAGTGCATTGGTGGGCGCCTGGGATCCGAACCTGCGAACCCCGGGCTGCCAAGCGCAGACTAAACCGCTGCGCCACCGGGCGGCCCCTCTATTTTTAATTTTTTGAGGAACTTCCGTATTATTTTCCCCAGTGGCTGCATTCCCACTGACAGTGTACAAGGGTTCCCTTTTCTCCACATCCTTGCCAACACTTGTTATCTCTTGTCCTCTTGATGGTAGCCATTCTAACAGGTGTGAGGTGACATCTCATTGTGGTTTTGATTTGCATTTCCCTAATGATTAGTGATGTTGAGCATCTTTTCATATACCAGTTGGCCATTTGAATGTCTTCTTTGAAGAAATGTCTATTTAGTTCTTTGTCCATTTGGTTTTTTGTTATTGAATTGCATGGGTTCTTTATGCATTTTGGATATTAACCCCTTATCTGATATATGGTTTGTAAAAATTTTTTTCCATATTGGCTTTTCATTTATTGATTGATTCTTTTGTTGTGCATAAGCTTTTAAGTTTGATTTGTTCCATTTGTTGATTTTTGCTTTTGTTGTTTGTACTTTTGATACCATATCCAAAAAATTACTGTCAAAACCAATGTTGAGGAACTTGTTTTCTATGTTTTCTTCTAGAAGTTTTATGGTATAGGTCTTATGTTTGTCTTTGATCCATTTTGAGTTACTTTTTGTAAGTGGTGTAAAACAGAGGTCCAATTTCATTGTTCTGCATGTGTTAATCCAGTTTTCCCAGAACCATTTGTTGAAGCAACTATCCTGCCCTTTGGTGTTCTTCGCTCCATTGTTGAATATTAGTTGACTGTTTATGCAGGGGGTTAATTCTGGGCTCTCTATTGTGTTCCCTTTGTCTATCTACTTTTATGCCAGTACCATACTGTTTTATTTAGTGTAACTTCATGATATAGTTTGAAATCAGGAAGGGTGATGCTTTGGATTTGTTCTTTTTCAGCATTGCTTTGGCTATTTGGGGTCTTTTGTGGTTCCACACAAATTTTGAATTGTTTGTTCTATTTCTGTGAAAAATGCTATTTCATTTACAGACTTCTTGCTTGGTTAAATTTATTCCCAGGGATTGTTTTGGATGATATTTTGAATGGGATAGTTTTTCAGAATTTCTTTTTCAGGTGTTTCATTATTAGTGTCTAAAAATGCAACTGATTTCTGTACGTTGATTTCATATCCTGCAACTTCACTGAATTTGTTGATTAGTTTCAACAGTTTTTTGGTTGAGTCTTTGGGATTTTCTATATACAAAATCATACCATCTGCAAATAATGACAATTGTAACTCTTTCTGTCTGATTTTGATTCATCTTATTTCTTTGTCTTGCCTAATTGCTCTAGCTAGGACTGACTTCCAGTACTATATTGAATAAGAGTGATGAGAATGGGCATCTTTCTCTTGTTGCATTTGATCTTAGAGGAAAAGCTTTAAGTATTTCACCATTGAGTATGTTAGCTGTGGATTTGTTGTATATGGCTTTTATTATGTTGAGGTATTTTCCTTCTATACCCAATCTGTTGAGAGTTTTTATTATGAAAGATGTATTTTGTCAAATGCTTTTTCTGCATCCATTGAGATGATCATGTGATTTTTATCTTTCCTTTTATTAATGTGATGTACTACATTTATTGAATTGCATATATTGACCCATCCTTGCATCCCAGGGATAAATCTTACTTGGTTGTATTGTATAATCCTTTTAATGTGTTTTTGAATTGGTCTGCTAATATTTTGTTGAGAATTTTTGAATCTATATTCATCAGTGAAAATGACCTATAGTTTTCTTTTCTTGTAGTGTCCTTATCTGGTTTTGGTATCAGGGTAAACCTGGACTTGTATAATGAGTGTGGAACTGTTCCCTCCTCTTCAATTTTTTGGAAGAGTTTGAGAAGAATTGGCATTAATTCTTCCTTAAATGTTTGGTAGAACTCATCACTGAAGGCATCTAGTCTGGGTTTTCTTTGTTGGGAGATTTTTGATTACTGATTCAATCTCTTTCCTCATTGGTCTGTTCGGATTTCCTATTGCTTTCTAATTCAGTCTTGGTATGTTGTATGTTCCTGTGAATTTATCCATTTCTTCTAGATTATCTCATTTGTTGGCACATAATTGTTCATAATAATCTCTTATGACCCTACATATTTCTGTAGTGTCAGTTGTAATGTCTCCTCTTTAATTTCTAGTTTTGTATTTGGTTTTTCTCTCTTTTTTTTCTTAGTTTAGCTAAAGTTTTGTCAATTTTGAAATATTTTTTAAAAAACAGCTCTTAGTTTTGTTGATCCTTTCTGTTGTTTTTCTGGTCTCTATTTCACTTATTTCTCTTCTAACTTTAATTCTTTTCCTCTGCTAACTTCTAGCTTGTTGCTTTCTTTCTTTCTTTTTTTTTTTTTTTTTTGTGTGTGAGGAAGACTAGCCCTGAGCTAACATCCATTGCCAATCCTCCTCTTTTTGCTGAGGAAGACTGGCCCTGGGCTAACATCCATGCCCATCTTCCTCTACCTTATGTGGGACACCACCACAGAATGGTTTGACAAGCAGTGCATCAGTCTGTGCCCAGGATCTGAACCTGTGAACCCCAGGCCACTGAAGCAGAGCACACAAACTTAACTGCTACACACCCAGGCTGGCCCCTATTTCTCTTTTTTATTTCCTTGAGGTGTAAAGTTAGGTTGTTTATTTGAGGTATTTCTAATTTCTTATTATATGCATTTATCAGTATAAACTTTCTTCTCAGAACTGCTTTTGCAGTATCCCATAGGATATGCTGTTGTGTTTCCATTTTCATTTGTTTTGAGATTTTTTTTTTTATTTCTCTTTTGATTTCTTTTTTGACACATTGGGTGTTCAGAAGTGTGTTGTTTAGTTTCCACATATTTGCAGATTTTCCAGCTTTTCTATTGTTGTTGATTTCTGGTTTCATACAATTGTGGTCAGAAAAGATAGTCAATATGAGTTCAGTCTTTTTAAATTTACTAAGATTTGTTTTGTGTCCTATCTTATGACCTATCCTGGATAATGTTCCATGTGTACTTGAGAAGAATGTGTATTTTGCTGCTGTTGGATGGAATGTTCTATCTATGTCTGTTAAGACCATTTGGTCTAAAGTATGGTTCAATTCCAATGTTTCCTTGTTGCTTTTTTGTCTGGACAATCTATTCATTGCTGTCAGTGGGTTATTGAAGTTCCCTACTCTTATACTGTTGTCTATTTCTCCCTTCAGATCTGTTAGTGTTTGCTTAATAAATTTAGGTGCTTCGATGTTGGGTGCATATATTCTTACAATTGTTATGTCTTTTTGATGTATTCACCCACTATCACTATATAATGACCTTCTTTGACTATTGTTATCATTTTGGCTTAAAGTCTATTTCATCTGATGTAAGTATGGCTACACCTGCTTTCTTTTAGTTTCCACTTGCATGGAATATCTTTTTCTATCCCTTCATTTTGGGCCTATGTGTGTCTTTAGAGTTGAAGTGAGTTTCTTGTAGGCAGCATATAGTTGGATCTTGTTTTTTGATCCATATAGCCAATCTGTGCCTTTTGATTGGTGAATTCAATCCATCTACATTTAGACTCATTTCTGATATGTAACGACTTACTTCTGTCATCTTATTATTTGCTTTCTGGTTGTTTTGTGTTGTTTCTTTTTACCTCTATTTCTGCATATCTTTGTAAATTGGTGGTTTTCCATGGGGGGGGTGCTCTAGTCATCCCTTCCCCTTGTTTTAAATGTTTTATGGAGCAAGGTGAGATTTTTGCTTTGTGGTTACCATGAGGCTTACACAAAACATCTCATAGATAACACAGTCAATTTTATGCTGATATCAACTGATCATTGTTCACCTATAAAGGCTTCATTCTTTTGCTCCCTCCTTTTATATTTTTGATGTCACAATTAACACACTGGTAAAGCTGAAAAATAGACAGAATTAGAAAACTATAAATACATATTAGGATTGTGTATTACTTTATAGTATAAAGGTTAAATGGAAAGTATATTAAAAATAACTATAGCTACTACAATTTGTTAAAAAATATACAGCATAAAAAGAGGTAGTGTACTTCCATGTGTTTTCATGCCACTGGTTAGCATCTTTTCATTTCAGCTTGAACTCCTTTCAGCATTTCTTACAAGGTAATTCTAGTGGTGGTGAACTCCCTCAGATTTTGTTTGTCTGGGAAAGTCTTTATTTCTCCTTTATATGTGAAGGATAACTTTACCAGGTAAACTATTATTGGCTGGCGATTTTTATCTTTCAATACTTTGAATATGTTGTTCCACTCTTTGTTGGCCTGTAGAGTTTCTGCTGAGAAATCTGCTGATAGCCTAATAGAGATTCCTTTGTAGGTTACTTTCTTTTTTCCCCTGGCTTTAAGATTCTTTACCATTGATTTTTGATAGTTTAATTATAATATGTCTTAGAGAAGGTCTTTTTGCATTGAGATAATAGGGTGTTCTATCAGATTCATGAACTTGTAGGTCCAAGTCCTTCCCCAAGTTTGGGAAGTTCTCAGCTATTATTTCTTGAAATAAAGTTATCTTTACCCTTCTCCCTCCCTTCTCCTTCTGAAATCCAAATTAATCTAATATTTGCCTTTCTGAACAAATCTCATAGCTTTTATCAGGTTTCTCCACTTTTTTAAAATCTTAGCTCTCTCTCCTTTTCTAACTGAATTATTTTTATACTCCTGTCCTCCGAGTCATTTATTCTTTCTTCCACCTGGTCTGCCCTGTCACAAATGCCCTATATTGCAGATTCATTGAATTCTAAACCTCCGGAATTTCTGTTTGGTTCGTTTTTCATAATTTCACTCTCTTTCATAAGCAACTCCTTTTGTTCATTAATTTTATTCCTAATTTCACTGAATTGTCTTTCTGAGTTTTCTTGTAACTAGCTGAATTCCTTCACAACAGTTATTTTGAATTCTTTATCCATTAAAGTGCAATATTCCATGCCTTTGAGTTCAGTTGCTGCAGAATTATTTTCTTTTTGTGATCCAATATTTCCTTGATTTTTCGTAGGGTGTGTAAGTATGTGCTTCTGCATTCACATTTGAAATAACAGATACCTCCTTAACTAAGCTTTTAAGACTCCTTTGGCTCTTATAATTCAACAGGCTGGCTGTTAGAAACCTTTCCTTTGTATTCCAGAAGGTGGAGCTATAGCTCATTTGTGGATCCTCCCTTGACCATTGACCTTGGCCTATTAATGGAACACCCTTCATGTCTACTGGAATTTGCTCTCCTGGATGCACTTGAGAGCACAAGAACATAGGAAGAGCCAGCAGCAGAGTTGGGGGAGGTGTGGGTTTAGCACATGGGGCTTTAGGAGTGCCCACTGGGGAGATCCACAAGTGGGAACGCCCAGAGGTGTATGGGCAGACTTCCTGCTGAAGTCCTGAAGCAGACATCAGGAAATATGTTCCTTTAATGCCCTTTGATTTGTTTTTATTGTGGTAACATTGGTTTATAACAGTACATGAATTTCAGGTGTACATTATTATATTTTGATTTCTGTGTAGATTACATCATGTTCACCACCCAAACATTAATTACAATCCATCACCACACACATGTGCCTAATCACTCCTTCACCCTCCTCCCTCCCCCTTCACCTCTGATAACCACCAATCCACGTCTCTATGTGATTGTTGTTGTTTTTATGTTCTACTTATGAGTGAAATCATTTGTTTTTGACTTTCTCCCTCTGACTTATTTCACTTAGCGTAATACCATCAAGGTCCATCCATCTTGTCAAAAATGGCCAGATTTCACTGTTTCTTATGGCTGAGTAGTATTCCATTGTGTATATATACCACATCTTCTTTATCCTTTTGTCCCTTGATGGGCACCTAGGTTGCTTCCAAGCCTTGGCTATTGTGAATAATGCTACAATGAACACAGGGCTGCATGTATCTTTGTGCATTGGTGCTTTCATGTTCTTTGGATGAATACCCAGCAGCAGAATAGCTGGATTGTATGGTAGTTCTATTCTTAAAGAAATCTCCATACTATGGAAATTTGAGGAATTTCCATAGTGGCTGCACCAGTTTGCACTCCCACCAGCAGTGTATGAGAGTTCCCTTCTCTCCACATCCTCTCCAACACTTGTTATTTCCTGTCTTGTTAATTTTAGCCATTCTGATGGAAGTGAAGTAATATCTCATTGTAGTTTTTATTTGCATTTCCCTGATAGTTAATGATGTTGAACATCTTTTCATGTGCCTGTTGGCCATCTGTGTATCTTCTTTGCAGAAATGTCTATTCAGATCTTTGGCCCATTTTTTAATTGGGTTGTTAGTTTTTTTCTTGTTGAGATGCAAGAGTTTTTTATGTATTTCATATACTAACTTCTTATCAGATATATGGTTTGCAAATATCTCCTCCCAATTGTTATGTTGTCTTTTCATTTTGTTGATGGTTTCCTTTGTTGTGCAGAAGATTTTTAGTTTGATGTAGTCCCATTTGTTTATATTTTCTATTGTTTCCCTTGCCTGGTCAACATGGTACTTGAAAATATGCTCCTAAGACCAATGTTGAAGAGCATACTGCCTATGTTTTCTTCTAGAACTTTCATGGTTTCAGGTCTTACATTCTAGTCTTTAATCCATTTCGAGTTAATTAGTGTGTATGGTATAAGATAACAGTCTACTTTCATTCTTTTGCATGTGGCTGTCCAGTTTTCCCAACACCATTTATTGCAGAGACTTTCCTTTCTCCACTGTATGTTCTTGGCTCCCTTGTCCAAAATTAGCTGCCCATAGATATGCGGATTTATTTCTGGGCTCTTGATTCTGTTCCATTGATCTGTGTGTCTGTTTTTGTGCCGGTATCGTGCTATTTTGGTTACTACAGCTTTGTAGTATATTTTGAAATCAGGGAGTGTGATTCCTCCAGCTTTGTTCTTTTTTCTCAGTATTCCTTTAGCTATTTGGGGTATTTTCTTGTTCCATATAAATTTTAGGATTCTTTGTTCTATTTCTGTGAAAAATGTTGGAACTTCGATAGGGATTGCATTGAATCTATAGATTGCTTTAGAAAGTATGGACATTTTAACTATGTTAATTTTTCCAATCCAAGAGGACACAATATCTTTCCATTTCTGTGTGTCTTCTTCAATTTCTTTCAACACTGTTTTATAGTTTTCAGTGTACAGATCTTTCCACTTCTTTGGTTATGTTTATTCCTAGGTATTTTATTCATTTTGTTGCAATTGTAAGTAGGATTGTATTCTTAATTTCTCTTTCTGCTACTTTGTTGTTAGTGTATAAAAACACAGCTGATTTTTGTATGTTGATTTTGTATCCTGCAACTTTACCGTATTCATTTATTATTTCTAAAAGATTTGTGGTGGATTCTTTAGGGTTTTCTATATAGAAAAATCATATCATCTCAATGCCGTTTGATATTCTTTTCTGCTTCTTCCCTTTCTCCTCCCTCCTTTCTAGTTATGGCAGTCCTTTCTCAGAAATCCCAGTGCTGTTGTGGAGAAATGGGTTTCTCTAGCCACAATCCACATAAATGGGATAGCTGGGCAGTCACTGATCACTTTTGCTTTCCACCTCCTGCATGGAAGAGGTCACAACTTTCCACCTTCTCTGTGCGATTGGTCACTGCTGCTCCTAAAAGTTTAGCCCCTTGTAGTGTTGCCCTGGGAGGGGGCAGGTTTGGTGACTTCTTCACTCTCCTCTGCATCCCAACTCATCTCTATCCATGTCCAATGGCATGCTGGAATCTCCTCTTTGGCAGGCTGGACAGCTACACATTCTCTCTTGTCCATGGTTATCTGCCCAGTTTTACACTGTCGAGGTGTTTATTCTCCAGTGTCAGTGAGTGGGGGTTGGAACAGGTTCCCCAAGTCCCTTGGATCCACAGTCCTTACTGAGGCCTTATTTGTTTATTTTCAGATGCACAGGTGGGCTAGAAAGCTCCCAGGTCCCTTGGTGTAAAATGCAGATGCACTTTTGTTTGCTTATGCATGTCTAATTGTTAAAAAAAGGGGGGGAGAGGTATGACTTATGCCACCATGATGCTGATGTCACTCCTAATAAACATGTAAAAATGCCTCCAATTTTATTATTCGTGATGACTTAGAAATAAAGATTTCTAGTAAATGTCAGCTTCTGGAGAGGTCAAGATCACATAGAAAATTCACATTATTTTTTATGTAAATCTGTAAAATCTGATTTTAATTTACTTCATTTACAATTAACATATTTTTGAAATGAGATTTCTATACTTTTTTCAATAAAAATATAGTCAGAAAATTTTTGGTTCCTGTGTTATAAATGAGGGAAATCAAAGAATACTATGAATCAAAAATAAATGTCTACCATGTGTTGACAAATAGTGTATATTTATTTCAGAAGACTTTTGGCAAGTGCTCAGCATTCTGCAAAAAATCATACTCCTGACGTAAGGTGGATAGGTTGAGCAATAGGATGGGAAAATGTAGTTTTTATGTGTTTATGGTAAACTCCCTCTTGCCACACACAAACATACAATTAAAATTAAAGGTCAATTTTTTTTTTTTTTTTTTTGTGGGGAAGACTAGCCCTGAGCTAACATCCATTGCCAATCCTCCCCTTTTTGCTGAGGAAGACTGGCCCCGGGCTAACATCTGTGCCCATCTTCCTCCACTTTATATGGGATGCCACCACGGCATGGCTGACAGGCAGTGCACGTCTGCGGGCGCCCAGGATCCGAACTCGCGAACCCTGGGCTGCCAAGCGCGGACTAAACCGCTGCGCCACCAGGCGGCCCCTAAAGGTCAAATTTTTACACATAAATCCACAAGCCTTAATGTGTTAAAATTACACTCTAGTCAACTGTGGCTGAGTTCACAGCAGGGCCAATCATGGGCTTACAGTCTGTGTAGCTGCACAGGGTCCTGCCTTTAGAAAGGCCTCACTCTTGGTTGAATGCTCTATTGTCATCATCTTGAATTACTTAATGATTTTTCAACAAGGGTCCTACATTTTCATTTTTCATTGGCCCCAGAAATTTTGTAGGCAATCCTAGTTCAAGGAAGAATATATCAGGAGAGAGCCAGGCAGAGGCCATATAACCTTTTATGACCTCATCACGGAGTTCATGCAGCATCATTTTTGCCACCTTGTATTTATTGGGGCAGTCACAAAATCCCACCAAGCTCAAGGGGAGGAGAAATAGACTCTACCTGTTTGATAAGGGAAATATTGCTATAGTCACTTTTAGAAATTTTACCCACCACACATGAAAAAAATCATTCAAGTAGTTAAAATGTGGGCATTGCCTTAAATATGGCCTTTCTTTACAACTAAAAGTGAAACTTAGGAAAATGCATAGGTCTGAGAAGTAATTAAGAGTACAAGCTTCAGAGTCAGACACCTGAGTTTGAATCCCAGCTTTTGTTGAGATTTTGGCAAGGTGCTTGACTTCTCAATGTCTAAGTTTCATCATCTGTATGAGAATAATTATAGAAATTACTTTTTATGATCATTCATCTAAGCATTAAATAAATTATGTTGATGCAAAAAATCCATAACCAATCTATAAATCAAAATTAGGGTAAGTTTATTATGAGCCAGATCTGAGGACCATAGAACCCAGGAGAGTCCTTTCACAAAGGAATGGAGCACTCCAAAGAAGTAGAGGTGTACAGAGTGGTTATATACCATCAAAGAGCATGTATTACATATGATTGGAATGTCCCTTTTACAATAGCACAGTAATTCACACAGCAATTGATGAACACAGCAGGTAGCAGGTCTGTGGTCTTGAGCTGGGTGGTCTCAGCAGGTCAGCAATCAATCCCTAGCTTAGGGAGAGATGCTTCTACTTAAGGAAATGCAGATGTGGGGGAAGTTACATCCTTATCTTTAAGGGCATTGTTCTTGCCTTTGAGACATAGTAAATACTTAAAGCAGATATACAATGCATGCTCACCACCTCATCAGGCCCATTTAGGAAAAACAAGTTCAGCATGAATTAGTTTTACACCAACGGCTTCCTCATATACTCCAATATATCTTATTGCTTGTCATTTATTTATCAGTTGGTACATATAAAACTATTAGCCGTCAGTATTTTATTATTTTATTTGATTAATGGAATTCTTATACAGAAAATATAATGAAAAATGAGACATATTGCTTCCCATTCCCAATGGCCTAAATGTCTATCTCGGACTCATAATGATCATTACATTAGAATTAAACGAATGAGTGTATCAGTTTACTAGCTGCCATAACAAAGTACCACACACTGGGGCAGGAGAAATCTATGTCCTCACAGTTCTGGAGACTAGAAGTCTGAGATCAAGATGTCAGCAGTGTTGGTTCCTTCTGAGGGAACTATTCCAGGTCTTCTCTTTGGCTTGTAGATGGCCATCTCCTCCCTGTGTCCTCCCATTGTCTTCACTCTGTTCATGTTTGTGTCCAAATTTCCTCTTCTTATGAGGACAGTAGTCATATTGTATTAGGCCCATCCTAATGACCTCATTTTAACTTAATTGCCTCTTTAAAGGCCTATCTCCAAATAGGGTCACATTCTGAGATACTGGAGATGAGAGCTTCAACATGAATTTTTGATGGGATACAATTCAGCCCATAATAGAGAGATAGTGTGTTTTGATAACTAAATGGCAAGTGATAGGACGTATTGGAGTATATGAGGAAGCCACTTGGTATAAAACTAATTCTCAGCCTGACCTTGTTTTTCCAAAAGGGCCTGACTTGTCCTTTGAACATGCATTGTATATCTGCTTTGAGCATTTGCCATGTCCCAGAGACAAGAACAAATGCCCTTAAGATAAGGATGCAACTGCCCCCACATTGGTATTTCCTTAAGGATAAGCATTCATCCCTAGGCTAGGATTTGATTGCTGTGCTCATCCTGTGACCACCCAACTTGAGAAAACAGACCTGCTACCTGATGTGCTCAACAATCCTTGTGCCGACAGGTCAATCTTGTGACTACTGTAAAAAGGACATTGCAATCATATGTGATATATGCTCTTTGATGGTATATAACCACTCTGTACACCCCACTTCTTTGGTGCTCTTCCTTCCTTGGGGAAGGAAGACCCTGGGCTATATGGTCCTCAAATTTTGCTCATAATAAACTCACCCCAATTTTGATTTATAGATTGGCTATGGATTATTTGCATAGACAGTTTAATAAATATCATTGTAGAGAAAATGTTTCATTACTCAGAAGCAATTTGTCCCAAAATGTTCTTAAAAGTTTATAATTTTCTTACAAATCACTGAGGTATCATGAAAGTTATATATGGGATTTCTACTTTTATAAGCCCAGATAATTCCATTGGATTATTGATTTCATAAATTGTAAATATATATATATATCATACTTCAGCATGAATTTTTTTCTCTGATTCACCACTTTAACCAATAAGGCTAAATGTATTGATGGAGGACACCATGCATCACTTATTTTATTCCCACAGGGCCTTTATAGAGAATAGAAAATCAAGTCTCTGATGAATAGAATTTAATTCAAAGCCACTTAAAGAGCTCTGAAAACTTTAGTCTTCACTTATATCTCTTCTTTAATTCAGACTGAACCAATTAAATATATTACATTTGCAGCACTTAAGGGTATGCATTTCCTCAATACTTGGTGTCACAATATACTGCTTCCTTCACTCATGTTTTCCTGCATCTGTGTCTTCTCCCCAAATAGAGGGAAAGGTGCGCACTATCAGAGCCATTGCTTTGCCACTTCTCCTGGTATCACCTTATCATCTAACTCAGTATCCTTTTATTGCATCTGTACCATTTTAACCAGATATGTGGAATGTGCAAATAGTTCTTTCACAATTTGATTATTAACCAAAACCACTTTCAGAAAATATTGTAAAAGGGCCAAGTCACCAATGTCTGTATCAGAGGTCTATGAAACTACAGTGAAGAACTCTTTTCCTTTTCTGAAGCCCAAGATCAAAGCAGGAAAAGTAGATGAAAGTGTGTCCACAGTCCCTAGGAGAGTCCTGGAACTCTCATTCTGGTAGTGACATATCTACTAGATGTGAGGAGACCCCAATGTGAGACCTTAGCAGTAGTTGGATTTCATTTATTTATTTATTTATAATTGAGGTATAATTGACATATAACATTATAGTTTCAGATGTACAATGTAATTATTCAATATTTGAATGTATTGAAAAATGATCACCACAGTAAGTATAAAGAACATCTGTCACCATACATAGTTACAAATATTTTTCTTGCTATGACAATCACAAGAAATTTTACGATTTGCACTCTAGGAACTTTCAAACATGCAATACAGTATTATTAAATGTGGTCACCATGCTATACATTATAACCTCATGACTTATTTATTTTAAAAGTGAAAATTTGTGCCTTTTGACTCTCCTCACTCATTTTGCCCACCCCCCCATCCCCAGCATCTGGCAGCACAAATCTGATCTCTGTATCTATGAGCTCAGTTTTTCTCTTTTTTGAGTGTTTATGTAAGTGAGGTTATATGGTATTTTTCTTTCTCTAGCTAACTTATTTCACTTAGCATAATGCCCTCAAGTTCCATCTATATTATCACAAATGACTAGATTTCATTTTTACACAGATGAATAATATTCCATTCTGTGTGTGTGTGTGCACACGCGTGCACACGCGCCACATTTTCTTTATCTGTTCATCCATTAATGGACACTTGGGTTGTTTCCATGTCTTGGCTATTGTAAATAATGCTGCAGTGAACAGGGAGGTGCATATATCTTTTCAAGTTAGTGTTTTTCTTTCTTTTAATAAATACTCAGAACTGGAACCGCTGGCATTGCTGGATCAGATGGTAGTTCTAGTTTTAATTTTTTGAGGAACCTCCATACTTTTTCCATAGTGGCTGCACCAACTTACATTCCCACCAACATTCCACAAGGGTTCCCTTTTCTCCATGTCTTCACCAACATTTGTTATCTCTTTTTGATAATAGCCCTTCCAACAGGTGTGAGGTAATATCTCATTGTGGTTTTAATTTGCATTCCCTAATGATTAGTGATATTATCATCTTTTCATATACCTGTTAGCCATCTGTATGTTTTCTTTGGAAAACTGTCTGTTTACATCATCTGCCCATTTTAATCAGATTGGTTTTTTGTTGTTGTTGTTATTGAGTTATGAGTTCTTTATATATTTTGGATATTAACCCCTTATCAGATATGAATTGCAAATATTTTTTCTCCCATTTGGTAGGTTGCCTTTTCATTTTCCTGATGGGTTCCTATGCTGTGAAGAAGTGTTTTAGTTTGATGTTGCCTCACTTGTTTATTTTTGCTTCTATTGCCTTTGTGTTTGGTGTCAAATCCGAAAAATTATCAAGAAGACTGATGTCAAGGAGCTTACTACCCATGTTTTCTTCTAGGAGTTTTATGGTTTCAGGTATTATATTCAAGTCTTTAATCTATTTTCAGTTAATTATTGTGTATGGTGTAAGCTAGTGGTTCAGATTCATTCTTTTGCATATGGCTGTCCAGTTTTTCAAACACCATTTTGTGAAGAGAGTGTCCTTTCACCATTGTATATTCTTTTCTCCTTGGTCGTACATCCACACATATATGGTCAACTAATTTATTTATAGGTTCTCTCTATTCTTTTCCATTGATCTATGTGTCTGTTTTCATGCCAATATCATATTCTTTTGATTACTATAGCTTTGTAATATAGTTTGAATTAAGAAATTGTGATACCTCCAGCTTTGTTCCTCTTTCACAAGATTGCTTTGGCCATTCGGGATCTTTTGTAGTTCCATACAAATTTTATGATTATTTTTTCTATTTCTGTGAAAAATGCTATTGGAATTTTTATAGGGATTACACTGAATCTGTAGATAGCTTTGGATAGCATCAACATTTTAACAATATTCATTTTTCCAATCCATGAGCATGAAATATATTTCCCTTTATTTGTGTCTTCTTCAATGTCTTTCATCAGGGTCTTATAGTTTTCCATGTACAGGTCTTTTACTTCCTTGGTTAAATTTATCCCAAGGTATTTTACTCTTTTGATGCAATTGTAAATGGGATTGTTTTCTTAAATTCTCTTCCTAGCAGTTTGTTTATAGTGCATAGAAATGCAACAGATTTTTGCATATTTATTTTTGTGTATAGCAACTCTACTGAATTTGTTGATTAATTCTCACAGTTTTTGGTGGAGTCTTTAGGGTTTTCTATAAAAAGTATCATCATCTGCAAATATTACCAGTTTTAATTATTCCTTTCAAATCTGGATGCCTTTTTTTTTCTTTTCTTGCCTAGTTGCTCTGTCTAGGACTACAAATACTATGTTGAGTAAAAGTGACAAGAGTGGGCATCCTTGTCTTTTTCCTGATCTTAGGGGAAAAGCTTTCAGCTTTTCACTGTTGAGTATGATGTTAATTGTGAGCCTATTATATATGGTCTTTATTATGTTCAGATATGTTCCCTCTATACCACTTGTTGAGAGTTTTTATCATAAATGGATGTTGAATTTTTTAATGCTTTTTCTGCATCTATTGAAAGAATCACAATATTTTTATCCTTCTCTGTGAATGTGGTGTATCACATTGATTGTTTTGTGAAAGTTGAACCATCCTTGTATCCCTGGAATAAATCCCACTTGATCATGGTGTATGATCCTTTTAATGTATTGTGGAATTTGATTTGCTAATTTTTGTTGAGGATTTTTGTATCTATGTTCATCAGGCATGTTGGACTGAAATTTATTTTTCCTGAAGCATCTGTGTCTGATTTTGGTGTCAGGGTAATGCTGGCCCAATGAAATGAGTTTAAAAATGTTCCCTCCTCTTCTATTTTGTGGAATAGTTTGAGAAGGATAGGTATTAAATCTTCTTTGAATGTTTGGTAGAATTCACCAGTGAAGCCATCTGGTTCTGGCCTTTTTTTGTTGGGAGGTTTTATTACTGATTCAATCTCCTAACTAGTAATTGGTCTGTTCAGATTTTTTATTTCTTCATGATTCAGTCCTGGAATATTGCATATTTCTAAGAATTTATCTATTTCTCCTAGGTTGTCAATTTGGTTGTGAATAATTCTTCATAGCAGTTTCTTAGGATCCTTTGCATTTCCATCTTTCAGTTGTAACGTCTCCTCTTTCATTTCTGATTTTACTTAAGTCCTCTCTCTTTGTTTTCTGATGTGTCTAGCTAAAGATTTGTCAACTTTGTTTATCTTTTCAAAAACCAGCTTATTTTCATTGATCTTTCCTAAGATCTTTTTAGTCTATATTTCATTTATTTCTGCTCTGATCTTTGTCATTTCCTTCCTTCTGCTAACTTTGGGCTTTGTTTCTTCTTTTTCTTGTTCCTTGTGATGTAATGTTAAGTTGCTTATTTGAGATTTTCTTCTTTATTGAGCTAGGCATTTATTGCTATGAACTTCCCTCTTAATACTCCTTTTGCTGCATCCTATAAGTTTTGTTATGTTGTATATCTATTTTTATGTTTCAAGGTAGCTTTTGATTTTTATTTGATTTCTTCTTTGACTCATTCGTTGTTCAATAGCATGTTTTCAATCTCCACATATTTGTGAATTTTTCAGTTTTCTTATTGATTGATTTCTAATTTCATACCATTGTGGTTGGGAAAGATGCTTGATATGAGTGCAAGCTTCTTAAATTTATTAAGACTCGTTTGTGGCCTAAAATATGATGTCCTGAGAACGTTCCATATGTACTTGAGAAGAATGTGTATTCTGTTGCTTTTGAATGGAAAGTTTTGTATATATCTGTTAAGTTCATCTAATCTAGCATGTCATTTAAGGCCAATGTTTCTTCATTGATCTTCTGTCCAAATGATTTATCCATTGATGTGAATAGGGTATTAAACGCCCCTAATACTATTATATTGCTATCTATTCCTCCCTTAGGTTTGTTAATATTTTCTTTGTATATTTAGGTCCTCCTATATTGGGTGCATAAATATTTACAAATGCTATATCCTCTTGTTGGATTGACTCCTTTATCATTATGTAATGCCCATCTTTGTCTCTTATTACAGTCTTTGTTTTAAATTTTGTGTTGTCTTATGTAAGCACAGCTAATCCAGCTTTCTTCTGGTTTCCATTTGCATGGAATATGTTTTTCCTTCCCTTCACTTTCAGTCTGTGTGTGTTTTTACATCTGAAGTGAGTCTCTTATAGGCAGCCTATAGATGGGTCTTGTTTTATCCATTCAGTCACTCTATGTCTTTTGATTGGAAAATTTAATCCATTTACCTTTAAAGTAATTATTGATAGGTATGTACTAAAGCCATTTTGTTCATTGTTTTCTGGGTGTTTTATTGTTCCCCTATTCCTTTCTTCTTGCTCTCTTTCTTTGTGGTTTGATGATTTTCTTTAGTGGTATGCTTAAATTTTTTCCTCTTTTATCTTTTGTGTATCTACTATAGGTTTTTGCTTTGTGGTTACCATGAGGCTTACATATAACAACTTATAACAGTCTGCTTTAAGTTGATAACAAGTTTGCATCCTAAAGTTCTACATTTCTACTCTTCCCCCTGCATTCTACATTTTTGATGTCACAATTTTCATCTTTTTGTCTAGTGTATCCCTTAACAAATTATTGTGGTTATGGTTATTTTTACTACCTTTGTCTTTTAACCTTCATACTAGCTTTATAAGTGATTAGTCCACTCCCTTAACTATATATTTACCTTTACCAGTGAGATTTATACTTGCATATGTTTTCCTATTACTAATTAGCATCATTTCTTTTCAGCTTAAAGAAGTCTCTTTAACATTTCTTATAAGGCTGATTTAGTGTAATTAACTCCTTTAGTTTTTGATTGTTTGGAAAACTCTTTATCTCTCCTTCAGTTCTGAAAGGTAACTTTTCCAAGTAGAGTATTCTTGGTTGGAATTTCTTTTCTCTCTGTACTTTGAATATATTGTGCCACTCCTTTCTGGCCTGCAAAGTTTCTGCTGAAAATTTTGCTATAGTATTATGGGGATTCCCTTGTATGTAAGAGGTTGTTTTCCTCTTGCTGCTTATAAGATACTTTCCTTGTTTTTAACTGTTGACATTTTAATTATAATGTGTCTTGATGTGAGTCTCTTTGGGTTCCTCTTTTGGAACTCCCTGGGCTTCCTGGGTCTGGATATCTGTTTCCTTCACCAAATTGGGGAAGTTTTCCACCATTATTTCCTGAAGTGTAAGTTTTCTGGTTTTTTCTCTTTCTCTTCTCCTTCTGGGACCCCTACAATGCAAACATTAGTTCACCTGATGTTGTCCCATAAATTCCTCAAGCTGTCTTCACTTTTTTCTTTCTTCTTTCTTTTAGTTGCTCTGATTGGGTGAGACCCACTGCCCTGTCTTTGAGTTCCTGATTCTTTCTTCTTCTTCATCTAGTCTGCTGTTGAACCCTTCTAGTGTATTTTTCAGTTAGGTTATATTCTTCAGCTCTATGACTTCTGTTTAGTACTTTCTTACATTTTCTTTCTTTCTTTTTTTTTTTTCAGCTTCTCACTGTATCCATCCATTCTTCTCCCAGGTTCAGTGAGCATCTCTTTGAGTACTACTTTGAACTCTTTATCAGGTAAATTGCTTATCTCCATTTCACTAAGGTTTTTTCATGTAGTTTTATCCTGTTCTTTTGTTTGGAACATATTCCTTTATTTCTTCAGTTTGCTTGACTCTGTGTTGGTTTCTATGCACTAGATAAAACATCCACCTGTCCTAGTCTTGAAAGAATGGCTTCATGTGGGAGATTAAGCTATCATTCAACTCTGACCTATCTCTTTGTTGTCCCTCAAATCTTTGTGATTGTTCAAACAGCCTATTTTATTTTTTATGGCTCCCTGTAGCTGAAGGTTTGCTAAGACATGTCATTGTCTCAAAGGGGGGAGTGTCTTAATCAGCACCTTGATTCAGGCTGATTGGAAGCCAGACCCTCCAGAAGCAGCTTTTAAGGTGTGCAAATATGTGCAGTCCTTTGGGAAGTTGCAAATGTAAGCACACTGGCCACCAGAACCAAGTAATCAAGAGGTGTCCCCTGGGCAGCAACTGCAAAAACTGGGACACTAGACAAAAAAAACAAAGAAACAGATGTGTGTAAAAGCTCCCATCCAAGAGATACTGGAGCTTTGGAATGTGGCAGAGGGGGTGCATGAAAATGACACCCACTGACTGGAGCAAGGCAGAGAGGGAGCCTAAAGGTAGTATCTTCTAGAAAAAAAAAGGACCAGAGTTAAAAAAAAAAAGATGGCACCACTGGCTAGAGAAAGGCAGAGGGTAAGCATATAGATGATGCCTGCTGGGGACATGGATGAAGAAAGAAACCTCTCTCTATCTAGAGTAAGGCAGAGGAAGAGCATGAATTTGTTGCCTACCAGCCATCAGGCCCCTTGATTTGTGTTGATTCAGATGCCTGCCCCTCAGGCAGATGCTTTAAGATTAGCAAATGAGCCTCTTTTATATAAAGTTTGGGTGTCTCATGATTGGCTGCCTCTAGGCTGAGCTCTTGGGTTATGAATCCATGTGCAAGGCCTTTAAGAGCCATTTCTTGGTTCACTATTGCCTTGTGGGTCTTGTGGATGCAAGTCCCATTGGTTTTCAAAGCTAGATGTTTTGGGAGCTTGCCTCGCATGTGCAGGTCTTAAAAGTTGGGATGCCCAATGTGTTGTTCAAAGCCTTCTCTCCTCAGGGGGAAGCTCTGGGTTTTAAGTTCCCTCCCAATTGTGGGTCTCCATGCCAGGGAATGGGGTTTATGGTGAGATTGTGTCCCAGCAACTCCTACCCACTTCAGTGTGGGCCTTCTCTCCTATGCCTGATGTGTAGAAGTTGCTCAGCCAGGTTTTAGGTTTTTTTCAGAGGAAGTTGTTCATATGAGGCTGCAGATTCAGTGTGTCTGTGGGAGGATGTACGTTCAGGATTCTCCTACATCACCATCTTGAACCAGAACCCAGCATTTTGATTATTAAGATATAGACAGTCATTACAAATGGATGGGCTAGAACAGAGATAGCCCTAGTTGTTTGCACACCTTAGCTCTATATGCCATCCAATAATAGCAGTAAAATCATTGAAATGGCTACTTTTCATCATAAATTAAGTTATTCCCCACAATCATCTCTTGGTACACTGGGTCTAACCATACAAATATCTATAGCCAACCAATTCTTACCTTCAATAGATTCTTCTTCCAAAACATCTCAAAGCCCCAGTTGGAGAGTCAGGCTTAATGTCCTCCTACAATACAAAGGATTAAGTCATGGTATTATCCTTTAGTCATTTAGCACTTGTATTTTTATATAGCACATTTTTTAAAAAGATGGAATTAGTATTTCAGTCACAGAAATGTGTTCTGCTCTTCCAAAATAAAATTAAAGTAATGTATATGAAACTCTCTTTCCGTGGTTTGAAAATACATTTCAAGTGAGCTCCTGCTTAATATATAGAGTTCCAAGGACACCTGAAACATTAAAATACTGGTAAAATATAGCTAATGAATTAATTAAATTTTACTTGTTTTTCTAGATAATATAAACATTTTATATAAATATAAAAATATTACTGGTTTTCTTTTTTTAAAATCCATGGTTGTAATTAGGGCATAAAATTGCTTGCATAGCTTGACAAGGAACTGTCAATGTTCAGCCCTATTTATTGGTGGAATCTTATTCCTTAACTTGCCTTATTCTAAAAATTAAAATTAACTTGAATTTTACTTATGGTTTTATGTGTTTTAATATTTAAATAAGCTAATTATAAAATTTTATAACCAGACTATGCTTGTTGTCTTGAGATTTAATACTGTTGGACAACAATTTAGTCAAATTAAAATCCTCCACATTCAGTATAAACAGAAGACATAGGACTATGAAAAATCAAAGGCTCTGAATGTCTGAGCAAGAAGTAATCAGGTCGAATAAGTAACATAATTAATGACTAACTTTATAAAAAACTTTATTTACAAGTGAGAGAAGCTTTTCCCTGTGAAAAAAAACTTAAGATGGAATGGAGGGACAGAAAGAAAAGATGAAGGGTAAACATTGTAACTACTTCTAGCTTTCCTTTGACTGAAGCTGATATTACTGTTCTTTCTTGGATGTCTGATAAAAAGAGGTCTCTCATTTTAGAAAATGGAACTTGAGAAAGAATAATCCATTAGGATTAACAGCATCTTATTTCACAGTCTCCAGGAATTAGAAGGAATAGGAATAGGAATCTCCTATATAGTTATGAAGATTTAAGTATGAAGACTTCAAATCAGGAAATATTAAATATTAGGAAATAAGAGTTTTGATTTATAGAGGAAAAACAAAACTTACAGAAGAAATTTTCAAGCATGGGAAAATGGAATGGTGGGACAATCTGGATAGGATGTCGTGGTGGGGTTGTGGTCAACTATAGAATAGTAAAGTAAAAGTTATAAAAGGTCTTGGAGATAGACAGATTTAGAATATATACATGAAAGTGAAATAGCTCTCATAACTGTTTTCTTTAGAGCTCACCTACTTTAGAGCATTCACTACTTTTGAAATATTATCATAGATTTTCTTTCTTATTTACAAATATTTATATTTTAATTCTGAAATACTTTCAACATACAGCACTTAGAGCAAGCTATGTGAGACCTTTGGGGGCCAACTATGTTACAAAGTTTTCAAGAACTTCAGGCGACTTCAAGGTTGTTGCTATTATAGAGCCAGCAGAAGCCATGCAAAGGATTTATGAGGAAAGAATCAACATGACTGGAAGCATCTCCCCAGCTCCTTTCTGGAGCTTCACAGAAGTGCACACAAATTTTGGTCAGGGCAGCCTAGGTAGTGGGAAGAATCTGATAGACCTGAAGAACCCAGAGGCAGGGGCTTGCCGCTTTTTTCTGCTTTTTCTCCAATTCACTAATCTTATTTCATTTAATTTCCTCACCATTCAACTACTCTTTGTCATATATAAATAAGCACAGATAAATATAGACAAAAAGGGGGGCGGCCCGGTGGTGTAGTGGTTAAGTTTCTGCATTCTGCTTTAGCCGCCCAGGGTTCTCTGGTTCAGATCCTGGGTGTGGACCTCCTCACCGCTCATCAAGCCATGCTGAGGCAGCATCCTACATAGAGGAACTAGAAGGGCCTACAACTATGATGTAAAACTCTGCACTAGGGCTTTGGGGAGAAAAAAGACAAAGAGGAAGATTGGCAACAGATGTTAGCTCAGGGCCAATCTTCCTCAAAAAAAAAAAAAGACTTTAAATAAAAATATGGAGAAAAAACTGACAACCAGGAACACTGCTCAAAATTCCACCCACTGCAAAGATGCCTCTTCCCACTGACACTCTAAGGAAGGTTTTAACGCTACAGACTTCCATTTTACTTTGGTGGTATCATATCATGTAGAGCCATCTAGATGACAGGTACAATTTTTTCTTAGTCACCTAGTCATAGGAACTCTCCATGAGGCCACAGATAAAGGTTGAAAAAGACACGAGAATGAAACAGTGGTGAGTGCATGCACTGGGAGTGCAAGCTACCTGCTCACGCAATCCAGTTGTGTCTTCAGGACCTGCGTGAGCCCACCTCCTCTTCCAGGCATTAGGGATCCAGCAGTGACATATGGAGTTTACCTTCTAGGAGATGTAGCCTGAAAGAAACAAATTAAAAGGACATATTTTGTGTATGATAGTGAGTGCTAAGGAGAAAAATAAAGCAGGTACGAGAAGTGATGAGTTGTTAAGGGTTGTGATTTCATATAGATGGTGAGAGAAGGACTCACAAAGAAGGTGATATTTGAGTAAAGTGAATGAAAAAGGAGGTAAAGGAAGAAGCCATGTGGTTATCTATGGGAAGAATGTTCCATGCAGAGAGAAAGCCTGTGCAAATATTCCAAGGTAGGAGCATGCCTAGCATATTAGAGTCACACTGTTGTGTGACTGAAGTATGGTGAAAAGGAGAACAGTGGAAAATTATGAGAATGAGTGCTGATGGTGGCCTGATTATTTACCACCTTACATGTTTTTATTTCTCTGGGTGAATTAGGAATCCATCAGAGAGCTTTGAGCAATGAGTGATGTCATTTCACTTATATTTAAGTAAGATCACACAGGCTTCAGTATTCAGAATAGACTGAAAGGGATCAAGGACAGAAGCAGAGGATCAAGTTAGGAGGCTATTGCAATTATCCAGGATAATGATAATGGTAGCTTGGGCCAGGGCAGCTAGGGGTGTAGGTGGTGAGCAGAGGTTAGACCCTGGAGCGAACAGAAATTTTTGATGAGTTAGATATGGTTTACAAGAGTAAGAGGAAAAATGGTCTAAAGAAGTGAAAGGAACTAAGATGGGAACACTGTGAGAGGAACAGAATGGTGGGTTGGGAAATCATGTCAGTTCTGGACATAATTTGGGTATTACTCAGGCAGTTGCATAAATGATATACATAGGACAGAAATTGGGAATTATCAGTGTGGAGATATTTAAAGCTATGAGACTGCATGAGATCATTAAGCAAATGAGTAATCCAGAGAGGAAAGAAGTAGTGTGCAGACTGAGCCCTGGGTGGTCCAGTGTTAAGAGGTCAGAGACATGAGGAGGAACAGGCATAAAAGAGTGAGATGCTATAGTCAGTGAAGAAGTTAGACATTCAGGGATGTGTGTGCCTCAGAAGAGTGTCAAAAGGAGAGTGTGATTAGAGATGCATATTAGACTTTTATATTTCATCCTCCAGATCTCATAATCTCTCCTTCTTATTGTCATCTAGTGATTACACAATGCTGAATTCTGGATAAAGACCTCAGAGGGGCAATACAGCAGAGTGACTGATAGTATAAATCACAGAGCCAGTCTGCTTGTCACTAACAAATTCCAGCCACCCAGAACATACTAAAGAATGTACTTATAATAAAATTAACAACAAAAATAATAGAATACTAAGCACTTATATAACACTTGTAGCTTAGTAAGCACTCAAGAAGCATTAGCTATTATGGAGCTTCTAGTCACTAATTTTCTATTCACCTTGTAGAGGAGGAAGACAAATCCTCTACCCACTCTAGGTCCTTCTGGCTGGGCTATGAATTAAATTGACATGAGATGGAATAAGAGGAGAAAATCAAACAAAGGTTTATAACATGTATACATGGGAGAGACTCAGGAAAACTGAGCAACTCAACAAAATGGTGGAGGATCTCATCTTAAATACCATCTTCAGTTAAAGACAAAGGAGGATGTTGGGGGTAGTGGTTTGGGACCTCAAAGGGGAGGAAGGCAATTCACATGGAAATGGAAAAGTAAATGTTTGGTAAATAGAACTTTGATGAGAATGGGCTTAGAAAGGACCCTCCCAGTCTATCGATACCCAAAGTTATCTATGGTGATGGCCTGTCCTGGGGACAGGCCTTCTATCTTAAATTTCTTTTAGGCAGTTAGTTGGGGGGGGGGCATCAAAGTTTCTTTCAGAGTCTTTTGTTCAATAAGGCAAAGAGATATATTTTGAGGTGGTCAATTCTGGTCCCCACAACCTATTTCCAATCAATAGTTTAACTTGTTAAGTGTTTTATTTCAATGGCAATTTTTCATTTCTCAGACATACATTCGGTTCTTTTTCAAATATTCCTATTCTTATTTTGCTTTTTTTTCTTTCTTATAATTTCAATTTTTATTATGTTTTTAATCATTTTAAACATGCATTTTCATAATGTCCACCAGTTTGTTTTATTCTCTAAAGTTCTGAGGTTCTAGTCATCTGGCTTGTCATGGCTGTGACTCTCTCAATTCATAACTCTGGATTGTGAGCTTGCCTTCCCAGGGCTTTACCTACAATGATCCTGTGTGGCCAGAGAGATTTTGTACTTGCTTCTTCCTAGTGCCCCAAAGCTGCCATTGCCTTCTGGGTCAACACATATTTTGTATAGTTTTCTTAGTGTAAGGTTTCCAGAACTATTTGGGTAATATAAACTGGACCAAAAACCCATTGTTTTGAACTCCAAGATATGTTTCCCCACTCTGATCCAGGTAGACAAACTCTCTTCTTCATCATCCCCACGTGCAATTATGCAATTAGGCAGACTTTCTCTATGCACCCTCTTACATGAATGGAGTCTCTGAGTCGGGAGTCCCAATACCAAGTCCTTGCTCAAGTTACAAGAAACAGTAAGTAAGACCACCATGCAGCCCCAATGCCAGCTCATTTTCTTACAATCTGCATTGAAATTCTATCTTGTTTCTTTTGCTTGGGGATTTCCCTTTCTTCTTTGTGAGAATGCTTCTTAAACTTTATCCCACATTTCTAGCAGGGTTAGTTTTTGGAGGTTGGGGTCAGGAATTGAAATCACATTATCTATTTGGCCATATTACCAAAGCCAGAAGTACTCTATGTAGATTTTCAAGCCTGGGATTCTATGTCAAGATTATGTACGAAGATTGGTCATAGCTATACTGAGGGCATACACAAATACATATTACTCAAATCCACATAATTGGAGATCAACTTGTAGTTTGTATGTACTTTTAGGGCAAGGTGAAAATCTCCAGGAAAGCCAAAGACATGAAGACATGATGGTATTATCATTTGACTACTGAATCCTTTTTTCCACACTTATAAGCAGGCATTTTTGTACCCCAGTGCGTGGCTTTTCTTGATGTTTATAGAACACAGGATAAATTTAAAAAGAAATGGTCATATTCTCAGCAAAGTAGCTAAATTAGTTCTCCTATTTTGTAAAGTAAAACTACTAAAAATAGTTTTAGTTTCCATATCTTAGTCCTGACTCTGCCCTAGTATTCTTCTTTTAAAGTAGTTTGAGACATTGTGACTCACAAAAGTAATAAATTTTCACAAATTTGATAAAGCTGAAGAGAAGAAGGAGCTGAGACAAATCTAACTGAATTTTGCTTTATCAATCACTTTGGGACTCTATGCTTGTTTATATTGCGTTTTCAATTCAAATATCAAAAATAATTTGGTACCAAAAAGAAATTGCCTTTGACTTAGCATTAGGAAGATCCACGTAATTCACTGCTATCTGCCTGTTGCGCCTGCTAGCACAACAACAAAAATTGTTACAGCACTGTCAGTTTCATTTCAACATGGTTAATGTTTAAGTGCAATACATACAGGAATCATGATAAGAATATGATTTGGCTTGCTATAAATGGAGTCTTTGTTTTGAGCATCCATATTGAATTTGATAAGACAACATGTATTTAGTTCTATCGAATGACTACAACTCCAATTTTATGAATGTGTTCATTGTAATTCAAAGCATCCTGTAGGCAAAAATATTTGAAAGAATAACATTTTTGATTCTGTATGACATTAAATTATTGTTACACTTGTTTGCAATATTTATATTTGTTGAAATCTCAGGACCATAAGTAACAAAACTATTTTATAAATAAAATGTGAAGGAACTTATCTGAAGATATGAACGCTGGAAATTTTGCATAGCACCACCAAATTACCTTGAGAAGAGAAATATAAAGAATATAACCTGTGACAGTCCAAGGACACTTGAATTCTGTTGATATTGTTTTGTGCGTAATAAGTTTATGATTTTCAGCTTTAATTAGGAAAATATTGTTTTCCTGGCTCAGTTTTCTGCCACATATGAGATTACTTTAAAGATGAGTCTAAATATTCCTACGTAATTCCCAAGTCATTTATATTTATTATTCTTGCACTACTCACAATAGAACCACTACTTCAGGGAGTTTAACTGTCATGATTATTGTAAGTCAATGTCATATGTCTCCTGACAAGCCAGGTGACAAACCAGTGATACCTGGGAAATAGCGATTAGACATATCTTGTTTCTAAGCTCTAGATTATCTCACTAAGATGTGGTTTTGCAAAGGGAACTATACAATAATGTGTATCATCTCCTCTCATGCCATATGTTTTGCACGTGTACATTTTTGTGGTACTCACTTTCAGTGCTTGGCTCAGTTTCTATTCATATCTTTTAATAAGTCAAAGAAAACTGTAACTTAAAACTAATAAAATGAATTTAAAGCAAAATTATTGCTCAAATAAAAATTGATAAATAATAGCTTTTCAAAGATTAGGGCTTCTACGTATGCACAGGGTATATGTTTATAATACATCCAAATGTCAACTAAGATAATTTTCCTGTTTATTTTTTGTCCTCACTATCCTCTATAACCTATACATTTCTTTTTGCTTACAAAAAAGCTAATTTAAAAATGAGATAGGGACTGTATTTGATTAAATGCTGTGATTTCTTGATAAGAAAATAATTGTTGGATCTGCAGCTAGCACTTCTCTATTTATCCATTATTTTTTCAAACAATTCTTCAAAGCTGAACAGGATTGTTTTTTCCCTTTGCATTGCTCTTCAGTATTGTCAGAAATGTTTCCATAATGAAGAGAAAATTACTTCCGTAAAATTTTCATCTTTATTACATTTCATGTACAGTTCACTTTAGTGAATAACTATTTAACTATTAATTTCAAAGACTTTCGGCTCAACAGTAATTCTGCTTTCCTCATTATTGCTGGTATATAACCGCATCATTGTAGCCAATATTTTTTGCTTTACAATGATGCATCATAAAAAAATACTGTTTTTCTTTCAGAGAAGCTATACTCATTGCCGCAATAAATTCCAACCCAAGAAAGCAGTCATTCACAGGCTGAGATAGTACTTCATTCACATTGTAAATGTCACATGCCATAACATCTGAGGTCAGACATTCAGTGAAGACTGAAATTACCGTTATATAACACTTTAATCTGCTTATCCTAAATTCAACAATATATAAAGTGAGACTTCTTTTATAAAGTAGAAAATCTGAATGAAGAATTGATCTTCAATTTCAGTGATGAAAAGTAGCAAAAACAATTTCTGCTATGCCATTTGTGAAGGCTACAGGTTTTCAGAACTATGGAATGTATTTGTTGAATCTTACGCTATTGGTTGGAGGAGTCTGGCTCCAGGCCAAAATCCCGTATGCGACCTTTCAGGTCTGACCACATGCAGTTACACAGGCTTTTCCTGCAGGCGTCATGGGGAAAGCTGCCCTCTACACTCCAGACTTGGTGCCCAGCCCATGCATTAGAGTTTTCTGGAGGGAGCTTTAGTCAAGGACTTCGGCCACTCATGCTCATACATATCTGTATTCCTAGCCTAGGCACCTCTATGCAAAGCCTCTTCATCAGGAAGACCCAGCTGTGGTCCTTTCTCTGCCAAGACCTTGATAGCGGAGGATCTTGTCTAAGACACTTTTCTCCACTCTGGCTCAGTCCTTTTCCACTCTCAGCCCTCCCACTTTCTCTCCTCCAAGCCCCTCTGATCCGCAGAAAGGCAGGGACTTTCTGTTTGGGGCTCCTTGGCAGTTAGATGATGCCCTGTGTCTGCCCTGCATCTCATCTAACCCTTGCCTTGCTGTTCCGTGTGGAGAAATGGAACAGTGGGGAGCTGGCATCTACTTTTACCTCTTGTTCCACTATTCCAGTGAGTACATAAGGCTTGATGGTTACTTTCAGTTTGGCTTGTTGTCCTAATTAACAACCTTGACACCTGAGAGTGCCACCATGGTTCAGAACGCTTCACTTTTTGTTTGGTAGTTTTCCTTGAACAGCTTTCTTTTTAAAACTAATGGCCAAGTACCAACAGACATTTTTGTATATTGTGAACTTTCTAATGGAGAAAATGTCCTACTTCTAAGAAAACAGATAAAAACACTGGCCATGTATACTCATATTTATAGGCAAAGCAAAGAAGCATGACATGTTAATTGGTCTGTTTGAGGATAATAGCGTATAAAAGAGTCATGGAAACCATCTTCACGATATGACACTGATGCTGCTCGTGCAGTATTTCCTGTGCTCAGAATTGTTGGTTTTGGTTTCTGTTATTGTATTTTAAAATATGTGGCTTTGTGTAATAACAATGCCATATTCACATCCTAACAATTAATGTAATGTAAATGTTGAATCTTTCTTCCTGACACTTTAGGCATCAAATTAATCTCTCTTGAGAAATAAGTTGTTATTATTCAAGCTACATTAGTAAAGAGACCAATACTACGTGCAGGAAAACAAAGTTTCATTGTCTAACAGATGCTTAATTAGGGAGTTGAGCACTTGAATCAAGTGAGGCATGGAAATGGATTATATAGCATTTACATGTGGAGCACATTATTTATCAATAAGAGTAATAAATGCTACTTTAAAGAGAAACTCACCAAAGCTTAGTTGAACTTTGAGCTGCTAATGTTTCCTCTTCTTTTTTGATCATTTAAATGGCAGAACATAACTACTTTGTCATTATAGCTTCTGTTAAGTTAAACAATTGATTGTCCCCATGAAAAAACTCAGTGACCATAAAACTTGAATCTTGTGAAGTTTTATTTTTAGAAACACATCATAGATATTGTTAAATTTAATGAACACTGTGAAATACTGATGAAATAAATCAAGTTTGTAGTCACCACTAAATTCCACAGATGAGCTAAATTAGGAAGATAGCATTGGTAGAAATGAAATGTTCTATAGAAAACAGCTGCTTTGTGTAACACATATGTCTAACCCATAGTGGATTGCTCTATTCTTTTTCAAATGTTTTTTTCAAAAAAGGAAAAGTTTCAGCCTCTTTATATTTTTACCATAAGCGTAGCTGAGATGAATATTTTAATACTACTTCTGACTTTTGAACAGATAGAATCTTACACACGATTACTTAATCACAAGAATTGTATATAAAATATGCTTATGTGATCGAGTAGACAGTTCTCTGGAAACAGGAGTTTAGGGCCTCATATTTACCACAAAAGTAATGGCATAAAGAAATTTTTATAATTTTAGAGAGAGTCACTACTATATATATCAAATCTGCCAATTTCCCTAGTTAGTTAGGATTTTGCCCTGGCAAACTAAAGTAAACAGTACACAGACTTTTGGAAAACTCAAATTCCTTCACTTATAATCCATACATCCATCAGCTTATGTTCTATTTATCCTTTCATTTTTTTCCTCTTTCCCTCCTTTAATTTGTCTTTTCCTTGATTCCTTCCTTTCTAATGCAGACTAATATATTTTGGGGTTGTGTTTACCTGTGTATTCACAAAAAGAATCCTTCTGTGAATGCCTATTGAGTCAGAGGTTTAAGGAAAAGTGTGTTGTCTATGATTATATGACTATATTTTAGGAAAATGCCCAGTTCTTGGTAAAGACAGCTCAAACCATGTGATTTGTTTTGACATCTCAATTCCAGGAAACCATTTGAACATTGAACTTATCTATATCAAATTAAATTTATAGAGGAATGATAAATAGGACATAATTAAATGCTAGTACCCTATATTTGGTGTTTGGCCAAAGTTTTTGAAGTGCTTCATAATATTTTGGTCATTAGGAGTCTAATCCATTTAAAATTATGTCCATCTTCCCCATCCCTACTCTCCTACCTCTGGCAAGTGCCATCCAGGCTTGTGGAAGCTAGCCTGTTCTCTTTACTCTTCTTCCCACCCTAGCACCTTAGAGCAGAGGAGTCGGTTGCCTGGATTGGTCCTACAATAATAATTCTCCATCTACATCAGTGTAGTAAAATAGGAGAAAGATAGGACAGAAATGGCAATGATCTCAACTCAACTGCCCATTGATGGATTCTTCTGTTGATTATCACTGTCTTTAGCTAATACTGTCTGGCCATTGATGACCTCCATGTGGCAAGGCTAAAATGCTGGCTCTATCTTGAAGGGTTCCTGTGCCTCTTTTGGAAGACCCTGAGGTAGTTCCTAGACATAGGAGTTCCACTTCTAAGGTAGCCATGGTAGTGCTTGACTGTGGTTGGACCAGTTCTGCTGCTTCATAAAGCCTTGGAGGGTTGTCTGGTCCCAATTGTTTAAGGCTCATTTTAGAACTGAGGCACATAAAGCCTCTCAGTCCTCTAGAGTCAGCCCTTGGTGCCAATTGAGCAATACCCTGAAAGTGCTACTAAATGTCTTGTTTCACAAGTATAGTTCTTTGAAAATACTCTGACATGATGAAACCCATGGGCTGCTGTGACTTTGTTGAGGACATTAGAAGATGGCTGTGTGATGTTAAATGCAGACACATGAGTACTGCCAGAGAGCTTCAATGACCCATTTAATTATCAAGATAGGCTTAAAAGAAACTACAGATGACTGAAAGGATTATTGACTTAAAGAATTATATCATATAGGAAAGTATGTGAGTGTGTGTGTGTGTGCGTGCACACATGTGCACATGCGGGGTGTAGAAAGAGAGAGAGCTAGAATTGAGGGAGCCAGAAAATGACAAAGAGAGAGAACAATCAAGGTAGCATTGTTTCACTATGGACTTTCCAGTTAGCTTTAGAATCAGTGTTTGGGGAACATAATAGAATCAGTCAAGCGATATGGAGTTCTCACTGAATTGTAATGTAAATTGAAGATGTAGCATATCAATTTCTGAAATAGTACTAAATACTTCAAAGAAACTAAAATGGGAAGGAATGGATTTTGAGATGGATAGATTTCATTTTTAACATTCCTAGAGTAGGAAATAAAAGATCTATTATATTGATAGTTAATCTTCTATCTTAGTGGAAGACCTTGTGGAAAAGTAAATGATGTGTTCTAAGTTTTGATCAAAGTATGCATGTGATTTTTGAAAAAATGGAACATATTTACTTGACATAAAAAGCAACCTTCCCTTGCCTATTCAGTTTCATATTTTGTCCTGTTCCTTCCAGGAAAAAAACACTTTGAACTCAAATCATTTTTTCTGAAACCTAATTTTATCTAAAAGTATATTCTCTTATAAGTATTTCTTAATCAATTTTAACCATTATCAGTAGACTTTTTACTCTGAAAAAATGAGGACATAGCTCAGCTACAAACTACCTTATCTTCCTTTCCTTCCCCCCTTCTTCCAATACAGTTATGTCATTATTTGTAATTCCTCTCTTTAAAACTTTTAAGAAAATTTGCTTGGTAAACATATATAATGTACTTGCACATCTATTTCTTATTCAGTAAATTATTCAGGTTATCATAGTTGACACTGTTGGGCTGTCTATATAGCAGCTATTTTCCCCTTTCTTGCTTTGTTTACAGAACAATATTTTCCACTGATCTCCCTTCCACTCTTGCATTCTGTTTAGGATTGTCCCATATAAGGATGCCACTTAGAGCTATGGCTGACCTTGTGGGGAAAACCACTAATTTACTAAGGATGGCAGAGAAGAAGGTAGAACCTTGTCCTTGATAATATGAATGAATCTCAAAAAAGCCCTGGGAATCCTTAATTCCAAATATTTTGTTAAAGAAAATAATAAATGACCATAGGGTTTATGTCAATTTTATTTGGCTGGCCTCTTACTTGCAGCCAAACATACTCCTAATGCATTATCACTCGATGCTGTCATTGTCTTCTGCTCTCCTTGCCTTTCACTTTCCAACTTTATTTATCTGCTCTTCTATTTTATTTTTTCAAGGCAGAATAACAAAGAGATAACTTTACAGTGAAAAACAGACTTGTGAGATATAATGAAGTAGTAATTGGAGGGTAATTTATAGCCTCAAGTGCATTTAAAAATAATATTTGTGTACATATGAAAATGTCAGATGAAAAATTCAAAAAACTAAAGTTGATGCAATTAATGAAAACTGTAATAAACAAATGAAATTAAATACAAAGAACTAAAGATATCTAACAAATTAAAAGTTCATATGTATAAAATGTATAGTCAACCAATAGCAAATCAGATAAAGTGAAAAGAACTAAGTGACAGGAATTTTGTTTTAAGTGGCATTAAAACAGATAAGAGAGATTTAAATAAACCTAAAGAAAATATCATGAACAAATTAATATCTATAAACTTAAAAGCTTTTACAAAATAGAAGATTTTCTAGAAAAGATAAAATTACCAAAAAGGACTTAAGAAGAAATTGATCATCAGACTAAACCAATAACCATTACAGAAACTGTATCAGCAGTGAAAAAAAGAATCAGAAAAAACACTGGGCATAGGCAGTTTGACAAGAGAATACAAAAGATATTTCAAAGACAGAAAACAAAGAGTATGAGAAATGTTCAATTGAGAGGTGGTTTCCAGAGAGATTAGAAAATATTCAGAATTAGCCAGAGATGTGCCAAATGCAAAGCAAATTAAGAAAGAGAAAACTAATAGGGGATTAAGTCAAAGAGATGGTTAGGAAATAATACAAGAAAAGTATGTAACATAGTACCCCATTTGGATCAACTGTAAAAGCATTTACTTATCATTTAAAGAATGAAAATAATTCATTAAAAAATATGACACTTTACATAGGGAAGGTAAAGCAAAGTGAAATGAGGACAAGAAGATAAGGAATTAGGGCAATACAGAAACAAGAAGCAATGGAACAGAATAAGGAGTCAGAAATAGATCAAACAGTGAATAAAATTTTGATATACGATAGTTTTCCCAGTCTGTGAGAAAATGTTAAATCATTCAGTAGTTTTACTGGGGACATGATTATTGACATTTAAAGAAATAAAACTGGATCCATACACACATGAATGCGCACAAACTGTTGCAGTAAAATTCAACCTAAATATTTGTAGCAAAATATTAAAACTGTAGAAAATGTAAGAGAAAATCTTTCTGAATGCAGAGCAGGGAAGGCCTCCTTAGGCAAGAAACAAAAAAGCATAAACCAGTGACATCAGTGTCATGGCAGAGTGAGCTTTCCCTGGTAGACTCTCCCCGCCTAAGATACAACAAAAAGAACATTCAAATACCAACAGAGGACATTCGCACAACACAAAAGATGCCTGAGAGACCCACATAGCCTTACATCTGCAGGTGCTGGTACCCCTAGAGGAAGTGGAAGGAGGTAATGAGAACTCCTTTCCCTCCCCAATGACAGCAACCCTGGGACCAGGACCATGCAGCTTTCTGGGGGGGGGGGTGGCAGCCATCTGCAGGTAAACCATTGCTCTCCAAGGTCTCTCACAGCCTGTCACTAGCACCCCAGGAGAGCAGATAGCAAGGGAGGAATGAGGAGCCCCTGGGATTGGGCAGGTGAAAGAAAAAGCCCTCCCCTCCAGAACCACATGGCTTTCAGAGGGAGAAGGGGGAAGGGTGGCCCTCCACAGGAAAACCATCCCCCTCCACATTCTCTCACAGCCTGTAGGAAATTTCCATATGGAGGGGACTGAACTGTTGTGGGGGTGCCTTCATCAAGTTAACACCCCAGGAAAGCAGATAGTGAGTGAAGAGCTAGAAGTCTCCAGGATTGGGTAGGCAAAAGAATGACCCCTCCCCCCATCCAGAGAACCAGCGCAGCCAATTGGCCAGAACACCTGCAGATTGTGGCAGGCTCAGAATACACAGCTCGTGACCCCCACCCAGTGGCAGCAGGTGGAAGCTGCAACCAGACATCTTCAGAATCAGGAAAAATAAGCCTATGCCCTCAAGCTGTGCAAAACTATATTAAATCTGCGACCAGAAGGAAAATGACAAGTATGCAGAAATCAATCCTGAAGGCACAGAAATTTGTAAACTAAATGACAGAGAATTCAAAATAGCTGTCATAAAAAAGCTCAATGAACTGCAAGAAAATACAGATAGACAATTCAATGAAATCAGGGACTTCACAAAAGAGATCGAAACTATAAAGAAAAACCAATCAGAAACGTTGGAGATGAAAACACAATGGAGGAGATAAAGAAAAATCTGGAATCTTTAAAGAACAGAGCTGAAATATGGAAGAAAGAATTAGCAATATTGAGGATAGGAATGCAGAAATGCTCCAGATGGAGGAGGAGAGAGAACTAAGACTAAAAAGAAATGAAGAAATTCTCCAAGAAATATCCAACTCAATTAGGAAATGCAACATAAGGATTATAGGTATTTCAGAAGGAGAAGAGGGGGCAAAAAGGAGCAGAGAGCTTGTTCAAAGAAATAATAGCTGAGAACTTCCCAAACCTGGGGGAGGAGCTGGAAATACAAGTGAATGAAATCAATAGATCTCCTAAATATATCAACATGGAAAGACCCTCTTCAAGGCATATAGCAGTAAAGCTGGCAAAATTCAATGATAAAGAAAAAATATTAAGGGGAGCAAGACAAAAAAAAAATAATAATGTATAAAGGAATCCCTATCAGGCTCTCAGCTGATTTCTTGGCAGAAATTTTATAGGCTAGGAGAGAGTGGAATGATATATTCAAAATTCTGAAACAAAAACTTTCAGCCAAGAATACTCTATCCAGCAAAAATATGCTCCAGATATGATGGAGAAATAATAACTATACCAGATAAGAGCTAAGGGAGTTCATTGCCACAAGACCCCCACTACAAGAAATGCTCAAGAAGGCCCTCATATATGAAAAAAAAAAGAGAAAGGGGATATAAAGCTTTGAGCAAGAAGTAAAAGGGGATATAAATCTTTGAGCAAGTAGACAAAATCAGAAAAATTGCAGCTCTCTATCAGAATAGGTTAGCAAACAATTATAACACCAAAGATTAAGGGAAGGAAAACACCAAAAATAAATATAACCTCATCACTTTAAACACAAACTCACAACACAAGATGGAATAAGTTGTGAAAATAATAACTTAGAAGGGAAAGAGGAAAGGGATGGAATCGACTTAGTCTAAGGACATAAGAGGCCATCAGAAAATGAAATATGTCATCTACAAGATTCTTCATACAAACTTCATGTTATCACTCAACAAATAATCAGAACAGAGACACATACAATAAATAAAGAGAAAACTAAGAAAACCATCATACTGTACTACCAAACTGAATTGGTAGTCCAAAACACACAGGACGAGAAACAAAGGAAATGCAAAAGAACTGAAAAATGAGCGATAAAATAGCAATATTAAGCCCTCATATGTCAATAATCATTCTAAATGTAAATGGACTGAATTCTCCAATCAAAAGACACAGAGTGGTGGGGTGGATTGAAAAACAAGATCCAACAATATGCTGCCTCCAGGAAACGCACCTCATCTCTAAACACAAACACAGGCTCAGAGTGAAAGGATGGAAAACAATACTCCAAGCTAATGGCAAACAAAAGAAAGTATGTGTTGCCATACCTACATCAAAGCAGACTTCAAGATAAAACAGGTAATAAGAGACAAACAGGGGCAATATATAATGATAAAAGGGACACTCCACCAAGAAGACATATCACTTATAAATATATATCCACCCAACACAGAAGCACCAAAGTACATAAAGCAACTATTAACAAATGTAAAAGGAGATATTAACAATGACACAATAATAGTAGGGGATCTTAACACCCCACTTACATCAATGGATAGATCATCTAGACAGAAAGTAAATAAGGAAATAGTGGGCTTAAACAAAGAACTAGACAAGATGGACTTAATAGATATATAGGTATATAGATATATAGATATATAGAGAGCACTCCATGCAAACACGGCAGATTACACATGCATGGAACAGTCTCAAGGATAGATCATATATTGGGAAACAAGGCAAGCCTCTATAAATTCAAGAAGATTGAAATCATAACAAGTATCTTCTCTGACCATAATGCTATGAAACTGGAAATCAAATACAAGAACAAAACTGGGAAAGTGACAAAGGTGTGGAGACTAAACAACATGCTACTGAACAACCGATGGATCACTGAAGAAATTAAAGGAGAAATTAAAAAATATCTGGAGACAGAGGAAAATGAAACACATTATAGCAACTCATATGAGATGCAGCAAAAGTGGTCCTGAGAGGGAAACTCATAGCAGTACAGACCCACCTTAACAAACAAGAAAAATCCCAAATAAACAACCTTAAACTACATCTAACAGAATTAGAAAAAGAACAAACAAAGCCCTAAATCAGTAGGAGGGAAACAACAAAAATTAGAGCAGACATAAATGAAATTGAAAAAAAAAAAGTAGAAAGAATTGAGAAGGTAAACAAAATTGATAAACCCTTAGCCAGACTTACTAAGAAAAAAAGAGAGAAGCCTCAAATAAATAAAATTAGAAATGAAAGAAGAGAAATGACAATGGATACCACAGAAATACGAAGGATTATAAGACAATACTGTGAAAAACTATATGCCAACAAATTGGAAAATCTAGAAGAAATTAATAAATTCTTAGACTCATAGCACCTCTCAAAACTGAATCAAGAAGAAATAGACAAATTGAATAGACCAATCACAAGTAAAGAGATTGAAACAGTAATCAAAAACCTCCCAAAAAATAAAAGTCCAGGACCAGATGGCTTCCCTGGAGAATTTTACCAAACATTCAAATAAGATTTAATACTTATCCTCCTCAAACTATTCCAAAAAAATAGAGGAAATGAAACACTTCCTAATACATTCTATGAGGCCAATATCTCCCTGATACCAAAGCCAGACAAGGACAATACAAAGAAGGAAAATTACAGTCAAATATTGCTGATGAATACAGATGCAAAAATCCTCAACAAAATATTGGCAAACTGAATACATCAGTACATTAAAAAGATCATACACCATGATCAGTTGGGATTTATACCAGGAACATGGGGATGGCCAAACATCCACGAATCAATCAATTTGCTACACCGCAGTAACAGAACGAGGAATAAAACCACATGACCATCTCAATATATGCAGAGAAAGTATTTGACAAGATCCAACATTCATTTATGATAAAAGCTCTCAACAAAATGGGTATGGAAGACAAGTACCTCAACATAATAAAGGCCATATATGACAAACCTACAGCCAACATCATACTCAACAGGGAAAAAACTGAAAGCCATTCCTCTGAGAATGGGAACAAGAAAAGTGTGCCCACTCTCACCACTCCTATTCAACATAGTACTGGAAGTCTTGGCCAGAGCAATTAGATAAGAAAAAGAAGTAAAAGGAATCCAAATGGGCAATGAAGAAGTGAAACTCTTGCTCTTTGCAGACTACATGATTTTACATATAGAAAACTCTAAAGAATCCACTAGAAAACTGTTAGAAATAATTAACAACTGCAGCAAAGTTGCAGGGTATAAAATCAATTTACAAAAATCAGTTGCATTTTTATATTCTAATAACGAACTAACAGAAAGAGAACTGAAGAAGACAATCTCATTTACAATTGCCACAAAAAAAAATAAAATACCTAGGAATAAGTGTAACCAATGAGGTGAAAAACTATAAGATGTTATTGAAAGAAATTGATGATGACATAAAGAAATGGAAAGATATCTCATGCACATGGATTGGAAGAATAAACATAGTTAAAATGTCCATACTACTAAAGCAATCTACAGATTCAAAGAAATCCCAATGAGAATCCCAATGACGTTCTTCACGAAATAGAACAAAGAATACTAAAATTCATATGAAGCAACAAAAGACCACAAATAGCTAAAGCAATCCTGAGAAAAAAAGAGCAAACCTGGAGGTATCACAATTCCTGACTTCATAACATACTACAAAGTTATAATAATTAAAACAGCGTGGTACTGGTACAAAAACAGACACACAGACCAATGGAACAGAATTGAAAGCCCAGAAACAAAACCACACATCTATGAACAGCTAATCTTCAACAAAGGAGCTAAGAACATACAATGGAGAAAGGAAAGTCTCTTCAATAAATGTTGCTGGGAAAACTGTACAGCCACATGCAAAAGAACAAAAGTAGACTATTTTCTTTCACCATATACAAAAATTAACTCAAAATGGATCAAAGACTTGAAGGTAAGACCTGAAACTATAAAACTCATGGAAGAAAACATAGCCAGTACACACTTTGACATTGGTCATAGAGAGATCTTTTTGAACCCATGTCTATTCAGACAAGGGAAACAAAAGAAAAAATAAGTCAGACTTCATCAGACTAAAGAGCTTCTGCAAGGCAAATGAAACCAGAATCAAAATGAAAAGACAACCCACCAGCTGGGAGAAAATATTTGCAAATCACATATCCAACAAGAACTCGCACAATGGAACAACAAAAAACAAACAACCATATCAAAAAATGGGCAGGGGATGTGAACAGACATTTTTCCAAGGAAGATATACAGATGGCCAAAAGGCACATGAAAAGATGCTTAACATCACTAATCATCAGGGAAATGCAAATCAAAACTACACTAAGATATCACCTTACACCTGTTAGAATGGCCATAATCACCAAGACAAAAGATAACAAGTGTTGGAGAGGTTGTGGAGAAATGGGAACCCTAGTTCACTGCTGGTGGGAATGCAAACTGGTGCAGCCTTTATGGGAAACAGTATGGAGATTCCTCAAAAAATTAAAAGTAGAGATACCTTATGATCCAGCTATCCCACTACTGGGTATTTATCCAAACATCCCAAAATCAACAATCCAAAGAGGTTTATGCACCCCTATGTTCATAGCAGCATTATTCACTATAGCCAAGAAGTGGAAGCAATCCAAGTGTCCCTCAACTGATGACTGGATAAAGAAGATGTGGTGTGTGTGTATATATATATATGCAATGGAACACTACTCAGCCATAAAAAAGACAAAACCATCCCATTTGCAATAATATGGATGGACCTGGAAGGTATTATGTTAAGCGAAATAAGCCAGGCAGAGAAAGACAACACCATGTGATTTCACTCATATATAGAAGATAAACACACAGAGGGAACAGTTTGGTGGTTACCAGGGGGAAGGGGTTGGGGGAGGGCACAAGGGGTGAAGGGACACATTTACATGGTGACTGACAAACAATAATGTACAACTTAAAAAAACAAGCATAAGCCATCAAGGAAACATGTAATACATCTGACTACTTCAAAATTAAAATTAAAATCTTCTGGACACCCAAATCAGCATACACAAGTTAAAAGCCAATCCATCCACAGGAGAAGATATTTTACACATATAAATGAACATAGAAACACTATAGAAGGGACTCTACAAATCAAATTGAAAACAACAAATAGACAACTTAGCAAAATATATAAACAGGAAAAAATAATTTTAAGTGCATTTGCAAAAGAATGGCCAATCTACTGTAGTCAGGAAGAACATGTCTTGTCCCCGTTACTTTCTTTCCTTGCAAGGCTGGACCTTTCTCCCATGCTCCCTGCCATCATCTGTTAATAGGCAAATCTCCAGGCTAAACTACTCCCCTGTGTTTTTATCCTCCCCTGGATTGACTTCATAGTTATTTCTCATCTTCTGGATTAAGACTCAGTCATAACCATGTCATTGACCTCTGCTGTTTTCTATGCCATTTAGTCTCTTGGATTCTTATTGCTCAGGCATGTTCATTGAGTCTAGTTTTGGTAGCTGGCTGCTTTTATCAAATGGATTCCTACTCTCCAGTGAACAGAACTTTCCTGCTACTCAGCTCTTTTTCTCCCCCACTCAAACTGTAACATCTTTGAGTCCTGTATCTTCAGACTCATCCAAGTGTATTATTTGATTGATTGCTTTGGCATATTTTAAGATTACTGGATACATTTTGCAAAATAGGAGCTCTTTAAAATGTATTAAATGATTACTTCTGTGCAAATAAATATAATCTAAAACATACATTTCTGTCTGCTATGGGACTACAAAATTCAATAATGAGACAAGTGCAATAATGTTTTAAAAAATAATAAATATAAGCTTTTGTTAACCTTGTTATATAAAGACAGGATTTTTTTAAATAGTATCACCTTCCTTGTAACTCTCTCATTATTCGAACCAAGAAAATATTGGGGAGATATTAAGAGCTAAAAGATAACTAGGAAAATTTTTTTCAAAAATTCTGTCCTCCCTTTTAGAAGAAATAACCTTATATTCCAAAAATCGGTTGTAGAGTAGATCATGTGTTCTAATTCTAAGAAAAATCTTAAATCTCATTCTTAGGTAGCACAATTCTAATGACTGCAAAACTAAGACAGATGGCTCTTCATTACTCCATGTAAAGGACAGTGTTTTGGATATAAAGTCTATAGCAGATGCTTCAGGATTTTTTTTTTTTAATGAGAAACAACATAGGGGAGATGTTCAGAAAAGTCTCATTATCTTATTAAAGGGAAATTAAGCCATACCAAGCATTTATTAAATCAGATGTTAAAGATTTTACTATATATCTTGAAAAAAGGGCAATTTTTTAATGTTTTAAGTCACTTTTACATGCCTTGCTTATTAAAGTATTCTATAAACTTTAAGTAACAACAAAAAGTCCTCATTGGATTTCATCTTGCATTCCTTGAGATTCTAATTATTAATATGGTCTCTTGCGATGCCAATGTGCTACTGTATTTAAAGTTGTGCTGATAAGGCTATGTAAATTATATGCAAATTATAGACAACACCATCTAAAACTTAATATTACCCAAGCTTGTCAAGTCTTGTAGCTAAAGTTGAATGCTGAATGGATTTCTTGAGGCTTATGTCACATCTACTGGTTGTTAACTTTTTCCTCACCATTTGAAAAGTGAGCTATTTAATTGCAAGCTGTAAAACACCTATATTTCTGCCAATGTATAGCATTATAATTCCACGTAAGTGAGTGATAGCTAACATCTGGACTAAATGCAACCATACTGCCCAACATTCGGAGTAAGTCTAAAGAAAGGAGTCAGTTTCATTCCTAAATAATAAATTATAAAATTAATCACATATTTACAAAGGAGGCTAGCTATAAAATTTTTGTTTTTTTTTTTTTTTTGCCAAAGAAGATTGGCCCTGATCTAACATCTGTTGTCAATCTTCCTCTTTTTGGTTGAGGAAGAGTGGCCCTGAGCTAACATCTGTGCCAGTCTGCCTCTATTTTGTACGTGCAACACTGCCACAGCATGGCTTGATGAGTGGTATGTAGGTCCATGCCTGGGATCCAAACCTGTGAATCCTGGGCCGCCAAAGCAGAGCGTGCAAACTTAACCACTATGCCACCAAGCTGGCCCCCAGTTGCAAAATTTTAAAGGCCAAAAGTCAAACCTCACATGCAATATTTCTGGCAAGTATGAGCTTATAGAGCGTATTTCCACAATTGGCTACATTTTACAATGTTGCACCTTTAAAGGCTCCCGTTCATTGCAAATTTTTGATAAAGAAAGTTAATAATAGTTTCTATTCTCTCTTTATTATGTTAGCATATTCCATATTTTTTTAGATATGTAAAATTTTCTCCAGGATATCCCAACCTTCTAATAAAATATTTCTTAAAGTGTGTGTCCTAACACCCGTGTCAATTAGAATCATCTGATACCTCAAGAATTTCTATTTATCTTGAGTAATTGTTATAGGCACCCTAAAATTTGGCAATTATTGCTCTAGCTTTCATTGTTATTCAGCAGTCAACACGTAGGTGATGGTGAGGCTTAATTTGCTCAAGTCATTTTTATATTTAAAGGGTCTTATTTTTCATAGCTTTATAAATTCTCAATTTTTCATGGGTACTTTTCACATTTGAAATGCCACACGTCCACATTACAGGGATAAATGTCCAAGAAATGTGAGCTTTTTTTATACCCAAGAAGATTTTTAACTTGTTCAAAATCAGCCAGGCATAGAAAGCTAGTTAATAGATATTGGGGGGAAAATGAGCTGAAGAAATGGCTTTCAGAGAGAAAAACAGAAAGATAACTGCCGCTTTGCGTTTTCTAGAGATTACAGAAAATGGAGTTTATATAGTTCTGACTTCTTCTAAAGTTCAGGAATTCAGGACTTTCAATTTAGCTAGGATTCAAATCAATGTGCAATATCGACACGACTAATATACAGAATGTGTCAGGCTATAGACGTAGGACTACTTTGGTTAACCTCGAAAAACTCTATAAGAAGCTTGACATGGATCCAAGAGCAGCTACAGCAGCTAAAAGCATTGCTACCTCTACACGGGAACACTACCCTGTAGCTATTTAAATGTAATAATAAGTTTCTAGTAATAAGAATATGTAAAGAAAACATAAAAAGCTACTTCACAAATTATAGTAAGCTTTTTACACCTCTATGTGTCTGGTATTTTGAAATAATCCCTGCACTGAAAATAATAACCATCTTCTGAAATTGTTCCATTCTGGTGCTAAAGCATGTGGAGTTTATGAAAATTCTCCCTTCCCAGTTTACTAGGTGACATATATGTAGTTGAAAATGTAATATCCGTTATATCAACAAAATTCATGCCCACAGAATTAACAAATCTTTCCTAAATTGACAGCACCATCAAGTCTTTAAGAAATTCATATTCTTGCACGAAGTCTGATATTGGATTGGAGAAGGTCTAATTGTAAGTAGGAAGATAAGTAGGCTATGGAACTGTCATCTTCAAATTGGGACACTGAAAGTATAAACCCTCAGGGAAATAATTCAGTGGATGTGTAGTATACGCATGCTATGTGTTGGCCTTTCATGCTATTGGTCTTTCAGTTATGTGTCAAGGAAATGTTACACTGCATAATGTAAAGATTCGTTGAAATCAAAGCCCACACATATTTATTGGAATGGCTGTAGTACATGGCTCAGTTCACAGCACTTTAATCTCAGAATAGCGGTAGTAATGCAGTAGTCTAGTAGAGTAATATTCTAGCATTCCAGCTGTCTAGTGATATCTCTGTGTATTTTATATCTATCACCAGTCATTGTGTGTGTGGGATTTTTCTAACACTAGAGAGCTGAGTCCAAAATCTGTTCTTGTTGTTAGTGCCTTCAAGTCAATTCTGACTCCTGATGACCTGTGTACAGCAGAGATGAACCCTGCCCAGTCTTTTTGTGTCATCCTCTCACCTTCCAGCACTGGATCAGACAGTGCTCCTCTGCTATTCATAGGGTTTTCAAGGCCATTTTTTTCAGAAGTGTGTGGCCAGGTCCTTCTTCCTAGTCTGTCTGGTCTGGAAGCTCTGCTGGAACCTGTCTCCCTTGGGTGACCCTGCTGGTATTTGAAATACTGGGGGCATAGCTTTCAGCAGCCCCATAACACACAGCTGCAACAGTGTGACAATCGATGGGTGGTGTGGTTCCCTGCCAGGAAATGAATCCGGGCTGCATGGTGAGAGACCTGAATCTTAACCACTAGACCACCAGGGCTGGCTTGAGTTCAAAATATGGCTCTAATTTACTAGCTATGGGACCTGTGTTAAGTTTTCTGTGCTTCATTTCATCAGTAAAACAGAGATAATAATGGCATCACACTTCTATGATTGTTATGTGGAATAAAAGAGTTCATATTTGTAAAACCCTTCTGGTAATAATACACTCTCAATAAATGTTGGTTGTTATTTTTATTATTACTCTGTTGAAGCTCTGCCTGCAATATCCCCTGACTATCCATGCTAAGAAGTCTGGTACAGCAATTTGGTTGAATGAGATGTGGAGTGTCAGATTCTGGATCTCTATTCTCTTAGGGATGTGATTAACAACAAAAATAGAAAAAATTACTAAGGATTATTTTATTAGCTGAAGGTTTTGAAGGTAGGGAGCCATCATTAGTTATCTTTTGGTCTCTGATACTTAGGATAGTACTCGATAATTAATTTTGCTTCCTAACTGTCTGCTAAATGGCAATGATGCTATGAGTATTTATATAATGGAAAAAATACTCTGGGTAATTTAGGAGGGAAGGCTCATGGTACTAATCTCAGAAGCTCTACATCCAAATCCAACACAGGGTAACCCAAAGTAGAGCTAGGTCCAGCATAGAAAAAGCGAATGCCCAGGTGACCACAGGGGTGGGCTCATTGCCACAGCTGGCAGCGAAGATCTGTCTCTTGTATAAACTGTCCTTACAGTCCTGTGATGGGAAGCAGGTAAGATGTTGTAGAATTGGCAGCAATAGCACCTGGAATCACGTCAATCTTGAAATAAGATTGGCAGGAAATAGGGTTTGGACAAGCAGGAAGATAAAGCAAAGGCCAAAGAGCCATTCTGTGGGAGGTAGATGTATCCAAGCAATATTTCTCAGACCTGAGAGGAAAGCGGAAATTCAGTTTTGTATTCCCCAAAATGATTTCTGGCCAGAATCATCTTGTTTTGTGACTGCTATGTTGTTTACTTGGCTTTGCCCCTGTAGACGCTGTGGCTGTTTTATGTGAATGCATCTTGTGGGTCAATTCTCTAGGAGAAGAAAACTAAATAATGATTGAGCATTTGATACATCCCAGGAACTAAGCTGAGTGATTTCTCATTGCATCATTTAATTTAATCATAATAATAATTCTGTAAATTGATGTCCTCTTAAAAATTTTACTGGTAGTATTATCACTACTTAATTTTTTTAACAAATAAAGAAACATACATAATTTGCCAGACATCAAACTGTTGCTGATAATTAAGATTCTTCATAAATATTTTTGGATGAATGAATGAATAAGTACTAAAACTGACGTTTTCTTCTTTCTCGTCATTTACCTGTAGAGAAAGCCATTATTGTGCGTTAGTCCAACAAAGATTTTTTTGTCTGATCTGATCAAAATTAACTAAAGTTTAACAGCTATTTCACTTGCATTTCCTGAAATTTTAAAAACTTAGGAGAACTTATTGATGACATGCAGGAGAAAGAAATGATCAATTCTTTGGAAAGAAATCTATGGTACACATAAAGGGTTGGGACTTAAGGATGTAAAATTAATAAAGTAATTTAAGTTTAGAATAGGTCGAATAGCGGCATTGTGTTAAGAAAGATAAGTTTAAGGCAAAATCTGTAAATCTCTGTTTCACAGGCAACATGTAACAAGTGAGGAACAAAGTAGGTAGAGATTTCTTGTTTCTTTCAGAGTCACAGGAAGATTTGTTTAAATAGCCACTAAACACAGTGAAAGATATTACTGCCTATTACACAGCACAGAGGAACTCTTGCATGTTCTCTAGCTCAACGACTATTGAGGAGGAGAAAAAAGATATGAAAGAGAGAGTTTTGAGCAAACACTAGTGCCAGATGCTATTCCCAACACTTTGCATATACCACTCAATCTTCTCGACACCGTATGAGGGAGGCATCATCCTTACCCTCACATGTTACAGATGAAAACTGGGAGTGAGCAAGCCATCTAGTCAGCGGTAGATTCAAACCTAGCAGTCTGTTTCTACAGCCCACGATATTTACTATCTGCTGCCTCACTAGATGAGGCAGAAATGAAGACCCTGTATAACAAAGAAAACAATTAAGCAAAAGTAGAACAGAAGGCTAATGGTCAGAAATGAAAGCTAAGGAGTTGAGTGGGGAATAGACTTTGAGAAGAGATGAATAAGGAAAAGTGAGAAAAGCCAGTGAGCCCCTGTGCTCAGGAGCTCTTCTGGATCAGCTAACTTTTCAGTTTCCTTAGTTGACAATGCAATTGAAGCAGAATAAAATGTAAGTTGGAGTTTAGCAAAGTCATGTTGCCATGATCGTGCCCATGTAGACATGTGAAAGGAGAGGCAATAGATACTGCACAAATAAGTGTATTTATTACCATTTTCTCAAGTATTTATATGTTCTCCCTCCATAAATTTACTGTAAAATCATGCCTACTCATTGTGACAGCTGCAAAACTCAGGGCACTAGACAAGGGTATAAACTCCTTTCTGGGAGATACCAGAAAGCTGGGGCGCGGCAGAGAGAGAGTGCAAAGATGGCACCTACCAGCCTCCAACCCCAGAGTGTACCCCAGCAGGCCTTTAGATATGAGTAAAATTAAATGCCTGCCCCTTAGGCTGACACTTTAAGATAAGCAAATAAGCCGCATTCAGAGAAAGTCTGGACACTTTTCAATCAGCTGCTTCTGCGGTGGGCTTTGGAGTGAGTGGATCCAAGTGTGCAAGCCCTTGAAGAACCATTTCGTGGTTCGCTATTGCCTTGTGGGTCTTGGGGATGTGAGTCACATTGGTTTTCAAAGCTAGATGCTTGGGGGGCTTATCTCTCTGGTGCAGACATTAAAAGTTGGGGTGCCCGATGTGGTGCTCAAACCATTCAAGTGTTAGTGAGAAGCTCCGGGTTTTCAGCTCTCTCCTAATTGTGGGTCACCACTCCAGGGATGGAGTTTATGGTGAGATTCTGCCTCAGCCTCTCCTACCTGCTTTGATGTGGGTTTTTTCTCCTTTGCCCAATGTGTAGGAGTTGCTCAGATAGTTTTTAGGCTTTTTCAGAGGAAATTGTTCCATCCGTAGCTATAGATTCGTGGCACCATGGGAGAAGGTGAGTTCACATCGTCATCTTGAACCAGAACCCTTCAAGTAACTATTTTACTATGTACCTTATAATTTTAATTAATATATATAAACTTCTTGATTTACAACTTTGAAAGATGTGTAACCCCCTCCTGCTATGATAGTTAAGGACATGAGGAATATTATAACCCCTCCAACTTTCTGCTCTTTATTTCTTGTTATTTTTCTCCTATTACCAAGGTTTAAACTATTGTCATTTCTACATCCATAATCCACAAAGTTCTATATTTATATTTATTTTATATTTAAAATATATTTCTATATAAAGAACCAATTCCTTTCAAATCAAAGTTTTCCCATTTGTGATTTGTATATCCTAATTTATCTCTTAGTTGGTTGAATATCTTTACCAAGTAATTTTTCTTTATCAATAAAGGTTTATAGATGGCTCCATTTATTGAGTATGTATATTAGGAAAGACTTTCTGTCCATATATTATATGAACAAGAACATGATTGTTATAAAATATTTAGAATATATTTCTTCCTAGAACACCCTCTATATATTGCTCAACTGTCGGCTGACATCAAATTTGCTGAAGATAATCTTACAGTCAGTTATTTCATGCTTCATCCTTATGTGTAACTTGATTTTCCTGTCTGAATGTCATAGGATTCATTCTTGATCCTTCGAGTTCAATAATGTTATCAATATACGTGTCAGTGTTCATCATTTTATATCAACTTTTCCTGGAACATATTTTGCATTTGGTTTAGAGATTCAATTCTTCTCTTGTTTCAGGAAATATCTTATTCTTTTTATTTGTTTTCTTATATTTTTCTCTTCTTCTAGAATTCCAATCATATTTGTCTTTGATTTCCTTTGTCCGTGTTTATCATCTTATTAATCACAATTATCAATTTGTTTTTAACTGTTTTGTCTTGCATATTCTTTTTGTATTGGTCCTTATTTCTGTCTCTGTTTTCAGTAGTATTTATTCTGTTTCTTTCTGGTTCAAATGTAGTTTTCAGTGCTGTATTAGTTTTATTATTTGCTTTCTATTTTTTCTATGCTTTTCTGGTTCATATTTTATCTGCTAGTATGCCCCCTCCTTTTTTTTATCACTATTGCAATCTCCTTCATCTTTTAAGTTTCTTTTTAAATTAGAATTTTTTTCTTTATTTAAGGTCATGGAGATGTATTTGTATGAAATATTTTCCATTACCTGGACAGAATTCTTTTTTCTGAAGTGTGTTATTCATCTGGATTTTGATTATTATGTTTATCACTTTTCCCTTTTCTACAGTATCTATGCATACGTTTAGTGTTGGACATTTTTGCTTCCAATTCACCTTTGAACAAGACAATTCTATGTGGTACAGCTGCTTGCTCAGCAATGGTTAAGGCAAGCAGATGGGTATTGATTTGGTATCACAACTTTTGAGAGAAAATGCTGAGAAATTAGCTTTTGGCATTCCCCCTCGGGACAAGCAGTCACCCAGACACGAGATGTTGGTTCTCAGTGAAGCTTGTAGCCCTTAGGGATTGTTTGATGGTTAGTCTCTGCTTAATCAATTCAGGCCCCTGCTGTAAAATTGGATGCCACCCATATTCTATCCTCCACTATGATTCACCACCATGTTGCTTTTCTTGCTTTAGAAATAAACTGGAGAAAATAGAAATGGTCCATCAAGAATATCCTTCCTTCATCCATACATTTTTACTGGGTTTCAGAAGGTGACACAGTAGAAACAGGCTACCACTTTACCAATATTTGTTTTCTTTTTTTGCTCTTTTTGACCATTGAATATATCTCTTCTGAATTTCACTTTATGAATGAAATCTAGTTCACTTGATTACATATATAAGTCACAGGTGAATTAATATTTCCATGAAATCAGCAGTGAATTTCTGTCTCTGCATTTATACTTTCACATGAAGCATCCATTAGCTGGCCATTGGAAAACAGTCTGTATCACTCTCACTGCTGTGGATTTTACACAGCAGTTCTAAATGTATTGTGATTCACATGCCATAATGCAAAATTATGAAAACTTTTCAAAATAGAGCTCCAAATTCTTTAAAGCAAGAAAAAAATTCATTTCTGGACATATTAACAGCAATATTCACACCCTTTTACTGAGTTACTATACAATTAAACGAACCAGCCACTATTTACTATTTCATTAGTCTTTTATAAGAAAAGAAGAGCATGTTAAAATGAAAACACACAACTTCTAAATATCACTTTTATAAATGTCAAATTTACTTTATTCATTCCTGAAAGGTTTTCTTTTGCATGTTTCGAAAGAGGCAAAAGATTAAAAAGTTTCATCAGTATCTTATTTCCATGAACAAATGTTTAATTTTTCAACTTTGCTTAAGTAGTGTTTTGCTTCCTCGGCATATCAGATCATTTTCTTTGATCTTTTCATGAGCACATTTGCCTTTTAAGTGAAACCCCAGCAATAAATCTTTGAAATCTGATTGTGCTCATTCAGTATATCATGATACTCATTTTTTCTTCCTATCTTAAGATAGGAAAGAAATTCCTTGTTGGAAATATAAAACTTTGAAATTACTCTTAATATAACCATTTCTTATGTCTTCAGTTGTTTTCTATTTTCATTCAGATGTACAATTTAAACTTATGGAAATATAAAAATGCTCTGATGTAAAAAATGAGCATCCATTTATATTTTAAGATTATTTGCCCTGTCTCAAAAGTGGTTGAAAACAATGAGAATGTTGAGTTGACAAATATTTTGAATATAAGTGAAAATAATACTTAGAAACTGCCAAAAGTAAGAAGAAATAAAGATGAATAAAGATAAAAACGTTATTTGAAAATGATGCCTAAGCACTTGGACAAAACTCACAAGTCAGTGTTTATCTCTAGAAGACTGACTCATACTTGAAATATGGAAACACCACTGCTGTCTTCCCCTACCTGGGAGAAAAGGCAGTCTTTTCAATAAATGGCTCTGGGAAAATTGGATATCCACATGCAAAAGGATGAAACTAGACTCCTATCTTATACCACTCACAAAAATTAACACAAAATACATTAAAGACTTAAATCTAAGACTAAAAACCTTAGAACTCTTAGAAGAAAACATAGATGGTAAGCTTTTTGACATGGGTCTTGGTAATGATTTTTTTGGGTATGACACCTAAAGTACAAGCAACAAAATTGAAAATAAGCAAGTAGGACTATAGCAACTAAAAAGCTTCTGCACAGCAAAAGAAACCATCAACAAAATGAAAAGACAACCTACATAATGAGAAAAAATATTTGAAAACCATATAGCTAATAAGGTGTTAATATTCAAAATATATAAAGAAATTATACAACTCAGTAGCAAAAGTAAAAAAATCAAAATGATCCAATTAAAAATGGGCAAAGGACCTGAATAGACATTTTTCCAAAGAAGGTATATGAATGGAGGACTGGTACATGAAAAGATACTCAGGACTGGCCCCATGGCATAGTGGTTAAGATCAGCATGCTCTGCTTCAGCGGCCCGGGTTTGCGGGTTTGGATCCTGGGCGCAGACCTACACTACTTGCCATGCCACGCTATGGTGGCAACCCACATACAAAATAGAGGAAGATTGGCACAGATCCTCAGGGTGAATCTTCCTCAAGCAAAAAGAGGATTGGCAATGGATGTTAGCTCAGGGCCAATCTTCCTCACCAAAAAAAAAAACCAAAGAAAGAAGGAAAAGGTGCTCATTTTCACTAATCATTAGTGAAATACAAATGAAAACCACAGTGAGATCACTTCACGCCTGTTAGAATGACCACCATCAAAAAGACAAGATATAACAAATGCTGGAATAGATATAGAGACAAAGAAACCCCTGTGCACTGTTGAGATTGTAAATTGGTCCAGCCACTATGGAAAACAGTATGGAGGTGCCTGAAAAAATTAAAAATAGAACTGCTATATGATTCAGCTATTCCACTTCTGGGAATATACCTGAAGGAAACAAAACACTATGTCAAAGAGATACCTGCACCCCCATGTTCATTGCAGCATTATTTACAATAGCCAAGACATGGAAACAACCTAAGTGTTCATCAACAGATGAATGGGTAAAGAAGATGTGGTATATACTATAGAATATTATTCAGCCATAAAAAAGAAGGAAATCCTGCTAATTGTGACAACATGGATGGACCTTAAGGGCATTATATTAAGTGAAGTAAATCAGACAGAGTAAGACAAATACTGTATGATCTCACTTGTATGTGGAATCTAAAATAAAAACAAACTCATAGAAAAAGAGATCAGATTTGTGGTTACAAGATGTGGGGGGTGGAGGGAGGGGTAATTAGATGAAGGTGGTCAAAAGATTCAAACTTACTAGAGATGTAATGTACAACATGATGACTATAGTTAATATTGCTATATGGTATATTTGAAAGTTGATAAGAGAGTAAATCCTATGAATTCTCATCACAAGGAAAAAACATTTTTTTTGTATCTATATGAGATGATGGATGTTTACTAAACTTATTGTGGTAATCATTTCACAATTATGTAAGTTAAATCATTATGCTGTATACCTTAAACCTATCCAGTGTTATGTCAATGACAGCTCAATAAAACTGGGGAAAACAAACAAAAAGTTAACATCAGGTGTAATAAAAAGCAAACTATAATCACGTACCATGTAATAGAATGGAAGTAGATCACAACATCACTTCTGTAGCATTCCTGGCAAAAATGAATTACCTGAATCTAATCATGAGGAAACATTAGGCAAACCCAAATGGAGGGACATTCTGTAAAATAATAGCCACCTAATCCTCAAAATTGCCCTGGCCATCAAAGTCAAGGACAGATTGAGGAAATGTTCCAGATTAAAGAGACATGACAAGTAAAGTAATTTATGATCCTGGACATTATTGGAACAATTAGAAAAATTTGAATGGGTGTGAGGATTTGATGATAGTAATGTATATGAGTTAATTTCCTAATTTTTACATTGCATTATTACTATGTGAGAAAATGTCCTTTTTTTGTAAAAAGTACACACCAAAATGTTAGTGCTATTCTTGGAACTGAACTGACCATTGTTTGAAAAAAAGAAAAAAGAAACTCATTTATCAGTCTTTCCCTCCACCCATCCTCATATCTATTTCTGTAAGCCACAGAGATTTTAGGGTTTACTTGTTATAATAGGCTACCTTAACAAATGAACCTCTTGGCTTTCCTATTGACAGATTATTTATTAGTGTGGGACTTGAGGCATCTTAGCAATTATTGATCTCAATTGAGACATGCCAATTGCTTCTAAATTCATTCTTATAATGTATATAACCTTACCTTCCCTGTATCAGGTTTCTTGCAGTCACTACTCTATACTCTAGAAATATTCAATCAACGAGAGCCTGCAGGTCAAATCAGCTGTCTGTTTTTTCACAATCCACAAGCAGAGGATGGCTTTACATCTTCAAATGGTTGGGGGAAAAAAAATCAAAACAAGAATAACATTTAGTGATGTATGAAAATTATATAAAATTCAATTTTCAATGACCATAAATAAAGTTTTATTGGGACACTACCATGCCCATTCATTTATGTATTTTCTTTTTTTTTTGGTGAGGAAGACCAGCCCTGAGCTAACATCCGTTGCTAATCCTCCTCTTTTTGCTGAGGAAGACTGGCCCTGGGCTAACATCCGTGCCCATCTTCCTCCACTTTATATGGGATGCCGCCACGGCATGGCTGACAGGCAGTGCGTCGGCGGGCGCCAGGGATCCGAACTCGCGAACCCCGGGCTGCCAAGCGCGGACTAAACCGCTGCGCCACTGGGCCGGCCCCCCCCGCATTTACGTATTTTCTATGGCCACTTTCATGCTGCAAGAGCAGAACTGAACAGCTGTGACAGAGACCATATGGCCCACAAAGCCTAAAATATTTACAGGATTTTTTTAAGTCCTGTAATAATAATTACCAGGACTTTAAAAAAAAAAAAAAAATGTGTGCTGATGCCTAAACAATAGGAAAAGTCTCCCAAACTAAGCTTTTATTATTTAAAGGATGTACAGCTGCTAAGAGCACAAGCTCTGATGTCTGAACACTGGCTCCTCCATTTACGAACTCTGTTACCTTGGGAAATTGACATATTGTCTCTGTACATCAATATTCAATTTATAATCATAATAGCATACACCTCAAAAGGTGGTTGTAAGAATTTTATGAGTTATTATATGGCAGGCCCTTGGAATACTGCCTTACATAGAGGAATAAAATTAGCATTTGTCTTTTTAAAATTTAAATTGTGTAATATTGTTAAACATAAGTGTTATTTTCAACATTGATTTCCAGAAAACAAAAATAACCCTCAAAATTCAGAGATTATATAATAACTATCTACTAATGTAAATTAACTCAAATTTGTTTCTAGTAAGTCCTTCTGAAGGATTAAGGGGCAATGGCACAGATAGTCTTAATCCTGAGAATATTATTTAAAGCATAGAAAAGGATGAGAGAAAATGTTTTATGTGGCAGGTGAGAGATTAAAAATAATGGAGAGATTATAGAAAAGAATATTTTTCTAATGCAGTGAAGGGGTTAAGTTTGTACAAAAAATGAGTCTATAGTCTGTATTCCTTAACTCATTTGATTTAACCCTTAAAATCCACCCAACTAAAATAATATACTCCAGAAGCTAAACATAAGGAAGAAATATGATACATTTCACATTTTTCCTTTCTATTTTAAGAATTTAATGCTTTTAATAACAGAAAAAAATTCCTCCAATATATTAAATTAGTTGAACACAAGAATTTACCAATGCATGTGGTTAAAGGTCTCTTGGAAAAGTACACAAAGTCTTTGTATATTAGCTCTCTAAGTCTTTCTAAGATTTCTGCATGCAAGATAACTGTTTTGATATTTAATAAAAATAGATTCAAAGAGCACCAACTTCTATCCTTCTTAGGAAGTTTTAGGGTTAGATATGAATTTAATTGATTTGGCACAAATTTGCCCAAATTCATAAATACATTTGCATATTTATGTCTCACTTTTACCTCTGCTTTTAAATTTGTTCTCAAGTTATGTGATAATATTCATGGGATTTTCCTTTTCGTTGCAACACTGTTAGTGACCCGAGGTAAGGTTTTATTGATAGTCATAAACTGTTTCTGTTTAACTTCTTAAGCCATATACATTTATTGTGTTATGGTAAAGATAACATTTGACTAGTCCATAGCCCCTTTCATGTGTAGAGTTAAAGTTTATACTTTTAGTAGAAAGTATATACCTTTATATCCTGACCAGCACATTTAAATAAAATTGGTTTTAGTTTTGTTTGTTTTTGTTTCTCCATTTCCCCATCATCACACATTAAAGTATAAAGGCTATGGATTTATATGGTCAAGGAATTTCAAATACGCAAAAAATATTGTATTAGTTTTCACCGTATTTTCCATGGACCCATATATTCCAGTTATATGAAATTCAAAAACAGTCAAAACTAATTGGTAGTAATAAAAGTCAGAATAGTGGTTACCTCTGATGACGAGTGTGCATAGGAATAAGTGGGTGTAAGTATTGGCTGGAAAGGGACACAAGGGGTCCTTCTGGAGAAATGAAATTTTCTATATCTGGGCAGTATTACAGGTGTGCACATGTGTAAAAATCTAAGCTGTACACTTAGTTGCTGTGTATTTTAATAAAATGCACCACAATGTTTAAAAAGAGAAAATGAGAAAGGGTAATATCAGTATTCTACAGTAGAGTTTTTGAACTGTGGCTCGTCTATAAAATTTGGAACAGTTGTATACTGAGTGAATGAAAAGAGGCAAAGTCATGGAGTAAGATTCCAGGGAGGGTGGGAAACTAGAAATCACCCCCAGGGGCCACTGAAAAGTGGTGAGAGCATTAGCGAAACACTCCAAGTCGGCTTTCCATTGTTCATTTATCAACCCACTGAAATCACCACAGCTTTTTCTTACTCCCGTTGCCATCCTAAATATAAAAAACATCTGGTAAAGCAGGCAACAAACAGCAGCAGCTGTTATTATTGGCACAGAAGAAAGGAGGAAAGCACAGAGATGGCAGCATGTAGCTGAACAGCCATAAAACTGGGCCAAGTAGCAGCAGAATGCCCAAGGATGGCAGAGAACCGAATACAAGGCAGGACAGCCAGCAGCATTTCCGCCCTCCAAAGCTACGGAAAACTTCAGCACAAATAATTGTTCTTAGTCAAATCATGAACATAGAACCAATCATTCAAATGCCTTTTTCATAAAAACATGCCCAGCTTCTCCATATCTCAAACCAATTTATATTCTAACCCTGATTTTTTCACTGTCATCTTTCAGCTTAGTAAGAACTCAGAATTTGCTAAGTAAATCTGGGGTAAGATGAAATACTTTACTTGTCAACATGTTTGCTGGCTGCTTTGTATTTCTCAGCAATTTCAGGTAGGCTGGATAGGTAAGCTCTGACTGAATCTTGCATTTATATGCCTGCCAAGGAGAGGAGAACAAGAGACAAAGACTAAAACCATCCACTAAGGCATAAAGTCTGAAGGAAGATGATAAAATAAATCCAAATGTATGGTTATTATGAAAAATAGAAATATAAGAAAAACTCATGGAAAAAAATAAAAGTTGTCAGGTTGCAATTTAAAAAAAATCAAACATATAGCAGGAAAATTTTATCCAAAAGAAGTTGGTATTGCTTCATGAATATAGAAAACCAGACTTGAAACAAAAAGCAATATTAAAGATAAATGGAGTCATATTGATAAATGATTTGTTTTTTCAGTAAGACAAACCAATTCTAAACTTCTATGCATCAAATAATAGTTTTGTAATGTAAAAACCAACTCATAGAATTACAAAGAGAAATTCACAAATTCACCACAGCAATAGGATTTCAACACAACTCTCTTGGATAGATCCATCAATCCAAGCCAGAAAGTATACAGAAAAATTAAAAACCAAAATTAATAAGCTAAGCACAATAGTTATATAAAGAAAGTATTCCTTAAGAATTATTTTAAGCATACATCAAGTGTTTATGAACATTTGTATAAATCTCTATAAATTCAAAATGATATCATAAAACACCATGCTTTAAATTAATTTAAAGAATTTTTAAGATAACTAGAACTTCCCATTCAGCTAGAAATTTAACACAAATCTAAATAAATCCTGGATCAAAGATAAATGATACTGAGAAGCAACAAATTTTATTTGTGAATCATAAAGAAATACTTATAGAATTCAACTTATGATATACATTGAGGAAAAAACTAAGTTAAAAGCATATTTTAAATGCTAATTTTAGAACAGAAATGTATGAAGGATTAAAATTAACGAGCTAATCCACTAATATAATATGGAAGAAAAAGATAATTAGAATACATCAGAAGAACATAAAAACAAGGAATAATAAAAAGAAAAACAAAAATTCATAACAGAAACCCAAAATACAAAAGTCAAAAGAAAAAAATTGTTTTTTTAGAAGACTAATATTTAAACATGTATGATGACAGTGATAAAGAAAAAATGTATTCCAATAAATTTGAAAAGCTATAAAAAATGGACAACTTTCTAGAAAAAAATGCATCAAAATGGGCTGAAGAAGACATCGACAACTTGAATAGTACAATAACCATTGATTGAATCAATAATTATCTTTCACCAAAATCCACAGACCTAAGTGATATTATTTTTCAGGATTTCCAAATAATCAAAAGACAAATAATTGCAACTCTATAAAAACTCTTTCAGAGAGTAGAAAAAAAAAGAAACATCTTCAACTCCTGGAGGAAACCAGCGTAATCTTATCAGCACCATGTAAGGAGACACGAGAATGAAAAAATATGGGCAAATTCCATTTATAAATATGGAAACACAAATCCTGAGTAAATAATCAGGAAGGTGAGTCTTTCAATACATAAAATCAAGATATACCATGAGCAGGTTATATTTATCTTGGGAATTCAAGTTCAGTATAACATTTGAAAGCAATTCACTGATTAATGGATTAATCAAGAAAATTCAGTTGAACATCTCAAAGACGCTCCTGAAAAAGTAAAACAAGTTGAAGGGACTTGCCTACCATAGATATTATGCCACAGAAATGAATCCAAAATGTTGTGAACTTGGAGGTATGCAAATAAATTAATGCAATAGAACAGACAGCCCAGAAAAAAGGCTCACGTGTACATGGGAACATTATCAATGGTATTCGAACAAGTAATCAGCCATATGGAAAAATGAAATTGAATCTCAACTTTATACCATACACAAAAATCAGTCTCAGGTGCCTTAAAGACAATGTATAAAAACTTAAAATCATAAAGTTACTAAAAGACAATATAGTAAGAATAGGATTCTATTCTTAAAAGATAAGCCAAACTTGACAAAAAACATTTGTATCACATAAAACCTAAAAGGATTGTAATGTAAAAAATGTAACTTTTTAAAACCTAAAAATAAATAAGAGATAGACAACCCTACAGAAAAGTGGGAAATCAGTTGGTACTTGGATATCAGTCTGGTACTAACCTGTTAAAGGTGAAGATGTACATACCTTACAACCCAGAAATTCCACTTCTAGACATACCCTCTAGGGCAAAAAATATATGTAAAAATGTTTATGCTAGCAATATTTGTAACAGCAAATAAACAACAAACTAAAAACAACCAAATATATATCAAAAACAGAGTAAAATAAATTGTTCCATTAATATAAAGTAATGCTCTTTGAAAGTAAGAGGAAATTAAATACAGCTAGAAGAAGTAACATGAAAATGAAATTTAGAAAAAACAATGTTAAAAAATTTTAAAAAAATCAAATTCTAAAACTTACAAATCCTAAACACTACAGTATATATGTAGTGATTTAATTTGTATATTAAAAAATTTGTATAAACAAGCAATACAGTGTTTGGGAATAAATGCATTTGTGTTAAACTATAAAGAAAAGCAAGAAAATAAAAACCAGTATTTAGGACATAGGTTATTTATGGAAAGAAAGGAAAAGCTGATAGGATTGGTAAAGAGCACAGGAAATTTCAAAGGAACTCGAAGTATAGAAATAAAGAAATAGTATTATAGAAAGATATGTGGAATAAAACAGAATATAGTAATAATGTATATAGTACATATAATGTATACAGGAACATAGAAATGCTATTGTATCTCTTATGCTGGGTGGTTGATAGGTACACAGGTGTGTGCTCTTTTGTTACGCTATAGTTTACTACAGATTATAAGCATTATTTTGTGTGCATTTAATATTTAATGAAGCTATTCAAAAACATATAACCAGCCGCACAATATCAGTTTGTTCTTAAAACATTTATTTTTCTTTCAACAACGGGCTAACATAGATGCGCAGGTGCTGGAAGCAGATGGCTTCAGTTTGTCTCATGACTCACTTATTAGCTCTGAAACCTTGGGCAACAGCCACAACCTCTCTCTGCCTCAGTTTCCTCATTTGTAAAATAAGAACTTAGAACACTGTCTGGCATACAGTAAACATAAATGTTAGTTATGCTTGCATGGAGTAATAAAAATCATTTAAAAACAATATTAATCAAAGGATAGTCATTGCTTTGAGAAAAATATTTGTTAGGCATGACCTCTAAATTTGCAGTTAATAATTATTTTTTTAAATGCTCTGACAAGTAAAATTCCCTGTGACATAAAAATTCTAAAACTAAACTTTAGATCTGGAAAAGTACAATATTTCCATCCACTTATCACAAAGAAGTACAAGCAAGTTCTTGGAATTGAGGGAACTACAATCATTTACAGAGCAAATGCCACAAGCTCACCACGCTAAAAGGTCTCCTGACTCTTGAGACCCTAAGAGGACAGTCTTCATAGCAGAGCCTAACAAAGTTTGCCCTTCTACTTGGTGTATTAACCCAAGCACATAACAACCTGCTAGAAAGCTGAGTCCTTAACACAATCTCAGGCAGATGCAGATGAACTTCCCCAGTGGTTTGCACACTTAGCTATACATTAGAAATACCTGAGGAGTTTTTAAAAATTTTAATGCCCAGGCCACACCCAAGCCAATTAAATCAGGATCTCTGGGGATGGGACCCAGGAAGCAGTACACTTTAAGATCTTGGCGGGAGATTCCAAAATACAGCCAAGGTTGAGAACCGCTATGTTAGAACCCATCTCAATCACTCTACCCTGAAAAAGCCAATGCTCCATGTGGATGTAATTTGACTTGACCCTGGATAAATTGGCCTGCCTAGGATTGATGGTCCAAAGTTCTAAAGGTTTTTTTGGTGTGTGTAATATATAGATTAAGGTAAAGCCTTTGTTTTATGTATATAAAGACCAGAATATGAACAAACCGCTGTGGAACCTGAGGTTAAAATCGCATGTCGAGTCACACAGCTGAGGAAGGTATCGGTCAAAAAGTATCATATCAGGGCAAATTACCCTCACCTATCCCCAGACACTTGGACAATCACTTCTTGGTCCTGAATCTACTTATAATTCTCAATGGTATTTGAAAAGCACTCTTCAATCTCCATGAGAAGTACACCAAATAGGCAGAAAATGAGTTGTGGATTTATTCCATTTTGTAAATGAAAGAGCCCACATAAACTATTTTAAAAGCAAAAGCAGTTCACATAGTAGAGTATCTTAGTGAAATATTCTATTTTCCTTACTGATGCAGTATGATTATTAGAAGGTAAATTCCTAATTGGATTATACAATATCAATCAAAAGTCTGAGGGCACAAACTATAGATATATGCATTATTAGACTTCTGTATTTAAATGTAGGCACATTTCTTATACTTAAATGATAAGAAGTTGGCTATTATTTTCTTTGAGATATTCATTTTCTTATTTTATAGCACTTTCAAAAAGGTAAATTAAATTGATACCTTTTAGCATAGATATACAAAGCTTTAGACATGTTTTATTATTTAGTTCAGTTTTCTGAAGCAGAACTATTTTTTCAAGACTAATTACACTTAAACCCAGCTCAGATATTTCTGTTTACCATTCATTTTGAGGATTTTTTTTCTCTGCTGTGCTCTATAACTTGAACCTTGTCTTCATATCTTAACTATGTTGCCGAGAAAGCAAATGCTATTAATTATTGTGAGTCTTATGGTGAAAAATTCATCATAATCTCTATTAGCATGCCTATCCATATAGTGATTGAGTGGAATTATTAATAAGCATGATTCTCTTCTTCTAAGTGAAAGAGGTACAAGAATGATTAAAGACACAGGTAAAAACAGATCTTAACTATTCTGGGAAAGAAAAAGTATCAGACAACTGGGAAAAGAGTTAAAAAAGCACATAGGTTTCTAGAGATGGTCCCTAATATAGTTGGTAGATGGAATTTTCCATTTGCTCAAACGCACAAGAATCCAATCTATGTATAAAATCTCCTTAGGTTATTAGCAGGAAAATTAAGATATTTGGCTGAATTTGGGCAGCTCTGGGTAGATTGGGTCCAGTATTGGAGATAATGAGCAGAATTGTTTTAAAACTGAACCAGCAAAACCCATAGCAAAAGGTATACACAAAATCAAGGAGACAACCAATGAGATGGTGTACAGATGCTGTTGATACCCACACAGATCCCCTTTCCTAGGCTAATGTACCCATATCTGGCTGTGGATGTTGTACTAATGGCTCGTGGCTGCCCCTTTCTCCAAAGAATTGACCTGGGCCAAAGGGAGATGTCCTAGAATGTAAGTCACCCCTTCATCTCCCCTCCCCAGCAATTCAACTAATATGAGATAAAAAAGGTCTTCCTTTCACCCCCAACCCCTTACCTCACCAGCCTCAAAGCTGCATCAATTCTGTGGTATAATTCAGCTCCAGAGTCTCCTTTGGGATCAGGATAAAGCTAGTCTCCCATCCTTTACTCAGCTTTTTTTTCCCTTTCATACTCCCCTTCTATCGAGAACACTCTCCCAGGAAACCACTTGAGTAAGAACCCCCCCTCAGGCTCTATGTCTGGGGAATCTAACCTAAGACGGATGACCTCTTCCCATTTCCTCAAGGAGGCACTCTTGAAGTTCCGTAGACAGCTTGCATGGAGTGAAGGACGTGCCAGTGGAAAGGAAGTCTGAACTAACGGCTCATGGGTTTCTTGTTAAGTGGCTGAGGGCAAGGTCATGTCAATACTCCCGGACCCATCCTCTTACTTGATAACAAAATATAAAATACATATCTCCACATTCAAGACTTTTCCCACATCATAAGACTACCGGCAGTTTTGGTGCAGCGGACTTGGTCATACTCTTCAAAGATCCTACCCTTAATTGTGAACTTGGTGCCCAGCGCTTGTTGACAATCACCCTCTGATGGTGCCTGTGAATGACAACTCTATAATTTGGCAGTAGCACATTCACAGTTTACACTATAGGACTCTTTCAGTTCATAATGCCGTTAGAGTGACTTGATGTGTTTTACCTCACAGTCCTCAATTATGAAGTTGTGACTATCTGGCCTGCCCTCACCAGACAGTTCCTCAATACTTACTTGTCTACCTTTACACCATAGGACTCACCAACAAGGATGTGTTCTTGGTTCCCCCCCACCACCATGGGGAGAACATAGGCAATCTCAGATGACAGGTTGATGATGGCTTATGGCCAGCAAAATGTGCAACAGAAAATCAGGCTCAGCATGATCAACCCCATAGCTGAAAACATCAGGTCTAGAGGGGCAATATCTGATATAAGGAGTTGCTCAGAGAATGCATTCCCACTGCAGCTAGCTTAACCTAAGAATGCAATTTACGGCTCCCTTTTCCTCTCTTGGCATTCATTCAATGCACCTACCTGGCTGGCCTGATTTTGACCTGGGGCTATATACAATGGCCATGCAAACTTAAACCTCACTTCCCAGGACTACTGTCTCTGGGGCTTCCCAGTCCTTTACCTTTACCCAGGGACTGGAGAAAAGGACCAGGCAAGAAGACTACTACTCTGCACTTACTTAACAGGCACGTGTCACAATATCACTCTCTATCTTCCCCCAGTAGTGAAAACCTCTTCCTGTACCTTACCCCACTGCTACCATCTGGCACAATTGCCCACCCATCCTAAAGAGCTGGTGATTTTAAAGCAAAGGTAAGTTTTTGCCATTTTCCCAGCATCCACCATTCCTCAGATGAGGCATTATAATCCTGATTTGCAGATTCCCGATTTATGGATTAATGGTAGTGTCAGAATGAAAAGAGAAGCGATATTTGCTCTACTTGACATTCTGGTGACTTCCATTAAGGAAAAATTAATATGGGATTCCATCATCTTTTGTTTCTTAAGTTCTATTAATCTTTAAAATTTTTAATATGAAGGGTATCTAACGGTATTGATTGAGGTTGTTGTCTTTGTTTTATTGCTCCTTCAGAATTATATTCCATGTCTGTTATCCTTCTTCCCTGCAGACAGTATGGTGGGTGGAAAATCAAAGTCATATTCTAAGAGCAAGCTCAGTTCTATCCATCATGGGCAATGAGGTGGGTTTCCTGATAGGTGAAAGTTAAAGGTTGCTCATATGCCAAAATTTGTACGATTTGTATGCATCTACAGAAGCTCAGATAGACACTGTAATTCTGAAACAATTACAATCTACCTGTCAGTTCTGCTCCACTCATGTCCTATGTGGAACCTGGCCATAATGGTGCTCTTGCCCCATGAACTATCTCCCTTGATATCTACCTCTAAGGCTTTTGGGGTCCTAACTACTCTCCCAGCCTCACCGTGAAAACCCAAAAGCTATCTTCCTAGCTCTAGGTGTTCCATATGAAAGGAAGTTGGTGCTGGCTAACCTTCACTAGTGGGATGCAGAAAATGGCATATTCAATATCAGTTATTTCATACCGTCCCACTAGTGCCTAGACAACTATATTAACCATGTTTTTTAATTTTCTGTAATATGATGCTCTGACATCTGGGGCCTTGCTGATCCTGGAGGGACTACCCTCTCAGGGTTAGCAAATTTCTAGAGTTAGCAAACAACTCCCCTGAGAAGGCCCTTCATGTGCAAACTAACCAATCCAGAGCCCATACCTTCAACTGCTTCACGTTTTGGGCCACCATCTCCCATCCTAATCATCCCAGGGCCAAGAACCCTATATTTTAGAGCCTGCTGAAATTATTCAAACTAGCCAATCCTAAACCTGCTTAGCCTGCCTATCCTTCTTCACCATTCCTTCCCAAGGAAACCACAGTAAAGGCTCTCACCCACAGTTCCCCTCTTCTCTTCTGACTCCTGACCAACTACGAGGCCAGTGCTTCCACATGTGGTCCTCCAGGGCATAGCGTACTCCCTTCTCTGGAGATCTGTGAGTATAACAAACTGTATTTTCAACGACAGTTGTCTCCTAATCTGTTGGCATTGCCATACCTAGATAATAATAAAACCTATATTTTAAAACAGCAACCTAGTCTCCATTACTAATGTCATGACAGTTTATTTAATTCAAGATAATCTGCTGAGCCACATCCTGCTTGTTTTTGTGACAAGACACATGTGAGTTATTAAATGAACAGTTTGTACCTATCAAAATCTCTGCCTCTTTTTGATAGAGACACTCAACTTTTGGTATGGGTTTGACACAGAGACAAATCGAAGGGCTTTCATTTTTTCCTGACAACACAGGCTGTACCTCCATTCACAGGTGTGAACCATCTACATCTCAATTCCCTCATATTTTCACCTTCTCAACATAACTAACTTGTCTTATACTTCAATTCTTGGGCCCAGGCAGTCCCAGAATGTCTGATCTGCATCTTTGACTAAATCCTCAGTAGAGAAACTCATGTTCTCTGGTGATTTTTACGTGAAAACCATCTAAGACTGAAGCATTGATCCCATTCCTGTCAGTGCTCACATGGGTATTCTCAAAATCAGGGGTATAATAGCTTGATAGACGAAATGACACAGATACACATTTTCCTCCTCTCCACTCACTGGTCCCATAATGGGCTGTCTGCACCAGGGGCTACAAAGCTGTAGGAAGCTGCTGACACAGGCTGTTTTGAAACTGACACCCCTTCTCTTAATCTGAGGGGAAACAGACCCAGTCCTTGCAGTGTACTCACTAAACCAGAGGAAGACTCAAGACTCTATTTAAACTCCATGTTCTACATGAATAGTGCCAGTGACTGCAATCAAAGGCCTACACGGACTTGATAAGTTCCACGAACTTCTATTAAGGAATCCTGAATCATGATGTTGGCAAATAATGCTCTGTTCTACCCCACTTCTAAGTCAGCTGCAAAGTGCAAGCCAAGAGAAGAAACTACATGAAATTGAAAGCTAGCTGTAGAGTTTCCAAACTTAGCAAATAAAAATATAGAACACTCAGTTAATTTTGAAATTCAAATAAACAATTACTAATTTTTTTAGTATAAGTATATCCAAATATTACAGGAGACATACTTATACTAAAAATTTTTCATTGTTTACCTGAAATTCAAATTTAACTAGGAGTTCCATAATTTCTCTGAAAACTCTACCCAGGGGTATACCTTGAAGAAGGAGGATTCTGACCAGGAGCTACTCCTCTACCACAACCAATCTGCCACAGATTGATGGAAGAGTGTAGAGGATGCAGTGGCCTCCTTGGGAAGGCCAGCACAGCCTCCCAGGCCTCTAGACATGTCCAGGAGACTCTCACACCTGAGACAATCCATGGCCATGCTGCATTGACCAATAGAATATGGCAGCACTGATGCTGAAACAATTTCCAGACCCAGGTCTTAATAAACTGGCCCCTTCTACTTCTGTTTTCTTGGAATACTCTCTCTCAGGTTATTTCCTCTGGGAACCTTGCCAGCATGCTGTGAGAAGCCTGAGTCAAGGGGAGTAAACAGTCCCCCACTAATAGTCAATATCAACTACAGGCCATATACATGAACTGTCTTGGACCTTCAGCCCAGAGCCTTCAACATATGACTGCAACAACACTAGAGTTAAGAGAGTTAAGAGGAGAGAGGGTATCTAACTAGGTGAAAATGATAAATATATTTCCTCTAGGTCTCATCAAGATTTCTTCAGCACTTCAGAAATTATGCCTTCTATCACTTTTATTTCACACATAAGTTTTGTTGTAATGATCCATTACATGTAGTTAATACTTTACCTAACCAAAGAGAGATATAAACAGTCATGGTATGCCCCTAATGTCTTCAATTTGCCCAGAAAATTTTACATGCATAGTTTTACATAAACATAAAAATATTTCCAATAAAATTACAAAAATATTTTAATGAGTAGACCTAGAGGACTTTTCTGGAAGATATGCATTTAAAGTACAATTCTCTTTAAAAACCACATAACAATTAATATTATGGGACTAAACAATATTATAGGTTTCTTCAAATGGAGGGAAGGTTACGTCCCATAGAATTGAGGATTATCTAAAATTGTTGGGGTTTTGGGTATAAGAATCTTTTCTTAGCCTCCTGAGTAACTGCAAATACGTACATTGTATTTCCAGATTGTGATTATTAAAAACATCCTTTTTTTCATTTTAAAGGATGTTGAAATTGGGAGGAGGATACTATAAGGTAATATTGGGGAAGATGAACTGCTGCACAGAGTACGTGAAGGGGAGTCTGACCATGTAGTCACTGGAATGGCCTACAATTTGGGGCATACCATCTTATGGCTGCAGATGAAACAATAAAAAGGTGCATTTCATAATATCAGCACTAAGGCAAATTATCACCAGTCTACAAAAAGAAAGTCACACATTTGAAAGAGAACCAAGAGACAGACCTCTTAGGTATACAGACAAAGCAACTTGTTTTAATCCAACCTTCTATCAAAAACAACCATAGTAGTTGAATAAAATAGAAATAAAAGAGAAAACAAAGAGGAGCTGGCCTGGTGGTGTAGTGGTTAAGTTCACGTGCTCTGCTTCGGTGGCCTCGAGTTCCCAGGTTCAGATCCCCAGCACAGGCCTACACACCACACATCAAGCCATGCCCTGGCAGGCATCCCACATATTAAATAGATGAGGATGGGCATGGATGTTAGGTCAGGGCCAATCTTCCTTAGCAAAAAGAGGAGGATTGGCAATGGATGTTAGCACAGGGCTAATCTTCCTCACAAAAAAATGAGAGAGAGAGAAAACAAAGAATGAAAAACACAGATTTTTTTATGGCATTATAAAGCAATCAAGGCGGCAGGATTTAAGGGAACAAGATCTCAGAGAAAAGGCAAAATCGTTGACATGAACCTGATATTTTCCCTGAGGTAATTGCTTATTCTTAATCTGCATGTGTAAAGAGAAGAATCTAAAAAGAAAGTGGCATCTAAGGAACTGAAAGGAAAGCAGAGCTTTCAGCACTCTCACAGGACTGGGAAAGAATAATTGGATTTGGACTACCAAAGCAGCCAGTACTTGTGGGGCCAAGATTTAGAAAAAAGAGGGACAATAGAGAAGGGAGACAATATTCTGAGGGGCATGTTCACTTCAGATTTGCTGATTCCAAAGTGTCACGAGACGAGAAGCTGAGAAGATAGGCATAGTGGAAGTTAAGAGGCTGGAAAGCTAGGCAGAGCTTCCAGCAATCTCGTCTTCCTGGGGAGACAAAAATTAAGTCAGGGCTTCCGGAAGAAGAGGTCCCTATTAAGACACCATGCTTTAAGTTGAGACTCAAGAAGGAGAATTCTCATGCATTACTAGTGGGGATGTAAATTGTTTCAGTGACCTTGAAGAACAAGAATGGGTAATTTTGTTTTGGTAGAGAGACTCTGCTCTACAAAGTCACTCAGGGACCCAGGCTGTCAGTGGCCCACTATCTTCAAAATGTGGCTTCCAAGTGAAATACATCTCTTATTCCACTGCAGAGTGGGTGAAAGAGATAGTAAAAGGCAAACAGAAGGCTTTCAAGGCCCAGGCCTTAGAAGTGGTGAACATGGCTTCCATCCACATTCCATTGGCGGGAACTCAGTCATATGGCCACATTTCACCACGAGGGGAATTTAGCTCTGAACCCAAGAGGCAGGTAAATGTATCTGATGAATAGCTAGCCAGTCTCTACCATGCTCTATTTCCCATCATTTACACACATATAAGATAGCATTCCTTGAACAATGCTAGACATAAAAAAATGCTTAGGGGCCGGCCTGGTGGCATAGTGGTCAAGTTTGTGTGCTTTGCTTCGGCAGCCCGGGGTTCACAGGTTCGGATCCCGGGCACAGACCTATGCATTGCTTATCAAAGCCATCCTGTGGCAGGCATCCCACATATAAAGTAGAGGAAGATGGGCACGGATGTTAGCCCAGGGCCAATCTTCCTCAGCAAAAAGAGGAGGATTGGCAACAGACATTAGCTCAGGGCTAGTCTTCCTCACCACAAAAAAAAAAAAAAGCTTAATAGATAATTCACATTTTAATTTTATTTACTGCATACAAGTGAAATTTCTCTATGAACACCAGTCTCTAAGAACAGGTAGCTGCAATATACTAAAAAAAACAACAACTGTCTGGGCTCAAAATGTTATCCTCAAGCTTTTTGCTGGTTTAACAGGAAAATTCAATGGAAACTCCTTTACTTCTCACCTTACGTACACCAATGATAAATTTGTTACAAAAAGAAGGAAATTCTACAAGTCGAGAAACTAATGATATAAGCAGCTATCGAAGATTGTAAAGTGCTGCGTAGGATGGATATTCACATAGAATGGTAACAGAAGTCTGAAAATAGAAGTTCTCCTGGCATCCTGGGCATTGACTCTTTACAAAAGCTAAACAAATTGCTTTGTGATTAATATCTAATTTGAATATGCCATGGTAAACTTAAGTGGTTGCTTTTGAAAGAAACTGTCATTTTCACCGAATTTTTTTTACTATACTTTTGAAATTTACCCACTAGTGTTTAAAAATAAACTTAACCTGAGGATGCAGTCCTATTCACTGTGGCTTCCACTAAGATTTTCCAGGGAGATTAGAATGTACTTTCTGCACAGGCATTAACTTGTCAACCTTTATTTTAGCAATCAGGGAACTGCAAATAAGCACAAGGAGAGGTCACTATTAAGCAGAAAATTTATTGATTCCTGTGTCCTCCATTTTTCATAGAATTTACATTATAAATTTCATCCTAGTACATAGAAACATTTGTTTGTAATAGTTTGCCTTGCCTTTGGCCAGGTTTAAACAAGATCTGAGAATTATTCATCCATTTTATCAGTCCTTGATTCAATTCTAAACAGTTTTAAATACCTTGCTGTCTAATTTACATAGTCAGTTCTATTAGTGTTGAGAGGTTAGCCAAATATGGAAATAAACACTCAGCTAACAGTTAACTTGGCTAACATCTGTTAAACACCTTCTCCTTGTTCTTTACGTATATTGTCATATTTAATTTATTTAAATTCTCACATTCATGTCACCTCACATGTAACGTAGATGTTATAGGGACTGACAGTCAGGTGCTTGGCCAGGGTGACTTAATTAGCACCTTCCCTTCTGACTGGTCCACGTCTTTCTAGTCATGAACTATTTGAAGTATCATCTCTGGGAATTACTAACCCATTTTACAGAAGAGAAAAGTAGACGTCAGGACCACCATTGGTAAATGCACATTTGGTCAAAGATGGAATAGACACAAATATGTCAAAATCAAAGGAATAGAATCTTTATAACATGTTATATTTAATACTATTTTAAAATAAATTGCAATTTGTATTTATTCAAATAGTTATTTTTGCATGACACTTATTGAATCATATCTTTATACAATTTGAATAATTTATGAGGAAAACATTTCCATGCATTAAAACATGTGCTTAATTATCAAAATGAGAAATCACAAATTATCAGAGAAATAGAGAGTGCAGTGTGTCCACTGTTATAACTATATATGCTTTGACTCATCCTTAACCATGAGCAGACTAACAACATAAACCCAAACCAGATAATAAAATCCCGAAAATAGCAAGGTGATAGTTTTGACTTAGATAGTGTGTGTGCGTGTGTGTATTTGTGTGCCCGCACGCGCGCATGCCCACACACAGCATGCACTTGAAAATACAAAAAGGTATCCAAAAATTGAGGCAATAAGTGGGAATTTCCTCTTCTCTTTACTTTCATTTTACACAATACATACAAAAACATTCACAGGATAAAAAAGTATCTCTTTAGCCACCACACAATGATTATGAGATACTTTTAAATGAAGCAAACTTATATTTTGTTTTATTATTTGTGGAGTAATAAAACAAAGGAATTTGAGTATTTATGGGTGTACTAAAAATCTGGCAATCAACACAACTTATTCATATTTACAAAAATACATGGCATCTGGCTCTATCTTGGAGGGAATCTGTACTCTAGTTCAATCTTAGTTCCCTGCAACGTCGCCGTAAATCCCCAAACAGCTAATCATGAAAATATCAATGAAACGAGCACATACTTTATTTATAAGTCTTGGCTTACTAGGTACTCATTACATTGCCAGAGAAGAGGAATATTAAAATAAATGATATCTGTGTTCAGCACTGAAAATAAATCAAAAGAGCCGCAATGTCAGTTATAATAGATTTCAGTCAAATGTCATTTTGTCACTTTAAACTGAATTGACATTTTGAACAATTCTAGAATAATTTCACCTAGATATAATTGGCTAACTGGAATAATTAAAACCCTAAATATATAAAATATTGCAAGACAGTATATACCTTAAGTTATATGCATAAAGCAATATCATTAACGCATTTTAGATTTTTCAGAATTATATATTAGGAATTTATGCAGTGAATTATGAATTATGGTAATGCTTTATAAAAACAGAATTTACTTCTTTTCTATCTTATTTGTTAAGGTGAAATGTTTGGCTAAAGCAAAATAATCATTTGCTGGAAGCAGAATCCTTCACAAAATCATAAAGGAATAGGTGAATATTCAGGACAGGCTCACCTCCGGGAGGCACCATTCACACTGCACTTTACAGACTGCACAGCCACGTGTGGTGCCTTTGAGTGGAATCATGCCAAGAATCTACTGTTTAAGCAAATAATATGTCATCTCTAATTTCTAGCCTACTATACTTCCTTATCCTTTGCAAAAACCATCCAGGGCATTTCAAATGGTTTTGACCTCTCTTTTATCAGCTGAATGGTTGACTTTTTGTGAAACTTCTTTTTCCTCAATTAGTTTTGCATTGGTTGATAGTGCAGGGACCCCTTTGAGCCATTTTTTCATTAGAGACATTTTAAACCCCTATCTCTCCAGACACTGCGCCTTTGAGTAGATCTAACACATCTAATCTGTACATTCATCCAGCTGTTTACGCTTTGCTAATTCATACATATGGTAGCAGTCAAAATTTAACAGAATGTGCATTTAGAATTGTGTTCAAAACAAAGGATGGCCTGAAACAGGAATGGCAAGTTAAATCTGCCATGCATTATTGTGTCTCACAAATGACCCGCAACGGAGTTACACTCTCATCAAGAATGACCAGTTAATTAACCTCCGTATAATTCAAAGTCATTCACTCATTACCGCAAGCAACCAAAGTCATCACAAGGAGAGCATGCTCATTTTTTTCAGTATGAGGAAATTGTCACCTTTGTTCTTCAGAATTCCTGTCTTTGGATCTCAATACTGAAATTCCTGCCTTGTCTTTGTGTTATACAACATAAAGCAACATGAACAGTTCAAAACACAGCAGATAAAAACAACATAAAAAATACAACACATTTTCTAATAATGAATTTACTTCACTATCTTTATAAAATCATTTACAAAAATTGCAACACATAATTTCATAAATATATTCTTTATTTAACTGGCTAAAATTCCATGTTTTTAAGCATTTAGTCATCGTAGCTCTCTAAAAAGAAATGGGCAAGAGAATAAAGTTCTCCTTAATAATACCTAGTATATACCTGATCAGCTTAAACTTCTCTCCTGTGTTTGTAACCTCTATTATTATTATTTTTTTAATATATATTACAATACTTTTTTTTTCTCCCCAAAGCACCAGTACATAGTTACACATTCCAGTTGTAAGTCCTTCTAGTTCTTGTATGTGAGCCGCCGCCACAGCAGGACTACTGACAGATGAGTGGTGTGGGTCTGTGCCCAGGAACCAAACCAAGGCCACTGAAGCAGAGCGTGCTGAACTTTAACCACTAGGACATCAGGGCTGGCTCAATAACCTCTATTATCTTTGACACGTCCATTTAGTTCTCTTTCTAGAGTTGAACGCACCACCCTCCCCCGAAACCTGGTCTACTATTGTGTTCCCTGTTGTAGTAAATAGCACCGCCATTTATTCCAGTTACTCAGGTTAGAAACCTAGGTGTTAATCTGGACCTCATCTTCTCTGCCATTTTTCACATCTACTCAACCACAACCTGTAAATTCTACCTCAAATATTTCCAACAACTGTCTACTTCTCTCTCCCTGCAGTGAAAGCCTCCTAGTCCAGGCCACCAACTTCTTGTCCTTGGGTATTTGGAACAGCCTTATGACTTAGCTCTCTGCTTCCAGTCTTGCTCCATCACAAGCTAGCCTCCATTCTGTAAGCCAATCTTACAAACACAAAACTGATGATTCACTACACGGTTAAAAATTCCTTGATGATTTCCCATCTCCATTAGGATAAAGTCCACACTTCTTAAATTCCCTCCATGAATTCTTCCCAGCTTATTTTTCCACTGTCAAATACTGGTATACTCACCATACCTTCCCAGGAACTGTGTTAAACTGCTTTCAGTTCCTCTAATACCTTATAATTTCTTACCATCACACTTTCAGGCTTTCTGTAACAACTGTCTGAAGTTCTTCCCCACAAGCCCCTGGATAACACCTGTCTGTCATTCACTTATCGGTTTAAACATTATACAAGCCAGAAGAACTTCTCTGGCCTAGCAGATTAAATCAGGTTCCTGACTAGTTTCCCAAATGTCCTTGCATTTCCCCTATATTAATACTCTCTCTCCTCTTCTCTCTTGTTTCTCCTAGTTGTCTCTCTGAGCTTTTAAATGTATGTGGGTGTGGATCTACCTACCTTGCTCACCAGTGTAACAGCAATCTCTATTACATGTCTGTTATTTTAAAGCAGAAACTCAAAGAAAAAAGTACTTTCTAGCTTGAGATTCAGACTATAGAAATAATATATCAGGATCTGAAATTTTTTAAAAAACCAACTTAGATTTGGGGGAGAGGGGTATTTAGCAATCCTCCGAGCCAGACAGCCCGGTTCAAAATTTAGATTTGCCCCTTACTAGTGGTGTGACCTTGGGCAAGTTACCTAAATATCTCTGAGCATCAGTTTGCTCGTCTGTAATATGGAGACAACCACACCTTCCTCACAGTTTTGTTGTGAAGGTTAAATGACAAAATACTCGTACAGTGCTTACAATAGTGTTTGGCATGTGGAAAACCTATAGTAAATCTATTAACTTTTATTATTACTAATGTTTTAAGCAGGAAAATGTAAAGTCAGACTGTTTGTGTTCAGATCTTGCTTTGATACACTCTCATCCTGTCACCTTGGTCAACGGACTCAATTTTGCAAAGTGTTGGATTTCTCTCCTCTATAAAATAAGGGGACAGAAAGTGTTCAGTAAAAACTTGCTGACCAATGTTAATGTTAGGCTATACTAGATGGTTGAATTAGGAGAGGGAAAAGTTCTTAAGTTAAAATCTTGTTCACTTAAAACTGTAGCATTAGTAAATTTGACATATAACCTCGGTTAAAAATCTTTATCACTTACTGTAATTAAAAATACATGAACCTGGGGCTGCCCAGTGGCGCAGCGGTTTGGTTCGCGCTTGGCAGCCCGGGGTTCACGGGTTCGGATCCCAGGCGTCTGCGGATGCACTGCTTGTCAGCCATGCCGTGGCGGCGTCTCATATAAAATAGAGAAAGATGGGCACGGATGTTAGCCCAGGGCCAGTATTCCTCAGCAAAAAGAGGAGGATTAGCAACAGATGTTAGCTCAGGGCTGGTCTTCCTCACACACACACACAAAAAAATAGATGAACCTACAACGTACATTAGGTGCAAATGTCCAGGAGTACCAAGTTCAAGAAATTAAAATTAATAGTAACTTGAATGAAAAGTATCTTCCTGTGAATTGACTCATCTGGGGAAAAAAAATGCTATTTCTTTTTTTCTAGGGAGTAAAAGTAAAATATGTACTCTCCTGCTATTTTTAGATTGCATCTCAGGATTATTGAAAATTATGACTCTGGACATAATTTTATGGATTCTTTCCTTATGTATATTCCTTTAAACATAGCTTAATTTTATATTAATTTAACTCTATTAACTGAAAGACTGAATTTTTTAACTTTTTCTACTATTTTCTCCTTTGGCCATGAAATTTTAATATCATATTTCTCTGGTTCCCTCATCCCAATGTGTAGCATTTCCTGTGATAGAACGTGTCATTTGTACTCATTCCCCTGTTATTTCATCGTGCTGAGCCAAATGAAGTTTTTAACTAATACCAACTCATTATTAGCAACCTTACCGTGCCATTACATTTAAGTCATTTTCCTTTGCTCCATGCTGAATGGAATCATTACTCTACATGTGAAATCCTAATATAAATATTTATTAGCCAAATTTACACTGCACATACAAATGGATAGTTTAGAAGCTAACAATATCAACTATGCTACCTTTGCACAGGGTTTTAAATGTTCTACTGAAGGATGCAAGGGGAATAAGTGGATTCTAATATATCATCGACAAATAGCCAAAATGTTCTGAGCTGGATCAGAGGCAAACCACCACAAATCGTCAGACCCTTCACTCACAAGCAAGTTCATCGACTCAGCTCTTTCTTTAACAGTAGTTGCTCAAAGCAGAAAAAAAAAATCCCTCTCCGCAGTGATTTACAATGAACGATTTTTTGTTTCTCTGGCTGTTTAGCAAGTTTTGAACATTTTTGCTATTTTGGAGAATTTCCACCTTTATGATTTGAGCTTCTTTCTCCAAGGTAGAACCCACAAACCTTGATTCCCTCGTCTTTGGTGCTCGGGCTCAACTAATGAGATCCGAGATCATTAATGCAAGACTTCAGAACTGAGCCCCGTGAAGGAGAATCTGCACAGAATCCATTTTGCTGTGAGAATGGTGGCAGAGGCAGCTGCTTGCTGAGTGGCGGTGGTTACAAGATTGCATTCCTGGCTCTGAAATAATTCCAGTGGGGGTGGTAGTAAATTGGAGTTCCTGGCAGGAAGGGGTGGAGGGTGGGCGTGGCAGCGGTTTAGTCAGCAAGCCAGTTGTATGGCATGGTTTTGGGCAATGTTCCTAGAAGCTGAGTCTTGAGCCTGGTTTTTCAGGCACCTTAGCATTCCACGAGTTACCCATTTTTTAAAAAAAATAAATGCCTTGTCTAATTCATCAGTAAGAATCAATTTCTGTTGCTTTTAACAAGAATCTCGATATCCTTACATAGAATTCTTTTCACAACTCCAAATGTATCAGGCCTAGCTGAAACTGCATCCAGAATGGGAGAAAAAGAATAGAGCAATTAAATTTTAAAATTATCATTTTCAAGTTCTAATAGTTACCGGGCACCATGTTAAAGCTTGCCAGGCATCATCTCATTTAATCTTCACAATAGCTTAATGAGCACGGTATTATCCCCATAATGCCAAAGAGGAAACAGAGACAGAGATTAGCTAATCTGCCCAAGATCTTCATGCTGTTGGTTACCAGAGCCTTGTGATGCTGTAGATAGAGGTTACCAGCATTCTTGCTTGTGGCCACTCAGTTTACGTATTTTTGATAAGTTAAAGTAATGAAGTAATGAATCAGCTCACGACTTGTATCAGCTAGTGTTATCCATATGACTCTCTTTTATTCCAGAGAGCTATAATAAATATGGGGGTACTGGCTGACTCTTTGCTCTTTCCTGTCACTTTTACCTCGTGTTTATCTTCAGGTCTGGCATTCGCTCACATGGAGGCCCTGTATCTGCACTTTAACACTTTAAACCTCAACTTGCAACCTTGCCTGGATGAATAGCTTCATCTTCCCTTAGATGTCAACATAAAGTCAGAGTAATCCTGGGTCTTTTCTTGTCAGTTTCTAGGAGCACTTACAGAATATAAACACTTATATCTGGGTCTGTGTTAGAAGGAATCAACCAACTTGAAACAGAAAGGCTTCTCAAAATCTAAGTTGAAAAAAATACTTTAAGTCTATGGAAATTGACAAGGCAGACCCCAAACTGAGGAATAATTGACACTAGTAACCATTTTTCATTCCTAAAAATATATGACTACAGAAGAACAAGTCCTCCAACAGATTTAAAAAACAAAATAGATTTTAAAAGTACATATAACTCTTTTTAAAGTTAAACTATTCACTGAATATCAATAGTTCAAGACAATCTCTTCAAAGAAAACTGAACCATGTGTTTGTCCCCCCACCCCTCCAAAAAAGGTCCACAATATCTTCGAAAGGGATTACGGAAAAGGGCACTTAAAAAAAGTCCAAATAAGACATTAAATAAACAAAAGGGAACATATGTGTGGAAAATGCTTAACAGACATATAACCGGCACCCATTTCCAAGCAGGATTTTTCTTATAGGTTGCTTAGCTGACCTCAGTTAGAGGTCAGAGAGAATCCCCTCAGGATGTCATATAGACTCTTTCTCTAAATGATGTAAGTTGGAAGTCCAAGCAGAAAATTTTCCTTTCGTGCTAAATCTCCCTTGCTCAAGACTTCGCTTTCCAGTTTATCTTCCATCTCTTCCTCTGTGACCTCAGAAACTGTCAATTTGCAATTGTCTCATTTCATTGGCCACTCTTATTTATTGCTTCTTATGAAGCTAAATTGACTTTGTTACTGTTTTTTCTTTTAACATTTGTTTTTATCTCTGGCACACATTGTGTTTAGCACCATTTCCCCATCTGTCTAAATGCTAATGGTTTTAATTCCCCCATATTTGTCTCTATATTTTGATCAGTTCTTGGGAAGAGGGAAGGTGTAAATCTGTTCTTAACAGCATCAACTCTCAGCTCCAAAAGAGTAGGGACTTTTGTCATTTTTGTTCATCGTTATATTCCCAGTGACTAGAAGATCACCTAGAATACTCATTATGCCCTGGTGAATCAGTTCTTCCTACTTAACAGAGGGTAGTTTACCTGTAACCTGCTCTCATAGATTTTGGAATCAAACAGCTGAACTAGCATGAGCTCTAATTTCCGCTTTGTAAAATGAGAACAAAAGTAATCCTGCTACTTCATATGATAGTTTAAAGGATTACTTTCTAAATGTATATGTGATAATGCTTTGTAAACTGGGAAAGTTCTTATCATTATTCCTTTATTAATGTAGCTCTTGGGTAAAATACATTTCATTAGCTCCTATTTCTTGTTCCTTGGTATATGAATTCACTTTGATTTCTTTCTGTCAATAGTTTTTCTTTTTCTTCTCCTATATTAATGTAAGCTTTCATCTGTTGAAATGCTATTTGTGGAAATTAAAGTTGACAGATACTTTTTTAAACAAAAACAAAGTTTTTATTTGCTAATAAAAATTTGTCCCTTGGAATATCTATTTCTTCGTCATTCAAACCCACTACTCCTGTCATTACCATACCAAGGACTATCTTCAAAGATACGCCCTGAGGTTTTATACAGTATTGATCTGGGTTAATCCAAGCTTTGAAAACATGCAATTTAAAAAATGCTATTCAAATTTTAACTAGGTAATATTTTATTAATATGTAGGAAATGTATTTCCTTCTCATACAATTTCTAATTAAATAGAACCTCACATTTGAATAAAGATAAACCATGTTTGGTTCTTGCTGCTTAAATTCCTGCAAAAATAATCCCTTTACCAACTTTTCAGGGATACACGTCTGTACCCGATATTATTCTTTCACCTAATTATGTCAAGGAAAGACAAGATTGTACCAGTTATTCGTTTTAATATTAATTTAATTTTAGTATTCAAAGATGATTTCTTTATAGTGTAAAAGGGAAAATAAGAATGAAATTAGAATCATTCTCATCCTTTTCCAGTTCCAGAATGAAAAATGTCCTTGAAATGATATATGTTCTAAAAGCACACCAATTTTTAACACTAAAAAAATTTTAGATAATAAGTTAAGGTAGGGGCCTATTATGAGCTCATTTTTATCCTCCCTGAAATTCATATATTGAAGTCTTCACCCCTATGTTTTGGAATGTGACCATATTTGGAGACGGGGCCTTTAAAGAGGTAATTAAATTAAAATGAAGTCATTAAGGTGGCCCTAATCCATTATGACTGGTGTCCTTGTAAGAAGAGGAGATTTGGACACAGACGCAAACAGAGGGACCATGATGTGAAGACACAGGGAGAAGATGGGCATCCACAAATCAAAGAGAAAGTCCTGGAACAGATTTTTCCCTAACAGCCCTCAGAAGGAACCAACGCTACCTATACCTTGATCTTGGACTTCTAACCTCCTGAGCTGGGAGAAAAAAAAGTTCTATTGTTTAAGACATGCAGTCTGTGGTACTTTGTTATGGCAGCCCTAGCAGGCTAATACAGGGGCTATGTAGAAAATAAGGGGAAATTAACTCCTAGCCCTAAGAAGAACAGGTCTGCCTTTGCTATAGCATAAGCTAATGACTTAGCTCTTTACATGTTTCATACCCTTTAAAGAATCTTAAAAAATAAATGCATTTTTTATTCAGTAACATTGTCTGAAAAAATAAATGATGTTTTATTTTTAATTACTCAATTCAGCTACTGGTTTATAATAAAGATATACAGTTTAATATGTTAGTGAGAGGGGATATAATTATATTATCCACGTTCTTTATCATCACTAAGGATTAATTCAAGACTAAATAAACCAAAGATCATATCTTATCACTATTTTAAAATATTGCACCATAAAATATAATATAAAAATTGATAAACAATCAGGTAACCCATAATCCAGGTTAACTAATAAAATAATACGGTTGAAGTCCTCCCAGTAGCCTGCTATAGGAGATGCTAGTAATACCCTATCCAGATTCCACTCACTGAACAGGTGCAGCCCATCCCCCAGTTGCTGTGACTGTTGGTGGCTGACAGCTCACAGATGCCTCCTTCTATGGAGAATTGCCCATTGCCAAACAGGAGCTGCCTTGCCCAGAAAATCAAGCCTCCATGCAGGAGGGGAACAGCCAGGAGCTAGTAACTGACCTACCTAGGGTACCTCAAAGTGGGACCAACACTGTGGTACAATTCATGCTGCAGATCCTTCATGAGATCATTCTGAAGCTCAACTCTAGCAGAGTCCACATCCTTGCTTGGCCTTTTTCTCTGTTCTATCCTGCTTTATCCCCATATTCCTACCTCCTGAGAGCACACTATCAATAATTCACTTGTACAAGAGTTCAGGCTCTGCTTTACTCAGGCTCTGCTCCTAGGAAAACTCACCTGAGGCAGTCAGTGCCAGAAGGGGCCAGAGGAAGCAAACTTTAATGATGGGAGTCTCAAGTTCAATCACTCACCAGTCAAATTGCAATGAGAACCCATTGCTAGAGGTAGGTAGACAATTGCTAGTCTCTAGCATACTGCAGCACTGAGATTTGCCAGTGCCCCTTTCACAATCTTCATTCTTTCTCATTGGGTGAACTGTGACAGCATATAAGTGCAAGGAGATGTACTAGTTGGTGCGATGATATGGGGGAAATAGTAACTATAAGAACTGTAGAATTAGGTGTCTATGGCAAAGTGCCCTATCATGTTGGAATGAGAGGATGAGAGGCTCAGATTTAATAACAAAAACTTTGCAAGCCAAGTATGAGTCAGAAAACCTTCTTGGCAGCATTTAAAATGCCAACCATTCAACAGCAGCTGAAGTACTGTAGAGTTAAAATTCAGGCATAGGTCCTAACTGTAAGAGAGGCAGAAGTTCAAAGAAGGTTGCATTCTTGGCCTAGCCAAGTATTCCACATAAAAGTTACAGCTCTGATAGGCAAGCAGTGGGAACCCTGAGACTTTAGATGGACATATCTGGGATAGATACCCTTGAGTGCTTAAACTCTCAGATTCCCCTGAACCCTATGTGACAACAGAAGTAGCCACAACCCTTTGTTTGGAGACAGAGATACCTCCTTTACTTAAAGACCATGCAGAGTTCTCAAATGTGGCGGGTACCCTATCAATACCCTAAAAGACAATGCTTCCTCTCCTTAGGATCTGCTACCCCTCCATTCTCGGCCCTCAATTATAATTAGGGTCAAATTTTAGCAAAATATGACTGGCAGTGTTCTCGGCCTGCTAAGAGAGGACAGGGATTATACCCCAAAGGAGCTGCAAAATCTGGCTAACATATACTAGCAGAAAACAGGAATATGCCTGGCAATGAATCCCAAGGCTGTTGAATCAAGAGAGGTAGAATATAAAACCAGATCCAGGAGAGTTTATGAACAAAGGAACACTCTCCCATGACACAAGATATAACATCGTTGAGGGGATGGACCAAATACACTGCTGGGTATGGATTTTAGAAGCTTAAGAAAAGTGATGGCCCAATTTAAATAAGGTAGAGATGCCAGGGCTGCCAATTCAGATTATGGAGGAAGAGATAAAAAACTCAGAGCAGTAGGCATTCTAGAATTGTTCTACTATTTAAGAATTATAAAACAATAATTGACTGTGTTTTCTGGAAGAGCTTGGAGCACTCCATTTACCATGGCAATAAGGAAAGCAGATTACAAAGGGGCACTAGCATTGTTGAAAAGCGCACCAATGGCTGCTCTCTGTGGACTGGGACTGATGGTAAAAGATGCTGTTAAAGAGCAGGACTCCTTAACAGCAGTGAGAAGATAGTATCCCCAAACCACAGCAGACATAATTATTGTAATAAGCAGCAAGAAGAGTAGCAAGAATAGCAACTAGGAAAGATTGATCTGCAGGGATCCATTGTCATGGCTAAGAGAACATGATTTTCCTAGGGGCATGTTAGATGGGCAGCCAACAAAAGTATTTCTTAATATATATAATCAAAAGAAATGGAGAATAGATGAGTAGGCCGAGGTCAGCTACATAAATGGAAAATCATAATCCTCTCCACAGTTTCCAAACCTGATCCAGTCCTCAAACTCAGAGCCCACTAACTGAAGGACAGACCAAGTTCCCGTCAAGAAGGACTCTGAAACACCATGCTAATTATGTACTGTGGTAATTTCCCCTGTCCTTTTCCCCTGAGGGACCTATAGCCATTTACTTAGGTAAGTATACATTGAGGATAGAAATGTTCAGATCTTTCCAGGACCGTGGAATAGAGTCTGATCTGACACTAGTATCTGGGGAGCCAAAGTGCCTTCATGGTGTCGCTGTTAAACTGAGGGTGTATGGAGTCAAACAGCAAGTGGAATCCTGGCTTAGGCTTGGATCCATCTCGTAGTCAGTCCACTGAGTGTACAGACCCACCCAGTAGTCATTTCCCAGGTTCTCAAGGGACAGACTTACAGTTGGCAGAATCCCCCTGTAGGTTCCTTGACCTGTAAAGAGCTACAGTAGTTGAAGAGGCTAAGTGGAAGCTCTATGTATTAGTTTTCTATGCCACATTAAAAGTAAATTACCACAGAGACTTAAAAAAAAAAACAGAATTCTGTAGGTCAGAAGTCCAAGTGAGCTCCACTGGGTATTCTGCTGAGAATCTTACAAGGCTGACCTGTGCTCTTATCAGAAGGCTCTGGAGAAGCATCTGCTTCTATGCTCAATAAAGTCTTGGGGAGAATTCGGTTTCCTATAACTGTAGGACTGAGGTTCTTGTTTTCTTGCTAGATATCAGCTCCTAGAGGCCACCATCTTGTTCTTGCCCTGTGGTCCCTCTCTCTCAGCAATAGAGAACCTCCCTTATGTTGACTCACTCTCACAGGAATCTCTCTAATGTCTTCTTTTGCCACAAGTTGGCAAAAACACTCTAAATTTAAAAGGCTCATGTGAGTCTATTAGGCCCACCCAGATAGTATCTCTTTTGCCATATAATGTAACCCAATCATGCGAGTAGCACCAGGGGCCAATGACCATGCAGACTGTACCCGTTTTCTACTGCTGTGCAAACAAACACAAACTTAGTGGCTTAACCAATACAAATTTGCTATGTTATGGTTCTGGGGGTCGAAGTCTGAAATGGATCTCACTGGGCTAAAATCAAGGTGTTGGCAGGACTGAGTTACTTCTGGAGGCTCTGAGGGAGCATCTGTTTTCCTTGCCTTTTCTAGCTTGTAGAGACCATCCTAATTCCTTGGCTAAGGACCCTTTCAAAGCGAGTAATGTCAAGACCAGATGTTCTCACACTGCTTTCTCTCTGCTCCTTTCTTTCTCTTTTTAAAATTTCCTTGATTACGTTGGGTCTACCTGGATAATCCATGTTGATCTCCCTATTTTAAGGTCAGCTGATTGGCAATGTTAATTCCATCTGCAACATTAATTCCCCTTTGCCATGTAACTTAACATATTCACAGATTCTGGGAATTAGGACATGGACACTTTTAGGGGCCTGTTATTCTGCCTACCACACCTAGAAACAGCACCCAGCAGCGCAGATAAATAGTAACTGAAAAACAATTGCAACTCATGAGGAATGGCAGCAATAAGTGCCACCACCAATGACACAAGGATGCAGGGTTGGTAATTCTCATCATAGTCTTTGTTAAGTCACTGTTGGTCCCTGGCAAAACCAAATAGATTGTGGTGGATGAAAGTAGGCTACCACAAACCTAAGCAAGATTAATCCTAATTATCACTGCTGTTTCAGATGTGATAGTCTCTACTAGAGCAGTCTCTGGTACCAGGTATACGGTCACTGTATAAAATAACTAAGGCAGTAGATGTCAGCTCACATTTGTCCTCAATGCTTGTGCACTGGGATCATGGACAAAGTAGCCATGTTATAGGGGTGGAGTCTATGCATGAGCCCAATAGCATGAACTCTCAACAAGGCTGATCTACATACTGCCAGTGATGTATGTTTGACTATCCAACAACAGAGGCAAAATCTGAACCCTAATGGAGTATTGGTCCTTGAGGAGATTAACCAGCACTTAGTGCAAGTTGACAGTATTGGACTCCTTCCACTTTGGAAGTGACAATATTTCATCCTGACTGAAACTGACAAATACACTGGGTTGGGTTTGTCTTTCCTATTCACAAAGCTTCAGGCACCATCACTATCAGAGGATTTGAAGAGAGTATGATTTGTTATAATGGGATTCCACATAACATTGCTTCAGACCAAGGGATCCACTTTACAGCAAAGGTGGTGTGTCAGTGGACACATACCATACCACCACTGTTTCTACCACATACCCCACCATCCAGAAGCTGAGGACTTCACAGTCTCTCGAGGGTACAGCTAGAGTACTACCTTTGAGAGGACACTCTGGAAGAAGAGGAGTCATCCTTCAGGATGGGGCATATTACTTTACATGAACCAACATTATATGGTTCTATATTATCAATAAGTATATGTCAGGAAAGACAGGTCTGGGAAACAAAGGGTGGAAATAGTTGTAGTTACATCCAACATCACTCACAGAGACCAACTTGGAGAATTTTTGCTTTTTGTCCCTGCAGCTTTGAGTCTTGACTTGCTAGAGGAACTGGGTCCCAGAAGAGGGATGCTTCTCCCAGTGGACACAGTACGAGTCCCACTAAAGTTAAAGCAAGAGCTGATGCCTGGCCATTTTGATTTCCTTGTGTCAGTGGATCAGCAGGCAGAGAAATGAATTACCATACTGGCAGGGCCGATTGACCCTCATCTTCATGAGGATGTCAGAGTGCTGCTACAAATTGGAGGCAGGAACAAATGTTTGGCACTCAATGGCCGGCTGGAGCATGGTACTCCTATGCCCAGTTTTAATTGTAAATCAACAAGTATAGCAGCCACAGCCTGATAAGACCTTATAACCAATGACCCTTCTGAATGTCACTCCACTGGGCAAGCCATCTAGCTAAGAGGAGATGCTAGTCAAGCGAGGGAGGGAAGATAGAATGGATGGTGGAAGAGCGATGCAGAGTAATTAGTTAATTCCTCAGGAACAAACGTAACAGCTAGGGTTATGGTCCATCCCATAAACCCTCCTCATATATGTTTCCCAGAAATTGTGACCAGCTAGAATCCTAAATAAGCTGTGCCCAAAAGTAGTGAGCTAATGTGAGAAGCAAGAGGACCTGCGTGGTACAAATAGTAGATTGTAGTAGACACCCCACCCAGATCCTCCTTGCCAGACCGGTGAGTCCATCTGTCAACTAGGTGCTGTGATTATTGGCAGCAAAAGTCACAGCTGCCCATTTCTCTGGAGAACTGTCCTTACCAAAAAGTATCCTTCTCAGTTAGAAAGTTCCCCACCAGTAATCCTTGGCTACACAGTCACCCTTGCATGGAATGTTTCCCCATAATGCAAGACCATCTACTGTCTTTCTATGTCCTCAGACAGTTCATTTGTAATTGTAATTAGGTTAAATTCTTGATATTTTAGAGTTTGTTATTATAAAGAGCATTTCACTTTACTATTTTTCTCCCTGGTTGTTGCTTTTATAAATTGTTTTTCTTCCCAGAACTGATAGATAGTACTAATTGGTTCTAATTGTTTGTTGATTTGGTTGTTTTTTCTCTAGGTAGGTGCTCATCCGATCTATAAATAGTGAGTTGTAGCTCTTCTCTTCCAATTCTAGGCTACTTTTTAATGTTTCTTTTCTTGTACAATTGGCCACAATGTTCAATATTCTTTTAAGTACAAAGAAGATAGTGGGCATCTTTGTCATGTTCCCTATCTTAGGAATGAATACAATATTTCATTAGGGTTTGAGACATAAAAGCTTCCCAAATTAAGGAAGTTCCTTCCCTATCCTAATATGCTGAGTTTTATTTTTAACAAAAAATAAATGTTTAACTTTATCAAATGCTTTTTCTACATTGAAATAATTATACGATTTTTTTCTCATTTATCTGTTAATATTAAATATAGTAAGCAATTTTATAATATTGAAAAACTTACAGTTTTGTGATAAAATGTATATTTTCATAATCTATTATTTTAAATGTATTATTAAATTCATTTAGCCAATAATTTATGATTTTTATATTTATTTTCATTAACACAAAATAGAAAAGAACTGTTTTTTGAAAGTTTGGTAGAACTCACATGTAAAACCTCCTCAGGCCTTTTGAGAGAGGAAAACTTCAATGACCATTTCAGTTTCTTTATTGCTTATTGATCTGTTCAAATTCTTTTTTCTCATTCTCAGAGAGAAAAAGCAATTTACCCAATTTTCTGTTGCCATTTACCAGCAGAGATGAAAATGTAGCTCAGGTCTCATTGATTCCATCGCTTATGTTCTTATAACTATGATGACTATCATATAGCCTTACCTTGTTTAGAAGATGTCCTCCTAATAGAGAGTATGGAGCAAGAACTAAACGGATAAACACAGTGAAAATAGTGTATATAGAAGACAACTCTTGTTAGCCTGAAATACAAATTGAAGGGAGACATAATGAAGGGGGAAAAATGAATAAGGAAGGTTATTTCAATAACCGTCAGGCATAAGTTGAAGAGTATAGAATGTATTATTGTTGACTGGAAATGAAAGAAAAGAAAACGGTAGATGGCCCAAAGAAGAGAATGTCGAGTGAAAAGTAAGAATAAATAAAAACCCCTTAAAATATGAAGTGGAGATACCCAGTTTATTTGGCACAAAACAAAACACCTTAAACCATAAAAGGAAAAGACTGAAAGGAAGAACTGGTAGTGAATGAATTGTTATATATCCTGGTGGTGTGACTATCCATTCTTTTCGCTCCTTGTGATCCCCGCCCCCCTACCCCCTCCGCGTGGAGGGAGTGTCCTAGTATAGTCTTCCTGGCTTCTCTCTACTGGCTCATTCACTCCTTCCAAAGAACAGAGGAATGATTTAAAGAGGATCTTGGCAGAATAATCCCAGATCTTTCCTCCCTATTTCCTCTGGGGTGTGCTGTCTACAGAGAATATTCTGCTCTGTCTCACTTCTAAGAAACTAGTTCTAGAGGATCAAACTTGAATCCCTCAGAGGGACCCCTGCCCCAGCCCAGAGCTGTCAGTGACTAGGTGGCTAAATCGCTCTGATTCTGGGTCTCAGTATTAGGATTTGGTATAAACCACATTTTCCAAAACAGCTTTACCAAAGTAAAGGTTATATTTGGCTTCTCAATCTGCCTATTCTTTTGTCCTATTTGTCAATTAGTTCAGAATTCAGGAAAGGAAAATGAGTGATATTGTTTGGCTTCCTCAAACACCAAGCATGCATTAAGACAGATTTGAGATAAAATACATTGATGTTTAGAAATTGAAAATAAACATTTGGTTGATTTGTTTGAGATGGAAACAAGAATATGTGAAACATTCACATAGAGGTGAAAGTTAAAATCCTGGAAAAGAATTAAGAAAAACTGAATTTGAAGATCCAGCTTTGAGAAGTCCTTGCATAGGAAAAAATAGAGTATATATTCCAGGACACAGAGACTTACTTGGAATGATGAGGTAAATCAGAAACCAAGAGAAAAGTCATTTTTAAGAAAGAGGAGATTCTTGACAATATCAAATATCCCCGAGGGCTTGTTAAGAAGGATGCAGGATGCAAATGACTCACTTTTAAAGCAATAATTCTGTATGTAGTGGGAGCTGAGCACCATGGCGGTTGTCCTAAGATTTTGAGAGAGAGAAGCAAATTATGGGACTGTTGAGATAAGAGTTTCTAGTGCCTAAAGTGCCTAATGTTTCTTCATTTCTGGGGACTTTCCAGTTCTGACACAGTCCACAAATGTACTTAACACAGACACTTTTTCTTAAAGTAACTTGCAACCTATGAATATGGAACAGTGATGAAGGGCTTTACGGAATGTTTATGTACACGCATAAGTGATGGGGATGAGTGAAGGAATTAAGTTTGTCAGAAATTGTGATAAAAATTGTTTTCTGTGCTTGGGAATGTCCAACTTTCAGTTGACTCCTTCAAGGTAAAAACAAAATATTGAACAACAATAACAGCAATTTTTAAAAAGCCAAACCCTGACATCTTTTCCTGTTTCTCTTCTCTCAGCTTTTACTTTGCATTTCCTGATTTTCCCACCCTAATTTATTTTTATTCTTTCTTTTTTCATATTTTGCTCAATACTTAAATACTATTTAGGTCTAGAAAAAAAGCCCGACTAAGGTTTGATTTGATTTGAGAGAGAGACATTGGATAGGATTTGCTTTTTACCTCTTGGTTTATCCCCATCTCAAAGTTCTAAATTGTAATAAACTAATTCTAACTTTCAAGAGAAGCATGAATCCAGTCTCAATGGGGAAACATTGGTTCATGTTTTCACCATAGCCTCTATTCAAAGTTAGAAATTCCCAGTAATATTAACCTGTATTCAGTTCTGTGAATACTGATCCTGAAAGGATATATAAATGCCCCATCATTGTCTTTAGTTTTTTTTTCCTCTGGGGAAATAGAGACTGGTTCCTCTAAGTTTTCCATACCTTGTTACAAACACTTACTGTAGAAAAATTTAAGGATATGAATAAACATGCAGTAATAACTCATGGGACCAGCAACTCGGCCATAATTCCTTCCCTAGACCCATCCTTACACTATATTTAGACTCCAGTCCTACTGCTGACTGTCTCCTCATTTTCCCAAATCTCTGTTCCCCTAAAAAAGAAATATATTCTGAATTTTTTTGTTTAATCAGTGCATAAATCATATGTATCTAATCCGCTTATAGATTGATTTTCTTAGATCGGATTCAATCAACTCTGGTCAGTGATGAGAGTGACAGGGAGGGGTCATTACATGCTATAAATTATTGCTCATTCAACATGGCTGAATAGACGGGAAGGATGAAGAGCAAGCAGGAATTAGGAACAGTACATTTGGTTCAATGATCCCATTTTTTAATATTACCCATATGCATAATATCACTCCATGTATGATTAAAAACATCTACTCTCTCTTCAGAAAGACATTCAGCCAATTCATCCAATGCTCACCATACAATTTCATGGTATATTGCAGTTTCCAGTATCAAAATTCAGTTCTGATGTTAATTAATGCCATTCTGCAACCTTTGACATTTTTAAGACACTACCGATATATCCTGTATAGAATGGTTGGGAAGAGAAAAAATAACGTTTAATACTCATGACTCCTATTTAATTTTTAAGAAGAAAGTAAATTACTATGAACTTCATTAGTGAGTCCTAATCTCTGCTGCTACTCGAGAGGCCATTCCTTTACCCAGTTCCATGTTCTACAGGCATTGGGCCAGTACTTCTGTCAAGAGTTTTTGCCAGATATCTTTATTACAGATGAATCTACATCCACATTGAACTTTCCCTGTAAAGTTCAGTTAACCTTTACAAATGGGTAATATAACACCTAGAGGATACTCTGGATTCTACCCTTAGTCTATTTAGCCCCTAATATGTAGTAGAAATATTATTTACTATTGAAAATTAGTTACTTATTCATTCAGCAAAGTACTATATCTACCTTTAACAAAACAAACACACAATTGTGTTCACATGTATAATAAATTTCCAAGGTTTTATTTCAAATGTATTAGAACCATTATCATTTTCTCTGGTAGAACTGTCATTCTATTTGATGTTGAACCTCCAGACCCATGGAAATCAGTATAGAGTTTAAAAAATTTTTGAGAAAGTTTATCATGTGTAATGTTTTGGAAAATTCTTAGCCATTATCTCCTTAAATATTACTTCTGCTCCGTTCCTTTCTCCCCTCCCTTACAGAAGCTGACTGCATGAATATTAGATCCTTTCACTCTATCTTCTGTGAAATTTATTTTCTCTTCTGTATTTTTCAGCCATTTATCTATCCATACTACATTCTAAATATTTTCTTCTCATCTATTTTGCAATTTATTTATTCTCTCTTCTGCTATGCCTACTTAGCTTAATTTTAGTTATTTTTAATTTTTTGCTTTAGTTACTGTGTTTTTTAGTTGTAGAGTTCATATTTGCTTATTTTTATGGTTTCCAGATCTTCACCAAAATTTTCACAATTACTTAATTCTACACATTAAGAAAATAATAGCTGTTGGTTGGGTGGCAAGTCTTATAGATGAGGTCCAATTGAGCAAGCATTTACTTATTATAAATATATTGTAAAGATAACTATCCAAATTAGAGCTTCTGCAGGTTTAGTTCAATTTTCTGTTGTTTTTCTTGATTTTCATTTTATCATCTCCTGGTGGACCTTGTTTAGATTAAAGCGTATTGGGGCTCTCTCATGATCAGAGGTGCAATTTCAATTTCACAATGAAAATCTGGGGTTTGTCCAGCTTATGTAATTTTGATCTAGAGAAAACCCACTGTAGAGTCTAGACATTGGCTTAAACTCCTGGAAGTCCTGACTTTCTATCAGAGAAGTGACCTATCTCTACTAGGGCCCACTAACCAATGCACATTAACACCCAATAGAGGAGTGTGGAGAGAAGGGCTGTACTCCAAAGCTTAAAGTACAGGTAAGTATCAATGACAAAGACTCCAATAAGTTGTGAAATTCTTGTGACAAAATACCAAATGTTTGTGGTCACAAACACCTGTAATTTTATGGATTCTGAAGGAAATATATGGCTCCAGAGAAGTCTTTATTTTATTGCTCTCAGAAATGGTTCTAAAGTTCCTTGTTGTAGAACACTCACTCATTTATTTAGTGAGTTGATAGAAAGGATTTAGTAAAATGTCCAGGTCTGGAGTTTACTGTTTCCAAATGTAAAAGCCCAATCAAAGATCAGGCCTCTTTGTTTGTAGTTAGTGGCTGCAGGCATAGCTTTTTTATTTTTTATTAGGAGGGTGTGGAATGTTCCCTTGGGCTCTGAGGCAATCACTGGGTTGCCGAGTCTTAGATATTGACCCCGTTCATGGCCCATCTATAGTCAGCTGGCTTGAATGTCTTGCAATGTAATAAAGGCATTTTTATCAGCACTTCTAAGATTACCAATATATCATCAACATGATGGAATGTTTAAATTTCAACCAGCAGTGTATAGTATTCTAAAGTTGGTCCAACTAGCAGATAACATAGTTTGGGATTTCAAGCAGCAAGAGTGTATTAAATGCCTTTCCAGATGAAGGCAAACTGACATTGACTATATTTCTGGAAAAGTATTAAAGAGAACATTAGTAACATTCAAAACAGCATGCCAAGTGCCAGCAGTGTCTGCAATTTGCAAAGATATCAGGCACAGTGGGAACAATGGTGACTACTTCCTTTGTGGTTTATAGCACCAGTAACTTTCATCAGCCAGACACAGCTATTAAAGCAAAAGATAGCAATGCATATCATCCCCATCTATGTTAAATCTTGTATGAAAAGAATAAATTCTTGTTCTCCTTGGCATGGGACAATGTTTCCATTGTACAATCTTGGCAAGTTTTAGGCATTCAAGCCCTTTTTGGCCATGCATTTGGCTGATGGTTACAGAATCCAACAACAGGGTTTTAAATTAATTCAATCAACGAGAACACACATTCACACACCCTGGAAATCCTTATCAGTTATGTAGGCTGACATAAAAACTAGCAAGGACAATCTAAAAAAAGCCAAAGTGTAGCCACCTTAGCTCTGGTATCCAGTAAGTTTATGAATTTGGAGGGCCTCCTCTAGGGAATTCAAATCATGTGTACTAGGTTTTAGACTTGTTTTAGCTTATTCTGTCAACATAATTCTCTTAAGTCTGGATTTTTATTCAACCGATTGGTTTATTTTAGTCTTTGCTCCCTAGAAGTAAAAACAATTTCAGGTTTTTTTCATGAGCTATTACGATCCAGTTTAATTAGGTATAGTTGTCCCTTTCATGCTATGAGAAAAGTCTGCAACAACAGCTAAGGTGACTCATCCTTGCAATTCTGTTATCTCATAGTTTTCAGCCATAACACAGTGTAATGCATGCAAGTTTTATCCAGACTCTGCAAAATCTAGCCTCCCTTTCACTAGCTAACTAGTAGTCCTAATTATCCACAAGTTCCTTTTGTGACGTATCTACTTCTCTTTAGAAAGACTTGCTTGTCTGGGGCCTATAGGAGCTTAGTACCACTACCTCCAGGCAGTGGATATGATAGCTGGGCAGCCCCCAGAGGCTCCTGGACGTCTAGAGTCCATGGTTATCTTGCCCACTCCAGGACTCCTGAACATTATGTCCAACTAGCTTGGTCCTGAGCTATGAAACAATACTGTGGCCGCCTTCCTCTGGCAGGAAAAGTGGCTCTCTCAGCAGTTCTGCCACTTTGTTACAGTGTCCATACAGCCACCGTCCCCAGGAAGGAATGTTTCCCATCTTAAGGTAAGCCAGTTAAACAGTGCCACTTCCAAGAACGTATAGCACAGAGACAGAGTGGTGTTTGTCCCTTCGTTGTTGTCAACTCTTGTGAAAATGGTACACACACACAGCTAGTAGTAAAATAAAATAAGTTTTGTTAAGAAAATTTGTGAAGTAACAAAGCACACTGGAACCTCCAGGTTTTATTTTTCTCCAGAGAGCTATACCTAGACCAGACAGAGTTGGACTGTATGCACCATGGCAAATGTTCCAATAGAGAAGAACCTGATCTTTGAAGTGCTCTACATATTTATAAGGATGAGGAGCAGGGAACATCTATGTGTATATGTAGCAATGGGAGTCCCTTGGTGGAGGAGTAGACTCAATAGCTGATAATCCCCTGTTCTTCCATTGGGCTGAGTCTCTGTTCAATTGCCAGAGATGGGAGGAAATGAGCTTCAGGACCATACCTGTTTGTTTCATCTCCTAAAGGTATCTTGGTCTGGATTTTAAATTGAAATTCCATTGGTCTAATTTTCACCTAAGTCGCTGAGACCATCAAGACCACATAAGTAAGGTTTGAGACAAAGATGCATGGCTTGCAAAGAAGTTGTAAGAAAACCAATTGTGTACTCTTAGCTAACCACACACTTCTGACCTAAAGGTGTTTAGAAAGTTAGGTTGAAATTCAAAGAGGATTCATTTGAAAAGAGTTTCTCTGTGAGTCTCACCACTCCCAAAGAAGAATACAGAGTTTGCTACCTCCCCAATCAAACCTATGAAAGGGCTTCAAAGTATTCAGTAGAAAGCTTGGTCAATGTCCCCTGCCATTTGTGAGGTGATCAGTAATCTAGTGTCTGAGTCATTCTTTAGATATCTAAATGGATAGAGGGGCTGGCTGGGAGTTTTTGTAATAGCAGAACACAAGCCACAGTTTCAGGAGAATTCCATTTCCAGAATTGATTAGGAGAGAGAACTAATGTTTCCTTGGACCAGACCTGGGCCCTTATTAGATGAAAGAGTTGACATGGGATCATGCTGGATACTGCCAAGACAACCATCTAGAGAAAAGAAAAAATCTTAGCAAATATAAGCTGAAGTTGACACTGGATGCACAGCCATTGAAGCCATTGAAGGAACCAGGGGAAACAAGGATACATTTAACCTATCAAGAGATAGGTTACCTTTAACCTATCCACTGAGATTGGGGGGTGGCAGATGGGAATTTAAAAATAAAATGAGAGCACCTGATGAGAGTCTACTATGTTTAGAAAAGGATAATGCCAGAACAGTGCCAGATAGGTACAACTATTCCTGTCCCTTTCCTGTTCTTTTTCCTTCCTTTTCAAGGATCATAAGTCATGTCTCAATGAGTAGAGACGTTGGAACTGGCAAAGTAGAGTGAGAAGAGCTCAACCTTGCCACCTCTGTCTCATTACAGCTTGACTTAGCTCAAAGAGCGGGGACCCAAATGGAATTTGAATATGTATTACTATTGCACTGAACCAGGCATATTAAATCCCCAACTGAATCTGTGTTCTGTGAGTCTAAGTGATCAAAGAACTTTCTTGTACCTAATATTTACAATGAAAGACAAGGTACTTTCTTCATCTAGTTGGAGGAAGAACTGGAACTATAATATCTAAAGTGTCAGTGGAAACAAAATAATAAAGTTTCTTTAAATTCACATTTTGTGTTATGCATGTTCAATTCACTGATTATAATAATAAAACCTTAAAAAAAGTAAATTTATTCAAAGGTCTTTTAAAAAATTACTTCATGTTTAGACTTTAGTTAGTGCTAACATTCAAGTCAGCACTTTGACTAACATTTGCCATGACATCCTTTGCAAAGCTTTTGGATCATTAACACTCTGGATTCCACTTGTTTGTGGAAACCCTTACCGATCTCCCATCTGACATTTCATTACATGCTATTTTTAATCTTAGATTAGAAAAAAGGAATTTGAATCTCAAAGTTGAGATTGAATTTTTAAAAAATATTTACATTTCTGAAATAAATTGCTATGTAATGTAACTGCCAAGCTGTAAATCATTCACGTGAAACTGACTATATTCAGACTCAAGAAAAGTTCCAACAGAAAATATATAGAAGGAAAGGGGAAAAAAGAAAAACTAATGAGCTGTGGTTTAGTAAGACATCTGTACTTTTTTCTCTGTTTGGGCTTTTCCATTGTCAGTTTGATTAATGGAATGTCTTTAAATGTATCTCCTTTTGGATATCTTATATCTCAACAAGTGCATTTCATGTTCTTGCCACCAACATTTCCAGTAGATTTCTTCTAATATGTCAGAATGACAGATAAGTGTTCATAGTCTGCCTTATAGAGAGCTCATTATTGTTTCAAACCAATGCAATAGCTCCAAAAGTCCCCTAAGCAAATGGCCTCTGGAGTGCCATATGATTTCCAAATCCTTGCTGAATAAAGATATCTTTTTTGGCCTTAAAATAAGGATATAAGTCACCAGTCAAGGTCAAGTACTGATTTTTGTAAACATTCATGATAATCTCCTAAGTTGATGGCAAATACTAATTTTGAATATCTTAAGTATATCATATGGACTTTCAATTTTTTTAATGTAAGCTATCTGTGATTTCTTTTATATTATTTAGCCAATAACAGTAGAACAATAGATCTTCTAAAATTAACTTAATTCAGCTTGAATATTTTTTTCTGATTGAACATTTGAATGAAGCAGCATTTCTATAATATAATATAATTTTTTATTATATTATAGTTTTTATTCCAAAAAATCTTTATAAAATGTATACGTTTATGCCATTTCCTCCCTTAAATACACCTGTCTAGACCATAAGGTTTAACCACCTCCCTTAAAAATATTTTTCTGTCAAATATTTGTAAAAAAATGCATATGTGTGTTTATGAAGAAAAGTTTAACCTGTCAGTAGAATGACTAACAAAGACAAAATCATGTATAAATATCCATAAATCAATTACATTATACGTTAAGTAGCCTTAGAAGTTGAATGGTCCTGAAAATATGGAAGAGTTTAGGATTTTGTCAAGTTCTAAGGTTTTAGACTCAGAGAAGACATTTACATCTTTTAAGAGAATATTCAATGTATAATCCTATCAAGTGAGTAACTTCGGTGAGAGTTGCAGACTGAGGAGAAAATGCCAATTAGGTAACATGAACAGGTTAAGATTCTTTAGCTCAGAATATTATAACTCTAAAAAGGAGCTCAATAGGATAGTTGGGGAAATGAAAAGAATCTATGGATACCTGCGGCTTTAGGTTTCCTCCCAGGCTGAAATTTCCAGTGGCACATGATCTGTCTGGATTATTTTGTGTCCTTCTTAGTGTGTATCCACCTTTCAACTCTGGGAAGAAAATTAACTACAGTAAAGTTTAAATTACAACATTAGCATTCAATGTTTTGTGTTAAAAAGGAAATTGTTTCTTTTTTTAAATATATTTTATGTATTTGAATTTTAGATAATTTGGTCTATTAAGAGTGTTAAATTAGAATTTTCAAAAGAGTAAAATCATGGCTTGTAAAAATATAAAATAAACCCTATTAAAGATTTCACTTAATTTACTAATTACTGAGGAAATCTGTAAGATGTTAAAACTGGTTCAAATAAGAATTTGACTTGCAGAGATTTACATTCTCTTTCAGACAAAATTCATTTGTATTGTCATCTGCAAGAATAATTTGTATTTCTATGGTCAACAAACTTCCATTGTTATCTGTTTCTACCATTTAACTTCCATCTCTACCAAGTTGTAAACCATTCAATCAAAAGTACATCCGTATAGAATCTGATAACGCCCAGAGAGTCAACTGACATTGCCCAGAACTCCACACCCAGTAATTTCTTATGACCCTTCCAAACATTTGACATGTTTTTCTGACAGGAATTAGAATTCTATAACCTCAAGTTACAATATGTAAAAAAAAAGAAGTTTATTTAGATTTGTGATTATAAGTAAAAAATATTGGGGCCAGCTCAGTGGCATAGTGGTTGGTTTCACCCTCTCCACTTTGGCTGCCCAGGGTTTGTGGGTTCGGATCCCGCGTGCAAATCTACATACTACTCATCAAGCCATGCTTTGGAGGTGTCCCACATGAGAAATAGAGGAAGACGGGCATGGATGTTAGCTTGGGAATACTCTTCCTCAGGCAAAAAGAGGAAGATTGGCAACACATGTTAGCTCAGGACCAATCTTCCTCACCAAAAAAATAAAAATTAAAAAATAAATAAATAAATAAAACTATACTCAATTTTGAAACATTAAAGAGACTTCAAGCTTCATTCTAGTTAAGTTTAACTTATTACATTTGTAAGTATTATTTAAGTATGAAGAAAGATTTTTTAAACTGAATATTAATTTTATAAACGCAGTTTAAAATATTGGAGAGTGTTTAAATAAACTTGTAATGAGACCAGACATAGTTCAATTTTCAAATGAAAATAATTACTAAAATTTGCCAAGTTTAAAAATATAATATTTCCATATTGTACTTAAAAGTATAAAAGAGTTCAGTTTTGAACTGTAGCTTTATTTATCTGTATATTAAATAAATAAATGATAAACCTAAAAGAGGTCTTTTCTGCATACAAATCCTGCCAAAAACTTAATACACGTGCAAAAACACCATATTATGCTTCCCTTTTAACGTGTTTTTCATTTTGTTATTGTGTTCTTTTTCATATTAACTGAAATGCTATACACTGAGGAAGCCAAATCAACAATATATCAATATTTTAACATCTCATACTAAATTATTCTCCTCATAATTACAAGGCAAAATCTTCTCTCTGGTGGATTAATTTTTCACATCTGTCATATTTCTCTTTTTCTATACATCTCAAGTATAGTATAAACATTTTTAAATTCTTCCCACTAGACTTCTCTTATCTCCTTCCTTCATTCAAAATTGCTTGATAAAGACACTACTGAAAGCAAATACGGGATAAATAAATGCCTTATGGTTATGTCCACCTGATAAGTTCACGAGGAACTTCTGCCTCAATTTCTGAGCCAATGTGTGTGACCAATTCATGCTTTAGCCAGGTGTGTTCAATTTAAATAATTCAACAATAATGTATATATTACTAGCTTTGAATTCTGAGTTACTGGACTAATAGATCTTTTCTCCCATTAACTTGGTTCATTTCGGTATTTCTTCAGTATAATTTAATGCCAAGAGCCACTAACAAATACAAGGAAGTTATGTTGTGGAAATCAACAAATTGATTCTAAAGTTTATACGTAGAGACAAAAACTAGAATATTCAACACAATATTGAGGGAGAAGATTAAACTTGGAGGACCATTACTACCTGACATCATGACTTACTATAGAGCTTCAATTAATCATAGATCAATGGAACAGAATAGAGAGCCCAAAAATAGACCCCCATAAATAAAGTCAACTGATCTTTGACAAAAAAGCAAAGGCAATACAATGGAGCAAAGATAATCTCTTCAACAAATGGTGCTGAAACAACTGGACATGCACACACAAAAAAAATGAATCCAGACACAGACATTACACCCTTCACAAAAATTAACTCAAAATGGATCACAGATCTAAATGTAAAATGCAAAACTATAAAACTTTAGAAGACAACATAGGAGAAAACCTAGATGACCTTAGGCATGACAATGACTTTTTAGATACAATACCAAGGGTACAATCCATTAAAGAAAAAAATTGGTAAACTGGACTTCATGAATACTAAGAACTTCTGCACTTCAAAAGGCAACATCAAGAGGTGAGAAGACAAGCCACGGACTGGAAGAAAACAATTGCAAAATACACATCTCATAAAAAACTGTTATCCAAAATATGCAAAGAACTCTTAAAACTCAACAATAAGAAAACAAACAACCCAATTGAAAAATAAGCCAAAGACCTTAACAAACACCTCACCAAAGAAGATATTCAGATGACAAATAAGCTTATGAGAAGATGCTTCACATGATATGTCATGAGGGAAATGCAAATTAAAACAACGAGATACCACTACACACCCATTAGAATGGCCAAAATCCAGAACACTAACACCACCAAATGCTGGATGCAAACTACAGGAACGTTCATTTGCTAATTGTGGGAATCCAAAATAGTGCAGCTGCTTTAGAAGACAGTTTGGCAGTTCCTTACAAAACTAGTCATACTCTAATCAAATAATCCAGCAGTCATGCTCCTTGGTATTTACCCAAAGGAGATGAAAACTTATGCCCACACAAAAACCTGCACATGAATGTTTATAGTAGCTTTATTCTTAATTACCAAAACTTGTAAGCAACCAAGACTTCCTTCAGTAGGTGAATGGATAAACTATTGTACAATCAGACAATGGAATATTATTCAGCACTAAAAAGAAATGAGCTATCAAGACATCAAAAGACATAAAAGAAACTTAAATGCATATTACTAAGTGAAAGAGGTCAATCTGAAAAGGGTACATGCTGTATGGTTCCAACTATATGACATTGTGGAAAAAAGAAAACTATAGAGACAGTAAAAAGATCAATGGTTGCCAGGGGTTGGGGGTAAAGAAAGAGATGAATGGGAAGGTCACAGAGGATTTTTAGGACAGTGAAAATATTCTGTATGATACCTTAATGATGGATACACGTCGTTATACATTTGTCCAAACCCTAATGTACAACACCAAGAGTGAACCCTAATGTAAACTATGGACTTTGGGGGATTATGATATGTCAGTGTAGATCCATTGCTGTACCAAATGTACCATTTTAGTGGTGGGTACTGATAATGGGGGAGGCTATGCATGTGTAGGGGCAGGGGGCATGTGAGAAAAAAAAAACACTAAGATACCAATTCAAAAATTCATTTTTGGTAGAGGTGTTTTATAGGAAAAGAGATTATTCAATAGCCATTGTTAAAATAATACATAAAGAAATTAATGCATTTTTAAAGATATTTGGTCTGTTTCAAAGTCAGTTGAGAATCAATTAGGTGAGCGAGTAGTTTCCCCAAACAAGTTTTATTCCCATTAAAATTCATCATGTTTTTGCTTAAGCATTTTTATCAGGAAAGTTAATTTCTTCCCAAGAGAAGATCATGAACTATATCACACAAAAAGATTTTGTCCCAGACAAAGTTTATAACCTTTTTTTTCCATTGGGTTACTGTGAAAAGTCTTTATTATAGATGATGTAGATGTATATTACTTGAACTTGAGTCTCCAGCGTATCTTAACTGTTCATTAAGCATGTGAAATTCATCAGAAAACTTATTTAGTAGGATCTTCTTTAGAGAGTACTATTACTAGTCCTGCAAAGGACAATGATTAATATTTAATTTTTAAACTGAATCTGGCAATCTAGGAAAAAGTTGAAAAAATGTATTAAGTTCTGTCCTGATAATTAAAAACTAATTAAATATCAGTTGGACTGCTTCTTTAAATATTTAAATGAATTACTACTACGTATTTTTTGTGATTCTTTTAAAACTGAAATGTAAGTACACATGCAAGAAACATTCTCTAGCAAGAAAAGGAGGCCCCATATAGTAGACATATACCAAACATGAGAAAGCAGACAGAATTTTAGGATACCTTGCTATTCTTTTCTATGAAAAACAGATACTCCATTATTGATAGCATTTTTCATTATGATATTTCATCCAGATTTCACAGTGAAGTGGTTGCTTTGATGAAATAATAATGCAGAGAAACCAAAGAAGAGTGGATTAAAATATTTATTTCTGTTTTAAAGTTCAGCATGTTACTTCAGTAAAAGCATACACAAAATTGAATGTGATTGTGACTATGTAATGTGTGTTTCTCACCACTACAAGAAGAGGCACGAAGGGTTGAAAGTTGTGTCTGTGTTGAATATTGTATTGTTTTGAAAACTTGGTAGACTAGTTTACAATGAAAAGATGTCCTACAGATAATATATTTGAAGGAGAGCAATCTCTTTATATTAAGCAAGATTTTTGGATGAGTACATATATAGAATATTTTTAATGTAGGACACATTTGTATATTCACTTTAGATGGTTCTTACTAAATGTTTATTTGGTTATGATAGTTTTATTTCATATTCATTGAACTCTCAAGCATTCATTATTGGTGTCTCAAATATACTGAAGGGTAGCAAAAAATTCAGTATAATTCAAGATACATCTTGTAACAAATCAGAAGCCACTGTATCGGTTTGGGGAAATGATAAATTAATCATTAAGATGATCAATAATGAACCATATTGATGGTTTTGATAACAAAGGATTTTGATAACAAAGGAATACTTGTTTGTCACCATTATTTTGATAATCTTAAATAGCTAAATAACAATGATTGTAATTGAAATACTACAATTTGACAGTTTTATTAAATTTGCCACAGTACAGAGATAGGACGCATTAGGTTTATCAGTCCTAAGAAGAGCAAAAAAATCATCAGAACAATTTCTTTAACCCCCTCAAGTAAAAAACCTGATATTAGGGGATTCCCAAAATGTATTGCAGACAACATTATACTGTGGACAATATAAATAAAAATGCGTAATTTTAATGTTTCATTCCTAATCTGTAGAAGGTGCTTAGGATGTTCCTAACATGTCGAGACAATCTTGTGTAAACTAGAAATAGGTACAGATGCTAAAAAGAACCCCTTCCTCAAGGTTGATTTAGTCCAGGGTTAGAGCACACATCTTGGCAAGCTGGACTGGGGTTAATTATCCTCTCTCACAAATCCTTGTTGAACTATTTTTTTCTATGAAAAATCTATGCCAACTATTGTTGGATGATGGCACTATCTTGTTGTATGTTGCTAAACATAAAACCTTGTCTTTCTCCCCTACAAAATTATAAGCTTTCCAAAGTCAGATACCATCAAGAGTAGAGACTAATAAATTGTTAAATGATAAATGTACTGTACCATTTTCTACTGATTATCCTTTTTTAAACTTGAAAATATGATTGCTTCTATTTGTAGCATTTCACAGTTCATTTAAGATATTATATTCGTTATTGTATATAATCCTACAACAAGCCTATGATATAGGCAAATTGGGCATGATTATTACACTTTCAAATGGTCACAGAGTTGGTAAACAAAAGAACCAGGGCTATACCAAGAATTTTGAATCTCAGTCTACTGTACTTCCTTTTATAGCAAATTGCCATGAAAGAGCTGCTACTGTTAAAACAAGGTGGCACATTAAAAGATATTACTAAACAGTGGTTTTGCATAGAGAACTTCTTAAAAGTGAATTCAGAGGCAGCTCGAAGTTCAAGAGGCAAGGTGCTCCTAGACTCAGTCTTCATCTTTCCCCCTTCCTGAAGAATCATAAAAATAGTTGTAAAATATGTCTAATGACTCCAGTAATTTACCTCCCAACTTTTAATAAAGAAATATAGTCTCTGAGGGATATCTTCTTGAGGCAGCATTTCTGGAGTTGCATTTGCTTGAGAATTTCCTTCAATGTCATGGGAAAAATATGTTGATCTGAAACACAGCAGGTGAACTCCAGTTCATACCTTTGCATGAAGCCTACTCTGTCTCCCAGAACAGAACGAAAGAATGTTCTTTTCTCTCAGATGCAAGCCTCTTGAAGCCCTGGGTCTCCTATTTATCATTGCTCTTCTCCCATTAAGTCACTGACTAGCATATGGAAGAGATTCGATAAAATTTTGCTTAATTTAATTGAATTTTAAAGCACAAACATTTGTTTATTTTTATCCAGTTTCAACCAAATTTTAAAATTCAACTCTTATTCATTGACTAAAATGGTTTTATTGACATTTATTTTTCATGCTTACTATGATTTGGAAATCGAGAAGAGGAGATGGAAACATTAACAAAATAACTAAGAGACAGAAAGAATGAAAACACCTCTTTATATAAAAGTGTTACACTTTATATCTTAATTTTCAGTTGTTTGTTCTCAACCTGATATACTTAAATTTTCACTTCATTTAATATTTATCTAACCTTTGTAAACACTACCTCAAGTCACTGAAATATATTTTTGATCTAGCCATGTGTCGGGGTTCAAGAGGTGGTTGACTCAAAGTGTTTCTTAAGTACCTACACTTGCCTACTCTCACTGCCACCAATCACGGCATTAACACTGGGCAGCACTTGGGGATTCGCTAAATGAAAGAACCCAATAGATTTGGTCCAATTGATTCAGTAAGAAGTGTTCATATATGAACACATGTGAATGTGTCTTTCACATAAATGCTTATGTAAGACTCTATTGATGTTTGTTTATGTAAACATATATGAACCATAATCTACACATTTATCACCAGATTTTTTGGCAAATTTAGGGATTCTGTATAAATTTTGATATATTTGGGGATTATAATTAATAAGACTAACATGTAAGAAAGTTATAGTGAGATTCAAGAGAAATAATGAAAATTAATTTTATTCTGGAAAAATAGGCACTGCCCCTCCACAATCTCACTCATTCCTGAATCCAATGGTATTGGCAATACTGCTTATGTGACCTCAAAGTTCCTCTCTTCCCATTATTCCTGCTTATTCAAATTCTACTCATTCCTCAAGTTCCAACATATATATCTTCTTTTCCATGGAATCTTTCATGAAAACTAGAGCCCATACTTATCTTTTATTTCGCTTCTAGATATGACTATGACTAACATTCAACAATTTTTGTATACATTTTAGTTTTTAATCTTATGCATCAGTTCCAGTTCTTGACTGCAAGCAACTGAACTGACTCTAGATAACTTCAGCAGAAAAATAATTTATAGAATCAATGAAGCCTGTAGAATCAGTCTTGGGATACGAGCAGTATCCAAGGGATGCTAGGAAACAGGAAAATAATCCAGGTTGGTTCTAGAAATACTCTGAATAAGATGTACGCTGTCCCCACTGCTTCAGTAACTCCATCTCAATGCCACAGATAATGTCTTAACCTCCCTATATACTTGCTTTAAATCCTCAAGATTCAAAGTCCCAGCAAATTATGTCTTTTCTCCCCAGCAATTGGGAAAAGAAATATCTAGTTTTCTCAGTTTCAATATGCTGGCAGTGGAGCCTTGACTCTTAATGTGACTTACTCAGTGAGAGCTCCTCCTATATGGAGAAAATGTTTAAATTTGAGTAAGCTAAAATGCCTATAGGTGTCCACCATATTTTTAAATTTATAGCATAATCTCATTGAGGTTATGGATTCATTTGTATCTCATTTTTGCATTCCTCACTCTGCTTAAAACAGTCTTGGCTATATAGTATGCTTTTTAACTTTTGCGAACAAACTACTGTGTAGAGGTAAGCATAAGATAGCCTCTTTCAAGGCCAAAATTCCATGTTTCTAAAACTTGATTCAAATAACTATCCTTATATCCCTAGGACTTCCATAATCAGACAATTCAGCATACACAAGGAGTTTTAATTGTAGGTTTTTTTAGTTTTTTTAAGTTTTTCTTATTGAAATCTATCAACAAACATTTGTAGGAGGTATATAACTCTGTAACACATGCTTTGGGGAATCCTAAAGAAGTATATGACACAGTCCATGAACCAAGACTCTAGTAATCCTGATACAGAGACGAAATTTTTCTCATGGGAAACAACTAGAAAAAAGTCCAAGGCAGCAATAAGCAAGTGCACATGATGTATAGAGGCTCTTGTATAGGTGTTAAGAAAATACCAAGTAACCAAAAGATTAATGTGAACTGTGTTTACTTCAAGATGATGAGTATGATTTGATTTATACAGCCTGAACTCAAGGACGGATAACATTCTGCAAATAAAAACTCGATGAATAATAACATTGTGAAGAAGTTTGATCTACACAACACTAATAAAAAGTCCCTACACTGCATTGTTAAAATAGGTTTTGTAATATCACTTGTCAGCATTTCAATTGAATCTATTGTCTTTTTTTTTTTCATTTTCAGGCGGTAGACCTGATTTCATTTCCTTGAAAAATCCAATGATGTAGCATTTTAAACTGACAGATTTGGTTCATTAATTTAGATGTTCATGAGCATTTCCCACAGAAAGATTCTGCTTCATAATGCATGATCATTGCCCTCTTTCTGATAAATACACTGTAGGAAAGAGACAGAAAGAAAAAAGAAACTTTTACTGAATGAGAAAGTCTTTTGTCTTTCCATCGTTTCATTTTGAAAAAGGAAAAACAAAAGCTTCGTTGAGATTCAAATAAAGATTTAAAGGTGTTTTTATTTTTTTCCTAAAGGCTTCCTTAAAATTATCATGTCACGTTGGAGTCTTTTTGAGAAAGGTCATGTTTTAATACTGAGTATAGAGCATAAAAGTAAGAGCCACTATTTCATTTCAGTTATGAGCCTGATGATACTATTGCTACTGCCAGAGAAGATTCACTTTGTTTAGGATAATTGAAGAGAAATTATTGGGGGCCTCTTGGACCGAATTGAAAAACAATATCCAGTTCGAATGTATTACAATTAATAGCTTATGAAACGTCTACTAAATATTAAGACCAATTAGAATATGGTGAAATAATTGTGAAATACTACTTTTAGCAATTGTTAAGGTTCTTTGTATTCTCCTATCTGGCAAACATCATTTTTTTTAACAGTATTTAGTTGCATTTATTTTAAAGTCAGTAATTAGGTTTTGTTCTCTTCTGTAATTCCACAACTAGATGTTAGGATAAACATAAACATTCAGAGAAGATTAATCAATATTCTCTGAAAGTCTAAATTAATAATAAATTTCTACATGGAATCAAGCAAATTAAGCATTTTAACATTGAAAGGTTTTCATAAATATCACTCAAAACTTTCTTCTTGTGGGGTTCCAAAAGGAAACAGATTACTCAAATTATGATTATTCTAGATGGATTAAACAAGAGCATTTATAAACAAGTGAACTGGGTGTACTTTAAAGAAACCATTAGAAATAATGTAGGATCACAGAGCTTTTCCTCGTCACCAAGGCTAGGCCTGAAGACTAGAGGACACTACAGTTTAAGGAAGGAGCTGCCCTGAGAGGAGCTGTGACCTGCTTTCAAAGGACACAGCCTTCATCTCCTACTCCCGCCATCTTCCAATTTGCTGCTGAGGTTCTCCACTGGTCACATTTATTGGAGGCCAATGATGTTGTCCACTCCACTCAATCTTCTGGGAGCAGAGAACAGGACAGAGAAGAGTAGAAAGCACACGGAGGGGCAAATGAAATTAATCCAGCATGTAGAAATTTATATTGACTTCCTGGATTCTTGGCCTATTATCTGGCAAACAAACATTCTGCTGGGATTTTGCTAAGCAAAGAACCCATGTTACGAAGATCCATGGCAACCTCTGAGAGCAGATTGTACTGAATAGTAAGACAATAGCAAATAAGACGAGTAGACATTAATAAGTTAGTAATGAATTAAAGCATGACTTTCAATACAATAATCAATTGCCTATTGTTTAATCAATGATAAAAAGAAGAGTTTATTCACCCACACATTTCTTAGGAGTTTGACAAAGTTTTAAAAAAATTGGCCAAAAATCTCTCTGATAGAAAAAATTTAAAATGCAGGTAAATCATGTTTCCTGATTCTAAATTAATAACATGATACATTCATTTACTTATCACTCAAGAAACAGTTCATACGAGTCTACTATGTATTCTATATCATGAGCCCTTGGCCTTTGGGAGTTCAGTGTAGTCAATAGACTCTAATGGAAGGCAAACTTCTATGAAGAAATTACTAAAGTCATTTAAAACACATTCATTTGATGAAACTTTCTAACCGTAAGTTCTTTCAAGTCATTTACCCTTCATAGGAAAATATGCCATTTCCTTTCCCTCGGTTATTGCTGTTTTGATCTGTGCTGAAAAATCAGCATTTCAAGGATCAGCAACGCGTATGGCTTTACTTTTTAAAAAATATATTGAGTTATTTGGTCTGCATAACATCAAAAGGTTGGAATACACATCAAATTGCAAATTTCGTAAGGTCAGAAATCATGTTCTCTATTCCATTGGCAATTTTATGCTTCCTTATTAGGGCTACAAACAGAACAGTTACTAAGTTCATACAGGTGCAGTTCTCAAATCTAGGTTCAGTACTTAGTTTATCTCTGTGCTAGAGTGTTTGAATTGAGTTATGCCTTACTTTTTCTGCACATATTAAGATACCAAGCACACCATTGCCAAATGTTTCATTATGATGATATCTACCCCCTTGAAATGACATTCAATTTTTCCACCTTCTATAATGTTCTACTAGAGAACCAATGCTGTTAAATTAAATTAGCTGAGCCCACGTGTTTTACATCTTTTAATGGTGACAAATATTTCCAATTCAACAGCTTTAAAACAATATGGCTGAATTGTCTGCAGCCCTGAGAGTTTATATACCACTGCATTTAGAACAAACCTCAATCTGAGTATTCTACTCTCACAACTGAGGTCTGAGAGGGAAGGCTGCAGTGAAATTCTGGGGATGTATCACAAAACAAGTGAGCCAAACCAAGACCACAGCATTTCTCAGCTTAAATGTTATCTGGTTTACCTCTTTTGGATTCCTGAAATATTTTAAATGACACAGAACATGTGAAACCTTAAAAACAAGACTCAAAGACAACTTACTACAAAAATTTGAAAGAATATTTAGTTGCTATTAGAAAAATAGCACTGATTTTAGCAAATACTAGCTTTAGCTCAGTAATATATAGGTTTAATCTCAGGACAGACTCAGAAAGTGGCAAAGTGCCTCCTGCCTTAGACCTAGAATTTGTACCAGTAAGAAAAATTGGGCAGTTGTCTTCTCAATTATTTTTGAAGCAGAGAGTCCTTCTCCATCCCCTTCTAGCTTTCTACATCAATTCTGAAACAGTTAGTCTTAAAGTCAACAGACCTGGAACAAACCAGGTGGGAGTGGGGTGGGTGTGGGGAGTGGGGAGAAAGGGTGAGAGAAGGGATGTTGTCAGTACTATACTACTTCCTGGGACACATGGTTCCAAAAGGTAAAGTATGATATTTTCGAGAAAATACAACCCTAGTGATACTGAAGTTGGAGATTGGAAGGTTTTGTTTATTTTTGTTGTTGTTGTAGTGTCTTTTTAGAGCAATAGGGGTTAGGAAAAATCATATTTCAGAAGAGAAGAATATTTTCCAGAAATCAAGTGTTTGACTGACAGCTGAACAGATCAACCTAAACTCCAGCTGTGGGTCTGGAGGGACTTATGACCATCATCAAGACAACAGGGGGCCAGGCAAATATTTTCCAACTCTTTACCTCTTAACCAAAACCGAGTCTTGTGAGAGCTCATCTCACCTGACAATGAGTAAAGCAAGAAAAAATTCCTCATGGTTGATGAACAATAAAACAAAGAAAGGGGGTCATGAAACCATTCTGAAGATTTATGGAAGGTAAACACCTCTGAAAATATTTTAGTGCTATATCCAGAAAAAAATTTCAGGAAAACATTTGCCATGCTAAAAGAACAATGCAAGAAGATACGACATGTATGAAATTAGAAGGAAAATCCTTGAGACGGTATTTGGTTGAAATGAAATAAAAAGTGATATGGAAGGAATTGCAAAGAATCTGAAAATTACGGTTTTCTGTAAAGATTCTCCAAAGCGGAATCACTAAGTATATCCTGGACATAGATGGCTCCAGAGGCAGAGATGATACAAAGAATAATCATCCAAAGGAAAATGATAATTAAAAGCCATCTTCACTGTGTACAATATATTTGTACATAAAATATTGTGTCTGTCTTAGCTTATTTTCTTAGGAAATGTGCCCTTGTCACAAATTCTCTGAGCTTACCACCTTATAATGCTCTCTTTTCTTCCATGTGGGTCATTTAAAGACTGCAGCTTTACCGAGTGAAGCAGGGAGTCATTGAAGGGGTGAAATGCAGTGATGCAAAGGAAAGAGTAATTTGAGGAACACAAGAGGCCAAAACAAGACTTATTGGAGACTTATTGACAGAGTGGAAATGTTTAGTTAAGAGCGAAAAAGGAAGTAAGATGGCTCCCAGTTTTTCACATCTGGGTGACTAGCAGCAATGATTCTGACAAAACTCAGAGAAATACACAAAAGTTTCAGGGAAAGTGATTAGATATGGATATAGATATGACATAGATATAACATAGATATATCAGCAAGGGATATAATTCCAGGTGAAGCTAAGCTTTAAAGAGCCAAGGTACAATATATTAATATGTAGAAATTTATTCTAGCTAATTTTACTAGTGCCACCTACATACTATTCTTACCATGAAATTGAAGGATTAAAATACAAACAGCAAAGTGTTGCAGAGTAGTGAGTTCATCAGCACCCAAGTGCTGCTCATTTGAATTCAGATTTGCTAGGTTGGTTGTGTGAAAAGAATCAACAAAGAAGAGAGATGTGCCACCCAATGAACTGATGGCAGCAAGCACGTTTAAAGATATGTCAGTGACTTACTGGGGCACAACCTGGAGCAATGCATTATGTGTTGGAAAAGACAGGAGCTGCAGTTGAGAGAATATAGAGTTGGGAAGCAATCAACCACAGAGTTAATTCATTTTAGCAAAATCTTTGTGTTTTGCTAAGAGACAAAAAATGATGTTATGCTCACAGATAGGCCATGTAACTGAAAGCACAAGACTGTAATCACAGAAAATAATCTCTCAGTATGGTGTTTTGAAAGTGACTCTGGGTTAATGACAGTCACGACACCATTAGCCCATCTGCAAACATAAGCAGAAGTGTTTCACAGAATAACTATGACAGACCTTAAGTTCTTATGTTGTACCCTTAAATCTAGTTTTCCACACTACTAACAAAGATGTCATTCCAAGAGGCAAATAAGTAACATTTTTAATATGAGGAACTTTGAGTCGAATAAATTAAAAAATATATAAGTTGAATGGATATGGTTTGTCCTGCTTCTCATAAAATGTGAAATGAGGTGATTTTCCATGTGAAATATAACCAATATGATTTAAACCATTTTGGCATTTACATTTATGATGTTCAGATTTTCTACTGGTATATCCTGAATCACACTAAGCTATCATACTTTCCCCAGGTAAAAAGTTTACAGTTGTGTGTGAGAAGTCTCCAAATCAAGTAATGTAATTCTTAAAATCTAGCCAAGGATATTACTCTTTGGATAGTGTGTGTGTCATAAGTGCATTTTGAAAGTATTTTTTCTAGCTATGTAGGAAGGAGAAAATTCATAAATTAGACATAGAGAATAGTTTACAGATTGGTTTTATTGTTAATCTGTGTCAAAATGGAACTACAGTGCTCAGGAAAAGCATGTACACAATAGTTCCACAAACTATTCAGCATGCCTCTAATAATTCAAAGGCTGCATAACTACAAAAGTAAAACCATAAATTTGCATTATGATTGCAACTTAAAAAGAAATCCCTGAAACTGGAGCTTTGTGCAAGATTATCAGCAGAATTTATCTGTATGTACAACCTGTTTGTACTTGACCAAAACTGAATTGGAAAGGGATTCTCTTTCCTGAACAATTTTTTAATTGTGTCAAGTCTGAGTAGAAGAACAGCCTATCAAAGGATCCTATCTAACAGATGACATGTGGATCACTTTTATTTCATGCCAGTGGAAACTAATCAGAATATTGACACTGGTGAGATGAACTAAACTGAAAAGCAAAGGAAAGCTAAGCCAAGATATACCAAAACTGAAATTTTCATGAAATATTTCTAGTCATCTCCAGACATGTTATTCAGCTAGTAAATGAAAGGAAGAGCTACCCAATGGGTGGTGGTGTTTGAGGTAAACTTTTCTAATAAATCTTTCATTATACTGAAAAGTGCAAACATTGTTTTCTTTCAAATTTTTCATCTTAGAAAGTTTAAGAATATGTGGCTAATTGTTTTTAAAATCTAAAATTTTTGGCCTCTAAAATGCCTATTCTTGAGGAATACAAGTTGGATAGTTTAATCTTCAGTCTCAGGAAGCATGTAAAAGCATAATCATTAGCCTGAGAAAGGATCTAAAACAGTGTTACTTAAGTGTGGAACAGACCTATCCTGGTACACACACACACACACACACACACACACACACATACACACACAACTTAAACCCATTGACCAGCTAAATTCAGAAATCAGAGTGCTCACTTTAATATTTGGACATTGTTATGACCCCTAAACATGTTATCAATGTCAGTAAATGTAGTTTGCAGTTTAAGTTCTGGACAGGATTAACTTCTGATGGTCCAGCTATAACCACGGGAAAATATTTATGGGTAGACACTTATATTAAGAAGATTGCACCAGAATGTAAATTAACTCATTGCTTATTTCATTGAGAAAGTCTGATGAATGTCAGCTCAACTAGACAATGCATTTTGTAACATAGTAAAAATTGTGAATTATATAAAGGTTAATGCATTAAATTAAAGATTATGTTCTTTATTGTGTCACAATATGAAAGCTGATCATAGATAACTGTTACTGCATTCTGGTATATGATGATTATCAAGGAGACAAGTTCTGTTGAGAATATTTGAATCATGGAAAAAACTCTCAGCAAGAAAGTAAGTTTTGGTTTTGTTAAAATTGTTAAAGATGTAAATTGTTTCACCACACTTGATTATTTGTTTGATATCTTAGATATTTAAAAATTTATCTTAATACATTCAACCAAAGAATGAATGCATTTTTTTCAGTGAAAGATAAGACTGAAGTACTAAAAGTTAGACTTATAAAAGAATAGATATTCCCCATAATTATCACTGAAATATATGATGCACATGGAATAAATGATACTGCAGCTTATGAAAGTTATCAAGAACAACTTATGAATTAAAAATTTTATTTTTCATCAAAAGAAGATACAAATATATGAAATCCATAGATCTAAAGTAGATTTCATTCAACTAAAGTTAATTGAAACATAGTTTTAAAGGATAAATTGTTAGAAATAACTACTGATCAAGGATTTAAGATAAATTTTGAAAATATAGAATCACTTGTCTCATTTTAGATAAAAAATAATAAATATCCTGATATTGCCGAAACTGCTTTAAAAATTCTTCTTTTATTCCCATCAACAAAGCATTGTGGGATAGTTTCTCTTCTATGAGTGTTATTAAAACAACACATAAGAAGAGTTTGGATTTTATAAGTTAACAAGCAAGAAACAAACACTTGGTTACATGTAAAGCTTTACATACTGAATATGCAATGTTCCTTCAAAGTATTCATATAGGCATTTAATAAGGGGAATTGCTATTTCCTTCATACATTTTGTTTAGTTATAATTGTGAAATAACAGAATTACAAGTGTAATAATGACTCTCTATGTTAATCATCTCTAAGAATATTTTCAACTAAAAATTTCTGCAGTTTCTGTAATTGTCATCTTTTTCCTATATTTTAGTTGTATCAATTGTGTTTATGAAAATGTAATTCCATGTATGTTGAATCTCACAGTAAATAAATGGGGGAAGAGGAAGAGGGTATAATTATAAAAGGACAGCACAGGTATTCTTGTGGTAATGTAACTTTCCCATATCTTGCCTATGTCGGTAAATAAATAAACCTATGCATAAGTTTGCATAGAACTAAATACACACACACACACACACACACACACAAGTACATGTAAAACCGGTATAATCTTAATAAGGTTGCCAGATTATATTAATGTCAATTTCCTAATTATGCTATCATACTGTACTACGGCAAGATGTTACCATGTTACTGGGTGAAGGGTACTCTCTGCATTATTTCTTACTGCTGCCTGGGAATCTACAATTATCTCAAAATAAAATGTCTTTTTTTAGGTACTTTGGAAACAAAAGTAATTCACTGAACTAACACGAGGGGAGTGGTCCGGGAGAGAATAGGATCAGTGAAGGCAAAGTGGTATTAATTCACAGCCAGTCACAGATTCCAGTTGCCCCCCCCCCCCTCCCATTTCTAGCTAAGACTCCTTGCAATTCAGCAAGAATGTGAGAATCCAGTCCTGAGCTGCTGGAAGTTGTTGGAAAACATCCTCTTCCGGAACAAATTCTTCTAGTTAAAGATAATCTGATCACTACAAATCAGAGCGTTAGGATTAAAAATGTCTTTACCATTTATTCTTCACAAGCTTCTGCCTTATCTTGCAGGTTGTAGAACCCTTGATTTGCATTGATACTTGTGTGCTTTGATGTCCCTTATGTTCAAGCACCATCCTTTTGCTTTCTTGTTGAGAGAGGTGCCTTTGATAAATTCTATTTGTAACATCTGTAATAAGGCCCTTAAAGTTTTATTAATCAATTAAAGAATGTCTTATTTCTAGTAATAAGAAAATATTGTTAAAAGTTTATAAAATAAAAATATTCTTAAGTAAAAAAGTATTATAAAAGTGAATCATAATTAATTTTCTATCTTCCATTGTAAATAACAGTTTGCCACTTATATTAGAAGTATCAATTTAATTTACAGTGCACAAAATTGTGTAATAAATCCAATAAATGAAACAGTTCACATACACAAAAACGTTTTCTTGAACTTTGGCCTAAATGAAAAAGCCATATACAAGATATAATTTTCCAGTCAATTTCATTTAAATGACTTCAGCTTTATCAATAAACATGAATGGAGTTTTTTTTTTTAATGGCAACAAAGGTCTTTGACACTTCTCTCATCTAGAGATGGGCTCTATGCTCTCCTCTTGAATCTGTATGGACTTGTGACTATTTTGACCAATAGCACATAGAGAAAGTGAAATTATATAACTTCCAAGGCTAGGTCATAAAAGAAATGAAGCTTCCTCCTACCCGTGGGGCTACTCACAGTGGTGCTCTGTGCCACATACAAGAAATTCAAGGCCTACCTTGAACTACCCTAAGGCCACCATTCTGTGACCCACCATATGGAGAAGCCTGTATGGAGGCTCTCTAGTTGACTACTCCAGCTGAACTCCCAGCCAACAGTCAGCATCAGCTGCCAGTCACAGGAGTGAGCATGTTGGATGCCCAGCCCAGTCAAGCCTGAAAATAACTGCAGCCACAGCCAACAACTGGACTTTTCCCAAATCCCTGCCTTACAAAACTGTGAACAGCCACCAAAAAAAAAAAAGGGGGGTTATCATCACTAACTGATTTATAAGTCACTAATTTTGAAAATAATTTGTTATACAAGATTAGGAATTTAGTCCAAGAAGCATAAAATGATAATCAATTAGACAGAGAAGTAAAATATAAAAAGCATTCAGAAGTCAATTATTTTTTACTTGATCAACAATGAGTTTTATTACCAGGATCTGCAGTATGAAATTTATTCTTTGCAATCCAAGAGCAGAGAGATTAGTTGCACTTTGTTGTAAGGTGCAGAATTCTATCTTTTAAATAAGGTTAAAAACTCAAATGAGGTTAAAACCAAAATATGATAAGGATGAGTCTTGAAGTTACCCAGGAAACATTTTATGCACTAAGTTGAAAAATCAAAATACAAAATTCAAACTGAAAGTAAGACTTTTAAGTTTCTACTTTCCCTTGACTGGTTCAATACAGACAGAACTATATCCCTAAAATAGTCATATTAACCTGCAGCTCAGGTGGAATTATCAAATAATCAAGCCCAGATCCCACACACCTGTCCAGACTCTTGGGCCATAACCCAAATCTGTAACTGTATTTTGGCACCAAGTCTGAAATCAAGAAACTTTAGCCAGTCTGAGATCTCAATTCCAATTTCTTTATTTGTATTATAAATTAGTTTGTAATCCTGGAAGGTATAGAAATAAAAACAAAAATAAGGAAGCAAATCAGAACAATAGTATTAACATTTTTGTATTAAGCTTAGCAAAAAGTTTTCTAACCATGGTGATCATTTCCTTGTGTTTGTCATTTAAATATTTGAAATGCTTAAAAGAATCTCACATATTTGAAGACCTATCATATTAGGCTTCTGATTTAATTTTACATGTATAAGAAAATTAGCTTAGGTTTTCAAATTATGCTTGAATTGATACATAATATAAATTTTTTATCTAAGAATTTAGACATTAATTTGTAAGTGAATTTAAGTGCATTGGTAGATTTTATTTGATAGATTTGTAAATGTCTCTTGGATATTTAAAGTCTTGAAAGATTCAGATATATTAAATCTGTGACTATAGATTGAAATATATTTATAAATATAATCAATTATGTAAGTGATGTAACATATTTAAGAAGATTTTAATCTGTAAAAATAATTGAGTTAATTTAACAATGACCAAAGAATGAATAAAAGGAATTTTTAATATTTTTTACAAAAGCTATGAGATTTATAAATTAAAAGCAAAACTTATGTGTTATACTTAAATGTGATAAAAGTAGTTATTAAAATCTGTAGTTTTAATAAGTAACTATTAATTTAAACACAGGTAATGCAAATAGTCATTACAGACAAAAATTCCTGTCAGACACTAATAATATAATTGAAAGAATTTACATTGCTTTAGTACATATCAAGAAAAAATACAAAAGTGAATATTATTTTTATAAATAATTTGAAGCCAAATTATTAACTATGCTTTCATAATCTTATGAGGCCTAGAACCTCTTTTATCAAGTGAAGACATTAATGAAAGCATCTTGATGTGAAGAAATTAAAACCTAGATTTACAAGAAGTTCACTGACTACGTCGTGAATACTTCTAATCTATACGTCAGCGATCACTTACAACTGAAGTTATTTTGAACTATGAAGGCCACATGTGCTGGGGCTACAAATTCACATAAAGGCCACCTTGTGAATTTTCCATAAAGTTATTTCATGGGAAATAATTTTCCTCCACCTGGGGAAGAGAGGCCAAGTTCCCTACTGCCTCTCTCCATAGAGTGGGCCTCCTTCAAATTCATTCTTTCACTGAGGGTGTACCCCCTGGGCCTTACTGCATGCCTCCCAGCCAACATCTTATGTTAGGTGGGGCTAACATCTCATGTGGTATTGTATCCCACATCTCATGTGGCTATCAAAACTAAAGTTCAAGATGACCAGAGACTGTAGATTCTTTCGTCTCACCTACTCATCTCCCAAGATCTCTGCATTCAATTTATTTTTAATCTTAAAGGAGTTTCCTTACTTTCACATAAGGTTAGAAATGCAATTAAAATAAAATTTAAAAATACTGGTCCACTCTACTTCCACTTTATCCTTAAGATAAACAACTTGAAAACAGTTTAGTTATCACCACATTCCAACCACAAAATTATGATTCTACTAACCCAGAAATTGGAAATAGATATTAATTACTCAACCAACAAATATAAATGAAGTACATTTCCATAAATTTCACAAAAATATTTTTTCATAATCAGAAATAAAGAATTGATAAATTTTCAGAAGTTACTCTATTCTTTCTTTATTTCAGAGAATCTGACTCAGAAACATTATCAAGTTGACAGCTTTCATAGGTCAAATAAGAAGGGGAGAAAAAAGAAAAGAATTGTCAGTTTCCAAAATGCAATGGGTTTTAAGCATTTTTACAAATTTTACTAGAAAAAGGACATAAAAATCACTCTATTAGGTAAAATATTGTTTTCTACTAAGTAATTAATAAGAAAACAATGGTGGTTGATTTTTATTTATGAGGCTTTTTTTATGTATAGGAAACTGTAACTCAACATCTCTGTAGACATTCCTTCCAGAAGCCAATTTAACTGAATTATTCAGCCCAAATCTATGCTTGTAAATCAACTGAGAATATCTCTAACTCAGGCAAAAATTTTACTCTTTTCCAAAATTACAAAGGCAATGTATTAAAATGGAAAAACTTTAGCAGGAGGAAGTGGTTAACAGTTGTCATTACTTTTCCACTCTTTTGGCTCAGAGACCTGGGCAAGTCATTCAAACTTCTGGGGACTCAGTCATCCCATTCAACATATAAGATAAATTTATTGTCACCCTGAGGCCAGAAAACAAGATGGAGGATTGGTGGAAATCTCTTAAAATTTTTAGGTCAATAATCTGTAACAGTAATTCTTTCTGTCTCTGTCTCTCTCTTTCTTTCCACTATTCTTCCCCACTTACCACCCACCTCAACTGCACAGTAGTGACTTAATCTGCATGCTATGTTTTCTAGGACACACTTCAATCTAGAAAGGAATAGATGTACACTTATAAACACTGACTCTTTCCAGAAGACAATGGCTGAGCTAAAGTCCTATGTAGAGATGAAGCTAAAGTTGATTTCAGTCACTTAAGTTGATGTCAGCGATCCTCTAATTAAGAAAAAATGAACCACAAGTTACTACATACTTCGAAGGTCGAGGAAAATTATGGCTCAAAGTTCTTAGAACCTTCTTGGTCTCCAGAGTTAAACAAAAAAATGTAACTAGGAGACTGAATCAAGACATTTGGGGGAGAGAGAAAAAGTAAACACATCATTCTGCATTCTAAGAATATATCTTACAGTCAATTTTTCTGCAATGTGGAGTCATAATCTTGGATTTCTTACAGCTAGACTTTCCAACTAGAAAGCCTTGGTTATTATTAGCTGCCTGAGTAGTGGAGTTTATATTTCATTGACTTCTCAATCCATTACACAGTGTAATTTTGCTTAGCCAAAAATGATTTTTATAGTGCGCTTTTAAAAAATCCTAATTATAAAGGAATATGCCATGACTGCTTATAGCTACAGTCCCGGCTCATGATTTATTTTACATCTTTCCTCACAGTTCTTTGCTAAAGACATTCTTTGTATTTTATTGCAAGTTTCTTCCATTGCGTCATGCTCTCAGTGGGATGGTGTGCCTATATTTTATTTTACTCCTGCCATTAATTACCTGTGGGCCTGTATCATGTCTCCCTCAGACCCATTTATTATAATGGTGCCTGCTGGTGTCCCTGCAGCTAGCAGTCTGTCAGCATTTCCATTAGAAACCCCATTTCACAGGGGCTTAAAATTCAGCTGTAAAATTGTGCTTTAGGCTGTACATGTTTAGAGTACATGATATGAGCTATGAAGCTCTTTATTTTTAGCTCTAAAAAGACAAATTTGAAAATAGCTGTTTCAAAATTGATGTGCATGTTGGTCCTAATTTTCGTGACAAAAAGAAAAGTTTTTTTTCCTCAAAACAATGTAATCTTATAAAAATATTTACAAGTTTTGTTTTATTCTTTTCAAAATAGATATATACTCCTGTATGGTTTACAGGAAATTCAATATAATCTAGGTGATAGGTATACTTTCATGTTTCTTCAGTTTAATTTCCTAAAAATACATATGACTGCTAATATTTTAAAGAATTTTGATGTATTCATTGAAAAAACTCTGGGATGTTCTAATGACAGTATAAAATTGACCTTTTAAAATGTTTTAAGAGTTACCTGTAGAGTTGTTCATTGGACAGTCTTCAAATATAAATGTTATTTACCATGAGAAACACTTTGGAATTCAGAAGTCATAAATTTCTGGAAAATTATCATCCCAAGAGAAACTAAAATTATCCTTATCGTGGTTATAATATCAGTAGGATTGCCAGATAAAATACAGGACACCCAGTTAAATATTAATTTCAAATTAAAAAAATTAGTATAAGTATACCTCATATATTGCATAGAACATACTTACACTAAAGAAAAGTTTGTTGTTGTTAGTGCAGTGGGGTCGAATTCAAGTCCTATTGACCCTGTGTACAGCAGAGCAGAACCCTGCTCGGTCTTTTTACACCATCCTCTCACCTTCTGGGGCTATATCAGACAATGCCCCACTGCTATTCGTGGGGTTTTAGTGGCCAATTTTTTGGAAGTGGGTGGCCAAGTTCTTCTTCTTAGTCTGTCTTAGTCTGGAAGCTCTGCTGAAAACTGTCCACCATGGGTGACCCTGCTGGTGTTTGAAATACCAGTGGCATAGCTTTCAGCATCACAGCCACACACAGCCACCACAGTGTGATAACCAACAGATGGGTGGTGTGGTTCTCTGACCTAAATGAACCTGGGCCAGCCAGAGGGCTGAGAACGCTGAATCTTAAGAAAAGACCAGGCAGGGTTTTGCTCTGCTGTACAAAGGGTTGCTAGGAGTCCGAATTAACTCCATAGCACTAATAACAGCAAAAAAAGTGTTGATTATCTGAGATTCTAATTTAACAGGGTGTCTTGTATTTTCATTAGCAAAAGCTGGCAACTGTAAATATTAGTAACTGGTTATTTTTCATGTTCTTCTAACCTAAAACTAGAATCCAATGTTATAGAGCATCTGAGGAATTGAAAAAATGGGAAAATAGTCTTGGATTTCTTAAAACATTACATAGACTATAAAAAGGTTTGTTCAAAAAGTTTATTGTAAGGAAATAACAGGTTCTTGTGGATAGGAGTCAAAGAGAAATAGCATGACTCAGGGGAACAAAGAGAGAGAAACATGTTTAATGGAAAGAGGTTCCCTAAGGATGAGAACTGAGGTACTTGTAATCAAAGATGTAAAGGGGAAGAGATAGTGACAAAAACTAAGAAGTCATTTCCAGATGTACAGTGCCCCTTGTGGACTCTGTCATAAATATTTGATTTAATTCTGAAGTACACAACTACAAAATACATTTTAAGTACATTTATTTGATTTTATAATAAAATTAACTTTAAAAGACTACATTTGAAAATAAACTTCAAGGTATTTGACTCATTCACACAACCAAAAACTGTCTCTAAGCAGCTGCAAGGGGCTGGATGGAAATGAATGGGACTAGAACAATCATGCACAGCATAACGACATTTAGGTCAATGGCAATTTGCATGTACTACAGTGGTCTTATAGGATTAGTATCATATAGCCTAGGTGTGTAGTAGGCTATACCATCTAGGTTTGTGTATGTACACTCTATGATGTTTACACAATGCTGAAATTGCCTAACAATGCATTTCTCAGAACATATCTGCATCATTAAGCAACACATGATATTAGTGAGGAATTAATAGGCAATAGGACTTTGGATGAATTGTGTTGTCATAGCAGTTACGAGGGATGAAGAGAGCCAATCATTAAATAGTGTCTTCACTGAGCATTAATCAATCATATACCTAACACAGAAATATTCACATAGGGTATCATAGCACAAGAGTAGGATGAATAACTTATAAGAAAGGACTTATTTTATACTAGTTAGATGGGCCACAATTGCACAAAAGATAAACACTATTCTAAAATCAGTCAAAACATGGGTGAATCCCTGGGGAGGGAGGTGTTCTGAGTGTGAATTTATGCGAAGGGCAAAAAAAAAAATCATATGTATATGAGAGACATTAATATGAAACATTGTGAATATGAATGTATGAGTCAGAAGTATAGAATAGGACACATTCCAAGCTTACAAGAACTTAAAATGTAGTTGGAGCTATAAAACATGAAATAATTCAAAAGCATATTTCATCATATATTTTCTGTCACAAGATGGTTGGTTTTGGTTGGTTTTCAAATTGCTTTTTAGACTGCTTTCTTTGCTGGCAAATACTATTGAATTTCTTCAACTACCACTGAATATCCTCACTTGTAGCAAATCCTCACATTTTAAGGGTAGGTTTAATTTTTTTATTGTGGTAACATACACATAACATAAAATTTATCATTTTAACCATTTTAAGTGGAATTAAGTACATTCACAATGTTGTGTAACCAGCACCACTATTGCAGCTAACTGCTACTTCATCAAAGTAACAAGAACAATGGCAAAAATTTTTTAAATCAATTTTTCCTGAACTCTGGAAATTGACTAAAGACTTATAACAATCTGAGGAGAATTTATTCAATAAAATGGCTTGATATCATATAAAAACAGAGAGCTTTGTAGCATTTTAACTTGCTCTATTTCCATTCACTTCTCCCCAGCTCTGTGGTAACTTTGAAAACCAATAGTGTCATAATCACAGTAGTTGTGAAAATCAGGAGCTTAGCAGTTGTGAGAAGGAGCAAAATGCGTTGGATTTCTCCATAAAGTCTTACCTCAGAGAATTCTTATTATCTGACCTCTCTGACAGTTGCCTGGAAAAGTCTCATTTTTACAGCTTGTCTTTATTTGAATTGACTCACAGCTCATTTGGGGAGAAAAACACACTGTAGGCTGTTTGTCAAAAATAATCAGCAGCAATTATTTAAAATTGCAGCTGCCTGAGGCAGTGAAACAAGGTTGAGCAAAAAGGCCAAAAAATTTATTAGGAAAATATGGTAAATGAGATGCCCATGGGGGCTGTGAAAACATCCGACATGTTCCTGGGATTATAGATGGTCACTCATGTCCAGTGTTGTGGACATACCCGTGAAAGACTTGAGAAGGCCTTAACCTCTCACTTCTGGCTGGCCTTAATGCTCTGCACAAGAAGGAAGTATAGACTAATGCAGAATTATAATCTACCAGAGCAATGAAAGTGTGCCCCATCATATACACAGAGCAAAGGGTAGGAGACATATTTCTTCAAGGCATTTAAAGAAATTTTGTTCAGCCATTAGCTGACAACTAAGCTAACTGAGCAGAGAATTCAGTGGCAGCATATGACAAAAAAATATAATCTTTACCAAATTTTTCCTGCAAAGTTACTAAAAACAAACAAACAGATAAAGCAACAAAAACAAAAAATAGCAACAAACAAAACCAAGGGAAAAGCATTTGATTTTCAGGGTTGCCACTATTATTATTTCAATTGTTCAGTTTTTACCAAAAAATTATGAGCCATGAAAAAAAAAAAAAAAAACCAGAATGTATATCCCATAGAAAGTTAGTTTTGTTTTGTTTTGTTTTGGTGAGGAAGATTGGCCCTGAGCTAACATCTGTTGCCAATCTTCCTCTTTTTTTGCTGAGGAAGATTGGCCCTGATCTAACATCTGTGCCCATCCTCCTCTATTTTGTATGTGGGATGCTACAGTATGGCTTGATGAGCAGTGTGTAGGTCCGTGCCCAGGATCCAAACCTGCAAACCCCAGGCTGCTGAAGCAGAGTGCGTGAACTTAATCACTACACCACCAGGCTGGCCCTGTAGAAAGTTAGTTTTTAAAAATAACAACAACAACAAAAAAATGTAGTTAAATTGACCAAGAAAAAAAGACAGAAGATTCAAATTAGTAAAATCAGTAATGAGAGACATTACTATTGACCTTAAAAAAAGAAAAAGGATTATAACATAGGACTATAAACAACTGTCAAACAAACTAGATAACCTAGGTGAAGCTAATTCCTAGAAAGATACAAACTACTAAAACTGTCTCAAAGAATAGAAAATATGAACAGACTAATACCAAATAAATATATTAAATTAGTAATTTAAAAAACACTTTCCCCAAAGAAAAGCCCAGGACCAGATGGCTCACTTTTGAACTCTACTAAACCTTCAAAGAAGAATTAATGTCAATCCTTACATCCTCTATCAAAATATGGAAATCCACTATTACCCCGTTACCAAAACCAGACAATGATATCACACAAAAAAGAAAACTATAGAGCAACATCTCTTATGAACATAAATGCAAAAATCCTTACTAAAATATTAGCAAACAAAATCCAACACATAATGAGAATGTTAAATATGATGGCCAAGTGGAATTTATGCCAAGAATGCAATGTTGGTTTAACATTTGAAAATTAATCAATGTACACATTATATTGACAGAATAAAGGACAAAAACCACATGATTATCTCAATAGATTCAGAAGAAGCATCTGACAAAGTCCAACACTCCTTCATGATAAAAACTCAACAAACTAGGAATTGAAGGGTACTTCCTCCACCTGATAAAGGATATCTATGAAATCCTATAGATGACAGTATGTGTAATGATGAAAGAGTAAATGCTTTTCCCCTAATATCAGGAACAATACAGGGATGTCTGTTATCACCACTTACATTCAACATTGCACTGGAAGTTCTAGCGAGGGCAATTAGTCAAGCAAATGAAAAAAGAGCATCCATATTGGAAAGGAAGAAGTAAAATGATCTCTATCCATAGACAATATTATCATGTATATAGGAAATCCAAAGGCTTAGACAAAAGAACTAGTAAAACAGATTAACAAATTCATCAAGGTTGTGGGATAAAAGATCAATAAACGGAAAAAAAAATCAGTTGTATTTGTATGCATAGCAATGAACAATCCAAAAATGAAATTAAAAAAACATTTTCCAATTATACCTCAATAAAGCTAGAAAAAGGAAAGCATTTTAATTTACAAAGGGATCAAAAAGAAAAAAAAATAGTAGAAAATAAATTTAACAAGACCTGTACCCTGAAAACTATAAGACATTGTTGAAAGAAAGTAAAGAAGACATAAATAAGTGGGAAACTTCCCATGTATATGGATCCAAAAGTTAATATTGCTAGGATGGCATACTCCCCAAATGGATCTTTTCATTAAATGCAATCCCTATCAAATTTCAGTTTCCTTTTTGCAGAAATTGACAAGCTGTTTCTGAAATTCATATAGAAATGGAAGGGATCAGAATAACCAAAACAATCTTGAAAAAGGATAAGTTGGAAAACTCACTTTTTTTTTAATTTCAAAACTTACTACAAAGCTACACTAAATAAGACAGTATGATACTGCAATAAGGATAGACATATAGATAAATGGGATAGAACTGAAAGTCTAGACATAAACTTAGATTTATGGTCAGTTGATTTTCCACGTGTGCCCAGACAATTCAACGGCAGAAGGAAAAGACTTTTCAACAAATGGTATCAGGACAAGTGGATATCTACATGCAAAAGAATGAAGTTATGTCATTTCTTCACGCTGTACACAAAAAATTAGTTCAAAATGGATCATAGACTAAAGGTAAGTGATAAAACTCTTAAAAGAAAACATAGCAGTGACCTTCATGAGCTTGGGTAACTCAAAGTCTTCTTATATATGACAGCAAAAGGAATTATGATTTAAAAAAAGTAAATAAATTGGACTTTGTAAAAATTACAAAGTTTTGTGCCTCACAGGACATGGTTAAGATAGTGAAAAGACAATTCTTTGGCCACTCCTCTTAAACAGAATGGACTTCCACCCAAATTTTGGTTTGGATGTCAAGACTGATACCAGACATGCACCAACAGAGTATGAAATACATACCCTTATACAATGAGGCTTTCTACATGAGCAAGATGACTTCCAAGCAGCTGCAAAAGTCACTTGAGAGAGCCAGGAATAGAGACTGGTTTGCAGTGTTTATAATTATTATGGGTTGGGTTGGGCTCAGGGTCCCTGTACATGGTTTGAACTTCTCTTTAGTACCCAAAGGAGGGATTACTTGGACTTTCTTATCAGCTTGCTCAGCTGTGGGGCAGAAGGGGAATTCATCTTGGTGGGGCTTAAAAGCTACCAAGAGTCAAACATCAAAAATGGAGTCAGACTATTACAACAATCTACAGAATGGGAAGAAACATTTGCAAGTCATATTACTAATATGTCATGTATTTAGAATGTAGAAAGAACTCTTACAATTTAGTTGTAAAAAGACAAATAACCCATACTGGGTTTTTTTGCTCAGGAAGATTCTTCCCGAGCAAACATCTGTGCTAATCTTCCTCTATTTTGCATGTGGGTCACTGCCACAACACGGCTGATGAGTGGTGTAGGTCCATGCCGGGGATCCAAACCCATGAGCATAGGCTGCCAAAACAGAGTGTGCCTAACTTAACCACTAGGCCATGGGACCAGCCCCAGAAAAGGTTTTAATAGACATTTTCCAAGGAAGATAAACAAATAGCTAAGTAACGTGAAAAGATGCTCAACATCATTAGCCATAAGGGAAATGAAAATCAAAACTATACTGAGATACTACTTCACACCCATTGTTGTTGTCAGTGCCATGAAGTCAATCCTGACTCAGGTGTACAGCAGAGTGGAAACCTGCCTGGTCTCCTTGTGCCATCCTCTCACCTTCCAGTGCTATTATCAGACAATGCTCAGCTGCTATTCATAGGGTTTTCATGGCTACTTCTTTCAGAAGTGGGTGGTCAAGTCATTCTTCCTAGTCTGTCCACCATAGGTGACCCTGCTGGTATTTGAAATACCAGTGGCATAGCTTTCAGCAACACACAGCCACCACAGTATGACAACAGACAGATGGGTGGTGTGGTTCCATGACCAGGTTCAAATCTGAGCTGGAGCAGTGAGAGCACCAAATCTTCACCACTAGACCACCAGGGCGGGCTCTCACAGGGAAGGCTAAAATAAAAAAGATTGACAATAGCAAGTGTCAACAAGGATAAGAAGAAGTTTTAACTCTCATTTATTGCTGTGGGACTGTAACATGGTGTCGCCACATTGGAAAGCAGTTTGGCAGTTCTTCAAAACGTAGAACATATTTACCCTATCACCAACAATTTCACTCCTAGGTATACATCCAAGAGAAATGAAAACATGTTCACAGAAAAACTTGCACATGAATGTTCACAGCAGCATTATTCATAATAGCAAAGAAATAAAAACTACAAATGTCCATCAACTGAGAAGTGGATAAACAAAATGTAAAATATACATACAAGTGAATATTATTTGACAATGAAAAGGAATGGAATACAGATACATGCTGCAGCATGAATAAACCGTGAAACCACTACGCTACATGAAAGAAATCGTCACAATAGACCACGTGCTGTATGATTCCATTTATATGAAATGTCCAGAACAGGCAAATTCATACAGACAGAAAGTACATGAGTGGTTGCCTGACTAGAGGGAGGGAGCAATTGGGACTGTTAAGTGGTATGAGGTTTGTGTTGGGATGTTGAAAATATTCTAAAATTAAATAGTGATGCTGGGCGCATTAATCTGTGAATACACTAAAACCTGTTCAACTGTACACTTTAAATGTGTGAATTGAATGGTATGTGAATTATATCACAATGAAACACATACCCGCTACAGACTCAAAATCTCTTAAAGACAACGATTATGATCCTTTTTGCATTTATGTGCAAATCTTGGAAGACATTTATTTTAGTCAGTATGTTGTGCTAATGTGGTGAACACAGATATTATATGGAGTAGTAGAGAAAATTATTTGAAGAATCTAACTTTTTATGGCCCTAATTATACAAATGCTGTATTCCGCAATTTTTCAACCCTAATGCTTTGAGTGGAGCCTCATTATTTTTCCCTTAGAGATACCCTGTTTTTAATTGTTCTGCCACCATTTCATGTACAATTATCCACTGGAAGAGGGAGCCCTGCAGGTGTGGGCTCTGAGGATAATGTTCCCTGCTGATGTCCCTTAGAAGTAGGGTGACCACACAGGCTTGCCTGGGTCAATTGTGTTTAATGCCTGTGGCTCCAGTTTGGGTTACAAATTATATGATCACTCTACCTATAAGGATTATTTTAGGGGCTCGTGATCAGGGGTCTATTTAATAGGTCATGTTATTTTATAAAAAGTTCCTTTCGAGCAGAAACTACCTGATAATGTTTAAAGATGTGTGGTAAATAGAGAAAGGAAGTATTATCACAAAGGTCCGCGTAGCGCAGTGATTCTCACCCAGGGGTGATTTTCCCCTCCATCTCAGGGTTATGGCAATGTCTGGCGGCGTATTGGCTTGTCGCAGTTTGCCGAGGTGGGGGGGGGGGGGTGTAGGAGTGTTCTACTGACATCTAGTGGATAGAGACCAGGATGCCGTTTAACATTCTACAATGCCCAGGAGAGCTCCCTCCAACAATTATCTGGTAAAAAGTGTCTATAGTACTGAGGTTTAGAAACTCTGAGACAGTGTTTACTTTTGCAGGGGAGGGATATAAAGTACATGTATACTTAAAGACAATTAAACTGTTTATGCTTTGTGTAGTTTTTTTGTATACCTCTTATACTTAATTAAAAAAAGCAGAAAGAAAGAAGGAAGAAAGGAAGGGAGGGAGGGAGGAACCTTGAGCAGACTAATGACAAGAAATAAATACAAACGTACGTCATATAATTATCTCTGAAAATTTTAGGGATGAGTACTTTCAGACTCTCAAAGAAGGAATAATTGTCACCCTAAAAAAAGCATTCCAAAATAAAAATATATTAAGCTTGCCAATTTATTTTATTGAGCAAAATAATCCTTATAAGAAAATATCACCTAAAAAAAGACAGTATATTCATAAAATTTTAATAAATCTGTAGCTAAGTAAATTTGGAAGTGGAAAGTCAAGCATGTTTTAATATTAGAAAAGTTAATAAATATTATATCATATTAATAATTCAAAAAGTTAAGAAATTTTTCTTGGATTGGGGAAATATTCAATAAAATTTGTTATTAAGAATTTTTAAGTTAGTAAAAAGACAATTTCCTAACATGATAAAAATATTTACCTCAAAGCAATTACCGAATCATAACTAATAACCTAACTACATGGTGAATGCTGTAAGAATTCACATTTAAATCGTAAAGAACAAAAAAGGTTTATTATTGTCATTTAATTTTCACATTTCCAAAAATTAAAATTATCAAATAAGATTTTAAAATATAAATAAAAGTTGGAGACTTCGTAGATCATGCACTAGTTTATCCCACATTGTTTTCTGTAAGCTTCTGGTCTGTATCCTTATTTATTTTTTTGTAGATGAAACTCTCAAAATAATGAGAAGCTTCATAATTTAAGTCCTTAAATATCATTTTTTATTACAAAGTAATATGTGTAAGACACACAACCCATATTCAGTCCTTAACTTTAACTCAGTCCTCATAGTCCTTGTTACTCTTACCAAATTTTTCTTAATTACATCCCTAACACTCCTAGGCAGGGAGGGGGCAAGATTCTGGGATGGACTAAGAATGCAGGTTTCACGTGTTACTTGGTAATTTTCAAGAGTTACAAGTGCAATAGTTAATTTTTCAAGCAAGTAAAAAATGTCCCCAACTCCAAACTACTGTTATCAAAATGCCATCTATCAGATCTCAAGCACCAGAATAATGTTAGTGGCAAGTCCATCTATAAGGGAACTTTGGCTAATGAGAACTTCCTTCTAATGCACGTGGGTACCAGCATCTCGCTCAGGACAGACGTGAGGTCCAGTGTAAGTGGCTCCTGGTTTAGTGTTTCCATGTTCAACTGATTGGTTCACAGCTGGCACGTGGCTTGGAACAGGTGAAAGAGAAGAGGAACAATGTAGAAGACACAGAGCCACCATATCTCTAGCAGAAAGGTTTTGCCACTGACCACTGATCCCTCTCAAAGATGACTAATGGGTGGAATTATTCATATGGAAATGATACTGACCTCTGCGAGTCTTGTTATTCCTCGTTGCAGAAAGCAGAACATATCCTCTTTATAACATATGAAATACCATATGCCACATATGCCTCAACTCAATGCTGAGTCAAAAGCAACTACACAAAATGTTTCCTTTTTTCCCTTTTCCCTTATACTCTTTACTATGGTTACAAAAACTCTGTTAAACTTTTTTCTTCTGATTTCTAGTTATCCAAACTATAATTTAAAAACCCTTTTGCCTCAGAGAACTAAGGGTGGTAAAAACACTTTTTTCAAAGCTGGAAAATATTTAATTAATTATTTATAATGTTTGTATTAATGTAGACAAAGATTATATTTATTTAAATACATACTTATTCATCCATAAGTTAATGATGAAACAAACTGTACTATTCTAGAAAATTCTTATTCACCATTTGTAACTTAAAATTCAGTACTAATTACTGAGGAATCAATTTATTCTTAAGGTATTATCCTGATTTTATTTCTTGGCATCCTCAAGATATGTATATCTCTTTCTTCAAAATATTTGATTTATAATATACGAAGTTGGTTTAAGTTTTATAGTAGATGTCCAAGAAAAAATAAAGATGAAAGAAACATCTAAGAATGGCATAGCAAGTAAAAATTATAATATTTCATGCAAAAACTGTTCTCCTTTCTGATTTTCGCTCCAGAGAACAACAACAAAAAAATTGGGATAAAAATAGACCAATGTGTGTGAAATCTTAATCTCATTGTCATGAAAGTTTAAAAAAAATGTCACATGGGATTTATTGATTTCTAGTTTTGAATCTTCTATCCATGGATAGTGCCCTACTTTAAAATGAATTCAAAATAGAAACATCAAGGTATATAAGTATCTATGGCAACGAATTAACTCTTTTCTAATAAGGTTAAGTCAATCATTGAGTAATTGATTAGAATAGTTCACAGTTAATTTTATACACTCCACTGTTAGGACAGCTGGAAAAAAAATCAATCTGTTGATTTAAGGCTCATGATTACTCACCCACAATTAAAAGCAAAAGATGGCCAAGTCTTGTTTAGGTCACATACTGTTCTTTTCCTTTCTCTCTCTGGAAGGTGTTATGAGTTAGTGTAAGTAACTACTCTTCCCTTAGTTTGTAATACCTACTGCTGAACAAATTAAATTATACCTATCCCTTTCTGTTTATTAGGCAAACAGGAATTCAGGGAGAGGCTTGTATTTTTCCGTCTGAACTTTTTTCAAATAAATTTGGTAGTTTTCAAAATATATTTTAGTTAGAAACTTTGTCAGTATAAATCATCTGTGAGAAGTAAGTCCAATATGCCTGACACATAAAATGAAGCTACTATGCAGTATATTGTAACTAAATGGTAATTGCTTTCAGGGAAGAATCTTGTTCATTTTTCTTCCTCTTACATCCCCCAAAGGCCTGGGGCATATTATGTACTCAATAATAATATTCAGAATGAAATATTCAATATTTTTTGGATAAAGGAACCCTTGAGGAACCTCTAGATGTCCATAATTTGAAAACAATTAGTATGAATCATCAGTTGGTCCAAATGTACTTGATATGTGTGGCTGGTTGAATAGAGTTTGACCTGATCCTGGCAGAACATTAAATCTCCTCAGCGGGTTTTTCTGGAGACAAGGGAGCAGTATGAGTAGTCGAGACTTTAATTCACTGCGTTTCAGACATTTGCTTCCTGGAAAGAGACTGTCCCTTCTGAAAAAAGCACTGGGGCTCGGAGCTCAGGAACTCCTAGAGGTCCTTCCTGCGTGAGGATAGATGCTCAGATGAGACTACCCTAGGTCTAACCTATAAATCTCAGGATTGTGACACAGGGACAGTTATTCATATCTTGGACACATCGGAAGTCTGGAACTATACTATTAACTTTAGCCAAATAACACTTTCTAATCTGTTGTGTTTTAGTCTTCTCTCCTTTTTAAGTGGAGAGGATAAAAGTGGTCATTGTGATGGAGTAGTAGTGGTGGGAAAAAATGAGAAAATACTTTCCAGTTTGGGAGAAGAGAATAATTTAGAGTTTCACATAACATTTGCATGGGCAATCTGAATACTCTGCCATACGCGTTATAGCATAGCATAGATTTATGTGAAAATAAAAAGTAGAATATAGAGTATTTTGGAAAAGGAAAATCAAAATTTAGTTTAAACATGGAAATTTCCTAACATTGTTGATAAACAATAGATTTAAAAGTTTTTTTTTATTGGTTTGTTTTGCTTTTAGTGAATTCTATTTTCTTATTTATTTCCACCACAAGAGCAAGAATATCATCATGGTAATAATACTTCCTCAGACGGTCAAAAATTTTAACTCAATATCAATACTCACAGGATTAACCAAAATACTTTCCTATCCTAAAAATAAATCACAAGGTAAAAATATTAAGTTAAAATTTAACATTGCAATAGAATCTAGCAGAATACCTATTTGTGTCATTCTACTTACACTATTTTCTTCCAAAGGAAAAACAAAATTATAGTTTTACTCCTTCCTCCTGTTTGCCATCCTTTGTATATTTATCATGTCTTCCTTTACAGCGATAACGAATATGTCATTTAAGAATTTTACCCTTTACAACACTACGGGTTGTTTCCAAATGCAGTTACCCAGCGACACCTGTACATCAGCAGTTGGCTAATGCCTGCTTATAATGGAGAATGGAAATGTCAAATAATCATTTCACAATAAAAATCATTTCCTCTTCTTCTAGGATATAGATCTGTCAGCAGCTAGCTAATATTAGAATATATATTATAGCAGATTATGTCTACATTCCTCAAAAAGATCTTCATTGCCTACTTGAGTCAAAAAAGGCCAAAAGGTGCTTCATTATCTTTGAGCCTAGTGTGTTACAGATAGTATGTCACCAGGTAGCCTAAAGGCAGGACCGTCAGGTTCTGTAATGAGCAGTTGGTTGAATTTTGATAAATGAGCTTTCACTGTATTAAATTAGAAAATATATTTATTTGATCCATTTTCAGTATAAGCCCAGGAATCAATTACAATAAAAAAATTTAGTTACATCAATCATTGATTGTAAATCTACAGGAATAAATTATATACGGCTTAACAACCAAAAACATATCCTGAAAATTAACAAATTCTTATTGTTTTACCTGGTTTTTACTTTTTTGTGTGTAGTGACTTTTTTTACTTGAGTTAAATGAATTTTACTCATGGTAAAGCATATCATTTCTATGATACACATATAAGAAACAACAGTAGATGAAGAAAATTGTACTTTCCAGCAGGCTGTTTATCCTTTCTGAGGACCTTCATAATAACGTTCTCTCTGATGGTAGGGATTAAAAGCAGTGGATGTCAGAAACCAGTCTACACGGTAAAACCTGCTAAACCTATGTTAGTCCACACCAGTTCCTTCTTCGTCTGTACTTTTCCTTAAAATATAGATTTTACCACAAAGCTGCCAATGAAATATTCTGTTACAGGTTTATTTTCCTCTCATCCTGCTTCAGATTATAAATCCATTGAGGATAGAAACATGTGTTATATTTCTATCCTATTCCCAATAACATTATACATGATATAGATAATCAATAAGTTCGTAAAAAGCCCTTCATATCAAGGCAAATTTGATAAAAAGTGTACAGACACGAAAGCTGAGGCTGAAGAGAAAACGATGCACTCACAATGTGGAAAAGTTATTATTTAATATACAGAATTATTTGCCAGTTATAAGCTTGTTATCACATATAGAGTAGCAGTAGTTTGCCCCTCTAATCACTAAATCATAAATGTACTGCATTTTGCCAGAATTCACAATGGCAACTTGTGTGGGCTTCCATCTATTCTGAATTTGGGATTTTCAGTTCTTTGTCAAATATTAATTCTTTTCCCTGACATTTCAAAAAAGAAGGCTATTTAAAAAAAAAAATGTATCCCCTATATGTTCCAGGCACAGTGGATTATGTATTTGAACCTGACAACAATCCCTTCATTATTTTCATTTCTCCAGTGGAATGTGAACTGCAAGAGAGCAGGGACATTTCCATTTCATTCTCTACTGTTTCCATGGGACCTGGAACAGAGTAAGAGCTCCATAAACACTTTTTAAAATAATAAATCCAAGTAGAAAGGCAAATTATCATATGACTAAGAGTGCAGGACCTGAAGTCAGACATTCTAGAATGATCTACCCACTGCAAATTTGGTCATGTTACTAGTTGTCAATTTTGCTTTGCCTCAATCTCTTCATCAATCAACTGTGGATAATAATAGCACAATCTGCATGAGACTGTTATGAGAATTGAATAAATAATTCCAAGTAAAGTGCTTAGAAGAGTGCTTTGCACATACTATGCACTCAGTAAATGTCAGCGCTTATTACTGTGTTACGTAAAAGGAATTTGAGATCCAGAGACTTTTTACAGACAAAATTACATATCTAGCAACAGAAGAAAATCTTTCCTAATTTGAGAGCCTGTGCTCATTCTACTAAACTTTTCTGACCACCCAGGACATTGCTATTTTATGGTGAACACAGTTTTCTAGAAGTAACACATTAGCACAAAGAGAGAAGCAACTGTTTTCTTAAGTAGAACATACATTCATACTATTAATAGTAATTTTGTACAACTCAGGCTAAAGAGTCAACTTTGAGAGAATTTCAGGGAACCAGAATTGACTTATAAGCATGAGTTAGGTAATTGTGCTTACTGACTATATCTCATAGGGAAGTCACAGCACTTGAGGTTGGTAGCCCTGGTCTGCAGAGGAGGCCACCACTGGATTTAGTGACACTGGTGCCATCACTGATGGCCTGGGGGACTGGTTTCTCCTCTAGACTCTCTGCGGGACATAATCCTCTGATAAGTTTTCTGGCCACACCTCACATGTACATTTCAGCATGCCCACGTCTAAGCCTCTTTATTACTTTCTTTACCGTCTGCCAGGTCAACACAGGCATTTCCACTTCCTTAACGCGGGTTATCGCTTTCTCTAGGCTTCTAAGAGCTACCCTAGTAGCAAGTTTGCCCCCTCCCCAGCTACTTGCCAGGGTGTGAAGTCCATGTCCTGAAAAAGTGCCCCAAGCCAGTGAATTTTTCTTTAAGTTAACTATTTTATTAAACACTCTGGTTAATACTCTCTTTGATTCCTAAGACCTAGATTCCCACCGAATCACCTTGGAGTGATGGTAGCAATGATTCCTCACACACTGTTCACTGCAATCAGCTGTGTGGAGAAAGCTAACTTCCACTCCTCATCGTCACTGATGGGTGAGTTTCACACTAATGCATTTTTAAGAACTTGTTTTGTATAAAGTTGTCACAGGATGAATATATTTTCCAAACCCCAACCAAGGTATTCATGTCTTTGTGCTCTTAGTTGTGGGAATAATGAAAGTTTAGTTTTCCTCATCACCAAAGAGATATTTGATGACAACAGATGTGACCTATTATTTTTTAGTTCTTATTCCCATTGCTCCCCCACAACCACCCAGTAGATTCTGTTTAAAGTTTAGCTCTTTGTTGTTCTGTTGATTTTACTTCCTTTTTAAATAATTTACTATGGATGGGACATCACCATAGCTAGAACTTACTGTGATATTCCTCATTTCATATATTATACCCCATCAGATAGAAATCGATCCATCTTGCATATGAAATGGAACAATCCATTACCAGATCTGCTGCAATATCCTTTTCCCCACTTTGAATTATATGACTCACCACCATCAGATTAATCTTTGTAAACTGTTGTGCAAAGACGATTTCCATTTTTATATGTTTTAACAGTATATAGTGTGTGTACACTCACACATACATTCACATATATAAACAGATCGTATCTCTGTACATTGTACATAAGTACAAAGTGTTAACTGGAATAAAATTCACTAAATGTTAATTATTTCTTGTGAAGGGTAAATTTGGGGTGTTTTTCTTTAATATAACTTTTTAAAATTGCATATGCATTATTTCAATTAATTCTCAGGTCACCCTGTAATTTATCATCCAAACCAAGACTTTATTGATAGTGAACGAGGGCACTCTTAATATATATGCCGGGGCAAGTGGCATAAGGGTAGACCGTCCTGGGCAAACAAGGATGTGTCTTCACCCTGGTTAATCCACACCCTGAAGGATTCTCGTTCACATTTTACACCCAGAGAAACAAGTAAAGGAAGCTGACCAGCCCCAGGCTACCCAACTGATAATTGGCAGAGTCAGGTTTCAAATCCAGTTCCTGTGTTTTCAATTACTGTTTCTTGCATGACATCTAATTTGCCTGTTCTAGTCCCTCTGGCCAGATGTGCTCTTTAGTTACTCTTTCAATGTGTGGATGTAAGACTTCCTGTGAACTTCTCTTGTGACTCTCAACTTTGTTTTGGATGTCCGTGCACCTCTCTTATCTCCTAAGAGATTCTTAAATTACGTGTCAGCCGCTTATTTCAAACACAATACTGAACCTTTCATTGTGTCTTAGTTATCTACTGCTGTGTAACAAATTACTCCAAAATTTAGTGACTTTAAGCAACAAATGTTTATCCTCCCCTTTTCAAGAAAAGTAGCACAAGTTTGCAACTGAGTAGTTTTCTCAGCCTGCTTTCTGGGGTCTAGTGACCTCCTTTCATTTTGTACCGTCCCTCTCTCTTTCAGTCCAAGTTTATAGTGCTGATATAATTCTCCCAGGAACTTTGTGGCCTTCTGTGAATCTCATTGGTGTTTAGTCTGTCAGACACAAGCGACATCCACAAATCCCTGAGGGACATTAATGAGTTTTTATTTAATTTAGCAATCTTATACTATCTTTCAGTGACTATAAATACTTCTGCCTTATCTACAAATTTTGAATTCATTTTATCATCCTAAAATATGAGTTAAAGAAATCTTTGACTCATGCTCACTCAACTTGTTGAAGAACCAAGTTTTTAACTGTTTTGGGAATTATATTTTCAGAATAGATTAAGTATGAGAAAACACGAGGTTTCTGTTGTCACGATAGTTTTCTTGGTGACTTTGATGATGAGATGTCATGGTTTCTCTATTTTGACATTATGTTTTAACGAAGTGTACAAATGTTACATAGAAATGAATGTGAGTAGAACACAATATCCATCATCTCTAAGATAAATAATCCAACTTCATTAAACAGATATTGGCTGGCTAAGCAGATTTTCTCTTCCTCTTCACAAAAGCTAGTGAAATTCCTCAGCTGAAAAGAGTGGATGGATCATGTTATTAGATGAGTAGAACTGGCTTCTACTAGAAACTTTGAATATTCCATTCATTGGAGTGTATAGTAGAGGATTCAACTCTCCATGTGCAGCATCAAGAATAAATAAAAATGTTCCTTTTACTCTTACCAATTTAAAGTTTATATTAAGGAGGAACCTTGTCATCTTCTCATTTAATCAAAGAGGCCATCAATTGAGGAAAAAGTAGATTAAAGAGCTAACTTACTTATCTGGAGAGAAACCATACTTAGAAATGAGAAATCAAATTTCATCACTTCCAGAGTGACTGAAGCCCCTCTCTTGTTTAAGGTATGCAGAGCATGGGAAACTATAATAAACTTTGATTTTATACTGGTAAAAAGCAATATCCAGGTAGAAAAAACTGTAGGCTCATTTTTATGGCATTTTCTGTGCATTGGAACAATTGCTGCAAAAACTCAGGCTCTTAACCTCAATGACAATTAATGATATTGAAAGAAGTCACATATTATGGAATTCATTTTGACAAATGGGAATTTGATGAAACAGAAATCTCAAAAAAAGAAAGCTTTCTGAAGAACTAGTTTCTTATCTTAATTCTAGAATATGGAGATAACTAGGTAGCATCATCTATAGTTTATGTAACTTATGTCTGTTTTGTCTTCTCTTTTCTTGGAAAAGCAACCCAAAATGTTTATTTAAGGAATTCAGAAAAATTTTAAGATACCAACCGTTTTGACACCTTTGTGCTGACTGCCCTTCAGTCGTGTTCTAGCTCCAGACTATATATACTCTTTAATCCAGTAGAATAAATCATGAAATGATTTTTCTCAGGGACACAAAAGGGACATTACTTGAAAGGCTAGCATGGCATTGGAATGGTGGGGAAGGTTGACACAGTTACCCAGAAGGTCTGTTTATTCCTTCTTCATTCCTCTCTACCTGAGGACAAAATTATTATTCAGCGCAGTTAGCTCTAGCATTGCACTAAGGTGAGATTAGAAAGTACTGATACGTAAGGAGAATTATAGCTGGAATAAGAAATTCAGATAAGTGAAATGACTTAAAGGCTTTATTTTATTTTCTCTATTTTTTAAAACTCTACTCTGGTCCTTGCTATCTCTATTTAAGTTCTATAACAATTACTATTAAGACTTTCACTATTTATGTCTACCTACACTCCCACTCTAAATATATAACTTTGTATTCAGTGGCTGTTTCATCTTTGGAGCAAGGGAATTTTACTATGTAGGCATATAAATCATGCTGGTGCATGATAAATGTGCCATAGAACATTAGGCCCCATGTCCTGGGAGGGAAATGAATAGCCTTTGAAGGGTATAATGTTCTTATAGTCTGTAGCAAATGGTGAGATGGAAGTCCTTATCTGGTACTTCTTACCTTTCCAATATAAGTAAAGTTTACTGGGCTTCCTCTGAGACACATAAATTCAAATTTGTTGAGTTCCTTTATTTTTTTGAATAGAAAATACCACGGGTTGGAATCCATACAAGCAGAATGACAAACAAATCTTGCTGCTGTGAGTGGGCCCCCCTTTCATTGCTCTTGGACATTTCTTGTCTTCCAGGCCACACGGTTTGAGGTACAGAATAATTTATTAGTTAGCAGAACAGTGCCATATTACCAATATGCCTATTTTGGATTGAAAAATCAAAGTATTTTGTATTGTCCTTAATGCAATCTGTTGAGAGAGACAGACGGGGGAACAGGTGGAGGGGTTTATACAAGAGACACACACAGACTTCCTCTGCATACTAATTACAACCCAAAATGTCGACGAGCAAAAGAATGAGTGGGCAATGGTTTACTATACCTGGGCACTTTAGAAATTAAAGGATTTAATCCTAGTAAGCAGGAAGCTGTAATCAGTCCGTTGTACTACACTTAAGCAAAGTAATAACTGTGTGAGCCATTTGATTCTCCAGAGAACTCATATTTCCTCTAGCATATCTTTTAATCCTTTTGATAACATTATCTTCAAATTCTTTGAAGTATATTCTTCTCTCATAAAGAAGATCTGGATTAGAAACATGGGGATCACTATCCTCAACTAGGCCAACTATCCTCCCACAAAGAGAGGGACAAATTTAAAACAGTCTTGTCAAGGTATATTATAACTGGCCCACTTAAATTATTCAGAAATAGCCAAAATTATACATGGAATGGTGATATTTTAATAAGAAATGGTATATGTTACAATTTTAAAGTCCATTTGTGAAATCCACAGTTATAAAATATTTTCCACTGCATTTCAAGCCTTGACCATTAAACTTTCCCATCAAAAGCTATATAAAAGCTCTCTTATATTTGACCTGTTTTTGTAAATGAACATTGATGATCCAAGACTTAAGAAAATAATTCCCCTGCAATAGAACATGTAAGTGTAAACATAGTAAAATGCCGCTAGAAATATCATAAATTTAATTTGTGTATTAATTATAGTTTTCAAGTTATATGCAATCAAGAACCCTAAGGCCTATTTCTGAATCTTATTGACAAACACCCAGCAAGGAGCCAAGATTATTCTCTAGTAAATATGAAGGATGAGATCTGAAATATTGAAACCATTGAATTCAAGATAAACAAACCTGAGAGGTCATTGGGTCCAATACTCAAGATGCACAGGAAGTTTAAAATGGCACAGTCATAGAGCATTTAAATATCACTCATTTTTAGCAAAGTCAGTACTGGAAATAAAGGCAAACTCCCTCACTATATTGAAATGATGAATATATATCTTGCAAGTCATTCTGATATGAAAGCAGGTGTGCCATTCATATTTTGATCTGATAGCAGGTATGCTGATTCATATTTTCCATTGACTAATCCAAATGACATTGCACTACATACTAATCTAAATGACCAGCATCCAGAATCATCTTGTTTGCATAAGAACAAACCTGGACTCAAAAAGAGATTTGCAAACATGAACTAATGTTGACATTACTAAATCTTGTACATAGGAAGCCAGGAATAAGAGCAAACTGATCTTGTCTCTGCTTTGTCAACCCTGAAATATCAAGGCAAGTCACCAGAAGTCTCATTTGCATTAAGGCCTGTAAGTCTTGTCATGGAGATGGGTGGGGGAAACTGGTGAAGATGGAGATTTTTTTTTTTTTAGTAACTGAGGATGGGACTCAAATCATGAAGTTTAGGATCCTGTGATAAAAGGGGATTAGAACGTCTTTAGTTCTTCAGAAAGATATTCTAGGGCTATAGGAAATTTCCCAGTTAGGCGGAAGTGGAAAAGCACTAGAAGGATCCGGAAGAAGGTAAAATAAGTAATATTTATGTAAGACCTACTATATGTCAGATATTATGTTAGATTGTTTACTTAACACATTTCCTTGACTCCTCACAACAATCCTATGAGGTAGATATTTTTATCTGAATGTGCAAGTGTAAGTTCCTTTGGGAAGGTCACATATGGAATAGGAGTTCAACATATATTTGTTAGTGGGTAGGAAAGATTTATACTCCAATCCTAATGGAATTCATAGCAGCTGTCCCTATAGAATAGCAATGAAATGTACAATTTCTGGAGCCAGACTACCTGGGTCCAGTGCTGACTCACCAGCTGCGTGACAGCAGAGGTTACTCCCTCTAGGCGTTAGTTTCCTTGTCTGTAAGATGGGACTGATAGAGCTGTTGTGAAAGTTACATGAGATAATGTGTGTACAAATCTTGCACTGTGCCAGGCACCCAGCAAGATCTCAGCCCTCAGCTATTGCTAGTATTATAAATTTCGCCAGCAGAGGGAGTAACACACCTATAAAAGCACGGTTCTTTAGGGCCCGAAAGCCTCAAATCCCTCAGAAGGCCAAAAAGAAACGTTATATTGTAGGGAAAGATTATTTCCTCTTACAGAAAAGATGCTATGGCTCTCGGCAAAGACTTTGGATGTTGGGCCAACATCAGGAGACCCAAGAAACCAGAACAAGATCTGGAGACTACAGAAACCAGGAAGAGAAATGGTAGTACTTGGAAAGGCCAGCAACCCCCACGGTGAGACCAGAACAGCCATAGTATGAGTAGGCTGGGAAGAACTGCCTGAGGAATCTCAGCGTATCCCAAACTTCCTGATTTGGACAGGAACTGAAGGGCTGAGGGTGGTGGGCAAATAATAATGATAATACCTATCATAAACTTTCCAATCCTTACAAAAATCGTATGAGTTACAAAAAAACTGAGACACCGCGTGGTTAAGTAACTTTCCTAACATCTCCAAGTTAGAACCAGTGAGGCCAAGATTCTTACCCATGATGCATTTCTGTAGAAAAGTCTCCAACAAGCCAAGTATGTCCAGGATGACAGGTTTTTTTGAGTTTTTTCTTTCTTTTCCTTTAAATCATTCATCGAGCCCACATACACCATTTTAGGTCACAGGTGCTCTGCTCTGTCCCATTAAAAGAGCATTGTGCTCACCGCATGACTTGGTTATGTCTGAGAAGGGGAGTGTTATACAGAAGAGGGATCTGGTTTTTACAATGTTTTGAGTCAACTTTCTTCAAGTTCCTTCTACAACAGGGATACAGGAAGTCATTCTTATCCACACCAGATGATCTGTCCATCTCAAAAACACTCAAAGTGTTTTGGTTTATTTTTTTCCATGATTATGCTTTGGAGTCATGTTTAGAAAGTGCTTCAATATAAACAAGAAAAAGATCTGTTGGTATTTATATCATTTAGGGTTCAATCAAAGAAAGAGAAATACTGGAGATAAATACAAAATGATTTTTTTAAAGGAATGAAACTTAGAATTGTGGGAGCTGGTTAAGCAGTCTCTGTAAACTGTTGCCTTCATATCTGATGCTGGAACTTGAAGTCCATAGGGCAGACAATGGGAATGGGGAGATGGGTGTAAGGTAAGAGAGCAAGAAAATCTTGGAACCCAAAAACACAATCTAAAGCCCATGAAGATAAACAGATACCCTTGACTTGTTGCCTTGGAACTTGGAAGAACTGTAGAAGCTGGGACATGTTAGATATGCACGTTTGGTCTAGGAGTCAGAGAGAAGTGCAACAGTGCAGGTCTGGCTGCTGCTTCACAACAATGACTTGAACCAGCAAATAAGCAACAGTGTATGTGAGTACAAAATGGCTGCTGCTATACTTCTGTCCTCCAGTTATCCCAGAAGAATCTCTTATGTGGCCCACCCTAACCAGGAACATGAAGGAAAGAGAATTCTGGGAAATGTAGTTCAGCCAAATTGACACAATACAAAGCAATCACAGTAAACCCCCTTTCAATTTGGCATACATATGCATCTCATTAAACCATATTTAGTCTCCAAATAAAGACAGTAACAGTCACACCTCTGCCTAACAAGATACAATATCCCAATGCAATCGAAAGCATGCTAACCTGGACATGCATGTCTAGAAAGGCAGTGTGAGGAGCTCTGCAGACCAGCTCCCCAGGGAAGTAACTATGGTTGGTAAAAATTATTAAAAAACAAAATTTTAAAGTCTCAGGAAACTGTCCTAAACACACACATCAAATGAAGAAAACTTTGTTCAAGAAAATATATTAAATCTTGGTAAGAACAGCAAGAGTCTGTAGCACTTGAGCCATGACCTGCTCATCCCTGTTCCCTCCACAACTCAGTTAATGGAAGATCCATTCCAGGTGGATGTGGTCCTTCCTCTCAGCTCAAGGGCTGTGTATCTCCCCAGGAGGGGCAAGTCAGTAGTATTTCCCATCCCCCACAGTCTGTGTTGGACAGGCTAAATTCCACATGAGTGCAGACAGGGGTCAGGGGCTCTCCAAGCAGTCCCCACTTTTAGGGCAGAGGCTCTAGCCTAGGCACAGCAGGCTGAGAATATTGGGGTCTCCATCATCCTCACCCCAGCTTATTTGGTGGATGGAAGCTCCAGACTAGGAGAGGCAAGCCAAGAAGACCAGTAACTACCAAACCTGCCCAGTACCCTGCCCATAACGAAGGAGGTCACACCAAGAGAATGGGTCAATCTCCCAGCTTTGGAGCAGTGGCTCAGAGGTTTGTACAGAGAAGAGGTAGGACATAAGAACAGACGGCACCGAAGTCCTCTCCAAAGAGACTGACTTTCTAACAGAATATGGGAAGGTTTAAGACTAAGAGGGATCTTGAAAACAATGGAGATTTTGATAGTAAGCAATTAGTAGGGGGCTGATAGCACCATCAGAGCCAGAAGGTTAGCCATAGGACAGCTAGTTTACCATTAAAAAAACATGGAAAGTGATAACAAGATGTTCTATAATTCCACAGATGATAGTTTTGGCAGAAATATTGAGAACATCTAAGGCAAATCCATATGCAGAGTAAATGACTATTCCAATAAGAACAAAATACTACCCCTTACATTATGGAAGCAGTCCTATGCAATCAACCTGTCACCATGTAGTTCACTGATACCCCTGGGGAGTGGTGACATATCAGGGTTCAGTGTTGATCTCCTCTGCTGACAGATTGAGCACTGAGCAGTGACTGTAGTCAGATTGGGCTTGGTGAGTGGAAAAACGTACATAACCTCCGTCCTGCCAGCATCCCACTTTGTTCACGAGCCCGCTAGACAATAGGGTAAGAGGCCGACTGATATCCACCCAGTGAATCATTCCATCCCCTGATTATTAAAATCCTTCTGTCTTGAGGTCACCATTTCATGAGCATTCACATAGGATACAAATATCTCGACATTCTGTGCCCACTTGATCATCTGGCAAAAAACTTAGCCACAGTCTATGAATTGCTATAAATCCATACTTTTTGACCATCTCTTCTTTCAGACAAAATGAACAACCAGGTAACTCCCCTGCTGCTCTGCCCACTGGAGGGTTTTCCTTTACCTCTCTCCTTTAAGGCCTTCCCAGAGTGGGGCAGTAGAGCTGCAGCCATCCATTTTTGGGTAATTCCTGCATTTTCTTTCCTCAAGAAATTGATGATAGAGAACTCCCCAAGAGGCCTTAGGTACAGGTTGAGAAAGAGAAGACACTGTACCAGAAGTAAGAGCCATCTAGGCAACTTTCTCACACAACTTACTTGTGCCTTCAGGACCTGGTTCCTTTTTTAAATGTATTTATTTATTTATTTATATTTTTAAATTTTTTTTATGAAGATTGGCCCTGAGCTAACATCTGTTGCCAATCTTCCTCTTTTCTTTTTTTATCGCCAAAGTCCCAGTACATAGTTGTATATCCTCATTGTAGGTCCTTTTAGTTCCTCTATGTGGGATGCTGCCTCAGCATGGCTTGATGAGCAGTGAGTGGGTCCGCGCCCAGGATCTGAACTGGTGAACCCCGGTCCACCAAAGCAGAACACACAAATTTAACCTCTACGCCACTGGGCCGGCCCCCAGAGCCTGGTTCCTTTTTGTTATTGAGTGCTGGTGTGCATGGCTGACTTTGTGGCATGGTGTGTCAGACCACACCCAGTTAATGAAGGACAGCTCAGGTCACATGGTAACTTGGCAGGCCACGGTTAGGTATTCAGTTTCTTCTAGGGTCCAGTAGCAAGCCAAAAGCTGTTCTCAAAAGAAGATTGTACTTTTGCAGAGAATGGGCTGTCTTTGCTTCAAAATCCTAACTGCTGTGCTGTGCGTCACCTTTAGGGGCCTGCCAAAGGCTCCAAATATCCTCCCTATCTGTCTATGACACTTCAAGCATCATCAGATTTTCTGTGTCATATGGTCCAAGTGGCAGAGCAGCTTGCTCAGCAGCTGGATCTGTTGCAAAGCATTGCCTTGTTCTGGGCCTCACTCAAAGCTGGCAGCTTATTGGGTCACTCAATCAATGGGTCAGAGTGACACATACAAGTGTGTTATATATTGTTTTCAAAATCCAAAAATGCTTACTTGGGTACTGTGCCTTTTTCTTAGTGGTTGGATGGGTCATATGCAGTAACTTGCCCTCCACCTTCAAAGGGATATCTCAGCATGTCCCCATATAACTGGATACCTAGAAATTTCACCAAGCTAGCGGATCACTTGATTTTTGTGGGATTTATTTCTTACTATCTGGCATTCGACTATCTTACTAATGTGTCTAGAGTAGTTGCTACTTCCTGCACACGAGGCCCAAATGGAATTATATAATCAATGTAATGGATGAGTGTATTGTCCCGTGGAAGGAAACTGTGATCAAGATCCCTGTAGCATAGATTATAACTTAGGGCTGAGGAGTTCATATATCTCTGAAGTAGGACAGTGAAATTGTATTGTTGGCCTCGCCAGATGAATATACTACTTCTTGTGGTCTCTGTGCAAGTCAGTATCTTGCAGGTAAATCACAACTTCTACAACTGTCAAGTCCTTGATGGTGCCACTAATGGCTCTAACACCTCCAGAAATGTAGTATTTTTCATGGTTCACTATTTTTGTAGATAGAGGCAGTTCTAGTGAATTTCCTCCCTTCCCAGGTCGGGGAGCCAGTGTCTGAGTACGTCTATTCCAATTACACACTTCAGTACTGGATAAATGACCACAGAGTAGATTTGGGGACCCATTGGGCCCCCTGTATGAGAACCTAAACCAAAATCCATTGGTCACTTAACCTCCATAAGCCCCTACTCTGACCAGTGGGCCACAGTGACAGTTTGGATTTCCAGAAATTAATGTGATTTCAGACCCAGTGTCTAATAATCCATATAAATGCACAAAAACCCTGGTCAATGACTTCAGGTCCCAATAAGGAAGGCTGGGAGAGTTATTGACATTACAAATTTTTGGCAATGTGGCAAGATACTTCCTTAAGGGGACCCAGCCTCCCCTTCATTCAAAGGGCTCTGGGTCTATAAACTAGCTCAAGTATGGGATATGACTGAGAGACTATGACTCTGTTTTCATGAATCAAGTTCACTAGACTAAGAGCTGTCTGCTTATTGGATAAAGTAAGGCTTTGTTACCATCTATAGTTGATTCTCATTATTCATGGAAATTATGTTCTATAAAGTCATCACAAACACTGAATTAGCAAATATTGAAACATTGCCCCAAGGGAAAATGCAGGGTTAGTCTCCTGCCAACTTTTGGTCACATTTTCATCAACCACCCAATACATAACCTTGTTTTATTTGTGTTTCTGTTAAAAGACACCTTATTTAATATATATTATGTATTCACTAACAGTGAACTCGGGACCAAGAGCATCATAACTCATGCACAAACAAAGAAGGCAGAGTGCCACCTTGTTCAACCTCAACTGGAGGGTAAGCATCAGGTGACTCAAAGTTTTTGCTATTCTGTGTGTGCACATGTCCATGAATGACTATACAATGCTACTAGTATTGCTTCTGGGGTTACAAAAAACTTTTAACAAGGAGACAAATTCACAAATATAGAATCTGCCAATAACAAATTACCTATTTTAACTCTAGAGAACACCATGATTAATCAGCCAATGCCAAAGGGCTGACTCTGTGAGTCAGATTATTCTGATTATGGCTTTGGCTCTTCTGTCTGTTAGATAAACATGTCCACATTGTCTTTGTCAACTAAGTGCCTCCACTTGCTCCCTGCCACCATGGGATCCCATCATCCTCATTGCATTTCAGGATCTCAGTTTGATGGCAGCAGTTCCCCCTGTAATTTCTGGCCTATAGAAGAGAGCCATCACAGAACTCTTCAAGAATATGTTTATCAAAGCCATGTGGAAAGGAGAGTCCTCTGGACCCACCCAGAGTGGTGAGCAGGTCTTACATGATAAATCCATTCTAGCATTCGAATCTTCCTAAGCCTTTGCATACTTTTCAGTGTACCAGAGAGACTCTGGCATCTCAATGTTATTTAGTGTAGGCTACCTTTGGGTCCATGTTTCAGCCAACCAACTAAACAGAGTTAGAGCAATTCCTAGCCCCTCAAGCTAAAACATAGAATTTGGGATTTTTGCTTACTAGGGTTATATCTGTAAATTAATCCTGATCCAATTTTATATTCCTTCTACCTTGATCCTACACCCTAAAGTTCTTTTCCCACACATATTCCCCAGCTTTCTATCACTATAAATTGGAAAAATCATGTAATTCTCTTGGTCTGTATTATATCTCCTCACAGGTCACACTTTTACCACACCCATTTGGGACCTACTGATACCCGAGTCTGATTATAGATCTAGAAGCAAGGAGAGGTTGTGGAGGTATGTCCCTAGAAGGATCAGCAGAACTTTGCAAGTCAACCAACTCAGGGGAAGCTTTTACAGGTTCTTCAGAGTGGGATGCTTCAACTAGCCATGAAGGCTTTGTGAAATATAGGGGTTCAAGATTCTGGCATCATCAGAATCTGCCTATATGCCCCTATCCCAATTTTCACAATCCTATTCCTTCCCAATGTCTTAACTTTAATAAAAAAAAGACCCTATGAGTTTGAGAAGTCATCTGTATTGTAAGTCAGTCACTCTCACAGTAAGATTTTAGGTTTGATTTCCAGAATTCTCAGTGCTGTAACTACAGGGCTTAAGGATTTCTTTCAGAGAAGTCAAAGAAGCTTCAGGTCCCTCGTGTAAACTTGGAGCTGGGAATTGAAATCCCTGGACTTGTCACACATTTTCCCCAAGTTCTCCAGCAGTTATAAGCAACCAACCAATGCCACTACACTCTTTTTTTCAGTAAAAGTTGTTATGACAGCAAATATTTGGTCACCCAGAGCCTTACCTTTCATAGTTGCTTGATTACAAGCATCTAAAGGTGATAACTTATGTAACTATTTTACCATTGCATGGCATAGTTTATCTGTAACCACTGGAGAGAGGGTCATTAATGCCTTTAGATCTAATCATATCAAAGAACACATTTCTGAAAACTCACAACTAATTCAGAGCAATCATTATTAAGATTCTGTTTTTCTAGAACCATTTCTGGTACCAAAATAGCATCAGTCAGGATTTTATTAGAGAGTCAGAATCACTGGGATAATCATATAGATACAGACATAGATAAAGATAAATATCAAACTATTTGTTAAGGGGAACTATTTGCTATAGAATTTGGGGAGCTCATTAAGCAATTGTCCTTGCATTTAATTCTGGAACTTGAAACCCACAGGGCAGGCAGTTGGGAAGGGAAGATAGACATAATGTCGTAGAGAGAGAGAGAGCAAACTGGAATTCACAAACTTGAGCTGGAGCCCATGAGGACAAAGTGAAACCCTTGTCAGTGCTTTAGACCTGTGTGACCTTGGTGATTTGGGTGTTCTACAGAGGCTAGGGCCCTTCTTCATGGAGCTAAGCACACACACTTGGGCCAGGAGTCAGAGAAACTGAAGAAGGATCCGGCAGGAGGTGGAGTGTTGCCGGCTCCACTACTGCCTCCCACCAGCGAGATGAGACAGAAGGTCAGTGACACGTGTGGGCACAGAGTGGCTGCTGCTTCACGTCCTGCCTCTGAATCTCCCACAAGAATCTCTCTTGATATCGCCCTTACCAGAAACATACAGGAAAGGAAATTTTAGGAAATTGGTTCACCCTTGCCAAGTTGGCATATCATAAAGCCACTACAGCATCACTAAAACTCCACTGAGAAGAATGTGACATTCAGAGTAAAATGAGATTTCTGATGCTGATTCCAGGGGAGACAACAAAAATGCGACAAGCTGGTTTCATTATAAATGGAGTAGGATGGATGAAACTGGCACTTCAGGAAGGGAGACATAAAAAAGGCATAGGACGCATTCACAGCAAGATACTTCCAGCACTGATTCAAAGGAGTCTACACCAACTAAATGTGACCTGAGGGGAAGAGTAAAGAAATGCTTGCACTCTGGGCACCAAATATATTTCTAATCAGCTTGAGTAAGCCCAGGTTCTTTTGGGAGATGAGCTGAGTCTATATGCCTTTTCCAGCCTTGATAGGTTTTAATAGCAAATTTATAATTAGGGCATGTTGCTCTTCTCTCATATAAAGTGCCTCTGCAAGCATGCCCTCTGAAAAATTTCTTCAGCCAGAGCCTAGCTTGGTGCAAATACCTTCAACACCGTCCAGCAACTTCATGTGTAGAGTAATCCTGCTAGGATTAGGATTCATGCAGTAGTGAGAAAACTGAGTTAAAGCAATGTAAAAGTTTACAGAATCATTAGCACAAGGCTAAAACTGATTATTACAGGACTTGGAATACAAAGAGTTGCCAGCAGGTGAAGCGGTGTGGACTTCCCAAAATAGCAGTTCTGAGCATAGTGCTTTGACCCATTTTCTATATCTCCTTACCAACTTGGAAGAAAAAGCCTGTGTGATCAGTATGGAAGGTGAAGACTTAAGGAGCAAACTTTATTATCTACAAAGTCACAGAAGCAAAAGTACTTTAGGCATGCTGCTTAGAAAATGTAAAGTCCAGGGTCTAAAAATTTTCTAATGTAAGTCTGGTTCAAAGACTAGAAATATTGACATTCTGAAAGAGAAATAAACAACAAATGAGAAAGTATACAGAACCTTTTATCATATTTCAATTAACCTTAAAATTCAACAATGGAAATGACCTTTTTCAGTCATGGATAGGTAGGTACCCCCATGCCTAGATGTAGCAAAAACAATGACAGTTTGGTGGGGTACATTTAAAGCCACTTAAGGGATGAGTTATGGGTCTCATTACAGTCTATCATTCTGAGTTTAACATGCAGGTGAAAGATAGAGACTTCCAAACTTGTAGCCAACCATTCCAACCATTTAACCACATCAACTTAGTCAATGGCTACCCAATAGACTTTATACTCAAAGTGATTTGCGAAGCAAAACACTTCTTTGGGGTCTATATTCTTCTTCAAACTCATCAAAGTGATTTAAAAGAGTATTTCAAGTCCAAGTTGTCCTTCCCTCTCATCCTATGGGAGCACCTTGTTAAATAGCGAATAACGGTGAAAGAGCCTTTAACAATCTGCTCCACATACACCTCTTTTCCAGCCAAATTGCACCTATAAAGTTAAAACAGAACCTCTTTGGATTCTCAACAAACATGAACTGAATATTTTATGATTTGTGCAGTAGTTACAGTGTGTTGCCTTTTCTTAATTAGCATATATATGGATGCCTTTCTTTCACAGCATGTTATTATTGTCACAGTAATTCAATAAAAATATCCTAAACATTTACATTGTGGAGCATTTTTATGATTTATACCAACGGAACAATGCACACGGTGTTGTACATCTGCTTTCAAAGTCATTGCTTTATTTCATAGTCTCATATCCCTTTTAAGAATGAGAAATATTGTAGTTTTGGAGCATGCCTTTTTTATCATTTCTGCCTCTCTATGAATTCCATTCTTTTAAGTACTCTATTCCCCATAACAATGTTCAAATCAATTCTGTTGAATGGTGGCATTTTTTTTCCTGAAATCTCTCACGACGGAGTAATTGTTCTCTTAATCCACTTCATTGGGCTTTTATTGTTAAAAAAACAAACAACATTTTCCCCTGTTTGGTCACAAACTAGACTTACATTTAGCCTCTTCAAAATGGCTCATAAATAGTCAAAAGCACAAGTCTTCACAGAGAAATAAAATACATGTTTAGAGGGAAATCATTATAATTTCTTTATAGTATGCTATTCCTTTAAACCATTTCCAACATCAAGGGTCAGTGGAATAGGGTTCAGTTGAACAAAATGATTATGTAAAATATCTCTTTAGGTTCTTAAGTTGTTTCCCTTGTATTATTATACCTATTTGTGACACAGTAGAGTCATAGCAGTTGGCCTCAGTTCAAAACTCAGAGACTTTTTCATTTGCAACAGCTCTGTTACCTCCATGCATCTGCCTGAGCTTGTAACCTGCCCAGTTCTACTCTGCCTCATTTACACAGAAGAGGCAAGTAGTAACTTTAAAGAAATTGAAAAGAAGTCTTTTGAAGCAATAGCTGGAGCTAACAGTATCAAAATTATGAATTTCAAATAAGAGGTTTGGCAGAGACATTCTATTAAACCCTAAAATGTGTTCTGAGTGACCAGCAAACATATCTGAAGTGGAAGATAGGGGTTGAGGTCTGGCCTGGGCCACTGGCTGACTGCTGGTGCAGTGAGAGGCGTTTGTGGGTACAGCATTCTAAGCATCCACATTTACTGTTTTCCAACTGATTCCTAGGGAATCTTGCAGAGATATCTGCAAAAGAAGGGGAAAGACTGATAAGCATTGTTTTAATATCAAGGTATTGTAAGAAACTGAGAAAGCCAGGCCTGACTTAAGGTTAGTAAGAATAGGGACATCCTTTCCCTCAGCTAGAAATTTCTGAACCGAAAAATGACAGGGACCACACAGGGAAAGGGAGAGCGACATGAGAGCTGGAACACCGGTGAGCGGTGATGTGGTTCATATCAGGGTGAAGGTCAGAGTAACGCGGACGTAGATAAGAACACCAGAGACCACAGATACAAATGGGGAACATCGTTTTCAGAAAGGTGATTTTAAACACTACAAAAGAGAATGGATGAAACAGTCAGGATTCCACAGATGGATTAACAATAATAATTGCTGATACTTATAAAATTCTTCAAATTTGTCAAGAACTATTCTAAACAGTTTCCATAAATTATCTTATTTAATACTCAAGCCATCTGTATGGGATAGGGACAATTATTATCCTCTTTTGAAGACGAGGAATTTGAGGGATAGTGGGCTTAAATTATTGACCTATGGTTTACATAGCAAAAAAGTGGTATGCTGAGCTTTGAAATGGGGTATTCTAGATGCAGTCTGTGCCCTCAATCACTACAGAATCCCTGGCAGGGAAGAGGGGAAAGTTGGGTTTCTACTTCCAGGGCCTCCACTGTAAGTGTTCAAACACTCTTTTTGACATCACTGCTATTGTTATTTAGATGTGTGCCCTTGATTGTATTTCCCAGCCTGCTATGCGAAGACACAGGTGGGTAACAGATGATACAGCTTAATCATGGTGGTCAATTACAGCACTGGCTACTGTTTCATTTTGTCATTCATTCACTCATTCATTCATTCATTGAACAAGATACCCTGCCCTTCCCCAATTTACCCTGGTTGTGCCCCAAACAGTAACTATAGAATCCACAAGCACTTTCAGGTCCAAATGCCCACTTTCTTTCCCAGAAGTCATTTTCTCATCAGCTCATAATAGTACTTGCCTTCACTTCCCAATTTGCTTCCCAGTCCCTAACTCAGTAAGACAGAAAGAAATTCAGACTCCAGAATTTCTCTGCTACTACAATACAGCTATATTTTCAGTAGTTCTTTGTGTTCATAGTAAAAATATTTCAATACAAAAATAAAAGGCACAGTTCTATTGGAACTAATACATTGATAAGTAGTATTTTAAAGAATGGTTTTTCTATAACATTGCTAGAGTACCAAGTTGAGCCACATAAACACACATACTCAAAGATCTGACTTTTCATCATATATTTCAAATAGAGTTCAAGTGAATAAATATCTGTGTAAAGAGGAAAAAGTACAATTAAGTGAACCGACAATTCTGCAAATGTTAAATGCCATTCAGACTTGGTTATATATAAAACACATTCACAAAGAGGTAAGAAATACCCTTTTCATTAGGACATATATATTCCCACATAGCTCCACCTCCTAAAATGTACTGTTCAGTGACCAAAATGAGTATAGTTATTAGCATGCTATATTTTTATGTTGTTTTACCAGCAGGTGACTTGGTTGATCTGAAATGGAAAAATCTACAATCTACCTCCTCATGTTTCTTTATACCACCTAATTTTGAAGATGCAGAGTAAATTAAATGTCACTCAGTGACTCATATATAAAATCCGCATGGTTAATCCTGAACACCTACTTTCTGATAGATTCAAACCATTATGCTCTGGGCTCCACGATCGTTAAAATGCACTGGAGTCTTGAATCCATTGAAGTGTTTTAAAATTCAGCCACTTCCTGCAAGTGTTCCATTGCTTTTTCCCCATGTGTTAGCTCTCCGGGGAGCTGACACAAAGTAGCTGTTCCACACTTCAGAAAGAGTATCAGTTGCCAGACTTGAAATTGCTGCTGGGATTACAACAAATTCCCAAACCACCCCACAGCAGAAACAAACAGCTAGTCTCCCATGTTAAGATAGCAAGATGAGATTGAAGAAATGGAAACTTTACACTGCAGAATCCTTTGCAGCAACTGTTGGGTAACATTGATAAGACTTGATATTAAGGGGATTTAGCTATAATAGTGACTGGAGAGAAAGGTAAGGACTTGTAAGTAGGTCAAGAAAATGAGATGGCTGATAATTTTAGAAAGTTTTGTAAACAGATTTAGCTAGTAAGTCATTCTTTATTTCGGCATGTATTATGTATTGTCATATTGGTTTAGTTATTTCTGCAATGTTTGTGTTCAAAATAGGCTGTAATATGCATAGAGGCGGCCACTCCCAACTGTGTTTTGTTCGTCTTTGTATACCTGTAGATCTCAATGACGCTATGCATTTGATGCGTATTTAAACTGATAACAATTTAAGTCATCACCTTATATACATATGTAGGCTAGAGTTTAAGTAATGTGCCAAATCAAAAAGTGGCCAGATGGCTATTTTAAAAATTAAAAACTCATAGTTCTCACATTCTATAGGGACTAATCAGTCACTGGATATTATTACGGATGAGCACTTGAAAGGAATTTTTCCCCATCCTCTGCCCTTCAAGTAAGCATTCAGCATTACTTAAGCATTCCGCACCATCTCAAATAAATGAGACTCTATTCTTTTTCTACAGAACTCCAGGGAAGTGTAAGAAAAAGTCCTCCCAGTAAATCATGCCATTGATAATATTACCCTGTATTAAACTTGTACAAATGAATTTATTGACTAATTGACAATATGTCAATGGGAGAATTTAATCTTAAATGTGTTCAGAATGCAGGAGACTTTAAAGTTATTATCAAAATCCAGAAGTCTCCTGGGTATGTTAAAAATTCAGTCAAAACTTTAAAAAGTTAATAGAAAAAGTCAAGGTTCCCTCTATGGATTGTTTGAGGGTTGCTATTACAACACTTGAAAATCAGGTTTAGTGTAGAAAAATTAAACTCCGGTTAAGGTCCATTAATTATAATGCAATGCCTCAGCCAAACAACAGCTTGGTCTTAAATCAATACTCAATTAAATACTTCCTGCAGTTCTAGCCATTAATTGCTCTGCAGCTTAGAAAATAACATTCTAACTGCTTGTAGAAAGGTAATCAAAATTGGTGTGTAAAATTTAAGTTTAATTCCTTTGTGATTATCTTTCCTCAACAAGGAAAATTAACTTCTTCAGTGACTTATAGTCCATACCTTTCAAATCCACTCAAAACTACTGAAAATTGAATACAATAACAAACAACAGGTTTTTTGTGTGTGAAATAATATATTTAGTTTATCTTAAGGAACAACCACCACAAAATAGCATTCTCAATCTTCATAATGAAAAGTATCATCACTTCTACGTTAGATCTTTAGTTGGGCACATATGGAACTCTTGCTGCCTATACAATATTGGATGGAAAATGTTTAAGGGGTAACATCTTCCAGCTGCTGCTGGCAAGGGAACATTTAATGTTTAAATAGGAAATGCTATCTTGCTACACAATGAGGAATCACCTTTCAGCTCAACTCTAAGCACAAAGCGACTCATCCTGCCAAAGGTGATTTACAATGACCATCTCACTGATGCATCATCCAGAATGCTTATTGTGTAGCAGGACAAATACAGAAACAGAGAAGGGAGATGTGGGATTAAGGATGTTCACTTCAGAAAGAGAGCTACAGAACCTAGAAACTCATAGAAATTGTCACCGTGGCTAAAGAATAAGGGTGAGAGGACACAACAGAGAGAAACAATGAAAATATAAATACCATGCAGGCAGGGGACACCAAGTGTTTGCAAATGCGATGCCGATGAATTTAGAAAGTAAGGTTTTGAAATGAAGTAAAATCTCAGCCCTACATAGCCTGGGACAAAATGCTGTGGGAGTGAGAAGAGCTGCGGAATGGAGCTAATGCAGATAGAAGAGGAGAAGCACCCTAGAAAAAGAGTTCTTTCCTTCCCTGCACATATTCACGTTTTAGTGTGGATGGTTTACAAGTATGTGTCGCACAGTGCTTGTAATTTTTTTAAATTTATGGCAAGTTTGACATTTATCCATTATGATTCAGTTGTGCAGAAACATAACTTTCTGTATTTCTCTCCACTGCATCCAACTTGTTTTCTGAGCCTGCTTTTAAAAATGTAATCCAGACTTCCAGTTTCTGGTTCCACACGTAAGAAGTTTGGGAGTTGCCTCTCTGTCCTAACAAGTGAAAAGCTGAACAAACTGAAAAATCAACAACTCTTCTTAGATCCCTAAGAGAAGTGAGGTCAGAGGGCAAAGTGGTGCTGCCAAATTCACTGACAGGTGAATACAGAGAATCACAACTTACCAGAGGAGAGCAGAAACCCACAAGCTGAACCCTGTGTAGGAAACAGGGCCAGGGTATGAAATCCTGAACTGTAATTGATGAACTGCTGGAAGCTGGATGTGGGCACATCTGAGAGTGAAATTCCAGGGGGACCCACCCAGTCATTGGGAGGACCCTGTCATTGGGAGGACCCCGCAGTTTTGTGAGTTTTACCTTCTGGAGCTCTACCAGGTTCTGACAGTGAATATCTGAGAAAAATCTTCTCATGCTTTCAGCAGGGGATGGGAAAAAGAAATCATTTTGAAATACACCAGAGAATTCTGTTCTTAACAAGATCTGCCCTCAGGAGAAACTATTTAACTAGAACCTAATCTGTGGGTTTATCAGAGTCTAACTGACCTGGAGGAATGGAAATATCCAATTCCAGCTCACTCTAGCCATCCTGTCCCACCTGGGTGGGGGTGAAGATGGAGGTTGGAACTGAGAAGCACATGTGAACCTCACAATCCAGAGGCGGACTATAGAATAATTTCCCTCCCCCCACACCTCATCTCACATTACTAATGGTCTATTTACAGTAGCTCCTTTTACCCAGCACATCACACTTGCCTACCAAAAAAAAAAAAAAAATAGTACAGGACATCCTACAAGGCAAAAATACACTTTTAATAGACAGAGCAAGCATTAGAAGCAGACATGGCAGGGATATTGGAATTATCAGACCAGGAATTGAAAACAATTATTATTAAAATTCTAATAGCTCTAAAGGATAAAGTAGACAGCATGCAAGAACAGATGGGAATATAGGCAGAGGGATGTAAATCTTAACAAAGAAGCAAAAAGAAATACTAGAGATCAAAAACACAGTAACAGAAATGAAGAATGTCTTTCATGGGTTTATTAGTAGACTGGACACAGCTGAGGAAAGAAATTCTGTACTTGAGGATATCTCAATAGAAACTTCCAAAACTGAAAAGCATATAGAAAAAAGACTGGAAAAAAAAAAAAAACCCAGAACAGAATATCCATAAACTTAGGACAACTGCACAAGGTGTGACATACAGGTAATGGGAATACTGGAAGTAGAAGAGGAATAAACAGAAGAAATATTTGAAATAATTACTGAGCATTTTCCCAAATTAATGTCAGACACCAAACTACAGGTCCAGAAAGCTCAGAGAATGCCAAGTGGGATAAACACCACAAAAAAGTAAATCTAGGCATATCGTTTTCAAACTACAGAAATCAAAGATAAAGAAAAAAATCCCGAAAGAAACCATAGGGAATAAACACCTTACTGATGAGGAACAAAGATAATAATCACATCTGGCTTCTTAGGAACCAGCAAGCAAGAAGAGAGTGAAGTGAAATATTTAAAGCATTGAGAGAGAAAAAAAATACACCAATCCAGTAATCTCTACCCTGCAAAACTATCCTTCAAAAATGAAGGATATATAGACATAAAGACTCCCAGAAAAACCCTAAGGTAATCTACGGATTCTGGGTGATATTGATATGTCAATGCAGGTTCATCGCTTGTAACAAATGACCACTCTGATGCAGAGGTGTTTTAATGGTGGAGGCTATACATGTGTAGGGGCAGGGGCTATATAAGATCTCTGTACCTTTTGCTCAATTTTGCTGTAAACCTGAAACTGCTTTATAAACTAAAGACTATTTTTTAAGAAATGTAATCTAGGCTTCTGCAGTCACATCAGTCACATTTGATTGAAATGTTCTTTTTAGTGCAAATAATTAATTGAGATATCAATGATACACACTCCTCTTGTGCAATTGCCTCTGGACCTGCTCCTCCATGGGAAAGCTTTTGAGAGCAAGAAGTTGCTGACTGGTCTTCACAACAGGGGGAGTGGGGCAGTGTATTTTACAAGGATACTCCTCAAGTTCCAATGGACGATATCATCCTCCCTTTTAATCTTTTATGACCACCTTTGTTCTCTCTGTATCTGCGGCTGAAGTAAGTGTTCCCATGTGGTTTTTGTGCATGTGCAAGCATCCTTGCCCTAGATCAGAGCCTCTAGTATGGTCTTGATATCCATGCACTCTCTTTGCTCCTTATCTCAACCCCAGATCTCCTGTGATTCACTAACCTTCCTTACAATCAGATGTTGTCTATTAAGGCATGAAACAATTTCTTGATTTTCTCCATACCAGGTCTTTCAGAACTCTGGGATGTAACAGAAGATGGAATCCAAGCCCTCTTTCTGCATAAAAATGCAAAAACAAAGGTATGGGAGTAGGCTCCCCTTGGAAGCCTCAATGCACTCTTCTCTCTCTTGCTCCAATGCTTTGCCCTAACTGAGGAAGGACTTTAATCTAATCTTTGCTCAGCAGGAAATTGCCCCTAAGTCATCCTTCCTATTTCATAGTTTGTAGTAAAAAATTCACGTTCAGTCCTCCAAACTTTTGTTCCTGATGTTTAAAGGGAAGATTTTGGAATTTAGAAACTGTTCTCAAGTGTGTGTCCTTTGTGACTGAAAGCCCAGTTTTAATCCTATAATCTATGAAATAGACTTCAAGAGCCTAATTTAAAGGGCAAAGAGTTGACCTGGACTATTTTGTTTTCCACAATCCAGTTATAACAATCTTCATGTGGTAATGTACAGAGGCTGTAGCAGACATTTTGCTAAGTATTCGTGTGTTTTATCCATTTTATACTCATATATATAACATTTAACAAATGACATTACTGAAGTACAGGGAGATTAAGAAACTCACCTAAGACTGCACAGGTAGTGAGGAAACCAAGAACTGAAGCCAGACAGCTTGCATCCAGAGCCCACTCTCTTTAGCCTCTATGTTATACCATCTAAAAGCAATCTATTCTGACCCACTAGGGGATCAGCCACATACAGGGAAGTGAAAAAAAGAAATCCCATATCAAAATATTATCTATGTGTGACACAAAAACATTTACTAGTACTTAATGTAATGTGTAGTAAAATTTATAATTCTGCTTCTGATAGAGATTTCAACCATTCTCAACAAATCTTTTAGTCATCCTCAGAAAATCCTAGATTAAAGACCTTTCCTATACAATTATCTATTATTTCTGGATGTGGATAACTTTCCTAGCTATAGAAGTCTTACCTAGTGTATTTCTCTCTTGGTGTGTCACATGTGTCACTGGAGCTAATGTTCATAAAAGTTAAGCTTTTCTCCTATGGCTAAAATTGTGTTTTCACTTTTATATGTATTGTTTCTCTCTGTAATTATATGAACAACTCAGAAATATATGTAATGAATCACATCATGATCCTTGAAACCTAATGGAAAAATAAACTATCATAATTCAAACACAAACAGGAAATATAATACTTGCTAATAGGTTCATTGTGACAAATTATAAAAAATCTAAATTCATAATTTGAATTTTAGTGAACAATATTGGAACAGATTTCTAGTCTAAAAGTATCATCATAATTTCTGCTTTCTATGTGCCACATAAAGAACTTTTAGGAGAAAGATGTATTTACTTATCATATGATTCCTATCTTGATTTATGTTATTTATACTCCATGTATTAAATTCCATAAGGACTTATTGTATTTTAATATGTTAAAATACAAAATTTAATATCTTTCTTGACTTTATATCCTTATTTTGACTTGAGATATATTTTTATGCAATTGTTTATTCATTTGTACATACCATGTATTAAATCAATGAGAGGATATATTCCACACATGTAATATTTAAAAGTATGGAATACTAAAATGAATTAAGTATGACTAAGTGTGGAATAAAAGACAAAGGAAAAACTGGTTTCATTTCTGCAGCACTGTACTTCCATCGTGTTTCCGGTATCATTGTCCAGAAAGCAAAACAGAAACTTCAACCTGTATTTCAATTGGAGGAAATTTAATGCAGGGAATAAGTTACAAAAGAGTTAGAAGGGCTGGAGTAGCCAGAAGGGAAAAGGAAAAGTTCCTCAGTGATTAGTATCTGCAGTAAACCACCACCATCCTAGGCTATAGGAGCAGAAGGGGAACGGTATTACCTGCAGTGCATAGTCACCGCCCAGCTGGAGCTGCTGGAGTCCCGCTGTAGCTCGTACTGTTTGGAACCACTGTGAGGCCGCCTTGTAGAACTCCATGGTCCATTCTCCTGTTGCTGGTGCAGGAACCCTCCGGTCCAGAGTTCCCCACAACTGTCACTGCGACAGATGGAGGCATAGCACGGTGCTGTAGGGCTGCTGAAGCACTATTGTTACCGCTGCTTTGCTATAACCCACAAAACCCATGCTGCTACTGGAAACACGCTGCCTGAGCAGGAACCCAGGTGCTCTCCATCACCCTCTGTGACTGCTGCTGAAGGCTCTGCTAAAACGGCTACCCTCCCTCCACCAAAGGAAAGGTGTTGAGTTTTGGCTTTTTTCTCCCTCCTGCTTTCCAGTCACCTGCCAGTGCCTCCCATCATCAGAGCCTAACAGGAGCCAAGTAGCAAAAAAATCTTGGAAAAGTAATTTTCAGGCTTGCAGCCCTCTGTAATACAGAGCAGAGCACAGAAGATCAAAACTGGAGCTGAGAGCAAATGTACAGATGACCCCATCCCACCTCCTAAGTCATTGCTAATTTGTAGCCTCCTTCTCTTGACATCAGTGTTTGGTAGTCTCCAAAGATTCCTTACATTGTTGTCTGTTTATTCTCTTCTGCTTATTGATTTCTACTTTTGAAAGTAGAAAATACATTTCTATTCTTTTACTAAATTCTGTACAACTTAAAATTTGTTGTTGTTATATAAAATAAAACATAAATTTCTATCCAGCAATCTTGCTAAATTCATTTATTTCTTTTTACAATTTATTCATGGATTCTTTGGATTTCTATGTATACAATAAAATCATCCATGAGTAAATAGCAATTTGTTCTCTACTTTCCACCATTTAAACTTTTATGAACGTATGTATTTGCATATTTACTTTTGCTTTATTGTGTGGGCGAGTATCTCAAACCCAATAATGAATAGAAGTAGTAGAGAGAGCATCCTTGTCTTCCTTTCCTCATATGAGAAGAAAAGATTTCAATATTTCTCCATTAATATGCAGCATGCTGTAAGATTTTCTTTCTTTTAGAAATCCTATACCAGAATATGGACATTTTGTCATATTCTTAGTTTCCCAATTCCTTTTATCATCAATGGTTGTTTAATTTACCAAATTTTTTTCAGTATCTATTACAAAGATTGTATGATTTTTCTTTTATTCTGTGAAAGTATGAATTAATTAATTGATTTCTAAACAATAAACCTTAAATGAACTCAACTTGGTCATGATGTGTTATACATTTCATATAGTTCTAGACTCTGTTAGGCAATATTTTTTTAGGATATTTTTCATAGATGTTTATTAAATGATTTTTCTTTCACAACCTGCTCTCGTTAGTTTTGCTATCAAAGTTATACTAACTCCATAAATCACACTGAGAACTGTTTCATTTTTTTCTATTCTCTGAAAGGGTGTATATAATAGTGTTATATTTTTCTTAAATATTTAGGAGAATTTACCAGTTAAGCCACTTGAGCTGTGTCTTACAAGAATAAACTCTGAAGAAATGAAGGCAAAAGAAAATAATTGAGAGGGAGTAAATATCAAAGCGGAAGTACCATAATGAATGTTCTTTGCAAATTTCTTCTCCCAATCAACTACTAATAATAGGGCAAAATTCAATAGATGTTCTTTTTCTTTCATCTTCTTACTAGAAGGGAGCAGAAATAACAGTTGGAAAAGACTAGGAAGTAAACAATTAACTTTACTTCTTCTGACGGAAACATAGATCCCATCATTCCACACTGAATACAGGAAATAGAATACCCCACAAAAAAATGATGGTTACTAAAGCAGTCTACGTACGTGTGACTTAATGTGAGTTTGCACTATACAAAGAGTCAGTTTTGATAATTTGTGTCTTTTTAAAAATTGGTCCAATTCCTCTAAGTTATGTTCTATTCATTTTTCTTCATTCTTTTTTCTCTCTTTTATTTGGAATGCCTAATTCCTATCAATTTATCATAGAGGCAAGATTCTTTCTTCTGCTATTTTAAATCTGCTGTTGATCCCATCTATTGAATTTTTCATTTTATTTATTGTATTTTTCAACTCCAGAATTTGTGTTTGGTTCTTTTTTCATAATTTCTATCACTTTATTGATGTCTTTGTCATGAGACATTGTCTTCACACTTTCCTTTACTTCTTCAATCATAGTTCCCTTTGTTCTTTGAATACACTAATAATAGCACCTGTGAAGTCTTTGTTTAATTTGATATCTAGTCTCTCTCAGGCAGTTTCTGTTTCCTACTTTTTTTTGCTATGTGTGGATCACAATTTCCTGTTTCTTTGCTGGTCTCATAATTTTTTGTTGAAAACTGGACATTTTAGGTAATATATTATAGCAACTCTGGATACTCATTCTCATCACGCCCCCCAAGGCCTGTTTTTGTTGTTTACTTATTTATATTTTGGTGACTTTTAGTGAAATCTATTTCTACCTTTGTTATCCTTTCCTGGGTGCAGCCTTGGGTGGGGCATGGTCACCCTGGGATCATAATAGTTTTATCACTGCTCTCTTTGACTGTCTCTTTCCATGATCTCTCTGGTAAGCTGTCTGCTTTATTTGGTGGTAGACTCTACCCATTGGGCTTCTCTAATTACCAGCTGATTACTCTATTGTTTTTGACAGTGTCCTTGAGACTGAGAACAAATTTCTCAGCAGTCTAATCCAATTAAATTTGGGCTCCTTTGCAGGGGTATTTTCTTGAGGCCAGTCTTTGAGCTTTTTTCTTAGCCCAGGAGGGCTCTTCTTAGGTATCTCTTTTCCTGGTTCTCTGTTGAACTAGCTCACCTATGGTTTAGAGTGTTGCTCTTAATTAAGAGGAACTACTATTTGCAGGGGCCCCCTTAGCCTTGAACTTCACACTCTGTGTCAAATGAAAGTTCCTTTGGAAAGAGCTGCAGAGCTTTCTTTTCCTATGGACTGCCTCTCCTGGACAAACTTTCTGAGCCACTATTCTGGACACTGAGCATGGCAGTAGCCTCTGGTGTTTTCAGCTTGCCTCTCTCACATCATGGGACCTCTGTCCTGTGAGTGAGATGAGATGAGGGCAATCTTGGTCCAAGTATTCTCAACCTTCCCTGCATGTGGTAGAGTCTCCAATCTGTGGATAGGAGCAGGGGGGAGGAGGGTAGACCCTGGCTTCTCAGTCATACTCACCAGGAATTTAGCCTCTTCAACCTGCAGTTGGAGGGAATTAGAAATGCTGGTGACTTTCCTTCTCAATGTGACAAAGTAAGCTTTGATTGGGAGCTGAGGGGACGGGGACCCCCATCCTCTTGGCCACACCCCCCCAGGGCGAAGCTTCCGTCAATCTGAGCTAGAACAGGAGAGAAAGAAGAAATGGGTTGTGGCTCAGATACCACAGATTCTCACTTATCTTACTGTGCTTTGCTAGAATTTATTGAATAAATATTTCTTCCTTTACTTCTTTGTTGTATGCCTTTAGGACTATCTCCAGAAACTTTAAGTGGTCGGGTTATTTTCTATAATTTTCAGTAACTGTGCTAGTTTCACTGGGGATTAGGTCCATAGACCTCTCCATGCTGGCGTCTGGAAAGTGGTGCTCTCCTGAGCGTCAGTCGTAAAGGTGAGATAATGTAGTGATGATCTCGAAATATGTAAAGTCTTTATATCAGGGACTTTTATTCCTTGTATGCCAGTAACTTACTGTCACATCCCTGGCATTGAGAGGGCATTGTGACTAAGGATATTAATATTTCTCTGCTATCTATTTGATTTTTTTAAAAAGAAAAGTTTTACAAGTATGTTTTTGCATCAGGACTAACCATGTAGTTCTATGTCCACTTAATTCTCTATCATTATGTTTCCAACATAATGACAGGATAGATTGGTATCAGAAATAAAAGAAAAACTTCAGACTACCAGAAGAGACCAACTAAAAGGAACATTTGTGCTCATAATGTTCCTTGGGTTGATGACGGGGATCACATGATTTTAAATAGCATCAATCCAGTTCTCTAAGCCCGGGTAATTATTTCCATTAGTTGAAATAATCCAGGAGAATTTTTGGACGGGCCAGAATCACGTAAATCTAGAATTAGAAGTGATCTTACTGGGCATTCGGCCCAACTATTTCATTTACAGCTGCAAGTATGGGAGGTCACTTGTCAGAGATGAGACCAAATTCACATCTTTTGATCAAAGATCACTACAACTTTTTCTACCACGCTGCCTTTTCTAACTATCTGTTGTTCTCATTATCTGTTTTTCTCAGTTTAACGGCTGTCCTAACACAATGTGGCTAAAAGGTTAATTTTTATCTGGTGATGAATGAGAATATATCTGGGCAGCTCCATACTCCTATGATATATTTTTAACATATACTCTGAAAAGCTCCATTTAATACATGAAACCTCTAAGTTGATATATTTTCTATTTCTTCATTACTATTTTCTGAATCTATATAATTTTGATGCTACATGTTAAGTATCTTTTTCAAGTAGCATTTCATTTTGTAGTTTTACCCTTTTTTGTTCATGGTTATTATTGGTTTTTCATAACTGGTAATTGCAGTAACAATTTATTAAACTCCTCAAAAATTTTTGGTGTGATTTTTTTATCCTTTTCAAAGTAAAAATTATAGAGTAAAGCATATAATATTTTCCCTTATTATATTTTTCTCAGTTGGGTGCATAGCCTATATCATTACCTTTCAGTTTATAGCAATTCAGTCTCATCTAAGCTAAAGAACTGCCAAGTTCTTTTATAAATAAAATTTCAGATTCAAATAAACTCAGTCGCATTTTATAGATGTAAATAATGTGTGCATATTACTGCTATACAACCTTTCCCTTCCCCCCTCATGATTCCTTTTTCCTGCTCTACTATTTTTCCAGCACATTGATCACTTTCTAATAAAGGATTGTTTTTCTTATTTATTGTGATTGTGACTTATTATTTTTCTTTCTTCCTATCGTTCCACTTAAATGTAAGCTCCATGAGGGGAGGCATCTTTATCTGACTTGTTGACTGAGGGATTCTATGTGCCTAGGATGGTGCTTGGCTCTGTTGAATGATTCGGTGATGTCTGTTGACTGTCTACTATGTTTAAGACACTGGGCTAAGCTGGGAAAGGAAAAAGATGGTAACGGCCCTCAAGATATATACATTTAAAATATACTTGATGAGCTTAGCCTTTATAACAGCACCATCACAAGATACTAGCAATAATAGCAGAACTGGACCCCTTTATTTTCAAATTAATTTAAGAGGATTTGTAATATAAACTGCATCAGGAAAAGGGTCAATCTCTTGGTAATGAGATCAAAATTATCTGAACAGGGGGAACAGCGTTATCTTAGAGAGAAAACTAATCTCCACAGGGTAGGATATTAGATTTAAAAAATATACCTGAGCTGGGGGGAAATGGTCTCCCCAAGTTGGATCATCTGGCTGTCCTTCCTCCTTCACCCAGAAGAGCATTTCTCTCCCCAAATAGGTGAAAAATCTGGCAGAGCTGGAAACACTTTCTATCCATGTCTTATTCTGGAGCATGAATTCATTCATTCATCTATTCATTCACTTGACCAATTTGTTAAAATTCCTATCTACGTGTTGGGAAATGTTCTGGCTTTGGGGGATACAGCAGTGAACAAAACAGACTAAATCACTTTTCTGTAATTTACAAGACACAAAGATGGACTTGGGACTCAATGGCCTCTAAAAATGGGGTAAATTATTTTGGAAAGAGAGGGAGACAGGACAATAGGAGACTTGAAGAATATTAAGGAAAAAAAAAAAAAAAAAACCCGAGAGAGATACTGAGGAAAGGGAGAAGAGGTAGAGTTAAGAAAGAGTATTTGTTCACATGACAAAGGCATGAAAGCTTATGTGCCATTCATGTGTCTAGCATTGTGAAATACAGCAGCTACTAGCCACATGTGACCACTGAGCACTCGAAATGTGGTTAATATGGCTTAGGTCTAGGCAATGAGGCCAGGAAGACTAAGCTTGAGTCATCAGAGGTTATGCAAAATTCAGATTTATCCCTGGAAGTCAAAACGGCTTTCAGCAATTGCAAAAGCCAAAGCTTTTAGAAAAGGATGATATATAACAGAATCTGGAAACTTGTGGCAAACTCCCTTTTGTCCACCATTGATTATATCTTCAAAAGCACTAAAATTTTTAAAAAAGTCCAAAACTGTACTAGCCAAATTAAAAATATGCTACAATGGGGCTGGCCCCATGGTCTAGTTGTTGAGTTTGGCAAGCTCTGCTTCAGCGGCCGAGGTTCACGGGTTCAGATCCCATACACAGACCTACACCACTCATCAGCCATAATGTGGCAGTGTCCCACACACAAAATAGAAGAAGACTGGCATGGATGTTAGCTCAGGCTGAATCTTCTTCAGCAAAATATATATATATATATATATATATATATATATATATATATATGCTATAATCATGCAGGTATGTATACTGTGGCCTCTGGCTTAATGATTTTTGAAATACGAATATGCACATGTTTGTGTATAAGTAGCTGTCAACAGTACCTGGAGTAGGCAAACACCATGGAGCCTCCCTCATCCGACACCAACAGGCAGCATCAGCTACACTTTCATCTTAAGATAAGTAAGGAGCAGCATAGGGAACCCCTTTGTTATAAAAACCAAGTTGAACAAATAATATGATCAACAAGTCCTCATCCCATAACTGCCACCACCTTGTCACTTTATTTCAGAAGATACTTCAAACTACCATCCTGTCGACCAAAAGAAAAGAATCCATCAAATTGGTCTAACCTAAATGAAAGCTGCTTAACAGGCAAGTTATTCAAGTTCCTCATCAAAGCAGGAAACATTGTCATTATCCTTAACAGATGGTTACATGACAATTCACTGCCAATCAGCTCAGCTCTGGGCATCACAAGTCAGGCAAATCTACTTTTGAAAACTTTGTATGGCTAACATCTTCCTCACGTTGAGCTTCAATTTCTCAACCTGAAGCTTCCACACTTCACTCCAAATTTTTCTCTTAGTCCCTTTGAAACCACATCCAATAAATCTAACTTATCTCCTACAGGAAAGTGCTTCAACATGTCACATGTTATAAACACTCTTTCTCCTTACCCTTTCCGTATCTACAAGAATCATCTTCCCCAAGTTCAATATTCTTCATTCTGTCAGTGCTTTTTCATCTGATTTTAACTTAGGAGTGTCTACTGTTCAACCAACAGGTTTGAATTTGTTAGTTTTTGCTTCTGATCTACTCTGAATCCAAAATTGTAGATTTGAATTTTATTTTTTTATGTATGTGCTAGGATAATTTATTCCTATTAATTTCACCACATTTAGGATAAGAGACTCTCTCGAATTTTTTAGTATTCCATTTTGAATACTGCTTTTATCATCCAATAGTTTAGCTATAGCTACAGTTTTTGCAACACCTACAGATTTTATTCATCTGTCTTCCTGGTATTTCTAAGCTGTTGATAACATGCTGAATAAGATAAGTCAATAACTAAAAACTTAGATAAATCAGACCACTAGAAATCTTTCATTCTGATTAGCAAGGATACATTATTCTCTCCAGATAAGCTGTTAAAATTTGGAAGATAAAACATTTAACAAATATTTGCTGAATGTTTACTATGTGCTAGGTACTCTTCTAAGAATATGGATGCTAATAGAAATAACAAGACAACCTTTATAATATGAAGGAATTCATCCATCATGTCATGGGATAGGTAAAAATTTAAATAAATAAATACTTGTTCTATAATCAGTGTTGTCATCTAGAAATACATTAAACTGTATTTCACTTAAGATCTTATTAGGCTGCAGGTAATAAAAACCCAACTATAATGGCTTAAACAATTAAAGGTTAGGTTTTGTTTTGTTTTACGTGTAAGAAGTATAGTGGGAGTTGGTTGCTAGGCTGGTTCATCAGCTTAAGGACATCAGAGACCAGATCTTTGAGTCTCTGATCATTTCCACTATGCTCACAAGACTGCTGGTGTAGCCCCAGCCATTGTATCTGTGTTCAATGTCAGAAGGGGAACAGGGTGAGAAAAAGTAGGATTCCTGTTTCAAGAAAACAAAAGCTTTCCCCACACCAAATTTTAGTTTGTGTCTCATTCTCCAGAACCATGTCATATGACTGTGACTGGCTAGAGGTATTAAGGAAGAAGAAGGTTGCAGTGGGAGTCGGCTAAGTTTAGTAACGGTATCTGCCAAACTACGGGCACGTGGAGTGTGGCACCCAAATCCACCTAAATGACAGGAAGGGATGAGGGAAGGCCTCTTAGAATTACTGAACTGAATCATGGAAAACTGAATAGGAGTTTTTCAGGTGCCTAGTAGACAAAGATGAGATGAGCAAAGATTGTGGTAGAAGAAAAAGTAACAATACTTACAAATGTGGAGAGGTATGAGACAATGTTGGGTGGGTATAGGAGGACATGATAGGGTGGCAGGACATAAGCCTGTGTTTTCCTCCTTTCTCATTTTGCACATGGCACGGTCTTTTCAGATTTAATGTCAGTCATGGAGAGGGCCCTTGATCCCAAGCCCAGCACATCCTGTGGCTAAGTACCTCTGTCAGATCTTTCCCTGAATGCTGTCCAGTGTTCATAACTTCCCATTCCTGATGCTCTTTTATTTACTGTATCAAGGTTTTACTGAAATAGAATCCTTCTCAATCCTAATTGCATTGTCTACCTAACTTAAATTTTCTCTTCTATGAGTGAATAGAATCATTTTTTTGTTTATTTTCTTAAGATGGTTTGAATTGCTCTCCTATCACTTGCATTCTGTTACTTGAAAAAGATTCTTGATGAATACAGACTTACAATCTATGGAAATAATCTTCAATGAAACACACTCTGGGAAGTATTGATTATGGTAGGTAGGATTCTAAGATGACCCCTACCTCTTCATGTTACGCTCTGCATAATCCCCTCTCTTTGAATGTGGGAAGAATCTGTGACTTTCTTCTAGCCAATTGAATATGGCAAAGATTATAGGATATCCAACCCTTTGTTAGGTTTCACTATATAGCAAAAGTAATGGGATGTTACTTCCATGATTACGTTGTGTTATATAAGATTCTTTCTCAGCAGGCCAGTGTGAGAAAATGCCCTACTGGCCTCAAAGAAGCAAACAGCCATAGTTTGAACTACCTCTGGAGAGGACCATATGGCATAGAATTGCTGGCAACCTCTATGAACTAAGGACAGCCTCTGGCTGATGGTCAGCAAAAAGCCAGGGTCCTCAGTCATACAGCTACATGGGAATGAATTCTGCCAACAAGTTGAATGAACATAGAAGTGAACTCCTCCAATGAAGCTTCCAGATGAAAATGAAGCTCAGTGATACCTTGATTGCAGCCTTATAAATACAGATTATAAAAGCCTAGGGGTTCTTCACATATACAAAATTAAGCCACACATTTGGCTTTGAACTTTCTGACAGATAACATAACAAGAAATACATTTATTGACCTCAATCCTATTGTATAGATATACTAATTCTTGTTGACGTAAATAATAGTAGAATGTGAATCAAAGAATCTCTGTATTCAATGTTGTGTAAGCTCCTGACTCTTAAGTTCAGAACTCTGGTAAATTCTGAGCTGGAGCACATGGTCTAAATGCTCCAAGCAGAATCACCTAATTCCATGAATCTAAAGTCTTAAGAGCAAGCACATTCATGCATGACTGAGAAAGAGTGAGGAGGAGAGAGACAAAGGGGGAGAAACAGAGCAGAAGAAAGTACCACGAACGTCCCAGGAGGAGCCTTCATGCAAATAGACCCACCCAGCTGCATGGAACCAGGAAGCGGAAGAGCGATAAAAAGCTGCACTTGGACACACACAGGGTTTCATTGCACAGTCACTCCACTATGAATTAGTGGGGCCTGGCTACCTGCTCCGCACACTGACCAATCAAACTAGTATCTCTTCTTCCCTTGGAGGGGCTAAAAATGGTGTTGACAGAGGTGAGCATGGCCTGAAGAGAGCCCAACATTCCCACCTCTCTCTCGTACCCTCTCATTTTTATTCTGTTTTAATCTGTATCCAACAATAGCTAAGTCAGCTTTCAACCAGGGAAGTGGTGTCTCTCTCAGGAGAAGAGCCTTTTTGCAGCCTCCAATACCAGTGGAGTAGGAAACGAAGTTTTCGTCTACTAAGTCTCTGAAGTAGGTCAGAACAGACATCAAACATTAACTCTGAAACACACTTAATACTAGATTAAATTCTCTCCCTGTTTTAGTTCTAATCTCAACTTGTGCCCAACTACATGGCCCAACATGGTTTACAAGAAAGAATTATACAATGAGCACCATATGTTAGTCAGAACTCTTTGTATTGCAAGTAACTGAACACTATTCCAGATGCAGTTTCAGCAAAGAAAGGAATTTATTTTTTCATGTAATTGAAAAATCCAGATGTGGCACAGCCTCAGACATGTGCTACAAAGTATGACATCAGGACTTGGTCGCTCTCCATCTTTCAGTTCTTCTACCCTTGTATTGACTTAATTCCCAGGCAGACTCTTTCCATGCCACTCAAAAGAGAATCCATATCATCTTGGTGTGTACATCCTTCCACCGTACTAATCCTGAAAGAGAAATAACTTGAAGGCTTATGTCACATACCTACGCCTGAAACAATAATCCTGTGACTCTGATTGGCCAGGACTTAGACCTGTCTCAGCCCTGGAGTCAGAGTATATCAGCCTCTCCCAATCACATGTCCTGAAAATTGGAGGATGGCTCAATAAAGCAAAATAGGAGTGTCTCACTAGAGAAGGAGGGATGGATACCCAGAAGGCCAAAAATAACAGATGTCTCAGGCACACAATTGGCCATTATGTTCCAAATATAAGAATGGAACATTTTCCCAGATTTAAATGTAATGAACAATATTCCATTTTCATTTTACCACACAGAAATTAAAATGCCAAATAAAAATCCTGTCTCCTTGTAAATTAAAGTAATAAAATATTAACATCCAATATTCTTCCCTTTACAATTTTCTTTTGCAGCTTAGTTCAGCTCCACAGATTTCATTCAGAAGTCAGGGCAAATCAAGGACTTTTATCTAACATTATGAAGCTTGAAAAATACATCATTTACCAAAGTAAGTGTAACTCTTTAAACATTTCCAAAGTTTAACTAATCCGTGCAAGTCTCTTGTACATCAAGAGACAAATTAGTACACAATAGTCTCTACCTTTTAATACTATTTAGAAAACACGAACAATTTCTAGCTAGCTAGGCACACTGCTGCCTTGAATAAAGTTGGAATTTTGTTTCTAAGGAAAAAAGGAGAGTGGATATTGTGGGAGAGTAGCAATCTCTGCCACAGGCCATTGTATTTGATTTTTCTACATGGTCGATAGGAGAAAAGAAAAACAGACCCAAGGTCCAAGGTATCCTTCTGACTAAACAAGAAAATTTACACAATAAAGACAAGACCATGAGGCCATAGACTATGGGTTAATTATCACAAGGTTAGTGAGAAAATTCAATTACCAATGACAAATACAGTCAATAAATATAAGTGAACAAACACAATTTCCTAACACATATATTTTATGAGCCTTGCTTGCAATCATAGCTTGCAGTTAAAAGGTTCCATTTTAAGCGAGAGCAACAGAACCTTTGTAGCTAACAGCTGAACATGAGAGAGAGTTTTACTCTTCTTGGTAAAAGATATAGAAAGGCAAATTCATAATGATAAATTGCAGAATCCATAAGAATTCAATCTAAACAAAGTCTTTGTGCTTCTTGGGCAATTCTCTAACAAATTTGTGGTCATTGTTTGGAGAATATTTACAAACCCACTTTTATTCCCTCTAAAATTTTATCATCAAGCATTATAACGTATATTTTAATTTTAACCAGGCAGGAATTAAAGTTTCCTTAAATTTACGATTTTTATTTCCACTAGAGGTTAGTTGTGCTGCCATTTGCTCTCCCATAACCTTGAGGAAGCCCCAGGGTATTTTTATCTCTGTGCCGTTTCCAGGGACACTTCCCAAACCTGAGCTGTTAGAGGACCAATGGGAAGCAATTATCTTGGCCAGATGCTCCGCCCTGATCTTGCCTTTCCTCAGCATTTAATTCCCATCTTGGATAACCTTCACTACCCTGGTGTCAGCATAAAAGTTCCTTCCTACCTTTGATTTTGTTCCTCCAGCAAGACCTGACTTCACCATTCTCCCAACCAAAGCTAAGAAACAGGATACTATGTAAAAGGTTAACAAAATTCTTGTGAACAAGAGAAAGATGAGTAGAATCTTTAGCAGCCAATCTGGTGCTGCCCACCAAGCTTTAGTGCTATTAATCCGAAATCCAAAATCTTCCCACAAAAAAGATCTGTCAGTATTTGTCCTGGCCTTCGTGGTTTGCAGCTAAAGTTGAAGAAGAACTTATGTTGTGATAAAGTTTTCCTGACTCTAGCTAAGGGTTTTCCATGCCCATATGGACCTCTAAACTATCGGAGCTGGCCTTGCAGTCATGGTGTATAAGAGTGCTGGCCCTGACCCCCAAGGAGGGAATTTCAATCTCAGGCCCCATTATTCTACTTGAAGTTACCATCTAGCATCTCCACCACCAACCTCCAGACTACCCTCTCTAGCAACACCACAGCCATGTATGGTAAAAACCACCCACATTAGCCAAGTCTGTTAAATCCACCAGTGCATCAACCATCTCCCTTCAGAAAACATTGCCCCAAATGATTGCCCCTCTTCTTAGACCCTCACAACACCACATGGAGTGTTAATATCTATGGATGATTCACAGGCTTCTCTATTAAACCAAACAGTTATCATTACCTAGTGGCATAGAACAAGGAAACAGAAAAGAGAAACATGTTTGCATCTCTTTTGGCTGAATAAGTCCAACAATTCAATACACTTCTGTAACAATGTATCTTCCTTCTAGAGCACTTATCATACTCATATTTTTATATTTATTTGTTTTATTACTTGACTATATACCTGCCTTCCCCACTAGACTCCATACTCTTTGAGAGCAAGAAAAATGCCTGGTTTATTCACCATTGAATTAGCAGGACTTAGTACCATGCCTAGCATATATAGTAGACGTTTAATACTTATTTGCTGCAAGGATAAATGAAAAACGCTCCAGTAACATCTGAGCCTGGACTAGCCAGGTTAACAACTCATTATCATATATAGGTGAGGTGCATTGGGTATAAAACAATAACTTGCAAAAAAGGGCCTTCTCTGCAAATATGAAGTGAATTTGATTCTTCGCATGAATTTTCAAACAGAGAATACTAAATGGAAAATATCCAAAAAATCCCTGAAGACAATGTAATATTTGAGTTTGATATTAATATTTTTATACTCTAAATATAAGCCAGGGGCATGATTTATAATTATCTCATTTAAATGATTCTTGTAGAAGTCAAGGCACTGTGATTCACATACTCAGATATTTAATGATACAACTCAATCCAAGCTGAAAGCAAATGAGCAAATGAAACTTAAACCACAACCTGGAATATCTAAAAAAGATCTAGAGGCTGTAATAATTTCTTCCCTGTAGACTTTTGATAGGAGTTGGATTCCAAGGTTATATTCTCCGGCAAAGCACTGGATTATAGACACAGTATTCTGTGGTATAAGAAACGGCAGATTAAATTAGTAAATGGTAGTGTTATATTCTTTTTTTAAAACTCCACAGCCTAACCACAATTCCATCCTGAATAGATGAATATCCCACTTCTATAAAGCAGGGCTAAAAGTTTTCCTTAAGGGAGAATACATATTTCCTGAATACATATTACTATTTTGCTATAATATAAGAACAACCTATTGATCAACTCCCTAAAGTTCTGCATCACAGACAACAGCCTTCTTCAGTGCCATTCGAAATGTGGCCCATGGACTGGCGGTGGTCTGCAAACTGCTACTAGTCCACAGTGATATAAGTACAGAAATTGGGAATAAGCACTAAGAGACCTACATAACAATTTGATATTGCCGTGCCATCTAAGCACATGATCAATGCCTTCTACAAAAGTATTGGTATGGGACTGTGGGAAAATTGGACAACAACAAAACAGTTCTTTATCACAGATGGTTTAAGAAGCTTTGACCTAAATGGTTTAGCTTAGAAAGTTTTCAAAAAAATTTAACAGCTGCTTAAAATAACCACAGAAAATTGTCATTATTGAAATTACATAAAACATTGTTTTGAATAAGAAGCTTATCAGGTATCTGCTAGGATTAATTATTTGCATAAAAGTAGCCAAATGAATTGACCTATTTTAGCAAAGATTATACAAATACAATGATGTTAATTCCAGATTGATTCACCTTAACACATTCCTTCTGACAGTAGCTGGAGAACAAGTGGAACTGTCCATTCAAGCCAAGTAAAACAATAAATTAGCATAATATGACCACTAAAATGTGTAGTTGGAAAAATAAAGTTTACTATTTTTACTACTACAGTTCTTCTCACACACAAACTACCTTCTAAGAAGGGTGAGGAATGTTTGGAGAAATAGAGAAGAGAGATGTCTAAGCATGATTTTTTTTTTAAATGAAATTTGGAAGCTGTATGATGTCTCTATTTTGACGACTTGTAGAGTGAAAGGGAAAAGGATGGTAGTAGTTGAGAATGTAACTTGCTTCAAGGTTGATCAAAGCCAAAACCAAACAACAGAAAGAAGTTCTGAAAATGGAGCCAGTTACCTTAAATTTACATATAGGATGGTGTTTGTCAGTCTCTTCTCAAAAATATGCAGAAAGTGAGGTCAGAAGTTCAATAAGTCATGAAACATAATTTAAAACAAGATGGAGTCAAACATCTCAAAAATGTTATTTAATTTGTCCTGAGAGGATTTCTACCAACCTCACTTTTCTAGTCGTCTGTCTGACGGTTCGTAGAGGCAACAGTGACCAGGAGTTCATATTGAATTCTTAGGAGATAAATAACAAAAAGTCCCCACCCACACAGTATCCAGTTCTGAGCTAGAGAGGGTCATATGGTGTTCTTGTCATAAGTTCTCTGGAGAGGGATAGAGTAATGAGGTTCAACATTTGAATAGTTCAGTAGCCTATAAATGTCTTGCTCCTCGTGTAAAATAATGACTGAAGATGCTCATACTTGTAATTCGTCAGAGGAAACGCTAAGTTTAGATGCAATGCTTGAAAATTGAACAGGGTTAAGACTCAGAGAAGTTCGTACGAACATAGGATAAAACATACTTTCTCAGGAGAGAAAGGGACTTATAACGGGTTTACATCATACAATTCTCAGGATTGTATTGGTTAAAATCTTCAGTAACAAATAACTGAAGAGCCGGGTCCTTGAGTTATTTAATTAGTTACGATTTTTTAGTCAACTGCCGTATATGAGGCAGCTGGTCTTCCAAGCAAAGGTGGTCATAAGATGCACAAAATATTGACATTTTTTCCTGTTAGTATCAAGATGGAAAATTAACTGTCAAGTTAAATGTAGCTCAACGCTGATTTGAAATGTCAAACTCAGAATCTATCACCTGAGATTATTGTATTTTAAGTCTCTGGGAGCAATACACAAAAAGGTTAAGTAGGATAAGATCTCGAGTAGCCCCCTTTCATGATTCTGTCTCACTAGCCTTGCTGATTTCCTGTTTTGCTGCTGGTTTTTCCTTCTTTTCATGGAGCACCTGTCAAACCAGGAACTTTAAGTCCAAGACCCACATTTTCCCAAACGTGAAATAGACCAAATTTTATCAATTATCTGTTGATAAGAGAAGAACAAGAATCTTCACTTTCAGAATAGTCAAGACAGTTTGAAACATTCTAAAAAATAATAATAATATAATAAAATAAAAACCTTCATTACTCTTTCTCACTCTTTTCAAATTTATCTCACTAGTCTACATAGGGATAGGCAGACTCAAGAACACCTACATTCATGTCAGATAAACCAAGATATTTAGTCTAAGGCTGCAACAAAGTAAATAATGATTTTTTAACATAACATATGTAATTTTATATATGATATAATATATATTTAATATAATCAGTAACACTGTCTCAGGGGTTAAACTATATGTGAATTTTTCCTAAATATGAGTGATTTGTTTTCCAAATTTGCCCCATAGGCTGCCATTTAATAAAAAAATTTTATGTGTAAATACAGTGAGAAATAAATTTTCCATTAAATTGACACAGCTCTTTGTCAAGAAATGTACCATCTTAAAACAGTTTTCCCTAGAGCAGCTTATTTTCGTCTACAGGCACCCATGAAAGTCTTCGCAAATAATTATCCCTGGTATATACCAATATAATATATAATATAGTATATAATAATGTATAATATATAATCAACTTAAAAGGTATTGCAATTTAATTAAAAATTTGAACAGACATCCCTCTGCCTTGGTGAGAGAGATAGATGCATAAAATAAATTATATGGAAATACAAATTTGGGGGGGGACTTTTTTGGGGATATGGATCAGAGAGTTTAATAGCATTATCTTTGCTACCCCCTTTCTTAAAGTTGAAGAGAATAAGCGCTTAAAACCTGGCACTTGAGGAAAGCTATTTTATAAAATTCCAGGTTGCCTCTAGACCTACAGTATTAAAATGCACCAAAAAACCAAAAAACCTACGCATGAAGATTGTACATTAGTTTTCCCGCCAAGCCGCAATTCTGGAGACATATCTTGGAATTTGGAAGGCAATCTCTATAGAATCTGCCAAATATGAGAAAACACAATCATTATCTTTATGCAGCTTAGAGTTAAATCTGCTGGTGCCAATTGGACGATGTAATGCACTCAAACCAAGGACTTAATGAATCTAGCAGGGTTTCTGAGGAAAAAGAGATTGCTGTCTTTCTGGAACAGGCCACATGTCCAGGTCCTGCGCTAGCTGGAAGGGAAGCCAAACAAGTGTTATCTCAAACTGTTTCTGGGAAGAGTGGAACAAGTCTTTGACTGGAGACAGCCAGAGGCTTCAATTACCTACCAATTTATATCATTCTAATTAATTGGTGTTGATCAGTTTGGTCTCCACAAAAAAAAGAGAGACTTTTAATTTACGCTATTTTTATTTTTCTAAATCTAAGACCCTGCTTAGCTTGGTGATGCTTATAGAGCACGTCCTGTTGAACCGTGGTTAAACTGAACTTCACCCACGCTAATCTCTGAGAGAAAGACGAGGTTTTTGTAATTATAAACATCAATCACACCGACGACTATTAAATCTAGTAGAGCAGTTTTCAATCAAACTTCTATTTTGGGAACTGTCATTAATATGTTTTTTACAGTCCCACTTCTACAAAGACATTCTTCAGTTTATATTGGAGGCCAGTCAACTCATGGAGCTTACATTGGAGCCTGGTCAAATTCTTCCACACTCTTCCTGCATGTCTTTGTATAATGACCCCCATTCCCCAAACTCAGTCTCTGTTGTTCATTTCCTGAGGATTGTATAGAATGCTGCCTAAATGAGAAACATCAGTTCTAAGGATGTAGGCAATGCTTTAATTGATCAGATAAACATGGTCCATTTAGTTTTGCTTTAACTCAGACTTCAAAGTACCAAGCTCTATATTTGCTTTGTTTTGGCAGAAGCAAAAAGCCTGAAACTCTTCAGGAGGTAAGGAAGCAGCGGAAATTAGGCATCTGTCCAAAATCTAGAATGAAGAATAAACACTTAAAACCCATTTTAATTTCTGCTTTGAACTGAAAAGAAAAGGACTCATGAGAACATCTGAAGACAGGAAAAGGACAATTTTCAACACCATGAACTTGAACCCATTTGACAGCAGAGGATGTGGTCTCAGGGCCACAGAATATCGGTCTTTCTTCATTAAAGTCCCATGAGCCCTATCAAGATAAACACAGGTTCTAAAATCTCCTTCCCTCCTCCAATCTCCAGGTGTTAGCCCTAGGTACCGGCTTGCCTAGGGAGGATTTATACATGCCGTTTTGAACTTCTAATAGAGTCTCTCTTTTGAGTAACCATTTAAAAGAAGATTAAATTTAATTAGACTGTACCTTTTTCCTGTGACATGCTGTCTTCAAAGTCCACTTTATTACATTCTTCTCCCCTAGCAGCGTCCTAATGCAGGCTGGCACAGGGCACCTTCAGACGCAGCAGGAAGGGAAGCAGATATTTATATACTCAATCCCTTGGGAGTATTTTGGAAATGGCTGACATCTGATATCCACACCTTCCCAGAAACATACCTGAGTAAATGTTGCTCAGGAATCAACTGGGACAAGGGACAACTCAGAGGAGTAACCGGATCGCTCCACCCACCTGCCCTAGCTAGGAGCTCAGAATCACCTTGGGTTCTACCATCTATTTACACCCTACTTATTTCTCTTTTGATGTTTTCTTATTCTCTGAATTTATTGATAGTAACTACACCTTGACAGTATTTGGCACCAACCCACTTATGGAAAAGCATTTGTTTTATCCTGAAACCTAGGCATGATTTAATTAATGATCATTTCAATCTAATTTGCTCTTAAAACTACGTTTACACATTTACTATAAATACTATGTACTCAAACAAAATCAGTGTCAATGGCATTAAGGGGATTAACGGGATGCAATTACTTCAATCCCTGTTGGACAATTAGATCATGTAGAAAATCCCTAGATTTACGATTCAGTCATTTTTATTTTTATTGGTAGACTTTTGAGAGAAAAGAAATATGACAAAGAGAAGCAAATATATTAAAAAAAAAGATTAAAAGTCAGCACTTTCAACCTGGTACTAAAGACTCACTCCTCTTAAACAGGAAAAGAGATACAATAGCTTTACGCTGCCTTTGGTTCTATCAGTATCGTCGTGGAGCACAGGTGAATGTGGTTTTCTCTCTTCATAATTGTGTTGTTGCTTTAGCCAGGATACTACCGTATTTTATCAACCTTTCCCCACACAGTCACATTTTTTACAAAGATACAGAAGACAGAAAATGAACCATTTTTAAGCAATTGCTTCTTCATTCTGGTGTGTTTTTCAGCAACGCTGGACTGTCTCCGTGACCCCGGCTGTGGGCTTGCTGCTCACTTCCCTGGGCTCCACCGCTTCCCCACTGCTCGGACAGGGGGAGGCAGAAGGGTTGTTTGTGATTGTTCTGGTTTTGCTTTTTCGCTGTCATGACGGTGCCCAGCAGTCTAGTCTATTCTTTCATTTTTCACTGGTGCGGAGGTGCACCGTCACTTAGCAAAGGGAACCGCTGGCGGCTAAAAGGAGCAAAGAGGGAAAAAAGAGAGCAGGCCAGCCTGGTCTTTCTTTGGGGCCTGAAACTGCCTGAAGTTAATTGCTCGAGTAAGAAGAATAACTGGTGGTGCTGTAATTGAATTTTTATGGAAATAAACAGGTGGCAGATTTACTATAGCTGTGGGGATAGTAGGGGGCGAAATGCTGTAGCCACATTAACCTGTTTAATTTAATAGCTTCAGTACTCGTAGGGGAAAAAAAAGGGCAATGTTGCTCATTGAGTCAGTTGGATGCCAAATGTAAATAACTACAATTACCCTAGCTTGCTCATGTGGTGGAGCGCAAAAAAGGGCATTGTGCCAGCTTCCACTTGGTTTTCATGTTTATTAATTAAGCTCCTGGAAGTTTCAGAATAAAAGTTTTAACTCACAAAAACCCTGGAAAAAGAGGAAGAGGAAAGAATTTGACAAAGGGAAAATAGACAGACAGGTGGACAGACAGACAAAGGCTCTGCTAACATTAAATGCACAGCACGAGTCTTCGACCCAGAGGATTTAGGGAGTCTACACTGTGCGCCCGAAGGATGAACTAAATGCTAGCTTTGCACTATGCTTCCCCCTAGTGGTCTAGTTTAGGAAATGCATTTTTATATTAAGGAAGGAAGAATTGGGGACCGTTTGGTGAACCAGGTAAACACCGTCAGCTTATTGACGTATCCAACGTTCACTTTAAACCAAATAATAAAAATGAGAATTTATGTTTAAATTTTTCCAATTTCCCTACAGGCGAAAACAATATGAACTATTTGTAGGTATATGTATTTTACATCAGGGTTTGAAACACATTTTTAAAGAAAAAAAAAGTTTATAAGAGACAGAAGCACTTCCTATCCGGGAGGTAGGACACCAGCACCGTGAACACAAAGGTGAATGAAACATGGGCATCCTCTGCCAAATTCCCTGGGCTTGAAGAGTGGATAGACCCCCAGATAAGTGATTTAAAGCGGAGTTTGCTAAGTACCGGAAAAGGCACAAAAAAAGAAATGGGGATGAGAGTGAAGTAGAGAGTATCAGCAAGTCATTTGATCAATGAGAAATATTTCATACTTTATTTGAATCCCCAGATCAAATGCCTCATAGCCAACAGATCAGAACCAGAGTCTAGCCAAACGTTACAATCCAACTTGGAATATTTCGTGTTTGTTTTGACTATTTTAGAGCAAGCTAGTAAAAAGTGAGAGGCCTAAAAGGGTGCTCTCCTTTTCCATCTTTTTTTTTTTTTTTAAGCCCATAAACCTTTAGTGAGTTATTACCAGGTGTGTCACGCTGTACTGACTGCACTCCGGGGTGGCCCACACCTTGTCTGCTGGAGCCCTTCAGTGCGCACTCTCAGGCCCTCCTCTTCTCAGTCTGCACTTTCTTCACATCTCTGGCCTCGCTTTCCACCTATGAACCAGTGACCCCCATATTTAATATTTATTTTATCACCAAACTTGTTCTCATCCCTCACTCATGTCTAACCTTTCACTCAACATATATTATATTATAAAATATATATATATATATATTTATGCCAATGAATCCTGATATAGTGAAGCAAATGAGCTAAGAATCAGACCCAAATCAGGCTCACTCCAGCCAGTTCAGAGTATATATATTTTTCTGCTACAAAAGCCAGAAATATGAGAGTATTGCTTTACATTTTCTATTGCCACATGCCCAACATTCAATCCATCATTAACAGTCCATCACCAATCCTATTAATATCACCTGCTAGATATCTCATCAACCTACCTACCTGTTTCCACATCTATGCAACAAGTTTTCACTTGGATTCCTGCAATAACTCAATGATGTATCTTGCTACTGCCTGATCAAATCCATACTACAGTCAGAGAAGTCTTTTAAATATCTGACCATGACATCTTCCCTACTTAAAACCATGCACTTGACTTCACATTGCTTTTAAGATAAGAACAAATTCTGCAAGGTTAGCCCTGTGTCTATTACTTCGATCTCCTCTTTCGCCACTTTGCCCCTCACACTCATCACTCCAGGTATCCTGCCCCCCCTTCAGTTCCTCAAGCACACACTTCTCTCCTGCTGTCTGGGGTGTTTGGGCCCTTTCCTAACACCTACCTCTGCCTCAGAGCTCATCTGAAGTGTCCCCTGCTGAAGAAAGGCTTTCCTCACCTTTCCTGCTCCCTCTTTCCAAAACCTCCTGCACACACATACACACAAACACTAGGACACCACAGGTTTCTCCTGTAACACAAATTCATAGAATTATCTCGAGTAATGCTGGTCTCCCCCACCAACATCTGTGTCACAAAAGCAAGACCATGTCAGGATTGGCTCATAATTGTACCCCTGATATCTAGCACCAAGCATGAATCTTGGTTGGTACTGAGTAAGTATTTATTAAATGGACAACTGAGTACAATTTGTAATCACTCAGTACATCCTCTTGTTGTTAATGCTGATGAGTGGATTCCAACTCCCAGTGACCCGGTGTACAGCAGAGGGGAACCCCACTTAGTCTTTTTGCACCATCCTCTCATCTTCAGGCGCTATGTCAGACAATGGTCCACTTCTATTCACAGGGTTTTCATGGCCAATTTTTTCTGAAGTGGGTGGTTGGGTCCTTCTTCCTAGTTTGTCTTAGTCTGGAAGCTCTGCTGAAACCTGTCGACCATGGGTGACCCTGCTGGTATTTGAAATACCAGTGGCATAACTTTCAGCATCACAGCAACATGCAGCTGCCATAGTATGATGACCGACAGACAGGCGGTGTGGTTCCCTGACCAAGAAACAAACTGCAGCAGTGACGGTGCCGAATCTTACCCACTAGACCACCAGGGCCGGCTATACATCCTCTACAAAGGCCTAAATAAAGACATCTTTCATGCTTTTGATGATGATGTCTTTAATTTTTGTGGTTCCCCTATGCGTGCAATATTACTCTGGATTTTGGTACTGTAGTAGGTAGAGACAACTCCAGAAGTTTGGCATTTCTAATCATAATAGCTCTATTCATGGTCCACATGCCCAGTGGGGTATTCTGCCAATTGCTTAAGACACCTATTTCAGTTATGTGCTCAGAAAAATAACCACAAAACCAAGCCACCTAGAGGCAGACTCAGACCCAAATTCAATTTATAACCTGAAGTACAATTTGCCGTTCTGATCAGTAGACCACAGTGGTATTCTCAGTCTCTAGGAATTAGGTGGCTCAGAATCAGTGTTTAACAATATCCCAAAGCTCCAGTTATTTTCTTTTCCCAGGGCATGTTTACTATATGTATTTTTACTATATGGAATTTTATAGCTCCTTTGTATTCTGTTCACATGCGGATAATACCTGGCATGAAATCTGTGTAGCCAGATTCTAGGATGTGTTTGTATCAGCATGACCTGAAATGCAAGCAGTCTATTTTTGTCACAAAGTCAAAACAATAGCATTTGGTACCTGAAAATGGTTATGTGAATGTTGACCCCTAAAACCACATTACCCTTAGAATGTAATACCACTATTCTTGATGCTTGCGAGATCGTTGATATAAAAGAGCAATAGTTCTTTGGAATTCTTTCTCCCAAAGGACAGCATTTCCCAGCCATTGTGAATAAACCCATAACAAAGAATAGGCTAACCAAATTAAGGGCTGTTTATCTGTAATTCATAGTACATAGCTACAGATCCTTTGGTGAAGGCTAGGAAGGAGGTTTATTGCACATACAAGTGATATTATTGCATAATCTATCATTGAGTAATTGTTGATGATGGAACTAAGGCAAACCTGAGAACTGGGCAAGAATGAGCAACTCTCTGTAATGGTAGCCCACGTCAGACCTATGCTTCAGGGTTGTGGAGTGTTTTCCATAACACCGATCAAGAAGGACTAATGTACTATCACCTATTTCCGTCAAGGGACCCAATGATTGGCCAACCACTACCAAAGATTCCCATAATTCAGAACATCCTGACCAACGAGCTTGCCTGCTGCCTATTGGGGTAACCACAACAATTTGGCCTTCTACCTTTGAATCCTGCCACTAGGCCTCTGCTGTCCTACAAGAGCTTCCCCCTCATTCCAATCAGGGAAATCATTTCAAGTGAAGCATCTGCCACCAACATCTTCAGCCTAGAACGAACAGTGCCATAAACTCTTCAAAACTGCTGCCACTTCCCTCACCAACACATTTCTTAAGACTTCGGTAACGATCTAGACTTCTTGGGGCAAAAATTAGGGTGAAGGTGATTTGTGTATGACAATTTCATCCCAGAGTGCTTGCTACCCTTCTCTGTGTTATTTAAGGGATTTCTAGAACCTCAACTTCAGTATCCTAAGCCTCCACTGAATCCAGACTGTAGTCAAGCAAATGAGTCAAGAATCAGACCCACTCCAGTCAGCTCAGATGATACAGTCATCACTTTTAAAAATTATGCTTTTTCTGTCCAAGGTCAATCACTCTTTATTTATTTATTTATTTATTTTGATGAGGAAGATTAGCCCTGAGCTAACCTTTGTTGCCAATCCTTCTCTTTTTCCTGAGGAAGATTGGCCTTGAGCTAACATCTGTGCCCATCTTCCTCTATGTTATATGTGGGACACCTGCCACAGTATGGCTTTATAAGCAGTGCGTAGGTCCATGCCTGGGATCTGAACCTGCAAACCCTGGGCCACCAACGCAAAGCGTGTGAACTTAACCACTATGCCACCGGGCCGGCCCCAAGGTCAATCACTCTTATTGGCTGTTATCGTTCTTATATATAGTCCCAAGTTTTCTCATCATAAAATAAAAGGAAAAAACTTCTCAACTGAGGTTTTACAATGCAACTGATTCCTCTAGGACATACCAGCATCTGACCAGTAGTTAGAAGTCTGGAGATAATGGGAGGTTTGTAGGTTCCAAGTGGTGAATTGGCCCTCTCTTGCAAAGTTAGCCCCTGAGAAAAAGAAATACAGTCTCCAAGCAGGAAGAGACAGCCCATCAAACAAGAGAGGAAGTACTTCTGAAATTCCAAGAACAGTGATGTTCTGGTAAATGTTTAACAACCCACCATCCAGCAAGAGGGAGAGGGAGAATCCTGATTTGTGGCATTTGAAATACTTCTCCCATGGCTGACTTCACATTGTTAAGATGACATCACTGAACACAGACTTGGGAAGAGATAAATGCAATCAGCCCTCATGAGCCACGAAGAGCCGGCTCCAGTACACTACTGCAGAGGGAGGGAAAGGTTAGGAGTTCAGGATATTGCAAGCTTTCAGAATCAGCTCACATGGTCCAATTCTGATGCTTAGGATCCTATATTTTTCGGATCAGCACTCTCACTTTCACATAAAAAGACCAGCAGCACTTTACAGTCCTGCCGTTAATTGGTATTATCATTCAGCAATCATATCAAACCCCGAGTTTCATTTTCAAGTATGTGGAAGTTGAAAGAAGCTGAGAGAATTAAGAGAGTCTTTTAGCATTATTAAAGTTCCTGAGATTCAGTTTTTGCCCTAATCAAGAATTTAAGGGGAGAACTTTATCATTTACCTTTGTCAGCTATTCAGTGCTCACAAAACATTCCCGGTATCCCTTGAGTCTTTTATTTTATCTGTTTAATGACAGTAGCAGCTTGGTTCCCCAAAGCCTTACCTTGAATAGGCATTTCATTCCACGGGAGTCCTTCATTCCAGAGACCAGAGGCCGTGTTTAATTAGCTCTTTCACCACGCATGCAATGGCTGCCAGAGTCCTGTCCCTGAAGATGAATGGGGTTTCATTGTTTTCAGCCCCAGTCTGAAAATCAGTCCCATATCCTCACTCTTCACCCCACTTTCCCTCAGGCTCCATTACATCCAACCCATTCCCAAATACCATTTTCTGTATCATTGAGGTCTTTAACTCAAAGAAATGTAAACCAAATATGTTTCCATTCAGGAATGAAAGAATTTTATGGCAAAGATATTACTTAACTCACAGAATTATGTGAAACTTGGAAAACGAGGCTGAGAAACTAGGAAGGAACCAAAAGAGGTTAGCCAACAGGAGACTTCGCAGAGAAAGAATCTAATTTGGGACACCACAGACTCGATAGCTGGCAATATCCCCTCTGTTCCAGTCTCTGCAACTGCCCCTCTGTGAATAATTTCTCATCTATCCCCAAGTGGGACCATCTGACTGCCAAGCCAAGGCTACATGCCTGGCCCTAGCTGCCTGGGTATAGAAAGACAGAGCATCTGATCTCTTCATCCTTGTACATGAAGCCCTGCCTCCTGCCAAAATGTGGAAACTTGAGGATTTACCCATAGTAGAAAGAGTGCTCAGATGCTGAATAGTCTAAAACTCTGACAGTTGTGCTCAGTAGATAGGAATTGTGCATTTTCATAGAATAGTTTCAAAAAATAGGGGAGCAGAAAATGAGATTGCAATAAAGAGAAGAGTAAAGTAAATGAAGACGAAGGATAACAGGAACTGCAGACTAATCTTTCAACAAATTTTGTAGGAATAGAAGAGATAGTAGCTTGAAGGGCAATGCAGTTTTGGAAGCAATGCCATGGTTCTTTTCCTTTATAAGGGGTAAATGCAAGTCAATCAGAGGATGCATTTAAGAGAAAAAGGCTGAATATTTCAGTAGTTAAGGGAATAATTGAAGAACAAATGGAATTCGGTAAAATTAAGAATGCACGTGTTTGGATTAACTTTATAAAGTAAGTGGGTAAATTTCTCCCTGAAATCTGAGAAAAGGAAAGAATTAATGCAGGCAGGGATATTGTGAATTGGAGGGATGCAGGCTGCTGTTGTTTATTAAAGGAGTTCTCACAGACAGCCTTGACCTTTTTATTTAAACAGGAGATAAGAGCAGTGTTCAATGTTGAAAAAATGAGGCAGAGTTAGGAACCTAGGATGAGTGGAAAACATTTATAAAAGCTACTATGAAAAGTACTAGTGAACGAGGCATAAATAAATGATCTGCTAGTGGCATTGAGGACTACTTCCTATCTGACTGCCTAAAAAGCTATTTCATAATAGTCACTGAAGTTGGGCTGATAGATTTTTCTATTAGGAAAAACATGTATACACTAAATCCAGCTTCCCCAACCCTAGTAACAGCCTTCAATGTGATTATACAGATAACAGGTGCAGAAGAAGGTTTTAGCCACACACCCACAGACATAAAAATGCACAAATACCTTCTTGTAGTTATAGTAAGTAGCATAAAATATTGCAAGAGGATGAAATGATTGTGGCAGATGCTAAATGAGTACCAAATTTCAGTGTCTGGGGCACCTTTATCTTTGGCTTTGTGGTGTCTTTGATGTGTATTTGAAGGAACTCGAATTTAACCACCCATTAAGAGTACAGATCAGGTCTTGGATTCACCTTGGTCTTCTGAGGTTTGGCCCTTTTCCACAGAATCTTCTAGATGCAGTCTGTAATGACACTCTATCAAGCCACTGAGATCGACTGCCAAAGCCCAATCTGCTACAGGAATCTTCTAGAAGAAAAGGATGTTTCATCAGAAGCAGTCATTCATCCTAGCCCACACCTTGCCTGCCTCTGATCTTCCACCGTTAAAAACATAACACACTAGAGGAAGATTGTGCTATATTTCATGAGTGCTCTGTGCCGCCACCAAGGGACAGTTCCATCTGTTATTTGCTCTCAGCTTTGCTTACTGATAAAACAGGAAGGACAGCTTGCTGATGGGCTCTTTGAAGCAAATGGCTCCTCTCTTTCCTGCAATTAATGTTTTTAAATTATTTCTACAGTAGGCAGTATGTATGGTACCATGATTTCAAAATTAGTTTCAATAAATTAAGGGCCTGCATTCATTACAAGAAGAGCATGATTACAATGCGACTCGTGGAGTTTAGCGTGGCATGCTACTTTTTGTGAAAACTGCTGCATGAAATCAAATATTGTCATTAATTCTGTGGATTATCATCCCCTCATAAGATCTTAAGATCGTATGTTCAGTTGTTGAAATTTCACTTTGTGTATAGTATAGGAGAGTGTTTCAGTTGTTCACAGAAAACAGGATTCAGGGCACTTCAAAATTTCAGAGACCAGGTCAGTAGCCCTTTGGCTGTAACAAAGGGAAATGCTTTATGAGAACAAAACACAAATACAACTAAAGTGATTTAGATTTTTTCCTCCAAATTATTCTGTTGTTCCCATCATACACCATTCTTAGGGTGGAGACATAATTGTATATTTTCTGGCCTCTGTGCTATTTTAAAAGGGATTTCCATAGACTTAGAGTGTGAATTGCTCTTTCTAAATTGGAAAATGTTCTTTTACCTCAACTTGTCATGTTTCCTTTATTTCCTTGGCTCAATGTCTATGACCGAATTTGTCTGTTTTCTTTATAAACTAAATATTTTCCTGTGTTGTATAATGGTATATCTTCTAGGAAATAGCAACTACAAAATTTATAGTAGTCTTCTCACTTTTATTTTTTATTTTATTTTTTTTTTTTGTGGGGAAGACCAGCCCTGAGCTAACATCCGTCGCCAATCCTCCCCTTTTTGCTGAGGAAGACTGGCCCTGGGCTAACATCTGTGCCCATCTTCCTCTACTTTGCATGGGACGCCGCCACGGCGTGGCTGACAGGCAGTGACGTCAGCGGGCGCCCGGGATCCGAACTCGCGAACCCCGGGCTGCCAAGCGCGGACTAAACCGCTGCGCCACCGGGCGGCCCCGTCTTCTCACTTTTAAAATTTTAGACAGGGGATTTTAACTTTCTAAGCAACGTCTATCAGTTCAAAGTATAAACAGGGACAAATGGAATCATGATTCCTAGGGACTGCAGGTTGGGGGGAGAAGACGTTGAGCAACGTTAAGAGTCATTAAAAGACTCTGAAAAGCCCAGGGAGGCAATCTTCTCTCTATCCTTGTGTGAGATGAGTTGAGAAATAGAACTCCTGCAAGGAAGGAGAATCAAGGGGAGACAAGAATACCAAGATTGCTGGTTAAATAAAATAATACAGCATACTACCTGAAAGTGATACTCCTTAGTACAAGTTAATAATAGAAAAACAAAAGAATTACTGAAACATGAAGAAAGAAAAATAGACACAAAGCACCCTCCCACCATTAACAGGATTGATTTACCAGAAGCAATTTTACAAAAATGCAGGCCAGTAGAATTGCACACTCTACGACCATTTCACTTTATTTCATAACCTATAGAAGACGTGATCTGTGTTGCTTGTGCTCATGGCACCATCAGAGCAAATTAGAAACCATGGTAGAGATTTGAAGACTAAAATCAATTGCACAAGATACAATTTATTAAATTTTTTAACGTTATCTTTAGTGGAATTTGAGTTACAACATTCTTTGTCAATTCACTCATTCAATGAGAGATAAGATAAAGCCCTTTTAAGATGGGACCACACACGTTAATAAAGAATAGAAAGAATAAAATGTTCAGGGTGGTTTTAGTTATCATTAAATCTGTACCATTCATTTTTTTTCTAACCTTCCAAGTATCCAGCCATTCTTAATAGATTGAAGTGGTATACAAAACAGCACTTATTAAATGAAAGAGTGATCAGAAACTAATAGAACACAGTTGTGAAAAGACTAAGTACTAAGTAGAGTACAATTAGTTTTTTAAATGCCTTTTGGTATGATTAAAAGAAATAATTACCAACAAGATAACACTACTGTTAAAAAGAGCAAGAACATTACTGGCCTATGTGTGATGAATAAGAGCAATGAAATAATTTTCCTGTTGATTATAATAATCTCTTTTTGGGGAAATTTGGATAATCCGGAAGCCATTGGAACGATTAGACATTTGCTAAAACACTGTGGTCAGTTTATACTCCTCAAGTCATTACGGAGAGAAACATTCACAGAGGTTAGAAGAAAGAATAGATTAAGGTCTATACTTTTAAAAGAAGGAACAGCAGGCATTGACCCCAGAGAATAGTCTATCATGTTAACAGACTTCAGCAAGAAATGGTAACTCTGTGTTTTTCATAATTACTAAGAACACAAGATTAAAAAAAGTTGAGACTGTAATATGAGAGATTGCAGTTAAGTCTAGGGAAACATACACAGAACCTAAAGGGATCAGCCTTTCTTCCAAGTCTTTATAAACACCTGCAAGGTCATGTTTCAAGTAGTTTAACACCATCCTTCTTATAGGCCTACTCATCATGATCAGTTCTATTATTATTCCTTATGATACAGTTTAGAATATAGATTTCTGCACTTAGTAGATGGACCCAATCATAAGCTTCTGCCTTTTGCTCCAGAGTAGGCTGTTTTGATTAGTCGTACATTTAGCTAGTCAACCTCAGGGGGAAAAATGTTCGTTTTCCTTTGAAGGAAATTAAGTGTCCTAATTTTCTGAGAACTAAAAGCAATCAAGGCATCCATTGTTATTTTCCTATGAAAGTTGACTGATGTTTAAGGGTGATTAGGATGACATAATGACTGGCTATTAGTAACAAGTGGCTTTCTTTTGATATGGAATTTAAAAGAATTTTAAATTATTTATTCAGAATTTTCAGTTTTCTAATGAAGTGATAAAGGGAAAATGGGCAGACAGGGCTAGTATTCAGGAGAAAGACAAGTTCTTAAATAAAAACAACATGGTATATGACTATAAAGGAACAAAATTATTTAAGCATTAAAAGTACCTATCATTCAAATAGGTATTTTTCTTCAAAGTAACCTCCACAAGAAGCTTTTATTACAATGATAACTTTGTTCTAAGTATTTTGAAAATACCACTTTTGGAATTGACTTTGAACACAATTCCAGCCATACAAGAAATCAGGCACTATAGCTTTGGCACATAGCTCGAATTTTGCTGCTTCCTCAAATATATCAAAATAAAAATTCTTTACTCAGACTATTTGCTGCCTTTATTTTATTGATTGAGCCGTACGATTAAACTGAACAATTAAAACATTTTAAAATCTCATAGTTAGAACTATTAATTTAAATACAGATTCATGGCCCTTAAATTTTTGTATCATAATGTGCTCGGTAGTGGTCATGAACCAACTCACTAATTCACTCCTATTTTATTATCGATTTGGTTACGTGAGGCTACGCTGTATCACGAGGTAAACGTTTAGGAAGAAGTGTTGCCTACACAGTCCAGCTAAAATGTCACAAGCTAGTTAATATATTTTGGTCCTCAATTGCCACTTTAAACCTTAAAATAGGAAGTTCAATACTGGTGCAAATTCTGTAGCCAGCTTGGGACTATCACTCATTCCTGGCTTAGTCATTTACAATCCAAACGTCACCAGCACCGGTCAGATCCGTGTGATGAGGTCCCAGGTTCTTGGTCCACAGACACAAAAGAATTTGAGAGCAGACACACAGCGGAAGTATCCACAGGAGAGGATTTATTAGCAAAGCAAAAGTACACCCCCAAGAGGAGAGGTAGGCAGGCTCAAGGTGAGCAGCAGGCTCAAGGTGAGTGGTTGTGGTTGTCGATGTTTTCGGAAAATGGGGGTCCCAGGAGCGCGTGAGAATCTTGGAACGCGGACCAATCGGGGCATCCTCCCCATCCCCACATCAGGAGGGGAAGATTTTTTCCTTACATAGGCATCTCCAGAACAGTCATGGTGGTGATCCCCCACAAGGGAGTCATGCAAATGAGGGGATAATGAGGCTAGGGACTATTCTCCGTCAGGATCCGGGGAATGTTGCATGCTGAAGAGCCGCCGTCGGGAAATTAGGACATTGCACCTGGTAGAGTGACCTTGCAACCAGCTCATATCTAGCTTCCTGCCTATCTCACAAAGAATGGTCACGTTCCTCCATGTAGGAAGGCAAGAGTCTGAGGACCAAAACTCCTTAAATTATAATCTTCAATCCAAAGAAAACCTCTCATTTCTTATCATTGTGGATAGAATTATTGTTCCTTAAAAATTGTTAAAATATTCGCTGATGGAACATAGTGCGATAGCACATTTTTTAAAGGAAAAGAATAGCAAATACCAACAATATGCAGTGACATATAAGGACATGATTCCTGCCTTACAAACATTTATAAATAAAATGACATTCAGTATAATAATCCCCCTCCAAAGGTATCATTGCATTACTGTCATTATGTTTCAAATAAACCTCTTGCCTTGGAAGGGATGGTGGCAAATGTGACTTAAAAGAGTTTGTAGGTTAATTGCACGTATTATGTGTCTACTATGTGCTCTGTTAAAAAAATAGTTAACGTTTCCAGAACTTTACTGAGATCCAGACACCAAGCGTGGAGGTTATGTAATCCTCATTTCCTGTAAAGGAGGCATTGACAGCCCTGTTTTCAAGATAAGAAGATTGAAGTTCAGAGAGGTTAATAACTTGTTCTTGGTTTAAGAAGTGGTAGAGCCAAAATTTAAACTCAGGTCCAACTACCAAGTTTGCATTCTTATTGACTCTTCCTGAGAGTTTATATTTGACTCATCCTAGCTATTGAAGTTTTAGTAGGAAAAGTCTCCATCTCTAGGAACTGAAATATATAAACTGTTGTAGATGACAATATCTGTCAGCTAAAGAAACACTATACAATGTTTAAACCTGAGACTAAACTCCCATGTCCTACTTCTCATTTCCAAAATGACGGAATAAATTTCTCTCCCTGCTGGATTATCACCAGAATGGCATATGATATGTCTGAAATCTACCTTCTAGTCCCAAACGGCCAGAGGACAAAAGCTGCTTTCATGTCACTTCTAGGCAAAAGCAGAAAGGCCAAAAATCACTGGAGAAATTCGCTCTGGTGAGATTTTCAGTTCAATTTTATTCTCCCTTGAGGTTCAAACAAACTTCAGATAATCATCTTGAATTTGGTGATGAACCAAACTCAGATTCAGACTATGGCTTATCAGAGGGTCAGCCCTTCCCTTTAGAATAAGGCACAGCTTAAACTGATGAGCCAAATGGGGTCAGCTGTTCAATACTTGGCAAAAGCCTCAGCCTGTCGTATTGAAACAATGTTGACAAGATGGCAGGCTTTAAAATAAATCCCCTGTGGAGGCTATTGATGTCATTCTCGCTTTCCCTTCTGTCTCCTCTCCAGCCTCGCTGCTTTCTGGAGCACATGCCAATCACGCGCAGCACTTACCAGGAACTGCAAGGACTGCTCAACCTGCTGATATTTATTCCAGCAACAGGAGCCAGTCCACATACATAAGGGAAGTTCCTTGACTCCCCAGGGCAAGATAAAGCATGCTGCTGACACACATCTGCCCAAGTCATCAGAAGGTAGCCAACCACGGTTCTCATGCACCAGCAGTTAACCCTTTCCAGTCAATTTTATTGAATAAAGTGGGCACTGAGCACCATGTGTTCTTCTCCTAAATGATCCATTTTGGCAAATGCTCTGAGAATGTTGATTACTTTCAGTTAGGCAACACTAATCCATCTTTCTGGTAAACAAGAAGCTGGCTTACCAACTTTGAGTTAATCATATAAGGGTTAGAAATATGGATCAATTAACTGTTGGGTGGTACCATTTCTCTATAATAAACTGACTTGGACTGTTTCAAGCATAGTCTGAAAGTTTAGCCTGAATCATGACAACACTTAAGCCTTGAATTTCGTGAACTTTCATGTGCATGTGCCATAATTGATTATAGAGAGAAAGCTGGCCACACTGTGAGGAAAATTAACTTTTTAATACATTACTCCTCTGTTCTGAAGTAATTGATCATCCTATAAATACAAGAGAATAGTAGAAGATTAATATAGTATAGGAGAAAAACATAATGCCAATAAATACAATTTGATATTAAGGCGAGATTGTTTTAAATGGCTCACACTGTCTTTGCCTTTAGGGTCTATAAAAAAAAAAATTGCCAGTCCACGTATCTTTCAGTTATAAGGTTCTGAAGTTAGTATATGGGTATCTCGGTGAGGTTATTGGGATGGCCTAAACCACCAGGATACCCAGGTGAATGGCTTTATCACAATGAAAAGTATAAAAAACTCCTAGAATGATCAAGGAAAACATTGAGAAAAGCTTTCTTAAAATAACCCCGTCCTTAGGCTATTCATCTTTTTAGTGCTCTCAGAATTAAAGCCACAGACAATAAAAAGCTAGAACTTGAAGGGGCCATAAGATGATCTGATTTGGTCATTTGCAAATAGGTCACAATGCTCCATTCAGAGGCCCCCCCTAATGTACTAGGGAGAGAGGGCGGCTGGTCATCCACGCCTGCTTCATCCAGAACAGCTCCCACTGCTCTTCTATCTATCGGTCTCTTTAAGCAGTTCTCTTGGAAAAATAAAATGGCGCCACTAAGGGAAAAGTTAAAAACCATGGATCTTATCCGTACTCCTCATTTTAGAAGAGAATAGACTGAGAAAGGTGAAATGATCAGGTCAACGTCACCTACCTAGTTAATGACAGGGTCAGAGAGGCAGCAACTCTCTCTACTCCCTCATACTAGAACACAGCAGGCCCTTTCAGAAGACTTCAGTTTTACTCTTGTTGTTTTGTCTTCTGTCTACATTATTCCATCCCCCTTTTTTTTCCTGTGTCGTACTCATTTTCCCAACATAAATCCATGAAGCCCTTTTGGAACACCAGCCAATTATATTCGCCACACAGCTGAGCACTTACCCCAAGTCTGAAGAAAAGCACAGGGAGGAACTGGCTGAGGTGTGAGGGAAAACCCAAGGCTAAGGTGAAAATTTCACTTCATTTCAGGATCATCACTATTACTATGATCATGATAATTGTGTCATCATCATGATCTTCATCATCATCCCTTATATTTATATTGCACTCTATAATGGTTTATTAATACGCATGTTATTAATTGGATGACCAGTCAACAAGTACTATTGAGTATCTTAATAAATCGAATCTCGTGAAAATCAAGAATTTGTTTGTACTACTTTGTCATTTGAGATAGTCTGCTTTGTAACCATCCACAGTTGCTTAGCATATGCAATCTCTCTCACAAAAGAGACTTTCAAAATTTTGAAGTCGTCTGTTATGCCTCCTGTTACTTTTTTATATGCAGATGTCTAAAAAAGAGACATGTTTATGGAAAACAATCTGCAGATTACTGGTTAACAAAACTAGAAATAAAGCCAACATGCTTACCCACAGTGTCCAATGGCAAAAAGTTAAGATCTGAAAATGGAATCAACTGCAGATGCCCTGCAGGAGTTGTAGCCTTGAGTGACCTCCCTGCAGCTCTTGATGCTAATGAGCATGCCCTCCTTCCTGAACTTTCCATTCCCTTTGTTTTCTATATCACTGGTCTCTTTTTAGCTCTTTGAAGCTTCCTTCTAGGTGCCATCTTATGGCTTTGCTGACCCTCTAGATATTTTCATACTTTTGAGTATTTGCTCATGATATTCTCTTCTTTCTTCCTCTCTGCTTGAACGTCTCATCTTCCAAGATTCACCTCAAATACCACTTCCTTTCTAAAGTCTTTCCTGACCATCCAGGCTGGAATTATTTGTTCCTTTCTCTTTTCTTCTTTTAAAATATATTGAGTTTTTCAAACAGGTAATGCATTCACATGGTTCAAAAACCAAAAATATAAATAGGCATGCAGTGAAAAATCTCCTTTATGCCATCATTGTCTGTCAATTTTCCTCCCCATCAATTGATTTTTGTGTTTCCAAAGATATTTATGCATAAATATGCAAAGAGAAGCATAAAAATCCTCTGGATTTACACAGCGGTAGTGTACTATATAGTATGTTCTGCACATTGCTTTTTTTCACATAATGATGGGTTTTGGAGAAAGGTGCTTTCATGTTAATACATAGAGTATAGCATCGTTCTCTTCTAGCTGTATACTATTCTATTGGTTATAACATAGTGTGTTTAATCAGTCTCCTATTGATGGAACTTTAAGTTGTTTCTAACTTTTGCTATTATGAGCAATGATGCAATTAATAGTTTTGTAAGGTGCCATTTTGCAAATATGTACTATTATACCCAAGGAATGGCCAGCCCTAGTGGTCCAGTGGTTAAGATTCGCCACTTTCACCACCATGGCCCGGGTTCATTTCCGGTCAGGGACCCACACCACCCGTCTATCGGTTGTCATATTGTGGCAGCTACATGTTGCTGTGATGATGAAAGCTATGCCACCGGTATTTCAAATACCAGCAGGGTCACCCAGGGTGGACAGATTTCAGTGGAACTTCCAGACTAAGACAGACTATGAAGAAAAAGGACCTGGCCACCCACTTCTGAAAAAATTGGCCATGAAAACCTTATGAATAGCAGGGGAGCATTGTCTGATACAGCACCAGAAGGTACATGGATGGCGCAAAAAAACTGGGCAGGGTTCCGCTCTGCCATTCACAGGGTCACTAGGAGTCGAGATTGACTAAATGGCGCTAATAATAAATACCTATAGAATAAATTGGAATTGTTCTATCAGAGAGTATGAAATTTTGATGAACATTTTCAGTTGCCCTACATATATGCATTGTAGCAATTTACACTTTCTTAAGCAATATGTGAAGTGCTTATTTGCCCCACATCCTTGATAACAAGTATCATCAAATTTATGTATCTTTGTCAATCTTAATAGGTAAGAGAGGTTCTTTCAGTGCAATAATAATTTCCATTTCTTTTATTGTGATTAAGATTGAGTAGCTTTTCATAGTTTTAAGAGTTTTGTGTAATGAATTATTTGTTTATATCATTCCACATTTTTCTGCTGGGTAATCTCATTCACTTATAGATGCTCTTTACATATTGGGGAAATTAGATCTTTTTTTTCTATATGAGCTGCAATTTTTTTTCAGTTTGTGCTGTTTGCTTTTTACTCTGTTTATAGTAACCCTCTTCATTTTCTAGCTGCTTATTAACTATTCATTTACTATTGAACTCATTATATTATGTCATAAATGTTTCGGTATTATACGGCAACAAATATTGTTGCTGTTAGCCTTTGAGGATCTCAGGAGCAGAGATCATACATGCATTAGCACAATGGCAGGCACCGAAAAGTCAACAATAAATTTTCTGTGAATGAAACATTTGTGTTTGCTTGTTTTAATTTTTTCTTTTGCGACTAAATTGGAATGATTAAATGTTACCTACATGTAAGTGTATTTACGGCGCTGCTTCGTTGTGGCTTTACTTCTTCTTTCCTATTCTACTGACATTTAATTGAACAATAATGAGCAGAAATTATTCAGCAGATTGGTTTATATTTGGGGTACAATTCATGAATGTGTGTGGTGTGTGTGGGTGTATGTATATGTATGAGGTGGAAGTGGAGGACGCAAGCTCACATACCCATTTAAGGGCCTAAGTTACTTTTTAATCTATAAAATAAATAACTGCCAGAGTAAAGCCTCCTGGAACATACTGAAGACTTTGTGCCAAGATCCCTAGTCCCAGAAATCCATTTAGAAATGACAGCTTTGAAGTAAATCAATAGAAAATTCAAGGAACTAGGAGACCTGCCTTTCAACGAATCCATCAATCAGTACTACATCTGTTTGTTCTTTATTTTCCTCCATGTATATCCTAGATACAAATTTTAGAATACTTTTTATAGAAAAAAAGTGAAAAATTAATTTTCTAGTATCAGCCACATAGTCTCATGCTATTGCTTCTCAAGTGTTTCTGTAGTTGAATGAATACACGGTGACTTCTCAGGCCGCCCTTAAAACAAAAGTTGTTACATACTTGGTCAGCAGGGGTGGAAGGAAGGCATGGAATTCCACACACGTGTTCACCCGTAATTTTCTTTTTGGTTCAGACCTTGGTGAGGAGCCAAGACTTCCTCTTGCTGTGTTTGGTTTTGAGGGCTCTGTGCTAGCATGCAATTACATCAGGGCAATTCACCCTGACTCACCTTCCCTTTTTGTTTCTTTCTTTTTGTTTTTGCTACTGACAATTGTGCAAAAAAATAAACAGTTTTCCTATGGTGCTCAATAGCACTCAAATATGCCAGGGCAAGGACCCTTTTTCTGGAAAATGAAATAAAACATATGGAAGGAAACTAAGAACTCTTGTCAAAATTATTCCACTGTGAAATTAGTTCCATTCCACAAGAAAATATAATCATGCCAAAGGTTTCTTTCTTCAATGACTCTCACAGAAACTGCAGCAGGAAAAAAAAATATGGTGTTCAGCTTCATAAGCTGTCAGTGCCATTGGCTACCTAAACCCATTCATATTTGATTATTTTCAGTCCATTGCAGTTTCTATACAGCCCTGGTGGATATTTCTTTGGTTCATTGAATAAAACATTCACATCAGTCTATGATTGTGTTGCCACTGTCCTTGCTATAATTAACACACCAACAGATTAAAAAATACTACTTAAAATAACTGGTGTACAATTCACTTCTAAACAGAATACACATAAAAAAGATTATCCAACAGAGAGCTACCAAATGTACTGTAAACTGGAAGGGTTTCAATATCCCTTAAACACTCAGCTAGGAGCTAACTGAACCACATCTCTGCTGTCAGCAGAGCATGAAACCCTAAGATTTGTTTCAGTTTCCATCTATTCTCTGCCAGTTAAAACTAAAGACTTCCACAGGGTAAATACATGTTTCCATTTTTACTGGCATTGTCTATTTTCTCTTTTATAAGCAATACATTTCTCTCTCATGGATGCTTGAGCCTCTTATGAAGATGACATTCTGAAAAGCACTGTGGTCTAACAAACTTTCCCAACTTTTGTCATCATCCTCATCTCCACGAAGCCTGTCTTGTGTGCACACAGTTGTGAACAGCACTATGAAGAAAATCTAATAGACCTCATCCTTTTTCCTATAAGAACGTGACATGGAAAACACGCACACACACACACACACACACACACAGCATCTAGAGAGAGAGAGAAACGAATGCAAACCCTACTCAAAATCCTCCATTGAATTTCCATTTCTTATCAAATCAAATGTAATTTTCTTAGCCTGTCATTCAAAGACTTCCACAAGATGAGCCTAGATTATCTTTTCAGCCTATGTTTTACCAATTTCCTGCGTGTGTCTCCTATTCCTACTAAACCAGAATACTCCCAGTTCCTGCGTCATTGGTGCTTTCTCGTTATCCGATCCTACCTCCTAGACAGACAGAGAATCAAAGCCCTGGAGTCACCCAGCCTAGAGTATGGGGTGTTAGATGCCTGCTTCAAGGGGAAGTGAGGAAGGGGCATACGAAGGAAGAGGTGTTCCTTGTAATCTTATCAACAGGCAGCTGGCATGCCACTAAGGGAGTGGTCTGAGTCAGATCATCTCTCAGAGTTGCTGATGAGAAAAGTCATGCGGACTATCCAAACAAGTTGTCAGTTTAAGTGAGTGCTATAGAATTGATGATTCTGTAGGGAAACCAGGAAGACAGAGAGATAGGACAAGAGTCATATTTCAAAGTGGAGGGGTTGAGATGCAGTCCAAAGCTGTACAAATGAGAGGAGAAATGAAATGACTTTCCCTATAGTGTCTGCTTCTCTGGCTGACTGGGGACAGAGAGTTAAGGATGTGAATGGAACTAAAGGCCACCTCAGTGTTTATACTCATGGTGTTCTTTCTGCATGGAACATCGTCCTGGTTCCAAACATATCTGTTCTTCAAAACCCATCTCAAATATCATCTTTTCCATGAAACCTTTTTCTATTCCTTCAGAAGAGACCACCCTTCTCTCTTCTGCACCTCATCAGACGTGGTTGGTACTTCTTGATGGCCTTCCTTAGGTAGATTATGTATTACAGTCTTTGGTTTATTTGTCTCATAATATTATACACCCTATAAATGGTGAATTTGTTCTTTCTTAATATCAACTGTTGCAATTACAAACCCTGATGCATAATTGTTATTCAATAAATAACATCCATTGCCAATTGAGCTAACATCCATTGCTAATCTTCCTCTTTTGGCTGGAGGAAGATTGTTGCTGAGCCAACATCTGTGCCAATCTTCCTCTATTTTGTATGTCAGATGCCACCACAGCATGGCTTGATTAGTGGTGCGTAGGTCTGTGCCCGGGATCTGAACCCGCGAATCCCGGGCCACTAAAATAGAGTGCACAAACTCAACCACTACAGCACCGGGCCAGCCCCTTGTTAACATTACTTTAACTAATATCTGGATGGGGAGCAAATATTTGCATGATCTGTGGAACAAAGAAAAGGGTATCAAGGTCCAAATATATCTCTGGATGCTCTCCTAGTTGGCCAGTATCATTGGCATGCCTACAAAATGTTTTATACAGATAACTAGATATATTCAGCTTATACTGAATATTTATTAACAATTTCTCATGGGCCTAGTCAATCAGTTTGCTAACTTGTCAGAATAAAATTATTCACTATAAATTCAAGGTATATGAAGGATGTTGAATAAATATTACCACAGAAATATAGAAATGTCACTTTAATATTGTCTTCAATTTTTCTTGGCACAGCCAGGAAACTATTTCATCCCACCTAAAAGTCTGATACCAAGACTAATTTACATTATGTTTTGATTAAAATTTAGTTTGCTTTCTTACTTAATTTAACAATCATTTCTCACCATATTATCCCATTGTTAAGTTCATCAGTTTGGAAATATATTCTTGAGATATATATTTCATATAAAGCAATGGTAGGATCCACAGGAAAAAAATCTTTCAGTATCAGGAATAAAATACTCCTCGAATGTTCTCTGTGTTAGCTGCTAGGAAGATTGAGGTCAAATTTTCAGCCAAGCTATAGCAAAGTCTATTGGACATTATAAAATGTATTTTATGATTAAATATTATTGCCAGATTGATTTTATTTTTCCTACTTATTCTCCCATTTTCCAATTAAAAAAATATATTGGTATCTTATAAGCCCCTTTAAATACTTTTAATTTTAACAATGCAGGGTATAAATAATAAACACATAAAATTAAAATGATCCACTCTTATTTACACTCCGAGGTCTTGCAGTCAGATGTGCTACATAGAAGTGTAATATTATTAAATAAAAAAGAAGTTGCCACTTTCAGGTACATTTTCTTGAAAGTAGAATGATTTCAAAGCTAACTGGAGGGTTCCGGAAAAATCTATTGATCTTCTAATTTGCTCCTAACATTGAGGGAAGCCATGTATTCATTTTATCTCTTACTTTCTCCTTTAAAGGGTGAGGTAAATAAAACTCCCATCTGTCCACCTACCTTATTTTTATAATTCTATCACAGAGCATAAAGGTGAGAAATCTTGGCTTTCAAAATATCTTGTAATATTCATAGAGCTGGAAGGTTATAAGAGATGCAGAGTGGTCATATTCATTAAGGACCTTGCTTTCCAAGGCTACAGGAATGCATCAAGAAAATAAACCATAAATATGATACGTTGTTTGCTATTCGGCACTTGAAAGACCCTTCCTGAGGGCTATACTTTTAAAATATTTAGTTTTTTCACTAAAATAAGATGAAAACTTAGAATTTGAAGCTACTTAACAGTAAAATCATTGTAAGCATAATAAAATTTTGTCATACTTATAATGTTATGACATATATATATTTGCTTTTATTTTCATTTTAATTTCCCATTAAAATGATCCAAAAATTAATTTTTGACTAAAAATAGGCATTGAAGGGCCAGTGCTAAATGTGAGGTTTCACAAACACAAATTCTATTCTTTTTTTTAATATATATAAACAAATTATCTATGAGGCTTTTTATGAACTGGCTATTTGAATGTGTGGAAGTGAGCAAATGTTCTGTTACTGCTGACTCAGAAGATGCTTGCTGTGTGGGCAGAGGATGTCAAAGCTATTTGTGAAGGGAAGAGCATGTCACCTAAATTAATGTGGTAGACTTGCCTCATAAGCCGTCTCCACCATTCTGCTCAACCATACTGCTGGAAAGCGTTGAGGTAAATATTCCACTCATGTAGAACATACAGAGCCTATGTATCTACCATGGGGCTCAGATCCCTTTGTGTAGTCGGGGCTCAATAAGACTCAAATTAAAAACTTCTTTAAGAAATCAGTTGCTTAGGGCAATGAATTAGCCATTAAACTTGAACAAATATTTCAAAATCCTACTTGCTATCTTCTGTTAGTGAAGGCCATGACTAGCCTACCTGTACAGAGGGGCTGGCCAGTTACAGACTCAGATTTCGCTGCTGTTGAACAGTCTCCTTACCCCAATGCAATAACTGTTTCCTTCTTCACGTGTTCATTGAAGCCCCAATTTCTCTCATTTTTTCCCCAAAATCCTTTAAAAAGAAACATGACATTCCTTTGCTCAATTAGACTTATGAATGAAACTCCTTTACACCAAAGGTGTGCTGTATTAAGCATGGTGGCCATCCTCACAAAAAGCAGAACGTGAGAGCAGAAAGTGGAGAATATCAGAGAAAAAGATACTGAAAGTGTCAAGGATTGGAGAATTATTTTTGAATGTGTAGATTGGTAATTGTTACTAATAGGAAATAATTATGACTGGTCATAAAAATAACTGCATATTGAACAAATGGACTCTTCCTGGTGCTTTGGGCCAGTTTCCAACAGTAAACTTATTCTTGGTGCTATTTTGTTCCCATAGATGCACAAAGGGTTGCGCTTCAGTTTTCTTGCCCAGGGATTCAGCTCATTCAGTGCATCCATATGGTGTCCTAGATTCTATTGAAAAGTCACTGAATCATGTGGGTGAATGGCAGTGGACCATTTCAATGTCCTCATTTTCTTTTCCATTATTTGGAGTTTGAAAACTTTGGTTTGAGTTCATTTTGATTGCTAATTATTAAGTCTCTGTAACTGGTTAGAATCTGAGAAAAGACTCAAGGCTGGTGCAGGGATGTGACCAGCTGTGTTGCCCATTTCCTAATGCTCCCTGGAGATCTATGTACTTTTTCTGCTAAAGTCTTTGTTTCAAAATCAAACTATTTTTCTAACAACTTCTTTCATATGACTTAAGAAACTCATTGAGCACCAATTATACATGATGCACCGTGACAGATTTTCAATTATAAAAATTTTAACAGAATGTGATTCCTGTTTTCAAGGGGCTCAGGTTTTTGGGTGCTGGTTTTGTGGATTTGTGAAAGTCACCATGAAAGCAATACACCTAAATAAAAACTATTGTAATAACTGGTGGCAAGTAGAAGAGTATAAGTTGAACAAATGAGACTGTCTTAAGAAGTATGAGATGAACGGTTAACTAGAAAAATAAACAGGAATGACTTCATAAAAGAGGTAGCAAAAAAGAGGGGAGTCTTAAAAAATTGTGATCGTAAAATATGTGACTTTGCAGTATGAGAACCAGGGAATCACTTCCATGCCTCACCAACCGAGGGTGCAGTAACACAATTGGGGGGTTTATGTTTCCATCCTGTGCACTTTTAGCAGCTTCAGGTTTCTATTCTACACATCGTTAGCTGGTTGGCTGGAATCTTCGCCACCGTGCATTCATCATCTCTGTTCTTCTTCATTTTTTTGTAATAAATGAAGCAATTTCTGTAAACATGTTTTCTCGTATGTCTGAATTTCCCTGTAATTTTATCATCTTTAGGCCCTTCCTTGATCATTTGTAAGCCCTCTACATTCAGTGTAATGGTGCTCTCAAAAGGGCAGAGGTATCAGATCTGGAGCAACTCGAAATAAGTTTCCCTCCTCCCTTATGAAATATGGTTGAAATGAACATCAAGAAAATCTATAAGGAAACTAAGCAGAGAGGAGCACTCACAAAGCCAACAGAAATGATGCAGAGAGCAGGCCCCATTTCTTCAGCTTGTTGAGGGAACACTGTCCTAGCAGGAAAAGTAGGGACTCGGGCTACTGGGCGTCTCTCCCACCTTCTGTCCCTTGTGTTTTTCATGTTGTATAAAGCAGCCAAACACTAGGCACCCACCTCAGGCCCGGATTCAAGTTGCATTCACGTGCTTGTCAAAGCCCTCCATTTAGGTGGAACAGAGGTGACTAATTCAGCTGCTACAGCAGATAAGAAAGCAAGTGGAGGTACAGAATAGACAAGAACGCATGGGTGTTGTGGAGAGCATTCAGCAACAGGAAACAGAAATCAGGCAGAGCCCAATTGTGGCAATCTGGAGCAGCAGTGTCTCTGCGTGTTCAGCATACACAACCACCCTTCCTCTCCGCTGGCTCGTTCTTCAATAACTACCCTAGGAACTGATGCTGCATCACTTCCATTACTTATATTTTCATTTGCCCAAATGTACTTTTGCTCTCAACCCTCTCTCGGCATAAGAAATAGGATGGCAGAGTGGCCACTCTTCTCCCAAAAAGTGAATTTCATCTTTAGTAGCTTACTGAAAGGCTGACGATAATTCACTCCTGCCAACCACTTCTGCAAAGTCAGAGAAGGAACAGCCCACCACCCTGAAGGAGAAAGAAAGGTAATTTCTCTGTGATTTTAAATGTAGGAAAAGAAAAATCTTTATTGCAGCATTGGCTGTACACTGCACAAACAATAAATTGTTTTGAAGATTGATTAAGCTCCCAAGGGTTGCTATGACTATTAATCAACGGCCTCAGCAACTTACTACTTTACATGACGTCAACAGCAATAGTGAAAAATCAAAAAGCACAACTAAATTTACTTGTAATTTGTTCAGCTAATCTTAGAAATATCATGAAAATGAAATGCAAAACAGGTATTAAATGGCACAGAAACGTAGGCATTCCGATTTTCATTATTACTGCACCAGCAGAGTATGATTTTAAGTTGAAAATTTTTGGATAGACTTTGTTTCATAATGTGTTCCAGTTTTCAAAGACTTAACATTTTCTTATGCTAAAACATAGTCTGCAATTACTTTTTTTTATCCTATCTTTATGTCTCTTTTCAACACCTTTTCACACCCTTTATTTTTCTGCCTACTGGAATAAATTTGAGCTGAATGTTTAATCTATCCACTTTAGCAAGCATTTTCAGTCATTAAAAAGCTGATGTGAAGGAGCTGAATGTGACATGAGACAACAGAGTGGATCAGTAGAATTATTTGAAACTTATGTCATTTTAAAGCAGAGCAGTCCTCTCTGACCCTTTTTGCACCTCTTCATATTGCCTAATGTAGTATATGGCATACTACAGGTTCTCAGAATTTCTAGGTGAAATTGGTTAAAGATGAATATTCTTATGTTGTAAGGATACAGTAAATTATATTTTGTCACCCACCTCTTTCAATATGTTCTCTAGGGAAGCAAGAGACCATCCTGTCTCTCAGAACTAAGACTTGAAAAGTGGATTCGCTAAGGTAAATGTCAATAAGGCCAGTTATAGGATCAAAGAATTTTAAAGTGTGAGACCTGGCCAGCAGTTTAAGTCAAAATGTCTCTTCAAGGAGGAATAAGGTATAGCAGAAAGAGCACTGAGATAGAAGTTAGCAGACAGAACTCTATCTTGACTAACTATATGTCATATTGAATGAATCTCTTAAACTTTCTAGGTCTCAAATTACTCATCTGTGAAATGAAGCAAGTTGAACCCAAAAATCTTCTATGTATATCAGGTTGAAATTTTTTACCTAGCCTATTACCTTTCACCTAGTAAAGCAACACACGTGAGAAATATCCTAACGGAGGTCTTTAAAATTTTTTAATAATTTTAATAAAAACTTTTAATAATTATATAATAATAATTGAAATATAAATATGGTGACAATGAGCGTAGTATTTGACTCCTGGCCCGAGGCCTTGTCTTTCTTCATCACCTTTTCCTCCTCTTTTTTATGTTGGTAGAACCTGTGGGAGTGCTGTCACCTGGTTCCACTTTGGCTACTAGGAGGGCTTAGTTTCTTAGATTTCCCACAAGATTCTATTTGTCTGCTTGCCCCAGTACTTTCATGATTTTTAGTAACTATTTCTCTAATCCTCCAACACCCCCTTCCAGAACGTCACTTCCTCAACAAGCCCCCACATTTGTCTGTAGGCTAATTTCTTCTACAAATTCTAACAAATCCTTTATTCCCAGGGAATTTATAGCGGCTCTGTTCTCCTAAATGAAAAGTAATGGGTACAATGGCATTCCATAACATGTCGACCACCAATTATAGTCTCTGACGTTCTTGCGTTATGTTTAGTCTCTATCTTCAATTCTCTTTGCCCTCACTTCACCTTAAACCTCCCTGCTGATGTAATACATGCAGAATCACTGTATATCTACATCCTGTTCTTTACCAGGTGGAGCACAGGTCCTGAAGACTGCTTCCTGTTAATAAGAGTCCCTCATCTATTCCACGAATAAGACAATAGAATTAGGGACGAAAGAGGAATGTTTCTGGGCAGTTTTCTCCCCAGGACCACTTCTAACGCTGTTCCTGAGGGGAGGAAGAAGACGGAAAAATGATTATCGGGTGGAGTTCTGGTTACATATTTTAAAATCCATTCTTTCTCTTCTAAGAAAAACTAGGGTGAAATGCAGAAAATAATAGAAAATTGAAAAACAGGTATGAAGGAAATAGTTAATGGAAGTATAAATAGATATAAAACATATTTAAGAATAAAACTAAAACTATATTTTGATTGACAAATAGATTTCAAATTGCTAAATGACATAGGAAACCTAATCACTAGTTGAAGTGAGGGAAGGTATGACTGTTAACTACTTTGAAAGGCGCTCTTCGACTCCTTTGTCCTATTGTTTTTCTAGTCCATTTCTAAATGGCAATGCCCTATCAAATGCTCAAATGCAAAAACTTGAGTTCAAATAATTGTCAACACTCGTCTGGGCTCTTTTTTATTCCAGCTCACATTTCTAAATCACATTTATTTCATAACATTAAACTCAAGCCAACTGAAATCCCTTGACAAAAGAATCGAACAAGTCCAAATGGATCTCTTAAGTGGATCAATAGAAACTTAACTGAAATGGATTGGGGATTTTATCAAACTTGATGTAGTAGAACACTAATAAGATCACTTCCAATTCACATATATAGAACTAAATTTTCAGCACAAATTGATCTGATTACTAAGGATGAATGGTCACCTTTAATAATGGATTAAGGTGGTAAAGAATTCTCTTTTTATATGAAAATGCTATTTTTTTCTTTTAAACTCTTGGAGATTGCTTTAACTTTTCTTTTTACGTTGAATTTCGCTCACTTCTTACATGGTCAGGTTTGACTTTAGAATTGTTTTAGTTTTCATAATTTGACCTGACTTCTATCTTTTTAAGTCAGAAATATCTTCTGAAGTGTTTTCAAAAGAGAATTTTGCAACAGCCAGAGAAACCATGATGATACAAATGTGTTGCTCCTGTGAACCATAACTTCTCTAAAGCTGTTTGTAAAACAATGCAAATAATAGTCAGTAATGCTGTCAGTTTGACACAGGATTCTATGTTTGAAGTGTTAGCTTTGTCCATTTTGTGACTATTAATTTGCTAATTCAGATATGTGTTTCTTAGAAGATCTATTACATGTTAGAATTTATTAATATTATTCAGTAAAATTATGCATGAAAATTGATAATAAATTTTCCACATGGTTGGGGTAAAGACTTAATATAATGATGAATAAAGGCTGAAGATTGTAGTTCTGAGAAAAGAATCCCCTAATCTCTACCTTCCAATCCATTTGAAATATTAGAAGATTCATCCATCCTAACACCCATTTCTTCATTTCAACATGCAGTGACTGGTTTCTGCAATTGTGTCAACTTACTTGGCTCAGAACAAGTTTCACTTCTTTTCAACAAAGAGAAAAAATGTTCTTATGAGATACTCAGATCCTAGGATATTTTACTGGACACATTGCTAGTGAATGCGTGTAGGTGTACCTTTTCCAGACCTTTTATTCCTAGGATCATAGAATAATGTCCCGTGACCTAAACCCCTTGAGAAAATCACTCTCTCTCTCTCTGTCTCTCAATCTCTTACTCTTCTCTCTTCTCTCTTCTCTCTTCTCTCTCTCTCTTTCTCTCTCTCTCTCTCTTCTGTGTCCCTTTCTTTGAGTCTTTGGCCCTGCTGACTCCATCTCTCCCCGTCATACCTCTGTTAGGTAAACAGATCCAAAAACAGTAAGCTTCTCCATGCCTAAGAAATGCTTATACACGCAGCAAAGTCTTGGTATCTTATTCCTACATTCTCTTCTGCTTACTGGTGGCGTGCTCTGAATTAGAAATTTTTTAAAATATTTGTGTTTCAGTAAGGGAATAACAAGATAGGACATATCATCTACTTTGCTTCTAGATTCTTAGAACCTAGACGGACCAGATGAAGAACTCCACCTAAAGTGTTCTTCATCTTTTTGGTTCAGGATGACTTATAAGAGTTCTGTATTGGAGTATGGATCTAAAGCCCTGGAAACTTCTGCAGTGTCCTTTTCCCTTGTGGCACATTCCTCTGTTCATCTTTGTCCAGAACTAAGGAAAAAAAAGGCTGATTTGTGTAGTATAGATTTGATTAATTGTGGGTCCCTAGGATTAATGCCACCAAAAGGGCACACTAATACCTTTCAGCACTGGGAACTATGAGAATTATACAAATGAACAAGATGGTATACGTACTCTCAAATGACCTGAAATTATCTTTGACTTCTCTGATGCCAGTTTTCCCTAAAAGTATTCTATTTTTTCTTATGTTGTTTTTGAAAATAATTTTGTTTTATTTTCTAGATATTTTATTTATGTACAATAATTTTATTCTACATTTGTTGTTTTTTCCTAAATGTAAAATTACTGATCTGCTTATCATAAAATAAAAAATTTGGAAAACTACAAAAAAAATTAAAGCTCATATATAATCCCAAAAGCCAGAGATAATCACTATTTATGTTTTAAAGAGAACCTACAATGCATTTAAGTCTAAAAGTTCTGGAGCTAAAGTGTTAAATAGGATATTTCTTTCTACTTCTAGACCAAAGCCCAAATAATGGTCACATGTTCTGTGCATTCAATGCAAGGTAAGGCCACCATTTCAGAAAGAAGCAGAACTAAGAATATTTAAGACACTCAAGAGACAGAGAATAGTTACTTCAATTTTGACTAAGAGCTAACTAGTCCCATCCTACTTGGTTATGTTGGAAACAATCCAAAAGAGAGAAAGAGGGTAGATATAAATGATCCACCATCTATAAGAAAGAGGGTAGATATAAGACAGCCACCAACAGAACCAGACCACACTAGCTCATCACAGAAAAAGCCCCTACCTGTTTTCAAGTGAATCATAATGCATATTTAGTTTGAGCAACACATCTCCTAGAAGCTCATTAAGTGAAGTATTTCTATCTCTTCTTGAATAAGGAGTCAGGAGGTTGTGTGGGAAAACAGGATTTGAGCTCCTTTGAGAGGACAAAGCCATATAGTATAGGATGTGACATGAGTATGGATAATTAAAGTGGAGTAGTGGCAAAAATTATTCAGATAATGGAGGAAATGAGAGATGAGGGTCACTGCTTACTGTGAGATCAAATATTATTACTCCCCTTCTCTGTGTCCCTCTTGGAGAGATTTGTGTGGTTTGCCATGTCTCTTTTCTTTCTGCAGGGACAACATTCCAGAGAAAGATGGCTCCATCACCATTGAGTTCTACAGGAAATACAACAAAGAGTAGATCCAGAACTAACCAGAGAAGGATATTAGCCTAAGAGAAATAAACATTTATCATTATAAGTTAATAAGATTTTTGTGTTTATTACTGCAGTGTAGAATAACCTGTTGTGATGGATATAAGCCAGGTGTCAAAGCTTTCATAAACTGGTGGGGTCTGTAATACATGACACCAACAAGACGAGTAGAGCAAAACACAGCTGGAAGAACTGAGCTACAAAAGAGATTGTGTTTTTACATAAGAATGAAAGGTAACTTCTGGAAGCTGCAGAGACTCAATTTTTTACTCTGTATTTGATTTTGATTCACAATTATTTTTACTCAACATAATACTATGAGCATTTTTCATGCTTTAAATATTTTTGGAAAGCAACATTTTAATGGTTATGTTCCATCCCATTTATTTACTTATTGTGCCATTGGCATTTGGGTTATCTCCTATTATTTACCATTTTCAAAGATACTGTTTTAAAAAACCTTCATCTGGATACTAGCATTCTGAGTATGGAATTTTACAACCTTAGTTGACTATGAATTTTACTTAGTTAACATCTCTTTTTGTATTGTCCCTTGCATTAGATTGTAGCTCTTTATATGCACACATTATGTTTATTATTTTCTCTTAATTTCCCTTGACACTTATTCCAGTAAATTACACAGTGATAATATGTATAATAATTATAACTAGCCAACTAACCAAATAGTGCTATAAACATACTTTTCTCTGACTCTTACAGAGATAACTGAGAGGATGGCGGAATATTTTCTTAACAATATCTGCTTTGTGGTAGACCTAACTGCATAAACATTTACATGCATTTATTGGAAGGCCAATTCTAGCATGTAAACTGAGTTTTATTTTACATTTGATATAGATCATCAGGCTCTCATCAGAGTTCTTTAGAAGACAACTTAAGGAAAATGGCAAAACCAATATTTTAATACATCCAAAGCCCTGTTTCCCTCCTTATTCAATAACTAATAGCTATTAAACACAATAAGATTTTACAAAGTCAAGATCATAAATGACTCAATTATGAAATAGAAAAGTCCTGCAAATGAAAGAAAAACTAAAGTCTATATAATTAGTCACCTGTAAATGATACACATTCATGCAGACAATCTTGTTAATTCTAAAAGTGGGCAAAAAAGAGAGAACGTAGCTTCATTCAAATTATATTATATGCTATACAATTAGATTCTAAATTCACCAAATGCAATATATGTGTGAGACAGAGAGGGGGCGAGAATTGAGAAAGATAGCCAAATTTCTAACGTGAACGACAAGATAAATGGTAATGCCATTCTCTAAGAGAGGGAAACACACATTGAGGGGCTGAGTTGAAGGGGAAAAGTCTCATGTAGTTAGGGACATGTGGAAAAATACGGGTCCAGGATGTTTGATGTGTGTCTTTGTGTTTATCCATTTCTGATGGTGGTGGTCATTTCCCACACTTATCAACCTGGATGGTACAGTGTTTACTCCTGTTCATTCGCTGTTTACATCCTGTGATTTCAATTTACAAAACAAGAGAAAAGCAGTGGAGAAATAGAAAAGTGTTTTATCAAGGCAGTAAAGTAGTGAAAATAAATGCTTACACAAAAATATGCTTTAACTCATTTGAAGTAAGTGCTGGCCATTAAATATAGTCAAAACAGATAGCATGCTGTGTATTACAAGGGCTTAAACATCCCTTTAACTGATATTTGACTTGTTAGAATGTAATGGTGGGTGGAGAGGGAAGTATCACAGTAAATAATAGAAGATAAATTCTAGGCCTGTCAGCAATGATTTCTTATGTGTTATTTTCACTTAAACACTGAAGGAAATGACAAAGGCATAAATAGAATGAAAGCCAACTTAATGAAGTCTCTTTTATACTGTTCAGTGACACTGAATCTAAACCAGTTTCCAGAAAAGACAATTTCAGCACTGAAGTCAGTCCTCAGAACTGGTTTGCTGGGATCAAAACTGAGATGCACTTCTAGAACTATCTTTATTAGAATGAGCCAAAGGGTCAATGTCTTCACGTCATCCACTTTTTGCATTTTTTCAACTTGACGGTGTCTGCAAAATCCTTTTAGACTTATAAGGTTTATTCCGTAGTTGAAGAAGATGTGCTGCAGATTAGTGTATACTTAGTTACTTCAGTGTTTTGAGTGTAGCAATAAATCTAACATAAAGAAACACTGTAGACTTCCATAGGTTAAAGGGCTTCCAGTACAAGCCAGCCTACCTTTTAACTTCTAAGAGTACTTATATCTGAACTGCCATTGATCTAAATTTACATCGTCATTGCAAAATCAAACAAGTCAAAGATCGTGCTGCATTAACCTTCCTTACGCTAATAGTTGTCTATGAACAAAAGTTGCTTCAAGGAAGTCCATTGGTACTGGATTGATCCACTCATTGACCATCTTACTGAGGATCTATTTCATGTCAGATATCATGTCATGTGCTAATATGATCAAAATATTAAGTGCATTGTCCCCGTCTCTCTTAGGGACCCAGATATATGGCTTGATTAGCAAATTCTAAACTACTAGAAAAGCCAAAACTTGCCTCACAATTGCTATGATTCCAGAGCCCTACTTTATCTGGGTGCCATCTGCTTCCAAACTTACCCTTATCTGAAACTTAGTTCCTTAAACAGTAGTACACACCCACAGATTCCTGCTTATTCTCAGGTTCCGCAATGCTATTAAAAACATAGAACTCACAAGTATAGAATTATATGGCAGACGTACAGTCTTCTCTCATCTCTCTAGTTCTCTGCATTTCTCCTCATTGTATCTCTCCCCTTTTATCCACTGTCCTTCATCTCTCAAGACCAAAACAAATTATTTCCCTAGCTGCATGCCTGCCATATCTGCCTTATTTTATTGGAATGTTCTAACTCAAAACAGTCTCTCTCTAGTTTGTGACACTCTATTTCCCAATAAGATCTCTAACTTATAGAGCAGAGTTGTCCAATAGAGCTTTCTGTGATGATAGAAATGTTCTATATTCATCTTGTCTGTAGAATAACCACTAGCCATATGTGGCCACTGAGCATTTGAAATGTAGCTAATGCAAGTGAGGAACTGAATTTTTAACTTTAATTTTAATTAATTTAGATTTAAATAGCCTCATGTGGCTAGTGGCTATCACACAGGATAGCACCACTCTAGATAAAGGAACCTCTTCCAGGCATACAAGAACTTGCTTAATTATCATGCTATATTAGCAACCAAGTTATTAAGTGCATCTTCACAGACCTCATTTTCTTCATATTAAATATTCTAATCTCTTGATGAAAAAACGTAAAAGACTGAATTACCCAACCAGACGCACATGAATCAGAGTTTCAAGCTCTACTAATAATTCGGAAGTCAAAAATAATCCATGGCACAGGCAAAGCAAGGAGAAGACTAGGATCCCTAGAGCAGCTCCCCTCGTGTTTGCTTGCCACGTCAGAATACCGTTGGCCCTGATTAATGTATGAGATCACTATTGATGCATGCAACTACACTACTTACAGAGAAGGGATCTATTTTAATCATGAAATATCTCCATTTTATACCCAAATAGCTTTCACAACATTTCCTAGAAAGCCAGGCATACACATCCGTAGATTCCATTCCCCAAAAATCCACAGACTGCTGGAAGCAATCATTGACAGGCCAGGTGCATCTGCTCAAAGCATTCCTTAGATAAAAGACTCTCCCACTACTAAATACCATTAGTGCATTTCCCTAGAGTTCTGTAATTAGAATGTTTGTAAGACTTGTGGGTCACCTTTGTTTTTTCTTGGAGGTGTTTTCCAAGTAAAGGGAGAGAATGGATTGAAGACCTTATAATTAACTGTTTCCTTCATTGATAGTGAGCTGAGTTCTAACTTACAGGCTTTTTTAGTTATGCAGCGACGGTGAGAATGTATTACTGGCAGTGTCATCCAAGATGCACTTCCATATTTAGTCCAAGTTCAACAATCCTAGAGGAGCACTAAAAATGAAATCTTGATATTGGCTGCAGGTTACCTATACTATGGAGGTCTAGATTTTTGAGGTCCAATATGGAAGTCACTAGCCACATGTGGCTAATGAACACTTGAAATGTGGCTAGTTCAAATTGAGATGTACTGTAAGTAAAAAATACACACCAGATTTTGAAAACTTAGTATGAAAAAAGGAATGCAAAATATTTCATTAGTAATTTTTATCTTATTTTATTTTTTTGTGTGAGGAAGATTAGCCCTGAGCTAACATCTGTTGTCAATCCTCCTCTTTTTGCCAAGGAAGACTGGCCCTGGGCTCACAACCATGCCCATCTTCCTCTACTTTATATGGGATGCCACCACAGCATGGCTGACAAGTGGTGCGTCAGTCTGCACCCGGGCTCCGCTGAACCTGCAAACGCCTGGCTGCCGAAGCAGAGCGCGTGAACGAAACTGCTACGCCACGGGGCTGACCCCTCATTAGTAATTTTTATATTGATTACATGCCTAAATGAAAATACTTTGGATACATTTTGTTAAATAAAATATATTATTAAAATTAATTCCACCTGTTTATTTTTTAATGTGACTATAAGAACATTTAAAATTACATATGTGGCTCGTCTTTTGTGACTCACATTATATTTCTACTGGGAAGAGCTTGTCTAAAATATCTCACTTCAAATACCCTTTGCCTATTAAAGTTCAAAACCTCTTAGTGATCTCTTCCTATTCCCACATACTATATTTTCATGCCACTTTCGTCAAATACCTCCTCTATACACACTTTCTCCATTTTGCTCTGTATTAGCTTATCAAAAATTCATAACCTTTCTCAGTTATTAATTTAAAGAAAAGGATTTATAAGTGTAGAAACATTATTGACAATTTCTGGGCCAGAGTCGCATCCTAAAATCTCCTGCCTTCTCTTTGCTTTCTTTCCTTTCTTTTATTCTTCTTTCATTCTTCCTTTTCCTCTGCTTTCCCCTCAGGAACAAAACAATTGACCTCATTCTCCTGCAGAGCAGTTTAGTAAGCATCCTATTTTGTTTGAGCATGCTTTTGAAGTCTATCTCTCTCTATCTGAAGTCAGGCAATTTTTTCCTTAAGATGAGGTCTAGTGAATAAATTTTTCTTTGCCTACTATTTGCACTTGCAATCAAAGATGAAAGTCACCAGAGAAATTTTTAGTGTGTTCACAGTCTAGTGAGGGACACAGAGAAGTTAAAACAAAAATGAAAATAGAGTATGAAAAGCACCATTGACAGAGCTACGCACAGGTGCTTGGAGAACACAGGGAACCAACAAGCCTCCTCGTTAATAACACAGATTGATCTAAGTCATCAATAGCTGCATCATTTTGACTACATTCACACTATGTCTATCCAAGCGACCATGTGACAGTCACCATTCACTCTTTCTCAAATTCTCTACTCTAGAGGTTTTCAAAATTTACATATAATTTTATCACAAAGCCCTTATTTAAATAAAACCCTATGGAAAAATGTAAACTGACAACTCAAATAAAAGCACATTTACTCTGATTTTGGTGAGAGGTGTGTAGTCCCATCTATTCACTCCTCTCTGCTACTGTGAAATGTGGTAACCCCTAGTGGGACTTTGAGGAGCACAGTGTAAAAACCATTGCTCTGTTCCCTTGGCTCCTAAGACACTCTCTCCTCCCACTTTTCCATTTCTGACAAGTTGTTGAGGGCTGCACACTTCTGAATACCCCTAATGCTGGCTTCCTGCTGCTCTTCTCACTTTCAATCTCTCCCTGTGAGTTTTCATCCAAAATGGTTTCAACTCTGCTCTCTAAGGGCTGAGAACATCCAAATCTAACCCGCCAACACAATTTTCATCTGGGCTTAGGGTTCAGATAGCAACATACCTGCGAGACATCTGCTGTTGGCTTGAGGTCCCACAGACACCTCCACCTCTCTGTGCGCCACACGTCACACCTGAATGATTCTTCCTCCCGTGGACTTCATTTCGGTTGACAACATCTCTTTCCTTAAAGTCAGCCAAGTTAAATACCTGGGAGTTTTTTACTTTCTCTTTCACTCATCCCACACCATCTTCATAAATTACCAAATCCTCCCCAATACTTTCTCAATTTGTCCCCTGTGGTCGACAGAATAATGGTCTATCGAAGATGCTTTCATCCTAAGCCCCCAGACCCATGAATACTTTACTAAGGTAGGGGCGAAAGGGACTTCGCAGATATGATTAAGTTAAGGATTTTGCGATGAGGAGACTATCCTATATTATCTGAGTGAGCCAGATCCAATGTGATCACCATCACTATAAGAGGGAGGCAGGAGGGTCACAGTCAGAGGAGATTGACAGCAGAAACAGAGGTTGGAGTGATGCAAGGAAGAGCTAATGAGCCAAGGAATGTAAGACAGCTGGAAAAGGCAAAGGAACAGATTCCCTTCTAAAGCAACCAGAAGGAACACAGCTCTGCTGGTGCCTTGATTTTAGCCCTCTAAGACCCATTTCAGACTTCAGACCTTCAGGACTGTAAGATAATTTGTTTGTGTTGTTTTAAGCCACCAGGTACGTACTAATTTATTACAGTAGCAATAGGAAACCAATACATCCCCATATCTCAATCTCTATGTCCACAGCCCTGGTTTGGTTCTCCTCACGTCTTGCCTAGAACACTGTCACAACCTCTTTATTGTCACCCTTCTTACATGTTGATTCTCTAGGATCTAGTCTCTACTCAATATAGGGTTCTCTGAGAGCTTCCCCTTGCTTACAACCCAAAGGAATCATGTTAAGATTGCTCACCTATGGGCCTATGTGGGCCCATATGACCTGGCTTTTGCCTACTTCTCCAGCCTCATGCCTTTCTTCCTGCTTCAAACTCCACTTGAGTTCCCTGTACGCTCTATATAGTTTATTCCTCCTTGACATAACACATGTTGCACCCCCTAGCTGGCATGCTTTCCACAAAATCCCAGCCCTCCCATACCCCTTTGCCTGGCTAGCCTTTAATGCCCAGTTTATGAATCATCCCTCCAGGATCTCATCTCTACTCTCCTTAGGTGGGTTAGGTGTTACTGTTAAATGCTCCCATAATGCCCCATGCCTGCCTCTATCTGGCCCTTAAAATACTGTCTTATATCTGTTTATGGGTCTCTTTTTTATCAGATTGTTAATTACTTGAGAAAAACTGTGCTTTGAGTGCACATCAAAGTGCACTCAACCTGGCACATAGTAGTTGCTTATTATTTGCTGAATAAATTAAATTATTGAATCAAACTACATAATATTGTACGTCTGTAAAAAGATCAGTTTCTAGCAAACGGAAGGGACTTACTTAACAGCAAATTGGAATAATATTGAGGAACTGATAGAAACATATGTCACCAGTGAAAGAAATTTTAATGCATATTATAAAACATCACAACTCATTCAGTTATTTATAACCTGGAAAATTCGTCTAAGACAGAAAATGTTGTATAAAGCAAATCAGGGTTGCGATGGTAAATTTACACTTTAAAAGTGTAAATTACATTTGCACTTGTATGATGGAGATAAGACTCATGTTTGGTAAATGAAGGAAAAAGATTTTATAGGATTAAGCAGTAATTCGAAATCCATATTCATATTGGAACTCAAATGAAAGTCTCTGGAATGATCTTCCATTGCCATATTTATCTTCTTACATAGCTAAAAGGTTAATAAGCCCATCTCAAGGCTTCTTTTTGTTGCTTCATTTACTATAGAGTTAAAGGTAAATTGTGGAGAATATCTTATGATTCATGTGATATGAGTATTTGAAAATTACACTACTTGGGAACTTCAGATTATTAGGTCAGAGATTCTCCCAGGGAAGCTGAGAAATGAGAAAGTTTGTTCTGTGCTTGGTAGTTCTCTGAAATCTAGAAAACAGTAGTGAATTTCCTGGATAGTGAAGCAGTTGATTGCAGTAATCTACAGAGGAGATTAACTTCTCTTGCTAACATGGCAAACTAACCATCCTTATTGTTCTTTATTTTTTCCTCTTTCTCTTACGGACCTCAGATGCATAAATAACTGAAAAACTTGTGGTATTTTATAACATGCATTGGCAATTTTCTCATTGGTGCATGCCTTTCTATCCCAGTTCCTCAGTATCATTTTAATTTCCTGTTAAATACTCCCCCTCCTTTCTAACAACTGATTTTAATGGAACACATTATTATTACATTACTGCAGTTAATTCATTCAAAACTATTGCCTTTTAAAAATACTATTAAGCAATTCTTTGATTCATGATCCTTCCTCTTGATCAAACTGTGCAGTCCCTCTCCTGGTCTGGTGCCTGCTGTGGGCTGTTGTTGTTATTGTTATTTTCCCTGATATTCACATCTCCAACCCACTTGCATTCTAAATGTCCATTTTAGGATGCTTTGCTGGAACCTAAAAATGTTGCCTTGTTGTCTTCTTCATTATCATCTAGTTCTAAGTATTTTGTAATTTTTTTATCCAAGAGTTTCTTAGCAGTCTATTTTGAAGATTACAGAAATACATACTTTTTAAGCTATTCTTTTATTATTGATTTCTAATTTTGCTATGTTATTATCACAGTCTTCAAGCTATTGATTTCTTGAGATTTAGTTCATTTTCACTGAGTCCCAATAGAAACTCAACCTTTTTTTTTTTAGTGAGGAAGATTGGCCCTGAGCTAACAATCTTCCTCTTTTTGCTTGAGGAAGAGTGGTCCTGAGCTAAGATCTGTGCCCATCTTCCTCTATTATGTATGTGGGACACCACCACAGCATGGCTTGATGAGTGGTGTAAGTCCGCTCCTGGAATCTGAACCTGCAAACCCCAGGCTGCCGAAGCAGAGTGCATGAACTTAAGCACTACTCCATGGGGCCGGGACAGAAACTAAACTTTTGTGAATGGTCCATGGATGCTCAAAAATAATATTTGTTTATGAGGTATTAAATATGTATATAACTTTATATAAAAGTATGCAATGTATATGTAATATATAATTAATTACATATAAATAAATAATTATGTAAATGAATTATATATTAGAATATGTTATTATATTATAAATAAATTATAGATATTATAATTATGTATAGTTACATATAAATATATATGATTAATTGTATATAACTGTGATTTTCAAACATTCTACACTTTCACGTCTTGTCAGTTTGATCTAAACAATTTCTGAGGAAGTGTTAAAATCTCCAACTAAAGTTGGTAATTCATCCAAATCTCCCTGTTGTTCTGTCCCCTGCTCATCTCCACTCTACCCCTACCAGAACAAAAAGTTCTGAAACCAAGAAACTAAGGGAAAGGTGAAATTGTTAATTAGAAGGAAAATCATGTTCACTAGCTATGGCCTCATGTCAGGATTGTAGAAAAGAGGCCTGTAATTTAATTTGAATTGCCTTACCATTTGCAGGATTTTCCAGTGGTGAGAGAACCTCCCAAATTACACTTTCACTCTTAACATCTCCCCACCGCTAGGTAAGGACTTGTCTAGATAAACACCAGTATGCCCTGTGACCTATGGATATCCTAAAGAGCCAGTAATATTCATCCTCAATTCTCCTACTGATGGAAGTTTCTTCTGCTTTCGCCCAGTAAGCAAAGAAATTTCAATACTTATGAACAGATTGAAAATAAAACATTTGTTAGTTGGAGAATAGGAATAATCTTCAAATGCTTTTATTTGAAGACATCTAGAATGTGCCAGACACTTACTACGTGACTTTGGACAAACTACTTGATTCCAACTTGCCTCAGTTTCTTCCTAATAGAGTGGAGATCATAAGTTTTCATTGGGATTAAATAAGCATATAGTTCGTGCTTAGAACAGTGCTAAAGGCACATAATATATGCATTTGTTGAACAGTAGTTATTTTTATCTTCTCTGGCTGCATTTGACTCTTCCTATTCTTTCCAATTTCTTGATTTATTCATGCTTTATGTGCATGTGTATCTGTATATGTGGCGTGTGTGTATTTGTGTGTATGTGCGTCTAGAGGAAACCTTTTACAGTTAGTATAGTCTCAGAATTCTGCCTCCTCAAAACCATTCACCCAGTCACTCGTTCAGGGATCTGAGGGCCACTACTGGATTCTGCTTTGGGTTAAAATCTGTTTCCTATGATTGTGACTAAAAGGTTTGAGTCTTTGTCTGAGTTTTACTCTTGATTGAAGGAGATGTGTAAAGTCAGGCGTTGTATAGAGAAGGCCAGGACATGGAAGAATAAAAGAATAATGGAGTCACACAGAAACACAGAGATAAGAAACAGAGACAGAATGTTGCCTGCTTTCCTGTAGCTTTCCAGTTCCAGATTTGGGGAACTTTTTGAGGCCAGATGTCACTCCTGATAAATGGTTCTTCAGGACATGGCTAAATCCTCACCACATTCCCTCTTTTGTTTCAACTACTTTAACTGGTTTCTGTTACTTGCATCCAAAAGAATCCTACTAAATAATGCAGTACATCACAACAAGCTTGTTAAGGCTACAACATGCTTGTTAAGAGTCAGAATCACGTCTTTGACTGCTTCTGGGATCAGAAGATAATAAAGCAATCATTGTTTGACATCTTTTCACTTACCACATACCTGAAACCAGCATGGCTGCTGACGAACAAAATATGAGAAATAGAGGATGACATCAAAGGAAGTACTCTGAAACTACAGTATAGTGTGCCATCATCCAAACAGACATCCCTCTTAGATCCAAGGAGTCTTAGTAGGTGCCCATTGCTCTTCTCCCTTTTAGTTCCCCTGCCTCATTCCACTTCCTACTCAGCTCATGCAAGCTTATTCCATGGAGCTATGCTCTTCTCTTTTTACACTCTCTCCAATAGAAATCCATCAATTCACATCACCTTCAACTGCCAGTTTTATTTATCCATTTAATCAAAAAGTGTTGAATAACTGGCATTTTCCAGGCACCCTGATTCAGTTAGACTGTGGATGCTAAGTGCAAAAGACATGTTTTCTGAACCAAGGTGTATTTCTATGCAGAGTACTCCTAAATGTAATAGGGCAGGTGAGGAGGACATGGTTCTTTCCCATACCTGATATTCACTCCATGTAGAAGAAGTCACATTAGGGAAACACTCTTAGCCTCATTCTAGAAGACTACTGTCTTAAACTTATTGGTGAATTTGGAAAGAAAAAGAATTATTATGTCTTTTCTTTCTTGGGAGGCATCAGAGAGCATTAATTCTGCTGTGCTCCTCCATGCCTTGAGTTTTACAGGGTCAGAGGTCCATGGGAAGAGGCCTGAAATGGTAAAAGGCTGCCTCCAATGAGGTGGGCCAATCTTTTCAACCCTAGAGTTCAATATTAAAAAGCCCCCTTGGCCAAAGTTATGAATCATATTCTTCTACATTCTGTGTTATCAATAAAGATGATATTTTGTGCTCCTACCTGCCTTATAATTTTGTCTTAGGTAGCTTATAATTCAAGGAGAGGAGAGAAGTGATATTTATAAGCCTCCCCAAGAATATTAACAATGTGTATCTCGAATCCTCTCCTCTCACCTGAGCTCTTGCCTGTTATCTAATGATCAGGGGATGTACCCAGATGGAATTTTCACTACCTCAAATTCAGCACTTTCTAAATGGAAATGTGCTCCAATCTCCAATCTCCAATCACCTCATAAAAGGAAATCAGAAATTTACCATCAAACATGCCTGTTTCAGTCACATGCTCCTTTATTCATCAGCTTGTGCGGGCTTGAAACCTAGGAGTTACCTTTGACTCCTCCCCTTTATCCTCCATAGTAAGTCAGGCATAAAGACCTGTCCTTTTATCTCCAATCCCAATATAGACTTCATGCCTGTTTATCATAAAAGCTCATCAGCTAAATTTTGCTCATCCCGGATTTGTCCTCATAAACTCTCTAGCAGAGCTGGCAATATAACCTTGCTCAGTTGCTACTTTGAGCATATTATTCCCTTCAGAAATGCCCTCAGTGGCTTCCATCTTCAGATCAAACTCGTTTTCCTGATTTAAAGGCTCTGCCATAAGTGGACATGATCCAATCAACCTCTCTGTATTTACTATCTTCAACTCTACTAAGACTTAACTTTCTTACGAACAAAAAGCATAGTATGCATGGCATACATGCCTCTTCTAAGTTGTAAACCACACATACACATCGTCCAAAATCAACTTCTGCCCTCCTGACCATCTCTTCCAAGTGTTTCAGGACAAATGCAAAGCCCAAAGCTCTTATCCTTTAGTGCATTTACAGTTGTAACACACAATATCACAGTTAATCACACACAGTATTAAATTGTGTGTTCCTGTGGCTAATTATAGATTCTTCTTTATCCAAGCTGAATTACTATGAGATTCTAGGGCTTAAGAATCATGGTACATTTCCCATATCATAAAATTCAGCATTAATCATATAGCAGAAACAAAATAAATATGTAATGACTGATTGACTTATACGTAAAAGAAAGTAATTGTCTTCACCGAAGAGATGGTTTGATTCAATAGTCTGAAATTTAAGAGCAATTTGATAATCAGAATTTTTCTCTGACCGCTTTGACTTTGTGTGTTGCTCTAGGCAAGCCATTTTAGCTATTTTGGACTCATTTTCTTAATCCAAAATGTAAGTGAGACTTGTCATCTGTCTTATTCATAGAGAGTGGTGAGGAGTGTCCCAGTCAATGTAAAGCACATGGCTAATACAAAGTTTAATGAAAGTGATAAATAACATTTATTACAAAATTGAACCATTGTTCAATTTATTCTGCCATTTAAGTCCTTTGATTCAATATTCTCTCACCAAAATCTGAGAGATTTAATTTGAGAAAGTGTTTCACTAATAATCATAGACTTCCTATATTAACCTTTTCTTATCATTAGGCACACCTGGATGATATCAAATTATTCTTTTAAGGAAATCAATATGTCACTATAAGTGTATAGAGAAACATCTGGTAATGGAAATTCAGGGAAGGGAGATTTGAGTATGAAAAAACTGTGTCAGAGAAAGATGGCACAATACATGGCTCCCAATTTCAGTTCCCCTCACAGAAAGAACAATTCACAAGAACCCATTGACAAGACGCCTTTGTAAAGATCCCAGAACATGGGAGTGAGGCTGAAGCACCCCTTGGACCACTGAAAAACAAAAAAAGCAAGAAAAATTGCATTAGAAAGGTAAGAGGAATGGTTTCACTTTGACCAAGTCTCCCCTCCCTGAGGCCAGCACAACGCCACACTTAGGGGGTCCCCCTGGCCTATGATTTATCTATTAGGAAAAAGAGAGCTCAACGTGGACACCCAGCTTCTCCAGCATTCTGAGAAGCTTCCTGGGAAACCTATTTAGGTATTGCCTCATGGGGATCACTGGGGGAATCAGCTGGAGATGGAGAAGGGGAGCAGGACTCACAGTAATGAGCACGCAGATCTTGACAGACAGTGTTCCTGTTGGCAGTGGTGCCCAACTGTAGATCCCAGCCAGTGGCTTTGCCCATCTGCAGGCCTAAGCCATTGGCCCTGTCTGGCCAGGGAGCTTGGTCTGCAGTTCTGCCCAGTTTGGGTTCAAAGTCAGCGGGCTGTCCCGTTGGCAGAGCTCATTTCATGACCCCGCTCAGACAGTGAAGCAGGTAAGCAGCCCCATTCAACTGTTCGATGTAGCCTCCAGCCCTGCCCAACCAGGAAGCCTGGCCAAGTACCCCAGGAAGCCACAGATGGCATCCTACAGCCCTCCTGGGCAGGGAAGAAAGTCAGATGCTCCGTTCAACCACTGAACATAGTCTCCAGCCCTGCCTGACTAGCAAGCCCATCCAAAGACACTGAGCAGCCGTGGAGCCCATCCTATAGCCCTGCTCAAGCAGAGAGTCAAGTCAGCAGCCCTGCCCAACTGCAGATCATAATCTCCACCCACCTGGTCTGCAAGGGAGTGCAAACAGTGACCCCAGGCAGCCTTGGAGCCTGGCCTATGATACTGCCCAATTGTTGAGCACAGCCTGCTGCCTTGTCCAGGCAGAGAGCCTAGCCAGCAACACTGCCTGATCACAGAGCACAGCCTCAAGCCCCACCCAACTGCAAGGTACAGCTGGTGGCACTGGTCAACAAAGGATCCCAGCCAGAGACCTCATGCAAGACTGGGGCACAACCAGCATACTGCCTAATCATGGAACCCAGCCTGTAGTCCAGCCTGAACACAGAGTCTAGCCAGCGGTACCATCTGACTGTGGAGCACAGCCTGATGAACATAGATTCAAAAATTCCCAACAAATTATTAGTGAACCAAATTCAACAGCACACTAAAAGGATCATACACAGTGACCAAGTGGTGGGATGCAAAGATGGTACAATATACACAAATCAATAAATGTGATACACCACATTAATAAAATGAAAGGTAAAAATCATTTGATCTTCTCAATAGATGCAGAAAAAGCATTTGACAAAATAAAACATCCTTTGATGATAAAAACTCAACAAATTGGAAATAAAAGGAATGTATCTCAACATAGGAGAGGCCATATAGAACAAACCCACAGCTACCATACTTAATGGTGAAAGTTTGAAAGATTTTCTAAGATCAGGAACAGGACAATAGTACCCACTCTCCCCAGTCCTATTCAACATGGCACTGGAAGTCCTAGCCAGAGCAATTAGGCAAGAAAAGGAAACAAAAGGAATCCAAACTAGAGAGGAAGAAGTAAAATTGTCTTTGTTTGCAGATGACATGATCATATATTTAGTAAACTCTAGATATTCCACCAATAATCTATTAAACCTAACAAATGAATTCAATAAAGTTGCAGGATACAAAATCAACAGATAAAAATCAGTTGGGTTTCTGTACACTAACAACAAACTATCTGAAAAAGAAATAAAGAAAACAATTCTATTCACAATAGCATTAAAAACAATAGAATATTTAGGAAGAAATTTAACTAAGGAGTGAAAGACCTATAAACTTTAAAATAACTCTGTAAACTTTAAGGTAACACAGAAAACTCTAAGACAATGATGAAAGAAACTAAAGACACAAATAAATGAAAAGATATCCCATTTTTATGAATTAAAAGAATTGTCAGCATCAAATGTCCATATAACCCAAAGTGATCTATAGATTCAATGCAATCTGCATCAAAATCCCAATGGCATTTTTCAAAGAAATAGAAAAAACAATCCTAAAATTTGTACAGAACCACAAAAGATCCTGAAAAGCCGAAGCAAACTTGAGAAAGAACAAAGCTGGAGGTATCACCTTTTCTGATTTCACGCTGTATTCCAAAACTGTAATAATCAAACAGTATGGTAATGGCATAAAAACAAACACATAGACCAATGGAACAGAATCAAGGGCCCAGAAATAAACAGTACAGTCAACTAGTATTTGACAAGGGAACCTAGAATACTCAATGGGTAAAGGATAAGTAGATAAAATTCAATAAATAGTGTTGTGTAAAGTGGATAACCACACGCAGAAGAATGAAATTGGACTCCTATCTTACACCATTCACAAAAATTAACTCAAAACGAATTTAAGACTTAAACATAAAACTTAAAACCATAAAACCCCTAGAAGAAAAACCTAGAAAACAAATCTCCTTGACATTGGTCTTGGCAATGATGTTTTTGGAGATGACATCAAAAGCACAAGAAAAATTAAAGTGGGTCTACATTAAACTAAAAAGCTCCTTCACAGCAAAGGAAACAATCAATAAAATGAAAAGGCAACCTACGGAATAGGAGAAAATATTTGCAAACCATATATTTGAGTAGGGGTTAATATCCAAAATATATAGGAACTCGTATAACTCCATAGCTAAAAAACAAAATCCATTTTAAAAATGGGCAGAGGAACTGTAAAGATATTTTCAAAAAAGATATACAAATGGCCAACAGGTACATGAAAATGTGCTCAGCGTCACTAATCATCAGGGAAATGCAAATCAAAACCACCATGAGAAATCACCTCACACCTGTTAGAGTGGCTATTATCAATAAGATAAGAGATAAGTGTTGGCAAGAATGTGGAGAAAAGAATGGCCTTACATGCTGTTGGTGGGAATGTAAAATGGTGCAGCCACTATGGAAAACAGTATGGATGTTCCTCAAAAAATTAAAAATAGAATTACCATATGATCCAGCAATCCCACTTTTGGGTATATATCTGAAGAAGATGAAATCAGGATCTCAAAGAGATATCTGCACTCCCATGTTCATTGCAGCATTATTCACAATAGTTATGATATGGAAACAACCTAGGTGTCTGGCAACAGATGAATGGATGATGAAAATGTACACTTGAAATTTGCTAAGAGAGTAAATCTTAAATGTTGTCACCACAAAAAAAGTGGTAACTATATGAAGTGATGGATGTAACTGACCGTAATGTGGTAATCGTTTCACAATATATACATATGTCAAATGATCCTGTTGAACATATTAAACTTACACAACGTTATTTGTCAATTACATCTCAATAAAGCTGGGAGAGGGGAAACTATATCAGAAAATTCCCTATTTTCCATGGAAGGGTTCTTTAAATAATCTCAAATAATTTTTCTTACTTTATTTCTCTAATTCTTTAAACAAAATTCTTATCATCTTGCTAGAAAAGCCGCTTTTCATTCATGGTAAATTATGAAGAGTTAAAAAAAAAAAAACTAAAAATTCATTCTCTGTATTTCTACAAGACCAGAAAACACTTTAAATAATATTATTGTATTGGCATTTTTCATATTAAATCACTAGAGTCAAATGAAGGATAGCTTCACTTCTAAGACAATAACCCTTTAATAACATGTCATACAAGGTAGTTTTTGCTTAATGTTCTCATTTTGGCAAAAAACTATTTTTAGAAGTTAAGATTAGGTTAAGAAATTATAGCACCAGAAGAACATTTCTCAAAAAGAATCGCAAACCATCCTAAAGATGATAGTTGGTGAGCATTCAACAGTGTACATCAGATGTAATCTAACTTGGAAGAAAGGAGGGAAACATGCTAAAGAGAGACAACAATAAAATTCCTCGAAAAAATACTTCCCTCATTTGTTGCTTATATAATTTCTGCAATTACTTTCTCTTTCAAAATATATATCTTTAGCCTTGTTTACAAACACTTTTGGCAGTGTGAACTAATTAGGTACAATATAAGAATAATAAAAAATAAGTAAAATGAAAATTATTTTTTACTATTTGAAAGAATACTTTTCAGAGATTTTAGAAGGAGGTAAGATTTGAAATATTGATGAGGTTCAATGTTCATATTATGTATGAATTTCATTTGTCTATGCCATCTCCATTATACTGGGTAAAAACCAAAATCTTGTACATTGGCTATTAAGTCCCCTATAATTGTTCCTCTCTAGAGGTGCATTATGTACTTAATCCTCATGCTCCAGTTGCATTGATCTTGCATTTATTTCCCTAAACAAATTTTGCTTTTTCTGGCTCAGGACCTTTATCACACAGTCCACTTTGCCTGTAACACTCCTCATCCTACCTCCACTTTTTCTGGTTAATGTGCAACCATCTTTCAATATCAATTCATGCTACATCCCCAGGGAAGCCTTCGCCAACCTTCTAGACCAGATCACGTCCGGGTATACCGTCTTATAGCACCTTGACTGTTCCTAATTTTTTACCAATACATTTGAATGATTAAGAATAAATATCTGTCTCCCCAACTTCATGAAACAGAGGCAATAACAACTGTTACCCATTGTAACTCTAGCACCCATTATATTACTTGGCATAAAGGAAATGCTTGGTGAATTTTTGTTGAATCAATAAATGATTAATTAATCTTGAGTTCCTTGGGTAACAAATTCTGAAAGGAACATGGCAATGTGAGAGTAAGACGTAAACATATGTTTAAGACAGAATTCAGAACATGAAAGAAATTTTTACGGTGTCTTTAGATTTTAGGAAATGGAATAGATTATAATAATGACATGTTGTTGTATAATTACAACATTAATTATGATGGCAAAAGTAACATTTGTTTCCCTTATTTCAAGAAAAAATAAAATGAGAGGAAAATAACTGGTTTGCTCACACATTTCTTAGGGTTATACTCATTTATACTTACTAAGTTATTTTATTATTGCTGGAGGGTATTTCAATTTTGGTAGTATTTAACCTGAATCAACACCTTTGAAATCCTGTTTCATGTCTTTCAGAGGTTAATAAATCTTCAAAGCTAAAATTTTAAAGGGTATTGAATCCTAATTTTATTTTTATTTCTGAATTCTTTCAAACATCAAACATTTTTAGATCATAGTTTTAGCCAGTGTCCGCTGGTGACCAGGTGTTCTTAAGCTTAAGACTATAAAAACAATAAGAAGGTTATGAAGACATGACCTTCAAAGTTAGACCTTTAGAAAGTTTCCAAATATAATTTTAGGGCATATGGATGCAAAAGTAAGAGCACAGTTATTCATGGCTTGCCCACCCAGTCCTGGCTTACATAATCATTTCAAATCTTTGTAAATTAGACATAGCCTAAACATTCAAGTAGAAAATTATTAGATGTATTTTAGCTTCAAAAGTCTTTATGAATGTAAACCAGCCTGTTTAAGAGCCTAAGGATGGTTTAAAAACAAATTATTAGCCATTGTGTATTATCTAATTTTTCTTACATATTTTCATTAAACACATTTCCAGTCATATTCACTAATTTTAAAATAATTATACCTACAAGTTACATGGTTTCCATTTCTTTTCAAAATTGTTTAAATTTAACAGGTGCCAAAGTTATTAGTTTCCTTTTCTATTGTTCTCCCAAAACATTTCGCCAAGGAAAATTGCTACTTAATCTCTTGTGTCTACTTCAAAAAGAAGTTTGGTCATCAAACTTTAGGTTTCCTTTTGCTCTATATTTCAGACCGTTTTCTGTTCAAGTTATTATTATGAAAAAGATAACATCAAGAATATAAGAACCTAAATGTCTTTTCACAGTAAGAGTTCATAATAGGTCATTTGCTCATTTCCTCCATCAAGACCACCTACCAACATGAACTGGGGATTGGGGTGAGGGTGGGGGAAGACAGATAAAGAGAGAAGGAGAGATGAGGAGAGGGGAGAGGAGGAGAGGGAGGAAGAGGAGAGAGACAGAAAGTCCTCAGTTTTCTTACATTATGAAGGTAAGACATTTCACAGAATTAGTCTTTCCATAGAATCTACTAGATTGCCTAAATTTAGAGGTAATAAAAACTGCTTCTAAGAAAAGTCATGAAAACTAATGAATAAAAGTCATTCGTTCATTCATTCATTTATTGAATTTATGAATTTAATAAGCATTAACTGAGTACCTACTATGCTTTAGTGAAAGCCAAAAAAAAATGTGCAAATCCAGACAGACAAAGGAGTCAAGCAAATCAATTACAATGAGGTACAATGAATTCTACAAAAGAAGTATACCCAAAATGATAAAGGTGTTCAGGGGTCAGTCCTGAAGCAGCTTGGGGGAGGTTTCTGGAAGAGGTGACTTTTGAACTCAGTCTTGAATGTTGGGTAGAAGTTTGCTATGTGGGGAATAGGAGATAGGAATGGGGGAGGAAAATATAATTCCTGTATGAATCTGCAGTATGTCAAATGAAATACTGGCATCTTTTCTTTATTAAGCTACTGTAAAGACATTTCATATGGCTGCAGAGAATGAGGAAGTGGTCATTTCTAGCTGGAGAAAGAAAGGTAGCAGAGTATGGAAAGCCCTGTACAATACATAGAAGAGTTTGGATTTTATCCATCTAGGAAAAAAAAAACGTGAAACCACTGAAGATTTTTATTGTATTTGTGTTGCAGAAAGAACATTCTGGGGAAAGACATGAAGGCTGAATTAGAGACAGACAAGAGATGAGATTTTTGTTAAGAGGCATGAAATAAGAAGACTGAACTAGGACAGGTGAAAATAGAAGAGAGAAGTTGCTAGATATTTTGAACCAGAGAACAGAGGGATGTAGGTCAGGAGGAAGAAGAGTGTCTATGGTGTTCTCTGAATCTGCCACCATTTTGAGCTTTTAGTACCTGAAATTGATGTTTAGTGGGATACTCCAACAAATTCACAGAACCAGTGATAAGTCCAATCATTAAAACCAAAGCCTTCAATTAAAAAAAAAAGCAAAACATGACTTTGATTATGTAAACTATCAAATGTTTATTTAATTTCCATTTAAAATATTTTCAAGTAAAAATATGTACAAAAATTTATATACAAAGGTTGAAGCAACTAGAAGCATGACAGGTAAACAAATACATAAATACAATCGAAATTAAATTCAATGCAAAGTTGAGTGACATCATATTGCACCAAAATTTATTCCATACAAAACACACACGTCAATACTTCCCATCAGATGAAAGCACACTTATTTCATAGTGTCTCACCACTTACACAAATAGCCCATAAACACCATCTGGCAGTGTGATTGCTGCACCAGAACTCTCCCCAGAGAGAAATCATTAAGCTGTAGAAAAATCCATTTTATTTCACATATCACATGCTGGTATAGGCATCAGTGCCAGAAAACCCCAAGAAACACAACACAATCCACAAATGAAAGTCCCTTTGCACCATTTATATTTTCATAGTTAAATATCTTGTTGTTATGTGCCGTCAAGTCGGCTTGTCATCTTAGTACTCCTGATATGGTCGGAATGTAGATTCAGAAAAGGAATGTTGCTCTTTAATAATTTATCAATATAAGACATTGTGTTAAATTTGTATAAAATACACACAATCCCCTTTACCAAGTTTCATTATCACAGGCCAGAGTGAAGAAACCCCGCCACAGGTGAGGACCATTTAGGATACTGAGGCTCACTCTTCCTCAGCTGGACTTCTCTGTTCCTGTATTTTAGATCACCAGGCCAAACCCACCATTCCCCTTGCCCCCCAATTAGGCGAATGGTACAAGGTCATGTCAAACGCATTCCAGATCCAAGTTAAGGCACATAGGTGGTCTATAAAGTACAATTTAAGCACAGGTCAAAGAGATGGCTGCCAACACAACCCTCCAGAGTAATCTGACTACCACTTTCCCACTGGGCTAAACTGATTACATTGGTGCAAATTATTGATGCTTGCCATAGAATATAAAAGGCATTTAAATACATTCACATTCATATATAGTGCCTAACAATATGTTAATATGAACATACCAACACACATATGGATTTTTCTACCCCTTGATAGTTGAAAAAAGAAGTTACTGTTACTAGGTCAAATTTTAACACAAAGCTCACTAAACCATTTTTATAAACTAAATACAGATATACACACAATAAGAAGACATAAAAGATTCATCATGAGATGAATTCTGAGTCAATAACTAAAAACAATCTCTACCAGTGCATCACTACCGTCTAATTCACTCTATGATAAGTAAAAACCAAGCTCTATGAAAGCTAGAGACAAACCTTTGTCAGAAGAGTAGGACAAATTAAGTTCGCCAAGCATTCAGTACAAGAGGCCATTTGTCTTACTTTTTCTGACTTGTACTTATTATAAAACCACAGGTAGCCAACATTTAGCATCAGTAAAACACAACTACACGTTTGTTCATTGGTTTGGCATAGATAGAAGACTGTATTTCAAGGTACTAAGTGATGTGCTCAACACATCTGATGCTATGTTTGCTAAGTTCTCAAAATGTTCAGGTACCACTGAAAACTCTTTACTATTATGCTGCAATCCATCTATAAAGAGATAAACAGTTGGGGCCAAGGCCAATGGTTATTTTGAACACAGGCATTGGCCAAATATCCTAAAAGAGTAAATTGATACGCCACTCTCTGAACATGGACAATGTCAAAAGAAGAACCCAGTTTTCAAAATGTAAGTATGGCTCGTTTAGTCTCAGATTTACAGCAGTAGTAATAACATTCCCAAGGGAAAACTACTAGGTAAAAATTTCTTCAAGGAGAGGATCAAAATAAGCCCAGACTACTTAATATTTTTGGAGGATTCTTGTGGTTTGTGTGATAACCATAGTTATATAAATAGTTTTTTGCCTCCAGAGCAAGTAACAAGTACTACGTGGTAGCGCGAAATCATTAATACAGTAGTCCTCACTTATCCAAGGTTTCACTTTCTGTGGTTTCAGTTACCCGCCGTCAACTGCCCTCCAAAAATATTAAATGGAAAATTCCAGAGATAAACAATTCATAAGTTTTAACTTGTGTGCCATTCTGAGTAGCATGATGAAATCCCAGGCAGTCCTTCTTCGTCCTGCCTGGAACACGAGTCATCATTTGTCTAGCAGATCTATCCTGTACAGGCTACCCACCCGTTAGTCACTTAGTAGCCCTCTCAGTCATCAGATCAACTGTCACCGTATTGAAGTGCTTGTGTTCAAGTAACCCTTATTTTACTTAATAACGGCCCCAAAGCACAAGAGTATTGATGCTGGCAATTCGAATATGCCAAAGAGAAGCCACAAAGTGCTTGCTTTAAGTGAAAAGGTGAAAGTTCTTGATTTAATAAGGAAAGAAAAAAAATCATATGCTGAGGTTGCTACGATCTATGGTAACTTTTATTACAATATATTTTTATAATTGTTCTTTTTCATTATTAGTTACTGTTGTTAATCTCTTACTGTGCCTAATTTACAAATTAAACTTTATCATAGGTAGGTATGTATAGGAAAATACATAGTATATATAGAGTTCAGTACTATCCCCGGTTTCTGGCATCCACTGGGGGTCTTGGAACGTATTCCTGGAGGATAAGAGGGGATACACAGTAGTTTAACATAGATCATTTCTATTCTAAGCACACATTCATTTGAAACAATTTGTGTTTTATTTCTCCAAAGTATTTTTTCTACTTTACTATAATATTCTTTGTATTACTGTAGCCAGTTATAGAAATTTGAATGAAGGAGAAATGCTAGGAAAAAATAATTCAGAAATCCTTTGAAATATGATAGTTCAAACCTAGAACCAGGGAACCACATTGCATTGCCTCCCGGTACCATACGAATGTGCTTTGGAGCATGCACCAAAGAATGTTAATTAGTAGGACTAAGTGAGGTCTAACTTCACAACCCTCATTTAACTCAGGCCACTCACACCCAACCAGTTATACAGCTGTAACATCCAAAGGCCTAATATGTTTTCCCACAAGAAGCTGTGCAAAATACCTGTTGCACAAGGTGCTCGAAATGCAGACACAGCTGCAAAAGAGATAACTGTGCATTAGTCTTTTATTTTCCTTCTCTAGATGTCAGCACCGCCATTAGAGGCTTCAACGAGAGGTAATAAGGACTCATCAAGCAAGTCTTCTAACCAATAAATTAGTACACTTGAAAGTCATACTTTGTAAAAAAAAAAAAAAATCAGTAGTGTATACGTTGGGCAAAAAAAGTATGCTCACTTTCAAACCGGTGCATCCATCTGTATGGCTCTCAGATGCCCGATGCTCCAGTTTCTTGAGAGAATTGTTATCTAGAAAACTGCTAAGGCAGTTATTGATACTATAAATGTACCCTTGGTCCAAGTAGCTGAACTACGCACGTGTAACAGATAACTATTGAGAGACTGTAACCATCCTCCAGTGATATTTTAAAGCCAATGGTAACAAAAAGAAGTGGGGCAGGGACTCCCAAGGAAGTACATTTAAGTGGTAGTTTCACTAAGAATAGCCAGGTAACTGAATAAGTTCAAATTAAGACTCACTGTTATCTTGAGGAGTGTCAAAAAATAAAACAAGGGGAATCATTGATTCATTCAAAGAAAACAGAAGTGGTTCAAAAAGATCAAGTCAATATCCTTGTGACATCATAAAGAAGGACAATATCTCACAACATATGGAAAACTGGTGAACTTTCTGTGAGACCATGATTTATGCCTTTGTGAATTTGTATCAGATCTAAAAATAGACCAAGCATTTATTTTTAGACACCAACTAATTTGAAAATGCAACAAAAAGAAGAAAGGATTATCTTCAAAACTTGGCTGTTAAAATATCTTTTTAAGTACAGTACTATACTACCTAGAGGTTACACTTTTAGGTAATACATATATTGAGATAGATTAAAAATACTGTTTATGAGACAATTAACCTAAAACACATCTATAGCCAATAATCCTTTTCCCTATATAAAAATAATGTAAACAGAAGCTTCAAGATGACTCATTATCTACTCTAATTTATGTCCACCCCGAGCTTCTTGCCAGTTATACACACCATGCTTTAATTCCTGACTTTGAATGGTTAGGAAGGTAAAAGGTAACTCTGTAAACATTATCAGCACCAACACACAGCGTATCATGTAGGATAAAATGAAGCAAGATTATATTTAAACAGAATCAAATTTCTTGACTCAACAGCTTTCAAAGCCCAAATCTCTCTATTTCTTTCCAAACTAAGAAAAAGAGCTATGATTAAAATCCCATTCATTGTTTTTCTATCATTCAGAACTGACACAAAAAATATGTCAAAGGTGAAGTTTTCTCCTTAGATATCACATAATATTTATGAGAAAGCCACTTATATATAGATATTTCAATTACCTCACAATTTTATTATTTAAAAATATATCCTACAAATACCCCATGCTTATTTCTAACAGAAAAGTAATGGGAGTTATTTTACCTTACACACGGACAGATGCAGATTTTGTGGGGCCAGAAGTATATACAGTTTTACTGATCTTCAAGAAAATTAATACAAAATTCCTAATGCAAAATTAGATACAGGTCCTTGGTAGGGGCATGTCTAAGTGAGGGGCACTGATGCTTACATTTCATTAGTTTCTCCAGATATCCACCTGTGCACAGCAGACAATGAATTTTTAATATTTCTCTGACTATACTGCACAATTACACCAAAATATTATTACCTCTAATCACATACTACCTTTCACTTCCTGCTACACTGACCTTCAGTTTTCTATCTTTTCATAGCCTATACTTCAATTATAAGAAATCAACTATAGGTCAAAGATGCTCCCTTTTTTAGTTAGCATTACATTCATCTGCAAGCAGAGGTAAAATAATGAGTTTCCTGAAGACCGATTACAGTTCATGAAGAATTCTGTTGAGTTATGTAATTATACTCATGTTAACCATCTGTTGATATATCAAACAGCAATTGGGGAAACAATTTTACCAGACACATAAGACAATCTGGAAATTTGTTTCAATGCACATATTTTAGTGTTAGAGAAACTGCCATGCATTGCTAATGTAACCTAATAATCAATCCTAATTGTGTGCCAGCAGGAGTGAGGCAGATAAAGTACAAGCATATATGCGCATGTGTGTGTGCATACACCTAACATTTATGTATGGTACTCGAGTCAGCCATCTTTTCTAGGACAAATCTTTAATCTCCTAAAGAAAGAGAAGAACAGGATCTACTTCCAGCTGACCAAATCACCATTTATAATAGTGCAGTTTTCTTCATTTGATCAAAGAAATATCTCAGGAAGATAATCTAATATTTTTAACAATGGATCGCAAACATTTACTGAAATATTCATAATTGTGTAAAGAGAATCATTCCATTTTTTAAATCAAATCGTTTTAGCTTTGGAAGTTTTTGCTAGATCTGTTTAATTCATAATTAAATATTTGAGACTCTAAGTACCCAAAAAGCAGAACATTTGAAAATAGTATACTAGTTGTCTTACACCATATTGGCCACTTTTACTTTTTGTGTTATAATAAACTTTTAATATGTACATAAATATTTGAATATGCACACAATTATAAGTATATCACATGTAATAGCATGTATATATAATGCCAGATATATAAATTCTAAATATATGAGAAAAATTTTACTTAGTATAAAATATACATATATATAAAAATGTGCAGGAGAGTATTTGACCTATAATCGGCTTGACATGATACCATTCTGAATAAAAGTTACAAATATTGATTCCCTGATTACAGAAACCCTGTGTCTTGTCATGATGTAACCTAAAAATAGGTTGAAATGAAATTAAATCTTCATCACTCTTTAAAAAATTACTGACTGACTTTCTCTCTGGATAAGATGTTATTATAATGGCATTAGAAATTTTACAACGTAAAAATCATTTTTGAAAATGATAGAAAGAATAATGAATACGTATTCTAGTTAGCACGTACATAATATATTTTAAAAGAAATTAGAACCAGAAATAAACAAACACAATGAGGAAACCTATCTGCCACTGTTGATATGAGGACATTAACTTCAGGAATAATCAAGAACTACACAAACCTCTCCATGAGACTTTACCTTTTTTTTTCATTAGATAAGAAACAACTCAAAAAGAGTTTGCTGCTTTAGATGATACAGGCCTAGATTGTAAAAAACAGGAAAATAAAGGAAATCTATTTTTACCTCTAGCAACAATATAGTGGGGAAAGATGTAGACATATGGACATATGCAGTGGAGACTACAGAACAAATGTGGAAACTCTATGGTAAGAGAAAAAGGAAGGAATTTTTATGAATTCACTTAGAGACTCAGACACTAGGTTTGGCTGAAAAAATTTCAATCTTGGATATATATTAAATGTTATCAGAAGCAAAAATTGAAATGAGTGAACTGGAATTGCCTTAAGTTATAAATCATCATTTTCACTTTGGTCAATTGTCTATGAACTCTACATCTGCTCTTAATGATTTTAATCAGTGTAATTCTTTCAAAGTTTCTTGTTTTCAAATGGGCAAAAATTAAAGGATGACACATACTCTGGCCATGACTAACTATTTAATGTTAGATTTATGGAAATAATTGTTAACAAATTTCATCATGTTACTCTCATTTGAAAATTTCACAATATTTTCTAAACCTACCAATAACAACACCTGCCTGAATATACACATTCATGCACAGTTTCTCCTCCTTTCAGCGAATTTGTTACCTGTTATCTCTTTTGCAAGTTGAATGATAATTAAGGTGAAAAAATTACTGACAAAGCCTAGATATAGCACTGGAAAATTTTTAGAAACATCAGTTGTAAATCTTATTAAGCAGTGACATTTCTTCCTCAATTTTTATGTAAATATATGCCTTTTCCTAATTGATCTGGACAGTTTTATCTGAAGAGATATTTTAACAGAATATAAAATATGTAAAGAAAATGTACAAACTGTCAAAATTCATCACCCTGTAAAAATAGATATGAAATTTTAAAAAATGTTCAGAAACACTACCATTGCATATAGACGTGATTACAGAGTCGGGCATAATATTTTGGGTATCTTTTTCTTGGTGATTTCTGTCTTATGGTGATTTTGCAATTTGAAGATTTAAAAATACACATATTTAGATATATTTTTCAAGGGTTAAACTATTAGTGAAATAGGTGATTGTGCTTAAGAGGATTTAATACCAAACTCACTATTGCTTTGCCCTAAGAAAGGTGTTATGTCCTTTCCTGACCAAATGGGCTGCCATAAAAACAAAATGGCACATAACCTTGGAGCTTCCTGATAATGATTAAGAAAATCCTAACATAATAAATTCTCAAGGATTTTTACTTAAACATAATTCCTGGATTTTTCTCATAAACAATAGCCCCTAGAAGCTCTTCTTTAATGTTTCATTAAAATTAGGCATATCCCCTCTGTCCTTTGTTCAAAATGCTCTGGGTATAATCCATTAAAAGATGGGTAATATTCAAGTTGGTATCTAAAGGGAAGCAATGCAATGTCAATGTAAAATAAATTTCTGTCTTTCCTCTGTCCATAATGATGACGTTTTTTTTTTTTCCAGAAGAGTAGAACACTTCACAGTATGGTCATCTACAGTATGTAAAAATTGTTTTTACAAAACTCATATATACACAAAACATCTCAGTCATCAATTTGAAGGTCCTTAGCCATTATAAGACAGGTTATAGAAAAAGACCACTAAAGTAACTGTTCATTCCACAGTCTTTTTCCTTAACCTCAACAGGTAGGTAACAAGGACTAACAAATCATGTGAACTCGTGGCATAACTGCATATCAGCTTTCTATACCTACATGGAGTTATAACTAAAGTTCTTAGAAACCAGTTAATATACCAAAAGATATGAGTAGAAATAACTGACTCCTTTAGTCCATCACCAAAGTTGCAACCCTCTGGATTTTCATAAAATGAAGTGAAGATCCATATTTTGTTTCAGCCCTTTGGGCAGGAACAAGGCCAGGGATGGATCACGAAGATTTCAAATGCATTAATTCATAATTTATGGCAATCTTCTTCTGGTACAACTTCCAGTATTATTTGTAATGTTCTGGTTATTCTGTCTACAAAGAAATAAAGAAGGGAAATTAAAAATGCACAGAAATCAGAAAGGCATAAAAACAGCAAAATGTGAATTATTTTGGGTTGAATACTGAAAACACACAACCGCCTATTTCATAGAGCACTTTCAAGAATTATTTACTTCATTAGAATCCTATCATGCTCAATTAATTTATTTGTCACTGATGTAACTTCCCATGATGGCTTCTCAGCAAGAATACATTAATAGTTTGTATTCAAATAAACCAGAAGGCTGAAAATATTCTGAGACAATAGGTCCAAGATTATAAATAAATGTTCAAAAATACACTTCACATTCAGTTAAAAATTGGTTTGTTGTTTTTGCACTTATGAGATTACAACCAGTTCCTCAGCAAAATCAGAAGAATCAGAATATAATTTCCAGTCTCAAACTTGTAGTGTTTTATTGAGCAAAACATTTTATCTCTCAGGCCTCATTTGCCTCATCTGTAGAACAAGGGACTTGGGAGTGATGTCAGCAAGACGGAGGACTAGGAGTTCCCAAGCTTGTTTTCCCCACAAAACAACAAGAACAGTAAATAAACAGCTACAAACTGAAAAAAAGCAGCTCATGGAAATCTCTGGACAACAAAGAAGCAGAAGCAAAAACCTCGTGGAGCTCAAATATCAAGGATGGCGACATGGAAAAGTAAAGGAAGCATTTTACAGGCATCACTTCATCCCCCAGTAAGGAGCTGCCGGGCACTGGGAGAAATCCCCTTGGAGGAAGTTCACCACATGGAGATAAGGAGAGCAGGAGCACCCCAGCAAGCCTCATCCTTGTGGCCCTTTGCAGCTTTTGCACACAGGTCTCCTGGAGTCTTCAATGATGCCGATCCCAGCTGATGGAGCAGCCTGGAGTGCCCCCACTCTGCATCTACTCCCAGAGGTTGGAGCTGTTGCTGAAGTGAGACTTGCCCTCGGGGGCCCTGGTTGTTGCTGTGTCCCCCTCCCCCCACTCTCAGGGATTGGGTACCACAGCACCTCATCACATAGAAGACCAGAGCTGCCACTGCTCTTTGCCCAACTTGGCCCCAGGTCGAGGCTTTGTCCCATTATGACCAAGGCAACTTCCCTTGCCCTGAGCCCTGTCCTCAGGGTCCCAAGTCACACTTTGGCTGCCATTATTGGGGTTGCACTGCTGCTGCCCTGTGCCCCACCTCCTCATCCCAGGTCAAGATTGAACTATCATTGCTGAGACAGGCTCTCACTCCCCTGAGCCCCACTCACTGGGTTCCAGGTCACAGCTCTGACCCATCATTGCCAGGGGCGCTGCCACTACCCTGAGCCCCAACCCTGTGGCAGATCGAGGCTCAGATCCATCATTGCTGGGACCAAGTTACCACTGTCCTGAACCCTACCCCCTGGGCTCCTGGGTTGTAGTTCTGAACTGTCATGATGCCACAGCTCTGTGCCCACCTCCCTGGGCCCCAACTCATGGCTTTAACAGACCACCACCAGAGTTGTACTATTGCTGTCCTGTGAGTGGCCCCTGGGGCCAGAGCTGAGACTTTGACCCACCATCCTCAGGCTGTGCTACTATGGCACTCTACCCCCTGGGCCCAAGCCACCACTGCACCTTGTCATCCTAGTGCACTTGCCACGGTACATTCCCTCCCACCAGCAGGAATCACAGTGGTGAGCCCCTGAGATGCAGGTACCAGTTCCATGGGATATCTGGACATGCTCATACACTAGACATTAGTGCTATAGCCACAACAAGCTCACCTGAGCCCAGGACCCAGGCACTGTGGTAGTTCCATGTATACCTGATCCTAGGACTGTGGCTCAAATATTACTCTGAGGGCCCTGAGTGTCAGCATGCTAGAATAAGTACCAAGAAGATCTCCTCAGCTAGAACTTCTTCCCATGGGCAAAAAAAGGGCGGGGGGGGGGGAGAAGAGGGAACAGGAAGACCTCAGAATCCTTAGCCTCCAAAGATCTGAATAGCCCTACCTGCCACTGCGACCTGCAGGTCCTCTGTAGCCTTAGCCACAGAAGATCCCCACAGTCTGGCCAAGATCAATCTCAACCAACAAAGAGGCATGGAGACTACACCTTCATGTAGTCTCACATGAGACTGTACTTTCACAGGAACCAAAGACACTGCATCCTACCCAGCCAGGGCTCTTACAGCCACCTCCAGGTGAAAGTCTTTCCCTACTGAAGCCAGTCCAAAAAGACTGGAAGAGGTGACTGCCCCCTCAAATGCACAGACATCAACACAAACCCATCAGAAGCATGAAAAAGCCAGGAAACTTGACACCACAAAAGGAACAGAATAATGCCCTAGTAACTGACCCCAAAGAAATGGAGATCTATGTAAAAGAAATTTAGACCTTATCTAAAAAAGAATTCAAAATAATGATTTTGAGGAAGTTCAGCAAGATTCAAGAGAACAGAGATAGACAAATCAATAAACTTGAGAGTCGATACATTAACAAAATGAGAGATTCAACAAAGAAATAGAAATCATAAAAAAGAACTAAACAGAAATTCTAGAGATGAAAAAGGCAATGAATGAAATGAAAAATGCAAGAGGCTTAATCAGGCAGAAGAAAAAAATCTGTGAACTTGAAGACAGATCTCTAGATATTATCTAGTCAGAGGAGAATAAAGAAATTAGAATAAAAAAGAGAGAAGAAAGCCTACGTAGATTATGGGACACAATCAAAAGAAACAACATCCACATTATGGGAGTTCCAGAAGTAGAAGAGAGGGAGAAAAGGACAGAAATCTCATTTTACAAAATAATTGCTGAAAACTTCTAAAATCTGGGGAGAGATATGGTCATCTAGGTACAGGAAGCTCACAGATCCCCAAACAGTCTCAACCCAAAGAGATCTTCAGTGAGACACATTATAATCAAGCTCTCAAGATATCAAAGACAAAGAGAGAATCTTGAAAGCAGCGAGAGAACATACACAAAGGAATCCTGATAAGGCTATCAGCAGATTTCTCAGCAGAAACTTTGCAGGCCAGGAGAGAATGGGACTATATATTCAAAGTGCTCAAAGGAGAAAACTTCCATCAACAAATAATTCTTTACCCAGAAACACTGTCATTCAGAAATGAAGGAGAGATAAAGACTTTTCCTGACAAACAAAAGCTGAGGGAATTTATAAGGAACAGAGTCATACAAGAAATGCTAAAGAGAGTTCTTCAAGCTAAAGCAAAAAGATGCTAATTAGCAACAGGAAAACACGTGAAAGTATAAAATTCACTGGTAAAGGTGAATACATATTTAAATTCAAAATACTCTCATACTTCAATGTGTTTTACAAATCACACTGAAATCTACTATATAGGCCAAGAGACAGAAGTATGAAAATAGCTATAGCTACAATGGACACACAATGTAAAAAGATGAAAATTAGGACATCAACATAAATTGTGGGAGGGGGGCAGGAAATGGGTAAAACTATTATGCAATTGAATTTAAGTTGTAATCAGCTTAAAATAGATGGTTATAACTATAAGATGTATTATGAAAGCCTCACAGTAACTACAGAGCAAAAACCTATAATAGATACACAAATGTAAAGAGAAAAGAATCAAAGCAAACCACTACAAAAAAAATCAACTCACAAAGAAAGACAACGAGAGAGGAAGAAAGAGACTAAGAAACTGCAAAACAAACAGAAAGAAATTAACAAAATGCCAATAGTAAGTTCTTATCAATCAATAATTACTTTAAATGCACAGTCATGCATCGCTTAATGACAGGGATATGTTCTGAGAAATGCATCGTTACATGATTTTGTCATTACACAAACATCATAGATTGCACTTACACAAACCTAGAAGATGTAGCCTACTATACACCTAGCCTATATGGTACTAATCTTATGGGACCACTTGTCATATATGAGGTCCATTGGTGACGGAAACATCATTATGCGGCACGTGACTGTAAGTGATTTAAATCCTCCAGTTAAAAGACACAGAGTGGCTGAATGGATTAAAAAGAACAAGATTCATCTGTATACTGCCTACAAGATACTCACTTAAGCATTAAGGACACTCACAGGCTGAAAGTGAAGAGATGGAAAAATATATTTCAAGCAAATGGAAACCAAAAGAGAGCAGGGGTATCTATCCTTATATCAGACAAAATAGACTTCAAGTCAAAAACTGTAACAAGAGACAAAGAAGGTCCTTATATGATGATAAAGGGGTCAATTCATGAGGAGGATATAACAATTGCAAACATATATGTGCCCAATATTGGAGCACCTAATATACTGAACAATTATACTTTATTATTATTTATTCATTCTCATTGAGGTAACATTGGTTTATAACATTATATAAATTTCAGGTGTACATCACTATATTTCAATTTCTGTGTAGACTACATCATGTTCACCACCCTAAGACTAATTGCCATCCATCACCATACACATGTGCCCTGTCACCCCTTTTGCCCCCCGCTTCCCCTCTGGTAACTCCCAATCTGATACAGACCTGAAGGAAGAAATAGACAGCAATGCAATAATGGTAGGGGACTTCAATACCCCACTTTCAACAATCGATTGAGCATCCAGACAGAAAATCAATAAAGGAAATACTGACTTTGAATGACACTTTAGACCAAATGGCCCTAACAGACGTATACAGAACATTCCATCTAACAGTAGCAGAATACACATTCTCCTCAAGTGCACACAGAACATTCTCCACTATAGAGCACATGATATGTCACAAAACATGTCTTAGAAAATTTAAGAAGATTGAAATCATACCAAGTATCTTTTTCAACCACAGTGGTATGGAATTAGAAATCAGTGACAGGAGGAAAGCTGGAAAATTTACAAATATGTGGAGATTAAACTACATACTCCTGAGGAAACAATGGGTCAATGAAGAAATCAAAAGGGAAATCACGAAATCTATTGAAACAAATGAAAATGGAATGACAACATATCAAAACCTATGGGATGCTGCAAAAGCAGTTCTAAGAAGGAAGTTTATAGCAATGAATATCTACATTAGGAATCAAGAAAGATCTAAAATAAACAACCTGACTTTACATCTCAAGGAACTAGAAAAAGAAGAAAAAACTAAGCCCAAAGTTAGCAGAAAGAAGGAAATAACAAAGATCAGAGCAGAAATAAGTGAAATAGAGACCAGAAAAACAATAGAAAAGATCAATGAAATTAAGAGCTGGTCTTTGAAAAGATAAACAAAATTGACAAACTTTTAGCTAGATTACCTGAGAAAAGAAGAAATAAAACAAATATAATCAGAAATGAAAGAGGAGACATTACCACTGATACCACAGAAATACAAAGGTTTATGAGAGACTACTATGAACAATTATATGCCAACAAACTAGATAACTTAGAAAAAATGAATAAATTCATAGAAACATATGATCTACCAAGATTGAATGATGAAGAAACAGAAAATCTAAACAAACCAATAACAAGTAAGGAGACTGAATCAGTAATCAAAATCTCTCAAGAGAAAAGCCCAGGAACAGATAGTTTCACTGGCGAATTCTACCAAACATTTAAAGAATTAACACCAATCCTTCTCAAACTGTTCCAAAAAATTAAAGAGGAGGGAACAGTCCTAAACTCATTTTACAAGGCCAGCATTAGCTTGATAACAAAGCCAGACAAAGACACTATAAGAAAAGAAAATTACAGACCAATATCCCTGATGAATATAGATGCAAAAATTCTCAAAAAAAATTAGCAAACTGAATGCAACAACACATTAAAAGGATCATTCACTATGATCAAGTAGGATTTATCTCTGGAATGCAAGGATGCATTCATCATAGTACTGAAAGTCCTAACCAGAGCAATTGAGCAAGAAAAATAAATAAAAGACATCCATATTGGAAAGGAAGAAGTAACCTTATTTCTGTTCACAGAGGACATGATCTAATATATAGAAAACCATAAAGATTCCACTAAAAAAACTATTAGAACTAATAAATGAATTCAGAAAAATTGCAGGATAGAAAATCAACATACAGAAATGTTTCATTTCTTATACACTAAGAACAAATTATCTGAAAGAAAAAAAATCCCATTTACAATAGCATTGAAAACAATAAAATATTTATGAATAAATTTACCCAAAGAGGAGAAAGACTTGTACGCTGAAAACTCTGAGACATTAATTAAAGAGACTGAAGATAATACAAAGTAATGGAAAGATATCTTGTTTTCCTAGAGTGGAAGAATCAATATTGTGAAAATGTTCATACTACCCAAAGCAATGTACACATTCAATGCAATCCTCATCAAAATTCCAACAGCATTTTTCACAGAACTAGAACAAAGATTCCTAAAATTTGTATGGAATCACAAAAGACCCCAAATAGCCAAAGCAATCTTGAGAAAGAAGGACAAAGTTAGAGGCGTCATGCTCCCTGATTTCAAACTATATTACAAAGCTACAGTAATCAAAACAGTATGGTATTGGCATAAAAACACACATATAGATCAGTGGAACTGAATAGAGAGCCCAGAAATAAACTAATTGACTGTGTATGTGTGGGTTTATGAGAAAGGAGCCAAAAATATACCATGGGAAAAGAATAGTCTCTTCAAAAATGGTGTTGGAAAAACTGGATAGCCACATGCAAAAGAATGAATCTGGACCACTATCTTACACCATACACAATAATTAACTCAAAATTAATTAAAGACTTGAATATAAGACATGAAACCATAAAACTCCTAAGAGAAAACATAGGCAGTAAGCTCCTTGACCTTGGTCTTGGCAATGAGTTTTTGGATTTGACACCAAAAGCAAGTGGAAAAATAAACAAAATAAACAAGTGGAATTACATCAAACTGAAAAGCTTCTGCACAGCATAGGAAACCATCAACGAAATGAAAAAGCAACCTACTTAACAGGAGAAAATATTTGCAAATCATATATCTGATTGGGGGTAATATCCAAAATATATAAGGAACTCATACAGCTCGACAGCAGAAAATACAAACCATTTGATTTAAAAATGGACAGAGGATCTGAACAGACATTTTTCCAAAGAAGACAAACAGATGGCCAACAGGAACATGAAAAGATGCTCAACATCACTAACATCAGGGAAATGTAAAGCAAAACCACAATGAAATATCACCTCACACCTGTTAGAATGGCTACTATAAACAGACAAGAAATAACAAGTGTTGGCAAGGATGTGGGAAAAAGAGAACCCTCTGGCATTGTTGGTGGGAATACAAATTGGTGCTGGTGCAGCCGCTATGGAAAACAGTATGGAAGGTCCTTAAAAAATTAAAAGTGGAACTACCATATGATCCAGCAATCCCACTCCTGGGTGTGCATCCAAAGAAACTGAAATCAGTATCTTGAAGGGAGATCTGCACACTTATGTTAATTGCAGCATTATTCACAATGGCCAAGATATGGAAACAACCTAAGTGTCTGCCAATGGGTGAATGGATACAGAAGATGTGAGATATATATATATATATATACACACACAATGGAACACTATTCACTCATGTGAAAGAAGGAAATTCTGCCATTTGCAACAACATGGGTGGATCTTGAAGACATAATGCTAAGTGACATAAGTCAGACAGAGAAAGACAAATACTATATGGTATCACATATAAGTGGAATCTGAAACTGAACTTGTAAGAACAGAGAGAAGAATGGTGATTACCAGGGCAGGAGGGGTGACGGAATTTGGGAGATGTTGTTTAAGGATACAAACTTACAACTAGTAAATAAATAAGTTCTGGGGATCTAACACACAACATAGTGATTATAGTCAACAATATGTATTAGAAAAGTTGCCAGGAGACTAAATCTTAACTGTTCTCAACACGAAGAAATGACAAATATGTGACATGATAAAGGTGTTAGCTAATACTATTGTAGTAATCATATTGCAATATATAAATGTATCAAACAACATACTGTATACCTTAAACTTACACAATGTTATATGTCAATTATATCTCAATAAAAAATTAATTTAAAAAAAACAAGAAAAATGAGGGACTTGGACTATATCAGTGGTTCTCAAAGTGTAACCCCTGGACTGGCAACATCAGCATCAACTGAGATATTAGAAATGCATCTTTTCGAGCTCCATCCTAGACCTACTAAATTGGAAACTGAAGGTAGGACCCAGAAATCTGTGATTCTGATAGAAACTAAAATGTAGAAACCCCTGCACTAGATAATTTCTAAGGTCTTTGATCTCAGCAGTTCTAGAACTCTGTGACTCTAGTTTCCCAGGACATTAGTTCTTGTTCACCTCTTATCTTTGGAACCAGTTCCTATAAAACCTCTTCAAACTGCTACTGGTCCTGAAGCCTCTAGGGTATATCTTCTTGATGGTTTCAGACCAAGACCATCTCTCCTCCAGAGATGTAGTCTATCTCCTCTTTTATGACTTGTCACCTGTAACAGGCCCTTCCAAGCAATATTTAATGCCACTAAAAAAAGTAAATTTTTTCATTTTTTGCTTTATAACAATGTTCCCCAAAGTCGTTCTCCTCAGCACACTAATTTTTATGATATACATGAGTTATAACAGGCAAGCACAGTTCTGGCAAACGGTAAACTCCACATAAATGTTTCTTGAATAAATGATCTTTTGTCACAGCCCACTGTTTAAATTGAGACATACATGGAGCACAAGGGAGCACTTAAGAGCAATTAAAGCCCATGTTTACAGAAAAGGGAAATGGCCAAATGATCTGAGAGAGGTAGACTTGTGGAAAAGTAAATATCAATCACTAGCAAGCGAGATGTTGGTTTTTGTAGGCAGAGAAGGAGCTAGGGCTATCTGACAGGAAGTTGAAACAGAAGGTCTTAGGTGTCTGCAATAGTCAAACACAAAGCAGTGGGGTTAAAGCGACATCCTCTCCAGTCCTTCCCTGGAGAAGTCCTGCTATAGCTACCAGAACTAATCTACACAACGACTGCCTTGTGTGTGTATGTGTATGACTATTCATGTATCTACCCACTGAGATTTTTCCTTTTTTAAAATGACTGTCTTCCTTATGCAGCGTCTGTTCCTCCATGTCCCCAAACAAAATCCTCTTCCAAAAGTGTGTTTCTGTATTCTGGGACCCCTCCCCAATTTTGCTTACCCTTGTTACAACCCTGCATTGGTTCCAGATAACAGGAGAGCAACTTTGAGATCCTGCTGCTTTCCTAGTGTGACATTCTCCTTCCTGAAGACTCAGTTTGGGACTTCTATTCAATAGCACATTTGGGGCCAAAGAAGCTGTCCTGGTTCTGCACACCCAGTTCTTTCGCTTCCTCCAGCTTAATCAGCCCTGTTGATAATCTCTCCTGCAGCTTTCTTATGCTCTCTCTTGAGATCTCAAGACTTGAGTAATTTTCATCATAATGGAGGTTTTGGCAGAGTGACTGATTTGGGCTCTGATTAGCTGTTGGAGCCACACCAAATTTTCCTTCTAGGTTATCTACAGCCGTGGGATCAGACAGGTGTGCTCCACAGACCCAAGTAAGCCACTGCAGAAGCTTCCTGCTTGCCCAGGAAAGTTGCAGAGCATGTGGCATTCAACTACATCCACGCTCAAAGCCTTTTGGCTTTGGGGATAATCAACCCCATGATACTATTTCTTTAAATAAATTTGAGCCAGTGAGTCTGCATTTGGTGTTTTCAGTCACACAACCTATAAGACCAAATAGCAACTGTAGTATTTTTAGCTTTACCTTTCATGTTCAGTAGTTGCTCTTGAAATCAGTTGAAATAACAACTGACCTTGAAAAATCTGATTTACCCAACCACACCTGGTACAACCATGGGACCTACAGCCAAAACTGCATAAGACTGTGAAGTATTAGCACAAAACCAATCTTCCCCAGGAATCATAATAAGAGAGTATGTATGCTTTTTTAAAAGGCTTCAAAGCCTTTTCACATGCACGGTCTTATTTCATCCTTACCACAAAGATGGTTTGGATCCCTAAGAAATGTAGGCAAGCTTAACTAATTTAAAATGTTGCACCACAGTCTTTGTGAAGAGTCTGAGGAACGCATTAAGCAACTTTCAATGAGGTATCATAAATGAAGTTATCCTGA